>OW026424.1:10000-5010000 GCA_932274075.1 Diarsia rubi | reverse complement strand
AAATTTACAGATCAAAAATATGTACAAGTACCAAGAGAGGGAAAAAAATGCAGGGCGTCAAATAATTCGTCCAAATTGCTGTAAATATCAAAAGTGGCCAGAAGGTTGGCAGCGTTGCCACGTCAGATGGCAATATTGATTCTTTGGCCAAAAAATAGACCAGCCCCGTGGTAACCTGAAAATATTCTCTGAATTTTTTTCACATAAGGCTTTTACTAATCAGTAATTCTGTTTTAATAATTAATTCAGTTTTATAACATAACTAATCGTTTATAGTAATTTTAACATCACCCAAATTTCAGTTAACATTTTGTACATGTGTAATATCTGTTATTATCTCTTTGCAGCTACAAAGATGTCATTACTAGGTACGTCTGTATGTCGTACTTAGGTTACCTTAGATTATTGTGCAAAGTTCTATTTTTCTATACTTTTTTATTTTTAAATTTGAATTTTTGTTTTTAGTTGTTACAAAATGTTATTAGAGCTAAATGTCTTTCTTGCATGAAGTTACTCTGTTTGGCTTGTATTATGAAAATTCCTACTGCTTCAGTTTTTACTTCATTTACAAGTTAATCTTTTAGTTTTATTGTGTTAGCTTCTGTACCTGCTAGCGTTTCCATAGCTTGGTTATACGTAGTATTAGCTTTATTGCATCAAGGATTATTGCGTCTGGTCTGGTGAGATCCGTAGTTGTACAGTTTACTCTTATTACAAAACCTCCTGATTATACCTCTCATTTACGTTGATATTTTGTAGATCTAAGTACTATCTTCCATATTAAATAGGTAAGATACTTTATAAAATTTAGCATTAATGTCAGTCAGACCATACTTTTTAAATATTAAAACCCACCTTTAATTTAACTACAAGAATGATTGGCGAGAAACATTTTTACCCGATTATATCCCAAATATACTTTTTTTTTTTGTGAAACTATTTACTATCCCCAAACAAACGCAATATAGTAAGATCATTGCCCGTCAACAACAGTAATATGGCATTATTCCCTGGAGACCCTGATTTGAAGGTTGGCTGGCCTTGTTCCGCTTGTTATACCTCTGATATACTGGCATAACATTTTTTGAAATATCTTGAGTGAGGTATCTATTATATGTTTCCTTCTGGAAGAATATTGATAATAACTAAAAGACTTAATGTATCGATCACGAATGTAGTTGCCGTGACTAAAATATTGGTTTGTTTCTCTTAAAAAAAAACACGTATAACATATACATACATATAAACACGGAAACACGTATATAATCTGGGGTTTCCAAACGAAATGAAAAGGACCGATAGAAACAAATAACCATCGAAAGCTTCAAATTAATGTAGACTGAATGACAAAGAGACCTACGAACAAGCATTGAAAGAAATGGCCTACAATTTGTTGCAAGCATTTGTTTAGGCCTACATAAAAATGTTTCAAGCGCTTTCCGCGCAACAATTTACAATGTTTCAGGGGAGGCATTCACATTAGCATCTCTGTCCACGTTTAAATTGAAGTCAGCATTTTATACGCCCCTCACGGGGCTCATGTTGAAACTGTTGAATAAAATGCTTTAGTGGCTACGATTTTTAGAATTGAGGCATTATAGTTTTGTCACTCTTGAGTTCGACACTATATCTACTTTTTGATTGTTTACAGCAAGACGTGTTTAAAATTAGCTGCACTGCGGCATTTTTTTTTTTCTACTAACTACCTCATGCTACTTAGCAGATATGCGCTTTGAAACCCTAATTTTAATTTTGCTGCCAACAGCGAACTAATCTGGTTCTAGATATGCTTCACTCGCAACCACCTCATAACCGTAACTAACCATTATTTCTCTACTTCTAGCGAGAAGCGTGCCCTCGACCTCGGACTCAGCCGTGGATACTCCGGTGCCCTTCAAGCCAAGCATCTTATGGGAATCGCAGCAGCTAACTACGCCGGAGGTCCCGGAAGGAGGCGACGAGATGTCCAGTAAACCCTTAGCGTAACCACCCGAATACTGCACTGAGGTGGACCACAATACAACCACTGTAACTTATAACCACATCTCTATGCAGTAGTTAACTTAAGCTTAGGTCAATCACCATCTTCTGGCTGGCTCCATTTAACAAACATGTCATCCATATAGATTATAGTTAAACTTTATTCAAATTAACGCTTAACGTGATATATTTCTAGTCAGAGATTTATAATAACATCCATGTTGTAATAATAAAAACGTATTTTAATGGATTATACGGTCTGTTAGTAGCTTGAAACGATTTTAATACAGTTAAAGTTGAATTATATTCGCTGGGAATTATATTCGCTGGACAACCCTAAAATTATTTTTGTAAACTGTTACGTAGCTCCATCTAAAGATACCAGTTATAAAATAGCAGCTATCTTCCCTTAACCCATCGAATATATTTTTTGGACTTCTTTTATGGACAACTCGGAATAAAAGTCCTTATATTCAGTTGAAATTTTTATGAAAGACAAAAAATATATTTGACTGATTTTGATACATTTCTACAAGTCTAACGATGTACCTACATAAACCTATTCTAGTCATCACTAGTCGTGTCTACCTATCTACTTCAAAATTTCCATTCCATTTCGGTGTCAGTATTCTTTCAGTATTAAAATATTATAAACTATCTTTCAACTTGTAAGATTTAAACACGAATGCTGTCTTATAAACGCTTCCTATTTATTGTAAATTAGAATCTACAGACCCTACTCCTATAGAAATGCCAACTTTAGTATCTATAGTAGATTCAATGTTACGACTCTTCCTATGTATGTACGTGGCAAACTAGTAAATAGATAAAAATTAAGTGATAAATACCTCCTGTCTAGAGTTTATTGTTAATAAAAATAAAGAGATATTCATATTTATATAAATGTGTTTATATTATTACTTCTTGTTATAATATCTATGTCTACATTGTACCTAAAACAATATCACTTATTACTGCATTAACAAGGCTTTTCAATTAAATTCCCGAGTACTCATTTTTACGCAAAACTTTCGAAAATTTAAGAAACTAACAAACTATAAAATAGTGGCTTCAAACACAGAACTTATTAAAATGTTTGAGAACAGCGCCCTCTGTGAGATCGACTAGTTAACTTTTTGGCACCGCTTACTAGCGATACCTTCATTCCCTTACTAGTGACATCTAGTAGCTGAATAAAAAACTTTTTGTGTAAAATTGCGGTTACCTACTGATGAGCACGCTCGTCGTAGAACAGCGCTCGAGCGTTGCTTAGGAACGAAGTTTCACCAAAGATTCTTAGATGGCGATACAAACATCATTCGCTTTAATAATAATTAATTTCATCATAATTTCGAGATGCCTTTGTACAGTATTGAGAATTGAAAAGCTTTGACTAAATTGACCTACATAAATTACGCTAGGATAAAATATTGATTATAAAATTATAGAAATATTGTTCAATGGCTGTGCTAGGTATTCACAAACAGTCATTCATGATCACAGCTTCCTATAAAATACATAGAAGGTTTTGAGCAATGAATAAAAAAAAATTGCTATAGCATTAATAAAATATGAAAATACAAATATAAAATACAAATAAAAATACAAACACTCACAACAGCCAAACTATAATTTTGACATATCAGTCAGTATCCCGTATGGTCTAGTGGCTAGGATACCTGGCTTTCACCCAGGAGGCTCGGGTTCGATTCCCGGTACGGGAAAATCTTTTTGGATTTTACTCTATAATATTATTATTTTGTTATAAGTACAAGTCTTTTAAATCCTTATCTGTTGCTAATAAAAAGCAACACTACAGAATATATAATTATTTTGATTCATCATAATCGTCTGGCTCTGCAGTGAACCAAAGAGCAGTGTCAACAAAAGTGGTACAAGCGAATAAAAGCAAAAGCACCCACGACAAAAAGACCCATGACGCTAGCAATTTTGTTCCTACCACACCCAATTTCGTTCATCGTCCGGGGGCTGAGGGAGGTCTGAGTAAACTGGACTGCAGCGATGCCGCTGGGGTGAAATGTGTATACGGATGGATGCCCATACGTTTTTTCAACATGGCCGCCCTATCTATTTAAACTTAGTTTTTTATTTGAAGTAAACGTGTTAGTGTTTGTCATACATTATAAGGCTGATAATACAGGATGCTCAATGAATATCATCCATCTGCCTAACCAGTTTGCCAGTATTTTACATGCGTGATGCGTGTTTTTTACTTGTTTTTTTTTCTGATCTCCACAAACCAGTTAATACCTACTTGGTAATACGATACTTTTCGGTAAGACTGGTTGCCAGACTTTTTTGGTATAGTTTAGTTAAAAAACTATAACCGACGCGTTGGCTATACGATTTCAGTTAGGCGCTTTAGCTCGTTTGGGAAAGTAGGAATTTTGATTTACGAAAGTAGGAATTCAAAATTATGGGAATTGATTGGAAATTGTTCCAAATCTTGGTACCTACCTAAATGTTAGAAATAAGGAGTAACAATATAGTATGAAGTAAGTATTTATGTGCATAAAGACAACAAATACTTTTCTTCTTGAATAGACTTTTAACTTTATTGCCATAGTACCTACCTATTAGGTTCAAGGTGATGTGCGTGTGTCTGTACTTATATTACCTACTTACACAAACGAGTATTTTGCTCGTGTCTCCCCTTTAGAAATAAAGCAATGGTCATGCTCTACTTAAGAGAAGAGTAAGAATTTTAGCCAAAACCTTTTCAGCCAGGCTTGACATAGTAAAAAAACAGTCAGACAGAGTTAATAATGCATTTATTAAAATAATTTATAATTAATGCATAAATGATTATTTTTATTATTATAATAATTATAATAAATGCATTATTAACTCTGTCTGACTGTTTATTCAGAACCATACTTAAAGAACCGAACATTAGAACTACCCCTTCGTGCGGTTACACCACGCTTGGCAGAAGGGGTTGGTCATGAGCGTCAATATGATGTGTTTAGTTCACAGATGGTCGCAGCTGCCCACAATCGTGGAAAAAACCTTTACCGCGTGGCTCTTTGTGTAACCTGGAGTCATTCATGTGAAATGGTTCATAATACTCGTAATATTGTATTTCTTTATGAAATGCTACGCTGTTGCAGTGGTGGTATTTTTTGCTTAAATATTTAACGATGCCAAAGCAAGTTAGAATAGACTGGAAATACTAAGACTAGAATTACTGGCTCTGGATTAAAATAAGGCTGAGCTGACTAACTTGCCACTATTCATGGTGAACAGTCAGTATTCACCCTTGTTTGTCTTGTTATTTGCGCATAATCTACTAAGTAGTATCATATGCGCAAATAACAATTACAAGACAGACAAGTGTGAATACTTTATGACTAAATAAATCAAAATCATTCAATCATTCGAACGTATTATGAGGCAGTGAAAATGTTTTTTGAAACAGCGTCTTTCGCGACTACTTCATTCGAGTCCATGAGCTTTCGAACGTGTGAGGCAGTGGAAAAATAATTTGCAACAGCGTGTGTCGCGACAGCGGCGTTCGAAACAACATAGGGGACCCTCAACAACTAGTCGCCAATTTTAGGGTATTTCACCAAAAAAACCTAATTAGTCCGTCTGTTAGATTATCGAAAAAACCTAATTAGTCCGTCTGTTAGATTATCGAAAAACTAAACCTACTAACAGAAAAAACTGAAAAGCAAAAAACAAGCACATTTTAAATTAAACAAAACTTGGAAGCAGGCCCCCGTCTTTTCAATTTTCATTTCATAATTTAATATTCAAATGAACCCCGCCTGCTTCCTTTTTACCCGACTGCGGCGAAGCCCAAAAGAGGGTTATGTGTTTGGCGTGTATGTATGTATGTCCCTTACTTTATCCCCTCATAACTCCTAAACGGATGAAGGGATTTGAACAAAATATACGTCGTTAGATTCGTCTTGATGGCGCGAGTCTCACTCGCTACATTAAAATTAAAAAAACAAAGACTTGCGGATTTTGGGGGCCATATCGCGGATAAAAAAAAAACAATTAGCATCGAGTAGGGTATCAAAATGAAGGGTTTTAAAAGGAGATTACAAAAATAAATGACATTTATACGTTTCAAAGAAACTGTAGAACACACAAAGAGTGCCCAGAAATATAAAAAAAAACGTTAAACACATAACCCTCCTTTTGGGCTTCGCCGCAGTCGGGTAAAAAACTATATTCGTCCCTTGTTCGCGTCACTACCCACCCCATTTCTTGCACCCCATAGTAATACAACACCCATAGCTTCACTTGGCATCCGAAAAACCGAGTCACCGAGCTTCTATCTACATCATTCTGTTGTTTTATGTCTTGTCGTTAGCCTACTTCCATATACCATGCTACATCTTGGAAATAATTTTTCAGTGGTTGTGGTATTAATAAAATTGCTAAAGCAATGTTTTGCGAGCTGTTCATGTTTCTGGGCTAACATGGCCAGATATCAGAGATAGAGAATTATGGAAGGAGAACGGGGAGACGTTTGCCCAGTAGTGGGACACCACGAAGGATATTCAAAAAGTGCCAATACTTTGTGTTGCTACTTAAAGTACCTATTCTGTTTTACTGTGGGGCCATCCTCATGAATACGGTGCATCTGGGGAAACGGAAGGTTTTATCGGGATAATAACAAAAATCCTATAGCTCCTCCGAGAGTTTCCTTTACAGTATGAAGAATTGGGTGTAAAGTTCTCCCCTAACGAAAAGGGAGTATCCTCCGATCAGACGGGTGTATTGTCTAGTGGGCTACTGTCCCACGGTTGTTGACGGAGTGACGGGTTGCGGATAACTTTGTTTGTTTGATTCGAGATATTGTTGTTAGTTCTTCATATTTGGCATAGATGGCGCTTAAGTACTTATTGTTTAATGATGCTGTGGTACTTTTTGTAGTGCCACTATACCCATATAACTGTAAGTTTACTCGTAGAAATATTCGGAAAAACCGTCCTTCTTAAACATAAATCCCTGTTCCCGGACAAATAACCGTTCAACAAAAAACGCAATATTATCCGACATTAAAATCTTTTCATATTTCCTGCTTGTCTTTCTTCATTTTCCCGGGCTAAGAGTGTCCTCAACGAGGTCAACGACCCGGATCGATATTGCACCTCCGTGAGTTGAAGGCGAGGAGCATACGACTAATTAAAATGCCTAGTGACTTGCTCGTAATAGCTTACCTGAGAGCAAGATTAACTCATCTTTGAGCAATTTAGCTTAGGTTTCTGAGCTATAATACCTTTAACGTTTGTTAACTTTGGTATCTAACCCCCGATTACGCGGAGATGGCTAGACCGATTTCGATTTTTTTTTGAAAGTGTATACTTCCCAGGTGGTCCCATGATCATCAAGTCAGGATTTGATGATGGGATCGTAAAGAAATAGAAAGAAGTTTTCAAATTTTATAGGCACACTTGAAGTGATTTGAGTAGTTTTTGGAAGAGTACCTTCTCAGAGTGATCCCATTTCACTTTGGTGAAGAACTTCGGAGGTAGGCAACGGAACTCCTCAATAAATGATAGCAAATGGACTGGGATTGCTGAAATCTCATGTCTGACTAATGTAAATTACACCAGTTCATAACATAACATCACGCCGATACGTTATGAAGGGGTAAGCACATGTGAACCGCTAAAAAGTGTAAAAAAAACTTTTTAACAAAAAAAAATATTTAGAAGAAAATCAGTTTCTGAAGTCGGTGACTTTTCTTTCTTTGATTTATTTTTTTTGTTTAATACTTCAGAAACTAATTTTCTTCTAAAGTTTATTTTTCACTTTTTTGAGTTTTATTTTTTGTTGAAGTCGTGTTTTTGCTTCTTCTATTAGTTAAGCTGTGTGTACCGAGACGTTATAGTATACCAAGAGGGCATGTAATCGTTGTGGCCATCTTCAGAAGTCCAGTACCTATAATTATGGTCAAAATGTATGGAAAGGTTGCTTTTTTCTTAATTTCTATGTGAAGGGCTGTGGGTTGTACGAAAGAGATAACGTGGCCCCAAGAACAAAGGGCTAAGAAAAAACATGGGTAGTTTTTAGTCAGAAGCAGTCTGACACTCTCTACTGTTACGCCCAGAGGAGTCATTTGATAATTATAACACCATCCAAAAAAAGTATGTGACTAGCTCCGGGCCTCCCTAAAGGACTCACCCGTGATCTTCTCGCCTGGGTGCAGGATTGGCCTGACCTGGCAGCTGTTCTCCTCGCCGTACTTCAGAGCTGGCCTACCTCGGGGCCTTACTGGAACTGACAAGTACATGTAAAACTTCCTCTATCGTTACATTCTGTAGAGCGTGAGATAGGTAGGTCAGTGTTTTTTTTATAGATAACCCTGTATTTTTTACCCCTTAACTATTTATTTATCACTGTATTTTCTACCCCTTATCTCCTTATTAAATTCAATTTTTTAAATTACTTACCCTTTTTTACTTATCAGGGATAAGTAATACGACAGTTATGTTGAAATAGGTACGTGGTAACCGTCTTCGTGAAAGAAAGATGCAGTTCCGGAGGCGTCAATGAAGTTTACTCGCAATCTCATCAAACTTAGAAGGGACAAAATCCGTAAAATCATAGGAATTTTAACAGGTCACTGTTCCTTAAACAAACATCTACAGATGTAACAGATAGCCCACTGTGCAGAGGATGCATGCAGGCGGAAGAAACGCCACGGCACGTACTCCTAGAGTACAAGAGCGTGGCAGATCACCGGGCACAAACTCTAAAATCCTCATTAACTCTCCCGGAAGCCTGCAGTAGTCTGGGAAGGCTGCTACAATTCTGGGACGACCTATGTTGGTTGGAGTAGGTATTTCCCTATTGTCTATTATTTGTTTTGTTGGTATTTGCCTTGTGGCATTAAGTCCGCCTACGTATACCATGTTTGTGCTTGAAGTTTAAATAAATATTCTCTAAACATCACGCACAATGGCCGAATCAAGAGGCTAATTGCGGATAAAAGCCCAGTTAAACTAAACTAAACTAACCGTCTTCGTGTCGTTGTCCGTCTCTTCCACCCAGTATTTTATTAAGATCTTGTCGTATTATGACAGGCAAGTGACATTCAATCTTAGGTAGTATAGCAATAACGATGTACATATGATGTGGTGTGATGTGAGTGGGCACACGTCAAGATTATAACGAATGGTGCTGGAACATTATTGGAACTTTGACGTCATTGTCTATTTCCATTTTAGTGCCACCTTTGAAACACCTAGGTACGTTATGAGAAAGGGAACTATTCTTAGACAAGGATGACATTACAATGGTTATAAAAAGATATTTGCTGTAAAACAGAAATGAAAATGGCTTCTGTAATTGACGTGTCAACGTGCCTTGAAATACTTGGGTACTTACCTTTTTTTTGGGGTGTGTGGGTAATCATCAAATAACCCCTCCCGGTCCTGGGCAGAGCGAAAGGGAGTGTCAGACTTCTACTGACTAAAAACCACCCATGTTCCTTCTTAGCCTTTTATGTCGAGGCCGCGGTATCTCTTACAACAGCCCGCAGCCATCCTTAGCGCACGCCTAGCACGCCTCGCTCTCGCACAGCGACAGCGATAGTTTCTTCAAATACCTAATTTTCAAAAGTCTCTCCGCCCGCATTGTGAAGCGAAGTATGTGTACTCCTAGGTAAACCTATTTAAACGCATTTAAACGCATATTGATTCACTTTTTTTTGGTTTCGATATGCCGACTTAAATCGTTTTCGTCATCATAAAGTTAGCAGTAATCATCGAAGTTTGCACAAGCGGTTTCGTACAACCGGATAATTCCTATCTAAGTTGCTGAGTGCCATTTGGTCCAGTAGTAGTTCGGTTTAGTACGTATTATCCAGTTATGGAGCAAAAACTTTCCACCGGAGCCTTTTTTTAATTTTGGGTTGTGGAAAATCATCAGAGGAGGAGGAGTGTCAGACTTCTACTGACTAAAAACCACCCATGTTCTTTCCTAACCCTATATGTCAAGGCCGCGGTATCTCTTATATACTGGTATATTTATAAAGGTTGACAGCAATTATTGAACTTAGAGTTACTAAAAAGTTAAGTATTACAAAAAAAGAAAAAAAAGACTAATGTGAAGTCGGGTGTAATAGATACAATTTAAAGCTCATTCTCAACATTTTACATTGCAGGTACTACATTAGTACAAACTCCATCACTATTTACTTACGATAAGACAAACATCAGAAGCCATTTATGTCAGTCCGACTTCAGGACCAGACCTCGGAACCTATCCTTCTGCAGCGCGATGTGAGACAGGGAGACGTCATATCTCCGAAACGGTTCACCGCTGCACTCGAGGATGTCTTCAAAGTTCTGGATTGGAGAGGACTTGGCATCAACGTCAACCGCGAGTACATCACTCAGCTTCGGTTTGCCGACTATAATATAGTGGTCATGGCTGAGACCATGGAAGACCTCAGTACAATGCTCGATGACCTCAGTAGAGCTTTCGAAAGAGTGGGTCTTAAAATGAACATGGACAAAACCAAGGTCATGTTGAATGTTCATGTAGCACCCACTCCTATCAAGATTCTACAAGACTCTACACCCGAAGTTGTGGACGATTATGTCTACCTGGGACAAATGATCCACTTGGGTTGGTCTAACTTCGAGAAAGAGGTCAATCGTCGAATCCGACTCGGCTGGGCAGCGTTCGGGAAGTTCAAAAACGAAAGTCTATAAACAGTGTGTAATGCCAGTGATTAAATACGGGACGTGGTCCGTTCTCAGATTGGGCCTCATCAGAAAGCTCAAACTCACCCAAAGGGCAATGGAGAGGGCTATGCTCGGAATTTCCTTGCCTGATCGAATCAGAAATGAGGACATCCGCATGAGAACCAAGGTTAGCGACCGACGTAGCCCGAAGAATCGCCAGACTTAAGTGGCAATGGGCATTGCTCGCAGAACGGATGGCTGATGGGGCCGAAAAGTTCTGGAGTGGCGACCGCGAACCGGATGACGTTGCTTTGGAAGGCCTCCCACTAGGTGGACCGATGACCTGGTGAAGGTTGCGGGGACCCGCTGAATGCGAGACGCAAGGGACTGGTCAATGTGGCGACACCTGGGGGAGGCCTATGTCCAGCAGTGGACGTCTTTTGGCTGAAATGATAATGATGAGCGGTTTATATATGATCCCAGATTCTCGGTTTCAAAATATTTTAAATAATATAATATATATAAACAAATATTCCAAAATTTTTACTGTCTTTATTCTACTGTTTTTATTTTTTATTAATTATTTATTTATCCCAGTAAATATTAGTCTAGTAAGTTAGTCAAAGAAAAGTTATAATCATTTTAAAACAGTTCTGTATAAACCCTTTCTTTCTTTTCACAGTTAATACTATCAAACAACAGTACTGTACAACATTACAAACGTAGCTCGCAATCAACACAAAATGTGCGACGATTTTCGTCTGCAATCGGCAACAGTGGCACAAATCCGATTTGACTGTTAGTTCAATCATCGGTTTTGGTCCCAACAGTGATTGGTAAGCTAATCACTGTTGGAAACACTACAGGTTAACTTAATTGTTGTTTCTGAAACTATATTTTGTTTTAAACCTTGACTGGCAGCAAATTGGCAAGCTAACTGCATTATACATATAGGAATGGCAATAGCTTTTTCATTAAACACCAAATTGGGGTATACCTACCTAAGAAGGTGAAGTCAAAATAAAATAATGACATTTTGACTTTTATGGGAAGCAGACCCATGGACATGATTGTGTGCGTAACTGTAATTATAGTACTTAAAGTACCTACTTCAATTACCTATTGGCGTAGTGCTTTTTGTGGTAGGAGAAATGAGACAAGTAAGACTTAGTTATACATTTACTTTAGCACTACACATACAAAATAGGGGTTCTTGGGTCTAAGGTCACGCACTGTCACTGAAGGTAGGAAAACGGTACTGCCCTGAGCAACCAGAAGACGTCGATCGCCACGCACGGTAGGTAGGCCGGGTCTGGCGGCCTCACGCGTCGGTAGGGACGCGCGGCAGGGCGATCGCCACGCACGGTAGGTAGGCCGGGTCAGGCGGCCTCACGCGTCGGTAGGGACGCGCGGCAGGGCGATCACCACGCACGGTAGGTAGGCCGGGTCAGGCGGCCTCACGCGTCGGTAGGGACGCGTGGCAGAGCGGTCGACCAGGTGGGCAGCGGGCTCAGGGCAACTAGCCCTAGGCAGCGTTGGTGGTAGGCAGGTAGCGGCAGCGCAGACGGCCAGTAGGTAGTGGCGGCAGGCCACTGTCTACACGGCCACGCCGTCGTCTGGTGCCGGACGCGTAGGCGTCACAGTTTAAAGGCGGCTCGTGACAGGGCGGCCGTGCAGATGCGTGCTTCTCACCGCGTTGGTAGATGCGCGGGAGCACAGCAGAGCAGCAGAACAGTGCAGCGTGAGCGAAGCAGCCCTAGTTGGTTAGCCAGCGCTAGGAACCCTGAAACAGCGCCAAGGGGACGCTTGAGCTCCAAGATGGTTCCTGTAAGCCCCTACGATGTGCGTGTCCCAGCCATGCGTTAGATGCGGCAAGCTCAAGGCAGTGAAGAAGATGGAAGATGGGTACTCACACATCGCAGTGGTTTACAGTGATTAGTTGATAGGTGAATAGTTGATAGACTAAAGGCAAGGCGTGGCGTCACATCGCCACGTGGTTCTCATTGACTGTTGACTCGCGTCGCCGGTTTATGATACAGCATGGATGAGCATGATTTAGTTTATAGAGAATAGAATAGGATGCATGCCATGCGGAGAACCATATAACTAATTAGAGCACATGTGCATAGTGAATAGCTAGGTGCTAATTAATATTAAATTAAAATACATTGCCGGCAGCCATGTTAAATAGACACAAAGATTACAAATAGATATGGCTTGCCGGGACATAAATTTAGCAGCAAAAGAACACAATGGCGGAGTTCACTTACCCAATAACTGGGGACTTATCTAGTAGGCTGCTGCTTGATGTAAAAAGGGCAGAACCTATGCGTGCAGCCGTTTTTAAAGGAGGTCCTGAGCGACGTTCTCCCTCCATTGTGACATTACAGAACATTTAGGGTTGTACCTATAATTTAGTGAGGTGACAACTTTTTAGAATTAGTCGGTTTTTAGTGAATCGACTAATTTATGCTACAGTACCCCGCCTGCAAAGAAAGGATTTTCCCTAGGGGAAATCCGCTAGAACGTCCGTTATTAGTTTCGTTTAATATCTTTACTTTTATTGCGCACGCATTATAGGACCCACTGAATTTTTTTTCAACTTCAGAGACAATACCTACTTAATAAATTTATTATTATTATTAATACTTCTATCACTTGCAATAACTTCTTTAAATAGAACTTTCTTTTCAACTCATCTAAAATGTATTAATCTGACACGAGATAAAAATCATTGATACACCTAAAATCTGTTAAAAAAAAAATTCGGAGATATAATGTGCCTTACAGCAATATTTTTCTAACAGCCTACACGATTTGAGGTTGTTTCAAAGCCAGGTAAACTTACTGTACTGTCAAAAAGCCGACTAACTGACTATGTAATTCGCCACATACATGTTACAACACGGTATTTTTCCATAACATGGAATTATATTTTGACGTCACCCCATGAATAATACGTCACAATGTAGATGAGTTTAATTTAATGTACCCAAATCACGTTCCCTAAAGGTATTTGGTAGCAAAATATTTTCCATAGAAATATCGCTAGATCAGTGTTTTGTAAGAATACATTGTCATATAAATATTTGATTTATTTGTACATTGTCATCAAAGGATACGAGTTATTATTATTTTCATATCAATGAGTCACAAGACGACACGGTTAGCCCAGGGGCTGAACGATTGTCTGATTCCCTACGTGTCCGGTTTATTTCGAGCAAGGAACAAAATATTTGTGTGGTCAACTGGTAGTTGCTTCGGGTCTGGCTGTTTATATGTGTGAGTAAACGCACCTAGGAAAATCCCAGTTTTTTTTTTATTTTTTTACATTGCCGCAATGGAAAAAAAAAACTGATTAGTACGTAGCAAGCAGGGAGTGCATAGCTAGTAGGAGGTAAAGTTCGGTATATCCTGTGTTGTCCTCTACACTCACATACCGTGTTTCCGTGATTACCGGTCTGTTCAGAGACGTCCATATTAGTCTCTGCAGTTTGAGTGAGACCAGGACCCTGTTTAATGAAACTTACAAATTGTAATTGTAGGTTACAAGTTACAATTCTACCAGTTTCTGTTTAATAAAGAACACAACTTACAATTTTACCATGGTGGAAAGCTACAAATCTACATATTTCTGTTTAATAAACATTTTCCTTTATAGGTGATTAGCAAAGTAAGGAAAACTGTTTTATGTAATGAATAATTGTAATTACAAGGTTACATAAATACTTACCGTGTGTCAGAAACTCAATAAAATAAGTTAAAAATATTGATAAAAATAAAAAATAAAAATCTTATAGCTAGTGGCAATAGTGAGTGATAATGAATAATTATTATGAAATGTGCCAGTTATCTACAAAATTGTAGAATTGTAATGTTTATTAAACAGGGCCCAAGGGGTAAGTGGTACACATAGGTACATTTATTGAGAAATTATTAAATAAGTAGATAACATTTTACTAACAAAACATAATCCAAATAAAGTCACAATCAGATTGTGACAACAACACTTTCACGCCATACAAACTACATCATAAGGGTTTTCTATGAAGTAAGTATGCAAAGATACTTGTCCGACTTTTCCAGCCAACTCGTACAAACATTCAGGACCGTTGGGAACTGTGTACTGCATGAAAAAAACAAAATATCAATAGAAGATTACCGATTAGTTTAAATCATCCTATTCTATTTGGGGTTGGCGCAACACGTTTCCTTTTTTTTCAATCCTTTCTACCATTCCCTCTTCACCTCACACAGTCCATCCATCTTTTCTTTGGCCTTCCTCTGCCCCTCCATCCATCAACATTAAATACTCGGCATTAATTCAGCCGATTCTTCATCCCACATTGAGGCTAACCAGACTTGGTCTGTTCCTGTTGCTGGAGTGTCCAAAGTGTCCCTACACTTTTAAACTTTGCCTGTACTTTTAAAACAAGAATCATCATCAACAGCCTAATAATGTACCCACTGCTGGGACACAGGCCTCCTCTCTTTGAGAGGGAATGGGCTATAATCTATCACGCGGGCCCAGTGTGGATTGGTAGATGTCACATGTCTTCGAATTTTTGGTTCTAAGACATTGCGGTTTCCTCACGATGTTTTCCTTCAACGTTTTGGGAGCAGCGGATGAAATAATTTACACAAAGTAATGTGCCTGCCTGAGTTCGTGAGTAAGGGCCTCCACCACTGGGCCTAGCCACCGCTGCTCTAAACAGGAATTGGAAAGTGGAAAATAGCAATATTTAAGCAAATAAGAATAAAAATAACCTTACCCGGATGGCAGTCTCGCCCGAGTACTCAAACCAGTTCGTGGATCCGCTCTCGACGTACTGTGCGAAGAGGTTGAAGCCTAACCCGATGAGCTGATCGTTGTAGATGAGAGGAAACCACGGGAACATGTGTTCGTCTTCACAATCGCTGCTAGTGGTTATGTTGTAATAATAGTGATATCCTGAATAGGGGATAACAAAAAAAAACTAATTAGTCCGTCATTTAAATTACCAAAAATATTGAACACGTATTTTGACGTTATAATCTAAGACATTAGTGTGACATTTTTTAGCGGTCAGTGACGTCGCCAACTCCCACTCAAATCTTTGACGCGTTAATTTTTTATTGATTTGATAAAACAAAAAATACATATCCAATATTTTTCGATAACCTAACAGACGGACTAATTAGAATCACATTTTTAAAATCAGTAAACGTCTCTATTCATACAGATTTAAATAAAAGTTAACTCATACAATATTATCATGGAGCTAAAGGCAAACGCAAAGGTGTTCCATCACTGATAAGTTAGATAGAGGGATAATTTAGATAGATAGAGTTTGCGTGTTTGGTTGAACGCGCTAATCTCAAAAACTACTGGTTGGAATTAAAAAAAATATTTTCGTGTTGGATAATCCATATAGCGAGGACGGCTTTAGGCTATATTCCACGTGGACGAAGTAGCTGGCATGGATAATAATAACGATAGTAAATAAATCAAAATGTCATCATAATTTTCATTATTCTGATTCTGCCTGTACCCCAATTTATTATTATTTATTATGGTCGAAAGGAGCACCTTTACATACCAGTCAAACAACATCTTCTTCAAAACGTTAAATAGAGAAGCTCACCCATTCTCTGGATACACTGCTGTTTGGTAAAGAGACTGTCGGTACCGGTGACATCACCAGCTGTTGTCGATATTTCGAACAGTTCGCCATTGATACCAGAAACCCACAAGCTACCTTCTTGCAGGAGTAGCGAAGAGTTGCGGGTGGCTATGCGGGTGGCTGGATCCTTTGCCAAGGTTTCTAGAATAAGAGAGTTATATAGTGTTTGAGAATCAGTTAACACTAGAGCCTTTTTTTGTTTTGTGTGGTGGGATATCATCAAATAACCTCTCCCGCTCTTGGGCAAAGCGAAACGGAGTGTCAGACTTCTACTGACTAAAAACTACCCATGTTCCTTCTTAGCCCTTTATGTCGAGGCCGCGGTATCTCTTACAACATCCCGCAGCCCCGACGGGTAACACTAGGGCCTTGGATTCCGATTTGTCGACGATTGATCTTGTGACCAGAGGGCTGGCCTATTTATCGGCCAAAGAATCCGCATTGGGTTTTAATTACTTTAAGACTATCTTTAAATTTATATTTGTACTTCAAATTAAATATGTTTCTTTTTTTACCTGACTGCAAGGAAATGGTAATTAGTCGTCGATGTTGGGTTGTTCAGCTGTATTTATAGCAGTTGTTTATTCAAAGCTATTACGTACCGTTGGAAACGTAGTATTGCTGGACGGTGTAATATTCCTTTGTGGTGTCATTCAGGGTAGTTGTCCACTCTGTGAATCCTTGGACAGTCCAGTCGTACTCTGCGTTGGAAATAGCTCCCTTGTCAAACTGAAATTAAAATTTGCATAGTAATATTATATTTGTTCTACAGGTAATTGTTCCGGATCTGACTGTTTGTGTATGTGAGTTTATGTTTTGTATACGCACCGGCCGCTATAAGGCCGCTCGACCAAGTCGACTTTTTTCAGCGATGTTGTCGCGCGTTCGCATCAATACAGTTGCCATGCGATAGGTAACTGTTTGCCCTCGCCCAAAATACAAACGAGCGACAGCATCGCTACAAAATGTTGCCGTGGGCGAGGGCCCTAAGACACATGAGACATACCCTAGTGGAAGGTGATGATTAGAAGAAAAAAGTTTACGACTTTCAACTACTTTGTTTGACTTTGAAAATTAATTAATCTTCTGTGGTTACGATCATGATTCAATAAATACGAAAGAAACTTACAGCTATCTGCAATCCAGCTACATAGCCAGTATCATCGAATAAAAGGCAAACAGAATTGTCATTTCCAGGACACATTAAGTCAAGTGAAGTTATCCCAGCGCGGCAATCAGGCCTAGTCTTCGGGACCCATCCTGATGCTGCAGCTGAAGTGGTGTTTCGTGGCAATTCAATGAACGCTACCGTTCCGATTCCGATACACGTGAAATCGAATCTTACTGCAAAGAAGAAAACTGGTTTATTATCATAGCGGTGACAGTCTAAAAATTGTGTGACCATCGAACTGCCAAGTCAAAGGTCTCGACTTTGAACCTCTGATTTTTCAGTATAATGTGCGTATTGTTTAATTATCACTTGTTTCGGTAAATGAAATCCAGCATGCCTGAGAGATATTTCTTGAAATCCAAGTCAGAGGTCCAGAGGTCCATAAACACTGCGACACCAGGTTAAGCAGTGCTTACACGATACGGAAGAATTGTCATTCATTATACAAACTGTAAATGAACCGTTCACGAAACCATCAACCAAGCATTTGTACATAAAATTAAGTAACTCTACGTTAAGAATATTGCTGAGAAACAAATTGTTTTTGGAGATGAAATATCGCATTTTACGACAGGGCTCAATGTGACGTACCTACTCAAAAAATCTGTGCTGATGGAAGCATTTAATAGTAAAGGGATCAAGGCAGTTTTAATAGTTATGTTAGGTAGATACATTTTAACCTTGTATTTTTTATACTTGTGAAATTGTTAGAATTTTGGCCCCCAATATCTCCGTAACTCCCAGGTATGGCCTAATACCAAAAACTGATTGCAATGACAGGGAAAATAGGTGGTCTTCAGGTTCGTTAAGAGTGGTTGCTGGTTACACCTATTAGAATTTTAGGAGGAGAATTTTACTGACCTTTCAAATTAGGAGCATAAAATCCTGTAAAAAAGCAGTGGTTATTATTTGACATCGATGTAATATTTTTTTTTATAAAAATAAGAAACACCTTATATCTCAGAAAAATGAAGAACAGTCACTTCAAATTAGTAAATCATTTTGAAGCATAACTTGTATTTTGCTGCTCAATACTTTTCAAAATAATATTAATAATTATAGTTCTCACCCAATGCAGTGGTAACAACGATACTCAGTAACATAGGTATACGAAACATTTTTGAGTGAAGAATGGAGTCAGTACTTGTACGACATCGTCTCTCCACTTTATATACCAAGCGGCAACTGGCCACTGCACTTGTTTTCAGGGTTCAGTTAACAATTAGCTTAAACACACACCTACAGTAAAGTGACACGGGTTCTGTTGTATTCTGGCTTTTCATGTGAATAATTCATGCGTTTTCATTTGAGTTCTAATGATATCTGACAAAGGTTCTTACTTTGCCATAAAAAATAACAGAAGAAAATCAAGGCCGACCGCTGGCTTTGAAGTAATTTACGTCGGTCGTGCCGCTCCTATGGTGGCCCTATCGGCCCAAGCTGGTGCCCCGTAGCACATACCTACTCGTACACCCCAAGTTAGTAGCCCCATAGATCGCCTTTAGAGTTAAAAATGATAAGCCCCACGTAGATTTGGATATTCTCGTAAAGGCATAAAAGTTAATTTTATTCTTTCACCGACGGTTTTTATGTGTTCAATGAATGAAAAATTTCCTGTCTAAGACAAACCTAAGGTAGCACACAGACTCCTTCTTTTTCACGGGAACGCTATTAAATTTAATACTAGGACATGATTTAAGATTACCTTTTGAAAGAAGTTGATAAGTTTTATGTGGTGATTACAGTGATTACAGTAAAGCAGAAGCAACTATGGGTTTGACAAGCGATGATTATTTTTATGACAAAGACCGTCGTCGACCCAAGTTGTCTGTACATACATGCATAGACTGCCAGAATCATTACCCTCCCTTTTGGATTCGCCGTATTCGGGTAAAAAGGACTTGAGTCGGCACTATAAATACATTTTACAATTGTAGTTCTTTTAAGTAATTATAATGTTTTTTTTTTATAATTAATGGATTAATTTTAAATCTGTTTAAGCATACATCTTGGTTGTATCTGAGACTTATCTTACTGGATCGTAAAAAGTACTCTATCATATTAAAAATGTTGGATTAGTTTGACGCATTCAGCTGAATTAATAAAAGTTTATGTGGGTTGACTTATTGTGATAAACGATGTTTACTTTGCAAATAGGTTGTTAAAACACTTTTTATAACACAATACACATCTCACATCACCCAACACTTGACATAACATATCGTTCTTAGGGATGTGATGGGCTAGGTCGCCGTCCGTCCGTCTTATGACGACGACAGGCCGTGTCGACGGCGTGTTTGTGTTTCACGAGCGCCTCAAAGAGATGTCAGTAACATTGTAGGGCAAGGGCCGACGCACGTCAGGGCTGCGGGTTGTTCGAAAGAGATACCGCGGCCTCGGCAAAAAGGGCTAACATGGGTGGTTTTTAGTCCGTAGAAGTCTGAAACTCCTTACCGCTCTGCCCAGAGGCGGAAGGAGTCATTGTCCCCCAAAAAAGAAAAAGTTTCCGTGGCCGAATAACAAAAAACGAAACCCTTATAGATTCGTCATGTCTGTCTGTCCGTCGTGTAGAAAAAAAGGGGGCCTATAGATAGAACGTTAAGCGATGGAGGTGGCGGAACGTGAGAGGGAGAGAACCTCTCGTCCCAGCTGCCACGGGAGACGCTCTGGGCGTTGAGGGCCACGTGATGGTTTATGCCACCGTAAGCGCGGGCCTGTGAATGGTGAGTAATGGGCTAGCTCGCCGTCTGTCCGTCTTATGACGATGACAGGCCGTGTGGCCCGACGGCGCGTTGGTATTCCACGTGCGCCTCATCCACGCCAGCAACATGGAAGAGGCCCGCAATGGCTGACACCCGTCGGGGCTGCGGGTTGTTCGAAAGAGATACTGCGTCCTCGAAACAAAGGGCTAACAAGGCATGGATTTTAGTCAGTGGATGTCTGACACTCCCTACCGCTCTGCCTAGAGCGAAAGGAGTCATTTGATGAGCCCGCTGCTCTGTATATACCTATATCATACATCTTATTAATATGTTATTCTTGCAATTAGATTATTACCATGTGGACGTGAGCTCAGTGAAAAGAGAAAATAAAGATAATAATTTTATTGTATTGTATAATCCCATTTCATCCCACATTTCCCGGAACTGTCGCAAATCGAATGACCTAGAAACGAAAGATCGCATCACAAAACTCTAGTTTATTTCCAGCTCTTCATTAATATTCGATTCATTTCCAATTCAGCTGAAAGCCAGATTCGACCGGCCTCCAGTTCATCGGTCATTTATTATTGAGGGAGCCTTAAATATGTCTTTCAGTGATTTGTAACTTGTTTTAATTGCATTTTGGGAGATATATCGTGAAATACGCAATCTGCACTATTAATTTAAAACATTTTACAGGTTCAAATTAAAATGACAGACATTATTAAAAAATATGTTATTGTTGATTTAAAAAAAATAATGGCAGTGTGAAGGGTGACCAATTGTTAGGGGACTGTCAAGATTTTACGATGTTAAGAATGATCTGACAAATTATTTGTTCTTAGTGAATTCTGCCAGAAAGAATAACACTGCCCAAAGTTTTATTTCAAATCTACTTTTTCTGAGTTTTGGCTTTCTATAGAGCAATAATCTATACAAATAAATAAAATTGCAGTTTGTTTGTAATTTAAATCTTATTAGACGATTTTTCTTGTTTTGTACTTTTAAGACCGCGGTTTTATTGGTCTGTGATTTTATTCGTAGTCGGGTGTTAGTTTTTTAAACTTAACTTTTTATTTGAATTTTATTTTTGTGTGTTATTTAATAAATAGGTACGTAATAATATATTACTTTCATAACAATGTACTATTCTACTTATTGGTTTATTAATTACATAATATGAGTAAATAACACAGACTAGACCGCGAGAACTGTTTGACCGCAATCTAAACGAGTATGTTGATAAAAAACTATAATTTAATATACATATTTGTAATGTGCTCGCCAAGACCTTTCATTTGATACCAAACAAGTTATGATTATCTAAATTATTTTTTATTGTATGTTAGTATCTGACATTTTATTTCCGTTTTATTTATTTTTATGAAGTGTATATAACCTGTGTCACCTGTGTGTTCTTATGAATCTATTGACACCTCATTTATTAAAATCCGTTCAGTAGATTTGGACATACATGGACTGCCAAAATCATTAACGTTCTTTTAGACTTCGCCGTAGTCGTGTAAAATTTAACAGCTGTTTACTAAAACATATTATACCTGATGTTTATTCCGGCTAATCTCTAAAACTGCTGGACCGATTTTGCCAAAATTTTCACAGATAGGTTAGCTAGGTAAATGGGGTTACGTTTATTTTAGTAAAAAACATCAGGGTTTCGTGCAAACAAATTAAAACCCTTGAAATTGTTAAGAAATTCAATTTAAATTGAAACTAATAATTTCACGCGGACAAAGATCCCGGGCAACAGATAGAATAATATAATATAACGCAGGTTATTACAGTAATATAACAGTGTGTTTATCTATTCGTCATTTCCTAAAGGTTTGAATAATTTCACGGGTCGCCTCCTCAAAGCTAGGGTGAAATGATTATTTTATTATCCAAAAGGAAGATACCTACCTCCGTAATGACATATACCTAGTATATTGTTGGTTTCGTGAATTTGCTAATATTTTCACCAACATGATTATTACTATTAGTCTTATGTCTAGACATATTTATTTTTAATTCGTCACGTACAATAAATTGAAACAGTCACGTGTACGTGCAATTAATTTGAACAGTCACGTGATATTTACAGTCGTAAGTTTGAAGTTTCTCAATTTATTTTTTATTATTTTCGGTATGATAATGATGATAATGAGATATTAAGAGTTTCATCTACATCTGTGTTAATATTTTTTCAATACACTTGCTCATTAGATACCTAATTTAAAAAAAAAAAAACGTTTTTATACTAAAAATATCGTGTTCAATAGTACAAATAAATTAATGTACCTATTGCTTCCTCATTTCATACAACTTCGAATTTAAATGAAAAAAAGATACCTATAGGTAGATAATTTCAACTCATTTCATTTGCAAAATAAAACTATGTCTCTGAGAAGTTAGCTGAATTGTTACCTATGTATTTATTAAATTTATAGCTAAGTTATTAAATAGTAATTTGTTTAAGAAATATTCGATAATATTTAGATATAAGCACTAAAGTGAGTTACCTGAGATACAGGTTTATTCCTAGTTCAGGTAAAACACAATATACCGTATAGGTACCTATAAATTTTAAGGCCTTAATGTAATAGGTTTTTTGTATTTTAATTATTTCAATAAACAATTTCAATTTGTACGTTTTTCATAAATGAAACTTTCACCCAAATAAAACTTTTGTTTCCTCTGTAATAATGAAAACTTTGAATTCCCCATTTCGTATGTAGCTAAAACGCCATTCGCGAAAATCCAAAACCATAGATATCTCATTCTTTTAGTCTATGGCCGATCGCCATTGTTAGATTCGCACGCATAGGAAAACTGATTATTTTTTCCCGCCATTGCGAAAAAAAATTCACAACTCGTTTTCACTGTTGAAAATATTTTTTTAGTATTATTTTCTTCACAAGTGTGTTGAAAAACGTCGTATGGTACACGTGATTACAGTCCTCGGCTCTTTTAAGCTCTTTTCTCAATGGCGCCTCAGCGGTAATCACCAACATTACCCACTTGTACCTACCTTAAAATGTACTATTGACAAGCAGCTAATGTACGTAACGCAACATGATGTCATTAATTCATTCCTTACAATAATTGTTAAGTATTTTGGAACGTTATAGATACCTTTTTATTTTTGGAGGTTGGGAAATCATCAAATAACCACTCCCGCTCTTGGGCAGAGCCATAGGGAGTGTCAGACATCTACTGACTAAAAACCACCCATGTTCCTTCTGAGCCCTTTATGTCGAGGCCATGGTATCTCTTACAACATCCCGCAGCCCACCCACCCCCTATAGTTACCTTACAGACTAATATGGTGGACTTGAGTCTTAAAAGCGGAGCTTTAAGGCGTAACAAATACCCCATAGTCAATTTGAAAAATAACTCATTTGCGAGGGTATCGTCAAAAGTTGATTTAATTTATAACAACCTCCTATATTGAATATCCATTAAATAACAAAGTTTATCCATAAGTCTAAGCAAAAGCTTTTAACACAAAAAGTATTACGCACTCTTCTAAAACATTTTTTGGTTCAAAATCTCGAGAAAAATTTAAAGGCTTAATGACACAACGTTTTTTCAGTCGATTTTAGTCACGGACTAAAAACCTTAGGATCGTTGGCAGCTAAACGGTAAGTAAGTCTTGTCAGTATGGTAGCCATGATTTATTTAAGTCCCATGTAAAACAGGCGTGCCTATTGTCCTCAACAGGACACAAAACTAATCCGTGACTAAAAAACTCAAAAGCACTTTGAAACAATTATTATTATTATGTTAATTTTTTTTTTAGACAGTGTCAGTGTTTGTGACAGACTTCTACTGACTAAAACCACTCATGTTTCTTCTTACCCCTTTGTGTCGAGGCCGCGGTTCTCTTTTGAACAACCCGCAGCCCCGACGGGATCCGCAGCCCCAACGCGAGCCCAAGTTACCTGAAAATAAATAAATGTTAGGTTAAGTTAAAATATAAAAAAAAATATATTATGTATATATATATATACAAACGCCTACTGCTCTGCCCAGAGCGGGAGGACATTTAGCAGAGCATTTGATGATTTCCCCACATCCAAAAAAAAAGGTAACTTGGGGTTATGGCTGACTAACATACATATTATTATGACCTAAAACTGTAATGTTGAAACGAAAGACACCTCAACAACAGTGTTGAAATACAGGTTTCACCTAGTGTGAAACGCACAACATACAAACATATGCAGCTAGTAGTAGTTTCTGCTCATTTCTATAAGTAGCACCACCTAACACCAGTTACAGATCATTACTCTCGCTTAGTTTTGTTAAGTGGTTTCCGTTTGCCCACACAATGCGAACTTTCTCGAAAAAAGCGGCATTATTATTGAACAAATTATAATTATATTGATACACCTATACGTATAACTGATAGGCATTTAATTTTTTAATACCAATACAAGCCGAGTCCCGTGTAAAAAGGGGCCAGCCTATTGCCAGCAAGGTTATTGGAACAAAACCAGACTCCGTGATTACTGCTAAGAAATTCTAACTAAGAAATTCTAACCCGATCCATCCGACCGATCTATCCTCAACAGTCGAACTTTTATAAACCACCAGAAAAGGACCAGAAAATCACAACATATTTCGTCCCGGTAAATTAAAATCTTTCACTCAAGTGTAACCGCGGGATCTTTTAGTTTGTTGCGAAGCATTACAGGCCTTTTTTTTTTTTTTGGTGGGTGTAAAATCATCGAATAACCCCTCCCGCTCTTGGGCAGAGCGAAAGGGAGTGTCAGACTTCTACTGACTAAAAACCACCCATGTTCCTTCTTCGCCCTCTATGTCGAGGCCGCGATAACCAGAGGACTACCCGCAGCCCCGACAGGCGTCGGCCCTTTCGGGCCCCTCCCATGTTGCTGACATCTCTTTGAGGCGCGCGTGGAACACGAACGCGCCGTCGACACGGCCTGTTTTCGTCGAGAGACGGACGGACGGCGAGTTAGCCCATCACTCACCGTCCACAGGCCCGCGTCTACGGTGGCCGGAGGTCATCGCGGGACCCCCGACGCCCGGAGCGCCTCCCGCGGCGGCTGGGACGAGAGGTTCTCTCCCTCTCGCGTTCCGCCACCTCCTTCGCCAGCATCACTGCTTCGCAGAAGGAGGCGACGGCGTCCCATTCCTCCTCGCCCCGGACCATGGCTTGCACCAGGGCCGGGCGCGAGAGGTCGCCGCCGCCGATCGCCGCTACGAGAACACGGCGGGGCTCCGCCCAGGCGGGGCACACCTCCACTGTGTGCTCCACCGTGTCCTCCGGCCGATCCTCATAATGGTGGCATCCGGGCGTTTCCTCCCGCCTGATTCGGTGCAGGTACCTCCCGAAACAACCGTGTCCGGTGAGGACCTGCGTCAGACGGAAGGTGAGGGCGCCGTGGCGCCTCTCAAGCCACTCCTCAAAGAGGAGACTTACCGCCACTATCGTGGCGTGCCCTGCACAGGGTTGCGACAGTCGCTGTCTCCATGTCGCCATGAGATCGCACCGGAGGTCTGTCCGCCGCGCAGCAATTTGCCGCGGCAGCGGAGTGACCCCCCGGTGCAGCGCCTCTGCGCGCCATTGATGCAGGCGCGCGAGGACTATCGCCTCCAGATCCCACGGCGGCAATCCGGCAAGGAGGTTCGCCGCTTCGCGGGAGATCGTGCGGTACCCCCGTACCGTCCTTACGGCCATGACCTTTTGGGGCACGTTCAGGTAGTGGGCGGCCCGCTTCCTCAAAGCAGGCGCCCACACCGGCGCCCCGTAAAGGGCCATGGACCGCACGATCCCCGCGTAGAGCCTCCGGCAGGAGGCGTTTGGCCCCCCCAGATTGGGCAAGAGCCACCTAAAGGCAGCCCCGGCCCGCTCCAGTCTGGGAGCCAAACGTCGGAAGTGCTCCACGAAGTTCCACCGGCTGTCGAGGACGAGTCCTAGGTACTTCAAAGTACACTCGACGCCGATGGGAACCCCTCCCACCATTAACTGGGATCCCGACGGCAGCGCATTCCCACGTCCATGGAAGCCCATGGCCTCCGACTTGTGAAGCGCCACCTCGAGACCCAGCTGCCGGATCCTCTCTACGACTATCGCAACCCCGCGTGTCAAATTGTCGGCCGCCGCCTCGTACGACCCACCCTGAGCTAGCACCAGCGTATCGTCCGCATAGCAGACCACGCTGACGCCGCTAGGGAGGTCGGCGCGCAGCACCCAGTCGTAACCGATGTTCCACAAGGGCGGCCCCAGAACCGATCCCTGTGGAACACCGCACGACATCTCTCGCCGGTTCCACTGTCCGTCCTGACCAGGGTAGATGACAGCCCTGTCTGTCAAATAGTCCCCGACCACACGACGAAGGTAGGTCGGCACCCGGTGATACCGGAGTGCCTCCCTAATGCAGCTCCAGGGCATGGTGTTAAAGGCGTTGGCGATGTCGAGAGACACCGCCAAGACCACACCGCCCCGAGAGACCGCAGCCCCCGTCGTGAGGGCTCTCACGCGCATGATGGCGTCCACCGTCGAGCGCCTCTTGCGGAAACCAAATTGGTGTTCCGCAAGATCCGGACCCATTCCTTCCAGGTGCTCGGCGAGGCGGTTTGCAATTACTCTTTCAAAGAGCTTGCCCACCTCGTCGAGCAGCACAATGGGCCGGTATGCGGACGGCGAGTCCGCCGGGCGCCCCGGCTTCTGGATGAGGACCAGCTTCCCCGTCTTCCAACGAAGCGGGAACTGGCCTCTTTCCATGCATGCGCTTAAGAACCCCTCTAGTCGGGGCCCAAGAGCCTCTGAGGCCAGGACCCAGGCTTTGCCAGGCAAGCCATCGGGTCCCGGGGCGGTATTTTTGGCACTCAGCCTACGTACCGCCGCTCTCAGGTCTACCCCAGTCACCTCCGGAATGTCGTCATCGGTTCCTGAATAGTCCGCTTCCGGCATCGCGGATGGCGGAGCCATTGGCGGGGGAGGATGCTCCCCTCGCGAAGGGAACAGAGCGCTCACCACGTCCTCCACGAGCTCAGGCCGGAGACTCTGCGTCAACGGGGGGGCCCGGGTGCGGAGTTGATTCCGCACCGTCTTAAGCATTACAGGCCTGGGTTCGAAACCACGACCTACTGCTCGTATTTCGTGGCCGCTACCGCTGAGCCACGATGCATTGACAGGTTACATCAACTACAAACGACCCCAAGTTTAAGGTTCACTTGTTTGTAACTACGCCCATAGCATGCAACTAAACACTAACAATGTTAGCTTGTAAATTAGTCTACGTTGCTTAACTAGTTATGTACAGTTACCGGTCTAAGTAAACTTACGTTCGTTACCGTAAGGTCTATTTTACAAGTCTGCACGATAGAGTAGTTTATAGTAGTGCAGTATGGTTTCCTTGGCACTTTCGAGACGTTGGGAAACATTAGTGAAATTGTCAATGGAAATTATATTGAAAAATGGCGGATATTTCATACAAGCCTAACAGTTTTGTTGCTCTTGAAACCTACTATTCTTCATCATATTATTGAGAGTTTCTTAACAGTCCGTTTGCCATTTTGTTTTTTTTTTTTGGTGTGTGGTTAATCATCAAATCGCTCTGGACGGAGAACGTAGTGTTAGACTTCTACTGATTAAAAACCACCTTTGTTCCTTCCGAGCCCTTTGTGTCCAGGGCCGCGTTATCTCTTTTGAACAACCCGCAGCCCTTCATACAAGCCTTATAGCATGGTTGCTCTTATAACCTACTATTTGGTCATAATATTGAGTTTCTAAACCTTTCGTTAGCCTTAGGCATGCATAAGGCTTACGCCTTAGGCATACCACCGTGGCCCCCAAATAAAGTGTGCAGTATTACAGGTACAATTCTACAGGCTGAGATTCATCATAATATTATTATCATTTACAAAATCACACTCGGTGCAAGCAAGCCTCAATCATTTTTCCATTCACGCTGAAATGGCTAACTAGCTAGAAAATAGAAAAGCCGTCCACATAGACTACTCAAGTTCTAAGTATACACCAGTTGAATAGACGGTCGACCTAACTTCCAGTACAGTGGACAGGTCGAGGGGAGATAGAGGTGAAGGGGAGGGCAGAGGCGCTGAGGAGGTATGAAGGGGAGGGGGTTTTCCGAAACAACGGGCACGGAACGACCCTCCGCTTATAGACTCCTATTTACATAATCCGATGAGACGCAACACGTATATAACCAACTGCTACGGCGCCCTTTCCGTGTCCTTATTGCTTATGCTATCCTGGTATTTGGGTTTGATTGGGAACGGTATTATAGCGGTTTTGGTAGTAAATAATTAATTATTAATCATTAATACGGTCCTAGTCCAAAATTGACAATCTCTTGAAACGTTTGTTACACGCGTACAATATCTAAACAAACTTGCTAATATTCCCGAACTTCGAAAGTAACTAAACAAAACTAAATAGCAATTGGCTAAAACCTAGAAATAATCACAGAGACAAAAAGTAAGTAAGTAAAACTTTCACGCACAAGTTCGACGAACTGTCTCCAAATAAAATAAATAAATAAATAAATATAAATAAATATAAATAAATATCCTTGGACATTTCACACAAATCCTGCCAAGGTAACGAAAAAAACCTCCCAATTCAATTTCAAATACCCACTACAGCAGAAAAACGATAAATTCTTCTTTTTTTACGTTTTCTCCCTTAGATAACTGAAACAAGACATTTTTATCGCTCGGATCAACTTTTTGCTGTTGATATATTGCGGCCATCTTCGATTTTCGATTTAATAGTTACTCTGCTACCAAATCTTGGACTACTGAAAAGAATTACAAGGACTGAAAATTTAGACAGCTTGGGTAGGTCTCAAACATAATTATAAAATGGGTAAACCCGTTTTCATTCATTATGGTTTAAAACATGTTGTCTAATAGAGAGGAGACCTGTGTCCCAGCACTGGGAACATTATAGGCTGATTATGATGCAATGGTTTTAAAACTACAATTTTGAGCTCTTAAAGACCTGAAGTTGGTTGATTCTTCTTGTTTTAATTAGACAACATAATCTGGCTATGTTATTCAATTAGCAGATTCAACTAAAAGTATCATTTAGATAGCAAGGAGTCGTTTAGATAGCAATTATTATTAAAACAATTTCACAGAACAAAATCCTTATTCTCGTAACGACTAAGTACCCAAAGTAATGGTCGTTTGAAACATCTGAACTTGCTAAAAGACGCAATATATTAGCTTTATTACTGAACTTGCTGGTTGATAAAGAGCTTTATTTTCCCAAACACTACCAGATTTAGGGCATGTAGAAAACAGGTCAGCTCATCCAGTGGCCGACAATTTAGTTTGACAAACATCCATAACACAGAGTAAATAAATACAGAAAGACAAATGTTTTTTCAGGTACATAAACGTAGAATTAAGAGTTATAGCAGCAGTTGTAATAGAAGGCAATTCTTTTATAGAAATCACGTCCGTCCCTTTTGGAGGTCATGCATGTAGTCGCTCCATTTGAACATGGCTTCTCTCGACTCAGACAAGAGGCTCTGATGACTTCTAATGAAAATCATTTTAGCTAGAATGAAAGGCGTGCGAACTATGTTATGTCATTACCTGCTAGATTCTAAGACTCACAGAATGTCTCTTAGAATATCTGGTTCTACGGATTTTGTTTTATTTTTTGTTTCTTTTTTTAAATACGTACACTAGGAATTTCTTCTGTATCGAAACACCCAGACCCGGAACAACTATCTGGATCAAAACCGTGACACGCAGCGCAGCAGTCTAATCGCTCAGCCACTGCGCTAAACGTGTCGACAGTAATTTGTTTTTATTAAACCTTTGCCTGTAACGTCTGCAGATGTCTTTCCCCTCTGTGTTAGTGTTGACATTCAGTCCACTCTAAACTAGACTTCATAATTAATACGTTGGAAGTGAATATACAGGGCTCCACAGTTGAAGTTATCGCCTGAATTACCATAATCAACGACGACGCGGAAATAATGATGGAAAAGTATTCCGTACCGTGTCTGTTCGTTCTATGTTCTAATGAATTTGCATTTTTATTATTATTCAGGGATTAGGGAAGTGTGTGAATATTAATATATGTAGATTTGTCACTTGAATTAATGAACTTTTACTTTGATGACCTTCCACAGTTTCATGATTTATCGTGTTAAACATAAGGTGCATTTGTGTGCAATAGAGATTTGTGACATTTTAAATGCGTTTAAAATAATAATAGAAGCATCAGTTACCTCTAACTGTCAACTGTCACTTGAAAAGTATGGTCTAAGTCATAAAAAAATAATATTATAAAGATAACGACTTTAATAAATATTACTTAATACATGTTTTTTTTAATCTCAGTTTAGATTTATTAATCTATTATTCTATTTATTACCAATCTTTAAAATCCATTTAATTTAATTTTGTTGATTTGTTTGTTAAATTGATTTTATAGTTTATAATTCACAACTTATTGCTATATTATTAATGTATAGTATACATTAAATTGTGCATGTGGTGTTAGCCTGTAAGTAATTGTTGAGCTCATAATTGTATATTGTGCACTTTTACACGAAATGCAACGTGTAAACAATTGTAAGCGAACCTAAATAAATAAATAAATGTATTTGCGTAAATTAAAGCTTGATTGCAAACCGTACTTTATTTGAAACGCGTGTTACTTATTTTTGATTTTCTGCTAGCTAAACACGCCCAGTAAAACACGAAAAGTAATCGTCATGTACACACTAGGACCAAAAGATAGGAGGACATTTTTGTCACATCTACCAAACCTTTATTGGGTTTTGATGAAATATAGCTTACAGGGAGAAGGTCTGTGTCCTAGCATGAAGAACAGTATAGGCTGATTGACTACAAGAAACCTAAAGTTTACCAATTCGTAAGTTGTTATTGAAATTGCTTTACTAATGGATTACGCAGGCGTCAAGTACATACATGAGTGATCGTGTAATCAAGTGAAGTACTCGACTGTATAGCTACCCTTGATGTATAATAATGTAGCAGAAGTGTTTAGTAATAAGCAAAAACACACAACAACACAGTTTCGTTTCGTTTAGTAATAAGCAAAAAAAATATATGTAGAGAAATACAATACATTTATTTTTTTTTTAATTTTTTTTGCTTATTACTAAATGAAACGAAACTGTGTTGTTGTGTGTTGTGAAACAAAACTAGTTTTATTATTATCACTAGTTTCTATAGCTTTTCGTTTCTAATTCTCTTTAAAATGCATAAAAAAATGCGTAAAAATGTTTTGTTGACATACTTAATAGTTTGTAGTAAAATCGAAACATCAAAACTGACTGAATTTAGTGTGTTTTGCAATAATTTTGAGGTTAGTTTCTTTTGAAAAGTATTGTCAATGATTAATTAGGAACTATAATAACATAATTTAATTCACATATCAACGCGTTTTTAGACAGTTCCTGTTGCAAATTATAAATGAAGGAAGGTTTCTGGGAAGGATTTGTAAAGGATATAAGTTTTCACCATAATTGACGGGCAGTTTAAAACAAAATGAAATCGTTTCCTTTTCAGATTACTACATTAATCGTAGCATTATAATTAGGTTAATTCTGTTATATCCAGTGTTAGCCGATACTAGCAAAACATTGTGCTAGTTGACTCTGTCTCTCCGCTGTGGATACCCTCTGCAATGCTTTCAATGTTGCTCTCACACGTTTACCCAAATCAATATCAACCAGGGTTAGCAAACGGAGACCTTTCTTCAGTATGTCCGGTGCTACGCCTACTAACGACTCTGCCACATTATTTGCAATCCTCTGCCTATGTGCATCACTCTCAATGATTTCATTATAGAACTCTGCGACTGGTTGCAAATCAACAGCGTTTCTTTGTAATGGGAGCAGCCTTTCTGTTGGTCGTGCTTCATCAACATAAGGCATGGGCCCGTTGAAAGAGTTCGGGTAATAGTTCGGCACATCCTTCATGTTATCACGCACAGGCGGCTTCCCGTCCCTATTGTAATTCCTATCATACAAAGGAGCATTTATTCTTGAGTTTGCTTGGTTGGCTCCCAAACGGTAGTTTTGCGAATCTGGATAGAAAATCTTCCTTGCTTTGAAAACAAGATCAGGCGGTCCTGTAATACCGGGAACTAAGTTGTCTGGACTGTATGCGGCTGTCTCGATATCTTTGAAATTATTGTCTACACGACGATTGAGAACTAACCGTCCTACAGGCACGGTACGATAAGTTCCTCGTTTCCATAACCTTGTCATATCAAACGGATCGTAATCAATTCTTGATAAGTCATCCTTAGTCAAAATATCCAATTCTAGTCGCCAAACTGGGTAATTCTTTGTAGCAATAGCGTTATATAAATCTTTGTTGTAATAATCAGGATCTTGAATACTTAATGCTGCTGCTTGCGAGTTTGTCAGATTAACCATACCTAGCTCGGATCTAAAATTAAATTTCACATAGAACCGCTCACCATGTTTGTTGTAAACTTCATAGGTGTGTAATGGGAAGTAGTGTGATTTTCTGTATCCATCAGGTATGCCAAGATCAGATTGTAACCATAGAAGCGCATGTAAGAAGTCAGGTTTCAATGTGATGAAGTCCCATCTTGCTGTGTTATCAATTATTCCAGTGCGAGGGTTTCTTCTAAAGGCACGGATGAATGAAGAGAATTCAATTGGATCTTTGTACAAGAAAACAGGTATATGGAAGCAAATCAAGTCTAGATTTCCTTCGTTTGTATAAAACTTAATACCTACGGCTTTTGTCTCTCGAGATAAGTCATTTCCGCCAAGATTTTGTCTTGCTGTTGAAAACCGAGTTGCTACTGGTGTTCTCTTGCCGATTCCGTTGAATACATCTGATTTAATATACTTGGAGATGTCATGAGTGACTTCAAAGTATCCAAATGCGCCATAACCTTTGGCATGTACTATTCGTTCTGGTATCCTTTCTCTGTTAAGATGAGCGCCAATCATGAAATGGTGTTTGTTGTTAAATATATCAGTATTTAACGTTATTGTGTCTCTTATGTCGATTGGGTCTCCAGTCAGCTTGCTCCATACTCCTATTGTTTTCTGAAATATAAAACCAAAATTGTTTAACGGATACCTATGAGTTCAATCCCTGTTATATAGGACTTTAACATAACTGTCGTTTGGTTGGATTTAAGTGACTCTTTAACTTAACTCTTTGTGACCCGGCACAACAGTATCTGTAGGCCATACAAATATTTGTTTCGTTTGGGGATTGACCCCGCGACACGCAGCACACCAGTCTCATCATAAATAAAATTAATTGTATATAGTGAAATTGAAAGCCGATCTGAATATAGAAATAGGTTAGGCAGACAAATATAAGGAGTCAAATGCCAAAATAAAATAGAACTAAATACTTCTACGTACCGGGTGTAATCGTCTAAACTCGGTCAGCTGTTGTACAAAAGCATCCTCCGTTTCATTTTCGTATCGATAAGCAGTAATGTATTCTATAAACGCGCACACACAAATAAAGACGATAAGTTGCCTCATCCTCACTATCATGAGTGGAAACGTTGCATACTTACATCAACTTTATATACTTGTGGAGCAATTTTGTACTTAAGTATAGGAAAACGTGAGTTATTATAATCACTGCACGACTTATTTTCTTTTGAAGATCTATAGATATAGTTTTATTTGGTTAATGATCATCCTAATTAGAAAAAAGGCGTCTCCCCTTTTGGTGACATTTTTCCTTAGATATTTCCTTAGAAACTTAGAAATAATTAATCAAGGGAACTACAATGATACTCGCACAAACCATAGAAGCCAAATTTGTCACCAAATTTTCAGGAGAGCGGGAAACAGATAATGACGGGCGCACAGATCAAAAAGGAGTGGCACAAAAAAGAGAGGGAGGCCTATACCCAACAGTGGGTGATTACGGGCTGAAATGATGATGCAACAAGCACAACCAATTTCGTCCACGGAAATGAATGAATTCTTAAAATTATGAAAATATTATTTCATTTGACTCGAGAATTTTAAATTTTGAAATCGACGTCGAAGTTTCGTGCAATTGATTTTGATTCAAAGCATTTAGAAAAAAATATCATTCGAAAAGATAAAAGAGTTTTTCTGACTCTTCTCTTAACATGAAACGGTTTGAGAGAAGGTTGTTATTAAATGGTTAGCCTAGTATTTGTATTTTTGTGAGCAGAAAAATATAATCTGTGAGCAGAAATAGCTAATTGATCAGCAACTCATGGCCAGCAAACATTCCGAAATCAATAAGCAATTTATGTCATTTTGCATGGCTGTAATTATTTTTGTACAGCATATTAATTATACTTTAGGCTGCAATGAGCTGCTCCTGTTAAATTAAATTTTGGTAATTGCTCAGAGGGTAATAAAAAAATATATTTATATATACTAATAGAAATTATTTATCTGCTGATCAATCATGAAATCTTGCTGATCAAGTAGTTATTTTGTGGACTGAATGTTTATTATGAAAACTCAAGTTAATGTAAGCTGCTTTATTTATGATATAATTTTTGACCATTATCCAAAATTATTTGCGGAACAAAGTCTTTGCATGCGCCGACCAAATTATTTAAATGCTGTTTTTTTTTTAAATATGTATAATTGCTGAATATTTAATTGCTTCTCATTAATATAGTACTGTTCAGTGAAAAACTAGCCCTGAACATGTTTACACAGCTATTACGTAGAAATCGTAGAGTCTTAACATTTTGTTATTATTAGAAATCTGTTAATTAAGATGGCTAACAATAAGGCCTTTACATAATTTCAGGAAACTTTATATTAGCGATAATAGCCAAGTTTAAGTCATCTTCAGTTGTAATGCAATGCATATTCTAAGGTTTTCTACTGCTGGCTAACAGTCATGATTTTTCAACATTTTTCTTTAACTTAAAACTTCTAAATGTCACTCGTTGTCAATAGGCAAAAAATACTTTTTTAACAAAAAATAACTATTATTTTTCACCTTTTAGTGGTTCACATGTGCTTACCCCTTTAAAGCTAAACGGCGTGATTTTTTTTATGGGACAAGCCCACCACACTATTCCCAAACCACTGTAACTTCTGAAAGCCAGAATCAACAGTGGCGACCACAAGAAAAGCGCCGAGACAATGAAGCTCGATGAAGTCCCAGAGAAACGATTTAACTATCTTGGATCTCACAACGAAATTAATCACTTAAATTTCTTCTAGTTTCTACAAGGTCCGTATATTAAAGGTCCCTCAAGTGTGCTTATAAAATTGTAGGAGTTATCTCTATTTCTCCAGGATCATATCATCAGATCCTGACTTGATGATCATGAGACCACCTGGGAAGTATACCCTTTAAACAAAACAAAAAAACCGAAACGAAATCCAGCCATGTAATCGGGAAATAAAGGGTGTAAAAGTACTCTTAACGCAAACGAAGGTTACTTGTTCTCCCCACCACTGCGATATCGTTTTTGTTCTAGACCATACCTAAAGTTCCAAATTTTGCACAGCTATTTTTGTAAATACTAGTTTTTCAGGTTATAACTTTACTTAAATTACCTCCATGACCCTTTTACTATTCAAAGCATCCACTAGCACAATGTTTTAAGAGTGCTACATTGAGTTTTACCGTAAAATTAGAGTTTTGACCCCAAAAAAAAAATATTACCAGCAAAAAATTTTGCGTAGGGGTACTTAGTTTGATGTTCAGAATGCTTGGTTGACGTTTGTGTGAAGGGTTAATTTACATCCTGCATAAGAAAATTTAAATGTGTGCTGGGACACATAGTAGAAGTGAAACTTCAACGGACAAGTGGAAACCAAATCGCCAGATATATCTGTTATACACGCTGTTCTCCACACGATATTTTTCCTACACCAAAGCAAGTGAAAACGTTCATGAACCCTTAAAATCAGAGGTCCGTATCTAGGGTTCGCCGGTTCGAACTAGAGACCTATGACTTGATAGCCCGATGGTCACAGCAATAGAACGAAACATACCAGTCCATAATACTAATATTATATTAACATGATTTAGATAAACCGAAAGTTTTATCAACCTAGATTAATTTTGGAACAATCATTATGTGGTTACTGTTTTATGTCAATTTTTTATGTGCCGTTCATTGAATCATTACGTAACTGCTCACAAAAATTTCTTAATATTATTTCACCATTCGAACAGTTCCCAATTAATTCAAAGTAGATCTTTATTCTAGGTTACTCCTGTTAGGGATATTTATTTACAATTATTTTAGGAAAGGTAATTAAATATCGATAAACACGTGCAAACGTGTCTATTGAATCCGTTCATTTAAAAACATCCGAAGATTGCCAATTATTTCAAAGTTAGCTTGTATTCTAGACAACTGCTGTTACATCATATTTATTTCAGTAAAGTTCATAACATGAAAACGCGTGTTTTGAAAGTTCACGTGGAATTTCATATTTCAACTTTCCTACAGCCGTTTTGGGTATTTTTCCTTTCATCAACAGCCTATTAATTTTCCCATTGCTGGGACACAGGCCTCCTCTCTTTGAGAGGGAATGGGCTATAATCTACCAGGGCCCAGTGCGGATTGGTACATATGTCACATGTCTTCGAATTTTTTGGTTCCAAGACATGCCGGCTTCCTCACGATGTTTTCCTTTACCATTTTGAGAGCAACGGTGATGAAATAAATTATACAAAGTAATGTGCCTGCCTGGGTTCAAACCCACGACCTACCGTTCGTAAGTCGGGGCTCTACGGGTCTAACTCATGACAATATAAGTACATTATCATCAGCCTATAATGTACCCACTGCAGGGGAGTCCTCCTCAGTGGTTCGAAAGTGTGAGAACTAGACTACTAAAGTCTTACTAAGGGGTATGTTGTTGGGCTGCGAGATGTTGTAAGAGATACCGCGGCCTTGACATACAAGGTGTAAATTAACCCTTCACACATCCGTCAACAAAGCATTCTGTACATCAAACTAAGTACCCCTACGCAAAAATTTTTGCTGGGAACCACTTTTTTTTTTAGTTAAAAATCACATTTTACGGTTGAAATCAATGCAGCACTCAACATTGCGCTAGTGGATACTTTGAATAGTAAACTGGTCATGGAGCTTATTTAAGTAAAATATTATAACCTGAAAAACTAGTATTTATAAAAACAGCAGTGTAAAATTTGGTACTTTGAAACCCAATATCTCCGTAACTAGAGGGTTCCCAGGTATGGTCTAGAACAAAAAATATATCGCAGTGGTGGGGAGAACAAGCGCCCTTCGTTTGCTTTAAGGGTACTTTTACACCCTTTATAGGGCTAAGAAGGAACAGGGGTGGTTTTTAGTCAGTAGAAGTCTGATACTCCCTTTCGCTCTGCCCAAGAGCGGGAGGGGTTATGATTTCTCACCGCCCAAAAAAGAAAAAAAAACATTTAAAATATTGGTGGTCAGCTGCATTCCAGTTACACAGTTGAGTACCTACAGGAAGCCGATATTAACACAGTTAGGAAAAGGCAAGGCAGATAATAATACTGATACAAAACCGGCCAAGTCAGTCAGGTTAATTAACATGGACAACACATGTTATTTACCGTGATGTCCACTTGCCAAAAAAGAAAACAAAGTCAAATTGAACCTCCTTTAATTCTTCCTCTGTTGATTTCAAGTACAAACAAACCTTTTTAGTTTATCCATTTATTGATCCTATATTTCCGTCCTACTCTAAATCCCGATGAATTGTTACTTTTGTTTCCGTAAAGTTTCCCTACCTTTGTTTTCCTCGCACCTAGTAAATAAAAACTCAAAAACGTGACATTGGCTAATGCACAAATCGTGCGAAGCCACAAAAAAAAAAAAAAAACCTTTTTAGTTGTTCGTTTGTTTAAGTATGACAGTTGTTTGACAGATCATATTATTCTGATTCCTGATCATACTAGGTATCATATTATTATGTGTATGAGATGCAGCTTTAACATTTAATGCATTTAATGTGATTAATCAGTTATTAATCAATGATAAGATACACCTCTGTTTGACCATTCCGGAATCCTTCTGGCGTGATGATATGCTTTGCGTCCTCTAAAAAGGCGGCAAACTGATGCCCTGCTTTCCTACGCCATTGCTGAACAACGCCACGACATAATTATTATAACCAAGTAAGTATATTACTTTATCGTTTCTTTTTTCACTCAAGTTCCAAACAGAATAGGGAAACTAACATGACAAAATATAATAATTGAAAACTACAAAGTTTTTTTTTGTTTTTATTAATCATACAAACAGATTATCTTTACTAAAATGTGTATATGTCACAGTCAAAACTGTTAATCAGTCAAAAATAGTTTTGACCGGTTAAAAGTTTTGGATCATTCTCAGTAGATCCATTGGTCAGATCCATGATGGATGACTGTAACATATTTACTTCTGTTTAACCCGGGGATAAGAATTAAGATAATGATAATGTTAAGTACTTATATTATTATCAGGCAGAGTAGCAGTACCTACTATAAAATATGACCCCACCTGAGACTGCACAAAACATTTACTTTATTCTTTGTATACTACTTATTTGTATACCTATTCTTTGTTTTATATACTAAGTTGTTCTCATTAACATTGGCAATACACTGTTCAATTTGATTCAGTCGCTCTTCGGGTACTACAGCCCTCGCTGCTGTTAACGCTGTTCTTACATTACGACCCAAATCAATATCCACCAGGGTCAGCAAGCGAAGAGCTTCCTTTTCTACATCCGGAGGCACAGTTACCAGCGTCGACGCCAAGTTCGTAACAATTCTTTGCCTGTGTGCATCAGTATCTACTATTTCGTTGTAAAAATCATTCAATGGTTGCAAATCAATTGCATTTCTATGTAAAATGAGTAGTCTATCTGTCGGACGATTCTCATCTACGTAGGGCATCGGTCCATTGAAAGAATTCGGGTAATAATTTGGTGCATCTTTCATATTGTCAGCAACAGGCGGCCTACCATCTCTGGCGTAATTCCTGTCGTATAATGGAGCATTAACACCTGTATTATCGTGATTTACTCCCACTCGATAGTTTTGCGTATCAGGATAAAAGAGCTGCCTAGCTTTAAAAACTACGTCAGCCGGTCCTAGTATGCCTGGAACTAGAGTTTCAGGACTGAACGTAGATTGATCATTGTCCTTAAAGTTATTATCAACTAGTTTGTTGAAAACCAACCGCCCTACTGGTACTGTTCGATAAGTTCCCCTCCTCCAAAGCCTTGTGACGTCAAATGGATCATAATCCAACTTATCCAACTCGTCTTTATCCAGGATATCCAGTTCTAGCTTCCATGCTGGATAATTTCCTGCAGCGATTGCATTGTACAAATCTCTTATGTAATAATCAGGATCATCAATAGCGATGGCCGACGCTTGCTCATTCGTTAGATTAAACAATCCAATCTCCGTTCTGAAGTTAAATTTGACAAAAAATTGTTCACCTTGTTTATTGTAAATCTCGTATGTATGAATTGGGAAAATATGCATCTTTCTATACCCATCTGGTAATCCAAAATCGGAGAGCAGCCATAATATAGTGTGCAAGAATTCGGGTCTTAAATTAATAAAGTCCCATCGTACAATATTATCTATGGCATCGGTTCGAGGGTTTCTTTTAAGAGCATGTACAAAACTGAGGAAGTCTAATGGATCTCTGTATAAAAATATTGGAAGGTGCAGACATAACAGATCCAAGTTTCCTTGTTCGGTGTATAATTTCATGGATAAAGCTTTCGTTTCTCTGACTAACTCAGTTCCTCCAAGATTTTGTATTGCTGTAGAAAATCTTCCAACTACCGGTGTTCTCTTTCCGATTCCATTAAATAAATCGGCTGTGGTGTACTTGGAAATATCGTTTGTTACTTCGAAGTAACCAAAGGCACTATTACCTTTAGCGTGTACGATTCTTTCTGGTATCCTTTCTCTGTTTAAATGAGAACTCATTCTGAAATGGTTTTTATTGTTAAATATGTCAGTGTTGACGCTTATTGTATCTCTTATGTCTATTGGGTCTCCTGTTGTCTTCGTCCATACTCCGATTGGCCTCTGTCAAACAAAACAAAGCATACATTATTTTTGTGGGTTTTAGTATTACTTTTAAAACTTATTTTTTCAAAAGAACGAGGACTAGGAACACTTCAATACTGAAAAAGGACGGTATAATGTAACAGAATTCTTGTTATATACAACGATACTTACTGGATGTCGTCGCCGAAAGTCAAGCAACTGTTGTGATACAGCATCTCCCAAAGTCTCATTGTGATACTGGTAACACGTCACATATTCCACCGCTACACAGACACAAATACTTAATACAAGCCGCCTCATCCTATTCTTTAAAACCAAGTGGAAATTACATAATAGAAGCACCGTTTTATATAAAGAAACCGCAAGGAAGCTAATGCTATTATTGCTGCTATTTCGTGATAATTTACGTCAAAATCAATTCTTGACGGTTTGATATACATATAATAATTTTCCATGTCAAAAAATTCTTAGATTTTCGGTTACTCTCAAGTGAATAATTAAACAATAAGTATAATAAATACCTGCTATTTATATTTTTTCACGTAAGTAAACAAAAACTGAAGTCGATACAGTCTTTCGGTAACTCGTGTGACGTCAAATTGCAGTACATTTTTTAGTAAAAATGTATGTGTGACGCAAAAGCCCCCACTTTGACGCGTTTTATCTTCGTAAATTTTTATTAATTTGAAAAAAAAATGCATTGGTACGTGTTTATTACACGTACCAATCCAATCCAATATTATTACTAAGTGACGGACTATACAGATTTTTATTTTTTTTTCAGCAATCATACCTACATATTGGGATAAGGGCAAGACAATGATGATGATGATTTTGTTCACAAATTAGCGGTTTGTAATTTTTTTCAAAATCAGTCCAGTTCTTTTAGAAATAAGCCGAAACGGACAGATAGACAGACAAACAAAAATTGTCAATTTTTTTTATTTAATAATATACTTTTATACCCTAAGTACTTTCATATGCAGTTTCGTACGTACAAACAGACACTTCGATTTCATTTATTTGTGTAAACGCTTGTGAAAATCTTACTATCTAAAATGATGATGATGATGAATGATCTTTAATCATATAATTATATTTCATCTGTAATTACGTGTGTTGGTCACTGAACTCCTCCTATACTCCTAAACGGCTGGACCGATTTTGCTGAAAGTTTTCGTATATGCTCAAGTGGATTCGAGAATGGTTTAGATTTACAATTAGACCCGGTAGGTGGCGCTGCTGTCTGGGCTGGACGACGTCTGCCAGATCTTCTATGAAATAAAAACTTGTGCAGCTAGGATGCTCTAATCATGATGCCAATGAAATGGCGGGTATTATTATCACGTAATGCGCTCCTTCCCATTTTTTTGTTACAACCTAATACAATGCATGTTTTAATAACAGTTCAGGAAGGTATTATGTAAATTGCACAAAAGTTCATATATTTCTGATCAAAATACAGTATCTTTCAAACGCATGTTGAATGTATTTCTCGTGACGAATATGTAAAATATTTTTTTACTAATTTCATTGCAGCATTGACCTATTACGCAGCAGGGCCGAGAGGCCGCTGCGACACAGCATCAGACGATCTCCCTCACTCCGCGAACCTCGAATATCGTACAGCGACTCCGCGCCTGCTGATCAACAACGAACTATGGCGCAAATTGTAAGCAATGACAAGTTTAACGAAAATGAGCAGAAAATTGGATTTTGGTAGGTACAAAAGAGGAACAATAACAAACGTTTTGCTGGGATCACAGCTTTTTCCCAAGTATGTCGGGGATGGCTTACGGTCCCACCAGGAATCAGCTAAATTCTAGTATTTTACATGGAGCGACTGCCTACTTGTACCTAACAACTACGTTAGTACTAAATAATTACGAGCAGTAAGTCGCGGGTTCGATCCCAGGCAGGCGCATTACTTAGTGTAATTTATTTCATCACCGCTGCTCTCAAAACGGTGAGGAAGACATGCCGTCTTAGAACCAAATACTCTAAGATATGTGACATCTACTAAACCGCACTTGGCCCGCGTGGTGGATTATAGCCCATCCCTCTTCTAGAGTGGCGGCCTCAGTCCCTGTAGTGGGAACATTATAGGCTGATGATGATGAATATGATACCCCTTGTAAAGTCTGGTTGTCAGATTATCAGACTACTGATTACCTGTTACATATATGCGACTGTCAAGGACCTACAAATGTCGGCTAGGACCTTTTCGTCCTTTCGAAGCACGGAGGAGACTCCATTGCAGTACTAGGTGATAATCGCCCAAACACAGATCAATCAAGGTAAGCGCGGCTTAACCTGAATGAAGATTTCTTTGCAGACCGGTCCTTGCCCGTAATTTCAATGTGTGAAATATTAAAATTAAAATAACTAGGTGTACTCGTAAATAGACCAATCCTATTTTATAATTTCCTGACTAAAAGACGATATTTTACTTAAGTGCAGGTTTCCATAATGCCTAACATTAAACGTAGAAGGATAAAATGTTTATGTTAATCAAGCCAGTAAATACCTAAGTAATCTTATAATAACCCCGATTTGTTTAAAATTATACATCAGTCAATTTGCGAAGTGGCAACTGTGTTTGGCAATGATTTGGAATAAGCGCATGAGATTGATGATGCAATATGAAGTTTTGACTGACCGTAGCTTCGCTTTCTTTGTTTTTCTGACACTCAAAAGTACCTGTATTGCTTTAATTGAAATCTTTGAGTTTGAGTATGAATATCACATTTATTTTATTAGTCAATAGCAAGAGGATAGACGGATAGAAAGCCGTAGAAGATAATAAAATATAACTTTAATAGTGTATTGTTTCGAAGCTAATTAACTGCTATCTTATGTCGCTGATGATATCAGTTTATTATAATTTCCATTTTAAATGGGATAAAAAGCATTATTGTTGGAATGAAACAGATCTAAACACAGCCAGACCACATTTTCTATATTTTACCGGTGATTTAAGCAGGTCGGAAGTAGCCAAACCCCCATACAATATATAATAAACTAGCTGACCCACGCAACTTCGTCTGCGTCACAATAATAAATATAGAATAGAAAAGAATAGTATTTATTTCTGAGTATATGGTAGGTACAAGATCTTAATATAAAACAGTATCACATACCGTTGCCGGTGTAGAAATATTAAAATCATTTACGAAAGTGGCCAACTTCTAAACAGTGACAATATTATATTGAAAGCATAAGTTTGTCATCTAAACACTAATAAGATATAACCTCAATAAATTAGTTGATATAAAAATAGGGAATTTTTTACACAATGTCAAGATTTTTTATGCCCAATTGTTATTCATTAATAAAATGTCAAAATTTACTACATACAATAATGCCAAATGTCAAATTAAAAAAAATATAATAAAAATAACACATTACAAGTCAATAGGTATACATACACACCCACAAAGTCTTGATGAAAATAGAATGTCAAAACATATAATTTAAAAATTCATGAACTGTGTAGAAGCAGTTGTCAAAAAGCCAAGCAAATATTGTTTTCCTAAATTTGTTAGTAGGTAACACTCTGATTCGTGGGGGTAAATTATTGATTATTTTTATTGCCATACAATTGGAATTCCTGCTATATAAATGTAATCTCTGGCTAGGTGCAAGTAATTTATTTGGGCTTCTGCTTTTCACTCTTTTAGAAATGTGTTCATATAACGGAAACATGTGCGGATACCTTTTTACAAACATACAAATCTCAAAAATATATAGGCAAGGAAGTGGAAGAATTTTTAGAGCTTTAAATAATGGCTTACAATGGTCTAAATACTCTGTTCCACACACAGCCCTAATACATTTTTTTTGCGCAAGAAATGCTCGGTTCACATCGACTGAATTTCCCCATATTACGAGGCCGTATAAGCTTACAACCTTCCTCGCTAGATCGACTAAGTATCCAACATAGTAATATTTTTTCAATTACTTTTCTAATGTGGAAAGAATTTTCAAAGTCGTCAGAGTAATTTTTAAGTTGAATCGTAACAAACAAAAAATCTAATCTTTCCTCTCTTATTAGTTTAGATTACCTTAGAATATATTATTAGAGTGAGAATTACTATAGGTACAGTATCATCATCATCATCATCATCAGCCTTATATTGGTCCCACTGTAGGGACTCAGGCCTCCTCTCTAGGAGAGGGATGGGCTATAATCCACCACGCGGGCCCAGTGCGGATTGGTAGATGTCACATATCTTCGAATTTTTGGTTCTAAGATGTGCCGGTTTCCTCACGATGTTTTCCGTCTGGTACTTAGTTTGATGTACAGAATGCTTGGTTGACGTATGTGTGAAGGGTTTATTTACACCCTGTATAGAGTAGAAGGCACAAATATTCTAAATTAAATCTCCGTTCTAATAAACACATTTATTTAGATATAGATTAATACCATATGCGTTAAATAAGCTTCGCAAAAAATAATTTTATTTAACCTAACATTTCAATAGTAAAAAATGGTTACAGTGAGTCAATCTTAATAGATAGAAATATGCTGTTGCGGACTTTTTTGTAGAACTTTTAAAGAGGAATATTTCCTTTATACATGATATTTGCAAAACTTAAACCATTTTCGCAGCGCACGCAACGGAAGCTCTCAATATAGAATATCGTTTCCCGTTTTTGCAACATTTTTCATTTATGCTTATGACTAATAAGCATATGTTATGTTATCCTGTTAGCAGCGATGATGTTATATAGCCTAAAGCCTTCCTTAATAAATGGACTAACCAACATAATTTTTCAATTCCAACCTAGATCCTGAGTTTATAGCGTTCAAACAAACAACTAAACAAACTCTTCAGCTTTATAATATTAGTATAGATTTTTAGTTACATCCCCCCCCCCCGCTCGACACGCTCGCGATCGGTCGCGTTTGGGTACGCTCTGTGTCTAAAAATCAATTTAAAAGTAAATAACAAGTTTTAACTGTCTATTTTGCGATAAACAGTATTATATTATCACAAGTAACGCAAATAATCAGTGAAAATACATGAAAGTGCGTAAAACAAAACAATAATAACAGTTCAAGCTCTAAAAAGTTCGTTAATAAGTGTTGTGATTATCGGGCAGTGACACTCCGCGTACGACCTTACTTTCAAATTAGCGGTCAAAGACCTTGATGAGTTTTTGTTCTAAGAACCAACAGAACTCTAATTTCGCCACTGCAATGACAGCATACTTGGCCTAGCGGTCTAAGGCGCTACACGAAGTTACGACGTGACCCGAGTTCAAATCTGACTGAGATATATCACTTTTTGTGAATCGTCAGTAATTGTTCTCTAATATTACTGAGAATACCCGGCTCATAATGTCTAAATTAACGAAAACATCACCAAATAAGAAACAATCTCCATCAAGTCCCGAGTCGGACTTACTAAAGTTGAACGACGACGACGGACACCCAACCAATCCTGTTACAAACATTGTCCAAAGATGTAAGCGGCGTTGCCCTCCAACGACGGAAGTAAATGATGGCTTAGATGATTTTAAGAAAGAAATCAAGACTATGTTGCACAGTATGATATGCTCACAGAACACTCGCATGGATCAGTTAGAAAACCTCATCCTTGAAGTTAAACAAATAAACAATAACATAGAAGAAACAAATACCGAAATTGAAAAATCCATGACATCTATTTCTGATCAATTAACTTCACTTGAGCTGAAAATAACGGGTCTCGAAAGGGAACGAACCTCAATGAATTCTAAGTTGGTTGAGCTTGAGGTCAAGCTGGATTCTTTCGACCGATTCATGATAAAAACTAGTGTTGAGCTACGTAACGTTCCAAAAAGGCCAAATGAAACTAAGGAGATGCTATATAATTCTTTCCTGGAGTTATCAAAACAACTAGAGCTCAACATACAAGTGTCCGACATACGCGATGTGCTACGTCAACCTTCAAAAAAAGAAATGCCAAATTCTACGATAACAGTCGAATTTACAAATACCCTCGTCAAAAGTAATTTTTTATCAGCTGTCAAAGCTTATAACAAGCACCACTCTAACAACAAACTGAGCTCCGCTAGCCTAGGCATGGTACCAAATACCCCCGTATTTATAGCAGAACAACTGACTGCCTCTTCCAAGCGACTCTTCTACCTAGCTCGCAACTATGCTAAGGCGAACGAATTCCAATTTTGTTGGACATCTAACGGACGTATCATGCTGAAGAAGGATCCAGAAAGTCAGTCTATAGTTATAAAAAGCGAAATACAACTCAACCAACTAGGTTTAAAGGATAATGCATGACTAGCGTTCCTGTTTTGTCTTAATTTTAGCCTAAATAATGTTTCTTACCATAAATTTGTTCCACACTTTTCTACCGTGTTTATTGAATTCATTTTAAAATTATTTTTCATTGAAAACATGACATATTCTATAGTTACACCATACACTACACACAAATTCAATTCTCATAAACATAAATTTCACACACTCATTAAACATACACTACAAATATTCTCACATACTGCCATACTATCCCTATGCCCACATACGTATCATTTAATAATTTTCATAATACCTCGCCATTACCGCCTTATTCCGAACCCACACCCTGACACCTACATTAATAATGTCTAACACAACTTATGACTTAATCGATAATGTTGATCACTTTTCTGTATCGGATACACACACATGCTCCCCAGAACAAACACAAAAGTATATTGAACAATCTACATATCAATTAAAAATCCTTTCACAAAATATTAGATCTATTAATGTAAATTTTGCTGATCTACAAACCTTACTACACCGTATCGATATTCAGTGTGAACTCTTAGTACTGACTGAATGTTGGTTAAAATGCTCCACTAACAACCACATACCCGTTCTACAGAATTATAATACCTATCACACCATCAAACACTTAAATAAGAGCGATGGAGTAGTCGTCTATGTAAAATCCACTCTTGTAACTGCGTATGAGGAACCCGACTTTTTCGGATCTGCCTCGGGTTTAATTATAAAATTAGACTCAGATATAGCAATACTTTGCATATACCGATCGCCCTCAAACGATAATATTCAAACATTCCTCTCTGCACTCAATATGATACTCCAGTCGCTGTCGAACTACAAAACTGTAATAATAACGGGAGACATTAATATAGACATTAAACATAACTCAACAGATACACGAACTCACGAGTATCTTAACACCTTAGCGTATCATGGATTCTTACCTGCACATACGAAGCCTACCAGAGGTAATAACTGTTTAGACCATCTTATAATTCGCTCCAAATCTAAACCTCTGACGCTTGTTTATGATTCAACTGTAACCGATCATTATTCTTCTCTGTTTTGCCTTAACAAATTGAAAATTAAATCAAATTCCACAAAATGTATAAATAAAATAAACTATGATGCTCTTGACATAGTTATGGCAGATTTAGACTTCGCACCAATTCTATCTATGACAGATCCGAATGATGCTGCAGATACCTTTATCAGGCTTACTAAAACTGCTATAGATGACTGCACTAGAATAATAAAGGTCTCCGCAAAGAAACAAACTCTGAAACCGTGGATAACGCCAGGTTTGCTGAGATGTATACGTAACCGTGACTGTTTGCATAAAAAAGTAAAACAATACCCTGACAACATCATAATCAGTACCACCTATAAACGATACAGAAAATTTTGTACAGCATTATTGAAAAAAGCGAAAAGAAAATACGATTCTCTAGAATTGAATAAGGCTATGAATAACCCTAAAAAACTCTGGGAAACTATTAAAAATATCACTAATACTACCAAAACCAAACACTCTTACACACAGTTGTTATCATCATCATCATCTCCGAAACAGTCTTGCAATGATGTAAACCAATTTTTTGCAAATATAGGAAGGAATCTTGCAGACAGTATTAACACCACACCATCACTTGCCCACTCTTCACTCCCCCACACATCTACCTTCAAACAATCATTCGTGTTGGAAAAAACAGATCCTGAAGAAATTATTTTTACCATAAATATGCTACGAACAAACGCGGCTACCGGCTGGGATGGTATCTCCACCTTGTTCTTAAAACGCTATGCCACATCCCTTGCACCTATACTATGCCATATTTTCAACCTTTGCTTTGACTTAGCCATTTTTCCTACTTCGTTCAAAAAGGCAGCCATTCATCCCATTTACAAGGGCGGAAATGGGTGCCTCGTAAATAACTATCGCCCCATAGCGGTACTTAGCACTTTATCAAAAATACTCGAACGTTTAATTAATAAAAGACTCACTCACTATCTTGAACATTATAATATCTTGTCACCACAACAATTTGGCTTTCGTAAAAACAAATCCACAAATGACGCGATACACAAATTGACTGATCACATAGTTAAGAATTTAGACGGTAAAAAAAAGGTATTGACCGTTTTCTTAGACCTTACGAAAGCCTTTGACACTGTGCCCATTCCGACCCTTTTACTCAAGCTTGAACGAAATGGTGTAAGGGGCCCACAACTTAACCTATTTAAAAGCTACCTTACAAACCGGTCACAATTTGTGACCATGGACAACCATCATAGCGATACACTTGCTATCGAGTATGGGGTACCGCAGGGAAGTATTTTGGGGCCCACGTTGTTCCTCATATTTATTAACGACCTCTGCAACCTACATATACCAAATGGCCAAATAGTTTCTTATGCAGATGACACTGCAATAACTTTCACCGCGAACTCATGGTTGGAACTACAGTCAATTGCACAAAAGGGATTTAACTCCACCCTAAGATGGCTTTACACACACGCCTTGACCCTGAATACCACTAAAACAAATTTTATGACCTTCTCAATAAATTCAATTTCCCAACCAAAACCCTCTATGTCCCTAAAAGCTCACTCGTGTAGTTGTATGTCACAGCAGGCCTGCCAGTGCCCTTCACTTACTCCAATAGATCAAATAAAATATCTTGGTATTTTCATTGACCAACACTTAAACTTCAAATCACACATTAATACCCTATCCGGCCGCGTACGGAAACTTATTTACATTTTTAAAACACTGCGACATGTAGCACACGCTTCAGTTATCCGTAATGTGTACTTCGCTCTTTGCCAATCACTAATCACGTATTGTATTTCATGCTGGGGTGGAGCTGCAAAGACAGTGATGAAGCCGATAGAGATCGCTCACAGAGCCATACTTAAAGTTGCCACCTTTCGCCCTATCTTATTTCCTACGACCGAACTTTATAAATCCTGGAACGTTTTGAATGTTCGACAACAGTACATTTTACATGCAATTATACTCCAACATTCCAGAACGCCATATATACATATTTCTAAACGTCGGAAAGACAGAATCTGTACTGTTCCACCTCCACGTACCTCTTTCGTAAAACGATTTTCTTTATATCTTGCTCCGTCTCTTTATAATAAAATCAACGCAAAATGCCCAATCTTTAAACTTTCATTCCACAATTGTAAAAAAACGGTCCGAACACTCCTCTTGGATCTCAATTATGATGACACTGAATTATTCCTCACAAAGTAATCATATAAACACACGCATACACACACCCACACACACACACACACACACACACGCACACACACGCACACTATTCACATATTCACTCATACCCTCTTCAAACTTAAACGCACTTAACACAAAAATGCACCTACACAGACGCACACACTCTAGATATGTCTTCCATAAATAATAATGAATATATTATAATTTTTAAAAAAATTTTTTTTTTTTACGTATTGATTTGTTTTTATTTTAATTTCGTTTATAATTTTGGTTTGATTTTAATCTCGTCTTTGATTAGATTTTGTTTTTAATTCTGATATTGATTTTGAATTTGAATGTGATTTTAATTGTTGTTGAATTTATTGAATATTGTTGTCTTTTATCACAATGACCTATGTATTGTCTCTGAGAATTGTTGTTTACATAAGTGAATGAATTGAATCCTATTTTTTATTATGGAATAACTATTGTGCAGTAACTACACTTATGTCCAGATGCTGTTTCAAACTTGAAATTCAAAATTTTGTGATTAGACCCATAACATTTTATAATAATCCGCAATTCAGGGGACCGGCACTGTCTCTCCTTAACACAGGCTAAATATTAGCCTATCTAGGAGAACAGTACTTCACCCGTTTTTATTGTGAAATTGAACCTAAAAGTGTATACCTAAACGCAATATCTGTAAACTTTGCAATTCCATTTTGAAATAAATAAATTATTATTATTATATAGTTACACAAATACTTGTCATGAATCAATTTTACGTTGTATCTAGACACTATGTCAACATTGACCGACTTTGAGGTAATAAAAATTTTACAAATCGGCTCATAAATGACGGAGTTATGGTGAGGTCTATCTAATATAAAAAATGCAAGCAAATTGAGTACCTCCTCCATGTTTTGAAGACTTGAGGTTAAAAAATGAGAATTTTTAACCGTTTGAATGGTACGAGTACATCATCTTAAAGCGGCGTAATTTCGTTAAAACAACAGTGGGATCAATTGTTAATTAGAATATATTACCTTTATTTTGGGCATGTGAATTGCTTGTGACTGTGAGTGATGAATATAAATAAAGACAGATAAAGAGTGGAAGACGAAAGAAATATTGAACAAGAAATATATTTTATTATTTTTATATTGTGAATGTGGTGAGGACACACATGGGTCTTTCTTTAATTTTAACGATTGTCTGGCAGAAAAAAGAAAAAATACGTGTCCAGTATTTTTTGTAAATTTACCGACGGACTAATGAGTTTTTTTTATCTACAACCCTATTCTCGAAATATAAGTGTAGGTATATTACATTACATAAAACATAGAGTGTATTATATATAGGTACATTATAAACCTTTGGGGATAACAGTCGTGATATTATCTTATGTGTCGAAGAACTGCTTAGAAATCCTGCAGAACCAGCGGATACCTGTGCCGATACATCTATTTACATTTTAGTCTTAGAAAAAACATTTGCGGTTCAAAGATTTCTCCTTGGAGAACCCCTTCATCATCAACAGCCTATAATGTTCCCACTGCAGGGACTCAGGCCTTCTCTCTAGGAGAGGGATGGGCTATAACCTATCACGCGGGCCCAGTGCGGATTGGTAGATGTCACATGTCTTCGAATTTTTTGGTTCTAAGACATGCCGGTTTCCTCAAGATGTTTTCCTTCACCGTTTTGAGAGCAATGGTGATGAAATAAATTACACAAAGTAATGCGCCTGATGGGGTTCGAACCCACGACTCACAGTTCGTAAGTCGGGGCGGCCACCACTGAGCCACCACTGCTCTCCTGAGCCACCACTGCTCTCGAGAACCCCTTAATCAATTATAATTGATTGGTCATCAACATGTCCAAAGTACCTGCTTCAGGTTGAAGTCTTGGCGTGCAAAAATGGCTCCTATTCACTAATAACTTTAGTCAAAACTACAGTGTGAGCCTATGCAAATATTTCGTGTCGTACTTATACAAATTTTCATAGATTTTAATATTTTTAGTAGCGTTAAAGGATGTGTCGGTCATTATTATCGAATAACTCATACCTGCTTGTACGTTGTTTCCTTTTTATGTAAAATACATTTAAAAGATCTTGTTCATGGATATATGGAATCCCGTACCAAACTGTGTCAACATCAAACTTTGTTTTTTAATGTCTACATTTATCATATTAACTCCTACAAAAGCTCTTTTTGTAAACTAAATCCGAGTTTCGGAGTCACTTTATAAAATCGAAAATAACCTCAAAACCAGGCAAGTAGGTATTGTAGGGAAACCTCTACGATGTGAAGTCAGTCGAACTGTCAAAACCAACTGACAGATCTAACAGAACGACTTTTGAACTGGTTTTGTAAACGCATGTAACGCGTGTATAGGAAGTAAAACAATATTCATACTTCTATACTTTAAATTAAATTCCTTCTTCATAAATCAAATCCCAGCCGCATAATGTCGTAAAAAATTATGAATATAATTACTATAACATTTTGATATTGAAACTCGAGAATTCTTGGTACGAGTTTCGGTCTTTATGGTAGACAAGCTGACCGGCGCAACGGCGTCACGTACGATAGGGTAATCAGCGAAAAAATATTTCACAGTAGTATTCAATATCCATTCGTTCATCAATTATATTCTTGTATAATTCGTTTACTAATTACACAAAAAAAAAACAAAAAATAAAAAAAGTAGTTAAAACACTAAAAAACCCGACTGAAGAAACTGAAAAGTAAAAAACAAGCACATTTTAAATTAAACAAAACTTGGAAGCGGGCGGGGTCCATTCTACTTTTATTTCATAATTTAATATTTAAATGAAAAAACTACTTTTTTTGTTTTTTTTTTTATTAATACCTAAAAATCGACGAAAATAAAACGTGTCAAAGAGCACCAGTATTTGACGTCACTTTGTGGGTAAAAAAGTACTAACCTTGTGACGTCACACGACTTGACGCGACTTTTCGAAGTACTGTATCGTCTTTATCTTTTGTTTAAGTGAAAAAAGTAAACATACGTGTCCAATCGTTTTTGAAAATCTATCTGACGGACTAATTAGATTATTTTGGTGAAATACCCTATTATTTTAAAACTGTTACATCTCCTAATATATTAATATCATGACTTAAACCTAGCGCACGCAACGGAAGCTCTAAAGGAAAATATTTTTTCTTTAGGGCTCCACTCCTAACGGTTGTAGCGTATTATATAGCCTATAACCTTCTTCAATAAATGGGCAACACAATATTTTTTTTAAATTCCAACCTGCAGTTCCTGAGATTAGCGTGTACAACCAAACAAACAAACTCTTCAGCTTTATAATATAATAGTACATGATGATTGACGTTTCCCTTGCACGGTATTGCACTTGTTAATTATGATTGATTGCATAAATAACTCTTTAATGTTATACAGTTGAACTAAAAACGACAACTACTATTACGGGCAAATTACCAGACTATTGGGAATATTAAAAATAGTTTGTAGATCATTAAAAACCTGAAGAGAAAACCGAAGACATTATTTTTCTTTCAAACCTAATTAAATATTAAGGCAAGTCACCGTTTCATAAACAGATTTTATTTGTAAAAGAAAATCAATATGTATGTTTTCTGCAAATATTAGGGTTAATATTACAGGAATGCAATTAAATAAATACTTTTATATTTTAACAAAAAAATTAAATGGTTGTTAAAGAATACGAATGGCCTGCGCCCCTTTTGTTATAGGATTCTCTGGTGGTCCCTCAGCTGTCGGAAAGTTTCTTATTGGTAAGTTTGGAGGTGGAGTTGCTTGGGCAGCTAGCTCTGCTTGTGCTTGTGCGAGTGCTACTTCATGACCCACTCTCACTCGTCTACCCAAATCACGATCGATGATTGCCAAGTACTTGAGCGCTCTTTTCAACACAGGCGGCGTTACTGGCACAAGGGACTGAACTATATTGTCAATAAATCTTTGTCTGTGTGCTTCATTTTCAAGAATGTAATTGTAGAAATACGACATGGGCTCCAAGTCGACAGCATTACTCTCCAAAACCTGTAACTTCTCCCTCGGTCGCTTCTCATCCACATAAGGTATTGGGCCATTAAAGGAATTAGAATAATAGTTTGGTGCATTCTTCATGTTTAACCTGGTAGGTGGCGTCCCATCGCGAACATACGTCTTAGCGTACAGTGGCATGTTTACGAAAATTTTGTTGTGATTTCTTCCTAACCGATAATTTTGTGCGTCCCTGTAAAACATTCTTCTACCTCTGAACAAAAAATCTGGTGGCCCTGGAATACCGGGCACCAAATGGCCAGGATTGAACGCTCCTTGTTCTATATCCCTAAATTGATTTTCAACGTTTCTATTTAATACTAAACGTCCTATCTGCACGGTGAAAAAAGTGCCATTTTTCCACAGCCTGGTAACATCGAATGGATCATAATCGACTTTTTGAATATCATGTGGTGTCATCATGTCCATCTCTAACTTCCACGCGGGGAAGTTTCCTTGACCAATAGCATTGTACAAATCTCGGACAAAGTAATCCGGATCCGTACCTTGTATCACAGCAGCTTGAGTAGATGTAATTGCTGAGAAACCTTGCTCAGATCTAAAGTTAAACCTTACATAATGTGTCTCCCCATTCTTATTTGAAATTTCAAAAGTATGAATGGGGAAAGCATCCATCCTCCTGTACCCATCCGGAATTCCGTAATCAGCAAAAAGCCAAAAGAAAGTATGAGTGACAACCGGGCTTTGTGTTATTAAATCCCATATAGCTGTGAAATCAAATAGGTTTGTCTGTGGATTTCTTTTCGATGCATGCACTAGGTTCAAAAAGAATATGGGGTCCCTGTACAGATAAACAGGCGTTTGCAGGCACATTAGGTCTAAATTACCTTCTTTGGTATAAAATTTAACTGACAGGCCCTTTAATTCTCTGCCAAGGTCACTGCCTCCTAAATTTTGTAATGCCGTTGAAAACCTAGCAACTAATGGCGTTTTCTTGCCAACTCCGTTGAACACATCAGCATACGTGTATTTGGAGACGTCGTTTGTAACTTCAAAGTAACCGAAGGCACCAGTTCCTTTGGCGTGGACTACTCTCTCTGATATTCTCTCACCATCAAAAGTCAACATCGTATCGAGGAGTAACTGGTTGTTAAATTGGTCTTGGTTTATCGTTAATGTGTCCCGGATTTCTGTTGGTTCTCCATGATTCTTCGTCCATAGTCCTATCGGTAACTGCAAAAAAATAGGATAAATATTAAAACTTAGATTTTTATTAACTTAAAACCCTTCTTTTGTAATTCTTGTTTGTAAACGAACCCTTCACGCAGCCGTCACCTAATCATTATATACATCAAACGATGTGACTCTACCATAAAATTGTTGCTGGGAAATATCTTGTTTTTTTGCGATATAAATTATTACTTTTTACGATAGAACTCTGAACACTGTGCTCATGGATCCAATAAATAGAGCGGGGATCATGGGGTTATTTAAAATAAAGTAATATTAAAAACTTGTACTTAAAAAACAACTCTTGTTAAAAATTTGATAGTTTGACCCCCAATATAAAACCTTCTAATTACGGAGGTAATTAGAAGGTTTTTTGTTCAAAACATAATATTTAAACATATCGAAGAACCAATATGTTTCACGACAAAACCTTTTCGTAGTGACGGCGATGACAAGTGCTCTTCGGTTTCGTTAAGGGTCGCGGCTTTAGACACCTTTAATATCTATTAGATTAAAGTAAATAAAAAAATGCATCATAATCGACCCGCTAAGCAGAACATTATTGCTAATGCTCATTGTTGCTGCTGGATTAAATAAATAGTACGGGGATTGCGGAGCTATTTACAGCAAAGGCATTAAAAACTTATATTTAAAAACCAAACTTTTAGAAAAGTTGAAACAGGGCACAAAAAACGGTGAGAACCGAGAACGAATTAAAGTATATCAAAAAAATCTTTGTACCCACCGGATGCTCCAGTTTAAAATCTAGCAGCTGTCTTTCCGCGGGTAGGTACGTGACATTCAGGTATCTAACACTTTCCACATTGACTGCCACACAAAGTAGGCACGCAACGATCGCCCTCATGTTGGAAACCGTCTGCGTGTTCCGCACAAGTCCACCGATACATGCTTATATAGCCTTCGTTAACAACCGACGTAAGATCAATAAACTACAACAAGGTAAGGCATTTAAAAATATTTACCATAATTGTACTAAAAACTTCGTAGTTTGCGGTTCTGCTCATCTGTGTAATATCGTCAGATTTCTCCAGATATGGTTAAGTCTTATATTAGTCGCGGTAATTATTGTAAATTACTGCACCCGGATTCAACTGCATCCGGTAAGACTGGAAGCCAACCCCAACGTACTTGGAAAAAGGCTAAGTAGATGTTGATGGAAAGAGTTAAAGCGTAGAATAACCTATGATAAATAAACTAGTACGTAGTTAAAACATAAAAGATTCCCATTTCTTTCGAATATTTCCGTTTTTGTTTCGTTCTACTTAAAAAAAAACATGAAATTTATACTGGCTAATGTTCTTGAAACTTTCGAAAGAAGCATTAAAACATACATAGATAACCGCTAAAAACATAACACTCTTTTTTTTGGGGCAGTTGTGGATATAAATACAATGGAATCGGAAAGAAACGCAAATTTTTCAACGCTTGTCTAGAGATCACTAAGTTGATGCGAATCTGCGATTGTGTAGCAGCTGAAAAAACATTCAAATCAAAATCAAAAGTCATTTATTCAAATTAGGCTGATTATTTTTCCGACCCAAATATCGACCAATAGAATTGCACCATTATCAGACGTCACGTGGTACAACCTACATGGTATTATACTGATAATTTTTTGAAAATTTTCTCTGGTAGTTGCTATATATAAAAAACAAAACATGATCCAGTCAAATTAACCACACGTCAAACTGACAGGTTGAATTCAATTGTGAAAATTGGAGATTTTGCATGAAAATGAGTCGATTTGGAGTTTGTTCTCTGTCCACCATCGATAAAAAAGTCAAAGGAAATGTTCATTATGAAATTCTTATTTGTTAACTGTACATTTCGTCTCATGGTGCAATTCTATTGGCCGACCGGAGTCAAGTTTTTCAGGTTAAAAAATCACGCTTCGCGCTCGTGATTTTTTAACCTGAAAAACTTGACTCCTTCATTTGTTTGCAACGAACCTATCGGGAAATGCCAGATAATTTTGAAGCTCGTGTGGTATTATAAGTGATAATCTAATAGTTTTACGGCCGAATACTGAAACGCTACTCAATTTTAATTTGCCCTTAAATCTCGTTCTGTCTGTGTTACTTCAGCATAGAGCGACCGAGACAGCACTAGATTTGAGCGTTACTTATATTTGAGTGGCGTTTCAGTATTCGGCCGTTACACTATTAGAAATGTTTTTTACGTTGCACCCTGTGTATCGGTCGCTTATACTTGCACTCGCAATCATTGATGAAAACCGTGGCTGTGCCCATTCTTAAGAACAGGCCAGGGGATCTATCGGATAGGTCAAATAATCGACCTATCTCACTTGCTACAACAACAGTTAAGATACTTGATAGTTCCCGTCGCGGCTGCGGGTTATGCCGTCGGGGCTGCGGGTTGTTTGCAAGAGTTACCGCGGCCTCGACACAAAGGGAAATATCCCTTTCGCTCTGCCCAAGGGGTTATTTGATAATTTCTCCCACTCCAAAAAAAAGACACTTGACAGTTTGCATAATCAGAGTCTCAGTGGGTACTTACATTAACATGACGCACATTTCGGTTTCCGGGTGGGACAATCCACTGAGAGTGCTAACTTATACCTTAAGCATACTGTCAGGTATTACACGCAGAGAAGTACTCCAATTTTCTAAAGTTTACTTGATTTGTCAAAGGCTTTTGACACAGTTGCTCATGACATGCTGTCGCGAAAGCTAGAAGAAGCGGGTATGCCAACGGAATATAACAGAATTCTTTAATTCTGGTATAAAAACCAGACTAATCAGGTGAGATTTAAACGACACCAATTGCACATGCACATGCACATCTCTTTTTGTTAACTTCGTGACCTTCGTGCAAGTTCGGCAATATTCGGTACGAGGTATTATATCTCAGTCACACGACAGCATTTGTTTGGTGTTTGTGTTGCTATCTCTGTCTTGAGCACATTCGATTAGAAAAGTTTTCGTTGTGTTTACACTATCTGACGAATACAGGTTGGAATGCGGTGTGCGACAGGGTGGCCTCACGTCGACCAACCTTTTAACCTGTATGTGAACCAGTTGATCGAGGAGCACAGCAGGACATATTGCGGATGCTACATTGACGGAACCTGTGTCAACAACATAAGCTATGCTGATGATATAATTTTGCTAGCCCCCCCGGTCAACACCCTGAGGACATTGGTTATTTCGAACGCTACGCTTCCAAGCATCATCATCAGCCATAAGACGTCCACTGCTGGACAAAGGTCTCCCCCATAGAACGCCATACAGAACGGCAGCCTGCCGTTTGCATCCACCGGTTGCCCGCAACTCTCACGATGATCTGCCTACCAACGCTGCGTCTTCCGGTTCGTGATCGCCACTCGAGAACCGTTCCTCCCCAGCGGTTGTCGGTTCTTTGAGCGATTTGGCCTGCCCATTGACACTTCAACTTGCATACTCTGAGAGCTATGTCGGTGACCCTGGTTCTTCGGCGGATTTCCTCATTTCATTTTAATGCCCACCTGTTGAGAAACGTTACTGAGGTCCCTGAGCATTGTGTTATTATCCTCAAGCGATTCAGCCATGATGACTATATCATCGCCAAAATGAAGGTGAGAGAAGTATTCGCCATTGATGTTGATGCCAAATCCGTTCCAGTCCAAGAGCTTGAAAACATCCTCCATTCCGTTCGTGAACAGTTTCGGAGAAATAACGTCTCCCTGTCTCACGCCTCTTAGCAATTGGATTGGCTGGCTTCCAAGCATAGTCTCAGGTAAAACGACAAGCACTTAGCCGGTTTTTTCATGATGTTTTGACCAATTTGTCGCATTGATCCCGTGTTGATCCCGCATCGAAATTAATCAGAAAACGTAATTTTTCATATCCCTCCATATCAGCAGGAGGCCGAATAGAACAAGGTCAATAGGCACAGAGCGAAGTAAGCCCAGTTGCCAGGCACCACGAATAATATTATTATTAATATTAATGGGTCTTAACTTGTGCTGCATACTCGATTCCAATAATAGGTAGGTATGTCAAAAACGCTTGAACGCACGGAAAGTTCTAGTTTCTGCAAGGTCCGTATAGTAAACACCTCCGGCTGCCATGACCTGTGAGAATTTGGGCAACACAGTGATTTACTTCCAGTCATGTCTTGGCTAGCCGCTCATGAATGGATTCGATGGAAAGAGCTGATGGAGGTCTCGGCCCTTAATAGAATTTATCCCACCTACATTGCCATTCAGACAAAAATTCTTCCCAAACGTCAGTCTGTGGTTTATATAATCTAGAGGGGGACAACAAGAGCTAAATGCGAGTTTTACAATGCGTTAAAGTATACTCCCACTAAAAATAAAACTTGTAAAAAAGCAAAGTCGCGCAACTTAGTTCTTCTACCGTAAAAAGTAGTGAGATCCATGTAATACCAAGTCAGTTAAACACAATTATTAAAGACCAAAAACCCGGTAGTCGACACTAACTAAGTAAACACCAATCGTTTTTAGGCGCTTGGTTCCGGAAGTAGAGGATTGATGTCAACCATGACAAGAGTAAGCGGTTTTCTTCTCAGACCAAGTAAAACTGTTCTTTATCATCTTCCCTCCTGATGACGATATATTTGCCCTTCCCCCACCTCCCAACCCCAAAACCTATAAAAAGCATACAAAAATTATGAAATCCCATAACTCAGAAACGGTGCATCGTAGGAACATACTTCTCAGAATTTAAATGGTTTCTATGGCTAAGGTTAACCCAATACTGCGATAAAACTGGGAATAAAAAATATGTTGGTATTAGTCGCCAAATAATTATTTTAATCGCTGAGTCAATATTTATAGCAGCTTTCCTAATATTGCCAGTGGAAACTGGACTAGATTTTAATAACACCCTTGTTTTTGAAGCTTATTTAATAGAATAGTCGCGAAAATATTGAATCGCTGCCGAGATATTTTATTAGTAGTCACCTCGAAAATAATAAGCCTAAAAAAGCTGATTGCCTAATCAGGTGAAAATGTATATATTGTTTTTATAAAAGTGTCTTGCCGGTCAACGGCTTGATGGCCAGTAACCTCTTGGTAATCAAGAGCTTGATTCAGAAAACAGTACCTCAGCGGGGCTATTACGTATCTTTTAGATGTCAGTGGCTATCATATTGTCCATGGATCAACTGTCAAATTGGTTATGGTTTAGTACAAATTGAAACCATTTGACACTTAATTGATGGACACTATTAGATAGTGTCTATAGGGTCAGCAGGGCTATTGCGTATCTTTTAAATGACAGTGGCCATCATATTGTCTATGGATTAACTGTCAAATTAGTTATGGTTTAGTACAAAATGGAACCATTTGACAGTGATTGATAGGCACTATAGGTTAGCCACTGTCATTTAAAAGATACGCAATAGCCCTGGTGGACACGGCGCATATTGGTAGGAGGTTCTTCTCTTAATAAAAGGTCTAACCATCTAAAATATAATATATCATATTGGAATATTAAATGTATATATTTTATGTATATTGTAAGAATACAATAAGAATTGAACAGTTTTTTTTTTTATTTTTAAATCGAATGCTTTAACTGTTACAGAATATGTATGGCCTGTGCTCCTTTTTTGGATGGATTCTCTGGTGGTCCCTCAGCTGTTGGAAAGTTTCTTATTGGTAAGTTTGGAGGAGCAGTTGCTTGGGCAGCTAGTTCTGCTTGTGCTAGTGCGAGTGCTACTTCATGACCCACTCTCACTCGTCTACCCAAATCACGATCTATGAGCAGCAACAACTTGAGCGCTCTTTGCAATACAGGCGGCGTGACTGGCACAAGGGACTGAACTAAATTGTCAATAAACCTTTGTCTGTGTGCTTCATTTTCAAGAATGTAATTGTAGAAATACGACATGGGCTCCACGTCGACAGCATTACTTTCCAATACCTGTAAATTCTCCCTCGGTCGCTTCTCATCCACATAAGGTATTGGGCCATTAAAGGAATTTGAATAATAGTTCGGTGCGTTCTTCATGTTAAGTCTGGTAGGTGGCGTCCCATCGCGAACGTAGGTCTTAGCGTACAGTGGCATGTTTACGAAAATTTTGTTGTGATTTCTTCCTAAGCGATAATTTTGTGTGTCCCTGTAAAACATTCTTCTACCTCTGAACAAAAAATCTGGTGGCCCTGGAATGCCAGGCACCAAATGGCCAGGATTGAACGCTGCTTGTTCCATATCCCTGAATTGATTTTCGACGTTTCTATTTAATACTAAACGTCCTATCTGCACGGTAAAAAACGTGCCATTCTTCCACAGTCTGGTAACATCGAATGGATCGTAATCCACTTTTTGAATATCATGTGGTGTCATCATGTCCATCTCTAATCTCCACGCGGGGAAGTTTCTTTGACCAATAGCATTGTATAAATCTCGGTTAAAGTAATCCGGATCTGAACCTTGTATCACAGCAGCTTGAGTAGATGTAATTGCTGAGAAACCTTGCTCAGATCTAAAGTTAAACCTTACATAATGTGTCTCCCCATTCTTATTTGAAATTTCGTAAGTATGTATGGGAAAAGCATCCATCCTCCTGTACCCATCCGGAATTCCGTAATCAGAAAAAACCCAAAAGAAAGTATGAGTGACAAACGGGTTTCGTGTTATTAAATCCCAACGGGCTGTGAAATCAAATAAGTTTGTCTGTGGATTTAGTTTCGTTGCATACATGCAAGTCCGAAAAGAATATGGGGTCCCTATACAAATAGACAGGCGTTTGCAGGCACGTGAAATCTAAATTGCCTTCTTTTGTATAAAATTTAACTGCCATGCCCTTTACTTCTCTGCTTAGGTCAGAGCCTCCTAAACCCTGTAATACCGTTGAAAACCTAACAATTAATGGCGTTTTCTTGCCAACTCCGTTAAACACATCAGCATATGTGTAATTGGAGACGTCGTTTGTAACTTCAAAGTAACCGAAGGCACCAGTTCCTTTGGCGTGGACCACTCTCTCTGGTATTCTCTCACCATCAAAAGTCAACATCGTATCGAGGAGTAACTGGTTGTTAAATTGGTCCTGGTTTATCGTTAATGTGTCTCGAATTTCTGTTGGTTCTCCATTATTTTTTGTCCATAGTCCTATCGGTAACTGCAAATAAAACATTGTATGAAAACTGAGATTGTAATAATAACTTAAAATCCTTCTTTTCAAATACGAGTACAATACACACAAAAACAAAATTCAAATAAAAAAATAAGTTTAAAAAGTAAAACCCGACATCGAATAAAAACACAGGCTAATAAAACCGTGGTTTTAAAAGTATTAAACAAGAAAAATCGTCTAGTGAGTAGATAATTTGATAATTATTACAGAGGACAGCTGTAGTCGCATGCCACTGATACCTGATGATACAGAAGTCAGCTGCTAGTTTCCATTAGTAAGGTGGCATGCGACTACGACTGTTCTCCATAATTTATCGAATTATCTACTCACCAGACGATTTTTCTTGTTTAATACTTTTAAGACCACGGTTTTATTAGCCTGCGTTTTTATTCGTAGTCGGGTTTTAGTTTTTAAACTTATTTTTTTATTTGAATTCTGTTTTTGTGTGTTATTCTATAAATACATAATAATTTGTTACATTTCATAATGTAATATTCTACTTAATGTTGGTTTGTTATTTACATAATCCGAGTAAATAACACAGACTAGACTGCGGAAACTGTTTGACCGCAAACTAAAAGTATATGTTGACTTTAACTATAATATAATATACATATTTGTGTGTACTAGCCAAGACCTTTCATTTGATACCAAACATGTTATGATTATATCAATTTAACTTTTTTCGAGCTTAGAATTTGATATTTAAATTCCGTCATAAAAATAATTGTTAAAATTTATATAGCCTATGTCACCCGGGCTATTCTTACAAATCTACTGACACCTCATTTATTAAAATACGTTCAGTAGTCTAGGAATCGACTTGTTTTTTGCGATGTAAAATTTACATTCCACGGTAGGACTCTCCATACGGAAAAGCAAAACTCTCAAAACGGCCTACCTCAAGGTAGTGTCTTGGTAATGTCTATGCCAACTATCATCAACGATCAACCATCAAGCCCATATACCTCCCACTTTCTATATGCATACGACTTAGCCCTTACTTCCCAAGCCACCACCTTTAAAGTGGTTGAGGTCTCCTTGTCAGATGCTCTTGGTGACTTAAACAAGAAAAATCGTCTAGTAAGTAGATAGTTTGATAATTATTATAGAGGACAGCCGTAGTCGCGAGATCTGTTTGACCGCAATCTAAACGTATAAAGGATGTAAAAGTACCCTTAACGGAAATGAAAGGCACTTGTTCTCCCCACCACTGCGATATTTTTTTGTTTCTAGACCATATCTGGGGACCCCCTAGTTACGGAGATATTAGGGGTCAAAGTTCCATGTTTTGCACAGCTGTTTTTGTAATACTAGTTTTTCAGGTTATAACTTTACTTAAATTACCTCCATGACTCGTTTACTATTCAAAGCATCCATTAGCACAGGGTTTTAAGAGTGCTACATTGAGTTTTACCGTAAAATGTGATTTTTGACCCCAAAAAAAAAGTCGTTTCCCAGCAAAAATGTTTGCTTGGGGTACTTACTTTACTTACTTATATGCAGAATGCTTGGTTGACGTACGTGTTAAGGGTTAATTTACACCCTGTATGTTGACTTGAAGTATAATATAATATACATATTTGTAATGTACTCGCCAAGACCTTTCATTTGATACCAAACATGTTATGATTTTATCATTTTATTTTTTTTCAAGTTTAGAATTTGACATTTAAATTCGTTCATATAAAGAATTCTTAAAATTTTTGTAGCCTATGCCACCCGGGCTATTCTTACAAATCTGTTAACACCTCATTTATTGAAATACGTTCAGTAGTCTAGGAATTGATTTGTTTTTTGCGAAGTAAAATTTACATTCTACGGTAGGCTCTCCGTGTGGAGTGTTCCACACGGAGAGCCAAACTATCAAAACGGCCTACCTCAAGGTAGTGTCTTGGTACCGCTTCTATTCAATGTCTATACCAACTATCATCAACGATAAACCATCAAGCCCATATACCTCCCACTTTCTATAAGCATACGATCTAGACCTTACTTCCCAAGCCCCCACCTTTAAAGAGGTTGAGCTTTCCTTGTCTGACGCTCTTGGTGACTTGTTACTACCACGCCAACTTACTCAAGGCCAATCAAGGCATAACACAGTGGTGACATATTTCATCTTCGCACAGCAACTTAGCAAAATACCTAAAGTATGACTCGACAAAATCAACCTGGATACGAGTTGCGGTGGCTGACCTGGAAGTATTTTACTAGACTCCGGAGTCTAGTAAAATACTTCCAGGTAAACCGAAGCCAGTAAAATAGAGTGTCAATGTGGTGTTGCACCACAAACTACGGGGCACTTGATCTCGTGTCCTGCCTGTTCTGTTATTTGCACTACAGTAGCTGATGGAGGCTACTGAAAGTGCCAAACTCGTCGCCAAATTTAGGGCCGACTCAATTTGTATTGTCATCGAAACGCTAAGAAGACGGTAGAACTCATTATAAAGCACTGATAACCTTGTTGCTGATGTATACAATAAACATTACGGGGACCGCGGAGTAAAAAACAAAACATTTGAAAAAGTTGAAATTAGAATAGATAAGAAGTTATGGCACAAAAAATCTATAATGACGGGGAGAACCGCTGGGTTACTATTTAAAAAAATCTTTGTACCCACCGGATGCTCCCGTTTAAAATCCAGCAGCTGTCGTTCCACGGGTTGGTACGTGACATTCAAGTATCTAACACTTTCCACCTCGACTGCCACACAAAGTAGGCACGCAGCGATCAGCTTCATGTTAGGAATCGTCTGCGTGTTGCGCAACAGTCTACCAAATTTGCTTATATAGCCTCTTTTAATAACCGATGAAAGGTCAGTAAACTACAACTAGGTTTGGGCGTTTAAAATTTCTAAGTTTGGCATAATTGTACTATACATATTGCAATTTATTGTTCTGCTCATGTGTGTATCTTTAAAAGCGAAGTGTTAGCCAGAAGTGACACTTATAGTTTTTCAGGAGTATTCTAACTTCTATATGTTTTATCGTCCTAAAGTCTGAAACATAAAATCTCAAAACGTTAAAATGTTCTTAGTTTTGAGTTCAGGCGATTTCTTCTGAGTGTAATGACACATGCAATAATATATTCATTATTTTATCACTAAAAGACTGCATACCTTTATCAAAATCTACAATATAGTACCTAGATATGTCATGCTTCATGGGGTACATGTATCTCGACTATTCCACACGAACTTGTGCAGGACTAACGCTGGTGTACGCGTGCAACTTCATCGCCTTGTTGATACGTACAACGCTCACGTTATGGAGCTTGACATATTTACTCTTTAAAAAGACCGCTTGAAGGCAAGAGCAATAGAGTTACTTAATTCAGAAGTATATTATATTATATTTATTTTTCTTCTTCTTCTACCTATTCTTTAACGATGCTATGTTTTTTTTAATTTTTTTTGTGAATTCGTGGAGAATGTTGTGGGTTCACAATCACAGATATGGATAGACCTAGATAACTCACGATCTGTATGAAAACCAAGCGTGCCGTCACAAGCATTATTTAGTGATGGAAAATCAAATCGACTTACGATTTTTGTACGTAAGCTAGGCACGCGAAGTGTTGCTTTTGCGTTATCTAGGTCTACCTATATCTGTGGTATAAATGTATTTCTAAGTTATATGCTAATTTAAGAATCTCTAGATAAGCAGGTGACAAAATAGAATAATAATTTTATTTTACGCACTGACACATTTACGAGTTTATTAGGGTAAATCGGATGGGTGATGGGGTCAAAAGATTCTGGTAGACCGATGACTTGGTGAAGGTTGTGGGGATCCGCTGCATGCGAGCTGCACGGGACCAGTCAAAGTGGCAACACTGATGGGAAAACTATGTCTAGTGGTGGATGTCTTTCGGCTGAAATGATGAAGATGATGAGGGTATTTGAATACAAAGAGAATTGAATAGCCTTTATTATTAACTAAAATTGTTAAAATGTTACAGAATATGTATGGCCTAGGCTCCTTTTGTTGGGGCATTCTCTGGTGGTCCCTCTGCTGTTGGAAAGTTTCGTATTGGTAGGTTTGGAAGAGAAGTTGCTTGGGCAGCTAACTCTGCTTGTGCTTGTGCGAGTGCTACTTCATAACCTACTTTCACTCGTCTACCCAAATCACGATCTATGAGCAACAAGAACTTCAGCGCTCTTTCCACTACAGGCGGCGTGACTGGCACAAGGGACATAACTAAATTGTCAATAAATCTTTGTCTATGTTCTTCGTTTTCAAGAATGTAATTGTAGAAATACGACATGGGCTCCAAGTCGACAGCATTACTCTCCAATACCTGTAACTTCTCCTTCGGTCGCTTTTCATCCACATAAGGTATTGGGCCATTAAAGGAATTTGAATAATAGTTTGGTGCGTTCTTCATGTTAAGTCTGGTAGGTGGCGTCCCATCGCGAACGTAGGTCTTAGCGTACAGTGGCATGTTAACAAAAATGTTGTTGTGATTTCTTCCCAAACGATAATTTTGTGTGTCCCTGTAAAACATTCTTCTACCTCTGAACAAAAAGTCAGGTGGCCCTGGAATACCAGGCACCAAATGGCCAGGATTGAACGCTGCTTGTTCTATATCTCTGAATTGATTTTCAACATTTCTATTTAATACGAGACGTCCTATCTGCACGGTGAAAAAGGTGCCATTCTTCCACAGTCTGGTAACATCGAATGGATCGTAATCGACTTTTTGTATATCATGTGGTGTCATCATGTCCATTTCTAATCTCCAAGCAGGGAAGTTTCCTTGGCCAATAGCATTGTACAAATCTCGGTTAAAGTAGTCAGGATCTGTACCTTGTATCACAGCAGCTTGCGGAGATGTAATTGCTGAGAAACCTTGCTCAGATCTAAAATTAAACCTTACATAATGTGTCTCACCATTTTTGTTAGATATTTCATAAGTGTGAATGGGGAAAGCATCCATCCTCCTGTACCCATCTGGAATTCCGTAATCAGAGAAAAGCCAAAAGAAGTTATGAGTGACAACCGGTCTTCGTAATATTATATCCCAACGGGCTGTAAAATCAAATAGGTTCGTCTGTGGATTTCTTTTTGATGCATGTATTACATTAGAAAAGTCCATGGGGTCCCTGAATAAAAAGGCGGGCGTTTGCAAACCCAAAAGGTCTAAATTGCCTTCTTTGGTATAAAATTTAACTGCCATGCATTTCAAGTCTCTGCTGAGGTCAGAGCCTCCTAAATTTTGTAATGCCGTTGAAAACCTAACAACTAATGGCGTTCTCTTGCCAACTCCGTTGAACACATCAGCATACGTGTATTTGGAGACGTCGTTTGTAACTTCAAAGTAACCAAAGGCACCAGTTCCCTTCGCGGTAACCACTCTCTCTGGTATTCTCTCACCGTCGAAAGTCAACATCGTATCAAGAAGTAACTGGTTATTAAATTGGTCTTGATTTATCGTTAATGTGTCCCGAATTTCTGTTGGTTCTCCATGATTTTTCGTCCATAATCCTATCGGTAACTGTAAACAAAACATTGAAAGTTTTATATTCTTAAACCCCTTCATCTGCTATTAATGACTCAAGACTTAAGCTAACATTAAATAATTAAATTTATGGTTTCATTTCAATACGACTTGATCCAAAATATGCTTTAAACAGAATATGGCCCAACTAGCTGTTGCCAGCGGCTTCGCCCGCTACAACTCGAAAATTACCCAACGGGAAGATACAATCGGGATAAAAATATCTCCTATGTGTTAATCCAGGGTGTCAGCTAACTAAAATATCAAATTTTATTAAAATCGCTTCAGCAGTTTAGACGTGAAGAAGTAACAAACAAACACACTCACAAACGCGCCTCTATAATATTAGTGTGATTAGATGACTAAATGTGAAAAAATTACCGGAGATTTATCGTGAAGGACGGCACGTTTGCACATATTATTCTGTATGCCACCGTCCACACAAATTAATCCGCCACAAAACACAAATTATCTCCGGATGCCCTCGCTTTGCTTAGACGAGAACTCACGGAAAGTACTTGCAAAGGCACAACTTTTGTGACCAGGATTATCTATCAAAAACTGGCTGTAAAATACAGCATTATGGAATCGGAACTGCCGTTCTATTATAGCTTTGTATTTATGTGCCAGACCGCCAGTTCTCAAAAATGACAATATCACCAATTTCTTTACTGACAGGACTATTGTAGCTTAAAAGTCTTATAAAGTGGTAGTGAATCGATTACTATGGCGCGCACTCATTGTTGACGTACGGTCATGCCTGCATGTCGTGACTTGGATCGGATTGTTGTCGAAACGTGAGATGTGAGCTCAGTGATCATTGCCTTTTTTCGTCATATGACATATTCGCTTTAAAGCAGATTCGCTTTACGACAGATTCGCTTTAAGGCAAATTCGCTTTACGGCAGAAGTACAGTGAACTCGATTATCTATATCGAGTTCATTATAGGTAATTATTAATAAAACAACAATAATAATTACTTACTATAATAGTAGATAACAATTGAAAATAATAATTAAAAACAATTATTTATGAACTTATGGACATTCAAGTATTCTAAATTTAAAAAAAATATGTTTTTATTATTCATATAGGGTTTAGCAACTTCTACCTTTGCTTCTCCTTCAAAATAGCGAAAAAAAATCGCGAAAAAAGAAAATTAAAATTAAAATTATAGTTTCTTAGGTATGTAAATGACATGACAAAAATATGTTTAGTTCTATTATTTTATTTCTACAACACATTTCTTCGAAAGAGTATTGAAGAACGTCGTTTGATATTCGTATTTCATTTTTTATTTCATTTAATTTTCAGAAAAACTTCGTGGACACCATTTGAATACAACTGTGCAATTTCTGTCGTAAAGCGACTCTGCCGTAAAGCGAATCTATCGTAAAGCAAATCTGCAAGCGAATCTGTCATAAAACGAACAAAGGAATCATTAAAATTTATAGTCGTTTCAGCAAATAGCTTTATTGTCAAGAGCCGCGACCAATAACTGAGGAGGCTCATCAGGCAGCAGGATCAAGCGCTTGATTCAGAAAGCGGTACTCCTGGACACGGCTCGTATCAGATTTCTCTGAAACCCTGACCGCTGGATAGACCCTTTAATCGATACGGATGAGTTACCATGAATACTTTAAAATATTAAATAACAAGATGAATAAACGACAAAAATAATAGGTACTGCCCGAACTAATTTGACAAGATTACAGTAAATCAACAATGTTCTTTGTACCCACCGGATGCTCCAGTTTAAAATCCAGCAGCTGTCTTTCCGCGGGTAGGTACGTGACATTCAGATATCCAACACTTTCCACATTGACTGCCACACAAAGTAGGCACGCAACGATCACCTTCATGTCGGAAACCGTCTGCGTGTTCCACACCAGTCCACCGATACTTGCTTATATAGCCTCGACTAATAACTGCTCAAAGATCAATAAACTTCAACTAGGTTTGTGCATTTATAAGTGTTTTAGTCGTGCTCCTCAATGATCTTTGATGATTGTTTTTGATCTATCATAATCTAAATTCTATGTGAAAACGTTTCTTTGCATGATCAAAGCATTTGAACGTAAAAATACCTACTAAGTTATAAGCATTTGACACTACTGTTTAGATAGAGAGATCCAATAACTTTCCTGACGTCATTGTCCACGATCGACGTAAAAACACATAATATTTAATTCCGTTTATCTGGAAAGAGACAGAAACAAACATGATCGTAGCAGGTGGCGTTCTGTGGTTTCTGCCTACTCCCGTGAGAAAAAGGCGTGAGATTATGTATGTAGACAGAAACAAAAGTTTTATTGGTTTTAACTTTTGTGTTGTTTAAACCGATTTTGGTCTCGTTCCACTTTCTGTCATTATTTTTATAGTGTTTTTTCTTTTCGAATTAATAAAAAAAATTATGCATATTTACTAATTGTCAAACTTGAATGACATTGAGCAGAGCTTTATTACTCGCAGAATAGATAATCGATCCTGCCAGAAAACATCTGGAAGAACTTCACGAACCGGAACACGTTGCGTTAGACGGCAATTTGTAGAAATTACTGTAGACAAACCAAATCAGAACGGTGAACTAAAATTTAAATCCATAAAGTTTACAATTACACTGGCGTTCCACAGGGTAGTATTTCAGGCCCCTCACTTATTCTGATATATCAATAACCTGGCAAGAGTAACTGATCATCCCTGCATACTCTTTGCAGACGATGACGGAAACATCGTCTGTTTTAATTAAAATTATCCCTAAGACTAAGGACAATTAAAATGAAGAAATAAATAATACCGTAAGCAAAATATAATAACTTGGATGGAAAAGTATTCTTTTCCATCCAAGTTATTATACTTTGCTAGTTTGGTTTAAGTATAGTGTATATAATATAATAATAGGTTAGTTATTTCTGGAACGATAACTGAACTATATGGTGGATCTGTTATCCTATGTGTATCCAGATTCCTAGCCAAATTGAAGAACTCCCAATGGTCCGCTTCAGAAGGACCTTACACAGATGGTTATTTGACAACCCATTCTAAGATATAAAAGAGTTTCTTGAGTTCAAATTTAAATAATATAATTTTACCTTACCTAAAAATCAATTGTGTGAATTCATTTAAACCAATTCAATTATATCAATTCAATTATACCAATTCAAATGTGTTATTTGCATTATACCAATTCAATTATACAAATTCAATTATGTCAATTCAATTATACCAATTCAATTATATCAATTGAATAAATTAAATATATCAATTTAAGCATGTATTCAGTATGATAACCTATTTTATAAACTTTTGTAACCATATTTATTTGCAAATAAATCTTTTATTTTGACGGCCACCTGCTAGCTACTCGAACGGCAGGCAGTTGCTGCTTCAGCACAGTCCCTGCAACGGCTTAGATAGATTTACCATGGGTGGTTAAAGTCTAGACGAACGTTGCATCTCACACCAAATTTCTACCCAAATTCCAAAGCATAATGGTCATACTGTCTCTTTCCCATGTTTAATGATGAGACATATATGATAATATTTTTTATATTTAAGTATTTTTTCTTTCTTTAGTTTTGTATTGTTTAATGTTATTGACCCCAATTAATACCCCAATATTGTGATCTTATCGGACAATTTATTTATTTAAAATTCCTATTTGATAAGAGCTAGCAGGGCTTACAACTCGATGTGCCAGAGTTTTGATGACTTTGATTTATTCTCCACCAGTGTACCGAAACTAAAAAAAATACTTTGTAAAAACTTTTTTGAAGCTACTTATCTAAAATTTTTTCAATTCTTTCTTAATTTTCTACGAGTGCTTAATTCTTACTTTCTCTTGCATGTCTACTGTTTCTTGTGCTTCCCCTATAATGTCAGTGAAAACTTTAATTGGCCTTCTTCCACTATCTGTCGACTATCTGTATCGTAGCTGTAAGTTTTCTTAAGAAATAAATAAATAAATTACAAATGATCGATCTTTTTATGATCAAATTAGTAATTTAAACGTTCATTAAAGATTATCTTGGATGTCACAATCATACACAATACAGTCAAGGAAACCTTTTTATGGAACCTTGATCCTTCATAGTTTAAACCGTACAGATGAACAAGCTAATAAGGTATACAGGCAGAAATCTTTATAATTCTAGTACACTGAAAATTAAACGCTGTTTCGTTTCTCATCAGTTTCTAGATGTATCTGAATAATCTTAAAAGTAAATGTTAATTAGCGGGTTGTATACTTATTAGCTTGTTCCACTGTACTCTCGCATAGGTCTGGTAGACCTTTGCACCACGATGTTTCAATTTAGTATCATTTCAACGAAGAAAAATAATGAGCTGTTTCCTCCTACAGGAAGCAGCTCATTGTTCTCTGTTTAATGGCGTATAATTCAACAAAAATGTGTATTTAAACTCGACCTGCTTCCACCTACTACCAAAATTCACAGGATTAAAGACTTAGTTTTTTTTTGCAATAAGTGGCAACGCAATTATGGCAATAATGATTTCATGGACGTGGATGCGTGTTACATCCGATTCGATTATTGGGCTGCGTGTTCATTGAAACATAGTGAGGCTGCTTAGAAGATAACGGAGAAATATCAACCAGTAGACACACAGAAGTGGAACGGAGATTTGATGCAACCCTATTGGTTAATATTTCCCCGCTTCATTATCAGCAGTCTCGCTCCGCTTTAATGAACAGGTAGCTTTATGCACCCATAATGGCTGAAGGTACGAAGTTAATCAATCAATTACTGACTGTACTGAGTACTGACTTACAAAGTAAAACAATTAAAAATCAAGCAATTTTGTGCTTACATAATTGAATAGCAATTATCAACTTGGAACACAAAACTGATTAGATCAATCAAGTGTAATAATCCACTCTTAAAATCGTTAATTAGATGATTGGTACCGACTACTCCTTTGTGGTGATATTTAGAGCTGAATACTGCAATCATTAAGTATATTTAAAAACTCTTTCTGGGATAGGTAGCTAAATACAAAATTACGAAAAAAATCACTTTTTACCCGACTACGGCGAAGCCAAAAGAAAGGGTAATGATTTTGGCAGTCTATGTATGTATGTTGCACCATAGCACCTAATCTACTGAACGGATTTTAATAAATGAGGTGTCAATATCACCCGGGCTATTCTTACAGATCTAGGCATTATATAGCCTTTGGGCTATATACATTTTATAAAAAAATATACCTATAACGGAAATTAAATGTAAGATAAAAAATTAAATTGAGTAAATCCTAGCTTGTTTGATATCAAATGAAAGGTCTTGGCAAACACATTACAAATATGTATAAATTATATTATAGTTTTAGCCAACATTTACGCTTAGAATGTGGTCAAACAGTTCTCGCAGTCTAGTTTGTGCTATTTACTAGTATTATGTAAATAACGAGCCAACATTAAACAGATTTTTACATTAGGAAAGTAATATACATTACGTTTTTATTAAACAACACAAAAAGCATCCAAATAAAATAAACGTTTAAAAACCTAAAACCCGACTACGCAAAAAATCGCAGACTAATAAAACCGCAGTCTTAAAAGAAGAAAACAAGAAAATACACCTTAAATATTTTTTTTGTAAATAACTTAATAATCAGTAACATTATTATATAGGACAGTCGTAGTCGCATGCTGTTTCATAAGAGAATCTTGAAGGGTACCCATCTTGGTTGAATGTTGAATGCGTGGTAAATATTTGTACAGGATACATGCAACTAAAAATTAAGTTATAAAGTTTTCCGCCCGTCGGGGCTGCGGGATGTTGTAAGAGATACCGCTGCCTTGACATATAGGGCCAAGAAGGAACATGGGTGGTTTTTAGTCAGTAGAAGTCTGACACTCCCTTTCGCTCTGCCTAAGAGAGGAAGGGGTTATTTGATGATTTCCCAAACCCCAAAAAAAAACAAAAGTTTAAAAGTTTTATTCTCTTTCATTATGATTACATTTTCGTTACATGTCCATACCAAGATTTATAATAGTAATCATGAATACAATGTCATCATCATCGTCGTTCTCCTGACCTTGTGCCATTTTAAACCTGGGACTAATTTTATTATGTATTCTTCTTCCATACGCATTACCATCTCATTCTTCATCTTCATCATCATCCCATTCCCATTCCCATTCTTCATCTCATTCATTCTTTAATAAAATTTATGTTTCAAATTATGTAGAACAATAAACCTGAAAGGAACTGATCCTAAACGAAAACCATGTGGGTAACTCATAGTGAATCATCATCATCTGCCTAGCCTTTTCCCAACTATATTGGGGTCGGCTTCCAGTCTAACCGGATGCAGCTGAATACCAGTATTTTACATGGAGCGACTGCCTATCTGACCTCCACAACCCAGTTAATACTAGGTAATACGATACCCTTTGGTAAGACTGGATGTCAGACTTTCAGGTCACTAACTACCTGTAACGACTGCCAAAGATCTATATATGGCACCCGGGACCAACAGCTTAACGTGCTTTCCGAGGCACGGATGAAACTCGGTATGTAATGGGCGGTCACCCATCCACAGATCGACCTAGGCAAGCGCAGCTTAACCTAAAGATCGACCCGAGTGGCAGTTCTTACTAAGCCACGAGCTCCTCATAAAGTAACTTATAGTGAATCATCATCATCATAATTTCAGCCAAAAGACGTCCACTGCTGGATATAGGCCTCCCCCAGGTGTCGCCACATTGACCGGTCCCGTGCGTCTCGCATAGAGCAACCTTCAACAGGTTCACCTAGTGGGAGGCCTTCCAACGCACGTCGTCCGGTTCGTGGTCGGCACTCCAGTACTTTTCGGCCCCATCGGCCATCCGTTCTGCGAGCAATGTGCCCCGCCCACTGCCACTTAAGGTCAATATAGGATAATATAGTTCGTTGGCTCTGTCCACCTCTTCCCGTCTTCTTTTGCGAGGACGTCCACGTCCTGCAAAGCCTAGGCCCCTATGATACTGGCGGCGTTGCCTCGTTGTATAGCTCTGACATATTGTACTCGTATTGTATATAGCATCAATGCTAATGTGAAAACATGTGACTAAATAAGCATACTTGTTTATTACTCTAGTCAACAAGTGCTATTTGGGTATTTTTTTTTCTCCGCCTCCGATTTTAAAAAAAAAAATCAACTGCTGTTCAAATAATTCTCAAACAAAAATGAAAAACTGTTTTATACATACCTATTTGCAAAAAGCAAAACCCCATTTTTTGTTTGCAAGTGATCCTGTTTTTCCGAATTGATTGACGATAAGCTAAAAAAAATAATGGTAAGTAGATGTCACAATTTCATACCAAATATGAAATTGTGACATCTACTTACCTTTTTTTATGTTTTATTTTACACTATCTACATAAATGTACATGCCGTGCACAACACAGGAAAAAAATATAATTATTTCATAATTTATTCATATGACATCTGTATATTAACTTTATTTGTTGTAGGGTGGGGGTGTTAGAATAATTTACTGAATACTCGGTAATTATTTAGTGTTGGTATAAGTTTCACCTTGTACAGGAAATAACATACAGACAAAACAACATAAAGGTATCGCTACACTAGGTACCGTTTTATTTATAGTTTTATATTATTTACGACTAAGAAGACTTAAGAAACGATGGACGGACTGGGTGAGGGATAATATGGCTAGAAAAGAAGTGATTGTTAAAATTACGAATAATATAGAAGTATGGAAGAAGAACACGAGCTGCTCCAACCGCAAATAAATTAAGATAACTGCAGGAGAATGATGACACTTTATTTATGATTATCTTGTTAATTTTTTGGATAAAAATGTGTTTCAGGAGCAGCTTCTGCAGTTGGTACGTTCCTTATAGGAAGGTTAGGCGGAGGAGCTGCAGCAGCTGCTTCTTGTTGGGCTATCCTCTGTTGCAGAGCTACTTCGAGCCCTAAACGTGTTCGTTCACCTAAGTCGCGATCAATAAGGAGCAATATCTTTAAAGCTCGTTGCACCACCGGTGGTGTGACTGGCGCAAGAGACAAAACTATAGTTTCAATAAACCTCTGTCTGTGAGCTTCGTTTTCAAGAACGTTAGTGTAAAAAAATCGCAACGGCTCCAAATCAATAGCATTACTTTCCAATACCTGTAACTTCTCCCTCGGTCGCTTCTCGTCCACATAGGGTATTGGACCGTTGAAGGAATTTGAATAATAGTTTGGTGCATTCTTCATGTTTAACCTGGTAGGTGGCGTCCCATCGCGAACGTATGTCTTTGAATACAATGGCATGTTTATGAGTATCTTGTTGTGATTTCTTCCCAAACGATAATTTTGTGCGTCCCTGTAGAACATTCTTCTGCCTCTGAACAAAAAATCAGGTGATCCTGGAATACCGGGCACTAAATGTGCTGGATTAAATGCTCCTTGTTCTACATCTCTGAATTGGTTTTCAACATTTTTGTTTAAAATTAAACGTCCAATCTGTACTGTGGTGAAAGTGCCATTCTTCCACAATCTACTAACATCGAAAGGATCGTAATCAACTTTTTGTATGTCTTGAGGCGTCATCACATCCATTTCTAATCTCCATGCAGGATAGTTTCCTAGTTCAATGGCATTGTACAAATCTCGGTTAAAGTAATCCGGATCTGTACCCTGAATCGCAGCTGCTTGAGCGTTGGATAAATAACTGAAACCTTGCTCTGTTCTAAAGTTAAACCTTACATAATGCGTCTCACCATTTTTGTTAGAAATTTCATAAGTGTGGATGGGGAAACTATCCATCTTTCTGTATCCATCTGGACAACCATAGTCGGATAATGTCCAAAAGAAGGTGTGCAAGGCAATTGGTTGTCGTGTCACGAAATCCCAACGGGCTGTTACATCGACCAATATGTTAGTCTGCGGGTTTCGTTTAAAAGCATGAACAAGAGACAAGAACAAAATAGGATCTCTGTACAGATATACGGGAGTCTGCAGGCCCAAGAGATCTAAATTACCTTCTTTAGTGTAAAATTTGACTGACATGCCTCTTAATTCTTTACTGACGTCAGTACCTCCGAGGCTTTGAGCTGCATTTGAGAATCTGACTACTAATGGTGTTCTTTTGCCAACTCCGTTGAACACATCTGCATAAGTATACTTAGATATGTCGTTTGTAACCTCAAAATAACCGAAGGCACCAGTTCCCTTGGCGTGGACCACTCTCTCGGGTATTCGCTCTCCATCAAATGTCAGCATTGTATCGAGAAGTAACTGATTGTTAAATTGATCGGAGTTAATCGAGTGTGTTTCCCGAATTTCCGTTGGATCTCCATTATTTTTAGTCCATAGTCCTATCGGTAACTGCAAAGAAAATGTTAAATATATTATTAACTTAAAACCTTGGTAACTAAAGAAGAAAAGAGATGTTTTAGCATATTAGTTTAAATATCAAATGATATATCTCAGAAGGAACAGAAATATAATAACAGCATTTATTTTCACTATGGTAACATTTTCAGCATACATTCTACCATACCCTTTATTTCTTTTTGCTCTGCAAATCATTTTATATGATTAAATAATAATTTTATAACCAAAACAATGTGAACGTACCGGATGATCCCGTTTAAAGTCCAAGAGCTGTCTATCCGCGGGTTGGTAGGTGACATTCTCATATCTTACACTTTCTACGTTCAGTACTGCGTAAAACAAACACGCAACGATCGCTTTCATGTTGGGATTCGCCCGCGTGTTTCGATTGTTTTTAGCGAAACTCGTATATATAGCCTTCAGTTAATCTAAATCATTTTGATTCAATAACTGTAATTTTATACGTAATTGGTTCTTCCTATAGCGGTTGCATGATATAATTCTCTTTATAATTTAGGGTTCTGTTGAACTTAGAAGTTGTTAAATTTACATGGTCACAAACACGGTTCCATAATTTACAATCAGTCTCAAATGTATGTACTGATCACACATGTTTCATTATCAAAATCAAAATCAAACTAATTCCCACCCAGAAAATGTTCTTGTATATTGTAAAATTAATTGAACTGTTGTAAATATGATTAATTTGAATTATATTATATTTTAAGGTTTTACGATCAAACGTATCTTAAATTACAAATATTGCATGTAGCTAAAAAGGGAAGGAGCTCGTGGTTTAATAATAACTGCCACTCGAGTCGATCTTTAGGTTAAGCCGCGCTTGCCTAGGTGGGTCTGTGGATGGCTGACCGCCCATGACACACCGAGTTTCCTCCGTGCCTCGGAAAGAACGTTAAACTGTGGGCCCCGGCTACCATAATATAAATCTTTGGCAGTCGTTACAGGTATTCAGTGACCTGAAAGTCTGACAACCAGTCTTACCAAAGGGTATCGTATTACCAGTATTAACTGGGTTGTGGAGGTCAGATAGGCAGTCACTCCATGTAAAATTCTGGTACTTAGCTGCATCCCGTTAGACTGGAAGCCGACCCCAACATAGTTTGGAAAAGGCTAAACAGATGATGATGTATGTACCTAAAAATCAATCATTTCTGTCTTCGATTACGATAATGAAAGGAAATGCGTGTTATACCCACTCCTGCTATTATATAACTATGATCTAGTGTTGAAGTTTTAACAAATAGTTTAAAGATATAGAACTGGCGGCATTTTTATTTTATTTTATGCAGGTAGGTACTAATAATAATAATAATAGTTCACCTTCTGGAGGTTGAAAGAGCACAAAGAGCTGTCCTCAAGGTAGGAGCTGGACTTCCTTTTCGTTACCCAACTGCTGAGCTTTATAAACGTTGGGATGTTCTTACAGTCAGGCAGAGTTTCATTTTTTCCATCGTGTACAAAAAACACAAAGAAATAGTATATGACCCCAACCTTAATAAAGATAAACGTAGGAAGGGTAATGTCTGCCCTACAAGTTTTTTCCGCACTATTCTCTCCCAAAGATTTTATTGTTTTCTTGGAGGATATTTATATAATAAAATCAACACTACACATACTATTTATCCACTGCGGAGACCAGTCTGTAAATTAACCGTCGGTAAATGGTTGAAAACTCTAGATTATCAGGCAACTGAAAATCTGTTGATTCCAATTCGCTAAACTTCTTTTTAGTACACACACTAACTCACACATGTATGGCCCTATTTGAGAAATTATAATTTTTTCTTTTCTTTTATTATGTAATTTATATTTTATTAACTACACTGTCTGTATCTATTTTTTAAGTAAAATCATAACGCATTAGTTATTAAGTTTAGTAATCTAAATTAGTTTTATACCTGAAAATCTTGGGGGCCTGGTGACCCGTAACACAGGTATTGTATGCCTATTTCGGGCACCAGTCTCTCACAAATGTTACCCTATGTTTAGATTAATAATTATTGTTCACTGTAGCGTTTGTGATGAGAAAAATAAACATATTATTATATTATTATATTATATAATAAAATTTATTTTTTAGGACTACTAAACATTTCAGGTTTCTACCCACTATACTGAACCCTACCATGACCGTGCTATGAACGTAGTATGTAGCGACAAAATATTTTCATTATTGAAACATAACCTGGCCGTCGGGGCTGCGGGTCCCGTCGGGGCTGCGGGTTGTTTACAAGTTACCGCGGCCTCGACATATAGGGCGAAGAAGGAACATGGGTGGTTTTTAGTCAGTAGAAGTCTGACACTCCCTATCGCTCTGCCCAAGAGCTGGAGGGGTTATTTGATGATTTATCAACCGCCAAAAAAACAAGGCCCGCTATCCCTCTGGCGTTATACGAGCGTTGGCGTCGCGAGTCTAGTGTTAGTTTAGTTAACGTCGCACCAACGAAACGTTACGCCTCAAATAGTATCGCGTTCACCAGACGTCAACGCTTGCCACGCGACGACGCTACGTCAACGTCGCACCAACGCTGCGCAGACGTTGGAGAGACGCCAACGCTCGTAAAACGCCAGTGGGATAGCGGCCAATAGTCTACTATGCTCAAAAGATCGTTCCGTCACTGACCAACGTCATCGTTCTCCATGTACGGCATGGTCAAAGTATCCTAGTACGGTCACAGTATGGTAGGATTGTGTGGGCATAATAAACTTACTATTACATGGTATGCTATTTAGTTACAAATCTGCTTAAACCTTCGGGAATTACAAGCGTGATATACTGTTATGTAATCAATGTTCCTTAAAAAAACATGGCGGCACAATACGGCAGACCTGTCGCCAGCAACAACGATTGGAAATAAACTACAAGATAACCTTGACAGAGAACTTTATTCGTTTCTTTACGATGCCGTAAATAAGGACTAAGGATGGCAGAGACATTCAGTCCCGGAAAATATAAAGTCAATCTTATGTCTTTTGTTTTATCGTTCAAATTCAATTGGGATGTATAGAAATCTAGACATAGGATATGATATATTAAAACTATAGATACGTTGTCCGCCCTCAAAAATGACAACATGAAATGAAGCCAATTGGCCAACCTCTGGCATCCCGCTGTACGATGTTATATTTTCTTTCCCTTTCTTTACGCGTATAAGTAGTTATCTAATATTTTCGCCGTTTTTAAGCGCCGCGATGTTAGTTTATGACGTGTCTATATATAATACGTCATTGGACTTAGGTACATACAGTATGTTAACTAACAGAGGGCGTTCCCGTTAACCCGCAATAGTATAGCATCGATACATGCTAAAAAAAATTACCAACCTGGAAACCCCTTGGTTACGGAGATATTGGGGGTCAAAGTTCTAAATTTTTCACAGCTGTTTTCGTAAATTCTAGTTTTTCAGGCTATAACGTTACTTAAATTACCTCCATGACCCATTAATTATTTAAAGCATCCACTAGCACAATGTTTTAAGAGTGGTACTTTGAGTTTTACCGTAAAATGTGATTTTTGACACCAAAAAAAAAAGTTGTTTCCCAGCAAAAATTTTGAGTAGGGGTACTTAGTTTGATGTACAGAATGCTTGGTTGACGGGAACGCCCTCTGTTAGTTAACATACTGTATATTAGTATACGAAAAATACGGTTATTACAGGACTTTTGTTAGCATACGGATACAATAAGGTAGTTGACAAAAAAAATCTAATAAGTCCGTCAGATAGATTTCCAAAAAATATTGGACATATGATTTTTTTTCTTTTTTTCACATAAACACACACACATGAAAATTTAGACGATACAGTGCTTCGGAAACTCGTGTGATGTCACATCGCACTGCACTTTTTACCACGTAGTGAAGTCAAAAGCCCCACTCAAGATCTTTGACGCGTTTTATCTTATTAAATTTTGATTAATTAGATAAAACAAAAAACACGTATCCAATATTTTTCAATAATGTAACTGACGGACTACTTAAATATAACCATATTTTGTTTAGTTATAAAACATCCCTATTGTGGGCTATCGTACCCAGTACTGTTTTGGTTGCGGAGATCAGGTAGGCAGTAGCTGCATGTTAAATACTGTTATTCAACTGCATCCGTTTAGGCTTGATGCCGACACCAATATAGTTGGAAAAAAGGCTTAGCAGGTGATGATGATGGGGATGACTTATGGATACCGATAAGGTAATCTAAATATTTACTTTCCTGTACATTACAGATCGAAACGATGATAGTATTTTCATGAATTCGTCATACGATAAGCTGCTCATATGTTAGAGTCATGCATTTTCATCTCGCATCGTTATTAATTACGCTTCGTGACAGACAAAAATACTATTAACATGCATCAGAAGGTTCTGATTGCCACTTTTTATATACGAAAAAAAAAATAGGAGAACCAATTCGCCATCTCCAAGCCCTAGCTGATTGATTGAACACAAACAAATGGGACCTTCTTCCATTCGAGTTTTATTTATTTTTAGATCTTTACATTTTATGTAGATCTTGTCATATCTGTTTATGTATTTATTCGTAGGCAGTTGAAATGTATATGGGCCTTTGGATTGTAATTTGATTTGTGGGTCACTGTTGATACGCCATGTCTTGCCTCCGGGCCTGCAAATATGTGTATTTGTTAATGGTAGAATATTTTACTGGCTTTAGTATATTTCTGTTTGTATCATTTATTTCAGAATAAATTTTGTTTATTATGTATATAGTGTAAGGAGCATAATTATTATAGTGTAAGGAAAATAAAAACAAAACTTTTTTGTAAAAATAAAAATTCAAAATGCCTCTAAAAATGCATCATCACGGGCCTACCTACATACATAAAAACATATGCACGAACCTGCTGCATGATATGAATACTCGTATGCACCAATACCAAAATGCAATTTTCAAAATTAAATAAGATTAGTTAGGATAGCCAATGCTACTCAGAATCACTGTTGGTCTGCTGTGTATGTAGGTACAGCGAAACGATCATAGTTTCTGTTAGTTTTTCAATAATATAATAATAATCATTTTATTTCAGGCAACTAAGGCCCTTATGTAAAATACACACAATAAGATAATATAAAAATAATAAAACTAATACTTACATATTAAACTACAACTAAAACTTTAACTAAACACGTATCGTCAGCGTCGTGTTTCACTGCGAGGTGTCGCGCAACCGTCCTCAGAAACGTCGAAAAACGACACCTTTCGTTCAAAAGTCCTTCTTCAAACAGGTCTGGAGATGTTCGGTTGGAACACGTACGACAAATGACTTAAAATGGATATTGTGGCGCGTTTCCAACCTTTCGACCCTCGAGAGTCCAGTTGGTCTTCACTTTCAGATACTGCACGACATCCTCAACCGTCGTCGTGGAGTGATGCAGTTGTGAAATGTACAGCTGCGTCGTAGGCACATAAGGGCGGAGCAGCATGTTAGGACAACTCAGAGCGGTACCGCAGAGTTTGCGAGGGCAGGGCTTCTTTTTCTTCCCTTCTACTTTAGTGAAACCCTCCTCATCAAACTGGCTCGTTCTTGGCACGACCGCAGGCTGGGTTGGTTGAGCCTGCTTGTCCCCTTTTCTGGTTTGTCGCTTAGACTGCGACGCATCAGATATGCTGCTAGTGGCAATTTCTGCATAGGCAAGTTGAAGGGTACGTTTAGGTTTTAAAGTACCCTGCAATTGGGTTAGCACATCCATATGGATTAAAACGCCCTTTATTTTCATCATCACCATCGGCTTATAATGTTCCTACCACTGTATTGACTCAGGCCTCCGCTTTAGGAGAGGGATGCTATAATCCGACACGCAGGCCCAGTGCGTATTAGTAGATGTCACATATCTTCGAAATTTTTGGTTCTACGACATGCCGGTTTGGCTTCGATGTTTTCCTTGAGAATGAAATAATTTACACAAAGTAATGCGCCTGCCTAGATTCGAACCCATAACTTACTGTTCGTATATTATGTTAACAAATAATTAAAAAAAAAACTATTCTGCAGCAGTATTCATAGGAACATGGATGACCACATGGATGACCGTTACATTCAAACTAATCCATCACTGCCGCCATTCTAATCAAATGTAATTGATTGAACGAACTGAATGCGTTTGTTTTCGATTATTTTGTTGGATGTGTCTGTTGTTACCTTACCTAATGGACATTTACAAAAAACATATAAAAATCGCTACCGTATTACAAATTTTCCAGAGGACCAATCAGCAGCAATTGGTTTCAAAGACTTTCGTATTTAACGACTTTAAACAGCATTGACTTTACCCCTATTTTTTTGGAGCGTGTGAAATCAACCAAAAAACACCCATGTTCCTTCTTAGCCTTTGTGCCGAGCGTTCAGTCCTTCACTTGACTTTGCAGTGGACAATACAAAAAGTAGGTAAGTACTACATCGTCATCGTCACACTAACCACCAAATCCGTAAAATTCTATATCATGTTGTTTTAAAACCTTATATATTCATCTACGGTGTAAGGCAATCTACGTTACTCGACAACATCTATGAGGGATGTAGAACTTAACACCCCGTTCATCAAAATTCTACAACATTCCCTAGTGAAGACTAATAAGACGATAATACATAACCATTTACTTATACTATAAGGATCATAGTGGCTCGCAGAATTTCTATAACGTAGTGCAAAATATATAATCTAATTGATTCAAGTTCAATCAATTTCATTCTGCCATACGAATAGAGCTGATTCAACGGACGCTAGCATAAAAGAATCGATTAACGTTGACCTGTTTAATGAATTCGACATTTTAAAAATGAGTAGATAGGAAGTAAAATACGAATAGATAGCATAAAAACCTTGGCGAAGATAAGCTATTTTAACGTAATTATTTTGATCAGTCATCCAAACTTACCGTTATAATTGCAATAGAAGTCAAATATTCTATACTTTTTACAAGGGACAAACATAGCTGTACACCTCTGCCTTACCTTGCGAGGATATCAGTCTTGGTGTTATGTTATATTATTCTACACCCATCTTTTATGCTCTAACATCTAATTATTAAAGACACAAATCTGAATATAACCCACAACCATTCATTAAGAGGCACTACGACCGCTTCAACGTAAAAGGTACAAATTTCTCCGATAATGTTCATGCCATTAATTTTATATCACCAGCGACCTGCATAGAATAATCGATGTTGGTCTCGCGATTCTATTTCTGAAACAAAGACAAACAACTCCATACTTAACTTTAATGCTTGTGGCATAACGTTGAAATTTAAATAGAAACCTACATACATATTGACCTGAGTCAGATCGGGAGCCGAAATAGGTCAGGCGGGGTCGCTGTCTCACTCCAGTTCTTTTTAATTGTTATGTACCTACCTTTGTACTTGGTTGGATGTTGATTTCACCTGTGGATTGTAAACTACTATGCCGCTATAATTGAATGTGAATGAAGTTCATTTTTGAAAGATTGAAAGTTCGGTAAAAGAAGAAAATAGAGTTTTGATTGGAAAAGTCATGTAGGTTTTGCAGTTGACGTAAATTTTCTTAATTTTGTGCAGCACACATTACAGGAGTCTATGATAATGCAGATATTTCACATAGAGTGACACAATGGAGTTTAGTTCGGGCCTAGTGTGAGTTTAGTTGAATTAATCTAGTCCTGAAGTTAAATGATGTTTACGTATACAAATAAATAAGAAAGAATTCCGTTCAGTTTATGTAACGCAATATGCAAGAAGAACAATGCACAATAATATCCATTATTGTAAAGTGCACCAATGATTACAGAAAAACGATGCTTTTAGCAAGGCGCATGCTCAGGTCTTCTTATTTAATTGTACATAGATTGGGGCATACAGGATGTTTGGTGCATCGTGTACCAAATTGAGACGGTCAATATCCTTCCAGACACTTGTCATGCCCTGTGGATGTTTTTTTTTTTAATTTATTGCAAACTGGATGGCTAATGTCATTAGTTTAGAATTTACAAGTACGCAATTTACAATACACATCTAAATAAAATTAAAATTCAGTGTCTACGCCTTTTTTTTGGGGGGGGTTGGTAATCATTATATAACCCTTTCCACTCTTGGGCAGTGCGGAAGGGAGTGTCAGACTTCTACTGACTAAAAACCACCCACGTTTCTTCTTAGCCCTTGTGCTGAGGCCACGGTATCTCTTTTGAACAACCCGCAGCCCCGACGGGCGTCGGCCCTTGCTGATTTGAGATAAAGCCCCTTCTATGTTGCTAACATCTCTTTGAGGCGCGCGTGGAACACGAACGCGTCGTAGTGTCTACGCCTTAGACTTTTATACTTATACTTTTATTTAATTGTTTTTTAATGTACAAAAAGTATGAGGCGTACACATTTTTTATTTTTTTATTAGAGAATTCCAGTCGACCATTCCAATTTGTGCACACGATGCACCAAACACCCTGTATTACCACCCATGACGTAGCAATCTAACCCTGATGCATCAATACAGGCTTATTGAAAGTGGTTACCTAGCTAATTGATTGATGAAGCAGGCTCTGCCATAATATCAGCGATATTGGCTTCCCAGATTGCGTACGTTTTACATGCTAGAGTTATATGGTACATTATGTTCAAATTTGTTAATATTAACAGCAGGGACAAAGGTTTTAGGTCGCTATGGATCGGACTGCCTAAAAAAAAATTATTCTGTTTAGTCCGTTAGTTAGATTATCGAAAAATATTGGATACTTAAGTGTTTTTTTTTAATCAAATTAATACAAATCGAGGAAGATGAAACGCGTCAATGATCACGAGTGAGGGCTTGTGACGTCACTTGTAGGTAAAAAATGTACAGACATGTGACGTCACACGAGTTTTCGAAGCACTGTATTGTCATCATTTTTTGATTATGTGACAAAAGAAAAAAACATGTGTTCAATATTTTTTGGAAATCAATCTGACGGACTTATTAGATCTTTTCGTCCCATTCCCTATTCTCTTTTAAGCCTTGAGAAGTGTTTGATTTAAAAACAATCTTAACATACTTTATTTCAATACACAAAAAAATTGAAGATGTGTTGGCGCTGGCACGCACTATTGCTAAACAGTTCTTTGAATGTTCTGCGAAATATTCAAGTGATAGGGCAACACGACCTATTCATTGAAAGAGGTTATAACTAGGTAGAGGTCGTTAGCAGCGAATTTAGTACATTTAACTGACTGCTTAGGTCAAACTGAGTAGTTTTCAGTTTAGCATTTAGAAAAGTATTTCATATAGTTAAGATTAGAGCAATTTTTTTCATAATGTGTTTTTGGTAACAAATCAGGAAAATTCCAAAATGTAACAGATCCGAGAGCTCTAGTATAAACCCTACCAAGGAATAGGTCGAGCTTCACTGTCACCCTGTAGATAAAAAAAGATGGTGGGTAAGTTAAGATTTGATTTACGCATAAATACAAATGACGGGAATAGGCTAACATTAAATGAATTTTCAAACATTGACAGGACTAAAATTAGAACCCGCGGAAGAAAATCAGACAAAACTAATTTAATAAAGAATTCCCTACGAACAAAGTCAAGATGAATACTGCATTTAAATAGAAAAACGAGCTTTTCGGGGTCATTGATATTTCACAGAATTGTTCCGTTTCTGAGGAAAAACGATTTCAGTTGTAAGACATTTGCATTTTAATGAAAGGAAAATAAATTTCAATCCACAATTTGAACACGGGAACTTAAATAACTCTCCATTTCCGATGTGTTCTCGTTCAGAAGGAATCCGACGTTTCTTTCAGAAATAAATTGAAATTGGATTCTGTAAGGATTACGGTACAGAAACGTTGGCTTCGCTTCTAACCATACTTTGTTTAGTTTAATTATTATTAATTATCAGAAATGACATGACGGGTTTTGAACAAATTATTTTACATTTAAAATGGCATCAAACACCAAATTTCATAAAGGACATTGCCCAATACACTTGCAATAGCATTTAAAACAGAATATTAAATTATAGCGACTAAAATAGCTTAGAATAATTTCGGTTGTCTCTTACATCAAAGATAACAGTACTTAAGCATTTCATAATTACAACGAGGAGGTATTTAGGTACCCTCTTTGAAGACCCGTCGTGTACTTAACTTAGAATAAGTACCTACTATCCGAATTTTAGAAGAAAAAATTTGCATTCGCAAACCCAATACGAGAATGTAAACGCTGCTTCTAATTTAAGACTGTTGCCATCTTAAATTTCAAAAGCCCCGACGGATCACTAGGAATCCAGTCCGTAAAGATCTTCCTCCCTATCCCCTTGCAAAGCAAATCGAACGTAACAGGGGGAAGATAATAAGTTCGCACGGTTCAAGTTTTAATGGTCTAACGTCACATTTGTGTAGGCAAGTCGTAAAGACAGACTGCTTTTACACCATGACTATATTTTATTGCAATACGTAGGCCAATTAATAATAATTGTTATATAGAGGTTTTTGGTTATCTCGGAGGCTGCTGAATTCTGCTGGGACAGCTAAAAGTTCAATGTCAGCTAACGACTTTAAATATGTTATGTCTGATAAATAACCAGTCTTACTAAGGGTATTAACCTGTACTAACTGGCTTGTGTAGGTCAGATAGGCAGTTGCTCCATGTAAAATAAAGGTATCATTTCTATTATTAGGTTACTCTAAGACTGAAAGTCCCTACAGTCACGAGCACACAATTGCGAACGGACAGTCCGCAAGGCGCCCCGGCTTCTGAATGAGAACCAGCTTTCCCTTGAGGACCTGGCCTCTTTACTGTTTACACTTGGCAAGGTTCGAACGTGAATTTCTCGTGATTTAACTTTGAGATATAGGCTACTGTATGACAAAATGTGTTCCAAAATATTAATTTCGTTTGGTAACATCAAAAGGAGAAAAGAGGAGGCAAAACTTGCTTCTAAATGTTGATAAGTGTACATACACATACTTAGAGGTGCTAGTATTTGTACAGCCCAAAAAAAAGTTTGGGGTGAGATGTTACGCAACGGTGTAACAGGCAGCCGTTTTAACGAGAACTTTACAGCTACAAATGTCGGGGCTCACCTTTGCGATGTCTATTTAAATGCCACTCACAATGCGCTTTTATGTTACAATTGAACCTATTATACGTACAATATTCTCTTATCAATAAAGATAGTAAGATGATAGGGTATTTCACAACAAAATCTAATTAGTCCGTCAGATAGATTTTCAAAAAATAATGGACACGTATCTTTTCTTTTTTCACATCACAAACAAAAGATGAAGATGAGACAGTGACACTTCGAAAAGTCGTGTCAAGTCTTGTGACGTCAAAAGGTTAGTACTTTTTTACCCATAAATAAATAAATTTTTATTAATTTGATAAAATAAAAAAAACACGTAGGTATCAAATATTTTTCGATAATCTAACAGACGGACTAATTAGTTTTTTTTTTGGTGAATTACCCTATTATGATGATTGACTGCCGCTTGGACGAATGATCGCAAGCGAATGCCGATCATGGTCCTTTTTTTTGGGGGGGTGGGAAATCATCAAATTCCCGCTCTTGTGCAGAGCGAAAGGGAGTGTCAGACTTCTACTGACTAAAAACCACCCATGTTCCTTCTTAGCCCTACATGTCAACGCCGCGGTATCTCTTACAACATCCTGCAGCCCCGAATGCCGATCATGGTCCTTGGTTTGATCCCCAGGGCGAACATAGTGTTTACATCAGGAATTGTTTAGTGGCAGCCAGGGAGTCTGAATTTGTGCCCGGTTGACGGTAATAGGCTCAAACACATGACACAAAAACACACATGGACATGGGACATGTGACTCAAAAATAACTTGCTAAATGTGGGTGTACTATTAGGCACACTCTTGTTGCCTAACGTGACAGGGATCGCAGGCGTGATGTTATGTGATTTTAATTTTGGTTTTGAGAATTTATGAAACGTGTTCTATGGCTTTATTTTTTACTAGGTATTGCCAGCGGCTTCGCCCGCTACATCTCGAAAAGTATCCCACGGGAAGATAAAATCGGGATAAAACTATCCTATGTGTTAATCCAGGTTTTAAACTATCTGTGTACCAAATTTTATCCAAATCCATTCAGAAGTTTTTGCATGAAAGACTAACAAACATCTATCCATACATTCATACATACTTATAAACTTTCGCGTTTATAATATTAAGTAGGATTATGAATAGGTGATCTTATTGCACTGTTTGAAAGCGGAATATTATATAAGAAAACCATGTTTCTTGAAAGAGTAAACCTGAATTTCGCAACTTGAATTATTGTAATTATTAAGGGTTTCCTATAACAGTATGTTTCGTGGAATCAGCTACTCACTTAATTGTTCGTTTATCCACCATATTTTTATGATAGGGTTATTTTTGTTTCCCCCTTCTTTTAAAGTACTTACATAATCGAGTACGAATAAAGTTGGAAAAATATATTGGATCGCTGTAACATATCTATAAGGTGTACAACTTTTAATGCTAGTTCTACATTTAAAACATTCCCTTATACATTTGACTAAATTTTATAATAATAATTCGCTCTAAGTCAACGTTCATCATTCATCATCGCGCATTAATATATTTGCTAATTCACGGTAGTCAGTTAAACAAATTAAATAATACAATGATTTATAATAATTACTTGATACATAGTCATTCTAAATAAATTATTCATTGATGTCATTCAAATTAAATTAAGCATTAATGTCATTCAAATTCAACTCTCGGGAGAAAAAAGGTGTTTTTTTATTATATTTGTATGGAGAACCGCACCGGACCTTACACAATTAAGTTTTCTTTATTTATCATTTATCTACTCTGTTACAATTAAATTAAGCAAAACAAAATAATCATTTATTTTTATATTAAAAATAGATAGGTACATAATAAAACCTTGTTATTTCCATCTCGCGTTCCCCGATCAAAAGTTAACACTTATAATAAAACAGATCCCAAACTCCAAGAACAGTGTGAGGGAAAATTCGTCAATTTATAGGATCTACCTTTTTATAGCTCAATAAAATCTCAAGTTACTGCGTATTCTCACTTAATGACGTTTTCGCTTTATTTTTATGACATAACATGGGATGTTAAACATAGTTTTGCCTAATCAAATATAATGTAATTGAGTTGGAAAACGGTTACTGAGGGATTTTTTGTTTGAAAGAGATACCGCGGCCTTGGCACAAAGGGCTAAGAAGGACCATGGGTGGTTTTTAGTACGTAGAAGTCTGACATTACCTACCGCTCTACCCAGAGCGTGAGGAGTCACTTGATGAGATCATACCCACCAAAAAAAAAGGGAATTATGTTAGTATTTTTTTAAACAAACTAAACCAAAACAAAAACTATAACATACATAATAAACTCACGCCTTTTTCTCATGGGGGTAGGTAGAAACCACAGAACGCCACCTTCTACGATCCTTCTATAATTACTCATTTTGCTTCCTCCTTATTCATACATCTGGTCAGACACGACGATTGAGAGCACCTGTCTTTTCTGAAGAACGTCACGAATAAAGTCGGTGTACTTGTATGTCTTTCTAGGGCGTCCCCTCCCGGCGATGCCACTCACTCCTGCCTTGCCTTCTTTCGGTAATGGACTTTCACTCTTCCTCTCCACACGACAATAAGGTTTGGAAGAGACCTACGCTTGGCAAAGGTTGAAGAAGAATGACAAGTGAAGATATAAGTCCATTGAGGAAATAAAAAAAAATGTTTCCGAAACCAAATTGATAACCTTGAGAAGCTACCTTCACAAGGCATCCCCAACACAATTCACAGCGGTACTATCACCCAATCACATTGACAGGTCGTGACGATAAGAGTAGCTTCTAAATAACTCTATGAAGACATGAAAATGCTTTTGTAGAACGGGGACATGCGCCTATCAGGGTTCACAGAAGAGATCCTCTTAAACAGCGTATTATTTTTTATATTCCATAACTCTAGGGTTTTCTATAAGTAAAAATAATACAAAAAGTCCAAGAATGCGTGATCAAAGAATGCATTGTTACAAATATAATAATACCAGCGGACCTGGCAGACGTTGTCCTGCCCGGACAGCAGCACCACCTACCGGGTCCAAGACAGCAAAATCCCCAATAACAAAATGATCCGCCATTTATTGAATTCATTTGTTAAGTACAAAAAATGTGATGAATGAAGGACCGCTCGACCGATTTTGTGCAAACTTCACATAAACCATTTTCTAAATAGTCCAAACAAAGCCAAAACATTTGGTTTGGATAGATGAACCCGTTCTTGAGTTATAAAATTACAACGAAAAGTGGCATTGATTTTTATATATATAAATAGATATCGATAATAGTTTCGGAGGTATGTATAAGTGTAAAATATAAATGGCGAAAAGTCTACCTAAGCTTTCGGTGATAACAGGCATGATGTGTTATGTTACTACACAATAAGTAGGTTGTATAGTCATCATCATCAGCCTATAATGTTCCCACTGCATGGACTCAGGCCTCCTCTCTAGGAGAGGGATGGGTTATAATTGACCACGCTTGCCTAGGGGTGATTGGTAGATATCACAAGTTTTAGATTTTTTTGGTTCTAAGACACGTTTTCTCACGATGTTTTCCTTTACTGTTTTGAGAGCAGTGGTAATGAAATAAATCACACCAAGTAATGCGCCTGCCTGAGTATGAACCCACAACTTACTGTTCGTAAGTCGGGGTCGCAACCACTGGACCACCACATTAATGTAACATAATTAATTGCTCTGTTCTTCAAACCAGTATTACTTACAGTGAAACACTATTCGCACATAATTTATAGTGTTTCGTGAAAGAAATAAATCACACAGTGTTGCTACTATTGATTACTAGGGCAAGTCAACAAGAAAGGTACTTCATCAACGTAAGAAAACTCTAGGGAAAATATATCTTAGGAAAAACTCATTAGATCTGATTTCACCTTACTTAGTTGTGTTAACATTTATTTTTATAAGTTTTTTGTTTTAGCCTGTTAATATTGACTGTAGTATATTGCACACAAATTGTTGTCATGAATTACATTTTAACTAGAAGTTACTAAGGGTATTATGTCATCAACATGAGCCAAAAAGCAAGTAGGTATATGATTATGTATTATAGAGAGCTAACTGAAAAAGTAATGATAAAAGACAATGACCGTTACTCGTACCAAGAATTCTCGAGTTTCAAGATCAAAATGTTATAGTAAATATTTTCATATTTTTTTACGACATTATGCGGCTGGGATTTGATTTATGAAAAAGGAATTTAATTTATAGTATAAAAGTATGAATATTGTTTTACTCCATATACATGGCGTTCACACAACCAGTTCAAAAGTCGTTCTGTTAGATCTGTCAGTTGGTTTTGACAGTTCGACTGACTTCGCATCATAGAGGTTTCCCTACAATACCTACTTGCCTGGTTTTGCGGTTATTTTCGATTTTATAAAATAACTCCGAAACTCTGATTTAGTTTACAAAAAGAACTTTTGTAGGAGTTAATATGATAAATGTAGACAATAAAAATCAAAGTTTGATGTTGATACAGTTTGGTACGGGATTCCATATATCCATTAACAAGATCTTTTAAAAAATCGGCGCAGTCATCATGGAGTAATTGACCAGAAAAGAGGCTGTTGGAATAAAGGGTGTAAAAGTACCCTTAACGCAAACGAAGGGCATTTGTTCTCCCCACCACTGTGATAATTTTTTGGTTCTAGACCATACCTGGGAACCCCCTAGTTACGGAAATACTGGGGGGAAGTTCCAAATTTTGCACAGCTGTATGTATAAATACCAGTTTTTTAGGTTATAACTTTACTTAAATTACCTCCATGACCCATTTACTATTCAAAGCATCCACTAGTACAATGTTTTAAGAGTGCTTCATTGAGTTTTACCGTAAAATGTGATTTTCGACCCCAAAAAAAACGGTCGTTTCCCAGCAAAAATTTTTTCCATAGGGGTACTTGGTTTGATGTACAGAATGCTTGGTTGACGTATGTGTGAAGGGTTAATTTACACTCTGTATATAACACGTTTCCCACACATTCCCCATTGAGACTACTAAATATGATTTACGCTATGAGTAAACTATACAATAAGTACCTACCTACTATACAAATGTCATTCACGAAAACAATAGTTTCTTTTCCAAAAGCTATTTTTTTATTTTTGTTTTAGATAGGTAAACCAGTATATATACCACTACCAGTATATATTAGACATAAAAGACAGTATATATTATATAAATGGTTCTACGCTTTGAATCTTCAAGAAAAAGTGAGATTTCTAGTTAACGTCATTTTAAATGCGGTAGCTCGCTATTGGATAAAATTGAACGGTAACCGACAGTGATTAAGTTTCAATACGATGGCTTGAAGACGTCTTTGAAAGTAGAAAATGTATGCTTGAAAAATGGTAATGCTTTATGATTAACATCTTCTTTTTATGACCCATCGTTGAAGTTTAGTAATATAGTGTGCCCATGACCGTTGATAATTTCATAGGAATTGTGAGGTACAAGACAGGGAATATTATCGCTAGATATTAAAAAAAACAGGGTAGATATTGAGAGATTTTCCATGTTATTTTAGCACCATAGACTTCTTATAGGTTTTCCTGTCTGTAAGTGTTGAACTAGTTACTGTATTTTTTCAAAATTTTTGACTCAGTTGTTTTGGAGATAAGGGGGTGAAAAGGTCGGACAGACAGACAGACAGACACACGAGTGATCCTATAAGTGTTCCGTTTTTTCCTTTTGAGGTACGGTACCTAAAAACTATATTCATAAGAGTTAATAAACATTACATCTCGCTTATAATCAAGGAAGAATCAAGTCACAAATCCTAGCTCCAGGTCGATAATGAGAAATTTGAAAACAAAAGATAAATAGTTTACTTGCTGCAGTCCCATTTATAGAGGGCCAAAATCCTGGCTTAACTGTAACTCCGACTCAAGACCCATATTAGACACGATTAATGTTCACTATTTAGCCCAAAGTAAATAAATCTAAATCAACCACGTTGTAGGATTACTACAAATATATCCGTGTGGAAATAAATATCAGATCCCAGAAGGATCCTATCAATTCTGCCCAAGGATATAAATTACCATTTAAAGCAGCAGGAAGCTTGCCAAGAAAACTCTATCCGTTCGCACCTCAATATAACGGAATACCGAATTCAGCTATTGTCTTTGGCAAGCTTACTATAGGGCTTCGGTCATAGTGAGCACGGATCGGGAGTGATTAAAAAAGCGATGGCAAATGTGCAAAAACGCATCTAGATTAGTAGGAAACGTAAAGAAGAGGCTCTAAGCTAATGACAGAAAACCAGAGCAAAAAGATACGATATTCTTTTACTACTTATGTAGTGTAAAGTAATAAAAAAATAAGTTAAAAAACTAAAACCCGACTACGAATAAAAACGCAGACTAATAAAACCGCGGTCTTAAAAGTATTAAACAAGAAAATCTAGTAAGTAGATAATTTGATAAATTATAGAGGACAGCCGTAGTCGCATGCCACTGATACCTGATGCGCCTTCATGGCGTTCTCACTGATACAGAAGTCAGCTGCTAGTTACCATAAGCAAGGTGGCATAATGCGACATGCGGAATACTCGTGATCTTTGACGCGTTTTATCTTCGTATTTTTTTATTAATTTGTTAAAACACAGAACACGTATCCAATATTTTTTAATAATCTAACTGACAGACTAAACAGAATTTTTTTTGGTCAGGACACATCACTACGGTATTGAGTAGAGTTAGTAATCAAGCAATTCGGGGTAATTTCACATCTTGACCCTACTCACGATTTCTTTTCATCAATATTCTACACCAAAGGTGACATTGACAGCTTCTGAACGCACTATAAATGTGTTTATGGCGTAAAGTTTCATTGGTGAAATTCGCCTTTAGATCCATTGAAAATAACGCGCCCTTAACCTTTAAATTATTTTATCCTCCTAGATCGCGGTCACAAGCAATCCACCCACACTGCCGTCACTCGCGCCCCACTTTCACCGTGACACCATCCCTACTGTAAGCTAGTCTTTAAACTCTGCTACGTGGGCGTCGAGGGTGGAACACCCCGCTTATGACGTCACTGGAAGCTCAAGGCCAGACAACGGTTCACCATTTTTTTCTCTCAACTTAATTGCACGCCAAAGGAAAGTTTCCAAGTTTCTTAATGACCCTTTTAGGGTCAAGCGCAAGTTATTTGTGGAGGCTGTCTTTTACCGATTTTATGTTAACTATAGGACGTGCTAGCTACTTGTATCAAAGAAGCAATGGGATGGCGAAATTGGTTTTAATGCAAATATTATAGAACTTTAGGCACAGAGTACCTACGGTGTACCGTGAAACATTGTTATTTAAAAAGTCCCAAGTTAAACTGCCATGTAGAAATTGAGAATAGGCTGCGGGCATCAAAATTGGACAATGACTTCGTTAGTCCAATACTGATTTGCTTGTCGCTATTTGAAAACAAAATTCAAATGTATACGTTACGTACAAACAGCGACCAATGAAACTATACAACAAAACCAGATTATGCAGATCTCTCATTGTACGGGAAATCTGAACAAAGCGATGGCATGATGTGTCACCGTGTGTCACCTATACCTACTCTGTACGTTCATGCTAGGCCCGGCGCGGTCGCCGCTCATAAATATCGTCATTCGTGGAGGCTTTTATTGCACCCCGTTCGACGATTGTAATTGTACTTAGTAGGACAAAGACCCTGAATTTATTTACGTTTAACGCAAAATGAATGACGTCATTTCCGACGGCGTATTTCGGGAAATGAGTCGGGCTTTTACCCGTAATATCGTTGTAATGCAATACGTTACCTGCTTTAATATTTATTGTTGTTGTAATATTGTGCAATTTATTTCTTTCTTATAAAGATTCGTTTTAATATTTCTTGTGAATTCAATTTTCATCGGATCAGTATAGAATATAGTGGAAAAATGTGGGCTGGTAAAATCTATAGACTTATTAACTATGCTTATGCGTTGTAATGCACTTTAAACACTTGTAACAGCCTAAGAGTTATTCTCAGACCTACACAAATAAATTCATAAAAGTCACGAGTTTTTATATACCTACATTATTTGTAGATTATCCCGGGTTTGATCCAACATAGGTAGCATAAAACAGTCACTTTTCGTGTCGCATTCCCTATCTTACCTAAGTAGTAAGTATCCATTACATCATGGCAACGCTATGTTGTATTAAGTACATTGCAGTATCCAAATATAGGAATCAATACCATAATTACGAACCTTTTATTTGGCCCTAAAATATAATGTATTTGAGACTCCACTCCTTTGACTAACATAGTTTCCAAACCAAGAAGACTTTTACCAAAAGAATAGCTATTCAATCTTCAGTTTTAAATCGGTCGTAACTAAAACACAGTATTCCAAGTAATCGAGTTTGCAGAGTTAACTCGGGGACCGGGACCTAATGGCGACTGAAAGCGTTGAATGAGCGAAATATTGGTCGATGCAGTGTTGTAAACTGGTGGAATTATTTGCGTGTTTACTATGTGATATCTCTTATAAAGTATTTTGATTTAACTAAACAGAGTTTCCATAGAGTTCCGTGGCCATACTTTTCCATAAAAATCTGCGCTTTGGGATGTACAACAATACTTTCGCAAGATTTTATGTCTTGTGACTGTGACTTTAACTTCACTTTTTTTTCTGTTTTTTGACATTCGAAAGTGTCTGTAATAGTCTAATTGAAATAAATGCTTTGAATCGAGTTGATACTAAAATTCGAGCTAATATTGACGAAATAACTCAAATTACTACATTTGGTATAGTTATGGAAAAAGCGAAAATTTATTTGGATTAGGATCAAAGTTCGAATATTTTTATATATTTTTCGTCAGAGTAGGTATAAGTAATTAATTACATTAGTCGAAGAATGTTCCCGAATAATCTTCGGTCCCATTAAATAAGTATCGAAGAAAATATAGTACCAATTCAAATTCTCCGTTTGTAAGTCAAAGATGATATTACTGCCTTTTGTATTTTCTTTTCTCCGTGCCCAGAGGCAATATAAATTCCTTTTTTTTTCTAAAAGGAGACTAATATTGTTACCCCAAATGTGTGATGTTTCCACCCACACCAGTCCAAAATACAACCTACACAGTCAGGTAACAGATACCTACTCCCACAAACACACGATCCAATTTAAATCTGGCTTTAACTCAAACAAAGTAAATCTTTTCCAGAGGTCCAACAAACGTTTGAATACTGAATTAGCTTATTACCTACTTAAACAACGGTCCAATCCTCAGGGTATATAAGGAAGGAGGACAAAGGGATTTATGGGGACAAACTTTTTAATGGATTTCAAAAACGAGCCTATTGATATTAAGTTACTGGGAGGAAATTTGTTTTAATGAAATATGTTTTTGACTCAGTATTTAATATTATTTCTAACCTAACATAACATTATACCAGTAATTCCCGAACGATTATGCAGATGCTTACCTAATTGTGCACCAACATTTCAGCAGGTACGTTTGAACCCCATGTAATAGCGTGCGAGCAAAAATATTAATATATACAAAGGAGCACAAATACAGACACCAAACTCGATAATACATTGCCCAAATTGGGAAGCGACCACCAGTCACCACCACCAGCACCATCAGTCGCACTTGCGGCCACCAAAAAACGAGGCATGTTTCTGAGTGCTTTTAAAACGTAACGACAAGAATTTAAGCTTTTATCAAAATCAAAATTTATACACAAGCCTTTAAATTGAAAAACGTGATCATGTTCCTTTACAAAAAAAAACATAATATTAAAATTACTTCTTTAAAGTCTCATGCAAAACAGAATTTTATTAAAATCGTAAAATTACTTTGCACTGTGACTCACAACTATTTTGCTGTTGTTATGTTTCACGTGATTTCAAAAGCACATTCAGAGACATTCCTTGAAACTCATCACATACAAGTGAACTTCATATTGTAACCTAACTCTAACATGCCTGTCTTGTTATTTACTAATGTAAATAGAATATCATAAATAACCTCTGAGCCTCCCACATGTCTATTATTAGTTTGAATACGAATTATTTGGCGGTAACTTAACATAATATTTGTACTTGAATCTTATTACGAGGTTTAGAGAAACTTGTGTTAGCTATTTAAATACATTTATAACTAGTTTCAAGATATTTACAGTATTTTATAAGAATTACATAATTGTTTTGTATAAATAAGTAAGTTAATTGATTTAGTTGAAATGCCAAAATGCCGCCAACGATTATTGGAATGACAGTTGAGTATCTACTAAAGAGGTTTTAAAAGGTCCAAGACGCCATTTTAGCAGGACATTCTTTTCTGAACTTTGAAAGTGTAAGGAGCTCTAAAATACCTGTGTAAGTACAGTGAATTGTTTAATAAACTTGTAAATGTTATGCTGTAACTATTTATTCTGTGCTTATTTTGATGTTCTGAACCCAGTAAATAATAGAAGCTTTTATTTCCCTTTTTCTCTGGCTTCTCCTACACTTGTGGCTAAATAATAACAGTCACTCGGGTCGATTTTAGGTAAAGCCGCACTTGTTTAGGTTGATCTGCAGATGAGTAACCACCAATTACATGCTGAGTCGCCTCCTTGCTTCGGAAAGTACGTTAAGACGTTGGTCCTAGCTGTCATTTGTATCTTTGATAGACGTACGATGTACTTCAGTAGTCGGAGGCCCAAAGGTCTGACAACCAGATTTACCAATGGGTATCTTATTACCCAGTACGAACTGAGTTGTAGAGGTCAGATAGGCAGTGACTCCATGTAAAATACTGGCTTACAGCTACATCTGGTTAGCCTCGAAGCACACCCAGACATAGTTTTTGTCTGTCCATAAGTTTTTAGACAGAATTTTACGACATCTGTTATCCCTGTAATAATGACTCCGACCTCTATGCGGATGAAGTCACAGGAAGACGCTAATGTAGAACTGGAAGCGTGTGTGATGATGAATATAATGAGGTGATGCAAAGGGATGAAGAAAATCCCGAAGTAGACATGAGAAGGAAGACATTTTATTCACTGACACAGGTTACAGTCAGGAGACAATAGTAATAAATAAGTAAATTTCTAGTAGGAAAACCGACAACACGTACATAATATATTTTATTCACTTATCAAGATCTCCATTAATCTTTCCTCCTTTTTTCCAAATAGATAGCAAAACAACATCTCTTTTACGCGAAGTCAAGGTCACAATAACCACTTAATGTATACGAGAATATTTTTATTAAAATGCAGACGAAATATATATTTATGAATCAAAGCTGGCAGGTAAAATATATAAACGTGTGTTTTCGCACAATGCTTGTGAGACAATGAATTTTCAGGCGTGATACCACAGAGTTTATAACAACAGAGGTCGAACTATATATATTTTATTTATATAATATATATTTATGACGAATAAGTTCGACTGCGGAATAGAAAGACCGCAAACTAATGTTATGTGCATATGGCAATAATATTATTATTGTAAGGATAGACATTGGGCACAAGGTATGAAAAGCCAATCACATAGTCGTAATCGAGGCATTCTGTGTATAAATCTTTCTTTGATGTATTTATATAATAGCTCTGAAACAATTGCTGGGGAATATCTTTTATTTCTGGCGTGTTTGCAGGAAATTCCGTATCTCTGGAACCAGAAAGTTCCTGCGTAAGGTTGATATAAGTGATCGCAATGACTGAAAAAGCTTGCTTCCTTCGACTACTCCCGCTAAGTTCTGTGCAAATGGCAGTATATCGAGATAATATTACTACAAGGTGTTGCCAGCGGCTTCGCCCGCTACAACTCGAAAATTATTCCGCGGGAAGATACGATCGGGATAAAAACTATCCCATGAGCCAATCCAGGCTATAAACTATCTGTGTACCAAATTTTATCCAAATCCGTTTAGTAGTTTTTGCGTGAAAGAGTAACAAACATACATCCATACACTCACGTAATAACGAACTTTCGCCATTTTAATATTAATATATTTATATATATATATATATATATTAGTTAGTTAGTTATATATGTAATATATATATTAGTAGGCAGCTGGATGAAGCTCGGCCTCTGTTCGTTACCTACTCATTTACGTCTTTCTTACACACAGTGTCTGTAAAAAAATAAACACATACAGCCACACAAAAGCGACTGAATATAACACCATCAGTCAATTTATACACGTCCTTCCAAAGAGAAACTTAGGCAAAGAATCTGATATTCAAACTGTTCTAGACTTACAACTTTTCGCACGATCCAAGTTGGTTGATGTTAGCCAACAAAGATGAGCCTTTTCTCCTAAACTATTGTTGGGATTTCTGTACCGGAGTTGTAGAAGTCTATTTTATCTCCGAACTTCTGAGGAGCCGTCTCTTTAGTTGGTTAGCTTTGTCGACTTATAATAATGTTGTTTTTGGTTAGTAATGATTACTGAAAGACTGATTTCTTGTATTCTATGTAGAAGAAACAATTAATAGTATCGTCATTCACTGGCTAAATTCACCCACCTGTATAGGCCCACCTTTTTTGTGCCATACTCCACGGTCCTCTGCCAGCCTCGATCAGATGATAGCAACCCCCTGATAGCAACTTTGTCTTCTGGCAAATTTCACAAAAAAAAACACGATCACCACACCATAATAATATAAACCGCGTTCAAGAGCTAGCGATTAATTGTGCTCATCTTACTCTGGTTCAATGGTGAAAAGGCATCATATTTCAGATCGAATTTTCTCTACTTATTTATCTAACATTGTTTATCGTTTACTTTAATCCCACGCTATAAACTAAAAGCATAAAAAGAACATGTTATGACCTTGGTGTTTCGCGGACGCCATAAAAAATACTGTAAATAAACAAAGGTATTAAAAATGTGATGTAACTCGAACGTATTTCCAAGCCACTCCCAGTACCAAACTAATAAAAGTTTTCATGTCTATGCCTTAAAATACGCAGCATTAAATCAAACGTCGTTGTATTTTTAAGCAAAAAGCGATGGTTTTTCGCCGAAATGTGATGTGAGTACAGCGAAACATATTTCAGCGTCAATGCACTGCAAATGTTTTCATTAGTCATAATCTCGAAATATCCTATGTGTTCACAGGTGTGTGTATCTGTGTGTGAATAACGGTTGTGGCAATAAATTAATCATCACAATCATCTTCAAATGTGATGATTATAGTACGGGTCATAGGTTTATGCCACTTTCCACCAGTAAGATATAAAGTAGGCTTAGCATTCTCTTATTTTACTAAAATGTCCTTTGAAACACAAAAGGACCTCTTTTCGTACTCAAAAACTACAGAGTGACCAAAAAGTTTACAAAATAATGTCCTAATACTCTCTACGGACACTAATCAAAATTGCCAATCGCTCGCTGGTAGCCTCTTGAAGAATTGGAAAAGTTAAGCTATAAATTCCAATCATGTCCCTGGATATTTTGTAACTGACTTTTCGAAGCTTAACTTCCATTAGGCAAAGAAAAACTATATTAAATGCCTCAAATATTGAACGCATATAACTCAAAGGGCTATACGAAAATCAACGCTGAAATACAGTCATTTGTATGGGAGACTAATTAACATTTATCTAGGCAAACCTCATCCTAACCTAGCTCAACGTCATCTGGCGTAACCATTAAGAAGTAGTCTGGATCTTTCTCGAAGATTCAGACACAAATCTAAGCGGATAGACAATTAGACGCAGACCCACTTAGGCTCCAGATTTTACTCGTAACAATACTGGTTTTTATATAGCTGTAACATTAAGTAAAATAAAAATGGAGTTGCTTATTGCTTGGAAACAATTGTAATGACTGTTGTTACACTGGTATTTAGATCGTTTAACTGTAATGTTGTTTGTATTGAGAGATAAAATATAATAAAAATAGGAACTCATTTTACAATATAATGGAAAAATACCATTTTATAATTTCTGTTCACTTCATTGTTGAAATTCGCCTCGCTATCTATTGAAGGCTACGGCAAATATTTAGTTTTGAATAAATAAAATGGCGGGAGGTATAATTAATAATCAGAATCTTATAGTTATTAACTATTTTATAAGTAATACAAATCAAAATAGAGTGACTAACAAATATAAATACAAAATGAAATTGTAAATCATAAATCAGGTAATAATAAATACACACACACATACAACACGGCACGGTTGGCGCAGTGCCTCAATCAATGAACTGTTGCGCTGCGTGTCGCGGGTTCGACCCCCCCCCCCCCCCCCCCCCCGGAACAAATATTAATATGACCTACAGATAGTTGTTCCAAGTATGGGTGTTTGTGTTACATGTGAGTTTAAACGAGCGGACGTGTTACTGTTTATTTAAAGAAATTCAAAAAAGTCCTTAAATCAATTACGAACCCTACGGCAACTAATTACAACCATTTTTTGCAAAATCGAGCGCGAGTGACATATACCGTAACTGTTTTGAGCTTCGAATACAGAACGCGACATCGACGCGGTAACCGCTCTTCACCCCCTTGAGTAACAAGGACGGAATATCTACAATTGTATCTCCGCACCGTACGCACCTGACGGCAGCGCACACGCAACTCCCACGTGAGTAATTATTACATAGATCTACAATGAACACAGTACGTTCGCCGCCTGGAAGTGGCATGTGTGCGGGACGCAGTGGATCTTATCCGAATTTGTCGGAGTCGCATAAAGAAACCACACCACAGATTACTCTTCGTAATAAACGAAAGTTACTCGACGATAATGAAGCAACAAAGTCTGATATTGCTGAAATAAAAAAACAGATGTCGGAAATGCTGGAATTATTAAAATCTTCCAAGAACGAACAAACAGAAAGTATAAACAAGCTCTCCTTAAATGTCGCTGCGATTAAAGCCGAGGTCGGCGGTATTAGCAGTACTATGCAAAATATTGTCTTGGAAAATAAAAAACTAAAAGACCAACTCTCAAAACTGTCTGTTGTCGCCGAAAATACAGAAAAAAAAGTGGAGGTTCTCGAAGCCGATGTCAATAACTTAAAAAATATGCCACCTTTATCTTCTATTCAAACAACTGCCACGTATAATGAAATTTTCACCGAAATCGAAGAGCGAAACTTCCGAGCCAAAAATATTGTAGTTGTCGGGATTCCCGAACCACAGAACGATACTGTAACCGGTCGGCAGGATTATGATAAGACAGAAATAATGCGAATAACTGGGCTTATATATAATGGCTGCCCTCAGCCTACTGGAATATTTCGTCTTGGAAAATATAAATCAGAGAAAACTCGTGCAATAAAAGTATGTTTCTCGTCTGAAGACACAGCAAAAAACATCTTACGTAATAGGAACAAGATTGACAAGGAACACATTAAGATATTTTCGGATCAAACACCATATCAACGGAAATACCTTCAAAATTTAAAAGAAGAGCTTCAGCAACGCACTTCAAATGGAGAAAGTGGCCTTTACATTAAATATATTAAAGGCATACCCAAAATAGTCATTAAAGAACCGCAAGAAGCAACAAGAATGGAAACTCCAAAAAACTAACGTCGGCGTCGTCCAAAGAGAAAATAACTTACCAAATAACCAACAATTACTCAGATATTATTTTCACAAAAAAATCGCTGAAATTCTTCTATGCCAATGCTCGCAGTATTGTCAAACCTGGAAAATTCGATGAGCTTAGATGTATTATAGCTTCCCTACATGTAATTGTTCATATTATTATACTTTCGGAAACATGGATTAAGAATGAAGATGAGGCTAAAATGCTCCAGATACCCTCCTATACACATTACTATAATTATAGACAAAATAAAAGGGGAGGTGGAGTGTCAATATTTGTGCACAACAATCTCAAACATCACCTTGTTGAAGAACAATGCGTGGATGGTATTCATTATCTCTGGGTATTCGTAAAAAAATTCTCACTAAATATCGGCGCTATCTATAAGCCCAATAAATTGAATACGGACAACTTTCTGAATATGTATTCACAACAATTGCACAAATTGAAACGAACAATAGTCTTTGGCGATTACAACCTGGACTTACTCAATCCGGACTTAGCGACACGCAAGTATAAGAACACTTTAAAAGAGGCTAACTACAAAATCCTGAACAAGATAAGTCCAAAACACTGTACCCGCGAAACAACCTCAACCAAGACAATGTTAGACCATGTTTCTTGTAACATAGGTGAAAATAATTTTCATTTTGTCACTATGGAATCTTCAATGTCTGACCACAGACAAATACTTTTAGAGATGAAACAATACCAACCACCGCCTATATTAAAACAGAAATACAACGCAGTAAACTTCAATAAACTTTATCGATGCCTGGATGAATATCCTAAAAATTATGAATTCGTAGAGTATGTTAAATTGGCAGGCAAATTACACTCCTGTTTAAACAAGTGCACAATCACAAAATCTAAAATTTTGAATCCTCCGCGGCAAGACTGGATCCAAAAAGAACTCTTAGAAGATATAAATAAGAAGAACATACTATGGCAAAAACATAAAACAAATTTAGAGGACATGCAATTAAAAGAAGAATTTGAACATATAAAATCCAAAGTATCACACAACATAAGAAAAGCGAAAAGTGATTATTACCTAAAGAGGTTTGAAGAAAATTCAAGTAAACCACGAAAAATGTGGCAACTCATAAATGATTTGTCGAAAAACAAACTGCATGACAGAACTGGACCGGACAAACTTGAAACGGCAGCTGGTACTATTATGGACCAAAAAGAAATATGTGAAAGTTTTAACTCATACTTTTCGACTATTGGTTCAACCCTAGCAAGTATGATCTCGGTAAGATTAAATGCAAGTCAAATTTTTGAGGAGTGTAGACTAAATGACAAAACAGAATTGCAGTTTTTAAAACCAGCAACTACGAAGGAAGTTATTACCATAATTAAAAATTTGGACTGTAATACTGCATCTGGCATTGATGGTATTAGTACAAAATCAATAAAATGCGTAAACGACATTATTGCGATGGAACTTACAGCTTGCATTAATTATCATATGGCGCAAGGTAATTTTCCCAATGAGTTAAAAGTGGCAAAAGTTGTGCCAATTCATAAATCTGGAAGTAAATTTGACCCGTGCAATTACCGCCCTGTATCAGTTCTCCCGGTGATGTCTAAAGTTTTTGAGAAGATTCTCTATAACCGATTAGAGTCTTTCCTCAATTCAAAAAGTTTCTTTTACCATAAACAGTATGGATTTAGAGCTCAGTCAAATATTCTCGCTGCTACAATTGACCTCGTAACCAAAATTAAGAATAAAATGGATCAAAAACAAGTTGCCATAGGAATATTTATAGATCTTAAAAAAGCCTTCGACACCATCAGTCATGACAAATTAATACAGAAGCTAGAACTCACCGGTGTTACAGGCAAAGCACTTGAAATTTTTAAATCATATATGGAGAACCGTAAACAAATAGTAAAAATAGATAAATACGAAAGTAACTCCTGTGTCCTGAATTTTGGCGTCCCCCAGGGATCAATATTAGGCCCCCTCATGTTTCTTATTTATATTAACAGTATCAGTGAATTGGGTCTCAAAGGAGACATCTCCCTTTATGCAGACGACACAAGTCTCTTTTATTTTGGACATTCAGTCGAAGCTATAATAGCTGACGCTCAGAACGATCTTAATCTTTTAAATGAGTGGTTTCAGTCAAATCTTTTAACTATTAATATTTCAAAAACAAATTACATAATTTTTGCAGCAATAAATAAAAAAATAAATGATAATTTCGAACTTAAAATAGACGGTCACGTACTTAAACGAAAACCTAAAGAAAAATATCTTGGACTTATTCTGGATAGTAACTTAAATTGGAAACCACATCTAGAAAAAATTAAACTTAAACTAAGACCACTCATAGGAGCACTTCACAATATAACAAATTGTCTCCCTCGAAAAGTGCGATATCTTATTTATAATTCTCTGGTTAAGCCTCATATCGACTACCTAATTGAAATCTGGGGTACTGCAGCCAAAACTAACATAGATCCAATTCAACGAGTTCAAAATAGATTAATTAAAATTTTATTTAACTATCCATTTCGGACACCAACTACTAAGATATACGAGGAAACAAAAATAATGAACATAAAACAAACCTACATATACTACACATGTATTCTAATACATAAAATATTAAATAAGAAAATCCATTCCAATATAAGATTTGTAACAAAACAACAAACACGAAAGATTAACTTAAGGCGTGCTAGTTACTTAGTGACCCGACCTCCTAGAACTAACTATGGAAGAAAAAATTTGGAGTTTGAGGGTGTTACAATTTATAATAAATTACCATCAGTAATAAAAGGAGAACAAAGTTTTGCCCGGTTCAAAAAGTTGCTAAAAGCCCACACAGTTAATACATATAAATAAGTAAAAAAAAAAAAAAAAACTACCTATTTATTTCAAAATACATACATTTGTTTAATAATTACTTAAATAAAAATAAAAAATATATATATTAAAAAAAAAAAAAAACAATACCTACTCAAAATATATAAAGGATGTAAAAGTATCATCATTTTTTTGTTTCTAGACCGTAACTAGGGGGTCCTAGTTACGGAGATATTGGGAGTCCAAAGTTCCAAATTTTGCACAGCTGTTTTTGTAAATACTAGTTTTTCAGGTTATAGCTTTACTTAAATTACCTCCATGACCCGTTTACTATTCAAAGTATTCACTAGCACAATGTTTTAAGAGAACTACATTGAGCTTTACCGTAAAATGTGATTTTTGACTCCAAAAAAAAAAAAAAAAAAAAAAAAGTCATTAGCCAGCAAAAAAAAAAAAAAAAAAAACGTAGGGGTATTTGGTTTTAAGTACAGAATGATTGGTTGACGTATGTGTGAGGGGTTGATTTACACCCTGTATATACAAATATATTATAAATCATGTATGTACCAAAAAATAAATAACACAATAAACTAAAAACAAAATGGTAACAAACTTGCTCATAACAGACTATGCTAACAATGCCACATCCAGTAATAATCAAACGATGTCCATGTTGTTGTGTTTTGTTAAACTTATGTTCGAGTTGAGGTGTATTTATCTGTGTACCCACATAATCTGTGCGCTCTTATTATAAATTTTAATTGTAGTGTGTTTCTCAGTAAGTGAATTATCTATGTAATTCTTATGAGAAATAAAGTTGTTCTTAAACAAAAAAAAAAAAAAAATGTTTGTGAACACACATACAATACAGGAGAAGATCCTAGTGTGGGGCAACGTTTTTTTCTAAAATAAAACTATACAAAATCACATCCAATATTAAAATAAATTCTCCAACTGCCTACAACCAAATTCCCTCCCTAACACCCCGGCTACAACCTCGCATTGTATAGTAATATGCAAGTAACAAAACGTGGAGTGATCCTATCGATCTCGCCCTTCACCTTGACGCGGAGGATAAACAAAAACGAGCCTATTACGCAACCAGTCAGTTGATGAAAATGTACCTCAGATTAAATGGACTAGGAACAGCTTACTTATTATAAATAAATATGGTTTTGTTTAGGTGTTTGAGACTGGAGGCGTAATTATTATAAGGTTTCTCGCATTTCGGATTAATTTGATGTGGGTATTATCTACTAACATAAAATAAACACCTTTATTTTTTTTGGAGGCTCGGGAAATCATCAAATAATCCGCCCTGGGCAGAGCGGAAGAGAGTGTCAGACTTCTACTGACTAAAAACCACCCATGTTAGCCTTAGCCCTTTCTGTCATGGCCGCGGTATGTCTTTCGAACACACTGCAGCCCCGACGGGATAATATAAACACCTGTGTCTGAAAACAGTTATTTTGATAGAGTTGTGATCTTATTACTCATACTTGTAGCTACACTTTGTGTGTGTCTGGGAAGATGATTGGGCCTGTCCGATTGGTCTGAATGCTTCCAATTTTGTTTTTTACCCTAAAATGTGATTTTTGGCCCAAAAGAAATGTCGTATCCCAGCAATAATTTTTTCGTAGGGGTACTAGCTGGGGGGGGGGGCAGTATGATGTTCATAATGCTTGGTTGACGGCTTCGTTTACGACCATTTACCGACCCTTTACGTAGCCGTCATTTTTTTAGGAAATTTGCAGATTGACATTTGCGGCTATGGAATCTTGGACCAATTAAGACATAAATCACTAGTTTCGTTAAATTTTAATATAAATATTTAAATTAATATTTTTGCAATAATTCCTTGTACGTAACCGTGGTTTCGTACAAAGACAAATATATCCTCCATCGAAACTAGTTAAGTACAAGGACAAATCATTCCTTCATCGAAACCAGTTATGAAACTACGGTTTCGTAGACGGCCGAAACCGATTTATTGATTATAATTTTAATTTATCTCATTTACATATTTCTTTAAAAAAATATAATTAATGCGGCGATGACATCCTGAAGGTTATTAGTGAAAAGCCGTGCTGCAGCATTATGACGCATTGGGTACATGTCCAGTCCATGTACTATACCCGGGGCGTCAGGTGGATGCAGCAGATATATGAATTAAGAAATATTTTAAAATCTTTTATTTCATTTGTTGCTAACATATGAGGCTCGTGGCTTAATAAGAACTGCCACTCGGGTCGATCTTTAGGTTAAGCTGCGCTTGCCTAGGTCGATCTGTGGATGGGTGACCGCCCATTTCATACCGAGTTTCCTCCGTGCCTCGGAAAGCACGTTAAGCTGTTGGTCCCGGGTGCCATATATAGATCTTTGGCAGTCGTTACAGGTAGTCAGTGACCTGAAAGTCTGACATCCAGTCTTACCAAAGGGTATCGTATTACCTAGTATTAACTGGGTTGTGGAGGTCAGATAGGCAGTCGCTCCATGTAAAATACTGGTATTCAGCTGCATCCGGTTAGACTGGAAGCCGACCCCAATATAGTTGGGAAAAGGCTAGGCAGATGATATAAGGAGTGTGTATTACTAACATCATATGGATCAAGGTCCAAAATAAATTATTTTTATTTAATTTTTTAATTTTTAATAACATGTAAGTATAAACCAAAGTTGACCACTGATATCAGGTGCAGGGTCCAAGATACTGGTTGTGAGGGCTCTAAAGACTGAAACCTCCTCACAATACAATGGACTATGACACTAAGCATTCTTTTTTTAATAATTATTTTCTATTTGTCTTATTTATCGTGTGGTCAGGAATACTGCCTTCAGAATCAGGCAGGATCCAGTTTCCCAAGGAGAGCTTGAAAATATGTTCGTTGACTTATTTATAATAATAGAGATTTAAATAACAAAATTGGCGTTTACAGTCAAAACAGACCTATCAATTAATAAAATATTCACTAATTTTGGAGAAAACTTCTTTATTCGTTTCAATGATGAAAGCTTTCATGTATTACAAGGTATCTGTCACAATTATATCAATTTTCAATTCCTTTTTCCAAGAATCTTAGTACATTCTCACCACAAAGAACAAAATCCTTTCAATACTAAATTCAACAACATCCAAGTTCATGACTCCATTACGTCTTCTTGGAAAACGCGTATTTAGTAACTACGGTTCGGCCTCACGCCTCGGTAGACACCGCCCTCTCAATTACTAAGAAAGTACCACGCAATATTTTACAACTCAACTCCTGAAACTCGAACCGAATCCGTGGGAATAATAAACATCATTATAATAAATGAAATTCTGAACTTGATGCCTACGCCGTTTGCTACGAGGGGTCTACGAGCTACGCAAGCAGCTACGAAAGTTGGAGGCGAATGGTGATTTTGAGAGAATGCTTTGCTAGTATTTTTGATTATCTTTTCATTATAAGTAGGATTTTAAAGTTAATTACAAACTTAGGACTACGGACAATATACTACGATTTTTATGGCTTTGAAAAGAAATTACAATAATACGGGCAGTAACAATTTCGTCAGAAAAATTGTAAAAAATATTACGATCTTTAGTTTACTACGAGGATCTAAAGACGCTACTAGCCACGGATAAGAGTCTAGGTACTAAATGATCAAATTAATGTTTTATCTAAATACCATGTTAAACCTTTGTTTACGAACATAATACAATGTACACGACTGTTTAAAACAAAAAGGCGAACTACCAATACACGCCTACTTGTTACCGATTGAGAATTTGTGAATTTATCAGCCGTCCCTCGTATTGATCTGGACCCACTCCCGGCATTAGCATATTTAGCTTAGTTGGGTAGGCACGTAGGTAGGTAGGGAGGGTATCTATATACAAGTAAGTAACTACCTAAATAAGGTACCTTTACAGTAACGATAAATAACTTACAAACAAAATAAATGGTGTTTGCTTTGTCATTTGTAAGGTTGTTTCGACTTTAAAGAATTATTGAAGGAAAATAATAAAAGTCAGTAATGAAAAACAACAGAGTGGGCTTGTCTATTTTTTCCCAAAGAAATTGCCAAACGTGGCAATGCTGCCATCGTTCTGGGCACTTTTCCCGTTGACAGCGATGCGAACGAACTTTTTGACGCCCTTTGATTATTTTAACATATTAAATACATTTTTAAATATTTATTACAAAAAGGCATATAAAAACATTTAAAAATATAAAAAATAGCAGCCCACCGGCATTTCGAACAGGGTCCGAGCTACCGGTGGTCAGGGCTCTTGAGATAGGTACCTCCTGATAATGCGCGCCGTGTCCAAAAGTATGCTTTCTGAATCAAGCCCTTGATCAAGCCACCAAGCGAGAGCCTCCTTACATATGATTTACAGATTTATCAGATATTAAAAAAAAAAATATATTCGATTTTGCCGAATTATACCTTTACTTTTTAGTACGAGACATCTGGCCCGTTCTACTTAACTGGTTCGGGCGAATCTACCCATTCACATTTTTAAAACAACTGGCCCGCAGGCCAGTTTTTGCGTGGGCGGGATGTCCCATAACCCATTTTTATTATGTAAATATTATCAAATTTTTTTTTTTGTAAAAATGCTTTTATACGAGCCCGTGGCTTAAAAATAACTGCCACTCGGGATGATCTTTACGCTAAGTCGCGTTGGTCTGTGGATGGGTGACCACCCTTTATACCGAGTTTCCTCCGTGCTTCGAAAAGCACGTTAAGCTCAGGTTAGTCTCGGCTGCCAGGCTGCTGTTGGTATCTTTTGCAATAGGGTAGTAAACAAAAATAAAACCGTTTAAAAACTAATTAGACCGTCATATCGATGACCAAAAAATATTGGACACGTATTTTATCTTTTTTCACGTAAACAAACAATAAAGACGATACAGTGCTTTAAAAACTCGTATGACGTCATGCTCAAAGACATTAGTATGACATTTTTTTGCGGTCACTGACGTCAGCAACCCCCAATCAAATCTTTGACGCGTTTTATCTTCGTCAATTTTTATTGATTTGATAAAACAAAAAATACGTATCCAATATTTTTCGATAGTCTAACAGAGGGACTAATTAGAATCACATTTTTTAAGTCAGTAAACACCCATATTGTTACAGGTAGTCAGTGAACTTGAAAGTCTGTCAGTCAGTCTTACCAAAGGGCTTTACTTAGTATTTACTGGGTTGTGGAGGTCAGATAGCCAGTCGCTCCATGTAAAATGTATTTTCTGATAAGTATAACCTAGGGGTCTGTATTTCCTGATAAGTATAACCTAGGGGTCTTCAAGTCAAGAGTGAATAGGTTACTTCTAGGTCAGCGTGCTACATCTTCGACCACATCGTCACTTAACATCAGGTGAGATAGTGGTCAAACGCGAGCCTATCTGCAAGAAAAAAAAAAAATATCAATACTGGTATTCAGCTGCATTCGGTTGAACTGAAAGCCGACCCCAACATAGTTGGGACAGGGCTAGGCAGATAATAACGTATCCAACGTACTCTACTGTTTAGTTTTATAATTATTCATGAAGTTCTAATGTTATTTCAAGCTTTTGAGCTAAAATAGGATCTAGTGTTTATCTAATAAGTTGTACTAGAGATAGTAATTTATGCAAAAGGTACTAATGCCCGCTTGGTTCTAAAAATAGATTTTATACCCTTTCTGTGTGATTAATATTAATATATCTTTGTCTTGCCTAAATGCCTTGTGAATATATTAAACACTAATTATTTTAAATTTAGCAATTCAATTTCTAGTCTAAATAAAAACCTCTGGTCTGTTATCTCTGACGGGTTATGTAGAGTAGTACAACCACCTTTCACGATATACTCCAACAGTAAAATAAACACTCCCACAAAAATCCCGACGCGTGTGTATTTTCTCGCACAAGCAGTAAGGAAAACTCGGTGAAATAAATTGCAGAGGTTTTCATATAAAGGTTATTTTCGTACGAACCTCCGACACTGTTCGCCCTTATTCGGCATTGAAATCTAATTATCTTGTAAGGGAAAATGTGCCAACGATACATAAGTGGTACATAGGTTTATACACAGATATATATATACCTAGATACATCAAGAGCACCTAATTCGCGTTCCCAGCTTACAAATTAATTATTTGTTTGAAACAACAACGCTAGTAACTGAAGTGGCAGTGGCCAGAGCACATTGCTCGTAGAGCGGATCGCTAATGACCCTAAAATTCTGGAGTGGGGACCGTGAACCGGAAGACGTTGCGTTAGTAGGCCTAACAATAAGTGGACCGATGACCTGGTTAAGGTTACGGAATCCGCTGGCTGCGAGACGCACGGGACTGGACAATGTGGCGACACTTGGGAAAGGCGTATGTCCAGCAGTGGATGTGTTTCGGCTGAAACGTTGATGATGATGAACAACGCAATACAGTTATTATACTCAAGGACTTGTAACTTGTGCATAGTTACCAAATAGTTTTATTTATGACATCATAGAAGTTAGTTAAAAAATAGCAGGCTCGGTTTTCATACGGATTGTAATACTTGCGATATCTAGTTATAGTTCTAAATCTGTGGGTTTATGTGTTGGTACATAATGAAGGGCGTAATTATTTTATAGGAATTTTGGAATACAGGCGATTATGGAGTAAATTACATTTTATCCCTGTACCTAGGCAAGAATTTTGTGTTATGACATACAATACCACAAAATTGTAAGCTTACAGTAGTTAAACATATCAGATCAGGTACTGCCGTTAATAAACTCGGTGGTGTGTGATATGGTTTGACCAGTTCTCAACGTTGTTACTTGGGTCATAAGTGTGAAAGTAGCAGATCATCAGAGAAAAATTCCCAACAACAACGACGATATGATACCTCATAAACGCCATGTAGTTTCTTTAGTGAAACTCGCTCTTACTGCCGCACTCAGAGAGCTTTAATGATTACTTAGGCCATCACTTAGTAAAGGTTTTGACAGTTTTGTCATACAAAATTATGCCAAACCTATCAGTGACGGCTTGAGTAATCATTAAATATCTCTGAGTGCCGCAGTTAGTCACTACCTAATAAAACAAGCATAAATTCACACAAGTAATCTCGAAGGGTTAGATGGAAGTGTATTTAATAATAAAACTACATTCGCCAGTTATGTTTTGAGTCCCATATAATAGGTCCGAGCCTATTCCCAGCAACTGGACTCAAATCCAAATTTCGAGACTGCATTTCTGCCAAACATTTACATATTTTAACACATTCTTAATCACGAATTTTAAGTTTTTATGCGAGCAGAACCGTGCATAAATGACAGAATCAGACAAAATTTCATTAAAAAGAAATTCTTTTTAAGCGAAATTTTCCACAGTCGTGGGTGTTTCAGCATTTTGTCTGCCCCATTAGAGGGCGTCCTCATAATGGACGGTGTTTTTTTATTCCATGCTTTTATAACAGAGCATTATTATAATTTTGTTTGGATAATAAGCTTCTCTAAATCGTTTTTAGGGTTCCGTACCTCAAAAGGAAAAAACGGAACCCTTATAGGATCACTCGTGTGTCTGTCTGTCTGTCTGTCCGTCTGTCACAGCCAATTTGCTCCGAATCTAATGGACCGATTAAGTTGGAATTTGGTATACATATGGATTTTTGTGACCCAAACATGTATGGCTAAAGTAAATAAATGAATTTTGAATATGGGGGTCGCTTTTACGGGGCAAATAAGAAAATTAAAAAAAAAGTTTTGCAAACTGTACCATGTGACACATCAAATAAAAGGGCTTACTATGAGGGTCTCAAATATATTTTTTTAATAATTTTAAAATAAATAGTTTTAAAGTTATTTAAGAAAATAGACGAAAATTGACCGTTCCCCCCCCCCTTATCTCTGAAACTACTGAGCCTAAAATTTTGAAAAAAATACAGAAAATAGTTCTATACCTGTAGATTACAGGAAAACCTATAAGAAGTCCATGGTATAAAAATTACATGGTGAATTTATATATATAAAATTCAAAGTCCTGACTGACTCAATGACTGATATGACTGAACGCACAGCCCTAACCGCTGGACCTAGAGACTTGAAATTTTGCACATATACATGTAAATACCCACTAAGAGTTACCACAAACAAATTTGGGTCAGATTTAAAAAAACATGGTAGATATATTATATTCATCGTACGGAACCCTCTTCACGCGAGTTCAACTCGCACTTGACCGGTTTTCTTTCACTATGGGCACCATTCCAGTCGGTAAAAGCTGAAAGCGATACGGTTTGGGGATATTTAGGTCGTTGTAAGTTATTATTTGGCTACGAATTATTTTGAATATTGTTATGTGGCTAACAATAAGTTCCAATACAGTGCCAAGCATTCATAAAGTAAATTAAATTCTATGCCCAGATACACTAACACTATACAACATTCCAACCAAATGGACTCAACTTTCAGTCAAGTCGGATGCAGGTACCGCATTCTCTACAATGTTGATGTTGTCTTGACTTTCGTACGTTTTTTACGGGTGACCACTGAAAACCAGCGCTGTGCTGTGGCTCCCCATAGTACAGCACCATGCTGAGTGGCAACCTGCTTGTCGCAGTCACGACGTGCAACTTTTGTTTTTTTTTTTTATTTGTAATGTGTTGTATGTGTATTGCTTTTTTGTAATGTCTAATTGCATGCTTGTCATGTTTCTGCGACAAATAAATATGTTTTCTTTCTTTCTCCTTATTTCTATTTTTTAATTTTTTTTTTTTTATCCTTTATTAAAAAGAACCAGGTTCTTAATAATTAATTACAATCTAGCCTACAAGACTAATAAGCAATTTTAATCTAACTTAACTTTTTACGTGGTAATTATTTTAAAACAGAATAGTGCTGATTGTACTATAAACAAGTCCGTTCCACTTTCTTAGAGTCTAATATTATAATATAAACACTTTGTTCATGTGTTATATGAGTGTCATTGTCACTATTATTTCTACATTATTTACACTACACTAATTCAAAAGGTTTTGTTCGTTTTAGCCTTCGCACTATATTTGTCTGGTCTAGCAGCTGAATTGCCTCGATGTTCACATGTTGGTGGAGTCGGTGTTCATGGGCCTCAGCAAATTTTTGGATTATTTTGGTGACGGGTTCCACTTTTAGGTCACGATGGAGGTCGTCATTTCTTATATACCAGGGCGCATTAACAATACTCCTGAGTACCTTATTCTGGAATGTTTGTAAGTTGTTGAATGTTTCTATTTTTTACATGGAGCGACTGCCTAACTGCCCTCCACAACCCAGAGTTAGAACGAGGTAACATGATACTACTGGAAGATGAATATGCTAGGCAGATGATTGTTAATCCTCATGTTACTAGGTCCCTTGTTGTTTAGGCAAATAAAATCTTATGACCTCTGACGATGACATAAACTTCAACAAATTTAGTAAATGTATTGTTTTAAACCAGTCATAAATATAAATCTATCCTACACGCACGTTTAACGGTCCATATTTTCATTTTACTTCACATTAAATTGTTAGTTTGGCATTAGAACCATGTGCCTACCTAAAATTAATGACTCGAGCAACGGTTATTAACTTTGCTATGTAGTTTCGTGTAGGCGTTACCTCGTTTATTGTAGGTACCTAATATTGTTATAGGAGCCTTTGAAATGAAACATAGTAAGTTATCGTATATAGAGAACTATATCGTGTACTACCTTTTGGCCGCGGGTCCGCCCACGTGTAGTTTGAGAAGTATACCATACCACGCACTGGAAAGTTATACCCGATAATAAGTTTCTTATATCTTACCATGCATAACGACCGCTCAACAAAGGTCTCAACATGATGCCGCGAGGCACCGAAGCCAGTCTAGAAAAAGGTGGCTTGATGATCTAGAAGAATCACGAAGGCTGATTCGAGGAGGCGCAGGAGGAAAGTACCTGAAAGGATCTGGGGGGAGCCCTTTGCCCAGCTGTGGGACATACAAGGATATGAAAAAATAATATTTTGAACAAACATAGGAATCCATTCAGGTGTTTATTAGGTATGAAAAGGAGTAGACAAAGTTACTGTCGCATTTATAATTTAGTATTTTTTTTAATAACGTTGCCCCACACTATGAATTTCTCCTGTATTGTGGGTGCGTTCACAAACATTTAAACTCACATACACAAATACCCAGACCCGGAACAACTATCTGTAGGTCATACAAATATTTGTTCCGTGCGGGAATCGAACCCGCGATACGCAGCGCAGCAGTCCATTGCTTGAGCAACTGCGCCAACCGTGCCGTCATGTCAGTATGATGTAGAACTATATGTATGTATGTCCATCTCTATATATTATGTATATGTCAGCTTGTCCGTCGTCGCCTACACTCGCAGCAGGATCTTTCTTTTATTAATATGTAAGGAGCATACTAATCTAAAAATAGCTTCTGCCAGCAGTTTCACTCGCACCCCAAAGGAATTTCAGAAAAGGTATGGGTTTGAAGTTTATTAACAAAAAAAGTATTACAAGCAGTTTTATTTTGATTAATATGTGATTGGGTTGTTGGTTACAAACGTTAAGTTTAACTCGAATATCCTCCCTTCGAACCGTTTCCTTCCGCTTTTTCGGTTAACGTTTTGTCTATCTTCTATCCTTGAAAGAAATGTCCACTACCTATTAACTGAAAAAATAAATAAATGAACCTCCAATCCTTCCTCGTTTTAGACAAAACAAATCAATTTCCGTCAGTTCCTAAAATAACAACCAATCGTAAACAATGTAGGCCGAGTCCTGGAGGTCTCATTAGACACCGCTCGCTCGTAACTTCAAATTACCGAGACGCTCGTAGAAACAGCGGTGTTAGGAGCAAGCACTAACTTCTACACTGATTTGTGTTACCGCTACTACGAGTTACACGGGAATTTTAAGATTTATTGAATACTCACAATCACAATGCTGATGTTAAATTATTATTGACAAGTTAACAATATTCATTGCGTTGTTTTTGTTGTGTTGGCAAAGTAGTGGTAGTTTAATGGTGTGACCGTCGAACTGCCTTTTTTTAGACGTACGCCTCCCCCAGGTGACGCCACATTGACCGATCCCGTGCGTCGTGCATCCAGCGCGTCCCTGTAACCTTTACCAGGTCGTCGGTCCACCTAGTGGGAGGCCTTCCAACGCAACGTCTTCCAGCTCATGGTCGCCACACGCTCAAGAACATTTGGGCCCCATCAGCCATTCCTTCTGCGAGCAATGTGCCTGCCCATTGCCACTTAAGTCTGGCGATTCTTCGGGCTGCGTCAGTAACCTTGGTTCTCATGCGGATGTCCTCATTACTAATTCGATCACGCAAGACACCGAGCATAGCCCCGGCAGGACCCGCAGCCCCGATAGGATGTCATAGGTCACGAGTCCTAACCCAAGACACGCACTTCTGAATTTTCGGATTCATGTACGTATTGCGTAATTTTCATTTGCTCCGGTGAAAGAAAGCATCGTAAGGAAACCAGCATGCTTTTTAAGAATAACGATAAGAATACATATGTTGAGAATTATAGTGATAAGTATACGTCTATTCCATACTATCCCAAAACAACGATCGCAATAATATGCAATCCAGGTCAACTCACCTCTTTCTGGGCCGACCTTGACACCGCCGTACGTCTATAGGCTATTGGCACGCCAAAAAATCGTAGTCCAAAATAACTCCATGAATCGTTGGTATAAAAAAAGCAAAAACACGTAGGCAGGTAATCCTGATTTTCTAAATAAACAGCGAGTTCAATCACCTGACTATTTTCCCTTAAAAAAAGATAAAAGCCCACGAAAAGCGATCTGAATGAATATGTTTCGTGAAACAAGAGTTCGTGTTAGTTCTCAGATTCTTTTTCAGCGAAGGACTTAGCTCTCTCGCCACGAATATTCAATAGATTAGACTGTGAGCACAGTGACAAAGCTATACTTTGGCTTTAATATATTTATTTAACACATCAAAATTTCGAGGCTCGTAAGTCGTATCCCACTGGAGGTGCTCTAAGCGTGTAGTTGCTTAGTTTGTAGTTAAAGGTAAGAAAGTACTTATCTAAAGATAGCCTACTATTGACACCCTTCTGCATAGCTTTTCTTATTATCGCGCCATTAGCTCGATATATTATATACCCATTTTGTTGACCCAAAACTTTGACAAGTGCAAAAGTTGCGGTGTAAACTGTATTGCCTGATTAAATGGCCCTAACATATCAATTTACTTTTCATGCAAATCAAATACAGTATTTAAACAGGGTGGAACATCAGCTAGTGCAGGAACTGCCGGGGCTGCGGGACTGTTCGAACGAGATACCGCGGTCCCGTATCACAAAGGACTAAGAAGACATATGGGTGATTTTTAGACAGTAGAAGTCTGACACTTTCAGAGGGGAAGGGGTCATCTGATGATTTCACACCCACGAAAAAAACATAGTAACTGTATCCCTTCCACCCTACATACTTAAGACTCAAGCCCTTTAGTTTCTAGGAATACGGCATATAAATTGAAACAGTTGCCACATTCCCACCCGAATATAGCAGTTATCATAACCATCATTTAATTTCGTCCCATTAACTCCAATAACTCGACTGGGATCTGAAGGGCTTACGGAATGTCTCCTGCACAGCTGCGCAAGGAAATTTTTAAGTTAGAATAGATGGTTCAGACAAGAATATCACATGTATGGAAAACACATATAATAATCACTCTTATACGGTCACAAAGTTTGGATGTAAGGGATAATCTTCGGCATTTCTGATCCGATCCCGAAAATTCTTTCACTAATGGGAAGCTGAATTAGCCTCGAGTGCCTTAGACTAGGTGTTGCCAGCGGCTTCGCCAGCTACAACTCGAAAATTATCCCACAGAAAAATAAAATGGGATCGTGATAGAAAACATCCTATCTGTTAATTCAGGTTATAAACTATCAAGATCATAATTTCAGCCAAGAGACATCCACGGCTGGACGTAGGCCTCCCCCAGGTGTCGCCACAGTGACCAGTCCCGTGCGTCTCGCATCCAGCGGGTCCCCGCAACCTTCACCAGGTCATCGGCCCTTCTAATGGGAGTTGGATGGGGTTTTTATCGCTTTTCAATATTCGTTCGCAGCCTCGCTCCATCCCTGGGTCACAAGCTCAACAATTCGCACGTCCTGATCTGCCTTTTCTCATTACCGTAGGAAACTCACCAGACGTGACTGCACTGTCTAAATTAACAATACCCGATGCTTTGCCTTATTTTATTATTATTATATTGTGGCGGGATTATTATTTTTATATTATGGCAGGATTATTATCTTTATGGCCGCGGTTCGTTGATATTGTTTGGCGAGGAGTTTGGCGGGATTAAAAAGGATACAAGTATTGGAGCTGAGGGTTTGTGAGATTGGTTGGCAGTGAAAGTGTCTGCTCAGTTTGGTTAGTGGTTTTTGTTTGGTAATAAGTACTTGGTGATATTGTGATGAGCTTGAAACCTTTTTTGAATACTTTGTGAAGGCTAATTCTTTTGTATGACGAGAATGACGAGTCCGGAGGGCTCGTAAAGAAGTACGCCATGAATTAGATTTGTTTTGTCTCACTGGCCAATCTTTCCAAGGAGGTACTCTTTTAATGCACCACCTAATAACAGCCGGGGCACTGAGCGTTCAATACACCTCACCACTCATTTTGGACCTTAGAAATAGAATTACAAATAAATGATTACTTTACTAAATGTTTTAAATATCTCAACGTAACTGAAATTTAGAATTCTTAGCAATGAAAGAACTTTTGAAACATTTAAAATAAAAACTTTTATTCAGCTGAAAGATAGCTAAAAAATTCTCGCCGCCTTACCAGGACTTTCAGAGTTTTTCCAAGTCCTACCTAACAGTCTAGAAAATTCCTACCAACGGGCTAACTTCTTAATACTAAAAGGCTTTTAACTAAAGCGATTACTACCCAAACTTCAAGCATTCCACTGACGAAATGGCCTAATGGTCAAGCTTAGAGCTAGTGGGTACTAGGGAACCAGGCATGCGAGCAAGCTGGCTCGAAGTTAAAGAAGTTCTTCCCTAATTCCCCCCCTACCGCCCTTTCCCCTCCTCTTGTGTCGAATGACGTCACTAGTGAACGTAGATGTAGAGGGCTGGAAAAGACTAAAAATTTTATTGTTAAACGAGTGTGTTCTGTCAGTGGGTATGGGCTTCTTTTTTCGGCGGGTGGAAAATCATCAAATAACCCCTTCCGCTCTTGGGCAGAGCGAAAGGGAGTGTCAGACTTCTACTGACTAAAAACCACCCATGTTCCTTCTGAGCCCTGTATGTCGAGGCCGCGGTAACTTGAGAACAACCCGCAGCCCCGACGGGTGTATGGGCTTTAAGTGTGGTTTAATTTGTTGCATTCTTAGAAATTATATTACTTCACGCCGGTTATCCCCGAGAAGTTAGGCAGAGGTGTACCCATTCGTAGTTATACCGACATAATTTGTTACGAAGTCTTGAAAATGATATTACTTCACGTCTGTTATCCCCGAGAAGTTAAGCAGACCCATTAGTACTTATACCGACATTTTGCCAGTTATATTTGTATTCTCATTAAGTCAGACTAGAAAACTTACATGCGAAATCGTGAAGATTAATTGCGAATTTACTGTCTCAAAGTTTTAAATGTTGTAATCAATGTAGTGAGTTAGAAAATAAGGTGGTTAGTTCCGTAACAAAATTTAAATTTTACAAAATATTAAAAATATTAAACTGAAGGTTAGATTCTGATATTCAATGCAAGTTTCCTGGTCGTAACGCACATTATTGGTTCCGTGAATGCTAGCATTAAAATAATAAGAGGCAAATTACAAGGACGGTTGCATACTGAAATATTTTATTATGAATTTCGTAAAATAATTTAATTCAAACAACATTTACGGCATTTATTTTTAACTAGCTGTTGCCAGAGGCTTCACCCGCTACAACCCACGGGAATATAAAATCGGGATAAAAAAAACTATCTTATTTGTTAATCCAGGTTATAAACTATCTGTGTACCAAATTTCATCCAAATCCGTGCTGTAGTTTTTGCGTGAAGAAGTAACAAACATACACACTCACAAACTTTCGCCTTTATAATATTAGTGTGATGAAACTTCCGCTAAAGTTAGTCCCAAAGCCAGTCGTACTAAGTGAATTATGGAGGTCAGATAGGCAGTCGCTCCATGAAAAATACTTGTATTCAGCTGAATTCGGTTGGCTGGAAACCAACCCCAACTTAATTGGGAAGAGGTCAGGCTGATGACAAGCCTAGTTTTTGTCCCAGACTTGTGATTTTGATGAATTTGACCATTTGTTTTTTTATTATTTTATAACGATTAATAATAATAATTAATAATAATTTATTTAAAACTCAGACAGTAATGATCCAAAAAATGTTTTAATAAGTACACCTACTTAAAAATAATTTTAGTAACCAAAATAAATAATCAATAGGTGCACGTAAAACACTAGATATTAATAGATTTAAAAATTAACAACAAAATAAAATTCGATTAATAAAATAACTACACACGTCAAAGCTCATGTCAAAGTATAAAAGTCTATGTCAAAACGTAAAAATAAAAATGTCACCAATGAAATTAGAAAATAAAATTAAAATGGCCAATGTGACGGAAAAGGGGTGCGTGGCGCAGGTTAATATAAATAAGACCACGCAACCAGTCTACATAAAATATATTGAATTAAAAAATGGGTGTGGGAAGGTCTACGGACACAAACTCCTAAGGCATCCCTGTGGGATGTGCTGTACTGCCCTGATAGCCGGCGTGGCGATGACCGCAGCGAGGTGCCACGCTGGATGCGTAGGGGCGATGGCCAGCTCTTCTTTACGTCGGCCCTGCTCGGCCCACGTGGCAAGTATGGCCAACAGGTGGGAAGTCCGATGCCGGCCCGATTTTAGCACGCACGACGGAACCAGCCGCGTAACTAACGCGAACTTGAGGGTGCTCTAGCCGGAACTTTGGAGTTAAAAGTGTTCCTCCAGCAGGAACCTGGGAAATAAAATGGCTGAATTTAAATGGATTAGTGTCAATGATACGGGCATTACTATGCCTCAACATAGTCTAGATTCAGGTCTGCGTAACAGTCTAAGATCATAAGTGAATGATGAATTTATTTTTATATACCAATACGCATTAGCTTTGATCTCAAGAATTCTTTATAACAGAAGAAGTGACAAGTCAAAATAAATATTTTTACAATTATTCAAAACTCTGTTTTAAACGTGATAAAAAATCTGTTCTCCTTTCCGAGCCGATCTGTGTAAACGGATCCTAAAAGTACTTTCGCTGAATCACAGACTGTATCAAACAAGCTAATTAGTGGGTTTACAAACTTAAATAATCCATTTATCTTTATTATTACCAGCAAAATAATTATGTTCAGTAAGTTTGGAGAAATTGGAATGATTGTCAACATGGAGGATTGAGTGCCTTTCTGAGTTCTTCGGATTTAACGTGTTTATACGGATTATTTGTTTTCCGGTAAATATGATTTACATGTTCGACGTTCCCACGAAAAGCCATGTTTGTTTACAAAATATGAAAGAAATATCACCCCAAAATTCACTCAATACATGCGATGTTGAGTACTGAAATATAATTTCATCGTGCCAAAGTAGTATTTTATTAGATTCCTATATGCATTCTCAAATTAATTTAAAAGAAAACGCAATTCAATCAATTCGACGTTCGCTTATATGCTCTGTGTTTAGAAATAATAGCTTTGTAAGGTTAATCTCTCACGCAAGATCCGTGCTAACCTATTCGGAAACACGAAGATCACCGAAGCGCATTCCTTTACTAGAACTATATTTAATGTACAGCTTCTTTATTTTTTTCCAAGAATCTGTCAATTGGGACGGACAAACATGCAGTCGAAAACAAAAGTATACAATGCACAATACAAAACGAATCCACATCCATTAAATCTAATTCCGAAACACGACGTCCTTCCAAGGTCACCCCGCTCCCTAGGTGCGAGCCGAAACGTCACGACCAATCGTGTGACGTTCCGAAACATAGTCTAACATAGAACTAGTGACAGTTTTAATAATACTGACTATGGAAATGTTTTAGTATTAGTAAATGGGTTACAGGGTAATAACGATATTGTTAAAGGAGTGTTAGTTATTAAAGTGTTTGTGTGAGAAGAATTTCCCCCTTTTCTCTTTAATTTGACAGATTGTTTTTGATTGAGATTGTCTTTGCATGCATTTTATTTATCCATTATACAAATTATTAGGAGAAGCACGATGGTTTTGTTAAACGTTTCAAGTCGGCCAACTATGTATTTAAGAGAACAACTAGCCGTTATTTAAATAAAATACTGTAGTATGTCGTTACGATGGCAAGACAGCAATAAGTAGGACTGCTCATCCTTAGTATCCTCAGTTCTGGAAACCACAGCTCGCTAACAGATATCAACAATCCTTCTTAAATGATGTTTATGCTATGATTATTTACGATTCTGAATTGTAGCTTTGCTGGACCAGCCAATTATCACTTGTTTTAGTAAAGGAAAATTTTATGAGGAAACCGCCTGCCTGAGAGATATTATTTTCTAAAACCCAGTCAGAGGCCGATAGGCGGCACAAAAACTCTGAAACTTTAGGCACTAATTACAAGGTACATCTAACTTATAAACGAGCCGAAATAGTATTTTAAACCTCCCTATAGCAAGCAAGCAATCAAGTTTCGTAAAATAAAATAGCTAGTTAATTAAATTACCATTTTTTGTATGTTATTTACATTTTGCTGTTTGAAATATTAATAGCAAGATAAATACAACAATGAAGCTGATAATACCCAATCAAACGGCTTAGCGGTTTTCCTTTAACCTTATTAAAAATATTTATAACTTTGATATACCTACATCCCACGGACTGTCGGGTAATTCCATAAATTCAAGGTCGTTCAATGAACTAAGAAAGTTGCTTATTATTACGTCGTATCTAGATTTTATATTGGTTTCTAAGTCACCCCCTTTCTAAATGTGAAGTTAAATGATCCCAAACTTAAACATCGAAAATTCTATGGTTTATTGGAACTTGAAGTTTGTTTTTTTTCGTAGCGTACTTTGTCCCACTGCTGGGCAAAAGCCTCCCAAATTCCTTTACAAGTCTCTCAGCTTTTTGCCGTCTGTTGTCAATCAGTCTAGAACGAGTCCAAAACGTCACGGCAGCGTTTCAGGCATACGAAACGCTGCTTCGGTGACGACGACCATGTCCAAACATGGGTACTGTGTGACGATTCTGGCCCATCTGTGCTGATCCAGTCTGGTAATGTGACCCGCACAGTCCCATTTTGACCATCATAATTAATATAGTTAACATATACGTTACTCCACATTTAAAAGACTAATATTTGTTGAATGAAGATACATTAAACCATACGCATCATGTAAAAACCAGCACAATTTGTATTATTTTAACGTAATTTAAGCTCAGCCGTTAACTGCCTGAGTCATGACAGCTATTTTCGGACAGCTACGACCCCAAATATGGAAGCAGACGATATAAAACCATGTCTATGACTGAAATACACTTATAATCTCGTTCCAAATCCCTCCCGTTTGTATTCCAAGGCAACCAAAGTCTGTCAAAGTACACACATCAAAAGTGTCTAGGGATCAAGCATTTTTATGCGGATTTCTTGAGATTGAGATGTGGCTTTGTAATAAATTTATGATTTTATAAATTTATATGGTTCCTTTTTGGTGCATTTCATAATTTGAATCAGGAACTGTGAATCAAATTCGAGTAAAAGATGAAAATCAGCTGTCAATATTTTCCCTATAAAAACATACAACGCATTGAAGACATTATTAGTGCTACTGTTTCCCTACTACTGATTAAAACCAACGTTATTATGGAGCGGCGACGTCATTTAAGCAGGGAAGAAATGCTCAGAGCCGTGGGAATGATAGAAGCTGGTTCCCGGCAACGTACTGTGGCTTTAGCTCTGAATACAAGTCAGAGTGTTATCAGTCGACTTTGGACACGTTACCGAAGCACTGGTACCGTGGCTGAGCGCCATGGAGGACGGTATCGCTGCACCACACGGAGACAAGACCGATACATTCAAATCTTAACTCGAAGAGCTCCAATAATAACCGCCATGATGTTAGCCGTGAGGCTTCATCACTCTTCAGGGAACTTAATTAGCGACCAAACAGTCTGAAACCGCTTGCATGAAGTGAACCTTCATTCCCGAAGACCGCTACGGGTACCACCTATAGCAATGCACAATCGTAGGATTCGATATCAATGGGCTCTTGAACACAGAAATTGGGCAGAAGAACAATGGCGTTTCGTGTGCTTTTCTGATGAGTCTCGTTTTGGTATGAGACCGGATACAAGACGTATACGACACTGGAGAACCCCTGGACGCCAACAGCGATTAAAATCCTGCCAGGAAGTCCATCCTTATAGTGGTGGAACCATCATGGTATGGGCGGGTATTTGGATCGGCGGAAGAACTGAGTTGATTTGGATCAGAGGCAACCTCAACGCTCAAATTTATGCTGAGACGATTGTATCAGACGTCATCGTTCCTCTACAAGTGCAAATCGGTCCCTTATTTCAGTTAATGCATGATAATGCACGACCGCACACCGCAAGAGTTGTAAGACAGACTCTCGCCGCAGCTAACATCAATGTCCTGCCCTGGCCTGCTCAGTCGCCAGACTTGAACCCGATTGAGCATGCATGGGATATGCTACAGAGAAGAGCTCTGCCGAATATGGAGGGTATCCAGTCGCAAGAAGACCTTTTTTTGTTGTTGCAACGAACATGGGCGGCCATTCCACAGCGTGATTTGGATGAACTCATTTTGAGTATGCCAAACCGATGTTCTTGTGTTGTTAGTGTTCGCGGTAGAAACACGGATTATTAATTGTTTAAGTTACCCAATAAAATTTTAAAGAAAACTGTTATTTCAGTCTTTTTTTCGAACTTTAATGTTAGTGGTTCAAATGTCAAAAATCCCTTTATTAGGAAAATGGCAAATTTCTTTATTAATGCAAAGGTGACTTGGTTTATCGTTACTGTGACAAACGAAAACACTTTATTTGATGAATCCTTAAAGAAAATTTTAATTAATATCAATCAGGAGAAAAGTTATTGCAAAAATATATGTTGATCCCTAGACACTTTTGATGTGTGTAGTTAGAGTGGTGGAAGCAGGCTAAACTTAGTTACATGTGGTTACAACTAAAACTTATACTTACTAGAGATCACTTGCGAGGTCTGCTCATGCGCCTTGGGACTTACAGCGTAATGATTGAATAGGCTATTAATACTGGTGTATCTTTAGAAGTTAGTTGGAAGTATAAAATAATGGGGCAGCAAAATCGAACATAGTTAGGGGTTTCATTTTTTAGGATTTGGCAACGGAACCCTGATTTTGACGGCACGGTTGGCGCAGTGGCTCAGGCAATGGACTGCTGCGCTGCGTGTCGCGGGTTCGATCCCCGCACGGAACAAATATTTGTATGACCTACAGATAGTTGTTCCGGGTCTGGGTATTTGTGTATGTGAGTTTAAATGTTTGTGAACGCACCCACAATACAGGAGAAATTCCTAGTGTGGGGGCGACGTTTTATAAAAAAAATGTGGCGACAGCGCCATCTATCGCAACAGATGCGAACTAACATTGGCAATTCTGCATCGCGCTATCAAAGTTATCCGCCGCCACATATAGCGTATATAGAAAAATCCCGACTTACAGATGTTGGGCAGTTAGCCCACCAGACACAACACCCGTCTGGTCGGAGGATCCTCCCTTTTCTATGGGGGATGAGGAACTTTACACCCTGTTCCTCATCACCCCCAAGCTGGGGGTAAATAAAATATATTACATTGTGGTACCTAATTTAATGTAAGTAATAGCTACCACTACATCATCAACATAACCTATCCCAGCCCGCAGCTGGATATAGTCTCTCCCAACCTGCGCTCCCTCCCTGTCAGCCCCTTTTTTCTTGTATTGGCGGGTGGAAAATCATCAAATAGCCCCCGCCCACTCTTGGGCAGAGCGAAAGGGAGTGTCAGACTTCTCCTGACTAAAAACCACTTATGTTCCTTCTTAGCCCTTATGCCGAGGCTGCGGTATCTCTTTTGAACAATCCGCAGCCCCATCGGGGTAATCAGTTGCCTTACCCAGTTATCTATTCCTCGTCTTCCCAATTCTAGGCTAGATATTCGATTCTGCAGTACAGAGTTGTGGGCGCTAAAATTGATCTGATATCACAGGTTTTTAGCTGGGTCCACACGCCGATAATTTTTAGGGTGTTGGTACCTATGAGACTACCTCGTTGGTGTGGTGATTGCAAGCGCGACAGCTAAGCGAGCTAAACGATTCCCAGTTCGGATAAAGTGTTTTTAGGTTTTTTCTTCAGGAGTTACATAGTAGAGGCCACGAAGTCTAGATTTGTGCCAGTTTATGATAATAGGCTCACCCCCAACAGAATTAGAGAGATTGAGATTTGAGGAGATTTGAAATCTAGGGGTAAATTATCACATAACCCCTCCCGCTGTTGGGCAGAGCGCAAGGGAGTGTCAGACTTCTACTGACTAAAAACCACCCATCTTCCTTCTTAGCCCTATATGTCGAGGCCGCGGTAACTAGTATACAACCCGCAGTCCCGACGGGCGTCGGCCCTTGCGAGCCCCTCCCATGTTGCTGACATCTCTTTGAGGCGCGCGTGGAACACGAACGGGCCGTCGACACGGCCTGTCGTCGTCGTCAGACGGACGGACGGCGAGCTAGCCCATCACTCACCGTCCACAGGCCCGCGTCTACGGTGGCCGGAAGCCATCACGTACCTTTTCCCAAGCCTTTGGTGATTATAAGCGTGATGTTACAGTGCTTATGAGGTACAGGCACAAATCATGATAGTCGCGATCACATTACACTCGTTTCAATTATTGTTTGAATACTATAAACCTTGTGAATGCAATTAAAAACTGGCGCTATCAAAATAGGGTTTTTTACAAAAAAAATACTAATTATTCCGTCATATAGATTACAAAAAAAAATTTGGACACGTTTTTTTTCTTTTTTCACGTTAACAAACAATGAAGGCGATACAGTGCTTTGAAAACTCGTGTGACGTCATACTCTAAGACATTAGTAAGACATTTTTAGCGGTCAGTGACATCACCAAACCCCACTCAATTCTTTGACGCGTTTTATCTTCGTAAATTTTTATTGATTTGATAAAACAAAAAATACATATCCAATATTTTTCGATGATCTACCAGACGGACTGATTACAATCACATTTTTTAAGTCAGTAAACATCCTATTGTCCTCTTTATGGCGAATTTACACATAGGTTAAGTGTGCAGATCATCATCATTTATCATCCTCCTGAATTCACCCACTGTTGGGTCTGGCCTCTCTTTTCTTGCCTCATCCAGGTTTTTTCCCCGATTACAACTATATCCTCTGCCCACCTGGCTGCTGGACGACCCTAATTTATTTGCCAGTTCCTGGAAACAAAACAATCACATCAAAACAAAGAACTGTAAGAAGTACCATCATCATCATCAGCCTATAATGTTACCACTGGCTCCTCTCTAAGAGAGATACGGGCTATAATCCAATACGCGGTTAAAAGATGTCACATCATGTCTTAAATTTATTTGGTAGTAAGACATGCACCGGTCTCCTCACGATGTTTTCCTTCACCGTTTTGAGAGCAGCGGTGACGAAATAAATTATACAAAGTAATGCACCTGCCTGGGTTTGAACCCACAACTTACTGTTCGTAAGTCGATGCCACCACCACTGGGCTACCGCTGCTCTACCTACTTATGTATTTGGTCTTTTGTTTCCATTTAAAAACGCAGAAGTAACGACTTTTGATATAAATGGTTATTATACATTGCGTCACACCACTAAATAATGGCGCGTCAAAATCGCCCCAGTAATATTTCGTAAACAACGATTGTTACTTACCTCCTCGATTCGTTTAAGAATATTTTTTTTTAAATATAAGAAAGTATTATAAATAGGTACTTATTATTGAGGGTCCTAAGCTACATTGGCTTAAGTGTGTTTTATTTTGCTTATAAAAGTTTTACGTGTAACAATAACTCGACCAGAAAACATAAACCGAATTGCCTAAAATCGCTGACACCTTCTAATTATCTGCGATTCGTCGCTCATGTCTGGAAAAAAGGGATACGTCTGTCATGGTGATACCACGGCAGCCGAATCCCTTTTTTTATTGGCTTATAATAGGCTTACATTTACATATCAATACTTTTATTTTCTTGTTCATATTATTTTTTTTGGACTGCTTTTGTGGGTAACATATTTACTCATTCATTACTTTGCCCATTCTGTTCGCACCTCACATCTACCTCAACATTCTGATCGCTATCAACTCAACAGTCTTATCGTTACCAACTAAAACAATAGGTCAACGAACTTTATCATCTGCCTAGGGTTTCTCAAACTTCGTTGAGGTCGGCTTCCAGTCTAACAAGAAACAGCTGATTATCAGTTCACATGGGGTGAATGACATACTGAACCCAAAAACAACAAAAAGATTCAAAAGAAATATTAACCAAAGAAAACCAGAAAATTTGCGTTAGGCAACTTCTACAGCAACCGTCTTAGTTGTAGGTTGGTTTAAGTAGCGTTTAATTTCGTTTCGCCATAATTTATTAAGACCGCTTACGAGGTTTAATTATATTTCCCCCTCCTTTGAATAAAGAATGTTATTTGAACACAAAACAATTTCTTTTCAATTCAGTGTTAAACGTTTTTGCGTTTCTGTGATTCATATTAGCCACGTGTTTTTGAAAAAACCGGCCATGTGCGAATCAATGTCGTGTCTTCCCTTTTCTAAACTACTTGAATTTCTGCTTTCAAATAAAAAAGTAAATTCTATAATAATTCTAATAAAAATTCAAACAAAGAACAATGGAATACGAGTATATAAATAGAAGAAGAACAAGAAGCCAGTAATCGACTTGAGTCAAACAAAAGGAGGCTTTATTCCTACGAGTATTTAATCACCTGCCTCCATCAGTCTCCGAACAAATGAGATTAGTTCATTGAAATTATATTAATTCCCTTTCAAATGCGCTTCACAGAATGTGCTTCAGAACGTACTGTGCGCTGAATACACTTGTAATCAAGTTAACTTCACGCTTCTTTAACGTTTGACGATAAGCAGGACAAAGCTGTCTACGTATGAATAAAAGGTACTTGAAGATATGTCGTCTCTACACATGGTTGGGATTTGTGGAAGCTACGTCGTGGGTAAGAAGAACAGAAGACTGCAGAACTTATTTTCGAATTTTGCAAAATGGCAGACAGTTTGAGAACTGTAGTCTTCTGTGGATGACATATCGGTAGGTAAACTATGGCAATGAAAGTTTATTTTCCTAATGATTAGTAAAATAATATTTCAGTGCCAAGGTTTTATGACTTGTTGACGGCATGGTTGGCGCAGTGGCTCAAGCTTTGGACTGCTGCGCTGCGTGTCGCGGGTTCGATCCCCGCACGGAACAAATATTTGTATGACCTACAGATAGTTGTTCCGGGTCTGGGTATTTGTGTATGTGAGTTTAAATGTTTGTGAACGCACCCACGATACAGGAGAAATTCCTAGTGTGGGGCAACGTTTTAAAAAAAAAAAAAAAAAAATGACTGCGACTAGTGTAATTGACGACACGACTGGCGCTGTGGCTCAGGCAATGGACTGCTGCGCTGCGTGTCGCGGGTTCGATCCCCGCAAGGAACAAATATTTGTATGACCTACAGGTAGTTGTTCCGGGTCTTGGTATTTGTGTATGTGAGTTTAAATGTTTGTGAACGCACCCACGATACAGGAGAAATTCCTAGCGTGGGGCAAAGTTTTTATAAAAAATAAACGTCTCAGTCATAGAACCTTTTCTCTATTTCATATTCTCAGTTTGAAAGGAAATGCATAAGACTAGTTAAGAAAACACTGTATGTTATGAATACATTTAAAACATTAATTATGCTATCTTAGCTTCCGTAATTTTTTACCGGGGTGACCAGACCACTGAAACACTGAAACCCGCGTTGTGTTGTGGCACAGCATCATTGTCGCAGTCAAGCGATCAACTTGTTTTTGTCCATCCTGTTAAATTTATAAATATTTGTAATGTGTATGTGTGTGTATTTGTGTGTATGTGTGTTTGTTTGTATTTGTAGTTTGTATTTTGTGGTTGTATTTGTTTTTTGTTTGGTTGTATTTACATTTATTTATTTGTCATTTTGTATGAACGTCATATCCTAGCGTCAAATTGGTAAGTTTTGGGATTTTTCCTTCTCTTTGAAAATAAAACCGATTTAGTGCTCAAGGAATCTTTTGGCGGCTAATAGAGATGTTTACAGCCTGAACAAAATGTGATTCTAATAATAATTAGTACGTCTGTTAGATTATCCAAAAATATTGGATACGTATTTTTTGTTTTATCAAATCAATAAAAATTGACTAAGTTAAAACGCGTCAAAGATTTGAGTGGGGGTCGGTGACGTCACTGACCGTCAAAAAAATGTTGTCTTAGAGAATGACGTCACACGAGTTTTCAAAGCACTGTCACTGTCTTCATTGTTTGTTTACGTGAAAAAAGAAAAAATACGTGTCCAATATTTGTTGGTAATCTATATGACGGACTAATTAGATTTTTTTTTGTTAACTACTCTATTGGTATTGTCAGGAGTGCAGTGTTGGTTTACACTTAAGAAATTATTTTAAAAACATCATGACCGCGTTGGTTTTGCATAAGATTCATGTACAACTATTACCAGTTTTATTAATTTTACTTTAAGCGGATGCCCCCTTTAACAGCAAAATTCAATACTTCATAATGGAAGATTCTTCAACTTCAATTTTCATTATGATCTTCTTTGAAAACAGCAAGCTGATGTTCTTTTCATTTTCACTCGCGGTGTTGGGCCCCGGGCTAGAGGTCTAATAAAAGAAATTCTGTAACTTTCTTGGTACAAAAGGAACGTACAGTAAAGACTAATTAAAAACCGCACTGGGTTGTGTCCACGGTTTTCTTTCTTTGTTTTTGGACCTAGTTTCCTTTTTGTACTTACAATTTGTGTGCTTTTTATTAGAACAGTCTTTGTCTTTCTCGATTCTCTAACAATGTAGATATTTATTTCTGCGCTTCTTCTTCTTTACGATGATCTCAAATTGTGTTAGACCAGTATTTAGCCACCTGCACAGCTCTATCATTTGCTTCGAGTAAATCTTGAAAGGTGCAAGTGATTGTGCAGGATAGGCAGGTTAGCAGTTGGCACATATCCTGCAGAGGGGCTCCACACTTTATTTTTTTTTTGGGATGGATCAAGGATACCCCTATTTGGCCAGATTATATTTACAGCGGCCAACCTGGGCTCACAATCGGTTAAGAGATTTCCAGATTGGCCACTGCAGTTCGTTTCCGGGCGGTAGATGTTCTTGCGGGTTGATGAAATGTGGAGTGATAGGATGTTTCTTTCGCCACAGTTCGCATCTTTCATCGCACCGTCTTCTAAGGAGATTGTATGTCTTACGAAGCTTTTACGGCTCTTTAAGCGAGAAGGTGGTATACCTTTTTTTTGGGGGGGATGGGAAATCATCAAATAACCCCTCCCGTCCCCGACGAGAAGGTGGTATATCTTCGTTAAGATTTACAATATTATTTTTCTTCTCGTTAGAGAGTAACGGTTTTTTGTATACTATCTCGCTTTTTTTAAAATAATAAATAATAATAATAATAATAATAATATTCCACAACTATCACACAACGCCATCTAGTCCCAAGCTAAGCAGAGCTTGTGTTATGGTTACTAGACAACTGATAAACATACTTATATATTTCTAAATACATACATATTATAGATAAATTACACCCAGACACAGAACAAATGATCGTGCTCATCACACAAACATTTGTCCTGGGTGGGAATCGAACCCACGACCTCCGGCCTAGCAGTCAGGGTCACTAACCACTAGACCAACAGGCCAGTCAAAAATAAATAACGATGTACATTTAGCAGTTTTTTATTGCTGCGTTTTAGCAGAGAGTGCAAAGCCACAGATTCTCTTCATTAAGTATAATAAACGTTGTGCAGTGGGTGTTTTTCGGTTCCATTGAAATGATAGCACAAAGCACAAAATTAATTCATTAGACCTTTACGTTGTTTCATTTTATCTGAGCGAGATAAGAATATATTGCTCTCTCGCGTACATTTAATACATGTTCACCGTAATAAAATAAAGGAAATGATGTCAAATAATAATAAAAAGTACAATTTACAGGGAAGGTTGTATACTTCTATGTAAGGGTGCGTTGTTTAAGCATTTATTCGCTTGTTAACCCCCGATCCAAAACGAGTGTGTATCTGTATGCGGTATAGTAATTTCGAAGCTGACAAACAAATTTTGATATAACTTTGATGTTTTATCAAGTAATCTGACTGTCTCAATTCTGATTCCCAATTTTGTAAACGTTTTTTTTTACGAAGTCCTATTTCTATTTTCTAACATAAAAGTAACTTCAGTAAGTTATTTCTCATACCGTCAGCTATCGTCCAGAAATCCCGTCAAATTCTGTCCAGCTGTTTCGGAGATTAACCCAAACCAACAGACAGATAGACCACAATTTAAAAAAAGCAATTTTATGAAATAAGTACCGTATATTCATTTAAATACATCCAGCAAAAGCTGCAACTTTATTATTTATATTCAATTAAATCAATTCTACTCACAAATTAATACGAAACAGAGCACACCAATAAAACGGAATAAACTTCAGCACCGTTATAATGAAAACATCAAACGCAACACATTCTAGATAACCAATTTGATATATATTCAACAAATATATCCGTTCTATTAACTCGAACATAACTGACAGACTGCCATTCACAAAGAAACTGGAGAGGGTTTTAAAACGTTTGCGTTGAGTGCGAAAATAAAAACTTGAATGTAAAGAGAAATATAAAATGAAATGCTCCAATTTCTCAGTTCGAAAAGGGACAGCTACGAATAATTAATAAAAATGTTGAAAAGAACGAGAAATGCAAGACGAGAAGATAAATGAATAAGGTGGTACTTCCGTCTTTTACCGTGAACTAAAATTAAGGAAAAGGCAGACCAACATAAAAGTATAAAAGTATTTTCCTTGCCAAAAAAAAGACGGGCTTTGTATAATTTCTATATTTTAACTATAACACAACCTTTATATTATTATATTTCTACTGTACGTGTGTTTGTCACTGAACTCCTCCTAGACGGCTGGACCGATTTGAATGAAATTGTTTGTGTGTGTTCAGGTAGGTTTAGATTCACAATTGGACCCGGTAGGTGGCGCTGCTGTTAGGGCAGGACGACGTATGCCAGGTCCGCTAATTTACTATAAAAATGTACTTGTTTTTAAGTTTGTTTATAGGGGCTAATCTTCAGAACTACTGATCCCATTCCAAAACACTTTCACGAACGTGAATTCAATTAAATATTCCTGAATGTTACAAGCTCTATTTAAAACGTTCCCGTACGTTAATTTCTGTACATCACGGGAACGAATCCGTAAGCAAAAGCTAGTAATTAAAATGCATGTGCTTTTGCAAATATGATAGCAACGATCCCAGTTTACTTGATACACAGAATCAAGCCGCTGTAAACCAAACTCTTCTAAACCACCGTGTGAACACGACCTTTCACCCACACACTCATACAACGTAAGAAAAACCCCGGGAAAGGCATCTCAGGGGAAATTTTATTTCGTTTAAACGCCAGCAGTGGCACTGACATCCTTATATTGTGCCTTTGTTGGCTTACCTACAGGAATTCTCGGCGAAAAGGGTAAATATTTGAGTTTAGAATCATAATAACGTTAGTTTTATGCTCTGTGTTCACTAAAAAGGTTTGAACTTCTAGAATATGTAACTTTATGGTTCAGTCAACTATGCATCAGTGGTTATGATACCAGCTTGCCTTACGAGAAACATCCTTATTGCTACGATTTTAGTGCTGATAGTTACAAATATACTGATATGAGTTTAACGGCAGTACTGCATATAAGACTGTCACTTTGTTAATATGAGCAGCAAAAGTTCCTCATAAAGTTTCACTTTTATCACTGATAATATTGAACTGAATTTGATGTCAAGCGATTTACGCTACTTCAGTTCAAAGTAGCTTATTTTACTTACATCGTTCCAATAGATTAAAATGGTTTTATAAAGCTATACCCACTAAAGATTCAAACATAACAGTTCTTTAGAAATTGCAGCACTAGTAAAATCGTTTCGAAACTGCATTCACCTTCTTCGGACTAAGTTTGTATACAGAAGTCGAGAGCAGCAACTGATCGAAACAAATTCAATCTCTCCTAAACCTCCTAACCAACTGCAAATACGAATTGAATTCTCAAATACAACATACAACTTCGGCTCCACTCAGATGGGCCACACCAAGCTGTTTAGGGAGCGATCAAGTATTACCTGCGTAATTAATTTAAGGGGGGGACAAAACGCTACGATGCGTTACAGTTTGTTGAACTACGCGTTAAGTAACAAAGTTTTTTTTAACCCTTCACGAACGGTCGCGTAGGGAGATTTTTATCACAAAATTTCGTAACGTTTACTTGGGGGAAAGGGGAACAAAAATCTCCAAAATTTGCGTTGAACCTTGAACGCTCCCCTATATGATTTTTCAAGTGTGTTTGTAATGTAATCACCACACACGTGCAGCGAGTGGCATCCACTCGCGACTCAGTTTCCGCGACATGCCACCAGGTGGCGGCCAATGTGGTGCTGCCTGTGCGGGCCACTTCCTTTGGTAACGCGGAAACGAAATGAAGTCGGTGGCGTCCACTCGCTAGTACCAGTACCATCTCCGCTAGTGGCTGCCACTAACCACTTTAGTTTGTGCGGTACCAAAGGAAGTGGCGCGCGTCAGCCACCGGTCGGTGGCCCGATTGCGCAGTGCCTAAGATCCTTACTACGATTAATACTCCTAGCATAGCAGTAGGTACACTGTCGCACTGCATTCGGTAAGTTACCGACCCTATCTCAACAGATATAGGAGATTCTTTTGAATGATATACAGTTTCAAAGAAGATCAGGTAATGAATTTCCAAGCAGGTCTGTAAATTAAAAAGAAACTTGCTGTAGGGGGTTTTCTTTGAAAGTAGAGACTAGATAGATATTATTATTAGTTTTGGTGTTGCAAGCTGTTTGTATAGGAATTCATCATCATCTTTTCTGTCTGACTACAAATCTGATCTCCACAACCCAGGGAGGCTAAATAAAATAAAATATTATGGTTATTATAATCCTAAGCAGAGCGACAATTTCAATTGACAAATTAAAGTTTTTAAATACTTGATTGCCGTATAAATAAATACTAATCTTACATTTTTCACCTGGTTATAAAATAATATTTCTTATGAGGTATTGAATTTTCACTAAGAACAATAAATTTAAAACCAAAATTGCATTATTAAACCTTACATAAACTATTACAGAATAACACATTTTCTATCACAACCACCAACACCCACACCTTCAAAGCAAACACTTCATAATAAAAATCATTATGCACTTCACACAAAAGGCGAATATTCTATAAAGTATAAGCTATTCATTTTCATAGACAGCCGAGAAAAGGGGGGCTCCTTCCCCCAATACCCATCCCCTCCACTTTCCAGTATGGCGGCGCTTCTAGTGCCATTACGGGGTTTTTACGAGACTTATTCATTCATATAAGAAGCGAGGTGAATCTTTTCAACTAGCTTTTAGTCTTGAGATGAAGTTTTATTTTAAAAAATCATGGAGTGTTTTACTAAATGCAGTATGTGCCTCACTTCTCTAAGTTACAGGTGAAAACCTAGTTTGGGTGCCAGGGGAGCTATTTTTGGAACAAATTGTTTGTATGTGTTTATTGTAAATGTCTGTGATCTCGTGGTCACTGTATTGAAATAATGGATTTATAAATAACCAACTAGTTGCACTACTTGTGCTTGCTAGTTCTCACATTTAACTTCGCTCTCACCCTTAGCTTTATCTTACTATGAGATGTACGTATTTTGAACAACACAAAACGCATATCCTCCTTTTTTTGAAGTTGGTTAAAATAATAGCCACTTAAATCATAAAAGATTCCACGTCCATACTTTAAATAATAGCCCTACTAGTAATTTATTCTAATATTATTATGATTTGCGTAAAGCTTACTTCAAAAACACGAGTAATATCAATCTACTTTATAGGCACCGCTTACATTTTTACTAACCCATTGGGAGGAATATACGTCGATAAAGTCTTATAGCCTTACATTATTGCTTTTTATCGGGAATGTCACCTTTTGAACAGCTAAAATAACCTTTATGTGCAAGAAAGCGGTTGCAGCGTCATTAGAGACTGTTTTAGCCTATTTATTTATCACTAGCGGACGTCACAAGGTTTCACCCGCGTTGTTGCCGTTCCCGTGGAAACACAGGGTTAAAAAGCCTATGTTACTCAAGGTAGCTGTAGCTTTCTAATGTTGAAAGAGTTTTTGAAATCGGCGCAGTAGTTTTTAGTTTATTCAATACAAACATAAACACAAAAATACAAATCTTTCCTCTTTATAATATGTGTAGATGTAGATAATCTTATGATAGTAAACGTTATTTCACGGCAAATCGCGTTACAACTTAGCCGAGTGTATACTTTTTACAAATATAGTTCTAAGGTGGTTCTATCTACTAACACAAACTGTATTATTAGTATGTATATATAAATTTTTAAATCTACAGACTATAGAGGGATCAGACAAAAAAAAAAAATTTAGTCCGTCATATAGGTTTCTGTCTCGGGTGCTTCGAAAACTCGTGCACTCCTCGAAAACGTCACATGTCAGTACGGTAACCCCTCCCGCTCTTGGGCAGAGCGAAAGGAAGTGTCAGACTTCTACTGACTAAAAACCACCCTTGTTCCTTCTTAGCCCTATATGTCAAGGCCGCGGTATCTCTTACAGCATTCCGCAGCCCCGACGGGCGTCGGCCGTCGGCCCTTGTGGGCCCCTTCCATGTTGCTGACATCTCTTTGAGGCGCGCGTGGAACACGAACGCGCCGTCGACACGGCCTGTCGTCGTCGTAAGACGGACGGACGGCGAGCTAGGTCACAACCCTCCACTCATGATCTTTGAGGAGTTTTATCTCCGTCAATTTTTATTAATTTGATAAAACAAAAACACGTATCCAATATTTTTCGATAATCTAACTGACGGACTAATTAGAATTATATTTTTTTCACCCAGTCCGTTCCCCTATTATGCTTCACTAGAAATTCCAAGAAAGCTATTTAAGTTAATCCTTAACACGTAAGATGTTGTCCCATATTTCTATCACTTTTACTACACAAGACCACGAAATGTCATTTCCTGAACTGAAAGGTCAAAATGTATTGACCGAGTTCTCTGCGAACGTTCTTAGGGAGCCTCGAAGGAGGTCAAGTCCCTCAAAAGTGAGTATCGACCAAACTAGACAAGCGAGATCTTAGTTCACTTGGTTTTTTATTTGATTCAGTGAAGGAAGGTTCTAGAATAGGGTATTTCACCAAAAAAATCTAATAAGGCCGTCTGTTAGCTTATCGAAAAATATTAGATACTTGTTTTATGTTTCATCAAATTAATAAAAATTTACGAAAATAAAATGTGTCAAAGGTGTGTAGGTACTGTAATTGACAAATGGCAACAGGTGTAAATTACCTGAATAAATGAATTTATTATTATTATTAAAGATCATGAGTATTGTCGTCACTTTGTGGCTAAAAAAGTGCTAACATTGTGACGTCACACGATTTGACACGACTTTTCGAGGCACTGTATCACCTTCATCTTTTGTTTACGAGAAAAAAGAAAAAATACGTGTCCATTAATTATGGAAATCTATCTGGAGGACTAATTAGATTTTTTTGGTGAACTACCCTATTTTTTTAATGTAGAAGAGGTTTGTTAGTAACTTTAAAAGATTTGTAAGTACCCAGTTGGGAATGAAAAGTGAGTAGGAAAGCAAAAAGCTTAAATTTAATATCGTCGAGAATGCCACGGAATATATTATAAAATAGTAGAAGTAGGAATACTAAATTTAGTAACTAGGTAATATTTGCTCTAGTACTGGGGCAGCTTGTCGCTAAATAATAACAGACCCCCTCTTTTCTATCTTACTTAAGTTTGTCTGGGGATGGGTGACCACCCATTGCATAGCGAGTTATCTTCGTACCATTTTACGACAGACAGCTGTTTGGATCGCAAGGTGATATAATATATTATAACCTGAAAATGGACATGGGCTATAAATTTTTTTTCTTTCTTCGTACACGACGACAAAATTCGCGGCCAGTAGCCAGTTTAACATATTTTTTTTTCTTTGAGCAAACAAAATTTAAAGGACATAAACAGCATTGTCAGCGTTACTAAGTCCTTCTTCCTATCCTACTAATATTATAAATGCGAAAGTTAATGAGGATGTATAGATGGATGGGATGGATCAATGTTTGTTACTCTTACACGCAAAAACTTCTGAACGTATGTGGATGAAATTTAGAACACAGATAGTTTATAACCTGGATGAACACATATGATACTTCTTATCCCGGCAGTATGATCCCGAGGGTCAATTATCGAACTCCACGCGGGCGAAGCCGCTGGCACAAGCTAGTATAGAATAATAATTTTTCCACAATGTAATAAAATTTAACAAGATACATTCTCTAATTAGTTCTAACCTATAAATAAACCTTGACACTGAAGCCAGATTACATCGAGCTAGAAATAGACATTTTAATACCTAAATCTATTCCTAGATTTACACTGAAATTGTATAAGCATTCCACCATATGGTCCATTTCTGAAGCTAGTTATTATTGTTTGTAGTTTGTACACCTGTTAGTTATAGTAAGACGTTTTATTTCTCGCGTAAGTCTTTATAAAAGCCGCAACAAGAATTATGTCACGCACGGATTTTGTCAGATTTGTGTTCCTACTCTTCCGTGGAAAATGTCGGTATCTAATTCAACTTCGACACAAAACCACTACCGCAGTTGCACGAAAGCAGCATACGCTATAGGTAGGTAATCCGATTCTGTTTAAATTTGGTTCTACGCCTGGCTAGCTTAGGGTTCCGTTTTCAATTTCAAGTCCTGAAGTCATTGATTGTGTCCAAAGACTAGAAAAAGTGACCACTACAGTCACTTTTTCTACCCTCTCACTATATATTAGATAGAGATAGCGAAACATGATAGAAATTACAAAAATATAACTGACGTGATATAAGTTCCAGAAAACTTTATTATAAAGCTTCTAGAGAGAAGAATCTAGATTAAAAAAAAAATTGTGAGACGTATCACGGTGCGTGTTAACCCTTTTTTTTTTGGCGGGTGAAAAATCATCAAATAACCGCCAAAAAAAAGGCTACTTTTTTCTCCCGCTCTCGCTCTTGGGCAGAGCGAAAGGGAGTGTCAGACTTCTACTGACTAAAAACCACCCAAGTTCCTTCTTAGCCCTTTATATCGAGGCCGCGGTAACTTGTGAACAACCCGCAGCCCCGACGGGCGTCCGCCCTTGCGGGCCCCTCCCATGTTGCTGACATCTCCGTCGTCGTCATAAGACGCACCGACGGCTAGCTAGCCCATCACTAACCGTCCACAGGCCCGCGTCTACGGTGGCCGGAAGCCATCACTTGGCCCCTGACGCCCGGAGCGTCTCCCGCGGCGGCTGGGACGAGAGGTTCTTTCACTCTCCCGGTCCGCCACCTCCTTCGCTAGCATCACTGCTTCACAGACAGACGCGACGGCGGCCCATTCCTCCTCGCCCCGGACCATGCCTTGCACCAGGGCCGGACGCGAGAGGTCACCGCCGCCGATGGCCGCTACGAAGACACGGCGAGGCTCCGCCCTCAAGCCACTCCTCAAAGGGGGGACTTACCGCCACTATCGTGGCGTGCCCTTGCGTGCTAACCCTACATTATGAAACACGTACCTGCTTTTTATAAAAAGAACCCGATTTTTTAAGAGAAACGGCCTCCGTAAATTTTGTAATAAGATAAATTTTGAGTACCACGCTGGGCGCCAAAATTAGCCTACGTAAATAAGGGAAAAGAGGGTAGTTGTACCCTTTTTCTTCTCAATGCGTTTCGGAGATTTATCTTTTGTTGTGAAGGCAACTGATTTTATTAGGGGTCTTTCGTTTTAATCAAGTTTGGAATTCTGGAGCTGTAAAAAAGATCGTTTTAAGTAAGGCTTTTTTATGTGTATTACGTGCTAGTATGTCAAGGTCACGAGACTTGTCTTTACATTTGAATGCAAATTGTTACAGAATCGTATACTCGTTGTTCAATCACAAATAATCGCAATTCCTGAATCGAAAACGATTGATGCAGATTCGACTTTCTCTTCGAATTAATTTGTTAAAACTACGAAATTTGAAGAAAACGTGTAAAATTTCGTCACTAATACACACGGAGGTCACGGGGTATATGCTATAAGCGTTGTGTTTACTCTGTTTATCTTTATATATATATTTCTTCTGAACGTGTGTTCGTCACTGAACTCCTCCTAAATGGTTAGACCAATTATGATGAAAATTTATGTGTTCAAGTGGATTCGAGAATGGTTTAGATTTACAACTGGACCCGGTAGGTGGCGCTGCTGTTCAGGCAGGACGACGTCTGCCAGGTCCGCTAGTCTTTATAATATAAAGACTAGCGGACCTGGCAGACGTCGTCAAACACACGTACAGAAGAAATATATATTATATATTTCTTCTGTACGTGTGTTTGTCACTGAACTCCTCCTTGAGGGCTGGACCGGTTTGGATGTTTTTATTTTGTGCGTGTTCCAGTGGATACGAGAATAGTTCAGATTTACAATTGGAGCCGGTAGGTGGCGCTGCTATCCGGGCAGGACAACGTCTGCCAGGTCCGCTAGTAAATTATATATTTAACTTAGACTTGATTTATCTCGCATCACCACTGTCTGTTGAATATTATCGAAGTGAAAGCATGCGAGATAAACCTTGTGCGGTCGTTTTATAATAATAATAATATTCCACAACTATCACACAACGCCATCTAGTCCCAAGCTAAGCAGAGCTTGTGTTATGGGTACTAGACAACTGATAAACATACTTATATATTTCTAAACACATACATATTATAGATAAATTACACCCAGATACAGAACAACTGTGTTGATGAGTTTTATGTAATGTATAGAAAGACTGCGTTGGTTCCAAGTTTGCATATGACGGCCTCGTTAATCAAGTGTTCGCAACTGCTAAATATGAATTCTTGGATTGGATTCCTGGATCGGGCAAATTGTTATTGGGTTTTTTTATCAGGAATTTGTCAGTAACAGCCACAGAGCCTGGATTAGTGCCAAATTGATTTATTTATTTAAACAGTTACTCGCTGCACTTAGGGCTCGTTTACGGAGACGCGAGCGTCGCGCGGCGCGTTGTGCGTTTTTAATTCAAGAACATGGCGATGTATGAAAACATTTCAAACGAAAATTTTACGAGAAACGATTTTTCACTCGTTAGTTGTTTAAAATGCAGCGTTCGTTGCGGTGGACCCGCCTCTTAGTAAATGAATAAAAAAGCGCACGAAGAGCCTTCTGCACGCGCCGCGCGACGACCCGAGTCTCCGTAAACGAGCCCTTACACTTTACACCAACGCCTGCAGCAAGTCAATATACAAATAATAACTTTGAAAATGTATGTAATTTTTAAGCATAGCTTTATTGCTACTCAAAAACAAATCTAGCTTAAGAGATTCATCGCCTGGGTTGTGGGCGCATAGCGAGCCGTTTGGGCACATACGCATAGTATTAGGCTCTACCCCTATTACATGAGACTTAAATATAACTGGCCTAATGTGGGTGTACTATTAGGTATACCTCTGCCTTACCCATCAGGGAAGACAGTCGTAATGCATTTGTATTGTGAAATATGCAATGACGTCCACCTTTTTTTTTTTTTTGGTGGGTGTAAAATCATCGAATAACCCCTCCCGCTCTTGGGCAGAGCGAAAGGGAGTGTCAGACTTCTACTGACTAAAAACCACCCATGTTCCTTCTTCGCCCTCTATGTCGAGGCCGCGATAACCAGAGGACTACCCGCAGCCCCGACAGGCGTCGGCCCTTTCGGGCCCCTCCCATGTTGCTGACATCTCTTTGAGGCGCGCGTGGAACACGAACGCGCCGTCGACACGGCCTGTTTTCGTCGTGAGACGGACGGACGGCGAGTTAGCCCATCACTCACCGTCCACAGGCCCGCGTCTACGGTGGCCGGAGGTCATCGCGGGACTCCCGACGCCCGGAGCGCCTCCCGCGGAATGACGTCCACCTCGCCAATACTTTCCTCAATCAAATCGCTACACCTAATGAAAAGTTTCCGTTACAACATTACGAGAACTATCAGCCATTATTGTCAATTGACAATATTAATATCGTGAACTCAGACGTATTTGTCATTTTGCGATGACACACCTAATAGAAATAATGCAGTTCGATCTTGCTGCTCAGTTTATTAATGCTATTTTAATAAGTTCTGGATATTGCATAACCTGCATGAGCAAATAGAAATAGATCCCTCATCATGAAACAGGAACCAGACACTGCACTTCTAAACTATGTACTCTTAATCTAAAAACGCGCACTTATGCGATGATTGACTTGTAAAACGTCGACAAAAAGGTGCACGGTTCGGTGCATTGGTCCTAAGGAATAGAACCGTCAAGAAACTCCAACAACGGCTTTATTACAAAAGTGGTTAAACCTAGGTTTAACTTAGACTTGGTTTATCTCGCATGCCGTCTTACTTCAATAATATTCAAAAGAAAGTGACGGCATGCGAGATAAACCAAGTCTAAGTTAAACCCAGGTTTAACCACTTTTATAATAAGGCTGCAAAGGTTTATTTTTTTAAATGGTTTGGGTTAACAATAAGTTAAAGTTCCAGACATAATCTTGGTATAATACACACATGAAGACCATGCAGATTAGAGTCTGTGAAGGTCTTTTGAAAAAAAGCACCACACAGATTTGATTGGACCCGTCCAGTCAGTGCAAGCATTTGTCAGTTATCGTGGAGCTCGACTTTTAACTCCAGGAGCTCAACAACGTCACGACGAACAACAACAAAGAAAGGGCATTTGGGTGGGTCGCTTATAGTCTCAAACTGCCAGAGAATCGTTAAAATTAAAGAAATATCCATATGGTCCTCACATTCACAATATAAAATAATAATATATTATTATTAGTTATACTCGAAATGAAAAAGATGAAGAAGAAGAAATGAATCTACCATCATCCAAAAAGTTATACGAGCCCCTCTTATATTTTAGTCTCTTTTCAGCAAACTGTATCACCATTAAAAATATTAGGTCGAATTTCAAAATACAAAATGGAATCCCACAAATTATATTCAATTCAACCGTCAGACAATTTAAACTCAGAGAGAACACTGCTGACTCGGCGAACAGAATTCTCGTGATTCTCCGAATAACTCGGTGAACTGTTAAACGTTAAAACTACTCAAATACTACAAAGTACAGACATTACGAGGTTCCAATAAATCAAGAACATAAAAGGGGCTTTGTAGACACCAATAATAATTGATGAGAAGGGAATTCGGATAGTCATGACCTGGTTTTGGAAGGTGGTAGAGAGTGAAGCAGTAAAATTAATTAGGTAAAGCAGAGGTTATCTATTCTACGTGAAAAGTTTCTCTCGTCTACAGCTGTGAAATCGTTTTTTTAAACTTGAGTCGTGATTTGTGGCCTCCTCCCCTTTTATCGGGATAGTTGGAAACAATAAACGCCGCTGATGACGCTGATTTAAAAGAAGCCATGGCACTACTTTTTTAATATGTCCATGTAAAGGTAAAGAAGCGAATTGGTGGACGAGAGCAAGTTGACATCAAAAAATGTTGATGAAGTCGATGTTTTGAATTTCACTAACGCATTTTTTTAAACAATAAATTATTCTTATTTGCTCTAGAAGATTGACCAATGCTGAGCCTAAGTAAATGATAACCAAAGAAAGTTCTACAGTTTATAATTTTCCTTTTTCATGCCATCTTTTGTCGGTACACGTATTTGAATGGTACCATATTTTGTATTTGAACTCAAAGTCTACACGCCATGGTTCGGTGACCTACTGAAAACCATCTTACATTGACTGAAAACCCCATGTCAAAAAAGGTAAAAAAGTAACGCAAGTACCATCCCGTCCTAAGCTACCCCCCTCTCCACCTTTAGCCTTTTCCATCATACACAGGATATATGAAGTAGCTAAGCAGGCTTCGCTATAAAATTAAAGCTGACAGCTGTAAATGTTCCTTACCACAGAATAGAATAGAATAGAATAGAATAGAATAGAATAGAATAAATTTATTTGCTTAAACATGTGTACACATACAGTAATAAAAAGTGCATGTAGGATGACATAGGTAAATATTCGTTCATACATGTTTGCCACATACTATGGCGTGCAAATACTTTGAATAAAAATTTGTAATTTGTGATTTTAATTAGGTATATCATTTCAGTCGTCCAATACGATTACTTAGAAGTGAATTATAAAAAAATATTAAACACATAATGGCAAATTTCAAAATATAAGTACAGTCATGTCTAAAGTAAAAAAAATCAAAATTATAATAAAAAATAGTATAAGCACATAATAATAAAAATCAATCAAAATTATAATAAAAAATAGTAAACACATAATAATAAAAGTCATTCAAAATTATAATAAAAAATAGTAAGCACAATAATAAATGTCAAAATGTAGGTACACAATCATGTCAAATTAGGTATTTAATAAAATTATAATTTAATCTATGTCACAGTAAATGGTTCTGCCAGAAATTCATCAATATTATAGTATGCTTTGTCAGTTAGAAATGATTTTAGTTGTTTCAACAATTGTACATTACTAAGCTCTCTCCAACTTTTAGGCAATTTATTATAAATAATGGGAGCCATGCAGAAAACACTTTTGCGCATAAGTGCCGTCCTACTCCTGTGCAAACACAGCTGATATTGATCACGCCTGTTTCTTGGGAATTTATCAGTCATTCGCGAAAATAAGTTACTGTTATTCCTAATAAACCTTACCATTTCCAGAATATAAAGGGAGGTCAGTGTCAATATTTTATAACGTAAGAAATATGGCTTACAACTATCGGTGGTTTTTAACTTAAACATGGCTCTGAGACATCTCTTTTGTGCTTTGAATGCGGCTTCTTTATCAGTTGAGTTCCCCCAAAAGATAACCCCATATCTGAGAACAGATTCAGTCAACCCGTAGTAAGCAGTTAATAAGGCATCTATGTTGACTTTACGAGACAAAATGTACAGGGCAAATGCACTACTGCTTATTCTTTTAGTCAGGTCCTCTACATGCGCCTTCCAATTTAAACTTCTATCTATCGTTACTCCCAAAAACTTGGTTGTGTTAACTGTGTCAATTTTGTTATTATTGTATGTTACAGTGCATTGACTTGACATGTCACTTGGCACAGTGCAGTGACATGACACTACCTAATACAGAAATATCCTACAACCGGCAGTAGGTACCAAATACCCGTGTTCGTGTTCAAACCGATACGTGTTAGGTTACATCCTATTTCATCTCAGAGAGAAGGCCTGGGTGAACATTGTAAGTGATTACGTTGAACTCATACACATCCATAGCTAAGCAGCTTAGCACTTATCTGTTGGAAATGCAGCCTTACCGAACTAGACTCTAGGGATGCTACGCAACACCAGTCTCAAAGACATCCCGGGAAATTTAAACGTAGTGCTTATTTTACAAACACCAGTAAATGTTACATAAAATAAACTCTTTATTTAAATGGAGCCTAAAATAACAGTGTCTGTAAAAACGCGGGATTCAGGATCATCGCTTCTCGTTTATATTTGTTACTGTTTCGTCGTGGGCGTTTTAAGGTCGCTGTGGGAGTTGATAAAATAAAGTTTAATTATAAAATATAGAACAGCTATACAAAGAATTCGTGAGTCTGTATTTCAAGTTACTACCTACGTAGCTTTGTAATATTATAATTGGAGCTCACAAATTAATGTAAATAATTCTATTTTATATCTACACAAAAGTTTCATGTAGGAAGATTAAAGGAAAACGGTAATTAATTAATGTGATTAGGTAATTGCTTTCCGAGATAAAACAAGAGCATTAAGACATTCGCGAAAAGTGGGAGAAGGTAAGGGAGGCCTTTGCCCTGCAGTGGGACATTATCGGTTTATAATAATAATAAAGAATTATCATTTGGTTAGTGCGTAACCTGTTGTCAGAGATTTAATGCTTTCGTAAAAAAAAATGCGTTTTCAAGGGCCTCTGACTTGGTCCCCTCCCGATGTTCTTCTACACCGAAGCAAGTGATAATTATACAATACGCACATAAAACTGAAAAACCAAATGTCCTTGGATTCGATCTCGTGACTTATGACTTGGCAGGCACACCACTAGGATGTCCGTGCTTATGCATAATAGAAATAACTAAAACATTTGAATCAAAAACATCTCCCGTAAAAAATTCATTAACTTTTCATGACATTCTTAGAGAAACACTAAAAGCTTTACAAAAAGCTAAAAGCAACAGCGAAATATTTATAAAAGACAGGCTCGTAACCCGTTATAACTTTTATGTATACGTAGGTAGGTAGGTACTAACATTTCTTTTCAATTGCTCCAGTTTTATTTCCTGACGTTCCGTGCCCCGAAGCACTCTAATGTCGTCTCTATTATCTGCTGAGCTTCACTAAGAACCAACACAAATCGTGAAATGAAAATCCATAATTTATAACTTTTGAGACTACCGCTGGGGATTTTGTTGGTTTGTGTGTGTACTGATTTATTTTGTTTTTGAAGATGATTATCACTTAAGCGAGCATGAGATCGTGGGTTTGATTTTCGGGTCGAGCAGGTGTTATTGAGTTTTTCCATCAGGAATTCCTCGGTAGCAGCGGCCAGGTTGATGGTAATGGGCTCGCCCAGAATAGGGTATTTCACCAAAAAAATCTAATTAGTCCGTCAGATAGATTTTCAAAAAATAATGAACACGTATTTTTTCTTTTTTCACTTAAACAAAAGATGAAGATGATACAGTGCTTCGAAAAGTTGCGTCAGGTCGTGTGACGTCACAAGGTTAGTACTTTTTTACCCACGAAGTGACGTTAAAAGCCCCACTCATGATCTTTGACACGTTTTATTTTCGTCATTAATTTGATAAAACAAAAAACACGTATACAATATTTTTCGATAATCTGACAGACGGACTAATTAGATTTTTTTGGTGAAATAACCTATTAGAACAGTGGTAGGAAGACGATGATGGCGTCTACATACCACATGAAGTAATAATCTATACTAATATTATAAAGCTGAAGAGTTTGTTTGTTTGTTTGAACGCTAAGATCTCAGGATCTACTGGTTAGAATTGAAAAAATCTTTTTGTGTTGGATAGTCCATTTATCGAGAAAGGTTTTAGGCTATATAACATCACGCTACGACCAATAAGAGTGGAGCATAAATGACAAATGTTGCAAAAACGGGAAACGATATACCTTATTGAGAACTTCCGTTGCGTGCGCTGCGAAAATGGTTTGAGTTATGCAAATATTATGTATGAAAGAAATGTTCCTTTTTAAAAGTTCTACAAATAAATCCACGATAGCATATATCTATCTACTAAGTTTGACTCACTGTAACCATTTTTTACTATCGAAATGTTAGGTTAAATGGAATTATTTTTTGCGAAGCTTATTTAACCCATATGGTATTAATCTATATCTAAATAAATATGTTTGTTAGAAAGGAAATTTAATATAGAATATTTGTTAGAATGTTTATTACTCTATATAGTTTAAACAAATATCTTAGAAGATATCGCAATGTTAAAATGTAAGCGCGACAAAATACACTCGAGAGCAATGAATCCGGGTCACTTAAAGAATCCTAAAAATCTCGGAAACTAAAAATGCTAGGTTAATGCAATAAATTGTATTTAATAGACAATGTAATACTCCTTAAATGAAGGTATTAAAACTTCTTAGTTATTGTAAAGTTATATCATAAAAAAATCAAATTTGAAAAAGGGCCACTTTCGAAGATGGAACTACGAAATTACAGCATTTGGTTTTGCTTTTGTTTGTAATCTGTCATTTATGTGGGTACATAAACCATGTTAATAGTGCTCTATATTCATTATTCAAGCTGAAATTATGTCGCTTACGCCTGAAGAATGCACCAGAATACTTACAATGCTGGAAACCGGCCGGAGTCAGCGCGATACAGCCAGGACTGTCGGTGTGTCGCTGTCAACAGTACAAAGAGTTCTCCGACGTTACGAAGAAACTGGTTCTAACCTACGCAGACCAGGAACGGGCAGAACCAGGTGTACCACAGCACGAGAAGACCGATACTTGGTGAACACCATGCTTCGAAATCGCTTTCTCACAGGAACTGAACTCACAAATCAGTTTCGACGCCTCGGAGGAAGTAACCCAAGTGCATGGACAGTAAGACGTCGGCTTGCTGAATCTAACTTAAAACCCCTTAGACCTGCAAACGGCCCTAAACTGGAGCGTGGGCATCGTATTTCAAGACTAAGATATGCCCAGAGCCACGTAAATTGGAGTATTGAAGATTGGTCAAAAGTTATGTTCTCCGACGAATCAAAATTTATGCTCTACAAGCACGTAGGAAGACACAGAGTGTATCGAAGACTAGGGGAAAGATTCAAGCAAGCATGCATCGAAGAAAATGTAGCCTACGGTGGTGGGTCTGTACTTGTGTGGGCCGAAATTTCTTCTGAAAGTCGCACAGAGCTGGTGATCATAGAAAACGGCTCTTTAACTAGCGTAAGATATGTGGAAGAAATCCTCAATTATCACGTTGGTCCATTTATGGTCAATTTAGGTGAGGATGCTATATTTATGCATGACAATGCCCGACCTCATACAGGTAGGATTGTGAATGACTACCTTCAAGAGATGAACATTACTCGTATGGAGTGGCCAGCGCGCAGCCCGGATATCAACCCGATCGAGCATGCTTGGGACGAGCTAGGCAGATGCGTAAAACAACGAAACCCTCCCCCAATCACGCTTCGTGAGCTCAAAATTGCTCTCACAGAGGAATGGGAGAATATTCCCCAAAATCGTATAAGGAACTTGGTGTACAGCATGCCAAACCGCGTAAACGCAGTAATGGAAGCACGAGGAGGCAATACGAAGTATTAAAATTCAAGAAAATCGTAATAAAGTTCAAAAATTTCATGTTTCCTATTTTTGTTTTAAGGAGAGATCAGCAGTTTTTTTCTTTATGTAATTTTGTGTTCATAAAATGTATGGTGACTCATATTTTTTTTACTTTCATTTAAGGAGTATTACATTGTCTATTAAATACAATTTATTGCATTAACCTATCATTTTTAGTTTCCGAGATTTTTAACATTCTTTAAGTGACCCGGATTCATTGCTCTCGAGTGTAATTACGCGGTACGCGGCTCCCTCGCGTCCCGATGTAGATACGTGGAGATACTGGCCTCCGGGAAATTCAAATTATTTATTGCACCAGAATATTTACAAGGTGTTATTGTATAATATTTTGTGAGCAGTAGTGGCCCAGTGGTGGCGGCTCCGACTTACGAACAGTTGGTCGTGAGTTCGAACCCAGACAGGCGCATTACTTTGTGCAATTTATTTCATCACCACTGCTCTCAAAACGGTAAAGGTAAACATTGTAAGGAAACCGGCATATCTTAGAACCAAACATTTGAAGATTGTGACATCTACCAATCCGCACTGGGCCCGCGTGGTGGATTATAGCCCATCCCACACCTATAATGGAGGCCTGAGCCCCTGCAGTGGGAACAATATAGGCTGATGATAATGATGATGATTATATATTTAACAGTAAAAGATAGGTAGGTACCTACAGTAATTTTCAATTTAATAATGTAATCTAAGGTTCTATCAAATATTATAGAGAGGAAAGATTAGCTTTTTTGTTTGTTACGATTTAACTCAAAACTCAGATGGCTTGGAAAATTCTTTCAACATTAGAAAGCTAATTGAAAAATATTACTATGTTGGATAGTCGATCTATCGGAGAAGGTTGTAAGTTATCTATTATTGTGACGCATACGAAGTTGCGTGGGTCAGCTAGTAATAAATAATATTGCGCATTGTCAGGAAGGTTCCTCCTGCCCTGACCACCGGGAATTCGGACACTGTTCCCAATACTGGTGGAGCACAATTTTTTATATTTTTATTTTGTACAGAAATATTTAAAAATATATTAAGTGTGTATATTACATCACATCACACTAATATTGTAAAGGCGAAAGTTTGTGAGTGTGTAAGTGTGTATGTTTGTTACTTCTTCACGCAAAAACTAATGCACGGATTTGGATGAAATTTGGTACACAGATAGTTTATAACCTGGATTAATAAATAGGATAGTTTTTATCCCGATTTTATATTCCCGTGGGTTGTAGCGGGTGAAGCCGCTGGCAACAGCTAGTAAATAAATAAACAAGAATAAAAAATAATAAAAATATATTTATGCAAAAAAGAAGTCTTTCTTTCAAACCCACCGATTGACCATACGTTTTCAATCAAGGGCAAACTGCTACAGCAGTAAATTATTTACGCAAATATTCGTTTGCAAATGCCTATCAATCACGTTTAAGATGACTAGCACTATCTATCTCCGATCTTTAAGCAAACACATTAGACTTGCACAACAAGCGATGTATTACATCTAGCTAGATAAAAATAACTGATATTTATACAGAATATTATCATGTATTATCTAAATCCAATGTAAAACAATTAGAGTCATAAGATTTATGCGAGGATCGAATCGGGTGGCATTATCTTTGCATATTCCTCCACGCCTATAAACTCCGAAGGATTAGGCAGACTTGTACGTCTTAATAGTAGGTACACCACATTTCGTCAATTACGTTTTACTTCCATGTAAAAGAGGCGATCCTATTCCCATCGTCCGGGGCACAAATCCAGATTTAGAGAAATTGAGAAATTCCTGAAAAAAAGAACAACCGAAAGCACTTTACCCGATCTGTGAGTCAAACCCAGGACCTTATGCTCAGCAGCCGGGTTTGCGAGCACTCAAACATCGAGCAACTATTTGTACATAAAATCTATACTAAACCTATCACACTAATATTATAAAGGCGAAAATTTGTGTGTGAGTGTGCATGTTTGTTACTTCTTCACCCAAAAACTACTGAACGGATTTAGATAAAATTTGGTACACAGATAGTTTATAACCTGGATTAACACATAGGATAGTTTCTTTCCCGATTTTCGAGTTGTAGCGGGTAAAGGCGCTGACAACAGCTAGTAATGCATAAATCACACAAGTCATAAGATACGGACGGAGAAAGGCACCCCGCTTATAAAAAGAAAAAATAATTCACACTCAAACTTGAAGTTAAACTCACAAACCATCAATAAATTCCATTTTCACAATTGTGCTGTCATTTCTTACATAAATTACTTTTATGAAAATGTTGAAAATCCCCTCGATTGCTTGGAATCTCTTGAATGTATCTTTAAATTGCACAGTAATACCAGTGGCTGGGTTAAACGAGCTGAAGTCAAGTCGAAGCCCTTGGTAGATTTTTGTAGAGTATATTCTCATATAAGTTGCCTCGATTGAAGAAGATTTAAATCGAAGGATGAAGACGAACTCGTGGCTTTATAATAACAGCTACATGGGTCGATATTCAAGGTAAACCACCCTTGGGAAGGTCGTTCTGAAGATGGGTGATCATATATTACATACCAAGTGTCCTCCGTGTCGCGGAAAGCACGTTAAGCTTTTGATGCCGGCTGCTACCTACGATAACATACATTCTAAATCGAACATTAAGTATAAGGAAAATTTAAAATTAATTAATCTAAACCGGAATACAAATGTATAAACACATGACTTAACTTATTCTGTTTTCCAAGAAATAGTTTAAATAGGTATCGCAAAAACTAATTTTCCTTGTGTAATTGTTTTTAAACCAGTTTTTTTATAAGTGACTACTTTATTCACTTTTGTTTACAAGAAATAACTTACCTACTAAAATTACTCCTAAGAAACGGATAGCAAATATTAGTCTTTAAAGACGCACAACATGTTATTGGTCCGTGAATTCAAGCAAATATTGACATAATATTATTGTTAAAAGAGCATAACAACACGCCTGTAATTCTTGAAGGTATAGGTAGACAGTGGTGTACCTAATAGTACACCCTCATTTCGCTAGTCAGTTTTATCAACATCATCAACAGCCTAATAATGTTCCTACTGCTGGGACACAGGCCACCTCTCTTTGAGAGGGAATGGGCTCTAATGTATGATGTATAATGATATAATGTATAATGGCCCAGTGCGGATCGGAAGATTTCGCATGTCTTTGGTTCTAAGACATGCCGGTTTGCTCACGATGTTTTCCTTTCCCGTTTTGAGAGCAGCGGTAATGAAATAAATTACACAAAGTAATGTGCCGAACCCACGACCTACTTTTCGTAAGTCGGGGCCGCCACCACTGGGCCACCGCTGTGTAGCTACTAGCAAGAAATGCAGTTGCCTATTTGGAAGTCTCCTTACCGATTGTAAGCCCAGATTGTCACTGTCGAGCCCCTCTGTGGGCTCTGCTCCATCTCCTAAACAACCAGTACACATTCTGCGCAACCACTTGCACCTTTCAGCATTTAATCAATGCAAATGTTAGTACTGTACAGGTGGCTACATACCAGTTTGGCACAGTTTAAAGTAACTGACATTTAAGGAAAATCTTCAATAGGGTAGTTGACAAAATAAATCTAATTATTCCGTCAGATAGATTACCAAAAATAAATCTAATTATTCCGTCAGATAGATTACCAAAAATAAATCTAATTATTCCGTCAGATAGATTACCAAAAATAAATCTAATTATTCCGTCAGATGATTATCAAAAATAAATCTAATTATTCCGTCAGATAGATTACCAAAAATAAATCTAATTATTCCGTCAGATAGATTACCTAAAATAAATCTAATTATTCCGTCAGATAGATTACCAAAAATAAATCTAATTATTCCGTCAGATAGATTATCAAAAATAAATCTAATTATTCCGTCAGATAGATTACCAAAAAATATTGAACACATCTTTTTTATTTTTGCACATAATCAAAATATGAAGACGATACAGTACTTCGAAAAGTCGTGCGACTTCACATTTTGGTTCAGTTTTTACCAGACTGTGACGTCTAAAGCCCCAGCTCATGATCTTTGACACGCTTTAATTTCGTATGTTTTTATTAATTTGATAAAACAAAAAACATGTATCCAATATTTTTCTATAATCTAACAGACGGACTAAACAGAATCATATTTTTTTACTCAGTCAACTACCCTATTATTCCTCACCTACCATGGGATTTCTTTTAATTTTCAAAGAACTATTGCAAAATTTTCACTTTAACTTTTATTATCCGACCAATTATGGAAAACTTACAGAAATTCAACCTCAGTTGTCATTTTGTAATTTCTTCAAGTTTACGACCAATAATGATGTTTTAACACGTTATGTCCTTAATAAATGATAACTCTGACTATTTGCCAAAATCCATTACCACATATGATACATCCTCAATAGAAAAACGAAAACTACGAAAACTTCCAGAAAAGAGTCCATGCTATTCTCAAGCAAGCAATCTATTTCAGAATTCTGTAGATAACCTAAAGTGTCAAAACCCGCAAAATATCTTACCAAATATAAATTCTTATGAAGCCTCTCTCATCTGTAAATATATTCAGAATTTTATTTATGTATAGTACGTTAATACATTTTTTTCTGTACAAAAGAAAGTGGATGGTAAATTATACGAACCCACACAGGGTAAAAATAATAACATAACTCCAAAATAAACTCCTCTGGGATGATATTTTTTCATTTCACCTCATTTTGTTTGCTTTTGGCATCTTTTAATTAGGAAACCTTTCGGGGGAAAACTAAATTAAGGAAACAAGCTGATTGATATCATTTATTAATTTCTTGTATTTCTTTAATTCGGTCGTACGTAATAGAGAAATTTAGTAGAAGACATGGTACGTCGACTCAAATAAATTTATTAATGAAAGAAAGAAAGAAATTATTTATTTGCTAAAATGTAGGTATACATGATAAGATCGAATATTTTTATATTGTCCCGATACATTTTTACCTTCCGGCGTGCAAAATTTTTACACATGAATCCAATTACATACGACATTTCTATTATAAGCATTACCACAACACAAGTCATTATTTAGTAGGCAGGTACAGATCAGTCAAAAAAAAAAAAAAAGTAAAATGAATCACAAATCTCAAAAAAAAACAAGTCAATCAAGTCAATTGTCAAACAAGTTTTTTTTATTCAACATGTTCACCAAATTAACATTGTATCGTTAAAGCCCTTTCTTTTTTTGGGGCTGGGAAATCATCAAATAGGGGTTATTTTAAAAACTTGTTTGACAATTGACTTGATTGACTCGCTCACTCCGAGCGAAAGGGAATGTCAGACTTCTACTGACTAAAAACCACCCATGTTCCCTTTATGTAGAGGCCGCGGTATCTCTTACAACATCCCGCAGCCCCGTAGGGATCGTTAAAACCCTCGACTGTACTTACCTGCAACAGACAACAGCTTTTACATAGGACTTACTGATTGCACACCACACAGCTCGATTTCCGGCAACTCTCACTGTACATATCACATAATTATAAGATTAAGAATAATTTATTTCTAAAAAAGTAGGTATTACAAAAATGTACATTTAGGTGTAGTAGTGTTATTTCTAAACTATTGTATAATTAGAGCTTATAAGTAATCTATAAGTAAAGTATATATAACTGTTGCAAGTTACGATAGTGGTGAAATCAAATGTTAGGTAGCGACCTGCCTGATCTAGGTTTATTTAAACCTGTGTTTCAGGCCATCACTTTACATTGTATAATTTAATTAGGACAGGAAAAGTTTTAAAATAAAGTAAATCTAGGAACAAAAACATTAAACATTAAAACTAACTTAATTACAATATGTACAGCTAAATACGAGGGGATGACATATCAAATCAAACCAGGACTTCTAGAAGTTTTTCTGTGTCCGTGTAATTAAGCGTCGCTAAATAATCAGATATTACAAAATTACATTTCCTATAACTTAGACTATAGAAGTTTAGTTTCTTGTTGAGTCTATTATACAGAAAAGGTCCTAAAAACACATAAAATCGACTAGCAAAAGCATGTCTAGTTTGAGGCTTTGTGCAAACCAGGTCTTTTCTTCTCCTATCGGATGGAACTGGGTCATAGGGAAGGGTAGAGTGCTGCTGTAGTATAATGTGAAGAATAAATAATTGCCGTACTGTGAGCACATTACATGCTTTGTAGAGCAGGTGTGTAGGAAATCTAAACGGACGAAAGGTAGCAACCTTTAAAATTGCTCTTTGAGCACGTTCTAGAGGGAGAAGAAACGAATTCCCCCCCCCCCCCCAGGATGTTATGCAATAGGTTAGAATAGACTGACACAACGCTAAATAAACCTGTTTTATTAATTTATAGTCAGCTACATTGCATAAATACTTAAAAACATAAATTAGTTTGCGCACTCTAGCACATAGTAACTCGATGTGTTTACGGAAATTTAGATTGGAGTCAATAGTGACAACAAGATATTTCAAATGGTCAAGATAAATATAATGATCAAGATAAAGATAAGATAAGATATATAATAGTCAAGATAGATAAATAATAAATTTAATAAAATGCATGTATACACGATAGGTATGAAAACCACAAGCGTGCTATTTTTACCCGACTGTGGCGAAGCCCAAAAGGAGGGTTATTGATTCCCTACCATGACGACAGAAGCTCGCTGCGGCAGTACCCACGTTAAGTGTTAAATACTTATCTAGCACGCCATGCAGGTAAGCTTGATATTTCTATATATGTGATACCTAAAGAATTTTAACAATCAGTCTGCCAAATCATCTACCTATCTAATTCTAGCCTAAATACTACCACACTTGGATCTGAAAGTCCTATTAAGCTCCTGAATAGTTAATAATCTCATGTGAACCAATTGCGATGACTGGCGGAAATAACAACGGCCATTCAAATCGTTTGACATGAGAACTGACAGCTGCTGATTGACTTGAATAGCCTTTCAGAAAATAGGGGTGAGCTTTCCTGCAGACCAACTATAATTAAAATTAATATATATAGGTAGATAATTATAGCATAACTTCACTCTTGTGATATAGGCTTAGGCAGAGAAGTACTTAGTATACGCACATTCAGCGCATTTATTTTTATTTTTTCATAACTTCACATGATTTTTGTCTAGCTAGCTTTTTCCAACTATGTCGGGGTTAGCTTCCAGTCAAAATGGACGCAGCTAAGCACTTGCAGTATTTTACATGAAGCGACGACCTATCAGACCTCACGTTGATGTTAGATGATACGATACTCCTTGGTTAACACTATTTGACAGACTCTCTACCCACTGCCATTTTAAAAATACGGCAATGACGACTGCCTATCTGACCTCCACAAGCCAGTTAGTACTAGACAATACGATACTCCGTTACCACGGAGTCTTACCAGACTGGTTGACAGACCAGCAGGGCTATTGTGTATCTTTAAATGTCATTGGCTATCATTTTGTCCATGGATTAACTGTAAAATTGGTTATGGTTTAGTACAAAATAACATTTGACAGTTAATTGATGGACACTATATGATAGCCACTGTCATTTAAAAGATACGCAATAGCCCTGCTGGCCGCAGTCTAACTGTTTGTAGCCAGGACCAACGGCTTAACGTGCTTTCCGGGGCCCAAAATTTAAGACCAACGAATACATATTACACCGAAATCTCATACCCTGAAAATCTGTCCGAAGCAAGCACGGGTAACTAGTAATAATAGTCCTCCTGACCGTTTTCGGTCACGGCGGCCAATCTAAGTGGAGATTAGCCATCGGCGCGGGAGATATTATAGTGCACAAGTGTGTGCGCAGGCACCAGTGCAATCTCTGTTCCTTTTTCTCTCATATTCCGATGGGACGGCAATCCGACACGACCGGAGAGAGATGAGGCGCAGGACCAACGGCTTAACGTGCTTCATACAGTAAATATACCTATGCCCAAATACCAATTTAGTAAGCTAGTCTATCATTCAGTTTAAACCTAGCTTTGTCGTTAAGCTTTATTTCCGTTACTTGCGCACGTTTAAATTTCTGTCTTGTTCTTGGAAAATTTTAAACAAACCTTTTGTTATTGAGTACTTAGTTCTTATAATGGAATATGGTTCGCGAAATTAAAGTTTGTTTACTGAAACAAAAGAAGTTTTCTTTAAAAATGGGATTTTTAATTAGCGTTGGTTGGGTTTATATTTTAACACTATATCAATGAGTTCTTGCCTCCCGTAGATAATTATTTCACTTGTCGCGATGGTGTGTTTCTTCTTGCCAGTTGGCTAGGAAGCCATTCCAGACGTCCCACCATCCTCTCCTCGCCCTGCCGCGACCCCATTTTGCTGTCTTAGGCCTCCAGTCTTGCGATATTCGGACTCACAGAGACGGAAGGAATGGAGGGAGGTCTTTGCCTAGGAGTGGTCTTAAACACAAAAGAAAAGTTGCATTTAAAGAATGTTGCAGACAGACTTACTTAAATATATCCATATTTTATTAATTGAATTATGTTTTACATAAAAAACTACAGGATGCTTATTTAGCCTGGATACATTTAAAAACATCGCTTAAAAAGTTATTGTCTAAGGTACTAACATTATCATTATATTTATTCGTGACCGAAAACCCTCATCCACCTGTCAACTATTGCAATCTCATCTGAAAATGCAGCTTTATGTAACATACTATAGAGTTCACCTTTCAACGTAACGTTGTGTGACGGCCATACAGCATCCAAAACAGGTGTTCCCACTCTCAATGAGGGTTATCGACATTCACCGTTTCGTTCAATAATCCTTTGATCAAGCCGCTTATTGCGAAATGACGTTTATTTGGCATGCTATTTCAGTAGCTCGTAATTTATATGAACTGTGTACCTTATTGGTAATTGGTGTGTGTATGATTACTGCTGTTATTTAATTAGGTGTGCTCAGGTTCCTCCATGCTTAATTAAAGTTCATATTTACACGGGCTGATTTAAAATGAAATAAGAAGGTATGTCGTGATCATGATCACCATCATCACCATTTCAGCCGAAAGACGTCCACTGCTGGGTCTACCAGTAATGTAAGAGCGTCTCGCATCCAGCGAATCGCCGCAACCATCACCAGCTCAGTGATCGTGATACATCAAAAATGATCAAGAATTGAAATCGGCCAATGCGATGAAGCCCACTCGTTGTTGGTCTAGGTACCGATTTTCACCCATATGGCCCTGAGCAATAGGGTTGAAAAGTGGTCGACTAACAGCGAGTGAGTATCTCTGCTGCCTCTGCAGTGAAAAAGCTACAGTCGTTTCAAAACGTATTGTTTTTTTTTTGTAAATATGTAGGCATGGCACGGTGATTTAATCTTTTTATGTAAACAGACAGCATCATAGACTCAAATTAAACAGCCAGTATTACATTCTGTTTTCAAATAGCATACCGAAAATCATAAAATGGCGTCAATGCTTTAATGAAACAGAACGATTACGTAAGAGGAATTCTCATTAAAGATAGAACATGTGTTAATAAGACAAAGTAAATACAAATACATTGTACGGTTTCATTACTACAGAGAAAATTAATTTACTAAATGGAACGTAAACAAAATGAACGTGAATTGAAAAGTTCCACAGACTAGAAGTTTCTCGCCAACATTCTCCCGACGGAAAGGAACCTCGAATTCTCGAGTGACGAAACTTTGATTTAATTCGATCAATCAATACATTTTCGAGCGAGATTCGTGAAAATCAATTAAAACAGTTTGGCGTTGATGACGGCCAGGAGTTGGGAATGGTTTCCTAAATTCATTAGTTGTTAAGGAATTCTGTAGTACAATAATCTTTGATCAGTTTGGTAATTTGCTTTTGGGCAAACTTGACGGTTTTTGTTTTAATTATGCAAGTGTTTGTGTTGGTCTCGGATGTTAGTTCGTTTGGAAACTTGACTTCGGTGGCGGTAAGTAAATAATTACAATTACGATAGCGACATGCGTCGTGGGTGGTTAAAAATGTTTAAGACTAGCGGACGTCACGCGGTGTCACCCGCGTAGTTCCCGTTTCCGTGGTAATACAGGGATAAAATGTTAGTAGCCTATGTTACTCAGGATGAATGTAGCTTTCCAATGGTGAGAGAATTTTAGAAATCGGCGCAGTAGTTTTTGAGTTTTTTCATTACAAACATACATACACACACACACAAATACAAATCTTTCCTCTTTATAATATTAGTGTAGATTTGAAATTGTGAATGGGGCAGGGCAGGACACATTGCTCGCAGAATGGATGGTCGATAGGGTGGAGGGGAGTTCTGGAGTGGTGACCGCGAACTGGAAAACGTTGCGTTGAAAGGGCCAGGTGGACCGATGACCTGCTGAAGCTTGCGGGGATTTGCTGGAAGCGAGACACCCCGTGCGTACCGGTCAATGTGCCGACACTTAGGGGAGGCCTATGTCCAGCAGTGGACGTCTTTTGGCTGATGATGGAATTAGGAACAGACGTTACTGGTAATATTAGGAAGTTTCACTAATTAAGTTCAATATTCATATCTAAGTGCTACGTAGTAAGGGTGGGGGTTTTGCCCCCCAGTTTTTTCAGCGACTGCGGCGATGCTCAAAAGGAGGATTATGTGTTTGGCGTGTATGTATGTATTTATGTAAGTATGTCTGTTTCTTTGTTCCCTCATAACTCCTAAACGGATGAAGGGATTTGAATAAAATATACGTCGTTAGATTCGTCTTGATGGTGCGAGTGCCACTGGCTACATTAAAATAAAAATTAAAATTAAAATTGCGGATTTAGGGGCCATATGGCGGATTTAAAATAACCCTCCTTTTGGGCTTTGCCGTAGTCGGGTAAAAAAAATCTATTACTATCGAGTAGGGTATGAAGGGTTTTAAAAGGAGATTACAAAAATATATGATATTTATATGTATAAAATGAAAGGAAATAAAAAAAGTAGTTAAAAAACTAAAAAAACCCGACTGAAAAAACTAAACAAGAAAAAAAAGCAAAAAACAAGCACATTTTAAATTTAAAAAGAAATTGTAAGCAGGTAATGAACCCCTCATTTGAATATTCAATTATGAAATGAAAATAGATTGGACCCTGCCAGATTTTTCAGAATCATTTCATTTTCCTTATCATATAAACAGTGCAAGCCTAGTGTAGTGATCGTCAGACTGCCAAGTCTTAAGTTCGAACTCAACTTTTGTCACTCTGATTTCTCGGATTTAAGTGCGTATTGTATGATTATCACTTGCTTCGGTCAAGGAAAACATCGTTAGGAAACCAGCATGCCTTTTTTTTTGGCGGGTGGAAAATCATTAAATAACCCCTCCCGCTCTTGGTCAGAGCGAATGGGAGTGTCAGACTTCTACTGACTAAAAACCACCCATGTTTCTTCTAAGCTGCCGAGCTTCCTATATGTCGAGGCCGCGGTATCTCTTACAATATCCCGCAGCCCAGCGGGCAAACCAGCATGCCTGAGAGATCTTTCTCTACAGCATGAAAAACCAAGTCAAAGGCCAAGGATGGCATAAAAAATCTGACACTAGGTTAGGTTTTAACCTAACCACACGATAAAAAAAGACATCATAAGTATAGGTATAATTTTAAATAAATAGCTTCTGTTGGTTCGAAGAATCCAAACCAAAAATACACATCAAGTCAAATGAAATAGACCCACTATAAATCAATATTGTCCAAATAGTGAAAGCTAGATGATGAATCAATACACTTTCATGAATAATAAATAAGAGATTTGTAGACGTTCAACTACTTACGTTTGTTACTGTGGCGTGTGTACCTTCGAGGACAAAGATGACACAACACATGGAGTGGTAATATGAATAATCCTCTCTAATTCCAGGCATTAGTAAACAGCCAGAGTGGGAAAGAAAGATGTTGCATGGTCATCGCTGGATCAATCTGTTTCGTACATTAGTAATTTACTAAGATTATGATTCTAATCATTTCCATTCTTCTCACTAGGTAAATTATTATTTTAAGTTACTATACCAGATTTTGGAAGAGGGGGCGGGGTGCAAATCAGTAATTGTGAATTCAATAAGCATCGATTACAACAGTGTTAGCCGTGACCAGAAAAAAAACCGGCCAAATGCGAGTCGGACTCGCGCACCGAGGATTCCGTACAAACAAAGTTTAAGATTTTTACAAAATATTATTATTATAGGTATGATGTGAATAAAAATTTACGGTTTTCGTAATTTTTTCTTTATCTGTGCTATATGACGTTGCTTGGTACCAAATTTCAAGATTCGGAGTTCACGGGAAGTACCCTGTAGGTTTTGATTCCCTTGCAAGTGTCGAAAATTTCCGAAATTTTGTGGCATAAACGGCTGTATCTTTTCATTGCCTTAGTTTAGAAGCTTGATTGAACAACACTTCAAGCTGTGCAACAACATTGCACAGCTTGAAAAAGCAGTAAACTTGAATATTTGATATAAATTTCAGCTTGATACCTCCACGCGTTCCTGAGAAAAAGGGTCTTGACAGACAGACAGACAGACGGACGGACGGACAACGAAGTGATCCTAAAGGTTTCCGTTTTTTTCCTTTCGAAGTCATCATCTGCCTAGCCTTTCCACAACTATGTTGGGGTCGGCTTCCAGTCTAGCCGGATGCAGCTGAATACCAGTATTTTACATGGAGCGACTGCCTATCTGACCTCCACAACCCAGTTAATACTAGGTAATACGATACCCTTTTGTAAGACTGGATGTCAGACTTTTAGGTCACTGACTAACTGTAACGACTGCCCAAAATCCTAATTATCGCAACCAGGACCAACAGCTTACCTTGCTTTCAAAGACACGGAGGAAACTCGGTATGTAATGGGCGGTCACCCATCCACAGACCAACCTATGTAAGTGCAGCTTAACCTAAAGATCGACCCGAGCGGCAGTTCTTTCTCCACGAGCTCGGTTCCTTCTATGTTGCTGACATCTCTTTGAGGCGCGCGTGGAACACGAACGCGCCGTCGACACGGCCTGTCGTCGTCATAAGACGGATGGACGGCAAGCTAGCCCATTATTTACCGTCCACAGGCCCGAATCTACGGGGGCCGGAAGCCGTCACGTGGCCCCCGACGCCCGTAGCCTCTCCCGCGGCTGCTGGGACGAGGGGATATCTCTCACGTTCCGCCACCTCCCTCGCTAGCATCACTGAAGAAGGAGGCAACTGCGTCTGATTCCATCTCGCCCCGGACCATGGCTTGCACCAGTGTCGGACGCGAGAGGTCGCCGCCGCCGATCGCCGCCACAAGAATAAGTAACCACCTGTGTTAGCATTCCATTAGATCACTACTCCTTGAGACGGAAGTATCGAGTAACAAAAGGAGGTATGCTTTGTTTTATTATTAATAACAGATGGGGGGATTGACCTCAACTTAATTAACGTTCTTAGTTAACAGATACATAACGTTTTACTTATTTTCTGGCAACTTTGGACTATCCCTACATAATTTATATACCTTACACACATCAAAAAAAAACTAAAAATAAATCATCATAAACTATTGAAAAGATCGAAACTATGAAAATCGAATTAACCTTTTATTTATTAAAGCAAAGTAACTATTTACATTAAATATACTATCAAGAAACTGTAAAAAGGCATCAAAATACTGCTCCTCGAGGCTGTCAGCCGGTAATGTTCCCAAAAGACTGACACGTTGTATGACAACGCTTAGTCCAAGATAACAGCCAGCCCTTGGGTCACGAGAAGCGTCAACTAAGCGTTTAGAAATATCCTTAAGGTAAAGGCGACGAGGTAGCCAGTGTCAAGAGTGATTATTTGATGAAAAAGGCATTCTTAACACACAATTGAATACTGTCAACTGGTCTCGATAACTAATTTGACTATTTTGACGACACTGTGACAAACGTCACGCACTTCAGTAACGGTCCAATTTTCATCTTCCACAACCGCAACGAATTTCGAAGTAACTTTACAAGTTTCGTTCTTGCAAATAATTTTGAATACTTTATTAGCTTTCGGTGAACTTAATTTGATTCCTAGCATTTTGATCTGATGTGGTAATTTTAAATATTTAAAATAAAATAGTTAATAGTTAGGCTTCCGTTACTCCATTCCATAACCATTTTGTATGGAAAAGTTTCGGAAAGAAATACTAAGAATTATGCAAATTTTTAAAACTGTACACTTTTTCTGAAAATGACTCTTGTATGAACTGAGACGGTTGTTTTGGTGGTAATCATTAATCATTATTACTTATTAAATAGACAATTACTACTGCCGCGAATCCCATTTTATTTAACGGTACGGTCAGCAAGCGGTGCGGAAATTGCAAAAAACGTTAGGAAATTCGAATTTCGTGGGCTACGTCGTCGCCTTCGCCTTAACAGGCTATGAACACTATGAACTATGAAATAAGAAAAAATATGTTTATTATCAAAATTACCTAAATCATCAACATTCTAAATATCCCTGTGTTAATAAAAAGGCACTAATATAACCTAAGAATGAACACAAAGAAAACAGATTACCGCAATTTGTTTGCCCTTACACACAAGGGATTATCGTTAATAGCGGAGAACGGGGAATAATAATTATTAATAGTATATAAGAGACACGAACAACATTAGCTATTGAAGATTGGGAGTACAATAACAATGGCTACGAAAGAGCGTTCACTTTCCCTCATTCATTTTTAATGTTTTTCCCCGAGTCATCTGAAATATCTTATTATTTCAGCACCTTAGTATTTTTGCAACGCTATTACTGACACATTTGTATAAATAAAGAGGGATAAAGCCATTAAATCACACTATCACACTTCACACAAATTTATTAAAGGCGAAAGTTTGTAAGGGTGTGAGTGTGTATGTTTGTTACTTCTTCACGTCTAAACGGCTGGAGCGATTTCAATAAAATTTGGTATTGAGTTAGCTGACAACCTGGATTAACACATAGGATAGTTTTCATCCCGAGTTTATCTTCCCGTGGGATAATTTTCGTGTTGTAGCGGGTGAAGCCGCTGGCAACAGTTAGTAAATTATAAAGGCGAAAGTTTGTGAGTGTGTATGTTTGTTACTCTTTCAAGCAAAAACTACTAAACGGATTTGGATAAAATTTGGTAGACAGATAGTTTATAACCTGGATTAACACATAGGATAGTTTTTATCCCGTTTACATCTTCCCGTGGGATAATTATCGAGTTGTAGCGGGCGAAGCCGCTGGCAACAGCTAGTACAATAGCCATTAAATACTTAAATAAAGACATTTTAAAAACTTTCTTGTTTTGATCAATAAAATATATGCATGGCACTCTTTTTTGTGCTCCATGCCATCTAACTAAAACGATTATAAATATTAATAAAAAAACCATAGATCCTTCCAAGACGTGTACGTGTAAAATCGTTTTTACTGATGCTAGATAGACCGCATAATTATGGTCATTGATGGGAAACTTGTCCTACATCGTAATAGAAAGAAAAAATGTTTATTTGTCGCAGAAACATACATGCATACAGGAAATAAAACAATACACAAACAACGCTTAACATATTATATTTAAAAAAAAGTAAAATACAACAAGCAGGGAAAATAAAAAAGAAAAAAATATAAATAATGCACGTCGTAACTGCGACAAGTAGGTTGCCACTCAGCATGGTGCTGTGCTATGGTCACCCACAGCACAGCGCTGGTTTTCAGTGGACACCCGTAAAAAACGTACGAAAGCCAAGAGCTTCAATATTAGGTACGTATATAAAATTAAATAAGCTAATAGATAGTTTCATTTCGTCAGAACATTCTTGTCAGTTTTTCAGTAATCAATATTCTTTTCTTCTAGTCGTTACAACCTTTGTGTGGTTTTAATCCCATCAAGTTATTGTTTAATAACAAAAAAACAAATTGTCATCTATGAGAAACAAACTACAGATCAAAATTTTATTAACATTAATGACGTTTTCCTCGTGACGTTTTCTTCCTGACGTTTTCTTCATCCGTCCACATCACATGCCCATACCACGACAAGCGATTACCACACAAAGTTTCAGTCACCGGCGCCACTTTCAGACATCCTTTTACGCACTCATTTCTTATTGTACATACAGATCATAATGAGTTGCACCTAAATATCAAGACTTGCAGTCAAAAGCCTCAGTATTCACTTCTCACAGTCGTTACAAACTAACATAAATTTCCTCCAAGTTCCTAAGTAATTAGACATCAACAAACAAAATGAACTGAACATTAAAGTCAGTTTTCATTTGCTCACAGACGTAGCTCTAATCTATTTCGTGGAAACAGTTCGAGTCGTCGCTGCAGTTGTTTCAGCAAAGTTACAAGTAAATGCAAGTTCTTAATTAACTCGTTCAACTGATAACTGCAATGTATGCTTATCTCTTCGTTCATTTTGTTTGAAACAAGGCAATATTTTAATTAAATTCGAAATTACTGTAAGAACTATGAAGTTTAAAACACAGTACCTGGGCGTCGGGCTCTGCTCAGGTGAAATTAGAGCCATAGATTGATCGATTTTTCGCCCCCGTCAATCCCCATGTTGCAACTTTCATCTAAATCCATAGAGCCATTTTCGCGGATGTGATCATTTTAATAGTTTAGATATATGAAAAGAAAAAGTATAATATGTAAAGAAACGATTGATGGACTGCGTTGAAAATGATATATACACATTTCTTTTTTTTGGTTGATGGGAAATCATCAAAAAAAAACCTTCCGCTCTTGGGCAGTGCGAAAGGGAGTGTCTAACTTCTACTGACTAAAAACCATCCATATTCCTTCTTAGCCCTATGTGTCGAGGCCGCGATAACTTCTGAACAACCCGCAGCCACGACGGGCGTCGGCCCTTGCAGGCCCCTTCCATGTTGCTAACATCTCTTTGAGGCACGCGTGGAACTCGAACGCGTCGTCGACACGGCCTGTCGTCGTTATAAGACGGACGGACGGCGAGCTAGCCCATCACTCACCGTCCAAAGGCCCGCGTCTACGGTGGCCGGAAGCCGTCACGTGTCCCCCGACGCCCGGAGCGTCTCCCGCGGCGGCTGATCGCCGCTACGAGAACACGGTGGTGCTCAGCCCAAGCGGGGCAGACCTCCACGGTGTGCTCCACTGTGTCCTCCAGTCGATCCTCACAGTAGTGAAAAAAGGAGGTATATATTCGACCAACATCATCTTTTTATGTACCCTGCATTTTCCGGACAAAAAGTCAATGAAACAAATAAAAACCGCCGAAAGTAAAATACCTATTTATCACATTTTCATGGTTTTTATTTGGCAAAAAAAAATTATTTGAATCAATGTTGTCGTTGATAAAATACCACATTGCCTATCATTATTTATAGAGTTGCTGGACGTTTTTCTTATTAGCCTCGCCTTATCCAGATTTGAAAGGGACTCGTTCTCAAATGGTATTACTATTCGTCACTACATAACTGACGAACCACTAGCAGCAATATATTTCAGAAAAATGTAAGTAACAAGTAAGTTTTCTGCAAAGTTTAAAAACAATAGGGTATTTCACCAAAAAGAATTTAATAAGTCAGTCAGTCGATTTTCAAAAAATAACGTTTGGTCCATTTTTGGCCCCTCGGCCCCTAAAATAAGATTTGTTTATTGGTGTCCACTCGACCTCTAAATATAGTCCACTTTCGTCCCCCAGTGTGAGTTTGAATATTTTTTCTTTTTTCACTTAAACAAAAGATGAACACGATACAGTGCTTCGTCGTTTCAAGTCGTGTGACGTCACAAGGTTAGCGCCTTTTTACCCAGAAACTGACGTCACAAGCCCCCATTCATGATCTTTGACACGTTTTATTTTCGTAAATTTATATTAATTTGATAAAACAAAAACACGTATCCAATATTTTTCGATAATCTAACAGACGAACTAATTCAATTTTTTTGGTGAAATACCTTATTACAAAAATAATCAACTGCCTAAAAAAATGTAGGTATACAGTTCTCGGAAAAGACCTGATTATATAAGTACAAGAAGAAAACTCCTAAATACTTACTTTTACATCGATATCAGAGGTAGTTAGCTGAAAAAATATTTAAAGTCGGCCATTTTCCTATTCAGCGAGTCTGGGATTACCTTCCTTCCATAATTATCTTGCTCGTTTATTTTCTTTTCTTTTGCTAAAATAAATGTTTTACTGATTGAAGAGCCTACCTAAGTAGGCTTATAGTACTTAATAGATATAAGAAGGTAAGTAAAGATTGTTTAATTACTTTTTGCGGTTTAAATCGTTGTTTAAGAAATCTTTATATAAAATCAATATCAGTGTGTCGGTTCGTCTGTTGGTGTAAGGACTCCTAAACTACTGAACCGATTTCTACAGAATTTGCATCAGTAGGCCCGGGAAGGTTTATGGAAAAATCTTGTCATATCATCCTTTATACAGTCTGTTCAAAAATTCTTTGGTGTTCCTTTATCTCCTTTAACTTCCTTCACATTATAAGTATTATAAATCAACGTTCTGCAACTGGAACCCAGGCCCCTTCTCTCTAAAAGAACTTTCTTATTGTATCTAAAGTATGACACAATAATACAATACACAGAATATGTTATTATGTAATGTAACTACTGCCACACAATATCATGACATTGACCGTTGAAATCTGCGCCTAATTCATTCGGCCTTGTGTTCAAATTGGCCTAATTCTCATTTTGCATGCTGAGCCCGCTCGAACTTTCTGTTGTTATTAAATAGGTATCGTATTGTTTTTAACTCCGTCACAATTGTTACATGTATAACTTAATAATACTAGTTTTTACTGTCCTATTGCTGGGCCAAGGCCTCTTCTCATGCAGAGAAGGCACGGGCATTGAACATCACGCTTGCTCAAGACGGGTTGGCGATTTCAGTTTTAGGTTCAGGTTTCCTCAACAGGTTCTCCTTCACCAATGGCTGTGAACATAATATCCCGCCTGCGATCCCTGAAGGGTAAAATAGAGCCCGTCGGGGCTGCGGGTTGTTCGCAAGAGATACCGCAGCCTCGACATAAAGGGCTAAGAAGGAACATGAGTGGTTTTTAGCCAGTAGAAGTCTGACACTCCTTCTCGCTCTGCCCGAGATCGAGAGAGGTTATTTGATGATTTTCCACACGCAAAAAGAGGTTACAATAGAAGTATACCTATATGTAAATCCACATTTAGTCAGTTATGTTTAAGTCGATCCTATTGCCATCAACTGAGCACGAATCCAGACTTCCCAATTACATTTTTCACGATCCAGAAAAATTAATAACACCAACTGAAAAATGTAAAATGTCTTTGGCTCAAAAAATTCAAACCCGTTTACAAAGTTTGGGGTAACACCTCTCAATTTTCAGTAAAATTTCAAGAAAAACAGTCTCCAATTACACCGAAGAACACAAGTGCCAAAAGAATTAATTACCAAGCAGAAGAAAATGTTCAAAGAAGCGTTCGGACGTAAAGCTACCCCCACAGTTTATTAAAACTTTCAAAAGCCTCTTATTGAAATCGGCTTAAAAAGTGGAAAACCGCAGACGTATACCGTAAAATAGGGGTAAAAAACGATGTCTTAGGACAAAATCACGACGCTGGAAAATAAACCTTGTTTGTTATTCTCCAGGGTCGGAATTCCAGTGGATCGTTTTAATAGTATTGGACAACAAGGGTAGTTCTTTGGAGGATTTCCAATTCTGCTAAAAGGACGTTTTGTCGTGGAAAAGGTGCAATGGGAAGTTTCATTGAGAGTTGATTTGACGTCTTGTGTGTTCGCGGTGAATTCCTAAGAGCACTTGCGTGGATTTCTTTGAACTTATACCCTTTTAGTATCGTTGAGGTAAAACCGGCTAAGTTATTTTTGCGATTTCGGTCTAGCTTTTAGAAATACAAAATGTTTAGATATAGAGCATAAGCATTCAGGTTTTATGGTTTCGGCTTATCCTCATTGGAAAATGGCGTAAGCCTATGTAACTCTCCGGGTCGCGGGGTGGCGGTTGCGCGTTGCGGCGTGCATTCGTTGTTCCGTGATTCGAGGTCTCGTGCATTCGTTGTTGCGGTGTGCGTCGCTGCGTGCTTTTTTGCTTGCAGTGTTCGTCGTTGCGGGCATTCGGCGGCGTGAGGTTCGGCGTGGTGGCTTTCGGAATGGCGTATTGCACCCGTAGTTTTTCGTAGTTTTGTTTTATGAATTGTTCTTATGACATTCAAAAGTGTCAGTAATGGTTTAATTGAAATAAATGCTTTGAGTTTGAGTTTGAGTTTGAGTAAGTGTGTGCTGATTATCAAAACTTACAATTTAATTACTGTTGCCTTTAATGTTTTATGTCAATGTAACCTTTACTAATAGAAATAAACTAGTTTCAGCAATTACTATTTAGTTTATTTTATAAATAAATGGTTGTTGTTCTGAGCGTTGGGCGACGGTCAAGGTCTCAGAATAAATAGCCAGACTGTTGACGAGCTGTTTCATTTTGAAATAAATTGTACCTGTAAAATTTGTTTTTCATGGTGAAGTGCAACTGGTCAAACGTGATGAGTATCGATTATCTTAACATGGTTAATCATCATATTCCTGCCCTAATCTTATATCACCCTTCTGCCAGCCGCCAGGGTATCACTCACACCTTCTGTCAACGGTCACGGTATCATTTACTTTCAATCCTGCATCCTTCAACATAGTCAACCAGAAAGAAAGAGCTATACAGAACGTCTAGCTCAATCTCTTTCTCACACTGAAGTAAGATTGCAGAAAATACTAGTATAAAAAGTCTATGGTAGGACATCAGCGGGTCTAAAATGGCCGCTTTATCAGAATCCACGCAGAATCTTAGTACAAATCAGGTTAAAATTCTATAAAATATAATTCCTAAAATGCACTTAATGTCTAAAGCTATAAAGTCCATTTTAAGAATTTTAAATTTTTAACATGATTCATATCACGATTCTGCTAAAGCGGCCATTTTAGACACCCTGGAGGAACGAATCGCACAAGAGTGATGAATATAAATGTTAATAGATGTAGAAGGAGACCAAAGAAAAGATGGATGAATTGTGTGCGAAATGAATTGTGTGCAAGCGGTCGGTCGGTCGGAAAGCCATCTGAACTCAGCGAAACCATCTAAGAAGAAAATATGTGAAACCTTACGTTATGCTGCTTAAAAGTAATATTAAAGGCTGTTTATATTATCACGTTCATTTACAAAAATAGTCCGCTTCTGTTGTTGTGTGTTTTACAAACGAAAACTTACATGATACACAGGGGTTTCTAAACTCTTTACTGTTTACAAGGCACTACAACAGAAGAATAAGCAATTAATGATTTAATATCTACTTGACACAAAAACATTTTAATCTAATATAAAATCCCCCAATTAATCTAATAACAATTCTAATATAATTTAATTTTAGATTAATTTCCTGTAAAAAAATTAATAAACGTAATAACCCATAACCACCTAACTTTTAAGTATTTTATACAGTCTAACACTAAAACAAACATTAGTATTTCGAGTGGCAGATAATCTCACTAGTAATAGGAGAAGGCTTTGTTCTGTAACTAAAATTGTAAGATTCAAGATGCTGGGACTTATCTTAACTACAAAATCTTAACTTCAAAAGTTTTTAAGTACTTAAAGGAGTAAACTGACTACGTACATTAATTAAAAACTATTAAATAAACTATCAAGGAACTATAGAAGGGCATCAAGAAACTGCTCCTCACGCTGTCAGCCGGTAATGAGCCCAAAAGACTGGCGGCATTGCCACGTTATATGGCACCGTTCGTTTTTAATTTTCCTCAACCTACTACTTCTAGCAGCTCATGAGCACTTACTATTTTTAAACGGAAGGATTATATTTAGTGCTCTAACATATTGCTTTGAAGAGATAACGTTGCAGTTAGATTCAAAACGTGATGAACTTAAATCGAGGCCACCTACAGCTATACAATGTCGTCACTGATGTATTGTTCTTCTGTTTTCTGTTTGTCCGTTTTGTTCTCGGAGTTTTTCAGCCAAACTTGGATATGCTAGCCACTTGAGAGCACATAAAAGAGAAACGAAAACTCCCGACCATCACCTTTTCATATTTTTTTATTTTTGGAGGGTCTCAAAAAAGGGATCATCAAATATCTCCTTTTGTACTAAACCATAACCAATTTGACAGTTAATCCATAGACAATATGATAGCCACTGTCATTTAAAAGATACGCAATAGCCCTGCTGGACGGAGCAAACAAGAGTGTCATACTTCTATTGACTAAAAACCACCCATGTTCCTTCTCAGCCCTTTGTGTCCGGAGCCGCGGTATCTACCTACTACTTACCTACCGACCTAACCAAGTATTATCAACCTGAAATGTTCTACTCGTGGTCTTTCGAACAACCTGTAGCCCATGGCATTTCCCTAGGCCAGGTGTGGGTTAGTGTATGTACCAAATCATGCCTTCCTTCAATAATTGGTACTAGTAGCCGGTTCTAGCCGCTAGAATGCCTCACGTTCGCGATGTATTCCTTCGCCGTTTCAAAAACATTGGTGATGAAAGAAATGATTTTGGTTGTTTTTGAACTTCGTGACGAACCGATGTAAATACGGGTACCAAATAAAATTATGCCATAAACAATAATTTAATAGAACCGCAACCATTATTGAAACTTTCCGCATTTATTTCAATACCGCTGGTCCGTCGACAGCTGTACAAAAGCCATACAAATCAGTTTACACGAATATAATTCGTTAATAGTCGGTTTGTGGTGACTGACAACCGCAGGTGTGGACTGATGCTGAGTTATTTGTACAGGGAAGATTCAGAAGTACCACCTTCAAATATGATTGCTAGGAGATTTTATTTATTTATTAAACTTTATGCACAAGCAAAAAACTGTACAAAGGCGGACCTAATGCCTTGGGCATTTCATTTTTGCCTTGGGTTTTTTTTTAGATTTTCTTAGTTAAAACAAGGTAGGAGTTCAGTTCAGTAATAGTGCCTAATGCCGGTGGCCAATTTCAAACAACAATTGCACCGTTGATCGGAAATTATGTTTTGCCGTTGGTCCTGATCTGTCAGTCGTGTCGAATTGCCAGCCATCAAAGTTTGGGATAGTTTGTGAGAGACGTGGGTTTGCGCATAATTATATGGGTAGTAGACTTTTGACTGCTTCGTTAGTCGAGTGCTCGTAAACGCTACTCAGAGCTTGAGGTGTGGGATTTGATTCTCGGCTCGGACAAAGTGTTATTAAGTTTCTGCGTCAGCAATAGGGAATTTCACCAAAAAAATCTAATTAGTCAGTCAGATAGATTTTCAAAAAATAATAAACACGTATGTTTTCTTTTGTCACGTAAACAAAATATGAAGACAATAAATACAGTGCTTCGAAAAGTCGTGTCAAGTCGTGTGACGTCACAAGGTTAGAACTTTTTTATCAGACAATCAGGTGAATTACTCAGTAGAAGCCATGTAATCTGAATTTGTGTCCGGCTGATGGCAATTTTTACACCCCCTGTACCATGGGATTAAAAATAAAACTGCTAAAATGTGGGTGTACTATTAAGTATACACTTCTGCTTATTCCTTCGGGGATGTTAAGTAGTGTACTTTAATACATACATACATACACTCACGCCCTTTTCCAATGAAAAACCACAGAACCACAGACCGCCACGTGCTACGATCCTTACATACTTCTTTTGCCTCGTCCACATTCACACATCTGGTCATACACGCATACCGGTTACGAGTACTACGCACCTGTCCTTTCTGAAGAACGGCACCAATAACATCAGTGTATGTCTTCCTAGGGCGTCCCCTCCCGGCGTTGACACTCACATCTGCCTTGTGAATACCGTTCGTTAATCCTTCATTAATTAATGACTTCTCCTCATCCTCTCCACATGATCGAACCTCCTAAGCATACTCTTTTCAATTTTTGTCGCTACTTCTTTAATACATATTTCTTGGAAATTATATTTCGATGTCTGACTAAGTCTCCGTTAATATTTAATGCCATGACCGACAGGTACCTACCGTTCGTAAATGTAGTGAGCCTTCTGCACTTTGATTGCTTGGTTCAGTCGTTTATGCTACCAATGACGTGTCGCTGGCTTTTAATAAAATTAGCGGCCGTACCCATTGTTTTCATATTTGCTACAAGTGACCGATTTCTGGAATATAATAATATGTGACGTCATGAAGGTATTTGTGGTAATTAACGAGCTTAGTGATACTGATTCTGCCTTGTTGACGCTTTGAGGTGGATTAGAACCACCCCAATTTGCTATGGTAAGATTAGAGAAAAATTGAAACCAGAGATTAAAAAAAAATAGTTTAAAATTACTTAATGCAAAACAGCTGTGTATAACTGCGTGGTAAGCGTGTAAGAACGTTGTTAGTCTAACTGCGTGCTCAAATTGGCCACTGCCAATCTAATTAAATAAATTCAAACACAATGCGAATTGTTACATTAATAAATGAATTGAGAATTTAACTGAGTTTAGCAAGATGGGGTATAATCGACCAATCTAGGATGCAAGGCAAATGTGGAGCCGCAACGCAGGATATACCACAACCTTACTCGCACATTCTAAGACTGGGATAAAGCAAACAAAAGAGAGAGAGCTGTCCGGCTGTACAGTCAACAGTACCAACATGTACACAGTTTAAAAGCAATTATCGCCTTCAATATTCGACTTCATTTTCATGTTACGTAACGAAACTAAATATTTTGGAACCCATTTTATTATAAAATAGGTCATATCACAAAGTTGCAATAGATATTTCAGGAGAAATTCGCCTTTAAACTTTGCTAAGTGTATACATATTGGTGCTCGTGACTGTACCCACTGTTCGGATAAAGTCTGAGTCATCGATTCGAGCAGAAGACTAAGAAGAGCTAACAGCACCGGTGGAAACACAATCACTGATCTTATCCATGTTCAAGAGCGTAAACATTGTCGTTTAGGTGTGCTGGCCGCGTTCGGTTTCTCCAGTAGACCCTTACGATATGCACCAGATTATCACACATTTTCAGGACTATTAATTTGCTTTAAAAATTCTACCCGTGAGATATTCGCGACGAATAATAACTGCCACATTGAACTCTAAACTTACAAAGCACTAAAAACTTTGATTAACTTATTCAGACGAAATTAAATACCAAAAAAAACTTTAAAAAAGTAATTTTTTTTTAAGAATGGGCTTAAAAAGTAATTTAAGAAATGACTTTCTTCGTAACAATGCCTTCTTTATAAAGTTTTGTCATTAATTGGTCCGTTGAGAAACCAACTTTTTATTGCAGTCAGTGGATATTAAAAAGTTCAGACTTCGACGAACGCTTTGGTATATGAATTGGTAATCGCAATGTCGCTGAGAAGTATACAACAGCCAATCCCTTTAATGTGACCCTGTATAACCTTCATGTTCAAAGTACCTACTTCTTCTTTAGAGAGAATCTAGTTAGACTGCTACATCTCTTTGCTATAGTATAGGATATACAGGATGTGTATTTACCCATCACACAGCCGGTAACCAAGCATTCTGTACATCAAACTAATTACCCATAATTTTTTGCAGGGGAACGTTTTTTTTTGGGTCAAAAAAACACATTTTACGGTAAAACTCAATGTAGCACTTTTAAGACATTGTGCTAGTGGATGCTTTGAATAGTAAACAGGTCATGGAGGTAATTTAAAGTTATAACCTGAAAAACTAGTAATTACAGAAACAGCTGTGAAAAATTTGGAACTTTAACCCCCAATATCTCCGTAACTAGGGGGTTCCAATGGTCATGGTTTCAATGGTAGGTACAGGATTGTCGTTGTAAGTGCATGTTCAAGATAACAATGACATCTGTAATACACTCAAACAAAGGACACGAACAGCAAGCGAGGGACTACAGTGACAATAGGGAAGTTGACAAAAAAATCTAATTAGTTCGTCAGATAGATTTACAAAAAATATTAGCCCAGCACCACGGATATTGTTGTCATTAGTATTACTGGGTCCTAAGTTGTGAGCTGTTATATTTGATTCCAATAATAGGTATGACAAAAATGCTTGAACGCAAGGAAATTAGTTCTAGTTTCTACAAGGTCCGTACTAGTAAATAACTCCGGATGTAACCTGTACACTATTTAACATAAATTACGTTCATTCGGCCAAAAAAAAAGACTCGCCTCCCCTACATGGGTACACCTCTGCCTAACCCATCGGAGATTACAGGTATGATTTTATTATGCAACTAGCTTGTGCCAGCGGCTTCACCCGCGTGGAGTTTGATAAATGTCCCACGGTATCATACTACCGGAATAAAAATGTGGAAGATATATTCTATGTGGTAACCCAGGCTATAAACTATCTGTTTTCTAAATTTCATCCACATCCGTTCAGTAATTTTTGCGTGAAAAAGTAACAAACATACATCCATCCATCCATTCATACATCATCACAAGCTTTCGCATTTATAATATTAGTAGGATTTAGTATAAGAAGTTCGGCAATCTGTGAAACTTGTCACAAAAAAAATATATAGGCGTAATACTAACAAGGACAAAGATAGCTAATCATTAAATGATTACAGAATATTTTAAATAATATCTCGCGTACTTCCCAAGTTCAAGAATTACGACGAAGAATAATTCATGAACAAGCTAACATAATGGTTTTACAACTGATTACAATGTGATAAGATAGGAATAATGGCTAACATTGAGATTATGAATGTACGAAAAACAAGGATGTCAAAATTGCAAACAATCTCCTAATCTTAGACGAATATAAATACAGGGTGTTTGGAAGGGAGCTGTACATACGCCTAGGGTGGAAACTAGGGATAGTCTGCTACCTACCCCCGCCCATTATATTGACCTTGGCCTCAAGGTTTTTATTTAATTTAAAATTATTTCTTTACCTTACTACGGTACTTCAGGCCCCATAACTTTTCTTCTCCACAATTTTCTGGTGTAAAATAATTTTTTGCAGGACCCTAAGACTCTAACGATTAAAACAAGACCATTAGCCGACCGGTCCCATGGATAGATTTTGAGCTACAGGTAGTTTTAGTCAAAAAATCATAAAAAAGTCAAATAAAAAATAATAATAAATTAAAAAAAAACCTTGAGGCCAAGGTCAATATAATGGGCGGGGGTAGGTAGCAGACTATCCCTAGTTTCTACCCTAGGCGTATGTACAGCTCCCTTCCAAACACCCTGTATAACATTTATTTATTTTTAATTAGCCTATTCTGTTCCGCGTATAGGCTAATACTGTCCCTTCCATTCCATTCCAACTCTCCCGGTGTTTTGTCTTCTCTGGAAAATAAGTAAGGAATTAGTCCAAAGCCAAGTGATTACGATGACGAAAATTAAAGTAAAATAATCTGTCTCTAAAGTTTACATGGAGATGGGCACAGAACACGTAGCAAGAACAAACGACTAGCTATGGACAATAGGGGATCGGACAAAAAAAACTAGTTTGTCCGTCACATAGATTTCCAAAAAATATTGAACACATATTTTTTTATTTTTTCACATAATCCAAAAATAAAGACGATACAGTGCTTTGGAAACTCGTGAACTCCACGAAAACGTCACACATTTTTTACCTACAAATGACGTCACAACCCATGATCTTTGACGCGTTTTATCTTCGTCAATTTTTTTTTAATTTCATGAAACAAAAAACACTAATAAGAATCATATATTTTTGACTCAGCCCGATCCCCTATTCAGATTGAATTGATGAGATTGGCACCAGCAAAAAGAGGCCTATAGCCAGCGATGGTGATGGACAATTCGCATGATTTGATGGTCCGACAGGAAGGACAGGCAGACAAAATCCTATGAGTTGCAGGGCAAAAAACTGGCTGACAGAAGCCAAAGTACAACTTTTTTTTACTAAGGGGTCACGATACACAGAGGAACGGCGCCGTGCGAGACGGTTGGTCCGTTGTAAGGTGTGGTATGGCCACACTAGACCAGCTCAAAGACAAAGTACTACAACCGACATCCAAAAATTGTAAAATTTTTGGATGTCGGTTGTAATACTTCTGTCTAGTAACAGGGTTCATAGGATGAAACCCACGCGGCTTACAAAGCCATTTATGTACTATAATATTCCATTTTCTTGCAGCGCAGATTTGCGGAAATTGAATTTTTCACCCGGTGATAAGAGGCTTCTGAGTTTTTTTATAGCTTGTATCAATCACCTGCCTTATCTCTGTAGAATATTATACATAAACATGTGTATGTTTTAACAGCTTCCTTACAATGCGGTTTAATCTCTTGATGAAAAAAACTTGGCATTTGTATTTTCCTAGGTACCTATATTCTTACGGAAAAACTTATTCAAAACACAATATAATAAAAGAAACTTAAGAATTACGACGCATTCGAGATAAACATGATACAGAGGATTTGCACACTTAATCTTTAGGATTACTTATTCTATTTTAGTACTGATACTAATATCGGAAATACTTGATATATACTCGTAAAATCGACTATGTCGTCAATAGTTGTTGGTCTAGCTTACTTTGCAGGTTTCAGGTTTAATTTGCAGATTGGGTAAGCGCTCGGGGGTTCACGCAAATATACTTGTGTCTCCCAGGCTCCTGACACATGGTTGTAGTGGGAACAGCGGGTTTTACTCGGTTAGAGTCCGACATAGCCCTCCGCTTCCCCAAGACGGAGGGTATCGATGAGGATTTTTTCACTTGAAAAAAGAAAGGTTGGGTGAAAATTGATTGGGTTTTCGTCAGGAATTCTTCAGTCGCAACCCTGAGTCTGGATATGTGCCGGTTTGGTGCTAAATAAATTGGCTCAACGCCAAGGCAGTGGGCCTAAGCATAACTGGTGTTAAGTACGTAATGGACGCCAGCACATCAATTGCAAACTGCACAGCAGTCTGTCAAATTTCTCAAATAGATTTTCAACTTTACCGCCAATGCATTCGATTCAAGTTTGATTGGGGTTTGACAGTTTCGAGTAGCTTTAAGTGATGGCGTCTTGTACTTAATCGATGAAGCAGCCACCTATTGAATCGATTGAAAGTGAAATCTTCGCGAAGTAGCCTTGACACCTCGACGGTAGGTGAACGGTGGAACCCGTCGTGCAAGTTATGTTGAATTTGCAATACGTCTGTCCTTTTCTAGTCATAGTGAAGTTGACAATGTGAAAGCGAGAAAAAGAGTTTTGCGTAACTTCAATCTTGTAAGTGGTACTGTATAAGTGATGAGTGATGTGTAGAAATGGAATTAAATTGAACTATTTATTTGTTTTGATCACCATTTCTAAACACGTTGTACCTTAAGAAATAAATATTAAAAGAGTGATGGTTGGTCACATTTTATCCAAAATTTTTAAACCAAAAATCTGTTTTATTTCTTAATCGCGAGTCAGCCCTCACACACATTATTTTGTGTCAAATAGGTATTATTTTATATGGGACAGCTGATTATTATTTCTCGATAAAGATGATTGTTACATGGTGATCATCAGTTTCATGATCTAAACCACACCCTATGATCATCACTATATTATACACAGTGTAGACAACACAACTAAGATAAGTTAGACCGAAGTGGGATAATACCAAATATGGTTCCATATAAGTTAAACTCCCTATTGACACAGACTATGTTATCATACTTAACATGATTCCAGGTTAATTGACACATAATTTTAGCATAAAAAATAATAACTTGATTCCTATACACAAGATATTGTAATTTACCTAAGTACGCCAATTATATGATAATAGTTAGTATCGTTAAAATAATGGCGGCATAATTAAGTATTCTAGCAAGTTTAAAATTATCAGTATTTGGGCGACCGGTACTTCTGCTCGAATCAAAATAGAGAAAACGAATTTTCTCAAATATGTGATCTACCTAGATTGATTTTTCGCCCAAGTAAACGATTGTAACTATTTTGAAAGGTTCAATGTAGAGGTACATTGAAACTTTCAAAATAGTTACAATCGTTTTTGAAACAGTGATCACAAATAGTGCTAATTTAATAGTATTAGATCTAAATATAAAATAGATAAAACTACGAATTCTGAATTTAACAGTAGCATAGAAAACATGTTTTACCCGTGGCAGTAACCCAAGCAAGGAACCTTATTGCAACACAAATAAAGATCACTATGGTTTTCGCAGATATGTAGGTAAATCTTAATCCACGTTTCTATTACAATCACTGAATTCCAATTAAAAGATTGATTCATCGCATCGTAGATCTAGTGGTCTAAGCTTGACTGGTGAGCATGAACTCCTAGGTTTGACTACCTGGTCAGGCAAAATGGTAATGGGTTTTCAATTTCTTTTTCCTTTTATTTCGTCACGGGGTCATAATTTGAGCCCGTTTGATGATAATAAGCTTACCTATTACATAGAACTTAAACATAAATGGCGTAATGTGGGTATCACTATAAGGTACAAATCTGCCTAACTGTTCGTATATTACAGTCGTGATTTTATGTTATGTTCATCACTGTTTTAAACCAGCAACTTCTATGGTAACATAATTTAATTTACTCATGATTTAATAATGTTTGTGGTTTTCCTTCTTATTGATAAGCAATACGCATAGCACGTGCTTGTGTAGTGGTGTTATTCTTATTGGATCGACATACATTTAGCTCTAACTTATGTAGGTACAAATATATTATGATTTATGACTGAAAAGTCAGTTTTTCAGGCTTTTGATTAGGTACCCGTAACGAAACAATGCCGCAATGAAAACAGATACCCTAAGACCGAAAAATAGCAATCCTTGAAAGAGTTCTTCACCTGACGGGGTTCCTAGTTTTTTTTTTTTTTTATCGGCTTTTGACTATGGGATATACAAAACATATATTACATCTTGAGATATAATATATTATCGCTCGTCATACATTTTGTACGCGACCGTTCACACTGTGCTATAATATATAATTACATTTCAAACGCGGGATGTGATATATAGCTCTACAATTTTACATCCCATATTAAAAAACAGGCATATTACGTCGTATAGACCAGTGTATCGTTTGTCACTATTAAAACGTTGAAGATCACGATAGACGTCGATTCAACATGAACAGGCTTACTTTTGGATTTCAAAGTAAAGATCTTTAATAAATGTAGGTGCTATCGCCGTTATTGACATCTTACCTGGTAGAAACTATAGTATTGGAAAAAAACTATATACCTACTACATTATATACTACATTATATAGAGGAGCTCGTGGCTTAATAAGAACTGCCACTCGGGTCGATCTTTAGGTTAAGCTGCGCTTGCCTAGGTCGATCGGTGGATGGGTGACCGCCCATTACATACCGAGTTTCCTCCGTGCCTCGGAAAGCACGTTAGCTGTTGGTCCCGGGTGCCATATATAGACCTTTGGCAGTCGTTACGGGTAGTCAGTGACCTGAAAGTCTGACATCCAGTCTTACCAAAGGGTATCGTATTACCTAGTATTAACTGGGTTGTGGAGGTCAGATAGGCAGTCGCTCCATGTAAAATACTGGTATTCAGCTGCATCCGGTTAGACTGGAAGCCGATCCCAATATAGTTGGGAAAAGGCTATGCAGATGATACTATGTACATTATACATAAATGAGCAACATTGTACATAGTTAAATTTTAATTTAAAGTTATTTTTTAGTAAATAAAAGGTTAGTTTTATATTTGTGTCTAATGAAGAGACTTTTTTTTTTAATCTTTTTTTTTGGAGTTTTATCACTCAGTAATAATGTCACCCCTATAACATACAATTATCAACTTACAGCTAAACAATGAGTAACACAGTTATATTAAAATTTCTTATAACCTCGTTAACTAACCCTATTTGTTCTTATAAATAACAAATAAAAGCCGACACAACATCCTAGCTTGAAGAATAGAATGAAGAGACATTAGACTGAACACACGCCTTTTTAAAATGTTATTATGACTGTAAATCTGATCTGAATAACCCGATAGCCCTGTTTCTAATATCACTCCATATTAACCACGAATCCCCGCCATTACTCAGTCGTTATGTCATACAATTATTTCGAGCATCGCAGTTGCGTATCAGTGGCTAATTATAGCGGGAATGATGCCTTATTGCAGTGTTACATGATATGTTTGTGTACGCATAAAACTAGGATAACATTCACTAATATATTACTGTGTTTTAACACAAAATGGCTATGAACACAGTGGGCGTAAAAATACCCTTACCGAAGCTGAGAGGTATTTTTGCGCACTGTTGTACACATCTGGCTACATCTGGAAGTTTCCTGCACCACGTTGTCTGCTTGTCAGCATAGTGTGTCGATGACAACATCGGAGTTTAAACGCGGGATATTACGATGTGAGCAGTGGTGGCCCAGAGGTTGCGGCCCCGACTTACGAACAGTAACTCGTGGGTTCGAAACCAGCCAGCATTACTTTGTGTAATTTATTTTATCACCACTACTCTCAAAACGCTGACGGAAAACATCGTGAGGAAACCAGCATATCTTAGAACCAAAAAATTCGAAGACATTTGTCATCTATCAACCCGCACTAAGCCAAGCTTAGTGGATTATAGCCCATCCGAGTCCCTACTGCAGTGGAAAGATTATAGGCTGATGAAGATGATGATGATTATGATGTTATTTAAAAATATGTACTAACGTCATGTTCATCTCTATAACACACTTTTTTATTTTTATATTTGGTGAGAGGAAAATCATCAAATAACCCCTCCCGCTCTTGGGCAGAGCGAAAGGGAGTGTCAGACTTCTACTGACTATAAAACACCTATGTTCCTTCTTAGCCCTTTATATCGAGGCCGCGGTATCTCTTACAACATCCCGCAGCCCCGACGGGCTCTATAAAACCCTTGGCCTTATAAAAATCGGTCACGTTGAAAAATTCATGGAAACTTACAGAAATACTTTGAAATAAAATTCATATAACGGATATTTCTAAGTAAAATGTAAACAAGCTATTTTTAGAAGAGGGAAGGGTGCGTCGACTTATGTCATCGGAATGACAGAACAATATGCCATGGCAGGGGAATAAACAATAGGTACTGGCAACCCTTACTTAAATTACATGGAGGTATAAGGCGAAAATAGCTTTGGTGTAAATATAGCCCGATTACGTACTCCAAAACAATTTTATTGAAGACTAACGGACGTCACGCGGTATCACCCGCGTAGTTCCCGTTCCCGTCGGAATACAGGGATAAAAAGTATTAATAAAGAATAGGGGATCGGACTGAGTCAAAAAACAATGATTCTAATTAGTCCGTCAGTTAGATTATCGAAAAATATTGGATACGTGTTTTTTGTTTTATCAAATTAATCAAAACTGACGAAGGTAGGATGTGGTTGTGACGTCATTTGTAAGTAAAAAATGTACTATCATAATATGACGTTTTCGAAGAGTTCACGAGTTTTCGAAGCACTGTATTGACTTCATTTTTTGTTTATGTGAAAAAAGAAAAAATACATCTCCAATATTTTTTGGAAATCTATTTATTTATTTATTTATTTATGTCCACACAAAATACAAAAAAAAAGGAAAATATATAAAAAATAGAAGAGCACAAAGGTACTGCTTATTTCTAAAGAAATTTCTTCCAGCAGACCTGCGAGAGGAGAGTTGGATTAGAAATATAGACACAGTGTGTAAAAAGACAAACAGAAACTAGAATTAAGAGAGAAAAAAAAAGTCTATCTGACGGACTAATGTTTTTTTTTGTCCTATCCCCCCCTATTTTTCAAATCGGTCTAGTAGTTTCGGAGCCTATTCGTTACAAATAAACAAACAAATCTTTCCTCTTTATAATATTAGTGTACGTATACGAGTGCGACTTCATCAGCAAAAATGGTTATAACTCGGATTAGTTCACGATAATAATGAATATAGTTTACAGCTAATTGTAGTCAAGAATAATATGTCTTTCTACCAATGAAAACATTTTTAAACTTAGGTCATTAGTTACGGAGATTACCCCCTACATACAAACTGACAAAAAAGATGTGTCAAACGTAGTTCAGACTTGTTGAACACGATCAGTTGTATTGGTGAAGTTCGCAGAGATCTTTTAGACCGACACTATATGAAAGGGTCCACTTTCATTTTACAATAGTTTTTCTCCAACGAGCATTTTTTTTATGTCCTACGAATGTTGCGTACTAAAACATAACAGATATAAAGTACTGCAGACTCAAAAATCATAAAAAAACTTCCTAAAAGAGTATTAATAAAGTTCAAGGCCATGAAGATACAACCATGGCAAAACTGTGTTTTTGGACAGGAATTTCCTCCTTAGATATTGTTCATACAAGGGAAAAAACATGCCTAAAAATGTACCAAGCAGTTTGAAGTACTTACCGAAAATGAACTGTGATGTAACAGGACGTAGGTAAGCTATTTTCCAAAAGTTAAGTTCATTAGAGTTCAAGGACCTATATATTTTTAATAGTATTGTGTAAGCAACCTATGTAATAGACAGTTATAAGCTTTCATGATTTGTAACTATACCTACACTGTCACTTACGGGATATATTTCTTGTTTTTCAACTATTATACAAGCGTCTGCCTCATTGGTCTAGTGGTAGCAAGTGCGACTGCTGTGTGTGAGGTCCTAGGTGAGATTCCCTGGTTGGGCAAAGTTTTATTGTTTTTTTTAATTAGCAATTTCTCAGTAGCAGCCAGGGAGTTTGAATTTGTCAAGGTAGCCCGTGAAATTCGAATTTTCAACCGTCTCAGTTCAGTCTATATAAGTCTCAAGAGTGACTGATTGATGAAAAAGGCATTCTTGAGACTTATAATGAACTGAGACGGTTGTATTGGTGATTTCAATCATTATTATTCAGTAAATAGACACTTGTTACTGCCGCGAAGCCTGTTTATGTATGATACGACTTGACACTGACCGAGAAGTTGCAAAAAAAGTTAGAAAATTCGAATTTTGCAGGATACCTTGTCGCATCAACCTTAATACATAACAAATGTAAGTGTACTAATGGGTGAACTTCATCCGAACCCTTTGCGTGTAACAGACGTGATGCTATGTTATGTTAAGCGCTTGGAAGTGAACAATTGAAAAGTTGAAAATCATGGAAAATATCTCGAAAGTAACTGTGGAATTTTAACCTACATTAGCTTGCACCAAACGAGTTACTTGATGTACCATTGTACACGACATTCAACAAATTACATGTATGAACCCGTTACAATTTTTTTTTTTTATTACTTGGTACTAGTTTCTACTTGTTGACTGCTTTTATTTGATAATGTAATGGTACAAGTTACACCTCCCTTAGTGAACTACCATTATGCGGAATAATAATTATTAATAATTGATTATACGGATTCTTTTCTCGCATGGATCGTTAAACTTCAGTAAAATCAATAGAAGTTATTATTTTACCTAGTACACAATCCTTTCCAAGGTTCTCTCTAATGATTTTTATTACTTTCATCTCTGTTTATATATTAAGTGTAAAGAATTAAAAAAAAAAACATTTCAGTTTTATGGTGGACAAATGACAAAATTCGCCCACGGATTCCTAAAATTGATACAAGTAGAGGTGATGGCTTCTAGAATCTACATTTTGCATAAGTGAACTAACTAGTTAATTGCCTGAATAAAGTTTTTCTATACTTCATTTGCACATTTCTTTGGCAAACATCATACCTCATTGATCAAGGCTGTTAAAACAATATCTTTAAAACCACAAAGGCATGAAGATAAAGTAAAAATACCAGCTGGTTGCGTCCTAAAACCCCAGATGCGGCTAAAACTTTGCTCACATGAAAATAACTTCAACATTATACATGTAATTACTTAGGTTCGTACCCACATAGGTACGGTCAGCAACAGAAGTAGTTTAACATTTCGGAAATTTATTTATTTGATGTAGGTCCAGGACTCCAGTTATTATTTTTAATGTTTCAGAAGATTTTTCTATTAAATATTCCTTACTCTTCAATAATTTGGCAGTTTTTATTAAACAACCTGCTTTGAAAATTTGAGTAGTGTTAATCTACTTCTGATGCTGACTGTACACTCACGAGCAATAGGGGATCGGACAAAAAAATAATAATTAGTCCGTCAGATAGATTTTCAAAAAATATTGTACACGTATTTTTTCTTTTTTCACATAAACAAAAAATTAAGACGATACAATGCTTCGAAAACTCGTGAATTCCTCGAACGTCACATGGTAGTACATTTTTCACCAACAAATGACGTCACAACCCCCCACTCATGATCTTTGACGCGTCTGTTCTTTGTCAATTTTTATTAATTTGATAAAACAAAAAAAACACGTATACAATATTTTTCGATAATCTAACTGACGGACTAATTAGAATCATATTTTTTATTTTTGACCCAGTCCGATCCCCTATTATATGTAAATGCTGGCAGCGTTAACCGTGGAAATTGTGTTTTTCCTACTCCTCAGCTTTTCATCATCATCATTTCAGCCGAAAAACGTCCACTGCTGGACCTTCCCTAAGTGTCGCCACATTCTCGCATCCAGCGGATCCCCGCAACCTTCACCGGGTTATCGGTCCACCTAGAGGGAGGGCTTCCAACGCAACGTCTTTCGGTTCGCGGTCGCCACTCCAGAACTTTCTGGCCCCATCGGCCATCATCGGCGATTGCATGAATTGCGCTCATCGCATACAGACGTGCACATCAATGCAATACAAAAATAAATAAAGTAACGTTTGCTATAAATTCTGACCCAGTTTAAGTGCATTAGCTTGATATATACAAATCAGCGTAGTAAGCGGTTTTAACTCGACAGAATGGACTAACTCGATTATAAAGAGTATATTATAATCTGGAAAATGGACATCAGCCCCTTCAACCAAAGGAGTGGGATGACGCCACGCAGCCCTCCGTCGACACCATCACCGAGACCACCTCAACAAGCCATGCAGCACCAAGAAGAAGCCGTTGAACCAGTTTCTACGCCGGAGATTCAGAACTGGTTGGGGACTATTCATCAATACTTGAATGAGGTATGTGCTATATCATCAGAGGGGAAACTGAATACTGAGCAGAAGCAAAGAGTTAACAATCTCTGCCGTAAAGTTGGACATGGTGTTTCTCAATTGGCTGTTCAATACCAGTCACTAAAATCAAAAGCCTTACAAACACAAACGGCCCTGATAACGATGACTGAAGCCCGAGACCTAGCGGACTGTCTCTCCGAGATGAACCGCACCATTCAAGAGTCCTGTGCGAAACAAGCTGCAAGTACTCAGGCAACTTCTACAACTTTTGCCGAAATGGTGAAGAAGGGGTCCAGCAGTTTTATTCGTCCAAATAATCTTAGCTCCGTGGCGATTTTTCCAAGCGACAACTCAAAGACCAGTGATGAGACCAAGAAAATGATACAGAAGATCATATGCCCTGGTGAAATGAAACTGAAAGTACGAGACGTCCGTAAAATAGGTAAAGGAGGACTTATCATCAGCACTGAGACCAAGGATGACCTAGAAAAACTCAAGAAAACAGTTCAAACCGCTTCGTCAGGCCTTACCGTCGACGAACCTCGAAAGCGCAAACCTCGCATTATTGTTATTGGAGTTCCCGCATCAATGACCGAAAACGAGGTTTATAAATGCATCTACGAGCAGAACATAACGGAAAAACTGCCCATGAACCTAGATACATTTCTCAGTTCAATTAAGCTTAGCCATAAATCTGGCAGGAAAGATGCTGAGAACTGTAACTATATAATAGAAGTTTCACCCATCATTCGCAAGGCCCTCATCACTCAGGACAGGTTATTTATAAACTGGACGTCCTGCCCGGTACGAGACTTCACACTAGTAACGAGATGTTACCAGTGCCACCAGTACGGTCATGCAGCTAAGACTTGTAAGGTCGATGTCCCTACTTGTGCCCATTGCGGAGAAGAAGGACATACTAGCGAAGACTGCGGGAAAAAAGCCGATAATCCAAAGTGTGCCACCTGTATGCGCTTTAAAAAACAAGCAAACCACAAGACGGGAGATGCCGCATGTCCGGCTAAACAAGCTGCCGAATACAGGTATATTAACTCAATTGACTATGAAGGCGCCTAAGAGCGCCACAAATTTTTTATAAATCTCTTATTCTTATTCTTAGACTTAATTTTTTTTATTTGTTGTTACTTTTAAATAGAATGGAAATTAATTTAATTACAGACATAGACAATTCACTTTTAACTGAGCCAAAGTCATGTGAGGTTGAGGACTGCAAGCAATATCTTTCCCAGTATCAAAAGTCACTAACCATACTAACCCAAAACATACGTAGTGTTTATAAGAACATGGATAGCTTTAATATTTTTCTCCATAGGCTTAACTTTAATTGTGACATTATAGTGCTAACAAAGTGCTGGCTATCTAAGCGCCACGATAATCTACCGGTGATACCAGGATACAACTTAATGTACACTAAAATTAACCATAATCAAAATGATGGTGTTGTTGTATTTGCTAAAGAATCATTAAGGGTTAAAGTCGAAGAACCTACTCTAGAAGACTGTATTAGTAATTGCCTTATCATCAAAATTGGTACAACCACAGCGATAATAGCTTTGTATAGATCACCTTCCGCTAGAAACTTAACCTCTTTCAACAGTTCCCTTAACCAGATCCTTCCAGCCTTAAGCCCATTTAAGAACGTTATACTAACAGGCGATATTAACATTAACATTGGCTCAGAAAACTGCGATACAGGGACTGAAGATTACCTTAACATCTGCTCATACCATGGTTTTTTGCCTGCTCACACATTACCTACTCATCAGAGTGGTTCTTGCCTCGACCATATGATGATCAAAACCAGCTATTTATGTATTACGCTTGTTACTAACTCAACAATAACTGACCACCACTCCGTCATACTAGCCGTAAATTTAACGCTGCCTAAGCAAAATCGACCCCAGACAAAGTCCAAATTAAACATAAATAAACTCGAATATGATTTACGCAACATTGACTATAGCGTAGTTTACAATACTGCTGACGCTAACTCGTCTTTATCATACTTAATAAAACATGTCCAACAAGCAATATTGAGTAATACGACAGCTGTGACGGTAAATAATCGTCTTCGTAATATTAAGCCTTGGATTACTCCTGGAGTAATTCGCTGTATAAGACACAGAGATAAACTTCATCAGAAAACTAAGAAATACCCTGATAATTTAATCATTGTAACGACCTATAAAAGATACAGGAATTTTTGCAACAATCTGTTGAAGAAGCTTAAAAATAATTACGATAAAAATGAGTTAAATAAAGCAGGTAACAATAGCAAGCAAATTTGGAAACATGTTAAAAACGTCACCTACATGGCTAAACAACGTGAATCAAATTCGAGATTATTGTTTACTAATCCTTCACCACAGATATCCGCCAATATAGTGAATAATTTTTTTGTTAATGTTGGGAAAACTTTGGCCGAACAGATTTCAAAACATTGTGCCCAACCAACTTTCCAAAAATTTAACAACAGCCTGAAATCATTTGCGATGTTGGATACTGACGAAGACGAAGTATCCCGAATCATATCTAATCTTAAAGACGACTGTGCAGTTGGTTGGGATAATATAAGCAACAAGATCCTTAAACTCTTTAAGCATATATTGTTATCTCCCTTAACCCATATATTTCGAATCTGTCTTTGCGAAGGAATTTTCCCTAAATGCCTAAAAAAGGCAGTTGTTATCCCTATATTTAAATCTGGAGACAAGGACTTGGTTAATAACTATAGGCCAATATCATTACTACCCTCAATCTCGAAAATACTCGAGAAAATAATAAACAATAGACTAGTTAATTATCTAGAAAAAAACAACTTCTTGTCACCTGCGCAATTTGGGTTCAGAGCCAAATTATCGACCGCTGATGCGGTGCATAGCCTGACCGATTACGTCTCAGAAGAGCTAGACAAAGGAAGCCAGGTTTTGGGAGTCTTCCTTGATTTAGCGAAAGCTTTTGATACTGTCTCTGTTTCACTACTTCTAAGAAAATTAGAGGCCATAGGTATAAGGGGAACGACGCTGACATTACTTACTGACTACCTAGACGACCGATATCAATGTGTTAAGATTGACGACTTTACGAGCGACGAGCAGAAAAATACTGGAATTGGTGTTCCCCAGGGGAGTATATTGGGCCCTACCTTATTCCTGGTATATATTAACGACTTGTGTAAGCTAAATATAAAGCACGGCATAATCGTATCATATGCATATGACACGGCGCTAATATTTTCTGCTAAAAACAGTAGCGAACTATATGAAAACGCTCAACTCGGTTTTAATACTGTAACTGATTGGCTTCAAAGCAATTTACTAACACTAAATGCTGACAAGACAAAATATATCCACTTTTCCATTCGCAAGTCTCAACTTAACACTACTGACTTTCATATATGTGCCCATCAATGTGGTAACCCGTCAGTCAACGTATGCAATAATTGTCCTACTATCCTCAAAACCTGTACCATTAAATACCTCGGGGTTATAATAGACGACACTCTCTCCTTTAGGTATCATATTGAATGTTTAGTTAAAAGAGTGCGAAAATTAATATATGTATTTAAAAAAATACGAACGTTTGCAGACCCCCAATGAATCACACATGTTTATTTTGCCCTATGTCAATGTATAATTAATTACTGTAACACTTCATGGGTGGTTCGTCAAAAACGATCCTGCTTCCTCTTGAAAGAGCTCAAAAAGCAATTTTAAAGATAGCAAACTTCCTTCCCTTTTTCTTTCCTACAGCTGACCTATATAAATCCTGCAATGTGCTGACTGTGCGCCAGCTTTTCATTATGCACCTAGTATTAAAACAGCACACCATGCTCACGTATAATGCTGACATTACTAACAAGAGACGGAATGATATAGTATGCATTTCTAATGTTATATCCAAACACGCGTTTGCCGAAAAATTCTTTTCATTTTTAGGCCCATTTTTGTACAATAGATTAAACAGAAAACTAAGCATGTATAAGTTAAACTATTTTAGCTGTAAACAATCAGTAATTACCTTTTTACAACCCTTAACTTATGCACAGACAGAAGATCTACTTGTTGTCTGCAAGTAAACTGCTTATACCGTCTTCCTATCTGTAGTTTATATAATACATGTAAGTTTTTAATAAGTTTAGTATTTTATTATATTTACACTAAATGTTAATTTATTTGTTTTAAGTAGTTAAGTATACACCTTGTAGCCTGAAACACAGGTTCAATCTAGTTCAGGCAAAAAAGAAACTTTGCTCTATTATAACTAGTTATTATTTTATTGTAAATGTGCCACTTCTTATAAATAAACGATTATTATTATTATTATTCTGCGAGCAATGTGCCCTGCCCATTGTCACTTAAGTTTGGCAATTCTTCGGGCTATGTCGGTACACTTGGTTCTCATGCGGATGTCCTCATTTATTAATTTAATGCTGATGTCCTTTTTATTAATTTAATTGCAGGTTTCGAAGCAATTAAATTGTTTCTCTGGGACTTCGTCGAGCGTTATTATCTTGGTAGTCGCTACTATTCATTTTGGCTTTCAGGAGTTACACAGGTTTGGTAATACTGAGGCGGGCTTTTCCTGTAAAAAGTGTTTATACCTTTATAGCAAAGTGCAGTTGCGAATTTCTCGTGAAATAACGATTGCAACTTTGACGGCACGGTTGTTCCAGTGGCTGAGCGTTCGATCCTCGAACGGAACAAATATTTCTATGGCCTACAGACAGTTTTTTCGTCTCTGGATATTTGTGCATGTGAGTTTAAATGTTCGTGATCGCACCTACGATACAGGATAAATTCCAAGTGTGGGGAAAGTTTTTTTTTTTTTTTTAAACTTTGCTAAATGACCTACTTTATGATAAATGGATTCCAAAATGTTAGATTCGTTACGTTAAAATGAAGATTAAATCAATATAGTAGGCGAAAATTGCTTGTCGTTATTGCCAAACCTGGTTTCAGTGTTTATACCACCCATGCACATTTTTTTTTTGGCGGGTCGATAATCATCAAATGACCCCTCCCGCTCTTGGGCAGAGCGAAAGGGAGTGTCAGACTTCTGCTGACTAAAAACCACCCATGTTCCTTCTTAGCCCTATATGTCGAGGCCGCGGTCGGGGCCACCCCTGGGCCTTTGACTTGGATTTACATGCCATAGCAAAATGGTTTCCTCACAGTGTTTTCCTGCACCAGAGCAATTGATATTTAGAATACGCACATGAATCCGAAAAATCAGAGATGCGTGACTTTGGTTCGAACTTGACATATTAGTGTTGCTAACTGTACCTACCCACTGAGTTCAACCTAACGTGACGGACGATAAGCAGCTCTACTTTGTATTTTTCTTTGTTTTTCATTAGGAAAATTGGTTACTGCTCTACTTAGGTCTAGAAATAGTCGTGTTTTCTACATCGGCACGAGTTACGTGAACTTTTAACATTGAAACTATAAAATAGTTTTGATGGGGTGTTCTTTTAGTCCGTAGATTATGAGAGGGTTCAAAAAACAACAAAGCAAACCTCTTCTGCCCATTTGTAGGACATAAAACTAAAAGTTTGTTCACTATAGGAAACTTCACCGCATTTTTATTGCATTCAATCACTTCCTGCATCTATTTATTATGGAACTATAGTGAAAGCAAAACCAAGCTATTTTGGACAATATAATATATCTAAGTAACTTAGGATTTTCTCACAGCTGGGGCAGACTAGCAGGGCTATTGCGTATCTTTTTAAATGGCTATCATAGTGTCCACCAATTATCTGTCAAATGGTTCCATTTTGTACTAAGCCATAACCAATTTGACAGTTTATCGATGGACACTATGATAGCCACTTACACATAGAAAGTACGCAATAGCCCTGCTGATTTCTGTGAAAGGGAGTGGTGTTTATTCACATAATGACTGGCTTAGTGCGGGCTTAGTAATCTAATGCGCGGAATGATTCTTGAATTATTAGTAATATTAATATTAATTATTGTACGACTTGTGGTCAGATTTTGTAGAACAATATTACCTTTCTCAAAAAAGTCTAATAAGAAAAACGGGAAAAAACCGACCAAAAAGAATTTACAATATCAAACGTAGGTAACCAATTTCTCACAAGGAAAACCAAACCAGTACCTACTCTGTAAATAAACATAACCTTTGCCTTACAAATTCAATTAGGCACAAATAAAAGGAAAATAAATGGCTTTTTAAAAAAATCATATCTTGATTCTATTTTGGTAGGAAATTATGTAAGAAGCTGTTTTTGTATTGAAAAGTTTTGTAACCATCTCTGAGTGGATTCTGTGATTTTGTTTGAAATTTTAGTTTCTTTCGATCTGACCAAAATTTGGGAGGCTCTGTTTACCGTTTGACTGCTGTTCCAGTTGGGTCTGTTAATATTGCACACCAAACTAGGTACAATTCTGATTTCCAAGATACATGTTCTTTACCAAGTTTTGGAAGTAAGGCGTCTATTTTATCATTCACCTACATTTCTTCTTAGCACTTTGTGTCTGGTTCCGCGGTACCTCTTTCGAACAACCCACAGCCCCCCCCCCCCCTCGCCCCCGTAGAAATAGATTTAAAAGTCTTATTTTTAGAGCTTATCTTATTATTTTTTTTTGGGTCTCTTATGTTTTTTATCTATGTGATACTAAAGTTAGTGATAGTCCATTGTTGGCAAATAGACCGACACGAAAGTCAATAATAACACTACCCTCTACAGGAACTTATTCATGGGCTCTATCTATTTCTATAAATACCATTACTTCAAAAAAAAAACATAGATTTTCCTGTACACACGTGGTACCAATATAAAACAAACGTATGCTCATAACTGGCGAGTATAAACACAATAAAACTGTTTACAACATGACAACTAAAAAAGCAGGGCACGAGAAACATATACAGGGTGTTTGGAAGGGAGCTGTACATACGCCTAGGGTAGAAACTAGGGATAGTCTGCTACCTACCCCCGCCCATTATATTGACCTTGGCCTCAAGGTTTTTTTTTAATTTATTATTATTTTTTATTTGACTTTTTGACTAAAACTACCTGTAGCTCAAAATCTATCCATGGGACCGGTCGGCTAATGGTCTTGTTTTAATCGTTAGAGTCTTAGGGTCCTGCAAAAAATTATTTTACACCAGAAAATTGTGGAGAAGAAAAGTTATGGGGCCTGAAGTACCGTAGTAAGGTAAAGAAATAATTTTAAATTAAAAAAAAACCTTGAGGCCAAGGTCAATATAATGGACGGGGGTAGGTAGCAGACTATCCCTAGTTTCTACCCTAGGCGTATGTACAGCTCCCTTCCAAACACCCTGTATAATGTGGGGGAACTACCTACTACCATTCTAATACACATACACACAAGTCTATATCCCTCCCTCAAGTAAAACAAAACCATAGAAACATCAAGCTACAGTTTAGTTTTGATCGCCATCAAAATACTAAATGTTTCACGAAGTTTGCTAAACTGTCAACCGTTTAAATTAAGCAGTTGTCGCATAAGTTGCGAACGCCTATCACGAATGCTTATTTTAAATTACTACACGTTAATGTATAAACAACTGTATGTATTTTAGTGATAAGAACAGAGACAATTAAGTAGATCTAGAGGAGTGGCGCTGTTAGCTATGAAAAGTGACAGCTAAACGTCAAAGTCATTTAAAAATTTAGTTTAGTTTTTCGCCGTCTGTCATGTTTCACTGGTTTCTAAGAGGAATTGAAATACAAATAATGAGCTATGCATGTACATAGGTGTGTATGTGTTCGCGGGTGTGTAACGAATTCGCAAGTCACTGTGTTTTATTTGGGTCATGTGAGTATGTGTGTGTGCATAGGGGTCGTAACTTTTTCCCTTTGAAGTGTGTTTCGGCTTATTGTTGTACTATATTGCTTTAAGAGTTGTTTTGGTTGTGTGTTGTAATGATTTTCGTTCTTTTTTATGTGTTCAGTAAGTCAAGGAGATGGATTATTCACAGATTTGAATTATTTTCTTGTTATATTGAATTAGCTATAGGTAAACAATTTTGGACATTGCCAGTTGCCAGCAGAAGTTCATTAAAAAACAGAATTGTCTTCCTGTTTGATTAGTATGACGTTATCAACCATCACAGTCATCGTGGTCATTCAAATAACTCAGCACCAAGCTAATTTAACACAGTTATAGGTACGAATTTCAAAAACACATTGTGAGAAAACAATGTGTTTATAACGAAAATATCTTATAAATGTGGCATTGCTCCATACCATTCTGTCGTTTTGTCAATTTGTTGCGGCGTAAAATATCATAAAAGATGACATTAGTGAGCATAACATACCTCGGAAAACACGATATGTTCCCGGTTGTCATTTTTTCATCATTATCAGTCGTTGTTACAATAGAAATATAAAAAACAAGTTGATACAGTAGTCGGAAACCGAAAGTCTATCACCCGGTCTTACGAGGGGGTATCGTTTTACCTACTAACTGGGTTGTGGAGGTAGTTGCTTTATGTAAAATACTGGTACTCAACTGCATATGGTTCAACAGTGGTTTGGGTGTGAGGTGTGAGGCCCGGGGGTTGTACACTAGTTATCGCGGCCTCGACATATAGGGCTAAGAAGGAACATGGGTGGTTTATAGTCAGTAGAAGTCTGACACTCCCTTTTGCTCCGCCCAAGAGCGGGAGGGGATTTAATGGTTTTTCACCCGCCAAAAAAAAAAAAAAAAAGGTGTGAGGGCTTGCATCCCGCAATTCTGAAAGCCAACCCCAAAAGGCTAACCATGTGCTGATGACATTGGTAACTACACGAAATTTAGACTCATAATTCAGACATCAAAATAAAAAAATATCTAAATATTTTTATTTCACATAGGTCTACATGGGCACTTATAAAACGTCGGTAAAAAGGTGCACGGTTCGGTGCATTGGTCGATCCTTAAGGAGAAGAACCGGCAAGAAACTCCAAAGGTTACTCTTTTAATCTTTTAAAATCGTTTCGGTTAACAATAAGCTATAATACACACATGAAGACCATGCAGATTAATGTCTGAGATGGTCTTTTGAAGAAAGCACCACACAGATTTGAGTGGACCCGTCCAGTTAGTGCAAGCATTTGTCACCTATCCTGGAGCTCGACTTATAACTCAAGGAGCTCAACATTACCTGCCAACATGACCTAGGTCACTAAAACGTCAAGAATAACTTTCTACGTTCATCATTACATATTTATTACACTTGTTCTTACCTTGGTGAATACTAATGCGTTTTTTTTTCGTTGTTATTGCGGTTGTCAGACATTTGGTTATCACTTGACTAACGGACTCATACTGGATTTCTTATTTTTTTATTTAAACTTCATGCACAAGAGTGGTACATAGGCAGACTTAATGCCACAAAGCATTCTCTACCTGGGCTGTGGGATGTTGTAAGAGATACCGCGGCCTTGACATAATTATAGGGCTAAGAAGGAACACGGATGATTTTAGTCAGTAGAAGTCTGACGAAGAGTGGGAAGGGTTATTTGATGATTTCCCACCACCCAAACAAAAAAAAAGGATTCTCTACCAGTCAACCTTTGGGTTAAATAAGACAGCACTGTGGTAGACTACGAAAAAAAATATATAAGGAAAACCATTTTGTTATTTATATAGATATATATAAATAGGTACATACTACACATAATAATACATACATACGAATACATATTATTATAGATACAGATAGAATATAATAAACTAATTATTATAATACATACATAACAGTCTATAACACGAGAAACCTCATAATTATCTGTGATCAGAGATTTGATTATGAGCAATTTAGTCTGATTTTTAAAAGTACTTCCGAACTTCTCTATAATAAAGCCGTTTTAAGCCATCCCAAGAGTACCTCTTCACGTTTCAACGCGTTCCAGAGCTTTATAGTTGAGACAGCGTAAGAAGAACCTACGATGTGAGGGAATTTCAAGCAATAGGTTCTTCGACGTTCGAAGGGTACGACTCCCGTCGGGGCCGCGGGTTGTACACTAGTTATCGCGGCCTCGACATAGAGGGCGAAGAAGGAACATGGGTGGTTTTTAGTCAGTAGAAGTCTGTCACTCCCTTTCGCTCTGCCCAAGAGCGGAAGGGGTTATTCGATGATTTTCCACCCGCCAAAAACGTACGACTGTGTAAAATGCCCAACAGATTGAAATATTTTTAGGGTTCCGTAGCCAAATGGCGAAAAACGGAACCCTTATAGATTCGTCATGTCTGTCTGTCTGTCTGCCTGTCTGTCCGTCTGTCCGTCTGTCCGTCCGTATGTCATTTATTCCGAGACTATAAGGATTACACAGTTGAAATTTGGCAGGTAGATGTATTCTGTAAACCGCTTTTTGATTTTGATAAAAAAAAAATATAAGATTAAGAGGGGGCTCTCCATACATGGAATTGAAACTAAAAAAACTTTTATTCATCAAACCTACACATGAGGGGTATCTATGGATAGGTCTTCAAAAATGAGATTGAGGTTTTTAAAATCATTTTTTCTCAAAGTCAATCGTTTCAAAGATAGACACATCCAAAGTGGTAAAATGTGCCCCCCCCCCCCCTCTAACTTTTAAAGTAAGAGAGTGACAATTCTAAAAAAAATATATAATGTAGATCTCAACAAAAACTACCAACCAAAATTGGTTTGAACGAGATCTAGTAAGTATTTTTTTTAATACGTCATAAATCGTAAATCGCAATTTACCGTTCATTCAATCAACTCAATTATAAAAATTATGTTAACATTATGTTACTTGCTGCTACGGAACCCTTCATGGGCGAGTCTGACTCGCACTTGGCCGGTTTTTTTTAGGTAATTGGAAGCAAAAGGATCCTTTAAACTGGTGAAGAGCGTGCAAAGAGATCTGAGGGGTCTTCTGAGCCGAATAGGCAGCCATTTAAGCTGAGAACGGTATGCAGAGATGTGGTCGTATTTACAAAGACCAAAAATTAACCGAATGCACATTCAGAAAGAAAATAGTAGTATACATAACTTCACACTTTTTTTATTCTGTGAGAGTTCGAGTTTTGTTATATGAAATGAGTCTACAACAATTGAAAATATGTTCTATACAATATGTACACGGGTGTAAGTACAGGAGCTTATTTTCAAAAAATTTCGTCATTAAGCTACATATCCGGTATAACAAATCGTCTCGCTTTGTATAGAATATCTATAGAAGCAATTTTAAGTCGACGTGCTTGCATACAACAAATTTCAAGGTTGGCACCTAATGAGAAATCTCCCTATACGCTTAGATAATGATGCTTCAAATCAGTTTCAATTTAATCGTAAGTTAACAGTCCAGTATGGCTTTATCTCAGAATTCATACAACAGCTTTCTTTAAAGTCTAGCTCGTTTACAAAATAATGAAACCACTTTAGTTAAGACCATCACTAGTCTAAATAATATAATCAACGCTTATTAAAATCCGAGACCGTGGCCAAGGCGCTTATCCACTCAGACTTTATTACAAAACACTTCATTTTTAACCTTGCAACTCAATTACTTAAAGTGATGATAGTCGTAGAATAATAAACGAGTGCGAATTTATTCGCATTAAAATTCATAAACAGTGTTACCTAGAGCGAATTTTAATTTGCGTGTCGATTTAATAACAAGTTGCTCATGCATTGATTTGGTGCATGTCCGCTTATGCTTTTACTGGTATGTAAATTTAACATCATCAATAATATTCGAAGCGTTAAGCAGATGTGTACCGAATAATACACTCATACATATACAGCCAGTCATGTTAAAGTACCATGTAGTCGGGACGAACAAATCCAGACTATAGGCAAGTGGTTGCTACTGATAATTTTCTAAAAGGAAAACTCAATAGTAAATTGCCTATTTATGCATGAGAAAAAGCAAAATAAACAATATAATACCGGAAGGATAGTACGTCGGTTATTGATATATGTTTTCTGGTAAGCTGCATGATGTGCTAGTTATTTTTTTTGTATCAAACATATTAACAAAAATTTCTGTCTCTGAAAACAAAAATTAAAACCTTTGTACATTTGCGTTACAAATTTAAATGACGTTTTCTGAAGTACCTATCTGTACAAGTGATTCAAAAATCAACTATATTTGTAGTAGAATTTGTTAATTGTTCATATTATTAGGTAGTCTTTATGTAAGGTGTATATTTTTGAGTATTTATATTTGTATAAGTTATTAATAGTAGATTATTAACCAAGGGCTGTATGACATCAATTGCATACGAGGTTTTTGGCGCCTGAGCGAAGCGAAGGCGCTAATTAACCCGAGTATGCAATTGATGCTTACGCCCGAGATAAATACTCTGCTTTACATATCGATTGTGAGGTAAGTAAACAACAAGACAGCAGGTTTCAATGAACATTTATTAAGAAGAAAAAAATGTGTATTTAATTAAAATTAATAGTAAAATTATTACAATTTGTAAGAGATATGGTCACGTTCTTTTTAGGTATATTTATAGTTTGAATATGAGTTTGTGATGATAAGACTTGAGTTTGAGTGACTTGAGGTTCTTGCATCGTAAATGGCGGCAGTTGACTGGTACTATTTTCTTCATTAAAAAATGGCTCAGATGATGTGCTTTGACGTGGTGATTTTAAGTTTATATTTTCTGTTATTTTAGAAGTAATTTTGCTTTTGTTTGCCATCGAATCTTCGATATAACCTTCGGCCACTTTGCTGGACTTCCAGCCGCCGTGCCTTTTTAACAGAGTGAGGTTGGCTCCCGAATCAGCCAATAGAGTCGCTGATGTTCTGCGAAAGCAATGCCCGGTGTATAACTCTACGTTACTCAGTTTTAAATATGTGGCTATTTGCTTTGGCATGCCTGTAAATTTGTTTTTTCCTATTACTTGTCTGTGGCATTTTCCTTTACTGTAATTAAGAAAAAAACGATTTGTATCCACGTTTTCAGGCCGAAGAGCTTGATATTTTTCAACATAATTTGCAAATTCTTCATGCACAACAAATGACCGGTCAATTTTAGTTTTCGTGTTAGGCAGTTTTATGAGTAGTAATTTGTTATGTTTTTCTACATTTTCTATTGTCAAGTTTGTCAATTCCACGGTTCTGCAGGCTCCCGATATCCCAAAAATTAGAACAACCTGTAAAAAAGACATAAGTTGTATTAAAGGCACCAAATTCGCATAGTATTTTTGTGAAATATTTTGGTAACTTATTAAAAAGGGCAAGTAAATACGTAGGTACCTTTATTGCTAAATAAATTTCATCCGGAGCTTCATTTAAGAATTTCTGTACTTCTTCTGCAGTAAATACCTTCGATTTCTTGCTTTTAAAGCCGTCAGACTGCCTTTTCAAGAAAGCAGTAAGTTTAGAAAAATCTTTCAAATTCACGTCATGTTTTGTCATCATTGTAGATTTTAGCATGGAATAAAAGCACCATAAACTGGAAGGTTGTAGCCTCTTAGATAATTCATCAAAATATGATATAAAAACACTTTCAGAAAGAGATTTCACTTTTTTTTCAGACCGCCATTTCATAAATTCGTCGTATGCCTTTACATATCTTTCTTTCGAGTTCGGCGGTAATATATTTTCGACAACTGCTTTTGCCCTTTCTTTAATAAAATCGGGCGTTAGATCTATGTCTTCGTCACTAGACATGTTTAAAACTTTTGAAAAAGAACTCAAACAAGAAAATTAATTATTTTCGCGATGCTTTCGCGCCTACTAGTAGACTGCCTTTTTTTTTTCACGCACGCAAGCGCGTCAAATCTTGCTGGCCAGTTTGATTTTTAAATCGATTCCATCTAACATACGATGTGGAAACAAATAGTTCCATATTTAAAATAAAAGTATGAGTATGACAGTTCTTTTTTCAAATTCCAAAACCTATGCTGTAATGATAGTCATACACCCCGGCATTCAGGGGTGTAAGGGTGTACTTACAGAGCAAGAGATATGTAAATATATATATAGTATGAATCTCTCTATATATTCTCACAAATACATACACACACAAAGACAGACACACACACACACACACACACACACACTGGCGATCGCTCGCGGGTGTATACATACACTTAAAAATCGTGTAATTTTAATTTTAATGTAATCTAGTTAAGGGAGTCGGCTTCTCCTGCTACAAGTGTTTCTACACTTAGAAGGAGAAGTCAACCTCAATTATTGTAAACTGAATTCTGTTAACGAATAAAACATTTTTCATTTTCATTTTTCAGTAGTTTTATTTTAAATTGATATTTTGTCTAAGCGATAGAAACAAGGATTTGAATAGATCATTTGGTAATAAACACTAGCCTGTAGGTGTTAATATTCCCATTTAACAATGGATTATAGATTGTCGTTAAGATCCTGAAAGTTTGAGTACCATATTAACAGCTTTTAAAGGTGAATGGGCCTTCAATGGCCATTATACAAATCCGTACCTACCACCTTTTGGGGAAATTCGAAACTGTTCTAATAAGTTTCCAATTTCAAATTTCCATTTGAAGGATAGTTCCACAGGTTTCACTGCGCTCCAAGTTTACCAAAATGGTTTCAGGTGCTCCAAAATGAAATAAGTAGAGTCAGCCTTAAGTTGCTTGTACCTATATGTTACCGGTCAAAAACCGATTTCAGGCAAAACTAGTTTATCCTATACCAAACAGTTTACAAAAAAAAAATATAAATAATAATGGTAGTAGACAAAAAAAAAATCTAATAAGTCCGTAAGATAGATTTCCAAAAAATATTGGACACATATTTTTTCTTTTTGCTCGTAAACCAAAAATGAAGACGTGCTTCTAAAATACGTGTGACGTCACATCGCACTACATTTTTTACCACGTACACAGTGACGTCAAAAGCCCCCACTCATGATCTTTGACGCGTTTTATCTTTGTCAATTTGTATTTATTTGATAAAACAATAAACACGTATCCAATATTTTAAGATAATCTAACTGACGGATTAAACGGAATCATATTTTTTTACTCAGGACACATCCCTATTATACTGCACCCAACCCTGATGTAGCCACCACTGGGCCACTGGTGCTCTCACAAGAGAGAAAGCAACAAAACACTGTAAAAAGACTGTAGTAACTGTTTGAAAAGGTCAACTATTGTAAGTGGCATCTTCATAAAAAACTAACTTAAACAAACAAACAAGCTACATACTTATTCACAAAGTTGCCAAAGAAAACATGTGCAATACCGTCAAACGACCCCTAAGGTCGCACCGCACATACAGGTTAAGTCGGACATCGCTTATGATTTCAAAATTGTTTATGCAATTCCGCTGAGAGTTTGTAAGGCCCAAGTTGCAATGCTAGGCAAAGCTCGGTAGCGACGAATATATATGTAGATAGATGCACATGTATATTTGTATCTTGAGACGCGACGGCACGTGTAAACTCTTCCGTGCACAGGAGTGTGACAAATAGGGTGGAATATTCATCGTATTATACCATAGAGAAGGGAGGATTTTCAGATCAGATGGATGTTGTGTCTGGTGAACTACTGCACGATATTTATTGTAAGATTACTATCATCGTCATAAAAAATAAAAAATTATAATAATTTGGGCGTCTGCCTAGCCTTTCCCATATAAAGGGTGTTAAAGTACCCTTAACGCAAACGAAAGGCACTGCGATATTTTTTTTGTTTTAGACCATACCTGGGAACCCCCTAGTTACGGAGATATTGGGGGTCAAAGTTCCTATTTTTTCACAGCTGTTTTTGTAAATACTAGTTTTTCAGGTTATAACTTTACTTAAATTACCTCCATGACCCGTTTATTACTCAAAGCATCAGTGGATGCTTGCTAGTGAGCACAATGTTTAAGGAGCGCTACTTTAAGTTTTGTTTGTTTTTAAAAAAAAAGTATAAATAATAATAATAATAATAATTTGGGTGTCTGCCCAGCCTTCCCATATATGTTAGGGTCGGCTCCCATTCTAACTGGGTACAGTTGAATACCAGTACTTTACATGAAACGACCGGCTATCTGAACTCCACAACCCAGTTATTTCCCCACACCTATGATTGGTTGTCAGATTTTCGGACCTCCGACTACCTGTAACCACTGTAAAGATCTACAAATGTATGGTCACCCAGCCACACACCAACCTAGGTTAGGCTGTGATTTATAAGAGCTGCTGTTTTGAGCTCCTCTTGCTGGCAACGAGATAAGCCAGCTGGCTGTCTTTTATTTTTCTAATCATTCATGTATATTTCGTAGTTAATTTCGTTCGCAAAAACAGTTTGTTTTGTTCATAGACCAAATTCATACATAGTAGTTTAGTCACAGACCTGTCCTGCCTATCGTCACAAAATTTAGCTAGTAAGTGCGCCCGACTGTCGCCTAGACCGACAAATTAACAATTCTATTGCACTCAAGACCTTGTTTCGATAGTGTTGTGCAATCGTCTGCGACGGAGAAACGTTGATATCGATACCAGGATTTTATTGGTGGTTTTATTATACTTGACGTCAATAATCAGAGAAGATGTTCTATACGACTGTTGATGAATCAAAATAAACAACTTCGCTGTCTAGTAAAACAATAACATCTTAACGTATTTTTTTTATTAAGCATTTTAGTCCTACTTCTAGGCAAAGGCCTGTCCCTCATTCCTTTCCAACTCTCTCAGTGTTTTGCCTTATCTAGTCAATCAATCAGAAACGAGTCAAAATCGTCAAGGCAGCGTTTCTTGGACCTGACACTGTGTGGTGTTGAAGTATAATTAAATTTTATTTTATTTTACGAACTTAGTAAAAAAACATATGGGTGACATATTAGATATCTTCTAAAAATATACATATACTGAAAAGGTCATCTAAACCACTTCGGTCGTAGCAAAATCTTGACCTACACGTATCAGCATTATCCACCTACACTACTTTTTGTCGTCTCTAAAAAAAATATTCAGCGAGGAAGCCATGCGAACCATAAACAAAGATTACATCACAACATAAAATGTATTTCGTATTACACAACTTCTATTATACGTTTCAGTATTACATCCAACGTCATGCAGTTATTAATAAATCGTCGCTTCTTTCGTACCTGTACCTAAATTAGATTTATAATGATGAAATGTACAATAAAATTATTTTGGCGTCGATACCAAAAAATATATTATAAGGTTTTTTTCAAGGCATGAAAGTGGTTTAGAGTTTTCAAATATGGAAATCGTGTGCCCTGTTATTTTTTTTTCTAAAAACGCTTTAGAGATCGTTTTATAAGCAGTATTAATCCGAGTTTTTTAAAAGCCAAACGGCTAGGACCGAAATAGTAATGATTCTCGTAACGTTTTTAGTGTTGGTAGGCCATAAACTATCAAAACTGCTTACACAGGTGAAATCTATTGCCCATTCTTGTGACAGATGTCTTGGTTGGATCTTGTGGCACCCGTTGAAATCGATTGGTTGGACTTGCTTAATCCATAATATGAATTAAGAAAATTCTGATATCGATTTCTATATGTATCTTAGTTTTAATCTTTTACTTAATTGACGCTTACTTTTTACGTGATTTCTGTTAAAAATTAACTTGTAAAAGTGTCTGTAAAAATCTATTTGCAAAATAAACATCATTTATCATTTAATTTACCTTGTTTACGATTTCAGTCACATTTAACTTCTTTCCTTATTTAAACTTAATTACGTATTTCTAATCTAGTCCATACTTTAAATGCGAAAGTAACTCTATTAGTTTGTTTGTTACTTTTTCCCGACTTAAAAGTTGATCCATTCGTAATGAAATTTGGTAAGGAGATAGATTATATATTATCCTGGGCAAGGACTTAGGCCAACATTTTTTTTCTCACACACACATGGAAATTACCACGCAGAAGAAGTCGCAAACAGCAACTAGTTTATTATAAAGTTAACTAGCAAGCGATACATGACCTTCTCCAATATTTTCTATTTTTAGCTTGGCTTTAATTTATCGCATACATAATCTACTACCTACTCCAAATTAATTAGTAATGCATTCTAGGCAATATATTTCATAACAAACAACCTACTTTGTTTTACACGTTATTATTTGCCAATTACCAGTACCTACCACTGAGTATATAATTATGTTTCTAAGTATATTAGGTAATTATATTTATTTTAACGCAACCATTTTTATCTTTGAAAGAAAGAAAAATAAAAAAATTATTTGTCGCAGAAACATACCGAGCGTATAGGAAAAAAAAACATTACACAAACAACGCTCAACAGATATTAAAAAAAAATACAACGAGCAGGGATTACAAAAAAAAAAGAAAATGTTGTTGTAATGCTTAATTAAAACTAAAGTTTTAACAGCTTGACTAAACATAAATAATTAAATATTTGTACTTTGATTTTTGTAACTTGGTTCCTTGACTAATGGAAATCCTACTAGTATTATCGAAACCTTGTGAAGATGTATGGATATCTGAATGTTTGTCACTCTTTCACGTAAAGAGATTATTTGGCACCCCGATAATGTATTAACACATAGGTAGGATTATCCTGCGGAACCTCCACGCAGGCGAATCCGGCGAGCATAAGCTAGTTGAATGCAAATGTATTATGTTCAGCCTGTGTTTGTGTATGTTTTTTCTCAGATGAATAATTAAATTACATAGTTCCATTATTATATCTGTGGTTCTATTACTAGGTTTTAGGCGGAGGCTTACCCATAAAGGGGGAAGACCTTTTATGGCGTGTATATACGTGAATTGGCCTTTTTTAGGATACATTAGAACCTTTTTTTCCGCAACCATCACCGGTTTTTTTCCAAAAACCAAATATTAATCTATACATAATTTATAGCATGTCCTGTTTACTTAAAAAAAAAAAATTTACGTCATAAACAAATATGAAGAGTAATCTCTGTTTTTGTAACTTACTACCATTTTTCTCCTAAACTACCTATCGTAGGATCTTTTTATTGCCATCAATTTCACACTATCACACTAATATTATAAAGGCGAAAGTTTGTCAGTGTGTGAGTGTGTATGTTTGTTACTTCTTCACGTAAAAACTACTGATCGAATTTGGATAGGTACACAGGTAGTTTATAACCTGGATTAAGTAGTTGTAGCGGGTGAAGCCGCTGGCAACAGCTAGTATTATATAAAGTCATGCCGAGGGGACCTTCGACTCATTTTTGACAATAACTTTCTTGATTCTTTATATGGATCTTTTTTACGTAATCGTTACTCGCAAATCGCGTAGTAACTACCCCTCTGGCGCCCAATAAATCGGTTACGGGAGGGTGAAATGTCAGTGGCATATATCCAGCTCTTAAGTGACGAGTATTGGGCGTTGACATGATTATAGAACCAATACAAACTGGTGGAAGTCACAGGTGGAGGTTCGTCATTCAGCATTCGACTCTAGAACATACCAGTGTCCTCAAAATATTTTTCGTCAGCGTTTTAGGATATTAATCACCATAAAACATAATGGAACATTGATCTTCTACAAATTCTTTTTCCCGTCACGTCTTGCTAAGTCGTCGTAATAGATCGATTGAGCTAGCAACAATAGGGACTGGTTTAAGAAAACCCTACTCATTGTGTTCCGGATACTTTTGTACGAAAATTTGTCATTGCGATCGTGAAATATCGGACGCTTTCATACAAAAATAGATGATTTATCGGTCCAGTGGTCTTGATAATCGTATATCGTAATTTTTTCTTCGCAAAAGCTTGATACGGGCCTCTCTTTTTAGGAAACAAAAGTAGTCTAACAAGGCACATTCGACTTTTTCAAAGATTTTTGGGTAAGTTATACTTTCTCCATTTTCGTTTTTAACATATGACCTCACGCCTGTAAACCCCAAAGGGGTAGTACAGAGGTGTATTTAATAGTAGGTACAGGTAAGTCCCATGTTTATGTAATAGGGGTCGGGCTTAATGCCATCAACATCAGCGACCACAAGACCAAAGAGGCAAACAAAAAAAGGTAAGTAGATACCGCGGCCTAGACACAAAGGGCTAAGAAGGAACATGGGTGGTTTTTAGTCAGTAGAAGCCTAAGGGAGTGTTAGACTTCTGCTCAAGAGCGAGAGCGGGAGAAAAAAGTAGCCTTTTTTTTGGCGGTTGGAAAATCATCAAATCATAACCCCACGCGCTCTTGGGCAGAGCGAAAGCGAGTATCAGACTTCTACGGACTTTAAATCCAAGGTTCCTTCTTAGCCTTTTATGTCAAGGCCGCGGTATCTCTTACAACATTCTGCAGCCGAAAAAAGCTTTACATGCCCATTCGACTTTTTAAGAGTTTCTTTCGGAAAGCAATACTTTCTCCGCTTAACTGTATCAATAAATCTTTGGTAGGTACGAAATCAAGATTTGTAACAATAAGTTAAGGTCAAATGTAATAGTTTGGGGTGCCCTTGCTGGTGAAATATGCCTCGTTGGAAGGTCACTCGAAACTAATGGAAAATGGTGAGAAGCCTTGACATCGAATAACTTTAGTGTTGTTAATTAGTACCATATTCGTATGGCACGTGCTTATTGTATTGAAATTGGGATTTTTTTTAAATTAATTGCTTTGTTTGGAGCCTTATTTGTATTGTGATAAGGTTTCTTTAAGTTAGTGGAGTAGGAAACCATCCAATAATATAACTTGTAAACTATATAGTAGTTTTGTAATTCAGGCGACCCTATTGCCATCAACCAGGCTCAAACCGCGGCCCCGACGGGCGTCGGCCCTTTCGAGCCCCTCCCATGTTGCTGACATCTCTTTGAGGCGCGCGTGGAACACGAACGCGCCGTCGACACGGCCTGTTTTCGTCGTAAGACGGACGGACGGCGAGTTAGCCTATCACTCACCGTCCACAGGCCCGCGTCTACGGTGGCCGGAGGTCATCGCGTGACCCCCGACGCCCAGAGCGCCTGCCGCGGCGACGGGCGACGGGCTGGGACGAAAGGATCTCTGCCTCTCGTGTTCCGCCACCTCCTTCGCTAGCATCACTCCTTCGCAGAATTCTGATTCGGTGCAGGTACCTCCCGAAACAACCGTGTCCGGTGAGGACCTGCGTCAGGCGGAAGGTGAGGGCGCCGTGGCGCCTCTCTAGCCACTCCTCAAAAAGGGGACTTACCGCCACTATCGTGGCGTGCCCTAGGCCTGAGTCCCTGAAGTGGGAATATAATATAGGCTTACGATGATGAAGATGATGATTTTTAAACTGACATGGTCACCTACACTATTATTAATACTGAAACGTTTAAAAAAAATCGGGATGTTAACCATGTTTACTTCTGATCTGATGTTTGTTGGATATTGCCTCCTTGAGCTATTGGTCATTAGCGCTGCTGTAGAAAATATGTCCTGGGTTCGATTCGGAGAGTTAGTCGAGTAAACCCGCCACACTATTCCCAAACTACTGCAACTCCTGCAAGCCAGAATCAACAGTGGTAACCACTGGAAAATTGATAAGAAATTGAAACTTGACGAATCGAGTTTTATTATTTGGGCGCCCAGAGAAACAATTTTTACTGTCTTGGATGCCGCAACGATATTAATCAGAAAGTAATAGCGGAGGAGTAGGAACATCATAATTTCTACTTCCCTCCATATTAGCAGGAGACAGAACAAAACAATTATGTTTTTTTTTTTTTTTTATTTGTTTTTTTTTTTTTATAAAAAACGTTGCTCCACACTAGGAATTTCTCCTGTATCGTGGGTACGTTTACAAACATTTAAACTCACATACACAAACACACCCAATTGGCACAAACGGTCGTATACAACTGGGATACCACGGATAAATACTAAGTACTTATCATTAATATTAATGGGCCCTATGTTGTGAGCCGTTATACTTGATCATAGGTACCAATAATAAGTAGATCTTTATTCAAATTACAATTCTCATTAAGTTGTGTATTTTGTACCTACTTTTTTTTGTTGAAAACGGTAACAATCTGTAACTTCTAAAAAGATAAAGTAGGTAAGTGAATCACCTTGATGTTTTTGTGTATTATAGACACAAAATACGGTTTACAAACGTTTTAAAACATCAAGACTTTATTTCCACGGTACCAAATCGTTAGTAATTATTTTCCCATCAAAATCAACGTACTGAAAACTCATTCTAAATAATGTTTTCTATCTTCCTCTTTGTAAAATAAAAACAAATTTTGTTCACAGTATTGTACTATGAGTAGGCTTACTATGCGATATTTCAGTTGTGGAGGTCAGATAAGCACCATGCTGAAATAGGGGTCTTTTGGCTTCGTGCAGGACCTATTATTATCTCCTTTATTCACTTTTTAACATACTCAATACATTTTAAAATATTAATTACAAAAAAGCATACAAAAAACATTTAAAAATATAAAAAATAGTAGCCCACCGGCATTGGGAACAGGGTCCGAGCTACCGGTGGTCAGGGCTCTTGAGAGAGGAACCTCCTGACAATACGCGCCGTGTCCAGAAGTACTGCCTTCTGAATCAAGCCCTTGATCCAGCTACCAAGCGAGAGCCTCCTTAGACGTTCGTCGAGGCTCTTGGCTATTAGACCATTGGCAGACACGACTATCGGCACAATGACTGCGGTATTCACGTGCCACATGTCAACAACCTCGCGAGCCAGATCTAGATACTTGTATTGTTTATCTTTCTCTGCTTTCATGAGGTTCTCGTCATGCGGAACCGTGTTATCCACAATCATTGCGCGACGCTCCGATCGATCTATCACCACAATGTCAGGCTTATTGGCAACAATGGGCCTGTCAGTGATGATAGGTCGATCCCAAAACAACGAAATATTACCATTTTCGAGAACTGGGTCGGGCGCATACTTATATGTAGTATAGAACTTCTGTTTCCACAAGGTTGTATTTCAAAGCAAGTTGCTGGTGGACAATCCTGGCAACGAGGTTGTGTATTTATTATTATTATTATTAATCCAGTATGGTAGTATTATCATCATAGTCAAATAAAAAAAACTGAAACTAATTGGTTATGTATAGAACTTTTTTTTTTTTATTGACTTTTATGACATGTTTACTTCCATATATTTTTTTACTGTTTGTCCTAAAACATTTTCTTTCTTTCTATGAGCAGTCCCTCCTTTTAAAATACCTTACTGTTAGACTGGTAGCAGTTACTGTTACTGTTAGACTGGTGTTAGACTGGTAACTGCTGCAAGGGCCGACGCCCGTCTGGGCTGCAGAATGTTGTAAGAGATCCCGCAGCCTTGACATATAGGGCTAAGAAGGAATATGGGTGGTTTACGCCCAACAAAAAAAAAAAAGACGTAGCGGTCCCAGCCAGTACACAAACGAAAGTTTACTATTCCAAAACAAAAGTTATTACTGTAAAAGCAAGCACTCTACTTTACCATTTCTAACTGAAACCACCATCAACCAATTAATACCGATACCTTCATCAATTAACCACACATCAATCACATGTCCCATCCCTACAGAACATGACAACCAAACGTCTATTTAAATAGTTTACATCAATCTCATATAAACTGCTGTAAACTTTATGTCACAGCATACATTATTTTAACGAGCAACATTAAGTGAAGATGGTGCTACTGGACGTAAACTGTGTTTATTGTTAGTCTGTGAATGTTAGTGGGAGACGTTTGCGTTTGGGTTAATCACTTATCTGAAGTGCGATAGAATAAGTAAATAGGTAATAACGATACTGGGTAGACCTTTGAACCTGGACCTTTGGAATCTATACGGCGTCGTCTATATGCGGGTCAATCTTACTCTATAGGTGTACAGGTGATCAAGAAAGTAGTATCACACCTGGTTGGATATCAATATTACAAGAGCCTATAAAAACTGTCTAATGATCACCCCAATAACAAAAATGTCTACCTGCTAATTACAAAATATGGAGGAGTAGGTCAACCTTGAATCAGAAAACAAACAACAGTTTCGACAAAAAACTGTTTTATTCCAACCCAAAGTACTCAATGTAGGATAATTTCTATTCCTCTTCTTTCATATCTATGCTTTTCCTCAAAAAAATCTAATTACTACGTCAGGTAGATTTTCAAAAAATAATGGACACGTATTTTTTCTTTTTTCACTTAAACAAAAGATGAAGACGATACAGTGCTTCGAAAAGTCGCGTCAAGTCGTGTGACGTCACAAGGTTAGTACTTTTTCACTCACAAAATGACGTCAAAAGCCCACACGTGTTTATACGTGTTTTTTATTTTATTGATAAAATATAAAACACGTATCCAATATTCTTCGATAATCTAACCTTTGCCCAGCAGTGGGACAAAATAGGCTAAATAAAAAATAAAAAAAATCTAACAGACGGACTAATTAGATTTTTTTGGAAATACCTTTTTGTGTGAGTGTGTATATAGAGAGATTGTCATGTAGGGCAAAAACCTCATCTATGTACAAATTGCTACATATCAAGCAGTAAGTTACAAGTATAACATGGCCTCGCGTGTCTATACGAATAGACACACTTTACTTTAACCTTTTATTTCTGCTACCAAGGGCCCAATTTTGAAAGGAGTCGCTTTCTTATGCAATACAATAACAATACCATGAGTCTTTGGTCAACTTCACCCACTCGAAATGGACCCGCAGGATAAGTCGAACGAAACACATTTTAAATTGTTCAGCTAGTGCCCGAAGCTGGTTTACAACTGACCCTAAGATGGTGACGTACGTAAAATAGTTTAGTCTTTTCTGGTTATGTTGACCAAAAATTTGCTAAATCGGCCGCTTTGTTAAAATTTATCGTAAAATGACTACTGCGAAATAGACCTGCTCCTAACCTCGATCACGCGTGATAGAAAGCGATAGATGAGGACTATGGTGGAACGAGTGTGTCCAGGAGACGTCTGTTCACTCTTGGTTTGAAAGCAGATGGGTTAAATCATAATCATCATCAGCCTATATTGTTCCCACTGCAAGGACTCAGGCTTTCTCTCTAGGAGAGGGATGGGCTATAATCCACCACGCCAGCCCAGTGCGGGTTGGTAGATGTCACTTCGATGTATCTTCGAATTTTTGATTCTAAGAAATGCTGGTTTCCTCACGATGTTTTCCTTCACCGTTTTGAGAGTAGTGGTGATGAAATAAATTACACAAAGTAATGCGTCTGCCTGGGTTAAAACCCAACTGTTCGTAAGTCGGGGCCGCAACCACTGGGCCACAACTGCCCAGATACCAGAATAGAGAAAAAAAACCGGAAGAAAATAGGTTAATTTTCTTATCAGGTTAATATTAGCATAAAGACTTAGCGACACTATCTGTGAGATAACTATATGATCTTTACACTCTCCACGCCACGCGTGTTCAACACAAATCAAGTATTGACACACTTACTAGTATTAATTATTGGATGGATGTATTGTCTGTAATGTTGCTATAACTAGTGGTAATTAAATAAATAAATAATTATTATCTTGTTGAGTTATGTGTTTCTGATGCATTTTGTACTTAATATACGATTACTTTCTTTGAACCAGGAAACTTGATTATTTTAGAGGCAAAAATCATAACCCTTTCCTTGCAGCGGGTACAAAGGTTCCTAGACTCAAATGAGATTGAACATTGGTAATTGACCGACCCTCTGTAAAAACAAAAGAAAGAAAAAAGTCACCATTCGACGGGTGTATGCAGACCAATATAAACCCCTTACTGACCTGAAAATCTTACCCAGGACCACGAGCTCATTATAATAAATAGAAGTTCAGCATGATCCACAGCCCGACTTCACCCACTGCTGCTTTCATTGCTTGTGTAAACCTTATCTAGGATTTTTTGCTAATCAAAAAATAGTATCTAATGCCTTTCGAAAGAATCCCCCTCATCAATTTTTTTTCAACAACATCAAAGAAAAATCACACAATTTAACATAGAAATAAGTCTTAGATGGCTTCCAGAATAAATCAAGGAGGATTTATTAAAGTACAGTCTGATTCGATAGTCTAGACTCCTTGAACTGAGACAGATTGAACTGAGAGTTCTTCATCGATCGTCGCTTTGACTACGAGATTGAACTATTAATTTCACTCTTAACTGCATTAAGGGAATTCGTTGGAAATCTCTTTTGTGAAAACTCTTTTTGTGTCAAGATTAATTCTTTATTTAAGACTAGGTTTTGTCTCCGGGTTCGTCTTCTTAACTGTTGAAAAATATCTCAAAGGAATGTAGGTTTGACTTCGATCAATCAAGCTAAACAATCATATTACTATGTTTAGCTTGTTTATGCGGATCTCTCGTTGTACGAAAAATATATTCAAAGCGAGGCCATTTTATGCTGGATGCTTAATGTACTAACGTGTGTACTACCGAAAAAAATATACTTCCTTAAATACGAATAGAGAACCTCCTCCTTTTTGGAAGTCGGTTAAAAATAACGCCAAGTCGTTACCACAGCTATGGCCGTGTTCCAATTTTTATAGAAATCTATCTTTGGTTCAGCCATAGAGGTATAAAAAGGCTATTGAAAGATATACTTAGATAGATTGAGAGATAGAAGACTTTCTTTCACAGAATAGTATTATTACGGATCTATATACTTTTAGTTTTTTTTTGTTAATCAAAAGCCTTGTCTAATTATCTGTTCTATGTTGAATTCAAAGATTAAAAGATTAAAAGAGTAACCTTTGGAGTTTCTTGCCAGTTCTTCTCCTTAGGAATCGACCAATGCACCGAACCGTGCCCCTTTTTTATGTCGACGTTTTACAAGTGCCCATGTAGGCCTATGTGAAATAAAATATTTTGACTTTGACTTTGAAGCTTTTTGATTTGATGAGAAACGTCTACAGTTTAGTTTTGACCTTCACGATATGCATATTAATTGGAAGTTATTGATACCCTGTCGTTTTAATGACGGACAGGATTTCGTGTTTTCAGATTTCGTATAACCAAGGTTGAAAGCTATTATTGAAGAATATTAGGTTGTAATAGCCGCTTATTTTTTTTTTTCAATCATTTTATTTCATAGAGAAGCTCGTTGAAAAATAATAACCAACCATGAGGGATCCAGTTGTTTCATCGATGAGTGATGATGACCTATAACATACCGAGTTGCCCTCGTGCCTCGAAAATAAACTTAAGCCGTTGGTCCCGGCTATCAATTTGTATATATTTGAGTGTCATTACCGGTAGTCAGTGGACATTATGACAACCAATCATAGTAAGGGAAATCGTAATACCCGGCACTAACTAGGTCGTGGACGTCAGAGAAGTAGTCGCTTCATGAAAAATACTGGCATTCAGCTCCTTCCGGATGGACTGGAAGCCGACCCCAACATGGTTAGAAAAAAACAATTATCATGACCAAGTGATAGCAGAGATCGGAATGAGAGCATATTTGTCCGAACTTCAGGTAAGAAAATTTATTGATTATAAGAGTAAAGTAACTATGTAAATTAATTAAAAACAATTAAATAAACTGACAAGAACCTATAAAAAGGCATCTAAATACTGCTCCTCAACGTTTTCAGCCGGTAATGTGCCCAAAAGACTGGTGGCATTGCCACGTTGTATAGCAACACTTACCCTCTGGCAGGAGTGGCAGGTAAATGAGTAACTTATGAAACATTCAATCTTTATTTGTATTACGGATTTAAAAATACTCGAAACTTACCTACATAGAGACAGTATCCACATGTTGCTTTCTTAAGGTTTCGGCAAATATTGTGTTACTATTCAGATTTCTGCGATCAGATAAGTTCCACCTTTTAAGTGATACAATAATTAATTTGTAGGTACAGGGAGATTTACAGAATTAAACAAATAACAAAATAGGTACACAAATTTATTGAGTTTACTGAGTGCACGTGGGCCTTAACTTTGATCGTTAATTTAATTAAAACATAACAAAGACATTTCGATAACGCGTCAATTAAAAGAAAATGCGATTAACTATTAATATTTCGTACATAAACATTACAAGATACTGATATCGTGCTGCCAAGGGCACGTTATCAAGTACCGTATCTATTTTAGTAACGTTATTAGCAAATAAATAACAATTGAATGCAAAATAATTTACTTTGTCGTCTATATTTGTGTCTGTATTCAAATTTAATGTTGGTGTACTACCATGTACACTTAACCTTTCAAGGATTACAGGCGTGATGTTATGTTAGTCAAGTTAACTCAAGTTTATTTTAATTACACTTAAACCTTCGAGAAACGGGCGCGCGGTGTTGACTAGAACGGAAAATACGAAGACATGTGACATCAGTCTATTCGCTCTGGGTCCGCGTGGCCTGGGTCTTCCTTTGTGAGAGTTTCTATAGTAAAAATGGGGCATTTTTGTCAGCTTTTAAGGGTCATATTTTCTTTACTTATTAGTTGCTGAAAAACAGGATAAAACCTTTCACGCCAAAACGCAGCACCGGAAGAACCAAATAAGAAAAGAGAGACGAACTCACACACACATGTCAACTGACGACGAAGATGTCACTTGTCTGTCAAGGCCCTAATGAGGGTCGACAGGGAAAACGCAAGAAAACAATAGGGATGTGTCCTGAGTAAAAAAAATAAATTTCCGATTAGTCCGTGAGTTAGATTGTTGAAAAATATTGGAAACGTGTTTTTTGTTTTATTAAATTAATAAACATTGACGAAGATAAAACGCGTCAAAGATCATGAGTGACTTTTGACGTCACTACGTGGAGAAAAAGTACTGCGCTGTGACGTCACACGAGTTTCCGAAGCACTGTATCGTCTTCATTTTTAATTTACGTGCAATAAGAAAAATATGCTTTCAATATTTTTAATAATCTTTCTGACGGATTAATTAGATTTTTTTTTTTGTCAACCGCTTTACCACAATAGGGTTATTGTACCTACTGGCTTAAAAAAAGTGATTCTAATTAGTCCGTCTTTTAGATTATCGATAAATATTGGATAATACGTATTTTTTGTTTTATCAAACCAATAAAAATTGAGAAGATAAAACGCGTCAAAGATTTCAGTATGGGTTTGTGACGTCACTAACCGCAAAAAATGTCATACTAATGTCTTAGAATATGACGTCACACGAGTTTTCAAAGCACTGTATCGTCTTCATTGTTTGCTTACTTGAGAAAAGAAAAAATACGTGTCCAATATTTTTTGGAAATCTATCTGACGGATTAATTAGTTTTTTTTTGTTAACTACTCTATTTAGTTGTTCGTACAGGTCAGGCAAAGTGTTATTAGGTTGTTACATTAGGAATTTCTGAGTAGCACCCACGGAGTCGAGATTTATGCCCGGTTGATAGCAAAATCCTCGCCCCCTATTACGTAAGAAGGGTAAGAGGTTTCCCGTCGGGGCTGCGGGTCCCGTCGGGGCTGCGGGTTGTTCACAAGTTACCGCGGCCTCAACATATAGGGCTAAGAAGGAACATGGGTTGTTTTTAGTCAGTAGAAGTCTGACACTCCCTTACGCTCTGCCCAAGAGCGGAAGGAATTATTTGATGATTCTCCACCCACCAAAAAAAAAGCGTATGAGGTTTGCCTCGGCCTTATCCTTCAGAGATAATAGGCGTTATGATATTTTGCGAACCTATTATTGAATTATTTAAAAAACAAGATAAAAGACTATTGCATATTATATCCGTGCATGAGCTCGTTATACGGGGCGTCCCACGGCTATGCCACATGGAGGGAAAGTACCTTGAATATAGCAGATGGAACATTTTACTGAAAGAAGACATTATTTCAATTAAAAAAACAAATTAAACTGCATTCATAGATTTTTATATAATTAACACGAGCAAAAAAAAATACCCTGTAGCTTTATTATAACGATCGAAAGGCTTTATCCTTTGGATAATCATTTGCTAAATAACATAGTGTCAGAAATAAAAAGAAGCGGGTTCGATTCCCGGTTCAACCATGTAATTATTTAAAAATCTATGAATTCAGTTTTAATAAATCTGACGGCACGGTTGGCGCAGTTGCTCAAGCAATGGATTGCTGCGCTGCGTGTCGCGGGTTCGATTTCCGCACGGAACAAACATTTGTATGACCTACAGATAGTTGTTTCGGGACTGGGTATTTGTGTATGTGAATTTAAATGTTTGTGAACGCACCCACGATACAGGAGAAATTCCTAGTGTGGGGCAACGTTTATAAAAAAAAAAAATGTTTTTTAAATTAAAATTATGTCTTCTTTCAGTAAAATGTTCCATCTACAATATTCTAGGTACTTTCCCTCTTTATGGCATTGCCGTGGGACGCCCTGTGTAGCAATAATATTTCTGTGATTGAGATAAAATAAATAATTATATTTTTAGCGGTAATTGTTTTCTATCAGATATTTTGAAAGCAGACTTTAATGTAGATTTATATTTTGATAAAAAAACAAATTGTGTACCTATATAAATATAAGTGTCGATTACGACATGACTGATCACAATACAACAAAAGATATCCGGCTTAAAATATAATTTTTATCTATAATTTCATCAATTTTGAATGAATTGCGTTATAAAAAGCCGTGAATGAAGTGAATGTTTAATTTTTATGAGTATTCAAAACTAAACCGTAAAGAAAGCAGATAAAATACAGAACACTGTGCTGCGCTCAAAAACACTTACTAGAGACATCAGTGAAAGGGTTCCAAGCCTCAAAATTTTTATTCTTATTTATTTAAAAAAAAACGTCGCCCCACACTATGAATTTCTTCTGTATCGTGGATGCGTTTACAAACATTTAAACTCACATACACAAACACCCAGACTCGGAACAATTATCTGTACGCCATACAAATATTTGTTATGTGTGAGGATTGAAGCCGCGACACGCAGCACAGCAGTCTAATCGCTGAGCCACTGCGCCAACCGTGCCGTCGAAATGGAATTGACACTTAAGCCGCATGGATAACGACCCGTGAGTAAGAATCTTAATACGAGGGTGTCTTAGGATGGACGGCGTCGCCGAGGCCGAGACCTAGAAAGAGTGGCCTATATAACCTGGACGCGCATCACGAAAGGTAGTTCGATGTGGTGCAGGAGATTGGGTACCTAGAAGAATATCAGGAGAGAAGGTCTTTGACCAACCGAAGCGTCGTAAAAGGTCATTAAAAAAACAACTAAACACTAATAATAACTTTTCCTCTGTCAAAAAAAAATATGATAAAGCCAGATATTTCATAAAGACTAAGGAAATAAACGAGAGCTTTCCTTTTCCTTGCATTACGTACATTTATCTGCAGCATTCTCTTAGTAATTATTTATCTCTGAGATTTCTCGTTTCTCAGTTATTACAAGGATATTTTTCTTTTATAAAAGAAAAGAAAAAAGATAAAAGAAAATCCAATAGAAAAACAAAAGCACGGGACACGTAACAGGCACACAAAAGCTTTGCACCATCTCACTTATGTAGGGTGACAAGATATTTTTTATGAGACTGTATTTAAAATATTCATTGACAAAATAAAACTCTTAGTTTATAGTTAAAATAAAGACTACTGTTAGTTATTGGGGCTTTTTTATTTTATTAATGAAGTAACAATATTTGAGCAGAATTATATTTTAATATTTATTATAGTTAAGGTATCAAAATTGGTAGCTAAGAAAAAAAGAAAAAAAAATTATGAAACTACTACCACTTTTTTTTAAAGTAAAATTACTTTAAAAAAAAAAGTAATAGTAGTTTAAAAGATAAATCTTTTAATAGACTTATCAGTTCCTGGCAATGAATTGGTCAGTAACACAAGAGCGACAGACCACTAATCGCAGCCATTGCTGTGCCTCTCCTTATAATGGTAGGTATTAGATTAATGTATCCAATAATTGCCGTATCAATCGTGGCTTGCATTGAAACGGTCAGTCATTGCGTAGTATAAATATGAATTAAACCATTACATTAGAGGTTTCGATGGTCGATTTATTATCTGTAAAGCCCCATTTACTTGCATACAATGAGGACCTAAGGATAACCTGCCCGTCGGGGCTGCGGGTTGTTTGAAAGAGATACCGCGGCCTTGACACAAAGGGCTAAGAAGGAATACGGGTGGTTTTTAGTCAGTAGAAATCTGACACTCTGCAGAGCGGAAGGAGTCATTTAATGATTTCAACGAAAACAAGAAAAGAATGACCGGCCACATGTTTGCAATGAAACAGATGTGGAAAGCATGATTTTTACACAACAGCATTTATAAAATAGTAAAGTGATGATGAAATCGATTGGTTACTATTTCAAGAAGCTCAATTATTGGGGTAGGCTAAAGATTGGTAGAGCATGTCTTCTTAATACCTATGGATATACTCGTATGACTAAATGGAAAGATAATGTTCTTAAACTCTTCTTTTGAAAACTGTATTAGTTAGAAGTAGAAATCTTCATCCTCCCCTCCCCCCACCCCCCCCCCCCTCTACCTCCAAAAACGAAAGCAAATAACCGAATATTTTATTCTATTCTATTCTGTCCCCCTGTCCCGTCCCGTTCTGTCCTGTCCTGTCTGTTCTGTGTTCTGTCCCTTCTTTCTGTTCCCCTTTTCTAGACAGTTAATTTTTTCATATAGTCCATGAGAGTTGGCTGAAGATGATAATTCTCTTTATCTTAAAGTGGTTTCATTTCTTAATGTTTTTGACATTTTTACATAAGTGCTATTTTTACTTATCTGAGCTACTGCTAGTCTGAGCATTCAAACAAAAAGTGAAGTGGTTGACCTATTCGCTAGACTTCGTTTTGTATTGCGAGTCAAGGTCGAAAAGCTTTTCAATGTTAACGAGCGAGCTACCGAGCGCGAGGTTCTTAGAAAGATGAAACATACGATTATCAGTGGGTTAGACAAACTTATTTTTTATCTTTAAAAAATAACAGATTATAGACTACTTTGAACAAACCGGAAAAGTATCGATATAACCCCAAAAACTGGTCCTACTAGCGATCTCCGCCTACACCTCGGGCGAGATGTGTCCCATATACCGGCCGCATCGTGCTATTTCAGCGAGAACACTCCTTATAGGCCACAGTGCGAAACAAAGTCTTGGCTGGCTTTTGTGTTCAGGTAGAACAATTTACGGAGTTTAAGTTTGTTTTAAACATTTTGAATTATATCTAAGTAATAATTGGTTACTGGGTGTAAATTAGCTATCGCAGTGTCACTTCACAGTAACGATTTCCACAAAAAGCGTAATTTTCAATGGCCTTTTCAGTGGATTATGAAGTTACACGTTGTGAATTATGTATATGAATTAACAGTAGGTTACTATATCTCTTACAACACTTAAAAATGTTTGAAAAAAAAAATGTTCGGATGACTTAATACGCCTTTCCTTTCTTTATTTTTCTTACTTCCCTTTTTTATTGATTTTATTGATTTGAACGTTGTATCTGGATACAACGTTAATTACGCCAGTAGTTATCAGATAACAGCTTCTAGATCCCTATTTACACTAACATTTATTGTTTGTATTCTAAAGTAAGCCGAAAATTAAGCAATATTATTGTCACCCTACTGTCGGAACAATTTACGATCGCGTGTTGTTCCTCAGAGCCCGAAGTTATTATATTATATTCATCAATTAGAGAGGTTTTAATAAAAGTATGTGTGAATGGGAATATTTGGAACTAAAAACTTGCTTTCCGGTGTTACTGATAAGTGCGCACGATTTAATTCTGGAATTCGATTCGAGTGTGATACGTGACTTACAAAAGTGTAACACCTAATATCACGTCACCGTAAGTTTATGAATTCGAACCACATAACCACGAATGCACGCCACCTCGAAGAACTGAACAACTAATGCACGCCACCTCGAAAAACTTTACAACGAATGCACGCTACCTCGAAAAACTGAACACCGTAGTCATGCGATCTCGAATTACTCAATCTCTAATTCAGCTATTCGAAACACCTAACCACGAATGCACGCTACCTCAAAAAACTGAACAACGAATGCACGCTACCTCGAAAAACGTAACGCCGTAGTCGTACCATCTCGAGTAACTGAACCGCAAAAAGACATCGTAAAATACTTCGTTCAACAATTAAACAAAATAAACATTTAAGAACAATATAAGAACGACACATAGGGCTGAGAAGGAAGGAACATGTGTGGTTTTTAGTCAGTAGAAGACTGACACTCCCTACTGCTCTGCCGGCTCTAAGCGGGAAGAGTTTTTTGATGATATACTGCCCTCCAAAAAAAAAACTATTCATGATGTTTCTATTGAACTCTTATTGCCATTTAGTAGCTTATCAATACCATTGACTAAGCAATCTGAACATTATGAAAACACAAACCAAATTTAATAGGAATATTTATTTATTTTAACTTCTTGTACAAGATTGGTAATGGACTTTATGCCACAAAGCATTCTCTACCTTTGAGTCAAATAAGGCATTTCTATTATTATCTAAACATTCTGACATAATAAAAAAAGTCATCTTCATCATCAACAGCCTTAATAGGCTGTTGATGATGAAGATGACTTTTTGTTCCCACTGCTGGGACACAGGCCTCCTCTCTTTGAGAGGGAATGGGCTATAATCTACAACGCGGGCCCAGTGCGTATTGGTAGATGTCATTTGTCTTCGAATGACATGTCTTAAAACCAAAAAGGTTTTAAGACATGTCAGTTTCCTCACGATGTTTTCCTTAACCGTTTTGAGAGCAGCGGTGATGAAATAAATTACACAAAGCATTGTGCCTGCCTGGGTTCGAACCCACAACCTACTATTCGTTAGTCGGGGCCGCCACCACTGGGCCACCGCTGCTCTAAAAAAAAGTAAATAGGAAAAATATCAAACTTTCTGCTAGAAATGAATTTTGCAGTAGGAGAACCTGTGTGAAAAGTTTGCATTCAGCATTTATTTTTCTTTCAGATTGGCGCCAGTTCTGGAAATAGGTCATCATAATTGAACGAGGAAACTGTGAAAGTTCAGGAAGCACTCTCCCAAAACCAACATTATTAATTCAATGTACACTTTGCTGTTCAGCACATACATAATAACTAAAACACTGTAATTTCTGTCTGCTTCGAGGTTCAGTACGTTCAATCAAAGATATCCAAGTAAAAAATACTGAGATGGGGCTACGAGTTGTTCGAAAGAGATACCGCGGCCTCGGACACAAAGGGCTAAGAAGGAACATGGGTGGTTTTTAGTCAGTAGAAGTCTGACGCTCTGCCCAGAGCGGGCGAAGTCATTAAATTTGATGATTTCGAATAAACACATCTATTATGGGTAGGTACTTTATTGCGTTTTTCTTTTTTTTTTACCATTGTCCTTGATTTGGTGGTCTGAATGGTTTCTAAAAGTTTGTCCATCTATTTTAATGGAGCCATAAGATTTAAACATAACTGGCGCAATAAAAATAATCATTTTATTATCAGGCAACTGAGGCCCATCGATGAATGTGAGTGTACTGACAGGTATACCTCTGTATAACCTTTTAGGGATTACAGGCGTTATGTTATGTAATTTCTGTTCAAATCGAGTTAATTTTCAAAAACATGTACACAAAATTGATCGTGCGTACCTATTTCCGCTGTGCGTTCCAATTTGGCTAAAATTCGCTCTGTCCCAGAAATTAGAGTGACCTAATTTTCACATAAACGGAATAAGAAGAAACGAAAATAGTCGAGCATTAACTAGTAATAACAAAATGTACGTTTGTTAGTGTGTTTTAATTGGAAAAAAATGTTCTAGAAATTGATCTGTTTGGGTCTGCGTACATAATTAGTTATTGCAAAAGATCTGTGTTGCCACCAGTGCAAGTTTTCCTTCTTTCAGGAGTGATATTTCATTATTTCGTCAAACTGCAGATGAATAGATTTATTTTATTTTTAAGTCTCGAGTCTATTGGGGCGTAAAACTTCACTATGAGATTTTCTGAGACTGTACGACTTAATGCAATTTAACGAGCAGAAAAGTGAACTCTTACCAACCAATTGAAGTTCCTACCGAATAGCTCGGTTGGAAGATGGTCGGAAGAGATTTTTAAAGCAAAAACCGACTCGAAAGTCAAAGGATTCGAAATGGAATTTGATAAAGGACCACCGTCCAGCAGTGAGGCCACAGTAAGTGATTTCCAGATGTCATTTTTTTCAAATTAGGCCCTCACTAGGAATATCTCTTGTTTCGTGGGTGCGCTTATAAATATTTAAAGTCACGTCATACAAAATCAGCCAGACTCAGAACAACTATCGGTTGGCCATTCGAATATTTATTCCGTGCGGGAATCGAACCCACTCCGGTCATACACCAGTGCCTTCTTATTTTTTAATAGGGATGTTTACTGACTTAAAGAAATATATGATTCTTATTAGTCCGTCTTTTAGATTATCGAAAAATATTGAATACGTATTTTTTGTTTTATCAAATCAATAAAAATTGACGAAGATAAAACGCGTCAAAGATTTGAGTGGGGGGTTGGGACGTCACTGACCGCTTAAGAATATCATACTAATATCATAATAATGCCTCAGAAAATGACGTCACACGAGTTTTCAAAGCACTGTATCGTCCTAATGGTTTGTTTACGTAAAAAAAGAAAAAATACGTGTCCCAAATTTTTTGGAAATCTATCTGACGGACTAATTAGATTTTATTTTGTTAACTCATCATCATCATCAACAGCCTATTAATGTTCCCACTACTGGGACACAGGCCTCCTCTCTCTTTGAGAGGGAATGGGCTATAATCTACCACGCGGGCCCAGTGCGGATTTGTAGATGTCACATGTCTTCGAATGTTTGGTTCTAAGCCATGCCGGTTTCCTCACGATGTTTTCCTTCACCGTTTTGAGAGCAGCTGTGATGAAATAAATTACACAAAGTAATGTGCCTGCCTGGGTTCGAACCCACGACCTACTGTTCGTAAGTCTGGGCCGCCACCACTAGGTTACCACTGCTCTCTGTTAACTACTATTGTTTTACTCGAAATCTATTCTAAAGGGAGTTAATATTCTCTATCTCTGGCAACACCATACATCATTTACGCACTCGCTGACGCGTATTGACGTCTGACGTCTGCGCATCGATTACACATGCGCATTGCGCATGACTTATGAAGTCCGCTATGTTTTCGCTTGATTATAGTTAATTATCACAAATGTAACCTCATAATTGTAGTTTTATTTGTTTTCCTTAGTCTCAATATTAATAGTGTTTGACTATTTGTTTGAATTTCGTTAATCGCAGGTACTTGTAACCGGAGTGCGTGTATTACCAGATGTATGAATATGGACGAGCCAAAATGAGTATGTAAGGATTGTAGCAGGTCCCTTCGGGGCTGTGGGTTGTTCACAAGTTACCGCGGCCTCGACATATAAGGCGAAGAAGGAACATGGGTGGTTTTTAGTCAGTAGAAGTCTGACACTCCTTTTCGCTCTTCCCATGATTTTCCACCCACCAAAAAAAAAAGGATCGTAGCAAGTGGCGTTATGTGGTTTCGGCCTACCCCCATATGTGTGTAAGGAAAAATATTGTATTTAGTTGCATCCGATTAGATTGAAAGCTGATCTCGTCATCCTAGCCTTGTCTTTTACCTACTATGTGGGGTCGGCTTCTAGTATAATCTGATGCACCTGTTTTTCTCCTATTGGAGAAGATCGGTTGAGGAGGTGAGATAGGCAATCGCTCGCAAAAGGTGAGATAGGTAAGCTTAATATACCCATCACCAAATAGGTGTGCTGGGTAATAATAGAAACTGTTCTCAATATTATTATAGTCGGGACATGGCTGGCCAGATGATGAATGAAAACTGAAATATAATATTAAACCGATTCGTTTCAAAATTGCTTCAATAAAATTAGTCCGTTCATATAAACACAATTGTATGCTTTTAACCCTAACTGATTGAAACGTTTATTTATTTCTGTCTAAATTGGTAGAGTTCTAATTTTAATTAAGATTACCTCTACCTGACTGCCTAGTTGATTACTGGTCGCAATGGCTACTATTGAGGGGAGGTATACCTCTGCCTTGCCTTGCGAGGATTACATGCGTAATGTTATAATGTAATGTATTGTTATTCAATGACTGTAAGTACCATTTTTCTACAATGCCCGTAATTCCTGACCACTTATAAAAACAAAACGCCTAGATAATCACTCTAATGAGCAAAAACAACAAAAACAAAACACTCGCGAGCTGTTCCATCATCTTCAATTTGTAGCCAACAGAAAAAAACAAATGAATGACATAAGACTACTCCTTTCATTCACATTCATTGAGTGAATAAAACTTCTTGCCCTCATTTATTTAGCTTTAGCAGTAATTTGGCACCGAAAGAATGTGCTCTATGGGTACAGTGTCATAACAAAGTCTCGAATTTATGAATGTGATATTACTATTAAACTGAGCATGCAAAGGACCGATAAACATAATCGGTTTCCTCGGACAATCGGCATAGAGTGAAAGAAATAAAGGTTGTAAAAGTACCCTTAACGCAAACGAAGGTTATTTGTTCTGGCCGCGGGTAGTCCACTGGTTATCGCGGCCTCGACATAGAGGGCGAAGAAGGAACATGGGTGGTTTTTAGTCAGTAGAAGTCTGACACTCCCTTTCGCTCTGCCCAAGAGCGGGAGGGGTTATTCGATGATTTTACACCCACCAAAAAAAAAAAAAGGTTATTTGTTCTCCTCACCACTGCGATAATTTTTTGTTTTATACCATACCTATGAACGGTAGTTACTGAGATGTTGAGGGTCAAAGTTCCGATTTTTTTACAGCTGTTTTTGTAAATATTAGTTTTTCAGGTTATAACTTTACCTAAATTACCTCCATGACCCGTTTATTAATCAAAGCATCCACTAGCACAATGTTTCAAGACTGTTACTTTGAGTTTTACCGTAAAATGTGGTTTTTGACCCCAAAAAACATCGCCGCAATTTTTTTTGCGTAAGGGTACTTGGTTTGATGTACAGTATGCTTGGTTGACGGCTGTGTGATGGGTTGATTTACACCCTGTATACTGGAGTCAAGCGATTGGCAACAACATTTTATGTTTTGCAAAAGATAGTCAATTCCGAAGACTAAATTCTCTACCCGTCAAGAAATTCTTGGTACGCTTTGATGATTATATTTTGACGTATTCATCATAACCTGCCTAGTCTTTTCCCAACTAAGTTGGGTTCGGCTTCAAGTCTAACCGGATGCAGCTGAATACCATTATTTTACATGGAGCTACTGCCTATCTGACCTCCACAACCCAGTTCGTACTGGGTAACACGATACCCCTTGGTAAGACTGGTTGAATTATTCTTCTCAATTAAATGGAAAAACTAAGTAATATTGGGTTTTTGGTTCTTCCATACGGAATTTGCATTAGCAGTTATGCTGTCTAGATTTACACCTCGATGTGGTCTTGGAACTCAAATGTAACTGGCCAAAATGTGAGTGTAGGTACTGTTTGGTACACTTCTGCCTAAGCAATCAGTAATTACAAGGCATAATATTTTGTTATTTTAAATACATACATATCCGGTAGATACTTGCAGTGATACAGTACCAATTACATTTGATATGTAAATAATATTGTGTCATCCGATATTCTAGCAGGTACTTCGAATTAAACTCACCTTGCATAACTAATCAAAGGTCATAAGGGTGAGGTACGTACACAAGTACATGCATAACATATGAATATGCAAATAGACAATACCACTTAATACTAAACTAAACAAGGGTCCCCTACCAAACAACCTCTATGCTACGTTGCATAAGGCTAAAAATGCAATCAATCTTTTTTATATATTTATTGATTGGGTCTACACGTTTGACCTCAATCTTGTCCCGAGCTAACCCAAAAGAAGCCTATTAACTCGCCACTGCCAGACTAACCGGAAATAACTGAGGACCAGAATAAAATACTGTATGTAATAAGGAGCGACTACCTCTCTTTTTTTTTTGGGCTCCCGACAATATCAAATAACCCCTCCCGCTCGGGATCTATCGGCAGAGCGAAAGGGAGTGTCAGACTTCTACTGACTAAAAACCACACATGTTTCTTCTTAGTCCTTTATGTTGAGACCACGGTATCTCTTGCGAACTACCCGCAGCCCCAGCGACTGCTTATCTGACCGAAAACCCCAGTAAATGATTAACACAATATTCCTTGATAAAACTGATTACGACTGTAAAGAGTCTACGAAAGTCAGCCGAGTAAAACGGCTCATCGGGTCTCGATATATGTTTGATTGTCAGTCGTTACCCATCCACAGACAGACCGTGGCAAGTGCAGCCTGACCTACTATCGACCTATGCGGCTTTATTATAAATCTAGAAGGTCCTCAACGACCAAAGACAACAATTGCAAAATTGGTCATTAAATAAAAAAGGCCCCTTCAAGTGTAGGGGACAAAATTTGGCAATTGGTTCTAACCGATTCTGCATAGGAAATATTCCAAGTTCATTGGCTTGAGTGACCTCAGTGAATGTCCGACCTTACCGCTTGGCTACAAGCTCCACGCTCAAACGTGTTGCGTCAACGACTGTGCGGATACAGAGGAAACTAAATTAGATTGTTTGCGACACTAATGATATAATTAGAAAAACAATAAATATATGACAGCGTTTTATGAATGAAGTTGTACTAATAGTATTTTCATTATTTTGCCAAAAATTTGCAAAACCTATCTAAAGGTGAAAGGTTTTTGTTACGTAGTCGTATTTCGTTACTTTATCAAAATTTAATTATAAAATTACAATCGTTAATTTTATATTCAACTACAAACAACATCGGATAATCAAAATTGAGTCATGTCATCCTAGTCGCAAACGAGCGAAATATGCGATTGTGTAATGTCTCCCGTGACACTAGTTGCATCACTGGAGGATGTGAACGGGACGTTAGTCAAGTCGAGTCGTGACCATTCACGACTCGACTTGACTAACGTAACTGACTTTGATATGATATCTATAAAGCTCTTTTATTAGTCTTGGAGTATAAATAGCAAAGATGCAGTTCATATATAATGTAGAAATGAGAGTTTAATAATAGACCGGTAAAATCAAAGTGATACTGATTCGTTTAGTCTCATGCATGTCTTGATATTACTCCACAATTATTATTTTCTACTAATATTTGTATTAAGGTAGGTATGCGAAAACAAAGGTCAGGTGCGTAGCACTCACAACCGGCTAACTTCTACGACCATCGTATGAACATGTATTGTCTAACCAACAAAACTAAAAGAGTATACATCTCGACACAAAGGGCTAAGAAGGAAAATGATTCCTTTTTAGTCAGTAGAAGTCTGACACTCCCTACTGTTCTGCCCATAGCGGGAGGAGTCATTTAATGATTTACCACAAACCAAAAACAAAAGGATCTCGACTGGTGTAATTTCTTCTTAGTTGGCGTACTATGGTGTCTACCTACGCCCCCATGGTTAAAAGGCGTAAGTTTATGTATTTACGTTTACTATGTAAACTATTTTTTTTTTTGTAAGTTTGTTTTTGGTAAAGAAGAAAGAAAGAAAGAGATTGGGGGTTATCTTCGGAACTAAAAATCATATTTTTTTATTTTCACTGATATAAAGATACATTATTGATGGGTGCTATAGACTTAGCACTGTGAATGATATTTATATCATTAATGATAGAAAAAGAAGTGGTGTGCGTTGTGTTAGTGTTTATATTTGTTGTTTTGTTTCAAATAGAAAAAAAAACTTTTCTGTAAAAGAAAACGTTGCCCCACACTAGGAATTTCTCCTGTATCGTGGGTGCGTTCACAAACATTTAAACTCACATACCATACCCAGACCCGAAACAACTATCTGTAGGCCATACAAATATTTGTTCCGTGTGGAGATCGAACCCGCGACACGAATCACAGTAGTCCATTGCTTGAGCCATGGCGCCAACCGTGCCGTCAAAATTAATATATGCGTCAGCTGCATACATCATTCATATGACACCCACCCTGATATTGCACGTCACGGCTGCACGAAGATTGATCGGAAAGTTGATTGCGCTGGCAACATCGCATTACATGTAGTAAACTGTTTTGCATCATTTCATGAATTAAGTTCTATGCTGAAATCTCTCTTATACCCTCTGATTCAAAATTTCTCGTACTTCTTACAATTTTTGGTTTGGACTGATCTGTGACACTGATTTTGTTACAATATCAAACATCTGCTCTCTCTTACTATTGAACAATATTAGATGTTAATTTCAAACTAATCTTGCTATTGATAAACACACATAACATAACCATCACACCTGTAAACCCCAAAAGGTTAGGTCAAGGTGTACCTGACAGTACACCCACGTGTAGCCAGTTTTGTTTAATCCCCTTAAAGCAGGGTGCGACCCTATTGTCATAAATCAGGCTAAATTATAGACTCCTTGGCTGCTACTGTGAAATGCCTGTCGGAATAACCCAATAACACTTTACCCGAACCGGGAATGAAATCCAGGAAATTATGCTCGTCAGCTTGCGACCACTAGTCTAACAATGCAGAGCAGTTGACTGCTGCGCTACGTTTCGCGGGTTCGATCCCCGCACCGAACTAATATTTGTATGGCCTATTACAAATAGTTGTGTCTTGTCTGGGTATTTGCGTATGTGAGTTTAAATGTTTGTGAACGCACCCACGATACAGGAGAAATTCCTCGTGTGGGGCAACGTTTAAAAAAAACATTCCTGAAGATCTTCTGGTTACGGGGGTGATCCTCTGTGTGTTGACGGCAAATTTCTATGAAATCGTTTTGGCCCAAAATTCAGCTATGCAAACTCCACTCACTGATGCAGTGATAAGGTCGTCAAGTAAGCGCAGCGCAAGATGGAAGGTGAGACATTATCTGTGGAGATACGCCGCGATACTTGAGGTCTGATGTTCAAAGTTTCAAAGTTAGTTCACTTTTTTACGAACATAAGTTTTAAATGTTCATCATCATCATTTATATTCGTAAAAAAGTGAACTAACTTTGGGAACAATCCCACTACAGGGACTCAGGCCTCCTCTCTAGGAGTGGGAAGGAATATAATCCACCACGCGAGCCCATTGCGGATTGGTAGATGTCACATATCTTCGAATTTTTGGTTCTAAGATATGCTTATATGTTTCCTCACGATGTTCTCCTTCATCGCTTTGAGAGCAGTGGTGATGAAATAAATTACATAAAGTAATGCGCCTGCCTGGGTTCAAACCCACCACCACTTGGCCACCACTGCGGCCCAGTGGTGGCGGCCCCGACTTACGAACGATTGGTCAAATGTTAATGTTGCTGAATAAGCATGACCCCTGAACATTTGCATTTGTACTTTTTGCAGATTTCATTTGTACTTTTTACACACCCACACCAGGTCAACCTGCAAAGTGCAGGCTCGTCCCGAAGTACCAGGAGACTATACAAATAGAAGAGCTAACTTCATCGTCAAAGTGTTCCATACATCCGTGGGTGTCGCTACCCACACTGCCCAACCCAATGTTCCAGCACAATATTCACTATGTCATAAGTAATATAGAAAACAGTGGGCTTATAATCTGAGAACTACTATTTTCTACAATCTCGTGGGAATTTCGCTTTTAATTTATTGTCGGGGCGATATTTTGTTTTAATATTTTTCTGACTTCCATAACTGAGTATTAGTTTCTCGTCAATATGACCTACATCGTGGTTGTAAATTACTTAAAAAATCCGTTTGATAGGCCTCCCCCTCTTTATTTTGAGCACACGTTTATTCTTTGCCATTCAAAATGTATGGACAGTACAGTAAACCGCAATCCGAACATAGAGCTGATGTTGTGTAGTACTCCGTTTCAATAGAAAAAGAGGCCCATTTATACTGGTTTTTTTTATCATGGACGTGCCTTCATCCATTCATTGACCACGCACTTAATACTTACAATAACTAGTCTAAACCGAACTACTTACTCTTAAAAAAAATACTGGCAGGCAATTTTCATTAAAACGCGATTACATCATTCAATTCATTCATTATCAGTTTGGTCACGTGCTACTGTTTCAGAATCGAACGGACCTCACCAATGGCGTTCTTTTTGCCTGTCTTTGCGTTTAAAGTAGGAGCTAGTTTTCGAAAGTAGGCAAGCAGTTTGGTTAAAATATTAAAGGTATGAATCTTTCGTGCCCCAATTTTAACTAAGAGCGAATTTCACAACAGTAGCTGAAAGCGGCCATATAATAAACGCAAGAATTGTCGTGTGGTCTCTCAGACCCTAAAAATGAGCCGCTATTCTTTTATGACTTGGAAATTCCAACTTTTTTGTGCCGTTGTTATACATATTGATCATGGTCAGCTAATTGCGTTAGTTCCCATAATTATAATGTTTTTTTTAACGACATTCTAAAACTTTTACAATAAAAGTTGTTCAGGTTTTTGGTTTGAGAAACCACATGGAGGTGTTGCGATTATTAAGCCGGCTTTTGACTATGGGATATATTTGAGATATAATATTTTATCGCTCGTCATACATTTTGTACGCGACCGTTAACACTGTGCTATTATATATAACATCTCAAATGCGGGATGTAATATATAGCTGAAGATGTAGGTAATATACACACATCAAAAGTGTCTAGGGATCAACATATATTTTTGCAATAACTTTTCTCCTGATTGATATTAATTAAAATTTTCTTTAAGGATTCATCAAATAAAGTGTTTTCGTTTGTCACAGTAACGATAAACCAAGTCACCTTTGCATTAATAAAGAAATTTGCCATTTTCCTAATAAAGGGATTTTTGACATTTGAACCACTAACATTAAAGTTCGAAAAAAAGACTGAAATAACAGTTTTCTTTAAAATTTTATTGGGTAACTTAAACAATTAATAATCCGTGTTTCTACCGCGAACACTAACAACGCAAGAACATCGGTTTGGCATACTCAAAATGAGTTCATCCAAATCACGCTGTGGAATGGCCGCCCATGTTCGTTGCAACAACAAAAAAAGGTCTTCTTGCGACTGGATACCCTCCATATTCGGCAGAGCTCTTCTCTGTAGCATATCCCATGCATGCTCAATCGGGTTCAAGTCTGCGACTGAGCAGGCCAGGGCAGGACATTGATGTTGGCTGCGGCGAGAGTCTGTCTTACAACTCTTGCGGTGTGCGGTCGTGCATTATCATGCATTAACTGAAATAAGGGACCGATTTGCACTTGTAGAGGAACGATGACGTCTGATACAATCGTCTCAGCATAAATTTGAGCGTTGAGGTTGCCTCTGATCCAAATCAACTCAGTTCTTCCGCCGATCCAAATACCCGCCCATACCATGATGGTTCCACCACTATAAGGATGGACTTCCTGGCAGGATTTTAATCGCTGTTGGCGTCCAGGGGTTCTCCAGTGTCGTATACGTCTTGTATCCGGTCTCATACCAAAACGAGACTCATCAGAAAAGCACACGAAACGCCATTAATAATAATAATAATAATTTATTTATTAAACAGACTACAGAGGTCCACTGTGTTAGTAACAATATAACTTAGCCTATGTTAGTACTTAATAATAACAAACAAACACGATTCACAAAACAATTACACAAGAAGTACTTACAATACTAGAATGTTAGTAACAATAAAGCTTATAAAAACTATGTTAGTACTTATATACTACTACAGATAAGGTGGTTTTAATTAGATGCCTCACTATGGGGCTTTCATCATGCCTATCAGCAATAACGCTCAAGAGGCCATTGCTACTGCCACGCAATCTGGCGAGAAGAGACGCATTCTTCTTACGCACTACAGCTGAGAAGCTGTCCACCCTGGTTTGTGCAAACATTGCAGATGCACTGCAATATCGTGGCAGTCGCAACAGTGCCCTGAAAGCGTTATTGTATTGAACACGCAAAGCATTGGCTGCACGTTTAGTACAGCTGATCCATAGGGCGCTCGAGTACAGAGATGTGCAGTATGCTTTAAACAGCGTGATTTTGACCGCATCTGTACATCGAGCGAACCTACGGGCCAACATATTCGCCCGCACCGCCAATGCTCTGCGTTCCCGTTCAACATCCGCATCATCTTTAAGGTCGTCAGCAATGAAATGTCCAAGGTATTTAAAACGGTGTACCCGAAGAATCGGAACGTCATTAATTTTAATAGGTGGTACTGTTTCTGGACATTTCTTACCAGCAGCCCTAAAGACCATGAGTTCTGACTTTGTTACATTATATTTTAGCCCATGGTTAGCAGCGTAGTTCTCACAAATCCCAACCAATTTTCTGAGTGCACTCACCGAGGGAGCCAGCAACACCATGTCATCGGCGTAGCTGATGTTGTTAAAGCACAACCCGTCAATAAAGCAGCCCACATGCGTGCCATTGTTCTTCTGCCCAATTTCTGTGTTCAAGAGCCCATTGATATCGAATCCTACGATTGTGCATTGCTATAGGTGGTACCCGTAGCGGTCTTCGGGAATGAAGGTTCACTTCATGCAAGCGGTTTCTGACTGTTTGGTCGCTAATTAAGTTCCCTGAAGAGTGATGAAGCTTCACGGCTAACATCATGGCGGTTATTGTTGGAGCTCTTCGAGTTAAGATTTGAATGTATCGGTCTTGTCTCCGTGTGGTGCAGCGATACCGTCCTCCATGGCGCTCAGCCACGGTACCAGTGCTTCGGTAACGTGTCCAAAGTCGACTGATAACACTCTGACTTGTATTCAGAGCTAAAGCCACAGTACGTTGCCGGGAACCAGCTTCTATCATTCCCACGGCTCTGGGCATTTCTTCCCTGCTTAAATGACGTCGCCGCTCCATAATAACGTTGGTTTTAATCAGTAGTAGGGAAACAGTAGCACTAATAATGTCTTCAATGCGTTGTATGTTTTTATATTGAAAATATTGACAGCTGATTTTCATCTTTTACTCGAATTTGATTCACAGTTCCTGATTCAAATTATGAAATGCACCAAAAAGGATCCATATAAATTTATAAAATCATAAATTTATTACAAAGCCACATCTCAATCTCAAGAAATCCGCATAAAAATGCTTGATCCCTAGACACTTTTGATGTGTGTATATTACATCCCATCAGCTACTTGCAAGATACGTTAGTATCACCATTGCTGTAGAATATTGACTCGGACCCCGTTCTTAAACGCTGTTTAAACATGTTGTTAGTATTTAATTCGCCCATAATTAAACTAACTATTAAAAAGCCTTTATTTATACATTTTCATATCAGTCAAGTTATCCTCAACGACACTTAAGGTATTCCCTAAGTGTTCCGTAAAAGAGTCTTCACAAGGTTTGGGAATACCCACCAGATGATTTATGTCATCTTTCCTTATTCGTCTTACAGATTACAATCATACATATAATACAAACAGGATCTTCCTTTAAAACGACAATAAAATGCACTTTCCCATGTAATTTGTTCGTCGAACTAAATATAAAAAAAAAACAATGTCATCATGATAATGACGTCACAACGATTACGCCGTCATTGTTATGGCGTTCGTGTATTAATGGAAAATTCATTAGTAAGGCTGCGTGCACACTGTGAAGTAAACCGTGCACGCGATCTATTTAACTCAGTTTAACTGTCAAACCATGCATGTATGAGCTGCACGCTACTTCAGTTTTGAGTTCAATAATGACGTTATGAGGAATTGAGAATGAACTTATCAGAATGAATGAATGAATGATCAATACCGCAATCGTACTGTAATAAGTTCCATATTTAGTGTAAACGACGTGACGTGTAGCTCTAGTTATACATTTTTTTTTCATGCGATTTATTTTGCAATTTTATTTGTGTATTTAACTTGCAGTGAGTACGAAACCTAAGATACCCCGGGAATTGTTTCACCGCTACAAATTTTAATAACAGGGAAAAGCCTGTAATAAATGTTGTACCGACTTTTGCTGCTACGTGTTCGAAGTCAGGAAATTTTGAAGATGACGTATTTTAACGAAAGAGATAAGTTTGTTTCACGTCGCTGCTTACACAAACTTTGAACAACTTTTAAGTTGCTGAAAGTAATTTCTAATAAATTATTATGAGGATGATAATACAAAGCATTCATAAAATGCCATGAAAAATAAGGTTGCAAGGCTGCCACAATAATTTGGTTGATACGAGTATATGAACAAGGCATGTGACATCATCAAACGACTCCTCCCGCTTTGGACAGAGCGGTAGGGAGTGTCAGACTTCTATTGACTAAAAACCACCCATGTTCCTTCTAAGCCCTCTATGTCGAGGCCGCGGTATCTCTTTCGAACAACCCGCAGCCCCGACGGGAATACTTATAAAACTGAAACAGCAGCTAAAACCGAGCCAAATTTCCCCCAAAATCATTTATATCGTGTCGCCACATTGACCGGTCCCGTGCGTCTCGCATCCAGCGGGTCCCCGCAATTTTCATCAGAACTTTTCAGATTTTGTTTGGTCTATTTTATCTTAATTATTAATTAAGTAAATTAATAGCAACTCGTCGTGTTTTTCATCAAGAATTTCTCTCAAAGTATTTTATTAGATACTAGCTCGTGAAAAATCATGATAACTGCCGTTTCTGTAGTACCAATTTTAAGAAACAACTGCTTATTTACGTAACATTTATGCATGAAAAGAAAATATGAATTCATAACACAATTTCCCTAGTTTATTATTTTGGCAACAAGTTTTTGCTACGAAATAAAACAGTAGGTACAAACTAAATATAAATAAAAAAAAATGTGTAAAGAATAAATGTTATTATGTACCTACAAAAGTAAGACAATGGTAGGGGTGTTCCGCCCACGACAGTAAAAGAGCAAGGGAGGTAATCTTGAACAAAGACAGTAAAGGACTTATATTCACGTTGACGTACTATAACTCAATTAGAGTATGTGGCGTTTACCTTTATTATTCACTCCTACACGTTATTATTAATTTAGAAAACGAAATAAAAATATAAAGGATTCATTAATTAGATGAAGTGTCGATGGTTCAACCTTAAGATAAATTTAATGAATAGAACAATAAATTGCGTGGTGTCATGTATCTGACACACAATATTTTATATTAATTTTGTCGCCTTTGAGTTTTTTTTTCAGGAGGAGTAAAATTACATTGTAATGGAAAATCTCAGCTTTTGTTCCCTCATAAGCGTCTACTTTCCGAAATTGACCTTGTCCCAAACCTGACACAGTGGGGATTTAAAATTGTTTAAAATCAGCAGTCATTTCTTTTAGTAAACGCATTGTAAATAAGATTCATAACAAACAACAATCACTGAAGTATGTTTCCACCGTCCATGTTTTTGACATCATCTCACAGTCACGTTTAGCCTCACCCACGCAATGAGAGGAAGTGGTATTCATAGACAGAATGCACACGACACATGTCTATCCATTTGCTATTTTTACACGTATTTTTCATTGAAGGTATTTCGCCTGGAAAATTACTCCGGGGAAGACATTAGAAACGTCTCGGGCCATAACTCGCGTTCGCCATAACGTAAGCATTTAAACGTCAAAATAAAATATGGCCATCGGCTAGTTTATTGCGTTTTAAACGCCCATTCAAAGACACTCCTTAGTATTGTGGGGCACCTGAAAAAAAATAATGGTTGAATTTGGTTTTTCTAACATTTATTGCTGAATATTTCTGGTCATAACATAACATATGCCTGTGATCAACGAAGGGATAGGCTGTGGTGTACTTACAGTAAATTTCGCCCTGATTTCCCCAATCATGTTGAAGTTCAAATTAATAGGGGGTGAACCTATTGCCAACAACGGGGCACAAATCTTAGGCCCATGGCTGTTTCTTAGAAAGATCCTCCATATATTAAAAACCGATGTATGAAGAGATATAGATTGAAATGATCGGGAAATAGACAAAATAGCAGTAAATTCCACAGACTGGCGGTTTGCACAATAGCTGTTGAAGCATAGCGAAGACTTTTCCGAAAATGGGATGAATTGCCAGATATCACGTTATTTGTGGTAGAACCTATCACACCATACAAATACACCAACTTTGTTACCTAAAATAATGTTCAGCTTAGACTCATCAATTTCCCTTCGGCCAACAACCTTTGTCTTTGCCAAAGAATATGTCGAGACATAAACTTTGTCATGACATAAATTATAGCTTCCACATATTTACTTAGGTGTACCTAAGTGTTTGAAATATTGTGATCTTATCTTCTAAGTACTAAATATGTTTTATGCTTTCGAAAACATGTCGAAACTTTTAGTATGCATGCATAATTTTATACATATTCATAATTACTTTCTTTCTGGTTTTTCACGCACGGGGAATGCAGAGATTTAAATATTATTTTACATAGATTTTCTCTCAAGTCTTGAAAAACTCATGACCTAGTGACATCGCCATTACTAGTATACGTTGAACAACTTCATCATCCTTCAGCAGTACACTGCTGGACATATTTCTCCTCAATTGCACGCCACACAACTCTCTTTTTTTCATTCTCAGCGATTCTCATCCAGTTACTACCAGCCTCCCTGCGAAGATCGTCGCTCCGACAAGCCTGAAACGTAAACGTTGCTTGTAAGTAAAGGTAAAACAAATGCATGGTTTATATTCAGAGCATTTCGAATCCAGTCTCATGCAATTTTGACACTGAAAAGGTGCTGATAGGTAAAGAAGGTACCAGCTAAATTGAAATAAATGAGATTTATCACCCTTAATATGAACGGGAAAATGACAAGGTCGTGAAATTTCATTTTTCTAACAAAACGTATTGCCCAGGTGCGGCTCCACCATTTTACAGGTCAGTATCAGATTGCATGTTAATCAAAATTTGATTAGCGACCTTAGAAAATATAGATGCACCTAAGTACTACCTGTAAGGCAATGTCTTGTTAATGTTTAGTAGAAATACTGAAGTTAACTCACAATTGAACCGTTCGTCAGTGAAATTGGACTCACTTTGGCATCCGACGCCAGCTGTCTTCGCGACTGACACCTTCAATTGACGTTTGGGTCCCACGAAGTTGGGGACTGAATTGAAATGAATATTTGTCAGCCATATCTTTAATTTAAAAGAAGAACTCGTGACTAGGTAACAGTCACTCGGATCAATATTCAGGTTAAGCCGCGCTTGCTTAGGTTGGTCTGTGTATGGGTGACCCATTATACAAGGTGATTTTTTAGTGACCGTCCCAATTCTGATATATTAATCTTTGGAAAACATCGTGAGGAAACCGGCATGTCTTAGAATAAAAAAAAATCGAAGACATGTGACATCTACCAACCCGGACTGGGCACGCGTGGTGGATTATAGCCCATCCTTCTCCAAGAGAGGAGGCCTGAGTCCCTGCAGTGGGAACATTATAGGCTGATGATGATGATGATGATGAATCTTTGGCGAAAACCATTAAATACATTTTTTTCTTTTAGTATCACTCGGTTCAAAAATATTGAGATATTATAACATCACAAAGTTTTAATTTTTCATGGAGAACGGATAATTCTTTTGAGAAAATTACTGTCATTTATAGATCTTTGACAGCCAGAAGAGTAGTCAATAACCCGAAAGACGAGTCGAATACTAAATCGCTGCATGTATAATCCTGTTATTCAGCTGCATCCGGTCTGATGGGAAGCCGATCCAAACATAGTGGGGAAAACCTAGGCTAGTGGTGATCTTGATTTAAAAAACTTTGAGTAAAATATTGTCAAGATAAAAATCTGTGATACGTACGGTTTTTAATTAACAGTCAACTAAAAGTCGATTGTGATAACTTGATAAGCATGTGATGTCAATTTTCGTGATATTGTTAATTTTATTTGTTGGTAACAAACAGTTGGTTGTTTTATTTTTTAACATTATTATACTTTAGTCCCAATAAATAACGAACTATCAAGTCTCTTTCTAATATTTTAGGTGCGAAAGTTTGTGGGGTGGAATGACGTAGACAATTAATGAATGAATGTTTGTTACTCTCTCACTCGAACACTACTGAACGAATTTCGATAAGAGTACAGACATAGATAATTTATACACTGGAATAAAATGGGAAAATATTTATCCCGGTAGTGATACATGAGACTGATGAGACAACTATCGAGCTCCATAAGTTAGTAGTCAGAAATATAAGCCCTACCCATAAGCCCTTTTATTTAAATAATAACAAAAAGCAATGACAGGAACACTGTCCCAGCCGGAAAAACAATATTGGCTAATTACGATGTAACAAAATTAAACAAAATAATCTCATCAACCATTTGTTAAACCGATCGCATAAGAAGGTCAGGTGTTAAATAATATTCAATTATCTTCGACAATAACAATCATAATTGGTGGTCTGTCATGGCTCACCTTGGCTCACGCGAAACGGTCCAGTTGGAAACAATCAATTTTATATCGAGCATTACCCGCCGGATGACTAGGTGAATCGTAAAAATGTTTTCATCATAAAACAAATGAGTAAAGGCCGTAATGGCCGGTAAAAGTTTTATCAGAGTAGATATTTTTGTCCCATTTTAGGACTTTCGAGTCTATTCGTAAAACCCTTATCTACAACAAGATACAGACCTCTTGTTGTAGATAAGGGTTTTTACAAATAGACTCGATCGAAAAGGGTGACTGAAAACAATACATACATATAATAAGATCACGGGTTTTTCCGTGTAGTTAGTCTATAGAACGTCAAGAGCTGTGATCTTATCATACACATTTTGCTACGTCCACGATCATACATCTGGTCAAATACACACTGCGCTGGTAGACTGTTCATTCGTGAACTCCAAAAAAGAAGTGTAGGTAAGTACTGAGTTTACCTAAAATATCGAAGCCCTAATAAAGTTTTTAACAGCTGTAATAGTAATTAAAGTAAACAGTTCATCAATATATAATTGTAGATCTTGTTGATAGCCGTTGTGACGCACACGCCACGTCAAACCATTCAGTTATAGCAAGAATGACTATCAATTAACAATTATGAATGAGGAGACTGAACCACGCAAACCAGTTAATTATCATCTGCCGAAACTTTTTATATGTTAAGGTCGGGTTACAGTCTTACCGGATGTAACTGATTACCGGTATTTTTTATGGAGCGACTGCCTATCTGACCACCACAACCCTTTTGCTGGGAAATCGACACCCGTTGGTAAGACTGGATGTATGACTTTTGGGCCTCAGGAAAAACTCAAAATCTACAAATAACCACCAAGACCAACGACTTATCGTGCATTCCAAGACACGAAAACCAGTAATAAATTAAACAATACGTTCTTCACCTTCATGAAAACCGCAGAATCTTTTAATTATTTTTCGCGTTCAACGCTCGTCGAGTGGTTGTAGCGTTCGAGGACTTTTCATTCCATTTTCGAATAGACCTAGCATCTATTCGGGTTTTTTTCTCGGACTGGAATTCTGTCTGCCGTGTTTCACTGAAATTCTCGATACGTTGGCAAGCACTAGCTCAGCAATCGTGGGAAACTAGATGTAAATTGGGAACGTCGGTAAAATGGCGGTCGTTGCAGAAAAATGTAGGTTATCTACTATTTTGTGGGTCTGCGTTTTGAAACGAGTGAGGGATGTTTTTTCTACTTTTGAAATACCTATTCTTTAAAAGGGTATTTTACCAAAAAAATCGAATTAGTCCGTCAGATAGATTTTCAAAAAATAATGGACACTTATTTTTTCTTTTTTCACTTAAACAAAAGACGAAGAAGATACAGTGCTTCGAAAAGTCCCGTCAAGTCGTGAGACGTCACAAGGTTAGTACTTTTCCAAAAAAGTGACGTCAAAGCCCCCACTCATGATCTTTGACACGTTTAATTATCGTCAATTTTTATTAATTTGATAAAACAAAAAACACATAATCCAATATTTTTTGATAATCTAACAGACTGACAATATTTATCTGACGGACTATTAGAATAGAAAGATTTTTTAGGTGAAATACTCTTTTTACTGAAAATACGTCGCCCTCAAAGAAAGGTAACAAATATTTGTGTTGCCTTATATTGCCGTACTTCTTTTTGTTATGTACCTATAACTTCTAAATTAGCCTGTCACAGCCTACAAATACTCACTTATAATACCACACGAGCTTCAAAATTATCGGGTATTTCCCGATAGGTTCGTTGCAAACAAATGAAGGAGTCAAGTTTTTCAGGTTAAAAAATCACGAGCGCGAAGCGCGAGTGATTTTTCCTGAAAAACTTGACGATTTTATTTGTTTGCAGGGAACCTTGAGGGAAATGCCAGATAATTTTGAAGCTCGTGTGGTATTTCGGGGGATTATTTTTCCGTCCCAAATGTCGGCCAATAGAATTGCACCATGAGACGAAATGTACAGTTAAGGTGAAAGCGTCAGGATAGCCGCGAAATTCAAATTTTCTTACGTTTTTTGCAATTTGCAGGCCAGTGCTAGGTTGTATGTTGATTGAAATGTTGGACGCGAGTGTAAGACGTATGTAGTTACAGAATTATAATCATCAAAATCATCAATACAACCCTCCAAGTTCATATAATTCGAGGAATGACTTTGACCTCGAAAAAGTCGTTCCGTACGTCAAGAGAAAAATTTGAATTTCGCGGCTATCCTGACGCTTTCACCTTAACAAATAAGAATTTCATAATGAACATTTCCTTTGACTTTTTTATCGATGGTGGACAGAGAACAAACTCCAAATCGACTCATTTTCATGCAAAATCTCCAATTTTCACAATTGAATTCAACCTGTCAGTTTGACGTGTGGTTAATTTGACTGGATCATGTTTTGTTTTTTATATATAGCAACTACCAGAGAAAATTTTCAAAAAATTATCAGTATAATACCATGTAGGTTGTACCACGTGACGTCGAATGGTGCAATTCTATTGGTCGATATTTGGGTCGGAAAAATAATCATTATATTTTTTATAAATACGATCACAGAGTGTAAACAAAAGAAAAAAAAAATCCAGTGTTATAATTCTCCCATGTAACGTGATGAATGTCCTCCGTCTCATCGCGTGTTTATGCTCAGGGGAAATTTTCTCACCTTTATATACTTTCACATACATAATAAGGTAGTCAGTCATACTGCGTATCATATGTTTTTATAAGACTTAGGTAGAAAAAACATTTTTTGAAAAAAATAAAAGAAACAACACACTTTCTGTACACATTTTATGAATTTATGATGGTAAAGGTAGGCATCAAATAAGTATAGCTTTCGCTACCATTATCGAATTCTGTTGTTGTTTAGCGTAAGTTGAATATCTATCATTACTATCTGTTTTATTAAAGAAGATCTCTTTGTAAAGTAGCAGATTAAGGGAAGTGCTTTCACCTTGTCGTTATTCGTCACTAAGCAGTGTTGTGTTCGGTTTGAAGGATGAGGTTGCTGGTAGGCCCCGTCGTGGCTGCGGGTGGTTCGCAAGAGATACCGCTGCCTCGACATAAAGGGCTAAGAAGGAACATGGGTGGTTTTTAGGCAGTAGAACTGTCTGACACTCCCTTTCGGTCTGCCCAAGCGCGGGGGGGGTCCCACCCTCCAAAAAAAAAAGGTTGCTGGTAGGTATAGCTAGATTATAATAGAATAATAATATGTTGCAATTATTAGTGGTGGTATACAAATAAATAAATAGCAATAGTGGAAGTAAAAAGTCCCTTGGTGTACTTGCTCTCCCCACCGTTGGGATACTTTTTAGATCTGGACCATATCGGAGGTCAAAAAATGTATACCCAATATGATAAATACTGTCTTTTTGTTTCATTATCGCGTGGTGTGAAACCTAACCTGTCGTCACAGTTTTTATGACGCCTCTGACTTGACTTTACATGCTGTCGAGAAATACCTCCACAAAGGCTTCTTCACCAAATTCTTGCCTGCGCGATTACACGGTGCACACAGCACATTGCAAAACTGTTGGTACATTGTGGTTGGTAAAACTGTATTATCATTACCAACCACACGCGCAATGTTCTGCGTGCACCGTTTAATCACGCAGGCAAAAGTGTGGTGAAGCTTGAGCGTGTGGTAGGCCCATAAGGCATGCTGGTTTTCTACGATATTTTTCTTTACAAAACCAGTGTCAATTAGGTATAGGTACAATACGCACATGAAACCCAAAAATTAGAGGTGCGCGAATTTGAGGCCTATGACTTGGCAGTCTGACTGTCAGACTAGGCAGGTTTTCACTACTTACAAACCATTTAAGAGCCAAGAAACCTCCAAGAATTTTATTCTAGGTCTAGGTGTTACTTTATTTATTGTTCTACGCTAACCATTTAACGCAGTGTAATGCTTACCTAGGTTCAATTTATTAGGCATTCGGCTTAGAAATGTAGAATCTGTGAATGTGCTCAGTCGTTCGTTTTGTTTCTAAAGGAATTTGATTTTTTTTTGTAAAATAAAGTCCTATTTGAATAGGGATGTTTACTGACATAACAAAATATGATTCTAATTAGTCCGTCTTTTAGATTATCGATAAATATTGGATACGTATTTTTTGTTTATCTAACAGACGGAGTACTTAATTAGATTTTTTGGGGACATACCCTATTACGTAAATAAAGCCTATGTCCAGCAGTCGACGTCTTTTGGCTGAAACGATGTTGATGTAAATAAAAAAGCTTTTAAAAAGCAAACTCATCACCATGATAACGAAACTTAATACGTTAAAAATTCGCTAAATAAATCCAAGATGGCGACGCGTCATGTTTACTCTGCATCGTCGCAACGTCACACCGCGCACCGCTATCATCGGGGGTCACGCGGCGCCTGCGAATCGTTACATCAACGCGTCAACCAGATCGGTTACTGACCGCCTCACATTCAGTACAGAAATGAGAATAGAATCTAGCCATCTCCCTATGTTGGGGTCGGCTTCCAGTCAAACCGAGTGCAGCTGAATACAAGTATTTTACATGGCTAGGTAATACGATACCCTTGGGTAAGACTGGATGTCAGACTTTCAGGTCACTGACGCCCTGTAACCACTGCAAAAGATCTATATATTGCAGCCGGGACCAACAGCTTAACGTGCTTAATATACTTAGATCTATTTTGTCTAACTTAGATAAATTATGTATACTTGACAAAATAAGTGTTTTTGGCATATACGCCTACATAGCTTACGTATTTGCATACATGAGGGGATCAAATTAATGATGGTAGTATCTTCCTACATTATGTACAGTCAGTAGCATCAATATGTATACACTTAACAACGTGTAGAACCAATTTTCGCTTACTGTATTGTTTAAATTCTTATGTTACGTATTTAAACTAATATTTAGAAACCCATATGATCTCAAAGTAGGTCCCATCTCAAGTTGCACTCGTTATTTTACGAGAAATTCGCGTTTGAACTTTGCCGAGTTATACATACTATTGCTCGTCTGTACAGACTGTACAGTCGCCATCAGCTCATACTTGCCAATTATGCTAAGACCTTATAGGCCCTATAGGGATATATAAACCCTATGTCATCGTCATCATATTCCTGCCTGTATCCCAATTTATTAGACCCTATAAAGGGTGTAGAAGTGCACTTAACGCAAACGACAGGCACTTGTTCTCCCCACGACTGCGAACATTTTTTTGTTATAGACCATACCTGGGAAACCTCTAGTTACGGAGATATTGGGGGTCAAAGTTCCAAATTTTTCACAGCTGGTTTTGTAAATACTAGTTTTTCAGGTTATAACTTTACTTCAATTACCCTTTTTTTTTTTTTGGCGGGTGTAAAATCATCGAATAACCCCTTCCGCTCTTGGGCAGAGCGAAAGGGAGTGTCAGACTTCTACTGACTAAAAACCACCCATGTTCCTTCTTCGCCCTCTATGTCGAGGCCGCGATAACCTGTGGACAACCCGCGGCCCCGACGGGCGTCGAACCTTTCGGGCCCCTCCCATGTTGCTGACATCTCTTTGAGGCGCGCGTGGAACACGAACGCGCCGTCGACACGGTCTGTTTTCGTCGTAAGACGGACGGACGGCGAGTTAGCCCATCACTCACCGTCCACAGGCCCGCGTCTACGGTGGCCGGAGGTCATCGCGGGACCCCCGACGCCCGGAGCGCCTCCCGCGGCGGCTGATGGGACGAGAGGTTCTCTCCCTCTCGCGTTCCGCCACCTCCTTCGCTAGCATCACTGCTTCGCAGAAGGAGTCGACGGCGTCCCATTCCTCCTCGCCCCGGACCATGGCTTGCACCAGGGCCGGGCGCGAGAGGTCACCGCCGCTGATCGCCATACTTAAATTACCCTCATGACCCGTTTACTATTCAAAGCATCCATTAGCAAAATGTTTTAAGTTTTACCGTAAAATGTGATTTTTTACCACAAAAAAAAGTCGTTTCCCAGCAAAAATTTTTGCGTAGGGGTACATAGTTTGATGTACAGAATGCTTGGTTTACGTTTGTGGGAAGAGTTAATTTCACCCTGTATAAGGGGTTATACTCGTATCAGTGTTGTGGCTGTGTCAGTTAATACTGGGAACAAATCCAGACTTCATAGTTGCTACTGAATAATAATGTTGAATGATGGAACACTTCACCCGGCCTGAGAATTGTAGCAAGAACCTTATGCACTGCAGTCGCGCTTATGACTGCAAGACCAACAAGGTAGTCAAAAGGTCAAACTAAGGTCAGTTTATATCCTACCATTTATTAAAATAGACTATAATATGGAGGTCTAGCTTCAGCAGTTAGATGCAGTAATCAACCACAAAACACACGTAATTTCCCAGAACACAGACACAGTAATTATTCACGCTATATACCTCAGTAGGTAAGCAGGGCAGTGAGCGGTACAAGAAGGCGTGTTACTCGGCTGACCTTATCGTTCACGACAATTGATAAGCGCTTGTGTTGCTAACTTAATAAAATCGTATTTCAACTTAGCGATGAATTTGCAAATGCCTAGGTACTTCTCTCACAATAAAACATCACGCCTGAAATACTCGAAAGGTTAGGCAGAGATGTATCCATTAGACCGTTCACATTTCTTTCGCGAATTATGTTGAAGTTCAATGTAATCCCACTAAAAACAAAACTTGCAAAAGAAGCCAAGTCGCGCAACTCAGTTGCTTTACCGTAAAAAGTAGTGAGATCCATGTAATACCAAGTCAGTTAATATATTCAGTCCCTACTTAAAAATCTTTGATGTTTTAAATAAAAAGATTGACTTGGCCATCGCATCGCATTCGCCAATGTTCAACAGGCCATTGTAATAGCTAATCGCCATCGCAAAAATAACGATAAAAACTTTCTACTTTTCATACAAGATACTAGTTCATGATTTCTTTTGTCAATCAATAGGTAACAATGATAAGATACTGGCCTCTTTCTTTTTCAGAGCATTTCTGCTTTTGTTTCTGGCTTTCGTAATTATGGTGCAATGTTATTATTAGGCATGACACGAGTTTCTCTTCGTTATCAGATTACTTAATCTTCACGTCTTGAAATAATGTGTTTATCTAAACAATTACAAAACTACAATGTCATTCTAATTTTTCAAGTGACTATTCAAGGTTCAGTAGAACCTTTTAAGAAGTATAATGCTGATGTTTCTTTGGAACTAGGTCATCCTTATATTTTCATATGGAATAGAATGCGGGTTGAAAGAAAACGTACCCAACATCGACTTTAAAAACACCCAATTCTTCTTGACGGCACTGTTGGCGCAATGGCTCAAGCAATGGACTGCTGCGCTGCGTGTCGCGGGTTCGATCCCCGCACGGAACAAATATTTGTATGGCCTACGGGTAGTTGTTTCGGGTCTGGGTATTTGTGTATATGAGTTTAAATGTTTGTGAACGCTCCCTCGATACAGGAGAAATTCCTAGTGAGGGCAACGTTAAAAAAAAAATATTGTCGGTTTATTTTTATTTTCTCGTATGGGCACTAAGTGTAATCATAAATTCCCATTTCCCGTATGAGGAAACATGTCAAATATGTGACCACTGGCGTCTAAGTAGCCAGTAGATAGGCCAAAATGTAGATACCTAAGTTACTTATCAGACAAAAATCAACCGTTCCAATGTAGGAAGCACTTTCTTTGGATATCTGCATACCTGTCATTCATAAGATTGTATGATAAAATTGTATGTAAGATATGTTTTTTATTGTGACAGTTTCTACCTTAAGAACTACTGTCTTTTAAACTATCTCCATGTCTTTCATGAAAATAGAATCGAAAAATCAGTCTCTTATGAAAAGTAAGAAGCCCCGGGGATTATCCTTTTTTTTAATTTATCTGCCTCAATATTTGACTGCCTCGATGGTCTAGTGGTTACAGGCGATACTACTGAGCGTTAGGTTCTGGTTCGATTTTAGGTCGGGCAAAGTGTTATTGGGTTTTTCGTCACAAATTTTTCAGTACCAGCTATGGAGTCTGAATTTATTATTGTATTACGCGTGAGTAATTCATTTCTGGCGAATTTGTGTGTAATACTGGGTGTATTTTTGCCCAACGTTCCAAGGATTACAGGCATAATGTTATGGTAAATAGGAAGATGAAAACAAAAATTATAGATAGAGCGCAATTATACTTTAAAAACAATATTTACGTAACCGTCAGCTACCAACAATCATCTAACTTATAAAATAACTAGGCCTCAACATTACCACAGAATATACATTAACCACGACCACGGCATACCGTGAAATCTTCGATTATTCTACAATGGCCGGCCTCTTGATCTCAAAGAGAAAACATAAACGCTTCGTACTTATTTGCATACATTACTGCAATATTATAATACTGGCAACATTACCGTGCAAATTGTAAAACGAAGTATGTGTTTCAAACTAAAGAGGTTTACGCACCAATGTGTTTGCACGATGGTCATTGGATATACTTAAAAGACACGTCTGCCATGTCAAAAACTAAACTTTAGTATGATAATTTTAGTGATGACTGAGAACAAGGTCCTGTAAATGTATTCGAAAATGGAAAATTGAAAACTAAAACTTTTATTGCAGTCGGGGGTTCGCTGGATCAATTCTTTTCAGGTTCCCCGTTTAGAAGTTATGGTGGAATAAAGAAACTCACAAACAAACATAAATACAAGAACGCTAATAACCCTCCTTTTGGGCTTCGCCGCAGTCGGGTAAAAAAAACATAACACTCTTTTTTGGGTCAGGCGTGTAAAAAGGTTGCGTTTAGGGGAGGTGAGAATGTGAATTGACAAGAATGGATAAATTAAGGAAGTTTGGATAAATAAAGTGGCATATTGCAGAAAAACTTACAACATCTTCACGCTTTATAATCCCCGAAGGGATACTCACAGTACTGAGTACATCCATATTTCGCCATCAATCGGGCATAACCCCACAAAAAAAAGCGAAGCGTCAAGGTTGGGAAAAGCATGTAAATAAAAGAGTGAATCTGAATGTTTTTATGGAGAGTGTAAGGATGCCATGCATTAGTCGGATCTGGTCATTAGTACGGACATAGACATAGAATAACTCCAGACAATCTGACATGTAAATAAATAAATAAATAAATTATGTGAGGAGTGAGATTCTTGGACAGACAGACTAATTAGATATTTTTGGTGGAATACCTTCAAATGACAACGTGACGGCTGTCAGGGGAGAATGTAACAAGTAAACGTGTTACACCGACCCCAATTAGTATGGAACAAGAGCAGAAAGATGATTACGCCAAGCATTTTGGAGTGTGCACGACACTGGTCAAAAAGGAGTCGTGCAAAATTCAAAACCTAATCGTTTTGCACGACCCACGTGCATATCGGGTATGATGCTCGTGTGCAAGCCGATATGAAGTTATCTTGGAGAAGAAAGGAGTTTTGGAATCTAAGGATGGATTTAGTAAGATTAAGTATTTATGTTTATGACAAAAAATGAAAGTGTTACAGTCACGCGTCTCGACATGTTTAGTTTATTTTTGAATGCCATTTTAATATTTTGAGCGTCAAGGATTAACTTATATTATGATATACTTTTCGATAGGTAACAATTTTGAAATGTTGTTTACGTCTGTGATTGGGATTCCCTCGCGTGGTACCTACCGGTAGGTATGCTGAACGAAAATTACTTCTAGTTTTTCTCATAAGATTTTTATATTCTTTAACTCCAAATGCAAATTATTGAAGGAATTCTTACAGGTGTCTCATAATGATTATAGATGAAATAAAAAACTCAACATATATTTTCAACTGGTTTTAATACGCGGCTTCGCTTACGTTATGTTTGAAAATTAGCCCATAGTGACGCTTTAAATATAATTATGACACTCGGGGATAATTATCGGGGATAGCTCTTTTTAATATTATTGGTATAGAAAGAAACTAATGTGCTCACATGAAATAGTGACGTCAAATCAACCGCTGAAATAATCCCTGAATTAATCTAATGAAGCTCCAAATAGTTCCACGTAGAACTGGGCATAAAACCAAAACATAACAAAAATAAACAGTTGACGATGTTGAATATAGCAGAAATATATCTAAACGAATCATCTACGCGTAGATCACAAAAACAGCAAAACTACGTAAATATTTTCATGTTACGTATATAATACTAACTGGAATTAATTTAATAATCTAGTAGACATTACTGCTTTATTTATGTAAACGAGTTAAAGACATCTTTATTAACAGATTTTTATTTTTTTGGCTCAGCTGGCAGACTTGCCAAATAAGATATTCTAAACAAATTCACATTATTTTCCGAATGCATTTCTATTTTTCCGCCCGGCTGTGCTGATGGGAACATATTGTGTAGAACACCCCTTATAAACTTGTGCAAAATATCCAAGGAATCCAGCATTCTGCCAAACTAATTACGAATGCAAATAGATTGCAACTCAGGAGGTCAGATGGCATCAATCTTAATGCAAGGTCAATAAAGGGCGTCTAATATTAGATTGTTTATGATATTAGTTATTTATTCATTATGGTCTGTTCTTAGATGGGTGACATTTGAGGCAAAAATATCCATTTTTGACATAACGACTGTAAATTAAGCCAGTAACTAATTTGGTGAAGTCTGATAGAAAGTTGCTTTATTTTACAGCTGCACCTTATTAGACTTATTTTTTTGTCTCTCGAAAACGGTGAAGGAAAACATCGTGAGGAAATCGGCATGTCTTAGAACTAAAAAAAATCGAAGACATGTGAGTTCATGGGACATCTACCAACCCGCACTGGGCCCGCGTGGTGGATTATAGCCCTTCCCTCTCCTAGAGAGGAGGCCTGACTCCCTGCAGTGGAAACATTGTAAGGGTGTTGAGGACCTTATTTGATTGGTAAAAGGCTAGGCAGATAATAATGGTATTAGTAATTAATATAAAGTGATATTTACTGAATGATGCAAACAGTTGTAACACTAGTTAAACAGAAAGCACTAGAATATCGCAGTCACCCCGTTTAATTAATCATTTACATTAATCGTTTGCCTATTACCTAAATGGTTCCATTAATTCGTAGGGTTAATTGGTATTCGCTCATCACTCACTAATACAGGGTCATCTAAATATCCACTGGTTAGCCTTTGGTGCCCAATGAAGTATTTTTTGAGGAAACCACGATTAGCAGAAGATAGATTAGAGTACCTACCTTATTCCTGGCCAGGAAAAAACTTCTAGAAGTTCTTCGTGTTCTAATGCCCATTCCAGTTTTCTACCTAGGGGAACCTACATGAATACCTACAGACGTGAGTTGAAATTCCAACAGTGTTATAATTTCTCAGTCTTAAAATATGTATAACCTTGTTGAACCAATCCAAACGTAAATATTTTTATTTCACATAGGCCTACATGGGCGCTTATAAAACGTCGGTAAAAAAAGGGGCACGGTTCGGTGCATTGGTCGATTCTTAAGGAGAAGAACCGGCAATAAACTCCAAAGGTTACTCTTTTAATCTTTTAAAATCGTTTGGGTTAACAATAAGGTATAATACACACTTGAAAACCATGCAGATTAATGTCTGAGATGGTCTTTTGGAGGAAGCACCACACAGATTTGGGTGGACCCGTCCAGTCAGTGCAAGCATTTGTCAGTTATCGTGGAGCTCGACTTATAACTCAAGGAGCTCAACGTCACGACGAACAATACCAACGAAATGACGTTTGGGTAGGTCACTTATAGTACTCAAACTGCCAGACAATCGTTAAAATTTAAGAAAGACCAACATGGTCCACACATTCACAATATTTTTTTTTAATATTTATCATATTAAATAATCCATTTCTATCATACAGTGTGGAAAGGTCACCGACTCTAAAATGTTTAGCACGTTTTCATTACATATTCTGGCATAGAAACTTATGATCTGTAATTTAAAACAAAGTCAGCTATTTACCACGAAAGGAGCTGTCCAACACGACAAAAGGTTAGCATATTTGTTTTTTTTTTTAATTACAAGACTTAGCATGAAAAATGTTGTATGTATGGGTTCAGTCAGATAAAGCGTGGTACGGCGAAGTTCAGTCGAGATACGTGGTAAAGCGTTTGTGCATTGGGGTCGCCCACTCCATATACCTACTAGATATAGTTTATAGAACGGATAATGTTTCGATATAGGATTAGTACTAGCCATTTAGAATACAACGATTCAGGAAGTCTGTCTAATGGAGCTTGGTCCATTCTCTATGGTGAATTATTGAGTAACTTGTGACTAGTGATGTGTGTAGAGTTGAAGCTTGTCCATTGTGTGACCCTAAAGCGGGCTCGGAATTTCGCCGAAACACTCAGTCCTTCTGATAGACTATAGGTATGTTTAGATATACGAACAATAAATAGGTTTAACAGCAGACATTTAAGACTTGACCATCGCCGCAAAATTGCCAGCCTATCGATATTTTATCGGTAAAATTTCAGAGACTGTGATTTTACGATACAATTAGTCCATCCCCCTTTGTATCAGCGGACGAGCAGAGATACCACGAACCCGAACAAAGCGCTGGATTCCACATTATGTAATTGTTCGAACCGCCATCGCCAGTCTGTTGAATTCACTGCCGGTTTCTCAATCATTTTTAGGTTATCTGGATCTGTTTAAAGTTCGAGTGAAGGTTAGGGATATCGTCAGTATCGTGGGAAACGTCCATCTGTTTTCCATAAGGAACGTACAGAGCAGATAAAAAAGAGCAGGCCTATAACGGGTGATGCCGCGGTCGCTTTATCGCTTCACATCAGGCCAGTTGCGGTTGTTGAGTTGGCGAAAAATTACAAATCCAACATTTCCTTAAAGAACAAACTTGCACACGGCTACACCTAAACTTTTCTTTTCTTTGTTCGTAGTATGAAGCTACCTTCCTGCAAAACATAATCGCCAGAATCGACAAATAAGCTGTAATAGCAAATGAAATAAACACAGATCATTAACAAGAACAAAGCCTACAACATTATCTTGTTTATATCTGAAAAGATAATACAGGCCCATAACACTCACAAACACCCACGGATCCCTGATTTTATCACAGCTATAGACAACAATAAACTTCATAGTCGAGCAAAAAGTTTCTCAGACAAGTCTGAGACCATAGATCTTTTCTAACATAGAAATATCTTAGCGTGAATAAACTTTGAAGAAGGGAAACTCATTATATTGTCTGGAAGAATATTTTAGCGAACCTCTGCTGAATTTATAAAGGTTTTACAGATGCTTCAGAAAAATATTGGATGAAAAATGGCGCCTAAGATTATTTTGGGAAATATGAGTGTTGAAGTGGTCTTCTGTAAAACTAGTATTTTTAAGTAGGAACAAGAATAAGTGCCAAACTTGCAATAAATACCTACTAATTTATTCTTTTTTTGCTTTAGGTTAGTGCCTAAACTGGTGTCAGAATATTTATGTCGCCAATGGTCCTCTGACTTTTATTTACCTACATACCAGCGAGAATTATTTCTCATCTTTTTTTAAGGAAGGTAAATCATCATCTTTGTGCGACAAAATACCAAATGAGGAAATTCGCCGAAGAACCAGGGTTACCGACATAACTCTCAAAATATGCAAGTTGAAGTGGCAATGAGCAGGCCATATCGCTCGAAGGCCCGACAACCGATGGGGGAGAAAAGTTCTCGAGTTGCGACCACGAACCGGAAGACGCAGCATTGGTAGGCCTCTCACCAGGTGGACCGACGACATCGTGAGAGTCGCGGGTAACCGATGGATGCAAACGGCAGGTTGTCGTTCGTTACGGCGGAGGCCTTTGTCCTGCAGAGGACGTCTTATGGCTGATGATGATGATGATGATGGTAAATCATCAAATGGCTTCTTCAGTAGAATGGTGTGTCAGACACTTACTGACTAAACAAAGCTTAAATCGAAACGTTTGTGAAACTGTTTCTAAAATTAAATTTAGACAACTAGATGCGGATAGAGAACTAGACGCATGTACTTCCAAATTAAACTTCTTGAACAACTGTTTAGGATAAAATAATGTTGACATACTGAGCAACAGTATGTCAACGGATACAACATATACAGAAAACATCGAAAACCCGAACAGTTTCTCTTGAAATAACTAACATGTTCTTGAAATTATGTCTACCATTACCTACCTAACAGAAACTCCACTCCATAACCATAACATTATCTTAGTTAATTTAAAATATCATGCTCACATTGTTTAGTTTTAATTGAAATGTTACTGTATAAATACACTGTCATCATCAGCCTATAATGTTCCCACTGCAGGGACTCAGGCCTCCTCTCTAGGAGAGGGATGGGCTATAATCCACCACGCGGGCCCAGTGCGGGTTGGTAGATGTCACATGTCTTCGATTTTTTTGATTCTAAGACATGCCGGTTTCCTCACGATGTTTTCCTTCACCGTTTTGAGAGCAGCGGTGATGAAATAAATTACACAAAGAATTGCGCCTGCCTGGATTCGAACCCACGACTTACTGTTCGTAAGTCGGGGCCGACACCACTGGGCCACCGCTGCTCTTACACACACACTCAAATACACTGTTAAATACACTGTATCTTCTGTTAATTAATTGTACATGTATCTACTGAAACTAGAACAAGGTATATTGATAGATAACACTAGAGGACGGGTGACTACGTTATTGCAAAACCCAATCCAGTTTTCAACGACTGTAGGTAATAGCAATTAGTTTTATACGTCCAGTCAGTAGCACAAATACAGGGTGTAAATCAACCCTTCACACATACATCAACCAAGTATTTTGTACATCAAACTAAGTACCCCTACGCATTTTTTTTGCTGGGAAACGATTTTTTATTTGGGGCCAAAAATTTCATTTTACGGTAAAACTCAATGCAGCACTCTTAAAACATTGTGCTAGTGGCTGCTTTGAATAGTAAAAGGGTCATGGAGGTAATTTAAGTCAAGTTACAACCTGAAAAACTAATATTAACAAAAACAGCTGTGCAAAATTTGGAACTTTGACCCCCAATATCTCCGTAACTAGGGGGTTCCCAGGTATGGCCTAGAACAAAAAAAATATCGCAGTAGTAGGGAGAACAAGTGCCCTTTTTTTTTTTTTTTTTTTGGTGGGTGTAAAATCATCGAATGGGGTCCCGCTCTTGGGCAGAGCGAAAGGGAGTGTCAGACTTCTACTGACTAAAAACCACCCATGTTCCTTCTTCGCCCTCTATCTCGAGGCCGCGATAACCAGAGGACTACCCGCGGCCCCGACAGGCGTCGGCCCTTTCGGGCCCCTCCCATGTTGCTGACATCTCTTTGAGGCGCGCGTGGAACACGAACGCGCCGTCGACACGGCCTGTTTTCGTCGTGAGACGGACGGACGGCGAGTTAGCCCATCACTCACCGTCCACAGGCCCGCGTCTACGGTGGCCGGAGGTCATCGCGGGACCCCCGACGCCCGGAGCGCCTCCCGCGGCGGCTGGGACGAGAGGTTCTCTCCCTCTCGCGTTCCGCCACCTCCTTCGCCAGCATCACTGCTTCGCAGAAGGAGGCGACGGCGTCCCATTCCTCCTCGCCCCGGACCATGGCTTGCACCAGGGCCGGGCGCGAGAGGTCGCCGCCGCCGATCGCCGCTACGAGAACACGGCGAGGCTCCGCCCAAGCGGGGCACACCTCCACTGTGTGCTCCACCGTGTCCTCCGGCCGATCCTCGCAATGGTGGCATCCGGGCGTTTCCTCCCGCCTGATTCGGTGCAGGTACCTCCCGAAACAACCGTGTCCGGTGAGGACCTGCGTCAGACGGAAGGTGAGGGCGCCGTGGTGCCTCTCAAGCCACTCCTCAAAGAGGGGACTTACCGCCACTATCGTGGCGTGCCCTGCACGGGGTTGCGACAGTCGCTGTCTCCATGCCGCCTTGAGATCGCACCGGAGGTCTGTCCGCCGCGCAGCAATTAGCCGCGGCAGCGGAGTGACCCCCCGGCGCAGCGCCTCCGCGCGCCATTGATGCAGGAGAACAAGTGCCCTTCGTTTTCGTTAAGGGTACTTTTACACCCTTTATGTACACATACACTTTTGCATATGCATGCATATTGATAACATTTTATTGTTACGTAACCTATTTAATATTTTGGATATATTACATATATCTTAAGTAGGTCATATCTCAAAGTTGTAATGTTTATTTTACGAGAAATTCCTGTTTGAAATTTGCCCAGTATTAACATATTATTGCTCATGACTGTACAACACTACAACTACTTTGTATTAAAAAAATTATATTTTTCATGATTACAGACTTGCTCGTTGGTCTAGTGGCCGCAGGCGCGACTCGTGTGCAAGAGGTCTTGGGTTTGATTCGCAGGTATGGCAAAGTGTTTTTGGGTTTTTTGACCAGGATTTTTTCAGTGGCAACCAGGGAGTCAAGATTTGTGCCCGGTTGATAACAATAGGCTCGCTCCCTATTAACTGACGAAATATGGGAATCATTAGTTTAGTTACGAAATTGACGAGGATGCAGAACGCCAACATGTACACAGTGCACCCACTCGTGTTGGGAAATTCGATTCGGTAGTATTTGTGTAACAGCAAAGCCGCTCGTGTACCAATATCATTCGATTTTGTCTCCGAGTTGTGCCGAATGCGATCTGAATATGCGTGTAGAGGCCATGTTTTGTAGGCAAGGCAGCTTTTTTTTTGGGGTGCGAAATCATCGTATGAGTCCTCCCGCTCTATTTTAGCCCTTTATGTCGAGGCCGCGGTATCTCTTACATCAACCCGCAGCCAGGATTTTATTTCCACCTTCCTTCATGTTTTATGGGAAGAATCCCAGCTGATTTAGCCTTCGCCTGCAACAATAACTTCAGTAGCAATTATGCAGCAGAACTGCAGAATCACTAATGAACGCTGCAAACTGGAGCAAGGCGAATAATTTAGCGCTAAACAGCGGCGCCATCTTGGATTCTAGGTACAATACTAGATAGTGCTGTACTCGTATTACAAGCCAGGGATTTCTTGGAATTTGTAATGATCTGGTAGGAGTGAAGCTGTTGAGCCATTTTTTTTTGGGGGGGGTGAAAAATCATCAAATAACCCCTCCCGCTCTTGGGCAGAGCGAAAGGGCGTGTCAGACTTCTACTCACTAAAAACCATCCATGTTCCTTCTTAGCCCTATATGTATGTCAAGGCCGCGGTTTCTCTTACAACATTCCGCAGCCCGACGGGCACCGCAGCCCCGACGGGCAAGCTGTTGAGCCGTTTTGGGGGGGGGGGGGGGAATCATCAATTAACCGCTCCCGCTCTTGGGCAGAGCGAAAGGGAGTGTCAGACTTCTGCTGACTAAAAACCACCCATGTTCCTTCTTAGCCCTATATGTCGAGGCTGCGGTGACTAGTGTACAAGCCTGTTGAACCTGAGATTGAATTTTTGAGATGATGTTTGAAATATATTTTATTCCAGATACACAGAAATGCGAATATGGAACTTGGCACAATCATAGAGACCTATACGCTGCAGTGGGTAAAGTCGGGTTTGTAAACTTCTCTGCATAGTTATTTCCTAACTATTTAACATGGAGCGACTGCCTGTCTGACCTCCACAAACTAGTTAGCTGTACTGAGTATTACTGAGTAATAGTAATAAAATATCCTTTGGTAAGACTGGTAGTCAAAATTTCGGGCTACCTGTTGCGACTGTCAAAGATCTACAATGACAGCCGGGACCAACGGATTAACGTGTCTTCCAAGACTTCTACTGACTAAAAACCACCCATGTTCTTTCGTAAGCCCTATATTTCGAGACCGCGGTATCTCTTACAACATCCCGCAGCCCAGTTACAACATCCCACAGCCCTACAAGATCCCGTAGCCCGGTCGCTACACCCTTGTCCCATGTTAGTTGGGGTCGGCGCAACATCTTATTTCCTTGTCCCGTGTTAGTTGGGGTCGGCGCAACATCTTATTTTCTTGTGCCGTGTTAGTTGGGGTCGGCGCAACATCTTATTTTCTTGTCCCGTGTTAGTTGGGGTTGGCGCAACAACTTATTTTCTTGTCCCGTGTTAGTTGGGGTTGGCGCAACATCTTATTTTCTTGTCCCGTGTTAGTTGGGGTCGGCGCAACATCTTATTTTCTTGTCCCGTGTTAGTTGGGGTCGGCGCAACATCTTATTTTCTTGTCCCGTGTTAGTTGGAGTCGGCGCAACATCTTATTTCCTTGTCCCGTGTTAGTTGCGGTCGGCGCAACATCTTATTTTCTTGTCCCGTGTTAGTTGGGGTCGGCGCAACATCTTATTTCTTTGTGCCGTGTTAGTTGGGGTCGGCGCAACATCTTATTTTCTTGTCCCGTGTTAGTTGGGGTCGGCGCAACATCTTATTTTCTTGTGCCGTGTTAGTTGGGGTCGGCGCAACATCTTATTTTCTTGTCCCGTGTTAGTTGGGGTCGGCGCAACATCTTATTTTCTTGTCCCGTGTTAGTTGGGGTTGGCGCAACATCTTATTTTCTTGTCCCGTGTTAGTTGGGGTTGGCGTAACATCTTATTTTCTTGTCCCGTGTTAGTTGGGGTCAGCGCAACATCTTTTTTTCGTATACCGTGAGATGCGCAGACCCCAACTAGTCGGCGCATCTTTTTTTCTTCCATTCTCCCGATACCATTTCTTTCATCTGTTTTACATTTTTCTTTTCATATTATTCCTCACACAATCCATCCATCGATTCCTTGGCCTTGCTGTTGGTTATTTTAAAAAAAACGTTGCCCCACGCTAGGAATTTCTCGTGTATCGTGAGTGCGTTCACAAACCGGGGGGGATCGAACCAGCGGCACGCAGTCCAATCGCTCAGCCACTGCCGTTTTATATTCATCATCATCAGGCTATAATGTTCTCACTGCAGGGACTCAGGCCTCCTCTCACAGAGAGGGATGGGCTATAATCCGCCACACCAAAATATTCGAAGAAATGTGACATCTACCAACCCAGTGCGGATTGGTTGTATTGGTAGATGATGTTGATGTGGTGTTGGTAGATTTTGGTTCTAATACGCCGGTTTCCTCACGATGTTTTCCTTCACCGTTTTGAGAGCAACCACACTGCTCTGGTGTACTGCGTGTGGTGTAATAAATTACACAAAGTAATGTGCCTACCCGGATTCGAACCCACGACTTACTGTTTGTAAGTCGGGGCCGCTACCACTGGGCCACCACTGCTCCGTTATATTCATCACTCGTTAAAATTTGAATTTATTTAATACATTTTCAAGTCGATCGCAAAACTTTCTGTAAATAATTTAAGTGCGCACATGGCCAAAATATTACAAGGAAAATTATTCTTATTTACAGTTTGACTCACGTTCATGTTTCGGGATTGCCCGAAACGGAGGTCAAAAGGTCGAGCTCGTTAATTCGAATCATGACCTATAAAGCTTTATCAGTTCGTGATTACGTCTTGTTTTGTGTCCAAAACTTGTAAATTATAGCATTGTGTAATTAATCAAATAAGATGGCCACGCCGACAGCCTCGTGGTGTCAAACGCGACTACTGGGCATTAAGAACCTGGGTTCGATTTCCAGTCTGGGCAAATAGGGTATTTAACCAAAAAAATGTAACTAGTCCGTCAGATAGATTTCCAAAAATGAATGGGCACGTATTTTTTATTTTTTCAATTAAACAAAAGATGAAGACGATACAGTGCTTCGAAAAGTCGCGTCAAGTCCTGTGACGCCACAAGGTTAGTACACTTTACCCACAAAGTGAAATCTAAAGCCCCCCACTCATGATCTTTAACACGTTTTATTTTCGTAATTTTTTATTAATTTAATAAAACAAAAACATTTATCCAATATTTTTTGATAATCTAACAGACTGACTAATTAGATTTTTTTGCTTTTGTTCTGCTAACCATTCGAGGATTACGAGGGTGGTCCCAGAAGTAGCCGTAGCTCGTATAAGCGTGTTGAAATGCTAAAATAAGCCAAAAAAAATCTCACAAAAGTAATGTTCCCACTGATGTAGTACCGGCCATCATCTTTGTGAGAAATGGGCTGAATTCACAATGCGAGCGGGTGTGAGTCTGTGGATCGACAAAGAATATAGATTTTAATAAAAAATCTTCGTATCATTGCGCAAGTTTGTTGTACGCCTTTGGCTAATGCGTCTAACATAGTCTTATCTCTTATCCGAGACATGGTAAACTTATTTTTTTAATTGTCTCTACCAGCAAGGAAGAAATCAGAAAACGTTCCAAAATAAATCCTGAAGTTAAGAACCTACTGGAACCGCTTAAGCCTTAACAATGTTCACACAACAAGAAAACTATTTACCCAAAAGCAAAAGAAACCCAAAACAAACACGAAACAGCTCAAAAGAAGTAAACTAACAAGCGTACTTGACAATAATAACAGCGCTTCACAAACGCCCGAAAAAAGCGATTCAATCCAGCTGAAACCGGCTCAAACAGGTTATGTTTTGAGTTTAAAACACTGCGGCCGCAAGCAGACTCCTTTTACGTCCATTCGTATGTCTAATGCGACGGATATGGTAGCTCTTGTTAAAATTTCATACGCGGAGTAATCCTTAGGGAGTTTCAGATGAGTGGAATATGTCGCTGCGAATCGCTGGAAATGCTAGATAAGGTAGGGTTGCTCTTTGTTTTAGAAATGCTTTGTTCTAATGGATAATGTGTTTTTGAAGACGTGTTAGATATTAATGGATATTGTAATGTCTCTCGTATGGAATTTGGTTACCAATTTAGAGAACGATTAAATTTCATGTAGTAGGTTATTGTTTTAATAGGTGTATAAACTTTTACTGTCGATAATAAAGATGTATTGTAGAAACATAGATTAAACAAATGACTGGTTGATAATGAAAACGGTATTATTTTGGCTTTGTTTATCCTTATTTTTATCATCACAAATTAATACACAATTCAGGAAATGAAAAGATACAAGTTAACGCTACCGTTCACAAATACGGTTTGTCCCCGATAACCAATAAAAGCCATCGACGGCTAAGTCGAAAACCCGAAAGCTGTTTCCAAAATGCACCTCCAGAAATTGTATTACACTCCCCTTTGAGTCTGTGAGGTACCAGGAATATAAAAGCAGTCTAGACAGGATACGAAACAAACGACTGGCGTTTAAGCGTTTATGATTCTACAGAAAGCGTTAGCAAAAGTGTTATTTTTATGGACTGAATAATGTTTGTGTTAGCAGTTTGACATTTAGATCAAGGACTTGTAGATATTGTTGAAAAGGATTAGGATTTAAACGTGTAGTTAGAAGATTATATTTAAAAGATCTATCATCTAAATAATTAAATGATGACTACGAAAGTGTTGTTTACCCAAAAAAGCGAGAATTTCTTCCATCCAAATTTCAATGAAATGAATCAATCGAACACCGATACCCAAATAAATAGATGAGTAAAAACGTACCTGAAATACTTTTTACTATCTTGAACGCTGATTTGTGTATTGCAGATATCGGAATGAATCATACCTTTTCAGTGGTGACGTCACGTGTAGATCAACGTTGTTTAGGTAGTCTAATATCAACAAACATCGATACATTTCTTTGGTGAAGTCCATTTCCAATATTTGGACACTGGACGGTTGAATGAAAATATTGTCAGATTTATCAATTTTGTATTCTCAATTTTTATTGATGAAGCAGGAAAGAGGTATAACATTGGGTTTTAATTGGAGGTGACATGACACACATTTTTCGGCTATGGACCTCGTGCTCAAGATTCACCCAATTTAAAGACTGTCGTTAATTTCGACATTAAACCCCTAAGGGAGTTAAATTGGGGATGAAAGTTTGTTAGAATATTTTTCGGCATCCACGCGGGTGAAGCCACGGGAAAAAGCTAATTTCAATATTGAAAAACAAAACCGCATCTGCAGCGGCCATTTTGTCTGTATAGCGCTTAATAATCGCGTATGTAAGCAGAATATGATTCAGCAGCGTCTGTTAATGTAGGTACCGTCTGTGAAGTACCAAGGTTCCCCGGGTGTGTGGCGTGGGTTTTATATGCGTTCATGCAAGTGTACTCTGGGACTTTTTAGTGTAAGTATTGTGGCTGAATATCTAGTGAAGCTTTGGCTATGTCGTTTACGACGCCTGTGTCGTTCAGTGAATGGTATAATTTATATGTTACTAGCTGTTGCCAGCGGCTTCGCCCACTAAAACTTGAAAACTATCCCACGGGAAGATAAAATCGGGATAAAAACTATCCTATGTGTTAATCCAGGATATAAACTATCTGAGTACCAAATTGTATCCAAATCCGTTAAGTAGTTTTTGCGTGAGAGAGTAACAAACATCCATCCATCCATCCATACATACATACATACAAACTTTCACGTTTATAATATTAGTAGGATTAAAATAGTTTTGGGAATTTAAATTGATTTTTATTAAAAAAAAGGAGAAAAATTAACACAATCAAACGTATATCTTATAATTTAAATTTTACAGAACAAAAGAATATTTCTAACTAAATAAAATGACACGAAAAGATTCCTAGGTCGATGTTCACGAGCGCACGCCTGTCGGCCAAAGAGAAGGCGCGCTGGTTTCCGCTGGTTTATATAGGGATGGCTCGGTAACTCCCTCTAGTCTGACGTTGCAGCTAACACGGCCTCTCCTGACGGGGCAGCGTCCTCGATGCCCTCTGCAGACGGTCCTTGTTCTGGCTCAGCAGTCTCAACCACCGAGTCCTCATAACCTGGGGAGGCAGACAACATACATGTTAGATCAAGATATATCATGTTCATCAATAGTTTTATACTCGTACTTGGATGAGTCAAGATGTAGTAATGCGTTGTTACATTTTTACATGATATGTTGCATGAAATAAATTCATGAGCGATGCCACACAAGGCCTTACACGCTGCAATTCGGGCACAATCTCGATGCCACACAAGGCCTTACACGAGGTAGATGGGACGCTGTTTCGATGCCACACAAGGCCTTACACGAAAACAAAACAGTACAATGCCTTATGCCGAAGCCATCCAGGCCTTACATGTATGTTACAGCACAAACATACTTGTTTGTTCTCAGTCAAGTCTACGCCACACAAGGCCTTATAAGAGTTTTGATCCAGATCTCCCTAAAATCCACGTAACATACATATTTATGTTATTGGCAAGATAGGAAATAAGTACCCACATCGCCATAGCAAATATAAGCTCTAAGCATGGACATAAAGGAAACGGAAACCTCATGCTAAGCAAAAATAAAAATTGGTGATCTTACATTCGAAGAAGGCTGCACAGGTCTCGGGGGTCCACTCGCCTCGCCACGGAATCATATATTCCGCGGCTGCCTGCGTAGTTTTCCCGTAAGAGACCGCCAAGAGCCGTAATTCATATCGACTATTTGGCAACGCATTTATAATGCGATATGGGCCCCGGATGGCACTGTCAAGTTTATTAGTAGTTTGAGATGATTTTATAACAAAAACCAAATCGTCCACAGCGAAGGCTCTAGGTGCCTTTCTACTTTTATTGACACGCGCATCTTGGTTAGCCTGATTTTGAGCCAACAGATCCTCAGCCCTTTGTCGTCTCATTTCCCGCCAAGCTTCGCGATTTGGTGTGGAACCGTCTACAGTTATATCTCGGATGAGAGCATTTATAGCAGGGGTTGTCGTGTCACAACCGATAAGCAGATTTAATGCTGAGTATTGAGTACTTTTCTGCTTATTAATGTTCAGTACCAGCTGTAGCCTCCAAAGTACATTGGACCAGGACTCGTGTCTATAATTTACATCTATCCTAACCATGTTCAGTACTGTTCGACAATACCGTTCCACTTGGCCATTTTCTTGGTGCATTTCGGGCGTTATGAAATGTATCTGAATACCAAAATCTGCTGCCCATTCGCCAAAGTCGGTACTGTCGAACATTCTGCCCCTATCACATACTATTAATCTCGGAGTACCTACCAAAAATCGACACCGCGTTAGTAAATGCTCGCTTTAGTTCCGCGCTTTCTTGTTTATACATAGGATACAGAAAACAATATTTTGTGAAAGCGTCGATTATAATAAGAATGTATTTGTACCCATTAGATTCTGGTAGAGGACCAAGTGCATCCGCGTGCACTGTATCAAAAGGTATTGTGGGTTTTGTCCACGATACAATTGGCTGTAGAGGGGCACGAGGCACCTTTTTGTGTGTTAAGCAAACAATACAATGACCTATGTATTTCTTGACGAATTGGCGCATGTTAGGAAACCAAAAATGTTTTAATATTAAATCGAGCACTTTTTCATTATTAATGTGTCCGTGTTCGTCATGAAATACACGTAACAAACTTAACCGAAACCCCTTTGGAACATAACAAAGTAGTCGTGGTTGCTCACCTATCGGGTTGTACTTATAGTAAAGTAAATTGTTTTTCTTTACATAGCGTGAACTATCTAACTGGCCTTGATCAAATTTTTCGAGTAACGTAACCGTTTCATCGTCTGCGGCCTGAGCAACTTGAGCCCAGTTAATTGGTTTTTGTACGGCGCAAAGGTTAACTGGATTACGGCTGAGATAGTCAGCATGTGGCATAAACTGACCTTTTCGGTACTCGAGGGTAAAATCATAGTCCTGTAGAAACATCCACCAGCGTGCCACCCTAGGCAGTAGATCCTTTTTACGCTGAGTCATCTTTAAGGCGTTGCAATCGGTAACTACTTTAAAGTGTTTACCTACAAGGTATTGACGGAAATGTTGCAAGGCCTTAACTACAGCGAGGGTCTCCAACTCGTAGGAGTGGTACCTGGGTTCCGCCCCTACAGTGACCTTACTATAATACGCTACTGCATGTCTACGTCCGTCTTTTCCCGTTTGCATTAATACAGCGCCGTATCCTAACGAACTTGCGTCTGTGTGGACCTCAGTTTGCAAAGATGGGTCAAAAATTAATAATGCAGGCTCACTAGTTAGAATCGAGAGGACTTCTTGTCTTGCTCGCTCCTGCTCGTTACCCCAATGAAACTTAACATCTTTGCGAGTCAAAGAAGCGATGGGTGCCACTTTAGTAGCGTATCCTGGGATATATCGTCTGAAGTAGCCAGCCAGACCGAGAAACTGTCTCACTTGCTTAACAGTTTTAGGAATCGGAGATTTGGCTAGTGCATCTATTTTTAGTACACTCGGCCGAACCTGACCCTTACTGATCGTCCTCCCAAGATACTCCACTTCAGTGGTAAGGAAGGTGCATTTTTTTAAATTAATAGAAAAACCTGCCTGTGTTAAAACCTCCAGAACAGAATCGAGCAAGGTTAAGCCGTCCCCTATGGACTCACTCAATAGCATGACGTCATCGATGTAGACCAGGACCTGGCCTGCATCAATGAAAGATCGCAATGTATCAGATATAATACGCTGGTAGACCACAGGAGCGTTAGCGAGACCGTAAGGCATTTTTAGATATTCAAAATGCCCCTCGGGCGTCACAAACGCAGTTCGGTGCACAGAATCTTCGTTAATTTTTATCTGGTGGAAACCTGTCACCATATCTAGCAAAATGAAATAGTTACACTTCCCAAGCCTATCTATATGATCGTCGATCAAAGGAAGAGGGTATCTGTCTTTTACCGTTATGTTGTTTAGAGCTCGATAATCAACAACCATTCTATCCGATCCGTCTTTCTTTTTTACCAACAAGATCGGACTCGCGTACGAAGACTCTGACTCGCGGATTATACCCTTTTCCTTTAAGTCACTAACAATTTCACGAACACGCAGTTTTTCATCGTATGATAATTTGTATGGTCGATAATTAACAGGGTCCTCACTAGTAAGCCGAATGTGCATCTCTCCGGTGTTAACGGTGGTTGTCGCTGTCCCACTGAGAAAATATTTCGAATACTTGTTTAGTACTAACGATAAGCGTGCTTTTTCATCACCACATAATTGTGTGTTGATCGAATCGAGTTGCACAGTCGGTTCAATATTCGTCAAGTTATTTACAATCGAACTATTCCTAATTATTCGCTGTGAATCGCCAGTTCGCATGTACGCAATGCCTTTCCTATTTAGTACATCTGTACCAATAAGCACTGGCGCACTAAGGTAATCACGGGGTACAACATAAAGATCTACCTCTAAAGTGACGTCACTAAATTCTATTGGCAAAGTTACGAAACAATAGGAACGCATTTCTATTCCACCTAAACCACGCAATATCTGTACACTCGGGTTCGTTCGACATGAGAAATATTTGACAAGATCATTTGATATTAAGGAAATACTCGAACCACTATCGATCAGAATATCGGTGGGTACTCCACTAATAACGGCTGTTATGACATCCTTTTTAGTACGATCGCACGTTATTTCACGACAAAAATTGATATTAGATCTATTTCGCGTTTCAGAACGTTCTTTCGTAAAACAAGTATTCTCCGTGTGACCTACTTTCTTACAAAATGTGCACACAACTTTAGAATCGGATTTGTTAGTTGATTCGGGGGTAGTCGCGGATTTATTTTTATTAGTTTTACCGTCATCGGTCTTATTTCGTTTTGAACAATGTTTGCTTTTATGCCCGGTTTGGTTACAATTATAGCAACGTGTACGTACATCTGTGGCAGGACGCTTGCGGAATCGGTCAGTCGAGGAATCAGATCGGCTATTGCGTGTCGTAGTATTATTAGGTACACTAGAACGACTTGGTTTCACATAGATTGATAGGAACTCCACGATAGTTTCTGGTGTTAATTTTGCGTTCGTGGCGGCTGCACGTATTTGTGGATCTTTTATACCGCGCACAATTATGGCACACAATAATTCGTCACTTAATCCTTTCACAATACGTAATCGTAACAATGATTTTCGCGCGTAGTCTGCATACGTGGAGTACCTGTCAGACTCTTTACACATCACATCAAAAAGAATGTCGTGGACAAAGTGATTTGAGCTCCGATTTGAAATTTGACCAAGTACGATTGTTACTGGTCCACTCGCGCAACCAGGAACGTGCGTCGCCTTTTAGAGATAGTCCCACACGGGCTAGGCACTCTTTTTCATCCCACTGGTTTTGCGATCGAGCACGATCCACTTCGTCACACCACGCATAGGCGTCATGAATGCTAGGATCGAAATCAGACACGTAATAGTGGTTGGATCTCACCGGATTTATGGATTTCAGCGCGTCGATAAGACGCTCCGTGATGTCCGTTGAAGCCGTTGTGCTGGCCACGCTCTCACCACGTGGCGCGCTCGTTGGGGAGGCTGTCTCTGGCTCGGTGAGGGCAGGCAGCGGCGGCGTGCTTGAACGTGTTTCGGCGCGCTGCTCTAGCGTTGTCAGGCGGTTGAGGATTGCTTCCATCCCAGCTGCTAGGTTACCTAAATTAGGCGAAGACGCGCGCTCTCGCGGTGGTGCACGTTTTCTACTTGACATTATTATGGAACCAGAAAAGACTTGAAGCGGCTATAATAGCGTTCAATCCCACTTCTGATTTTGGGAATTTAAATTGATTTTTATTAAAAAAAAAGGAGAAAAATTAACACAATCAAACGTATATCTTATAATTTAAATTTTACAGAACAAAAGAATATTTCTAACTAAATAAAATGACACGAAAAGATTCCTAGGTCGATGTTCACGAGCGCACGCCTGTCGGCCAAAGAGAAGGCGCGCTGGTTTCCGCTGGTTTATATAGGGATGGCTCGGTAACTCCCTCTAGTCTGACGTTGCAGCTAACAATAGCTTAATCATCATACACGTAGCTCTTTCCTAACTATTTTGGGGTCAGTTTCCAGTTTTTCCGAATTCACCTGAATACCAGTATTTTATAAGGAGCAACGCCGCCGGTAATGGGTGGTCATGTAACAACCACTCGGATCTTCTTGTGGGTGGGTCCACAAGAAGATTGATCCGAGTGGTTGTTATTATCTAGCTAAGGGATATCATATTACCGAGTAATAACTGGTTTGGGGAGGTCAGATAGACTATCGCTCCATGTATGTAGGTACTGGTATTCAGCTGCATTCTTTTGGACTGGAAACCTATCCCAGCATAGTTGGGAAAACACAAGGCAGATGATGGTATTAGGAAAGTGCTTCCTGAACTTTCACAGTTGGGAAAAGACAAGGCAGATCGTGATGATGACTACATTCCTTATGGGGCCGCCACACTATGCTCCTTGCGCTGCTCATCGCTATGCTCCTCGCGCTGCTCATCGCTATACTCCTCGCGCTGCCGCTATATATATTTGCCGCGATGTGGCCCGCTCTGTCCACACTGCTCTACTCGCCTAATAGGGATGCTTACTGACTTATAAAATATGATTCTAATTACTTTGTCTGTTAGATTATCGAAAAATATTGGATGCGTATTTTTTGTTTTATCAAATCAATAAAAATTGACGAAGATAAAACGCGTCAAATATTTGAGTCCGGGGTTGTGACATCACTGACCGCTCAAGAATGTCATACTAATATCTCAGAAAATGACGTTACACGAGTTTTCAAAGCACTGTATCGTCTTCATTGTTTGTTTACGTGAAAAAAGAAAACATACGTGTCCAATATTTTTCGGAAATCTATCTGACGGACTAATTAGATTTTTTTTGCGCAATTAATCGCGGCGCTCCTTCAAAAACAAAAACCGACAACATAGGGAGCGATGGACAGGACGAGGAGCATGACGTGTGGCATGACGAGTAAAGTGGCCACACTATGTCTCTGCCTCCTTTCCTCGCTACTTCCCATGCCACGTCGAGTGTGGCGGCCGCATTACAATCACGTTACCCTTCTAATCAAATTGACACCACAAACAGAAACAGCTGACATTTACGCCTATAACAACATATATCTAAAGAAAGAAGTATAGTGTTGTATTGTAGTTTGTGCCCAGTATTAAATGACCTCTCAGCCCACACCACTTGCCCACTTATTTATTCTATATATGAGGGGTCAAATAAGGCTGGGCAATGACAGTACCAACGCATCAGAGTATTTGTTTAAGAACGTCAGTCAATGTTTGCCGACTCGTGATCTTGTGAACATTTACTTTGTCGTGTTGTTAATACAATAGACTAACTGACTAGGTCGTTTAGAACTAGTTTTTTTTTTGTTCTACTGTGATTTCTGGTCATTGCTCTTTTTTTTATTGGACTTATATCGGAAGATGTTTGTGTACAGTCCTGAGCAAAAATATGTAGACACTTGGCAAAGTGCAAACGCGAATTTCTCGTAAAATATAAATTATAACTTTGACCCATGACCAAAATATATGTTTCGTAACGCAAAATGAAAACGAAATCAATACATTAGGTGAAAATTGCTTCTAAACGTTGCCAAGTTTATATTTTGAATCCTGCTGCTTGTACTGTTTTAAGTCTCACTTTTGGTTTCTGATTGTAAAACTAACTAATTGACCAACAAGTGCTAACATCCGGTTGAAATTTCTTAATTATTATTGCAGATGGCGAGTGTCAGTCTGTTCTTCGAATCTTCCTTATTGATATGTATAAAACATGTGTCTGACTAACTGATTGAATGCTCCATTTAAGCGTAAATGTGTGTGAGTGTAATTATAGTTTCACTAGCTGATGCCCGCGGTTTCGTCCGCGTGGATGATGTCGCGTGGAATTGTTTAAGTATCACATGCTTCGGTTAAGGCAAACATCGTGAGGAAGCCAGCATGGCAGATAAATATTTTTTATATTTCTCGACGGCATATTAAGCCAAGTCAGAGGCTATTGGAGGGCATAAAAACTGACACAAGTTTAGGCACTGGCTGCGGAATGTTGTAAGAGATATCGCGGCCTCGACATATAGGGCTAAGAAGGAACATGGGTGGTTTTTAGTCAGTAGAAGTCTGGCACTCCCTTTCGCTCTGCCCAAGAGCGGGAGGGGTTATTTGATGATTGGACTCCCAAAACAAAAACAAAGTTTCGCACTAATCACACGAGAAAGAAATAGAATGATCGAATCGTTCGATCGAATCTATTTTTTTTACCTTTATAGAAAATTCTGAGATTTATCAAAAAAAGACGAATAAATAAACGATATAAACTCAATTTTATCCTCCAGAACCAATAAAATGGCCTATCGGAAAAATATAAATAAAAACTCCAAATTAAATCTTTTCAACACAAACAAAAATTCACAAAATTAAATTTACATTTTAATATTGTTTAATTTTGATTGAACAATGAACACAAAAGTTGCGAATAAAATCGGTTTGTCATATCGAGTCGCAGAAAATTCAGCACGGTAGGTAATTGGCGATCTACGCCTGTAATTGTGTAAAATATTTCAGTAACAATAGCGCTCGAAATGATGTTCCAGATCGACTGTATTTTGTTCCACAAATCTGCTTTTTCAGCAACGTCCACTGAAAATATGATTTTGATTGTACATTTTTTTTGCGAATCGACCATTTGGGCTATTCACTTTTTTGTGATTCATGTTACTGTTAATGACTTGATTGAAATTAAAAATGACTGCTTCGTTTGTAACTGTACTGGTCGCAAACGCTTCACGGAACAAATATTTCGCTTCGCAAATATTTCGTTTTCGCTTCTGGTCGCTTGACGGCACGGTTGGCGCAGTTACTCAAGCAATGGACTGCTGCGCTGCGTGTCGCGGGTTCGATTCCCGCACGGAACAAATATTTATATGACCTACAGATAGTTGTTCCGGGTCTGGGTATTTGTGTACGTGAGTTTAAATGTTTGTGAACGCACCAACGATACAGGAGAAATTCCTAGTGTGGGGCAACGTTTATTTAAAAACAAAAAACCCAATTGCTGAGAGCAAGGTTTAGGGGACGGTTCCTGGGTCAAGCAAAGTGTAATCATGTCAATATTAACCGCCTATAATCCCTGATGTGTCAGGCAGAAGTGTACACCCACATTTCTTTAATTGGTACAAAGGAATGGTTCCAAAATATTAACAGTAATACAGACTCATTTATATTGAGTGCTAATTAGTTTAAGCACGCATAACGTTATCTCAATAAGTTTACTGACAAATTATGGCCGTTTTGTCAGAACACAGTTTAATCTCAGAACATTTATCTATGTACGTGACAGTAGTACGTAAAATATGTGCCAAGTAGATACCTGTACTATATTTGAACACAAATGTTGTCACATCGCTTTTGTATATTTGTGATTAAGAGATAAGATTTTCACAGTTTTCTTTAATGTCCCACAGGTGGGCAAAGTGTTCCCTCATATGATCTAGGTACCCTTTTCTAGCCTTCCTAATGTGCGTTGAGATCATATGGCCACCACCATCATCTGCGGCAACGTTCATCCTCAGTTACCTGAATCACGAACAAGCCAATTAGCTAATAACTTTTTTTCTAACAAATCGACTCTTTGACCATACAAAAGTGTCTGAAAATAGCTTTATTGATTATAAGAAGTACATAAATGTAACAATACAACAGTTAGTCAGAAAATGGAAGTACGCGGGCTATATACATGTATGCCGTAAAATGAATGGAAGATGATGGATCAAAGTGCTGGAGTAGAGACCACCGACACACTGACAGTTATTATGCCTTGTGAGTGGGACTGTAGCTTAGTTTATTAGCTTATTAAAATTTAGTATTTGTTCGACTATTCAAAAGAGCCTGTAACTGGCCTACTTGAAATAAATGATTTTGATTTGATTTGATTTGACCGACGGAACAGAGTTATGTGATAAGACAACCGATTAGGTGGATAAAAGATCTCATTAAAGTAACCGGAATAAACTGAAAAGCCGGGACACAAAACCGCCACAAGTGACGAAGGGAGATGTGTGTGTGAAGTGCAATTTAGAAGATACCTACCTCAGCATTGGGTGCTCAAACCTTGAAGAAGAGAAGAAGAAAAATACAATAATAAATAACCCTCCTTTTGGGCTTCGCCGCAGTCGGGTAAAAAACACACCATTTTATTTTTCAGCCTATATTTATTTCATCTCTTAGAGCTTTACGGTCATAGCCCCAAAAGCTATAAGATTGATATCTTGGCTTCGAACCAAATGTACGTAATGTAATTCTGATCCCGTTTACACGTACACAATATGTTAATGGATGTCAAATATTTATAGCTTGATCTGGAAGAGTATTGAAAGGGCAGTAAACATAAACTCAAATAATAATTCGAGATATCTGTTTAGGTTTGTATGAGTAATCTATCTAGTGATCTGTTTTATGGTAGGAGAGAATTGGGAGGATTATCAAGCCAAGAACTTTTACGCCCCTCTTAAGCCAGAGCTCTGCTTTTTATTTAGTTCGATGGCAAACCAAGAAATCAATGTTTAAAAAAATAGGACACTACATAAAAGAGCAGGGTTACAGAAAATATTAAAAAATATAAGTGCCATGCAGGCATGGGTTATACGCCATGAATCGAATTTGGCGAATTGTGAAAACCAATACCTACAGATGAAATCGGCGTTATACGAAGAACAATAACGACTCATCAACAACCTTATATATATATATATATATATATATATATAAATTAGAGCAGTCCTGACTGACTGACTCATCAACGCCCAGCCCAAACCCTTGGACCTAAAAGCTGAAATTTTGCACAGAGGTTCCCTTTATAATGTAGACAAGGAATAAGGAAGGATTTTTTTTTTAAATTAAACCCCTAAGGGAGTTAAATACCCCTATTTATATGCCCCCATGAAATATAAGTACCCCTATGAAAGTTTGTTGATATATTTTTCGACATCCATGCGAGCGAAGCCGCCGGCAAAAGCTAGTGATACATAGAAGCAAACCACTTTAGTTGGATATCGAAAATTAAAACTATAATGATAAAGGCACGCATAGACTCCACGCATGTGATGCATGCAGGGACCTCACCACCCTTAATCAAAAATTGGTTCTTACCTCTGCGAGAGCACAGCATAAGTTCACCAGTCGAGACGAAAGCAGTCTCTCAGTATTCTGAAGCGGCACATTCAGAATACTGATAGACTGTAGTCTGTCAACACAGGAAAATGAAACAAAAAAATATCTCGGGGGAGTACTCAGACCCCGCCCGTGTAGTTAAAGGTTAAAACATCATTCTGATTCTGTCTTAAGTTTCAAGATGGTTGTGGCAGAATCAACATTAACTGCCGAACTCAGAAATATTTAATGATTACTTAGGCCGTCACTTAAAAATGTTACGTAAAGGTTTGACATATCTTTATATGAGAAAACTGTCAAAACCAAAGTGATGGCCTAAGTAATCATTAAAGCTCTCTGAGTGCGGCAGTAAATACACTAATTAATTTGTAGTTAAGATTCTAGAATAACGATGCAGTTGCTGCAAAATGTGGTGAATTTTATAAAACTTTTAAAACTGTTCTGCTTCTACAAAGCTGTCGTTTTTGAGTCTTAAACTTAAGCATTATAAGATTAACTAACTCATTACTTTTCTTCTTAATAAAGTTAAACTTAACTGTCCATTTTATTTAAATACGTAATTATTTCAATTAAGCAAAAGTTTGGATCTCGTAGGATTTTCAAATTCGTCTACGAACTTGGAGTTGGGACGTAAGGAGTAGCACCTTCTCTTTCATCTCACTCTTGTCATCATCTGCAGGCCTTTCCCTATGTTGGGGTCGGCTTCTAGTCTAATCGGATGCAGGCGACTGACTATCAGGCGTCCACAACCCAATAAGTAATGGGTAATACGGTACCCCTACTTTGGTAAGATTGGTTATCAGACTTTAGGGCCACCGACTAACAACTACTTAACTAAGATCTACAAATGACTAGTCTAGTCAGTCTAGTTTTGGTCTCACTATTAACTAACACTACCCTTGTTTAGGTAATATACGTGTCGTCTGTAACGAATAATTATTAGCTAAGAAATAAGCATATTTTAGGGATCCACACCTCAAAAGGATAAATAGGTTATAATAGGCTCAGTTTCTTGTCCATCTGCCTGCTTGTCAAGACCCTTCTTCTCGGAAACGCGTGAAAGGTGGAAGTAAAAAAAACAAATAAAGAAAGAAAATGTATTTAAATACGCGCTTTTACTGTCTTTTTCAGGGTACATTTCGTTTTATAGGGAAGTATCCTAGAGTCAAGAAATTCAGCAAATAGAAAAAGAAGCATCAAATAGAGAAAAAAATTAAAAACATAAATAAACGAGTTTTATTTTCTATCTAAATTCTAATAGTAGGTAGTATAATATTCTGAGTGCATTACCGAATACAGTCGTTTGCATAGCAGCTTATAATTCATTATGCATTCAACGCCTCCACCAACTGCATATTTTTCCTGCCACAAAGGAATGCTGAGCTAGATGGAGCGGGACTCCGATGGAAATTACAGTGCCGGAGACTCTATAGACTATAGAGTAAATTCCGTTAACATTTCTTTCCGTTATTATTTCTGCGGAAGGTAAATTACTAATCTTTTTAAATTTTTTCCTTATTTATTAGAACTTAACGTTTTTAATTCGCAATTAAAGTTAATACGAATAGAAAGAGATATATGTCTGTATACAATCAAAAAAAAATCTTCAATCTTCAGTTGTATTTTATTTGAGTCGTAATTGGAATCTTTGAAACTTTGAAGTAATTGAATAAGGGTCAAATTTGGCGCTTTCTATTGATCTTTGACATATACAGACAAGTTTTTAAGTCTTCATATTTTCAAAGAGAAAACAAAACTGAAATTAAAACAAAAGTAAGTAGGTCTGCTGGCAGAAATTTCTTAAGAAATAAGCAGTACCTTTGTACTTTAAATTTTTTTAATGTTATTTTTCTGTGTTGTCTACTTTGTGTACATAAATAGTAAAATAAATAAATAATAAATAAAATTGTATCTGTAAAAAAATCTTAATCAAATCAATAGATGATTTGAAAATATCACACACCTAACAAAAAGGTCATCATTTGATAAAGTAATTCTACCAAAGGAAAGTCCTATAAAATTCCTTCCGAAATAGTCACCTGAACATTAAGTACCTACCAATAACAGCCAGTAATATGTTCAACTAGCTCCAGCCACACATAATTAGCTGTATACGGCTCTTAAAAAGACAACATACACCAAAACTTGCTAATTATCCAAGTAAAATTTTTGGAAAGCAAATGGCGGAGCTGTCGTAACCCGCCTTTGTTTCAAATTCGCAGCGCTTGGGGCCATATCTACCGCACATACACAAATGAACAGAAAACAGCCAGAACTTAGTTTATTTGTTGATATTTTCGTATACTTATTTCTTTGTTTTATTGAGATCAAAAACATCGCTTTTGTTATCGTTAAAAAGGTAATTTTGCGAAAAGGGTTATTTTATAGAAATGTGAATGAAAAATGAAAATGGCATTCATTATAATTATTTGATGTTTTGTAGAAAAAATAATGAGGTTTGAAAAAGGAACGAAACGACATCACATTCTGGAACAATAAAATTCAAAACGTCATTCACGTTTTGATTTTTTTTAGCAGGGGTTGTCAGGATCAGAGACATACTCGTAGCTAGGTTTCCATGATAGGCTTGCAATTGGACTTGCTAAAACCAGCAGAGGCTCGGTGATTGGGATTATTGTGTAAATTATTTCATCGCCACTACTCTCAACATGATTAATGGAAAACCCTGTGCGCATTTCAACTTGTATTAGGACCAAAGATTCAAAATCGGACAGTCCAACTTCTATAAAATCACAAATATGCTCAAAAAAACTGGAACTTTGTATGTTGGTGACATTTTTGTTTGATTTAATTTTGGAAGATTTTAATAGTCACACACAAACACAGAACTTCCTTTTTAGGGTTCCGTAGTCAATATGAAATCCTTATATAATAGTTTCGCCATGTCCGTCTGTCTGTCCGTCCGTCCGTCCGTCCGCACTATATCCCAAAGACTCTTAGTACTAGAAAGCTGTAATTTGGTATGAATATACAAATGCGTAACGCCGACAAAGTGCTAAAGTAAAATATTGTGTTTTTTAGGGTATCCCCCGTACACATTAAAGTGGGGATAATTTTTTTTTCTCGAAAAGTTCATTGTGTGGGTAGTCATAGTTGGATAGGTTTTTAAAAAATACTGCAAGTTAGTTCATACAGTTTTTTGACGAATTGATTCGTTTGTGAAATATTAAGTTTTAAAGTGCAAATTTATGTTAGACTCATGTGTGCCAACCTAAACCACCTACACGAGTTCGGTATGTGAAAAATTCATGGTAGTAGCATATATAACGAAAATAAAAGGGAAACTATCACAGCTAAGTAGGCTTTAAAAGTTTACGAGTTATGGTCGACCAACTTATAAAATGTACCCACGTGTATAAAATATTTGCCTATACATCAAAACTGCAAATGTAAGTTTCGTTTTATTTTTACAATAAAAATCATCGTTCGGAGGCACGTACCGGTGGTTAATCAGTTTAGTAAGTTAACATATTTTGATGGGCAACTGCGGATCCCTACATTGTGCGTGGTCCGACATGCACTTGGCCGGTTTTTTTTATAGAAGCCATCGTCATCATTATTCTCCTTCCTTTATTCCAATTTATTTAGGCTCGGCGCAACATTTATACTTTTTTTTCGATACTTCTATGTTACTTGTCATATCAGCAGTCACTTCCTTTCTTATTTTCTTTCTAATTAAAATAACCCTCCTTTTGGGCTTCGCCGCAGTCGGGTAAAAATTCTGGCACCTTGAAAATGTACGCCTAGGCAACAACTAAATAAATAACTTGTTTCAAGTACGTATACTTCCTTAGTAAGTAATAATAACATAGTAACCCACTTCCTTAATCAATATTAAACGCCTGGGACAGTGAACACCTGCGGAGGGTCGTTTGCTTTTATTTCCTACTAGCGGACGTCACGCCGTTTTATCCGCGTAGTTCCCGTTCCCGTGAGAATACAGGGATAAAAAGTATCTTATGTTACTCAGTGTGAATGTAGCTTTCTAATGCTGAAAGATTTTTCGAAATCGGCGCAGTAGTTTTTGAGTTTATTCAATACAAATATACACACACACACAAAAATACAAATCTTTCCACTTAGGTTTTATTTAAAGTTGGACTGCGTCGTTGGTCTCGTGGTGCAAGCGCGTCTGCTGAGCATAAGGGATGGGTTCGAATCTCGGGTCGGTAAATTGTGTTTGGGTTATTCTGGTTTGTGGTTAGTTGATGGCAACTTACCACAGTGTCTCAAGACGAAGTCTATGACCAGTGTGTGTTGCCAGTGATTACATACGGGACCGAAACGTGGTCGCTTACAATGGACCTCATCAGAAGGCTCAAAGTCACCCAAAGGGCAATGGAGAGGGCTTTGCTCAGAGTTTCCTTGCATGATCGAATCAGAAATGAAGACATCCGCATGAGAACCAAGGTTACCGACGTAGCCCGAACAATCGCCAGACTTAAGTGGCAATGGGCAGGGCACATTGCTCGCAGAACGGATGGCCGATGGGGCCGAAAAGTTCTGGAGTGGCGACCGCGAACTGGAACACGTTGCGTTGGAAGGCCTCCCACTAGGTGGATCGACGACCTGGTGAAGGTTGCGGGAATCCGCTGGATGCGAGACGCACTTGGGGGACGCCTATGTCCAGCAGTGGACGTCTTGTGGCTGAAATGATGATGATGATGATGGCAATAGCCTCGGCTCAATTATAACATGGGACCTGCAACATGACTGGCAAAATGTGGTTGTACAAATAGGTACACCTCTGCCCACCCTATCGTGGTTTACAGACGTGATGTTATGTCATGTACTCAGCATTTTCAAATGGGAAATGTTGTAAGGAAAATGTTAAACGAGCTAATGCCCGCGGCTTCCCCCGCGTGAATGTCGGATTTTGGGAGCAAAAGTAATCATGAAATACATACTAAAACGTCCCTCAAGACCCACTCTATCCATTAGTGAAAACAGAATAAAAATCGGTGCAGTAGTTAAGTGAGTGTGTTGAGTGTAGTGGGTAAGTTTATCGCGAACCGACAGACAGACGCGGCGGAGGATTTTTTTATACAAGATGATTTAGCCACCGTCCAAATTTTTTCTAGGCATTACGTATCATTTAAGAACACCATTTTTGAAAAAAAAAGGTATACGTAAAATTTTCATATTATAATATTATGTATATTCTCGAAATAATTATTCGCTCTCCGTGAAACGTTAAAACTTTCTGATGTGATATCTCAATATTTTTGTATTTGTATACTAAAAGAAAAAGCACATTCATATTCAATGATTTTCGCCAAAAATATCTCAGAATTTGAACGGTGACTAAAAAATCATCTTGTATAATACATAGGTGATAGTGCTATTTTAAGCTGCGGTATTCTTTACCAGACAGTCTTTGTCTTTGGTCCTCTAAAGTCCTAGTCCTGGGTTTCTTGAGACCATGTAGGTGGATAGAGCTGTATTTAATGGATAGCCTGAAAGCCTGATTAACTCCGAAGTCGAATACGAACGTCCTAACTTAACATTCTAACCGACCGCAATAATTAACAGTCTCCTATGGGAGTGCTGCCACAACACGACTTTGCTTGGAAAAGATTTCAAGTGAAAAGCATTGCTTTGTTAGATTAATTGAACCGCCCATCGGAGGGTGTGGTCTTTCTCGTGATTTTATTTCAATTCTTTTTGTTTGCTGCTCAGTACATTTTAGCCATGTTAGTCTTCCAGTTGACTAATGGTAAAATAAAATGCAAAGTCAAGCGTAATACACACAAAGTTGGGTTACATTTTTAAAAAACTGGCCAAGTGCAAGTTATACTTGCACTTGAAGGGTTTGTACCATAGTAGTAGATATTGAGCGATTTTCCATGTTATTTTAGCACCATAGTCTTCTTATAGGTTTTACTGTTATCTATAAGTGTTGAACTAATTTCTTTATTTATTTCAAAATTTTAGGTTTCGGAGATGGTCGGACAGACAGACAGACACACGATTGATCCTATATGGGTTCCGTTTTTTCCTTTTGAGTTTCGGAACCCTAATTATTGCAGTCTCATGCTATTTTTATGTTAATGACTTGAATGTTAAAAATTATTTAATACACCCACCATTTCCCATGACTTGGTTGTATCAATCAACTTTACCATACTTTCGGCAGAGTTCTACACTTTAATGGTACGCATAGTAAACGCGGAGGAGAGGCCCTGTTACGACTAAAATAACTCTATTATATTTAAATAATTTTAGAATAATAACGTTGTTTAAATATAAACGGTTATAGATAAACGCATTTAGTTATTAGTGCAAAAAACTAGCCTATTGTTTTAAAACCTCTTTGGTTTTCAATTATTTTGATAGCTTTGTTACAAATACGAATATGTGTTTACAGAATTCCTTTATGATAAATAGTACTATAACAGGTAAATGAGTATGCACAAAATTCAATATTTTCCTGTAAATTATGATAGTGGTATTTGAACATTAATTACTTTGTCATATATGTATAAAATTGTGGTTTCACACCCACTTTTGACATACTATGACTGTAAACTAACGCATGCTTTGGCTATGCATATCCGTTGCGAATGATGACAATGACAATCAAAGATGCTTAGTCATACGTGCAAAAACACATTTTAGAGTGCTTATTGACGCCCATTCCAAGTCTCGTTTGTAGTCTGAAGGCAGCAAGACACGCTTTACAAAGACTAAAAGATATAAATATTGATGGATAGAGAGGGAGAGGATTACCAAGGATACTATGTATAGATTTTGAGAGGTTATATTATTATATAAAAGAAAAAGTTATTGCGGAATTTACAAGGGAGAATGGAAAAAATATAATTAGTCCATTGAAATGTTACATTTAGCTTGCATTTGTTAGAGGACGAAATTTTATTTTTTAGATATCACGGGGGGGTCAGTTTAAAGATAAATCCAAGTTTGTGGGTTTGCAACCCTTGTCACACGGCCACCATCTTAGAAAAAGGAGTGGTTCAAATGGTTTTCATGGTTTTAATTGTCTCACAACAAAAATTAACGCTAAATGTAACATTTCAAATGTGTTTTGCTGATTCCAAATAACATGAACAGGAAGACGATGTTGATGATATTGCTGCATAGAAGTACACAGTTTCAGAACGTAAAATATAACTACGTTCACTGACATAACTGTTAAGTGATCAATTTTCATAGGCCACGTTCAGGCATCTCGTTAAAGACAAAAAGAATAAATGAAATACTATTTCACCATTTTATTTGTTTAATTCCAAAACCTATTTCAAGTATTTTCGCCTTACAACAACAGAACACAATAACAGGATAACTGCAAAACAAAAACGACTGGAACGCTCATTAAAAAACCCCATTATGTTCAAATACAGTTCGACTACATTAAGTTTGCAATTCAGAGCGTCGCTGTTCGTCAAGAAAAAACGCATCGCTAAGTCAAATTTGGTATATTTATTTTAGTTCTGTGTTTTCCCACCTGCACAGATAAGTTGGTTGGAGCGTAGGTACATATATCTGAGACGTAAACAAAAATATATGTATTATTTACCTCTGCCAAAGTTATGAGTGACGTAAATTGGTGCCATTGAACTCAAAAAGTGTTGTGACTGGACAATCGTACAATTGAAAAAAAAATGTTAAGAAGGTTTACTTAGAAAAGGAGCAGACATTTCATCTGGATCTGGATGGAAAGAAAGTTTCATGGTATGTCTTTACCAACCGATAATAATCTCATAGTCTTCCTGTTTCTTCTGCTAACATGAGAACAACGGGATAAAGCTACTTACACATTCTCAGAACTTTGTCTCGGTCAACTTTAATACAGTCTACGGCAGTCCTTTGTTTTACATATACTTATCTAATCGTACGCTATTTCAGCTCTAAATACAATTTCAGCTCAAAATCCTTCCTTACGCTTGCCGTTGTCTGATCCTGCTCTCGAAAAGGATCGTAATTGGCGTGACGGTAACACACGCTGACAACAAAATCAGATATGAAGAAAGACACTTAACAAGGTCAAGGTAACCTTCCTAGTTTTCCATGATCGAAAGCTACTTAGTGTTGTGCTAATCGTAGGACCTAATCGATATTCATTTTCTATTTATTTATTTTATTTATCAATTAAAAGTACACTTACACTAATCGACATCAACAACTTAATTCATTAACATTTTTTGTGAATCTTCGCAAACATATCTGTTTTGTGCCACAAATTAGCGAGGATTAAAGAATTGAGGTATGTGCGCAATAAATAACAACAAATGTAGCGTTAGAGCCAACAAAATTTTGGCAGCCATCAATGTACAAACTTTAAAATTGCAAAGACATATATTTTTACAGTTTTTGGCTCCTTTTTCGATAATGTTCGCTATGGAATGTTTGTTGATATGCACAGAAATGGGGCGCCAATACGTAATGTTATATTAGGTGTAACAAAACCACCAGCATGTAATTTTCATTATTTTATACTGTTGTAACATTTAATTAAACCGTTTATATACAATAAGTGATAAAAATAAATGCAATATCTTATTGGTGGTGATTGAGACCATCAAACTGGACAACGCTCGATAGGAAATTGGACTTCCCATACAAAATATGACATGGGTTGAAGCGTACAATGTAGCTAAAGAACTGCGCCGGTTAAAATAATAACAGTCTGACTGTCTATTCTATATATATCTCTTATGTTTTTTTTTTGTGTTTAATTTTTATCGATTTATTTTGTCCTGTGTGAGACCATTAAATACTTTTTCATTCTCTCTTTCACTCTGGAGGACACATGCCTCTTCGACCCTCGGAAAAAGATGACATCATAATAAATCTTTGTTGAAAATGGTCGTTCGATTTTCCAATTCTTATTTAGGTCAAATTATATTTAAAAACTACAATTTACAGAAATAAACTTATAATAAAATATATACAAGTCTCAAAAAGGGAAGAATTACAGGGCGTCAAAAAGTTCGTCCACACCGCTGTCAACAGGAAAAGTGCCCAAAAGGCTGGCAGCGTTCCCACGTTGGATGGCAATGCTGATTCTTTGGCCAAAAAATATTCCAGCCCTCTGGTCACGTGAAGAGTCGACCAACCACTTGGCAATTTCCTAAAATTTTAAGTGGGCACTCGGATGCCATGGCCCAAGTGTTTCAAGCCCAAACGGCTCAAACACATAAAAACTACCAATTAAGTTATTAGGTTGGATGTAATGATTTGATTAAGAACTGCCGGACTCAGGGATATTTAATGAATAATTAAGCCGTCACTTAGTAAAGGTTTGACATATTTTTGTGTGGAGAAAACTGTCAAACACATTACTAAGTGATGGCCTAAGTAATGATTAAAGCTCTCTGAGTGCGGCAGTAAGTCGGTCAACATTAATTTGTAAATGGATGTTTGTTTGTTACTCTTTCACGCAAAAACTACTGAACGGAATTGTTAGTTTGTAACCTGAATTAAGACATAGGAAAATCCCGGTAATATATTCCCTTGAGACAATTACCAAACCCCACACGAGCGAAGACGCGTGCATAAGCTAGTTATAATAAGACATAGAGACCCTTTTTTTTCTCATGCTGCTCTTGGGCAAAGTGAAAGGGAGTGTCAGACTTCTACTGACTAAAAACCACCTATATTCCTTCTTAGCCCTTTATGTTGAGCCCGCGGTATCTCTTGCGAACAACCCGAAGCCCGAACGGGAGTAATAGAGACCCTTAGGTAGTAGAAAATCTTTTTATTTCTATCGACATTTCCCTTCTCTATCTCAAAAGCGGATAAAGGAATCCACTTTCCTTGCTACTGCGTAAAAAGCGGATAAGGATTAATTCTTGTCTCTGTGTGTGACTTCTGAGTGATATCGACTACAAATCCCTATGAACGTATATACATTGTGCCTGCCTATAACTATGTCATCATCTGTGTAACCTTTTCCCAACTGTGTTGGGGTCGGCTTCCAGTCTAACCGGATGCAGCTGAATACCCGTATTTTACATAGAACAATAGAGTAGTTAACAAAAAAAATCGAATTAGTCCGTCAGATAGATTTCCAAAAAAATATTGGGCACGTATTTTTTCTTTTTTCACGTAAACAAACAATGAAGACGATACAGTGCTTTGAAAACTCGTGTGAAGTCATTTTCTGAGAAATTAGTATGACATTATTTTGCGGTCAGTGACGTCACAACCCCGCACTCAAATCTTTGACGCGTTTTATCTTCGTAAATTTTTATTGATTTGATAAAACAAAAAATACGTATCCAATATTTTTCGATAATCTAACAGATGGACTAATTAGAATCATATTTTTTTAAGTTAGTAAACATCCTTATTACCTATATGACCTGCAAAACCCAATTAGTTTAGGGTAATTATAATACCTCTTGGTAAGTCTGGTTGACATAATTTCGGGCCACAGACTACCTCCAACGTCTGACAAAGATCTACAAATAATAGCCGGAGTAAAGACTTAACGCGATTTCCGATCCACGCAGAAAAATCGATATGTAAGTAATAAGTGGTCACCCGCCCACGGTACAACCCGGGCAAGTGCGGCTTAACCTGAAGATCAGCCCGAGTTGTTCTTATTATTTAACCACAAGCTCCTCTGTCTATAGCTAGTCTAATGTAAGTATGTTTTAACATGCCATTTACCTTACCATCAATGCTGGACAAAGGCCATAGAACGCCAAAACGAACGATAACCTGCCGTTTGCATCCACCGGTTGCCCGCGACTCTCACGATGTCGTCGGTCCACCTGGTGGGAGGCCTACCAACGCTGCGTCTTCCGGTTCGTGGTCGCCACTCGAGAACCATTCTTCCCTAACGATTGTCGGTTCTTCGAGTGATGTGGCCTGCCCAGTGCCCCTTCAACTTGCATATTATCGCACAAGAAAGTCCGAGCATAGCCACATCTCACCACACAATATATAGGTTTTATTAAGCTATTTTAATAGTCTGTCCTGTCCCATTGCTCGGAAAAAGCCCCGCGATTCTTTTCTCATGCCTCCTCAAAAATTCTGAATTTAGTAAACCATGATTAACGTAGGTACATTACGTACTTGTCTTCATGTCTACAAGACACAAATGTTACAAGTAACCTATTCATTATAAAAACATGTAAGTACAATTTAAAAGATGCCTACGCCTAATAATATTTACAAAGAAACAAATATACATAGTTTAAAAAGGATTCAGACAAACCATCCGATTATTTCAGTAGGCGAAGGTATTACAACATTCTGCCAACTACCTGATGAGCTGTGGGCGAAGTTCGTAACCTTTATGTTATTTGCCAAACAACCATAAATATAATCAGGATACTTGTACAAGTTATTTTTTCTAGGAATAATAACTTAGAAAGGTCAAGCTTGCAATTAAATACAAAATGCCAAAAGACTGTATACTTACCTAGCATTAGCCATGATGAGAATAAACATGATTTACAACTAACATTTTGAATACTTGTGACATTAAGGTGGAAGCTCACATCTGGCCCGCGAAATTCTAATTTTCTTACGTTTTTGGCAATTTGCAGGCCAGTGCTTGGTTGTATGTTTATGAAAATTTGATTTGCGACTGTAAGACGTATGAAGTTACCGAATTATAACCATCAAAATTATCAATACAACCCTCCAAGTTCATTTTCATGTCAAGATTGATTTTTGCATGTAAAAGTCATTCTTTAGTAATTTAGTCGTCGTTCTTTAGTAGTTAGTAATTTTGATGGTTATAATTCGGTAACTTCATACGTCTTACAGTCGCAAATCAAATTTTCATAAACATACAACCAAGCACTGGCCTGCAAATTGCCAAAAACGTAAGAAAATTAGAATTTCGCGGGCCAGATGTGAGCTTCCACCTTAAACAAACCGCTCAACTAGTCACCACCCAACCACCATCCAGCGATTTTACTAAAACGTTGAAATCTTTAGTACTATATACGCGTTTTTCGAGCTGTTTTCAGCGGGAATTGACTGGAGTAGTGTTCCGCCTACTCCCTGGACATTTTTATTGACCCGAACGCGAAAAATTTTTCTCCCTCCTACACTTTGAAAAATTTTCCAAATTTTTATAACAAATTAATTAATATCTAAGTTAAGTTACAGTTTTCTACAGTTTCATCAAAATTACATAGTTTCAGGCATACTCACCCACCATCCCTGCGCTCTTGGCCGCGTTCCGTGGTCCTGGGCACAGATTGGGGGTTGTTTTTCCAATTTTTTTCCTAGAAAAACTACTTTTTTGGCGAAAACTCAAAATTTTTCTTCTTGCGACACCAACTTTTATTCCATAAACGGCTAGCCCGCGCGGAGCCGCGTCTCTGGACATATCGCACGTGCGCCTAGCTGAAAAATTTTTTGCCCACCCTCCCACCCTATAGTGTCTAGTAGGATAACGGAGAGAGGTCGGCAAAATATTTTTATTTTGGTTTTAGGCTCTTTTGGCTTAGTTTAGTTCATTTACAAGAAAAAAGAACAAGAATAAGAATAAGTAAGAAAGTAAGTAAGAATAAGTTTACAAGACACTTGTTTTTCAAACTTTATGGAGTTTACCCATTTTACCCGCTAATGTATCCTACACTGTTTGTGCTGGGTATGGTGGGATACAATGAACTCAGAGTGCGCAGGGAATTTACACTCGCGGCGTATGTGCTAAAACTCCTGCGTGGAGTTGCTCATAACCCAGGAGTGCTGCGACACCTGAAGCTGTGCGTGCCGGACCGGTACGTGTGGAGGCGGCGGCGACCGCCACTGCTGGCCGTGCCTATTGCCAAGACCAACTTGCTTTCAAAAACACCCCTCACCCGCACAATACGTGTCCTAAATGAAGTGCATGAGAGGACCGACATATTCGCGTGCAACTTGAGTGAATTCGCAAGAGTTTTGTTAAATTTTGTTTCTTATATTTAATTTTTATTGTTCTTGTTTTTGTTTTTAAGTTGTTTGTTAGTGTTTTAAAAGTTATTTTTTAAAATTTAATGTTTTTATTATAGTATTAGTCGTAAGTTTTTTCAAATTATCTTGTGTTTGATTGCAAACCACTATTGTATTGGGTCTGCCTGTAAAGATAGTGTGTGTTTATAAATAAATAAATAAATAAATAAATAAATTTATGTGTTAGAAGGGAGTGTATTGTGTTTTATTTTTATTGACAGAAATTTTTGACATTTGACTTAATTTATTAATTATTATACAAGATCTAATTCATCTTCTATTAGTTTGTTTGATTGTGTATTGTATTACTGTGTCCCCCCTTTACAGGGTCACAGTACCCAGTGTCCGTAAAGTTTCCTCTCCTCCCAAGCAGATATCTGACAGACCTCCCATTTACAGGGGTCCGTTCGATTTGCATCTGCCACTCGATATTTAAATATGTTCCGCACCCCATCCAGTACCGTGAGGGCCCAAAGCTCCAGTGACTCGCCGCGATCCGCGGAGGAAGCGGGACTTTCCCCTGCTAGCGCGAGGAGAAGAATCTCCTTCGGGGAGGATACTCCTTCCGTTGCCCGGGGGGAGCTTGCCACTCCGGGGACGCGCCGAGCCCCTGTGGACGCCTTAACACAGCTCAAGAAGCCTGTGGCTGGGTGTCGCAGTCGGATTGAGGAGGCGAGAGCTTGCCTAAACAAGGCATAGCTCAATTTGGGCAACTCCCGCAACCTCAAGACCGACATTAAGGCAGCGGTGCTCGAGGCAATAAACAGGATTCAAGGACAAGCTCAAAAAGCCAGCTTGTTAAGGAGTCTGAGCAGGACAAGGCCCCGGCCGCACCCGAACCCGCACCAGCACCTGCGCCCACCGCTGACTGCATCCCTCAGTCCTCCCTTAGCGAAGTTCTCGCCGGCCAGACTGTGCTCACAAACGCTCTCAAGGAGCACCTCTCGGAGTTAAAGGACAACTCCGAGAAACTCGAAAGGCTCCGAGATAGTCTGCATGGCCGGCAGGGAGAGTGTGGGGGAGACAACATACGCGAATGCAGCAGCTGCAAATAAGAGCCACACCGGGGCGAAGGCCCCGGAGCGAACCACTCTGCACTCCGTAGTTGTCTCCTCAACAGAGGAGGACGACACCAGCGGTGACATCCTGGAGAGGGTCAGGAAAGCGGTGGATGCCAAAGAAGGCTGGGTGCGTGTCGAAAGGGTAAGAAAGGCCAAAGACCGAAAGGTGATAATGGGGTGCGAAACAAGGGAGGAGAGGGATAAATTGAAAAAGCGACTCGAATTGGCCGGAGAGAACCTCGTCGTTGAGGCAGTGAAAAATCGGAACCCGCTTCTGATTCTGAGGGACGTGTTGCTGATACACAGTGACGAGGAAGTCCTCAGAGCCTTTAAGAATCAGGAGATGTTTCTCGGCCTCACCAACGAGGAACAGAGAATGGACATCAAGTTTAGAAAAGTCTCGAGTAACCCTCACGTGAACAGCATTGTGCTGAGTGTTTCCCCTGTCATATGGAGGCGGGCGCTCGCTGGCGGCAAGCTTCGGGTTGACCTCCAGCGGGTGGGAGTCGAAGACCAGACGCCTTTGGTGCAGTGCACCCGTTACTTGGCATACGGGCACGGCAAGCGCCTGTGCACGGAACCAGCCGATCTGTGCAGTCACTGTGGTGGTCTACACCTTAGGGTGGACTGCCCTGACATACGGATCGGCAAAGCGGCGGTTTGTGTGAACTGTACCCGAGACAAGCTGGGGGAACACTCGCACAGGAGGTGGGATGCATTCGCACGAGCTACCATAGCATATTGCTAAAGTTGTCGATGCACCCATTTCAACGTACACGGAAAGCTCAAACTGGACACAACCGGACTACAGACACATGGGGCGATCAACCAGAGCTGGCTTTGTGGATAGTGGAAACTGTAGCCGATTTCATACGAAAGAGACTAAAGTTGTGCTGGACTATGAGCCGGCCTTGGTGGAATCGAAAAATCGGGTCATGGTTGCAAACATCTGTCGTCCAACGAAAACACCATTTCTTAGAGGGGTTTTTAAATTAAAATTTGATATTATAATTATATTATAAGTATATAGTCGTGATATCATAGGAATAAAACCAAAAATAAATAAATGAATATATATAATAGCATAGAAGCGCATTAATATAATAATAATAATAATAATATTCCACAACTATCACACAACGCCAATATGAGAGTCAAAAAATTCAAATTTTTCACCTTGAGGCAAATAAACTGTAAATATTTTAAATAAAACATAATTATTCATTAAAATTTTAAATTTAATACAACAAGTTAATTATTATTTAGTTATAACGAAACATAAAATAGTAAACCATTTTAAAAATTTGCCCTCCTACATACAGTCGCAAAAGAAGAAAAAATCCCAATGTAAAAAAGGGCTCTGACCACGTCAGAGGGACACTGGTGGGGCAGGAGTGTGGTTTTAGCCGGTTCGAGTCCGGCACTACCTCGACTATCTCACAGCCTAGTCGAGGTGTCTGTGGGGATTTTCCACTCCTGCCAAAACAAAAAAAACAAAAAAAAAAAAAAACACCATCCAGCACAATAACCAACCAGCCATCAACCAGTCCACTCGCATAGAGGAAGTATGTTTCCCTACAGTAAACACATTCCTGGCTTATGCTTAGCTTGAACAAGGTGTTTTTTTTAGGATTCCGTGCCTTAAAAAGTAAAAAAAGGAACCCTTATAAGATCACTCTCTTGTCCGTTTGTCTATCCGTGTTTCACCCTCACCACCGATTTCCTCAGGAACTAGTTTATAATGGCCCATAGCTCTTGGATACGAATGAGACCATATCAACCGGCGGCATGTGAATTATTTGCTACAATTTAAAAGCTCACCAAAATAAAATATTAGACCCTAGTCTAAAGTACCCAATAAAATATGTTAACTTCAAATAAAATAAATAATAATAATTATCATTTATTCATCAGACTTCAAAAGAGGTCACATAAAGTCACTCTATACCGAGTTGCCTAAAGAACAACGTTTCTCTGAAATACACACATCAAAAGTGTCTAGGGATCAACATATATTTTTGCAATAACTTTTCTCCTGATTGATATTAATTAAAATTTTCTTTAAGGATTCATCAAATAAAGTGTTTTCGTTTGTCACAGTAACGATAAACCAAGTCACCTTTGCATTAATAAAGAAATTTGCCATTTTCCTAATAAAGGGATTTTTGACATTTGAACCACTAACATTAAAGTTCGAAAAAAAGACTGAAATAACAGTTTTCTTTAAAATTTTATTGGGTAACTTAAACAATTAATAATCCGTGTTTCTACCGCGAAAACTAACAACACAAGAACATCGGTTTGGCATACTCAAAATGAGTTCATCCAAATCACGCTGTGGAATGGCCGCCCATGTTCGTTGCAACAACAAAAAAAGGTCTTCTTGCGACTGGATACCCTCCATATTCGGCAGAGCTCTTCTCTGTAGCATATCCCATGCATGCTCAATCGGGTTCAAGTCTGGCGACTGAGCAGGCCAGGGCAGGACATTGATGTTAGCTGCGGCGAGAGTCTGTCTTACAACTCTTGCGGTGTGCGGTCGTGCATTATCATGCATTAACTGAAATAAGGGACCGATTTGCACTTGTAGAGGAACGATGACGTCTGATACAATCGTCTCAGCATAAATTTGAGCGTTGAGGTTGCCTCTGATCCAAATCAACTCAGTTCTTCCGCCGATCCAAATACCCGCCCATACCATGATGGTTCCACCACTATAAGGATGGACTTCCTGGCAGGATTTTAATCGCTGTTGGCGTCCAGGGGTTCTCCAGTGTCGTATACGTCTTGTATCCGGTCTCATACCAAAACGAGACTCATCAGAAAAGCACACGAAACGCCATTGTTCTTCTGCCCAATTTCTGTGTTCAAGAGCCCATTGATATCGAATCCTACGATTGTGCATTGCTATAGGTGGTACCCGTAGCGGTCTTCGGGAATGAAGGTTCACTTCATGCAAGCGGTTTCTGACGGTTTGGTCGCTAATTAAGTTCCCTGAAGAGTGATGAAGCCTCACGGCTAACATCATGGCGGTTATTGTTGGAGCTCTTCGAGTTAAGATTTGAATGTATCGGTCTTGTCTCCGTGTGGTGCAGCGATACCGTCCTCCATGGCGCTCAGCCACGGTACCAGTGCTTCGGTAACGTGTCCAAAGTCGACTGATAACACTCTGACTTGTATTCAGAGCTAAAGCCACAGTACGTTGCCGGGAACCAGCTTCTATCATTCCCACGGCTCTGAGCATTTCTTCCCTGCTTAAATGACGTCGCCGCTCCATAATAACGTTGGTTTTAATCAGTAGTAGGGAAACAGTAGCACTAATAATGTCTTCAATGCGTTGTATGTTTTTATAGGGAAAATATTGACAGCTGATTTTCATCTTTTACTCGAATTTGATTCACAGTTCCTGATTCAAATTATGAAATGCACCAAAAAGGATCCATATAAATTTATAAAATCATAAATTTATTACAAAGCCACATCTCAATCTCAAGAAATCCGCATAAAAATGCTTGATCCCTAGACACTTTTGATGTGTGTAGTAACATTAATACCCAAAATTACAAATCTAAATAGCTTTAGAGTTATCATATTATCGTAGGGTATGCGAACACGCTCGCTACTAGAAAAATTTGGATGCAAGAGCGAGCGAAGCGAGCTCGAGACTTGGGGCACCCGAACTCGGACAGGTTAGGTTAGAAGGCGATAGCGGAGTCTAGTGAGCGAGCGAAGCGAGCGAATAGACCTTTCCTTCCTTCTCTCCATACATGAAACTGAAACTATAAAAAACTTTTTTCATCAAACCTGTTCGTGTGGGTGTCTATAGATAGGTCTCTCAAAATGACATTGAGGTTTTTCAAACTATTTTTTTCTCAAAGTCAATCGTTTGAAAGATAAACACTTCCAAAGTGGTAAAATGTGTGCGTGTGTGTGTGTCCCTCTAACTTTGCAACTAAGAGAGTGCAAAAACTAAAAAAATATATGCTGTAGGCTATAGCAATGAAAACATTCAACCAAAATTGGTTTGAACGATACATAGTAAATAGATTTTGAGATATAACACATTTAAAAAACTGGAAATATAACTTTATCATTCATACAAACACTATGAAAAACAAACCTATTACAAAATATGTTTTTCTGTTACCGCTTTAACAAGAAATAATACAAATTAAAGAGATCCCGACTACGATGGTACGGACCGAACCCAGAAAAAACTGGCGGTTTTAAACATGAAGGATTGGTATGAATGAAAATGAATTATCAATTTTTTTTTTTTAAACTTTGGTATTTGTGTATGTGAGTTTAAATGTTTGTGAACGTACCCACGATACAGGAGAAATTCCTAGTGAGGGACTAGGAATTTCTCCTGTATCGTGGGTACGTTCACAAACATTTAAACTCACATACACAAATACCCAGACCCGGAACAACTATCTGTAGGTCATACAAATATTTGTTTCGTGCGGGGATCGAACCCGCGACACGCAGCGCAGCAGTCCATTGCCTGAGCCACTGCGCCAACCGTGTCGTCAAATCAATGATAGGTTCATTTAATTAATTATGATTGATGATATCTTCGCCACTATGCATTTTCGGACGACACATTCTAGAACATTATGCATTATTTTTTTTTTTAATTTACGGGACATTTTTTGAGTTGTGGCATATAAAAACACGTTGTAAATAAACTAGAAAGGTCAAACTTGCAATTAATTAAAGATAAAAAGACTAGCCACCTTGTGTGTTTAGCCTTAATAAAACTGTTAATAGGTACATTACGGTTCACCATTTAAGGTTCACCAAATAACCTTATTGTCCTAAACCTCTAAGGTGATAATGTCAACCATTATTGATTTGTTACTTAAAATATCTGTCTTGTCTTTTCGTTAATTTAAGTGACCGCACTTATGTAGGTCAGCTTGAAAATGACCGCTGTTTGATCTCTAAGAATATGGCAGTTGATAACTGTCCCATGTCTGTAAGCTGGGCAAAGGCCTCTTCAAAGTATAATAACAAGTGACTCTTTTAAACCGACTTTCAAGAGTTGGAGATTTATCATCATCATCAGCCTATTAATGTTCCCACTGCTGAGACACAGGCCTCCACTCTTCGAGAAGGAATGGGCCATAATCTACCACGCGGGCCCAGTAAGGATTGGTAGATGACACAAGTCATCGAATTTTTGGTTCTAGGACATGCCGGTTTCCTCACGATGTTTTCCTTCACGACTTACTGTTCGTAAGTCCGCCACCACTGGGCTACCGCTGCTCCAAAGTTGACATTTAGTGATTCGGTATGATTACAAGTCGGTCTTTTAAACCGACTGTCAACAGGAGGAGGTTATCATTTGTATATTCAGCGATATCTTCGCAAATTGTAAACGGATTTCGACGATTCTTTTTTTCTTACCCGACTGCAAGGAAAGGGTTATGTTTTTCGACTAAATCTTTGTTTGTTCTTTTTTCCCTCAAATCTTTCAAACTACTCGATGGATTTCTTTAATTAAGGCATCATTAGATCCCGTCGGGGCTGCGGGTTGTTCGAAAGAGATACCGTGGTCTCGACATAAAGGGCTAAGAAGGAACATGGGTGGTTTTTAGTCAGTAGGAGTCTGATACTCCCTTCCGCTCTGCCCAGAGCGGGAGGGGTTATATGATTTCCCACCACCAAAAAAAAGGTACCTATCTTTAGATTCGTCTCATTAGTCCAAGAGTTCTTAGATAGGTGAAATAAAACGAATTTAAAATGAAAATAAAATATTTCTACCTTTGCCATCGAGTAAGATATCAAAATGAAGGGTTTGAAAAGGAGGTAACAAAAATATACCACAATAGTATTCAACACGTACCTATTGTTTATTAGTAAAACTACTCAACAAATGATATGGCGACATTTTAAACCCGGTAATTGATACGAACAAGCTACATATCAATAGATTCCTTGTTATGAAAGGAATAAAACTGGCCAGCAGGGCTATTTATTACCTATCATATTGTCCATGGATTAACTGTCAAATTGGTTATGGTTAGGTACAAAATGGAACCATTTGACAGTTAATTGATGGACACTATAATAATATGATAGCTACTGTCATTTAAAAGATACGCAATAGCCCTGCAGGTAAGAACTCTCAAACCCATCCATGACGGCAGCTAAAGGTTTCTAAAGTTTGTATGAGAAACCAGTATGCGTGAATCCATTTACTTGAAACTTGGCAAGAATATTACTTTAAAGAGATTATAATATTTGCCACTATAGTTTTAAAAAAGTACCCCTTAAACAGGTGGAAAATGAAGTTCAAGGTTGAATTTTGCACGTAATTTTCTTACTGTGAGATGAAATCAACTTGAAACTCATTACTAACACTAATAAATAAAGCATTTCGTGTCAAATAAAACAATTGATCAAAAAACTAATAATTAAAAAAAAAACCTGCCTGATATGTCAAAAAGTCCGTGTGGCATGGCAGTGTCCCGTAATTGTTACATCCGAAAATGGGCATTTTAATTTCAGTCGGGGTACAGTAGATCATGGTCCCCCGACTGAAATTAAAATTTCCATTTTTTTATTAAATTTTAATTTAATTACGGGACACTGCCATGTTCTCATTTCATCACTAAAATCGTTTAACTTGTTTTTTTTATTTTTTAGTTCGCTTTTTGACATGTCAGGCGGATTTTTTTTAAGGATTTTTTTGAAAATCTTTTTGGTGTAGTCTACACCAAGTAGATCTTTAATAATTCAATATCAGCATTAAGCACATCTAATGCTGATATTGAGTTATTGAAGATCTCGTTATCTCCGAAGATCAGCGTTAATCTTCAAGATTAACGCTGATCTTCGGAGATATGAAAAAAAAAAAAAAAAGAAAAGATATAATATTCGGAAAACTTACAATTGGATGTTTATATTGATATCAATTTATTTTCTGCTTAGTTGCTATGCACGATATACTGGCCAGATTTTCTGGTCGATGTGGCAACACCTGAGAAAAGCGTATGTCAAGAACTAAAAATCTTTGGCCAAAATTTTAATGAAAGAACCAGAATATCAACAAAATCATACTAAATTAGTAAAAAATCTCGCTTAACTGTATAAAACGCTTATAAAATTATGTTTCTTCAAATATTTGTGCTCATTATAATTATATGATACGTAGGCAAATGCCGAGACAGTTTGCTTTCGGCAATCCTCCGTTATCAGAGATCTGAGTTGACGCGATAACCCTGAAGGTGCCCGAGAGTGCCGCTCGCTGAATTACGTGCTATGTAATACTGATATATCTCATTTGGAGCTGATTATTAAATTGAGAAAGAGAAAATTGATTGAATTTTAATGTATAAGCGTTTAATTTGGAAATCATTAATTTAATAATTATAATTGTAAATCCAGTGGATCCTACTGAGAGGAGCCACTGTATCCGCAGATCCTTCACCAGGTCATCAGTCCAGCAAAAAATTGAAAGAGTAGGTTTACCGCACATGCACATCTTTGGTGAGGTACAGACCTCTTCAATATGAGAAGAAGTGTGCTGTAGGTAATCCAAGCCAGCACGGAGTAAAAAATTTGTTGCGGTGGTTTCCCGCTTCAATGACAATGTTTTTTTTTTTATTTAGAAATTATAAAGACTGTTTTTCTCTTTAAACTCAAAGCATTTATTTCGATTAAACCATTACAGGCACTTTTGAATGTCAGTAGAACAATTCATAAAACAAAACTACGAGTGCAATACGTCATTCCGAAACCCACCACGCCGAACCACACGTCGCCGAATGCCCGTAACAACTAACACCGCGAGCACGAAAGCACGCAGCGACGCGTCGCTGCGTGCTACGCACACCGCAACAACGAATGCACGATTCTTTTACCTAAGATTTTGTAAGCGGGTAAGTATCCCTAACTAAGTGCTCTTATTGATTTTAGAAAGGCGCTTCAAAACCCTTACGCAGGCTAGTAATCCGACAGAATGGAGAGTTATCGTCTTTCTTCCCAGACAACGGGTATCCTTGAAGATTTCAGCTCGTAATAGGCATTATTTCTGCCTATAAAAACTTAGTTACAAATAAACAAATAAAACTGACGGCTATAACGTCTATTTACTAGTACTAGCCACGATTTTATCAATAGCCAACGCCATGTGTAATGCGAGTAGAACACAGCGGTAATCGGAGATTAGCTGATAGCACCGATAACGCGTGATCAAATCTTTACTGACGTTAACCGACTACGTGATACTCAAATGAAACGTACGTATGTGACTATGTGTTAATAACCTACGTGGACGTCACAATGTCATAGTACAGAAATGAGATAACGGGTACCTGTGAAGGTTACTGATAGGAGTATTATTTTGGATAACTTTTGTTGTCTGGTAATCCTAGGATTGCTCTTGGCCTGCTGTGTTCCTGAACATACTTTAGCTTAACTTTGTTCAGTCACGAGCATTGAAGTGTAATTTACTATTGATTAACGCTTTACGTTTTTACAAAGATAGTTTTTTAGAAGCCATACTTTTACGAAAAAGGTGTTATCTCAAATAAAAAGAAACCCGGTGGTCTTGGCCGCCAAATCGCGGTCATCAAACCATGCCAGAGGGCCTTGGCCACCGTAGACGCGGGCCTGTGGACGGTGAGTGATGGGCTAGCACGCCGTCCGTCCGTCTTATGACGACGACAGGCCGTGCCGACGAAAAAGGCTTAGTAGAGTGATGATATTTGGTGGGTCGTCGGCAGCAGCTCGATGATAGTAGCCGTAGATTAATTCAAATGCAGTGCGATCGGAGAGGCTTACGATCAACAGCTGATCTCTATAGGCTGATGATGTCCTGTATCAAATGGCAGACCTTGTCAGGTAACTGTATAAATTTCTCTGGATTAAAATGTCGCGATTACTGAACAACCCACAGAGTCCGCGTGGCGAATACAATTAATTAGTCAGTTTCAGAATATTACAGGCTTATAAAGATAACGACTAAACTAAAACAGAAGGGGTGCCCTACCCTATAGGCTCTGCCGTGGAATGTGTTGGTTAAAATCCTATGCTATAATACGTCATCTCATCATCATCATCATCATTTCAGCCGAAAGACGTCCACTGCTGGACATAGGCCTCCCCTAAGTGTCGCTACATTGAACGGTCCCGTGCGTCTCGCATCCAGCGGATCCCCGCAACCTTCACCAGGTCATCGGTCCACCTAGTGGGAGGCCTTCCAACGCAACGTCTTCCAGTGCGCGGTCGCAACCCCAGAACTTTTCGACCCCATCGGCCATCCGTTCCGCGAGCAATGTGCCCTGCCCACTACCACTTAAGTTTAGCAATTCTTCGGGCTATGTCGGTAACCTTGGTTCTCATGCGGATGTCCTCATTTTTGATTCGATCACGCAAAGTAACTCCGAGCATAGCTCTCTATACGTCATCTGCAATGTTATAAATTGTAATTATTTCGAGTACACCCAATAAATAATTCATCTGGATTTTTTTTGTTCGATTTTAACTTGCAAAATAGTCTTGCTTAGTAATCATTTGCGCAGGTCATAAAAGCAAACGCCGCAGAACACTATTATGTAGATTACATGGACACAATAAACTTAAATAAACCGATTCCCGTTGTCTGATTTACGTCACATGCATATTTAGCGTTCCCTAGTAGTTTTATCAACTTCATTGACGCACTCTCACTCACAGATAAGCTGTTGCTCCGTGTAAATTGTATTCAGTTAGACTAGACTAGAGGTTAGACTGGAAACTGACCACAACATACAGGGTGTAAATTAACCCTTCACGCAAACGTCAACCAAGTATTCTGTACATCAAACTAAGTACACCTACGCAACAATTTTTACTGGGAAACGACTTTTTTTTTGCGGTCAAAAATCACAATTTACGGTAAAACTCAATGTAGCACTCTTAAAACATTGTGCTAGTGGATGCTTTGAATAGTAAACGGTCCATGGAGGTGATTTAAGTAAAGTTATAACCTGAAAAACTAGTATTTGCAAAAACAGCTGTGAAAAATTTCGAACTTCGACCAAAACGGTAAGTTTTATCATAAAATTTGCCGAGACAAAATTGTAGATCAGATTATAGTCTATAAAAATGTTTATTCACTTTTATTTCTAAGATCCACCGTTTTTGAGATAAAACAATTCAAAAAGTTGAAAGAGTCGTAATCTAAGCGCGTAGTTTATATACGTGGTGTATTGAAACATATTATGCCGAAAACAAACTTTTGAATCGATATTATCTCAAAAACGGTGGCTTTAGATAATAATGTAACCTCAGATGTCTAAATTGACCTGACTATAAGATAATGATCATTGAAGCACCGAATCAAATATTATAATGTAATATAATATCAAAATAATCAAATCATTTACTACTTCTAGGGTTGCCAACCCTGTATGCTCATTTTACAGTACGCGTGGTCTAAAGTTACAGTTTTTTTATTAATTTAATTAAACAAAATTTGTATTTTCAACTAAATATGGGTAATTGCTAAAACTAAGTAGAAATGTTTAGTCTCTTAGTTAGTTATCGAATTGTTATTGTTCATCCAACTTGAAGTCAAAGTCAAAGTCAAAGTCAATTTTATTTGTGTAACATAGGTAGTGAATACAGTTCTTAAATTAATATTAGGTCGCTATGTTATGCCTAAAGGCGTACAAATATAAGGTTGCATAGCATGCGATAAAACAACAGAAAAATCACAGAGAAAAATGCATCATGCGAGAGGTAGACACAAATTATTTGGTGCGTATGACAAAATTAATAGAATTATAATAGAAACAAGTATTATAAAATGTCACAATATGAAGTACTACAGTCAAAAAAAAAAATAAATAATAATAAATGTCAAATAAATTACCATTAGTCACAATATTCGACTAGAAATCGTCTAATGTGTATTCTCTAGTCAAAATAAATAAATAAGTCTACATTAATTTATCATTTAGAAATTCATCAATCGTATAATAACATTTTTCAATTAATAACAGTTTTAATTTGTTTTTAAATTGTGTAACATTTAAATGTTTTATTACATCTGGTATCTTGTTGTAAATGCGCGGCGCCATGCCTAAAACGCTCTTTCTCACTAAGGCTGTCTTACAACGCTGATTGCTTAAAGAGTTTGCGTATTGGCTACGAATCGCAACATCTCGTAAAGTTGACACTCTTTCGAATAAACTCATGTTTGTTTTGACGAAAACACTAATTTCAAATATATATAATGATGGCAAGGTAAGTATTCTGAGCGATTAAAAGAATGGTACACAGCTATCATCAATTTTAAGACCACACATCGATCTTATGCATCTTTTTTGTGCCTTAAAAACAATATCCCTATCAGTAGAATTGCCCCAAAAAACAATACCATATCGCAATATTGAGGCTACTAGGCCGTGATATGCAACTAGTAGCGCATCCATATTTATTTTTCTGGCAATTTGGAAGAGTGCGTCAGCTGATTTATTTATTTTTTTACTTAGGTCATCTATGTGGGCCTTCCAGTTAAGCTGATTATCAAGGAGTAAACCTAAAAATTTTGCTACTTTAACTTCTTCGATGTCACAGTTACTATGTCTAATATTTACTTTTGGTACTTCAGTTCTTTGGTGAAAGTGCATGATTTTTGTTTTTTTTAAGTTAATAACTAAATTATTTTTATTTAGCCAATTAATTATGTCCGATAATGTATTATTTATGTCAACTTGATAAATATTGCGATCAATACATTTCACTATGGCAGTACTGTCGTCTGCAAACATCACCATTTGATGTTGAGTCACCTTTGGTAGATCATTTATATAGATCAAGAAAAGAGGTGGTCCAAGGACGCTACCCTGTGGGACACCAAACTTTATTAATCTAGAATGAGATAGAAAACTCTTTTCAAATTTTGTTCTTTTACATATTCTTGCAATCTCTGTACACTGCATTCTGTTGGAGAGATAGGATTCGAGTAGTTTTAAAATGTTACCTCTGATACCGTAGCTACGCAGTTTGTTCAGCAAGACGTCGTGCTTTACGTAATCGAAGGCTTTGGTCATATCTGTGTATATAGCACAAATAGGAGCTTTTTGGTCTACCGCCAACATAGTGCTACGTAAAAAATCAAAAATAGCCATATTGATCGTGGTGTTTTTTCTAAAGCCATACTGTTCCTTGCTTATTAAGTTAAATTTATTAAGATAACCGTACAGAGATTTATAAATATTTTTTTCAAAAATCTTAGAAAATACAGAAATTTTTGCTATTGGCCTATAGTTCTTCATATCAGTTTTATTATCCTTTTTATGAAGTGGTTTAATGATAACTTTCTTCAAGTCTTCAGGATAAACTCCGTCAACAATGCCAAGGTTCATAATGTGCGCTAATACGGGTGCTATAAGTTCATTTACGAATTTTATCGCTTTTGTTGACATGCCGTCAAATCCTACATGAATCATGCCAAAAGCACCTAAACGGTGATTAAATGTTTTTCCCGGCGTAAAACTTTGCTTACAGTGCAAAAACATAGCTTTAACCGACACTTATTGGGTTTTGTCTGTTCTTGATTTGAAAAATCTCCTGTTAAGTTGCTTTAGCAAAAAGCTAAATCCAGAACAGAGCGTCATCTCGGAAAACGGGTTTTTACCAGTATGTAGATCTTGAAAAGGAGATTCTTACAGTATCTGTAACTCGTTTTAGACCATAAGTGACTTAATTTAGTTTTTGCTTTCAGGGCACAAAATCTATTCTGTTCATAATTATGACTTCCATGATTTTTTGGGTCTTATCTCTCTATCTAGCTGTTACACTGTCAATAAGAACTCTTTTATTTAATTAGGTACATTAGTTACTCATTTGTAAACAGTGGTCAAATAATGCGAAACTAATGGAAATAAAGTGTGAGTTTTCATTAAATATTATTATAATACTAATGAATATTTAATAACAAGCATCATTAATATCGTTTTAGTTCGTTATTCGATAAGATAACAATTCTATGAAAGTAGTAATTAAATGTAAATTAAACCGTTGTTGCGGTAACCGTCCCGAGGCCGTATCTGTAATTAATTTCATTTTCTGTAATTATTTCATTCGCTCACTTACTCGTTCGTTATTCATTCGATTGTTCGCTGCCTGTTTTGTTGTTTCCGTTCATCAGTTTATTTACGGTACAAAACGTTAACTCTCATTTATTTAAACGGATCGAACAACTTTATTTGAATACCCACTTACTCAATACTAACTGGGGTGTGGAGGTCAGATGTCAGGCAGTCGCTTCATGTAAAATACAGGTATTCAGCTGCCTTCAATTAAACAGAAGCCGACCCCAACATATTTGAGAAAAGGATAGACAAATGATGACAAACTTTATTTGGATTCGGTTAATCCGGAACGCAAAGCTTTTGACCCAGCTGGGAACCGAACTCAGACAGATACTTCGGTAAATCTGATACTCAAATCAAGGTCCATGATCTGTCCATGTCTGTGGTTTGGCTGAAGGAAAATTTGGATTGATGACTCAATCTCGCTGAAACAGCTGAACGGATCTGATTAAAATTAGGCACAAAGATGGATCATTATTTCTTTCTTCTTCTTCTTCTTCTTCTAGATTAAAATCTGAAAATAGCACATAAGTTACTCCTTTTCCCAATCAATTCAATATTTCCACGGACATGGGCAACAACTAGTAATTTAATATGTTAGAAAATAAAACCGTTTAAAAAACCTAACCACCAGAAAAAAATGGTGGGTTCATTAAGTCCTCAATACCTATATCATACATAATTATATTAACAAACAATAGAATAATTTTGAATTAAGATAAGTCTAGATTCTTTTTTGCCAGCCAGACTTGTTACAATAACTAGATTTACAAAAAAAAATAAGTAAGTATGAAGCAAAAAGTTGCGAACAGCATATTTTTTGTATTCATTTTAATATTGTAGTTACAAAAGAAATATTGTGAGGCCAGATAAGTAAACAAACTAAAACGAGTAAGTTTCGTGTTTTATTCACAACTTAAATAAGGCTCGTATTTTATTATATTGGCAAAATCGATATGCATATGAAACCCGAACTGTGAACAGTCTTTTCACATGCAATCGAGTCTATTTTGATACGAATCGCTATTTTATTCCAAAACTGTTTTGTATTTCGAATGAAAATGGATAAAAGCGCTTCAAGAATAGAACTTTAACGTTTTTTGTGGTTCCATTGAAGTTTTATTTTACGTAAAAACTGTAATTCTGGTCAGAAATATAATCGATGCTTTTTATTTTGAAAATCTTGTTGAAAAAAGTAAACAAAACTTACTTGTTTGATAATGGCTAGGTTATACGTTACAAATAAACTATAGTTAATTTGAAAATAACTTGGTCCTTACTGAAAATCAAAACTAAACAACTAATTGCTACTTTTACCGTTTTATAAACCTAGCGCGCCGTGCTGAGGGCCTCCCTCAGCAGCATGCTGCTGAGTGAGTGGGAGGTGGGTAACCTCCTTGCCGCAGTCACGACATCCTGTTCGATTCAAAAAAAAAACTCTGACACAACACTCTCAAACACACACACACACTCACACACTAAAACACACTCAAAACTCTCTCAAACTCTCTCTCTCTCTCTCTCTGTTCTGTTATAAATAAATAAATAAATATTTTACACGTTGTATCTATGTCAATTATTTACTTCTATAGTCATTTTGTATGCCCCGTTTCTTGAAGAGTGGGAAATCATTAAATGACTCCTCCCGCTCAGGGCAGAGCGGTAGGGAGTGTCAGACTTCTACTGACTAAAACCCACCCATGTTCCTTCTTAGCCCTATGTGTCGAGGCCGCGGTATCTCTTTCGAACAACCCGCAGCCCCGACGAGCCTCAAGCCCTTGCGGCCTGCTGCAATGTTGCTAACATCACACACGGAACACGAACGCGCTGTCATGACCCTGTGACTTTTTTTTTTATACTTTCTTCGTTTCATGTTACTTACTCTTACCCATCCGATTATTATTTTCACAAAACCCCGTCCGTCATTTCGTCCATTCCTACATCTCGCACGCACACTTTCCCGTGCGACTATTTTGACAATTAGAACAATCGTCGCGTGCCGAGGCCATTCGTTAGATTTTCCTAGATATATCATTGTCACAGTGAATCCGCATTGCTCGGTATTTAGACGACAAACATTGCTCTGTACGAAACGAACAACAAATTGTCAGATTATCTCGAACATGATTGTAAATAATACTCTAATAAACTAGCGTGCATGTATGACTCGGTGTATGACTCGATGTATGAACGTGAATGAAGCTAAAGGAGAATGTAAGAATACAACAGATTTTGCAAATATAGGTTATGCTTACTATATATGTATAACCTATATTTGCATATCAAAACAATATTTATGATTTAGTAAAGCTCAACCATATTCTCCAATTACATTATTCATGAAATACTAGCTGTTGCCAGCGGCTTCACCTGCTACAGCCCTAGGAAATATTAAATCGGGATAAAAGTTATCGTATTCGTATATAGTTATTTTATCCAGGTTATAAACTATCTGTGTACCAAATTTCATCCAAATCCGTGCAGTAGTTTTTGCGTGAAGAAGTAACAAACATACACACTCACACACTCACAAACTTTCGCCTTTATAGTATTAGTGTGAAGTGTGATTAGGTTTCTACCTTTCAAAAACCGGATAAATTTATCAGTACTAACTGGGTTGTGGAGGTCAGATAGGAAGTCGCACCACGTACTGGTATTCAGCTGCATCCGGTTAGACTGGAAGGGGGCCCCAATATAATTAGGGAAAAGACTAGGCTAGACTAGATTACCTTGATCCATTGTCACACAAACTCTGATGAAATTTTGCACATACATACAAACAATTCTACAACTACAGCAAGTTTTCCAGTTTTTTCTGTAGGTATCTCAACGAAATGGCGTGTTCGGACTAAGGTCTACCCTTAACGGAACTAAAAGTAATGTAGGTGAAGCAGAGATTTCCTTTTCACTTAGGATACTTTACACACCGTCACACAACAGTGACCCAGACTGACCTTTTTTTATTTTATAGGTAAGGTTCCAAAAAAGTTTAGTCACAGTCTTTTGTGCCAGAACTAAAAGTATTTAACAATGCCAACATACAGCAATATTTATAGTACTGACTAAAGTCCATTTTTGAACTTGGGTCAACTATTTATTGGCAGTTATTGGCGCATCTCCGAATAAGGTAAGTTGCCACCTACATCAGCCATCCTTGTCAAACCCATAGTTGCATTCCGTATTAATCTAAAATAATAAAAGCTAAAAATGTCATATGTTACTGTAATCAATGTTAAAGATGTCTATAATGTCATTCTGTATTGAAAAGTGGGTGTTTATGTCAAACAAACTGTAGTTGTCAATATTATCTAACGGGGCGGAATGTTGGTGTATCAAGTCCGACTCACGTTCAGTCCACGACTAGTGATACCAGTGTTAGAGGCGAGAATTTGAGAAAATACTCTTTTTACGGTCAGTTTATATAACGACATTATACAACAAAGAATTATAACATCATTTTCTATGAATTATTATTACAATCTACTTATTATTCACGCAAATTAATTAGAAGACTAATTGCCCTGAACTGTGAATACTTCAAATTGTTTCACGTATATTAATTACAATGGTTGCTCAGTTTCTTACAAACTTGCATTTACCTAACGACTCGGTTGATAATTCTAATGTCCGAAAAACAATTTCTTTATGGGAAATTATGATATGGTAAAAATGGGATTTGTACTCATCAGAAGTGGACTTCTGAAAGTGACATCTGTATGAATATGGAGTAATTCTGGAGTATGAATGTAGATGGTTACAAGAGTAAATAAATGATAAATAGACCATGTGAGCGATGTTATGATTAAAAGGGGTGCAAATAGGGGGTGCAAATAGGGATAATGGACAGCACGGTTGGCGCAGTGGCTGAGCGATTGGACTGCTGCGCTGCGTGTCGCGGGTTCGATCCCCGCACGGAACAAATATTTGTACGGCCTACAGATAGTTGTTCCGGGTCTGGGTATTTGTGTATGTGGATTTGATGTTTGTAAACGCACTCACGATACAGGAGCAATTCCTAGTGTGGGGCAACGTTTTTTTTTAAAAATAAAAATACTGAGATGACAACCAATCTCTAAATATGGACGAAACAGATAATATGAACTCAAACAAATCGAGATGAGATACTTATAGATAAATATTTAAGTATGACCGAAACCAGCATTCCACGGCCCGAACTTGTAAAGGTGTAGTACTTTGTAGTCCCAAGTCTTGACTAATTGACATAACACATCATCATCAGCCTATAATGTTCCCACTGCTGGGACTCAGGCCTCCTCTCTAGTAGAGGGATGGGCCATAATCTACCACGCGGGCCCAGTGCGGATTGGTAGATGTCACATGTCTTCGAATTTTTTGGTTCTAAGACATGTTTCCTCACGATGTTTTCCTTCACCGTTTTGAGAGCAGTGGTGATGAAATAAATTACACAAAGTAATGCGCCTGACTGGGTTCGAACTGCTCTCACGACACAATGATTTGATATTTTTTTAATCGATTCAACCTTTCTATTTTCAGGACCGCCACCTCTGTCTACCCCTTCAATTACAGGCTTCACATTTATATCCCAGACTTCGTTCATCTAAATATATCTGCACAATCCGGATACGTAGTCCAGACATCCATTGAATGTATCTAAATGTGTCCATTTTAAAGGTACAGTTATTTACGGACACACGGACGGACAGATGTCGCGTTAGATAAATGAAGATTAATTAATTGATAGTAGGAAGTGCTCTAGTTGAGTTAAAAGATGCTGTGGAAATGATCTGAGGTCGAATTTTTGTGCGCAATTGAATGAAGAACTTAAATATTATAGTTCCCACGTTCTATGGTTTTAAGGGTGTATAATATTGGACTCATTCGTGACTGATTGGCCAGAGAAGGCACAACACCGAGAGAAAGAAGACAGAAAGAAGAAATTTGGAGACCTTTGCCCAGCAGTGGGACAAAATAGGCTAACGAAAAAAAAAAATATTGGGCCGCGGGTTGTACACTAATTATCGCGGCCTCGACATAGAGGGCTAAGAAGAGACATGGGTGGTTTTTAGTCAGTAGAAGTCTGACACTTCCTTTCGCTCTGCCCAAGAGCGGGAGGGGTTATTTGATGATTATCCAAAAAAATAAAGGGTGTATAATATAAGCCTATTCCGTAAATATTCGACTTCGTTATAGGAGGGTGTTCTATGTTCGGCTATTTGTATATCTTTATGTATTTACTTTTAAATTTTATATTAATTTAAATATTTGCATGCCGAAATTAAAGGCAGAATAAGAGAGCAATTTTATATATTTACCAACCTTCTGTACCTTATTTTCGCAAATAAATGATTTTGTTTTTTTTTTATTTGCTTTTTGTACGAATATATTTTTTTTTTTATATTTTTTGTACTCCTCTGCCTGATCCTTCGGGGATTATAGGATGTTATGTATGTGAGCTGCTTGCCACTTTACCAGCGCCCAACGCTGGCCCAACCCCTTCTCATTTCGTATGGGCTATTCCCTTTACCTTATTAAACTTCGGTCTAGTAGGTAGCTCTGCAGCGCTCCTTAGACCAGCGTGGCTCATTTTTAAACAAATTTCTTCCAGCTACAAAAATAATTAGGAAAATAAAAATGATTTAAAATAAAATCAGTAAATAAAACGTCAGACATAACAAGCATATAAATTTCGTACAATTTACAACACTATGCTACGGAAATCATCAATCTATCCATCACTATATGCCAAAATATACGATAAATTACGGTTTTTATACGTCATTGTGAAAAGGGGCTCGCAGCTAAATAAGAACCGACCGATCTGCAAGGTTAAGATGACCTTGCTGCGGTCAGTCTTTGGATGGGTGACACATTGAGCTTTATATCGAATTCCAATTCGTGTTTTGGAAAGCAAGTGGTCGGTTGGTCAAGGTGATCGAATATCTACATGTATGGTCTTGTACAATAAGAAACTGAGAATTGGAACCCGGGTCGTGGGACTTTCGGGACCGGGACCGCAGTCCCGAATTATTTTCTTTATATAATAATTAATTTGGAGTATTATTTTGGGCTACAAGAAAAACGAAGTAAAAGTACAGTTAACAAAAAACTATGAATTATTTATCAGTATCGGTATCGGTAGCTACAAGAAATAATAAAACACATTTTGAAAACTGATCACGGTACACAGAGAAAAGAAGTTATAATGTAAATAAAAATGATTAGTGTAGTAAAGTCTCACAAACTACCAGGAGGCCAGAAACATGAAGGAGGTAATTCTTTTTTTTTATTTTTTTTTAAAACGTTGCCCACACTAGGAATTTCTCCTGTATCGTGGGTGCGTTCACAAACATTTAAACTCACATACACAAATACCCAGACCCGGAACAACTATCTGTAGGTCATACAAATATTTGTTCCGTGCGGGAATAGAACCCGCGACACGCAGCGCAGAAGTCCATTGCTTGAGCCACTGCGCCACAACCGTGCCGTCACACATTACATTGTTAATAGGAATCTAATAATCAAATCTATATATCTACGTTTCTAATAACATGCAATGATAACTTCATCATTCTGGCCTCCTGGTGGTTTGTATACTGCTGTTGATTTTAATATTATACGATTTCTTCAATGTCGATGAGATTTATTGAGCGAAAGGGAGTGTCACTTCTACTGACTAAAAACCACCCATGTTTTTTCTTAGCCCTTAATGTCACGGCCGCGGTATTTCTTACAACATCTGGCAGCCCACCAGGTAAAGCCTAACAACAATATAAAGAAAGTGAAAGTAAGACCGGAGAACGCTCAAATCAACAAAGATAACACGTAGCCTACCACAGTTCGGCACTGGACTTGGGTTTCTTCTAAGCTGCTATTCCGTGTCCAGTACGTCCCAGTCACCAGAGATGATAAATCAGGGAGTAGCTACTTTTAACCAAGAGTTTAAAGAAGCAATAATATTACTATCCGAAGCTAACAAAACTTCTAGACGAAAACATTGAAGATCACACGCTCCAATAACATTATGAAATGATTTTCGCTTAAAACTTTTCCAGCTCTAATCCTAAATATCCAAACGCAGACAACTTAGATGAAAATACAAGAAAAGCTATCAAACTAAACAATACCTAGACGCCAAATGGCCAAAAACTTGAAAACAAGTAAAATTAAAGAAGAAACCATAAAATATAATGGTAGTAGATAATGGCGGAATCGTATCCCGGAAGAATTTAATACTCAGGCAAGCGATTGATCTTGAGGAAGTTTGTTCAACAATTTTTTTGTCTACACTCTAAACTTTTGATTCTAGCTTTTAGTGTTTACAATCAGTTGAAGAAAACCCACAAATATTAGTATTATAAAAGTATGTATGTATGTATGAATGGATGGATGTTTGTTACTCTTTCACGCAAAAATTACTGAACGGATTTGGATAAAATTTGGTACACAGATAGTTTATAACCTGGATTAACACATAGGATAGATATTTTTATCCCGATTTTATCTTCCCGTGGGATAACTTTCGAGTTGTAGCAGGCGAAGCCGCTGGCAATACCTAGTATTATATATCGTGAAGAAATCGTTTTTTGCCACTCATTCGCCCTTTTGCGACAAATAGACCCATATAAAGGGCGACAAAAAATTGTCAATGCGTAAGACACAATATTATCTTTTTTATTTAGACTAACAGAAGTTTCTAGGTTTTTTTGGTGCTATTGGCATGTCCTAAATAATAGTAGATTATGCACCGAGGGGCTAAAGTTGTGTCTTATGTCACGGGCGTCATATTGAATCTCGAGCGCAATGAAGGATTCGGAATTTAACTCCCGAGCGCAGGGAGGGAGTTAAGAGTTTAACTCACGAGCGAAGCGAGGGAGTTAATACAAGAATCCTGAATGCTGCGAGGGATTTAAGCTAGCCCAAGGCAAAGACACCTTTAGCCCAGAGGAGGATACTCTACTTTTTACACCTATTGTAAGAAAATAATAGCCATAGTACTAAAAACAAAGTATTTATTAAATAAACAAACAGTAAGAATAACATATTTAGAACTCACTTTCATCACTCGACATTCTATAATACTTCATTTATTTATTCACAAAATCCACAGCAATCTTAGCGCAGTTTACTTAAAATAAATTAACTAATGTTACAGCCAATTACTCGGCGCGGTACGGTATTTGTTATTATTAATGCCAGTTTGAATGTTATTCCATTCCTTTTCAAAAATGGTTCGTAGTTATCTTATTATACTTACAATATTATGTCTTCCAAAACATGGCAACGATATGCAGAAGCAGTCGTTATGATTTTGTAGAAAATCGAGAATATCATCCACGCGTAGTAAGGGTATCGAGAATGGCTTTCCTCTTACTGGCGCCAAAGGGTGTTTGTTAATACTATACTGCCAATTTAGCTGAGCATGTGAGATTCCAAATTCAAATCACATTATTGACCAGCGGGTCATAATGAAATCCAGTACAACATTATTGACCGGCTGTGCCCCCGGCCACTAATGACTCACTTTAGGTTAAGATTGCTTGTCATATAATTTAACATTTTCGAGCAGGTGGTGTGAAAACATGTTTTCTTTATTAGTTTTACCAATCGGCACTGACTGCGCATGGTGGTGCATTACAGCCAGCTCCCTTCTGACTAGTGGTGTTCAAAGTTGCTTTAAGGCAATCACTTGCTTAATGCTTAATGCTTTATATTTTAAGCTATCTTTTGTATATGCTTTATTAAAGCACGTGATTTTTAAACGCGTAGGCACCGCGCTTGCTTTAAGTCAAGTGACTTAAAGCAAGCGCGGTGAGTGGCAGCATGCATGAGTGCGATGTAAAAAAATAAGCAAATAGCAACTTGTGAGAGCCATGATAGCATTTGCTTTATGTTATGTGTATTAAGCACAGTGCTTTATTTTGCTATATGATATATTAACCACCACTACTTCTGACCTGTCTCTCAATTCCAGCAATGGGTAGAATACAGGCTAAGTATGGTTATGGTTGTAGATAGGGTCAATTTATTTACTGAACCGTTATTACCATGTTTATTCAGTCCTCTTCCATTATCATTCGAAAAAACAATTACTGCTACGAATAACTGCAAATGGACAACAGAACAACAAGGCAAACAGTATTCGAAGAATCTTTGCCCAATAAGAACACTGGACGAAAAAGCTACGGAGCAACACAGCCACGCAAACTGTTAATTGATAGCACAACATTCATCTACATTCTCGCTTGACCACGACCTCCACGTTTAGCAGAAATGCGTGCTACGAGAGCGACTGCTACGAAAACAAATTAATGATAGATGACACGCCACAAGTCAAATTGCGTTCCAACTGAGCGAAATGGACTTCGAACTAAACTGTGGCCCAGACTTTAATCACTTAAATACTGAACTATCTGACAAAGCCCGATGACCGTTAGTTCGATTTCCGTTTTGTCATTTGATTGCATCTTCTGTGCGACTCGACTTGCGGGGCAAAGGTTCACATCAAACTATACATATCCAGCATAACTGGACCTTACTTTGTATGGATTTACCGTACAAAGAGAGATCAGCTTAATTTGGATAGTTTCGTAGTGAAGAAAACAAAGACGCGCGCGCATTTCACTTCACACAAATCGCATCACTCGTGGCTCCGAATCAGTCGTATTTTTCTCATAAATACTAAAGAAAAACAACAAAACACAATCCAGAAATACGTCCAAACAATCAGTAACAACAGGACTCGAACAGAATCTGGAGCGAACAAATTAGATTATATTAGATTAGATGTGACTATCACGCTATGCTGACAGGATCGTTACAGCATCCTAAAGGAATCTGGGTCGCACGCAGGCTCCGCAAAATATTGTTTTGATATTATTAGAATGGGAGAGAGAAAACATACGTGCTGTACAAGGGAAGAAAGGCAATATATTTGAAGCAACTCGTGCGAAGAAAATTGCATTTTGACGAGAAAATGATAGAGCAAGAACTGGCTGGTTGCGGCAAATGCTAACGGATTGGAGCTCCAATTTTTTAAAGAACAGAAATAGTAGCATTAGGTACGTAATATATGTGGTAGCGATTTAGTCACCTGCATCCTTCAAGCACGTGATTCTACCCGTAATAATAATCAAAATACGTAAAAAAGAAAAAAAATAGTCGAGTCAGTCAATAGTCGGGTCGATACCACGTTTTCATTACGAATCTCAAGAAGTCGGAGGGCAAAAGTTGATCAGTTTGATGGATTGACACCACACGAGAGGTTTCGCGTTTATTATGTTACACCGTTTATAACAAAAAATATAATAATAGGGGATCGGACTAAGTCAAAAAATATGATTTTAATTAGTCCGTCAGTTAGATTATCGAAAACTATTAGATACGTGTTTTTTACCCGACTACGGTGAAGCCAGAAGGAAGGGTAATGATTGTTATTGACGAAGATAAAACGCTTCAAAAAATGTGAGTGGGGGGGGGGTTGTGACGTCATTTGTAAGTAAAAAATGTACTAACATGTGACGTTTCCGAGGAGTTCACGAGTTTTCGAAGCACTGTATCGTCTTCATTATTTGTTGTTTATGTGAAAAAAGAAAAAATATGTGTTCAATATTTTTTGGAAATTTATCCGAAGGATAAGTTTTTTTTTGCCTGATTCCCTAATATGTTAAAAGAGGTATCAATTCCCGGGTCGGGCAAAGTTCGATTAGAATTTTTTCATCAGAATTTTGTCAGTAGTAGCCTCGAGAGTTTGTATTTGTGCTCGGTTGATGGCAATCGGCTCGCCCCCTATTACATGGGACTTAAACATAACTGGCGAAATGTGGCACAGGCGTGAGGCGTGAGACGTGAGGCATGAGGCATGAGGCGTGAGGCATGTGGTGTATTACAGGCGTGATATTAAATTTGTATGTTAGGTATGTCTTTTAAACATTGTTGCTATTATAAATCACATAATAAATATCTCAAAAGAGATTTCCATATAAGTTCAAACATCACTCCCAAATCCCCGACCTCATTTAAAACCTTCAACGTAAAAAGTCGGCCATATTGGTTCAAAAATGGCGGGAAACACTGCTAATGCATCTAGTATTGATTCCGTTTCAGATCTCAAGAGCTCACGAGATGCTGCGATCTCTGAGTGCGATGTGTGAGAGCTGAATCCACTAACTGGAAAACTGTGAATTTTAAAATGTTAGACTAGAGATTTTCAAAGTCCTACAAGTAGTTTGTGCTAGTTTTAGTTAGTATAATATTTCTTGAAGTTTTGCTTACTACCGCGCAAGTAGTTGTTCTCGCAGGGCAATGAGCATAATATCGGACGACACGGTTGGCGCAGTGGCTCAGGCAATGGACTGTTCGATCCCGGCACGGAACAAATATCTGTATGACCTACAGACAGTTGTTCCGGGTCTAGGTATTTGTGTAAGTAAGTTTAAATGTTCGTGAACGCACCCACGATACAGGAGAAATTCCTAGTGTGGGGCAAAGTTTAAAAGAAATATTATGGATATGAGGGAAACAAATTTTTAAGAATGCTAATGCATTCTTAAAAATTTGTTTCCAACGAGCCAGTCAGGTGGTACGACGCGGTGTTATAATTAACACCGCGTCGTACCACCTGACTGGCTCGTTAGTTTAGTGTAGTGTTCTAAACATTAGCTCCTAGGTTCGAATACCGGGTCGAGGCAAAGTGTCATTGGGTTTTCCTTCTATCAAGAATTCCTATAAAGGGTTTAAAAGTACCCTTAACGCAACGAAGCGCACTTGTTCCCCCGTCGGGGCTGCGGGTTGTACACTAGTTATCGCGGCCTCGACATATAGGGCTAAGAAGGAACACGGGTGGTTTTTAGTCAGTAGAAGTCTGACACTCCCTTTCGCTCTGCCCAAGAGCGGGAGGGGTTATTTGTCATCATCATCATCATCAGCCTATAGCAGTCCACTGCTGGACATAGGCCTCTCCAATTGCACGCCACTTTTCTCTATCCTCGGCAACTCTCATCCAGCTGCTACCAGCCACCCTGCGAAGATCGTCGCTCCACCTAACCTGAGGGCGTCCCACCTTACGTTTGCCAATTCGCGGTCTCCACTCAAGAACACGTCTACCCCAACGGTTATCGGTTCTGCGACAGATATGGCCGGCCCATTGCCACTTCAACTTGCTTATTCTGTGAGCTAAGTCGACAACTTTAGTTCTCTGCCGGATCACCTCAGGGTTATTTGTACCTCAGTAAAACCTTTGAAAACCAGTATTACTAAGGTACCGAAACCCGGTTCCGCATGCCCTAAATGTAGACAAGGCCAATCTTTCCTATTTAGCCACTATCTGAAAAACTTTGCTTACACGAGCTGCCCATAAATTCTAAATTAAAAGAATCCATTGTTGCCTATTTCCATCAGTTGACTTTTACGACTTCACACAAGTTGATTAAACCTTTACGCTATTCTTCATGTGTAGATAAGGTAGAAAAAATATGCACATAGTATCAGAACATTAAATCGTGGTTGCATTTTGTATTTTGGACCTTGCTTTACAACCATAAGATTGAATGTCACTTGCACGTCTTGAAATGTCCTGAAAAGCAACCTTTTAGAGGTAGTCAACTCGTGTGAATCGATTCTACGAAGCCTATAGTCCTGTGAAAAATCAATTTACTATTATTATTACTAGAATTTGTGTTATTTCACAAGTATTTGGACAAGCCCGCCACACTATTCTCAAACCACTGCAACTAATGAAAGCCAGAATCAAGATTGTTGACCACCAGAAAAGCGCCAAGACATTGACGCTCGACGAAGTCTCAGAGAAATAATTAAATCTAAATTCAATGCAATTTCACAAGCATGTCGTTTTTCTTCTTTTTAAAACAATCTTTCCCTAGATCTTTTTTCTGGAGGGGTGGGTAATCATCAAATAACCCCACTCTTGGGCAGAGCGAAAGGGAGTGTCCGACTTCTACTGACTAAAAACCACCCATGTTCCTTCTTAGCCCCTTATGTCAAGGCCGCGGTATTTCTTGCAACATCCCACAGCCATCTTTCCCAAGGTCTTACGTACAATCTTGTCACACTACACACTGTCATAATTTACACGTACTTAGTTAATTATAATTAACTAAGTACAGTTTCAAGATGATTTTCAGACGTTCTCAAAGGAGTATCACGACCCACAGTAGTGAGGAGTAAGGTCAGGTGATGCTGGACACTGACTATGCGACTTGAGTAGGAGCTTACAGTTTTACTCTTAGACGGCTGATCACCATGATTGTTTAGTTGGATGGGGGTTCACCTGGTTATAGCTATAGTTTTTATATCGGTAGCAGGTTTCAACACGAGCTAAACCGTAGGCAAGACCTAGTTTAAAAAAATACAAGTGTCAAGTCCTTTTTGCCAAAAAGATATCAAATTTATTCGCTTTCTATTTTAGATCTTATGTGTAAACTGATACTTGATGTTTTCACTCAATCACATCAGTCTAAAAGCTTCAGGGAATAGACATGAAGGTACTTTCTTACGTAAAATAAAGGGTATCAGACAAGACAGGTTTTAGAAACGGGTTTTGTATTTCAGATAGTCTGAGTACTTACTTAGTGTCAAAGAAAAATGTATAACTACTTTATAGTGTCATTAACACTAAAAGCAGGTTGAATATAACATGACATCACACCCATTATCCCCAAAGGCTTAGACAGAAATCCACCTACATTTTACCACTTATGTTTAAATCCCCGTAATATGGAGATTCGAAGGGGGCGAATATATTGGCTGGCATAAATCCAAACTCCGGGCTGCTAGTAAGAAATTCCTAGTAGAATAACCGTGTAACACTTTGCCGGACCCGGGAATCGTACTCAGGACCAAATGCTAAAAAGCCGTGTTTCAGACCACTAGACCAACGGCTAAAGTAATCGATTATCCCAACATCTAAAATAATTTCCAATTACATTAGGTATAAGACATCGAAAACCACAGATGATTAATGTGCAAAACTATTTAATACTACTCACGTCCGCCAGCCCCTGACTAACAAAACATGGTCCCATTTTAAACCCATTCTGATTCACTTAAGGATAGTTTTAATTTAACTTGAGCATGTTGTGGTTATTGCGGAAAATCTGCTTTTACTTTCATCATTGTAGTGATTAAAAGTTTAATCATTCAACGAAAGGTGGTTTTACCCAGTACTGACTGGGTTTTTGAGGATAAATAGGCAGTCGTTTCATGTAAAATCTTGGTATTCAGCTGTTCCGGTTAGGCTGGTATCCGAGTTCTAAAGTTAGTTGTGCACGACTGACGACTGACTCACGAGAGAGGAGGTGTGGCATATATTGTCCTCTGTTGGGGCTATATACTCGCATTAAAAGACAATTTGTATTAATAATAATAATACATTTTATTTACACAGGCATAAAACATTTAATTTTAAACATTAAATTTTTTTTTCAGAGAAAAGCAGCCGATGCTGGCAATACACACTAGTTTGAAATGGAACTGGGCTGGTCACATCTGCTGCATGTCGGAGGAGCAATGGGCAAAAATTACCACTCAGTGGATACCAAAAAGCTGGAAATGACAACGCGACAGTCCCAGAAGGAGATGTGGACTCCTTCTCAAAGGATTAGCCTATAATCGCACTTGTTCGCGGAAAGTGGAACACGAAGTGGAACCACACAAAAGTGGTCACTGCGGGGCAAAGGCCTCCCTACGAAGGGTAGGGAGGCAATACTGTAATACGTAACTGGCTATCCAATACTACACATGCTTATTCCTCCAAGTGAGGTCTGCTAGCTGTCACGTGTCTTCGAATTTGTGGTCCACTAACATGCCAGTTTTCTCACGACATTTTCTATCACACAGTTCCTAATATACTCGATGAAAACTACGCAAACCGAACAGCTCTGCAGCAAATTCCTCTTAGATCTACCGCAACCCTCGTCACTAGTTCTTTTTCACTATCTGTCCCTTATCCAATTTTATCCGTCCTTTTCCCTTAGGAGATTGTCCCTAATATTGCATAACTTATTTACTTTATCCTGAACGTAAGAATGCTAAGTCAAGAACTGGGAACTAAGGCCCTAGTACAAACGTGAGGTGAAAACGTAACGTAAATATGTACTAGAAAATAAATAAGGCAATAAACTAAAAATAAAAACAAAATGGTAACAAACTTGCTCATAACAGACTTTGCCAACAATGCCACATCCAGTAAAAATCAAACGACATCCATGTTGTTGTGTTTTGTTAAACTTATGTTCGACAGTTTGAGTTAAGGTTATTATTTATCTGTGTACCCTCATAATCTGTGCGTTCTAATAATTTTAATTTTAGTATGTTTCTCAGTAAGTGAAATCAAGTTGTTCTTAAACCTAAATACATCGATACTCGTATCTCTTAGGAATACAGCCGCTTGGGTCGATTGACAGGGTAAGCCGCGCTTCCCTAGGCTGGTCTGAATGGGTGGCCACTCATTGCTTACCGAGTTCCCTTCGTGCCTCAGAAAACACTTTAGGCCCCACAGTCAAACTATTGCAACGGTTTTGTGGGGCTTAGCTTATAAGTTACTTACCTTTCTGAAATAAAAGATAATTAAATAATAAAAAAAATTGTAGATCTTTGACGGTCGTAAAAGGTAAAAAAAAAGGTAAAGGTAAAGGCCTGATAGTGGCTCTGACATCTAGTCTTATCAAGTGATATCATATGACCATGTACTATACTGGGTTGTGGGGGTCAGGTAGGCAGTCGCTCCATTTAAAATACTGGTATTTAGCTGCATCCTGGCATCCAGTTAGATTGGAAGCCGACCCCAAATAACTATAAGGCTAGGCAGATGATGATGGTTGATAGGGACTGATAGTGCTAATTGCAAACAATTTAAATAAAATGCACATTATAATTGCATTTTGGATTCCAAAATCGACGTATTTACGTTACATTAACACCGCACGTTCGTGTTAAGACCTCTGGCCCTTTAACAAAAAGTTTATGGACCAAGGAGTTTGGAAGGTTAACCCTTTACTCTCTCGTCACGTTTATCGTTAAGTTTAAAAGGATTAAAAGTTTTGTTATATACTTTTTAAGTTCGCTTCCTCGTGGCTCTGGAATGTAGATGAGAGGTGAAGGCTATCTTAAACCCTTCTTTTACTGACTTTTATAACGGAGGAGGTTCTCTGTTCGTGTATATGTATATTTTTTATGTATGTTCACCGATAGGTATCTCCGTCAATTGAAAACCGATTCTTAAAATTATTTTTATTTTGTAGTAAAGGAGGTGAACTATTAATCCGGTTTTCTTGTTAAAGAAAAGAAAAAACGTAACATCTTACTTGTTTTCCTCGAAGGTATGGAAGGAAGGCGCACTAGTTCCCCGTCGGGGCTGCGAGTTGTTAGCAAGAGATACCGCGGCCTCGACATAAAGGGCTAAGAAGGAACATGGGTGGTTTTTAGTCAGTAGAAGTCTGACACTCCGTTTTGCTCTGCCCAAGAGCGGAAGGGGTTATTTTACAAGCTTACCCTACAAGGAGAAAGTAATGAGACGATGAATGAATAATTACATAGATGCAAATTACCTTTGAAAGGTCTCAACAGTCCGGAACTAGGTGATTCCTGTTTCATCATCTCTGTTTATTTAAGTTGTGTTCAGTTGAACACATAAACACACACCTAGGTGTATCTAATAAAACACAAATAAAGGGTGTAAAAGTACCCTTAACGCAAACGAAGGGCACTTGTTCTCCCTACCACTGTGATATTTTTATTTGTTCTAGGCATACCTGGGAACCCCCTAGTTACGGAGATATTGGGGGTCAAAGTCCCAAATTTTTCACAGCTGCTTTTGAAATACTAGTTTTTCAGGTTCTAACTTTACTTAAATTACCTCCATCCCGTTTACTATTCAATGCACCCACAAGCACAATGTTTAAGGAGTGCTGCATTGAGTTTGACCATAAAATATGATTTTTAACCCCAAAAAAAAGTTGTTTCCCAGCCAAAAGTTTTACGTAGGGGTACTTATTTTGTTGTACATAATGCTTGGTTAACGGCTTTGTAAAGGGTTAATTAACACTCTATATTTCGCCAATTATGTTTACTCGACTCAGGAATCGAACCCTCTTGGGTTTGATTAACAAGCACGACTGCTGGGCAAGAGACCCTAGGTTCGAAGCCGAAGTTTTCGGAAATTATTATTGGGTTTTTCCATCATTTTCTCATTTGTGCCCAGTTGTTGTCAATAAGCTTGCCCCCTAATATATGGGACCCACATAACTGACGAAACGTGAGTTGTACTATTACGGTTATAAAAGCGTTTTATGCTGTTACATTCATGCAACTACATAATTTACGACGCTTTCAGAATAAAAACACGATAAATACTTATACAATTTCAACTCCAAGGCTACACATAGATTTAATAACATAATAACATTTTGATAAGCTGGCCTTCCAACGCGTCGAAAGCATTACAACGCGGAAGAGTTTCGTTCTCTCGGACACGCGGGCATTGTTCCAGAGATATTTAGTTATTTACAGACGAACAACTGTCTTTGTAAGTGTCTTGTAAGATTTATAGGAAATTAGAACAAGTTATCACACTGTTATAGTTTTAGTTATGGTATGGAAAGTTACTTTATTGTTTTAGAAGCTGAAAATCGGTTGAAAAAGGCCTAGTATGTACCATATAAGTTCATCAGTAGTCATTGTCAGATGACGGAATAGAGATGTTTACTGACTACAAAAAATATAATTCTAATTAGTCCGTCTGTTAGATTATCGAAAAATATTGGATACGTATTTTTTGTTTTATCAAATCAATCAAAACTTACGGTGATAAAACACGTCAAAGTTTTGAGTGGGGGTTTGCGACATCACTCGGTAAAACATGTCATACTAATGTCTTAGAATATGACGTCATACGAGTTCTCAAAGCACTATATCGTCTTCATTGTTTGCTTACGTGAAAAAAGAAAAAATACGTGTTCAATATTTTTTCGAAATCTATCTGACAGTCTTAATAGATTTTTTTGGTGAAATACCCAGGTTGGATCATGGTATGGAAATTACTTCATTATAAGTCTTACTGCGATACTCCGAGATATTTAATGATTACTTAAGCCGTCACTTAGTAAAGATTTGACATACTGTACGATAAAACTGTCAAAACCTTTACTAAGTGATGGCCTAAGTAAACATTAAAGCTAACTGAGTGCGGCAGTTGATGAGTAAGTTGGCCAGTTAGTTAGTAATGACAAATTACTAAATTGACTGCCTCTATCGTGCAATCTCGGCTGCTGAGCATGAGATCCGTGTTCGAATCTCGGGTCGGGCCAATTGTTATTGGGATTTTCCATCAGGAATTTCTCTGAACTAGCCACAGAGTCTGGATTTGTGCACGGTTGTTGATAAAACTTTTACCCCCTACTTATCTAACTGTTTCGCTAATAGGCAAATTGGGGTGTACCTACAAATCTGCGGTCTGCTTAACCCGTCGTGGAATACAAGCGTGCTATTACGTTAATGTCAAATGTGAGATGAACTATTGAAATAACAAACATCTAAGTAGTAAAGTGTGAGACTAGGCTGAATGTTATCGCTTGCTTCGGTGAAGGAAAACTTCGTGGGGAATCCAGCCTGCCTGAGAGGCATTTGATAGGTAGGTTAGGCACCATCACACGATAAAGAAGATAGTTTCATAGCAAACGTTACTTTAAGGTTGATGCTACAAGGGCACGCCACGATAGCGGCGGTAAGTCCCCTCTTTAAGGAGTGGCTGGAGAGGCGCCACGGCGCCCTCACCTTCCGTTTGACGCAGGTCCTCACCGGACACGATTGTTTCGGGAGCTACCTGCACCGAATCAGCCGGGAGGAAACACCCGGGTGTCACCACTGTGAGGACTGGCCGAAGGACACGGTGGAGCACACCGTGGAGGTCTGCCCCGATTGGGCTGAGCTCCACCGTGTTCTCGTAGCGGCAATCGGCGACGGCGACCTCACGCGTCCGGCCGTGGTGTAAGCCATGGTCCGGGGCGAGGATTAATGGGACGCCGTCGCCTCCTTCTGCGAAGCAGTGATGCTAGCGAAGGAGGTGGCAGAACGTGAGAGGAAGAGAACCTCACGTCTCAGCCGCCGCGGGAGACGCTCCGGGCGTCGGGGGTAACGTGACGGCTTCCGGCCACCATAGACGCGGGCCTGTGGACGGTGAGTGATGGGCTAGCTTCGTGTTCCACGCGCGCCTCAAAGAGATGTCAGCAACATAGAAGGGGATACGTTGCAAGGGCTGACGCCCGTCGGGGCTATTAGCATATTGGGCTAAGAAGGAACATGGGTGGTTTTTAGTCAGTTAGTAGAAGTCTGACACTCCCTTTGCTCTGCCCAAGAGCGGGAGGGGTTATTTGATTATTTTCCAACAGCCAAAAAGAAAAAAAAAAAAAAGGTTGATCCTACAAAGTAGTCTGCGAAATTCGAATTTTCTTAGCTTTTTTGCAATCCTTGTGTAACGACAGTGGTAAAAAATAGACAGGAACTGATTAATTATTTTATTCGGGCAGAGTCTCCACTTACAAGTTTCACAATCGAGCGCGACAAGACCTCGAAACTGAGCTTACAGGGCATTATATAGACTTATATCCCCACCGGAGGCATCCGGTAGTTATGGCGGTGTCTTAGCTTGACTGTGATTGGCTCGCTAGTCGTTGCTAGAGTCGCTTGGTTATGGTTGCCTGTCATAGGCTGGCTAGAGTGGCATGGCTATGGTTTGCTAGAGTGGCAAGGCTATGGTTAGCTGTCATTGGCTGGCTAGGGTGGCAGGCTGTGAGCAGGCTGTTGTAACATTCGGCCGTCCTGAAACAATTGCTCCCGCAATGGAAACAAGAAAACAGTGATTACAAGTCAGCTCAGAAAAACCAAGTTAAAATGGGGCAATAGACCTCTCAGATTTATGAAATCTTCGGTTTTCAATTATTCGTTCACACTACTGGTGCTATCAGACAAAAGCACTGCTACGATATGTTACAGCGGATACTAAACCTGTAAACCCGTTGTATCATATAATATGACCTTTCATACTTCTTAGTTTATGTCAATCATTACCTAACTCCTCAATATCACATAATATGGCCAGAAAACAAATCCTCTAACAAACAAGAGTTAACCTGGCTCGCCCTATAGCATGGGACTTTAAGCTGAAGGAAAAGGAATAAATGCATAAGAAGATTTGTAGTAGGTACCCACTTGTACTAATTATTATGAACAAAGACGTAGGAAATGCTTAGTACCAACAATTTTTAACGACATACCTTACGGTTTAGAAAATAGCTGTACCACGAAAATGTCTTTTAAAAATAAATTAGGGAAGTTTGTTTTTAACACCTATGTAATAACCTCATTACAAGAGATGTGTAGATTCCATTTATGATTATTTATTGTTGTATAAGTATATATTTATGCCATACTAGCTTATGTTTGCGGCTTCACCGCTATTAATTGAAGTGTTTTAACGCAACTTAAATGTTATAGCATTACGTTATAGTCAACTTTTGTGTGCAATAAATGTGTTTAGTTGTAGGTAAAAGTGTCTTTGTTATTAATGGAAACTTACTAACAAGTTGTTACATTTAAATTAAATATAACTGTTTTACAGTATGGCAGAAGTAATATACCTTGTAACACGGATGTAACCATGAATTAACACTTTTTAATTCATTTCATTTTACTAGCGTTATGTGTGTGTACTCATGAGTATACATACCTCTGCCTAACCCATTGGGTATTACGTGCGTGATGTTAAAAGCATTTAACCTTGTTGCCGCCAGTAGTCATCGCCTGGCGCCAAAGTACATAATCATAGTTTTTTTTGTAAATCACACCTATTAACATATTTCCTTTCCTTTTTTTTTTTTTGCCTTGTTACTAAGTTTACTAACCCTAGTACTTATTTTGATGTTACTAACACTATGGTCACTTGTCTGAATTAAAGAGTTTGAATTTGAATTTGAATTATCATTTTTCACCTTTTACTTAAGTTACGTCCCATTACTTTCCAGCTATTCTAATCTGAGATACCCTACCGCGGCTAGATTGCACTGGTTTAGAAACCCGATCTGGGATAAATCGTAAGCCTTATAGGTACCCGGTTGTAATATTAACAGTATTATAAGAACTCCTTAATATCTGCGACATTAAAAACATGAAACACTTTTCATGTAAGAAAAGATAAATAAACTGTTTTGCCAAACTATCGGATGAAGAAACGGAAGAACCAATTTAAGTTAATTACATCATACCATTAAGACGCACGCACACACACATGCACTCACACATATATAATTCTAAGCGTGTCGATGGCAAAACTTCATTATTTATACACACTAACACACTACACACGAATACGTTTTTCTATTTTTCCAATACTTATAATTTTATGTGTTTAAAGCTATTAAGTACTAATGTTAAGTTAATGCAACTCTGGCCCCCAAGATACCCACAGGCGCAGCCTCGTTTCAGGACATCATGTATTATCAGAGCTAAGTTAGATTTAGAATTGGATGTTATAACCCTCTTTCCTACATTATCCCCTTTACAGTACGCACAATGTAAACATGACGTCACATAATAATATTTACTTATAAATCGGGTTATTTGTCAAATCAGAAATTTTGTTAATATTTATAAAATTCAGAACTTCGTTTTACTCCTTGTTATTGTCATGATGCATTTTGTAATATTTTCCATCGCGCGAAGTTTGTCACAACTCACACAACTAATCTGGTACCGTAAAGGTTTGTTTACGTTATAGCCTACCATCAACGATTACACAATTACTCACTATAGGTATCTGTACATCCACTTCGCAGTAAAACAATACTACTTTTCGGCTTTTCATCTTGTCATTGCACAGTACTGAACAAATCGTTCACTTCTAAATGGTACACAATAAACGGCATCTATCGAACGATCTACTTACCTAGGATAGGCATAGACTTTGACTTTGGCTTTTCGTTTTAGCTTGCTTGGGCTTTGGCTCATCGGTCACCATAGTGAATAGTAATATCGGGCAATACATGGCATAAGATCATGTTTAGTCATTGTATCGCGTACATTCCGAATTACATGGACATTTTTACATAACACATAATACGAAATCTTAGCAACAATTTCATCACTGCAAGGGATTCAAGCCCAAAATCATGATAAACACCCTTTCTGACTTGTAACGCGACTAAACTAAAAGACAGGGCGCAAACTACCGTCAATCTACTTTATAAAAGATACCTGCAATACCTGCAATACGTGTGAATTTCTGTTGGAAAACTAGGATCGTACCTAAATAATCACTAATACCGACCTATAACATTTTTTTTTTTTTATTTCCATAACAAGATTTATGTGACTTGCCTCATACCCACATCGTATTTTTTTTTTTGTTAGTTTGTTATACGGGCGAGCTATTATTGCTAAGTTATGAATGGACTTTCTTTAATAACTAGATAGAACTAGATAGAATAAACTGACGCACTTCGTTTACATTACTCGGGATGAGAAAGTATGACGATCAATAACTTAAATTCACCTGGTTGAATGCCATCACGTCTTGATGTTTTATACCCTAATTAAGAAATATGTAAAAATTTGCAGTTCCACATATTTAATTTTAAGTTCCTCGTTTTCAATTTGTCAAGAACTTTATCCAATATGTCTAAAACTGTTTGAATATCGGCTGGCGGTAGCAAAAGATCGCCAAGGAATGCTATTTATATCTCTGATAATAGTTTAATAAAATTATTGTAGCTATTTATAAGTATCTGATCTACATGATTTACTTTGGAATTGTTATTGTTGGATAATCTAATGCGCACTTGAACTAAATATGTACATCATAAGTTCTCAACTCCTTAGTACACAACTAGTACCTACTCGTAAAACATTTTTTTGTACCGAGATAATATACTGATTAACTGGCTATGATTATATTTACCTATCGGGCTTACCAAATTATTTTGTCTACGATTCGCATAATTATCAACTCATGGGGCACTCCATGGTAAAACACATTTGGCTTATATATTTGGCTAATGGCATTTGGCTAATGGCATTTGGCTAATTTGGCAAATATTGGCATGTTTACTGACCTTGTTATATATGCATGGTTTCTGGCAGCTCTCAGCGTGAAGTAGGACGGTTCCTTCCTTCCATGTCCTTGGTTGCTGTTGACAACCTTTAGGTAGTCTTAATTTACCGTAGAACCGTTGCTGGCAGAGAGATGGATACTTCTTGTAACTCAAAGTGTCTCACAGGTGGTTACTGGCCGCAGTCTTCGTTTTCAAGGTCAAATTATGGAATGACCGATGCGATACTGAGGGTAGGCGCTTCGTGTTCCATCCAGATTGTGGCCTGCTTTTTCAATTTGTGCCCTGTGGTACTGGGATGGGAGACAATATTTTCCGTGCAGGCGGTGTGCATCAACGTTCTTCGTTTGAATTTTCAGACCTCGTCCTCCACAGTAGGTGACCGTTGACTTTTAAATGTAGCAGAGCGTCGTTTTATCGTAGGTTTTTTTTTATTCTATCCCACTTCTGACTGTAACGACAGTGGTAAAAAATAGACAGGAACTGATTAATTATTTTATTCGGGCAGAGTCTCCACTTACAAGTTTCACAATCGAGCACGACAAGACCTCGAAACTGAGCTTACAGGGCATTATATAGACTTATATCCCCACCGGAGGCATCCGGTAGTTATGGCGGTGTCTTAGCTTGACTGTGATTGGCTCGCTAGTCGTTGCTAGAGTCGCTTGGTTATGGTTGCCTGTCATAGGCTGGCTAGAGTGGCATGGCTATGGTTTGCTAGAGTGGCAAGGCTATGGTTAGCTGTCATTGGCTGGCTAGGGTGGCAGGCTGTGAGCAGGCTGTTGTAACACTTGTTAAGAACTGAGAGGATTGTACTTGTGATTTTAATTGTTATTACTCAGGAAAGTAACATTTGATATGGTCGTGAATCCTATTTTACATACAACCTGTCACTGACACGCAAAATGCAAAAAATGAAACAAAATTAGAATTTCAGGAACTACCTTGTCGCATTCACCTTAAAGCCTGGGATCCCATGTCAATTTAATGACACACAAATAAACTAGGTATCTTTCATAAACTTCAATCAACTCCTTCACAAGTATTGCAACGCGACCAGATGTTTCCGTCTGTGGTATAAATAAATAAATACCGAGACGTTAAAAATAACATGATTTCTGCACTATCGTGATATTTGCGCAGTTTTAACAAAAACCTACCCATCTAGTTTTAAAGTCGAAAATGTCACTAAATTAAAATAAGATAACGAAATAAACGATGTTTTTATACACGGTCTGGGCGTTGCCCGTTTGTCTGCGAAGATTTATTTGTACTTAAAATAAAAATAAGATATAAATAATGTCTGCTTCGAAGACCACGTTCACGGCTGTTGTTATAAAATAATGTGCTAATTTAAAAGATGACTTAATTTAAAGATAGATATATTTGTTGTCGCACAGATGTTTTCATAATATTTGTCAAGTTGTCTGTCGGTCTTCTACAGGTTGAACCTCGGAGAGTCTGCGCAGGAGCTCCACGAGCTGATTCTACCATCTCCCTTCTTCCATCGTGAGACTAGACGTAAGGCAAGTTATCACCCATACGTTGTCGATGTTCCACACATTCGAACGAAGCGCTTTGCTAAATCTTTTAATTATTATGCGCACAGCCAAGGAGTGGAACCTGCCTGCGTCAGTTTTCCCGAGTTCATATAACCCCATCTGTCTTGCCATCTTCTACCTCATCTCTGCCCTTAGGGCAATATTGAGGTCAAGAGTAGGCCCATTTCATATGAAAAAATAAAAGAAAATATCAAAAGCAGTTATTTAGCAGCGACAAACAGTGGACAGACGGACAGAACAGAAAATAGTATAGTATTCTATTTATACATATATTTTCAGTTTCGTCTATAGCTGCCATATTAAACCATTCATGCCTTGATAATTAGGAAAAGTGATGGGATAGAGGAAATATCGACTCTTACCAAAAATTACGGTTTTTGTTCAATTTTAATCCCAATATAGTTGGGAAAAGGCTAGGCAGATGATGATGATGATGATGTTCAATTTTAATCGAACTACAATTCCTAAAAAACAATCACAAATTTTGTAAACATCCACAATTTTATTTTTCGATATTTTTCTTTGTCCAACAATAAAATGTTTGCTACCCACATCAAATTCAATTATGTCTGGGTACTCTTCCCCTCCATTAATCCTGAACCATCTCAGGATACTATTTGCATCCAATAAATCACATTACCATACGAGACTGGTCTAAAAATGGCGCCGGCTTCGTTCGCTAAGGGGTGCTGTATAAACGTTCGGAAAGGAATGTAAGCCGATTCCATTCCAAAAAGCGGAGTTGAAAGGAGTGGTGGGTGATTGGACATTGAAATCCACGTCGCGTCTCTCCTCTATAAAGTGATTCAAATCTTGCACATCTTCACGTGGCTCCGCTTGTGTCTAGTCTCGAAAGCGGGCCTGATCTGGCAAAACCTGGGAGGTAATATCGAATGTCTAGCTATAATGTTCCTACTGCTTAGACTCAGGTCTCTTCTCTAAAAGAGGGATGGTAGATCATGTCACATTGATAGGTATAATTCAAGAAAAAGCCGCCCGAATTAGTTCAAATTACCGTACAAGCAGTCTAAGCAGAAGTATATTTCCAAAATAACTTGGGCACGCTGTGAATAGATTTCCCATACAATGACAGTTTCGCTTATACTGCTATTGTATACCTTGATTGGTCGTGTGTACCAAACTGCCAACCCGAACTTGACCGGGTAATAGACTACAGAATTTACCGTCCGGCACAAGCCAGATTCTTGTTTTTCGTGTGGAGTGCCTAATTTGGTTTCCGAGTTTTATGACGCCCTTGGGCCTCTTACTTGACTTAAACAAACCGAATAATTGTAGTTTTTCTTTACACTACATTTATTAGGTTTGTATTGTAGAAAGGAAGAAAATATTTATTGGTTGCAGATATCTGACGTGCATACAAAATGACTAAAAATAAGTAAACACACTAGTTAACAAAAACCTAACAGCTTGCCCAGAGTTACTGCAACAAGCAGGTTACCACTAAGCATGATGGAGTACTTGCTTCAGACAAGTACCTACTATAGTCACAAAAATACAGCTTAATGCCGACCCGAACTAGTACGTAGCAACCCTTAGTGAAATTACTTGGCATGACTTGCATAACATGATAATAACGTGTCGAGACAGCGGAGCCGACTGACGGCGGAATGAAAACTTGGAGCGACAAGATAAAGTTATATTGACAGTAACAATAGCGCTAGGTAAATGGAGTTTACTACGGAATATTACAAATTATGTAGGAAAATTAACATGTTGAAACGTAGTTTGTAGGTACTTTTATTATAAGACCTTTGTAAAATAGTCTCTATTTTCCATAAATGGTCCATAATGGTCACAGACACAGTCACTATTATGAAAGGTCCATTTTACGCTTTTTAACGAAATTCATATTTTTCTTACATAGAACTTAAATGAGATGAGGTTCCTCTACAGGTGTGATGTTATGTTATGCTTATCCGGCTAAGTTCTGAACTTTTTCTGCCCCAAAGCCGCTTGTCTTGCTGCTTTGTAGTTGAAAGGCTGTGTTTGTGGCAGCAGTTCGGCATTGTCTCTAGGATACAAGGCCAATATTTGGACCAACTGACCACTTACGATTAAGTACCAAACTCGCTTGCTTACTGCATAAAAAAACCGATCTAAACAAGAGAAGACAGATGATAAGGCAGATGGGAAATGCAGTGCAAATAGGACCTTTAATACTAACACGTTTCTCATTCAACATGTCCATTTTAGTAAAGGTAAGTATGATGCACCATTCTTGAGCTCTGTTACCTACGCTTCACCATGTATGGGACGTAATTAGGTATTATATTTATTACTAATAAGGTCAGCGTGTGTCTTTGACCTCTCATTGATCTATTATAATCGCAAACACAGCAGTCGAATGTAGAACTCTTCAATTGTTTTCGAGTTGTGTAATATATCAACAGTTTACAGACGAATTAAATATTTTTCGGAACCTACGATAAAGAACCTCCTAGCTCCTACTACCATTCTGGTAAGTAGGTAGGTATTTATATGAAAGACAGTATAATATAATATGAACCGAGAGGGAAAAAAAGGCCAAATAAAAAAGGATGGATTGTGTGATGAACAAAGAGTGTTGCGCCGACCCCAAATAGAAGGGCACAAAGCCAAGAAGATGATAATATATGATAGCTCATAATATAACCATGTTATATAACCATGTTATAGAGCTCGCCCGATCATTTATTAAAAAACAAAGGAAATCAATTGTCTAGAATACCTCCAACAATATTTCCAACAATCCATTTATTCAAAACATCTCCATATCACAACATTACATAAAACAATGAAATTACGTAATAATTGCTGTCTCACCTCGCGTTACTTTTCTTAACTATACAATAAAGGTACATATGTACATGCAGATAACAACATCAAACTCTAAATATTTATACTTGGCCTTTCCAAACACCTTTGTATCGTATGTTCAATAAAGACAAACGATGGAAACACCGGTTCGTAATTATCGATGAATTGAGTATCGACGTCAACACATCACTAGGGTTGACCACAGACTTGCGGAATTAGTTTCGAAGAGTTATCGTGCCCCTAGAACGCATAGGGCATTAGAAGGAACACGAATGGGTTTGTTTTAGTCAGAACAGTCTGACACTCTCTTCTGTTTTTTTGATGAATTATCATCCTCCTTTAAAAAAAAAAGACAAAAGGTTTGAACTATTTATCGTAATAAACATGGAAACAAATTATAAGCAGTGTTTGTTGTAGGAAACATTACTACAGGCGTATTAGGGGATCGGACTGGGTAAAAAAATATGATTCTAATTAGTCCGTCAGTTAGATTATCGCAAAATATTGGACTTGTCATTGTCAAACTGTACCTAATGGATTTTCAACTTTATCGCCATACCATTAGGTTCAAGGTTGATTGGAAAAATTTGCAAGTTTCGTTTAGCTTGATTTCCTGGGGACTGGGGACTATATCTAGTTACTAAGAACCAGGACTCTTTCAGTAATTGAGACCAAATTCCACGAATACGCAAACAGAAGGGTAGACAACTGACAACCTTGCAGAACACCTGCCTTGAGATATCATTGGAACAAAACACGCACCAACTGGGATCAAAGATTGTAATACTGTACCAATTATGGCGTATTGTGAGCCCAACGCCTACGAGTGCTGCAGTCGTACGACGGGTTTGTCGATCTTGATTCCATTGAATGGACATTCAATTATACGATTTGCACAAAAACGCCTCGAGTCTTTCAATTGGATGTTTTATTTGAGCATGTCCCAAAATGAAGAATATATGTCGACTAGTTTTTAGAGACCCAAATTCTTTTGGAGTTGGAAATTGCTCTTTTAAAATTAAAGTTTCAAGTTTGGGTGCAAAAACGTTATTATCCAATTTAAAGTCGGTTTCTTTCGTCACCCGACCATTTATAAAGGTTATTTGCACAATCGTATTGTCTTGGTAAAATCTAATTGTAGAGCAATTCAGTTCGATTATTTACCGACAAGGTTCATCGACAAATTCCTGCAGTTACGTGATTACGTCAAGCCTTTCCCTCAGGCAACGTTTACGACTTGGCAACAAGTTTTGGAAACAATAAATATAAAAGTAAACATTGTTTGGATGTTTCGCAACAGTGCACAAGCTGCATTTATGTTCGCCGCTCACAAAATAAATATTTATAGTGAATTGTTTATCTGGTGAATCACTTCTGGCTTTGATGCTGATTAAGAAAGCTTGTTGCATCAACAAATTCACCAATCAATCGATTCCTGTTCATCTGCAAAGAAATTAAAAACGTAATAATTGAAAAGATGGTAAATAAACAGAGATACCGAAGCATCTTCCTCGAGCGTTACGTCAGACTGAAGCAGAAGTTTAAAATTATCGTGTATCAAATGCTTTTTAATACAAGAGCACGGCCATACTGTCCTTGTGGTGGCCTAACACCAAGAGCAATGTCAGCCAGGAATAGACAGCAGGCCGTCATTGAAGCACCGTTGAATTGGTGCCAAACACTCCACGAAGACAGACGGATAAAAATACATCAACAATGTCAGGCCACCGTATTGCCAGTTTGTGAAAAAAAATTGCTAATTCATTCTTATGTAAAACTTGGCAACACTGCACGCTTGTTCGTTGAGCTTTTTGTATGTGTATGTTGTTTTTTGTTTACAGGCGTTTACGTAAGTGACGCGTGACGGTATGGATAATAATTCTATTGATTGGTTGCTAACAGCATATTAAATAAAGTTATAATTTCCGATACCCACAAAGAAATACAGACCTGTATATTCTGACATATATTTAAAAGAAGAAGAACGTTGTTTATGAGACATTTACTGAGGTTACATCATTGCATACTGTAAGTAGGTGCTAGGTTATCAACCTATCAGTGCTGCCACATAACGCAACCTGCTTGATAGTTGATACTGCTCGGTTATATTCCATCCATAAAGGAAAAGAACAACATGATCTAGTACAAATTACATATACATTCACCTATTTAAAGGTGCTTATGTATACAGGTTGTAAATTAACCCTATGTCAACCAAGCATTCTGTACATCAAAGTAAGTACCCCTACGCAAATGTTTTGCTGGGAAATGACTTTTTTTGTGTCAAAAATCTCATTTTACGGTAAAACTCGATGTAGCACTCTTAAAACATTGTGCTAGTGGATGCTTTAAATAGTAAAAGGGTCATATAGGTAATTTAAGTAAAGTTATACTTATAACCTGAAAAACTAGTATTAACAAAAACAGCTGTGCGAAATTTGGAACTTTGACCCCCAATATCTCCGTAACTAGGGGGTTCCCAGGTATGGTCTAGAACGAAAAAAAATATCGCAGTTGTGGGGAGAACAACTGCCCTTCGTTTGCGTTAAGGGTACTTTTACACCCTTTATGTCTATTACCTATGCATATACATGTACATGCAACCAATGGTGATTACGTCAACCGCGCTGTTTACAAAAGGCGACTAACAAATTATCCGGCGGTGCTAATTCTGGCTTCATGTTGACCCCTCTATCCCGGTTATTTATGCCGGGAACCCTTGTTCTATGGCGTGAAACATTATATTAATATTCCGTGACGTCATCTCACTATATCGCACGAGCTACGTCAGTTCTAATTATCAAATGATGAATAGATAACAACTAATAGAAAATTCCGTGTCATTTTTCTAATCAAAATAATTATTTTAGTATTCTAATTCGGAAACGAGTTTAATTTAAGTAAGAGTGTTGCTGTATCTTTTGCTCGCTCACACGACACGAAAGGAAATGTGTGCCGAGTTAATTGAGTTTATGGCGTCACATAAAGTCACATTACGCTGGCGCTAATAAAACGCGTGCGACGACGTCAAGTCAGGCCCTTCAAGTCATACGTCAAAAAAATGAATGCATTTACATACGAAATTAGTATGCGGGCAATTTGGACTGGACATGACCTTTTATTTCGAGAATCGTAACACAAAATTAGGGGTTAAGTGCAAACATTACCTGTTTGGGTTTAATTTACTTGACCATGTTTTTGAAAAATGGTTTGAAGCTTGTAAACGCATGATTTTTGTTTCGCCGTAGGTCATAATACAGAGGCTACTGTAGTAGGTACTGTGTGTTAATCAAATATGAATAATTGCAAACAGTAATGAACTTATTCTGATATCAGATTGAACTTTTAATGAAATATCGCTCCAATCATTGGTCACTGACATATCAACCTAAACACCTTTGCTACAGCATATCTGCTCCAATTAATCCGAACTCGCAAGAATATAAGTCTATAATTTTATTATTTGGCAGACACAAAATGTATGTAAGACTGAATAATTATAAATTCAAATTAACATCCGTTGTCTCATTAATGTTGCCAAAAATATCGATACCGTTTTGGCATGAGTAAAACAGCATTACTACGAACTCGTTTTGCCATTTAGGGCATTCGAGCAATGGGTGGCACTTTTAGCGGGAATATCTTTAATTGCCAAATGTATTTAAAACAGGACAGCAAGGGAATTAATTCGCACAGATGACGAAGTTAATCTCAGTAATGAAAGGTAAGTCTAGGAATGATAAATGATATCGGTGACATTTGCAAGTAGAGTGCAAACTGCTCGGTAACCCATATCTCTAGTAACTAGTAGATAAGATTACAAACATTTCATAGACTGATTTGACCATGTTTGGCTCGAAGAAAATATCACTATGGATCAACCGCTGTTAAATAGTACCTAACTACTTAGTTACCTACTTGAAACGGTGCAATATCAGTAATTATTTGCTGGTCAGTAGGTATGTCAGGATGTATGTTGAACACAGTGGCGTAGCGTGCCTTGGCGGGGCCCCGTATAAGAAAATTGTTTGGGGGCCCTTATGAAGGGTAAACATTTCTCACATAAGAAAAATTGTGTAAGAAATATTTATCACACTAATATTATAAAGACGAAAGTTTGTGAGTGTGTATGTTTGTTACTTCTTCACGCAAAAACTACTGAACGTATTTGAATTTGGTACCTACTCAGATACTTTATAATCCGGATTAACACATAGGATAGTTTTTATCCCTATTTTATCTTCCTGTGGGATAATTTTCGAGTTGTAGCGGATATAGCCGCTGGCAACAGCTAGTTCATCATAATTATCTATCTGTCACTTTTTCCAAAATGTTTACAAACAATTCAAATTAAATATACACTCTCCTTGCCTTTTTTTCGGCAAACTGATTTATTAAATCATTTAACTGATGATAACTTTAGAACGCAGGCTTTACGCGGGAAAAAAAATGTCATTTCTGAAATAAAATAAAAATTGGGAAGTTTTTATTAATTTTTGCTTAGGCCCGTCGAGGGCCCTCGTGCACCTGGGGCCCCGTATAATTGATACGGCAGATACGGTGGTAGCTACGCCCCTGCTGCGGGGCGAGCACGGGCGTACCCAAGACGTTGGTGACAAGACGTTATAAATTATGTCATGTCTTAGAATTTGTCTTAAATGCTAGCACGGGTACCACATGTGATATAATTTAAGACGCGACTTGTTTTTCTTGTTGCTGACTTCATAGTGTGACCTAGTATATTAAAAAAATAAAAATGTCTATGACCATCTGAATAGGCGACCAAATAAAATAATACGTATAAAAGAGCACAGTTCATACAGTTAAACAACTTTTTAATTTTCTTGGGTACTAATTCATTTTTGACATAACACGTACGCGGCACGTCTTTCATTTTCTTTTTTTATTTATTATTATTTTGATAACTTGCTACTAACTAAAAGTTCTGTTTTTCTTTTAAAAGTCTGATGTGATTTGTTTTGAAATATATTTGTCAGGCGGAAAATCCGTTGGAACTCCCTGTCTGGCAACTCGAACGGATTAGAGGAGTCCCGAATGTTTCTTCGGAATATTTTCCTACTTTGGACCTCTTGCCTTCGGGCAAGAACATAATTATAATAATTTACTGCCATTTGATGCAGTAGTAAGCAGAAAAATATACTTATATTTTTAATTTACTTTTATCACCACCTCCGAACGAACGTGATATAAACGAGCATATTCATCTGTCAAAATGTGACATTTGTTACAAAATGGTTGCGCCCATATTAGCAAATAAGACATAGGAGTCCCAACTATACGTCAAGAAGTTATATCACATATCAAGAAATTATCTTACGCCGCCGTGCTAGCATTTAAGACAAAACGGTTTTATCGCCCAAACTGTGATAAAATGTGTGACTCATGCCATGTCACTGTAGGCCGTGCTCGCCGGGCTGGTTGAACAAAATATGTTTCGAGACCAAGCATTCTGTACATCAAAGTAAGTACCCCTACGCAAAAAAAATTGCTGGGAAACAACTTTTTTTTTGGGTTAAAACTTTAATTTTACGGTAAAACTCAATGTAGCACTCTTAAAACATTGTGCTAGTGGATACTTTGAATAGTAAAAGGGTCATGGAAGTAATTTAAGTAAAGTTATAACCTGAAAAACTAGTATAATTACAAAAACAGCTGTGCAAAATTTGGAACTTTGACCCCCAATATCTCCGTAACTAGGGGGTTCCCAGGTATCAAAAAAAATATCGCAGTAGTGGGGAAACAAGTGCCCTTCCTTTGCGTTAATTAAGGGTACTTTACACCCTTTATACTTCAATCACTACCCAATGTAGGTAACTAAATTAAATTAACTACGCTTGTAAAGTGATAATGTATGGGGTCGCAAATGGAAAAAATAAGAAAATTTGATTTCGCGGGCTATCATGGCGCTTCCACCCAAAAGGGTAGAGTAGAGAATATAGAAATAGACTTGTGTGAGTTTTACCATGATAACTAGCACTGCCCAGCCATCTTCACAATCAGTAGCACACGGCCAAAGCGTGCTAAGATTCAAAAGACCACTCCACAAAGGGCCCCACTCTTAGAACAATGTTATCACAAACACTAGTGTTTAATTCACTCAAATCGAAGCAAACGGTGACTTTATCGCGTTTATCAACAAACAAAATCCACACATGTTTTCTTTGATAACCTCTTGCTAAAATAACATTGTTTTTAAAGACTCAGCTGTTTGTATGTTTGGTTCGATATAAGAGATGTACCTATAAACACGTCCAGTAATAGAACGGTGTTATTTTTCGCTCATGACGTCATAGCCGGTCCCGCCATCCGCCACGCCCCGCCTGCAATTGATGGACCTGGCAGTACTGAGTTTACTTTCTCATAATAATTAGAGTGGGTTGGAGGAAAATATAACTCTGCGTCAAGGGGAATGATATCATCTGTAGCAATAGAAGAGCATCCTTCCTATCTAGGTGTCCAATTACGTTACTTTCTTTCTTGCAATTAATTACTGTTTTTCCCTTGTTTGTTTGCTTTCTGAGAAAATTCCTTTGTTTTTCCTCGTGAAGTAAGTATCTACCTAATCCCATCCATATTAACAACTATTTATTTACCTAACTAATCAATTTGTTTCACATGACAGATTAGCAACTTTCAGAGGGTAAAGGCACTCATAAAGATTAAAGCAAGCAAATTCCCGACCTCGCCATACACCTTCCGAATAAGCGACCGTTCAGCGTATTATCGTAGACGATAAGATACGCAGTCTTTAGACAAGGAGCCAAAGATAATTTTTAGAGTTTCGTACGCTTATCTGACGTTCGTACGTTCAACTTGAATCCTCAGAAATTTACATAGCTGCAAAGCAAGGACAAGACGAGGTTCCGTTCCTACGATGAGTAATGTTTGTTGAAACATAAAATCATTGGCGAACTTGAAATTGAAATCTGCGTAGGTATTACATTTCTGAACGAAAGAAAACAATGTGTTTTATATTTCGGCTGTACCAATTTATGTTCGAACATCGTTTGAATGAAACATTCATCGGTATGCATGAAGCGACTGTAAACTACATTTATTCGTTGCTATGGAAATGTCACCGTTGATTTTCCATTGTTTATTCGTTTCCGATCAAATTAGTTCACAAATAAATACTAACGTACGTGGTTCGTACCAATTTAAACCGGTTATTTAAATGCACTCCATCGCTTTCCATTGCGTGGTACATATTTGTGTATTCTGAACGGTTTCCGCTCATTGTTTATAATTTATCACTTTCAGCATTTATTTACTTTGTTAACACATACCTACTTGTATTAGACACGTGTAATTAGAACAAAAAAATTAACATTAATTAGTTATGTCAATAACAGTGCGTATATGAATACGCACGTATAATGACATATCAAATTAATGTGGAGCTACATGCAGCCATATGCTAATCTTTGACAATCGTTACAGGTAGTCAGAAATCTGACCACCAGGATTACCAAAGAGTAAACCCAGTAACCCGGTTGAAGATTTCAGCTGCATCTGGTTACACTAAAAACCGTTCCCAACATACCTACTTAGCTGGAAAAGGCAAGGCAGCCTGATGATGACGCACTTAGGTATCTACTAGATAATAGATAGGATATGCAAAGGAAATGTTAACAAGAGATAATATGCGAAACAGAATAAAATAAAAAGAACAAAGAAACTAACAACAAATGTATAAAAACGTACCTACTTACCTGTTTATGCTTTCAGGAGAAAATTACTTGGATTTTAATTCCATTCCTGTAAACCGTGGTGCAAACAAAGGTTAAACATAAGTATGCCTGATAAAAGTGGACCTAATATTTAGGTAAGTAAGTAGGTACATAGTAGGACGTAGGTATACCTAAATGAATGCCTAGGTACAGTAGGTAGCTACTGTACCTAGGCATTCATTTAGGTATCGCAAAATCGCTTACCTAATATTATTAAAAATTAGCAATAGTCTGATCTAGCTGCATACTCGTACTGGGGGGTGTTAGAAATAACGAAGCAACGCCGATTTAATCTTGCTAGGAAAATGATTATGATAGAGGAAAAGATAAAGAGATTGCAACCCGACAGCACAGATATTAAATCTTCCAAACGATCTCCAGCTGACACAAGGTCGGCGCCACACTCTCACTATTCGCAACTAAAGATTAATTGAACCAATAAAGCTCGACTACCAATCATCATAACTTTAATTCGCCTCCTAAATATGCGTCGTCAATAGAACGGTTTTATTACACACGTCCTTACTTTATTACTAATCTTATCGGGGAATCAAAAGTGTTACATTAGTTAAGTACAAGTGTTTTATGAGTAGGAAGTCGTTTAATCGAGATAGACTGATTAACGACCTCGACTGTCTTCATGCCCTCTCGATTTCAGCAAGAATTATTTATCTTTTGAACACCAGGGCGTAAACGCATTGGAGCCCCTCCCACGCCAAGGGAAAAATACCTACAAAATAATATTTTGTTTTATTTGACACAGTTTCTGTATAAACAGCAGTTATAAAGTTTAAAAAACAACTTTTGTAACGGTGGCGTGCTGGGCACGTTTACATTTGTCGGCTATACCCGACCGTGGCGGTCAAAAGGCAAATTGAACGCGTCATACGCTTATGCGCCCATAAAAGCGTTCAAGAACTGTCTATATTCCAAAGCATTCGACGCTCGACTAAGAAGTACTACCTATAATAACAAATGCGATTTCTATAAATTGTTTCTTGAACTAATTGACATGTCATTGATTATTATTTCAATTTTTTTTATTGTCCTTTGAGCCTTAGAGATATTTCTCGGCGGCATGTAATGCCAAATCAGAGGTCCCTGGGCGGCATAAAAACTGTGACACCAGATTTGGCACTAACCACACGACAAAGAAGATACGAGTCAATTTTATTAGCACTCAAATACTGACAGCTCTTGAACACCGTTTAGATGCATTGATCGCCGTGAGTTTCACTGGCGAAAAAAAATCTGCTCCTAATCGTACATCACAATTTTAAGGGTGAAGGAATGAAAAAAAACAAATAGAGCGGAATCCCGCATACCTGCAGTGGGTATGAACAAAGGTCGGATCGTGTGGTTGTAGAAAGTACACACCTTCGATTTAGACGACCACAACGGTTTGTTTAACAAAGGAATAATGACAGGTTTTCCTCAGCAACATTTGAAACATTAGTTACACCTACATCTCCTACACTGTCCTGGGAATACTTCTAGAAATTTCTTCTCAAGCAAAGGGTTCTTAACCTTCGATGAAAGCTGTTAAAGGAAAGGGTAATGAATGACTATGTTTCACGTGACATTGTGGAGTGAAAAGAGACATTAAAGATGAGGCTAATGAACGAGGTTGCGGTACCTACAATAAAATCGAATAGTCAGCGAAATTAAAAGTGTTAATTTATTACGGCCATAGATGTAGGTACATTCCTCCACGCGTTTGTGGTTATACGTTGACCTTCAGTTCAGCTAGAGTAGTAAGGAGTTACGGTAGAAAGCGAGGTCAGCTTTTATTGGTTTTACAGCCACTGACGTGCGGCCTACTGTACGAAGTTCTTCCCAGATTTAGAAAGATAATCTGACGGATACAGATTCCGATTCCTAAAAAAGAATCTAAAACAAATATTTACCTTACACTAGCATTTAATAGTGGCCCATAAAAAGCTTCAAAGGTAGGAATGATTGAAACGGAAACTAATTTCAAAGGTGGTCCCACATTAAACGAATCTGAATTATAAAGAGAACGCTGACACAAAACGTTCTTAGACAGTTTCCTATAAACCTTGAACGGGTCTGCCGACCTTACCGTCGTAAAACGGTCGCTTTGTGAGCACTCTGCATTACGGCTATAAATATTACCCATGGAAAATAAATTACACCCGCCAATTTTCTAATAGACGACTGAAGCCAACATTGCCAAGTCGAGCCCTTTTATAACTCGCCAAACAAAAAGTCGTTATCTCCCAAACTCGCTTTTATCTTGACTGGATTTTAATACACTTTTTATAAATGTAGCACGCAACTAAAAGACAAGTTGTTATTTCATGAATAATTCAAGTGTGTGCACAGTTTATAATATTATTACTTCATGTCTTGCACAGAAAAGGTTAAGTACTGTAATTGACAAATGGTTTCGAACTTTTTGAAAAAACGAGCAAAAACTTGCTAATTACGAAAAAATTTGCCGTCCTAGAAGAATAAAAAACAAACGTGGGAAAACCCATCAAACACGTGACTACAGTTGCTATCTATTCTAGCGACAAGAGCGAGATGAAACTAGAACGCCTCAAACCTTGGATTATATTGCCGTTTGAATGTGAAAATTAGCATGTGTGTAGTGCCGATGACGTTACAAACTTTGTCGAGTGGAAAACGGACATCTGGCGAACAAATACGAGTGGATTTGATCCCTAGCTTTAACTATGTCGAGCAAACAGAACAGGGATAACTACGGTACACGGACCCCTACTGCAAATAAGTGGCGATCACAACGTGGCCAACGGACCGTTCCACACTGCCCACCAGTCGTTCCCGATCACAAAACACAAGAGCTGTTCACGACGTTAATCAAGCAAAATCTATTCGTAACAGCGTAAGAGTCCGTGTTGACTGATAATAAAATAACATACCTATTTAAATTCAAGGATATATTTCGTCGACATGTCGCTGCGCTGTACCAAACTGGTTGCTGGTTTTAAATATAGAAAAGTTGACATTTACCTCAAAACTAACGCGCGTTATCGAAATTGAGGATGTTGTAATTGTGAGCGACGCCTGTTCATAAGCAAAGATTATTCCGCAATGTCGGGTCGCGTATACACTGGTGGGGTATACGTAACATGTGCTTTCTCAGGCACCAAGGTTGCGACAGTCGGTTGCGAGAACGAACCAACCTTATAAGCAACACACCTACTTATTCGCAAGCGCAAAATGCTACATGAGTGCCGACAGGTCTATTATGTATGTTCCATTTAGGGACCGATCAATACTTGACACATTAAAGCAAGTTTAGCAAAGCAACTCCAGGCTTCTGAAGTAATGGGGACTGAATTGATAGTGCATATTATGAAATATCGGCCGTACCCAAGCTATTTGTATCTGATGGGAATATTGTTTGAAGAAAACACTACCTACATTGGTATTTGGAAGCTATGCACGAAACTGACCTAATTCTGGACAGTTTTTCAAACGGCATTTTTTAGTATTATATTGCAAATACGGTAGATCATTTTGAATGTTGGCACCGCATACACGTCAGAGACAATGCATATTCAACTGAACAGCCAAGATAATAACGGGTCGGTCCATTTGCAAGTAGAGAATTAATCGTTTCTGGTCAGAGCTCGTTTGGCACGTGTTGCCAAGTCCATGTTTCCAACAAAACATCTATTGTGTGGATTGATAATGATCCTACTTCCCACAAATCGGATCGCGTGTCAAATCAGAACATATCCTACTATACCAACGTTGTTACATAGATGATTTTACTGTATCTTTACTTATGTAAGTAGAAGTACTCAGTGTGGATATGTAAAACTATAGACAGAGAGCACTACATTACATTCCTTGAGTTACACCGGCAAAAAATAAGACTCGAAAACACAGATTATTTAAATCTGAAATATCCATTTAAAAAAGGGACGAAACTGCAGAGATTCTGCGATTTTACACTATGAGTAACTAAGAATAAGTTTTATGTATTCATGCCAAATAAGTAATGTAATCAAAAGGTTATCGAACGCTACATACATTGATTGATAGGGCCGGAAGATGGTACATTATAGCAAAAACCAAAATATTATTGACCCACGATACAGGAGAAATTCCTAGTGGGGCAACGTTTTAAAAAAAAAATAGAGTAGTTAGAGAAGAAAACACAATATTAAACCGTTCGTTCTAACAAGTAAACAGTTAAACCACAAGTTTCATTGTGTTTTACTTCAATATATCAACGTAGAGGATGGAATTTCATGAAGTTACAGGTAAGTATATTGTTTTAATAGTAACATCGTAACTCATTCATATGTTAAAATATTTGTCTGCGTCACATGACCGTAGCATTCGCAACAGAATTTCAAACAATCGTAAAATGTGAATTTTTAGCACATTTTGTTTAGACTGAATGTTCGAATATTGTGCTGGAACAAACACGAGCGTGGGTGAAAAATGCAAAATTCGTTTTAGTCTAATGTGTGGGATACTTTTCATAGGTTGTCCGTTGACTCCCTGCCTATTAAGGTACCTAATTACACAGAATAGATTTTGTTTTGCAAAAAACGTGACTTGCTAATTACGATTACAACCACGCAATTATACGTATGATTTCAAGCACGTTTCATAAATTTAATCGTGTACAAATAAAAACTTGGGTACATCAGTGCTTATCTGAATCAAAAATAATTTGAAGTAAACAATAACAAGAGACAATAATAATAATAACATGATTGATAAATAACAGACGAAAATCTGGGAGGCGTTAATTAGTGAGAAATGGTTGTAACATGGCAGCAGTACGAAAATAATAGTGAATTATTGCATCTAGTCTAAAAACAGTGAGCTATAAAACAAATCTTTATCTGTCTGGCAATGATGAAGAGCGTACGGGCGGCGGAGCATTCCGCTTTATTAGGAAGCCACGTATTAAACCGGCTCGTTCGCCCCACGTGCTACAGCCGTGCTCCTCCAAACGTGCGAACAACGTCAAACAATACAACATACATACACCTCGCCGGATATTTTATCTTCGACGTACTGCTCGTCGGCTACCAAGCCAACATAGACATACATCGGAAAACATGTGCCAAAAACACTCATATTATACCCAACACTGGAATAAAACACCTTTAAGTAATACATTAACATAAAATCAAACCATTGTTTACTGTTACATCGATATTTTAATTTCATCGTAATTTTATGGAAGATCAATACATGGTGACAAATAATTACTGAAATTAACTGACTTTTTACACTTGAACTTTCAATGCTATAGGCACTCGATATAATAGATCTAGATGTGAACATTTGAATATTTAATACGCACAGATATAAAAAGACGACGGTTCGCAAATACACTCACACTAATGTTTATAATATCCAAAAAGGCTTAAAATGTTCACATTAGACGTAAGAACGTTCATATTGTGTCGATGAGCGTTGTGAAGCTAATTGGAATGAAAGACCGCGGTTATCAAAGCTGACACCGAATCTCCTAATTACTGGGGATACGATCACTCTACAGTTATATACAATGACTGTAACGAAGGGTACACATCAGATACTCTTATTAGTCAATACAATATTTTAAAAATTAAACGCTGCGTCGACACTACTAAACTGCACGATTTAGATTACGCGATTTTTTTAAACAACTTTAGAATCTTTAAACAATGTCTAATTGGTGAATGTCGCTGTTTCAAAAGTGGCAAATAATCCACAGGCAGACTGTTCAGACAATAGAAAATAGATAAAACATCTCGCGCTGAAAACTGTCGCTCAGAACAATGTCTCGAAAGCAATCTGAGAACTATTAATTATTAGTTTGCTTTCGACTCAATGGCGCCAGTTAGTAACGTGGCGTGGTTTTTACTTAGACTTGGTATACTCTCACATTAAAAACTCTGAAATTAACTATTCTATAAATTCTACTAGCTAACTCTTAATAAATATCTAAGTGTTTGGACACCAAGCGTTCAACATTGCCACCTCAGAAACGGTGTTTAGTTTACAAAATTAACAAGTATGAAGTGACTAGCTACTTAAGTATTGTTCTACTATTCACTGATACTTCGAGACTTACTTTATGACTTACTTAAAAGGTGCAAAGTTTAATACTGACATAATATGCGATAAGAGTACTGATTTAGCACAGCAATATTGTTGTAAGAAGTAGGCAATGAATTTGATTATAAAGAGAATAAAAAACATTAACAATTTAATCTAAATATTTACACAGCAGGACCATTTTCAAAATAATAATTATGGCACCAAATGAAATAATAGGTCTTTTTATAGAAACTTAATTATTAGAATGATAGAAATTAGTATATTATTTCAAGGATTAAAGATTTGTCAATGGACATTTCACCACAAGACATTGTTTATATAGCACAGTGCTTAGTAAAAAAAGTATAAATAAGCAACTTGAATTTTGATATTGGTTGATCATAGAAAAGATTGAGAATGCATCATTTACATTATACATTGACTCAAAACGATTAATTTAGTGTACAATTTGATATGATTTTACAAGTAGTTATTATCATAACTTGACCAGTTCCAATTGTAAGAACGAGGACAGTACTAACTCAAAGACGACATCATATGCATGCATCAGACATAGCTCAAGTCACATCAGTAAGGTTTTATAATAAATATAAATGTGCACAGAGCGGTTAAGTAACCTTCCCATGATTCCAACCTAATAACTATTACCACAGACGCTCACAATGTACACAATGTAAAATGCACTACGAATTACTAGATATTTATTTGTACAGCCTGGATTCAAAGTCCTACATCTAATTGCTAACAAACTTTATAGTAAACATTGCCAATTAAACATTGCTGTTACATCACACACTCCAGAGAATGGTGGGACCGAAACTAATAGCTGAACCTGATTATAATGATATCTTTCTCATTATACACACCCTTATTGATAACATCAGTCTCAATGACAAGATATCAACGCGACTCGACGCCGCGCTTCAATGATCTAACACTAGGTACCTTTAAACATATTCCTATTCTTAATGAAAACAATATCTCATATATAAAAATTCTCTCATGTCTTATTTTGTGCTGAATACCAAGTTGTAATGTATAAAACTATAAACATTTAACAGGACAGAAATATTGTTGCAAATTGGAATATGTTTAAATGAACAATATTTATTGCTTTTAGTATATAAACTGATGCTAGCAATAAGGCCAGGTCACATAGCACAGTTTGTTGAGAGGCTGGCTTTAGAATATATAGATGTATTCATGCACATTCTGTATGTTTGACTCCACAAGTAACATAACTACACTTTAACCTACAAAATAAGGAACTAATACAAATTACACTTAAACTCAAATGAAACCTCACATCAGATCACAAACACAGGTCAAATTGCACATGTGAACACAACTACAATGAATACATATACAATAAATTAATCTCTTCAATAGCTTGATGTAGTTATAAGTTCCTTAGTTAAAAATATCAACTGATACAACAATATTAACACTATAAATAAAACCAATAACGAAATGTCAATTAATTAGAACCTATACATAATTAATGATAACATTCCATCAAGATAAGTAATACATAGTTTTAGGAAATTCAATTCAGTAATCTACTAAAGTATTAGTGATGGTCGTCGAAATTGCTCTAAGTTGATGGTTTAGTGATGTAATAGATAAAATCGAAATTGAGAAGTTCGGTCGTGAAATCTTAAAAGCAACAAGAAAAATTTGATCAATTATATATTACAAAATTGTATTCTTGACTTCGTAAAAACAATAAAAAATATTATATAATAATAAAGCTCACCACATCCCAATGCTACCAACAGCAAACTACCACGTACCATATGAACGACCAGGTAGCAAGACATTAAGAGCTGAGCGAGTCGCTGTGGGTACAGGGTGTCAGTGGTAACACTCAGGATATCACCAGAACAAGGATCACTTTAGCTCGTCTACCTGCTCTATGTTATGTCAACTTGAAAGGGCACTAAGCAAATGAACGCCACCGAAATATCGGAAATCAGTTCTACTATCATCTTGCCTACACTCCAAATTTGATCCACATGGGGTGCCAGCCAGGGGCCGCCTCAGCGTCTATAATCACCCAAAGCTGTGGCAAAGAGACGCACACTTCACCGTTCCACGACCACAATGTCACGGAAGATTCACTAAAAACACCTACTCACGGGAGTGTCCGCTCGCAGGCACCAACTACGCGCTCAGAACTCGGCAAACTCCCTCGCACACTTCTCAGTCGATGAGATACGTAAAGCCTCCTCCTCGTAGTCGTCGAAGTTGCTGGTGTCACCCGGGCCTTTGCAGCGGGGGATGAAAGGCGCCTCGATCTTCTTCTGGAAGACGGCGATCCAGTCGGTGCTCGCGAACCACTTGTGGCCCTTAATGTCGTTCACGCCAGCCTTTAGGTTGCCGTAGCGCTTAGTCAGATCGACTTGCAATAGATTACGGAGCAGATCCTTTAGATCGGAACCGAAGTGTGAGGGGAAGCGGACCTTACCCGAAACTATTTTTTCGTAAATCTGGATGGGCTGGTCGGCGAAGAAAGGCGGGTAGCCAGCCGCCATTTCGTATACTAGGACGCCGAGCGCCCACCAGTCGACGGCTTTGTTGTATCCTTTGGAAAGGATGATTTCTGGCGCCAGGTACTCGGGCGTGCCGCACAGCGTCCACGTACGGCCCTTCACGCGCTTTGCGAAACCAAAATCTGTGACTTTGAGGTAGCCTTGCGAGTCGATGAGCAGGTTCTCGGGCTTGAGATCCCTGTAGATGAGGTCCAGGTAGTGAAGGTACTCGAAGGCGAGCACAATCTGTGCAGCATAGAAGCGTGAGTGCGGCTCCGAGAAGCGCCCCACCTTGCGCAGATGCGAGAACATCTCACCGCCTGGCACATACTCTAACACCATGTACAAGTTCGAGTTGTCCTTGAAATGGAATTTCAGGCTCACCAGGAAGGGGAAGTTGATAGCTTGAAGGATTCGCTTTTCATTTAACGTATGCTCAACCTGCTTCAATTTTACCACTTTCTGTTTATCTAATATTTTCATAGCATAATATTCTTTTGTAGGTTTATGTTGAACTATCATGACTCGACCGAACGAGCCAGTACCTAAGGTTTTAATTCGCTCGAAATCGTTCAATCCGGCGGTGTTGGTAGGATTTTTCTTCCATTTCTCCTCGAAATCCTCTTTGGCCTGATCGAGGAACTCCTTGACGCTTTCGGCGGCGTCCACCTTCTTATTTGCGGTGGCAGCATTGTTGCCCATGGCGCACCCCACAAACTGGTCCTACACCCTCGATTCGCCGTTATTAGAGGCCGCCTTGCTGCACTAATCGATGCCTGCTGTGCGACCGCGTAAGAAACGGGGCAGGTCAACACAAACCAATTTGAAACACGTACATTCTCAATTTTGATTTCACGTTCACACGTCACGAAATACACTCAATGCAGGTACACATTGACACGATTCCTTGTACGGAAAATCACAAAAAATACTTTGTCACATTCACAAGAATAAAATGGCTTCCACAACCGGACTCGATCGACAGAGCGAGATCGAGCGACGATTCGCTCACGGGTGGCGGTCAATTAAAATTATGTTGCCAGCTTACAACGAAAAATCTCCTAATGTGTGTGAAAAGCTACTATTTTAAAAACCTACCATTGTTCACAGTTTAATTTCAGCATAACCCTCCTTTTGGGCTTCGCCGCAGTCGGGTAAAAAAAAACAATAATGTTATTCGGTAGTACTCATTTTATTCAAACTCCTATTAATAAAAAACAAACGGACAATGTTGTGACATGCACCCAGCGAACCAGATTTCTTATTATTTTACATACACGTGGCTGATATCGGAAAACGGGTCGCAGCCTCTCAAGACTTTGGGCAGGCATTCATGGAAAGATTGATAATGTTACAGAATTGTATGTTTTCAACTGCTAGCAAAAAAAATCTAGTACTTCAATCTTACTGTTTACATGCAACACTTGACACAAGTCAGCTCCCCACTGTGTGAGGCAATTTTGAGCCATTCATTTCTCGTCATAAAAACACATTTCAATTGATTAAGAGTAACGTTTCGTACTTTAGAATGTCCTTTGTAACTGTCTTAACAGCTTTTCGACTAGTTAATCTGAAATAGATTTACAACCAGCTCATGGTAATATAAGAAATAAATTTTAAAAATGCCTTTTCGACTCCATATTATTTTTATTTATTCTTTATAAAACACTACTCAAAACTTTCATATATTTTTTTATAAATTGTTTCACTTCCACATTGGTTCATATTTTCGGGTTGGTTAATTATTATTCAGTTATCATCTCATCATCATCCTCTTGCCTGCCCTTGTCCCAGTCTATTTTGAGGTCAGCGTAACATGTTTTCTTCTTCAATTCTTCCCTGTCAGACGTCACGGCTTCATCTACTCTTTCATATTCCTCACACAATCTTGACCCTGCCATCATGATTGTAATTGTTACATTTCTTGTACCTAGGGTCGCCATGCGTCCGGGTTTGCCCGGATTTGTCCTAGTTTAAAGGGCATACGGGGAGCGTCCGGGCGCGGCTTCATTTGTAGTCCAGGCTTAAAAAATTGTAAGAAACTATAATAAGATTCTATTAAACATTTAAAATTATGATAAAAGATGACTTTTAAGTTTAAGGTCTGCAAACAAATAAAAAAGTGATATTATAAGACATTTTCAACAGTTTTTTACTTAGACTATATTGAAATAAACTTGTTTACGTATCCGGGTTCGGGCTCTAAAATCCGGGGTTTTCACGCGTCAGGTCCTGGTTGTCAAATTTTTGAGATGAAAAGAAAGAAAAATAAATATTTACATTAGACATATTTTGTTCAGAAAAACCTTCACCATTAAATTAATTTAACAAAAAAGTTATCAAAAGAAAAATAATAAACCATGAAGAGAAGTTGCAAATACATTGAATAGCTGTTTTTTTTATATTTAGGAATAACAATATTTCTACCATTTCGATACATATATTTTATGTAGCAACACAGTAAGAACTTCCACACGTTGCTGAAAGGTGGCAGCACATTCTTTGCCATTCAATGCGCTATACAATTTTTGCATTGTACCTACTGTTTCAAGATCGTGCTGCCGAAGTCTGCCACAGCGGCGGCATGTTGCATAACTAAATTGAATCGATATTTTTTCCTCGGGATATTTTTGTGAGTTTTACAAACCGTGTGATGCTTGTTTTTCCGTATAGATCATGTTTAGTAAAAAAATTAAGAATGATTAACTGCCATGTTAATAATTTTCATAAATGCAAGCATAATGAGAATAAACAGCATTTTAATTGGAAAAAGAAGTGCGTGATACGTTTACGCGTTATTACCTCAGGATAATACCGCGATAATACCAACACGCCAAGGATGAAACAACAAACAAATTATTGTTTGCATGAAATAACCATGTTATTTATTTTCCCTATCGATAGGGAGGGAGTACACCTCTAGGTAGGTATAAATTCACCAGTTAAAAAATAATTGGTCGACTTAATTTACATAGATCATAAGTTTGTACTGTATCATAAAAATTATATCCAGTAACTGACCAAACAAAACGATTAATTTTACGGAACAACAAGATTAGATTCGGTAACCGTATGTTATTTTCCTTGAGTTTGCAGTCTCTGGTCAGTTGCAAAATTATTTTTATTATTATTAAAGCCACGAGAGCAGACAGCCTTGACGAAGCGACGTAGTAACCGGAATACCTACATGAAATAATATAATTAGTGCTTCAATGCTCCATACAACATTTAAGTAACTTAGCGCAATAATTAACGTTTTTATTACAAAAAAATTCATAAGTGTTTTTTCTTCATGTTGGTATTTTTGTTTTTTGTTGGAATGTTTATTGCACTGTGCACTTACAGTGTGTTTTGACCCAAATGATGGGTAGCCCGCGAAATTCGAATTTTTGCAATTTGCCGGTCAGTGTCACTGTCAAGTCAAGTCGTATGTTAAATTAAATAGGATTCGTGGCAGTAACAAATGTCTACTTAATGAGTATTATTGATTAAAGTCACCAATACAACCGTCTCAGTTCGGGAGGATCTCGTGGCTTAATAATAACTGCCACTCGGGTCGATCTTTAGGTTAAGCCGCGCTTGCCTAGGTTGGTCTGTGGATGCGTGACCGCCCATTACATACCGAGTTTCCTCTGTGCTTCGGAAAGCACATCAACCTGTTGGCCCCGGCTGCCATAATAATATACAGATCTTTGGCAGTTGTTACAGGTAGTCAGTGACCAGAAAATCTGTCAACCAGTCTTACCAAATGGAAAAAAAATACTGGTACTTACTGTTTTATTTAGGCACTGGTTAGTTACCAACTACTAACTTTTTACTTAAGGTCATTTAGGTGTTGTCTTTACATAGTGAAATCTGAAAGCGTGTTATAGTACCAATCGTGTAAACAGAATACCCGTCCACCCGTATCTTCCCGCCATAAAGACAGGTATGACCGTTAATATCTCTCTTCCAATGCCCAGCCAAGTATGACTGTTTCAACTTTCAATGCACCTCTTTCGTTGTCGCCAGCACATCAATCTACCACAATCGCGATCGGTCACATTTCGCCACATTTTAACAAAGTTATACATACAGGGTGTCAAAGTACCCTTAATGCAAACGAAGGGCACTTGTTCTCCCCACCACTCTGATATTTTTTAGTTCTAGACCAAACCTGGGAAACCCCTAGTTACGGATATATTGGGGGTCAAAAATCCAAATTTTTCACAGCTGTGTTTGTAAACACTAGTTGTTCAGGTTATAACTTTACTTAAATAAGCCCCATGACCAGTTTACTATTCAAAGCATCCACTAGCACAATGTTTTAAGATTGTTGCATTGAGTTTTACCGTAAAATATGATTTTGACCCCAAAAAAATGTCGTTTCCCAGCAAACATTTTTGAGTATTATACAGGGTGTAAATTAACCCTTCATGCGGCCGTCAACCAAGCATTCTGTACTATGCGAGCCAACTAAGAATAGGATCGCGCTCGCTGCCAACTTCACAGGATAGCAGGTACTTACCTGACAGATAAGTACTGTCAGCAAGAAAAGAAATGCGAATAAGAAATGTTGAAATATTGTTTCTTGAATTCCATAAATAAATAATTTTGGATAAATTAATAATTTGTGGAAACAGTATTCACGGACGGACTGGACTTCATTGTAATTTTTTTGTTATCATTGTTGATTTTGTTCATTTCATTATTTTATTAACATGCTTTTTTGCATATCCTACTCATGTATAACTAATTTGGCGTAAATTAAATTTCTAATCAAAGAAATACCAAAAAAGTGAACATTAAATAATTAAACAGAGTAGAGTTTCTTCATTGATTTTTCTGCACACCATACGCTTTGGTTATGAAGTTCGCGAGTTTTGCTGAACAAAATGGCGTCTTGACAGCGCTATTCTTAGTTGGCTCGCATACTACATCATACTAAGTACCCCATTTAGCATCAAGCATTCTGTACATCGTACTAAGTACCCCACATAGTATGATGTACAGAATGCTTGGTTGACGGCCGCATGAAGGGTTAATTTACACCCTGTATAATAATATTTTCCACCATTTTTTAGTCCGCCAGGTGGACCGACGACATCGTGAGAGTTGCGGGCAACCGGTGGATGCAAACGGCAGGCTGCCGTTCTGTATGGCGTTCTATGGGGGAGGCCTTTGTCCAGCAGTGGACGTCTTATGGCTGATGATGAATAATATTTTAGCAGCAGACCTCCGATACTGCCAAACACTAATATAACCACATGTCTACTGCCCATAGTAATAAGACTGAAGAAAGAGGGTTCCCTGTCCTTTTCATTCAATCAAACAATACATGTATTGAATACTCGACAGTCTCCACGGGTCTATAGAACCCAAAATAGAACCCTATCAAACGAAACCCAACCTTGGAGCGAACCAGCCAGCATAGCTAAGAGGAAGGAGGGTGACATACGTAAAAAAAAAACAATTTCGATGATCAGAAAGCGCCAAGTTTGCATTTTTGAATTTAGAACTATAATAACGATTTCATGAACGTAAGTTGTGTGACTTACTGCCGCACTCAGAGAGCTTTAATGATAACTTAGGCCATCACTTAGTAAAGGTTTTGACAGTTTTGTCATACAAAAATATGTCAAATCTTTACTAAGTGACTGCTTAAGTAATCATTAAATGTCTCTGAGTACCGCACTAATTGATGGATATTATGAATGCTGATGGATGAAGAGGGAGAGGTAGGCCAAAAAAGAATTGATGGATTCTGCGAAGAATGATATGAACGAGAAAGGATTATAATTATGATGCTGTCGTGACGGTCTGTTAAGGAAGAATGAGAGAGCAAAACGTGTTGTGGCAACACCAAGTAGAATGGGACAAGGGCAGGATAACGATTTTAGGGGCGATGCAGCCAATTCTGCCTTGCTGTTAATAACGTTGCTACATTTCGTTACTAAAGACCGTAGACTGAAGTAATAGAGCACACGTTGCTTTGATAAAAAAACGCCAGCGCGCGTCGCTTAGACAGGTTTTCGTTATCGTTAGGTACATTGAAGTTTTTTGCTGCTCCATTACGAACTGCCAGTAGTGAGCCATGCGGCACGCCATTGATATCCATTCTAGCGCCCCTGAAGTTTATTATTATTAAATACGTAGAATAAATATTGCCTACTTCTTGAAAAGTTTTGACATGATATACAACAGTGGAAACTTGGAATTTGGTCTTCAAATGCATTTTGTTTATGAACACTGTCTGTATTAGCTGTAAGTTTTAGATTTTAATCAAATAATAATAAACAAAAAAAAAACAAACAACAATAATGATAAACAAATAATAATAATAATAATGTAATATTCTACCCGACAAACATTAAAACGTTCAAAGATGGGTTTTCAAAAACAAGCCAAGCAGTACCAAAGTACCAATCGACCCATAAAGTCGACAAGCGCGGCACGGCGCGGCGCGGCGGCCGGTGGCGAGCGGCGGACGGGGGCGGCGGGTATCCGTCGGAGCGCGGGCTGCGGGCCGGGCGGCCCCTCGCGTAAACTCGCGTTCAGTCACTCACTCTGTACAGTGTGCTTAGTTTATCTTGGCAGGCGGTGAAATTTGGAACTAAATCGTGCACTGAAATTCTTGTCTTTAAAAATAGTTTAGCCTGCAAAACTACAAAGGCCTTCCGAGATAATATATTTATTTAATTAAGAGGAGAGTAAAACCGACTTTTAAATCTTTGGAAAATCTTACGTTGCCCGCTATAATATTATTTATTACCGACGTTTACAGTTTCCTTCCTTATTATCCCATCTCATCTTCACAAGTACGCGAAAATAACATTAATCAACGTATTTAATAAAGTCACTGTGTCAGTGTCACAGCTATTATTTCAATCAGCACACAACTAAAGATAGACAAGGTAACCGCCCTTTTCAAGCGTGAGAGATTTTATAGCCAAGCGAATATCAATCGTAAGTTAAAAGACATAGGGTTAAATTTTCTAGTAATGCTCGAATTGGTACTAGGTGTGTCGTGAAGCAACGTACAAGTGCAGTAGTAGTGTAATTAGCTAACTAGATGTATAATCAGCATGAAACGGTTATGTGACAAATTCCCCGTATTTTTTACTGCTATTCTATAGTGATAGGTACCTGAGCTTCAAAAGAAGACCGGTCTTTGGGGAGAAAACCAGGGTGTGGGATTTTTATAGGTACCTAGTTACCTACCTAGTACACTACGTACTTGCATACTCTGCTTAGTTAGTCACAAACAATCGAATCGAAGTCGAATCGAACTTGACACTTTTTCGATAGTAGGTACGATGGATCGATTGAATACGGACACAATCGAGGGGTTGTGAATAAATATGCTGGTTATACTGGATAACCATTGCTTGAAGTGGCACCTTATGTACCAAGTCTTTTAGTTTTGGAAAAACTGCCGGCTGCCATGCCATCTCGTATATTAGTAAACAGCTGGATTTCCTGGTACTGGTTAACTCGTTTAAAAATAAACTTATTCACACACAGTTTTATTACAAAATACTTGTACACTTGTACCTACCTACTTTGTGTAGTGTGGGTAAATTGTAACGTTTTGATAACGTATTATTACTGATAGGATATTAAAATACTTTATATTAAAAATATGATAGGTAGGTACCTACTTGTTTTATTTTTATCCCCACTATCTAAATTATTTTCTAATTGAATTAACTTGTAAGTACCTATGAAGAACGCATCTGATCTTATTGATAATTTTATTTATTTATTTAGTTCAGACCATAGATCCATAAAGTGTTAGTATAAACTTAATCTTTTGTTAGTAAATAATAAATTATTTTAATTGGCGACATGCACTTCTAACTGCGGTACCTACTCAGAGATATTTAATGATTACTTAAACCGTCACTTAGTAACGATTTGACATATTATTATACTTTTGTTTAACAAAACTGTCAAAACCTTTACTAAGTGATGGCCTAAGTAATCATTAAAGCTCTCTGAGTGCGGCATTTAGACTGCCACGTTGCTCTAGTGAGCATAAGGGTTCGATTCCCGGGTCGGGCATTATTATTATTGGGATTTTTCATCAAGAATTTCTCAGCAGCAGCAACAGATTCTAGATGTGCCTGGTTGATGGCAAATAAGCTCGCCTCATAAGCGAAATGTGTACGATTAGGTAGCTACCTACTCAAAAATCAAAATCAAAATCAAAATCATTTATTTCAAGTTGGCCAGTTACAGGCTCTTTTGAATAGTCGAACAAATACTAAATTTTAATAAGCTAATAGGTAAACTAAGCTACAGTCCCACTCATAAGGCATAATAACTGTCAGTGTACTGTAGTTGCCGATTCCAAAGCGTTGGTCTCATGAGAAGAATGGCAAGAAACTTCATGGATACTCCTCAGCCTAATCCTTCGGGGATTACAGGCGTGATGTTATCTAAAACTTAAATAAACCACCCAGGTCTTTTCTTTGGAATCTAGAGGATGACATAATAAATAATAATAGACAATAGTAACATGACGTGAAAAGGACTTTTAAATAAGTAGCAATGGCTACTATAAATAATCAAGTCAATATGGTTTCTGAATTATGTAGTCGTCATGAGATAGGCCAGTCGGTAATTAGCACTTACGCACTATTTCCACATAACGTTATCGTTACAAACAACTATCCATCACATTACCACGTTTGTGCACACTCGCGAGCAATAATATGTTTCCACTTGGCAAAGTGAAAACATAATTATTATTATTATGGCCTACACTTGTTCTGGGTCTAGGTATGTGTAGGTGAATTTAAATGTTTGTGAACGCACCCACGATACAGGAGAAATTCCTAGTGTGGGGCAACGTTTACAAAAATAAAAAAAAAGTCAAATGCTTGTTTCTCGTGAAATTACGATTTCAACTTTGAAATATGACCTAGTTTCTTATAAAATGGGTTCTGGAATATTAGTTTCGTTACGTAACATGGTTGATGGAAGTGAGAGCTAAGAGCAATACAGTAGGCGAAAATTGCTTCTAATGAGTAACATACAAGTACAAAACTGTTTTACATCTGTCACATTACCATCTCGCCAGCTCGGCAGTTTGCTGAACTAGGCCCATTTGGCACAGCCGTGAGATACACAATATTTTTTTTTTCTTTTTAGATTTAGGTTTTTATATTTTTTATTGTGTAATATATGCATGCAGTGGTGGACTAACAGGGGTCGGATGGAGCGGCCCGCCCCGTGCTTCAGGTCCCTAAATGGCTCCGCGTTCTCCCGATCAAATCCTAAACAAAGCTTAATGGTACAATTTTCTCGCTCGCTACGCTCGCAAATAAATCCTTAACTATAGTTCTGCAAATGCCATTTTTTTCAGAACTGTTCCTGTATGAATAAACGCAAATAATGTAATTTATGAAAAAAAAAAGCGAGCTCGCTTCGCTCGCTCTTACTTTTCTTTGTCGACATAATGACGCCTTGCATGAATCGACACACAAAACCGAAAACAGGGTCTTTCCGAGTTTAAGATTATAAAACTTTCGTTTTTCATAAGTTACACACCCCTCTCAGTTCATAAAACTTCCTTGAATGCCTTTTTCATCAAAGTCTCTCAAGGACATTTTTGTATAAACTGAGAGAGTTGTACTATTGATTTTAATCATTATTACTGAGTAAAGTCACATTCGTGACGGTCGCGAATCCTATATAGCCAGGCACTAACGTAAAAAAAATGAATTTTATACCTAATAACGAAAAAAAAACAAAAAAAAGCTTGTAAAACTTTATTTTTTAAAAGCTAGCCGGCCTCATTCAGCCACTGTATGCATGCATGTGCCAAATAAATATAATTTCTTTCTTTCTTCTAACGTTGCTAAGTGTACACATAGTTGTGCTCCTGACTGTACTTAAATACCTAGACAAATGTAGTATTGTTATTTGCGTTGCCATGTCACACGCGCAGGCAGGTGTCAAGGCACACCATATTGGTTTAAATTACGCTTAGCCTGTACGAATAACTACATCCAGTGTCCCGTTGATGTAACTTTTTGTTTTAATGGTTTATTTACAGTTCTATAACTGTTATTAATTTTACCCTTTAATAATAATAATACTACGTACCATACACAAAAATTTGATAGATTGTAGCTTCTTAATGTGCGTCTGTAGTTCTGTACCTGTATAGAATCTATATCCTGATAAAAGCAACCTTATTCCAATGAGTCATAGATCTTTTTAATTTTGTCAGACTTGTCTGGCGGTACTACTCAACAGCAGCCCAATGCTATGATAGAAACAGACAGGCATCTAAAATGGTTTGCAATCTGTCGTTTGCAGCCCTCTGCCTTTATTCGCACGTCCGTGACGCCACACGCACCGTGTATAGCGAATCTAAATGCGGAGGGGTGGGGAAGGTTGGGCCGCAGGTACACGAATTTTAGGGTCCCGGCACTCAAATGACGTCACACGTGGCTATAGAAGTACAGAACCTTAGTAGCCCTTTTTTGTCCCATTCAAGCATTAGTGTTACCTACTCAATACGACTTGATTTAGTAGGTAGGTAGTTCTTTTTGTTGTTTATTAAAAACGTTGCCCCACACTAGGAATTTCTCCTGTATCGTGGGTGCGTTCAAACATTAAAAGTCACATACACAAACCCTGGTCCGAAACAAGTATCTGTAGGTCATACAAGTATTTGTCCGATGCGGGGATCAAACCCGCGACACGCAGCGCAGCAGTCCAATCGCTCAGCCACTGCGCCAACCGTGCCGCCAAATATAGAAAAGTACTGAACAAGGTGACCGCAAGAACAAGTTTCCAGAAAATTCTAAGCTTCTGACACATCTCTTAGCAAGCGAAGCGGCAACGCAACTCCTCTGTGGCAAGGGTAACGATTCAAAAGTTCGAAATTGCGGCGTTTTTGCACTCAACAGTAAATCACTGCCGACTGCCGACCGCTACAGATAAAACGGTCGTGAACGTACCGACGATGGCAGCGGAAATTATAATGCCGTATGGAACATTGAATATGCTGTTGAATTATCTACCTTCAGCTTAATACCGAAGGTTGAAAATTGAGTAAATCCCCATTGCTCTTACCTCATTTCTCTACGTCGTTGATAGTATGAGTCACCATGAACAATATTCGTATCAAGGTGTGATTGACAACGATTGCCAACACCTCCGCGAGTATCATCCAGTTGTCAGAACTCTTAAGACAACGAAAATCAACCTTAATGCTACGCAATAAGGTAGCCGATTCCCAATGCCTCCGCGAGTTCGATCAACCAACTGTCTTCTGACAGTATAAACGAAAAGCAATCTTACTGCTACGGAATAAGGTACGGCGCGGCGCGCGGCGACTCAAAGCCGTGCGCGCGGTTTACCGTACCTATTATGACTTCACGAGTAGGTACGTAACGTATAAAATACAACTTTATCATCTATCTAGGTACACTAGGTAGGCAGAATACGTACGCCAGTATGTCAATAGTCGAATTCAGTCGATTTTTTAAAATCGATTTTCAACTTTACCGCGAAAGCATTAGGTTCAAGTTTCATTGCGAAAGACAGTTTTAGGTGGCTTGATGTACAATTTATTACTACCAAAGTATTAATCAGTATTAATGACTAACAGACAAGAACTCCATCAAATACCTACCATAGATAATAAATTGTGTCTATAGATAGGAATGATAGAAATCGCGTGCATCAGCCTACCCTGATCCCTCCTCATACGTGAGTTTTACTTGAAAGAGCATTGCATTTATGAACAAAAACATTTATATCGGCTTTAGAGCTTGTAATATTTTTGTGTGTAATAAAAATAAAGGATACAACAATGTTTAAGTACCAAATTCTACCCACACATGTGTGTAGGCACATACATAAGCATACATGTTTGATGTTACATGGGGACGAACCTACTTTGTTTTATAAGTTGTGAATATATCCTAAATAGAAGTCATACAATTTTAAACTTTATTCCGTTGAAATAAGATTAAAAAGACTAAATAACAATTCTAGATCGATAATCCAATCTGCTTGCCAGAACGTTTTATCCCAAAAACTCGGCCAAATAAATCTAAGCTTTAATTCAACGGAATAAAGGTTAACATAGACTACGAAACCCTTGAACTCATCATAAAAATAAACGAAGCTTGTGTCCAAAAAGTCGAAGTTTTTAAAATAAAATCTATTCCAAAATAATTTATTCGATGATGTCAAGTGGTCAGGATTAAAAACTCCGGTATTGAACTATGCCCTTGGTAATGACGTCACAGGACCAGAGAACCAAATGTTGTGTTTTTCCTACCATACTCATTGGTGAATGATGGGCCATGTATGCATAGACAAGACAATGCCAAACCATTTTTTGTTGAGGTCTATGATAATTTTAATTTTAAAATAGGTAGGTACTTACCTACCTAGTAGGTAAGTGGACATAGGTAAGCAGTCTAATTATTAATGACCTAGGTAGGTATCATGAAGGCACGTGGATACCTACCTCGGATCACGAACAGTTCTGCTTGACGAATTCATATTCTGACGAAATCACCAACTAGTGCCAAGATTTCTTTTAAAAGCCATCGACCTATCACGGGACTACGTTACGTTTTGTGTCCGGCTAAAAACATTATAGACCTTATTGAATTGAAATAGAGAATAAAACACCATAGCGCAAAGTTTTGTAATTCTCTTCATAAGTTGGCTTTAGAAGTCATTCGGACAAGACTCGGACTTACGTTTTTCTGGCACAAGCAGTGTGGTTGGCGGGAAATAAACGCGTTCTCATTGCAACGTGGTGAGTTGATCACGTAATTAGGAAATGATTTAATTGAAATGAGTGTAAATTCTAATTAACACTCACTTGCCTAGAATACCTACTAATCTTTCGTTGAATTCCTAGATAATTAGGCAGTAGGTATATCTCTAATTCTCTACCTATACTTACTGCTTACTTTAGTAAAAACAGGTAGGTTGACGAGACAATCGGGCATTGAACTCTTTAAAACCCCACGCGCCAATTGTAGGTATTTCACGGACACTTAATTTGTATTACGGAAACTCCTGCCTCTTTGTAAAATCTACCATTTTATTAATAGCTACTTCGTTTACCAAGGTGCTTATGTAGAGGACCTGCGGTACGAAAGCTGTACCTACAGCAGCCTAATAAAATTAGATAGGTTCCTGCAATACTAAATATTGCAGGAACCTATCATCAAAAGGTAAAGCTACCTCAAGTCATAACTAGTAGTTACGCTGTAGTCCCTTCACTACCTGAATAATTAATTAAATAGCAAATAAGAAGGTTATTTATCAGTACCTACTTGATAGCATTGTAGGTACCTACAAAGGAAGTCCTTACGCGCTACCATTTTACTTACTACACATTGAATGAAAAAATACCAATGCCTTTCATTATGCGTAGTACCTACTGCTAGTAGTTACTGTGGTAGTCATTAACAGCAGTCGTAAATTACTCTGTTCCCTACACATCACTACCCTACACATTCAATCGACCTGTGCATGTAAGTAGGTACCTACGCAAATACGTGAGGTGCGTGTTGTAACGACTAAAACAATGAATAGTGTTCATTCGACATTAAAAAGTTACTTTTTATTACAATTTGTGGGTGAAAATTCATGATCTACATGCATCCAAGATAGTCACATTCGTAGCTTTTCTAGAAATTAATATTTATGTTTGAAATAGGTGCCACCTAATCACATAAGTAGGTAGGTATGTAGGTACATGGTTGTAGTTATGTGCTGTCATTTAAAAGTTCGTTTACTGGTAATAGTAAAAGAGTTTAAGCTATTTTATTATTTACGGTCTAGACGTAAAATTGGCTATATTGTTCTAATAATTTTCCAGGAGCAAACCCATTTATTATTTTGTCTTGTTGGAACATTAACGATTGTATTTTTTTAAACAGGCTAGAAAGAGACGGGTGAAGTATTGCTTGCCTGTGTTGATTCTAGCATCAATTCAAGGTTATTTGAAGATGAATGTAAAATCTATGTCTATCTCTTTCTGGCACGTGTAAATCCCGGTGGGTTGTTTCACCGTCTTGAAGTAGACGCAGCTAGCTTCACATCGAGTACGTACGAGTCCCCCGCGCGACGCGTCGCGCATTATATTTTTTCCTTCTTCCTCCTTCATTTGGACATCGGTGTTTGTGCGGTGAACATTGTAGTACGTTGTGCGTAACACGTGCTTATAATTATTTCTTTATAATTTAAAAGTATCTCCTAAAACTAAAAAAACATAATGGCAGACGCAGCCGTCGAAAAGAAGTAAGTTTTTTTTTGTTGAATTCAGTTGTAATAAGTTTTTCGGTTTAATATTTTTGGCGGCTTCGAAAACGTGATCAAAATGGCTACCTATTTATGTGTGATATTCGTGTTTTCTGTGAATTTACAGTGATTCGTTAGTGTTTTAACGTAGTTAACAGTTCGTTTGATATGTGGGTTAGTTACGAAAAATTGTTTTAAATTAAATTGATAGTTTAGTGATGCTTATTTTGTAAACGCCGCCAAAGATAAGACGCGGGAAAATGTTATTTTTACTGATAACCGAATTATGTTGATTCCTGAACCAAGTAATGGATGTTTCTAGGCGCATTATGTGTTGGAAAATGCGAAGTGTCGACTAGATTTGATTGTTTTTCCTGTTATAGCGTATTATAATGAAGTGGAAAAGTTAGAAGCACGCCGGGTGGCGGGTGCGGGGCCGCCGCCGCCAGGTTGTTTTATCCAAGATGGCGCTGCGTGCGCGGCGTGCCGGCGCGTAGCGTCGCCGGACGCCGGCGCGCGCTCGTTTGAATTTGCCGAGACCTCGAGTTTTGCAACTCAGGCAGGTTGCTGTACGGTTACGTTATCGCGGGCGAAGCGTGTTGTCATTAGTTATTTTTAAAGCTTTACGACTTGCCGTGAAGTGTAGCCTACTGAAGCGAGTAACGTACCGGTATTCATTCAGCAAAGGTGATCACGGTTACGTTCAGTTTCCTATGTTGCAACTTTCCCACATGCAGCCTTGCGCAACAACCACTTGTTTTTGTTCCGGCAGACTTTTCCTTTTATGCCGCCCCACTTAGCCGCTGAGCATTGCCCGCGTGTAGAACTGTTGCATTGTTATGTTCCGTTAACTGACTCGCGCACTTCGCATTAAATTAGCCACGGTGGGTAGGTATTTAGATTAAAGATTTTACGGCATGTAGCGCAGTTAGAACAATTCAAGTACAACACGCTTCTCTTTTTAAGTAACCTAGTCAAAATCCTATCACTAAGCTAAAAGCAAAACAGTTTGTTACCAGTTTTTGGCAAATGAATTAGCTTCGTATACTTAAAACTAAAACTTAAACACTTTCAGGGACGTCGTAGCTGAGGAGGTCACCTCAACCGAGGCTAAAGAGTCTCCAGTGAAGAAGTCTCCCGCCAAGAAGGTCGCTGAAGTGCCCGAGAGCAACGGCAACGGCAAGGAGGAGAACGGCAGCGAAGCTGTGGCCGAAGACGACGCGCCCGCTGAGAATGGCGACGCTGAGGAGAGCAATGACGCCACCGAAAACGGTGATACTACAGGTAAACATTTTCCACACGTTTATTTTTCGACATTACATTTTACAATAGTAACGTATAACATATCTGCTCGTAACGCTTAATTTGTCAATGGTTTCCTTAACATTCAAACTTTTGTTTTACAGATAAGAAAGAAGTTGCCGTGAAGAGGAAATCCGTCTCCGTGGACAACGGTGATGCAGAGAAGACCACGCCAGAGAAGAAAGCGAAAGTAGCAGAAGAGGCGCCCCCTGCAGAAGCAGAGGAGGCGGCTGCTTAATACTTCTTACCTAACTACCTCACTTGGTTTACTGCAATGCAACCATGTTCATTAGGGCTCAACTCAACTCAGATACATATCTACATTTATAATACAAAACTCAAACTATTCGGACTTCCTAACATGCCAAAATTTACAGACAATAGATGACATACAATAGAACTTTCCCAAACACGCATACAGTATTATGTTGTGTGTAGATATTTACAAACTTTTAGATACCCCAACACTTAGGAAGTCTTGGTAGTTCTTATTTACAGTTTATATTCTGCTTGTACAATAAAGAGTTGAGCTCTTTTGTGACTGCACTTATGTTTAGGTTTATAATACATTGTTGTATTAAATCTTACCTGTGAAGTACCTGTAAATTGTAAATTTAATGTTACTGTCAATGGCGACCAGTGTGCATCGCAGTGAACTGAACATTATTGCACGAGCCGGTTTAGGTGTTGCATGCTGTTTTTGAGTATTGGTGTCTATCTCAACGGACTAGTAGCGGTGGATTATTGAATTGATGAAAGTAATGTGGATCGGTTTTCAGATAACGCCAGTAATGTACTGCCAAAGTAATTCACAGGTGTGAAATCAATTCACAATCCGTTCTGTGAACGACGCGTTTTATAAAACAGCTTCCGAAAAAACATGGATTTTAGATAACGATTAAGATTAATTAAAAGTTTAGATAATTAATTCAGTTGTAAATTTAAGTTAGCAGATATAACGCACATTTTTGTATTTCATAGGCATTATTACTTAACCATTTGAACATTCCTTTGACATTTTGGTTACGGTTTGCATTGTGAACGAGTAACTTCCTCACGAGTTGGCTGGAGTTTGCGTACACAACTGATTTATGTGACAGTATTGTTTTACGCTTGAGAATTCCAACCGACGCGCTGGGGAGGTCCGTTATTTGAAATAATTGTTCACATTGTAACGCTAATTTTAAGAATTTGGAATTTAATTAAAGTTCAAAGTTGACAAATAAGGTGATAGTTCATATTGACATAACTAACTTTTGTGTGCTATTTTTTTTTGTTTGTAATTCTATGGACAACTTTGTTTTTCTTATATCCTGTTTTTCTAATTTATTTTCTTATATTGTGATAGTAACAGACCTCGAATGTAAGATAACCCTTGTGGAATCGAATCTTCACTAATATTGTCGAGTAAGTTTACACTTGTGTGTTCTTGCTATGGTATAATATTGTATTAAAGTTGTGACTAACTCTTTCAGTTGATTGTATCTTACAATTTAAATAATATTTGATTCAAAGTACATTTAGTATTAGATTTAAAGTAGTGTACAGTTTACACTCTACTTCTCTCAACCGAGTTAGTGTTTGTAAAACATTTCTGGCAATAAAATAGTCCAATCAAATAATACATTCTTTTTGTTTTCGCTACACCTACTCTAATGTAAACACCCGAATGTTCGCTTTATCTACGTTCAGCATAATAACTTGAAAACAAGATAGTATGTGAAACATCAGCAGTCTGTTGCATAGCTTATATCTACTTTATTAACAGTTTGCTTTTATCCTAAAGCTAGTTTTGATTGACGTATTTTTATGTAGGTACCTGTTTACATCAAGTCTCTCACTCAGATCAGGCAAAGAGAAATTTCTTATGTAGCTAGGTACTATTTAGTAGGCACAAAACAGCATAGGTGGCGTACGTAACGTAGGATGTAGTCATGATGGGTTGAGTGCAGTATTTTTGGGGATCTATAACCAAGGAACTTTCATTTAAAAATCAGTGAACTAATGTTTGCATAACGAGGATAATAGGTAGGTACGTTGTTTTCGTATTCATTGTTTCATCATCAGCCTGTACTGTTCCCACTGCTGGGATAGGTCTATATTCTGAGAGGGAATGGGCTATGTTTCACCACGCAGCCCAGTGCGGATTGGTAGATGTCACGTGTCTTCGAATTTTTAGTTCTAGGACATGTCGGTTTCCTCACGATGTTTACCTTCACTGTTTTGAGAGCAGTGGCGATGAAATAAATTACACAGTCCTGCCTGCCGCCTGCCTGGGTTCGAACCCACGACTTATTGCTCGTAAGTCGGGACCGCCACCGTTGCTCTAGATTTTATAGCACGTAGTGCTGAATGCTGATTATTAGTATTTATAGGCTTCCTACTTTGCCACCAAGGATAATTGTATAAAGGGCATGTCGCATAAACGTCTGTTATGACGTAATCAGGCGCTTAAGTGGTATTAGACGATGAGACAACTCTAATAACTGGGTCTGCATTATAGAAATGGATATCTACCTACTTAGTAAATTAGGTACGTACCTATGTTCTTGGACAAACATTATTAGTGATGGATGACCAATACATCAATAGGGCAAGCCGATTCAAGGTCGGCCATTGCCGTGGAAACTATATGGTACACAGAATATGTGGGTGAACCACCCTCAGTCGATGGACAGATAGCTTTGCGATCAGTGGGTTATTGGGAAGGAGGAGTTACGATGCGCGACACGATATAGTTATGGGAACAAACATGTCTGCGTTGACAATTTTTTTTCTTTTCTTTTTATTTTGCGACGCTTTTGGACAAACTACGCAAAATATTAATGTTTGTAAGTAACGTGAACAACATACGTAACGTTCAACATATCATAGTGGCAATAATATACATCTTCATTTGATTTAGCACTAGCAGCTCAATAGTTTTCGTTGTGCCTTTCTCGGCCGCCAAATTGTATGATCTTTTAAAGTTGTGCATGGGTGGTATGCGTCATACTACTTTATACAAACAAATTGATGCATCAGGAAGGAATTCAAACATTGCAGAGAGACGTATGAAAATAAATGTTGCGTTTACAGTACTGATTAACGAGGAGAGTAATGCTTTGGCTGAAAAGGCTTTTGAAGTAGCGAAGGAGTACGTGAGGCGTAACCCGAGCTTGGGTCTGGCTGTGGATCCTGTTATTGTTGTGGGGAACAGAACAGATGCAAAGGCATTTTTGGAAAATGGTAAGTAATTTTCTAAATTCTGGTAATTTTTGGAGACTCTTTAAGATTGTGCTTTTATTTTGTTTTAACCCGCAGAAGATACCAACGTAATATATATATACTATTGTACATACCTATTTGTTGTGTTACGCTGGCTACAGTAGCATTTATGGAGTGACAATTGCCTTGTCGTGCTCGTGATAAACTCGTGAAAATCTGTGCTTCACAAATAAGTTTATCTCGTCAGTAACAACTGGTTACAACACATTTTGAAATAGCCGATACACAATCATAGATTAGAGAGAGAGAAAATGTTTGATTCAACCATTTTTAGTTTGCAGAAAGTACAATGACATGCTCTTGGCGAAAAAGACTCCGCACGTTGTTCTTGACTTTACGATGACCGGCGTGGGCTCCGAAACCATTAAATCGTTCACAGAAGCTTTGGGCTTGCCAACCATATCCGGGTCATTTGGTCAAGTCGGCGACCTGAGGCAATGGAGGACTCTGAATGCTAATCAAACAAGGTTCCTTCTGCAAGTCATGCCCCCAGCTGATATCCTTCCAGAAGCTATAAGAGCTGTCGTCACCAAACAAGACATTACGAACGCTGCTATTATTTTCGACGAATTCTTCGGTGGGTTGAATCAAAAATATTTACAAACGTTCAATTTTATCGTATCAATCAATAATGACATGTTTTCCATGTCAAGCGTGAAATTCGAGCTAATATAGCGTTTATGCCAAAGCTTTCAAGGCCCCAGTTCAAGACTGTTTAGATAGCGCCCGCATAACTTTATCCGTTAATTAAATTTATTGTTGGTTACCAAGTAATTTTAACTGTTCTTGATAATAAAATCTGTTTGTTTACAGTTATGGACCACAAATACAAGTCTCTGCTACAAAACATACCGACGCGACACGTAATCACACCCGTGAAGAGTTTTGAGGCGAACGAAATTAAAACTCAACTAGAAAGTCTTCGGAACTTAGATATTGTGAATTTCTTTATCTTGGGGAGTCTACGAACGATAAAAAATGTTCTAGATGCTGCAGATAAGAATCAATATTTTGGAAGAAAAACTGCATGGTTTGCTTTGTCATTGGAGAAGGGCGATATTAGCTGCGGTTGTAAAAACGCTACGATCGTGTACATGAGACCGACACCAGACGCTAACAGCAGAGACCGATTGGGAAAGATTAAAACCACATACAGCATGAACGGCGAGCCAGAAATCACATCCGCCTTCTACTTCGATCTGTCTTTAAGAACGTTTCTAGCGATCAAGTAATGACCTTTACTATTCCTGTTGTAGTTACACCAGTTTCTACTTTAGTACATCGCGTGCAATGTGTTTTGTCTAAATATATCCTGGCTTATTCCATGAGAGTTCACGCTTATGAATTTCCAGATCACTACTGGACTCTGGCAAATGGCCAAACGACATGAAATATATTACATGCGACGACTACGACGGCAAGAATACACCAAACAGGACCTTGGATCTCAAAACGGCGTTCCAAGAGGTGCGTTGACACATTTAGGCTGAAGTGATTATTTAGATGTAATCGCCCAATGCATTTACTACCGGTTACGCTACGAGTGTCTGATTTTATTTTACAGATAAAAGAGACGCCTACGTATGCTCCGTTTTTTATTCCGCAAGATGACCCCATGAATGGTAGAAGCTACATGGAATTCAGCACCGATCTGCTCGCGATCACGGTCAAAGATGGTGCATCTATCAGTAGCCACTCTCTGGGTTCCTGGAAAGCTGGCCTCTCCTCGAACCTAACCTTGACTGACCCCAATAACATGAGTAATTACTCCGCGCAGCTAGTGTACAGAATCGTCACAGTCGAGGTAGGTAAATGAACTCCGCTATTGTTTAAAATTCTGTTGGCAACTTGATAAAAGTTTGTCAGTTTACTTAGCAACAAACTGTTCAAACAACACTGTCAGCCGCGTCTTTGGTTCGTCTAGAATTTTGATAAGAAGCGCACAATTTTGATAGCCATGCTTATGAAACCCATTTTGTTCTAGCAAAAGCCATTTATCATTCGAGACGACAAATCGCCTAAAGGCTTCAAAGGCTATTGTATCGACCTCATTGAGGAGATTCGGCAAATCGTTAAATTCGATTACGAAATATCTTTGGCGCCAGACGGTAACTTTGGCATAATGGACGAGAACGGAAACTGGAACGGAATTATAAAAGAGCTGGTTGACAAGAAAGCAGATATTGGCCTGTCTTCGCTCTCCGTCATGGCTGAAAGAGAAAATGTCGTTGACTTCACTGTACCGTACTACGATTTGGTCGGGATTACAATAATGATGAAACTGCCGAGAACACCGACATCCCTGTTTAAATTCCTAACTGTGTTGGAGAATGACGTTTGGCTATCGATACTCGCAGCTTATTTCTTTACCAGGTAATCCAATGACATCATTCGGCCAGCTTTAGCGTTGCAGAAACCAGTTTCCAGTACAACTGTGCTCCACAACATTTTACAATTTCCGAATTCTTTGCAGGTGACCTTATTTTATATCCCTGTTCATTTTTGTATGTAAGAGTGAGATGGTGTGCGAATTTAGTTAGAAACCAGTATTTTAATGTAGCGGTTATAAAGCGGTGTGGCGTACATAATCTGAAAATGGTAGTTCATCCGTGACAATTTGACATTTATTACGATACATAACGCGATCGATGGGGCAGTGCCCACCTGCTGCATTATTTCTTATCTGATTTTATGGAACGAGGTCAAACGATGGACCTAACACCTCATGTACGCCGAACGTTACTATTTATTTATGAATATGGCTACCTACTACTGCACGTGCCAAGGGTATCCTTGTTAATTAGACCATGGGTCTAGTTAGATTGGAGATTTAGTTTGTACCTACGTCTAGCATTTTAAATTAATTTCTAGTAGGTGGGTAGTGTACTTTTCGTAGTATTCTAGAATGTTCTATTCAACACGAAGCAAATCCAACAAAGAATAGCTTTGCTCGCGGAGCAAGTATTGTACCTACATAGAGAGCTTAGGTAGACTACTTACTACTGCTGGCTAGAACAATGGCTCCACCATAATTATTACAATCTGGATACCTTTTACTTGGGCATTAGATACGAGTACCTCTACCTACCTAAACAGAGCTGAATACTTAATAATGTAAACTGTACAAACTATTTGGTAGGTACATAAGTACTTAGATACTAAAAAGTATTTTAAAAACCTATCTACCGTCAGTATTACCTATCTACTACCTTTCGTACACTATTTATGTAAGTATCTATGTGTTATCTTAATAAATAAAACAAGTATCTTTTTGACCGCTCTTACAGACAAATACTTAAATTCGTAAGATAATTGAATTTCCGAAGCGCAACGTTCTTTTTTGCTTTTGTCGATATGCGTCCAAAAATTAGTCACAGTTTCAATGAAAAGACTAAAGTAGAATGAATACGCATAGCAACAGCGTATTTCCTAAAATCCAGCCTTACGATTTTCAACCTTAAAACTCTTGCCTAACGCAAGAGTTTTAAGGTTGAAAATCGTATGTCGTAATCGATTGAAAATTTTGTTTCAACAAGAACTTTCCAGCTTTACTTTGTATGCTTTGTAGCTATAAGTACCTACTATGTATCTTCGCAATGCTGAAACATTTTGCAAGTAGGATGTTATTCGTACATAATGAGGCGCATTACAGTGATATTCTGAATATCAATATTTTCCAACTAAACAAAAAAACAACTTTTAAATGGTGACAAACGTTTTCAATACATAACATTGTTTTTATTATTTTTTATTTCGAACAACTACACCATTGAATTTGAAATGAGAACACCAATTTCAACAATGAGAACTTCCAAAATAGCAACATTTAAAAACATATTTATTCGTTTGAAATTTAAAAAGAAAACTACAGCATGAAATAGGTTTTAAGTTTATAACTTTTTAAGCTTAGTAACTGGCCAGTACAATAAACAAACGCTCTGCATAATACGAGGCCGGTGTCATGCCCGTCATGCCATAACGAATGATTAAGTAATCTGTGCTTGTTCAACGAGGAAAATTCGACCTAAATATTTGCTATTTTTGTCCCCACTCATGATCCCATACGAACTTAACGGGACTGATAACCACGCAGACTTGCAAGTATGGCTCATAAATACTCACAATCCTACTAAACCTACTAATATTTTAATGCAAAAGTTTGTGAGGATGGATGGATGTTTGTTTCTCTTTCATGCAAAAACCACTGACCGGATTTTGATGAAATTTGGCACACAGATAGTTTATAACCTAGAATAATACATAAAATACTTTTTATCCCAGTAGAACGATGCCTTGGGATAATTACCGAACACCACGCGGGCGAAGCCGCGAACATAGGCTAGTCATTCTAACAGGCGTAGTATATTAAAATATGACACAAATAAGTATAGCTTTACTGGCAAGCGGATGTGTATATTATGTACAGTCACGTTTGTTTAAGCTTGCAACATTATTTTTCTTTTCTAAATCCATTTGAATTAGGAATACCTTATCGTTTAACTAATCAATTTCAAGAATGAATTTATTAGCGTCTATGATGTCTTGACTTGACGTAGTATGAAATGCGTATTTTTTTTTTGCGAAATTGGATTAAATTATGGAGTTTCCTTGCCAATTTTTTTTTATTTTCAGGAAATAATGATTTTTCGACTATGTTTTCTTTGCGAATAGGGTCGAAAGTTTGATAACCAGTTTTTCCAGATAACCAATTTATTGCCCAATACTAATTGGGTTGTGGAGGTCAGATAGGCTCTCGCTCCCAATTATACAGGGTGATTGGAAGATGGGTGCAAAGCTTTAAGGTGAAGATAGTATAGACAATTTAGGACCATTTAAGCCATGGTTGTCTTAGACGAAGTCTTACCAAATTTTTTTAAACAAATTTTTAAGTTTTTTTTCGGAAATTCTCAAAATTTAATGTAAACTGCATAATTATGGCCAAATTGAATGATAAATGAATTCATTTTTTATTTATTTAATTAAAGTAATGTGTAAGCAACCAAGCAAAACATGTTTTAGGCTTCTGTGTCATTAGACATTTTTTTTACAGATATTTAAAGCTCAGAAAAAATAAAAAATTTGTACAATACGTCTTTTAAACCTTATTAAAAAAAAAAACGGAGGGTGCTTTTTTTGTTCAAACCTTTTTGAAGACATGCTTGATAATCGCTCTTTCTTTTGAGGTATCATTTATGCGGATATCTTACAAATTATTGAAATTAGGACCTATAAACCAAATCGAGGGAGAAATTTTAAATTTTAGGCAGTCTAACAAAACACAAAATTTTTGCTTAAGGCGAAATAGGATCGTGGTCGCGTAGGTTTCGAGGGGGTGAAGCAGACGCGGGCGGGTAAGCGGCGCGCGGGGCCCCCCGCTCTGCCGCACTCCGCTGGCTAGCTAGCGGAAAGTAGCAAAACTCTAGTTTGTATTAGTTGTTTAAAGAGATGTTTGTTTTTATTCATTTATTTTTTCAAAGTATGTACGAAATACATAATAATTATGGTGCAATAAATAAATAAACCGTAACTACGAGAAAGAATGCCCCTTGGAATAAAAAACTATAACAATAAACAATTTTTAAACAGGACATCCCCGACCATTTTGATAACTCATGCATCATATCCAACGGCTGCAAGTTATAGCTTCTACCATAGCTAACTATCTTGACATTGTAACACTAAAAAGTACCGAAGTACTTACTTGTCATGTGAATTCTTTGTACTTACATAATTAGGTGCAGTGTTCACTAGTGTTTTCATTATTATTATATCAATCTTTTTACGAATACCGGCTTACTTATAATCAAATAACTACTGCACATAGATCTACACTACAGATCGCTGTTTGAATGAATACCTACAAGTGATTAGAGTTGGAACCTAAACCGGTTTTAACAAAAAAAACCGGTGCTTATAGAAATGAAAAAACAGGTCTAACAAATTTTATAAATATATATTTAAAAATAAAATAGGGGGTAGGTACTTATTTCTTTCAACTTATTATAGGGTTCTATAACGGGTTCACTATCGACTCCAAATTTTTTTCAGCGCCTCTCAATGGCATACCACGGTTTCGTCGGGAATCTACCAACTCGGGAAGAATGTGTGAATGGTAAAAGTTGACGAGTTTCGGCTCCATTTTATTCTTCCACAAGTCGTCATCTTTTTGGATGTATAAAAATTCCATTTTTTCATCTTCTCCTCCCCATATCCCAAAAATGCATCGCTGCTTGCCCGTCACTCGTAGCTGTCCTTGCGCCTGATAGTACCAATTACTATTTTTATTTATAGTAATTTGGTTAGTCTTTTTATTGTATTTTAAAATTTGGACCTTGTTTTGTTTGATAGCATTTTCTATGCCGTTTTTAAAAGCAGCTACTGGACATTTGACCTCAACAATGGTATCTTCTCCAACGACTCCGTCGGGTGTGGCACCAATGTAAGAAGATTCTTTGTCCACAAAAAGTCCACAGTCCTCAATGTGTAAATTTTCTTGGCTGCTCAATTGTTGAAGTGCAAATTTTTCATTTTTGAGCCCATGGGCCACTGATGCGACGGATGAAATATTTGATTTATACAAAATATTATTCACCAGGGCAGCAAAATTCTTTTGCCTCTTAATTATTACTCCAAAGTTTGAAGCCGTTATCATCAACCTTCTGATTTGCAACCATTCAGTGCTTTCGCGTTGCTGTGTGGTTCGTTTTTGTATACCCTCCCGATCATTTACCAGTGTTTTTAGATTTCTCATAAAATCTGCAGACGCTGCGCTATACTCATCGGCAGACATGTCTGGCGCAGCTACTTGTTTCCCATAATCATTCTGTTTCTCGAATATTTTACATCTATTTTTTTTTCTTTTCACAGCATTGGCTCGCTTTCTTTGTTGCTCTCTCCTTCCTTCCAGTTTTTTTAAGTTGCCTCTAGGACTCTTACCCAATATTTTTTTGTGAAGAGTGTAAAGAGGTCTTTTGGTGTTGTAGGAAACAACAGCAGCCGAGCATCTCGCTTGATAAGAACGTCGAGAAGCAAAATTTATTCTTTTGCCTCCAACGAATTTCGCAATTATGCTGTTAAATCTTTCAACAGCATTTGTGTCAACGTCTTCCAGAAGACTTCGAGATTTTGCTGCCACCGAATTTAAAATAACTTTCAGCCGAAACCAAAAAGTTGAGTTTTCCAGCTCTGCCACAGTTGAAGACAATATTACTTTATCTTTATTGCAGCAATAATCTTTGCAACGTCTGTGGTCCCCGTACGCGTGGTTCAAAGAATTGGTGATGTCTTCGTGAATTTGTTTTATGGCGATATCCCTGGGATTGTTTTTGTTATGCTTGATTGAAGTCGTGACGACTTTTCTCATGCTCATAACTTTTTCGTCGGTAATATATTTTCTCTGCACTTTTGGGTACTTTGTGTCTTTGCCTAGTAAACGCAGCTTGTTACACATATTTCGTAGAACGTGGTTTCGGCATTCTATTTTAGACACTACATAGCCTGAATAAGGATTTGATGCCAATATTTTGGCATAGGTTGCAGAATCACCATCAGCCACAATGTTACCATAAATAAGTCCGTACATGTTAATGGATTCCTTGAAACCTTCGCATACAATCGTCGCTTCCATTCCGCTGGACGAGCCTTCATAATTTTTATAACATTTGTGATTTTTGGGTTTTTCCTGACGTTTCTCTGCCCTTGCACATATTAAACAATATTTATTTTTGACACCAATGAAAAGAACTTCTCCAAATTTTCGGCCAACAATTGCAGCAACACCAGACATTGCTTTATAGTTATTCCCATAAGAACGTTTGCACCATGCACCATCCGCAAATACGTCAATCACGGGTATGCCATTAACCACTCGCCCTTCTTGGATTGCTGCTTCACGTTCAATAGCAGCAGCTCTTTCCATTTTCTCCACTGCTGTAGCCTCCCATTCATTAAACATGCTATCCTGAATTTTTGAGTAATATTTTTCACGAAAAATAGGAATGTCCATGGCACTCATAGTTTCCTCGAATTGAGAGTAACCAATCCCAGAAGAAACTATACCCGAGACTGCTGCAGTATTAATATCTACTCTATTATCACAGCCCAAGTCGTCAGTACACACCTTGAAAATTTTCATACATATTCTGCAGTTAAAATTAAAATATGAAACCAAACCGACACGCTTTTCAGTTTCTAAAACCAAGCAGCTGAAATCACACTGAAAAAGAGGTTCGTGTTTTTGCTGTTGCAGTTGATTAAAAAAATAAACTATGTCAACAATTCTACGACCGGTGATTTCTTTAGTAGTCTTTGTCTCACGCTCATGTTCCACAAGATAAGGCAGGTCTTCCTGGTCGCTGAAACAATTGAAAAAAAAGCGTGTAAATGTGATGAATCCTCCATAAAATAATAACTAGTAAAAACTGGTATATCGGTGTATGACATGACTACTTATACTTATAGTCCGTACTCCAACAAATAAAATTTTCTTTTTATATGCAACGCAAAAATATACATTACATTATCATAAGTAAAACTACGATTTTACTGGACGATAAACTTACTCAGCTACACAATATGGCGGTGGTGTGATTGGCATCGATTGAAATTCTACATGTGCCACATCAGATAATTCTGGTAGTTGTGGTGAGACCGTCTCTGTTCCGTCAGTATCCAATAGTTTTTCAGGAGTGCTGAAATATAGATTATAAGTTTTAAAATAATAAATATGGAGAATTATACATATATACAGGATGTCCCGGGAATCGACGTCAAGCCGGAATCGGGTGGGTCACGGGAATGTCTAAACAGGATACCGCGGCCCTGGAACGTAAAGGGCAACCGAAGGTTAAAAACCGGTTCCATACAACCGGTTTTAAACTGATACGGGTTTTTTTGAAATCCCATACATAAAATGAAAATACCGATTTATGATAAAACCGGTTTTTCAACCCTATTCATGACCATCTAACATACAAATTACATTTTCAAAGGCTTTCTGTGCTAAATAGTGTCAAATGAAATTAGCTAACATAACTCCGCAGTCGTGATGGGTATTGATATCTAAACATAATCAAAAATAAATAAATTAATTTGATGAGTTTTTTTTTGGGGAACCGCAGTTATTGTAGTCACTTTCACAGACGTTATGGGTAAATAAATATCTCAACATGATAAAACACCAATGATAGTTCACACAAAAAAAAATAGTTTGATCCTGTTTACGGCATAAGTGGGTATGTAAGCCAGCTTACTCAAAAAACTCGGTCGATACTGATTGAAGTTCTACTAATGCCCCGTCAGATGTTTCTAGCAATTGTGGTGGAGTGACAGTTTTACTCATTCCTTGTGAGTCAGCTGGCAACTCCGCAATTTGAGCCTCAGTGTTGAAACGAGTTCTGTGAAAATATAGTAAGTAAAATGAATGATGGAAACCCATGCCGTCGACGCATAGGTAATAATTAGCTGGCTACGAGTTAGTTCGTAAATATTTGGCTAAAAAACTTACCTATTCAGGTTCATCAATTTCAGTTTCTTAAGCTGCAGTCGTGATTTCTTTTTTATTTTATTATGTTTATTCACCATTTTTGTGGCTTAGGTATCACTTTACGCTTCAATATTCTCTTGGATAGTCGGCGACAGCGCGCGCAATAAAGTTGTACACTAGTGCTCTCTAAGACGCGCTGCGGACGACTGACGGGGTGCGGGAACCGTGGTAAGACCGGCCCGCGCGCAAATTAACTGCACACTTTTTATAAATATTTCTTTTTAAAATTCTACATGCTTTGTTAAACTAAAAAAAGACCATAATCCCTTAATGTAATTAATAATGAACGTGTAGACGAAATATTATTAAAATTGGTCTAATTACAATCGAATAAAACTGGTTTTTCTCTTCATGGACGTGTATAAAAATGCAAATTTTGGGAAAATTTTGCGATTTTTTTGTATCGAGCCAAATTGTGTCAATCGTGTTTTGGCCCTCGTAATTCACTAAAGAATATCTTTAATTTTTATAATCATGAAAAAAAATAAAACAAATTTGTAGTTTTTGAGGCCAAAAATTGATTTTGCGAGCAGCCTAAATGCGTCAAAACATAATTTTTGGGACGCATTTCGCCTTAAAAGAATACTTTATGTGCTCGAAATGATAACATTGTTCAATTCTAAGAATTTTTGGCACATGCAGGAACCAATTGAGGGGAACCCATTAAGGGGATTCTCTAAACAATGGCCACCGAGCGCGGTGCGACGGCATTTCCAGGTAGAACGCCCAATGAATAGCAAAAAGCGATAAAGAGTTGGTTTTTACAGCAAAATGGTCTTAGTTACTGAGGCAACAAAGTCGTTTTTCTTTAGTCAGGGTCAGTCGGTCTGTGATGAAGCCGTTACATCTTTTACTTATTAGTCAAACTACTGCTCTTGTGAGTGGACGTTGTCGTGTTGATTCACAATTTACCGTGTTCAGTTGTAGCCCTTTGCGTTCCTGCACGTGTTGTTTGCGTTAGTTTTGAACTTTTTTGTTTCACCGTGTCCAGTCGTAGCCTCGCGCTCCTGCACGTGTTGATTTTTGACTTAATTGTGTTGAGTTGACGTTTAGTGCGCTCCTACGCCGTTTTTCTTAATTGTTAAGTGACTATGGCTACTTTTTCCAATCAAGAATATGCGGATATCGTATTTATGTACGGTAGAGCAGACGGCAATGGATCTTTGGCGCGACGGATGTATCAAGAGCGCTATCCGAATCGCAGGATACCGAATGTCCGAGTGTTTTACAACACGTTTCGTCGTCTTGCCCAAGATGGGTTTCACCGCGTGGAACCTGGAGTCAACCCGGGCAGACACGAAACTGCCGTCGACGAAGACATTTTAGCAGCATTTCAAGCGGAACCTACTACCAGTACTAGAGCAGTAGCTCGAAATTTAAACATTTCTCAATGGAAGGTGTGGCATACAATGCACCAAAATGATAAGTATCCGTTCCATGGCAGGAGTGTGCAAGGTCTAGTAGAGCAAGATCCTCAAAGAAGAATTCAGTTCTGCCGTTTCCTCCTCAACAGAGACATCGAAGATGCGTGGTTTCTGAAATCAATCTTGTGGACGGATGAAAGTAAATTTTCAAGGGAAGGTATTACAAACTTTCACAACATCCATGAATGGGCCGACGTAGACAACAATCCACATTTTAAGAAGCAGGTGTCATTTCAGATGAAATTCTCTGTGAATGTATGGGCTGGAATAATTGGCAGAACATTGATTGGGCCCCACTTTTTGCCTGATCCATTGAATGGCGAAAATTATTTGCAATTTCTGCAAATTGATTTACCACTGCTGGTAGAGGAATCAGGTGTCCCGATCTTCGAAAGAGACCGAACAGTCATCTTTCAGCAAGACGGCTGTCCAGCGCATTGGACTTTAAATGTAAGGGAACACCTCAACAATTGCTTTCCTGATAGCTGGATCGGCAGGGATGGACCCATCCCTTGGCCCGCTCGCTCCCCAGATCTGACCCCGTTGGACTTTTTCGTGTGGGGCCGGGCCAAGGAACTGGTGTATAACAACAAAGAAATTAACACTAGAGAAGAATTGATACAAAGAATAAATTCAGCGTTTGAGACAATGAAGCAGGAGATGATGTTGAAAATAACGACTACAGAAGTTAGAAGACGGGGCCGTGCTTGTATTAGGAATCACGGCCGTCATTTTGAACATGAAAAATAAATAATTTTAATTCAAATGTTGTTTTAATTAGTCTGCCTAAAATAAAAAAAATTCTCCCTCAAATTGGTTTGTAGGCCCTAATTTCAATAATTTGTAAGATATCCGCATAAATGATACCTCAAAAGAAAGAGCGATTATCAAGCATGTCTTCAAAAAGGTTTGAACAAAAAAAGCACCCTCCGTTTTTTTTTGAATAAGGTTTAAAAGACGTATTGTACAATTTTTTTATTTTTTCTGATCTTTAAATGTCTGTAAAAAAAATGTCTAATGACACAGAAGCCTAAAACATGTTTTGCTTGATTGCTTACACATTACTTTAATTAAATAAATAAAAAATGAATTCATTTATCATTCAATTTGGCCATAATTATGCAGTTTACATTAAATTTTGAGAATTTCCGAAAAAAAACTTAAAAATTTGGTTAAAAATATTTGGTAAGACTTCGTCTAAGACAACCATGGCTTAAATGGTTCTAAATTGTCTGTACTATCTTCGCCTTAAAGCTTTGCACCCATCTTCCAATCACCCTGTATATTAAAACTATAGATACGTTGTTCGCCTTCAAAAATGGCAACATGAAATGAAGCCAATTAGCCACATCGCGCTTAGTTACGCACCAACCTCTCGTGTGTGTAAACCTGCGCAAAACATAAAAAAAAACATGCAGTCTGTTTTCTTACGATGTACAAATTATACTCCAAAAGTTATAGATAAAAATTTAAAAATCGAATCCCACACAAATCTTCTTAATTTAATTATCTGTCCTCCTTCGGGCTCAGTCGAATAAAAAGATTTTCCCAGTAGGTGCCTCTTTTTTTTTTGTCTGGTGGAAAATCATCAAATAACCCCTCCCGCTCTGGGCAGAGCGACAGGGAGTGTCAGACTTCTACTGACTAAAACCACCCATGTTCCTTCTTAGTCCTTTATGTCGAGGCCGCGGTATCCCTTACAATAAAAAAATTCACATAGGCCCACATGGGCACTTATAAAACGTCGACAAATCACTCTGAGGCGCGCGTGGAACACGAACACACCGCGCGCGCGTTGACACGGTCTGTCGTTGTCATATGACGGACGGACCTCGAGGCTGGCGAGCTAGCCCATTACTCACCATCCACAGGCCCGCGTCTACGGTGGCCGGAAGCCGTGACGTGGCCCCGACGCCTGGAACGTCTCCCGCGGTGGCTGGGACGAGAGGTTCTCTCCCTCTCACGTTCCGCCACCTCCTTCGTTAGCATCATTGCTTTGCAGAAGGAGGCGGCGGCGTCCCATTCCATCTCGCCCCGGACCATGGCTTGAACCAGCGCCGGACGCGAAAGGTCGCCGCCGCCGACCGCCTGCACGGCGCGGCGGAGCTCGGCCCAAGCGGGGCAGACCGCCGCGGTTTGCCCCACCGTGTCCCCCGGCCGATCCTTACAGTGGTGACATACGGGCGTTTCCTCGTTCCTATTAAAGGGTATGGTCCCTGTCTGATGTCTGATAAGCAGACGATAACCAGCAAGTAGGGTTTCTTCCTCCGACAAGCACACCACCCGAGAACCCGAACACTGTCTCCGGGCGGTGCGCCCCTCGCGTGTCCTTCTTTGTCTGGTGTCTCACACTTGGACCTTTACGGCATAAGTATATCTACCGGCTGAGCTCTAAGGATTATTGAGACACACAAGCCCCACCACGACGGCAAGGTGGGTACACTCCGGTGGGGCCAGTAGGTACCTCTCTAATCTATATCTACCCTGAAGTTTCGCTAATTTATTTTTAGCTTGTATTCGAATTATTTAAGTAACATTTCTTTTCAGTTTCTTAATGTGGGTGTTCGACAAATGGAGTCCATATAGCTATCAGAATAACAGAGAGAAGTACAAAGAGGATGAAGAAAAGAGGGAGTTTACTCTAAAGGAGTGTCTATGGTTCTGTATGACGTCACTGACTCCCCAAGGAGGGGGTGAGGCGCCGAAGAACTTATCAGGACGGCTGTTGGCTGCTACTTGGTGGCTGTTTGGGTAAGATATGAAGTTTTTGAGTGGCTTGAGAACGGCCTATATCAGCGGAAGTGGACTCAAGTTCAGTATCTATCCCGTCGGGGCTGCGGGATGTTTTAAGAGATACCGCGGCCTCGACATAACGAGCTAAGAAGGAACATGGGTGGTTTTTAATCAGTAGAAGTCTGACACTCCCTGACGCTCTGCCCAAGAGCGGGAGGGGTTATTTGATGATTTCCACCCAAAAAAAAAAACCAGTATCTACTCAGATCAAGAAAAAAAGAAACCACGCTACTACAAGTAAAAATGTGTATGTTTACTTGCAGTAGCGTGGTTTTTGTGGCTTCACTGTTGGTGTTCACGGCGCGCCGTCTATCTTTTTTCCTTGGTCTGAGTATCTATATTGGTAAATTCAATCTAGGAAAGATGAAATGCTTAAAGATCCACAAAATTCTTTTAAAGTTACTGTTCGGTAACCTGAAAGTTTATACGAGCGAGAACCGAAACCCCAAATTCTGAAAAGAAAACAGGTTTTCGTCTCTATTACCGTGTTGTTAGTGCCTTAGTGGTGTCAGAGTTTTTATGTTGCCCATGGACCATGAAATTCCTAGTGTGGGGCAACGTTTAAAAAAAAAAATAACAAATATCTCTCAGGCATGCTGGTTTCTTCATGACGTTTTCCTTTATCGGAGAGTGACAGTTTTTTTTTATAAAAAAAACGCCTATAAAATCTAAACTTATCTATTTTTTTTCTATAGTTTCATCATAATCGCATCATACACCGCTAACTTGGCGGCGTTCCTGACAGTATCCCGCCTGGACACGCCTATCGAGTCCCTGGACGACCTGTCAAAACAATACAAGATACAGTATGCTCCTCTCAATGGATCCGCCGCCATGACTTACTTCCAGAGGATGGCTAATATCGAAGAGAAGTTTTACGAGTGAGTATTGCTCTTGGATTTCATATCATCATAATCGGAGCCGTACAGGTTGGAGTGCGGGGTGAGGCAGGGAGGGCTGACCTCACCGAAGCTCTTCAACCTGTACGTGAACGCACTGATAGAGGAGCTCAGCAGTACCCGTGTCGGCTGCCATATTGACGGTGTTTGTGTCAACAATATTAGTTACGCGGACGACATGGTGCTGCTGAGCGCCTCGGTGTGTCCAGGTTGCTGGGCATTTGCGAGCGGTACGCGCTGGATCACGGTTTACTCTATAATGCAAAGAAGAGTGAATGCATGATCTTTCGGGCCAGGGGTCGAAGTTGTCCGGAGTCGGTTCCACCTATTAAACTGGATGGTGTTAAGTTGAAAAGAGTTCAAGAATTTAAATATCTCGGGCATATCGTGACCTCTGACCTGAGGGATGATGCGGACATCGATAGGGAGCGGAGGGCGTTGTCTGTGAGGGCCAATATGATCGCCCGCAGGTTTGCTCGTTGCTCGAGGGCCGTCAAGATAACTCTTTTCAGAGCGTTTTGTGGGGGTCATATACCCAGAAGCAGTACAACGCTCTCCGTATTCAGTATAATAATGCGTTCAGGGTGCTGTTGGGGTTGCCCCGGCACTGCAGCGCGTCGGGGATGTTCGCCGACGACCGTGTCGACTGTTTCTACACGACGATGCGAAAGCGGTGCACATCTCTGGGGCGCAGGCTCCGGATCACCTCCAACACCATCCTGAGCATGTTTGCGAACAGGTTTGATTGTTGTTACATTAACCATTGTTTTATGATTAATGTAATGACAAACAAGCAAATTACTCAGGGGCGGGTGCAGTAATTTATTAGGATTATTTTGGTTTTTATTTTGTTAGTATTATTTTGTTTTTTTTTTTATTTTTTTTAAATTTTTATTTTGATTATGATTTGACATTTTAATTTTGTTTGCGAGTCTAATTGTTTTAATATTGTATTTTATTAAAAGGTATACCATTGATATATGATTGTATTAGATAAACAGGTGTGTGGTTCGGTATTACCTAGGATAAAATTAAAAACAAACATCCTATCTGTCATTTTGATTTTTACAATTCAATATCACGGCCCGTATCGGATTAGTTTTTATCAGATAAACGGAATGTGGGAACTCTCTATTTCATAACATTATCCTATTTTGCATTACACGAAATCTTGCGTTCTTTCTTTATACATTAGGTTTATTCTCGTTTTAATTATATCAAGGGAAAAAGGGGGTTAAAAATCATGCGTGTTTTAATTAGGTATCTTTTTCATAATTGTGTTACGCACATACGATTAACAGTTAATTTATTATCACAATGACAACGGCCCACTGCCCAAATTATATTTTAGGTTACCTTGCTAGGTAACCTAAAATGCCTGAATGAGAATAGTAGGTCTACAACGATTCACTATTCGGTACAATAGTGTTTGTACAAGTTTAAAAAAAGAAGAAAAGATTAATGCATTAATGCGAGTGCGACCTCATTCGATGTGGAACTGTAATTAAATTTTCAGTGTCCATTACAACGGAAAAGGAAATACGTTTATTTATTTTGGCGTGGTGAGGAGAATAGCCCCATTTAAAGAGCATTTTTTTTTGTTATTTGATAAAAATAAAGAGCAAAGCGGGGTTATCTAGTATCTAGTACTCTGAATAATCCGTAGACGGCACATCACGGTCAGGATTTCACATTGCTCCCACCCCAAAGAACACAGTTCTTTCAGTCTTTTCAGTTTCTTTCTTTTCTGAACAATGTTAGACACCCATACGAAAATAACGTAAAAATTGTTCCCATTTTACTCTAGAAACGAAAATTCGGAGACATGTTACATCTACCAACGCGCATTGGGCCCGCGTGGTGGATTATAGCCCACTTCCTCTCATAGAGAGAAGCAGTGACGAAACGTCAATAATACAAACAGGCAAGCCGAAGAAAAATATGTCTTTTTTCTATTATTTATTTAGTATTCATTTAAGTATTTTTTCTGTTTGTTTTAACCTGACTTTCGATATCAGCGACTCCTAAAACCACGAAATTGACACTCATGTCGAATAATCCAAAAAATTCGGGGGTGCCATATTGAATTTGAATTTTGACCGTTGAAGAGTTCGTAATCAGCTCACCTAGATAACCCGAAAGATTAAAACTATATACAGTGTGATTCTTTATAATGTGCACATATCGAAATGGGGGAATCTATGCTTAATTTTATCGACGGAAAAATTATTAAAAAAAATCTAAATATTTTTTAATATTTTATATGGAATTTTTAAAAATTTTGTCTGCTACTGTGACCCCAGTGTAAACAAAACGGTGTAACTTTTAAACTAAATTATCTATCGCGATGAAACAAACTCCATAATGATTGGAAGCAATTAGGCGTCCTCGTAAAATGAAAATTGTGGAAAAAAACTACCCTCAATTGAAAATAAACACGTTTTTTGATAAAAAAAACTTTTTTTTTTCATAACTTTTTACATAAAATTGTTTCATCGCGATAGATAATTTAGTTTAAAAGTTACACCGTTTTGTTTACATTGGGGTCACAACAGCGGACAACATTTTTGAAAATTCCATAAAAAATATTAAAAAATATTTAGATTTTTTTAAATATTTTTTCCATCGATAAAATTAAGCATAGATTCCCTCATTTCGATATGTGCACATTATAAAGAATCACACTGTATACGTCCGCATAATATTTTGATCTAGAATTATTTTCCCACTCCTAACAGTTAAGGAATTATACCTTTCATCATCAACTCATCAACATGACGTGATGACTGCCAGATGCGAATACTTGAATAACTTTATAAGAAACACGAAACACGTAATACCTACCTGCCTATAAATTGAGGGTTGCTCTCGATTACCCTGAGATTCCATCATCAGATCCTGATATGGGGATAATGCGACCACCTCGGGAGTATATTATTTCGAATAAAAAGAGAATTTTGAAAATCGGTTCATGATAAATGACAGAGCTATGACGTTTCACCCCTACATAGTCTCGATTCCTGCCTTGTCATAACCAGATAATATTCGGCTTACTGAGTTCCCTACTAAACGGTTTGCGAGCGGCAGAGGTCACGTGAGCGAACTCATACGAATTTTAGTTCTGAATTCTGACACCCGAGCACCGCCTTATCTGGCGCTGTCTGTTGCTTTCTTTGTTGACATAAAAAAATCTTGCAATTTTTGTAATATTTTTAATTCAACGATGTATCAAATATTTTTAATAAAGTAGACACTACGTAGAGTGTAATTTTCCCGAAGGGAAGCCGGTGGGAATCGAGTTATGGGCACGCTACGTCCCTAGAGAGAAGGCATGTGTTGATGTGTCCCAGCTGTGGGAACTTCAGGAGGCTTGAGGCTTCTTATTCTTATTATGTACCCCAAATAGAATAAATGCAAATGAAAAACGTTCTCGTTTAGAAAACTTCACAATCTTTTATTTGTCCAGTTGTACGCACAACATACCAAACGTTATCATTTCTTATCGGTCAAACGGCACAGGCACTTTCATTTAATGTGATAAGGGTGTCTTTTTGTTATCATTGTTTTTCGGATCTCAATCTGCGATCAAATATAAAAATGTCATTCAACTCGATTGTTAAAATTAGCAACTTTTATTTGTTTGTTACGAAAATTAACGTGTTTTTTGGCAGTGCTGGGATGTTGATTTCCTCAAGCTGACTTTTGAACTTGGGTAAAATAATGCCGTGTTGACTTTCTCAAGGAAACTCATTTCCATGGAATTTTGAAACCGGCAGCTCTTTATATTTAAACCTGTGCTGATTGCGTTCAGTTTTAATGGTAGTTCGGTCTTATATGTTTAATGACACATAATAAACTAATTAGCTAAATGAATTTTCCACTTTCTAATCGGTCAGGTTTAATGCACTTTTCCTTAACAGGCTAAAAAGACAACACGATAAGCACGTTTTTGATAGATCGAGATTTGCTGAGTACGTCATAGAATTTAAAGTTACTTCAGAAACTTTTCTTTTAACTGGAAGATTGAAGGTGGATCTAATTGTGTTTTAATTGACAGTTAGTTAGCTTTATCAAGGTTCTAATTGTGTATGAATAATTGTGTATGTATAATTAACCAACGTCCATCGTCTGCCTAGTAATCTAGTAATTAGAACTTGTAAGACTACTTGTTTGACTGGCCTGTTGGTCTAGTGGTTAGTGACCCTAACTGCTATGCCGGAGGTCGTGGGTTCGATTCCCACCCAGGACAAATGTTTGTGTGATGAGCACGATCATTTGTTCTGTGTCTGGGTGTAATTTATCTATAATATGTATGTATTTAGAAATATATAAGTATGTTTATCAGTTGTCTAGTACCCATAACACAAGCTCTGCTTAGCTTGGGACTAGATGGCGTTGTGTGATAGTTGTGGAATATTATTATTATTATTATTATTATTAAGACCTTCAGACTGTGCGGTCTCAAATATTATAATGATCAAAGGCAACTTAACAAACAAATATCTTCGGAGCTAGATTAAAAACTATACTGAGAAATAAAACTCTAGTATTTCTACTAAATTGGCCATGACTTGATTTTTTTAATATTTTTTTTTATATTTTTTTTACAAAATATAGACCATTTCAAGGAACTAATTTGCTTATTTTATTTTTTTAGGGGTTGTACATTTTTTTAGGATTTTTTAAATTCGAGGTGCTCTCAATATCACTATGAGGCTGTATGTAGTGCGGTGTTGTGCCACAGACAAATTAAAAAAGAATACAATGTCAATCTAAATCCAGTGACATATCCTTGACAGTTGAGATTGATACAGTGATTCAAGAGGAAGGTTTTTAAGTATAATACATGCATAATATAGTAGAGAAAAACACCTGTGCGAAGCCGGGGCGGGTCGCTAGTATATAATAAGTTCATTGATGACAAGAGATAAACCAATCTTATATAAATCAAAACAATGATATAGAATACTTACATTAGAGCCTTTGCTCCTCGTATTTCCGCTATATTGTGTTGAGTGGACAACATCATATACTCAACAATCATAGCATTATTGACCGTAGGTATGTTACGGGAATCCGCCTTAGTATAATTTAAAGAAGCCATTACAACAATTCACAATATTTCACAAAAACAAACTTCAACAAAGCTGGCTAAACATAACTTACAAAATGTTGACATTGACAGCCTCGCAACCGAATGTTTTTTTTTTCAAGAATGATAGAATGACAAAGGAATGTTCTATTATGCCTAATGTTATATTGTTGGAGGGTCTGAAAGGTCAAATGAAAGTCATTCGTTAAAACACCTATAACTTTTGAAATAGTATGTATTTTTCGAATCTGGTAACAGGCATGAATTCACCTAAGCTAACCCTTTTTTTTTTTTTTTTTTGGTGGGTGTAAAATGACCTCCGGCCACCGTAGACGCGGGCCTGTGGACGGTGAGTGATGGGCTAACTCGCCGTCCGTCCGTCTCACGACGAAAACAGGCCGTGTCGACGGCGCGTTCGTGTTCCACGCGCGCCTCAAAGAGATGTCAGCAACATGGGAGGGGCCCGAAAGGGCCGACGCCTGTCGGGGCCGCGGGTAGTCCAACGGTTATCGCGGCCTCGACATAGAGGGCGAAGAAGGAACATGGGTGGTTTTTAGTCAGTAGAAGTCTGACACTCCCTTTCGCTCTGCCCAAGAGCGGGAGGGGTTATTCGATGACCTAAGCTAACCCTCGAAATGGTTTTAAGACAGCGCTTGAAAAAAAAAATTAGGCATGCCCAATTGTACTGAAATTTTCGAACATGCAACATTAATTCAGTCGCCATCTTGATCTATTCCCACGCTTTCAACGTTTCATATTCAGAATCGCTTCAGCATTAGCTCTACCACAGTATCTGTCTCAACCTAGTGCACCAAGTTTATGTTACAGCATTTTTTGCATAGCTGCATATTCGATTACCGGTTGCACTAGGTGACACGAAGGTCAAACTTCACTCGCTGCGCGTAACACCAAAAATGATAGTCAGGTCACGGCTAAAGGAACCGGTCATGCGCTCATTAGCAACCGGACATTCTCAATACACGAAGAAAACGGTAGGATGCTGCTATGTAGAACTGTATGCAGGAGCAAAATGGTCTGTAATTTCTACTAAAATTGTGGATTGGGTGACACAGGACATTGATAGATAATATATTGCCGAAATCTGATGTACGCAGCCATTCCAGGGTCCGGTCCGGTCCGGTTGGTTTGACCGCACCTAACGACAGGAATTATTGTGACCTAAATCAATTCAAACTCAAACTCTAAGCATTAATTTCAATTAGGCTATGACAGGTACTTTTGAATGTCAAAAAAACTAAAAAGAAGCGAAGCTACAGTCACAGGGCATCTGGTATAGTAACTTGTGAAAATACAGTTGCACATTCTAATGGTATTCTATGGAGAATGGGCAAGAAACTTTATGGACACTCTTGGCTCTTGACACTCTCAATTGATTCATTTAAGGAACCTGATCTCTGAATTTCGTCTTAAATATTGTGTGAACGCTTCGAAAGTTTGCTATCCACTTAAACTCTAAACGAAATCCGCAGATATATACATCCCAAGATAACCACAGGGTGTTTGAAGCCAGCCACACAAACATAGAAGCAAATGTAACTAAGCACAATGATGTAATATTCACTGATTACGATAGAACACAAGTAGTGATACGTGTTAGTTTATCGCTCACGTATGTACTATGTAGGCATAGAACAGTACTAGTGACCTAATTCCCTTGTTATTTACGCCCGCGAGAAAGATAAGCGACTGAGTCGGTTTCTATTATTCTATTGAGAGAAAATAGCTGTTGATTATGAAGAAAAAGCTCTTACTGGCCTTTGTTAAGGATGTAAACAATGTGTGTTTTATTCTTAAGATTTTATTATAGTTCTACATTCAATATCGTTGGATCCTTAATGAGAGCTCAAGAGCACATCACATCACAGTTTTTTTAATTATAAACCGCTGAGTTTCGTTTGCTCACTTCGGCAAAAACTTCGAACAATAATTAGCAACCTTCAAACTTCCAAATTGGTCTTCAATCACAAATATACCTTGAAACATGACTTGGCCAAGGGATGACTTGGTCGACTATTTAAACTTGTACGTTGGTATAAGCCAGGCAGCCAGGCATGTGTACATTGGTTCTGTAATCTGTTGCCTAACCCAAGATTGTTTTACAATAACTTAACACAATTCCAATGCAACTTTACGGTCAAGTTCCTTTATAAGTGTTATGATCACGGAGTCGTAAATAGATGCTTGCTTGACAATCTTTAAATTGCCCACTTCAGCCACTTTTTGACAGTCAAGGTGGACATTGAACTGTGGATTACCTTGGCCTTTGTTTACGAAATACTCAAGACATCAACTTTGGTTACAACCAAGGTAATCTTATTTCAAGTTCTGCCCATCAGAAAAAGAAAACAAGCGTGCAACATATGAATAAACATGTCGTTCTGACAGCCATTATAATATAACTCGCCACAAATACCTAAGTTAAATATGTATTTACGTTGCTAAAAAGAAATATGTATAATTTATGCCTTCTTTGGAAACCGAATACCTGATCCAAATGTACTCAAAATGGCGTTGGCTTGCAAAAAATTAAGGTGTCCGATACGCTCGTTTCGTTTTGACGTAGTATGACTTTGTCAATTTTGCCGTTTCTTCATGAGAGACTAACTTCGATCGAGTCGCGTTTGGAAATACTATTTTAGAACGTGCATATTCATTCTCATCTACGAGTAAGTATTAAATCTTAAGTGAAGTTGGTCAGCTCCCGGTCAAGGGCCCCCCAATTCCTATTCTTATCTTGAATGCATAGAACAATCCTAAATATAGGTGCTGCACGAGCCAATACCGCATCGACACCTCACTGCGTTTATATTGACTGAAATGTTTATTCGCACGGTAACCTCGTCCTCTTGCCTTATTCCAATTGAATTGGATTAAGCCCAGTTTCACAATTTTTTTTAGCATCCAAATTCTCAAACCAAATCAAAATATTCTATTTCGTGAAGGCCTATATGGGGGCACTTATAAAACGTGCACGTCGTTTCCTATGGAGAAGAACCGGCTCGAAATTCTATGGTTACTTTTTAAAATGGTTTATTCTGAAATAAACTATATAATCAGTCCAAAATAAAGAGCAATCAGTGAGCGTTTATGAGATTGCTTAAAATGACCAAACCGCGCGATTTACCAAATGACGTAGCCATCGTCATGAGGTTATTACCTACCTTCTTTTTTACATAGAAATAATCATTGTGAGTTTTTTTCAAAAACCTTGAACATGTTGAGATAATCATTATACTTAATGCTAAACTGCTTCCGCGTCACTAAGAACAGAATAATGACTCAATTTCGACGTCCATTGAAAGATATTGTGTTTCTTTCAGTTTTATTTCGTACACAAATGGTGCAATGAATATTAATGTGGGTTTAACGAGCTATTGTCTCATAGCGCAGTGTTATTTTGTGCTCAGACGTTTTCGATCAGGTGTAACGAACTATAATGTCATTGAGTCATCGTAGACCACTATGCACTTTGTCATATTAATCAAAAACGTCACAGTTGCAAGGGACTTCAAACAGTGCACATACCGTGTTAGTGCGAGTATCGAAATAATTTATTCAGTGCCCATAAAAAAAGACTTCGATTCCCACAAAATGTGTCTACATTTTGCATTTTCATTGTTATTCAGCATCTTAATGAAAACATCATAATTCCAGAATATGGAAAGAAATGAGCCTAAACGACAGCCTAAAAGAAGTGGAACGCGCAAAACTAGCAGTATGGGACTACCCAGTCAGCGACAAGTACTCCAAAATGTGGCAAGCAATGGAAGAAGCAGTTCTTCCTAACACGATTGAAGAAGCGATTCAAAGAGTGAGGGATTCCAAGAGTTCCAGCGAAGGTTTCGCGTGGTTGGGAGACGCGACTGATGTAAAGTACCATGTGATGACTAGTTGTGATCTGCAGTCAGTTGGTGACGAGTTCTCGAGGAAACCGTATGCGATAGCCGTTCAGCAAGGTTCTCCGTTGAAAGACCAGTTTAATAATGCGTGAGTATTCTGTGTTTTTTAGTATTTCCAGGTCTATTTAGAAGTCGTGTGTAGGAAGTAGAATGATTAATCATGAAGTATGCTTTAAATAAGTACGTAGATAAACGAAAAGAAAAGAAAACAAAGATACGAGATCTTTATCTAGAATCTTTGACTGTTTAAAAAAAAAGGCGTAGTTTTATTAAAAATATTAAGTGCTTGTGCAAATGGGGAAAATTTACTAGTCCAATTTATTAACATTGCCTTACGTTTCGTTCCACTATAATGCTAATTAGTTAGTTAATATTATAAATTACCATTTGATGTGTAAGAAAGAATAACCAAATAGAAGAATAAGTTAATAACCTAACCTAATTGGCAATTTAATCTTTATTGGCAAAAAAAAATTGCAATTAGTAATTGCACAAATTTTATCGTGCTTCCACATTTCTCAGTGTTGTCCGTTGAACCATATTTCGACTAAATACACAGACTTCAGTTTCTTTACAGAACGTATCTGAGTTCAGTTACATATCTTTACACAAGTTTAAATTGTCGGTCAACGAACTTTATTTCACGACTTCCCGCCATTTTTTCGTCCATACACAATATTTATGTGAACTCGCGGCTTCCTTACGATCGCAGGCAGAAGCGTGACTGAAATAATGTCCATAAAAATTCTTTCTGATGAAATTATGCGTAGTTGAGAAATTTTCTGTAATTCGGTATACGCAATGATATTTTTTACGCGGGAACTAAAATAACATACCGACGACGCTTCGTAAAAAGTAATTAGAAACAAAATTGGTACTTGGGAAGAATTCGAGAAATAATAACTAGACATACATTACAGGGTTTTCCCAATATAATAAAAGCTGTTAATAAATAAATACAAGGTTCTGATGAGGGTCGCCCTAATTTTGGGAAGACCTACTTTACAAATTGGGTCATTGCTGACAAAAGTGAATAAGACAGACATGATCTGATAAAAAGGAATACTTTTCTTTTTGTAAATCAATGAAGTTACCTAAAGTGCTGATTTGCCCTCTTGTATTTGTGTGTAAATCCTCAGGACAAAAATATATAGTGTTTACCTACTTTCATCTAAAGAACGAATTCACCTATTAATGAGCTCTCGGTCATAAAAAAGAGACCATGTCCTGGATTCAATTCCAAGTCAAACAAAGTGTTACTGGGCTTTGCATCAGAAATTTCTTAGTAAGTACCTAGCAGCCACGGAGTCTGGATTTGTGCTAATGGGAACACCTCAGCCTTACCGTTCGAGGATTTCAGGCGTGATGTTATATATATTTATGTGGTTGATAAGGTAGATTTAGCTGCTAGATTAGAAATAAGCCGATATACTTACTTACTATAAGCGGCTAACGTCCTATGCAAATGGTAGCTAAAGGTGACCGCGCTGACATTTCGCCGATTCCCTGTATAAATTGTTTATAATACCAATACCTAATGCAGCTTGCCTAAGGCGTATTTCTATTTGCAAATTTAAGTACCGGTCAATATTGTTTTCATTCTTGAAACTCTTTAATATCGTCGTATTATCATACAATTTGAGTCCTAAGTACAGTCGAACAAGCTAATAAGTATATAGCCAGCTAACTTGCATTTACTTTTAAGATTATACAGATACATTTAGAGACTGATGGCAAACGATACAGGGCAACGCTTTATAAAACAAAATTGCAATCAATATTTTCAGTGTACTAGAATTATGAAAAACTCCACCTGTATACTTACTACTTACCATACGTAATCTCGGGGTTCATTTTCTTTACAATTTCAATTCCAGTTCAACTTCTTACATGAAAAGATCCATAGCCATAAACTAACTTGAACGTTATTTTACCAAATGGGCTGACTCAGTTTAAATTGTCATCGACATGCGAAGAACAAGAAGATTTACATGTCTGCAATGCGAACGATTCTTTTTTTTTTTCTTGTGCTAGCCTGTTCACTTGTTCAGTATACTACCTACTGTACAAGCCGACCATCAGGGAGAAGGATTCGTCGAAAGGAAATATAAGTTGTACCTAATCAACATGAACGAATATCATTGGCTACTGAACAGTAGTTGCCGACTGAACTGAACATAGTTTAATTCTATGAAGTTCTATGATAAGACACAATTTGTCGTCATGATTATTTTCTAGAAGCAATTTTCTCCGTTGAATAAAGAAAATTATTACTTTGATGTGTCCTACTTTGACATGTTTATTTATCAACTTAACATACCTTTCGATAATAAAGTAAGACATAATTCTATTTACATGAATTTGTTTAGATCGATCGCCGTTCTATTGACCTAAGAAAAGTAAGGTAACATTAAAAAATGTATGGGATAAAAGTTCTTTCAAGTTCTAATCGATAAAAGGGGCTTTATGACATCCATATACATATAATGTAGATGTGTCAATATAAAGGCTGTAAAAGTACCGAAAACGAAGGGCACTTGTAGATATTGGGGGTCAAAGTTCCAAATTTTGCACAGCTGTTTTTGTAAATACTGGTTTTTCAGGGTTCAACTTTACTTAAATTACCTCCATGACCCTTTTACTATCCAAAGCACCCACTAGCACAATGTTTTAAGAGTTTTTGCTACATGCTGAGTTTTACAGTAAAATGAAATTTTTGACCGCAAAAAAAAAATCTGGTTTCCCAGCAAAAAAATTTGCGTAGACGTACTTAGTTTGATGTACAGAATGCTTGGTTGACGTATGTGTGAAGGGTTAATTTACACCCCTGTGAAGGTATTACGGTAGCGATCCCGTTTCTGATCGCCTTCTATTTCTATTTATCTTCGGGGACGCCGGCAGACACCAGACGGGCGATCAGTCCTTTCGTTGTGGATTATTTCGCCCAGTTCCCCATTTTGGTGGATCCCCTTCATGGGTTACTGGTGGTCGGCATCGCGAATCTTCCTGTTGCCTTGCAGAAGCTCACCAGTTGTTCGGTGGAGATTTCTGCGAGCTTCTCTTCATTAATCTCATCTGTTCCTAGGATTTCCCATCTGAGTGGCCCATACATTGTGCATTCCGCCACAAGGTGGAAACTTGTTTCTTCTGCTTCTCCACATGCTGGGCATATGGGATCTTCCTTTACTTTCATAATCGTCAGATGTCTATTGAGTCCACAGTGTCCTGTTGCGACCCCTACTACTAGTCTTATGTTTCCCCTGCTCATTCTGAGTAACTTGTGGGATTTCTTTTCATCATATGACTTTAAGAAGATTTTTGATTGTCGACAACCTTCTGTTGCGTTCCATCTTCTATTTGACTCTCTTGTAGTTATTCTATGGATGATTCCTTTTGTTATATTATGTGGGATCGGTAACCTGGGCTCTGGTCCCACAAAGGTTTCATCTGCTCCTTTTCTGGCTAATTCATCTGCTATCTCATTCCCTTCGTGTCCTTGATGACCATCTGATCGCCTTGCTTTTTGTTGCTATTTCCTCATCTACTGAAGCGGCAACATATAAAAACATCGAGATCTGCCTAGCCTATTCCAACTATATTGGCATCAGTTTCCAGTTTAGACCACCTGAATACCTACTGGTATTTTGTCTGACTTCTACAACCCAGTCAGTAAGTAAGAGTAAGAAGTGGCTAAGTCAGACCTTCGGGCCACTGATTACCCGTAGCGATTGCCATAGATCTTTATACATACCAACCGGGACCAACGGCTTAACGTGCTTTCCAAAGAATGAAGATAAGTCTGCATGTAATGGGTGGTCCATCCACGAGTGGTTCGTGAAATCCACTATTGAGAAGTAATCGTCGGTATTACGGCAACGAAAAGTAACATTTTACTATTAATTTATAGAAAAGATACAAAATTATTGCATAAATAGATACTGGTCAGGGGAAACAAGAAAACGGTAGGAAACTTCGAAAGCATTTGTAGCATGTACCTACTTATTACGACTACCGACTTACCCTTGGCCTTAAAATTATAAATGGCTATAAGTTCATGTGCTGCAATAATTTATTCCGGTTTTAACTGATAGCAATTTATTATAGGATCATATTATAAGGAGAAGGAAACTCCTAGTCATTCATAATTCTAGTACTTTGTATTATATCCAATCTAGCCGTCTAAGGTCATAAAACGCCCACATAACTGACGTACCATACAAGCTTAGTTTCGGGTTATATTTTTAAACGTAAAATTCCGACCAATAACGAGTTTTGATGGATGGATGATGGTTAAAGAAAGTACCACGCAGCCTGTTGGATGAAACCGATGGGCAACAGATGCCAGATGCTTGAAAAATATATGTTACATTTAAATAGCACCTGCCGAGAAAGTGACACTCATTTATGTGGTATTTTAGTGTCAATGCGTGTTAAATATGGCCCTGTTTTGTAATATTTACAATGTCTGCCGTTCCTATTCTGCCACTATATAGTCCTCTTTACCGCGATTTCGGGAACGGCGACCCTTTTTTTGGGGGGCGGGGGGCAATCATCAAAAAACCCCTCCCGCTCTTGGGCAGAGCGAAAGAGAGTGTCAGACTTCTACTGACTAAAAGCCACCCATGTTCCTTCTTAGCCCTTTATGTCGAAGCCGCGGTATCTCTTACAACATCCCGCAGCCCCGACGGGATAGATACTGAACTTGAGCCCACCTTTATGGCAGGCCAGACCGATATTTAAATACCCGGTCACAGCTAAACTAAAGCAGTAGAGTTGACCGGCAGAGATGTAGGTATAGGTGTAGGAAGGCTCAGGTCTCTCTTTACGTATTTGGCGCTTTTGTTTCAGTGTTTCGATTCGCTGTTTTTCGAAACATTTCGTATTTTTGTAAATAGAGAGCGCCAAGACGTCCTATGCAGACCGAACCTCTCCCAACCAGTTGGATGAATAGCGCAAGCGTTAAAATGCCTCTTACTACAAGAAGTAGGTACCCATATCAGGTTAAAACCAATTCCCATGTCGGACTAAGTGTTATTTTGTTTTTCCAGTAGCAGCTACGGTCTGAATTTGTGCCCCGTTGATGGTAATAGGGTCGCCCTCTATTACATGGGACTTAACACTTAGGTATCTGGCGAAATGTGATTGTAGGTACCTACTAATACGAGTAAGTAGGTACATCCCTCTGCCTAGCCTAACCCTTCGCGGATTTTAAACAATGCAAGTTGAATATTAGCTAGGGAAAGAATCATATTATTCTGAAGAAACTACCTGCTTGATAACTAGACAACATTACTTCACACCAAAGCTTCACACATACAATAGGGAAGTTAACAATAAAAATCTAATTAGTCCGTCAGATAGAATTCTAAAAAAAAATTGGACACGTATTTCTTTCTTTTTTCACGTAAAAAAAAACAATAAAGACGATACAGTGCGTCAGTGCTTTGAAAACTCGTGTGACGTCATATTCTATGACATTAGTATGGCATTTTTTACCGGTCAGTGACGTCACAAACCCCCACTCATGTCTTTGACGCGAATTATCTTCGTCAATTTTATTGATTTTATAAAAAAAAAACGTATTCAATATTTTTCGATAATCTAACAGACGGACCATAATAATCATATTTTTTTAAGTCGGGAAATATTCATTTTGATGTGATCTTCCTAAATCTTTACATTACGGGACTCAAAGGTGTGCATTCCAAAAGTAATTACTAAAATAAACTCACATTCACATTCCAGAATCCTGCAACTCCTAAACAAGCGTAAACTGGAGAAGCTCAAAGAAATCTGGTGGAACAACAACCCAGAGTCGATGAAATGCGAGAAGCAGGACGACCAGTCTGACGGGATCTCTATCCAGAACATTGGCGGGGTGTTCATCGTTATATTCATGGGCATTGGACTGGCTTGTGTGACCCTGGGCGTGGAGTATTGGTGGTATAAGTGGCGGAAGAGGCCCGTGGTGGGCGACGTCGTTCATGTTACTCAGGTATGTTGGGGTCGGAATCCAGGCTAACTTAATTTTGGAAAATATGTTGTTGTCCAAGTAGAAATTATGTTTTTTCTAACTTTTCTGATTGATTTCGTTGCGGGATCCTAGTTAGTTTTTTTCTCTGGGACTTCGTGAGCTTCATTGTCTAGGCGCCTTTGTGGTGGTCGTCACTGTTGATTCTGGCTTTCAGGAGTAGCAGTGGTTTGGGAATAGAGTAGCGGGTTTGTCCCAATAAAAAAAGAGGCTAACCAAATAAAGCAAAACAACTAAAAGTGTTTTACATAAAGCGTCTGAGCTTATCTGACTTCCAAAACAATCCAGTAGCTCGATAAATCAGTATAGGTCATGCATGATTCAGCAATGGTTCACAACCTACAATCAAGATGCTTTATTGCTTTCCTGCGATTTTCTGCCCTAAATGCAACGGATAGAGTAAATAGTTGCAAAGGTTAACTGTCACTAAAATATAATTATATTTGAGTACCTTTGTCTGAATTTGAATGCCGTGTCGACGGCGCGTTCGTGTTCCACGCGCGCCTCCAAGAGATGTCAGCAACATAGAAGGGGCTCGCAATTGCCGACGCCCGTCGGGGCTGCGGGTTGTTCACATGTTACCGCGGTCTCGACATATAGGGCTAAGAAGGAACATGGGTGGTTTTTAGTCAGTAGAAGTCTGGCACTCCCTTTCGCTCTGCCCAAGAGCGGGAAGGGTTGTTTGATGATTTTCCAGCCTAAAAAAATAAGGTCGTAATGGACTAACGACACTAATTTCACAAGATGTACCTACCTACAATCATTTCAAAATGTATGAGCTCACACGCAACCTAGCGTAATATGTCTATGTGTTTATAATCAGACACATCAAAATCAACATACATAATTATTAAGTTTTTAAATAGTGTCTATAAATACAGGGCGTAAATTAACCCTTCACACATACGTCAACCAAGCATTCTGTACATCAAACTAAGTACCCCTACGCAAACATTTTTGCTGGGAAACGACTTTTTTTTTGGGGTCAAAAATCACATTTTGTGGTAAAACTCAATGTAGCACTCTTAAAACATTGTGCTAGTGGATGCTTTGAATAGTAAACGGGTCATGGAGGTAATTTAACTAAAGTTATAACCTGAAAAACTAGTTCTTACAAAAACAGCTGTGCAAAATTTTGAACTTTGACCCCCAATAACTCCGTAACTAGGAGGTTCCCAAAAAATGATCGCAGTGGTGGGGAGAACAAGTGCCCTTCGTTTGCGTTAAGGGTACTTTTACACCCTTTATAGTTGAATGAAAATTGGGGTGTGTACTACTAGGTGTGATGTTGAAAAGTGAGTAACGTTTCAATATTGTTTTCAGGTGGAACCAGCGAAATCGTCAAGACAGAACAACGTTGACAAACAAGGCGATGGTTTCAACTTCCGCGGAAGAAACTTAGGTCTTAGCTTTAAACCTAAGTTTTAAAAAGAAGTTCCTTTAGCTCTAGGTATTTTCCATGTGTTCATGGATCTCATTTTTTTATTAGGAGTATTTGAATAGTTCTGCCCCAATGTATGCAAGTGTGTCTGCAATAAACACGTGGCACTTATATGAAGTTTTACTGACTTAAAAAAATATGATTCAAATTAGTCCGTCAGTTAGATTATCGAAAAATATTTGATACGTATTTTTTGTTTTATCAAATCAATAAGAATTTACGAAGATAAAACGCTATATATAAAATATTTGAGTTGGGGGTTGTAACGTCACTGACCGCTTAAAAATGTCATACTAATGTCTCAGAAAATGACGTCACACGAGTTTTCAAAGCACTTCATTGTTTGTTTACGTGAAAAAATAAAAAATACGTCTCCAATATTTTTTGAAAATCTATCTGACGGATTAGTTAGATTTTTTTTTGTTAATTACCCTATTATAAAAAGATTGGCAGTCCTACTCTTCGTTTGGATAGAAATACTAACGACAGCTACTTTCATTTTGCATGACGAATGAATGGCATTTGAAACTTCTAGAGAATCTCAAGGTAAACTGTTGTTTTCGGAAAAGTCCGATAGATGGCATTGCCAGTAGCGTTTGAATGTTCAGCAGGGCTATAGCGTACCTTTTAAATGTCAGTGGCTATCATACTGTCCATCGATTAACTATCAAAATGGTTATGGTTTAGTACAAAATGGAACCATTTGACAGTTAATTGCTGGACACTATGATAGCCACTGACATTTAAAAACACATGACATGACATGTGTTGGAGACTGTAGGCTAGAATGTTGAAGGCATCGGTGGATAGTTAACAAAACAAAAAGAAGATAATAATTATTTCAAAGAATTTTATTTCAATAACTTAACTCTCTACGTTACAAAAGTACGATCAACATAACTCTAATACAATGTACAATGGACTGTGGGAGTGTGAACCAATTGTCTGATATTTGTATAATCGTTAATTAATACATAAATGAGCTGTTATGTCAATGACGTAACGTGGATAAGATTTTTATCGTGAGGTTTTTAGAATAGGTTAGCGACATCTGTTGACGTTTACAGACATAAAATAGTTATTTTGCTTCAGGATATTTTCATGAGAAAAAAAACATTTGTCATATGGTATTTGTTCCTCGTTTAGACAACTTACTAAAGTAATATTGATGAATGTTTGATGAAACTTGCGATTTTAGGTTATTTGCTTGGCAGGTACTTTTATAAAAGGCGACGGCTATCGTCCAAGCAAATTCAACTTTCCTATCGACATATTAAAATATACATAGTTTCATAAATCAATTCATCAAATGCGTAAACGAGCTTGAGTACATTTGTCTTGACTACAATTGGTTCACAGTTTCACACACTAGTCCCTCTCCTAATTCTGCTAGTTGAGTATTATGACTGCAATAATCTAACATAACTTTGATAAACTCAACTACAGTTTTATACTGTCATCTAAAGGCAAGAAATCGTCATAGTTTACTTTCCTCAAACCACGATCTGCCATACTTTGATTAATATCATTTGTGACCTTGTTAACGTTATTATCTAACAAGCCATCTCGCCATTTCTCTTAATTTATATTTACATTAGAAAAATAGCCATTTATATATAAATATTAAATTATTGAATTTGGTAATGTTTATAGCTCGATTGTCTTGCCATGTTTGTTTAGGTTTTTCATGTTCTTGTTGCATAACTCTAGTTCTAATCTGAGGCCGTCGACTTCTGCCTCTAAAGTGCGAGATCTCTTGAACATTTGGACGTAGTTCAGTTGTAACTGTTTCTGGTATCGGAGTACTTTGTCCTTTTCTTCGGACCATTTTCTCCTTTCGCTGTTGAACTGGGTTTCCTTAGCTTCGAGCTCGCACTTGAGTCTATCGACAATGGCGGTGGCGGCGCAAGGTTCGTTGCAAGAGTCTGGGAGTTCTCCATTCAGTCTTTGAACTTCGGCGTCTTCTAGCGCGCTATCGCTGGAGTTCCAGTGGTACTCGTTTGTCTTGCAGACGTCGTAGATGCCTCGCATGGTCCTCCCGCACTCGATACCTTCGTACCCGCTGAGGGAGATATCTGACAGCTCTTGTCGTAACTCCTTCAGTTCAGTTTTTAGTCTTTCGATTTCATTCTTGCTGGACTCCTTGGTCTTGGTGAGGTCTGAGACGCTTTCCATGAGGTCGTTAGAGAGCCTGTCCACTTCTGATTGCAGTCGGTTGATGGATTTCTCCTTTTCTTCCGTTTCTGCTCGGAGCCTCATGATTTCTTTCTCTTTCTTGTCGAGGACTTCCCTCAGTTGACGGCAGTCAGCCTTCAGCGTCAGGTATTCGTGTCCCTTTGCTGTTTGTTCATTCTGAAACCATAGATAGAAATATGTTAATAAGGGTTGATGGAAAACCAACTGAGGCTATTAATAATGAGCGTTTTGAAAACCGGATGAAATGATACTCAATTTTGTGTCGAGCACAATACCATCATTATGAGCATTATGTCTTCAAAATATTTTGTAGTTCTGTTTCTTATTTTAGTCTTTATTCTCTTATCAAGTTCTTTAAATGCTAACCTTTAAATAAACTATAGATGCTGTGTCTAAAGTCATCTCGGGTTAATCAGACATTGGCACGCATTACTGCAATTTATTCCTAACTTCAACTGCGAAGTAATCTTAAAAACCTCTCAACCAACCTGAGCATCTTTAAGCTGCGTCTTCAACAACGCGATCTCCCCAGCCCTCTGGCACAGACTCCACTCGGTATCCTCGAGCCGCTGTCGCAGCAGCGCGCGGTCACGCCGCACACGCGCCAGTTCCGCATCACGTTCATCCCGCGAACGTCCGAAGCTCTGCATCATCAGACCCCGCGCGGCGCGGACGCGGACCTCGTGACTGCGGATGCGTTCTGTTGTGCTGGAATTTTGGAAGAGGTTTGAATTAGAACATTAAGTATTAATATATCGTCTAAAAGGAAACATTAGATGAGTTTGTATGAAAGGCATTTAAGGATCTGCCATTGTAGAAGGTATAAATAAAATTTTGGTTCTTTATTTAGCCGAAAGACGTTTATTGCTGGACAATGGCCTATTCCAAGCATGGTCACATCGACCAGTCTTGTGCCTCCGACATATCTAAGATATAGCAGGTCATTGCTGTACCTTTTAATTCGATTAACAGATCATTATGACGTTGAGTTCAAAAAGTATGAATGAGTTTTTCAAAATCTATAGCTGTTTCTCGTAAAACTTAATGAATCGACTCCTTGTTTATTCTTACCACTAAACATAAACCTATCCATAGTATTAGAAAGTATAATATATTCCTTTCTCAGATGTACGGATCTGCACAATTATAGCGGTCCACCGTAAAACCTAACCCAACCTACTAAAATACTCGAGAGTTGAATATTTATAGGCTCAGGATTTTCTGTTAGATGAAGAATGGATACAATGATGGTTAGGTTATTTATTGCCTATTGTTTTCTCTATTAGAATAAAAATATAGCTTTGGCGCCTAAGCGAACCGAGCGGTTGTCTTATGATAACGTTGCGCTTCTACATGGTTTGTTACTTAGTACACTATGGCAAATAACAGCCATATCATCTGGTTTCTAGAGCGAATCTGATCGACATGTCAACATTAAACACAAGTCAGATAAGACTGTGTGCCGCTACTTAATTCATTCACCAAATTACAGCAGTTTCCCGGCTTGTGATCCAAGATTAAATAACTAAGAAACACATATAATATGTACACATATATCCACACACCTCCAAGCTACACATACCACATAATCATCTTACACACATGCCCACCCACTACATCCCGACAACTACACACACACACACTCTCACACACAAACACAGCCACACACACACTCACAAACATATCATACACCCAGTGCGCTCCCATACTGATATAAAAATACGGTTATAAAATGTTAATTAGTTTTAAATTAGTATTAGTATAAATTAGTATTAGTTTTAAATTAGTATTAGTTTTAAATGAATATTTCTGTTTTGCTTTTATTTCTCACACATTTGAAGAATGAGTGTAAACTGGAGGAGCGGATCCACCTAATACAAGCAAATCTTTGCTTAAAAGGTGACTCCAAACCTAACATAATTATTTACTAAAGTGATGAAATAAACATTTTTATTTTTTATTTTTTATTTTTTGTGGCAATAAGTTACTAAAATGTGGTTTTTGTTTCAGAAACCAGACGTTATTCGTTTATATAACTGTGAAACGTTACTGTAGCTTTTCAGAAACTGGTGTAATTTGGGATAGACTTCAAATGCCACACTGTGGTTGATGTGTGTGACGACAATCATACAGTGGTTGCCACTGGTTATGGCTGGTTGATCCTAACTGTGCATAATCTACGTTTGCCCTACAAACAGCCACAGCCTCTACTCTATGGAAACCAGGTTCTTGTGGTTAGATAATTTATTTAAGCTCTCAAACTATGAATGTCGGCTAATAAATCTTCACTTTGCAAAATTAAATCGTCTTTGATGAAACTTGAAGAGAGCGATAAACGAGGAGGTAGCGCCATGGACCGTGTCTTTAATTGGTAGTTTATTTATTTTCAGAATCTCCAGTTAACAATCCAGGTCACAGTATTACACGGTCAGTTTATATTTAACCATCATCATCTAATCTGATCAAACTGTCGGATCAAATTGACACCAAATTGATGGCATGACCTCTTCAAGACTCTTATTTTTTCTGTTGGGACAATATCTCTATTTAACTGTTAGGTACACCTTAGCAATTTGTCTACGTCGAATGCTATCATCATCATATAAGCGCGCAATCGCCCGCTTCTGGGCCTCCCCTTTTTTCTACTAACTTCCCAATTCTGTGCGTCCCATAACCGGGTGTTCTCATCTCGGGACTTTGACAATATCGTCGACCCAAAGGTCTTACGGACGGGCCTGGTTTCTTTGGACTAACCTTTGTTACCAGCCGGACAAAGCCTCTTATGGTGCAGGCCCTATAATGTACAGAACCCTCTAATCCTATACGTAACGAAGATATCTTTTTTGCTTACCTATAGTCATGGTGATCTCTCTCCAGCTCAGCGACTCCGGAGTCTGCAGGTGAGGGCGCCGGTACGGGCTCCTTGTCAGCGCCGCTCAGGACCGAACTCGACTTTGTGCTGGAAAAGATAAAAGCAAACATTGTAGTTAGGTTTTAAGTTCTTACAGGGTAAAATATCTGTGGGATATTGATGTTATTCTAACCATTTGTTTTCTTATAACTATTTTACGTTACAATATAAATAATTGCTGATAGGAGGCACGATATTCGTTCGAAATTACGTTGCACACATAGCGTTTTAGTCCGATGGGTTCAGAAAAATTATACATACTTAAACGGTTAAGCTAGCTTGGTGTCACGATGAACTGGTAAAGGTTCGATATTCGGATTGTTTGGGAGATATTGGCTGAGATGATAATTATCTTTTCGAAGAGATCATTGAGTCATGGTGCATATGATGTGATTATGGTGTGTTGCTTTATACCCTACATATTTAAACATTCATACACACAACAAAATTATAACAAGTCTTTGATTTACGTTTAAAACGTAGTTTTATTATAATGTCTATAAAATTATTTACATAATGTTAGGTACCTCACAACTGTAGTATTCCATACATTTATGTCAGTGACGACATCAATTAAATTCAAATCTGCATCATTAAACCCTAGATTTTATAGACGGCGTCATAATGTAACACATTTAACATGCATTTATCATTTTATATATGTTATTAGCTCGGGCTTGTATACCACAAATGGCTTAATAACTCCTCAATCAACACTATTTGACTGTTAATTTCAAAAAGCATTTAGAATTAAACTGCATGCCTGTTCCATGAGCTTATTCAACGTCTTGGCTATACAATAAAATTTGTACTTTTTCTATCATACAAACTGAAAACGGGATATTTTCTATGATTGCTTTGTGTTTTGTGTCCTAATTCACGTCATAGGCCACCCATCTCCCATTTTTCATTCGAAATTTCATACTTTCAACAATTTTATAGTAGGTAGTATGCATAGCGCACAAGTTATTATAAGCACAGCTTCACAGTTTCGACGTAGGTACTGTTTCTAAGATTCTGCGCAGATACAGCAATTGGCATCGAACGGTAAAACCGTAAAGGCGTTTGATATTTTATTACTTTGTTTACAACCTGCTGATCTGTTGCCGTTGCCTGAATACCTAGTTTCGTAATCTGGTCAGTTAGGACCGGATTGTGGTAATGTTCTTCGTAAAAGGGGCGTTAGGTTGTAGTTTGTTTAACTCTAAGCGTAAATAAAGGGTGTAAAAGTACCCTTAACGCAAACGAAGGGCACTTGTTCTCCCCACCACTGCGAACATTTTTTTGTTCTAGACCATACCTGGGAACCCCCTAGTTACGGAGATATTGGGGGTCAAAGTTCCAAATTTTGCACAGCTGGTTTTGTAAATACTAGATTTTCAGGTCAATAGTTTACTAAAATTACCTCCATGACCCGTTTACTATTCAAAGCACCCACTAGCACAATGTTTTAAGAGTGCTACATTGAGTTTTACCGTAAAATGAGATTTTTGACCCCAAAAAAATAAGTAGTTTCCCAGCAAAAAATTTTGCGTAGGGTACTTAGTTTGATGTACAGAATGCTTGGTTGACGTATGTGTGAAGGGTTACTTTACACCCTGTATAATCATTATAGTCAATCAAGTTACTCGGCCTATCTCATCCCCGCTGGACATAAGAGCCAGAGCGTATCCAGTCTGTCCCTGTTCCCATTTTCAGTTCGTCGGCTACCTGGGGGACGACCCTCGCTTTTTCTGCAGATAGGAAGCCTCCAAGATTCGTAGATTTTCATCGTTTTGATTTTTGTTAGATGTTCATTGTATAATGTTCCCATTGCTTGATCACAGTTCTCTTATCTGAGACTGTGTGGTCCATATCACGCTGGCACAGTGGTCTTTGCTTTTGAACTGTCTCGTTGACGCGTTGAACTGTCTCGTTGACGCGTTGAACTGTCTCGTTAACGCGTTGAACTGTCTCGTTGACGCGTTGAACTGTCTCGTTAACGCGTTGCACTGTCTTGTTGACGCGTTGAACTGTCTCGTTGACGCGTTGAACTGTCTCGTTGACGCGTAGAACTGTCTCGTTGACGTGTTGAAGCCTGACTACTGAGCATGAGGTCCTGGGTTCGATTCTTGGGTCGCGTAAAAATTCTTTGAAGTAGCCAAAATAAAGGCTTTTTGGCTACTTCTGAGAATTTCCTAATGGAAGTACTCTGTTACCTAATACTAACTATTTACGCGACCCAAGAATCGAACCCAGGCTTGGAATATATCATAAGATATGTGGGTGCGCTATTACGTACACCTCTGCCTAACCCTTAGGGGATTACAGGTGTGACGTTATGTAAGGCAATAAAGTCAAAGTTTATTTAACTATTGCTACATAATTAAACCTATCAACAACTTTCAAAGTAAATGCCGCTGCGTTTTATGTAACAATCATTTTGTTATTGCGATCGTATGAATGAAGCTGTACTAACGAAGATTGATGCATTTTGATTATTACTATTGTTGATTTTTTATGGATATTTGTGTTATGTAAGTTTTTGATTGATATTATGTACCGTAGTCAAATATGGATATATGTATTCGGACAATAACAGATTGTTACTTTCCTTTTAAACTATTTTCTCTTTCTAGTTTTAGTCTTACGTGGAGTAAGCAGGTTTGTTGGTTCAACTATAAATAGGAGTCCAGAAGTAGTAAAAGACGTCTCTCAAAAGATGCTGACATATCTGCCTGTCTGAAGTTAGACCAAGTTGTTAGTGTCAAATCTACCTGAGGTAAGACTGACGCTGAAACTTGTAGCAGTAATGATGATGGCAGTATCAATACTGGGATTGACATAAGCCAGACTAACGAAGGCTAGTTTATTTTTAATGCATTTTATTCTCAGAGCTTTTTCAGGCGAGTTTACTCGAAGTTACCCTCAACCTGAACCATCAGATCCAGTCTAAACCCTTTCTGATAATATTCATAAAGGGCATTTCTCTGTAATAACACTTTACTTTACCTCAGAACAAGTGCACAAACGATGTTCATAATATGAAAGGCAGGTCGCGCTCCGCGGCACGTCTTGCATCACTGCCCGAGCGTTACTCTATGGCTGCGCTTGCGCACCTTATGAATCTATTGTTGCTTGCTTTAATTATGGATGTGACGTGCCAATGTCAGGAGTGATGCGGTTGTGATGAGCGGAGAATAGTAGCGGTCTTGGTTGTAAGTAAATAAAAAAAAATAGGGTGAGGGTAGATTAAGGTCATTACTAGTGTAGGGTGTAAACTTCCTCAATACTTCATAGAAAAGGGATGATCAGGAGGACTGGACTGAGGTGTTAGGTCTGGTGGGATACTGCCCGGCTGTTGATGTCATGTTTTTATATGCTCTTAAGTCGCGGAAAACTTTAATTGCGCCATTTGATCTCGTAAAAGAGGATGGAGAAAAGAGGGATGGATGTGATAAACACCACGTTGAAACCAATAACATAGCAGTGGCGTGCAGTGGTCCCCCACGATGGGTAGGCTACGAATAAATGACAGCAAAAAAAAAAAAAAAAGTAAGCCTGTAAAAACAAAACTTTTAAATACAATTCAAAAACTCACCACATTATTCAAGGTTTAACTCACAATTTTCTAATGACGATGCAAACAGAAGAAAGATTCGGCCACCTCAAATATCTCATCCAAGTGAGTGGGTGATAGTTACAGAACACGTAACTTGCAAGATTTTGGATAAATTTTCGTAATTCGGGTACATGTCTACCTTTAGATACAACTTGAATCTTATCATTATACGATCCGCCCCTAAGACGACCCACTGACCGATAATTGAGAACACTTATTACCTTTAACATGTAATAAACACACATTATCAGCACAAACTTCACAAGTAAATACCATTGTTATTTGTTACGTGAATAAACAAGTAATACACAACAAAATTAATATTTACACTACTGTTAATAACGTTAACTGTACGTTTTCGGTTTCAAAACAAAATCGCATTATATATTGCTTGTCACAACAATGAAACAGTAATGTCTTCCTCTTACGTAAAAAATAATTTCTAGGTTATTATTGTCGATAGAAAAATACTAGCAAATAAAATTGCATCATTTTCATATCGAGTTTGTTCACAACAGCGGTCAACATTTTTTGCAGGATTATACGAAATCCAATGAATGAGGTGACAAGTTGACAACATTGCGAACATCGAACTAAACAGGTGCTGCGCTCTATGCACGGAAGCCCGAAGTTCGCGAAGCGCGAAATTAAAATTTCCTTACGTTTTTGCAATTTACAGGCCAGTGCTAGGTTGTATGTTCATTAAAATATGATTCCCGGTTTTAAGACGTATGTAGTCATATTTTATTCAACATACAACCTAGCACTGGCCTACAAATTGCAAAAAAATGCAAATTTTGAACTTCGCGGGTTATAGATTGGTTGTGTTGTTGCAGCCAATCACAGCCCACTCAGCTACAGTCGCAGGAGCTGCTGCGTTAAAATTGCGAAAATCTATGTATGTGTGCGGTTCATAGACACGGCCATACGTACCGATGTGACGCTGTGTGCATACAATTATGAATGGGTTTTAGACAAGTCGAGTGTTTGTCTATAAGATTCGTACTAATCGTAATCCTTGTCAATGAGTTTTAGTGGGACGCGAAAAATTGCTATAAGTATTTTAACAGGAGTTTGAACTTTTTTATGATTAATTTGTACATAGTGTTATTTTATTGCATCGTTAATTAGTTATAAGAAATGCTCAGTTGGTAAGGTAGACTAAGCCTAAGAGCCTATATAGGGCGCACGCCCCTGTAACATAGTAGTCCAAAAATATGAAACCATAGCAGGCCCAGGAGGAAATGATAGAACGATTCGTGGATACGGACATCAACAATCACAAAGACATCAAAAAGAGGGTCCTTGTCCTCCCCTAACGATCTTGTCTTACCTAATGAACGTCCAACAAAAACTAAGTTTGGGTTTGACTTACGTTTGCTACTACGCAAACTAAGGATCAATTCAATGTGTAAAAAGCAAGCTAGCTCTGTTAAAATTTCTAACTAAAGCCGACTCCATCATAGCCCTGGGATCTAAGGCTTGATTACCAACGTAAAATTGTTTGCTATTATGACAGTCATGCGTAGGTGTGCTATTAGCTTTAATCCATACTAGTTTACGAAGATAATCACAGTCATTAACTCTATGGTAGATTCATTAGTAAATAATTGAGAAATGACGTACCTATAATCTGTTTATAAATATTTAACGCAAATGTTTGCTAATGTTAATAGATAAAATATTTATTTATGTTATTGACTGATTCAACGCTGAATGCTGATGACCATAAGCTTAAGTGCCATGTATACGCGTCGCAGTTTTTTCTATATTCAGGTAGGGCAGATTTTTATGTGCAAGAATTTTTCCCACCTGTCGTCTTGCTAATCTATATTATTATTACACTGTTTCTATTCAAAATCAAAAAATTAAAATCAAAACTCATTTATTCAAACTAGGCTGATAATCAGCACTTTTCGAACGTCAAAATTTACTTTACTTTACTTATTTACAATAGACAGTCCCCCAGACCTCTTCGACACTTCCTAGTGTTTTTGCTGGAAAGAAGAAGTGGCGGAACAAACTCCCCAGCAACACATCTGTCTGTTAGGTTGGATAGAAGAACCACACTCGATACAATAGTAATGCAAGTATAAAAAAGTATATAATAATCAAAGTAATATTATCAAAGTACCTGGTCAGTGAGAACATCCAGAATATATGAGCTCACTTTAGAAGGATTTCTAGTGACTCTGATTCAAAATTCGGCAGATATACTTGATTATTTGATATAATCAAGAGCATCTAATTTACACAGGATAGAACGGACACCCATGCACAAGCGTTTTGTCTAGATTTCTGCTCCAGATATTGTTTATTTGAATGAATTAAGGACAATTATATTTAAGGACTTCTATTTATCAGAGAACAATTTTAGGAGGTAGTAGTTTGTTTAAGTCCTCACAGGACAAAAACAAAGAAACAATGTATGAGAGTTGGCGGAAAAATAAAGAAAAAATGATGGGTGTTGAGAGTTTCTCGGAGTGTCTAGTAGGTCTAGTGTTCAGAAGCGTGATGGGGTCCTGAGTTCGATTCCCGGGTCAGGCAACGTGTTATTGTTTACACTACGAGCCACAGAGTCTAGATTAATGCCGGATTGGTGGCAATAGGCCCGTCCCTAACCCCAAGGAACTTAAAAAATATAACTTGCAAAATGTGGGTGTGTAGGGGTACTATTACGTACAGCTCTGCCTAACCCTTCGGAGATTACAGGCTTGATGTTATGGTATAAGCTACCAAAAAACTTTTAGAAACACATAAGGTCCGTGTTAAAATATGAAGCGTTTTAAAAGTGAGTTCTACATTCCTACGTCTTCTGGTTTATGGTTTACATTAAACTTCTTCAGCATTTATAATTTTCTCGTATCATTTTATAATCTTTATCTTGTTCCTATTTTGATTCCCAGAAATGCGCGTGTAGATACCGCGGCAAATCCGTAATAACAATGTATTAGATTAACTGAATACCATATTGCTGGCAGGCAAGACTAGAAAGTGGATGATGAAAGCTGTGGGCTATATATTATAGTTCGGCTTATGTACGGGAAAGCGAATTATAGATGCTTGTATAAGAGCTATAAGTATAGAGAAACATGCATTGGAATATGCCATAGACCACAACTCGTAAAGAGACGATAGACTTACAAGGAAATCCACACGTTTTTACGTGCGTGCGTCTTTGAAATTGGAAATCGCGTTATGGAACTCAAATGACCAGTTGTTGTGCAAAGTGGTGTCCAAGGAAAGGAAATAAGTGTTTTCTAGGTGGCTGTAAGATGTGCAGACGACAGTCTTATCATTGCGGGAATATCCTTAATGAGACTTGCACAAGAGCGTAGAGTTTGGCACAAGCAAAGAGGAGGCCAGCAATGGGTGAAGTCAGGTTGCTCACTAAATAGTAGCCTCATTAATGTTATCTCAACCCAAACTGTCTCACTGATCTCACTGACTGGCCAATCTCCAATCTTGATGTTTCTAACAGCTGGAAACTGTTGCGAACCAGCCTCTCATATTCATATTCATATTCATTTATTGCATTTCATGTTGTTTACAGGTTGTTACATTATGATAGTTCCAAACAATGAACCCTGCTAGGGCACAGCAATGTATAGGCGACAGGTTTTAATTAATTTAACATGCTATAATTATTCATTATTCACATAATTTGTTGATATAGAATAATTTAATTTTTTTAAATTATTATTATACATTATGTAATTCTTATTTATAAACTAAATTAGTAAATTATCATTTTCATATTACAATCTCATACTACAATAGAGATTCTAAAATGTCTTTATTATCTCAGTTAATTTAATGTCACAGGAGTGAGGCAGTAGCGGACTGATGTCGTATAGAGTACCTAGTTATGTATGTGTAATGTGTTCAAGTCGATATTAATTTATTAATTTCTCAGTTAAAAATTCTTTTAGGCTATAATATGATTTTAAGTTTAAGTAGTTTTGTAGGTCATTTTTGAATTTGTTGTCGTACTCTGTATCCTTAACTGAATTCGGGAGTTTATCATAGATTTTAACGCACATGGCCAGAGGCCCAGAACGAAGCATAGCTAGTCTTGAAGTTGGTACCGCTAATTCGTTTAGGTATCGATTTCTAAGACTGCGTTGCTGTGGGCGTTGCTGTTTTGCTGGCGGAAAAAGCGATGGGTATTTTCTCACAAATTTACTAGCTTCTAGGATATAAATACCTGTTAGCGTAAGAATTCTATGTTCTATAAAGTATTGTTTGCAACTTTCCGTACGTTCTATATTTACTAGGATTCGAACGCATTTTTTTTTGTAAAATAAATAGTCGCTCTATATCTACACTATTTCCCCACAATATAATTCCATAGTTTAGCCACGAATATGCGTATGCGTAGGCTGAAAGAGCTGTTTTGAAGTCGGTTGCTTTTTTTAGTTCTCTTAAGGCGTATGTAAAGCTAGCCAATTTATTTGATAGGGTTAGTGTAAATGACCTTTCCAGTTTATATTTGTATCAACAGTCAGGCCTAGCAGTGAAAAGTCGTTTACACATTGTAATTTTGTATTATTATATGAGAAGTCGATATCTACCTTTTCTTTCTGATATGGTCTATATTGTATCAGCTTCGTCTTCGAGAAATTTATTTCTAAATTATGGTCTTTCAACCATGCCACTATATTAGTAAGAATGTCATATAAGATTTCATTTAGGGTCCCGTTATTATAGTAAGGAAGAATTATTGAAATGTCGTCAGCAAATAGGACGCTGTATGAATTTATTTCTTTAGGGAGGTTATTTATATATATTAGGAACAATAGGCACCCCAAAACACTACCTTGAGGAATTGACATGGTTACTTTTGCTCTATCAAATTTAACACGCGTTATCTGGCCAGTCTGTGCATCTTTATAATCTACTTCTACATATTGTTCCCGATTTTCTAAGTAAGAATTTTCATTAGGACGTCTAGATCATTCCACCAAGTTCACCTGGGTCTTCCACGGTGTGACTTCTCGTTATTTGGCAACTATTGAAATGTTAAGGTTCCTAAGTGATTATTTTAGATAAAGGTCGATTTCTTTTTCTGCATTGCATCTGGCAGGTCAGTCTATGAGGTTGACTTTTGCTTAATCGAACAATCCTTTTTTTTTTTTGGGGCGGTGGGAAATCATCAAATAACCCCTCCCGCTCTTTGGCAGAGCGAAAGGGAGTGTCAGACTTCTACTGACTAAAAACCACCCATGTTCCTTCTTAGCCCTATATGTCGAGGCCGCGGTAACTAGTGTACAACCCTCAGCCCCGATGGGAATCGAACAATCCTGTGGATGTCTTAAGTGTAGTGTCTTAGTGTAAGGCTTCAAACCAAAGCGTTAAAACTAGAGACTTATGCGCCTACTACACGCTCATGCTTCACCACAGTCTTGCCTGCGCGATTACACGATGCACACGGAAGCTTGAGCGTATGGTAGTGCGCTGTCACTTATGGGCATAAGGAGGTCGGCTTAGGGCCTTAGGGGAGGGCAGCAAAAGAAAAGGCTCCTGAGAGGTTAATGAGCGAAAAAGACTGTCAAGCTTAAATAAAAGTTAGTGTTCATTGCCCGCTCTACACCGGAAACTGCAGTAGGTAAAAATAACAAGCCATGTGTAGATATTATTGTTGGAACAATAAATAATGGAAAGAGGAAACGGTGCATCAAATTTCACAGCTACTGCTAAAGTTTCGACACACTACGCAGAACAATTAAATACATTATTTCGAAAGGTTTTAATGGCTTATGGCAATATCGGATTCAGCAGCAGCTTACGTATAAGCCTTTTTATAAGTAAGTAACACTAAATATCAATAAAATCGAGACATCAAAATAACTACGTTTCTAATCATCAAACAAACACATAACCCCTTCTTTTGAGGTTCACCGTAGTCGGGTAAAAAAGGTGAAACCGACTACCATAACTCCATCTACATCCGATTTAAGCTAACCCTTCCTTATACCACCAGTTTCCGTACCAGCAAACGTTAGTTTTATGAAATAAAGCTAATTAACACGCACACCACTACATAGCCATTCAATTATGTACCTTATATACCTACCAATTATGTACATTTGTATGGTACCTACCTACCTAACTACATGTAAATGATGGATGTGAGCGCGACGACGCGTAGTTCCTGGCTTCATCTCCGCAAGCCTATTGTTAGGGGATTTATGAAGGTTGTGCCGAACTACTTTTGTTTTGTTTGATTTTATGAGTGGTGAAATTTCCACACATTTTAGTTCACTTTAGGCTCTCATTTTAAACGTAGCGACGGTGACACTGATTGTTTTATATATTTCGAATCTATCAGGTTTCGATTCTCCTTCCTTTTAGATTTCGATGACATCAAATTGACCCAGCCCAAAATTTGGTGAAAACTCGTCACCAAACTTCACTTCGGGCTTTTTCAGTAGTTTCCATCAGTTCTCTTATTAAATGTGCAAATAACAGGACAGGGACACGATGTTAAGTGTCCTATATCGTTTCTGGGGTAACACCACAAACAACTCCGGGCCAACTCCGGGGCGGACTCATCTACGAATCTCTACTTGAACAAGTTAACCTGTGTCCGGGTTGGGTTTAAACATTCTTCAAAAGATTCCGTTAAACATGAGCGTCATGATCTTTTAAAAGTATTTATCCGTAGTACTTTCCCATGACAACTTTATGTTAATTGAAACAGTAAAAATGTTTACTGAAGCTAACCAAAAAAAGACATCATTTGCGACTGAAATAAATAAAAATAAGGTCAGCTTTGCGTAAAAAAACCTATTCAGGTCATTGCCGACTCAGCGTCGATTATGAGGCTTCATCTTAATCGATTCAGTCGTTACAGAGGTTATGCTAACACATGCATACTAACATTACAAGGTCGTTTCTATTTAAAAAAAGTGAACCATGTTCTTGTTTTTATAGCATCTATTGTGAATGAGAGGCTAATTGAAGGCGAATGCTTAAGAGTAGTGATGTCATTCATCGGACAGCCATGAATGAAGTAACTTAACTTTTGTAGATGCTATCTTAACTAATGAAGGGGTGTACATGTTGGCTGGGGGATGTTGTAAGAGATACCGCGACCTTGACATATATTATATGGCTAAGAAGGAACATGGGTGGTTTTTAGTCAGTAGAAGTCTGACACTCCTTTTCGCTCTCCCCAAGAGCGGAAGAAGTTATTTGATGATTTCCCACCCCCAAAAAATAAAAAAGGGTGTACATGTTACTCCATTGCCGCGGCAAATTGCCGCTCAGCGGACAGACCTCCGGTGCGATCTCATGGCGTAATGGAGAGAGCGACTGTCGCAACCCCGTGCAGGGCACGCCACGATATTGGCAGTAAGTCCCCTCTTTGAGGAGTGGCTTGAGAGGCGCCACGGCGCCCTCACCTTCCGTCTGACGCAGGTCCTCACCGGACACGGTTGTTTCGGGTGGTACCTGCACCGAATCATGCGGGAGGAAACGCCCGGATGCCACCATTGTGAGGATCGGCCGGAGGACACGGTGGAGGATCATTAAATAACCCCTCCCGCCCTTGGGCAGAGCGAAAGGAAGTGTCAGACATCTACTTTTTTTTTTTTAATGGGACAAGCCCGCCTCACTATTGCCAAACCACTGTAACTTCTGTAAGCCAGAATCAACAGTGGCGACCACAAGAAAAGCGCCGAGACAATGAAACTCGACGAAGTCCCAGAGAAATGATTTGACTGTCTTGGATCCCGCAACGAAATTAATCAGAAAAGAATAGCGGAGGAGTAGGAAAAAACAGAAATTTCCACTTCCCTCCATATCAGCAGGAGACAGAAAAGAACAAGGCCAATAGGCACACAGGGACGCATACAACTGGGATAAGCCCAGTTGCCTAGCACCACGGATATTGTTGTCATTAATATTACTGGGTCCTAAGTTGTGAGCTGTTATATTTGATTCCAATAATAGGTATGACAAAAATGCTTGAACGCACGGAAATTTGTTCTAGTTTCTACAAGGTCCGTATAGTAAATAACTCCGGATGTAACCTGTACACTATCCAACATTATATTACGTTCATTCTGCCAAAGACTACACTCCCATAAAATGTGATGTGCAGATTGTTCATATTCGCAGTCAGATGTAGAACATTGACAAAAAGGCGACAAAAAGGCATCTACTGTCTATAACCACCCATGTCCCTTCTTTGCCCTTTATGTCGAGGCCGCAGTATCTTTTCTGAAAAACCCGCAGCTCCGACGGGGTCCCCAGATACCTAACATCCAGTTTGAACGAAGACGAAGACACATTTTTCATCCCACTTACACGTAAGAAACGTGTATTCACGCAGTAATTGTATTACATCAGAGGGTTGAAACAATCATACTAACAAAGTACAAACTCATCTCAACCACAATAATAATAATAGCACGTTTATTATACCAACGATTAAACGTTTCATAACAGCTCTCAATCTTCATTATCTGGAAAATCTAAGGTCGTTTATTTCTAGACTAACCACGGAACGGAAACCAGTCATTAAGGAAAACTGAGACTGCTAGACACGTAAACGTAATGGTGATGTCGTAATGTGAGTTTATGCCAACTTGCATTAGCATCAATAGAATCAGCAGTATGCTGGCATAAAGTAGCATAATCGACAGCACACATGCGTTATGGTAGAAGATGGAATCGACCAAATAGACAAAGATTATGAAGAATAGTTGAGAGTTGAAGAAGGTGGACAAATATGCATTGTTGTCCAGCTTGGTCAAATCTCAATTATTCGTGGAAAGTGGAAAATATAAGTGTAAATTCAACACACAATTCTAGACACTTAAAAGACAGGCTGGTACTAAGAGTAAACTGCAGTTTTTTAGGGTTCCGTACCTCAAAAGGAAAAAACGGAACCCTTATAGGATCACTCGTGTGTCTGTCTGTCTGTCTGTCCGTCTGTCACAGCCAATTTGCTCCGAATCTAATGGACCGATTAGGTTGGAATTTGGTATACATATGGATTTTTGTGACCCAAACATGTACGGCTAAAGTAAATAAATGAATTTTGAATATGGGGGTCGCTTTTACGGGGCAAATAAGAAAATTGAAAAAAAAGTTTTGCAAACTGTACCATGTGACACATCAAATGAAAGGGCTTACTATGAGGGTCTCAAATATTTTTTTTTAATAATTTTAAAATAAATAGTTTTAAAGTTATTTAAGAAAATAGACGAAAATTGACCGTTCCCCCCCCCCCTTATCTCCGAAACTACTGAGCCTAAAATTTTGAAAAAAATACAGAAAATAGTTCTATACCTGTAGATTACAGGAAAACCTATAAGAAGTCCATGGTCTAAAAATTACATGGTGAATTTATATATATAAAATTCAAAGTCCTGACTGACTCAATGATTGATATGACTGAACGCACAGCCCTAACCGCTGGACCTTTTTTAGTTACCACAAACAAATTTGGGTCAGATTTAAAAAAACATGGTAGATATATTATATTCATCGTACGGAACCCTCTTCACGCGAGTTCAACTCGCACTTGACCGGTTTTTTTTTTTTTAAATAAAAGGTGTGTGATGGAACAGCGTTGGCTTACCAAGGAGTATCTTACCCGGTACTAACTTAGTTGTGGAGGTCAAATAGACAGTCGCTTCATGTAAAATACTGTATTCAGATTGTATCGAGTGAAAACTGGAAGCCGATCCCAACATAGTTGGGATGACACGTCGTCGGAAAAAAAGATTACCTTTAGGAACACAACATAATTACGACGAAAGTAATTATCCGGTGTGAGAGATTAACTAACAGTTGCGAGGACGGTTACGCTAGGTTATTTGTCACGGATCTTGATAGATGATACTGATACGTGGTTACCAAACGTGGGACGTAACAACGGTTTACGTGGAGGTAACGTTACTGTGGTTGGAGCTATGAGTTTGGTTGGGAGTTTAGTGTTGTTGAAATAAACATACGTGCTGCATATGCAATTTTTAATTGGAGTAAAATATAACATATGCAGCGGGCGGCGGTGGCCCAATGGTGGCGGCCCCGACTTACGAACAGTAACAGTAGTATATACTTTCTGTATATTTATTTCATCACAACTGCTTTCAAAAACGGTGAAGGAAAACATCATCATGTCCTAGAACCAACAATTTGAAGACTTGTGACATCTACCAATCCGCACGGGACCCGCGTGGTGGATTATGGCCCATCCCTCTCAAAAAGAGGAGACCTGTGTCCCAGCAGAAGGGACATTAATAGGCTGATGGTGATGGTATATGGTCCATGGGTTCAATTCTAAGGTCGAGGAAATTGGTATTGAGTTTTTCCATAGATATAAGTTTTTCGATCAATAATTTCTAAGTAGCAGCCAGTTTATGGCTATAAGCTGACATATTATGCAGCAGAATTGACGAAATGTTGGTAAGTAGTAAGTAAGTAAGTAAATCATTTATTTGCGTAAAACATGGTATACATTGATGTTAATATTATTACAGTAGCTCAACATGTATACTATTAGGTATATCACTGCCTAGTCCTTCTGTGTCTACAATTAAATTAAGTAATGTTTTAAAAAAAAATCTCAATGCAAAATTCTACTGGCGTGATATTGTTGTATGTTCTAGAATACTTACTCTAGATCTTCTGTAATCTGTAATCTAATTTTAAATATCCTAATATATGAGTACAATAATACTGATATATGATTGAGAATACTGGCTACATCGAGTATGACGAATTATTAAAAACAATATTAATAATTAATTAAGTATCCTACTTCTCTTATCAGGAAGCCGATGACTGTAAAGGATGTTGATAGTATTCCTAGGAAATAGTTGACTGATTGCGAATATTTGTTGATAAAGCAATATTTTGTTATCGAATTATACGAGTAACGGGATCCTTCTGCTGCTTATAGCTGTTTATTGTTTTATTTTACAACATTTTAAACATCCCTCAGATCAGATCTACATGTTTTATGACCAGTCACATTCCTGAATGCGTAAAGTAGGTCATATGAGAACTGGGATATGCACAAATGTGTAAACCATGCGTTGATAATATTATGGCAAGAATTTTACCTTATTTATTGGAGTTACTTGTATCGATGCTTATTTACTTGAGATACTTATTGTCATCATCAGCCTATAATTATTGTTCCCACTGCTGGGTCTCAGGCCTCCTCTCTAGGAGAGGGATGGGCTATAATCCACCACGCGGGCCCAGTGCGGGTTGGTAGATGTCACATATCTTCGAATTTTTGATAAAAATTTGAAAAAAAAAAAAAAAAAAAAAAATATCATTTTCAGATACTTATTAGTCCTTAATAAAATACGATTAGATTTTTATGTTATTAGTTAATTATTAAATTAAGAAACACGTCAAAATTGGATTGTGTGAGGAATGATATGAAAGACAAAGGAGTAAATGATGACGTAATCGTCTGAAAAGCGGAAAATGAAAAACAAATGTTTTGCACCCACCCAAGTAGAATGGGATAAGGGCTATAGCAGGTAGATGATGATGCAGTAACTACAAAAAAATCATACTAGACTATCGTCAAAAAATGTAATACAAAAGTTTGCATATAAAAATGTAATAAAGCTTAAAGGGGGAAGGACACACCACACCTTTATGTTTATTATATAAATGTAGCTAACCAAATCAAATATTCCCAGCATGACCCTCATTCCAAAGCTACTCCTAGAAACAATACATACAGAAATCACAAGCACAGCTTCTCACAAACCATCAAAATACAAAATAACAAAACTTTCGCTTTTATTGATTGGGCCAGTGCAAGCTGCGCATTGTGCACTAAACAATAGGCACAACACTATGGTCCATTCACCCATTTATTCACTAGTACGTCGGTACTAATAGTACTGCAGCTGTAGTGACCCACTTCTAACGATGGTTGGTGCAAAGGGAAGCTGCCAATACAAAGAGCTGTTTAGGTCAACAGTTTTTGTTATAAAAGGGTTATATTATAAAGGGTGAAAAAAATAATACTGTTCATATTCAAGGGGAGATTATGAACAATAAAAGCATGTATATATTTTTTGGAACCGAGTTCCTTATCGCACGTTATCGGTCTGATTTATTTGCGGGCTAAGGATCGAAAAATACTACACCAATAACACAGAATGATTTTTGAAGCACCTAGGAAAAATAAACTTTTTTCAATCGATTCGTGTCCTTAAAAAACCTCTCTATTTTTTAAATATTTATTACGTTTGTGCATTAACTCACGTTTGTTTCGGATTTGCTTGAATTTCCGACTACAACAAATTCACTATCCAAAATATCTGGGTAACCTTTTTATTTTGAAATATCGTTATATTTACCACCACAGGTAGGTACATCTAATTCTAATATTTTAGCCACTGATCAACCGTATCGTATTTGTAGGTTCCGTAGAACCGACTAACCATGGAAGAATAATATAAGCAGAATGGTCCCCTATCTATAGTAGGTACTACGAAAACTTATAAGACCTCATTCAGTAATTGTGAATCTATTGACCTCTGACTAGCGTGACCAGCGAACATTATTCTTAAACTATTGTTTATATTCAGATGACGAATAGATGATAATCTTCTATTTTTATAGTCTTGAGTAAATACCGATTTATTATTGTCATGATCTAATTAATAGATTCAACATCAATTGCAGTGCAGGAAAACTGACCGAACTAAAAATATATTTTCACTGTAACTAATAAAGTAGGTAAAAATGGAAGGAAAATTTATGCGTATCCCTCTTTTTGATTGTACAGTATGTTGCCAACGAAGTATTTAATTAACTTAGTTAATAAAAAAAAGAAGGTTGGTTGGTAACAATATCATATGAATTCAATGTTAAAATAACTTCAAAGTTTTGTCACGATGCAGTCGTGCGTCTCTATTAACCCCGTTTTATTCGGTGGTATACTGAAACAATGAAGGAAAACTTCATGCAGAAAAATGACATGTTCAAGAAGCTTAAAATTCGCAAATGAGTGACATACTAACATAAGTATGTATTTTATAATTACCCGCTGTAAGTCGAAGTTCCAGTCCTAGTGCTCAGACCAAATAAAAAGTAAAGTACGGAACTCTGCGAACAGCAAAGTGAGGCCGGTCAAACTACGCCTCGCATACACGCACACACGTCTCAGACCAAATAAAAAGTTTAAGACCAAGGCGTAGTTTATGTTGTAAGTGTGTGCGTGTATTGTGTATGTACACGGCGAGGCGTAGTTTGACCGGCCTTACTTTGCTCTTCGCAGAGTTCCGTCTTTACTTTTTACTTGGTCTGAGTCCTAGTGGGACCTCAATACACTGATTAGGTAGGTACGTGAATTAGTAATATCATTTTTCTTTTGAATTACATTCACTGTAGTAACACTAACAACCGAAATAATTGGAAGCCCAATTAATATGTCCATCGAAGTACTGGCAGCTAGACGATAAAGAAATCGTCTGTACTGCTATTTTGTAAGAACGTTCCTAAATTTATTGCAAGGATCGAAAATATTTCAATGAGACTCGTATAAAAATCGTTACAAAGTTTTTTATAGTAAAAAATTTGCCTCGTTTTAGCTCACAGTCATTGAGAAACAGTGTACCGTGACTAGGTATGAAAAAGCAAAAAATGAAATACCTATATTGAACTTGTTTTTATTTTAATGAAAGCTGCTTGGGTACTAGATAACTAGACCAATGGGTCCTCGGGAAGTGATTGCCGGTTAAGAAAATAGTGGCCATTATTTTTAAATTACATTTTTAAGTACCATGCTCTATTGCCATTATTCGAGCTATGGATTTAGAAAACTCATTAAATCCTACAAAAAATCAGGTTAGGATATGCTGTACTTTATCTAACGCTAAATCATCGGTTACTTGATTTGCATAACATACAATCAAAGGTCACAACAGGACTACATACACTTCAAGCCATAATTACCGACCCATCAATAATAAAAATAAAAAATACATTTATCCATTTTTCTCGACTAAAACTCACCTAAACATGTCACAAAAGTCACACTTTTCAGCACATTACACCATTTTATTCACTAGAACACATATACGCGTATAAAATCACCATTTGATAAATAAACACTGTATACTTGCGTAAGCGCAACGCCTGGCCACTACTCTGTTCAACACACGAATGTCTGCGCGTGCCGCTCGCACCGCTAAAATGCTGCTACCACTATAATTGCTAAATAAACGGAGCAATAAGTAAATACTGTATTACGATGAAGTTTTTGCTTGCTATTAATGAATGCTAAACGAGATGGTTTAAAAGAAAGGTGAATTTAAATGCAACTAAGTGTAGTGTTGGTATGTCGGTTTTTGCGAGGCGATTTAATCGGAATGAAAAAGTTTGTAACTTTCTTCGCAAGTTTGGGATACTTTTTCCTTGATTATTTGGATTTCAACGAGTATCCGTATTTTTTGTCGAAAAGGAAACCACCAAATGAAATACCTACCTACTTCAAATCATACAGTATGTAGCTTACTTAAGTTAAAGTGTGTGTCTAGGAAACCACTAAAACCCACGCAGTAATTTTATTTTCCAAACACTCTGTATTTAACTTTTACTCTATGAACAAAAAAACTTTCTTAAAAACCCCGGACGCGTAACGTGTATTTATTTACTGTTTATTAAATTATACGTTGTTCTTTCTGGTGAATGAACACGAAGTGGAGTGATTCAGTAACATTTTACGGCTCCTCACTCATTCACTAACATCAAGCTAAAGTGTGTTTATGTCGTAGTGACATAGGCGAAGCTGGTAATTTGCTTTACTTCTAAATAAATGCCTAGGTATTTATAACCATAATTAAGGGGTCTAAAATGGCCACTTAAACACAATCATAAAGGGATAATAATATGAATTACAATAATACAATTTATAGCTGCATCTGTGGCAATTTTAAATTTTTAGGTGATTGATAATTATTATTATCAAATTATGATTCTGCTGATGTTGCATAGAGGAACGGTGGCCCAGCAGTGGCGGACCCGACTCACGAACACCGAGTGATGGGTTCGAACCCAGTCAGGCGCATTGCTTTGTGTAATTTATTTCATCACCACTACTCTCCAACGGTGAAGGAAATTATCGTGAAGAAAACGGTATGTCTTAGAACTATCGAATCGAAGACATGTGACATCCAAACCGGATTGGGCCCGCGTGCGGTGGATTATAGCTCATCCCTCTCCTGGAGAGGGAGGCTGAGGCCTTGTAGTGGGAACAATATAGGCTGATGATGATGATTCTGCTAAAGGTGCCATTTTAGACTTCCTGAAGAAAGGGAAAATTCTGACATTTGATAGTGTCAATTCCTTATTTGACATAAGGAATTGACACTATCAAATGTCGCATGAGTAAGCCGAAACCACTTTTAAACTGAATTCAGTTCGAAAGTGACTTGAAAATTAAGTGGTATCGGGCAGTTCATCAGATATGTTCTCATAGACAGTAATATAAAATCACCCCTTATCTTTAAAGTCTCAATAGAAAGTTTACGTCGTTACGTGTTATGTAAGAAAGGATAAGATGTCCATTACTTACTAGTCACTTTTAGAAATGCCCTATACATCGTTTGTGCAACAACGTACACATCACGCCACAGTAATGTTAACAGTATTAATTATTCAGTTTAATGAACAGATGCAACGTCTTATGTGTCATTGACTGACATGTCAATTGAGCGGTGCATCATAGACAGTACAAATATCTTAGAATATATATAGATATTTCTGTCCCATTGTTGGGCCTCTACTCATGTGAACAGTGACACGAACACGAACGAGACACGAACAGTGATCACCAATTCACCACGCTTGTTAAAGACGGGCTGACGTTTTTATTCATATATTAATTTATATTTAGTCCAAGTTTCCTCACGATGTTTTCTTTCACCGATGTCACTGATGTTCACGATAAACTTAGAAATACATATGAATTGTAAGACACAAATTGGCCCGGATTTGGACTCACAATTTTATGCATGAGATGAGACGCTTATGGTCTTAACCTCTATACAACAATCTTCTGACAAAATACAGTAACTTTCGAGTCTTTTAAATTACAAAAAAAAACTTTACAACACTATTGAGTGATAGGTTATAAGCTGAGATCAGAGTTGGTAAACTTGCAATAATAGTGCACCAATACAAACCGCAAATAGAAAACCTAGCACAACTTTCTGGAAATTCAAAGAGCATCGAAGCGCATACTTTTGCTGGTTCAACTGTGTTTTACTTGTGATCTATTCGATCTTTATTAGGAGTTAGGAGGGTGTTTGGAGTGAAGTCATCGCCTTTATTGGCAGTTACTGAGTCTATTTATGGATAACGTATGGGTGTTGTAAGTTTGATGGAGTGAGGAATTAGGAGGATCTAAAAGGGCCATCTTGTGAATGTTGCTTGCTTGGGAAGAGAAGCATACAGCATGGAAAAAGGTACAGTCAACAGCAGAAGTAGCTTGACATTTCGTATCTTATATTATTGTATGTGCAGAACTCCAGCTATATTTTTTAATTTTTCTGAAGATTATTCAATAAAATATTCCTAACTCGTCAATAACTTGTTAGTAACGTGATATTTCTACAAAGTTGTTTGTTTAAAACCTGTTTTGAGACTTTAAATAGTGTTTATCTACTTCTGCTGTTGACTGTACATTTAACTTCTAAATCAATCTGTAATTAAATAATGAATATGATGTTTAATAAGAAATAAGTAATAATTTAAACAGTTTCGCTGTCGTTATTTTGGAAACATTGACTTTTTTCTGGAAGGTAAAAGTCTTGGAAGCTATAATAATATCAATGAGGATTTTTACACAAAGTTTACGAAAATGTCAAACTCTCCGCCAAAAGTTCTGGCTGAGTCAAATTAAATTGTCGTTAAAACGCTAAGAAGAAGTAGAGTATCACCGATTATCACCGCTGCGGAGGCCTCAATAACAAAGTAAGTAAGTAAATAAAATTCACTTTTACTGGAAAGTAAACGCAGGTAGGTATGTACTTGTTTTAAAACAGATTTCATTTCACGAAACGATTACCTACACGAAAATGCGTGATCATGATCATACAACGACTTTCTGTCAGAGAAGTAGATATAACTTCATTACTTATGATGACGATGTTATTCCATGTTTATTTCAAACAATAAAACATAATTAACAATTAAGAAAATCCTTTGATAATTATACTAATAATCACACAAATTATAAAGCCGAAAGTTTGTGAGTGTGTGAGTGTGTATGTTTGTTACTTCTTCACGCAATAACTACTGAACGGATTTGGATAAAATTTGGTACACAGATCTGGATAACCACATAGGATAGTTTTTATTCCGATTTTATCTTCCCGTGGGATAATTTTCGAGTTGTAGCGGGGGAAGCCGCTGGCACCAGCTAGTATAACTAATAAATATATGTAAGTATCTAATTGTGGCTATTGCGCTGGAGATCGCTTGACTATGCACTTTTTATTTTATTTTTTAATTGCAAAATGGGCCGGCCTACTCTGCACCTCGATCGATGATGGCCTTAGTAAAAAGCAATGAATGAAGTCTATGATGGAACGAGTGTGCCCAGAAGACGTCTAGGCTGTTCATTCTTTGTTTGAAGGCAAACGGGTTAAAATGTAAGAGGGAACACAGCCGCACTCATCAAATATTTGTTCTCATTCTCTCTCCTGCAAGCTATTTATTATCATGTATGTTTATCCAAGAAATAGAAAACCACTATTCTGTGCAATAAAACGTTGTTTTTCAGCAAGATATTTTATTTGTTCAATTCAATCGTACTGAAAAAGTTACGTGCGTAGCCTTTTTACAACTATGATGGGGTATGCACTCAATCATCTATTATTTGTATTCTTTGGCAATTACGCTATTGGCAAAAATACACCGTTCCGGTATGCGGTTTAGGATCACAATGCAAACTGACACAATAGACCTTACATTTTGTAGTGTCTGCCTATGTAACGTAAATGCGGGAATCGGATTATGATACGATCAAAATATACCTAAATAGGATAGATTTAGAGTGCTTCTAATGTAATATGTTACAATTCGGACCTAGTTCTAACAATTGAGCTTACTCGTACAATGCAGTGATGTCATTGGATTAGCGGAGCGAAGAGCTTACCGTTTACGATACAATCATACAATCCTATTCTACTGGTGATTTGTATATAATATTATAACTTTATAAGAGACTGTCCAGATAATGGTGAAAATATACGAGTACAGAGCGATTGCTTTCAAAACATGCTACTATGTAAGTTACAGCATATTAATATTACGAATATGAAAGTAAGTCTGTCCAAAAGTTTTATTTACGCCTTAACGGCTAAAATAATTTCAATGAAATATGGCACATTGGTAAACCATGGGTTGTAGATAAAAAGTATCCTATGTTCCAGCACCACCATGCCCTATACTTTTATCTCTGTACTGCGTGTCCGTGAGATTATCGCCAATAATTGTCCTGCATCTTATATCGTTGTGTGAATAATCTTAAATTATCGTAGCCAATCACTCAAATCCTCCTAGAATCACTCACTTACCAGCATGATAAAACCACTGATGAGTGACCACTGCATCCAGTTGTTTAACATTCACAATCTCCTTTTAATTCCTACAGAAAATAAAGCCATAGAAAACTCACACAATAGCGGAGTGGTGCCTGTAGTGTAGCGGAGCTGACGGCGTGGTAGGTGGCAGGGCAGATAAGGAGGCAGGCTGAGGAGAGCCACACCATCGGCCCTCTCGCACGTCTGATGAGCCTGCCAATGAGACAGACGGTGGTAAGTTAATGGCCTGTGTAGTTTGCAAGGCCAATTGGGGTTATGCGTAGATCCGTAAAGAAGTAGCTGTGGTCTAGCTAATGGGAAGGAGTGCAAACTGCTGATAGATAAGAACCGTCAGAAACAACAAGTCTGCAAATGTTTTAGAGCGAATTCCACGAAAGAAAAAACGTAATCAGTACATTTTAAAGTTCATTCTGGAGCAGTATCAGTTGTGGAATATTGACACTGTTCAGATATGCTGAACGCGTACCGTATTATTTGTGAAATTCGCTCTTAGAGGTGAAACAGCTTCATTTGACTTTTCGTACTTCCCAAGACTGCAATATGCTATGGCTATAGGTATTACTGTTTCTTTATACACAACGTAGGTACTAACTTGCAGAATCATATATCACGTTATTTTCTAAAAGTATTCCTGGTGATTTGTTGGTTCCTCCGATTGGTATTCATTATTGTGGTATATTAGGATTAGTTCCTTGTAATACTCACTGCCATAGAGCGTCAGGTGGGATGGTGGTCTGCTGGCCAGCACCGGAGTGGAGCCATACCTCTCCCCGCCCGCAGACAGGCGCCCCCCGAGCGGCTTGAACGCTATCGGACGGATCACTGATTTGCCCTGGAACAAGAAAATGCAAGCGTTAAAGGCATTAAGTCCGTCTTTGTAAGGTTGTATTACTTGTGCATAAAGTTTTAATAAATAAATAAATGAAGCAAAATGTTTTCTTTTTTTTGGCGGGTGCTGGACCCCTCCCGCTCTTGGGCACAGCGAAAGGGAGTGTCAGAGTTCTACTGACTAAAAACCACCCATGTTTCTTCTTAGCCCTTTATGTCGAAGCCGCGGTATCTCTTGCGAACAACCCGCAGCCCCGACGGGTGTTTTGTTCTCTTGTGATTGATTGAAGTCTACGCATCACTCCGGGCGTCTTTGAAAAGAGACATGAACAAAAAAATCCGTTTAGTGCAGTAGGTCAACCGTAAACTACCGATAAAGTTAATTCACATTGACATTTCCTAAAGACCGATTGTCTAGCTAACCGATTTACCGACCATTATCTCAAGGACCCAAACAAATTGTTTTTTAAACGCATTCGTTAGTTAATAAGTCCGTGCACATTTATCCAAGCACGGAATTGACATTTTGTACGCAACAACGCATCGAAATGTCACGACGAAAAAGGTCAAACTTGGTATATTCGGTGTTCATCAATGTGTGTTACCGTTACGATGATATATGAGGGAAATATATGGATTTCGTGCCGACATTAATCAGGGCTTTACGTTTCAAATTAGGCCACAGTATTAATAAAGTCGTGTCGACTCTTACGGAATTCCATCGGTTGTGCAATAAAAGTATTTCTATATCTCTGCTTGTCTTAACATATTCTTGTGCATTTCACGGTACTGTGTGATAACGGATAAATTGTTTGTGAAATATGATTTCAATCTTTTGTTTCATCATCCTTCATTTCATCAACCTTTTTTATTTTTGGGGATTGGAAAATCATCAAATAATTCCTCCCGCTCTTGGGCAAAGCGGAAAGGAGTATCGGAATTCTATAACTGACTAAAAACCACCTATGTTCCTCTTAGCCCTTGTGCCGAGGCCGCGGTATCTCTTTCGAACAACCCGCAGTCCCGACAGGCATTTCACCAACCTTCTCTTGAAGTAGCATACTGTTTCTGCTGTCATGTCGAAATCCACCCTAACAAATACATAAATGCCCCTATTACTGCAATTTGATGATATCAATCTCTTCGAACAATGGAAATAATTAGTAGATATCGCGTATGAATCATTCTATTCATAATTAAGTTGTTGTAAGCTATTGATCTTGAGAAATATGACGGAGCTTGCAAATAGGGATGTTATGTGATGTCGGAGTTGGAATCGGAATCGGAGGCGAAGCTCGAGATCGTGGCAGAAGAGAGATGAGTTAAGAAGGGAAAAAAGAAAAAAATGTGTTTTGTATTTGTGTGTGTTGTATGTTTTGTGTGTTGTGTTATTGTGTTGTTGTGGCGCGCCTAGTAAAATAAAATGATACCTACCTGTTTGTACACGGTGACTGCGTCCGCCACGCTCTGTCGCCGCTATCTAATATGCTTCGACTAAAACTTCCGATTTAAAAGTGTCGGAACCGAAATCGGAACCAGAGTCCGGAGGTGTAGGTAATATTAATCGGAAGTTCCGACCTATCGGAATCGGAGTCGAAGCTCCGTAACATCCCTACTAAGTTATTTCCATTCCACTGTGAAAAGTAAACTCATCATCATCGATCTCTTCCCCTTATATCAATTCATTTGGGGTTGTTCCACCATGTCTTCTTCTTCCATACTTCTCTATACTTAACTCGCCTTATCATCCTTCCTAACACAATCCATCCATCATTAATTATCTTTGATCTCCCTCTACTCTTACTCCACATTCATACTCAAAACTTTCTTTCGCACGACATTTTCTCAGTATCACATGCCCATACCAGCATAACCGATAAGCTAGCTGGCTTGCTTTAAGTAAACTAAAATGTTCAATAAACCCGCCTAGCCTAATGTACAGCACTTTTTATTAGTCCAGTTTTTATAAATAAATAAAATAAGGTTTTCCGATTGTTGAAAAAAAGCAGAAACCGGAATAAAAACCTTAAGAAGTACGAGTGGAACAACGCATTTGCAACGCACGCACAAACTTTCAGACAAACTTTTTTGATGAAGTAATTAAACAAAATATACAAATTAAACTTGTACAACGTGCCAACGAATCAATCAGGCGGAATGACGTGAATTGGTGATAAAAAACGCGTGCCTTACGACCATCGATGTCGAACGGAGTACGGGCAGAGACGCGGGAATGTCCAGTATGTCCATCGGGACAAAAAACTGGAACACTTTACAATCTTGGCATTACTACATACGGCACTGTTTGGTTTCCTTTGATGACCACATCAAAGGAAACCAAACAGTGCCGTATATGAATATACTCATAGTATGGACTTACTTGCATATGAGACAGAGTAGGAAATGTAGTGGGACCATGATGGTATTGTAATTTTGTTAATTTGTATATTTTTTAATGGTCGATCTGCAATTATGAGGGAAAGCTGCATCTGTCATTCATTGTTGACAATTTATTTAATATTCATTCATTCAGTTAATTTCTTCATAAAACTTGTCAATCAGGCAGTTGCTCCACTACTAACTTTCAGTACTACAACAATAGTAACTTGGTACGGTTAGTACCAATCATCGTTTGTATGCATTAAATATTGTTTTAAAACTGTATACAATTAAAGCAATTTATGTTTTAAATGAATACGTGGTAGGTAACCGTTTCCGCGTCGGTGAGTCTGCCACCCTGTACAATTAAATAGCAAGTATCGGGGCATGTTATAGTAGCGGATAGCAAAGTGATATAAACATACTTAGTACGGTATGAAACCTGTTACTTATACGGATACCTGTTACTAAGGGTGTGAAAATGTGAAACTGGATTGCAAGCTCATTAGAATTGCAAAATACTTTCGCAGGAAGTTTTCACGTCAGAATTATTGTTCAATGTTCTTGTTACTGGTATATTTTATGAGTTTTCCTCGGCTTATGCACATTATATTACGATTGTTATGGTACCTGAGTTTTAATGAGTACTGAAATGTTACTTGATGCGTTATTTGGTTTGATTTCTCGTTTAATTTCTTATAAATCTACAGAGTGCTTTCAACATAGAACTCAATAGTAAGTCGACATCTTTGAACGTTACTTAAGTCTATATTTGGCTCCCGCGATGACCTCCGGCCACCGTAGACGCGGGCCTGTGGACGGTGAGTGATGGGCTAACTCGCCGTCCGTCCGTCTCACGACGAAAACGGGCCGTGTCGACGACGGCGCGTTCGTGTTCCACGCGCGCCTCAAAGAGATGTCAGCAACATGGGAGGGGCCCGAAAGGGCCGACGCCTGTCGGGGCCGCGGGTAGTCCACCGGTTATCGCGGCCTCGACATAGAGGGCGAAGAAGGAACATGGGTGGTTTTTAGTCAGTAGAAGTCTGACACTCCCTTTCGCTCTGCCCAAGAGCGGGAGGGGTTATTCGATGATTTTACACCCACCAAAAAAAAAAAAATATATCAAATTCTTTATTTGGCTTTATTTAGAAACGGGAAGATGAAGCAAAAAGATTTGATAGATTAAGGCGTTGGATTTCCTACATTACAAGTATCCTCACTAATTAAGCGTTTACAGGCGAAATTGTCTCCAGAGAAATAATTATCTTTGGAAAGTACGAGTTATATTTATTTCATGATATCATGACTAAAAAGGCACTGAAAATAACTTCACAAAATGGCTTCAAGAATAAAACAGACAACAGTGCCAGTCGGTCAAACACTCAGAGACAACATGCATAAGCAACACAAACAAAGCTTATTTGTACAGGAAGACAAGTTTATGGGCTACAAGACATGGGGACTTCGAGAAGACCTTCTAAACGCCACATTATAGTCGCATAAAATAAAATAATGGCAATATTATACGTCCATGATGGGCTTTCGGTCATAAATTTGCGATGGACATAACATCACTATTGATAAGAGTCCCACACTGATGGTTTAATCGTGACGAGACAGCCATTCATAGCCATAATGTCTATAAAGCAGTATGTTTTGATATATTACTAAGGAGAAGACACAACTTATGATGGCTACTACAAAGAATCCTACGCATATAATCTGGCAATTAACCTGACATTATAGACGCAAGAGGCCTAAAATTAAGTAAAAGTTGTGGAGAAATATGAATGCTAAGGACAGCAGACACTTGTGCAAAAAAAAGCAGAAGGCTAATCCTGCAATTAAGTCAGGATGAGAGATGGAGATAATAAGACTGCTTATTTCAAAGACAACACGTTCAAAAGAACCAATTCAGTACATTAATTTTGAAGTCATCATCCCAATTGGCTATTTGACTGCTGTTAAAAAATCACGAAAATGTTATGTTATTTCAAAGAGCTAACAAAAATAACGCGATGTGTGAAAAAAGTAATTAAATCGATCAAAAAATGGCTTAGTTTTAACTGATTTTAAATGGCATGCTTGACAAAGACAGCGCCTTAGAAACGTGACGTCATATTTCTTGCCGCCATAGTTACGTAGTACGAATGGCCGTTTCGCGCGACAAGGATAGAAAGTGCCCCCAACAAAAACTTCTAAAGCATGTAGCTACACCATTTTTAGATCGATTTTATAACTTTTTTCACACATCGTGTTATTTCTGTTAGTTCTATGAAATAACATAACATTTTCGTGATTTTTCTACAGTAGTCAAATAGCCAATTGAATATTTATCAAGACATACTGGTATCATTATCTTCCTGTCCTTGTCCCATTCTACATGGAGTCGGCGTAACACATTTTCTACTTCCATTCTCACTTATCAGACGACACGGCATCAATTACTCCTTTCTCTTTCATATCATCCTCACACAATCCATCTTTTCTTTAGCCTTGCTCTCCCTCTCCAGACATACTGTGATCTAGGCTATAAAATATTGGCGACAGATAAAATATAAACTGACAACATGATGTTTTAATGTTTGGACTGCAAACAAACAGGTCAGGTAAAGAAGACAGTTTCAAACGTCCAGAGGCGTCTAGGTTAACTGTAACAAGGCCAGGCAGACGACCAGTCTGTGGGTTTGTGTGGTACATGGTATGAAAAATAGCGAGTTTTGTAGGTATCGCATATTGCAGTTTGTGTGATCTACTAATTAGAAACCTTAGATGTTTAGAAAAGGGTAGTTTGTAGAGGTAGGTACTATCGTGGGTAACCTTCATGGTATTAGAAGTTTTTCAATTCTAATTTATGGCATATGGGTTGCTAATATAAATGAAGTTCAATCACGAAGTATATTTAATAGGTATCTATCTATATTTTTTCTTTCAATAATGTAAGATAAGGTCTTTAAAGAAGCCCGTCGGGGCTGCGGGTTGTTCACAAGTTACCGCGGCCTCGACATATAGGGCTAAGAAGGAACATGGGTGGTTTTTAGTCAGTAGAAGTCTGACACTCCTTTTCGCTCTGCCCAAGAGCGGGAGGGGTTATTTGACGATTTTCTACCCGCCAAAAAAAAAAGGTTCAAAAGAAGAAGACTTGTAATTCTTTCATGATTTCATTGTATTTAACTGAAGGTAGATACCGTTAATAAAAAATATGTCAACTTCATGCGTAGGCTATAAATTAGCGATAGATCTTATTAACTCTTTCCATTCGCATAATTTTCTCACTCAAACCACCTACTAACTGTTTGTCTCGTTGCCACCCGGAACATACAAGTGATTTGTCTCCCGTTTACCAGACCGGATAGTCTTTATCGATACTTTTGACTCGATTACTCGTTTAAGAATCGATATCGATAATCGTGTCGTTAATTTAACGATTATGTGCCCTCTTTCTAATAGGTTCTATTAGTTTTATTGCAGTGAGTGAATGGGTTGATTGACACAGTTATATAAATACATTGTAATTTCTAGACTAACATTCCAGTCTAGATCCGTCTGAGCGCGGAAAGTGGTTTACATAGGGGCTATCACAGATAGGATGGGATTTAGCTAGTACTGTAGGAGTAATGTGGAGTCGTTTAAACTTGAAGGCGAAGATCTAATCCCTTTGAGGTTCTATTTATTCTGATATTTACATAGTGATTGGAATATAAGATAAAATTGGAATCTTATAAGATTTGCAGCTATTTTGACATCATGTGGCCCTGTTTTCGATCGACATACTGTCCGACAGCTAGTGCCTGGCCTGGCGCTGGTTTTCCTGTGGACCGGATTGCGCTTTTTATGATAAAGGTAAGTCCAATATTTCCTCAATAATGACAAGTAGTTCTAATATGTATTCTGTGGCAGTTCAAACCTCGAATCTATTCTAAAAATAACATTGGTCAATAAAAAAAAAGCGTAGCAACAAAAGCCAACTAACATCCGCATCAAACCAAACCAAATCACCAATTTCCTTACATAGATCCGTACCCACTTGCGTTTATTATGCCACTACATTATATATTGCATAAAGTTTCCTCTGCAGCCGGGGGTTACAACATAACCAGTTGATCTAGTATCCGACGGAAGATTGCGCATTACGCATTACAGTGCCGTATTGGATGGGACAGATAATTTCCGCCATCGCGTCGTTACACTTCCAATTACTACAGAAAATGTCGGCAAAAAGTTGGAACTGAGAAAAGGACTGCTAGTTAGTGTAATCTTGGAGATTCTATTGGTATAATGTGGTGAACTTTATGCTGATGGATTTGCATATTGTATTTACAACTTTTTGCATAGGCACTCGTGGTTTATGAAACCGTTATATGGGATTGATTGGGTTGGGCACTTACCGAGAAAATGGTAGCAGAAACTAGTTTTTTAGTGAAAGTATATGAGAAAAAAGAGGTGTGCTGACTGAAAGGCAGCAGCATCATCTCCCTAGCTTTTTCCAAACCATGTTGGGGTCGGCTTCCAGTCTATCCGACCTCTACAACCCAGTTAGTACAAGGAAATACGATTTGTCTTGGTAAGACTGGTTCTAAGCTGTGACTATAAAAGACAACAATGACTCAAAATGTTAAAACAAGCCAGAAGTTAAGAATTATGACAACATCCCTAGAATAATTGATTTACCACCTCAATAATAATACCTGTATATACAGACAGTCATAGTACTAAAACATAATATTATAATCACACAATCTAACAGTAATTGCGAATAAAGCAATAAATAGCTTCGTTTATACGCCAATAACAAGTACCGGCGTGGTCGAAGTGGCTCTCTATCTCTATAAATCATGGAGCACATTGCCACCCAGAGAGTGGATGTTGGGTGCCAACTCAGAGGTTATAGATGCGCTTACATGGATAATATATCGATCAATATTATTGTCCCAGGTAGTGGAGCAATATCAAGCAATGTTGCTCTACTCCAGTTTTATACGTCCCTGCGTGCCTATTGGCCTTGTTCTGTTCTGTCTCCTGATGATATGGAGGGAAGTGGAAATTATGTTTATACTACACCTGCTTGGAAAGTACCTTGATACTTTATCAAATTTACGGTAGAAAGTACGTCATTGCATATCGAACAAATATGCGGGGAGAAAACGCATCTGAGCGGGAGAGAAAAGTGTATGAAAATCCATTTCTTACGTGGTTTTTTTTTTTTAATTTTGGGTAAGACTATGCGCCGGTAACCTAAATATCAAAAGCCAAAAAGTATTTACAGTGAGTTTTTATCTCCAAGTTCGCAAAATGGCACTGGCCACTAGCTGTGTGTTGGATGGGGTCGGGCTGGCAGTGCGACCCTGCGGCGTAAACAATTTGAAAAAAGAACATGTAAAAATTGCAGACGCCATTGGCGCCATTTTCAATTTGTGTGTTGTTTGAGGATTCAGTTTTCGTAGAAAGTAAAATAAAACTATCAAAATGATAAGTAGTGATAGTGATGATGAAGATTTTTCAACTCCGCCGCAGTTGAAGGAAACAGCAAAAATACTGATTGATAACCTTTTACCACAGAAATCAATTAAAAAATATAATAAAACATAACGATTTTTTGCAATGGAAAAGTGAAAAAAATGCGGCATCTTTTTCTGAAACAGTTTTGCTAGCTTATTTCAGTGAAAAAGCGCAAAAATACAAACCAAGTACGTTATGGTCTATGTACTCAATGTTGAAAAGTACTATATTGACAAGAAACGACATAAATATTCAAGAATACAGAAAACTTACAGCATTTCTGAAAAGAAAGTCGGAGGGATTCCGTAGTAAGAATTCAAAAGTGCTTACTACAAAGGATGTTTATTCCTTTTTGCAGAATGCTCCAGATGACAAATATTTGTTGATGAAGGTAAGTTTATGAACAAAATGCACTGGTTTATGATTTATTACGTACCTATTTATGAGTAGAAATCTAATAGGTTTTCATGTTTGATATTTTTGTTTACAGGTTATTTTGATTTTAGGAGTAAATGGGGCCTGTCGTTCGCAAGAACTTGTGGATATGACAACAGACGATATCGAAATCCTCGAAAATTGAATAATTGTCAATATTCCTAACACAAAAACCAAAATTCAGCGATCATTTGTTATATCAGGCTTATTTTATGAGATAATGAAGAAATATAACGAAATTCGCCCCAGTGACCCCAAAACCAATCGGGTTTTACTACAATATAAAAACAAAAAATGTACGAAACAAGTAATTGGGAAAAACAAAATAATTACTGTGCCAAGAGAAATAGCTTCCTACCTTAATTTACTCAACCCACTAGAATACACTGGCCACTGCTTTCGCAGAACTTCAGCGACTATTCTTGCCGATACTGGTGCTGATTTAACCACAATAAAACGCCACGGTGGTTGGAAATCGTCCGCTGTTGCAGAAGGTTACATAGAGAATTCCGTAGGAAACAAAACACGAATAAATAACCAAATATCGGGATCGATTAATGTGCATCAAGACTCATCTCCTCAACCATCAACGAGCGCGGCGATGCCAAATGCTCCTCAGCAGCCAGTTGCCCCTTTGGCACCACAGCCTTCTACGAGCGCAGTGCCAACAGCACAGCCAGTTATTCCTCCTACATTGTCGCAAACATCTCAAACAATCATTAATGGAAAAAGTGTTACATTAAGCTTCACTAACTGCAACAATTTCAATATAAATTTCAATTAGTAAAGATTTAGTTTTTTATTTTCCTCGTAGGTGTAGTATAAAGCACTATGTATCACTCGAGAGAAAGCGCGATTCCCGATCTCGGGTGTTTTAAAGCCCTCCCCTACGGCTCGGGCTTCAAACGACACCCTCGACGGTAATCGGTCACTTTCTCCTCTCGGTGAACAATGTACTATTTTCCCACTCCTTCGCTATTCTTTTCTGGTTAATTTCGTTGCGGGATCCAAGACAGTTAAATCGTTTCTCTGGGCCTTCGACGCGACGCTTTTCTTGTGGTCGCCACTGTTGATTCTGGCTATCAGGAGTTACAGTGGTTTGGGAATAGTGTTGCGGGCTTGTCCCAATAAAAAAAAATGTTGCTCAACTGATGTATTTTGGAGTCAAGCTTGTAGTAAACGGCTTTTAAAGGCGCTTCCGTGGAGAAATAAATGCGATATGAAGTTATGTGTTTCTCACCCTCCAAAAAAAAGGGTCCTCCGACCTTCGGGTGTCGTGTGTCTGGTACACATGCAACTGCCCGACAAATTGTTGTCGGGTTCTTCTTAGAGTCTTAGGTTGCGGATAATTTTCAGGTTATTGATGTTAGTTCTTCATTTTTGTCAAAGATGGCGCTGTAGTACTTTTTGTAGTGACGCTGCACAATGTAGGTACCTACCTACTTACATTACTTTTAGTGTGTTTTATGCCCGGTTCCTATAAACAAGAAACGAGTCGTTTTGCTTACGGATAGTAGCATTTTCAACGAGACGTAGGCCAAAACCGTTCCTATAAAAAACGATTCGTAAGTTAAGTTACCGATAGATCAGTACCTACGGATGGGAGGGTTACGAGTAACGAACCGTAAGCTAAATGTATGCAGATGTGGGGCGATGGTGTTTCTATAACAAAATAGTAACGTCAACGAGTCGTCAAAGTTACGAGTCGTTTACAATTTGTTAACCGCCCGATCTTGGTCGGTTGTTTACAAAAGTTTTACTTATTTTGCGTTGTTGTTATGTTTTAAAAACCTATTTCTTGGTGTTTCTCGCACAACTTAGCAATTTAGTGTAATTTTTAAGGCTACATAAGCTTCACTACATTTGAAATCAAAATTAAAGCAGGTAAATGAGAAGCTCGTTTTTATTAAATTTATGGAAGCCACTCTGAATTCATGACAGAAAAAACAAAGATGTACCAGTGATGATAAAAACAGTATTTGTATACTGTTTTGTTGTCCGACAGTAAAAAGTATAATGTAGTGAAAAACAGTATAAGTAATACTGTTTTTAACAGTATAGTTGAGAACCCTGGGTGTAACGTCCATTGTAGAGAGTAATTTATGTAAGTTTAACAGAAGAATATCTTATACCAACGGATATATTATGTTTTACGACAAAACCTTAGAAAACCAATATTAAAATAATGCTCTGTGCCATAAAATTTAATTCCCATTAATGCTAACACAAAACTTAAACTTAGCTTAGAATGCGTGTCAAGCTCCCATATTATTATTATACTCTTTGGGTCAGGCGCTCTCAATCGCGTTTTGTTCACTTCAGTAGCCAGAACAGAAAAACAAATAATGTTTTTTTTTATGAAATAATGAGATTTCTTCAACACCAAAATAATAAAATAAACATAAAAATTAAGTTTACTGTATAAAAGTATAAATATGTTATTTATTGTGTAATCTGCACATGGATTTACTCTAGTTCTAAACATTCTTAATTTGTAATAACGAAACGCAAGGAGGGTCGAACATGTGTGTTGACCGAGGGCTTTGGTAAGTGGGTAACCAACACCCGTTCGTCGCAGGTAGAAGTGGCAAAAACTTTTAGGAACGCCTTTTAACGTTCGTTACTCGTTACTCAAAAACGAATGGTATCTTTTGCACAATAACGAACCGTTGTTTATAGGAACCGGGCATTAGTGTGTACTTACCTACTCACCCAACAAAATATTCGGTCATTTATTTAGGGAGACATCAACAATATTTGTCGGGGTACCCATTGACAGTAATAGTAATAAACAAGGCAGTAAAATTGCCCATGTAAATGTAAATACAGCTTAAAATATACCTACATCGAAACAAGTCTAGTCCTGACTAGCCACTAGATTAGTGCGTCAAGCAGTAGCTACAGATTGTCACCACTAGAATAATATTAATTCGATTTTATGTCGTAGATATAATATTATTAATTAAAATTCAGATTAAATTATGTTTAGCAATTTATAGATTTTATCTTGATCTAATCGGATGATCAAATGACGAAAGATGAGGTAAAATTAAATTTTAAATATTGTGTTTAATTTATCGCTCAGCTAATTAATAAATTGTAGGCAGTCTAAAATGTATCTATTCTTTTAAATATTCAAATCATTTACCAACGCATTTTGACATTCCTACCTAATTCTTCCTCATAATTCCACATAAGAATAATTTTGAAACCGTTCGTTTTAGAACTTCGTCCTTCATCGTTTGAAAGCTGTACATTGGTACCTACTAGGATCGTTTACCGCGAATTTGAATTCGGAGCTAAAACTTCATTTTTTTTTATTAATTTGTTTTTCTGTTTTTCAACGTCATTTAAGCGCCAAAAAATCCTTGCACCGCTATATTTGTAACGCGCCAACTGTGTAAAGCTAATAATTCTCTTACGCGTTTTTACGCAATCTCGTAGGTGCATCTACCAATGTTAATAACTTATACGTTATCAACGACGTTATCAAATCGATGTTATAATTAATTGTGTGCCTATTGTCAATACTAATAACGACATAACAGGTGATTATGGATTGCAAATAACGTTGATGAAGGCTAAATGATGGCGAAGACCGTGAGATTCTTTCATCACTAGAGCTACTTGTATGTTATGTTATGTATCCTAATTCAGGCAATTTATTGATGAATCAACATCTTCCTGCCCACGTACAAAGCGCGAATATCATTTATTTTATTTAACAAACTTTAAAAAAACAGATATTACTTTAAAATGGAATACCGATCAAAATAGAATCTATTTTAATTGCAACATTAGAACATCTCAAAACCACAATTTTATAAAAAAAAATCTCCGTGACTTAAGAATGGTATTAATTTGAGATATGGATATTACATTATTATTATACCAATGATTTCACGCCATAAATTGGCTACTGAATATTAAACTCATTCATCTACTACCTTAAGCTTCTCATTTCATTTCAATGAATGTCTATAACAGGCATATGAAATGATTGTAAAGGTATGCGTTTGTTAAATTAACATAAACATTCATTATTACATCACTGAATGTGTGTAAAGAATACCTGTGCCATTAAATCACGCCTACGACTAATCAGCCGGGTTGCAAAAATCAAAATTTGCATGACACTAAACAATAACGTGTAGCAAATTGCTATAACAAATATGGCAGGACCGGTACCACGATGTGTCGATGATGTGTGCGGGAAAACTCGCAACGATTACGAACAAGGATTTGTGAATATTTCATATTGCCTGATGTGCCTTGGTGTAATTGAGAAAGCAAGAAGGCGAAAATTATCAGAGACGGGCAGAAGATTAAGTCACTACATCAAATAAAGATAAAGCTCTGTAGCACTTACAACACAAATTACAACATAAAGACAGTAAAAAAAAATTCCCACGATTACCGAAATTTCAAACAAATCCCATTACAATTCCTTAAACACTCAAAGCCATCCAAATTATTGGTCAAATGCAAAATGATAATGACGAAGACGATTACAAGGCGAGTAACAGAAATATTCGCAAAACATTTGCGAAACCCCAGGCGTTCTCCCACGTTCGGGCACGCGAGTTAGAAAAACGTGTACACCTCAAACCGGTGATTCCTTTCTCTAACATCATAATAAGTAATAATAACCGTAAGCGACAGGCAGAAACAGCCCCCAGCTAAATCCCAGGCTGTCTGCAAGTTACAACAAATTTTGGAATTCCTCCTCTTTAGTTAGGTAATTGTTGGGAAGCCTGAGGGCTTCTGCCCAAGCGTAAAAGGTCCAGTTTCGACTCTAAATAGCGTCCCACGCTTTAATGGTAATAATGTTTTAATAGCTCCTTTAAACGCTAAAAATGCCACTGTCATAATAAAACAGAATTGGAGCAAAGCACGCGATTTAAATAATCTGGGAATGCGCTAGCAGCTAAAAGACCATGTAAACGTTTTCAAGAATTCAGATATGAATTTGAAAATCCATGTCATGTTCTGCATTGGTAATACAATCTCAATGACAAGCAATACCAACCACCAGATTTAATTTCACAATATATTCGAACTGAGTCTCGGTTACTGGAATATTTGCGCACAATACAATTTCTGCACTCCTTTAATACACCTATAAAAATTTGACGGCGGCATAAACCCTATCGTAAAGGACAATATCGGATCGTCGGCGTTTGATTGTGGCATTACAAACATGCTCATAAATTAGGCGATAGTGATCTTTACAGGACACATTACAACGACATACGGACCGCCGAGAAGCATAAAGACATGTAAGAAGTACAGCCGTTGCAAATATTGGATTAGTGCCAATGGGATGTAAAATAAATGCAATTCTTAGTATTATTTAGAGAATAATAGTGAATAGCAATGTGTAATGCATTTACAATTTGCCAAGTTCATTCCCCTTATTCCTTATTTGTAGTTTGACCGTAATAGTACAATATAATTTGCTGGTATATTAATTTATAGCAAAGGGAAACGTATATCATTCTAAAAAATCTGTTAGTCATTGTTAAAATCCTTTACAAAGCAAAAATTTAAAGCGTTTTATCTGATCATGTTAACGAATACCGAAATTGGATATCCCAATCAAACGTATAATCATTTATGACAATAAAACTACCGTTACAGGCGTTGGTTTCGAGGTGTCAGATTAAGTTTCAATGGTAATACGATGGCTGTAACCGGATCAATAGGCTCCTTTTATTAGGAGTTGAATAACATGTTAATAAAGAAACGAATGACAATCAGTTGCACGAATGGGCATATTATATTAGGTTTTATCTATTTCTTGTTAGACTGGACCTAATTTTATTAATTTAATAGCTATCATTAAGGCGTCATCAACCCAGTCTTTATCAAGTGTGTTGGGGTCAGCTGCCAGTTCGACCAGCTGCGTTTGAAACCGCTTTTTAGCAATGATCATTAAGTTTATACAAATCAAACTTTAAATAGACACGGATTCATAAATACCGCTATTTTTTATTTTAAATCTAAAAGTCTTTGTGATGGATTCTCCATACAAAGACTTACACACGTGCCAAGCAGATGTTTGGGCGCAATCCATCTGCTATTTATGCACCCTCGGGGAATATCAATGCAATTTACTGAAGTGTTTTGAAATGCAGAGGCATCTAAAGGGGATATTTTAGAATTTATGATAAAGGTAATATTATTGGATTAAACAATACGGACGAAATTGAATTCGTTTGGGAGTGAATGCAGTTTCCGATGAATTTGTATGAATAGAAGAGGAGCTTAACAATAATAATAATAATTGTTCATACAATTTTTAAGTCGAATGCTTCTAAAAGTTTGTTGTAATTGAAAGAGAGAGCAAAACATTTTTTTAAATGACCATTACAATGAAATTTATTTTGAATGAAAAGATTCTTTTGTAAATTATTGCATCTTTACAAAACAAAGTAAGTCAACAATCATTAAGATAAAATAGCGTTCGAGCAAGTTACTGCAACTTCAAACTGACACACCAAAGAATATAAAAAGTAGAAAGCGGCCGACGACAGTAGCAAAGAGATAACTCAAAAAGAAGTTTAATTTGATACTTTAACTGAATTCAAAAGCATGCCCTTGCAAAGTAAGCACAAAGCGTTTGCCATTTTATTGCACATTCATCCATATAAAGAATGCTGACGATGTAAAATAAGGTAATGTAGGGTGCGGCAGTTATAAAGAATTGCAACAAAGAAATAAACTAGATAGATGCTAATAGATGTTATTCATTAACAATGACAACGAAATAACAATATGTTTGCAATAAACTGAAGAATTGATGACGAGGAATTATCGAATTAAAAAAAAAAATATTGTTTGAATCTGTCCTGCCTACCTGCCTAGTAAACTAAGATAATAAAATTATCGTTATCTAGCTTTGAAATACAGGAGTTGATTATGATGTTCATTGATTCTAGTATTTTCACCTTTATGACCACTTCTTTTCGATATAAATATTTTGGTATCCCTTCACCCATCAAAATTACAATCTTCAGGGTTTTCACCATCGTCGTAACTGATGCGATCTTTAGGTTGTCAGTCTACTTCGCTTTCTTCCTCCGTACTTTCAGATCGCATATCTTCACCGTCAATCTCAACACTGTACACCAAATTTCAATATTCCCAACAAAAGAAATTTCACTTTTGCGACTACAAAACCTTTTATCTTTAGACCTTTGTAATTCCTTTCTCTCTATTACTTGATTGATGTTATGACGTTCAATCAATATATGAATTATTTCAAGATGATAATATTGATGAACCTTACCCTTTGATAGACGGATTGACAGTGAAACAACATCCGGTTGTACCTAACTTTCATACCTGCCTAAGATTTGAACAAAAAACTAACCACACAACTTCGAAGCTGTTGAACTTGCAAAATTTTAAACGTACACGATTTGAAACTTTATTTATTTGACAGTAAAAGTCAATTCAACAGGTGTTCCCCCATCGTAAATTGAATGGTTAAAAACACTTTTGCTGCATTGAAAACCGATATTAATATTGAGAGCAAAAGTACCAATTAATATTCGACAGAGGTTTGATAGCCATCATAATTACCCGCAGACTTTGATGGAAGACTATCGATTCGAGAAACAGTTTTTCGATCGCATAATTAATATAATCAGTATCTAAATTACAGGTTCGCAAAATAAACTGTTGTTTAAGCTAATAGTAAGTTATCGTCTTTGGATATTGAAGAAATAGCAAAAAATCTATTAGATTAGTCTGGGGCGTCTATTCAGATAATAATCGAGATTTGATTCATGGATAAAATCAAACCAATCGATACTACATAGCCTGTAGCGATTGGTGCGTAATGCGAGCCATGTAGAGGTGTATATAATTTTACAAGCAGCACAATAACAATCAATAGATGGGCAGAACAGGTCCCACACTTGCGTATCAACTTTTTTTGTAGGCTGGAGAAAGCGAGTCGCCAAAACGAGCCAGCGAGACGCCAACGTATCGGAAAGATTATCGATTAAGATTAATGTCGAATTTTGATATCGGAAAAGTCACGATTGGAAATGGGTCGACATGAAAGCCGTACTCGAAATATGATTGTTGCAATTGTTATCGTGAAGTTAGATTGGATGGACACGATACAGGTCATCAACCGGCAGTTTTTTGTCAAATAAAGCCGTGCCTATTTACTGAATATGTGAAGATATAATTAGCGATATATTTGGAGAGAACCCCGCACAATAACTTATTCCACGAAATCATAAACACGCAGACAAAACACTATGTAACATTACGTCACATAGTCATAGTCCACATTAGTGAAACAATCGGAACCTTGGCACGAATGTGGTGCAGCTCGTGACGGGAGCACGAAGTAATCCGATTTAACTAGCTCACCATGTACGTACATTATGTTATGACGGCCGCAAATTGGTAAGACCCCAAATATGAAGCCGTTAAAGCGGTCTAAATATGACCGTTTTGAAATGAAGCAAATGTGCGAAACGTACTGGTGAATGGATAGAAGAAAATAAATGAATGTAATATGTGGGCGAGTGCGCGAGTAAGCAAAACACCTAGAACTGTTAAAGTCAGTAAAACACTAGTAAAGGAGAGTGATCATAAGGGTGAAGAAAGACATAAGAAGACAACTTTACATAAATCGAATGCTAATTTTACGTAGCTAATGAGACACTGCCCTTCGAACAAAGCTAACTTCACAAATGAGATTCAAAACTCACTGTTCAAAAAAAAGCTCATTAACAATGTCACTAATTACTGCTCTATGATCAGTAGGTGAAGGTTACTATTTAATAACATAACGAGATGTAAATATCAAACTAGTTTCTATTAGTAATAGTACATTCGAGCCATGTTTGGCCTCCTGCAGACTACAATTTGGCGAATTGGCGAAGACTTTTACTGTACTTCTTTGGGTTATTATAACAAAGACTCTGCCACACATTATGTTACTGAGGTTTACTTTTAGTCCTTACGTTGGCATAAAGCTTTTAATGACCCACACATTTTAGCATCTGGAGGACGCATTAGATTCTATAGATGACCCACAGATGTGATCCTGACTCTGGGGAAAAACGTTAGTCAGTTCTACACATGTTGCTTTTAAAGTAAGGATGTTTGTTCACATGTCGCAGTGTTGTGTGTTTTCAAAGAATTGTAAATTATTGCATGGATGCTGACAGTTCTACTGTCCTATGAATTATATTTTTTTTTTGGCACAAGGTCATTTACCATAAAGGTTAAAATTATATTTATTCGGATACTGGAAATATAACAGCAAGAAACTTACTAACTTACGATGGTTTACAGTGGGTACCTGTCAGATATTAATGAGACATTCTAAAAATAATTCATAACCTTAAATCCGTTGCAGCTGTAGGCATTAAGACCAAAATTAAACATACCATACCAAATCAATAAAAAAAGTAACAATTCCCTATTCTATCATTACATTATCAACCAAAAAATCTAAATAGCATCAGCCATTAAAACAGGCATTTAGACAACAAAGACGCATATTTAGTCCTCGATGCAAAGATAGCTATAATTTAAGGCTAGTTAAAACGCATACGGGTAAAGTTTGTCGTAAAATCGATAACCTTTAGATTTCCAGCCCATGAGATAGGAGTGTAGTGGCGAAGGCGGGCCTTTCCGGACCCCAGGCTATAAGCACAAGATAGCCATCTATTTGATAGCATACAGTCTCTTTTATTTTCTTTGCTCTAAGGTTTAATGGCACCAAGGAATTTTCATTCTGTCACTGTCTCGAACAAGTTTTTTAGCAATTACGTGATCCAATCAGCTGTAAGTGAATAATTAATGAATTGTCGATACTATCTCTTGCGTATTATAATGACATAGTTTTTTTTATTTTAAAAACTTAATGAAAAATAATACGGGTTTCACAGACCAAGCGTGCAAGCATAAACAAAATTATCCAGAAAATTTATGTTGAGTCGACGACGAGGGATAATCCTTTTCATAAAAAAAATCTTATTTAGAAAACCAGCAAACAATGTGAAATCAGTTTTAAAATAAAATGTATTCGCTGCGCTTAATTTCTTCATCTTTTAGTCTAATAATACTTTATTTAAGTAAAGTTATTATGTGTATTACATTATTTTATACATTATATTATATTATAATTATATATATATACCTACATATAAACAACGACAACAATAGTACACTTAAGCGCCACAGTACTCCTCCGCATCGCTCTCATCCGTGAATGTGTCATAAAATGTTTTCTAATATCAAAGATCGATCTTCAGGAAAAGTACCTCGGATATTGCAAAACAGTGCCAACGACTATAATAGAGTAACTGTCCGTTAAAATTGATTTCATAAACTGCATAGTGCTGAGACTTATGATTACCACTTCGCGATCACCTAGCGTTAGAGTGCTAATCATTTTTTGAAATAAGCACTTCAGCTATAATAAGGTATAATATTAGCACTGTAGAAGATCTTTAACCGCATTGTAAAATGTTAGTACATGAATTCGAAGAACCGAGTGAACTAACTATGGAAATTAAGGCTCAAACACAATCATTTCTTATGGATTTAAGATCTGGAGGTATTTACTAAATATTGAAGAGACCAAAGAAAATAATGGGTTGTGTGAAATACGATATTACTATGAAGAAAAACTAAAAGTGAATGGTCAAGAAACAGCTATGAGAGCCATGGAAATTAAAAACTTTCAGGATGAACAACAAGGACAAAATATAGCAACTGAAGAACAAAATTGAGATATTTAGATACGCAACAGAGTGAATTACAAAATTAAAGACTCACAAATAGCTTAGTATCGATTCGTACATCTTCAATTTTGCAAAGGAGCAAGAAAAAGGAATTTGGGTAAACAATTGTACAGCCAAGTCCTTTACATGCCATAGAGAAATATCTCTAAGGCATGCTGGTTTTGCATGTTGGTACAAATACCGACTCTTTTACTTACGAATTCCGATTAAAAACTATTAATAACAGTGAGATCAATCATAGTAAACAACAAAACACCATTGCACAAACTGACATTAAAGCCCAACAATAAATAAGCTCTTATTAGACAAACATAAACTGATTTAACAATAGCTCGATTCGAAGCTAATGATGGTAACGCAACCGCATCGTTTTGCACAACGAAGCATCATCGATCATTTATTGTTTAGAAATAGTAGGCGTTTATCTGATAGCTATCTCATCTTCAGTAAAGGCATCGTGTAGACTCCCACGAGAGATGGGAAAGTGAAGAGGAGGTGGATTCAAGTTAGAAGAAGATTTAGTATTTGCTAGAATAATATATAGTCTTTTAAAAATGTAATGGAAAAGGGAGTTTATCTATCAAAATGAAGAGATAAGTGACCGAATGTGAGGTAAGACTACGGCGACGACGGTGCGATGATAGTAGCTTTTTGACCGTAAGCTAGGTTAGTTAGCATGGTTTTTGATTGAATAAGGGGTCACCATAAAAACAAGTTTTGTTGCTACTGACATACAGTCGTTATTCTTTCAACAATATGGGACAGTGTTTGTGTTTGTAAGTGTGGAGTAGGATGGTTTTTCTTAATACACAGTTCTGAGTGGGTTGCTGATGTTTTCCCTTATCATTAAATTACATGATTTTGTCCTTAAATATCTGAATATCTTATTACAAAATCGCTGCCACCCATTGTTATGTGATGCAACACCAATGTCATCTTTGGAAAAAGACATCTTTATTTCCTTGAAACCTTATACTCGTGGCTCAACAAGCCCTTTTACAGAAATATTTTTGCCATTCAATTTCGTTCACCGCTTGTAACTTTAGCCGTAGCATAATCAATTTAAAAAATTACGAAGTTAATTGCATTTCATTTAATCAATAAGGCAACAATAGTTGTTAACCCTGACGACATCCATACATAAGTTACTTTAAAACAACAGACCAATGACTAACAGATCTTCTATTTTATTTTCCAAAACATTGATCAACATTTTACCTATCGTATGTGTTTAGAACTTACTATATTGTGTGGGATGACTGTTCAAGTGATTCGTGAAATACAACAAACATTAACAATGGTAGGTAATTAATTCGAATTAAGAAACCTAATCTATTCAATAATTGATTAGGAACAATAAAGCTTATTAATTAACGATGCGAAGAATTGATTTAAAAAAGCAAGACGAAACCTCAAATGAATGATTCAAAACAGTGAAACTTAAAGAATTATCGCACAATTTCGAATATTTCAAATAATAAATGTGCAGCATTCAGAAAGCCAACAAATCAACAAAAAGTGGAGCATCGCGTGGATGCTCAAAATTTCAATTAACATTCAAACTCGTTGAGCACATACAAAAAATGGTTCGAAAATGTTAATCGGTTATTTCAAATTCGTATGGGCACCAATAAATTCCGAGTCAACAGACGCATTTAATTTGCAATACCATACAAGAAGGATTGAATTGTCAACACGACTTGCAATTAGCCCGGGTTCAACCACCACCAATCAAGCTTTACTGCATTACAATCACAAAATGGCAGACAGAATTTTAATGACACAGGCAGACAGCCTACGCGAGAGAAAGTAAGAGTGACATACGGGCCAATTTAATAAACATTTTTGTTAATAGACTAACTTAGAATGCCAACGTAGAAAACGAAACCTAAGACATGATCGCATATATTTTAACTTTTAAGTCGTGACCAAATTGTGTTTCAAATGTTAATCCCACGCAATATTGTACCTACTTTCTAGCTATTGATAGAGCATTTTGTAATATCAAATATGAAATTGAGAGCAAAATCGATCACGGTCTTACCAACATTTCTAATTTCCAGTGTGAAGAATGTAACCAGAGATATAGGCAAACAATGTAATTCAATCTGCAATGTACTAAACATAAAAGCGAATACGTTCAGAGGCAATGATAAAATAATTAACAATGCAAAATGAAATTCAGATATCCACCAACTGAATGCAACATTAGCATTACAAGAATAGCCCAGTAGATTTCCAGTTAATCATACGAACAACGCAGCGCCAGTCAAACAAATAGACTTGTCAGCAGATAGTTTCTTAATCTAGGAGGCGTAGGCGATGCAATCTTAGTACGGCTATCAACAGCCTACCTATCGGACAGGCGTGAATAATCCACCACGTTACACATGTAACCCGACATTCGATCCTACAGGGCTGGCAACCGACCAGACAACCAGTATTCCCCTCAACATTCAAAACAGATATAAATCTATTTATAAACGTAATACCATTATGAAGTGATCCCACAGGCTTACACTCGTTTAATGGGATAAAAGGATAAGTTACGTCGTTCAAGACAACCCTGCAAGAGTTTTGAAATGCTAACGTATCGCAAACGTCTAGATTACTGTTGCTAATGTATAATGTCTTACACAAAGTAAATTACGGCCATTTGTCACGTTGGCAAATGTTTGAGTCTTGTTGATATTAAATTTTCATCGTATTTTTTTTAATTTAGTGAGTTAACTTATCTGAGAAGAATTATTTGCAATTAAGACCATAGTAATAAAATTATTTTTGTATGCGAACGAAAAACGGAAGAGGAAACAGTAACTGATATCAACCAATACGATTATTTTAAGAATATAAATTCAGAACGGAATTCTGAGACGTTATTAAAACGGAATGTATGTGACCAATCACCAATAAAATTGCAGTTGATAGTACTTTGATTTGATTTAGTCATTTTAATTCAATGATAATAATCAGAACAAAGTAGCTATTCTTCAACGATACATTGACCGGTACTGAAGAATGAGACTAGAATAATCACGAGAGATATTATCTTGAACATAGAGATAGGTAATAATGTTATAGTTACATGTGGTTAAGCTTACGGTGTATCTTCAAGATAATAGGAAACAGAAACATGGATAGTGATTTATGTACCAACTGTACACGTTTTCAAGCTAATCAGGTCGGTAGGAGAAAATTATATTGTAGAGAAATAACCTGCCATGCTTTGAAATAATAAGGGTTTTTGTAGGAGCAGCTACTATTATTAGTAGAATTCCCAGTAAAAGTAAAGTAACAGTTAAGAACAATTACAAATTATCACATTTGTAATCTCCGAAAGGTTCAAGAATCATGGTCAAGCTTCTAAAAACACAGCAGTTCAAGCAAGTTCAAGGAGTCAAAATTAGAGAAAAAGAAAAGAAAATACAAATAGAAACAAAAACATACTTTCCAAATCCAGTCAAAACATTAGAGCCGGTAAACAAACAGCTAGTCTAGGAAAAAGGACATGGTAACGGTTGATTAGCATAGATACTAGTAGACCAGTACGCAGTGTGCAACAGGTTTGCGATGAAGCGAGAACCGATATGCAAATGTTCCTACCCGGTGGTCCCAGATGCACCGAGCTAGATATTACACTGCTTTATTCTGATAGTTTTAATGTGCTTTAAAGCGTAAAAACATGTAGTGAAAGTGTTGGAAGAAAATATTGTGATAGTCTGGCGGGTTAATTTGTTGAACTGCATTTATGACTGGGTTATTTTTCGTCAGTCATAGCGGTGATCGAATGAAATATGATGCAGATGACACAGAAAATACTACGTCTACAAAAGTCTTTCGCTCCAAATTTTATTTTGTTAACACTTGACCGGCCTGTTGGTCTAGTTGTTAGTGACCCTGACTGCTAGGCCGGAGGTCGTGGGTTCGATTCCCACCCAGGACAAATGTTTGTGTGATGAGCACGATCATTTGTTCTGTGTCTGGGTGTAATTTATCTATAATATGTATGTATTTAGAAATATATAAGTATGTTTATCAGTTGTCTAGTACCCATAACACAAGCTCTGCTTAGCTTGGGGCTAGATGGCGTTGTGTGATAGTTGTGGAATATTATTATTATTATATTATTACTTATTGTAGAATTCATGAGTTTGGGCCAAAATCACTGATGGTGAAAAATACACAGCTGTTTTCATTGTTTTCAACTAAAAAGTAAAGGTTAAGATTAAAATATTTACTTTAACAATTTCCCTGAATCCCCTGACATTCAAAAAGTCCTTTGAAAAAACACTAGTGTTAGAGAGAAATACAGCGGGCAGTACAGTTATCTACACAACTGTAATTAGAACTTCCTGCAAAGAAAGAAATGGTTAAGCAAAAAGTGCACGAACTATGGCTGCGAACAATAATTACTAGTAATTACATTAATGCACCAATGGTGCAAACGACTCATACAGCCATAATAATTCCTTCCTTCACACGGTTTTTATGACAATGCAAAACATCGAGTTTTCTTTCATTGTTGTTACTTTAACATAAAGAATCACAAGCATAAATGTTCTGCAATTGATTCTCTAAATGATGTAGACCACAGCATCAAAATCTGTTGCGAATTAGGAGAACAACGCGGCACATATACTGACACTAAATGCGTAATACTACAGCTTCTGAGAAACGTCACAAGAATAACTCGACAATCTTATTTTTCATGAATAGTCAAGTGTACTTCAAAAGGCTTTACAAAGCAGAGTCCACACAATGGACTTGATTAATAAAACATCGTATACGGTGCCTATCTCGTATTCACTATCGTGTACGATTGGGTCGGCGCGTGCGGCTCCAGCCCGCCAACCCGACCCGTTTGTGGGTCACACGAACGGCTTTCAGATATTTGCATATTATACACTTTTATGTTGATATCTCATCACAGGCGTAGGTATTCGTATTGAGACGCATTTCCACGCTTAAAAGGAGAGAAATTATATGTAAATCAACACTCTACGATGAAGCAAATTGGACGTCTGTAGAATAGAATACATAGGTAAAGGCTGTATTATACTCATGACTATTCTCTTAGACTTCTATTTATTATTTATTTCTATTAGTGCCTGCCTAAACTGGTGTCAGAGTTTTTGCCGCCGCCGTCAAGAAATATCTGTCAGGTTTCCTCACGATGTTTTCGTTTATGTAAGCAAGTGATCATTTATATTTGTTTGGACAGTTTTCTTCTTCTTCCTCCATACTCTTTCATTGGTCGTCATCTTTGTTCTAGCTTTAAACATTTTAAGGCTACATGATAAGCAGAACTGTGCAGCTAGTTTGAACAAAACATCACCTAAATACCGTGACGAAACATCAATTTCAATGTTATGGGAGAGTTGACAAAGTACAGTACACGTTAAATATTTGCAACAAAAAGAGAGTAGAGATTGGCTCACACTATGCAATTCCATAAAATTGCCATTAGCTACGGTGAACGGCCGATCATGGAGGCGCTTCGTTCGTGACCGTGGACTGCTTAATCGTTAAGAAAACGAAATGTTCGGATTAACTCAACCTGTGATGAAATTTTATGAATTGTCATGAGCTGAACTAATGTTGAGGTTAAATGTAATGTCCAAAACCACCTTTAACGATTTTTTATCTTTTTTCATGTTGACAGATTTCTTTCTATTGTACCTTATTTCTACCGTTAATCACCACATCCACAACACAATAGGTTAAGATTTCAGGCAAAATATTTGGACATACCGCTGAGTTCAAAGGAAGTAAGGTCGTGTTAACGCTACTTTATATTGGACTAAACTACATCAATTTGGCTCGATTTAAACGAGGCTAACACTACACGGATATTAATACTCAATATCAGTCTTATCACAAGCCTTTTGTGGGGTTACTGGACAGCAATTATCAAAGATTTAAGTAAGCCTCGAGTGAGTCGTGACCACCGGATCTCAAATCCGTTACCGGTGGCTAACCTTGGACTATTTCCACACCACCTTTGTATCTGACTGCAATAAAGGTCAATTGGAAAGTCTGCAGTTAGCTATTGGTGCATACGTCGATAATAATATATCGCCTGATCTAGTTCTATCAGTGATGCAACCTAATGGATTTGCAAGGCTATCAATTAATTGTAGTGCATGGGAGAAATTTGCTTCTTCTATTAAAAATGTGAGCTTGTGAGGAGTTTCTATGCAAAATTGCCATTCTACCATGACCATACACGAGTGATGTAACAAGTCAATGGCGTACAAGGTCAAGAGCAAAGCCAAAGCCACAGAATCGATTAGCCGCCGCCGTATCAAATGACCGCCGAACGTAACAGTTTACCACATAAATTCTCAGCATTCGTAATAAGCTATTGTCTAATTTGTATTGATATTTAAAGATATCAGATAATTCATGAATAAATTAAGGTGTAACCGATCTCATTTGAATGGATACGCGGCGACGACGGACCGTGGCCGAACTGTCCGTTGGCTATCTCAATCGCCTCGCCTCGACCGGCTCCGTTTATGCTAATCATCTGGAATTTCTGAGATCAGAACCGCACCACTAGTATAATCGGTATCACCCAACTGTGATTTGTGGGCGTTCGTCGCGTCGCCCGTCCGGAAGAACGATGAGCCTAAAATTTTGTTTTTAATCAGCGGAGGCGAGGTTAATCGGTCTCGGTCGCCTATAAAATTTCTCGCCTATCAAATGCGGTGATCGAGATTAGTTTGTGGGTGAAGTAGGTGTGAAAATGCACATTTAATAGTTCAAAGAAAAACAAATAAAGCTACTTTTACTCTAATACGACTCAATCAATACAAATCAATCTTAATTTGTCACGTCAATTATCATAGCACCGAACTCTTAAGCCCTTCGGGCTTTTCTCGAACGGTTCCCACCCAAACTTCTTCTCAATTAGGCAAATGATGTTCCATTGTTTGCAGGTTAGTTTTTTAAAAGCTGATTGCTTCACGGTAGACAATTCATTAATTTGTTTGTAATCGGTAACATCAGTCAACCGTCAAGAGGGACGCACTCCCACGGTCGATCTTCACGGAGACACAGCTCGTTCCCAGAAAGGTAAACTTACGTTACACAATATTATCTATAATTAAAAAGTCAGGGACGAAGTTTTGCAATAATGTTTTCAATTGAACATTGCGTCAGGTATCTAGTTAAGGTTCGATTGAATTCAAAGACTTCTGATTTCGGTTCAATACAGATGAGATATGTATCGAAGCCGAATTAGATCCATAACTTAGGTTGCTGCAATACTATTATTATCTGGCTCCCAATGACTCACAGAGTGATCTGCTCGAATTATTTCGCGCTACACTTTTTGTCCTCATCTAGTTTTTTCCTAGGATAATCGCAGCAATCATCGGGCACTTGTTTCGTAAGGCATCAAAATAATTGCTCCAAGAAAAATAATGCGGAAGTCGATACCTAAATTGCAAAAAGTTGCTGGTCATACATTTCCATTTTGATTGTAGGAAATAAGAACAATATAAGTGTTATGAAGATAGACGGTGCGATTCAGGGGCCTCTCGACCTCGTAGACTCGAATGGCGTGACGAAAGGACATACAAAGGGGCAAAAAAAGTTAGACAATGTTATGAATTGAAGAATAGGTACTTGAGAGTAGTTGAGTCTCATGTCTCACATGCATGAATGGGAGACAGTTTTGCTTTTGTTTGGCGAAGTTATTACGGTACAGAGTCACGGCCAACGGAAATAAGTGCGAAACTGCGAGCGTACCTGAGAGGTGAATCACTAATGAATGCATGGCAACCAAAATAAAGGAGTTCATACGCAAATTTTTCAGTTGCCTCTTTATGAATAGTTGCTTTTTGGCGTAATTACGTGATGACTGTTTATTCCGGTTATTTTTAATCAAATATAATTTATGTGGAACATAACTTATTTAGGTACCTACTGCCTTTTCTAGATGTCTCTTATTTAATTATGTCATATTTTATAGTTATTTGAATGTCTATCTCAATAATCTCATATAGGTGTGGTGAAACATGGTTAAAAAATGTGGTACAAATTATTATGTTTTATGTCCTTGTTCATTATTTTATTTCTTTTGGCTATTTCTGGCAAAATTTTGGCTAATGATCAAGACATCGGGGTTGATACTACTTTCTCGGGATTTATAGCATAAAAATAACTGTTATATAATACTTGCTGCTAATTAAATGTCTTGTAGTGGATTCGAAATGCGTGGATGTGATTCTCCTGCACCAGATTGCGAATTCAAGACCTACGACTATATTTCACTAACATCCCATATTTTTTGAAATACCACAGATGGTGCAGCAATTCATATCTAAGAAGCAGTAAGGAAGGTTGTGAAAACCTTTTTTCTTTGCAAAAGATGGGGTCTTCGCCCTTTAACGGGACAATAACAGGCAGAAATAGACCACTGACTCATAGCTGCGCCCCTATCCAACTTAATTAACGCCATCAAGGGGAAAGTTTAATTTCCATTAGTAAATATAGAACACACATTGGATGACTCATGTGCGGGGCCATTAGGCCAACAGGCACAATTTTCATTTGTAACTTAAATCCCACTGACCCCAACCAATATAGAGGTATAGACTATCGAGTTTACTGACAGCTGATGAATTTTCAACCTTAACATTTAGGACATATGAGTGAAAAGTGGGAGACCGTGCGTGAACTCGATGGGATGCACGACGCCCAATCAAGCTATTCAAAACCAGTTGATGCGGATCTCTCATTGTACGGGGGATATATACAAAGCTAGACCGTGTTATACTGGAATTTTATAGTTTGATGTTACCGAGCCGGCTGCAATGCGCTTCCAAAATTGAGGTTTCTAACCCAAACATTATAAAACATTTTAATGTTGTTGAAAGCCATTCTTTAACGAAACTAATGGTTTCCACTCTTACTAGTATCTGTTTACTCGTGTTAATGGCAATGAAACTTTCTTTCAATATATCAGGGTCACTATTGTCACAGAAATGAGCCGAATAAAGATATTTTATTATAGAAAGTGGATAGTTAAACTTTGGTCTGCTGATGTAAAGACGTGATCTCTGAAGGCATACAGTACAGTGCAGCTTACCAATCGTTTTGGAAAGTAATTTCGTGAAATCGTATAACAATTATCATTTCAGTTGAAAGACGTCCACTGCTGGACATAGGCCTCCACCAAGCGTCGCCACATTGACTGGTTTCGGTCCTCGGTCCATTAAGTATGATACAAATATGTGATTGCCATGGTGAAGTATCTGAAACTGCACGCGATTTTCGATTAATCAATTAAAATGCATCTCTACTTTATGTTTCGTTATTTTTTTATCTTAAAAATTATTCATAACCGCTATGCCAATTTTCATCAATGAAAAAAAGACAAAAATTGGCGACTATAATTTTAGTATCCAAGATTAAGATATCAATGAACCATGGTAGGTCCCAAAAAGACTACGAAAATTAATCACTAATCTCATTCGATCCAAATATCTATAAATAATCTCAAGTCAGGACTTTGTGAATGGGTGGTACAACTGGTAGACATGCCTGGTCGGTATGATTCACCGTATCAATGACGTCACTTTAACGGCCACCAACACCATAGACTGAATAGGGTTGCCAACGAGAAATTGAGTATTTTTGATTTCAGATAGGATTAATATTACAGGGACAGAGTTAGGTACAAAAAATATTAAAATTAATGTTATTATTTTCAACAAAGAACAGTTGTTTTGGATGTTCTATGTAATTTGACTTAAACAGAGAGCTCGAAGAGTACAATAAACTACAGCTGTGTGTATTAGAGAATGGTAAAATTCACGAGTCCAGTTTTTAAAGCCATTAGAATAGGATTGGGAACCCTAGTGTGACATGACTCTTGATCACGGACATGCAGGGAATGCTAAACGACGGTTAAGATTTACGGATTAAGACGTAAATAAACAATGAATAAAGGACGTACTTTAAAGACAATAAAAGTTAAACGGCGATTTGAAAGCTTCAATAAAACCTTGAGGTTAGTGCTTTTGAGAAAATGTGGAAGTAAGGATTCTTGTGGAGAACCGGTTAGATTGGATCCGAGAAGGATACAATAGGGATGTTTTCTAACTTTAAAAAATATGATTCTGTTTAGTCCGTCATCAGTTAGATTATCGAAAAATATTGGACACGTGGTTTTTGTTTTATCGAAATAATAAAAATTGACTAAGATAAAACGCGTCAAAGATCAAGAGTGGGGGCTTGAAAAAATGCAATGCGATGTGACGCTACACGAGTTTTCGAAGCACTGTATCGTCTGCATTTTGTGTAAACGTGAAAAAATTAAAAAAAGAAAAGAAAAAATAAGTGTCCAATATTTTTGGGAAATCTATCTGACGGACTTATTCTTTTTTTTTTGGACAAAGCCTATTAGGAAATAACTAGGGAGCTAATGATATAGTACACTATCTAGTGTTCTCTTCGAAGTGAGATTTGGCAGCAGATTGACTGGTCAGATTTTTAAACAGCCTTGCTGTAGGTAACCATAGTTTAGCAACTGTTTTATGATAATACGTTTGTATATTTATTACTAGCGGATGTCACGCGATTTCATCCGCGTAGTTCCCGTTCCCGTGGGAATACATAGATAAAAAGTAGCCTATGTCACCCGGGGATAGTGTAGCTTCCCAACGGTGCAAGAATTTTCCAAATCAGTCCAGTAGTTTCGGAGCCTATTCGTTACAAACAAACAAACAAATCTCAAATCAATAGTGTAGATTCAGGTGGATAACCCAAAGAATGATTTATTTTGACTAAAACACACATTACACTATTTAAACTAATAATAATATTATTTATTTATATATAATTTTGTTGCGCATTGTCTTACTGTTATTTATCGTACTACTAAGTGGTACAGTATAGCTACTATATAGCTAGGATTAATACATTAATTGTAGATTTACGTATATTTTAATAGCTTATGTAAATTTGTATTATGCAAAGCTAATCTAACACAGAAAATCTGAAAAAAATATGCCCGCAATAAAATATTTTATTGTATATAATGCGTAACGTAACATAAACCTACCAAAAGCAAATAAAAATAATTCACGTAGAACGTTATATACGATTTAGGATTGCATATCAAATGATATGCACATTTTATTCCTCAGTTCCTTAATCCAAATTAAATAAATATTTTGTACTGCACGCATATTAAACCATATAATAACATTATTTATATGTAAATTTATGTAAATACTATTTGAGAACAAAAACCCGGTAATGGATGGAGTAAGTAATTATTTCCATTTGAGGTTAAAATAAAGTGTTCCTCAAAAGGTAGAAAACGATGATTTTATTTTATTATTTATGAAAAACTTACAGCTAGGTAGGCACAATAGTTTCTTTTATAAAACAATATGGTCAATTATAGATTTTACAAGTAGAAGACGCTGCATCGTTCACTCCATGCATTGTTGTTAGAGCGCACTCCATCGTAAAATATGACGCTATCAAATCGATATCATTTAAAAAAATAAATTCAATTGAAATCATCAATACTTTTTATTTTTATCACCCTTTTGACAATTATTACCTATTTCCACCATAAAAACAAAATGATTTCTAAAACATGTCTTCTAAATATAAAAATTGTTATTTAAAACACGATAACAGGTAGCCTTGTAACTATATCAATAAACATTTCAAATAAAAGTGGCTAATCTAATCCTAATATCGACGTTGAGAGCTGTCCATCTGAATATAATTTAGACACGGGTCACAGTTCAAATCGTTAATCGGATGATATTTTGCATAATATCGATATCATTGGCAAGAAAGTTGAGTGGCTCATGGCTATATAATAATAGTGCAGCAACGCTTACCGAGGTCGGTCGGTAGATGGGTGAAGTGATCTCCACAGTTATTTAAAGATCTTGGACGGTTGTCACGGATGGTCAAGCAAGCAGTCTTTAAAACGGGTGTTACTGAGATGTGAGACAATCGTTTCACTTTTAAATCTGGCATTTAGCTGAATTCGTTATGAAAACAAAGGAGTAAATAATTAATAGCGTGACGGATGACCGAGGAATATGCTAGGAAAAAACGTATTTTACCGACCCCAAGTAACATAGGACTAGGGCAGCAAAATGTTGATGCATTCGATTTATACGAGAAGCCTATTCCTAAGCTAGACAGATGATAAAGTTCAATATCAAAGTCAAAGAGAAACTTAAAGACGGTCAATCTTTTTTTGCTATTGTAGCTTCTGATACGAAAATAATGGTCAAAACAATGATGACATCAGTGAAAGTACCCATGAACTATGTAATGACGGGTATCGCACACATTATCACTGTTTTGAAAGTCGTTATTCGGTGAAAGTTATATATAAATACAGTTATTTGACGGGTAAGGATAGTTCCAAATATGGTTTTATTCAAGTTCGTGTCTTACTTAAACTGACAATATTTGTTTAAAAACTGAATATAAATTAATTAGTCTAATTATTTAATACAGAACTTCGCCCGCGATTTACTCCGAAAATATTGTGAATATTGTATGCATGACTAGCGGACCTGGCAGACGTCGTACAGCCTTGGCAGCAGCGCCAACTACCGGGTCCAAGACAGCAAAATCCCCATTAACAAAATCATCCGTCATTTATTAAATTCATTTGTTACCAAAAATGTGATAAATGAAGAACCGCTCGACCGATTTTGTGCAAACTTCCCATAAACCATCTACTAAATAGTCCGAACAAAGCTTAAACATTTGGTTTGGATAGGTGAGCCCGGTCTTGAGTTATAAAATTACAACGAAAAGTGGCATTGATTTTTATATATGTATATTGATAGATAGATATATTGATGCAGCTTTTTTTTTTAATTGGGTCATTTGTCCGCTGATTACCCCCTGCCAAAGACATCTTTATAATAGTAGTATAGATTTTTCATACATAAGAATGACACGTGAGTAATAAATAGATAATTTTATTTTTTTATTTAGGAAAACTGCCCCTTAGTATGTGTGAGAGAGAAAATAAGAAAAAAAAGGGGGAATAACATAGTAACATCCTTGTCAAAGCTTATCCGTTATTTTCAATGATGCAAAACGTAGTCGATAAGCAAAACTAATATTTTTTTTAGAAACGGTCGAAAGATTGTAGTAATAAGATAAGGAATACAAACCATAAAAATTCAAACCACATCGTTAATGTACGCGTAAAAAAATTAGGTAAGTATACCTAATTGTATTCTTTTTTTATAGCTGAATACAATTAGGTGAATATTTATCATTAAATTAGCAAAGCTAGTTTCAGATGATTTTACTGATTTTAGTCAACTATTGTTAAATTTCAACCTATTTTTTGACAAGAACTAGTGGTTTAGTTCAAGGTCTACAACCTTACCTGCCTCTAAAAATCACAAAACTAGGTACAAAAGCATTTCAGACATAATCAAAAAACATCAACCAAAAAACAACCAAAAAACTAGCCACTAATTGACTTGGCAGCTGCCAGAGGTATGTTACCAATCTCAAAAAAGGGCCTATACCAGACCATAGATAGAAATCTCAGAGTTTCGGCCAATTGTAAATAAACAAACAGTTTAAAGTAAACATTAAACACGCTAGGCGATAGCACGTTGCGTTGCTTGCTTTCCGTTGCCAAAGCAAACAGATCAGAGTCGATAATGAACTGTATAAACATTTATAATAAAGTGTAGACATGGTATATATTATGTTAGTACATGGAAAAGTATGCTGCCACGCTCGTGTAATGGTTGCAAGATCGTCGGTACTAATATTTCTTTTTACAACGGCTTTAAACTTTATGGTAGCTAATGTCAATCCAATACATTTTTAACTATTTAAATATCGTTATCTATGGTAGATTGCCATTGTCAATAACAGCTAAATGCTCTGGCATAGTGGGACGAAGGGTCTTAGTGTTTTTCGGACATAATTTCTCAATAGCTGGCTAGAGGTGGAGATGGCCAATCGAGCAGAGCTTAGACCAAGTGATGGCCGTTAGGCCACTAAACCTCGTTCGGTAGACGATTTCAACGTTGCGGAAAACACCTGGATCAGGGACACAGCTGTGGGTGATACTGGACTGATGACGATATTAACCTATATTTCGGTAGATATGCGCATACTCTGTTTCCTTGTCCAACAAAATGTGAGTGTGTAAAACTACTGCTCGCTCCTAACTGCTCCAAAAATAGGCGTTATGTTATGCTATGCTTAACATGTGTGAAAAAAACTCGTACCGTAAACAGGAACGTCACTCACACACAACACAGGCCTGTTTTTATTTTAAATTGGATAAACAAACTGCGTTCACGAACCTTTCCGCTTCCCAATTAGATCCTACATGCTTTTGGAAGTCGTAAGATATGCCTGTATGCACCAGGAACTGTTTTCGTGTAGGATGTTATAATGGCTGTGTAACATTACCTTCTGAATACGATATGATGTGAAGATAAGCGTTCTACTTCGTCAGTTTAGTGGTCCCAGGAGCTAATGCTAAGCATGAAGTTCTGGTTCGATTTCCAGACTGGACAAAGTGATTTTTTGTGCAAGCCCGTGGTTATGAATTCTTCAAATCTTCACGGATGAATATTATATGAAACTTACTCGTAAACATGACTACACCCGCACCACCACCGCTTTCATACTCTGTCTACCCCTCTGGGATTTACAGGTGTGACTATACGATAAAAGTTGTAATTTAAACGTAGTGTAATAGATGGGACAGATACGTGACGTGTTCTGCAAATGTCATCGGATGCAAGTGTAACGTTGCCCTAAGATAAGAATGAGGGTCAAAAGGCCGTGAGAAAAATGTTATTTTTGTGATCAAGAAGGATACAACTGTCAAACTTTTATTTGAGCTTATCTATTTGGTTTCGATCGATATTTTTATCGGTGATTTGCGCCGGAATTTAATTACTTATCTTAGGTATAACTTTTCATAGCAGAATGCTTAAAATTCCGATAAATAATTTACGTACATACACAAAGTGTACATATGGAAATTAATTTTGAACAGTCTCCTGCCATAGGTGCAGTGTTTCAACCAATATTTACTTTGCCATATCCAATTTGTGTCACCGCATACGAGACGACATAATTTGTAATAAAAAACACATTTGAACAATGCCACATGTGTTCAAACATATTGATTGAATAATCTTAAACGGTTCTCCGTTACGACCGAACTTCAAATACTTATGAATATTTAATTAGGACAATAATAACGACTTTTGCCTATTTAAATTATGTTCTGCCATGACACTTGAACTTGAATGTTAAAACAGTAAAGAAAAACAGCTCGCTTTTATAAATTCATAAATGCCTTGCAATTTAGGCTCATGTTCATAACGTTTAATTATCTAAATAATAAGAAAAATTAAAAGGTTAACAACGCAACGGTGGAGTCCAGTTTACGAACACAATTACTCAACAAAAACAAGTAAATGTCAAGTGAGAAATGTCGTGCACTCACCTCATGATACACTGAAGTCATCATCTTGAAACACAATGTTTTGTTTTGCAAAATTATAGCTTCATAAACACAATCATACACTCATTTCACTATTAAAAATAAATCGTACAATATGGCTGCCACTTTTTGGTTCTATTGAAAAAAATCTATCTGTCAAACTTCCCGCCAAGCGCGCGTAAAAAAATAAAAGGCAAAGGCACACTGTTACGCAGCCTACGTTGATGGCGCGTGTGACGCGTTCCGTGTTTAGGATCGGCACTGAGCGACGGGCGCGATAGCGTCGGCTGAATGGATGACGATGCCGCTCAGCTGCTATACTCAATGAAGCATTCGAGTTCGGAGGTCACCGATCAACACGACCCCATCGTTTCTGCTCAAAGTTTCTCTATTACCCTATAAACCCCAAATTCTGTATGCGATAAAGTTGTTCAGTGACATTTGAGCGCAGCAAGTTTAACGTTCGGTTATTTACATAACAAATGCTGACCTACATTTTATTGTATCTTAAAGCTTTTGTGATTGGAATTGTTGCTATAATAGGTTATAATTGTTATAATTATATGTCGATTGTTGTGGAGTTCGAAAAAGTATTTATTACAAAAGTTGTGCATCGTTGGCGAGTTTGGAAGCAAAAAGCCGGAGGTATCGACCCGTTACTATCGTGTTTAGCGTGGCTAGTCGAAATGTTTTTACCGATGACAGGTAGCCATCGGAGTTCGTCGACAGATTAGTTTGTCACGGAACCGGTATTATCGCCTGAGTCTGGAGCTAATACGGTGTAAAACACGAACACTTAGGTTATCAATAATCCATTAGTCAATTACGTTAGTTCTTCATACTCAATTTGCGGGAAATATACAAAATGAGAAATAATCTGTGTCAAAAATGTGGTTTTTGTCCAGTTTTGTACACTATTAATGGTTTTTTTAGACGATTTCATTCGGTTCCCTGCGGTGATGGTTGCACAAAATGAAAATTAATTCCCAAAATTATAGACTATGTGTACATTTCGATTGCCAATAGATCGACCAACGGGTATTTGATGAGAAATAAATTGTTTTTCGAACGTTTTGGCTGACGCGTGACCGTGCCTTTGATTGTAAATAGGAAAATAATATTTTTATTGTAAAAGTTCTTGCGAGGCGGCCAAGAAATATCATAACCCTCCTAGTAAAAGTTTTGAAACGATTATAAGCCCAAATATAATAGAAAAGGGTCACGGAATTGTCTATCAATTTCTAAAGGAACCTGTTTCAATCAACTTCTTACTTAACACATTCACAAGCAGTAAGCTTCAAAGCTCCGACAAAATTGATTAAAGAACTTAAGGAGCATAATCCTACTCTGGAAAAATAAGATCATCATCATAATCTCGCCAAAAGCAATGTAGGTACCTACATATCTCACATACACACAGTTAAGAGTGTTGCCATTATTCTAACAGTTGCAGTAACGTTTAACGAGGCTACGTTACGTGTGGGTTACCACCATTGTTAGACGCAAAAACATAATATCAGCTTTGTTTTTGTTATTTACAACCGTTGAGGAAAAAGCAGGTGAAAGACGCAATAAAAATGTTTTTGTAAAGTAGGTCTCGTTGACAGTTTAGCATAAATGTGAAATAACAGGAAAGATATGTCTCAAGGCTGAGCGTTTTTTGGCGAATATGGCTTTGTCTGAGCGTTAGAGAAAAACGTTCGCTGATGACAAACTGATTTTCCAAAATGCTAAAGATTCCCTACACTTTGCAAAAAATACAAGTAAAAGTAGCTTGGTGAATGTCCACTACTAAAAATTTTTAACGGTGTTAAATACACAAGCTAGAAGGAAAAACAAGAATGCTTTTAGAAATGGAATTCGAAAAGAAATGTGAGGAAGATGCAGCTAGATACTTACAGAGACAAATATATAAGCTGAAAAGTGTTTTTTGTGAGATCGACGATAGAACAAGCTAAAAATAGTTTTCGTACATAAGTAGTGAAAAGTCAAAAATTATCGCCAAACCGACCTCTGTGCTACCACCAACGAAACCAAAAAGAAAAAAAGTCAATTACCACGCAACGGCAGCTAAAACATACAAGAGTAATTCAGTAGCAAATAACACCGCTCCTTAAAATAACCTCAAAGGAATAAAACCTCCTTACAAACTAACTAACAATTTAAACAAACAAGCAAGAGCAGAACAAAGTTCAATCGATTGTTATATTGTAGATGTGGGAACCAAGTACAAAGACGACCGCTAGTTTATAGCCAATGTCCTCGCGTCTCCATATAAATGTGCGGGGAAATTCAACGGCGATCTGAAGCCGATAGCCATCTTGATGGATAGATTATAATGGCGCTCGCACTTGGACTTGTGGTTAAATCGAACGACAATCGATGTGAACGAATTGTTTGTGGAAGAGTAGCTAATTGAATGCAATTTTTGTTCGCAAAGGTTCGATGAGAGAAATGAGGTGTGCTAAAAACGACAATTTGGTCGGTTATTAATTAATTTTGAAAAGCACAAGTAATAAAACAACCAAAAATTTGAAAAAAATGATGTTGCCTCTTACACCCAAAAGTTGATATGGCAAAATAGTAACCAGCAAAAAAACAAAAACATATAAATATGTCGCAATTATTCGGTATCTTTTGACCAAGAACAAATGTCACGAAAGAACTACAACATTGTACTCAAAGATTCTAACATCGGCGAAAACAACAAAAGCTCCGCCGCAACTGCGCGTGCGTCTATCTTCGATCTCCGAGCAATATGGCGCCACGGCGCGATTCTAAATCACCGTTTTAGACAAAAAACCACTCATTATCTATAGCAATTCATTATTAAGAGTCGATCGGGTTCGGAAACTTGTTAAGAGTCTCCCAGTCTCTTAACAAGCTGTATTTCATTAGACGTCAATTTGAGGACGAAAATGTATTTATCAATATTACAAGATTTAGGTATGTCGTAAAGAATTTTGAATGTTTTTTTTGCAGATTTTTATTGAATGCGGCCATATTTATTGGAGTTCGGCAGTTTTATATAAGATACTATAAAATACTTTAATTTGATAAAAGTAACTATGTAGGTACATTAATTAAAAACTATAAAATAAACTAACAAGAAACTATAAAATGGCATCGAAATACTGCTCCTCATCGCTGTCAGCATTTTTGCGAAATCTCCTAAAAGCTATACTGCAACAATCAATGAACTCAGGCAGTTACAGCTACCGAGTAGCCGTTACACAGCACACTAATAAATAATAAGTGCCCAATAATATACATTAGCACTTCTAAGGGTACTTAACGCGGTGGGAATCTCTAGAAAGTTGTCACGAAAACCGGCTTAAACCAGAGTCGAATTTGCGAGAGAAACCCCGCAGGCAAGCACGTGTGCGAGTGTCCTTAATTATAGCTATATAGCAGCTATGTGCGTCAAATATAATGTAGGTAGTGTATGTATGTACTCGTATTACCGTCACGCTTGGAATCCCAGGGGCAGGCCGATGTGGCTTAAGTCTCGAAGGTTTGAAGGTGGTAAATGTTGGAGCCGCCAACATAATGTGAGAACTTGAGGAAGATTCTTCACCATTTAGGAGGGTCTCGATATGAGAGCTATTAAAGACTGTCTGAAAAAATCTTTCGAACATAACTGAATTTTGAAACTGCAACGCAAATCACTGTTACTGTGAACTGATCAAGTTGGGAACTAAATTTTAATAAGATTCTTTAAAAATTCAGCCAACAATCGTACATTCATTGTTAAAGAATTGGCGATAGAATAGCCAATGATCGGTAGCGACACAATAGAATTGCTACTGAAGATAATAGTTTATTGTTAGTCGATATTTCACGACTGTTAATGGATTATAAACCGTTGATGACCAATGTGAATGCTAGAAATGACGTCATGCATCCACCATTAGGTATTATGTAAACAATCAAAGGCATTACTTTATCGCCCACCAATCTACAATTTGGTAAGGCAAAAGTTGGAAGTTCAACAAAGAATTGTAATGGCCTTTATGCACATTACATAACTCCTTTAAAAATAAGTACAAAATAAACCATTGTACACAGTTAATAATGAGAACATTCTCTAGCAGTAATTTCAAATACCACGATCTGTGAGCTTATCGCTATAAACCCATCAGGTAATAAGGGACTGTGACTGTAATGTTCTACTATTTTGTAAATATTTTGATGCTATTTTACCCGTAAAACAAAGACTGATTCTCTTAGTAAGTTGCATTGCTTGCCAGTGCTTGGCACGAAGTACAATTATAAATTATAGCTGGAAGAATTCCGAAACAACGTTTACGTACACAGTTGTGGGAAATAGAAATTGTTTCTAAATTTTGATCTTCGTGAATGTAACAGCAAATCTTTTATGGAAAATGGAAACCGCTGTGACTGTTTTTGATATGAAACTTCTATATCTACGTTCACCTAGGTTGTAAAATCGACACGTAAGGTGTGACATCTTTGAATAGAGATGAGTTAAAGATTCAATACAATGAATTTATTGGAAATGCATAGATTAATATCAAAAGTCGTTTTCACACCAGCCATTATTATTCAGATGAATCAGGGCACAATGATCCGGATATAACCTGGTTGGTTTTCCCAGACAATATAGGTGTAATCGACCCACGCACTGAATAGGACACAAATAGGAAATCTATGTAGGTTGACGTCGTTTGTCATAATATAAGATATGCCTATTGTTATGTGATCATTGTTATTAGATCATTCCTCTTTAAAGGCTATAAATTCTGATTTGTGAATCTGATTCGATTGTGTTTATACTTTGTCAGCACATTACCAAGTACATTACATTACCAGTACATTACCAAGAGGTAAACGAATTACCCAGTTAGGATGCGTTTCCACCAGAGATGTGCAAAGATATGCAACGAGCGATGTGCATACAACTAACCATTGATATAGCTAGAGCTTAGCTCAAAATGAGAAAAAGAAGCTTTGCTATTTGGTTTCAAACACATTCCTCAATACGCATCGTCGCACATCTTATGTGGAAACGTAGCCTTAGGTACTGGGCTGTGGAGGTCAGATAGGTAAGTCGTTGCATATAAAATTCTGGAATTCAGGTGCATCCGGTTGGATTGGAAGCAGACACGAACATGCTAGGGTAAAGACTAGGTAGATGATGTTGACGTTGCCTTTGGTGGCGATCATAGATACTTTAATGGAGAGTTGAACTAGACATATTTCTATGAGTGCGTAATAGAACATTGTTATCCAAGGGGTGAAAGTTACTTATTTAGTCCCGAGACGGGGTTTGGCGCCAGTAAGCCCGTAACGTAGTGAGGGCTTACTGGCGCCCTGTCGGGGCCGCGGGTAGTCCTCTGGTTATCGCGGCCTCGACATAGAGGGCGAAGAAGGAACATGGGTGGTTTTTAGTCAGTAGAAGTCTGACACTCCCTTTCGCTCTGCCCAAGAGCGGGAGGGGTTATTCGATGATTTTACACCCACCAAAAAAAAAAAAAAAAAAAAAAAAAAAAAAAAAAAAAAAAAAAAAAAGGGCTTACTGGCGCCAAAACAAAATAAGTGCTAATAGTTCGAGGGACTAAATAAGTAACTTATCCGCGGTAAACACTGTACTTTTCATTACGAACAAGAGGAAAGTAAAAATAAGAACATAAATTTTATTATTAACTAAAGAAAAAATGAGTGTTGATCAGATTGTCACTTTTCCACTTATTTGGTTTAGCCAATATTTTTAATGTTCATCATTAATAACAATGGCAAAGATTTTGTCGAGATCTTTGTTATTTAAGAGAAATAGTTGAAACTAAATCATATAAAAGTCATAATATTATATATTCTTTAGTAAACTTTAAGTTCTTTTTATTTTAAATCGCACTGTAATTTAGTGGCTGTATAAAAAGTAAGAACACGGCTCAATAAAAATGTCAAAATAGACGAAGTATTTTTTAAATTTTTGCAGCTGTCAGTTTAAAGTTCTCTCAAGGGCTGCAAAGCATAACTTTCAACGCTCTCATCAGGCATGTTAAGACCTACTTTCAGAGTATGAGTAATGAAAATTAAATTAAAACATCGTTCTGTCGTCAAGTGTTAGACAGAATACTATTTATACAGTTTTTAGGGTTCCGTAGTCAAGTATCTCCAGTACACATTAAATTGGGGATGATTTTTTTTTGTCGTTAAGTCCATTGTGTTGGATGTCGTTGGATAGGTCTCTTAAAAGACATTGCGTCTGAGTTTGCTCAAACAGTTCATCGATTAAGGGATTCGTTTGTGAAATATTAGGCTTTAAAATGCAAATTTTTATTAGACTCAAGTGTACCAACCTAAACCTAAACCTTTACAAGTTTACGACTAATAATCGACCAATTTATAAAATTTACTTTCTAGCTGATACCTATTCCTTCATGTTCCAATTTGTTTCTTCTTTTTCTGCATTGCACGTTGGTATTGTAATCATAGTACGTTCACTTCTGTCAGTCATTATTTGATCAGTATCTCTTATTTTCGTCTGTGTAAAAATATTAATGCTTTAGAATATTTTAGTTTTGATTAATGCTAGAATTTTGAGTAGGTATGTTAATGTTTTGTGTCTTGACTTATTGACCAATACTGCCTGACTCCTACGCAATTTAAAGAAAAGTAATTTGAACCAGTTACTACCATTTTAAATGTAAAGAAACCAGATCCACGTCCATATTAATCTCAATAAACAGCCTCGCTTGCTGGCTGTCTAATAAACAACGTGAGTGGGCCACTTGGGCCATACATCGTGCAAGTGGGCCACAATCGCCCAATTTTTCCCAAAGTGTCACACAACAGCTGATCACAACACGCCGTGAGCTTGTGCTAAAAACTCGTGACTCCACCTCACGATGTGAACGGAACCTGTCAACTGACATGTATTGTTCGTTTACCCTTACATTGTCGCCATTGATCAGCGAATGTCGATCTTATCGTTTAACAATTGTAGGGAAATTTTACCCAGATTTGTGTGAATCTTGCGTGGTATTGACTCTTACTTCGTGCCTTGGTTCGGCTTATAAGGTAAGCCCTGACAGTACATATGTAGTACTAATTTGCAATTTGTTGGCGGTGCGAAGCTTTGTGCGCTTTAAGTCCAAAATGGTAAGTACTTGTAAGTTGTAATTGTTGTGCCAAAGAACTATAAACTGCGGTTTATCCTTCTACAGTCCTACCTTGTAAAGCTCCCATACTTAAAAGTTTTATGATCTTTGAAACATTGTCTTTATACATATATTTTCCAGGAATAATTTCGATCACATAAAAGCAACTCAGGGATTATGAACATATATTCAGTTCATATAGTCAATTACAGTCCGCCGATAAACTGTCACCACGCAGTTTGGTGGTATACTGTATAAACTGTAATACACAATGTTCAGTCAAGTTTAAATGGTTTATTTATTTATTGCATTGAAACATTTATTTTAAGAACAACTAAAGATGTTACATATTAAACGTTTTCAAGATCTGAAGCAATTAATAGGAGCAACACTTAAATAGTAATCCTTCGATCTATTACCCGTTACACGATATCAAAATAAACGTAAACCAAATCCTCTGATTGTACATAGGCACATTTATTTCTAAGATAATGGCTTATAAACAAATGGATCGAGATATCGCTTTGCTATGGTCGCTACACTCCTTCTCTTTACAAGATGTAATCTTACAAACAAATTGCATTTGTGCATGCCGTCATCAATTATTTTTATCATTTCGCTCACGATTAATTGTGGTCATTGGATATTCTTATCGATATATTTTTCTACAATAATCTTATCCTTGGACACCCTTTAGGATCCTAAAACGAAATATCTTAGATCTTAAGGCTTTATAGGCAGAATAAAATATTTCTTGCTCTTATCATTATCATCTATTTTTTACTTTTATCATTCGCCTTTTCAACTCTGTTGGGATCGACGTCCAGTCTAACCGGATGCAGCTGAATACCAGTATTTTACATGGAGCGACTGCCTATCTGACCTCCATAACCCAGTTAGTACTGGGTAATAGATGTCAGACTCTCCGGTGACTATGTGTAACAACTGTCAAAGATCTACGAATGACAGCTGGGACGAACTTAACGTGCTGTCGGACCTTGCTTTTAGCTAGCTTGCTCGTATTTAATGGGTGATCAACCATCCAGGGGCTATCTAGGCAAGTGCGGGTTAACCTAAAGATCAACCCCGAGCGAATGGTACTATTTTTAGTTATTTATTATTTTGCTCTATCAGTTGTTAGAGAGATTGTCTTTGTACCTGTGGTTGCATGCAAATTGAAAATGAAAAAAAACCATCCAGAAATAGCTTTTTCGCAACATCTGTCAATTCGCCACACGATTTTTTATCATTTAAAATTCATTTTTTGACATAAAAAGTGCAAACCCGTGAAATATAATTTGCCGGATCGAATGTCGGTATTGTATGAAAAAAAAGACAAGTTATTACGTTAGTTCTCGTTTTTCTAAACAGCTTTAAACTTTTTTGATTTATTATTTCGGTATTCAAAATTGACGAGAACCGTGGAATTATTTTTTCTTGTCATGAAGTGACTTCGAAATTCAAAATTGATAGACAGTTATCCAATAGATTTTAAATTAAGCGCATCAAATATTGTACCTTTTAGCAAAAGAAGTGGGCTATATTATAATTGTAGAGGATATTAAAAATACGGTAAATAAATCGCTATTTTTGTCTGTTACCGATGTTGTCATCATCTAAAGAAAATACAATATAGATGTGCCTACAATAGTATAAAACTCCAGACATATAAAAAAACATTTTAATGAGACAAATTCGTTACTAATTTATTGTTATTTTATATTTGTTTAAAAAATCGATCTCATAACCAGTGGGTGGCCTAGCATGAATATATTTAAAGCGATTTAAATTTTAATTAGACCATTATTTCTATTTATGATATGCGTCCATAAAAAATAAACACAACGAATCTAGAAACCGTAATTCACGCAAAGATTTTCATTAAAATACGCAATCTTATATTTGCTAATTCGATCGAGTGGTTTTTATTGCAACAAGTTGTATCATAAACTCTGCCACACGCTCTTTCCGATGGCTTTCTTGTTTAGCTTTTTATAAATTAAGTAGTACCTATGCCTAAACGGACAGCTTAACGGAATGAATTATTCAATAAATTAGTACCTAACCTGGTGTTAAGAGTCTTTATGCCCAAGGGCCTTTTTTTTGGCGGGTGGAAAATCATCAAATAACCACTCCCGCTCTTGGGCAGAGCGAAAGGGAGTATCAGACTTCTACTGACTAAAAACCACCCATGTTCCTTCTTAGCCCTCTATGTCGAAGCCGCGATAACTAGTGTACAACCCACAGCCCCGACGGGCGTCGGCCCTTGTCGCGCGTGGAACACGAACGCGCCGTCGACACGGCCTGTCGTCGTCGTAAGACGGACGGACGACGAGCTAGCCCATCACTCAGCGTCCACAGGCCCGCGTCTACGTTGGCCAGAAACCATCTCGTAGCCCCCGCCTGGAGCGCCTCCCGCGGCGGCTGGGACGAGAGGTTCTCTCCCTCTCGCGTTCCGCCACCTCCTTCACTAGCATCACTGCTTCGCAGAAGGAGGCGACGGCGGCGTCCCATTCCTCCGCCGCCGCCGATCGAAGGGCCTCTGCCTTGGCTTTACATGTTCTCGAGAAATATCTCTCAGGCATGCTGGTTTTACTCACGATGTTTTCAATCACAGCAGAAAGTGATAATTTTACAATATGCACATGACTAATCAATCTAATCACGCTACCGCGCTATTAAAGTTATACGCAACCTTAGAGTACGAGAAAAACCCGACAATAGCAGTCGGGAAGTAGCCAGACACAAGAACACAACACCCGTTTGGTCGGAGGATCTTTCCTTTTCTATGGGATTAAATAACTATAAACCCTGTTTATATACCCCAACTAGGGGACCTGAAAGACGTTGTCCTGCCGGACAGCAGCGCCACCTACCGGGTCAAATCGCAAATAAAAAAACCCCATTACCAAAATGACCCGCCATTTACTGAATTCATCTGTTACAAAAAATGTAATAAATGAAGAACCGCTCGACCGATTCTGTGTAAACTTCACATAAACCATCTACTAAATAGTCCAAACAAAGCCTAAACATTTGGTTTGGATAGGTGAGCCCGTTCTTGAGTTATAAAATTACAACGAAAAGTGGCATTGATTTTTATATACAGGATGTAAATTAACCCTTTTACGGTAAAACTCAATGTAGCACTCTTAAAACATTGTGCTAGTGGATGCTTTGAATAGTAAACGGGTCACGGAGGTAATTTAAGTAAAGTTTAAACTTGAAAAACTAGTATTTACAAAAACAGCTGTGCAATATTTTGAACTTTGACCCCCAATATCTCCGTAACTAGAGGGTCCCCAGGTATGGTCTAGAACCAAAAAATGATCGCATTGGTGGGGAGAATAAGTGCCCTTCGTTTGCGTTAAGGGTACTTTTACACCCTTTATATAGATTATGCTTACTTCTTTTAACCTGAGAACCTGGTTCCAAAATCACTAAACACAATTTTAAAACATGATTTATATCTCTAGAACGTTCAAGTACAATATAATTTGGTGGCGCACCTGAGTATTGGCGCCTAGTAATAGCTTAGCAAGGTAATTCAATTGTTTATCGTTTAACGTGATTATAGTGTAAACTAAAGCATTTTGTTTATGGTTTATAGGTTTTACCTTTGTATTAACTAAATCATAATTTATTTTGGTCTAGGTACACAGGGCGACACATCGTGATAGACGTTTGCAATATAATATGGCCTCGCTTTTTATATAATTACTGTACAATGAGAGATCCCCATAAACTGGTTTTGTATGGTTCTGCTTTATTAGATTTCATTACCAATAATTGATATTCTTTTGAAATAAATTGCTCATCGAAACAGAATAATTGAACAAGTCATGACAACCTCTACCCAAGATATAAAATATATGAATAAATCGTAGACGTTCAAACAAAAAGACTTAAACACAACAATTTATTATTGTATTGTCAGAGTTCTGCTTCAAGTGGCCGACACTTGACATGCAATACCATCGAGATTCCAACGATCAATGATACGAATCATACAAATGTCCGTGAGAATATTATCGATGTCAGTAGCATAGACTTACAAGTGTAGGTTTAAAAACATTTAAAAAACCGGCCAAGTGCGAATCGCACAAAAGGTTCACCGGTACCATTATTATTATCGAGCATAAAACGAAAAAAAAACATGTATGGTGGACTGGTGTATGCGAGCCCCCTTAATTATTTATTTTATTATGTATTTTCTTGTTATAACAGCAACGAACATACATCATAATGTGAAACATTTCAACAGTCTAGCTATCACGGTTCATTATGCCTGGTGACAGACGGACTGACTGACAGACGGAACGGACAGCGGAGTCTTAGTAATTGGGTCCGTTTTACACTTTGGGTACGGAACCCTAAAAATAACTGGGTTATTCTCGTTAACTTTATATCTTTTAAAGCGTTAGCAATTTGCACGCGCCACAAGATAACAACCACTAAACGATCTGATTTCACCAATCAATTGATTTTATTATTTCAAATTACACTTGTTATTATAGAATAACCCAGTTGGAGCTTCTTTTAACGTGTGGCTTAAAGTGTTTTTTATAATTATAATTACGGAAGTTTGTTATGTAAAAATGCTTGTGTTTGTGCATTACGCTTCGAAAATTATGTGTGTCAGGTTAAATGAGGTTTGAAACTTTATGTAGAACGATATAAAATGCTCTATGTAGTAGTAATATTTGTAAGTTGTAGTTTTTGGGGGATAGCCAACATCCAGGTAACGCTGTTTCGTTTTGATAATGTTTGTCGAAACTCATGAGGTTCAAAACAGTGATGAATGTAAATGTTGATAGCTGGAGAGGGAGGAAGATCAAAGAATAGATGACGTGGCGAATGACAGGGGAGACCGGAATAAAAAAACGTGTTCTGCCGACCTCAAAAAACATAGGAATAGGGCAGGGAGTTTGTCCAATGATTGCGTAGAACAACATCGAGTAACAAAACACAATCTAAAAGCCCCTACGTAACAACAATACACAATTTTGCCGAAACACAGTCAACACCATCATTAAAAACACTGACAGTCTTCAGAATGACAACCACTGTCACAAAACCATAGCGAACCTCATCAAGATAATACCGTGAAGATGATCTCAAGTACCTCCCAATCACGGCGATTGCGCCCCATAGCCGGTTCCCATGACCCTGAGTTCTGCTGATTGGACCAAAAGCTCTTATTTATGGGAAAGCATCATGGCTTTAACTTTACGACAAACAATTTCTGGGATAAAAACAAATCAATGCGGTCTTGTTTTAAAGGTCGATGTAGAATGTTGTATTATTGTCAAATCAATTACTTATGGCTTGATTTAAATACCTGAAGAGTTCGAAAAGTATGATAAGATGGAAATATTTAAGCTAAAAATAGTACATTGTCATCCAAGAGGTGAAAGTTACTTATTTAGTCCCAAGACGGGAGCTCGTTATGTAGTGAGGGCGCTATTTGTTCCAGGGACTAAATAAGTAATTTACCCGAGGTAAACACTGTGCTTTTCATTTCGAATACGAGGAAAGTAAAAATAAGAACATAAATTATTAGCTAAAGAAAAAAAATGAGTTGATCCGATTGTCGCTTTCGTGCTTATTATGTTTTTTTTGTACTCATATCGTCCAGCTATACAGCCAGTATTTTTCATGTTCATTATCAAAAAAATGGTAAAGATTTTGCCGAAATCTAAGTATTTTAGAGAAATAGTTTAAAATTAAATTATATAAATATGTTCTTGTGTCTTTTTAATTTTAAATCGCGCTGTAATTTAGTGGATGTATTAAAAGTTGGAACATAGTTCAACCAAAATGTGAACATAGACCTAGTTATTTTTAATAATTTGACAGCTGTTAGTTGAAAGCGATTCTCCCTAGGGCTGAAAAGTAGTAGTTTCAAGTTTTCAACCCGCTCCGCAGGCATGCTATGACCTACTTCCAGAGTAGGAGTATTGATACTGATACTGTTAGCCTGTATCATCCCACTGCAGGGCAAAGGCCTCTCCCCATGACTTCCAGTTATTTCGATAAGTAATGAAAAGAGACTTTAATTTTTACGATAATATTTTAATTTAAAACACTGTTCCAAAGTGAAAAGTGAGATCATCATGTTCTTGCCCACCACAATAGGGGATTTCACCAAAAAAATCTGATTAGTCTGTCTATTAGATTATGGAAAATATTGGATAAGCGTTTTTTGTTTTATCAAATTAATAAAAATTTACGAAAATAAAACGTGTCAAAGTGTGTGTGTGTCGTTTGTGGTCTGACGTCACTTTGTGGGTAAAAAAGTACTAACCTTGTGACGTCACACGACTTTTCGAAGCACTGTATCGTCTTCATCTTTTGTTTACGTAAAAAAAGAAAAAAATACGTGTCCATTATTTTTTTGGAAATCTATCTGACGGACTACTTAGTTTTTTTTTTTTGAAATACCCTATTCATTTGGGGTACGCGCCTGTCTTCTTCTTCAATACTTCTCTATTACTAGATATGTTATCAGCCAGTCCTCCATTATTGACATATCATCCTTTACCTTTGTAGTCCATCAATCGTGTCTTCCTCTACTCTTAAACCACATTCATACACTAAACTTTCCTCACGACATTTTCCTAAATTCCTATTGAGGTACTACTTAATTATTACTTTACTATGGACCTGTGCAAGAAATTATAACATTTGATTTACTCATACTCATTACGGCTCACATTGAAGTATTTCTCATCTCTCACCAAAGTTCTCATCACATCAAAGCACAACATTCATTTACAGTTCTAAACCAAATCACATTCTCGATTAATCGATACTGTTAGAAACTAATTTATTTAACAGTTCATTAACCACTTCTAAATAGTTTTAGTAGTGGTAAGTATCACATTTTCAAACCAATGCCAATAAAATTGGCAAATTGGTATTTTGCTTAGACTAATTCGACATAGATTTTGACTTTCACAAGTTTACCTATTTTTAGTTGCTTGTGGCTAACAAATAAGATTCTGAAACTTGACTCCGACAAACGATTTTCCGCCGAATGAGCCGCCGACAGAATGTTTCGTTTTTTAAATTTTCAACGACAGAACTTTTCCACTACGAGCGTTTCGCTGACAGAACGATTTATTTATGCACAGCATTTATGAGTGAATCGACGACATAATCTCAATCATAATCATAATCATTTCTTTTTTCATTTCTCCTTTTGCAGGTCTGCTGGCAGAAATTTCTTGAGAAATAAGCAGTACCTTTGTACTCTAATGTTATATTGTATAAATTTCCTGTGTTGTCTATACTGTGTGTACATAAATAGTTAAATAAATAAATAAATCTTTCACCAAATAAGGATTTGTCGACAAAACTGATTTAGACGTGGTTTAACAGACTGACTAAGATCCAAACGTTTTGAAACTAAGTACCAAATACTAACGCCAGACTTAAGTGGCAATGGGCAGGGCACATTGCTCGCAGAACGGATTGCCGATGGGGAAGAAAAGTTCTGGAGTGGCGACCGCGAACCGGAAGACGTTGCGTTGGAAGGCCTCCTACTAGGTGGACCAATGACCTGGTTAAGGTTGCGGGGACCCGCTGGATGCGAGACGCACGGGACTGGTCAATGTGGCGACACCTCGGGGAGGCCTATGTCGAGCAGTGACGAATGATGACATGATGATGACATGAAATGAATGAAAAATGAAAAAAAAAAAAAAAAAAAAACAATGACATCTTTTGGCTGAAATGATGATGAATGATGAAATATTAACTGGCTAACCGGGTTGTGAAGGTTCGGTAGGCATTCATGCCCATGTGGAATACGGGTATTCTGCTGCATCCTGTTACACTGGCAGCCGACGCCAACATGGTTGGTAGGCAGATGATGATGATGCTTCAGACTAAGTCGACATAGTTTTTGACTTTCACAAGTTAGATATGAGAAAGGCGTTTTTGTAACCCTGAATCATCCCAAATAGATTTTTAGTGTATCAATATTTGTACAGGATACAGAACCATCCATCAATGTCTTGTTTAGCTCTTAATAAAACAGAAAAGTTATTTATAACTCATTTCTATTGGTATCTTAGCTCCGTGGCTGCTACAGGGAAGGTACTGATGGAAAAATCTAATAAGAAAGAAAGAAAATTGTGTTTATTTGGCAAAAATACCATAATAACCTTCCTACTCTGGGAATCGAAATCAGCCACGTTGCCAAAATACTATGTTTATATTTATTATAAAAAAAAATGAACTTATTATATATTTTTTTAAATTTTATAACATTTTTTTTTTGTGCAGGATGTTTTATTCGTGGCCCTTGTTCGAATTTACACTTTGTCTCAGAAAGTCTCTTAATTATTTAAGTTACTTAACGTTTACTAAATAGTAAGTTAGGCCATAGTTCAATATAACGGCAGTACAAGTGTGGCACGGCTGCCTAGTGCACTCGCTTACTTTATTGATATTACTGCTTCTCCCGTCACTATGGTAGCTTAAGTAATTTTGTTGTTAAAATGTCTGATACACAGCTCTATATCCGATAAGAAAGCAAGAAATGAAGGAAAGAATATGATGGAGATCTTAACATTTGAATTCTTTTAGTAGCTTCGCAAACAAAAAATAACGTCCTACACAATAATTATACGTATGCTTTCGGAAACAGTAGCCTACTAAAACAATGACAAATAACCTTGATTTTAAATACTTCACAAAATTTATTACGTCTATTTTTATAAGGAAATTGTTGTAGTCAGGAAATACGATTTCCGTTGTTTACTAAAAAAATATACCTAGGTTCTATTCCAGATAAGGAAATGAAGTTTCATAGACAAATGATTGGGCAAACTAGGGTTTATAATTTTACTAGCTGTTGTCAGCGACTTCACCCGCTACAACTCTAAAATTATCCCACGGGAAGATAAAATCTGGATAAAAACTATAAGTACTATAAGTTAATCCAGGTTATAAACTATCTGTGTACCAAATTTTATCCAAATCCGTTCAGTTTTTACGTGAAGAAGTAACAAACATACACACACACAAACTTCCGCCTTTCTAATATTAGTGTGATAATACTTAACAACCCCACCGTTTCGCCAGATAAGTGGGTGAGCATATTGCCATCCTCCTTATTTCCTGATGAAAAACCCAATAACATTTTGTAGGCAATTATGAACAAGAAACAAGCAATAGGTACACCGGCGTTTCGGTTTGAACAAATTGATTTTCACACGAAAACAATGTATCTATGGGAAGTACAGATAACATCTCAATTATTTGTAACGGATACTAGTAAAAGCTGCTAAATGTAGGCTGAGACGAAAATCTCTTATTCGGCCTATTGTTTTAGTCCATTATGTAGATCATATCTATCAATTAAGATAGGTACTAAAATCATGATGGACGAAAGGTTTCTAACGGCTTTACAGTGTATGGTTATCAGGTCACCACTGTGATTTTTTTATTGTTTCAGCACAATGTTGAAATAGAGCTTTTGGCCTTGTTGAGAACCAATTTAGTTTTTTTTTTCTTATGAAACTTCATCCTCAGAAAGAAGAGAGGTCTACTCTCTCTAATATATCAATTTTCGGAACTACTGATGTGACTTTTTATTTCACTTGTAGGAAGTTGCATTATTCCCGAGTGACGCAGGCTATTCTATTCTATTATTCTTTATGGCAATGGTGGACGCAGGCTATATTTAGGACAGGACGTTCCTCTGGGACAATTTGACCATAAAGCGATCGAAGGCCATATCATAGACAAACCGCTGCCAACACACAATCTTGTAATATCAATAAACCCATAGAATGATGTCCGCAGATGGACATGTCCCCGACCTACAAAAGACAATCAAGTTCCTATTGTCAGATTGCCAGAATATATGAATCAATGCATATATTGTCACAACATTAGATTGAAGAAAAATATTCATGTACCTACCTATTAGTAAGATGGGTATGAATGAAGGAAGACCAAAGACACGATGGTTTGATTATGTAAGATCATTAGATATGACTTGAAGTAGATGAGTATAGGGATGTTTACAGACCTAAAAAAATATGATTCTAATTAGTCCGTCTGTTAAATTATCGAAAAATATTGAATACGTATTTTTTGTTTTATCAAATCAATAAAAAATGTCAAAGATCGCGTCAAAGATTTAAGTGGGGGTTTGTGACGTCACTAACCGCTAAAAATGCATACTAATGTCTTAGAGTATGACGTCACACGAGTTTTTAAAGCACTGAGTCGTCTTTATTGTTGGCTTACGTGAAAAAAGAACAAATACGTTTCCAATATTTTTTGGAAATCTGACGGACTAATTAGATTTTTTTAGTTAACTACCCGCGACCGGTGGCGACCGCGAACCGGAAGATGTTGCGTTGGAAGGCCTCCCACCAGGTGGAGGTTGCGGGGACCCGCTGGATGCCAGACGCACGGGACCGGTCAATGTGGCGATACTTAGGGGAGGCCTATGTCCAGCAGTGGACGTCTTTCGGCTGAAATGATGATGATGATGATGAGTTAACTACCCTAGTGTGGCTGTTGATAGAGAATACCACTTAGTATAAAACAACAAAACAGCAGCGAAGGTTTTCAGTAATCACCCGTAACAAACATACTCTGACGATCAACAAATTGTGATGCCAATAGATCTATAAACATACACAGCATCGTCCAACAATACGATGTAACGTCCAACCAATCCTTTTCCCAGACACAGACAAATCAGTCGTACAATCGCTCTATTTTCAGCACACACGCATCACGGAAACGCGGTCGTCCCCTTAAGGATACAAATGATGCTATCTCCGTAGTAAACGGAACAGTTTAATGTTCTAAAGCCGTTAGCTCGAGTGGCTATAAAGAAGAGGCTATGTCCTCTGGGAATGAACGTGTGGCCGTGTGTTGTGCTGAATTAGCACCAATTTATGTTCTGGAGACGATTCGAGTTGGCGGTGGTGGGAACATTCTATTAGGAGTATAGGAGATGTGCTACATCATTCGAGTTGGCGGTGGTGGGAAAATTCTTTTGGGAGGAGGACTATCTTGGCTAGTGTTTATAAAAATAACATCACGGTTGTAATCCCCGAAGGGATAGGTGTACCTAATAGTACCACCCACATTTCGCTAGTTATATTTAAGTCCCATGTGATAATAGAAATCCAGATTCAGGCTGCTAATTAGAAATTCCTGATGGAATAACCCAATAACAATTTCCCCAACCCATCAATCGAGCCCAGGATTGTGTGCTAAACAGTGGTACTTGCGTCCACTGGACCGACAGTTATAGTGAGCGAGTAAGCAGTTTATAGTGTTTATATTGAATAATAATCCATTTTCTTAGCATGTCGATTGTGATTGAGAACCGGTATTCGACCGGTTTAGGACAAATGACTGCTCAATCCGTTTTCATCTCACATAATATAAGTTTTCCATATTTTTGAGAGAGAGAGATTCTCCCCTTTCTTATCGAAGCAAATTACATCTTTACTCAACCTTTTTTTTTTTTTTTGGTGGGTGTAAAATCATCGAATAACCCCTCCCGCTCTTGGGCAGAGCGAAAGGGAGTGTCAGACTTCTACTGACTAAAAACCACCCATGTTCCTTCTTCGCCCTCTATGTCGAGGCCGCGATAACCAGAGGACTACCCGCAGCCCATCTTTACTCAACCTCCAATACCTTTAACCAAAGAGATTCAATAACTCAGTAGGTACACTTAACATAATTATTATAGCACATCTTAATAATATTCATAGCATACACTTTCTTTCATTCAAGATAACTTTAATCTTCGCTAATTGATACTGCAATATTAATTGCATACAAATTCATTATTTCATTTTTTGCACGCAAGATTATAAAAATGGATCAACTAATTAAGTTCACCTGGAATGTCTTGTAATCTTTATTTCACGACACTCATCTCGCTATTAATGATTAATAATTGGTTCTGCATACATAACAGTAATTGCAAACGACTTTGTATTACTGTGTTTTTGCAGGACATTGTATGTATACACTCTCATTTAAAATATATTATCGCGGGATCGTCTTCAAGATGTAAATGTTTACAGTTTACACGCTTTTTAACCCTTTTTGTAAACAATAACAGTATGCTAAGTGTTACAAGACATTGTATAATGTGTGTGTATCGTTAGATTACTGCTAAAAGTCTTGTTTTTATTGTAATATGTTAGATTCTTGTCACGTCAGGTGTGTTGGTGTGCGGAAGGCGGAAGACACACGTTCAAGATCGTTTCCTCGACTTACAGAGATGTGGGAATGCTGGATGAGATATACTGAAGAAGTTGACTTTGTATACTAGGGGCCTTGGTCTTTGTGTTGCGCTCATTCTTCATTAGACGTTGCGTTGCCAAATCAATAAAAATCGACGAAGATGAAAGCGTCAAAAATCTGAGTGGGAGAGTTGTGACGTCACTGACCTTTAAAAAATGTCTTAGAACATGACGTCATAAGAGTTTTTAAAGCGCTGTATCGTCTTCATTGTTTGTTTACAAGAAAAAATAAAAAATATGTGTCCAATATTTTTTGGAAATCAATCTGACGGACTAATTAGATTTTTTTTGTTAACTACCCTTTTAGATTTCAATTAAACCATCCTGCTTTTTCTCAACGTGTCTATGGCAATCTAAATTGTGTCGGCGTAGAACCGCATAAGTCAGGAGTTTGGCGCCTTCAGTAGCGTCCATCAGTTCCTGCAATGAACATAAACGGAACTGGTGGTGCACTTGCCAACATCGAAGGTGATAATTCCTTTGCCATTCTCGTTTGAGTGGTGGATAGTGTGCTTATACCGGGGGCACATGTGTTACCGTGCTTCAGGTGACAGATTTCGGCGATAAGTGTAAATCCATCGATGTCTGGCCGACTTTAGGTTTCATCTTGTTGGATCTCTTGGACGCAAAGAATGTTAAGTCTCTTCTTTAAAGAATAATAATAAATGGTTCATAATTATGATTATTTAAAGAAGAGCTATCGAGTGCCTTCATGTCCTACACACAATATCACAATGCCACATCTAGCAGCTCAATCTCCACAGCCCGTCAAGACAATACACATTGTTAGTTTTTGCATCTGTGTAATTTACACAGAGTCATTTACACTTATCAAGCTGAAAGGTCGTGGGAGTTTGTCTAAATAGATATATCTGAAGTAAACGGTAATGATAAGAGGTAATTAACGGATAAACATGTTTGTTTATGTAAGTTAGTGCCGTAATTTTATTGTTTTAGCTCTTTAACGGTTTGTTTGTAAATGGTTTTATACACTGAAATGCATAAAACCATCTACAAACAAACCTTTACCGTATGTCGTTGGTATTTAAAATGGATTCAAACGGACCTCGTTTATAACAGAAGATGTTCTAGAAAGGTCTTAGTCTTATCTCAAGGGATCATTACTTTTACAAAATCAATGTATTTCGTATGCGATACTTACGTTTGAATGGACAATCTAATTGGCACTGGCATCGTTTTCAGCAGGTCAAGAGTTATTCTTTCTGTAAATACGAATACGACAAAGGGAAAATGAGGGTGCTTTACCTGCCACCTCTATAGAGCAGGTTAGAGTGATAATATTTTATAATTAATTATTAGAAAGCGGCATTATAAGTACCAATTTCTGGTTGATCACGGCAAGGAAAACCTGCTCAGGTTGAGATTCAATAATGAGTCTGCTCTGGAGTGCTGTTCAACAAACGATGGAGCACTTAATATCGTGTCCTGCGTGCCATCTTGTTTGATCATTATAGGAATTGATCGACGCTACTGAAGGCGCGGGGCGTTACTCAGTAGTAAGATTTACTTGTATAAGATTTCCACCGAAAATAGTACATTTTGATAAAAGTGCGGAAATTTTGTTAATAATTTTGTTAGAAATAAACAAATTCCTACGTGTCTAAACGACGTTTTTCAATAGGTACACTTTCGAAGAAATTAACTAATGAACGCAGTGTTTTTGTCATCATTTAGGAGACTATGATTAAATTTGCCTTTTTTGATTTGCTTTCACGGTTTGATTTCGCAAGGTTGAAGAAGAATTAATTTCCTATGTTTTAATCGATTTGAACTTAGTTTAAGGCATTGTTATCTATGGTAATTTTCTTTCACGCCCTTGGTTGCGGAAAAAGCAGATTACCGCACGCGTGCGAAATATAATGTCGAACCTAGTTGTAGTGCAATAAGAGCCAGTTTTCGAGGAAGTGTATTGAAAAGATATAGAGTAAACACACAACAATCTATGTGTAATACGTCATAGAAGAATACCTTTGTCTGTCAGTCATCAATATGTATCACCAGTCCTAGTTTCTTTGGTTGATGTTGTCATAATCGAACAACAATGTGTTTATTTATAAGTGACAAGACGCCCAAGACGGATTCACTGGCATGGGTCAGACCAGATTATTGATAAATGTCATGGGTTATTCTTATTGCAATGGGCACTATAATAATCTAGCCTAATCTGCTGTCTCTTAGGTCTAGTGGTCGCAAGATCAAAATGTTATTAGGTTATTTCATTAGGAATATCTCAGTAGCAGACACGGCGGGAAGAAAGGCGTGCACTGGAAGAGACCTACACTCAGCATTGGGTGGTGAAAGGTTGAAGAAGAAGAAGAGACACGGCGCCTGCATTAAGTTATGTTCAAATTAAAAGTGCTGACTGTTGAAACACGCACGGTACAAACAACTCGATACTTGATGCCACACAAAACGTCGTAAACAAACGCCATAGTTATAAACAACAATAAAGAAACCAGTAAAGTGTAAATCTCGGAGGAGGGTTCCAATTATTAAACCAATTAAATTGAATTATACAATTATGGGAAGCGTCTACGGACGGCTCATTGAAGTAAAAGTGGACAAAGAAGAGCTGATGGAAGTGACAACCTTGAATTGGAGTTAGGGATGTCACTTGTGCCCTTGTGAACTGCTTCGTGTAGCATAAATACCATTATTATATTAATTGGCAATTTTATTTATAGATAGAAGATTATACAGGGTGTAAATTAACCCTTTACACAAACGTGAAGCAAGCATTCTGTAGGTACATCAAACTAAGTACCTAGTAACTACGCAAAAATTTTTGCTGGGAAACGACTTTTTTTTGGGGTTAAAATCATATTTTAAAGCTCAATGTAACACTCTTAAAACATTGTGCTAGTGGATGCTTTGAATAGTAAACTGGTCATGGAGGTAATTTAAGTAAAGTTCTAACCTGAAAAACTAGTATAAACAAAAACAGCAGTGAAAAATTTAGAACTTTGACCCCCAATATCTCCGTAACTAGGGGGTTCCCAAGTATAGTCAAAAACGAAAAAAAATCGCAGTGGTGGGGAAAACAAGTGCCTTTTGTTTGCGTTAAGGGTGCTTTTAGTAGACCCTTTATTTGACCTAGAAACCAAAATGATATTCATCATCTTCGGCCTATTAGGTAACCTTTGCCAACATTTTGGTGATAGAAAATGACCGATATCATGTGGAGAACAAAATGCCCTTCGGCTTCATGAAGGGTATTTTTACGCTCATACGTCATTTGAGAATACAGTAATTTTAAACGATTGTGCCTCAAAATATTTGGCAATAAGGTGAATTTTCAATTACAATGTTGATATTGAGATATCAGGTTTCAGTTTGTTTGAAAGGCTTCTGTTCGGTGGCCATAACATTGACCGAGACGAAGACTTAGTATTCACCAAGGTTCGTAGGTAGGATCGTATGGCATACATAAGTAACACCTTGAGCGGCTGCTTCTTATGTAACTGTATGGAAGCTTAACTATAAGCAATTTGCAAACTAAACTTGTTATTTACACGTTCATTGTTAAATTCTATTTGAAATTAAAAATTGCCACTTAGGGTAGTTAACAAAAAAATTTAATTAACCGGTCAGATAGATTTTCAAAAAATAATGGACATGTACTTTTTCTTTTTCCACGTAAGTAAACAATGAAGACGATACAGTGCTTTGAAAACTCGTGTGACGTCACATTCTAAGAGATCTGTGACGTCGACCCCCATTCAAATCTTTGCCGCGTTTTATCCTCATAATTTTTTATTGATTTGATAACAAAAAAAAATACGTATCCAGTATATTTCGAAAATCTAACAGACGGACTAATTAGAATCATATTTATTTTAGTCAGTAGACATTCCTTACTTTTTTATAAAAAACGTTGCCACACACTAGGAATTTCTACCCCTTTTTTATCCCTATTAATATTCACAAAAATATATGTATAATTAACAGCCATCAGTGACATATATAATATATACATATAAATGTAAATGTATAAATGTAAATACATATAAATGTACTATAAGAAAATACTTTTTATATAATATGTGTAAGTTATGAGAATATACTTTTACGTAGCAAAATAATAAAAACAAATAGTAACACAGCCAGCCCTAGTGGCATTTCTTTGAATGCATTGTAAACATCTCAGGGTACCGTGAAAGCTGAGCAGTCGCACACAAAAAACTGTGCTTGTATCTACCGAGAGAATGTGTCGTTTCACTTGTACTTGTTTACTAAACCCGTGTGTATACTAGGCGACTTGTGTTGCCATGTGCTAGCTCAAGATGTCGCGCCATGTTGCCAAATATCGAACGGTAAGAAGAAACAAATAAATGCTGACGCAGAATGTCTATCGGTTGAAGCTGGGGATCATTTCGGTCGTAGACTTGTTCTGAATTTCTGAGGAGAGTTAAGTAGCGAACTTATTTGAGGAAAATATATAAGTAAGTAAATCTGGCCAAATAGGGTTTTCTCGATCCATCCCAAACATAATGCCAACGTGCATGAACTGCAGGATATCCTCTACCTCCTATCCTACCCATTTGCATAACTACATGCTCGTTTTGGAATTGAACCGAAGCAAAAGATTCTTATCTTTTGCTTCAAAAGATTCTTATCTTTTGCTTCGGTTCAATTCCAAAACGAGCTGTGCAGACCCATTGTCTAGCACAATTAGACTTTCACCAACACCAAAAGAAGAAAATGAGAAGTTAATAACGTGCTAAAGAAAACTTATTTCGGCCAAATCATGCAAACATCCAATGACAATCTGAGAGACTTGGATATTGGGGTGGGATCTAAAGGTCGACGAATTAAACAGTGGATGGAATCGATCATCCAGCTTTTAAGACTGTGTTTCCAGGAAGCTTCATGAATAGGAAAGGATCACGAAAGGATCTGGTGCCAAACCAGGACAAAATGAGTTACGATCCTCAGCACTGAGAGACCGAGTTTAAGAGGTTACAGAGATACGTTTCGTCGTTGTATTCGTTTCTATAACCGATAGTCACTTGCAGTGCAATAGATTAAACTTCTAACAACTTTCAGGCTAGTAAGAACGCAGCCTTACTTTAAGAGTATTAATTAATCGTTCTACGAAAGAAATTATCGCCATTAATTTGTTAGCTGATCTGAGAAGTAAATACAGATAAAGTTGGTCTTATCTCAGTAATAGTTAGTCTAATGGAAATGAATTGCTGCGGCCTTGTCGCTTGTTACTGCTAGCGATTGCGAACTTTCCAGATTGATATTAATTGCTATTGATTTTCAACTGGAGTGCAGGAAAAGTTAATGGATTAAATGTTAAGTAAGTTGTTTGTATCATAGAAAGTATATAGTGATACTATCTGTATATATATGTATTAGTATGCACCAATTTATGTATTATGTTTACAAAATGGTATTATCCTTATTATTATATTTTGTAGTCTACCACAGTGCTGTCCTATTGGACCCAAAGGTTGACTGGTAGAGAATGCCTTGTGGCATTAAGTCCGCGTATGTACCACTCTTGAAATAAATAAAATACTGATACTGTTAGCCTGCGTCATCCCACTGCTGGGCAAAGACCCATCTCCCCATGACTTGTTTTGGTTGTTTCGATCTAGGGTTAATGTGGATCACTGGTCGTTAGTATTGTCCAACTCGTCTCGCCATCTTCTACAAGGTCTGCCGCGACGCCTACTGGATGTCAGGGCTCCAAAAAGTGGCTTTTTTAGTTTCTTAAAAATATTTTTTATACAGCATTTTTAACTGCTTTTTCATCAGTGTCAATCACATCCGAAAGCGGCATATTATCTGTAAATCTAAATATAAACTAATATTATAAATGCGAAAGTAACTCTGTATGTCTGTCTGTCTGTTCGGGGCTGCGGATTCTTGTAACCGCGGCCTCGACATAAAGGGCTAAGAAGGAACATGGGTGGTTTTTAGTCAGTAGAAGTCTGACACTCCCTTCCGCTCTGCCCAAGAGCGGGGGGGGGGTTATTTGATGATTTCCCACACCCCAAAAAATGAGTTGAAAGAGCGTCTTTTAACTCCTTTTTTTTGGATAAAGAGATTACTTTTGGTCGCGATAACCGACATCTGTCGCGATAACCGACATTCTCGCAGACGAGGCCGCGGGCATCAGCTAGTTCTGAAATAATTACTCTGGTTCAATTTAAAGTTGTTCTTACTTGGAAACAAAATAACTACCAGACAATTTACATTATAATTAAAAATATTATTTACATTTATCTATGTAAACACAGGCACAAAAACTTGCAGGAATAAATCAATTAACATGCCAAATATCTCGCATTCCTAGACCGTTGAGGCAAGATTATCATTTTGGAAGCTTATAACGCCTGCTTTTACACCCACTAGACGCGTTATACCATTGTGCTTAAATCTTGAAAAATGATTTGTTCAATATTTAGTTCCCAATTTGTAGTTTGATGTGTCAATTGATTCGATAAATCAAATTGATTTGGCTTGTTTTGAGGTTTTTGAATGAGGTTGTTTATATATGGGCTTGAATGTGTATAGGATAGGTATACGAGTTCTAACGATCTTTTTCATAATTGATCTCTTATTCAACTTAAATTACATGATAATTAGGTAAATTAGAGATCAATCGTTATACCTACAGTATTGCTAAGATTTATAATTATTGTATTTTACCAATTTATTATTATTATTAATTACTTACTTAGGGCACTATATTATTATAGTATAATTAAGTATATCTTAATTAAGGTTAAATCAAACCAAAAATTGTGGACTGCTCGCTGTTATCGGACACTAAGCGATAGTTCAGTATCATCAACATCATTTCAGCCAAAAGACGTCCACTGCTGCACATAGGCCTCCCCCAGGTGTCGCCACATTGACCGTTCCCGTGCGGGTCTTCGCAACCAGATCAACCGTCCACCTAGTGGGACGTCTTCCGGTTCGAAGTCGCCACTCTAGAACTTTTCGGGGTTATAATATCTGACTAAGTAGGGTGTGCGTCTTGAACACTACGCAGGCCAAGCTATTCACATACCAGCAAAAGCATGTCTCTCACCGTACGAGCCATCAATACAAAGCGAGGCTTTGTTATATTGGAAATATATAGTTGGATGTGTCGCTGTGTGACCAGACCTTTACATAAGCACCGACTCAATAGACCTTGACAATAAAACTAAATAATAGAAGACTGCGGAACCGCCCATTCAATTGTTCAAACCCATAGATACATAACCAGATCATGAACAAACCTACAAAGCTCAAAGCTTGCATACTTTCCTTGCACTTGACCGTCCCGTCCCAACAATTATACCATAAACTTTCGCTGGTAGCGAGGTATGCAAGTGACCTTCATCGGCCCAGTGTGCCACAGCCCGCGGCTACGACTTTCACGACAAATCCGGCGATCGATCGCGAGACAAATCGAAATATCGATCTTTGAGTATCGATGTTACAGTCTATACTGTACTGGTAATCTGTCAAAACCATTTTCTTTAGTCAAAACCCAAGTAAAGACGCAACTGATATTTCGTATTGCCTAAGGTATTTAGACAAAATACTTTATTTTAAAGGCTTACAAAAATACCCAACAGGCTAAGGGCAGGTATTTCACGTCTAGTAAACAGACGTTTACTAGACGTGAAATACCTGCCCTTAGCCTGTTGGCCAAACCAAAAAAAAAGTGTATTCACAAAAATTTCACAACAGTACCCGGTATCATATCCACTGGGTAATGTTATTTTATGCTCAAAAATCTGCAAACAGATGAGTGAAGAGCGAACTGAGTCGAAATCTTAGATTATTTTGAGTTGTCCCTTTTCAAGTAAACATTGAAGTGAACGGCGAAATGACGCAATAATATAAAATTTTACCAACAATTTTATTGGGAAAACGTGTTGCTTGCTATTGGCAGTCCGAATGACATTGACAATAAGTTGAAACAATGCTTGATAATTGTGTAAACTTGTAACACCAGTCAAAATTTATTTTACCCGATTTACAGTGTGTGACGGTGACATCGATACCACAAGGTGCTATTGTTTCACTATAACACTTGATAAATGTGTCCATTCGATTTTTCAGCTCGAACTGCAACTAATTCGTATTAGTATTGATCCGTTCACACAAATCAACTTTTATATTTAGTACTTCCGTGTAACTGATTGATTGTTAACCTTTTTCTTGATTTGAAACGGTGCACATTTCTTTCAGATTTAATGGGTTCTTCCGTCTTACCATTTTTAGCGATGCTTTTGGCGCTTGAAAGACGTTGGCAGGTATTTTTTGAGAATGGTAGATACCATTCTGGGCAACCTAGGACGTTGTCGTTTGCTTAACCGGACTATCCTGTAAGTGCCTTGAGTGCAAGGGCTCTGGGACGCCATCGCCTCCTTCTTCTCCTTAAGCAGTGATGCTAGCGAAGGAGGTGGCGGAACGTGAGAGGAAGAGAACCTCTCGTCGCAGCCGCCGCTGGAGATGCTCGGGGCGTGGGGGCCACGTAACGGCTTCCGGCCACCTTAGACGCGGGCCTGTAGGCGGTGAGTAATGGGCTAGCTCGCAATCCGTCCGTCTTATAACGACGACAAGCTGAATCGACGACGTGTACGTGTTCCAAGCGCGCCTCAAAGAGATGTCAGCAACATTGAAGGGCCGACGCAAGGGCCGACGCCCGTCGGGGCTGCGGGTTGTTCGCAAGAGATACCGCGGCCTCGACATAAAGGGCTAAGAAGGAACATGGGTTGTTTTTAGTCAGTAGAAGTCGACGCTCCCTTTCGCTCTGCCCAAGAGCGGGAGGGGTTATTTAGTGATTTCCCATCCATATGTCAATGTCAATTACAAACAAAAATGACAATAAGACTTGCGACAAGAGAAAGCAGGAAATGTAAGCATTTGAAGATCAAATTGCATATTAATCCGATGATGAATCGCAAAGTTTATTCGTGGTTACAAGAGGCGGGTAAATATCACTTGTCTAATTCTTTTTGTTTGTGGCAAGTACTTTGTTCTTGTCGAAGCTGCGTTACATAAAATGTTTGGAGACTGTTGCATGCAATCTTTCAGTTCTTGGCAGTCATCATCTATACTGGAGACAAAGTTGAAATGTCTTAAACAGGGTGAGAGAGTACTGTCGCTACAAGCTAACATACAACTCATGAACTTAATACTAGTCATTTTAAGAAAAAAACGTAGTCTAGTTTGTATAGTAACTGAATAGTGAGTAGAAAAAAATGCCACGCTTGATTTTCATACGGATCGTAATACTTTTAATTGTTTTCAGTAATAATTCAGAAAATTTCAAAAAAATCGAAGAACCGACACAGCTCTGTAACCAGCCAGTTTTGTGTTGCTAATGACCTCTAGTATAGCCCTTTTCAAGGAATAGGTCGAGTTTCCCTGTCACCTGGTTATGTGGTTGTTCCCTACAACACTCACTTCCCAACAACACCACCAGTAAGGTTACACCTTGCCCAAATGTTGAGACAAAACGACCACTTTCATTGGACTACAATGGTCACACCCACCGCTTTCACTACCCAATTGATTGCTACATCAAAAGCTGGCTATCTCGTAGACAACACATTACATTTACATCTCAGGTGCATGCGTAGGTTTTGAGTTTCGAACTTGACCGTTGTGAATGGGTCACCTGATTTTCTTCGCGTGAGAATTGAGATCTACCTCGTTGGTCTAGTGTTCTCAATCGTAACTGCTGAGCATAGTGTCCTGAGTTTGATTCGAAGGTCGAAAAATTTGTTATTGGGTTTTTCTATCAAAAATGTATCAGTAACAGCCACGGAGTCTGGATGCGTGCCCAGTTGATGGCAATAGGCTCCACCTCTATTACAATGGACGTAGTCGCAACCGCCACACAGCAAAAGTGATTATTATAGAACACAGGACATCATGCTCACTAGAGCCTATAACCCCATGGTCGGGAGTAGTGTTTTTGGATTATCCGTCAGTAATTTTTACAAAGGTCGGTATTTAGATTTGGCTTGGATGATAGCAATAAGCTCGACCCCTTTTATATGGAACTTCAACTTAGGTAACTGGTGAAGGGCTGCGAGTAGTCCTCTGGTTATCGCGGCCTCGACATAGAGGGCGAAGAAGGAACATGGGTGGTTTTTAGTCAGTAGAAGTCTGACACTCCCTTTCGCTCTGCCCAAGAGCGGGAGGGGTTATTCGATGATTTTACACCCACCAAAAAAAAAAAAAAAAAAAGGTAACTGGTGAAACATACGCCTCTGTCGAACCTAAGGACAATACATTGTTACCCAAGGGATCGAAGTTACTTATTTAGTCCCGAGACGGGGTTTGGCGCCCGTAACGTAGTGAGGACGCTAATAGTTCGAGGGATGGGAGGGGAATGGGTTCATTTACCCGAGGTAAACACTGTGCTTTTCATTACGAATACGAGGAAAATAAGAACATACATTATTAAATAAAGAAAAAATAAGTGTTGTTCGGATGTTGTCGTTTTTCCTCATTAAAAAAAATGTCAAAGATTTTGTCAAAATCTATGTAATTTTAGAGAAATAGTTAAAACTAAACTATATTAAATTCTTATTAGGTATAATTTTATTCTTAATAACTTTGTGTTATTTTAATTTTAAATCGCGCTGCAATTGAGTGGCTGTATATAAAGTTGGAACATGATCAATAAAAATGTGAAATAGACCAAGTTTTTTTTTTAATAATTTGACAGCTGTCAGTTGAAAGCGATTCTCCCTAGGGCTAAAAAGTAGTACTTTCAACCCGCTCCGCAGGCAAGTGACAATGACCTACTTTCAGAGTATGAGTAATGAAAAATACTTTACGAAGAATTATGAAGGCATTAATTTAGTTCCCAAAACATTTCACAAGTTTTAGGATCCATAACTTAAAGTTAGTATGGCGCTTGTAGGCGATGCTTAAGTAAGTTGTCACTGTTTATGGTACGGCCTATTCAAGTTACTTTACATAAAGTTACCCGATATCGAAAATTTTATAGAGTTGGTGCCTATTGATCAATCGATTGAACGAACAAGAGAACTTACTGGTATTGGCAGACGCATTTAAGGATATATAAATTCAGATATATTTACATTATTATTTTATTTTACATAGACCGACATGGGCAGTAACGGGCACAATAAAAATTCAAATGCTACGTGTCCTATCCTACGGGTAGAACCGGCAACAAACTCCAGTGTTGGTAAAAACAAAAAATCTTTAATTTTTGTGTATAATCCTACAAGAACCATTTTATTTCGTCAGTAAGACCTAACTTTCACGGTGTACCTACAAGTTAGTGAAATCACGACATGTCACTTTAAAAAAGTCATCGGTAATTTCGCTTTCCTATTAAAACAAAAGAAATATGACTTACGAAACGTTAATTAGCAAAAAAAGAACAAAAAATTATGTCATAGGCGCAACATCATCATTCTTAGGTTGTCCACACTTCATATTTCAAACGTCAAATCGAACATGACATATTCATTTTTTAAAACTGTTTTTCAAACGACAAAGGAAAGCGAAAGTGTTGTTCGGACAATAAAGCTTTTTGAAGCAAAGGTCAGAAGGTTAAATGTCTCTTCGTGAACGATTTTTCATTTCAGGATATCGCATTCAATTTGTGAAACCAACCGTGGTCCGTTATTAATATCATTTGCAGCGAAAGAGTTATGTAAGTGATCTTGTTGATTGTCCGTTTACATTTCACCTTTTTTTTTTTGCTTTGACAGTTGGTTGAGTTGTCACAGCACTCGCAGCCTTCATTTGTTGACAGTAGATGATCACTCATTTTTATAGCTATACCGCTTTCTTTACATAACCTGATTTCTCTACTAGTTGACAATAAAACCACATTGTAGGTATTAGGTTGAAGTAATTGGTGGTCACAATAGAAAAATAAGCCACTGACACACACGAACCACTTTCAAGATCCTCTCCAACCTTGAACCAGCGTGGTGATCATTACTGACCCAAACCTTCTCTGAATGAGAAGAGGATTTTTCCTTACAGTTGGATAATAATAGGCTAGTACCTATTATTTTGTAACCAGTAACTAAGTCTTAACTGTATACATAATTACCATTAAGACAAGGAGTATTTGGTCAAATCGATCCGCTTGCTACTGGACCCGCGGCCTGCCGACTAAGTTAAAATGTGATTTGGTTGAAAAATCCAGTTGACTATAGACTCCAAGTGGCGTCGAGTCTAGCGGTTATAGTACTAGAGTCGGAATCGCGTATTGTATGAAGGAACAAGTATTGCTAGAAAGGTCAGCGTGTTGATAACACTATTATGTGGGAAATGGACGGCTGCAGTGGAACAACCTTAACCCACGTACGGATTTACTGCCTAGGGTCATCGGACTTACATCATAAAACTATAGGAAACAAGAAAAACAGTTCTGTAATCGCAGTTGGAAAACAACATCTTACAGAACATTTTAAGTCCGTTAGTAAACGGTAAAAACTTCCCTTTTTGGGATTCTTACTTTCTAATAAATAAAATAGACTTATGATTGGGCCACTAGTTGTAAATTAAATTCTCATTCTCTCTGAAAAGCCGTAAAATTTATCTCTTCATCAGCACGTTTTATAAATCATTACCTACACAGCTTTAAAAGTTCTATTATACAATTCTTATGAAAGAAATAGTCTTAAACCTGTCGGAGTCTCTTGTCAACCTGGCAACCCTATGAGGAAGTGTGCCAACAGGTTCGAGCGGACAGTCGACCTACTTTGAAAGAGGCTATCTTACACCCAACCTATACATACAATATAAAGCCCGTATATAAACAGCTATAAACTACTTTGCATTTCGTTTCTGGCACGCCAAGTTGCCCTGAAACCGATTAAATGCAGTTTTGTGGGCCATAAAGATAAGCGTACGGTGTTTCATTAAGAAGTTTTGATTGTAGATATGGAGCGAACTGGTCACTGCAACTGCAACCGGAGCTATCGGAATCACCTGCGATTCGAAGAAAAAAATATTGTCTGTGGTTTGTACCCATTTTGACGGCAAGCGCCATTTTGATTAGGAATAAAATAATGAGCTCTGCTTGCTTGCTTTTTGCTTGTTGGCGAAATAATTTACTGAATAATACTAAATATTAATAAGTGATGTGGTTAAATTCAATAAATGCAGCATTGACATCACAATTAAGTTTCTTTCTCTCCTATAGATATGGTATTTACTAAAACTGCCAACCAATCGATCAAAATAAACATTAAAATCTCACAGCATGAAAAAGAAATAAATCAAGTCACAACCACAAATAATCTCTTACATTATATGAAAGCAAAAAAAAAGCAGCTCGTATTAACCCTACCACTGCCAATTAAAGTTGCAAAACTCACATTGATGCGCACAAAGTAATAAAAAGTAAAAATGTATGGAACTCGTTCGCACAATGAGTCGCAAACGTTGGAAATCAACGCTTTAATGACGTCACATGGACGCGGGATTGACAAGTGGTAGCATACGATAGGCGTATGCTCTTCTCACAGGGTTGAACGGTCATATAATATCGACTTCCAATATATTTTTAGGTTTCTCAAACTGCCCGCGTTTTTCAGAATTGCAGCCATTGCAAGAACCCTTGCTTACCAACCCGCATTGGGCCCGCATGGTGGGTAGCCCAATCTCTTCTATAGAAAGACGGCCTGTGTCCCAGCAATGGGAACGTTATAGGCTGATTAAGTTAAGAGCCCGTGAATACAACAGAAGGCTATCCATAGCACAAAGGAACTTCGTCAAGGCCTGCATAAGACCACATTATCTTTAGGCTTTGACAAAGTGACAAAAGATCTTGTATTGTTACTTTCAGAATTTATAGGAGAAGCAATTATTTTATTACTGAGTTCGAACCCTATCAGCTTAAGCTGAAGTTCAGCCTTAAAATAACTGCTCCAAAAACATTCTCCTTTACACTAGAGGACAAAAAAAGCAAACCGACAGCCCTACCCTAGTACAGAAAAGCAACAAATGATCGACGTTGATGGATGGACTCTGGTGGATAGGTACTAATTGGAGATTTGCATATCGTCCCCCCACAACTTCCCAATCGTTCCCTTCCCAGGTCCGCTTAATTAATACCAGCATGGAATCAGTTGCTATTGAAGAGTTACTGTTAGATCTTGAGTGTGTGGTCCGATGGTGAGATAGGGTCTTAGATTGTAACGGGCCCTTTGAGATGTACTGTGGAGTTGGAAATCCTACTATCCTTCTAATATTATAAATGCGAAAGTTTGTGAGTATGGATGTTTGTTTCTCTTTCACGCAAAAACTACTGAACCGATGTGGATGAGAACATAGATAGTTTATAACCTGGATTAACACATAGGATACTTTTTATCCCGGCGTTCCCTATCAACCTTGAGCCCAATGTTTTAGCGAGAAAGTTGAAAATCTATGAATGAAAGACATATTGTAGTAGCTTGATGTGTTGGCGTCTGTACAACTACAACATAGTTTGTGAGCCTTCTACTCAAAGTCAAGTTTAAGCTTCGTATTTCTACAAACCACAAAACGGTGACTAGTATTCGTGCAAGTGCAAACACTAAATATTTGGGAGTAGAACCACTTTGAACAAAATCATTGCGGACCTATATTGGCACCTTGTTTATATATTGTAATTTTTGTAATTGTAGTTCTGCGTATTGAGCTGTCTTTGGTGTGCACTGAATGAACGGGTAGTTAACAAAAAAAAAATTATCCGTCAGATAGATTTCCAAAAAATATTGATCTCGTATTTTTTCTTTTTTCACGTTAACAAACAATGAAGCTTTGAAAACTCGTGTGGCATCATATTCTAAGACATTAGTATGGCATTATTTACCGGTCAGTGACGTCACCCGCGGCAAGACAAAACGCGTCAAAAATTTAAGTGGAAATTTTTGACGCGTTTTGTCTTCGTCAATTTTTATTGATTTGATAAAACAAAAAATACGTATCCAATATTTTTCAATAATCTAACAGACGGACTAATTAGAATCACATTTTTTTTAGTCAGTAAACATTCCAATTGGTTCATCTATCTATCTCATCTGTAGGTATATTATTTTCTTCGTCATCATCACGTTAATTCCTGTCCTATTCAGACGTTACTTGGGGTCGGAGCAACACGGTGTTTTCTTCCTTTCTCTCCGTCAACCGAGACGCTCTCATTATTTTTTTAATGAAATGGTCCTACTCTTGACCTGAGGAAAGAGATGAGATCGACGATGGAATGAGTTAATCCAGAAGAGCCAGAGAAGCCTATTAGGGCTATTATTCTGGGTACGCATAGGTCTCGCTATTTTGGTTTGGTTAAAGTTGAAATGTATTCCCCTATTTGAACTTACACTACTCGAGTCCTTTTACAGCAGGACTTATACAAAGCTTTAGTCAATCTCTTTACTAGCCCCCGTTTCAAGATTCTTTCTGATCAGCATAGTGTCATCAGCGGTCACGTTTGCAGACCCTCTGTGTCTCACTCCAAGGCTGACAGACCACAAAGTGGCGACCATCACTGCCCACGCGCATGTCGTGTCGTGAGTTATTGCCAGCCCTCCCCCCTCTCTCTCCCGCGTCCCTCGCTCCACATCCGAACAAAGTGGAACGAAAGCTTTCCTGAACTACAGATACAGTTTAACGGTTCAATATTGCATACAAACAACTTGATTTACAGCTGACACTTAGAGAAGAGCAAATAGAGTGAGGTTTCACGATTTGAGACTTATGGTCGAAGTTTTAGTTTTGTTTTCAAACAAACGGACAGTTTTGTCACAACAACGAATAAACAAAGTGACATTGTTTCAGCGCTAACGATTTGGGAAGAGACAAATATTTATTGAATTGATTTGATTGATTGATTGATATGTAACGCTCACGAAGAGCTCGACTTATTTGTCGACTCGAAGAAAGTATTTGTAGAAATCCAAAAGGTTTCTAAAACGTCTGTTGATTAGTCTACCTATTATGGCAGATGAAATTACTTCACAAAAGAAACAAACTAGAAATCACAACTTAAAATGCATAAAGCGTAAATCTGGACCGCTCCTGTCTGCCTCTAGGTCTAAATTGCACAGATATTCCATCATAAAAAGGGCTAATATTAATACATCCGGCCGGTTTGCGCAAAAAGGTACAACGTGGCTAGATAGATACTCGTGTATTTCTTGTTGCTCCAACATCCTGGCTGGCGAGGCTTTCTATAAAATAAAAGGCAAATAAGTATAATCTTGGGTCAGGCGTGCAGTGGCCCCGCATTGTCTTCCTATATTACGGGCCATAATGCCCTTTCATAGCCTTTAACATTGAGAAGGAACAAAGCCAAGGGGAGGCACACTAAAAATTGACAAGACGAGAGTAACAACGTATACTAAGGTATTGTATGCAACCTTGTAAGGAACATGGCGGAGCAGTAACAATAAGTTTAAGGTTATTTTTGTTAGCAATTTTGCCTTTGTTTTTAAGGAGGCAGATTCTGAAAGATGCTGTGAATTGTCTTGTGGTATAATTATCGGTTTATGAAAGCAGTCGTTACTCAAACGTTAATGACGTGTGTAAATCAATTGACACTTTTGTCTATGGATGGCTTTAAGACTACGGGAAGAACAAAGAAATGGTTGGACTGTGTGAAAGAAGATGTCATCTTTTATAGTCGAAAGGCAAACTACTGAGATTTCGACGTAGGTATAGAAAAGTATGAAAGAAAAATACATGTTACACTAACTAAAATAGAACCCTGCCGCTTTCACCCTAAGGTCAGGAGAAATTATGGTGATATTGTAAATAATATTGTAATATAAATTCAGTTATAATATGTCGAGAACGTTTATTCCCTGTAATCCAAATCTAGATCCGTCTTTAGGGCTGACACACGCGATTATTTAAAGACATTATTACTTCACGAAAACACAATCTGTCGATTTGTTTACATTATAAAACAGATAAAGGTCGCAGCAAGTAGAAAGTAAAGGAAGTTAATGGCTACGAAAATAAACATTTAGGCGCTTATGTCGGTCACGGCGGGTGCATCGCGTAATGGACGCAAGACTCGAGTAACGGTGCTGTAGGGGCCAATTAGCGACGCAGACGCAATACCTGCTAACGCTATATTAATGACCCCAGGTGACAAGACCAGCGTTTAACAAAATGTGCGTTTCAAATGTTTCCTTTGCGTGAGTCACTTCGCCACGAGCTACACGCGGAAACTGAAGTCGTCGGCACACAGTCGAAGAAAACAAGAAAGTAGAGGCTCTTCGCGACGCAAGACGCGTCGCGAGTCGTGTCATCTGAGGTCGCAAACGAGTCTTTATGTGCAACTGTGATTAAGTAATATCATTATGACTTATGAGAAGCACAATGGTATGGCTGAAATGTATAACAATAGAATAGGGGTATTCGAAGGATTATTTCATATGTTTGTTGTAATATTAAGGTATTTTAGTATTACCTACTTAGAACTCGTGAAATAGGCAGGTAAGTAGACCAGAAACATTTAATGGAAACCAAGCATTGGATGTGCAAACATGCTTTGTTATGCAATACCTACTATACAATATACCAAAAACTGGGTAGCCATATAAAAAATATGGTAAGTTTTGGGTTCAGGCGATACCCCATGGAAATCTAAGTCATTATGTGTTATACTGTTAGCCGGTGTCATGGCATTGCTGGGGAAAGGCTCCAAGACTTGCAGTTCTTTCAATCCAGGCCCAATAAGGACTGGTCACTGGGGGCTTGTCCAGTTCGTCCCGCCATCTTCTACGAGGTACGCCGCGAGGCCTTCTGGCCATGTCAGGGCTAAAGAAAGTGAGTATTTTTGTTGTTTTGCCCATAGCTCGGTGCCTCGGGCATGCGGCAGACGTGGCCAACTAACCAATCCAGTCCTATTTCAGATTAGCGGCAGTATGAGCAACGTCAGTAATTTAGCTACAAGCAACCAAACCTTCTTTTTATTTTTTGAAGGTGGGATATCATCAAATGACTCCTGCCGCTCTGGGCAGAGCGGTTCCCTACCGCTCTGCCCAGAGCGGCAGGAGTCATTGTCAGACTTCTACTGACTAAAGACCACCCGTGTACATTCTTAGCCCTTTGTGTCGAAGGCGCGGTATCACTTTCGAAAAACCCACAGCCCTCGAGCAACCCGCAGCCCAAGCAATCAAACCTACACTCATAACATTATTTCTATTGATATTATTCTTTAGATGCAAATTTTGTTGGTAGCTAAGTTTCCGTTTCTAGACTAATTTATTCAACTTTATAATCATTAATTAGTCTAAATTAAATATTTTATGGCACTAATGAAGTTATTAATTTAAAGATTTCACGTCAAATTGATTTATGCAATCATTATCAAGCATCTAATTATAAACTTTTGCTATAAACGGAAGCTATAAATATTTATTTTAATGCAACATCAAGATTTCAAAGCATTATTATCGTATTTCTTTCAATCGCTGGAGGCTAATGCGAGGGGAGTACAGTTAATTACATAGATATTTATAGTCTTGTATGCATCCGTGTAAGAAGCTAAAAGCTTATTAAAGTTCTTAAGTATTTTCTGCGACATTGTGAAAGGAATTAATGGAAATATGAAAGACAAAAAAAAATAATTTGTTGGTACAATATTTCACTCTTTTCACGGTATCGTTGGAAGCAGCACAGAGAGTGCAGGGTTGGTGGAAGCAAAATAAAATAATGAGGTAAGATTCGGCAACAATAGACTCCGACCAGATGATGGCGATATTCGAATAAAAAAAATAATATAGTAAGTAACTGTCATTCAGGGATCTCTGAAATACTACTACTAAAACTATCACGGCAAATTGACCTCGAGGCAATGGGTAATCATCTTCCTAACTACGTCACATAATTTAGTTTACGGCTTGCTAAGTTTACCCCGATCTTTGGTAAAAACAGATTACAACTAATCGGATGTATCTTCCCACAGGTGCATAGATAGACCCTGCTTCCGAGTATTTCACATCTGGATATGTTCTTAGCCGTATGCTATATGGTTACCTAGACACCCGCCCGCCACTCACTCTTTGTTTATGTTTGCATGCCCTACGGTCACTGTCAGGTGTAGAATATCAAGGAACTTAGCTAAGCTAAGAAAGTATGTTAAAGAAAGGGTATCGCAGAATATGACGTACATACTTAATGACAAAAAAATAGACTTACAGTAAACATACAATGCATTACAAATTATAAACACCATACAAAAGAACCGGACAAAAAAAGTTAAGTTAAGTGTCGTCGTGACGTTCGTTGTGTTAGGTACCTTAAATGGGGTGAGTGTGAATTTTGTGCGTTAGTCCTTGTGAAAAAGGTCGAAATTACAACTAATATTATTTGTTCGAAGATATTATCAAATAGGAATACATCGGCCTTCCAAGAAATTGATAATTAGACCCATGAAATAGTAGTTTATTCCCACAAAACGGCACGGAAGTGACAAACATCGAGGGAGCAGAGTGCGAATCTTTAACGGAGATACCATGGCTTGTCTGCGTGGAGTAGCGCTAGCTCTGTGCCTGTAGCAAATCTTCGTCTAGGTGTAGATCGTGATGCAAGGGCAGCAGCATTAACTCACCGTCCGTCCGTCTTACGACGAAAACAGGCCGTGTCGACGGCGCGTTCTTGTTCCACGTGCGCCTCAAAGAGATGTCAGCAACATGGGAGGGGCCCGAAAGGGCCGACGCCCGTCGGGGCCGCGGGTTGTCCACAGGTTATCGCGGCCTCGACATAGAGGGCGAAGAAGGAACATGGGTGGTTTTTAGGTCAGTAGAAGTCTGACACTCCCTTTCGCTCTGCCCAAGAGCGGAAGGGGTTTTTCGATGATTTAACACCAGCCAAAAAAAAAAAAAAAAAGTGCAGCAGCTTTCACCAAAATGAGAAATAAAATGAGCTCTTGTTATATGTAGATTCTGGCCCAATCTCTCACTTTCTGTATACCGACAGTGAGAACATTAGTTAGTTACGTTACTCTATTTATTATTTGTAAAAAAAAAATCGAACCTTATAGCGTAGGAAAAGCCCAACCTACAATAGCGCAAACTAACTTCCCCTTTTACCACCAATATCCCTCAAACCCGCTCCTGTATGCCAACCCTACCGCTGTTAATAAGAGCTATAAGTTCATTGAAGCTAACCAAGCAATTTATGTCCGAAGCAGATTGCTTTGTATAATCTGTTACATAGGAGCCCGAGGCCGTCGTCATCGTAAATAGGGACCAGGAATGTTCTGGGGGCCTATCTGTTGCTTAGAGCCTTGTAGTGATACCCTATTAAGAGTTTATGACTGAAGTTCCGTTAATAAGATGGTGGTGTTTATTGGGGTTAGGTATGTAAACATGTTTTTAAGTCAGTCAGCTCAGTCTTGCCACTACCGGGTAGGTAATTCTTCACTGAGTTATGGAGATCAGCTTCACGTAAAATACTGGTATTCTGCTTTGGTTTTGGTTGATGTATCCCTGGTAAATCCCACATAATTCAAGATTGTCGCCTTAGTAAAAAAAATCTTATTACATAGGCGCTTCGAACGACACTAGTCCTAAAGTGGAAATTTCTGTTTTTCCTACTCCTCCGCTATTATTTTCTGATTCAATTCGTTGCGGGATCCAAGACAGTCAAATCATTTCTCTGGGACTTCGTCGAGCTTCATTGTCTCGGCGCTTTTCTTGTGGTCGCCACTGTTGATTCTGGCTTACAGGAGTTACAGTGGTTTGGGAATAGTGAGGCGGGCTTTGTCCCATATTTAGTCCTAAATCTGTTGGAATTCCTAGATTTGAAAAATGTTGCCTTTGGTATAGTTAGGTTTGGTAGATATATTCAAGTATCCCGACGACGGTCCGGCACGGTCCCGCATGACGAGAACCTCGTGAAAGCTGAGAAAGATAAGCAAATCAAATTTCTTGACTTGGCTCGCGAGGTTGTCGACATGTGGGGAGTGAACTCAGCGATCATTGTGCCGATAGTCGTTTCAGCCAATAGCTTAATTGCCAAGAGTCTCGACCAACATCTGAGGAGGCTCTCGTTAGGCAGCTGGATCAAGGGCTTGATACAGAGAGCGGTACTCCTGGACACGGCTCGCATTGTTAGGAGGTTCCTTTCCCTGGAGCCCTGACTGCCGGTAGCTTGGACCCTGTTCCCGATACCGGTGGGCTACAATTGTTTATATTTTTAAATGTTTTTGTATATTATTTTGTATAGGAATATTTAAAAATATAATGTATATGTATAAAGTTAAATAAAGGAATAATAATAAACTCACTTACTAGGCGCATCGAATGGCACTGTTTTTCAAACCTGTTGGAGGGTGGGGGGGGGACACTTTTGCTCATGGTCCTTAAATGTGTATAAAATTGTGGTTGGGTTGTTAGTCCGGTTGAGCGAAATAGTGCAACTTTTCAGTTGCAGTAGTTCAGTTCAAATATAACACCGAACTACTGATACTCTTTAGTGGCAACAGTTCGGTGTGTAATATTAAGAATCAAATGCTACCCTAGTACTTGCCGCCCTTCACCGACACACACTTAGGTACTAGAAGATTGGAAGCAGACGGGGTCCATTCTATTTTCATTTCATAATTTAATATTCAAATGAACCCCGCCTGCTTCCAAGTTTTGTTTAATTTAAAATGTGCTTGTTTTTTGCTTTTCAGTTTTTCAGTCGGGGTTTTTAGTTTTTTGACTACTTTTTTTTATTTCCAACTTTTTAGTTCTTTGCTGTTGGTTCTTTTGTTGGTCGCGTAAAATTCTTCGCAGATGATTTAACTTTTGTGTTTTTTAAAGGGATTTGTGATCTCCTTTTAAAACTTTTCATTTTGATACCCTACTCGGTGGAAACGGTTTTTTTTCAAATCCGCCCCCAAAATCCGGAATTTTTCTTTGTTTTTTGTTTAATGTAGCCAGTGACACTCGCTCCATCAAGACGAATCTAACGACGTATATTTAATTCAAATCCCTTCATGCGTTTAGGGGTTATGCGAGAACAAATAAACATACATACATACATACACGTCAAACACATAACCCCCCTTTTGGGCTTCGCCGCAGTCGGGAACAAATAAATCAACAGGGAACCAAGCAAAAAAATAATACCCTACACTTAACACCAATATATCATTTCACAACTAGGTAGTTCAATTTCCACATAATATCCACTACGACACGATAAATAATAATTGTCGTCGACCATCCATCATGTTCTTACGCACGCGGAAAGCGACAAGGCCGAGTAGCTACGTTTTGATTTACGCATCACTTTCCATCCCAATACCGTTAAAGCTTTTAAACCGGCTGATATCGAGGAAAGTCGGTAAAGCAAGACGGATGGTCTGCTCTTGCTTAATTTTATGCTAATGGGTGCAAGGCGCGTGTGAAACGGAACGTTGCGGCGCATTATCGCTAGGGACACAGTCTGGGGATAAACAGTAAATCAAATATAGTGCAGTATGATTTTTTTTGTGCCATTGATAAAAGTCTCGAGTCTTGTCTTGTAATCCCTGAAGTGAAATGTTATTCCTAACAAGTACAAAACACATTTAGCTAGTTATCTTTAAGTCCTATTGTAAAAGGGGGCGAGCCTATTATCATAATCCAGGCACATATCCAGACTCCGTCGCTCTACTATTCCTGAAGGAAAAACCCAATAACACTTTGCCTAACCCGGGAATCGAACTCAGGACCCCATGCGTAGCAGTCGCACTTACGACCACTACACCAACCAGGCAATAGAACCATGGTGGTGGTTTCAACCAAACTTTTTGGTAAGATTGTCTCATTGCAAAGATAAAACGTAACCCCTTGTCTCAATGTGACAGCCCCGACTTATGCACGAGTAACTCAAAGCATGGTTAAAATTCATGTAACGGTTTACATAATTATTGTGTCTCCGGATCGATTCTGAATATTGTACAGAGTTGAAATACTGATGTTAATACGAACTAATAAGTCTACTGTGCTAGGGATTTGTAGCGTAACTTTCGTAACAATTGGTGTTATGATAGATGGTAAGGAAATACTTGAGTTTTGGTTTATTTAATGCTAACGTTAAGTGTGTACTTAAGCGGTTTTATTTATTGTATTCAGTATAAAAGTGCGCACGGAGAACTCAGTGGTTTTCTTGAGTATATTGTTACGGACAGTTTGTGGATAATGGATTTTTAAGTAGAGGTTTCTCAGTTATTAATCTCCGTGAAATGGGTTTGAATGAAATAACACCGTATTTGTGACTTAATCAAGCATCTAGAAAGTGGTAAATATTCTCAATCAGTTGGTGACAATATTGATTATTCTACCAATAAAATAATTCAATCATAGTTTAGCTAAAAATTACACAACACAAAATAAATTACCAATGCAACATTTAAATATAGCTTCTTCCTATTTTTCAGGCCCCAACAAGGATCTATAAGGCGCTTTTTAAATGACACAGAACCACAAAGCGCGGCAAATTTGTGAAACTTTTTATGGAAATTGTTTTGAAAAATCAAGATGGCGGCAGCCCAAAATCTATGACATTTTTTGTTTTAAACAACTACGGGTGCAGGAACACTTGTGTCAAAAAATATCTGACATGCGGACGAGTTCTATTTAAATACTATTCAGCATAGGGCAAGTACTCGTATTTGCTATAAACCTTCATCACAACTTCTGTTTATAAAAGCTAGTACTCACGTTGCCGAGGAAGCCGCTGCAGGGCTGTATTTGCGGTGGCAGCGGTGGCAGGTCCGGGGAGCGTCGCGTCCGCGGACTTACTCGTGGGTTCCGTGCCTGCTCCGACTGACCCATGGTTTAGTGCATGTGCATTGCTGAAACGAAGAGATCAGGGCTTAAGATTACCACTTTTAAGTCTGCAGTTCAAGGTGGTGTTGATTGATAGTCATTCAAATTTTCATAGATATTTCAAACTTGGGTTTAACTTGACGTTTAAATATTTAAGAAATGTCTTTGGGTGCTTAGGGTGGAATCGATCTAACCTAGGTAAGTAATGATCTTCTACAAAACATGATTAAACCGTTTTACAATTTAGAAAGGCATTATTTTCGGCATCTTGTTCACAGGATTTTATTTTACCATAAAATTTATATTTACGTTTCGAAGCAAAAGGTCATTTAGATTTTTCATCTTCTGCTTATTAGGTTGATATTATTAAGGTTCAAAGTAATTAACCTTTCAGGTCGTAAATCACAAAACTTAGGTCATTTACTTTAAAATAAAATGGCATCTAATAACATTTCAGTTTCTCATAGAAAGATTGCAAGAGACAGGGATTTTATTGGACATTCATAAAAGCTCTTTTACAAGACTGTAAATTTTAAGAAAAAAAAGCAAGAAAAATCATTAGTAAGTAAAAGCATCATCTGCCTAGCCTATTCGCAACTAGGTTAGGGAAGGCTTCTAGTCTCGAACCAGATGCAGCTGAATATAAAAAAAAGAAAGAAAAAAAAAATTAATTTATCAATATTTTACATGGAGGGACTGCCTTTCCGACCTTCACATCCCAGTTCGTACTGGGTAAAACGATACCCCTTGGTAAGACTGGTTGTCAGAGTTTCCGACCACTGACTAAGTATCAGTTACGAGTTTGCGACAGTCAAAGATCTACAATAGATCTAATAGACAGGCGGGGTGCTTTCCATTTACAGGCCAACTAAGGTAAGCTCGCATTTTGTAAGTTATTTACATTTTAATCTTACTGGGACAAGTTTCAGGCAGTTATTGATAGGCATTTTGTACAGCTTAACAATGGCTCCATCCGTTTGGTTTTAAGCTGAGATTAATCTACATATCTAATCGAAACCGTCATCATTAAGAATATATGACGATGGATTTTATTAACACTTCGTGTTAATCATCAAAAATAAGCGACTGTTATCTCATCAATCAGCCATCTTAAAACAAACTATCTTAATAGCTAAGTTCAGCAATTTTGATGATAATTTCGGCTTATTTAACGTGCTTTAAATGTATCTATTTGTCCAAATAATGTTCTATCCCAAAATGTCAACTTTTGATAGGTCATTTTCTAGATTAATAAAAGTTTACATTATCTGATTCGATTTGATTTATAATTATTTGTTTTTGTAATCATTTTCGGATGTTTAAATATGATAAGAATAAGATAACGTAACTTAGCGTTATAAGTAATGCCAACTAATAAACGAATTTTCAAATATAGCGACATATTTAGAAGAAACTTTCTATGATAATAATTGAAGGTTCCAACTTTTTATTTTCATTAAATACAAAATATAAGTATATGTATATGTTTTAAATGTAGGTACTAAGAATAACTTTACATGTCCCTTTCTCTAACATCCTGACTGCCTTATTCCCGACAACGGTGGGCTAATTTTTTTAAATTTCAAAATGTGTTTTTATAAATATTGATTTTATTAAAGTAAGTAAGTAAGAATATGTACAAATGTAATATGTAACTGAATTAAATTTCGACTTCAACCCGTTCCTGACAAAATCAGTGGTGACACGCGGACAGACGGAAAAGAGAGTGATCTTATAATTTTTTTTTTTTTACAAATGCGAACAAATATTTTGATGGTCTGGTGACATACATACAGGCACTACCAAAAGTTGTACACTTGGTCTTAGTATAGTTACCTACATTGCCGGTCTGCAAACGATGCCCAAAAATATGGTGATTGAGGTGATTCGTGACTTTATACGATTTTTATCACATTAATCATTTCACATCCAATTCGATTTTTGAAACTCAATTAAATCTATCATGATAGTGTGCCAAATCGGTTCCACATCTAGTGTAGAACAGGGAGGTCATCTAGAGAAAGTCCTACAACTATTATTGCAGACTTTAGGCAATAAAACATAAAGTACATAATCCTTTGTTGCTTTTTAGAATCAACGTTCTTGGTACTTAATCTAATGTAATTTTTGTTTGAAAACAAGAAAAACATGATTTTGTCAATAGGATTGCGGATGTCTGCCGCGTATTGTGGTGTATGGGGATTGGAAACCAACGGTTGCTGCCCGAGGTCGTTTGTTCACCTTTGATTGTAAGCTACTACTAGTTATAAACACGATTCATCATCACACGTTCGAGTATCGATCGAGCTGTTGGAGAAGTTCGAGCTCTGAAATGTAGCACTAGCAAAGTAAGGAGACATCACTTCTTCTTGATAAAATATTGTTAGTTTTTATTCCTTAAAAGCAATTTAAACAAGGTTTACCCCAGATTTTTAAAAGCTAATTAAAAGAACACGTGTTCAATTATAAAAAAAAAAAACAAAAATCAGAATATTGATATGTCGAAGAAAAATAACCTTAGTATCACTCTTCATAATTGATACAAATTGAATTATAATGTGAATATGATAAGCTATTTATTTTCATTTACAAATTATCATACATGATCAATAAATTATTTTGTATTTTATCATCCTTTTTATGTTGCTTATTTTATTTATAAAAGTTTTTTAAGAATTAATCCTATACATGTATTGTATCAATATGTCATGTAGAAACATCGTATCATGTGGCAAAAAGATAATATCTACATATCTACTGAGATGACGACTACAAGAGAAGTAATAAAATCCGTTCAGTAGTTTAGGCGCTACGGTGGAACATACATACATACATAGACTGCCAAAATCATTACCCTTCCTTTTGGCTTCGCCGTTGTCGGGTAAAAAGATACTCCTCCTGTCATAGAAATAAATATCATTCTGTGCCGATCCTAAATAAAGGGTGTAAAAGTAACCTTACCGCAAACGAAGGGCACTTGTTCTCCCCACCACTGTGATAATTATTTTGTTCTAGACCATACCTGGGCACCCTAATACTAGTTTTTCAGGTTATAACTTTACTTAAATTTACTCCATAACCCGTTTACAATTCAAAGCATCCACTGGCACAATGTTTTAGGATTTTTGACCCCAAAAAAAAGTAGTTTCCCAGCAAAAACATTTGCGTAGGGGTACTTAGTTTGATGTACATAATGCTTGACTGATGGCTGTGTGTAGGGTTCATTTACACCCTGTATATAGGCATACGAGGACAGGAAAATAAGATGTCGACTTACAACTCTGGCTTTGGAAGATCAAGTGTCAAGATAAAATGGTAGACTTAACAATATAAACCAGAACACTAAAATGGACAGGTCATAATGAGAGCCAAGAAAAATGGACTAAAAAGATCACAGAATGGTACCTAAGAAATAGAAAGAGAAGTACAGGAAGACAGATGAAGAGGTGGAAGGATGATCTGCCAAAAGGTTGGCGAAGACTGCTCTGCAGGGCTATTGCGTATCTTTTAAGTGTCAGTGGCTATCATAGTGTCCATGGATTATTTTTATGATTTAGTACTAAATGGGACCATTTGACAGTTAATTGATGGACACTATGATAGTCACTGAGATTTAAAAAGATACGCAATAGCACTGCAGGACAGGAATAAGTGAAGGGAACTACCGAACTTGAGGAGACCTATGTCCCAAGGTAATCTGACCAAAATCATGGTAAATTTTACTACATGTTTGTGTATTCAGAAGGTCATAGTAAATAAAGGCTACTTTTATTACTAGAACTTGAAACCTGACTGGAAACTCTACAAGAATCGTTATCATAAATCCACCATATTTTTTAATAATTTCAAAGAATAAAGTAAATGAGTACCTACATTTATTACTAGCAGCAGTGTTCACATAATGCGTAATTCCACTTACAATTTCATCCGTTTACATGAGGTAACGAACCCAGACCGAGGTGGACGGTTTCTTTTATTCATGAGCTGATTAATAGTTGCAGACAACGAGTTAATACTTGTGTTTTGTGGAATATGGGCTTTAAGTGGAAACCATAAAAAAGCCTGAATGGTCTAGTGGTCTCAAGCGCGATTGCTGTGCTTGTTCGTCGGTTCAATACAGAGTGTTATTGGGTTTGTCCATCAGGAATTTTTGCCCGGATTTATGCCCGGTTGATAGCAATACGCTCGCCCCTTCTTACATGGGACTTAAACATAACTGAGAGACAGGGATACGTTATTTCTCCGAAACTGTTCACGAACACATTGGAGCATTTTTTCTGAGTTCTTGGACTGGGACGGATTTGGCATCAACATCAATGGCGAATACATCACTCACCTTCGTTTTGCCGATGATATAGTCATCATGGCTGAATCGCTGGAGGATTTTAACACAATGCTCAGGGACCTCAGTAACGTTTCTCAACAGGTCGGTCTTAAAATGAACATGGACAAGACGAAAGTTATGTCGAATGTTCGTGTTCCACCCGTACCGGTAATTGTTGGGAGGGATACTCTCTAAGTTGTCGATAGTTGTCTACCTTGGACAAACTGTTAAACTAGGTAGATCTAACTTCGACAAAGAGGTCGCCCGAAGAATCCAACTCGGATGGGCATCGTTCGGGAAACTACACGACATCTTTTCGTCTCAAATTCCGCAGTGTCAAGGGTCTATAATCAGTGTGTGTTGCCAGTGATGACTTATAGCTCAGAGACATGGTCCTTAACTGCTGGCCTCTTAGAGAAGCTCAGAGTCACGCAACGAGTCATGGAGAGAGCTATGCTCAGAGTTTCTTTGTGCGATAGGATCCGAAATGAGAAAATCCGCCGAAGAACCAGGGTCACCGATATAGCTCTCAGAGTGTACAACTTGAAGTGGCAATAGGCAGGCTACATACCTCGAAGAAACGACAACCGATGGGGAAGAAAGGTTTTAGAGTGGCGACCACAAACCGGAAGACGCAGCGTTGGTAGGCCTCCCACCAGGTGGACCGACGACATCGCGAGAGTTGCGGGCAATCGGTGGATGCAAACGGCAGGCTGCCGTTCTGTATGGCGTTCTATGGGGGAGGACTTTGTCCAGCAGTGGACGTCTTATGGCTGATGATGATGATGATGATGAAACATAACTGGCGAAATGTGGGTGTACTAAAGGGTACACCTCTGCTGAACCCTTCGGGGATTACATAACAGTCGTAGGCATGAAAAGGAAACTAACAAACAGGATCTACAGCTTCGAAGAATAGCAGTACTTTTTTAATAGATTTCATAAACATGCATTTCATCAACGATCAACAGTCGGCTTATTTATTTACCTTCTAAACAAAAAAGATGCTTATCTTAAGCCCTTAACACCTCACCTCACCTCTCGCACGATCATTTGTTCTGTGTCTGGGTGTAATTTATCTATAATATGTATGTAGGTACTTAGAAATATATAAGTATGCTTGTCTAGTACCCATAACACAAGCTCTGCTTAGCTTGGGACTAGATGGCGTTGTGTGATAGTTGTCGAATATTATTATTATTATGGTTTTAAACTTTCGTTTTCTCAGGTTAAACCTGGTATTTTAAGAATCTCACGGGCGTGAACCAGGGCGAGATTCTAGTTATTTGTCTGTGCATTCAAATTATTCTGTATATCAGCAAAATTATTATCTAAGTCTAATTGTAAAAATTTTCTAACTATTCGGCAAGTGTTCAGTATGGCGGCTTTTTGTAGTGTTAGATATGTGTATTTAGATAGATTGAGTACGCTAAAACTGTTAAATATTTGTTTTGAGATAACACCTGTGGTTGATATAACAATTGGAACTATAGTGACTCTATTCATTTTCCAAACTCGCCTAATTTCCTCTTGTAACTCTGTATATTTCCTGATTTTCTCTGAGATTGTTTTTTGTATGTTATTAGTATTAGGGACTGCAATATCAATTATGTATGTGTGTTTGTTTTCTTTGTCTACAAGTGTTATGTCGGGTCTGTTATTATATATAGTGTGATCTGTAACTATAGCACGGTCATAATATATTTTATAAAATTGGTTTTCTAAAGTATCTCTAGGTGAATATTTGTAATATGGTGTGTATAGATCCTTCATGAGATTAAGTTTAGTTGCAAGTTTTTGGTGTAATATATTAACTAGCTGATTATGTCGGTGTGTATAGTCATTTTGAGTTAATGTGATACAAGCGCCTGTGATGTGTTGTATTGTTTCAGGCTTGCTGTGGCATTTTCTGCATAGATCATTTCTTACTGTACTATCTTTAATTATATATTTTCTATAATTTTTTGTGTTAATGACTTGGTCTTGGATGGCCAACATAAACCCTTCTGTTTCCGGAAATAGCCCACTTAACTCCAACCATTTGTTCGAAGCTTCTTTATCTATATATGTTTGGTGTAGGTCGTTGGGATGTCTTCCATGCAATTCTTTCTGCCTCCACTTTGTATGTAGCTCTTCTATATGACTCGCTTTATCTATTGTCTCAATATTACTATTATCGCTAAGATTTAGAGGTGTGTATTGTTTGTCTATTTCTGTAACTGCTTTGTGTAATTGACTACTGTTTTTCTTCCGCATGAAAAATTGCTTTAGGTTTAGTACTTGTCTTTTATGAAGATGTGATATTTCGATTAAGCCTCTGCCTCCTTCTTTTCTGGACATTATGACTCTCTCTATTGCGGATTTGGGATGGTGATATCTATGTTGCGTCAGGGTGGTTCTTGTTTTGACTTCAAGGGCATGTAGTTATTATTATTATTAACACCTAGATTTTCCATGTTTCTTAGTCATCAGTGGTTCAGAAACTGGTCTGTTCTACCTAGTTTTCTACGTTTAATATCCAATTATTACTTCGTTTATATGCTAAGTATCTTGTTCGTCAGTATTGCAACATGGCGGTATGAAGACTCGATGATACTGAATAATTATGCGAGGTTAGCCATTTACCTGTTCTCTACAAACTTGCGTTGTGCAAGGGAAGGTCTTCGAAAACTGTTTTGTTTGTTTAATTTTGCTTGGTATTTGTTGCTCATGAATTCGTGAAAGATAAAATTTTAAAGCAACGATGTTGTATGTATTCCAATATTTGAAAAAAAGGATGTTTGCATTTTGCCGCACGGGACAAAATGGTTTTTTAGGGTTTCGTAGTCAATATGGAACCCTTATAGTTTCGCTATGTCCGTCTGTCTGTCTGTCTTGTCTGTCTGTCTGTGTGTCCGTCCGTCCGCACTATATCCCAAAGACTCTTAGTACTAGAAAGCTGTAATTTGGAATGAATATACAGGGTGTTTGGAAGGGAGCTGTACATACGCCTAGGGTAGAAACTAGGGATAGTCTGCTACCTACCCCCGCCCATTATATTGACCTTGGCCTCAAGGTTTTTTTTTAATTTATTATTATTTTTTATTTGACTTTTTTATGATTTTTTGACTAAAACTACCTGTAGCTCAAAATCTATCCATGGGACCGGTCGGCTAATGGTCTTGTTTTAATCGTTAGAGTCTTAGGGTCCTGCAAAAAATTATTTTACACCAGAAAATTGTGGAGAAGAAAAGTTATGGGGCCTGAAGTACCGTAGTAAGGTAAAGAAATAATTTTAAGGGCAACTTTCTATGGGGTTGGGCCAAGGTCAATATAATGGGCGGGGGTAGGTAGCAGACTATCCCTAGTTTCTACCCTAGGCGTATGTACAGCTCCCTTCCAAACACCCTGTATAAATGAGCTACGCCGGCGAAGTGCAAAAGCAAAATACTCAACATTTTTTTATTGTATCTCCAATACACATTAAAGTGGGGATGATTTTTGTGTGGGATGTCGTTGGATAGGTCTTTAAAAGACATTGCGAGTTTGCTTAAACAGTTTATCGATTAAGGAAAATCCTGAGATAAAGTGGTTTTCCTTTTGAAAGAAGAAAGAAGAAAGAAAATATATTTATTTGTCGCAGAAACATACCGAGCATACAGGAAAAAAACATTACACAAACAACGCATAACAGATATAAAAAAAAATACAACAAGCAGGGATTACAAAAAAGAAAATGTTGCACGTTGTGACTGCGACAAGTAGGTTACCACTCAGCATGGTGCTGTGTTATGGTCGCCTACAGCACAGCGCTGGTTTTCAGTGGTCACCCGTGCAACGTTTTGCATTTTCATTATTATGTTGCCTATTCTTAGGTGTTACGATAGGTTTTATTAGCTCAACTACATTACTATACAATCATTTTATTCTCTAAAAATAGGCAATTTATATAAAATTCCTCCATTTTAATGAAATATATATGTACCTATACGACCTTGTATCGTTAGCGTAATGGGTACCTATCGGTTGATTAGGTTTCCTTTAATTCTATACCGGCCTAACGGCCGTCCATCAATCAATATCCGACCATTATGTGGAAAACAATTCAATATATTGAATTTCAAAGTAGGCCTTTGATTCTAAAAGAGGCCGTTACAGACATTTATTAAACTGGTTATTTGTTTAAATAACTCATCAGTGCAACCTACTTGAGTAAGCTTCGTTAGGCTCCAATGAAATATGAAGGTACCGCCGACATAATTTTCGATTATTTGAATTTAGAAATAAACGTTACAAGTAAAATCCCACTCGAATTATCTGCAAATAAATGTAGAGCTAGCTAGACACACCGAATTCCAATCCTTTATTTATAAAAGGCCCGTTGCGCTAGCGCTGCGTCTTAAATTATAGAGGGTGAATCGTCTGCAGTTAAACGAACCACGACTCATGAAGTTGTCGGAGCTTTTTGTACTTTTTACTAGCAGGCATTAGATCCCAACGTCTTGTCGGCCATTATTAATGCGCCGATAAAGACCGAACGGCTTCGGCTGCGCTCGGCCAATTGCGCGGGCGTCGGTCCATAGACAGACAGCGTCTCTCGCCATTATAAATTTATTGATTTATACTCCTATACAGGTTGTCTCCAATACCTATTTTTATTAAATGACAAAATTATCAACGTTCTGCATATATATATTCGCCTACGCAGCCGGAAATGATTTTGTTAAAATTTATTTCCACGATCCGATTCTCGTCCATATGGCCTTTGTGGGATAACGAGTTCCATTTCCAATTAATTGCTTATTTAAAATTCTAACTGTCAAATATTTATTTGCTGGTCGTTCATTTACCCGTGCCATCTGTTCGTTCATAAAAAGTTGTTTGAGTACCTATTTAAATCGTTTAACGAGTGACTCCTGCAAGTCACGGCTCGCCAATAAAGAGGTGTAATGTAGCAGGAACTTCAGTGCTTAGGTAGTGGGGGCCCAGATGTTCATGGAGCGTCATTACCTGCCTCGGTGGTCGCGCCGTCGTATAGGTGATAAATAAATGGTTATCTGACCGGATCGACGCATGTGCCGCCCGCCGCGTGGGAACTACGGCTTGGTTTCAAAACAACACGCCGCACTTATGTTACAAGCCGTATAATTGTTACAAGTGATATTAACTTTCTAAAAAGTTGTATAGAGTTACTTGTTTTATGATAAAACTTATAGGTTTCTCCTGTCGATACTCGTATGTAAGCCGCGTTTGTTTCCCGTTGAGACAGTGGATGCAGTAGAGATCGAATGAAGGTATGTAAGAGTGGATAGTTAATGGAAAGTTGATGTCTACTGACGAAGAGAAGTGCAGCTCAAAGAATGATTCGTAAACCAAACAGTCATCATTTCATTTCATTTCAGTTTCAAGCTTGAAAATATTGCACGCGAGAAGGTTATACTAAATCCTGAGCTTCATCATCCTTAACGACTATCGAGAATTCTCAACATGGCATTGACATTTGACGCAGTCGGCAGCATATTTCATGATCCAAATATAGACGCTGAACTATTGTAACGAAATTCACAAGTTCATTTCTCAGAAAATTCGCGTACGAAATGTTTTCAAACTTTTTGTTATACCTAATTCGCAAGAGAACGCCGTGAAATGCTTCGGATTCTGTACCGCACGAGTTTTGACGGCGCCCGCGCCGCTGAGACGAATAAAGCTTTTTGCCGGTTGACCGACCATCAACCACTACAAGCTTCTACACCGCCCATAACCCTTATTTATTGGGTTATAAGATTGAAAATCGGGAGGATTAGCGGACATCTGTGTTGATAGAGATCAAGTTAGAGTGGTACCGTAAGCCAGCGGTTTGACAAAGGGAGTCAATTTGAACGCAGATATCTGAGAATCGTTCGTGACTCATCTGTCTATGGTGATTATCTCGAAACAATATGGCGGCGAACTCGTGAGGTTCGCTATTCTGTCGTGGAAAGAAAATTGGGAATAACTAGATGAGGTTTTTGATCTTTATTGATGTGCTTAAATCGAGTTCATTATTTTGTAAGCTTGAAGCGATGCCGCGCGTTGGAGTCTTTTCTTCTTTATTTTTTTAAGAAAGCGATTTCGTGATAATTGAGAGATGAGATGGAATAATACGAACTCAATCCTAAAATATATGAAGGATGGCTCTATTAAAGCCGGCTTTTGACAATGGGATATATTATATTACATCCTGAGATGTAATATTTATCGCTCGTCATAGATTTTGTAATATTATATAGCTCAAGATGTAACATATATTATATACATCAAATAGTCAAAAGCCGGCTTAAGTATCTTTATATCAGTAGCGCGTGAGCGCGAAGAATTTCTGAATGGTCCCGAGTTTGATATTTTGTTTGTATCTGTATTTCTATTTTGCATGTAATTCAACACTTACTAAACCCTGGGCGCAAAACAGTTTTACCTACAATACCTAGGTTAGACCAGTAGGTACCTACTTAGTTTCATCGTACGTACCTATAATTTAGCTAACAAAACAAGATATGGCCAGGTACCCAGCAAAACAGTTGTTCTATGGCTCACCAGCGCATCAGAACATTTGCGACACATTCAATCAAGTTACCCGATTAAATATGATAACAGTGTTATAAGATGATTTCTAAGTAGTTAAACTGTAACAGACTTTAAAAACTAGGTACTCAGGTATCGATTTAAGAATATTAAAGTGTCTGAGAAAAACTTACTTATGGTGACCAAACTCAAATACTCACAGGTAGCATATTTCCGAAGAAATTCATCTTAGAGATGTCTCAAGTTTCTTCTCAGGCAATGTATCAGGGGACTGTACAGAGCTAATCATTCACAACAAATTTGTTAAGAAAACACTGGGACAATTGAACAGGATTTGGCAAATCTGTATTAGGGAAGTGCCAATGCAGCAGATGCCATCACCATGTACCCAACTGTTCAACTGTTCTATACATGTAGAAGTTAAAACTTACCTCAAGTATTCTTCATTGCAATCGATGTTTCTTATCCGTTTTCTATCAACACTGGAAAATTATCAACTCGAATTTAATTTGTGGCCCTAGAAAACGTTTATGTACCTATGTACTTATGTAGATCGTGGGCTACTTAAATAAGTAGATAATACTATAAGTACCTATTTCTATTTAGTAGTGTAGGTATCTACAGCAAATGATCATCTATCTTAACGGATGACTGGATGAGTCACCACAAAATCACCACAAAATGTCTCAAAACATCGTAGAATAAAAACATTAACATTTAAAAAGATTGACCACAAGTTCGTTTCAGTCACATCAGTAATCCGACAGCTTACTGTTTCTGGACAAAGAGCTTACGAAACGGAACATCGTGAAACACAAGACGCCGATATTTATTAGTCCCTATACAGCTGGCTGTTAAAATATAATCTATTTAACACTGATAGAGTGGAGCGGAGATGAAAATGTTGAGATGGATGTGCGAAGTGACAAGCATGGATTAAATAAGGAATGAGTATATTAGAGGATGTTTGAAAGTGGCACATGTTACAAAAAAATTTAAAGGATGTCGTTTATTTTGGTATGGTCATGTAATGAGGAAGGATGAACGCATGTGACTAAAAAAGTGATGTATGTGTATATAAATATTGATGGATGGAGAGGGAGAGGAAGGCCAAAGAAAAGTTGGATGAATTGTGTGAGGAATGATATAAATGCGAAAGGAGTAAATGCCACCGTGACGTCTGACAGGGAAGAATGGAAAAGAAAACGAGTCGCGCCGAACACAAATACAATGGGATAAGGGTAGGAGGATGATGATGATGATAAGAGTCTTTACAAAGAACCAATTACCTAAACCTCTTAAGGATTATTAGTACCGTAAAACATGGTCATAAATCTGGCCCCTGAAGTGACGTAACCGGCTAATCCCAGTAGTGAAAGGATACCTTGGAGGTCGAGAGGAACGTATAATGCCCAAAACATGATCGTCTTACAAGTTACACAAGAGAATCGTTTGTTCGACGAGAGATGTTTCGATAACCATCTAAACAAAGGAGTTTCGCTACAGTTGATAGAATACCAGATGGTTACCTACCATTGACAAGAAAATGGATCGCTGTTACGAAATACAGTTTGTATGCTAAATTGTTTTGCTTGCGATTGCAGCAAGTTGCAGATATGCAAAGTAATTGTAAAATTTCACGCACATTAATATTGTTGACGTGCATTTCATACACGTTGCGTTTATTAAATAAACTGATCAATGGGCAGGTAATGCGATATGTAGGGAGTCCAAATGAAAAGCGACTCAGCTAATAAGTAATTCACATAATATTTACTGTGTGCCTACGTCTTTCTTTACCTTTTTTTCTTTTGCGGGTGGAGAATCATCGAATAACCCCTCCCGCTCTTGGGCAGAGCGAAAGGGAGTGTCAGACTTCTACTGACTAAAAACCACCCTTGTTCCTTCTTAGCCCTCTATGTTGAGGCCGCGATAACTAGTGTACAACCCGCGGCCCCGACGGGACGTCTTTCTTTGCCTTGGAGTTTGAGAGAATTAAGTGCACTCTGTAATGTCTCACTGACGGTTCCTTTCAAGATGGTTGAGCTGACTGGTGCTGATCCATGCGTCATTTTCCTGAACGGGCGCTATCTGTAGGGACGGGTCGTCTCTTAGCAGCTGTCATGGTTTATTTTATCTTTGAAATGGTTTGTCTTTTTACTCTGGAGGCACTTACGTTCTCACATAGGTAAATGATATAGGCTACGTAATCAAAATCTTGTAATAATATTTTTATTAAAAAAAAAAGAGTGTCTATGAAGTTTCTTGCCCATTTTTCTACTCTACATAGAGACAGTATTTTCACAAATGATTATGCCTTGTGACTGTAGCTGCACTTTTATAATGACATTCAAAAGTGCTTGTAAAGGTCTAATTAAAAAAAAATATTGAAGTATGAAGTCGCAAGACGAACTGAAAACGCCTGGAAGAGCTACTGGTCCATGAAAGAGCTGTTTAAAGGTCAGTTGCCTATAACTCTGAAAAGGAAACTTATGGACATGTGTATTCTTCCCGTCTTGACCTATGGTGCACAGACTTGGTCTTTGACAAACATCCAGAAGTCCAAACTCAAGGTTTGCCAACGAGCAATGGAGCGCAGTATACTAGGTGTTAAATTAACGGATCGTGTTCGAAACACAGTGCTGCGTTCCAAAACAAAAATAGCCGACGTGGCCCAAAAGGCTGCTCAACTCAAATGGGACTGGGCAGGACATGTCTGCCGCATGCCGGACAATCTGTGGGCCAAAACAGCAGGAAACTGCTGCCCTGACACAGTGAGACGGGGTCGTGGCAGGCCACGAAGGAGATGGCGAGATGAACTGGATCGGTTCCGTCAAAACTGGAAGGAGGACGCGCGGGTTCGAGAGAAGTGGAAAGAGTGGAGGGAGGCCTTTGCCCTGGAGTGGGACAGAGCAGGCTAATAAAATAAAAAATAAAAATTGAAGTATGAGTTAGGCAGACAAGTGAAACTAAGTAATTTCCTTAACACTAGGTACCCCGCACTGAAAGTTTTTTAGGATGGTAACTGTAGGTACATCCTAAGTATTTATCACTAGGTAACCTAAATACCTACTTCAAGAAATAAAATATCTATGCGTTGTTGTCAAGTTGTTACCTATGCAAGTATGTACCTACATAGGAACAATCTATTTCAATGGGCCAGGCCAACTAGCATATCGCTTCGTCTATCGAGAATCTCAAGAAAAAAACCATCGATATCATATCTCGCATCTTAAATAACATGTGGGGAGGTTATACCGCTGTTTATGGCATAGCGTGGACAATGGACCCGTGGCCCGGTAATTACTAGCATAGGGCGTGGGCCGCCGATAGCGCCTTCAGGACTATTGTAGCTATCTCGCGATCTTACTCTGCTAATAAGACTGGCTGATTTGTGCGACTCCTCAACCGCCATTAAAGCAGGCTTTGTTTGTTCATATAGCGTGACTGAGGAAGATTTTGGTAGGACTCGAGACCCGTTGTGGGGTTGGGGATAATTTACGTAGACCGTCTCGTTTAGTATATAATATATATATAGGTAGTGAATACTCGTATTCAGTTACAAGAAAAGAAACAGGATTAATCCTTAGACAACTCATTGGAATGGCATTGCTGAGTGTGTATCGTCAATCGTGACGTTGAGGTAAATCCAGAATAAAAGCTGGATTACATTAGATTACCGTTGAGTAGGACTTAAAATCGACTTAAAATCCGTCAGAAAGCAAGGTTTTGTGACCCTTTTCTTTGGAGGTTGGGAGAAATCACAAAATGACTCCACCCGCAGTCCCGACGCCGACGGTTTTGACGGGTTTTGTGACGTGTAAAAGAAAAGTTTAATAATTTAACCAACTTGATCTCAGTTAAGCTAGCAAGTCTCGCTCAAGTGTGACCTCATCTAAGAGAATAAGATTGCGTCTAAAAACAATAAATTAAACAATTGAATAGCCAGCTAGGTACCTACCTATATGGAGAGTGCTAATTTACAAGACTGTGAGTGTGCTTGAGAGGAGATGTGCTCCGTTTGCTTAGCGACCCCCAAAATGTATCTTGGCCTCAATTACGAGAGCCTATCATTTTTCGAAGTGCATATCATACCTATCTTCCAACACGAATTATTGTAAAAAGTGGTGGTGTAGTCTTTGTACTAGCTAAGTACATGTAGGGACCTAGTTAGGACTCCTACCATAAGCCTTACTAATATCAAGTAACGTAGCTGCAAACAGCCTCATAATGCCTTATCAAAACAAACAGGTAAAATTTATATTCTGGTAATCTTGGACCTCAGATCCCCTAAAAATTAAACGGAGGTTGCTTATCGCTGGATGAAAGCTATAAGATCGGATAGACTTAAAGAAAGTCCAACGCCTTGGATTATGGCATGGGATATTTTTCCAGATGAAGGTAAATACGTGCCTGCCAGATAATTTCCGATTTCTTCTCCGGCGAAGCCACGGGCAAATTATAAAGCTAGATTTTACGGTTGAGCACGGTACGTCTTTGTCAGTCCATATTTTGTTTAGGTATTTTATAGCAGGCAAAACCAATTGGTTTCGTATGAAACTAACTGCAATTTTCCTTCTATGGAATCCTGAACTGTAAGGAATATGAGGATGCCCAAACACTAGGCAGGTAAGCTTATAAGCTTACCCCTGAGGCTTAGCCGCAAATAGTGACTTACGACCAGACTTTCTTGTTTCTATATTGCAAAAAATAGTCATCACAGACACCTAACGGTTCGGTACAGATTTGTCGTATTTAATTAATTGAAAATCTATGCCTAATTAAAACAACATTCTAGATTAGAAAAGTCGTAAAAATCGGTGGAAAAAGATTGTCATGAAAGGATAGCAGTTCAGTTTAGTTCCAGACTTCAGGTTTCTTTGGTAGATCTTGTTATGTATAAATCTAGGTAAAACAAACATGTTTTAAAAATATTCTTAAGAAACATCTCTGGTCAACTTTTTTACTCGAATAAACGCGAAGCTGTGATCCATTCAAGTTTACTGGAAAAATAAATGAAGGAACTTACCTTTCTCCGAAAAACAAAAACTAACAGACGTTGATTACAACAGTTCAAACACTAACGCCGTCCAAATCACAATATCACACGTGAAATCAGTTCGTATCACTGCAACGTCCGTTTATTTTGAGTTATTATTTTAGTTCGATAAGACCGGGCGGTTCACTGTTATTTTGAACCGGCGTCTCGCTCGCAACGAAGCACCGCGTGCATTTCAATGGATGAAAGTGTAAACCGTGGTTTTTGTATAGCGCCTTCTCATTTGCACTAGCGAGCGCGAAAAAGACAGAGGCAAGCCGTACTCAAGTTTGGCTTTTTGAGTGGAGCGACAACTTCGCCCACTATTTTATTGTTATTCTAATTTTTACATCTCGGGGCTTCTTACTGGCTGCGGCAACATGTCTATAGAACACCCAAAACGTGGGGTTTCGAATTTCAAATTTTCTAGTGTTTAAATGTAGGGGCTCTTATTGGTGTACGAAATAAAAAAACTCATGTGTGGATCGATCGTTTATTTTTATTTTCTTCCCACAGGTGGCAAGAACCAGAGTAGCGAGCACAACCTAACGTAATTATGAAAATGGTAACTATTTTCAGGGATAACCACTTCTAAATGAATTAACAATTTTCAAAAAGGTATAATTTGGTACAATCTAATTCAAAGCTCATACAATGTATGATATCGTAGTTTTATTTTTCTATACTTAATTGCAAAAGAAAGGTGCCAATTTTCGCAATAAGACAGTTATAAAATATCGAAAATTCTTAATCATTATCCGTGAGAAAAACAGCAAAGTGTTTATAAGATACAGAGTTGTGTTAAATTTTAATGGGTATTCATTATTTGCGGTGGTTTTTAGTTTGGCGCCCAAAATATAAGATGTGAAATCCCTTGTGTACTGCTCCTACCCGGCCTATAAGATATATTTTTTTAAATCTCTAATGATTTTACGAAACTCCAAAAGAAAATAAAATGATATAAATTGATATGAAATATAAACAAATATGCATGTAACCAAGGCCACATAAGAGCTATCGGTTACAAGCCGACTTGTCTCTGACGAGAGAGCAATTTAAGATTTGGAATTATTGGCTACATTGCAAAATTAATTGTATTTTTTTTACTTTTTTTAATTATGTGCTGATTTGCTACGTGTCCAAATTACATATACACAGAAAAATAAATTTGCTCTCAACAAGAAATAGTACATACATCGTGTAGAACAAATATTGGTTACTTGTTGGAAGTAAAAAAGGGTGAAATACCAATAGTTACATACATTTTAACGAAGAAATTCATGCCACTTACAAGTGATCATGTGGCGCATAATTTTTTATTTTATTTTCGGGGACTGGTAAACGGTCTATATGTTCACTTGTGCTAGCTTCTCATTGTCACAGCAATCAAGTAACGTGAAAGTTAACACGTAAGCTGACACAAGTGACTCTGTAGGCTCGGTAATAAGACGTTGATAAACCCATCAGACAATGGAACATCGGACGTCGCAAGGATGTCTTATTAAGGTTGTCATACAGGATTGATTGGTCTCGATGGTTTTATTCACGTCCCATTTAAAATTAAAGGAGTTTGCATAGGTGTGGCGTATCCTTGATTGTAATAAGTCCCCGGTACCGAATACCGTAGCAAACTCCTGTTGTTTTCCAACAAATGTTCAAGCAATCCTTCAACACTTGTTGAAAAACATTATCCACGGCTGTTCTGGATAATTTTAGACAATCAAGTGCACATGCACATTACATTAGATTAATATCTAATCAAACATAATATTATATGCGAACTTGATTCTAACACTTTTTTTTTTGGTTTTTCAAATATTTTTTTATCGAGGTATCCTTTAGCGAATACCGTTAATGGAATAAGTACAATATAATATGAACTTATGACAGAAAAAATGAAATACACTATGTGACACGAGAAAATGAATGTAAATTAATTAGTTGAATGAGTTTAAAAATACCCAACCGCTCTAATAACGTAGCTTTAGACAGTACGTGAACATTTCAATATCTGAAACATTGTAGAGTCGTAAACTGATGTACTTGTCTACCCGCATGAACATAAACATCAAATATTTCAGATAAGGAAATTGATAAAAGAATTAGTGAACATAATATAATGATACATCATTTAAAAGAACTGAAAATGACTATACATTAAATTCACAATATACTAAATATATACAAGGATAGCCTTCCTGATGTAAATTTTGCAATGACATTTTTTTTTTACATTTTCCGTTTTCAGTTATTACAAACAGAAGTAAATCACACTACATAAAAATAAATATATAAAACACGACACATAAAATAGAAAAGTATGCACGAATATTAAAAGTTTTATATGAAATTGTAACTAGGAAAGGCTTTTAAATGAAATAAATATAAGTTGTGAGGCTGCGTACAAAGCGAGTATGGAAAGTCGACGCTAGGGGGCGCTGCGATCGTTCTACTGCGCTGTACACTCGGTGCGACGTCTAACACGCCGGGTACCAAAACCCCGTGTAAAATGAAAATATACGAAAATATAACATATACAATTCTTATGTTTATGAACTATAATAACAGTTACGCCTATATGAACTGTTACAATCCATATTTGGAGCTGTAAATTATGTTACAATTGATGGTCACCGCTGCTCACCGTTTCGTCGTGCCGCCATCATGTAACGCAAGGCATGCCGATACATCTTATAAAAAGTTAACCAACCGTTTTCGCAAAGAAAACGTGCGGCCGTAAACGGTGAACAGCGTGAGCCGGCCATATATCAAAGAAGAGCACGACACAAAGTTCATCGTATTCGACGACACTCAGGGGGCTTCGGACCCCACTAACATAGTCCAGCTTCATACAAAACTGCTAACACCTCGAATAACCACTATCCGGCGGAACGCAACGGGTCTCACGGCATCAAGAATGAACACAAACCCGCGACGCGTTCGCCACCCTACATTATTGCGGCAAATCAATAAAATCGCCGCGTGTATAACTTATTCAACATGGACAAACAATAATGTCCGCTTCCGATATCGTTCGAACCTCGGACACAAAGCCGCATCTCGACATGTTCGGCTTGGAAACAGTTTCAACTGTGGGTACATCTTTCGCGAACAACGGCCGAAAGGCGTACCCACTGCTGGACAACGGGAGACGCGTCTAATCGTCTCCTTGCATCAACGTTCGCGTTCAAAAATGTTGCAAAAGAAAACAGAACAATTTACTTTTATACGATATAAAATTTTGAATGAATTTAGATCGCCTGGAAACGTAAACGAAAATACTAACAAAAATAAAATACCTGTTCTACTTATATTTTATATTAACAAATTATTAAACAAATCGGGACGATATTATTGTAAGAATTATATTAGAATCGTCCTATCATGTTTGCTATGGAATGCTTTCGTCTCGTTTTGCGTTAATATGTAATTTTTGAACTAAAACAAATAAAGTATATATTTTCCCAACAAAACATTTAAAAATAAACATAATAAATATAACGATGAAGAAATGCTGCTAATTACTTCAAGGCCATTATTGGATAATAACGCACAATACCGAACACTTTCGCACATTAATCAATTTTCGCCGAGTATCGACTATGAAGCGAGAGCATTCCATCAAACATTCCTACATCAATATGAAATCTCTACAAAGAAAACATTGAACTAAAATTAACGTTACATTATAACTCCTCCATTCCCGTCAATATCTACAATCATAAGATATGTTAGCACTTCTAGCCTTCCACTTTTGTACCTCGACAACCCTACACACTCGGAGAAAGTAACGTTTTAAGGCTTCGCTAATTAATCCTATTATTATTGCTAACTTTTTCATTCTAATGCCACTTGAAAGAGCAATCGAGCCACTAAGGACGTCTTCTCGAGACCGATCACGGCGGCAAGTCGTTTTCGAATTTGAAAAGCTGCGATTTCTCACTTTCGACATACAAACAATATTACGCTCGAAGAACAAAGGGGGCCATATATATACAGATTGGGCGATGGATCAGGAAAGGAAACGGTCAACACTGAGATCGTCCGCCGCAGTGGCCGCGCGTGGAACTCCGAGCTACGGTAGTAGTCGCTCTCTGGTGCCGAGTGCAGGCCGAGCGCTCGCGCTGACGTCATGCACGCGGCACCGTGCGGGTGAGCGGCGGCCACTGCGGCGGCGTGCGGCGCGCGGGCGGGAGGCACTAGCGCGTGAGCGGGCGGTCGAGCGCGAGCGTGCAGCACGGCAGGAAGCGCGCGTGCGGGTGCGTGCACTGTGCCGCACAGCGCAGCGCGGCGCTATGCCGCCGCTTGCGGTCGCCGCGGCCCTCGTCCGGCACCTCACCGCCCGCGTACTGCGCGTGCGCCGCGCTGATGTCCGACAGCAGCTCCTCCCACTCACGCGACAGCTCGTCGGGCGGCGGCGCGGCGGCTGGCGGTGCGGGCGGCGCGGGCGGCGCGGGCTCGCAGGCGGGACATGCGCGCTGGCTCCAGATGGAGCGCGCGGCGCTGGGCCGCATCTTCTTGGCGGCGCGACCGCATTCCTCGCACGGCGCCCAGGCGGTAGCGGCGGGACGCGGCGCGGCACTTTCGGGCGGTTCGTCAGTCTGCACGCCCGCATCGAACTGACGCAGCGGGAAGCGCAGGCGCAGGCCTGGCTCTTCCATGTCGGGGCAGCGCTGCGCCGCAGTGAGGTTAAGGCGCCCGTAGTCGATACTGCGCGTCGCGCGATACTCGAGGTACCGCTCGGTGCCCGTTCCCAGGTAGAGGCCGCCAGAGTCACTGCGTCGGAACTCGACGGTGTCGGGATCGCCGCAGATGTCGAAAGTGTCGCCATCAGCGTATCGCAGCGGTTCGGCGTCAGTTTCGCGGCGGATGGGGCGGAAGTGCGTACGCGCAGAGGTGAGCAGGTCCTCACGCGGCCGGGTGGACGGTGGGCGAGCGGGCGGGTCGCGTGCCGGGGCGGGGCGAGGGGCGCGGTTGCGGCCGCGACGTGGCGGCACCTCGGCGAAGCCGCTGCGGTCGCGGCTGTGGTTGATCGCCGTGAAGGAGCGCATCGTGTTCGCGACCATGGTCAGAGCGTCGTAGATCTCGTCACCTTCGTACAGTGCGAACGACTCGAGCTCGCGCGGCTCTGGCTCGACCACGTCGGCCAGGTTGAGCGGCCGGAAGCGGTCATGCAGAGCATCTGCAATGCGCGATGGCGAGTCTCCGCGGTCGAGCGGAGGCGGGAAGTCTGCAGCTTCTGTGGACCATATGCTCTCAGTGAGAGATATAAGACTGCACTTCTCGGCGGACGGATCGGCGAACAAACGGTCGGATGGAGATGACAGTAGGTCTTGGAAGTCTATCGGAAGGTCCTGATACTCATCGTCGGGTGTGTTCTGGTCTTTAGACCACAGAGCTTCGATGCTGCGGTCGAACTTTGCCTCGAACTTAGCGTACAGTTCCTCCTCCATGGGCGTGCGGACGCGCGGGTTGAGGTCCTCAGTGATAACCCACCCGCCGTCAAGGTCGAGGCTATCGTCCCAGTCAGGCACCATGGTTTCGTTCATTCCAATTTTCCCTTCTGTGATTTCTTTGACCTCGTCTGTGACGGTATTCTCGCACGTACCGTAACCTTCGTCTAACGCTATGGCTCTGATGAACTCCTTCACCGGGTCTTGTGTTTCTATATCCCAAACACCCTCGTGTGTAACCCACTCAGGCAGAATCTCTTTGCTGTCAAAGGACTTACTGTAGCTGTTGCAACGTTTCTTGTTGTTCTTCTTCTGACCGTGGTACGAATTACGTCGCTCTTTCCCTGAAGTTAGTTTCTTGTTTTTAGAATTCCAATCTTTAGACACTGATAATTCACTTTGCATTTTGATCTTGGAATCTGGCTCTGATTTACGACACCACGCTGGCGGTGGGAGATAATACGGTAGTGGCGACTCTCGACCTTTTTTTAAAGCCGGAAACGCAGCGTAATATCGACGAACAGCCTCAGTTTCTTCTATGGAACACGTGGGCATGCCTACTCGTGACGCACCTTCTTGATCTTTGATGTCCTGGAGTCGTGTGCACAGCTGATCAACAATGTTGTCAAGATTAGGTTCCTGAAAAAATCAATTAAAAAATTTCACAATAGCATCCAGGTATATATAAAACTTTTTACTACTACCAAATAATAATTGTAATAATATAATGTAAGAACAGTAGTAGTAGTGTAGCTACTTCACATGCATTTATAATGGTAACTGGTGATCTACTGTCTTAGCTCTGCTGTTTATTGATTATCATAGAAACAGCTATAGATAGACAGGTTCTTATCTAGACAGCCAATATAAGGTGTGTATAACCATTAAGGCAGACAACACAAATTTTCTTCATATTTCATCTAGTTTATGAAGTATCTTTGTTTTTGAGGAATCTTATTTTCATTCATAGATGTATGTATGTATAGCAGCTACAGTACAAGTTTGGAGGAGAAACCACAGAATGAAAGTATCACTAACTTTACTACAAAAAGATGAAATTAACTAATAATAATAAAATTTCAATGAGAAAGAAAAATACACAAACAATATAATAATGTTGGTAGCATGATAAAAAAACATGTCCTGCAAAACGTCACTCTCAAAAAGAAGATGTTACAGAAAATAAAATATGTGCATACAATGAATGCAAATAATTATTACAAGTAGCTTTCAACAATGGAACAAAACAAGAATGAATTCAGCGATTTTCCTAAACTAGAGTGCAAACCAAACAGAACATCAAATGCAGTGGGGTGCGGTGCTTTCATAGGCAACAATCATTAATGAGGAAACTTCATGTTGGTTCGGGCAACATCAAAATAAAAAATACAGTCTAATCACTCCCACAAGGAAAACCATAAAAAATACATTTGGGTTCCACAAATAACCAGACAAAAACGTATCATGTTGCCTATAAAAATAACATATAACATTGGAATAGATGCAAAACCGACCTTTTTGTAAGGATTCTTATAATTGTTATTTGTCTTCATTTTTACATTCCCACTGTTATGGTCACTTTCCAGTGTTACTGAGCACTGCATTTCCTCTTGACAGTCGAAAAAACAATAATTAGTTCATACTGATTATTATTTGATCATTAGCGAGATGGCAAATCACTATTTCATCATTACTTCAAATAGGTGCTTCTAATGGTGTTTAATAGCCTACTTAGTTTGTCACTTATTTACTGAACAGATCATGCCAAGATACTTAATGATGTTGAGCTAATTGATTAGAACATTCTTCTGTTCACTTTTGTACTTAATTTATTTGTTTGTGATAATCACAGAGCCATTTAGTGATGTTTGCCTTTGGCTATACAAAACATGATAGTGACATGTATTTACATAGATTTGCAATGAACTGAGGTAAGTAAAAACTGTCAGAGTGACTTACCTGTACCAAGTGTGTAGGTATCAGATGATGGAGTGTGGAGTTTGATGAAGTTCTCTCGACGTGGCAGGCCAGCAGGCAAATGCCTGGCTCTCTCTCTTATGCTTACGCATGCTGTCCTTGATAGTGTCTGCCGTTATCAAACACCATCATCTTGTATAATAATCGTGAGTCCATTTTACAATCGCCGTGGGCCGTGTGATTTATATCGATCCTTTAATTCCTCCGTTACTAATACATGCTTAATTTCTTTGGCCTATTCTTTGCTAGTGGGTCAGTTTTCGTAATGCAGTGCTTTGCTTTAATGTTTTAGCAATCGCATTGTCACTAGTTATTAACAAATGACGCACTATGTGCACCCCTTATTTCTGCAAAATAAAACAGTACATTTTACTATTATTCAATGTTTTGATACAGAGGTCACTGAGATTTAGCAAGCACAAAGAATTTAGTGTGCCGTGAGTACCATGCCCGCCCCGCCGTGCTAAATGGGTCGATGGCGCCAAAACGTCACCCGAGCGAGGGTGAGCGCGGACGAAGCCTTCTCGCATTCGCAACGTCACCCGTGCAATACTTTTTGCTACACATCAACATAGCGTAGTATCACGCTAGGTACGGCAAATCTTTTATCGTCGTTTAGCACTGAGTCATATTATGTACTCAGTAGACTTTATTTCATCTATGATACGATGCAATTAAACAAGAAGGCGACTGTGTTACATGATGCACTTTCACTGAGGACACGCCATGAACCTACTTCCGCATTGACACATGAAAACAATTAGAATTAACAGAAATTACTCACCTGTAACAGTTTAAACGGGGTTAAACTATCATGTTATATCAATACACACACACCCCACATGAAAAAAAACATGGCAGCCGCAATGAGTGAGTGAGAGTAACATAAAATTATTTTATTTTGCGCAACTCCGTCAAAAGACTGGAATGACGTCTTGTTATTGTCCAATCACATGGCTTCGCTTTTCAAAATCATTAAAGATGGCGGCCTGGCAGTCCGTGAGTACATTGTATACACCTTGTGATTCGTCGAAATATGACTATTGGCTAATCTAGTACGTGGATTTCAAAATCCATCCAATGGACATCCAGTGTTCAAAACCGGATGTTCGACTTTCACGCCACCTAAAGGCGGCAAATTCAAAAATGGTTATAAATACTTCTCGTTTGTATTGTTTTACTACAGGGTCAGAGTAGGCGTATAAAGATTATTTTATTGTTTACACCTGATTTATTAACATACAGGATACTTTCTTTTTTTATATTGATGATGATGGCTAGGCTAATTCCACCAACAACCTAGCAACGTTGGTAGCACTTATAATTATCTCCCAAGGTCGCGTGAAGGCAACAATAAATAGAAAATAAAACAAATATAATTGTTATTGATCTCTTTATTCTCTTACTCTTTAAAACTTTATTTTTCAGTACATCAAAATATAACAGTAACTGACTTGTTGGAAAAAAACAAACATTACCAATACTGTTGGTAAAGCAATTAAGTAAGTGTTTTATCAATGTGTAGAGAAACATTATCTTCGGAAGGAATAGGTATTTAAACTGTTGCTACACCATCTGCTATAACATGCAGTTGGAAATTGATTTAATACAAAACAGTTGATACTCATTTACTTATTATGTGCTTTATATGTCCTGAACGTCATTAGTTTCAACAATTGTTTAAACAAAAATAAACAAACAAAATAAAATTTATTTACTTAATTCTTTACGCGCACTAATGTCATATGCATTTTCTACCACCACATTGCTTTAAAAAATTAAATCAGACGTACTTCTGAATATCAACTTGTTGTAAACAGTACTCCTCAAGCAGTAAATATACATAATATACACATCCAAATTTATAGTAATCAGGTATCTTGGAAAATATTTAGCAGTATTAGTAATATAATATCCAATTCACAATTGAACAGACCTCTAAAGTATACAGCTACACATTTTGTGCGCAAAATATTTTTGACAAAATAAACTAAAATAAAACTTAAACTGAATAATGATCACAGAAATGCATCAACGTAATACACATTTAACAAAAACGAACCAGGAATAAATAAAAACACGAGAACCAACTATCAACTTTGTACGGCATGGAAAGTTTAGGTTATATGCATAACAATGTATATAAACGTTATTTACAGATTCATGTGCAATTGATTACATGTTACAAAATGCTTATTGTCATTAGGGTAACACATTAATTTTATCATTACATAAATAATATTTTATTTCTTCTACATATACATGTGTATGTCGTTACTCTAGTGCAACAGCTATGCTAATGTATATATAAGACGCTTTCACATGATGCAACTCTCAATCTTTGACTGTGAACAACCACATTTTTCGTATCCACGAATCAATGAATGTATAATGTCAATGGACTCGCCCTAGATAACATGGGACTTAAACGTATCTGATGAAATGTGGGTGGACTTAAAGTCTTCTTTGCTTCGATCATGTAAAAATTGTGTGTTGCACGTATCCGAACGCATCTTATTTAAATACAAACGCCGAGCGCCATCTTTGCTAATTTTTCGTCACTTAAACCAGCATGAAGGCGTAAAAAGTAGTAAGAACAGTCCACTAGTATAGTTATTTACACCTTGACTGAGTAGAGGTACATAACTCAGTGGCTTTGAGGTCGTTTACTTGTTTCCTCGGGTTTGGAGACGATACCTTCGCTCTTAGCGAGTGCTGCTTGTTCGGCGGCTCTCTTTATTTCTCGCCTCTTCTGAGCTTCTCGTATTATGTCGAATAAACTCTGTAACAAAATAGAAAAGGTAAAGTTAAGTATTTACAAAATAAGAACCCAGGCTTCATTCACGAAGGGGATATATAGAATCTTCCGAATGCTACGATCCTTACAATTCGCTTCATACATCTAGTTTTGCACACGAGTATGAAGTTTAAAGTTAAGTGCGTAAAAAATGTTGCGTTATTTTGTAAATTTCTAATAACCTTGTGTGAACAAGCAGCAAACAAAACATCGTTATCGCACAAGTGGCCTTTCCTTATTATTATACACATTCAGAACAGCTGACCGAGATAAAGTTTGATGACACCCGAACTGCGCATCGCCTTGCAAGTGGATGTGACGATTGAGATAAAAACACTAAACTTCGAGATTGCCCATTTGCGTCACAGTATTTATTTTCCTTAATACTGATCGTCGAGTATGGCTGCAAGCTCTGGCGTATTATATTGAAAGTGATATTATATTGCACAAGTGAGTGCACAAAATGCACTGTCATTTAGATGTCTTTGATAGTCGTTATTGGTAGTCAGTCGCCTGAAAGTCTGACAACCAGTCTAGTCAAAAGGCTGCGCAAATGATAAAGTTTGTGCCGTTTTTTTTGGCGGGTGGAAAATCATCAAATAACCCCTCCCGCTCTTGGGCAGAGCGAAAGGGAGTGTCAGACTTCTACTGACTGAAAACCACCCATGTTCCTCCTTAGCCATATATGTCGAGGCCGCGGTAACTAGTGTACAACACGCAGCCCCATCGGGAAAGTTTGTGCCCTTACTCACATTGTCCAAAGAATCTAGAAATGGATCAGAGAGAGTACCTTGCTACCTTGTACCTTGCTGCTAGGGAATACTGCAGTTAGCAGCACCTTAATTTCCTAGCACCAAGGACGCATTTTGTTGTAACCAATATATTATGACTTCAAAATTTTACCTTCCCCTCAGAGTCGCTGGGTTTGTCCGTCTCCCTAGCAGCCACGGCTGCCTTATCGAGCGCCTTCTGAATCTTGCTCTCCACCTCGAGGATCTCTTCCTTATCCAGTAACTCGATCAGTTCGGCCACTTGCTTTTCGGATAGATTCACATTTTCGTTGCCTATTATTTCGAGCATCTGTAATGTGAGAAATAATGGGTTATTTTAGATTGTGTTTTGATACAAGTAGAGGAATTGGTATACCATTAGAACTTTACATATTTAGCGTTTAATATAATTATTATGTACTAGCGGACGTCACGTGGTTTCACCCGCGTAGTTCCCGTTCCCGTGGGAATACAGGGATAAAAAGTAGCCAATGTTACTCAGGGATATGTTATGTGTTACTGAATGTAGCTTTCTAATGGTGAAAGAATTTTTTAAATCGGCGCAGTAGTTTTTGAGTTTATTCGTTACAAACATACATACTTGCAAACCTTCTAGATACAGAGATTACCTAGTTTGATTAACATAATACATACTTGGTTGACGGATTCGTGTAGGGTGTTATTCCACTTTGTGTTATATGTATGTGTCTACTCAATAACATTCCAGAATTCATAGGCTACAGTAATAACATTTAGGAATTCAACAAACATAAAAACTTAACATTTTTATTTATTAGCCGCTTCAAGGACGTAATATTGCCATTTCAAATTGCTGCAGCTGGCAATAAAAGATAAAACGATGATAAGCGTTTCTATTATTCTCTTTTATTAACTGAAGTACCTACACATATTATTATGATAACGCTTTTGTTGAGACAGATTGCGTCAGAAAATATTGAAGTGAAAATATTAGCTGCTAATGTCATGAGGTCAGTGACCGCTGCAGACGTTCTGACCTTACCACGTTTTCTAGAAGTCAATAGCTTGCTTTTATATGTATACATATGTATATGTATTTGCTTTGTATTATTCATCTTAATTCTTAGAAATAGAGATGAAAGGATTTTATCTCTTTTGATACTCTATTTTTAAAACTATCTAAAACACATTCTAATTTTAAAATACTGACGAAGTTTCGAGAACCTCATAAATAAACACTACTAATCAACATTCTCTCTTGATGATTTCGTAACGAAATATTACATAACAACAAAACCGTTTGTTTTTTTATGCAAAGGTTAAGAACCACATAAAGCCTTAAATGTCAAGTTTTTATCAAGAAGGAGCTAATGTAATGTATATTTTTACGTTGACCTTGAAGATTATTACTAAGCATTGATAACGCGGAAGTCAAGTGATCAGAAAGAGGTCATAGGTATACTATGTTATCGCGTTTATAATCGCTGGTGGGGTATTTGATATGGTTTGTGATCAGTCACGTGTTTCACATCGTGGTGAAAAGTTGACATTGACCTTGGCAAATTAACTTAAGTCGATTTTGCACCTTTACACGTGGTGATTGATAATGTTAGTATTTGATACTTACAAGCTTTTACCCACGTTTGGCGGTCGGCAAATAATCCACGGGAACATACTAATGGAATAAGAAGAATCCTATATCCTAACCTAACCCAGTTTTTTTTTATTATTGCAGAAAAGGCCTGCTCTTGCTTGACCTCGATCACTCGCGGAAAGAGATAAACCAGGTCTATGATGGAACGAGCGTGCCCAGAAAATACCGGTTTACGTTTGCTTAGTAGGCAGACAGGTTAAATGTGGCACGGAATACAGTTGCCGAGAGGCAGAGTTCCAGATTCGCACAATTTAGCTGTGCGTATAATAAATGTGGAAATGCCCAGTTCTCAACATAGGATGTGAGCCAAATTGGATAGACAGTAATAGAGAGAAGGTAGTACACCTTCAGATTTATCTATAAATATAAATAATACATAACTAGTATCGATAGATATTTCCAGAAACGATAATAACCAATCTGAACCACTTAGTTAAGATTAATTAATAAAAGTTGCTAAGTGTTTTCTTGTATACAGATTTGAAAATATATTATACTTTGACCCCAATCAAAGTCTCTACTGTTGCACTAACGTTAAGTAATTTTAATTAGACAGTACTCAAATTGTTTTGCTGTTACAAACATTAAACATGCATTCAATGTTTTTTTTCCAACATGTCACTAACACAACAAAGTACTAAATTATAGAGATTATTGTTCGTTGCTAAAAAAAGTCCCTACTTTTACTTTTTGATTATGTTTGGCCTCACTGAAAACGATTGTTTTTTTTCTGTATGTTGTATTTTTTTTTTCCTGGTTTAGGTGTTGACGCGCATGCAAACAGTGCATAGTGCATGTAGTGCTTTGCTATAAGAGATAGGGCACAATGATTACTTAGGCCATCACTTAGTAAAGGTTTTGACAATTTTGACATACAAAGATATGTCAAATCTTTACTAAGTGACGGCTCAAGTAATCATTACATATCTCTGAGTACCGCAGTTAAAGCCAATTTAAATAACAAGTACAGTACTGACCTTCAAAACATCATCAATCTTCAACTGCCCATCAAAGTCATCATCTAGCCTACCAAGCACATCCTGAATAAGCTTCAGCTTGGCCTCATCTGGCACCTTCTGTAGACTCTTAATGGAATGCATGAGTTCATCAATCTGGATGAGTTGTTCCACCGCCTTTCCTGGTTCAGTCTTGGTCTGTTCCAGTGTGGTCTTCAGGGCTCTTTCCTTGGAATCTAGCATTTCTAATGCAGCATCGAGTTTCCCTATCATGTTGTTGACGGCCTTGTACAATCTGTAAAGAATGCATGCGTGAATAATTTGAGTAGGTTTTCTGATAGAATTAGTCAAGGTTAACTATGGGCAAAACCCCAACAAAGATGGTGTGATTATATACGCTGTTGCGCACTAACAATTCGTTTTCATTCGAAGAAAATTCAATTCATACAATTTTTTTTTTTTCCCATGTCCAACATTTTCGACTTTACGGGCGGTTTTATGACTAAACCGAACGATTTGTTACAAGTAGTTTTGGATTATGATTTAAATGAAATATTGCATCATGTCCTTTAATCAAATATCAGAAATGACGTCCGAAAATTGATTATTTTTTAGTATAGTGGCCTACTAAACTTAGTAACTAAAATATTTTTAGAAATAATAGCTAATCAATCAACCAAACAACGGATTACAACGGTTTATAAATATGATAACAAACACGATTATAAGTACCGTATTATAAATTGTTTGAATGTATTACATTCAGTATCTTAGTAGGAACAAAAGGAAATGATATTGTGTGCAATGATTTATTTGAATGTAGAATTTTATCATCGAATGTCCGGTTGAAACTGGATTATGTACAAATATTTGTCAATTTCATCTCAACCAGAAAAGTATATTGGTACCTACCTATAGGTAAGCAAAAAGCGTTTCTGATCGAAAGAACGAATAAGTATGCCACTTACGAGTCGATGTGTCTAGTCATTTAAGTACTAGTAATTTATTAGTGAACTAGCGGCCCGTCCCGGCTTCGCACGGGCATTAAACATTACATTTAGATTTGTTAATTTTAACACATTCATAATAATAATAATAATATGACACATATTCATCCCTTTTTGCGTCGAGCTCCTAAAAAAGAGTAAATAAAAAAAAAATAAGAATAATTAAATTCAGATATTATTTAATGATTTTTTTGTATATGTGTTTTTTTTTGTATATTTTTGGGGTTTTTTTTCTTTTTTTTGATATATTTTTTTAATTTTTTGTTTTTTTTTTTCAATTATTGAGGTCATAACCCTAAAAGAAAATACATTTATTTTGTTAGAGCTTCTCTGTAAACAATATTTGATGTTGTTTTATTTTGTGGCAGCAAAATAAATTGATTTTCAGGGGCTCCGACTCGCGATAGACCAACATACAGTTGACCATGAGTAAAACATTTCTTTCGCAGATCGATCCCTACTAATTCGAAGGTTTGGCCTTGGGACTTGTTAATTGTTAATGCGAAAGATGTTTTTACCGGAAATTGAAGCCGTTTAAATGGGATTGGCAGATCAGTTGGGATCATCGGTATCCTCGGTATATGAGCTAGTTGACCACCTGCTGGGCCAGTGATAATAGTTGCTACTATTAAATTGTCCTTTAACTCCTTAATAAGCAGCCTCGTCCCATTACACATGCTCGGAGGGTTTAAATTTCTTAAAAGCATGATTGGGATTCCGATTTTTAACGTCAATTCATGGGGTGGCAGTCCAGAAGGGTTCAACGAATTTAAAAATTCCTGTGGATAATGGACTGCATCTTCAATATTCGTTACAGTGTCGATCGATTTGTATGTTTTTGTTTGGCCGGGGACTTTTTGAACAATCAGATTGTTTATTTCATTGACAGTATCATTCTTAGGTGATACTATAGCCCGAGAACACAGCCAATGGAAGTCTCTTTCGTGCAAATTCTCGATATCAGGGTATACAGAATCTATTAAATTTTCCAAATTATGGAGTATTTGGCCTAGAGACTCATCCAGAAGAATGTCACAATGACCGCTTAAATTTGGAGTTGGAAAAATTCCTTCCCCAAGTTTTAGCAGTTGCTGTGGGAAATCGCTATCAGTGATTCCATGAAGATGAGCTCTCATATTTGTCCTTAATTTTAATGTTTCAATCGTAGTCCATAAGGGAGACGATTTCAAGCATGCCTTGATGATATCTGCTCGCGTGCCTCTGTTAATAACGGGGAGAGTCTGTCGAAAATCTCCAGCAAATACAAAAGTAATCCCGCCCATGACTGCAGAGGAGTTCCTTAGATCCTGTAAGGTTCTGTTCACGGCCTCTATATGTGCTCTATGGCTCATCGTGCATTCGTCCCACATAATCAATGAGGCGTCTTGTAGTAATTTACCAATAGGTCCATTTTTGCGGATGGAACATGTAGATTGTTGTTCAAGATTGACGGATAGTGGAAGTTTAAAAGTAGAATGAGCAGTTTTGCCATCCTTCAAGAGAGTTGCAGCAATTCCTGAGGAAGCAACTGCTATTGCTATCTTCCCTGATTGTCTTATCTTAGCAAGTATCAAATTTGCAAGAAACGTCTTTCCCGTTCCACCAGGTGCATCCAAAAAGAAAACTTTTCTTTTGTCATGAATGACGCTATCGACTATAGTTTCAAAAGCATGTCTTTGATCTGGGACTAACTTTGGCAGGTTTTCATTGACAAAAGCGGTCAAATTATTTGTATCATAGCGATGAGTCATAGTCTCTGCTGCATTGCTTTCTGTACGAACTGATGATGGTAATCCGAAATCACTTAGGCTTTTGTCATTTAATTGCAACAGTTTATTTTCTATTTGTATCAAACCTTCGTTATAAATGTCCTCATTGTATGGTAAGGTGATGTCTTGATTTTGCTGTCTGATTCTGTGTCTAATATCTTCACATAAATCGTCTTTGAAAATGTTCCATAATTTTAATGGTTCCGATGGCTGACAAAATAAAAGTATGACCACAAACAATTCTCTCAATTGTAATGGACATTGAGAAAGCGAAGCTTCTCTGAGAGTATTTTCCCAATGGTCATCGTTTTCTAGCAAACCTCTAGCACGGCAAGCAGCTTGATACGTTTCTTTCAGAACTCCGTCAACGGTTTTCAAGTACTGGAATGAAGTTGGACCGCGTACGTGGTGCAGCAACATCCTAAGATAGAAACACTCGGATTGAGAAGGATGGACATCGTAGACTCTACCTAAAGCGGAATCTTTTTTTATGCCTGGATAGCCAACTACATTCTCACCACGCTTCCTTCTGGTGAACTTATTATTGGCCCATGTGTAGTATTGCGGGACTTCGTGGTAAAGAAGTGTTTTTGCGAATTCATCTTCATTACAGAGCTCAAAAAAAGCCAGCAATGTTGTTTTACGTGGATTTTGGGCCACTTGTACAGCCGTTTCTGTGGTAAAATACACCCTTTGGCCATTTTCTAAGTGGACAGCTAACTGCAAAACTGTAGGATGCCGCTCATGGATCGGGAATTCGAATATTCGCCAAGCAGCTTCGGAAGTACTTATGTAACGGCCATTTACGTAGTTTTCCACTTCATCATTTGGGTTTCTGACGCCAAATGTAGCTTGGTCCGATCCTTTATTTATGTATTTACAAATGTATTTGATGGCTTGAACTGAGTGACAGTACTCTACATTTATGTGAGCATTAAACGTCCTGCACAAAAGTGGAGAATATGGGACAATCCAACTATTATCTATAGTGAAATTTCTGCCTCTGATATTTAGCGAAGCGCTCAGTCCTCCATTTGCGGCATCACGACGACGATAAACTGGATATCCGTCCTCTCCAGTCTGAGTTTCGTTGACTAAACGTCGTGGGTATTTTTTTGTGCAAATACCGTTTTTCATACATGGTGCTGATAAGTTATGTTCTCCGCATGGTCCGTGCACCATATTTTTTGTTACGATATCGTACAATATCGGATCGTTTTGTTGGTTGGGCAGTTCCGCAACTATGACGCTATCAATTTCGTCTGGTTGGATTTTTGTTTCTAGCCAAAACAGCAAATGACAGTGTGGTAAACCTCGCTTCTGCCATTCTACACTTGCCATGTAACATTTCACTTTGCCGAATATTTCATTTTTAACGAATAAATTTAAGAATTTCTTCATTTTCAAATGAAACACCCTTGAAATGATGTCATGACGATCGAAAGATCGCTGATCAGGTAGTAGTTCCGCTTTAATTTCAGGCCATTCGGGGTTGCACGTAAATGTGACAAATAAGTCTGGTCTCCCGTAATTTCGGACATAAGTCATCGCGTCTTGGGTTTTTTCATGCAGGTAACGCGGAGAACCTGTAAATGAAGATGGCAAGATTACGCGGTGACCGATATTTGATGGGTCAACATTTCCGTCTTGATTTAAAGCATCTCTGAGATGAATGTATTCTTCAGCCCTTAGTCTCTGTTGGTTACGACATATGTAATTCAATCGTTCCGATATCATTTTTGCCATCATATCGACAATATATTGACTAAATAAGTCCCTGTTATAATGTAATGCATTAAAACAGTTAGCTCTAACCATCAACCTAAATGCATAAAATTGCATGCACGTCACAGTTTTGTTACGCGCTGTACCTTCCTGCGGAATGGTTAAATAATAACCGTCTTCTCCTTTCACGAACATTAAGGGATACTGTAGTGGATCATACGATCGGTGTAACTCAGAGACCCTTTTAAGTTGGCCGTCTCTTCCGTGGAGCACTATATCTCTGGGGCCTTTTTCTTCGTCAACCAAGAGAACGGCTACCTCGTTTACAGCTGGAGCATTGTATCTACCCGGGTGTGCTGTCTGTGGTGGGCGGTCGGAATGAATAATTAATTTTAAATTATCCGAAGAATTGCGTTCTATGTTTTGTTTAAAGCTTCGTATATATACATTGTGGCTATTCAGTGCGGTCTGTAGTTCGTTAATTAAATCTATTTTCAGCGTTGGAGCTATGTTTGACCTCAATGATAGCTGATCTGCGTCTGAAATGAAATATACCTGCAAGTATTGTGGATTTTGGCCTGGTGGTGGTAAAAGGCTACCAATAAGATGATATACCTGTCCCTCTATTTTAAAAGTTGGCATAAAATTACCCTCTCTTATTTCTTTGGCGCCAAACGAAGTCATTTGAAATAGGCTATTGTACTTACGGATGTTGGTTATGAAATGTCTAGATAGCGAATGATTATTTGTCAAAAGATTTTTTATTGGCTGTGGTGGTTCCTGAATACTGGGGAGACTAACTTTTCCAGAAGCACAGCACATGCCATTAGTTTCATCGACCCATTTTTTGGCTGAACACTTAGGGCAGATCTTATTCATGTCGCCGATTTGGACGGAAGACTGTTGAGCATAATCAATCTGTGGATCGTATCTAAAAGCCGATCTTTTACTGTGGGCTAAAACTTGATTGCGACTTCTCGCTCTTGACGTCTGTTGTCGTTCTCTCTGATCTTGAAGGCGTTGGAAACGCTCAGAGCTTGATTCCCTAGTGCGAGATTGAATATTTCTGATATTTTGCTCTTCAAGCCGCTGCAAACGCTGAGTACTTGACTCTCGCGCATGCACATGAGAGGTTCTTAGATTTTGTTCAGTAAGGCGCTGCGAACGCTCAAGACTGGACTCTCGCGCGCGTACCTGAGAGGTTCTCAAATTTTGTTGAGCTAGACGCTGTAAACGCTCAAGACTCGATTCTCGCGCGCGTGCTTGAGAGGTTCTCAAATTTTGATCAGCTAGTCGCTCTGAACGCTCAAGACTGGACTCTCGCGCGCGGACTCGAGAAGTCCTCACATTTTGTTCAGCGAGCCGTTGAGAACGCTGCAAACTGGATTCTCGCGCGCGTATTTGAGCGGTTCTCATATTTTGTTCAGCGAGCCGTTGCGAACGCTCGGTACTCGACTCTCTAGCACGCGATTGTGCCACATATTGTCTATGAATTGAAAGACGATTTTCAGTTTCTGATGAAGATTCTTCATTTCGACGTATTTTTGATGCCCTGGCCTGGGAACTATTTCTAGAAAGTTGAGATCTTGATCTTTTAGGCATTTCAAAATGACAAAAGAAAAAATGCCTTTGAACTAAATTAGCATAACTGTAAGCTATATATGCTACTATATTACAACGTACACAACTACCTACTATTTATTAAAATTAAATTGAAAATCATGAAAAATATTCAAGTAATTTATTAGGTTAATAACTAAGTGAACAATATTTTATATAAATGGGTTTAGTTCTGAAAAGAACTTTTTAAATCGGTTTACTTACTTACTAAACGAATTATTATCAAGCGTAAATTCCGCACACGTCAATCACGTAGGGAGCCGACCGCGCGAGTAAGCCGCGCGGCAAGTTTATTTCGTGATCTTAACCCCCCTCCCGTACCCCTGCCCGAGTGACGCCTACAACGCATAGCTAGCCGAATACAGTTTATTTTTTAAATTTTTTTTAACTCGTGATATCTTTTGAATGGATTGTCAGAATCGAATAATTCAAAAAGTAATATAAAGATATTGAAGCAGTCTTAAATAATACATCATTTATTTTGATAAGGGTTAATACCAAGGTACAAATAAAGAGCTTTTTGTAGCGGTGGTATTTTAATTTCTTTTTTTCAATAAAAAAACGCTTATTGTGACATGACTGTAATAGTTAGAGATATGTTGCCGCTGATTTTTTGTAGATAATGGTGTGTTCTAAAAAAATGTAGTATATCATTTTGTTCTATCATCAATAGTTTTCGCAGCGCACGCGATGTAAGGTAGTTTTTTGATATTTTTTTCACACCTTGGATTACGTTATCGTAATTTTAGTAAGGATGCCTATTTTTTTTGAAAATGAAATATAGCCTATGTCACTCAGAAATGATGTAGCTTTCCAACAGTGAAAGAATTTTTCAAATCTGCCAAGTAGTTTCGGAGCCTATTCAATTCATACAAACAAACAAACAAACAAAAAATCAAACCTTTCCTCTTTATAATATTTGTATAGATATTCCATTTCATTCTACAGATTTAAAAATCTGAAGAATTTAATTGTTTATAATGCGGACATTTTCAATAACATTCACAAATTAAAGCCTAATTGTTTTATTAGTGTTAGAATTTTAACTCTCTCCACGTAGCCGAGTGTCCAACAGTGTGCTATTATTTGGGAGTCTCCTAGTTTAATGTCCATCTTCTATTATAAAGAATTAAAGAGGTTACACAAACCTGCGAGCACCCTTCGATAGTTTGAGGTCAGCCTGCTTAGTCTTGACGATCTCGTCCATCTCTTTGACATCTTCATTGTAGTCCAGAAGCTCTCCCTTCAATTCTTGGATGCTCTCCTTCTCAAGAAGTAAGGACTTCTTTTGTTCAGCTGTGGATGAGATGGAATTAAATAAGTTCATGGTTTGACCAACATCAAAATTAAAATGATATTTAATGTATTCCCAGGAGTCTAAGCAAGTCGTGGCAAAAGAGATGTCCGGCCCCCGGTAGTGAACTACAGTGGCCTATTTAGTAAGCCCTAAATCGATTGCGACCCAAGTAGGCCGCTGCAAATATAATCTGACAAAGTTTTTTTTTTTTTTTCCCTTTCGTATCTACAATCGGCTGTTTAGCCATAATTAGATGTGGTCTGGGGTGGATTTTAGTTTGGTTGCCATTCCAGTGAACAGCACCAATTACATGTGGGAACACTTCAGTTCCTTTGGTCGAGTTCCAGTATGTGCCATCTTTTAAGGCGTTTTATGTGGTCTTTATCTTGAAGTAGTTCTCTAGCTAATGTGTTGCTGTGGCTGTTTAGTCGTTCTTTGTACTTTTTGCTGTATTTGTTTACTTCTTCTCTTATGGTTGGCATTTCTAAGTATTCATGTACTTCAGAGTTCCGTACAAACCAGTGTGCGCTGGAGACCGTTCTTAATGCAACATTTTGGAATCGCTGAAGTATCTCTAGGTTCGAATTGCTAGCAGATCCCCAGAGTTCTACCCCATAGGTCCAAATTGGTTTAATGATGGCCTTGTAGACCAGCAATTTATTGCTGATAGAAACTTGTGATTTTCGGCCTAATAGCCATAAGAAGTTCTTGAATTGCAAATTTGCTTCTGTTCTCTTGGCTTTAATGTGGTTTCCCCATGTCAATCGTCTATCCAGATGCAGGCCTAGGTATTTCACCGTGCTGCTGGTTGGCAGGGTTCCTCGTTCCATGCAAACAGGTGCGCAATCCCCCTTCCTGAGTGAGAATGTGACATGCGTGGACTTTGCTACGCTGGGCTTGATTCTCCATTTTTGAAGCCACTTGTCGATCTTATCTAGCTGTGCCTGCAGTTTGGCGGATGCCTTTACGGGGTCGGTGTCGCTTGCGAGACACGCTGTGTCATCTGCATAGGTCGCTGTAACTACATCAGCAGTCTCAGGCAGGTCTGCCGTATATATGGAGTAAAGTACAGGGCCTAGCACTGATCCTTGTGGTACTGAGGCTTTAATTTGATGCAGCTTTGAGAATTCTTCTCCATATTTCACTTGAAACCATCTTTGTTCCAGGTATGATTTTAGAATCATGTAAAATGAGTTTGGAAGCAGAGTTTTAAGTTTATATAGAAGTCCCTTATGCCAGACTTTGTCAAATGCTTGCTGGATGTCTATGAATTCAGCAGAGCAGTACTCTTTTTTCTCGAGGGATTGTCTGATTTTATGAACTACTCTGTGCACTTGCTCGACTGTAGCATGTTTCTCCCGGAATCCAAACTGATGATCTGGGATTATCTTGTTCTCGTCCAAAATTGGTTTAAGTCTGAACAATAATATTTTTTCAAATAGCTTTGATAAAACTGGGAGTAAGCTTATAGGTCTGTACGAGCTGGGTTCAGTTGGCGGTTTTCCCGGTTTAGTCATCATGCATATTGTTGAGATCTTCCATAATTTTGGATAGTGGTGCACTCTGAGTATCGCGTTGAATAACATTGTTAAAAATAATATCGGTTTTTTGGGCAGTTGCTTAAGAACTTCTCCCGTGATCAGATCAAAGCCAGGTGCTTTTTTGTTTTCTAGGTTGCAGATCATTCTCCTTAGTTCCCTGGGAGTTACCAGTGTCAAAGGTAGCGATAGTTGTTGATCACTCAGGAGTATCTCATCTACTTCATCTTCGAATTCCGTCATAGATGACTCATTTGGAGTAAACACTTCCCTTAGGTGCTCAGCAAACAATTCCGCTTTTTCTTTTTCGCTTTTGGCCCACGGTTTCTCGGTGTTTTTTCTTATAGGTGGAATGTGGTTTTGTGGTCTTTTGAAGCCTTTTGTTATTTTCCATAGGGAGTAGTTATCTTTTTTATGGGTAGAGAGAGATTGCAGCTTCTGTTGAAAGGTTTCATCTTCATTTTCCTCTATGAGTTCTTTTAGCTCTCTGGAGGCTTTGTTGTATTTTGTTCTATCTGTTTGAGCTCTGCTTGTTTGCCATTGCCTACGTAGCTTCCGCTTTTCCGCCAACTTGTGCCTTATTTTAAGCGGGATGTTATTTTTTGGAGTAGAATTGCTGAGGGCGGGTGTAGAACGCCACGCAGCGATTTGTATTAAGTTCGTTATATAAAAAGTAGCCTCCTCTATGTCATCTTCTGTCTTTAGTTTTACTTTTAGATCTACTTCGCTTTCCAAAAATCTTGCGAATGAATCCCAATCAGTTTTATGATTGTATAGGGTTAATTTTGGAGATTTACTCACTGCTGTGGCACTGAAAGTTGCAATTATTGGTGTGTGGTCGGAAACAGAGTCGAGTGAAGATTCCACGTCAAAGTATAAGTGCGACAGGCCTTTTACAACAAAGAAATCCACGAGATCAGGGGTTTTGTTCACATCCGTTGGCCAGTATGTCGGCTCGTTTGTTCCTAGTGCTATAAGCTGTTCGTTATCGATACTCTTTTTTAGTTCTCGTCCTTTTGTAGTTGTCAGCCTTGAGCCCCAGTAGGTGTGTTTGCAGTTCCAGTCTCCGCCACTTATGAACCGGTTTCCTAGACTCTGAAAGTAGCGGTCGAACATGTTCTGTTTTGGGTTATGCTTCGGTGGGCAGTAAATAGCGCTAACATTAATGGGGCCCATCTTCTCATTTATAGTTATTGTTGTCGCTTGCATCCAATCTTCCTGTAGTTGACTGTGTAGGTAGTGCTTAATATTATTTTTTATGATCACAGCAGAACCACCATGAGAGGTGCTATCAGGATGATTTGTACAGTATACGCTATAGTTATCCATCTTAAAACTTTTTTTGTCATTAAGGTGGGTTTCTGATATCAGAGCTATGTCAATTTTGTTGTCTACTAGTAGTATATTCAGCTCTTGTTTGTTTGGCGCCAAGCCATTTATATTCCAGGTAGCGATTCGTAGGGAGGTCATTTTGATAGTTTACTGATGAGCGTGACGATAAGATTCATCATTGTGCTTAGCTGTGTGATCAGCTGGTCAATTCTTGTTGTCTGTGTTATGATTAGCGCTTCTAGACTTGGTCTGTGTTCTCGTGTCTGTATGAATCTGACAAAGTGGGGTATTATTGGTTACTTCAACACCGAATGCGAGAGCGCTGTTGCGGATCAAACTCCTCTTTTGACCGTGAGAATGATATTAGACAGTGTCCCAAACCGCTCTGGCACTGTCACTTCTTCCACATGAGACAATTTTTTGCCATAAACACAACAACAGCTAACATATTGTATTCTTGTTATGCTAATTCCTGTCTAACTGATAATAGATTAGAACTTCGATAGTAACAAAGTCATAGACTTAGGCTAGGTACAGTAACGGTCTTCGCAGGCCACTGCGCTAGCCAAAAGCAAAGCAAAGCAGAAAATAAATGGCAGAAAATAAATAAATGGTAATTTATTTTCTGCTTTGCTTATCACAGGTTGACCAACTATGAGGTTGGCTTCTGTGTTACCGGACTATCCTGTGTATGCCTTTTTTTTTGGAGGATGGTAAATCATCAAGACTCCTCCCGCTCAGAGCGATAGGGAGTGTCAGACTTCTACTGACTAAAAACCACCCACGTTCCTTCTTAGCCCTTTGTGCCGAGCCCGCGATATCACCTTCAAACAACCCGCAGCCCCGACGGGAATACTGTGTATTATGCCTTGAGTGTAAGACTAACTGCCGCACTCAGAAGCTTTAATGATTACTTAGGCCATCACTTAGTAATGGTTTTGACAGTTTTGTCATACAAAAATATGTCAAACCTTTACTAAGTGACAGCTTAAGTAGTCATTAAATATCTCTGAGTACGGCAGGTAGTGACAGCGTGCTAAATGCACTTCCTGCGGGGTACGAGATTCGTCTTAGGGGGTCACTGGGGAGGGTAGCAAAGGGACGGGCTAGATCCGAGTGAGGAAAGACCGATGTCCAACAGTGAACTACTACAGGTGATGATATAAAAATTTGTACTTAGCTAAATTAACGAAAAATGAATGAATGAATGTACTTAGGTAAGTAGCTACCTAACTATATTGATTTTAGATTTTTATAAATGTAAATTCTATCAAATTAGCTTCGTTGTATTTTACGCGTAAGCATCATACTGTGAAAATCTGGCACAGAATACCGAATTTCTCAGTAACACAGAGATCGCACGATAGTAACTTTGTAAGGCCAAAATCTCCGACAAATCAGAGGTGAATGGACGATCCTAACGGCGAAACGGACCTTGGCATTACTCCAAGACAATAAATACATTAATACTTTACCTAAAGGGAAAACGCTTGTTGACAGAAGAAAATTAGCGATGTTTCTGGTATTAGTTCTACGTCATCATCATCAGTCTTTTAAAATGTGTCCTGCTTAAATTAAGTAATCCTACTAATATTATAAACGTGAAAGTTTGTTTGGATGGATGTTTGTTACTCTTTCACGCAAAAACTACTGAACGAATTTGGATAAAATTTGGTACACAGATATTTTCAAGTATAACCTGGATTAATACATAGGCTAGTTTTTATCCCGATTTTATCTTCCCGTGGGAAAATTTTCGAGTTGTGGCGGGCGAAGCCGCTGGCAACACCAAATTAATGATATTTTTTTATAGGTACCTAATAGCTTTTCGTCCAAAACGAGAGCGAAGCCGCCAACAAATCACTATTGGCCGGTCAGGATACCGATGTTGAATTAATACCGAAAAAATATCTGATAGATAAACACGATAACACTTAACTCGAACTGGGAAATGAACCCAAATCCACTTACTCGGCAGTTGTGGTTGCGATCACAAAATAATAATATTCCTAGATGAAAGTCGACACCTTTAAACTACAATGTCTTCATTCGTAACAAAAAAGCAATCTGTCTGTAATTGCCATAGATCCGGCATAGGTACATAATTGCGATGTACGCACTAGGAATAATAATAGCTATATCTAACGGTAACATTCTAGAAGTCTTTATTTACAAACACTGACTCATTGCTCTGCATATGCGGAGGATTTTTCCTATGTACTGAAATATCTGACGTAGGTATTCCTCGAAATTATGTTGCATGTTGCCAAATTAATATTGCCTGTTTGCAAAACCATACTAATCCATAATAATCCATACTAAGAACTACTTACTATAATTACTACTATTATCGAATTGTAATGAAATTTGACAAAGAGATAGATTATATCCTGGGGAAGGATATTATTATATTGTAAGCCTTTGTTGTCCTACTGGAGGGCAAAAGCCTCCCATTCCCTCTTTCGACTTTTCGCGATCCAGTGCGATGGTAGACCAATCTGTATATTATCTTTTTTTAAGTATATCACATATTTTCATGCGAACAAAATCTTGTTACCAATAGAAAATCGCAAGTTTTACCGTTGCTTTATGGAGCGTTGGTCAGTAATCATAATCATCATCAGTCTCCCCGATGCTGGGTGGATAACCGCTACCCCTGTTTTGATCTAGCTTATGGGCCGCTTACACCACAAATCATCGCTAAATGTCGTTCATTTTCTCTCGTCGTTTGTAAATGACAGAGTATGAATGATGATTTATAAAGATTAGCGTTAAGTATTTAGTTATTGGTGGTGCAACCGGGCGAACTTGGTTACGGAAAGATTCCAAGACGCGAACTGACGCGGTGAGAAATAGATATCATATTATGATATAAATAATCGAACGATACTGAGCGCGGAGTACAGTAGTATGATAATATTACCGTGACGGTAGGCTAAATATAAATTTAATAGAGATAATCATCACACTTTGATTTTATAAGAAATTTAAATAGAAATTAAACAGACAATAACAATTAAGATGTTATTTAATAGAGTAGGGTGCCAAGTATTATCAATGAGAATATAATTGGATCAATACCGTATCTAGCTGTTTACCTTCGAAATATAAGACACGCGATTTTTATCAGTAAACATCTACTCGTGTTGTCAGAAAATTATTTTAAGATAGGTAACAAAAAACATTTTTTAAATTAGCTCTTGTGTTGACTATGTTAAAATATGGACGAGGTAGTGCAATGTGCATGATAATTGATAATGTATGCAACAAACTAGTTAAAACCGGAAACGTGTTGCAGCCTAACAAACGCGGAATCACTGATAAGGAAAACGCAGTGAAAGAAAATAGATCCTCATCACGACAAAGACGCTTGTACATTCAACGACATGCAAATAAAACTTCTTTAAGTACTACATTACCTATGACGTCGAGAGTTCAAACACGTTTGGAGCACATGTCACACGTAATCTATTTATGTGAATGACAAAATGTGAAGAATACGTAATTAGGAAGGCCACAACACAAACTTGAACTTCCATACTTACATAGAGAAAAAAAAATGGAAAATTGTCAATGTGAACTTACCTAATTTCTCTAAAGCATCCTCAATCACTTCAATGTCTTTGCCAGAGAGACCTTCTTCAGATTTCGTCGCTTTAACTGTGTCAACAGCAATGACAGGAGCTGGGTCCGTCATAGGGGCAGCACCCTCAACTTCGATAACTGGTGCTTTGTCTTTGAGTTCCTCCTTCTCTCTCTTCTTTGCTTCAAGGATCTGTTTCTCTTTCTCTGCCTCTAGGTTCTCTTTCTGTTCTTCCTTGATCTTCAGAACTTCTAATTTGATAGCGTCAGCTTTAGCCTGGAATTTTAGAAGTACAATTATAAAATTATCATCATCATATCAAAAAAATTATAAAATGCACAGCTCCCCAAGTGTATGTTACACTTGGGGAGCTGTGCATTTTATAATTTTTTTGATATGATGATGATAATTTTAAATAAGCAATTCACTTAGTTGGTATAATCATTATTGTTAATTATTATATGTAGGTATGTTCACACACAACGGGCCACTACAATAAATTGTCATTTCTACTAAGGAAGAATTCTAACACTACTACTTGAAACTAAGGAAGAATACACAGGAATAATGTTACCCAGTAATAGGAAAGCATAACAAATAACATTAAAAGACAGTACTTCCAATAGATTTTTAAAAGGCTACAGTTTAAATGCTCACCAAAAAAGTTTTTAGACTCAAACTAAAGTACGAAATAAAAATAATTATACACTCATCAGAATAATTGTATGTGTTGTATTTATATTCTTTTTGTCCACTAAAATGGTTGTCCATTTTGGTGGACAAAAAGATGCTCACCAAATCTTGTTTCTCTGAAATAGGAACTTTAATATCCAAAATGACAGTTCTAAATAGCTTGTAATCGTATTATCGTAGGGTATGCGAACCCGCTACTAGGAAAACTTAGATGCAAGAGCGAGCGAAGTGAGCTCTGGACTTGGAGCACCCCAACTCGGACAGGTTAGGTTAGAAAGGGATGGCGGGGTTGAGTGAGCGAGCGAATAGACCCCGCCATCCCCTTCGTGGTTATTTTTTTTTAACCACCCAGAAGTAGGAGCCGTTCAACTGAGCCTAGAGTGGTTAAGTTACAATCATTCGTTTTTCTCAAGAATGGTGCATCGCCTTTAATTGTAAGTGGTGCCAGGGCACAATATTATATTTGATATTCAAAAAAATTGTCCGAGCGACCGTTAGCGTTGCCTCAGTAATGAAATAAAATATTGGTAACATCTATTTAGCGATAACAAATATGTATATGGTCAAGTTGACTTTAATGACATTTATAAATCTTTATGGCATAGAATAAAAACAAAAATAGGTTCATTTCTACAATACTTTAAGAAACACAATTTGGTGAGCATTTATCTATTCTGGCAGGTATTTAGATTTTTTTGGTAATAAAATAGGTTCTTTTCTGGTAGGCCTTTAAGCACAAGTTTTGTAACAAAATAAGCGGTGTTTTTGTTACCTTGAAGTCCAGTTTGCCTTCCTTCTCCCCAATAGCAGCCTTTGTCTGAGTAGCAACTTGTTCCGGCAAAGCAGAAATGGTCGCCTTCAGCTTGTATGTGGTAGGGACGTGTTCAGGCACCATCAGGGCTCTTGACAACAGCAGCAAAGATGGCGGCACCTTCTCATTCAAAGATAAGTCCAGCCAATTCTTCAATTCCTTTTTTAAACGCTCTTCTGACACACCATAAGCCCTCATGCCTCTCGCTCTACAAGCCTGTTGTAACTCACTAAAGTTTAAGCTATCCACTCCCTCTTTAGAAATGACCTTGTCGTCAGCTGCCAATGACCTCAGCTTCATCTTAAGATTAAACCGTAACATGGCACTGGTACCAATACTAGTTGCATTCACCACTTTACACAGAGCAACTAAATGGGGTCTCTGTAATGAATCTAAAGTGATCTCGTCTTCAAATAACTTGGAATACTTCATAATCTCCTCACTGGTTGCAATATCTCCTGATGTTCTGATTCTACTGAAGAAATTGGAGAAGTCTCTTGCCAGCTCTGAATGCCTGTCACTAGCCTGTGGAGCCATCTGATCTAATGTCTCTTGGAAGAATTTTGCTATTTCCAATTTACCTTTTAAATGTTTTTTTAATTTTGCTTCTTTCTGATCACTACTCTCAAATGTGGATGGCAAAGCATTTGGAAACAATTTAATATAAACAGGCAGGAAAAATTCCAAAAATGGAACAATTATAAATACAATAAATGGAACCATTCTGAAAAGATCACCTATGGTTGTGACCAGCAGTCTATGTTCCCTTCGTGTCAATGAGTGACCTCTTAAAATTTTAAAGAATAAGAATAGTGAGATCTTTATTTCAATGAAAAGTAATCTGAAACCATGATAGTAATGTTTGAGCTCATTCATAAAGCGTTCTTTGAAAGGCTTTTTCGGAGGGGCGTCTATTGGTGGGCCATTTATTGTTTGTTCAATTTTTTTCTTTATGGTTTCAACAGCAGCTTCCACCTTCGAGGAAGGTTTAAGAGGTTCTTTGTCAAAGTAAAATCGGCTGGTTGAGAAATGCCTTATGGACTGTGGGTGGTAGTAAACCTTTGAATTGAGCGGCTTTTGTAAACCATCATGCAGTCCAATTGGCTGGATTGAATAATATGACAATGACCTTGAATATGTTATGAAGGAAAAGTTTTGATACTGTCTGTTTTCCCATGGTAATGCTAGAAAAATAAAACAAACACTTTAAATATACAAGTATTTACTAACAAATTATCTAGGGCAATAACTGACAAGATATTTTGTATGTTAGTCAATAATAAAAACAATTTGGCTTAGGTTAGGTTAGACGACCCACTGACCAAAGGAAACTATTGATTTTCCTATGAATTATTTTGTTTCAATGAATAAAAGAACTGCAATAACCATGTGATGGTCATGATGAAACAAAAAAAATAATTAGATAACATTGGCAGATGCTGTGAATTAATTATTCTCAGTCGTCACTTACATTTCCTGTTTATATTGACAATAAAACACACTACGTTAACGTAAAAATAACAGTTTCCACGATGAAGTCATACAAAAGTGTACATAATAATCAATCAAATTCCGCTTTAGGTTATGGTTTAGTAATTACTTTTGCAGCAAATTATTATTTACTTACTCGATTTCTTGATGCAACGACATTGGTTAATTAATAGCCTGATCATATTGGTCACTATTAGCAGGGCTCATCTACAGGAAAAATTGAAAATTGAACAAAAACAAAATCAACCTTTAGTACACCATGACAATCATAGAGAATCACAGTCCACAAAGCACAGGTAAAAAATCTAGAAACTATGTACTGACTAGAGGTTTATGTACAAGTCATTTTATTATTTATGGTATGTCAAATTTGTCAAAATTGATTTTATAGATCAACATTATTGCATTATTTACATGAGTCTATAGAGGTAGATGGAAAATCCTTTGACAAACAAAAAACTTCCCAAAAAACACAAATTCGTCGACAACAACTGACTAATTGACTTTTGTCAGTTTCGCTAGCCAGTTTTTTACTTTGTTTTGAAATCGAGTAAAAATGAAATCCTGTGTCCGTATTATAACCATTTTAACCATTGAGGAGATTGACAAGATTGCCTCCTCACGAAAGTACTGTATTAACCACAATGGTTAAAACAAAGAGGAGGTTACATCAAACCATTTCATCGCATGTTAAGGACCAAATTGTTGCTTATCATCATTTTGCGGATTTATGCGGCTACTGTAAGGAACGTGCATAGGACACTCTGTGAGGACACTCTTTGGTGCATAGTGTATGGAGGGAAAAAATAAACGATCTCAGCATTCGCAAATGTGCACCAGGGGGTATAATGAAACTTATAATTTTGTTTTAGAAATGGGTCATTATGGTTGGTGCATTTTAAACTGAACATGAATCCCGCCTGAAATCCTCGAAGGTACCATATACATACTAATTCTTCATTTAAAACCGCGGTTTTATTAGTTTGCGATTTTTTGCGTAGTCGGGTTTTCGTTTTTTTAACTTATTTTTTTAATTAATTACTTTAATATAAACAAAATAATATGCAAATGTCATTCACTATTTGACTTATGTGCAATGTGCATTGGTTGCGTCATACATGTGTACTATTCGAGCCAACTAGGAATAGAGCTGTCAAGACACCATTTTGTTGTTCAGCAATACTCGCGAACTTCATATTATAACCAAAGCTTATGGTGTGCAGAAAAATCAATGAAGAAATTATACTCTGTTTAATTATTTAATGTTCACTTTTTTGGTATTTCTAATCAATTTTACGCCAAATTAGTTATACATGAGCAGGATATGAAAAAAAGCATGTTTATAAAATAATGAAATAAACAAAGTCAACAATGATAACAAAAAAAATAACAATGAAGTCCATTCCGTCCATTAATACTGTTTCCACAAATTATTAATTTATCCAAAATTATTAATTTATGGAATTTAAGAAACAATATTTTATAAAACTGAACATAAGTATAATAATTAATCGGTTATTTCAAGTTCTTCAGTTGATGAGTAGTAATTCCCTTACGACGGCGACGTATTAACACCGCGATTGTTAGATAAAAAAATTAAAACATATTTTTTAAATATTGCAACATTTGCATCGTCCTTTCCCGTTTGACACACGAAACGTCACTTATTTTAGAGATCATAGCGTTAGGCACGATCTCTGTTTCCTATACGTAAGAGTAGTTCCAAATGCCTACATTAACTTAGTTTTCCTGAAAGGTTAACATTAAATTAGGCATACTAATTATTGCAGCTTTGGGGTTGTTAGCTAGTGGTGGGTGGGTAATAATTATTTTTCAGATCACCACTCCTAAAATTTGAATCAAGACTTCGCTTAACAGGTAAGCTCGTTTGATTCCCAATTTTATTTCGTGGTGATCTTCAAATAATTATTGTTTACATAGGTAGATGTTTAGAGTTGGCTGCAATAATTATAAAGTAATTGAATAAAATACAAATAATTCTGGATGTCAATTTGTGAACATTACTTGTGACTTCCTTACTTATGGAATATTATAGCCTCAGTATTATAACCATGAGGATATTGTGCAAGTTAAATTGGTAACTTCAGCCGGCTTCCCAGCCGCCGCGCAAATAAAAAATCAACAATGTCTGATTCAATTGATGCCAGCTCTGATTTGATCTGCTGTTTGTGTTGTACTGTGAGAAGTTAGACATGGAGTTAAAAAAAACGCAAACGGCATTTTGTTGTGGGGGAATACCGCCAATATTCAAACGGGCAGTAATATTAATTTATAAATTGAGTCCGAGACACTCTCTTAGAAAAAAGTTTAAGGAAACTAATTTTATGACTGTTCCTTCTCGGTTTATTTATAAAAAAATAATGTATGCTCACAAAAATATAATATGTTTAAGAAATATAGTTATATTCATAGTACAAATTAATACAAGAAATAAGCATATTGTACCCACAACAAGGCTTCAGAAAATAGGTGAATCATTTAGATGCCAATGTATTCGTTTTTATAATAAACTACCAAGCCACATACAAAATGTAAGCCTTAATAAATTAAAATCTTTTATAATAACGTAAACTTTGCCAGAAAGTTTTAAATGCTGGATTATACAGGGTGTAAATTAACCCTTCACACATACGTCAACCAAGCATTTTGTACATCAAACTACGCCTACGCAAAATTTATTGCTGGGAAACGAAACTTTTTTTTTGGGTCAAATATCACATTTTTCGGTAAAACTCAATGTTCGGATACTTTGAATAGTAAAAGGGTCATGGAGGTAATTTAAGTAAAGTTATAACCAGAAAAATTAGTATATAGAAAAAAACAGATGTGCATTTATTGATGTTTTTAGTTACAACGGGCTGTTAAATATAATTCAACCGTGATATCTATTAATACTCGTATTATTATTAAGTAGTACTAGTATCGATACTTGATAAAGTAATACTATGTTCCATGATTGACACAACCCTAGCATTGGCAGCCATTTTATGTTCCATTCTTGGTTGTGGGTATGCACCTTTTTTTGTAGGTATTTCCAGTATACTATTTTATTATGTCTATGATTTTTTAATAAACCCATTAGACCATAACCATAATGGTTTATTTTCCCTTCGCCCTACTCGGGAAGGCTAAAGTCTTGGACCATACCGCCTCATAACCATAATGGAAATCCATAATGGATTAGCTGTCAAATTGGTTATGGTTTACTCAAAGTAAACCAAAACAGAAACCATTTGACTGTTAATTGATGAACACTATATAACTATAAGTTATCCACTGTCATTTAAAAGATACCCAATAGCCCTGCTGCTGGTGTCATACACGTTCCCAATAAAGTTCATTTGTTTTTTCATGGTTTTTTCAATGCTCAGACTTGGCAACCTACTTGAGACGTTAAGTTTTTTTTTTCACGGTGCAGTGCTAGTGCGCCTTCATTGTATTATTTATTTATTAGGTCTACCAACAATTATTTACACTAATTAACAAGGAAAAACAAAACACTCGTTTAAACTTTACACAGTGCAACAATAATTTAAAGGTGGACAAAATAAAACAACATTAGGTAATTTCTTAAACTAATTGTACAATTAAACTCATTCGAATATAGAACTGTTTATCACTAACATATTAAATATATACTAAATAAATATTAAAAGCAACATTTCTACACAGTCAAAAAAAAAAGCTTTTACAACAAATGTGACAAACTTTTGAAAAAAAATTTGCCTATCTATAGAATCAAAGTGAAAATCAACCACATCACTACAACTATTCAAAACCCTACCAGCAGCATGGCTATTGCGTATCTTTTAAATGACAGTGGCTATCATATTGTCTATGGATTGACTGTCAATCGATCGACCGTCTGACTGACGGCTAATGAACTTACCCCTTTTGTCAGTAATTGAAAGACACTATAGGTTAGCTACTGTCATTTAAAAGATACGCAATAGCCCTACAGAACCTAGCAGTCCTAGCACATGGACTGAGACTAAGATCCAATACTTACTATACAGGATAAAGTCGAGTAATAGGTTTGCGCGGAATCTTTCACGGAGCTCGAAAGTAAATGAGTGCGAGCAGCAGCATTGTAAAACTTTAAATTATCTGTAACTATATATAAGTTTAACAAAATTAATGATTAAAAAAGTTCCTAGTCCTGTGACTTTTTATTAAACTTCGTGCCATAGAGCCATAGATCATGCTGTAGTTTATTGATTGTCAAATGTCAAATTGTTATTCGCGAGTTTAACCTAAATATTGAAATCCATTGAAAAAAATATTGTAGTTTCTATAAAAATACACCTTAACACATCAATAATAAATGAATATTGTACGCTGTTACTTAAGATCTAGTTTTGTTAATTTAACAAAACCCCCTATTAGGCTTCTTTCGACCGGTAAGTACGTCTAATATTGGCAGCATAATTTATCATGGCATGCACTATATCGATTGATTATCGCGAACTTTTTACAGCAACCAAATTGTCCGGTGCTATGGCTTTATCTGCAGTCAAGAATGCGGCAAAAAGAATAGTTTGGGTGGACCTTGAGATGACTGGATTGGATATTGAAAAGGACCATATCTTGGAAATAGCTTGTGTGGTGACTGATGCGGACTTGAATGTGGTTGCTAAAGGTCCTAACATAGTGATCAATCAGCCGGACAGTGTCTTGAACGAAATGGATGACTGGTGTTTGGCCCAGCATGGTGAGGTATTGATTTCTTCGACTTGATATTAATTATATACTTCATTTTTATCTTTCACACTTCCTTGCATATCACAATCTACTGCTGGGGCTATTACAGGTTGTTTGAGACATTTTACCTTTGTCTCCAGAAGTTGAGTTTTTTTTATTATCACCAATAGTTATTTAAGAAAGCTCATTTACAGTACTATAATTAGCTGGACTGGAATGGACTGCAATGCTTCTGGAATTGCAGATAATATGACCATTATTAGTGATGATTCCAAACCCGGCGAGCTACTGTAACCTGGATCTGTGCTTGTTGGCAGATTGTCACCGTATCTTTCAAAAGTCATTTCCTAATTTGCATTAGCTTCTTATAAATTTTTCAAAAGTATTTTTCTTGATTTAATTACAGTCTTAAAGGAACAAAGAATAACCACAACACGATTATGATAACCATGATCAACTTCCTGCAACAATCCTCCACTAATATCACTATCACTATAAAGTATAAAACAAAATTGCTTATCGCTGTCTGTCCCTATGTATGCTGAGATCTTAAAAACTAAGCAACGGATGTTGATGTGGGTTTTTTATTAGATTAGATGCATCGGGCTAGTGCCCGCAACTCCACGCCTGTACCCGTGCAAAGCCAGGGCGGGTCACTAGTGGATAATAAAGTCTGATACTTCTCAAACTATCAAGATATTCTGAGTTATGCTTCATCCTTCAAGATACAAGTCATAGGTGTATTGTCATTTAAAAGTGTTTTTCACAGCAGCTTAGAAGTCGAAAGGCTGGATACTTCTCTTGGGAGGAGTACCCCTATAGTGGTAATTTATAGGCTTCACCATAAATAAAGATAATTAAATAAATAATGCTTTCAAACCCATGAAGGAAATTGTATCAACAAAACATTTTTGTTTTAAGAACCATAATTTAATATCATTTTTATGTCTGCTCAAAGATACAACATTGTGTGATTTACAATGTTTATGTTATTGTTACAGAGCGGTCTGATGGAGGCTAGTCGCAAATCAAATGTTTCTCTGAAAGATGCTGAGAAACAAGTTCTGGACTTTGTCAAATCCCATGCTCCCGAGAAGAAATGTCCATTGGGCGGTAACACTGTATACGTGGACCGTTTATTTATAAGAAAATATATGCCAATACTCAACAATTATTTACACTATAGAGTAATAGATGTCAGTACAATAAAAGAGTTGGCAAAGCGATGGTATCAAAAAGAGTTTACGCAAATGCCGCAGAAGAAGTTTCGACACCGATCTGTGGATGATATTCTTGAAAGTATAGAGGAATTGAAGTACTTCAAACAGAATATATTTAAATCCACAATGAAACTGCAAACTGAAGTTTGAAAGTTTGAAGAGCTAAATATTTTATGGGTATTTTTAATGAAACAATTTAATTGAATTATGTGATGCATGTTTGTTATGTTGAAGTTCAAACTGATGACTGTTTAGTGCTGAAATCCACAATCCATTAGGTAATAGTAAAAGTAAAACGTAGGTATTAATGAGTACCTAGCTGAAAATAAAAACACAAAGTAAAAAATTTACTTTATTTACCTTACGCACATCACAATATAAAATTTTCATTAGCCTTGCTTGTTGTTTGAAAGTTGCGCAAGTTAAAAGAGAATCGACAGTCGTGATATAGGCATATAATGAGAAGGGACAAATGTGTCTAAAAGATTAACCCTTTACCGCATGAATTTTTAAAATTCGCTCAAATTAATTTATGATATTACTTACCCCAGAAAACATCCCAGAAAAATAATAATAAAAAAAAAAATGCATACAAATCGTATAAAAATCGAGAAAAACCCCCTGTTCCATATTTGGAACAACATGCAATCATGGTTATTTTGAAAGACGTTCCACATTTGGAACAACATGCAGGTATGGTAAAGTTAGGTTGAATAATAAATAAATATTTATATAGTTTTCAGGTACTGTGTATATTTTAGTCAAGGATAAGAATAAGTATTTATAATCAAACATTTATTTTACACTAGTGACCCGCCCCGGCTTCGCACGGGTGCAAAAAAGATACTAAAACCTTCCCATTGCACTCATTGCACACACTCTTGCATTTCACTCTACCTATTAAAAAAAACCGCATCAAAATCCGTTGCGTAGTTTTAAAGATTTAAGCATACATAGGGATATAGGGACAGAGAAAGCGACTTTGTTTTATACTATGTAGTGATAGTGATAGTGATTATAACTATAAGGTTTATTCATTTGTGAAAATATGAAAACTCTTAAAACAATTTCGGTCTTTGTTAAAGCAAAAGTAGCAACCACATTTACTGCAGCATACGTGAGACTTTTGTCCGCAGTTTTTACAACGCTGACGAACATTTGCCCAACTAGGCCAATGCCCAATCCCGTCTTCAGCCACTTCTCGAGGTGGCAAATCTAATCTCCTTCTTTTTGGTTTTTTAACATTTTCGATGTTTTGGTCCAAAACGGGTCTCCCTCTTCCACGCGTGGTTGGCGTGAAAACGCCTGTCGTTTCTCTCATAAGCACGTCTGCAATACATAATTTGAAGTCAAGAAGTGGCATATAGGTTTTAATGACTTTTTGTCTATTTCGTCGTCGAAATAACAACCAGCTGTTCACACATACTAAATCGAGCATATGAAAGAAAATGCGGTGATACCATTTCTTACTTCTTATTTGGATTCTATAGAATCCGAGCATGGAATCCAAAATATCCACCCCTCCCATATATTGGTTGTAAATTTCAACTGCCTTAGGGCGCGTAACGTCGATTCTAGCCTTTTTCTCTATAGAATATCTTTTAACGATTGACTCAGGATTCTTCCCAACGTATGAAGAGCACAGATTGACAACTTTGTTATCCACCCACGTAGTGACACTGAGCTTCACATCTTCGACATCAGTGCATTTTTCCATAGAGTAACCTCTGCCACGTTTTAAAAGCTCTTTCTTGCTTGGCAAATTGATATTTTTTGCCCTGTTCAGCTGAATAGTTCCCAAAGGTAGAACCCCATTCTTATGCAAAAATGCCATAAGGGGTAGACTTGTGTACCAGTTATCTATAAAAAGTTTGTGATTCAAATTTTTTTGCACTGTATGTATCAATCTAGTTACCACATTGCCGGTAGCACCAAGGTCAGGGCAGTTTTCTGGCAAATCTGTTCTATGTTTTCCCGTAAACAAATCAAAATCGTAACTGAATCCAGAAGCTCCACTTAATACAAAATTCAGATACCCCCACTTATGAGGCTTTTTTGAATTATACTGCCGCATACCGGATGTTTTCGACTTAGTGGGTATCATTTGTTCATCGACGGCCAGATACTCTTCTTTGGGAATCTTTATTAATTGACTTCTCAGAATGTCAAGCAATGGTCTAATTTTTTGAAGTCTGTCAAACTTTGGATCATTTCTTTTAAGTTCACTGTTTTTATCGAAAAAATGCAAAAATCTTTTTACTTCTTCGAATTTGTTGCAAGTCAAAGTGGAAGCTACTTTTTCAATGTAAGTTCCTTCTCTCCAGTGACGCGTAGAAGGTAGTTGTACTACAGACATATAAATTACTATGCCTATAAATTTACTGATATCATCTCTGGTCACAGGTTGTGCTTTTTCGGGCTGAATTTGTTCTGCGTACAAGTTACTTTGTTCGTGAATGAGGTTTAACGCCTCTGTCGGAAATAGTAGTTTAAAAAAATTCATCGGCGTCTCCAATTGTAATATTTCTTCTGGCAGATCTTCACAACCTAAAATTGTTATATCCTGACTCTCAAATTCAATAGAATCATCAGTCCATTGTAATGACTGCTTTTGTATCTTTGCTCGTTTCTCTTTAGGAATATCGTTTTTTTCAGATCCTGACGCCAGTTCAAATATTTCTTCGATATCTTCGAATACCTCCTCTGTGTCTCCTTGTTCCATTTCTTGCAGATACACAACCTCATTTTCCATTACTTCTGAATCAGAATCTGAGCAGTTTCTGCAATCGTTTTCTTTGGTAATTGATATTCATCATCATCTGATAAGTTTTCATCATCAGAGTCCTCGGGAAGTGCCAAAACACGATTATCAATTTTTGTACCTGTAATAAATTGAAATACTAAGTGAAAAATAAAAATAGGGACATAGCTAAATACATTAAAAAATCGAATGAGGTCCGGTAAAAAGTAGATTGTATTAAGAATTTATGATGTACTATATACATACTGTTTCATATTTGGCCAACGGTAAATACATCCTTTACTTCATAGAGTTCCAAATATGTCCGAATGAATCTACCGTTAGCGCATCGTGTTCCAAATCAGGAACAAAATTTATGGATGATTTTTGCTAGGATGCAGTTAATTTAACTTACGTGTTATGCCATAAAAGTTCCTGGGATCCATTTTTCTTACGATTAAAACTTGTACTAGATTTTTATTTGCACAATTTCTCATAAAAATCGGTGAAACAAACAACTCAACTAGACATTTCCAACAAAATGGCTAACGGACGAATTCTGACACTGAAATATAGAAAGATTGACAGCATAGAGGTTTGCCATAGACTTTTTGCGTTCGGATACACGCTAGTCTACAACTATACTTTTAGTCGAGTTGAACAGATGTCACTATACTAACTATATGCTTGCAAAAGAACAATACGGGTTTAGGAAAAACAAGTCCACATGACTTGATCATTTAAAGAAAGAAAGAAAGAAAACATGTTTATTTAGCACAATGCCACAAGTGCACACAACAAACAATAAAAATTGTGAAAGAAACTAAAAAACTAAACTGAAAAAAAAAGAGTGAGTGCATCTCACGGCTGCGCCAAATAGGACCAGTAGGCCTACCATCAACTTTTAGTTAGCCATTCAATTCCGATGCAATCCAATTTAGGAACCTAAACTGAATCGCTAAGATTCGTACCATGAAGTGCCATAATCTAACTGGCGTTTGAATCGCATAAGGAGGAATGAACGAACGAAATTTATCTGTGGTCCGCGGTGTGAGAAAGAGATGACGCTTTACAGTCGTTGCATAAGTCTGTCTCTTTTACTCGAACCATATGCGTTGCGTTTCGAAACCTAGTTAATATGATTTTAGCGGTTTTTTTGTGTAAAAATTATAACAAATACATTTCGAAATTGCGCTTTTTAGCGTTAAATTATATACCATTAAGCCCTTTTTAGTACTCATTAAATAATAGTAATTTATATATATGAAAAGTTTGCTTAGTGTTGTCGTAAAAATAAATTGATTAAGACGAGTTTAGAACGCACCTTCACTCAGTTTGATTTGACAGGAGGCGTTTGTTGTTGTTGCGATTTGTTTTGAAAGTTTAAATATCTCGAACTTTTTTGAAAGAACATTGGGTGTTATTATTAGTATTTAAAAGTGTTTTTAACGTTTTACTTTGGTAAAATAATTTGTAATACGAATAATGGCGTAAGTATTCTTGTGGAGTTTGTGTAGTAATTTTATATTTTCATAAACTTACAAGCTTCTTTATCTCAAACGCTTACCTAACTTAAGTACCAAAGTATTTTAAGTGCTTTTTTTTACAGTGATGTATCGCGTCGAAGAGTGACTTACAGTCAACTTGAGCAGCTTTGGGAATTTTTAAACCAGAATAAAGCCATAGCTATTACAGAGGAAACTGTTTGCTGAGCTATAGAGTGAGCACTGCTGTCTCCGATGGGTCTCTGATATGACCCTGTCGCATAGAACGACAGTGTAGTTAAAACCTAAAAAAAATATACTAATTAGTGTAACTCTAACTACTTACTTAATAATTTATGTGTTCATTTGGCCAGTGGGTCATCTTAGTCATTTTTAAAATACACTTATGTTTTTAATACTGCTAATATGGATATTAAGTGCATGTATCCAGATAACTTATTTTAATGTGCCTTAAAATGTTTTTGTTTTGTGAATAATTTGACTTCTACCTTTGTTTCTACTGATAAATCAGTTGATTTTGATGGATTTTTCAACATTGGCCTCAGCTCATCACACAGTTCTAATACCAATTGTTTAGACAACCGATATCGTTTTATAAATTCTGCATCTTCCAAATAAAAGGGGTCCGATTGTTCCCGTGTTATACGTCTTTTTTGTCGCCGTGTTGTGTTTATTTCATTATCATTTTCCATGAATTCAAAAACGACTAATTCGTCAGACATCTACAATAAAAATAGCTCTAGAAATAATTTTTTTACATTGACACTTATGGAACACTAAATATTCAACTGAAATACCTTGAATTACGTATATTTTCACTATTTTTTTTAAAGTTATTAACAAAACGATTCACTTTACGCCAAGCAAGTAGCAACTTTTTTTGGATCGCTTACTTTGACAGATAAGCTATCCAATTTAGGTTGAAATGTCACCTCATGGTACGAAAAATGAACGAACAAAAACAGTTTGCGATTCAATTGCCGACTTGATTTGGCGTCAACCTAAACTGGATAGCTATAATGACGTCGTGGTATGAAATAGCAAAGCAGTTTATTTTAGGTCGTCAATTGAATCGCAATAATAGTTCATAGTAGGCCTCCAGTTCAGCAAACTGCCGAGCAGCTAGTGCCCGACGCTGGTTTTCAACTGGCCCTGAGATGGTGATGTTACGAACGATAATACCGATTTTACTAAATTAAAAGATGCAAGTAGCTTTTAATTTAGTGAAATCGGTATTAAATAACATAAATTCGAAAACAACAACCTTAGCTTTATTTCTAGACCTAAGCAAAGCCTTTGACTTTGTTAATCATTCAATTCTTATTGACAAGTTGAATAAAATTGGCGTTCGCGGCCCAGCCTTAGAGTGGTTCAAATTGTATCTTTCAAATCGTACACAAATAACAAGAATCACTAAATTCGACGACAAAATTAATGGTATCACAAACTTGAATTCCCAACCACAATTACTTTGGTGTTCCGCAGGGAATCATCTTAGGGCCACCATTATTCCTACGTGAACGGTCTCCCTCAAGTGATAGACCAAGACTGTGTTCTGTTCGCTGATGACACAACCGTTATTTACGATTGTAAAAATGGTGAATCACATGAGTGTAATATAAACAACAGCTTGAATAAAATTATTACATGGTTAGATTTAAATGCCTTAAAAATTAATTTAGAAAAAACTAAAATATTAAATTTTAAAACACAGAAAAGTAAATATCTATACCTTAAAATTTCACATAAAGATCAAACCGTGGAAAAAATCCATAAAACAAAATGTCTTGGTAGCACAATTGATTTAACTTGGAAAGATCATATTGATGAAATGTGTATAAAAATAAATAGATTGGTTTTCGCCTTGAAAAAAGTTAAAAATGAGACCTCCAGACAAACTGTGTTGATGGTATATCACGCCTATGTTTGTTCCGTCATCAGATATGGTATCATTGTCTGGGGGAACTCTTCTGAAATAACTAGGGTTCTGTTAGCCCAAAAAAATGCATACCTACGCAAAATTGTTAATATGGACTGGACTGATTCTTGCAGACTAGTGTATAAATCGCATAATCTTCTGACAGTTCCTTGTATTTATATATACGAAATAGCTTAATTTGTCAAAACGAATTCTTTACTTTTTGAATCTAAAAACAATATCAATAAACGTACAGTTACACAGTATTTATTAACAATGCCAGTAAATAGGATTGAATTATTCAGACGTAATTGTGTTTATATGGCTCCACTTATCTTGAACTCTACCAAAGTTTATAACTGATCTTCCGCCCAGGAAATTCTGCAAAGTCTTGAAAAAGTGGCTTATTTCACATAGTTTTTATTCCGTAGCAGATTTTTTAAAACTACCTAATTGTAAATCGTACCATTACCGGAATGCATTATAAAGTTAGCTAACAAAATTATTATTTTAAGGATTTTGTATTTATACATATATTTCAAAATATGTTATCTTTGTTTTGTTTTTCTCTCTGTTTATGTTAAAATTGTCTTTGTATGTTTATTTTCTATTGTTGCACATTTGTTTTGTGCCGAGTTAAACTTAGAAATGCACTTAGTTACTCGTTTTTCTAATTTAATGCCTGTTTCACAGTTACTGTGTTTTGAACTAAGCATTAGGGTAAAGCCGGGATAGTTGCCCCACTTTTTGAAAACGCCTCATAATCTTCAAACTGTACGTTTTTGACGAAGAATTTCCATGAATGTAATTAGTTTAATCTTTGTACTAGCAATACGACCCATTTTTGTTGATCTAACGTTATCTGATTCTGCATAAATTGAGTTATTGCAAAACCATTTTTTTGGGGATGGATGCCTACATATATGGATAGATGCCTCACCATGAAAATGCTAAGAAGGATAGATGCCTGTGATGTAGGATAGACGCCCTATAGATTAAAATAAGTACAATACATAGTTTTGTTAAATGTTTAATTTGTAATTTTTAAGTAATTGTTATCATGGTACGCTAAAAATAATTCAACTTAAATATTTGGTTAACAAAAAAACAACTTCTCAATCGTAACTAATTGAACATAATAGGTAAGGCAGGCAAGGTACCTACTAATATTTAAAAGTTTAAAAAATCAACATCGTAATTAAATTTCGTCCTTAATTTAGGTAGAATTGGAAAGTGCTTTCAGTTTGCCGCATCTTGAGCAATAATTTCTGAAAATGGTACAAACTTCGTGTAGCCACTTCTGGCACGATATGCACTGAATCCAGTCAGATTTTGACTTAGTATTTTGAAAGCTATCAAAGCATTCTATGCAATAACAATCATCGTCTGGATCTTTTGGGCTTTCTTGGTTGTCTCTCTTAGTTTTCTTCACAGGCAAACCTTTAGTTTTTTTTCCTCTAGTTTTATAGTATGATGTTGTGGGTCTTTCTTCATTATCGCTATATGAACTGTAAATAATTTGGCGTTTTTGTGACCCTTGAGTCTTAGTTACTTTTAAATAATAATAATTTTCTTTATCACTAAAATCAGTCTCATCGTTATAGTCTTCTTCACTAAAATAATTTATTTCTTTCGGATTTCGTTTCTTAAAGTTTTTGTCTTGCACGCCATCTTTAGATTTTTTAATGGTTTTCTTAAATTTTCCTTTTTCTTTGGTAGTCTTATTACTTTTTTTGTCTAATTTAGTTTTAATTCGTTTATTTTTCCTTTCAGCCGCATCTTTCTTTTCTTTAATTTTTTCTGTTGAATTCAGAATATCTGCTGATTGCTTGGCCCTCTTAGCCATTGTCAAGGGTATTACCGGTATTGGCGACGCTTGGACCAAAATTTTCGATGGAGTTTCTTTTTCTTCTATGCTAGCAAGAAACTGTTCAAGTGTATCGTCACCAATATCAACAATGCTTATATTTTCTAAAACTTCAGGATCAATCAAAATACTCGGTGATTCATTATGAACTGAAATCAGAATTGAATTTGGTGGTGTCTTATTTTGTGCTAATATAATTGTTTATGTGTTCGGTATAGGGGATAGATGCCCCTAAGGGCCTCTATACTGCAAAAAATCGAGGCGACTATCCTTTTCGCTATGGATAGATGCCCTTTTATTTCTTAAGTTAACTAAATTCAAAAAGGCAATTATTTATAACTAGATATATAGTTAATTAACCAATACTTGTATATAATCAAAATGGAACAGAAGTAAGTACTACATAAAAAGATATGTTACAGTAAATACTTACGCTTGAAACTTTGAAACGTTCGCCGAGTACGTTGCGGAGATGATCGCACGCACGAGCTAAACACGTCAATCCCGTGCGATGGTCTGCGACTCTGCGGGGCACTGAGGTGTGGGGCGCCCGCGCTCTATTTTGACACTATTAAGTCTGTGTTGCAATTTCGCGAAGTTGGGTTTTTAGAAAATGGGGCACCTATCCAACTGCGGCATCTATCCCGGCTTTACCCTAATCTTTTCCTCCTCCTCCTTAATCTTTAATGTTTGCATGCCAACTTAATGGCGAAATGTGTCATTACACTACAATGTTATTATTTTACCATCTTTTGTACCACATTTGTTGCAAATAAATAATTTTGACTTTGACTTTGACTATGACTTTGAGTGACTGTAAATTAAAGTGAGCGACGAGAAATCAATAGAACAGCAACTAACAAACAAAAATTGAGTTACTTAAAATACAAAATGAGTAGCTTCATAATATTTGAGCGATGATGGCACTCAAACAAATATTAGGTATATTTGTTTGAGTGTCATCCGTACGTTCTGATTTTTTTTTAAATATTTAATAAATGATTTATTATTACTGAGCGGGCTCCTACTTATGAGTGGTTTTAAATAAATAACCACGAAGGGTCTATTCACTCGCTTCGCTCGCTCACTGGACCCGCCATCTCCTTCTAACCTAACCTGTCCGAGGCGGAGTGCCCTAAGTTAAATCCAAGTAAATATCGATAGGTAAAACTATGTTATAGTCGCTCACTTAGTCATTTTATCTGAAATGGTTGAATCACTAGTCACTCTTTGTAAGCTCATTTTGTATTTTATTATTAATTAATATTCGTCGTTAGTTTAGTTATTTTTTCGCTTACTCAAGTTCATACCGCTCAAGTTATTAAAACAGTATCTCATCAGCAGTCGCTTAGTATTTTTTTTAACGCTCGTTTTTTATTACCCCGAAAAAAAGTATTGCGCCGACCCCAAGTAACATGGGACAAGGGTAGGTACGTAGCTGTTGATGATCACAAGCCTTCTTCAACACACTGCTATTCTTCCCTGGTAGGCGCATGTCTCAACCAGATCTACAATAATTTTGCATATTTATTCATAGCGCACGAAATAAATGGCGGTGGTTTGCCCGTTTGGAGAATTTGATGATTTCCAAAAATAAAAAAAAATTGCCGTATTTGAAACTAATTATTAGCAAAATCTGTTCATCATGTTGCTAGTTGCGGTATTCGAAACAGACCCCTCTGTTTCGAATACCGCAACTGTGAACTGTGAAATACCACAGCTGTGAAGTGGTTCATCGTCTATTGAAAAGAGGAAAATCTGATGTTCTGCTGCCCTAAGACAGGTGTCGTCGAGTATCTGTATGAAAAGCTCGCGGTGATTTTTCGCGACTTCAGTCAGGTGAGATATGAAATTTAGTTCGCATGTAGCGGCGTAGATGTCGCCACAACTGCATTATTAAATTTTAGAAATAATAGATTTTCCTTGTCAGCAATCCAAGACCTTTACCTAGACCTTTGTTTTTTATGTTTCTAAAATCTAAAAAACTATTTGACACTCTTCCCTAAAGTGGGTGTAGGTACTATTAGGTACCTACACTTCTGCCTAGCCCTTCGGAGATACAGGCGTGACGTTATGTTATTCTTTAATTAGGGCTCACTAAAACCTACGAAAATATAATTTTTCATTCGCATATCAAACTAAAACGTAGATCTAATCAAAGCTCGTACGGTCAGCAACAGGAGTAGCTTGACATTTCAGAATTTTAATGATATTTTGATGTACAAAATAATAGCTAGATCGGCATCGGCAATAGCTGCATCCGGTTAGACTGGAAGCTGGAAGTTGGTAAAGGCTAGGCAGACGATGAAGAGTCCTCGGGGTCTAAAATTGCCACTTAAGCAAATCTTAATAGGAAAATAATAAGTACATATATAAAATTCGTAAAATGGTCACAGACGCAGTTACTATTATGAATAGTCCATTTTACGAATTTTAACGCAATTCATATTATGATCTTCTAAAGTGGCCATTTTAGAGACCCCCTGCTAAAGTGGCCACTTCAGCCAGCATCAGTGGGGCTAAAATGGTTTAGCCCCACTGATGCTGGCTGTACTAGTCACTGTCAATTCAATTACTAACGTAGGTAATGGTCATCTGATTTGCATACGGCTCAGTCGAGAATTCTGAATGCAAATGCAGGCTAGCAACAATCAGTTAGATCTGCCTTTTAGACGGAGAGTTAAGCTTCTACGAGAAAATTGATTGTCGGCCCGTTATTTCATTTGCATGCTATATTGGAAATTAGCTTTTAGGTATCGAAGTTGGATTTCAGCTATGCACTTGTCTCTCATATTGAATTATACTTAAAGAGAATTAAATTATAAGCCCAAAGTGGGTTACCTATTATGGGCGAGATACGCAGACGAAACTTTCCGTAAGCTCGAATCGTAATTACGATTCGAATTTTCAAAATCGCGCTGATTTTGGCATACCTACCTATTTTAACTCAAGTATAGCTTAGTAATCGTTTAAATCCATTTCAAGAACGTAGTTTTATGTAATGTATTGAGTTGGTTGAGCTCTTTAAATTACTGCTAGGGTGATTGTGGAGATTGCAAATGTGTCTATTCCACAAATCGTAAATCATTTATTTATAGAATACTTACCATTGTGTAATTGTGTAAAAAACTTCAGTTGCATGGGGCGCTTTCGGTTGGCGGTTTCATAATAGCCCTAAAGTTCGTTGTCCATGCGACAGGTGTCTTTGTCTGTATCCGTTTACGACTCCAAGTGTCAATAAAATGGAAGAAAAGTCCACATCAAGGAACTTCCGACTACCCTCCAGAATTTTACTGTACAAGTTGTGAGTGCTTCCAAGTTTTAACGATCCATCATAAAGTTTAGGTCAAAATAAACCATTTGTTATGAGTTGAAAATTATGTATCGGCCGTAGAAACTTTCTATTTGAAAGTTTTTTGCGTGTTGCCCTTGACTATGAATAGACCACCGTACCTTGTACGATTTAAACGTGTGGTTTCCTGCAAAAAGTTTATTGTAGGGGTCTGCCTGATGTAGATTTACGTTTATTGAGCCATAATTCTTAGTTCAAACTGAAATATGGGCTAAAATATGGCCAACTAAAGTGTTGGTCTTTTAGCTGCCATTTGAAATTTTTGCTACTTTGTTATATTCAGGAGCTCGTAGCTGAATAATAATGGCCGCTCGAGGTCAATCTTGAGGTTAATCCTTGCATGCCTAGGCTGTTTTCGATGGGTGACCATCCGTTACTTGCCAATTTGAGATTTGTTATTTGTAGGTTTTTTACAGTCGTTACAAGTAGACAGTGGCTCGAATGTCTGACAACCAATCTTGATAAGGGGTACCTATCGTATTACCCAATACCGGTTGTAAAGGTCAGAAAGGCTAGGCAGATGATGACATTAAATCCTTCTGTTGGTAGTAGGTATGGACACCACTCCGAACTAAAGTAATCGTGGAAATAATGGATTACGACGGACGGACGCAGGGTGGCTAATCGGACCTAATCGTCTGTAAGTGCGGGCACACCCCTCTATTAAGGTTACATTTTCTGAAGTGGACTTTACGAAACGTTACTTATGTATCTAGGGTTCTAGGTTTTTAGGCTGAGTGTTGAGAACGGATTAGAAATAGATGGATAAATGAGCGTACCTACATAGTACCAAGTAAGTGGTTGTGATCCAAAACTCCACCCAGCTTATATGATCTTGATGTCGTATTCATATAGCCAAAACACCTAAAAACGAAGGTATCATAATTTGAGTTGTAATCAATCTGTTCCCCTGCGATGTCTGCTGTGCGAAGAGTTGTTGACCTGCTGTATTAAATTACAAGACAGCTCAGAAGGGATAAATAAAAGGCATTTGCATGTGACTGAGATGAAGTCGAGTGCTCAGGGAGATACCTATGTGGTGTTACGCGAATGGATAAAATATGAATTGAGTACGTAAGAGGAAGTCTAATAGTGGCGGTGGATGAAAAGTTGTATGAGGAAAATGTCATGAGTAGAATTTTGAGCATGAATTTGGATGGCTGCTTTCCCCGCCTACTCTTATGTAGGCGGGGAAAGCAGGCAAAGAAACGATGGATAGATTGTGTAAATGATGAAATAGCAAGAAGATCTATATTGTAAATATTATTGATCCTCCAAATAGGTTGACTATGCACGATTTTTATTTGATTGAATTAACACTAAAGAATCTCCTCTTATCACGCAACTAAAGCAAGCCATTCTTGAAGGACGAAGGAACGAAGTCATGTAGATGACGTAGATAAGTCTGTATCTATATAAAGAAACCCCTTACAATATACAAAGGTCAAAAACGTCACCCCAAAGATAACAAACAAACAACCCACTGGCCACTTAACAAGGTCCAAATTGTCATCACCAGAGGTCCTTACACCGCTTCATATTTTATTATCATAAGCATAATTAAATTCGTCGCGTGTAACAAGACAGTTTTGTTTTCCCTGGAGGCTGAACATTTTATCCAAGGTTAGTTTGGACGGCCGTAAGCCTGTAACTTGCCCATCAAGAGTAATGTCGTTCGATTTTGTCTAAGTTACGGTGATGGGGTCGGAGAATAATGACTCCATTTTTCTATTAGGGCTCTTGGGCGCGATTTGTGATGTGATTATTTACTCCGTAAGTATAGTAGGCCGAAGGTCGGTGGCAACATTTTTGATTGAGTTGGCCTTGCCCCTCATTTGAATATTAAATTATGAAATGAAAATAGAATGGACCCGCCTGCTTCCAAGTTTTGTTAGTGGTACTCGTAGGTGTTAGGTACGTTGTTAGTTAGGGTGTGCATACGTGGATGATGATGAGTCAACTGGCCTCCATCACCTACTAAACTTTTCGTAGACTTATAATGATTATCACGTATGATGTTCCTACGGAAAGACTTATTGTGTAGGTAAGTATACCTATAAGACTTTGTAGAGTTTTCAGAGGAAACGATTGAAAGACTATGGGAAAGATAATTTTGTTAATAACGTCAAAAACTCTTGAGATGATGACAATAGCGAAGTAGGTGTCAAAGGAGACGCTTGAGTATGATGACAATGACCTTGATTTATACAACAATAAACTATACCTAACATCATCGATCACTAATAAAAAACTAGATACACAATCCCATACAAAAGTTCTCTAAAAACTGTCGCCAAATGTTTAGGCCTAATACTAGTTGAAATAAATATACATTAATGTAAATTCAACCTTAAACACATTGCCTAAAGTTGTATTCACAAAGCTACGTACAAAAAGCAATAAATTTTTACGACCGGTACTCGTTGGTCAACCAAATTCAACCTTACACGCATGTTTTAAGGTCAGAATTACAAAGTGTCAATAAAAAGCAATAAAAATTAACGACCGAGCCTCGTCGCTTGGACAAGGAATGAATGGAGTCGAACTGCCCTATATTTTTTGTTATTGAAATTGAAATTTTTAAATTTTGTTCGACTTGTTTTAAAAAATTGGTTTACTTAATAAAACAAATTCTATTCTATTCTATGGTGTTTAGGTGTAATGGTTATAATTTACCTGAATGTACAAAATAAATAAAATCTCACTTCTTTAATTTTATTACATGCACATATTCAAAATAAAATCTATAAAGTGTTACTATAATATATAGAGAAATAGTAAATAATTCTCATTAAATAATTAAAAAAAACAATCATAAATGAATAAAAAAAAAAAACAATAGCGTCTCCAACAAATGGAACAGAATCAACACACTTAACTCGAACAATTTAAGTGGGCATGCGATAGTATGATTAAGTACGTTTAGTAAGGGTCTTTACAATTGAGATGCCTTATAACTCCTAATATGCAATACGACTTATTAAAATAAAATGTTTTTACAATGATTTCTTGATAAAATATCAGTATTTACAATACAGTGATAACAATTAAATAATGATAATATTAATACTTACCGAAAATATAAAATTCCATCCTTTTTTAGGGTCCTGGATGTGTGATTTTTACAATTTTTAAACGAGCACTGAGGCATGTTTACCGTCGGAGCGTTCAAATGCTACTAGACTAAAAGAGCACCCAAATGTTCGAGTGGGCGCTCATTCGGTGAGGACATTTTTTTGTCACCGATTGTGTATCTAGTTTTTTATTAGTGATCGATGCCTAACATAGATAAAACATGCATTTTGTTTCTCATTTACTTTGTGCTTATTACATCAACGTAGCTGAAATTCCCCAGTTAGATTTATATGTATGTAGTTACCAGGTTAAAGGTCAATCTTTATCAGTATGGCATCCCGCAGGGCTACCTAGGAAGTCCTCGTCCACCTATTCGAGCTTACCTGTGGTTACCTATTTGTAAAGCCTCTAACCAGGGCATAAAACTTAAAAATAAGCGACGGCGCCCTTGTCGGGTAGGAGCCTCGAGCCCCTTAGGGAAGTAAGGGACATAGGCTGGATCGGATCGATGTGTCTCTCATACCGCAAAGTTATGCTAAACCAAACTGCCTTCTCACGAACACATTAACGCTTCATTACTTTAAGCCGGTGTGTCAAACAACTTGGAAACTTTTCATCATCCGCCATCAGAGTTGCAAACTTACCTATATTCAACTTTTCACGTTGAAGCATCATAATGACGCCCTGTAAGAAAGGTGAGGTCAGCAAAGTAAGTCTACTGCAGTTTATTAAAATCGTGATTTATGTAGGACTTGTTTTATATTTTTTGTCAGAATAATAAAACAACATTAATAACTAAATTGAAAAACCATCTGTGTTTATAATCTACTTTCGATTGCTGGAACAACACAAATAAATATAAATTCTAAGAAAATTTCCCACAGTAATAACCAACTTCCGTCCCTAATAAATTCAGTAACATGCTGCTAGTCTTTTAAAACTAATAAAGCAGCTTGTGAACTCTGTTTCAAAGAGCCAAGATTCAATATCGATAAGGCTATTTGCATAGACTATCCAAGCTCTGCCGTTTCGCAATAAAATAAAGTCGTAAAAACTGTGCCCGACCGACTTTTGCTTTGAGAATAAACCATTTTCTATGTTGATTAAAGACTTGAGACGTAAAGTTTGGCGCACTTGTTTGTGCACTAAAAAATCTTACGCTCTGTACATGATAGGTTGGTCGCTCCCTAATGTGGAGGTGATTGATATCGCGCAAACACAAAGTAGATGGTGGTGGCTCATTGGTTACGACCTCGACTTACCTAGTTAAGATGGCTCATGTTAGGCAGTAATTAAGCATATTATTTCAGTTTACATGACCTACCTGTAGGCTTCTCTTCCTTAACTCAAAAATGTTAGGCTCCATTTGTGGCCTTCAATGTTTCTCGTATCTACTTTTGAGGGTTCCTTCCTAACCAGGAACTTTGATTAATATAATATGATAATAACTTTGATCATTTCATAGTTAAAATATTGAATTAAACAACGTGAGGAATCATTGGACATCCAACTCGCACTGGGTCCGCATGCTGGTGATTGACCCTCCCTTATAGAGGAGCCTGTGTCCCAAGAATGAGAACGTCTATTAGTCTGATGGTACTAAAATATCATATAATAAGACGTTGATCTCGGCTGTCATTTAGTAAGCATGACAAGTAGTCAGTGGCCCGAACGTCTTATAACCAGTCTTACCAAGGGGTATCGTCTCCCAGCACTAACGGGATTGTGGAGGTATGCAGGCGCTTCATACTTGTATTCAGCTGCATCCGGTTAGACTGGAAGTCAATCCCAACATAGTTGGACAAAGGCTATGCTAGGCTATGATGTGCTTAATTAAATAAGCCGAGCCTTGTAGTTGCATAGTCGACATACAGGTGTGCGTTTCGACCGCGCGGCCAAGACGTTTTTTTTTAAAAAAAAACTGTACCAAGTTTATGTAAAAGTTTGTAAAAGTTGATTCCCAAAACCATAAATTTGTCAAAGTTATGGTTACAAAGTTATAAGGGTTTGAACGTGGCCGCGCCATCGAAACGCGGAGAACCGCGCGGCCACGGAGATCTTTAAAACTAAGCGTTGCAGAGACCTGCAATTTAGGTAAATAACAGATTTCAGATGTAAAAAATTGTAAAAATATAGAAAAAAATCCTAGGTTTATATTTTAGGAGCTGTAACACTAAAACCCCATGGCCTTGCCATTGAAACGGTGAAAACCACGTTATCGCCGATATCTCGCTGAAAAAGCATCGTAGTGGTCTGGAGTTTCTTGTGATTCATAGATTTGAATTTGTCAAATCATGTAAAAATACAAAAAAAAAACCCTAGGTTTATATTTTAGGTGCTATAAGACTAAAACGCCATGGCCGCGCCATTGAAACGGTGAAAAATACGTTATCGCCGATATCTCGCTGAAAAAGCATCGTAGTGGTCTGGAGTTTCTTGTGATTCATAGATTTGAATTTGTCAAATCATGTAAAAATACAAAAAAAAACTATAGGTTAATATTTTAGGTGCTATAAGACTAGAACGCCATGGCCGCGCCATTGAAACGGTGAAAAATACGTTATCGCCGATATCTCGCTGAAAAAGCATCGTAGTGGTCTAAAGTTTCTTGTAAAACCTAGATTTAAATATGTCAAAACTTTTGGAAATACCCAAAAAGGACCTAGGTTTATATTTTAGGAGCTGTAAGACTAAAACCCCATGGCTGCGCCATTGAAACGGTAAAAAACCACGTTATCGCCGATATCTCGCTGAAAAAGCATCGCAGAGGGCTGAAGTTGTTTGTAAAACAATGATTAGAATTTGTCAAAAATTGGAAAAATACACAATAAATTTCTAGGTTTATATTTTAGGAGCAGTAAGGCTAAAACCCCATGGCCGAAACGGTGAAAATCACGTTATCGCCGATATCTCGCTGAAAAAGCATCGTAGAGGTCTGAAGTTTCTTGTAAAACCAAGATTTGAATTTATCAATTTTTTTAAAAATACACAAAATAATCCTAGCTTTGTATATCAGGAGCTGTAGTACGATATCGTTTAGAACCTTTGTTGTTTCGATAGGGTGACCATGACTTTGTGTTTACAGAAAACTTTCCACCTATTGCATTTCCCTAGAAATTCCAAAACTAGGTTTACTAAAAAATGAAAAAGTATTACGACAGTAACTAGTAGGTATGTATTACTTACCTTGGTTATGAAGCATTAATTTGAAATCCAATCGTAAGGCGTAACAAAGTCCAGAAGGCGTAAGAAACACCAAACAAACACCAACGAGTAAAAGTGCACTCTAAAAGAGATATCCTGTAGTCGCGCAGTCTCCGCCAAAAGCCTTTTGTTGCAGTCGTCGTTTTACTTCCAGTTAATTCGTAGGGACTACTCGTTGGTGTTTGTTTGGTGTTTTTATATTTTGGCATTCCTACGGTCTTTGATTTGAGCACTGTTTCGGACATTTTTTTTTATCTTTGGAAAACTAAGTTCTGCTCTTACAATTTGGACTTTGTTACGCCTTACGATTGGATTTCAAATTAATGCTTCATAACCAAGGTAAGTAATACATACCTACTAGTTACTGTCGTAATACTTTTTAATTTTTTAGTAAACCTAGTTTTGGAATTTCTAGGGAAATGCAATAGGTGGAAAGTTTTCTGTAAACACAAAGTCATGGTCACCCTATCGAAACAACAAAGGTTCTAAACGATATCGTACTACAGCTCCTGATATACAAAGCTAGGATTATTTTGTGTATTTTTAAAATATTTGATAAATTCAAATCTTGGTTTTACAAGAAACTTCAGACCTCTACGATGCTTTTTCAGCGAGATATCGGCGATAACGTGATTTTCACCGTTTCGGCCATGGGGTTTTAGCCTTACTGCTCCTAAAATATAAACCTAGAAATTTATTGTGTATTTTTCCAATTTTTGACAAATTCTAATCATTGTTTTACAAACAACTTCAGCCCTCTGCGATGCTTTTTCAGCGAGATATCGGCGATAACGTGGTTTTTTACCGTTTCAATGGCGCAGCCATGGGGTTTTAGTCTTACAGCTCCTAAAATATAAACCTAGGTCCTTTTTGGGTATTTCCAAAAGTTTTGACATATTTAAATCTAGGTTTTACAAGAAACTTTAGACCACTACGATGCTTTTTCAGCGAGATATCGGCGATAACGTATTTTTCACCGTTTCAATGGCGCGGCCATGGCGTTCTAGTCTTATAGCACCTAAAATATTAACCTATAGTTTTTTTTTGTATTTTTACATGATTTGACAAATTCAAATCTATGAATCACAAGAAACTCCAGACCACTACGATGCTTTTTCAGCGAGATATCGGCGATAACGTGGTTTTCACCGTTTCAATGGCGCGGCCATGGGGTTTTAGTGTTACAGCTCCTAAAATATAAACCTAGGATTTTTTTCTATATTTTTACAATTTTTTACATCTGGAATCTGTTATTTACCTAACTTGCAGGTCTCTGCAACGCTTAGTTTTAAAGATCTCCGTGGCCGCGCGGTTCTCCGCGTTTCGATGGCGCGGCCACGTTCAAACCCTTATAACTTTGTAACCATAACTTTGACAAATTTATGGTTTTGGGAATCAACTTTTACACACTTTTACATAAACTTGGTACAGTTTTTTTTTAAAAAAAACGTCGTGGCCGCGCGGTCGAAACGCACACGACATACAGCTTAGCATTTCACTACAATTACACCGGCAATCTAGAATTCCATTCCGAACAAATGTAGCTAATTATATAGGCAAATGGCACATTAGGTTCTTTATAGTTCCGTGCGAACAGGCCATTTCTTTCATTGTTATGAACGTTAGTGCCTGCCTACATAATTACTTAAATCTAGGGTATCTACCTATACCGGCCATGACCATGCCTAGGATGTATTATATGTAGCCGTTTTGAGTTATTTATTATGTGTAATGGAAGCTTTTATTTCCTCTGCCAAATTATATAGGTATTCAACAAAGTGGAGTGACAATATGTAAGTCTATTCTAGGAAACACGTGATGTCTTATTGAGTGTGCTGCCGTTATAAAAGATGTTAGTAGATTTTTTTATTGCATGGCTAAAGTTCCCTACCTTCCTCCCTTTCCTTGACCTTCTTTAGTTTTGAATTTGATCCAATTTTAACCAGCCTATCATGAGATAGTTTTAATATAAGTGTAAGGAAGTTCGTCCCGCCATTTTAGTACGGTCAGCAACAGAAGTAGCTTAACATTTCGGAACTTTAATTATTTGATGTAGGTACTGGACTCCAGATATTATTTTTAATGTTTCAGAAGATTTTTCTTTTAAATATTTCTTACTCTTCAATAACTTGTTAGTAACGAGTAATATCTACCAAGTTTTTATTAAAAAAAACTTGCTTTGAAACCTAAGAGTAGTTTTAATCTACTTCTGATGCTGACTGTACCTAATTAAATCACTTAGGTACTCATTGAAAGTCTCCTTGCTTGTCGTGTTGTGACAACACATGATAATCGTTCCCATCCAGAATGCTTCATACTGCTCTTGCTGCATTAGCTTTCGAGGTCAAATTGAAAGGCTTAATTTTAAAACACAAGGCTTCTCCTGTATTACAAAAGTAATCTTACACGGTCCAGTCTAGTTTCAGACCACATAGCCTCTAAAGAGCAGCCGGTACCGCCCTCAGCAAAATCCTAAGCAGGCAATATAATCGGGACTTTAGCTAAGTTAGCATTTAGGTTCGTCTTCACAAAAAATATTGTACTGAGGCTGTAAGTATTAAAACATTCAGGTGGCTAACTGCGGTACTCAGAGATATTTAATGATTATTTAAGCCGTCACTTAGGAAATTTAAAAAAAAATTGAACTGTCAAAATCTATACCTACCTATATACATACTGCGGTACTCAGAGATATTTAATGATGACTTAAGCCGTCATTTAGTGAAGATTTGACATACTTTTGTATGACAAAAATGTCAAAAACTTTACTAAGTGTTGGCTTAACTAATCATTAAAGCTCTCTGAGTGCAGCAGTAAGTGATCTAAGTAATCATTATAGCTCTCTGAGAACGGCAGTTAGACACATCTTCACGTCAGTCTAAATGGGTAGCAAAGCAAGACGTGTAAAGTTGCATGGTGTGATAGTAGTTGGTGTGTAATTACTTCACAAGTTTATGGAAGTAATATAACATCACGCTTGTAATCCCTAAAGGGTTTGCCAGTAGAGGTGTGCCTGATAGTATACCCACATTTCGACAGTTATGTTTAAGTCCCATGTAATAGGGCGAGCCTATTGCCATCAACTGGGCACAAATCCAGACTCCGTGGCTGCTACTGACAAAGTCCTAATGACTTGCCCTTCCCGGCAATCAAACCCGGGACCTCACACTCATCAGTCGCGTTTGCAACAACTAAACCAACGACGCAGTCATTGCTTCATTAGAGAAGTAATATTTATATTTATTTACTAATTTGAATTATCCGCGAAGGGGTCGCGTACCACTGCTAGTCACACATATACACATAGTATTAATGCAAAAGTTTGTGAGTAAGTATGTATGTTTGTTACTTCTTCACGCGAAAACTACTGAACGGATTTAGGTAAAATTTGATACATAGGTAGATAGTTTATAACCTGGATTAACACAAAGGATAGTTTTTATCCCGATTTTATCTTGCCGTGGGATAATTTTGTATTTTATGTCTTGCGAGTTGTAGCGGGCGAAGCCGCTGGCAACACCTAGTGAGAAATAAATTATGGACGACGTAAGTCTCGTGTTGGTGTACTCCTTCACTTACAGAAGGCTTTTACTTGTCACTTCCTTTACCAATAGTACATCTACAGATACAGTTTTAGATTTATTAAAAGGACTAGGTGTTGCCAGCGACTTCATCCGCTACAATTCGAAAATTATTCCACGGGAAGATAAAATCGGGAAAAAAACTATCCCGTGTTAATCCAGGTTATAAACTATCTGTGTACCAAATTTTATCCAAATCCGTTAAGTAGCTTCTGCGTGAAAGAGTAAACATCCATCCATCCATCACGATCTGGCAAATTTCTAGATTTCCAACTTCATCGTTGACGTTATGGGGTTGACAGTTTGTAAGTATGTATGTTTGCATAGGTACATACAAGCATTCGCGTTTATAATATCAGTAGGATAGGATGTAGGTGTGACGGTCACGGGATCACCATTTTCCATCTATAATAAGGGTGTGTCAGAGATCATCAATACCACCAGTATCCGAAACTGTCAACCCCGTCAACGATGAAGTTGAAAATCTAGAAATTTGCTAGATCGTAGAAGCTTGATGTGCTGGCGTCTGTGACTACCTACACAGCTAAACAGATCATGAGACATAATTATTATGGACGATAACAAACATCGCGGAGATGTGCCTATCTACTCGTTCTCTTAAAAGAGGAACTTATTTGCAACTTGATTATTACTTCTCTTATCTACTATTTTTACTCGTTTGGATAACGATTCAGCTTTTTTTTAAATGAAGTAGGCGTAGCTACGGCGGTCACGGGATGTCTCTCTGTAAAAAATGTACAGCTATGGGACCATCAAACTGAAAAGCTTTGTCCATGATACCAATTATCAACTCGGGCAAATGTATGGTGCAGTGATTTCTTTTCTGCCATTACGATGTTGGTCCACATGTAAAAGTTGTTCAGTTTGATCTCCGATATTAACACACTTTTTTATAGATACGCCCCATACCGAATATTTTTATAAAGCCCCTATAACCTGTGAAGGTCTTAAATATGCCTGAAATTGCTTACCGAGGTAGACTCGATACGGCTGTAGGGCGTATAACCGTGCCTGTAATAATTTCATGAAAACATTCCCCTAGAGTAGGCGATCAAAGGGATATTAGTCCAATGAACCCTACAGGTTAGTGGGTTTTAAATATAAACCTTCGATATTAGTAGATTTTCTTTTATTAGGATAAAACGTTTATAAATATTTGCGAAGATACTTCTCAGGACTTCATATTCTGCGGTATCTTCCCAGTTTGTGTTCACTTCAACTTTTGCCTACACACACACACACACATTTTTAACTATCAAAAATAGACGAAACTTCAGGTTGTAGATTATTTTAAAATAGAAGTTTAGCTTTTAAAAACACAACATTATCGGCATTACTGAAATAGACGGCTGTTATTTCCCACCTACGTAAATCTATAATTTATATTAATAGCGATCCATTTTCGTATTGTCTGTTAAATCTGAGAACAGTTTTAGCTCACTAAAATATTTAGAGAAAAAAGGTCAAACAATTTTACTGAGTTGCGTAGCGTGTAGGTCACACCTATCGATCTCTACGTTTCAATAATAGCAATATATTGTGTGGACATTTTCCGACAACTTGCTGTTTTCATCGCTATAGAGGAGTGAAAGGTCACTCGAATTTATTTAAAAGCATCAGCTTTTATATTGAGAATATTCCACTACAGAAAACCAATTTCCTTGCCAGTCAATCAAATCTGCCAATCGCAGAACCTAAAAACTACAAAGGTCCAAGTTTCTTTTTAACTGCCTGACTCTAAAAAGACCTCACGATCTGAATACTGAATTCAGGCCTCATTATTTTGACACCCCTCTTTATTTTCGAGGGTTCTTTATTGGAGCTAAAGTCTAACACTTTTCCCTCAAGATTACTGCTGCGTTGATGTTAAAAACGTCAACGTAACGTCCTTTTGTCATATTGCGTGATCGTATAATGACAAATTCCAGTTTTTAAGTGTTGCCTTGTGCAACCTTTTTTTTTTTTTTTTTTTGGTGGGTGTAAAATCATCGAATAACCCCTCCCGCTCTTGGGCAGAGCGAAAGGGAGTGTCAGACTTCTACTGACTAAAAACCACCCATGTTCCTTCTTCGCCCTCTATGTCGAGGCCGCGATAACCGTTGGACTACCCGCGGCCCCGACAGGCGTCGGCCCTTTCGGGCCCCTCCCATGTTGCTGACATCTCTTTGAGCCTTGTGCAACCTTAACTTCTAGTGTTAAATAAGCACTCAAACTGGACGAATTGTCCAGACTGCGGACATTGAACGGTAGGTACTTCAGTAAGTATTTATGAAGTACCCGTGCTTAGTGCTTCAAGTGGCGTCCGGAATTCGTCGGTATTGGTAAGGAGTACTTGGGAGCTTCAAATTACTCAACAGTTACAAACGTACTAAGAAGAAAACAATCAAACGTTTACAACACACGTACCGCCACTTTTTCCCGAAATACTTTTCTGGGAAAGCGATACCCCGTGCGTTCACCTCCCTAGTCGTTTCACGAAACTACAGTATTTTATTTTATAGCGCACTACGTTTTATTCCGGCAGGTATTATTGAACAACAGGAGAATAAATCAGCCTCGTGCCCTAAAGAGGGATGACAAGGGTTACCGGGTCCTTTGTCCTTTCCTCACTTAGTTGTCCCGATGATCGACTTAAGGGGGCGTAGATTTACAATGTATTAAGCCTGTTTAATGTCCACAAGATTCCGCTAAGGAATGGGCTCTCAGAGTGCAAAGGGGTGGTGTAAATCAGCTGGGTTCTTAGGGATGTGCGCTAATACATACAATACATGTGTACATATTGACGACGACGTCTTCTATTTTGGCACAAGGGTGTAACCTGTTTAGGTGGAGATTCATAGATGATTCTACCCTGGAGTGTAAATGTGGTGTTGCCTCACAGTTGATGCCTGTCCTGTTATTTGAAAGAAAGAAAGAAAGAAAAAATATTTATTTGTCGCAGAAACATACCGTGCATAAAGGGAAAAAAACAACGCTTAACAGATATTATATATATAAAAAAAAATACAACAAGCAGAAAAATAAAAAAAAATGTTGCACGTCGTGACTGCGACAAGTCGGTTGCAGGAGCTGATGGACGCTATTGAAAATACCAAACACGTCGCCAAATGGGCTGAGTCAATTTAAATTGTCATCGACACGTATGTTTCAATGGTAATCCACATTATCTCTTGTGACCTTAATAATCTGCTGTTTTTATGGTCCCGTAGCCGAATGGTAAAAAACGGAACCATTATTATATTCGTCTGCAGTTGAAACTTGGTAGGTAAATGTATTCTGTGAACCGCATTACGATTTTTATACAAAAAACAAAGATTAAAATTCGTGTGCGGAGTCTAAAGATAGGGCTTTCAAAATGACGCGGAGGTTCCTAAAATCCTTTTTACCCGACTGCGGCGAAGCCCAAAAGGAGGGTAATGTGTTTGGCGTGTATGTATGTATGTATGTCCGTTTCTTTGTTCGCTCATAACTCCTAAACGGATGAAGGGATTTGAATAAAATATACGTCGTTAGATTCGTCTTGACGGCGCGAGTGACACTGGCTACATTAAAATAAAAAAATGCTGATTTTGGGGGCCATTACCATCGAGTAGGGTATCAAAATGAAGGGTTTTAAAAGGAGATTACAACAATATATGACACTTATATGTTTAAAGTAAATGCAAAGTCACAAATTCTATAAACAAACACAAAAGTTAAAAAATCTGCGAAGAATTTTACGCGACCAACGAAAGAACCAACACAAAAGAACTAAAAAGATGTAAATAAAAAAAAGTAGTTAAAAAACTAAAAAACCCGACTGAAAAAACTGAAAAGCAAAAAACAAGCACATTTTAAATTAAACAAAACTTGGAAGCAGGCGGGGTTCATTTGAGTATTAAATTATGAAATGAAAATACAACGGACCCCGAAAATGTGCTTGTTTTTTGCTTTCCAGTTTTTTCAGTCGGGTTTTTTAGTTTTTTAACTACTTTTTTTTATTATTGAAAGTCAATCGTTTGAAAGATAGACACTTCCAAAGTGGTAAAATATGTGCCCCGGGGACCCTCTTACTTTTAAATTAAGAGAGTAAAATGAAAAACATATAAGTATGCTGTAGATTGCAATGACAACTATCAACCAAAATGAAAAAAAAAATGGTTTGAACGATGAGTAGTAAACAGTGTTTGAGATATAGCACTTTTAAAAAACCGCAAATTTAATTCTGTTATTCATACCAACACTATGAAAAACAAAATATGTTTTTCTGTTGCTGTGAAGTTCAATAATAGTACATTACTGCCGCGGTCTATAACGACTACTTTGCTGGTCGCGCTGATGATGGCCGACAGCGCAGCGTAGCGCAGCTCCAGGCCGACACAGCGCGGTCAGCGTGCAGCACTTGATGGAAGAGCTGAGATAAAGGCCGAGACCGTAGGCCGAGGCCTTTACAGCGAGGACAGCAAGGGCTGCAATGATGGCCAAGCTGAAAGGCCTAGAGCGTAGCTAGGCTAGCTCGAGGCAATCATAGCGTGACCAGCGAAGCAGTCATTGTGGGCCAAGGTTTGTATAGTGCTTTACTCAAAAATGCAAGTACCTAATCTAAATAAAACCAGCAAGTAATTTAAATAAAAAATATATTAATTAACTAGACTTTTAATTAAAATGACAATTATGAAAAGTACAGTTACTAAAATTCAACACCGACTTTCCCGGTTTGATATTACTGATAGTTTGCGATAATTCTAATGCGGTGTTTGACTGCTGGATTATTTGTTCATTTATTACTTCATTTAAATCTTTTTTTTTTTTTACCTTTAGACGTACAAACAGCTGTGTTTTAAATAAAATCTTTTTGGAATTGATTTTTTAAAACGTTGAAACGTCAAAATAGCGGCCGGCAAAACATTGCCGGCCTGTTAGAGCGGCCAGCAAAACTTTGCCGGCCGCTCCTTGAAACAGACCGGCAAGGTCGACTTTGCTCAAACAAGTTTGTCAAAATAATGACAACATTACATGCATTTTTGAGTAAAGTAATTATTTACTGGCAAATTATAAATCAATGGCAATTTTATAAATCTCTTGTTATTAAGTGTATCTAACCCTATCATACCTACTGCCTGTAAAAAGTAAATTGTTATTTCGGCTGATTTTGACATTTCTGGTGCAGCAACAACGTATTTTTGGATAGTATCTAAACTTGATTGTACACCAAGGTTCTTAGGTATTATAAGGCTCAATACTAAGGTAGGTACCTACCTACCTACATAGTTCGTCTACGGTCAATGAAAACCTAAGCCATTGTGTAAATATGGGCCAGCAATCAGTTTGCTTTGCATTTTATGTAGATACAGCCTGCTCGTTCCGTCTTTGTGTAGTTTCTATGCAGGAAACGCTTTATACTCATCCAACGTCCACGCAATGCTAGATATGAACTGTTATTGCAGGCGGTTCTATTATGACATCTAGGTATTATATTAGTAATGCTGAAGAGCTTGATTGTTTACATTAATACCAATACACGAGGTTTTCACCAACAATTTTTATATTTTTGTTGATTTTCAAAAACCGATCGACCGATTTTAATGGAACCTCCTGGGAAGTTTACCCTACAAACAATAACAAGAAAAGAATTTTCCAAGGAGGTTCAGTCAGACGTCTTCGAGTAATCGGTGAATATTCATAAAAAAAATAACCTGCGACGCGACCCTGTATAAACAATTAAACACCCTCCCATATGTTCGATCTTTTTTTTTTAGTGTATAAAAATCGTTATGGGGTTCACAGAATACATGATCGACCTACCAAGTTCAACTGTGTAGTCTTAATAGTTTCCGAATAAAAGAGCTGTGACATACGCACGGACAGACAGACAGACAGACATACATGACGAATCTATAAGGGTCCCGTCTTTTGCCATTCAGCTACGGAACCCTAAAAAAATGTACACACGAATTAGAGAAACTCCACATTTTTGGAAGTCGGTTAAAGAGAGGGTGTACATCTCACGGCTGCGCCAAATATAACCAGTTCAGCGTACTGCCGAGAAGCTAGTGCTCGATGCTGGTTTTCCACTGGACCTGAGATGGTAATGTGAGGAACGTAAGTAAAACTTATCTATGGGCAGTTACAACATAACGCCTGTAGCCTTAGGAGCCGATTAGTTTTACCAGTCGTATACTGGTAATAACTCGCACTTAATTATTAATTGCTATGACGTAATGTGGCGCTTTAGAAGCCTTATCAAAACTTGTGTGACATGGCAATATTAATTAAACCATAACTAACTTCCGTCCCCTTATTAATAAAACAAAGCATTATATTAAAACGAGGCATTATGTAACCATATCATATCGTTAATCTGAGTTAGTTAATGAGGAGGGGAGGGTGGGTAGTAAATAGAATACCCAGTACCAACTGGGTTGTGAAGGTTAGACAGGCAGTCGCTCCACTTAAAATACTGGTGTTCAGCTGCAGTTAGTACCTTCTGGGGTTTCTGGGTAATACGATACCCCTTTTTTTTTTTTTGGTTGGTGTAAAATCATCGAATAACCCCTCCCGCTCTTGGGCAGAGCGAAAGGGAGTGTCAGACTTCTACTGACTAAAAACCACCCATGTTCCTTCTTCGCCCTCTATGTCGAGGCCGCGATAACCGGTGGACTACCCGCGGCCAATACGATACCCCTTTTTTTTTTTTTTTTTTTGGTGGGTGTAAAATCATCGAATAACCCCTCCCGCTCTTGGGCAGAGCGAAAGGGAGTGTCAGACTTCTTCTGACTAAAAACCACCCATGTTCCTTCTTCGCCCTCTATGTCGAGGCCGCGATAACCAGTGGACTACCCGCGGCCCCGACAGGCGTCGGCCCTTTCGGGCCCCTCCTATGTTGCTGACATCTCTTTGAGGCGCGCGTGGAACACGAACGCGCCGTCGTCGACACGGCCTGTTTTCGTCGTGAGACGGACGGACTTCGAGTTAGCCCATCACTCACCGTCCACAGGCCCGCGTCTACGGTGGCCGGAGGTCATCGAGGGACCCCCGACGCCCAGAGCGCCTCTCGCGGCGGCTGGGACGAGAGGTTCTCTCCCTCTCGCGTTCCGCCACCTCCTTCGCTAGCATCACTGCTTCGCAGAAGGAGGCGACGGCGTCCCATTCCTCCTCGCCCCGGACCATGGCTTGCATCAGGGCCGGGCGCGAGAGGTCGCCGCCGCCGATCGCCGCTACGAGAACACGGCGGGGCTCCGCCCAAGCGGGGCACACCTCCACTGTGTGCGCCACCGTGTCCTCCGGCCGATCCTCACAATGGTGGCATCCGGGCGTTTCCTCCCGCCTGATTCGGTGCAAGTACCTCCCGAAACAACCGTGTCCGGTGAGGACCTGCGTCAGACGGAAGGTGAGGGCGCGCCGCGGCGCCTCTCAAGCCACTCCTCAAAGAGGGGACTTACCGCCACTATCGTGGCGTGCCCTAATACGATACCCCTTGGTAAGACTTTCGGGTCTCTGGGTAAGTCTAACGACTGTCAAAGTACTGTTAATGAGAGCCTGGACCGGCTTAACGTGCTTTACGAGACACGGAGAAAACTGGGTATGTAGGTACCTAATGGGTGGTCACCTGTTCACGGTCCAACCTAAAGATCGACACGAGCGGCTGTTATACATATAACAGCCGCGAATTCCTCTTCTGTTATACATATACACCTCCTGAAATATGAAACGGCAAGGCATTCCTAAACAAGGTTTTTCAGTCTCATCTGGATACGCAACAGGCTTTTAATTGTCTAATAAATAAGTTCACGCAACTGGTACTTCCTAAGGGTAAGTATTCTCTTAACAATTTTCCCTGGCCCTTATTTTTTAATACTATAAACTCTTGAAAACTGTTTTGCTGTCGTTCAACATAGAATACGTTTAGAAAATTGTTTAACAGCGAGAAGTTTACTTTTCAAGAGGAAATATTGTTCCCAGGCGCGAACTTGAAATCTTTCTAGTCATTAAATGTGGAGCAGGTTTACTGTTTTTTTAATTATTTAAATGGGACACAGATGATTCATATTGTTTGTAACACTTATAAAACTATGACAGTAACATTTCTCGCTAGAATAAAATAAGATTAACTGGGTGATTTACAATTTTGGTGGCGTAATATTATTTTTAGTTTTCATGAAAAATAAGTATCTTCTTATAGCCTGTACTAACCTAGTCGCAGCTAGAACCTTCAAGAGGGTTCAGAATATCTCCATAATTAGTTGGGATATCTCAGTTGAAAGGTTAGTGTGACCACCAAACAAAATCACCCACCAAAAATTGCAAAGCGCCCAACTACTTAAAATTATGCCAGTTTACCATTGCACCAGATATGTAGCTGTGCATACGGGCTGTACATCTACTGCCCCTGGAACGGACAATCAGACTTATTCACTATCATCTTGATGCTGATGGTGCTCCCTCGAATCCTTCACATCAGGGATGCTGTTCTTTTTCGCATAATAAAGGGTGTAAAAGTACCCTTAACAAATAAAAATAAAAAATAAAATAAAAATAAATAAATAAATAAATTAACGCAAACGAAGGTCACTTGTTCTCTCCACCGCTGCGAAAATTTTTTTGTTCTAGACCATACCTGAGAACCCCCTAGTTACGAAGATATTGGGGGTCAAAGTTCCAAATTTTGCACAGCTGTTTTTGTAATACTTAACTAGTTTTTTAGGTTAAAACTTTACTTAAATTACATACATGACCCGTTTACTATTCAAAGCATCCACTAGCACAATGTTTTAAGAGTGCTACATTGAGTTTTACCGTAAAATGTGATTTTCGACCACAAAACATTTTTTTTTTTCAAAATTCTTTGCGTAGGGGTACTTAGTTTGATGTAAAGTGTGTGAAGGGTTAATTTACACCCTGTATGTAATATTCAGACTGATTTTAGGGTTGTTAACAAAAAAAAAATTTGTCCGTCACTTTTGCAGGTCTGCTGGCAGAAATTTCTTAAGAAATAAGCAGTACCTTTGTACTCAAATGTTATATTTTGTTATTTTCCTGTGTTGTCTACTGTGTGTACCTACATTAATAGTAAAATAAATAAATACATACGATTTCCAAAAAAATATTGGACATGTTTTTTAGGGTTCCGTAGCCAAATGGCAAAAAACGGAACCCTTATAGATTCGTCATGTCTGTCTGTCTGTCTGTCCGTCTGTCCGTCCGTATGTCACAGCCATTTTATTCCGAGACCATAAGGATTACACAGTTGAAATTTGGCAGGTAGATGTATTCTGTAAACCGCTTTTTGATTTTTATATATAAAAAAAAATAAGATTAAGAGGGGGCTCTCCATACATGGAATTGAAACTAAAAAAACTTTTTTTCATCAAACCTACACATGAGGGGTATCTATGGATTGGCTTGAGAGGCGCCACGGCGCCCTCACCTTCCGTCTGACGCAGGTCCTCACCGGACACGGTTGTTTCGGGAGGTACCTGCACCGAATCAGGCGGGAGGAAACGCCCGGATGCCACCATTGTGAGGATCGGCCGGAGGACACGGTGGAGCACACAGTGGAGGTGTGCCCCGCTTGGGCGGAGCCCCGCCGTGTTCTCGTAGCGGCGATCGGCGGCGGCGACCTCTCGCGCCCGGCCCTGGTGCAAGCCATGGTCCGGGGCGAGGAGGAATGGGACGCCGTCGCCTCCTTCTGCGAAGCAGTGATGCTAGCGAAGGAGGTGGCGGAACGCGAGAGGGAGAGAACCTCTCGTCCCAGCCACCGCGGGAGGCGCTCCGGGCGTCGGGGGTCCCGCGATGACCTCCGGCCACCGTAGACGCGGGCCTGTGGACGGTGAGTGATGGGCTAACTCGCCGTCCGTCCGTCTCACGACGAAGACAGGCCGTGTCGACGGCGCGTTCGTGTTCCACGCGCGCCTCAAAGAGATGTCAGCAACATGGGAGGGGCCCGAAAGGGCCGAAGCCTGTCGGGGCCGCGGGTAGTCCACCGGTTATCGCGGCCTCGACATAGAGGGCGAAGATGGAACATGGGTGGTTTTTAGTCAGTAGAAGTCTGACACTCCCTTTCGCTCTGCCCAAGAGCGGGAGGGGTTATTCGATGATTTTACACCCACCAAAAAAAAAGGGGTATCTATGGATAGGTCTTCAAAAATGATATTGAGGTTCTTTAAATCATTTTTTCTCAAAGTCAATCGTTTCAAAGATAGACACATCCAAAGTGGTAAAATGTCCCCCCCCCCCTCTAACTTTTAAAGTAAAAGAGTGACAATTCTAAAAAAAATATATAATGTAGATCTCAACAAAAACTACCAACCAAAATTGGTTTGAACGAGATCTAGTAAGTATTTTTTTTAATACGTCATGAATCGTAAATCGCAATTTACCGTTCATTCAATTAACTCAATTATAAAAATTATGTTAACATTATGTTACTTGCTGCTACGGAACCCTTCATGGGCGAGTCTGACTCGCACTTGGCCGGTTTTTCTTTTTTCTCGTAAACAAACAATGAAGACGATACAGTGCTTTGAAAACTCGTGTGACGTCATTTTCTGATTCGTGTGAAGACATTAGTATGACGTTTTTTACCGGTGAGTGACGCCATAAAGCCCCACTCAAATCTTTGACGCGTTTTATTTTCGCCATTTTTTATTGATTAGATAAAACAAAAAATTCGTATCGTATATTCTTCGATAATCTAACAGACAGACTAATTAGAATCATATTTTTTTAGTCATAAAACATCCCTATTGCTTGAAACCAGATAAAAAACAAATTGATTCCCTGCGAGCGACGATGTACCTAAATTCTATGTTAGATTAAAACCGAAAACTTTTTCTATGAACGACTGACTGAGCTTTTCGCAAAAGGCAAGAAAACAAACTAAAAAGGAATAAAAGATATGATTTTTTTTAACTAAATTTATTCTCAAAACTATTCTTTTAGAAATCCTACAATAGTTTTCGAGCCCAGGTCCAACACTGTTTTTTCTCCTGACAAACAAAACATAATAACAATCACAACGGATTCTCAAAGTATCCATCACATAAAGGCTATTAAATAAACAATATTATTTGTTATATTTTCTAAGTACATTAACTAATTAATTTATCTAAACACAATAAATATGCGTTTCTAACATAATTTGGTACATTACTCTACTTATATTGATTTCGGTTACATTTTATGATTTTAATAAAAATATAAGTTTACATATATGTAATAATATTATTAATGAATTTTAGTAGTACAAGTTGTAGTCGAAATTTTAAAATATTATTATTACGTAAGTACAGTAAATTATTAATAATAAAGGCAGTGTAATATTATGCCACTTAAATAACTCCTGAATGTTGCCCAATAATTAGTTGAAAGTTTAATAAAATTATAAAAAATATACCGGACGTAAAAAGCTCTCAAAGAGATTGAAATAATTATGTTAAACCCACAATTAGTAGATTATAATAATGGCATCTACTTATCTATATTATTAAGCGCATAATCAACGACTTACATGTTTTATGTTGACACTTTTAACTATTACAAATGCTAGACTACACAAGAGAACTCAGCACACGGGAATCGCAAACATACCTGACCTGTTCTGAGTAGGTTCTCTCCATGAGTCCACATTGGAGGTATTTGGCTACGGAATACGGCTACCTACATATTTAAGCAGGAAGATTAATTTATGGAAGTTCAGCTTAAAATATCTAGGTAATCTAATGATATGGCTGCGATCGCTTAAATTCGACATGGCAACGTTTTGGATAACAGAGGACTGCAAGATATTTCTAAAACAAAACATAACATTACACCTGTAATCCTCGGAGGCCTAGGCTAGGCTAGGTGTACCTAATAGTACACCCACATTTCAAATTATGTTTAATTCCCATGTAAAGGGGGAGAGCCTATTGCCATCAATCGGGCGCACATTAAAATGAAAAAAAAAAACAATAACACTATGCCCGATCCAAATCGAACACAGCACAGCAGTCGCGTATGTGACCACTAGACTAACGAAGTTTTCGTATTTTTTTTTAAATTGAAATGATAATAAGGTAGTTAAATAAATTCGTATGCTAACGATCAAAGTTCATCGTGCGGGCGATAATATTTTCCCAAACTTTTATCTCTGTGATACTCAACTCATAATTGTGTCTTTAACTTGTTACATAAAAGTTTCACGTTCTTATGCTCTCGCTACAATCTTAATTCTCTTGAGATGTAATTTTTTTTTCAACTATTAACATACTATTTTTTTCAAGGTACATTTCACACGCGCTCTTTTTGTAATATTACTACACTTTTGAAATCCAATTTTTCTTATAACTACTTGACGAGGAAGGGAAAACGTATTCATCACAACACATCACTTGGTACAACGGTACCTTGAAGTAATCAACATAGATTCAACAGATGATGTAGTAACTCAGAGCTACTCTATCAAATTCTTTTACATACATAACAGTCGTATCATAATTTGGCATATTCCTTTTATCAAAATCGATGGCCCTCGTATTCTCAAAATATATCATTAAACATTGATTTATAAATAGATTATAAAATAATTAAAAAAATCGATAGAAATAGGTAGGTACACAGTACACGAAATTAGCCCTAAAGGAGGTTATTAACTACTATTTTATATTTTTACATTTAACACTACCTATTTGTTACATGATTACAGTTTAGGTATTATCTACATAATAATTAAACATTTATTTACTTGAACGTTTGCATGTTACTCGGCGGCTTATTGCCGATTTCTATGATTCTCGTTACTAGCCGATCATATAAAATGAAAGGCGCTCATGAAAGTCATTTCAGAATGACTAGAAAAATTTTTTTTAAGCTTTATCCGGTTACGCAAATATTGCGAACGACTTACGAGAACTTCAAAGTTATATTACTTCTAACTCCGGATACAAGAGAGATGCATTACGAAAATAATGCTCGTAAACATTCTTCTAACGACTGAAATATAAGCTTCACTCCGATCAACAGCTGATGATTATCACAATCTGAGACAGCGCACAATTTACTCGCGCGTGAATACAAATTCGTTGTAGTGATTCCAACGATTTTCTTCTGAATCCACTCCCGGTTTGAGCTCGGCAGCCCCGCCAGCGGTGCCGCTGCCACAGCTCGCAGCCAGCTTGAACCCGTTCTCTTGCAGCATGTCGAAAGCTTGCTCGATGAACGAGTGTTTTAAGAAGAAACGAGAGGTGTACCTGTCAGCAAGTCCGTGATCTGGATCTCGGGATTCGTTCAGGGTTTCTCCAAACACGTCACGGCAAAGATTCACCTTTCCACATACGAGGATACGGGATAACTTGCGGAACTTAACATCGGCGAGTCCGTCGCGGCCAAACGCGAAGCTTCCTCGGTAGCCGACGGTGATGCAGCCTTTCTCACGGTTAGGTGGACGCGGGTCAGCATCCCGCACCGCGTTCTCTAGTCCGGCGAGTCTGTAGTGTTTGGCTTCACGAGTCAGTCGCTTGTGTTCTCTGAAACACTCCGGAAGAACGAGCCCGCCGTCTCGGAGATAATCCAAAACATAACGGAAGAGGACTCCGTCGCGATCGAAGAATATGCGACCGCGGGCGTCGCGCGGGTGGTCTGGGTCTTGGAGCGCGGCGGCAGGCAGCGAGTCGGGCTCGCGTAGCAACGTGTCGCGCGTCGTAGCGTAGTGCACGCCGCCCACGTTGAGCTCCAGGACTTCGGGCGGCGCGTCCGCCATGGCTGAGGGTTGAGGGCGCAGTGTCGGAGCGACTGCGCGTCCCTCGCTCCTCCCTGACCCACTTACCGCGCGTCTCGGCGCCGCCGCGCGAGCCCATCAATAACGCACGCCCGGGTTACTGACTCGAACGTAATTATTTCCTACCCTTTCGAGGGAAAACTCCTCCGTAAAAGCCTTCAAGGTCGACGTCTATTGTTAGCCAACAGATGGTATATAATTCTTTGATTCAACGGAATGTAATATTTGCTTTACTCCTTTATGGGTTTAATTAATTGAATTATTGTTATACGACTCGGTGCGAATGACTATACATCGAGTCACTGCGCGCGTATCCGTCATTTACGTGAAGATTCAAATGCCGTTAAAACATATTGGCAGCCATCACTCGTATCTAAATGGAAGCAGTTCATATAAAATCCAACAGAGCATAAACCTTGAAAGTCTTTCAGGCGTTAATGGGATGCCTCCCAAAGCACATATTTCGGGAGAAACTTTTCATTCAGCCGGCGACCCTAGCACATTATTTTTAATACCTCCACGTTTTTCGCATCACGCAAAGTTATAAGCTTACCTCCCCGAGTGAATTAATTATAACAATGTTACCTGCTGTTAAGAATAAAAATAACTCAATCAAGAAATAATAGGAACATGAAACTATGAAACAAAACCACCTGTAGGTTCCCAAGTTATTTTCGTAAGTCGATACTAAGTTACTGTCTAATAAATTGCGTATTCAGCAGAATAAGATAGAGCCTTGACGTATTGTTTACTTTACGAATACATCATTTTCTATGTGATCTACCTTTACCAAACTTTGTTTGCTTAGAGGACAAATGTCAACATTTTGTGTTGACATTTGACCTTCGTTGCTGTGCATAACACGAGATTACATTTTCTCGTGTGGCAGCATTTGATGAAGGGAATTTACAGCGAGCCGAGAGTTTTTTTTTCTGATTACTGGAGTAATGAGTGAGAGGCCTTTTATTGCGGTCTCCAGAGATAAGCTTTTGTTTTCAGCACATTTGCGAGATGGAGGTCGACGCGAGCTAAATGTAATTAAAAATTCCCGTCGAGTTTTTGTTTCATTTACCATGTTGTAATCCACGGCATAAATAATGAACTCTATTTAATATTTATATGGAATGTACCTACATATGTAGGTACATTCATTATATGTTTGTTTTTTTTGTGAGGTTTTAATTGAAACATTTTGAGTTAGGGCTATTTCATGTGTATTTAACAGAACCAAATAAATTACTAATACCACATTACAGTCATGGGTGAAATACTCCCAAATATCACATTACACTGTATGCAAATTCATACGAAATTACAAGACAATTTTTATTTATCTTACGCTAATCTTTACGAATCCCGAAGTTTGTAAAAGTAAATTCAGTGATATCCTGATGATTCTTAAACTCGCATTTTTCTATCTTGCTAGAGGGACTCCCTGTAGTCTTCAACCACTGCATCCTGTAAAGACAGTGGAAATTTCTAGAAATTACGAGAAAACTAATTACAAAGTCCCGAAGACTTTAATTTGCGCGCTGGTCTCTCAGTGTAATGAATCGTGGTTCGTATTCATTACGAGTTGCTAGATTTCCCTCTGACGGCGGTATTAAATCGTAGCAAGATAAAAGTTAAACATTAAGTGTACATTTCGAATATATTGTTTGGATCGAGTTGTGAATTTCAGAGGCTGCCGTTTAATGAGATTCACCGCAGGGCGTCGGGAAATTCTTGATTGCATTTTTTTCTCTCTCGAAAATTAACAATGCCTGAAAGTTCGGAAGGCTGAACGAAATTTATGATGAAACAATTCTGAATTTTCTGGGCTTAGATATAGTTGACAAAATGTAGGGATAAAAGTTTTTCTTAACCCAGATTAATGTTTGGTACCAAAAAAGATTTAGGTATGATTTCTATTTATTGATTTGGAATGTATCGGTTGGCTGCCCATCAAATAAATAATGAATCTTCAAATTTCTTTTCCAGCTGACAGACATATCGCTATAAACATTTCGATCTTTATTTCAAAGAAATACTCGAGGCTTCGCCGTTTCCTCGTAAAATTTATCGTTTTTGTACAAGATCAAAACAGATTAGGAAAGTATTTACATAATCTTAATACAACCAATAGTATTTTATATTTAGACATTGGAAACATGAATGTAAAGACTTGTTTTTTTTTGTATTTTCTGGAAAAGTGGATACCACTAGAGCAGATAAGTAAAGAGTGACATGCAACGGAAATGAAATGACTCCTCCCGCTCTGGGCATGCAGAGCGGGAGGGAGTGTCTGACTTCTACTGATTAATAACCACCCATGTTCCTTCTTAGCCCTTTGTATCGAAGCTGCGGTATCCCTTTCGAACAACCCGCAGCCCAACGGGCGTCGGCCCTTGCGGCCTAATGCGCTATAGCAGTTGTTACAAAATAATCAAACTCACATGGTCTCCACTTTGTCCAACGGTCCCTGCATATGGCCGAGGACGGTTCCCTGCGCCGTGTTCTTGCACCAGCCACGAAGACCCAGCTTTTCTGCCTGCTCCTTAGTGTACTGTAAAAAGTAACAACATTCAGTTAGGTACATCACGCCTATATTCTGGCCCCATAGAATTAGTGGGTTCGTATTCCAGGTCGTGCAAAACGTTACAGGGCTCTCAATACGATTTTCAGACTTTAATGACTGCTATGGGGTTTATATGTTTAAATTGAAACACGACTGGAAAGGCTGAAACATTCGCTCTTAATAAATCAATTGAAAGTAAGGGTGAAGAATTTCGCCCGTCGGGGCTGCAGCGCCCGTTGGGTCTGCGGGATGTTGTAAGAGATACCGAAGCCTTGACATATAGGGCTAAGAAGGAACATGGGTGGTTTTTAGTCAGTAGAAGCCTGACACTCCCTTTCGCTCTGCCCAAAAGCGGGAGAGGTTATTTGATGATATCCCACCACCAAAAAAAAAAACAAAAGGGTGAAGAATTTCCCGTCGGGGCTGCGGGTTGTTCGATAGAGATACCGTGGCCTCGGTACAAAGGATCATTCCCACTAGTTCTACTGCACAGTTCTACGATTCAAGGTGGTACGAAATCATAGAAATAGTGGGAACGAAAAGTCCCATTAGTTTTACTGGTCCTATTAAACAATTCATTGTAGAACTTATGGGACTTTTCCTTCCCCCTAGTTTTACGATCTAAGGTTACAAAGTTACAAAATAGTAAAACCAGCGGGACTCAAGTTTCTCATTCGTTCTATGACACAGTTTAGGGAACAACTACGGCAAAAACTACCAGGAGAATAGAAGTAGGGAGGAGGTATTGAAAACATTTTTTTTTGGAGATGAAAAAGAAATACCGACCCGTAATGGGCCGCGTGGTGGATTATAGCCCATTCCCTCTCAAACAGAGGAGGCCTGTGTTCCAGCAGTGGGAACATTATAGGCTGATGATGATGACTAAAATGATCAATAACCCTGGAAACGGTATATGTTCAACAAATTCGTAAATGACAACTTATGTAATGTTTTAATGAAAATATAAAGTTTGATAGAGTTTACAAAAAATTAAATTAAAATATTTTGATTGATTAATCTGTATGGTCTTAGCAACCAGGTCAACATTTTAGAAAAGTTGAAAAAAGGAAAAGTGTTCCAAGCAAATAAACAGCATTTTTTATATTAGTCTGCACTGTCCCAAAAGTGGGCCCAGGCCTCCCCTATAGCTTTCCAAGTTTGTTTACTAATTGCCTTCTTCATCCAATCTGTTAAGAATGAGTCCAAAACATCACCCCAGTGTTTCTTACAGCTATAATATTTAATTGAATTTTTCTATATTATTCTGGTCTTCACCATCATCATAAACCTGCCATTACTCTATGCTATTTGGGGTTAACGCAATACATTCTTAATTTTGCCCAGTCATATAGTTATCATTTAAAGTCTTTTCCTACATATCATTCCTCAATCAAAGAACTTCTTGCAAAGAAAAGCACTTCCTCTCCCTCTACATCTATGAACATTAATATTCATCACTCTTTTGATCACATGTGACTCGTATCCTCCTCATCACATTCCATTCCTTACTGTATCTTTAACTTTTGGTCTTCAATTTTATTGAAAAACCATTAGGGTCATAAAATAAATTAATTGCGAAATGTGAAAGGATTACGTACATGTTAAATAATTCCAGGTCACAGCCTCTGACTTGCAGATGCTATAGATTATTTTTAGCTGCCGTAAATAAACATGATAATAAATCACTGCAATGGACTGACACAACTTCGAAGACTTAATTAGTAAATTAAAAAGAAAACAAAACTGAATTTGATAGGGTATTTTTGGTCTGAGGGTATTTTCCTTATTTTCACTAACCTTTCGAAAGAATACTCCTTGGACCCGGCCAAACACTTCGAAGTCGACAGATTTAGCAGTCATTGATGATACAGTTGCGTAGTTGCCCCTAAAAGTAGCAGACAACGCTGTTATAATTAATAAACGAAACATTTATTAATTTTTTGGATAGAATACCCAAACGTGTTGTATTTATTAATGCAACTACTAAACAAAAATTTGAAAATGTAAAGATAAATAATCTAGCTTCCTGTGGGCTGTCTGACATTTACGTTTCATTTGACGTAAAGTTAAGATTCGGTATTCATTTTTTGTGGGAACAATCTTAATTTTAATAAAACTTTTGTTTAAAACAAAACACAAAATAAAAGACGCAACGACTGTGAGTAACAAGTAAAGTTAAAGTAAAAAAATCAAAAACAACCGCTTGATTACGGAAATTGGAACGTAATTTGAAAGCGCCTGATGTTTTATCGTGTTCTCTTCGACTGCACTTCAGAAAACCTATTTATTTATTGTTGTTTCTAACAAAGTTGTTGTAAACTTATTCTTGTAATTTGAACAGTAATACACTAGGAAATAGGACTGTTTTGAATACATTTTAAACGGGTGTAAAACAAGCTTTTTATCGAAAAATTTTGGTAAAATATTTTAATGACTATTTTGATGTTTTAAGTAAAATGAAAACTCCAGTCAAAATATAATTTCGAACTGTCACTGTCAGTGTCAAACCGCTCAAATCGTCAGACTCAGTGGTGAGCGCAATTTGTTTGTTTTTTAGCTTTTAATTGCAAAATCCAAGTGCTTCGAATAATCTATAATACTATCATCTTTTCCAGAAGCCTACGAAAGTTTCAAATAATTCGTTCCGGATAAAACATGGCACTCTTCAGCTGTGCTAGGTATGTTGACAAATTATGTAACATGGGCTAGGTTTGTATAAGTTGGCAATGTTTTGTAAGTCGCATGTATTATTGTGATAAAAAATTTACAGATTGGGAAGCCGATCGATGCTAGCAAGTTTCAATAGGATCCCTAGTATGCTAGGCTCCGTAAATTACGCTCAAGCTGCAGCGGGAGTACCAAAAATCACATTTAAGAAGTTTGAGGAACCTAAGAATGAAGACCATGACGATAGAAACGCTCGTCTTAAACGTCCCATGTCTCCACATCTTACCATATACCAGCCGCAGCTGACCAGCATTCTATCTATTACCCATAGAACGACAGGTATGTTATTTATTAATTTGAAAGTCCATAATGGTTTATATGGTAGATAATAGTGTTATAGAAGTATATTATGTAAGTTAAAGATCAGCATCATTAGTAATATGAGAAAACCTGTTTCTGCTCACAGGTCTTTTGTTCAGTGATTTTGTCAACATCTTATTATTTGTTAATCTTTGTAGGTATTTTATTTCTGATTTCTTACAATCTAATCCTTGTTCTAGGAATGATCTTGACAGGTTACTTCAGTGTGCTGGGCATTGGAGCTCTAGTTTTGCCACATGACATCTCCCATTACATTGCCATAGTGGAGAACCTCAATTTGTCGGCAGCAACCATCTTTTTGGCAAAATTTGTGCTGGCTGCACCACTCGGATATCATTTTGCTAACGGAATCAGGCATCTCTTCTGGGATATGGCTAAAGGTCTTACGCTCAAGGAAGTTTACTCTTCCGGTTACGCTATGCTAGGACTCTCCGTTGTTATTACATTGGTATTAGCAGCATTATAATCTTTTTCTCATTAGGACCAGAATAAAACAAAAATATATATATTGTTCGGTATTATTTATTTATTGTCAATGTAAGTGATGAAATAAAAAGTTAATCAATCAGACTTGTTTTTGAGACCTCCTTTTTCTTGTTGTTAATCTTTTTTGACTACTACTGAGCTTAACTAGTCAAAAAAAGTAAAACATTTTACTAACAGTAGTTTTTCTTTGTTTAATAAACTTAAATAATATGTTAAACCCTCAATAAAGGGAATAATAAGCATCTTGTAAGAATCTCTTAGGCTACACCGCAGGTAGAAATAACATCATGAATCTGCTTGAATTTCTCAAAGTCCAACTTCTCAGTTGTCGCTAAACCAGTTGCAGTATTCTGAAAGAAAAAACATCATAAAATGATTCATTTTGATACCTTATTGAATGTTTTTCATACAACTGTTCTGAAAGGAAACTTACGCTGAATATGACATTATTGTTCTTGAGGAATTCTCCATAAATATTGAATAGGTCTAATCTGGTGTCAAGTAACTGGGCCAGACTGAGTGGGGTGTGTGCGATAGAGACATCTGACAGGAAGTCTTTAGCAGCCAGCCATGTGCGAGAGGGAGCCATAGCTATGTTGCACGTGGTGTAGCTTGAGAGGGTGTCGCGTCCTCCCGCGTCACGGTTCAAGCAGAGTAGCTCGTATTGCGATGCATCGAAGTTTGTTAGATCTGCACCTGGTGATTGAATAAGTTAGTTATGGGCCTGATGACTATGTATAGTGAATTAGTGACTATAAAAGTAAAAAAAAAAAAGTCTAATATAACGAAATAATTGTTATGCAAGCCAAATTAGTGTAAAATGAATGTGCTGGGCCAATGTTTGGTCTTTATATCTAGAAATCGTGGTTAGACGCAATACGATAAGAAATATTAATCTATTGACCCCTAGTAGAGAAATAAATAAACACCGTCATCATCGAATTATAGATGACAACCCAAATCACGTCATACCTCATAATAGTCATAATGCACATAAAAAGATTATCTCAAGGGAAACAACTAATCTACACTAATATTATAAAGAGGAAAGATTTGTATTTTTGTGTGTGTTTATGTTTATAATGAATAAGCTAAGGAACTTCTGGACCGATTTGAAAAATTCTTTCAACGTTGGGAAGCTACACTATCCCTGGGTGACTTAGGCTACTTTTTATCCCGGTACTCTCATGGGAACGGGGAACAACGCGGGTGAAACCGCGTGACGCTGACGTCCGCTAGCATTATGTAATTTGGATGGAATATAACAGTTAGAAATATTAACAACTTTTTGCACCTCAGTGGTAATAAAACCAGTATTAGCTGGCTTCTCATTCTATTGACACTCTGTAGTAAAGAAGGCCATCCAAGGTATTACCACCCATTGTCGGGGCTGCGGGTAGTCCTCTGGTTATCGCGGCCCCGACATAGAGGGCGAAGAAGGAACATGGGTGGTTTTTAGTCAGTAGAAGTCTGACACTCCCTTTCGCTCTGCCCAAGAGCGGGAGGGGTTATTCGATGATTTTACACCCACCAAAAAAAAAAAAAAAAAAGGTATTACCACCCATATGCGGTCTGCAGTAGGTACATAAGCCTTTTACTTTGAACACATTTGCGACTTAACTTACTTGAAACAAAAGCCACATCTCCGCGGTTTTCCTGAAGACATTTCAGAGGGCTGCTGTCACCAGAACATTGCTGTCGAAGTTTTGACACGTCATCGCCTGAAACAAGTTTAAGTTGTTGTATGGGAAGTAGAGCCTGGTTAACGGATTCTTCGAAAATCAGTAGGTAGGTAAGTTTGGATAAATAATTTAACCTGCGCGAATTCATTAAGTAGGTACCTACCTAATGTCTCTGGCAATCTATGAAATATTTAATCGAATAAACTACCCAGTAGGTAGGTAAATTCTTACGATATAAAATGACTAGGAGGAAAACTTATCAAAAATGGCTTTTCGATTATAAGTTTGCCAACGCTACTAATAAATAAAGCGGTTACATAGATTTTAGGGTTCCGTATTGTACTATTTATGTCAGGTAAGTAATAGGTAGTGTCGTGTAAAACAGTACCTCTGGGATTGTTTTCCGGCTTGTCTATTCCTGGTATACAAGAGCCTCCGGAGAAGAAATCACCGAAATGTTTGATGCACTGCAAGAAAAAAATAAACAATAATTTTAAAATTAAACAAAAATATATAAGTAGGTACCTACCTCAGACCAAATAAAAAGTAAAGACGGAACTCTATACGAACAGCAAAGTGAGGCCGGTCAAACCACGCCTCGTGTGCGTGTAGGTATTGTGTATACAGTACACGGGTACATACACAATACACGCACACACGTACAAACTATGCCTTGGTCATAAACTTTTTATTTGGTCTGAGACGTGTGTCCACGTGACATTTTTGTATTATTTTAATTATTATTTTACTATTTTGTCGTTTATTCTATTTTTATTTTTTTGATTTATTTTGGACATTATTTTATATTTTTTCTTTTGACATTTTTCATAGATTTTCTTTTTGACATTTTTATATTATTTCTATTTTTAATTCCATTAATTTAATTATTATGAATTTTGATGTCAATGACCTCTACAAATATTATTTTGTACACCTCCGGGTATAACATGGCGAGCTTGTAATTTTTTATAACAACTATTTATTGTACCTGTGTTAACAAATGATTAAATGATTTATGATTTATTTATGATTTGTGTGTGCGTGTATGCGAGGCGTAGTTTGACCAGCCTCACTTTGCGGTTCGCAGAGTTCCGTCTTTACTTTTTATTTAGTCTGAGGTATATAATTTATACTTCTTTCACAGTAGTTGGAGAAGTCAGAAGCTGAAAGTCTGACATCCAGTCCTCATCATCATCAGCCTATAATGTTCCCAATGCTGGGACTATGGCCTCCTCTCTAGGAGAGGGATGGGCTATAATCCACCACGCGGACCCAGTGCTGGTCGGTAGATATCATTCATCGTTTTGAGAGCAGTGGTGATGAAATAAATTACACAAAGTAATGCGCCTGCCTGTCTTCGAACCCACGACTTACTGTTCGTAAGTCGGGGCCGCTACCATCTAGCCCTACTAACAGATATCTTAGGTATTTACCCAGTTACTGGGTTGTGGAGGTCTGATAGACAGTCGCTCTATGTAAAATACTACTCTACATATACGACTTCAGCTGGATTCAGAGATTAGAAGCAAACCATATAGTTCCGGAAAAGGCTAGGCAATAATGAAGAATAAATAAATAAATAAATAAATATCCTTGGACATTTCACACAACGCCATCTAGTCCCAAGCTAAGCAACCTAATGCTTGTGTTATGGTAACGAGATGGCTGATAAACTACTTATATACATTTTTTTTTGTAAATACATACATATTATAGATAGAAAAACACCCAGACTCGGAACAAATACTTGTAGGTCGTACAAATATTTGTTCCGTGCGGGAATCGAACCCGCGACATGCTGCGCAGCAGTCAATCGCTCAACCACTGCGCCAACCGTGTCGAATCGTCAATGAAAATAAAATAGTAAAAGAATAGAATGAAATAAAATAGTAAACTTATAAGGTCAAGGAATTTGCTCCACATTTAAATAACTTGTAGTGGCTTGGGAAAATAGGTCACCTAGTCACACTAGGTATTATATTCATATCTTGTTGAAGTGGCAATTTATGAAAGATATAAATAACGGACAGCCCACTTCAGTGCTTCTATGCTCCCATTACCAAACTAGGTTGGTACAACACTAAGGTATAAAGTTATCCAGTTTTGGCTTGTCACTACAATCTTCAAAATTAAATTTGTTTTGGTATTTTATTTATGTGGGTAGACAGATTTTTTTATGCTAAATAGGTTACGGAAGTAAGATAGGCAGTCGCTCTATGTGAAGTACTGGTATTCAGGTGCATCTGGTTAGGTTGGAAGCCGACCCCGACGTAGTTGGGAATTGGCTCGGCAGATGATGATGAACTCACCTGCTCATCCGTAATAATCCGTTTGTTTTTGAGGTAGTAGAGAGGAGCATCTAAACCGCTGAAGGTGCCATAACTATTGTGGCAAGACCTGAAAACAAAACATTTTATTAGCCTTTCTGTAAAAGTTAGTCTGGCCCATCGCAACGATTGTTCCTAATCTATTAATTTAAAAGGAGATGCGTAAAGACGATCTATGTCCAAAAATATAAAAAATCCTTATAAACATTTAAAAGCTACGCTCGTTCCTTTCCAAAGTGGGTGGCCCTAAACCTAGTTAAAAGTTAAATTAAAAGGCGTCGTTCATTAAAACTTGCTACGTAAACCCAAACAAATTCCTCAATCAGGGTCCTAAAAAAGCTTGCCTAGATCAATTCGTTGGTCCTATAATACTACGGACTCGGGGAAATTCGATAGAAACTGTGTATTTAGGTGATTTGTCCAGATTGGCCTGTCGGCGCCAAGGAGCGGATATTTGTTGAAGCCAGTACAATAAACAGAAATTACTTTGTGTATTGGACCGGATATAGGTAATACAAGACTGATATTTCTCCTTGAGGTACTTTTCGTAAATGAGGGTAGTTCGTTACGTTCTATTGTAGGGATGTCGATCGAGTTTGTTTTCTTTTCTGTTGATTGGTTTGTTCCGTTGAGTTTATTGCCATTTCTTTATTGGTTTTTTGAGCCTTTTCCTTATTACCTTTTTATTTACTTAGGTTAATGAAGTATGGTTCTGTTTACATTATATTGGAATGACTAACATAACCATTTCCTAGATTTTGGAAGTATGTGTTTTAGTTGAGTCAAGAATCGCACCCTACCCTCTCTGTAACGTATTATTCACTGACCAAGTGTTGTTGATGCTCAATAATGCAGTCTGTAACTTATATATAAAAAAAAAAAGGTGAACAAACATACAAAAAAAAACCCGGCCAAGTGCATATCGGACCACGCACAATGTAGGGTTCCGCAGTTGGCCATCAAAATATGTGAACTTACTAAACTGATTATGCAATGACATCCCGTAGGAACTTTGCGAGAAATAAAAAAACCATCCCCACTTTAATGTGTAGGTACTGGAGAAACTCTAAATAAAAATTTAAATATTTTACTTTAGCACTTTGTCGGCATAATTCATTTATATAATCATGCCGATTTACAGTTTTCTTGTGCTATGACTCTTTATTGAGATATAGGGCGGACGGACAGACAGACAGACGGACATGGCGAAACTATAAGGGCTATATATTGACTACGGAACCCTAAAAACAACATAGAGACGAATTGATAACCTCCTCCTCTTAGGAAGTCGGTTGAAAAGTCAGTAATCTACCTCCTGAAATGTCTAAAGCTAAGGTTGCTTTTCGCGTCGCCACCTTTTCCTTACCTTTTACCCCTCAAATCCTCAACAGTTCTATAAGTGCTGTCCTTCTTCACGACAGCAACAGCGTAGTTAGGGGTCTTAGCCTTGCCGTACACCTCATGGAACACTGGATGCAAATTATACTTGTTGGCAGCGGACGCTACTCGCATATCGTCGACACTTGCCAAGTCTGAGCCGTTGTCTTGCACCTGAGTGTTTTACAAGTAGGTATTTTGTATTACGGGAAAATTTATTTGTATTTTCAGTTGGGATAGTAGCAGTTCCAGGATATAAGGCTTCTGGTTTTGGATGCTTGAATGTTCTGAGTTAACATTTTTGATCCTTCAGGACGCGCGCCCTTCTGATTTCCTAGTTATATATAATATAACACTATGAAGGTTATTATCCTATGATAATAAAAGGGCACAAGCACAAAAGTTATAGGAATGTGTTTTTAAGTTTATAAGGGTCGTTTGTGTATCAAAAGGCTAATGCAAAAGTTGTGTCAAAATCAAAACGGATCCCTGATTTAATTTTCATCTTATCAAATATCATGGTGTTTGCCACAAAAGTTTATCCATCAATATAACCCTTACAAAATAATTTACAAAACGCTCACACAATTTCTATAAATTCAAAGTTTAAAGAAGATACAATTCAAAGATCCTATTCGGAGAATTTCAGCCATTCCACACAATATTTGAACATTACCAAACGAAATTTCGCAAAACCGGAAATTAAAATCAATGAAGGCCAAATATTTTCAAACACAACAATCGTAACGGCTAAAGTTTTCAGGAAATGGGCCAATTAAGAGTAACTCAGAGTAATAATAAGACAAGCTTTCTGGTATTCATCCGGCCCGAAAAACCGAAGCATTGATTGTTGTATGCCAGATGTAAGCAAGTAAACTATCAACAAGCTGGTACTTCATTTTCTTAGCAACCATAGTGCGATATACATAGTATTCAGCAACGAATGTTTTCCCCAATATGAGACGCCACTATAAAAACGGTCGGCTCAACACCGAAATTACAAAAGAGTGTTTTGTAATTTCGGTGTTGAGCCGACCGTTGAAATTCCATCAGGGAATAATAACGTGTTAGTAAAAAAGTTTAATGAAGATGAAACTAGTTAGGTAGGTAGTAGAAGGTACTCATAGAGAAGCTGCTAATAAAGTAACTGGAATACTAGTCGTGCTGCAAATCGGCGAAGTGCTAAGAACTATACCTACTTGCCATTATTGATTATACTCAAACGTTGCCTCATTTCTGGCTTTTCGAAAGATATTGCGATTTCTAAAACATAACTGAAGTAGCCGAACTCCAAATGGTTCAAATCCCAGTAATGAAGGTCCTTAGATAATCTAAAAATACTTACGCTCTTCAAGCAGTCGGCCTCAGTAGCCTCTTGAACACAGTCGAGGCGAGGTCGGATGTCGCGACTGAATGCGAAGACTGCGATATTTTTGCACTTCGCAAGAGCTACGTTTGATGTCACGCATAACCTGTGGGTAGATGTAGAAGTGTTTTATCATTATTGTATGGGTTCCTAGGCACCACTTTGCCTTGAAGCAGAAGCTAGATTGTAGTCTTCAAAAACACATTTCAGTACCATCATAAACACTGAACACGGCTACTTTTTGTTTGGATGCAAATATCAGGACCTCGAAACAAAAAGTGACCATGGTAAATGTCCTGTATTCAGTGTTCATGATAGTGTTAGTAGATAACGTCATGCCAGTTTAAACTTAAATCACATTTTAGTAGTTGTTTTATGTTCCGTGAAAAAGGGTTCCTATACGAGTATACTACATAAAATAGGTAAAAAAAAACTTTTTAAGTTAATCGGTTTTATGTTAAACATACATTGCAATGTTTAAGATAAATGTACTAAAAACCAAAAAATAATAAAATATTATTTAGAATTATAAACATATGCATAGACTAGACTAAAATAAAACCGTGGGGCACGTCTCTTTTATTTACATGGAGTGTATAACTATTGGAATTTCCATGAGCAAGAAAATAGTAAGTAATTTCCTCACCGTCTGCGGGCCAACTGCCTATTTTAACGACGAATTAAACGATTCTTCTATCGCACATTAAGTCTATAATTTGTAGACAATTGACGTGCCCCACGGTTTTATTTTCGTGGCGTGAGCCCTTTCATTTGATACCCATATTGATGGGACTAATAAAACATAAATTATCCGCCATTTTGTAGCGGCGGCCATCTTGAATTTATAATGATAATGAATAAACATAATTGTATTGTCACCAAAATCCAAAGTGTATACAAAATTTCAGATTAATCGGTTGACAGGAAGAGGGTGAAATTTTAATTACTAAATTTGACCCAAGAATAATAAATAAAACAAACGGGGTGAGCTAAATAAAACCGTTTAATAAACCGGGAAAAAATCATACTGCCTATATTCCGGATTGCTACGAAACGGAAACCAAAAAGCACTTGGTGCTTGCCACCCAGAACCTAAACCAATGAGCCAGTATTTTCGCGCGTATTAACAGTTGTGAGAATTGATATGAGAGTACCTACCTAACAACTATTATTTGGGACTTGCATTGAGTCAAACCGGTAGAGAATGGTAGGTCGTCGTGAATGGAATATCGTTGACTTTCGTTTATTGAACATGGTGTAAGTGACATCGACGTGACGCCGAAACTGACCACGAATTCAGCATTTGATTCTATACACCCAGCGAAGGAATTTTTGACCTACTTGAACAGCCAAATGTATGGAGTAGTGTTTTTTAAGTAACGGTAGCAATTTACAACACTGAGTCGACAGACCGCTCCGTTCTAGAACCGTCTGCTGAATGTATGTTTGAGCATCGATGTTTCTTACTTTATGTATAAACTAGCATATTAATAGACTGGAAGCCAACCTAAAATGTGGTAGGTGAGCACATACGAATAGGTCTTTAGACAAGTTATGTACAGTATAGTCTCGTAAACACAGCGGCTCTCAGTGTGAGCGGAATTAAAAAAAGCATGACGGGGTTTCGCTTTGTCTCGCAAAGTCAACGCAAGCCCGGCTTTGAGGTTATGTGACCGACTTTTGAAAAGGCCGATCGAGTTATACAATCAGTTTTTAGAAGTTTCTTTTTGTTTTGGGATATTGGTAGGTAAAGTTTCTTTTGTGGATACATTTCTATTATTTGTTTTGCTAGAAAGCATTAGAGCGAGAAATAAATGGGAACCAGAGACCACCTGGTTGGTTTTACCAACAAAAGCCAGAAGCAAAAATGGTTATAACATTGCTATAGTCCTGCTTGAAGGCAGTTAATTACGCTACTTTAAAATATGAAAAAGCAAAAGTTGATACCTAAGATAGGTACAACTTAAATTGCTTCGTCAACATGCATAGATTAATTTGGTCATACACGAACGACGCGCCATTTGGTTCCGAGATATATAATTTAGCTGTAAAAAGCTATAAATAGCTAAATACTTTCTTCATAATCACGTGGTTTGTCCCCTCTCTGGAGCTAGAGGTCACGCATTACCTGTAGGTCAGTGTGTCAAATGTCTTTCACAGATGTAGGCCGCGCTTTCCGCTCTTAAGGGGAGATTAAAACGAGGGGTGCAGTGCTGGAGGCGGGTATTCTTGTTTCAATGTTGCTATATTCTAGGAGGTAGGTTTTTTGGATCTATACATGATGTACCAAAAGGAGTGTAGTGCAGATCATCAAATGAAATTAAGTAATGAATTAATACACAAATACGAAGACCCGGAACAACTATCATAGGTCAGTAGGTCATACAAATATTTGTTCCGTGCGGAGATCGAACCCGCGACACGCGCAGCAGTCCATTGCTTGAGCCACTGCGCCAACCGTGCCGTCAAATGAGTTACTATATTCTTTCGTTTATAATATTACACCTTCTAGGGTTTAAAAGTAACCTTAACGCAAACGATGAGCACGTGTTCTCTCCACCACTGCGATATTTTTTTTGTTCTAGGCCATACATGGGAACCCCCTATTTGCGGAGATATTGGGGGTCAAAGTTTCAAATTTTTCACAGTCGTTTTTGTAAATAGTAGTTTTTCAGGTTTTATAACTTTACTTAAATTACCTCCATGACCCGTTTACTGTTCAAAGCATTCACTAGCACAATGTTTTAAGATTGCTACATTGAGTTTTAGCGTAAAATGTGATTTTTGACCCCAAAAAAAATCTTAGTTTGATGTACAGAATGCTTGGTTGACGGCTGTGTGATGGAATTATTTACACTCTGTATAATATTTACCTGACGATTAATTCCGGTGGGCCATGGCCCCTCTCGATGACCTCAGTGTAGTTGGCCTTGGTCAAGTAATCTGCTGGCTTTATGGGAATGTTATCTGCAACGTGGTAGATCGTGTCCGATAAGCCTAGGACTTGGGTGAACCATGCTGGTTTGTCTGCCGCACCTAGTGATATAATATCATGTTGTTATTCATTTGGATCTGGTAATTACTGGTCTTAGAGAAGATACCTGTTTCAGGAATAAGTTATAGAGGTAGTAAGTATCTAGTCTGCAGGGCTTGAAAACACTTATCGACGCGAAAATGGCTTGAGCAGATTAGGAAAGAATTGCGATTGCGACCGTGCATAAAAAGTAAATAGTTCAACTGTTTGATTTAGTGTCCAGTCGCTGCGTCCGAACTACGAAACAAAACTTGATGAAGACAACCGTCCGTCTGTTTTATTTCTTGAACATACCAGGACCTCAAGCGACTACAATCTGTCTTTAGTTAACAGATTTTCAATTTTATCGCTAAAGCATTAAGTTCAAGGTTGATTGGGAAAATTCGATAGGTTCAAGTAGCTTGATGTGCTGAAGTCTCCACAGAATTCGCAGTGTCTGTCGCACTGTCGCCGGTTTAATGACCGGCAAATTGAAAAAAACGTAAGATGTCGCACCAACCTTAAATGTTGCCACTCCCTAACATGGTACGTTGGATTTATAGAGAAGGCTAGGCTCTATTGAGTGTTTCCTCTGTCGCTAATACCTGGTGTCTGGTGGCTGATACCTGATTTTTCGCCACTTTCAGAATCATAGCGATCGTCTTTGTTGCTGCGTTAAGGTTTGTTTTTGAAATTTAGAAAAGAGATAACGCATCACTTGAGAGTTATTCTGATTCAAATATAACGATGTCTTTTGTGAAGCGAGAGAAATCAAGATAAAACTTTGTGCTTGTTAATCCGATTATAATTTTTTTGCTCTTATTATTTCCTTTTGACGAAAAAGATTTTCCCTTTTATGACAGTTGAACAACTCCGTAATTTTACGTTTTAGGGAAATCATTTTAAGTGAAAAGCTGTGTTAGCGTTGATTTTCATTACAAAGATGATAATAGCGAACCAGTGCCAAGTTTTTGAATGAATATTTATTTGGAACACCTGTTCTAGATTCTTTCTCTCTTCTTCGACTTGCAGGATAGGACCTCACCCAATGGTGAGGCGTCTCAAAAATCAAAATATTTTATTTCACTTAGGCCTACATGGGCATTTATAAAACGACGACAAAAAGGTGCACTTGTTTTGCAACCCTTTCCTGCTACCATAACCAGACTAGAGTTCTAGACTATTTTCAAACTACTTACCAATCACAGACAACTGCCTAATCTTCTCTCTCAACGGCGACAGCTGGGCCAGTACATCATTGTGTCCAATCAGTCCTTGCCAGGGTCTGGCTGCCCAAGAACAAGCCTTGTCCTTCACGGATACCTTAGATCCATCCACACAGAGGTAGCTGTAACCGTCGGGGCTTTGTTCTGCAGTTCCTGCTGGAGTCTTACCTACTGGGAGCTGGAGAAAAGTGGAAAATGTTATTCGGGGACAGTCATGGAGTTGGTTCTTTTGTACATTCAGCGTTTCAAAGGCATGCATAGACTATTAAAATAAAAACAGTACTGTGACTTTTAAATTACTGGATGACTAAGGAAACTGAATTGCCTTCTAATGTTTATTGTTTAAGTACACTGTCTGTATTAACTATAAGCTTCCTAAAAATAATAAAATAAAATAAATAACAGTGACGAAGCGTCAATAAAATAAAAGGGCAAACCGAAGAAAAAAAAATGTTATTTCTTTTCAATTATTTATTTATTAAATAATTGAAAATTAAATATATATACATATTTTAGTACTTTCTCTGTTAGTTTTAACCTCATTTTCGATATCAGCGACTCCTAAAACCATTAAAGTGACACTCATGTCGAAAAATCCAAAAAAAAATCGTCAGTGCCATATTGAATTTTAACGTAATCAACTCACCTAGATGACCCGAAAGAATAAAACGGGAAATAAGTAAGTAAGGAAAATAATCCTTAAACAAAATAATTTGTGGACGTATACATAACGTCCACAAATTATTTTGTTTAAGGATTATTTTCCTTCTCCTGACCGTTAAGGAGTTACACCTTCCATCATCAACTCATCAACATGAAGTGATGACTGCCAGATGCGAATACTTGAATAACTTTATAAAAAAACACGAAACACGTGCCTATAAAATTTGAGGGTTGCCATCGTTAACCCTGAGATTCCATCATCAAATCCTGACTTGGGGGCAATGAGACCACCTCGGGAGAATTTTGAAAATCGGTTCATAAATGACGGAGTTATAACGTTTCTCCCCTACATGGTCTCGATTCCTGCCTTTGTCAAATAATATTCGGCTTACTGAGTTCCCTACACACCCGTTCACGTGATCTCTGTCGAACGAACGTGACCGAAACCGTGAACGTGTGAACGGTTCTGCAAGCGACCGATCACGTGAGCGCGCTCATACGAATTTAGTTCTGTTAAAGCTATTGCTTTCTTTGTTGATATGAATTTTTTTGGCATAATTTGGCTCTAATATTTTTAATTCTATGGTGTATTAATTACTTTTACTGAAGTAGACACTAACGTAGAGTCTAATTTCCCGAAGGGAAGCTGGTAGGAATCGAGTTATGGGCACGCTTCGTTCCTTGTAAATAAATAATAAAAGTAGATATAACCACTTTTTGTCTTTAATAGAGAAATCACCTTTCAAACAAAAAAAAAAACAAAATCAAAATTGGTTCATCCGTACGGGAGCTACGATGTCACAGACAGACACAGACAAAGACACGTAAAATTTATAACCACTTACCCCGTAGTTTTTGCGTCGGGCATTAAAATTTACATAATATGATAGTGTTTGTTAAAACCAATGAATTTGCAAAATAAACATCATTTATTACTTAAGGACCACCCGCCTGTAACACCTATTTATTTTATTGCAGAAAGGACAATCATATTGTGATCAATAAAACAGGAAAGCTATATATAGAAAATATCATATCCTTAATATAAACTCTAATCCATCAAGTCAGCATAAGCCCACATACTTTTCCGAGTATCAATCATATTTTGGTAAAGTATATTGGATTATTGGCATGTTCCGCAATGCTTGGCGCAGCGGTTGCGTTTGGATTGAGTGGGTACGTCCGTACGTCATAAAATTTTTCTAAACTTTTTAGCTACAAAAAAAAAAAACACGTAACAAGCGGCCACCCCTCTCATAACTGGTAGAGATTTCCTTAATCCCCGAAGGGTTAGGGAGAGGTGTACCGTACACTCACATGTCGCAAGTTATTTTTAAATCCCTTTTATCAGTGCGCAAGCCTATTAAACGGGTCACAAATTCAATGTCCGTAGCTGCTACTGAGAGATTTCTAATGGAGAATCCCAATAGCACTTTGCCCGACCTGGGAATCGTACCGAAGACTTCATGCACAGCAGTCGCGCTTGCGACCACTAAACCAACGAGTCACAGTGATAAACCTTCCTTCTACACTAATATTATAAAGAGGAAAGATTTGTATTTTTGTGTGTGTTTGTATGTTTGAAATAAATAAACTATAAAAATACTGCGCCGATTTCTAAAATTCTCCCACCATTGGAAAGCTACATTCACCCTGAGTAACATATGCTACTTTTAACCCTGTATTCCCACGGGAACGGGAACTACGTGGGTAAAACCGCGTGACGTCCGCTAGTATTAAATAAACCAGAGAAAAGCAAAAGTAGTTAATATTAAAAGTCCAATCAATGTAAAACAACAAACAAACCTATTCATACTCACACTCATATAGAATGCCGACATTAATTTTGACTAGGTGCAGAAATGTTCAGTTAAACCTCACTCTTGTTTCATTTTTCATTTCGAATTTCGACACAGCCGTGATTTTTTCTGAGTTATAGTTGGTGCAAGGACGAAGCTCAATAAAGCAAAGATTAATAATCTCCACTTTTTTTTCCATTGAATAGCAATTGCCATTTTCTGAAGCTATAGGACTAGTATGCATGAAGCCTTTTGGTTGATAGCAAGAGGTTTGCGCCTTTTGTTAAAGGTTTGTGATAAACTTAAACTTGTTTTTGGAAACAGAAATTAACGTAAAAGATTTTGATTTGAGAAATTATTTCGGTTTACCCACTAGGTACGAATAAATTGGTCTTGAAAACGAAGGATTGAAGAACTTAAATCCCCTAAAACGAGCGAACAATAAACTAAGCGACTGCTGATTAAATACTTTTTTAATAACTTGAGTGGTATGAATTTGAGTTAGCGAAAAAATAACTAAACTAACGACGAATATTGATTAGTAATAAAATCCAGAACGAGCTTAAAAAAAGTGACTAGTGATGTATCCATTTCAGATATTAAAATTACTAAGTAGAAATACAGAAAAAAACAACTAACATAGTTTTATATAACGATATTTATATAATTTCAATTCTTTTCTATTCGAAACACCTCATTTAAGATATAATGCTGCTCAGTATATTATTATATAAATCATTTGTTAAATATTGAAAAAAATGCAGGACGTACCGTTGACACACAAACAAATATTAGGTCGCTCAAATATTATGAAGCCACCCATTTTGTACTTTAAGTAACTCAAATTTTTGTTTGTAAGTTGCTGTTCTGTTGATTTCTCGTCGCTCGCAGTCAGTCGCTCACTTAGTAATTCAATGCCCCAAATAAATTGTTTTTGTCACTCAAAACTTTAATTTACAGCCACTCGTTTAAATACTGGGTACTTATACGAGTGACTGCAAATTAAAGTTTTTAATAGATATAAAGTTTTGAAAGGCATCATGGTTATTCTTAAATGACAATGAAACTAAGCTAAATATAAGAAGCTTGGGAAATATCGGCTTTTTCTTCGCGTTATTTTCCATCACTGCAGCTTCAGAGCAGCTATCAAAAACGGAAACCTATCACAAAAACTTATTTCCTATCTTCCCTTCGCAACGTCGCAAAATTCTGCTCTATTCGAAAAGCTATTTGCATTTTCGGATTTAGATAATCCAATCTAAAAGCTTTACAGGTGACTGGGGTCGCTCTGAAGTCAGTGTACATTGAACGGGCCAAAGTGTTTTCAGAGAATCCGATTCCCGGATTAGTGCTGAAGGATATTTGGGATACGCTGTGAAAACAAGTTAAGCTTTTACGTACAGCAAATTGAACTAGAAACTGTTTGTTGGTTATTCAATTTGAACGCTAAATCGGAACACACTGGAATAGCTATGTAGGTAATGAATTTAGCAATTTGTAGAAGGGAACAAATAAAATAATTATTAAATCTCGCAAAACGTCCAAAGAGAAAGTACACAAGAGAAACCGAGACCGAATCTACTGATGAAATGAAATTACTTCAAGTCATAATCCCTTGGGACTACAATTGGATAACAGAAGAGCCTAAAATTATTTCGCTAACATTCACGGCTTTGATAACGATCAGGAACATTCAAAAACGTAAGATACGCTGCAATGTAAAAAAGCAATTTTATTTTACTTACCCCGAAGAATTTCCGGACGTAAATAACCTTAGTAAAGGCGACTTGGCCGCCATTGCTTGCCAAGCACCTCAACGCCCCTTCGTACCCGCTGTAGTTGTCAGGATAGTCGCAAACATCGGGATGTTCGCACATAGAACATAACTGACTGTATTGGCTCTCTGAAAATACGAGTATATCCCTTATAAAAACATCCCTTTAAGGCCATTCAGGGTGAAACAAGGGTTGGAAGATAGAACTCCCTGCGGGCAAAAATGATTTCGACAAGCAAAATGGTTCGTTGAAAACTAACACAGGCTTACACGATTATGTAGATCTTTTCGTGTTAGTAACTTCAACATGAGATTTATTGCTTCTGCAAACACAGCAGCTTAGAGTTCTTGGCATGAAAGCAACGTAAGGACTTAATACGATTTAGCAAATCCGATAAGATTTTCCCGAATTGCTTTGTTACATAAATACGTGTTTAATCCTCGAATTCGGCGTTTTACAGCATAAACGGGTTTGAATAACTGTAGGAAACCGTAGGAAAGTTCAAAGAAAGCGATGAGGGTAAAATCCTTTATATTTGCTGAATGTCGACTAAACATTTTTCCGCCACAAAAAGGTCGCGAACGCCTGACCAAATCTTTCATTTAGGTACCTAAATATTTCGTTTGTAGCCAGTTATTTTCTGCAACAATAACTTTGAAACCATTCATAACACTTCGGCAATGTCAATATGGTAAATTCTTAATTAGGTATGTAACTAGTACGTAATCACAATAAATATGACCAAAGTAAAATACGATCTTTTGCTGGATTAGGCCTTCAAGGTTCACAAAAGAACTTATTTCCTATAGGACCATAAAGGAAATAAGTTCTTTTGTGAACCTTGAAGGCCTAATCCAGCAAAAGATCGTATTTTTTTGTCCTTAATCCAAAAACGGCATTTAATTAAAGACAGCTTTAGTAATAAAGTGAGTAGGATTAACTTACTCCAAAATGAATTGGTCTTAGGATCCGGCGACCATTTTCCCACGATGCAAGACTTGGTGAAGAACGTTGAGAGAGCTTTCAGTTCGTTCTCCTTCGGTGAGATGCTGTGGTCATTCATCTTCGGGAACACTGAGCGCTTCTGCAGCATTGTTAGAGGTATCTGCGGAAGAGCATAAACTTAAAAACCTAGAATTTGGTAAAATAATACAACAAAATGAAGTTATGCACACCACTTGTCCACATTTACAATCAAAATCTTAAGGATAGAACTGCCTACTGACTTAGATTTCCAAAAGAAAAACGTTGTCATGTTAACGTCTTCTAGGAAAATACAAGTCACCATAGAACAAAATAAGAACGCGATTCTTTTGTATGAAAAGACAGCCCCATTACCGTGTGCGGAACTTAGGACGAGGAATTACTGGACACAAAACCCTGTTGACATTAATATCTTTGTCATTATTACCTACGAGAATATTCTTTTGGGTTTTCCTGTTCAGAATAGCTAGAATACCCACGTAGGTATAGTAGTGGCGAATAACGTTAAGGGCCTCAATAGCGTGCTCCATAAAAACATATTTCTCACAGCTGACACTGGCTATTTGAGCTGAATTGTAAGTAGGTAGTTGTTACTCTACGAATTCTTTTGTTTTCGGAATGTAAAATAATTTTGAATGTAGAAGTATTTTTGTTTCTGGATTACGAAAAGTGAAAAGCTATTTATATGAATTGAAAAGGTAATAGACCGGCAGATGATTAAATAAAATACTTGGTCATTTGTACCAGTATGGCGGTTCTTCAGGGGTCTAATTACGCAATGACAAAAACGAAAATGATGGTCATAGCGCTGGTACCGGCGCGGCGGCACGCGGCGGCCCAATTGCGTGGGCGTTAATCGATCGTGTCGGATAAATAACGAGTGTCGAACGATTTGTTCCACAAAAATGCATGTATTTTCCGATAGTCGATTAAAAAGGAAGTGGGCGGGCGGTAGCGTAATGCCATACTTCTCCGGTGTGACTTACAGCCCGCCATACCGACGCAAATACATTAATTTAAAAAACCATTTTTAACCATTTGCACCAGGCAAATTTTTGCGCAGCTAATAGTCGGCGAGATTCACGAAAATCACCTTGCCATACTTTTCCAACAGTTCCCAATGGCCGCCATACCACCACAAAGGAGTACATTTTTTATTTTTTGCTAAACGATTTATACCAGCCTAAAGGTTTTTTTTAACAGTTCTCTGTATGATCATAAAAAGAAGTCGGAGGTGGAAATGTGTACAATATTTTCTCAAAATTCTAAGATTTTATTCAAATATGGCGCCACTATTCCCCTCTACTAGAAGTATGGCAAAAATAATAATGGTCACATTGTATCATGACCAAGTATTTTGTGTCTCCCGGTCTATAAAGTCCGTGTATCAAAAGTACGTGGTCATTTTTAAGGGTGGTATTCCTACAGATCAGCTGCCTAGCTTTTTTTCAACTATGTTGGGGCGGTTTCCAGTCTAACTGGATGCAGCTAAATACCAGTATTTTACATGGAGCTGCTAATTATCTTTCCTCCACAACCCAGTAATGGGAAATATTATACCCCGTACTGGTTGTCAAAGTTTCGGGCCACTCAATTTAATCTGGCAATCTGGATTTCATTGTTGAAATTCAGTCATTGCTCCTTTTTACTTAGGTCTTACCTTCATTATTACCATTCTTACTAAACTTGTTTTTACTTTATATTTTAATTTAAACATAGTCCCGTCTCTTTGTAATACTAATGTGTTCTGTCAGACATTCGCCGACTCGACATAATTCATGGAAATACTCGTCTGAAAGGTACTATTAGCATATTTTTTCGTTTTGTACAAATATTTGACTTGCAATTTGTGGGCCAGTTCATCGTAAAAACTTAAATAATTATTTGTTTTGCGAAGTTTATTTTTGTGTATGAAAATATGTGCTGACATTATATTTATTTACATAAAACGGTACTCAACAGTATTTAATTTAAAATAAGCACAACTTTCTGACCGCTTACAGTTTTTCGTGTCTGGGCCTGAAGTTTGAAACCCATTTTTTAAGCCTAGTTAATTGGAGCCTGGCAAGTACTAAAGTTACCTTTAAGAAGGTTCCAAAGTTATGTAGTTATACCAACTTCCGCATAAAATAACTGGCTTTTGCCCGCGGTGTCGCCCGCGTGAATGTCGGTAATATAAAAAATTACAATTATCCATACAAACTTTTTAGAAATACATGTATAGGTATACATAAATACATAAACAATCTTTTTTTTTGTAGATAAAAAAATTACAATATGTCGTCTGTCCAATTTAGGTGTTCACGTTTCGTTCGAAAAGAGAACCCTTCTGTATTTTTCGATAGCCTATTTGTTCGCCGTACATTTTTTAATAATCTCCTGTACAGAGTCGAGTTCATTTCGTATTGTGATGCCGATTGAATTACAAGTAGCTATTGAGGAGCACGAACAAGATATATGAGATTGAAATGAACACACACAACAGAGTATGTAAGTGTATAATGGATTTGCGATGATTTAAATTGGTTTCTGTAGGATCTGAGATACGCCGTTCCCTTGGCATATTAACCTTACGCCTGACGCGTTTAATTACTTTGATTTACAGGGTGGAATTCCTGCACTAACGGATACTACCACGTATTTCGTCATCATTGCTACCGATAACGTTTAGGTATGTGACAGAATGTTTTATAGAAAAACTTATGTTTTCTACAAAATTCAGTACCCAAATGACTTAGAATGACGCGACAGTTACCTTTTTTTGTTGAAAAATGTAGGTTCAAAATGATGTTTGAATGATGATTGGAAGTGGTGGCGCAGTTGTTGCGATCCCGACTTACGAACAGAAAGTGGGTTCGAACCCAGGCATGCGCATTACATTGTGTAATTTAATTCATCACCACTGCTCTCAAAATGGTGAAGGAAAACATCGTAAGAAAACATGCAGCATGTCCCAGAACTAAAAGAATCGAAGACATGTGACATCTACTAATACCAATCAGGGCACGCGTGGTGGATTATAGCCCATCCCTCTCCTAGAGAGGAGGCCTGAGTTCCTGCAGTGGGCCTGAGTTCCGGCTGATGATGATTATTATTTATTTTTAGTAAAATCTGAAACCCGACTTCAAATTACATTTTGTTAACAAACATCTCTAATTGTGTTTTGAGAAATGTACAAATGAAGTAACTTTACGTGTCTAAGGTGCTAAGTAACGTTTTTGTACATACTCTTCAAGTAATTACTTTTGACGACTTAAGGCCTCAGCAGACTTGAGCAGTCAAGATACTTCTAATATCGGCGGTTGACTAATTTGCGACTTCACCAAATCACACATCAGGCTACGCCGAAGCGTGGTTTAGAATAGGGTAGTTAACTAAAAAAATCTAATTAGTCCGTCAGATAAATTTCCAAAAATATTGGACACGTATTAAATTTTTCACGTAAGCAAACAATGAAGACGATGCAGTGCTTTGAAAACTCGTGTGACGTCATATTCTAAGACATTTGTATGACATTGTTTTAGTGACGTCACATACGGACTCAAATCTTTAACGCGGTTTATCTTCGTAGTTTTTTATTGATTTGATAAAACAAAAATACGCATCCAATATTTTTCGATAATCTAACAGACGGACTAATTAGAATTAGATTATTTTTCAAAGTCAGTAAACATCCCTCTTATTATTACGCTTGTATAGTTTTATATAGGCCCGAAAATCGCCTTTGAAAAGCGACAAACAGATGACTACAAGTGTAGGGTGTTCGAGCTTTGTCGTTGTATCGAGCTACCGAAAAGCTACTACGTAAAAATAGCAGTGATCGTCGAAGTTATTAGTCGCTTCTCTACATAGATCCTTAGTTCCCTACTCATACGAAAGGGTTTATAAGGTAAATTAATTCATACCTGCTATGTAATTACTTACCTCGTGTGAAGTCACTAATATATTCGTTACACGCTTTCATTCCAGCTCAGGATCGTTTGGGAAACAGAAACTCTGTTTACGATATATAGAACCTAAAGGGTACTAATTAATTATTCTATCTGTAAGATTAACGCAACAACTAACTGGGGAATTAGGGTTAGATGGACGATTTCAACAACGTTTTGTACTAGTATAATTTGTTGACTGTGTTCCACGGTTTAGATTTATATATTCAGTAACCTTGAATTGCCTAGCAAGTCTGCTCTAGAATATTAAATCGTATACTTTTATTACTACTTATCTCTAATATAATATTCTGCTTGACTACCCCTGTCTTTGCAGAGAAGATTTTCGGTTGGACTTATTTAATCAACGTTACGTTTCGTTTATGACCGTAATAAAAGGGAGGATTTACTCTCGTAAGTAGCTAGAAATCCGATTGGCGGTGTATGATTTTGTTAAGACCTTGAGAAATTATTAAGATTGACTGAGCATCTTGACTGAGAACCTTTAATCTGATATTCAAGCCTATGTAGGAGGCGTGACAAAGGATATAAGGTTTCCTGTCAATATTGAAGTTTGTCAGTCTCCACAGAAAACCTCTTAAAATTGACGGAAATATAAGTCGTTTCTGAGTCGTTGCCAAATAAAGAAACTTTGATGTAAATATTCGATTGAATATTTTACCTTCAGATTCAGAAACCATTCACCATTCAAGTATTTAAGTACCTACATAAAAGCTACGCCTTGAATAATTTAGGCTTTAAAGCACAAAGAGCGAAACTTGTTTAATGGCAATTGGCAATACTAGTTGTACTTTAAAGATGAGGCTCGTCTCGCCTTGAACCCATAATGGCATTATCTGCATTCTGCAAGAGATCTCGGGTGCATAAAAAATAAGACAAGTCCATGCACAATTGATATGTGCATAGTAAGTACATAATAGGACGAACAAAGACGATAAGGCAGTGATAAATAGGTTTATTGTGTTTATTGGATTTTCCTGGTCCCTTTCAGGGTCAAGTTTCCAGTGAATTGACATTGTATAGTTCACAACCGACAGATATTTATGTAGTTTGTTGGAAAAGGAACAAAGCCCTTAATATTTAGGATATACTAAAAATATAGGATTTATTCTTGTTAGCAATCATTAAGCGCTCAGACAATCGAAAGTGCTCATTATTGGAAAACCGTTACAGTCAAGGACAACGAAAGAGTCGGAAATAAGAATGTAACATTTAAATATTTTTTCTCGTGAAGGACCAGATAGCTCATCCCTCTCCTAGAGCGGAGGCCTGAGTCCCTGCAGTAGGAATGTTATAGGCTGATGATGATGATGAAAGACCTGATTTATGAACGCGGAAGCAAATGTAGTACCTAGGTAGTAAGTCAGTAAACTCACTTGAGAAAAAGGCACGAGTTAATGTAGCACGTAAAATGAAATATTTTAATCTTATCTTTGTCTGTTCGTGTTAAGTTAGTTGAATAAACTCTTACCTTATATCCAACGTTTCTGTTGACTCCTGTATGACAAGACTTGAGCCCCTTCAGTTGGTCCAGGTTATTGATAGGCAGATCATTGTGGACTACTATCACGGCTTCGTATCTGAATGGCGCTGAAACATGGAAAGAAAAGTTTAGGATGAGAAACAAAACGCTTCTCAAAAATATTAGAATATTGTGAACGATGGACAAGTAGAAGATAAAGACGGAGGTCATTAAAGCTCAGTTATAACCTCTTTGTATAACAAAAGGGATGTTTACTGACTTAAAAAAATATGATTCTGATTAGTCCGTCTGTTAGGTTATCGAAAAATATTAGATGCGTATTTTTTGTTTTATCAAATCAATGAAAATTGACGAAGATAAAACGCGTCAAAGATTTGAGTGGGGGGTTGTGACGTCACTGACCGCTAAAGAATGTCATACTAATGTCTCAGAAAATTACGTCACACGAGTTTTCAAAGCACTGTATCGTCTTCATCGTTCGTGAAAAAATAAAAAATACGTGTCCAATATTTTTTGGAAGTCCATCTGACGGACTAATTAGATTTTTTTTGTTAACTACCCTATTTCTGCTTAACTTACACAACCCCACAGAATACATAATAGTTGATAGCTTTTATCATCATCTGCCTTGTCCCATTCTACTTGGGCTCGGCGCAACGCCTTTTCTTCTTTCACTCTCTCCCGTGTCTAACGTTTTTTTTTTGTGTGTGTAATCATCATATAACCCCTTCCGCTCTTTAGCAGAGCGAAAGGTAGTGTGCTGCATCTCTTAACAACATCTCGCAGCCCCGACGGGTACCGTGTCATACGTCACGGCATCGTTTACAACTTTCTCTGTCATATCATTCCTCACACAATCCATCCTATTTGACGGCACGATTGGCGCAGTTGGTGAGGCAATGGACTGCTGCGTTGCGTGTCGCGGGTTCGATTCCCGCACGGAACAAATATTTGTATGACCTACAGATAGTTGTTTCTGGCCTGGTATTTGTGTATGTGAGTTTAAATGTTTGTGAACGCACCCACGAAACAGGAGAAATTCCTAGTGTGGGACAACGTTTTTTTTTTTAAAAAGAAAAAAAAAACATCTTTTCTTTTGCGTTCCTCTATCTCTCTAGCCATATGTGTTGTTAATTGCACTAGCCTAGTTATATTATGGCCTCAATGGCGATTATTAAGAGATGTCTATTCTTAAATACTAGAAAGTGTTGAAGGGCTGCGGGAGACTGCATAAATGTTCTAAGAGTGCCGTCTTCAGCCTAATTTGAATAAATTAAGTATATTTTTAATTTATGATATTTATGAAGGCCGTTCCACGTGCTTACTAATTTACTATAGTCGGTCTTTTCCCTAGTGATAACTGAGGCTAGTATACTGACTCATGGCGACATGGAGACAGCGACTGTCGCAACCCCGTGCCGGGCACGCCACGATACTGGCGGTAAGTCCCCTCTTTGAGGAGTGGCTTGAGAGGCGCCACGGCGCCCTCACCTTCCGTCTGACGCAGGTCCTCACCAGACACGGTTGTTTCGGGAGGTACCTGCACCGAATCAGGCGGGAGGAAACGCCCGGATGCCACCATTGTGAGGATCGACCGGAGGACACGGTGGAGCACACAGTGGAGGTGTGCCCCGCTTGGGCGGAGCCCCGCCGTGTTCTCGTAGCGGCGATCGGCGGCGGCGACCTCTCGCGCCCGGCCCTGGTGCAAGCCATGGTCCGGGGCGAGGAGGAATGGGACGCCGTCGCCTCCTTCTGCGAAGCAGTGATGCTGGCGAAGGAGGTGGCGGAACGCGAGAGGGAGAGAACCTCTCGTCCCAGCCGCCGCGGGAGGCGCTCCGGGCGTCGGGGTCCCGCGATGACCTCCGGCCACCGTAGACGCGGGCCTGTGGACGGTGAGTGATGGGCTAACTCGCCGTCCGTCCGTCTCACGACGAAAACAGGCCGTGTCGACGGCGCGTTCGTGTTCGACGCGCGCCTCAAAGAGATGTCAGCAACATGGGAGGGGCCCGAAAGGGCCGACGCCTGTCGGGGCCGCGGGTAGTCCACTGGTTATCGCGGCCTCGACATAGAGGGCGAAGAAGGAACATGGGTGGTTTTTAGTCAGTAGAAGTCTGACACTCCCTTTCGCTCTGCCCAAGAGCGGGAGGGGTTATTCGATGATTTTACACCCACCAAAAAAAAAAAAAAATGCTAGTATACTGAGGAGTTAATTTTATACATGTGAAGGTGTAAAGGCACGTAATTAATGACTTGGCATGTTTGCCGTCACGTTATCACACTCACCTTTCCCTAAGTTACACAATTTACGGGTAGGGTAACCGTGGCCATCTTTATCTCTGATCTTTGGTGTAACGACTTCCAAACTACAGTAACGTTTGTTTTGGTTTGCTTTAGTTTGTCGTTTATTTTGTGTTTATCTTGTGTTGGATATTATCGTAATGAATTTGCTGTGCGCGTTAGCATGGGGTCTTTCCGTAACATCATTCTATGTGTGATTAGTGCTGTATGTTTTACTTTTCTGTTCTTACATACTTATTTGGTGTTTAAATATGTAGTTTCATCATATTTTTTTTGCCTTTATCCCAATTCACAGCATGTCTTATTCTTCCATACTTCTCTATTACGTCATGAGGTCATTTCGTCATGTACGCCATGTCCTCCTTTCTTACCAAATTATCCTTCACACAGTCCATCCCTCGTTTCTTTGATCTTTCCCTGCTCTTATAAACATCCAAATTCATATTTAAAACTTTCCTCTCGATAATTTCCTCAGGTTTTTATGTACTATCAAGAATATAATAAGTGTCAATACGATCCAGCACTCACATAAAATACAAATCAGAGCCTACTACACAAAACTTATCAATGTATTTAAATGTTTCTACTATCTACATCGTTATTACAATGGAGGCAATAAAACAGTTTCGTTAGCCTAGGGACATATCATTTAAAACTTTCTCTCGATCAGAAGTTACGCAACCAGAAACATTATTTGAGTAATACCGATTCCATTGAAAGCGTTTGATAACATTTTATCTGTTTGAATAAATTGTACCTCATTTGAAAAGGTTCTTTTATTTAAACAAGTACAGATTACTTATTTCGTAACAGCAATGTTTTATGCTATTGAAGAGACGCCTCTGAAAGTACGGTGTGAATATGAATATTTTTTGTCTATTTCGTAATTTATTTAATTCGGTCCAGTTCAAATTTTTGCAAAATAAACTTATATGTAAGTCCTTTGCACTGGGAAAACACAGCTGGATTTTAACCATAATTATGCAGGACCGGCTAGACAGATGCAGGCTCTAAAACACTGTTTTATTTACTGTCTGACTGGCACATCAGCTAAAGAACTTTTACACGTGTCTCGAGGACTGCGGTAACTGAATTTTATAAAGGTCGATTGACCAAGTAGATACGAGTATGTAAAATACAGAAAGGTGTGGTTCAGAACAGTTTTATGGAAATAGTGAAGATATTTTTATCTGATCTTGGATTCACTACCATTTTCTGCTATATATTCTCATGTACTTCAGTATAAACGGTTACGCCATAAAGATATGTTTGTGAGCCTTTGTTTGCCCCCTATATACCGAGATGGGTAGGGTTCATACATATTTCATGACATAAGGCTAAGGGTACGTAAGTGCCCCTAACATAGAGATAGGAAAACAATCCCCTATGTATATTTCAGGACTGTGTGATGGCATAGATTTCAAGACGAGAGAAATCTCAACCTTTCGTTACTTTTATGGTGTTAGGTTAGGACTTTTTATATTTATGGGCGAGCTACAGGTATTTTAATAAAAGATATCCCAAAAAGGTCACTCGTGTTACCTTGAAATTCGGACAGGGTACACGATAAGATAGGAGACATTTTCCAAGACTATTAACTTTGATAGAAGATTAGGCACCTGCTTAACCTTTCTTGAAGCTCTCCAAGACACAGTAGAAGTAAATCTACATCTTTAGTTTACGAACTTTAATTTAAATTCAGTTTCTGAACTTCTCCGAGACATGGACACGAAACAGCTTCAAAGTTAACAAATTATAAAGATCCTCACTAAGAAGACTTTGTGATACTCGACAAAAGCTGAAATCGGGGGGAAATGAGAATACTTACGAAAGATTTCACCTAAATCAGCTTAATTAAAGAATTGGTCATTCAAGAGGAAATCTACTTAATGAACTTAAATTGAAATTCGTCTGTAAAGCATCAAAAGTTTTTGATCGATCGACTGGTTTAAAAGCAGTTGACGGTGGCGCTAGTTGCAAAGAAAAGTGTCTACAGAACCGTTAAATTAAGAACATTCAAAAGTAGTTCCCTGTTTCGCCGTCTGACATTTACTTGGCTCTTCATAGTTCACAAAGTTAAGACTACTTTTGGGCTTTGGCGTTTCAAAAGCAAATAAGTTTAAAGTGAACTCAAACAGTTGGTACTCAACCGAGCAGAATTTAGTGGTTTTCATTAAAGTTTACTGTTGGGATCTTTTGAAGAGGGCCGTAATGAGGATTTCTAACTTGGAAAGTCGTTTTACGAGTCAGTTATTTTTGAAAAGGATTTCACTTATGAAAATAAAATATTAAGGAACTCTGAATTCTGAATGAGGTTGATCCTTAAGTAAGTGGAACTAATAAAAAGTATTAAGAAGCGGTTGGTATTCATTCTGGTAGTCCGAGGGAAAGAAAAGCGAATTACATAATTTCCTAAGGGCCAATTTTACCAGTTGCCCATTAAACGGAGTTCAACTAAACTAAGTTCAAATTGATCGCGTTTACATAAGCGTTCGATCTTGGTTCAAGCACAGATTGATTTTACCGGCCACATTTTGATCACGTTTACGAAAACCAAGTTTACTTTCAACATAAAACGTAACTCGCAAATAATTGCAATAACCATAGACAACACTTGAAGTGACAGTTAATAAAAAAGCCGTCAATAGTTTAACAATTACAATTTGTTACAAGAGTACAAAATTCTTCCTCAACAAAATGGAAAATTATATATGTGTTAAAATAATTTTCAATTGAATTATATTATTAAATAGCTATAAATATATTTATTATTGGTAATTAAAGTATTTAATGTAACTTTATAATAAAAATCATATTTTGTTCCGTAAATGTAATTCTTAACTGGCAATACTACCGTCGCTTTTCGGGAAATTTTAAATTATGTCATCGTTACGACCGACTGGTGATACTTTCGTGTTGTGCCTTGAATATAATTCGGATTTTGAACATTTTTGGACTTTTGCGCTACTGCTACTGGTGACCACTGCTGTGTTGCAAATTTGTAATGGCATCAAAACGGAAGCGAGATCCTACTTTCGCCGCGAGTGAAAAACACACTAAAATAAAGTTGGTGGAGAAATATTTCAACATAGTTGAAAATAAAAAGACGGACTTATTATTTTAAGTCGATATAAAATATATATAAAGACGGATTTTATTATTTTAAGTCGATTTCATAAAAAATACGAAATCTTTCCACAACATCAACGAATACGATGACAGATGACATATCATTTGATCGCGCTTGAGCGCGTTAACCGTAGAAAATTGGGCGTTCAGAAATTAAACGAGTTCAAGCTCTGAGTTTAGTTTGTGTTGATAAAATCCAATTTGGGCTTTTGAACTCAGTTAAATGCCTAAACTGAGATTAGCTTGAAGTGATCGCGTTCAATTAAAGTGGTAAAATCGGCCCTAAGTGTTTAAACAAAACGTAGCTTAGTGATTCTTGCTTGCATGCACATGAACACTGTTGTGTGATACTTCCCTTGGGCCTCCTGTGAGGCTGAAACCGGGGGTGAGCTGTAATCCATGTATAACTTTTCGTTCTAAGACTTGGCGATTTTCTCGCAAAGTTTCCTAGCAACCCTCGTCTCCTCTAGGTACCCACCATACCACTGCTTTTGATACTCAATTTCTAATCAATAACAACCGAACAATTTTAAGTGATTCAACCATTCACCAATCTGTTTGCAAAGCGCGGTGATAGCAGTAAGGATCAACTTAAAAGAAGCTCCGTATTCTACAGTACAAGTTCGAGAGTAGATATACCCCGTATTCACAAAGGTTTCGATTCGATTTCGATTCAACAAGTCGCGTGTCTATCTCTTCTTGATAACGAAATTGAGCGAGATATAAAAATACGACTTTCCGAATCGAAATCGATTCGAAGTGTTTATGAATATGGGGCCTGATGTAAATGTCGAGAGTAAAACCTTCATAGCATAGACTTACCATCAGGCTCCTCTTCAGTCCTATACTCCTGTACTACAACGAAGTCTTGATTCTGTATTTTGGTGGCGCAGTACATGTCTTCAGGGTCGACTGGCACGATGTCTGCTTGTCGTTGTTGGATAAGGTTTAAGCAGTCCATTCTGTGAGTAGGTGGTAAAGGTTTTAAGCAGACTTCTTTTCAATGGAAAGAAGTTTGTAAAAGTAAAAGGATATAAAAGGAATTTTGAGTATAGATTATGGAAGAGACTCGTCAGTGTCGCTTCCCCCTCGTTTTTTAGGAAATCATCGCGTAGGATAGGGAGCATACATCATCGTGTAGGGTAAGGAGCATACAGCAACATAGCGGTAGGGAGTGTCAGACTGCTACTGCCTAAAACCACTTCAAGGACTAAGTGCGGAAACCTGAACCCCATAAAGAAGAAGAAGAAGATATCCATGCAGACTTTTGCATAAATACCACCTAGATATTTTCATTCAAGATCAAGTAGGAAACAACAACAAGTACTAGCATACAATGTTTTTATGTTCGAACTTAAAACAATGAAACCGAGGCGTTACGTGAATACTAAACTATAAAATGACATCTAAATTGTTTTGTTTTTCGCGTTAGTTTTTTGTTTCAGTATGCAAAGTCTGTATTGTTAGGACGTTCGTGCTATTTTAACGGTGAAAAAATCGGTAGTGTGAAACTATTTCGTACACATTCATTTGTATTGATGTTTTCCAAAAAACTAGGGCAGTTTGTATGCAAAAAGATATTTTATGTTTCGCTTGTTCTGTACTTAGTGGTGGTTATTAAGACAATTGACCCCAGTTATAATTATCTGTTTAATTTTCAATCAGGAAAATAATACGATCTGAAAATAATCCAATGGAAAAGTGGATAGGTAATACCAGGATGAAAGTATTCTATGTCATAGCCCAATTCAAGATCTATCCGATATGTCTTTATTTCAAATTCATGAAGCCATTTAGGGTGAAAAGCTAACACTTCAAATTGAATGAATTCTAATAATAGTATCTACGTATGAATGCAGATTTTAAACTGCACCATATTTACTGACTACAATAGGTTGTTGAGTTGAACAACAAACAATAAAGGTAATTAAGGTAGGTTAGTTCTAAAAATGTTGCCATAATTGGCTGAATTGGCAGAGTTGGCACGTGCCATCTCTTGTTTTTTTAAAAAGGAAATCTAGAGACACTAGATTACGTACGTCAGGAGCTAGACTTTTAGTTAATCTACATATCTAGGTTTTCCTTAGAAGCAATAATTTTTATTTTTTCTAGGTAAGTACCTGTTCTTTAATGTCAGGTGTAATTAATGTCTAACAGTGAGCAAGTAGGACTACTGATCCTATATTTTAAATCTCTTGTTAATTTACAAACTGATAATGTAAACATGGTAAATTAATTATCCTGTTTTCATTGTGACTGATACTGATAATGACCATGTCAGTTAAAAAACTTGATAACTGATGGATCGTCTATAAGATTTGACAGCTGCGTTTTAGAAACTCGGATCGTCTTTTATAATCCTTTTATGACTTCTTTCTTCAATACTTTCTCATAAAAAGGTGAAAGGTAAACATGTTTGTTATATCATAATAATGCATACACAGTTGAGCGGACTTAGCATTCAGCACATACATAGTAAAAATAGATGTCCTAATAAGTCCTACTTATTTAACCTTAATACACAAGATGGATGTCCTATATTTTGCTGAACTGGACATATTTGGCGAAGCCATGAGACACACAGTGTTACATTTTTGTCTTTAGATCTATGTATATTTTCCTCATATTATTTTTTGTTTTATATTGGGTTTACTTGTGGCATGTGCTAAATAGGTAAATGGATTTTCTTTCCATACTGGTTTTAATATTTTTTTTACCTACACAAAGGACCGTTGGATGGACTGAATTGGAGATGATTTACCTAGCTTGAAAGGAGGCTGATATGATAAGCAATTGAGAAGTAGATATGAAAAAAAGGAGATAATCTGCTGCACCGATCCCGAATAAATTGCCATAGAAGAATGATGATAAGACTTGATTTCCTTACCTGTCTCTTGCTGGTACACATTCAATTTGGGTCTTGGACTTCGTCGGGGCATTCGTCATATCCTGACATGCTTTCAGGTACTGCGACGGGACACATATTTTAACTACAACATAGTAATTCACGTTTTAAACTTGTTGCGCCGACCCTACCACACGCACAGGGTTCACCACAGTCTTGCCTGCACGATAACACGGGGCACACGATACATTGCGCGTGTGGTTGGTAAAACTGTATTACCATTACCAACCACACGCGCGATTTACTGCGTGCACCGTGTAATCTAGCAGGCAAAAGTGTGGTGAAGCTTGAGCGTGTGGTAGGCCTATAAGTAGCACTGGACAAGGGCAGGTAGATGATGGTATTAATTCACATTTTCAATGAGTACCACACTTTCAAGAACTTTTTGGAAGAAGCTCGGAAGAGTCAAATATTTATTATTACGTCTTGCAGTTGCAACCAAAGGTTTCTTGTGTTTTACAAATGCTGTTTGAAAATCGTTATTTGCACGCAAATGAAAAATTTAACAAACATTTCGGGATACTTTCCAAAACAGTATCGGACCAGAAAAAGCATAGGTACTTACTTATTGCAATTAGATTTCGTGCATAACAATATTTGTTATTGTTTTCAAGTTTATTCAAAGTCAACGAACTCATGTAGGTAGGTACTTATATTTAAAATGATTTACAAGCTGTTTGGCCTTCGCGGAATGACAATATTTTTATCTTACTTCTAGACCTTTGACATTATTTATTAAAAAAAATTGGACAGTATTTTCCTTTGCTCAAATACTAAAGTGCATACATCCAAAAAAGACATGGTAAAAGTAAGATTTAAAAACGGGTATTTTAATTATAATTTCCAAACAATTCGATCCGAGGCGATTTATCGAAATACTAACTCACGGACATAAATTGAACAATAATCGATTCACGAAATTCGGGATTCGAATCGAATAAACACATCAAGAGAATGGTTCCCACAAAAATTTATGGGCCATTCTGTTAGAAATATTAGAATCGGAAAATAACATTCAAGACTCGAAATAGTTAAAAATGTAAACTATTTTCATTGGTGTTGTCAGGTGTTGTGGTGAACACAACACCAATGAAAATTTTACTCTAAGAACATAATAAGTACTACTTAGGCGTCAGATTGATCATTTCTCAACAAATAGTTACGGAACGCGCTAATATTCAGAAATATGAGCTGGGTTAAATGTCAAAGTTATCGTATCTTTACCTTATTATTACCTATACTAAAAACTGATAGTCGCTAGGCGGTCCGACTGTCCGAGATTACTAAATCCGTTTACATTATAACTTTGGATGCAGCCGTAACAATTTTTATGACTACTTTTAGTATCGCTTGACAAGATATAATCTTTTCATTGTTAAATTCCATGAATTGCGATGAACAGACACTAAAAACCCGGAAAACTTTGGTCACAAGCACAGCACTTGATCATCACAATCATTTTCGCCAAAAAACAAAAATGGTTCTCGAATCATTCAATTTTGAAAATCGAATTCCATAAACAAAACGCACGGCCTTTTCAGGCTTGGGAAAAAATCACATTCCATAATAAACAAAAAAAAATAGTACAAAAAGAAATAGCACACTTTAAAAATAGAACATACATGACGACGATTTGCTGTGCACACAAACACATGTCAGGGCTATGAGATAAATGTATTTTAATGCCATGGTCAAGGCAAGCTCGCGTGCTACCGCCTTACTACCGCGGACCGTCCAAGCAACTTCTTTTATATTCTTGCGTTATCTTAACTGTGATTGTTTCACCATGTATTAACGAACACAGAGGTGGACACTGCATTTGCGGACGACTGGCTTGTAAGGTTTGCGGGGCACTGTGTCACGTGTGTTGCTAATTGGAAAACAGTACGCGATACAGACTTAAGATTGATTAGATAAGATCCTGATATTATAATCATTGAGAAGTGATTATACATATAAATCTACCACCTCAAAAGTTAAACCATTGATTGTACAAGAACCTAAGCCTGGTAATCAGTACTAAAGCCTGAAAAATATGGTTAGGATAAAGAGTAACATTGTTTATTCATAATGGCACCTACCTTAAAATATTAGCAAATTCATACCCTTAATATACAATTATTGTTCTACTTATGCTAAAAATGTGATCAATCACTTATTTTAGAAGAAAAATCATTTACCTTAGCGGTCCTGCGTCGTTCTAGTATTCGTATCGATCTTCATTACCTGCTCGTTTGCAAGAGTCATCGCTCGCTTGAGACCATGGCTTGATTAAATAATAGGTACAATACAAAGCCGAACGCGGCTATTTTATTTAAGATTTGTTTTCTTCCTTATATTCGAATTAGAAAATGTAAAGTTTACAGTTAAGGTGGAAGCTCACATCTGGCCCGCGAAATTCTAATTTTCTTACGTTTTTGGCAATTTGCAGGCCAGTGCTTGGTTGTATGTTTATGAAAATTTGATTTGCGACTGTAAGACGTATGAAGTTACCGAATTATAACCATCAAAATTACTAACTACTAAAGAACGACGACTAAATTACTAAAGAATGACTTTTACATGCAAAAATCAATCTTGACATGAAAATGAACTTGGAGGGTTGTATTGATAATTTTGATGGTTATAATTCGGTAACTTCATACGTCTTACAGTCGCAAATCAAATTTTCATAAACATACAACCAAGCACTGGCCTGCAAATTGCCAAAAACGTAAGAAAATTAGAATTTCGCGGGCCAGATGTGAGCTTCCACCTTAAACAGGCCTAGCCCTTTTTTGTTGTTTTTTGACCTGGTTACTGGGTTAATAAGAACAAAATCAATAGGTCCGTTCGTATTTTGAATCAAAAACAATCAATTGGATTTTCTGGTCTTTGCGGCCAGGCAATAAAATGACAATAATAATAATATTTTTTTAAATGATTTTCATTTTATTCGATGATATTCTTGTTATTTATTTTCAGTCCATTTTTAAATATTAGTGCAAGGGTTACAGATAATATCTGTTTAAAAAGTTGTACAAACGCATCGTGAAAGTTTTGAAGAATTAAAAAAAAAACCTATTGTAGCCTTTTAATGCAAATAATTATGAGGTAGTTACTTACTTACTGATGGAATATAAGTAATTATCAATCGATTTATGCAATAAGTACATAATTTGTTTTCATAAACATCATTTTGATTTGTGGAATGCCTATTTATTTACGCTTGTTTTTAATTTAAAAGCTATTTATATTGTTTGTTTTGTCCGTGTGAGACATTACATTGCACAATAGTTGAGAATAAAAAAAAAGTTTTGATTATGTCAAAACATTAGAATTATGATTGTGCGTCAATCATTTCATTTTGCTTCAAAGATCATTAATGATTGTTTAAGTATGGACTGGATTCATTGCAACAATTGTTTTACTCAGTTAGAACCTGGAACAACTCTGCATTTAACATCATGTGGTCACATGTTTTGTAACAATTGCTTAGAGAAAGGTATGGTTATTCCTATAATAAATCAAATAAAAAGGGTTGGCATCGGTACCTACATGGATTAACTATTAATTTATTATTTAAATTGTAGGCGGTAAAGACAGTACATGTTTAATATGCCGAGCGCCGTGTTCAATCATGAAACTTGTTCCCGACGTATGTTATTTCGTAAAATATTACTTATCAACTTCTTACAATACCTTGGAATATAATTTTCTCAAGTACATTTAATTTTAAGATGAAACAAGAGATTCAAGATTACTTTACCGATCCAGAGGAATTAATTAAAAAGTCCTGTGAGGTGTTACAGTTTCAGAGACAACACAGGCGGCGGTTGTTATCTTATTTATTGCAATCAGTAAGTTATTTACTTGCTTGTAGCTATCTACTTAATTAAATTGTGTAGTTATAATTCTAGGCTTGTTTTACATTATTAAAAGCAGCTTTTATACGTTCTTATGTTTTGTGTTTAAAGTAAGTACGTTAGGTAAGAAAAATAAACGTCAATTGTTTCGTAGGTACTTACTGAAATTACAAATAGGCATTTTTTTACTATTGCTTGTTACCTACTGTTTGTATCATTAACATTACAGCACGAAAACTATTATAAGCCTGTTTACGACCTCCGGTAAAGTCATGCTCCTTGTAAAAACCGCACACACAGCATTAGTAGGTACCACTAACACCACATTGTAAATAAAAGTCCAAATCACATGCATACTACTAAACCATCATCGTCATCATCTGCTTAGCCTTTTCTCAACTTTGGTGGGGTTGGCTTCCAGTCTTACCGGATGCAGATGAATACCAGTATTTTACATAGATTTTTGGTTCACTGACTACGGGCTCGTTTACGGAGACGCGGAGCAGCAGGCTCGTCGCATCCTTTTTTATTAATTTACAACACAAAGAACGCTGCATTTTAAACTAACGAGCGATAAATCACTTCTCGTAAAATCATCGTTTGAAATCGTTAACGTTTTCATTCATCGCTATGTGCTTGAATTAAAAACGCACAACTCGCCGCGCGACCCTACGCGTCTCCGTAAATGAGGCCCACCTGTGACGACTGTCAAAGATGTACAAATTGCAGCCGGGACGTGCTTTCCGAGGCACGTACGAAACTCGGTACGTAATGGGTAAACACCCATCCACACGGACCAACCTAGCAGTACAGTCCGACATAACCTTCTGTTTGCCCCAGACAGAGCGGGGTATCCATGTAAACTTTCCCTCTCAAATAAAAGGACATAAACTCTGTGGCCCATGGACATGATCTCTTATGGCTTTTCATGAGTGAAGTTTATACAGGATGTTAGGTTAGACGAAGGAGATATTGAAGGAGGGGTATTCAGTATTCGATTCTCGTCCTAAATATGTAAAAAAATTAAAACCTTAATTTGTGACAGAATTGTGCCAAGGCCCTCCGCGCGCTCTTCAGATCTCACTTTATGAGAGGTTTATTTTTTGCCGTTGCCCTACGCCAGTTGTACAATATGAAAGGAAAATGAATTATACTTAAAAGTCATTGATCCGCGCACATTGTCCGTGATTAACGCAAGGGTTGCGAGACTTTTCCGAAGCGTTTGGTATGGTTCTGTCTGTTATTTATCAGTTTTTTTTGTTCATATTTTTAACAACTTATCATGTAAGCATAGCAGGTTTCAATATGTCCCTCGTTCAAACTAACATACTGTGTTTTATCTAATCGAATTGGAAAAGCATTGTTACTCTCCTATTTTCGGAAACACTGTCACATTTTATATATTTCAGACGAAGAAATTCTATACGGCACGGACCGAGTTAAAACGCATGACCGAGTTATGTCAGAAGCAGCACAACCAACTGAAGGAGTATCACAGAACTATACGGAGTTTAGAAGCTCAGTTGGCGAACCAGTCCAGTAACAGATAACTTAGTTTTTTATTAAATTTGTAGCATAGGTACTAGCTTTTGCGCATGGTTGTACTATGAAGCCGAATGTCATTCCCAGGGTTCTCTTGGAATCTGTTGAAAAGGCCTTAGGTTTGATTCCCAGGTGGTGCCATGTTATTGGGGTTTTCCATCACAAGTTTCTCTATAATAGCTCCTAATATTGGCCCCATAGCTGCATGGACTTAAAGCGTACAGTCTAGAAAGCTTTAATTAAAATCACCAGGGCTAATAAGTTAATAACAAAAGTCAAAACTACTTCGCAACGTTAAATTCAAAACTTTTGTGATTTAGATAGCCATATGTAAAATTACGAAACAACAGAAATAAGTAACAACTAGTACCGGTACCGGTACTAGTTGTTACCGACCCCAATATAGTTGGGAAAAGGCTAGGCAGATGATGATGAACAGATATAAGTAAACAAAAGAGGATACTCCAATAGGAACCCCTAACAACCAACAAAACATACCATAAACAATTTTTTATCGTTCAAAAATTAAACTTCGGAACGAATTTTAATACCTTTTTATGAGGTTCTGTTCTGTTCACGTATGTACGCAAGGGAATATATTTTCAGAGCATGTATCGCCGTTCAACATCCCTATTTCGCCTGGGAGCAACATTTCACCGAGCTTCGTGCAGACCACTCCCACATACAAGCGTAATGCGAAAAGTACGCCATTTTCGGTAAGTCACCTTTTTATGACTCTTTTGAATTAAAACGGTGGTGTTATATTAGGGTCAAGGGACAAGTTGGTCTTAAAATGAACATGGACAAGACAAAAGTTATGTCGAATATCCGTGATCCACCCGTACCGGTAATTGTTGGGAGCGATACTCTCGAAGTTGTCGTTAGTTATGTCTACCTTGGACAAACTGATCCAACTTCGACAAAGAGGTCGCCCGAAGGATCCAACTCGGATGGGCGGCGTTCGGGAAACTACGCGACATCTTTTCGTCCAAAATTCCGCCGTGTCTTAAGACGAGGGTGTACTTATAACCAGTGTGTGTTGCCAGTGATGACTTATGGCACAGAGACGTGGTCCTTAACAGCTGGCCTCTTAGAGAAGCTCAGAGTCACACAACGAGCCATGGAGAGAGCTATGCTCGGAGCTTCTTTGTGCGACAAAATCCATAGTAATGAGGACATTCGCCGATGAACCAGGGTCACCGACATACTCGTAGCTCTCAGAATATGCAAGTTGAAATGGCAATGGGCAGACCACATCGCTCGACGAACGGACAAATTAAAAGAAAAAGTCTAAAAAACAAGAAGACATTTCGGTTTTTTAATACTAATGTATTATTTAAAAACGAGGAGCTCGTGGACGAGGAGCTCGTGGCTTTATAAGAACTGCCACTCGGGTCGATCTTTAGGTTAAGCTGAGCTTGCCTAGGTCGATCTGTGGATGGGTGACCGCCCATTACATACCGAGTTTCCTCCGTGCCTCGGAAAGCACGTTAAGCTGTTGGTCCCGGGTGCCATATACAGGGTGTTTGGAAGGGAGCTGTACATACGCCTAGGGTAGAAACTAGGGATAGTCTGCTACCTACCCCCGCCCATTATATTGACCTTGGCCTCAAGGTTTTTTTTTAATTTAAAATTATTTCTTTACCTTACTACGGTACTTCAGGCCCCATAACTTTTCTTCTCCACAATTTTCTGGTGTAAAATAAATTTTTGCAGGACCCTAAGACTCTAACGATTAAAACAAGACCATTAGCCGACCGGTCCCATGGATAGATTTTGAGCTACAGGTAGTTTTAGTCAAAAAGTCAAATAAAAAATAATAATAAATTAAAAAAAAAACCTTGAGGCCAAGGTCAATATAATGGGCGGGGGTAGGTAGCAGACTATCCCTAGTTTCTACCCTAGGCGTATGTACAGCTCCCTTCCAAACACCCTGTATAGATCTTTGGCAGTCGTTACGGGTAGTCAGTGACCTGAAAGTCTGACATCCAGTCTTACCAAAGGGTATCGTATTACCTAGTATTAACTGGGTTGTGGAGGTCAGATAGGCAGTCGCTCTATGTAAAATACTGGTATTCAGCTGCATCCGGTTAGACTGGAAGCCGACCCCAATATAGTTGGGAAAAGGCTAGGCAGATGATGATGATATTATTTAAAAACAGATTCTAAAAATTAGTTCAATTGTCAAAAAAAATAGTTTGTTCTTACAAATTGGATTGTTGACTGCTATGAACTGATTTGAAAGTTGGCTATACATTGTATGAGACATTCGGAACAATCACGCAGTCTAAATGGAATTGTGGCGAACACCAAGATGTAAAGGATATCATCGTTTAACGATGATATCCTTTAGTAAAATTAAAAAAAAAAAAAATAGTTGTATGGTATTCCGGTGTATCTATCAGAGCATGGATTGTACTGATTGTAGATAATAGCCAGATGATAACTAGCAGAAGAACCAATAGGTATTTACTAGGCTAGAATGTCACTTGAGTGATGCTCGATGTGAACTTTACAGCAAAACAAAAAACAAACCCACGGACAATAAAAATCTAGATATCTACACTAATCAGACTAATATTATAAAGGCGAAAGTTTGTGAGCATACACACACAGGCGAAACATACACACACAGTGTGTATGTTTGTTACTTCTTCACGTAAAAACTACTGAACGGATTTTAATAAACTTTAGTACACAGATAGTTTATAACCTGGATTAACACATAGGATAGTTGTTATCCCGGTTTTATCTTCCCGTGGGATAATTTTTAAGTTTTAGCGGGTGAAGCCGCTGGCAACAGCTAGTAATATTACAAAGAGAACAGATTTGTATTTTTGTGTATGTATGTATGTTTGTAATGAATGAACTCAAAAATTACTACGACGATTTCTAAAACTCTCTCACCGTTGGAAAGCTACATTCACCCTAAGTAACATAGGCTACTTTTTATCCTTGCATTCCCACGGGAACGGGAACTACGCGGGTAAAACCGCGTGACGTCCGCTAGTATAGTAATAAAAGATAAAAAAAAAATTGGGTCTGTTTTTGATCACATTTTTCTTCTGTAAAGAATTTATTTGGCTAACTTACACAATAAAATGTAAACTAACAAATTAATAATAAAGAAACTGTGATGTTTTATTCCAGTCGCAAAAAAGCATTAGAGTTACAGGCGGGTCGTCAGTTCTAACACAAGTTAGTTGTTATCTCAAAAGCATGATACACGTGTTTTTTATTTCATATAGTAATAATTTGTTTTGTTTAATTTAATAGTTCATAGGTATTTTCCTCGTTTTATCTCACACATAATAATTATATGCAGATATAAATAAGGAAAATGAATTATTCATAATATTGCTCTCGTTATTCTGTAAATGTCTTTTTTTTCGGTTTCGATAATTAATTAGAATTCGTTGTTCTTAAATGAAGCAAGAAATAAAAATAAATTTTGTTGTAAGAAGAAGCTAAGGTCTGTAATGAGAAAATACTAGTAAACCTGCTCATTAATTTGCTAGTTTACAATATATGTAGAAGCTTAAGTATCTGCCATTTTTGATCAAGGTGTATTTTAGCGTTGCTATCCTAAATGTTATCACTGTTAAAACCTTGAATTTGAGGTTATCAAGAAACAAACTTACGCGTATTACCGTTATTTTCGTTGTTGCGTAGTTAAAAAAAGGGTGTAAAAGTACCCTTAACGCAAACAAAGGGTACTTCCTCTCCCCACTACTGCGATATTTTTTTTGTTCTAGACCATACCTGGGAACCCCCTAGTTACGGAGATATTGGGAGTCAAAATTCCAAATTTTTCACAGCCGTTTTTGTAAATACTAGTTTTTCAGGTTATAACTTTACTTAAATTACCTCCATGACCCGTTTACTATTATTTACTATAAGCATCCACTGGCACATTGTTTTAAGAGTACCTACTACATTGAGTTTTACCGTAAAATGTGTTAGTAAACTTAGGTTGATGCACAGAATGCTTGGTTGACGGCTGTGTGGTGGGTTAATTTATACCCTGTATATACTAAATTTATTGTGTATTATAATTTTAGAAGCTGTGTTTTCATATCCCATTATCAGAATCAATAAATCGTATTATTGTATCAACATACTTCTCTTTCCCGAATCCCAACTTATTTGGAATCGGTGCAGCGTGTCTTATTCTTCGATACTTTTCAATTACTCGTTATCTTATCCTCCTTTCATGCCATACCATCCATCACACAATCCATCCATCGTTTCTTTGGTCTTCCTCTACTCTTACACCAAGTCCATATTCATTCTCAAAACTTTCTTTATGATATTTTCCTTATTCCTCCATATCACATGTCCTTAACATGATTACCACACAACTCTTATGTACTCAGTTCTAATTTTATCCATTCGCGTAACAACACACATCTCCTTATACCATACCAGTCTTAAATTATATGGTGTCATAACATAATTACCAATAAAATATCTTCTTACCTAGATAGACCAAGGGAGTACCCTGTCCCAACATCGACTGACAATCTTAAAGCCAGGGTACTCCCGTGGTCCTGTACACTAAATATACCAAAACATAATGATAACATTTTGACCTTAGGTTCAGCAGTATCAGTCGAACCTAGTGACGCCGACTCGGATAAGCAAGCAGAGGTCTGCGAACGTGAGTGCTCATAGCCAGGTGATTATATCAGTATTCTTAACGTTTTTTTCTGTAGCTAAACTGTTAATTGTACCAGATTGTAGGAAATATAACATTATAGTACGCCTGAAATCCATAAAGGCAGAGGTGTAACTAAGTCCCATAATAAAGAGCGTCGATCTTATTGACATAAGTTTTATACAAATCCATGGTTGCTACTGTAAATTCTTGTTGGAAAAAAAACTTTTTATTCCCTTACCTTGGCCTCTGTTCCCAACATTTGGTTGAGTTATGTGAACAATATGGCAACCAGCTGACTTTTATTATTGTTTTAGAATGGGTTTGGTTCTATGATATTATAAGTTTTCAGTTGTTGTTTTTTAATTTATTTATTTAAGAACAGAAAATGAAGAAACAAAACAGAAGTTTAAATAAAAAAATACTTATTGGAAACCGTTCTTTAATAGCTGTCAAATAAATAACGTTTCTGTTACTATTTGCTTTTCTATTCCCTAGTTTAGTAACCTCTTTAATACAAGTTAACAGTCATCATTGATTCGTTCCCTACCCAGATTAATATTCTTATTCTTGCTCTTGTTTTTATGCACGAACCCCAGGGAGTTGTACCAAGATGTTTGCAGCTCTTGAATTCATCCGAGTCAACGATCACAAGGGCTTTATGTGAACCTGCACGAAACCACAAAGCGCCTTTTCCAATTTTTTGTTGTTGCTAAGATGATATTTCTTGCCATTAACACCAATTGCGAGCGGAATTTCAAATAAATTCGTTTACCTAAAAACTTATATTTTCTTTTCCAGCGATCGAACACGTCCAATAAGATTTCGTCGACTGTCTTCACTCCACCTACTCCCGAGTCCGCTGGGTACTCCAACTTTTTAAAGAGTCTCTGATGGTATTCTGAACGCATCCGAAAATTCTCTCGCGTGTGCCTGTGCGAATTTCCATAAAAAAATACACATTTATTTTTTATTACAACTGGCAGCATTGGAAAACCGAATTATTCAGCCTATTTTCTTTAGGCCTGTGTTACATTGTGTGACAGGGCGTTGTATATGACACGAATATTATATTATTTTATGTCAAGACTCGAGATATGGGGATGAAATGGTTTGGGAAAAGACATGTGGTTTATGATAATGTTCCGTGTCATATTGTACATTTATTTTGCTTCCAAAATAATGTTTCTCATCTAAGCCTGTATCGGGTTTTTGTTTAGTTATACAATGTTGTGTACATAACCCTAGCTTAGAAAAAAGATTGCTTTGTGTTCAATATGTATTCTTGGAGGTGTTTTAGTTAAATGTATTTTTATTCAAGTATAAAATGATGTGGTCGAAGCCTTAATTAGATTACCTACAATGGTCTTAAATTGAATTCCGATCGTCGCGCTGATTGGATGAAATTGCGCGTTCCAAATCTGAAATTATGCAGAGCTTAAATTATATTCCGTGAACATAATTTAAAATTATTATTCAATTTTATTTATTCAAAATTTTAATATTGTAGTTGCCAATTCAACGAGTGAATGATTTTATTTTACATAAGATAAATACCGTTTGTTATTATGTGACTAAATACAATTAACATCGAACTTTCACGGTCAATAAAGCAATTCAACTTTTTCTATCACACAAATTGTCTTTGTCAAATGATCATAACAAATCAAATTGACTTTTTAATTAGTATTTCGTAAAAAAAACTTTATCGGGTGATTTATTTTCTAGGTCTTTCAGTAGCGGTAGTGAATCGGGCTATTTGACAAACAGTCCTTTGCGATCGCCCGGTGTTTATTATATTTATATAAAACAACGAAGATTACGAGGTTCAATTAGAACTTACATTTTGTATTATTAGGAGACTAGGAGTTAAGATAAGTGAGGTTTCATTTCAATTTGTTTCTTTTTATTGTGTTTTTTTTTTATACCATTACCAAAATTTTCAAACATGGTACGTGATGTGGTGATGGGAGTGATATTGTTGTGAATAATTTGTTTATTTTTTGTAATGTTGTAATAATATTGTTAGGATAGTCTTCTGTTAACTACAATTTCTGTGTTCTAAATTCGCCATTTTATGCTAAATAAAATGACGATGTAGACAACAAATGGAATGAAAGCATCGCTACAAAATGGAAATGACTACTAAGCGTATTACAACGGACCGAGTTCTGCATTCTCCTAATAGAATAGCTTTTAGTATTTAAATTTTATATTTATGCATGTTAATTTGAAAATTTAAACATAATTTGCATGTTTTTTGTTTCTGTCTATTTAATAAAATACGTTTGTTGTTCGTTTGGATTTTTATTTTAAAATGGGAACAGTGGGTACATTTTCTCCATAGAGATAGATCTACGATTTGGAATGGGTTTCTACACAGTACTTACTTTCACAAGATATTATGCCTTGTGACTGTGACTGTAGCTTCGTTTTATTTGTTTTTCTGACATTCAAAAGTGCCTGTAATGTTTTAATTGAAATAAATGCTTGAAGTTTTAGTATCCGATTACAATCATCAGTCCGATAGGGACCTAACCACTCTGTAAATATTACTTACTTTATTTATTAGTAATATGTACAAATGAACAGGCTATTGTCAGTTTACTAATTTAATTCGCTAGCTACATTGATTGTCCCGCCTTGCAGGCGAAACCACTTAATAAAAAGGCAAAACCTAGCGAGTTATGGTTTCAAATTTTTTTTATGGGCTGGTTATTATGAGGTCCGGGGTTGAAGGTTGTATAAACAATCTGCTAATCCAATGATCATTTTCACGAAAGCACATTACATCTTGTCTGTGATCCCCGAAGGGTTAGGCAGGTGTGTTAATATACCAGCATTTCGCCAGTTATGTTTAAGTCTCCATGTAAAAGGTCCCCGTACCTATTGTCATCAACCGGGCACATTTCAGGGCTGCTACTGGGAAATTTCTGATATAAAAAAACACAATAACACTTTGGTCGACCTGGACATCAAACCTATAGGACCTCGTTCACAGCAATCGCTTGTGATCACTAGACCAACGACACAGTTGAAGTCGCGGAAGTTAAATTAATACCAATATAAAAGCAATACTATTCAAAAGGGTCACATTATAAAGTCAGGACATACACTTTTAGATTCTTGAACTGGACACTTCAATAGTGTGTCTGGGACGACCCCGTACGCTATTCCCTTTCGTTATGGGCATGCTCAGCGCAGTTGAGCTGTTTAATTAATTGTTAAGCTGTTTGTTGTTATTTGTTTATGTATGTGCTGCTCTTTTGTGTTGCTGCTGTCCACTAACGAATAAATACATATTCTATTCTATTCTATTTGATGTTATTGCATACTGCACCGCGCACCTGGGCGCCAATAGGATAATTCACATTTCACACAAACAAAAGATGAAGACGATACAGCTTCGAACAATCGCAAGTCGTGTGACGAATAGAATAGAATAGAATAGAATAGAATAAATTTATTTGCTTAAACATGTGTACACATACAGTAATAAAAAGTGCATGTAGGATGACATAGGTAAATATTCGTTCATACATGTTTGCCACATACTATGGCGTGCAAATACTTTGAATAAAAATTTGTAATTTGTGATTTTAATTAGGTATATCATTTCAGTCGTCCAATACGATTACTTAGAAGTGAATTATAAAAAAATATTAAACACATAATGGCAAATTTCAAAATATAAGTACAGTCATGTCTAAAGTAAAAAAATCAAAATTATAATAAAAAATAGTATAAGCACATAATAATAAAAATCAATCAAAATTATAATAAAAAATAGTAAACACATAATAATAAAAGTCATTCAAAATTATAATAAAAAATAGTAAGCACAATAATAAATGTCAAAATGTAGGTACACAATCATGTCAAATTAGGTATTTAATAAAATTATAATTTAATCTATGTCACAGTAAATGGTTCTGCCAGAAATTCATCAATATTATAGTATGCTTTGTCAGTTAGAAATGATTTTAGTTGTTTCAACAATTGTACATTACTAAGCTCTCTCCAACTTTTAGGCAATTTATTATAAATAATGGGAGCCATGCAGAAAACACTTTTGCGCATAAGTGCCGTCCTACTCCTGTGCAAACACAGCTGATATTGATCACGCCTGTTTCTTGGGAATTTATCAGTCATTCGCGAAAATAAGTTACTGTTATTCCTAATAAACCTTACCATTTCCAGAATATAAAGGGAGGTCAGTGTCAATATTTTATAACGTAAGAAATATGGCTTACAACTATCGGTGGTTTTTAACTTAAACATGGCTCTGAGACATCTCTTTTGTGCTTTGAATGCGGCTTCTTTATCAGTTGAGTTCCCCCAAAAGATAACCCCATATCTGAGAACAGATTCAGTCAACCCGTAGTAAGCAGTTAATAAGGCATCTATGTTGACTTTACGAGACAAAATGTACAGGGCAAATGCACTACTGCTTATTCTTTTAGTCAGGTCCTCTACATGCGCCTTCCAATTTAAACTTCTATCTATCGTTACTCCCAAAAACTTGGTTGTGTTAACTGTGTCAATTTTGTTATTATTGTATGTTACGTCAAGATTTGGAAGAGTCAATGTACGCTGGCTAAAATGCATAATTAAAGTCTTTGCAAGATTTATTTTTAAATTATTATTGTCCAACCATGCTACAGTTTCTTTTAATGCGTTATTTATGTCCTCTTTATAAAAATCTTTTTGATTACATCGAATAGTAATCGTACTGTCATCCGCAAACAGAGTCATAGGATACTTGATTGCCCTTGGAAAGTCATTAATATATAATGTAAAAAGCGGTGGCCCTAGTATACTTCCTTGTGGAACTCCGTACATAACATTACGTTCCTCCGAAAGAAAGATTTCTTCTCTTTTGGTGCTTATATTTAGTTTGTTAATTTCTGTTATTTGTTTTCTGTCATGTAGGTACGATTTTAATAGTTCAAGGACATTACCTCTTATACCGTAAGCTTCCAGTTTTTTAAATAAAATATTATGTTGCACATAATCGAAAGCCTGTGTCATGTCACAAAATATCGCGCACACTGGATTGTTTTTATCCATATTTGTCATGACCGTGTGCAAAAAATCATAAATGGCCATGTTAATTGATTTGTTTTTTCTAAAACCTTTTTGTTCGTTGCACAGAGTATTATTTGCTTCTAGATATAAATTGAGTTCTTTAGAAATATACTTTTCAATTATTTTCGAAAAAATTGGTATCAATGCAATAGGTCTATAGTATTCCATTAACTCTCTATCTTGTTTTTTGAATAATGGCTTAATAACCGTTTTTTTCAGGGCATCCGGAAAAATACCTTCGCTTATACACATATTTATAATATAACTTAACGGACAACAAATTTCCTCGGACACTGCTTTCAGTATTTTTGTACAAATGCCATCGTAACCTACACTGTTTGTATTATTAAGAGCTAAGATTGTTTTTAAAACGTCACTTGGCAAACTTGGAGCCATGAACATAGAATCTTTTCTATTTAAAATATATTTTGTGACTCTGTCTCCCGAATTAATAATTGGCTTAATTTTATCAATATAATAATTATTAAATACATTAGAAATACATTTTGGATCCGTGATAATGTCATTATTGTTAACTCTAATTTTATTAATATTATTCTTTGGCATATTTAATTTAATTTGATTTATTATTTGCCATGTGGTCTTGGATTTATTTGTAGAAGTTTTTATTTTATAATTATTTTGAGCTCGTTGAGTTAAATTTATAATTTTTTTGAATAGACATGAGTAATTTTTAAATTGTGTCTTATTATTCTGAGACGGTTTTGAGCGATATTGCCACAGTAGTTGTCGTTTTTTCTCGCTGCATTTTTTGATACCACGCGATACCCATTTTTGCTTTTTTTTGACATTTACCCAAACAACCGTTTCGGGGAAGCACTGTCTGTAAAGCATTAAAAAAATATCATAAAACGCGTTAAATGCTTCATTTGGGTCATTTGATTGAAATACATCTGAAAACGTTAGACTTCTCAGATGGCCCTTAAATTTCTTAATATTATCATTATGATAGTCACGTCTTCTTCTGCTCCATCGATTAATAGTACATACTGTGCTAATTGGGCATTTCAGTAACTGAGCTGTGTGATCTGACAATGCTAACTCCACTACTGACGCCTTACAGCGCCTATTAAAGTTATGCGCAAAATTGTCAATGCATGTTTTGCTCTTAAGACGAGTTGGTTGATAAAGCGCTAGTTTCAAGTTAAAGCTTAATAACATATTTTCGAATTCTATTGATTGGTTATTCCGTTTTAGTACATCGATATTAAAGTCCCCTGCCAAAACAATATTTTTACAATCCTTTTTCATTAAAATATTTAATATCCGCTCTATTTTACTAATACATTCATTGAAATTATTTATATTTGGTACTCTGTAAATGCAAACACATACTATTTTGTGAATTATCAGACGTCACACGGTTAGTACTTTTTTACCCACAAAGTGACGTCAAAAACCCCCACTCATGATCTTTGACTCGTATTATTTTCGTAAATTTTCAATTATTTGTTATAACAAAAAACACGTACCTATCCATTTTTTTTCGATATTCTACTAGATGGACTAATTAGATTTTTTTGGTGAAATACCCTATTGTTTGAACTCCTTACTCAGATAATAAAAAGAAGGAAACCCAAAGATAACGGTAAAATACCTTTTTTCCTTATTTTTTTTTCAGGAGGGCACTCAATTACCTTGAGACCTTTGGTGTACCCAAAGACTTAATAATATAAAATTTAAAACTTAAACACTTAATTATGACCTTATTTAAAATATAAGATCTACTTATGCGTAGGGCTCTGCCAGGAACTTCACAAAAAACCGGCCAAGTGCATGTCGGACAGCGCACAATGTAGGGTTCCGTAGTTGCCCATCAAAATATGAAAACTTACTAAACTGATTAGAAGTGCCTACCTACCTCCGAACGATGATTTTTATTGTAAAAATAAAACAAACCAACATTTGCAGTTTTGAAACCTGCGCTCCTATATATTTTGTATAGGAAAATATTTCATACAGGTATTTTATAAGTTGGTCGTCTATTACTCGTAAACTTGTAAAGCCTACTAAGCTGGGATAGTTTGACTTTTATTTTATTACATTCTACTACCATGATTTTTTTCACACGTAAAAACACAACCCGTATGTGGTTTAAGTTGGCACACTTCAGTCTAACAAAAATTTAGCACTTTAAAGCTTAATATTTCACAAACGAATCCCTTAATACAAAAACTATTTAAGCTAACTTGCAATATTTTAAAGACCTATCCAACGACATCCCACATAATGGACTTCGCGAGAAAAGCCATACTTTAATGATTACATTTTCACATTTGACTTTCATTTTTTTTAATGATTTTTTTTTATTTTTTTTTTTTATTACATTTTTGTAATATTTTACTTTGGGACTTTGTCGGCGTAACTCATTTGTATATTCATGCCAAATTACAGCTTTCTAGTACTAAGAGTCTTTGAGATATAGTGCGGGAAGCAGACAGACAGACGGACCATATTGACTACGGAACCTTAAAAAGTTAATGGCGAGTTTTTCATCGAATTATATTTTTTATTTATTTTTTTCTTTATTGGCCAACCAACACAATGTTTACACTAAATATTTAAATTGAGAAGAGAGATAAGTGATACGTATCCTTGGTTTAGGTAAGGAAACCTTCATTATATCAATAATATTTAAATAATAATTGAATGGTTTCTAGTTCGCTAGCACTTGTGTTGGGTTAGACTTCCGAAGTTCGCAGACATCCAAATATTATCCTTCTACAGTTTCTAAGTTTTGGTAACTCCCCTTTAGAGTTAATGATAATTATGTTAGTGACTATGCCAGTTTAGAAACTAGTATTTTCAGGTTTAATTGAAGAAATGTTCGTGAATTGAGACGAAAACTTTTATTTGGTTCACCAGGAAAACTTTGATTAGTTACGAGTTCCAAACTACTAATTTTAGAATCACTAGAATAAAATCTTATGTTATTGTAAAAAATAGGACTAATAAATTTCAACCTACCATTAATTATCGACTCAGGCCTATCTGGCTTAACGAAATGGTCATCCTATTATCAATATTATTTATCAACTTCTAAAATGGAAGATTTTCTCAAGTCAGCTGTTTATTTTTCAAATGTTTTCAAAGGAGACGAAAGTAAAACACCAATTACCAAGCTTCAAAAAATCTTTTTATTGTCGCCATTTATGCCAAAAGGAACACTCGTTAACGGTGTATGGGCAGAATGCCCTTGTTCTGCTGATAACCCCCGGTAGCCTCCTGATGCCCATGGATTGAGTGAGCTCCGAGATTGTTGAACTTCTCCAGCACTTCGGCACCACCCTTGTAACCTTTTTGTAGGTACTCGCCCTGAGAATATAGGAGAAATTAATGTTAAAATGGTGTCATTTAAAAGACAAGACAAAAGAGTACAGCAGTTTTATGTCGAATTTCTCGAATATTTTTCGCTATTACAATTTGGAGATATGATATAGATTCATTACGTATCCTGGAAATTACGAGTACGAAAATTGCTTCTCATACAAAAATTGGTGCTGCAGACTTTACCTACACCTTTTCCTAATACTTCGGGGAAAATGAAACTTGAAATTATTTTGTCATTTCAAACTACTGGTTTCTACTGAAAAATTCCAGATGGAACCCAATTATACTTTGCCCAATATGCGAGGCAGTTAAAAAAATAAAATCAATAAGTTATGCCATGATATACTTAAACATTGTTATTGGTCTAGTCTTTCTGTACCTAAAACTCTAAACACTCTATACCTAAAAGATTTTATCAATTGTCGGTTTGAAAATTCTTTTTCCAGCAACAAAGGACGATAAAACGAAATCATTATTAAAGCGATTACGAAAAACAAAAGCCTGGACCATTTTACTTTTTCAGAACAAACCATTTTGCAAATCCAATGTGAGGTTCGCGAAACAATTTAGTACAATTTCATTTTACCATTTCGCACAAGAGCCCTAAAAAGTAGCTGAAACATCTGGTGTTTTTATTCAATGGCTTTTACCCACAGACATTTCTGTTTAACGAGCTTAGAGGCAATTGTTTTCAATTTAAACAATGTATAAAACTAAAGTAACATTTTATGGCCTGTAAAAGTTGGCATTTGTTCTATAATAAATAAGTTGTGTTTTTAATTTTATACTCTGCGTTTATGAACATTGTTTGAGTGATACTTAAGGTTTCTAAAGCTTGGAACTCGTTAAGTAGTTTTGGCGACAAAACCGACGTCTCTTAGGGTATTACAGAATACCCTACGAGTAAGTTTACAAGGATCCAAGGCAGAAAATCTTTCAAATACTGGAAAATTTTGTCTGAAAAACGACAAACAACTATACATCACGTACACGTATAAATAATATAATTGATAAAGCCGAAATACAGGTAACGCCTAAACTTTATTACTACATATACATTACAACCTTATCAGGAGTTCCAAACCTAATGGATGCTTTCATATAATATGTATGCCGACATACCTACAGCTATTTGTGTCTTTAGGATGATTCTGAAACTTAACTCTGTCAAACGTTTCTCCGCAGGATGAGCTGTCGACAGAATATTTCGTTTTTAAGTCTATCAACGACAGAACGATTAATTCATGAGTGAACTTAACTCCATACAAAATACGTCATTGCTGTGCGTGACTTTCCGTCGCGTATTACACATTAAACCGAATTAAAGGTCTGCATGGCATCCCAACCCTATTATCAGACAGGTATTTCATCGGTATAGTTTGCTGTTAAGAGGAAAGGACTTTTCTCCATAGTAACGCTCTCGCCTGTTTTCTTTCTTGTTAATACTAAAGCTAGGATTTTTACAGAATAATTAATATTAACTACTTGTACGCCCCTATGTTTTTCTTTTTGATGATAAATTATTTATCTAAGCACTAGAACCCTCAAAAAATGCTCAAAATTGCTTATTTAGATCGCTGTCAACACAGGCCTAGTATAAAAAATTTACAACTATTGACGAAAAAAGAAAAACATAGGGGCACAGAATACATCCTTCTTATTTAGTGTCCAAAATATCTTATAAATTGGTACAATATTGGAGGAGGAAATTGGCGAGAGCCAAACCTAGAAATATGACTTTTTACTTAAGCTATTGAGTTGGGTTTGCAGTTGTCCTCTTCTGCCGCCCGGGCGTCTAGTTCTCGCAGAGCAACAGCGATAGTTTATTTAAATACCTAATTTTCAAAAGTGTCTCCGCCCGCATTTCCTCTTAAATATCATGCTAACTGTTGCAAATATTGACTAAAAGACAACAAATCATAAGGCTCTGAATTTAGGTTTTCAAAGTTAAAGTTTTATATACTGTCTCTTACCTTATTTGCTTTCGAGTCGTCGATCTTCTGTTCTGACACATGATGACCTTCCTTGCCCACTGCATTGGCGTCCAGAATCTTTTCTTCATGAGCGCCCTTGAATCCTTGCTGTGCGTTTTCTCCAAAGGAACCAGCATTAACGCCATTAACCTTGTGATCCGCTTCATCATGAGCCTCGTCATAGAAGCTCTCCGATTTCTCCTCCTCATTCTTGCTACTTGAACTCTTGAATCCCTTGCTCACGTGACCTTTCTTATGACTCTTCGCCTTTTTTAATTGTTCTTCGTTGGCACCTACAATTATATTGCAACATTTAGAAATAGTTTTAAAAAACTCATCTGGGTAAATATTAATAGGTTTCTATTGGCTGTACGTTTACTAAATATTAATTTATTATTCCGTTTTTTGCTGTGTTTTGCCGAATTGAACGACAAAAACTCGTTGATTGACAAGTGAGCGTGAAATTGTAACGAAATAATGAGTTGTTTGGAAAAAAGTGCTCTATGCGTAAGGCATTGATTTATTTGGGGAAAAGTTTAGAAGTGTACGTACCGTGTTTGTCCAGTTTTTGATTGCCTTCGTAGAATTTCTCATCACCGGCAGCTTTTTTTTTAGCTTCTTCATCTTTGTAGAAGCTTGACTCTCCCTTTTCGGCTCTAGCGGCAGCAGCACCCTGCTGGTAGCCTTCCTGGCCGTGTTTAGCTTCCTCTTCAGCCTTCTTCTCAAATTTTTCTAAATTTTCCCCTGCACCTTTTTTCTGAGCGGCATCGTAAGCATTCTTGTCGACGTATCCACCGCCAACTTGTTGTCCGATGAGCGGGTGGTATAGCAAACCATTTCCGAGGCCGATACCACCAACTCCTATTCCTCCGATTCCTGGGTGAATGAGACCAACTCCGTTGCCGAAGCCGCCAACACCTCCCACACCCACACCGCCGACGCCTCCAACACCCACACCTGCACCACCAACGCCTAGTTGTCCAACACCAACTCCTCCGAGACCAAGTCCCAATCCTTGGCCAATGCCTCCTAATCCGATGCCACCGTATCCCAGACCTTGGCCTAAGCCCTGACCAAATCCACCAACACCATAGCCACCCACTCCACCACCAACACCAGAAACAGTATTCAGAACGGTAGACGCGGCTCCTTCTATCTGCTCGGGGTAATCCTCACTTTCTTCCACTTCGTAACTGTTAGACAGAGGCAATCCGGATTTAGGGTCAGCACCAATAGCGTCCAACCGCTCTTTCACATAATCGTATGGAGTCTTCTCATCCGCCAGCTCCACTCTATTGAGCTGTGCTGCAGACAACGCCAACACCAGAGCGAGGGTGAAAACTTGTGACAACATCATTGTGATCGTTACCGACGTTTCGAGACTGATGTCATTTCAGTATTGCACTGTTATTTATACTAAGGTTAAATTCGGTGGAACGGAATAGTTTTTGTATAAACTGTGTGATAGTTTTCACAGGTCGTCTGGGGGCCCGTGTCCGGTCGTTTCCTTCCTGTGGTATTGTTTCGACTAGTCCTAATTAGAACGACACGGCTAAAATAAAACAATGTGGTGTGGTCGAAGACCTTGCTTTCCAGTTCATTGGTGGCGTCAGTGGGGCGTTGGCTTGCGCAACCACCGGACCGCTATGGGTAACGCGTTTTCTAGATAATTTCTTGTAAATTCTCCCGTGTTATCTCATTTCAGGTAATGTTTAATTACAAATTCGTAACTCTATACTACCGCAATAGAATCTCAGTGGATAATCCGGCGATCATTTTTAATCTGTCAGTTGCAAAGACTCGTCGGTTGATTAATCTGTTCGAAGCATAAAGTGAAAAGGTTAATTAAAAGTAAAAAATGGCAACATTTAATAAACAGGTGATTAATTTCCTCTCTGCATTATTAAGCATAATGGCCTTGGTTCAGATCGGACGATTTCACGTCATTGTTTTCTTATGCTCAAAATATATGTCGAGGGCTCAACCAAAGGTTAGCTGAGTATTATATTGGGTGACTATTGAAGTATTGAGTCGCTAACGTTAGCCTAAATAAGTCACGGTAAAACCTGCAAGGTGTCGGAGACTATTCACAAAATGTAATGTTAGTTTTCTGTTGCTTTGCATCTATAACTTTGACTTCAGCATATAAATTGTGACAGCGAATCGCTGCTTATTCGTTTATTTCTCGGGTTTCCAGTACTTATTGAAACAATTTTCCAATCTTTTGAATTTTGTTCCGTTTCAGGTAAACTTTTCATTTTATTCCTGTGGTGTCGCTAGAGAAATATATTATCAAACGATTTTTAATGAGAAGTGGCAGGAAAATGTCACCTGCCGTAATACAGGCGCTTCGAATATTACCATTTTAAATATTCAGTGGTTCACAGAGTCAAAGAAAGATTACCTGCTTGAATAAATCATCTAAGGAAAAAATTACTACCTATTCGTACAATTCCCAATGGCTCTGTCAAAGTATAGCGATCAATTTTGTATCAATTTTGTTACAGTTTTTAACCCCCTACCCCCCGACGCAAAAAGAAGGGTGTTGTAGTTTGACTACTGTGTCTGTAGCTCTTGAAAGGGTAAACGGAATAATATGCGTGTTTTGGTACATAAACAGTAGGTATTATCTATAGTCATACATATATAATTTTGTATCTTAGCCACATATATCTCTAACCTATCTACCTAATAACTGTCATCCAATATCACTGTATTGAATATTAAATGTAAACATGTGTTTCATTAAATACTGAGCATGCATTCTTCGATGCGGTTCCCGGGTCGTGATAAGTGTTATTGGGTTCAGCAATTTCCCAGTAGCTATACGAAGTTTAGCTTCGTGTCTGATTGATGGCAATTTAAGGCATATCTCTATTACATGAGCTTAAACATAACTAACACAATGCAGATGTACCTACTAATGTTACGCCTTTTTTTTTTGTCGGGTGGAAAATCATCGAATAACGGTTTACGGTTTAAGAAATTTTATTTCGCTCAAAAAGAATACAATTATTCACTTCTATGAGGAAAAAAAAAAAAAAAAGCATAATAATTTACAGTAATATAGGCGACGGTTGCGCTTGTTGTGGCAAACTAAAATGAAGATAGATAACAAACTAAAATTAATTACTACATTTAAAATTTATACACAACTCAGGTGGTGCTTTAATAGCCTTTTAAAAGTTGGAAGTGATTTTGATTCCTTGATAACTTTAGGTATAGAGTTATAAAGTTCAGCCCCCTCATATACGATAGTCTTTCTACCGTAATTTGTCCTCGGTGCCCTTAAAATGATATGGTTAGCCTGCCTCGTCATGCGCTTTTGAATTTGCATTCTTTTTGTAAATGTTATTTGTGTATGTATGTTTCTATTAATTATTTTACGTACTAGTATGCAGGTGTTATATTTATAAATTTGATTAATGTTCATTAATTTTGTTTCTTTAAAAACCGTTTGAGAAGATGTTAGATAATGATAATTAAATAGGATTTTAATAATTTTATTTTGAGATGTTTGTAGCTTTTTCAGGTGAGTTTTGGCAGTATTACCCCATACTTCGATTAAATAATCGAGATGTGGCTTAACCATCGAGTTATAAATAATGTATCTGACCCGTAGTGGTAGACATCGGACAATTCCTCTAAGTGCACCAGTTAGTGATGATATCTTTTTTCTTACTTTCTCAATGTGAGGTTTCATTGTAAGTTTATCATCAAGAGTAAGACCTAAATATTTCTCCGTACTTGTTATTAGTAATTTTTGACCATTTATATTTAATTCATCATGTGTATGAAGTTTTTTATTTTTAGCACAAAATATCATGTATTTGGTTTTACTAGCATTTATAGTGAGTAGATTGCATTGGAACCAGATAGCTAGTTTATTTAGATCATTTTGGGCTTCTTTAATAATTTCTCCTATATTACTGCCAAAGTAAAAAAGACTAGTATCGTCGGCATACAGTGAAATAGATCCTTTAAGTCCGATTTCATTAATATTGTTAATGTAGATAAGGAAAAGTAGAGGCCCTAGAATAGAACCTTGTGGCACTCCACACAAAATGGGTTTGGGCTCACTTCGATGTTGACCAATACCGACTACTTGGTATCTATTAGTAAGATAAGAATTTAATATGTTTAATGCAGTGCCAGTAATACCGATACTTTCCAGTTTTTTAAGAAGAAGTTTGTGACTTACGGTGTCAAATGCTTTTTTCAAATCAATGAAGATCCCAAGAGCTATTTGTCTTTTATCAATGTTAGTTTTTAAGTTAGTAATAAGGTCAATAGTCGCGGATAGGGTATTAGATTTTTGTCGGAAGCCATATTGATTTTTGGAAATAAAATTGATTGAATTTAAGTAAGCTTGTAACCTATTATGAACGATTTTTTCGTATATTTTAGAAATAATTGGTAAGACCGATATTGGACGATAATTACTCACATCTGCGTTATTTCCGGTTTTATGTATTGGGGTTACTTTGGCAATTTTTAATGTATCAGGAAATATTCCTACCTCAAGGCTTTTATTAATGCAGTTTGTTAAGTCTTCCAAAAGTAAATCTTTAATACATTTAATTATTTTAGTACTGATGCCGTCGATGCCGGTGCTCGTGTTAGTTTTCAATTCATCAATAATTTTTGAAACTTCTTTAGTAGTGGTTGGTGACAACTCTGTAAGTTCTACACCAGCCTGCGTACTTTTACTCAGTATCGAAAGCGCGTCAGTTGCATTATTTTGATTAAATTTTGGGATTTCACTTGCTAGCACTGTACCGATTGTTGAAAAGTAATGATTGAAACTCTCACATATAAGTTTTGTATCGGTAATCGGACCTTCAAGTTTTGTAGGGGCTGAGTTATTTTTTATTTTATTGCACGTTAAATTATTAAACAACTTCCACATCTTAAAAGGCTTTCCAATACAATTTTTGAAAGATTTTATATAATAAGAACTCTTTGCTTTCTGAATAACAGCTGTCGCGTTATTTCGTGCAGCTATAAAATTGCTCTTTATTTCTGCGTCTGTAGGATTTTCTTTCAATTTCTTACCCAGTTCATTTCTAGTGTTGATGGTTTTAATTAAATCTTTGTTTATCCAATCAGATTTAGGTGGGTTTAGAATCTTTACCTTTTCAGTTTTAGTTTTGTTGATCTTAGATTTTAAGTACTCCTCAAGTGCCAAATAGTCATCATTTTTATTTTCAAACTTGTTTTCAATTATGGTTTTGTGTAGATTTACATAATCAGTTTTTTTGTATTTGATTTTCTGCAGTTCTGCATATAATCTTTTGATTTCAAAGTAAATTTGTTTGTGATCTGAAAACGACGACTCAATTACTGCCAAATGAAAGTTGTAGTCGGTGATTTGCAAGTTTGTACTAATATGATCTAGGATAGTGTTTGTAGTTGAAGTTTCTCGTGTGCAGTATTTTTTAGCGATCCTATTTAATATTGTGTAGCCATCTTCTTGTAATAAATATTTATAATCTTTCACGTTTCTATCAGGTTTAAGAAGATTTAGGTTGAAATCCCCAAATATAATAGCTCTTTTCATCTTTTGTAAGTAGTATGAATACGTGTCTAGGAAATTTGTTATATTCGTACGTTCCGGTTTATAAACAACTCCAATATCAAGACAAAATTTTTCTAAGTGGACCCAAAGGTAATGGTTATCATCTTCAGTTCTTTCTTCGATGAAGGTTTGCTTCAAAGAATTGTGTACGTAAATGGAAACGCCTCCTCCTCTGGTATTTGTTCGGAAGTTGTAATAGTGGGTATAGGATGGTACTTTTAGTCGTTGTGCCTCTTCATCTGATTTGATCCACGTCTCGGTTAGAACTATAATATGTATAGCATCATGGAAGGATTCCACAATACATTTAAGTTCATCATGTTTGCCTGGCTTGACAATGCTTCTTGCATTCGTGTATAGGAATTTCAGAGATTTAATAGTAGTGATAATATTAGTGTAGTTGTCTGTTACCTGGTAAGTAATGGTATTTTGCGCTTCCACTTGTGGGCCATTTTGCGATGTTGATACTGTCAGTTTTTTGATACAGCCTGAGTAATTTTTGGAACGCCTTTCAGATATTTAATACTCAAGTTTGTCTCACCATTTTCTGTGCGTTGCTGGAGTTCTTTCCGGAGGCTTTCTAAGTAGCTTTGTTGTTGGGGTGTTTGGTCGGGATATATTTTGATAGATTTGTCATTAAGTTTTGATTTATTGCGCAATATATATTTGGGTGCGTCTTCTGATGCATAGTACATCTTAATAGGACGACTTTTTTTTAATATCATATTTACCAAGGCGATGTAGTTTAACTGGTTGAGGACAATCTAATGTAATATTGCTTATTGCTTTAATAACTTCTGCCTTGTCATAGTCATGTCTTGAAGCCGCGTTGACAGAATGAAGTTTAGATATGCCAACAATAACCAAGTTCTTGTTTCTTTGACAACGTTCTTGAATTTCTGACAACACGTCCTCGCAATATGTCAGATTTGGAGTAATGTTATCAATCGCAGTCTTCGAGGTAATTTTCAGCTGATCAACGTCAGTCTGAAGAGTATTTATCTTTTGAGCCGTAGTACTGTTGGAAATTTTAAGGTTTTTTATATCAGTTTTTAGAATTTCTTGATCCTGGACCAATTTATCAGTGGTCGACTTAATGTCTTTTAACTGTTCATTTATGGATGCGACATCATCTCTTATTTTTAAATTCATTTCCTTTTGTTCAGTAGTGAAATTTGACAGCAATGTTGAAATGAGATCTTGAAACTTTTGGAATTGCCCTGATAAATCGTCGTGAGGTTGTTTCCGTTTGTAGTTACGGCTAGTTATATTTTGTAACTCATCATCGTTCAGCTTTGACAGGTCTGGTTGGGAACTTCCCTTAGCTTCATTTCTGCTACCACCATTAGTCGGAGATAGCATGAAACTCATTTTATAAATTAAACGGTTATCAACTAAGAATCCACAAAGGTCGGTCGGTTCGGTTATTTATAATCCACAAAGTTACCTCACAATTGCCTCGGTAAACAAAACGTTGCAGTGAACCGTGGCTCCAACTTAAGGCCGCCTCCTGTGTAGAAACTAGTTTTTTGCAAGAACTGCGAGATTCTAAACTAGTGCCGCCTTCGTCGCTGCGTCGATAACAATGTTGGTGTAGGTCAGGGATTCACTTTTCGTAAGGGCCGGTAGATTAATATTTGTCACTGTTTTATTTCGTCCTATTTTGTGTTTATTTCACTGTTTTTATTATTTTTTTATAGTTTTATTAGTTTTTATCACTTCATTCACTTGGAACTAGAGTTTTTTTTGCAGTTGTTACCACTATAAACAATGTATTTCTCATTTAAAAGAATTATTTTCGAGTAGCGAAAAGATGTGCGTCTAGCTTAAGCGAACCGCCCGCTTTTTTATGTATATTTTTATATATATAACCCCTCCCGCTCCCGCAAAGGGAGTATCAGACTTCTACTGACTAAAAACCACCCATGTTCCTTCTTAGCCCTCTATGTCGAGGCCGCGATAACTAGTGTACAACCCGCGGCCCCGACGGGCGTCGGCCCTTTCGGGCCCCTCCCATGTTGCTGACATCTCTTTGAGGCGCGCGTGGAACACGAACGCGACGTCGACGCGGCCTGCTTTCGTCGTAGGACGGACGGACGGCGAGTTAACCCATCACTCACCGTCCACAGGCCCGCGTCTACGGTGGCCGGAGGTCAGCGCGAGACCCCTGACGCCCGGAGCGCCTCCCGCAGCGGCTGGGACGAGCGGTTCTCTCCCTCTCGCGTTCCGCCACCTCCTTCGCTAGCATCACTGCTCATTCTGCTTCGCAGAAGGAGGCGACGGCGTCCCATTCCTCTTCGCCCCGGACCATGGCTTGCACCAGGGCCGGGCGCGAGAGGTCGCCGCCGCCGATCGCCGCTACGAGAACACGGCGGGGCTCCGCCCAAGCGGGGCACACCTCCACTGTGTGCACCACCGTGTCCTCCGGCCGATCCTCACAATGGTTTCCGGGCGTTTCCTCCCGCCTGATTCGGTGCAGGTACCTCCCGAAACAACCGTGTCCGGTGAGGACCTGCGTTAGACGGAAGGTGAGGGCGCCGTGGCGCCTCTCTAGCCACTCCTCAAAGAGAGGACTTACCGCCACTATCGTGGCGTGCCCTGCACGGGGTTGCGACAGTCGCTGTCTCCATGTTGCCATGAGTACTAATGTTACGCCTTGGATTTTTTTTGAGTGGAAAGTCACCAAATAACCCTGCCCGCTCTTGGGCAGAGCGAAAGGGAGTGTCAGACTTCTAACTATAAACGACCCATGTCCCTTCTTAGCCCTATATGTCGAGGCCGCGGTATTTTTGTGAACAACCTGCCGAACAGCCCCGACAGGCTTCGGGACTGTTCGATGGGTCTGACATCTCTTTGAGGCGCGCGTGGAACACGAACGGGCCGTCGACATGGCTTGTCGTCGTCATAAGGACGGCGAACTAGCCCATTACTCACCGTCCACAGGCGCGCGTCTGCGGTGGCCGGAAGCCGTCACGTGGCCCCCGACGCCCGGAGCGTCTCCCGCCGAAGGATGATACGTGTAGTACGGAGGTGACTGCTGAGATGGCGCGTAAAAGAGAATTATGGAAGACATGCTGTGAAGTTTGTTTACCAAGTAGATTCGTCCCTGCTATCAGTAGGCAAAGAATTACGAATAGGTACGCCTCTGTATTTTAAAACTGAACATACTCGTAAACAATAATTATTATTATAATAATAAGTACTTACAATATGAGATAGTTATATATGAGATATGTTGTTGAGGTTCGGGACAAGAAGATAAGTTATTAACTTTGTACACACCAATTATTTAAGAGTTTTCCTGTTGCATTTGTAAGTTTTAATCTAAGAGGAAGTTTAAACCAATATTCAGTATTTCATCACGTAATTAAGTAAACAGTGCCTGCCGGTTACAAATTATAATAATTATTTTGAATAATTGTAACGAGATTCTGAAGTAGATTTACTGAACTATCATTATGTCACCTACCGAGGTCTCAGCATAATATTGTTTTTGAAAAAGCTACAGATTTAATAACTTTGATTCGATTCGATTCGATCGAGATTAATACAATTTGTAAAATCTAAACGTCCCGGATTTTATTCTAATAATGGTTAGAATAAAATCCGCAAGGTTTAGATTTTAAACATTTAAATATACAAAATATAGTTAATAAAGGCGGCTTTGATGGATGTAATAAATATTACATCTTGAATTTTTGAGCATTTCCCGCGTTTGAGATGTTATATATTATAGCACAGTGTGAACGGTCGGTCGCGTACAAAATGTATGATGAGCGATAAAATATTATATCTCAAGATGTAATACGAGTAATATATCCCTTATTCAAAAGCCGGCTTTAATCTCATTTATCAAGTTTAACTGACGCATACATGGTGGCACATCAAGCTATACATTTCCAGTGTAATATGGCCTTGCTCTGTATATATTCCCAATACAATGAGAGATCCGTATAAACTGAGTTTTTTAGATTGGTCGCTGTGCGTACATACCCAGCCTAAGTATACCTAAACAAGTTTATTTAATGCTAAGTTAACAAGAACACAGTTAAAAGCTGCATCTAATCAAATGAATCCATAAAATCAATTATTAATGCTTGATAAATTACAATAACAAAAGTAGTGCGAGTAGCCATTTTGTATTCCAGGGACAGATCTACAGGCAGAATTGATGAATATGTAAATTGAAATCAGCAAAATATCGCTGAATAATGTAGGAATGTAAATCAAAACCTCGTCGATCTGTAAATTATACAAAACCAAAATATGGACTGGATGTAATAAATACATAATTTACACCTGCCTACATAAAATGTTGCTTACATGATTCGATTGGTATAAGACCCTTTTTATACGACTTTAGCGACTTGCATGGTATGTTTATTTACCGACATGTTGGATTATTTTATGAGTTTTTCTTTGGTATTTTATGCCTGATTCAGACCACAGAACAGTCGATGGAATTCTCTTTAGTTAACTCTACTTTACTAAATCGAATTTGGAAAGAAATTTAAGAAGATAAAGGATTAATTTACTTTTCAGAGATCTTAGTGCTCCTGCGTCGCAATTGTGTTACGACTTTCAATCACAACTCAAAGAATTTTGAAATAATGCTCTGCTTAACCAATTTTTTTGTCAATATGTTCCTTAACTGTCGCGCGTCGTAGACAAGACTGCCATGTTGGTCTAGTGGTCACAATCACGAGTGCTGAGCAAGAGGTATTGGGTTCGATTGCCAAGTCGGGTAAAGTGTTATTGGGTTGTTCCATTTTCCCATTTAACAGTGACAAAGAGGCTGAATGTGTGACCGGTAAATGGCAATACGCCAAAACCCTATTACTGCGCGAGTAGGTACACACGGACATCCAAATCCCGATACCCTAGCTATACAAATACTTGCTCTGGGTCAGAACATCAAATCTTTAGGTCCATGAGAACGCTTCGTTATGCAGAAAAGAGCCTTGAGAACTATGCTTCGCATTGAACAAACTGAGTTTTGTAAAGATTATTTTAAGAAACTGCACTTTCTCACAGACCATGCCTCTATATTCTAGTACTGCTTTGTCATTTTGTTAAAAATATCCATAAGTTTGAGACAGAAGAACAAAGACATATCCGAATAAAAACGCGAAGTAAGGATCTACCTAATCCCTGTCGGGGCCGCGGGTAGTCCAACGGTTATCGCGGCCTCGACATAGAGGGCGAAGAAGGAACATGGGTGGTTTTTAGTCAGTAGAAGTCTGACACTCCCTTTCGCTCTGCCCAAGAGCGGGAGGGGTTATTCGATGATTTTACACCCACCAAAAAAAAAAAAAAAAAAAGGATCTACCTAATTTCATATAGCCTAAACTTAATGTCGTTAAACATGCCTCAAGAGTGCAATTAGTACATATTATGTACAATAAATTACCAGTAGAATTCAAAGGCGCTATTCATTCGAATGAATTCAGGAGAAAATTGAAGTCACCGTAACTGACGACACGGTTGGTGCAGTGGCTCAAGTAATGGACTGCTGCGCTGCGTGTCGCGGGTTTGATCCCCGCACGGAACAAATATTTGTATGACCTACAGATAGTTGTTCCGGGTCTGGGTATTTGTGTATGTGAGTTTAAATGTTTCTGAACGCACCCACGAAACAGGAGAAATTCCTAGTGTGGTGCAACGTTTAAAAAAAAAACTGTTATGCATAAATGTTATTACAGCATATTATAAGAGTTTCTCAAAGATAACAGTAGCTAGTTCGCACATGTGATTGTATTCTAATGACTATAAGTAATATATTTAACATTCAATAATGATGTTACAATCTTAATAATTTTATTTTTTTATTTGTTAAAGTTAATTTAAGACTAATGTACTACTAATGTAATGTACACTAATGTTCGGATCAATATGAATGTACCTAATATTTGTTATTTTTCCGGCCGGTTTTGATTTTTATATTATTATTTTTTTGTAAAACCGCTGTTTAATTATTAATTAATAATAATTAATGACTTGAAGTAACAATCCTCCATTCTATCATGACATTTCTCTTAAATTGACATTTAATGACATCTTTTTAAAATTGATTTTACTGATATTTAATAAATACTATTATTTTTAATATTAAGTAATTATTACTAATAATGTTGGGACCAATGTGAATGTAGTATGACGTGTGTTGATTATAAAATGTTTGATTTTATAGTTAAAACCACTGTTCGACACAAATGTAATTTGTTGAAGAATAAATAAATAAATACGCTTATGCATCAAATAGTGTGATTCATCCAAATATGGTGTAACTTGCTCCATTGTGAAAGGAGCGATATCAATATTCACAGAAAATGTAACAGGCTTTACGAAGATTTATTCCCCTACATATTTTAGTCTCGGATTCATCAGTATGTGAGTATGCCGACACATTTCTTTCTATTATTCAAACTCCTTGGTATCTAGATGGAAAAATATTATCTCAGTTCCTTTATCGTAGCTTTTGCAATATGGTTTAGAGATTCAGTCCTTAACTTGATTTATTTCTGCCTTATATTTTTTGATGAAAAAAAATATTGTATGGAGGAACTTTTTCGAGGTTGAGGTTAGCCCTTCCCTATTTTTAGGTCTCTGAACAATGATTACTCATAAAATTACAGTTGGTACACAAATAATAAAACCTTTATAATGAACCTCAGTAGCAAGCAGACAAACAAACAATTTAAAACGGGTCGGTCTAATAGTTTACAAATAAAACATGATTGTTACGGAAAAGGGCATTACAGAAACAGCCCCTGACAAACAAACAGGTAAAAATCAATTTTCGAGGATTGGTGTTAACAACTACTTTTACGTTAACAGGAAATGAAGATTTTCCTGTTAATGTGAAGGTGTTATTTACCATTCCAGATAGTTCTCCTTTTATATATATGAAAGTATTTGTAGGTATAAGTAAACATGTACCGAGAGTCCGAAATATACATTAGGCCAATCTCCTGAATCTACATAATTGCTATTAGTAAATGGAAGGAGGTTGGATATTGTGTTGGAATGATAAAGTGTTTTGTTCTCGCTAAGAAATTCAACGATTTCTTTCTCTTAAAATACTAGCCATTTTGTGTGGTAATACATATTTGATAACCCCGTGTGTGTATAGTGAATGGTATAGCTTTTGTTACTGATATTAACATGAAAAATAATTGTCAGAAATATCCGAATATTTTAAAATGTTCATTAGAACATTACAGATATTTTGGTACCAAAGAGCAACTCTGTATGAACATTTCATAGTAGTTCTTGGTTTTTTTATAGTATTTGGTTAAAAAATATTAGGAAACTACAAATTAATTGAATTTAAACGGTGGAAAGTCATGAGTGCCTTATTAAATTTAATAGCAAAAATGCTATATCACGTAGAAATGTTAAGATACCACCTTTCAGAATAATGTAATGTATTTCTTCCTGGATTAACGCATAAATTTTCGGATTCATAAGCTGATTATATATTAAAACATAATAACATAACTTAATGTTTTCACCACAGTGTTTAATCATAATCATGAAGTAAATTATCAAGGTAAAACAAAACTTCGTGTGTTCTTGTTCGAGCGCCTGGTTAAAGTAATATGGCAAGAAGTTTTAAATTCACGCGTGCGCGGCGTATTCCGGCAGGCGTTGATCAACTTAGACTACTTGTTATGATCATTTAAACGAGTTTGGTAAAGGAGTGTTATGCTCTAGTACATACCTGTGTAAATTATATGTAAGGCTTTGGAGGTTCAGTAGAAACGGCCGCTACATACTAGTTGTGAGTCGTAAGTTCTACAACTTTCTGTAAATTATTTCATCACTTTCAAAATGAAATACTTCCTGACTGGTTGATCTAGTGGTCACAAGAGGTCATGGGTTCAACTCCCAGGTCGGGCTAAGTGTTATTGGGTTTTCTTAGTAGCAGTCAGAGTATTGTCCGGTTGATGGCAAAAGGCTATCCCCTATGACATGAAACGTAAACCAAACAAGTTGTAAAACGTCCTGAGAAAAAGACTTCTTCTTGGCAAGCGCGGTAGAGCCCCAGCAACCACAAACGCAACCCCAGACTATAAACAAACAAAAAAATATGGTTATGTGGTAGGGAATGTCAGACTTGTATTGACTTTTTTTTATTTTTTTATAAAAAACGTTGCCCCACACTAGGAATTTCTCCTGTATCGTGGGTGCGTTCACAAACATTTAAACTCACATACACAAATACCCAGACCCCGAACAACTAAATGTAGGTCATACAAATATTTGTTCCGTGCGGGAATCGAACCCGCGACACGCAGCGCAGCAGTCCATTGCTTGAGCCACTACCCCAACCGTGCCGTCAAACTAAAACCCATGTTTCTTCTTAGCCCTTTGTGTTGCGGTATCTCTTTCGAACCGTCGCGTCGCAGCCCCCCCGGCAGGCGTCGGGCATTGCATTTGCTGACAACTCTTTGAACGCGAGATTAGGGTATGGTGGTGTTGCTAAGATTGTGATATAATAATAAGTAAATTATGTTATCAACCTATAGGTTTGCTTCTTCTTCTTAGCATATCATATACACACACACACTCACACACACACACACACACACACACACACCCACTCCCACTACTATCCATACTCGAGATATACTCTCAACACCGCCGTTATTATTATTATACTTTTTTTTTTTCTTTTTTAGTATTTAAATTGTAATTCAATTCTAGCATTATTACGTGTAATTATTGATATGTTATGGAAGAGCGGAGTCTCCTAACACAGGCATTATTTGCTTAAAAGGAGGCTCCAAACACAACTTAATTATGTAAAAACTGAAGCGTTAATAAACTTATTATTATTATTATTATTATATCGATGGCAAATCTTCACTAAATCTACATTCTACATCTACACTAATATTATAAAGAGGAAATTTGTATATGTGTGTGTGTGTGTGTGTGTGTATGTTTGTAATGAATAATCTCAAAAACGACTGCGCCGATTTCTAAAATTCTCTCACCATTGGAAAGCTACATTCACGCTGAGTAACATATGCTATGCTTTTTATCCCTGTATTCCCACGGGAACGGTAACTATGCGGGTAAAATCGCGTGACGTCCACTAGTAAATTATATGAGTAAAGACCCAATATTCAGCTATGCTTACTCCGATACAATCATAACGTCAAGTGTGCAGGTGTCAGGGCATGATGAAAGGTGGGCCATTTTCTGCGGAGATAAGCCGCATTTACACTTGAGATCTATACCGTTCATGAACCCCCGTCTGAAGAGATTGTCTATGCTAGGTCTGCTAAAGTAGATACTACGTGACAGAAGATGAAAGTAAATTAAGTAAAATACATTCGTTGAATGCGTCGGTGTTCTTATGTATTCAAGAACGGGAACTACAAACGTCCCTACGAAGTTATCTACTTGTTAATATTCGCCTTTGAACCCTCCGGAAACACACGACTCAAAGTACTTACCAAACTCGGTTGGTAAACCCTCTTATGTGGTTCGTTGCTACATAACGAATGTTGACTCAATAGCAATGTAATAACATCAAAGAATATATAAATAGGCTTTCCTGCTTGAATTTATTTTTGCATGTACAGCAAGGCCTATTCCGAGAATTAGGTACTATCAAACTTTTTTGTTGTAATTATTCATAAATGCAGTCGAAATAGAAACTTCATCATTGAGATAAAATCACATTGTGACAGCTCTTGTTAGAATAAAATTCATTTTCGAATATTAAACGGAAACGTTTTTGCTACGAGTACTGTGAGGCAATCTAGATAAAATTTACACTAGGTGCTTTGTTATGCAAATATGCACTTTCCTTTTCTGTTTTAAAACCTCGTTTTGAGTACTACAACTTTTGCCTTTCTACGGACCAACAAAATTAACTTTGCAGTCTAAAATCTCACACTAATCTTTGAAGTTAATTGTATAAGTTAAGTGAAGAATAGTTTTGTGAACCTACTATTACTTAATACCAAATCACTCGTGCACTTTCTTTCTATCAATCGCAATGAGTATCAAAAAATAATCGACAGCTTTCTCTATTATTAAGCGACCAATGAACATTATCGAATTGTAAAAAGACAAATTGTAAAATAATTGAGATAAAAACTGAAAAGTTACTAGAACAAGTGGAAAGTAAATACTTAAGCCATCTTCCAGACTGCCTTTTCAGCGTTTGATTTCAACAACAAACAATATTTACCCAACTGCGGCGAAGCCCAATAGGGGGGGTTTTAGTGTCTTCTATTCATGTGTGGAGGCTGCGGATGTTGTGGTGGATGCTCCTGCTCTTGCTTCACTATCTATACCTGATGTACGAAGATTTTCTAGTCGCACAGAGCTAGCGCAACTCCACGCAGACAAGTCATGGTGAGTCTGTTGAAGAAGCGCACTCTACTCCCTCGATGTTTTTCACTTCCATGCCGTTTCGTGGAATGAATTACTATAAATTCATAACCAAAACAAAATACCTATTGTGTCGTACTGCCGTTCATGAATTCGAATAAGTTTAGGGGTACTTAGAAACGCGAAAAGTAGAGTTTATCCATACATTTTTGTTTTAAACATTGCCCCACACTATACATTTAAGGAATTCAGGCATTCCGTCCATAATGGTCGATGGGCAGCCGTGACGGGCTGACTGCTAAGGCGCCTTCCTACCCAGGGGTGTTACGTGCCATATAGTAAATTATTAGTTTTAAGTTATCTGGCTGCGCCCTACCACCTATATTCCTGGTGTGGAATAAATGTACATTGCGTATTTAATCATCATCAATTTTGATAATTGCTCATTTTATTGTTTACTTTACTGATTGTTTTATTGATTATTTCTGTGAATATTTGATTGATTATTATTTTGTCGTTTTCATTATGTTGTATTTGTTTTTCTTTTATTTATCTCGGCTGTTAAGGCGCATATTATGTTGCATGTAGTGCTCTTCTATAAGTAATGAGGCACTTAGATTTAAGTTCGAAATGTTTTTATGTAAATTTATTTATTATTTATTGATTTACTTTTCAACTTACAACTAACATAACAGGTCTTAACGTAATTCGTTAATATGGAAATCAATAAAAATAAAAATGTAACAGTGTACTCATAGTTGAGGAATCAAATTAAATAAATAAATAAATTAAAAAAAAATCATTTACCTAGCCTATTCCCAAGTATGTTAGAGTCAGATTCCAGTCTATCCGGATGTAGTTGACTACCAGTGTTCATGTCTATAGCCCAGCTAATACTGGGTAGGAAGATATTTTGTGCATTAAATAGAAGTTAAATAAAAACTTGTATAAATAGATAATTATAGGTACAGTCAACATCAGAAACAGATTACCACTTATCAAAGTTCCAAAGCATGTTTTTTAGTAAAAACTTGTTAAATTATTATTCTTTACTAACAAATTATTGTTTTTTTTTAATCGATTTTATAATGTACCTATTATTAATATGTAACTAGTTTTCAAATTAATTTCTTGTAGGTATATTTATTGCTCACCTTTTAATGTGAACGTTGTGCATGCCTGTAAGTGATTTATTTACACAGTACAGAAGACATGATTACTTGTGACAATCTTTGTAAATATTTCGTTGGTGTGCCTCAATAAATAAATAAATAAAATTAATGAGTAAGGAATATTTTGAAGAATAATCTTCTGAAACATAAATAAAAATAGCTGAAGTCCTGTTCATCAAATTAACAATTAAAATTCCGAAATGTTATGCTACTTCTGTCGCTGACTGTACCAGAGAAAATTTTAACTCGTCCGTTTGGAGGATAGATACAACTTTTACAGCAAAAGTTATTAACTTTTGTTTATGAGTTAGTTAGATTACAAAATAATCAACGTCCCAGATAGGTAATGTAATCAGCGTTGTTAGTTTATTGCTTATTGTTCGGCTTAATGTCGGGTTAGTGGTTCAAACGCAGTAATTAGAAAGGTCAGCCTTTCTAGTGTTTAAGTGGAACGAAAATTATAGGTTTTAGTTTTCATTATGGAATCTGTGATAGTTGGCTATACAGTATACATCATCATTCTTTTGCCTTTATCACAATTTATCTGATTTTTTTTTTATTTTTTTTTTGGTCGCTGTGCCATGTATTGTTTGATACTTTCCCTTTACTCGTCATCTCAACAGTCACATTCTTTCGTACCACATCATCCTTCACACAGGTCATCCATCGTTTCTTTCGTCTTTCTCCACTATGCTTCCTCTTAAAATAAGCTGTAAGAAGTGCATGTCGGACCACCTACAATGTTCCGTAGTTGCCCACCAAAAAATATGTCCATCATAAATATAAAAGGTGTAAAAGTACCCTTAACGCAAACGAAGGGCACTTGTTCTTCGTAGCGGCGATCGGCGGCGGCGACCTCTCGCGCCCGGCCCTGGTGCAAGCCATGGTCCAGGGCGAGGAGGAATGGGACGCCGTCGCCTCCTTCTGCGAAGCAGTGATGCTGGCGAAGGAGGTGGCGGAACGCGAGAGGGAGAGAACCTCTCGTCCCAGCCGCCGCGGGAGGCGCTCCGGGCGTCGGGGGTCCCGCGATGACCTCCGGCCACCGTAGACGCGGGCCTGTGGACGGTGAGTGATGGGCTAACTCGCCGTCCGTCCGTCTCACGACGAAAACAGGCCGTGTCGACGGCGCGTTCGTGTTCCACGCGCGCCTCAAAGAGATGTCAGCAACATGGGAGGAGCCCGAAAGGGCCGACGCCTGTCGGGGCTGCGGGTAGTCCTCTGGTTATCGCGGCCTCGACATAGAGGGCGAAGAAGGAACATGGGTGGTTTTTAGTCAGTAGAAGTCTGACACTCCCTTTCGCTCTGCCCAAGAGCGGGAGGGGTTATTCGATGATTTTACACCCACCAAAAAAAAAAAAAAAAAAAGGGCACTTGTTCTCCCCACCACTGCGATATTTTTTTTATTCTAGACCATACCTGGGAACCCCCTAGTTACGGAGATATTGGGGGGTCAAAGTTCCAAATTTTTCACAGCTGTTTTTGTAAATACTAGTTTTTCAGGTTATAATTTTACTTAAATTACCTCCATGTCCCGTTTACTATTCAAAGCATCCACTAGCACAATTTTTTAAGAGTGCTACATTGAGTTTTACCGTAAATTGTGATTTTTGATCCCAAAAAGGGGTTTTGCGTAGGGTTACTTATTTTTACTTTGTTGAAGTTTGCGTGAAGGGTTCATTTACACCCTGTTTAACTTACTAAACTGATTAACCACAATGCCCACCTGCCTCCGGACGATGATTCGTATAGTTTTCCTTTTATTTTCGTATATATTATGCTACCACCATGAATTTTTTCACACGCCCAAACACAACCTGTATAGGTGGTTGCCACGATTAAGTCCAACAAAAATTTGCACGTTCGAGCTTAATGTTTCACAAACGAATCCTTAAATCGAAAAACTGTTCGGGCAAACTCGCAATGTTGTTTAAAAACCTTTCCAACAACATCCCACACAAAAAAAAATCATCCCCACTTTAATGTGTTCTGGAGATACCCAAATTTTTTTTTTTCAATATTTTACTTTAGCAATTCATCGGCTTAGCTCATTTGTATATTCACGCCAAATTACAGCTTTCTACTAAGTCTTTGAGATATGGTGCGGACGGACAGACAGACAGACGGACATGGCGAAACTATAAGGGTTCCATATTGACTACGGAACTCTTATAAACTAATATAATAGGTAACCGCACCGAATGCATCACGTTTCCTGATACGTCTCCATAGAGGACAACAGGGTGTAGAGAACCGGAATCATTAACATGAACAGCATTGAATGTATGAAAAAATCCTTTTTTGATTATAATAATAGTCCTCCTGACCGTTTTCGGTCACGGCGGCCAATCTAAGTGGAGATTAGCCATCGGCGCGGGAGATACTATAGTGCGCAAGTGTGTGCGCAGGCACCAGTGCACTCTCTGTTCCTTTTTCTCTCATATTCCGATGGGACGGCAATCCGAAACGACCGGAGAGGGTTCAGGCGCAGGACCAACGGCTTAACGTGCTTTCCGAGGCACGGGGGTATAATACCGCCAACTTCCAAACTCCGGGCTACTACTGGGAAATTTCATCACATTCATTTATTCCACATTGGTACTGAATCCCTGGGTGTCTAAAATGGCCGCTTTAGCAGAATCGTAATATTAATCATGTTAAGAATTAGAAATTTTTAACGTGATTCATACTAAGATTTTGCGTGGATTCTGATAAAGCGGCCATTTTAAACCCGCTCTGTAAGCAAATACGAAAAACTAATGACACCATAAATTAGACATGTCATTCCAATACTCAATGTTTTACTTATTTTTCTCAGAATTATTTACCTAGGTACATATTTACCGAAGAGATACATTTCGGTGATCATTGGATTTTTATTTAGATTGCCCATTACGACTGTCAGGGTCTGTCTGTAACAGGAAAATAAGCCGAACATACGAAAAGCAATTTCTCACTCAATTAGATACATATATTGAGTTGTTTCTTGTAGGCTTATTTGAGGTACGTTACAAATTTGTGTTCAATTTGCGTTATAACGAAGCTGATTTTCAGATTTTGTTTTTGACTCTTCGTAATTTCGGATAAAGTTCCTAAAAATATAAGATGCTAGTCCTCCCGACTTGGATACCTTTGCACCCGTTATGTACGGAAATTCACACACGGAAAAGTTTTAATGCATCCTATGACAATCGGGGATAATTTAGGTTAAAAGCAAGTGAAAGAATTTTTGAAATTGGATCAGTAGTTCCGAAGATTACCCTCTACATACAAACTTACAATCATATTTTACCTATTATAATGTTAGTACAGATAAGATATCTTAGGGCTCTAAAGTATAGATTTTAAAATTTTGAATTCTGAAAGTGGACCGATGACCTGGTGAAGGTTGCGGGGATCCGCTGGATGCGAGACGCACGGGACCGGTCAATGTGGCGACAATTAGGGGAGGCCTATGTCCAGCAGTGGACGTCTTTCGGCTGAAATGATGATGAAAGTTCATAGCTTTAGCAAATTCTAGCTGAGGCTGTAACAAACAGGAAGTAAAAACACGTCGAGCATTACATTCATTAGACTAGAACACTAGAACACACACACACTAGACTTAGAAGCAAATAATTAAATCGGTAAATTGAAATCGAAAGATGTTCGCGTTTGCAGTTTTGTTTTGATATCTTTGACCTGGACTGACTGCCATGTAAAACAATATTGAAGAGCTATTAACTCTTCTAAGTATTAACTCCGTCGCGTGAAGATGAAGGTTAATCTAGCGATTTCAAACTTTGCTCAGGCGTGGATGACAGCAGCGCTTTACAAATTCAAGCATTTTCCACACATTTGGCATTTTTTTTTGCATTTTGCATTTTTAACTCGTTAGGCTATATTCATAGCCAGGCTCCAAAACTATAACTTCATCAAGGCAAAAATACTAACAACACCCACTTCCTTTCAAAACACAGCTAAGATTCACTCACGACAATTTCACATATCTACGCTCCACAATCACGTGAAACCATTTTTTCTTTTATTTAATAGTTACGGGAAAACAGAATCGTGGTAAAGCAGTAAAAATATCTTAGAATTATAAGCGTGCAATTCTATTGGCTTGAGAATTCACGAGCAGCGCCATTTTACGGCGAAAATGTGAGGAAGGATGGAAAGTGAGACGCGGACTATGAATATTGCATGAGAGTTAGGCTATCCAGACTCGTGGTTAAATACTGGCTGGATGGTCACGGTTGAAGTATAGGTACTTCAACCGTGAGTAGTGAGTAGAAGGTAGGTAAATGGGTACTTCTACACACTAGTGAATTGGTTATGTAGTTCAGGGGGCCTAAAACGACTGTAATAACAGAATCATTTCACTAAGGTAAATTGTGATGTAATTAATTTATTCCCTTTATTTATTTTGTCACAAACTTAATACATTTTTAAATAATCTTTACAAAAAAAAAAAAAATGTAGCCCAGCGGTATCGGGAACACGGCTCCAGAGAAAGGAACCTCCTAACAATACGAGCCGTGTCCAGGAGTACCGCTTTCTGTATCAAGCCCTTGATCCAGCTGCCTAACGAGAGCCTCCTCAGGTGTTGGTCTTGGCAATTAAGCCATTGGCTGTAACGACTATCAGCACATGTGGACAACCTCGCGAGCCAAGTCAAGATACTTGATTTGCTTATCTTTCTCGGCTTTCACGAGGTTCTCGTCATGCGGGACGGTTATGTCAACAATCATTGCGCGCCGCTCTGATCGATCCACCACCACTATATCAGGCTTATTAATTCATTTTATTATTATTGTACGAGTATATGCTTGATGTGTCTCCGTGTGTAGCACACCCTCAAGTAAGCCCACACTTTTTTAATACACCGTTTATTTGGCTAGTCATAATTATAGCCAATTTTAAAAGCCAAATTATGAAATGTTTCTTCTATTTCAAAATTATGGACTATTAGAATCTACTTTTACTTGATGAGTCGACACAAAATTGTGATTATTTACCTTACCAATGCGCATCGTTTTAAATTCCCGATGGCAATCAACTTTAATGGCTTGCATCTTAATACTTTTCTGTATAATTCTGCTTTCACCATAAAAGTTCAGTCATTCATACTTTAATTAACAATCAAACTTTCGTATTTATTATTTTGCTATACGTATGCTTATTATAGCAATCATTATAGTCGCCATTCTGGGAGAGTTATAAACTTGAGGTTGAAACAAAGTTGTAATTGATTAATTTGTAATTTTTGAATAATGTCTGTCATTGGAAACGCTTGGAAGAAAGATCTCTTAGAAAATCGGTTATTAATGCGTCTGTTTTTATTATTTTATAGGCACTATCAGAGTTTAATGAACATTGCTTGGAGTTACCCTGTTTTCTACAAGATGCAGTTTTGCAACCTTGTCAAAGTTCAGGAGAATGTCTGAAAAGAAATAAATAATAATAAAAAAAAAACTGTCAATAATTAATATATGGTGCTTTTTAATTGTTATAAATTTAACAGCAGTAGTTATAAGCAAAGAAAAACAATACCTATTTAAAAAAGAAAATCACGTTGAGAATCATTAGCATCGAGGATGCAAAAACACACACACAGCCAGTATAAAGCTTAAAGCATAGCCCATTTTCTTTTTAGACGCGCGTCGGTGGTACAGGTGACCCACTGTAAATCCAGGTACTTTAGAGTTTGTACCTACCATCTGTCTCCCTAAATAATCCAGCTTGACTTGACTCATAGTCGGGCTTCAACTTCAGAACGTACAAAAGGGATCCGGTCTAAAGTTAAAACTGGATATAAGTTCTCAGCTAACAAAAGATCCCCCTCTTTTCAGAATTACCTAGCATTATATTTACGACTCAACTAGATGTTACTCGCGACTGTCGTCCGTGGGTGATTATTTTTAAAAAGTCATTTTGCACGTGACCCTAATTCTTTTTACTATCCAAGGTGGCAATTTTGCCAGCCTTCTGGGCACTTTTCCTATTGACAGCGATGTTAATGTGTTTTACACCCCCTGTAATTTTCTCCCCTTTTGATACTTGTACATATTTTATTATGATTTTAAATCTGTAAATTGTAATTCTTTTCTATAAAAGCCCCGTCAAAAATCGGTCTAGCCATTTCAAAGATTACCCGGAACAAACAGACAAACAAAAGTAAAAGTTCAAAATGTAATTTTGAAAAAAGTACCGTATACATTTTTTAAGCATTCAGTAAACAGCGGTTATTTTGAAATTACAAACATACACTTAAGGAGACTGAAAGGATTTCATACAATCTTGGGCCTATGTGTAAGAAGATGAAAGTGGTGTCAATTAATAGCTTTTATATTATCAACCTTTCACAGAAAATTCTGCGGATTTTGTCAATCTGAGAACAGAGATATAAGAGATTAAGTAAAAGTGAGGTTATGTTACAATCTTTAACTAACAGCTGATTCCTGAGCGATCTTCGGTGTCCAAGGTGAAAGCAAGGGTCTTACAAGGTAGGCAGGGTCAGAATCCGTAAAATACAAAGCAGTGGTCGTGAAAAATGACGAATAATCGGGAAAGCACTCAAAACGCATCGGAAAACACGAAACAAGTAAACAAACAAGAACAGTCGGCAACTGTCTAGTGTCAATGTCAGTCAGCTGTCATATCAGTGACATAGACTAAAAATATAAGAGAGATTTGAATGGATAGGAAATCGATAATCATTAAAATTGGTTTTTCAGTAATTAATTGAAATATGATTTATTATTATGCCTGTAATTATATGCAATATGTTGCATTTAAGTATATACAGTGCATTTAATTACTTTGAGTTAATTGTTTAGTGCAAGAGTTTTTTTTTCCGTAACCGTGTAATCGATTACTGAATCGACAATCTCAGGAAAACTATCTTTTTCATATTTCTCCGCTTCCAGATTGAGAATTGAAGTGATTTTTCATATTCTTAGATAAAAAAAATATGACTAATTTTTGAGATCATATCTCAACTTATTACATTTGGGCCCACCGTTTTCGATCTCCTTTTATACATAGACCGCGCAGACCCTAGTTCAAAAAACCCGCCTACACCTAATTCCAGACAATACTAAAGTGCCAAAAGGGTCGATTCCTCCATTTATAGTCGGCGTAAACCACAAATCCTAGATTTTATTTGTAAAGGCAAACGCCAAGGTCAATTTGGTTGAAAATAAAGTACTATTGTAAAGCAAAGTTACTATTTTTGTAAAGCCTAGCTTATTTGAGTCGGAAAGACCTTTTGTAAGCTTTTTCTTTTTTGTGTAGTTAGTGGCCAACATGGTGTCAGAGTTCTTGTTTTTATTGCGAAATTGGTTTGCTCATGACCTTGATCACGCCCGATGGAAAGCGATGGATGAGGTCTTATTACGTCTTTTATACCTCGTGGGTCTCTGACTTGGCTTTATATGCAGTCGAGAAATATTTCCTCAGGCATGCCAGTTTAGTTTCCTCACTTGAGACCTATGACTTGGCAGTCCGACGACCACATGGTGTCACCCTCACGCGTTGAGGACCACGGCTATCACAAGGCAGAGCTTTGTAAGCTGAAAATGGTAAATAAATCAAGTTTATGGTCAACGTTTCAAAGTGTACCATGGAGTTATAAGGCAGGTATGAAAAGTGTACATAAAACTGAAAATATGAAGGACATTGTTCTGTTGAATCCGTGTTGATGTTATGTACGTAATTGAATTTTAAAAGAGTCCTTATATAGTTTTTGTGGTTATAGATTCAGCCCTTTTCTAAGTTGGAAAATAGATAGCATTTGAAACATTTCAAGGCTCTCTTATTTATGAACATTACCTAAGACTTATCATCTGCGTAGCCTTTTCCCATTGACGATGCAGCCTAGAGTGTGACACAAGCCTACTGAACCCTTGGTAAAACTGGATGTCTGACTATCGGGCCACTGATTAACTGTAACGTCTGTAAATGATTTTCAGCTAACAGCCGGAACAAACGGCATAACGTAAGTAGGTACAAGCCAGCCGAGGCAAGCACCTAAAGGTCGACCCCAGCGGCTGTTATTTCGAGTTCCTACTTAAAGCACGAAAATGTACAAAATTAATTTTGTTAAGATAACTGTTGTACTTAATATTCAACAAAGAGTGCAATATCAAGTTGAACACTTTGTTTCAGAAATTAATTTCCGACCAAATTATTACACAAAATTATCAATTTGACCCAATCTCGCACAAAGTACTTATAAATCACGTATAATTACAGCAAAAATAAAGCGTATTTCCCTCGTATTTTTAAAAGGCCGTTTCTCCCAGATGGTAATAGGTAGCCATATTGATTTCAAACTGGTTTTAGCGTCGTATATGGGTATAATTGGAATCTCCATTACATGGCTTGGACGGGTATGGCCGAGAGCTGGCAGCTATCAATCATAGAACGTTGCCAGTTGACACATTGCTTCACTAAGTGATTAAATGGAAATTGGGTCAATATGGTAAATGGGTGGTTTGTTAATGAAATTGTAAGAAGGTGGAACTCTCGAGGTAGGCAGAGATTCATATCATATTATATTATTTATTTATTCTTCAACAAATTACATTTGTGTCGAACATTGGTCCTAACAATAAAGCATAAACATTTTAAAAAAAAAATGATATTGTGAATGTGAGGACCATGTGGGTCTTTCTTAAATTTTAATTGTTGTGATTGTCTGGCAGTTTGAGTACTTTAAGTGACCCACCCAAATGTCCTTTCTTTGGTATTGTTCGTCGTGACGTTGAGCTCCTTGAGTTATAAGTCGAACTCCACGATAACTGACAAATGCTTGCACTGACTGGACGGGTCCACTCAAATCTGTGTGGTGCTTTCTTCAAAAGACCATCTCAGACATTAATCTGCATGGTCTTCATGTGTGTATTATACCTTATTGTTAACCCAAACGATTTTAAAAGATTAAAAGAGTAACCTTTGGAGTTTCTTGCCGGTTCTTCTCCTTAGGAATCGACCAATGCACCGAACCGTGCCCCTTTTTACCGACGTTTCATAAGTGCCCATGTAGGCCTACGTGAAATAAAAATATTTTGATTTTATTTTTTGATTTTTGATTTTATTAATCAACATGAGGCTGAGAAAGACACAAATCCAACAATCACATTGGTCCTAACATTATTAGTAATAATTACTTAATATGCATTGTAATAATTTAACAAAATATTCATTAAAAATAACAATAAAAATTCAAATAAAAAAAAATATCAAAAAATGTCAATGAATGTCAATATAACAGAAATGTCGAATGATATAATAGTGAAATTAATTATTATTAAAATTACACAACGGTTTCAACAAAAAATTAACACTAAAATAAAATAATCATGGCTGGAAAGATTACAAACATTACAATCATATTGATCCTAACATTATTAGCCTTAAATTAACTTTAATAAATTACGTCAACATTAATACAAAATTAATACAAATTCAACAAAAAATATAAAATAAAAAGAAAATAATAAAAATGTATGTCAATAAAATTAAATAAGATTGTAAAGTCAATGTTGATAGAATGTTTAATATTATATTACTTAAAGTCATTAGTATACAACCATATGTTCGAACTATTATTATCTTTGAGAAACTCTTAGCTGTAATTATATTTCCTCAATAACAGTGACTTTAATTTTCTCTTGAATTCATTTTGATGAATAGCGCCTTTGAATTCAACAGGTAATTTATTGAACATATGTACTGATTGCACTCTTGAGGCATGTTTAACGACATTAAGTTTAGGCTGTATAAAATTAGGTAGATCCTTACTTCGCGTTTTTATACGGATATGTCTCTGTTCTTCTGTCTCATACTTATGGATATTTTTAACAAAATGACTAAGCAGGACTATAATATAGAGGCAAGGTACTGTGAGAAAGTGCAGTTTCTTAAAATGTTCTCTACAAGACTCAGTTTGTTCAATGCGAAGCATACTTCTCTTTTCTGCATAACGAAAGCAGCATTAATATTATATTGGTAGCTGTTGCCCCAGAACTTTATGCTTGACTAGTTGGTGTTGTATTTAAAACTTAACATTACACCCGTATTCCCTGAATAGTAAGGCACAGGTGTACAGTCACGAGTATGTATACACTCGGTAAAGTTCAAACGCGAATTTCTCATAAAATAACGAGTGCAACTTGAGATATGACCTACTTTATGATAATATGGGTTCCAAAATATTAGTTTCATAGCGTAACATAAATATTTAATCAATACAGTAAGCAAAAATGGTTCTAAACGTTGCTAAGTGTATACATAACTAGCGGACGTCACGCGGTTTCAGCCGCGTAGTTCCCGTTCCCGTGGTTATACAGGGATAAAAAGTAGCCTATATCAGCCGGGGATAGTGTAGCTTCCCAACGGTAAAATAATTTTTCAAATTGGTCCAGTAGTTTCGGAGCCCATTCGTTACAAACAAACAAACAAATATTTCCTCTTATAATATTAGTGTAGATCAGTGCTGCTGACTGTACCTAATAATACACTAAAGAAAAGAAAGAAAGAAAACAAATTTATTTTGCACACGCCACAGGTGCACACACAAAGTAAAAAATTATAATAAAAAAAAACCTAAGACACACACTACACTACACCCACACAAACACACGACACTCACTGGTAATATTTACGTCCATGTAATAGGGGGCGAGTCTATTGTCATCAACCGGGCACATATCTCCGTGGCTTCTACTGGCAAATATGTAACGGATAAACTCAACAAAATATGCTCGACCCGGGAATTGAACCCGGGAAACTGTTTGATGTTGTGGTCCCCATACACAAGGGGGAACGACGGACGGCATTTTCTTTTTTTCTGTCGTACTTTCCACTTAAATGCGGATGGCTTTTGCTTGGTTCACTGGATACTGGCGAGCGAGAAAGGCTTTAAAATAAGCAATGGCGCCCTAGATGGTATGTAAATAGATCAACCTAGAATGTTTAAGTATTAGGTAGTGCAAATATAAAAAAAAATGCTGTGAAAAAATTTAGTGAGAAAATGTTGGGTATGATTGCGGGTGGGTATAAAAGTAAAGGAAGAACAAAGAACTGAGTGAAGGCGCATAGGATGAACTGGACAAAATCAACGGCTAGTAGATAAATCATAAGCTCGCAAGGGCTGGGAGTCATTGTCTGGGAGCTGCATCTTTTTCCAGCAGTCATCAGAACAGAACTCAACCTTATTACTCGTTTTTCTACCAGAGGTCAGTTGCATTCTAACAATAAAGTTCAAGCTGAGTTTACCTGAATACTTCAGTTGCATTCTAACAATAAAGTTCAAGCTGAGTTTACCTGAATACTTCACAAAATGGCTTCATTTACACAATCAATCAACTCAGCCTTTATAAAGTCCACTATTGGCCTCTGTCAAGCTGTACCACAACTCCTGGTCCTTAGCCATCAACATCAAAGTCAAAGAATCGAGATCTTAGAGATAGACTGACACTTTCAGGCTATTTTACTAACTTTACAGACAAAGTGTTACAGAAATTTAAACTTAACTGAAACTATAAACTACTGTCAACATTTTAACCAACACACCGACCCACCCCGTGCCTCAAATGACTAAGCCGCTAACCGCACTTTAATCGCGTAATATTAAACTAAAACTCCTCACTAACCTTACTAACTTACAACATAGTATTCACATAACTAGCGTCAGACCCCGCACCGTCGCATTCCTGGTGAATACCGCATTCCATTATAATATCATCCCTAAATTATACACATGTTCTGTGACAAATGTTCAGGTAAAACACATCTTGTTCGCTAACTTTTGACACTGAATAAATAGCTCATGGAGTTGCTAGTTACAATGTATGCTGGATGCGTGAACCGATAATTGTAAAACTTGCAGGCTTCTTCATAGCATAATTATCGTCATTGTCCTCCTATCTAATTTTTGTCCCATTTTATTGGGGGTCGTTGCAGCACATCTTCTTTTTCCATGATCTTACAGGATTCTTCACAGCACAAGGAATGAAATTGATGAATAAATGAGACGAGTCTGCGAGTAAAAATATGCGGCTGCAAGTTTTTTTTTTCTTTTTTTAAATGGCTTTATTGCAGAGCGATAACGGTGCCCTATAAGATAAATAATGATACTAAACTAACAAATAACTATTTCAAAACAAATACTGCTAAATTATATATAAAATCCGAGCTTGTTCCTCGGCTGGAGGTCGTATTACATCCACGATAGTGGCGGTAAGTACCCTCTTTGAGGAGTGGCTTGAGAGGCGCCACGGCGCCCTCACCTTCCGTCTGACGCAGGTCCTCACCGGACACGGTTGTTTCGGGAGGTACCTGCACCGAATCAGGCGGGAGGAAACGCCCGGATGCCACCATTGTGAGGATCGGCCGGAGGACACGGTGGAGCACACAGTGGAGGTGTGCCCCGCTTGGGCGGAGCCCCGCCGTGTTCTCGTAGCGGCGATCGGCGGCGGCGACCTCTCGCGCCCGGCCCTGGTGCAAGGCATGGTCCGGGGCGAGGAGGAATGGGACGCCGTCGCCTTCTTCTGCGAAGCAGTGATGCCAGCGAAGGAGGTGGCGGAACGCGAGAGGGAGAGAACCTCTCGTCTCAGCCGCCGCGGGAGGCGCTCCGGGCGTCGGGGGTCCCGCGATGACCTCCGGCCACCGTAGACGCGGGCCTGTGGACGGTGAGTGATGGGCTAACTCGCCGTCCGTCCGTCTCACGACGAAAACAGGCCGTGTCGACGGCGCCTTCGTGTTCCACGCGCGCCTCAAAGAGATGTCAGCAACGTGGGAGGGGCCCGAAAGGGCCGACGCCTGTCGGGGCCGCGGGTAGTCCTCTGGTTATCGCGGCCTCGACATAGAGGGCGAAGAAGAAATATGGGTGGTTTTTAGTCAGTAGAAGTCTGACACTCCCTTTCGCTCTGCCCAAGAGCGGGAGGGGTTATTCGATGATTTTACATCAACCAAAAAAAAAAAAAAGGTCGTATTACATGAAATTATATTATGAAGTGATATTCATAATAGGTTTCCATTGTCTTTATTTTAAGTCCCACACACAGCTACGACAGTACTGAATCAGAAAAGCCGTTGATACACACATCAAAAGTGTCTAGGGATCAACATATATTTTTGCAATAACTTTTCTCCTGATTGATATTAATTAAAATTTTCTTTAAGGATTCATCAAATAAAGTTTTTTCGTTTGTCACAGTAACGATAAACCAAGTCACCTTTGCATTAATAAAGAAATTTGCCATTTTCCTAATAAAGGGATTTTTGACATTTGAACCACTAACATTAAAGTTCGAAAAAAAGACTGAAATAACAGTTTTCTTTAAAATTTTATTGGGTAACTTAAACAATTAATAATCCGTGTTTCTACCGCGAACACTAACAACACAAGAACATCGGTTTGGCATACTCAAAATGAGTTCATCCAAATCACGCTGTGGAATGGCCGCCCATGTTCGTTGCAACAACAAAAAAAGGTCTTCTTGCGACTGGATACCCTCCATATTCGGCAGAGCTCTTCTCTGTAGCATATCCCATGCATGCTCAATCGGGTTCAAGTCTGGCGACTGAGCAGGCCAGGGCAGGACATTGATGTTAGCTGCGCCGAGAGTCTGTCTTACAACTCTTGCGGTGTGCGGTCGTGCATTATCATGCATTAACTGAAATAAGGGACCGATTTGCACTTGTAGAGGAACGATGACGTCTGATACAATCGTCTCAGCATAAATTTGAGCGTTGAGGTTGCCTCTGATCCAAATCAACTCAGTTCTTCCGCCGATCCAAATACCCGCTCATACCATGATGGTTCCACCACTATAAGGATGGACTTCCTGGCAGGATTTTAATCGCTATTGGCGTCCAGGGGTTCTCCAGTGTCGTATACGTCTTGTATCCGGTCTCATACCAAAACGAGACTCATCAGAAAAGCACACGAAACGCCATTGTTCTTCTGCCCAATTTCTGTGTTCAAGAGCCCATTGATATCGAATCCTACGATTGTGCATTGCTATAGGTGGTACCCGTAGCGGTCTTCGGGAATGAAGGTTCACTTCATGCAAGCGGTTTCTGACTGTTTGGTCGCTAATTAAGTTCCCTGAAGAGTGATGAAGCCTCACGGCTAACATCATGGCGGTTATTGTTGGAGCTCTTCAAGTTAAGATTTGAATGTATCGGTCTTGTCTCCGTGTGGTGCAGCGATACCGTCCTCCATGGCGCTCAGCCACGGTACCAGTGCTTCGGTAACGTGTCCAAAGTCCACTGATAACACTCTGACTTGTATTCAGAGCTAAAGCCACAGTACGTTGCCGGGAACCAGCTTCTATCATTCCCACGGCTCTGAGCATTTCTTCCCTGCTTAAATGACGTCGCCGCTCCATAATAACGTTGGTTTTAATCAGTAGTAGGGAAACAGTAGCACTAATAATGTCTTCAATGCGTTGTATGTTTTTATAGGGAAAATATTGACAGCTGATTTTCATCTTTTACTCGAATTTGATTCACAGTTCCTGATTCAAATTATGAAATGCACCAAAAAGGATCCATATAAATTTATAAAATCATAAATTTATTACAAAGCCACATCTCAATCTCAAGAAATCCGCATAAAAATGCTTGATCCCTAGACACTTTTGATGTGTGTATAATTGACAGCGACTGGCGTCTAATTGTTTATTTTCCTAACCATGGAAAACTAAGGTTTACTTTGATTATTTGTTTTATATTCAATGTTTCCAAATAATTCCATAAAATCACAGCCTTGAAAAGTTATATCTTCAGCAATCCCTCCACATCTCCTCAATTTGTTCTTTGAAGATTCTGGGTCGAGATTAAGTATGGTAATAGCACTCCATTTGCTTCCAAATCTGTGACATTACTCGCAGAACGAGGATATGGCATCTAATGGCCGCCATATTAATATTCCTGTCCTGCCTTTATTATTACATTAAATGTTATGTTAGTTAATGTACGGAGCGGTTGTTCGCGCTTTCGGCTTTAAATATGTCTGTTTGCTAACTGGGGGAAATGAAAACATGTATTTAGGTAATTAATTTGTTGGATCTATGCTGGGTTAGTTTGTAGGTTGGAGTCTTCTTTGCCTTCGTTTTATCTTGATTAAAGCTTGCTTTAATATAACCGTGACAAAAAATAGGTGTTAGAATGTATTGTCGTCGCGCTGCGTCAAGCCTGCCGTAGAGCTTGATAGAGCTAGCAACTCAGACCGATAATATCACGGACTATATCACAAAAAATTATGCGATGGACGTTATGTATACCCATTTTTCTCCACGAAAACTGAACAGATTTTGACATTATTTTTGACGTTCTTTGAAAAAAGAGCATGTCTTTGTTCGTATTAACTTCTTTTATTTTTACAACTTTCGGATTTGTCTGGTAGTCCTCTAATCACGGCCGTTGGGGCATTTTTTGTCATTTTTGGAGTGTCATATTTCCTTTACTTTTTAGTTACAAAAAAAGGAAATGACAAGGACGTGTCTTCAGTAGGCCTTGCTTTATGAAAAAGATGATTCCTCTAGCTAGAGGTATTACTTAGGAAGAGAAAAGGGAGAATCGCAACACCGTGTTCCATTTTAAAACATCTATTAACAAATTACAGGCACTTTTGAATTATCAAGCTGACAATTCAAAAGTGCTTGTCTGTTCTGTTTTCAGGATTGCTGAATTTTCATCGTTAATGATAGATTAAGGTTACATTTCATTCGTGCGAACTTCGACTTTTCAAACATATCTTCTACTTTAAAAAATCAAAATTGGTTATTTCGGTTAAAAAGAGACTTCATTTGACATTAGAGCTCTCGTGGATAAACATACAACAATCCTGACACAATTTAGTTTTAATAACCAAAAAACATTTCACCTGCCTCATTACCCCTCAAAAAATACACAACAAAACAAAACAGTATGTTGCCAACGTCAAAAAAGGTTGATATTCCCTTGGCAGGGTATCAGCCGACACATGTCATTAGCAGACTTTAGCCTGCTGTCACTCTTGTCAGGGAGGGTGAAGGGAGGTCGGGGTTCTGACGGAAACCGTAAAAAGCGGGTAAACTGGGCCGCTTTTGATATGAAAACAAAAATAAATATATTTGAAGTGTTTTGTGTTTTTGTTTTTGTAGGTAGTTAAATAACATATCGTTATGTGTAAAATTGTAATATTGTGGCATTGTGTATTATTAGTATTATTACGGACCAGTCATTTGTCAACTATTTGCTAAAAAAACAATATTCATTGTTAAAAGTTCGCATAAGTATTTTCTTTTACAATGCAATTGAAATTACTGACTTTGTAAAAAATGTTGTTATTGGTTTTGTTATAAGCTGAGAAAATAAAGTTAGTGCCAGAAAGGCTGCTTATGAACCTTTCTGGATCTGGGTTGTTTACTTAATTTTATAGCATGTATCTACTTATTTTTTTACAATTTAATGGCCTAAAAACCTAAAAAAATGTGGATTGATGGCCATTAGACTGATATTTGCTACCGAAAACCTTCTTAAAATTACACGCACAAAACATTACACGCACGCATAACCCAATGACCAACCCTAAAACAATGCCCCATCACTGATTACGTCACCAACTTCAATACCGCTCAAAAGATATCGTGAAAAAACATTTGAAAAGAACAATAAACGTCTATCTTTTACCCGATCGCATAAATACACGTTCTAACTAAGAGAAACAAATAAAAGACATTCGTGACAACTAAATCTTTATTTCCTTAAATCTCAATTGAATCTTTATGACCCAGCAACAATTAAGATACAACTTTAAACATACTTAAATATGGTTGGTATTGGAATGGGAGGTGGTTGTGTGAGAGAAAGCATTGCGTTTATGAATAGTGTTGCGGATGCTTTAATTAGTTGATGGAAATGGCGTGTGCACGCGCACTCATGCGCAGGGTTGGCACTTAGCTGCACACTGTTTTGTGTCACTTTAAAATGATGATTACCTAAGAAAGTCTGTGTTTCAGCTTACCAGTGTGATTTTTTTAAATAAAGCAATGCTATACTCGTATAAGAAACTTATTTACGTAGCATAAATTTACGCCTGTAATTCTCGAAGGGTTAGGTAAAGTTGTATCTAACAATACACCTTCTTTTCACCAGTTATGGTATAAAATTGAAAGTAATACGAGGCAAGCCCATTGCCATCAAGCGACCATACAGCTAGACTCTATGGCTTCTACTAAGCAATTTCTGATGGAATTCCCAATAACACTTTACTCGACCCGGCGATGGAACCCAGGACCTGATGCACAACAGTCGCGTTTGCGGCCATTACACGGCTGAACCGCTTTTGATGGGACTTGAGACGGGACTTTGAGGTTTAGGGTTCCGTGCAAAAAATTACAAGCTTTGAAATTATGAACAAAATTCGTTTCAAGTAGTTAAATGGCTTTGTTAAAATTTCACGCGGACGAGGATCACGGAAATATATTATAAACCTTGTTTTCGATTGCACATTATAAAAATCGATATGCAGCAACCCTAAAATGCTCCGATGCTCTTGACATTGCGTCGATTGCAATTCGATGATGGTAATCACTACTTTGTGGAGCGACCGAGCGACTTGCTCTCGATGACGGTCGAAAGCTATTCTCAATATTCTTATGGGAATAAAAGAACGAAATATAGGGCATATACCACATGACCAATTGACGTGTACGGTGACCTGTTCATTTGTGGGATAGTCTTTTTCGTTAACGTGTTAAGAATCTTATTTTTGGTGATTTGCGATAAATGACTTACATATTTATTCATTTACTGAGAGGCGGATCCACCGCAAGGAACGCTGCATTATAAAGTAACGAGCGAAAAATCGCTTCTCGTAAAATCGTCGTTTGGAATCGTTAACGTTTTCAAACATCGCCATGTGCTTGAATTAAAAACGCACAACGCGCCGCGCGACGACGACGCCCCGCGTCTCCGTAAATGAGGCCTAACGCTTCGATGTAGATTTAAGTACATCCCTGCTTCAATCAAAATATTCTGACTATCGCAGTCTACAGCTGAATATTTGCCGTTCCCAAATTGCGCTACAACTCCGTATCCTCATCTTTCCGCATCCTTTATGGTTGTTGAACCAGCAAGGTACATCTTACTATTTTTTTTGCATTCTTTTCTTGCGGTTCCGTTAAAAGATTATTATTTCGATTAATTTTTCATAAAAAAAGTCAGTTTTTTTTACTCTTTTCTTATTTCTACCCTTCCCAAATCCTACATCCAACACACTCTCATCTCCCCATTAGCAGCAACACATGAGCCTCAATGTATCAAGTTAGCAGCGAGCTCCGCTTTCTGCGCTGCGCCGGCGCCGATGCACTGATAACGAGCACGCGCCGCGCAAGCACACGCTGAGCACGATAACTGGGCACCTGATGTAGAGAGACTGGATGTGGTAACAGGTATGTAACAATAGGGTATTTCACCAAACAAATCTAATTAGTCCAAATATTGGATACCTGTTTTTTGTTTTATCAAATTAATGAAAATTTACGAAAATAAAACGTGTCAAAGATCATGAGAGGGGGCTTTTGACGTCACTTTGTGGGTAAAAATGTACTAACCTTGTGACGTCACACGACTTTTTTTTTTTTGGCGGGTGCAAAATCATTCGCTCTTGGGCAGAGCGAAAGGGAGTGTCAGACTTCTACTGACTAAAAACCACCCATGTTCCTTCTTAGCCCTTTATATCGAGGCCTCGGTATCTTTTACAACATCCCGCAGCCCCGACGGGACGTCACACGACTTGACGCGACGTTTCGAAGCACTGTATCGTCTTCATCTTTTGTTTAAATAAAAAAAAAAAATACGTGTCCATTATTTTTTTTTTAATCTATCTGACGGACTAATTAGAATTTTTTGGTGAAACACAGTATTTTTTTATGTTTTTTGAACTAAAATGTTGTTTATATGGCTGGCACCATAAAGTTAGATTAAAGAGAGAGAAACTGCTGGGCAGTTGGTGGGTGAATGAATGGTTGAAAATGTTCGGTCCTTAATAAATTATTTAATTATTTATTTCATTTAGACAGAGAGTAAGGTTTAGGCACAAAGTAAGTCCTTCCACTTCCCGCTAAGTAACTAACTCTTACTGCCGTACTCAGAGACATTTAATGATTACTTAAGCTGTCACTTAGTAAAGGTTTGACTTTTTTTTGTATGAGAAAACTGTCAAAATCATTACTAAGTGATGGCCTAAGGAATCATTAAAGCTTTCTGAGTGCGGCAGCTAGAAGTAGAAGGAGGGAGAAGCCTTTGCCTAGCACTAAAATTTACTTGTTATGGCACTTTTAATATCAGTAAAAACTTATTGACAATACCAAAGCATGCACAACACATTCTACCAACATAATTTCCTTAGCTTTTCTCCGAAAACAAAACATTTTATCCTTGTGTATGCCAAGATCTAGCCTTTCACAAACAGCCACTAAAATTATTACACTAAAACATCTTTCACTAGCTGTTCTCAAAATTTTGCAACACTTCAGTGCAGATTAACTTGGCAACGATACAAGTGTTGATTGCAAGGGTTAAGTGATTCTGTAACTTTGTACACTGTACAGTTTGTGTGCTCCCCAGGGTAGAAGTTACACCCACGCTGGAGAACGAATATACACTGTATGGAACTGAAATTGGGTAACAAGGGAGCTACATGCAAACTTGTTGTTTGCCTACTGCAATCTAAAGTTACTTTTGTTTTGCTGTTGTGTAAATATTTCAGTCAGAGTAGACCGTCATATTTTTGTGTATGAACTTGAAATTCAATGTTCTGTCTGATTTATTTGTTTAGTAATTAGTACATATTGTATCCAGTAGGTTATTGGCCAAAAGATTGACCAATATATAGGAGGATTGGAGGATACATCTTGTTTTTTACAAAATATTTTCCTAACAGCGCCCTATTGTAAAAATGTTGAAGTTTTATTTTACAAATTGATATATTATTATGGTTATAGGTAGTCAGTTAAATTGTTCCTTTTTCTCCCTCCCACTCTTTTTCTGTTCTTTGCATGCCTATCTTTGTTAACTTCACTATTAACTACTTATCTGTTTAAATAAATATCATTTATCATTTCCCGAATAAATAAGATTGTTAATGTCTAAAGCATCCATGCAGAACTACTTAATTCGTATGGATGACACATCAATCTGTTCAAAAGTACGAAAAGATGAAGTCATACTCATTGGTTACTCTTTGTCTAACCTGAAAATCTAGTGAAGTTGTAATTGTTAGTTGTGTTGTATTCGATGATTTTACACCCACCAAAAAAAAAAAAAAGTTGTAATATTTGCATCGTAGAATAAAAAAAACTTTCAACATTTAATACGATTGGTTTATTTAGAACTGTAACTGGACGAGTGTAGCACTGTGACGGGTTTCACAGAAAGCCCACCAGTGCGACTATAATGTAACAACGCAATAAACAGACTGAAATTTAAAACAGGGTTCGTTTAACGAGTAAACTAAATTGGTTCCGGGCTCTAGAACGAGTAGAAGACAAGATGTCTGTTGTCGTACTTAAAGAAAGATAAATGTACCCAAGAGAGGGTCGTTGTTTAAGATGACCAATTGCAGCAGCTAATTGCGTTGGACGCTAGTAGAATAGGCCAATTCAAAGCCTATTCTAAGTCTTGACTTCAATATATTCCAACAAAATGTTATTCTTTTGGCACTATAAATATAAATATTAAATAATATACAAAAAAAAATACTAATACATCGAGAAATATATAATTTAATAGAATGGATCTAACCACCACTAGTAACAACAGTACAATACCCTCTTCTGTTCCCTGGCTACGTGTCACAAAACTGAATAAAAGTACAAAATAATAAAATATAAGCTGTCTCATCTAGCCCCTCTAACTCTTCGCCCATAATCACGACCAATTAGCAATTCTCCTGAACTTTCATTGTTTCGCTAGATGTAAGATTGTAATTAAATATGTAATTTGTACTGTACCTAACGAATAATTGCGCAGCCATTTCTATGGGATAACATAGCCCATGGTGTAGTCACTTAATGAAAGTTTTAAGGAACCGTTCAATATAACCTTATTTTATTGCTGATGTTAATTTATGATTGTGTGTGGTCTTGCCTTTACGTTTAATACTCTTACTAATCATTTAGGCTAGATAATATTTATAGAATAGTTATAGGAATGGCTATGTAGTTTATCTATGATTTACTAATATACTATTACATTATGTGCAAGTAATTCTCTGTCGGTCTATCCGAATGATCTCTTAATGTCTTGACGCTTGAATGATTTTCAACACCCATGACCTGCAAGGCTATTGCGTATGTTTTAAATGTCAGTGGCTATCATATTGTCCATGGATTAACTGTAAAATTGGTTATGGTTAAGTACAAAATGGATTTGACAGTTAATTGATGGACACTATACGATAGCCACTGTCATTTAAAAGAACAATTGTTGTTTATTCCTGTGGGATAATTTTAGATATTGACAAGTCAGTACTTAAAACAATCAATAGAGAAACTACGTTTTTACAACAGTTCTTTTAACGAAAAACAAACCCAAATAACACAGATTCTTTTGTCTCTCAAACATAGACACTTTCAAAATTTAGTAAAAACTGTATTGTAAACTATTTGCATAAGTACGATAATAGCTGAAAAGGAAAAAAAGAGAAAAAGACAACTTTCGTCTAATTCCTCATTTAAAACCTCATAAGACCGCAGACAATACTTACGCAACCTCTACCTACTCTATTGTCTGAACTCAAAGAGGTCAGGTAATACGATGGAAAAAGACAAATAATGTGTGTTTACTGTAATTATTACAGAGGCCGTTGAAAACAATAACGTTCTAATAAAAAAGATTTGTGAGCACGAACGGTAATTTAGCTAAGTACTCCGTACACGCTTATTAAGAAAATAATACAAAAACAATGTAACAATAGCATTAACACCATCGAACTTATAATACCATCGGTGTGATAGTTTTTTATTAATAAACTTTGATGGTTGCGTGATAAATTATTAAAAGCCCCTAAAACATTCTCGTTATAAAATAATTTATGTTTATATTTAAAACATAGATTATTTTCTTTTTCTTTAGTTATGTTTAGACTAGCGAAACGTGTTGTGCACTTTTTAAAGTAACGAATACAATTTTTACACCCGTCATAAATGGAAATAGTACATTTTGGTATAAAACTTTGTTATTGCATTCGAGGCGGAATTAACAACCGAGCCGCAGGCAAGCATACATTTAATTATATCGGGTGTAAATTCCGAATCGATTGCACTAAACAAAAAAGCTCACCTGCACAAAAATGAACTATTAGTATATATTCCTATTCCGAACCTATGTACGTAGATACGGAATCAGATCGGTTTTACATTAAACCTGAACAAATAATACCCTAAATTTATCTCTAACATTCATTAGTGCCGTTTAAATTACCTAGAATTTCATACAAATGACCGGAAGGCCTACATACCACTGAATTTAGAGCAAAGCTAGATTTAATATAATAGCCATGTCTGATGCTAATATTATATGTTAGTGTAAATTACTGCGGTTCCGGTAAACCATTCTAATGGAGAGTTCTTTAAATAAATGGGATTCTAATTCCGTAAAATATGGGTCAGGGACATGGAGTATGAAGTATAATGGAGTGCTAACACGTGCGAAACCCGAAAAGTGTCAGAACCAGTAGTACTTAAGTAAGAAAGCCGCATGTTGGTTTGTCAGCGTCAGACGCTGCAAACCAACATGCGGCTATTTGTTTACTGAAACAAATAAATAAATTGGATTTCATATCCCGATGGCCTGGTGAAGTTTGCAAGGATCCGCTGGATGCGAAACGTACAGGACCAGTCAATGTGGCGTCACTTGGGGAAGGCCAATGTCCAGCAGTGGACGTCTATCGGTTGAAATTAATGAATAAATGATTTCAAGGCTCTAATGCACATAGACGAATCACAGAACTTATTAAGAATTGAATGTAACAGCTCACAACTTAGGACCCATTAATATTAATGACAATAATATCCGTGGTGCTAGCAACTGGGCTAAAAAAAAAGACCTTATTAAGATCACGACATCTGTGGGCTCATATGGTGACGACGATTATGCACATGAGCACTCCAATCTCACTACTCCGTGCTCCTTTTATGAAAGAATGCCGTACAATAGCACGCGGGCCATGCCAAGGATCGTTATCTATATGACCCTTATCTTCAAGACCACAAAGAAGAAATTTATTGGTTGACTTTTAGCGAATGTGTGCTGAATTCGGTATTCTCGTAAAATAATCTCTCATCTTTAAATTGTAGTGTGTAAATATTGTAAATAAAATTATTTTAGTTCTTAAGTTCTTTACATCTCATTTTTATGGATGCGATGTTTACATTTAATTTTTGAGGGTGGTAAATCATCAAATGACTCATCCCGCTCTGCTGGGCTATTGCGTATCTTTTAAATGTCGGTGGCTATCAGATAGTGTCCATCAATTACTGTCAAAAGGTTCCATTTTGTACTAAACCATAACCAATTTGACAGTTAATCCATGGACAATATGATAGCCACTGACATTTAAAAGATACGCAATAGCCCTGCTGGGCGGAGCGGTAGGGAGTAAAAACCACCCATGTTCCTTCTTAGGTCTTTGTATCGAACAACCCGCAGCCCCGACAGGGTCAGTACAAGTCTGACTCTCCTCTCCGCTCCGCCGATAGCGGGACCCCTCATTTGATGATTCCCTATCCACAAAAAAGGGCCGATAGACAAATGACAACTGCTTTCAAAGCATTTTTTACAACAGCGTTCAATGGCACCGTCATGCGTTTCTCGATAGTTGTGTGTCAACTCAAATAATCAATTGTTCACCATCATTATCGATGGCTGGATGCCACTTTCACTTAGTCTAGCCTAGACCTTCTAATGTTCCACCATCCGAAACACAAATTTTCATCAATTAGGTCCACCATTGTCAATTAGTTTACGGAACACTAAAATTTTTAAAATGGCGTCTGTCAAGGTAGTCACTTTCACCAAGACGTGATCAGAAAGCGTGGTTTTAAATTAACAATGTGTAACCGCGATAGGTGCAGGAGAAGAAATGGTATTAGTTTATGTCGTCCGAGATAAGTTGCTCATTAAAATTGTTACCTAATTAATTTTATGCGGACTGCGGTATTAAGTTTGTTTGTGTTGTGGATAGCTGTCGGGTTTAACTGAGGGTGACGGGTGATTATAGTTATCGTGGTGGGCAACCCGTTGTTATAAGATACTGTTGCGATCTTTTTTATGATTTTAGATTTGTTTTTTGTAGGAGTATGTGTTTAGTTAGTCTGATGGGCCATGATTATCATTGGCACCGTGGCTTAATCTATAAAATAACTCGTACTAATGAAACTTCCATTCATCAACATGCTTTTTATGCGGCCGCCACACTATGCTCCTCGCGCTGCTGCTATTTGCCACGATGTTGCCCGATCTGCCCACTCTGCTCTACTCGCGCAATTAATCGCGACACTTCTACAAAAACAAAAACCGACAACATAGGGAGCGATGGGCAGGACGAGGAGCATGACGTGCGGCATGACGAGTAAAGTGGCCACACTATGTCTCTGCCTCCTTTCCTCGCTACCTCCCACTCGTCGAGTGTGTGGCGGCCGCATTACGAAACACTCATTAATCGCTTGCCTGTTTATTGTAATGACTTCAGACAAAAAAGGCGTTCTATCTGCAAACATCATCTGCCTACCCTGTTCCCTGCTGTGTTGGGGTAGGCTTCCAGTATAACCGGCTGCCAATCTGACCTCCACAAAGCAGTTAGTACTGGGTAGTATGCTACCCATTGGTAAGACTCGTTGGCAGACTTTTGGGCTACTACTAACTACCTGTTACGATTTTTAAAGGTCCACAAATGACAGCCGAGACCAACGGCTTAACATCCTTTCCAAAGGCACGGAGGAAATTCGGTGGATGTATAATAGGCTGAAAGTGCAAATCCTTAAATCAGAATGCCTTTATCACTTTGCGGAGTTGTTTAACTGGAATAAGAACATAGACCTTTTTATGGGTTAGTGTCCTATGACATGGCTTCCAGGATGTTTACAAGTAACTGCTTGTTTCACCTGAATGGTTTGAGGGGTCAATAGGACCCACTGGATTCAGTCGGCTCACTGAACTGAATCCCATAAGGATTCGAACAGTTCCTTTGAGTGTAGCGGGAAATAGTTTGAGACACATCTATGTAGAAAACTGTTCTAAAGGAAGGGTAGATGTGTGAACGCTATTGTAGCATATTATGTCATCTGTGACATCAATCGTAATATGAAGATTATCTGTGGTTTTTAATAAAATATATAGACTCTCAGATCACGGTCTTCACCACACGCCCGCTCTGTGTTTTAATTAATATTCCCTAATCCTGGAGTCCCACAATCCACTAGATGGTGTCAGAAGTTTATTCGGAACCCAGAAGAACCAAAGAAAATGCCGGAACAGGTACAAAATATCATTCTAGCTAATAACTTAAAGCCGTTAGTTGTAAATGGCGGCAAAGATGGCAAAAATGCTGCCGAGTCATGGAAGCTGTGGAAACAAAAATTCAAAATCTTCTTTGAAGCAAATGATTTACAGAAGGTCTCAAAGTCAAAACAAATTGCTATATTGTTAAATTCTATCGGTGATGAAGGCCTAGATATTTATAATTCTTTCAATATTCAAAATGAAACGGACGAAACGATAACGACTATTATTGAAAAATTTGATGGAAAATTCAATCCATGCAAGAATGTCACTGTTGAGCGATACAATTTCTTTACAAACTATCAAAATAGCGAATCATTGGACGAATATGTAACAATTTTGAATAATTTAGCATCAGGCTGCAAGTTTGAAAATTTGAAAGAGTCGTTGGTAAAGGACATGTTTATCATAGGAATAAAGAATACTCAAATAAAAGAACAAATATTGCAAAATCAAAACATAACGAATGTTGACGAAGCTGTTCAATTTGCAAAAAATATGGAATTGTCACAGGAAAGGTCTAGAAAATTACAGAATGGAAATGAAGCTAATAATAATTCTAGTTCACAAGTGCAATCAATTCGTCAAAGCAGAAGTACATATTTCAAGAACCAGCCATCAAAAAGTGAAAATTCAAAGAAAAGGTCCATAACTCCATACAGAAAATCGTCGGAAAATAGAAGTTCTAGTCAAAATCGATATAAGTCCAGTCCAGCACAATCTTTTTCAGCCAATTCCAGGTCCAACAACAATATTAGAAATAATTCTAACTGTAACAGATGTGGTCAGCTGCATCGGTACAAGTGTCCAGCACAAGGCAAAATCTGCAATCTATGTAAAAAAATGAACCATTTCGCCAATTACTGTTTCTACAAAAATCAAAATAGCAAGAAGAATGTAAGTACAATTAGTAGTTCTGAATGTATACAAAAGTTGCATAGTCATGAATATGATATTCATAGTAATATTATTATGGATTACCCTCAAAATGATTTTATTATTAATTCAATTAATTGTAATTCAAATTCACAAAATTGGAAATTAGAATTGAATGTTCATGGCAATATTATAAGATGTCAAATTGATACAGGTGCTGATATAAATGTAATTTCACTAAATACTTTAAAAAGTTTAGAAAATATGTGTAAGAAAAATTTTTTCATTGAAAAGTCAAACAAAAAAGTATTTTCATTTGCAGGTCAATTGATTGAAAACTTAGGTTCTGTCAGACTTGAATGTTCTTTTGATCACAACCTATTTAAGCCAATCAATTTCATAGTTGTTAAATGTGACTGTTCTACAATTTTGGGTTGGAGGACATGTGAAGAATGTGGCATTGTAAAACGTATTTTCGAACTATCCCAAAACACTTCTAAGATAACCACTAACAAAGAACAAAGGTCAGTACAAATGCTTATTAACAAATATTCAGATACTTTTGAAGGATTGGGTTGCTTACCAGGTAGTGTTAATTTACAAGTAGACACAACCGTCACACCAAAGATTTGTCCAGTTAGGAGAATACCATATGCTCTACAACAAAAACTCAAAAATGAATTAGACCGAATGGTGCGACTACAAGTCATAGAAAAAGTTACTAAACCTACTGACTGGGTAAATTCCATAGTGCCTGTAGAAAAACCCAATGGCGACTTACGTATTTGTCTAGATCCTAGGAACTTAAATAAAGCCATAAAAAGACCTCATTTTCCATACCCTACATTTGATGACTTGCGGTCAAGGGTAGTGAATGCGTCAGTATTCTCAAAGTTAGATGCAAATTCAGGTTACTGGATGCTAAAATTAGATCCAGAGAGTAGTGATCTTTGCACTTTTAACACACAGTTTGGCAGATATAAATTTTTAAGACTTCCTTACGGAATAAATTCAAGTGGTGAAATTTTTCATAGAGTAATGTCCGAGTTATTTGGGGACCTTCCAGGTGTTATTATATTTGTCGACGATATATTGGTCTATGGTTCTACGCAAAGTGAACACGATGAAAGATTAGAAAATGTTTTAAAAAAAGCTAAAGAAATCAATTTAAAATTTAATAAATCAAAATGTCACTTCGGACAGTCTGAAGTTTCGTATGTGGGTCATGTTTTTAACAAAAATGGTATTTCACCAGATACGTCAAAAATCGAAGCTATAATGAAAATGCCAAGACCGGAAAACATAAAAGATCTTCAACGATTTCTTGGTATGATAAATTACCTTGGTTCATATGTACCTAACTTAGCTCATGAAACTACTTTACTTAGAGAACTCCTTAAAAAACAAAATATGTGGCAGTGGACTCCTAATCACGAAAAACAATTTACTAAATTAAAATCTCTTATTTGTCAATCACCTGTCCTAGTACATTATGATGTAAACAAACCTGTACGATTGTCAGTAGATGCTTCAAAAAATGCAGTTGGAGCAGTAATTTTTCATGGACAAAATCCTATTGCATATGCATCTAAAACTTTAAATAAGTCTCAGGAAAACTATGCCCAAATAGAAAAAGAATTGTATGCCATAGTTTTTGGTTGCAAGAAATTTCATCAATATATTTATGGAAAAACAACTTATGTTGAAACTGATCATCAACCTCTTGTAACTTTGTTCAAAAAATCACTTTCGGATGTCCCGCCTCGTCTTCAAAGAATGATGATAGCTATACAGTCATATGATCTTAACGTTTCATATACAAAAGGTACTGAAATGTATGTCTCTGATACTTTGTCTCGTGCACCCATATCAAAAACTAATATAGAAAAATTTAATTTTGATGAGTTGGATAGTAATATAGTTTGTCAAGTAAAATTACTAACTTCTAATTTGGCAATTACTAAAGAAAAACAAGAAAAAATCATGTCTCATACAAAATCTGATATGTCACTCCAAAAACTAAAAGAATACTTTATGTCAGGATGGCCTAATTGCAAGCAAAAATGTGATTCAATTGTTTTACCCTATTGGAACATTAGAGATGAGATTCATGTTGTAAATGATCTAGTTTTCAAGAATCAGTCTGTCATTATACCTAAATCTCTACGTTCTGAAATTCTCTCAATTTTACATGAAGGACACATGGGCATAGAAAAAACTAAAAATCATGCCAGTGGAACTGTTTTTTGGCCTAATATTTATCATGATATTGAAATGAAAATAAAGCAATGTGAAACTTGCATGACATTTAGTTCAAATAAAACAAAGGAAACTTTATTATCTCATGAACAACCTTCTTTACCATGGCAAAAAGTAGCTACAGATTTATTTGATTACAAAAGCAAAAAATATTTAATAGTTGTTGATTATTATTCAAATTACATTGAAATAGCACAATTAAATCAAGATTCTAGAAGTTATACAGTCATTAATCAAATCAAGTCAATTTTTTCACGACACGGTATTCCATTGCAATTAGTAAGTGATGGTGGCCCTCCATTCAACTCTCATGAATTTCAAAATTTCACAAAAGACTGGGATATTCAACATATCATGTCAAGTCCTCACTTTCCTCAATCAAACGGTCTTGCGGAAGTATCTGTAAAAATTGTCAAAAATATTCTCAGAAAATGTGAACAGTCAGGTACAGACTTTTATATTGGTCTGTTACAATACAGAAATACCCCAAGAGGTAATCTTAAATCACCTTCAGAATTACTTATGTCAAGAAAACTGAGAACAAAATTGCCTACTATAACAAGTAATTTAAAGCCAAAAGTAGTTCAATTTTCAAGTCATTTAAAAAATAAGTCACAAAATTTGGAAAATAGAAAATTATATTATGATAGAAATGCTGTATCTCCTCAACAATTTCAGTCAAATGACATAATATTTTTCAAGAGAAATCCCAAGGATGCAACATGGTCTAAAGGTGTTATTTTATCAAAAACTAACTTTCCAAGATCATACTTAGTCAAAGATAGTAATGGGACAGTCTATAGAAGAAACACACATCATATTAAGCTATTTAAGTCAAATCTGTCACAGTCAAAGTCACAAAATAGTTATAAATCGTCACAGTCAAAGGAAAATACCCAAAAAATATTGGAAAATAACAATGATAATGCTAATCATTCTGGTCACAAGTCGTCCAAGTCTTATAATAAATCGTATCAAAAATCATACAAGTCAAGTCTGATAGAAAGGGAGGATACAGAGATGCATCATTATTATATTCCTGAGTATCTATATTGTAGAAGAAAAAGTAATGAGGAACAAATTGTAAATTTAGATGATTCTTATGCATCTGCCGAGTCAAGTCAGTCATCTAATGATGAGAATCCAATACAATTGGATAAGTCTGTCAAGTCAAATGTAATGAATAAAAGTAGGATACAGTCTCCTATATTTGTAGAAGTTAATGATGATGTACAAAGTAATGAATATTTGTCAGAAAATGAAATGTTAAGTCAGTCACAGTGTGGTAGTCAAGACTTACCTGAAATGTTAGATATAAGTATAAGTTCAAATACACCGGAGTTAAGATACTCATCCAGAGGGAGATTATTAAAGTCTAGAAAAAGACTAGATTTATAAAAATGAATGTAAATTTATTACGTCGATTTAATGAGTCAATATAATTAAATTTTTAAGGTTAAGTATTTAATTTGTCCTAATGTTTATTTACGTTCTAATAGCAATGTCAAGTGTCATTAACGTCAATGTCAAGTCATGTCATAATTGGTCAATGTCAAATTTATGTCAACTAACAAATTCAGTGTTGCCTTTTTATTCTTAAGAAAGGGCATGTAGCATATTATGTCATCTGTGACATCAATCGTAATATGAAGATTATCTGTGGTTTTTAATAAAATATATAGACTCTCAGATCACGGTCTTCACCACACGCCCGCTCTGTGTTTTAATTAATATTCCCTAATCCTGGAGTCCCACAATCCACTAGAGCTATAAGGGATGAAACCTGTACCTTGAAGTTGCTTATTCGGAGGTTTTGGAGTCATATAGTATTCGTGACCGTCTCTTGTCACGGCGGCCAATTTCAGCGGAGATTAACCATCCACGCGGGAGATATTATAATGTACAAGTGTATGCGCTGGCACACGTGCACTCCCTGTTGCTTCACTCTTATAGTCCGATGGGACAGCAATCCTATGTGACCACAGAAATATCTGGCGCCGGACCAACCGATTATCGTGCTTTTCGAGGCACGGGATTATCATAAACCCATCTTCCAACTTCGGGCTGCCATGGAGAAATCTCAGACATTCACACAATGGTTTCGGAAACTGCATAAGTATTTTTTTGTTTTTTTTCATACCGATTTGTGTAGTTTTAGTCGTGCTTCGTATATCACTAAGCCTCGACCTACCAGCATATGTACCTATATTCTCGTTATTAGCTACAAAACACAATATTATTAATGTTATTATACACCACAAAAATAATAATCGTCCAAAACAATCCTCACTTTATCTGCCACTTAGCCGTTCTGCTCCAGATTATAATCCGTTCCGGTCAAGAACATAACTTAACTAACATATTTGAACTAGTACCCTCGACTGGTGGCCTCGTTAGTCTAGTGGTTTCAATACTGCTGGGTATGATGATCTTCGGTTCGATTCCTAGGCCAGACTAAGTAGTACAGACAATTATTAGGCCGCGGGTTGTACACTAGTTATCGCGGCCTCGACATAGAGGGCGAAGAAGGAACATAGGTGGTTTTTAGTCAGTAGAAGTCTGACACTCCCTTTCGCTCTGCCCAAGAGCGGGAGGTTATTCGATGATTTTCCACAAGCCAAAAAAAATAAAAAAGGTTACTTAGTTTGATGTACAGAATGCTTGGTTGACGTATGTGTGAAGGGCTAATTTACACCCTGTATAGTAATATTACATGAGACTTAAAAAACATTTCTAGCGAAAAGTGGGTGAACTAAGTATTTAGTACACCTCTGCCTGACCCTCCGGTGATTACAGGCATGTTTAATGTTATTAATTGAAGTTTCAACGAACTCAGTGTCAATTCCTTGTAGATCCCGTACTACTGTTACTTAATTAAACGAATCTCGATTTTATCTCGTGTTTCTAACACTAACGAGCGGAAAAAGAATCTAGATAGTGTTCTAGATTAACAGCAATTAAAACTTAGACTTCGGCTTGCTTTGTGCCCTCGTGATGAGCTTGAAAACGTATGACTTGTGTTTGTCCCCTACTAGTTTTTCTTTTGTAACTGTCTTTCAGTCTTGTTCTGTCAAGTGTTATAGGGATGTTTACTGACTTAAAAAAATATGATTCTAATTAGTCTGTCTTTTGTATTATCGAAAAATATTGGATACGTATTTTTTGTTATATCAAATCAATAAAAATTGACGAAGATAAAACGCGTCAAAGATTTGAGTGGGGGGGTTGTGACGTCACTCACCGGTAAACAATGTTATACTAATGTCTTGGAAAATGACGACACACGAGTTTTCAAAGCACTGTATCGTCTTCATTGTTTGTTTACTTGAAAAAAGAAAAAAGATGTGTCGAATATTTTTTGGAAATCTATTTGACGGACTAATTAGATGTTTTTTGAAAAAACCCTTTCTACTAAAAGAAATTAAACTATCTACCCTATTATTTTTTTTTGTAACTCCAGTGCCTCGGACAGCCGGTTGGTTCTGTTGGTCTCATGATTGCAAGTGCAACTTTTGAGCTTATGCTCAGCAGTAATTCCTTAGTAGCAGTGATCTAACTGTTTTTTATGTTTTTGAATTTGATTCCCGCGACGGGCAAAGTGTTCTGTATACCAATCCATTTATCAACTACAAAGGTAATTGTAATGGCTTTGTTCCTTTGTCATTTGTCTTAGAAATCCACTGGCAGTTTTTATCACAGTCCAGAGGTATTACTTTTAATAGTCTTTGAATTTTTACCGATAACCAGTAGTAGTAACTTAGAAAGGTTCTGCGAGACAGATTGAGAGTAGCGAATCGTTGCAGATAAGCCGATTAATGTACATCGTAGAGGATTTGCCTGTGTCTGAACCTGTGTAGTATTTATAGGTTTAGAAGTGCACCTGGAAGTTACTTGAGCTTCCTCGTAAGCCCCGAAGGGTTTGGCAAACCGTTAGTACATCCAGATTTTACAAGTTATTTTGTCATTCCCAGGCGAACCTACTGGGGCTGCGGGATGTTATAAGAGATACCGCGGCCTTGACATATAGGGCTAAGAAGGAACATTGGTGGTTTTTAGTCAGTAGAAGTCTGACATTCCGAGAGGTTATTTGATGATTTCCCAACCCAAAAAAAGGCAATCCTACTGACATTAACTGGGCACAAATCCAGACTCTCTTTAATTTATGTAAAAAAACAACAAAACTAAAGTCAAGGGCGATAAAAGATTTGTGAAGCCACCTCACCTCATCCCTCACACCACAAATCAACAAGTGATCTGTTAAGTCCTATTATACGGTCCGTTAGTAAATGAACCAGTCATGACTATCCCTTAGGATTCCTAGTTACGGCGAATACTTGTTCAATTATAATATTAAGAGGACTAATGGTGTAGCTTTGACAAAGTGACTAAATGTAGGCGATGATTGATTCCCCTCTAGAGGGCGCGCACGCGAACATTTGCTCCGTATATTTTATGTGTAATTAAATCAAAGCAGCAGTATTTAACAGTGAAAGTGAATAAACATTCTCAAAAACCAACAAGGAATCGGTACCAGTGTGGGCAAAACGTAATTCGTGAAGTGGAAGACATAAACTTAACTTTTCTAAGCAGTGCCTAAGCCAGTGTCTAGTGGATCAAAATATTGCAACTAACTATAATTCTACAAAAAAACAGTGAAAACATACTTTAAATAAATAAGACATTAATCTAACATCTATTTATCAGTGAATATTAATAAAAATACTACTAAAATCGCATTTTTCCAAAAGAACAAAACATGTGGCGTGTTTTATCCTTACGAACACTCACTGGCGTTCGTCTCTTAGCTAACGTACCATTATTTCAATCGGTTTACCCAACTACCACTTGGTCAAGTTAGAAATACTTTGGCTGGGACGCAGCAAGGCAGTGGTTCGAATCTGTGATTCTGTACCTCTTTTTGTGAAACCTTAAATTGTTGTTTCTGGTTTTCTAAGGATAAAATACTACCAAAATGGAACAGCAGCGTACTCCACCAAACTTTGTCGAATTAAATAAGATGCAATCATGTTCGGATTCGGCATTAAATCTTCCTGACAATGGTGAAGGACAAGTAAATGTCACGAGAAGATATAAACAAAGACTTGATGACGAACATTCGGAATGTCTCGAGAACTTCACTGCCCAAATGAAGATGATGTTTGCATCGTTTCAAGATCAACAAAATCAGAAATTTGAACTTCTTAATCAGTCATTAAACGTTTTTAAAGAATTGCACTCTGAATTAAAGAAGTCGGTTGAATTCGTGACCGCAAAATATGATGAATCATTGTCGAAAATTGAGCACCTCCAACAAGAAAACAAAGCATCAAACAAACAAATTTCTTTACTGGAACAAAAACTGGAATATTATGAAAAAACCTCTAAAGCCACAACCCTCGAGATACGCAATATTCCAAAGACTGAGCCGGAGACAAAGCAACAACTCATAGGTATGGTTATGGCTTTAGGATCAGCGATTCAACTTAACTTAAACGTAAACACAACAGATATACGCGACATATACAGAACAAAATCGAAAACTGAGGCTGTTGTAGTTGACTTTACAACTGTTGCTAGAAAGACCGAAATTATTGGTTCGGTGATTAGATACAATAAATCACAAAAAATAAAAAAAGGACTATCATTAAACACCAACGACATAAACATTAAAGGAGCCCCCCGCAATATTTATGTATCTGATTCTCTGACAGTAAAGTCACAACAGCTATTCTACTTGTCCAGACAACTTACTAAAAGAAGAGGTTTTCATGGATGCTGGATTTCTTTCGGAAGAATATATATACGTAAGAATGAGGGTGACTCACCCATTCACATTAAAAATACCGAAGATTTAGACAAAATTACGAGTATATGACTGTTAATGTTTTCGGCTAAACTGTTTACTATTTTTAAAATAAATTTACGAACTTTTGTCAATACTCTGCACACAATACATACCACATATTTTTTCCTACTCTCGATAATTAGAATTATTCATTATAAAAATTTTAAAACACAACACACACACATACACCTATTCTTACATAAAATTATGTTTTGGTTCCGCGGAGATAGTGCGCCGGTTTGGTTAAATTTATGTGTATGTTTATCAAATAGGTGCACTGGTTCCGACCTCTGCACAACATACATGTTAGTGTTAATCATATTCAGAACTAAACAGAGTTATAATTTTTTTGGGTCTTTCTCATATTGTCCTACAATATATTTTTATGACAATATTCGCTGCGGTAAATAATTTATTAAATAATTTAGATCAATTTAATGCTTCTGTGTCTTTGAGTTGTACCCCGGAGCACTGCTCCAAATATATGCCAACAGCTACCAATTACCTAAAAATCTTACAGCAAAATATACGTAGTATCAACTGTAATTTCAATGAACTCTCAGTACTTCTGTCTAGATTTAGCTTTAAATGCGATGTTATAGTATTGTCCGAGTGCTGGCTCCGTCAGGTATCTGATCTCCCTACTGTAGATGGATATAACTCTTATAAAACGAACCGAACTTTTAATCAAAATGATGGAGTGGTAGTCATGGTCAGTAACGAACATTATTACACAATAGAGGAACCACTACTCTGTGAATGCAACTGTTTGCTAATTAAATTTGGTACTAACATAGTTATTGTTGCAATTTACAGGTCACCGTCTTTTAGAAATCTAGATACCTTCCTGCAATCACTACATAACATTCTTGAACACTTGAAATCATTTCGAAATATAATAATTGTGGGTGACATTAATGTAAATATATTGAATGCTGATTCTGATGTCTCATCATATCTAGATATTACCTCGTTCCATGGTCTGCTTCCTGCACATAATCTACCTACAAGAGGGAATAAAATCAAAATCAAAATCAAAATCAAAACTCATTTATTCAAACTAGGCTGATAATCAGCACTTTTCGAACGTCAAAATTTACTTTACTTTACTTATTTACAAGAGACAGTCCCCCAAAACGCCCCCCCTTCGACACTTCCTAGTGTTTTTGCTGGAAAGAAGAAGTGGCGGAACAAACTCCCCAGCACACATCTGTCTGTTAGGTTGGTTAGAAGAACCAGACTCGATACAATAGTAAGGCAAGTATAAAAAAGTATATAATAATAATAAAAAAAAAAAGACATAACATATCAGTAAACTAATCTTGGAGAAAGAACATAAATAAATAACAAACATTGTCTTGTGTTCAACTCAGCGACCAACTGTTCTTATCATTTAAGTAGTCGTTAATGGAATAGTACGCTTTTAAACAAAGATTAGATTTTACTTTGGCTTTAAACGCATCAAATGGCAAGTCTAGAAAAGAAGATGGCAGTTTGTTATAAAATGTTATACCAAGCCCGACGAATGAATTATGAACTTTGTGAAGCCGGTGAAAAGGAGCGCGTAGTTTATGCTTATTTCTAGTGTTAAAGTTGTGAATATCACTGTTTTTAGTGTACAGGTGGATATTTTGTTTAATATATAAAATGTTGGCAAAGATGAACTGAGAAGCAACAGTGAGGATACCAATCTCCTTAAAAAAATCTCTAAGAGAAACTCGAGCACCCAGCTGATAAATTGCACGAACCGCTCGCTTCTGCAGAACAAATATATTTTGAATATCAGCAGCTTTGCCCCACAGCAGAATACCGTATGACATAACGCTGTGAAAATAACTAAAGTAGACTAACCGTGCTGTATCAACGTCAGTGAATTGTCTTACTTTTCTGACGGCGTATGCGGCTGAACTTAGCCTTCCCGCTAGGCTTGATATATGTAAACCCCATTGTAATTTTGGATCTACTGTTATGCCCAGAAATACAGCAGAGTCGGCAGTTTCCAGCTCCTGATTGGCGAGGATAATATTGGGACCTAGATTTCTAACATTGGGTAAAGCGAACTTAACTATTTTAGTTTTCTTGGCATTAAGAACAAGGTTGTTTATTGTGAACCAATCCGTGACCATTGATAGCGTGCTGTTTACGTCGTCAAAATCGTGTCTATTCCTATCTACTTTAAAGATAAGAGAGGTATCATCTGCAAATAGTACAACGTCACAAAAACCCTTTAAATAGTATGGTAGATCATTAATATAAACCAAGAATAAAAACGGACCCAGTATTGAACCTTGTGGTACACCTAGCCGAACCGGTAGCCCGGAAGATTTCGCGCCATTTACGTCTACACATTGGAATCTATTTTGCAAATACGAATCTATCACATTTAGGGCCTCATTTTGAACACCGTAATAACGCAGTTTCCGTAAAAGCGTGTCGTGATGTACGCAATCAAAAGCTTTAGAGAGATCGCAGAAAACACCGATTGCATTTTGCGCGTTCTCCCATGCGTCAAATATGTGTTTCAACAAAGCAACACCTGCATCCGTAGTCGAACGACCCTTTGTAAAGCCATATTGATCATTATGAAGTAGATTATTTAAATTAAAATGTAATAACAACTGTTTGAGAATTAATTTTTCAAAAATTTTGCTAAAAGCAGGTAAAATAGAAATTGGTCTAAAGTTACCGATATCGTTTTTACTGCCTGATTTAAATAGAGGGATGACTTTACTGCTCTTCATAAGGTCAGGGAAAGTCCCCAAATCGACGCATTTATTGAAAGTAACGGCAAGACAGGGGGCTACAATGTCGATTATGTTACTTAAAAGTTTAATAGAAATGCCCCAGTAATCACCTGTGTTTTTAGACTTAAGTGAATTAAAAACGTTAACTACATCACGAGGCGTTACATGTTCGAAACTAAATACTTTACCACATTTAGACACGCTGCTATGCAAAAGATCTTCGGCTTTAGACGGCGACGAACTCAGGGAACGAGTCGTCGCTATAGGTATGCTGGCAAAATACTCATTAAAAGCCTCGGCTACGTCGGCTGCTTCACTAACTAATTTGTTACCCACCATGATCTCGAGGTGATTATCTTGTTTAACAGATTTACCCGTTTCATTGTTAATGATTTTCCAAGTGGCTTTAACTTTATTATTAGAATTTTTAATAGTCTCGCTTAAGAATTTTGATTTTGCAATAATACAAATCTTTTTAAATAATTTGGAATAATTTTTAACATACTCTAGAAAAGTTGTATCAAACCTGTATTGTTTAAGACCATACAACTCGTACAATCGGGCTCGACTTTTGTAAATACCTGGTGTAGCCCATTGGTTGAAGCCCACAGAAGGTCCCTTAATGTTAATCGTTTTAGACTTAAAAATAGACTGGTATTCATTTTGCACAACATCAAAAAGGGCTTTATAAATTTCATTAGGAGTCTCGTGCTCTACTATTGACGGCGTTACTTTAAGTGCTACATTATTTTTGAATTTATTGCAACGACTAGCTGTATGAGGCCTGCATTCTATTTTGCGCGGCTTTTGTTTTAATAACATAGGGAAGCTAGCTATTAAGCCACAGTGGTCAGATGATAAGTCACTTAACACTAATTTGTCCTCGGCAACACAATCACTAAACATATTATCAAGGCAAGTTGATGAAGAAGCCGTGATCCTTGTTGGTTCAAAAAACAGGTTAACTAAATTAAATGATCTAAACAAATTGAGAAATCTGATACTTAATGGAGTAACATCTAAAATATTAACATTAAAATCTCCACATAAAATTATAGATTTATTACTTGATTTTAACTTATTAAGTGAATCCTCCATTACTGATTCGAAATGAGTAAAGTCCCCAGAAGGGGGTCTATAAACACAAATTACTATGTATTGCTCGAGTTCAACGCAAGACAACTCAATAGTGCGCTCAATTGACAAATTAACTAAGTCTAAACGTTGTTTACATTTTAATTTGTTTGATACAAGAATTAAAGATCCACCGCGAATAGCAGATTTTCTCACAAATGCACTCTGTACGGTATAGAAATCATCATTGATAAATACTACTTCATGTTCCTTCAACCAATGTTCAGTTAGACATAAAACCTGAACATCATAATTCTCCATAAACAAACTTAACTCTAATTCTTTGCCAGATAATCCCTGCATATTTTGATGAACAACATTCAACATATGCGGCCTACCTGTTGTCGCACCTAACAGTTTAAACTACAAGGTGTATCAATAAAAGTGTTAGTATCTGTATAAGTGTTAGTAACAAAAGCAGTATTAGTATCACTACTAACAGAAAACGTTGGCAAACACATACCAGTGTCGCTGTGTATATTGTATGCTAAAAGGTTAGCAATACGTCGCTTAGAACTAGGTGGTAAAAACATTGTGAAGTCAGTGAGTCTGTAATCAGATATAAATTGATTACAGTCAAAATACAAAATAACGTCACTGTGACGACATGTCCTATTATAAATTAACAAGTTTAAATCATAAATGTACTTATTTTGCTCAACGGACAAATATTGAGAATAAGGCAAGGCACAGAAAATGAATTTACAATTAATAGTCTTGTTGAGATGTAACATCAAATGGACACATTCAATGATGTCCCTTTTCCATACATTTAAACTATTCCCATATAATAAAATAACAGTAGAATTGGGATTTATTTTAGTCAATCTAATATTACTAATTAATTGGCTAACACTGGCACCGGGTAAACAATAATTTATAACATAGTGTGGTGAACATTGATTAAATAATGTACCAAATCCTTGACCAAACTTATCAGAAAATAAGTATGTGGTATCTGTTAAAATATTACTTTCATTACTCCTATCATCAATACTACCAGCTGGCTGAGCCACTGAGGGGGTAGGTGACTGGTGCTGAGGCTGGGGAATAACTGAGCAGGCACAGCTACAAGAAAGGTTATTCGTCAGAGACTCGTACCTCTCTGCATTGTACGTGACCAGGTCCACCAGCTCATTGGCCTCTTGCATACGCTTACTCAGGTCTTGTTGAGAAGCCTCATATTTACTAAAAATATCCTTCAGTGCATATTCCCTAACAAATAGCTCATCCTGAAGGTTTTGAATGTCAGTCTCATACATTGATCTACATAATTCTAATTCACTGTCACACTTCTTTAGATCTCGAATTAAATTTACATTTTTTTGCCTCAGTTTTGTGCTTTGTTTATTAACTTTTAGGCGTTTCAAGGATTTTTTAATATTTCTAATGCGTTTATTAATTTTAATGTATTTTTTAATCTTATTATGACTAGTGAATAAATTATTTTTACAGATAGTTTCATTAGTTAAGTCTATGGTCACAATTGGCTCAACACACACAGGTCCTGACCGGCTACCAACCAACTCATCATAAAGACTGCAGGTGTTCGCAGTCTCTTCAAGGTCTCTAAGCGATTCTAAGTGAGTTATTGAGTGTTGGGCCCTACTTAGTTCATGTTCCAGTTCAGATATGCGACTCAACGCCTGATCGTAGGTGTCGCTACAATGCTGGAAATTTGCAACAAGTTCACGGAGGTGTTTATGTTGGTCAAGTATGTCCATATGCTGTGTGTGTAGTTCTGCAAGCTCATTCTTGAGTTGAGTATTTTTGTTCACCATCAACTCAATTTCCACTTCACTTTCTTCTCTTTCCCGCAGCAGTTTGGCGCACTCATTTCTAGAAGCATCCAGCTCCCTCAGCGCTGCTTTCAGTTTGTCACTCATGTCACGAATGGTAGCTCCACGGGTCATCATATTGAGTGTTATCCACAAGCCAGACCTGGAATGTGACAGGAAACAGCTGAGTATATAAAGAGAATAAGTAATATATCAGTTGAGACTTGAGAAATTTAGAGGGGTTTTGAATTTAGAAAGAATTAAAATAATTAAAAAGAATAGAAAATTTTTAGAAAAGATTATAAAAATATGGAGGTAGGTGTATAAGAGAAAACTAAGAACTAAAGAAAAGCTATTTGATTTGATAATCCCCAATTTAAATATTACAGTTAATACTTACCTATTTCAATATTGATTTGATTTATAAAATAGGATTGCAAATAACATGAGTTTTTAGTGGGATTTTCTGAATTAACAATGAAATGACTGGGTCAGTGGGTCGTCTCAGGAAAGTGGTTTTACTAATAATAAAAATTATAATATTTATGGCTTATTACAGACACATTTTGTGTGTAGTAAGGTTTGCAGTGTATGTTTTGTATGGGGCAAGTGTAATAGTTGCCTGGATCATGTTTTAGTTAAGAGCAAGTTACAGTCCTACACATTTAACCTTCACACCTTAATAACTGATCATGATGCTATTTTATTTTGTCTCAAGCACAGGGGCTCAAAAAAGCCCTTAAACATTAGGGAGGTCAGGAAGTTGAACTGGACCGGGATCATCACTGACTGCTCAAAGTTAGACTTTGGTCAGGTTTATGCTGAAAACGACTTAAACCTGGCAACCAATATATTTATCAAATTGCTGTCTAATCTAACAAAACAGCATATGGTGATGGTTAAGTTGCCTCGTAATAAAACTACCTTAAAACCTGGGATAACGCCAGGACTACTAAGATGCATTAAAAATAGGGACAATCTGCATATTAAAACTAAAAAAGAACCAAAAAATGAAATCTTATGTAAAACATATAAACGTTATAGAAATTATTGCAACAATCTTCTTAAAAGTCTAAAACGAAATTATGAACAAAACCAATTGAGTATGGCTAAGGGTAACTCAAAACTGTTATGGGACTCTATTAAAACTATAACTGGATCCAATAAAAATCATGAATCTGCTGAAGAACTCCTACATTCAGATCAAAGTCTTCATTCATCTATTAATAATGTCAATACCTTCTTTTCTACGATTGGAAAGGTGCTGGCTCAACGCGTACCCTCGAATGTTCCACCCTTCAATAAACCCGCTATTATCAGGGACACTTCCCCTAGCAACTCATTTGTGTTACTCAAAGTGGATATTATGGAAGTTAAAACTGCAATCTTAAATTTAAAGAGTGAATGCTCACCTGGGTGGGACACAATCTCATCTAAGCTACTGCAAAGTGTTGTCGATTTGGTGGCTCCTGTTATCACTGATCTTATTAATCGTTGCTTTGATACTGGTGTATTTCCTAGAGCACTAAAACAATCAATTGTAATCCCCATACATAAGGCAGGGGATACAGACTGTGTCAATAACTATAGGCCCATCTCTATCCTTTCTTCACTTTCAAAAGTGTTTGAGCGTACTATTAATGATAGACTAATAAAATTCTTAGAGTCAAATAAGATTTTTGCTGAAACACAATATGGATTTCGAGCACGAAAATCCACTGATGAGGCTGTTCACATTTTTACTGATTTCGTGGTAAGGAATATAGACAAAAACAAAAAATGCCTGACCATCTTTCTCGACCTTGCCAAAGCATTTGACACAGTCTCTATCCCCACCCTAATTTCTAAATTAACTAATATGGGAATAAGGGGAAATGAATTGACATTAATAACAAGCTATTTATCGGATCGTACACAGCGAGTAAGAATCGGTGACCGTTTGAGTGACGAACTTCCTATCGAGTACGGAGTTCCTCAAGGAAGTATTCTTGGCCCCACTCTGTTTCTGTGTTACATAAACGAGCTATGTCAACTTAATCTTGTAAACTGCAAAATAATATCTTACGCAGATGACACGACTCTCACTTTCACGGGAAATTCTTGGGAAGAAGTATATTCCTTTGCTCAAACAGGTCTAAACACGGTCTGCCACTGGCTTGCTGCAAACTCGCTCACACTTAATGCAGATAAAACAAAATATATCCCTTTTTCAATCAGGAGCGTAGAAACATTTTTCCAAGACAAAACTTCCTTATTTGTTCATCAGTGTTCATTTCCTCCTTTGAATCAATGCGCCTGCTCAACTTTACAATCGACTCAAAGTATTCGCTATTTGGGTGTAACTATTGATAGAGGATTGTCCTTTCATGAACACATTCACAACTTATGTAAAAGGGTGCGGAAACTAACGTATATTTTTAAACAAGACAGGTACAGCTTAGACAGGTAGCAAATGGTGAAACAATTAAAATGGTATATTTTGCACTTGTCCAATCCATTTTGTCATATTGTATTACAACTTGGGGAGGTGCTGGGAAAACGAAAATGTTGGAATTAGAGAGAGCCCAAAGGTTAATTCTGAAAGTTGGCCTCTCAAAACCACGACTCTTTCCCACTGCCACACTGTATCAGGAAGCCAAGGTTTTAACAGTTAGACAAATTTACATCCTTTTTACTATTCTGAGGCAACATTCAAACCCAACCTCCTTCGATCCTTCTAAATTAACAACGAGGAGGCACTATGCAATATGTAGCACCTTTCAATGTAAAACAAGCTTTGCCCAAAAATTTCATAATTCTCGAGGGCCCGAACTCTACAATAAATTGCACCCTTTCATATGCTATATTTCAACCATTCATCTAGTTAAATATGAACCATAACATAACATACCCTCTTAACCTTTCTATACTACACTTGCACATACACATATACGTACACACACACACACACACACAAACGCACACATTATATTATACGCTCTTTAAGATTTTGTTATTGTGTTTTCTTTGTTTAATTTTTATTTATTTTTTATTTTTTAACAAATTTAAACAATGTATAAAAACATTAATTATTTGATAATAAAAATTTAAAAATAAAATGTAAATTCATTTTTGCAACAATAAAATGTAATTAAACAGAAATTTAATTTAATAATTATTATAATTTTCATTGATTCTACTGATTTGATAAAAATGTAACTTCCATTTTTGTAATTTGAATTGTAATTTTAAACATATTATATTGAACTGTTTTCTTTTTATTAATCAATTTTAATTATATGGATTTTATTTCATGTTAATGTCTTCTGTCTGTAGGGGGGAGTCCCTGGTGTCCTAAAATACAAGCCACGGCTTAGTTTAGGCACCAGTCTCCCACAAATACTCATTGTAACTTTTATTATTCCATTACTAAATTCTTAGTTTTAAGTTGTGTTTGTGGAAGAAAATAAACATTTTTATTATTTTATTATTATTATTATGATGATGATCAAAAATATATTTAACTAGCCGATGCCCGAGACTTCGCCTGCGTCAAATTATAATATACTAAAACCTTCCTCGAGAGCTACTTTATCCATTGGTGAAAACCGCATCAAAATAGGTATAGTAGTTTCTGAGTTCATCGCGAAAATTGAGACAGACGCAGCGGAGGACTTTGTTTTATAATAATTATATTAGTGATTAGTGATGAAATATAAGCTTTTATTAAAATAAAAAAGGGGAAAATTTGGTTTATCTGTCAACATTGTCCGTGTAAACAAAGTTTCATCCGCGCTATTACCCGTTCAGGAGTTCTTTCGTGAGGATAGGATATAGGTTCAAGTCAGTATCAGCACTATTCGTCACAAAGTGTGGTTATAATACTGTATAAATGATTTCTGACATTATCTTCCTTATTTTTTCCGTTCTATGTCGAGCAACATCCACCGGTTACTAACAAACGTCTTAGGGTTGATTTTTCCATAGTCAGATAACTTTTATCAGAGGAATAAAAATGGCGGTTTGACAGCTTATCTATAGAAAATATTTTTTTTTTTATGGGACAAGCCCGCCTCACTATTCCCAAACCACTGTAACTTCTGTAAGCCAGAATCAACAGTGGCGACCACAAGAAAAGCGCCGAGACAATGAAGCTCGACTAAGTCCCAGAGAAATGATTTGACTGTTTTGGATCCCGCAACGAAATTAATCAGAAAAGAATAGCGGAGGAGTATAGACAGTATCGATATGTCAAATCGCTATTTTTATTCCTGACATAAAAGTTATCTGACTATTAAAATATCAGCCCTTAGATAAACACACTACTAACCAATGCCCACCGCCAGATTAATTTCTAAGTAGACGACTCGACTTGCCCACAATGCTAGCAACTTGAAGCCAGTAGTGCCGTCAAGTTTACACTCTAGTACCGCTACTGAATTTAATGCCTTGTTTAAGATCTTGTAGAAACCGGGTGTTGTTGGCTACGAAAGGTGATTCCGTTGGTTAATTTAAGTAGCGCTAGAGGCAATTACTAAGGCATTCTAGACTTTGATTGTGAAGGTTTAGCGGTGAAGTAAATCTTAGGATCGTTGGCAGAATTCCTGGGATACTAATTCCTATGAAGACGACGCTTGTCTGAGAATTTTATGATTGTTGCTCAAAAGATACTAATTTAGTATGATTGCATGATTTGTGTTCAAAGGTTCTTTTGCTGTTTCTATTACAAGTATTGTATGTTTGGATTGTATTGTACCGCTAATCAATCATATGTGCTAATGGAAGAACTATTTTCATCATAATCATTGATCCCTTTGATATGCTAGGATCCACCCCTTATGTGCTGTAAAGTTTTGAGTGTGAATGTGGACGATAAGAATAGAGGAAAACCAATGAAACGATGGATGAACTGTGTGAAGGATCATATGCCTAGGAAGGAGGGGACTACTGAGATAACTATTTAATAAAACGTTTTGTGTCGACCCCTTATAAATGTTGGTGAGGGCAGAAGAATGAAAAAATCAATAATGTATTGTTCTAAAGTTTGGTGCACTCTGCCAAAACACAGATTTAGGGGTCTAAAATGGCCACTTTAGCAGATCACAGTATGAATTGCGTTAAAAAGCGTAAGTTAGACCTTTCATAATAGTAGTAACAGCGTCTATGACCATTTTACGTAATTCATATAATTTCCCTATTATGATCTATTTTTCTAAATGGTCAAAGACGCAGTAACTATTATGAAAGGTCTATTTTACGCTTTTTAATGCAATTCATATTATGATCTGCTAAAGTGGCCATTTTAGACCCACAGTTGCAGCTATTTATTTATTTCAAATATGTCAATACATTTTTTGAAATCGGTTTTGTGGTATAAATGGTTCAATACCATTTATACCACAAAACCGAATCTGGGTTAACTAGAATTTAGATTTGTTATTAATGTAAGTACTAATTAGCTGTATTTATGCGCTATAAAAATACCCACGCTACGGTTAGGTACTGAGTAAATGGGGACTTGGTGCTTTAATGAGTCATTAGAGTGAAATTACCCTTACAATGATGCTCTCGAATCGTAATTTATATAAGTTATTGAAGCATCTTCAGGGGTAATCACTGTAATCAGGTTTATGATGTTATAGGGTTTGAGGATAGAGTTACTTACTTGTATATTAAATGAAAGCCGCAACAGTGAACAGGACTGTTTACTTTTACTATTTTATGTAAACCCGGATGTGCTAACTACCTATACTTATGCAATAGTAGCACCAGTACCAGTCGCTGTAGCTATTCAGTGACCCGCAAGTCTGACAACCAGTCTTACCAAAGGGTATCGTATTACCCAGTACTGGGTTGTAGAGGTGAGGTAGCAGCCACTCCATGTAAAATTTATAGTCTAGCCAATCCCGCGGCACGGTTGGCGCAGTGGCTGAGCGATTGGACTGCTGCGATTTGCGGTTTGATCCCCGCACGGAACAAATATTTGTATGGCCTACAGATAGTTGTTTCGGGTCTGGGTATTTGTGAATATGAGTTTAAATGTTTGTGAACGCACCTACGATACAGGAGACATTCCTAGTGTGGGGCAACGACTTAAAAAAAAAAACCCAACGTAGTTGAGAAATGGCTATGCAAATGATCAGAAATGGTTTACTAAGATTGAAGTAAATAATGACTTTGGTAAAGGTTTCTAATATTAACAAAATAGTTTTCTAGTCACTTATTTAAAATTCAAACGAGCAAATTGCTCCAAGACGCGCTTCATATTGCCGAAGTCGGTAACACGTAGATCACTAAACTATTTAATAAAACGTTCTGTGCCGACCCCTAATACATGCTGGTGAGGGCAGAAGAATGAAAAAACCAGTAATGTATAGATCACTCAGTAAAGAAGAACACGATGCGTGGAGAAGAAGGATTGACTTATTCTACCCTAAAATTAGACTTAAATGTGATGTATTACTCCATACCAAATTCAAACATCAAATGATTTCACTTCATCCATTATAGACACACCACGACCCTTCCTACAGTTAGCAAATACCCTTCATACCTCCATAATCTTTAGCTTTATCAAAATAGCTGAACGCAAGGCTCGCAATGATTCCTGACTCCATTAATAATTTACTTGTAATTCCCGCTTTCCAATCCTAAGTCGAATCATTGTATTAACGTGTTGATTTGCTAGGTGCGACTGTTGGCGGTCAGCCATAAGTGGTAGCGACAGTTTACTTAGTTTAATGAAAATTAGACATTATAAAATCCAGGAAAAGTTTGTTTTGTGAGCAATGCTTTGATTAGAAGAGTACCGCATACCACATTTTTTTAAACGTTGTCTATCCTAGGCATATCTCCTGTATCGTGGGTGCGTTTACAAACATTTGAAGTCACTTACACAAACCAAACACCCAGACCCGGAACAAGTAGCTGTAAGCTATACAAATATCCAAAACTTATATAATTATCTACGAATATCTAAAGCAAAAATCGCTTCCAGTACAACCTAAGCCTTACATCTTCTAAAGTATTCAGGGATCGCGCCACATGTAGGCCAGTAATACTTTACGGCTGTCTTCTGTGCCAACCGGCGCCATATTTCAGTTACCGCTGAAATATTTAGTTAAACAAGCTAATTACCTTAATTACTGCGCTAAAACGTATATTATTATACACGTAAGAAATTGTTTGTTTTAGGTTGTAGGTGGTTTTTAGTAGAATTATGAGGGAGTTGTTTTAAAGTTTTTAGGCTGGCGAATTAATTAATTTTGTGTTTTTAATTAGGTTGTGTTTAATTTAGGTTACCCCAAAGGTGGTTAGGTAATTTTGAATTAGCTAGGTTACATAAGTGTGCTTATTTAAAGTATATTAATAATAAAGGGTTTTCTTTGGTTACACGAACACTCTGAAATTAATACAGACTTACGTTTCTATGATTAAAATTCTGTGAAAAGTACATGTTAACGTGTTATACAATTAATGGTCAGTCGGTTTTGTTGTACCAAAATTATCTTGAAGTAAGTTAGCTTCACACTGACTAGAAAACAGGACTAGTTTTACTCTGCCTCAACAAGTTTCCCCAATATTATAGTCGAATAAAGAAACTTCTTTAAAATTGAATCTTTGCTTTTGTTTGTGGGAGCTCCACCAAAAAAGTAAGGTTCTTTTACCACAAAAACGTCACAAATTACCGAGCATAACTTCCCTATCTACCGTAAAATAAAACAACATGCACACTGCGCATCGCTGCAGCTAATACAACAGGAATGCGTCATCCGGCGAGGCAACGGGAAAACTCAGCGGTTTTGTGGGCAGCTCTAATTAAACCGCTGCATAATTAGGATGCGTGCCGGGCCGTGGTAAGCGCATTGGACATGTGGGGGCTACGTGTGTTTATGTACGTTGACTTTACGTTACATCACGGGTGATGTGTCACTTCTAAGCTCTTTTCAGCAATGGTTTGGTTTTATCAGATACAGATTACCGCTGTAACCTTGGAAGTGCAGATCAACTCTAAGAAAATAAGTTTAAGATTGGATACAAGTGATTAAAATAAAGTGATGTTTTAAACTTTCAATGACCACCAAGAAATGTGTAACCGAAGGTGGACAAAGCTAAAGCTTCGTTCAGACGCTACAGTTAGACAAGAAGTGAATTTCAGATAGAATCAGGACATCTAAACCATGCTCAATAGTTCATAATTCATGGAATCTGGTAACTCTTGAATTTTTATTCACCCGATTTTTTTCTGGTACTCGTTCCGTGTCAATTTGAATCAGATTTGGGGGGACGGGGTACAAAATGGCCACTTTAGCAGATCATAACATGCATTAAAAACAATAAAATGAACCTTCTATAATAATAAATGCGTCTGTGACCATGTTACGAATTTAAACGCAATTCATATTATTTTCCTATTATGATCTGCTTTCCTAAAAAGTCACAGACGCAGTTACTATTTGAAAGGTCCATATTACGTTTTTTAACGAACATCATATTATGATCTGCTAAAGTGGCCATTTTAGACCCCCAGATAATTTCACCCCTCTTGATTCTAATATTATTTTGCATTCGACTTCTTCATCGTCATTTTAGCCGAAAACGTCCACCGCTAGTCATAACCTGCCCCTGGTTCCAATAGTAAAATTGGACCATTAATAAGCATAACGGGAACCCAAGAACAGGGAAAAATTATTTAGAACCTAACTACCCACATCAAAAGGTAGATAACCCTTTATTACATGCCTGAATTGCCATAGAAAGGCATCATAGACTAATCACTACACAAATGAAAAGGTAATATTAAATTATTTGCTGCTGTCAGTAAGTACTTATCTAATTAACTAATCAAAACCAATGTGTTATTAGCAGTCTGTCAATGGTAATAACACGATTCCTGTCGATACGCATAAGTAGGGTTACCATTTAGAAATTAGAAAACACGTGATAAGAAACCGCATATATGCAAAACGGTCCGGATATATATCTTTTATTAGTTGTTGCCAGCGGCTTCACCCTTCTACAACTCGAAAATTATCCCACGGGAAGATAAAATCGGGATAAAAACTATTCTATGTGTTAACCAGGTTAAAATTATCCAAATCCGTTTAGTAGTTTTTACGTCAAGAAGTAACAAACATACACACTCACACATTCACAAACTTTCGCCTTTATAATATTAGAGTGACATCTTCATTTCGCTCTATGTAAAATACTGGAATAGGGTAGTTAACTAAAAAAATCTAATTAGTCAGTCAGATAGATTTACAAAAAATCTAATTAGTCCGTCAGATAGATTTACAAAAAATATTGGACACGTATTTTTTTCTTTTTTTCAAGTAAGTAAGCAAATAATGAAGACGATACAGTGGTTTGAAAACTCATATGACGTCATATTCTAATGACATTTTTTAGCGGTTAGTGACGTCACAAACCCCCACTCAAATTCTCTGACGCGTTTTATCTTCTTCAATTTTTATTGATTTGAAAAAACAAAAAATACGTATCCAATATTTTTCGATAATCTAACAGACGGACTAATTAGAATCATATTTTTTTAAGTCGGTAAACATCCCCATTCTGTTGCATCCGGTAAGACTCGAAATCAACCCCAACATAGTTGGTAAAAGGCTAAGCAGATAATGATATTGTCTCCATTTGATTATCATTTTAGCCGAAAGACGACCACTGCTGGACATAGGTCTACCCCAAGTGTGGCCACATTGACCAGACCTATGCGTCTCGTATCCAGCGTTTATTTCCAATTGTCAGTATATAATTTTTACTTTTAGTATGCGTCGTCTCACGGCTAGACAAAGTCCTATTTCCATGATCTTCAAGTTATGAACCACTGTTAGTTTGTTTTGTCTGCTGCAACGCCTTTTGGGTGTACCGCATAGTGAATATTTGGCTCGCACCTCATTGGGGCATACAGCAACCGCAGCCAGTTCTACTGCAGCTGAGCGGTTTGTATTTAACTTATTTATTTTCTAAAATAAATCCCCTTACACCCAATTTACAAAATCAGCCTTTTTGGTGTAGCTGTTCGTAAGCGTGACTGATGTGTTTGAGGTCCTGACCGCGATTTCGATAAAGTGTTATTGGGTTTTACCATTACGAATTAGGACAGTAAGGGTTAAGGAGTCTGAATTTGATGTTCTGTGAATTTCCATGCCCTTATCCCAATAAATGTTCTGTTTGGACAGGGTGTTTTCTTCTTCCATTCTTTTGTATTATTCGCCATTTCATCAGACACCACTTTTCTTATTATATAATTCTTCACAAATTTCCTTTGAACATTTGTAACTGGCGTATAATTAGGTACCATAGCCTTTTTTTTTATTTTTTTTTGGTGGGTGTAAAATCATCGAATAACCCCTCCCTCCTCAGTGTCAGACTTCTACTGACTAAAAACCACCCATGTTCCTTCTTCGCCCTCTATGTCGAGGCCGCGATAACCGTTGGACTACCCGCGGCCCCGACAGGCGTCGGCCCTTTCGGGCCCCTCCCATGTTGTAGGTACCTAAGCCTAACCCTTCAGGGATTCCAGGCGTGCTGCTTATACGCCAAATCCAGAAAAGGAGTAAAAAAATCGAACATTACCGGACAAATCCGGACAGATGGTATCCCTACGCACATGTTCTATCATACTCATACTCACAGTAGTTAGTTAACGGTTTGTGATTAACAAACAACTGATAAATGAACTCGGTTTGTTAGCTTTAGATTGATTGGCGTGAAGTTGATATTGTTTGCAGCAAATATTTGGTTATAAACAAGGTGTTGTGTTTCGAAATTTATGTTTTAGGAGTTAATTAATGTTGGTTCGAGTTGTAATTAACTGTGAATTCATTTAAGAGATGAAAAGGCAACATGTTCTCTCAACGAGTCGACATTATAGCGATAATTAAACTGTTAGGAAAACGTTGACTGGTAACTAAAGAGCGAACAATTTTCTCATTGATTCTACTGTCAGATGACAAACCTGTCATAATCATCACGTTTGATGAATTAGTGATAAAGCATTTGCTATTGATAGCAGACAACTGTTTATTCTACATCCGAATCATTTTTAAAGTCATGTGGTTTGGTGCTAGGTACAGTCGACATTTCATTTCTGACTTCCTGTAGAAGTCCACACACTGTCTGGGGTCTGGACTATCTTTTATATAATATTGATAAATTTACACGAACATCAGCCTTTACGTCTATGAAACTCCATTCGAACAAGTTTTCCTTGCTTCGGCCAAACTGTGTCCGGAGTCTATACTAAAACTTCAACCACAGGATTCATAGATGACTCTGTCACGTATGAGTCCAGTCAATTGATATTACCATCGACATGACTCGCTAAGAAAAAAATCTTGTACATAACCCTATTCACAGACAGTCACAGAAACACAGACACTAAACCTATCACTCAAGTCAAGTGAACAACAGATTTCCCACTGTAAAACTAGGTAAACCTCAGCAAAAAAGGGCCCACATACACACGCAATAATTTACCTGACACCTGTTCTCGTCAGCACTTTGTTAACACATCAACGCGCTATAAAGGGTAGGCAGAAGTTGAGGACATAAACGTAGACGGATTTACGATAGACGGTGTCGCCAATTACGGTTTTTATTGGAGACGGTAAAATGGATGGCTGTTACACCGACGAGTAATGTTTTCGTAGTATTTTCGACTGTCGTTTTTGGGGTGTTTTTTTTGTTTCACCTTAGGTAAAGGATGTATGGGGTATCGTGTTACCCAGTTACTGTGTTATCGAAGTCAGTTGGGCAGTCACTCTATGTTAAAAAAAACATCAGGCCCCTTATTCACAACGCTTCGATTCGGTTTCGATTTTGACAAGTCGTATGCCTATCTTTTTTTGGCATTATGAAAGTGAGCGAGATAGACATACGATATGTTCGATTCGATTGTTTGCGAATTACCATGCTGGTCATACTGAAAGCCGACCCCAGCAAAGTTAGGAAATGGCGAGGCAAATGATGATTTCGGGTTATAGGATTTTTTGTTGATTTATTCGCAAAAACAGTAAGTGAAAAACTGCAGGTAAAAGACATTTTTTCTGTTCAAAATGGCGGCTAATTATATTCTTTTGATAAAGTCAATCATAGTAATTAGTTACCATTTTGAACCTTTTTGAAACTGGAAACATGGTGGCATCAGAAGTATACCAATCGATTCAAGAATGCAAGTTGCTTATTTACTTAATTATTAACGGTTTTAATTAGCTACTAACAAATTAATTAACATATTGTGTTGTGTTAGCGCCGGGTGACACATGCTTCCCACATTACGTGTCGTACTGATGCAATGTCGTGGTTGCCATTACAAAAACTAATTGCAACGACATGTGTTGAATAGGAACTCCTTAGATTAGGCTTTTGGGTTAATCTAATGTAGGAAATGACGTCACACGACTTAATACGACTTTTCGAAGCACTGTATCGTCTTCATCTTTTGTTTACGTGAAAAAAGGAAAATACGTGTCCAATATTTTTTGCAAATCTATCTGACGGTCTAATTAGACTTTTTTTGGTGAAATACCCTATTACGCAATCATCAACAAAAAGCTGTTGAGTTTATATATAGTCATAGTCGGTGTTCCCAAGAGCATAATAATATATTTTTTTTCCCAATCTATTTAAATGGCAAGTTAATAGGTTTATTTAGGGTTAGTCTCTCTGTCCTCAGGATAGAATTGGGGTCAAGAGTCCCATTTAATATGAAATAAAAGTTAAATAAAATAATATACCCTGTATCGAAGACCCTCGGAGCAAGGCCATAAAACGTTCCACATTGTACTGCAGCAGCCATTACAGACAATTTCAAAAAGTTTTCTCCCGCAACTAAAGCTAAAGACACACTGTAACACTACATTGACGTCCCCATACATAACGTTCGCAACACTTCTGTATAACTACTCTTGACAGGTAAATTTGACAGTCGCCTGCTTTCCCGACGACAATTGACAGATAGATGCAGAAGAGCAGTTCTATTCAGCAGGAAAAACATGGTAACATGGCATACCCATACATACATTCGTACAAACATCAGCAAAAATGTGTAAATACTAAGCAATTTTTTTGGGAAAGAACGGTTCCTACATTTTCGTAACAGTAAGGTTTTATCAACGCAGTAGGAGAAAATTAATTTGCTTTACTAAACAAACCCAAAAAAATAAATACTACCAGTTTTTCTATGAAAAAATTCTAAGGAGTTAACATGAAGGAGAAATTATATCGAAGTTGCTTCAGGGATACATATTGGTGCTGGAGACTGTACATACACTGAACTTAAACATTTATACCCCTGGCTGGTGGGGGCCTTACACTCAAAGCAACAATCGTATAGTCCTGATAACCACACCGACAGCCTTATATAAGACCTTCAAAATGCTAATTAAATTAGAAAATAAACATCGGTTCCTTGGTTTTACATATTCATATAGCAACTTAAAAAAAAATTGTGATTATCAATATTATTATAAAACTTATTTTATTAAAAAAAAAAAAATCTGGCGCATATCATCACAAGAGCATAACACAAAACGTTTCAATCTTCATTGCCCCTTTCAGACTTCCTCTTAGCTCTAACATACTCATTTCTAAAGGAGCTAAGCTTCTGTATCTATAATATTCTGTGGTAAAGCGGCGCGGGCGCAGAAGAGATGCGGCTAATCGTTATAGCGTTGCTATCACTTTCACTCATCTCTAGGGTTGCCATGGTAACGACTAAGGGGCAGACTAGTTAAAGTTTAATTAGTTTGCCGTCACTAAGTAAAGATTTGACATACGACTACTTTTGTATGACAAAACTATCAAAACCTTTACTAAGTGATAGCCTAAGTAATCATTAAAGCTCTCTGAGGGCGGCAGTAGGTGTGAGTTTATGAGGAATATGTTTAGGAATAAAATTGTAAAATCAGTTTTCTGATAGTTACTAGAAACTGCAATGTAGATACTATAATTTATCATGTAGAAACTAGGTATTCCTAATTTCCTATTTGAATCGGATTTTATTCGAGGGTTTTAATTTATTTTCCACGGAAGTCGAATTTTTTTATCAAAAATGAGAGTACACCTTTTAGCATCAGCTATCGCCCGTTAAAATTAGTCCTGCCGTTTTGGAGAGAGAAGTTTTTTCTACTTTTTTGTGGTTCACATGTGCTTACCCCTTCACAGCGTACCGGCGTCATGTACTGTTATGAACTGGTGTACACAATAGACAGACATAAGATTTCAGCAATCCAAGTCCATTTGCTATCATTTATTGAGGAGTTCCGTTGCCTAACTCCAAAGTTCTTCATCAGATCTTCACCAAATTGAAATAGGACCACTCCGAGAAAAGTACTCTTCCAAAAACTACTCAAATCACTTTAAGTGTGCCTATACAATTTGAAGAGTTCTCTCTATTCCTCCAGGATTCCATCGTCAGATCCTTACTTGATGATCATGGGACCCTATCAAACAAAATAAAAAAAATATAAATCGGTCCAGCCATCTTCGAGTAATCGGAGAACATACCTACATAAAAAAGAAAAATCGCTGACGAATTGAGAACCTCCTTCTTTTTGAAGTTGGTAAAAAATTACACAATAGATACACAATTTTATTTACTTGTATAAACCACTTAAGCCTGACAACCCTGCACATCGAACAGGCAAGTCCTCGTCGCTCGTGATTTGTGACATACGAGCTAAGAAAGTTAAGCGATTGATTTATTGTTTTATAACCACACCACATTCGAAATCTTAAACTGGTTCAATATAATTTACGGGTTTTGTCGACTTGAATCATGACTGAAGTTTACTTTCCTATCTTTTAAAGTCGGAAGACAAGACATCTTCACTTGTTCAGCAGTTGTTTATAATGCTCCGTGAGATAAATGGGCCTGAGATAAGTTAATATTATTTCTTTTTACCCGACTGCGGCGAAGCCCAAAAGGAGGGTTATGTGTTTGACGTGGACGTATGTTTGTATGTATGTCCGTTTCTTTGTTCCCTAATAACTCCTAAACGGATGAAGGGATTTGTATAAAATATACGTCGTTAGATTCGTCTTGATGGCGCGAGTGTCATTAGCTAAATTAAAATTTATAAAAAAATAAAAAAAATATTGCGGATTTTGGGTGCCATATCACGGAGTTAAAAAAGAATCCATTTCCATCGAGTAGGGTAAGAAAATTAAGGGTTTTAAAAGGATATTACAAAAATATAAGTATATCACTTTTATAAGTTTAAAAGAAATTGAAAGTGACAAATCACCCGACTGAAATAACTGAATGACTTTTAGGCTTCGACGCAGTCAGGTAAAAACAGTTCAGTTGAAATTTTCACTAGTTATGTATTTCTGTTGCCGCTATAACAACAATAAATACTAAAAACAAAATAAAATAAATATTTAAGGGGGGCTTTAGACAACAAACGCGATTTTTTACAGATAATGGTACATAAGCCTTTGTGCGCGATTCCGACTCACACTTGGCCGGTTTTTGCTAATTCCTCCATCCCCATTCTATCATCTGACGAGCAGATATACGACGAAGCGTCACCATTTTATGGGTGAAGTTCCATGAACCTGAACAAAGACCTATGCTTCTATTTTTAACGTGCGAACAGTGGAATTCACTGTTTTTTGTTTCTCAATCATTTTAATCTAGATCTTTTCGAAGTTCGAGTGAATCAGTTTTTCTAGGTCACATAAGGGGAAGCGCTTCACCTGAGCTGAGTTGCGGCCAAACATAAGCCTATCACACTAATATTATAAAGGCGAAAGTTTGTGTGTATAGTATAGTATAGTAAAAACTACTGAACGGATTTGGATAAAATTTGGTACACAGATAGTTTATAACCTGGATTACCACATAGAATTGGTTGATTAGGATTTTTCCCGATTTTATCTTCCAGTGGGATAATTTTGGAGTTGTAGCTTTGCAACAGCTAGTTTAGCATACCAAATACATTAAGAAAACAACTTGCTGTCATAGATGGGAGCCTATGGGTTAACTGTGATAAAAAGAAAAGAAAGTAGGAAACAGTATTAATTGGTCTCACACCGGATGACCAATCACATCATCATGTGGAGAGCAGTGGTGGCTCAGTGGTGGCCGCCCCGACTTACGAACAGTGAGTCGTGGGTTCGAACCCCGTCAGGCGCATTACTTTGTGTAATTTATTTCATCACCATTGCTCTCAAAACGGTGAAGGAAAACATCGTGAGGAAACCGGCATGTCTTAGAACCAAAAAATTCGAAGACATGTGACATCTACCAATCCGCACTGGGCCCGCGTGGTGGATTATAGCCCATCCCTCTCCTAGAGAGAAGGCCCGAGTCCCTGCAGTGGGAACATTATAGGCTGTTGATGATGACACCGGATGAAACAAATTAATAATAAAAAAGATTAAAAAAAAAATATAAATAAAACGTAAACATAGGTGAAACACTTAAAAATAAGTGTGTGTGTGTGTTTATAAGTGTTTCTCAAAAAATTTAATTAGTCCGTCAGATAGAGTTCCAAAAAATAATGGACACGTATGTTTTCTGTTTACACGTTAACAAAAGATGAAGACGATACACTGCTTCGAAAAGTCATGTCAAGCAGTGTGACGTCACAACGTTCGTACATTTTTACCCACAAAGTGACGTAAATCTTTGAGACGTTTTATTTTCGTCAAATTATATTAATTTACACGTATTCAATATTTTTCGAAAATCTTACAGACGGACTAATTATTTTCACCTTTTTTAAACTTATATACGTTAGAAAAGAAAAAACAAAAATTATTTCTTACTCTCGCAATAAAACAAAATTAATAAAAAACAATAAATATAAGAAACGTTAAGTTAATGATTTTTAGCAGCAGATATTTTATCGATGCTTTGCTTAGACGCTTCTCCACAGCCCTACTAAGTTCTGGATTGAGTTTTATCTAAGGATACTTGTGCTAAGTGTGGGTTCAGGTCTACAGTGGTAAAGGTCGAACTCACAATGTCTTTTTTTTTTTTTTTTTTTTTAATTGGGACAAGCCCGCCTCACTATTCCCAAACCACTGTAACTTCTGTAAGCCAGAATCAACAGTGGCGACCACAAGAAAAGCGCCGAGACAATGAAGCTCGACGAAGTCCCAGAGAAATGATTTGACTGTCTTGGATCCCGCAACGAAATTAATCAGAAAAGAATAGCGGAGGAGTATAGACAGTATCGATATGTCAAATCGCTATTTTTATTCCTGACATAAAAGTTATCTGACTATTAAAATATCAGCCCTTAGATAAACTCACAATGTCTTGTTGAGCAATCATTTATGATCTTCACTTTATATTGATCAATTAGGTTCATGCTTTATCCAAGTTACCACTTGACTTATGACCACCACCACCACCACCACCACCACCAAGACACCAAGTCCAAGTTACCACTTTACTTAATTTATGATGCAGTGAAACTTTTCTGGGAAGTGTTTTCTTTTCTAATAAATAGCCTTTCTACTTCCCTTCTTTTCATCAATAATATTGAATAGATTATTATCTAATCAATCAAATGGTGGTTATATTTTTATGGGAACAATCACACATATATTGTAAGGGCAAAAGTTTCTATGTGAGTATGTATGTTAGTTACTCCTTCACGTGCAAACGGCTCAACAGATTTGGAAATAAATTTTGGAAATATTCTAGATTAACACATGGGTTTATTTGATACGGTGTTAAAATAAAAGTGGGCTGATAAAATAATTAAAACTTATCAGAGTATTTGATGTCATTGTTTTTTTTTAAGTTACAGCATGTGCAAACTTTTCACTGTGGGTGATTTATTAATTTTTAAGTTACAAGTACTTCTACTAACTAATTTTGAATAGATTTAGAAACTAAAAAAGATACTGGGATAGATTACAGTTTCAATGCGAGTGAGATAGGTAAACTCGTTGTGTGGCCTTTGTTTGTGGGCCACTCGATGTGAAACCTAGCTGATTGAATATGAAGAGAAAAGATGAAATGAAGAACCACTGAACCGATTTTGATAAAATTTGGTACACAGATAGTTTATAATCTGGATTAACACTTAGGATAGTTTTTATCCCGATTTTATCTTCCCGTGGGATAATTTTAGAGTCGTAGCGGGCAAAGCCGCTAGTAACCGCTAATAATATAAATAACAAACAGAATAAAATGTGCGCACGCGCCAATTCGCGCGTTGATGTCTTTTATACGCGAAACTAACAGACGACAACGTTTTTTTAAAACGCTTCGTTTTAATTTCTTAGCTTCATTTATTATGTACTAACTTGTAGAATAGGTCATAATTGCCACTTATGAAAGTCATAACCATAAAAGGATAACTGTTCCTGTACAAGATTGAGTTAAAGATATAAACACACTACTTTCTGCATCGTATAAATGCTAATTATGAACCATTTCTGTGTAAGCTTTAGCTGTCAATAATTACTTAAACATTCACCAACGTATAGCAGTCATAAGTGTGTTTTTGCAAAAATGAAAATTTAATGGGAACACGTGATTAATGGCTTACCCATTATAATACTTACTTAGCTTCGGTGTAACTATTAATTTATCTTATTTATCTCAGCTCGGAGATTTAATAGATTAATATCTATTCTATTTATTTTTTCATAAATAATTCGCTAGCATTAATAACAGCAATCCATTCAGAAAACACAGCGAGGTTTTGAAATTTTACGATATGTATCGAGGCTAACCGTATCTCATAGCAATTAGTCTTTGAAAAATCCTTATTTATTACTTAAGCCGCTGACTCAACAAGACTAACTAGAATACCGTGCGATTTATTACGTAGCTGCACATAATCCGGGCGGCGTAATTATTTACACACGATTAGTACCACTTTTACGTTTACAACAACCTGTCCCTAATAAAACTGCAACAATTTTACTTATGCGATTTCGAGTCGCGTCTGATCATTTCTCCGGCGCGTCGCACAGCCGCTCAGCCGCTCAGTCGCGCTCGCGCAGCCGCCCCGCACGCACGCGTCGAATGCTCTCGCACTCTCGCACTCCCGCGCAACACATCGCGAACACTCGTCGCGCATCAAGTGCTACCGTAAACTAAATACATCTGTGACAGTGACATGGTTTTGTGCTTTAATTGGATTCTGTGACGGTGTCATTAGAACCGTAAGTTTCTCATTCAACTTTTACTAAATATTATAAGATGTTGATCGATTCAATCGAGTTCGTGCAGCTCACGTCATAAATAAAACTAAGCAACGAATTAGCACGCGACTCGGTACACACAAACCCAATTCATTGAATAGCAATTAATACGCGATCTGCGTTAGTGCGCTTCTGACTTCGTGCACGTATTTAAATTATTTAGAAATCCAAGTCGTCACTTGCAAAAAAATGCACGAAATCGGCGGAGCGTCGCGCCGGGCGGCGCCGGCGACGTACACGATATGTGGACGAGCCAACACACTGCTCTGATCTGTATTTTATTTAAGAATACTGCTGGTGTTTCTCAGTAATTTAGAGCTATTGAAAAGTAAATTCTGCGGAAAATGTTAAAGATGCGACGTGTGCAGTTACACCGTTGTACTTATCGAGCGCAATTTTATGCATCGATTTTAATCAGCTGTCGTGGTACAATTTCTGAAAGGACACAGTTACAAAGTATTAATAAAGAATTTAGGAGTCAATTTAAATTAAAGATACGACAGATACTCAAAAGACTTCTTCATGAATAAAATTGAAAAACGCTAAATTGCAAAAAGTGTAGATCCCTTCACGAACTGCTCTTAAAATAACAATTATTTTAAGTTAGCTTTTTTGTAGTAAGTAACATAATAATTATAGCACCCGATGACTGTTAACTAATTTAGATTAATAAAGCTAAATGGGAAACTCTTCGCCCAAAATGTGCACTTTCACGAGTTATGAGAAAATCGTATATGACAAGTAAAAGCTCAGTATAAGTATAAGTAAGTCGGTATAAACACAGCTAGATTTGTCTCTTATCTTTTTGGTGCTCTAATTTTACTGACAAAAATAGTTGTTGAATAAAATAGTTCCATATTATTTAACTAACTGGTTAAGTATCGATATTTTTGTAAATAAATCACTGAATATAAAATGCACTACATAAAAAATAAAGCAATTAAAAATCTACGAGAAAATAGACATCTTTTTCACAATGACGAAAAAACAAAAACAAAACTTCTTTGAATGTCTGTGAAAAAATCTCCACACACGGAATACATGTTTTTGGTGAAAACGTGTGTCATGCCTTTTACATGAGCGATTGAAACCGATGTTCAAGTGCCTGCAACTCTCACATACACTCGAACTGAACTAGATCGTATTCTCAGACTCAATGTGTGACTAAAGTTCCAATACACTGATCTATATTTCTAAATCAATTCTTTATTGAAAATGCAATTCTATCGAAGAGTACATGAATTCTTATTCGTGTTTTCAGACAAATGCTAAAAATACGTGTTTTTCAACGTGCGTGATTTTATTAATTCGAATATTCATTCAGCTGTCAAATTGCACTCATTTCATAAAGTCTGCGATATATGGGTCTTTGGAGCACGCGCGTATTGTTTGATATTTTTACTTTACTTTTTCGATGTCAATGTTTTTTTGCGTTTTACTTCCAAACTTAATTTTTTATTTCGTTCTTTCTTATTTGAAGTTAATGAGTTTATGTCATGTAGAAATGTGTAGATACAATATAACTCCCTTAAGACTGTCAAATTGCCATTTGAGTAACAAGTGCTGACATTATTCTTGTCGCTCAAAGCCTTATCAAATATTATATCAGTGTTTATTTAAACACCAAAGTAATTAACAGTCTGGGCAAACGTCTGGCCGAGAGACAAACTTAAGTAACTTGATTACTACTAACGACAAATAAAGACCTTCGCAGACAAGGGGCGTACATTAAAGAATATCTGTTCATACACTAACTGCCGTACTCAGACATATTTAATGATTACTTAAGCCGTCACTTAGTAATGGTTTGACATGTTTTTGTATGAGATAACTGTCAAAACCATTACTAAGTGATGGCCTAAGAAATCATTAAAGTTCTCTGAGTGCGGCAGTAAATCTCTTAGTTGGTCCTCTTAGTGACCACTATGGGATCAACCGTAAAATCGCGATAAAAAACAGTTCCTTACATTTTGACGAGTAGTGCAAACATAATTAATTGTATTCTGTTTTTTTTTAATAGGTATTAAAAGACGGCCTCATAGTCAAAGGTGATCATAATGATGAGTGCAGTGTAAGAGTTTTCATGTATGAATAAATAGACCTTATATATGTCAGTCTTAGGGCTAATTTCATATGCACCAATAAAATTCAATGCGATCAGCACATCTAAGCCGCGTTTTACGGCTGTCATTGTCATTATCGCTATGGAGTTTTGACACTGACAGCTCTTTAACGCCGTTTAGATGAGCTGATCGCGTACAATTTCGCAGTTGAAGTGCTCAGGATGGCTGTGTGCTGAGAAAACAAATCTATGTATTGATCTACTATCTGTCTAACCTTCCGGCTCTAATTCTTTAGTGTTTCGGAGAAATTTCATCGCTAAACAAAAGTACCTCGTCTGCACAGGCCTTAAACGTGCCAAATTTCGATCAAGTGATAAGTTGGGAACTTGCTAAGTTACCAGTTTGCAATATTGGAGATAGCAGATACGGTAGTTATATCGCTGGTAACGAGGCAATTCAGTTCGACCTATTTCATGTAAGTTACTTTATGGTGAGCTAGAATGCTCGGTTAATACGCTATAGTTATTTCGTTAAGGGATTTAGGTGAGAAATATCGATTGAAATTAGTTGGTGTTTGTGAATGTACTTTGTAATTTAGTCCAAAATAAGTTGCTGGAAAACCTTTATAAAAAAAAATATTTCTATTTCTAACCGCTAGAATGATTCTGGGAACTTCAAGATGAATGTACGGTCGGTTACTAAAGTGGATAAGCGACCGCACAAAGCAATAGCTTGACGTTTAGTTTGGACTTACGACCTTTTACTTTCACGACAGATATTGTCGTCACCAACTGATTGTGGTTCATAATTTCAACATTTTAATAAAAGTCACGATGGCCTAGTGGTTTAGCGCGTTCGGATAGATCAATAGATCTTTAATCAGTAAGTAGTGCGTTCTAATCTCACGCAGAAAGTTTTACACTTTTTGTAAGTATTTACTTGATTGGAGGTAATGAGACAAATATTATACTCTTTATCAAGATAAAGAACATAATATTTCTTTTATTTCTATTTATAATAATATTTCTTTACGAACTTCTTACTTGTTCGCTTTGTTCACCCATTTCGTAAAGTTTGAAAGGTAGATCATAGAAAAATAAGTCAAGAATTATAATTTCTGTGAGGTAGACATGAGTTTTATGAATATGTTACTGGATGAACGTTGTCGATTGGGTTATAGTTGTTGATTAGTGACGTGTGGTTTAATAGATAGCAGTATTGTTGTTGATATTTCTCAAAATGCAGGCACATATTAATATTGAGGCGAGGGCGACTATTATTGCTCCGCATAAAAGTGATGTTAATAGATTACAATTATCAGAAAAAAACGGAATAAATGTGAGTATTATATTTAAGAATTGTAACTTAAACTGTTAGTAGAAATAAAGATAATATCGTTTGGTGACATAATGAATTCATTAATTGTTTTTTAAATTCATCATGAGGCTTAAAAGATAAATAATTAGTGTTTGATAATGGATTCATAAATGCAGAGCGAATGAAGTCTTTAGTATTTTATTATAACCGCCTAATATCACTTTTGTTTTGTTTTAGAAGAATACTGTTAGTCTCTGAATCAAAGATACGAGGAAGAGGGTCGCCTTGCTTATCGACAGCGAAGTGGAAGGCCGTCGCTTATTAGTGAAACGCAGCGACGGCGGTGACGACATAATAATATTATTATGGTCAAATAAAATATGGTTTCACACCTACGGGACGCTTCGCGGAATTATTCGACACCTCATCTCAAACTGTTCTCCGTGCCCTCCAAGCTAAAGGCTTGCATCATAGAAGACCAGCTAAAAAGCCCTTCCTGACAAATAGATATAATCAAGAATGATTACGTTTCGCACGGGATTATTTAGATTTTTACTGGAATTCTACCATATTTTCAGATGACAAGACTTTTAAATCAAGTCAAATAATATTATAATATTATGAGGTCTATGCGCAAACGTTTACATGACTGCATTGAAAATAATGGGGGTTCTACAAAATATAAAAATGCGGAATTGTTTTGTTTTTAATAATTAAACGTGTAATAACATATTTGATGATAATAACTTATCCGTAATTATTTACCAATCTTAAGTTGAGGTTTAGTTTCAATCTTCTTTTCTTCAAGAAAATGATCAATTAAGCTAAAACCTCAATACGACATTCATTGTGACGTTACAAAAAAAACAGGTTCATGAAGTCTAAATCATATTATTTGTCAAAAAACTCTATAATAAGTGGGTATAATCAATTATATTTCTGTGATAAAATTATCTTTTCCTTGTTGAGAATTGACTTAGTGGGTATACAATCAAAATGTTATGATTTATGAACGATTACAAGAGAACTGTTTTTTATATAGGTAGGATTTGACGTCACAATTCTCATGATTGTTAATTAGTTAATTTTATAAATAATTATGACGAATAAAACATTGTCTTGTCATTAAACACGACTTTTCTACCTTACCACCCAACAAACACCCGAAGTGATAACATAATCACAACCACATAAATTGTAAATAATAATACGTTGGGTTTATATCCTTTATATTTAACTTCTTATATAAAATAAGTATTCTAATGGGTTTCCAATGACAAAAAGAAAAAAATGATTACAAAGAAACAAAAAGCACTATCTTGTGGTGTGTGAGATTTGAACTCGGACCTCATTAATCGTAGTTCCACTGCTTAGCCCAAACAGCTATCGACACTTGTAAGTTAAAACGCGAATTTTAGCAATTCATTAAATAATGCGTTTGCTGCGATTATAACGAAAGAGACGGAAATATATTTTGTTGTGCTATTTCGTGGAGTGCGACGCCCGACGCGACTACGCCGACGACATGATACGATAGCGGGCGATCTCTGTGGCTGTGGTGTGCTTACTGTATAGAGCGAGACCACTTACACATACATACGCATGAACGCTCGCCCGTGCGCTCACAGAAATACAATCCTTAGCGTGCCCATGCACTTGTCTTGCCTTACTGTACCTTACAAATAGTGAAAGAATTTTTGAAATCGGCGCAGTAGTCTTTGAGTTTATTCATTACAAACACACACACAAAAATACAAATCTTTCCTATTTATAATATTATACTATAAATAAGATAATATACTTAAATATTACACCCACGAGATCAATAAAGCAATCTAGGTTTTATTTTTGTGATATCATACTCATCGATTAGGAAAACCCCATTGATATATCATCAACACGTTACTCACAGAAACACATATCCTGTTCTGCTAAAAAGCTTTCATCAAGACAGCTAAGTGCACTTACAAAAGTATTCGCTGTCCTAACAGTTAGAACAAAACCGGGTTCAACGAATCCTACGTTCTCACGACCAAATAATACGTTCATTTACTAAAATCTATTTAAGCTCTAGTCTAAGTGATTACTACCTACGGGTCAATGACCTGAAAAGAAAAGAGTTTGGTGCTAATTTAATTATTAGAAAAGAAGTAATGCTTCAATACGTTGGTAAAATGGATTATGTTTAACGAATCGCTGAGAGCCTCTTTGGTCTAGTGATTGTAAGCGCGACTGCGGTGCTTGAAGGCCCTGGTTTCGATTACTAGATCGGCCAAGGCTTTTCTCATCAGAAATTTCTCTTAAGCAGTCATGGAGTCTAGATTTGTGCACGTTAGATAGCAATAGGCTCGCCCCCAATCCACCATCATCATCAGCCTATAATGTTCCCACTGCAGGGACTCAAGCCTGCCCAAGAGCGGGAGGGGTTATTCGATGATTTTACACCCACCAAAAAAAAAAAAAAAAAAAAAGGGACTCAAGCCTCCTCTCTAGATGGGCTATAATCCACCATGCGGGCAAAGTACGGATTGGTAGATGTCTTCGAATTTTTGGTTCTAAGACATGCCCCCAATTACGTGGGACATATCTGACGAAATGTGGGTGTACGAATTGGTACACCTGTGCCTAAATCTTCAGGATTATAGGCGTGATGTTATATTATGTTATATATCAATAAGGGTTTTCCTAATCAATGCGCATGATATCGCAAAAAAAGCGTATGAAAGAGAAATTAGGGATAAACCCAAAATGACATTATAAAGTTCGACTTTCTCGTTACGCAATATCTTTAGAGGAGGACATGACTCTTTTTGGGTGTAAGGAATGACACATAAGTGTATGCCCATTGACTCTTTATGTTATGTAAGATGAGACGTGATTCATTTGAGTTTCGCAATTCAATTGGCCTTCAACGCATCTTTGAACATTACTGACATTAGTTTTTTTTTAAGCCTTTTGAGACTTATGTTTTTTTTTGACAATTCCACCGTCTAAGTCAGAAATTCGTACCTGTGCGAGGTCGAGGCTCGTTGCTACTCTATACTAATATTATAAAGTGGTTAAATATTTTACTGGTCCGTAAGTTTGTATGTAGGAGATAATCTCTGCAACTAATGAATGACCCAATTCTAAATAAGTTTTTACTGACAGAAATATTAATTGTTCGTGGGTGTTATAGGCTACACATTTTATTTATATCGTGCATATTAGCATAGCTATCACAATTTTTGCGGACTAACCGGCGCATTCAGAGAGCTTTAATGATTACTTAGGCCATCACTTCGTAATGGTTTTGACAGTATTGTCATACAAAAATAAGTCAAACCTTTACTAAGTGACGGCTTAAGTAATCATTAAATATCTCTGAGTACGACAGTAAGTCGCGGATGCAGTACTAGTTTAATATAATATTGAAAAAGCTTTTCGTATTACCTCATATGAACACATATACATTATATCCTCAAATAAATCTACTTCTTCATGCTTTATTCAATGTACATATACCTACCTATGTTAGTATATGTTGCCAGCTGTTTCCTAATTGTTTACCCTCAGTCTTGTAAAATACTTACTTATCAAAGCATTCTCCTGAACTTAGCAAATCTTTTTTGGATTTCATCGCAGCAGGTTTTCTTTCCTCCAACCGGTAGTCGTGAGGAAACCGGCATGGCTTAGAACCAAACATTAGAAGACATGTGACATCTACCAATTCGCACTGGGCCCGCGTGGTAGATTATAGCCCATTCCCTCTCAAAGCGAGAGGAGGTCTGTGTCTCAGCAGTTGGAACATTAATAGGCTGTTGATGATGAACCGGTAGTCAGTGACCTGAAAATCTGACATATCAAAGGATATCATTTCCCAGCATTAACCGAGTTGTGGGGGGGGGGGTCTAAAATGGCCACTTCAGCAGATCATAATATGAATTACGTTAAAAATCGTAAAATGGACTTTTTATCATAGAAACTGCGTCTGTGAACATTTTACGAATTAAAACGCAATGAATATTATTTCCCTACTATGATCTATTTTTTTCCTAAATGTTCACAGACGCATTACTATTATGATAGGCCATACTATATCTTACGCTTCTTAATGCAATTCATATTATGATCTGCTAAAGTGGCCATTTTAGAACCCCAGGTAGGCAGTCGCTTCATGTAAAATACTGGTATTCACCTTGCAGCTCAATCCGGTGAGACTGAAGGCCTACTACAACATACTTAGTTAGGAAATGCACGTTACGTCTTCTTACGAGAGTGATGTCTTCTTGTTCCTCTTAAATTCGTCTATCGGTGATATAAACATAATAGGGTAGTTAACAAAAAAAATCGAATTAGTCCGTCAGATAGATTTACAAAAAATATTGGACACGTTTTTTTTTTTTCTTTTTTCACGTAGACAACTAATGAAGACGATAAAGTGATTTGAAAACTCGAGTGACGTCATTTTCTAAGACATTAGTATGACATTATTTACCCGTGAGTTACGTCACAGCTCAAATCTTTGACTCGTTTGATCTTCGTAATTTTTCATTGATTTGATAAAACAAAAAATACGTATCCAATATTTTTCGATAATCTAAAAGACGGACTAATTATATGATATTTTTGAAGTCAGTAAACATCCCTATTGCTTTGTCATAAATCGCCAGAATCCTCTACAAACTATTAAGATATACTGTTTTGACACAACGGTAATGTAGCAGTAATTTTAACTGTGGAATAATATGGTGTGAGGATATTCACACGGTTATCATAAAAAATTGTGGTATATCCTGCAAAAAAATTGTTAAGTCCACTTTTGGACGTTTCTTGATTACGGAATATGTAAATAATACTTCGTTAGCCAAAAACTTAAATTGTTTATTTGTATAGCTAAAATTGCGAAGAAGAAAATCAACGTTTTAATAGATTTTGGTTGTTTCTTGTAGTCCTCATGTGAAAAACGACGTAACTACTCATGATTCGGTTTTCGCATTATTATATGTTTTATAATCATGTCTCTATTATTATATATACGTACTTCCCTTTTAAAAATACTCTCCGAAACATTTAACTTCAGAAATAGGGGATCGGACTGAGTCAAAAAACAATGATTCTAATTAGTCCGTCAGTTAGATTATCGAAAAATATTGGATACGTGTTTTTTGTTTTATCAAATTAATCAAAATTGACGAAGATAAGATGTGGTTGTGACGTCATTTGTAGGTAAAAAATGTACTATCATACGACGTTTTCGAAGAGTTCACGAGTTTTCGAAGCACTGTATTGACTTCAATTTTTGTTTATGTGAAAAAAGAAAAAATACGTCTCCAATATTTTTCGGAAATCTATCTGACGGACTATTTAGTTTTTTTTTGTCCTATCCCCTATTATCGAAAAGGAGGAAACTTGTTGACTAATAAGACCATTACCACAGGCACTTTTGAATATCACACACATAGGCTTTTTTTTTGGAGGGCTGGAAAACATCAAATTTGAAAAACCTCCTCCCACCCTGGGCGTAGCGGAAGGGAGGGACAGACTTCTACTGACTAAAAACCACCCATGTTCCTTCTTAGCCCTTTGTGTTCAGGGCCGCGCCGTGTCACAGAGGTTCCATTTCTCAAAAACTTACCGTATTGACGAGTAAAAGATTAAATCGTAATCAGAAAAATCGATAAATCATATTACAAATGGGTTCGACGATCTAAATGGACAGTTACAACGTTTCATAATTGTGTATACATTGTACATTCGACACAAAGATGTGATAATTTGAGTAGCACCGTTACTTGTTTTGCAAACTTTTTGGCGTGAATGCCAGCATCCGTATTTTTTTAAATAGTAATGATGTGTATAAATCACATGTATGAAAAATGTGATCATAAAGTTATTTAAAATATGACATCAATGTGAAATTACTGTGTTCATCTTTGCTGTTGCGATGCTATCTATCGTCAATAAAATATAGCTAGTGTAGTCTATAATGTGCAGTCACTGGCACCAATATGTGTTCACTTAACAACGTTTAGAAGCATTTTTTGCCTACTGTATTGATTTAATTTTTATGTCACGCAACGAAACTGATATTTTGGAACCCATATTGTCACGAAATATGTCATAATTATCCGAAAGTTGCAATCGTTATTTCAACAGAAATTCTGATTTAAACTTTGCCAAGTGAAGACATATTATTGAACAGACTGTACGTACATACACGTCGGGTACGAAAACTGGGCAGTCAGTCCTGCAAGCGCAGCGCAACCATCTTATAAAATTCCAACTGCTGGGATAATGGTCTCTCTGTAAGGCAAGAGCGAATGGGCCGCGGGTAGTCCAACGGTTATCGCGGCCTCGACATAGAGGGCGAAGAAGGAACATGGGTGGTTTTTAGTCAGTAGAGCGGGAGGGGTTATTCGATGATTTTACACCCACCAAAAAAAAAAAAAAAAAAAAAAAAAAAAAAAAAAAAAAAAAAAAAAAAAAAAAAAAAAAAAAAGGCAAGAGCGAATGAGTTTGTATACGTCATTCTTTAATAAACAATGAAATATTCGTTTTTTCATCATTCATTCCTTTACGAAAGAAGAAAAGTTATCTCAGTGCAGAAACATGTACAATCAATCAAACATAAATCATCTATATTGTAACCGCTAAACATTTTCTTTCATCTTTCTTTCTTAATGAGTGACCATTTCGTTTATTTGCAAGATCAGATTTGCGATAATCTTTACTTGATATTATAATTATATCTTCATAAATGTGAAAGTTTATTATCTATTAAATCTTTGCATGTTATACTCGGTTTGATCGTTTCGATTGACGTGTAGACAATTTGTATGACAAATTGAAACACAGACTAACATTGGACTTAGTTATTATATAATATTTTGTATATTGAGCATAAAATATGTACTTTCTTTTGTGTTGTCAGTTTGTCAACAGCTATTACATGTCATAACCATCATCATCATCATCATTTCAGCCGAAAGACGTCCACTGCTGGACATAGGCCTCCCCTAAGTGTCGCCACATTGACCGGTCCCATGTGTCTCGCATCCAGCGGGTCCCCGCAACCTTCACCAGGTCATCGGTCCACCTAGTGGAATGTAATAATTTTATCATATATATTATAATAATTGGTAATAATTTTATCCCCTACCCATTGATTTAAAAATCGAAAGAATACACTCAGTATCTTAATTACGTCAGTATAATATACACAAATTCGTATTGATATCTATCGTAAATAAAATGAAGGTGGTTGGTTTTATCGAACGTCATCAGTTAATCAGGCATCTATAATAGATTTTCAACTTTACCGCATTAGTTTCAAGGTTGATTGGGAAAATTTGACAATTTTGGGTACCTTCATGTACTGGCTGGTGGTTTTTCGCTGATTGTGAGAGCCATTGTTTTGCCGGAATTGAAATAGATACGTGGCATAGGGTACGTTGCTCGTAATGTGGTCGGTGTAAGTTTGAATTTGTGTTTAGTGTATCAAAACATGTGGTTAATTTTTAGTTTGATTTATCGACAACACTTTCTGATGTAAATTTTGCATGAAACTGCGCAACTAAATTATTTTTTTTATTTTGTGTAATAATGCCTGGCATAATTTGATTACCTACTGAAATAACCTTTTTTGTGCCAATTTTCAGTTTCTAAAAACTTTATTTGCTATCTTTGTAATTAATCGCAATTTACTGAAAAAGAAGTTGATTAAGAACTAACTTTATTTTTTCTCATTATTAAGTACCTATATTACTCAAAAAGCTTTTTTTTTTAAAAAAAAAAAACGTTGCCCCACATTAGGAATTTCTCCTGTATCGTGGGAGCGTTTACAAACATTTAAACTCACATACACAAATACCCAGATCCGGAAAAACTATATGTAGGTCATACATAATATTTGTTCCGTGCGGGGATCGAAGTCCATTGTTTGAGCCACTGCGCCAACCGTGCCGTCTGCCGTAATGTTAAAACAATATAAGATCATAATTCATGAAAGTGTTGCGCTCCGGTATTTGCCTCCATACATTAATTACTAGATTTTCACGCATAGTAATGCGCTCATGCAAATCTCTGGTCATATCTAGGCAGGCGGCGCATACAGGGTTACCATTTACAGAAACTTAAAAAATACTGATATTACAAAACACCATGACTGTGAACCTTGAAGGGTTAAGCAGAGATGTACTTGTAAAACACCCAAATTTCGCCACATACATTTTAGTCCTATGTCATTACATGCCTACGCCTATCACATTGGAATTGAAGCTTCATTACTTCAACTAGAATTTTATCTTTCAATTTTTAAGTCTACTGAGACTTGAAGCACTGGCTTCAGTAGTCTACCTCACTCCTCCTCTGCCAGTAAAAGTCCCGCCAAAATCGGTCCAGTAATTTCATAGATTTGCCTGAACAAACAGACAGACAGATAAAACGACAATTTCTTTTCTTATACCTACTTGCTTTCCTACCGTATGTACTGTCATACGCATTCAGTAAAAGCTATTATTTAAAAGTAAAAAAATATATATCAATTTTATTTATTTGTATAGATTTATAGCTTTAATTTCAAAATTACAAACAGGGAATACACAATTTTATTTTATAGGCTGGTAACCCTAGGATCCGACTGTGTTAGTAGCCCGCTCAGTGAGAGTTAGAATGTGTTGCGACGACCTAGTGTGCAGTGCCGACTTACCGAGTGCTGTGTGCTGCCCGAGGAAATGAAAATGCGCTTCTTTTTGTTAAGAAAACTGTATGATGCTCTCGTTTGTTGCTAGCTTGGATATATTTCTGATTGGGTAAAGATTTGTGCACTAGCTTAAATCGATATTATATGATCAGTCGTGTCGATGGTACCTTGTATATTTTGTAGTCCCCAATAGAGGATCGGACTGAGTCAAAAAAATATGATTCTAATTAGTCCGTCAGTCAGATTATCGAAAAATATTGAATACGTGTTATTTGTTTTATCAAATTATTTTAAATTGACAAAAGATAAATCGCGTTAAAGATTGTGAGTCCGGGTTGTGACGTCATTTTTAGGTAAAAAATGTACAGACATGTGACGTTTTCGAGGAGTTCATGAGTTTTTGAAGCACTGTATCTGCTTAATTTTTTGTTTATGTTAAAAAAGAAAAAGAAATGTGTTCAATATTTTTTGGAAATCTATCAGACGGACTTATTAGATTTTTTTGTCCGATCCCCTATTGTTACTCTGTCAATATAAATAAAATAATAATGTCTCAACAAGTGCAGTTTGCACTTAAGTCGTGGTTAGCGACTCAGGTTCTGTTTTTTTTGAGCAGGCAGACATACACATTTTCCCGGTTATGTGTGGTTGTGTAATGTAAAAATTATGTTATCAGTAAATAGTTGTAACCACGCAAATATACCTGCATGACAATTCTGTCATGAAGGAATGTTTAAATGTAACACATACACAAATACTGCATGCCATTCCATTCCATTTTTCCAGTGCTTTTTCCACTAGAAATTCACATCAGTACCTATATGTTTTTTTAGTAGTATTTGACTACTCAAAAGTCTAGCTTTAAAGATTCTGTTAATCTTTATACATATATATGTATATATATATGTATATATATATATATATATATATATATATATATATATATATATATTTCTTTTGTACGTGTACGTGTTTGTCACTGAACTCCTCCTAAACGGCTGGACCGATTTTGATGAAAATTGTGCTCAAGTGGATTCGAAAATGGTTTACATTCACAATTGGACCCGGTAGGTGGCGCTGCTGTCCGGGATGGGTGACGTCTGCCAGGCTCGCTAGTCGTATATAAAACCGTAAATGCAATTATGTCTTCCTAATTGTCCGATAAGATAACAAAATATTTATTAAAAAAATTGTAGCATTTTATCCACATTCTTTTCCGCCTCTCATCGTTTTTATAACTTTGTGAAATACTAGCATCTTTATGTAAATAATTAAATCTTTCTTTATCTTAATGCTCACAGATTTTTCTAAATATTGAAAGACCATTAATATGCAAATCAGGCGATTTTATTAATTTGCACGGTTGTCTTATGCAAATTATTAATATTTGCAAACATTCTTTGACAAAGAACTAAAGTGGTGAGTTTTTATTGATGATGTTATTTTTTATGATATTTTATAGGAGATAGATTTATAACTATTGGCATCGCCATGGGAGTTAACATGACACTTTAATATAAGCTCTATTTTTTTATTTATATCTATTTTTAATTCAGATTCTAAAGTTGTATTTCTTGGATTTCGAACTCTCAGCCCAGCATCGAGGGTTAATAATATAACAATGCGATAAAACTTAGGTATTTATTTAGGTGTAGGCTTAGTATTAGTAAAAAGCCATTAGTCTGTGAATGTAAATTATAGGCGTAATTTTTATTATAGCCGCACCTTATTATCTAGTAACAGATACCTTAATAAATATTAAAACTTAACCAGTTATTAGATGCAAAAAACGATACATTTTAATTCAATCACCTGTTATTATGGAATAAGCTTTCTTCTCATTTTAACGTAGCATAAAATAAAGAAAAAAATATAAGGTAAAACACGTGCGTGTATGACCAGATGGATGAACGTGACCGAGGCAAAAAGAGTATGCAAGGATCGTAGCAAGTGACGCTCTAAGATTTCAGCCTACTCTTATGGGAAAAGGCGTCAGTACCAATGTATGTAAAATGCAGATAATGTCTCGATTATTTTACCAAATAATTTCTTTCAACAAACGTTTCCAACGAAAGTCTTTTATTTCTTTTAAAAGAGAAAGCTATTGTGTAAGCCTCTCATAATTATTCATTGTTAATTGTATTAGGGGTGCTCGGTTAATTTCCATTAAAATTCATTAAAAAAACTTTTGTTAAAAGTAAAAAGTGTTTTTGTTAAAATACGGGTTAATTAAATTTCGCAATGACCATTAAAATGCGTGAAATTTGCGAGAAATGACAGTAAGTAATATTTTTTAGAGTTATTCTTTTATGAGTAATATTCTGCTTATCTTACTTCGCCTGTTTAGTATGATGATAATTTTATACTAGGTTTATATTTGGTTATTTACTTTAACATTAGGATAAGTTTTTTTTAAGGATCCCAGGGCGATCTTTCAAGTTATACGAAACAAGTTTATATTAATCGGATCTCTCATTGTCGGCGAGGTCATATGAGAAATGTAAAGTTTGATGTGTTGTCGTGTGTTCGTAAAAAGTATTTCGATTTAATTACTTCCTGCTTATTTTATTTTAATTCGACAAATATTTACGCCTTACTCCATTGGGCAGACACTATGGAATGTGTAGTATATATCTATTTAGTAGATATGTAAACACTGTCTCACAGCCACAAGTAGCCAGTTAAGCTGTCACTAATGACATCTGTCAGTCGCATGATGGTGGGCAGTTACACCAAGTCACAAGGTTCAGCAATGCTGGACCGTGTAACTTGGTGGCTTTGAGTGAGCCTGTGATAGTTAGTTTATTCATCAACCTATTAGCTCTACTACAAGTGGATACTACAGAATGAAAACTTACTCATACATAAGTAAGAAGAAGAACTCATTTTGCTTTGTCCACGTGGCCATAAATACACTGCTTTTAAATTAATTGTTCAATATTTGAATATACTTTATTTATTTGAGAGTAACATAAAAATATGACAACCAACCGCTCACTGAATAATACAGTGCACATTATAAGCCGAAATGTCGTTAAAACCGGTTAATGGAATAATCACGTAAACATGGACGAGTAATGAAGTTATGATAATTGAAAGTTGAAATACTTTCACTGTGGACCACCGAACAAGTTCATTGAGAACTAATTAAATTGGTTGAAATGAACAAGTTCCCTTTTGAAGAAGTTATTACCGAAAGCTTGCAGATTTAATTTGAATTCTGTTGATAATTACGTTCTTTTAGGATGACGGTTTTACCTTTTCATAATCAGGTATTTATCCCACTTGTGGGATATAAGCTTCCTCCCTTTAGGGGTTAGTATATATTATATTATGCCTTTGAATTTAGGATCTAGGACATTCCATTTTTATGGTACGTTTTGATAGCAGACTGTAATTGAAAAAAATTGAAATATCTTTCATTTTAAATCTTTAAAGAGATCGCGAACGAGTCTATATGGTTTCCAAAAAACCGAGGCAATTTGTATCGCTAAGCTTCGTTAATCTTCACCCAGCAATTACGCAATAACTCACCTCTTTGTTAGAACCTCTAATTAAAAGCAGGAAAACCCGTTTTCAACACAAAATTTCACAGGAAGAAACAAGTAACATTCTCTTTTACATAAGATTAGCATAGAAACAATCCAGAGAACTTTTTATAACATAATTTAGAACAAACAATAGTTGTCCAATATCTGATTATCTCATAGAATGCATAATGTTTTAATTATAAAGTTCATCGACCCGGCTGAATGAAGTTCAAGGGTCATTCATTCATTCACTCACTCTTTTTTCTGTGATTATTTTTTTTGTTGCGAACTTAATGATGAAGCAAAAAAAGGTTGACATACGGTAGTGTTTTTTTTTCAATCTTTTGCTGGTTCATTATAATCTATGACGTGTTCAAATGCACGGTTGTTCGGCAGTCTTTTCGAGTTTCGACTGAAGTTTTTGTTATCAAAATGATAGTAAATAACAGTAACGTTATCTAGTGTTTTTCGGCGTTCGATAATCTACTCGTAATATAAGGCGATTGTTTCAGATTTTGTTTGATTGCTTTTGTATTATACTGATAACAATTACCTTAAAAAAATATCCTAGTAAGAAAAAAAAAAATATTTACAGAAAGACCAAAATTAAATATTTAGTCAGTAGAATCTCCTTAACAATAATTTAATTTGAATATTGGCGTTTAATTATTTTTACCCAGAATATCATACTTGAATAGAATAAGAATAATATTATATTCTTCATGAATAAATCATGACTTTTTTTCTAATATTTTTTTATTCAAGTATCATCAACTGAATATTCGATTCATCATGAATTTTAAATGACGAAATAATTAAGGATTGAATAAAAATAACTGCCTCTGCTTTTATATAATCGATATTACGTTTCGTCGAAAGGTGCGTCGAATTTTTAAATAAATAATTAATTTTATTTGTTTCTTGTTTTCATCTCTAATATTCTTAGTATTATAAACATGGTTCTTTTTTTTTTAATGTGTGAAATCATTAAATGACTCCTCGGAAGAAGCGGACGGGAGTGTCAGACTTCTACTGACTACTATCCGACACATTTTTCGAACTTTTTCTAAATATCTTGCAGAACTGACATAACATCATGCCTGTAATCCCCGGGGGATAACACAGAGGTGTATGCATTAGTAATCCAGTTATGTTAACGTCCCATTTAATAAGTGTAAAACTTATTTCATCATCCGGGCGCAATCTCAATGACACTGCCCGACCTGGGAATAAAACCCCGGACCTTTTTTTTTTTTGACTGGTGGAAAATCATCAAATAACCCCTCCCGCTCTAGGGCAGAGCGAAAGGGAGTGTCGGACTTCTACTGACTAAAACCCACCCATGTTCCTTCTTAGCAGCCCTATTGTAAGTCGAGGCCGCGGTAACTTGTGAACAACTCGCAGCCCCGACGGGAACCCAGGACCTCATGCACACACATTCATACGTAGATCAACGAGGCAGCCTCTTGAAGAAATTAGAGTAAATAAACATAATGTTTTCCTATTTTTTTTTTCAAGCTCTCAAAAGCATCCATTTAACTAATTTATCAAGACTTCAAAATATTGTGCTAAACGTCGCTTACCGTTAACTTAATCTAGTATAATTACATATTTTGTTTATTTATTACCCTAAAGTCTAAACGAAATAGCAGAAATTGATTAAATAACATTAATTCAGACTTGCTCCTGCGAGAAATTCGCAGAAATGATGCTAGGCACAGATAAAGCCGCGAAACTTAGTCATCTTTTTTGCATAAACATAGCGGCTATGTACACTCGGGGAACAAAAAGGTTATGCATGTATCAAATAGGTATATTTATTGCATAGTGTGGGGATAATGCAGTTGTTATTTATTTATCTTGTCATTTTCATTATATACTAGCGGACGTCACGCGGTTTCACCCGCGTAGTTCCCGTTCCCGTATGAATACAGGGATAAAAAACCTTTATCACCCGGGGATAAAGTAGCTTCCCAACGGTGAAAGAATTTTTTAAATCGGTCCAGTATTTTCGGAGCCTATTCGTTACAAACAAACAAACAAATCTTTCCTCTTTTATAATATTAGTGTAGATTATTAGTATAGATACGTTCGCAGTAACTTGTATTTGCTCACTGAAAAATCTGAATTTTAAATTACGTCTCCGGAATTTTATGCAAGTATTTCTGATCGTCCCCGTGTCCTAGCTAGATAAGAATAATTTATTGTTTAAAAAAATGCTATAACTTTAGTGTGATATTATATGTATATTTAGCAATCTAACACACAAGAGTTGAAAATTATTTTTCGTTAATAGTTTCTTGTTTTACGACTCCTTCTTGTTTTACGACTCCTTCTTGTCACACAATGTCACCCTTGTTGACACATTCCCTCTTTAACGTATGGCGTTCTTAATAGATTGCCTCTTACTAGTCAAAATTATCATAAAAGTGCTTAATTTCCTCATTTGCCAATTGTACCAACATCTTAAGGACTTAGCAAGTAATAATAGAAAAAAAAAAACATTTATCACCGCGTTTCATTCCGCGACTGTACACCCTTAATCCCAGCAAAGGTGGCTTCTATATTCCCACGCCATCCGCACCAGTTAAGCAGTCTTAATAAGAGCTTATTAAGCTGCGCAGACGTTGCGTGTTCAAATGATTTATATCTAAATGTCTTGTTCGAGAGTTACTCCTATTTGCGTTTTCTGTATCAAGTATTTGATTGGCATTTAAATGTACAGGCTTACTCACAAACGCGATTCGATTTCGTTTCGGAAAGTCGTATAGTCTATCTCGCTCGCTCTCGTCATGACAAAAAAAGATAGACATGCAACTTGTCGAATCGAATGAGTGAATACGGCCTGCTCGAGCTTTTATTCGATGTTTTATATTGATCCGAGGTAATGGTGTTGTGGACAGGTTGCATGTTGAGCGGATTTGGTTTTTATTTTTTTTGCGATATGGCTTTAAGTCAGCGAGAAATGTTCGAGGATTGAATACGGACCACCAACTATGCGACCTATCATAAAAGGGACTTATTGACGAAAATAGGAAATAAATGTAAGCTAATGATCATCTGCCTAGTCTTTTCACATCTATGCTGGTCGGTAAAGTCTAAGTAAATACAGCAGAATACCAATATTTTACATGGAGCTACTACTTGTATGACCCCCACAACACAGGTCATCTTCATCCACAGCCCGATATAACCCACTGCTGGGTCTCTGCTGGGTCCTTGGTCAGTTTATTGATCAGAATCAAAAGGTCATAATTATCCTACCGTTTTTTTGGGGGTGGGAAATCATCAAATCACCCCTCCCGCTCTGGGCAGAGCAGAAGGAAGTGTCAGACTTCTACTGACTAAAAACCACCCATGATCCTTCTTAGCGCTTTGTGTTGAGGCCGCGGTATCTCTTACAACATCTCGCAGCCCAATTATCCTACCCTTATTATAATTTATTTCGGAGCATGTCTTTCATACTTTCTTGCAATATCATCCATTAGTTCCTTCACGCAGTCCATCGACCGCTTATCTGGGGGGTTAAAATGGCCACTTTAGCAGATCATAATATGAATTGCGTTAAAAATCGTAAATTGGACTTTTTACGAATTAAAACAGAATTCATATTATTTTCCTATTATAATTTATTTTTCGAAATGTTCACAGACGCATTACTATTATGATAGATCTATTTTACGCTTTTTAACGCAATTCATATTATGATCTGCTAAAGTGGCTATTTTAGACGCGCTGGGCCTGCAGTCTGTACAAAGATAGCGATCGCTTTACGACAAAATTCGGTCGCAAAGCTATAACGATGCGGATTTAAGCTGGTAGCTAATACCGGCGGGTCGCGTCCGGCTCACGTCCACCTTAAATCCGCATCGTTATAGCTTTGCGACCGAATTTTGTCGTAAAGCGATCGCTATCTTTGTACAGACTGCAGGCCCTGGTCTTCCTCTACTCCGATAGCAATTCACGTACATTTATACTCAAAACTTTCGGTACTAAAGCTTTCCCATTCCTTCTAATTCCTGTGGGCTACGTTTAGGAATTTGACCTAAGCCATTTATTTTATGAGTTTATGACCGTTACTTTATAGCAACCGAAAGTGGTTACTTCATTAACCGTAAGTGTCAGCCACATATTGCGGTTATGTCCAAACAATGGTTTACGGTCCGCCATATTGGCCTAACTGACCGTAAAATGCTCTATTTCTTAGTAACAGAACAATAATAAAGAAATCGTAAAACCGTAAAATAGACGTAATAAATACGGACGTTGATTAATCGCTTCTAGTTTCGTTTTGAATCTTTTTCTAGTTTGTTTCTGATAAAAGAGTAAGCAGAATTGTTGTACTATAAAGCACAAGGTATTAAAATAACTCCTGATTTTAAAAAATTCTGTACTATCAAAAATATCGGGGAGATAATATATAAGTTTAACTTAGATTACTTCGATTAATTGTGTCTCTGCATTATTTATAATGATTTAGCTGATTTCGGTCACAGAGGTTCTATTAGTTTACTTTCTAGGGTCGTTCTCGATAACTTTAGTATGCTGTTTTTCATTGGCTCCCAAATGTGTAGCAATTATGTAATAGAAACCAACTCTTCCTTGCCGTTAAGTCCCTTCCTAAAACTTAGACTTGGATAAAACTTTCAGAAACCCAACGATGGTACATGAATCGATGTTAAAAGTTCGAAGCTTCGTTTCTCTCTCAGATATTCGTCTGGGAGCTGATTTTTATGCTTTGAACCGTGAGATTGATAGCTACGGCTGTTGTCTCACTACCAGCGATAAGCGATAAACGAGTAGAGTTGGTTGTTTGTTTAACAAAGCTTTAGAGCGAACCATTATTGTACTTAACTAGCTTATGCCCGGGTCTTATCCGACCTGGAGTTCTGTAATTGTCCTGCGGGATAAAATCAGGATAAAATAGACATTAACCTTGGCCTTTTTTCTTCTAAATTCCTTCAGTACGTTAGTATAATGAGTAACAAACATCCATTGTTCCATTCTCAAAAACATTTATAATAGTGTACATTTATAAAAGTAACTCTCCCATGTAAGTAAAAAAACTTAAACGCATATTTCTTCATCTGTACGAGTTTTTGTACACCCGGCGAAAACATGCTTAACATCTATTCAGTATAACCTGACCTCGCTTTTTAAGAGCTTCTCGTACAATGACAGATTAGCTTAATTTGTTTTGGGATAGCGTGGTGTTGATTGGTCACTGTACGTTTCTTGAGTAGAATAATAGAAAGTCGCTTCCGCATCGTCAGCGGTAGGACCACAGCCCGAGATTGATAGCGAAGTCTGTCGGGTGAACTGCGATATCATTTCACAGTATTCGGCTGCCAATTTATTTCACAATTGCTATAACATTTGCTGATAGGTTTCTTCCTAATGACGTTATTAGGGTTCATGTTAGCTGGTCCTTTTTCTATTTATCATGTGGTTTTTGGATTATCTTTGTGTCGTAGGAAGACTGAATCGTGAATAGTAACGTATAATCACTCAACATGACCAGGGACCTAAACTGGCTCTTTTAGCTGAATCATAATAGGATAATATTTGATAATTGATAAAATTACCTGCTTACGTGGTGATCACTTGAAGAATTTTCAAACTTAACACCCGTAATGATTTTTTAAAACCAATTTACAGAAATAAATAGGATTTATAAAACTAATAAAAATCCAGGGTACTTTTGAGAAATTCTCATTTTTTTTTTACGGCGCTATTTCAAATCCATTTCCAAATCCTACGACAGCACATTGAACTAGTTTCAGAATATTTATCATTAGGCAATAAAGTGCATATTAAAAGATAAGTAGGTACCTAGCTGCAAGATTCTTGGGTTATTTAAGGTTTTAGCATCAAATATGGAAACATTACCGGCTCGCCTCACACGGTGATTCGCTCGCCGGCAATATTAGCTCAAACATACGTTTTATAATGCGGGGAGCTATTCTGGATACTGTACTCGAGTAATCTAAAACTTTCAAAGAATGGGGAATTGTGAGTGAACGTGACTTAGCGGGTAATTTTTTTACAAAGATCATATTTTTTAATCTTTTGTTTATATCATATAATTTTGTCTCTTTTAAAGTCCAGACATAGTCTTAGTCATATGACATGAGGACCATGCAAATTTGTGTCTGAAATGTTCTTTTGAAGGCGAGAATTTATTGTTACTTTTGTGGATTAAATTGATCATAAACTAACTTTTTAACGGAAGAATAAAGTGAGCTATTTAACTGAAACAATAAATAGAAAGCTTTTTGTTGCTTAAACATAAGCCAAAAAGACCGCACTTTTCGCCTAATTTGACTAATGATCCACAGCGAAGTAAATTTCCTTTTTGGTACAATAAAGAAAAAAAATCGGCTAAAATCAAAGCTAAACGCTATCTTTGGTAACCACAGCAGTAAATTATTCTTGTCAGACATAAATTCCAGTAAATTTGTCAGACGGTCTAAACGAACCGTTGCAAAGAAAAAATAAATTTTCACATAATCATTTAACGTAACGACTGAAAATTAACATAACATTTGAAATTCAAATTTCGAATCTGAAATCAGCGAAATAACCGTTACATTATTTTATTACCCGACTACGGAGCTAAGCAGAATGATTATGAGTTTCACGTGTCTATGTGTTTGTGTGTAGATGCTCTCTTAAACATTTGTGTTATGAGATTTTGTTGTTTGTTTGTTATGATATCTTTGTATTTAGTCTTGTTTATTGTAATTTTGGTAATGAGAGATTGATAAGGTAAAAAGTGTTGTATAATAGGCGTATTAGTGGACTAGGGGGAAAACATTTTGATGTACAGTTACCAAAAAGTACAACACACTAATTAGTATAATTTCGAATTTAATTTAGCAATATTCCTTATAATTCCACAGTGCTGTTTGTTATAAATCAGAATAGTGTAGCTGCAGAGAGCGGGAGCAAGAATCCAGCTAATGGTTGCACTGATGCGTTATTGATACACGACGCGACTCGCAACGGTACCGGCAGAGCGCATCACGCCGCGCGCATGCCGTGTTCAGGGCTTGCGCATTATTAACGATAACGTATTTTATGTTAATTTTAAAGGATCAAAAAAAAAGGTTCAAAATAAAAATATTTTATTTCACATAGGCCTGCATGGGTAATTAGAAGACGTCGACAAAAGGAGCACGGTTCAGGTTGGTTGTTTCCTATGGAGAAGAACCGGCAAGAAACTGCATGGTTACTCTTTTAAAAATGGTTTGCTGACTGACACAGTGAGTTGTGTCAGGAAGAGAATAGAGTTGTGAGTAATAGTGGTAGGAGTACCGAGCGCAAAAACACGAACAAGAAAGAGATTAGACTAATTTGTCTGCTCATAAAGATGGTGCTTGCAATAAAGCACTCAAAATAAATATTTCACATGGTAAATATCACGTTTCCAGTATCAGTTACATTTTAATGTTACCCGAGATATTTGTGGTCAGTAATAAAAAAAAAACTATGCTATATTACTGAATCAGCAATAGCGTAGTTAAAGAATATTGGACACGTATATTTTCTTTTTTCACGTAAACAAACAATGAAGACGATACAGTGCTTTGAAAACTGTGTGACGTCATATTATAAGACATTAGTATGATATTTCTTACCGGTAAGTGACGTCACAACCCCCCACTCAAATCATTGAAGCGTTTTATCATCGTCAAAAATCAAAATCGTCATTTTTTATTGGTTTTATAAAACAAAAAAATATGTGTACAATATTTTTCGAAAATCTAACAGGCGGACAATTAGGCCGCATAATTTTTTGTATAGTCATGAAACATCCCTATTTATAGTTATAGTTTCATCGTTAAATTTTAGACTTTTCTGAGCATTGTTTCTTGAATAAAGGGCAAGTCAGATTACTATTCAAAATATGTATCATTCATTACATTAGTCTAGTAAACTCCTCGAATTAAATGAAAACCTTACGTGATTTCGCTTCAAAATTAATATTCCAGGATAAAATTAAAAGAAAACTTCAGAAAGCCACATTCTAATTAAGTTTACATATAATTACATATTAAAACGTGGGCGTTTAATCCCACTTCACCCCTAGGGAGAGAGGGGTGGCAGCCACCTAACGCTAATGTATTAAAGTCTCGTTTTAAATGAAAACGGAACGATATGAAATGGGAACTTATTATTCAAATTTAAAGTAACATCATTAAAATGATGTTTTAACGAAGTCTTAAATTAACTTTGTTAAAATACGTTTTTCCAGTTTGCTTACTTTTCATCTGCCCTTTGTTTAATGTGTCAGTTTTATCTTTACAATAAGTTGGCCCACACACGCAAAAATTTTAAGTTTTCACATTCTAGACACTGACATAGAATCTAGCGCTATTAATGGCTAGATGCATCACGTTTTTAATAATCTTATTAACTTTGATGAACTTATTTTAACGTAATAGTAGAATCTAAAGTTTCTTAATTATTTTAAAATATGTACATGTTATAAAATGGTCAGTTTCAAACAAACATTGAAACGTAAAAACGAAACCAAAAAAATAATTTGATTGCTAAAAATTAACATAAAATCATCCGTAATTAGCAGTTGACAACCCTACACTGTATCAAAAGCTATTCGTAACCGGCATATTATTTCACTGTGCATATTCATCAAAGCAATTTGCAGATACCGCGTTATGATCGATTGTACTGGCGAATTTTTTGGTTTTCCTTTTACCGCTACTTAAATGAATTGCTGATTTTATTTCGATAGTTTTAAGCACTTGTTGCTTTCATCTAGCTTTCAAAATCTGGGTGAGACGGATGCAGCCATTTTTAGAACAATGGTGTTTAAGTAGGTACTTACTTAATTTTTAAAGTGGAGCAATTTAATGATTGAGCTGAATTCTGATAAAATTAAGGTGGAAGATAAGTAATAGTAAATTCAAGATGTTAGAATGCTGGAGACTTACTTTTAAGTTGATTGTTAATTGGGCCTGCTTTTGACCTCGATCACGCCTGATAAAAAGTAAAGGATGAGGTCTTTAATGAAACGAGTGTGTCTTGATTTCTATTAAGAACAGTTCTACTGATTTAGATACCTGCAACTAGAATGTCCATCAATTATCGCAAAGACTGCCCAGAAATTTTCAATTTTGACGACGAAAACTAAAACAAAAAACCTCTTCAAAGGCAAGAAAATATTCATCAACAAATATGAACACAGCTGTAACAAGATATTTTCGAAAGTGCTGTAATTCCATATACAATGCAAGCACTTTGCAATAAGAACAAAACTTTGTGTGTCAGTTTTAAAGTATGTTGTTGTTCGTGTGATGCACCGGACAAAATTGTTCGTCGCCTACATTTGCAAATTGAGCGTTGAATTATACCTTGCGCCAACATGATGTATGTGGAACACGTTGTAAGTTCAGTACAAGTAAATAATACACGATTTTAACCCTAAAGAAGATAAACTGATGGTCTAATTTGTGTTTGGTAAGTGTTTTTGTCTTGTTATTAGGGAAAAAGTCTGGATGAAGCTGGCACAAGACCATCCAAGATTAGCACAAGAAACGAGAGGCCTATTGGTTGAATTCAGACGTGAATGATGATGAAGAAGTGTACTTTTATACATACAATAGATTCCTATTAGTTGACTTAGTAAAGGCGATTTTGATCAATATAGCTGAACGCAACTCAAGAGTCGATTATGTCAATGTGTATTCCACAACAACGGTCATACTGATATCTCTCGAACGTAAAGTTTAGTTTGTTTGATGAAATACTAAGGATTAAAACGAACCGATTAATATTAAAACCTTAACGGCCTTATTATAAAAGTCGTTAAACCTGGGTTTAACTTAAACTTGGTTTATCTCACATGCCGTCACTTTCTTTTGAATATTATCGAAGTGAGACGGCATGCGAGATTAACCAAGTCTAAGTTAAACCCAGGTTTAACCACTTTTGTAATAAGGCCGTAAGAGTGTAGATTCCAGGACGTATCGAAATATATTCAAGAAACTTGGTCAAGACTTCCGCTGCGTACCTGGTAAATGATATATAATACTTTTCTAATGCTGTAATAAATATAGCGAACCAGAACATAATACACGACGTATATTCCGCAGTAGCGACAAAGTGAATAACCCTCTTACATAATTGGCAATGACTTGTCCAAAAACAGAAGCCACATGACTGTTTCGCTTAACATCTTCATAAATCTAGACGGATACATCTGTCTGTACATTGCGAGTCTAAATTGAGTGTAATTTGCACACCGCAGCCTTATTACGGCTAAGTGGTTCCACGTATTGTCTCTGGTCGAAACTGTCATGGCGGAACTTTTTCCCGCCAACGATTTTGACATTTCGTTTCGTTCGTAAATTGACTCATACCGTGTCATCGATTTATGCGTCTTTCAGATGTTATTTTTTGCGCATTTGCTGATACTTTCTAATGTGTGTGAAGATTTTTTGGTTCTATAAATAGCTACTGCAGTTATTATTTTGACAAAAGTTTTTACGGTAGTTTCTAATGAGTTAGTAAGTCCGGTTAACTAAGATACTAAATACCGTAGAGCTTGAGTAGATGGGGCGGCTAATAGGCTTTCGAGAGAAGATTGTAGTTTCATTTCGGTAATCACTTTTAAAATAATTATCAAGCCCAATCGACAGTGTGGGTGCTTGTACCTCTTTGCCCACTGTGTATTCGCGCAAATATTTGTGGAATTTCACTCAAGTGACGCAGTCGCTTTTAGGTCATGCGTACACTATGTGCGATTGTGGATATCATAAGTGCCTTTTCTCAACCTGCTTTTGACATGGCATCTGAACAGACGAAGCTAAATATCTCAATACTTGATTTTAGTTTTATCTAAGTGAGACTAGATCGTGAACGTGTTTATAGTCATCTCGCTAGTAAATGTGAACTTTGAACTTTTGACATTTAAATTCCGTCCTATAAAGAATTGTTAAAAAATATATAGCCTATGTCACCCGGGCTATTCTAACAAATCTATTGACACCTCAATTATTAAAATACGTTCAGTAGTCTAGGCGCTATGGTGGAACATACAAACATACATACAGACATAGACTGCCAAAATCATTACCCTTCCTTTTGGCTTCGCCGTAGTAGGGTAAAAAGGGATATTTCCCATGTTTACTATTTATGAGTACCCGATATTTCGACGTTGTTGCAAAAAACATGTTGCGCCGACCCCCAAATAATTGGAATAAGTCCAATGTTATTTGGGGTCGGAGCAACAGGTTTTTTCTTTCATTCTGCCCTGTCAGTCGTCACGCTATCATTTATTTCTTTTTCCTTCATATCACTCCTCACACACTGCATTCATATATCAAACAAATCGGTCTACTCGTTTCCTTGAAAACTTCAAATTTCAACACCTTGTTAACTTTCTGATGGGTGCGAAATAGTCAAATGTTTAATTTAATGCTTATTTACAACTGGCAGAATACAAACGGTTTGTTGTTTTGCTTATTAAAAGTAAAAAAAAAACTAATGGAATATTCGCCATGGAAATTCCTCGTAACTGGCCACAGTTACTGACCTACGGTGGAATCACCAAAAGTTATAAAAAAAAGACAGGTTCTGAATGATGTTTCCAAACATACTTGATAGATTACGCTTCCCTAAATCGGCGGAAACTAGCAAACTATACCATATCTATACGAAACGATAACGCTAGGATACTTTTACCTAGAGAAGAAGATAACAGTGCTTTCATAATTATTATTTTTGAATATGCCATCATCCAGAAATCTATACAAATTAATAAAATAGAAGTGTCTGTTTGTCATAAGCGCGATATGGTACTTTTAATAAAATATCATTTTTTTCAAGTTTTGTCCGTCTGTTTGTTCCGGCTAATCTCCTAAACGGTTGGACCGATCTGACCGGACTTTTGCTGACTGGTTCCAACACAGGATATGCACTCTCCTACCCGTGCACAGCCATTTGAACCCTACAGGACTTGAATGAGACAAACGACAGCGCTGTCCAGGTCGATAAAATATTATGTACTCGTCAGATAAAATCGTAGTCATCGATTCAAGACTATGATTTTGACCAGGGGAGTAGCTACCACCGTATCTGCCGTATCAATTATACCCGCCCCCCCAGGCCACGGGGGCCCCCTTTAAGAAACTACGTAAGTCAAAAAAAGCAATTTCTTTTTTCGAAAAGTGACAGGTAGATAATTATGATGAATAAATATTTATTTTAATTTTCTGCAAAACTTTTTTTCTTTTGTGAGAATTCTTTACCCTTCATAAGGGCCCCCAAACCCTCCATACGGGATCCCGCCTAGGCACGCTACGCCGCTGATTTTGTCAGTATTGTAAAGCATAGATTAAGTAGCTACGAAGGGATTGTAGTATACATGACCTCAAGTCTGAAAACCAGTCTTACCAAGGGGTATCGCGTTACCTGCGTAACGCGATACCCCTTACTGACTGGGTTGTGGAGGTCAGATAGACAGTCGCTCCTTGTGAAATACTGGTATTCAACTGAATCGGGAAAGACTGAAAGCCGGCCCTAATATAATTGGGGAAAAGTTAGGCAGATGATGACCTGTGACGTCATTTAGTAATGTCATACAATACAGCAATCTCATAAAAAATTACAAAGCACATACTTACAAACAAACATTCAAAAGTTGTTACGTCCAGTACTAAACTGACTTCGCGGAACTAACGGAATTATAACTATGGTCATTAAGTTATGATTACTTAATACTTCTATCTGCTTTGGATTTAACGTGCTGTTTTTTGTTATGCTGTGTAATAGATATCTTTATAGAGTATTATGCCTGTAGCATAGTTATTAGATAGGTGTTCGCTGGTGACCAGTTTAGACTTCCGTAATAATATAAAAAAAATCTTTTTCGTGTGTTAAGACGAGCTTTACAAAGGGGCTGCTGGTTTGATGATAATGTATTAAGTAGTGAGAAATAACCACAGTTTATCCCTCTAAATAACTATTTCTAACTCAAACCAAACCTCTCTAACCGGGTGACGATGGAAGGCATCCAACTAGATGGACTGATGATCTGGTAAAGGTTGCGGGGATCCGCTGGATGCGAGACGCATGGGAATAGTCAATGACACTTGAGGGAGGCCTATGTGGTCGTCTTTCGGCGAAAATGGTGATGTTGAGGCTAAAATACCAGAAATTAAAAATGAACTCCCCTTAGACAATGTTTTATCTTCAAATCCTGAGCCGTATTGGTTGCCCACGTACAAACAAAAGTCACATAAAAAATTAAAACAACAAAATCCCCGCAACAATCCAATTCTACTCTTACTACCGTAACAAACAGGCTTTCGACCTACAAACAGCTGATTCATTCCGTTTTTTATCCGCAGCAAATATTTTCAAATGTTTACCGGCCGATTATATCGCGCAGTAATCGCTGCGTGCGACCGCTAGAGCGCTAGGCTAATGAGTCGCACGTACAGTTACGCGCACGCGCCGCTCTTTGAGAAAAAAACGTTTGTGTGTAGGTAAGCTGAGGTATTGTGGAGTTATTTGAAGATGTTGATGCTCTGGTATTAGTAGCGTGGCGTTACAGCTTAGTGGCTCAAAAATCTGACAATCAGTCTTACCCAGCTACAACCAACCAACCAACCAGCTACAGCTAACAACCAGGCTATCGTCATCGTCGTCGTCACCATCATCATCATTTCAGCCAAAAGACATCCTCTGCTGGACATAGGCCTCCCCCAGGTGTCGCCACATTGACCGGTCCCATGCGTCTCGCATCCAGCGGGTCCCCGCAACCTTCACCAGGTCGTCGGCGACGGTCAGATGGGCAGTCGTGCCATGTAAAACACTGGTATTCAGCTGCATCCAGTAAGACTGCAACCAGACCCCAACATGGTATGATAAAGGGTAGTGTAGATGGTGATGATGATGAATTACGATCCTTTTATATTATTGCGTCAGGAGTTATTGAAATGTATACTCTAACTGCATCATTTACAGTAAGCGAAACGAAAATACTCTCGATAAAACAAAAAATCCCACATTAAAACTGAAGCACTTTCTTCAACAAAACTGCTTGAAATAAGAAATAGCAAGACTTTACTGCTCCATAATTACGGATTGCTTGCTTGAAATTGTTTAAACCGTAAAAAGACCATTAAAACTCGGTAACGTACTGGGCACTACTTTAACCCATAAAACTTTAATAACGAATACTTATCCCAGCTTGAGCCCAATGCTGGGCTTTCATTAACGTTCATATAGGATCATTTTCTCCGCTTTTACGGTTCAGTTAAGCTAAATATGTACTTATTTCAGGCTTGCGTATAAAGGAGGTTATTTTCCTGACGTTCAAAGGAAATCTTGGGGAAAAGCCTGTGTTTATTATGTAATTAGCCACTTAGCGAACCGTTTTCATTAGTGGAATTTCTTTTAGATTTATTTGTTTTTAAATGAAAGGTGGCTTACGGAAATTATGTCCTTACATTATAATATGGTTTGTTTTATGTTTTAAATTGAAATGCTGTGTATAACTTTTTACGCGTGATACTCGCATTTTGAATCGTGGTTAATGCAAATAAATATACGTAATATGTTCAATATATTTAAAAAAAGTACTCTAAAGGTCGATTTCCCAGCAAATGGGATGAGTATAATTATGGTTAACGTTGTGCTATAGTGATATAGCATCGTTATACTGTCTTCAGCTACTAATCCGTTGACCGAGATTAGTGTCAAGTCAATCATGTCATAGTATTAGTAACACAGCTGGCTATTACTCCAATTTAGCTAAATCCCTGATAGATTGATATAAGCAAGCGCAATCCATCACGGTTTAATGTATTAATGGGTATATGTAACGTTGACATAGTTTAACCGACTCATTGCCGCCATGTTTTTCATGCATACTTTAGCCAGGCCCCGAACGTTGAACGATGACGCGCCATGCGCGTCATGAGCCTGCGTGCAGGATAACGTGACTAGCGCGTCATTTGCCCCCTCTGATGTTTTATTCGTATTTCTCCGTTATTTTATATACAGGGTGTTTGGTAGGGAGCTGTACATACGCCTAGGGTAGAAACTAGGGATAGTCTGCTACCTACCCCCGCCCATTATATTGACCTTGGCCTCAAGGTTTTTTTTTAATTTATTATTATTTTTTATTTGATTTTTTGACTAAAACTACCTGTAGCTCAAAATCTATCCATGGGACCGGTCGGCTAATGGTCTTGTTTTAATCGTTAGAGTCTTAGGGTCCTGCAAAAAATTATTTTACACCAGAAAATTGTGGAGAAGAAAAGTTATGGGGCCTGAAGTACCGTAGTAAGGTAAAGAAATAATTTTAAATTAAAAAAAAACCTTGAGGCCAAGGTCAATATAATGGGCGGGGGTAGGTAGCAGACTATCCCTAGTTTCTACCCTAGGCGTATGTACAGCTCCCTTCCAAACACCCTGTATATTATTTCAGTATTTTTAAATCAGTTTTTAAGTAATTTCGTTGTGATGCGTCAGGTGCGTCATGGGCCTCTCGTGATGTTTGCATATGACGCGCCTGGCGCGTCATAGCATCAGTAAAATTAGTTTTAATTAAGTCAGTGCTTAAAAAATGTTTTCACAATTTAAATGCTGTTCTGTTTATGAGGTTGCACCATCCAGATGACTTGATACCACTTTTTTTTTGGTGGTTGTTAAATCATTAAATGACTGCTCCCGCTTTGGGCAGTGCGGCATTGTCAGACTTCTACTGACTAAAAACCACCCATGTTCTTGCTTAGCCTTTTGTGTCGAGGCCGCGATATCTCCTTCAAAAAACCCGCAGCCCCGACGGGGACATGTTACCCCTTTGTAAGACTGTTTGTCAGACTATCAGGCTATTTACTATCTGTAACGACTGTCAAAGGTCTGCATTTTTACAAACAACAGCCGGGCCGGGCCGTTGCGGGATCCAAGACAGTTAAATCATTTCTCTGGGACTTCGTCGAGCTTCACTGTCTCGGCGCTTTTCTTGTGGTCGCCACTGTTGATTCTGACTTACAGGAGTTATAGTGCTTTGGGAATAGTGTGGCGGGCTTGTCCCTTTTCAAAATAACATGCGGGACCAAAGACTCAGCTTGTTTTTCGAGGCACGGACGCCACTCTGTATGTAATGGACTCACTCATCCACGGACCAACCTAGGCAGGCGCGGCTTAACCTGAAGGTCGACGCGAGTGTCTGTTATTATTTAACCCTTTTCATCAGGGGTCGGTGCAGCGTGTATTTGGGTCACGAAATGCGAATCTCAAAATATCACGTAGTAAAATTACAAATTCATACAATTTAAATCCTTGTCTCTTCGTCAAAGACACAGAAAGGTTTCCTATTGATTTCTGAAACTCGTCTAATTGCCACCGTTTGTAGGATTTCGGATTAGAATTTGTGGAACTTACAGAAGCTAAGTTTAGTTTTAATGAAAGCTCGTTACGTGGAACTTTCAGCTTTGATAGGACCGTCGTTTTGTAATACTTTAGACGTATTTATAATTACTAGGATTGTTTCATGACTTTAGTAGAATTTTTATTCATCATAAATTAAGAAAATGGTTAATTATCCAGATCCAGGAGTTCCTCTTTGGTCTCGAGGTTTAGTTTGGTTGCAAGCTGACCATGAGGTCCTAGGTCCGATTCCCAGGTTGTGCAAAGTGTTATTGGGTTTTTCCGATAGAAATTTCTGAATAGCAGCCAAGAAATCTGGTTTTGTGCCCGTTGACATGTACATGGGACAATTAAACCATTGCTGGCACTTTTGAATGTCATAAGAACAATTCATAAAACAAAACTACGAAAAGCTAAGAGTGCAATACATCATTCCGAAAGCCACCACGCCGAACCACACGCCGCCAAATGCCCTCAACGACGAACACTGCGAGCGCGAACGCACACCGCAACAACGAATGCACTAGACTTCGAATCACGGAAAAACGAATGCACGCCGCTATGCGCAACCGCCCGGAGCCCCACGCTCCCGCCGCCGCCGCCGCCACGGCACACGCCGCCGCGCGCCCCCGCACCAATAGCAGTCGCCGCCGCAAACATCCAGCCGCGCAACCTGACGCAGCATCCCCCGAAAAGATGCATTGCACTTCAAAGCTATAACTTGTGAAAGTACTGCAGTTGCCCATTCCAAACTTAAGTGTGGGTGTACTATTAAGTGAACCTCTGGTTAACCCTTCGAGGATTACTGGCGTGCTGTTATAGTAATTAATATACTTATTAATGGTGTGTTATTGTTTGTTTCCAGGGTGTGTGTGTAGTGCATCAGCTGCGAAGCGGTGATGCGCCGCGAGCGCCGGCGATCGACACATGCATGCCGCCCGCGCACCCGGTAAGCTCTTAAACTTTTAGTTTAATATAAAGGTTGTATTGATGTAGAACTTGCTGACTCGATAATATGTAACTACCTTTGTCAGTTCCACACATTACAATGTCGCGACTTTTTTCGCCCTCTTTGCTTGCATAGACATAAAGTTCTTTCTTGTCTGCTCAAGCCGATTCCTCGTCGATACCTATGTGTAATCACAAACTATCATAATTAGTTAACAGTTTATAAAATAACCCTCCTTTTGGGTTTCGCTGCAGTCGGGTACTAAACGAAGACTGTAATTTAATGTCAAAGAAAGTTTACTCTTTACAAAAAGAAGCCGATTTATGTTTTGTTGTTGTATGTTATGTTATGGGATGACACAGGCTAACAGTAACAGAAATGTTAAGGTATTTCATGGAAAATTAGTATAACGAGAAGTTGATATGATGTCACTTTGCGTATTTGTGAACGTATAAAACTCTTCTCTATTCAATTTGTAACAAATTACACCTAAATCAATAAAACTTCTGATTGCCAACAAATCAAAATAAAACTTACTAAACCTAATTTCGCTAATATTATTATTACGATAACTGCAATAATAGTATAATTATTACGATAATGTGTCGTAATTATTATTACAGTAACAGTTGTTTGAATTTACTCTCAAGCTCCAATGGGACGCGAACTGGGTTAGACACATAGTGTGGGGTGACAATCAGTTCGTGTTTACAGGGACATTTGGGTGGTTGTGATTTTATTTGCGTAGGTAATTTGTTTTTTGTTGACTACAGTGTTGGTTTTTAAAGCATATCAAATAAAAAAGACACTGATGTGATGATGACAAAAATAATATAGATATGGAATAATATAAAAATAATAGTGTATTTAAGATTAAAAGCTTTGAAACATTATAAAGTAAAGTTCTATTTTCAAAACATAAAATAATAGTATGAGAGAAGAACATCGCCTAAAGTTTTAAAATGGGTAAGTAAGGATTGAGGTCAAATGCAAAATCTAAAAAACTAAGTGTTTGTTTTGTATCTTACTCATGCTTACCTTGTTTCCTGGTCACTGACACCATTAAATTTACAACCTTGTAACACATCAGTAAATAAAAACACGAAAGTCCGTTAAAAAGCAGGACCTTACATATAAACACAACTTGAGTCACTTGCACAGCGCATGCGTGACTAAAGGGTGAATAACGTAAACAGAATCCGGCATTTTGCAATGAGCTCAGTCATACAATGTCTGGAAAAAGGCAATGTGTTGACTTATGTAGTCCGTTGAATTTATTTACTTTGATCAATCATAATCAGTTTTCGTTGCGTAGATGTTTAAAATACCTGTATTAATAAAAGAAAATGCTTACAGGGTGCAGTTAGCGTTATAGCAGAATATTTCTGACAATGTAATTGTTGTGATACTAGCAACATATTTTATTATTTAATAAAATATTACAAGAAGATAAAAAAAAATAGTTATAATTTTGTTCTTTGCTAACAGTTTTTTGTTTTCAACGAACTTCATTCACTTAATAAAGAAAAAAAAAATAGGGGTTGCACTCCGGGAGTGTTAACAAAAGTGAAAACTTGAACATTAACGTTGTGCATTTTAGAAAATTTAGGGAATAATTTCGCCTCAATTACTTTATTTATCAGCATAAAAAGTACTATTATTTCTGTGGTTAAATACCATTTTTTTTTTACTCAACCAAAAAAAAGTTTACGCTATTTGACATTTGACACACATGCACATTCGCGCAAGCGCCCTGCACCGTCTTACGAATTTTCGATCAGGTCACGTGTCCTGACGCGAGTTTAACATTTTTTACCCATTCCAGAAAAATGCACAACGTTGCTAAAGAAGTTTTCATTTCAAAAATGGACAACACATTCATCAACGTATACTAAATAAAACCTCTAGCGGCAATAATAAAGTCCACAAAAAGTCACAAAATATGGTAATGTCATGAATAAATGAATGCCTAAAAGAAAACTGTATAGTAGCGCGATGTAGGGAGTCGGATTGAAATCCAATATCAACACAGTCAATAACGAACAGTGCTAGTTTCACATTTCACAACTATATTGTCATTTAGCACAACTTGTGCTTGAGCACAGTGTAAATTGTGTTACATGTCTAACTTTAGACGCCAAATGCGTCCTTGGTTTGACATTGTATGCAGAATTGAATACCCAGTAATACCTTGTCCGGTATCATTATTACAAAATATCGGAAACAGATTGCGGGACAAAGCTGTTGACGCTCTCATTTTGTTTTAAAGCCTATTTTATTAAATCAGCAAAAAAAGGATACCGAATCAATGTGTTAGTTGATTATTTTAAATACAATTTTTTATGTCTGTTTTATTATTTATATTTAGATTATTTCATTATGAAAAAAATCTGTGAATAAGAGATTTAACAATCTATACTAATCTATACTAATATTATAAAGCTGAAGAGTTTGTTTGTTTGTTTGAACGCTAAGATCTCAAGATCTACTGGTTGGAATTGAAAAATTCTTTTTGTGTTGGATAGTCCATTTATCGAGAAAGGCTTTAGGCTATACGGCCGCGGGTAGTCCAACGGTTATCGCGGCCTCGACATAGAGGGCGAAGAAGGAACATGGGTGGTTTTTAGTCAGTAGAAGTCTGACACTCCCTTTCGCTCTGCCCAAGAGCGGGAGGGGTTATTCGATGATTTTACACCCACAAAAAAAAAAAAAAAAAAAAGGCTTTAGGCTATATAACATTACGCTACGACTAATAGAAGTGGAGCACAAATGAAAAATGTTGCAAAAACGGGAAACGATTATCCTTTTTCCGTTGCGTGCGCTGCGAAAATGGTTTCATTTATGCAAATATTATGTACAAAAGAAATGTTTCTCTTTAAAAGTTCTACAAAAAAGTCCGCGACAGCATATATCTATCTATTAAGATTGACTCACTGTAACCATTGTTTACTATTGAAATGTTAGGTTAAATAGAATTATTTTTTTCGAAGCTTATTCAACCCATATGGTATTAATCTAAATCTAAATAAATGTGTTTGTTAAAACGAAAATCTAATATAAAATATTTGTTCTCTTTACTCTATATAGTTAAAACAAATATCTTAGAAGATATTGCAATGTTAAAATGTCCGCGCGACAAAATAATTACGCGGTCCGCCGGCAATCGCGTCCCGATGTAGATACATGGAAATTCTGGCCTCCGGGAAATTCAAATTCAAAATATTTATTGCACCATAATATTTACAAGGTGTTATTATTGTTTTGGCAGCAGTGGTGGTTCCCTGTTTAGTTTCTAGTTTTTGTATTTTTTGTTGTGTGTACTTATGGTATGTGCCAAATAAATATGTTTCCTTTCTTTCTTTCTTTCATATAAAGACTTACGAGCGAAGAGAAATTATGTTATTTATTAACTAACAAACACTAAACAAGAAAGTATCTTTAAAAGAAAAATCCGTGGAAAGCGAATAGCACAGTCATAACATGCTGAAATGAATGTTCAAAGGAAAAACGAGTCATTGGATGCACACAGCGCTCGATTGGAATCCAATGCTGCTATTAATTGCCGGGGCGCGTCGGAAATACGTATACCGTTTTCGGCACACTATACACAGAATTACACAGAAGAACGATTCTGTGTAGTTGATAGTGAATATTGTTCTTTTATAGTTTATTTACAGATACTTATTAAGTTGTAGACTGACTCGTTGGTATTGTTTGATGGCATTAAGCTAGCCCCTATTACATGAGACGTAAATATAACTGGCGAAAAATCGGTATACGATTAGGAACACCTAACCGTTCGTGGCTAGTGGTCATGAGGATAGTCCAGCACTTACAGTGATTTTTAACAAATGACGGTAGCAAGTGCGCTTGCACAGCACTCACTGTACTTGGAGCTTGTCTTTGTGTGCGTGGGGATATCAAACAAATGCTGGTTGCGAGTGAGCTTGCACTCGCTGTATCCAATGCTTATGTTTGTGTTAAAAAAAACGCATGTGTCTCCGATGAGGTCCGAGCACAGAGATCGTAGGTCACAGGGCACGCGCTGCGCTTGCCGGAATCCTTATTTCCTTACAAATGAGTTTTTTGAAACTTAAAAAAAAAAATGCGTAGGGGTACTTAGTTTGATGTACAGAATGCTTGGTTGACGTATGTGTGAAGGGTTAATTTACATCCTGTACAATACTTTTCAACAATAATTTTCCCGCCATAAAAAGCAAATTGTGTGGAAAATTAATTAATTGTGTGCAACAGCAGGCTATTTTTAATTAATAGGACACTAATAAGATTGTGTGGTTCCTGTGGTTTGTTATTTTATTTACATTTGGGAAGCGGACATTTTGTTTCGTGTAAACGAGCTAAAAAGCCAGCACATTCAGCTGAATTTAAATAGCACTCATTTCGCTTGAATAGGAAACTTTTAATCCCTTTTGCTGTACGCACGGCGAGCAATCAAGCTATATAAAACAAAGCGGATCTCTCATTGTACGGCAAATTTATACAAAGCGAGGCCAAGTTATGCTGGAAAGGCCCAGCTCGAAGGGACACTGTGTGTACCAGTCAAATGATTTCAATTATCAAGCACTTTGCCTGGGTAATTGTATATATATAGTTGTGAATCCCGTCTGTGTAGGTATCAATGTAGATTAATGGCGGAGGATTTTTTTACTCCTCCATAAAGGAAGTAAAACTATCAGCATCATGGTGTTGAGGGCTTCGGCTTTTGTCAGTACACCTTCACTATGTTTAAGAGCTTAGTCATCATTGATATGGAATACTAATTACGTGAGCTGTTTGCGTTCATGAATTAAGCATTTTTTTTTAGATTAATAATAATAATAAGTTAATTTATTTCTCTCACAATGGTTATTAGCAGTAAACAGTTTTGAACAATATATAATATTCACATTGTGAGAGCTGGTGCCTGAAGTAGGTTTCAAAAAAACCTGTATTACAGGTCACCAGGCCTCACTTAGTGGCATCCTTATTAAACGGGCAGGTAACATGTTTCCTACCAAACAATTATAAATTAAAAGTAAAACAACGAAAATTAAAAACATGGTAAAAATGATAACCTCCTCCTTTTTGAAGTCGGTTAAAAATAAAGAAACAAATGAACAGCAAGAAACAAAATATTCCAACCAGCAGTCACAGGGTGTGTGTAAATGTGTATGTGAATTAGTTTAATGAACACTCTAGTTTTAGGTCCACCACACACTTTATCATAAAAGTAGACTAGTAACCAACTTTTACTTACAACAAACAAAAAACAAGGCAACTCATCAAGCTGACATACTCCACTTTCATTTAATCCCCTAACAATCTGGAAACTGAAACGTCAAACAGTTTGCTAAAACTCAGTTATTACAGACAAAACGACATAAACGTCGTGTTCTCAACGCAACGATGAATTAAAAAGATATGAGAACGAAATAATTCTGGGCGGCCATTAGCAATGTTCCCAGAGAATAATACAGACATAAAAAGTTGCATTAATAAGCTAAGTTTTTAGGGGTCCATAGAAGGCTCGTTGCTAAATAATCTCAGTCACTCGGGTCGATTGTCAGGAAAGACGCGCTTGTCTAGGTTGATCCGTGGATGGGTGACCACCCATTACATGCTGAGTTTTCTCCGGGCCTTGTATGGTCTTTAAAAGTCGTTACAGGTAGTCTGACAACCAGTTTTATCAAAGGGTTCCATATTATGCTCCCGTCGGGGCTGCGGGTTGTTCACAAGTTACCGCGACCTCGACATAGAGGGCGAAAAAGGAACATGGGTGGTTTTTAGTCAGTAGAAGTCTGACACTCCCTTTCGCTCTGCCCAAGAGCGGGAGGGGTTATTCGATGATTTTACACCCACCAAAAAAAAAAAAAAAGGGTTCCATATAATATGGAACCCTTTTTTGCTTTTTTTTGCGGGTGGAAATTCATCAAATAACTCCTCTAGGCCGCGATAACCAGAGGACTACCCGCAGCCCCGACAGGCGTCGGCCCTTTCGGGCCCCTCCCATGTTGCTGACATCTCTTTGAGGCGCGCGTGGAACACGAACGCGCCGTCGACACGGCCTGTTTTCGTCGTGAGACGGACGGACGGCGAGTTAGCCCATCACTCACCGTCCACAGGCCCGCGTCTACGGTGGCCGGAGGTCATCGCGGGACCCCCGACGCCCGGAGCGCCTCCCGCGGCGGCTGGGACGAGAGGTTCTCTCCCTCTCGCGTTCCGCCACCTCCTTCGCCAGCATCACTGCTTCGCAGAAGGAGGCGACGGCGTCCCATTCCTCCTCGCCCCGGACCATGGCTTGCACCAGGGCCGGGCGCGAGAGGTCGCCGCCGTAGATCGCCGCTACGAGAACACGGCGGGGCTCCGCCCAAGCGGGGCACACCTCCACTGTGTGCTCCACCGTGTCCTCCGGCCGATCCTCGCAATGGTGGCATCCGGGCGTTTCCTCCCGCCTGATTCGGTGCAGGTACCTCCCGAAACAACCGTGTCCGGTGAGGACCTGCGTCAGACGGAAGGTGAGGGCGCCGTGGCGCCTCTCAAGCCACTCCTCAAAGAGGGGACTTACCGCCACTATCGTGGCGTGCCCTGCACGGGGTTGCGACAGTCGCTGTCTCCATGCCGCCATGAGATCGCACCGGAGGTCTGTCCGCCGGGCAGCAATTTGCCGCGGCAGCGGAGTGACCCCCCGGCGCAGCGCCTCCGCGCGCCATTGATGCAGGCGCGCGAGGACTATCGCCTCCAGATCCCACGGCGGCAATCCGGCAAGGAGGTTCACCGCTTCGCGGGAGATCGTGCGGTACCCCCGTACCGTCCTCACGGCCATGACCTTTTGGGGCACGTTCAGGTAGTGGGCGGCCCGCTTCCTCAAAGCAGACGCCCACACCGGTGCCCCGTAAAGGGCCATGGACCGCACGATCCCCGCGTAGAGCCTCCGACAGGAGGCGTTTGGATTATATGGAACCCTTTGGTAAAACTTGGGTTGTGGAGGTCAGATAGCCAGTCGCTCCATGTGAAATACTGGGACAAAGCCGGCTATAGGGGATAAAGTGACTATTGGATATAATATAATATATATTACATCTTGAGATGTAATATTTTATCGCTCGTCATACATTTTGTACGTTTTCATTTTGTACACTGTGCTATAACACTTATTATATCTCAAGATGTAGGTAATAAATATTGTGTTATATCCCATAGTCAAAAGCCGGCTTTAAGCTGCATACGTGCATTACACTGGAAGCCGATAAAAAAAAGAAAATATTTTATGAGTAAACATACTTAGTTCCAAGTTCTTCCTGTTGTTTTCGTAGTATTATGGTTATTCAAATGACGGTTTTCACAACAGGCTGTTTTTAAAAAAAAAAACAATTTTGGTTTTTGTCGTAAATCTCATAATAGATATCAGTAAGTTTCGAATACACGGCTATATTCCCGACTGGGGTAGGTGCAAAAATTAAGTTTGTCAAAACTTTGATAGCTGCAGAACCCTTTAACGCTTGAACCAACAAAAGCTTGACACTTTAAAGTTAGATTGCTGTTATTACCCTAATTGCTCGAACAAAAACACTTTCTCTGTATTAATATTAGAGTTATTATACAAATGTTTTAATGTTCGCCTTTGTAATGGAAATAGGCAACAAAGTGACAGCCGGGGGAATTCTTTCGTGTACAGTTCGAACAAATTATCTTGGCAGGTCCGAACTTCGTGCAGAACGCTGCGCAGTAACATTTATTAGGAACCAAATGGTGACATGAGGTGAAGTTCGGGGGGCGGTAGTCTAGGCTAGAGATGCACCTTACATAAACACAATCAATCCTTTATACGATCAAATATCGTAATCGATTAGTTTTATTTGGAATACGTTATTATTAGTGTTTAGAAGATATTTAAGTGAATACATTAACTAATAAAGTGAATTTAATCATTAATAATTGAGTTTTCGTCTTTATTACATAAAAAATGTATAGTAACATTATGTTTTCTCTGTTAAAAGACATGATTTACTTATATTTTAGAAATCTATTACAGACTTCTTGAATAACGAATGTTTACGAATATATAAAACCTCAAAATAAAATTGAATAGAAACATCTTTTTATTACTTAATTTCAATCGATTCTAAGAATAATCGATTAAACGACACCCATTGCACATGCACATGCACATCTCTTATTGTTAACTTCGTGACCTTCGTGCAAGTTCGGCAATATTCGGTACGAGGTATTATATCTCAGTCACACGACAGCATTTGTTTAGTGTTTGTGTTGCTATCTCTGTCTTGAGCACATTCGATTAGAAAAGTTTTCGTTGTGTTTTTGTTTGTTGTTTTTAATATTACTGTTATTTTTTATTATTTGTTAGAAAAGTTAGTGGGCACTTATTTCGTCAAATATGCCACCAAAGTATAGTAGTGTTTTAAATCGCCAGGCGAGAGAAAATATTTACGATTTAACTCAATATATGAAAGGGGAAAAAGAAAATGGAGTTAAAAATGTAGACTAGGTATCTAAAAGTGTTTTGATATTTATTTCATTTGTATTTTCTCACTGTATTAGGTATTTTCTGATCGTATATGTGTTTATCTGGCAATAACAGTTTTCTTCGCGAGTATACATGCGCAAAAGTTCGCAGAGCCTATGTTCAGACCTGCCAAGATAATTTGATCGTACTGTACTTGTTTTTTATTAATTATTTTATTTGACAGGTTGATGTAAATATTTGGTCACTCTAGTGGTGGCACCGGTTTTAAAGTAGCTTCTGGGGATTTTTTGGCTACGAAGAGTTAAAGATTAATAAATAGGAAGTAAAGTTGTAAAAAATAAAATAAAATTCAGTAGTAGTAAATTCAGTGGAACTCCGTAGTTCAGTCTTTTAGAGACTGGCAGGAGCCATGAAAAGCTAAAGATTATTGAATAAAACGACTCACCTCTGCAAAAAATAACCTTAATTATTTATATCAGTTTAATAAACTGCAGGCAGGATCTTTCCAACTGCCTACATAATAGGTTAGTTAACAACAGGTCATTTAATTAGTCCGTCAGATAGATTTCCAAAAAATATTGGACACACATTTTTTCTTTTTTCTCGTAAACAAACAATGAAGATAAGACAGTGCTTTGAAAACTGGTGTGCGTCATATTCTTAGACATGTTTAGCGGTCAGTGACGTCACAAGCCCCCACTCAAATATTTGACGCGTTTTATCGTCGTCAATTTTTATTGATTTTATAAAACAAAAAATACGTATTCAATATTTTTTGATAATCTAACAGACGGACTAATTAGAATAATACTTTTTTTAGTCAGAAAACATCCATAATATCCAGGTATTCTGATTTGAATCTACAGTTTAGCATAAATATGAGTATATTTGTAGCATTTAACCATCTTCCCACGCACACATTAGTCATTCCACAGGTCACTAGGCTAGCAGTAATCTATATGGCTACCCGTAGGTAATTAATAATTATACCCAATTGAGATTTATGCGATCTCACGGCCGTAGCCACCTGTAACTGAAGCTGATATGTTTACGATATGTCGTGGTATGTATTTGGATTCATGGGATGAGATATTGGAATGGAAATAGGTGATGGATGGTTACATAAATTGGCGGGAATGGGTAGTAAAGACGCTTGGAGAAGTGTTTTGGTATTGAAATACAGACTTACTTAAGCATATAAACAGCTAAGTCTTTATAAAATTAAACACGTGTATCCAATCAGACTAGTAGACGATAGATAGTGGGTCAGAAGACTCACATCGTATAAAGGCTCGGAAGGGAAACGCCCGCCACAGAGGAAGACCATTCACGAGATGGCAAAACGACATTAGTTAGACCTAGGACAAAATCCAAAATTCCATTTGGTTCCTTTGGAGGGGGCCTTAACCCTACGGAGAAGTTCTTGCAGATCTGCAAAATAGATGCCTTTTTAAAAGATTTATCTAATAGAGTGTATTAACATCATTCACCATTTCCATTTCAAATTGTAAGAAATATACGGCTTATTTTATTTATACAATTCAGGATGCCTTTTTTTTTTTTTTTTTGGTGGGTTTAAAATCATCGAATAACCCCTCCCGCTCTTGGGCAGAGCGAAAGGGAGTGTCAGACTTCTACTGACTAAAAACCACCCATGTTCCTTCTTCGCCCTCTATGTCGAGGCCGCGATAACCAAAGGACTACCCGCGGCCCCGACAGGCGTCGGCCCTTTCGGGCCCCTCCCATGTTGCTGACATCTCTTTGAGGCGCGCGTGGAACACAAACGCGCCGTCGACACGGCCTGTTTTCGTCGTGAGACGGACGGACGGCGAGTTAGCCCATCACTCACCGTCCACAGGCCCGCAATTCAGGATGCCTATGTTCCAACAACGTAGTTTTACTTGGTTAATTACGTATTCTTTGCGTAGAATCTAGTAATTAGGAGCTTTCGTTATTGAGGTGAGAAGCTGGTCTAAGCTTCAGACTCCAGAGAGCACAGTCAGTTCACCATTCTTAAGATCCAGCGTAACGCTTCACCTCACCTTCCAAAATTGTAATTTACACAAGAACTTGTTAAGGTGTAGTTACTACGTATAGTTTATTAAAAAAAAAACTGGCCAAGTGTAAGTCGGACATGCACATTCCGTACCATTGTAGTAGACATTGAGAGATTTTCCATGTAAGTTTAGCACCATAGTCTTCATTTAGGTTTTCCTGTAATCTACTGTTGAACTGATTTCTGTAATTTTTCAGAATCACAGAAATTAGAAATGGTCTGACAGACAGACAGACACACGAGTGATCCTATAAGGGTTCTGTTTTTTCCTTTTGAGGTATGGAACCCTAAAAATAACGGCCACACACCAGCTTTTCGAACTTAAAGGTGGTCTTTAACATACGGTGTTAAAGACCAACACAATCATAAATCAAGTCATTGAAAGCTCGAACATTTTCGCACATGCTCAGCGTAAAAGAGACAGTGCAATAATATAATTAATGAAAGCACAAAATGGCGTCGCCCAGTAATGAAACTGACCGTTTAATTAACAACTCGAATGATAAATTATTGTGGTGTGTCGGCGGACGTAGGTTGTACGATAGCCAGTATAAAGAAATCACCAGTAAACCAACTAGACCCTTTTTGTGAAATCAAACTTGGGTGCAACGCTAGACAACTTAACTTTTTCTTACGATGCACTCAACATCGTCACGGATAATAGCAGCCGCTTGGTTCAATCTTCAGGTTAAGCTGCTCAGGCTTAGGTTTGTCCTTGCTGTGGTAATTACCAATTTCGTGTCACGGACTGCATGTTAAGCAGCTGATCCCGGCTGTCATTTAATAGACCTTTAGTCAGTGGCGCAAAAGTCTGACTACCAGTTTGCAAGGAGTACCGTATTTACTAGCAATAAAGAAAAAAATACTAGTATTCAGCTGAATTTACTAAGACTCACAGCCGACCCCCACAAAGTGAGAAAAAAGGGCTAAGCATATGATGACTCAACATTGTTGCCACGGTTGATTGTGGCTTTCAGGAGTTCCAGTGGTTTGGGAATAGTGCGGCGAGGTTGCCCCAAAAAAAAATTCTATAGGTCTATACCTCCCACCTTTTTCGTCATATTTCCTTGGTCGGCGCGAGACCCAACCAAGTTCTATACGCCACCTGGATATGTGAGCCAATACGGAGCATTTGTTCAACTCAAAGCATTTATTTCAATTAGACCATAAAAGCAAATAAAACGAAGCTACAGTCTCAAGGCATAATAACTTGCTGCGGGTTGCTTAAAAGAGGAACCGTGGGCCCGGACCGGCTAAGAAAGAACACGAGTGGTTTTACTCCCTTCCGCTCCGCCCAGAGCAAGAGGAGTCATGTGATGATTTCCTACCCTCCAAAAGAGGCAAAATAACTTAAATTATGAGGCATCAAAGAAACGGACATACAAACATACAATCACGTCAAACACATAACCCTCCTTTTGTGTTTTACCGCGATCGGGTAAAAAGTACTGTAGTTGCCCATTCCAAAGCGTAGAGAAGAATGGGCAAGAAACTCTATGAAACACACACAACACACTCACACACACACTCACACTGAACACTCGTTTAAATAAATAATATTGTTTATTAAGTTTAAATCAATATAGGTACTGTTTCTAGTGGAAATACTGTAGTTACCTTCATGTTTACACGTTACTGTGACGATCGTTTGTTCGTGTAGAGGACATGATAATTGATTGGTTGGGTCGTTATGTACCTACTGATCAATTTACTCATTAAAAGTTGGATTGATATAGTTGTTAGAGTAGGTGGTATTTTTGTAATTGATTATTGTAGTAAAATGGGTAGTTCCAATGTCCCATGATTATATTACCTATCAATAGCTATTGCCAGAAGCTTCACCCGCTACAACACGAAAATTATCCCACAGGAAGATAAAATCGGAATAAAAACTATCCTATGTGTTTATCCAGGTTGTCAGCTAACTCCATACTAAATTTTATTGAAATCGCTGCAGCCGTTTATACGTGAAGAAGTAACAAACATACACACTCACAAACTTTCCCCTTTATAATATTAGTGTGATGTTACTGTTAGCCTGTCATTGGTGGGCAAAATTCTCCTCCAAGAAATCCAAATCTTTCAAACCAGGGCCAGTGTGGACCACGGATTGCTGGTTCTGTCCAGCTCGTCCCTATATTATATTATTAGAAGTTCTCGATATTTCGACGTTGTTGCAAGCGCCATGAATTAAAGTATTAAGTCCCAAGGTGGTAGTGTTGTATGTGCAGTATGAACTTGGTGTGTACCAGTATTAGTTTAATTATAAACCGTGAAAGCTCAAAACAGTGGTAAATCACTAGAATAACACATTTATACTTGTCTTATTTATGTAAGTAAATCTTTGAATACAAAAATGTTGGTAGGATCCCGGTTAACTAAGCCTGGGGTTGGTCTCAGCCTTTTTTGGAATCCAAATATTTGTTCTATAACATTATTTTTTTTGCTGATTTTATAAGACAAGTCATCTTGTTAGAGGCCGTACGTTTTCTGAGGATTAATTTCAGTATTTTTTTTGTATTTCCACTGTTGCTTTTCAAAAGTATATTATTTTATTTTTTCTTCGTAACTCAAAAATTAAGACATGAAATAATTTGCTGTTCTTTTCATACTTACCAAATTTCAATTATGGAAGGTGTGCAAATATTAACTTCCAGCGACTGCGCCTTTTCTGATTTCTCTCGGGAAAAAGAATTTGCAAACAGGTTGGATTTGAGTACTTTAGTTTTTTAATAAAACTCATTCTTCATTTTTGTTCTGCGTAGTAGTGTCCGCAACCAGCACGCGTGTATGAAAGTGGATACAGCAGATGGAGTGTGTCGGGATCTTATTGGTAGGTACCTACCTTCTACCTTTATTAGTAGCTTCTACTTGTTCTGCTTACACCTTTGGGGAAGTAGACTAAATGTTGTTACTTTGAGAAGACAGACGCATAATATTATGTAATTTTAGAATTTATTTTTAATATTTTAGTACCTAATAATAGTAATCTTCAGCTAGATTCCAACACCATATTTGTAGGCATAACATAGCGCTCTGTTAATCAAACATTAAGATCTGTACTTTTTTTTACCTATATTAACAAATAAATGATGATTTGATTTGACGCCCTTGATCAGACGCCTGGTTCGTATGCACGTAATTCCAGTATATGCGGATCTTTAATTCTACCATTCCGGCTATGTTATACAGAAAATGTTTACCTTGTGTGGCCGGGTGTTCAACTTTTAGCAAGCTTATAGCCTGTAACCTACATTTAAAGCTAGAATAAAGTACAAAAACACAGATTAAAAATAAAATCTAATGCCGAAACACCATTAATTTCAAAATACTTTTACCTACATTTGTCATCTTTTCACAGTCCACAGCATAATGAGTCACACCTAAATTCAAACAAACTAATAATCCAACTCACGACATCCCTATTTTACAACAAAAATAAATAGATAAACTAGTTTATACGTAATTAGGTTGTATGTATTAGGCTTTCATTTTAATGTGCTCGTTAGTAAAATGCTAAATAAAATGGCGGCGACCATAATAACAGACAAATTCGTGTGGCCTGGTTCGTGTCACAAAAATTTTGTGCTAAGTACTGGAGTAAAGGTTTTTAGTTTTAGTCACGAATTGGCTGGCTAGACTAGACTGAAGAGTCTATAGATAACATTATTTTATTGATGACCTTAATATAATTTTAAAGATTTTTTGGCAACGAGGATAATATTGAATCACGAATCCTTTTAGTTTAGTCGTCGAGTCGTGAGTCAAAAACATCTTTGATAAGGTTGTCAATAAAGCACAGTGGTTGAAGATTTTTTTGCTTCTTTTTTTATCCGTGACCAAAATAATGTGAAAGAATTGTTTCCATTAGCAACAAATTTAGCTCGCGAAAGGAAATAGTACCGCAAACTGATAACCAACCTCTAGGTAAGTAGAGGTTCCATCAAATGATACTTTTTAATAGTGCCCCTTCAAGTTGCAGTGCAGTTCGGAGCAAAATTTGTACCCGTTTGATAACAATAGGCTTACCCTCTATTCATATTTTTTTTGGCGGTTTGAAAATCATCAAATAACCCCTCCCGCTCTTGGGCAGAGCGAAAGGGAGTGTCAGACTTCTACTGACTAAAAACCACCCATAATGTTCCTTGTTAGCCCTATATGTCGAGGCTGCTGTAACTTGTGAACAACCCGCAGCCCCGACGGACAGACAGACCCTCTATTACATGTGACTTAAACAAACTTGAAAGAAAGAAAGAAAAAATATTTATATATATACAGAAAAAAAAACTTGCGGGATGTACTTGTACGTATACCTCTGCCTGACCGTTCTTTGATAACAAGCCTGATGATATGTCATAACACTAACTTTATCCTATCATGATCCAACCTCGTTTTAATACATCTGACCATACCACACTTTTATGATAAAAACCGCGTATCACAAAATAATCTACATTAAAGTTTCCCACGTGGCCGACACTCAATGGCCTCATGAAATATGCATCGACGGTAACCAGCACGAATGCGCGGTGTAAACGCAACGTGGTTTTCGAAACAACACAACAATTTTAAAATTGCTAATACTCGTTTCATAAAAGTGGGTGTTAAACCAACCTTTATGAAGTCGAACGATACGGCGATAATTAGGTTCAAAGTTTGAAGCTTTTTACACGTTTGATTTTTAAATACAAGTTCTTAATTTTATTTGACTTTATCCCTCCATGGTGGAGCCATGCTTTTCAATGCTTTCTTCAGAACGATGTTTCGAGTGCGTTACGTTGAGCGCTACAGTAAACCATGTTTTTTCATATCAAACAAATAGTCATCAATTTCTATTTAGTTTGACGTAGAACATTTGTTCGGTTTCGTGACGGGGCTTTTTCTGTATCTATGGAGATATCGAAAAAAGGGTGATTCTAGTTCTGGTGTTAGAGTTCGAGAGAAGTGCGTAAAAAAGAAAGACATACTGTGTCAACCCCAAACACATTAGGATAAGGGTAGAAGAATTATGATGAATAAGGGTGATAATATATTACCTTGTCGCAATAGTGCTTTAATAATTAACACAACAACGTTACGTTTACGCCTCTCGCTCGTGCTAGGGCCTAGCATTCATGAAATATGCATCGACTTCGAGTACCGACGGACAGCGGCGCGTGGAAAGCGCGTCGGACCAGTCCGATTGTTTTACTTATTGTGCTGATAAGTACTGTAACTGGTCGCTTTGTGTTCTCTCTTTATGTATGAGTACGTGTGAGTTGGTAGTGTTTTCACGTGAGGGTGCAGTTTCGGGTGTTATTTCAAAAGAATTGAAATTCACTTATAGAGAAGTATAAACAGATTTAGTAACAATGATATCTACCAGTAGAAGCGTGGATAAAACATTCAACAATTGTGTATCTTAAAACTAGCATTAACAGTCAAGAAACATCATAAAAGTTTAAAAGTTCTGAGAGATGAGTATTGGAAAATTAAATCACAATTTTTTTGGTGTGTGTTTTAGAAAGTAATCTGTTGTCGTCATCTTTACAAAGCAGACCGTTTCAGGTAATTGCTGGCAAAAGTAGCGATGGTAGGTATTGCTTTTCAAAGTTGTTGTAGTAGATTTTCTACATGTACCCATGTGAGAGTAGGTGCCAAATTGTTTTGCAGTTCGGGAGGAGTTTTGTGTTGTAAGGTTTGTGAAATTTCAGTGAATAAATACGATTTAAATAAAAAATAGTTAGAGCAGGTGCAAAACGTGATTTTCCTTCACTCTCTCCTTTAAGCATTCACTTTGTCATTTACTCCTTCATTTAAATAATTGCAGAGTCCACTCAGATTCTTTCTGTAACTGGCAAACAATGTCTGATTTGACTTCAAAGTCTTTTCTGGACTCATGAAATCCAGCAAGACATTTTCTAATTACTTAAAGTTTCCAAATGAAATAGTGGGCCATCCAAGTCCAATTGCTTACTCGCACAATTGAATGAAAGATCCCAATGATAGATAATGGCACGGAACAAGTTTACCGGACCACTTAAAACAAACAAGAGGCAATTAGGCAAAATCTCCGAGTGGAAATTTCTGTCTCTGAACCCTTTCAAAGTTTACTAATTAGACTAATTTTACACAGACTAGGTTCGCTCGAAGGGAACACTAATTGTGCGTCACTGGTTTTCTTGTGTTACGTGGTTACGGTTTTATAGTTGATTTTATCACCATAATCATTATCGTCTTTGTTATTATTTAAACTTTAAAAATAATGTAATGTATGTATGGGTATGGTCTTCTTTTGTAAGTTGTTAAAGACGATTGTTGAGCATTTTATGGTTATAACGTGGAAAGTGTTTGAGGAATTTTCTTTGTAACGATAATTTCTCGGGAATAGCCCGTTGTTTCATCATCAGCCTATGATGTTCCCACTGCAGGGCCAAGAGAAATGGGCTATAAGCCACCACGCGGGCCCACGCGGGTTGGTCACATGCTTCGATTTTTTTGGTTCTAAGACGGTTCCCTCACGATGTTTTCCTTCACCGGTTTGAGAGCAGCGGTAATGAAATAATGTCACAAAGTAATGCGTATGCCTGGTTTAGAACCAGCGACCTTCTGTTGGTAAGTCGCGGCCGACATCACTGGGCCACCGCTGCTCTACACCACTGTGCCACCGCTGCCCGTTGTTTATGCGCGTTTAATAGCTAGAAACTAACAATATATGGATAGATCTATTTTAAACCGACTCCCAATAGAAGGAGGTAAGCAATTGGTCTGTAGTTTTTACTTGTGTGTATGTTCAGTGATATCTATAAAACAGGTGCTCACATATCTCTACATCACTACCTACATATTATAAACCAAAGTCCTCCACGGCTGTCTGTTTGTTCGCGATAAACTCAAAAACCACTTCACCGATTCTCATGCTGTTCCCACCAATGGATAGAGTGGTTGTCAATGAAGGTTTTAGTATAGAATTTGCCATGCGGGTGAAGCCGCGAGCATCAGCTAGTGGGTAGCTATAATAAAACAGACCGACTGATTTTCACAGCTTTTCTGGAGACAACACAACATCTTTTAAACTATCTACAAGCCTACGCAACGCCCTTTTGTTTTGAGTAAAACTTTACGAATTTTATAAACAACGGTGACAGACTTTTATTAAAACTTTACGGAGGATAGATAACGAGAAAAAATCTTGACTTTAATGAAGTTTCAAAGTTAATTAAACAAGTTAGTTTGTTATTTACTTTCGAATTTTATTTTAAAGTAAACAGTTTTTCTCATGCTTATTTTCATCAACACCTAAACGAATACTTAAATAAAAAATCAATTTTGAATTTTCTTCACTCGGTTCATAGTACAAAGAGTTGAAATTCCAGCATTTCATATAGCGTTGTCGTAACAGGTATGGCTCTTGAAAGTCCATGACTAAGTGGTCATACAACATATATTTGATTTGGAGGGTACCGTGCGTTACACCTTCGTTTTCAATAATGGCCTCAAATAATTTAAGTAAGATGACTATGATTAGTACCGCTGATAGGTCTGTCAATATTTGTCTTGTGGGGTAAAATAATAAGGAGTAAAAGACGCACACTCTTTTACACATAAACTGCTATCACTGTTTATCTTTATGTCTTGTTTTATTTAATTTTCTAATACTAGAATATGATTACAATAAACTAAGAATTTATTTCATCGTTACGTAAAAGAAGCTCGATTTCAATAATTCAAATGTGCATAAATTCAGCTGCTACCGTCAATGGAATACCGGATTAACTAACAGCCGATATGGCAATAAACTTAAAATGCAATAGTTTATGAATATTGATGGTATCCATTCCGTCTAAATGAATTATATATTAATACCGTCTATTTATACAACTGTTGGGAGTCCATCAACTGACTTTAAATCATTAAGTTGTATGTAGGGTTTCCATCCATCCGGATTTGTCCCGCCTTCTGGCCCTATATCCGGAGTTAGTCCAGCTTCCTTATTTATCCAGTTTTTTTCCACTATTAATTACATAGAAGTGACTGTGTTTGCTGCCATTTGGCTGTATCAATTTTATGGATTTTAGAGTGGTTCGTTTTTATTTTTACGTAAACCGTACAACGAAAAGTAAAACCTTGCAAAATCCGGTTTTTTTTTCAAAATGGTGTGGCCCTAGCTGGATGTCGATCAGTTATTCATACTACCATTACATTTAATTATTGACCATTGTTAACTAGACTTTCTGTTAAATGTAGGCATGGAATTCTAAATGACTAGATGTTTGTTTTAAATCTAGATTTATATTAATTGCATGTACGTCGGAAAATATGAGAAATAGATCTAAATAATGTATTCAAATGAGTACAGTAGGTTTCATGGTACAGGTTATGTTTTTAATACTTATTTATGATTTTTCGTGTCTTCTTTTGTAATGAAGACTAAACTTAAATTCTAAAGCTTAGCTTCTTGGATTTACTTTTTAGATGAAAACTTTTAGGAATATCTTCTTCATAATAAAAATATGTACATCAAAGATTGTTTTTTTTTATCTTATCTCTATCGGACTTGTACACTTACATGAGTTTCTCTTAATTATATTTATACGGAGGACCAAAAAAATGCTTGAAATCCCTGCTTAAGCACTTCAAAAGCTTGTTATTTTCTATTCATCTTTTTCTTTATCGGGAAATTGCAAAAAACGTAAGAAAATTCGAATTTCGCGGGCTACCTTGTTGAGTTCACCTTAATATTTTATGGGATCCAACGCCAAAAATAAACTGTATAAAAATGGTATTCAAAATAGATCGGACGAAAATAAATGTCTAATAATAAAACCTGAAATGTGTGCCCCACCAGCAGTAAAACCTACACAACCCAAGAAATCATATAAAACTGCTCCAATTCAATTTTACATAACCCCCCACTCAGTCACACAATGTCGTCACGAATATCTAAACCGTCATACAATACACGTCCCGCATACGAAATAACAACGAATACATTAATTTAGTTTTTGAGCCGCCTCCATACATTTTAAAGTGAAAGTGATAGTACAGTCAAATGCACTGGTTGGTAACCATTTATCATGTCTTTATGTGACGGGACTCGTAGCTAAATAATTACAGCCACACGGGTCGATCTTCAAAGTTAAGCAACGCTTGTCGCGGTCGATTCGCGGATGGGTTGCCAATCACGTTAAGTCATTCATCATCATCAGCCTATTATGTTCCCACTTTAGGGATTCAGGCCTCCTCTTTAGAAGAGGGATTGCCTGGGAAGCCAACGGTTTATTTGTTTTTAGAGGTTTTAGAGGGCAGATCATCGGTCCCCCGTCGGGGCTGCGGGATGTTGTAAGAGATACCGCGGCCTCAACATAAAGGGCTAAGAACTAACATGGGTGGATTTTAGTCAGTAGAAGTCTGGCACTCTCACTTTCGCTCTGCCCAAGAGCGGAAGGGGTTATTTGATGATTCCCCCCCCCCTCCCAAAAAGGACAGATCATCGGTCGCTCCATGTAAAAATACTGGATTCAGTTGCATGCGGTTAGATTGGAAACCCAACATAGCTGGGAAAAAGGCAAGGCTAATGATGACCGTCTTTGTGTCTCAGTAGTAAGGGTGATTTTCGTAGTGCAAATGTGGTTGACAGTACTTACTTGCTAAGTGGGTTGTAATAAATTTGAATATGACATCTGTGATATTACGGCTGTGAGGCTGGTACACATGTATGTACGATTTGTGTTTTATTGCTAGCGGGTTTGGAATAATAAAAAGTTGAGTTTGATACTAAGAGGATGAGTGAAGAAACTTTACAAGAGGAAAATACTTTTAGATATTTTTACTCATTAGTTCTATAAGTAGGCGGTAAGCTGATCATTTTCGATAACTGGTTCAGGTAGGAGGGGCCTCTGATTATTAAAATATATTTAATTGATTAAAAAAAATGAAAAAAATATATAAATGAAGCAGCATAAGTAGCTTTGTTGTGTAACCGTCAGACTGTCAAGTGTTCGAACATAAGACACGCACCTCTCATTTTTGAATTGATGTGTTTTGATAAGGAAAACATCATGAGGAAAATCATGCCTCAGAGATATTTCTAAATGGCATGTTAGGTTAAGTCAGATGCCCATGGACGGCGGAACTCTCACACCAGGTTACTCTCCACGATAAAGAAAGATGCCAATTTGTTGGGAGCATATTTTGACACCAATACCTGCTTCTTCTGCATGCGCCAAGTAAAAGTCGTTGTGTGCTGCCATATGAAATTGATTTTACGTCTGTTTGGGTTTCATCAGAGTCGAGTTGTCAAGATCTAATTGTCCGGTTTGTGGTGGAATCGGATAAATGCTCAATCTCTGCACGGAGTGGACTTTCTGTCTAAGTATGTATGTCTTACAGACAGGCACTTACGATGATTTATGAACTTCCATTTAAAATCTAAGGATTGTAAGATTAAAATGGTATTAAAATACATGCAACTAGTTATTTAGCTTTGCAATTAAACGAAGCAAGTCCTTTTCAATTTACAATATAACAGGGAGTGATTAGATTTATAATTAGTGCGCTTTTAATGTTGTTGTTGCTCATATTTTTATTATTAATAGGTGCGATAAATATTGCGTCTACATAACCATAAATTAATTACTATTACTTTATTTTATAAAAAGTTTGCCTTTTATTCGAGTTGTATTATGGGAGTGACTAACAAATAAGTTTCTGTGCCCCGTTGCTTGGAAATAGCTAGTGCTATACCTACATCATTTGTAGGTAATAGTCATATTGTCTTGATTATTAACAACGCAGTAATTAATTTGATAAGCTTTGAGTATGAGGAAGTGGTGTCACCTGATTATTAAGCCGTCCTACTAAATTATTTTGGAGCACAGCTTCAGGATTCGTTTACTCATTCAACATTGATGTTTTTTTCTACTTTTCAAAATTACTATTGGCATGTAAGAATGAATCATTGGTATTATGTGTACCAGCCCTAACTTAGATCTTGTGACAAAGCTACCACTTCAGAAATAGAAAGGACATCCAGATCTATAGCTTCATGCTCAGAGAAATTTTAGAATCTTCAGTACCTAACCACATTTGAATCAATCATCAAGTTCGAAAGTTGAACTTGATACATTAGATCTTAAAAGGAAATAATAATACGGCTTTAAAAATCTTCTGAGAGGCAGGCTTGGTTTTTTTTATAGGTGTCAATAAATTGATCTAGTTTGTGCGTAAGTGTGCACATGTTTAGAGATGTTTTTTTTAAATATCCAACCTCTCTAATCAAATGAAAGTAAAAGTATCAATTAGCAAGTTATACTATGGCATGTTCACACACAGCTCTAACGCAATCTTACGAGTCAAGTGTCAAGGCAGTATTTTATTTTTTTGTTGAGTTGTTGTAGATCTTTGATTTGAGAGACTTCGCGAAAGTTTGACATCCAGTCTTACCAAGAGGTATCATATTAGCCTGAAATAACTGAGATGTGGAGCTTAGAAAAAAGCTCCATGTAAAATTATCATCATCATCATCAGGGACTCCCACTGCATGGACTCAGGCCTCCTCTCTAGATGGGCTATAATCCACCACGTGGGCTTAGTGCGGATTGGTAGATGTCACATGTCTTCGAATCTTTTCGTTCTAAGACATGCCGGTTTCCTCACGATGTTTTTGTTCAGTTTTGAGAGCAGTGGTGATGAAATAAATTACACAAAGTAATGCGCCTGACTGGGTTCCAACCCACAACTTACTGTGCGTAAGTTGGGGCCGCCACCACTGCTCCCATCTACACTAATATTATAAAGAGGAATGATTTGTTTGTTGTAACGAATAGACTCCAAAACTACCGCGTGACGTCCGCTAGTGTAAAATACTGGTATTCAACTACATCCCGATAGACGGAAAGCCGACCCCAACTTATTTGGGGAAAAAACTAGGCAGATGATGTCTACCAAACAATGTAGACGTGTTACATAATTGGCTTATCGATGAGAAAACCAGTCATTATACCACTGTATACTAATAGCTACATAGGTAAGCTTAAAATACAGAAATGTGAAATTGAGTACAGGGGGTCTATAATGGCCACTTAAGCAGATCATAATATGAATTGCGTTAAAAAGTGTAAAATGGACCTTTCATAATAATAACTGGGTCTGTGACCATTTTACGAACTTTAACGAAATTCATATTATTTTCATAGATGATCTATTATACTAAATCGTCACAGACGCAGTTACTATTATAAAAGGTCCATTGTACGCTTTTTAACGCAATTCAAATTATGATCTGCTAAAGTGGCCATTTTAGACCCCCAGATACGTTATAAATAAATGAAATATCTTATTATTACATGAAGGCTAATAATAGTCTTCGGAGAACAGTCACCGTGTATAGAATGCGCGTTTTCTGAATATCTGCCGTCCATTGTCCTACATTATTAGAATTTCTGAAGGTTTAGTATGTCTGCCGTGTCTGAATACACGCATCGGATCTTATATCGAATACTTGGAATACTCATATTGAAGATTATCTAACTACTTACATCATTTTAGGTCATGTATGCTTACCTTACCATTGTGTATCCATATGGACTTACTACATACATGGGTACCGTTGTAAGAATATTATTTGGGACATCTTTTTTGGGCGGTGGGAAATCATCAAATAACCTCTTCCGCTCCTGGGCAGAGCGAAAGGGAGTGTCAGACTTCTACTGACTAAAAACCACCCTTAGTTTTGACCCTTTCATCTTATTCTAATTATGTCACGTTTATATTGAGTTAGCAAAAACATTGAATTATTAAGTTCTGCAAAATGTTCCAAGGAAACTATTTAAATTGCAAAATGATTAGTTTATTAGGCGATCGGGACGTGCAACAAAAACTAGTATTTCACCAAAAAAATCTAATTAGTCCGTCTGTTAGATTACTGAAAAACATTGGATACGTGTTTTTTGTTTTATCAAATTAGTAAAAAATTACGAAAATAAAACGTGTCATAGATCATGAGTGGGGCTTTTGATCTTGACGTCACTTTGTGGGTAAAAAAGTACTAACCTTATGACGTCACACGACTTGACGCGACTTTTCGAAACACTGTATCGTCTTCATCTTTTGTATAAAAGAAAAAATACGTGTTCATTAGTTTTTGAAAATCTATCTGATGGACTAATTAGATTTTTTTGGTGAAATGCCCTGTTACTGCAAAAAGATGTTGGTTTTGGTGCCGTTTTTCTTTGTTACACATTTTTCGGACTAGCCCCTCAACCCGCTAACAAATAAGAACGAAAACATGCGATAAGGAACTCCATTCCAAAACTTTAAAGTTCATTTCCCGATAATAAAAAGTAGATAAATTATCATTACTTTTCATCCACCGTCACATAGTGATGAACGTTTTCTTTGAAATAATGTTAACACCATTTACCATTAACGTTATTATCACTCAAAAGTACCGTCCAACCAATTGGCGGGAGATTAACAATCTTCACAGACTTCCTTTTCGAGGAATAATCACCAGACAACAAGTTTCAGCCCACTCAGAGGTTTTAGTTTGCCCGATGTCGCTAAGTAATCCTCATTTCTTCGAATTTTTCGGATTTCCAGGCTTTTCTTGGTAAAAGATCTGTTCAATTAGTTTTTGAGGGCGAGACAAGTTTTACCGTTGGGGGCAACGTTGTAACCACGGCTATCAATAAAGCTTCACAATACTAGTTTATGCGGATGTTTCATTGTTTTGCAAACTTGATATAAAGCGTGGCCATGTTATACTAGAAATGTATAGCTTGAAGTGTCAATCTACACATATTGATGAGCATGAAGTCCTGACTTTGATTCCTTGATCGGGCAAAATGTTATTGAATATTTACATCAGGAAGTAGCAGCTACGGGAGTTAAGATTTATTTATTTATTATAAAAATCTCCGTTTTTTTTTTTGGCCGGTGGAAAATCATCGAATAACCCCTCCTGCTCTTGGGCAGAGCGAAAGGGAGTGTCAGACTTCTACTGACTAAAAACCACCCATGTTCCTTCTTCGCCCTCTATGTCGAGGCCGCGATAACTAGTGTACAACCCGCGGCCCCGACGAAAATCTCCCCAAGAACTATCATTACAGGTGTAAATATTTCATTCTTTTATATTGTGAATGTGAGAACCATGTGGGTCTTTCTTTAATTTTAACAATTGTCTGGCAGTTTGAGTACTATAGGTAAGTGACCCACCTAAATGTCCTTTCTTTGGTATTGTTCGTCGTGACGTTGAGCTCCTTGAGTTATAAGTCGAGATCTTTGGTTAAACGTATTGAACGCTTTGTTAAAATATGTCCATCTATTTTAATGTGACCTTATATTCAATTTTGCTTATACAAGATGATTTTTTGGCACCGTCCAAACTTAGGCATTAGGTATCATTTACTAAAACCATTTTTGAAAAAAAATCTATACTTTAAATTATTATATTAAATAATTTTTTTGAAAGAATTATCCGTTCTCCATGAAAATATAAACTTTGTGATATGATTTCTCAATATTTTTGTATTCAGTTATACTAAAAGAAAAAACACGAATTCAATGATTTTCGCCAACGATTAATATTTCAAAATTTGGACGCTGACTAAAAATCATCTTGTGTGTTTCTGGGTTCAAAATGCTAAAACTACCGCAACATACTATCTCTTACGATTGAACCATGCCATCTAATGAGTCAGAGAATTATAAAATTTACATAAGACGCGCCGCTGTAGGTCAGACGCGCCATTTTGAATCCGTGAATGAACTCCGGGAATTCCGTAAGATCTGTAAAATGTTATGTTGGTGCATGTGGGTCAGTAAGTCTGTGCAGTTTTAATAATTTTTCGTATCAGTGGCAGGAGAATGTTTCTTCGTATGTGTTCTATTATAGTCTTTCTGAGTTTCCTGCGTGCCTCAAAATGTACGTTAAACCGTTGCTCCGGGCTGTCTGTATAATTTGTACATTTTTGACGGTCAGGTTACAGGTACTCAATGGCCCAAAAGTCTTACAATCAGTCTTACCAAGGGGTATCGTATTACCCAGTACCAACTGGGTTGTGGAGGTCAGATAGGCAGTCGCTACACATAAAACACTGGTATTTAGCTGCATCCAGTCAGACTGGAATCTGACTCTAACATAGTTGAGTAAAGGTTAAGCAATTGAGGAGACTTTTGCACAGTAAAAATCGTGTATGCGGCTGACGTGGTCATCCTTGTGTCTGTCGAAATAGTAAACAAGATCAACTAAAAGATCATAAGATCATTTAGCCGTCTGAAACCAAAATCTCATTTTAATAAACACAGCTTATCATAAACAGTCAAAGGCGGTCCAATTTAACATTTAACTTTAATAAGCTCCATTTAAACATGAATTGTGATCGTGATTATATTGTCTATGTGCGTAATGGAAATAGCAGACTTTAGTGGAACGACAAACAACTTTTAATATGTTACGGGTTTATTTGAAACGAATGAGCGTGTTTCAATGATAAATGTTGGTAATAAAGGGATGTTATCGTATTATAATAACGTTGTAAGGTAATTATGATAAAATGGAAATATACGGACGAAGCCAAAGCTGTATGTAAAGCTATCCACGTCCATACATCTCTCAAGTGAAGCTGGCGGTGTTCTGCAAGTAGTTTCCGGATCCTTCGTGGCGGAATTTTCAGGATGTTTAATAACTTACCTATTTACCTGGTTAAGCTATAGTTTATACAAGTTTTTTTTTTTATGGGACAAGCCCGCCTCACTATTCCCAAACCACTGTAACTTCTGTAAGCCAGAATCAACAGTGGCGACCACAAGAAAAGCGCCGAGACAATGAAGCTCGACGAAGTCCCAGAGAAATGATTTGACTGTCTTGGATTTCGCAACGAAATTAATCAGAAAAGAATAGCGGAGGAGTAGGAGAGAGGAGGAGTTTATACGAGTATATAAAAAAAAGATCGCTGATGAATTGAGAACCTCCTCTTTTTAGAGTCGGTTAAAAAGCACAGGCAAGTTGAACCGTAGTTTTAGGACGAAAGTTCGTATAACAATTTCTTTAGCTCTTTCTTTAACCTGCAACTTTTAATTTAGACTGATTTAGTTCAGCTGTTCTTGTTTATGTCTGACAAAAATTATGAAATGATCAGAGTCGAGTAGTCAGAGGATTTTTTCAACAATCAATGGTGTAAGAAAACCCAAAAGTATGAAGAACAAAGTCACCGGAATAACAGTAGTCGAAAAAATATACACGCAGCATCGCGTGTCATCACAGTTTACCGTTAGTAATATCATGAAACGTAAATTATGAAGATAGGTACGTATAAAGTAAACTATGCTCTATAAAGTGTCTCATTTGGTTTAAAACGATACTGTTCTGCCGGCATTCGCGAAGGTTTTATAGTTGGCCACCCGTTCCTATCATGAATGGAAAATTGATGTCTTTTTAACAGCTAATCGAAATAAACAGTTTATTACAACTTAAGTAGCTTTAAATATTACCTACTCGCTTCATTTTATGTTGCAAATAGTATTATTTTTGACATCTTGTGTCTTGAGGTACAGACCATCAAGCCGCGGGTTGTACACTAGTTATCGCGGCCTCGACATAGAGGAACATGGGTGGCTTTTAGTCAGTAGAAGTCTGACACTCCCTTTCGCTCTGCCCAAGAGCGGGAGGGGTTATTCGATGATTTTCCACACGCCAACAAAAAAAAAAGGTTTCAGACCATCAGACTAACTGAAACTGTACATTTTTCCAAATCAACCTTGAGCATAATGATTTGGCGATAAAGTAGAAAGTCTATTAACGTTTGACAGACTTTAATGGCTTCATTTGCTGGCATATTTACGTTTTCATAAACGTAGAAGCTAATAGGCTATAGGCCTGTATGAATCTATAAATTTTTGTGTGTATGTTGGAATATAGCTAGGTACTTAATTAAAACGTTAGATATAAAAGAAAAGAAAGAAAAAATATTTATTGGTCTCACACAGGACAAGAAATAAATAACAAAATAAAAATTGACTTACCAACGAAAACAAGAGAAAACTTAAAAAATATAATACAGAATTAAAATAAGTCCCGTACGAGGCCAAAAGGCCACTATCTCAGCATGGTGCTGCAACATTTTTGCAAATGTCACAGCGCTGGTATTCTGATAGGGCCCGAGGTGACGTCGCGTTCACTAAAAAAAAAATATAACAAAAACAATATGCTAGGCGAGGATGAATATGTGCTTAACTAATCACACTAATATTATAAAGGCGAAAGTTTGTGAGTGTGTGAGTGTATGTTAATTACTTCTTCACGCAAAAACTACTGAACGGATTTAGATAAAATTTGGTACACCGATAGTTTATAACCTGGATTAATACATACGATAGTTTTTATCTCGATTTTTTCTTCCCGTGGGATAATTTTCGAGTTGTAGTGGGTGAAGCCGCTGGCAATAGCTAGTGTATTATAAATATGAAAATAATAATATATGTCCCCATCCAACGAGCTACGGGCTACTATATGCCTATCTATCACTGTTTTTTTTTGTGGATGCTGTTCAACTGCAAACGGTTGGACTGGAAGCATCTGGAAGCATCATCTACCTAACCTTTTCCCAACTTAGTTCGGTTCGGCTTTCATTGCAGTCTAACCGGATGCAGCTGACTCCAGCACAGTTTAAAAAAAAACTGAAAAGTTCAGTTTCAGTTTTTTCAGTCGAGTTTTTTTAGTTTGTTGACAACTATTTTTTATTTCCAACTTTTTAGTTCTTTTGTGTTTGTTCTTTCGGTCGCGTAAAATTCTTCGCAGATGATTTAACTTTTGTTTTTGTTTATAGGATTTGTCACGTTGAAATTCTTTTAAACATATAAATGTTATATATTTTTGTAATCTCCTTTAGTTATATGTTTTTTTTTACCCTACTCAATGGTACTGGTTTTTTTTAATTCCTCGAAATGGTCACCAAAATCAACAATTTTTGTTTAATCTTAAAGTAGCCAGTGACGCTTGCGCCATCAAGACGAATCTAACGACGTATATTTTATTCAAATCCCTTCATCATTGCAGGAGTTAGGAGGGAACAAAGAGTCGGACATACATACATACATAGACATACACCTTTAACACCTAACCCTCCTTTTGGGCTTCGCCGCAGTCAAGTAAAAAAAAGTACAACAAAGCAAGTTAATTATGAGTTATCGTCTTTTAGATATTATTTTATATCTATGTTTATAACGAAAACTATTTCCATAATTACATAACAAGAACCACATGAGCGTTCTGAACAACATACCACCTTAATACAAACACAAATGGCAAAGCTGAATGCCTACCCTTAACACAGGAGCCATGACCTACATTCCATACACTTTTAAACGGGCAGAAAACCGCGGCCACGCAGTTCTGTCGCTTAATTAACTCGGCACAATGCGTTATAGAAATATGCCCTATTATTAATGTGCCCCGTGAATAATGTGCCCTATTAATAACTTGCCCGATTAATAACGTGTATCGTTCAATGTTTATCTTTTTTTCGGGAGAAGGGTTAGCTTTTGTGTTTCAAAACAAAAGGTTTTGTGTTATTATTTTAGAACGATCGTTTATTATGTGGGTAATGCTTTCAATATGTATCGCGAAACCCAATATAAGGCTGTTGATTAAGCTTTGTTGTGTTTCAGAGAGAGAAAGCCTTTTTTCATACAGAAATGGGTTTGCATGCGTAATGTTTTTAGCGATTTTACACGCTGGCTGGATTCCCTGTTGGTGGCAAATTAATTGCAAAGTTTTAAACGATTTTTCCTACGCTGGTGTGTTGACAAAAGCCCACAAAATACATACCTAATATATGATTTTTCACGTGACCCCTCAGCAGGGCTATTGCGTATCTTTTAAATGACAGTGGCTAACCTATAGTGCCTTTCAATTACTGTCAAATGGTTCTATTTTGTACTAAACCATAACCAATTTGACAGTTAATCCATAGACAATATGATAGCCACTGTGATTTAAAAGATACGCAATAGCCCTGCTGAGGGGTAGCTTATTTGGCCGCGGGTTGTACACTAGTTATCGCGGCCTCGACATAGAGGGCTAAGAAGGAACATGGGTGGTTTTTAGTCAGTAGAAGTCTGACACTCCCTTTCGCTCTGCCCAAGAGCGGGAGGGGTTATTCTATAATTTTCCACCCGCCAAAAAAAAGGGCTAGCTTATTTTTGGGCCAAAGACTCAGAATTGCCATCCAACGTGGGAATGCTGCCAGCCTTCTGAACACTTTTCCTGTTTACAGCGATGTAGACGAATTTTTTGACGCCCTGTAATTTTTAATTTTTTGATACTTGTGTATATTTTATTAAAATTTTAGTTCTGTAATGATAAATGATGTTTAAATTATATATGTAGTGTGTATGTAATGTTTGACTAGAGGTAGAAAAACTGATCACCCGTTTACACTGCTGGCTGGAACAATGGCTATTTGTTTGTGATAGGCAGTGGACCATTAATTCATCACGTAAATTTTTAGTTCTACAACCGATTCATTCAAGTCTGGGTTTTAGTATTTAGCATTGTTATCTATCACACACGAAGAAGCTTTTTAAGTAGCTATAAAGTTTTATTAACTTGTCGTACAAAATTGTATGCAAGCTTCCTAAAAAGTCACGAATCCAATACAAAATAAAGAAGGTACCGAATACCATTAATAATTTATAATTTGAATAAATTATTATTCAGGAAAGTTATATGAATAATTAAATATCATAGACACGCTGACAACATGTTCTCAATTGAATAAAATAACGACTAACAGTGTCAAAGGTGACTTATTTGACCGTTTTTGGAACTTAACCTATTATTTTTGAGTTTGTCTATCAATAAAAGAGATAAGTACGTTGGTTTGAATGTGTGAAGAACTGGTTGGTCATTTTATGAATGAAACGAAATATTCTTTCATCTGTTGTTATTTTTTGGAATGGAGTTCCATGTTGCACGTTACCGTTCTGATTTGTTTGTGGGCTGAAGGGCTAGACCTTAAAATGATTAACAATAAACAACGACACCAAAAACCGACATATTTTTCATCATCATCATCATTTCAGCTGAAATACATCCACAGCTGGACACAAGTGTCGCCACATTGTCCAGTTCCGTGTGTCTCGCATCCAGCAGATCCCCGCAACCTTCACCAGGTCACACAACCTTGACCGTGTTACAATAGACTTATCTGTCTGTTATGTTAGTAGTATCTGTGGTATTCCGCTCTTGGGCAGAGCGAAAGGGAGTGTCAGACTTCTACTGACTAAAAACCACCCATGTTCCTTCTTAGCCCTAAATGTCGAGGCCGCGGTATCTCTTACAATATCCCGCAGCCCTGATGGGTGTGTGACTGCGAATATGAACAATCTGCACATCACATTTTATGGGAGTGTAGTCTTTGGCAGAATGAACGCAATATTATGTTGGATAGTGTACAGGTTACATCCGGAGTTATTTACTATACGGACCTTGTAGAAACTAGAACAAATTTCCGTGCGTTCAAGCATTTTTGTCATACCGATTATTGGAATCAGATATAACAGCTCACAACTTAGGACCCAGTAATATTAATGACAACAATATCCGTGGTGCTAGGCAACTGGGCTTATCCCAGTTGTATGCGTCCCTGTGTGCCTATTGGCCTTGTTCTTTTCTGTCTCCTGCTGATATGGAGGGAAGTGGAAATTTCTGCTTTTCCTACTCCTCCGCTATTCTTTTCTGATTAATTTCGTTGCGGGATCCAAGACAGTCAAATCATTTCTCTGGGACTTCGTCGAGCTTCATTGTCTTGGCGCTTTTCTTGTGGTCGCCACTGTTGATTCTGGCTTACAGAAGTTACAGTGGTTTGGGAATAGTGAGGCGGGCTTGTCCCATATAAAAAAAAAAAAAAAAAAAGCCCTGATGGGTGGGCAGTTGTACCTGGCATGGTATTGTCATAAAAGTTAATCAATTTTCATAGTACTATAGTTACAATTTCACAGTGTCTAATGAACCTATTAAAAGTATTTCCCATCATCACAACCGATTCCACCAACCGACACCATCCACCAACCGATACCATCTGTATCTATACCGATTTATCGATAAGATTCAATTCATAAATCCGACAAAGCTTCTATCGATAATGAAATTCTATTGTGTTAGCTTATTCTTTTGTAATGACTGCGTGTAGCAACTATAAAGTACTACCGAGTTCACTGACGGTCTGCCACTTTCCAATCTTATGGCTCAAGTAATAAGGTTGAAAATAAGTCTGCCGTAAGTGTATTTCTAAATTCACTGAGACGGTCTGCCATTAATCATATTTTTTTTGTGAATGGCATCTTGCAGTTCAACCTAGGAAGTTATCGACTGCTTAACCGGACTATGAGTGTATGGCCTCCAGCCAGGGAAAACAAATTTTACAACCTAAGCGACTACAGGCTGCCAACCCCTGTAGGGTACGAGCCTCGGCTTAGGGCGTCGCTGGGGGAAGACAGGAACAGGCTGGATCTAAGTGGACCACTTTTCATTCTATGCTCTAAGTAATAAGGTTGAAAAGTCGACCGTCAGTGATTTCGCTAGAACCTAGAAACTGCCAAAGAATCAATCAAACCGCTCAATTTAGAAAACATTTCAGAACTAAAAGGATTTTTAAGAAGTTTGTAGTTTTCTCTGAACCACTAAAATAATCATCACGCTTTACAGTTTGATAACTGTTAGCATGATGGCTGATAACAATAAGTTATTCAGTAGAAAACGCCAATATTCATTTGGGTTTTTATTAGAGAACTGGTTTCATACAAATTTCATATTCTGGAAAACCGGTTTCGTTGTGAAGAATAAAAAATCTAGGAAGAAATAACACGTGCTACGATCATTACTTACATACTTCCTTAGCTTCAGACATGTACGTTCTATTTTATTACCTCTTACGGCATTACCAGTAAAGAACAAGATCGAAATTGAGGAAAATTGGCCGAAAGTACACTCGGCGACTCATAAGGCTATACAAGGCCAGTACATTATGGCCTGGCTTTGTATAGAATTACCGTAGAACGAGAGATCCGCAAAAACGGTTTTGTGTAGCTTCATTGGTCGTGTATACCGTGAAGCGACTTATTTACTCACTATTAAGAAATAAAAAGGCCATTATCATCGGCATATTTAAGGGCAAATCAAATACAAAAAAAATAATGCTCAATTTACCACGGCCGTTTTAGTGGAACACGGTACAATCGATGACGAATTCGATTCAGTTTTTAATTTGTATTCAGTTTTAGGGAGTTACCAGACTATTGATGTGAAATCAGCTTCAACCGATAAATCCTTTTTTTTGGATTGTAGAAAATCACCAAAAGACTCCTCCCGCTCTAGGCTGAGCAGTAGGGAGTGTCAGACTTCTACTGACTAAGGACCACCCATGTTCCTTTTAGCCCTTTGTGTCAGAGGCCGCGATATCTCTTTCAAAGAACCCGCAGCCCCAACATGAACCGATAAACCCTCCTATTTACAAACGCTTCGATTTTACAATTCGTATGTCTATCTTTTTTGCGTAACGAAAGCGATTGAGATAGACATACCTTATTGAATCGAAATCGAATCGAAGCGTTTGTTAATACGGGGGCTGAAAAAGCTTTAAATTCGTCGCTCCATAACTCAACTGTGAGATAACAACAGCAATAGAATATAATTAACTTTAAAATACATCAATTAGATAATGAATTTGAGATTGTCTGTAATTTTACTTGATGTTATGAACGGGTGGGTTTTGCTATCTTTAATTGCGATCCGGTACAAAATGCCTGAGAACGTTTTAAAGGTAATTTATAAAATATTGTTACGAGCTGGGTATGGGATAAATAAAAACACCACCAATTGAACACACGAAATAACTTTAATACTCGCAAAACACTTATAAACAATCGCAAAACACTACTGAACACTTTATCGCACTAGATATCTTTTAGAACCTTCCGTTGTCTCGGTTAAAAGTAGACTGCCTCGCTTCGTCCTCTCTCGGTCCTTTTATACCACAAACACACAAAAGATATTCGAAAAAATTCGCTAGGTATTATTCCATAAAGCATCCAGAAAAACATTAACAAAAAAAATAAACTTAAAGATAAAATATCCAACAAACAAGAACTTTACGTTACTTTACGCCGTAGGTATACCTACGGTCGAAATTAAAATGCAAGTACCTACGACGCCGCGTACTTCTCAGTTATTAGCGAGGTTTCTCGAAGATTCTAGATGACCGGCGTAACAATATGCTAATGTCTATCGCAAAGTCAATGAGATCTACTTAACCCTAGAGTGAGCGCGCTATGAGCATTTTACCGTCCTCGCCAAAAAACCATAATAATTCGTTAGACCATAGCCCTATAAGTATGCACTTTTTAGTAGCTGCCCTTACTTTTGTTGGCAACTTGTGCCTAAAAGCTGACTCCATCAGAGCATAGGGGGCCGCTTGATGAGGAGGTTGTTACTATCAGGTGTCGCCGGGCGGCGATTTGCTCACCGACCGCCACTCACGTAGGTAAAATTTGTGTCGTCTATTTCTCGGAAAGTTGAAATGTTATGGTATTGTATGTGAATTTTATGGTTAATTTATTGTAAAAACTTAAAAAAAAACGATTTTAGTTTAAGGAATTAAAGGCATCACGTGATTAATAAGATAAAGGCTCAAATAGTGTCTTGGTTAGAGGAAAGGCCAGCTAAGCCATTCATGACTACAAGGTCTTCTATTGAGACACTAAATATACCTTTGAGGTACCCAATCGATAGTTTTTACCTATAGAACAAGTTTAATCTTTAAAGAAGAAGGGCAAACACAGTATATTACATCAAATAATGAAAAATATGCACATTAAAATAAGGTGTTTCAGGTGCTCAGAATTACTGTACATTGAACATTTATTTGCAAAAGCATATCCTGTTGATGTAGAATATATAGATAAAGTTTCGTTTTTTTTTTTAAATAAGTTTATATACATAAGTCAATTTAAATTTTACGTCTTCCAAAATCATTTATAAACCAAAGTTCCTACAACCCTCTCTACGGTTAAACAGGTTTTAAAAATATTCTTTAAAAAAAGGCGTATTAATCACTAAACACATTTTCCCTTTAAACTTTTACAAAAAAGTAGTCCCAAAAAGCAAAAACAAGCCATTTTTATTTGTTTTTACTCGCAAACATTTGCATATGGTACAAAAACACGGGCATACGAATTTAGTGCCAGTGTTAATAAAATATACACAATCCCAAAAAAAAGGCTGAAACAAAATCCTCGCTACTCGCAGTACAGTAACATCCAGCGCATTTAAATACTTGTGTGCTCGACAATACGAACGAAAGTGAAAATGACCTTAAAACGTGTACAAACAGATGTAGGTACCGTCTGGTTTTAGTTGACAAAAAACAAACAATATCCCGACACAATAAGACTATAGAAAGTGGACTGACGGTGTATAAATACTTTTTTCTTTACCATTATTTCTTTCTTAATTCCGTTTCGGGAAAATTGGTTGATTATGGGTAAGCCGCAGAAGAGAATGGGCTGAATTGTCGCGATGATTTTGGGTGTAACGTGTTTGCTCGAATAGTTAGGAACGCTGACACTGTAGAAGTAGAAAACAGTAATGCAACTAGATCATTTCGTGCTAATCATAAAAGAAAAGATGGATGGATTAGTGTAGCTATATAATAATAGAAATTGTATATTATGAGAGTTACATTTGCCAAAGAACTGCTTCACAGTTTGGTAGACGTAATTTTGTTTGTAAATTATGAAGATGTCACCACGAACAATTCTTTTCTATGTTTTTTTAAGGAGGCTTAGTATAAAGATCTTGCCATCTACTTATATTCTAACTACATTGCTAAATTAGAGTAAGTTATTGATCCTGTAGTTGCAAGTTTCTATGTTACTGAATCATATTGTACACCTTGTTCATAGTTATACTACTGTTCAATCACGCACTGTGCTACCACTGTGCATAAATATTCAGCAGTCGCGCCCGTTTTTTTTCGCGAACGGAAAAACGCACCTGATTCCGATTGAATTTTCGTGCCATCACGTTTTGTCGGACAGGTTGAAGTATTGTAAAGATTACGATCACCATGACTGATGTCCTAAGCTGATTGCAGACACGTCTGGGTACTTAGCGTCTCTCGTTGCGGCCAAGACGATGTTTTCTTGCGTGTTTCTTTCTTTCTTTCTTTTGTGAACGTTTATGTGGCTTAAGTGTTGCGGTGGATGGAGTATGCGCTAGTGTTTAGTACAGTTGGTTGGTTAGATTGTGCTGGCAGAGGCAGAGTCCTAAAATAAGAGAACATCGCGCGAATGTACGCGATAATTACGTTCGATTGTCACTTATTTTTTTGGACAAAATGCACCCTCATAGCGAGATGCGACGAATGCGCGGCATAAAAACTTTGATATTAGCTTAGGCACTAACGACGTCACGTTCGTTTTCGCCAATAGAAATGAATAATCGTATGCCCATCGTGTATTCGCGCAAGCATCGCTTATATTAGGACTTAGAGAGAACAAATGTCAGGTTCACAATAATAAATCTTCAAAATCTAGGTCCCAAAAACACATAAATCTAGACTGGCATCAAATAAATAACATAGCAATCTACTTCTACGTTTATAAATCAATTCACAAAGTTGATTTGATTAATTTGTTCAACAACGAACTCGATTTATGAAATACTGTCAACAAAATTACTTTCGCAATCATTTCTAAAACTTATTAATGATTAAAAAGTCTCATAAATTAAGGTTTTAGTTCAAAATGAGACGTTTATTGCGAAAAAGTTGCATAAAACTTGATGTATGTTGATTAAATTGATCTTAAATACGTAAAAGTAGATCGAATATCCGGTAACGGTGTTGATTAGTGTATCGTTTATCAGCAGAAAATAGGGTTCCGTGTTAAAAACACACTTAACCCATCTGCCTTCAAAGCAAGCGTGAATAGGCATTTTCTGGGCACGCTGGTTCCGTCATAAACCTCATTCATCGCTTTCCGTCAGGTGTGACCGAGATCAAGAGGTCACAGGTCCATTTTGCAATAAAAAGGAATACTAGACCATGCAATGTGATGAAAAAAAGCCTGCACATAAAAATAATAAGTCTTATTTGGTCGTTTTGGAACGAAATTCATTTTTTAAGGAACGGAATTAATAAATAATATTAGCATACATTGTGATCTTTTCGAGATGGATTCGAAAATCGAAAAAAATAAACTAAAATTATGTACGGAATTAAAAAACAAGCACCACTCATACATTGCCAAAAATAAAGTTACCGTAACTTCTTATTTTTAGTAACGAAAAGTATCACGATAAACTCGTAATCATAAAAAAGCGATCGTAATCGTATTGTGAGAAAACAATCGATATGGGGACGTACCCTAACCGATTCAAATCGAATCGAATCGATTTTTTATTGCGATCATCTCCGCTGTAACCGGTTGTAACAATTGTAACTTTAATAAGTTCTATATTGAAATTATTATAAGCACTTATCTGTGCTGACATTTCTTTGTATGAAACCGTTACGTCGATGATTTTAAAACATTTTGACAATCTATTAATAACTAGCTGACGCCCGCGGTTTCGTCGGTGTGGATGTCGGTGAATCGCGACCGATGTCGGTTATCACGACTAAAAGTAATCTTTTCATCTTCCCTTTTCAACCCCTTCTATTCCTTTTTTCGCATTAAATAGTAGCCCATGTCCTTTATCAGGCTCTAGACTAGCTGTTTACCAAATTTCATTTAAATCGGTTCAGTATTTTTGACCTGAAAGCGCGACAGACAGACAGAGTTACTTTTGCATTTATAATATTAATAAAGTAAGGTTTTGCGACAAAGATTATCCTTAGATTGTTTTGTCATGTAGAGAACATGAGTAAAAGGCGGCTAATAAGGCAGATGTGAATGGCAACGCTGCCAGGAGGGGGCTGCTCTAGAAAAAACATACCTACATATTGGTGATGTTCATCATAAAGGTCAGGTTTGTTGTACTCGCTACCGGCGTGGGAGTATGTCCAGATGTACGTGAACGAGGCAAAAGGAGTATTTTGCCTACCTCCATTGGAAAAAGACGTGAGTTTATGTGTCTTCTACTGTTTAGCTAGTAGAGGAAGAAGAAGAAGAAAATAAATAAAAAAAAAGTTGTTGAAATAAGATGTTGTTTTTTGAATTAGTTGCATCGAAATCATGTGCATTTCAAGTTCTAAGTCATGTTAATTTGGCTCCTTAAAGTAAAGGAAAAAAAAACACCTAAAGATATTACTTTCTGATTTTCTGTTTGAAATTTCCCAATACTCCAGTAGATAAGATTATCCTTTACTAGACTAGACTTTCTACAAAAGTAGAAATGCCTGAATTCGATATGCTGTCCATTCTACCAACAGTTTTAAGTTATGGCTAAAGCAATGTTAGATATTTCACAAAAAACTGTCCATTTTATTCAGCATCAAACTAAACCGAATGAGGACTGCATTTACTGTTAAAAGACTGCCGATGATTTTATTGCGAAAATCACCTGATCCACACAAAAACAGATCAGATCATTTCACCAGCAAAAACTCCCTCAAAGTCTCAATTACGTAAACACAAAATTCACTTTCTTAACAAAATTAACATAAAAATAACAACAACACAGTATTAATACTTTTAATTTCACTAAACGAAGAGTCACGTAGCTACAAAAGTCAGGTTCATCAGTATTTAAGTCACGGGCGACTAACATTAGAGATTCTACTGGCGACTCTGTTACGTAATACGGACGTAAGATTGTGTCCATTTGGTAGTGTGATAACTATTGCTGTTGCTGTATCGAAGTCATCGATGAGACTGTGAAGGTAAACGTCGATGAATGACGAATTATGGATAGAAACGAAAGGCTTTGTGTTTTATTGCTTCATTAGTGAAAAACTTCATTAAACTTACCTTTCTCAATGTCAATGAACGTAGAAATACGTCATTTGTGCGACGAACCATTAGTTTTTGAGATGCTTTTTCTAAAAGCCCGCAAACGTTTAACACTTTCACTCGTTTTTAGATAATTGTTCTTCGTAATTACTGTGGTTACGAATCACTGGGTTCGATGATCGACCATTTTTATCTTTGTACACAGATTTTTACTTTAGAGGTGATAGTTTTGGGCGTTTAAGACAGTTTTTCTTTGTCGTTTTATTGAGAGAAAGAAAGACAGTAAGTGAAATCAAAAGTGAAGTTAATTCGTTGAGCAATTTTGTTCAAATCACGTAATAATCGTCTGTTGGTAGAACTTTTACTCTACGTTTAAAGCTTTGTTCTAGAATGCAATTAACTAACCTATCACAGTCCACCACTAGTATCTTATCCTACGCCTTCCATATACAGTATCTTCCAGTCATCTTTTTAATAGTCGGTCCATCAAACTGAGGTGCGTTTTGTAACTGTTAAATATGCGATCATTTCATGTACCCTAGTGTAAGCCGAAGTATAGTTATAACGATGTCTAGTTGTTATATTGCGATCAGCATATCTTGAATTCCCGACAGTTCCCTAAATAGCTCACGTCTCCCGTCCTATATCTACGTGCATAATAGGGTAATTGGCAAAAAAATCTAATTAGTCCGTCAAATAGATTTCCAAAAAAATTGGGGACATAATTTTTCTTTTTTCACATAAACAAAAAATAAAGACAGATACAGTGCTTCGAAAACTCGTGTGACGTCTCATCGTTCTGCATTTTTTACCACGTAGTAACGTCAAAGCCCCCACTCATGAGCTTTGACGCGTTTTATCTTATTCTATTTTATAAAACAAAAAACACGTATACAATATTGTTCTATAATCTAAATGACGGACTAAACAGAATCATATTTTGTTTAGCCAGGAAAAGTTCTACCTGTTTGTTTGTATGGTACAATTTCAGATACAGTAATAAATACATCATTAGATAATTAGACACGACTCTAATCAGGTCCAAATCTAGTCAAGCAACACCACGGCTTGTTAAGCAGGTTGTCACCCTCATTTACATTACAACGGTCTTATCAGTCTTGTCTAACGCACAAACTTGTCGCAGGACACTTCGACAATCTGATAACGCGTTGTCGTGTTCCAAAAACGCGTTCGATCTATAAACAAATCGCAATAGTCGCCCACTTGTAGCACGGTTAAGATCGATTCGTGCCCGTTTTCAGGGATACTAAGGGATGCCTAAATATTAAAACACTTATAGGGGATTGGAGTTGGTGAAAAAAATATGACTCTAATTAGTCCGTCAGCATTGCATACGTGTTTTTTGTTTTATCAAATCAATAAAAATTGACGAAGATAAGACGCATCAAAGATCTCGAGTGGGGGGTTGTGACGTCATTTGTAGGTAAAAAATGTACTAACATGTTACGTTTTCGAGGAGTTCACGAGCTTTCGAAGCACTGTATCGTCTTCATTCTTTGTTTATGCGGAAAAAGAAAAAATACAGGTTCAATATTTTTTGGAAATCTATCTGACGGACTAATTAGTTTTTTTTGTCAGATCCCCTATTCAAGAGGTAAAAAAGACCATAGAAATGATGTATGGATTGTGTGAGGAATGATATGAAATAGAAAGCAGTAAATGACAAACAACTGACTGACTGACAAGGTCGAACAGAAGAATAAAACGTGTTGCAACGAACCCAAATAGAGTGGGACAAGGACAGGGTCATGACGTTATTTTTCTGGGATTTAACAAACACACTCCAGGGTTTTCACGAATTTATTCATAGTTCGAAGTTTTAGGCCCCAGGATTCACATTCCGAAGTGAATGTTAAACACCTAAGAGAGCCTACAGAGGTTTAAGTGTTGCCTATTGTTCGTTAAAACCGGCCTAGGATTGATTTAGTGTTGAGACTTATCAATTCGATTTGAACATTGAGTAATCAGTGCCTCAATGTTCTAAATTGCTTGTGATTATTGTAAGTGCTAACAATGGTATACGATTTGTTCTTGTTTTGTTTAACTGTCAATTGTTTCGTTATTTGTTTTGTTGTTTGTTTACTGATTTGTGCTTTTGATGATAAGGCGTATTTTATGTGGCAATTTTGGAATTGGCTACAAAATAACATATCATGAAATATGTGGATATGTATTTCTTTGTTCTAATGCCGTATGTGACCTGGGAAATATCTTAATAGAACCATTGAATTGCCTTACCATCCTCAATCATTATTAGAGATATTATATTGATAGGACGTCCTATAATAAGACAGAAAATAAGGTTTTTGGTTTGACAATTAATTACTTTGTGCAAGATACAATCCCCTTCCTAAAAATGTTTTATATCCTTATTTTTTGACTTAACGTAAGAAAATTGTGTCACGTTCTTTATTATTCTCCCCAAAGACACGAACAAACGTAAGATCCATCTTACAGAAACGTTGGCGATAACATTAAAATACGTAGCGACCTTTAGGATAATAGGTATCTTATCTATCAAGCTGAGAGATCGATCGGCGCGAGCGAGGTAAATGGAGTACTTTGTTTTAGTGTAATTAGATACAGACCTTTTTCAATCGGTATGTTTGTGTACATTTTTTTTTTGCTATAGTAGATTTTGAAAGACAAATTAAAGCGCTTAGAGGCAGCATATTTATTTTTATTTTTCATTTTTAAATAACATGTTGCCCAACATTGCGTTTACAAACATTGAAACTCACATACACAAACACACCCAGACCAGAAACAACTATCTGTTGGCCATACAAATATTCGTTCCGTGCGGGGACCAAACCCGCGACACGCAGTGCAGCAGTCCAATCGCTTAGCCACTGCGCCAACCGTGCCGTCAGTTTGTTTTGATGACGATGCATGTAGTGGAATAAGTGTTAAGAAGAGAATCGAAAAGAGATTGTGTGAATGGCTTTGGGAAACTTATATATATATATCAAAATAATTAATGAGGACATGGAGGAAAGATTTCAAAAAATGTCGAAGATGTCGGCTTTGTAAAAGAAGACGTCACTTAATTCTATAAATTGTCCTAAGAACTGGGGTGATAGCGGTAACATTTCTCACGATTTATGTCTTCTCCATCTCCATTAAATCAAAATCACAATAACCTGCAAGACAATTAAATTTACACCACAACACAAAACCACGTAACACACACAAACTCGATTACTGGTAAGACTAAATCGTGCCGTGAATAATCGCGCCGACAATCCGCCCACGTGCGCCAAGCCTAAACACTGGGGCATGTTCACTATACACGTGGTAAAACGCGTTTTCACTTTTTATTAGGGCTATTTTCGACTGGACGATTAAGGCTGTACTCCACAGTAACCCATGGATAAGCTACGCTAAGTTTACGTGATATAGTTATATGGGATGACTGGATTACAATCTTTTAAATGCCATAATTTTGACAACGGGGTCCTTTACAGAGAGACAATTTATACTTATCATGGGGAGTTACTCCCTGGTCGACGTTTGATCTAATTCGGGAACACAACCTAGGACTTATTTATTATTTTTTTCTTTCTTTCTTCTTTTATAGTTAAGGTCGGCTGCATGTGCCAGCGCATACTAACTTTTCTAAGGATACAGGCTACTAACCTAGTTTTGTAAGGTTTTGTTCCCAACCTTAGACTATGTTACTTAAAATAAATGTTTTATTATTACCGAAGTGCATACTTTTACTATGCTTATTTAGTGTGAAATCGTAGGCGTGAATATCTGGAAAATACAGCTGCTGCTCGACGCATGAAAGCGAGATTGATAAACAAAAGAACCTCACAGCTTTCGTAGAACCTCTCCTTACACATCCTAGCTAACAGTGGATGACCAACCTTATTCCTTCAACTGATCGCACATAATTGCTTACCCATATTATTATTTATAGGTATTCATTACTAAGATTGGGAGGTGTACTATGAAAGTGAAATGACGCCTTATCTCCAGTAAGTAAGAGCGATTTACTTAATGGGTACGAACGCGAGATTTTTATCCGAAGGAAGATAATAAATATCTGTAGTTATTTACCTCAGTGTTGTGAAAGAAATGCTTGGTTTAATGGTGATGTGTCGATATTTTTTGTGTGGTATCTGTATATTTATTTTAATAAGGTATTCAGATTGCTTTTGGTGTGTTATTACCATATTATGATTTAAACGAGTCACGAGATGTAATTTTATGTCGTAACAATGGCTACGCCTGTTTTTTAAATACCTAAAACCTTCCCAAGCATATTTAAATTGTTTTTATGTGTGCTTTAGTCGTTTTCACAAATAAATAGTTCAGACAACAAATAAAAATGAAAAAATAGATTAGGTATTACATTTGTAAGCCCTAAGGACCCCACACTCACATTTCGCCTACTATTTGTCAGATTCATGTCGCTAGGTGACTAGTTTCATGATATGCGGAACTGTGGCTGCTCCTGAGAAATACCTCATAGAAAAACTCAAAAAAAACAGCTCGACCTGGGAATCTTATCCCGGACTTTATGTCACCAGAAGCGCTTAGGTAACCCTTTCTCACAACTCGAAGAATTTTCGACCAAAAAATATCTGTAACAGGATGTCATACTTAGACCATTGTAGGCATTGCACTTATGTAGGAAATATTTTACTAAATTATCGCTATAATGATTACTTTTGGGTTTCGTGATGTGTGTTCCACCCTATAAACACATGCAGAATAATAGAAGAAGCTCTACTTATACAAAATCCTATTAAAAAGCTTTCAGCAGCTTACCTTTATAATAACACCATATAACCATACCTACACGGTTATTGTTATAACCAGCATCATAATGCTCCCAATAAACAGGCCTTTACGTTACCTTGAGTTAACCCTTTATTATGTACTAACTTCTCGCTTGTAAACCTTTATGAGGTAAACAGAGTTAGTTACTTAGAAGCCGGGTAAAGAGATAATAACTGGAGCTTATTGTTATCAGGTATACTGTTGTTTTACGTCTACTGTATTTTGATGTGTTTACCTTCAGCAACGTTACAGCTACTAATGCTGTATAATGTATGTAATCCAATTAATAATTCAAATTCAAATTTATTTATTTTAGGACAACTCAAATCCAAAGGATAACCATAGTAACCATAGTAGTAGATAACCATAGATAACAATAGTTTTTAAGTTTTTGTACACCTACTAAAGGTGTACAAAAACTTAAAAACTATTGTTAGTTCATGCAATTACAAAAAGACAATCACATAAATCCTATAAGTACACAAAAAAAAATTATACAATAATTAATATAATAATTTAAGTATATTTTTTATTTATTTATTTAATTTAAGTAAGTATGTCTTAATTTTATTTCTCATGTTTATTTTTTTTTAATTTTTGGTCAATTTGTTTTGTCCTATGTGAAATTAAACCAATAAATACTTTTTCTTTTTTTTCTTTCTAATTCCAACAACTTCATGTTATTATCAAAGTCATCGTCATCTGCCTAGCCTTTACCCAAGAAAAGATGCAGCTGAATACCAGTATTTTACATGGAGCAACTGCCATTCTGACCTCTACAACTAAGTTAGTACTGGATAATACGATACCCTTTGGTAAGACTAGTTGTCAGACACTTTTGGGGACGGCTTTTAGTATAAATAATGTAAGTAGTTTGCTACTGGAAAGATAAACCTTAAAACCCTCAATCAACGGCTACTCTTGACATTGAGCTTGATGTAAACGTAACATTCACGAGTGACAAATAGTGACAGCAACTGACCCTGCTTACGTACGATACTACTTAGATTTGAACTAAGACAAAGTTCCAACTCATGAATCTTCGCAAGCAAGCTTTCCTACATAAACCGTTGTTGAGTACCCATAAAATATAGGGTTTCTATTACAAATGTGTAAATTTCACTCTCACTTACACAGCATTAAATGTATACAAATTTAATAATACATTTGTGAGAAATTACCTCTACTTACAAACTGAAACTTCATATTGTGGTGTCGTTACTACATTAGTTTCCATTCGATACATCTGAGGTCACTGACCTTTTAATTAAGCAAATAAATACTTGTATAGAATCCGATATATAGACACCAAGTAATTGCTTTGACTACAGCTAATTATTGAATTATTAACCACATTCTAATGTCAAATGGCATTCGTGCAAGTACAGCTGTTGTCGAGTTGAAAATCGAGGGCTCATACACATTCTTAAACGGAGACGGAATATTACATCCAGGTTACCTAATTGAAGAGGTAGTATTGTCTACCTAAATACTACCTCTTCAAGTAGGTCTCGGAGCTTAAGTTTGCTTAATCTATGATGGATGTTCAATTACAAACTCAAATGAGGTTACAAAATATCAAATACCTTAAGTTATTACGAAATTAATATCATAATAAAGAATCAAGAATCTTTAAGTCACCAATAGCGATCATGAACACTACTATAACGGTAATGAACTTTGAAATAAAACTATAAGTTCCATTCAACGCTTGAATACAAACGCTAATAAAACAAAAGATGAGAATAAAGAAAAAGATTCATACAGTCGTTAAGATGACAACGAAGATTGAGCACAATGTAATATTAACGTCAGAAGAAGTACAGATACAGATGTGCTCAGTACATCCACGAAGTAATCACAAGCCGCAGGCAGTAAAGCCCATCTGAATAACGAATAGACACATTAAATATATACGAAATATTTTTCATGTACAAAAATATCTAGAGCACGGACCAGAATTTATTGAAATCGAGAAATGCCCTGAATACTAGATGCTATCATAACACGAATGAATGTAACCATCCATTTATTAAGAGTAAGACGCACGACTGACTGCCATGTTTTAGCAATACAGAATCATTTTTCGATTAAAATCGATTCGTGACATACCATCTGTAATACTTTCTCTGTATAATTTGAAAGTGTCAAGGTATTGACAATTAAAACAGATGAGAAAACGACCCGAATGGTAGACAATGATAAGCCGTGAAACAGCTTTTACTAAACAATAAATAAATAAACAAATAAGATCACTTAACCGTCACGGTCCGTCTGAAAGAGACAAGAGATTTGGCGTTAATGAAACTGAACGAGATGGGTGATAGAAAAAAAGACGGGAGATCGCCAATGGCGGAATAGTACATTGTTCACCGAGAGGAGAAAGTGACCGATTACCGTCGAGGGTGTCGTTTGAAGCCCGAGCCGTAGGGGAGGGCTTTAAAACACCCGAGATCGGGAATCGCGCTTTCTCTCGAGTGATACATAGTGCTTTATACTACACCTACGAGGAAAATAAAAAACTAAATCTTTACTAATTGAAATTTATATTGAAATTGTTGCAGTTAGTGAAGCTTAATGTAACACTTTTTCCATTAATGATTGTTTGAGATGTTTGCGACAATGTAGGAGGAATAACTGGCTGTGCTGTTGGCACTGCGCTCGTAGAAGGCTGTGGTGCCAAAGGGGCAACTGGCTGCTGAGGAGCATTTGGCATCGCCGCGCTCGTTGATGGTTGAGGAGATGACTCTTGATGCACATTAATCGATCCCGATATTTGGTTATTTATTCGTGTTTTGTTGAAAAATCTTCATCATCACTATCACTACTTATCATTTTGATAGTTTTATTTTACTTTCTACGAAAACTGAATCCTCAAACAACACACAAATTGAAAATGGCGCCAATGGCGTCTGCAATTTTTACATGTTCTTTTTTCAAATTGTTTACGCCGCAGGGTCGCACTGCCAGCCCGACCCCATCCAACACACAGCTAGTGGCCAGTGCCATTTTGCGAACTTGGAGATAAAAACTCACTGTAAATACTTTTTGGCTTTTGATATTTAGGTTACCGGCGCATAGTCTTACCCAAAATTAAAAAAAAAAACCACGTAAGAAATGGATTTTCATACACTTTTCTCTCCCGCTCAGATGCGTTTTCTCCCCGCATATTTGTTCGATATGCAATGACGTACTTTCTACCGTAAATTTGATAAAGTATCAAGGTACTTTCCAAGCAGGTGTAGTATAAACAATATTTTCACTTGATTTCAATAATATTTCTTTGTGTGGCCGTCACATATCCGGAGCACGGTGTAATGTCTGATTTCTCTGTTTGCTAGTCACATTTCTAATGCGTGTGATTAAGGTCAATAGATCGCGATGGCGGTGTGTTATAAACATTGTAATAGTTTTTATGTGTACGGAGATCAGATAAACGATGTTCAATAGCGCAGGAAAGGATTGTCATTGCTATGCAGTATGCAAGCCATTAAATACTTTGTAAGTCTTGATGTTGGTATTAAATGCGATGAGCATGATCGTAATCTTGCTTCAATCTGCGAGGAGACGACTGTTTGATATGAACTTGTGTACTTCAAGCTCTCGCACTAGCTCTGTTCGCACTATTAACTGCGTATCTGGTTTTATATAGTTCTTTGATGAAACGTTAAAGTTTTATTACTTTGTGTTACTTTATACGGAACTTTCGTTCTTCAAATACACCAATACTAAGACATATCGTAGGTTACCCACCACCAACTTAAAGTATATTGTCAATCTCACTGCTGTCTAATCTAAACACACTCATTAGCCATTTATAATGATAGATGTAGGTACGGTCCTGGATATACTGTAAGTTTTCTTTGAAAGTAATGGATCTCGTAATTTCCGGATGACAAGAGAACATTGTTCACCAAACAATTTTCAAAAGGGTGATCAGCACACAGACAAAATAAAAAAACCTCGTCCACTTACAAAAACAACGCTTCAATCCTCAAATTACAGTGAAAGCAACACAAACAACCAGACTCAACCTGTTTCCACGCACCCCAAAAGCACAATAGTTTAACAACAAGAAATCCCAGATCAAATAAAGCCATCTACTTTCTAAGTAGAGAATCTTGCTAGACGGTATGTCTACCAATGGAGATAGCCGCCATTATTCATTTTGCATGTGTATGTCATGAAGTGTCGCGATTTTGATCTACGACGGCTTAGAAGATGGTGCTATCTGATTTGCGCACGTCAGCTGTTCCGGATGAGTGCGGTTGGTATTGGTGGGAAGGTTGGACAGTACGTTGGGAGTTTCAGCCAACTTGTTGGTGGTGGAATGAGAAAATTTTTGTTATGAAAGTGATAGGGAATTTTTGATTGGTTTTTTGTCTTCGTTGGTGAAACTATAGTTTAAGTTACCATTTACTTAAAAAATGGCAGGGTTAGCTGTGATGTTAGTGTTCGCTCAAGGCAACTCGTCCAGCAGCCCTTTCCGTATGTATTAGTTCGGCAGTGACATCTATCACACGTAATTGGAACTTTTAAAGATTGTGCCTTCATTGGCTTACGTCTTATAGGTATGACATTGATGTTCATTCTATTGCTAATCTTCTAGTCAGATTAAAGAAATATTAACCATCGTTTTTCTCCAGCGTGCAGCGAATAGAAATCTTTATAAATTCCTAAAACCAACTTCTTTTCTTCTTTCTTTGTGTACGTTCTTCCAATTTTAGGAGCGTTGTCAGTCCTCCTCGCCCGTGTGTCAAATGCACGTCTGCAACAAGGTGCGCCCGCGTCGGCACATTTGCTTACTTACAACGCTAGCGCACACCGCGACAGGTAACAACCGCACGATATAAACCAGCTACTGGAATTATTACTGTTGTTTCTTTTACTTATTTTGTTGTTGCGAGGTACTAGGGGTTGGAGGACTTAGAAGTAGAGGCTGCAGAGTTTATAGATCAGATAAACGTTGCGATTAAAATAAATCTTTTAGCACGATCAGCTTTTAATGTTTCCACTGCGAGCCCACAAGCCTAGTCTTCGTAAGAGGATTTTTGCCTACATGTCTTCGAATATCTGGTTCTAAGACATGCCAGTTTTCTCACGATGTTTTCGTCACTGTTCTAAGAGCTGTGGTGAACAAACGTATAGTTAACGTATAGTTAATGTTTTAGTCTCTATAAAAGCTAGTTAAGGAATTAATTATGTCTCCTGAAGCTTGAGTCGTATTAATAATGAGATTTTCACCATTAAGACAGGTCCTATTCAATTATCTACGTACTCAAAACGATTCTGCTAATCGAGTTTCTCTGAAAAATTTAACTGTAAATGCAGGAACGTAAAGTTAAACGATATACTTGAATTAGTAGCATGCTAGTTATAGTACGTAAAGTTAAAGAACATTATTAAGTAAAATGTGATGGTAAAACAAATATGAAAGGAATTATTGCTGGAAAGATACTGAAAACTAAAGTGGTGGCTGTTATACGATCGAATGATCAATGTTTCGGACACCTGGATGATCATACTGGGACCAGCCCAAAGTAAATCAGATGGAAGTAGGAATAGATTAATTCATTCATTTTCATATGATCTCCAACAAATAATCTCCAGCAATTATGTGTATGACAAAATACATAGTGGATGACAAAAGTATCACGTAAGTGTACTCCTTCACTTACAGGATACCAAAGCATGCACAATAAAATTCAAATATAAGCTAACAGAGATACGGTACCAATTAAAAAATAATAATTAAATTCAAAAATTAAATACAAAAAATTAAAATCAAAACTCAAAGTAACGAATAAAATCAAAAATTGAACGTCATAAAATAATGTCAAAAATTATGGTTAAATAGATGGTTCTATGTATTAAATAAATACATCCATCTATAAGTTGTGTTTAAATTATAACAGTCAAGCATTACAAAAACATAACAGCTATAATGACCAATTGGCCTCATTCCTCCAAAACATTCCTAGTATTATTTGCAGTAAGTAATAATATTAAATGTTTACCTTCTCTCAAAATGACATCAACTTCCTTTTCAGAATGCAAACACGAAAATAAATTCACAAAATAAATCTTGGGACATTTTTACTTCATCGTTCGCGGTTTTCAATACTAGTATTTTGTTCTCCTTTGGCGTCTCACCAAGAACATGTTTATTGTAAAATGCATCGCCACTTCCGTCTTCTGCCAAGTTTTCAGATTTAATAACATGAGTATTCTATTTCCTTGGTATGCCAAATAGGGATGTTTACTGACTAAAAAAAATGTGATTCTAATTAGTTCGTCTGTTAGATTATCGAAAAATATTGGACACGTATTTTTTGTTACATCAAATCAATAAAAATTGACGAAGTTAAAACGCGTCAAAGATTTGAGTGCGCGTCAGGGGTTTGTGACGTCACTGACCGGTAAAAAATGCCATACTAATCTCTTAGAATATGACGTCACACGAGTTTTCAAAGCACTGTTTCGTATTCATTGTTTGTTTACGTAAAAAAAAAACGTGTCCAATATTTTTTGGAAATCTATCTGACGAACTAATTCAATTTTTTTGGTAACCACCCTATTGTATGGCACTTGGCTTGTCGGAACAGTGCGGTTGTGTGATTGATTTTTCAAAAGTTCTGGCAGATGTACTCTTACGTTGTTTCGCTCTTTGATTTCAAGGAGAATTTAAAATCCAAAAAGGAGCGAAGGGCGGATCAGTCCATTTTTCTGACTCATAAGAGATATATTTTTAATGAAAACTAATATAATAAGTAATATTCCTGATGAAGTAGTCAAAATCTTATCTTACTTTTACCTAATATCAAAGCGTTAAAAACTATAGGACGGTTTTGGATGAAAAAAACACAGTTTATAACCGGGATAATTGTACACTATACATTATCCCGGTAGTATATACGAACTCGAAAGACAATTTTCGAAGCTGTCGCCATTATGTTAGTGAAGTATAATATTTGAAGGGGTTCCGTCGGGACTGCAGGTTGTTCGAAAGAGATACCGCAGCCTCGACGCAAAGGGTAAGAAGGTACATGGGTGGTTTTTAGTCAGTAGAAGTCTGACACTCCCTTTTGCTCTGCCCAGAGTGGGAAATCATCAAATAACCCCTATAATTATGATGATTACCCACCCCCCAAAAAAAAAGGTGGTATAAAGTCACACGGTTAAAATTCCAGACTTGAATGAAATATTGGAACGTTCCTTTTCGATAGTTGATGTTAATCAAATACATTTTTGACTTTCCCATCATCGCTATCAATATGTAACTTTATTTAGAATGTGAACCCTCTGAACAGAATTAGATTTTCGCTGGTACAGTGTATACCACTTACATCTAAGTACTTTCCTCCACAATCTCAATGTTTCCCACACGAATCCCATCATACTAATATCATAAGGCGACCAGGGTTATCGACATAATAATTGGATTAGCCCCATTCATAGTTCATTATAACTTTATGGAAGTGGACCATTTCGACGATAAGTATTAAATGTCAAATGTGGGAGACCGGTGACGGTATGACATTTTGAAGATGGCTTGCACACTTAACTTGTGAAGATTAATAAGCTTCTTTCTTTTGTATGTGTTTTTGGTTAGAAAAAGTTGTGTTTCTCAAAGCAGAAGAAAATTTTATTTTGTGAAGTAAAATTTATGGAAAGTCTCTGTGGAGGACTAGGGACAAAACCTAAGTGTGAAAATCCTGTCGTTATTCAAGGCACATTAAAGGTCTATTGAGCAGTACCTTTTTTTTTTGGTGGTTTGGTAATCATCAAATGACTCCTCTCGCTCTGGGCAGAGCGGTAGGGAGTGACAGACTTGTACTGACTAAAAACCACCCATAGTTCCTTCTTAGCCCTTTGTGTCGAGGCCGCGGTATCTCTGTCGAACAACCCGCAGCCCCGACGGGACCTGCTACAATCCTTACAAACTCTATTTGCCTTGTCCACGTTCAAACATTTGTTTATACACGGCACTTCCAAATATTCACATTCAAATTCCATTTGATGTACATACTAACACTCCCTAGTACGATGTTCAGATTAGTCCCTTGTCTGCAAACTGTCGAAAGCCGCAGACCGGAATGTCCTGCGGTTCAGGCTAGCGGTCGTGTTAACCAATGCTTGTATTAATTAGTACAAGCTGTTCCTAACTCAGTCGGAAGGCAATTTTGAGACCAACGACCAAGCTTGTTTAGCTTGTCATGCCTGCTGTAGTTTCGGTTTACAAAGCCGTAGTTACGGTAACTAAAGCCGTAGCTTATATTTTGTGAGCCAGAGACGGGAAATTGTGTAATGGTATTTTAGAGGTAGTCCAGGGGCAATAATACATGCAAGTACTTGATGTAGATTGCTTGTCGGATCGCTGTGTTCCTAAAATGATTAGTTGAGTTTCTTAATAAGTGATACAAAAAAAAAGTGATATTAAAATGCTGATATTCAACAGCAGCCGATTAAATTGGAAACCAACCCTAACATAAATGGGAAAAGGCTAGGCCAGGGGGTCTAAAATGGCATAGAAACTGCGTCTGTGAATATTTTACGAATTAAAACGCAATTCAGATTATTTTCCTACTATGATCTATTTTCCTATATGTTCACAGACACATTACTATTATGATAGGTCTATTTTACGCTTTTTAACGCAATTCATATTATGACCTGCTAAAGTGGCAATTTTAGACCCACCAGGCCATTCATCCCCCCGCGATGACCTCCGGCCACCGTAGACGCGGGCCTGTGGACGGTGAGTGATAGGCTAACTCGCCGTCCGTCCGTCTCACGACGAAAACAGGCCGTGTCGACGGCGCGTTCGTGTTCCACGCGCGCCTTAAAGAGATGTCAGCAACATGGGAGGGGCCCGAAAGGGCCGACGCCTGTCGGGGCCGCGGGTAGTCCAACGGTTATCGCGGCTTCGACATAGAGGGCGAAGAAGGAACATGGGTGGTTTTTAGTCAGTAGAAGTCTGACACTCCCTTTCGCTCTGCCCAAGAGCGGGAGGGGTTATTCGATGATTTTACACCCACCAAAAAAAAAAAAAAAAAGGCCATTCATCCCAATTCTGCCATTACCATTTGATTGCATGAATTTGAGAAGAATTGAGTTTTTTTTTAAATGTGATTTGTATTTCTTCTCAGAAATATTAGTTAGGAAACACCGACCTCCATATTCCTCCTCGATTTCATAAAGGCTATGTTACGAAAGGTATTATACTAATCTGAAACTAAGCTTTAGGTTCTACGATTACCGTTTAAATGTCTTGCATTTATACGTTCTCGTTAATTATATTATAGTTTTAGTTACTATGTAGTAAACTCTCAATGAAAGTACATAGTTAAAGTAAAGCCTATATCACAAGTCAATCAAGTTTTATGGATAATGAAAGCGAGCGGTTGAACCTTCATTAATATCGTTGTCAATGTGTTTATTGCTTATATGAAGCAAATGAGGGAATAGTTTAACACTTTCTTATGGTTTTGTACGGTTTATTCTTTTTCACTTTCTGCCCCTGTCCTTGAAAAAATCATGTACCTACCTACACTAACCCAAAATGACACGCTATTTTGGGACTTAAATATTATACAGACAGTTGAATTACTTGAAATGACTCACTCAAATAACAAAGAATTCGGTGTTAATTTTGAACACAACCAATTTTTCTAGCAGGCATCATCATCTCTCATTTCTCATAGAAAAGGGATGATCCTCCGACCAGACGGGTGTAGTGTCTGGTGGGTTAGTTGCCCGACATATTATTATGTAAGTCGTAGTAATATTTTCTAAATAGGCTAATGTCGCGGATAAACTTTGATAGCGCCATTCGTTCGCATGTGTTGCGATAGATGTCGCTGTCGTTACACTCTCTTCTCTACCTGGCATTTTCTCAACAAAATTGGAGTCGGCCGTAGTCTAATCGGATGCTGAGTTCTACATGAAGCATCTGACCTCCACAAGTCAGTTATTACTGGGAATTACGACACCTCTTGGTAAGACTGGTTCTCAAACTTTCCGGCTACCTGTAACGACTGTCTAAGATCTCTAAATGACAGCCGGGCCTTCCGAGGCACAGAGGAAACTGAGTATGTAATGAATAGTCACCCATCCGCGAACCAACCTAAGGAAACGCAGCTTAATCTGAAGATCGTCCGGAGCGGCTGCTATTTTTTAACAACAAGCTCTTCAATTTTTGTAACATTACACAGTATAAAACCGTAAATGTTAATAACACTCCGCATCAAGTAAACAAACAATAATATACAAACCAACTTCAAAGAGTGTAAAAGCTTCTTTACTTTATAATAGTATTGGGAGTGACTGATCCAAAGAGATTGATAACATCATGATGCAAGTCTTGAGATTCGGATCACGTCGACACTGGAATCATTATGGCGTCTACTCTGTTACGAGATTATGCCTGATTTGGAATGGTTTCATTTCGGAAATAAAGACTCGATTTAAATTGATAAATTAATTATGGTAGTAGGAATATCAGTATCGTTTGGCTGATGTTTGCATAGTGATAATAGTTTAGGAGATTTCACCTGAGCGTCGCTGCCCGGTTAGTAGAATACTGCTGACTGTGCTGAGCTGAGTGTTCTTAAATATTTACCTTTAGTGACAGATAGATATCATTGATTGACATCATTCGATAGATGTTGCACCATTTTTCTGATATGTTGCAAATCATCAATTAACCCCTCCCGCTCTTGGGCAGAGCGAAAGGGAGTGTCAGACTTCTACTGACTAAAAACCACCCATGTTCCTTCTTAGCCCTATATGTCGAGGCTGCGGTGACTTGTGTACAACCCGCAGCCCCGACGAGGAGATGTTGCACCCTGCAGTCGTGATTAATAGACAGACGTTTAAACACGCAAAATCTGGGTGTTCTATTACGTACACCACTGCCTAAATTTTCGGGGATTACATGCGTGATGTTATGTGTTATACCTTAACATGGAAATAAAAGAAATGGTTTGGTGTTTTATTAAGTTTACTTATCGAAAACTTTCTTTACTTATCGTTTACTTTACGAAGTTTCTCTAGCAATTCCTATTTAACTTTTTAGAAAAGAATCATCAGAAAAAAATAATTTTCTCTGAATAACCAGATTCCTCTTACCAAGTGAATACGTTACCTACATGATTACTTACAACATTCCTACGTACTTAACCATAAATCCCAATCCCAGAAGATAAGACCACATAAATCCCAAAGGAAACATCACTGACTTCACACAACTTATCTTAATTAACCGGATTTTCTTCTCTATATACATTTTTATTTAGTTTTCTGTTACGAAGAATCGTATATCCTCATGTTACAACCTCGGTAATTTATTTATATACTCTATATCGTAGTATTTACGTCTTTCTCTAAAACTTCTTAGCTTGATTTTCGATGGCTTTCTTGTCTCTCTCTATAAATAGCCGGCTTTTTACCCGACTACGGCGAAGCCAAAAGGAAGGGTAATGATTTTGGCAGTCTATGTATGTATGTATGTTTGTTATGTTCCACCGTAGCGAACGTATTTTTAATAAATGAGGTGTCAATAGATTCGTAAGAATAGCCCGGGTGACATAGGCTATATACATTTTAACAATTCTTTATTCTAAGCTCTAAAAAAATAAATTGAGATAATCATAACATGTTTGGTATCAAATGAGAGGTCTTGGCGAGCACATTACAAATGTGTATATTATAGTTTTTGTCAACATACATGTTTAGAATGCGGTCAAAAAGTTCTCGCGGTCTAGTCTGCTATTTACTCGTACTATGTAAGTAGCAAATAACGGACTTATTAAATAACACTGAAATAAAATTCAAATACAAAAAAATAGTTTAAAAACTAAAACTACAAACCGCGGTCTTAAAAGTAGTAAAGAAGAAAATAATTCTTGCCTGATATTCATGTATTGAATTTGCATATTGCTGTTTAATTAAAAGTATAAAAATTATTATAGAGATCAGTCGTAGTCACATGCCACGAATGCGTGCCCGCGTGGAACACGAATGTGCCGGTCAACACGGCCTGTCATCGTCATAGGACTGACTGAGCTAGCCCATTGCATTACTCACCGTCCACAGGCCCGCGCTTACGGCGGGAAGCCATCACGTGGCCCCCAGTGCCCCTCAGTAGTAGCTTTGGCTTTAGCTGACTAAAACATGCGACTAATACAAACCTGGCGAAATGCTGGTGTACTATTAGGTACATCTCTGCCTAATCCTCCGGAGATTACAGGCGTGATGCAATATACTTAAAAAACCTCTCACGTAATGTCTTACTAATTTATTATTTTTGATTTTGTTCACAGGTATGTTCCAAGCTTCCAAGTTCCGCAAATAGCTGGCGATTAGCTGAGTATTTTCGTTTACCGGTTCAGGTAGGACGTGCCACTGATTTTATTAAAATGTCTTTCATTGATCTAACGTTATTATAATGAGCAGTGATAGCCTAGCGGCGCAGTGACCCCTAGCATACGGCGTATTTTCTACGGCGCCGACGACGCGCCTCATCAGCGCGTCTACGCGCTTCAAAATTCTTCTTAAATCTTGTTTGATCGGTTGTACGGGGCGATCGTGAAACGCGCGTCCTTTGCGCGTATACGCCAAGCCGACCCTTTGTACGCGTTTTACGCGCGATTGTATCGTGTTTTACTCGCGTTTGAATCTTTAAAAACGAAAAAAATGGGATCTACGGCGCCGACGATGCATGTTCGTGAAATGCGCGTTGTTCTAAGACAAGCTCTAGATTTTTGCATACATTGTGTCTATTTCATAATTGTCACTTGCAGCCAATTTAGACACCCATAAGCGGGCTAAAACTCTGACAGTTGGTTAGGCACCGACCACACGTTATGAAAGATTGATAAAACTAGATAACTTGACCTTGAACATTGAATTAGGTGAAAGTAAAACGAATAAAATCATAAAACGAATTAGATACGATATTTTAATATGCACCAAAACACGAAATATAATATTCACACTAAGTCACACGCAACACGCAATTCGCAACCATTGCGTCAAAACATTGTTGAGCACAATCGACCTTGTCATGTTCCCACTGTTGGGATTCAGGCCTCAGCTCCATGCGAGGGGGTCGTAGATCATACCACGAATCATTAGCTCTAAGAAATTCCGGTTTCCTCACGAAGTTTTCCTTCACCGTTTTGAGAGCAGTGGCGATGAAATAATTCACGCAAAGTAATGCGTCTGCCTGGGTTTGAACCCACTACTTACTGATCGTTAGTCGGAGTTGCCACCACTGGGCCACTGCTGCTCCTGCTAAAACATTGTTGAACCTTTCTCAAAATCCAATTCCCCGAGCAAAACAACAGAACTTGTACAAACAGAACCTTGTTCTTTCAACCATTTTACCCGTAAACACTAACGTAACACAAAATTACCGCAATCTCAGTAATTAAAACAGGAAAAAACAGCGGATTGTAAAAGAAAACTGATTTGTAAGCAACTTCGGAACTTTATGGGCCGTATGTAAGCGAGCTGGGACATAAATATTGCTGGGAAACCACTACCATGAAATCACGCGAAATAAACTTCGCTTGCGAGATTTCTAGATTGTTATATAACAAGAATTCAAGTAGGTACAGTCATGAGCAATCATATGTATACACTTGGCCAAGTTCAAACGCGAAGAACTTTGAAATATGAACTTCTTTATGATGACAGGGTTCCAAAATATTAGTTTCGTTTCGTAACATAAAAATGAAATGATTACAGTATGCGAAAATTGCATCTAAAGTTTGGTAAATGTATACATATTTGTGCTGCTGACTATACATTACTATAGAGTTCCGAGCGTTGATATTTTTCGACGGTTTAAATAAAAATAATGAATCATCGAGTTTATTTCTTTTTAATTTATAATTATCTTGACGGGTACTGTTCAACATAATTCGAATTAAAATATTTTATTGCAATTCATAATTTTCGCTTAAAAGTGATAAATAAAGATAAAAACAGGACTGAAAATAATAGTCGACACTCAGCATTGTTGTGCTATGCGGAGCCACAGCAAAGCGCTGATTTTCAGTAGGTACCTGAAAATAAACTTACGGAAAATAAAAAAGAGTTTCGTTTTTGAATACATAAAAAAGTACATAAAAAATTGAAAAACCCGACTGAAAAACAGCTTTTTTTTAATCCACGATATGGCCCCCAAAATCAGCAAATATCTTTGTTTTTTAATTTAAATGTAACCGGTGACACTGGCGCCATCAAGACGAATCTAACGACGTAGGTATATTTTATTCAAATCCCTTCATCCGTTTAGGAGTTATGAGGGAGCAAAGAAACGGACATACACACACGCCAAACACATAACCCTCCTTTTGGGCTTGGCCGCAGTTGGGTAATAACGTTCCCACAATTGTAACAATAGGCAATGAGTAAACGAATACAAGTGTTGAAGTTTACGAAGATTAGGATATTGACAAACAGTCGATGGGAATTGTATGGAAAGTAGGCGCAATGAAAGTAAAGGAGTTATTGCTCTCAGTTATTGGCAGACGAAGATAAAACCCTTGACCGCAGGGGTCTGAAGACCTAGATATGAGCAATTATTTTACAACACTTTCTAGAAGTGAAATTGTTTGGATAGATCGATTCTGTTTCTACGAACTGTACATAAATATTAGTTTTGGTAAGATAAATAATATCACGATGTCAGTGTAAATGACAGCATTTACACTGAAAATGGGATATTTACCATATTTATTTCTTTCAAGTTTACAATATTTTGGCACAATTGCAACGGTGAAGAAAAAAAATTGTGAGGAACCGCCATGCCTTAGAACCACAAAATTCGAAGACCTGTGACATCTACCAATCCGCACTGGGCCCGTGTGGTGGATTATAGCCCATTCCTCTTCTAGAGAGGAGGCCTGAGTCCCTGCAGTGAGAACATAGCCTGATGATGATGATTGCACAATGATGATGGATCAGTTTATCCGTTTACCCCTTTTCAATGATAATCAGAGTACTTTATTTAGGATAGAGTTCTGACAAAAAGTAGAAGTATAAACGGCCTCAACTTACATGTCGTGAGTTCAAATCCAGCACGCTATTTTACTTTTGTAATTTATTTCATCACCACAACCCTCAACACTGTGAGAGTTTCTAGTGTGATTAGTTTATAAAGCTTCACTAATGAAACACCCTCTGTCTAACCGTTCGGGAATTGCAGGCGTGATGTTATCTTAAGTCACTAATGAAATCAAGTAAGGAACGTGCACCACCGACGTATAAACTAAAGTTTATCTTTATTACTATTGGAAACGTTTTAATTATATCATTGGATACACCTGATGATTGAAACTGGATCTATTAAATCCTGGTTTATGACATTATCCAGAGGTCTAAGTAGAAAACGGTCACGGCAATGACACTATAAAATCTTAATTGCTATAAATCTAACCTGTAAATGCTAGATACTTCCTAGCATGTCTAGATACGTGTCTTGTCTTATGTGTTAGGACGGAACAAAACCATCGTTGGACGACTCAATTATCAAACTCGATAGTACTTTGAACCTTAAAGTCTTCTATCTATCAATATTTCATTCTCTAGTCTATTTTTATCCACTTATTAGGGTACCAAGTCTTCTCCTACCCTTTCATATGCATACAGTAGCGTCGTATTAGATATATTGTAAAGTTCGCTTCGAATCTTACTCGAGTGATTGCACCAAATTTTAAGGCTTTTCAATAACCGACAAAGGCTGACTCGTGGTAAGACCCTGCAGTAACTTGTAAAAAGATTTCGATTTACGACAGAAAGTTGTGGTTTTCAGAATTTCGGTAATAAAGTGGGCTTCGCGGTACAATCTCTGGGTAACGACTTACGATCGAACAGTCGTAACATAAAAGTTTGGACACCGATGTTCCGAAAACTGCCGAACTCGACCGAGGATTTCATATGACGTTCTAGGAAGTTGGGATCTATTGTGTTGGAATTTTGATTAAAACTGTGTCTTGACTACGTTTGCGGTAGCGATTTAGTTTCTGTTTTTTTTTTTATTTTGTTTTGTTTTGACAAAAGAAATACAGTTCATGTTAAAACTTCATGATTAATAAACATTTAAGTGCTTTAGGGGATGATTCAAAAAGTCCTCCCTAAATGCTCAATTTTGTTGTCTATGAAACTCCAAGAAAGTATGGGAAAATAACATGCTACGCAGCTGCGGTTTAGACCATACCTTGTTCGTCACTGAATACATTTAGGAAACACCTGGGGGAGACCTATGTCCAGCAGTGGTCGACTTTTGGCTGAAATGATGATCACGATGATGAAATTTAAGACGTTTATTTTTATGTACTAGTCAACATAATATGTGCGTTATACTAGACAAAAGTACAGTGTCAAGATTGTTTGATTTCATCATTTTAGAATGATTTTGTTCAGATACAATCTACTATAGAATATTTATTTATTTATTTATTAAACTTTATGCACAAGCAAAAAACTGTACAAAGGCAGGAATATAAAAAAAAAGGAAAAAGGTTAAAAGGAAAAGAAAAAAAAAGAAGGGAAAGGGAAGGAAGGGAGGAGAAGAAGGAGGAGAAGGGGAAGGGGGGGGGGGGGAGGGGAAGGGAAGGTTTAAACGAATATGTCTTTTCATGCACCTGAAATCGATCGCGTGCTCTAGGAAAGAGCCATATAGGATACCTAAATGGGGCGCAGCAGGCTCTGTGCAAGTCACTACATTCTGTCTTCTGACATTGTAAGCTAAAACCAGATATTCCTTTACAAAGCGTCAACTTTCTTATAGCTGACGGTAACTGCTTTCAGCGACAATAAATACAGATTTTATTGAAACATCTCACAGTTTTATGTTCGTCACCCGTTTACTTGGTTTTGATTTCCTTTGGGGGACCCAGACGGTACGTTAAATATAGGATATAATAATATATATTTTATGGCTTTATATCCAGTTAACGCAGAACGCTATTGTTTTTACGACGACGTTTAATAAAATGATATTATGAAATGATACTACGAATATTACAGCCGGTTTCAACATATACGAACCTATAGCTATCTCGTATTATTGCTCAATATAGACGTAGTTTAAATATAGAATATTTGAATTAATATTTACTAAAATCTGCCACAGTGTAAACTTATATAAATAAAATATATTTTTTTACACGTCTATACCGTCCGACTCCTGAGACAACGAGGCAACGGTGACTCCCGAGATATCGAGATTAGAAAAAAAACTAATTAGTCAATTAACTAAGAAGTAGTTATAATTGAAAAATATTGAGTACCTACGTGTTTTTTGATTCATAAAATTTATAAAAATCGACGAAGATAAAACGCGTCAAAGTTACACGTCAAAGACGTCACAATCTAGTAAAACATGTACTGAAATGTGACGTCACACGAGTTTTCGAAGCACTTTACAGTCTTCATTTTTTCTTTACGTGAAAAAAAAATGAAGAGAAGTGTCCAATATTTTTCGGAAATCTATCTGACGGACTAGTTCGTTATTTTTTTGTCAAGTACCCAATTGAAAAAAGGCTGCATAATTATGTACGAATACCTATGTAATTTTAATTCTTACAACTTTGTAGTAGTTCAGAAGTTATTCAATAACAAAATCGTTGTAAAAGCGGATAAGTCTAATTGTCCTTTTTTTTTATTAAATACTAAATAATTGAGAAGTATGGAACAAGATAGCATACTGCGCCGACCCCGAATTAATTGTGCAAGGGCAAAAAAACGATGATGAATAATAAGTCTGATATCTTTTCTTCTAGTTCAATTAGTATTTCCTGACTAGTGTAACACAAACAATCACAGCGCCTTTCTAAGCAAAACTACTTTAAAGCAAGATTATGGCTCTAATTGTAGCTCTATTTAAACCCGTTGGGGATCGTAAATCCCTTTCCTGAGTCGGCTTTTATGGGTTTACTGAGATGACATGCAGTAGATAGAAACGTATGTGCGTTTTATGGATATAATTTACTTCCTGGTTTGTTTAGAAGGGGAACATGACAAAGGTACTGCGTTGTTGATAAGTAAATGTCTGTGGCAATGTTGGTTTATCGTCTATTTGTTTTTATTTTTGACTCGCGGACATCACGCCGATTCACTCGCGTAGTTCCCGTTTCCGTGGGAATACAAGGATAAAAAGTAGCCTATGTCACCTGGCGATAGTGTAGCTTCCCAACGGTGAATGAATTTTCAAGTCGGTCTTGTAGTTTCGGAATCTAGTCGTTACAAACGAACAAACAAATCTTTCCTCTTTATAATATTTGTTTTTGATAACAAACCTTTTATAGTACATTGAAGTACGTTTTAACTTTAACTTTTGATGTATTTTGAAGAGCTTGTGGCTAAGTAATAACAGTTCCTTGGGTCAATTTTCAGGTTATGCCGCACTTGCATAGGTTGGTCCGTGGGTCACTCATTACATACTAAGTTTCCTCCATGCCTCGGAAATCACGTCAAAACGTTGGTCCCAGTTGCGGCTGGCAATAGAGTTGAAAACCAAATAGATTTCCAAAAAATCTTGGACACGTATTTTTTATTTTTTCACGTAAAGAAACAATGAAGACGATACAGTGCTTTAAAAACTCGTGTGACGTCATATTCTAAGACATTAGTATGTCATTTTTTACCGGTCAGTGACGTCACAAAGCCCTACTAAAATCTTTGACGCGGTTTATCTTCGTCGATTTTTATTCATTTGATAAAACAAAAAAAACGTATCCAATATTTTTCGATAATCTAACAGATGGACTAGAATTAGAAATTAGAATCACATTTTTTTTGGCAGTAAATATCCCTATTGTAGATCTTTGACAGTCATAAGAGGTAGTCAGTAGCCATTACGGTGCACGGTAAAACTCTAATGAGTTTATGTTTGCACCAACTTGTTGTAATGTAAGTGTACTAATAATAGATAAATAAATAAATAAATAAATAAATAAATTAGAAAATTCAAATACTAAAGATTCCTAAGCTTTTAAGAAGATGAAAATGTTGTAAGCCTTTACAAAATAAGTAATTCCTAGACAAAAATTTTCAAAACAGATTTTCTGAAGATCAACACGTTTATAAATAACGAATAATTTGAAATGTTAGCTATAAAACCAATAACAACTGTTATGATACAGTTTAACGTTAAACGTTTTATTTTATTTTATCGTTATTGAGTTACATAATAATATTATTGCTTGAAGCTATGGTCTGATAGATGGCGTGAAGAATGATTGAGATTAAAGTCAATTCAGATTTAAATACAATTGTTTTTTGTTTACGTGTTTGTTCCTAATTTGTTACATTAATTATGCATGATTCTTTGATGCTTTCTACAGGCCTGGTAGAAAGACATACATATCCGATACTTACTATTAATTTTAGACGGAGTCGATATTATTTCTTTTAACGTGTGTTTCCTGCCTAACCTTGTCAGAGTTTGTATGACGCCCATGACTTGGCTTTACTTGTCGTCGAGAAAGACGGTGAGTAATGGGCTAGCTCGCCGTCCGTCCGTTTTATGACGAGGACAGGCCGTGTCGACGGCGCGTTCGTGTTCTACGCGCGCCTCAAAGAGATGTCAGCAACATGGAAGGAGCGACGCCCCTCGCGGCTGCGGGATGTTGTAAGAGACACCGCGGCCTTAACATAAAGGGCCAAGAAGGAACATGGGTGGTTTTTAGTCAGTAGAAGTCTGACACTCCCTTTCGCTCTGCCCAAGAGCGGGAGGGGTTATGTGATGATTTTCCAACAGCCAAAAAAATCAAAAAGGTGCGTCTGATATTTCTCGACAGCATGGAGGTAAATATGACAGGAAACCAGCTTTGGTTACCTCACTAAGATGTTCTGCACCGAAGCAAGTGATTTTAAAAATGCGGTGCTTTACTGAGCTATTTTTTTACACAAGACAGTTATGGTTTTATTAAATTAATTAACTGTTATTAGGTTATATTTTGTATACAGTTGCTCTTATGTTTATTCCCTATTGCTTTCATTAATAGGTCAAAATTAGCACACACGACACACCGGCTCCCGCTCTCCCTGTGGCTAAAGCTCTCATGCTAATGCCACACATTCATGGCCTTATTCGATTTATATGTTAATTTATTTAAGGTTTTCCGTGTTTCGAATTATATTAGAACCATTTAAGTACGCTTTTTGTATATTTAGATAGGCGTAATGGGTAATCGATTGAAATTGCTGTAACGATCGTAAGTCATGAATGTTTGATTTCAATTTTATGTCTGTTCGGAAAATCGTTTTTGGTTTGCGTGATGTGGTTATTTTATAACAGTTTTAGTTGATAGGACTTTGATCTAGGCGGTATATTATATAAAAGCGTTTATTCTTTTTATTTAGGTGGGACATCAAACCTCTACAGCATATAGTATAAAAAAGAGGTACACAAAACACAAACAATACTGTAGCGCACAACGATGTTCACAGATTAGCTGTGGAATACTTACATATAATTAAACGCTAGGATAATGACAATAACTAATACATAACAAAATTACAAATTAAACTTACTTGACTGCTTACAATCTATAATTTTACACACTGTACATAAATCAAATCAAAAGAGCTCCTTGAGTATAAGATCTTTGAACTTATTATGAAAACTTGCAAAAATATCAATATGTTCAAAGGCCTCATTGTAGGTATCTATCATTCTGCGAGCAGGTGAGCGCAAACCAGTGTTAGAATGGCAAGTTAGTTAAGATTTGCTTAAGTATAAACTAAACGTTCCGATAAGCAAATTACTTCTTCACCCATGTGCATCATATTAACTGCTTTTACAACTATTTTTATAGTGATTGTTTGTATCTTGATCCTATTTATCATTTACCAAAAGTTCATGTTCCGATTATCAATAAACTGAAAAAAAATACTAAGTTTGTTTTTGTGTTTTGTCTCAGAATACCTATTAGAATAAAAAAACACCGACCAACTGTCTATAATTTAAATGTCTTTTACAAGTTATTTTTATTAGTTTGTTAAAACCAATAAAACGTTGCAGCATTTATTATTTAGGGCCTTCCAACATGTGATTTCATTATAAAATGGATAAAACCTAATCTAAGTTAAATATAGCCTAATAGCCATTAATATTTAAGTCGTTCCTAAAAACAAAACCCTCTATAATACATATTATCTCTTAAAGAACTCAAACCGATAAAAATAAAATTTGAACTACGAAAATGGGAAAACTTCAGTACAAAATTGAAAACTGCATCCAATACGGGTTCACGTAACAAATAGCTGTGATTGCTGAAGTTCGCCCACGGCTCCAGGGTTCAATATTAGGCAATATATTCCATGTTTAGTCGCTATTTATTTGTTGAACGGATGTTTAAGTCTGGCTAGAGTTAAATATTTTGGAAATTGAGCTGGAAAAATGTGTTTAAAATTCTTCTTCTTTTTCTTTCTTTGTTTTTGTGTTTTTAATTCTTTGCTGCCCTTCTCTATTCTCTGGCACACTAAGGAATTTTTAATACAAATAAAGAATAGTTAGAAAAATAACTTTCAGTCGATTTTCTCTTCCACTGTATGATTCCACAAATCCTGCGTTATACAACTCGCTCGTGCCTTAAACCCTGCACACCATAAAACCCAAAAGAGCGTGAAGATAATAGATAAAGTTCAATACTTGGCAACATTGTACGTCTACGTTTTAACATCAGTGTTGCTATTACATTTCATGAGTTCACTAGACCAGATTAAACCACTAAACGTTATCGAGCAATAATCTAGAATTATTTTATTATAGTGTATTTAGCTAATGGGTATATACGGTAATAGTGTTGGCTATAAGGACAATAGCCTTTTAAGTAATTGTGTTAAACTCAGCTTTCTCTGCTGCAAGTCAGACAGAAAGAGCTTAACAGATGGTAGCGTGAAAATGTGGAAGACGTAATACATCGATGTAATTTTGTTATCTCTTTTTTCCAAATTTAACTTTTGCTATTCCAACCTTCCCGATAGGCAGTTCATGTCTGATTCTACTCACAGACACACTCACAGCAAGCCCAAACTCATGGCAAACACACGCATTTACAATGCCAAATTTCACTTTGACAATTCAACAAGATTCATTGTCCTAATTACATTGAAAAATAGACCATTTTTCCAAGCAATATGCAACACGAGGGCTTAATAAGGTGTTTACTACTTCCTTAGGCAAAATCTATCAAAAGGAATTGATTTCTGTATGATAATTATCTGTATAAAAATAGTACCATAGCATGTGGCTAGAACAACTATAGTCATAAACAATATTTACCACTATTTTCTCAAAAGCGTTTGAATGGGAAAGCCTGTGATGGTCACACTGCGTCTTCGCTATAATGAGTTACGTGAGGACGCGTTTACACTGTCAAGTGAAGCCTGTTAGAGTATTCGATTTAAGAAGGAATTACATCAAAAGCCTTGACTGGACACAGGTTGACTGAAGCAAGGAAAACTTATTTTGGTGGAGATTCATTTATGACTCTGCCCTATAGTATGTACTCTACACCGAAAATGCCAAACTTTTTGTCAAATTTTGGGCTGAGAATTTGAATGGTCATAGACACGCAAAGAAGAAGAATACATCAAGGATTGTATTCTAAATATGCAACTAATAACTTAAACCTTCAAAATATGACCTTTAACGTTTCGGCTGCAAAAATATATCAGTGTGAAGAGGCCCAGGGCTAATACAATTTTGGCAAAGTCAAAATTAAGTAGTACTGGCTTTTGGTACAAAAAAAGTATCGATCCGTTAGAAGCCGTAAAATGTGACTTCTTTGAAGTTTCTTTATCTTCTGACTTCTTTGAAATTTATTGTCGCACAGACGCATTTCAATTCGGCCAAATGTAAACGCGCCCTCGCAAGTCCAGTAGGGCTACCTAACTGGGACACAGGCCGATGAAAGATTTTAATCTAGCGTGCAATCTTAGACCTAAACACCAATTTATGCGGTTCCAGACATGAACAAGTTTATGACACCAAATGTACCAATTTTCTGCTCATTTTGCGTCTTACTGGAAAACTTTATGGTAGCTGAATTTGATATTATTAAAATCCTACCCTCCTAGTAAGGTTTCTAGTTCGTATTTGCAGTTAGATATAAGAGCTATTTGGTATGCTTTTAGCTCGATGATTAAGATTACGATATTTTTTTATGTGTACTGAAATTACTCACACTTTATTACTTAGTAATACATAACAGTAGGTATAATTTGTCGAGAGTATTGCATTGAACATTAAAAAAAAGTTTCCTGTATTGAAAACTGAAATCTACCGAAAGACGTACTATTTAATAACCTTTTATTTTCTTCTGAAAATCTTCAGGGGCCATCACAATAATGCGACGTCCTGCAGTAAGCTGTCAACATACGGCAGTACTCACTCCATTTTATTGATCTGTACACATATACCATCGAATGACGTCAACGTCATTTCCAGTGCCAGAATCAAAAACCACTGGCACTGGTTCTGAATTTCGCGCACACGCAAATAGATCCTTAATCAGTTAGCTATATGACTCATATTGCCACTAAAAACTTACAAAAGTAAAGTGCAATCGACTATGCTTCAGCGTCGTTGACGTAGGAAGGTCGCCATTCGCAGAGCTGTGTTTGATTGCTTCCAGAACATTAGCATAAATCGCAGAGGACTATTAACGACCTCAATTGTTGTTCCGTGTCATGTCATGTGTTTTGTAGTTTTTTGTTTGTTTACAAAATAGCATTACATCGCTTCTTATCCCTGGAGGGTTAGGCAAAGGTAGGTATTTAATAGTTACACCCACATTTCGCGAACTACGTGTATGTCCCATGTAGCCTATTACATTACTCTTTTTTTTTAATTGAACCCAGAAATTTATGTACAGCACTCACGCTTGCAAACATTAGACTAACATGGCAACCCTCTAATTATGCTTGATTTACTAAATTGAAATGACTACACACATATTACATTAAAAAATTGATCTGTTTAATCCCACCACGCTTGTCGCTTATGGATTACATACCCACTGCGATCGCGAACTATATTTTAACGATATTTTAATGATTTCATGTTCACTTTCCATTTTCACTGTTTATCGCATAATAATTATAATTAATTATACTGTCGGACACTATAGTTTTATCTTTTAAGATCGCGATGTTTTTATTGTCAGTATTTTATAGTGTTTGTGCTTTTTACTTTCGCTGTTTTCAATTACTTTGATCGCTTGAAGTTATAAAACTGTCGTTTAATCTGTTTATTGTTTTTACTTGGAAAAGGTTGTCGTGGTATGGGCATGTGATGCTGAGGAATAAGGAAAATGTCGTGAGGAAGGGGTTGAATATGTATGTGGATGGGTAAAAGAGTAGAGGAAGACCAAAGAAACGATGGATGGATTGTGTTAAGAATGATATGGTAAGAAAGGAGGTGTCTCATGAGGTGACGAGAAACAGAAGTGTGGAAGAAGAAGACATACCTACTGGCTTGCCCTAAATAAATTGGGATAAGGGCAGGGGAATGGATAATGGTGATGATTAAGCAGTGAATCAGTTAAACAAATCAGTGAAGTAAGGAGATGTAGCTACTTTATGCAGAAGATAATAATCTTAAAGCCACCTCTTGCGAATCTCAAGAGATCGCAAGACACGTCGTAGATGCATTTCAATGAGTGGCAATTTTGAAATGCACGTGTGGAGCACTCAGTGCAATCAACACCCGATTGTGCAATACACTTTAAATATTATGTTTGCCTTATGTTAAAAAAAAAACATCTTCTTAACAGCGTGAATATTGCGGTGAAAATTGTTGTCAAAATAAATAGCTTTGGGAATGCGAGCTTCGTGCAATTAGCACGAAGTTCTGCTGTCACTTTAATAACAAATCTATATTCAGAGTCAGAAATGGGTTGAAAACAATTCCTGCCTGTACGAGGATAATCCTGGCAATACTTTCCTAATCGGTCAATGTCTTTATAACGCTACGAACGTTTTATTTCGTTTGGAAGAATATTTTAAAGAAAAATATTATTTTGTCGCATTTACCTAACGTGCTTACAAAATGACAAAAAAAAAAAGAACAAACATAAAACACACATTTAAAAATCCGGAACTTCAGATTTTAGCGTGCACTTTCGTGACTGCGACAAGCAAGTCATTCCAAGGGATACGACAGCACAGTGGGTGAAACAGAACACAATTATGAAGCAGTCCAAATTCAACAATGACCAATGTCCAATTCAAATACTACGCGCAATAAGCACACAGAGTTTTATTCAACCACACAACGAAACTGTATCTAGACCCAGCAGTAATTACACCGACGAACAACTAGATAGTTAGTACTCAAACATAAACCCTAGCCCGCCTTGATTTATAAGAACTATATCCATTCACGTTACGTCGTCGGGACTAGAAAATTCATGTACCAATTACATTGATCAAATGAGATTCGGTATGAACCACTAATTTAGCTCTACATACATACATTTTGCGGCCGCTTTAATATCTTGTTTAGTATTTTGATTGGTTGCTCGCCATCCTACCGAGCTTGGGCGTGGCGCAAGATAAAATATCGGAAGAGATACTTGCAATTTATAACGTTCATAAGTTAAATGAATGCTGTATGATTCATTGGTTACTGTGTAGAGGAAATGTTACTTTTATGAGAGTAATATACTCGATGGGGTTACATTTCCTTTAGTGTGCTAGTTGGGAATATAGTTCGAATTAATGATAGCTTTCGATCATCAACTTGATCGCTGCTTTTGGATTGATGAAGAAATTATGACTGGTTGATTAAAACTGCCTCGATTCTATTCGAAATCGACTGCCTCGTTGAAATAGTGGCCGATAGCGCGACTTCTGTGTGCAGCATTCAATTCCCAGGGGCACAAAGTTATTGAATTTTCATAACAGGATGTTTTTAGTAGCATCAGCGGAATCTGCATTTTTTGTCCGGTTGATGTTAATAAGTTCGCCCCCTAGTACATGGTACTCAAATAAAACGGTCTAACCAATAGTCCAGTTAAGGATCTATTTACACCCTTCATTTTATACAACCCACGTTTTACCCCAACAGAGGATCGACCATTCAAAACAATCACCGTCTTTTCAACCCCGAACTTTAAACCCCAGGTAAACACTGAGATTTTAACAAAATAAACATAAGTTCCAATAGATTCTAACGGAATGTTTTATGTGGTCAATTTAAACGAAAGGATAAGGAGTAACAATTTGAGTTCAGAGCTACGAGTAGTTTCCAATAAGTGTAACGAACGGCGGAAAGTTCTGGAGGTTGTTAAAAACTTTAACAAGGCGAAGGGAGAGGAGACTTATTGAATTCTGGTTTAAGGCTATGCGTACTCCCGTCGGGGCTGCGGGTTGTTCAGAAGTTTCCGCGGCCACGACATATAGGGCTAAGAAGGAACATGGGTGGTTTTAAGTTAGTAGAAGTCTGACACTCCCTTTCGCTCTGCGCAAGAGCGAGAGGGGTTATTTGATGATTTTCTACCCGCCAAAAAAAAGGCTATGCGTGCTTATTTTCTGTTTTCTTTAAATATTGATTTCGGTGTCACTTCTGGAGAAAGGCCTCCCCCATACCATTCCAAGTACTCTTCTCGTTCACCACCTTAAACCAACAGGACAGAAGATTTATAAAACTTCAGGAATTTATCATCACATCTATAAATTTATATAGATTAGATATATATTTATTTTTACCTACAAATGACGTCATAACCCCCCACTCATGATCTTTGAGGCGTTTTATCTCCGTCAATTTTAATTAATTTCATAAAACAAAAAACACGTATCCAATATTTTTCGATAATCTAACTGATGGACTAATTAGAATAATATTTTTTTACCCAGTCCGATCCCCTATTTGCAACAATTCAACATCAACTTATGTGTACAGAAAGAAGGAAAGGACCCTTATCCAAGAGTGGAACAAAAAAATGATTGAGATTAGATTACCCTTAACGGCTATAAGAACATTTTAAGGGCATTTCTTTGATAGCAGATTTTCCAAAAGTAAACGGAAAAAGAAATCTGTAACTTAATTTTTGTTTCAGCGAAGTTTGTTGTCACTTTGTGATGCGAATCTTGTCCAAAGTTTTTTTTCTTCAATTCTTTTTTGCTACTGTCTGTTTGTCTGAGATAAAATTAATAATTATGCTTTAAAATGGTCATGTAAGCAGAAATGATATTACGATAGATTGAAGGCTTTATTAATGGTCTCTGAATCATTTATTTGTGTTCTAGAACTTTATTTCTACTTTTAGAATAATTTAAAACTTAATATTTACAAAAAGGGGAGAAGGGGCTTAAGATCGTTATGTTACTACCTAAATAGTTAGGTAGGTAAAATAAACGAACTTAAACCAACAAAATTAACAACAGGCCGCTTTTAGGCGTCTCAGTGAGGGTCTTCATTTTTAAGATCAATGTCAAATATTTTATATTTATTATATTTGAACAGTTTTGCTTCCAATTTTGCATGACACCCAAAACGTCTTCTACCATCCCAACTTGCCACGATCTGCGCAAAATTATCTCTCTTTATACTACAACAAAAATCTGACCACAGATCCTAACCACATACCGACAAATCTTAGGAAAGCAACCAATACACATTGAACAATAATTCTTTACACGATTTCCAACGAGCGTTCGCATACCCGCTACGTTTTCACTTAAAGGCCTGTGCAGACGAGATACTGTTGTTGGGACATTTTAACGTTACTTTCTTTTTTTTTGGTTGAAAAATCATTAAATGACCCCTCCCGCTCTGGTCGGAGCAGAAGGAAGTGACAGACTTGTATTATAATCTAAAATCATGCCTGTAACCTCCAAAGGTTCGGGCAGAGGTGTGATTAATGGTACACTCACATTCCACCAGTTAAGTATATGGCTGCGATCTTATTGACATCCACCGGCAAGAATTAAAAACTACAGGCTGCTGCCGAGAAATTTCGAATATTCATATTTAGCCAGTTAAGTATTTGTAGTTATGTACCTGCGCGAAATTATTATTGTCAACCAGACACGAATGTAAAATACGAACTGCTATCCTGAAAATTCAGGTGTATAAATTTAATTGCACTGCTCGACCCACTAATAAGTAGCGCTTATGACAGCCCAAGATCAACCAAGTTTGTGCCTGTCAAAATTGATTTCGTACAACTGCATCGAATAACGCACTCGAGGGACATCAAATTCCGCGTACAATAAAGTCCCCCGAATAACTGAAGACATTAACAGATTGAGCAACACAATTTTTTCCAAAATACGTCATCGCATAATTATAGTGATTTTTCATCCACGTTGATAGAGTATTGTATTTAAGTAAGTTTTAAGTCTTCGATAGGCATTTTGTTCGAGGCATTGGGGATTGTCTCGACGGAAAAAAGTTCCTCGTCTGCACTAGCCTTAACAAGACGACCGGTAACTCACATACGTATGTTGGAAATACGCTACCGATGGATCTTACACACTGACCTATTTGGAACTGCCAGCCTTATAAGGATAACTAGGGATCGGAAAAAGAATCGATACCTGTGTTGTTTATCGATAGTCGTATTGCAGAAGTATCGATTATTGTTCCGATACGTAGCTTATTTTGTACTCGATATAAAATTTTGTTTAGATTTAGTATCGTTCTTTATCGAATAATCAAAAGTCCAGAAAGGTCGATTCATACGGGTGGGTTGGGACTTTTTGCTTAACCATTTACATTGGTTGACGGACACGGAAAGAGTGTGATAGATTTTCATGAAAATTTAATTGTTTCAGAAATAAGACGTTAGTTACGATTAGTAACCAAAGGAACCCAAAGGTTGAATGATGGAGAATGCCGTGTGGCATTAATTCCACCTATGTACATGAAGTTTAAATAAATAAATAATTAAGTAGGTATCAATATTTTCATCCTACTACCATAATCGATTCTATTAAAATTGAGACCGATTCCATTAAAACTGAGCTGTCAAAAATATTCGTTTCTTCACCAATATGGAACGTTATATATGGAAATTATAGCATCACTACATATCTCCGTAAATGGTCGGACTGAAACGGACCACCAATAATTATTTTGTAGCCTGTGGTATATGGCAAAGCCAGTTTGTAGAAGGAAGTGGAGAGATATAGTTGACGGTAATTACATCGTTAAGCTGTGGTATTAGATTCTTGTTATGGTACTGTAATTATAATTACCTATTTCCAGCGAGGTGCTGGTTAATGATTAATTTTGTGTCAACGTTGATTACGACTCTATTTTACCGGTTTTGAGCGACATATTCCTATTTTTAGTGGTATAGGGTTTTTCCATCAGGAATAACAGTCAGCGAGATTACATAACTCTAATCTATTTAATTTGCAAGTAAATAAGCTTCTCTTGGGTTGGCTCGTTCAATCGTCGACCTTATCTCTGCCCTTAAGATAAGATTGAAATCTAGAGCCGGCCTTGCAAATATTAAAAAAAAAAATAATCTGCCGGTTAATGGCAATAAATATGGGTGTGCTAATGGGTCTACTTCTGCCTTATCCTCCGAAAATTTTAGGCGTGAAGTTTACTCCTATTATAGAGAATAGTGTGATTTTGAGCCAATAGGTCCTATTTGCAAATAAGTTTTAGCCTTTAGGCCTAATTGGACATATAATATATCATGTCCAAGTTGTTGTCTAAGTTGAATGTCTAGCACCTGTCACCGATCCACGGATAACTCAAAACCTACATTTCCCTAAAGGTCACGGAGGTCAGACGGACAGCCTTAGTCAGAACACCTGCTCTACTTGCAAAAGATAAGCCGAAAGTAGAATCAACACTAATCCTACTTCTGATGTAAACGAAAGTTCGTGAGTATGTTTGGATAATTGTTGGTCCTTCAATTTAATAATATTGAATGGAATTTTATAAAACTTCCTAAAAACTTAGCATATGCAATGGAATGACAATAGTGTATTTTCTAAAGGAATTAATTTGACTTAAAATTTAGTGCAAGTGAGCTTTGTCTTCCTGGTACTTTTTTTTAGGTTTTGGATGTCATATTGTAAACCACGGACAGCTGACCAAAGAACAAATTATTGTGGTACATTATATCTCGGTACGAGTAGTAGACATGTTTCCGCCCTAATCGCAGGGGAAGCCTCGAATAAAATCTAGTTACAATATATAAAAATAACACACCCGATCCCTCATTCAATTTTGACGGCTTCGTATGAAAAATGGGCCAACTTCTGATAGAGTATCCTGTAGATAAGCTATCAGAAATTGGCCCGAAACAGAAAAGTGTAAATGGTTTACCCGATGTAGGTCACCCCTAACTATTTGATTCTCTGTTTACATATTCTCTCAAGACTGGGGCCAATGGTTGAAGGGATAGTCGCATATTCGCTTTTTATTTGTTTTATGAGAATTGGAGGTCCTATTTTCGGTCGGGTCGTGTGGGCGGAATATTTGGACAAAGTTATAGTGTCGTTTTTAGCACGTTGCGGTTCTTAGTTATGAGTTGAGGCTCTAAAACGATGAAAGGTAAATTGGACTATGAGATGCTATTACGATTGTCATCATCATCCCAAATATTTTTTATGCATGTTTGGGTTGGCTTTCGGTCTATGCAGATGCGACAGTAAATGGTTTTTGTCGTCTTAACAAAAACTCAGTGAAATCATAATAAGGAAATAACCTGGCTATATAAAGCTTATCTGTTTTAAACATAGGTTTAAAACAGAACAGAACAGGTTTAGGTGGGGTTTTAAAAATCCCAAATATTTTGCTAACAAATAATTTTTTGTTAGCAAAATATTTGGGATTTTTTGGGTGAAAATATTCTATGTTTAAAACATTTCAATTCAAGTAAAAATCACCGATTTTCGTCTTTAGGGATTCTGAACCCATCTGAAGCCACTTTTCTCAGCTCTTTACGATTCTTATACGCACAAGTGGCGATAAAAGTCTCCCCGACTATGCTTAGAGTACCTCTACGTATAAAATGTAGGCACACAATGTGTTGGAATGTGCAACTGGGGTCTACTAGTTCCACGCTCCATTGCTATCAATCTCCTTAAGCCCTCAGCTTTCCCTTTTTATCAACCGTTTTCCTTGTTGCTTTTGTCTTTATTTAATTATTTGAAGCGATCCCCCTTTTTTATTTGAGCGTGGAAGTTACGACCTTAAAAGTGGGTAGTTTCAGGAGCTAAGTATATATTTACGTCATCAGCGTTTGTTGCCCTTTGTCAGTAAAGTATTTCAATTGATGTTTTAGGGGAAGAGTGACTGGACACTCTGACCAAGTTCTAACTTTGTGACCATTATAATAGAAATCAGCTATTATTAAGGTACAGATCAATGAATTAAAATGACCCTGCGTGTGTTATTTTAAAACAATTAAAAAAGTAAAAGGGCCATAATCTATAACCTATAAAAATTTACTTTTCACTGCTTGATACATTGAGTAGAAAAGTGCTTTATAGGTTCAAAACATTGTTATTATTTTAAACGAAGTTATTTTAATAGCTGCTACATAGTTAAGTTAAAATGTAGCAGGTAAAGGGTTTGCTCTTTGCTACTTAAGTTTAGAGAGTGAATTTCAATGTTACATGCAAATTGAATAATAGTCGGTAATAGCAGGTTAAAAGCCCTATCTGGGAGCGTCATTAAATAATCTTGTTTCACTTTAGTGGAGTCAGAATCGTGCATGGCGTTGTGCACAGTAGGTCAAATACTTAGGTACTTAGAGTGTGAAATGGAATAAAAAAAAGTATTATGATAAAATGAGGAAAATAATTTCGCTTTTATTTGTTGTTAATCTAAGTTAATTTTTGTTTGTTGAGCTTGAATTGATTATTAAGGAGGCAGTCCTTATTTGCACATGCAGTTTGCTCGCTATTCAAACTTTAATTAGTTGCTTTTGTGCATGAGCTCATTAGTGCTAGTGTGCAAAGCGCCAATTAAATTAAAAAGCTAATCGTGCAAGCTACTGTGCGGCAAAAAAACTGCACTTAAATCGTAATGCAAAAAGTTTCTACTAACCTAGTCTTGCTTATCTATTCATCTTAAATTAGACAGGCTCGTCTTTAGAATGCGTTTGCAATCACAAATAATGCTTTCAAATTCAATTACCCACCACACCACTAACAAAGATGTGAAGATACACATCCAATAAACTTCAATAACACAACAAAAGGATCAATCATCACAAATTAATTTAACTCTGACGTGAGATTATATCTGTCAGTCTTTCTGTACATCGGCTTGTCAAGCGAAAGTGACAGTCTAAAGCCATTGATACACAGCTGCCAATCATACTAGAAAGCTCGACTAAGTAGGAGCAGTCTGTACCCAGTATTATATGACCCCTTGTTTAAATATAAGGGATTATTCCAAACCTGACTCGAAATCCTAATCGTTTGTGGATTAGGTTAGGAACTTGAAAAAAAAATTTTTTCTGAACGTAACACTCTTCCTAATCGATGTGTCGTTCTATTATAACTCGAATTGCGATATGCGATATTTTTTTCTATCATATTCCGGGGAAGTGGTTTAAGAAGAGGGGTCAGGTAAAACTGGGTACTTACTGTACAAGCAAATTTACTTGTCAAAACATTATAACGAATTTGAAGAAAGTGCGCTGTGCGATGTTGCGTGCCCTTAGGTCACTCGTGACTTGGCAGTTTTTGTTGTATGATTTGATGTGTGGGTGAGAGATAATGTGGACTATTGTTTAGATTGCGGTAGCTTTGTTTAAGTGTTTGAGATTAGCTCGGGGTTTGCTAAATGGATTGCCTGATGACAAAAATTGAGACTCGGATTGACTTTGGTGAACGTATAGGAAAAAGTATAAGCATAATTCTTAGTATGTGGCAGAAGTAGGGTTAGAGCCCCGCCATGTTCTCTGTTGTAAGAGATACCGCGGCCTCGACATAAGGGCTAAGAAGGAACATGGGTGGTTTTTAGTCAGTAGAAGTCTGACACTCCCTTTTGCTCTGCCCAAGAGTGGGATGTCTTTTATTTGATGATTTCCCACCCCACAAAAAAAAGGGTAGGGTAAGTGTACGATCCTATAATTGATATATTTTTAAATATCAACTCGCAACGGCAAATTCCTTTCAGAAAAATTAACAATGAAATTTTAGCATAAGTATCGTATTAGTTTTTATTACAATTTCCTATAACAAGATCATTCATTAACAAATTAAACCACATTTGAGCATTAGTTATGTAATCAATACAGCTTTAATTATATAATTATCGTAACTAACTAATAGCTATTCATCAATAAACATTTTAGACTGAAAATATATCCTGAAAGTAAAATTTTCTTTAGTCTCTTAAACAGCGTACTCCAGAGATTCTCACCAAAAGGACGTTCGTACGGACATGAATATTTACCTATTCAAATGTAAGCATTCGAATTTTAAATTCAGCATCTGCATGGAACGTCTTAAAATGACGCCAACATTTTCATCTGCTAGACTTTCTTTTAAAGGTATTGGTCCAATTCTGTTTTGCACAAATAAAAGTGCTCTTAACTTTTTCACGCACAAACATTTTTAAAAAGTTGAGCTGTCAATTTGACAGCTTATTATGCTGATATGACACTAAACAATTTCAAAGAGACACTTATCAAACCTTCTTCAACAGACTTCAATCTACCATACAGTCACCAATTTCATTAAACTATCACTGACCACTAGAGTTCACTGCATAATAATATACGGGCGTTTTATAAAGAAGATTCATAAAAAAGAAAAAAAAGGTAGCAGGCAGTTAAACAGTTGGTTAACTCCAAGACTGTCACCATATTTTTGCCATCCTACTAATCTATGGAAGACAGCAATTAACAGAGTGGAAGGCACACTGAAACACAAGCGTTTACCACGTATTCAGTCGAAATATAATCCGTAATTTAATAACAAGACAGTTTGTTCCGTACATTTTGATCGTGTAGGTATTGAACTTTTCTGATTTTATTTCATTTATTTCAGTAACAATTTTACATCGGATCGATAAAATTATAGAATTACAATATAAAATCATTAGTATAACAGTGCCAAGTTGAACATTTGCAAATCCTCTGTGATAATAATTATGTTGATAGTAGATAGTAAAATAAAAAGTAAAATAATTAAAAATATAGAAACAAAATACATTAACATTGAATTGGACAATGATTAGATTCAGAATCATATAGGTATCCACTGAATACGTTGTGGTCACCAGGTATTTTCTAAGCGTCGGTGTCTCACCAGTCCCACCACCCTGTTACTCCTATGAATGTGGGGCAAACCAGAATCAGCACACACAGAATATGTAGAATTTAAATTGATTGTTGTGTCTCTTCCAAGCTCGATATACGCCACTCAACCCATCTCACGACTATCGTGACGATTTCGAAATCGTCAGATAAGTTTCTACGTGTATGTTAATACAAGTAAGTATAGGAAAGTTTGCAATTTGGATCGAAGATTTTTCTTTACCGCTATCTTTGAAATGGATTGGATTTATCTACTTGTGTACATATATTGCAGTAATAAAATGGTTTAGTTATTGAAGAGATATTTTTTAAGCTTTTAGTTAAAAGGCGGCTAAGTGCGCGACAATCTTTTATTTCAGTTTTTTTTTAAAGATAACTAATTGCACTCAATATGTCGTTCTACAATGCCAGTTTGCTTTTAAAATAAGAAAAAATATGCTAGTTTTACGCCTACAAAATTCCGGTAGGTATTGCTCAATATTCACCAAATGATAGCAGAAAATCTGATGTAACTAAAACTCTATACTAACTCTAACTCTATTTTAAAACTTCTTTACTATATAGCAAATAACCTCTTTGGGAACTCTAAAAGACTAAAGACGACACGTCATGCCTTTAAAAAGTCTTCTTTCCTTCTTATTTTAAATGTTCTCTGAAACATCAAGGAACCTCTTTGAGAACTACAAAAGACCCAAAATCTGCGAATTCAAATAATTCCTTCTTATTTTGAATCTACTACGAACAAGGGACCACTTTGAAAACTACAAAAAACAAAAGACGACGACATGTCATTTCAAAAAACGAAAACTTTAAAAATGGCCACGACAGCAGAGACCGTGTCATGAAACATGTCTGACCCACTAAACTGCTATGACACGTGTTACATTTGGGGTGCGAAAGATATTAAGGTAATTTATGTTCGGGTATATGTTAACTTGGGGGACGCAAGGTGTTGCATGATACTTAAAGCGAGTAAAGTGTGGGTGGTGATGTCGTAAAAATAAATTTTAAGTGGTAACATTTGAATATTGTGATAAACTTAGGGCTCGTTTACGGAGACGCGTGACGTCGCGCGACGCATGCAGAAGGCTCGTCGCGTGCTATTTTATTCATTTACTGAGGCGGGTTCACCGCAGCAAATGCTGCATTTTAAACTTAAGAGCGAAAAATCGCTTCTCATAAAATCGTCGTCTGAAATCGTTACCGTTTTCATACATCGCCATGTGCTTTAATAAAAAACTCACAACGCGCCGCGCGACGCGCCGTGTCTCCGTAAATGAGGCCGTAGAGTTTTCAAGTACAAAATAATTGGAAACTGGGAAAAAGGTTTACATATTACCCAGTACTAAATAAGTTGTGGACAGATAGTTTCGCTCCATGTAAAATGCTGACACTTAGATTAATCCGTTAAGCCGAATCTGACCTAGGCATACTTGGGAAGAGATACCGCGGCCTCGACACAAAGGGCTATGAAGGAATATGGGTGGTTTTTAGTCAGTAGAAATCTGACAATCCCTACCGCTCTGCCCAGAGCGGGAGGAGTCATTTGATGATTACGCACACTAACAAAAAAAAAATCAGTTTCAGATATTTACTTGAACATTTTCATATTATTATTTTTCCAAAGCTCTAGCGATTCATTTTGCTAAACGAACTCTAAGCTACTTTGGACACTAAGCCAGACGACACTAAAACAGATACTTCTATAAAACTCCGAAACTCTCCGAACGCTCTAATCTTATAACAACGCTATTACTTAAGTTATATGGTCTAAGTACTGCTAATCCTGAACTTAGTTATAACGTGGTGCTTAGAATAATCGTGCTGGTAGCACTATAAATTTAAGTTCATTTAAAACTGGTATATAAAGGGAAAATCCAATAAAAGCTAAGCGAGGATATAAATATCTTTCAGCTATTTAAAGTAGTTCGTATAATAATATTTTTTAATGCTTTGATTTTTCGCCTTCTCATAAGAACATTCTTTTAAAACCTGACTTTAAGTTACTACAGAGTTTAAGTCAGGAATCCCGTACCAAACTGTGTCAACATGAAACTTTGTTTTTTTATTGTCTACATTTATCATATTGACTCCTACAAAAGTTATTTTTGTCTAACTACCTAAATCCGAGTTTCGGAGTCATTTTATAAAATCGAAAATAAACCTCAAAACCAGGCAAGTAGGTATTGTAGGGAAACCTCTACGATGCGAAGTCAGTCGAACTGTCAAAATCAACTGACAGATCTAACAGAACGACTTTTGAACTGGTTGTGTGAACGCCATGTATAGGGAGTAAAACAATATTCATACTTTTATACTTTAAATTAAATTCCTTCTTCATTAATCAAATCCCAGCCGCATAACGACCTAAAAAATTTTAAAAATAATTACTATAACTGTTTGATCTTGAAACTCGAGAATTCTTGGTACGAGTTTCTGTCATTGTCTTTCAATAAAAAAACCACCAGACACAAAATTATTCCCAAATTCAAGTAATTTTGTAACTAAATAATAATAATCTTGTTCAATATTGGAAGGAAACTCAGACGCTTTTATCCAGCCACATTCGCATTTACTAGTACTTAAATTATTTCTATAATTTAGCATTCAAATGTACGCAAATGACTACCGCATTTAAATTAAACGGCTATTAAGACATTTCCATTAGTTCCTCACATTAGCGAAATAGGGAAACAAAAATACAAATTGACCTATTATTCACAATTTATAACTAAACGTAGCTGTCATACAACAAATTAAAACGTAGAAAGTAGCAGCCGAAGCGAAACTTAACGAGTTAAGATAATTCAATTTAATTGAGCCACAATGTTCCGTAGAAATTGCAAATCAGGTCCCTTGTGTCAGATTTCCATGGTACTAGGAAATGCAGAAAAACTTATTGTGTTAATGGCTTCCTAGCGTCGGTAATGGATGTAACTCAGTAGTGTCGGTGAAGATTAGAGAATCGACCACACCTGTGGAAATACAAGATATGATGGCAATCTTTATAAGAGAAGGATAAGTCGTTTTGTAGATACCCCGGTTTACACAAAGTATCTAGGGTGCTCTTGATAGCAAAAGATGAAGAAGAATATTCTGAAGAGCTAAAGACCGATGATCATCATTATCCTAAGAAGTGACAGTTAGTGTCGAGTTCGAATTCTATGTTTGCTATCGAATGTACTAAAAGAAATAGTTAAATACGTTATTCGAGTAAATACAGTGGACACTTCAAACCTTGATGAGAGTTTATTGATATAAATAAAATTATAAAAAAAAATATTATCTTCGCGTTAAATGTCAATGGTTATCATATTGTCCATGGATTAACTGTCAAATTGGCTATAGTTTTGTAAAAATAGGAACCATTTGACAGTAAATTGATGGACACTATGAAGGGTGTAAAAGTACCCTTAACGCAAAGGCACCACTGCGATATTTTTTTTGTTCTAGACCATACCTGGGATAACTAGGGGGCTAGTTACGGAGATATTGAAGGTTAAAGTTCCAAATTTTTCACATCTGTTTTTGTAAATACTACTTTTTCAGGTTATAAATTTACTTAAATTACCTCCATGACCCGTTTACTATTCAAAGCATCCACTAGCCCAATGTTTTAAGAATGCTACATTGAGTTTTACCGTAAAATGTGATTTTTGACCCCAAAAAAAGAAGTTGTTTCCCAGCAACGTTTTGCCAGTAGACAATATCAAAAACGCTCAGCTTATTTATATAACAAAATTAATAAACTCATATATATTTATGATAAAAGAACATATGAATGCAAAAAAATATTAATAACATGGCTACAAAATTTAAGTTAAGACGACACAGAGTTACTTTTGCAACGTGTGATTTAATAATAAGTCAATTGCAAAAACGCACACACACATACGCATAAACACACACACACACACACACACTTACCTGTACAATTTATTGATCGCATTTGTTATATTTTTGGTTTTATTTTTGTTTACTTTCCTCTTTTTGTTATTTGCCTATTTGTATCTATATAATGTAAGGGAAGAGCGGAGCCTTCACCTACAGGCATTTTCTATGCCTAAATGAAGACTCCTCGACATGTAATTTAAGTCAAAATGATACGTAATAAACTTATTATTACTTATTACACGCCACACACTATCTCACCACAAAAGAATACTGTTTTTTTACTTGTATTTAATTAATAATCTTGAAGTAATCTTGAAGCAAACATTTTTGCATAGGGGTTTGCTAGTTTGATGTACAGAATACTTGGTTTACGTTTTTGTGAAGGGTTAGTTTACACCCTGTATGTTAGACACTGTCATTTACAAGATACGCAATAGCCCTGCTGACCTTAACAACCCAGTTAGTACTGGGTAATATGATACCCCTTGGTAAGACTGTTAAACAGACTTTCGGGTCACTGACTGCTTGTTAAGACTTTCAAAGATCTATAAATGGCAGCCAAGACTAACACAGCTTAACATCTAGGTACCCCGTAATGATAGTTAAGTACAGATAATTTAGCGATGAAACAGTCTATGCGTGACATCTAATTGTGTGATACGCTTCCCATTTTCCATTTTGTTTTCCAATGAAAGTCAATTTCTCTTGATTAGTGGCTTGTAATGTTATAATGATAGGGTACGATTTGGTTTGCCGGCTTGGTTAAGGTAAGGTACAATTTGGAGAATTTTCAATCGAGTGGCATTGTTCATTATAAACCTACTCCGCAATTTTGCCGAAAGATTTCTTCTGCATCGTGTGGTGCCTAATCTGTGGGGTCATTGTTTTATGCAGCATATGGGCCTCTGATTTAGGTTTACATGCCGTCTAGCGTCTGGAAGTATATCTCAGGCATGCTGGTTTGGGGCTATGGGTTGTTCGAAAGAGATACCGTGGCCTCGGCACAAGGGCTAAGGATGAACATGGGTGGTTTTTGGTTAGTAGAAGTCTGGCACTCCCTTTCGCTCTGCCCAAGAGCGGGAACCAGGAAGCATACCTTTTTATGGGGTAGAAAATAATCAAATAACCTCTTATTTGATTATTTTCTACCCCATAAAAAGGTATGCTTCCTGGTTTCCTCACGATGTATTTGTTCACCGAAGCAAAGTGATATTTATGTTAGTAATTTTCACGTGAATTAAAAAAATCAGAGGTTTGTGGATTTGGCCGATGACAATAACGTTATTTATCTATCTCTAAGTTACTATAAACTGTGTGTCATTACTAAATTTGCTGCAAATCACTGTAATATATTTTCCCAAAGAAGATCAATAATATTATTCTTTTTAATTAACAACAGCTTAGAGCTAACGGTCAATAAAATCCAGTGAAGCTTTACTAAAGTTAGACGCAATATAATACCCATACAAAAAGGAAAACCACAAACGACACACGAAACAAACTGTCAAACTCCAGACAGCTCCTACAGCTTCGCACTGAGCTACAACTGCAAGCACAAAAACAGTATCAGCATCAATAAGTATAGTCTCACAGTGTCACTCCGTGATTAGTTCGCACGCCTGTCGACAACGTCTAGTTGATGAAAGAACGGGAATAGTAATTGACTGGAAGAGACGTTACAATCAAGGCGATGTAAAAAAAAAATTCTTGATGACTTTTTAGAATTAATTGAGTCTTAGTCAATTTTTATTATGTTTTTTTGTTTTACGATTGATGTACTCGTATCAATAGGGTATTTCACCAAAAAAATCTAATTAGTCCGTCTGATAGATTTCCAAAAAATAATGGACACACGTATTTTTTTTTTCACGTAAACAAAAGATGAAGACGATACAGTGCTTCGAAAAGTCGTGTTAAGTCATGTGACGTCACAAGGTTAGTACTTTTTTACCCACAAAGTCAAAAGCCTCCCACTCATGATCTTAGACACGTTTTACTTTCGTAATTTTTTTTTTAATTTGTCAAAACAAAAAACACGTACGTATCCAATATTTTTCGACAATCTAACAGACGGACTAGTTTGTTTTTGGTTAAATACCCTATAAGTAGGGCCGCAGCGTTCGGAAATCATGTAGCTTAAATATATATTATGTATAGCAACTATTTTAACTGAATTCTATAAGTATACATACCTAAACTAACAAGAAAAATATGTCCATGTATCAAAAGCAGAAATGAATATTGTAGGGCATCCAAAAGTGTCCAGAAGCCTGTTGAATGGCAATGTTGACTCTTTGGCCGAAAAATAGGTCAGGCATCTGGTCACGAGAAGTGTCAATCAGTCATAATGAAACTACATTTCGTAATAAATAGTTAGTGCCTAGCAAAGTGACTAAAACTGAACGTTATTATTATCATAAAAGAAATATCGCAAAACACAGACTATTTCAGTACCCTATGCCTTTACATCTTTGTACACTAGACTATCAGCTTTTTACAGGAGCGCTTCTATTTAAGAGCTTCAAGGTATATTAACTCAGGTGGTCCCAGATAATGACGGCACAAGACTAGTTGACACAACCCAGTTTTCTCTGAAGATGTCTATTAAGAAAAGTTCAAGAAAATTGTGTAGGTTTTGAGTTTGAACAGAATATTTTTTTACGCCGTCGGAGGTTGGATTATTCAATTTTCGGAAAGCAATTTCATTTTTGATTTTGCGATTAAGTCTTTTTGGGTAGATTTGAGAAGATTGTTTCAATGCCTTTTTTTTTTTGGCGGTTGGAAAATTATCAAATAACCCCTCCCGCTCTTGGGCAGAGCGAAAGGGAGTGCCAGACTTCTACTGACTAAAAACCACCCATGTTCCTTCTTAGCCCTCTATGTCGAGGCCGCGATAACTAGTGTACAACCCGCGGCCCCGACGGGCGTCGGCCCTTTCGGGCCCCTCCCATGTTGCTGACATCTCTTCGAGGCGCGCGTGGAACACGAACTCGCCCTAGACACGGCCTGTTTTCGTCGTAAGACGGACGGACGGCGAGCTAGCCCATCACTCACCGTCCACAGGCCCGCGTCTACGGTGGCCGGGAGCTGTCACGTGGCCCCCGACGCCCGGAGCGCTTGTTTCAATGCCTTATGAGATTTTTCGGCGATTTGATAATTCTTGTAACTGCTATCTAGTGAGGATAGCGATAGGAGTTATAACTTAACAGATATTTATGGATACGAAAGGGACTAAAATCTTTCTGTACATGCATCCAGAGTCACTAATATTTTTAAACTTAACAAAATTCAAAAGCGATTTTCTCGTTTTCTACTTTATTAAAAGCCCTATTTCCAAATATAATACTCGTGAAAGCGTAAAAAGTTTGTCAGTGCAATAGGAGAGAACAACTTTTAAGTTGCTGCATGTGTACTTCACGCGGAGCAGCGGTGGCACAGTGGTGGCAGCCCCGACTTACGAACAGTAAGTCGTAGGTTTGAACCCAGGCAGGCGCATTACTATAATTATAATTTATTCCATCACCATTGCTCTCAAAAAGGAAAACATCGTGAGGACACCTTCATGTCCTAGAACCAAAAATTCGAAGACATGATACATCTACCTAGCCCATTCCCGCTCAAAGAGAGGAGGCCTGTATCCCAGCAGTGGGAACATTAATAGGCTGATGATGATCATGTGTACTTCGTGAACTGATAAATCGTTTCCACAACTTATTTTTTTCGTTATACACAAAAGACCACATAATTTAAAGACATACGAACCTTCCTCAACGATAACTCAATAAGATGGTTCACAAAGGTCGTCTTTTATTAAAAATTCCGGCCATGTAAAGAGAATTTATGTGTTTGAAGTTGGGAGAAGAGGATCCTTCTTCGAATCGTTCAACTTTTTCGTCTAATAAAAGTGTTATTGACAGATAGATCAGTATACAAGATATGTTGGCATGTTGGGCCTTGAGAGCCGTCGCGGCCTAGGTCGGCTAATGTCGCGAGCCTAATGTCAGTCTCATGACATCAGTTGTCTGATGGCGACGCGCTGAGTAGAATTTTTGATTAACCTATTGTCTTAGTATTAGTTTTAGAATAACCTAGTTTTAACTTAGATTTATACCTTAATTTATACAGAATATTAATAAGATTCCACGAGAACCTTCTGCCGACAAATTGCTTTGCAGTTTGGCAGACATGTTTTTATGTAAAAGTATGTATTGTTTTTTATTTAATAAATAAAAAAAAAAAAAAAAAGAGTTGGGGTTACAAGTTGTGTGGAAATGAATGATGATGATGAGTGTTTCTTTTTATGTTTTAAGCTTTAAATTTTTTTTTTGTCAATTTGTTCTGTTCTGTGTGAAACAATAAATATTTTTTCTTTCTAAATCACCATCTTCAGGCTACATCAGCAGAAGTTATTTAAAGCGAGCATGTGGGTTTTGATTTTGAGGAGCGGGAAGCCTCTCCTGCCCGAACATTTGGATTTGTGCTCTTCTCTAACTCCTATGTAATAGCGGACCTGCTTATTGTCGTCAACCAACGACAATAAGCAGGTCCGTTATTACATAAGAGTTAAACATGACTTGCGTAATGTGGGTGTAAGTGTCTACATTACCCCACTCCATTGGTTACCTTTCCGGTATGGAATCCGAAAAGATAGAACGACTGAAGACGAACGTGGTTTATAAGAAGGCACGTAATAGCCCCATCCTTAACAATTACCTACCTTGTAACAAGAACGCCTGAAAACAAACTTTAACTTTAACCAAAATCATAATTTCTGTCAGTAAAAGGTACAACAGAAATTCACTGACAAAGTTATAATTCAGTAACAAAACTTCAAAAGAATTTTCATTAGTAAAAGCCACAAAAAGCCCAAACTCACCAGGTAATTATTTACAAGGCAAAGCTTTCAATTTCAATAATTAATTATTTATTTCTCCGTTCCGATTCTGAACAAAGACCATCAGTGGAAAGGTTTACATCACCGCAGTTACTTTCCATTTTTAATGGTCTCCTCTGTTTTTATGGCCCGAAACATAAGTGCTGGATTCTATAGTAGTTACGTCAAACGTAAACGTTTTGTAGTAATACCTTCGGAGATTGTAAAATGTGATTCTTTTTTCACTTTCACCTTTATCCTGGATTTTGAGTGCGTTTTGAAGATAGGAAGAGATTCTTTCTGTCTTTTGGGGAGTAATAATCATAAATATTGATATGTTTGGAAGGCTACAATCGTAATACATGTTCCTTTAGCTAAAGTTGTTACGTCATGCTGTAAAATTGTCTTGGTAGCACGTGATTTTACAGGGTATAGCGTGTCATTAACAATACGGCCATTTACAGAGACGGAGACTTTAAAGTTCACTTCTGCCAAAATCTCCCAGGTATTTTTATGCTATCCATTTACAAACATAGAATTAATACCGTGTGTGATACAAAACTGGCATAAAATCAACATAATAACATAACAAGCTTTTATCAAAATGAAGACTATACAAAGTACAGTTATTGACTGCCTCTAGAGCTCACAAGCGCGATGGCTGCCTTGATACTTCTGCCCACGCCTTCGGGAATTACTGGCGTGATGTTATGCATGTAGAACATTTATTGACTGAACAACATGCCTTCTAGATAACTTCGATGCCATACCATAACATTTCCCCCAGTTAGTGATTAAAACCAGACCGTTTAATCGCAAATATTTTAACGACAGCTAAACGACTTAGTACAGACAGGTATGATAAGAACTCTTAAATGGTATTTTGATGATCATGTCTGGATGATTGGAACGTGAAAATGAGATGTGAAGTTACTAATGATCGCTTGATTGATCTTCTTTTATCTAAAGCACGAGTAGTATCTTTGAGGAGGTGATTAATCAATTTGAGTGCTTGTCTCTTAGTGGATTGTACATTGTTAAATGTGAGAGAATGAAATACAGGGTACTACCGTAGTACCGTCCGTGTCCGGACGCAAAAATGGCTACCACGTGTTCAGTACATCATTGTGAGAATTTTGCGTCGAATATTTTATAAAATTGCTGTTTCCTGCAGAACTTCAATACCTACCCAACACAGCTGTTTTTTTTACAATAGTCGATTTAAAATCAAATTTTTAATTTATAAGAATTAAGTAGGTACGTTTCATATGAACCTGGTTTAAAAAATTAACTGGACATTAACTTTGTATTTTTGGGACTCATCCACAGAACAACCTCGGCACGGACAGCTTAACCTGAGAGCCAGGAGCACCTCGTTCCAATTAAAAACTTGTAAACAATTATGCTAATACATCAAAACGTATATCATTTACCTACCCATTTACGAAACCACGCACAAAAACACCAAACAGAGCAAATTTTTTTTTTTTTTTTTTGGTGGGTGTAAAATCATCGAATAACCCCTCCCGCTCTTGGGCAGAGCGAAAGGGAGTGTCAGACTTCTACTGACTAAAAACCACCCATGTTCCTTCTTCGCCCTCTATGTCGAGGCCGCGATAACCAGAGGACTACCCGCGGCCCACACAGAGCAACTTGTTTGTGAAATAGCAAAAGTTTTAATGTAAATTGTCGACCACCCACCTCAAAATAGTTCGTGTAACAGAGTTTTTGAAGTTAGCCTGTGACGAGGGATAAAATGAAGGACGTTATGAGATTTGAAAGCAATTTTTGAAGTTTTGTCACTCTTGTCGCCTTGTCGCTGTCGTGTTCCAAACGATGTATTGTTGGAATTCGTTCAGAAATTTCTGTGGGCTTTGCGATGAAGTGACGAAATTGAGTTTTGTCGGATTTTCTTTTCGTATCTTGAAGGTATTGTATTCTTTGATTTGAAGTCAGAGCAGGATATTTTCTGAGTGGCTTAAATATAACATTGAAATGATTTTCGTGCTTAAATTGATGATGAAGGTTGGGAGATGATCCTGTATGGCTCGTTAAGTTTGATCTACCACTGTAAATTTATATCTTAAACCTAAATGTTTTTGAACTGTCTTTGTAAAGTCTTGTAAGGTCGATGAGAAAACATTTGAAAATATTTTTTCAACTTTTCAAATGTTTTGCCATACCCGGCAAATAAACTCTCTATTACTCTTAATAGTACTAATTACTTACATCATAAAGTTGCAAGACCTACACAAAGTTTTCATCACAATTTTCTCTTTCAAAAGCCTCAAAATCACAACTGCTAAAACACTACACCAGTCCCACCACAAAGGCTCATAATTCACTAATAATATAAACTTATTATTGTTATAGTACGACATAAATATTAACGACGTCTGCTTTCCCGAGTTATCACTGACTTTAATACTCGGCCATATATATCAGAAGTGGAACGGCAAAAATATGTACCACTGGGTATAAAGGTTTGAATACTTTGTGCCCTTGTTAAGGCTGGAGTACACATGCTACGTAGTAAGTGGCACAAAAGCATGCTTGTTTCGAGCAGCTGTCACTAAGTAGCATACAAGTAGCTCGTGTATACGAAATGAGCATGCTTGTGAATATGCATGCTACTTGATCGCAAAGTCGATCTATTTTTCGTTCTAACTAGCGCACGGTGTGTTGACGATGCATAAAAAGTCGTTTTTGTAACTATTTGGTTTTACTATTTTATATGATTTTTTATTGTATAACTAGCTGTTGCCAGCGGCTTCACCCGCTACAACTCGAAAATTATCCCACGGGAAGATAAAATCGGGATAAAAGCATTCTATGTGTTAATCCAGGTTATAAACTATCTGTGTACTGAATTTTATCTAAATCCGTTTTGTAGTTTTTGCGTGAAGAAGTAACAAACATACACACTCACACACTCACAAACTTTCGGCTTTATAATATGAGTGTGATGCCACTCAGACGTGCTTTAGAGTAAATGTACCTACATACTCAGAAAGCATGCTATAAATGAGCATACTACCTAGTAGCCAACAAGCATGGTTTTTTAGTAGCATAATTATGTATTCCAGGCTTTGTGATGTGTGGATAAAAAAGACCTATTTGCTTATCTTTGTTTTAAGAGTTTTCTTGTCCAGGAAACTGTTGACAGGATGTTTTATTGTGTTACGTAATATGTTAAGTGCTGCATATCTTTACTTTCACTAAAATGATTTGAAGAGTATGCTGTTGCTTATAATTCTTGAAATTATTTCTGGTTGATATTCAACTATAAAACTACCGTTCTTTCAGATTAAAACCACACACTAAACAACCATGCAATCATGCATTTTTAATTTTCCAAAGACATCTTCTGTTAAAATTCAATGGGCTGGTGTGTTTGGTAGAACAATATAGCAGACCAATCATGGCTTAAAAGGGCAAAACAGTTCATTTGGTGCTTGCGATTCTATCGACTTTTTGTAAAATACATTCGTTTTCTAGACATTGTGAGGAATCCAACCAACATTCTAGAACCAAAAATCGAGGACATGTGAATGTTTACCAACCCGCACTGAGCCCGCGTGGTGGATTATAATATAGCCCTCCCTCTTCCTTTCATAGAGGAGGCCTGAGTCCCAGCAGGCATTAATGTTAAGTTAAAGTTGATAATGGATTTTATGTTATGTCCTCTTGTCCTCCATTTAGCTAACGGTATATTAAAATCCTATTTTTACTCGCTTTATTATTCAATAATTCAAACCAATTGTTTTCGTTTTAACTCAAACTTGCTGTTAAATAATTCATTTTCAGTTTCGGTTGTCTGAAATAAATGTGTTTTCAATTATACTGCTGGGGACAGGTGTTCGAGTTTAATTTAATTTTCATTGTAGAAAAGCTTAGTTGTTATAATTGTATAATTTTATTCCACTACCACAAGTTATGATTGAATTTTACTAAGTATTCTGGTTTACGGTTTAAAAGTCTTCAATACCATTTGTTAGATCTATAGATTCTTAGACTCAAATAAGCTTTTAAATTTCCATTAGGAGGGATAAGGTTACCCTTTTTACCAAATAATTTTACTTGACATGAAAAAGACATAATCATTTTATTTTAATTTTAATTTTAACACCATTTTTGAAAAAAAAATATTGTAAAATTTTCATATTAAATCGAATTATCCGCTGTCCGTGAAACGTTAAAACTTTGTGATATGATATCACAATATTTTTGTATTGAGTGATACTTATAGAAAAGACAATGATTTTTGCCAAAGATAAGAATATGTCAGAATTTGGATGGTAACTAAAAAATCTTGGATATTTAAAGGCAAAGCTGATTGACTGAAAATCAACGCATAGGCTAAACCTTTAGTAAGTAGTATGTAGTTAACATACTTTAAATTTCGCACACGTTTTCTTATTATTAGATTTTTTTTAATTGAACCCCCAAAGGGTGGCAAAGTTTGTATGGAAAATCGTAATTTTTGGTATTTCCGACATCCGCGAGGGCGAAGCCGCACGCAAAAGCTAGTATACTCATATCAGAATGTAATCCACGATGGTTTAAGCGAAGGTTTACTTAATTGTACCCCAATATTTCACCAGCTAGGTTGAAGTCTTATTGTAATAGAGGTCTAATAGCCTAACGAGGCAATCAGAATATCAGAGTGTACTTTATCCTAACTATAGTTACCTCTATATCCTCATACTCATACTCTCTTTCTCTTCTTTCCAGGTGTGGTTGTGATGACATGGTGGTGGGCGCTGGCGCTGCTAGCGCTGTCAGCGCCCGCCCGCCCCGCGCCCAGGGCGGGGAACGGTGAGCAATTCTACAGTAAGCATTACTTTGTGCACTACTTTCCGCGTGATTGCGCTCCTGCCAGCAACTGATAGTGTCGCGGTTGAAGTTTATGTCATCGGTGTCACCTGGACCTTGAGAGACAAATACTTTTTATAAATTTCGCCCTTTTATTAGTATGATCATGGTTTGCGTATGCCAATATTGCAAGTTAAGCAAGACTGTAAATTACTTAATTCCATTGATATTTCCCAAACGCAAAAAAATACATAATTATTTCACATAGTCTCTAGGGTATGACAAAGTGAAGCTTTCATCCTTTGAGGCAATTCATAGCCACAATTATATGAAATTGTAGGTATGCAAGAAGCTCAAACAGGAGCTGAAATTGTTCAGCTCCTGTTTGAGCTTCTAAAATCAAAAAAATTGTTTAATTATTCAACAAGATTACAAAAAAATGTTTGTGATTGGAGTCTTTTTTTAAGCAAACAATGCCTGTGATAGAGAGATAAGGGCTCCATTACTTAAAATCGGCATTTAAAGTCTTCTTGAAAAATAAAATAGACAAATACAACGACATTTTCAGTTGCCCCAGTTCAGGAGTAGACGCACAAACGGGATGACGCAGTAATCACAGTGTTTCTACTCGTACTGTCAGAGCCCAGCAATAGTTGACCCTCCTCTTGCACCACTGATGTCCTCTTCTTCTTTATACAAAGGGTCACGCAATGCTGGGCGTGACTGTACGATGCGTGTGCGCAATCAGGCGACTGTTCACTACTTATCAGCAACGTGACGTCAGAAAGCACTAACTTATATACTTTCGATCTTCTGTGATTTGTTGTGCTATATGAACATAAAATCCTTAATGAACACTGTTCTATGCTTTCACGGTTGATAACTAAACCTTATACTGTCTCATTATCTTCCATGATTATCTACGAGTATTATCATGAGCTTCCGATATTTTGACATTATTGCAATCGCCATTCTCACCGTATTGTAATGGATAATCATGAAAGATATCCTGAAAGTGACAGTATAAGTTTGGATTCTCTAAGGTTATATTAAATCAGTACGGGATAGACTAGACACCACATACAGAAAAAATATTTTTCCAACCGCCAAAAGAAAAATATTGTTTCCGTTTGCTGAAGGTCATCAATTCAGAATATTCCTCCTATGGCTCTCAAAATGTGCGCTTAGATTGCCGTGCGTAAATGTTTTCAGCCTAGATATTTTCTCCACGTTTTCTCGCTACTTTGTTCATCATTATCGGCAGTATGTCATACCCCGCGGGTCGAAAAACGAATCTGAGGTAACCAACCTTTTTGTTGTACCTGTCTAAAGGTACAACAAAAAGGTTGGTACTGGAAGATACTGTTGTACATTTATGTAAGTATAGTACCCGTGACGTGTTCGCGTAATACCAGTACGTCTGTGCCTGTTACGTCGCACCTACACTTGTCTTGGTTTTTAAGTACTTTACTTAAAAAGTATTTTTCTAAAAAATATTGAAACAGAAATAAAACTTTTCCCACATTTAGCATAGTAATGAAATAATTATTAAGCTCTTCTCATCAAAAACTTAGTAATTTATTTCTTAACTTAGAGTAACGTTACTTTATGATTTAAGCTCAAAATTGATTAAACTTTCCTTTACAGTTCACTCAATGAGACGAAATTTTCAGGCGACTGATTTGTGTCCATAGTATCTTTCACCTTACTGAGCAAGATGCCAAGATACTTTTATTTTGTGCTTTGGTTCGGATAATGATACTTCCATCTTTGTGCCAAGTTCCGTCTTGCGTACCAATGAACCCAATTTCAGCATCTGCCAAAATACGAAAAATCAATTACGACGCACAGATTTTTATTAAAATATTCTTCAAAAGCTCGATTGTCCTCCTCCCAAGCGAATAAAAGAAATGTCAGGAGTCCTAAACTGTTGGAATGAACGTAAAATTACAGCGTCGATATTTCAACGCTTATCAAAAGTTTTTTTCTTTTTTACTACAAAAGGGACTTAAGACACTTTGATTACTTGCGGATAATAGGACTTTTATCTTTAATTTCAGATTGTCTGCTAAGAACTTTTTTATTTGTGTAAAGATAAAAAATCTAGTTTTGTTAAGTAATGAAAGATGGGTATGAAGAGATTCTCTTTGACAACGAAAATAGTTTTTTCTTCCCAGCCTTTGAGTATATATTTTAGTTTATTGGACGGAAGATAATGGAGGTGAAATACGGTTTCATTTTTATAGAAAAAGATTGTTTGGCTCAAGTAGTATTGTTATCCTCGAGTAAATATGGCAACTGAAATGTTTTGTACAACTACCTTCTTAGTTTATTTTCGTTTATACTATTCGGTGGTTTTCATTTTCCGACGTAGATACATTTTTTTTGCGCTTTTATTATGTTACAAGAGGGGTTGCTGTTGTTAAATATTTGTGACATCGTTTTGCGAAAATGTAATTTTAATTTTAGCTAAAAATATGTCCTTGTGCAGAATTAAGTACCAACACAAACCAAGGAGCTGTAGTTTATTTCTAAAAGGTAAATTTTGACAACCAGTCTTACTAAGGGGTATCCTATCATCCAGTAGTAACTGGGTTGTAATGGTGAGAAAGGTTGTCACCACCATGTAAAATACTGAAATTCAGATGAGTCCAGTTAGACTGGAAGCCGACCGCAAAAAGCTAGGCATTGATGATCTTCATAGAAATAATACTCGTGCTTAATGAGACTTTTTACTGATGACTCCCCATAATTCAGTTACGCTTACGTTACAGTCCATTTAAAAAAAAAATAAGAATAAGAATGACTTAGGAATTATTTGAAATTTGGATCATTATTATTGTTTTGAATTTTGAATTAGTAGGTATGTTATTCTATAAATAGAAAACCGGCCAAGTGCATGTCGGACCACGCTTTTTTTCAATATTTTACTTTAGCACTTTGTCGGCGTTACTCATTTTGTATATTCATGCCAAATTACAGCTTCCTAGTATACATGGTGAAACTATAAGGGTTCCATATTGACTACGGGACCCTAAAAATCTTGTTTAGACATGTTTTTCACTGTAATGTTTTAATAGTACTATTTTATTTTATATCACAACATTTCTAAACAATGTATATAGTTCCGAAATAAATGACTTAAGACATTTTAGATTCTATTTTCATTGTTCTACATCACAAAATCTGACTGTCCCGATATTTTGACTACCTAACAGCTTAAATTCAGTTTCTTTGTAACTTGGAACATTGTCTTTGTTTTTGGGTCACCAACAAAGATTGTGGTTTATAATACGCTCTGTGTCGTAAACTGCGGATATTATCTTTGAATATTATGTACCGTATTCTACCAAAAAGTTATTAACTTAAGTACAGGCAAATATGGTAGTAGCAGCGTATAGGTATAGGTATAGTTTACTCGTATGGTGCCTTTTTTTTTTTTTTTTTTTGGTGGGTGTAAAATCATCGAATAACCCCTCCCGCTCTTGGGCAGAGCGAAAGGGAGTGTCAGACTTCTACCCGCGGCCCCGACAGGCGTCGGCCCTTTCGGGCCCCTCCCATGTTGCTGACATCTCTTTGAGGCGCGCGTGGAACACGAACGCGCCGTCGACACGGCCTGTTTTCGTCGTGAGACGGACGGACGGCGAGTTAGCCCATCACTCACCGTCCACAGACCCGCGTCTACGGTGGCCAGAGGTCATCGCGGGACCCCCGACGCCCGGAGCGCCTCCCGCGGCGGCTGGGACAAGAGGTTCTCTCCCTCTCGCGTTCCGCCACCTCCTTCGCTAGCATCACTGCTTCGCAGAAGGAGGCGACGGACTCGTATGGTGCTTTCGTGCGCTTTGTGTGTGTTATTGAAAGTGAAAGAACTATCATACGTACCCCGTATCATCATCTGCTTAGCCTTTTCCCAACTATGTAGGGGTCGGCCTCCAGTCTAACCGGATGCAGTTGAATGCCAGTATTTTATATGGAGCGACTGCCTATCTGACCTCCACAACCCAGTTAGTACTAGGTAATACGATACCCTTTGGTAAGACTGGATGTCAGACTTACATATCACATCCTACCTGTAACGACTGCCAATGATCTTTATATGGCAGCTAAGACAGCTTAACGTGGTTTCCGAGGCACGGAGGAAACTCGGTATATAATGGGCGGTCACCCATCCACAGTCCAACACAGACAAGCGATCGACCTGAGTGGCAGATGTTATTAGGCCGTCCTCTTCATAAATATACGTACATATTATGAATATAACAAACATTGTGTCTTCAAAGCAGCGGGACCATATACGTCTTGACATACTTCAAAACAAATGTCATGTTTAGGGTACAAATAGTAAATATTATGTAGTACAAATACTATCAGATACAACTCTGTGATATTATGTCAGTATAAGTAAATTATTTAACTATCCTTACCAACTTTATTTCCATCTATATTTATTTTCTATTTATACTATTTATTTCAGTCTTGTTCATAACATTGTGTTTACACATTAGGTCACCAACAAAGGCTTTCACAAACTTTGCTCGCGGTCACTCACGCCTATCGCAGTGTGCCGTAAACCGCGGATTATCTCCGCTGGCTTTATGGCCCATGTAGAGTTACGGTTCCAGCGTTTGATGTGTTTTTTATCCGGTTTCGTTGTTTAAAAGAACATCGGATTTTTTAAGTTTTTCAAATGTACACATGAAATTTCATTGAAAACATGTGACATCTAGCAACCCGCAGTGGGCCCGTGTGGTGGATTATAAATAGCCCGTTCCCTCTCATAGAGAGGAGTCCCAGTATTGGGAATAATAAAGGCTGATTATGTGAGCAAGTACGTGCGTAAAGCACAAGTATAATTATTGTATAATCATCACTGCTGGGACACAGTGAGCCTCTTCTTTATGAGACGAAATTTGTACTTATTTTATTAGGATGTTTTGTTTTGTAAGTTTGTATGCAGCCACCATACTTGACCATGGCGGGTTAGTACACAAGACATCATCATTTTCATCGTCTTGCCCTTATCTCAATTCAGGGATCGGCACAGCGTGACTTCTTCTTCCATATAACACAAAAGAGAGTTTCAAAATATATGGAGCCCCGGCCAGCAGAGCTATTGCGTATCTTTTTAAATGTCAGTGGCTATGACAGTGTCCATCAATTAATTGTCAAATGGTTTCATTTTGTACTGAACCATAACCAATTTGACAGTTAATCGATGGACACTATGAAAGCCACTGACATTTAAAAGATACGGAATAGCCCTGCAGTATGCACAGCATACTAAAAATGGTTTTCAATCATCCAATGACTTTAAATTGGCTTTATTTTGGAGTAAACCACATAAATGTACACTTTTTTTTTGGCGGGTGGAAAATCATAGAATAACCCCTCCCGCTCTTGGGCAGAGCGAAAGGGAGTGTCAGACTTCTACTGAATAAAAAACCACCCATGTTCCTTCTTAGCCCTCTATGTCGAGGCCGCGATAACTAGTGTACAACCCGGGGCCCAAATGTACACTTCCAATTGCAACACACAACAAAAACCCGCCATGGCGGTAAACTGTCATTTCGATTGAATATTGACGTTTGACATGTCAATTTCTGTCATATTCAAGGAACTTATATACTAACGGGATTGTGCACGTGCAACCCAAAACCGTTCCGAGACAGATTATCTCGAAAGTCGATGTCATCTATTTTTGATAGGGTGTCAAATCTTTTTGTAATATTTGGAACTGTTATTATTTTGTTTTATATAACCTCCTAGCCTTGGTAACAGTTTGGTAATGTTCCAAATATAAATACAAAAATTTTGATTATGAGTTGTACGTGCTCGTTCCAGTTAATAAATAAGTTCCTTGACTGACTTGATTTACTGTCATTTTTTAAACCACGGATTACTATAACTGGCGAGACGCCATATTGAAAGTCGATAAAAATAATTGATAAATATCAAATTCTTACACGAAAAATATGCATTTATGCAATTTATCTGTATCTGTATTTTCCCGAATTCCACGGATTTTTCTCGATTTTTTGAGGTAGTGTATATATTATATTGGGCCAGTTTTGAAACATTTATGTACTTTAGTTTTTCCTAATTGGAAATAAGGAAAAACACTTTATTTATAAATAAATAAAAGTTAAGAACATAAATAATAGCACAGGTTTCTATTCCATTTTCATATCCCCTCAACAAACATTAACTTATGCCAATTGGACTATAAACCATATCCCTTGAATCAGCCTTATTATTTCCATATAAAAGCTATCCCAACATTGTAGCCCCATCACTTGTTAGCATTAACGCTTAGTACTATGACTAGACATATTTATGTTCCGGACTCTATTCAAATATTCACACAAATCCTGGTCACTGCGCATTATTTTAAAAGTTATTAGGTTGTATTATTATATGGAGGAATGTTGATGGTCTAACACCCATATTTATAGTGGCAACACAAGTAAGTTTTTGAACTTCAGTCAACTATAGTTGTCATGACAACAGGGAGACGTCGCCCACCAAATCAATCCTAGAATTTCTTGGTCGTAATTGGCGGATCTTCAAAAAAGGTACTTTCTCCATATTTGTCCATTACCTCCTACACCAGCCATCCTTGTCAAACTCATAGTTATATTATGGTTCAATCAATGCTATAAGATGTCATATGTCACTGTGATCAATGTCAAATATGTCTATAATTTCATTTTTTTTTTTTGTAAATATTGAAAAGTGGGCGTTTATGTTTGTGTGTACTATAAACAAACTGTTGCTGTCAATATCGACATATTGACAGTACAGTTTATTTATATTTTTAACGGAATGACGAAGTTCAGTCCACAACTAAAAATACCAGTGTAAAACTTCTTGTTATTGGTTTGTACTTAATTTAATTTACTGTAGACTTGATTCACACTGTAGCTTCATTTTAAAAAGATCTCTGATACTAAATGCAGTATTTCTTTTAAATTATTTATTATTTAAATTACCTTGCTATGCCCTAAAGGGTGTGGTCTCAGGATGTGGTTATTATATTAAAAGCTAAGCCCGTAACTGTGTGCCCGTAAAAGTGCTATGCGTAAAAGAGTTTCTATATTTTTTCCACAACAATTAGGTACAAATATTGTAACAGTGGTTGTACGATTTACGAATATTTTTGTCGAAATATGAAAGTAATGGAGATATATCGTTGTTTATAAGGGTTTTGTAACCACATACCAATATTTCATAATCTTTGTGAAGAGCACTGTAATCACGGAATAAGGGACCGGACTGAGTCAAAAAAATATGATTCTAATTAGTCCGTCAGTTAAATTATCGAAAAATATTGGATACACGCGTGTTTTTTGTTTTATGAAATTAATAAAAATTCACGAAGATAAAAAGCGTCGAAGATCATGTTGGGGGCTTTGACGTCATTTGTAGGTAAAAAATGTACTGTCATGTGACGTTTTCGAGGAGTTCACGATTTTATCGTATCGTTTAAATTTTTTGTTTATGTGAAAAAAGTAAAAATATGTGTTGAACATTTTTTGAAAATCTATCTGATGGACTAATTAGTTTTTTTTTGTCCAATCCGAGTTTCGAACAAAGCAAATTTATGATTGGATGACAGTTTATCTGGCACATAGTAATTTTTTTTCATCTATCTTCTTCACAGCCAACATTCCGATTATGAATCGGAATGTCTAATAACGGACTTGAATAATTATCCCCTTTGACTTTAATTTTCCTTACAAATTAAATAAATGCGAAAGTTACTGTCCATTTGTTTACACGCCGTAGTGACTGAAGCAGATGGATAGAGCATAAAAGAGTACCACCTCAGAGTACATTCCTTTGAGATTATTTACGACCTACCTGCAGGTGAAGCCATGGGTAAAAGCAGTTGTCTTTATAACCTTATAGAAACCTGCTTATCGCGAAGTAAATGCTTTATCACAGGCCATTTAATCCGGCTGATGTCGTCGGTAAAATATAACCACATGTGTTTTACGCTTCATCGCCTTTGGGAGCGGGCAAAAAATATATTTGGTTCATTCTTTCAGAAAAAAATATGTTATTTTATCGTAGCTTTAATTGTGATAATTGCGCTCCCATTAATACTATTATTATCTTAATCTAAATCTACGTCTATAAATTAATGAGATAAGGAGACTTAATTGCACATTGAAAGCATGTTTTAAAAGCACTAAAGCTGCAAATACACATTTGTAACGTGTAGTGTTGCACAATGTTGTATTTAATAGTGTGGAAAAATAATAAACACCTATATAAGTTTACATTACAATGAAGTAAAGATAGAAACTTATTTTTTTTATTTTTTTTTTGCTGTCTTGTGTTTCTTTAAATTATTTTCGTGGGTTTCTTATTCACAAAAGTACGTCAATTTCTTTTATCAACAATATGGCATCAATTATTTTGAAAGACATACATATTTTATGTCTAGGGAAATTCGAGATACACCAAGTATGCCAAACGATAACGTTATTTTCTTGGATGCAATTTAGAACGTGGAAAAATCGTCTGAATCTGCAAGTTTAATAGTTTCAGGAATTGTGTTGCGCTCAAATCTGATTTAAAAGACACTAAATACTTTCTAAGCAAACGAATTCAACTTTTTCACTTAAATTTTCTTTCCAATTTAAGTTATTATCATACAAAAATATATTTTTTCCAATTCACACAGTTTTTATCTCTTCGAAACTTGTGAAATTCTTTCTACTTTTCCGGAAACGTTTGCGTCGTATATTTCGTGTCCCAAAACTCTAGGTCGTGTAAAGAAAGCGAAGTGGTTTCACTTTCATACAAATTATGGTGTGATGGGATCTAACACACACCTTTATTTGTCCCACGTGACACTTATGGGGACACCACGTTGTCTGGGGCGTTAAGATTCTTTTTATTGCTAGTAGGTTTTGTTTAGATAAAGGTTTTTTTCCGGAAACGGAATTTGAAATGTGTTATCAGGGGGCCTAAGATAGCCGACAAAATCATAAAAATAATAATAATAATAATAATAATATTCCACAACTATCACACAACGCCATCTAGTCCCAAGCTAAGCAGAGCTTGTGTTATGGGTACTAGACAACTGATAAACATACTTATATATTTCTAAATACATACATATTATAGATAAATTACACCCAGACACAGAACAAATGATCGTGCTCATCACTCAAACATTTGTCCTGGGTGGGAATCGAACCCACGACCTCCGGCATAGCAGTTAGGGTCACTAACCACTAGACCAACAGGCCAGTCCAATAAAAGGATATTAATTAGGAATTAAATTAAATGATTGAATCTGTATCCACATTTAATTAATAAAGTAGATCGGTAAATCTAATTTTGTTACATATTAATACGTAATATACAAACAACTAGATCTTGTCAATATATTTTCAGAGTACCGACACAGTTTCAATGTAAAATGGCAAATTTTTAACATAAATTATTTTATTTAATTATGTGTACAAGTACATCCCTATCCAACCAATCCACCAACTAACCCACACTCAACTGATACCGAAGAACGTCAAAAAAATCTCACTTATAAAGAAAAGTCTCACATTTCCACGATAAGTGCTTTCCCTACTGCTATAGTAAAAGCTTTCAAGTTGTTTAGTGAGTACACTCTTCACTTTCGATCGCGGCCTTCCACTTTAGTACCTACTCGGCTGTACCGATCTTGTACAAGTACTTGAGGGCTCGACGGTACTGATAATGTTGGACTAGTATCAACATTTTCAGGATTTATAGTGGGTGTGCGGATATCTATTTTCGGAAGCTTAAAATCACAGATCGTATTTTGTAAAGGTAGAAAGCTTTCAATCAATTCGCTAAGCTTAGTTTGCTGTGATGTACATAGAAATCCCATCTAGTTCATCCCATACAGTTCTAATAACGTAATTTACTGTGATTCTAAAGATCTAAAAATAATGTTCTGACTTCATTCTACAAAGTGTGTATGTATGTTTTGTGTTTTGAATTTTATTTGGCTTCCATATAAAATATAAGAGTAGAAGAAGACAAAAGAAATCATGGATGGATTGTGTAAAAATTGATAATTATGACAAGTAAGGAAGGACGGGTAATAGAGAAGTATGGAAGAAAAAGACATGAAGGGATTGGGGGATCAGTGTAGGTCTGCCCCGCTTGGGTGGAGCCCCGCCGTGTTCTCGTAGCGGCGATCGGCGGCGGTGACCTGTCGCGTCCGGCCCTGGTGCAAGCCATGGTCCGGAGCGAGGAGGAATGGGACGCCGTCGCCTCTTCTGCGAAGCAGTGATGCTGGTGAAAGAGGTGGCGGATCGTGAGAGGGAGAGAACCTCTCGTCCCAGCCGCCGCGGGAGACTCTCCAGTCGGGAGCCACGTGATGGCCCGGCCACCGCAGACGCGGGCCTATGGGCGGTGAGTAATAGGCTAGCTCGCTGTCCGTTCGTCTTTTGACGACGACAGGCCGTGTCGACGGCGCGTTCGTGTCCCACGCGCGCCTCAAAGAGATGTCAGCAACATGGAAGGAGCCCGCAAAGGCCGACGCCCGTCAGGGCTGCGGGATGTTGTAAGAGATACCGCGGCCTCGATATAAAGGGCTAAGAAGGAACATGGGTGGTTTTTAGGCTTTTGGGCAGAGCGGCAGGGGTTATTTGATGATTGCCCACCCACAAAAAAGGAATTGGGGGATAAGGGCTAGAAAATTATGATTATAATAGATCTTCTTGTGTTTCCGGACGTATATTTTTACATTGCTAACCAAAAATGCGGTTTTGGATATTCTTCTCAGGGTCACTGTTTAAACATCTGTAAAATCACCACAATATTTGTCATTAAGTGCATACTACAATGTAGTACCAACACTATGTTAGTATTCCAATTGAAATACCCAAAGACTTAAAAATAGGTACGAAATTGCTCACACAAATGCTTACGAACAATAAAATAGCTATCAAACTACTTGAACAGCTTGAACTAGATACCTTCAGTGTATTCCGCTGTCGCAAATAGTTATTTGCATTTCGACAAAATTCTGTTGCTCGGAGACAATAGAATTTCTACCAATGTTACTTCAACGATGTTGTGTTCAAGATCCAAGGTTGTGTTTAACGTGGAATGTCGTCTTTGGTTAATACGGCTACTGATTCTCAGGTCCTTATGGATGTATTTAGAAATTTTCGTAGGCAATCGAAGATTTAGTTTTTAGTGTCAAAGATGGTATATGGGAAAAATAATGTTCTGCCGGCTCTAAATATATTTCGGATAAAGAAGCGAAATACCTACTTGTGGAATTAGATGGTGCCAGTTTTTAACTCGTATTAATATTGTACTGTTAGCGGGCACGTGACAAGTTTCAAATCACTGTTTTAATTAGTGAACGGTAACCTTATTTATTTAAATATTGTGATTTTGGAATTAACTTTGCTTCAAAATTTCCACAACCCACAGTCCACCCGAGAGGTGCCGTTCGGTCAAAGCTTTTTTATCATTGTTATACTGTGTTTTACGCAAATGGACGCATATTAATTATGGTCATCTAACTAGCCTTTCGACAAAGAGGTCGCCCGAAGAATCCAACTCGGATGGGCGGCGTTCGGGAAACTATGCGACATCTTTTCGTCCAAAATTCTGCAGTGTTTTAAGACGAGACTGGCCTCTTACAGAAGCTCAAAGTTACGCAACAAGCCATGGAGAGAGCTATGCTCGGAGTTTCTTTGTGCGACAAAATCCGTAATGAGGAAATTCGCCGAAGAACCGGGGTCACCGACATAGCTCTCAGAATATGCAGGTTGAAATGGCAATGGGCAGGCAACAACCTATGGGGAAGAAAGGTTCTCGAGTGGTGACCACGAACCGGAAGACGCAGTGTTGGTAGGCCTCCCACCAGGTGGACCAACGACATCGTGAGAGTCGCGGGCAACCGGTGGATGCAAACGGCAGGATGCCGTTCGTTATGGCGTTCTATGGGGGAGGCCTTTGTTCAACAGTGGACGTCCATTAACTAGCCATTGCTAAACTATTTAAGGGTCGGCTTTTAGTTCAAACAGATGTGTATAGGTGAATACAAGTATTTTACATGGAGTGACTGCCTACCCGACTTGGTATGACTAGTTGTCAGACTTTCAGATCACTGACTACGGAATGACTGTCAAAGATCAGCCGGGACCAAAAGCTTATCGTGCTTTCCGAGACCCGGAGGAAACTCGGTATGTAATGTGTGGTCAACCCATCTACTGACCAGCCTAGGCAAGTACAGCTCAACCTCAAAATCGACCTAAGCGACTGGTTTTATTTGCGGGCTCCTCAATCGTATTCACAATCAAAAAGCAATCAATTCAATCGACCGTCCTCTGTATAACGAAGGCGTCTCCTAAAACGAGTCACGGCAGCCATTTTCTCCACTTCCAGCTGGGTGTGGGAATCACAATCACTTATCCGTACCTTACGTTTATGTCATGTTATGATTACGAAGTGAAACTACACGTTATCGAGCAGCCATCAGTGATAAGTCTGAGATAGTGGGCGTAATTGTAGGATTTCCGTGAGATGGGCAAACATTTTACCGCGTGTGGAAAGTTGCGGAAATTGAGCCGTGGACCAAAGTTTATGGGACTTTCGGATCATGGGAAAAGTGTGGGTACGGAGTCGGCTGTTACATCAACACATAATCAAAATTATCGATAAGTATGTCGCAGGTAATCTCCGGAACTAATGATCCAATATGGGATCGGACAAAAAAAAAACTAATTAGTCCATCAGATAGATTTCCAAATAATATTAACACATAGGTATTATATTTTTTCTTATTTCACATAAGCACAAAATGACGACGATAGAGTCCTTCAAAAATTCGTTTTCTCCTCGATAACGTCACATGTCAGTACATTTTTCACCTACAAATGACGTCACAACCTTCCACTCATGATCTTTGAGGCGTTTTATGTCCGTCAATTTTTATTAATTTGATAAAACAAAAAACACGTATCCAATATTTTTTGATAATCTAACTGACGGACTAACTAGAATCAAGAACTAATTAGAATCATATTTTTTTGACCCAGTGCGATCCCGTATTCTAAATGTTTGTTATAGAAAGATATTTCGTAAATACTTGGGTGCTATAATATGTGTTGTGGACGAAGTCGCAGGCGGAAGTACTATTCTAGCACACACACAACTTGTGAGGAGTAGGCCAAAATACACGTCGACCCAGTGCATGTTAGATATGGACATCCTACGATCCTAGGACATAAAACGAAGACGGTTTTCGTTTTTAACATAAAATCACGCCTGTGAAGGTTAGTCAGAAGGGTACCTCATAGTAGGTACACCCACATTTGTCGGTTATATATTATAGGGTTCCATGTAGTGGATGTCTAGCCTATGGTCATGAAGTAATCTTCAGATCCTCCTAAAGTAAGTTCGCATAGTCAGCTATAGTGCAGCTATTTGGAGCTAAATATTTGCCATCAACACGCTAAAGGAAGTACTTACAAAACTTTTGTGGACTGTGGTTTGAAACATGTTCCTGTTGATCATTTATTTTTCCAAAAATAACCCAAAGCCCAATCCAACACAGCCCTTAAAACAAACAAAAGGGCTCTCTCTCGCGCCAGTTGGTCATTTCATCAAAGGCGACCACTTTCGACGCGTCGTTCGGTCGGTGAAACTATTTGCACATCGCGCGGAAATCCTACAATTACGCCCTACAATGGAGCTAATACTCCGTAGACAAGAAATGTTTTGTCGGACACACGGACTAGTTCGATTCCGGTTGTGTGGCTGAGTTTTGTTGGAGGTTATGAGAATTATTTGTTTGACGATCTAAGAAGGAATGTATTTGTGTACCTGATATTTGCACGCCCCACGTGGCAGAAATTGATGAGACCGTTAATTAAATTAAGACCATTTCCCACAGTCGCTTCGCCGTCGTCATGTAAAATACTGGTATCCAGCTGCATTAAGTTAGACTGGAAGCCGACCCCCACATAGTTGGGAAAAGGCTATGATGAAAATTTAGACTAATAAATGAATTTTTGATACCGTTTGCTCCAGCAATCACTTGTGACACTAATCACTATAATTATATGTAACTCCAAATGTGTTTATATTACTTATTTAAATGTATAAAGAGAGAGCCCTGACACCCATAACACAAGTTTAATCTTAGCTTGGGTGTCAGAGGTTCAAAACTCAGTGAAATTTTACAATTTTTAAGTGTACACATATTATAATATAATTTTTTTTTAAGTGCCATTCTTATCAATTGTAGTCTTGGAAATTAAAGCATTATTATAATTTAGAAGTTGAGCTTTTAATCTTTATAATTCGGTCAAAACGAACTCTGTTTACGGAGGATTAATTTCTGGAAAAACCTAAGCTGTGATAGACGGCATGAAATGCGAGGTTTTGATCTATTTTTTTTGTTTTTTTTCTGGTTGGTTTGGTTGGGTATCCTTCAATCATCAAACTCTGCATATTGTTTTGCTAAATTAAGCTTATCTCAGTTTATAAATATTTCTAGGATGACAGTACATACGAGTATTTGGGTCGTATATGGGTATATGGGTACTGTAGCTAAACAAGTTTCAGACAATATACTCCAACTTAATTGATAATCTCCAATTTTATGATCATGAAAGCGACCGTGAAGAAAACATACGAAAATTCACGCCCTTATTTCTAAGTTAGTTTACTTAACCAAGTTGGCGTGAAGTTTTTCCCATACAAAGTGTTAGTACGCAATATTTCAAACGTTTTCACTCTTTTGTGGCGATACAAAGTATTAAGTGCTTGCCAGTATAATGGAGTTGTATTACTAGACTCACAGCTGTCGTGTATGTACGAGCTTTAAAAAAAAGTTGTTAGAAAATTTCTAAGTTTTTCTTGATGTTATAAGTTTAGTTGAAAGTTTATTTTAATCTGCTTTTGTAGACTAAGTTTATGTATCGAAATATTTGGTTATAGCAGTAGTTTATAATAACATTACATAGCGCATGTTTTTCGTGATGGAGGCAGTAAGCCTCACTTCGTTAAAAAATCATGGCATCTGAACCTGGGCGTAAACCAGTCTGCAGTCATGTGTAGCAATTTAGTCGGATTGCTTTTCTCAACGAAACATGGCAAAATAAATAGTGAGTAGCTGATTAAGATTTTATTTGTTAGTCTGTTGTGTATCCCACAGCTGGGCAAAGGTCTCTCCCTCTCTTTATTGCGCGGTTACTGGCCATGTTCGCCCCGTAAACAAGATCAGATCATCTAAGACCTGGAACAACTACCTGAAGGTCATACAAATATTTGTTACGCGCGAGAATCGAACTCTCTCTTAATTATTTGATCGTCGAATATATTGAAAGAAATTGTGAAGTTTTATTTATTGCTTTTTAGAACTGAAGTAAGTAGCATTCTGCATTAGTGTCAGGGTTTTAAGAACCATCAAGCTTATTAATTTAATAAGATTAAAAAAAAAACCCGAAAATAATCTCCTAATTGGAGATCCCGCTCATCCCGTGGGAAAATACAAACGAACATTTCGCCGAACTACAACCAATTCACAATATTAAGTTACCTCACACACAAAGCGTGTCAGATGTCGCTTTCGTTCGCTCAGTGCATTAACACTCTGTACACTGTACAAACTACAAAACAGATTGGTTTGCAGGTTGTAAACTATATTTTATATTGTATACTATAGTCGTAGTCGCATGCCACCTTGCTAATGGCAACTAGCGGCTGACTTCTGTGTGTCAATAAGAACGCTATGAAGAAGCATCAGGTATCAGTAACATGCGACTACGGCTGTCCCATATACCTAATTTATTAAATGATCTACTTACTAGACGATTTTACTTGTTTAATACTTTTAAGACCGCGGTTTTATTAGTCTGCGTTTTTATTCGTAGTCGGGTTTTAATTCAAATTAAAATTTATTTATTTTAGGACAACTAAAAATCCAAATTTTTTAGTTTTTAAACTTATTTTTTTCTCAACTGTGTTGCGTTCGGCTTTCAGTCTTACCGAATGCCAGTATTCTACATAGAGCGTCTAAATATCTGGCCTCCACAATCAATATCCCTTAGTAAGACTGGTTGTGAGAGTTCGGGTCACTAAATACCTGTAACGACTTAAAGTTCCTTTCAAAATATTGATGTTGAGAAGTTGATGGATATCAACTTAAAGGTATCTCCATGGTTCACACTGAACAGTTTTGCTGTCTGTACCCTGCGTACCCAGGTCAGTCGCGTGCGCAGGTGTTGGCACACTTTAGTTATAGGTGCGTTCTTGTCGATATTCATTGACATTTGTATGTTTCTGTAAAGAAGTTTTGATAAAACTGTGTTCTGACGCAGTTAAAAAAAAAAATGATTTATTACAAGGTGTAAAAACAAACTGTAGTCCTGATTTTATCTTTGTTTGAGTAAATCTTATGCAAACACATAAAACTTATGTTTCCGTATTCAATCGTAAATTACGGATAAACAATAAAAAAATCAAAACGGGTGCAATAACACGCAATAGGGACTAAATAAAAGTATTAAACAAAAAAGTCTAAGCTAAGATAAAATAAAACGCTACACAGTAAGTTGAAAAGTTGATATTAAAAGTAACAAATATTTCTCTAACTCATTAGTTTTCTTTCAAGCCACAATGCTTCAGTTCATTACGGTGAAAAGGAGAAAATGGTGGCTTTGAAATGGACGCACGATACACACTGCTTACTAGATTAGCTAATAATAAAATTATGCAAAACATCAACAAATGACTGTCTACAAACTCACGCTGCCCGAAGAAAATTGATCGTTCGAATTGATAAAGCTTACAGTTTCAAGTAAAACATGAGCATTTAGAAGGAGAAATTGAAAATGTTGATTATAACCAAGTAGTTGTTAATCTTGACTAGTTTGTTTACGAATTTATCTCAAATTTCTCTTCTGGATTTGTGAAATGGTGTGGAAAGTCTGAAGTACCCTAAGCTTTAGGCGCAGATCCCACTGCAGGAGGAAGCGACAGGCGATCTTTTGTTTTATCGCACAGCAATCGTAAAACAGATGTAGCCACCGTGCAAGTAAAATAGATTCGAATTGACGGATTACTGTTCATAATGCGTAGATGCTTTTACCATTATTTTGTCACAAAGACAACAGAATTTAATGAAGAAAGTACTCTGTCAGCCACGTTTGCTTGATCGCTTTAGACATACGCAATACGCATTCTAACAAGTTATAGGGCGCCAGTTATCGCCTGTTACACTCACGCACTCGCCTATATCCCAGCTACAATAACCAAGTCCAAGCAAGTTTAGCAAGTCAAGCAATTTTTTTTATAGCAAATTCGTCTTGTTTTGCGCTAATCGTTGGTAGTGGCACCGACCCCTTATAGTTACTGAGCCGTACTTGAGAATTTCAAGTGTTTATAAAACGTCATGGCAATATGCAAAATAACTCTTGTTCATGTTTATTTTAGTAAAGAATGTTTATTTTTAATTTGACAATTATGTAAATTTTTCGAAAGCTCCTCGGCTGAAGAGGTTTTGAGATAATGTGTTGTCCAATTAACACCTCATCATAAAGGCTTTATTAGAAAGTGTTTGCAAACTTCTTTCAATATTTAAGTACGTAGTCTTTTATTGGTGTTTAGATAATAAATTCTATAAATTATTTTAGTGTACACTATAATGCGATTTCCTGTAACCGTCTAGTTACCGACAAGTGCAACGTGTTATTAAAATTTTCCATCACAAATTTCTCGGAGTTATATAAGGATTTATGGCTGGTTAAGGGCCTCGCTCCTTTTTACAGGGGACTTAAACTATATCTGGCGAGATGTGGGTGGTCTACAGTATATCTCTTTTTTGTGCAAATAACCAAATGACGTTCCCACTCGTGGCGGAGCGGAAGCTGGTGTCAAATTTATACTGACTACAACCCACACATTTTCCTTCTCAGCCCTTTGTGTTCCGGGGCCGCAGTATCTCTTTCAAACAATCCCGTAACTAAGTACAACTCTACCTTACACTTCGGGAAAGTTATATATTCGTTTATCTTACCTCCAGTTTTCGCTCACCAAACTCCGTACCAGTGTGTCCCTATCAAATAGACGTAGTTACAATTGAAATAGTTCCATTGTACCAAATGAGATTAGATAAACTCCAGGCGTTGCCTATCTATCCATTGTGGGCACTCTGTTTATTCACTATAGTTATTAAGCACAATACTTTCAAGATCTGATAAGGGTTACAATTCTGTGTTGATTTGAAGAATAAGTGAGCTACGTAAATGATAATGTTTTGTTGTGAAAGCTTTTATTTATGTAGGGTAGATTAATTTATTATAGTTCGGTTGCTTTTTACATCTATTCTTTTGTTACTGTGTTGATTATCTTTATATTTACTTCTTAATTTTTATTTTACGATTCAAATATTTTCGAATAATCTTTTTTTAATAATCTCACGCAGTCACGGGGCACAGCTAGTCTAATACATTAGTCTTACTATTCAATAGAAACACACATTACTCACATTCATAGACGAAGTTATCAACAGCGAATGCCATAACGTCTTACAAGCACCGTTTTGTAGCGATTGAGAATCAAAACCGATCGCTTTCTACTAATAATTGACATTTTTATTATGTGAAAACTGGACACTCGGCCGTTCGGTTTGGACATTATGCTAGTTAATTGACAGGTTGGCGATGACAAGGTTTTAATGCGGATTGACTTATGCATAGTTATTTAGATTTAGTCTTTATGAATTACATTTGTCTCACAAAAAAATCTAGAAAAGAGGAAAAATGGCCTGAACTGGTTCGATAAAAGGATGGTACGGCCGTGCCGCTTTATTGTTCGACTTGGCGGGGGCACTGCCGTGCCCCCAGATATACTGGACCATGTGGAGAGGATGAGTTAAAGGCGACTAACACAAGGCAGATGTGATTGGCAACACTGGGAGGTGACGACCTAAAAGGACCTACTATACACTGACCTGAGGTGTCCCTAAAAGGACATACACTGACCTAGGTTACTATGACAGTAGTGAATTACAGTCCACTTCTTCTCACAGAGAGGATTTCTGTGAACGTGAGAGGGAGAGAACCTCACGTCCCAGCCTTGACGGCTTCCATCCGGGCCTGTGGACGGTGAGTAATGAGCTAGCTCGCCGTCCATCCGTCTTATGACGACGACAAGCCGTGTCGACGGCGCGTTCGAGTTCCACGCGCACCTCAAAGAAAGCAAGGGCCGACGCCTTTCGGGGCTGCGGGATGTTGTAAGAGATACCGCGGCCTTGACATATAGGGCTAAGAAGGAACATGAGTGGTTTTTAGTCAGTAGAAGTCTGACACTCCCTTTCGCTCTGCCCAAGAGCGGGAGGGGTTATATAATGAATTACCACCCGCCGAAAAAAAAAAAAATTTCCCTAAAAGGACATACACTGACCGAGGTACCCTGACTGTAGTGAATTACAGTCCACTCCTTTTCACAGAGGGGATTTCTGTGTTTCTTTTGACTCGCAAGCGCGACTGCTGGGAGGTACTAGGGTTGGTTCCTGGTCGGACAAAGTGTGAGTTTTCCGTTAGGGATTTCATAAAGACTAAATTTGTGCGGGGGCAATAAAGAAAGAAAAATACAATAGAATAGGTTTGGACCCTACAACATCGGACCTTAATACAGTATGTTAACTAACAGAGGGCGTTCCCGTCAACCAAGCATTCTGTACATCAAACTAAGTACCCCTACTCAAAATTTTTTGCTGGAAAACAACTTTTTTTTTTGGTGTCATAAATCACATTTTACGGTAAAACTCAAAGTACCACTCTTAAAACATTGTGCAAGTGGATGCTTTAAATAATTAATGGGTCATGGAGGTAATTTAAGTAACGTTATAGCCTGAAAAACTAGAATTTACGAAAACAGCTGTGAAAAATTTGGAACTTTGACCCCCAATATCTCCGTAACCAAGGGGTTTCCAAGTTGGTAATTTTTTTTTAGCATATATGGATGCTATACTATTGCGGGTTAACGGGAACGCCCTCTGTTTGTTAACATACTGTATAACAGGCGAAATTATTGCGATTACAGACGAGATGTTGCTATACTTGTATATTTTGTAGAATCATACCATACACACTCATCATCACTCACTGATCATCACCAAAATTATGATAACTATCATCATTATTTACTATTAATATCATTTTCGTTATAGACTCTACTTTGAGAAAAAAAATTAATGCTGGGTTATTTATTTCCCAAGCTTAATGCAAACAGACACACAGTTTAGCATATTTTGTCATATTAGATGTACCAGTTTCACAGCGGTGATTTTATGTCTTTGATTAAATCTGTGATGGTTATCATGCTTATTTATGATAGACTAGTATTCAAACGCGGCTTCTAATGATTGTAATTATTCAGAATTGTAGATTTTAAGTTGTAGACTAGGCGTTGGCTAAGCACGATTGCGTAAACGGTTGATTTTATTTTCTTGCTTTAATTGCAGTTTTATAAACCAGTTTTCTTATATTCCATTTTCTAGTTGGTAAATATATACTTAACCCCTTGTAGTGGGAAAACTAACCAGCTTGTGTTTTATAAGATGGCCATTTTTAAAATGATTATTATTAGCCATTTGTGTCCCACTGCAGGGCAAAGGCCTCCCTTCCCTCCTTCCACTTATCTCTATCCAGTGAAGTTGTTTGCCAATCCCTGCAAAAAGAGTCGAGTTCGTCTCGCCATCTTCTTCTGGGCCTGCCGCGTTGCCGTTTGCTGCTGTTCGGGACCCATTGGGTTGTTAGTTTAGCCCATAGCTCCTCCGGCATGATGTAATAAGTAAATAAGAAACCTATTTTTTGCCTCTATTCGTTGAAAAGTGGTAGGAACCTATTTAACGATTCATAATTAAATAATGCTTCTGTATGCGCATAATAGTACATTATGATATAAGTGCGGTAAGTTGAAAATTACAGCCGAGGCGATATTGCTTGCCCAAGTCGTAGGCGAGGGCTAAAAGAAAGCAGAGGCTGTAATTATCAAAGCGCACGTATGTCATACGACGTTTTATAACACATTTGCGAGGAAATAAATAAAACTCGGACTTTCTTAAACGAATAAATCTTTAATTAAAGCAGTTATGAAAATTTGAGCAATTAGTAAAATTGATTATTATTTCTTAACAAATAAGCGATGCGATTTTTTTTCAGGCATAGGCACAAAACAGCCAGTATTATTAATAAAGTAAATTAATATTTTTGTTTTTGCTAAAGATATTAATGGTTGTAATTTATTGTCGAAATTAATAAAATTAAAGAATTAAATGTTTATTTATTATATTTTATCTCCCAAAGTTAATTTTGTTCATAAAATGTTGACCACTTTTCTGAAATAAAAACTCTTTGCTAAGATTTAAAAAAGTAGGTACCGTTCGTTTTGACAGAGCATCTTCCTAAACCGTGCGAATTACATTACATTACCGCACAAGTACGTAATGAGATACATTACGATATTGAAATTAGTGAAATAAGACACCCTTTACGAACAAATGTGTTATAAAAATAATTAAACCATAACGTAAATAAGCCAAATCTGAACCACCATGGGAAAAACACGATGTGAATCAACATTTTCGATTCATGATTTATTACTAATTAATGTGTTGTTAATATTTGCACATCTTAATTCCCACATTATGCAAATTAATTAATTAAAATATTTGATCATGTCCAAACAGACAGATATCTAACCATTTTAGTAATTGTGATGTACCGTAAATAACTCGTTTTTGGTAAATGAAAACCAGTTTAGTTAAAGTAAGACACTGTTGTAGGTATATCAATTAGAAAGATACGACTCAATTAAGAAATTAATAAAAAAGATAAGGATATCGTACGATAAGAATCTGAGAATATACGTGTGGAATTTTTTCTAATAAATATTTTGACGTTATAGTTAATTAGTTTTACTAAGGAATACCGTTTATTAATATTGCTACTAAATAGGGCTTTATAACACATTCTCGAAAACCCGTAAACAGAGTGGACTAGTGGTGGCAACTATCCAAACCTTCGTGTCTTATGACCGCAATAACTGCAAGTCATGCGAAGACGCCTTTGTTCATCAATTTTATAGTGAGAAAGAGATACCGCGGTCCCGACACAAAGGGCTAAAAAAGAATTTGGGTGGTTTTCAATCAGTAGAAGTCTGATACTCCCTATCACTCTGCCCAGAGCGGGATCATATGATGATTTCCCAACACCCCAACAAAAAGGCTCATCATCATCTGCCAAGCCTTTTCCTAAATATATTTGGTCTCCAGTCTAACGGGATGAGGCCATATTGGCAGTCAACATCATCAACAGCCTATTAATGTTCCCACTGCTGGGACATAGGCCTTCTCTCTTTTTTCGAGAGCTATAATCTACCACACGGGCCCATTGCGGATTGGTAGATGTCACATGTCTTCGAATTTTTTGGTTCTAAGACATCGGTTTTCTCACGATGTTTTCCTTGACCGTTTTGAGAGCAGCGGTGATGAAATAAATAACACAAAGTAATGTGCCTGATTGGGTTCGAACCCACGACCTACTGTTCGTAAGTCTGGGCCGCCACCACTGGGCTAGTCAGTCAACAAGCACAACCTAATTAGTATTGGGTCACATGATACCCTTTTCTTTTTTTTTTTTTGGTGGGTGTAAAATCATCGAATAACCCCTCCCGCTCTTGGGCAGAGCGAAAGGGAGTCTCAGACTTCTACTGACTAAAAACCACCCATGTTCCTTCTTCGCCCTCTATGTCGAGGCCGCGATAACCAGTGGACTACCCGCGGCCCCGACAGGGTCACATGATACCCTCTGGTAAGACTGTCAATTACAGCCGCAACCAGCGGCTTAACATACCTTCCGAGGCACGGAGGAAACTCGGTATGTAATGGGTAGTTACAGCTATAGGACGCAACCTGAAGATCAACCCGAGCGGCTATTTTTAATATTTTTTTTTAACTGGGAAAAGTTAAAAAAAAAAATTAAAAATAGCCGCACACTAGGAATTTCTCCTGTATCGTGGGTGCGTTCACAAACATTTAAACTCACGTACACAAATACCCAGACCCGGAACAACTATCTGTAGGTCATACAAATATTTGTTCCGTGCGGGGATCGAACCCGCGACACGCAGCGCAGCAGTCCATTGCTTGAGCCACTGCGCCAACCGTGCCGTCAAATATCTAAATCTAATAATTTATTATCGCATTAAGTATATCATCATAGGTCAGCAAGAAGTAGAGATTTTCAATTAATTGAAGTATTATCTTATCAACCAGTCTATAGATTCAAGCACATCAGTATTAGGATCAATCTATATGTATAACTATCTATTTTTAAGTACTATTATAAAACACACATTCTTATTTCTAGGTTTAGTATTCTTAGTTTGTTAGTTTTACAATAAAATCATCTATAGCCAAATTAGTAAGTGTAAGTGCTTCAATTTTCCTTGGTCTACAAGAATCCCAAGTTGAGTCTTCACCCAACCTGGGATTCTTGGGATCGCTTTTCTCTGTCCTGCAGGGCTATTGCGTATCTTTTAAATGTCAGTGGCTATCATATTGTCCATGGATTAACTATGAAATTGTTTATGGTTTAGTACAAAATGGAACCATTTGACAGTATTTGATAAGCACTATAGGTTAGCCACTGTCACTTAAAAGATACGTAATAGCCCTGCTGAGCTACTTCTCTCCATAATGGACTGGCTGTCTCTTTGATTTCGTCCTCCCAGCGTGTTATCGGTCTACCTCTATTCCTTTCACCTTTTGGGCCTTGCCATTCTCTCGTTCTCACGGCAGCACGCAGCTCATGATGGAAGACTTAAGTGCAGCTAGTGTAAAAGTGGGCCTGGAAATGAATCACACTAAAACAATGGCAATATTATAAACACTAATATTATAAAGAGAAAAGATTTGTTTGTTTGTTTGTTGTAACGAATAGGCTCCGAAACTACTGGACCGATTTGAAAAATTCTAGGTGACATAGGCTACTTTTTATCCCTGTATTTCCACGGGAAAGGGAACTACGCGGGTGACACCGCATGACGTCCGCTAGTGACTAATAACTTATAAAAGATATATATATATACTTATTTATATACCGATAAAAGTTAATATCAAACTAGTGGAGTGTGCGTGATACCAATACAAAAAATAAACTTAAATACAAAAAAAAACCTCTACATATTTTTATGCCCAACTAGCATATGTCAAAGTGCGACATATGGACATAACTTAACTGGCAGAAGCCGATTTACATAACTTATCTCATTGGAGGGGCTGCCATCCATCACTTTAGGTGGCAAGGTTGATGAGTAGCTATTGCGATCAATCATGTAGTTCATCACCCTTATCTATTGACCGAAACCGATATCAGAACCCAATACGCTGCGGCTGCTATTTTATGGCTCATACCTAATTGTAACGCACCATCACGCGACGTCGCGTGTTGTGTTAAGCCGCTGATGTCAGTTATACCTATGTTTATTTATAATTTTAAGTAACTTACACTATAAGGTTCCTCCAAGGAAAAGAGCTGCTCAGCTACCATACTGTATGGAATAGCTGTTTTATTTTAAAGTTATGTATGAAAAAAATCTATGGATTTCGGAATGATGTACTGAATACCATCGTGGTAATCGTTTTTAGCGTCGTTGTTTCTTCCAACATATATATTTTACCCGGGAAAGCGCTTTAAAAGCCTTTCCTACATTTCTAGTTTATGTATCCAGCCAGCCTTACGAGTTACGAAAGTTATCCTAAGCGAAGATTTTCAACCATAAACCCCATATTAGGTATCTTGTATCGCATGGTATCCTGGTACCATCGCCGCTTTCGCGACCATCGATATTTTAAGCGGCAGATTTTATTACACACTAACCTAATTAGGTATAATAGAATATTTTATTGTACATGGTTAATATATTTTGTGTCGTAATGGCTCTTTGTACAAAAGTTTAGTTGGACCGGAACCACTACTGCCCATACCTCAGGCCCAAATAAAAATATGGCTGCGTTCAAGAATCACAGAAAAACACCTCACAGAATGAAGAAACAGCGAAGGAGACATACAAACAAAAGATGCAGTTCCGGTGGCATCAATGAAGTTTACTCTCAATCTCATCAAACTTAAAAGGGACAAACTCTGTATAGGAATTTTAACGGGTCACTGTTCCCTAAACAAACATCTACATCTCATAGATGTGACAGACAGCCCACTGTGCAGAGAATGCACGGAGGCGGAAGAAACATCACGGCACGTACTCCTAGAGTGCAGGAGCGTGGGAGATCACCGGGCACAAACTCTAAGATCCCCATTAACTCTCCCGAAAGCCTGCAGCAGTCTGAGAAGGCTGCTACAATTCTGGGACGACCTATGTTGGTCGGAGTAGGTATTCTTTAAACATCACGCACAATGGCCCAAACAAGAGGCTAAGTGCGGATAAAAGCCCAGTTAAACTAAAGTAATCACCCAGTGCTAACTGGGTTGTGTAGGTCTGATAGGCAGTCACTTCGTGTAATACAGGGTGTAAATTCAACCAAAAATTCTGTACATCAAACTAAGTACCCTGAGAAACGACTTTTTTTTTGGGGTTAAAAATCTAATTTTACGGTAAAACTCAACGTAGCACTCTTAAAACATTGTGCTAGTGGATGCTTTGAATAGTAAAAGGGTCATGGAGGTAATTTAAGTAAAGTTATGACCAGAAAAACTAAATTTACAAAAACAGCTGTGCTTAATTTGGTACTTTGACTCCCAATATCTCCGTAACTAGAGGGTTCCCAGGTATGGTCTAGAACAAAGAAATGATAGCAGTGGTGGGGAAAACAAGTGCCCTTCGTTTGCGTTAAGGGTACTTTTACACCCTTTATACTGGTATTCGCTAAATCCGGTTTGACTGAAACCCGGTGCCAACATCATGATCAACCTGCACTTATGCCAATTGATTTAAGGCGCAGCTTATCTTATTCTTCCATACTTCTCCATTACTTGTCATCTCATTAATAAATTGTTTACTAACCCATATTGAACTGGTTGTTCGAAATAAAAATTATTATTATTATTTTGACAAACTTATATTGCTTCTTAACTTACTCGTAGCTTAGTTAGTTTTAGCTACGTTAACGGGCCTATACCAAGTTAACGTAGCGTGTGTGTGTCGTGGGGGAAAATTTCATTTTCTTGGATTTGCATGAACTTCCTTAATATTCTGCAGGTGTTTAGAATTGCAGCTTTTTGAAGTGTAATGGAGACTCAATCCTTGAGGTTTATTAATTTGAGGCTGTGGTGGAGGTGATTGGGTATAACACCCGTAGTGGAGACTGCTATGGGAACTACGTCAACTACGTACACCTTTTCCTGTTTCCATATTCTGGCTACCTCTTCTTTTAGTTCCACATATATTATTATTATTATTAATCACCTTCTTTTTGGCCATAGCCGTCTTTCATACAAGTCTATTCATTGTCGAAGCCAACTCCAACATAGGACGGCATCTGAATAGGAGCACAAAACAAAACGGCTCCAATCCGATGCTAAATCAGGTGCTACCCACCGCATGCTCGATAATGACATTGACCATAGCTATTACAAATAATAACAAAGTCACGTTATTCTGAAACAGGTGATCTGATATTAAACTTTATGCCCAAACAATTACCCTTGCAAAATCACTGGTCTTGTGGAATCAAAAAGTGTCTTAACATGACACCTGTCCATATCTAGGCTAGTAGAAAATCAATCACCTACTGAATTCATGTTTTATTATATTTCATCCAATTTTTTATCATTCAGTAAGATCCGAAGGTTTCGATCTAGTGCGAGCTTAAAGGTCTAAATTGAATTTCCTCACATTTGGGGCTAGACATTTATTTTGCCTGTATGAGTACTTCATTATGAAAATGTCCCTATTTTAGTCAGATGTTGGTAGCAATTTTAAGGGTTTTATTTTTTGTACAGCTATCCTTTTTATGAAATAAAAGTAGCCTAAGATACTTCTCATAGCAACACTTATCTGAAGCTGAAAGTCCCGTAAACGTCAGTTCAGCCGTTTTGGAGATTATCTGAAACAAACACTCAGACAGATAGACAAGACTTATATTTTGTAATAAGGTCCGTGTAAAGGGTGTAAAAGTACCCTTAACTCAAACGAAAGGAACTTGTTCTCCCCACCACTGCGATAATTTACTTGGTTCTAGACCATACCTGGGTACCCCTTAGTTACGGAGATATTGGGGGTCAAAGTTCCAAATTTTGCACAGCTGTTTTTATAAATACTAGTTTTTCAGGTTATAACTTTACTTAAATTACCTCCATGGCCCTTTTGCTATTCAAAGCATCCACTAGCACAATGTTTTAAGAGTACTACATTAAGTTTTACCGTGAAATGTAGTTATCGCCCCCAAAAAAAATTTTTTTGCATAGGTGTTCTTTTGATGTACAGAATGCTTGGTTGACGTATGTGTGAAGGGTTAATTTACACCCTGTATATTTCATATGCATTCGGAAAAGAGCTATTATTTTCAAATTACAAACATACGCTTCAATTTAATTTATTTTTATAGATGGAACGGGTCCGTATATTAAATTGAAAGTAATTTGAAAATAAAGAGCTTTATTCTGTCTGTATTTTAAATTGTTCATATGCCTATATTTCAGTTAAGCATTGTTATGGGCGCTTTTGTTGTTGGGTAACAACAGTGTATATTGGTATATTTGCCAGAATTAGAACTGGGTGTGATGTAATGTCTGGGAAACCAGTATTTCATTACAATTTGAGAAAGACTTGTCTTAGTGCCATTTTTTACCCGACTACGCCGAAGCCAAAAGGAATGGTAAATAATTTGGCAGTGTATTTGTGTATGTATGTTCCACCATGGCGCCTTATCTACTAAAAGGATTTTAATAAATTAGGTGTCAATAGATTCGAGAATAGCTCGGGTAAAATAGGCTATATACATTTTATAAAAAAAAAATATAACGGAAATTAAATATTAGATTCTAACAAATTAATTGAGATTATCATTACACGTTTGGTATTACTTCGGTTCGGTTTGACTTCAGCTGTTCTCTTAAATAATTTTACTTTTTATTAAGTTATTTACTCAAATTAATTTAAGGTGTATTTTCTTCCCGTCGGGGCCGCGGGTTGTCCACAGGTTATCGCGGCCTCGACATAGAGGGCAAAGAAGGAACATGGGTGGTTTTTAGTCAGTAGAAGTCTGACACTCCCTTTCGCTCTGCCCAAGAGCGGAAGGCGTTATTCGATGATTTTACACCCACCAACAAAAAAAAAAAAGGTGTATTTTCTTGTTTTCTATTTTAAAACCGCGATTTTATTAATCTGCTATTTTTTGCGTAGTCGGGTTTTAGTTTTTTAAACTTATTTTTTTTAATAACCTCTGACTAAATAACGTCACATCGCTCGCTCGTAATCCCCGATGGGTTAGTCAGAGGTGTACCATAACGCATACACCTGCCTAACCTGCCTAAAGGCGAGCTTATTGCTATCAATCATACAATCCAGTTCAGTTACAGGTGCACGATGAACGCACTGAACATTAATTTTTGACAAGTTTCATGTGACCCCTTTTGTGACGTAAGAATATCTGATAACATATCATACAGAAAAATAAATATCTGAAATCCAAACAAAACTAGGAACAACACTGGCTAGTATACGTAAACCTATAAAACGATATCTGCTTTGCCCCACTTTTTCGCAGCGCAATAATACGAGCGATAACACGAAATTGTTTATAAGTCCTTAGCACAATTCTTATGGGAGTAAGGCTTGTTATACACTGGACGATTATAGTTCCTTGAATAAAAAAATCATTTAAATTTCTACAAAAAGAAAACGAAATGGAAAGTTTTTAATTGCCTAAATGAGTTTTTATTGTTAAAAATGTCTCGTAATTTAGGTACTCGGCTTTCTAGAAGAGACTTTAAATCCATTAACCACGGTCTAACTGGTCTAGCTTAGTTTAGAAAAAGATTTATTTCTGCCGGTTGTAGTAATAGGCATCCAGTTCTATATCAGAATATCAGCTACGGTAAACAGAAACAGTATCTAATAGTACATATTATCATAACATACCATCACGCCTCATATTCGAAGGGGTAAGGCAGAGGAGTACCTAATAGTACTCCCACATTTCACCACTAACTGCCGCTCTCAGAGATCTTTAATGATTTCTTAGTAATGGTTTGAGAGCTTTGTCATACAAAAATACGTCAAACCTTTACTAAGTGATGGCTTAAGTAATCATTAAATATCTCTGAGTACGGCAGTTATATTTATATCCCATGTAATAGGGTCGCCCCCTATTACATGCCATCAAACGGGCACAATCCGTGGCTCCTACTAAGAAATTTCTACTAAGAAAACCCCCAATAACAATTTACCTGACCCAGGTGTCGAACCTAGGCTCTATTGCTATCACTATACCAACGAGGCAGTCTCTAATGGCACATAAAATAAATAAATAAAAAAAACCTTTTAATCCATGCATTTACAAAATAATTTAGAAAAGAAAAGTAAAGAAAAATATTTATTCGTCGCAGAAACATACCGAGCATACAGGAAAAAAAAACAATACACAAACAACAACAAGAAACGCAAACACAACAACACGACACACGCACACACACGTTGCGTCGCATAACAATATTAATCTCTAATGGCACATATTAATTATAAGTGTGTTTCATAAAACAGCAAGTTATTTGAAGAACTGAATGGAATTTAAACTTGTGCTAACGAGCCGTTGGTACCCACTGCTGTTGGCAAGGTGCGGAAATAATTCATTGAGATTAAATTAATAATGCAGTAAGTGTAAATGAAGACAGGTTGCTAGGTAGCTGTACTGAGCAACCAAGCAACCTGTTTCCTTAAGAACTTCTTCGTTCTTTAATTAGTGAGTTAGTTAATTGTCTGAGACGTTGCATTATATGGAGTTTTGTTGGTGTAATATGCAAAATAATAAGCCACTACGTAAAGAAAGCAAAAAAACTTTAGTTGTTTTAAAAGTATGTTAATAATCTGAAAATTGTAAAAGAACGTTGACATCTAAAAGGCGTGATTTTTTTTAACTTCTTAGCATATCTTCAAAACTAACGTCTAAGAGAGATTCATAATTGTCCGATTTTAAAACTAGGTCTCAGCCCGGACAAGACAGTCCGTTCTTTAAAAAAGCGTAGAAAAAACATGGTTGCTAGCTAGTAACCTAACCGCATACCCGCGACTTGGTTACGGTTGCGCGCCCGCTAATGAGACCTAAGCTTAAGTTACACTTTTCGCCTATATTTAGCTGAATTTGCATTCCAAAGTATGATATCTAAAGCTTAAGAGATTTTGTACCGTAAATTATTTCAAGTTTACGTGACATTGCGAATTCAAGGTGACTTGAATATTTCATGAATACACATTTCAAATATTTTATTTTCTAAGGAATGTCTCGAATTTTTACCACTTGAAACGTAAAAAAATATTAGTTTTTAAGTGTCTGAGAAGAGCGTGTCCAAAATCTCAAGTAAAATTTATATTGTGTTACTGGAGAAATGGTATTGTTCAAATAAAGTAGTATCCAATAATATTTAGTGCTAGAATCAAGCCTTTGTTGAAATTGTTACCAGTATACTATTTCCAGAATGTTTAGTGTTTCAGGAGCTTCCAATTTATCAATGTCTAAATGTTCAAGTTGAGTGATAAACGGCTAAAACGTTCTATCCTACCCTTACAAAACTGGGACTGTTATTTGAAACTGTTTCACTATTGTTTCGTAAAATGATTTATTTATAATTTATCTAAAATTGTTTAAAGTAAGGCTGCAGGAGCAGGGCAATTGTGATAAGCTCAGAGAAAACTGATTTGACTTTTAATATTGTCGCTAAAAGATATTGGCTAGAAAAGAGAGATTGGCTATTTGCTTGCATCATTCAATATAATATTAAAAAAATGTTGACATAGACAAAAAAAAACAGAACATAAAAAATACCTATTCTTAGGTGTTAAACGAGATCATAGATAGTGTTAAGCATCACTCAACCATAAATGATCCGATGACAGATGTAATCGAACGCCTTTCTACATTAATCATGATTGACACTTGCTAAAGGAACATTATACACTATCCACTAAAAACATCACAAAGCAACTTACAATTAATAGATGCAGTGGCGCAGTGTGTAACCCGCCTAAGACGTCGTTGGTACGTCTGGAGATCCAACTAACTGTATTCCTACGAACGATAGTGAAAACGCGAGACGTCTACACGTAAGTCCAGCCGTATTCTGCTACTGAACAAGATAAGGAGGAATTTATTTAATAAAGTGGCTGAACCATGTACCGTCTTTAAGGCATTAATATTTTTAAAATAACACTAGTATCTACTGCGATGAGTTTTTTGGCATTGATGTAAAATCAAAATTATTATTTAGTCAAATTAGTCTGATAATAATCAGCACTTTTTGAAGATCAAAGTTTACAAGAGACAATCCCCTATAAGGCCCGACCTTCGTAATAGCGATACTTATAATATTGTTATAAAATTAAAAAATAGTGAAATGTTACTATAATGATTTAATATAGAATTCGTAATTTTTACGTATAAACAATTCCTTAAACTTTAAGACATACCTTAGACTACATATTATTACCTTCCTATCAAGTAATGAAATCGAAACCTAGACATTAAAAATATTCACAGGCATGCAACACATTAAAAATAAAACACTAAAGGCAACATTTTATAATCCACCGCAATTTAAATTACTTCTCGCTTATCAACACATAATCGCGGTGTGTGTAGCCAACCTAACCTGATGTCGTTGCCTCAGCCAGTCCCAAGCTAACTGTACTGGACCAACGATAGTGAAAACATCGGTCGTTCGCTTACTCCACTTCGCGGCTCACTCAGATGCGGTATAATTCAACAGCTATACTGTTTTCATTGTTTTGCGGTACGGTTTTTGTCCCTTTGTGGAGTTACATGTTGAGATTGATTTGAAATAAAGGCTTTATGAAAAGAAAAATAAGAAACAAAATTGTTGATGCTATCCATCATCATCTTGTGCTGTATTGCTTGTGGATGTTACTTGCAGTCTGCATTGTGTTTCTTTCATTCTCCTTGTCAACTGGCATGCTATCATTTACTGTGTTGTTTATCTTCTTGTAGTATGCTTATACGTTATTATTTTCGGTTCATACTTCGATGATGTTTTTTTTAATTTCAGAACTTTTCTCGATTACTTAAATTTAGTGTACCGTAGCATTTTTTTTTGGGCTTTGTCCTGTCTTTGTAAATGACGAAAGTTTTCCAATTGTTACTAATTGTTATAAAAACTCTTCACTAGACGAACCCTATACCTACGTTCACCTACACTGACTTCGAAATCTACATCGTAATCATTAATAGCCTTATATTTTCCAAATACCACACAATACTCCACCTCACAATACAAACCTAATACTTCTCCAACAATGGACACGCTCGAACCCCCGCGAGTAGCGTAAAATTAAACGATGCTATTCACTGAGATCTCTTCAGATACGTAAACTAGCTTGACTCTAGTTACTGGTGTATTTATACTGGTTAGCGCTATAATAGCTCGCTCATTACACCTGCACTTTGCCGATACGCTAATGCTTAGAGACTCTCGAGTAAACTGTTGTGGAGTAATGTGCTATTGTGTTTTGTTTTATCATCATTTTCTTTCGTTAGCGGTGCATTATCTTTGCTTGTCTGATAGTTGGTGTAGGGTGTTAATCGGTTATGGAGGCATTGGATATTAATGTTGAAATGTAGTATTTAATTATTGAAGTCTATAAATAAGTTAATCTTTATGATAAACTCATTAATTTTATTGTCATTATTGTACATTGGCTAGAAAGGAGTTGACTGCTGAGATGACGAGTTATAGAGAAGTTTGAAGGAGACATGCTGCGGTGATCCTTAATAAATTGAGATAAGTGCACGAGAATCATGATGATGAGATTTCGGTATCATGAATGCATGTCGCAGATTAATATGACAGTCGTAGACCTTGTTTAAGGATATGATGGCTCTGTAAATCACCCACATATGACTTTTAATGTCCATAAACTACGCAAATAAATCAAATTAAGTATCCTTTTGTGATACTCAGTTTCCCCTCTCAAAATCTCTTATTCTACAGTCATGAATACATTCACCCGGTATGTGTTCTAACCTGGAATCTGTTCAGCTGTTCGTTTCGCATTAAGGCCGTGACGAACGACCTGATTCTGTATGAATGATTCTTGGGAACCGCCGCGTTGTGGCCAGAGCCCGCCACTTTTGGTATGGCCGGCGGCATCATCGAATATGGCTCGCTTGTGGAGTATTTTATTACTTCTTGTTGCCCTGATGAATGTTTGGCTATCAGTGCGGTTGATTTTGTTTATGAGGTGGGCAGATTCAGTTAAATTAGCTTCGATGAGTTGTTGGCTCCCATTTTGATTTTCTTTATGACTTCCGTTACCTTTGTATATGGTGTAAGGCGACATTGCAAGAGAGCTGCAAGTCAATTGGTAAACTTATACGTTCAATCTTAATAGGCTAGGCAATTTGACCATAAACAAGACAAAGATATTACACAAAAAAATCCAAATTTCACGTCAGACGGTAGTCGAACGTATCCAATTGAAATCAAATATCCATTTTAAAGTGCCCTTTCAGCGCTCCCCATTAAGCTGTCCCAAGACTAAAGCTCATAATCCGGGCTTGCAAATCAAATGTCTGAAAGGATCGAAGGCTGAATGGATTAATTTAATAGCAGGCGAAGTTAAAATAGATTCCAGTTGAATGAAATGGACCATGAAAAGATCTCCGGGTAACATTGAATGTTAAGATCGAATGAATTATTTTTGAAATGGTTTCCTTGAATGTTTTACTGCGAAGTGCAGCGTGCTTAGATGGATGTACCGGTATTACAAAAATAACTACGGCAGCTTAACACCAAAAGTACTTCAACGCCATCTATGGCACAAATGATGTCCTAACATCAATATTCTTAATCCCGTTTTAAATAATTCTGCTAAAGAAAAACCCAACAACAAATGCCCGACAAGACATCCGTCTGGTCGTAGGATCCTTCCTTTCTTGTGAGGAATACAATTTTGTTTATAGTGTTTTAGTTCTAGACTCACATAAGTTTTCATGCGATTGTCGACATAGTTGTTTCTATTATAATGTTACGAGCTGGGTATGGGATAAATAAAAGTACTACCAATTGAACACACGAAATAACTTTATTACTCGTAAAACACTTATGCCCGGTTCCTATAAACAAGAAACGAGTCGTTTTGCTTACGGATAGTAGTATTTTCAACGAGACGTAGGCCAAAACCGTTCCTATAAAAAACGTTTCGTAAGTTAAGTTACCGATAGATCAGTACCTACGGATGGGAGGGTTACGAATAACGAACCGTAAGCTAAATGTATGCAGATGTGGGGCGATGGTGTTCCTATAACAAAATAGTAACGTCAACGAGCTGTCAAAGTTACGAGTCGTTTACAATTTGTTTACCGCCCGATTTTGGTCGGTTATTTGCAAAAGTTTTACTTATTTTGCGTTGTTGCTGTTTTAAAAACATATTTCTTGGTGTTTCTCGCACAACTTAGCAATTTAGTGTAATTTTTAATGCTTCATAAGCTTCACTACAAGTGAAATCAAAATTAAAGTAAATGAGAAGCTCATTTTTTATTAATTTTTGGAAGATCTATTTCTGTTGGCCTGCCACTTTGCATTAATGACAGAAAAAATAAAGATGTACCAGTGATGTTAAAAACAGTATTTTTATACTGTTTTGTTGTCTGACAGTAAAAAGTATAATGTTGTGAAAAACAGTACCTATAATACCGTTTTTAACAGTTTAGTTGGGAACCCTAGGGGTAACGTCCATTGTAGAGAGTAATTAAGTAAGTAAAAAAGTAAGAATTTCCTATAGCAACGGATATAATATGTTTTACGACAAAACCTTAGAATACCATTTTCAAAACAATGCTCTGTGCCATAAAATTTAATTCACAATAGTGCATTATTATACAAATAGAAAACTTAAACTTAGAATGCGTGTCAAGTCAGAGCCTTCAGAGGTCAGACGCTCTCCATCGCGTTTTATTCACTTCAGTAGCCAGAACAGAATAACATTTTTTTTTTTTTTAAATTAAAAAATGAGATTTCTTCAACACCAATATAATAAAATAAACATAAAAGTTAAGTTTACTGTATAAAAGTATAAATATGTTGTATTTTGTGTAATATGCACATGGATTTACTCTAGTTCTAAACATTCCTAATTTGTAATAACGAAACGCAAGGAGGGTCGAACATGTGTTGACCGAGGGCTTTGGTAAGTGGGTAACCAACACCCGTTCGTCGCAGGAAGAAGTGGCAAAAACTTTTAGGAACGCCTTTTAACGTCCGTTACTCGTTACTCAAAAACGAATGGTATCTTTTGCACAATAACGAATCGTTGTTTATAGGAACCGGGCATTAGAGACAATCGCAAAACACTACTGAACACTTAACCGCACTTGAAATCTCTTCGAACCTTCCGTTGTCTCGCTTAAAAGTAGACTGACTCGCTTCGTCCTCTCCCGGTCCTTTTATACCCCAAGCACACAAAAGAAATTCGAGAAAATTCGCTACTATTCCATAAGCATCCAGAAAAATCATTAACAAAAAATTAAACTTAAAGATAAATTACCCACAAAGAAGTTACTTTACGCCGTAGGCATACGGTCGAAATTACAATGCAAGTACCGCTGACGACGGGTGCAGTAGTTATGCCTACAGAATGGAATTAGGTACCTACTAGAATTCACGCGTACTTTCACAGTTAATAGCGAGGTTTGTCGAAGATTCTAGATGACCGGCGTAACAATAACATGACATGAAAAGCTGTTATCATAAACGCTATAGACCTATTTGAAGTGAACCATGACTAACCTGAGAATCGTAATCGAAACACTCAAAGCATAATAAGACATAACATTTCTGTTCTATCACGACAATATGTCACGAGCACATAGAGGGCACGTATTCGCACAAGTTAAACTATTTGCTATTAACTCTTAGATCCATCAGTTGTGCTGAAAGTCACGTTCAACAATTACGAATTGAGATTAAAGTTCAGTGTACGGTAAGCCGTGTGGTCTGTGGGTATAGACTACTTTGTCCCTCGTAAATATTAAGGGATTATGTTTGGCTGATTGGTGGCAAGGGAGTCTCATGAGATGATGAGTAACAGAGGATTAAAGAAGAAGATATTTTGCGCCGACCCCATATTAATTGGAATATGGGCAAGAGAATGGTGAACGTGTCGTGTTACGATGACAGGCCGTGTCGACGGGCGCGCTCGTGTCCCAAGCGCGACTCAAAGAGATGTCGGCCGACGCCCGTCGGGGCTGCGAGTTGTTGTAAGAGATACCGCGGCCTCGATATAAAGGGCTGAGAAGGAGCATGGGTGGTTTTTAGTCAGTAGAAGTCTGACACTCCCTTTCGCTCTGCCCAAGTGCGGGAAAGGTTATTTGATGATTTACCACGCGCCAAAAAAATAAGGTTTGCACAGAGATGTACCTAACAACTGCACCTATATTTCGCTAGTAATGTTTAAATCTTTTATAATAGGGGGCAAACCTTTATTTGTCATCAACCGGGACTACCCGGTTCTAGTCTAGACTACTAGACTCCGTGACTGCTAATAAAAAATAAACTCAATAACACTTTGCCCGACCCATAAATCGAAACCATAAGGGCTCGTTTACGGAGACGCGGGGCGTCACGCGGCGCGTGCAGTTGGCTCGTCAGGTGATTTTTTATTCATTTACTGAGAGGCTGGTCCACCGCAACGAACGCTGCATTTTAAACGAGTGAAAAATCCCGCTTCTCATAAAATCGACGTTTGAAATCGTTTACGTTTTCTTACATCGCCATGTGCTTGAATTAAATACGCACAACGCGCCGCGCGACGCCCCGCATCTCCGTAAATGAGGTCATAGGCCAACGAGGTGTTTTAGAACGTTAATCTAGATCCTCTTCGCCTTGCGGTTAGGAGTTTGTCAAAGCAGAAAATATGATCTGTATCTCTACATAAAGAAGAACTAACAAGTTACGACCATATTTGATTACTCGACGTTCTTTAAATTTGTTGTTTTCGCCGTTTAACCAAAAACTAACTCAATTAATTCTCCGAATCCTACTCTCCACACGAGACTTCCATTAATAAACTCTTCATAAAACAGTTTACTGTCTTACGGTTACGATTAAATGGTTACAATAAAATTTACCTGACTGCATAATAATTGTCTTTAAAAAAACTGCTGTCTCAACTTTCGACCCTTTTCAAGTATTATGTTCGAATTAAATTCCAAAACGTGATTCCATGTATCGTTCACGAAAACGAATTGGACGTAGTTCAGCAAAAGGGATCCAATTAAAAAAATAGGCAAAAATTACTTAAGCTCACCAAACTGATGCTAAATATTGATACTATACGCCACAAATGTGCATGTGGGTTGGTTCTAAGTCTAATGTTGATAAAAATTATAACCTTTTGTTTTTTGGTTGGATATTTCTTATATTGGCTGATAGTATCGATATTCCTATATATTCCGCTGGATGTTAATGGCCTAGCCTATGTCCAGAAATAGACGTCTTTCGGTTGAAATAATGATGACGATGATTAGTAGGTATCTATATTACTTTAGCATTTTTTTTTTTTTTTTTTTGGTGGGTGTAAAATCATCGAATAACCCCTCCCGCTCTTGGGCAGAGCGAAAGGGAGTGTCAGACTTCTACTGACTAAAAACCACCCATGTTCCTTCTTCGCCCTCTATGTCGAGGCCGCGATAACCGTTGGACTACCCGCGGCCCCGACAGGCGTCGGCCCTTTCGGGCCCCTCCCATGTTGCTGACATCTCTTTGAGGCGCGCGTGGAACACGAACGCGCCGTCGACACGGCCTGTTTTCGTCGTGAAACGGACGGACGGCGAGTTAGCCCATCACTCACCGTCCACAGGCCCGCGTCTACGGTGGCCGGAGGTCATCGCGGGACCCCCGACGCCCGGAGCGCCTCCCGCGGCGGCTGATATTACTTTAGCATCGGTTTGGTGCAGTCATGTGCAGCATATTCATTTAGTTGTATATTTTTGTATTTTTGGGCATAACGTGAATTGGATCATTTTCGCTTAATAGCGTCCAATTGTGGAAAGGACTGTGTACATTGGTCGATTGGTTTTTGCGGCCCAATTGAGTAGCTGAATTTATTTTCCGTTGTATTGGTATGAAATTTATATGTAGAATTTAGAGCTCTGTGTAAGGTTAATTTAGATTGGGAATTCGTTAGGCAATGTCAATGTTTGGTTTTTGCTCGGATACTGTTAGAATTGATTTTATGATTAAAAACAAATATTTCAGTATTGGGTTTCTACTTTTCAGTAAAAAGTTATCTCGTGTGCTGGGTATATTTTGTCGAAACTGTCTTTTGGGAAACAGGTGGATGAAGCAAGCTATAATAAACCATGTTTTTTTATTTGCAGCCTTCGGTTTCAAAGTAATGGATTTGTTGAGCACTTGTTTTAAAGCATATTGAAAGCCACTTGAGTCATACTTTATGGAACCGGTCGTAACTTTGAAACTGCGCATTTTAAGACTTAAATTTTATTGCAATGAATTAAAGTATTCGCTTGTATTTATGTCGAAATTATCTTATTCGCGGAATGGCCGACGTCGAAATAGTAATTTTGTTATTCAGAACGAACGGTGAAATTAAACTTTTTGCAACTATCTTAAGCTTACCATGTACTTTCTAATGTCATGAGGCAGACCAAGGAAATTCAGAAAACCGAAGTGCACACAAAATAATACTATGGTACAAAATTCTATTGCGAGAGAACCGAAGATTTTATTTGAACGCTTTCATAATTGAATCTCCAATAGTTGTATTGGGTGAAATATTGTACTAGGATTTATTGGAAGAGAGAATTTTGGGTTCGAAAAGCAATATTCCGAATATAAACTTGGAGACAGAAACTGACAATACAGTTGCTATGTACCGTACGAATATTTCGGAATTTATATTGGATATTGAACGTTCATCGCCAAACAAGATATTAGCGAAAACGTCAATATCTTCTGCATATATGTCGTTGGTTTCAGTACTGAGATTGTTGATAGGGAGAACTGACGTGTCACGTTTTGCATAATCTGCCCACACGTCTAAATGTTCAGGAGTTTCAGACAAGACTGACACTTCGGAACTATTATGCATATTCATTGCTTTCACGTTTGTGAACTATCCCATAACATTTTGATTTATGTCAATCGTGTGGATTGACTCAATTCCCTTACGATCTTAAAGTTTATTGTCATATTGCGTTTGCATAAGTGTAATCAGCCTATATTGTTCCCACTGCTGGGACACAGGCCTACTCTCTATGAAAGGGGAATGGACTATAATACACCACGTCGTCATCAGATGATGTAACGTAGATGTGACATCTCTTTGAATTTCTTGTTCTTGGCCGATTTCCTAACGATGTGTTTTAAACCGGCTTGATAGCAGTGAGTGTAATTTTTATATATTTTTATTTCTTAAATCATTGCTATATCCCCTGATTTATTTATTTTTGTACTCTACCACAATTCTGTCATATTTGACCAAGGTTGACTGGTAGAGAATGCCTCGTGGCATTAAGTCCGCCTATGTACCACGTTTGTGCATGAAGTTTAAATAAATAACTAAATAAATAAAATTAAAATATTATATTTCAAAAAGGTGTACTATAAACTTTGTTATCAATTTTTCATCCCTTATCGCAGTTTGCTGTTTCATACGAATAAAATTATTCAATTATCTGCTAGACTGCACCTTTATACACCATAAAACCATTTTAATCCACCTGCTACAAATCACAATACAAAAATGAAATAAAAAATTGGCGCACACAGCCAGTGTATATTCCTTTAATCGCACTATAAACGTCGATAAAGTTTTATTGTATCTTTGCATTGGTCATATTCCCTGCTTTTTACGACACTTAAATTAAACTTGTTGAAATGTTTAAGGCCTTATTCGGTTTAACTTGAACGAGTAAAACGTTTACCAGCTCGATACGTGTTTATTTTAGTGTGTGATTCTGTTCCATTCAGTTTTATTGTCAGCGATTAAACTCTTTTTTCTCGGTTTTCTGTGTTTAAAGGTTAGCTTAGGTTAGACTTTGGAATTTATGTTCTAGCCATTTCTGGAAGTATTGTGTACAGTGTTTCGATATCATATTTCTATTTCCAAAATTTTGCTTCTTTTTCTCCGTAAGTACGTCTCTATTAGTACCTGCATTATTTGCAATTTAACGATCCAAACTTTGTAAATACAAAGTAACAAGTTGATGTCAAAAGAAGTTCATTTACATTGGTACTTGTTTTCAACATTGTGCGGAGACCTAATAGACTTTTAATCAAGGATGTAAATATACACCCTTTATTAAAGCCCAATCACTGTTCCCAATCCTGGGAACTTTAAAATTAAGAAAGGTATATAAGGACCTCCATGATCCCTTTACTGTTTGAGTCCAAACGTAAACCGTGTAAACCCAAAAAAGTTTTTTGTAGCAATACTTTTTTCGTAGAGTTACTTCATTTACAAAATGCTTACAGATGGGTTCGTTCACACCTTGTTATAAACTATAGCTTACTACAATCAGCGCTATAGAGACATACTACTACCGATTTTAACTGTAGTATGATATAATCATACTTTTTATCATCGTCATCATACCATGATGTCATCAGCTATTTCGTTCCTAACGATTTGATCACCGTTACTGTAATTTTAAACTACAGTACAATGTACCTTGTTACTATACTTTTGTCGAGATTATCCTGGTAAAAAAAGATGTCCATATTCTTGTGAAATGTTAGATTGGAAAAGGTTGTATTGAATTTGGCAGAGTTATAGGAATATTATCGACTTTATCGATTCGCAAGTCATGTTAATTAATTTAATTGATATATTTTCATAAACTGAGGTAATTATGAAGGTGGGTTGGTACTTATCTACACTAATATTATAAAGAGGAAATATTTGTTTGTTTGTTTGTAACGAATAGGCTCCGAAACTACTGGACCGGTTTGAACAATTCTTTCACCGTTGAGAAGTTACACTATCCCCGAGTGACATAGGCTACTTTTTATCCCTGTATTCCCACGGGAACGGGAACTACGCGGGTGAAACCGCGTGACGTTCGCTAGTATGGAATAATTGCTTTGATGATGATATTTTTTGGTTAGGTGTAAACCTAGCTTAGGCTGAATTTGATCTGCTTTCGTGACTTTATCCAAACATTGAATTTTCAATGTATCCATTTGAATAAGACATGACTTGGGGTTCGAACGCAGGACCTCATGATTAACAATCATGACTTACCAGGCAGTCTAAAGAAATTCATTTTCTAACACATTTTTGGTCTACAAATTGGCACTTAAACTTAAAATTTCTCCAAGGAAATCCATTAAATTAATTGATAATTAAGAATTAATTAAAAATATAAATAGCTGTCATTATCATATTAATGATTATGTTATATTATTAAGTGGGACTGATTTTGTGTCTAATATTTGATATTAATTAGTATATTTGCATGGGAACCGCAAAGTTAATTAACTGTTTATGAAATTGTATGAAATATTGTAGGTTATTGGATGAAACGGGGTTATGGACAAGATTATTATGGCAAATGGCAATGGGCGAAGATGTTTCTAGGCAAAAAGTTTTATTTATAGAGTAGGACATACACTGCCCTTACTGGCAAGGTTCTTTAGTAAGGACCTAACCATAATATTACATTGATATGTCAAACTTGGTACATTCATTTTAGTTACGTGGTTTCCCACCTGCGCTGCGTAGGTAAGTTGGTTATTTTATTAGTACAATTTTTTTAGTTTTTTTATTTTATTTATTTATTTATCTATTATTAGTACACTTACAGTACAACAAGTTGGTGCAAACATAAACTCATTAGAGTTTTACCGTGCACCAAAATCATCGACGACATAATTCAGACAACAATAAAATACGATAAGATAAGGAACACAATAAAATTAACAGCGAGGGTATGCAGCGAAATATCATTAGTTGCTACCTTACAAACCAGCGAACATCGGTGACCAACTGCCCGTCCATCGAAACAATAAGTAGTGGAGGAATGTTATTTCGCTTGAAATTTTTTGGAACAACATGTACCTAACATGTTGTTCCAAAAAATTTCAAAAATTAAAAAATATGTGTTACTAGTAATATTCAGTTATGTAAATGGATATTTTGAAGAAAATGTTGCTTTAATTTGTGTTTAATGTTCATACCAGTTATTTTGTCCCTTAGTGATAAAGGTAGTTGATTTATAAGGCAAGGTATTATGTACTTTAGCGATCTCTTGCCGTGTAAATTGCTATACTTTGGAAGTAACAATTTAGAATTAATAACACTACGAGTATTAATTCCAGTCTTATTTATAATTTTGGTTACCTTAAGATTTTCATTAAAAAATTCCTCTTTTATTAGTGTGTATTTAATTTTTTCATATATAGGTAATATTTTACAAGTTGGTTAGTACATTCTTACAATTTTGACATCACTTGATAATTTTAATGGATTGTGTGACCTTTACGTCTACTGTCGTGCTCTTGTCTCTGCTAACCAAAGACAACAGCTCCAAGGAGGATGTAAGATGAAAAACTCATCATTACTTACAAAATAAAAAAAAAACCGGTAACCGTACCGCATCCCATTGTTTGCCAAAACTAACAATAGAACTGTACAGATCATTTATTTCCGACTCGATTCAAAGTGCTATTCTCCACGGTACAACCAGGAACTAATGTTAATACAATTACGTTGAAACTTTCACGCTGAAATAAACCTTATTATTTGAAACGTACAGGTGAAGATTCCGTGCACATTTTTACACTGAAGATCGTGTAACTTTGCGAGGGTGTTGTCTTTAATTGATATGCCTTGTTTTTTGTCGTATACTAAGTTGATCTTTTTTTTCTTTGAACGAAAATTAATCGATGCTCAAATATAAGATCAGATACGTTCCGTTAGCCATTATGTTCCGATTTACGGTATCGATACAATTGTTTTTTTTTAGATTTGCAGTCTGTTTTTTGCGGATGTGAATTGTTAATTAAATTGTAGTAGTAGACCGAAATCATTTATCATTTTGATAACCGTTAACGAATTAATACAAGGTGCAAAAAGGAGGAGGCCTTGACTAGGATAATAACAACGGCTCGGGTCGATCTTTAGATTGCCGCACTATACATTACTATATGGGTGATCACTGGTCACCCATCCACGGACCAACCTAGACAAGTGCGGCTTAACCTGAAGGTCAACCTGAGTGGCTGTACTTATTTAGCCACAAGCTCCTACTCAATATTTGAAATAAAAACCGAAATCTTTTCTCCCAATAACTTGTATAAATGTAGAAAAAAGATAAATTAAATAAACCAGTAAAAGCCTTAACCTCGAACTGGAAATTGGATCTGCGAAGGAAAGTCCCTCCATCTGCAATTACAGTAATCGAACAAAAGAAGGAACTCATTACGTGTAAAGGATATTCACCCTTAAAGTAAGGCAAGGCTTTTATTTTGAAGAAAATAACGCCTTGATCGAGTTTTTGATTTCTATGCAAATGTTGGGGGATGAAAATGTGGATTGGTGTTGTTTGATCTTTTAATCTCAAGGTTGGGGTGTTATTAGAAGGTTTTCTAATTTTCTGTCTTTTGGTTAAAGGGGTTCTTGTGTTGTAAGCATGGGTCTAATTAAAGTAGATAAGCCGTACATTTTACAAGAAAGCATACAAGAAAAAATATGGCTGAACCTACCTAATATTTGTTAAGTACCATGGACTGTACCCATATTTGCAAAATACGATTAACTAACTTACTACCTACTTATATTCGTTACAAATCGACTGTTCCATGTATAATTGCAATGTCTATGAAGTCAAAATCAATCAATCAAAATGTTATATTTCATAGGCCTACTTTTGTGCTTTTAAACTTCAAGAAAACGTGCACGATTCGTGTTGGCCGTTACCGGTTATTATTACCTATAGCACGTTTCCTATGGAGAAGAACCGGTAAGAAACTCCATGGTTTTGCACGTTGAAAATGTATGAAACATAGTGTCATCCAAAGTATAATTATTACGTACCCAATTTTCATTAACAACTGCGACAGGAAACTAAAACTCGAGTTAATTAACTCCAGCAAAACTCCAATTAGTATTACATTTTTCTCACAAACATTCCCGAGCTACTAAGACTAGATACGATCTATTTTTCTGCGATCACCATGGCAACGCAATAAATAAGCCCAGCTCTTAGTCTTTAGCGGTTATTTATGCTGTCTACCCCACGCCTCCCCTGGACCTGAATAATTGTTACCCCTAAGGCTATTTAATGCCTAGCCCTGGCGAATCATATTGATTAAGAATACAGATGCTGTACTGTCCTACAAGCCGTTTATTAAGCTTTAGTTTCCGCAAACTATTGGCCCTACTAAGGTGATCAGGTTGTGAGAATGTTCGAAGATCTTATTTAACTGAAAATTTACGATTTGCAAAGAAAAAGAAAGATTCCATAGATGATAATTTTGGAGGATGTGGTCACAATAGAAGGATGGAACTATTATTATTATTAGCCATTTGTGTCCCACTGCAGGGCAAAGGCCTCCCTTCCCTCCTTCCACTTATCCCTATCCAGTGATGTTGTTTGCCAATCCCTGCAAAAAGAGTCGAGTTCGTCTCGCCATCTTCTTCTGGGCCGGCCGCGTTGCTTCTCAGCAACTAACAACAAGGCGGTACTGCTACTTAATACCGAGTTCACTGACGGTCTGTCACTATTCACCCTTTTGTACTTAGTCATTATTGTTGAACAGTAGTCTAATGTCAGTGAAATTCGCAGTACAGTATTTCGTTCTCTCGCTCTTAAATCCCAATTCATTTGGGATTTCTTTATTCTCACTTGTCATCTCATCAGACACCTTTTTTCTTGCCATATACTCCTCTACAGTCTATTCATCGTTTTTTGGCAGTACAATATCCTACTAATAATATAAACGCGAAAGTTTGTAAGTATGTATGTTTAGATGGATGGATGGATTTTTGTTACTCTTTCACGCAAAAACTACTGAACGGATTTCGATCAAATTTGGCACACAGGTAGTTTATAACCTGGATGAACACATAGGATACTATTATCCAGATTTTATCTTCCCGTGGGATAATTTTCGAGTTTTAGCGAGCGAAGCCACTGGCAACAGCCCGTGAAATAAAATCAGGTAACTAAGGCATGTTGAACTTCTGTCATCTGTTGTACCCATCAATGAATTAGGATCTCGATCACAAATCACTTGAGTTCCAAATCGATATCCGTAGTATGAACCCGTAAGAGTATGCTGCGCGTCCTTGGTATTCAACGGTATCCAGGATCTTAATAGCTACTGGTTTTGACGCATTAAAATTATGAGCACGGCCAGCTAAGAAATAGCTGAAGCAGTTCACTGGTCATGTTACCTTCAGGGTTACTACTTGGGATTACCAACAAAGTCTGTTAGATTAAACAGAAATAAAAGATTGTTTTGTGATTTCGTTTTCAAATATTGTCAGGAGGTACACTCGGAGAGAAACTAAATCTACTAATATAATGTTCATAAAGCCGTATTTCTCCACATCCATTTTTTCAGCTTTCAAGGGTCAACAAATCTCTAATCTCTACATTATCACCACATAACTATCTTTTGTTATCTTTGAGGGCACCAACAATATCTTTTCCATCAACAACTTTAAACTCTCTAGTGTCTGACTTTCCAGCACCTTTAATTTCTCCTTCCGCTGTTAGGTCAACATCAGGATCTTTTTCATCATTATTTATTTACTCAGTTCTATTTGCATCATCATAATCAGTCTACAATGTTCCCACAGCAGAGACTCAGGCCTCCTCTCTAGGAGAGGGATGGGCTTTGATCTACCACGTGGGCTCAGTGACCAGTTGGCAGATGTCACATGTCTTCGAAATTTTTGGTTCTAAGTGCCGGTATCCTTCACCGTTTTGAAAGCAGCGTATCATGCTTAGTGAATAATTACTTGTTTTATAACTCTTTTTTGAAATCTCATATCGTTACGACCTCATTACATTAAATTTCCATCCTTTTTGATCTATTTTATCATCGACGTGATCTTCATTCTTTCTTTAAGGTTTAATATCTTCGTAGTCTACATATTTATCAACCCTAATCATACCCGCTTGCTCGCTAGCAAGGCGTCGTTGTAAACAGTTATTTTAAGTGTTATTAAAACAATTAGCTACGTTATTGGCGCTACACGTATTTTGATAATTACCCGGCTTCGGTTACTTCCGTAATAAGCGTGTTGATTTTCAAAGTGGGTATATCTGCTTCTAATTTGAATGAGAAAAGGGATGAACACAAGTTTAATGAAATAAAATAATAATGTTCATTTACCATCGCAGGGTTTGGTTTTGTGTGAACCACGGGTCAGCTTTTTTTTATCTACGACTTTATGTTGTCGTATCTATATTTTTTAAGAAGTAATTGTTTTTTAGCAGGAATTAAAACTAACTTAAGTAGGTACTTGTTTTGAGTTCTCGTTTTTTTTTTTTTAATTATTATTTCGCCTTTTGCTATTTTGAAAAAAACTGTTTTGTAACTTAATCTTTGCACACACCATGATCAACAGTTCTATTTGTTTGAGTTCAGTTTTAATTATAACTAGTGGACGTCACGCGGTTTCACGTGAATAGTTCCCGTTCCCGTGGGAATACAGGGATTAAAAGCCTATGTCACCCGGGGATAGTGCAGCTTTCCAACGGTCCAGTGGTTTTGGAGCCTATTCGTTAAAAATAAACAAACAAATCTTTCTACTTTATAATATTAGTGTAGATAATTATTTATTAGTGACCAAGTCCATTTCAAAACTTAGTGCATACATCGATCAAATATACATGAAGTATGGTAGAAAAAATAACCAAACACTATAAGTTATTTTGTAAGTAATCTTAACTTTTCTTAGTCCATAAAATATTAATATTCTTTGTTTATTTACATGGCAACAAGCCAGTAAACAATATCAGTAACTCAAAGTCGTTACTATAATTCTTTAGCCAAGAAGGTTTTGGCTCGTAATATTACGATCCATTACACTTGGCCGTTTTCTTTGGTTTTATTTCCTTCAGTAATTAATTATTGCTCTTAAAGAAGTAGTAACTTAGCCGTTAATGTATTGGATATAATCGTAATATATATTTGGCCGTAAATAGAAGGCCGTATCGATTTCCGAAGACCAGAACTACTGAGTTCGTTGTCTGTTGTGATACAAATATTAAATAGAAAGAAGGGCTGGAAAACATCTCAATCGTTACATAATATCACGCTTGTGATCCCCGAATGGTTCGGCAGAGGAGTACACTGACATGTTGGCTAGTTATGTTTAGGATTCAAGCCTATTACCATCAACCGTGCACCAATCCTGACTCCATGGCCTAGTACTGAGAAATTCCTGATAGAAAAACTCAATAGCAGCTATCTCAACCCAAAAGTCAAATCAAATCAAATCAAATCAAAATCATTTATTTCAAGTTGGCCAGTTACAGGCTCTTTTGAATAGTCGAACAAATACTAAATTTTAATAAGCTAATAAACTAAGCTACAGTCCCACTCACAAGGCATAATAACTGTCAGTGTACTGTAGTTGCCGATTCCAAAGCGTTGGTCTCATGAGAAGAATGGCAAGAAACTTCATGGATACTCTTTTAAATCATAATATTGTTACAAAACTTTGGTTACATCATTCATATCGAGATTGGTATATTATCATGTGAGAACGATGTAGCAAGTTGTGCACGATAAGTGTCGACAGTAAAGCCAAAACGACGATTTAAAAATAATATAATAATTCAAACAAGCCGTGGCAACTAAGAGGTGACAGTCACAACTGACAGCACCCGTTCACGAGCATGACGCATTGATCAGCCACCATTCCACTCAACCATTTTAAAGGGATCGAAATGACCCGTCACACCCGCCACCATCAGCGAGACATTTAAGTGAGCATGACATACTCTCAATCGCCAGGGCATATCCAAGTCAAATAAAAAATAGAAAAATAAATGTAGGTTTCCAGAGAATGACAGCTTTCTAGTACATAGTACTCACACAATATGTGCTATGCGACTATATAATACTAAAGAGATTGAATTTATACATTGCAAAGATAGTTGTACAATCTTCTTCTTCTTTCTTCTTCCTATTAAATGCTATTCATTTAAGCGTCCTGTCCTTGTGGAGCAGGACCGGCATTGAGGAAGTCAAACCAAGGTTCTCATATTCAGTAGTCACTACACCAACGAAGAAGTCAGTATAATCCTACTAATATTAAAAACGCGAAATTTTGTATGTATGTATATGAATGGATGTTTATGATTATTTCACGCAAAAACTGCTGAACGGATTTGGATAAAATTGGTATACAGATAGTTTATAACATGGATTTACACATAGGATAGTTTTTATCCCAATTTTATCTTTCCGTGGGATAACTTTCGAGTTGTAGCGGGTGCAGCCGCTGGCAGCACTTGGTTTAACTACATAACCTCCACCCCTTCACACGAGCTGATTATCCACCGTAAAACTTTCGTAACAAGCCCCTTACGTAAGTTACAAGAAGTTAACTCATTTGTTTGAACAATAGGGAGATATCATACAGTTCCTTGTCATAAACAATGTAGGGAAGCTATTCACTTTGTTCCGATATGATGTTAGAACATAAGTGGGCTGGGATTGGTCAGTTGACGATTCTGTTACGAGAATTGAGTGCTGTCTTGTGTGTGACGTAATTTGAGCACACAATGGTTGGCTTATTTTCTAAAAATACTAAACGGTTCCTGTTGATGACGTTACCTCAAGTTTGTGCACCCCTAGGTATAAATTACAATTGTAATCAACAAAATGATTTTCCCATTTGCCCCTAAGACTATGTTGCTACATAGGGGCAGATGATAAAAGCAGTGTCATCAATAGTCATCATCCTCTTTGAAATCTTGGGTATACTTTACAATTGTCATTAATAAAATAATTTTCCCATTTGCCTCCAAGACTACGCTACTACATAGGGGCAGATGATAAAAGCAGTGTTATCAATAGTCATCATCCTCTTTGAAACCTTTGGCATATATTACAATTGTCATCAACAAAATGATTTTCCTGACTTATATGAGAGTACGACTCACATAATTATATTTTCTTAAAGATTGAAAAGCGTCTAACATTGTGAATTTATTATAATGTATAGAATTTATTATTAGCAGGTTATAAAACACACGTCTAGTTTTATTCACAACATTTATTAAAACTTAAAAAAATTGTCCCTAAAAGATAAAAGAAAGCAAAGTAAAAGATTAAACCTTCACACAACAAAAACCCTTAAGATAAACAAAACGACATACAGAATTTTAAACTACAACAACAGCCATTAACAAGAAATATAGGGCAAACGGGTGTCAAACGAATTTTCCGACATATTATATGACAAAATACCTCGTGAAGGTGACAAAAACCTCTCTCCATTGTCCCAGCCTTTTACCTTCATAATGATGCATAAATAAATGAACGAAGAGAAGTTTCAAAAGGTTTACATCACACCCTATTGTTGGCAAAAACAAAAGAGGGCTAGGAAAATAAAATTCAGGTCATTAAGGCCAACGTAAATGGTTCACGGTCTAGTTTTTCCGAATTTGGAACTCGTAATACAAATATTACGAAAGTGTAGGATTCGGTTGTTGTATTACGAAATAAGGATTCGGTAAGAGTTGGTTTCGGTAAGATTTGTGTACTGTATAAAAATAATATGTTTTGATTGTGATGACGACAATTATTGTTCGTCTGATGTAGAAATAAATGGAAGCACACAATAAAAAGAAAATTACTATCATTTCGTATGATTCTAATTTGATTTCTTGTATTGTAGTCTTTTGTTATGTTAACGAAGTACTTTATTTTGCTTTGTGGGTTATCCTTGGATGTTGAAAGAGTGGATTTATGTGTGGTTGGGTAGCCCAGTCTGTTCTCTTTGTTATTTAGTACAACTCTTGGCTGTCTTATATTATTGAAAATGGGCGTTGTGTAATCCTTTTTTGTGTACAGTAGAATATCAGTAATCAAAAGTGATTACTTACTCATTGTTTACTGAATGACTAGAAAAGATTAAAATCGTGACTGTAAGAGTACAGTCATATGTCCTACAATAAGAATCAACTTTTCCTTTGAAACTCAAACTACAAACACGAGCGAAATAATTAGTATGAGAAATCGCCATTTAGAGAAACGTTAAGCACTAAATGCACTGTATAAAGTACACTAGTTTTCTTCTAATTAAACGCACAAATAGGACAGTAATTTAACTTACATGTTTAATTAAGAGCTGGTAGTACTTAGGTCTAATGGTGTAATTGCCGGCCTCCAGCGTAGATCGCCTAGATTAAGGGATCTTAAGATGTCTGTGCATGTATTACCTAGGTACTTGGTTTACGATTAATTTATTAAAATAGTAGGTGGGTATAGTAAGGAATGAGTATATAATATTAAGAGGAGGCTTAAAAGTTTCGCCAGTTACCGAGAAGTTGAAAAGGAATTGACTGTCTTAGTAAGGGCATGAGATGAAGAAGGACGAATCGCATGTGCCTAAAAGTCTGATGAATATTTAAAATGTTTACTAATGTATAGGGAGAAGAACGATGAGAAGAGATGGAAGAAGTACCTACCGATGTGTAGAGTACTGTGTGAGGAATAATCACACTAATAATATTAAGGGCGAAAGTTTGTGAGTGTGCATGTTTGTTACGTCTTCACGCAAAATTCACGCAAAAATTCACGCACGGATTTGGATGAAATTTGGTACACAGATAGTTTATAACCTGGATTAACAAATAAGATTTTATCTCGATTTTATATTCCCGTGGGTTGTAGCGGGTGAAGCCGCTGGCAACAGCTAGTATTAAATAAAAAAAGAAGTAAATGATAGCGTGACCGTTGACAGAAGAGATTAAAAGAAAAAGGTGTTGCACCGACCCCGATTAACATAGGTAGGAACTAAGGAACACGATGGGTATTTGTTAAACAAAACAGTCAAGCCAGAGCATTTCATTCGAGGCGATTTCATCATGTTTGAATTGGCTGAGCACTATTAAAACTAAGCAGAGCGTCTTTTAGAGAACCGTATTTACCAGCCGATTCATGCCGTTAAGTGTAACACACCTTAAACATGTACCTACTCTTAATAAGATATAATTAGAAAATTGGTTATAGAAACTTGTCAAAGACTTTCGGATTGTAATCGGCGGTTTTCTAAAGAAAATGCTTGTCCATTTTTATCTGTTGGTTAATCGGGATGCGGCTGAATCTTGTAACACGTTTGAAGTTTATAATTATCTTGTTTATGAATTAGAATTCCAGTTTCCTTTCATGTCGAAGAGTAATTAAAGTAATTAGTTGAGCGATTGACTGCTGCTTCTGTTGTTACGGGTTCGATCCCCGCACGACACAAATATTTGTATATTTATTATTATGTCTTTTATTTATTTCATATAAACCTTATAAAAAAACATTAAAAAATATATAAAAAATAGTTGTCCACCGGTGACGGGAGCAGGGTCTAAGCTACCGGTGGTTAGGGCTCCAGAGACATTATTAGCCATTTGTGTCCCACTGCAGGGCAAAGGTCTCCCTTCCCTATCCAGTGATGTTGTTTGCCAATCCCTGCAAAAAGAGTCGAGTTCGTCTCGCCATCTTCTTCTGGGCCTGCCGCGTTGCCGTTTGCTGCTGTTTGGGACCCACTGTGTGGTTGGTTTAGTCCATAGCTCCTCCGGCATGCAGCAGATATGGCCAGCCCCAGCTCCACTTAAGCTTGGCAGCCGTGTGACCCACGTCGGCAATTTGAGTTTTGGAACGCAGTATCGAGTTCCTTATTCGGTCCCTAAGCTTAACTCCGAGGATACTACGCTCCATTGCTTACTGACAGAGCCCGAGTGCGGACTTTTGCCGCTTGGTTAGTGACCATGTCTGCGCTCCATAGGTGAGGGTAAGAAGTATGCACACGTCCATGAATTTTCTCTTAAGGGAGAGAGGGAGAGCTCCTTTCATTATTTGCTTCATCGACCTAGCTCTTCCAGCCGTTCTCGGTGTGTCGGGCATCTTCTTTATCTTGTCTTGCCTGGAAGGAGACTATTTGGCCGAGGTAAATGTACTCATGGACATTTTGAATCCTCGCACCCCTAATTCCTATATTGCGCTTGGCGCTGTTGGTCATCAATATTTGTATGGTCTATAGATTTATAAGATAGCGGTTCTGAGTCTGACTAATTGAATATGTAAGTTAAAACTTTTTGAAAGCACCCACGATACAGGAGAAATGACTTGTGTAGGGCAACGTTTAAAAAAATACTGTCTAATTCATAATTAAATCAGGCCTAAAATCACTAATGAAAGCAAAACCTGTTTAGGCAGACCTTTTTTGCCAGACCTACTAATCAACAGATCCGTTAATTAGCTCGGTGTTGTAACATCAAATTAAAAGGAAAAGTAAACCCGCTTTCCCACATAACTATTCAAGAACAACCAAAAAACCTGGTCCCTTGTGCATCAGCTCAACCTTCACCCTACATTATTCAGACCCATTCATGTTACCTCATGACTATTGAACAACCAACGTCCCAAGACAATCGACTTTTCCGAATCATTCGGAATTCATTGCCGTCAACCGTCCTATGATGTAACTCGCCATTGATTTACTCGCGTCAATGGACGCGCAAGTTTGATGCGATACAAGTCACGTAACCATTTGAAAGGGAAAGTTTCGAGTCCAAAGGGAATCAACGGTTATTCCTCTCGTGTTCATTCATAAATCAAGCGTGGCAGGGGGCTAGCCTTAATTGACAGCCTACATTACAGACTTATTTTCAACTTTAAACTCGAGCAGTAAAGTCCATTTTCGTTTTATAATTTTGCAGGATTTGAAAAGTTTACTAAAACGTTGGACGGTTTCGGAATGGTAAACTCTTATTGAAGCTGTCAGTGAGATGAGATATTTAATATTTCATCGTATTTTTGGCCGCTGCGAGATAAAAACATATTTTGCTATTCCCTGTGAAGCCTTTGTAAAAGTTATATGGACTTGATAAGGCCATTTTCCTGGTGTTTTCCTTGCGATGAAGTTTATGATAAAAGCTCTTCGGACCCTACATTTTACGTGACCTTTCGATTTATCTTTTTATATGTTACTTAGGTTTCTTTGTGGTTTATATTTTCTTTTTCCAAGAAAATGTCGAAATCGTTTTATCGTGTAAAATGTCCCATAACCACATGACCAAACAGGCGTTTCTTTGAAAATAAATAAATCCTGCACAAAATAGAACACGTTTTTTCTGTCAAATAAAACAGAATGTTCGAAAGTATTGTATCGAAGAGGAAAATCAAAGCTAGGAAGTAAATAAAAGCTAAATTTTCGCTGCAAAGAAAACGCATCCTCTTGATCAGCGTTACTCAAACTGGTCTTACAATAACCACAAAGATTTATTATTTGTAACGTATTTTTATACAATTTCCCCAAAAATAGAGTGTTATGTTTTTTTCAACACACAGAATAATGTAGAAAAAACTATTCGCATGCCAAACAAATAGTTCAACGGAAATACTATTTGTTGGACATATCTAATCCAAGTACAGCCTTGCGTAGGGTGTATAAATTTAAGTACCTAGGACATATACTTACCTCTGACCTCAAAGACAATGATGATATGGAGAGGGAACGTAGGGCACTGGCAGTCCGAGCGAACATGATAGCCCGCAGGTTTGCACGTTGTTCGACAGAAGTCAAAATTACACTATTCCGATCTTACTGTACATCCTTCTACACGTGCAGCTTGTGGGCTGACTATACTCAAAAGTCTTACAGTGCCCTCCGAGTCCAATTTAATAATGCGTTCAGGGTGCTGATGGGGCTGCGGCGATTCTGTAGTGCATCAGGGATGTTTGCTGAGAATCGCATAGACTGCTTTTACGCTACAATGCGGAAAAGATGCGCTTCCCTGGTGCGTAGAGTACGAAGCAGCGCCAACAGCATCCTTAGCATGATCGCTAGTCGGCTGGACTGCAGTTACATCAGTCACTGCTGCTCCGTTTGTCATGGGATGGCGCGGCGGTGATTGTTGTGTTTACATCATCTTTAAGTTTTGTTGTAGGTAGCTTAAGTTTAGGTACTAACACTAGTCTTTAAGAACATTGTTACTAACAAAATGGACACCATGGTCTGAAAATAAATAAATTATTATTATTATTATTATTAATCCAAACCCGTTCAGTAGTTTTTGAAAGAGTAAAAATCAGCCATCCGTTCGTCCTCAAAAACTGTCGCATTTATTGATTTAACAGTTTACGTATGTGAGTATTTATATATTGAGAATAATAAACAGAAAAATATCTATAAAGTTCTTATTTATTTCTAAAGAAGTCTCTTTTAGCATACCTGCGGAAATTTCATAGATAGAAAAGAGAACTATAAAACAGTATGTAAAAGAAGAACAAAAACATTCAGTAGAAGACATACTTATAGAGAAAATATTGTGTAGATATTAGATTGCCGCTTGCAAGCTTAACTTTGAACACCACTGTCCTCGACGCAATCTCGTCGTCAAATGGGCTTCCGCAAGCAGATATAGGGGATACTGCAGTAGACTGACATCCTACAGGAAAAGGATTGAGAGACGGAATCGGAGCAATTCTGCAACGGAATAACATGGAAATTGCGACAATTGTACTTTTAATGGGGAAGACGGGATGAATGTACCGTGTGTTGATGTTATTATTAGGAAACGTTTTGATATTACTGCGTCTGTTTATTGTAATAGGGATGTTTACTGAAAAAAATGTGATTCTAATTAGTACGTCTCTTAGATTAACGAAAAATATTGGATGCGTATTCTTTGTTTAATCAAATCAATAAAAATTGATAAAAAAAAACGCGTCAAAGATTTGAGTGGGGATTTGTGACGTCTCTAACCGGTAAAAAATGCCATACTAATGTCTTAGAATATGACGTCACACGAGTTTTCAAAGCACTGTATCGTTTTAATTGTTTGTTTACGTGAAAAAGGAAAAAACCGTGTCCAATTTTTTTTGGAAATCTATCTGACGGACTGATTAAATTATTTTTGTATGGAAATAAAATATTTACCAATATATTGTTTTAGGTTCATGGCAATGAAAGTTATTTCTTTCTGGATAAATCTATAGGTTTTCAAGTCTAATACTTTTGTAAAATAATTTAGATGCCCAAACCATCGATTGATTGATATACTTTTAAAAAGCAAAAATTGTTATACAGTTCAGGAATTCTTTTTTTTCTGATATGAATATTTATTAGGAAAATGTGGTGAGGTAAATGTTAATTTAGAATTTAAAAGAACAGCACTGTGCAGGATGACACGGCTAGAAAGAGAGGGACGGGTAATTAGAGAAGGGGATATTAATTTTTCAGCACACTAGGTCATCATCATTATCAACAGCCTATTAATGTTCCCACTACTGGGACACAGGCCTCCTCTCTTTTTTTGAGAGGGAATGGGCTATAATCTACCACGCGGGCCCAGTGCGGATTGGTAGATGTCACATGTCTTCGAATTTACACACTAGGTAACTCCACTAATTAACTGAATGCATACCAGAAAAAATAATGCTGTGCAAAAAAATCAATTGATTAACTAAACATTGTCCTATAAAAAAAACTAAAAAAGCACACAATACGAGATGACCTGTTTTATCGAATTCACACCAAAAATGGGGTTCGTACATCGGAAAAATAAGAATTGATCAATTGATTATCAAAAATACTAACATATGGGTGCACTTTAAATCGTTTAAGTTAGGTTTGGTTTTTTTCAGTTCAGTCAAACTTCAGCAAATACTATTAAGTAAATAGTATATTGAATTTGATTTATTTAGTGTGCATAATTTGTGTGCAAATCAGTATTTTTGGTTTAACTTTGTAATATTTTGTTCGAAAAAAGGGAATATTCAGATATCGATTTAAATACTGCCATAGAGAAGTATTGAAGAAGCAGTCATGTTGCGCTCACCCCAAATAAGTTGTGATAAGGGTAAGATAATGCTAAATGATGATAACAATGTTTATTCAGAAAAAGCTTAATTTCGGGTTGTTCCTTGTTGAAAGTTGTTGTTCCATAACTCATTAAAAATACGCTCTTAATTCAACACATTTAGATTGCAATTCAAGTTAGCAACAAATCTTATTTCAGATCAAACCTTTCTTGATTAGTACACGAGTAAACGACTCGTAAATAAGCAGATCTCAACATAAATAAATTGGACTTGGCCGTCGGCACAGTTTCCCTTGCCTTAATTAGTGATGAGATAAGCAACACCTGTGTTTGTCGCCGCCATATTTGTTAGTTTGCAGTTATATATATTTGAGTAAAATATATTATCAACTTATAATAATAATTGTACACACACATGAAGCTGAAGCTACCCAAACTGTATTTTTTTTTTTTTTAATTAACCGTGAGCCTATTGGTTCAGAGATACAGTTGGAAATATAGGCATCTAATCCTATTAGTCTAAATAACGTAATCCTAATAGACATCGACTACCGATTTTAATTGGGCACCACAGAGCAGCTAGTTTTACAAAAAAGTAGTTAAAAAACTACAAAACCCGACTGAGAAAACTGAAAACCAAAAAACAAGCACAAAACTTGGAAGCAGGCGGGGTCCATTTGAATATAAAATGATGAAAATTGTATGTGTGCTTGTGTTTTGCTTTTCAGTTTTTTCAGTGCGGTTTTTAGTTTTTTAACAACAATTTTTATTTCCAGCGTTTTAGTTGGTCACATGAAATACTTCGCAGACGATTTAACTTTTTTATACGATTTGTCGCTTTGAATTTCATTTAAATATATAGTAGTCTAAATAACGTAATCCTAATAGACATCGACTACCGATTTTAATTGGGCACCACAGAGCAGCTAGTTTTACAAAAAAGTAGTTAAAAAACTACAAAACCCGACTGAGAAAACTGAAAACCAAAAAACAAGCACAAAACTTGGAAGCAGGCGGGGTCCATTTGAATATAAAATGATGAAAATTGTATGTGTGCTTGTGTTTTGCTTTTCAGTTTTTTCAGTGCGGTTTTTAGTTTTTTAACAACAATTTTTATTTCCAGCGTTTTAGTTGGTCACATGAAATACTTCGCAGACGATTTAACTTTTTTATACGATTTGTCGCTTTGAATTTCATTTAAATATATAGGTACATATATTTTTGTAAACTCCTTTTCAAACCCTTTTTTTTGGTACCCTACTTGATGGAAACGAAAGATTTTTTTATTTATTTTAATTTTCTGTAGCCGGTGACACTCGCGCCACCAAGACGAATCTAACTACGTATATCCTATTCAAATCCGATCATCCGTTAGGGAGTTATGAGTAAACAAATAAACGGACATAGGTACATACATCCATACATACAGGTCAAACACAAACCCTCCTTTTGGGCTTCGCCGCAGACGGATAAAAAAATGTTAAGCTGAATCCGGCAGACTGAAAGCTGTCCCCATATTTAGTAAAAGGCTAGGCAGATGATGATTTATATTTCGACATAATTTTGAAGTCCTAGATAATCCCTCGGGTCTTTATCACATTTGATATCTTTAGAACCTCCGTTAATAAGTAAACCTGGTACAATTTAATTCAGATAAACCACATCAAAATCCGTTATTCCAACTATATCTGTTGCATACAAATTCAAATATTGACTAATAAAGCTAAGCCTTGGCTCCTGTCCACTCCACGAGAGAAAATCACCGTGAGGATAAGTAAATATGATTGTAAGCTGAGCACACACTTTCGCCGGCGTCGCGTGCGCCGATCTCATCGATGAAGTTCTACAGAACAAGCTTGTTGTTGATACGGACCGAGATAGGGGCGATTAGCGGTGCTTTTTTTATATTTTTTTTTTACGTAGAGCAGAAGCGCTGGTGGTTAATTAGTAACAACCGCATGGGCTGAACTTTAGTGTACAGCAATGTTTGCCGAGATCAGTGCATTAATCGGTTATTCTTGCATATCGGGATCCCTCCGTGTCTAGCTAAACCATTGGTCCTGGCAGATGTTAGTAAAATGTGTTGCGTAATTTTTAAACACATTCTTCTTATTCAAGTTGAAGGTTCAGTTTGTTTGATACATTCAACTCACGAAGATAATAACTGTCATGTCTCAAAGTAAACGAGCCATCATCACGCTCAGCTATAAAATGGGGTCCAAGTCAGGTCGCCCAGCGGCGCTATGAGCAGACGACATAGTTGCTATTGGCGGAAAAAACTGAATCAGGCTGTCACAGGACCGTAGAGATTGGAATCCGACAACAGAGACATAGTCCTCTCTTCTACTCCTTGCCTGAATTGAGACACTGTTGGGCTATGAACCAGCAGGGAGTAAATTCAGGCTGCAAATGAAAATGAAAATTGTTCATAAAACTTTACCTTTAAACTGAGTTCTCGATTAGGTTGAAAACATTACTTGATGCAAGGACGTGGTCAGCATTCTTTACATTAAGTTTTTGTTCACAACCGTAAACCTCTTTCTGCCGTACTCAGAAATATTTAATGATTATTTAAGCCGTCACTTAGTAAAGGTTTGACATATTTTTGTATGACAAAACTGTCATAACCATTACTAAGTGATGGCCTAAGTAATCATTAAAGCTCTCTGAGTGCGGCAGTTAGTGATACAATGCATCGTTCAATCTCCACCTCTTAGCCCACACAACTGCAAACCGGTAGCTAACTCTGTGCACTAACTCACAATATATTACTTGCAATTTATCGCCACTAGAAAATTATTTCTCGATGAAAATCCAGGGTCTAACAAAATACGACTTGAGGTCTCTGTACTAAACCAGGGTTTGAAGGAGTAAGTACCAACTGGTACCTGTTCCATTGACATATTTATCGATATTGGTACATAATACTGCGGAAAATCTGATACTGACGACACCTAAGTTTATTGGTTAGGATTTATTGATCTAAGTGCTTCGATTGTAGAATTTGAGTTACAAGACAAGATGTCTTGTCGATACAAGGTGTGAGGTAGTGTTTCTGTTCTATTCTTGTGACGTCACTGAGCTATGGCTTTTAAGTGTTAGTTACTTGACAATAGTGTTTAAGGCTGTACGTAGATGGACTGCGGGATGTTGTAAGAGATACCGCGGCTTTGACAAATAGGGCTAAGAAGGAACATGGGTGGTTTTTAGTCAGTAGAAGTCTGACACTCCCTTTCGCTCTGCCCTAAAGCGGGAAAAGAGGCTGTGCGTAGATCTGCGTTAAGACTGTCTTTTAGGACTACCGTTGTATGAAAATGATTGAGCCGCGTTTTCTGTTCTCAAAACTTTTGACGAAACTTTCCTGCCTAGTACAGACGACGCTGTCTTATTAAATCTATGCACCGTGTTGCCTATGGATATCTTTAGGGACTTTTAATGCAAAAGTCAGTTACATTTTAGAAAAAACGAGAACGAAACGAACGAACGAACGAATCGAACGAACGAACAAACGAATCGAACGAATTTTCTTTTTTTTTTTTTTTTTTTTCTTTTTTTTTTTTTTCGTACGAATTTGTAAAACTTTGTATGTGTATGCAAGTTTCTGGTAAGGCATGTCATGACATGCTAGCACATTCTTCTTTCTACACGTCAAAAGCGGGCAGTCATGATCTATCGCGTTTTATTTTCGTAAATTTTTATTAATTTGATAAAACAAAAAAGACGTATCCAATGTTTTTCGATAATTGACCTTTCATTTAACTAGCTTCAAACAGCTTTTAATTTCCAACAGCAAGAGCAATTTTGTAGCAGTCTTGCAACATAACTACAAAGTAATTTCAGCTTCTACTGTAAACATCTGGCATTGAATAGCGCTCTCTGGAGCTTGCGTTCATTTTTCATGAGCTCTTCATTTTGCTGCGAGCGCGGCCTTGCACTTCAAAGATAGTACTTTTTAAATGGGAGTGCTAAAAATAGACTTTTGTTGTGTCTTGAACTACTTTAACTTTATTGTCATTTATAATCAGTCACTGGAGCATAGTCAGAGGTTGGCTATACCAAATGACTGACACATACTCAATAAAGGTATAATGAATTACAGACAATAGCCAAAGCCATAACTTAAGGAACGATTGCAAGTATACAACAAAAAATCTTGAAACGAGAAATCAAAAAAAAAAACAATAAATTCATACATTTTCTGTAATTTAGCGTCCTTTCCGTTACCTTAGTTTGGATTTTTTTTAAATATTTATCACGTTTCTGTCATTACATTGATATGATGTAAGTTCGCATTTTACACAATTTTATACCAACATCCCCATCTGTGTATATTCACTGCATTCAATCCGAATTTCGATTCAATAACTAAAGTATTCTCGGGGTGTGTATTTACTTGCACTCGGATTCAGCGATTTCAAGCGCTCCGATGGTAAATAGCTGAGAATTTTTCCATCACAATATTCAATTTAATACCTACATTTATTGAGTAGAAGATAGCGGAACGAGGAGGACCAAATCGAGTCAACATCAAAATATTTTAGATATTTATTTTGTCACGAGGTATGGGTGTATTTATTGTAGGGCAAATAATAATAATAATAATAATAATATTCCACAACTATCACACAACGCCATCTAGTCCCAAGCTAAGCAGAGCTTGTGTTATGGGTACTAGACAACTGATAAACATACTTATATATTTCTAAATACATACATATTATAGATAAATTACACCCAGACACAGAACAAATGATCGTGCTCATCACACAAACATTTGTCCTGGGTGGGAATCGAACCCACGACCTCCGGCATAGCAGTTAGGGTCACTAACCACTAGACCAACAGGCCAGTCTCCCCCATGGCTTTATTTATTTTACCTACCAGATATTTCGGTTCATGCTTATGTGGACTATTGGTTTTTCCAGCTGTTTTTTTTGTTCCGTAGTCAACAAGGAACCCTTATTGTTTCGGTATGTCCGTCCGTGTGTTTATCTAACCACAGTTTTTGCTCTAAGACGCTTAGTACTAAAAACTTATAATTTAGCATTAATTACAACTTTTTAGTACTAAGCGTAAGTACACATTAGTTACACCGACAAAGTGGTAAAATAAAAACTCGAAAAGTATTTTTAGGATATCTCTTGTATAATTAAAGTCCCTCTTTGTGTATTCTATGTTATTTTTTTCTTGTCTGTAGGATGATTAAGATGTATATTAGCAGGTAACATTTCTTTACTCCAGAATTGAATTCAATACCTCAAGATTTTCAGCTTTGTTCGGTAGGTCACTAGACCACTGGGGTGAATGAATAGCATTCTCGAGTAGGCGTTCATTTCATGAGCTCTTCATTCCGCCCGGGGCGCTCGACCTTACATTTCAATAGCAGTTTTTAAATGAGATCCCTAAGAATAGAATTGCTATTATTTAAGACCCTCGTTTAAGGTTACAGATAATAATGGTATATGATTTGAAATGTAATGAGTACACAGTACACACTGACTTCTGAGGATACCTCCTGTTTTTGATTTTGTAAGTTAAAGTCAGCCTCATTGTCTAGTGATAGCAATCGTGACTGTTTGAGGGATTGATTACTGGGTCGAGCAAATCGTTCATTAGGAATTTCAGTAGCTGCTACGAAGTATCAATTTGTGCCCGGTTTTTTTTTTTTTGTAGTTGCATCTCGCAGTTCAGTCTATGAGACTGACTTCTGCTTAACCGGACAATCGATGTGAATAACTTGAGTTTAAGGCCTCCAGCCAGGGGCAAAACTTACAAACTAAGTGACAAATCACTAAGGGCAGCCCCTGTGGGGTACGGACCTCGGCTTAGGACGTCACTGGGAGAGGGCAGCAAGGGGACAGGCTGGATCTGAGTGAATTTGTGCCCGGGTGGCCCCGGTCCCTATTACATGGTGGTGTCTCCAAGATACACCCATTTATACATTAACTCTCACTTTTTTCCCATGTGGCTAAGCAAAAGCTACAGAATTTTACATGCTACTATTTCATACACACTAATTTTACTTCATTCACTTTTGTATAGTAGATATATATCATATGTCACAGTCAAAACTATTAGACATTATTAGGTTGTTTTTGTTTTATTTCTCTACTGATTTATATTAACATAAAGGTCATTAGGAAACTTATTAGGTTGCTTTCATAACCTTGTGCGATAGTTATCATTAATTTTAATAGAGTAAACGCGTTTTAACGTAATAAGGGTTTTGACTGAAATTAGTCAAAAGTATTTTTGACCGATTAAGAATTTTGACTGTAACATATACCTACATAATTACTTCGTTTTTTACCCATTAATATTTTTAGAATCCTAAATTTAGATTTTTAGATAATATTTTGCAACTGCACGGGAGCTGCACAGCTCCCGTTGCATAAACTTTACATTATTAAACACTGCTAATGAATACATATCTCCACAAATGCAAGTAGCGACAGCTTAAGTTATGTAAATTAGAAGTCCATTTCTAAAAACAAGACTGTCAATTCAATTTAAAACGACTGCAATAAACTGAATTACACGACAAACAAGACAACAAGAGCTGTATTTACTAAGTTCTGAGCCAACTATAAATTATCTTCTGTACCTGGAGTAGCGACAAGCTGTTGGTCCATTACAAATGAACATTATAAAGACTATTATATCTTGGAGGATAATCAGCTGATAATCTGTTTGAGTTAGCGAAGCATCGATTTGTATTATCAGTTTACAATTTTCATTGTAGTTACATGTGGCTGACATGAGAATGCTGGAGAGATGTTTGGTGTTAAAAAAAATGGTTAAAATAAAGAATGCGTAGGTACATAAGGAGAAAGGAAGTGGCGCCGGCGACTAAAAAGTTTTGTGTGGTATTGGGTAATCGTTGTATGGACAAGTGATGTGGAGGAGTAAAGCAAATGTTAATTATGAATGTAGATGGCTATAAGAGCAGAGAAAGACTAAAGAAACGATGAATGGAGTGTGTGAAGGATTATAATATGGCTAGGAAGGAGATGGCTGCTGATATACTTAACGAATAAAATAGAAGTGTAAGTGAAGAAGACACAGATGGCCGACACCAAATAGCTGTACCTACTAAGTTTTGAGCAAACTATAAATTATCGTATCAAGTAGTATCGAGTAGAAATTAACATTATAACGACTATTATGTCTTGGAGGATAATCAGCTGATAATCTGTTTGATTAACTCAAAAGCATCGATTTGTATTTATCTGTCTGTTGGATGGAAATTGTAGTTCACATGATGGCGATTTTTCTTGCTCATGGTATAATTTAATATGTTCGTAGAGTAGATTTCAGGTAGTACCTAATTGTGATTTTGACAATGCTAAAATATCATAACCTCGGAACAACAATTTATAAAATTACTTAGTTCTTAAAACCCAGCATATAGGAAAAAAAATATTATTTTATTTTCACGTTCAAAAAGCTGACTGCTGCAGGCTGTGAGTTCTTCATTTTATGAGTTTTGATTGATGGAGTAAAAAAATTGTCTGAAATGCAAAATAAAAAATCCTAGATACAATTACTGTACCTTGTGGTTTTTTGTGTATAAAATTGCTTTAGTTTTCAATAGTTGTGATATTAGAACAAAATCACGACTAACACGTACGCGGGCCTGTTATTTCTTCTTGAAACTGTCTTAGGTCGCCATTGTAAAAGCACTACAGTAGTTCAACTATTCTATTGCGGGTGCTTTTATATGACCATGATGACAACGGGGATGTACGATTGTACGGTCCAAGTTTTTAAACTTACACTGTCATGAATATTAAATTTAGTACACAAATACAATTAACAAACTAGCTATTTACGTTTGTGGTGGATGTCCGGTCGTCTACAATACAATTTAATATGATGAAAAATCATTTAAATGTAAACGGTAGTAGTTTTTATTAACGATAGCTGTAAAGACAGAGAAGATAGATACTGTTTTTTTTTTTTTTTCGGGACAAGCCCGCCACACTATTCCCAAACCACTGTAACTCCTGTAAGCCAGAATCAACAGTGGCGACCACATAGATACTGTTTGTAAATTTTACATGAAATCATGTTATGTCAATTGCAGACTTTAGCTTCAGTCAATATAGTAGGTCTTAGACCGAACTCTTAGCGACCCTTGAATTATATTGCAGATATTTTTACTTTGTAGTACGATCCTCTTAACCTTTCCTTGATCTCAAATCCTCACCTCCATTTTATTACCCTCACAGCCGACGCCAAAATACTTCACCTAAAAGAGCATAATAACAATAAATATGTTTATTTAGTTCATATGTTTATTTACTTTATGGCAGGAAATAAAGAAACATGTTGATCCAGGAAAGAAAGAAAACAGAGCAATCATCCGCGCTGTTTGTTATTCCTGTCGAGTTTTCCTTGTGACTTGTGACCCATAAGTCAGACGAGATTATTGCTGGCACAGGCGATAAGCTAACATTCTGTCATTTCATTCACTCTCGTTTGGTTAAAAAATGTTGGGAATTTTGGCTTGTGACATGTTTTGAGTAAGATTCCTTGTTTTATCTTTAGGATGTATCACTGTGGGCCGCGGGTTGTACACTAGTTATCGCGGCCTCGACATAGAGGGCTAAGAAGGAACATGGGTGGTTTTTAGTCAGTAGAAGTCTGACACTCCCTTTCGCTCTGCCCAAGAGCGGGAGGGGTTATTCGACGTATTTCCACCCGCCAAAAAAAAAAGGGATGTTCACTGTAGTTCTTATAGATTGACAAGCTGTTTTGTTTTTTTTCACGATTGCATCTCTAAAACTTTTGGCATTACATACTAGACTAGTTCAGTGTCATTAAGAACAGTCTGAAATATCTTACAGCCTCATATCGAACGGTTGTTATCAAGTTTTTTGATAAATGTTAATCACGTGGAACTTTAATATCTATACAATGTAGAAGTTGCTTCGACCGTAACGACTACATTCGATGGCTTTCTAGGGTGGTTGTCGCGAGCTTTGGTGAGCTATTCTTTCAGGTCTTCTCAAGTGACTAGAATATCCAACTTTGGCTGAAAAACTCCGAGTACATAGCTATTATGTGTAGTGTAGTTAACATATATGCCGTAGTCACTTATATCATCTGTCTCAAAAATCATGTTATGTTAATATTTTAAAGGACATTTCAATAAATATTATCACCCACTTTATGTCTAAAATTTCACACCAAATTACAAAGACACTACCAAGTTTCCATTCTGCGCATCCAATTCCACTTCAACCTCACATAGATGGATCAAATCCCGCCTCAGGCGATCCGCTTGTAGACCACCACTTGTAAATTTATTGGCACCTCCCTCCCCCCCCTCAATATATGATTTACAACAATGGGTGTAACAGAAACGTGCTAGCGACTTGCAGATTAGATTGTCGATATTTCAGCGAGTAATAAATAGAATCTTTTGCGCGAAATGTAAAATAGACAATGCATTTAGTTAGTCAGTTAGGCGATTTTAACGGTAAGTGGTAGGTAAGTGTTATGTTTCGCGCGTTTAGTTTCTAAAAGGTATTGTTTTCGTGTGTCTTTAGCTGAGTTTGGAATAGCGGTTTGTGGATGCTGATGTATGGTTAAGCAAACGTATAGGGTTGTTACAAAGCACTCATTGAGATAAATGTGTAGTTTGTTCCTATGTGTATGTGTACTTTCAAAAAGATTATAAGGTGCAGTTTGGCATTCTCGTCAAAATAGGGTAGTTAACAAAAAAATCTAATTAGTCCGTCAGATAGATTTCCAAAAAATATTGGACACGTTTTTTTTTCTTTTATGACGTAAACAAACAATGGAGACGATACAATGCTTTGAAAACTCGTGTGACGTCATTTTCTCAGACATAAGTATGACATTCTTTAGCGGTCAGTGACGTCACAACACTCAAATCTTTGACGCGTTTTATCTTCGTCATTTTTTATTGATTTGATAAAAGAAAAAATACGTATCCAACATTTTTCGATAATCTAACAGACGGCCGGGCTAATTAGAATCATATTTTTTTAAGTCAGTAAACATTCCTATTGAGGAGAATGTCACATTAGTAAATAAAATTAATCAATTTAAATTACGGTACCTGATCAATAATATAATTAGTAAACGCTTTTTTTTTTTGTAGTTAAAATGATTTTAGACTAGCGTCTTAGATTAGTAAATAAAAAAAAACAAACATTTGCTTTTGTTTGTGTGTATGAAAGCGCGGTTTTAGTGCGATATCAAACGGGCCGCGTTTTAACATGGGTGGATCACACCGTTTGCCGTTTATAGGATGAAAAAAAATACCTATCCATTTTATTATTGATTTGGGTCGAGAATCATAAATAGATTATAGTTACCTCCTTGAATTTGACAAAATATAATATGCAAAACAACAGCCTGTAGATCTACCTACGTAATCAATCGTAATGTGTGTGCGCTAAAGCATAATTTTACTTATCATACAATTTTTTTAACAACTTTTTATGGAAACCATTGATCCCAATTTTGCCTGAATTGAAAGGAGGTCCTATTTCTGTCGAATTGGTTCGGTCCACTTTAGAGTTTTCCCTTTTTATTTTAGAGTTCGGGTCTAACCTTGTTTTTCTGGGCAATTAATCTTCTCTTGTCGAGTTAACTGATGAAACATGTTTCTTTTTCCTGAAATTCATGCAGCTGTGATTTTTATCGCAGAAAACCATTCTTAGGGGTTGCTATGATTTTTAATGGAGGGTTTAATTGTAAATCTGTTTCGCTTCAAATCGATAAGGTCTGGTTTAGTTAACGATGTCTGGAAAATAATACTTAATTGAAAGTGGCTCGCAAGACTATAAGGATGTAGCAGCTAGGTTAAGTAAATGTTGTTCCATTTGTTAGACTTATTTGATAGGCCAGACTATGTCTTGATCAGGCAAAGCATGGTTCCCTGATACCTTTTCCTTGTGATCCAATGCTTACGGTCACTCGTGTTTGAGAGACTATAGCTTTGATGAAGACGCAGCCTTACACTGCAAAATTTTACAATCAACAAATTGAGCAATTGAAAAAAGAATCTAAAAAGATTGGCATAATCAGCTTATAATGTTCCCACAGCTGGGACCCACGTCTCCTCTCGAAGAGAGAAAATGGAAAACAATTCACCATGCAGCCCGAGTGTGGGTTGGCAGACATATCGGTTGCCTTCACCAATTTCTGAGCAGTGGCGATGAAATTACACAAAGTGATGCGCTATCTGGATTCGAACACACAACTGACTGTTCTTCAGTCGGGGCTACCACCACTGGGCCACCGCTGTTCAACTGAGCTGCATTAATTTATCTTCTTCCGATTGTATTTTCCTGGTTTACGGCTTCTTGGCACAAATTCTTCTAAGTTATACCAAACCTTGTCATCATTAGGTATAATTAAGACCTTTTTGCTATTCTGCTCCTCAGGTTACCAAATGTCGCGCAAATCGTGCGTGGCGGGCGGCGCGCGTGGTGCTTGCATGTGGGTGCAGGAGTGCAACCGGGTGGGAGGCACGCATGCTGGAGTGTGCGTCGATGGCTTCATGTTCGGTTCCTGCTGTCGGCTGCCCGATAAGCCGGTGGTTGTGGAAGGTAAGCTATATCTATCGACGCACAAACTGTAACCTACCTTAAAAGTATTCAGTACCAACGTCATTCTGAACCCAGCCCATCAGAAAAAAAACCTGTTCCATATATTTAAACCGTGTAGATATGAAACAGCTTTATTATTTAAATAGGTAGGTACCTACCTAATCAAAATTCAGAAGTTCTTGTCTGCTTCGAATAAGGATATTTTGCCAAAATTGATTCGATATTTGGTCGCTCGGCAGGGTTAGATAAAACCGACTTATACAAATCTGTTGCACATCTAAATGAAGTCAATCATCTTATTGCCAGACAGTACATAACTAAGTAGGTATTATTGGTTGCTACTTAAGTCGATCTTTAATAGCTCGGCACGTGAATGGATGACCATGTATGAGAAGCTTGCATTCTGAGTTTGATTAGCATTATGATACCAAGTTGGGTACCTCCCTACATTCACTCATAGAATAATGTTCGTTCTTTACAGTTTTCTTTTGATTAAATTTGATCCAAGTAACGCCATCTAGTGTTGATAGTAAAAACCAAAACTCACCACTCCACCATTGATTTTTCAGAACCCGCCCCGCCTGTCACAGTCACTGAGAAGACGTACACAACGCCATCTAGTACAGTGCGCACTACAACTCAACCGCCAACATCTACACAAACAATCTCACGGCCGAACTGGCAAACGCAGCGGCCGTCATTCATGACTAAACCAATAGATGGCGCCCCAACGTCGTATAGCTACCGGCCGCCAGAATTAAACTTACCTTCATTAGGAAATTTAGATTCAAGTAGCGAACAAAATAGTGATATAGTTAATAAAATACCTTATAACAGTGTAAATAAATACCAAAATGTAAATAGGCCGAACAGTGAAGCGGAAACTAGTCCCCACAATAAGATTTCGTCTAGTCTTAGCATATTGTCTGGAGCACGGCCTATGGCTGTGTCGGAGCAGCATTCGGAGAACAGCATCAACCCAGGTGCGTTGAAAGTTTGTAGTTTTATTTTTGTAACAGTGCTGCCACCTACCTATGAAATGTGAAACTTGTGACTGAAATGTAAGTATGCCTTTGGTGGCTGTGGTTAGATTACTGAACACTTTGGCGTCGATTTCAACTCAATAGGGCCTTGCTTTTAAATTGAACTGAAAGATGGCAGTATCCTCAATAAACACAATAAATCATCATGCCTAACGTTTTGAAGGGTTAGGCAGAGGTGTTTAGTAGATCTATACCACTTACTTGATACACTCGCAATATTATGTGGGTCGTTACAATAATTATAAGAAATAATATTAGCTGATTAAAAATGACTGTTTGTATTTATTTAAAAATTAAAAAAATAATACAACATTTTCAAATAAGCCAAAGTCACCGCGTTTGTTATCCTTGTTTATTTGTTGGCATGTCCAGCTGTGATGTAAAAAAATAATCACAGATTGACTGATTTAATTTACATTTCAACTTAAACTACCTATGTCCCAGCAGTGGGCAACACTGATTACATACCAATCAATAATCAATTTTAATCATCTTCTCAAATAATTCCAGGCCAATACAATTCAAGGCCTAGCAACCTGAACACGATCCACTGGCAGGTCACGACAGAGCCCACCTTCATCACGAAGCCTCGACCTTCGTGGGAGAAGCCAGCAGGGAAACCGAAGCCTACGAAGAAGTTCACCACCACCACCAGCAAGCCTCATAAGAATTACATCAAGCCGAAGGATCCGGCTATGAATATGATTAACAGGACAGAAGAGTCTACTTCTGCGCCGGCTCAGACGACGGCTGCTACGAATGCTGTCGGTAAGTTCATAGTCACAATAACGACAGCACCTATTTGCCGTCGTTATTCATACTTGATTCAACTACAGTTACAGGATATTATATTTAATATATAAAAAAGCCTTTTGGCTTTTAGTTACAAGAGTACTTCTATTAAATTATTTTGCTGTAAGTACATAGTATGCGTAAGTACATAAATGAATATAAATTAATTCGAATGAAAAGGTTCTTTATTAAATTGTATCAGTTGAATGAAATGAGATTCATGATCTTATCAGCGAATAGAGTTCGCATAGCTGGAGTTCGTACACCTAATTAATATCATTAATAAATCCTTTCACACGATATTCTTTAGAAGAAGAATGGGATCGACTGTGTCATAATTTTAATCTGGGTAAATAAATGTAGGTAAGTACCTACAGGGCTCCATCTTTAAGCTTGAACCAATTTATAAGTTTAGGACTAATTTGTGGCTTCCCTGCCAAACTTTAGACTAATGGACATTAATTACTAATGGATTAAAACCCCACTTAAATATCAACAACGAATTCGCACCATAGCATTAAATTCCGCTCAACCTGCCGAAAGAATTAAAATCACCGAATGCAAATTACATAGACTCGACCTAAATAGACTTCCCGCTCGCAAATCTTCCTGGCCGTTAGGAACCCTTACATTAAATGCATTATTATAAGTGCCATTAACTCGAGTTGAAACTTTTTATGGTTTTCCGCAGTTTTCCCTGTAATTTACGTTTACCATACCTTTTCGTAATGCATTCGGTTGATTTTATCTGGGGTTCTGGAGTAATCTCGACCTCGTTGCAGCACTCAAAGTGCAGGGCAAATGTGTGGAATTTCAGCGGTTTGCATTTAAATGGGGATCGTAATTTATGTTTTTATCGTGAAAGTTACACTTATTTTAGAATGAACGTTTTAGCAGGTTAAAGGTAGAACTCTAGTTTTAAACTAATTATTGTACTTTTGGCACATAGCTCGCTTCCACATGCCCTCCTGTGTTGGATGGAAAATTAATAAAATAATGTTCACCGTATCATTTAGCACACTATACGCAATGCCACAGACATTATAAGTTTCGAATTTATAGATTGTTTGTCAAATTATAATCATCAGATGGAAGAAAATTCAGCTTGATATTTCAAAAAGTCTACGATGATGAATTATTCGTTTTATTTTTTCTAAAGCCGATACTATATAATTATATACATAATCATTGGCTGGGTATTTAATATCGGCTACAAGCCTTTTTGGAGCAAGTTCACCATGATAATCCCAAACCACTGCCACTCCTGTAAAACCAGCAGTGTCAACAGTCAGCTCGGCCAAGTACTAAAGACACAATTTAACTGTCTTCGCTCCACAACGAAATCAATCAGTAAAGAGAGTGCAATACGTAATTCCGAAAATTGCTACGTCGAATTACACGACGCCGAATGTTTGCAACAACGAATACTGTGCTGTCTTGCTGTCGGTGATACGTTCGTTGTTTACGTTGTAATGTGCATTCGTTGTTACGGTATGCGTCGCTGCGTGTTTTCGTACTCACAGTATTCGTTGTTGCAAGCATTCGGCGTCGTGTAATTCGACGTAGCAACTTTCGGAATGACGTATTGCACTCCAGAAAAGAATAGCGAATGATTAAGGGTAACAAAATACTTGCCTCCGTATTAGCAGGAGATATAACAAAATAAGGTCAATAGGCTGCAAATCCGTGTCAGTATTTCGGTAAGGCAAGAATAATGACCTGTACTAAATAAAAAACTTACATGTTTTTTCAGAATGTGGACTCACAGCAATGTGGCCACGTCCAGAATCCAGGATCATGGGCGGCAAGGACTCCACCTTCGGTCGGTGGCCCTGGCAGGTGTCCGTCAGGAGAACTTCTTACTTCGGCTTCTCTTCGACACATAGGTGTGGAGGAGCCATCATCAACGAGGGCTGGATTGCTACAGCTGGACATTGCGTTGATGAGTAAGTACTTTAAGACGTTAATTTTGAGGGGCAATAAATGATATTCGTATAGTAAGAAGATCATCATAATGGTGGAGTAATTATGATTATAACTAATTGCTTAATAAAGAATGCGATACGATATTCCGAAAGTTACTACGACGAATTAACCGGCGCCGAATGTTTGCAACTACGAATACTGCGAATACGACAGCACGCAGCGACGCATACCGTAACCACGAATGAACGAGACTTCGAATCATTACGTCTATATTAAAGGTGTAAATACAAGCTATAATTTTCCGGCAATATGTGGTTGTATTATTGGTAAGTGTTGCTCGGACATCTTGAAAATATAGCCGGCTACAAGTGAAAATGCTTGGCCATACTAAATGTATGGGTATGGCGGGGGTATTAGTGCAATATGCGATTAATCGATGCTCAAAGAAGTTAAAAAGAAATGCTTTAAAAATACCTACTAACTACTTACGTAGTTTATCGGCAACGTTACAATAAAATTTGCAATAATATCAAGATGCAAATTAAATAATATTGTACTTAAATTAGGATCGTTAGCTGCTTATTTGGTCTAGTGGTAGCAAGTGCGACTGCTGAGATTGAGGACCTGTGTTCTATGCCGCCGGGTCGGCCAAATTGCTATTGGGTTTTTTCATCAGGAATTCACGGAGTCTAGATAACTGCCCAGTTGATGGCAATAGGCTCAGCCTCTGTTACGTGGGTCTTAAACATAACCGGCGAAATGCAGGTGTACAATTAATTAAATTAGGATCGTTAGCTGCTTAATTGGTCTAGTGGTAGCAAGTGCGACTGCTGAGATTGAGGACCTGTGTTCTATCGGCCAAAATGCTATTGATTTTTTTCATCTGGAATTCACGGAGTCTAGATAACCGCCCAGTTGATGGCAATAGGCTCAGCCTCTGTAACGTGGGTCTTAAACATAACCGGCGAAATGCAGGTGTACAATTAGGTACACCTCTGCTTAACCCTTGGACGATATTGTAATCACTACATAGTATAAAACAAAGTCGCTTTCTCTGTCCCTATATCCCTATGTATGCTTAAATCTTTAAAACTGCGCAACCGATTTTGATGCGGTTTTTTTTAATAGATAGAGTGATGGTTTTTTGGATGATCAAGCGGAAGGTTTTAGTATCTTTTTTGCACCCGTGCGAAGCTGGGGCGGGTCACTAGTGTTTAATAAGGCTCGAAAAACCGTCAAAATACAATTACTGATTGATTTTTTCTATTCACGACTACACGCAAGCACAACTGAATGAATAAATTCACTCCATTTTTATACACATATTTTTCACCAGACTTGATTCTATTAACTATTTTGCATGTTCTCAGTGCGACTCGCATCCCAAAACAGCGCTAAAGAATATTTGCTGTCGTGCTTTGCACACAAATACTTTTATTATTGTGATAGTGTTCACTGATTCTGTGTTTTGATAAAATAGTCGTGTTTTAAAGAAAAGCGTATGAAAATTTAACTGGCAATATTCCAGCTTTTACGTAGTTACAAATTAGAATATGATTTCATATTTAGATTGGTCTGTTATAATGTAAGATTGGACCATCCAAGATCAAATTTAAACTTTTTTTTTTGGCGGGTGGAAAATCATCTAATAACCCCCGATCTTGGGCAGAGCGAAAGAGAGTGCCAGACTTCTACTGACTAAAAACCACCCATGTTCCTTCTTAGCCTTATATGTAGAGGCCGCGATAACTAGTGTACAACGCGCAGCCCCGACACCTAAGACGATAACTTAACCTACGATAACTTAAGGTTTCTTTCGTTGGGCTGCGGGATGTTGTGGACTGCGGGATGATGTAAGAGATACCGCGGGCTCGACATAAAAACGGGTTTCTTTCGTTGCTGTTGAACACACAAAATAAGCACCTATGATCCGCATCATCTTGTTCTTGTCTCATATTACTTGGAGTCGGCGAAACACAATTTTTTCTACCATATCCCTGTGTTAACTATCACGATATCTTTTAAGAACTCCTTCTTCTTTTATACCATTCCTCACACAATTTCTCATCATCGATTCATTGGTCTTCTGATTAACATAAATGTTGATGAATGAATCCATTGATCAAAATTTTATTCATTCATCACTAATTCTTTTAGTCACATGCGATTCACCCTTCCATAGTCCCTCCTTATCACATATCCATAAAACTAAAACGGCATGTCTTTGTTTCCTTGGAAGATGGGTTGGCCTTTAGTGTGGGACGCAACATGTGTTGATACTCTTGCGCCATCACATCTTCCAAGTTCATCGTGCTGCGCAGGTGGTGCCGCTGCAGCTGCAGAGAACCTCAAGCGGCGTAAATATAGTAACCTTTGTGGTAACTATATTTTCGAGCCGTTTGTGGTTGATACTCTAGGGCCGTGGGGTCCGAGTGCTCATAGCCTTTTTAAGGAAATTTCTAAACGCTTAATTGACGCTTCTCGTGACCCAAGGGCTGGCTTTTGTCTTGGCCAGAGGCTAAGCGTTGCCATACAGCGTGGCAATGCCGCCAGTCTTTTGGGCACATTACCGGCTGACAGCGTTGAGGAGCAGTATTTCGATGCCCTTTTATAGTTTCTTGTTAGTTTATTTTATAGTTTTTGTACTAATGTACATAGTTACTTTCATTCAAAATTAAATACACCAAAAAAAATAAGTACCTATTTAATTATGTAAATGGCTTGATTCATCCAAAGAACTTCAGCACTTATCATTAGCTTTTCTTTTAAAGTACCTCAGTTCTAATACTTCACAAAACTGCCGACTTAAAACCTCTAGGCCGCTTGAAACAAACTGCTCACAATTTCGCAATTCGCATTCCGCGCTCCTTTTTACCACAAAAAACTCTTAAACATCTTAAGTCTTCCTGCGAAATGTTTTATCAGAATCCATCTGGTAATCCCAAGATTAACGCATTCATACAGACGGACAGACGGCTCTTTTTCGCTTATTTTTTTTATATTGCCCATTTCTTAGTCGCCTCTAAGTAGATTACAGTAAAAACAAAGTAAAGGGAACAGTCTAAACAACATTAAAAGGGAATTAAAAGCGAAGTATATTTAATGGAGGCTGTCTTATACAGGATAAGGTTTTATAAAATTTAAGGACTGCAACTTTATGTTCCGCAACATAGATACAGTTTTTTACGACCGCGATAAATGTAGGTACTGCGTTCTTTATTTTTGGAAATTTTTGTTGTGAACGCAAGCTAGAAAGACACTCTATCCAGTTCTATGATGTTAGGGGTGGTGTTATGTTATGAATTTCATCAAACTTGAAGGACTGTTTTTGAACTGATGACCTGGTGAAGGTTACGGGGTTCCGCTGGATGCGAAACCTACAGGAAGAGTCAATGTGGCGACGTTTGGTCCTCCAAACATCACCACATTGACTCTTCCTGTGGCTTATGTCCGGCTGACAGAAACTGCAGTTATCATCTGGGAGTCTATCACAAACAAACACCAATCAATTAAATGATACGCTTGTTAATTCGTTAACATGAAATTTTAAGATAAGTCGATACCGTAACTGCCATATCTCTGTTTTTTGGCAAAACGAAATGATGTTCAGCGTTACAGTGTGCTGGTTTTGCGGGCATTTGGACAAACCGTCTGGCGAGTCTAGAGCTAAGCGAGTTTTAATGGCTTCTACACACATTGAACAATTGAAGCTCACTGCATCACGTTTAGATAGGTTTCTGTGCAATATTTTGTGAATTGTGCAGTTCTTCATCTTTCTAGAATCCTCATCAGTAGGTGGATTCACGGAGTTAAAAGCCACTGTGAGATGACAAAAATTGCCGTGTACCCCGTATTGTTTCGCCGTCTCTTGTACCCTAAAACAAGTAGACCGTAGACCAGGTACAAAATAAAACTGCTTTAAAGAACTATTTAAAAGTATGAGGAAAAGGGCACGAAGGGTCCATCGACCAGACTGTTCTTACCCAGAATAACTCCGCTTTCCAATATAGGATTAGCGTGTCGTCTGGTACGATGCGTAGTTCGTAAGTGGACTTGTAGATATCACCGCAAAACTAGCAAGTTTCCTTTGATAGTTTGCTACTGATGCTTCTGATGCCATCTGCACATAATTTGTGGAACACCAATATCTACCTTATGCTCTTACAGTTTGTACATAATTAACCTGACTATCTCCTACATTCCAGCCTCCTAACATCACAAATAAGGATCCGGGTCGGCGAATACGACTTCTCATCCGTATCAGAAGAATTCCCATTCGTCGAGAGTGGTGTTGCCAGGAAGGCAGTCCATCCGAAATATAACTACTATACCTATGAATATGACTTAGCGCTGGTGAAATTGGAGGCTCCAGTGCAGTTTGCTCCTCATATATCACCTATATGTTTGCCAGCGACGGATGATTTGCTGGTTGGTGAAAATGCTACGGTCACTGGTTGGGGAAGATTGTCTGAAGGTGGTGTGCTGCCGTCAGTTTTGCAAGAGGTAATTGTTAATGTTTTTAACATATTATTTTTCTGCTATATACTGTCTACTCAAAGATAACAGTAACAGGTGCCAATATTGCATCTACGTCATTAGCATTACGCTAGCGTTTGACAGAAACAGAAACTGCTGAATTTGTTGTGATCTGTGGTATCAGTTAAACGGATTTGCTATTGTTTTGACTTCGTAATCGTGCCTTTATTTTATCATGTTTGGTTATTGACCCGGCGATGCTCAGAGGGTACTAATTTATGTTAAGCGATAGATTTACTTTCGAAGTATGGACGAAGGAGATTTTTTCACAAAAAAATACATTAACAGCAGGCGACTGATGATTAATAGACCACCTTCCGCTGAGCTAATTTAGTTTATCATGATGTTTTTGCCAAAGAGGCAATCTGATTGAACCTTTTTGCAATGGATGGAGTCATCTTTCAATAGGGATGTTTACTGTCTTTTAGATTATCAAAAAATATTGGATACGTATTTTTTGTTTTATCAAATCAATAAAATTGACGGAGATAAAACGCGTCAAAGATTTGAGTGGATGGTTGTGACGTCACTCACCGGTAAAGAATGTCATATTATAATGTCTTAGAAAATGACGTCACGCGAGTTTTCAAAGCACTGTATCGTCTTCATTGTTTGTTTACGTGAAAAAAGAAAAAATACGTGTCCAATATTTTTGAAAATCTTTCTGACGGAGTAATTATTATTTTTTTGTTAACTACCCTATTCTGTGATTGTAAGCCGTTTATTCAGAAATTAATTATTACCTTCATCATATTGATTGATAATTTTTTCAGGTGCAAGTGCCAATAGTATCGAACGACCGATGCAAGTCAATGTTCCTGAGGGCTGGGAGGCACGAGTTCATTCCGGACATCTTCTTGTGCGCCGGACATGAGAGGGGAGGTCATGACTCCTGTCAAGGTGATTCCGGAGGACCTTTGCAGGTAATATTTTTAAAACAACAAGAAACAGCTGTCAATTTTCTGCAGCCATTAGAATGACATAACTTTGGTGACATATAGAAGAGGCCAGATCTGCTGGATCTTTGGATCTTTTTTCTCTGGTCTTTTGTTTTTTGCGCGACAGGTCACCGCCGCCGATCGCCGCTACGAGAACACGGCGGGGCTCCACCCAAGCGGGGCAGGCCTATACTGATCCCCCAATCCCTTCATGTCTTTTTCTTCCATACTTCTCTATTACCCGTCCTTCCTTACTTTTTTTTTTTTTTTTTTGGTGGGTGTAAAATCATCGAATAACCGCCGCTCTTGGACAGAGCGAAAGGGAGTGTCAGACTTCTACTGACTAAAAACCACCCATGTTCCTTCTTAGTCCTATATGTCGAGGCCGCGGTAACTAGTGTACAACCTGCAGCCACGACGGGGGCAGTGAAGGTCTTACGGGACATATTATGATAATAGTGATGACCTTAAAATACCTCATGAATACCTACCTCTAAAATAAAATTTTGATTTGGGTTGATTTTCATTAACCAAAGGACATAAATTGTAATTTAGTTTTAGAGTGCTTAAGCAGATTCTAATTTATACCTCCCCATAAAAAGTTTCTGGTAACCACATTAACCCATAGGAACCCCATATTAAAGCATTAATAAAACAATTCCACACCCGCAAAGTACTAGTTAAATATTGATTAACCCTCCAACTTTCACCATGTCCCTTAATTTCACCTACCCTGGATATTTGTGAACTATTGTTGTGAAAATTCAAACAATTTTAGTAACTAGAGCTTCATAACTAAGTATAATCAAATCTTGGGCGCTCAAAACTTCCTTGAATAACATTACAGGTTCCAAGAAATAGTTTTATAGGAGTTTCGGAAACTCATTATTCAAAATCTTTGGCGAACTTTACTTTTGTCTTTCGGAATCTTCGCTAAACATGTTCAGGCTTAGAAATAAGTAAATAATTAATGTTTTCTTCCTGAAGCAAGGCTTTGCAAATACCGGTGTGGGCGCCTGCTTTGAGGAAGCGGGTCGCCCACTACCTGAACGTGCCCCAAAAGGTCATGGCCGTAAGGATGGTACGGGGGTACCGCACGATCTCCCGCGAAGCGGCGAACCTCCTTGCCGGATTGCCGCCGTGGGATCTGGAGGCGATAGTCCTCGCGCGCCTGCATCAATGGCGCGCGGAGGCGCTGCGCCGGGGGGTCACTCCGCTGCCGCGGCAAATTGCTGCGCGGCGGACAGACCTCCGGTGCGATCTCATGGCGACATGGAGACAGCGACTGTCGCAACCCCGTGCAGGGCACGCCACGATAGTGGCGGTAAGTCCCCTCTTTGAGGAGTGGCTTGAGAGGCGCCACGGCGCCCTCACCTTCCGTCTGACGCAGGTCCTCACCGGACACGGTTGTTTCGGGAGGTACCTGCACCGAATCAGGCGGGAGGAAACGCCCGGATGCCACCATTGTGAGGATCGGCCGGAGGACACGGTGGAGCACACAGTGGAGGCGTGCCCCGCTTGGGCGGAGCCCCGCCGTGTTCTCGTAGCGGTGATCGGCGGCGGCGACCTCTCGCGCCCGGCCCTGGTGCAAGCCATGGTCCGGGGCGAGGAGGAATGGGACACCGTCGCCTCCTTCTGCGAAGCAGTGATGCTAGCGAAGGAGGTGGCGGAACGCGAGAGGAAGAGAACCTCTCGTCCCAGCCGCCGCGGGAGGCGCTCCGGGCGTCGGGGGTCCCGCGATGACCTCCGGCCACCGTAGACGCGGGCCTGTGGACGGTGAGTGATGGGCTAACTCGCCGTCCGTCCGTCTCACGACGAAAACAGGCCGTGTCGACGGCGCGTTTGTGTTCCACGCGCGCCTCAAAGAGATGTCAGCAACATGGGAGGGGCCGAAAGGGCCGACGCCTGTCGGGGCCGCGGGTAGTCCACCGGTTATCGCGGCCTCGACATAGAGGGCGAAGAAGGAACATGGGTGGTTTTTAGTCAGTAGAAGTCTGACACTCCCTTTCGCTCTGCCCAAGAGCGGGAGGGGTTATTCGATGATTTTACACACACCAAAAAAAAAAAAAAAAGGCTTTGCAAATAGACCGTGCTAATAATGAACTTCTCTTATGAGAAGTTCCAAGCATTGGATTCGTTTTTATGAGTTTTCGGACCTTTCTGCTCTCAGCTTATTGATAGGACTAACTTAATTATATTTTTAGTCACTATAGAACTTATTTATTTTTTACTAAAACGGCTATCAGCTTAATAAATTAATTTTATAGCAAAATGCACTTTCCTCGCTGGAATTCAGATATACTGAACTTATTGTCGTCTTCCATTCGTCCGAGAGGACATTGTGTTAGTCAAGGTTGAACACCACCAGGCTCTCTCACAAGCACTACCAATTTAAGTCTCTTAATAATTCCTGCTTATTTTAATTACAGGTCAAAGGAAAAGACTCAAAGTATTTCCTAGCTGGAATCATCAGCTGGGGCATCGGATGCGGTGAAGCGAACTTACCAGGCGTCTGCACAAGGATATCCAAGTTCGTTCCTTGGATTCTGCAAACCGTCAACTCCTAAACCGAAGCACTTATAAAGTGCTTATAAAAATGGAGAAAAAGAGGGTGATTGAAAGTGACAAAGTGATGAACAGTGAACAAAGACACGAAACGAATTGCAGACAAGTGCGGCACAAGTTACCTTCAAAAATGTTGATTGGATTCAACGTTTTCTGAGGCGTTTTATTAGGAAATATCTTGCCAGGAGCTTGCAGAACTCGTGGAAGCGAGATTTTGCATCAACAACCGTTACCGGAGCTTCAAAATGGTGATATTTTTAAGTTTCACAATAAACGCCCTGATTACTGCTTTGAGGCTGTTGAACTTAAGCATGAGTACATAGGACAGTGGTCTTACTGACTTCATTTTTTTTTAATCAATGCTATGTTTTTGGATTATTTGGTTCCAACTATCGAATAGGCAGACGCTTCATAAAAAATCAGATGCTATGATTTTTTTTTTTTGCCAGCTTCCATTTTTTCATTCGACATACAAATATTTATCTATTGATGATTTTAATGATACAATAGTAGGCAGTAGGTAACGTAATGGAAAAGGAAAGCTCTGCCAATGACCTTTCTACCAGAATCAAATACACTTAGGCAGCTAACGTAGGTACCTAATTCGACCTACCGTGATGTGTCGTGAGCAAATTGGATCGGTAAACGTAACCTACATTCAGTCGAAATAGCTAACGTGTTTGACTGTTTATTTGCTCTAAAATCCAAAGGCAGTATGCAGTTTGACAACATTATTACTATTCATTACAAACTCATTGGTGCAAATGCAGCTGTGACGTTATTGCAATCATTGTCAGTTATGTTTTCAAACTTTTAAAAGTTCATGTTTAATTAGCTAGAGAAACTTTACAGGTGTTTCATTTGCTTTGACATAATATGTCTCTGTAAAGTATTACTGGTTCATTCAACTTTAGCCCGTATACAGCTTTTCATTCGACAGAAATTTGAAAGACAGTAAGACCACTTGTCACAATGTACGATTACTTTGCCTTATGCACTTGAAACAATTCTTTGTAAATACAAACTATTTTAAGGTCATTTTTATCTTTACTAGTTTAATTTAAATACATCCTAAGGTAATTATGCTCAAACGTATTGTAAATATTTTTGCGTATGTATCTTGCCGTTTTTAGTTAAGTTTGTACTAATAATACAGTATTATTTACTTGTGTCCGACATTTAGCAGAGGAATCACATATTTTGTAAATATTATCCGAATTCATTTTAGTTTCTTGTTAGGTAATCGAATTGTTTTGCAAACAGGTGACGAAAACGAAAACTATTAAAGGTGTTTTAAGTCAAAGCAACTTTGATTCTCATACAGAATCAGTCATTTGTTTAGAATGTAGTTGTGCTAACATTCAAGTTTAAACATGGCAGAAAAACCCAGCGGGCATAGCTGTCGAAACTTTTCGTGTGTCTTTCAAGAGGATTGAAATATACTTTTCGATAGCTTATGTCAATGTATTTTTTTACACATGAACATGACTTTTTCTAGGCCTGATCTAATTTGTACATAGTAACCTACTTTTCGTCTTTAATTAGTTTTTTTATTCCATTATCTGATTGTAAAATACTTTCGAATTTAACCCCTATAGGTCTATTATAAGTGATTAATATATTTTTGTAAATTGATATAAATTAACTTGTTATATACAAAGGGGACGAATGTGAATATTACCAATTCGCGCATTGTTACTGCATTTAGTAAAATATCGAGGTCCTTCACTTCTGTTTGTTTGATTAAGTTAACTATTGCGATTTTTTTAAATGATAGTTTATGATGACGTTGATTGTTTCACAATAATATTATTGTTAATAATTATTAAAATATTGAGATATTTTTTTAAAGGTTTTGTTTAATTTAATTTATTTACTTACAAACTTATTTTATTTCATCATACACAGTCCCACTCCACCCACTGCTGGATATAGTGGGGCATCTCATGGCACACCATGCTCCATGTACATGTCCTAGCCAGGATATACCCGCGGCGGCAGTAATGTCGTCTGCCCATCTCGCTGCCACCACCAGAAGACCAACACTTCTCTTTCTAGTCCCTGGATGCCAGTCAGTCACAGCTTTACTCCACCTGCCATTATCGTGTTGTAATAGATGCCCTATCTTACTCCGTTTGAATTTCATAACGCATTTTTCAACATCGAAAACCAATATTTTCTGTAAGTATAGCTAATGTCCCTTAACTTTTTAGTTCAATTAGGAGGTTACAAAGCTAAATTCTTAAAGAAAGGAAATGTCGAATTGTTTTTTTGCATTGCAACGTAATTCATTAAATTATTAACCACTACCTACCCATAATTAATCTAAGATGATCGAACTGTAATGATTACTTAGGCCATCACTTAGTAAAGGTTTTAACAGTTTTGTTATACAAAAGTATGTCAAAGCTTAACTAAGTGACGACTTAAGTAATCATTAAATATCTCTGAGTACCGCAGTAAAACATAAACTCCTTTAAACTACCTTTCTATAAAACCCAGTTGATTACCTAAAAGAATCCACAAACTAAGTCAACGTCGATAAATAAAGGGCAGCGTGAATTGAATCCCCAGAGCGGTTTACCACATTCAAGATAAACCAGAAGGTTGACTTAATGAAACTAGCGAGAACTGGCGAGCAAAAATATGTATAGGTTACACTTGGCAAAGAAAGGGAGTGTCAGATGTCTACTGACTAAAAACCACCCAGGTTCCTTCTTGGCCCTTTGTGTCGGGCCGCGGTATCTCTTTCGAACAACCCGCAGCCCAGGTCTTCTAGGCCTCAAATTAATAACTGGTCAGTATTCAACATCACACAGCAACATCACACAGCGCTCTGAAAACACTATCACCAGCTGATTAAGGTCCACATTATTTCTGTATTAGAAGTCGAAGAGAGTGAACTTTTTGCAGCTGTGTGTTGATTCAGGCTGGCAGTAACCAGTACTCCATCAACCTTCTGTTCCTATTTTTTCAATGCTCAAGCAGTTGGCCCACAAATTTCCGCAGGGTCATTAGGAATCTTAAATTTGGGTCAGATTTTGATGAGGGAATGCGGTTGGGACAACGAACAATCAACTGTGGAAGTCAGAAGGTAAATTGGGATAGCTCTGGCTTTAAATTAAATCTTTGCACAGTGACATTTTACGGTGATTCAGAGGGATTAACATTTTGGCACTGGTGGCACTTTATGAAGAAGAAAAAGTAGTCTTTAGTCTCTAGTTACTAAAATACTGTAAATGGAAAGAACAATTATGACTTCATCTTCGATAACATTGACATTAAATGTAAATAAAACCAAATCATTTCAAACATTTATTATTAAAACCATATTAACCAAATAAAAATAACATTGATGTATTAAAAAATATTTCTTAAAAAATCTTTGGAAAACATGCAACATGCTTTAGGGCCAGCACATCCCTAGAACCTGCATTGGTAGTTGCAACCATGACTGAAAGTTCTCGACCGACCCATCACAGGTAATCATCATATAACCTCTGTACCATGCAGAAACGACGCAGTCGTAATAAAATAATAATGCCCTTTTAAAATCTGGAGTGCAGCTTTCAAAACCCGGATGGATCGCATCCGGCGTATTCTTACAGTGTATACTATTAAACTTGACATTATAAATAGGTAAAGGACGAGTTATAAGAGTCCTCGGTATGCCAAATTCTAGGTCTAAAATCCAAGGTGCTTGACGCTGCAAATTCGGCATTTTACAAAATTCATCTATGATCGCATTTGGATCTACTGCTATCATTGTTGCCGTTGGAAACAATTGTTTTGGCAATGTTAAATACACTTCAACAGGATCCCCCTGATCTTCCAGTATTTCAATATTTATTGTTTCTAAATTTACATTATTCAAATTATTCATTTGTGCCAACTCTGTAGTAGTTTCTTCTTGAGTCAAGAATATATCTTTGATACTAGCTATATCTAAAACACTTTCAACTGTTCCCGATGAAAAGTCTAATTCATTTACATAATTAGAAATATCTTTATAACTAGCCTGTACAAATGCTGGTAAAATTGTTGGAGCTGAAACAGACTGCACCACAGTTCCACCAACTGAATAAATATTCGTTGCATACATTGTAGTAGGACTAGGTATTATCACTGGTAAAGGTTGAATAGTGAATAAAGGTGTATTTATTGGTTGCCAATCATTCATTGGCATAGAGGGGCTCAATTCTAGTGGGTACGGGTACGGTGTTGTGACCATGGGAGCTGTGGGCATCATAACACGATTAGGTAACACTTTTTTACTGCACAGCCCATTGCAAGCTGACGTGGTATCTTCACTAATCAACTTCTTCCTTAACTTGAGAATGATGTGAGCTTGAAGAAGCTTCTTCTTTGCTATATTCTTTGCTTCTCTCATGCAATACAGATTTCTAGGTTGCAACATCGTAGTTGAGCTCAAAACCGTTTCGTAGTTTGTATGTGTAAAAATGTCTGCTGATGTTGTGAGTGCCATTGTGAAACAAACCTGAAAATGAAAGAGTATTAATTAATTGATTATCCCTGAGGATTTGAATAACAATAAAGCTGAAATTAAACATTTTAAAGGTACAATTTTCAATCATTTAGAATTTGGTATATAAAGGGTGTAAAAGGACCCTTAACGCAAACAGAGGGCACTTGTTTTCCCCACCACTGCGATAATTTTTTTGTTCTAGACCATACCTGGGAACCCCCTAGTTACGGAGATATTGGGGGTCAAAGTTCCAAATTTTGCACAGCAGTTTTTCAGGTTGTAACTTTACTTAAATTAATCCATGACCCTTTTACTATTCAAAGCTTCCACTAGCACAATGTTTTAAGAGTGCTACATTGAGTTTTAACGTAAAATGAAATTTTTGACCCCAAAGAAAAAGTCGTTTCACAGCATAAATTTTTGTGTAGGGGTACTTAGTTTGAAGTACAGAATGCTTGGTTAACCTAGGTGTGAAGGGTTGATTTACACCGTATAATAGGGTATTTCATACAAAAAAATCGAATTAGTCCGTCTATTAGATTATCGAAAAATATTGAATACGTGTTTTTTGTTTTATCAAATTAATAAAAAAAAAATGCAAATAAAAACGTGTCAAAGATTATGAATGGGAGCTTTTGACGTCACTTTGTGGGTAAAAAAGTACTAATCTTGTGACGTCACACGACTTGACGCGACTTTTCGAAGCACTGTATCGTCTTCATCTATTGTTCAAATTAATAAAAAAACGCGGTCTTAAAAGAAAAAAACAAGAAAATAATTTGTATATTTCTATTTAAATATAAGTAAAATTATTATAGAGGACCACCGTAGTCGCATGCCACTGATACCTGATGCTCCTTTATGGCGTTTTCATTATAATACAGAAGTCAGCTGCTGTTGCCGTTAGTAAGGTGGCATGCGACTACGGCCGCGGCGGTCCTCTATAATAATTTTACTAACCTATATTTAAATAGAAATATACAAATTATTTTCTTGTTTTTTTCTTTTAAGACCGCGTTTTGTAGTCGGGTTTTAGTTTTTAAACTTATTTTTTTATTAAAATTTTATTTTAGTGATAAATAATAAATCCGTTATAATATATTACTTTCATGATGTAAACTTATACTGAATGTTGGTTTGCTATTTAAATAGTACGAGTAAATTGGAGACTAGACCACGAGAACTTTTTGACCGCATTCTAAACGTGTATGTTGACTAAAACTATAATATAATATACATATTTGTAATGTGCTCGCCAAGACCTCTTATTTGATACCTAACATGTTATGAAAATCTCAATAAAAAAATTTTCGAGCATAGAATTTCACATTTAAATTCCGTCATAAAAAGAATTGTTAAAATTTATATAGCCTATGTCACCCGCGTTATTCTTACGATCTATTGACACCTCATTCATTAAAATACCTTCAGTAGTCTAGGCGCTACGGTGGAACATACAAACATACATACATATATAGACTGCCAAAATTACCCTTCCTTTTGGCTTCGCCGTAGTCGGGTAAAAAAGAAAAAATACATGTACATTAGTTTTTGAAAATCTATCTGACGGACTAATTACATTTTTTTGGTGAAATACTCTATTGATTTGTATTGCAAACCAAATTAGATGTTATATTCTTTTCTATGAGCATAAATGTTTAATGTAATGTTACTTTAGTATCACAGTCAAACACTAAGAAGTGTCGAAGGGTGGGGCGTTTTGGGGGACTATAAGTAACGATAAGTTAAGTAATGTAAATTTTGACGTTTGAAAAATGTTTTTTATCAGCCTAGTTTGAATAAATGAGTTTTGATTTTGATTTTATAACTTTATCAGTCAGTTTCAAATACAAAACTAAATCACAATTCTTACCTTTTTATAAGTATGCTTTTGTTTATAAACTATTGTTTGTTTCTGGATTCCACTGGCACCAATGTAGGTCTATTTAATTATTGAAAAAAACCTAAAAAAATTGTCAAGTATTTCTTACTATCGTCATGGCATTGTTTCTGATTCATTTGTATTGGACAGGACTGCGACTCTAAAACTATTTTATACTGTGGGTACTTTGTAAAAAAGTTTGAAGTTATAAAATGTAGGTACCCTATTTGTTAAAGAGTCCAAATGATATTGATGCGTTCAGATGGATAAACTTTTTACTTAAATATTTTGCAATTGCAATAAAACAATTCAAATACAACAAAATGTACAGTGATTTGTTCCAAAGAAATACATTTCAATACGAACACAAAAAAAATTGGACTGAAATGATTAATACTTTTAGTCCGGTGAAATATAAACAATAAGTTTCCATAAAAATAAGTTTCACAGCAGTCTGTGAAATTATATATTCTTTTGAATTTTCGTTTCAGTGAATTTCAGGAGGTAGTATTTTTGGAGTATCGAAATATTGGATTGAATACAGACCGAACGTAATCATAGTAATGCGGTAATTTAATGCAGGCTGTATTTTTATTATCTGATTGTACTTTTTTTCATTAGTACTAGGTACATTACTTACAAACGACAAAAAACGGTGAACTTTATTTTCTTATTACGGTTAGGATTCTGTTGAGTTAGACTCTAATTTCTCTAACTGTTATAGAGATTTATTAAACGAGATAGACAGGCAACTGACGTTTTAGGTTCAGTAAAATAGCGACCAGCGTACTCTGAACGCCAAGCAATTAACTAAATGAATATTTTTAATATAAATAGATACAGTCACAAGCATCAATATGTATAGCTAAACTTTTAGAAGTGATTGTCTGTAAGTATGTTGGATAAAGTTTTACGTAATAGGTCTTATCTTCAATAGTTCACAAGAAATCGCTTTTGAATTTTGGTAACCATACATATTTTTGCGTATTTATATTTACGGTTTAAGATAAGTATTTATTTCTCAAAAACAATACATTCACTTAATATGAGAAATACAAGATAAACTTAAAACGAAATATAAGAATTACATGAAGGTAGGTAGGTACTAGTAAATAAATAAGTTAACTAGTAGACACAATTTTTACAATGTTGCGGGTAAAAGGAAAAAGTTAGTGTACATATCGAATCTTGATTCTCGTATGTATTTATCGATATTTATAATTTACGTATTTCGTTTATAAAAAATATCCCTTCGTCCATTTTTTCCGTCAGCTGAAGTTGCAAAGGACTGACCGGATTAATATTTATTTATAGAACCTATGACCGTTGGTGTAGTCGTGTTTTTGAATGAAGACCGCGATTGCTGGTAACAACTCCATGAGAAATGCTGAGAATCAAGTTGAGTATATTATGCATGTTGTATGTATAGGTTGAGTTATGCGATTGAGGAGTTCATGTCTAGCAGTGGACTGTTGTGAGCTGATGATGATCTACCTTAGTAAGAAGGTATACGTGCGAACTATGCAAACTCCAATGACAAAAACAAGGTGTATGTCAAGGTCACCAAAATTTAGTAGGCAATGCACTCATTCCCTGTGATTACTTTAGTGCCTACTACGTTTTTTACATAAACCCCTAACCGAATTATAGCCCGAACAAACTGTGTACGTAGGTACTTTCAATCCGGATTCGAATCGTGTCCCCGAAGAACCCCGAGGGATGGCCCTGACACATTTCTCACTGACCGACCGAATTTCCTTTCAGAAATTATTTATACCATAACGGTAAACCATTTTCATGAGTGGCTGAGATTATTATCCTGAAGTGGAAACGTGTAATTTGGAAAATTCCCATTAGCCCGTCGGGATGAGCGAAGAACGTTCGCATTTTAAACTTAATCTGTCAATATCCCTCCTTTTAGGCTTCGCCGGAGTAGGGTAATAATACTTCTTGCTTACGTTACTATTTGCCTTTTTTAAATATTTTATCTGTATGTAAGATACGATAGCCACGGCCGCGGGTAGTCCAACGGTTATCGCGGCCTCGACATAGAGGGCGAAGAAGGAACATGGGTGGTTTTTAGTCAGTAGAAGTCTGACACTCCCTTTCGCTCTGCCCAAGAGCGGGAGGGGTTATTCGATGATAATACACCCACCAAAAAAAAAAAAAAAAAAGATACGATAGCCACTAGATGTTCAACTTTTTTGTTAAATACTTGAATTGGCAGTCAGTTGTCTGAATTTATGCCTGGTTTATGACTGTTTGTGATATACCTACATCTTGCCTACCCATTTAGGAAATATAGGTGTGTACAACAAGAACATAAAATATCTTAAGTACCTAACGTTTATACATGCAATTTATTGCCAGCAACCAAGTAAAAGCCTGAAAGAGTTTCACACAGATGTCATATTTTCTCCTAACACATGTCATATATTTTTCTATAATGCGACGAAGCTTTTAAAGTTTTACGTTTTAAACATAAACTAGAAGGTTTCACCTTAAGGCTTTTGAAGTAAACCGCCACATTGAGTATGAAATAAGGTTATGAGTATGAAGAACCTTAGCACGAACGAGCAATAAAACTGTAACGTAAGTTCAAACAATTTTGGATGCTCGTTTAGTTTTGTTTCTGTATTAAACGGGCCTATTCTTGACTTTACTCGTGTCCTGCCTGAGGACAGAGATGAGGTCGACAATAGCTAACTAACCCAAAAGAGGTTTAAGAATTTTAATTTTACTTATTACAATGTATCATCTTTATTTTCATTGCATAGCATAAAAAAACGCTCTTGCGGTTTGTACGCAGCTTGTTTAAACTACGCAACTTGTACGCAACGGATTTTAATGCAGTTTTCAGCCATCGATAGAGTGATTCAAGAGGACGGTTTACATGTTGTACATAGCACCATAGCGAAGCCGGGTCGGGTGGCTAGTTAATAATATTTTCATCACCTATAATATTAGCTGTATTCTTCTACCCAATACCGAGTGGTAAGACATCATCCTTTTTTGCAAATTTAATTAGTTTATGTTGTTTCACGTTACCTAAGCCATACTTTTATAACCAAAATACGTCCCATTAGTTAAGAACCCGATGAACGGACCAAACCGACTTGAGATTCCGCGGTGGAATAGGATCGTGACCTCCCATGACCACGACCACTCTGTCAAGAGAGAACGACTAAGAAGAAGAATATGTTAAGAAACTCCTGTCTCAAGCCGTTTAATTCACGTGGAACAACTGTTATCCGAACTCACCTCTCCATGGAGAATAAAAGTTCACAAACTACGACATTATCAGTTCACAAGTAAACCTAGTCAATATTTAATATCGTAGCCGAACAAAATAACAGCTCCCAGCGGACAAACTCCTTCAGAATTTAATTTTAAATCCTCGTCGTATTTCAATGGGACTTAGATTAATAATATTGTGTAGAAGTGAAACTCCTTTGGAGATTTCTAAGTTGAAGTTACGTGAACCTCCCAGTTGCAACGCACGCCATCCATTTTATTATCATTGTCCAGGTATTCTACAGGGGAGGAGCTCGTGGCTTAATAAGAACTGCCACTCGGGTCGATCTTTAGGTTGAGCTGCGCTTGCCTAGGTCGATCTGTGGATGGGTGACCGCCCATTACATACCGAGTTTCCTCCGTGCCTTGGAAAGCACGTTAAGCTGTTGGTCCCGGGTGCCATATATAGATCTTTGGCAGTCGTTACGGGTAGTCAGTGACCTGAAAGTCTGACATCCAGTCTTACCAAAGGGTATCGTATTACCTAGTATTAACTGGGTTGTGGAGGTCAGATAGGCAGTCGCTCCATGTAAAATACTGGTATTCAGCTGCATCCGGTTAGACTGGAAGCCGACCCCAATATAGTTGGGAAAAGGCTAGGCAGATGATGTCCAGGTATTCTACATGATGAAAAATTTTAGCCACTAGGTTTTTAATCTTATCAATGCTTTAACAATTTAAATCTTTGTGGAGAGGGTGTTTCCAATGCGGGTTGGTAGATGTCACATGTCTCCGAATTTAATTCTGAGACACGCCGCAGTGGTGATGAAAAAATCACAAAGCAGTTTGCCTGCCTGGGTTCAAGCCTACAATTTACTGTTGGTAAGTCGGGGCCGCAACCACTGGGCCACTACTGCTCTCGTGCTTTGCTCCTGTTATAAGTCATTTGTTCTGTGTCTGGGTGTAATTTATCTATAATATGTATGTATTTAGAAATATATAAGTATGTTTATCAGTTGTCTAGTACCCATAACACAAGCTCTGCTTAGCTTGGGACTAGATGGCGTCGTGTGATAGTTGTGGAATATTATTATTATTATTATAAGTATTAAAAGTGAATTAATATTTCCATCACCATTCTTTTACTGAATTTAAATTTCTCTTCTCTTATCTGAATTCATTTGGGGTTGGCGCAGCACGTCTTATTCTTCCATACTTGAACTATTACTCGTCAATCATGGATCTGACCAATGGATCTACTGAGAATGATCAATCTCATCAGACACGTCTTAATATTTCCTGGTGACCTTCGTATTTTCCGACGTCTTCTAAGAGGCTTTACCGACAACCACTCGTAGTATTCATCCTGCACACGACCTCCGTAGAGTCAACATTTGCTCAAAGCAGTTGAGTCGCTTCTACGCATCCATAATCTATGACAGGCGTCTGTTAAAAGAATCCGCTTTGGTGCAAATTGCTGGCGTACCGGCGACTCCTAACGATCACCCATTGTGCGAAATACGTCACCTGGACTTGTTGTTACAATATCCTGGGATTTTTGTAAGGGATTTTAATTTTTTGTGTTGTGAAATTATGTTTATAATTGCTGTTTTTTTTTGTTGAACTGTCGAGGATTTTGTGTTGTTAAATAAAAGCACTATTTGACCGTTTTTGAGAGCAATGGAGTTGAAATTACTTACACAAAGTAATGTGCCTACCTGGGTTTGAACCCACGACATACCCTTGACTTCTAACTTAATTATAAAAAAATGATCCTCGCCTGTGGAGGTAACTGAAGAACGTAACTTGTTTTACTTTGACCACGTTCATAAGAACCAAGTCAGTGTATAGAGGAGGATATTTTCCTTGGGCGTCTTTCCTTACATCTGGCTCATCACATCCAGCACTATAATTTCTACTCTTTAAGAATAAAAAAGTTTTATGTTCATAGGAATTTTAAGCAATAACTTCTAGCAACCAATCAAAAAGCCTTTCTATCTCAAATCACCCTAGGTCAATCACCCTTCAGTCAGGCTGGACAGTTCATCACCCGTATGGGCTGTCCTGCACCCGTCACACGTCAACTGTGATTGAGCGCCTGTACAACAGTTGCGTGCACTACTTCAATATTTCGCTACAAATCACTCTGATGTTTCCAGCAGGCGTTGTTAGTGAGTTTATTCGTCACGAGGTCTAAAACACCGCTAGCAGAATCATTATACTACAAAATAAATTGCTCGTGTAGTTGTTGCCAATTAAGATCGCAATAGCGGTCATTTTCCTTTCCCTAATATATCTTCGTACGAGCGACATACAGATGTATCATTGTATCGTTTTTTATTACAAAAAATGTTGAAGATCACGATAAATGACGATTCAAGACATGAACAGCCTTATTTTTGGATTGAAAGTAAGGAACTTTAATAAATGTAGGTGGGTCAATGACCGCCATTGCAATCTTAACTGGCAGCAACTTACTGTAACTTACATTTTTTTGTAGGCGAACCTATTGACAATCATCTAGGTAATTAGACAGTCATGTGCCTCAACTTAAACCTAAAAATAAGAAGTCCGTGTAGGAAGGCATTGGACGGTTTGTCACAAGCTAGACCAATGATCTGATGAACTTGTGAAGGTCGCATGTCATTTTGAGGGAGGCATATTTCCAGCAATGGATGTCTTCCGGCTGATATGATGATCATGATGAAGAGGTTTTTAAATTAAAACAAACTACCTAACTATGTAGTTCCATTAGAAAATCGCTCAGAATAATTTTAAAGATTTTACCTGCAAAATTTAAATACAAAAATATATTTTACGTAAATCTCGGCAAAGGACAGAGCTTTTTTGACTTTCAAAAGCACCTAACTATCTTTCAAATAGTTTTAATTAAAGTAATTTAATTAATTTTGAAGAATTTGAAAGTGTGTACAAAGATTATTTTAAGTTACTCAGAGACGAGAGGTGTTTTTAAATGTCATCAAATTAATAAAAAAAAAATTAATACAGTTATTTAAAATATAACCAGTTGAGTTAGTATTTAAGTAATAATTGTATGATATACTTAGTCAGGGAAATTAAATGACCTGAAAAACTACCTGAAACTGACAAATCAACCTTGAACCTAAGGCTTAAGCAATAAAATTGTCAGATTGTAGTAGCTTAATGTTCTAGTCTGAACTAAACAAATCATATTTTCTAATAACAGCTGTTATATCAAATGGTTGATAAAGAGCCAAAGATCTATAAATGTCAGCTGAGACCAACAGCTTAACGTGCTTTCCAAGGCACAGAGGAACCTCGGTACCTATGTAACGGGTTGTCACCCATCTACAGACCAACCTAGGCATGCACGACTTAGCCTTAAAACCGATCCGAGTGGCAGTTCTTACTAAGCCACGAGTTCCTTAACCTGAAATTAAAATGGAATAATACCTTTTTTTTGGCGGGTGGAAAATCATCGAATAACCCCTCCTGCGCTTGGGCAGAGTGAAAGGAAGTGTCAGACTTCTACTGACTAAAAACCACCCATGTTCCTTCTTAGCCCTCTATGTCGAGGCCGCGATAACTAGTGTACAAGCCGCGGCCCATGGAATAATACCATTATTATTATTTACCGCCTGTTAACTTATTAGTTAACTGCCCATTTGAAGCAACAGTGTGCCTTAACAACAACCTTCCAAAAATAGAAACAGAACAAACACGGAAGATATTAGGAACACATATTTAATATGACATAACGCCAGAGGAACAACGCTAAGGGAGGGACAAATAAAAAAATCAAAGAGACAAGGGTCGCCCCAAGGGACATCGCTGTCCCTCCTGTTATAGACTTGTCCTATCCTGAACGAAAATAGAGATATAATAAAACTGTAGACAACATGATGAGATGACGAATATCGTATGTTTGGCTTTTTGATGGAAATAAGGGATCTAAGAATAGATGGAATCGCCCGAATCGCAAAAGATAGATCATTTACAGCCAACGAAACCAAAACAGGGCGGCGAGTTACTTAGGTACGGTTTAACTTTCTTGAACCAGCGATGGCCCAGTGGTGGCGACCCCGACTGACGAGCCGTACGTCATGGGTTCGAAACCAGGTACCAAAGTAATGCGCCTGATTCATCATCATCATCATTTCAGCATAAAGACGTCCACTGCTGGACATAGTGCTCCCCTAAGTGTCGCCACATTAACCGGTCCCGTGCGTCTCGCATCCAGTGGGTCCCCGCAACGTTCACCAGGTCATCGGTCCACCTAGTGGGAGGCCTTCCAACGCCAAGTCTTCCGGTTCGCGGTCGCGACTCCAGAATTTTTCGGCCCCATCGGCCATCCGTTCTGCAAGCAATGTGCCCTGCCCATTGCCAATTAAGTCTGGTTATTTTTTGGGCTATGTCGGTAACCTTGGTTCTCGTGTGGATGTCTTCATTTCTGATTCGATCACGCAAGGAAACTCCGAGCATAGCCCTATCCATTGCCCTTTGGGTGACTTTGAGCTGTCTGATGAGGCCCATTGTAAGTGACCACGTTTCGGTCCCGTATTTTTTTAATGGGACAAGCCCGTCTCACTATTCCCAAACCACTGTAACTTCTGTTATCCAGAATCAACAGTGGCGACCACAAGAAAAGCGCCGAGACCAGAGAAATGATTTGACTGTCTTGGATCCCGCAACGAAATTAATCAGAAAAGAATCTAGCGGAGGAGTAGGAAAAACAGAAATGTCCACTTCGGTCCCGTATGTAATCACTGGCAACACACCACGCCTGATTACTTTGTGTAATTTATTTCATGACCACTGCGGTGAATGTCTTAGAACCAAAAACTTCGAAGATATGTGACATCTACCAACCAGCACTGGGCCCGCGTGTTTTGTTATATTAGATAGCCTTGATTGAGTCTCTTCAGTGGGAACATTATACGCTGATGATGATGAACTTTCTTGAGCAAAGACTACGAGTTATAAAAAAATATAAAAAACAAGAGGAAGATACTTATAATATTATATGCATTTTCTTAAGCACTTTATAATTCAAGTATACTTCACCTGACCTGCAACAAAAGGGGTTATAAACTTTCTTTCTAAAACAAAGCACACAATGAAAATACGGAGTAACCCCGGTACTCTCGCACAGAAAGTACGAATAACCTTTATTTCCTGAGAAAATATTAAGAAGCGCTCCCAGTAGCAGTCGCCTTTGACCGGCGCGGGGGCGTGGGCGGTTGGATTCACGTACAATTGAATTGTGGTACAAAGTGTAAGCGGCAGCGTTTACTGAGCTCATTGTTCTATTGAAGTTAGGATAAATTCTGTGAGTGATAAGAATTTTCCCGGGCAGGGTTAGCACGAGCGCGCAATGTAAACGTAAAGTAAACATGTCGATTTTTTTATCGAAAATTCAAATATCCTATAGCATTTTAATTAAATTGTTGGCAACAAGCACAATCAATAACATCTATAGATTCTAATACGGCTACGTTTCAAAATAAGGAAAATGTTAAATGAGAAACAGGTATTTTAAATTTTCGTTACGTTTGCACCGCACGTTCGGGCCGAGTCCTCGGATGTTGCCTTTTATAGATGCGTACTTTGGAATAGCCGATGGGTTTACTACTACGAACTTGAAAGACCTCATTATATCTCCATACAACGTGGAACCAAAATGAAGGGTTTTAAATGCAGATTACAAAAATATATGCCGCGTATATGTTTGAAAGAAATTCAAAGTCACAAATCCTATAAACAAACACAATAGTTAAATCATCTGCGAAGAATTTTACGCGACCAACGAAAGTAGTTAAAAAAAAAGTAGTTAAAAACCAAAAAAACCCGGCTGAAAAAAGTGTAACGCAAAAAACAAGTACATTTTAAATTAAACAAAACTTGGAAGCAGGCGCCGGTTACCCCGCCTGCTTTCAAGTTTTGTTTAATTTAAAGTGTGCTTGTTTTTTGCTTTTCAGTTTTTTCAGTCGGGTTTTTTATTTCAATTGTTTTGCATCAGATTATCACGAATATCGTCTACTAACGTTTTACATGTAGATATGTTATTGTGACAACAAACCCGCTCGATCTTCAACCTTTCACCATCCTAGTTGGTTGGAGAGCAATTGCCCGTGGTCCTTTGTCTCCAGTACGTTGCAGTTTACACGCCGAGCTCGAGACGTGATCATCATCAGAACTCACGTGGCTGAGTACTACCTTCCTTCGTATTATAGTTGTGGTTACTCTATTGTTTTCAATAGGGATGGTAACTGACTTAAAAAAATAAGATTCTAATTTGTCCGCCGTATTTTTTTTTCAAATCAATAAAAAATTGACGAAGATAAATCGCGTGGGGGTTGGTAACGTCACTGAACGCTAAAAAATGTCATACTAATGTCTTAGAGTATGATGTCACACGAGTTTTCAAAGCACTATATCGTCTTCATTGTTTGTTTACGTGAAAAAGGAAAAATACGTGGCCAATATTTTTTGGGAATCTATATGACGGACTAATTAGATTTTTTTTTGTTAACAACCTTATTGGGTTATGGTGGTATGCACCATTGCTGATGGTATCACCATTTAAAAAAAAAATGGTGTAGGGTCATCCCTTCTCAGTGGGAGCCACGAGTTCTACATTTGATGACTATTAGGTTACCCGTCGGGGCCGCGGGTTGTACACTAGCTGTCGCGGCCTCGACATATTATAGGGCTAAGAAGGAACATGGGTGGTTTTTAGTCAGTAGAAGTCTGACACTTCCTTTCGCTCTGCCCAAGAGCGGGACCCCGTTATTTGATGATTTTCCACCCGCCAAAAAACAATGGCTATAGGTTTGCCTCCTTTCACATGGTACTTTTAAAATAACTGGCTAAAAGTGAATGTGCTAATAAGTACACCATTGTCTAATCCTTTGGCGTTATAAGCATGATGTCGTGTACCTATTTCAAACATTCAGCATCAAGACTTCGAAACAACTCTTACTCTCGCTATTACAATAAAACTTGTATAACTATTTCTAGCTATACAAGAGGACTAACCACGTACTACTTAGACAGACAATCGCAATATCCATTACAGTAAAACTTCATGTTGTTTAATCTTAGACCTGTTGATAAAATAACACAACTGTACAAAGGACTGCTTGGATTAGATTTTTAGTATTGTCCTTTGGATTATCTTAGTGTTACTCCGACCTTATGCCCGTAATTTAAGTCTGTATTGTGTAGAGGTCTGTAATGATAGTAGTCCTGCTTAAACTTTCATTCCTGTAGGAATTATGGACTATGGTACTAGGGACTGTTATACAGGGTGTAAATTAACCCTTCACACAGCCGTCAACCCTGCATTCTGTACATCAAACTAAGTACCCCTACGCAATTTTTTTTTGGGGTAGTATTCTCCTAATTTATTTATTTTTTCACAACGCTGTCCTATTTGACCAAGGTTGACTGGTAGAGCCTTGTGGCATTAAGTCCGCCTATGTACCATGTTTGTGCATGAAGTTTAAATAAATAAATAAAATCACATTTTATGGTAAAACTCAATGTAGCACTCTTAAAACATTGTGCTAGTGGATGCTTTGAATAGTAAACGGGTCATGGAGGTAATATAAGTAAAGTTATAATCTGAAAAACTAGTATTTACAAAACAGCTGTAAAACATTTGGAACTTTGACCCAAAATATCTCCGTAACTAGGGAGTTCCCAGGTATGATCTAGAACAAAAAGATGATCGCAGTGGTGAGGAAAACAAATGCCCTTCGTTTGCGTTAAGGGTACTTTTACACCCTTTATAACATAACATCACGCCTGTTATTCCCGACGGGTTAGGGAGAGGTGTACCTAATAGTACATCCACATTTTGCTTCTTATGTTTAAGTCGGCAGTATTGCTATCAGCCGGGCAAACATCCAAGATTCCTGGCTGCTATTATGAAATTCCTGATGGGGCAACCCAATTTACATTTTCCCCGATCATGTTCAGCAGCTGCTTGGGAGTGGTCCCAAGCAACTAGGCATTTAAAAAAATCTAAATCGTTCCAGCCATCTTCGAGTAACCGGGGAACATACATAAAAAAAAAACAAAAGATTCGACGAACTGAGAACCCCTCATTTTGGAAGTCGGTTAGAAATGAAATAAGTTGAAAAATAGACGAATCTAGAAGCATTAAAAACGCGGGGTCCTATTATGAATAATTAAAGTACGGAAGGATTTTGGAAATTTCATTCAAGTTAAATAGTAGCTAAAAAGCATTAGCATTACACCCGTAGTTACATAATAATTCTACAAATCACCAAAATGAAAATTCTAATTAATTTTAAATTCAATTATCTTGGTTATTATTTGTGTCAATTTGCTGCTAAAAGCTTTTCCGAACTAACGCTATTCAACAGTTATTATAATTATTAATGAAACCGTTCCATGTTTTTAGCAGTAATAATAATCCTGTGGTTGGCCCTAACAATAATTATTATAATTCATTGTAACCGCAAAAGCTGCTTTTGTGTTATTGTGGCGAAAATTTGGATTAATTTAGAGGAGTACCTATTTACCCGACTGCGGCAAAGCCCAAAAGCAGGGTTATGTGTTTAACGTGTATGTATGTATGTCTGTTTCTTTGTTCCCCCATAATTATTTATGTACCTGTTTGTTTTTTACTTCCTTTCGTCGCCGTCGGCCTAGCCTTTTCGGCCAGGCTTTGACTAACCGGGTCCATCAATATCAGTATTTACATGTCAAGCTACCTCTTAGTAAGACTTGGTTATTAGACTTAATTACTACCCAAGTATGTGAATGGTAAGTAAGGATCTTACAGTACTGTTATATCTGCATGTTCCTATGCAAAAAAGCGAGTGCAGCTTGTGTATGTATGCATGGTACAATGCATGGTAATCCCGCTACTGAAGGAGCAATACGGTAGGTAAATATAATTATCAGCCCAGGGTTTGATGGAGCTCGAGAAATTGTTAAGCGGTTGACTGCTACACTGTGTGATAACAAATATTTGTAGAGCCTACAGGTAGTAAACTGCTGTTTATTTGTTAAGTACAGGGCAACAAAAACAATGTATTGAATGCATATTCAAAACCTGCTTCATCACAAATATCGTAATATTAGAACGTCACTTTCTCAAGGAACTGAGGAAATCCAATTTTAGCTTCTATCACAAACAGATACAGCTTCATTAACAAGCAATATTCCTGTATCAAAGACATTCAAAGCTAATCCCGATCGACTCTCATGTATGTACTCGTAACCTGTAATATCACGTTGTACCTAAGGGTTACTACGTACCCCGTCGGGGCTGCGGGTTTTTAGACAGAGATACCGCGGACTCGACTCAAGAAGGAACATGGGTGGTTTTCAGTCAGTAGAAGTCTGACACTTCCTTCCTCTCCGCCCAGAGCACCCTCCAATAAAAAAAGGGTTACACAGGGACACATACTAAAGGAATTGGTTTCTCAATAACACAACAACTTAACTGAAACTGTCACATTTATCTTTATTGCATAAGCTTTAGCGATAAAGTAGTTGCCTGAAGTGTTGGTGTATGTACTCGTTCAGGGAACAGCAAAGCGGATTTTGTCTCATGCCAAGCGTTTAATTTCGTTCGGCATATTATTATATTATCATACGCGGGTCGAGTCAGCATAATCCGACCCGAGTCGAGTGACTGTTCCCGGATATACTTACCAATATTCACTTATTTCAGTTTTCTGACACGGCTATATCAAAAATCAACCCGAATATGTGTAGCGCGCCTTACAGACAGGATATCACTCGAAGATATGTATGTCATAGTTCAGGTAGGTAAACTCGTATCAAACAGGTCTCAACTAACAATTCAGACGATATTTCCGTGTATATCCGTACTGCAGGTTGGAGTTGTATGCAAGTAGTGTTGGCAGAACAATTTGATGACAGATTTTTTTTGTACTAAATTGGCTAGTGTTTCACCGCAACTCGCCTTTTTTTCTTTTTTGGGGGGGTGGGAAATCATCAAAAAACTTCTCCCACGCTAAGCAGAGCGGTAGGGAGTGTCAGACTTTTACTTATTAAAACCCACCCATGTTCCTTCTTCGCCCTTTGTGTCGAGGCCGCTGTATCTCTTTCGAACAAACCGCAACCCCTCGACCGCTAATCGCCTCATGTCAAAAATACTGGTCTTTAAAAATTGCGGATATGGATGCATACTAATCTAACATAGTTTTTAAAAGTTTTATTGTTACTAACATTCTAGTATTGTAAGTATTTCTTGTGTAAATGTTTGTGAATCGTGTTTGTTTGTTATTATTAAGTACTAACATAGGCCAAGTTATATTGTTACTTACACAGTTGACCTCTGTAGTCTGTTTGATAAATAAATTATTATTATTATTATAATCATCTGAACCAAATGTGCGAAAAATGCCTGTCATAAAAAATGCAAAAACAACGTGCCATTTTTTTGACCATTTCCGTGTTTTTACCCGAAATCTGGCATTGACATAACAAGCGACCACGTTTTCAATGAAATGCAAACAACAGTTTATTCAAATAAATGGATATCATGAAATATTTCACACAACATTTTCGCGCGTTATGTGCAAAATTGTGGCAAAACATGGACGTATTTTTGTGTTGTTTGAAGGTTTTCAAAGAAACATTGCAAAATACTATGTAAAATAAATTCAAATATAGGTAACTAATTTATTTATTAGTTGAATTTATTTTAGGTGTAAATTAAAATGCAACAGACATTTTTTCACTATTTTGTTGGTATTTTACATGCAGTGACTGCCAGGACATCCACCAAAATTATTGCACAAATAAATAAATTCAATCTGAAATGCTGTCCCTACCACACAGGGGAATCAGCATACATCGAGTGAAAAGTTTGGTATCGCGAAGTTTGGTCCAACTTTGGCGCCTTGTCGCTTCCTGCATTACACGGACTATTGGCACTCTCCACCAACTGAGAACTTCCAAGATATTATACTTACGTAATGGTTTTAAGTTCTAGAGGGGTACTTGGAACTATAGTGCCACTACAGAAATGCACGTGAGTATCCAACAATCTCGTCGGTTATGGAGTTCTTAAATAGTTCAGCAGAATTTGTAAGTTAAGCATTTCATAAGGATAAAACAGGCTAATTAACGAAAATAACAAGTAGATGATTGAAAATGCGAACAAAAATAATACATACACACGAATAGAGAACCTCCTCCTTTTTAGAAGTCGGTTAAAAAAACTACAAGAACATTTATCCTGGAAGTTCAGTCAAACTTATTTACTTTTCTAACTTAAACAAGCAATAGCATTGAATTTGAATGCAATCTTTATTTTGTTTGTTTCGAAGCGGTAACCGAATCCAGTTCATTCAGCTCCACTCACATTATTATAATGAACTAGCTTGTTCCAGTGGCATCGCCCGTGTGTATTTCGATAATTGTCCCACAGGATCATACTACCGGGATAAGAAGTATCCTATGTGTTAATCCAGGTTATAAACTATCTGTGTTCTAACATCCACATCCGTTCAGAAGTTTTTGCGTGAAATAGTAACAAACATCCATCCATACATACATTCTCACAAACTTTCGCATTTATAATATTAATAATAGGAAGGATGCTTCGTCGCGATATAGTGTCAAATGTCTGACATTGTACGGTCTAGATCGGTCTCAGTTTACCAGCTGACTGGGGGGTTACAGACCACCCATCTGAGTCTCGTGGTCAAGGTGACTAAGCGACTGCAAACACATGTTTTCAGAAATCAGGCTGTTTGGCAGATGTGTGGGACGGCTTAATTTTTTGATTTATCAGAGGTGTAACTAATAGAGCACCAACATTTCGCTGGTTATGCTTTATAATAGGGATAGGGAGCCAGCCTTTTGCCGTCAACCGGGCACAAATCCATGCTCCGTGACTGCTACAAAAAAATACTAGATGGCAAATTTTAACAACACCTTGCCCGACCTGGGAATTGAACCGAAGACTTCATAGTTATCAATCGCGTTTGCGGCGACTGGACCACCGTGGCAGTCATTTCGGATAGTAGTGATATACTCGTGTCTAGTATACTCGTTTCTGATATACTCGTATCTGATATACTCGTGTCTGTTATACTCGTGTCTGATATACTCGTGTCTGATATACTCTGTGTATTACCTCCGCCTAACCTTTCGTATATTACCAAATGCGATATTATGTTACCTATCATTCGTTAAAAATAGCTACCTTCAAGGACAGGTTATATCCAACAGGAGAAATCTACCATAATCCCATTACTGGAAAGTTTTCAGGGACAAAGTTTTATAGGTGTACTTCAATTACTTTCCTATCGCCAACTTTGTCGCCTAATATCCATTGAAACGGCAGAAAATTCACAAGAGACGCATTTCTTAAACAAGATATTTGGACGAATAATGTTGTAGGCTTAAGGACACCTAAGGGAGGACCATAAATAAAGTCCTGTTATACCTTTTAACTTTGAAGGGAATTACTTTAAATTGTCAAGTGAATCTTGTTTATGCTGAGATTGTATTTTTTTTTTGTTGGAAACTTATATTGTTCGCGTAGGCGAAGCTTTACTAGCGAAAAGTTTTGACGAATTTATTATAAAACCGTTTTGCGAAAAATCTTGAAGGCTGTGAAGGATATAAAGAGTTTCTTTTTATAATAAAAGGCCTTGGCTTTGTAACTTTGAACATGTTTTTAGATTTTTTAGTTACGTTCTTTAAAGGCTTTTTTCTGTACTTAATTTTGTTTTTTTTTTTTATAAAGACTTATTCAGAACTTGACATTACTTGCTTTACTGAGATTTTCAGATCAATTCCCAAATTAATTAAATGATTTGTCATAGATAATTAATATTAGTTTTTTAATTTTTAAATTTTTTGAAATCCTGTTTTCGTTGTTGTTGTTTCTGAATGTCTTAATGATCCAGTAGGTAAGGCGTCGCCTCCCACCCTACAATTTTTTCCAATGTGCTACTTACTAAACTGGGAATAAATGTGACTTTATGAACTTATATGTATAGTTTGTCACTGGACAAGTGGACATCACTTAGGTCACTGTTAGAAAAAATGGTAAGGTCTCGACGAGAAAAGATCTTTATCCTACATACTTTAATTAGAATTGTGGAATTAGGTTTCGGGGACAAAGCTTTTTTCCCCTAATCCTAGTGTTCACCAAAATGATGGACCCCAATCTTATCACAATCTTGCCTTGTATATATCTTATTAAGTAATTTAATTCTAACTTAAACTTTGTACCGCAGTAAGAATGTGTCCATTGGCACTTTTCTTGTTGTCTTTACTAAGGCGAATACACTTTTTTTGTGCTTTTTCTTTTGGGTATAACTAGTGCTACATTACACTATTCACTAACAACAACACTAAACACTAATTCTAACGGTTTTATTCTTTTTAGTCTTCTGACTATGTCCGTGTGTTCGAGAAGCTGTATGGATTCACATGCTGGTGTCTTTTGTCGTGAGCTTCTGCAGATTTTTTGGATCACTTTATCGATAAACTCAACGTTTAAGTCCCATAGTAAAACCCAATTTTATTATGAGACAGAAACTGAGTTCCGTATCGCCCTAACTTTTATGGGATAAAGCTGTGGATATATGGGCTGTTATGTATGGTATAACCAACATATTAGAGTAATGGACCAAATATTGTTCATGGACTCTTGCCATGCACCACTTGCAACCAACCCTCCTACTATGCGTCCATATCATCACGCCACCTTTATCAAGGCCCGCCACAGAGGCACGGGTCATCTATAGGCACCCATTGAGTGGAGACCCGTCCAATTTTATGTCAGCTTGGCAGCCCACTAGTCTATCATGTTTTGGAACTCAGCGTAGTGTTACGAACTCGGTCGTGTCTTTAACTCCCAGAATGCTGCATTCTATGGTCCTTTGATGATGGTTCTATAGTTTCCTAAGGTAGGACTTCTGCTCGAACTCAATGAGCTTTAAAGTTAAAGCTGTAAATTAAAAAATTGCTGAGAAAAAGATTACCTGCTTTACATCAAAAATCTTCCCACAAACGAAGTCCAATCCCTATAAAGAAACATCAACGCACTCTCTTCCAAACACAACCATATTAATACAGGCATAAATATAAAATTGCCACTTACAAAATAGTTACAAGAACATAACAGGAACTGTAGTAGTGTTTACAAACAATTTAACTTTGTCAGTTAAACTAGTTTTACGCAGCAGTTTCATGTTGATTGTTATTGTCTGGGATAAGTTTATTGTGTCCAGTCTTTAACTTAATCTTTGTGTACGAGCTATGTTCAGTTTAACGTTTTGTTGATGGATACTTAGGCTTGTTTTATGGATCTTAACTTGCTGTACAATTGTAATACCAACTAAAAGTCATATAAGTACTTATTATCCTATGTAAAAGTAACTGTCTTTGTGTTTACTTTTTACATCGGAACGATTCCGTTTCGGTGGAAAAAGTAGGTGTATCGATCAGAACAAAAGATTTAGTAAGAAAACGACCTGACTTCGGTATGGTGAAAAATTCCTGATAGAAAACCTACGACCCTTTATCAAACTGGTTTGCTACTATTTACACCAACCATTAGGTCCAGGCAATCGGGACAGTCGAAGCGAATAGCAGTAGACTTTTCTGCTCGACCCTTCGTGAACTGCAGGCGTAATGATATGAATATAGTGTTGAACACATGATTCCTAACAGGAAGAAAATAATATCGTGTCTTATTTATCTAATCTAATAGTTCTATGTTGTAAATATATGAAGACTCATTTACTTTACACAAATCAAGATATAGATTTCTAATTTAGTATTTACGCCAGAACGTCCCGTGGGGTTTCTGTTCTCATTAATTTATTCCGCAGCAACTCAATCGACTGTAATTTATTTCCCCCGCTCACCCCTCGACCTTTACCGAAGTTTATTCCTGGACAGCTTGTATGCATTCGTCCAATAAGTTCAGTTTATACCGATTTATTTCAGGCGAAACGTGAGGGATGAGCTAATTTGAAATTTAAAATGTCCCGACCTTTGCTGCTTTCTGGGATGGTATTAACTTTATAGAGATTTTGGTGTATTGTGTTACACACATTTGCTCTAAAAATGTTGGTTCCATCTAAAATTATCCACCCCCATATAGAATGCAATGGCATACTAAAATCAAAAGATATTGTAACGTCAAAACTAAAGATTTTATTGAAAAGAAAATTGCCATGATAGATGATTTTGAAAAGACAATGGAATAAAAAACGGATTCAGATAATAACAGCCTTTAATTATACAATATGAGACAATGATTTAGAATGAATCTACATAATAGCTATGTTGTATTTTGCATGTTAAACATTTTAATCAACAATGTTCATTTTGACATGTTCCAGTAGTTTTGATTTAGTCCTATTTATTTTCTTGTATTTAGGATTCGCTTTCACAGATCTTCTTATACTGCTTCTGGTCATCACGCGGTCGAAGGTTTCTTCACTGGTATCTTCACTTCCATCATCAGAGAAATGGTTATTCATACTATCATTTACTTTGTTTGGCCTTAGTACCACAGGTTCGACATTTGCGTCAAAGAAAATTGATTCATCGGTAACGGGTCTTTCATCTTCACTATGAGATTTTTCGTTACTCATTTGACGGTTAAAGATCCTGTTATTCGGCACTTGTAATTTGTTCGTCTTATCTTCCTTCTTTTTGGCAGCTTCTCGATTTGATGGTTTATATTTTATCGGAGAAAAGTCAACTCTACGAAGAAAACTTATTGTATCTCCAAATCTTCGACTACATTTTCTAGTAGCTTTCACTTCTGGTTTGATCTCTTCCTCTTTACAGTCTTCGTTCTCTAACGCGACACCCGAGTCAGAATTCGAATCGACCATTATATTAATTGTTGGTATACTAGCTGCTAATTCTTTAGCTTTTAATTGATCGGTTAATTCTTTTATTTTCTCAGCTTGACTCTGTATAATTAAATCTTTCTGTGCGAGTTGTTCTGCTACTGATTCTGTTCTTAAAGCTAGACTAACTTCGTATTTTTTCAATTCACTCGATAAGAATTCCAATTCCTTTTTCCTGTTCGATTCCAATTTCTTTATAACATCAACTTGTTTCGTATGTGCTTCTTTTAGCCTCACAACTTCTTGTTTATGTGTCGTGTTCAGGAATTTAATAATGTTTATTGCCTCTTGAAGTGTCGTTGGCTGCATTATATTTTCTTTTGTAGCGTTCCCCGGCATTATTGCTTCCATTTTGGATCTGTAACGATAGAAAGACGAAATTAATTGCGGGTGGTTTGTAACGAGAATTGCGCAATATAATTTCCGTATTTAGACTGATGATCTGCAATTATTTTTCGATTAATGTCTAGCCATGCTATTAGTGTGCTAGGAAGAAACAAAATGATTTGTAATTAAGGCGACATGGTATCATCGTTAACTTCATTGGGTAATTAATGGTTTTGAAATTGCATTTTTTGCATTAATGATTCGTTTTAGTGTAATGAGTTTTCAAATAACCAGAAACATTTTTAATATAATTGCTATGTTTACGGTGTTTTCTTTGATAAAATATCTCATAGAAAGAAGCTGATTGCAAAATAGTCTTATGCAGTAAGGTTTCCTTTTAATACTAGTCAGGCGACATTCTTCTATGAATTTTTGTTTAATCAATTTCTAATATAAAAATCAACACATCCTGTAATTCGCGTGAGACAATGATCTCATTGGAAACATACCGAAGTATAGTTTATAAATCTAGTAATAACATTCCATTGCTGTTATAACATGTAATTGTTCACGCGTATGACCTTTTTGTTACAAAAACAGGTACCGATGTGTTTGACATACTTGGATGATTAGAAAGAATAATTGGTCGATAGTTTTGTAGGGTATATGACGATGGTCAAGAGAGAGGTAAGTAAGAATCTATATCCACTGAATAATAATTATGTAGTTTGCTATGTTTGTATATGTTATCGGCCAAGTAAAGTCTAATCACAAAAGACGATCATGGATCATCCCACCTAAATGGGTAAGATTAGGGTAGAACTCACAATTCGAACCACATAAACTACTTAGAAGCCGAGCGAGCGTAGCGAGCAGTGCCTGGGCTGTGGCTAACGAGTGAGTAAATGCTTGGTTTCAGGTGGTGTATCCCGACACGATATACTATTAAACCAGATTTGCCTAAAATTGAGTTTGGTCTATAACATACACACGTTGATATTGTTATAACTTTTCAGTGGTCATTAACTGATTTGAAAGTAAACTTGTGAGTGCTAGTTTTTAAATATTTTAAGTAGCAACATTAGCAAGCGTAGTTGTAGTAGGCTAACTAAACATCAGTTCCAAAATAATTATGTCTTAATAACAAAACTGTATTCGTATAACAATATTTATGAATTTACTAACAATCATACTTAAACATTTTTTTTTGTTTTTGACGAACTGTTAAAATTATATATTTAGAACAAATACACGAAGGTACGTTACTTTCAGCTTATATTGATTGTTTTTTTTCCGTTAAGTGATTATAAATATTATAATTGAACAACAGCTAAACTCTGGCTCTTATTTGAAGTAAAATCACGCCATACCACCCATAAAATACTCAAAGTATCCCGAACCCTTCAAAACGGAGATTACCCAAATCCCATAAAAGACAAAGGATAACCACAGAGCACGAATAGAACATAAAACCTTATTGAACTATTTCCCATACAATTTTACCTTTGCCTTTTGCCACCCTTTATCGAAACCCAATTTGTTATACTACGAAATCTGTGACAAGCCAACGGAATTTATGACTGAGAAAACTCGCTTTTGAATCCTTTCAATTGTCTTTGAGATAAGACAAATACGAGCATTTTTGTTCAGTTTGAAGCTTCCGTGTAAGCTCTGCACCGGATCGGCGCGGTGGATCATCACCTCGCCTGATTTTTACTGCCATGAGGCCCAAGGGCCCGAGCACGAGCACGAGGGTGCGGTGTAAAAGTAAATAATTGATCGAGTGGTTAGTGCCTAACCGATATAGTATTAGAATTTCTATGCTACTCATATGGGAGCCTATAATTGTACTCTACTTGCCGACTTTAAATATTTGTTTATTATTTTACTAGCTGTTGCCAGCGGCTTCACCCGCTACAACTCGAAAATTATCCCACGGATCATAAAATTGGGATAAAAACTATCCTATATGTTAATCCAGGGTATAACCTATCTACATACCAAATTTCAACCAATCGGTCCAGCCGTTTATGCGTGAAAGAGTAACAAACATCCACACATCCATTCTCACTCGACTTTCAACTTTCGACACATTCAACATTCAACTTTCACATTTATAATATTAGTAGGAAGGATTTTGACATGATGCATTTGTCTATAGTATTCTATTTACCGACTTGCATTATTTTACTTAATTTTTCCTACGACTACGACTGCTTGCTTATTTAAATGAATTCAAAAATTTCTAAATTTCTTATTGCTGTTTATTAAATTTTAACTAATGTCTACCTTAAATGATACTATCACTATTGTAAAAAAAAATGGTTGTGCCCGACAGGGTCCATGTGAACTATTTTATTATTATTAAGATCTTGTAAAACTCATGTGATATGCAATAAATGATTGAATTGAATTGAATTGAGTCTGATTTGGTTTTATATGCCGTCGAAAAATATCTTCCCAAAGTGATAATTATACGATACGGACAGATATCCGAAAAATCAGAATTGCGTATGGGTTTGGGCTTGAGAGCCTCCCCGTTGGAACTGCGGGTTGTTCGCAAGAGATACCGCGGCCTCGACATAAAGGGCTAAGAAGGAACATGGGTGGTTTTTAGTTAGGAGAAGTCTGACCTCTCTTTCGCTCTGCCCAAGAGCGGGTTATTTGATGATTTCCCATCTACCAAAAAAATGGGTTAGACACTAGACCTGGTGTTCCTGATTATGACACGGGGAATTTGCTAGTAATGTGTAGCTAGGGGCTATATTTGTGTGTTGCAGTTTGGAGTTTTAATAAAAATAATTTTAAACAGCCCGAGTTGAAGAAATGTTTAATTTACTACAGTACCATTTGACAAAGCAGGCTTATGGTAATCCGGAATTAGGAACACAATAGTGCGAAATAGGATTATTTTGATCCAATAAGGGGAATATGTATTGATCACTACGACTAAGCTTTATAATAATAAATAAATTCATTTATTTATGTAATTTTAAACCCTTTTTTAAATAAAGCCTGTGCGATAAAATACTAAAACTTCGTTCAGACAAGTTTTCCAAGAGTCAAGCAAACTAACCAGACTGTTTTGTTATTTCAAAATTCCTAGGATTTATTCTGTAATAAAAAAAGTTAATGAAATCAAAGTCACCGAGAAAAGTAAGTAATTTTGCATTTTAACTAGAAGTTATTGAGTATCTTCATAAACCAAACTACTGAACCGATTTTGTAGAAATTTCTTTTCAGAAGCTATCGGAGAGTATATCCGTTCCTAATAATAACCACAACCGAATTGAGAAACTCCTCCTCTATTTGAAACCGTAACCGGCTTTTTTTGAAGCCGGTTGTAATGAAACAAAACAAGCAATATATCGTATTACAACTCTGCACTCAGAGATTACCATGAATTTTCAAAATTACATAGGTTTTGGAGAAATGATTTTACTGTGAAAAGAATTCTCTTGAAACTGTGACCAATATGCTTTTATTAAAGCAAGTTTTGTTTATGATACTTTTATTATTATTGTACAAATTATAAAACTAAATTCTACGAAACAAGTACCTAGAGATAGGGGATCGGACAAAAAACAACTAATTAGTCCGTCAGATAGATTTCCAAAAAACATTGGAGACGTATTTTTTCTTTTTTCATATAAACAAAATATGAAGTCAATACAGCGCTTCGAAAACTCGTGAACTCTTCGAAAACGTCATATGATACTCGTAGTACATTTTTTATCTACAAGTGACGTCACAACCACATCTTATCTTCGTCAATTTTGATTAATTTGTTAAAACAAAAAACACGTATCTAATATTTTTCGATAACTGACGGACTAACTAGAATCGTTTTTGACTCAGTCCGATCCCCTATTGATTATAATAGTTATTTTTAAGGTCTCATATATATCGAAACAAGACGCGCCGACAACGCTACGTGTAAAATAAAAGTTTGAAAAGTTTTTGAATGTGTTACTTTATCAGTAGTTTAAGATTATTTTCTGTATTTTATCTAATAATTGTCTGATATCAAAAGATTTTGTTAATTCGACCTCGTGGACGAAAAGGTACTCTAAAAAATTAAACTTAAATATCTGCTAGTGAAAGAGCTATCTGTTTTGTTTGTTCGGTAAGGTTGCCATCTGTTCTTCACAAAAAGCTTGCCTTACCTGCTTCAAGGCTTACAAAGTCCGGTTAAGCATTCGACAACTATGACAACACAACATTCGACTCTATGTTGAACAGCGAGATGCCATTCATAAATAAAAGCTTCAAGGTTTGCATTTTGTTTATATTTATCTATGAACGTATAGTATGCAGCAGCAGAGGTTTACGTGTGTCTTCGTTTGTATGCATTTGTTATATCAAAATGTCTATAATATGTATGTATTTATTATCTATAATATGTATGTATTTAGAAATATATAAGTAGGTATGTTTATCAGTTGTCTAGTACCCATAACACAAGCTCTGCTTAGCTTGGGACTAGATGGCGTTGTGTGATAGTTGTGGAATATTATTATTATTATTATAATGTTTTCTTTGTGTAAGGCTCGTTTATGTGCAGCTGCAAGGTTAAATATTGTAATTTTGTATTTTTATAAATACGAATCACTTGAACTAATTTAATAATCTATAACAATAGCCACTGCAGCTCGATCTTTAATACACCTAATCGTCTATTTGTCAGTTCCTATTTTCTAGTGATCCTAACTAACACCTAGTAGACTTATTTAAAATAAGATAGTTAACTAAAAAAATCTAATAAGTCCGTCATTTAGTTTTTTTTTTTAAATATTGGACACATATTTTTTTCTTTTTTCAAGTAAACAAACAATGAAGACGATACAGTGCTTTGAAAACTCGTGTGACGTCATATTCTAAGACATAAGTATGACATTTCTTAGCGGTTAGTCACGTCACAACCCCTCACTTAAGTCTTTGACGTGTTTTATCTTCGTCAATTTTTATTGATTTGATAAAGCAAAAAATACGTATCCAATACTTTTCGATAATATAACAGACGGACTAATTAAAATCATATTTTTTTAGTCAGTATATATTTTATTATTGTGTGTTGTTAAATTTTGTATCTGTGGGCTGACATTTCATTTCTTTTCTTTTCTGTTTTGTAATTTTTGATTTATGGATTGTGTTATCCGATTTAAACTTTTTATTTATTATTATTATATCCCTGTTATCCGACCCGCACTAACTTTGCCTGGTAGTTTAAACTTTCCTCTTGAATCACTATCTATTGCTGTAAACTGCATTAATATCCGTTGCGTAATTTAAAATATCTCAGTGTGCAAATAGCGAAAGCGACTTTGTTTTATACATGTAAAGATAACCACTCGATCAAGTTCTCAACCTTACTTCAAGTATAAAGTTACACACGTGTTATTATTTTCGTACCGACGTGCAAGTGCATCACCTGTCGCGTCTCATCAACGTTCACATAATGCGCTTGCGCCACTCTTGGGAAATCTTTGCAAGCAATACCTAAGTTTAGAAGATTAATTATGGTAGTATTAGTAGTAATATATTTTAATAGTATCAGGTTGCATTTTGAATATAATATTTTTGATTTAGCATTATTTCAGGAACAGTCTCACAATCTATTTGGTAAGCAAACCATTTCGAGAGTGGCTTGTTTGCTTTTTGCTCGATAGAATTATTTTTATTAAAAAAAAATTAAGATAAGTACCTACAGTTGTTTGTCTTTTTAAAAAATTAGTAATTATTGAGTTTATTATTAGCCTTTATCAAACGGAAATAACAAAATAAATGCTTTTTAAACATAATAGAGCCGTTTCAAATACAACAATATCTAGTTAAAACACTGACCTGTCACAAAAGATCCGAGGGTGATCACAATGGCTATCAAATCCAATAACAGTTACACTTCAGTTCTCAACTGTACTTTGGGCAATTATTTACTCGAGACACAACTTATTCGCTCGGTGATCCAACACTGACTGAATACACTGTCGCGGTCCTGTCAGGTGTTCAGTAATAATAACATACTACTAATCACCTGTCTACCTGCTAATCGATATTGAACCTTAATCTCTAGAAACAATGTTGACTTCAAACAATAGCGTAAAGAACAAAGGGGATTACCAATGTTTGACAGATTTATAGTTTTTTCTAGAAAAGAAGGTTTTTCGGCAATTCCTTAATGTGTTGCATTTAAAGTTTTGGTGTCATTGTTGTAATTATTTTGTGGGGTGTAAAAGGTGCTAAAGTGTTTAACAGGTAACTAAGAAAGACATCTGCTTTACGACGAAGTGGGTAGTTAGTTTTATTACTAAGTTCTTGGGCAGTTTGTGGGTTTTGCCATTTTGTAAGGAAAGGTGTTAGCGGGTGTGAAAACATTAAACATTCTATAATAATATTATTCATAATGTTTTGTATGGCAAAATGATTTTATAATGCTTGAACTTAGAATTCCTCATTGTGAGAGAAACGAAGCTTTTTACAACTAATTAAATTTATACATATTTATTCGTGGATACAACAATAGGTATTTATGTGTTTATTTAAAGTTTTTTTTGTTTAATTGGGGTATAATGCCATACCAGTCTCCTCGCGATGTCTAAAACCAATAAAAATAAGATATTGAACACTATGAGTGCCTAGCTGGTGTTTAACTTTCAACTTGAAAATGTTGTATGGAGATAGCGACAAAAACTATGAAAACTCTCAGTCATCTCATTTTCTTTGGTCCATAAGCTGACGAGCCTATCTATTGACTATTTGACATCCTTAAATATTGACCATCTATTGTATAGACACCTGCAACTTCACAGGTGTTTGAAGAAGTGTTGTTAACGCACCTGGTTTCTTCCTGAGAGCCATCTGCTCTTAAAACTTATGTCAGCTGTAGTGGTTGGGGTTACTGTGGCACCACAGACTCAGACCAAGAAAAAAAGGAAGACGGCGCGCCACGAACATCTAAAGTGACCCAACTTTTTGTCTGTGTGTCCCGAAGTGTTGCCATTTGTTGAAGTTTTTTCCTATAATTTGGGGAGTAATATGGCGGGACGCCTTGGATGGCTTTCTCACCAACTGGCAAGATGAAGCACACCATCGTCAGAAATGGAAGGAATAATAATAATAATAATAATAATATTCCACAACTATCACACAACGCCATCTAGTCCCAAGCTAAGCAGAGCTTGTGTTATGGGTACTAGACAACTGATAAACATACTTATATATTTCTAAATACATACATATTATAGATAAATTACACCCAGACACAGAACAAATGATCGTGCTCATCACACAAACATTTGTCCTGGGTGGGAATCGAACCCACGACCTCCGGCATAGCAGTTAGGGTCACTAACCACTAGACCAACAGGCCAGTCATGATGGGTGGAGTGGAATGGGTGGGTGGGAATGGGTGGAGGCCTTTGGAGTTGGACAATACGGGCTAAATAAAAAAAAAAATATTGAATGGGTAGAATAATATTGTACGAGTAAGAAAATTATCGTAGGACATAATTTTTCAACCTCTATAAAAAAGTTGCAAGTTTTCGGGAAAACTACTTCCGTAACAAAACCAATAAAGTATAAAAAGATGTACTTTCATTAAGAAAATAATTATAAGCTTTTTTCTTGGTCTGAGACCATACTATAGGTGGTAATTTTTTTATTATATTTATTTATTTGTCAATGCTACTTAGAAGTTAACAACGTAGGTATCATTTTTGACCGTCTTCTTCTTCTTCATCGTCTCGATTATTCTCGTAGTTGATTAGATAAAATACATTTTGTTTCGACCAGAACTCAGTCACTTAAACTGCGTAGATAATGGCTTCAAACAATTACATTTGTGAACAAGAGTTTGAAAAACGACGCCGTGACAAGATTAGAATCAATAAACCAGAATGCTTCTTTTACTCGGTAGAGAATCATATAATTTCCTAAAAATAGGATTGATATTTCCTGGAAAGTTATCGGAATATAAAAGATTACCTGGAAATTAGAAGAAGCCCAGCCAAAAACGGCTTACGTGGGTTTATCCTGGGACAATTTGCTAATTCTATACCATGATTACATTCCTATTAACTTGACGTACCTCTTTATGAGTCAGTATTTATGGCCGTCTCGTAAAGAACCGTTAAAATCAATCATTTTTTCTAATCTGTAACTGCATCACTTGTTAGAAAATAACAACCCGTGCAAAAAACTTTACCCACAAAAGTTCATGCGGTATTAAGTATAATCCTCAAAGTTTTATCCACATTACATTTCTATAATAATATTATAACGAATCTGCGCTTTTATTGTTACTTAATACCTCACCGCGCATTCAAGTTGTTAAAGTTAGCCAATTATAACTTTGCATGACTTAGCTAACGTTACGAATGGAATATTTGAGAATTTATTCGTGCATAAGTTATGCCATTGCGATTTTAATTCATGAGATATGGGTGGAACGGTTGATTTTCATTAATTCGTAGACTATGAATGAATTAAGTTCTCTGGAAGTCAAATCAATGTGATCTACCGCAATGGAGTGCCAACTTTCATCTGTTTTTATTTATTTTTGGAATATCTTAGTTGCTAACTGCAACTAAGATATTCCAAAAATAAAATGCAACAAGAAAACGCGAAAGCGATGGTAATAGCTCTTCTTCGCCAACTGTTGAAACGTAGTACATCTCTGCTTGACCCTTTAGGGAAGCGTAAATGTGAGTGTGAGAGTTGTTGTCGATAGTTTTATCAAATGTTTTTGAATATTGCATGTGGAGAAGTAAGTGTGATGCTATATTTCAAATAAAGTAATTATTTTTAATAGAGCTCATATCCTATTATGTATTAGTAATTTATTTTCTGTTATTCTTGTATACGTATTTACTCTTCTTTCGCAGGTACGTTGGAAAAAGTCTATAGAGGTAAACTTCGCCTTAGAACCTATTTTGCTATTCTATTCTTATGTTTTGTACTAAGTTGTGTTCAAAAGTTGGTAAGTAAATAAAGTAAAATTAATTGCCCGTAGATTCAATAAACTTAGTCCTAAAAAACACATTTATAATCAAAAATATATCAACTGAGATCTTGTTTGCAATGAATTTAAAATAGCCACTTTTCCAGAAGAGCTGCTGTGTATTCCATCCCCAAGAGACAAATGTGCAGATTTCAGTTTCCCGAGAAACGGTTGCGGAAACTACTACATTTAACAACCTTATTATTTTAACAACTGTTATTTTAACTCCTGCTGGTTTAGTTAATTTTATTGCTTAACTAAATATGTTATATTCTGGTTTGTTTCAAGCTGTTTCCGAGTTGTAAAATATACGTTTTAACATACATTAAGTTGTTTAAAAAATGTTACACTTGTATGAGTTTTTCAGTGCGAAATCTTGAAATTCAGCTTGTTATATTTTATATTTGGATGCGAAAAAGCATTTACTTATTTATTTAGGACTAAATCACACTGTGAACTCCCTCTCATTAAGAAGCAGCATCCAGGAAAAAACAAAAAGGAAAACGTACGTCTCACACAGGATAAAACAAAATGATACAAAATTAGAAAAAAATATAAATGGAAACATAAGAGAGCTTAAAATTACGACGTATAAATTAAACTAAAATTAGTCCTGTACGAGGTCAAAAAGTCCTTATCTGAGCATGGTGCAGCTGTCACAGTTGCATGGACGTATTAGGCCGATGGGGAAGAAAAGTTCTCGAGTGGCGACCACGAACCGGAAGACGCAGCGTTGGTAGGCCTCCCACCAGGTGGACCGACGACATCGTGAGAGTTGCGGGCAACCGGTGGATGCAAACGGCTGCCGTTCAGTATGGCGTTCTATGGGGGAGGCCTTTGTCCAGCAGTGGACGTCTTATTGCTGATGATGATGACTAGGCTGAATATGCGATTATTTTCGCCTTCCAAATATTTTTGAGTTTACTAGCAAAAAATCTCAACTGAACATGCCTTACAATTGCGCAGTACGTAAAATTCCACTACAGCTCGTGTTCTGTTCAATAAAAGTTTCTATAAACTATTTATTGTCCCACAGGATTGAATTTAATCAGCTCTGCTATCATACAAAATAGAGAAAATTAACTTTCGCCAATTACATTTTGGATTGAATTATTTTTCCTTAAATATATATGCAAATTACAAAATGGAAGTTTTCAAACTCTTGGGAATTGATAACTTTTGTCTGTCCCAGTGACATTGACGTGAATTAATGTCATTTTAATATCTAGCCAGAGGGTAGACAAAGAAAAATGAATTTAGAAACTAGTTCGTTCTAGAAGCCGTTTGAAAAATGTTTGAAAATTTGATAAAGAATGTCACATATTATTTAATATTAAGAAACGAAAAAGTATTTATAACTTAAGATTTGGAATTTGAATGGCATCGTTTTTAAAATAGGTAAATGTTCTTATCAGAGATGAGATTTAAATAAAAAGCTGAGCTTTTGTTTTTGCTTTTGAGGTCTTTATATAATTATTTTCAGCACTCGAATGATGTTGATAGAGGATGATAATTACAATAAAAAAAAATGTGGTGATAATTAGTTGAACGTATTGAAAAAATGGCTTGACTTACTCTCCGAGGCACGGTGCGACCCCAAAGTTGAATCCGAGGAGCTGATATTATTTATCCACGAGCTTCTTTAAAATAAAAGTCATCGACCGTATAATTCGGTTGTATAATTATGGCAAAATTTCATTCAAAAAACTTTCTCAGTGCTTAAAAACTAAAACATCAAAATCTTTTACTCTCTCAATATTCCTGGCCATGCATACAAAACCAGAATAGCCCTCCAAAATCCACAGAAAGCACCAAAACCCTCCATTCACGTCCAAAGTACGTAAAGTACCTCTGTAAATTTCAGTAAATACATTTGCCAACGTTTCGACATCCCTACCCTCGTCTACACTCCACAATAGATGAAAACATTTCTCACAAGCGTAACTTATTTGTACCTGTCATGATATTAGGTAGGTATGTTCCTGTCTAGATTTCGGCCTGCCTGTGATAGGTAATTATGAATTGCGTTGTTGAATTTCTGACAGAATGAAATGGGCAGCATTCGTCATCTGCGTAGCTAGTCAGTCTTACCAGATGCAGCTGAATACCATTATTTTACAAGGAGCGACTGCCTATCTGTAATACAAATGAGCAAAGTAAGCCTTATTATACACTAATTTTTCCTGCGTGTTCGTTCGCGATTATGGTCGTTAACTATCCCAAGAGAACGTTTCCCCCATGGGGTGCCTCAGACAAAGTGGCTAGCCACTTTAAGATGATAATTATCTCATAGAGTATTCATGAGTAGAAACATTTAAGTTTCTAAGAAGTTTAAAGTTAGTGAGTATTAGAGGACTTTTGAAACTCGTGCAATAGGGATGTTTACTGCCTAAAAAAATGTGATTCAAATTAATCCGTCTGTTAGATTATCGATAAATATTGGATACGTTTTTTTTGTTTTATCAAATCAATAAAAATTGAGGAAGACAAAACGCGTCAAAGATTTGAGTGGGGGTTTGTAACGTCACTGACCTTTAAAAAATGCCATACTAATTTCTTAGAATATACGTCATATTCTACACGAGTTTTCAAAGCACTGTATCGTCTTCATTGTTTGTTTACGTGAAAAAAAAAATACGTGTCCAATATTTTTTGGAAATCTATCTGACGGACTAATTAGACTTTTTTTGTTACTCTATTACCGGAATTGATTCAGTTGTTTCGGAAATAACATGCACACTAACAAACTTCATCTCTCTGTAATATTGAGCTTTTCCGTTGACGATGAGAGATCCACCCGGCTTCGCAAAACCTTCGTTCTGAACCTTCGTCACTCAATTGCTGAAAAATACTTTCAAATCCACATTGGGAGCGATTTTGTTTTATACTATGTAAAGAATATTGAAAAGGATGTTGTAAAACTGAAGCATGTTCCGTGAAAAATATTTAAAAAATATATCAACTTAGTTCATGTTCAATAATCCTCTTCTTCTTAGCAATGAGCTTTGTGGTGGCACGGCTCAGTGGCCTGTCAATACGATGTTAATGTAATTAATTAGTTACCTCTATTATGATTTATTTCTACACACATTTATAATTATCTTTTAAAATAAAATAAATACTTAAATAAAAGTAGCTCACCGATATCAGGAACAGGGTCGAAGCTACTAGCGGTCAGGGCTCCGGAGAAAGGATCTTCGTAACAAGATGCAACAATAATTAATTTATTCGTTATAATGCCTGAAACAGTACCTACCTGAGACTCCTGGATTTTCATACAGAGTCCAACTGCGGCGCTCAGAGATATTTAATGATTACTGCCATCACTCAGTAACGATTTGACATACTTTTGTATGACAAAACTGTCAAAACCTTTACTAAGTGATGGCCTAAGTAATCATTAAAGCTCTCTGAGTGCGGCAGCAAGAGTATTTTTTTTCAACAGCTTACAGCAAAATATATATGGTTACCTCAAATATTTCAAACTACAAAACAAAACTCCAAATTGAAGCTCCTAAAATTCCCTGATTTTATATATGACTCATCCTTAATAGAAAAGGGTGTGGTATAAATCCTTAAAATATGCGATACTCCACACACAATACAAATATTTGGTTACATTCAACGTAACCGCACATAAAAATGACGTATAACTTTTACGCGGAACCCAGGTCATAGATTAGGGATGTGCAGAAGTGAAACATTCTAAATATCATGTTATAAAAAGGTTTACTGTGTGACTGCCTCGTTGATCAACTGGTCGCGACGTAAAGTGTTATTGGGGTGTTCCATCAAAAATAACTCAGTAAGTAGCCAAGGAATCTGGTCGCCCTCTATTTCATGGGACTTAATCATATCTGGAAAAATGTTGCTATACTATTAGGTACACCTCTGGCTAACCATTCTCTGAATACATGCGTGATGTTATGTTATGTAAAAACTATGATTATTTGGTTTGATGGATGTCGAAACTTGGACTCATATGATACTGGTGAGAAAATGAAGTTTGGAGCCGTGACAATAGCAAGACGAGATGTCGCGCTAGATCATTAGGAATAGGAATGTTTACTGACTTAAAAAATATGATTCTAATTAGTCCGTCTGTTAGATTATTGAAAAATACTGGATACGTATTTTTTGTTTTACCAAATCAATAAAATTTGACGAAGATAAAACGCGTCAAAGATTTGAGTGGGGGTTGGTGACGTCACTGACCGCAACAAAATGTCATACTAATGTCTTAGAGTATGACGTCACACGAGTTTTCAATGCACTGTATCGTCTTCATTGTTTGTTTACGTGAAAAAAGAAAAAATACGTGTCCAATATTTTTTGGTAATCTATATGACGGACTAATTAGTTTTTTTTTGTCCTATTAGTGTGAACCAGCTGGTGATTCTTCCTACTTCGCACTAAAGCAATGGCTACGAAAAAAAATAACACAGACTTGTCTGTGTTGTTTTTTTTTTAAATTAAATTCTTAGTAGATCCACATGGAGCACTGGTTATTGTGCTCCATGCTTGTAGAGGTTAGCTTCGGCGCACATGCGATACAAAGTATACCGGAGTTTCGTATCTATGTGGTTCCCTTACTCTATGTCCAAACCCTCTTCGGGATTGGGTAATTCTTCCTAAATTTAATTTTCACTGCTAACTTATGTGAGTCGACATTGGTGTTCGTTACGTTTGATGGCAGGGTGAAGATCTGATGTTAATTTTGTGCGTAACGTGTCGTTCTGTCGTTTTGCTTATCTGACCTTTATTGCGATTTTATTAAATTTTTCAATCACAACCTGGAATATTTTGACAGGGTTTTCCGATCAAAAAGGTAACAGTGATCTAAGATTAACCAAGATTAATCGATTACTCAAATTATGTTCCACCAGATCGTTCGACTCTGCAGTTCTGCTTTTACAAGTCCTGGAGAATGCAGCTATTTGTGTACAATGGCCAGAAGAGAACGTTTGGCATAGGATGTAACCTATTTTTTTTTGGAGTTTGCTAAATCATCAAATGACTCCTCCCGCTCTGGGCAGAGTGGTAAGGAGTGTCAAAACCACCCATATTCCTTCTTAGCCCTCTGTGCCGAGGTCGCGGAATATTAAATAACAACAATAGCAGAAGTTGGTCAACAGCAGTATCAGATTCTTTTACTTCCTAAATCCTACCAAAACCGAAACCAACACCAATATACGGAATAAAAACATTCATAATATATCGCTTCGATCGTAACAAGTCGCGCTCAATGGAGCAACGGATTTACGGAAGAAAGTTTTATTAGGATCCGGATAAACGGACTGCGAGCGAATATTTTTATCGGGCCTTAAACTTAAGGCTGTTGATTTGCGTACTACCCAATACTAGAGTTATTTAGTGGTGTTTTTCGTGTCAAGAAAGAATTTAAGATTTTATTTGGAAAGAAAATGATGTCGATGTTTATGAAATAAATGAGATTGAAAATCCCGTGTTGCCTAGCTGGCAATACAGGATGTACTTTGTCCTGATCTGAGGCCTTTTAGCATTATTATTTTTGATTTTTTTTTAAATTTTAAAGGTGTTTACTTTTAAAAATGCCGAACAAAACGCCATTTGTAGGGTTCTGTACCTCAAAAGGACAAAGCGGAATTTTTATAGGATCGCTTTGTTGTCCGTCCGTCCGTCTGTCTGTCTGTCAGGACCCTTTTTCTCAGAAACGCGTAAAGGTATCAAGCTGAAATTTATATCAAATATTCAAGTCAACTTTCTCTTAAAGCTCTGAAATGAAACTTCTAAGCCAACGCAATCAAAAGATACAGCCGTTTATCGCCCTTCCCGAGCAATATATTATCAAGCTGTAATCATCCATGAGTAATCAGTATTGTTATTTAGCTGCGTAATCATAATTTTGATAAAGTGACTGCTGAGAAGTCATTCTGCAGGTGCAATGTTTTATTGAGGCAATGTTTATGATTTTGCTCGACTCGGACTATAAACACGATGTTAAAATTGAGCCGTTTTCAAGTCACAATGAGCTTGCTAGTAACATATCTGCCTCATTTTATTTATAACGCCTATCATTGCACCTACTGTTTTATGGAAAGACTAGCGGACGTCACGCTGATTCACCCACATAGTTCCCGTTCCCGTGAGAATACAGGGATAAATAGTAGCCTATGTTACTCAGGGTGAATGTAGCTTTCCAATAGTGAATTTTAAAAATCGGCGAAGTAGCTTTTGAGATAATTCATTTCAATTTCAAACATACACAAACACACAAAAATACAAATCTTTCCTCTTTATAATATTAGTGTCGATTGTCATGAAACAATGAGTAACCGGCTTCACAACAAAACATGATCCCCGAAAAGATACGCAGTGGTGTACTTAATAATAGATTCATATTTAGCCAGTTACATTCAGCTCTCCATGTATTAGGGGGCGATTCTATGGCTTTAAACTGGGCACAAATCCAGACTTTGTGTCTGTTTCTGAGAAATTCCATATGGAAAAACCCAATAACAATTAATAGGGTAGTTGACATAAAATTCTAATTAGTCCGTTAGATATATTTCCAAAAAATATTGGACACGTATTTTTTCTTTTTGCACGTAAACCAAAAATAAAGACGATACAGTGCTTCGAAAACTCGAGTGACGTCACATTGCACTACTATTTTTACCACGGAGTGACGCCAAAAGCAAATTTTTATTCATTTGATAAAACAAAAAACACGTATACTATCCAATATTTTTCGATAATCTATCTGACGGACTAAACGGAAAACTTATTTTTTTTACTCAGGACACATCCCTATTTGCACGACCTAATAATCGAACAGAGGACCTCATGCGCAGCAGTAGCGCTTAAGGCCACTAGACCTACGAGATAGTCCACCAGTTTCAGAAGCATTCTTGAAAATAAGAAAATAATTGTAAGAAATATGGTTTTACAATAATTAACATAAGCCTTAAGGTAAATAAAGTTGTAAGATACAGTTTCAGCCAATACCTAAGCTAAGACAACTTAATGTCTTGTAATTATAGATATCAGCGCAAACCCTCGTTATACAATGTAATGAAATAAATTAAATAGTTACTTACTTAGTAAGTACAAATCTAGAGATTGGAATTTGGAATTTGGGACCTCTGAGGTGCAAACTAAAACTAAATTAAAAGGAAAGAAAACATAAGACAAAAACAAACTTTATAAACCCATAAACTGTATTTAAGTGTACATGTGTCTGAGTGTGTTTGTGCTTATAAGTATGTATATGTGTGTGTGTGTTTGTGTGGCTGAGTGTATTTATTATGTGCGTGTAGGTGTGTGTGTGAGTGTGTGTGAGTATGCGTGCATGCGTGTGTATGTATACCATAAAAAACTAAGGATATAATTTGAGTTTTTATTTTTTTTTTCATTTAAGAAAACAACCATTTTCAACAACATATCTTAAAAATTACCGTTACAAATTCACTAAAGATATACACCACTTCAATACTTACAAACTTGACGGCTGTCGGAAACTACTGAACGGCAAAGTGCTACCAAACTAGAGAGGGAAGCTCGTAAAACATAAAATATGACGTCATATTACATGACAGGATATCAGGATGTACGAAATGAATGTTTTTACGTCACTAAAATGTTACGATGCAATTTTCATAAAGTGATTCATGGTCTGATAGAATGCGAAGTATAAAAGTAATGTTGGATCGTCTTCCAATTTCTTTTGGTGTAATAATAATGGGAGAATGCTGCTTTTTGTGGTTATTGGTTGTAGAAGATTAAGGGATTTTGATTTTATGTTAGTGTTTAGCTTCAGTGTTAACATTTTACTTAAAAATACGGGTAGGGTATTTCACCAAAAAAAATCTAATTATTCGTCAGATAGATTTCCAAAAAATAATGGACACGTATTTTTTTTTCACGTAAACAAAAGGTGAAGACGATACAATGCTTCGAAAAGTCGTGGCAAGTCGTGTGTTGTCACAAGGTTAGTACTTTTTCACCCACAAAGTGACGTCACAAATCAAATCAAATCAAATCATTTATTTGCAATGAATGTAGGTTAAATTAAAAACAGGTGTAGTAAAAAGTAGTGAGCCATATTTATCTGCCTGGAAATAGGCACGCAAAACTTAAAAAAAAATGTTACAATTTGTCAAAAAGAAAGTTACAAATTAAAATGTCACACATGCATTACATACATAAAAAAGGCCAAATTAAAATGTCAAATAAAAGAGTAAAATTAAAATGTCATTATAGATAAAAAAAGAATACACATACGTTCAAAATAATATTAATTGTACACATTGCTCTTTAAAACGTTTTGTCCATTAAAAAATCATTAATTGAATAATAGTATTTTTCGATTAGGAAGGCCTTAAGTTGCTTTTCCCCACTCATGATCTTTGTCTCGTTTTATTTTCGTCAATTTTCAATTATTGGATAAAATAAAAAACCAGTACTTATTCAATATTTTTCGATAATCTACCAGACAGACTAATTATATTTTTTAGGTGAATTACCCTATTGTAGACAGTTTGGAACGTACCGTACGATTTAGGTTTTTTTTTTTCGTATTGGTCGCTTAGAATTTTTGGGCAAAAAATAAATAAACCGTTTTCATAACGAATACCAATTTGTTGTGCAAGCGGACCTAAGTCTTTGACGTCACCCAAAGAAGCTAACCAAACTTGGTCACCGTGTGTACCCACGACTTAGGTTATAGAATAGTCTATTTTACGTCCACGAAAAATCTATTTGGAGTGAGGCCAGTCTGGCAACTCCAGATAAGCAATTGGTTAGACCGAGTGTTCCAAGACAATTGGTTTCTTATATATTTTACAGAAATGAAATGGTTACAGCGAAACTATTTTGTAATAGAGTTAGGAAGCCATTTTATGGGGTTTGTTTAGTGAAGATTGTAGTTGGCAAAATATTGGATGGAAAGTCTAAATGTTTCTGGTTTAGCAAATTGACTACTAACTAAAATTTCCCGTCATTACAATGATTGATTGAAAAAACTTTAGAAAGGCATTTCATATTATTTTTTAAGAAACAATGGATGGACTGTGTAAAGAATGATAGAAGAAGACGTGCTGCACCGAACCGACACCAAATTAATTTGGATAAGGACTAAGTAAGTAAGTATTCTAAGTCTTTATTATGAAATTATTTTTGCAACTAAAACAGCCGTTGCGTCGAAGCGTCGCGAGGTCAAGTTATGATCGACGTTTAGTAATCTGCTTAATAATTTATATCTGCTGATTGAAGAGCTCAGAACAGATAATAAGAAACTAGAGGCTGATGTCTGAAATATAGTTACTTTTGTTAGGGTAAAAGGAATTCACGTGGTCCTTACTAGTTTAATAATCCACTTTGTGGGAGACTTCCCAATATTGCTCCAAGCATTTGCAACCAATATTTGCTAAACACTACCGACAAATATTGGTACATACAGTTCATATTTCATTAGCTCCAACCAATTTACTATCTCTCCGATTTACATCTGATTATTAGGTCAGTTCGTTAGTGGAATTCAGTAGATTATTATTATCGATGCCGCAAATCAATTTGCAATTCCATCTGGATTCACTTCAAAAGTTTGATAATTGGGATGCTCTAATTGTATCTGTTTGTTTATTCTGTTTATTGCTGTGATTGTGTAATAGAGTATGATGGACATTTAGTGATGTGTCCGTAACCATAACACCAGGCTGTTTTTTTCCCAAAATGGTCCCCCTTGTAACAGAGGGCAAGCTTTCTTTCAATCATGAACCAATTTAGTCAAATGCTGTTATGGATGAACTTGACAATACTTCGCACGACTTAGGTAATCGAACTTTCCGAAGTTCGATTAAGTATTAGTGATCTTTCTTAAGTTTTCATTGTTCCCGTTGGGGCTGCGGGTTGTTCGAAAGATATACTGCGGCCTCGGCACAAGGGCTAAGAAGAAACATGGGTGGTTTCTAGTCAGTAGAAGTCGGACATTCCCTTTCGCTCTTCCCAAGAGCGGGAGGGGTTATTAGATGATTTCTCACCCCCCAAAAACAAGAAAAAAGGACGTCATTGTTGGTATCTGGGGGGTTAAAATGGCCACTGCAGCAGATCGTAATATGAATTGCGTTAAAAACATTTTACGAATTTTTCACGTCTGTGAACATTTTACGAATTTAAACAGAATTCATATTATTTACCTATTATAATCTATTTTTCAAAATGTTCACAGACGCATTACTATTATGATAGATCTATTTTACGCTTTTTAACGCAATTCATATTATGATCCGCTAAAGTGGCCATTTTAGACCCCCTGGTCGTTCTTACTATGAATTAGCCCACAGCCCAGTAAAACCTCTCAAAAATTGTACAAAACCACACGGTTCTTCCTGTTCCTCAATTTTTATACTCAGTCTGTCCCAGCCAAGTCATCGATTGCTTACTACGGGGTGATAAACTACACTTGCCGATGCACGATAAAAAAAAGTACCGCATTTGGTTGGCACCAAATCTCCAAACTTTACCAAATCTCTTTGGTTTGCACAGTAACTGCTCACTCAAAATAACAATAAAATCACCTAACTTAAAGTATATGTATATAGAAAAGTCCTTGCAAGCCATAAAAATATGCAGACTTGTTTACAGAAATTCGCACTCTAAAACTGTCAAAAAAATATGGTAAAACTCTTTGTAATAACACCACCAATCATCGTGAGACCAAACCCATTGTAGGGCGTGTACACACGACAAAAAAACAAGAATAATATCGCACAAGCGGGAACAAAGCTCTGTGTCGCTCGCTCTTGAGGGCACCAATAAAGGTTTATCACAATTTTGTTTTAGAATATTCAGGTGGAATAAAAGCGGGTGCAGGTCACACCGAAATGTAATACTGTAAAGTCTAAACGTTTTCTTTGACGTTTTTAGTTTGGTGAAACTTTTTAAATCGACAACCTGGTATTAGGTTGTCGGAATCATAGAGACGGGGTTTCTGGTGATGATGTTTAAGAGATGCCAATTTTGTGTCCAAATACCTGAAATGATTGATTTTTATGCTCCCACTAAACTGCGTTACAGTTCATGTAGCGTTTTTTGACGAAATGATACTGATAAATATTGTCACTTTGGCTAAAGCCAAAACCATCGAGTTAGCTTGCCTAACATTATGTTCTCATTAAAGACTTTTACGGATTAGTAAATGTTCTTCGAATTTTTTTTTCGAACAAAAATTTACCTGTTCGATTTTTTTTTAATTTAATACCATTACACTACTATATAATAAACGGCTGTCAGGCGATAGTCCCTATTGTTCTTCGGGTACGATTCACAAACAGGCCCTGACAAAAAAGGGCACCGATTTGATGGAAAAACTCTCTGCAATAAGAAGACGAGAGCGGTCTCCTGAGACCCGAGACACTGACTTTAAGTAAGGCTTCAGTGTAAGCGATAAATTGATATTTTAATAAATAAAATCTTTTTACAGACTAAAAAAGTGATGGATATTTATGTTGATGGACGGAAAGGGAGAGAAAGACAAAACAAAATAGATAAATCAATTTTTTTGTGTGAGGAATTATTTGAAAGAGAAAGGCCATTTTTTTTAATGGGACAAGCCCGCCTCACTATTCCCAAACCACTGTAACTCCTGTAAGCCAGAATCAACAGTGGCGACCACAAGAAAAGCGCAGAGACAATGAAGCTCGACGAAGTCCCAAAGAAATAATTTGACTGTCTTGGATCCCGCAACGAAATTAATCATAAAAGAATAGCGGAGGAGTAGGAAAAACAGCAATGTCCACTTCCCTCCATATCAGCAGGAGACAGAACAGAACAAGGCCAATAGGCACACAGAGACGTATACAACTGGGATAAGCCCAGTTGCCTAGCACCACGGATATTGTTGTCATTAATATTACTGGGTCCTAAGTTGTGAGCTGTTATATTTGATTCCAATAATAGTAAGAGAGAAAGTCATGACAAATGATGTCAAACAGGGAAGAATAGAAGACAAAAAAGTGTTGCAAAAGCCCCAATTGAATGAGGCAAGGGCTAGAAGATGATCGGGCCTGTGGACGGTGAGTCATGGGCTAGCTCGTCGTCCGTCCGTCTTATGACGCCGACAGCCCGTGTCGACGCGACGGCGCGTTCGTGTTCTACGCGCACCTCAAAAAGATGTCGGCAACATGGAAGGGGCCCGCAAGGGCCGACGCCTGTCGGGGCGGTGGGTTGTTGCGGCGGCATCGACATAAAGGGCTAAAAAGGAACATGGGTGGTTTTTAGTCAGTAGAAATCTCACACTCCTTTTTGCTCTGCCCAAGAGCGGGAAGGGTTATTTGATGACATCCCACCCGCCAAAATAAAGGGCTAGTACTCTTAGATGATGATAATGATGATCAGCTTATAAGAAACTCACTGCAATAACCATGGAGTCAAAAAGAAAAGGTATTGGTATGCAGTCCATAATGTGTTCAAGTCTAAATTGGCACGGTTGGTGCAGTGGCTGAGCGATTAGACTGCTGCGCCGCGTGTCGCGGGTTCGATCCCCGCACGGAACAAATATTTGTATGGCCTACAGATAGTTGTTTCAGCAGCCAATTCCCATTATGCGACCAACTGCTTTAAGGGCCAATTAAACGTTAATTACTTACTGAAAGAACATCAGGCATCATCTGCCTTTTTAATTTTTTTAACTCCTTCTGGTATGGTCGGAGCGGAAGGGAGTATCAGACTTCTACTGGCTAAAAACCACCCATGTTCTTTCTTAGCCCTTTGTATCCGGGCCCGCGGTATCTCTTTCGAACAACCCACAGCCCGGAGGCATCATCTGTCTAGCATTTTAGCAAGTATTTTAAAAGGAACGATTGCCTATCTGACTAGATCACAGCCCAAATTGCATTGAGGAGTAACACAATGGACCTTAGTAAGACTGGTTGAATACCTGTAACGACAGCCGGGAGCTGCAGCTCGTGCTTTTCAAGGCAGGGAATACCGGTATGGTAGTGTTCACCCATCTACGGACTAACCTAGACAAGCGTCGGCTTAACCTAAAATCGTCTCGTGCTGCTGTTATGTTCTTGGCCACAAGCTAAAACAATATCCGTACATTATGAAAAAAATTGCAAAGATATTTTCGCTGAGTTTAGAACCACAACCCAACCTCACCTTGATTCCTGCGGTACACAAGTGAGCATTTCACCGTTCCACCAAACGGGTACAGACCCAGCGCCAACCCTGTTTTTAGGGTTCCTTATTGTCTTTATATTCGTGGTACACATAACGTTCGGGATTTTATATCTTTTCCTGTTTACCTGTGTTTTTCCGTAAACTACGTTGCCATGACAATTGGATTATTATAAATATGCCATGATATTATTTTGTTTGTGTTTTCTTCGCTTTGAAATATGGAGGTATTTTTTTGATAAGAGGTAATTGGGGTGGAGTGTCTTGTATTCTACGGAAAATATAATGAGCACGTGTCGTTCTTGACGACGACTCTCTTCATGTAGAATTAGATAGAAAATAAGAAAATTGTGTTTATTTGCCATGATAAACAAAAATACTATCAAAATATACAAAATAAATAAACAAACAAAACTAATAATGCCAAAAGGGCAAGGGGAAGAGCAATGTTTGTTATTTACTAGAAGCAAAGCATTGGTGCAGTGATCCCAATAGGGGATCGGACTGAATAAAAAAAATATGATTCTAATAAGTTTGTTAGTTAGATTATCGAATAATATGGGATACGTGTTTTTTGTTTTATCAAAGTAATAAAAATAAAAAAAACCTAATAATAATAATTTATTTGCAATAAAAAGGTGTACATTTTAACAACATTAGGGTTACAAACAAACAGATGGAGACGTTAACACTACGTGTTTGGAGTCTCTAGCACCCTTGCTAAGTTGACAAGACAACTTGTATTAAAGGTGCTAGGCCCAACCCTTACATGGGTGCCTTGTCAGTAAAGTTTGTCTTATTAAGAAATATATTCATTTTTGCTTCAGGTAAATGGACAGACAAATAAATCATTTAGCAAAACAAGGAAACAAAGATAAATAAAAAGTGATAAAAAGGATAGATGTAGAGTGTGGGGTGTGTGTGAGTGTGCGTGTATGTGAGTGGGAGTGTGTGTCAGTGAAGGTGTGTAAGTGAGTGTGTGTGAGTGGGTGTGTGTGCGTGATTGTGTGTGTGTGGGTTTGCCTGTTTATGTGTGATAGTGTGCTGCGTAGATTTTACCTAGTAAAATGGCGGAGATAGAACGACTCAAAGATCATGAGTGGGGGGTTGTGACCTCATTTGTAGGTAAAAAATTTACTGACATGTGACGTTTTCGAGGAGTTCACGAGTTGTCGAAGCACTGTATTGTCTTAATTTTTTGTTTATGTGAAAAAAGAAAAAATACGTGTTCGATATTTTTTTGGAAATCTATCTGACGGACCAATTAGTTTTTTTTTGTCCGATCCCCTATTGCTGAACTTGTGGGCCTAGGTTTAGTTCTCGGGTGAGGCTAGTTGTAATTACATTTTTACATCAAGCATTTTTCAGTAACACCCACGGTGGATTTGTGGCTGGTTGCTCGCCCCCTATTCTATTTCTTTGTGAAGTAAACATTACGAGCGAAATGTGGGTGTACTCTTATAATTGTACACTTCAACCTAACCCTTTGGGGATTACAAGCGTAATGTTTTGTTATATTTAGAAGCAACCACAACACATTAGGCCAACATTGTGAAACGCAGTGTGAAGGTTTTATTTTATGTGAGGTAGGCCTTGACCTGATGACCTTAATCTTGCCCTATGGGCAGAGATGAGGTCGACGATGGAAGGAGCTAACCCAGAACAAGCCTATTTATTCACGACTTAAATAGATTGGGGTTAAATATTATGAACTCAAGAAAACCGACGCAGTCAGGCAGGGAGTTCCATTCTTTGGCTGTACGCATAATAAAAGATTTAGCAAAGCGCTTCGTACAGATGTGTGGAACATCTACAAGGTATGGGTGATAACCTGCAGTACGTCTAGTCTCTCGATGGAAGAAGGGTCATGGCAGAATTCCAAGCGACTCGCGTGGAGCAGTTGCTGGTGCCGTTGCAGTGCTTAGTATCGTGTATAGTATATGCTATATTCCTACTTATCATTATATATATCACATACCATTTATCATCCTTTTTATAGTTTATCTTTATTTATACTCGGCGAAACGTTCTAAACGATTCGTTTCCATATAATTTGCTGAAATTAAATATTAGTTTTCATATTTTCATTGTTGTGACATGTATGTCAAATGTGCCAAACTGTCAGTAGGTACTTTTCTTTTTGTCATAGTTTCTTTCTAGTTTAGTCTAAGAAGGTCACTTTTTGGTTTATATAACTTCATTATTTTTTATCATTGTTAAGCTGAATAATTGTATTTTATTAATTAATAAAAATAACTTTATTTTAAATTATAATTTTAAAATTCTAAAAGCACACTCGGAGGTTCTATTACGTCTTGGTGGAATACTCCTGGCTGGTTATATGACTGGCAGGTGACATGTCATATTTCAATTCGAAATTGTCAAAGAATTTTAGAAGAGAAGAAAATGTGATTTTTGGTATAAAAATGGGCAGCTGATGCTGACCCAGAAAACTTTTACACTGGATACCACGCCGAGATTATGTCCGGTTGATTTTACGTTTTATTTTACGATCGACTCTACGCTGAGAATCAACGCTACTCGTTTCTGTCGAGATTCAGTCCTGTTACTACGTATGGATTCTGCATACATAATCTACGAAGTTCTACTGTCCAGACCAACTCAAAGTGGATCACCATAATTCATTACCAAAAGTGGATCACCATCTAAGAAGCGGATCTCTCTTCTTTCAATTAAAAGTGACTAACTAAATTTTCGAAAACCTCTGCCGTCTGAGTGTGTGTTAGGTAGGAAGGTGTTTTATATATTCTTTTGTATTTTTTATCTTAAAAATTAATATTTATTGTACAATCTACCTTAACTCTTTTATTTTTCATTAGGGATCGGTAGATTCGTTACACGTGTAAGGTTGTTTCATTGTCATCATCATCATTTTATCCAAAAGACGTCCACTGCTGAACACAGGGCTCCCCCAGGTGTCGCCACACTGAGGGTGCGTTGCGTGCTTGACCAGCCCCGTGCGTCTCTCATCCAGCGGGTCCCCGCAACCTTCACTAGGCCATAGCAGTAAAATTTTATAGAGGGCCAGGCAGGCATTATATTCCATCCATAATTCAAAACCTACTCATTAATTAACGGCTCAATTACTAACGGTACTCACTGTGGTGACACGACCACAAGAGACTCATTATTTAGTTAGGATGAACTAATTCCAGTGCGCGTATCATTTCCGGGTAAAACTGACCGAGTTTTGGTTAATTATTATTATTAATAAGTTGCAGATTGGATGTCGGAGTAACCTGTTGTTGATGCAATTTGGGAAAGGTCGGTATTCATGATTGCTATGTCATAGAATTTTAGGGGATATTTACTAACCTTTCAACCTTACTTGAAGGAAAAGTAAGTACTCTAAATATTAGAGATAGCAAGTTTAACTCATCCCTACTTCCTTTCCATTTTTCTGAAAAGAAACAAACCTGCTATCGGGGATTCGAACAGACTTTATTCGATTAAAAAATAAGACCGCTGCTCTCAAAACGGTGAAGGAAACCATCGTGAGGAAACCGGCATGTCTTAGAACCAAAAATTCGAAGACATGTGACATCTACCAATTCGCACTGAGGACGCGTGGTGGATAGCCCATTCCTTCTCAAAAGAGAGGAGGCCTGTGTCCCAGCCGTGGGAACATTAATAGGCTGCTGATGATGATGAACTTTTATGATATCAAACGATGGTCAATCATACTGGTTTTTTTACAAACATAATCATATTACATTAAATAAATAACTACGGACGAATTTACCCTAAAAAACTAGTATTTACAAAAACAGCTGTGCTAAATTTGGAACTATGGCCTCCAATATCTCCGTAATATATTTTATAGATTATTTGCTAGGCAACCTTTAAGTAATTGCTAAACATCGTTTTTTCTTCTCTTCGCACTTTATTTTCAAACGTTTTTCATTAGTGGACTGAAAGCAAATGTTCGCAATCCATCAACAAATTGACAACGGATTTCGTTTTGCAGCTTTTCATTATCTTGATGTAGTCCGGACTTAAAGTTTTAAGTCTCTTTTATGATAATTAAGACCTTTGGGGAGTTTACGAGTAAATCTTAATTAAACCGGTGGGTAGTCTTTCGGATTGATGATTTAATAAGAGTTTTATGCTTGTTTTCTGCAGAAGAACGCAGATTTACGTCTTGGTTTCAAACATCATTGCGTTGAATTTAGATATTCCTCTGGGGTTTTTGTGCTTTAGATAAATTAATATGTTTTTTTATCCAAAAGAACTATCTGTAGGCCATACAAATATATGTTCCATGCGAAGATCGAACCCGCGATACGTAGCGCAGCACTCAACTGCTTGAGCAACTGCGACTGCTGATAGATTAATAGACTGCCTTGTTGGTCTAAAGCATGAGTTGTTCAGAGTTCGATTTCTTGCTCAGTAAAAAAGTTATTGGGTTTTTTAGTCACGTTTTTCTTAGTACAAGCCACGAAATCAAGATTAGTTCTCAATTGGTGGTAATGGGCTCGTCCCTATTACGAGTATATGGGACTTAAACATGATAGGCGAAATGCGGGTGTCCTATTAGGTACTCCTCTGACTATCCCTTAGAGGATTACAGGCGTGTTGTTTTGTATTTACACAGACTACCTAATATGGAGATTAGCGGTGGCTGAGAACAGCGGTGGCCCAGAGGTGGCCACCCCGACTTACGAACAGTAGGCCGTGGGTTCGAACCCAGGCAGGCACATTACTTTGTGTAATTTATTTCATCACCGCTGCTCTCAAAACGGTGAAGGAAAACATCGTGAGGAAACCGGCATGTCTTAGAACCAAAAAATTCGAAGACATGTGATATTGGGCCCGCGTGGTAGATTATCCCATTTACTCTCAAAGAGAGGAGGCCTGTGTCCCAGCAGTGGGAACATTAAGGCCGTACCCTGACCAATTAACCTTGAGCATTCGTTCCCTCTGTACTGTACAGTAGTGAATACGCCCATATTTTAGAATAAAATCTATATAAAATAAAATTTTGGTCTTTTGGAATTTTTATTTGTGTCAAAATGTTCATTATTAAATTGTCTATCCATTAGTGTCAGTAGCAAAATTAAATAATGTTTACGTTACGAGGAGATGCGTGTTATTAATCACTATTTCTCATTTCGGGGGTTGTGTTGGAAGGAGATTTATTAAAGATATACTCAATAAAAAATAAAAATAAATCTGCAATTATGGAATCAAGAATATGTAGAAATTTAATATGTTTTTTATTAGTTGATATTTCTTTTAAATAACAAGTAGATAGCTCCAAAAAACTGCACAAAAACGGTTTGCGTGGCGTTTTGGTCGGGGAGGCGGGCGCCTTAATAGGCTGTTGATGATGATAACCTAATATGACAAAACTTTTACTTCAAATGAAAATGAAAAATATCAATAAAAGTTTATATGAACTGACTAAATGAAAATTAATGAGATGCAACGCATATAATTTTACTTGCAGTTTATATTACTACTTATAAATGCCATCATAAAACGAGCAAGAGTATTCATATTTCAGTTTAGCCTCAAATAAATTCTAGAGAAAAACTATTAATTTCAAACCCTACGTATATATTTAATCTGAAATCTAAATCCAACAACTTACAGAACAAATTCTTGGAACTCAAATATTTGACTTGTGAGTTCAGAAAAAGATGATGAAGCAAAATGGGAAAGTGAAACTGAGAAATTGGTACTTCGGTACTCTGTCAGTCGGCACTTTGGCACTTTTCTTTGAGTGTCTGTTAAGAATTTCTTAATTGGTTCATTGCTAAAGTTTTAACGAGGTGAATGGTGATATTTCATTCGTAAATTGCCGCATACTTTTGTAGGTAATACAGTGTTTGGGAAAATTCATTTTACCTATAGTTAGTTATAAATAAAGCCATTTTTCAAAATATTCTGTGACCTTGTCGTTCATTAACTACTGAGCACCATCATTAACAAGAAATGTGGGCGGAGAGACTTGAGAAAATTAGGTATTTGAAGAAACTCTTGGTTGTCTTATTACCCCTGTGCTTTCATGAGAATCGAGACTGCGATATTATTATTATTATTAATTCTGAAGGACCTTTAAAGTGCTTTATCTTGTCCCATTGAATTTATAAGTTAAAATTTCGTGGTTTTCCTTTAATTTAATAACCATGTTTGTTAGAGAGATCCATAAGATTGACCCTATCGAGTAATGCCATAAAAGTACAGGGCTAAGAAGGAATATGGGTGTCAGTTCAAGTCTTACACTCCCTTGCGCTGTGCCCAGGACGGGAGCGGTTATTAAAATATGTTTTGGTGATTTCCCACTCAAGAAAAAAGGCATCTCTTCATTAAATAACCCTAGTGTATTATGTGTACATACATATATTATCCCTTACCCTATCTATACCCTTACCTACAATTCTGCCGGTCAACTCTACTGCTTTAGCTGTGACCGGGTATTTAAAAGCATATTCGGTCTGGCCAGCCATACACACGCTAGGACGGCAATCGGCGGCGGCGACCTCTCGCGTCCGGCCCTGGTGCAAGCCATAGTCTGGGGCGAGGAGGAATGGGACGCTGTAATGAAGGAGTTGGCGGAACGTGAGATGGAGAGAAACCTCTCGTCCCAGCCGCCGCGGGAGGCGCTCTGGACGTCAGGAGCCATGTGACGGTTTCCGGTCACAGTAGACGCGGGCCTGTGGACGGTGAATGATGGGCTAGCTCGCCGTCTGTCCGTCTTATGACGACGACAGGCCGTGTCGACGGCGCGTTCGTGTTCCACGCGCGCTTTAAAGAGATGTCAGCAATATGGGAGGGGCCCTCAAGGGCCGACGCCCGTCTAGGCTGCGGGATGTTGTAAGAGATACCGTGACCTCGACATAAAGTTCTAAGAAGGGACATGGGTGGTTTTTAGTCAGTAGAAGTCTGACACTCCCTTTTACTCTGCCCAAGAGCGGGAGGGGTTATTTGATGATTTTTCACCCGCCAAACAAAAAAAAAAGAAAGGGTCGCCGTTACCGAAATCGGTAAGGAGGACTACTTATATATTATACTAACTGCCGCACTCAGAGAGCTTTAATGATTATTTAGGCCATCACTTAGTAAAGGTTTTGACAGTTTTGTCATACAAAAGTATGTCAAACCTTAACTAAGTTACGGCTTACGTCATCATTAAATATCTCTGAGTACCGCAGTTAGTCTACCTTCCCAAACCCAACCACTCAATTCCAGTAATCAGGTTGTACCTACCAAAAAGACAAATACTTCACACGAATCGTATTAGTGATACCCATTGTTGAGTCCCACGGTAACAAAAGGATGCATCAAACTGCGGTAACGACAATGGAGCCTCAATCTCGTAACTCACACTGGGTAGTGAAGTACTGGTAGATTTGTTATAAGTACTTAGGCACTGGTCTTAGAGCCAGCGATTAGCGGGTATCGAGATTTTTGGGGTCATTTCCGCGACATACCATGAGTATCATACAACCACTGGGAGTTTCTGTTATAACACTAAATTAAAAAAAAACAAGCTAAGTCATTCTACGGGAAAATTAATAACTGGAAATAGAGCTTTTCTTTGGCTGAAAAAATCGTTATTTTAAGCTCTTTTCACGCCCATTTTTCTTTCTTTATCGTATGGTTTTTAAGCCACCTATGAGCCTCTGACTTGGCTCTACTCTCTCTTTACAAGCAGCTATATGAAATATCTGTCAGGCTGGCTAGTTTTACCTTCAAAATCCATCATACTGTAGTCACAACAATGGAGCCACAATCTCGTAACTCACACTGGATAGTGAAGTACTGATAGATTTGTTGTAGGTACTTAGGCACCAGTCCTGCAGCCGGCGGTTAGCGAGAATCGGGAAGTAGAGCTAGCAACTGAGCGATTAGTTGCTACGCTGCGTGAATCGAGTTCGATTCCCGCAAGGAAAACATATTTGTATAACCTACAGGTAGTTACTACGGCAGTTCGTTTAATAGGGATGTTTACTCACAAAAAAATATGATTTTATTAATCCGTCTGTTAGATTATCGAAAAATTGTTATGGATTATTTGTTTTATCAAATCAATAAAAATTGACGAAGATAAAACGCGTCAAAGATTTGAGTGGGGGTTTGTGACGTCACTCACCGGTTAAAAACGTCTTAGAATATGATGTCACACGAGTTTTCAAAGCACTATATCGCCTTCATTGTTTGTTTGCGTGAAAAAAGAAAAATACGTGACCAATAATTTTTGGAAATGTATCTGACGGACTAATTAGATTTTTATTGTTAACTACCATATTTTGTGAGTTTAAATTTATTTATTTATTTATAAACGTTAGTAAACGACCACACGAAACTGGAGAAGTTCCTTGTTTAGTCCCCAAACGTGTACCTACTTATGTCGTAAATTGCTTTTCAAGGAGGCCTGTGTCCTATTAGGGATGGGATCGTTATAGGTTGATAATATGCTTATCTAAGCCATCGCTATGATAACCTACATAGCTATTTCATCATCAGCCTTATATTGTTCCCACTGCAGGAACTCAGGCTTCCTATCTAGGAGAGGGACGAGATAATTCACCACGCGGACCCAGTGCGGATTGGTAGATGTCACATATCTTCGAATTTTTGGTTCTAAGACATGCTGGTTTCCTCACGATGTTTTCCTTCACCGTTTTGAGAGCTGTCGTGATGAAATAAATTACACAAAGTAATGGATGGCTTTCTTACCAACTGGCAAAAAGAAACACACAACCGTAAAGAAATGGATGGAATGGGGGGAGGCCTTTGCTCAGGAGTGGGACAATACATGCTTAATAATAAATAAATAAAAAATGCGCCTGCCTGGGTTCAAACCCACGACCAACTATTCGTAAGTCGGGGCCGCAACCACTAGGCCACCACTGCTCTCTTAGCTATTTAATAAATTTTAATTTATCATAATCTGCCTAGCCTATTCCTAAGTATGATGAAGTCGGCTTCCGGTCGAACCGAATGCAGTTGCTAGTGTTGCTAGACAGATTATTTAACACTAGCTGTACCCCGCAACCTTCGCCCACGTAAAATTATTATAAAAAAATACTTTCATAATTAAATCGGATTTTCTAACATAAAAAGGTCTATTTTTTGCACGGAATCATAATATTTTTCATAAATTAAGTAAAAGGTGAACTTAGTCTAATTAATAAACCGTATTTGTAAAGTTATAACTTAAGCTATCTGCCAATAAAGTTATTTTCAACAAGCCGGAACAAACGGACAGATAGATACGAATTCACGCGATAAAAAAAACAGTGTTATTAGTACCGTAAATACTTTCATATAAATGTAGTAAAAAGCTGTTATATTGACATAAAAAACAAACACTTTAATTTTATTTTTTTGTATAGTTGGAACGACAGCATATTTTACCTTCACATCTAAGTTACATACCCGTTGTTTATCAAACTATAACTCAAAATATACCACCACTTCGATATTTTCGCCGATATCAGAAACACACAGCGAAAACACGTCATTTCGCGTCCTCGTTATCTCCAGAACCAAGTAATCTTCAGGGAATCATCGGGACTCGACACGATGAGAAAAGTTTTGCTATTGATCCTCCTTAACGTTCCTTCTAAGCAGTCACTGAGACAGAATATTGATAAAGCCCATTGTTATAGCTGACATATTATGAAATCTACTAACTGAGTTTTCTTGTTTATGTAGGGAATCTGAAGAAATAATATATGTGTTTATTATGTGGTACGACTTTAAATTTAGACTCTTCTGCCATATTTTTTCGTTGAAATAATATATTTTATTTTATTACCATAGTTGATCCCGCGTCTTTCGGCCGCCAAAAATTGGTATATTATCCCTACATACATAAACTCACAAACAAATGTTACGTCTTTATAATATCAGTTCAGAGTTTATTTCGAATTGAATATAATTAAAAATGTACAACTACCAGCTATGTTTTCACAAGCCTCTTTTTAAGGTCGTCAGTCCGCCTCGCTGAATAGAGTTTTAAAAAGTCAAGAAAGATTGTCAAAAGCACTCTATTTTTGACACATTTTCTTTCTTTGCAAAGCGAAACAGTTACCGCAGCCCTGGAAGGCAAAGGGCATAAGAAGGAACACGGATGGGTTTTAGTTAGCAAGAGTCTGATACTCCCTTCTACTTACCCTAACACATGAAGGGTTTCGTACCATCGTAGAAGGGAAGGCAGCAACAGAAAAACATATTTTGTTTTAAGTTTGTTTTTCATAGTGTTTGTATTTGTATGAATTACAATGTTATATTTGCGGTTTTTTAATATCTCTAAAACTATTTACTACAAGTCGTTCAAGCCAATTTTGGTTGAAAGTTTAAGTTGCGATGTAGTAGATTTTTATTTTTTTATTTTTCACTTTCGTAGTTTAAAAGTTAGGGGATGTTGCGGGATGTTGTAAGAAATACCGCGGCCTTGACATATAGGGCTAAGAAGAAACATGGTTGATTTTTAGTCAGTAGAAGTCTGACACTCCCTTTCGCTCTGCCCAAGAGCGGGAGGGGTTATTTGATGATTACCCAACCCGCAAAAATAATGGGAGGGGGGGAACTCACATACCACTTTGGAAGTGTCTTTCTTAGCCCTGTATGTCAAGGCCGCGGTATCTCTTACAACATCCCGACGGGCGTCGGCCCTTGCGGGCCCCTTCCATGTGGTTTTCGGAACCTCAATGTCATTTTTAAAGACCTGTCTATACACCCCACAAGTATAGGTTTGATGGCAAAAGTTTTTTGTTTTAGTTTCTGTTCCATGTACGGGAGGACCCCCCTTAATTTTGAGGTATTCCTCGTAGCGCTCCCGTTTTGAAACGCTCCCATCTAAGCGCTCCCGTTTTATTCCTCCAAGCGCTCCCAAAAGGAGCGCTTCGAGGAACGATTAAAAATATTAAAACTTATTTCCTCGAAGCGCTCCCACGTTTAAAAATTGGAAAAAGCATGAAGTAAACGTAATGAATTATATCGATAATTTTTAAAACAAACTTGCTTCGCGCAACTTGCGATAACAACAAAACGCAATTTTACGTAAACACAAGTTCGGGCAATGCTCGGCTGGGTTCGTGTGAATTCGGTAAACGCGACTCTCTAGGATACAATGGGAGGCGGGGTTACGGTTTGTATGTGTGTATGCAGGACTCACGCGCCGCGCGCGCCGCATCTTTAACTCTTAGTTATGAAGTTATGAAGTTAGTATCGCTATTTTTGGCAAAAATTAATTATAAAATTGTTTTAACCATTTTATCAATCGCATAGGTAGCATCACCGTTGAGCACAATACGTTACTGGGTCCCGGCTCAGAGCAGGTGATTTTAGTCAGTAGGTGGTTTTAGTCAGTAAGAGTCTGACACTCTCTCGCCCCGCCTAGGACAAGGAAAGTCATTTCTACCATTGACGTAAACGATAGACACTTTTTTTTTTTATTATTAATTTTTTTTTTTGGTCGGTGTAAAATCATCGAATAGGGGTCCCGCTCTTGGGCAGAGCGAAAGGGAGTGTCAGACTTCTACTGACTAAAAACCACCCATGTTCCTTCTTCGCCCTCTACGCCCTCTATGTCGAGGCTGCGATAACCGTTGGACTACCCGCGGCCCCGACAGGCGTCGGCCCTTTCGGGCCCCTCCCATGTTGCTGACATCTCTTTGAGGCGCGCGTGGAACACGAACGCGCCGTCGACACGGCCTGTTTTCGTCGTGAGACGGACGGACGGCGAGTTAGCCCATCACTCACCGTCCACAGGCCCGCGTCTACGGTGGCCGGAGGTCATCGCGGGACCCCCGACGCCCGGAGCGCCTCCCGCGGCGGCTGGGACGAGAGGTTCTCTCCCTCTCGCGTTCCGCCACCTCCTTCGCCAGCATCACTGCTTCGCAGAAGGAGGCGACGGCGTCCCATTCCTCCTCGCCCCGGACCATGGCAACGATAGACACCTCATTGCCTTATTTCTACGAAAAACTTCCGACAAAACATTGAGGTGTGCGGGGACGGGGGTAGGTAGTAATGGGAAACATAATGGAGAGAAATCATAAGCTTTCTAAACAATAAAAAAATATGAATAGGTACATATGTCGGCAGATTATATTCATCTATTTGGTGGACTAAAGGATTTACAATACAACAAAAAAAAAAAATTACCAAATCCTTGCGATGCCGGGACGGGCCGCTAGTTGTATATTATAACAATGTGTTCTACTTATTACCTAGTTATTATCGATAATTTCAGTTAGTATAGTCCCATCTCTATCCGAAAGTTAATCATGGGAGCGCTTCGAGGAAATAAATTTTAATATTTTTAATCGTTCCTCGAAACGCTCATTTTGGGAGCGCTTGGAGGAACAAAACGGGAGCGCTTAGATGGGAGCGTTTCAAAACGGGAGCGCTTCGAGGAATACCTCTTAATTTTTTAATGTTTGTACAAAAATCGTAAAGTGGTTCACAGAATACATCTACGCACCAAGTTTCAACTGTGTAGTCTTAATAGATTCCAAATAAAGTGGCTGTGACATACGGACGGAGAGACAGACGGACATACCGACATGACGAATCTATAAGGTTCTGTTTTTTGCCATTCGGCTACGGAACACTAAAAAAAGGCGCTACTCAACACAGTTTACAGAATTGACTCACTATTTTTATTTTACTTGTGAAGTAATCCTTAAAAACAATCTTCGCTAAACGCTACCGAAGTCCCTCTTAAGTCGAAGACAAACAAAGGAAAGAAAGAAACCTTATCGATTTCGCAATATTGTGTAATTAAGGCTAAGTGGCTTAAGTGTAGGAATTAATTAAGTACTTGTTAGGAAGTGTCGATTGAAGCCATCTGGGCAATCTGATAAGATGCAGTATTGTTAGCTAATTGTTTAGAGGTAATGTGGTTTTCGACACGTAGGCTACTTCGAGGTAGAGTTTGGTTTTGTGATTATTTTGTAAAGTAAATTTTTCGTTCGCACTAACAATAAATAACGCCTTGACAAGCAGTTCAAGTATTTAGATAACTTTGTACTACCAAGTAATAGGTTCCAAGTTCGAACCCGAGACACGCACCTCTGATTTTTTGGATTCACTTGCTTCAGTGAAAAATAATATTGCGAAGAAATGTTCCCAATTAATTTTATCTACACTTAACGAAATTTGACAATTTAAAAAATAGGGTTTTTCACTAAAAATATCGAATTATTCCTTTTGTTAGATTTTCGAAAAATATGGGATAAGTGTTTTTAGTTTTATCAAATAAAGATCATGAGTGGGGGCTTTTGACGTCACTTTGTGGCCAAAAAAGTACTAACCTTGTGGCGTCACGAGACTTGACACGACTTTTCGAAGCACTGTATCGTCTTCATCTTTTGTTTAAGTGAAAAAAAAAATACGTGTCCATTAGTTTTTCAAAATCTATTTGGCGGACTAATTAGATTTTTTGGGGAAATACCCTACTGTATTAGCTTGTTGTGCTGGCGTTTCTACATGAAAGTATTATCTTTTTATAAAATTAATTAAATACACAGGCTACGATTGATGATTTTAAATTTATGTACCTGGTTATATCTCACCGTTGGAACAAACACTAAACTTAAATACGTTTATCTCCTAAAAAGCTTTTCAGTCTTCTAAATTAAATTCTTCCTCTAATTTATGATGAACTATAAAACTCATTAATTTAATCAGGTATAGAGATATTGCAGGTAATAAAAATATTTTATACGCAGTTAGGGTTGTACGGCATCCATTCTGAACCAGACATAATCTATTACCTACTTAATAATATAGGTAATTATCTTGGAGTTCACTACGGCTTTTCTTTCTTTCAATGTCTTCATTTTCCATACTTTTTACCCGACTACGGTGAAACCAAAAGGAAGGGTAATGATTTTGTTACGTTCATCTGCATGTTTCTATGTGACTTAATTGATAACACAGAACCTTCTTGCAAATGTTTAGTTATATGATTTTGAAAATTATTTGTGTATATGCCCTTTTTTTGGGGAGTTGGAAAATCATCAAATAACCCCTCCCGCTCTTGGGCAGAGCGTAAGGGAGGGTCAGACTCATACTGACTAAAAACCACCCATGTTGCTGCTTAGCCTTTGTGCCGAGGACGCGGTATCTCTTTCAAACTACCCGCGACGGGTGGTGGAAACATTAAACTATCAGTCATCATTATCTGCCTAGCTTTTACGAAACTATGTTGGGATCGCCTACCAGTATAACTGGATGCAGATGACTGCCTATCTGATTTCTACAATTTAGTAATTGGGTAATACGATGAAAGCTCATGCCATGTTAAGACTCCTAACGACGGCCAAAGATAAAAGTTGAAAGCCGTTGGACTTAACACCACGGAGGAAACTTGGTGTGCAATGAAGGTCACCCATCCATAAACCAACCTCGGCCAGCATGGCTTAAATTTGAAGTTCGACCCGTACGGCTGTTTATTTTTTAGCTACGAGCTCCAATCTGTCAATCACCGTTAACAGATTGCGCGCCAAAATATCGAGCGCGGCCATTTTAATATTTCATCTACCAGCCCTATTTTAAAAAATGCAGCTTCATTCGCTGGCTATTTACTGGTTTTTTAGTTTTTATCACTATTAAAATGCCAGGGTTTAGTTTAGCCTTTCAGAAGGATGAATACGGATTAAAGCAGACTTTACTCAATGGTTTAATGCTCTTCCTGGACTGTGTAATACTTGGTGAAAGATTTTACCATTCAACTTACGTTTTTAAAGATCTTTTAAAAGATTTAAAAATCGAAATCGGTCCGGCAATCTTCGAGTAATTGAGTAAAATACATAAAAAATATCCGACGAATTGAGAACCTCCTCCTTTTAGAAGTCGGTTAAAAAGAGACATATGAATTGTACTGCTTTTTTTGAGGGACGTCGTCAAAATTCACAAAATGTTATTGAACAAACAAAACACTTTTTAACAAAAGAGTATAACCAACGAATTCAGATAATCAATTTATTTATTTCCATAGCCCAAAGATAGTCCAAGTTTATGACAAAAATAAAATTTCACAAAACAGTGTTTTTAGGACATTTCAAAACTTTTATACTGTTGTGCCTTCAAAAGCGGAAAATTTATGAAAAACTTAGCGAGACTCGTAAAATGCCGAGACGTGTTAGTCCGCCTGTAAAGGGCGCGTAAACTTTTGCGTCGCTGCGTATAATAAATTCTTTCGTCTGTGTACTTAAACAGTATTGAGGCCAAGGTTGACTAACTTTAGGTTTACCAGCTATAGTATAAAGTAAGGGCTTATTATAAACGCTAATCTGCTTTGGCAGCATTGAGTTCCTGAATTCTAAGTGAGTAATCTGAAAGTGGGAGGCGGATTATGTAATTACTATTGGCCTTTTTAACACAAATGCTAACTGGCAGAAGTACTTAACTAAAAATAGTTATGAAACTAAATAAATGTTTATGAATAGAGGAGAGGAAGAACAAAGATAGACAATAAATATGAAGGAACAAGGAGTACAGTCACGAGCACTAATATGTATACTCTTAGCAAAATTCAAAAGTTATTTTCTTAGGAAATAACTGTTTCTACTTTGAGTTATGACCCATTTCGTGAAAATATGGCTTCCGAAATTCCATGTTCGTAAAATAATAAAAAGTTACTCAACACCGTAGGAATCAATTTTAAAAGTTATTTCGTGTATACATATTGATGCTCGTGACTGTACATAATGAAAATAGCTATGCGAAATAAAATGGGTCAAGGTCACCAAAATAATGACAAAGACAGTCTTAACACTATTTTCCTTGTACTACTTGATTTCTTCCAAAAAGTCTTTGTCTAAAAGCCAAGTGCACTGTGAAATTATGCAGACAGGAATATTACTATCATTATCTGCCCGGCGAGCACGGCCTACAGTGACATGGCATGAGTCACACATTTTATCACAGTTTGGGCGATAAAACCGTTTTGTCTTAAATGCTAGCACGGCGGCGTAAGATAATTTCTTGATATGTGATATAACTTCTTGACGTTTAGTTGGGACTCCTATGTCTTATTTGCTAATATGGGCGCACCCATTTTGTAACAAATGTCACATTTTGACAGATGAATATGCTCGTTCGGAGGTGGTGATAAAAGTAAATTAAAAATATAAGTATATTTTTCTGCTTACTACTGCATCAAATGGCAGTAAATTATTATAATTATGTTCTTGCCCGAAGGCAAGAGGTCCAAAGTAGGAAAATATTCCGAAGAAACATTCGGGACTCCTCTAATCCGTTCGAGTTGCCAGACAGGGAGTTCCAACGGATTTTCCGCCTGACAAATATATTTCAAAACAAATCACATCAAACTTTTAAAAGAAAAACAGAACTTTTAGTTAGTAGCAAGTTATCAAATAATAAATAAAAAAAGAAAATGAAAGACGTGCCGCGTACGTGTTATGTCAAAAATGAATTAGTACCCAAGAAAATTAAAAAGTTGTTTAACTGTATGAACTGTGCTCTTATAAACGTATTATTTTATTTGGTCGCCTATTCAGATGGTCATAGACATTTTTATTTTTTTAATATACTAGGTCACACTATGAAGTCAGCAACAAGAAAGACAAGTCGCGTCTTAAATTATATCACATGTGGTACCCGTGCTAGCATTTAAGACAAATTCTAAGACATGACATAATTTATAACGTCTTGTCACCAACGTCTTGGGTACGCCCGTGCTCGCCCCGCTGCCTAGTCTTTTCCCACCTATGTTGGGGTCAGCTGTCAGTCTTACGGGATACAGCTGAATACCATTATTTTACATGGAACGACTGCCTTTCTGACCCTCACAACCCAGTTAATACTGGGTAATACGATATTCCTTGGTAAGACTGGTTGTCAGACGACTATAACGACTGGCAAAGATCAATAAAGGGTGTAAAAGTACCCTTAACGCAAACGAGGGCATTTGTTCTTCCTACCACTGCGAACATTTTTGTTCTAGACCATACCTGGGAACCCCTTAGTTACGGAGATATTGGGGGTCAAAGTTCCAAATTTAACACAGCTGTTTTTGTAAATACTAGTTTTTCAGGTTATAACTTTACCTAAATTACCTCCATCACCCGTTTACTATCCAAATCATCCACTAACACAATGTTTTAAGAGTGCTGCTACATTGAGTTTTACCGTAAAATGTGATTTTTTAACCAACAAAAAAAAATACGCTTCCCAGCAAAAAATTTTGCATAGGGGTACTTAGTTTGATGTACAGAATTCTTGGTTTACGTTTGTGTATCGCATTTCCTCTTAAGCCACAAGCTAGACATTTACTATACGAACAATAAAACACAGGTTTCGCTTCACAAAGTACCTACATTGACATTATGATATCATGCACTCACCGTCTTTCACTAGGAAATATAATATCCTTTCTTCTTACCTAAGTTCTACACAGTTTCTCAGCAAAGTATCGAATTATGAACTTTATTTTCTTCACTCTATTGTTTAAAGTTGGATGCCGTATTGTATTAAATAAACTAGCGTCTAGCGATCAACGTACTTTTATAGTTTGTTACGATACTATTATCATGAATCTTATTTATTAGTTAACGCTTTTGTATTCAAGCGTTAACAAGGTAATCTATTCTAATTTTATTAGAACTGATTATCTATTCAGTAGTATTTTATCGCCTGTAACCCCAGAGGGGTTATTTTTTGGGACAATCCCTCAAAACTATTTCCAAACCAATGTAGCTCCTTTCAAGCCAGAATCAACAGTGGTGACCACCAGAACAGCGCCGTGACAATGAAACTCGACGAAGTCCCAGAGAAACCATTTCACTGTCTTGAATCCCGCAGCTAAATTAATCAGACAACAAAATCGGAGAAGTAGGCATAGGTGTACCTTATAGTACACTCACATTAAGGTAGGTAACAAAAATATTGGACACGTATTTTGCGCTTTGGAAACTCGTGTAACGTCATATTCTAAGACATTAGTATGGCATTTTTTGCGGTCAGTGACGTCCCAAACCCCCACTCAAATCAAAGATGCATTATAACTTAAATTCGCAAACAAGCAAGCATTGTTCTGCTCATTTCATTGATTTGATTAAACATAAAATACGTATCCAATATTCTCCAATAATCTAACAGACGGACTAATTAGAATCACATTTTTTCTTGTCAGTAAACATCCCTTTTTCCCAGTTATGTTTGAATTTCCGTGTATTTGTGGGCGAGCCTATTACTGAGAAATTTCTGCAAAGCTATTCACAACAAAAAAAAACAAAAAAACAATCAAACAAAACCGAGCCGACCGTTATAAACAATCGAATCGAAACCGAGTCGACCTTAACACTTTATCGAGTATCAGATTTCTGCATCGAACTATTGGCAAATTAATGCTATTCACAGATTCGATCGACATTGTAGTACAATAAACACTCGTGGCGAAAAATTTGACGAAGCCAATAAATTATCTTTAATGTGTATTTCTATAAGTTTTACTGTAGATTGTACTGAATATCCGTCGAGTAAAAAAAATAATTTTATGCTTCTTGCTTATGGTATAGTACAAAACGACGTTGTAATGCTGATTGGATTACGCTTCCGATAGCATATAACTATCGGCAATGACAATCGAATTTATAACTCGGCTTCGGTTTTGTGAGTAGCGATTTTCGATGGTACGATGGATCGATTGGATACGACTGACAATCGAATGGTTGTGAATAGCTATGCTGATTGAAAAACCGAATATCACTCTGACCGACACTCGGTCCAACAAACCATTAAAATTCTAAACAGTTATATTTTATTTGTTTTAATTGATATGAACTGTTTACTGGTTGGCACAGTCTACTTCAGACTTGTATATCCTGAAACATCGGATCACTCATAATGGGAACTAAACGTTTGTATCAAGGCGTTCGCATTTATTAGAATTAAAAGATGATTTTCAAATGGTTTTGTGGGTAATAAATGTTAAAAAATTGACAAAGTTATATTTTGTGAGAGCCACCTGCACAAGCAAAATTTAAATTAGCAATCGTTTATATTTGAGATCTTTTTAACATAAATCATAAAATTATATCTGATTTTCCCGTAGAATAAGGCCAGTACACCCAAATAATACCAGACAAGTTGCATGCAATCAATTCGACACAAATCCAGACTCTGGACAGCAAATCAGAAATTTCTGATGGCGTAACGCAATTATTAATCGAAATCGGGACTTAAGTGTGTGAACATGACGGTGTGGCGATGCGCTACGCTCCAGTTAAGTGAACTGGAGAAGCACCCACATTTGAGCAAGGTTTGCCAAGTGGTGACAAAATACAACGTTTTAGCGAAGCCTTAAAATCAAATGACATAATGAACCGTTAGTCGCTTCTGATATTTGTAGATCTTTGACAGTCGTTCAGGTAGCTAGTGGCCTGAATGTCTCGCCATCAGCCGTACTAGTAGGTATCGTACTAGCCAGTAACAAGTAGGTAATAGAGTTCAGATAAAATACTGGTTAAAGCTAAATTCTAAATATCGTTATTAGCCTTTTTTTTGGGCGTTAGAAATCATCAAATAACCCCCCTCCCGCTCTTGGGCAGAGCGAAAGGGAGTGTCGCACTTGTAGTGACTAAAAACCACCCATGTTCCTTCTTAGCCCTTTATGTCGAGGTCGCGGTATCTTTTGCGAACAACCCGCGGCCCCTATGAATCGTCATTAGTCTAATGATGATATTTTGAATTTAATGTCTTTCTGCAGCTTTAATAGAAGAAAAATGAAAAAGCTTTGAACTTTATTAGATTGTTGACTAAGACCAGCCATTGGTGTAGGCATCGTCATTTGGTAAAAGCTTTAAAAATATGGATGAACGCGCCAAGCCTCCTGCAGTGACACTGTTCGTTATATTATAGTTATTTTTTATTGGTCGTAAATAACAGAACATTATCGTAGAAAAATGCTTTATTCTTCGTTTCATCTCTACAAGAAGTGGTCTAAGTTTCGTATGGTATACCAGAGTAAGCTTTTTAAAAGCATTTAACTATTTAATGTAACTTTGGTTGGAACCAAAATAATTCGAACAAAATCGCTTTAAAGTTATCAAAAGTTCTAAAACCGTCATTCCCGAAAGGTAATTACGCAGTTACAACTAAAAGCCTAATTTTACGTTCTCAGTATTGAAATGTTCGTCATTATAAAGTTAATCACCGACAAGTCCAGTGTGTAGAAGTGTAGAGGTTTGCAATTATGGTTATTTATTTAATTTGTATTTTGGTATGTTATGTAGATATTTAACTGTCGTTACAGGTGGCCCAATAGTCTGACAACCACTTTTACTAAGTGGTAATGGTAATACAGTTGTACCAACCACACGTGCGTTGTAATGCGTGCACCGTGTAATCGCGCAGGCTAAAGTGTGGTGAAGCTTAAGCGTGTGGTAAACCTATGAGAGCTATCGTATTACCTAGTACCCAGGGTTGTGGAGGTCAGATAGGCAGTCATTCATCATCATCATCATTCCAGCCAAAAAAAAAAGAAAAACTAGATGGCCTTATTACAAAAGTGGTTAAACCTGGGTTTAACTTAGACTTGGTTTATCTCGCATGCCGTCTCACTTCGATAATATTCAAAAGAAAGTGACGGCATGCGAGATAAACCAAATCTAAGTTAAACCCAGGTTTAACCACTTTTATAATAAGGCCGAGAGAGACTAAGACTACAGACTAAAGACTACGAATTAAAACGCAGACTAATAAAACCGCGCATACGACTACGGCTGTCCTCTATTATTCATCAAATTATCTACTTACTAGACGATTTTTCTTGTTTAACACTTTTAAGACCGCGGTTTTATTAGTCTGCGTTTTACAAGTAGCCGGGTTTTAGTTTTTAAACTATATTTTTTTTAATCGAATTTTATTTTTGTGTTTTATTCAATAAATTCGTAATAACATGTTACTTTCATAATGTAGTATTCTACTTAATGTTGGTTTGTTATTTACTTAATACGAGTAAATAACACAGACTAGACCACAAGAACTGTTTGACCGCAATCTAAACGTATATGTTGACTTAAACTATAATATAATATACATATTCGTGATGTACTCGCCAAGACCTTTCATTTGATACCAAACATGTTATGATTTTCTCAATGTAATTTTTTCCGAGCTTAGAATTCGACATTTAAATTCAGTCATAAAAATAATTGTTAAAATTTAAACAGCCTATGTCACGGGGGTTATTCATATGAATCTATTGACACCTCATTTATTAAAATACGTTCAGGAGTCTAGGCGCTACGGCGGAACATACAAACATACATACATACATACATAGACTGCCAAAATCATAACCCTTCCTTTTCGCTTCGCCGTAGTCGGGTAAAAAGACGTCCACTGCTGGATATAAGCCTTCCTTAGGTGTCGCCACAATGACCAGTCCCGTACGTCTTGCATCCAGCGGGTCCCCGCAACCTCCACCAGGTCATCGGTCCACCTAGTAGGAGGCCTTCCATTACAGCATCATCCGGCAGTATTCAATTGCATTTGGTTAGACTGTAAGCCGACCCCAACATAGTTGCGAAAAGACCAAGCCTATGGCATGATATTATAATTTATAATGTTAGGTACTTATTGGTATTGTATCTCTCTTACGCAAAAACGGTAAAAGCATAATTGAACGTGATTCATTTAAGAAAAAATATTATCAATCACCCACTTAACATCCTTAGCAGTCAGAACCTTGATATAACACAGTAGCTGACATTACAACACGTGTTGTAGTACAACATAATCATATTTACGTTTACTTCACCTCCACACATTTCTGTAGCATACGGTTATGACATGTGCGTAAACATGCCTTAGGTCGTTATATAAAATCGAGAATGTATCACACGTGTCTTTGATAAAATGCTGTAGAAATGTTATGGTTACATAACGGAGTGATTCAAAAATGTGTCATACTAGCCTGAGGGCATCCACTTTTGTTCTCGTAGCGGCGATTGGCGGCGGCGACCTCTTGCACCCGGCCCTGGTGCAAGCCATGGTCCGGGGCGAGGAGGAATGGGACGCCGTCGCCTCCTTCTGCGAAGCAGTGATGCTAGCGAAGGAGGTGGCGGAATGAACCTCTCGTCCCAGCCGCCGCGGGAGGCGCTTCGGGCGTCGGGGGCCACGTGATGGCTTCCAGCCACCGTAGACGTGGGCCTGTGGACGGTGAGTCATCACTCACCGTCCACAGGCTAGCCCGCCGTCCGTCCATCTTACGACGACGACAGGCCGTGTCGACGGCGCGTTCAAAAGATTGCTTCCATTATGCGCCAAGTGCGTGGGAGCGGCAATGACATCCTGAAGGTTATTAGTGAAGGCTGCGGGTTGTTCACAAGTTACCGCGGCCTCGACATATAGGGCTAAGAAGGAACATGGGTGGTTTTTAGTCAGTAGAAGTCTGACACTCCCTTTCGCTCTGCCCAAGAGCGGAAGGGATTATTTGATGATGTTCCACCCGCCAAAAACAAAGGTTATTAGTGAAAAGCCGTACAGCACCATTATGGCGCATTGGGTACGTGTCCAGTCCATGCACATAAACCCGGTGCGTCAGGTGGATGCAGCAGATATATGAATAAAGCAATATTTTAAAATATTTAATTCCATTTACTAACATAGTTTATAACCAACGACGAGCGGAGATGTGTGAAGCGTAGAGCACACTCCTTGTATGCTCTACGCTTCACACATCTCCGCTCGTCTCCGCTTGGGTGGGTTGGTTGGAAAAGATTAGTTAGATTAATAAGTTATTAGACTTTCGGGCCAAAAACTGCGTGTAACGGCTGTCAAACATCTGCAAATGACAGCCGAGACCAATGTCTTAAATGTGCTTTTCGAGGCACGTAGGATACTTGATACATTATGATGCGCACCCATCCACAGGCTGACCTAGAAAAAGTATATTATTGCCATTTCGAATAATGATAATAATAGGGTATTTCACCAAAAAAATCTAATTAGTCCTCTGCCAATAAGGATGTTTACTGACTTAAAATAACCTGATTCTAATTACTGTGTAATATTATCGAAAAATATTGGATACGTGTTTTTGTTTTATCAAATTAATAAAAATTTACGAAAATAAAACGTGTCAAAGACCATGAGTGGGGGCTTTTTTCAGGGTAAAAATGTACTAACTTTGTGACGCGACTTTTCGAAGCACTGTATTGTCTTCCTCTTTTGTTAAAGCAAAAAAAAAACGTGTGGCACTCAGAGACTGCCGCGGTAAAGCTATTAAGCTAGCATTTTTCAGAGAAAGGAACCTCCTAACAATACGAGCCGTGTCCAGGAGTACCGCTCTCTGCATCAAGCCCTTGATCCTCCTCCTCCACCTCCTCCTCCTCCTCCTTCTCCTCCTCCTCCTCCTCCTCCTCCTCCTCCTCCTCCTCCTGCTCCTCCTCATTATTATTAGTATTATTTTGCATATTAGATATAACAGAAAGTCATTAAAAGTTCTGCTTTTCAACGATAGATGGCAAAACTAAAAACTAAAAAGTATCACCGCTGTGCCGGTCGGAGTGTTAGGTTATTTTCGTTACGGAATTTCTGGATTCGGTCTCCACACTCAAGGCCCGCGGTAGAAGCTATGCAATAGCTTAAAAATACGGGTCCATTATTTTTTTAAAGAAAACCTATCTGAGGGACTAGGTTAATAGAATTTTTGGTGAAATAACCTATTCAATTACAAAATTTACCCTTTCCACCGCCAATTCCCACGGGTTTACTCTCTACGTTATCGCTAAAACTACAAAATAAATAACCCTGGATAATTCACCCTACGCCCATTTGATTTTATTCAGATTAGGTCCATTCGACCCTTGGTTAACCTTACTTGATACAATAATCATTTTATTGCGAATCTAATACCTTTCTGTAGGTTAATGACCTCGAAATAGGTTTGGTCTAATGTTAGTGCACTATTAAGTTTTAATAGGCCTACGATGTTAGGCTAATTAGCTTTTATTAAAAGGGATTTGATAGTGAAATTGTTATAATACTATTTGTTCTACTTTAGAGCATACTAGACTACTTTATAGTTCATGAGAGACTAGATATCTTTTTGATTCTAATTAAATGAACATTTTAATACTTGATTTTGAGCAGCCAATAGTCAAGACTCGAGTCTAAAGGTGTGTATTTAAAGGAGTTTATAATAGGGTAGTTAACAAAAAAAAAACACGAATTAGTCCGTCACATAGATTTCCAAAAAATATTGGACACTTATTTTTTCTTTTTTCACGTAAACAAACAATGAAGACGATACAGTGCTTTGAAAACTCGTGTGACGTCATACTCTGAGACATTAGTATGCCATTCTTTAGGGGTCAGTGACATCACCAACCCCCACTCAAAACTTTGACGCGTTGTATTTTCGTCAATTTTGATTGATTTGATAAAACATTAAATACGTATCCAATATTTTTCGAAAATCTAACAGACGGACCAATTAGAATCATATTTTTTTTAGTCAGTAAACATCCCTATTACGTAAAGCATTGGAATGCAATTTGGAAAGCAGCAATTTCTCAGTTGCAGCCTTGGAGTCAGGATTTGTTCCCAGCCTACTGCCATCATCATCATCATCCACAGCCCGAACTCACCCACTGCTGGGTATAGACCTCTCTTTTCTTGCAATCTCTAGGGTCATGTACCAGCCTCATCTAGGTTTATCCCCCGATGGTAACTACGAGTATGTCGTCTGCCGGTCTGCCTGTCTGCCTGTCTGCCCACTTCGCCGCCAGACGACCCACACTATTTGTTTCTATTCTATTGCCATCAACCGGGTCTGTGTTTAAAAAAACTGGTGAAATAAGGGTGTACATTAGCTACACCTCTGCTTTACCCTTTGGCTATTCCTGGCTTGATGTTGTATGATAAGCAGTGAACCTGATGTCGAAAGAAAGAAGTCACTTTTTCTGCAAGTCAAACTTGACTGTCGACTTTTTTTTTGCAAATATGTGATCAAATAGACTTGTCGGGTTTTGGTGTTCTAAAAGATTTTGGGAGGTTCTGAGAGGTGGGCTGCGGGATGTTGTAAGAGATACCGCGGCCTTGACATATAGGGCTAAGAAGGAACATGGGTGGTTTTTAGTCAGTAGAAGTCTGACACTCCTTTTCGCTCTGCCCAAGAGCGGGAGGGGTTATTTGATGATTTTACACAAGCCAAAAAAAAAGGGTCTACCTCAACGTATCGGGGTTGCGGGTTATGTTGGGGCTGCGTGCTGTTCGAAAGAGATACTGAGGCCTCGGCACAAAGGGCTAAGAAGGAACATGGGTGGTTTTAAGAGAGTAGGAGTCTGACACCTGCGAGCGAGAGGAGTCATTTGATGATTTGCCACTCACCAAAAAAATAAAAAAGGGTCTATCACAAGGTGATGTCCTAGATGTTGTTTTTTGTTAAATTCAATGTGCCCTAGACTAGGACGAGACGTACCTAAACATCGAAACTGAAAAGTTCACACTAATTAAACTTGTTCTAAAGCTCATAAATACGAACTCCGCCAAATAATAAACGAAGCACTTAATAATATTATTTTAAAATTAAATAAACTACTTGCATTTAATTAAACAAGTTATTTACTTTTAGAACATATTAATTAGATATTATTTGCGTAACTTTGAATTTGAATTGAAGTTATCAGGGTCTTTGGAGTCTCTTCGAGTTGTATGAGAAAGGCTTTTCCATCATAAATAATTATTCCAGGGAACATGAATTTCATGGAACCAGGTTGGGAATATCCCTTGTTTGTTGGACCAAGCTGGTGCCGTTACACACTTCGCTTACCGATACGCGTATTCCACTGTTGGACTTATTTGCTCCATCGGCCATCGGTCCTTTGACGAAGATGACTAGCCTACTGACACTTAAATTTGCCAAAGATTTATTTTTTTTCCTATTGGAACATCTCTTATGTTCCAATAGGAAAAAAAATAAAAAAATATATTTAATTTATTTTTTTAATACTCACACTAGTAATTTATCCTGTATCGTGGGTGCGTTTACAAACATTCATATTCATTTAATTAAACTCACATTCACAAACCAAGCACCCAAACCCGAAATAACTGTCTGTAGGCCATACAAATATTTGTATGTAACCACCGATGGCATCATCTGTCAAACCCTCAAATACGTTGGGGTTCGTATCCAGTCTAACAAGATTCAGCAAAATATTGATACAGCGAAGTGACCTCCCTCCGCCTTTGCTAATGATTGTCAGCGTTTCGGGCCACTGACTATTTGTAACAACTGTCAAAGATCTACAAGCCCTTAACGTGGTTTCTGGGGTATGAAGAAATCTTGGTATCGAATGGAAAGTCACCCATCCAAAGACCAACCTAGGCAAGCGAAGCTTACCCTAAAGATCGATCCGAGTGACTGTTATTATTAAGCCACGAGCTCCTCCATTTTTCCGCCAACATATTACACTTAAAAATGAAAACTCATCCGTCTTAGCACAAAACTTCCTTAAACCCACTGATGCACCTAAAAATTATGCTAAAAGTTATGCTAAATCTTCCTGAAGCAAAAGCATCCTCATCAACCTTAATGTTTGTACATGCCTTTTATATTTCACACAAATAGGACAAGTATAGGGCCTTAAAGCCAGTACACCTGGCTTCAGGGTAATGAATTTTGCACCGTTATACTGAACATATACTAGCTCGGATTATGCCGCCGGTATTACCCGAGGTTAGCCGAAGTTTTACGAAAGTTGGGTGGTATCGAAAAATGGGTTTGGATTTTGGTTAGTGAAATGTAGGGCTATTTATTAAATTGACTTAAGTGGAGTTTCTGGATCTCGGTTGTCTAGATGCAGATGTGAGGCAGTTTTGACGAAAATGTCCTGACAAAAGTCCTGGGTATGAATGTGGATGCCTATTACAGTAAAAGTAAATAAAAGACGATACGTCTAGAAAGTGGTGTCTTTTGAGATGATGCTTATGGCCATGTATGTTCCATAGCTCTTCGAAGCTCTGAATGTGTTGTAAAAGAATAATAGAACATTAGCAGGAAAATAAAATAAAATAGATACAAATACAAATTAACGTAACTAGTGAAACTCCTACGGCGTGATGAGCGTAGAATGTCTAATGGTAATTAAATTAAAATACATAAAATAAAACAGTTGGAAAATAAAACAAATTATGAGTGACGTCAATTTATTTCTCGTATTTTTCTCAGCAGACCCTTTCATTTGAGTAATTGTTAGGTACAGGGTAAGGTCTCGGAGGTGGTGTTGAGGTAGAAATAAGTGGACTGTATACTGGCTGGTTTTTAACTAAATATATTATAAACGATCGCGACTTGTGTACAACGCGGTGGCCCGGTGAGAAGTGTCTTGTGGCGCGTCGTCCGCGCCGCCCGTCGCCCGCGCAGCCCCGCGCCGTGCGTCACACCGCCTGGTACAGCAGAGCCGCTCACACGCGCTGCACCTGCGGCACCTGAAGAGGTCGAGGTTCGATTCTCGACATATTCCCGCCCACGTTGAGATGAGCATCATGAGGAAGTTAATCTTGAGCTGGAAGAGGGCAAATATTATTATATGCTCTCCGAATGTTGCCCCTCCTCGTCTTCACTTCAGCAACACGATTGATCCCGTCGACACCAGGATTGACCTTAATTATTCTTCCCAATGGCCATAATAATGGTGGAAGAGTCTTGTCCTTTACAAGTACCAAGTCGTTAGCCTTGAGTTCATTGTTGGAGGACTCATTGTTGGAGTAATATTGTGGAAATGCATTCAAAATTCGGCCCGCCCTTTTTGCTATATTGGATTTAGAATAACGTCACCTAGCTAACCATAAATTGTCATCCAAACTAAATATGTAGTAGGTATGTCAAATATCAGCTGAATCGCAAAAACCTGGAAATTAAACTACTAAAATTGGCTGCAGCTAATAAAAACGTGCTAAAACAGTTAATTTCGTGATCAACGCCAGCTGTTAACGTAGTTACTTAAAATTAAATTGTTTAAGTAATATTTTTGCGAAGTTCGTAAATTAATATGCTAAAATATTGTTCTTTGTATGCAGTACGCAGTCCTGTCTGCATCTAAAGCAATAAACTGTTGATTGCACCTTCATAACTCTACATTCATCATAATAAAACACTTTTATATTCCAAACGTTCCATTTTAAATTAGAACCAAAAAATAACATAACACTATCAAGTTACAAAGTTCTATTATTTCAATTCGCTTTCCTGAGAAAAGTGCACTCTCAATTCGGTCGGGTAATAGCAAACTTGTCAAAGCACTTTTATATCGAGTGGCTATTCGGTGGAGCTAGCACCTGAGTTTTACGATAATGAATATTATGGGCTGGCTTAGGACGAGGGTATCCCGACGGTAATACTTTGTAGCGATACAAGAGGGAAATTTTGGATGTGAAGTTTGGGACGCTTTTATTATAATATAATATAATATAATAATATAATATTCCACAACTATCACACAACGCCATCTAGTCCCAAGCTAAGCAGAGCTTGTGTTATGGGTACTAGACAACTGATAAACATACTTATATATTCCTAAATACATACATATTATAGATAAATTACACCCAGACACAGAACAAATGATCGTGCTCACCACACAAACATTTGTCCTGGGTGGGAATCGAACCCACGACCTCCGGCATAGCAGTTATTGTCACTAACCACTAGATTAACAGGCCAATCAAAATATCTTTTGTTTTCACAGAAAGTTTAGTACTGTCAAAATATCATGCCTGTAATTTCCGAAGGTTTAGGAAGAGGTGAATCTAAATCAATCTGCGATTGTTGTTCATGGGGTTTTCCAACAGGATTTTATCAAGAGCAGGCACTGAGTTTGAATTTGTGCTTAGTTGATGGGAAAAGGCTTGGCCCTATTCTATAATATTTTGGTGTAACGTAACGCTTTTGGGATTACAGGTGTGATGTTGTGTAGTAAAAAGCTGATTAATTTCTACGATATCATAATTTGCACCAAAAGCACCTTTCTGCACACGCCCTTAACACAGCTATTTACGTAGTGGGCCAAAGGAATTTATAACGTTAAGCTGCACGATGGGAAATATTCAACTACTACTCACATTACCCATATAGGTCGTGAGGTAACAAGGATAAAATGTTTTCTATGATGAACTTTGTGGAGAAAGGATGCCTGTTTTAGCCAAAATTATTTGCATTAAATATGTAGCGAAAACCATTTTGTATGAACGAGTATTTATACAGCGTCGATAAATACAGGTATAGGGATGTTTACTGACTTAAAAAAACATGATTTTAATTACTCCGGCTGTTAGATTATCGAAATATATTCGATACCTACGTATTTTTTGTTTTATCAAATCAATAAAAATTGACGAAGATAAAACGCGTCAAAGATTTGAGTGGGGGGTTGGGACGTCACTACAATGTCATACTAATGTCTCAGAAAATGACGCCACACGAGTTTTTAAAGCACTGTATCGTCTTCATTGTTTGTTTACGTAAAAAAAGAAAAAATACGTGTCCAATATTTTTTGGAAATCTATCTGACGGACTAATTAGTTTTTTTTTGTTAACTGGGTAGTTAACAAAAAAAAACTAATTAAAAAAGAAAAAATACGTGTCCAATATTTTTTGGAAATCTATCTGACGGACTAATTAGTTTTTTTTTGTTAACTACCCAGTTAACAAAAAAAAACTAATTAGTCCGTCAGATAGATTTATTCTTTTTTATTATTGCAGAAAAATAATCCAAATTCAAATGTTTAATGCTGGACACAGTGCCTAATCATATATTTCAAGATGTCTAGTAAATGCGCAGTTTACTGTTTTGTACCAATTCAGGCATGCAAAATTTATCATTAAATTTATCATTAAATTTATCGGTAAATGTTATATTTTGTGTCAATTTTAGCTTAATTCATTATCCAATTAAGATTCTGCTAAAGCTGCCATTTAAGATTCTCTGCCCTCTTTCCATGCATAAAATAAAGCCCTACCTAAGCACCTTATTTTTACCAAACCAAATGATCCTGTCAAATACAGGTGACGCGAAAAAATCTGTCAAAAACAGCTGACACCGGACAAAACGATACCAATATTGAAATCGCGAAAGCATTCAACCTTGACCGCCTGAATGACATGTTTGCCGATCTTGTCTAACATACCATATAACCAAAAGCAATCCACGGTGGGTTTGTTCCACCCTGTAATACCCTGTTCAACCCTAATAAATCTACCTATGTCCCATTTAGGATTTTTGTTTACATTGCTATTACGTGTTTCGAATATCTGGTGTGTTTCCAAACGTATTTTGCGACGAGTGATAGCTTTTTGTTTTTTTTTTTGTGGTATTTTATTGGTGTAAATGGGTTTATTAAACAGGTGCGGAGTATAAGGTGAATTAAATGGAAGCTATGACGTAGATTTTGAAAATTAAGTTGGATTATTTTATAATGTAGCTATAACCGAGTGGCAACCAGGAACTGAAAAGGGATGTGTCTCTTATGCCTCCTCCACGTCCATGCGTTGGAGTACTAATTGAAAGGTCAAAGGTAAGGAAAGGTTAATTAGTACTCGCAACGTATACTGACCATCGGACCAATAAAGGGTGTAAAAGTACCCTTAACACAAACGCAGGACACTTGTTCTCCCCACCACTGCGATAATTTTTTGGTTCTAGACCATACCTGGGAACCCCCTAGTTACGGAGATATCGGGGGTCATGGTTCCAAATTTTACACAGCTGTTTTTATAAATACTAGTTTTTCAGATTACAACTTTACTTAAATTACCTCCATGACCCGTTTACTATTCAAAGCATCCACTAGCACAATGTTTTAATAGTGCTTATAACTATTGAGTTTTACCGAAAAATGTGATATTTGACCCCAAAAAAAAAGTCGTTTCCCAGCAAAAATTTTGCGTAGGGGTACTCAGTTTGATGTACACAATGCTTGGTTGCCGTATGTGTGAAGGGTTAATTTACAGCCTGTATATTTAACCTTATTAGTTGAAGTTCTTAGGCCACTCACGTCTGTCTTGTATAACCCTCTTATCCCGCTCTGCCTTTTATCACTACCGAACCTTCAAAGTTACTTCTACGTTTACCAGCTTCTCCACGTTTTTAAATTCACTCAGTTTGTTTAAAATACGATAAGATTCTTTTTTTATGAAATGAAAGTGGTTTTTTTTTTAATTTCCGATATCTGAAGGACTTTTCAGTTTTCATAGCGTGAGCGGTGTGCGCACAGCGTTCCCCTTTGCTTTGCGAATAGTTTTGACTAAATATTATCCTAGCATCGAAGGTTTTAGTATTAAGGCATCTGATTTGGTGGAAGGAGTAATAGTATTGTGCTAACTGTCTTAAGACGCCTTTTTGTATATCTTTTTCAACTGTGCAAACTTTCTGTACATAAAAGTAAGTAGCTCTACGCAAAAATTTTAACTGAAAACGGAATTTTTTGGAGCATAATATCACGTTTTACGGCGGGACTAAATGTAACGCACTTAAAACATTTTTCTAATGGATGAAAATAGTACGAAGGTTGTAGAGGTATTCAAATTGAAGTTTAATCATTAAAAAGTCATGAAACCCCAATATCTCCGTATATTCTACCTATCCATTCGAGGAGTATAGGCGTTACGTTATTTTATATTAACAATACAAAATCATCATAATTCATCACCAACTGGCCACGGAATATACACCTCTCCAATCGTACACCATTTAACTCGATTCTTAGCAGATGATCGGACAAAAAAAAAACTAATTAGTCCGTCAGAAAGATTTACAAAAAATATTGAAGACGTATTTTTTCTTTTCACATAAACAAAAAATGAAGACGATATAATGCTTCGAAAACTCGTAAACTCCTCGAAAACGTCACATGTCAGTACAATTTTTGCCTACAAATAACATCCCAACCCCCAACACAAACTCATAATCTTTGACGCGTTTTACCTGCATAATTTTTTATTAATTTGATAAAACTAATTAGAATCATATTTTTTTGACTTAGTCCGATCCCCTATTACACTACTGCAAATGTTGTTGCGCAGAGAAGAGCCTCCTTGTAGTCTTATATTGTAATTTATCCTAAAGCCTAATAGAATCTTGAAAATGCCGTACACAAAAAAGACACCAAATCAACTTCCAAAACCAATTTTTCACCCCCCACTTCCAAAAAGACAGCCATAAAACAAAATGCTCCACATTTCCTCATGAGTTCGAAACGTAAAACAAACGCTAATTGGGTTCCGTCGGATGATTGCGTTCATCAAAACTTCGGGGCAAACGTGTTGCGGGTTCCGTAGGTAGCAGGCGGTCGATAGCGGCTGCAATTAAGTATGTTGATCACGTGTCCAGGACGTGGTGGCAATTAGGAATTGTTAAGTGATGTCGGAGGTGTGAATGTGTAGGTTTGGCTGGGTTAGGAGTTAATGACGTATTCAGTTGTTCGTATCGTTATTATATAACATCACGACTGTAGGGCCTGGGCGCCTGTACGCCTGAAGGGTTAGGTAGAGCTGTACCTAATAGTACTACCCACATTTTTACAGAGATGTTTAAGTTCTTAGTAATATGGGGTGTATTGCCATTAACCGGGCAAAGATCCAGTACCCAGTATTTCACTTTGCGCGCTTGGACTAATTGACCAGCTACGCAGTTTGTTCATGTATTGTTGTTTTATGTCATGTATTAAATCTCAAATCTGTCCAATAGTGTCCAAGTTGCTACGTCATCGAATCTAAAAGAAGAAAAAGAAACAACGATTCTATCTGTATATTTATGTATTAGTATGCACCAATTTATGTATTATATTTACAAAATTAAAAAAAAAAAAAAACGTTGCCCCACACTAGGAATTTCTCCTGTATCGTGGGTGCGTTTACAAACATTTAAACTCCCATACACAAATACCCAGACCCGGAACAACTACCTATCTGAAAATGGTATTATCCTTATTTTTATTGTTTTTGTACTCTACTACAGTGCTGTCCTTTTTAACCCAAAGGTTGACTGACTGGTAGAGAATGCCTTGTGGCATTAAGTCCGCCTATGTACCACTATTGTACATAAAGTTAAAATAAATAAATAAAAAGAATACAAATATTAATAGTAATAATATATTATAAATGCTTGGATAACTTTTTTCTTTTAAAAAAAAAAATGTTGCCCCACACTAGGAATTTCTTCTGTATCGTGGATAACTCTGTCAGGCTCGCTCTGTCACTCGTCGGGGCTGCGGGATGTAGTAAGAGATACCGCTAAGAAGGAATATGGCTGGTTTTTAGGCAGTAGAAGTCTGACACTCCCTTTCGCACTGCCCAAGAGCGGGGTTATTTGATGATTTTACACCCGCAACAAAAAGGCTCTTACTGCCCCGTCGGTGTAGTGAATGCAAGCGCGACTGCTGAGCTCGAGGTCCTAGGTTTTATTCTCGAGTTGGGCAAAGTGTTATCTGGGGGCACGGCAGTGCCCCCGCCAAGTCGAGCAATAAAGCAGCACGGCCGTTAGCTATTACAATGGCCTGTTTAACATTGGCAAATGCGATGCGATGGCCAAGTCAATCTTGTATTTAAAACATCAAAGGTTTTTAAGTAGGGATTAAATATATTAACTTACTTGGTGTTACATTGATACCAATTACTTTTAACGGTAACGGCAATTTACTTTTTACGGTAAAAGTGAGTTGCTCGGCTTGGCTTTTTTTACAAGTTTTGTTTTTGGTGGGATTAAGTTTTTCCATTAAGGATTTCTCAGTCTGTAGCAGGAACATAAGCTTAATTCATGCCCAGTTGATGGCAATAGACTGCCCCCCTTTTAAAGAGAACTTTAATACAATAGGGTGTTTCACCAAAGAAATCTAATTAGTCCGTCAGTTAGAATATCGAAAAAATATTAGATAATTATGTGTTTTTTGTTTTATCAAATTACTTTAAATGATCAAATAACGAAAATAAAACGTGCCAATGATCATGAGTGGGGGCTTGTGTCGTCACTTTGTGGGTAAAAAAGTACTTACTTTGTGACGTGACACGACTTTTCGAAGCACTGTATCGTCTTCATCTTTTGTTTACGTTAAAAATAGAAAAAAAAATGTGTCCATCATTTTTTGAAAATGTATCTGACGAACTAATTACATTTTTTTGATGAAACAAAATGTATTATATTATAATTATGCTATTGACAAAATGCGGGTGTACTTATGGGGTACCTTCACTTGCCTAACCCGTTAGGGATTTCAAGCGTAGGTAATGTTATACAAGAAAAATACCAAAAAATTATACTACTATTTGATCTATTTCCATCCTCAAAACCACTTTGCCTATTTTTTTTTCAGGAACAAAGTACTAATACTCGTACACGCAAAACAAAGAATAGTCAATTCACGCTTCGAAATAACCACATGCCACGAACGGCACCGAATCACGCCGATTCAAACGCTCGTATTTGAAAGTGTAAACACAGGACCGAAGCCAAAACGTTTGAAACTGCAGAACTGTATGCAAAAATGTTAAATGACACCGCGGAGCAATAAAACCGACCACCGACGATTTACACTTGCGTAGGTACTGAATAAAAATGTGTGGTGGACTGTATTTTGCTCTAAATGTAGCGGGTTCTGTGTTTAACAGGATATAGCAGTGGTATACTCATACTATGCTTGCTGGGGAGTTAGTTCCGCTACTTCTTCTTTCAAGCTAAAACACTAGGAAGTTTCGGAGGGTGTGCGTTTTGGGGGACTGTCTCTTGTAAATAAGTAAAGTAAAATAAAGAAAATTTTGACGTTTCAAAGAGGATTATCAGCCTAGTTTGAATAAATGGGTTTTGATTTGATTTGATACCAATATATATAATATACCTATTATTTTTCTTGACTTGTCATATATCCCAGTACTGGGAAGACACCTCCCTTTTCTCCTTTCAAACTTTACTACTTATCTTGTGCGATATCTAGCCATTTTCAAGGTCAGCCGGATGGCCACACCAGTTTTTGATAGCAGTGATACTTGTGGTGTAGGTGTTGGACTACAAAGTCATAGGTCGCAAGCTGAGACCAAATAAAAAGTACTTTTTATTTGGTCTGAGGTCGCAAGTATGAGATTCATGTGCGTATTGTATGAATTGTTTATTTATTTATTATAACTTTTGTGCACTAGTAATCAAACTGTACAAAGGCGGACTTCCGCCTTTACAAATTATCACTTTCTTCGTTAAAGGAGAACTTCGTGAGGTAACAAGCATCATCATCATCAGCCATAAGACGTCCACTGCTGGACAAAGGCCTCCCCCATAGAACGCCGTAACGAACGACAACCTGCCGTTTGCATATACCGGTTGCCCGCGACTCTCACGATGTCGTCGGTCCACCTGGTGGGAGGCCTACAAACGTTGCGTCTACTGGCTCGTGTTGGCCACTCGAGAAGCTTTCTTCCCCATCGGTTGTCGGTTCTTCGAGCGAAATGGCCTACTCACAAGTAACAAGCATGCCTGTGAGGAAAAAAATCTTAACGGCATGTATAGTCAAGTTAGAGGAACATGGGTGGCTTAAAAACTCAAAAACCACGTTAGAAACTAACCTGACGATAAAGAAGAAAAACATTGTTATACCAATTAACCTATAATAAGGCTGGGACACAGGCTTCCGTCTGTGAGTGGAAGCACACAATAAAACACGCGGCATATAGAAGGTAAGATGTAATGATTGATTTCAGGACCATGTCAAAATCACTGTTTATCTAATGATCGGCAACTCTCATACAGAATTGCCAGCTTGCGATGATCGTCGTTCCACCGAGGGCATGAAGGGCTTATATGTGCCGTATTGATGGCAATAAGCCCCCTTTTACATATGAGTTAAACAAAACTGGTAAAATGTAGATGTATAGTCAGCAGCACCAAATTATGTATACATTTAGCAACGTTTAGCATAAATTTTCACCTACTATACTGATTTAAGTTGCATGTTACTTAACGAAATTAATATTTTGGAACCCATATTAAGTATATAAGTAGGCCAAATCTCAAAATAGTAATAGTATTTCACGAGTAATTCGCGATTGAATTTTGCTAAGTGTTAATATTATTGCTCGTGACTGTACTGTTAGGTAAACCTCTGCCTAATTTTAAGAGGGTTACAGGCGCGATGATGATAATGACACCGTAGTGGTCTTTTGATACACCGTCTGTTCTATTTTTAAACGTCAATGTATACGTCTGTTTCTACTCCAAAGACTTTTGTTTTATTTTTATAAGTATGCATCCACCGAAGTTACTGTAACAAATGATAAATTATATTTATTTTTCTAATTGGTTTGTTACAAACACTAGCTAGATGAGGCCGGTGTTTCTTAACTGACTACTCCGAGAAGAAACATCCGATACAAACTCAAAGATCATAGTCGCTTTTAAGGTCCAGACATAATCTTGTTATACACACATGAAGGGTTGCGGGGCGGCGGTTGCGCGTTGCGGCGTGCATTCGTTGTTCCGTGATTCGAGGTCTCGTTGTGTTGTACGTCGCTGCGTGCTTTTTTGCTTGCAGTGTTCGTCGTTGCGGGCATTCGGCGGTGTGTGGCTCGGCGTGGTGTCTTTCGGAATGACGTATTGCACTCGTAGTTTTTCGTAGTTTTGTTTTATGAATTGTTCTTATGACATTCAGAAGTGCCAGTAATGGTTTAATTAAAATAAATGCTTTGAGTTTGAGTTAGAAGACTATGCAGATTAGTGTCTGAGATGGTCTTTTGAAGAAAGTACCACATAGTATTGAGTGGACCCGTCCAGTCAGTGCCAGCATTTGTCAGTTATCGTGGAGCTCGACTTGTAACTTAAGGAGTTAAACGTCACAACGTACAATACCAAAGAAAGGACATTTGGGTGGGTGGCATATAGTATTCAAACTACCAGACAATCGTTGAAATTAAAAAAAAATCCACATGTGTCTCACATTCACAATATAAAATAGTTTTCTATAAAACATATTTTCAGTATCTTTTAATCGCAAGAAAACAACAAAAGCTCGTACGTTTCGCGTAGGCGCCGATCCCTTCCTACCTTTGTGGCATCAAACAAAGTGCGAACCGTTGACACGCAAGAGGAATCCGCATTCACGCACCCATGTAACCTAAACCCCGGGACGACCACAAAGTCCTGAAAATTCAAGGAATCCTAAAAAACTTTCGGGTATTTTTGTATTTCCCACTTTTTATTCGGAACCAATACCTACAAATTCCGGAAGCATTGGAAACATTCGGCCGCTACAATATATATTGAAAAAAAAAAGAAAACCTATAAATAAAAATGCTTTTTGGATAGCGTAATCAATTCAACCTTTTTGCAGCCCAACGGACACAATTTGAAGATAGAATGGAGACTTTTCAACTAGAAAATAGGATACAATTGTATTGATTTTAATTCTTTATTGTCGACACAAATATGGAAGCTTTGTTGCAAATAAAATGTTCGAAGGTAATAGGTCCATTGTTTTGAAATTGATTTTGTTTCGTTCAGTGCTTCGAAAATTTCATTTTGATAATTTAAAGTAAATAATATTATAGTTCATTAAATTGCATTGAATGCGATTGCATGCAGCGGAGATGAGAATGCAGAGATGGATGTGTGGAGTGACAAGAATGTACATAGTCAGGGATGACTAATTAGAGGAAGTTTGAAATTGGCACCTGTTACAGAAAAAATAGAAGGAAGTCGTTTATCTTGGTATGGTCATGTAATGGGGAGGGATGAAACGCATGTGACTAAAAAAGGTGATGGATAAAAATATTGATGGATGGAGAAGGAGAGGAAGGCCAAAGAAAAGATGGATGGATTGTGTGAAGAATGATATGAATGAGAAAGGAGTAAATGCCACCGTGACGTCTAACAGGGAAGAATGGAAGAAGAAAATGTGTTGCGCCGACCCCAAATATAATGGGATAAGGACAGGAAGATGACGATGATTATAGTTCATTAAATTTTTCCCCTCCCGCTCTATTTTGTAAATTTGGTTTTTTTTTTACATATTTTGTCGACTGTGGTAACTGTTGAAATTTTTATTTTGTAGCTTTGTATGGCGTAATAGGATTTGTACAAATATGTAAGCTTGGTAATGTACATTCGATTACCTCTTAATCAGTAAAGTAGTAAATAAAAAAAACTTTTTTATAATCATACGAAAATATTGTCCTATAAAAGAAGATCGTAAAGGAGACAGGGTTATGAACACGTGAACACGTCTCATACATTAAATATTGTAATAAAATAAATTAAGTTAGAGTTTTATTTCGTAGATATTTTTTTACGAGTATCATAATGACTTGGGTCTGTAAAGTTAGGTTATTTCTGCCTAACTCTGTTTTTCTACCAGATAATTTAGTGCTATGCTATACAACTTTGCTATGGATGCGATTGATACCCACCAATCATATTCATTAGTCCACAAAGCATAGCACTGGTGGAAACTTATACAACTAAGCTACGTTTTGGTTATATTGAACTAACTGATACCCGCGGCTTCACCCGCATGGATGTCGGTCAAATTATATATAAAAACTTTCCTCGAGAAACACTCTATCCATTGGTGAAAACAACATGTAAATCGGTGCTATAGTTTTTTGACAGACAGACGCGGCGAAGGTCTTTGTTTGAAATAATACTAGCGGACGTCGTCCTGCCCGGACAGCAGGGCCACCTACCGGGTCTAATCGTAAATCTAAAAATCTAAACTATTCTCGAAACCACGTATACAAAATGAAATGACAGAAATTAATGACATAACAACATGCTTGTACTGTCAACACTGAAAAAAGTTTTAATTTGACAGCACAATCCTTATCTGAAAAAGTTTGAATTTTACAGGAAAATAAATGGCGGATCATTTTGTTAATGGGGATTAACAAAATGATCCGCCATTTATTGAATTCAATTGATATTTATTGATCGAATGTGCGAAATATTTCTTTTGAATTCAATTGATACACATTGTGTAATAGGCAGGCACATGAGGTTTTATTTTTATTTCCAAGGCAGTAAGTCCAGTTCTGTTTGGGCTGACACAATGTAAATGAAATGAAAACATCACACTTTTCGTTATTAGTTTTACACATAACATTCTAAATGGCGAAGAATAAAAAATAAGGATAAACCTATCACTTAAGTACATAAGTACACCACTTACAGATAAGTACATGGATATCGTATCTAATAAATTAAAATGTTCTAATATTTGAATTTGTGTTATGTTTATTCTAAAAAAACTTATTCAACATAATTATGCTAAGTACGTAAAAACATACTAAATTATTATAAGTATAAAAATATATATTATGTACGTATGCACGGTGACCAATCAAGCTTAACGAAACCAAATTATGATATTAATTATGATATTTGTGCAACGCAGACCAAAATTAATTTACATAAAAAAATTACTCACATTACGTACTTGACAAAAGAATCTAGTAAATTTTCTAAAAAATTTTGGATACATATTTTTTCTTTTTTCACGTAAACTAAAAATAAAGACGATACAGTGCTTCAAAAACTCGTGTGATGACACATTTCAGTATTTTTTTCCGTCAATTTTTATTAATTTGTTTCAATAATCTAACTAACTGACGGATTAAATAGAATCAATTTCTTTTTAGTCAGGAAAGTAGACAATTCTGATTTACGCACTGGGATTTGTACTATATTCAATTAAACAATCGGTTTTATCATAGACAGGTCTTTCAAAAAATTACATTGAGGCTTCGAACCCCATTTTTTCTCAAAGTTTGAAAGGTTGTGTAAAAAACCTACAAAATTGTATGCTGTAGATCGTAATAACAACTTTCAACCAAAGTTTGTTTGACCAATATACATGTACTAAACTCTTTTTGAGATAAAGCACCTTTAAAAAAATTGCAAAATAACTTTGTCATTCATACAAATACTATGTAAAACAAACCTATCACAAAATATGTCTTTTGCTGCTTTAACACTTGCACTTGGCCAGTTTTTGATAGTGGCTTTCGGCAGCCATCCAAACTTTTGATGTTAGAATATTAACATACATTATTAGATGCTCTTCAAAAATTGTAAAGCGTGAATAGCTATTTAAAATTACGTTCATTTTTCTATGTTAATTTATACAATAATAATTATTTTTCTAATAAAGGCACAATACTGCCGAGTGAATCAGCATAAAAGTCTGGTCTGATTGTCTTGTGTTCTAGCATTGTTTCTTTAGATGCGTTCGTCAGTACTAGCAACGTTTTGAATCCCGTAGCTCTGCCTAGACCGATGTCTTGTTCGATCCTGAAAGTAAAAGAAATAAATGGACAATTAATACTGTAAATAAATTAAATGAAACCTTAAAGTCCTGGAAATGAATAAGGAATAACGTCCATATTAACGAGAGAGCAGCGGTGGCCCAGTGGTGTCGGCCCCGACTTACGAACAGTAGGTCGTGGGTTCGAATCCAGGCAGGCGCATTTCTTTGTGTTATTTATTTCATTACCGCTGCTCTCAAAACGGTGAAGGAAAACATCGTGAGGAAACCGGCATGTCTTAGAATAAAAAAAATCGAAGACATGTGACATCTACCAACCCGCACTGGGCACGCGTGGTGGATTATAGCCCATCCCTCTCCAAGAGAGGAGGCCTGAGTCCCTGCAGTAGGAACATTATAGGCTGATGATGTCCATATTAACGTAGTCAGTTTGCTCAACGACTACTGCACTTAGATGTTATCTGAAAGTTATTTTTAGGTCTAGACAAGTTGAAAATGTTTCGTACCTATTCTACAATATCATTGTCTTGAAAAATATACATAAAAATTATCAAAAGCGTTTCTATATAAAAATTTAACCACCAAACACTACCTTGTAGAAACCATCACGTTATTTAAAAAAAAACAATCAACTAATTAGTCTTGGAAAAGCAACAATTCATTTAATTTAATGGGGACACAATAAAAGAAAGATCCTTTCTAAAGAAAAACAATATCCTTATTACTCGGAACACGTGTATTGAATTATCTTTCTTTCGTATAAACGATGTATCTTTGTTCTTTACTATTGGTTGGTTTACTGTTGGTTACACGTGCGACTGCCGAGCATGAAGTTTTGGATTCCATTTCCGGATCGAGCAAAGTGTTATTCGGTTTTCCACGCAGTCTTTGTATTTTGCGCCCATCTGATGGCAAAACGTCGCTCTCTATTTCACGGCACGTAAAACAAAATTGGCCGAGGTGGGTCTGATATAATGTACACGTCTGCCTGACCGTTCGAGGTTAGTTTTAAAATTTAAAAAAAATAGAGAATGATGGTGCTGTATGAAAGATAATTTGCCAAGCAAAGGTCAAATAGTCAGATCATTAAAGAGTTTCTTCGAGAGAAGAAGGCTGTTGCACTACGTGTAGCGAGTTTGATTTTCGAACATTTTTTTGTATGGACTACCGGTAATTGTTCCGTATCTGGCTGTTTGCGAATCTGAGTTAAAATGTTTTTAAACGCGTCCACGACCCAAGAGAAATTTCTAGTGTAGGGAAAAAAAATGGTAAAAATACACAAAAAATGTCATACAATGATCTAAACTTACATGTCTCCAATAAACAGGACTCTGGTAGGGTCGGTGACTCCTGCCCTCTTCATCGCGAACTCTCCGAAGGGTTTGCCAGGCTTGCCCAGAGTGACAGGCGAACGATTTGTTTCTTCAGCTACTAATTCCGTGAATACTCCGGTAGCTAAAATTTTATGAACAATGTTAGTGACGATATTCAAATCAAAGACTATTTCAATTCTTATACCAATATTTTTGAATTGCGGCCAAGGTTGCTACAATTTACGCCGTCGCCTCCTTCTGCGAAGCAGTGATGCAAGCGAAGGAGGTGGCGGAACACGACAGGGAGAGAACCTCTCGTCCCGGCCGCCGCTGGATGCGCTCCGGGCGTCGGGGGCCACGTGATGGCTTCCGGCCACCGTAGACGCGGGCTTGTGGACGGTGAGTGATGGGCTAGCTCGCCGTCTGTCCGTCTTATGACGACGACAGGCCATGTCGACGGCGCGTTCGTCTTCCACGTGCGCCTCAGTGTCAGCAACATGGAAGGGGCCCGTAAATGAAATGTTTTAAGAGATACCGCGGCCCGACATAAAGGGCTAAAAAGGAACATGGGTGGTTTTTAGTCAGTAGAAGTCTGACACTCCCTTTCGCTCTGCCCAAGAGCGGAAAAATGCGCTTTCGTTCTAAAATTAAAATTAAGAAAGAAAACCTGGTGTTAGATTTTTTATGTACCGCCCATGGGATTTTGAATTAGTGTTACATGGCGTCTTAAAATGTCTATAAGGTACTCTGGTTTCATCACTACGAGTATGTTTTATATCCCCGAAGCATGTTATAGTTATACAAAACGCACATGAAACCGAACTGACAAAGGTGCGTTCGAATTCGGGATTATTCAATTGTAGTCTGACATGCGCTGGCATGAATATTATCAATAATGGTGATTTTAGTCACTGCTTATGCAGCAAAAACGTACCTACTCTCGGGTAGGTACCAAATACAAAATACGCCTTTATCGTCAGCCAGTCATCATGATTAGTAGTGGAACAAATTGCGTTCATAATTACTATCGTCACACATTGTGATTCTCGTATAGAATTTGCACTTTAACCATATTTACCTACCTATTGTCCTAGAGCCAGCCTTGTAATAAACATGTCTATCCGTAGCACCACACAGGAACAGGACCTCAGGCCGGCCAAGGTAAGTGATAGCTTTGTTTATCTTAGGCAGGTTCACTTTGAAGTCACAGTCCATCACGACGGCACCTATTTCTGGGTCATCTCTCATATATTGAACGTACTCTTCGTAGTAATCTGCTCCTACATCTGGCTACAAATAAAATATTACATAAAATAATGGTAGTGGTGACTGCTTTGTTGATGTAGTGGTCACAAACGCGACAGCGAAGCAAGAGAGGTGGATTTTGGCTTTGTCAATTCCTGAATGTGGCAAGCGTCTGTTTGAAACCTTCGAATGAAGATTTGATTTCAGAGGAAGGGGGAAAACTCCCTTAATAATAATATAACGTCTCATATTTTCGGATTGACGGAGTTACAACTTGTAAGTCAGGGTCATTATCACGGGCCGCGGGTAGTCCTCTGGTTATCGCGGCCTCGACAGAGGGCGAAGAAGGAACATGGGTGGTTTTTAGTCAGTAGAAGTTTGACACTCCCTTTCGCTGTGCCCAAGAGCGGGAGGGGTTATTCGATGATTTTACACCCACCAAAAAAAAAAGGGTCATTATCATATAGGCTACGGAATGTTGTAAGAGATACCGCGGCTTTGACATATAGGGCTAAGAAGGAAAATGGGTGGTTTTTAGTCAGTAGAAGTCTGACACTCCCTTTCGCTCTGCCCAAGAGCGGAAGGGGTTATTTGAGGATTATCGAACCGCCAAAAAAAAAATGGGTCATTATCATATGCGTGTTGTTCGAAAAAGATACCGTGGCTCCGGAGACGAGGGGCTAAAAAGGAACATGGGTGGTTATTAGTCAGTAGAAATCTGACACTCCCTTTCGCTCCACCCTCCCAAAAAAAGGCCGTCACCATAGAACACGGTTGCTTTAGGTTTAAGAAAAGATTAAAGTTATTTATTCGTTTTGATTGATTAGTCGTAGGATTAAAAAAAAAAAAAGTGACACTTACCCCCTCCTTAAATTCAATACCGTAGGATTTCAAAACGTCATTCGTTTCAGGGCAGCTCACACTATATACTTTCTTGTTAAAATTAACTGATTTTAAGTACTCTGCAATGGCAATGGACGGTATGGTGAGGTAATCCTGGAAAAAAAAAGGAAATTAAAATCTGTCTTTAAAAAGCACAAATAAAACTGATTTGCAGTAAAATAATTCTAGTATTATAAAAAATTAAAAAAAAAGTGTAGTTGGACAATAATGAAATGTTAAGCATTTGCTACCGTTTAGTTCAAACATTTGTATATTGCTTGAGAGTGTTTGGTTGTGACGCGATTACCTACCAACTACAGATGACAGCTGATCGAGGTGATGGCGATAAATGACGTAGGACAGAATATGGCAGTTCGTCGATTTGGCCAGCAGATTCTATGGCGGACGGGACGGACTACATTCCATGATTGTGGTTATTTAATTTTATTTAAATCGTTTAGTATCGAGAGCATCCCGTGTTATTTTGTAGCCAAAGTGTGACAACCAATAAAGATCAGTGTATAGAACAACCACCGAATGTTATTTTGAGATTTTCATCATGTCCAAATAAAGACTACGCGATGTGTAAAGGTTAATTATTTTATTAATGACGTTGCTGACGAATGCGTAATTTGGATCCATTGCTGTAAAATACTTCAACTATGCTTCTATGTCAATATACCGGATGGCAACCAGGATACGGTAAAAAAAGAGAATAAGTACGCAAGAAAATAATTACGTTTTGTGTAGGTACCTACATAATTACGTTATCAACGAGGTCAGAAATAGTCAGAATCTATAAGTACTATTATTTCTTAAAAGTACTCGTACTTCTGTGGCCTTTACAGTTTCCGTTACACACGTTGTAACGGAACTATTAACAATGTGCCATAGTACAATTTTTTTTTTTTGTGGTGGGAAATCCTCAAATAACCCCTCCCGCTCTTGGGCAGAGCAAAAGGAAGTGTCAGACTTCTACTGACTAAAATCCACCCATGTTCCTTCTTAGCCCTATATGTCAGGGCCGCGGTGTCTCTTACAATATCCCGCAGCCACAGTTCAATACTTAAAATCAAAATGCTACATCATCATCTGCCAAGCCTTTTCCCAACTATGTTGGGGTCGGCTTCCATTGTAACTGAAAGCAGCTAAATACCAGTATTTTGCATGGAAATACTGCCTATCTGACCACCATACAATACGATACCCTTTGGTAAGACTGATTGTCAGACGTTCAGGCAGGTAATGGCTGTCAAATATCTACAAACTATCTGTTGCCAGCGGCTTCACACTCTATAACTCGAAAATTATCCCACGGGAAGATAAAATCGGAAAAAAGCTATCCTATCCAGGTTATAAACTATCTGTGTACCAAATTTTATCCGAATCCGTTCATTAGTTTTTACGTGAAGAAGTAACAAACAAACACACTCACACACTCACAAACTTTCGCCTTTTAATAAAAGTGTGATGTGTGAAAACTGTGGGGACCAACGGATTGACGTACTTTCTGTGGCACGGAAGAAATTTTGTATGTAACCGATTGAACTTGAAGATCGACTCGTGCAGCTGTTATTATTATTAAAATTCTCAAAAATGCAATGCCACCAGCATTGCATTTTTGAGAATTTGAGTGCTCATCTAAAATCCATGAAATGACTTAGACTCGAGATGTAACCTACACCGTGTTTATTTCTGATAGAAAAATGTAGCAAAGAATGAGATTCCCTAAACAAACAAAAGACTCACTAACTAAAAAAAAAAATGTGTTTAGTCCGTCACGTCAGCAAGAAATTATCGAAAAATATTGAATTTTTTGTTTTATCAAAATATTAATAAAAAATTTACGAAGTTAAAACACGTCAAAGATCATAAGTGTGAGCTTGTGACGTCACTACATGGAACAAAAATGTACAGCAATGTGACGTCACACGAGTTTTCGAAGCACTGTATCGTCTTCATTTTTTGTTTACATGAAAAAAGAAAAAAAATGTGTCCAGTATTTTTTGAAAATCTATCTGACGGATTAATTAGATATTTTTTGTCAACTACTATTGATGCGAATCTCTCACGGTACTTATAATTAATAAGTACAATGCTTGCTAAACTGTAAAAATATAGCCGATGTCTAAAAAAAAAAAAATGATAACGTGACGGATGACGAGAAATCGGAATCGGGTAAAATGGTAGTAACACAGAAGAAGGGCAGGAAGATTATATTTTAAGGACTTAACCTTACTAGTAATTTATTGTTAAAACTACACATACACACACATACATAAACTCACTCATCAACTTTTCCCATGAGAGTAGGCAGAAACCACAGAACACCACCTGCCACGATCCTTACTTACCTACTCCTTTTGCCTCGTCGTGTATTCACACACTCATACACGCACGCCGGTTACGAGCACTGCGCACCTGTCCTTTCTGAAGAACGGCACCAATAAGATTAGTGTGTCTTTCTAGGGCGTCCCCTCCGTTGACACTCACGTCTGCCTTGTGAATACCTTTTGTTAATCGACTTTCATTCATCCTCTCCACATGACCGAACCACCTTAGCATATTTTTTTAATTATTTGTCTCTGCAATCAAACTAATCTAATCGTAATATACAACTGACTTAAAACAATGAAGTAAACACTAGGCAGTGGTATAAAGTTTTATTGAAGGGAATGATGAAATCATGAGTATTGTAAATAGTGACTAACTTACTTACACTTCGAATGATACTAATAGGGATGTTTACTGACTTAAAAAAATATGATTCTAATTAGTCCGTCTTTTAGACTATCGAAAAATACATATTTGATACATACTTTTTGTTATATCAAATCAATAAAAAATTACGAAGTTAAAACGCGTCAAAGATTTGAGTGGCGTTTAGACGTCACTCACCGGTAAATAATGACATACTAATGTCTTGGAAAATGACGTCACACGAGTTTTCAAAGCACTGTATCGACTTTATTGTTTGTTTACGCGAAAATGAAAAAATATGTGTCCAATATTTTTTGGAAATCTTTCTGACGGACTAATTAATTATGTTTTAATATTATCGTTGTCATTGTTCTTAGCAAGATTTTCGTATGTCGGAATACTCATGTCAAGCATGCATGTCATCCAGTTTCCAGTCTTACCGGATGCTGCTGACTACCAGGACGTTAGATGGAGCGACTGCCTGTCTAACCTCGTCATTAGGGTAGTTAACCTCGCCTATATTCTCGCAAATAAATCATTCATTCATTCATTCATAACAAAAAAAAACTAATTAGCCCGTCAGATAGGTTTTATCACGCGCTGTTCAAGTGCCAAGCAGGCGTAAAGAGAATGATGTCCATGACGTGATCGCACTCATTCTTGTTGCTTTACTGGTATTCCTAGTAGGCAGCGCCTACGCTGGCAGCAGCCGTAATCATGTTGTCATGTACAGTTTCTCCATATTCTTCCAGAGTCAATCACGGAATAGAAAATTATAAATTCACTTAGGGCGGATTCGACTAAATACCATGTTATATCAGAGTAACTAACCCTTGAATATATTTAACTCATTGATTTTACTAACCAAATAACTTCGTTTGCGTTTTTCCATCAGAAACATAGAGCAGCCAATACAGGGTATTGTTACTCAGTTGATGAACGAATAATGAATGACTTTGTAAGCCAACTAAAATGGAAATACTATTATGTAGACAGCCGAACCCAAGATTTTATGACCATACAATTTGGCCGGCCTTTAATTATTGGAGATAACTGTCAAAAATATTTACACCTATCATTGTCAGTTGGTCGCCATTATATTACTCTATGCTCTCTTGTTTACTCGGTGTGTTTTGGCGGTATAGCGATTTACTCTCGGACATATAGTTATTTTGGGATTAAAATATTGTGAAACGAAAAGTTACTGTAGAGTAATTAGTGATTTTGTCCCCAGGGTAAGACTTATCCAAGTTTGGTCGAATCCGCCCATAGTGGAAGATAAAAACCACTAAGTAAGCTTAAGCATGAAATACAGCTGAGTTCCAAAAGTGAAAGTAATCGGTAAGGGAAGGATTTTCAAAATCAATAAGAACTTAACAAAGATACCAATCGGATGAAACTTTTTTAATGAATTTCGTCATGTTTTCCGGTGAGAAATCTCATTTTATTTAGGCGTGCATGTTGTTTTATTTTAGACTGAGACTTGCATTCACACACTGATTTGGTTTTCAAACTTTATTGCACAAATGAAATACCAAATCTAAACCAGAAGACTTCGTGAAACCTCCAAAAATCTTAGAGACTCTCTTTTATTTGCTTCCTCGTTCTCAGTTTACGAGGCGGGCAGATCTCCAAGTGGTTACAGAACTATGGATTGGCTAGAAGCCGAGAGACGCGTCGAGTTTATAGTTCAACGTTTTGCATAATAAGAGACAGTTTCCTTTTCAGCGGGTTTTCTGCATTTGGAAGGAAATGAGATTGATTTATTTTACTTTTGCCTATTTTGGGATTTGGCTCAAATTGCAAAATTGCGGAGTTTTTGCTCTAGATCTTTGGGAGCAATAAATTGCACTTGCAGTTCGTAGTATAGAAATACTATCATTAACAAAGGAAATTATAGAAATAGTTAGGAATCCAAACTAGGATACCCCGTGCTGTGGAATCCTGGTGAACGAACATAAGAAATTCTTAGGAAACCGTGCTGTGGAATCCTGGTGAACGAACATAAGAAATTCTTAGGAAATAAAACACTACTAAATTATTCATTGGCGATCATCCATGTAAACGTTTCGAGCTCAGAATTATTCCATTGAATTTGTAATTTTTCCATTTCGGTTGAGTTTCATGGCTCTAAGGCAGTCAACCATTATTTCCAAGGGGTATCGTAAACGATACCCTGGGTAGCTGGATAATAACCTGGTAACTGGTTTGTGGATTTTAAATAGGCAGGCACACCATGTAGTAAAATACTGGTCTTAAGCTGGATTCGGTTAGGCTGGTAATCGGCTTCAACTTGGTAAAAAGAAAAAAGGGTTAGGCGTATGATGAAATTCCTAGACATATCGAATTCCAAATACCTACCTATGCATCGAAATATCTATTTGTTTGGCCTTGAGTTACACATAGCAAATCCATGCTGTAAGTCTAATGGCATTTACCCAAGATCTGTACTCGAAATATTAATAACAAACAAACATATAAAATACTAGCAGACGTCACGCGGTTTCACCCCCGTAGTTCCCGTTCCCGTGGGAATACAATGATAAAAAGTAATATGCCACCCGGGGATAGTGTAGCTTCCGAACGGTGAAAGAATTTTTTAATTCGGTCCAGTAGTTTCAGAGCCTATTCGTTACAAACAAACAAATCTTTCCTCTTTTTAATATTAGTGCAGACAAACTTAACAGTATAATTTGTAACTTACGTAACCATTTTCAATTTCAGCAGCTTTGAACCGATCCTGGTAGTTCTCTTTGCTCCTCAAACTGTTATTTGAAACGAAGTTGACAGTCTTTCCATGTTTCTTCATCAGGCTGAAGAATTTGCCAGCACCAGGCATTGGGTCTTTAGTCCATATGACGCCTACAAATAAAGTAGACTCTTATGTTAGCCTGTACACATCAAGTGTATGAGGACCTGGGTTGTTGATGGGATTCCTAGATCAACTGAAGTATTTTTGAGTTTTTCTATAAGTAAAATATTTATTCCATCAAGATAATAAAAAAAAGAGTTATTTTTACTGAAACTGAAACATGTTGGTGTACAGTTTAGCATCACTAATATTATGTGCACTGTTAGTATCGTTTAGAAGTGATTATCATATAAGTACTGTTTTGATTTAATTCATAATGTACTGCGTTACGAAACTTTTTTTAGGAATCTATAATGTTATCCTAAAGTAGGTTATAATCTCAAAGTTGCAATCGTTATTTTAAGAGAAATCAACGATTGAACTTTGCCATTGTTCACATTATTGCTCATGAGTGTACGCCTCTGTCTATCTTTTTGGGGACTACAGGCGTTATGTTGTGGTATCAGTCTAAAAAGTTTCAGGTACACAGGCCCAGAAGAGAATTCCGCTAGCGAACATTACTTCGAATCTTACGCCGCGCCGTTGCCATGGCAACTCTCTATTTACACAAACGTCTAGGCAGATCTTACGCCTTAAAACGGATTATGTTTTGTGCCAATACATAATGACTCAAATAAACAATATATTACGGCTGAAGTAATCTGTTATAGATAACGCACAAGGTTACTTGAAATCTTTACATAACTTTAGATATATTTTAATATTTAGAGTAGATTATTTATTATTACTATTTAGTGGTAGCAAGCGAGACTGCGGTGTATGACGTCCTGGATTCGATTATTATTTATTTGGTCGGGCAAAATTTAAATATGCCCATAACATGGGATTCAAGGATAAATGGCGAAATGTGAGTGTACTATTCGGTACAACTCTGCCAAACCCTTTGAAGATTACAGGCGTGATGTTAGTTATGATAGGTACTTCTTAATATTAATGAGAGACCAACTGGATTTGTTATTTTTATCATCTATCGCATTATCACTTCGCAAACAGCTGCTCACGATAATTATATATATCAACTTATTTATTCAACTATTGATAAGCATCAATAAACCCAGACATTTACTAGCTTATTGTATTAAAATACACAAATAGAATAACCTCTAACCATCTTTAATATTAGTTGTATAAATTTTCATACAAACATACAAAAGTAAACTAAACAAGGGGTCAACAAAATCTAGAATCGATATACCGGTTTTACTGACAATAGAACGTGAACACATCACTATAATTCAAAATATATTATTTATGTATGAAATACATCAACACATTGCATGTCTATGTCGCATAGCAACAACATTATCAAAAACAAAGGAGAAATTAGTAATTCTACATACCATCACAATCCGAAAACACATGATCGAAAGAATCGAGAAAAGCTTTAAAACCCTCCGGTTTTAACTCCTGCAGGTTCACTGGTATCGAATCCATATTGAGAATCGATTATTAAGTTATCGATACAATGTTTATATGCGGTATCTAACGTTATTTTATTAGCACACGTGCGATCATAACCTCGTCGCGTAAGTCACTGCGCTTGCGTCAGATGGCGCGTAAATATAAACTGACGGGTTGGCGTGTGTGTTTCCATGTGGCAAGTCTGTGCGGTTTTGAGTGACGTAATTGTGGCGCAATAACGTTTTCGTTTGATAAGAGATTTTTTGGAACATTCATTTGGGTAACATTGACATTTATGAGAGTTTTTAAATACTAGGACTGAATTTTGACCGATTTTTATATTGAACTAAAATTAATTTCTGGAGTCTGATTAAAATGCTATCAAATTATGACGACTGCGTGTGTTCTAATTAGTTATGGTAGGTAAACGTTTCATGTTTTTATCGCATATTTGTTTTACCTTCGTATAGATTGACAAGGAATATGGGGTTCTATATACATAATTATATTAGTATGTAATTTATTGAGCTATTTCATTTTAATGTTGTGATTATTTTCTGTATGCTTTCGAGTAAAATATATCAAATTGTCAATTTTATAATGAAATCAACGAATGCAATCAATTTAATTTATTATTGCTTCTGGTTTAAATTATTTTCGTGTAATTTGGATAATAAGTTTTCTACATATCTTATTTTAGCAGTTGCGAAATAATAAAATTCATAAATCAACGACTTTTAAAAATGGAAACACACCATAATGAAACCTAATACTTTTTAGTAAAAACCAATTAATTAAATATTACTCAGACTGCAAAACGTTCCACTGTGTTAGTAATGAACCTAAAAGCAGAACAACCCCAAGAGAATCTAAAGTAGTTTCGTAATAAACTAATAGGATCTTCAGTTAAGTTAAGTTTATTTTACCTTACGGGTTAATTCCGATACCTAGACTACAGACACAGATAAATTCTCTAGCCTAGCTTGCTGCCTCATAAGATCTCCCTGGGGAGCCACTAAAGTTTAACGGATTATAAATCTTGTCTGGTCTATTTAGAGGGTTGTTCACCCACCCACAAGGCTTTGGGGCCGATTGATCGGTCGATGATAAGGAGTTTAGGGAAATTTTGGAGGTTTTTCTTAAAGAAAAAATCTGAATTTTACTTGTGATATACCTACGCTAGATTTTTGTTCAAAATTTATTTTATAGGTAGTTAAACCAGAAAAATAAATTAAAGGTTAAAAACAACTATTAATTTGTTTTCACTGATAACATAGTTTTACTAGATCAGAGATTATTAATTGTTAGGAATCAATTTAAACATCACGCACAATGGGTGTTCTCTGAGACAAAAATTGCATTTTGTAAAAAATATACCAGGTAGCTTTATTCACGTCTTCAATATGCTTTCTATTAAAACTAATTGAAAAACTACCATTTTATTTTTACAATTTGTATGCATACCTACTTTTTTGTGTGCAATAATAAAACATTCTAAAAACAAGTCAATTATATTTGCAATCCCACTTACTCACGAGGGAATACCGTCTAATAATCAAAAATAAAATCTAATGGAGACGCGCACCTCACTATCGATCGAGCGTCCATGACGCGATCCCGACCTTGGTATTAATTTTTACCGTACCGTAATTTACTACGACTGTTCTAATTGATTTCATTATAAGGTTGATTATATTGTGGCCGTGATATAATTAATTTAAGTATTATAATTAATTTAGGTCGTGATATTTTAATTGAAATTCTGCTTCTATCTACCTACATAATAAAAATCTTACGTTCACTCGAAATCTAGCAGAATGAATTATCCAAACTTTTTCATGGGTGAGCTTTGGTGGTATGTATTCTACGTGAAGGTATTTATCTCTAAGTCTTACATCATCATCATCATCATTTCAGTCGAAAAGACGTACACTGCTAGACATAGGCCTTCCTCAGGTGTCGCCACATTGACCGGTCCTACACCCAATGATATATTAAAACTATAGATACGTTGTCCGCCCTCAAAAATGACAACATAAAATGAAGCCAATTGGCCACATCGCGCTTAGTTACGCACCAACCTCTCGCGCGACGCTACGTTTGTTCTTAATTTAAATCGTGTATGTAAACCTGCGCGAAACATAAAGAAAACAGGCATCAACAGGCATCCCGCTGTACGGTGTCATATTTTCTTTCCCTTTCTTTACGCGTAAAAGTAGTTATCTAATATTATCGCCGTTTTGAAGCGCCGCCATGTTAGTTCATGACGTGTCTATATTTTATATAATACGTCATTGCCTACACCCAGGTCATCGGTCAACACAGTGAGAGGCTTTCCAACGCAACGTCTTCTGGTTCGCCGTCGCCACTCCAGAACTTTCCGGCTATGGGTCTTTACTACCTGAAAACTAACGGATTGTTTTCTGTTTAATGTTAAACCTCATCTACCAATCGTACTTGTTCATGCCTCTGTCGTTTCTGGTTGTTCAGACCACGGAGTCTAAAATTACCACTTTAGAATATCACAATATGAATTGAGTTAAAAAAAAAAACGTTGAAATAGTAACTGCGTCTGTGACCATTTAGGAAAATAGATCTTAGTAGGAAAATAATGTACGTTAAAATTTACCCGTCCCTATTTAGTGGGTATTCGATTCATGTATTCTGCCCGTTAGGACGTATGGATGTCCAACATGGAGTCTAACAAAACAAGAGATACGCACATTAGAGACCTGCCAGCATGCGATGGATAGAAGTATGCTCAATATTAAACTAAGTAATAAAATAAACCTCGAAACAATCCGAAAGCAAACTAGAGTTACTGATGTGATATACTGTGTCAAGAAACTTAAGTGGAGGTGGACAGGCCACATGATGAGGAACAAAAAAGAAAAGTGGGCTAAAGATGTGACCGAATGGTGTCCAAGACAACACAATCGGAAGAGAGGGAGACAGCGTCGGGATGGGAAGACGACTTAAAAAGAATAGCAGGTGCCACATGGAGAAGAAAGACTCAAGACCGCACTTTATGGCAGGCTTTAGGGGAGGCCTATGCTGAGTAGCAAGACAATCTTCGCAAACTAGTGTCTATATTAAATATTTTTATCTAAAAGAATGTATTTTATAAGATTGTTAAATAAAGGCTTTATTATTATTATTATTTAGTGGGTTACATGTGTTTACCCCTTCACAACGTACCGGCGTAATGTTATATTATGAACTGGTGTAAACAATAGACAGAAATGTGATTTCAGCAATCCCAGTCCATTTGCTATCATTTATTGAGGAGTCTCGTTGTCTACGTCCGAAGTGTTTCATCACATCTGCACCAAATTGAAATGGGACCACTCCGAGAAAGTACTCTTACAAAAACTATTCACATCACTTTAAGTGTGCCTATAAACTTTTAAGAGTTCTCTCTATTTCTCTAAGATTCCATCATCAGATCCTGACTTGGTGATCATGGGACCACCTGAGAAGTATACCCTTTCAAACAAAACATATCGAAATCGGTCCACCCATCTACGAGTAATCGGGGAACATACATAAAAACAAAAAAGATCGCCTAAGAATAGGGATGTTTAATGACTAAAATAAAATGAATGATGATTAAGTAAAGTTATAACCTGAAAAACTATTATTTACAAAAACAGCTGTGCAAAATTTGTAACTTTCTTTTGTAACTTTGTAAAAATTTGTAACCCCAATATCTCCGTAACTAGGGGTTCCCAGGTATGGTCTAGAACAAAAAATGATCACAGTGGTAGGGAGAACAAGTGCTCTTTTTTATTTTTTTTATTTACAAGGAATGCCTTTCAGTTATTGCGGTAAACATTTCCAGAAGTTACTTTTTATCGTATGACACATTAACGTAATAGAATTTTGTTTAGAATCAATTATTTTCCTTTTATTATTGCGATGTTCCCACGTATTTGTAATGACTTGATTTTGAAAACAATAATGAGAACTGTGAATCACAGATCAGGTCAATTTGCGGTTAATCGATTGGTTCGGCTTAAATCGGGTCATAATTAGCATGAAATGAGGCTGCGCGTAAACTCGTGTCAAAACTGTCTAAGACAAAATTTCATAGAGAAAAAAAAATCTGCGAGACCATCGGAAAGGACATTGTTTGCTCGCATATATCGTGCGCCCTGAGCCCAAGAGCATCGGGAAATTATATGTTGCATTGTCGATCATTAGGAAACTCCTGTTAGATCTTATTTTTACGGACTAGCTGCAGCATGGATTATATATAAAAAATATATATTAAATCTTGAGGTAAAAATTGAACCAACCATAACAACGCAAATTAATAACTGGAATGTACACGTACAACTCAAGCGTTCCCGAGCGAGATTACCTCGAAAGTGGACATCGTCTCTTTCTAATAAGGTGTAAACCCCTGAAGGAAATCAAGTGTCCTCCGGCCGGGAAGCTCCTCACAGTGGGGCGTTTCCTCCCGCCTGATTCGGTACAGGTACCTCCTGAAACAACCGTGTCCGGTGAGGACCTACGTCAGACGGAAGGTGAGGGTGCCGTGGTGCCTCTCAAGCCACTCCTCAAAGAGGGGACTTACCGCCGCTATCGTGGCGTGCCCTTACCTTCCTCAGCTGTTATCTGCGTGTGAATTGGCTGTCTAACCAACTTAGCAGGTATGCAGGCATACAATACTCTTACACAAACACTACTTGAAGCCTTACATTTTGTCCTTTAGAAAATAAGTTATGTCTGGCAGCTCTGGGCTCTTGGAGTATTTGAGAAAGATGGCGGGGATTAATGTTATTAATCTCGTAAAATATTTTTTAATATTCATTTTGCCATGCAACTAGTTCGTGTTACAAAAGTATTTGCAACTAATTATTATAGTATTTGAACTAATATAAAAAAACAGATAATGAATCATCGTGGCAGACCGATACTTTTGTTGCACAGGGCCAATTAGAACAATCTTCTTTCTCAATAACTATAATTATTTTACCTATATATAATATTATTAACTATATAATATGTTACCAGCCAAACCCGATTTCAGGACAAACTAGTTTTGCCTAGTCTAAACTAGTCTTCCTTCACGTTCAGGGTTAGCGTTTCCGTCAGCGGGTCGACGGAGCCCCGCTGTGCGGGGCTCCTATATCTGTCTGTAGGGTTTAAAGGAACCCAACTAACCGAACCCCAGGGTGCCCCTGACGTCAACCGTCAGCAGGTCCACGTTCTTCCTTCACTATCGCGTATATATAGAACTAGTTGAGCCTAGGCGAAACTAGTTTGTCCTAAAATCGGGTTTGGCCGGTAACATAATTATTTAATATTAACGGAGTATGGATCTTCATTGGTAGAAACTGACCCATAGGCATTTGAAAGCAATGGTCACTTTTCAAGACAAAACATTACGAAGCAGTACTTCTTTTGTTAAACTCCAACGAAAACTTCTATCCGAACGGTTATCCGGTTCGAAATTCGTGCCTTTAATTCCCAAGCGGACTCCAGATTTGGGCTTCCGAGAGAAGAATAGGCTAACCCTTACGTTTCCCCTGAGCGTCGTAAAAGGTTACTAAAGGATGTTACGCTAAAATCTTAATGATTAACCCGTTTGGAAAACCGATGTTAACATTTCTTGTGGTGGTCTTTTTATCTAAAATGATTTAATAAATTGTGTTTAGGTCAATACTGCAGATTTAAACATTTTAGTAATGTCTGCCTGTTAAAGTTTCTTTTAAATTTCTGCTTCTTCTTTGAATCCGAACTTATAATTTAAACCTGATGGAAAATAAAAGTTTTGTTGAGTTATTCCATTTGTTTAGAGGCTTTTATTTATTTATTTAAACTTTATGCACAATAGTGATACATAGGCGGACTTAATGCCACAAGGCATTCTCTACCAGTCAACCTTAGGGTCAAACAAGACAATATTGTGGTAGGCTACAAACTAACTAAAAAAAAAACAATATTAATTAAAAATATAGGCTTATTGGCAGAATAACCTAGAATTTAAAACCTGAGGTCTTGTTTAAGCAGTAAATACTTGTGTGGCTAGAGTGACGAAAGTGTTTTTTTTTATGCAGATATAACATAATTCCCCCAAAAAATCTAATTCGTTCATCAGATAGATTTCCTTAAAATAATTGACACGTATTTTTTCTTTTTTCACGTAAACAAAAGATGAATACGATACAGTGCTTCGAAAAGTCGTGTCAATTCGTGTGACGTCACAAGGTTAGTACTTTTTTACCAACAAAGTGACGTCAAAAGACTCATGATTTTTGACACGTTTTATTTTCGTAATTTTTTATTAATTTGATAAAACAAAAAACACGAATTCAATATTTTTCGATAATCTAACAGACGGACTAATTAGACTTTTTTGGTGAAATATCCTGAAATATCCTTCATCGTCTTTCATAACACTCAAGAGAATGCCTCCTAAAAATGGCATCCGATTTTACAGAACCAATACGATGTAGGTGTTTTCCTATTAAATCAATAACAAATACAACAAAATAGGCTCTATTTCAAACTCCGACAGAACAAACATGGAAGGTTTGTTATCACAATAAATCGATACGTCAAGTGCCATCCACTTCTAAACATTCTAATAGATTGTTATCATTGTAAACGTACTATACCACACTGTATGGTAGACTATGGGCTTTTGACTATATCGTAATCTGCTTGGCATTTTTCAAGTATGTTGGGTTCGGCTTCCAGTCCAACCGATGCAGCTGAATACCAGTATTTAACATGGAGTAACTGCTTCTGCTTTCTACCGACTTCACCCTCGTTATGTTCGGATGACACTTGGAAATAATGTGGCTTTTGAATTCGTTTTTGTGCCAGATTCGTTCAGGATATTCTCGAAATGACAACAATGTTGTGTGCCCATTTTAAAAATCGTATGGGGGTCCACAGATAACCACATCAATTGTTACCTACATCCAAACTTACAATAATATTTGCAAAATAATATGCTGATGGAGATATTAGTAGGCTAGCTCACCGTCCGTCCGTCATTATGGCGATGACTCGTCGTGTCGACGGCGCGCGGCGTGTTCGTGTTCCACGACCGCCTCAAAGAGATGACAGTAACATTTTAGGGGCTCGCAAGGGCCGACGCCCTTCGGTGCTGCGGGTTGTTCGAAAGAGATACCGTGGCCTCGACACAAAGGGCTAAGAAGGATCATTGGTGGTTTTTATTAAGCAGAAGTCTGACACTCCCTAGCAGGTTGGTGAGCGGGAGGGGTCATTTGATGTTTTCGCAGCCTCCAAATTAGAGAATAAGCTGTAACCTATCTGACCTTATAACCCAGTAACTTCATACCCTTTGATAAGAATGGTGTTTAGTCTTTCGGATTCCAGTCTTCAAGCCACGAGCTCCCTCGTACTATTGAGTTAAGTTTTTCATAAATTCTACCTTCATTTTACCTAGGTAAGACGGTGGAGTGTCAGTTTCACATTGTGTTATGCAAAACACTTTATGTAACGGAGCATTGTTGAAGTTGTGAGATTAAAACAACACAGGCATCTGCTTCGTGTTAACATGTTAGGTAAGTTTATGAAGAGCTAGAATTATTTTATGTTTGTTAGCAAACACATTAGCATCACAGAGAAAAACCTTCCCTTATGTACTTTCATATATTCTCCTGCCCAAGTCCCAATTTATTTAGGGTTGTCGCTAGTCTTATTCTTCCAAACTTCTCGATTTCTTGTCATCTCAGCAGTTACTTTCTTACTAGCCATATCGTCCTTCACCCAGACCATCCATCGTTTCTTTAGATTTACTCTACTCACTGCCGTACTCAGAGAACTTAATTATTACTTAAGCCGTCACTTAGTAAAGATTTGACATACTTTTGTATGACAGAACTGTCAAAACCTTTAGTACGTGGTTGCCTAAGTAAACATTAAAGCTCTCTGAGTGCGGCAGTTATAAAGTCATCTACATTTATACTTAGGGTAAGGCCAAACGAGCGTAATGTTGTAAGTCGCGAGTCGCCAGAATTTCGGTCGCAGAAATTGTATGTGTTGTGTTGTGTGAGTCGGCAGACAACTCATTTTGCGTCGCCGTGTGAATCAAATAGGACTTTTGTATGAAATCTATTGCATCAGAATTTCTGCGACTCACGACTCACAAAATTACTCTCGTTATGCCTCACCCTTAACGTTTTCCTCATTCATATGCATCACATGTCATGTTCACCATGATAACCGGTTACCACATAACTTTTTAACCATAGGCGCCACTTTCAGACTTCCTTTTTTTTTTATTTTTTATTTTTTTTTTAAAGAAAGCTTACAGACTAATAATAATTTTAAATATACATAAGTTAAGACATTTGCTAATTACAAGCTTCCACATGTATAAATCTACTTAGTTACAAGTTACTTGCGTTGACCAATTACAGCGATTCGAATAAATTTTCAATGTTAGTAAACATATTAGGTATAAAAATAAACAACTAGAAAGTAAAGTCTACAGTAATGATAGTGAAAAAAAAAACTTATATTAGGGTAAGTAAAGTCAAGTCGTCTATGCCATCTATGTCAAGTCGTGCAATTCCAAAATCATAATCAGATGCTATCTATAGTTGTCAACAAAATAATCCTTATTTAAAATATTTCTGATTTTGTGTGCGCTGGTGCAAAATAAATCGATTTCTAGGTGTGATGGCAAACTATTGAAAGCTATGGCACTACGCATGCAGTAGGCGTTGCGCCTATACTTAGTCGATGCGAATGGTACTTGAAGTAGTGGCCGTTTTCTTAAGTTGTTTAGGTTAGTGCGAATAAGAATTTTGCTGAGTAGTTCGGGACAATCAACCGAGCCGTTTGCGATGTTCACTAAAAAACAGATATCACTGATATTACGTCTTACTTCCAACGGTAAGAAATGATATCGCTTACAGCGGTGTTCATAGTCGACTGAGAATTGCTTAGCCTTGAAGTCCAAGTACCGCAAAAATTTCTTCTGAACAGACTCAATACGAGATTTGTAGATCTCATATTGAGGGTTCCATATTTGAGAAGCGTACTCAAGGTGGCTACGTACTAGAGAACAATACAGAACTTTTAATGGTTTAAGGGAACGAAAGTTAGAACAAGCTCATATAATGAAACCCATGGCCTTAAACGCCTTGTTGACAACTGTTTCTATGTGATCATCAAAAAGTAGCTTGCTGTCGTGTACCACACCAAGATCTCTGATACTGGTTTCCTAACTTATAAAAGTACTATCTAGTTTATAGCCGGGGCCGATAATAGATTTCTGGCGAGTAAATACTACGTGAAAACATTTGGATACATTTAGTTGTAATTTGTTGATTTTACAATATTCTACAAATCTGTCAAGGTCTAACTGAAGTAGCTCAGTATCAGATCATGTGCGTATGGCCTTGAGGACCTTCATATCTTATACTCATTCCTTATTTTATACATCCTTCTCTAAGGTACGTTAAAAAAAAAATCTTTGTCTTCTTTAGAGAAATCAATGAACACAGTCTGTCACAGTTCTCTGCTGCACATCGGACATCTCCAAAACTGAGCAAGAATACCCTGCATACGCCTTCCGCGTCTAATCTGTTCCTTTTCAAGATCGTCGATCCATATACCTGCGAGTCATCCCATGGGTCCGTGCGTTTGCCGATACGCGGCATGCACTCCAGGAGTCGCTTGCTTCGTTGGCTCTCGGTCTTAGTCCACTCTCACTTCAGCTCTAAGAACTAAAGTGAAGAAAGTTCATGTATATAGTTTCTGACACATCAATTAAATGGAAATTAGCCAGTCTTAGTAAATTGAATTAGCTGAACTCAAAATAAAGCGTCTCCGAATAAAAAAAAATCTGTTGATTGATCTCATTAATTTGTATAAGTCATTGTCGTCTTTATAGAAACAAATTGTCGTTGAAAAACACTGCCCTACCTTCCTTTCTTCCAGAATATTTCGGTTAGAATTACAGTCAGGTAAACAGTATAGATAATTAGGTACAACCCAGCAAGCCACATTAGTCGCTTATCGTTGCAGATCGATAATCAGGTCCCGCTATCATGGACGATGTAATAAGTTGTCTCTCAATATTTGCTTCCAGCTGTTGTACGAGTAAGATTGTTTGTATGACTGTGGTCTTATATTTGTATTGGCCTTATGTGAAAATTGTATGAGAAGTGTAGGTAATCGTATGGTAGATTAACAAAACGTTTAAAGATATGATTTTGCAGTATTTTTTACCCGACTACGGCGAAGCCAAAAGGAAGGGTAATGATTTTGGCAGTCTACGTATGTATGTATGCACGTTTTCTGATTTTGTTAGTGTTTTTTGAAAGTCACAATATTGAATATTTCTCCAAAACAAACCGCTGTGCATTATCATTTACTTTAGTAGCAAAGCAAATAATAGTTTGCACCATTGCACATTGGCGGTTAAATTGCGGAAAGTATTAAATTGAATAAGCTTTACGTGTCTGTAGCAAATTATTTATATTAAATCGTTTCATTAACGAGAGCAAATAAAGATATTAGTATGTAATAATTAAATAAATAAATTAAGCATTACGTAAGAGAATTATTATTATCCGTACGTTACAATATTCTGATATATTATTGTAATTTACATACTATCTATCATTTAGCTGGCCATTCAATTATGTACATCCATTATGTATTGTATAAAATTATAGTTAGTCCGCCTAGATATCTGATATCTCTTTTGATTAAGCTGAGTACTAGAAGCATACAGTATCATAAGTTTGCTTGCTGATGGGCTGATGGTTTGGTTATGTTAATTTGACCGTATGTATAACATCGTGAGGAAACTGGCATGTCCTAAAACTAAAAAAAAAACGAAGAGGCCCGCGTGGTGGATCATAGCACATTCTCTCTTATAGAGAGAGGCCTGTGTATCCCAGCAGTGGGAACATTTTAGGCATACAAAAGATGTATGGAAAAGCTGAGACTAAACGCCCTAGAAAGACATGGCATTCACCACGAGGACATTGGTCCACCTAGTGGAAGGATCCGTTCTGCGAGCAATGTACTGGACCTACCCTACCCTGCCCGCTATTCACTTAACACTAAGTTTCGTAATCCTTCGGGCTATTGGTAACCTTTTTCTCGATTTTTTCGTCTTTTTGCGAATCGGGCCATTTGTGAAACGTGTATTTTAATTTGAAAAATCGAGTAGACTATCATTGTCATCCTATCAACCAAACTGAAAAAAAAAACCGGCCAAGTGCGAGTCAGACTCGCCCATGAAGGGTTCCGTAGCAGCAAGTAACATAATATAAAAGTTATTGTAGTTCGTTGTAACTTTGACGATGTTTTAATAACAGCGTATTTTTTAAATTAAGGTATTGCGATTTACGGTTTATGACGTATTAAAAAAAAAATACTTACTAGATCTCGTTCAAACTAATTTTGGTTGGTAGTTTTTGTTGAGATCTACATCATATATTTTTTTTAGAATTGTCACTCTCTTACTTTAAAAGTTAGAGGGGGGGGACACACATTTTACCACTTTGGATGTGTCTATCTTTGAAACGATTGACTTTGAGAAAAAATGATTTTAAGAACCTCAATGTCATTTTTGAAGACCTATCCATAAATACCCCTCATGTGTAGGTTTGATGAAAAAAAGTTGTTTTAGTTTCAATTCCATGTATGGAGAGCCCCCTCTTAATCTTATATTTTTTTATTTTTATATAAAAATCAAAAAGCGGTTTACAGAATACATCTACCTGCCAAATTTCAACTGTGTAATCCTTATAGTCTCGGAATAAAATGGCTGTAACATACGGACGGACGGACGGACAGACGGACAGACGGACAGACGGACAGACGGACAGACAGACAGACAGACAGACAGACAGACAGACATGACGAATCTGTAAGGGTTCCGTTTTTTGCCATTTGGCTACGGAACCCTAAAAATGTGTTTTACTAACAGCCTTTCTAATTATTCCTAATTATGTATTCCAATCTAAGACAAATCGATTTGTTCTAACATTGACATTGGAAGGGAACACGGAAATCGTATAATTTTCTCTACCGTGAACGATTCCGATAATTAACTTAATTGCCAGAGAGACGATTGTTTTAGTTGGCTTAAGTACTTTTTTATAGAAACCTCGATTCGCTGGTTTCGGAAAATTCCGAATAGTAACTGATGATGCGGATATTTATGATTAACTCAGACTTTTCAAATAGGTAAGCTAAGTTTTGGTTTAATTGTAGTTTCAATGTAGCTGTTGCCAAAACTAAAGCGAGTCAAGTTGTACTTTTGAATTCTGAACATTACATCTGTTGTCCTGACAGGGTTAAGTAGATATGTAATTTCAATACATCCATATTTTTACCCGATTACGGCGAAGCCTAAAGGAAGGGTAATGATGTCAGATATATTTAAAGGGTGGAAGGAAGCTGTCGGTTACCATAAATTAATTTAAAGCATACTGGGTTTCATGGAAATAAATTTGTGTCATTATTAAATATTGTAAGCGAATATTAAATCAAATCATGTTATAAGTATTTGAGATACTTTTTATAGATATAACAGTAATCTTTCTTAGAAATAGAAAATTCTAATAATAGTTTATTTGTTCAAAAAATCGGTCGGATAGTAGTTACGTATCTGGAAACTGGCTTCTTATTTTCCCGTTCTCTTTACTAATTAACTTTCCTTATCTTTTTTCCTGCCTTTTTACCGCGAATATGATAACAGCTCCAAAAGTTTGATCGTTCAATACGAGCCCATCTTGATGAAATCTACCCTTCTCTCCCAACTCGACCCGACTCGAAGTGAAACAAACTTAATCAACATCGAAAATCATCAAAGTCCATTGAACCCTTTTAAAAGCATGTACTAAGAAATTTAACTTAAACGACAACGCCAATTAGTTCTGCCTGCTCCCTTTGATGCTAGCGATATAATGGAACGCTTCGCGAAATCCTGTAAAGGGTACCAAGAATTTACTTAGATAAGAATTTTTCGTTCTAAAAAGTTTCTTTACAGTATTTTCTTAAAGTCGCTAAGTTTAAAGCGACTTGGAAAACATTGTCATACTTTTGTTATTAGATGTCGCTAAGATACCCATATTTGCATGATGGATGTTTTATTTAATTTTCGAGTTTTCTGTCTACGATTATTTTGTCTGTATAAAGTTGAGTTCCAGGATTTCAAGAACTGGTCCATAATTTAATAGATACTCTATAAGTTTACTTTTTGCATAACAAGCTTGGATGAATTTAATAATTCTTAGGTTCGTAGAAACAATTGTTTTGATGTTTTCGGATAAAACTATCTCATTATTTATATAATTTCTATAGAAATTGTTATCGCCGCTCAAAAACATTTTTGAGAAAACACTTAGGAAACACGCTAACAGGTTATCAAGCTGCGAAGAAAATTATTGAAAATAATAAACGCCTTAAAATTATAATTTTATCTCTATTGTTTTATCTACTATTATTATAAAGGGTGTAAAAGTACCCTTAACGCAAACGAAAGGCATTTTTTTTGTTCTAGACCATACCTGGAAACCTCCTAGTTACGGAGATATTGGGGGTCAAAGTTCCAGATTTTGCACAGCTGTTTTTGTAAATATTAGTTTTACAGGTTATAACTTTACTTAAATTACCTCCATGACCCTTTTACTATTCAAAGCATCCACTAGCACAATGTTTTAACAGCTGATTGCTACATTGAGTTTTACCAAAAAATGTCATTTTTTACCGCAAAAAAGTCGTTTCCCAGCTAAAAATTTTGCTGAGGGGTACTTAGTTTGAATGTACAGAATGCTTGGTTGACGTATGTGTAAAGGTTTAACTTACACCCTGTATATTATGATATAATATTGTAAATTATTTTAATTTCGTGTTTTTTTTATAAAAATACATCACTGACCAATCTTGAAATCGAATTCAGGACCTCATGCTCACCAGCCACACTTACGACCACTCGACCATCAAGACAGACGTGTTACACAAAAAGAGAGCATAATATATCCCCCAGAATCCCTTCATAACGTAACATACGGCAGTTTTTCATCTCAGTAGCCAGCAACGATACCCAAAGTGATTTATATTCCATGATGGGTAGCCCCTGCCTCTCACCTGGCTTCACACAACCTTCAAGATATATGTTTTGGCCTTGGACGGAAATGTTACCGGATTTTTTCCTGCTATGATTTGTGGGAGACTAATGAAGAATTATCTGGTTGGGTACTATATCTTTGTAATTTATGGCAGATCTATCTAATGTGTACCAAAAATAGGTAGGTATCTCAATTATCTGAGCACTGAGCTACTGGCCCGTTCTACTGAGTTTTGTAGTTGCAAACGGTATTAAGCACAAAAGTATTAGGCCGGCTTTTGACTATGGGATGTAATATTATGCTAATTACTTAATAAGTCATTTACTATTAAATATTTTTTGTAGATTTAAATCTTAGTTAGGTACATTATGTTAAAATTTGTGCAATAGTCTCAATATTGTTAATAATTAAGGTAAAGAGCGAGATAGCCTCAACACAAGTATTATCAATTACTTACTGGGGTTGTCTCATTTATAACCATGTAACTGTTTTTGGGACAAATAAACATTTTCATTTTCATTTTTTTTAATATTTATTACATCTTTAGCTATATATTACATCTCGTGTTTGAGATGTAATACATATTATTGCACAGTGTGAACGGTCACGTACAAAATGTATGACGCGGGCCTGTGGACGGTGATGGGCTAGCTCACCGTCCGTCCGTCTTACGACGACGACAGGCCGTGTCGGACGGACGTTCCACGCGCGCCTCAAAGAGATGTCCGCAACATTGAAGGGGGCCGCAAGGGCCGATGCCCGTCGGGGCTGCGGAATGTTGTAAGAGATACCGCGACCTCGATATACAGGGTTATTTGTAAAACACCGTTAACCTCTCAGGACTAAGTTGCTTGCATCATACTGCATCATACTACATAGTCTGCGAAGCAAAAGAAAACGATAGTACAATAGCGAGAGGAGCGAGGTAAGGGCGGCGCGGCGGGGTAATCGTAGCGTAGCGAGTTACGACAGTGCGCGACAGGCGTAGGTAGGTACAGCAAAATACAGAGTTGAAATGTGTTAGATAGGACAACGAAATCTTGAACTTTTGTTTTTGGTAAATGTATTATGTTTTGTAAAAAGTCATAGAACAAAAGTTGTTGTTTATGATGATAGTAATACAGTCTTGCAAGGTTAACGATGTTTTAGAAATAACCCTGTATAGGGCTAAGAAGGAACATGGATGGTTTTAGTCAGTAGAAGTCTGACACTCCCTTTCGCTCTGCCCAAGAGCGGAAGGGGTTATTTGATGATTTCCAAAAAAAAAATGTGTCTGCCACAGATAGGTTTATCGATTACATAAGCCATCACTTAGTAAATATTTGACTTACAAAACCTTCACAAATCAAGGAAGTAAGTATCTTGAGTTTGGTGAGTTGATGTAGACACACATAGATTTAGACAAGGATAGGTTGGTGGAATAAAGTGGTTAGAAAAGCATTCTGCCAAACATTTAAAAATAAAAAAAAAGAAGGAAAACCTTCAGAAAGCAGAAAGGGCCACCCAAAGTGCTCGTAATGCTTGACATTTAAATAAATTCGATTAACGCAGAAAATATTGCTTGCCGATTTTAATCGTCACCCCAGCAAGCCCACTCATACACAATAAGTGAATTCATCACTTCCTTTTAACAAATGAACCACTATAAATGGACCAGAAATCAGTACACCAAAACTCTTTCATTCATTCATAACACTCATACAAACCTGTTCCATTTATTTCCTCACGTTTTTCTCCTCGTTTCCTCAAATTTTCTCCTCTTTTCTCCGACCCCTCATCACGTTTAGAAGTCAAAACCCGTGACTTCACATTCGGTTAAGGTAACAACATATAAAGCACACCTTTCCCCAAACCCTTTATTATCAAATCTCGATGCCTATTTTTTGTAAGCATTTGTTATGTCGATATTTTAAAAGGTTTGGATTTTGTTACACCGTTGTGTGCTGATACTTTTTATTATCATCATCATCACAGCCCAACGTCACTCACTGCTGGGTACAGAAATCAAAATCAAAGCATTAATTTTAAGGAGACCAGTTACTGGCACTTTTGAATTAATAGTCGAAACAAATACAAAATTAAAAAAGAAGCTACAGTCCCAGTCACAAGAAGTAATAACTGTGAATGTACTGTAGTGGCCACAGTTATTATGTTCTTGTGTTCTTCTCCATAGAGATCGAGGCTAGGGAATGCCCTAGCGATGATCTCGATGGAGATGAACGGGCAATAAACGCCATGGACTCTCTTTTAAATCAGAATATTGTTACAAAACCTTGTTTAAATAATAGGGATGTTTTCTGACAAAAAAAAATGTGATTCTCATAAGTCCGTCTGTTAGATTATAGAACGTAAACGCATCGGCGTTCCCTCTTACACCAAGGCACAAAAACTTACAAAAACATTATTTTATTTCATTTGACACTCTTTTGTATTAAACAGCAGGGTACAAAGTTAAAAAAAAAATTGTCGGTTAAAGTCGACGGTGGCGTGTTGGGCACGTTTTCATTTGTCGGCTATACCCGACCGTGGCGTAAGGTTAAATAACGTTATTATTTGTGTAGTGCACCAAATTGGCATCACTTCATTTAATTTTTACGCCATTATGGTCCGCACCATGTGTACAAGTATGAGAAGACACAAGAGAAGTAAGTCTGACTTATTTGTCTCGTTCACATATTACGTTGGCGTGCTTAAAGATATATTTCACTGACGCGGAAACACATCATATCTGAACATAATAATATCTGAACGATACTGCACACACGACGAGTCAATATTGCGAATTGTGCCATTGTATTCCATTTTACATTGAAAAGTCTCGATACAGGAAAATAACGTCAGACATCTTTAAATTTCTCATAAAATAAAATGTATTTTAGGTAAAGGAAATAAAGACTATTCGCATTTGTTATACTCAACAGTCATGCTTGTTTCTCCATATGGGACACATTTTGTCAGAAATAGGTTTGTGCTCAATGTATTAAATGGTATTTAGGGTTCCCTACCCGAAGCGTAACCAACGGGAAGCTATTGCCAAATCTCTGATGTCCATCCGTCCGTCTGTTTGTTACCGGGCTCTTTCTCATGATGTGTAACAGATGTGTGATGTCTGACAGTTTAAATTTTCACAGAATGTGTATTTTTTTGGTGCCATAACAAAATTTTAAGGAGACCAGTCCGACCACACCAGACCGAAAATAAATTCAAAATTATAGGCATGTGAAGGTGTGTGTATGTGAGTTTGAATCCACGATACAGGAGAAATTCCTAGTGTGGGGCAACGAATGCCGGGATTCCATAGCACAGGGTTTCCTAGTTTGGATTCCTGACTTCTCTAGCGGCACCTCGAACTATCTATCTCGATGTATAGTCTATATATATATATATAATAGTATTTTGAAGTCATAATTAGTAATTATCACATAGCACGTCATTGTTGTCTCACCAGTCAACTCCTCTTTCTGGACCGACTTTGACGGCGACGTCGATAAGAAAGAGTTTGTTGCGAAAAGACTTTAGCCCAGCTCTTGACTTTTTTGTAGCAAAAAAAAACCTGTCCCAATGGAAATTAACCATTATTTAACGTAACCTTTGGTATATTACCATGTGCCCCGATGAGTACAGTGGCATAATGTCATTTATTTATCTTCCGACCAAGGGTGTCATTACTCGACAGTATTTATGTTACACTGCGGTGTAATAGAAGCCATTTTTGCCAAAAGAGGAAATTGCCTCCACTGAGTGGTTTCATTTGTGAAAATGTCAAACGGCTTTTAGATATTTTTTAGTTACACAAGTGGAATATTTTGTATTGAATATTCGTTTTAATAAACGAATATTTACTATTCACTATTAGAAATAGTTTTGATTTCCATATTTTATTTAAATACCAGGAAAACTTTGAGCTGAGCTTAAAGGATTCTGGAAATAATTTATTAACTTTTCCTGAAACGATTTTCAAATGAAAATTGTGTTAAAATAAGGACCTAATTGTCGAATTATCAAGATTATTGTTCTTATCAGATTTGTAATAACTATTTAATTAAAAAGGAGTTTCTCAGTTTTAACATTATACAAAGAATCTGACAGTTGATGTTAAAGAAATAATTATTTAATATCTACATTAACTTGACGATATTCTAACGAAAATTGTTCAAACTTTATTGTTTCTCCCAATTAACTTCTCGAATAAATTCTACGTGCCTTAAACACCCTAATTGAAATAAAATCATTTGACTTTGACTTAGACAAAACAAATATGCAAAACACCCCCATATTACTACTAATATGAGCAAACCATATATTATTGAAACTTACACTAAACTTAAATAAAACTTAAAACATTTCGCAAAGTCCGCTTGATAGCGCAGGGTCACTCGCAAAATTAGCAACAAAGTCGTACCAAAGAGTACCTGCTTTGTCACTGATAATTCCAGGATGACATGACAGGTTGTGTCAGTGACAACATCAGGTCATTCAGGCGTTTGACGTGACGAGTGACGTCAAAGGGCTGGATTATATCTTGAGGATTTGAATCTGGGGGTCTGTGATGGGAAATATATGTTGAACAGATTTAGTTGTACAAGAAGTAGGTAAGTAAAAGTTATAGATGTTATGCTTAAAATAATTCTTATAGTAACGACGTTAAGACATGCAAACAGTTTAACTGCCGCACTCAGAGAGCTTTAATGATGACTTAGGCCATCACTTAGTAAAGGTTTTGACAGTTTTGTCATACAATTGTATGTCAAATCTTTACTAAGTGCCGGCTTAAGTAATCATTAAATATCTCTGAGTACCGCAGTAAGTCATAATAATAAAGTCGAAGCAAAGAAGAGAAGAGAGTTAGTCTGAAACTATTATTTTGTTACTTTTTTCTTATATTTATAACGTTGCCTCAAACTAGGTTTTTTTCCTGTATCGTGGGTGCGTTTACAAACATTGAACTCACATGTACACCACAAACAGCTAGAACCCGAAACAGAAATATCAAAAAAATAAGTTTAAAAACTAAAACCCGACTACGAATAAACACGCAGACTAATAAAACCGCGGTATTAAAAGTAATAAACAAGAAAAATCGTCTAGTATGTAGATAATTGGAGAATAATTCTAAGGGACAGCCGTAGTCGCATGCCACTGACATACCTAATGCGCCTTCATGGCATTCTCATTGATATAGAAGTCAGCTAGTTGCCATTAGCAAGGTGGCATGCGACTACGTACGTAGTTGATAATTGAGTGAGTGTGTATGTTTGTTACTTCTTCACGCAAAAACTGCTGCACGGATTTGGATGAAATTTGGTACACAGATAGTTTATAACCTGGATTAACAAATAGGATAGTTTTTATCCCAATTTTATATTCCCGTGGGTTGTAGCGGGTAAAGCCGCTGGCAACAGCTAGTTGAAGAATAATTCTAAGGGACAGTTCCCTTAGAATTATTCTCCAATTATCTACATACTAGACGATTTTTCTTTGTTGAATACTTTTAAGACCGCGGTTTTATTAGTTTGCGTGTTTATTTGCAGTCGGGTTTTAGTTTTGAAACTTATTTTTTATTTGAATTTTATTTTTGTGCGTTATTCAGTAAGTACCTACGTATATAATATGTCAATTTCATAATGTAATATTCTACTTGATGTTGGTCTGTTATTTACATAATACGAGTAAATAACACAGACTAGACCACGAGAACTGTTTGATCGCAATCTAAACGTATATGTTGACTTGAACAACAATATAATATACATATTTCTTGCCGAGACCTTTCATTTGATACCAAACATGTTACGATTATCTCAATATTTTTTTTTCGATCCTAGTATTTTGACATTTAAATTCCGTCGTAAAAAGAATTGTTAAAATTTATATAGCCTTTGTCACCCGGGCTATTCTTACTAATCTACTGACACCTCATTTATTAAAAAACATTCAGTAGTTTAGGCGCTACGGTGGAACATACAAACATACATACATAGACTGCCAAAATCATTACCCTTCCTTTTGGCTTCGCCGTAGTCGGGTAAAATGTCGATTTTCCCAACAGACTTTCTTCCCCTGTTTTCCCCCTTTTTTTTTTTTTTGGTGGGTGTAAAATCATCGAATAACCCCTCCCGCTCTTGGGCAGAGCGAAAGGGAGTGTCAGACTTCTACTGACTAAAAACCACCCATGTTCCTTCTTCGCCCTCTATGTCGAGGCCGCGATAACCGTTGGACTACCCGCGGCCCCGACAGGCCCCTGTTTTACCCCTTGGGGTGTGAATTTTGTAAAATGTATTTTAGATGACTACGTCATAAGAAGAATATGTGTGCGAAATTTTAAGTTTCTGGCTCTAGGGTTTAGCCTGTGCGTTGATCCTCAGTCAGTCAGCTTTGCCACTTATATATATATGACGGCGGGAGCGTGGGCGTAACGATAGCAGGGTCATCATCGTTATGGTTTCTTGGTACGGGTTCCATGATAAAGTTGGGTACTCGGGCAAACCAATGAAACTTAGGTTTAACTCGAATTACAATCAGATACTTTTGTTACACAGTAGATATTTACAATAGGTTAGAAACTCAGACTTGTACGGTGGACGTGACAGGTTCGATCATAAGTCAGTCTCGTGTCAGGTATAGCAATCCCTGTCTAGAATTCCGTATCGACCCTGTACACGTTTTTGGCGGGAAATTAAAGCGCCAACTCACGGCGTCCACAGTACAAACCAATCAACCAATCAAAACCGTCGACCAATGAGAATCGAGTAACAATTCGTTCGAAAATCAACGAGTAGGTTTACGTGGAAATAATAATTTGAATGTGTTTTCGTTTTGAAATCGCTTGCGACGACATAATGTAGGTATATGTACCTATAGATAGGTAAATACTTGACCCAAACAATGTACACCAAACAAATATACAACTAAATCGGAGCCCATTTTCATTTCCTCTTGCATTCCAATCAGTAGCAAAAGTCGGTAAAACTTCCTCTCTCCTTTTAGAAAAATCCTTTCCCCTTGACTTCGGAACCAAAGGAAAGTATACAAAACTCCTTTGACTTACGTAAACTGTTTCAGATATTATCGCGTGGACTAAGACAAAGTTATGACCACCAACCGTTTCAAGTTAGCGATAAAGACCTTCGAGATAATTTTCAGAGCCCGGACCAACTGTAGATAATAATAAGACAAGCCATGATGGATTTAATGGTAACAGAAATCCAAGTCTGCATCGTTTTCTGATTTTATGTCTACACTAGCTGTTGTCATCGCGTTCACCCGCTACAACACGAAAATTATCCCACGGGAAGATAAAATCGAGATAAAATCCTATGTGTTAATCCAGGTTGTCAGCTAACTCCATACCAAATTTTATTGAAATCGCTCCAGCCGTTTAGACGTGAAGAAGTAACAAACATACACACTCACACACTCACAAACTTTTGCCTTTATAATATAGGTGTGATTCTGTTTTTTAATAATTAAGCTTACTTGTATCGAGAATGGATGTACAGGAAAACATCTTTGGACCCTTTTCTTACCCTTGAACCCTTTATAGCAGAACATCACGCCTATGATCCCGGTAGGGTTAAGCATATTTGTGCCTATAAACGGTACACCCAAAGGAGAAGTTGCAGCTTCCATAGAATATTACCGGCTGACGGCTGATAAAAAATATTTAAAAATAATTATTAAAATGAGTATTGATAAATTATAAATTTTGTCGGCACGGTTGGCGCAGTGGCTGAGCGATGGGACTGCTGCGCTGCGTGTCGCGGATTCGATTCCCGCACGGAACAAATATTTGTATGATCTACAGATAGTTATTTCAGGTCTGGGTATTTGTGTATGTGAGTTTAAATGTTTGTAAACACACCCACGATACAGGAGAAATTCCTAGAGTGGGGCAACGTTTAAAAAAAAAAATTGCATAAGGATTACAATCGGAAGTAGGTACTTCCGATTGTAATCCTTATTCGCCAAATAATCTTTCCGGTGCAGTATTTTTTATTTTAATAATAATAATAATAATCCACAACTATCACACAACGCCATCTAGTCCCAAGCTAAGCAGAGCTTGTGTTATGGGTACTAGACAACTGATAAACATACTTATATATTTCTAAATACATACGTATTATAGATAAATTACACCCAGACACAGAACAAATGATCGTGCTCATCACACAAACATTTGTCCTGGGTGGGAATCGAACCCACGACCTCCGGCATAGAAAAATATTTTACTATTCTAACGACCATAAAAAAGTGAAATGTAGATGACTATTAAGTAAAACTATTGCTTTCTTGTTAAAAAGAAGGTTATTTTTTTTTTCGAGCGACACTACCATGGCAAACCTGAGGCCTTTAAATAAATACTTTTTAAATATGTTACTAATTAACCCAGTGTAGTAGGTATAAAAACTACTTTCACACAATCGCAATCTGTTAATTCAGTGGTAAATTTGCTTTCTTGTTAAAAAGAAGGTTATTTTTTTTTCGAGCGACACTATCATGGCAAACCTGAGGCCTTTAAATAAATACTTTTTAAATATGTTACTAATTAACCCAGTGTAGTAGGTATAAAAACTACTTTCACACAATCGCAATCTGTTAATTCAGTGGTAAATTTGCTTTCTTGTTAAAAAGAAGGTTATTTTTTTTTCGAGCGACACTACCATGGCAAACCTGAGGCCTTTAAATAAATACTTTTTTAATTATGTTACTAATTAACCCAGTGTAGTAGGTATAAAAACTACTTTCACACAATCGCAATCTGTTAATACAGTGGTTAATTTTTTCTTCTTATTATAAAACTAAAATTAAGACTTGTATATTATAGGTATTCTGCCTCTGAGTTAAAGTTTAGAGCAATTTTTAAATGTGTTAGCCAGTAAGGATGATCACCAGAAGAATATAATTTTTTTATCCATATTTTAAGTAAATTTTTGAGATCCTTATCTTTGCATTCTTGCAACTTCTCTTCTCCTTTCCCAGTTATGTTCGCATTACCATCAACTGGGCACAAATTCAGATGCCGTGGTTGTTATACATCATCATCATAAGTCTACTATGTTCCCACTGCAAGGATTTAAGCCTCCTTTCTAGGAGAGGGATAGGCTGTAATTCACCACGTGGGGTGGGCCCAGTGCGGGTTGATAGATGTCACATGTCTTCAACATTTTTGGTTCTAATACAAACCGGTTTCCTCACGATGTTTTCCTTCATCGTTTTGAGAGCAGTGGTGATGAAAATAATTACACAAAGTACGCCTACCTGGGTTCGAACCCACGACTTATTGTTCGTAATTCGGGGCCACAACCACTGGGCCTACATATATGTGGAAAAACTACGTGTTTAGGTGGACAGTATTTAGTATCATCAAAAAGTGAAAGCCAAGTCAGAGCATTATTGCAGACAAAATCGCGGGCGAAGTATTAGAATCTAACCTTCTTAGCGTGTCGTGATGGCAAATCATCTGTGGCGACAGCGAGATCTATCACAACAGATGCGAACTAATGGCAATTCCTACATCGCGCTATCAAAATTTACCCGCGACGCGACATTAGCCTATACAATGTGTTAATGAAATAACCCAAAACCTCGGACACCCCAACCGATTTTTATATTAATAAATTGATATGACGTATAATAATTTATTTTCATAAATTATAGTAAAAGATTTTTGTAAATGTTGTTGTCGCGCTACTTCTTACAGATTCGTAGCTCTATCGCCGCGCCGCTGACGCGTGAGCACTATCGTTTGAGGTTAATCCCCTCCTTCTGTTATTAAATAATGCGTATAATAGAAAAGTGACTCAAATTTTTCCATCACACTTTTTCCAGGCTTTGGACTGGCTGCATGTAAACCTTCCACGCTTAAAAATAAGCGAAGGCTAGTTGAAAGAAAAATCAAAAAGCCGGTGGTGGTAAACAAAACTTGGCGTGTTTAAAAGATTTGAATCACCATATTTACAACAATTATTTCAAATTAATCAACCTACCTACGAGTATTTACAACAATAATTAAGCACTTACTGATCAAGTTCGTTTATTGGTTGTCGCAGCAATGCCTCGAAATGTCTACCACCTTGTTGAATACACGTTAAAGCACGTTTTCGTAAATTATTTTTTAAAGAGTTTAGCACTGTAGTGTCACTTCTCACTATTTGAAATGCCGAGACTATTTTATTTCTAAGGTCACTAATGTTTGTTGGTCCATTCCCATCGTCATAAACTAAAGCTTTTACACGGCCCCACAAAAAAAAGTCTAATGGAGTTAGATCCGGTGACCTAGCAGGCCACTGAATAGGCCCACCGCGACCGATCCATCGCTGCCCATACTGCTCATCTAAATATCTCCTTACATTCCACTGGAAATGAGCTGGAGCGCCATCGTGCTGATAAAACATCCTACTGACGGTGTTCAAAGGTATGTCATCGTCTTCGAGCCACTGCAGTAACAAGCCCGGCAATGTCTCGGTTAGAAATAGGTACGCGTCACCGGTTAGTCGGGGCAAAAATACCGGCCCAAGTACGTATTGGCCGATGATTCCCGCCCATACGTTTAATGAGAACCTATGTTGAAACGAATCTTGTTCCATCAGAAAGGGATTTTCGTGTGCCCACATGTGCCTATTGTGTTGATTAAATAGGCCTCGCCTAGTGAAGGTACACTCGTCAGTCCAAAGAATGTTTCTTCTCCAGTCTTCAAGAAACCACTCGCAAAACTCAATACGAGGCTGGAAATCTAGTACATTTAATTCCTGACACCGTCTGTAGTGGTATGGATGTTGGCTGTCCTCTTTTAAAACGTTCCAAACAAAAACGTGGCTGCAGTTGAAGCGACGAGCTGCCTGTCTTGTGCTAGCTGTCGGGTTTTCTGCGAAATAATTAAGTATTTCGGTCTCCAGATCAGGATCACTTCGGGTACGTCCTCTGTCTACTGCGGTCGGAGGCCTAAATGTGCCGAAATCCCGTAGGCGCTGTGTAGCGGCCAACATTGTCTCGTTCGACACAGACACACCAAACTGTTCCTGGTATTGTCGCACAGCTAAATTGACGTTATCACCACATCGCGCTAACATTCGCACCATTTCACAATACTGAACATTTGTAAAGCGAAACGCCATATTGCCGCCGGGAAACGTAAATCGCACGCGCTCGTCCTACCCCGTGTTGATACGTGCCGCACGTGCCGCTGCGCTAGGGAGACTGCGGAAGTGCGGAAGGAGGCCAGTCGGGGTTGCGCGGGCGCCGGCGCCCGCGCTGTTTGTTTACATCGCGTTGGACAGCAGTGTACAGCGTCGTTAGAAAATATTAGATGCGGCATGACAAATATTTATTTTTTGGAAAAAAATAACCTATATTAAAAATTATTGTATTCGATTTTGCTGCCGATTCTAAACAAACTAGTTTCTGGTTTTGGGTTATTTCATTAACACATTGTATAGAAAATCCCGACTTACATAATTATGTCGGGCAGTTAGCCCACCAGACACAACACCCGTCTGGTCACAGGATACTCCCTTTTCTGTTGGATAAGGAACTTTACACCCCCCAAACACAACTACATAAATTTGGCCAAATATTCAGCTACGCGAACTTCGCTCGCTGATGCAGTCATTAGATTGTCAAGTGTGCAGGTGGGCTATTGTCTGTGGAGATACGCCGCATACACTTGAGATCAGCAGGGCTATTGCGTATATTTTAAATGACAGTGGCTATCAGATAGTGTCCATCAATTACTGTCAAATGGTTCCATTTTGTACTAAACCATAACCAATTTGACAGTTAATCCATGGACAATATGATAGCCATTAACATTTAAAAGATACGCAATAGCCCTGCTGAACCGTCCTTGAACCCCCATCTGAAGGGATTGTCTTTGCTACGGCCGACTTGGGTATCTAATAGAATTCATGACTTGGGTATATAAGAATTGAGTATCTAATAGAATTAATCGATTCAGACTAGTAGTTCTGTGCTTCTCTTTGTAGTGGTCAAAAAGAACTTTTTTCATCAAGCCTAGGAGAGCCGTCAAGAGAAAGATGTCTAAACTGAACGTTCACAAAAGGGCTGTTAATGCTCGCATTAACATATTTTTGTTTGGTGCGAATACTTAAGTGAGCAAAAAGTTGTTTTTGTATAAATACTGTTTTAATGTTTTTAATGGCGTTTTTATATCCTGAAATAAGACTGCCTTGATGGTTATTATGTATTTATCTGAGGCAGTAGGAGAATAATTATGGACCCAATGTTCTTCAAATAAGCTAAACGCAAATATTATGTCTGAATTTCTGATTCACAAGATATGCCTCTTCATGTTCATCATCTGCCTAGCCTTTTCCCAACTATATTGGGGTCGGCTTCCAGTCTAACCGGATGCAGCTGAATACCAGTATTTTACATGGAGCGACTGCCTATCTGACCTCCACAACCCAGTTAATACTAGGTAATACGATACCCTTTGGTCAGACTTTCAGGTCACTGACTACCCGTAACGACTGCCAAAGATCTATATATGGCACCCGGGACCAACAGCTTAACGTGCTTTCCGAGGCACGGAGGAAACTCGGTATGTAATGGGCGGTCACCCATCCACAGATCGACCTAGGCAAGCGCAGCTTAACCTAAATATCGACCCGAGTGGCAGTTCTTATTAAGCCACGAGCTCCTCATGTTACATAGCCTCTTCATGTTACGACTGTTTAATATTTTATTTTCATCATAAATAATTATACATTATTTCCAAAGGTCCGTTAAGCAGTCATTCATGTAAGATATTGGTATATAGCTGCATCCAAAATAAATTCAACAACCAAAAAGCTAAGCATATAATGACGACTGATTTACAACACATAATATACATATAGGAACATAATAATTATCATTCAACAAGCTTATTTAATCTCCTCTCGATAAATACCCAGTTTAAGAAACAAAATTATATTGTTACATCATGTTTCCTGTTACTGTTAGTAATGTCACATTTTTTGGCTCATATTCTATTCCACCTACAAAAAGAAACTTTGTTCAAATACCAGTCGGCATTACCTCTCAAACACGGAATATATTTTCGCTGACAAAACTTTTGACACCACACAAAAAGGGCTGTTAATGTCCATATTTGCATTTATACTCCGCATTTTTACATTTTACAAATGGCAACTCTGGGGTATTTAGGCGCGGAAAAGTCAATTTATGTTTTTCAACAAGTACGTTCGTACTTTTAAGTTCTAATGATTTCCCGGGACGTTTCTGGGGGTCTTCATTATTAATGGTTGCTTTGATGAAGTTGCTTTTACTCCGACAACTTCAAAGGTAGGGTTATGTATTTAAGCTCTTCATTTGCATCTGCTTCATGCGCAACATTAAAAATGCTATAAATATAATAATATTGACATTGAATTCTGCTTTTCCATTGAGCACACAATAGCTGTAATTACTTTATGACAATATTTCATACTCTTACGATACCGTTCGATGTGTTTCTACAGACTGTACTTCGGAGAGTGTGCGCAGGAGCTCCACGAGCTAATTCCGCCAACTCCCTTCTTCCATCGAAAGCGTGATGACCTGCGGTACGCCTGTACCACTGTCACCCATACCTTGTCAATGTTCCACACATTCGTACGAGGTGCTTTGCTAAATCTTATATTATGCGCACAGCCAAAGAATGGAACTCCCTGCCTGCGTCGGTTTTCCCGAGTTCATATAATGCCAATCTATTTAAGTCGCGAGTAAATAGGCTTCTTCTGGGTATAAAGCTCGTTCCATCGTTGACCTCATCTTTGGCCCCAGGGCAAGATTTAAGTCAAGAGTATCATTGTAATATGAAACACTATTGCCTTAGGGCATTCCCAATATAATGTATTTTCTGTCAATGTACCAATATACCCCAATTAGTTTATACCTAAATCGATCTTGTGTATCGAAATATGGCCAGTATTTAAAAGCTATATATCGAGTAAACCTGCTTGTTAGACAAGTAATTTTTGGTAAATTCGGAGTAACGGCAACAACTGTGGTTTTCATCATGAAAATAAAACCTTTTCTTCTACCTTTGTAAATTTGTTAGAGAAAGTTTTAACTCTAATGAGATGTTGAATAATTTATTCTTAGAAGCGCCTGTCGTATGGTCAGAGCAATTAAACTACTGAGGAAAACTAATGTAGGTAATTATTATTTCAGGGGTCAACTTTCAGGGTTTTCAACTTAAACCTGTGACATGTGTATTAGCGTAGCCTTTTACGGTTTAGTGACAAAATCACTGATCTTTATAATCTCCTATTGGTTTTTGTTGCCTAATAGGTAAATTATAGCATAGTATAATAATATCTCAATTTGAAACAACTAGTCATTCATCCACAAACAAGCCGTAGCAAGCGCGGTTTGACGTTACATGTAACGTCTGTATTCTTGAAGGGTTAGGTAGAAGTGTAGGTACCTAATAGTGCACCTTTTGCTAGGTATGTTTAAATCCCATATAATAGGGAGCAAGCCTATTGCTATCAACCGGGCACAAATCCAGTCCAGTGGCTGATACTGACAAATTCCTGATGGAAAATTCCAATACCAATCATTATAAACTTATTTTTGGGTGTGGGAAATTATCTAATTTCCCCTCCCGCTCTTGGGCAGAGCGAAAGGAAGTGTCAGACTTCTACTGACTAAAAACCACCCATGTTCCTTCTTAGCCCTTTATGTCAAAGCCGCGGTATCTCTTACAACATCCCGCAGCCCCGACGGGGCCAATTAGAACCTAAATCGGGTTTTTTTGTCAATCACAGTTATTGAGATATAGCCTGGACAGTCAGAAGGACGGACGGTTTAGTCTTAGTAATAGGGTATCGTTTTTACCTTATGGGTAAACCCTACCCTAAAACCCAATTCACCTCTACAGTTGATGTTCGTTTGGGCGAACAAACACAAATATAAATCTAAAAACAAAGTCCAAAATGTAACTCAATCAATGCACGCCTCGTCCCGGTGACAGACAACAAAGTGAAAAGTAAATATTTACTGTAATCAGAGGCGAAAGTTTACAAACCGAGGTACACCGAACAAATAAATACTGGGGATTTAAATTAAAAAGTTTTTTACTTTGTTAACTCGATAATGAATTTAAACTATAAGTTGATTTGGGTTTGTGATAGGGATAAAGTTTGGTTTTCGTTTTCTTGGGGCATTGAATTGTTAAGGGTTGGAATGGAATACACATAACAAATATGTATATTTTAATATAATTTTAGTTATCATATAAGTTTAGATTGCGGTCAAACAGTTCTCGCGGGTCTAGTCTGTGTTATTTACACGTATTATGTAAATAACAAACCAATATTAAGTAGAAAATTACATTCTTCATTCTTCAAGTGACATGTTATTACGTATTAATTGAACAACACACAAAAATAAAGTTCAAATACTAAAACACGACTACGAATAAAAATGCTGACTAATAAAACCGCGGTCTTAAAAGTATTAAACAAGAAAAATCGTCTAGTAAGTAGATCATTTGATAATTATTATAGAGGACAGTCGTAATCGCATGCCACCTTTCTAATGGCAACTGGCAGCTGACTTCTGTATCAATGAGAATGCCAAGAAGGCACATCAGGAATCAGCTTGTTTGCTTTTTTATTAATTTAAACAAAAAATACGTGTCCATTATTTTTTGAAAATCTAACAGGCGGACTAATTAGTTGTTTTTTGTAAAATACTGTATTAGGACTTGCCGATGGCGCGCTCGTGTTCCACGCATGCCTCAAAGATATTATTATGTCAGCAAAATTGCAGGGGCCTGCAAGAGTCGACGCGTGCCACGGCTGCGGGTTGTACGAAAGAGATACCGCGGCCCGGGACACAAAGGGCTTAGAAGGAACATGGGTGTTTTCAGTCAGTAGAAGTCTGATACTCCCTTCCAAGGCTGCGCAATTCAATCAGGATATTTATTTACTTAATTCTAGTAAGGCTTAATGGGTTTCAAGCAAACGAATGGACCATATTAACGTATTTTTTGCCCAAAAGGGTCATTATAAATATAATATATTGACGGCACGGTTGGCGCAGTGGCTCAAGCAATGGACTGCTGCGCTGCGTGTCACGGGTTCGATTCCCGCACGGAACAAATATATGAATGACCTACAGATAGTTGTTCCGGGTCTGGGTATTTGTGTATGTGAGTTTAAATGTTTGTGAACGCACCCACGATACAGGAGAAATTCCTAGTGTGGGGCAACGTTTTTTAAAAAAAAATATATAATAATTATATATATTTATATTTCTAATCTTCAATACATTTAACTAATTAAATGTGTTGAAGATTGGAAATTAGACTTTACTGTGAACGACGGATGTGTTATTTTTCTCCCTGGTAACATGAAAAATAAAGTTAAAGGTAGGTAAATATTACTTTTTGTGGGTACCTACGTGACCATTAAAGTTAGGGGAGTCTTCTATTGTCCAGAAATGTACGTCATTTTTGCTTTCAGAATTTAAGACCTGAACAAATGAGTGTTTTTAAAAGTCACCGTTGTAGCTACAGACGACAATGTCAACAAAGCCTGTGAAATATATTTTTTTTGAATGAAACAACGTGCCAAATGCCCTAAAATATCTGGGGTAATAATGGCGCGGTGCGTGTAGATTATGTTCAACCCGCGTGGTAGTAAGTTTGACATGTCTGTCTGTGGCATCGGTAGCTCTCGAGTACATGAACCGATTTTAATTTTGTTTTTGCATAAATGCGCAACGTGCAGCGTCAGTGGTGACTATAGAATTATGGCTAGCCCTAACAGGGTTCTAGAAACAATTGCTAACAAAGTGAACTGCCCTTTGTGTTTCACTGCTGTCAGTTACATGTGCCACCATATCGTGTTGTTTACTATCACATGTTAAAAACCATATATTTGCTTACGGTCAAACAGTGGCCAAAATGGTAGACTATGCACCATGGCCGTTTCACGAGCTCTTAGAATTTTCACTGCTGTTGAATTTTTGGTGAAGATTTTTGAGGTTTTGATATTTTTGTGCACTCGGGGATGATTTAATGGGTGAGATAAATATTCTTCTTATTAACTTTGAGCACCCAGTAAAGTTTAGAGCAGTGATTCAGTGGCAGAGCCCCGACTTACGAACAGTACTTCGTGGGTTCGAACTCAGGCAGATGCATTATTTTGTGTAATTAATGAAGACATGTAACATCTACCAACCCGCACAGGGCTCACGTGGTGGGTTATAGCCCATCCCGTTCCTAGAGAGGAGGCCTGAGTCCCCTATACTTGCATCAATTTGCGCTATTTAGCTATTGGTTAGGCAGTCCAACAGGCTTACAACAAAGGTAACGTAATCATTTAAGCTTAGTAGCACTTGATTTCATCAAATATTAAGTAGTGTACACAAGTCCTTAACAATTACAATTTATTTTTCTTATTTCTTACAAAAAATCACTTGAATTTATCCTCCACACCGATTCTTATGACAGCAGAATTACCGCTTTTAACGACAATGTCTAATTACTACGAAGAATTTGTCATCCGTGTGTGAGCTTGACTCAATTTCAGGCGGTGGTACATCAAGACAAAATGTTGTTTTCCACAAAACTCTCGTTTCTGAGTACCAAGTTTTCTATATCAAAGGTTTATTTGTGACAGTAACAGGAAAATTAAGGTGAAATACCACTTTCGAATTTTGATGACTGAAGTCTCATATGTCAAAAGAAAATTGGTCTCTGTTCTCTGTAGACTTATTCTCGACAATATGTGTTACTCGTTTGTAAGTAGAGTTTTGAGTAAAATAAACGGGAAGACTTACTAAACATTGATAATTTATAGCTTTTTAAATGTCTTTTGGAATGAGATATTACTGAGCATCATTATCATCATCATAACAGCCAAAAAATGTCTACTGTTAGACATAGGCCTCTCTCAGGTGTCACTACATTGACCGGTCCTGTGCGTCTCGTATCCAGCGGATCCTCGTAACCTTCACCAGGTCATCGTGTGTGTTTCTGTACACACTACATACATAAACTCTTACTTTTTTTCTCATAGGGTTAGACAGAAACAAAATAATGCCGTAGTAGGTGGCATTCTTTGGTAAGAAAAAAACCGACTTCAACTAAAAATAAAACACAAAAAAGTGAGAAACTTTGGAAGAAAAATCCGTTAGTCGATGACTTTTGTTTGTTTGATTTCATTTTTTTTGGCCACCGACTTCAGAAACTGATTGTTCTTCCACAGTTTACTTCTCACTTTTTTGTGTTTTATTTTTTGGTGAAGTCGCCACAGCACGCTTTACACCCCAGGATACTCGCGACTAGATGGTTGGAGAGGAAGAGGAAGGCCAAAGAAAAGATGAATCAATTGTGTTAGGAATGTTTTGAAAGAGTAAAAAAACGTATTACGCCGACCCCAAATGGAAGGGGACTTGGGCAGGAAGATATTGATACTCGCGACTAGTCTTTCCTCTAGCCATGCAGCACGTTGACCTTAGCTTGCTGGTGGTGATCTAACCACACAAAGGAGACAGACTCCTCACTCTAGCAGTTTTAAGTCCCTTTTTACGACCCAGGATACGAAGGGGTGGTTCTCTACTTTAAGAAATGAAAGAAATAAAGAAAAAGTATTTATTGGTTTCACACAGGACTTAAGAAATTGACAACAAAATAAATATTAAAGCTTAAAACATAAAGGAAACATAAAATTAGGACATACCATCTCAGCATGGTCCTGTAAAGTAGGGCTGCAAGTACTCCTCGAATTTATTTACCCTTTAATAATAGGGTAGATAGCAAAAAAAATCCAATTACTGCGTCTTAAAGACTACCAAAGAATATTGGACACTTATTTTTTCTTTTTTCACGCAAACAAAATGAAGACGATACAGTGCTTTGAAAGCTTTGTGACGTCATACTCTAAGACATTAGTATTAAAAAAATTACCGGTCAGTGACGTCACCAATCCCCACTCAAATCTTTGACGCTTATCTTCGTCTATTTTTAGTGATTTGATAAAACAAAAAATACATATCCAATATTTTTCGATAATCTAACAGACTGACTTATTAGAATCTCATCCCTATTATTAGCGTTGTAATATTTTATGATGTTTTATCATTTATAAAACCAACTCATTTTGTTAAAGGTTGAAAAATAAACCGTCAGCACTATTTAAAAAAAAGCCTATCTATCTGCTCCTCATCTTCAAAAGTCACTTTAAACCTTCTCAAAACGGAGATTTGTCAGAACATAAGTCGGCGGAATGTCGGTATACATCATAGTAAATGAGAAAACTTTGATTAGAGACCTTCAGAAATTCATTAGTAGGCTCAAACGGAATTGCCATTCGTAAAAACTTTGCCCTGTGGCCTCGTTTAGAATATCATACGTACCGGTTGGGTTGCTAGAGTGGAATTCAGGTTGCCTCAATACCTAGGTATTGAATTGGAGTATATATTCGTTTTATTACTTGGGGTTATTTTATGTAATTTTGTGTTATATCACTTTTGACTCCGAAGTTGACTCGAAACCGCAGCGGTAAAGTTGCTAAATTACATACAGGGTGTAAATTAGCCCTTCACACATACGTCAACCAAGCATTCTGTACATCAAACTAAGTACCCCTACGAAAAAATGTTTGCTGGGAAAAGACTTTTATTTTTGGGGTCAAAAATCACATTTTACGGTAAAACTCAATGTTGCACTTTTTAAACATTGTGCTAGTGGATGCTTAGAATAGTAAATGGGTCGTGGAGTTAATTTAAGTAAAGTTATAACCTGAAAAACTAGTATCTACTGAAACAGCTGTGCAAAATTTGGAACTTTGACCCCCAATATCTCCGTAAATAGGGGGTTCCCAGGTATGGTCTAGAACCAAAAAAATTATCGCAGTAGTGGGGAGAACAAGTGCCCTTCGTTTGCGTTAAGGGTACATTTACAACCTTTATATGGCAACTTCCAGGGCTCATGTCGGCACTAGTCGTTGGCTTTAAGTTCAACGCGTCCCGCCATTTTCTACAAGGTCTGCTGCTACGCCTACTGGCTGTGTCAGGGCTTCATTCAACAACAATTCAGCACTGAGTCCAACATAAACCATATTTTTTACACCTTTAATGCTTTCGGGTCTAAAATCGTAATGTTATCCAAGTATAAACTTTGATTATTTTCTACAACTAAAGAAACATTGCAATTTTAAACAAGTTACTATAAGTACAACAAGTTCGGAGAACACAATTCTAATTCCAATGAATTTTTAACCGCTTTTCTCTTAGCCACTTAAGCCAACGGAATAATGTCCGGGCTTACTAATTACGAACGTACGTAGAAACTATACCGCCCTAATTACTTGGTATAGATAAGTGGGTTTAAAATTAGGGGTGAGTTAATTAAGTATAAATTGTCAGGGGTCGTGGCTGGTTTTGTTGTGGTTTTTGGGGGTAATTCTAAGAAAGGAACTATATTTGCATTTTGCTTTAAAAGGCTCTATACTTTTTGAACAAGGTAAATATAAAATTATTTACCGAGACTCCCTTGACGTGATCGACTTTAACACCACCATCAGCAAACACAGGTTGTATTGCTACTTGTATGGAATAGGCAGTAGTAGTGGTTAATATGGCGTATAATACCAATAATTAACACGTTAGTTGTTCATACCGTATACTGCCTACGTGTATAATAATTATATCGTCTTTAATCTATAATTATAGTGTCTCACTCAACAACACTCTCAACGGCTCCCTACGATGCACCGTTTACGTTCCGGTTCCGGTTTCCGTTTACTTAAATCCATATTTTAAGTGATATTTCCATGACACAGACTGGAAAGTATGAAGGATAGTTCACTGATAATTTAAAACGCTTCATGCGATATTATTGAATTCGTTCGATCCATTACGAGATAATATTCACTGTGCATCACGCTAAGCGGGAGCACCGTTTAGCGTGTTGCCGAATAAAATGATAACGTCTCCGCGTCTAAATTACTGCCGAGTTTTCTTACAACGTGTGCGTCTATTGAACAAAGTCAAATGACAAAATTGAAGATCGAGAACGGCAGTATTATCTCATCGAAACCAGAGATTCTGAAAGAGCTGGAGAGGTTTTATGGACACACTTCGATCCGACAACATTTTTTACCTACTAATGACTTCACAACTCCCCCCCCCCCCACTCATGATTTTTGAGGCGTTTTATCTTCGTCATTTTTTTTTTATTTGATAAAACAAATACATTATTTGCGATATATCAACGTTAACATAACATTTCCTTCCCGCTGAGTTTCTTTCATAACTAAATCAAGGCACCGTGACATAAATCCGACGATTGATTCTCACACATGAAAAATTGCCTTTCCGAAAACTCCGTAACATTTTCCCGTGAAAATTGTTGCATGAATTGAAAGTAGGGTTTGGAATGACAACATTAATTTTCCGGTCCACCTATTACTTTTATTCTATTCACACAAGACTGTGAGAAATGTTAGGAATTGGTGTCGACATATGAACAGCTGGGGAGAAATAAAGTATCCGCGTTTTCGTGCTTCCCTCTCATTTGAGGAAAGCCCAGGTATTTTGTTTAATTATGCCACTATTTATAGATAGTAATTAGGACTAATTCTATTTGTTAGCCAAGACGTGACTTTTTATTTTGGAGATCTTGTATGTTAAGTTTATTTATATCTGTTCCAATGTGTTTTATAGTAATTTTATCAAACTAGCTTAATACAAGTTATGAGATTTTTTTTTTTTATATCGCAAAAAGAAATCTAGAATTCTCTTATATATCTGCCCTTTTCCCATTCTTCTTGGGGTAATTACAACACGTTTTATTATTCCATTCTCAACTGTCAGACGTCCCGTCATCATCATTTACTCCTTCTCAAATCATCCAACTTTTTCTTATCATCATCAAAATAAAAAGTGAAAATAACCAAAAAAATTGCTTCTCACCTTGTATTCAAAAAGTTTTACCAAAGACCCGCGAAATCGCAATGTTGCCATACTAAAAAAAACACACGACTCGCGAACAGGGAACTAAAAGCAAAAACCAACATGCACACGGTACACATTTTTGTGCAATTCTATTTAAATTCGGAACTACTTGAATGTGGAACTCGAGATGTTAAAATTTTGACACTTGGAAATACTAAGCCAGCGTGCATGCAAGTAAAATGGCACAACCGCTTTGCGAATGAAACTTTGTTTCGTGCAATTTCCATGTTTTGTCAAAACATTTTTGCGTTTGTACAACTATTTGTAGGTTTTATAAAAATGTGTTTTAATGTTAGCGCGTTGTTGTCTTTGTGTGTTCAGTAGTTTTTATTTCATTTGTGTGATGAATGCGCTAAAGGGCTTTTAAAAGCGGAATAGTTTTAAGTAGGTATTCATTCTATTTAACTTTTTCCTTTGTGTTTTATCACAGATTTTCTCTTTTGCCTGAATGAGAAATGCAGTGATGGGATACAATGAGATTAAAAGTATTTTTCATTACTCGTACTCTGAAAGTAGGTCATAACATGGCTGCGGAGCGGGTTGAAAGTACTACTTTTCAGCCCTAGGGAGAATCACTTTCCACTGACAGCTGTCGATTTATTAAAAAAAACTTGGTCTATTTCACATTTTTATTGAACCATGTTCCAACTTTTTATACAGCGACTCAATTTAAAATTAAAATAACACAAAGTTCTTAAGAATAAAATTATAATAAGACTATAATATGGTTTAGTTTTAACTATTTCTCTAAAATGACATAGATTTTGACAAAATCTTTGCCATTTTTTTAATAATGAACATGAAAAATACTGGCTGTATAGCTGGACGACCAGAGGACAAAAAAAAGAAACAAAATAAGCGGGAAAGTGACAACATCCGATCAACACAATTTTTTTCTTTATTTAATAATCTATGTTCTTATTTTCCTCGTATTCGTAATGAAAAGCACAGTGTTTACCTCGGGTAAATTACTTATATAGTCCCTCGAACTATTAGCGCCCTCACTACGTTACGGGCGCCAAACCCCGTCTCGGGACTAAATAAGTAATTTCCATCCCTTGGGTAACAATGTACTATTTCCTAACATAAAGGTACTTTCACTGAACAAAGTATTTAAACGGTTGACTTACGTACAGGAAATCAAGCTCATAAAAATTAGCTCAATTTCTGTCATGGAGGTTCTTTTAACATGCACTAGACATAATAAATGTAACAAATAATTCAGTAGGAAGCTGCTACCATCTCTAAGCGTCACTTAATCACCCTACATCTGCTCTGCAGACGGAATGTGTAACTAGCACAAGTACAGTTGAATAATAGTCGAGATGAGCGGAGCGGAGCTGAGCGATGTCGGAACTGAAGGATTTTACATTATTCAAATATTTTTATTAATATTATTATTTTTATTTATTGGTGCAAAAAATAGATGGGTGAAAAGTGGAATTTTTTGAGATTGATGAATTTGTTGAACTTGAGTTGAATTTTATTAAGATGCAGATTTGTAAATTGTTGGTGTTACAAGAAAAAAGCACGCTGAGATAGGGCCTTTCGTTTTCGTAGAGGATCAATTTTAGTATTATACTATGCTTGTGTGGACTTCGATAATTGTCCCACGGGGTCATACTACCGGGATAAGAAGTATCCTATGTGTTAATCCAGTTTACAATTTATCTGTGTTCTAAATTTCATCCGCACCCGTTGAGTTATTTTTGCGTGAAAGAGTTACAAACATCCATCCATCCATACTCACAAACTTTCGCATTTTTAATATTAGTAGGATTTTCTTTCAAAACTTCGACTTTCTTTCTACTAGTTATTTCAATTGTTTAATGAAGCACAAGTAGTTAATAAAATGTAAATTTTCTTTTGCCTACACTGTTCATTTTAATCATGCGCATAGTCAAATCGTTTGTAGAATTTTCCTTAAAAGAAAATTTCAATTTTTTTTTTCAGTTAATTTTTTTTTTTTTTAATTTTCCTAGTGCGTAGTACTCGTAACCGGCGCGCGTGTATGACCAGATGTATGAATGTGGACGAGGCAAAAGAAGTATGCAAGGATCGTAGCAGGTGGCGTTCTGTGGTTTCTGCCAAACCCCATGGGAAAAGCGAGTGAGGTTATAAAAAAAAACACCTAAGTTTTTCAATGTAAAGTATAAAGATAAATAAATCATTCATGAAAGTTCAAGACGTTCTGCTGTGGGTATTTAATACCCTAAGACAAACTACGCAGAAAGTTTTTCAACTTAGTATGAGACTATTTTCATTAAAGTCTGAAAGTGCATTGGACAGGAAAACTTTGTATATCAAAGCTGTTTGATCTTTAGACATTCTTTGGCAAAGGCTAACTTGATAGAAGAAACTTTTTAGGTATTTAGGCTGCCCTGTTTGAACCTCAACTGTAGGTTTAGCTGCACGAGAATTTTATCCAAAGATGTATACTAAAAGAAATTACAGTTGAAAATGAATTTAATGGACTAATATTTATTAGCTTGCTAGTCGCACTTGGTGTAAAAGAAGGCACATAATTCGTATTTTACTTACTTAGTAGGCAACTAGGCAAGCATAATTGATTAAAGTAAGACTATACTAAATATGTAAACTAAACTAACCTGTCAGCATGTAAAGTGCCCAAGAGACTGGCAACGTTGCCGCGTTGTATGGCAACACTTAGCCTCTGACCAAAGAAAAAGCCAGCCCTTAGGTCAGAGGAAGCGTCTAAGCAAGCTGATCGAATTAATATTTACACCCTCACCTGTATTGTACAAACCATAATCTAAGTAAGTATTAATGTTCTTGCCGGGGCTGCGGGTTGCTCGTAAGAGATACCACGGCCTCGCCACAAAGGGCTAAGAAGGAACATGGGTGGTTTTTAGTCAGTAGAAGTCTGACACTCCACTCGTACGGGAGGAGTCGTTTGATGATTTACCACACTACAACAAAAAGTAGGAATTAATGTTGTTGTTCAAGCCTGCTGTCTATGTTTACCTACTGGTCAGTCGTAGGCAATATAAACACTTAAATAACATAGTAAGTTATATTATTTATTGGTACAGTTTGACCTACAACATACCTAAAAATTTCAGCAATCGTGACAGATTTTCTGTCTATTATTGAAGAGTTCCATAGTCCATACTTCAAGATTAGCATCAGATCTTCACCAAACTTATACCGCACGAACGAATACTGTTCCAACTAAAATCTTAATTAGTTTTTATTATTGGCAAAGATATTGCTGACATTAAAAAAAAATCTGTTGTATTGATTATAGCCTCCTGGAAACAGACATACCTCTGAAATTAACTTTTGCTTCCAACACGTGTATGAACTAATACAAAATTATCAACAATGCCCATTGCAACTTTAAATATAACAATCCATCACAAAAGAAAACACAGCTCTGTTTACACACACAACACATAAAACACAGTAAATAACACAGTAAACACATACACATACATGGTCGGTTACATAATCACAGTAAATATCCTCCCGCGTTTTAATCAACAACAGTAGTAGCAGCTCAACGAACTCAACATCGGTTCGACCTTAAGTTGAGTCGCGAGTTTTAGCATTACAGAAAATTACGTCATTATGACGAATCTGATGTTACTTGCTCCAAAAATCTATTATAATTATTGATTTAATACCATTAAATCATGACTGAAATTAATGAAAATCAAGACAAAACTATCATTAAAAAAAGTCTTTCTTCCAACACGTATACCTACCTATTAATACAAAAGTATCGACAATACCTAAGTTGAATCGCGAGTAAAAGCATTAAAGAAAATAACGGTATTATGACGAATCTGGTGTTACGGGCACTAAAAATTTAATTTTGCTAATTTATAACCATAAAACATGACACAAACATTAAAGATATTATCTACCGAAATAAAAATCGCTGGTTCTTGGTAGTGAAAACAAAAGTGTAATAAGTCAATCAGAAATACATAAACAATAAGTATCAAAAATAGACAAAAGGTATAAAAAGGAGGCTTCAAAACATAAAGCCTAGGGCAGACTTGCACAAAAGATTATGATAAAACTTCTTTTGCCAACAGGTTCATACAAAAAATAACAACAATGCCTATCGCAACTTAAAATATTACAGTCCATCACAATAGAAAACACAGCTCATGTTAAACACAGACGCACATTTAATCACAGTAAACATTCTCCCGCGTTTTAATCAACAACAGTAGTACTCGTAGCAGCTCAACGAACTCAACATCGGTTCGACCCTAAGTTGAGTCGCGAGTAATAGCATTACAGAAAATGACGTCATTATGGCGAGTGCGGTACAGCCCGCTTGCACTGAAAGGGATCGTTGCAATTAAATTTAACGCGATACTCTATTTTCACTGCATTTGCGTAGGCTTAGTGATTGCGTTGCGAATATTATTAATGGAATGGATGGTTTTAGTCAGTCCTGCTTGATTATTGTGATTTGGGGGCATTTTGGCGGATTGTAAGATGGCATTGTGAAATGTTTTCCCTTTGCAGAATAAAGATATTGATATGATCTTCTTCTTCTGAATCTTAATTGAGTCAGCCTATTTGGAGTCGAGTTTGGTCCATCAGCAACTGTGATTTGGACAACAAGACAGACAGGACACGATATGAAGTCTCCTATCGTTTGTGCAATTTTATTGTAGACTCTGCCCTGGAATGTGAATGCGGTGTTCCAAATTCACATTCCATTGCAGAGTCTACAATGAAACTCACCTGAATATGTTTTCCTTGCTTCGGCCAACCTACCTTAGGAGTCTATTCAAAGACTTCTATATCAGCTATGGAACCTCGTGTGTAAATGATAAGATAATGATTAGTCTTATGTTTAAGCTTGGATGCCATCATTAGGATGTCGTATAGGGCTATTTAAGTTCAAGACAGGTAAGTTAATGTATAGGGCACGCCACGATAGTGGCGGTAAGACCCCTCTTTGAGGAGTGGCTAGAGAGGCGCCACGGCGCCCTCACCTTTAGTCTGACGCAGATCCTCACCGGACACGGGTATTTTGGGAGGTACCTGCACCGAATCAGGCGGGAGGAAACGCCCGGATGCCACCATTGCGAGGTTCGGCCGGAGGACACGGTAGAGCACACGGCTTAGGTGTGCCCCGCTTTGGCGGGAGGAATAACCCCTCCCGCTCTGCCCAAGAGCGGGAGGGGTTATTTGATGATTTCCCAAACCCAAAAAAAGTATGTTTCAGATGATAATTAAGTTTGTGTACGATATTATTTAATACAAAGCACTGCAACGGCTTGGAAAGATTCGCTAGAAAAATAAATCGATGAAACATATTTATGTCGTTGATGACGCGCTGTTGGGCAAAAGAAAATAAAGTCAATTCATGAAATTTTGACACAAAATAAAGGGATAATAATCCTTAGATAGAGGATGGTTAAGATATATTTTTATTATTGTTGCTGCTAAGTGATTTAGAGAACCTTTTCTAGACAATCTGAAGTAATCAAAATCCTACTCAACATTTTCTTTTTTTAATTAAAAACCAAAATTTTCTATTAACAAAAAACAAAGCCTTTTTAATCCTCAAAGCTAGCTAAGTCCAAAAACATTAAGCCTAAATTCCAGAACGAAATTTCAAACCACAATCAGCGCCATTGTGAAGCGGCCTAAATCTATTGTGCCATCCCAAATCCATATGGGAGACAGCAAAAAGCCAAGCACACCCACTCACGCTGATTAGGTATCGTAGAATCGTTAGCGACCATCCATCTTGGTGTCAGGCTGGCTCAACCCGTCCGCCATTGTCTCAGGAGTGTCCAAAACTTGGCACAGTTTAATAAGAACTGGCTGATGTATAGCTTAGCAGGGTTAGGGTTACATGGAGAGTGGCTGTGGGCGGTGCGGTTTTGAATTTAATTAAGTAATGACATGACAGAGAAAAACTGGAAGCATTTGTTTTATTAAATTATTTGCCACATAGTTTTGAATTATAAAGTCGTCGAAGAAGTCAAGTAATTAATAGAAATAAAGATGGAAAGACAATGCGCGTCATACGATTCTACATCATCTCAACTACACATGATATGGTCTAGGATCTAATAATCCTAAGGGCTCGACCTGCCCATCGGGGCTGCGGGATGTAGTAAGAAAGGGATGATGTTTGGGAAGAAAGTAATGCGCTGCACAAAACAACGTATGAACTTGAAAAGGCGTAACTTCGTAAGAAAGAACATAATGCGGGTACCGCCGACCAATATCTCAAATAGTTCACGTAGCTTCGCTTGATCAACGGCCACGGCCAAAACTCTTACCCGTATGTTTACCGACCGTCGATATTTGAACTAGTGAACTAATGTTTCTTGTTGTTGTTTAACTCTTGTATACTACATAAGTGTTACCTTTCGGGTACGAACCAAGTGGTTTGGGATATATTAATTTTGCTCAGACACTGTTGGGAGTGTTTTTGTCAAGGGATCAAGAAGCTCGTAGCTAAATAATTACAGCAGCCTTAGGTTGGTCCGAGGATGAGTGACCATGATTACATACCGAGTTTCCTCCTCCGTGGCTCGGAAAGCTTGGTATGCCGTTGGTACAGGCTATCATTTGAAGATCTTTGACAGTTGTTACAGGTAATAAGTGACTCGAAAGTCTGACAACCGGTATGTTTGTTTAATAAGCATTTGTTTAACTTGCCGTATTAATTTGTTTGTTAGTAATTATGTAATGGGTCAAATCTTGCAACAAAAATTTCAAACCAGTCCCCCTGAACGAATTATACTAAAACTACGGTCAGCAACAGAAGTAGCTTCACATTTCGGAGTTTTAGTTATGTAATTTACAGGACTCCAGATAATATGAATGTTAATGTTTCAGAAGATTTTTTTTTTAAATATTCCTTACTCTTCACTAACTTTCTAGATACAGCTAATATTTAACAAGTTTTTATTTAAAAACTGCTTTGAAACTTTGAGTAAAGTGAGTTTGACACCTGGCTTTTGCCCTCTAGTTTCTCCGCTTTTTTGTTGCATTCCAATAATAGAATATTTCACCAAAAAAAATAAAAAAAAACTTTTCAACAAAACTTTTCAATAATTTTTACGAGTACGACCTACCACGATGGAAACAAGCGACGTACGCGTGATCCACTTCACGCAAATCCCTCATCTGATGTTGTGAATGTGAGAACTCTCTAGTTAAATTAACAAGGTGCAGATGTACCTATGCACGTAGTAAGTACGGTCAGCAGCAGAAGTAGCTTAACATTTCAGAATTTTAATGATTTGATGTACAGAACTCCAGCTATTATCTTAGTGTTTCAGAAGATGTTTCTTTTAAAATATTCCTTACTCTTTAATAACATATTAGTAATGAGTAATATCTAATAAGTTTTTATGACAAAGCCTGCTTTAAACCTTGAATAGTGTTAATCTGATGCTGTCTGTATCTAAGTACGTGTATGTTAGTACGTTATATAATGCATGTGTTTGCTAATGTAGTGAGATAGTTGTTAGTGCTAACGCTAATCTGGCTGCCGTGTACGCACTTGAAACGGTGCATACGTAACTATGTCGATGTGTGTATGTGTTTGTAATTAGTATTCTGTTAGTGTACTACAGCTCTCTAGATACAAAATCAAAGGTGAAAATAGTTTGATGTACTTTAACCCATTAACGCCCGCCGTACTATAAATAGTACACAACTTTAAGTTAAGATAATAATAATCTAATGCGTTTTTTTACTCTACCAATATTTTTAAAAGGTCATTTGAAATCCATGCAATAAGCAAATAATTAAAACAAATCGAGATTGTTAAATAATATGGGGTTAATCCTCATTTTGTGTCAGTGTTTTGTTTCGTGTCTGCAGGTGAGTACTTGATAATTTTTTAAACAAGATTTAGCTTTAGAAGGTGTTAATTTTTTTTTATGGTTTACTCTATTACACTATATTCTAAAATAACATACATCAAAAAGTCAAATTCGTGTAAAATGTTTTCAGCTGTAACACATAAAGTGCTGCTGTACTAACTTTAGTACACTGGGCGCTTGAGGTAAAATAAGGTAGTATAGTTAAGACATTTTTGTAATTGCGGGCTATGTTTATTAGTAGTGTTTTTTTTTTAAACTGTTTGTTTTTTTTTTTAATTCGATTAGCGACCCTTTATTCACTTTGTTTTCAGGTACCAAGGAAAATCATTTAAAAGTAAAAATGGCAAACCGACCTACTTTTACTCAAGAAAATACTATTTTGGTTTACAAGACGCTATCCACGATATTATTAGCCAAGATAGTGATGATGATGCTACTTACGATGTGTTTATGCTACCACCCAATCCAGACGTTACCACCGATGAAGAGGAAGGTGGAGACGACGACTTGTATCAATATGGATTACTTCAAGATGTTCCCGGCAACATAGAACTTGTTACTGGCACACACACCCCTGCCGTTGAAGATGAATGGAGCAGAGGTGACGATGAACCCCTCACAACATTCGCATCATCTATTTCATAAAACATGCCAAAGAGAAGAAGAGTTCAAACTATTTATGAGGTGCCAACTTGGAGGAAATGTGTGCCTATTTACTCCATTTCTTGGTCTACTACAGATGAAATGTCTTTTGAAGAACGACGAGCTAATGTTTCGGATATCCTCAACACTAGCACAGAAACAAACGTTGTCATTTGATATCATCAAAGGAAATGCGCAAGAAGCTTAGGGCTGAATACGACTAGAGGTTTGATCAGACAAAAGAAATTCTTATGGTGAGATGGAAGGACAATAATGTCTACACGATTGGAACCAATTTTGACACAGTAAGCCGTTAGGGAAAGCTAAAAGATGGTGTACACGAGGAAATAAAAAGTGGAAGTAGACATACCTCACGTGTTCCCAAGTTATAATAAGGGTATGGGAGGGGTGGACCAAATGAACCAGTCTGTAGGACTGTACCGAATTGGGGTCAAGGGAAAGAAGCGGCTTCACCCGCTACTCTAAAATTATCCCACGGGAAGATAAAATCGGGATAAAAACTATCCTAAGTGTTAATTCAGGTTATAAACTATCTGTGAACCAAATTTTATCCAAATCCGTACAGTAGTTTTTGCTTGAAAGAGTAATAAACATACACACTCGCAAACCTTCACCTTTATAATATTAGTGTGATTAGTCTGATGTGATAGTGTGATATATGGTGGGCATGACCATTCTAAATGCGTGGAGATTGCAATGCATCGCAAACCCAGATGATCCAGCTATAAGTGTTTTGAAGCCACATGACATAGCACGAACGTATTTGAGCCAATAAAAAAATAAGACATCTTCACACACACATCATCTTCCTCTGGATTGGACGGAGAAGATACAAAAAAATATGTTCACAACCCAAAAATATACCATTCCAACTGAAATGTGTTGTGTGTTCCAACCGGGTCAAAACAGCATGTGAGATGTGCCTAAAAACGCTATGCCTGGATAGAGGATGCCTTGCCCAATATGACACTTAAGCGCCCATTGTACTAAACTTAGTACACCCCTAAAAATACAACTTCCGGTTATTTTTTGTTTATTTTTTCTATAAGGTGTCTCAATTAAAGAGTTTTATTATCGATATTAAAAATTGTTTAAGTAACATTTTAAATGGTTTTTATTTGGGCGTTAATGGGTTAAATAAGTGATTATTTCGATAAATACTCGTAGTCTTCTGAGGGTCTAATTAACGGGCTTGTGAGCGGTAAGTAATGGGCTTGCTCACCGTCCCTCCGGCCGTCCTATGACGATGATAGGCCGTTTCGACGGCGTGTTCGTGTACCACGTGCGTCTCAAAGAGATATCAGCAACAATGCAGTGGCCCGCAACGGCCGACGCCTGTCGGGGCTGTGGTTGGTTCGAAAGAGATACCGCAGCCCCGAAAGACAACGTAATAGAAAAATCACAAATACCAAAAAATCTTGTGCCAATAAAAGTCTAAGAAAGCAAAAAGAAAATTTCCACTTTCAGTCACTTGATCGGTGATTTTATCGAGAAAATAGTTAAACCTGTTGGTCTGTATGAGTGAGTCTAACCCTCTTAACAACAACTTTTTTTTTGCTGGTGGTTACCAGCAAAAAAAAAGTCATGTATCAAAAACCGATGAAACTCAGAACACAAGAAACAAAATCCACTTCACAAATCGTATAAAGCAAAAGAAAAAACCCGAAAATGTTAACAAGAGCCTGTAAATAGAACGTGGGTGTACAAAATGGGCTAAAGTTAGGCCATTTAGTGAAACACGAACGGATAACGCGTCCATCGAACGCTGTACATTTATTTGTGTTGCAGAAGTCGCGTAAATATCTTCAATGGATGTTGCAAATTGATTTTTCCTTTTAGTGAGCAGTTTGTTTTGTGTGTGGTTTTTGGGAATTGGTTGGTTTGAGGTGTAAAAGTAAAGTTGTTCTTCTTTTTCGTTGACTCGATGATTTTTTTTATTAGGCTCAACTAAGCTTCGACCGATGACCTGGTGAAGGTTGCTCGGATCTGCTGGATGTAAGGTAAACGGGACTGGTCCATGTGGTGACACTTAGTTCCCTAAGTGTACTGCTTAAGTGCTGCACTGGCCGTAATTTGGCTGACATGATCTCGATGATGCTAGTGGCGACTTTGGACAGCTCCCCAAAAATATAGGTAATTACACATAGATTCTAAATTAAAATGACGATGATGATGAAAAACAAACAAAAAGTGAAAACATAATCCCGAGAAAGCCAATTACATATACTCACGAATAGACTTATAATAATGTAATAATTTAAAATAACAATTTACAGCTTCAGCGCTAAAACAAAAAAACACATCGCTTTAAAAGTAAATACTTGCTACATATTTTGAGTACTACTTTCATATATTCTCACTTCTTGTAATAATAAGTTTTAACTTTAATTTCTACTTATTTTCGCTGTTTAATCTGTTTCTCTTCTCTGTAAAGTCATAAGGCTTCATTCGCTTTAAAAAAAAGAATCACTAACATTTCTTCCTGAAAAAATGCACACAATTTTTGTCTCCATATCGTACAGCAGCTCCACCACAATGAAATCTAGTTATTAAGCCACTCCATCAAACTTGAGTACACGATGTACTTTACCCTACATCACAACTCAATGATATCACAGTATGCCCATTTTATCCTGACCCACTACTGTATTCTTTTCTTCATCACCAAGGTTCAATGTATCTTGGTTCTTTACAACGTGTATTGTATTCCCAACGTAGTCTTGGATAAGGGTCTTGGAAATTGTTTTACGTGTCACATTATGTAACGAACGAGACTGTTCTCTTTGAACGCGTTTTGAATTGTTAAAGCTATCGACCGATTTCTTGGGTTCTAATGTCACGTTTTCTGAGGAGTTTAGCGTGAGGATATGATACATTTAAATTGGGTTTAATTAAATGTGGAGATAAATTTTCAATAGCGTGTTGAACATACTTGGTAATAAGAAATTCTGTGAGATAATTATTATATTCAACTTCAGCTTGTGGAAGCGATCACAGTTTGTGGTAACTATTTAATTATTAATGTTTGAACATGCGTTGCTAAATGCCTAAACCGATAATAATTCATCAAAAGCAAATGAACTATATTGACCGCAAATGTACGTATGTCTGCAAATAAATTACTCTATCGATACTGTTTTATTGAAAGCATATTTTCAGTGCTACTAATTGGACTTTCGAACAGAGGAAGCATTTGCCCGAATTGAATTCGCATGCTGAATTAAGAGATACATGTATCAACACACAAACACAGAGGAAAATTCCGAATAAAATAAGTAATAAACAAAATTACCGCTTGTTTCGAATCCCTGCAATATTAAGTTAAGCATTTATGTCTAGGAAGTACAGCACTCTTCAACTGGCACTGGTGGAACAGCTTTTTACCGAATGTATATTAAAAAACACTTAGCTTCCAACTGTTATCTGTCTGTCTTTTTGTTTAGGCTGCTCTCCGAATCGGCTAGACCGATTTTGACAAGACTTTCCGTCGGAGCTGCGGGTTGTCCGGAAGAGATACCGTGGCCTCGACACAAAAGAGCTAAAAAGGAACATGGGTGGTTTTTAATCAGTAGAAGTTTGACACTCCCTACCGCTCTGCCTAGAGCGGGAGGTGTCTTGGTGATTTCCCATCCTTCAAAAAAAAAATAGATAAAGAATTAGGGTTCCGTGCATAAAAATTAAACCTTTCAAATAAGTTACAAAATCCGATTGAATACGGAAAGTAATATTTTTTGTAATAATTTCATGCGAAAGAAGGTTGCATACAACAGCTATTCTATTTTATGGGGTTTAGGTTTCCGCACTTGGTCCTTGAAGTGGACCATTGTTTGTGAGCCATGGTGGTCGATTACTCCAACCAGCCAAACTCCCTCCAGAAGCAGATCAGACTTCCCGGTCTTCTCAGGGCATCCGCAAGGGATCTTGGTGTTCCCAGGGTCTTCTCACGAATCTTGGTAACGCCCTGTGCACTCAAGGAGCATATGCGCCACCGTTTCCTCCGCCTCCATGCATGCTCTGCACAGGGGACTGTCAGTGATTCCTAGGGTGTGGAAGTGTTTATTCAGTGAACAGTGTCTAGTGATGGGCCCCGTCACCAGACGCAGGCTATCTCTGTCAGAAGCCTGCAGAAGGCGTCTGGTCAGAACAGTAGCTATTCAGCTAATGAAAATGAGGTGAAGTGATAGATACTTATCCTATGAGCTTTAATGACACTAATAATATCAATGTCTATTCTTGAAAATGTCAGCCGGGACCAAAGGTTCAACTCGGTGCACAATCAGCTGTCACCCATCCATGAACCGACAAAGCTAAGCGCAGCTTAACCTGAAGATTGCCCCGAGCTCCCAAAAATCACTGCAATAACATAAAATGAAATGTAAATACAGAACCGGATGTTGTTTAAATTATTTTTCCATTTCGTTGCATTTCCAGTTCAGCTATAACCTTTAAATTTGATTACCAACGGTTTGCGGTCGTACTGTTGTGGTTGCGCCTGGGATTGGCTCGATCTTTATTTAAATTCGATTAAAGTAATGATGGTGAAACGAGTTCGTAGTTCCTACTCTTCTTGTCCAAAAACTCGACTGTATTACGTTACTCCGAAGTTCGAAACACCAAAGTACGGTATTCAGAATGTTTGTTACTCCGATGTACGTTACTCCGAAAGTTTGTTACTACGAAGTACGGTATTCAGAATGTTCGTTTCTTCGATGTTCTTGTCAGAGTGGACGTGGTTGCGTAGACGAGTTCAAGAGAAATGTTCTGTGGGTCGTTGACTTTCCCGAGGACTGCTCTTTCAGCGATGTGCTTCCATTTCTGCTGGTAGGAGACGATGCGAGTACACTAGATCATGGTCGACTCAGTAGCTTTCTTTTAAATAATGCAATTAATAAATTCATACCGCGGGTCCCATCTAAGTGGGATCAATTTACTAAAGAGCCCAACTTTTCACAAACAATCGAATCGAAACCGACTCAAATCACTATCTTTTTTTGGTACTACGAGAGCGAGCGAGATAGATATACCAAAAAAATCTAATTAGATTGGTCCGTCAGATAGATTTGAAAAAAAGAATGGACACGTATTTTTTCACGTAAACAAAAGATGGAGACGATACAGTGCTTGCAAAAGTCGCGTCAAGTCATGTGACGTTACAAGGTTAGGTAGTACTTTTTTACCCACAAAGTGACGTCAAAAGCCGGGGACTCATGATCTTTGTTTTTTTTTTCATCTATTTTTATTGATTTGATAAAACAAAAAACACGTATCCAATATTTTTCGATAGTCTAACAGACGGACCAATTAGATTTTTTTAATTAAATACCCTAATAGGGGACGATTGTTTGTGAATAGCTATGCTGGCCAGTCCTGTGAGTTGGAGATCTCTTGTCCTCCACCTGGCCTTGAACCAGCAGTTCCTCTAGTTAATAGTACACGTGAAAGGAAAAGGAGAATGCCACTTTATCTTCCACAAAGTATGTACTCGTCTCAAAAAGATGTCTTTTTGAATGATTGATGATTTCAAGGAGGATATGACGAACTTTTTTTTTGGGGGCTGTGATGATAGTTAAAGCTTTTACAATAAATTGTGATCACAGGTGCTGCTTCCTCGTGTCTGGCCACAAAGTTCCGTAGTCCAATTTTACTGCACCAATGTAGACAAGCAAAAAATACCTCGCAAAATAATAAATACTGCCCTAAAAAGGTGGCTTGTTTTAAATAACTGGACCATGAGCTTGAATATTTACGTTTTTATTTATCTATCTGTGTAGGTATTACATAAAATTCTTCCCAGTATTAGTTGCCATACCCCGGAAACGACTGCACCGATATTTAAGAAATTTTGTAAAAAATTATATTGAGTAGGTTTGACAATGGGTCAAAAAGTACTTGTCACTCCACCTAACCCCACCTAAAGGTAGGGTAGGTAGAAAAAGGTGCAATGCAAAGCATGCAGGGCACAGCTAGTTATTAACAAAGAACTGTTCAAACTTGTGCTAATCCCGCGCGGTAGCAGGATCCAACTGCTATACCCGTACCGGCACTCGTTCGGGCTGGTTGTGTCTTGTGTCGCGGTTATAATTATTATCCCCACTGCGCGAGAGTTGTTGACGCATTGCATTGACACGTGCCACAGGTGTGCGCCGGGCCTACCGGCTGCGTGTGCCTGACGAGATTGCGCCATGAATGACTTTAATATTTCACCACGCTGTGATACACCCGTATTCAATAATACTAATATACAGAGTTTATTAAATGATTCTGCGGAAATGGATGCTGTTGACGATTGTAACAATAAAGAGAAGCAGTCACGAGCGGATAAGAGGGAAAGAGAGGACAGTACTGAAGACGAAGAGGGTTGGAAAGAAGTTAAGACGATTAAAAAAAAGGTCTGTCATGGTAGTAGACATTCTGTTAAGGAGGAAAAGTTTGAGATATACGTTTCGCACAAAGAACGTCTACCAAAACAATTTGCCATGGCACGTATTTTAAAAGAAAATAAAATAACAAAGATTAGCGAAGTTAAATATTTAAGTCCTTTTAAAATACGCTTTCAATTCGAAAGTGAATCGGCTGCTCAGGACCTTCTTATGTGCGAAAAGCTCTTGGTGAAAGGATGGAGGTTCCAGAAGGCCTTAGAGCTTTCCTTTTGCTATGGCATAATTAAGGATGTAGATCTCGATTTGACTGATGACGAGATTCTCAAAAATATTTCATGTCCGGCCCCTGCAAAACTTTTATCTTTCAAGAGGTTAGATCGTCGCAACAGGGATGAAGGTGGTTGGTGCCCCAGCGAAACCCTTCGCCTTTGTTTTGGAAAGATCATGTCCCAGCATCAGTACGTGTATGTGACATTAATATTAAAGTATTGCCATACATACATCAAGTATCGCAATGCTCCCAATGTTGGAGATTAGGCCATGTTCGGAAAATGTGCCCCTCGAAAAAGGTGGTTTGCCCAAAGTGTGGTGGGAATCATGAGAATTGCGACACATTAGTATTATCATGTGTCAACTGCAAGGGTAATCACATATCGCTTAGCAGATCATGTCCAAGTTACAAGAAAGAGAGAAGGATTCGAGAGATTATGTCGGAGTTTGGCTGTACATATAGAAAAGCCCTGGAATGTTATGTACCCCCTGATATACCCGCTCCACCCGATACTATCATCCCTCCGCCAGCTCCGGTTGCTCTTGAAAATCATTTTTCTACACCTAGTGAAGACGGCTCTGTTTTATCAACTCGAAACCCTACCTTTGCGGAAGTAGTAAAAACAAAGGCTACGATCCACAATGTACAGACTCCTGCCACAGATAGAAGGGACAGTGATACCCCAAAGTCGAAAAAGAAAAAGAGCCCACTAAAGGAAGACTGGATGTTCTGGAACGCAGACGCAGACGAAGGAGACGTACGGCAATTACCGATAGATGAAGAGGGCAAAGAGGAATGCCCTTCTTTCAAAGAGTTGTGTGTGAGAATTAAGGAGGTGATATACCTTAAAAAGACAGGTTTAATTTTTAAGATCAAGTGTGTATTCCAGTTGTGCCTAGAATGGTTAACCCTCGTGTCGGTGAGTTTTGTATCAGAGTGGCCGTTGGTAAAAGCACTGTTTAATTTTTTTATTCCCTGTGATGGCTAATAAATCACTTAAATTAAACATATTGCAGTGGAATGCCCAAAGTATTAAGCCAAAGTTAGCTTCGTTTCAAGAACTGTTGTGTCAAGAAAAAGTACATATTGCCGCCCTTAGTGAGACGTGGCTTGAACCAGAAAGTAATTTTAAAGTTAGTGGTTTTAATGTTTATCGCGCGGACCGTGAGGACTCATACGGCGGTGTAGCTATCATAGTTCACAAATCTGTTAAGTCGCAGCTGCGACGCATTCTCGTTAATAATAATGGTATGGAGGTAGTTTGCGTAAAAGTATTTAATTGTGAACCGTTTGAGAATATTGTTTCTGTTTATTGTCCATCGAGAATCGTAACCACTCAGCAGGACTGGGATGGTTTGTTATCATTATGGTCGGCCAAAACGTTAATTCTTGGTGATTTTAATGCCCATCATGCCAGTTGGTCCTATAAAACTGATCACAGAGGCAGTCTTATTCACGATTCACTAATGGATAACAACTATATTTCCTTAAACGATGGAACACATACACGAATACGTTTAGTTGATAACTACTTACAACAGTCTTCCCCAGATATATCACTAGTTTCTATAGATATTGCGTTAAACTTTAATTGGATCGTTTTAAATGAAAATCTAGGCAGCGACCACCTAATTATTAAACTTTCAACTTTGAGTACATCATGCCTGCCTAAAGTTATAAAAAGGAATTTTGGAAACGCAGACTGGACTTCTTATAAACAATATCTAAAAGAAAAGTTTCGAAATATATGTTTACCAAAGGACCCCCAAAAGGCGTATAATTTATTTTTGGATATTCTAAATGACGGGGCTAAAAAATTCATTCCTGTGTTTAAATTTAATCAAAATCCTACGTCAAATTTCACTCCGAAACCATACTGGACTGCGGAACTGTCACAAACTGTGGCTCATCGTAGGTTAGCTTTATCTAAATTTAGAAGTAATCCCACACCCCAAAACCTGGAAACTCTTAAAGGAAGAATTAACATTTCCCAAAGACTAATACGACAGGCTAGGGCATTGAACTTTCAAAAATTTTGTTCCTCAGTTGATCACACTACATCGTCGAGTGAAGTATGGCGCAAAATGAGATGGTTGAAAGGTTACCGTTCACCTAGAAGTTATGTGGACGCTTCAAGCGCCACAAACCTTTTAAATTCCTTAACACCCGATTTTGTATCCCCTTCGACCCCTACCGTTCACAATAGGAACCCTACATTAGAATGCGAGATCTCAATTCAGGAGCTAGATAAATGTATCAAAACTAAGGATACATCTCCTGGATGCGACGACATATCTTATTCTATGATAAAGAATTTACCATATGAAGGTAAGTTAGTATTGCTTTCTTTATTTAACAGCTTTTTTAATCACAGTTTTGTTCCACACCAGTGGCGCGACATTTGTATCGTACCTATTCCAAAGCCTGGTCGTAACCCTAGTAACGTTTCTTCACTCCGACCTATATCATTACTATCCTGTATTTGTAAAATTTTCCATTATGTTTTATACCGAAGATTGGAATGGTTTTTTGAAAAAAGTAACACATTTTCTGAGAATACAGTTGGCTTCCGTAGGGGTAGGTCGTGTTTAGACGGCTTGAGCTGTCTAATCACCACAATTCAAACTGGTTTTCCGAGGGTTATTCTACTATAGGTTGTTTTATAGATATAAATAATGCTTACAACAATGTAAATAATTCCGTTTTGATAAATATTTTAGATAGTTTTAAAGTTGGTTCCCGTATCTGTAGATATTTATGGAATTTTTTACATAAAAGAGTACTCAAGATTAGAATAGGTAATAGCTTTATTAGTAGACATTCTGGTACTGGCTTGGCTCAGGGGGATCCGTTATCCCCATTATTATTTAATGTAGTAACTTCAGGCATTTGTAAAAGTATGCAAAACAACATTAGTATATCTCAGTACGCGGATGACTTCGCTATATATGTACAGTGTTATTCTGTTAGTGAGGGACAATGCAAGATCCAGTCTACACTTGATCTCATCAATAATATGTTGACATATGTAGGATTAAACATATCCCCTGAAAAAAGTAAAATCTGTTGGTTCAGTAGAGGTTTTAGAAGGCCTGATGTAGATGTACGTCTGAACGGGACTTTATTAGAGTTAGTAGACCACGTCAAGTACCTAGGATTGTGGCTGGATAGAAGCCTTCGTTGGAAGAAACACATTGGTGAAGTCCGTGATCGTGTGCTTAAATTGATTAATATTTTTAGGGTTCTAGTGGGACCTGGATGGGGTGTTCACCCCAACCACTTAAGAAGATTGTATATCTCCCTTATTCGTAGTCGTATCGACTTTGGTAGCTTTTTACTGGACAATAGCGCTGACTGTCATTTAATTAAACTGGATAGATTACAAAACATGTGCTTGCGGTTAATTGGTGGGTTTATTAAAAGCACTCCGATTCACGTTATGGAATCTGAATTGTTATTGCCTCCTCTTTTTATTCGCCGCCGATATTTAGCTGGTAAATTTTATTTAAAATCTAAGTGCTACCATTTCCTTTTAATCGATTTGTTGCATAAGCTAAATGGTCTTTGTTACAATCATCCTTATTGGAGAAATAAGAAAAAGCCACTGTTAGTTTTGTCTCATGATAATCTACAGCAGGAAGATATATACTGCAGTAATAAAAATTGCATGTTTTCCATGGACACTTGGGTCAGCAATATAAACTTATCAGATGTTGTAAAACCTAGTTTAGAATCAGTAGATAAACCTAAGCATTGTTATAATGTACAAAACCTTAAAGCGATATGTTGTTCATCTCTGAATGCACAGTACTCTGGCTTTTACTGCATGTATACGGACGGTTCTAGACACGAGAATCACTGTGGTGCAGCTTTTTTTGATTCTCAAATAAGTGCGTCTTTTAAATTCAAAATTGTATCCAGAATTTCAATAATGCATTTAGAATTAATTGCTATAGCTGAAGCTTTAGCTTATGTCGAATCTTTGGCCGGTGATCGATTTGTTATTTTTACTGACTCTAAAAGTGCTCTTCTCCATCTGATGAAATGCACGAGTACTTCACCTTTTAGGGGCCTTCCACTAGCATATAATATTATAAAAATAATTAGTGATTTAGTTACCAATCGTAAAACAATTGTTTTGCAGTGGGTTCCATCTCACGTTGGACTGGAAGGAAATGAGATGGTTGACCGTTTGGCTAATGAAGCGACTTCTGATGGAGAAACATATCCTTGTTCTCCTTGGCATACTGAGTTATTACCCTTAGTTAGAGACAGATGTATTCAATCATGGTCAGGATATTTTGATGAAAGGTCTTTGACTAAGGGTATCTGGTACAGAACGATTCAGCCATCTCTTCCACGAGTGCTTTGGTTCAGTGAGGGTAGAATGAGCAGGCAAGAGGTTGTGACGGCGTTGAGGCTCCGATCCGGCCACATACCGCTCAATAGCTTTGGATTCATGATGCGCAAAGTCGATTCACCAAATTGTGCTGTCTGTGGAGTTATTGAAGATGTGCATCATGTCCTAGCGGAGTGTGCTCGTGTGGGAGCCCAAAGGCGGCAAGCTTTTGTCAATAGTTTTAATGTAGGCTTCTATAATAGCGTTCTGGCCTCTCCATTGTCCGATGAAGCCAGAACACTTTATTGTATTATTATTATGGTTATAAGGTTGCGGGTAGGCTAGTTTAGTATAGGTATATGTGTAATTTAATTGTATGTAATCATCGGGGTGACATATTCTGTATAGAAAAAACCCTGTAAATAAATAAAGATTAAAAAAAAAAAAAAAAAAAAAAAAAGGATCCAACTGCTACCGCCGATTGTTGAAAAGATCTGGAAATTAGCCATAATTCTTGACATTACATATTTATTAAAACTGGTTGTGGTTTTTGCCTGTTCTTTTTATTTTCGGCGCGACGTTGCACTTCTAGATGAGTGGAAATCTCGATATTCATCAAGTTACTTCGATTCCAAGAAGTTCTCGAGAAAAAAGAAAACTCATAGTGTAAATAACATTTTTCTCATAACACTATCGAAATCACATTCCTACATAAACTCACCTGTTTTTCCCATGGGGAAGGTTGTAACTATAGAACATTTGCTACGATCCTTACTTTCACCTCGTCTAAACAAATCAAATCTGGTCATAGACGCACACCGATTGCGATTACAATTCACCTGACATTTCTGAAGACCCTCACCAACACGAGCAGTTTCAAAATTACGGTGAACTTTATTCTAGTTAAAATAAGGTCAGTTAAGGTTTCTGTTGTCACAGCTGAAATACGTGTGAAGTGATCGTACGTTACTAACTGTTTGATATTTATGCTAGGTAAGCACATCAAGAACATTTTAAATTTATCTCTATCATCTGTTTTGTATTGAAGCTCACGTAATTTTGATACGATCTCATATCCTGCAATCTTTTGATTATCTTAAAACATGAAGTGTTATCCTGCTATTAGTAATTTCCGTATTGCAAACAAAAGATTAAATTCAATCACTTCTTTAAGGAGCTAAATATTGACAGCAGTACAGGTTAATTTTCAACTCGCTAAATAGCTTGATTGATTTTTAAAGTATTTGCTTAGGCATCCCATGTGTGCCACTAGCCAAAAATATCCCACATAGATACGAGTTGCCATGGGTGACCTAGAAGTCTCTAAACAGATTCCGGACACAGGTTGACCGAAGCAAAGAAAACCTGTTCAGGTGGAGATTCATAGATGACTCTGCCCTGGGGTGTAACCCCACAAACAAATCAATATCAATGTCATGCATACCTGTTATTTGCATAGTTACTGAAACGTCAATGTTTGTTGTTATGTAATTGGAATTGTAAGTGATTGTGCTGTTGGTGTGCTTATAATAAATATATAAATGATGGGAAACTTGATTGTCCCGTTACTTGCATATCACAGGAGCTGATAGGCAGAACTGAAAAGGCCAATCTCGTCGTTAAATTTTAGGATGACTAAATTTATATGTTGCTGAGGTTAGCCTGTTGTGGCGTAGTGCTTTTTGTGGTAGGAGAAATGAGACAAGGAAGACTTAGTTATACATTTACTTAGCACTACACATACAAAATAGGGGTTCTAGAGTCTAAGGTCACGCACTGTCACTGAAGGTAGGAAAACGGTACTGCCCTGAGCAACCAGAAGACGTCGATCGCCACGCACGGTAGGTAGGCCGGGTCAGGCGGCCTCACGCGTCGTAGGGACGCGCGGCAGGGTGATCGCCACGCACGGTAGGTAGGCCGGGTCAGGCGGCCTCACGCGTCGGTAGGGACGCGCGGCAGGGCGATCGCCACGCACGGTAGGTAGGCCGGGTCAGGCGGCCTCACGCGTCGGTAGGGACGCGCGGCAGGGCGGTCGACCAGGTGGGCAGCGGGCTCAGGGCAACTAGCCCTAGGCAGCGTTGGTGGTAGGCAGGTAGCGGCAGCGCGGACGGCCAGTAGGTAGCGGCGGCAGGCCGCTGTCTACACGGCCACGCCGTCGTCTGGTGCCGGACGCGTAGGCGTCACAGTTTAAAGGCGGCTCGCGGCAGGGCGGCCGTGCAGATGCGTGCTTCTCACCGCGTTGGTAGATGCGCGGGAGCACAGCAGAGCAGCAGAACAGTGCAGCGTGAGCGAAGCAGCCATAGTTGGCTAGCCAGTGCTAGGAACCCTGAAACAGCACCAAGGGGGCGCTTGAGCTCCAAGATGGTTCCTGTAAGCCCCTACGATGTGCGTGTCCCAGCCATGCGTTAGATGCGGCAAGCTCAAGGCAGTGAAGAAGATGGAAGATGGGTACTCACACATCGCAGTGGTTTACAGTGATTAGTTGATAGGTGAATAGTTGACAGACTAAAGGCAAGGCGTGGCGTCACATCGCCACGTGGTTCTCATTGACCGTTGACTCGCGTCGCCGGTTTATGATACAGCATGGATGAGCATGATTTAGTTTATAGAGAATAGAATAGGACGCATGCCATGCGGAGAACCATATAAACTATTAGAGCACATGTACATAGTGAATAGCTAGGTGCTAATTAATATTAAATACAGAATACATTGCCGGCAGCCATGTTAAATAGACACAAAGATTACAAATAGATATGGCTTGCCGGGACATAAATTTAGCAGCAAAAGAACACAATGGCGGAGTTCACTTACCCAACAACTGGGGACTTATCTAGTAGGCTGCTCGCTTGATGTAAAAAGGGGAGAACCTATGCGTGCAGCCGTTTTTAAAGGAGGTCCTGAGCGACGTTCTCCCTCCATTGTGACATTACAGAACATTTAGGGTTGTACCTATAATTTAGTGAGGTGACAACTTTTTAGAATTAGTCGGTTTTTAGTGAATCGACTAATTTATGCTACACTGTACATGGATAGCCATCCATTCAAAGCGAGATTCCTCCGAGCCTCGAGAAGCGCGTGATGCCTTGGTCCTGGCTGTTATTCGTAGATCGTAGTGTAGATCTGTCCCAGTCGTAACAGGTTGGTACTGGCTCGAAATCTGACCACCAGTCTTAACAAGTGGTACCGTTTTCCCTGGTACTAACTGGTGGTCAGAGTCAGACGCTTCGTGTAAAATACTAAAATTCATGTGCATTCGGTTGGACTAGAAGTCACAACAACGATTTAGGAAAAGGTACGGCGGACGATGAATTTAAAAAAATAATATCAATCCACTCTTATCATTGCCAATTAATTTAAGGATTAAAATGAAAGAGTAATCATTTTGATTGATCAGGTCCGATTTATCAGATGACAATTTTACAAAAAATATATAAGAGGGAGAATGCAGTGGGTATTACCAGTTCTATAGTGAAAATGGCAGCTAAACTATTGACTTTATTGGTGGTCGCAGCGGTGTTGGTTTTGACTCAAGGTACTAGATAATTTATATCATCATTATCATCATCAGCCTATAACGTTCCAATTGCAGGGACTCAGGCCTCCTCTCTAAGAGAGGAATGAGCTATCCACCACACGGGCCCAGTTCTGTTTGGTAGATGTCACATGTCTTCGAATTTTTTGGTTCCAAGACATGCCGATTTCCTCACAATTTTTTCCTTCACCGTTATTAATATGCTCAATACCAATTTCAGGCTTTTGAAATAGTTTTCTATTCGGACATTTGTGCACTAAATGTATTTTATTTTGTTTGTGAATAATCATATTTGTGTTATTTAAGTTGTTTTTTTATTGAGAATCATTAATCTAGCCGTCAAATCAGATCTTTTAATTCAAGATTATGGTAGTAATTGAAGTTTGCAAAATGGTGGAAGTTTTTGGGATGCTTAAAATAGAATTATATATCCACGTTCTTGTTTATTTTGAAACTGAACAGTTATAAAAAATACCGAGTAGGTAACCCAAAACAGCCACACAGTGCAACGAGGTGTTAAGTGTCTGGTGGAAGCTGTTTATCATTCTGATAACTTTCAACTAACTGGCCAAGCGTAGACTTAGGCAAGTCTAGAATATCATAAAACAAAGTCCTCCGCCGCGTCTGTCTGTCTGTTTGCGATAAACTCAAATTCACTGTACGGACTTTCATGCTGTTTTCACCATTCGATAGAGTTTTTTGTTAATTATTAACCGACATCCACGAGGATAAAACAGCAGGCATCAGCTAGTTTAAATTAACTCTGAGCGTCGTAAAAACAAAGAACAGACGGCTCAGAACTAAAATGCATGAATCACGTCTTCCCAGAGACCATGGTTGCCTTAGTGGTGCGGCATGCCCTGTCCAATATACACTTGATAATTTTAGAACTGCTACAGTGAGCGGAGATTGCGTGGTTAAATTTTGAGCTAAATATTCAGTTAAATGTACCATATAAACATAAAGCCTGTCATCTGTCACGGTTGGCGCAGTGGTTGAGCGATTGACTGCTGCGCAGCATGTCGCGGGTTCGATTCCCGCACGGAACAAATATTTGTACGACCTACAAGTATTTGTTCCGAGTCTGGGTGTTTTTCTATCTATAATATGTATGTATTTACAAAAAAAAAAATGTATATAAGTAGTTTATCAGCCATCTCGTTACCATAACACAAGCATTAGGTTGCTTAGCTTGGGACTAGATGGCGTTGTGTGAAATGTCCAAGGATATTTATTATTTATTTATTTATTTATCTCCGGGTTAGTCAGAGATGTACTTAATAATACACCCATATTTCGTCAGTAATGTATTAGTTGGCAAGCCGATTGTCACATTGGATTCGAAGTTTTTGCCATCGGTACTCTAAGAAGCAAATCTTCATTTACTTATAAATTCTGCATTTAATGCGTACTATAATACGGTAGTTAACAAATAATCTAATTAGTCCGTCATATAGATTACCAAAAAAACTTGGACAAGTATTTGTCTTTTTTCACGTAAACAAACAATGAAGACGATATACAGTGCATTGAAAACTCGTGTGACGTCGTACTCTAAGACGTTAGTACGACATTTTTAGTGGTCAGTGACGTCACCAACCCCCACTCAAATCTTTGATGAGTTTTATCTTCGTAAATTTTTATTGATTTGACAAAACAAAAAATACGTAGGTATCCAATGTTTTTCGATAATCTAACAGACGGACTAATTAGAATCACATTTTTTAAAGTCAGTTAACATCCCTATTCCGTATATTCACCATCACTTTCTGTTTACAGGTCAAATGACCGAGATCACACTGCCGGATGAAGAATCCACGCACATCAGCAACCCAATGATCGGCAAGTCAATATCGATCGCCAAGTCTTGGCTAGACACACTTGAAGTATGCCAAATCATTTTCCCCAATGGCTTCCCCTATGAGGCTTATCCTAACAACCAACTTCCACAAGGTCCTATTAATTTTATGCCAGCCGTTCAACCATTTACCAGTTGTGCGGTAAGTTTCTTGAATGCCCCTGTTTCTGCCAGTGGATCCTATGAGCTGGTGTCTATTGTTCGCCATTCTGCTGACAACAGCCTGAGCCGGACGAGGAAGACGTTCCATTTGACTTTTGTAATGACTGATGTTGTATTCCCTTCTGATGGTCAAGAATGATAAACATGTAATTGTGTTGTATAATCCAATAAATATTTTGTTTGCCTTATTTTGTTTTTACTTTTCGCCCGTCTTGTTTGTCTTGGCCTAGGTATTTGATTTAGCAGTATTTTACGACGATAAATCTTACCTGTATCAATAAAGGTGCGTACATATTATAGAACATAACATGTTTCAGTAATGAATGTAGATACTGAGTGTTAAGGCGCCACTCATCTCGACACAAGCGCCACCCACAACTTATTATTTTTTTTGCCCAAAAGGGTCATTATAAATATAAAATATTGACGGCACGGTTGGCGCAGTGGCTCAAGCAATCCCCGCACGGAACAAATATTTGAGGTATTCCTCGAAGCGCTCCCGTTTTGAAACGCTCCCATCTAAGCGCTCCTGTTTTGTTCCTCCAAGCGCTCCCAAAATGAGCGTTTCGAGGAACGATTAAAAATATAAAAAAATATTTCCTCGAAGCGCTCCCATGATTAACTTTCGGATAGAGATGGGACTATACTAACTGAAATTATCGATAATAACTAGGTAATAAGTAGAACACATTGTTATAATATACAACTAGCGGCCCGTCCCGGCTTCGCACGGGTTTGGTAATTTTTTTTTTTTTTGTTTAATGTAAATCCTTTAGTCCACCAAATAGATGAATATAATCTGCCGACATATATACCTATTCATATTAAACCACAATACAAACGATAAGATCAAAGGAATAAGTTGTTTAATTATTTCTAAGTAATAACTAAAGTTGTACCGGAAGGTAAAGCTAGTCTTCTAAAGGTAAGCATCACCGTTGAGCGCAATACGTTATTGGGTCCCGGCTCAGAGCAGGTGATTTTAGTCAGTAGGTGGTTTTAGTCAGTAAGAGTCTGACACTCTCTCGCCCCGCCTAGGACAAGGAAAGTCATTTCTACCATTGACGTAAACGATAGACACCTCATTGCCTTATTTCTACGAAAAACTTCCGACAAAACATTGAGGTGTATGGGGACGGGGCCCGGGGGTAGGGTAGTAATGGGAAACATAATGGAGAGAAATCATAAGCTTTCTAAACAATATAAAAATATGAATAGGTACATAATTATGTCGGCAGATTATATTCATCTATTTGGTGGACTAAAGGATTTACAATAAAACAAAAAAAAAAAAAAAATACCAAACCCGTGCGAAGCCGGGACGGGCCGCTAGTTGTATATTATAACAATGTGTTCTACTTATTACCTAGTTATTATCGATAATTTCAGTTAGTATAGTCCCATCTCTATTCGAAAGTTAATCATGGGAGCGCTTCGAGGAAATAAATTTTATAATTTTTAATCGTTCCTCGAAACGCTAATTTTGGGAGCGCTTGGAGGAACAAAACGGGAGCGCTTAGATGGGAGCGTTTCAAAACGGGAGCGCTTCGAGGAATACCTCAAATATTTGTATGACCTAGAGATAGTTGTTCCGGGTCTGGGTATATGTGAGTTTATGTTTGTGAACGCACCCGCGATACAGGAGAAATTCCTAGTGTGGGGCAACGTTTAAAAAAAAAAAAAAAATCTTTTACTTCAAAAATCACACCACTTTTGAAAAATCTAAAACACTATCATTCTAGTAAATAACCTGTAGTATTTTTAAAATCACTTTTAATGATTCTAGTCTTGATAAAGAGAATTACTGATTAAGATGAAAGTAGCCACTTTTGGCGGTAATGTTTTATTAAATTTGATGTGATTATAAAGTAAACGAAATAAGATGTGGGTGGCGCTAATTCCGGTGCTGTTAGCGCCTTATTAAACTATATTATTATGCACTTTTAGACATTATAATTATTCAGTTTTAATTCTATTCACGTCGTACTAGTTCTTCGCACTACTCGAGCCAGTTTGAACGCCTCCATACAAAAAAGTGGTTAGAATTTTCGCGAGTGAAATTCATCCCGTATCCCACACGATATCCGCCACAGTATGGCCGAATCTTCATACAGTTTCGAAAGCAAATTTAAGACGTTTACACAAAAATAAAATAATAATCAATTTTTGTTAGGTATGCGGAGCCATTAGTCATTAATAGAATATACAATTTGAGGAGTGTACTGGAAAAAATCATACCTATTTTATAACATACCATCTCGCCGGTAAACTACAAAGGGAAAAAAAAAACTTCAAAGGGTAAGGCAGTGGAGTACCTTATATTAGCACCCACATCTCGCCAGCTCATAGCCTAGCCTATTGCCATCAACGAGGCGCAAATCCAGACCGGACAAATTCCTTTACTGACAAATTCCTGATAAACCCATTACCATTTGTCCATTTTGTTTATTGAACCCCAGACCACATGCTAAGCAGTCGCGCTTTGCGACCACTTTTACAACGAAACCTATTAGTAACATGAACTGTAATTTTGCTATGCGTTCCATGATCGTTCAACAATCTTCTGGCGCGTAGCTAAAGCAATAGAAGGGTACCTTTTTGATATTAATTACAATGACATAAAGAATATTACACTTTATCTCCTTTAATATCAGTATATTGGAACTCACGTAATGTTGATACGATTGTATATCCTTCGATCTGTTGATTATCTTTAAGATCGTAAAGTGTTAATTTGTATTGATAGCGGCACCTATGATTGTTTTAAAATTAAGATTAAAAATTGTATCCAGGTATTCCTTGACCGCAGTATGATATTGACAGATTTGTGAGTGATAGTAGAGGAAAGTCACCAAATATGAAATAGTATCTTAATATGGAATACCTTCATTTCTCTAAGACTATAAGTATGAAACGCAACACTCGACCATCTTCTGTTCCATTCGGTCTATTGCACCACGTACGTGTTAGTAGACCGAATGGAACAGAAGATGGTCGAGTGTTGCGTTTCATACTTATAGTCTAAGAGAAATGAAGGTATTCCATATTAAGATACTATTTCATATTTGGTGACTTTCCTCTAACTTAACAAAACCTGATTTCAATAGGGATGTTTTTTTGTTTTTTTGTTTGTTGACGGACTAATGTCCGTCTGTTATATTATCGAAAAATATTGGATACGTATTTTTTGTTTTATCAAATCAATAAAAATTTACGAAGATAAAACGCGTCAAAGATTTGAGTGGAGGTTCGTGACGTCACTGACCGGTAAAAAGTGCCATACTACTGTCTTAGAATATCGTGGCGTCACGCGATTTTTCAAAGCACTGTATCGTTTTCATTTGTGTTTTACGTGTAAATTGAAAAAATACGTGTCCAATATTTTTTAGAAATCTATCTAAAGGACTAATTAGATTTTTTTTGCTCACTACCCTATGGCAAGCTCTATGAGGCATACCCAAATGACAACATACCACCAGGTCCAGTCAGTTTCTTGCATGCAGTACAGCCGTTTACTAGCTGTGGTATCGGTTTCTTGAATGCTCCTGTTTCTGCCAGTGGAACCTATCAGCTGGTGTCTACTGTTCGCCATTCTGTTGACAACAACGTGAGCCGGACTACGAAGTCGTTCCATTTGACTCTCGTTGCTAGTGATCCGTGGAAGGGCGTTGCTCCAGCTGTTGTTGGTGCTCAAAAATAATTCTGAATTGAAATCGCAATAGGGGGTCAGACAGAGTCAAAAAATATGATTCTAATTAGTCCATCAGTTGAATTATCGAAAAATATTGGATACGTGTTTTTTGTTTTATCAAATTAATAAAATTGACAAAGATAAAACGCGTCAAAGAATGGGGGGTTGTGACGTCATTAAAATTTGTGGGTAAAAAATGTGACGTTTTCGAGGAGTTCACGAGTTTTCGAAGCACTGTTTCGTCTTCATTTTTTGTTTATGAAAGAAAAACTACGTGTCTAATATTTTTTGGAAATCTATCTGACGGACTATAAACTTTTTTTTGTCCGATCCCCTATTGAATCGGTTTTTATTGAATTAAATAATTCTCAATTAAATTGTTTTAAAAAACATGATGTTCTTTTCGAGAAAAGTAAAGTGTGCCGTACAATTTAATTAAATGTGTGTTTCTTTATTATATTTTTTTATTATTTCATAATATTATAAAGAACATTTTCAGTATTATATATTTACCTTTATCCGCCTACATGGCATGTAGAAATGCCATGTGCTATTAGAAACACATCTGCCTCTACCTGCGGAGATTACAGACGTGATGTTATCTTATCTTTTTTCAGTCAAAATAAAATCTTACCAGCACCTTTAACATCTAAAAACAAAACCTAATTCTCCTAAAATAGCCAATCAAAAGGTAAGTAACAAATCATCTACCGGTCCCAACCTGCCATCAACATTGTTTGCGAAGCGGGGGCTTGGCAGATCAAATTAATAACTCGACTTCGGATATCCCCATGACGCTGTCAAAGTTTCACTTAGCGGGGGAAAGTCAGGCCAATGTTTAATGCAGTTAGGGCTACAGCAGACTAGCTACTTTTTATTTATTTAATTCACAATGTACTCAGCATAGTTACATGCTAGGCTTAAAACTATCGAGTACATGACCCTGTTAAGATGCAGCCAGATAACTTAAAACTCACAATATTGCTGTTTATATTATAATGATTACGTAAATTACAATTAAAATATTTTTTTACCCACTACGGAACGGAGAAGGTACAAACTGGTACATGGCATGCGTTTAGGGTGAGAGGTTGTTTGTTTGTGTGTAAACACATGTTCCCATTTCCGCATTGACATGATGCTTCTAAAAAGTTTTATGCAGCGACCATACTACATCACCCTCTTATAAATGCTTAACGCGGTGATTGAGTCGCTTTTTAGAAGCTCGACGCAGCAGCGATGGCATCGATTTGGCTTCTGCAGAACACGTCAGTATTTCACTAGATTTTGAAGAAGCTACTCCCTTACCATGTATTCTAAGGTAGCCGCACTGCTGCTTGCTTTATTGATAAGTCTAGTTAATACGCGCGATTTGCGATACCGCGTCCGATCGCAGAAAGTCATGAAAACGCGAGACAGTATCGATAAAATCTAGATTGGTTTTAATACTGAGAACCGCAGAGTCAACAAAAATCACAGATCACCGCTGCTCATAGTAGGGAGTGTGCAAAACATTACAGTTCTTTCATATTTAGTCAACGTCTGTCTTTACATAAATAAATAAAAATAAAGTCCATAAATGTTTGCCAATGTCAGTGGTATCAACCGAAAAGTAATCTTATCCTAATTGTAATAAAGTTCACTCTAATCTTCACAGTTATGCCCAATCAGGAAACTAACTGAGAATATACAGTATTCTTGTTAGCCCGCCTTTTCATTGACATGTGTTTTGATGTGGGTTAGCTAAGGGTCAGCTGGTTGTTAATAAGGGTTAATTCAATTATTTGGGTTACCTTTTGAAGGTAGATTGAATTATAGTTTTAGTAGGTTTTGGCTGTGGTTTTTGAACGCTGGTTTAAGTCATTTAACCCTTGTTGGCAAGAGTCACAAAATAGTTTACCTTGCGTCGTTTTAATAAGATTAGTCGGTTAATGGCTTGTCACGTTCTCTCACAACTTTTAGATTCAGGTAATCTGTTTAAAATCTTGAAAACTCATATTGATCAAAAAAACGTTGTGGTAGGTATTTTTATTGACTTAAAAAAAGCGTACGATACGGTAAGCCATCCAAAGCTACTACAGAAATTAAACAACATAGGCATATCAGGCAGCGCCCTCAGTATGTTTACTTCATATTTGCAGAATAGACAACAAGTCGTTAAGATGGATAATTACACCAGCTCGATACAAAACATAACATACGGCTGTCCGCAAGGCTCAATTATTAGCTCATTACTATTTCTAATTTACATAAATAACATTGATAAAATAGGGCTGACAGGCCACCTAACGCTATACGCGGATGACACCTGCCTTTTTTACTTCGATAAATCTTTACAGAACATTATAACCGATGCACAAAAGGATCTTAACCTGTTCAGTGAATGGTTAAAATATAACTTACTGACTATTAACACCTCTAAAACATCATTTATGATCTTTGCCGCGAAAAATAAACCATTACCGGAGTTCCCACCTCTTACGATTAACGGAGAAACAATCAAAAGGTCTAGCCACGAAAAATATCTCGGATTGTGGGTAGATGACAAACTTACTTGGAAACTGCACATCAATCATGTCAAAACAAAATTAATATCACTATTAGGAGCGTTACGAAAAATTACAAAATGTATTCCGAAAAAAGTACGTCTAATTATATATAACTCTCTAGTAAAATCAAACCTTGAATACCTAATCGAGGTGTGGGGATCAACCGCTAAATCGAATCTAAATCCACTGCAAAGAATACAAAATAAAATTATTAAAGTATTATTTCATTACCACTATCTATATCCAACTAAAAAATTATACGAAAAAACTAAACTACTGAATCTCACACAACTTTACACTTACTACACCTGCATTCTCATAAAAAAAATCACCACGAATTCCGTACAATCAAACATACAAATACATGAAAAAGTTATAAAATACAACACAAGAAGTAAAAAAAAAAATTCAACTAATGACTGCACATTCACGGACTAATTATGGCAAAAAAACAGTATTAGTGGAGGGAGCACAGCTGTTCAATGATTTACCGGAAGACATAAAAAAATGCAATAATATTAACATATTTAAAAGTAAATTAAAGAAACATGTTTCTACCCAATAACGTCACCATCGCCCGAGAGGCAATTATAATATAAGTAATTAAGGAGTAACTTTGTATCTCATTATAAGTGAACTGTTATTTATTAAGTTCTTATGAGAAATAAATATCTTTAAACCTATAAAAGAAAAATAAATCTTCATTTATTGGGCCTTCTGTCTACACATTTTGTTTGTCTTCCATTCTCCCTGTGACTATTGACAGGGCAGAATGTAAGGAAAAAACGTGTTGCACTGACCCCAAATAATACCCCGAAACAAGGGCAGAAAGATTATGATGTTGAGAATACTTTATTTTTGACGGCACGTAGAGTTTATATCATTTGTTAGCTATTTATTCAATTATATGTAATAATTACTATTACTTTGTTATTTTAATTGTAATAAATATTGATTTAATTTTAAAATAGTAAATTGTTGAATTCATCGATTTAATTATTAACTATTAAAAGTTGTGAAACGATGACACTCGGTCGGCCGCCATCTTGTCGTTACGCGTATAAAAGCAAGCGGCAGAGCAACCGAGTGCCACCCCCCCCGACCCTCGCCAGAGCCAGCCCGCGATGCTGAGCCAGTAGTTTTAAACCAGCCCTTAAATAACATCACTCAGATCCAGCCTGTCCCCTTGCTGCCCTCCCCCAGTGACGTCCTAAGCCGAGGTCCGTACCCCACAGGGGGTGCCCTTAGCGATTTGTCACTTAGTTTGTAAGATTTTGCCCTGGCTGGAGGCCTTAAACTCAAGGCACCCACAGGGATTTGCCCGGTTAAGCAGAAGACAGTCTCCTAGACTGAACTGCGAGATGCCATTTAGAAAAAAAAAAAAAAAAAAAAAAAAAAAAAAAAAACCGAGTGCCATTCGTTACTTCGCTACCGTCTCGTGCACATCAACGACACTGTGTTGATTTCATGTAAGTACTTACTTTCTTTGTTTACACTGTTATATAATATTTACCTATTTCATTAAAGTATTTATGTGTATGATTACTGTTCATGTATTAAACTATTGTGGATAGATAAATAAGTGTTATTACTTTCTTAAAATATACGAATTATACCTGTAAATATTCTACATAATTTCTTAAAATAAACCTTCTAAATAACAAATATATATTTTATTATTTCACCACCTAACGACCTTTTAAAATAAGGTACTTAACACATTGTTAACCCGCTAGCAAAGCCATCAATCACTGTTCTTAAAAAAACTACCTCTTTGTCTATGAATTATTCAAAAACAGAACCAAATAAAAACAAAACAGAATCACGAGTGAACCAAACAGCTACATAATTACAAGATTCAAAAAACAAAAAAAAATACACAAATCCAGATTTAAAATTTCATCCAGCCAGCAGCAGCGTTGTATTTTTCTCGTTTCCATTTTTATTCACTTGATTAAGTTTCTGAGTGCTTCGAATTAAAAATAGTGCTTCGAGTAAGTTCTATTTTTAATGTAGATACTGTAGTTGTTTAAAGTGGCAAGTTTCTGATGCAATCCGATGTAAATAGCTTACAGTTTTGTAGGAGCATTAAGGCCAAGTTATGTTAAAGGAAATGGTTTTAAGTTAAGACTTCCGTTGCTTTTAGTAGTAAGGGAGTTTTGTCTTTGTCTTATAAGATTGCTTTTTCAGTAGTTTCCTTTGCACAGGATAGTTTTTTTTTTATATAAATGGTGTTATCATGATAAACAGTAAAATTATTGTCAAAAATAATAATATATAGGGCGTAAATTAACCATTCACACATACGTCAACCAAGCATTCTCTACATCAAAATAAGTACCCCTACGCAAAAATTTTTGCTGGGAAACGACTTTTTTTTTTGGGGTCAAAAAACTCATTTTACGGTAAAACTCAATGTTGTACTCTTAAAACATTGTGCTAGTGGATGCTTGTGCTTGTGGAATCATTAGACTAACAAGTATAATAAAATAGCCTTTAATTCTACCATAAATACTTAGATTATTTTAAAGTTAACTCAACGTAATAAGGTAGTTGACAATCCGTCAGATAGATTTCCAAAAAAATATTGGACACTTATTTTTTCTTTTTCCACATCAACAAAATGTTAAGACAATGCATGGCTTCGAAAACTTGTGTGACGTCATATCGCACTGCATTTTATTCCACGTAAGTAGTGACATCAACAACCCCCCCCCACTTATTGAATTTTAATTTAACTGACGTACTAAACAGAATCATATTTTGTTTAGCCAGGAAATATTCCTACTATCGGAAAACGCATAAGCTTTATGAACCCTAGTATATCATTTCAGTACATTAACAAAGCAGTGGTGGCCCACTGATGGCAACCCCGACTTACGAACAGTGAGTCGTGGGTTCGAACAGTCGCATTACTTTGTGTAATTTATTTCATCACCGCTGTTCTCAAAACGGTGAACGAAAACATCGTGAGGAAACCAGCATGTCTTAGAATGAAAAAAATCAAAGACATGTGACATACTCGTATCTAAAAATTCGCACTGCTCTGCTAGAGAAGAGGCCTGAGTCCCTGTAGTGGAAACATTATAGGCTGGTGATGATAAGTACATTAATTTTATTACCACACATTACAATCATTTCATTAAAAACATTCATTTACGGTTTAAAAAAAAATATTTCGCTCAAAAAGAATACAATTTTTCACTTTTAAGAGGACAAAACATAATAATTTTGATACAATAATTATATTATAATATTATAACATTCACTTAATTCTTATAAACTGTATATTTTAAAAGTAAGTTATTTGCAGTTGCTACGTAAGCTGTTTTTGGTAGGGCAGAGGTAACTACTACCCACATAAGGGGCGAGGCTATTCCCATTTTTAGTTAACAAGTTGTTTGTGCATGAAACACACAAATAAGTGTATAACCATTAAACCTTTTTTTTGGCGGGCAGAAAATCATCAAATAACCCCTCCCGCTCTTGGGCAGAGCGAAAGGGAGTGTCGGACTTCTACTAACTAAAAACCACCCATGGTCTTTCTTAGGTCTATATGTCGAGGCCGCGGTAACTAGTGTACAACCCGCAGCCCCGACGGGAACATATTAAACCTTCACAATACTATTGAATGTATCAATTAAAACCCTCGTAATAGTAATTTTCAACATAGTTTTCCGATTAAAATTACATTCGTAATAAAAATGCGAATGTCTCGGCTCCATTCTGTATTAATCTCCGATGCAAGCAATTCCGGCGCAATACAATTAATTTTTCATCATTTTGTTTAATGAATTCCCGAGTGAATTCCGTATATTCTCTTTTTTTTCAGCATTGTTCAAAAATGTATTCGTAAGTGAAATAATGTAGGTATTCCAATTTCAACTTTTGTGAAATTAATTAATTGTTACGCTTTTGGAATTTCAAGGTAATTTTGGTGTCTAAGAACGTCCGGCAAAAACGTTTTTGCCGGACCTAATTTCATAAAATGGTTTTATCTTGTAGTTCCTGGTGTAAAACTGAAGGCACTTGTCTCTCTAATGGTGGCTGCAGAGTGAGGAGTATGATAAAGTGCAGGAAGTAGCGTTTTCTCATTAAAATTTTTCATGAAATGCTGAGTATCATCTTTTTCAGATCAAAAGAATTTCTCCTGTATCGTGGGTGCATTTACAGACATTTAAACTCACATACACAAATACCCAGACCAGAAACAACTACCTATCCGTAGGCCATACTAATATTTATTACGTGCGGGGAGCGAACCCGCGAATCGTAGCGCGTCAGTCAGCCGCTTGAGCGCAAAAACGTGTCGTTTAGCATAACATCAGGCATCATTCCCGAAGAGTTAGTTATTAGATGTGAACCTATAATACAGTGCACACCCACATTTTGCCAGTTACGTTTATCTCCCAAATAACAGAAGGCGAGCCTTTTGCCATCATCATCTCTTATCGGGCAAAAGACGTCCACTGCTGGACATAGGCCTCCCCCAGGTGTCGCCACATTAACCGGTCCCGTGCCTCTCGCATCCAGCGGGTCCCCGCAATCTTCACCAGATCATGTCCACCTAGTGGGAGGCGTTCCAACGCAACGTCTTCCGGTTTGCGGTCGCCACTCCAGAACTTTTCGGCCCCACTGGTCATCCGTTCTGCGAGCAATGTGCCCTTCCCATTGCCACTTACGTCTTGCGATTCTTCGGGCCACGTCGGTAACCTTGGTGCTCTTGCGGATATCCTCATTTCTGATTCGATCACGCAAGGAAACTCCGAGCATAGCCCTCTCCATTGCCCTTTGGGTGACTTTGAGCTTTCTGATAAGGCCCTTTGTGAGTGAACACGTTTCGGTCCCGTATGTAATCACTGGCAACACACACTGGTCCTTTCGTCTTGAGACACTGTGGTTATTTGGACGAGAAGATACCGCGCAACTTCCCGAACGCTGCCCAGCCGAGTCGGATTTGACTATGTTGGCCCAGTCTAGCTCTGGGGTCTTTCGCTAGATTTTCAACGGGTTGACCAGTTGACGTGTACAGCTGCCCATAAAAACTCTCGATCTCTCGCAGAAGCTCCAGTTTGGCGAATATGATCCTGCCCTCGACAGTCTTCAGTTTCGTGAGCTGACTCTGCCCAATAGCCAGATCCCTTGCCATTCTTTATCGATTTCTTTTTCCACACATCGTGATTATTACGGTTAGAACTTTAAAATAACATAAAATTTTCGTGAATTTTTAACAGTAGTCAAATAGTCAAGATAAAAATTGACAAGCTGCACCGATCTCAAATAAACTGGAATAATTAAGGTCATAAGAACGATAATGTAGATGCTATTCCTAATTGGAAACAAAACAGTCAGACATCTTCATTAAAAAATAATAGCTTTAATGTTCTTGCAGAACAACACATTTTCACATAACAGGCTGACCTAGAAACCGTATCGCCTTTGTACTAAAACTCGGGATTGTTAAACATAGTTAAAACCATCCGGTGAAACTAGCCGGACGACTCATATCCGGATTTATTCGGGAGCTAAAGGATCTAAGTTAAAGGAGATAACGAAATAAAAATTTTATGAACGTCAATGGCGAAAAAATGTAGATAGGTCGTTGCTTTCTTTTGTTATTTTATTGAAAGCAGGGATAGCCAAGGTGGTGTGACAGTCGGACTACCCTTTTATTTTTGTCTGGTGAAAAATCATCAAATAACCCCTCCCGCTCTTGGGCAAAGCGAAAGGGAGTGTCAGACTTCTACTGACTAAAACCACTCATGTTCCTTCTTAGCCCTTTATGTCGAGGCCGCGGTAAGTTGTGAACAACCCGCAGCCCCGACGGGCGTCGGCCCTTGCGGGCCCCTCCCATGTTGCTGACATCTCTGAGGCGCGCGTGGAACACGAACGCGCCGTCGACACGGCCTGTCGTCGTCGTAAGACGGACGGACGGCGAGCTAACCCATCACTCACCGTCCACAGACCCGCGTCTACCGTGGCCGGAAGCCATCACGTGGCCCCCGACGCCCGGAGCGCCTCCCGCGGCGGCTGGGACGAGAGGTTCTCTCCCTCTCGCGTTCCGCCGCCTCCTTCGCACCTCTGCGAACACTCACCCTTTGACGTTGTGTTGCGTGATGTTATGTTATAAACAAACGGAAACTCCATTGACATACAAACCTAGCCAGGAATTGCAAAATTCCACACAAAAACAGATATTTGGCCTACTCTCTAAATTTATTTCTTTTCTGATTAATTTCGTTTCGGGATCCAAGACAGTTAAATCGTTTCTTTGGGACTTTGTCGAGCCTCATTGTCTTGGCGCTTTTTTGGTGGTCGCCAATGTTGATTATGGCTTTCAGGAGTTATAGTGTTCTGGGAAGGGCTTTCGCCAAATTAAAAAAAATTTCAATTTTCGCTAAAGCCTATACCAGAGACAACACAAGCAATATTTTTTGCTCAAACCAGCACCACGCTCAAACGGCACGAGTGCTCTTGACAACTGGTTACATGACGGCGTGTTACTTCGACGTGTCAAAACGGTAGACCATGCAGCATGGCCGTTTCGTGAGGTCTTAGTATTTTAAAATAACTGGTGTTGAATTTTTGGAAAAACTTTTGAGATGTTACGTGGTATTTATGTGCACTTTACTATGCGAAAAGTACCTACCATCATTGTCTTTTAAATGTTCACCTTGTAATAGACATTAAAATAATTTATTTAATTAAATATTGTATGTGTTTTGTAAGTGAACTAACAGATACTCCTCTGCCTACGGGGAAAAGGGGCTTGATGAAATGTTATGTAAAAATATTAGTAGTATATTATATTTATATAAGTATTGGCCAACGTTGTGATGATTTTAAAGACCCAGTCAAATATTTAAAACTTTTTTTTTGTGTTGTAGAAAATCATAAAATAGCTCCTCCCGCTCTGGGCAGAGCGAAGTGTCACATTTCTACTGATTAAAAATCACCCATTTGCCCTTTGTGCCGAGGCCACGGTATCTCTTTCGAATAACACGCAGCCCCGACGGGAAATATTTAAACCCTAATTAATATACTGACATAACGATGATTAAGCACATAAAGAAGATTTTTGAATCCCTTGTTGAATCTCATTTGGAGGCAATGGTTTAGATATCTACACAAGTATCTAAAAATTCAAAAAAAAAAAAAATCATTTATTAACTTACACAACAGAGAACTGACAGGTTTAACAGCGGGTCCCAAACTAGGCATAGCCTGTATCTTGGTGACCCAGACACTACACATGGTTAAAAATTACAATGCTCTGCTAGCGCAAGCAAAAATAAGCAAAATGTGATCACAGAGAAAAGACAAAATAAATAATAATTATTAACATTGAAAATAACTTAAATTAATTAATTAATTAACAACGTAAATGAATAGGCAAAAGTGATTAATGAAGAAATAAAGTAATAATTTATAACATTGAAAAAGAAGAACATACACACAAAAAACAGTTGAAGTGTGAGGGTGTGGTGTGTGTGAGTGTGGGGGTGTGGTGTGTGTGAGTGTGTGTGAGTGATTGTGAGGGTATGATTTGCATCTCAGTGTGTGTGGGAACTGGATATTAGCTAGAGCTACAAAGTAAACCCTCGGTTTCCTCATAAGTCCGGCCCAGCAACCATTCTTTCAGCTTAATTTTGGCCTCATAGTAGTTGTTGGGCACACAGAAAGTTTTGCTAATAGCATTAAATACTCTTATAGGGAAGTATGACGTAAGCCGGGCCGCGAAGAGTGTTTTTATTTTTGAGAGGGGGATTCTTTCTGTGATTTTTCTACCTCTCTTGCTGCAACTGGAGCGATTTCTGTTTGCTTTTATGAGGTTTAAAAGTGACCCTAGGATAAACAGTTGACGTACGCGTAGAACTCCGGACTCCTTATACAGTTCATCCGTAGAAAAACGACGCGGCTTACCCAATAGTACTTTGAGGACGGCCCGCTGAGCGCGCTCTAGCTCCAGCATGCACGATTTCCCAGCGCCACCCCAGACACCAACACAGTATTGCAGGACAGACTGGCATAGTGAGATGTAAACCTGAATACAAATTTTCATTGGAGCACTGCCTCGTAAGAGTTTAGCAACGTAAATAAATTTACGAGTCTTTTTTGCGAGTGCTCGAATGTGTGCTTTGAAGTTCAGGTTCTGATCAATTATGACACCTAGGTATTTCGTGGTTTCTACTCTGACAATGGCGTTACAGTTACAGCAGTCGGTGGCGGAAACGGATGCTGCTGCTGAGACATTGCACTTGTTGTTATGTACTTTTAGTGAGTCAATATTTGGCCTACTTGTTTGAGTGACATGAAAAGTTAAGAGCTTTGTTTTGCTTACGTTTAGTGTCAAGAGATTTTGATCCAGCCATGCCATTATGATACTCATCCCCTTTTCAGCTGCAACCATTGCCTCTTCCCAAGTCGCACCATGAAAAATTATAGCCGTGTCATCAGCATAGCAAATAACTTCCGACTGTGCAATATTGAGTCTCAGGATATCGTCCATGTACATAGTGAACAGGGTAGGCCCCAATATACTTCCTTGAGGCACCCCAAAGGCCACCGGTAGGTTCCCGCTGAGAATATCTCCAATTTTGACACACTGATGTCGATCAGACAAGTAACTGCTGAACCAATCTAAGGAGAGGCCTCTGACACCGAAGGATTCAAGTTTTCCTAGCAGTATAGAAATTGATACTGTGTCAAAGGCCTTGGCGAGGTCCAGGAAAACACCAGCTGCACGATGGCCCCTGTCAATGTTTGAGGTGATTATGCCAGTTAGGAGACTCACAGCTTGCTCAGTGGACTTCCCTCGTCGAAAGCCGAACTGCCTGTCCGAGAGTAGAGAGTTTTTCTCTAGAAAGCTTACAAGGCGATTGTTTACTAGTTTTTCGAGGATTTTTGAGGTCACACAGAGCAATGAAATTGGCCTGTAGTTATCTGGTGCATCTTTGTTACCACTTTTGTGTATGGGCGTGATAACAGCGGTTTTCCAGGAAGTGGGAACATCTCCAGTTTCCATGCTCAGATTGTATATGTGTTTTAAGGGTTCCAGTATATGGTTCTTTATTTTTTTTAGGAGCTGAGGCCGGAATTCATCGAGACCTGGAGCACTGTCGTCTTTGAGGTTATCTATGATGTCACTTATTTCTTGATTATTAGTAGGATGTAGGAACAGTGAGTCCTTAGGTGGGTTTTTATCTGTAGCACCGAGACATCGATGGTCTCTCGTGGGCTGCCTGTTTAAGATGTTAGTAGCAAGGTTCTGCCCAACTGAGACAAAAAATTCGTTACACTTATCAATAGAGACCTTACTGTTTTCTTTATATCTCAGTAATTCTTGATTGTTGCTAGTTCGTTTCGGAACTTGACATATTTCTTTTATAGTCCGCCAGAGTTTTTTTGGTTCATTGCTGTTTTTTTCTAATTCTTTCCTGTCGTGTTCAGATTTGCGCTGCCGCAGGATGTCGTTTAGATAGTTTCTATACCTTGTGTATACAATTTTAAGGACATCGTTTTTCGGTTGTTGGTTTGTTTGAGCGTGAAGATTGTCTCGGTGACGGATGCATCTAAGAAGGCCTGGCGTGATCCAGGGCTTTAGGTTAAATTTGATACGACTGATTTTAATTTTGGAGGTGTGTTTTTTGATAATGTCTGTCAAAGTCTTGTTAAAAAGAAGTACTGCTTCGTTAGTATTTGTTTTGGAGGTAACATCCACCCAGTCCAGCTGGCTCAATTCTTCACTCACCATGGAAAAGTCAGTTTTAAGTTTGAATCTGTTTTTGTTTTTGGTATTAGGATTAGAGTAGTTGATACCGAGAAGCACTAAGTGGTGATCTGTTACTGAGGCTTCGCAGACGATTCCCAGAGCAGTAGAACCTTTGAGTTTAATGTAGCCATGGTCTAGACATGCTTTTCCCCTAGTTGGGTGGGTGATAGCTGACAATAGACCGTGTTCAGACATCAAACACTGATATGCCGCATGGGTAGCGTTCGGTGAATCATTCAGTAAGTCAATGTTGATGTCACCCGTCACAACAACACATGATTCGCTTTTTAATTTGTCTAAGCAGTCGTCCAACGAGTTTAAAAAGCGTTCGGTGCTGGCGAAGGAAGGTGAACGATATATACCTAGGAGTGTTGTTTTATTCTGTAGTTTAATCTGCAAGCAGTTAGCATCGTCAAGTTCTGGTTCGGAGACCGAGGCTGTCCAGAGATCCCTGACATAAACAGTGACCCCGCCACTTTTGTTTATGATTTTGGTGGTGTGATAGCTTTGGTAGCCGGGCAACTGAAAAATAACGGAGCTTTCATTTAACCAGCATTCTGTTAAGACAATAATATCAGGTTGAAATTCAAGACGGCATAGCGATGCCTGGAGGCTGAGGAAGTTTTTTTGTAAGCTCCTGATATTAGAAGTTAAAACCCTGAAGTTATGTTCCAAAAGTAAGTTCCCGCACAACTCAAGTTTCCCAACGGTGCAGCATGATATGCACAGTGTTTCGTCGATTTCGGTTAATAGGTCAGACTTATCCGTTATCAAAAATTATTTTTGAGGCAATGGCTGACAGGGAGAAATTTGAAGCTGCAATTTTGCATGGAGTTGTTTGTTCAGGGGAGTATGAGAAGTGCAGAGAATCATGGGGTCTAAAACATACCCTTATTTTGATGCAAATTCGAATTGTTCCGGTGTATGTGTGATGTGTTTTTATTTGATTGTGAGATGACAAAAAGTATTTTCGACACAGTTTATTGTGTTGCAGTGTAATGAATGTAACAACTGTGATTTTGTATAAAACAACGACTATAGGGTTACAAGAGGACTTAATTAAGTATACAATTAAAATAAAATTCCTAATTTGAGGTATCCGGTATAAGCGAGCCCGTTTGCGTTCCAAGAAAAAGATCGAGTTCCTTAATGCTTTTGATAGTGATGGCTGGTTGCCCCTCAACCTTGCGGATAAGTATGCGCCCGTTGTTTGTCCAGCAGTATTTGTGACCCGTGCTAAGTGCGCGGGCCCGAGCCTCACGAAACAAGATGCGATTCTCCTTTGTTAGATGCTCGTTAACGAAGATCTTTCGAACAGGCCCCTGAATGTCAATGTCTTTGGAAGAGAGATTGCGCCTAGTTTTGGATGCCTTTATTAACTCGTCTCTCTTTGCCCTTCTTAGTAATTTCACGATGATTGGCCTAGGAAACTTCACATTTGAGTCGGACACAGGATTTTTCTTTAGGCCTGCCCGAGCTGTCCAGTCGATATCATCCACAGTCACCTGGACATCTACATAATTGTTTATACTAAAAAGGATTTGTTTAAACCTAAACTCAACGATAAAGATACGAGCTTAATCAAATCCACCTTCACCACACTTATCGAACAACCCTCTCAACCACACCCCGTAATTTAAACTAGAGAATCTTAGGAGCTTCACATTTGACATTATCCCCTAAAATCCTTTAACAATTAACTCCACAATTTGATCTCGACGTAATCCTATACAAAATATGGTCATATGTCCCAATAGTGAGGAGGGTAAAGTCGTATATCTTTAATAGTGAGGAGGGTAAAGACGGTCACAGACCACAACGCCGCGCGCCGCTGATGTTTGTGCCGCTTTATTTTAATTGTTAGTTATGGATACTGACTTTCCTCAATTTTGAAAGCTTTGTTTAATTTTACGGGTGTTTTTGGAGGTGGCTATATCGTTTTAGATTTTGGAAGAGATCGAGATTCGGGTTATAATCTCAATTCAGTTCTTCGTCATTGCAAACTTTCGTAGAACCGTACATCGTGATAATGAACATTCTCCGTTCAGTAATTCGTCATAGCGTACATAGTTTCTCACGTAATTTGCACTTACAAACTTTAATTTTACAATATCAGCAGTCAATCAAACCATGAGTTATTTTCGCAAGATAATTAGCACACGCTGGTCATTGAGCTATCAGTTGACAAACTATTATTTAAACACTCTTACTTTACGATTTAGTGCGCTAGTGAAGTGTTACTTACTAACATACTTTTAAGTCGCTATTAACTAACACAAATTGTATTTTATAATATTTATGTTAGTCTGTAAAGTATTTATCTATGGGCCTTAGATGCGTGAAAATAAATTGATTCTTATTATTATTATTTAGACAGATTTCTTAAATTTATGAGAAAAGATCTCTTGAACGTTAATGTCCAGGTATGGCTTGCTTTTCTGGTGATACCTACTTACCTAACGTGCTTGGGCTGACAAACCTTTGAGCAACACGACGTTGTTATGCAGCTATTTATCAACATTAACTTATCATGTATGCCGAACATGCCATGCATACCTAATCTAAAACCATGATACGACTTTAAATCAGATCTGATATTCTTTCGGCATACTATGGCTATGTGTCGTCAGTACTTAGTTATGGACTCATAATGTGGGGTAATTCGCCCGATGTCGACAGAGTTTTTAAACTTCAGAAACGTTGCATCCGAGTTATAAACAAGGCATGGTTCTTAGACAGCTGTAAACCTCTTTTTCACAAACATAAAATTCTTCCACTGCCTTGTATGTATGTAAGAGACATCTGCATTTTTATAAAAAAGCACATGCATTACTTTCTCCAACGTAGTGAAGTTCTACCCAGACAAAAACGTCTTAAGTTTCGCAACCTATTATACCATCCACCTTGTCGTAAAGAAATTTATAGGAAAAATGTTTTTAACATGTGCATTACGATTTATAACAACTTGCCAAATGAATTGAAATTATTACAAGGTAATTTATTTAAAACCAGGTTAACCGAGTGGCTCCAAACTAACTGCTTCTATAGCATTAAGGAGTTTATGGACCATAAAAAAATATAATTAAATTAAGAGTTGATAAAATGAATGTTTACCTAATTATTTAATATTTGTATAATGTATTTAATTAAAATAATGTAAATCAATAATATAATAATAATGATGTAGTAATAATGATGTGTAATAGTAATGTGTAGTAATAATGTGAACCTAATAATAATGTTTTAAATAATAGATGCTTACTAATACATTAAAATTAATATAGTAAGGACATGAATATTTAAAAAATTTGCACGCTTGCTTGCAGGCAGAATACTGTGACTCTTAGGCTGTAAGATCTTCCTATAAAAAAATGTATTTCTGGCAAATAAACATTTTGATTTGATTTGATTTGATTTGATTTGATAACTACTATTTCACCTAAAATCTTTAATTTTTATTATTAAGTTCAAAACATCTATTACGTCCATGACTATGAGATTATCACTACCCTGTCTACTGATAATGATTTACTGTGATTAATTAGTAATAATCCACCAGCCATAGTTTACCTTTATTGATTTTATAAAGTTGTGGTCAGGTCTTAACGTGTATTTCATATTTTAAGTCAGTCTACAGCATAAGATGTAATAATAATTTGACTTACGAATCTTCTTAAATATTATGGCATTTATCTCGATTCTTGGCAACTCTTACGCAGTTTTTAGCAGTTTGTAAATTTCAACGCTCACCCTATACCTAAGAACACCCTAACTCCTGACCGGTTCGCGGCTTGCAGTCAAGAACACGTATAAATTAGACGTGTTTCGGTTACCTTTTCATGACTTATAAGACTAGTTACAAGAGTGGAAGGTTATAAGGGATACCTTTACCCAGCAGTGGGGCAACAAACGCCCACGGCCCACTTAAATGGGTCTGTTCCATTACCATCGCTTTCAATTTAGTTTAAGCTATTGAATTAAAGCCAGATAAAAATGTCAGAAATAGTAGATGTTGATAAAAAATGACAGAAATCAGAAGCGTCAATTAGGAACCCGCTGTCCAACAGTGGCCAGTGAACAGCTAAAACAATATGGCCTCCATTCAAATCAGGCGCGAACACAGAATGTATCGATTCACCTAATTCCTCTATCAAAGTTAGTTACTACCAACTGTTGACGCTTCAGTCTGCAATGCGGTATTAGATCTAACGAATGCTTTATTTTATATTTTTATTTAAATGGGAAACGTGGAAATTGTGTTAAATTTTTGGAGTGCACAAGCACTGATTAGAACCAGACGGTTCTAAAAAGTGAATTAGAAGAAACGCTCACGACTTACAAGTTGGAGGTAGTAGGATTGAACCCATACACTTTTTTTTTGGGGGGTGGGAAATCATCAAATAACCCCTCCCGCTCTTGGGCAGAGCGAAAGGGAGTGTCAGACTTCTGATTAAAAACCACCCATGTTCCTTCTTAGCCCTATATGTCGAGGCCGCGGTAACTAGTGTACAACCCGCAGCCAACCCTTACACTTTACTATATTATGGAAATGTTTTTTCAAATCGTAAAATAAAAAAACAATATCTATTTCATCTTCTTTGTTTATGGGTTTTCTAGGCGTGCTATTAACCTTTAAAGAGCTCACGCAACTCAATGCAATATTAGGTGCAATGCATGCAAACAAACTAACAACGCAAGTTAAACAAAGGTAAAACCAGCATGTCTTAGTACTACAAATTCAATGTTTCATCCACCATCCACTATCCAGTATTTTGTCCGGGTAGGGGCGTTCCAACCCGCTCTACGAAGACGCTAACCCGCTATACTAGTAGTATGAAAAATATGTTTATATCAATAAAATTATTATGCTTCATTCCTGTCTTAATCATCTACCTAGCTATTTCCCATCGACCGAGGCAAACTCCACCTAAAGATCCATTTCAGTGGTTTTATTTATTTAGCCACGATTAATTAATGTTTTTTACCAAGTGATTTCTGTCTTAAATCAGCCCTAAATAAAAAATCTCTAGAAGTAGGTTGTCACTAAAGATGAGAATGATTCTTCGGCCTTTAGTTTAGCGAATAAGGTTTAGTTTTCACCTGATCTTATATGAAGCTTCGTGGTAAATAAATATAAGTCCTGTATTTACAAACGAGTTAGATAAAAACCTAAAAATGTTACTTTTAATAAGAAATGAAATGATAGACAAATGTTTTATGAAAAGTAACAAAAATGAAATGTTAAATGTATTGCTAAAAAAGATCAAATGTTTTATGTAATAATATGTATAATATGTTATTTATGTGAATGATCAACAAATTTCTAAAATGTAATGTTTCATCAAGATAATGTTTAAGGTATTTTTAAATGTAATGTTTAATGAAATGCTGATAGAAAATATATTATAAGATAATTATGTAATGTAAAAATTAATGACTCCATGTAAATTATGTTAGAAATCAAATTATCAAAGAAAATAAAGGCTTAGTAAATATAATAAACAAAAAATAATAATAAATATAAAAACGAAAATATTGTATAAGATACGAAAAATGTTCACGTTTCCAGAACGAACACAGCAAAATAAAATAAATCGGACGACAGTAGTTCTGTCGAAAACTTTAAATGCAAATATATGTTTCAACAATGACAATTTCCGAAAATGTCATATTACACAATCAACATAAAGGAAAAATGAAACCGTACACAATCATCATTGAAATTCGTCCATCGCAATTTTTCGGACAATAAATCGAAAGCGGACTTTTTCGAAACGTTGTTATTTTTCTATGTGTAAAATATTAAATGTAAGTCGTCTCATGAGCGCTCAAATCAAGAAACTAAACAACTATTATCTACGAGAACTTGAAATTCGCAAAAAAAGTCATGAATTTCAACTTCACCTATTAAGAAAGTATTCTAAATACTGGAGAAATAGCATTTTTTTCCTCAAAGGAAACATTTCTTTATTTATAACCGTAGTCGGGTAAATAGACAAATCTGCATTCATAGATTTTTGGCGATTTTTTTTTGCCGTAACGGAATTGAACCGGCTAAAATCCAAAAAACTCTAGTTTAATCGATTGATAAAGAATCAATTACACCGATCATATCTTTCTAGTCATCATAGTTTATCTTTATTTCAAACATACTTACATACAAAAATACAAAAGAAAAAGTACAAATAAAGTTAGCAGTTAGTAATAGAGTTGTTAGTCTAAAGAAATAATATAAAATAAAAATAATAAAGAGTTATTATTCTTTTAGTATACATGATAAATTAGTTGAAAGAAAAACCTTAACATCTAAACATAAAGATTTAACGGTATAAGATAAAGCCCTTTTACTCAAAGGTTCCTCAGATTACTTATTTTGGCACCTAATTAACAATAAATCTTTGACGAAAATTTATTATTAATTCTTCGTTATTTTAATAAATTTCAACCAATTTGCACGTGTTTGTTATCAGCTGCAGTAGCTCACCGTAATAATGGCTTACAATTTATTTGATTTGATGCTAAAAAATTCGATGCTGGGTGGTAATCCACCAAGCCTGCCCAGTGCCGGTCTCCCAGGTCCCAGGTCAGGGATGGACTATAATTAGCCCATCTCTCTTCTAGAGAGGAGAGTCTCTGCAGTGGAAACATTAAAGGCTGATGATGTTGATGATTTTTTAAATAACAGAGATAAAAATACTAGTACTGAGTAAAGAGTATATACAAACACGTGTAAATTGCAGTCTTAATGAAATAATTCTAAAACTTTTTTTTTAGTAAGTACATTTTTTAAGGTAACTTGCAGTAAGCTGTTTGTCAAACAAATAATAAAAACATCGGTTACGTTACTTACATAAACCTCAATCTTTATCTAACTACTAACTACACCCACAGCGTTTAAAGGATGTGTAAATATACGTAGTTACCTGATGATGTAACACACTGGTTTAATTCCCTACAAAAGCAGTCAGTCAATACCCACATGAAATCATAGTGTTTGCCTACGGATATTTGTCCACAGAAATGCACGGTAGTCGGTTGCACACTGCCATCACAATACAACAGTATTCACTTGTTCGCAAATAATATAACATGTAGAACATCTTAGCCGTGTGTTTACATGTAGGTATAAACAAGTTGCTATACCAACTTATTTTCGACAAGTTTGATAAATTATTGACCATGTCACGACCTCTCTAGTTATAAACTCAATTTCAATAATCCTTGCTTTATAATGGTACCAAAAATACGACAGTAGACTTATATTCGGTGACTACCGAATGACGCAAGTACACCCAAAGAACTTTGAATGCGTATACCTCCAAACGGCTATTTCTGTGTTCCCAATTTATGACACAGGAGTGTGGACAAGTGATGTATTGATGTTGCTGCATCAACCAATCAGCCAGAATTATTTTTGCACGAAGCCATAATCGAAAATGTTTTCTTTTCTAATAAATTTTTCATGGCGAATTATTTCACAAATCATTATCAATATCCCTCCTGTCAATTTGATTTAACCAGCGTCGGGCACTAGGTGCACGACATTTTCGTGAACTGGGCATAATTGGTGCAGCCGTGAGGCACACGCTTTTTTAATTTCTTATTGTGTGCACGTAGGTAAATGCAACTTCTTTCTTTCATATTCAGGGGATAAAAACAAAATGGCCCCATACTGATTATTCTTGCATTTTTAAATGACTGCAAGGAAAAGGTTATATTTTTCATATATTTTCTACTTGGTATAGACGATGAATGAAACAGTAGGCACAACAAGTAGAATACAAAATGTTTTATACCTCTGTGTAAATACGAGTTACGATTCCAGAACATGTGAACATAATCTCACAAAAGCCAGACATTTCGCTTTCAAATTTCAGTCTACCATTACGGCTTATTATGATAAAGTCCCATCTAATGAACTATTCAAGTATTCGCATTTTTATACATGCTGCTTATTTTTTTCAAGAGGCGACGCAAAATGGGGTCTACGTATGCACAATAGGGACTGACGAGGACTATTAGCATATCAGTTGCGTCGTTAGACTGAGTTTCAGGATTCTCTATACAAATGAAACAAGCGATGGAAAGGAAAAGTTTTGTGCCTTTATGTTTTTTTTTAAATAAGAGATCATTGAATTTTTCTGCAGGGATTTGTTTGAGATTATTTTGTTCTTATGGTGAGAGGTTTACGTGTTTAGACGATTTTTTTTTGCATGCCGAGTTTACCTATAAGTGATTGTGTACTATTGTTTATATGTTTTTACTTGTTTTTTTATGCTCATATCCAGAGTAACAATTGTTGGTGAACCAAATAAAATAGGGGGTATTATTTTCTGATAGTTATTTAGAACAATCTATATTACACTTTGATTTGGCTATTGGTGTTTTATTATAATGCAAAGTTTCTTGGTGATATGCCAAGAAACGATGGCGATATTATTTAAAATTGGTAAAAAAAGCATTTTGATGGTATTTGATGTTTTTGTGGACAACGATGTCATTGACAGTAATGACTGATCTATCACATGTTGCTTAGAGTCATTATAAAAGCAAATTGACTACAAATATTATACTCGGTACTTCACCAACTCTTCGAAACCGCTTGCTAACTGGGCAAAGAAACTGTATGCACAATTCGAGGACTCGCAAATTGTCGAAATCACCCGAACATCACACGAACGATTTTTTTTAATTGCTCGTAACACATTTTACATAGGCCTGTGAGTTATTTATGTAATACATACACATACCAGTGCAAATTGTGATGGCGTAAAGTAAGGGCACCACACGGCCGCAAACTGCTGAAATTTAAAGTTTTCAGAATCAGTTTATTCAATGCAGGTGTAACAATGATGAGATCTTCATACACGTACGAACATAACTTATCATCACGCATGTAATAATGCCCATAAGGTTTAGTTTAATTAATGATAATATTTATCCGTGATGTTAGGCAACTGGGCTTATCCCAGTTGTGTAAGGTTATTTGTGCCTATAAGCCTTGTTCTGTTCTGTCTCCCGCTGATATAGAAATTATGTATTTCAAACTTCTCTGCTATTCTATAAATCATTCCTTTAATATTAAATTCAAAACATTTGTTGCAATTGTTTTTTTGGGACTTCGTCAAGCTTCATTGTCTCGGCGCTTTACTGGTGCAGTGGTAGTGCTATAAAGTGCAAAATTCTACGGCACAGTTTGGTGCTGCCGTCACTACATGATACTGGCAGAATGATTGACATCGGCTCGGTAGCCAAAAGAAAACAAAGAATATTTTTTCTCATTTTACGGCGCAAAAAAGTAGACAAAGTAACCTTTCAGGTGACGTACCTATTTCGGATGTGATTGCATACACCACATACTACTCTCAAAATTACTTTTAACAATATTTTTAGTTCCATATCGATTTAAAATATTTACTCAAACGGAAAAACAAAAAACCCAAACAACCGTAACAATGTATTGATATTTTTTATGAACGCAAAAAACTAGGTTTCAGATAAGTAATGAAATCCGAGCCACCGGAAAAAATAGAATTATCGGTTTACAGAATATGAATAATTCATTCGTAAAATGTCACGTTTTCAATAGTGCTGGTTTATATTTAATCTATTTAACAGACGCTCTGTGTTATATTTTTTTTTTGTGACTTGATTTGATTTTTAGTATTTTAATGGTTGTAATATCTTTTGTCGTACCAAAGGTTATCTACCCAGTAATAACTGGGTGTGTAGGTCAGATGGCAGTAGCTTTAGGTAAAATACTGACCCTAATATATTTTGGAAAAGGCTTAGCAGATGATGATTGACTGGAATATTTTATTCTATAGTTTCATTACGTCTAAAGCTTTGTTTAATTAGCTTGGAGTGCAGGTTTGGCTTCTAAATAGGGTATTTTACCAAAAAAATCTAAATAGTCATTCAGATAGATTTTCAAAAAATAATGGACACGTATTTTTTATTTTATCATGTAAACAACAGATGAGGACGATATAGTGCTTTGAAAAGTCGTGTCAAGTCGTGTGACGTCACAAGGTTAGTACTTTTTTACCCACAAAGTGACGTCAGAATCCCCTACTCATGATCTTTGACACGTTTTATTATCGTATTTTTTTTATTAATTTGATAAAACAACAAAACACGTATCCCCTATTTTTCGAAAATCTAACAGACGGACGACTTAGTTTTTTTTGGTGAAATACTCTATTGTGTTGATTTAATCATTTGAATAAATATGGGTGGGGCATTCGCACAGCAGCGGGACATACGATAAAAAACTATATTATTACAGACCTCGGCTAAGGCTAGATATGTAAACTAGCAAAACAAATGCCCGTTTTCATTTACACTACGTGTTACAAATAGTCATACTTTTAGCTGGTCCGGCTCTAAGGCCTCATTTACGGAGACGCGGGGCGTCGCGCGGCGCGTTGTGCGTTTTTAATTCGAGCACATGGCGATGTATGAAAACGTTAACGATTTCATACGACGGTTTTACGAGATGCGATTTTTCGCTCGTTAGTTTAAAATGCAGCGATCGTTGCGGTTGACCCACCTGTCAGTAAATTAATAAAAAAAAAGCACGCGACGAGCCTACCGCACGCGCCGCACGACGCCCCGCGTCTCCGTGAACAAGCCCTTAGAGTTGATACTAACTGTGGAACAAAATTTAAAGGTCGAGTGAGCCATCCTAGCGAAAGCCAAACTCTAAAACATTAACTGCGGTAGTCAGAGTTATTTAATCAAAAAATCAAAAAAATCAAAACTCATTTATTCAAACTAGGCTGATAATCAGCACTTTTCGAACGTCAAAATTTACTTTACTTTACTTATTTACAAGAGACAGTCCCCCAAAACGCCCCCCCTTCGACACTTCCTAGTGTTTTTGCTGGAAAGAAGAAGTGGCGGAACAAACTCCCCAGCACACATCTGTCTGTTAGGTTGGTTAGAAGAACCAGACTCGATACAATAGTAAGGAAAGTATAAAAAAGTATATAATAATAATAATAAAAGACATAACATATCAGTAAACTAATCTTGGAGAAAGAACATAAATAAATAACAAACATTGTCTTGTGTTCAACTCAGCGACCAACTGTTCTTATCATTTAAGTAGTCCTTAATGGAATAGTACGCTTTTAAACAAAAATTAGATTTTACTTTGGCTTTAAACGCAATAAATGGCAAGTCTAGAAAAGAAGATGGCAGTTTGTTATAAAATGTTATACCAAGCCCGACGAATGAATTATGAACTTTGTGAAGCCGGTGAAAAGGAGCGCGTAGTTTATGCTTATTTCTAGTGTTAAAGTTGTGAATATCACTGTTTTTAGTGTACAGGTGGATATTTTGTTTAATATATAAAATGTTGGCAAAGATGAACTGAGAAGCAACAGTGAGGATACCAATCTCCTTAAAAAAATCTCTAAGAGAAACTCGGGCACCCAGCTGATAAATTGCACGAACCGCTCGCTTCTGCAGAACAAATATATTTTGAATATCAGCAGCTTTGCCCCACAGCAGAATACCGTATGACATAACGCTGTGAAAATAACTGAAGTAGACTAACCGTGCTGTATCAACGTCAGTGAATTGGGCATGCCTAATTTTTTTTTTCAAGCGCTGTCTTAAAACCATTTCGAGGGTTAGCTTAGGTGAATTTATGACTTTTTTTTTTTTTTTTTTTTTTTTTTTTTGGTGGGTGTAAAATCATCGAATAACCCCTCCCGCTCTTGGGCAGAGCGAAAGGTGAATTCATGCCTGTGACCAGATTTGAAAAATACATACTATTTCAAAAGTTATAGGTGTTTTAACGAATGACTTTCATTTGACCTTTCAGACCCTCCAACAAAGCATAATATAACATTCCTTTGTCATTCTATCATTCTTGAAAAAAAAAAAATACATTCGGTTGCGAGACTGTATGTCAACATTTTGTAGGTTATGTTTAGCCAGCTTTGTTGAAGTTTGTTTTTGTGAAATATTGTGAATTGTTGTAATGGCTTCTTTAAATTATACTAAGGCGGATTCCCGTAACACACCTACGGTCAATAATGCTATGATTGTTGATTAAATGATGTTGTCCACTCAACACAATATAGCGGAAATACGAGGAGCAAAGGCTCTAATGTAAGTATTCTATATCATTGTTTTGATTTATATAAGATTGGTTTATCTCTTGTCATCAATGAACTTATTATATGTATACTAGCGACCCGCCCCGGCTTCACACAGGTGTTTTTCTCTACTATATTATGCATGTATTATACATATAACCTTCCTCTTGAAGCACTGTATCAATCTCAACTGTCAAGGATATGTCACTGGATTTGGATTGACATTGTATTCTTTTTTAATTTGTCTGTGGCACAACACCGCACTACATACAGCCTCATAGTGATATTGAGAGCACCTAGAATTTAAAAAATCCTAAAAAAATGTACAACCCCTAAAAAAATAAAATAAGCAAATTAGTTCCTTGAAATGGTCTATATTTCGTAAAAAAAAAATTAAAAAAAATCAAGTCATGGCCAATTGTCTTACTTTTCTGACGGCGTATGCGGGTGAACTTAGCCTTCCCGTTAGGCTTGATATATGTAAACCCCATTGTAATTTTGCATCCACTGTTATGCCCAGAAATACAGCAGAGTCGGCAGTTTCCAGCTCCTGATTGGCGAGGATAATATTGGGACCTAGATTTCTAACATTGGGTAAAGCGAACTTAACTATTTTAGTTTTCTTGGCATTAAGAACAAGGTTGTTTATTGTGAACCAATCCGTGACCATTGATAGCGTGCTGTTTACGTCGTCAAAATCGTGTCTATTCCTATCTAATTTAAAGATAAGAGAGGTATCATCTGCAAATAGTACAACGTCACAAAAACCCTTTAAATAGTATGGTAGATCATTAATATAAACCAAGAATAAAAACGGACCCAGTATTGAACCTCGAGGTACACCTAGCCGAACCGGTAGCCCGGAAGATTTCGCGCCATTCACGTCTACACATTGGAATCTATTTTGCAAATACGAATCTATCACATTTAGGGCCTCATTTTGAACACCGTAATAACGTAGTTTCCGTAAAAGCGTGTCGTGATGTACGCAATCAAAAGCTTTAGAGAGATCGCAGAAAACACCGATTGTATTTTGCGCGTTCTCCCATGCGTCAAATATGTGTTTCAACAAAGCAACACCTGCGACGACAACGACCCTTTGTAAAGCCATATTGATCATTATGAAGGAGATTATTTAAATTATAATGTACTAACAACTGTTTGAGAATTAATTTTTCAAAAATGTTGCTAAAAGCAGGTAAAATAGAAATTGGTCTAAAGTTACCAATATCGTTTTTACTGCCTGATTTAAATAGAGGGATGACTTTACTGCTCTTCATAAGGTCAGGGAAAGTCCCCAAATCGACGCATTTATTGAAAGTAACGGCAAGAATGATTACGGCAATGATTACTTAAGCCGTCCCTTAGTAAAGATTTGACATACTTTGTATGACAAAACTGGCAAAACCTTTACTTAGTGATGGCCTATCATATGGTCTAGTGCCCAACTTAATAACCTAACCAAGTCAGTCACGGTCAGTCATCTCCATGGGTGACTGATTGTGACTGACTTGGATTTACATGCCGTCGAGATAAATGTTTCTGGTTTCTTCACGATGTTGTCCTATACCAAATCAAGTGATAAAAATAAAGATTGCTTAAAAAGCGTAAAGTTTTTCGTATTACCCATACATAATAATGTATGAAAACCGTTGTCAGAGACTAAACAACACCACATGAAATTAACTCGATCCAACATCCTCTACAAAATACCTTAAACCTTGTAAAAACTTTGGACAAATCCATAAACATCAACAGAATCATGACCCATAAATTAAGGAACCTATTTCCCGTTGTCCTATTACATTTATTACGGCCGAACTGCCCATCCAATTTAAAATCGAAACCATTTTACAGGATCGACTTTATTGACCAATACGATGCGAGCACTAATAAAATATACAATAAACAAGTTAACGTTACTGTTCAAATTATAAAATGGCGGTCTGAGCGCGTTGGTGACAATTTTTATAGCCAATGTTCCCGCCTGAATATAATTCAGAGGTATGACATCAAACGGATTTTATTCAAATTGCATTTCGAATATGCTGTTTGGTCTCCACAAACCAAAAAGTGCTATCTCAAAACAAATGGAAAATCTGTTTTATTTTTGGATCTGACCGCTTGAAACATTTTGAATCAAAGAAAAAATATGTGTTAAATATTTTTTGGATCAGATTTTTCTTGTCCGATCCCCTATTTATGTAGTCTAAAAACCAAATTCCGGGACTCGGGGAATATCCATATTATCCGAATCTATGGCAAGTATACGTACTTGCCATAGATTCGAATAATATGGATATTTAATCAAAGGAAAAATCTCTTTACTAAAATAATTTTAATAATTTCTGAGAAAGTAACGAATAATGAACTATGTGAAGGATGAAATTAAAAAGAGGTAACTGCAGAGATGAAGCTGTGGAAGTGTCCGTTCACTACATACCAAGTTCTCATCGTGTCTCAAAAACGTTTAGCTCTTGGTCCTCGCCGATTTATAGGAGGAGGATATCAGAGGTCAGATAGGCAGTCACTTCATGTAAAATACTGATCTTTAGCTGCACTGGATTGGACGTGATAATGACGCAAACATAGTAGGGAATAAGTGGACAGATAACATATCCCATGTTTGTTTCGAAATATTAAATTGTTGGGTTACCTCTTTTTGGTTTAGGTACATAATAGAATGGCCGTGATTGGTCTGATTTTAAAGTTCTTTTTTTTTCGACAAAATTGTGTCAGCCTATATTACTGAAAATGGAATGATAAAACTTTATTCGGCCGTTCTAGTGGCATTTAAAATGGTTTAACTAGTGTCCTATTTGTTTTAGCTCTAGTTATTTTAATGTTTTATTCAAAGTTTTTTTTTTTTTTTAATAAATATAAACGGAATAAAACATACTTTTAAAACTGACACATTTACTTACTGAACTGAGAGGTATTTTATTCAATGTGTCAATTTGTTAGATTGTCAGCTGTAACTATTCGTCCATCTAAAAATGTTAAAACTAACAGCAACTCTCTTCAAAATGTGTCTTCGTCAATGTCGAACGCAAAGGTCTGACCAATATGTGATATTGTTACATTAAGTTACTAACTTTTTATTTGTTCTGTTTACTTTTATGTTTTCTGTTCTGTTTTCTTTTATGTTTTCTGTTCTGTTACAAAACCTAGCTGTGAAAGAGCGGAGTCTCCTAATACAGGCTTTTTGTTGCTTAAAAGGAGGCTCGAATCATCAACTTGTTGTCTTTTTTGTGGTTTATGAATACTTAAACAATTTTTTTTATTTTTTTATTTTTAATTTAATATTTTCCGTCGCAATAACGTAGTCTGGTTTCGTGCCCGGTTAATGGCAAAAGGCTTGCCCCCTATTACACGAAACTTAAACAGAACTGGTGAAATGTGGCAGACGTGTGCCCAATAATTAGGCACATCTCTGCCTTATCCTATGGGGATTAAAGGTATGATGTTATGTTATGTTATTTAATAACTTTTGCGCACAGAAACTACTATAAAAGCTACAATAATATCAACTCCATTCAGAACTTATTATGAGTAGGACAAGCCGGAGCAAAAGGGAAATAAAAGCTTCTATTTGAACAGATTAAAGCATGATTTATTTACTGGGTTCAGAACATCAAAATAAGCACAGAATAAATAGCTACAGCATAACATTTACAAGATTATTATAAAATTCACTGTACATAAACAGGTATTTTAGAGCTCCTTACACTTTCAATGTTCAGAAAAGAATGTCCCGCTAAAATGGCGCCTTGGACCTTTTAAAACCTCTTTACTAGACTGCCGTAGTCAACTTACTGTCATTCCAATAATCGTTGGCGCCATTTTGGCATTAAAAAAATCAAATAACTTTCTTATTTATACAAAACAATTCTGTAATTCTTATAAAATACTGTAAATATCTTGAAACTAGTTATAAATGTATTATAACTAACTAACATTATGTTACTTTCTAACCTAGATCATTTCTTCCTGTTACTTACCTCCATCGTAAGCCCTCAAGTCGGTCCATCTTGCATGCTTGTCACCGATCGTCGCTTTAAATTTATTATCTCATCCCGTGAAAAATCTCAACGATTTTCTCGAAGCTACGTCATTGGAAGCCGTCAGAATCGACGTATGAATTTATTGAGCAATATGTCGTGTTTAAACTTGCGAAAGCTGAAGAATTTAGTTGCGAATTTTATTAGAGGAATATTTGAAAAAATACACGTGTTACAAAATATGAATTGGAGTAAAGCCGTTATGGATAAAAAATAAAACAATAACCGAATTTTATTTTTAAACTTAATATAGTAAATAAATGAAGCCTTCTAAACTTATATTCAACAATAGGAGTGTTTTCTGACTTCAAAAAATAAGATTATGTCTAGTTCGTCAGTTAGATTATATATAAAATTTAATTTTGGATACGTCTTTTTTGTTTTATCAAATTAATGCGTTTGTGACATCACTTTCGGGTAAAAAGGGTACTGAAATGGCCTTAATTTTTTGGTTACGTGACAAATGAAAAAATATGGTGACTAATATTTTTTGGATATCTATCTGAAGAACTTATTACTTTTTTGGTAAACTTATTTGGAGTTATAATTTAAACCATTTTCTCGTTGTGGTAGATGTGGCTGTTACAGTTACTGATAAACATAATGGTTCTGTGATTCCCAATTAAAGCAAATTGTTTACAAGATTTCTGGGCTGTTGATGGACTATATTTTATTATACTCTATTAGAATATGTATTGTAACTGTGTATGAATAACTGGATAAACAATAGGTAAGTATATGTCTACATAACGTGTCAAAGCTTACACATGTGTGCATTAAAAGACGTAAAAAATCTTCTGACAAAAATAACAAAAAAGATATTTCGTAACACACTTACAATACACGTGCTTAAAACTCAGAAGGATGAAGGGCGCGTTAATGAAATAACATGATTGCGAACATCCTACCCGGATTACAAGGTTCGGAGAAATGTGACTTCTCATGTGAGAATTCAGCTGAATTACGCGCCAAGACATTATGTAGATATGTATTTATATAACACAGATTCGATTTTATACACATACCTACATAGCTTATTTGCCATCAACCGTGCAACAATATTGACTCAGTGACTACTATTTTTAACCAAATTCCATAAAAGAAGGATAGGGTTCTATGTTCAACTTTATGTATTTTTTTTATTTGTGTTCAACGATATCTGAGTCAATCGTAGACCGGTTCTCAACAAACCATTGTAGAGAAACCAAACGCTGTCAAACGATGCACTTATCTAACCACTCTGAAGGACAAAAAAAGTATCCGATGAAAAGCAAAATTTAATTCGAAAATCAAACAAAAACAAAAGTCTGTCCCAATTTCAAAAGAGGAACAAACCGGGTTGATAGTGCCAATCCACCTGACGGTCCCTTAGTTGCCATCGGAAAGTGCTGAAGCCACCCCATTCGTAACCGAGACCAAATGACAGAAACCGATTGACATTTAATTTAATATCAAAGGCTGTTCAGCCATTTTGAAATGTTGGAGGCCATATCGCGATCATGTTTCGGTTACACAAAGAGATCTGTTCTGTCGTCAAGCAGACAATAGTCTGTGGGTTGGTCTTTTACATGTAGTTCAAAATAGTGGATTGTTTAATTAAAATATTGAAGTTTGGGTAAAGGAATATTTGATTGGTTGGACAAGATACTAAAAAGAGTAAACAAAATTGACCATCACGGGATATCCGATTCTGATGACAAACATCAATGTTATATTATAAATCTGCACATTGATAATCTGACGGCACGGTTGGAGGTTGGCTCAACCAATGGACTGCTGCGCTGCGTGTCGCGGGTCCGATCCCCGCACGGAACAATTATTTGTATGACCCACAGATAGTTGTTCCAGGTCTAGGTATTTGTGTATGTGAGTTTAAATGTTGGTGAACGAACACACGATACAGGAGAAATTCCTAGTGTGGGGCAACGTATTTACACAAAAAAAAAATCGTCGATCGGTTCACGTTATCAAGTACATTTGGTCAATCTACCCGTCGCGGCCGCGGGTTGTACACTAGTTATCGCGGCCTCGACATAGAGGGCTAAGAAGGAACATGGGTGGTTTTTAGTCAGTAGAAGTCTGACACTCCCTTTCGCTCTGCACAAAAAAAAATATGATTAAGGAAAACAGTTCGTTCAAATTTAAGACACAGTAAAAAACAATGCATATTCATTATAACGTCTAACTTTTGTAATTTATTAATAATTGAATTAATAGTCTGTAAACCGTAATGAGTGTTATTATTCTTGAATTAACAAAACATATTTTCGAATGTAAGTTACTTTTACTTTAATCAAATACACTCGAGAGCAATGAATCCGGGTCACTTAAAGAATGTTAAAAATCTCGGAAACTAAAAATGATAGGTTAATGCAATAAATTGTATTTAATAGACAATGTAATACTCCATAAATGAAAGTAAAAAAAATATGAGTCACCATACATTTTATTAACACAAAATTACATAAAGAAAAAAACTGCTGATCTCTCCTTAAAACAAAAATAGGAAACATGAAATTTTTGAACTTTATTACGATTTTCTTGAATTTTAATACTTCGTATTGCCTTCTCGTGCTTCCATTACTGCGTTTACGCGGTTTGGCATGCTGTACACCAAGTTCCTTATACGATTTTGGGGAATATTCTCCCATTCCTCTGTGAGAGCAATTTTGAGCTCACGAAGCGTGATTGGGGGAGGGTTTCGTTGTTTTACGCATCTGCCTAGCTCGTCCCAAGCATGCTCGATCGGGTTGATATCCGGGCTGCGCGCTGGCCACTCCATACGAGTAATGTTCATCTCTTGACGGTAGTCATTCACAATCCTACCTGTATGAGGTCGGGCATTGTCATGCATAAATATAGCATCCTCACCTAAATTGACCATAAATGGACCAACGTGATCATTGAGGATTTCTTCCACATATCTTACGCTAGTTAAAGAGCCGTTTTCTATGATCACCAGCTCTGTGCGACTTTCAGAAGAAATTCCGGCCCACACAAGTACAGACCCACCACCGTAGGCTACTTTTTCTTCGATGCATGCTTGCTTGAATCTTTCCCCTGGTCTTCGATACACTCTGTGTCTTCCATCGTGCTTGTAGAGCATAAATTTTGATTCGTCGGAGAACATAACTTTTGACCAATCTTCAATACTCCAATTTACGTGGCTCTGGGCATATCTTAGTCTTGAAATACGATGCCCACGCTCCAGTTTAGGGCCGTTTGCAGGTCTAAGGGGTTTTAAGTTAGATTCAGCAAGCCGACGTCTTACTGTCCATGCACTTGGGTTACTTCCTCCGAGGCGTCGAAACTGATTTGTGAGTTCAGTTCCTGTGAGAAAGCGATTTCGAAGCATGGTGTTCACCAAGTATCGGTCTTCTCGTGCTGTGGTACACCTGGTTCTGCCCGTTCCTGGTCTGCGTAGGTTAGAACCAGTTTCTTCGTAACGTCGGAGAACTCTTTGTACTGTTGACAGCGACACACCGACAGTCCTGGCTGTATCGCGCTAACTCCGGCCGGTTTCCAGCATTGTAAGTATTCTGGTGCATTCTTCAAGCGTAAGCGACATAATTTCAGCTTGAATAATGAATATAGAGCACTATCAACATGGTTTAAGTACCCACATAAATGACAGATTACAAACAAAAGCAAAACCAAATGCTGTAATTTCGTAGTTCCATCTTCGAAAGTGGCCCTTTTTCAAATTTGATTTTTTTATGATATAACTTTACAATAACTAAGAAGTTTTAATACCTTCATTTAAGGAGTATTACATTGTCTATTAAATACAATTTATTGCATTAACCTAGCATTTTTAGTTTCCGAGACTTTTAGGATTCTTTAGGTGACCCGGATTCATTGCTCTCGAGTGTAAATTACAATAACATCTAACTATTCGAAGTTCATCAAGTTTTCTAATAAATATTCAAAATAAACTTTAGTTAATTAATGTTTTGCGAATGTCTTAAACAAAAACTTCTAAATTATTTTATTCTAGTGAACTAAATTAACTTGTCTGAATACATATAATATAATATGACAGGCTCAGAACAGTCCTGTAGATCTTGAAATCTTTAACTAGCGGACCTGGCAGACGTCGTCTTGCCCGGAAACCAGTGCCACCTACCGGGTCCAATTTTGAATGTAAACCGTTCTTGAATCCACTTGAACACGTAAATTTTCATCAAAATCGGCCCAGCCATTTAGGAGGAGTCCAGTGACAAAAACACGTACACAAGAAATATATATATAAAGATAAATACTTAGTATTTATTACTTTCAAAAGGAATGTATCTGGGTGTATTTGTGTATGTGAAGTTTAAATGTTTGTAAACGCACCCACAATACAGGAGAAATTCCTAGTGTAGGGCAACGATTTTTTTTTTAATTATGTGCAACCACATTCCGCTAGTTATGTCTAAGATTATGTTAAAAGTTCTCTCTGTGCAACATTTCAGCTTTTTAGGTCTCTAGGTTTGGGCTGGGCGTTGATGAGTCAGTCAGTCAGGGCATTTCATTTTATTTATCTAGATAGATATAAACTTCTAGGTGTGAATTATGCTCAAATAAAATCCACGGCTCTGTTGTTATCCACGGCACTGTTGTAACTTTGTAGTTTTCTTGAGGCCCTTTTTTATCCTCTCAGCAACATTGAAAGACTAGTCGCTAAGATAATGTTTGTAAAACTAATTACCAGTAAATTTAATACATTATTTATATTTATAGCTAGCCTATGTTGTCCCACTGCTGAGCAAAGACCTCCCTCCATTCCTTCCAACGGTCACGATTCTATGCAACGTCTCTCCAATTCTCAACAAATAATTCATTGATGTATCTCATTATCTATTCAGGTGACCGTTAACCTCTGCAACAAAAATACTCGTCCAAAATTACATACTGAACCAAACACTGACACATTTTTTTTAAACGAAACTTGTTTAAGATGTTTAATTTTTACATCTGATAGCTTCAGGAAGGTTAGTAATACAATTCGATCCCTTAAAAATACATTAATGACCCTTATTGTGGCCGGCGAGAAAAGAAATAGAGAAACTAACTCGGGTCATTTAAGATTGGTCAATAGAAACGGAAAATGTGGAAATATAGCGACTAATTTTGGAAGCGTGTTCGTGATAATATTTATTTATTTATTTATCGGCACGTTGACCACATCCATGGTCTCACATTCAGCTAAGCGGTCAACTATGTTGAAGGCCTACAACCTACTACCATAATTATATTTCGTTACCAAAATAACCTATCCAAAACTGTCTGCATCTTGTATAATATTCCAAAAAATTCTTCATACCTAATCAAGTCTCGAGATTATTCTCCTACGCTGTACAGGAAAAGAGTGAGGCCTAGGCTCACTCTTTTCCTGTCACAATTTTAGGCAGGTTTTGTGACCTTTTGTCTAAAAACTTTAACTCTACTGCAGGCATACCAAAATTCGAGCTCCACATTATTCGTCTACCAGCAGCCCAGTTCCAACTAATATTTTATGCAAAGACGGGGCCCGTTTGCCACCGTGACAGACCTCTGTTGTTTGCACGGGAGAGATCAAAAAGGGAATTGGCTCTAAATCCTTGGTCCCGTGTTCAGAATAACAAACTAATTTATCCACGGTTCGGCGTAAATTTTAATACAAAATTTCGCGTGTTCCTACAATTTCGTAGATGGCATGTTGTTTTTTAGGACCTGTAAAAGAATCTGATGTTTACTGTGGCGGCTTCAAGAACACCTGGTTTCGTGCCTTGGAACTTTATCATTTAAATGGAACCTTCTTTGATTTAGGTACGTAAGTTGTTTTCAGATTAAATATTCAAGGAGACACGACATTATAATGAAAGGAAATGGTTTACTGCTTGTATTTATTTCGTATCACAAAACGTTGACTGTTTTTTTTGCACCACACTTCACAAGATTTTCACTTCTTTTGAAACACGTTTACACCCATCACTAGCAGCTACCAAATATTAGATTAAAATCGGTGCTCAGATGGGCCTGTAGTACCTGTAGGGCCATAATTTGTTTCGTGCGGAAATTTATAGATCCTGCGGCATGCTACGCTGCAGCAGATAGATCAGCTTTTACGCGAACCGTGCCATGGTAATATCTTTTTCGGTAAAAGATCGTTTTTATAGATTTGCATAGCTTTAATACGATCAACATATAACTGTCCCACTGCCGGGACAGAGACCTCCTTTGTGACAAGAAGTGGGCCGTTGTACAAGTTTATTAACTGAATTTTCCTATATTCTATCTGCATGATACTGTTTATTGCCTGTTGGTTTTATTTTGCCATGATCGTTTTATCTTGTTTCTTTATCTTTTCAGTTAAAAAATAATAATTTCATAATAATAAATAAATATTTATATTTATTTATTATTATCTTTGCAGGAACCGACACCAGCCGGGGCTGCGGGTTGTTCGAAAGGGATACCGCGGACCCACATATAAAGGGCTAAGAAGGAACATGTGGTTTGTAGTCAGTAGAAGTCTGTCACTCTCTTCCGCTCCGTCCAGAGCAAAAGGAGTTAGTAAAATTTAATATGATAAAATTATGAAATCCACCAATACCTACCATACATAATTATACAGTATCTTTTAGGACTACTTTAAAATCAGCAAAAACTCAAAATCAAAATCAAAACTCATTTATTCAAACTAGGCTGATAATCAGCACTTTTCGAACGTCAAAATTTACTTTACTTTACTTATTTACAAGAGACAGTCCCCCAAAACGCCCCCCCTTCGACACTTCCTAGTGTTTTTGCTGGAAAGAAGAAGTGGCGGAACAAACTCCCCAGCACACATCTGTCTGTTAGGTTGGTTAGAAGAACCAGACTCGATACAATAGTAAGGCAAGTATAAAAAAGTATATAATAATAATAAAAAAAAGACATAACATATCAGTAAACTAATCTTGGAGAAAGAACACAGCTACGTCGTAATTCCTCAAAAACACAAATTAAAATGATTACTCTCGCAACAATTATTTAACTGCCTTGTTCTCGGTCTTGGGTTCCAATCCCGTGTCCAGCGAAGTGTTATTGGGTTATTTTATCAAGAATTTCTCAGTAGCAGCTACAGAGTCTGCTTAAGTGCTCGGTTAGTGACAATAGGGTCGCCCCATATTACATGTGACTTAAACATTACTACCAAAAAGTGGATGTACTATTAGTTTCAACTCTGCCTAACCCTTAGAAATGACTACCGTAATGTTATGTTTAGCCTTCGTTACTTTTGCCTCAGTACCCCTTCGTTTAAGATCAATCTAATTTACTTATACACACACATGCAAACACATCTGTCCTGCTCCTATTGGTAAACACCTGTAGTATAGCTGGGATAGTTATCTAACCACTAAATGCAGTGGTTTCCCACCGCCTTGTGGTAACCAGTGATTTATCACCTCTAAACTAAAACTTATAGCAAGCAGAGCTTGCGCTTTGCAGGCTTTATAAACTTACGTTTTAGACTTTGGATTGTGGTTGTGACAATTTTTATACTTATTATTATTCAGATTCAGATTCAGATTATTTATTTGTTAACATAGGTAGTTACATGCTTTGCCATTTGGCGTACAAATATGATGAATTTTACATTTAATTACATATTATTAATTATCTACGTGCAACAACAAATACTTTTATCAATTAAAACTATAGAGAAACAAGAATGCTCAAGTAGGTATGTTACGTAATTCTAAAGAAGGTACAGTTTGTAAGAGATGTGAGGGAAACTAGTAACCGGTTTCATAAAATTCTTACACTTTATTGGTTAAATATTCAGAAAAATCTGGTTAGATAACTATCAATAACAATCACTCGAATCAAACTTCAGGTTGACTCACTCTTGCCTATGTTAGTGTATGGATGAGTGATTACCTATTACATACCGATTTACCTCCGAGCCTCAGTAAGCACAGCACATCGTTGGTTGGCTGTCTTTTGCAGATCTATGACAGTCGTTACAAGTAGTTTGTCAGTCAGGCAGCCAGACTTAAAATGGAGTAACATATTACCCAATACTAACTGAACTGCGGAGGTCCGATAAGCAGTCGCTCCATATAAATAAGATGTTCAGCTAGATCCAGTTAGACTGAAAGCCGATCCCAATTAAGTTGGGAACAGGCTACGCAGATAATGATATCTCAGCAATTCTTCTCCTTTACGTCAAACTCAAAGCATTTATTTCAATTAAGCCATTACAGGCACTTCTGAATGTCAGAAGAACAATTCATAAAACAAAACTATGAGTGCAATACGTCTTCGTCTTTACGTGTCGATGAAGTCAAATCCTGTATGTTTGTTTCGAGTAAGTCTTGTGACTCAAACTCAGCAGTTATTATAATAGATACTGAAACCTCCTTACGCCACTAAGAATAATTTGAGGAACAAAACGCCAAGGTAAGCGTCGGTCTACCGTCCCTTATAAATCTAGTACCCATCGGCTTTATTTGACAACGGATAAATTTATTGGGTGTTAAATGTGGCCCGCGACTTGAGAATAAATTATTCGCTAAACATGTGACTGGGGATCAAGATAGCGTTTGTTTCAAAGGCGATCTAATTTTGATATGTGGGCTGAAATAGTAATACAAAGTTTTTCTCTTTAGTAGGTCTTGAGGAGTTTTTGCAACGCCGTCCGTCTTATGACGACGACAGGCCGTATCGACGGCGCGTTCGTGTTCCACGCGCGCCTTAAAGAGATGTCAGCAACGAGGGCCCGCAAGAGCAGACGCCCGTCGGGGCTGCGGGATTTTGTAAGAGATACCGCGGCCTCGACATAAAGGTCTACGAAGGAACATGGGTGGTTTTTAGACAGTAGAAGTCTGGCACTCCCTTTCGTTCTACCCAAGAGGAGAAGGGGTTATTTGATGATTTTCCAGCCAAAAAATCAAAGGTGTTTTTGCAAGGTAAAGGCATTTCCCATATCTTTTCTGGTATTCTTTTCGAAACAGCGATTGCAGTGCGCTACTAGGACACTTCACAAAACTGAAATAAATTATTTATTCCAAGTAATTTATGTTAAGTGTCCTAGACGCGCACTGCAATCGCTGGTTTGAAAATATTAAGTTATTATTAGTTATTAACATGATGCCATAATGTCTGGTGAGCGAGAACCTTGAAGAAAATAACGTGTTTTTGTGCCCAAGTAGATGGGGCAAGGCTAGAAGATGATGGTTTCGAATATTATTATTTCTGAGGGCGTGGCCAAATTGAGATTCTATTTACGATGATTATAGCGAAACAGTCAAAAAAGTGTTAAGAAAGGTTTCGAAAAATTTAAACAATGCCACATTCGCAAAATGACATATTCTCAAAATGCCACATTTGCAAAATGCCACATTCGCAAAATGCCACACTAGCATAATGCAACATTCTCAACAAGTCGCATAGTGCATCATTATCTGCCTAGCCTTTTCCTAACTGTATTCATCCAAAATGTCAATGCTGTTAAAGTGGATGTGAAAAAAATAAAATCAGTTGCCAGTTTGACTAGTTCCTTTGATTGTCGCAACATAGACATTTGTCTCTTTCTTGGCGAAATGGGAGACCTCAAAAACACCTGATGGAGAGTGATGGACGAGGTCTATGATGGAATAAGCGTGTCCAGAAGTCTCTGTTCACCCTTGTTTTGCAAGCGGATGGATTAAATGTTTATATTAATGTTAGGTGGGGTGGTAGTACCCTTTCCGCTTCAGAAACACAAATTTCTCCATTTGACCTCAACTCTCAGAACCTTCAGTTTAGAGATAAGTACCGGCGAGCTTAGAACCAAATGAGAGTTCCTGCACTTTCCTCTTAGACCCAATTATATCCTGCGCTTTATTTTAATTCCCAAAACCATGAAAGCAAAGAGAAGCGAAGAATTCTAAGCCAAAATTCCATTACCCGAAAATTTCGCGAACCATGCTAAATGCACGCTGGCTTATGTTAAAAGGTCCTAATTGTCCCGTACATAAGTAGGTAAGGCTGCGCCTGTGCCTCTGTGAATAGAGTCTTGATGTAAATTCAATTTAATTATGTAGATGCCTCCCGTGTTTGGCACATCCATATTCGACAGCATATGTCACATGTTTGTCGCACGCCGTGTCAAAGTACATTCATTCGGGTTAATGGAGATTTTCGTATGTTATTACTTTATGAATGTGAATTTCATTCCCGTGGAAAAAGGAATTGGGTTAAACATAAATTGTGTATTGGAGTTTTTTTTGTTGCTGTCGGATGGTATTAATTACTTTTTTTTTTTTCATATTTTCTGTTTATGGATATGAGCTCGAATATTGATATTTTGAGTTGAATTTCACGTGAAATAAGGTTAAAAAAGAGAATAAGCAAATCTGTTCTACCACCCATGGATTCCAAGAGAAGAATATTTATTATTGTATCGATTTGACTTTTACGGTTTTAGCTTTTAACATCGTTTTCTGGCCTAACACATAAATTAAAATTCACTTCAAGATTTTCCAAACTCCGTCTGGGCTGCGGGTTGTTCGCAAGACATGCCGCGGCCTCGACATAAAGGACTAAGAAGGAACATGGGTGGTTTTTAGTCAGTAGAAGTCTGACACTTCCTTTCGCTCTGCCCAAGAGCGGGAGGGATTATTTGAAGACACAAAGTACTTTCCATTATACCCTCCTAAACCCACTCTCCTCAAGTAAATATAAAAATTAAGTCTTAGAACAGTAAAACGAATATCTTTCTCTCCCTACTATAAAATGTGGATAGTTAAAATAAAAATCAACGTGTCTGAGAGAAGACGTGGTACGCCGGTGCCTTGAGAATGGCATTGCGCCAAAGAATGCCTTTATTGCTCCCTGGAATTTCCTTTGAAAGAATTCAATAACGCTAGATCGAATTAAAATATTATATTGTGTTAGTTTCCTGCTGATCTGGGTAGAGAAAACTTTGAAGACGGAGTTTGTGTTGTTTGAAAGATTTAAAGGAACGAAATCTTGTGGAAAAGAAGATTGTGTAAGGTTGCCAAGGTCCCCGTCGGAGATGCGGGTCCCGTCGGGGCTGCGGGTGGTTCACAAAGATACCGCAGCCTAGACATACAGAGCTAAGAAAGAAGAACATGGGTGGTTTTTAGTTAACTGAAGTCTGACACTCTCTTTTGTTCTACCCAAGAGCGGGAGCGGTTATTTGATGATCTCCAAAAACCCAAAAAAAGGCAGCCTCTTTAGACGTTTCAAGTGACTCGAAGTATATAATAATCTAAAGGATGTAATGTAATGAAGAGGGGAGTCATGTGACTAAAAAAGTCTCTAGTGTTCTCACTGCAGGGACTCAGGCCTCCTCTCTAAGAGAGGGATGGGCCTGCGGCTGTAATCGATCACGCGTGCCCAGGCGAGTTGGTAGATGTCACACAAGACTTCGAATTTTTTGGGATTGCAAAAAAGTAATAGATATTAATAATATTCATGTTTGGAGAGTGTGAGAAAGATCAAAGATAAGATGGATGCCATGTTCTGCCATGGCGAAGGTCTGGGGAGACTTACATTCCTTTTAGATACCCAGGGATGTACCTTATCAAGCTTTGCAGAGAAGGGGTTCCGGACAGGTCTTTTAAAAGGAAACGGGGTATCCTTCCATGTGTAGATCATGACACCCGGGGTGGTTAAATGAGTTAGAAATAAAAAAAAGGCTCTATTCCTAAAGACCGGTCGCATTTTGAAAGATGGGCCCTAGAGAACAAAAAAAAACAAGAAACTATAATTTTAGTGATACTGAAACCAGTTAATGCCCTCAATGCATTGTCTATCTAGAAGTACAGCAGTACCATCTGTCATGCGCAGTCGTGCTCTTTGCACTATCCTATAAAGTATTCAAAGGATTTACGCGAATGTACCGTCGCCATCGCGTCGGTCACACGTACAGTCAGGGTCCAACATGACATGACCCCTCTTCTCACACCGCTTGCCTTCTATTTCTTTTTGTGAGGGGTCAAGTAATACTGGGCACTGACTACGAGGGAAGTGCGTTGCTTTATTGTGTAGTAAGTTGCTGAAATATAGCGCTGTGGATTAGAGTCCCATTGGTCACGTGGTTGCAAGTGGACTGGTAGAGAGAGGGGCTTTGGTTCTAGTCTTATTATATGTCGGGGGGTGCAATTAGATTTTCACAAAGAAAGAACAGGTATTTAAAAAAAATACTATAAGATTAGCTTAAAATATGACATACATTATTTACATTACTTGTATGAGGATCAATAAAACTTTATTATTAAACACACGACAAATTATTATTACGTTCATCAGTTCTATAAGGATTTTTTCATTCGAAGTTTGGATATTGACGAGCTGGTTCCCCGTTCCTAGAATTGAAAAACAAGCTAAGCCATTGATCCTGTCAACCTACCTAGCTTGCTAGTCGAATAGTTGTGTCATCAAATTTTGAGAGTGACGAAAGGGAGAGTAACTGTTTTTGCGCATAAGGGTTCTTGGTTGACGACGACACCCTTAAAACCGCCAGGAGTGAATGAAATGATTTATTAGCGAGAATGTATTTTTTTTTTAAAAAGTTCTTGATAATTATCACACTAATATTATAAAGGCGAAAGTTTGTGAGTGTGTATGTTTGTTACTTGATCACGCAAAAACTACTGAACGGATTTAGGTATAATTTAGTACACAGATAGTTTATAACCTGAATTAACACTTAGGATAGTTTTTATCCCGATTTTATCTTCCCGTGGGATAATTTTCAAGTTGTAGCGGGTGAAGCCGCTGGCAACAGCTAGTACATAACAAATGGGTTTCACCATATTCGGTATTTCAGTCATACAAATATTTAGATTTTACATCTTTTGGCTATACTTGTGTTATATCTGTGAGTGCCTCCTAGATACGGCATCACCTTACATTCAGTTACTGTAAATGGATTGCGCAGACCAACTTGGTGCATCCATCAAACTAACCAGCAGATTCAGCACGGGGCCTTTCGTCACATACATCGTTTGACGACACGATTGGCGCAGTGGCTCAGGCAATGGACTGCTGCGCTGCGTTTCGCAGTTTCGATCCCCGAACGGAACAAATATTTGTATAATAATAATAAATAATAAATAATAATAATAAATATCCTTGGACATTTCACACAACGCCATCTAGTCCCAAGCTAAGCAACCTAATGCTTGTGTTATGGTAACGAGATGGCTGATAAACTACTTATATACATTTTTTTTTTTTTTTTTGTAAATACATACATATTATAGATAGAAAAACACCCAGACTCGGAACAAATACTTGTAGGTCGTACAAATATTTGTTCCGTGCGGGAATCGAACCCGCGACATGCTGCGCAGCAGTCAATCGCTCAACCACTGCGCCAACCGTGTCGTCGCCTGCGTGTCGTCGCGTGTGTCGTGACCTACAGATAGTTATTCTGGGTCTGGGTGTTTGTGTATGTGACTTTAAATATTTGTGAACGCACCCACGATACAGGAGAAATTCCTAGTGTGGGGCAACGTTTTAAAAAAAAATATAATAAAAAAAAACATACATCGTTCGTTAGGACAACCGTTTAGTACTACCTAATATTAAGATGTAATTGTAATAACTTAATTAAATTCAATGTGTGTGTGTGTGGAAGTGGAAATTTTGGGTATTTTGGACTCTTCCGCTGTTCATCACGTAATTCATTCGTCATTCATACAGGACTAATACTACTTACTAAGAAAAGAGGTGTTAGGTTAAACGAGGGACATAATTTGAAGGAGGGTACTCAATATTCAATTCTCGACCCAAATATATAAAAAAAAACTATAACCTTTATTTGTGACATAAATTAATGTCCCATTGCCCTCGCATCTCACTTTATTAGACGTTTCTGTTACGTCATAGTCCTACGCCAGTTTTAAGTTAAGAAGGGAAAATGGATTATACCTAAAAGTTATTGACCCGCACACATTTTCTGTGATAAACGCAAGGGTGTCGAGACTTTTCCGAAATGTTTGATATGGTTTTGTCTGTTATTTATAAGTGTTTTTTTTTATTTTCATATTTTTATTAGTATCATGTGGGCAAGCCCTATTGCGGGTTTGAATATGTACCTCGATTAAACTAACATACTGTATACGAGGTGTAAATGAACCCTGCACACAAACGTAAACCAAGCATTCTGTACATCAAACTAAGCCCCTACGCAAAAAAAATTGCTGGAAACGACTTTTTTTTTTGGGGTCAAAAAACATTGTGCTAATGGATGCTTAGAATAGGAAACGGGTCATGAAGGTAATTTTAAGTAAAGTTATATCCAGAAAAACTAGTATTTACAAAAACAGCTGTGGAAAATTTGGAACTTTGACCCCCAATATCTCCGTAACTAGCGGGTTCCCAGGTATGGTCTAGAACAAAAAAAATTTCGCAGTGGTAGACAAGTGCCCTTCGTTTGCGTTAAGGGTACTTTTACACCCTTTATAGGTACAAGTACTATAATAAGTAAGGCCAGATTATAACATGTCTCATTCCTGTTGTGCACCTAGGTACTTAAAGTAGAATTAATTTAAGTCAGCAGCATTAAGTCAGCCTTTAAAGTTCCCACTGCAGGGACTTAGGCCTCCTCTCTAGGAGAGGGATGGGCTATAATCCACCACGCGTGCCCAGTGCGGGTTGGTGAAGTCAATCATATCATTCTAATAATAGATAATTGTCTAAACTTGACAATTCCGTATTCAAACTTCTATAATTTCCCTGACCTAATAATAAACACGCGTGTCGTACGAGATTAATCAACTTACGTCACATTTACTGACAAGCAACACATAACATCACGCCTGTAGTCCCTGAAGAGTAAGGCAGAAGTGTATCCAAATATTGTACAGTCACGAACATAAATATTTATGCACTCTGCAAACTTCAAACGCAAATTTCTCGTGAAACAACGATGATTATTTTTCCGACCCAAATATCGACCAATAGAATTGCACCATTCGACGTCACGTGGTACAACCTACATGGTATTATACTGATAATTTTTTGAAAATTTTCTCTGGTAGTTGCTATATATAAAAAACAAAACATGATCCAGTCAAATTAACCACACGTCAAACTGACAGGTTGAATTCAATTGTGAAAATTGGAGATTTTGCATGAAAATGAGTCGATTTGGAGTTTGTTCTCTGTCCACCATCGATAAAAAAGTCAAAGGAAATGTTCATTATGAAATTCTTATTTGTTAACTGTACATTTCGTCTCATGGTGCAATTCTATTGGCCGACATTTGGGACGGAAAAATAATCCCCCGAATACCACACGAGCTTCAAAATTATCTGGCATTTCCCTCAAGGTTCCCTGCAAACAAATTCGCGCTCGTGATTTTTTAACCTGAAAAACTTGACTCCTTCATTTGTTTGCAACGAACCTATCGGGAAATACCCGATAATTTTGAAGCTCGTGTGGTATTATAAGTGATAAATTTGAGATAATTATGACCTACATTATGATTGTATGGGTTCCAAAATATTCGTTTTGTTACGTGAAGCAGCAGCGGTGGCCCAGTGGTGGTCGCCCCGACTTACAAACGGAAGGTCGTGGGTCCGAACCCAGGCAGGTTCGTTACTTTGTGTAATTTATTTCATCACCGCTGCTCTCAAAACGTTGAAGGAAAGACATTGAGAGGAAACCGGCGTGTCTTAGAACCAAAACTTCGAAGACATGTGACATCTACCAATCTACCGCGTGGTAGATTATAGCCTATTCCCTATCAAAGAGAGGAGGCCTGTGTCCCAGCAGTGGGAACATTAATAGGCTGTTGATGACATGAAATGAAATCAAAACAGTAAGTGACAATTGCTTCTGAACGTTGCTAAGTGTATACATATTGGTGTTGCTAACTAATCAACATTTCCCCAGTTATATTGAAGTTCCACGTAATAGGGTGCGAGCCTATTCCTACCGTCTGGGCACAAATCCAGACTCCATAGCTGTTACAAAAAGAAATCCTGAAAAAAACCTAATATCACTTTGTCTGACCCGGAAACCGAACCAAAGACAACGTGCTCAGCTGCTGTAACTAACTATTCGACCAACGAGGTTTATATTTAAGGAAACCTATCATGTATGTACGAAATCCTGCCATTAGGGTAGTTAACAAAAAAAAATCTAATTAGTCCGTCAGATAGATTACCAAAAAATATTGGACACGTATTTTTTCTTTTTTCACTTAAACAAACAATGAAAACAATACAGTGCTTTGAAAACTCGTGTGACGTCATTTTCTGAGACATTAGTATGACATTCTTTACCGGTGAGTGACGTCACAACCCCCTACTCAAATCTTTGACGCGTTTTATCTTCGTCATTTTTTATTGATTTGATAAAACAAAAAAAAATGTATTCAATATTTTTCGATAATCTAACAGACGGACTAATTAGTATCATATTTTTTTAAGTCAGTAAACATCCCTATTTGACATACTTATTATGGTGTGCTTATGGAACTAGCAAAATTAACCTGATTGCTCTGACAGAAGCTGAGAATCAATTATTTACCCATCCTATTATTTACTTTGATGTCTTTTCCTTGGCCTTGTTTCGACCTGTCATATTTTATTACTATAGTAGGTAAATACCTATTTTATTAGTAATACTACAAATATTGTCTTACACAAAAGTAATGCTTAGCCTTAAAGGATCTGTCAACCTAAATTTCTTGAGGTCGGTTACAATAAGTAACTAGGGCGATGAACAATAGCGGTCTGTATAGAGGTACTATTAACGAATTAGGGTAATCTTTAAGTAATATTTTATTACAATAATTTGTGCTGTGTATAATGGACACATAAAGGTTAGGGCGAAATGAGGAGGGGGGCTAAATCCCTCCTCACACACCCCTCCTCACTTCCTCACTTTTCTATTTTTTTGGAGAAAATTCATGATGTACGAGATTATGGGCTGAATACAAAACAATATGCAGAATCAACACTGGTATTGTTAGTCGTGGACTGAACTTGAGTCGGACTTGACAAGCCTACATTTCGCCCCATTTACACATACACAGCTACAGTTGCTTTATAATTTGAAATTTCCCCACTCTTCAGTACAGAATTACATTACCTATATCTTAAACATAGATTAAAGCAGAATGCAACATTTGACAAGGATGGCTGGTGTAGGAGGTAATATATATTTACGGTGATGGGCTACCAGAACTAAAAAAAAGACAACACGAGCGAAGACGCGGGCAAAAGCTAGAAAGTATATAAAGTTCCAAAGTAAAGGCCATTCACTCGTATTAAATTAGTTTGTACGAACAACTCCGTGCCTGAGTCACGTTCTCAACTTCTTGAAGTCCCACGTGATATAATAGCAATGTTTTTGTATTAAAGTAGCATTTTCTTCTATTGTGAGAAATAAAAGAATGACAAGAAATGTAACGAAGTAACTGTGTGTTCTTTTAAATTGAAAGATTCACAAAAAAAAGGAACCATCATTTAAGTTAATTAAAAGCTTGTAATATGCCGACAATTTCATAAGAAAATCAAAGAGACACATAAGTAAGTGTGCCTCTTTGATTTTCTTTAAAATCAACTTGTGAATAAGATGTCTTAAACATGTACGATATATTTATACAGTAATTGTTTTATAGAAAATGTATTAACAAAAAATTAACAGAGTATGCTCAGATGATATGGTCGCAAAAGAGGATATGTTATATTTTATTTGATTTGATTTTGATTTGATTTAACTAAAGGTAGCTAACTATGTGAGTTGCAACGGGTACGCGGGGCTCCGGGTCGCGGGGCGGCGGTTGCGCGTTGCGGCGTGCATTCGTTGTTCCGTGATTCGAGGTCTGGTGCATTCGTTGTTGCGGTGTGCGTCGCTGCGTGCTTTTTTTGCTTGCAGTGTTCTTCGTTGCGGGCATTCGGCGGCGTGTGGTTCGGCGTGGTGGCTTTCGGAATGACGTATTGCACTTGTAGTTTTTCGTAGTTTTGTTTTATGAATTGTTCTTATGACATTCAAAAGTGCCAGTAATGGTTTAATTGAAATAAATGCTTTGAGTTTGAGTTGAGTTTGAGTTTGCAACGCCGAAAAGGGACACCCTTGAAAGACATACCTTCAGAATTGACAGCTACCGCTTATACTCGCAACCAGCGTGTATGTCCAGATGTATAAAATTGAAAGAGAGAGTTACAGGTGGCGTTCTGTTGTTTCTAACTACCGTCATGGGAAAACGGGGTGAGTTTATGTATATGCATGTTATTATAATTAAAAAAAAACCGTTAGTATAACATACACTTTTTTTTTTAAATTGACTTAACCAAAATTATTTGCCGTTGTTCTTTTGAATAAATCAGCAACAGAATAAACGTTCTTTGACTAAATACACAGCAAAATTAATGAAACGTACAATATTTCAACTTTTAACACGGAAATGTTAAACTTCAAGTTATTAATAAGTTTAGAGAACTTGGTTCTACTTCTGTTTGGAAGTTATGAAATACGAGCAGGTAAGCATGTCTGCCGAAAGACAAGTAAGAAAGTAATTAACATTTTTATGATTTTATTTAATTAAGGTGTGTGACTTGTAAAGTTTTTACGTCAGAAGAGGGGAGAAGATTAATGAATATTCTGTTCGTAATTTCTGAGCACGTGAGGCACGAATTTAGAGTAGAATGAGAAAATTTTAGTGAGTAAAATGAAATTTTAGGAAATTGCCCAGCAGTTGGTCAACTCTTCACTTGACCAGAGGGCTGGAATATTTTTTGGCCAAAGAATCAGCATTGCCGTCCAACGTGGGAATGCTGCCTGCCTTCTGGGCACTTTTCCTGTTGACAGCGGTGTGAACGAATTTTTTAACGTCCTATAATTCTTCCAGGGACAAAAAGCACACAGGGATAAAAAAGTACTTTTGTTCACTCAGGGTGAATGTAGCTTTCTAATGGTAAAATAATTTTTGAAATCGGCGCAGTTGTTTTTAGTTTATTTATTACAAACATACACACACACACAAAAATACAAATATTTTCTATTTTTAATATTAGTGTGGAAGAGAGTCGTAAACTGATTGACTGACACTTAGCTCGCTAAATCTAGATGAAAGGCTTTCTTACAAAGCGAAGAAGAAAATCAAGGTATATTTTAGAAAAATTGTCTTTTTGTTTGAAATTTCGTTAGTTTTTCCGACGTTAAATCCCTTCGAAATCCCGTTTAGTGTTCTATAACTGAATACCGATAGAACTTAGTGTCTGTGATGATTTTAAACACTTAAAAAATTAAAAAACTAATAGTTTTAAGCAACTGTTTTGCATTAACTGTTTTGAAATAACTCAGGAAAAGCAGTAAGTTAAACATAAGAAAAACATAAAGTATGTCGAACGTACGAAAAGCTTAGTGTAAATCCACAAACTAAAGAAGCTATTAAAGACTAACAAACTGAAGATGCTCCTCAATGTTAACAAGAAATAAAAACTAAAATAAAACTTGCGAACAGGCACTAAAACTCTTAAACCGTTTACGAGCAATGACGGGACGTAGAGCCAGTATAATTGCAATAAAAGCACTTTAGTAGTTTCACTGCTACTAAAGTGTCACAATACCTAAAGATCCCATTAAACTTTGGCAATTTCTAACTTTTCCTATTAGGCTTACTGCACACTTATCGTCCTTACACGTTACGAATACTTGTGTAGGGTCGTTTATTGAAAGTTCGTGTGTAGGTTTTTTAGATTTATGATCTTAGTGTTAAGACTGTTCATTTGCAATGTGTTTTTTTCTTTCCTTTTTGTTGTTTTGAGTAAAGTGTTTATATTTAATTATGTATTTAGTTGATTTTGTAAGTTCTATTATAGACAATTTTGAAACTTTAATAAAAAACAAAATAATTTTGGTTATTTTCTTCTGGAATATTTCGATAGAATATAAATTAAAAAAAATATATAGATACGAGTATGTTTTACACAGCAAAAGTTACAAGGAACAAATCCAGCGATCATCGCTAGGACCGCATTGGAGCTAGACAAAGGCCCTATTATCCTTTCAAATAATCTGCTACTACCCCACTTTGGTCTAGCCTTTGTTATTCGCGTTCAGATCATCTTTATAGCTCCTTCTGGGCCCGCCTCGGCGGTGTCGTCATACATCCTCAGGCTCTTAACCCAGCAATCGATACGCATGTGGCTCACGTGGCCCGTCCTACCTCATTTTAGCTTGTCAGCATTAAACAAAAAAACACGTATCCAATATTTTTCGATAATCTAACTGACAGACTAAACGAAATCATATTTTTTTTACTCAGGACATCCCTATTATAGTGTTCCACATTTTAACTGTTATCTTTACACCCAAAATGCTGGGCTCCATAGCTGGTAGAATCCATGGTACGGAAAAAAAATCTAGAATATTCGGCTTAGGGAGCACCTGCGACAACCAAAGTTTAGGCAATAATATAATATTACTTTTTCTGCACGTTAGAATGTTATATCGTGGTAGTAATAACTTTATTGCTAGCATTATATCTCTGCCTCTCTAGACTTAAGTGGATACTAAAATTAGAGTTTTTGTAGCCGTTGACGTATTTTCCTAGACTTGTGTTGGTCTCGTGTTGAAGTGAAGCTAATTTTAGAATAGAATGAAATGATATTTATTTTGTAATTTTACTTTTCTTCGAAATATGTAATGTTACAAACCTACTTGTTACAACAAACAACTTGAAATAGGGACGTTTACTGACTTTAAGAAATGCGATTCTAAACAGTCCGTGTGTTAGATTATCAAAAAATATTGGATACGTATTTTTTGTTTTATCAAATCAATAAAAATTTACGAAGATAAAACGCATCAAAGAAATGAATGGCGGTTGGTGACGTCACTGACCGCTAAAAAATAGCATACTGATGTCTTAGAGTATGACGTCACATGAGTTTTTAAACCACTGTATTGTCTTTATTGTTTGTTTACGTGAAAAAAGAAAAAATACGTGTCCACTATTCAATTAGATTTTCTTTGTTAGAGAGAAGAATAAAAGACTACAGGGTGGCCTTTGCCCAGCTGTGGGACAATATAGACTAATAATTAAAAAAAATACTATGTACGTATTCTAATTATTATTCAATAGATAAATTAGAAGAACAGACTTGTTGATTGCCTAGACAGCTATCTACATGACAAGGTCATCACTACCCACACAATCCGATCTATCTCGAAATTTAGAAACATTCATTCGAAATTCTATGAAGTTTCAAGTTTCTCGTGGCAGCAAAAGTCTGTGATTCCGTAAAGCTTATTATAAAGACATTTATTTCGCCCTTATCTGATCAAGCGGGGAGATAAAAGTGTCCTTAGCTTTTGAAGTATTAAAGGGATAAATTAGATTTTAAACATTCGCGTTTAATGTTCGGCAGTTGGGTCTTGCTTGTTTAAATGTTGTTCACTTATGGAAAGATACTTGTTTGTATAAGATTTAAGGCATTTTGTAGGTAATGGGAATTTTGGTAAATGTTACAAGGAGCTCATGTTTTCGTTTAACGATAACATAATAAGATTGATTATCTTAATATAGAAAATTCATTCAATAATAATTGTAATTCTTACAATCTTTCATTTTTGAGTGGTAGTGTCTGTAACCTAGTGTCAGAGTTTTTATGACGCCCATAATAAGCCTCTGACTTGGCTTTGTATGTCGTCGAGAATTTATCTGTTTGGCATGCTGGTTTAGTTTATTCACATTGTTTGTGTGTTTCCTTTAGCGAAATATATGCAAACGCATATGAGTCCGAAAAATCAGAGGTCTTGAGTTCGAACTCGAGACTACTGTTTATAACACTTTTCTACACTCTTTTACAATTTACTTATTTTGCTTACAGTACCACTACAATAAAACTTGCTTTTGCACGGCACTACACTTGTGATGGCAGCTCGATAACGACGGTAATAGAAGTAACTGGTGCTTATAGCATAGGAATCCTCATAGTTTAGCCCAGTTACATAATATGCTATCTTGCCGCTAACTTTACTCTAATTTAAAGTATAATAATTGTAAATAGGTTTAAGTCCTAAACAACAAAACATTGTTTTTTTTTTTTGCAAAGAAACCCGATAAATTATAAAGCGATATTTAAATTCTCAAACTACAACCATAAACATATAATTTTACAAAGAACGTAACTAACTCAAAATAAAAGCAAAATAAACTCGTATCTAGTAGCTCACAAATAAAAACACTCTAATAAAACACTGGAGCATAAACAGCTCCGAGAAAATTTTACTCGAAGAATTAAAACGCTGACAAGACCGAAAAAGCTTGAGGAAATTCATGGAGACTAAGAATTTATATAGTCTTACCTGAACTGGAGGAAAACACGAAGAAACTTCCGAGGTAGCATCATGAACAAAAGTTTATTATACTATCTGGATGCAAACCTAACAAACCATTTATCTTTGTCGACGGAACTTAAAGGAAACTCCGGTAAAGTATTTAGTAGAGGAAATTAAAGACATATTCAGAACGCACAAGTTTTTTTTTACTGAAACTGCTTAATTTTCTTTTGTGTAGTTCTTGCCGTGCCTCGGAAAGTACGTTGAGCTATTGGTCCCGGCCATATCTAGATCTTTGGCAGTCGTGACAGGTACCTAGTCAATGACCTGAAAGTCTGACGACCAGTCTTAGCAAAGGGTATCGTATTACCCAGTATTAACTGGTTTGTGGAGGTCAGATAGGTAGTCGCTCCATGAAAAATATTCGCATTCTGCTGCATCTGGTTAGACTGGAAGCCGACTCCAACATAGTTAGGAATAGGCTAGGTATATGATGAGCGAGGTAGGTCTTGAAAAAATCGTATGTTTATATTTTATATAAACATACGATTATATATACTAACATCTGATTGTAGACTTCACGTTTTATTATTGCCATGAACTTTTTTGGTAGTTGGTTAAATTCCCGTTCTGTGAACAGATATTACGTTTACTATTTGGAAATTTTCAGTTTCAGCCCGGAGTTTAGTAATTCACGGTAGGTATGCCTCTGAAATCACGCAGTCCTTGTTCCTGCGCCTAATCTCTCTCCGGTCGTGGTGGATTGCCATAGCATCAGACTATAAGAGTGGCACTGGGCTAATCCTCACTGACAGAAAACGTTTAAATGTTTTCGTTCCCATGGCTGTGGCATAATTTTTGACCTCTACAAAAATCACAGTAAAACTTAACATCCAAAACAAATCAGAAAACATTGCATGAACTCGCTTCGTGTAAATAAACGGATAGCCAAACACTCACCGCGGATATTCGTTTAAATGGCTATTTCCAATAGCATCCGGATTTACACAATGCTGTCATGCATTTTAGTAGCTTCAATTTTAATCTACGCGTAAAATACTGTTCTGAAAGCCGATTATATATTATATTACGAGAGCTAGGTTTTGTATCATTATGATATTTGGTGTATGTTTTAAATAACAACATAACAATCTATAATCTTAGGTTAGACAGAGATTCACCCATTCGTACATTAATTATATGTCCGTTATTTGGGAAAGAAATATTTGCCAAGGAGACGTAACATTATTTGTATGGGACTCCGGCCATAACGTGTACCTTTTAGGAAAGCTGGGAAACTATTTTGTCTGACTTGGGAATCGAACCTAAGACCTCATGCGCGGCAGTTGCACTTGCGACCGCTAGACCAAAGAGGCAGTCAAGTGTATTTAACTTTATGTTAAATAAAAAAAAAATTAAAACCTTTTATGGCATGTTTGTCTAGTTATGTCATGTTAGGTTTATGTCGTAACCTTCAAGGAATATTAATAGATTCGTAACAGCTGATAATGATGACTATTACAATATTTAAACTTTTCTAAATGCATTTGAGACATATCTGGGTCAACGGTATGGTTTTTTTTCTGCGGTATCGATAATTTTATTGTTTTATAGCAAAGACTATCGTATTTTTTTGTCTCTAAAGAATCATTGGTCCATCAAATTGTTAAAAATTATTTAAGCAATATTACAATTAAAATGTAGTACCACAAGGTTCCATTTTAGGCCCAGCACTGTTCTGTTCTAAAACGATAATTCAGTGCAACAATGCGTTGTAGATCCGAAGCGTGAAGCGATACTTGCATACATTTAGTGACGGGTTGTGGTCGTGTGGCCACATGTCCCGCCTGCCTGAACGCCCACATTCATGTCGTTACATGTCAGTTTAGCTGGTGACATCTTTGTATTTCAACTGCTAAATAATTCAAAGTATAAAATTTAATTCGTATTGTTGATAGCTTATATCTTAATGGCTCCGTCCGCTTTTGCGTCTTTACACAACATCATGTCACTTATTCTTTATGAGGACAAACAGAAGTGTAAATAGTACTTACGTGTCATGGCATCGTTTTTTTTTTTTGGGGTTGGGGAATCATAAAATAACCCCTTCCGCTCTTGGGCAGAGCGAAAGGGAGTGTCAGACTTCTACTGACTAAAAACCACCCATGCTCCTTCCTGCCCTAAATGTCAAGTACGCGGTATCTCTTACAATATTCCGCAACCCCGACGGGGCATCATGACATCCTCACTTTAAGATTAAAGTTAAACAAATAATAATAATAATAATATTTCTTTATTTCAGATATCAGAATCCATACTTAATAAAATTCACAGCACACAAACAAAATTAACAATATCAAAATTTAAAATCAAAAATTAAAAATTAAAATCATAATCAGTCTTAAAATTAAAATCGGACTCAAAAACAAAAATTAAAATCAAAAATTAAAATCGGACTCAAAATAACAAAATTAAAATCAATGTCAAAATTAAAATCACAATCAATATTAAAATTAAAATTAGACTCGCAAACAAAGTTAAAATGTCAAATCAAAATCATAATCAGAATAAAAATAATACTAACAAAATAAAAACCAAAATAATCCTAATAAATTACTGCACCCGCCCCTGAGTCATTTGCTTGTTTGTCATTACATTAATCATAAAATAATGGTTAATGTAACAAAAAGGTGGTAGCCTATTGCCATAGTTCGATTACTTATACAATAATCGTAGACAGATAATGGAATAATGCAAAAACGATATTGAAATTAATTTATTCCCATATTTGCGTTTTACTATTCAGGTAGGTACGAAAGGACAAGGAAAATAACACATTGCAACTTATTACAGCACAAACTATCTACTTCTACATTAGAAAATTATTCACAGTAACAAATTGTAGTGTTTCGCACATTGTGTCTACATTTTCCGTAGTTTCAGTCACCTCATTTTCAATAGAAAGGTAATTTGGCGTTGAGATGTACATGTACATCGTCCAACGTACAGAGCGTCCTTGCATACATTTGGAAGTTTGCGGTCACCGCGTTACGACCTGTTCCAACATGTTCAGGCTTGTCCTGTTGAATTTGTGACGCCTTTGTGCTGAGATGTGTGTGCTGAATGTTGGGGTTCAAAATTGGATATTCAGGAATTCTCAGTAGTGCCGTATCTTTTAGACATTTCCTGCTTTTTGCCTCAATTATGTCAGAATTTTTTCAACCAGACACGAAATAACTATATGTGGGCCATACAAATATTTGTTTCGTGCGGAGATTGAAACCGCGACACACAACACAGCAGTCCAATCGCTCAGCCACTGCGCTAACCGTGTCGTCAAAGCATGTTTATACAGAAACAGAAAAAAAGTAATAAGAAGTGCAACATAATTGTACGGCTCAGACTTGTACAGTACAGTTGCAGTGTAAGTGGTTGTTGTGTCGGGTTAACGAAAATCACACACTTCACGATACCATGTTTTAAATAATAATATGAGTTTATCTATAGGCATACCTCACACCTCTAGTTCGTAGTAGGTACTATTATGTATTCTGTGCCTCTAGTAAGCCATTTGCGGTTACAGAGGTGATGTTTTATTTGAAGTCTTGAGGATTCATTCATTCTCCTGCCCTTGTCCTTATCCTTATCCTTATCTTATGATAATTAATAATAAAATAAATAAAACATGTTTTATAGTACCTTGTTATAATATTATTATATTGATGCTTAAAACAGTTCCACTGGTATTATTAGGAACATCTTTTTGTAATTTTCCGCTGACCTTTTATAGAAATAAATTGGATTTTCTTATTTATTTTTCATTCGCTACTTATTCGTTAATTTTCGTACCAGTATTTTTATACTGTTATAATGTACAGTACTCGGTGATAAATATTGCACATTGACCTTTGGAAAGTACCTTTGTACAAATAAAGGGCAATTATACTATACTAGCTGTTGCCAGCGGCTTCACCCGCTACAACTTACACGTACCAGTGTGAACGTTTGCTTTATTCTAGTCCAGCAGAGCTATTGCCTATCTTTTTAAATGTCAGTGGCTATCATAGTGTCCATCGATTAACTATCAAATGGTTATGGTTTGGTACAAAATGGAACCATTTGACAGTTAATTGATGCCCTGCTGGAGGGAGCTTGTCGAGTACCTAACACGACAAGTAGAAAAGAAATTGTTCGACTAAGTTTTATTACACCTATCCATACACTACGTGAGCGTTACCCTAACAAGCCATCCGACCGAATGTAAAATGTTATCTGTTAACTTTCAAATGAAGTGTCATTTAATTCGCTACTATACGACATGACGGTACGCGTTTCGGTACATTCGCGAGTATCAATAAGTATATCTAAATACAAAAACAGCGCTGGCACAGTGGGTGGCAGCCCCGACTTTCGAACAGTAAGTCGTGGATTTGAACCCAGGCCGGTGCATTACTTTGTGTAAGTTATTTCATCACGACTACATTACAAAAATTTGTTAATTGATATGTTATGTACTTTTTTATTTTTACATTGTTTATAATTATATAATTTTTTATTATTGATTTGTGTCTGTAGTAACTCTAAAATGAACTTACACCTTACTATTGTATCGAGTCTGGTTCTTCTAACCAACATAACAGACATAATGTGTTGCTGGGGAGTTTGTTCCGTCACTTCTTCTTTCCAGCTAAACACTACGAAGTGCCGAAGGGTGGGCGTTTTGGGGGACTGTCTGTTGTAAATAAGTAGAGTAAAGTAAATTTTGACGTTCGAAAAGTGCTGATTATCAGCCTAATTTGAATAAATGACTTTTGATTGATTGATTTGACTACTCTCAGAACGGTGAAGGAAATCGAAGACCTGTAAAATCTACTAACCCGCACTGGGTCCGCGTCGTGGCTCTCCTAGAGTGGAGGCCTGAGTCTCTGCAGTAGAAACATTATAGGCTGATGATGATGGTGCTGAAACACAAAAGTAATTTTACCGTAAACGATTGCTAGTAATTTTAAGACTAGAACTATTTGTATGGTTCTAAAATACCTACTACGTTCGTGACAACCGACCAAATGGGTTACGTTAAGTAAAAATATGGCCAGCTAGTGGCGACTGGTCATATTTTATCTAGATCGTAGTTGGTCGAAGTTACTTTTTACTAGGTTTTTTCCTCTTTTCAATAAACACAGTCTTGAATTTTAACTCAAGCCTATGCCTGATTATTGCGTACATTCTTTAAAATAGTTGTTACCTTGTTGCTTATTACGATTTGCCGATGTACATAATTATATTCGATTTTAGTGAATTAATTTTAAAAAATCGGATTGCTCCATCGAAGTTGGTGATAATCGATATCCAACAATAAAAGTTCCACCGAAACATTCATTCACATTTTTTTTATTTTTTTTAAACATTGATTTTCTCATACATATGGGTGTTTTCGACTGTACAATTGAACTAGCTAGCAGCGATACGGTGGGACTTTCCGACTTTATATCGCCATATTAGTCTGGATTCGCACTTTAGGGATGTCTATATTGAATATCGATAGTTCAGTGGGTAAAATTTAGTATTTTTTTTCCTTAGTTCAGATTTTTTGATGCTTCATGCTTGTTAACTTTTTATTTTGTTATCCGTTTTACCATCGGATCTTGAATCAAAATCATTCTGCAAATGATTAATTTAATTATCGGACCTTAAATTAATTAAAGATCCGATAATTTTATCGAACCTCCTATTGCGATCCCATTCATATATTTTTCCTTAGCACTTATCACAGTTTATTTAACCTTTTGGCAACATGCCTTCTACCATAGCTGGGTAGCTATGGTAGAAGGCATGTTGTCGGTCGAAGTGTCTTTATTAACTCCTATTCTTGCCATCTTTTACACAGTCCCTCCATCTCATCATCAGCCTATAATGTTCCCACTGCGGGGACTCAGGCCTCCTCTCTAGGAAAAGGATGGTCTGTAATCCACCTCGCGGGCCCCGTGCGGATTGGTAGATGTCACATATCTTCAATTTTTTTGGTTCCTAGACACATTTCCTCACAATGTTTTCCTACACCGTTTTTAAAGCAATGGTGATGAAATAAATTCCACAAAGTATTGTGCCTAATTGGGTTCAAACCCATAACTCAGTGTCCGTAAGTCGGGGCCGCCAACACTGGGCCACCACTGCTCAGTAGTCACATCAAATACTGAGAAAAAAACGAAACAGCACTGAGATACTTGATTTATTACGTAGGCGAAAAAGCAGAAACGTCCACCACTATTTCCTATTCTCTGTTGCACTGTTTTGTATTGTAAATATACAGGGGACGGCGAACAGTTCGCACTGATTCCTAATATTACCATAATCCCGCATTTTGTTAGAATTATTCATCCGTAGTGCACTTGCAGTATAAACATCTGTTTCTAGTTTGGGTGTTTTTGGTCTCAGATTTGACCAATACATTATGGATTATGTTCGCGGTTGGCATTTGTTTATCCTGAATTTCCGTTTGGAAGGAAGCGTTATAAGGTTCTTTTTTGCTTGTGATTCCTTTTGCGGTACCTACCTACTTCGTGAAAATGTTTCAGAATATTTTTCTTCTTGTTTTCTTATCTTAACGTTTTGCGATTACGTTGTGTTTATGTCTGTTGTGAAAAAAACTTACAGATCCCAAGAAAATCTGAATTCGTACATTCTTGGTTTAATACGGAATAATCTTTTACCTCCAAAATCGTTACTAGATTTGTTATTATCTAAGAAAATAAAAGCATAAAATTAAATTAAAAACTTTAGTTGTCGTAAAAGTAACTCGTCTGGCTTACAAGATATAACGGCCAGTAATAAACGTAATACAAAAAGATAACAAAGTATTATATTTTCAAATAACGGATACATAGTTGTACTTTTAAAGTCAGTGAAACGAAAGAAATAGCTTCAGAAACCAATTATTTATAAGATAAACTGCAAATAAGAAATAAAGTAATTGTTGGAACAAAACGGTTCTTAGTTCTTGCTGACTCTGTAGATATTATACTGTTTTATTATTTTGTATATTCATTTTCTGATGCACTATTCCGCTGGGATTAAACTTAGCTTTGTTTTACTTGAAATTTAGTAGTTATATGATTGTGAAAGTGTGTTAAAATTATTAATCCAAGGATCTACCGAGTTGTTAACAGTTTTAACCTTAAGAAATGGCAAATCACAAAAATACAATACTTAAATTAGTAAGTTAGTTAGAATAAAGCTTTATTAAATCGTTTAGTTTTAAAACCTTGGGTATAGAGACTTAAAAGTCACACAAATGACGTCCTTATTGTCTACTTTCATGCCCTGCAAAACCCCCACAGATGACGTTAGTCATCTTCAGTATTTGTCTTGAGCATTTGAGTATACATTGTTTCGTAGTTATTTGTACAGCGATTAAGGTTTTTTGTTAGTTTTAAGATTTCTTATCAAGTATTATTCTAATACCCCATGGGTCATATTGTACAATAATTTAAGCATCTGAAAAAGAAGACGATTACCGCGGAAAGTAGTCAAATTAGTAACCACAAAACATTCTTATCTCACAGTTGAATAAAGTTGTTCGTATTACTATAAAGTTCTCACTGACCTTCCTATCGGTCACGATTTCACGGTACTGGCTATCATATAAAATAAGATCGCTTTCAGCGCGTTTGCGATAAATCTATCAAAGAAAAAAGAAAAGTCGTTCTAAATCGGATTCTGAAATTGAAAAGCGGTTAAGGCACCTTTACGTCTTTTTTCTAAACCCATGGCTACGATCTACATGCTTAGGCCCGTACTCCACCGAAGCGGAGGCGAGACTGGAGGAGATGTGTTTTAACAAAATTTGGCCTTAAAAGAGTGTCTGTGAGTTTTTGCACGTTCTTCTCAATAGAGATCTACGCTTTGGAATAGGCAACTATACATAGTACTTTTACAGTTTTTATGCCTTGTGATTGAGACTGTACTCTATTTTTAATTATTGTCTTTGTTGTTTCGACAATTCATTAGTGCCTGTAACTGGCCTATTTGAAATAAAGGTTTTGATTTTGGAAGCCTCAAAAGATCTCCGTTATTTAGACTTCTTGTCTCCGCTTAGGTTGAGTAGAAATAGTTGATCTCGATTTAACTATTTTCAGTCACGCTAAAGAACAAAAAAAAAATCAGAATATGTGTAGCTGATGCGTCACCGCATGAAGATTTTTTTTGTTGTTATAAAGATAATAAAACTGTAGGAGTCAGTGGTTAAATAATAACTGCCACTCAAGTCGATCTTTAGGTAAAACCGCGCTTGCCTAGGTTGGTTGTGGATGGGTGATCGCCTATTACATACCAAGATTCCTCCGTGCATTGGAAAGCACGTTAAGCTGTTGATCCCAGCTGCCAAATATAGATCTTTGGCAGTCGTTACAGGTTTGCAATGACCTGAAAGTCTGACAACCAGTCTTACCAAAGGGTCTCGTATTATCCAGTATTAACTGGGTTGTGGAGGTCAGATAGGCAGTCGCTCCACATATAACATCGGTTTTTAGTCAGTTATGACAGACCCTTTCGCTCGCCCCGGGGCGGAGGTCATCCTTTACGATTTTCCACCCCGGAGCAAAAAGATTATAATAATAGTACAAAGTCATGTGTCGTGTGTCACTTAACGTTAACTAGGTCGCAAATTGTATCATCCGAGGTCACTAATACAGCCTTTGTTTTATTACTCCCACACAAGACGTAAATAGAACCTGCTAATAATGACCTAATTCTCGAAATTGCCAATTGCTTCTATCACAAACACTAACCAAGATGGATCCCCTCCATCTTCCTTTAATCTTCGCAATATTTTCAGCTTCGACACATTAGTGCTGTACCAATTAGTGTTGTGTCGTTAGCGAGTAATTTACTGTCACAATCAGACACTGGAGTACTCTGATGTAGTGGTATTACGTGTGTAAGGGATTCTTTTGATGGAGATTCGACTTTGATACTCGATATCGTACCCATTTTTTTTGTGTGGTTGTAAATCATCAACTGACTCCTCCCGCTCTGGGCAGAGCGATAAGGAGTGCCAAACTTCTGTTGTCTAAAAACCACCCATGTTGTGTCGAGGCGGCGGTATCTCTTTCGAACAACCCGCAGCCTCTACGAGGAATATCGTACCCTGGCTTTGGTTGGTTTAGGTAGTAATTTTTCATTTAGGGTTGAGATTTGAATGGCACTCCGCCATCGTTAACCTTGAGTTTTACGCGTATTTACATTTCAAATTAGTAAGACTTATTGAGGACTGACTATGCTGCAGTTACGAAACCTTGACTTTGAAAACTAAAATTTAACGTATAGCTGATGAGGCTTTGTATATTTGCGAAGATGTCCAAAGGAAACATTTAAAATCAACTAAAACGGAATTTTCTTACATTCTAATTGAAGTCCAGAGAAAGATACAATATTTCAAAGCAATTCAGTTCCCTCTAAAACACGTAACAAAGTCCCTAGTAGTGCTAAGACTCACGAACCAGTGATTAAAGATTGTACTCCGCTCCGTTGTTGCAATAAATGTGGTCTTGTAACTCGTCGCCACCGTTGTATGTCTTGCACCGATGTTGTGTGATAAATACTGGGTAGACTGTGCTTTTGTGACTTTCCTTGGCTGCTAGAACATTATTTTTGGTTTAAACGAAGTCTGGATTTGTGTCCGGTCGATAAGGCAATAAGTCACCTCCTTAATACATGAGACTTAAATAAATCTCTCAAAATCTGTACATACATGAACTCCTGCTTTACCTTACAGAAGTGTCAGACCTCTGGGTTTTGTATTATTAAACATCACTGGATCAGTTTTGTATAAGTGGAAGGGCATAACAGGATTCGACATCTTATGCAATAAAATAAACAATTTAATGTGTACTGCTGAGTGTTAAGCCTCCTCCTTTTTGTAATATTCTTCTTTGGTCTGGCCATGCAGGTTCTTACCCCGAGCTCTTCTAGGCCATTAACACATCTGTTTGTCCGCCATATTATCTTCTATCATACCTCGGCAGCCATTCTGCTAAGCCTCGACTCCATCAGCCATCAGCATAAAATTAAATAAAAGGTCACTGGATGGCGCGCAAAACAAATTGCCCGTAGTAAATCGTCGTGTGACCTCTCACGGCCACTTTATATCATTACAGACATTTGACCATTGCAGTGCAGCAGTAGGTATCTAGTCTAGTTTGTGCCACGAGTTTCTTTTCTGAAATGGGTATCATTGTTTTATATTTTTGAGACAGAAACAGTAGGTACTTTACATTTATCTTTATGTAAAACCATAGCTGAAATTTCAAGTAAAAGCTCCATGTAAATATGCCAAGATTTATATTCATGTAAACGAAGCCAGAAAACATGTTATGCTAAGATAAGAGTGGATTTACGTTTCTGTAATATCTTAATTAAAATCAGTGAGACGTTGTACACAAACGTTTTATTAAATCTTAGCTAATGCTTTACTGAACAATTACCACTTAAGATTCACATTCTTGATAATAAGTTATATGGTGTTTTAATAAATGAAAATACGCGAATACGTGTCGTAAATTTAAATACTAATATTCCTAATACCTACTCTGCATTTTGGAGGCAGTGGTGGCCCGATAACGGAGTCCACGCCGGGTAAGCCGTTTTGTTCAGCTTCAAAGTCAAAGTTAAAAGTCAAATTATTTTATTTCACATAGGCCTACACGGGCACTTGTAAAACGTCGACATAAAAAAGGTGGCTTAAATTCAGTATGCACATTATTTTTAAATAGATATTATAACATGTTTCAGTCTACTCCATCCCGTTGCTGGGTAAAGGCCTGATCCATGTTCTAATTTTGTTTTTAGTTATGAGTTTAGATTGTCCCGCCAGCGTTTCTTGGGCCTGCTTTTGTTACGACGCCGGCACGACGCCGACGGCTGTCTTCAGGCACTTACTGTCTGTCTGACTTTATCCTAAAATGTGACCTGAAATATGTAGATACGATTATCAAAATGGGAAAAGAATCACAGGGCGTCAAAAAATCTTCCACATCACTGTCAATAGCAGACTGCACTGCATTATCACGTAGCGTGGGATGGCCGTGCTGATTCTTTGGCAAAATCAAAGCTAGCCCTCTAGTCACATGTACCGCTAGAAAATATCCGAGACTCAAATAAATCTCCGTCCTAAATCAGTGCCATAAAATATTAGCAAAATCATAGTACCAACATTTAAAGTAACTCGTATATGGCGCGAACCGAACGACGTTGTATTAAAAGACCTCCCGCTTGGTGGACCGATGACTTGGTGAAGTTTGCGGGGATCCGCTAAATGCGAGACGCACGGGACCGGTCAATGTGGCGGCACTTAGGGGACACCTATGTCCAACAGTGAATGTCTTCCAGCAGAAATTTTGATGATGATGCAATGTAATATCAACGTTAGATATGAACGACTGGAATAAGTACCAGTCGTTCACAGGTATTCCAGATCAGTGTACTGGTTTACCAGTTGATTGCACAAAAAACACACACCTGAGTCCTGAAACTATGCTCGTTTGCATCGGAAAGCTGTCTGTTAACGTGATGTATATGGGTCTGAATATACAGGGATTTCGGAGTTATTTGTTAGTTATATTTTTGGATGTTTGCGCTACACTTCTGGTTTGAACAGGCAGTTTTATCGCACCAGGTATGAGCATAAAAACGTGTGAATACTAAGTTTTTCTTTATCTTTTTACGTTTTGATAGATATTTTGTGGTATTACCGAACGCAGAGTATTTAAAAGGTAACTATTTATGTTATTATTCTTTTCTCAAAGTTACAGTAATTGACACATTCACGAGATGATTGTATTTGAATTGTAATTGAATATGTTCGTGGTTTTTCAAAAACGGTGTCATATTTTTGCAGTATTTCTATATCCCTGTTTTATTAGCTGACATAAATCTAGTACAAGTTTATTAACCAACTTCGCAGTAAGGGAAGAATGAGGTTCACCGTTCGGAAATGTTAACTAAGTTCTTTTTACTTCACTTAGTCTTCTTATTCTAGCTTCAAATATGAAAAAACTTATCGAAATGACTCACTGATGGACAAGGACAAAAGAGAACAAATAAAAGAGACGGCTAAATGTAGAACATACCTAATTTATTTTATCGAATAGTGCCTTGCAGTGTAAACACCCATTAGAGAACTCGGAAAATGTGGCGGCAGTTGAAGCGATAGAATAGTTTTGTATCTGTTCAAGAATAGGGATGTTACCTGACTAAACAAAATATGATAATGTTTAGTCCGTCAGTTAGATTATAGAAAAATATTGAATATGTGTTTTTTGTTTTATCAAATTAATAAAAATTGAATAAGATAAAACGCTTCGAAGATCATGAGTGGTGGCTTTTGTCGTCACCACGTGGTAAAGAATGCAGTGCGATGTGACGTCACACGAGTTCTCGAAGCACTGTATCGTCTTCATTTTTGTTTATGTAAAAGAATAAAAAATATGTGTCCAATGTTTTTTGGAAATCTATCTGACTACCCTATTTGGGGGTTAAAATGGTATCATGATATCAGTGATTACGAGAATGGAAACATTTCAATCGTTTTGTTTCATTCATCTGTCTAAACTTTTACCAACTATGATGGTTCATGGTAACTTTAAGAGTAAACTATTTTCCTTCAAGCTTGTTGCGTCGCCTTTTTACCCGACTGCGGCGAAGCCCAAAAGGAGGGTTATTGTCAATGTTCTACATCTGACTGCGAATATGAACAATCTGCACATCACATTTTATGGGAGTGTAGTCTTTGGCAGAATTAACGTAATATTATGTTAAAATAGTGTACAGATCACATCCGGAGTTATTTACTATACGGACCTTGTAGAAACTAAAACAAATTTCCGTGCGTTCAAGCATTTTTGTCATACCTATTATTGGAATCTTAATATAACAGATCACAACTTAGGACCCAGTAATATTAATGGCAACAATATCCGTGGTGCTAGGCAACTGGGCTTATCCCAGTTGTATACGTCCGTGTGTGCCTATTGGCCTTGTTCTTTTCCGTCTCTTGCTGATATGGAGGGAAGTGGAAATATCTGTTTTTCCTACTCCTCCGCTATTCTTTTCTGATTAATTTCGTTGCGGGGGATCCAAGACAGTCAAATCATTTCTCTGGGACTTCGTCGAGCTTCATTGTCTCGACGCTTTTCTTGTGGTCGCCACTGTTTATTCTGGCTTACAGGAGTTACAGTGGTTTGGGAATAGTGTGGCGGCCTGTCCAAAAAAAAAAAACGATGATGGTTTTGGCATCCAATCTAACCAGTTGCAGCTGACTGACATTATTTTACACTGCCTATCTGGCCTTTACAAAATAGTAAGTACTGGCCAATATGATATTATTATCTCTTGGTAAGACTGGTTGTCAGATCAGTCTTTCGACTAGCTGTAACGACTTTCATAGATCTACAATTGACTTTCAGGGCCAACAGTACGGATGAAACTCGGTATGTGATGAAGGGCCACCCATCCACAGGCCAACCAAGGCAAGTGTGGCTTAACATAAACATATTATCTAGCCACGAACTCCTGATTGATAATGTGTGATGAAAAGAGTGTTAGAACCATGTTATAAGCCGAAGTATTCTGTATGTATCATAATGGTGCGGTTAGTACAAAGTGCATGCACCTGTGGTCCTCGTCTGCAGGGACCTCAAAATGTACATAACTAAATTAGAGTACATTTTTTTTATCTGTCATCAACTTTAAAGCTAGCTTAATTAATTAAACAGTAAAGCTTGGATTAAAATTGTGGCCTATTCGTACCGTTATGAAATAAGTACAATAATATAGGTACCATTTAGTATTGTACACAGGTACACAAGGGTCTAATCAGAATAGCAAGCGTGATGGGACTACTTAATCATTATACATAGTTATTTAAATTCGACTTGAATATAATATAGCATATTTGTCTTATTATAAAGCTGTAATATGTTACGGTTTGTTTTTCCTAAATAAATAAATACCAGTCACCAAAGTGATAACAGGTCCAATAGGTATGTTTACAGACTAAAAAAGTGTGATTCTAATTAGTCCGTCTGTTAGATTATAGAAAAATATTGGATACCTATTTTTTGTTTTATCAATTCAATAAAAAATGACGAACGTAAAACGCGTCAAAGATTTGAGTGGGGGTTTGTGACGTCACTGACCGGTAAAAAATATCTTAGAATATGACGTCACGCGAGTTTTCAAAGCACTGTATTGTCTTCATTGTTCGTTTAAGTGAAAAAAGCAAAAATAATAATAATAATAATAATCTTTATTTCAAAAAGCCAAATACAGTTTGTCCATCTCAATCAAAACAGGCAAAACGTTCTTATTGTAATTATGAAGTACAACACTATGCTAATTTGAGATAGAGTGAACGACTGTGTCTGTGCTAGTATAAACTGTGTAACAGACACAGGCGCCTTCCTCTTACAGTTCATTGACAATTTGCTGCACTTTGTAGGAGTTTCTGTGACTATAATAACTTAGATTGACAGAAGTACCTACTTAACAATAAATCACTTATTAAAAATTTGTGTGAGGAATAAATGTGTGTGTGGAGTGAGTATGTGTCGTGTGGGTGGGTATGTGTGGCGTGGGTGTATGAGTGGGTGTGTATGTTTGGTTGTGTATTTCGTTTGTGTTTCAGTGTAGGATTGATAGTAAAGGAGCAATTTAAATCTCTCTCAACACGAAGTAGATACGTTTTATGTGTACCACCCCAGACAGATATGCAGTACGTTAGAAGTGACTGAGCTAGGGCAAAATAGATGGTTTTTATGAGTCGGTCGTCAACTACTCTTCTCAGTTTTTTCATAGGAAACATTAGCTTACGAACACGCGTAACTGTTATACTGATATGTTTTTGCCAACTCAATGTGTTATCAATGTGCACGCCCAAGTATTTTACACAAGAGCTTCTATGTAAACTAGGGCAACTGCAACGGGTCAGCGTAGGATGACAACTATGGGTTTTAACATCTGGCATACTTGGCTGTGTAGCAGTGTTTGCTGAGAAAGGGACATAGTGGGTATTAGAGACATTTAGTGTAAGTAAATTTAATGAGAGCCAATCCATGACTATGCCAAGAGCGTTTTCAGCTGCGTGGTGAGCAGATTCCCATGTTTCTCCACTTATGATTAGCACAGTATCATCTGCATATACAAGTATCTTGCAGTGTGAGATTGACAACTGCCACAATCTGTTTACAAATAGAAAAAAAAGGGTGGGCCCTAGCACGCTGCCCTGTGGTACGCCAAAGGTTAGATTCACATCGTCACCGACGTAGTTGTCTACTTTAACTCGTTGGTTACGGTTTGTGAGATAGTCACGGAAGAAGTTTAGAGCAATGTCTCTTATTCCTAAGCTTTCCAAACCATGCAGAAGAATGGGAGTAGAAACAGTGTCGAAAGCTTTTGCTAAATCAAGAAAAATACCTATTGTTTTAGTCCTAGAGTCAAGATTCTTAACAATGTGACTTGTCAGTTCAAGAACAGCATCCTCTGTTGAAAAGCCTCTCCTGAAACCGTATTAGTTAGGCGAAATTATGTTGTTTCTTTCAAGATAGCTAAGCAATCTTTTGTTCAGAACCTTCTCCATAATTTTGGACAGCGTGGTGAGTACAGATATAGGCCTATAGTTCTCGACACGGTCTCCATCCCCACCCTTAAATACTGGTGTAACTAACGCCTTCTTAAAAGTGTCGGGGAAAATACCTTAATACCTTAAAATACGTGTCCAATATTTTTTTGAAATCTATCTGACGGTTTTTTTTTTTATTATTTTTATTAGATTTCTTTCATAAACTACCCTATTGTTTACTGTGCCATAGTAATAATTGATAATATTAACTGTGTCTGTAACTATCATTTAATTATATTTCAGCTAAAGCGACCATTATAGGATCCCAGTATACACACAGGTACAGTACAGTTAGTAAATAACTTTTTAGAAACCTTTTTTACAAGTTTCTCAATACTGCACTTTTTAACTTCTAATCAAGAACAAACGCTGTACTCTTTTCAATTACAATCAAACCGGGAAGTGACATACGTCTGACGAACTAACATCATAATAGGTCCAAATTCAATCTGACAATTGAACTGGATGAACAAAGATTCAATTTGTTACTAGATAACAGTATAATTCTCAAAGGTTTATTCAGACAGATAGACAAGGCTTTCACTAATAAACTATGATTACTTTTCTTACAAATTATGATAATGGAACTACCTAGCTTGATTTAGTAACACTCGAGTTCTTAGAAACACTCAAATTAAATCATTGTTTAATTAAGAGACAAGACAATACTGTAAGCTCTCAGCATTGTCATTTACAATTACCTAATTATGTTGGAGTTGGAGTGTAACCATAATGAAATTATCATCATTTACTTTTTCTAATTTATTTAATTAGGTATAATAATTACAAACGTAGAAATGGAAATTACTGATGAATAAACGCAAATGTCATTACGACTGTGCACCACAGCAAAACATCAAAGACTATCAGAAATTTCCTCCCTTTCAGCAATAACAAATGACGTAAGAAAACAAAATGGCGAAGAACACAACAAATGACTCCCATTCTCCGCCATCAATGGAACCCCATTCACCGAGCGTGTCCAAGACAAATTCCTTAACGTGCCTAATTGTGCTAACATTTACTTCCGTAATCACGTAGGTACAATGAACGGAAGGGGCTATAAATAATCTAGAACCCTACGGATCTCCGGTCCGTTGTTATACACTAGTGATGCACGACTCGATCCGATACTTCACAGTATCGATATAATAGGATGCGATACTCCGATATTTTGGATTGATACAATAATATTGTAATGAGGAAAGATTTGAAGATTTTTTATGAGTATAAGAAACGGTGGATAAGCTGTATGAAGGATGATAAGGCTAGAAAAGGTATCTGTTGAGATGATGAGACGTATGGAAAAAGACATGTTACTCCCCAAATACGTTGGGCATGAGATTTATGATGATGAAGATAACAATAGGTATAGGTATCAGAATGAATAAATTATATCGTGCCAAACAAATTTTGCCTGTATTGTGTGCCTCATAAGACTATAGTCTTATGATGAGACGATTCTATATCTAGATCAAAGCCATACAATACGATCCTAGTATCGCATCGAGTTCAATATATCGATAAAATAGTGTGCATCTCTTCTATACTTCAATAAATAACGAAATGATTATTTTTATCGTCCGAACAATATTGCCTAAGTAAATATCGGAAGGCACAATGGAAAGAAATAGGCGTTACGAGCCACATTATCCGATTGTGTGTTTAGGGTATCTAATGGGCTTTGTGAGTTATCCACATAACTCACAAAGCCTTGGGGTAAGGGAGAATACCTGCAATAAGGTTGCTTGATTGGACTAAAATTATATTTAAGCAGGTGAATATTCATATTAGGCTTACAATAATTATGATCATGTTTTGATTTTTTTAAGCATTGCGAAAGAAGAAAACGTGATGTGTGTGCCTAAGTCCTCACTTAACCCGGGTAACGAGTGCACGTACCTACCTTTAAAATGGTTCATCTACTTACTAATAATAATTTTGTGGTTTCATTCTATTATTATTTACTTAATGTTTCTAGTTCTACTATTGAGCGACTAGTAAAATAAAACGCAGTTTACGCCAACTAAGTAACAACAAACGTATAAATCCGTAAAAATATTTCGCCAATTCGCGATTCAAACAGACAATTCCAAGAATTACGAAGATATTTTCAAGCACTAGTTCCACTATACAGATAGATACAGAAGGCCAGAGTCTACAATTGCCACTTTCGAATATAATAGGACAATAATATGAATAACGTTAAAACGGTTATGACGCAGTTAATATCATCAATATTGTATCTGTGACCATTTCACGAATTCTTATGAATGAGGCCTAGTTTGGGCCTTTTTTACCACGTACGATTAAGTTCATATAAATCCTATTCCAATTTTCGAATTTATTGGCTTAGCTACTCGGATTTCTTGAAATTTATTACAGATGAAAATTGGGTAGAGTTGGGATGAATATATTCACGTGTTCTGATGTGCCTCTGTATGTTCACCTGTTAATCAGAGTGAACCTTTCGTACGTATCTACCCTGTGTTTCTACAAATGTATTTTCAATGTACATTCCGTCTGCATGTTTCTTATTTGCTATTCAAAGGAAACGTACAAAAACTACACGTTTACATTCAACTAACAAGGCTTCAGGTTCCCGTATGCAATACTTACTAGAACTTATTTTTATTTTTATTTTAATCGGCAAAGAACGCAGCGAGCGAAGTGTTTTTGCAAACTGAATTTATGTTTGTTTCTCGTTTTTAGTGAATTTGTGGAAGATCATTTGATTGTGTTATTTTTAAGGGTTTTGTTTTGTTAATAGGATTTCTTTTTCTCGTATAACCGTATAGACGTGCATTTGAGAAGCACTATTTGTAGAGGCTTTAAAGTGGTCGCTACTTTAATACAGTAAGTGTAATTTTAGCTAAATGTTTTTTTTTTTTTGAGCCAATATTGTATCACAGCTTGGTAAAGCTCAATAGCTTTCCAGAGCGCCTCATGCCGTTTCCTCTGGCCAACCTCTCATAAATGCCTCTGGGTGGTCACCCCAGTTTCTTCTAGACCTCTCTTGTCGACAAAAACCGTCTTTTGGCACCCACTGGGTGACTGACGTGTGTTATATTTTATACTAGCAATCCGCCCCGGCTTTGCACAGGTGCAATGTACTAGATATAGGTAAACATTACTCTATCTTTTTCTTAAAACTGCTTTATAATGCAATTGGTTGCGGAGTTTAAATGATCTAAGCGAACAAAGAGCGGGAACATCTTCGTTTTACACCATGAAATGAAGCCTAGAACTTTGCCACTTCCACCGCGTCATCGGTAGTACCACAAAAGTCACTTTGACTGCTTGTTTCATGTATAAGGGTGTCCTGCCTTGAGATGTCGTGCGGTGTTCCACAGGGATCGGTTCTGGGGCCGCCCTTGTGGAACATCGGTTACGACTGGGTGCTGCGCGCCGACCTCCCTAGCGGCGTCAGCGTAGTCTGCTACGCGGACGATACGCTGGTGCTAGCTCAGGGTGGGTCGTACGAGGCGGCGGCCGACAATTTGACACGCGGGGTTGCGATAGTCGTAGAGAGGATCCGGCAGCTGGGTCTCGAGGTGGCGCTTCACAAGTCGGAGGCCATGGGCTTCCATGGACGTGGGAATGCGCTGCCGTCGGGATCCCAGTTAATGGTGGGAGGGGTTCCCATCGGCGTCGAGTGTACTTTGAAGTACCTAGGACTCGTCCTCGACAGCCGGTGGAACTTCGTGGAGCACTTCCGACGTTTGGCTCCCAGACTGGAGCGGGCCGGGGCTGCCTTTAGGTGGCTCTTGCCCAATCTGGGGGGGCCAAACGCCTCCTGCCGGAGGCTCTACGCGGGGATCGTGCGGTCCATGGCCCTTTACGGGGCACCGGTGTGGGCGCCTGCTCTGAGGAAGCGGGCCGCCCACTACCTGAACGTGCCCCAAAGGGTCATGGCCGTGAGGACGGTACGGGGGTACCGCACGATCTCCCGCGAAGCGGCGAACCTCCTTGCCGGATTGCCGCCGTGGGATCTGGAGGCGATAGTCCTCGCGCGCCTGCATCAATGGCGCGCGGAGGCGCTGCGCCGGGGGGTCACTCCGCTGCCGCGGCAAATTGCTGCGCGGCGGACAGACCTCCGGTGCGATCTCATGGCGGCATGGAGACAGCGACTGTCGCAACCCCGCGCAGGGCACGCCACGATAGTGGCGGTAAGTCCCCTCTTTGAGGAGTGGCTTGAGAGGCGCCACGGCGCCCTCACCTTCCGTCTGACGCAGGTCCTCACCGGACACGGTTGTTTCGGGAGGTACCTGCACCGAATCAGGCGGGAGGAAACGCCCGGATGCCACCATTGCGAGGATCGGCCGGAGGACACGGTGGAGCACACGGTGGAGGTGTGCCCCGCTTGGGCGGAGCCCCGCCGTGTTCTCGTAGCGGCGATCGGCGGCGGCGACCTCTCGCGCCCGGCCCTGGTGCAAGCCATGGTCCGGGGCGAGGAGGAATGGGACGCCGTCGCCTCCTTCTGCGAAGCAGTGATGCTGGCGAAGGAGGTGGCGGAACGCGAGAGGGAGAGAACCTCTCGTCCCAGCCGCCGCGGGAGGCGCTCCGGGCGTCGGGGGTCCCGCGATGACCTCCGGCCACCGTAGACGCGGGCCTGTGGACGGTGAGTGATGGGCTAACTCGCCGTCCGTCCGTCTCACGACGAAAACAGGCCGTGTCGACGGCGCGTTCGTGTTCCACGCGCGCCTCAAAGAGATGTCAGCAACATGGGAGGGGCCCGAAAGGGCCGACGCCTGTCGGAGCCGCGGGTAGTCCAACGGTTATCGCGGCCTCGACATAGAGGGCGAAGAAGGAACATGGGTGGTTTTTAGTCAGTAGAAGTCTGACACTCCCTTTCGCTCTGCCCAAGAGCGGGAGGGGTTATTCGATGATTTTACACCCACCAAAAAAAAAAAAAAAAAAAAAAAAAAAAAAAAAAAAAAAAAAAAAAAAAAAAAAGGGTGTCCCAACTAACGATGAGCAAATTTTTGTATGACAACGTTTCATTTGGTAGAATTATTGTTATGCTGAATATTATAATGCCACAAAACGTTTTGGGACATTTATCATTTGGCAAACATTTCACTAGGTTACATGACTATTAGACAAATGTTTTGTCAGTGTATAATGATAAAAAAGAAGACTAATTTTTATTTACATTTTTTTTTTGAGAAACTCAAAAATAATATGAAACCTTTAAATTGGCAGCAATGCAGAGTAATAACTTTTCCTGAGACCCTGAGTATGTACTGAGACCCTGACATCCCTGCAAACCCGCTACTAGGAAAACTTTTATGCAAGAGCGAGCAAAGCGAGAGCGGGACTTGGGGCACCCCAACTCGGATAGGTTAGGTCAGAGGGGATGGCGGAGTCGAGTGCCGCCATAACCTTTTTTTTTAATTTTTAAACCCCCTTGTAGTAGGTTCCCCGCGGTTCTGGCTCCGTCGACTGGGCCTAAATGGGTTAGGTTCCAATAACTTGATTTTGGTAAACAAACTAATAAATGAATAATACGCAAACTAAAACATTCTGCCAATTGAAAGTTGGCATTTTAAAAAGCGTCATTTGAAAAACTGACCAAACGTACAGTTGGTAACTGTGAGATTGGGAAATAGAACAAAATTATATTATAAGTTTTCAAAAAAATATTTGGCGAAATAAAATTCTGCGAAACGTTAGCTGGCAAGTGAAAATCTGGCAAACAATTTTCAATGAAAAGGCAGAGAACCGTGTGTTAGTATTATTGTGTGTACAAAGTCGAAATGGGACTGTCACCGGCTGGGGTCGTAACTTCATTCAGATGACTGTGCACAATCTATACGAACCCTAACCTACGCAACGATGGCATGGATACGAAAAGGTGAAATCTATTCTTGCAGTGATTTCCTAGCGGAATTTATTTTGTGTACATTTCTCCTACAGCATGTTTTTTCAGGCTTTTTTATTGAAACTGAAACTTTCTGTATATACTCTACGTATATAACTGGCAAGTAAACTACTATTTATTTTCCACTAGCTGTTGCCAGCGGCTTTGCCCGCTACAACTCGAAAATTATCCTACCGGAAGATAAAGTCGGGATAAAACTATCCTATGTAGGTACATAGCCATATAGCATGTCGGTATTTATTGACACACTACAGGTGTAGTGTATCAATAAATACCGACATGCCTTACTGTTGGGGCGAGCAGTGGTGGGGGTGTGGTCGAGTAGTCGGTGCACAGACCGCGCACTCTCTACTGGTCGGCCGTGCGAGTAAGATGAGCGCGTTGAAACCCACACTGTGATGTTTTACTGAATTCACTATACCCAACAACCTAATAGTGTCCTGCACAGTACCAAATTTTATTCAAATCCGTTCAGTAGTTTTTACGTGAAAGAGTAACAAACATACACACTCACGCACTCGCAAACTTTCGCCTTAATAATGCTTCAGATTTCACAAAAAAAATAATTAAAGTCACATTTCGTGTATGTCTGCATAGTTGCAGCTTTCACCATAATATTAAGGAATTTATTCAAGAAGTTGCAAACAAGAAGGTGGATAGACAAATATTAAACTACTAACATAATTTTAGAGAAATATTGATGTCTGTAATGCGGCGCAAGGGCAGGTCGCTACTTCGATAGTAATGGATATAAATGTGCTTTAACCAGCAAAACAAGTCGGCTGCTACTGGATATTTAATCTAGAAATGTTTACCCAACGGTTTGCGGTGAGGCACTGAGGTCGATGGTAGTTACTGAGAATTTTCACTACAATTCTGTTAGATTTCCAAGTATTGAAAATGAGTTTGTGTTTCAATTACACAGGGTGGTTATTTCTTGGTATTACAAAAGGGAAATTGAGGGGTGAGGCAGGAGTTTGACAGAAACGTTAAATTGTAAGAGGGAACCTGGACGTGAACCTGGTCGCAAACTCGATTGTGGATGTTTTCCTGGGTTCAATTCCCAGATCAGGGTTTTTTCCATCAGAAACTTATCTGTAGCAAACACGGAGCCTGAACTGTGCCCGATAGATGTCAAATGTGAACTGCCAGCTTCTATGACGATATTGTCTGTCACCGTTTTTATAGCAGTTGTGATGAAAAAAATACATGAAGTCAAATGTCTACCTATATTTAACTTATGACATGATAACAATGAGCCATTACTGTAGTTAGTTCATGTTTCAAATGAATGAAACTGGTCTCTAAAATCAACATTAATCATTAATTGAGGCAAAACTTTTGACAATGAAAACTCGTGTACTCATTGTGATTAAAACTTTGAAATAACTTCTATTACTAATAGAACAGAACCAACATCCTAGAACATTTTGCATACAAACAATAATTATTATTGTAGTTCAAATCCGCTACAATACGTTCCCTCATGTTTCATGCGTCCCAAGAAGTAATTGTTGTTTTGGAGTCCTTAAATTAATCCTAACGCTCAAACCACAGAATAAGTAGTTGCAGAAGGTTCACCCAATAGAACGAGTGAATAACCATGCAATCGTAGATACTCCTCATGTACAGCGAGTGCAAACGTACTTGTGACCGCGACTGATTTAGAGTATCCCACCAGCTACCAGACTATAACTTATATAGTGTTTAACACGGTTTTTGAACTCACAGGGAAAAAATAAGTAAAGCCTGGATTGCCGATTGACGCAATTTGCATTATTTGAAATAGCTGCGTACTGACTGAGCGCACAGCTTCACAAGGCAGCCTCGGATGTATGCCGCGCTACACAATCATTTTCATTATTTAATTGTTTTCCTCGGGTGAGGCACGTCCTGACTGACCGCGTGAATTGCTTCGCGAGCATGCCTTGCGAGGCTGCGCGCTCAGTCAGTACACGGCTAATTATGAATGTAGCTTGAGATCATCGCGTTTCTGGGATCATGGCAGTGCCCTCGCCAAGCCGAGAAATAAAGCGGCACGGCCGTACCATCCTTTTCTCGAACCAGTTCAGGCCATTTTCGACCTCCTGTATCGTATCATATTTTAACCTTATCAGGCTTCTAGTTTTGCGATGGCCAATTCAGTCTATTATTATTTAAAACATCAAAGATTTTTAAGTAGGGACTGAATAAATTAACTGACTTGGTTCTGGTGGTGACATGGATCTCACTACTTTTCACGGTGGAAGAACTGAGTTGCGCGACATGGCTTTTTTACAAGTTTTGTTTTTAGTGGGTCTAAAGCCGACTGTACACTCTCAACAGAGAGCTCTTCTTATGTTTCATCCGAGTTATAGGACGGAAAACAAGCAAGGAGAAAGGAGACTAGACAGGCCCTATTATTACAGTCTCGTAAACGCTCTGCTACAGAATATCCGTAACCCACTATGATAATATGAAGATGGCCTTCTGTAGATACTTACTCATTCAATTTCGTTACGTAGATTTGCGAACTTTGCGTAACTTCATCCTTATTAGAAGTAACATGTCTCAACAGGATTTAGAATTTAGATATGTCGGGATTGAGACGTTTATTAACAATCACGGTTTTGGTTAGTTATTCCTTGTTGGGTAAATAAAGTTTTGGAAAGTTTGCTGTCGAATGGGATGTTAAATAATTTTGAATATTACTGAATATTTAGTGAACTTGATAACTATTGACCTTGACGATTAATAGAGAGAGTGGTATATAAAACGTGTGATGCCCTAAGAAAAACAGGACTTTGTTTGAAAGATGAGGAAGATAATAATTATCTTCCTCATCTTTCAAACAAAGTCCTGTTTTTTGATATTAAAGAGACTAAATATTATTTAGTCTCTTTAATATCAACAATATAGGGTAGTTAACAATAAAAATATATATATATTAATATTTTTTTTTCCTTTTTTACAATATAGGGTAGTTAACAATAAAAATCTAATTAGTCCGTCAGATAGATTTCCAAAATATATTGGACAGGTATTTTTATTTTTTTCACTTAAACAAAAGATAAAGACGATACAGTGCTTCGAAAAGTCGCGTTAAGGTGGAAGCTCACATCTGGCCCGCGAAATTCGGCAATTTGCAGGCCAGTGCTTGGTTGTATGTTTATGAAAATTTGATTTGCGACTGTAAGACGTATGAAGTTACCGAATTATAACCATCAAAATTACTAACTACTAAAGAACGACGACTAAATTACTAAAGAATGACTTTTACATGCAAAAATCAATCTTGACATGAAAATGAACTTGGAGGGTTGTATTGATAATTTTGATGAGAGAACCTCTCGTCCCAGCCGCCGCGGGAGGCGCTCCGAGCGTCGGGGGTTACGCGATGACCTCCGGCCACCGTAGACGCGGGCCTGTGGACGGTGAGTGATGAGCTAACTCGCCGTCCGTCCGTCTTACGACGAAAACAGGCCGTATCGACGGCGCGTTCGTGTTCCACGCGCGCCTCAAAGAGATGTCAGCAACATGGGAGGGGCCCGAAAGGGCCGACACCCGTCGGGGCCGCGGGTTGTACACTAGTTCGCGCCTCGACATAGAGGGCGAAGAAGGAACATGGGTGGTTTTTAGTCAGTAGAAGTCTGACACTCTCTTTCGCTCTGCCCAAGAGCGGGAGAGGTTATATGATGATTTTCCACCCGCCAAAAAAAAAAATCGTGTGACGTCACAAGGTTAGTACTTTTTTTACCCACAAAGAGACGTAAAAAGACACATGATCTTTGACTCGTTTCATCTTTGTCAATTTTTATTGATTTGATCAAACAAAAAATACGTATCCAATATTTTTCGATAGTCTAACAGACGGACTAATTAGAATAATATTTTTTTAAGTCAGTAAACATCCCTATTATGATGGAACTTAAGAAATCAGGAGCTTTTGTCATCATCTAGCCCAGCCTTTTCCCAACTATGTTATTGTCGGCTTCCAGTCTAACCGAACCCAGCTGAATACCTACTATTATTTTACATGGACTGACTGCCAAACTGACCTCCACAACCCAGTCAGTACTAAATAACTATACGAGCACCACTTGGTAAGAGTGGTTGTCAGACGTTCGAGCATTCTGTACATCAAACTAAGTACCCCTACGCAAATTTTTTTTCTGGGAAACGACTTTTTTTTTGGGGTCAAAAATCTCATTTTACGGTAAAACTCAATGTAGCACTTTTAAAACATTGTGCTAGTGGATGCTTTGAATAGTAAGCGGGTAATGGAGGTAATTTAAGTAAATTAGTAGTAGTGTTTGAAAATCAATTAAAACTATTTACAGACAAAGCTAAAACTATAAAGACCAAGATTATCAATCCTCCACAAAGAGACTGGATTAACAAGGACATTATCGCTGAAATCAACCAGAGGAACATACTATCGGCAGAACATAAAACTAACCTTAGTAACGACACACTAAAAACCGAATTCACGAAGAAAAGAGATTATGTAGCTAAATTAATATCAAAAACAAAAAAATCCTACTATTATAATGAATTTAACAAATGTATTAGTAAACCTAAGAAAATGTGGGGCCTAATCAATACCTTAACAAGTAATAAAATAAAACAGAGTTGTGTTCCTCCAAAATTAGTAGTAAACAACGATAACATTACCGAGCCAAATCATATTTGCCAAATATTTAACGAATACTTTGCTACAATTGGACCACTCCTAGCGAACGAAATACCTAGTTCATTTCATCACGATCATGACTGCGCTTTACCAAATTCTATAACCCAAAACGTTGAAAATCTTTCCAGTTTTAGCCCGTGTTCTGCTAATGAAATAGCAACCCTTATAGCTAAACTCGATCCAAATTGCAGCACTGGCCTAGACGGAATAAATACCAAAGTAATTAAAACCGTTAAAAGTTTAATCGCAAACGATCTGAGCAAGTGTCTGAATAAATTACTGGATGACGGGAACTTCTCTGATACACTAAAAATAGCAAAAGTAACACCAATCTATAAATCAGGCCCTACCACAGATGCAGGAAATTATCAACCTATCTCAGTGTTGCCTGTAATGTCAAAAATATTAGAAAAAATTATTCACAAGCGATTAGAAAAGTATCTTATTCTATTAACTTCATCACCGATCGACAATATGGATTTAGACCCAGAAGTAATACTACTACAGCCACTATTGATCTCATCACTAAAATTAAACAAAACATAGACAGAAAAAACATAGCCCTGGGTATTTTTATTGATTAAAAAAAGGCTTTTGATACAGTTAGCCACAAACTACTCCTAAAAAAACTGGAATCAATAAAAATCACGGGAAAAGCTCTAAAAATGCTCGAGTCTTACTTAAAAAATCCTTCGCAAGTGGTCAAACTTGGTAATCACCAAAGTGATGCACTACCTATTACATGTGGCGTCCCACAGGGATCTATCTTGGGACCCTTACTTTTTTTAATATATATAAATAATATAAGCGAAATTAAACTACATGGTCACCTTACCTTATACGCCGACGACACTTGTTTATTTTACTTCGGATCTTCCATCCATCACATTATCTCACAAGCACAAGAAGATTTAAATACCCTATTCGCATGGTTTCAGTTCAATCTCCTAACAATAAATATCTCTAAAACAAGTTTTATAATATTTAAGGCTAAAAATAAATCGATTCCACCCTATGACCCTCTAACAATTAATGATATCCCGCTACAGCAAAAACCATGTGAAAAATACCTCGGTCTAAGAATGGACAGCTCACTAACGTGGAATGCTCACATAGATCACATAAAGAGTAAACTTTCGGCACTCTCCGGGTCATTGCGTAACATTGTTCGTTGTATTCCACCAAAACTGCGGTATACTATTTACAACTCCCTAGTAAAGCCACATCTACTTAACTTAATCGAAATTTGGGGCAGTGCTGCTAAAACAAAATTATCTGAACTTCAAATTACCCAAAATAAAATCATAAAAATACTATTTAACTACCCATATCTAACATCTACCAGCAAAATTTATCAAGACACAAAAATAATGAACATAAAACAACTTTACATTTACAACACATGCATTTTCATCAGAAATATTCTTGACAAAAGCGTTCACTCAAACTTAACACTCACTCAATATAAACAAGTTAGTCAACGCAGTACACGGCGAGCAAGCTTGCTAGTTTTACCGAAAACAAGAACTAACTATGGCAAAAAAATGCTAACTTTTGAAGGAGCACAGCTTTATAACAAATTACGGTCCTGTATAAGAAATGTACACTCTTTCAATGCATTCAAAACTCAACTTAGCCAGCACATAATTGCGGATCGATCACTTCTGGAGAAATGAATGCATTGGAAGGGTAACTATTAAGTTGTAATACTGATGACGAACTTATTGTAATCTATATTTTTAGTATTGTTCTCAAGTAAGTGACTAATGTTTTTATTGAGAATAAAGTTTCTTTAAACCGAACCGAAATTAATAACCTGAAAAACTAGTATTTACAAAAACAGCTGAGAAAAATTTGGAGCTTTGACCCCATATATCTCCGTAACTAGGGGGTTCCCAGGTATGGCCTAGACCCAAAAAATGATCGAAGTGGTGGGGAGAACAAGTGCCCTTCGTTTGCGTTAAGGTCACTTTTACACCCTTTATTTTTTTTTCTTTACTTTGTATGGACTTTTTTGTCTGAATTATATGTTTTTTTTTTTTTTTATAGTGAGAACTGTTCGTGGATGGGTGACCACACCTATATTCTCGGACCAGCTTAGACAAGCTCGGCTAAACCTGTAGATTGATCCAAGTGGCTATTTTTATTTAGCCACGAGATCAGCTGTTGTTACGAACCGATTTTCAAAATTTTAGAAAATGAACTTGCTATACGTTAATATTGGTAAGTTATTAACATTGAGTACGTACAAAGGTTTATTCGGATAGTGGGCCAGGGAACGTTATTTCATTTTCGGTATTCTATCTAGGATTCAGAGTTATGCAAGGCCGTTAAAAGCCTCCCCACACTATAAATCTATCGGGAACGTCCGTCGAACAGATTCAACAGGTTGGATAGTATTTTCAGAGATGAATATCTATGTAATATTAAAATGATCCAAAGTGATGGACAAAGTAACCCTTTTCCTGGATGGCTCTTGTATCATCTGTTGTTAAGTGGTGTGGTTGTGGCAATGTAATCGTCAAAATAACTGATGATAATAATGTTCTAAATTTTTGTTTTACTAAATATCATGATTGTGTGGATTAGTTAGCTGTATCTTTAAATAAACTTATGCTTCAATATTTACCTTCGGAGATCACATTACGTTTTCAAATCTTCAAAGCATTCTGGCCTTAGATGTGTGTTTTGATATTAACATACCTGTTCAACAGACTCCTGTGTTCCTGATAGTGGAAACAGTCATATTCTGTCAGTTATAGTTTAATCTCAAGTGATATGGCTCACCCTACTGCACCCTATGAAAAACCAACAGGAAATCTAGACCAATGGAGTAGTCTTGCTAATATCCTACAATATTTTTAGTTGCATTATCTAAACTGGCCTATATCACCTATAAAATTTATAAAACTCAGACTCAATTAAGCGAACTCATTGAATTTAATCTAGTAAATCTCATCTGTGCCTATCGTAAAATAAATAAATAACTGGAAACCTGGATTTCAGTGAGCGGTGATGAAATACAACTCATAAAATGAATTGAGTCAAGGCTTTATGAGGCCGTAAAGTCGGGGTCCCGTGACCACTCCATGTAAAGCGACCAGCGTTGGTAGATTGGAGATTTTTTCATTTAGTGTGGAAAAGAATGTTTTTAGGGAAACAAAATCCTTGTTTTTTTGAGTTTCGTACCACATAACCAGAAAATATATTATACACCGTTACATTTTGATCGTTTTAATCCCTTGAACGGGTGGTTTAACTTACAAAATACTATTCATCAACAGCTTACACAGCATTCTATTTCTTAAAATAAAAAAAATTGGAAGTGATAACGTAATATTCGCAAAATGCATGAAACCAGTAGTAGCACACGAGTTAGTTACCTACGCGTACGCCGCGTCGTCGTCAGTGCGTACCTAACTACCTACCTTCGAGCTTAGGTTAATGAACCCGATCAGCTTAGGTTATTGAGTCGCTCATCTGGTGGTTCACGTAAACAAATTAAATGATTCCAAATTTTCCTTAATACCTTTACGGGCTTAGGACCGTCATAATTGCTTTGTGCCTAGGTGTCGGAACATACCTAATAAAATTAAAAGAATTACTTATGTTAAAAGCGGTAGGTACATGTAAAAATAAGTTCTAACAGGCGCAGAGTTATGGCGTATTTAAAAATGTGGAATCAAAATTACTTACAACGATTAAAAAGAAGAGTTCTGTTACAAAACTAATAATTAATCACTTCTACACTTCACGATAGAGTAATAATTGTTCAAAATGCAAAGGAACCATTCCTTTCGATACATAATCTTGCACGTTTAATTAAATTGTTTTTTTAATTTCAATAATGTGTCTCTGTCACTTTTTAAAACATCGAACGCGTCCACTATCGCACTTTTTATTTGTTCACGAGTTTGATTTTGGTTTCTGTACACCATTCGTTTCACCTCACTCCACAAATAAAAATCCAGCGGGGTAAGGTCCGGGCTCCTTGCTGGCCAAGCCACTGGACCACCCCGTCCAATCCAGTGATCTCCAAACACGGAATTTAGGTGATTACGTACATTACGCTCGTAATGTGCTGGACATCCGTCATGTTTCACACCGTCTTAGAGAAACTAAATTATTTAAATGACATGGTCTTGTGCTGCCCTTAGCGCGCGGGGTGCGCGGGGCGCGCGCCTTTTGCATTGCCAATCAAATAAGGTTTGGGGGCGGGGTTTGCTCTAGCATTGGCTAATTTTTGTGAGTCCACGTTGACTGCGCTTACGCGTCATTGTTGTTAGTATCGAATAGTGCCTACTAATGGTTCGCATTGTTTTTTCACTAATGCGAGAATTAATTCGAGTTTAAAAGAAAAAAACCTTTTTTATTTTATTTTGTCTTTACAAATCGATGGTACTTCATGCACCTGATTGACCCTCCACGGGATTAAAACGATCAAAATGTAACGGTGTATGTATATACAGGGTGTTTGGAAGGGAGCTGTACATACGCCTAGGGTAGAAACTAGGGATAGTCTGCTACCTACCCCCGCCCATTATATTGACCTTGGCCTCAAGGTTTTTTTTTAATTTATTATTATTTTTTATTTGACTTTTTTATGATTTTTTGACTAAAACTACCTGTAGCTCAAAATCTATCCATGGGACCGGTCGGCTAATGGTCTTGTTTTAATCGTTAGAGTCTTAGGGTCCTGCAAAAAATTATTTTACACCAGAAAATTGTGGAGAAGAAAAGTTATGGGGCCTGAAGTACCGTAGTAAGGTAAAGAAATAATTTTAAGGGCAACTTTCTATGGGGTTGGGCCAAGGTCAATATAATGGGCGGGGGTAGGTAGCAGACTATCCCTAGTTTCTACCCTAGGCGTATGTACAGCTCCCTACCAAACACCCTGTATATATTATACACTCCTAAGTACCAAATTTAACATGTCGCGTCGTGCAGGTTTAACCTTAGACGCACAGGCAAATAAAAGATGTGATAATAAAATAAAGGTGTGCATTGCGAGTCCGTGTGGTTGGGTCAAAAAACTTGGTTCTATACTAGCCTATAATTATTACATCTAATAAAATAAAAAATGATAATAGTTTTTCCTGCAATGGAGCGTAGCATTTTGGGTGTCAAAAGACAAGATAGAATTCGAAACACCACGCTGCGCTCCAAAACGGGCATAGTAGACGTTGGCAAGAAGGCTGCTAGACTAAAATGGGATTGGGCGGGTCACGTCTGCCGCATGCACGATGACCGCTGGGCAAAAGTCTCAACACGATGGCTGCCGGAAGATGGACGGCGCCGCCGAGGCCGGCCCAGAAAGAGGTGGCGAGACGATCTGGACGCGCACCACGAGGGTTGGTTTGAGGTGGCTCAAGAAAAGAGCACTTGGAAGGATTTGGGGGAGGCCTTTGCCCAGCAGTGGGACAGTACAGGCTATTAAAAAAAAAAAAAAAATAGCTTTTCCTACAAAATGCATAATTTTGGGGAACATTCAGATACAGTCATTCCGTGTGGATGGGTCAAAAAACTTGGTTCTGTACTAGCCTATAATTATTACATCTAATAAAATAAAAAATGATAATAGTTTTTCCTACAAAATGCATAATTTTGGGGAACATTCAGATACCCGATCTAGCAACCCTGAAATCGGCTGTATAAAGAAAATTTTCTTTTTTACCTAAGAACCTTTGTTGTTAGATTGATGAAGTCTCCGTTCGGAGTCATTTGTAATTTTTATTGAAGAAACTCCTACCTAAGGTGCTTTTTGTGACCTTTGAATGTAAGGTTCGTAATATAGTTGCGTTGCGTAAAGGCTGTTTGTATTTTTCTTGAGTAAAATCTCACACCGGTAATTCCTTGCAGGGTCGGGTAGAGGTATGGCTTAAATTACACCCACATGTTATCAGTAAACCCATTCGCCATTTCGTCATTATGCAAGTATTGCGTTTAATCATTGATTTTAGTCCTACAATAGGGGATGTTTACTGACTAGAAAAATTGTGATTCTAATTAGTCCGTCAAAAATCAAAAATCAAAAATCAAAATCATTTATTTCAAGTTGGCCAGTTACAGGCTCTTTTGAATAGTCGAACAAATACTAAATTTTAATAAGCTAATAAACTAAGCTACAGTCCCACTCACAAGGCATAATAACTGTCAGTGTACTGTAGTTGCCGATTCCAAAGCGTTGGTCTCATGAGAAGAATGGCAAGAAACTTCATGGATACTCTTTTAAATCATAATATTGTTACAAAACTTTGGTTACATCATTCATATCGAGATTGGTATATTATCATGTGAGAACGATGTAGCAAGTTATGCACGATAAGTGTCGACAGTAAAGCCAAAACGACGATTTAAAAATAATATAATAATTCAAACAAGCCGTGGCAACTAAGAGGTGACCAGTTACAACTGACAGCACCCGTTCACGAGCATGACGCATGGATCAGCCACCATTCCACTCAACCATTTTAAAGGGAACGAAATGACCCGACACACCCGCCACCATCAGCGAGACATTTAAGTGAGCATGACACACTCTTAATCGCCAGGGCATATCCAAGTCAAATAAAAAATAGAAAAATAAATGTAGGTATTCCAGAGAATGACAGCTTTCTAGTACATAGTACTCACACAATATGTGCTATGCGACTATATAATACTAAAGAGATTGAATTTATACATTGCAAAGATAGTTGTACAATCTTCTTCTTTCTTCTTCCTATTAAATGCTATTCATTTAAGCGTCCTGTCCTTGTGGAGCAGGACCGGCATTGAGCCAAGCATTTTTATCAGCGATATAATCGTCTAACTTGTAATATGCTTGCTTGCATAGTGTGCGTTTGATACATGTTTTAAATTTCGTCTCATTCAGTTCAAGAATGCTTTGTGGAATTTTGTTATAGCATCTCAAACAGTACCCCATGAAAGATGAGTCTACCTTAGCGAGTCTGAAGCCTGGCTGCACTAACTGGTCCCTATTCCTAGTAATATAATTGTGTCTGTCACCTCTTTTACTAAAAAGATGCAGATTTTTTCTCACATACATTATGTTTTCGTAGATGTACTGACAATGCACCGTCATAATGTTAATGCTCTTAAATAGTTCTCTCAGAGAATCGCGCCTACGAAGACCATATATTGCTCTGATGGCTCGTTTTTGCAGAATAAAAATAGATTCAATGTCTGCAGCTCGTCCCCATAACAAAATGCCATAAGACATTAGGCTATGAAAGTAACTAAAATAGACCAGCCTAGCGGTATCTACATCAGTAAACTGACGAATTTTTCTAATGGCATATGCTGCTGAACTTAGCCGCCCTGCAAGAGATGTTAAATGAGCACCCCATTGTAGCCGTGAATCAAGCGTAATCCCCAAGAAAACCGTTTCATCTACGAATTCTAGTTTCTCGTTATTTAATAGAATATCACAATCACTACTTTTAACATTTGGTAAAGCAAATCTTATGCATTTTGTCTTTTTTTCATTTAATACTAAATTGTTTGCTGTGAACCAATTATGAATCTGAAGTAGGGCTTTATTCACATCATCTAGCTTTTGAGCCCGTCTATTTATCTTAAAAATTAGGGAAGTGTCATCAGCAAATAACACCATATTCTGAGGTTGGTTTTTCAATAAATAGGGTAGATCATTAATATATACCAGAAAAAGGAAAGGGCCCAATATTGAGCCTTGCGGAACCCCCATTTTTACTTTTAAACCCTGTGAATTAACACCATTTATTTGGACATGTTGTTGCCTTTCACTCAGATAAGATTTTACTAAACTAAGTGCAAGTTTACCTAGTCCATAATGCTCAAGTTTCAAAAGCAATGTGTCGTGATTCACGCAATCAAATGCTTTTGAGAGGTCACAAAATATTCCTACAGCATCTTGGGACTGTTCCCACGCATTAAATATGTGCTTTAATAAAGTTACACCGGCGTCAGTTGTGCAACGTCCTTTAGTGAAACCGTACTGTTGATCGTGTAAGATTCTGTTGGTGTTAAAATGATTGAGCATTTGGTTAAGCATAACTTTTTCAAAAACCTTGCTAAAAGCTGGCAACACCGATACAGGTCTATAATTATTAGTATCTTTACTGTCACCAGATTTGAAAAGAGGTATGACCTTACTGTGTTTCATTAAATCTGGGAAAACCCCTTGGTCTACACACAAATTAAATATTGAAGCTAAGTATGGTGCAATAGTCTCAACTATGGATGTACAAACTTTGATAGACATTCCCCATAGATCTTCGGTCAGTTTAATTTTTATTTGCCGGAAAGCTTTAATTACCTCCGTAGGGTTTATATGTTTAAATTTAAATTCAGCCAGGCAACCAGGCACGTTCGCCTTCAATAAACCAATTGAGACTTCAGGTGAGGAATTAAGAGCCTCCGTTGTTTTTAAAGGAATATCAGTAAAGAAATTTACAAATTCTTGAGCTACTTCCTGATTATCGCTTTTAGGACCACATGCTGTATTTAATGTGTAGCTAGTGGTACGTATTTTTTTCCTGTTAGTCTCGTTATTTATGACTTTCCAAACTGTTTTTATTTTATTTTCTGCTGTTTTGATCTTTTTGCCTATGTGAAGGGCTTTAGCAACCTTGCAAGTATTTCGAAATATTTTTGAATACTTTGCAGCATACTTGTTAAAAGTTTCAGTGTTTATATAAGGCTTAAGGCCATACAGTTCAAAAAGTCTTTCCCTACTTTTTCTGATACCTCTAGTTGCCCAATCACTAAATATAAATTTAGGGCTAACACTTTTAATCTTCTTCTCAAAAGTTTTATTGAATTCTGTGTGAACTATTGAAAAGAAGTTATCATACAATTTATTTATATTAATATCATCCACATGATGGTTCATTTCACATAACTTGTTCTGTAGGAAAATATTATATTTATTTAATTTGCTAGTTGTTAAAGGTCTAAATGTAATCTGAACTTTTTGTAATGGTGTGTTACACTTAAAAGTTACGGTTTGTCCGCTATGATCAGACGGCAGGCAATTTACTATGGCTTTATCTATGTAATCACAATCGCAGAAAACATTGTCTATACAAGTAGCAGAAAATGAGGTGACCCTAGTAGGTTCTATAAAAATGTTGGTTAAATTAAATGACTTAAAAAGATTTAATAACCTACTGCTAATTGAATTTTCTTCTAAAATATTGACATTGAAATCGCCACAAATAATTACAGATTTATTACTGGCAGCAAGTTTTGCCAGGACATCTTCTACTATTGATTCAAACAAGGGAAAGTTTTGATTGTTTGGGGGTCTGTACACACACACAATTACATGCTTATCTAGCTCAACACAGGACAGTTCGACGCAATGTTCAACCGAAAGACCTACAATGTCATTACGTTGCTTATATTTAACACAATTTTTTAATAATATTAGGGAACCTCCACGCAGCATTGATTTACGGTTAAAACAGCTACCCACCGTATAGTTTTCATAATTAATAAGCATTTGGTAATCTTTGAGCCAATGTTCAGTAAAACAAATAATGTCAAACATACTTTTCTCTAAAAACAATTCTATTTCTAATAATTTGGAAGAAATGCCTTGGATATTTTGGTGGAATAAATTCAAAGTGTTCTGCTGAGGCCCTTTTTTACTAACTAATTTAGTGCAAGAAGATACCTTTCTGTTGGTAGGTTTAACAATATTGTTAATGGTACCTTCTGTTGTCTTACTTCCTAGTTTAAACTAATATCTGGAGTCAGCCCAGAGTCTCCTGTGCTATCACCAGACAACAAGATTCCATCACTAAAAACTCCTAATTGAGAATTTTCCACGGTGACATATGGAACATCCTCCGTACAATGTTTGTAAACATTTATAGCACTAGTGCTATATTTATTTGAAGTCACCTCCTGTACATAAGTACCATGACTAATAGTCGCAGTGTTAACAATGTAAGAAAACTCGTCTGTTAGATTATCGAAAAATATTGGATACGTATTTTTTGTTTTATCAAATCAATAAAAATTGACGAAGATAAAAACGCGTCAAAGATTTGAGTGGGGGTAGCTGACGTCACTGACCGCTAAAAATGTCATACTAATGTGTTAGAGTATGACGTCACACGAGTTTTCAAAGCACTGTATCGTCTTAATTGTTTACTTACGTGTAAAAAGAAAAATACGTGTACAATATTTTTTGGTAATCTATAAGACGGACTAATTAGATTTTTTTTTGTTAACTTCCCTATTAATAAGTCTGTACACATAAATATATTTTATCCGCTGACAGGTCCTGTGGTAAATCCCGATTTCTTTTTCTTTCAATCTTGATTTCGTTTTATTTCTTCCTGTAGCTTACCCAGATAATGCATATGCTACCTGTTTGAGTGTCAAGCTCCAGTTTGAGTGTCAAGCTCCAGTTGTGTTGCTGGTGGTCTCGACTTAAATAAAACTGCTTTCGATGTGAAGACTATATATAATTTTGACTGGTTGGTTACAAAAAATAAATGGCCGTTGTATGTACACAGTAAGTGACGGCGAGCGAGTCTCCGCGATATGGTCAAGGGCCTAGCGGTAGGTGGGGCGCTGCGGTGACGTAGGATCATGTGTCGTGATCCTACTGACCGGCGCGATGTGATGTTCCAGAACACTACCCGTACATCTATCATCAACATAACTTCAACTAGATCACGGAACCCGTCAACAAAAATGCAAAAGATGTGCTACATACTATTATTTGTGTTGGCTTAATTCGCCACGACCGAATAAATGCACAAACTTATTGACTACGACCATCGAACGATAAACATTAGCTCTGAAATAACAATACTGAAAGTCATGAGCAGATGTATTAGATTAGCGAAGGAGGTGGCGGAACGGGGGCCACGTGATGACCTCCGGCCACCGTAGACGCGGGCCTGTGGACGGTGAGTGATGGGCTTACTCGACGTCCGTCCGTCTTACGACGAAAACAGGCCATGTCAACGGCGCGTTCGTGTTCCACGCCCGTCGAGGCCGCGGGTTGTACACTAGTTATCGCGGCCTCGACATAGGGCTAAGAAGGAACATGGGTGGTTTTTAGTCAGTAGAAGTCTGACACTCCCTTCAAGAGCAGAAGGGGTTATTTGATGATTTTACACTCGAAAAAAAAAAAGATGTATTAGATTTCGAGAGATGACGCAGGCTAACAGTATCCAGTAAGTAGTTTAAGTTTCGAATAAAACCTGCTTGGATAAGGCAGATACACAACATAACATCACGCCTGTTATTCCTATAGGGTTAGGCAGAGGTGTACCTAATAGTACACCTTCATTTAGCCAGTCATGTTTAAGACCTATGTAAAAGAGGACAAGTCTATTGTCAACAACAGCTACTGAGAGTTTCCTGATTGAAAAACCTAGTAACTCTTTGTAAGAACAGGGAATCGAATCCAGGGCTTCATGCTCGGGGCTGCGGGATGTTGTAAGAGATACCGCGGCCTTGACATATACGAGAAGAAGGAACATGAGTGGTTTTTAGTCAGTAGAAGTTTGACACTCCCTTTCGCTCTGCCCAAGAGCGGGAGGGGGTTATTTGAAGATTCCCAACACCACAAAAAAAAAAATATGGCCTCATGCTCAGCTGTCACAACTGCGATCACAAGACCAACAAATCAGTCATGAAAACATGGTTGTCATGACGGTAGATGCAGAACATGAAACGAATAAAAGCCGAAATGTTGTAATTTTTTCAGGTAAGCTTGGTTTTTAGGGTTCCGTAGCCAAATGGCAAAAAACGGAACCATTATAGATTCGTCATGTCTGTCTGTATGTCTGTCTGTCTGTCTGTTTGTCTGTCTGTCTGTCTGTCCGTCTGTCCGTCTGTCCGTCCGTATGTCAGAGTTTATTCCGAGACTATAAGGATTACACAGTTGAAATTTGGCAGGTAGATGTATTCTGTAAACCGCTTTTTGATTTAAAAAATTAAATAAAAAAAAAAATATATAAGATCAAGAGGGGGCTCTCCATACATGGAATTGAAACTAAAAAAACTTTTTTTCATCAAACCTACACATGAGGGATATCTATGGATTGGGTCGTACGAGGCGGCGGTCGACAGTTTGACACGCGGGGTTGCGATAGTCGTAGAGAGGATCCGGCAGCTGGGTCTCGAGGTGGCGCTTCACAAGTCGGAGGCCATGGGCTTCCATGGACGTGGGAATGCGCTGCCGTCGGGATCCCAGTTAATGGTGGGAGGGGTTCCCATCGGCGTCGAGTGTACTTTGAAGTACCTAGGACTCGTCCTCGACAGCCGGTGGAACTTCGTGGAGCACTTCCGACGTTTGGCTCCCAGACTGGAGCGGGCCGGGGCTGCCTTTAGGTGGCTCTTGCCCAATCTGGGGGGGCCAAACGCCTCCTGCCGGAGGCTCTACGCGGGGATCGTGCGGTCCATGGCCCTTTACGGGGCGCCGGTGTGGGCGCCTGCTTTGAGGAAGCGGGCCGCCCACTACCTGAACGTGCCCCAAAAGGTCATGGCCGTAAGGACGGTACGGGGGTACCGCACGATCTCCCGCGAAGCGGCGAACCTCCTTGCCGGATTGCCGCCGTGGGATCTGGAGGCGATAGTCCTCGCGCGCCTGCATCAATGGCGCGCGGAGGCGCTGCGCCGGGGGGTCACTCCGCTGCCGCGGCAAATTGCTGCGCGGCGGACAGACCTCCGGTGCGATCTCATGGCGACATGGAGACAGCGACTGTCGCAACCCCGTGCAGGGCACGCCACGATAGTGGCGGTAAGTCCCCTCTTTGAGGAGTGGCTTGAGAGGCGCCACGGCGCCCTCACCTTCCGTCTGACGCAGGTCCTCACCGGACACGGTTGTTTCGGGAGGTACCTGCACCGAATCAGGCGGGAGGAAACGCCCGGATGCCACCATTGTGAGGATCGGCCGGAGGACACGGTGGAGCACACAGTGGAGGTGTGCCCCGCTTGGGCAGAGCCCCGCCGTGTTCTCGTAGCGGCGATCGGCGGCGGCGACCTCTCGCGCCCGGCCCTGGTGCAAGCCATGGTCCGGGGCGAGGAGGAATGGGACGCCGTCGCCTCCTTCTGCGAAGCAGTGATGCCGGCGAAGGAGGTGGCGGAACGCGAGAGGGAGAGAACCTCTCGTCCCAGCCGCCGCGGGAGGCGCTCCGGGCGTCGGGGGTCTCGCGATGACCTCCGGCCACCGTAGACGCGGGCCTGTGGACGGTGAGTGATGGGCTAACTCGCCGTCCGTCCGTCTCACGACGAAAACAGGCTGTGTCGACGGCGCGTTCGTGTTCCACGCGCGCCTCAAAGAGATGTCAGCAACATGGGAGGGGCCCGAAAGGGCCGACGCCTGTCGGGGCTGCGGGTAGTCCTCTGGTTATCGCGGCCTCGACATAGAGGGCGAAGAAGGAACATGGGTGGTTTTTAGTCAGTAGAAGTCTGACACTCCCTTTCGCTCTGCCCAAGAGCGGGAGGGGTTATTCGATAATTTTACACCCACCAAAAAAAAAAAAAAAAGGGATATCTATGGATAGGTCTTTAAAAATGACATTGAGGTTCTTAAAATCATTTTTTCTTAAAGTCAATCGTTTCAAAGATAGACACATCCAAAGTTGTAAAATGTGTGTCCCCCCCCTCTAACTTTTAAAGTAAGAGAGTGACAATTCTAAAAAAAATATATAATGTAGACAAAAACTACCAACCAAAATTGGTTTGAACTAGTAAGTATTTTTTTTGAATATGTCATAAATCGTAAATCGCAATTTACCGTTCATTCAATCAACTCAATTATAAAAATTATGTTAACATCATGTTACTTGCTGCTACGGAACCCTTCATGGGCGAGTCTGACTCGCACTTGGCCGGTTTTTTATACACTGCTCTGTCTGAAATGGAATGTGAAATGACTTCAACATATATTATAACCATCATCATAATCATCATCATCATCACTTCAGCCAACAGACATCATTGCTGGAGATAGGCCTTTCCCAGGTGTCGCCACACTGACCGGTCTCGTTCGTCTTGCATCCAGTAGGAGCAGCGGTGCATCATCATTAGCACAAAAAACAAAAGCAGTATCAGTATATATTTAAACAAAGAATCAGGTATCGTTTCGACCAGCAATAATATGTAGATTGTCGGGGTGAATTTAAATACAGAAGTATGGTCTCTATCCCGTTTCTACGTACGTACACAAATTCAATATGCATTTATTCCGTATTCTGTGGCTCCAGCTCATTTGAATAACTTTAGAGGATTTCGGGGACTGTCTGTACTTTCGTTACTGAAGTCATCGACCTATGCCCGGTAAACGTGGCCTTTAAAAAAGGATTTGCCTAGTTCGTGTAGTGATCGCATCCGCGACTATTGAACGAGGTCCTGGATTTGATTCCCGACATAGGCAAAGTCAGTTGAGAGCAGCGGTGGCCCAGTGGTGGCGGCCCCGACTTACGAACAGTAGGTTGTAGGTTCGAACCCAGGCAGGCAAATTACTTTGTGTAATTTATTTCATCACCGCTGCTCTCAAAACGGTGAAGGAAAACATCGTGAGGAAACCGGCATGGCTTAGAACCAAACATTCGAAGACATGTGACATCTACCAATCCGCACTGGGCCCGCGTGGTAGATTATAGCCCATTCCCTCTCAAAGAGAGAGGAGGCCGGTGTCCCAGCAGTGGGAACATTAATAGGCTGTTGATGATAGGCAAATTATTATTGGGTTTTTCCATTAGGATTTTTTTTTAATAGCAGGTCCCTATTTCATGGGATTTAAATAGAACTGGCTTAATATAAGTGCAATTTTATACTCCTCTACCTGAGGGTTTGGGGTATTTTCATAGCATTTTTTTTGTAGACTGGGAAATCATCAAATAACTCCTCCCGCTCAGGGCAGAGCGGTAGAGAGTGTCAGACTTCTACTGACTAAAAACCACCCATGTTCCTTCTTAGCCCATTGTGTCCAGGGCCATGGTATCTCTTTCAACCAGCCAGCAGCCCAGGCTGGATTTTTAAATTTTTTATAGTCTGGTATAAAGTTACAAAAAAAAGGAAAGTGAACGACCTCTGATTTTCTTGTCCTGATTTTTTATTGGACTGTGTTAAGTTCTACTTTGTTGTTCCTTTTTCGGGTCGAAAATATTGACAGAAATCAGATTTTCTTAATTCATTTCATACTGGCCTGACAAAACTCTATTGCCGGCTAAAAATTGTTATTTCTCTTAGGAATTTAAACGTTTTTTGATTTCAATGAATGTATTAATATAGCTCTAAAATTATTTTGTAGTCTTTGAAAGATTTCTAAAAAACAGAAAATAAACTTTCAATGAACAGTCTAGACAATCCATTTGGCGATTACAAATCGTACCTTTTATTTGAACCCCTGTATACTTTACACACTTATTTAACATGCTCCTTGTTTTTAACCTATAAAACGTGTTGTAAACCACGAACTGATGATGAAATTGGCTATTTAAACATATGATTTGGTTTCGTCAGTCAGTAAGATTAACATAAAATATTGGATTAAATTTTTTGTTCTAACAAATTAATAAAAATCTATGAAGATAAAAACGCGTCAAAGATCATGGTGCTTGTGACGTCACTTTTCAGTAAAAAATGTACATTTTTCACTGTGACGTCACACGAGTTTTCAAGACATTTTATCGTCGTCATTTTTTGTGTACGTGAATAAAGACAAATATGCGTCCAATACTTTTTGGAACTCTATCTGACGGACTAATTATTTTTTTGTGACTTATTATTGTCCTGCTGTTTGCACATGTCCTGTTATTGGGACATCTTCTTTCCATGTCGTATGGGTAGTGCTTTCTTTGTCGTATGGGTTTCTGGAGCTTTTATGCTGCCCATGGACATCTGACTTGGGTTTACAAGAAATATCCAACAGGCATACTGGTTTCCGCATGATGTTTTTTTATTTGGACACTAGCTGATCCCCGCGGCTTAGTCCGCGTGGATGTCGGTTATCGCGACCAAATGTAATCTTTTCATGAACCCCTTATTCTAAAAAGTAGCCTATGTCCTTTCTAGGCTATCTGTAAACCAATTTCATTTAAATCGGTTCAGTAGTTTTGACGTCAAAGCGCGATAGACACACTGAGTTAATTTTGCATTTATATTATTATATGTAGTACTCGTATTTAATGTATTTAGTAAGGTTATGGATAACAGTAGTTGATGGACTATCCTGAAAGTGGATTTTGGACCGATTCAACTAATATTGCTTTCTTGTGTAGAAGATCAATAACCAGTTTCTTGCAGGTCACTTTGCGATTAGGTCACAGTGTACTCCAAGACAAAAGAATCCCATGGGGATACTGCGTTCAACTAGCTAGTATACATCAATCATGCCTTGCTCTACGTCGTGCCATTTTACCATAATATCCCATGAGTAAGCTGAAACTGTATTTGAAGTCTAGCGATACCTTTGTGTGCTGGTAGTTATCATCGACCTGATAGTTGCTTTGTCACTGCCGAAAAAAAACCTAGGCTGATGATGGCTATAAAAGTAGAGGAAGACCAAAGAAACGATGGATGGACTGTGTGAAGGATGATAATATATGACTAGAACGGAGGTGACTCCTGACATGACGAGAAATAGAGAAGTACGGAAGAAGAAGACAATATGTTGTGCAGACCCCAAATAGACTGGGATAAGGGCAGGAGAATGAATAATGAACTTGAATTTCAAAGGTAAAGTTAGGTGTCGTTCTGAAAAAGTCGTAGAGGAGATATCGGGGGTCAAAGTTCCAAATTTTACAACGCTGTTTTTTCATACTAGTTTTTCAGGTTATTAAATAAACCTGAGGGGACAGAGACAAATGAGACGCCGTCGCCTTCTTCTGCGAAGCAGTAATGCAAGCGAAGGAGGTGGCGGAACGTGAGAGGGAGAGAACCTCTCCTCTCAGTCGCCGCGGGAGACGCTCCGGGCGTCGGGGGCCACGTGACGGCTTCCGGCCACTGTAGACGCGGGCCTGTGGATGGTGAGTAATGGGCTAGCTCGCTGTTCTTCCGTCTTATGACGACGACAGGCCGTATCGACGGCGCGTTCGTGTTCCACGCGCGCCCCAAAGAGATGTCAGCAATATTGAAGGGCCGACGCCCGTCGGAGCTACGGGTTGTTGTAAGAACTGCGGCCTCAACATAAAGGGCCAAGAAGGAAGATGGGTGGTTTTTAGTCAGTAAAAGTCTGACTCTCCCTTTCGCTCTGCCCAAGAGCGGGAGGGGTTATTTGATGATTACCCTCCCGACAAAAAAAAGGCGCAGAGACAAAGTTGACAGTGGTAATTATCTATGATAGAGCATGTTGTAGATCCACAATGACTTCCAACATGGTTACATTATGAGTAATAAATATCATATCGTTTCAAGTTTTCTGACATATTTAAGTAAAGTCATCGTTAAATTATAAAAATTAGTTTCTTAAATCTTAACTACATTAAATCACTTAAGTCACGATTAAACTAAATTGATTTATGTTGATAAAATATTGCAATAAATATTTAGGGTATTCTCCAAGTTTGATGAACCCCGAGGTACCTGACTCTTATTACTTTGATTAATTTGAAGCCTACCTATGGAAAACAAAATAAGTAGGTAATAAAAATTTTAAGTTCGGTTCGACCTTTGTTGTACAGTCGACCTCTTGCTGTATAGTTGACCTTGTATTTTCAACGAGACTTATATAAAAACATTATTAGATACAACAAAATTAAAATATTAATAATTATTTAAGTGTGCATTACACAGAAATTCCTCTTTTTTTTAGGTGGGTTGGGAAATCATCAAAATAACCCTTCCCGCTCCTGGGCATTATGTCCAACAGCAAATAAAAGGCATCCGCTTTCTCTTTTTAAACCTTAAACCGCTATATCTTGTGCGATAACTACGTTCACTACGCAAACAACGTCAGATCATCACACTATCTTTACCGCGGTCTATATCGACGGCAATTTCCTCCGTCGGGCTTCCAAGCCAGTCAAACTATTTTCAAACCACTGCTACCCCTACCTGCAGGGCTATTGCGTATCTTTTAAATGAAAGTGGCTATCATATTGTCCATGGTTTAACTGTCAAATTGGTTATGGTTCAGTACAAAATGGAACCATTTGACATTATTTGATGTACACTATATGATAGCCACTGTCATTTAAAAGATACGCAATAGCCCTGTAGAGTCATCAGAGGCAAATTAGAAAAGCACCGAGAAAATCAAGCTTGACGTTAGGCGTCCAGTGAACGACGATCTTTGCCAATTTTTTTTTGGGAGTGGGGAATCATCAAATAACCCCTCCCGCTCAGAGCGAAAGGGAGTGTCAGACTTTTTCTGACTAAAAATCACCCATGCTCCTTCTATAGCCCTATATGTCAAGGCCGCTGTATCTCTTACAACATCCCGCAGCCCCGACGGGGCTCCCACGTTGCCTACCTCTCCAGGTGAATTCGTGCTACATATGGCCAGCCCACGGCCTCTTTAGCTAGGCCATTTTTCTCCAACATCTTCAACCTGAGTCTTCTATTCTAGCTTTTAGTGTACAAAAGGACCCAATCGACATAAGAAACTTTCTCAAAAGACTTTACAAGTACTCTCACACATCTCTCAACTTTAACAAATCCTCGTGAGAACCGTGTTTACCCTCCAGAAAAACAAAACAGACCCATAACATTAAATCTAGAATATCATTATCATTGATAAAGCGAACGCTTTCAGTTATTTGTATTTTATGCGCATATCTAGTATCATAAATGTGTAAAAAGATTGCGTCTGTACAGCAGCATAGAATAAGAATTGGTAGAACTGAAACTTCTATAAGTCGATTTAGTCTTAAAAGGGAACACGGTGGTTCAGTGCAATTTTCCATACAAATGTACTTACTTTTTTTATTCTCTATACCAATCATATTTTCATAAAACAATTTCTTCTGCAGACATATCCCTGTAATTTTCATTTTTCTGCAGTAATTATAAGTACAGAAAATATGATCTTCCAATAGTTTTTCATAATTTGTTGAGGTCGGTTTTCGGGTCATCGAATGCAGCAGGCTGCATACCAATAAGGATATTTTCTGACTTAATAAGAAAATATGATTCTAATTAGTTCGTCTGTAGATTATCGAAAAATATTGGATACGTATTTTTTGTTTTATCAAATCAATAAAAAATTACGAAGATAAAACACATCAAAGATTTGAGTTGGGGTTTTTGACGTCACCAAAAAAAAACTTAGAATATGACGTCACACGAGTTTTCAAAGCACTGTATCGTCGTCATTGTTTGCTTACGTGAAAAAAAAAAAATACCTGTCCAATATTTTTTGGAAATCTATCTGACGGACTTATTAGATTTTTTTAGTTACTACCCTATTATTAACACAGATTGACCTATAATCTGACCACAACATACTGGTGCCAAGTTAATACGTATCTTTCGTTAAGACTGGTGAGACTTTTAGACTTCTGAGTCTCTTAATTCTGCACTTTTTTGTTAGTGTTAACCATTACTTCGTTTATTATAAATAAATGTTAAAGTCGGTTTTCAGTCTCATCGTATGCAACAGGCTGTATACCAATTATTTACACAGAGTGACTTTTAATTTGACCACATTAAACTGGTACCGTGTTAATACATATCTTTCGTTAAGACTGGTTAGAATTTGTTAAGACTTTCAGACTTCTGAGTATCTTAATTCTGCACTTTTTTGTTAGTTTTCACCATTACTTCGTTTATAATATATAAATGTTGAAGTCGGTTTTTAGTCTCATCGGATGCAGCAGGCTGTATACCAATTATGTACACAGAGCGACTTCTAGTCTGATCAAAACAAACTGATACCAGGTTAATACATATCTTTCGTTAAGACTGGCAAGACTTTGTTAAGACTTTCAGATTTCTGAGTATCTTAATTATGCACGTTTTTGTTAGTATTAACATTCCTTCGTTTTAATATATTAATAATAACAAACCCACACTTTTCACTTCTGTATTTTCTTATTCTTTCACAAAACATTATGTACATATTTATGAAAAATAATATTTTCATTAGAAGTAATTGCTAATTTACTATGAAGTGGTTTAAGAGACCAATACTTGCTTTCAGTAGTGTGTATTAGAAATGGTTTCGTTAAGTCTTTGTAATTGTGATTTGCAGCTGTTGTGATACATTTTTTTGGTGAATTCGGCAGACGGCTTTTTCTGACGAAATCACAACGTATTATTTTGCAGTGACACAATCAACGTTCTAGAAAGTTATGTACAAAGATATTTATGTTTGCTTGGAGCCATAATCACTACGCTCGCCTAGTGTGGTTTTTGGATGAAATCTATTATGTGTTTCTGTATTTCTCAACCATTAAAACCAGATATCACAAACTTATTTACGGGATGCAACTCACTAAAGGGATATCTTCCGTGACTTTCAAGCAGCGTCAAAATTTCGAGAACTCGCAATTACTAAAAATAACGGAATATATCCCGTAGGGACAAGCCCGCCACACTATTCCCAAACCACTGTAACTCCTGTTAGCCAGAATTAACAGTGGCGACCACAAGAAAAGCGCCGAGACAATGAAGCTCGACGAAGTCCCAGAGAGTCGACTTAACTGTCTTGAATCCCGCAACGAAATTAATCAGAAAAGAATAGCGGAGGAGCAGGGACAGTGTAAATTTAATAATAAACCGTAAAATCATAAAATACTGACACTATGAGTATTATTGCTCAAATTAAATTAAATTAAAATAGTGTTCATTATTGCAATTGCAAATTCTTTGTTGTAACTTGAATATTTATTTATGTCTTACGACTAACGTACCTACTATCTACAAATTCACTCTTAAATTCAATTTCATTGCCAATTTTCAGTAAAGATTATATTCAATTTACACCAAAATTCCTTTGTTGTACCGATGACAATATCTCTAAAGCTACCAAAAAGAGAAACAGTTAGTATTTTCACGAATCACGTAATACCTGAGCGAAATTACAGACCGAACTCTACTCATAGTACAGTCACGGGTACCAATATGTATACAATTACAAAAATTCAAGAGCGATTTTTTCGTATATAACGCTTGCAGCTTTGAGATATTATGACCTACGTGATGATAATCATCATCATCATCAGACTAGGAGCTAGGCATCAATCTAGGAGAGGGATGGGCTATCCACCACGCAGGCCCAGTGCAGGTAGGTACTCGTAGATGTCACATGTATGTCTTCAATTTTTTTGGTTCTAAGACATGTTTCCTTCACCGTTTCAGAACAGTGGTAGCCTAGTGGTTGCGGCCCCGAAATACGAACAGTAAGTCCTGGGTTCGAACCCAGGCAGGCGCATTACTTTGTGTTATAATAATATGAGTGCCAAAATATTAGTTTCGTTACGTAACTTCAAAATTAAAGTAATACAGTGAGCGAAAATTGCTTCTGAACGTTGCTAAGTATACACAAATGCTGCTGCTGACTGTACTACCGTTAGAAACATTGGTTAATATTCAATACACGGGCGAAATAATGTACTCAATACATTTTAGTCAATGGTAGACATCGAAATTAGTCTTACTAATTTGATTTAAGGCTCCCTTTATACGTAGTTAGTTATCGATTTGTCTGGCTGTATGTGTGTAATATGTTTTTGATTCTCTTTGATCTGTCTAGATTTTGATTTGTTACTGGGGCTTTATTATGTTGATTTATTACGATCGTTTTATTTTCAAATTATGTTTAGATTGGCTTATTATTTTATGATTTTTATTACTTAGATTGTTGTTTTTATAAAAAGTATGTTCTAGAGCAAAGCTGCTATACTATTAAAACGAATCCTTCAGCCGAAACTGTAAAATATGTAACTTTACAATAATGATAATTTATAATCCACCAAGTATGCATTTTTTTAATAATATCAACCATAGTCTAAAGACCAACAATAATTCAATGGCTATGTAAGAAATCCAATAAAAAATAGCACAAAAAGTTAATTCTTAATTTGAACATTAGGTGCACAGAAAATTCTTAATGGTACATTAACCACAAAGTAAATTCGTCACATTTTGTAACCCATACTGTAAAAATATGTATAAATTCGTCACAAGTCTTCATAGGCATATAATTTTTGCATAAAGTACAGGTAGCAAACAGTTATTGGATTTTCGAGGCCGAAATGACAACAATTTCTAAAATCTAAAAAATTGAATAAAGTTAACTTGAATAACACATTCGTTTAATCGATTATAATAGTATAAACATCGAGAGACAAGAAGCGTCGTTGTTTCATATTTAGGTCCTTCCCAATATATTATATTTATTATGTCCTACTATCTCACTTTTTTCATACCGTGCTTCACTGTTTGTTGGAAAAACTTTTGTCTGGACTTCTAGAGGGTAATCGAAGGCAAACTACGTGCACTATGGGTTATGATGGTGAGAAAACACTTTCTTACTCTCTGATTAAAAAAGCAAGGGGGTGAGGCTTTGTCTCAGCACTAAGAGGAGACTTTTAATCTCAGAGCTGTTTTAAAAATTGGCTTAAATACTGAGGAATAATTTGTAGGAGCCGATAAAATGGATCTTTAGTTCTTTTACAAAATTATTCGTGTAGATAGTAGGTATCTGTAGAGTTTTCGTAGATGGTTTGGTGATGTTCAGAGGATGAATTAAAGGCAATTAATAAAAGGTATTTAGAAGGCAAAAACGAGCATACAAGCATGCGAAACGCACGAACGTACGTACGCGTACGTTTGAGCGTTTGGTACAATCTCTCATCGTTTAAAAACATCGATCTTTTAATGGAAAATACAATTATCCTATAGAATTCAGGTTATTGTTTCAATGAATAAATTCTTAAACATATATAACGGAGTTTATCTTTTAAAATCGACGAATTTACGTTATAATGTTACTTTCTTTGCTATCAAAAGAAGCATGTGAGTTGGAAGTAGGTATTGGTCTATAATTTCTGCCAATCCACGTAAAATATAGGTGATTATAATACCTATATATCTGTAGTACCTACGAGAAAATCTTTTGGATCAAAATATCAAAGAAAAGTAGCCCACATAGCTTTGAACAGATTCTTTTTGAAGAAAACTGTTTCTAATGTAGTGAACTACAAGGCCCAAATTAGATATGAAAAGAAATATTATCGAAGAATAAATAAGTTTGTCTTGCCTTGCTAATGAGATTCATTATTATAAAGTATCACTGACCTTTAAAATTAGTTCGGAGACCGTGATTGATTTCCAAATATAGCATTTACTTTGTAACATGAAAAACTTAGATCTAAATATTGTTAATTAGGTAGCATCGAGTCAATTACATTAAAGTAGTTAATAAAATAAATTAAAAAATTGTTGAAATTCTAAAAAAACTGACAAAAAAAACTGAAAAGCAAGCAAACTTGGAAGGGGTGTCCATAAATTTCATAATTTAATATACAAATGAACCCCGCCTGCATCCAAGTTTTGTTTAATTTAAAATGTGCTTGTATTTTTGCTTTTCAGTTTTTTCAGTGGGGTCTTTTAGTTTTTTAACTACTTTCCAACTTTTTAGTTATTTTGTGTTTTGTTCTTTCGTTGGTCGCGTAAAATTCTTCGCAGATGATTCAACTTTTGTGTTTGTCTATAGGTTTTGTGACTTTGAATTTCTTTTAAAAACATGTGTCATATATTTTTGTAATTTCCTTTTAAAACCCTTCATTTTGATACCCTACTCGATGGTAATGGATTTTGTTTTTTTTTGGAATCCGCCTTATGGCCCCCAAAATTCGCAAATTTCTCGGTTTTTTAATTTTAATGTAGCCAGTGTTACTTGCGCCATCAAGAAAAATCTAACGACGTATATTTTATTCAAATCCCTTCATCCGTTTAGGAGTTATGAGGGAACAAAGAACAGGACATACATGCACGCCAAACACTTAACCTTCCTTTTGGGTTTCGCCGCAGTCGGTTAATAACTAACATTTAATGAAAAAAAGTTTTTAAAGCTTTATTTAAGATAATTAATTTAACGTATTAAGAACTAGGAGCCGTGAGCTCAAAAAAATTTACCCACATTTTATAACCGACTACAAAAAAGGAGGAGGTTCTCGGCAAAATTGGTTCTAAGTTTGTTATTTTTATCTAGGTCTATAGATGTTGACATGACGATCCTTAATAACTTCTATTTGCAATGTAAAATTGATTCGTGACAAGAATTTGCCTAAGAAGGATGAAATACTAAATAAGTCTATGTTTCCAAACATTATCGTAATCGGTTTTATTTCTGCAAATGGTTTTATTAAATAGGTAGGAGAAAAGATAACACAATAATAAAAAACCTGCGTGTAGAAAGTAATACAAAAAGCTCGATCCTTTTCCATTTGTTCAGATGCAAAAACTACATCCTAACTGCCTAAGTAAGTGAAAAGTAGGTCTCCAAAGGATTTAAATAGTTCGCCTTTATGTACTCCTAAAACAAGAATATTCAGCTTATTGTACCCTTTTATTTTTCTTCATAAAAACAAAATGTTTCTAAGTTAGTGTCAGATTTTATTTTTATTGTTAAAGGAGCTATTCAGTGTAGCAAAATAAAAATAGTTTTATGTTTGTTTAGCTTTCCCAAAGCATTTACGTTTTGGGTTGTGAAGTTATTAAGTTCATGTTTTATTAAGTGTTTTGATGTTGAAGTTCTTTATTTACGAGTCGAGGTTTTATTTTCAATGTTATTTTGTAAAGGATTTTCTCAATAGAAAATTCCCACCATTTTCTAATTTTCTATCAAAAACCTAAACCCTTTACAATATGTTTTTAATTCATTACTGTTATTTTTCATACAAACGATTGCCAAACGGCTCGACATTACGACACGTTGGCATGCAAAACTCCAGCAGTTTATTGCGACCGATAAAAAAGGACTATAATAAAAATTCAACATCTAATCTTTATATTATTTCGTTTTATATTACAACAGAGGGCGTTCGTGAGTGTTAGATAAGTAGGCCACAATATAATATGAGCTTTTTATCTTAATGCAGTTGACGAAATACGATATGGAATGGTTTTGTGAATGTAAAGCTATGAAACCACTTTTACGAGCAAATAAGTCTTCCCATCGTAAAAATTGGTACCAATTTTAATTATTTTTTTAAATTTCTAACTAGCCTTTTTCCGACTATGTTAGAATTAGCCTTAAGTCTAACCAGATACAGTTGAAAATCAGTATTTTTTTAAATAGAGCGACGGCCGACCGACCTCTTCCTACAACCCTGTTTACTGGGTAATACGTTTTGAGAGTTTTTTTTTTTTTTACTTTGTGATTAGAAAAATGATGTATATACATTTGACCGATACAGCACCGAAGCTAACACCAAACCCACATCTTATTTCTTTCACACTAAAATCACATCAAATTTGAAAAATCCATAACACTATCATGCTAGTAAAAAACCTATGGTATTTTTAAAATCACTTTTCATGATTCTAGACTTGATAAATTAAGAGAATTACTGATTAAAGATAAAAGTGGCCACTTTTGGCTGTAGATAGTGTTTTGGATTTTACAAATTTTATAGAAAAAGAAATAATATTTGGGTGGCGCGGGTATCGGTATTATTAGCGCTTTAACTGATACATTTACTGAGATAGTTAATGTGTTGATACGTCAGTGCGTTTGCCAACTGGCACGTGTCTACAACTTATTTGTTACGAACTTTTCAGAGATGTTAGTTTTTCAAATTACTTAGTTTTAAAAGTTGTTATGAAGTTTTAAATTTAACGAGATTTTAATTAAGCCTGTCAATCATGATCAATCTTGAGTCTTTTTATTGAATTTATGTAGCTAAAAGAGATAACTAAATGCGAAAACTATCATACTATGAATGCAGTGACGCCAAGGAGTTATTTGACTCCTATGTGTCCTATTGTCTTGGTTGTTATTGAGTACTTAGGTTTCCTTTTAATCTAGTCTTTTCTTTTGTTAATTTAATAAGAGATTGTTTTATTTATTCAAGGTAGGAAAGTTACATTTAACAACATTGAACGTCTGAGCAAAGTTTGGCACCGTGTAGTGATCGGTAAAGAGTTTTTTCATCAAGAGGCGATTTTGGCTGCTGTATTAAGACATGTTTGTCTTATAAATGTATTGTCACCAGAACCACTCTCACCCATACTTCAAATCAACGAGGTTCCGGAAGCCACATTCTCTTCAAACCCCTTATTCTCAATCCAGGAGCGACCTATCTAAGCGAGACACGGTGTAACATTCTAGAAAGCCATTAAGCTTAAATAAAAAGCACAAGTCCCCAGCGACAATAGATCAGGGAGCGACACAATGCATAGAGAGTAGGCACTGTGTAACCAGACTGGTATAAATTTAGCTTTTTTGACAGTCCCCAAAATGGTATTGCCACCTTTATTTTTTATTAGAGGATTTTGTTTCGAGATTTTGACTGATATGCTATTTTTGTTATATTGGTACGTTTGATATTTAAAAAGTATTTGATAAAGAAGATTAAGAAAATTAACTAGAACTAGAATTCAATAAGTCAGTGAAACTCAGAATAACTTATAACTATTTGTGTCTAATCGTGTTTTAGTAAAATTATCGTTACACCATGTTTATGAAAGTGGACTTCATGATTTAATGATAGTCGTCAACTTCATCATCATCACCATAACAGCCACAAAACGCCTTATTCTAGGCATGCCTCACATGCCTCTTCACGCCTCTCTTTCTCGTCGTGCTTTCAACTTTAAAAATGTACTTCAAAAGCCAACACAACTATTAAAAATCTCGACATTAATCTTAAAAGATCAGCACAAAATAAACACCGCTATAAAAATCCTTTTAAAAACAAAACATTAAATGGCAATCATCGTAAATCCCGTTTTAATATTCACAATCCACATCGAATCTTGTGATTGGCTACAAAAACCTTTCACCTTGTTTTTTCAGGTGATTGATTGGCTCTCGCTGAAGACAATTAAGATGACCCAAGATAATATCGCTATCTATCTTGTTCAAACTCTATATGACTGATCTATATTTACAGCGAAGCTCGGTTTGAATAAGGATAGTGATTTGGTCGAGTGGTTTAAACTTCGTCGATGGTGAACTGGTTTCAGCATAAAGTAGACGTATCGCATGATTAATAGACGTGTCACCTAACATAGGCTTTCGACGCGAAACGGGAAAAGTTTCTCGAGGCAATGGTGGTTGGTGGAGTAGCGCCCTAACGAGCGAGATAGTTGAAAGAGTATCAGAAGCCTATCGGTCAGGTGGGTGAATGATTAATAGAAGATATATCGGGAGAGATGTGAATAAAACTCGCCCAAACCTGGAAAACAGGACATAAATGAAAGGGTCTTACTGCCGCACTCAGAGAGCTTTAATGATTACTTAGGCCATCACTTAGTAAAGGTTTTGACAGTTTTGTCATACAAAAGGATGTCAAACCTTTACCATGTGACGGCTTAAGTAACCATTAAATATCTCTGAGTACCGTGGTAAAGCATGAGCGTGTGGTAGGCGCATAATGCATTATCAATGATAATGGTTTTTCAGGAGTTGATTGTCACGAAAGATTCGGATTGTAGCGAAATTTACAACATCATATTTTTTTCATTGTTTGCCATATTTTTACAACAAAAAGTAAGAAAGAGTTATAAGAAGAAAGCGTGAGAAATACAGGATGTAAATTAACCCTTCACACAGCCGTCAACCAAGCATTTCTAAGTACCCCTACGCAAACAATTTTGCTGGGAAACGATTTTTTTGGGGTAAACAATCACATTTTACGATAAAAATCAATGTAGCACTCTTAAAACATTGCGCTAGTGAAAGCTTTGAATAGTACACGGGTCATGGAGGTAATTTAAGTTAAGTTATGACCTGAAAAACTAGTACTTAGGTACAAAAACAGCTGTGAATAATTTAGAACTTTGACCACCAATATCTCTGTAACTAGGGGGTTCCCAGGTATGGTCTAGAACAAAAATATGATCGTAGTGGTGGGGAGAATAAGGGCCTTTTTTTTTAGGCGTGGGAAATCATCAAATAACTCCAGCCACTCTTGAGCAGAGCGAAAGGGAGTGTAGACTTCTACTGACTAAAAACTACCCATGTTCCTTCTTAGCCCTTTATGTCGAGGCGGCGGTATATCTTGCGAACAACCCGCAGTCACGACGTGAGAACAAGTGCCCTTCGTTTGCGGTAAGGGTCCCTTTATACCCTCTATAAGAAGGAAGTTTAAAACATTAAGTAATACTTACAAAAAACGAAAGTAAACGTGCCGTTGTCTTAACTAGATTTCAATAAATTTCCAGTACACGAGCTAAATGATTAAACATGGGTGCAATCAGGATGGATAATGAAGGCCGGATGAACTGAAAATAATTGGGGCTGTAGGTTAATCTCGGCAATATCCGGAATTAATTGCGTCGGAGGATAAGGAGATTATGAGTAGGTCAAAATGAAAGCATCTCATCATCGAAGCATCTCATCATCGAAAGCATCTCATCATCGAAAAAGGGAAAAGAATAACAGCTTTTATTTTTATCTTTTTTAAGAAAAAAATATTAAGTATCAAGAAATATCTTCTACATCTACACTAATGTTATAAAGAGGAAAAATTTGTATTTGTGTGTGTGTGTGTGTGTGTGTGTATGTTTGTAACAAAAAACCTCAAAAACTACAGCGTGTATTTCAAAAAATTCTTTCACCATTAGAAAGCTACATTCTTCCTGAGTAACATAGGCTAAGAACGGGAACAACCGCGTGACGTCATCAATATTTTGCTGCCCTACCAATTTATTTTGAGGTCAGTGCAGCTTGTCTTCTTGTTCTTCGTCCATACTTCTCCATCATTTGTCATTTTAGCTGTCCTGTGCTTTCTAACCATGTCATCTTTCACACAGTCCATTTATTGTTTCTTTGGCCTTACTTACACTTACTTATAGCCATCAAAATATTTATTACTCATACATACTCAATATTTTCCCTCTAAATTTTCCTTATTCCTCCGCATCACGACTAGTGTCCAATGCAACTAAAATCTAAGTTCAACAAGATTCTTAATTCCTTAGCTAGAAAGATCGAAATACTTCAAAAAGTGGCTGGGATAAACTGAATGTGGTAGGCGAAGAACTTGGTTGTGCAGTGGCGAAGCGTAAGTATTTCAATAAAATCATGCTCCCTCTATTTTTATCATCGGTCAATAAAAGAAGCAATAACATAACAGGACGACACGGTTGGCGCAGTGGCTGAGCGATTGGACTGCTGCGTTGCGTGTCGCGGGTTCGATCCCCGCGACCAAATTTTTGTATGGCCTACAGATAGTTGTTTCGGGTCTGGGTATCTGTGTAAGTGAGTTTAAATGTTTGTAAACGCACCCACGATACAGGAGAAATTCCTAGTGTGGGGCAAAGTAAAAAAAAAAACTAAAAATAACTCAAAATAAAAAACTTCTTTTTTCACATTTAAGTAAATCTCTTATAATTTTTTCAATGGGCGGTATGTAATTAAGTTATGTTCATTTCATAGTCAATATAGGCTAAAGCTTGACTACAAACCCGCCCCGGGCCAACAGGCGCTTAGTAACCAAGGAAAATACGGCACAGCTTGGGTTGTCCTTGTTATTACAACATAGTCCCAGCGATGAGAATAGTAATTACTATTGTTATCGTTTTTTTTATGTTTATAATGTATGTGAGTTGAGTGAAACGTTGATTGATAAATCTTGTGATATTTATGTTCACTATTCTCGAAGGCACGGTTGCCACAGCGGTTGACCGATTTACTGGTGCGATGCTTCGATCGCGTGTTCTATCCCCGCATGGAACAAAGTAAATATTTGCATGGCCTGGTAACAGTTACTGACTGTGCTTGTATGTGATTTTAAACGCACCGACGACATAGGAAAAAATCCTAGTGTGTGAAAAGTTTTCGTTTTTCTTGGCTTATTTTGTCCCACCAAAGCCAAAACCTCCCCTATCCCAAAAAACAACTTTCACTAAATCTTTTCGGTTAAATAATAGTTCATACGAAAACAATACAACAAACACATTGCATGCAATATAATCTCTTTTTTTTCAATAAAAAAATATTGTCCTGAAACTACAGATGAACAGAGCTACATTAAATTGATTTCATGACGACATGTCCTCCATTAAGGACAATCATTTGAACCATTGATTCACCGTTCCTGCTCTAAGACTACAGAGAACCGAGACTAATCGTTGTTTGCGTGGGACAGTCGTATTGTTGGTTAGATCTTGATTAGGGCCTCGTGGAAGGACGACAAATGCCGTGCAATTTATTGACTAACCTGTTGAACGATTCACAATCCAAGGAAATTGCTCAAAGGAGGCCCATCTAGATTTTGAATTGAATGAAACCAACTTTGAGAAATACGCTCTCTTAAGTAAAAAAAATATTCGAATTCGAAAAGTATGCATGGGAACACATGAAAAGATGCATGTCCAATTGATAGCCTCCTCTTTTCATTTTAGTCGGTTAAAATTAAAAGAGTCTCATAGTCAGAGGATAGTGATTTGTTTTTGCTTTTTCAGGAGATGCAGTGTTTTGGGAATAGTGTGATGAGCTTGCCTTAATGAGAGGCTTGTCATTGCTGAAAATGTTATAGAAACGTTTACAACATAAAACACTATTTTAGGTTTGTTTGTTTGCCACATTTTGACGACAAAGGCTGTGCTATTGACCAACCTGTTGAACGATTCACAATGCTGCAGGAAGTTGCTCGAAGGAGGTTTGCTACATTTTGCATCAGGAAGTCACGTCGCAAGCTTCTTTGCGTGAAGTTGCAGATTGAAAACGTGTTGCAGAACAAATATTTAATTTTGAATGGGGCTTGGATTGTAGGGTGTGAAAAGTGTGAATATATGTTTTTTTTGTTAAAAAGTTACTTACAAGTTTAATTCAATAACTACTGAACTACTGATAACTATTGAAGAGTAATTTTGTATGGTTGAATATTGGTAACTCCATCACACTGAAATAGCTGAACGGTTTTAAATAAAATAGGTACACATTATCTTGTCAGGTCTCCCTCAAGTGTCACCACATTGACCGTTCCCGTGCGTTTTGCAACCAGCGGATCCCCATGACTTGTAGTTACTTCAAGATTTTTTTTAATTTATATTTTTATACCTGTACGTACTGGCGTAATTTTTATTTTTGATCATGAGCCGACAAAAGCAACTTATATAGAATTTAAAACGAGAGAAGCAGCAGAATAAAGCTAGTCTTGAATCAAAACTATATCCAAAACTAGTACCAAGACATTCAGGGTCGAGTAAAATCTTGCTACGAGCAACCAAAAAGGACGAAGAATGATAATATAATCAAACAAAGAAAAATGTTCAAGTTGCGCTTGCTAAAAATCACACCATTCCGCAATGGAGTTGATCACATTAACACAGACCACTGCTACTGTCCACCCTACTGGCAAAATCCTTTAGTTACCTTTAATGGTATCCATGTGAATCCATGTGGAAGAAACTCCTGCGAGCTGTGAAGTAGTAAAAGTATCAAATAAAATTGCACCATTAAGTTTGAGTTTTCACTTTTGTAAAATATCGGAGCTAGTAAAAAGGTTGTTAAATTGTCAACTACGACATAATCTATGCCAGTGACACTTTCCTTGAAAAATTAGGTTTTCTAGTATATTATCAGCACTAATTATATCAAGAGGAAAGATTTGTTTGTTTGTAACGAATAGGCTCCGAAACTCCTGGACCGATTTGAAAAATTCTTTCACCGTTGAGAAGCTGCACTATCCCCGGGTGACATAGGCTACTTTTTATCCCTGTATTCCCACGGGAATAGGAACTACGTGGGTGAAACCGCGTAAGGTCCGCTAGTTTCAAATAAAATTCCAAATTGCATGTTTTTCATATCGTCCATTTATGGTAAAGACTTATTTTTTGGCCTTAAAAAATATAATGCTCAGTTCTTTACAAACTAATAGTTCTTTGACCTCTATCAAAGGCTCTCTATCCGGCGGCCAATCTTAGTTTGGCGAATAAGACTGGACTGGAGAGAGATCAGGTGGAGAACCAACGGCTTAACATGTTTTCCGAGGCACCGGGGGATATGACAATTGCGCCATAAATGAATATTGTATTTAACTACATACGTGATAGTACTCTAATATGCTGATAAATAAAGCAATTCGTGCAAAATTATCCCCTAACTACTCCAAAATATTCTAAAATGCACAATGTTAATGTTCAAGTTTTCATTTCCGTCGGCACTTCTGGAGTGCAACCCGTTTTATTTTTTTACTTGCTCGATAGACATTTAAAATCAGATTCCAGTTTTCATTTTCTTACCAGCCAAAAACTTGCTACTAGCCCACGGACTGGCTCAATTTAAACAAATCCCTAGAAACAGTCGATATTTATTTGATTAATTTCCCAGTTGACATGTCAGTATTATTTATTAAGGTTTCTTACAGCAACGGGTCAGGGCTTCAGTCCCGAAGATGATCTATCGATGTTTTACTTGAACATGTGTAGTTGGTAATTAGGTTAACCGTTTCAGTTCGTCGTGAGAATTATCGATGCGATCTGTCTTCGATAGATGACAGTCGGGAATATGTTAGGTGGCTGCAAGTGTGAAAGTGGTGATTTTTAAGCATTGCATTTATGATGATGATGATTTCAGGGAATTAAAAGTGAAAGTATTTTCTTTATTTAACGTAAAAATAAAACATTTTACACACACAAACGTAATAATTTCAATAAAACAGCTTTTTACTGAATGAGTATGAAAGTATTAGACGGTATTTATAACAAAAAAAATTTTTTTTTAATGTACTTTGTCTGTCTGTTGCTTTCAACTAATTTCCAAAACTGCTGGCTGATTGTACTTTCACTTGAAGATAGGTGTCTATATAAGAAGTTAAATCAGAAACAGGCGGCCATAATTCAAAAAGTTATAATTACCGCATATTATTACCATTTCAGCCGAAAGATGTCAACTACTGGACATAAGCAGCCCCCAAGTGTCGCCACATTGACCGGTCCCGTGCGTCTCACATCCAGCGGATCCCCGCAATCTCCACCAGGTGATCGGTCCATCTATCCAGTGGAAGGCCTTTGAACACAATGTCTTCCGGTTCGATACTAATGGATTCAGTAAAAAGCTGTCACTTTAGAATTACAAGCAGATAATCAAACTTTAGTTATCCGTATAGAAATCAACGAAACATAAATATATCAACGGCTCCCACTATCTGAAACTCCAGAGACATCACGTTATGAATCTAATTTCAAAGTAATCCAAAGATGAAAGCCCACAGACTTCCCTCGCTATCTCCAGTGTAAGATATCTCATTGTATTGTTAGTTATGCTATTCAGAATTCTTGCATCGTCAGTGAGATTCGCTCGTGGCTTATTAACCGCATATAGAACCTCTTTGCTAGGATGTGGAGTGATCAGTGGTAGTTCTTCCGAAAATATAAACTAGGTGGGGTAATTTTCTTATTGTTCAGTTCTGGAATTGTTATCTAGTTGTGTTCTTTGTTTTTTTTGTAAATGGCACCTTGGAGGTCCTATGTCGACTGCTTGACCGGACTATGCTGGAGGAGCATTAAGTATAAGGCCTCCAGCCAAGGCAATGAGTGTCTTTATGTAGACCGTTTGATTGTTAATTTTAATCTTAATTCAAATTTAACTGTTAATTTTGATTAAGATTTGGTTTTGGTTCTTTATTTTTAATTTTGATACTAATTTTATTTACATATTTATGTAATTAATTAAATTGTAATATTTGGGAAATAAAAGGCTTAAATAAAATAAATAAATAAATAAAATTTTGGCAGTTGAATGACTTTGATTAGGGTGCATCCCTTCTTGTAAAAAATGGTTAAACTGTTCTGTAAAAGAATTAGAGACTATAGAGTTAGATTCAATTTAGGCCATGTGCGAAAATATCCTGAAACAAATTTTAGTCTAAAAGTAAGAAATTCAATATCAACGCGTATGTTAATAATCTTCCAAGCGTGACTAGAGCTATCTTAATTGAATAAATTAATAATCTACGAGTTTGACGCTAACAGTTCGTGGAATACACGACGTAGAGCATGATATCAAACCAATGCTTTTGAAACATATTACACTGGTTTGGCAAATATTGTGGTTCGATTCCGATATTATAAAGATACCAAAACCAGGTTGCTAAAATATTATCATTGCTGACTCGTAGTCACACCAGATTATCACACCAGTATGACAAACATGATTTTTGATTTCGTTTTTCACTCCAATGATTTTTCCACATCATGTTTACGATAATTGCTAGTGCAGTACATTTAAACCCTCACCATACCGCAACCTTACTATAACCATTTCTTCTACTAAAGTCGATCTGCCGTTTACAGATTATCGTTCTTTGCCGACAGATTAGATATTTCTACTTTTTAACCGACTTCCAAAAAGGACGAGGTTCTCTATTCGTGTGTGGTATGTATTTTGTTTATTTTTAGCCGGCACTGTCCAGACGTAGGATATTCAAATCCGATTATGAATGGGGTTATGAGGGAACACAGAAATGGACATACAATATACATACAGGTCAAACACACAACGCTCCTTTTGGGCTTCGCCGCAGTCGCGTAAAAACTTTCAAATAATACTACTTAAGTATTACATGAACAACACTAGTTAGGAATATATGGTGTAAGAAAATTTGTGGTGTGACAAACGAGAACAAAATTCCTTTTTGTCATACTGGTGTGATATTCTGGTGTCACATTTGTCTTCGAATTTTTGTTGTGCCGGTTTCCACACGATGTTTTCCTTTTGAGATCAGAAGTGATAAAATAAATTACACAAAGTAATGTGTCTGCCTGGGTTCGAACCCACGACCTACTGCTCGTAAGTCCGGGCCACCACCACTGGGCCACCGAAGCTTACCATTTAATTGCGTCATAAATTTAGCACCCATTTGTGTTCCTGATAATGTAATTGGAATACACACTTTCAGATTAATAAACAACATATTTTAACAAACGTATTGCATAGGATATTTTAAAATAAAATCGTACGTTTCGCTTCAGAATTCTCTGCCGCAATACAAATGCAGTATTTATGTGTACAAGCCACGCCTAGTTATTTATATGAGCACAGGTGGCCATATATTGAAAAAGCATTTTTAAAATGTTGTCTTATTTTGGTATTAAATTTAAGACCGTATTTTTTATTTATTTTGGTATTGAAGATAGCTGGTTTATGGATTTTATTTTATTTTGCAGTAGACTTCCTTCAGCAATACTTTGGTCCTTCCTATAGCAATGTTTGGGTCCATCTTATAGCAATGTTTGGGTCCATCTTATAGCAATGTTTGGGTCCATCCTATAGCAATGTTTTGGTGCATGCATATGTGCATAATATGATACTACATACTCACTTCACGTTTACGTGAAAAAAGAAAACATACGTGTCCAATATTTTTGGATATCCATCTGACGGACTAATTAGATTTTTGTTTTGTTAACTACCCTATTAAAATTATCCCTTCTTTTGCCCTAAACATATAAACATAACAACACACCTGTGATCCCCAAAGGGTTAGGCAGAGGTCTAGCTCGCCGTCCGTCCGTCTTACGACGACAACAGGCCGTGTCGACGGCGAATTCGTGTTCCACGCGCGCCTCAAAGAGATGGGCCCGAAAAGGCCGTCGCCCGTCGGGGCTGCGGGTTGTATACTAGTTACCGCGGCCTCGACATATAGGGCTAAGAAGGAACATGGCTGGTTTTTAATCAGTAGAAGTCTGACACTCCCTTTCACTCTGCCCAAGAGCGGGAGGGGTTATTTGATTTGAAAAAAAAACAAAGGGTTAGGCAGAGGTACAAGTAATAGTACACCCATATTTGACCAGTGATGTTTAAATCCCATAATGGGGCGATCCTATTGCTATCAACCGGTCACAAATCCAGACTCCGTAGCCATGACGCTCTTGAAAGTTCCAAATATTTTTTTTTTCAAACTTAAACTCAAAGCATTTATTTCAACCAAGCCTTAATAATAATATGTATAATAATAATAATATTTCACAACTATCACACAACGCCATCTAGTCCCAAGCTAAGCAGAGCTTGTGTTATGGGTACTAGACAACTGATAAACATACTTATATATTTCTAAATACATACATATTATAGATAAATTACACCCAGACACAGAACAAATGATCGTGCTCATCACACAAACATTTGTCCTGGGTGGGAATCGAACCCACGATCTCCGGCATAGCAGTTAGGGTCACTAACCACTAGACCAACAGGCCAGTCAAAATACAAGGACTATACAAGGACTTTTCCCATTACAAGGACTTTTGAATGTCAGAAGAACAATTCATAAAAACATTCCGAAAGCCATCACGCCGAATCACACGCCACCGAATGCCCGCAACAACGAATACTGAGAGCACGAAAGCACGCAGCGATGCATACCGCAACAACGAATGCACTTTTGTTTACCAAACATCAAGTAATTCATTACATCTCTTACAATATTCATCCCACTAGAAATCTATTGTTGGTGAGACACATATCCTGCTTATAATTTATTAACATCGTAAACACCGGAGTCTTCACCGCTAAGATGTGGAAATGAATCAGCGCGCGTAATTAGTGCGAGTTTTCGACGTGTGTTTGTGGAGACACGTGCAGTATTTGCGGCGCTTGAAATATATCTTATCTTCCTTAAAAATGAATTCAGTTGGTTTTACGTTTTTGTTATTAACTTTTACGAACTCGTTTTTAAAGGGTAAAATATACCTCATGGAAAGGGCTCGCGAGGGCCGACAACCGTCGGGGCTGCGGTTTGTTGTAAGAGATACCGCGGCCTCGACATAAAGAGCGAACAAGGAACATGGGTGGTTTTTTGTCAGTAGAAGTCTGACACTCCCTTTTGATCCCCCCAAGAGCGGGAGGGGTTTTTTGATGATTGCCAACCACCAAAACAAAATGGATACCTGTTTCGGACTTTTTAGTATTAGCAATGACTGTTAAAAATCTACGATTGACAGTCGATAGCAATAGCTTGGCAGACTGCTTAGCAAGAGATGTCTCGTTGTTCAGTGCGTATGCAGCTCTATCGGGTAATGCTGTAAGGCAATTATATAATTGAGAAAACGTTAGCCAAACATAATGACAATAACATAGGGAAACATTAGAAAAAAACAAAATCATGCTAGACTCGTAATCCTTTGTTAATGAGACACCACAACCTGCAAATAATTCGTTAACATCGCATACAGCAGTCTTCGCCGCTAAGATGAGGAAAGGAATCAGAGCGCGCACTAATTAGTGCGAGTACTCGACGAGTGAATGTGGAGACATGGTATGCATAATTTTTGGTGGTTAAAATCCTAAAGCTGTAGAATAGAATAGAAGAATAGAATAGAATATGTATTTATTTGTTAGTGGACAGCAGCAACACAAAAGAGCAGCACATACATAAACAAACTCGGTAATAGGTATTTTTTGCTATGAGAATGCTGGAAAAAAAGGAATAAATTAAAAAAGATGAACGAAAACCTATCACAGAAAGAAAAGAAAGAAAAGAAAGAAAAGAAAGAAAAAAAAGAAAGAAAAGAAAGAAAATAAAGAAAATAAAGAAAGTAAAGAAAATAAAGAAATGAAAGAAAAGAAACAAAGAAAAAATATTAAGAGGATGTCTAACGGCCGAATACTGAAACGCCACTCAAATATAAGTAACCCTCAAATCTAGTGCTGTCTGGGTAGCTCTATGCTGAAGTAACAGAAACAGAACGAGATTTAAGGGCAACTTAAAATTGAGTAGCGTTTCAGTATTCGGCCGTTAGTGGTGTACATTATCATAATCTACCTAACTTAGTTGGGGTTAGCTTCCAGTCTAACCTGATTCAGCTGAATACCAGTATTTTATATGAAGCGACTGCCTATCTGACCTCCACAACCCAGTGAGTAATACGATACCCCTTGGTGAGACTGGGTCTCAGTCTTTCAGGCCCCTAGACTAACTGTAACGGCTGTCAAATATCTACAATTGACAGTCGAAACCAACAACTTAACATGCTTTTCGAGACACGATGGAAGCTCGGTGTATACTAGATGGACACCCATCCACAGACCAACCTAGGCAAGCACTTCTTAACCTAAAGATAAACCCGAGGGTCTGTTTTAATTTAACCACGAGGTCCTCGCCAGTTGGGCATTATATCCAGTCGGTGTCACAAAACGTGTATACCTCGCAGAAAACCGGCGATAATACGCCTCACAACCGAACACACTGGTGGCAGAATCGAAACGAAATCGTACTTTATTGAAACTTTTATTCCGTTCTATTTTGTGTTTACACAGTGTAAAGTTGTACTCGCATGGCGTATAAAGCTGAATGTAAATCGGAATGTGTCATTTTCTTTTCTGGATTTCTAGTCGAGATATACAAAGACTATTTCTACATTTATGTGTGTTGAAGCTTAAATAAATATTTGTGATGGAGATAGTCTCATTTAGAATTGAGAAGACGATGTTTATACATAAAAGTATTTTTGTAAACCAAGCAATCATTGTTATACTAAATTTTATTTGGGATAGCGTGCAGGAATATCCAACAATTTTTAAAGGGTGTATCTAACAGTTACACAATATAATTTGGTAATTTTGAATTTGAAAAAACCAAGCTAAGTTTAAATAATTACCCCCTAATTTTATCATGAAAAAGGGAGAAAAAACCGCACCTCTCCATTCGAAAACTTCTACATTTATTCCAACCCCAATGCACACTAAAGAGGAACCCACTTGACAAAATGCTCACTCTATTTCCACAAAATCTTTGCACGAGTAGAACGGTAAATACAAAAAGAGACAACTCTATAAATATGTGGGCACATTTTAGGGGTCCGTGGCACCGTCATTATGCCGTAATCACACGTTCGGTCTTCATCCGAACTTGTCGGGTGATTGATCGAACCCAATCGGGTATTGTCGGGTTCCGTTCTTTTATTAACTTTCGGTTCGATCCTTTGCTTTTTATTTTTCGAACCAAATGTAGGTAGTTTGAGCTTTGTTTTATTAGAAGCGATTGTTTCGTTTTTTGTTTTTTATTTTGTGTGGGTTTGCTTTGTATTTTTACGGATTAGGTGGATTATTAAAGGTTTGATTTGTATAGCTGAATTTGGTGAAAGAAAATTGTTGGGCCTATATGCTTATGTTGATTGGATATGACTCGTTACTAGATTGTCTCAAAGAAAGATTATTTACTTAATATTTTGACGTGTGTGGAATATTATTTGACACGTGTTAACTTTCAGATAATGTTAAGATTAGCTACATAAAAGTATTTAATTTAATTATCAATTTTTATTTCACCCAAGTCAATGCAAAAATGGTTTTAAATTAATATTTCTAATCACAGAACTTTATGTGACTTTACCGCCGCGATCAAGGTTCTGTAAATTTTAATCATAAAGTGAACGATTAATTTAACTATGAATCGTTAACCTACTCGACGTTTGAAATTAGTTTTCAAATTAAAGTAGAAGATACCTATGTATTCTATTAAAAAAATAAACTTATGGTGCCAGTGTTTTTAAATCTATAAGAATTCTCTATATATTTTAAAAATAGGAATAACAAAGCTAGTTTTTACGGCAAGGTTATCGAGTATCAAGTGATTTTTCCAATCACTAGTATCATTTTAAACTCTGCATCAGTCCAAATTCTAGATTTCTCTGGAGCAGACGACACAATCCTCGCCCCCTTGTATTATTCATCACTTAATATTACCTCACCACACAAAATTTGTTTATGAAGTATGTATTGACGTGTGAGACTTGTCCTCGGGAAATATTTGTATAAAAAAAAACGATAGATGGACTATTTTAAGGCTGATAAGAAAAGGGGTGTTTGATGTTAAAATCTGGAAATTATGTTTATCCTTCTCCTCCCCCATTCTTTTCTGATTAGTTTCGATGCGGGATCTAAGACAGTTAAATCGTTTCTCTGGGACTTCGTCAAGCTTCGTTGTCTCGGCGCTTTTCTTGTGGTCGCCACTGTTGATTCTGACTTCCAAGAGTTACAGTGGTTTGAAAATGGTGTGGCTTATCCCAATTAAAAAAAAAATCTTTATTAAGAAGGTAGCTAGGTGGAAAATCAGCAATGTAGGTATTTGGACTCTCCAATAGTCAATTATTAAAATTTCTGTAGGCCTCTGCACACCACAATACTGCACTGCACCGCTGCGCCGCCACTACTGCTGCGCTGTGGTGTTACTGCTTTTAAAAAGCCCTTTTTCTTGACTTATAGGTAAAGGCAAAGACATCCTTGCATCCTTGTTCCATACAACTTAAGCTTCCTTACATTCACCCTATCAATCCTAAAAACTCCTCCCTACTCCACAATAAATTTTAATAGAAAAGGGACCAATTGCAGCCCCAAACGGAGCACAAAGCCGCACCGGTATTGGCAATCTATCTTAAGCCCGTGATTGGCGCGCGCCGAGCCGCCCAACGGATCCACCGGCGACAGTTTAAACGGCCACACCATTGAACAATCGGTTTATGAGGTGTATGCTGGCGTCGAGATTGAGTTGTGGTTGGGAAGTAAGGAAGCGTCGTGAATATGATCTTAGCTTATCAGAATATCAACAGAAACATGGTCACCATTGAGGATAGACCTTAACTTCATCATCAGCCGATAATGTTCCCACTGTAGGTTCTCAGGCCTCCTCTCTAGGAGAGGGATGGACATTAATCCACCACGCGGGCCCAGTGCGGGTTGGTAGATGTCACATCTCTTCGATTTTTTTTTTAATTCTAAGACATGCCCGGTTTCCTCATGATGTTTTCCTTCACCGTTTTGAGAGCAGCGGTGATGAAATAAACTACACAAAGTAATGCGCCTGCCCGGATTCGAACCCACGACCTACTGTTCTGGGCCACCGCTGCTCTCACTCGCTGAACTTCACAACTCAACTCAACTCGACACCACAACTCAGAAGTAGTTAGTGTAATTTGAAACACCTACTGCGTGCATATGCTTCATCAAAGCAACTGTCACGTGCAAAAATGCATGGACAATTCAGAACTAAAATCGTGTGAAGCGAGAAATGACGCCACCTAACGTTAACTAGTAATCGACTACAAAGAAGAAAGAAAGAACAATTATTTATTGGTTTCACACAAGACAGAACAAATTGACAAAAAACAAAGATTAAAAGCTTAAAACATAAGAGACACACTTAAAATTACGACATACTTAATTTAAATTACAATTAGTCCCGTACAAAACCAAAAGGCCACTATCTCAGCATGGTGCTGTAACATTAACAAATGTCACAGCGCTGGTAATCTGATAGGGTCCAAGGTTACGCCGCGGTCATAGCAAAACAAAATTTAAAAATAAAATGTAATAAAAACAATAGTAAACTATAAACGCTCACAGGAAAATACACATTAAGGTGTCCATGCAATTTTGCAGGTGACTGTAACATTCATGCTAAATGTAATTCTCGACGGTTTGGGCAGAGGTGTATTTAATAGTATACCCAACTTTCGCTACTTATGTTTATGTCACATGTAATAGAGGGTGAGTTTTTTGCGTTAAACTAAGCACAAATCCAGACTCCGTGTCTGTTACTAAGATATCCCTTATAGAAAAACCCAAGACTTTGCCCGACATGAGAAATGTACTTAAGGTAAATTTTATTTGCTGCGGGTTGTACACTAGTTACCGCGGCCTCGACATATAGGGCTCAGAAGGAACATGGGTGGTTTTTAGTAGAGAAGTCTGACACTCCCTTTTGATCTGCCCAAGAGCGGGAGGGGTTATTAAATTTGATGGTTTCCAACCGCAAAAAAAAAAACGTAAATTTTAATTTTGTATGCAATTTTTCTTTTAACTACGTAATAAGTTTTCAACAATAATAGGGCAGGCAACAAAAAAAATCTAATTACTCCGTCAGATAGATTTCCAAAAAATATTGGACACGTATTTTTTTATTTATCACGTAAACAAACAATGAAGACGATACAGTGCTTTGAAAACTCGTGTGACGTCATTTTCTAAGACATTAGTATGGCATTTTTTCTGGTCAGTGACGTCACAAACCCCCACTCAAATCTTTGACGCGTTTTATCTTCGTCAATTTTTATTAAAAACAAAAAAACAAAAAATACGTATCCAATATTTTTCGATAATGTAACAGACGGACTAATTAGAATTTTTGTTTTTGTCAGTCAACATCCCTATTATTGTTTCAATAACACTAGTATCCATTATAACTCACCGGATAATTGGACAGCATTAAGGTGAAGCTTTTCTCTCATCATCTCACCAGATGCTTCTCAATACCAATATTTTATATGAAGCCAATCTAACGACAACCTAGTTAGTACAGGGTATTACGATATCCCTTGCTAAGACGGGTTGCCAGACTTTCAGGGTACTGACTAACTATACTGACTGTAAAAGATCTGAAAATTACAGCCACTGGGCAAGATAAACATGTTTTCAGTCAAGAAGGCAACTTGTAATGGATGGTCACCCATCCACGGATCAACCCTCGCATGCATGGTTTAACCTGAAGATTGACACGAGTGGCTGTTTTTAAATAGCCACGAGCTCCCCCAAGGTAAAGCTTACCTTTATCCGAATTAATTCTGCAATTTAAAAAGTAAATACTTTAAAAGTACAAAGTATGGTTGCCAGGAAAATCCATTTCCTCTAAAATTAATTAATAAAAAAATATAAAAGAGAATAATTTTATCCGGAAAATATTTTATTTACGTCATTTATAATCTTTAGTTATTTAAATAATAAAATGCCATGCTTTGTGTGACTTTATTATTTTTTTGTGTTTTTTTAAACGTTGCCCTCTCTGATTTCTCTTGTATGGTGGGCCTTAACAAATATTTAACTCACATGCACAAACAGACAACCCAGAACAGGCCATACAAATATTTGTGTCGTGCGGGGAGCGAACTCGCTCCAAACAGCAAAGTTATTTTTTAATGCTGATTGAAAAACATTATTAAGAAAATACTTTGGATTCACGACAATACAAAGGACGCTACGGGTAGGATAAAAAAAACAGCTGCAATGTGTATAATAAATAGCCTTTCTTATGGCTGCATAGAGTTTACAGTGCAACGGCGGCAAGGGCTACGCGGCTACGCCAATCGCTACGGTAAGTGCTACGCGGCTACGGCAAGGGCTACGCGGCTTTGGCGAGGGCTACGTAGGCTACGAAGCTACGCCATACTCATGCTATACGTTTAGATTTAAGTGTCTACTTATTGATTTAAGTGTGTTTAGTGAAAAATTATACACTAGCAACAACGATGGCTTAGCTTCGCTAGATGATACAATTGAACGGCACAAAATACAGTTAAATGTTATGGGCGTTTCGCCGCCTGCACCTACGCGAGCATCTGTGACAGCGCCCTTGAAATTGTACAGTTTCGTTTGTTTTTACACTAAAGCAAGCAATAGGTTAGATATGTAACTGCAAATGAAAAATCTATTGTCTATAGTCGGCGATTGGACACTGGCGATGTGGTAATGCAATAAGTTATTGTTCTACCTTTTCTCTTGAGTTCATCATCAGGCCTTACGTGTGCGAATAGACAAAAAATAGAAAACGATTGCGAAAATTCCAGGTATAAACACGCTTACACAAAAATAAGTTCATTGTCCTCGCCACATCACACCACATCGCGGCTCGTGTATCTATTCCCTTATTCTCCATAATATCTACATTTTATCCAACAACACCTACTTACATTTTCTCTTATCAATTTTTTCTTATATTTTATATTTTTACACGCCTACACAATGTTTTCTGGAAAAATGAAGATATTTGCTAAATAAACCTGTATTCTGCAAATATTAAGTAACTTCAATATACCACGCGGTTTTGTGAATGGGCCTTTGGGAAAATGTAACGCTAGACAGTTCGAAGAATGGGATATTAAAACATGGCTTAGATAAATGCGTGATCTCACTTTTTTTTATTTTTGCTATGTTTGAATATAACTCGTAATGACAATTCGTTATGTTACAGGTATTCACAAGACAATGAGTTGTCATCAACAGTATAATAATGTAGACTTCAGAATAGTCTTGTGTCTTTATTTTTATTATTTACTAGCGGACGTCACGCGGTTTCACCAGCGTAGTTCCCGTTCCCGTGGGAATACAGGGATAAAAAGTAGCTAATGTCACCCGGGGATAGTGTAGATTTCCAACAGTGAAAGAATTTTTTAAATCGGTCCAGTAGTTTCGGAGCCTATTCGTTCAACCAAACAAACAAAACTTTCCTCTTTAAAATATTAGTGTAGATTTTATTTATCAATTTATCTTTATTTTATTGTTAGTAACATTTAAGCTAAGCCCCACAAAACCGTTGCAATGGTTTGACTGTGGGGTCGATGAGTCTCATATCATGATAAGATACTTAAATCTACTTAAAACTAAAATTAAATATTATTTAAACTTACACTAAACTTATTTAAAACTTAAAACGTTTCCAAATAATATCATTTCAATTTATGTACAAATCTAATTGTGTTTTGTTTCACTCCTTAAGTCTGTCGGCAGACTGTTTTCTGTTTTCTGTGAGTATTCTGTCACCAAAGTAATTGGTGACTCTGGGTACATTGAATTTGCCAGCAGCCATAGATCTTGTATTATGGTTGCTGTATACGTGAGTTAAGCTATGCTCTTGGGAACTGGTTGTGCTACATGGCGAAGCAATAGCATCTGTGCTTGCAGTTCCAAACTAGTGCAATGTTTTAGTAGTGATAGCCTTATGGTGTCTTCAGACAACCAAATCATAGATCTCGAGCTCAAACTTTTGATTGTTCGGATTCATGTGTGTATTCTATAATAGGGTATTTCACCAATTTTTTTTTGGCTGGTGGAAAATCATCGAATAACCCCTCCCGCTCTTGGGCAGAGCGAAAGGGAGTGTCAGACTTCTACTGACTAAAAACCACCCATGTTCCTTCTTCGCCCTCTATGTCGAGGCCGCGATAACTAGTGTACAACCCGCGGCCAAAGGTATTTCACCATTAAAATCTAATTAGTCCGTCAAATAGATTTTCAAAAAATTATGGACACGTATTTTTTCTTGTTTCACGTAAACAAAAGATGAAGACGATACAGTGCTTCGAAAAGTCGTGTAAAGTTGTGTGACGTCACAAGATTAGTACTTTTTTGCCCACAAAGTGACGACAAAAGCCCCCACTCGTGATCTTTGACAAGCTTTATTTTCGTAATTTTTTATTAATTTGATAAAACAAACAACACGTATCCATTATTTTTCGATAATCTAACAGACGGACTAATTAGAATTTTTGGTGAAATACTAGATTATCACGTGTTTCAGTGAAGGAGAATATCGTGAGAAAACCACAACTCTTGAGAGATATTTTGTGACAGCATGTAAAATAAGTCAGAGGCCCGTGGGTGGCATAAAAACTCTAGAAGATAAGGTACTACAAGACAAAGAAAGAAGTTCTAAACTTTCAAAGTTAACAACTTTCCGGCGACCGATATTAGGGTATTTCACCAAAAAAATCTAATTAGTCCGTTTGTTAGATTATCGAAAAATATTGGATAAGTGTTTTTTTTTGTGACGGCACACGCCTTTTTTTTTTTTTGGTGGGTGTAAAATCATCGAATAACCCCTCCCGCTCTTGGGCAGAGCGAAAGGGAGTGTCAGACTTCTACTGACTAAAAACCACCCATGTTCCTTCTTCGCCCTCTATGTCGAGGCCGCGATAACCAGAGGACTACCCGCAGCCCCGACAGGCGTCGGCTCTTTCGGGCCCCTCCCATGTTGCTGACATCTCTTTGAGGCGCGCGTGGAAAACGAACTCGCCGTCGACACGGACGGCGAGTTAGCCCATCACTCACCGTCCACAGGCCCGCGTCTACGGTGGCCGGAGGTCATCGCGGGACCCCCGACGCCCGGAGCGCCTCCCGCGGCGGCTGGGACGAGAGGTTCTCTCCCTCTCGCGTTCCGCCACCTCCTTCGCCAGCATCACTGTTTCGCAGAAGGAGGCGACGGCGTCCCATTCCTCCTCGCCCCGGACCATGGCTTGCACCAGGGCCGGTATCGTCTTCATCTTTTGTTTAAGTGAAAAAAGAAAAAAAACGTGAACATTATTTTTTGAAAATCTATCTGATTGACTAATTTGATTTTTTGATGAAATTGAGATAATAACTTAATAGGGTTTATGATAATATCTCGATAGGCTTAGCTCTGCAATTTAAAACCAAATAGTGATTAGTAATAAAGAATACTACAAACAAAGATTGTCAATAAAAACATTACTCTTTCCTTGCAGTCGGGTGAAAACAGGCTTAATGAATGTCCCTTCTATTTTTATTTGGTTACCAAAATTATTGTTCTCATGCCCTTACTAAAAACATATTATAATTTAAAAGAAATTCATCAAAACAGTAAAATATTGGACCCAAAATATTACATAATCTTCTTTGGTATTAAAAGAAGAACCACAGAACTGTGTCCATTGGAAGAAACGGACGCAGGTTTTTGTCCAGCAGTGGGACAATATAGGCTAGCCAAAATAAGTAAATAATAAATTTCGCTAAGTTGTAAACTTTCAGAACGCAGCCACTTTAAGCAGAATTAACATTTTCAGAACAAACTTCTTCCAAGAGTAAACCTTATTCTAAAAGAAAGAATCGGCAATAGCATTCTGTTTGTGGTTTTCAATAAACGATTAAAAGCTTAAGTCATTGATATTCTACTAATGTTATAAGTTTGTGAGGATGTATGTATGGAGAGATGGATGTTTGTTACTCTTTCACGCAAAGACTACTAAACGGAAGTGGATGAAATTTAGAACGCAGATAGTTTATAACCTGGATTAACACATAGGAGACTTCTTATTCGGATAGTATGATCCCGTGGGACAATTATCGAACTCCACGTGTGCGAAGCCGCTGGCACAAGCTAGTATATTTATGTAAACAGCATTCTTGAGGACTTTTAAAAGACATGTGACAATATATACGAGTTAATCGGTACTTACATTTGTACTTTTCCAAACTCATAAAACCAATCAATCCATCAAAGCATAAAATGAACCGAATTAATTTAACCAAACCAGCAGATATTTTATAACTGGTCGGTTATTAAAAAACCGATAATTATCAAAACGATTTATGTTCATCAATTCAATATGAACCGATTAAGGCCATCAACAAAATTACTTTGCTTATGAATAGCGATGAATTGGAATATAATTTGATCCCATGTGAAATTGGATTATGATTTATAATGGATTCTGTGTTTTAATTAATTAATGTAATGATAATAATTGTGACAAGAGAAAGAAGGATTATGAAAAATACATTTTAAATTAGACAACACTTTATGACGACGAAGTGTCCATATTATTGTAACTTTACTTTGTGTGTAAGTACACCACTACCTTACTTTTAAAAGATCCTGCGAATAAATGTTTTGTTACTTCTTTTGTTCTTGAGAGCAATTGGTTCTTTAAACTTCGAAAATAGATCCCGAGAGAGATGAAAATTTCCAGTAAAAAGTAGTTAAAAAACTAAAAAACCCGACTGAAAAGACTGAAAAGCAAATAACAAGGACATTTTGAATTAAACAAAACTTGGAAGCAGGCGGGGTCCATTCTATTTTCATTTCATAAATTAATATTCAAATGAACCCCGCCTGCTTCCAAGTTTTGTTTAATTCAAAATGTCCTTGTTATTTGCTTTTCAGTCTTTTCAGTCGGGTTTTTTAGTTTTTTTAACTACTTTTTTTATTTCTAACTTTTTAGTTCTTTTGTGTTTGTTCTTTCGTTGGTAGTGTAAATACTTCCCAGATAATTTAACTTTTGTGTTTGTTTATAGAATTTGTTACTTTAAATTTATTTTAAACATATAAGTGTCGTATATTTTTGTAATCTCCTTTTAAAACCCTTCATTTTGATACCCTACTCGATGGTAATGGATTTTTTTTATTTTTTTAAATACACGAATACACGATATGGCCCCTAAAACCAGCAATTTTTCTTTGTTTTTTTTAATTTTAATGTAGCCAGTGACACTCGCGCCATCAAGACGAATCTAACGACGTATATTTCATTCAAATCCCTTTATCCGTTTAGGAGTTTTGAGGGAACAAAGAAACGGACACACATACACGTCAAACACATAACCCTCCTTTTGGGCTTCGCCGCAGTCGGGTAAAAAGGACCCGACTTTCAGAACTCTAGCTCTAATTAACAAAAAAAATTGCGCTGAAAATAAGGCTCCACGAGGTCGTTCAGCTTAGGCCCGACATCTATACCACCTAAATTATTTTTTTTAAACTTAATGCCGTAATTTATAAAAATAGAGATTTATTGAAAAATAATTTGTCACTTAACATTAGTGTAACTTTTTGAAAAATTTACATATTTATTTCCACCGACGTTGTTTTCGTGAAAGTGTCTAGATTACACAATTTTTTTTTTTAATTGTTATTTAGTAATATAAAAAATAATATAGGTGATATACCGGCTTTTTAGACGTCGTGCCATTGCCGTAACGACCTCGTGGAGCCCTATTTTCAGCGTTAATGTTTTATAAACAATAGAGATAGAGGTCCGGGAGTTAGGACTTTCTTATTAGAATATTTCTCCTTTTTCAGGATCTTTTTTCAGAATTTCTTCAAAATACACCGTACGAGACACACCGTCCAGTCGCATCGTAGACTTTATCCGACGGCAGATTTATAAATAACTCAACTAACTGTAATATAAATCTTATAAAACTTACATTACTTAATAAATCATTTATTTTCAAAGTCATTTCATAATATCCCTGTTATGAAATCCGACTGGCGCAAAAAATATGATTCTAATTAGTCCGTTTGTTAGATTATCAGAAAATATTGGATACGTGTTTTTTGTTTTACCAAATTATTAAAAATTTACGAAGATAAAACACGTCAAAGATCACGAGTGTAGAGAGTAAAAATTATGTCAGCAGTGTCATTTGTCTTTTCCCATACTAACAAAACTCAGAAGGTTTCAGGAGGCCTCCCACTAGGTGGACCGATGACCTGGCGAAGGTTGAGGGGATCTACTGAATACGTGACGCACGGAACCAGTGAATGTGACGACACGGCCTATGTCCAGCAGTGAACTTCTATCGGCTGAAATGATGATGATGACGAGAAGGTTTCAATAAATCAATTCAGTCTATGTCAGTTCCCCACTGAACACCTCCCAAGCTGCGCCACAACACCTGCGGTTCTAAAATGGCCGCTTTATCAGAATCCACGCAGTATCTTAGTATGAATCACGTTACAATTTCAAATTCTTAAAATGGTCTTAATGTCTATAACATTATAAAGTCCATTTTAAGAATTTTAAATGTTTAACATGATTCATATTACGATTCTGCCAAAGCGGCCATTTTAGACACCCTGCTCTCCAAGAGGAAGTTTAAAAATAACACCAAGAACTAACGAAAATTGAAACGTGTCACGTAAAAATATTAGGACCAAATAAAACTGGTATGCTCCAAAATTTAAGTCTGAATTTTACAAAACGGGGTTCCGCCTCTCATCTGAAGGGTTTTCCGACGAAGCAGGAAGCGCAGAAAATATAAAGAGTTTTAACTACTCGTACTGTACTCATCTGAGAGAAATTTCTGGAACTAATCTTGTAGCGTTATTCGTACAAATGTCAACTGTTGGCTTGATTCATAACATAACATCTCGCTTGTAATCCCCGAAGGATTAGGCATAGGGGCACCCATTAGTACAGTACTGTACACCTTTTGGGGGGGGGGGGGGGGGAAATCATCAAGGGGTTCCGCTCTTAGGCAGAGCGAAAGTGAGTGTCTGACTTCTACTGACTAAAAATCACCCATGTTCCTTCTTAGCTCTTTATGTCGAGGCCGCGGTATCTCTTACAACATTCCGCAGTGCCGACGGTCGAGTACTGTACACCTCTGCCACATTTTGCCCGTTATGTTGAAGTTCCTTGTAAAAAAAAGGCGAACCTATTGAAATCAACCGCGCACAATTAAAACCTCCATGGCTGTTACTGAGGAATTATTTAAAGAAAAACCCAATAACACTTTACCCGAAAATCGAAAATTAATATGCAAATTGAAATCCAGGGGATTTCTTTACTACATTTTCTTAACAAATCATTATTTAAAAAATCTAAATTAATGTTCAAAGAATAAATAAAGGAAATGCTATCCTAAAATTACCACCCTCAGCGCAAAAGCTTCTTGCAAGGATAAATTATGAACATTGATCAAAGCAGATCACCGATTTACAAATGTAAACCTTTGCCAATATCACCGCGATGATCAAAAAACATGAACATTATTTCAATATATTACACGCACTCAATACATTCTTACACACATTAATGCTGTAATCCACCACGTGGGCCCAGTGCGGATTGGTAGATGTCACATGTCTTCGAATGGTCAATATTTGACCGGTAGCCGGTTTTCTCACGTTTTCCTTCAACGTTTTGAGAGCAGTGGTGATGAAATAAATTACACAAAGTAATGCGCCTGAATCAAAAAAAAAAATCAAAATCAAAATATTTTTATTTCACATAGGCCTACATGGGCACTTATAAAACGTCGGTAAAAAGGGGGCACGGTTCGGTGCATTGGTCGATTCCTAAGGAGAAGAACCGGCAAGAAACTCCAAAGGTTACTCTTTTAATCTTTTAAAAATTGAATTGAATGGGTTCGAACCCACGACTACAGTGGTGGCCCAGTGGTTGCGGCCCCGACTTACGAACAGTTGGTCGTGGGTTCGAACCCGGGCAGGCGCATTACTTTGTGTAATTTATTTCATCACCACTGCTCTCAAAACGGTGAAGGAAAACATCGTGAGGAAACCGGCATACCTTAGAACCAAAAATTCGAAGATATATGACATCTACCAACCCGCACTGGGCCCGCGTGGTGGATTATAGCCCATCCCTCTCCTAGAGAGGAGGCCTGAGTCCCTGCAGTGGGAACAATATAGGCTGATGATGAACCCACGACTCACTGTTCGTAAGTCGGGGCCGGCACAACTGGGCCACCATCTATCACAATTACATTAATAATATAAATTATATTAGAGCATATTTCTACGCAACAGCAAACATCAACCATAAATCAGCATCCCCCCGAAAATCTTTAACATAACTCGAACTTAATTTCCTACAAAATTATCGTAACACTAACAGTAAAGTTTTAGTTAATTAACTGATCAGGGACTCCCTAATGTCCCTATAATGTAGGGGTTGATAGGACGTTACTTCACACCCTTTCATATCTAGATTGTATTGAGGGAGCTTCAGTCGTGGCCCGAGCGTTGGGGAGGTCGCACGTCCCGAGCGATCACCCGCCTTTTCTGTAATAACTTCAACGGGAGCGTGGCACTGTGTAAAAAAAAATCAGTGAACCAACTTTATTGTGTTTGTGATAAAAAAGGGGATTCTTTAAACTTGTCCTAGAAGTAAGTAAATAATATTTGTTTTTGTGAACGAGTTCTTGTAATGGCTAATTAACGTACGTTTGTTTTAAACGTGTGTTAAACTGCGACGGGGAAATAAAGCTAATGTATATTTTGACGAGGTGATTAGTTTGTGTTTCATCATTTTCGGTGCAAACGGGCCTAAATTTACGGTGTCTAGTTACCTCTATTAGTTGTATGCGGACATTTGAGCTTCGTGATAATATAGTATTATTTTAGTTACGTCCAGACCGCACCTGAGGGCCTGACTAGGGGTAATCGCTTTCAGTGTTTTTACAAAGATTTTCTTTAAGATTGTTTTAAGTTTTCCGATAGTTTATGTAAAACGTTTTGATTTTTCGTTTCGTTCATCTTAACCGCTTGTAGAATAGAATAATTGAATTATTTTAATCAACAAAGGGTTATAAACTGAAATAAAAAAAAACCTCACCTGAAACTGCAAGTACCTACTCAACATTAAATATTTCGAATGCTCAACAAATGTACCATACAGCAATTATGGGTGAAATATTGGCAATCAACTTTGACCGTGATTCTTTTTCGAAGATTTTTTTTTTAAGTTCCTCGTTTGTGTTCATAGAATGTATCAGAAATAGGTACTTAAAAATAACGTTAGAGATTAGTATTAGTCTAAAGTTACATACATATTCACCGGTACTATTAGGCTTCGTGAAACAAAGACAATGAAACACGAAAGTTAAATTATTTCAGACGATCAATATTAATGGTTTTTATTTCAGGTTACTATCAAAATTAACGAAAAGGCAAGAGTCTGATAACCAGTCTTATCATGGGGTCGTATTCCTCAGAAACTGGGTTATGGAGATAGGTTAAGCGGTCTTACTATGTAAATCTGGTTAGACTGGAAGTCAAACCCAAGGTGATGAGCCTGATGATGATGATGATGATGATGACGGTTATTAAATCATAAAACAATATTAGGTTTCTACTTCAAGTATCCAACAAATTAGATTACCTTTTTATTTAACTACCCCAATAAAGTCGATCGGGACTCCGACATAAAAAAATACACGTAACATTTTTTTCATTCGTGCCTCAAATACTTCGCCAACGAATTTCATATAAATTGACCCGAAGTTAACATACCCCAATATTTTGCGCCGATATTTCAGCGTTTGCGTTCCGAGCACCTATTTAGGTTGGCTTGCAACAATAATTTTGATTTATCTTTATGATTTTCAAGCGGCCGAATGGTACGAAATTGGCAGCTTTTAATATTTGAAGATATTTATCGCGATGTTTTGGTACGAATAACACAATTTGTACAGATATAATTTCAGAAGTCTGTTCAATTTATCTTTTGATCTAATTGTAGGCCAAGTTGTGTAAGTGACCGTAGTTTTGGTAGTTAACTAATCGATAAAGCAAGTATTACTTAGCCTAAAGCAAGATTCACAAAGTCTGACGATCAGTTCTCTGTAGTTGGTAAGTATCAGGTTAGGCCAGGGTTGTGGAGGTCAGACAGGTAGTAGAACCATGTAAAATAATGGTACTATATAGACTAGTAGCCAACCACAGCATATTTGAGAAAAGGTTAGACAGGAATAGGCATCAAATCTTCTCTAAGGTCACCTCGAACAACGAGGTCTTCAGACTTTTAGCAATAGGGATTTTTACTGACTTAAAAAAATATGATTCTAATTAGTCCGACTGTTAGATTATCGAAAAATATGGGATACGTATTTTTTGTTTTATCAAATCAATAAAAAATTACGAAGATAAAATGCGTCGAACATTTGAGTGGGGGTTTGCGACGTCACTGACCGTTAAAAAATGCCATACTAATGTCTTAAAATATGACGTTACACTAGTTTTCAAAGCACTGTATTGTCTTTATTGTTGGTTTACGTAAAAAAAGAAAACATACGTGTCCAATATTTTTTGTGGAAATCTATCAGACAGACTAATTAGATTTTTTTGTTAAATGATTTTTCTGCAAAGAATGGTCGACAAATGTATTGATAAACTAATACTGTTACTTCCGGGATATATTCTGTCAATATCCTTTATGAGACTACTGGAGAATGCGGGTGGATATGTAATGGAATATAAATGTGTCTGTAATCATTGAAGCCATTCTGCAAAGACACAAGATTAAATTATAAACCGTTAAATTTCAAAACAGTGTTTCAGAGTATGAATCAAATCAAATCAAATCAAAATCATTTATTTCAAGTTGGCCAGTTACAGGCTCTTTTGAATAGTCGAACAAATACTAAATTTTAATAAGCTAATAAACTAAGTTACAGTTCCACTCTCTTTCACACAGTTCACAATTCACATAAAATGTTAATAATAAACGGGTAAATTGTGTTTTTGTTTTTTGTTTTTATAACTAAACGCATTTAGTAAATGCGTAATGGCCTTGTCATACCTCGCAGTATGTAAAAATGTATTGCTCACTAGAAAACGGAATGAAATCTCAAAAATATAAAAGCTTATTATCAAGCCGTGTGCGAATATGCCTCCGGCTGATAACTAATCAACTTACCCAATTTAGAAGGTGTGTAATTGGAACATGTTAACCGGGGACCGGATCGGGAACTCCGACCTGATTTGGGAATAAAAGGAGAGGAGGATGCTAACATCCTACGCAACTACAGAGGGCAAATAATAGGAAATTGCTGATTGTGGATCTCGTTAATGTTTGGCAAGTCTGGTTGCTGAAAATGCATTGTGATTTTCATCAACAAAGTTCTCCATGGAAAGGAGACATAATATTTTTGTATGGGACTCCGGCCATAGCCTATAAGGAAAGCCTATAAGGAATACCTTTAAGGAAAGCTGAAAAACTAACCCCTGAATAGCATAAAGTAAAAAAAAATCCTTATTTGATATTGTTTTTTTGTGTACCCAAATAAAATAAAAAAAAATGTTTGACGTTTATCGTGACAGAGAGAGGTAAAACTGACAATAAACGGTAAAATATCAAAACAAAATGTAATTTTGAATTAATCGTTCAGAAGTACTTACACTATAAAAAAGTAAAATTAATAAGTACTTTTTAGCGATCGCGATGAAATCGACACACTTGCTTTTAAATAATCGAAAAAGATGTTTGTGAGAATAATAAAAATTATGAATAGTAGGTACAAAAACACTGGTTTTGATGTGACATGATTTTCCCTAATTCGTGAGATTTTTTCGTCTTTTTTATTTTTGTTTTTGTACCTCAAGACCGAAAATGATACATCTTCAACTTGTTACAATTTCAAATAGCTTTTCGTAACAGATTTTATGACGAAGTTATTCATCTTAACTATGCAAAGATTGTGGTTTTTTTAGCATCATTAGATAGTTCAAAAAAAAATATTATTCGGAAATATTATGTTTTTATGAGTTAAACTTACCATTTTTTTTCTTTTTGTTGGTCCATGTCTATTATATAATAGAAAGCTCAATAATCGTTAATCTTTTCGACTTATTTTTAATAACATAACATAACACAAGTAGGTACACAACTGTAAGCAAAGAAGGTTTAGGCAGAGGTGTGAGTTTAGTCACGAGCACATAATGTACACACTTAACCATTTTTTATTTGTATTTTCTTCAACTGATCTGATTAACAATTAATATTGTTACGAACATGGTATTTTGGAAGTCAAATTTTAATGAAAAAGATCATGTCTCTATGTTTCAATCGTTATTTCTCTTGAAAGTTAAGTTTTTTAGGAAGGTAAGATAGTGGGGTAGTATTGTGGTAGAAGGAAACTGGTGGGGACAGATCGAAAATAACCTGGTAGTTCCATGATTATGATAAAAGGTGAACTAATAATGTTGTGTCCGTGTTGCTACTTAGAACAATATTATTATGTGATTACAGTGTTTTAGATACAGGTTTATTAGCTAGTGGAAAAGTCTGAAGTGCAGGCAAAAGTGGCTTGTCCGAGGTGGGGTGCCCACCCATTACAAACTGAGTTTCCTCTGGGTCTCGGAAACCATGTTAATGTGATTGTCCCAAGAGTTATTCGAAGATCTTTGGCTATCGATATTATGTAGGTACTCAGTGGTTCGAACGTCTGACAACCAGTCTTACCAAAGCGTACGTATTAATATACTAGGTAATACGATATCGTATTACCGATATACCATACGATATCGATTTTCGATATCGTATGGTGTAAGTGTGTAATGTTGATGATTACCGCTGAGGCACCATTGAGACCCGATCCGTTAGGTGAGAGTCTTAAGAGAGCCGAGGACGGTTTTTTTTAAATACTATGTTGCATGAAATGAGCAAATAATAGGTACATTAATTTATTTGTACCTACTATTGAACACGATCTTTTTGTATCGAAACTTTTTTTAAGAACTCAACCAATAAAAAAAACCTATAACTCACTTGTGAATAATAGCAATGAAAACGTCACAGTTTGATTACAGCTGTCTTTATGTACTTAATTGCTGTGAAATAAGAGCCAAAAATAATATAATAATCCATGTAAAATACTGGTACTTATTCATCTAAATCCGGGTTGACTGGATGCAATCCCAACATAGAAAAAGATTAGCCAAATGTTGACTTGTAACATCGTGGACCACTGATCGTTGATTGGGTTCAACTCGTCCCGCTATCTCTTGCAAGGTCTGCCGATACGCCGTCTGGCTGTGTCCAAATCAGGTTATTTTGGCACACAGCATCGGGCATACAATCAGTGCCCTTGGTCGCAAGATTTGGAAGTTATGGGGAGAGGCATTTTTTACAACAGTGCACAGGCTAACAGTAACCCGTAACAATAACAAAAACGCTGGTCGCTCTTATCACTAAATTCATAGTAAAAGTCTGTATCATTATGTCTTTGGTGTATAAAATAAGAGTCTTTCCTTTTACTCGTAATATAATTATTCAAAAGAATATTGACATTATTATTGTTTTGTGACCCGTGTGTATATGTGTGACTAGCGGACGTCACGCGGTTTCACCCGCGTAGTTCCTGTTCCCGTGGGAATACAGAGATAAAAAGTAGCCTATGTCACCCGGGGATAGTGTAGCTTCCCAACGGTGAAAGAATTTTTCAAATCGGTCTAGAAGTTTCGGAGCCTATTCGTTACAAACAAACAAGCAAATCTTTCCTCTTTATAATATTAGTGTAGATTAATTGATTTCAATTGGTTGAAATAACTTTCTTTTAAAATACGTTTCTTTTGATTATTCACACATTATTATAGGTATGGCCATGTATAAAATTGAGAAGTAGGACTTTTTCTTCTATCAAATGGTCATTATTTATTTTAAAAAATACCTTATTTTCTTTAACAAGGTTTACAACCTACTTAGCTAATGATATTATAAGCTCCTGCGACGGACATTTAGATATAAATTTTATGATGTTAGTAGCACTGTATAAATGTAAGTGTCCACGATTCAGACTATATAATTTTGTTTTATAAAATTCATCAACATCATCTTTCTGCCTAGTCTACCTAATGTCATTCTAAAAAGAAACGACGAAATTTTTTGACCATATTTCGCCACACCAACTGCCTCCGTGGTAAACTGACCTCCGTGGTCGAGTGGTTTAGGCATTTACCTTGTGACGCGGTGGTCGTGGGAACCCACGGGATGCAAGCCAAATGGCGATCGTCAAACCATGTCGAAGGCCTTTGGGGCGGTTTAGAAGCTCTGACACTGTGTGGGGTCATTATACCTTACTGCCCCCCACGATAAGATGAAGACCACACCAACTTTACGGATTCCCCAATTAGAATTCATTTTAATATGTGTTTGTAACGTTTGACGTTAAAATGTGGCTTTATTTATTTGTGTTAATTTTGCTTACTTACTTCGCTTTATTTTCTCATATTCGAAATCCCTACATGAATTAATTCATCAATACGCCCCAAGAGCACCAACTATTTGCTAACAACCCTCATCCCGTAGAAATTAGATATGATGGATGACCCAGCCAACTGGAAATTCTGCCTAGTTGGATTGCCTTACTTCGAGAACAAAACTTTCACATAGGGATTTTCATCCCGAACTTTATACACATCAGGGCAAACTTTTTAATACAACAATTTAATTAACAAACTATGCAAATCACATTTAGACCAGGTAGTGTTTCACTTAGCTGACTTTAGTTCAGCTTTAATGAAGTTCCCAGTTCTTGTTTAAGCCCCTTTTGATATTATGCATAATGTACTCTCCACACGTTTTGTTGTATCAGCTAGATGTTTTAGGGTAAACTAGTTTATAAGACGTGAATTTGAAAGTACTCCTTTTAGTCTGTGTGGTTTTACTTTGGAGTTAAGCGTAGAGTTGCCTGCTTTATCTCCGGGCGTGTTTACTATGCAGATTCATAGTCTTTTATCTTACAATATTGGCTTCTTACTGGCGAGCGGAGTGGATTTTGAAGGAGGAATTTTAAAATGATGGTATTGAATTCCTAAGCGGACTTTTATAAAATCCCATATCTCTTACGTAGTAGACGACGCTTGTATATTTTGCAGAATAAGACTTGATCAGTTGTCTTCTTCAACAACAACCATTGGTGCTTCTTCAACAACATCCCTCAAGGTTATTGGGTGTCCGAAGATGATGAGCTAATTTTGAGTCAGGACGTGTATATAAGTAGGTTCCCCAAAGAACGGTGATAGCAATCAGCACACCTTCAAGATCTTGCGTGACACAGGCAGAGGAATGATTATGATGGATGGTGAATTGCATATCGATTATAAGTTACTGTAAATTAATAATATTTATTAACCCTCTCTTTTCTAGTAACAGTAACCTTTTAAAAAAGATAATATTTCACATTATGGTTTTAAACGTTACCTTCGTCAGCAAGGGAAAATTCGGGCATCCAATTTTAACATAAAAAAATAAAAATGAGGACGGCCATGGATCAAAAACAGGGGCGACATGAACTTTTCAACTGCAAGCGAGACTGCATTTTTCACATCTGGCTTGTTTTTTATACGAGTCTAGTATTTCAATGGGAAAATTTTCTGCCTAGCGTTCATGCGCTCCTGGTAACAAAAAACAATGGGCGATGTTCAGTAAAACTATTTTAGTTCGTAGTTTTCGTTTGAGGATTAAAAAAATATAAATAACTGCCGCACTCAGAGAGCTTTAATGATTATTTAATATGCCATCACTTAGTAGAGGTTTTGACAGTTTTGTTATACAAAAATATGTCAAATTTTTACTAAGTGACAGCTTAAGTAATGATTAAATGTCTCTGAGTACCGCAGTTAGCCTACTAGATATTATTTTGTTTTGGGTCCGTTGCAAGGTTTTTTAATTCGATTCAGTTGAATTACTTTTGTTGAGAACTTTTATTATACTATATTTAGTGTAACTGTTATCGTTACATGATTGCGGGTCGTATATATTAAAAATAACGTAGTTAATTTTCAGGCTAAAGCACTGGATCTTAGCCACTATTCCAACACACAAACCTAAATAAATTGAGACTGTGTCTCTATAATATCGAAGTCTTAAATCAATACCTCAATGAATGGTTACTACGAATCACATCGATTACTAGTGAATGACCTCGACTCATCAATCGTATAGATAGTACGGTGGTGTATCTAATCGTGGATCGTTTTTTATTCAGTATCTGGATTATGATTTGTAACATTTTGTAAGAATATTAAGTTTCTTTATTATATTGCTTATTTTTTTTTGGTATGTGGGTAATTATCAAATAATAATAATATAATAGATAATAATCATTTATTTATTTAGACAACTAGGATTCATTGGGTTAGTAACAATATTCCTAAAACCTATGTTAGTACTTAACTAAAGATCCTGGGGTGTATAATAATATATAATTAATGTATAATTCCATCAGGATGGAATTCGGTGTGGACAAATGTGCGGTCATGCATGTAAAGCGAGGGGGGATTGTGGAATCTGTGGGAACCCAGCTCACAGATTCCATAAATCTTAGATCCCTCTCAGCAACCGAAACCTATAAGTATTTGGGTATGTCGGAAGCACTGGGCATCAACGTTACCGACATGAAACAATCGTTGAAGGAGCGCTTCTTTGGCCGCCTGAGAAAAGTATTTAATAGTCTTTTATCAGGCGGAAATAAAGTGCGAGCCTTCAACGGTTGGGTCATGCCGGTTTTGATGTACTCTTTCGGTATACTCAAATGGACTCAAACAGAGCTAGACGCCCTGGATAGGCGGGTCCGTACATTGTTGACGACATATCGAATGCATCACCCACGTTCTTCGGTTATGAGACTGTATATCCCACGGAAGTGTGGAGGTCGAGGCTTTTTAAATGCTAAGACTCTTCATAATCGTGAGATATGCAGTCTCAGGGAATATTTCCTAGAAACCGACGTGGGGATGCATCGAGATGTTGTAGCAGTGGACAGGGGCCTTACCGCGCTCTCCTTGGCTAAAGAGAATTGGCGCAAACCTGTAGTGCTTGACACTAACGACCGCATGGAGGTATGGCAGAGTAAGGAGCTTCACGGACGCTTTTTCCGGACCCTACACGGGCCTGATGTAGACTTCCTAGCGTCCGTGGCCTGGCTACGTTCCGGGGAACTCTTCGGAGAAACCGAAGGTTGTGTCTGTGCAATTATGGACGAAGTTATGATGACCAATAACTACCGGAGATTTATTGTGAAGGACGGTACGGTTGACATATGTCGGGCATGCCACCGTCCGGGTGAATCAATCCGTCACATTATCTCCGGGTGTTCTCGTCTGGCTAACGGAGAATATTTACATAGACACAACCTTGTAGCCCGGATTATCCATCAGCAACTTGCTCTGCAGTACAACCTTGTGGAATCAGAAGTGCCGTACTACAGATATGTGCCCGACCCAGTTCTCGAAAATGGCCATATCACACTGTACTGGGATCAATCCATCATCACTGACAGGACTATTATAGCTAATAAACATGATATAGTGGTGGTGGATCGATCAGAGCGGCGCGCGGCGCACAATGATCGTTGACATAACCGTCCCGCATGACGAGAACCTCGTGAAAGCCGAGAAAGATAAGCAAATCAAGTATCTTGACTTGGCTCGCGAGGTTGTCGACATGTGGGATGTGGACTCAGCGATCATTGTACCGATAGTCGTTTCAGCCAATGGCTTAATAGCCAAGAGCCTCGACCAACACCTGAGGAGGCTCTCGTTAGGCAGCTGGATCAAGGGCTTGATACAGAGAGCGGTACTCCTGGACACGGCACGCATTGTTAGGAGGTTCCTTTCTCTGGAGCCCTGACCGCCGGTAGCTTGGACCCTGTTCCCGATACCGGTGGGCTACAATTTTTTATATTTTTAAATGTTTTTTTATTGTTTTTTTTTGTAAAGAATATTTAAAAATGTAATAAGTTTGTAACAAAATAAATAAAGGGAATAATAATAATAAGTTTATTTCATAATCAATAGGTTTTTACAAATACATTGTAGAGGCCTTCTTTTAAGTATGGAAATACCTGTAACAGAAGACCTGCCTCTTCCATATTTATGTGCATACATTTTATAGAGCCTGTTAATAATAAGGAACATAAAGGTAAAAATAAACAACAAAAAATTAAAAAGTGTTAGTTTATGTGGTGTGTGTGTGTGTGTGAATGTGGTGTGTGTGTGTATTTTTGTGGTGGGTGTGTATGTATGTGGTGGGAGTGTTTGTGTGCATGTGTGTCATGTGTGTGAGCAAATAGGACTAGTGTGGATGTGAGAAAAGAGAATCCAAAAGCATATCATCAGTGTAAAGAATGTAGTAGACGTACGTTCATAATAATAAATTAAAGCAACGACGGTAAAGCAAGTTCTGGACAGGCTTCATTATATTAAGTATCCGGATGTAGAAGAGCTTCAGTTTGTTCATACGTAAGGGTCTTTAGCCATACTCTTAGGATGTTTTTACAATCGTGATGAGATTTTTGGAAGATTGCAAGTTTTTTGTTTATGGTATTGTAAACAAAAGCAGTTCGGGCAACATATTGTCGTCTTGCGAATGCACTGCGAAACCTAACTCCAGTTATACAATCATGTTTCCTTCTCCTCCCAAGAATACTAGGATCAAATACCGTAGTTTTGCGCGCTCTTAGGGTAGAAGTAAGAATATATAACTTTCTCACAGTTAAGAGGTCAGATAGTGCATAAAGTTCATGTGTAGAAAAACGATACGGCTTAAAATAGATCGTTTTGAGAAGGGCACGCTGCGACCTCTCTACATCTAGGAATTTTGTTTTAGCGGCACCCCCCCATATAGGGATGCAATATATTAGAACAGATTGGGCTAGAGCAATATAATATATTTGTTTAATTAGATTCGCTGATGCGATATGTCTTAAGACCTTGAAGACCCAGACCAATTTTCTTAACCGGTCACTAACTAATTCAAGGTGGTTATGCCAAGAGAGTCGCTGATCAAGTATCACACCCAGGTATTTGGTTTTTTCAACCTTTTCGATCGTCGGGCAAGCACAATTAGTGCCTTGGATATTATGGCATTGGTGTATCTTTACACTGAAATTAGTACCCGGCTGGGTTCTATTACTTACAGAGAAACACATAAAGATGTGGTCTTCTGAGTATTCAAGGTGAGTAAGTTCGCTTTTAACCAGGAATCAACTCTCGACAAACTAATTTCTGTGTTCTTTTGCACTGAGTCCCAGTTTTCACCTGTAAAGACCAACGCAGTGTCATCGGCATAAGAAAAGACCCGCGCTCCACCGGCCTCCAAACTACATAGGCCGTTGATGTAAATTAAGAAAAGCGTGTATCAAATGACTCCTTCCGCTCTGCAGACTTCTACTGACAAAAAACTACCTATGTTCTTTCTTAGCCCTTTGTGCCTAGGCTGCGGTATCTCTTTCGAACAACCCGTAGCCATTATATTGCCTAATTATGAGCAATATCAGGCCCAGGTTGGCGGTGTATAAATTATTATGTTCCACGCGTGCCTTAGAGAGATCTCAGCATTGTAGACAGGACCTACTAGGACCAGTACCTGCCTTTTTTTTGGCGGGTGGAAAATCATCAAATAACCCCTCCCACTCTTGAGCAGAGCGAAAAGGAGTGTCAGACTTCTACTAACTAAAAACCACCCATGTTCCTTTTTAGCCCTATATTATGTCGAGGCCGCGGTAACTTGTAAACAACCCGTACCCCGACGGGACCAGTGCCTGCCTGAGTTGCAGAACATCATGTTCAAAATAGGCCCTGTGCGACAGAAGACATTCAGAGGAACACAGATGGATTTTACTCGGTGAGAGTCTGACACGTCCTTCTGCTCCACTCCATCATCATTCATTCAGAGCTGGAGACGTAATTTGATGATATCCCATCCTTAAAAAAAAGTCTGCTGGGGAAGAAATTCTTAATAAAATAACAACGCCTTTGTCAATGATCTATTAAAACTATGGATACGTTGTCTGCCAATTAGCCACATCGCGCTTAGTTACGCACCATACTCTCGCGCGATGCTACGTTCGTTCTTAATTTAAATCGTGTGTGTAAACCTGCGCGAAACATAAAGACAACGGGTATCATTTAAGCTATCACCAATTTAATTAGTTTTGTGTTTCTTAAATAATAGGGTTTGTCCTCAAAATAGTAGATCTGTCACCAAAATGTAGTCACCAAACAATGCAAAATCAGTTCCACAATAAATCACCTAAAATCCTGAGATATAAGGTCTAGTACCAAATAAATGTTTTTGTATGTATTATAATAGGTGTGTCCTAATAAGTATTTAAGCAAACTAATTTAAAGAGATCACCAATAAATCATAATAATATATTATGTCACCAGAAAATTTCATTAAGTTTCAAAAAAACTTAACTTTCCGTCAGCAGGTCGAAGGAGCCCCGCTGCACGGGGCTCCTATTTCTGTCTGCAGGGATTAAAGGAACCTAACTAACCGAACCTCGGGGTGACCTTGACGTCGACCCTCTAGGGTTAGGGTTTCTGTCAGCATTATTTGGTGACAGATCTACCATTCTGAGCACAGAGCTATTATTTAAGTAACAAAACTGTTATTATAAGAACGAAGTTTATATTCATGTAATGCAATATAATTTTATTGGTTATCGATCTCTTATTTTACACATATATTAACATTAATTTGATAATTCATACCTGGAAACAATTTTTGTTTATCTGAGAACGAAAATATTTCGTGGCAATAGATCTATTTATTAGGTGATACAACTTGATGACAAATATAAATTTTGGTGATAGAAAATATAGTTCCCAAAGACAACAGGCATCAACAGGCATCCCGCTGTACGGTGTCATATTTTCTTTCCCTTTCTTTACGCGTAAAAGTAGTTATATAATATTTTCGCCGTTTTGAAGCGCCGCCATGTTAGTTCATGACGTGTCTATATATAATACGTCATTGGCCTTTGTGGTTTTTTTTTATCTTCGTGTTTTTCTCCTTTTCTGAGTATTAAGTGTAATAAATCAATCAAAACACATTCACATTTACCATTTTCAAATCAGTCTAAAACCAATAATTTTCTTGTTTACAGGACCGTATAGGTATCAATTCAGAAACTATTTCAAAACACTGATCACCGCTTCGCATGTCTAGAAAAATAATTGAAATCGATATATCAGTACAAAAGAAAGTTTATCAAACAACTATTACAAGCCAAAACAGCAATTTTACTTATCAAGTATATTTAATTAATAAGTAATTATCATTAACTAGTTGGTGTATTGTTAATGTGGTCAACCGACGTAATACGGGACGAGGTTCTTAGGTCAAAGCGTTATCATCTGCCAAGAATATCCACAGCTGTGTTATAATCGGCTTTGAGTCTAAACAGACGCAGCACATTTACATGGAGCGACTGCCTATCTGACATCCATAACCCAGTTTAGTTACGTCATCATCATCATCATCACCAGCCTATTAATGTTCCCACTGCTGGGACTCAGGCTTCCTCTCTTTGAGAGGGAATGGGCTATAATCTACCACGCGGGCCCAGTGCGGATTGGTAGATGTCACATGTCTTTGAATTTTTTGTTTCTATGACATGCCGGTTTAAATTAATTACCCACGACTTACAGTTCGTAAGTCGGGGCCGCCACCACTGGGCCACCGATGCTCCACTGCTGTTTATTTACTTGTATTCAGATTAAATTATGTAATCCGAAGGTGAGAAGGTAATCCATTGCGGACATCCCAATTTACCATTTGGTTTTAGGGAACGGAATTATGAAATTCAGAGGTCTTATATAATGAAGAACGTGTTAAATACTTTGTGGTCAGTGGTTTCCTACCTAACGCCTCACACGGGCCGCACGATAATGGTAAATTTCTCATTTTGTGTACATTTGTGATGGATAAGATATATTTATTTTCTCAAAAATGTGTACACATACATTTAATAAACAGTGCATGTAGGAAAGCATGCATCAAAAATCGTTCAGACATGTTTGTCACATACTGAGCCGTGCAAGTGTGTTGAATACTAAAATTGAGATGTTTCATGTTTTATAATGATAACTTCAATCAATATAATCTTTGTTGTTAGTAGAACAAAGCTACTTTCCCCTTTTATTCTAAATAAACTAACAACTCGTACAGAATTGTATTTAATATTCGGTTCGTGAAAATAAGCTCTCTGGTATTAAAATTATTTATTGGCGTTGCTTGATCATGTTTTGTTCAATTTATATGCTTTGTGGATTAATTTAATTTTATGTATTAAATGTTGATTTCTGTGTCGAGGGTATTTTATATTGCTGGCCGAACGGTTTTTATTTTTATGTTAACAGAGTGTTTCATTAATACGAGTATTTTCATCAGTCCAAATTATTTACTTGATTGCCGAAATACTGTATTACAGTAAGAACGCATTTAAGAACTTAATTAGACATGACTTAATATAATAGTGTAGTGTAAAAAAAACTAATTAGTCCGTCATATAGATTACCAAAAATTATTTGACACGTATTTTTCTTTTTTCACGTAAACAAACAATGAAGACGATACAGTGCTTTGAAAACTCGTGTGACGACATACTCTAAGACATTAGTATGGCATTTTTAGCGGTCACTGACGCCACCAACCCCCACTCAAATCTTTGACGCGTTTTATCATCGTCAATTTTTATTGATTTGGTAAACAAAAAATACGTATCCAATATTTTTCGATAATCTAACAGACGGAATAATTTGGATCACATTTTTTTAAGTCCGTAAACATCCTTATTATATTAAGTCGTCGTAAGCGCAACTGCTGCACATAAGGTTCTGACTCCGATTCCCGGGTCCGGCTAAGTGTTATTTCGTTTTTCCATCACATTTTTTTCAATAGCATCCACGTTATCTGGGTTTGTGCCCAGTTGATGTCAATAGGCTTTACTGACGAAATGTAGGTTAACTTAATAGTTAACCTACACTTCGAGGATAATTAGGTGTTAGTTATGTAACGATAATATTGTTTTCATAATGTTCATTAAAAGTACAAAAAGTGCTCTTACATTCATAATTTTATGTATTAATGAGAATATTATCAAAAGAATTTAAACAAATTTAACAGCTTGGCATGATGTTGAATCTAAGGTATTTTAAATTAATTTAAAAATCGATATTGCGCCATATTTAACGTGTCATTTACAATGTGCGGTTGTGCCTTTACTAAGTGAAATACAATGTCTTTGTAAATAACACAGTAAACCAAACCATTTGATACAATAACTTTAAGCCACGGAAAATCAAAACAAAAGATCTTATCAGGAAGGAAAACTATGAAATCAAAGTAGGCTAGTGGATTGTTCCGGTGCGGTTTGAAATTGTAGCCCACGGCGTTCGCTACCCTATGAATAAACCCATAAGGTTTCATGCGTGCTCTCGTTTCGAATACAAAACGTAATTGTGTGTGTGTGTGTGTGTGTGTTTTTATATTTTACCTGGAAACACAATGATAAATCGGTTTTATTAACCTGTTGTTTTTTTTTAATACTATTTAGTATTTGACTTGAATGATCTGAAGACCAGACGTTTGATTTAATTTAATTTTATCTATGTTATCATTAATATCGTCAATAGTACATAATTATTATATCAAAACTAAAATCCCTTTTGAATAAAGCTAATAGGAGATCGGACTGAGTCAAAAAAAAAAGGATTCTAATTAGTCAGTCAGTTAGATTATCGAAAAATATTGGATACGTGTTTTTTCTTTTATCAAATTAATAAAATTGACGAAGATAAAACGCGTCAAAGATCATGAGAGGAGGGTTGTGACGTCATGTGTACTGACATGTGACGTTTTTGAGGAGTTCACGAGTTTTCAAAGCACTGTATCGTCTTCATTTCTTGTTTATGTGAAAAAGTATTTGTCAATATTTTTTGGAAATCTATCTGACGGACTTATTAGTTTTTTTTTGTTCGATCCCCTATTATAATTGTAAACATTATTAGTGTTCGTAACTGTATCTACAGAAATTCAAGCATTGTGCAGCCTGACTCGGTCCCCGAGACTCGAAACAATAGTTCAGAGTGCTTTCAGTACAGTCAACGTCCAGTCATACCTGACCCCTGACACCAATTGCCCTATTCTTCTTTATTGTTTAGGGTCTGGTAATGCTAGTACTGACTGTACATATAATAAATTGGTAGCCTTAATGGTAGACGTAATAACTTTCATTGGTGATGTTAACGTGGCGCCCTCTATTGTTGCTACAGTGACTAATTCATTAATCTTTGTTGGATTGTCTTTAGACCGTTGTGTTCTTTGAGGAGTTTTGATGTTTTAAGACTTGGTTGTGTTTGGTCTTTTTTACCCGACTACGGCAAAGCCGAATGAAGGGTAATGATTTTGGCAGTCTATGTAGGCATGTATGTTCCACCGTAGCGCCTAAACTACTGAACGGATAAAAAAAATGAGAATAAATGAAATAGGCTACATACATTTTATCTAGTACTCTATAATAATTTTACTTATAATACGTTAAATTGATATGTACAAAATTATCTACTTACAAGACGATTTTTAATGTTTTCTACTTTTAAGACCGCGATATTATTTGTAGTCGGGTTTTAGTTTTTAAACTTATTTTTTGAATATTTTTTATTATTTGGTTTTACGAGTATAGAGTATACCTCTGTGTCATTACAAGAAGTCATAACCATCATCATCGTCATCAGCCTATCATGTTCCAACTCCAGGAATCCACCACGCGTGCCCAATGCGGATTGACAGATGTCAAATGTCTTCGATTTTTTTGTTCTAAGACATGCCTGTTCCCTCACGGTGTTTTCCTTCACCGTTTTGAGAGCAGTGGTGATGAAAAAAATTACACAATGTTATGTGCCTGCCTGGGTTCGAACCCACGACTTACTGTTCGTAAGTCGGGGCCTACACAGGAAGTCGGTGATCTGAAAATCTGACAACCAGTCTAAACGAGGGGTATCGTATAATTTAGTACTAACCCAGAAGGCCAAAAGACTACACAGATAATACAATATGTAGTGTATGACTAAAAAAAAAACATGTGATGCGAAGGAATGAAGAAAGTGTTGTGAGAAAAAGGTTGACTATGAATGTAGATGGGTTTAAGAGTAGAGGAAGACCAAAGAAACGATGGATGGACTATGTGAAGGATGATATGGCTAGGAGGACTACTGACATGACGAGAAATAGAGAAGTATGGAAGAAAAAGACATGTTGCGCCGACCCCAAATAAATTGGGATAAGGGCAGGAGAATGATGATGATGATGATGATGACAGAATGCGAAAATATGGTAGTTACTAGTTATTACATTTGGGGCAAAAACTTCCTAGCAATACTATAAACGTGAAAGTTTATGTGGATGGATGCATAGATGTTTGTTACCCTTTCACGCAAAAACTACAAAACGGATTGGGACAATATTTGATAAACAGATAGTTTATAACCTAGAATAACACATAGGGTAATTTTTATCCCGATTTTATCTTCCCGTGGGATAATTTTCAATTTGTGGCGGCCAAAGCCGCTGGCAACATTGAGCATTATTATATAATAACAGTACATCAATGGAAGTAGCCACCTAACACCTAGTATATAATATTTATGAATATTACCTCTACAAATTATGTGACACAATATGTTAAGCGTTGGCAATTCACCACCCGCTGTGAATTCCATTACTACAAGTAATAACATTTTAATTGAGTTTTCTTCAAACAATATTTTTCGTTTCATTGCGTTTAATATTTGACAGTTTCACCGCACCCACTGGTGACCTTCAGGTCTTCAAGTATGAGAGAAAGAGTAGGCCGTAAGCTATCACGTAGATCCAGTGCTTTTTGGTGGATGTCATATTTCTCCATTTTTATTTATTGGACATTCATGTTTTCTCATGATGGCGCCTGGTACCTTTTTGGGAGCAGTATAGATAAATGCATCACACAAAGTATCTCCTCCTATATTCCTTTTTTTTCAGACATCCATTCTATTTACTTTCTGCCTATAATTTGAGGACATTTTTTTCATTGAAAATCATTAAATAAGTAACCCCGCCCGCTCTTGGGTAGAGCGAAAAGACTTCTACTGACTAAAAACCACTCATGTTCCTTCTTAGCCCTATATGTCGAGGCCGCAGTAACTTGTGAACAACCCGCAGCCCCGACGGGATAATTTGAGGCCTTCCACTGCAAATTTGTATTCCATCCACAACCGCCAAAGGTAAACCAAATAACGATCAACTTTACGACTTTTCAAAAAACACAACTGGATCAAGATAAAAAAAAATGACGAATGAAATACTGAGTATTTTCTTATCTATAAACTGATTACTGTTTTCTTATTTCCACAGAACCAACTTTAGTACTGTGAACCGTAATCTACGGAGTTAGCAGAAAGGGTTTTATGATTTTTTTATTGCTGCACCTTTTCCATCAAAGTTTATATAACTTGGGTAGAATAGATGGGACGAAATTCGAAGCGAATAACTGTAATACGAAAGTTCACTTCGGTGTGAGGGTCGGACGCTAATGATGTACCTACCCTTGCGACTTTTTGTCGTTTCGAATTTGGAGAATATTACTTAGTTCATTTTATGAAGTGTTCAGAGTTTAAAGTTAGGATAACGGTTTTGAACATTGAATAGAATATACTGTTATTGTATTCCAACGATTGATGTTGATTGTTACTTTACAACTTTCGTCGTAAGGTAGTAAAGAAAAGTGATAATTAGAATTTATCTCGTTTTACGTGCCTCTGTACATGGCCGCCTAGTTCGTCTTAACTACGCAATTTCACTATAATTTTGTAACTTATAACCAACCCAAAGGTTGTTATGCAGATTAAGAGCTATTGTTCTGGAAAAAAAATTCCTTAGCTTTAAGAAAACACATGAAAACCTATCAAATTTCACTAATAACCGCCGTCATTTTGATCTGTTTATGAAGTCATCCACCAAACAAAACATCACTTTGATCCACAAAAGCGATTATCACAGAATTGTCGTCAAAACATCAAATAACAAAAGTTGAAAGGGCATTAACAATAATTGTGCTAGCCTTCATTATTCTCAAAATTTGTGCTCCTTTGTGCCCCAAAGCGGTATTTGCGAAACAAAAACTGATTTCGAAACCGTATTTTAAGTACAAAACGTTTATACGCATGCCATTGTAAAAGTTAGACGGAATTTTGATAATAATTAAAAAAGTTATTGAATAGTCTAAATCGTTTTGTGATTATTTTATTCCTGACCACGATTTACATTTACAATTTCCTTCGTATTGCGAATGTGGGTTCGCTTTGATAAGTGGTTTTAATAAAACTTGTGTGGAATTTTAATGTTAGTGCTCCCTGGAATGGAAAAAAAACGTTTAGATATATAAACGTTAAGCTGCCGTAAAACATTTAATTCGGGTTATAGTCCTAAGCATTGAAAACGAATAAGGCGCTCGTGGCGTATAATAACAGTCATGCCATTATACGCCACGAGCTTCTTAATCAATGATAATGATACAGATATCAGGTAGAATGTACACGGCTCACTATATTTTAATTACTCTAGGTATATAATTATTTTATACATAGCTAATTTTACTTGGAAAATGAAGACCATTTATTTACTGCATACAAGAAGTGGAACAAAACTACTAAGTCACAAGCAAAATTCCTAGAAGAGGATGTAACCAATACTGAGCTATCAAATAAAAACCTTAAGCATAGATATTATGGAATATTTTATCTGAACAGGATAGATTCTCGGATTGCATGATATTGATGTCGAGGACAATTCAAGTAAAAAAATGTGTTCGTGAATTAGAAAATGCAATTTACAAGAAAACTATTGATTGAACTAAAAAAAATAAAACACTATGACCTTAATAGTTATTGCTTATAGAATTATTTTCCAAAAAATCAGAACGATCACATGTGTTTTAGTATGTTTTTACTTGTTAAAAGAAATTTTTAGAGGTATTTTCGCGATTTTTTTTGCGTATTTCCTGAAGAATATCATATATTTTTCTGATTTGGTTTACTGCAGTGAATCATATACTTTAACGCATTATAAAACTCGCGCTTAGCTCCTGTTGTCCCCTTAATTCGGATAAGGGTAGGAGAATGACGATGATAGTAGTTCGCATCATTATACAAAAATTTACCTAATTGCAAAAAGAAAACAGTTTTGTTCTTAAACTAAAAACAGTCGCAGATAGACCTGATTGACCTGACCTGATTTACTGAATCAATACATACTGCCGCACTCAGAGAGCGTTAGCATGATTACTTAGGCCATCATTGTTCCGCCACTTCTTCTTTCCAGCTAAAACACTAGGAAGTGTCGAAGGGGGGGGGGGCGTTTTGGGGGACTGTCTCTTGTAAATAAGTAAAGTAAAGTAAAGTAAATTTTGACATTTGAAAAGTGCTGATTATTAGCCTAGTTTGAATTAATGAGTTTTAATTTTGAGTATTTAGATTTTTTATTTTTTATCTGTCGTAACAGGTATTCAGACACCCGAGGTTTTGATGTGCAAAAGTATGTCAAATCTTTACTAAGTGACGGCTTTTTTTGGTGGGTAGAAAATCATCATATAACCCCTCCCACTCTTGGGCAGAGCGGGAGGGGTTATATGATGATTTTCGATGGCGATAGGGAGTGTCAATTTCTACTGACTAAATACCACCCATGTTCCTTCTTAGCCCTATATGCTGAGGCCGCGGTAACTTGTGAACAACCCGCAGCCCTACTAAATGACGGCTTATGTAATCATTAAATATCTCTGAGTACCGCAAATACTACAACAATCATTATATTCAGTGAAGCAACCGATGACTCAAATACAACCACAAAAATTAAAAACGAATCGCCTTTGAACCTTACATTAAATAGTACTTACCTACAAATGAAAATAAAAATGAATTCTATTCACAATAAACTGAACACAATTTCAGCCTAATATGCCAATTACGCACATAGATAGCGACTGTAAATTATTAGCCAAATTTGATACCGCTATTGATTCGGCAATTAAAACAAAAAAGTGATCGTTATATCAGCAATTACTGTTTATTTATTATCAATAAAGGTACCTAAATGAGGTTTGTGTAAAAAAGTATAATGGTTAATGGCTATAATAGCAAAAGTTTAAGTTGGTATTTTACTGTATTTATTATGGTTGAATTATCGGGTCTGTTATTTATTGAAGCCGAAATTCTGAACATAAAATGTTCGTATTTAAAGGTTTTTTTTATGTAAAAAGATAACTTTGGAGATTTATAAGTAATAATTAATAATAGATTTACTTTTACCTTTGTTTTTCGGTACTACACTTACAAATAAAAACTACACATACACACAGACATGTGATTCAGAACACAACTAATATTAGTGATATTTTTATGTGCTGCGTTATTGTAAAAAAATATGTTCTGCTTCAGGCATTAACCTTTTTTATTTACATTTCACAGCGTTTTAGTTAAAATATTTTCAGCACAGTAATAGCAATCAAAAATATCCATGCGTGCACATGAATAAAAACGGCAGTAACAGACAAAATATTAGTTTTAAATGCAAAACGAGCACTTTTGTCGGTAGAAACGTTTGTTTTATGATTTACTGCATACGTTAGTTTTTTTTATTGGATGCGTATTTTTTTATGTATTAATTTTGTCATAACAATAGAATAAATCAAAATCAGCATACAAAATCGAAATTGTCAATAGTATGTTCAATTTGTAGAGAATACTATATTTTTATATCAAACGAGCATTCCTAAAATAAATTACTTAATTACCATCTATTAAAACCAGCACTCTTCTTTAATAACAAAAGGTCCCAACGATTTGTAAGTCTTGCATAAGAAAGAGTAAAAACAGATTTCAAGATAGAATAAATAATATTTTGAATGCGGAATAGAAAACTGTCTACGGTTAGGTTTCGCCCTTGTTCGGAGTCCTCCAATTACGGACCCGCTTCTAAGAACTGTTCTAAATTGAGTTTTCTGAAATTGTATTACATTTTAAGCTATTTTGAGACAAAAGCTACTAAGTATTTATTATTTATTAAAATGGGGAAATTACTATCGGGCCTTCCAATGTTCTATTTTGTATTTCCAAGATGTCTCTCACCTGATTATATTTTTGGAATAAGATTTGTGTTTCTGTAATTTATAGCCAATTATATTCCTGCCCTTAATCTAATTTATTTAGATTTGGCTCACCATATAATCTTCTTCCATACTTGATTATAATAATATCAAGGTAAATTCAAGTTTATAATTATCCTTCTTCAAAAGATCAATAACTATGTATAATGACTAGAGCATCTTTTCGCTCACCTTATATTAAACACTTTTGCTTTAGAACCACCTCTTGCATAACCAAACCGTTTAAGAACGTCTATAGATAATCTTTCTAATACAGCTCCTTCCACAGAAACTACGCATGCGTCCATTCCCAAAACCGTATAACCCTAATCAAAACAAGTTCTAACAAACAATATACCTGTGTACGTACTAATTGACGTAATCGGGGCAAGTGCTCCGTTATCGCATTAATTGTTCCCTAGTCCATGTTTATCAGATCGTGAATAAGTGATCATCTCCTATTATAGGTCTATTAGCTGATGGGCGATGTCTAAGGTCGATAGATTGGGATCGTTTACAGAAGCAAAGTTTGTTGGTCGGTGGGTAATGGAGAGTAGCTTGTTAGGGTAAAGTTCTGTTTCGAGGTTCTTTTGAAGACACGAAAAACATGAACGTTTGATTGAGTCGTTAGTTTGTATTTATACGATGAAGGAACTTAGATGTGGCTGCGGGATATTGTACGAGATACCGCGGCCTCGACATAAAGGGCTAAGATGGAACATGAGTGGTTTTTAGTCAGTAGAAGTCTGACACTCCCTTTCGCTCTACCCAAGAGCGGGAGGGGTTATTTGATGATTTGCCACCCCACAAAAAAGGCACTTAGATGTTGAACGGTTTCTAGAACTCTGTTGCACCTAACTTGATTTTGACGGTAGTGTCCAGGAAGCTTATAAACCATCCTTTCCCATATAGATCTTCATTTAAGAATGGGGAACTAGACTTAATTTTGTAACCATCTGACCATTCATCTTCATTTCTTTTCCCTCAAATTCAGGTTCGGTGCAGCCGGTCTTCTTGACCGACTTCCTTTTTTAAAAATTCAGAAATGTCTATAAATGGCGAAATAGAACTAAACGATTTGAGTTTCATCTGCTTTTTTTTTAAATCCTTATTTAAAGTGATTTTTTGCTAATGTAAAACAAAAAAATAATTTACAACTAACTTAATTAGAAAAATATTACCAAAATAAAACGTCCTCAATCGGAAACTGTTCTGAACCTGTTCTTCAAAGCGGACTTAACCATATTTCCTATGGGCACTATTTTATCTGATAGAGGGTTGGATTAATTTATATTGTGGATGTCGATTTGTGATCTTAACAACTGATTCACACATCACATCAAAATTTGGTATAAAAGCTCAAGTTAGAATATCATTGATATGTTTATTAATGTTATTCTAACTCAAGCTTTTAAATAGATAAACATTTTAAGGTAAATACTGTTGTTTTTGGTATGAAAGATAAAAAAAGACTTAACTCTAGGTTACAAATTTCAGCAGATTCAAATATACGATTTAACCAGAATTCCTTGAAACGGGTCCACACAATTTTTAAAGAGCAAGCAATAGACACGGTGTTACAGGAAAATATTGCATTTTTCGGGAAACAAGTTTCAAATATTTTCATGAAGCACAAATCTACCTTAACAGAATCCACCTATGTAAACACCCTCATTAAAATATAATCACCTATTACAAACGAAGATGAGAAGACGCCTTAAGAAATACCTGGTTCTAAATTACATATAAATTTGAATGTAGCTCTGAGAACCGTCAGAGTCAGCGCCACCTGTCGCTGAGGCATTAACATATTCTATGCTGAGCTACGAGCAACACCAAAGACTGTTGTTTCCTTAAGGGTTACCTATTTTACATTGTATAGAAAATCTTCTTTATCTCTGCAGAGTTAAACTTTTGAAGCTTGGAATAATGTTTGTGAGATTTTGCTGATGTCGTCGTCATTTCCATAGATGAAAAAGAAAGCTGTGCTAAAATTACTTTTTAGTGTTGTACTGAATTGTTAAAGCTCTTTTTACCCGACTGCGGCGAAGCCTAAAAGGAGGGTTATGTGTTTGGTTTTATTTTATATCACCCACACGCACATCGTCATAATCATAATTAACACTATGTTCTACTTCTACATAATCCCCTTAGAATAAACCCCCTCTCCCCAACCATCCCTTAGGATAATCTCCTTAGAAGACGGTGCGTCGAATGAAAGATGCGAACGCGGTGGCGAAAGAAACATCTTATCCCTCCACATTTTATCAACCCGGAAGAACATCTACCGCCCGGAAACGAACTGCAGTGGCCAATCTGGAAATCTTTTAACCCATTTTGAGCCCAGATTGGCCGCTGTAGATATAATCTGGCTAAATGGGTATCCTTGAATTCATGGAATGCGCCACCTTCTATCCTGCCCATCCTGCACAACCACTTGCACCTTTCAGGATTTACTCGACGCAAATGATGGAGCCGTGCAGGTGGCTACATACTGGTCTAACACAATTTGAGATCATCGAAACGTAAAGAAGAAGACGACTTCTACATTTAACAGGCCATTGGTAAATAGTTTCTACTCAGCAAGCTTGTAAGACATATTTTTAGAAGCAGAAACACATTATGTTTTGTCGATTTCTGATGTTTCACCATTAACGCCTTATTCTGGCATTTCTGTGTCAATATCCTCATAAAACAATCTCTTTACGACCTTGTAACATTCAATATCCAAAGCGCCTGATCACATTTCAAGCAAAAAAGAAAATTCTTTCTCAAACCTAACACTTATTCATTCATCCATAGCTTCTACACCTACATCAGAGCTATCCACACTTCATAGATTATTCCATAACTCATATTATAAAACCTTTTTCTTATTACAAAAAAAGGTCTTGTTTCGAATCCCAAGTCATGAAGGTCGGGTTGAAGGGTATCTTCAGTTATTCACACTCGGGATTTCAAGTATCGTTGTTTGTATTCAATTTGCACAAAAAGAAATATTTGATACATTGACTTTTTCTATCATTATTAGTATCGAGATCTAAATCAGATTTTATGTGGCATATAGTTTTTAATATAATTATCTTCTTATCATATGTCATCTAAACCATGAACTCCAACAAATTTTCAGTGATCACCAAGAGAAAACTGGATTGGCTAAAATCAATTTTTAAATAATATTAAGGAATAAACGAAAATCTATAATGACTTAGTCTGAAAATGCTTTGAACCATGGAATCCTATTTCCACAAGCACTCCCATTATTTGCTTGTAATATCCAATTATCTAAAAATAGTCTCTATTAGATCTAATCGACGAAAGATAATTATTATTAAATGTAATATAATATTATCCGGACTATTACCCTCTGTCTCATCCTAAGATAAAATCTCCCTATTCACCGCAAAATATCTCTCCTCAGAGTAATTTTCAACTAATTTTCGCATCTTTTTTTGCGCCAAGACCATATGTTCCGCACGAAAACTGCCAACTCAAAAACCCTTTTCACATTTACACTGAAAAGGTCTGTTATCCAGTTAAATCACTCCATTTATAACGGTGTGTTCAGATGCGTAAAGTCAGCGTTTCGGAATTAGCGGGCTTAATTTTCCGTGTCGTACTCGACGCGTCGTTTTTTAAGTAGGAAAAAGAAAAAACAGGGGCTGACATGGGATAAACCTGGCGTGGTTTTAGTGGCGATGTGAGATATGTGATTTTATTTCTTTTTGAAGTTAATGTTATTAAAAATAATTGAATAACAGATTGTTTCTAGAGTTAATGCTGTTGAATTGCGTTCCTTGCCAAGTGTGGTGAATGAGGTTATACGTAAATGTTGTGTTTTAAAAGAGGATGTAGTGACATAAATTGAAAAGAGTATGCTTAGATGGTTTGGTCACGTGGAGAGGATGAATGAAAGGTGACTAACAAAACGTATTTACAAGGTACGAGTAGATTTGACTGGCAACACCGGGAGAGGACGCTCTAAAAGGACATACACTGACTTTATAAAGATGTTCTTTAGAAACGTCAAGTGCCTAGTACTCGCAACCGGCGTGCGTGTATGACAGATGTATAAACGTGGACGAGACAAATTGAGTCTGTAAGGATCGCAACAAAGCAAAGCAAAGCAGAAGCTGCGAAGCAGTGATGCTAGCGAAGGAGGTGGCGGAACGTAAGAGGGAGAGAATCTCACGTCTCAGCCGCCGCGAGAGACGCTCCGGACGTCGGGGGCCACGTGACGGCATCCGGCCACCGTAGACGCGGGCCGGTGAGTGATGGGCTAGCTCGCCGTCCGTCCGTCTTATGACGACGACAGGCCGTGTAGACGGCGCGTTCGTGTTTCACGCGCGCCTCAAAGAGATGTCAGCAACATGGAAGGGGCCCGCAAGGGCCGACGCACGTCTGGGCTGCGGAATGCTGTAAAAGATACCGCGGCCTAGACATATATGTCTGGTGGTGGTGGTGGTTTTTAGTCAGTAGAAGTCTGACACTCCCTTTCGCTCTGCCCTAGAGCGGGAGGGGTTATTTGATGATTTCCCGGCCCGCAATAAAAAAAAGGATCGCAGCAAAGAATTCATTATGTTGTGTATGTGTTACAGTAAATTTTGAAAGTGTCAAATAAATTCGTAGTATCAGTATCTTTGTAGATATACGATGTTTTAATTAAATGTGCTCACGGTTTTAACACGGCTGTCCTAAAACCAAAACAACAGAACCTCCTGTCATGTTTCAAAACAAATTACTGGCATCGGACACACAGTTCCTTTCCCACAACTGTTAACCTCTGAACTCGTCCTAATGTTGAAAAATGTTAGTTTAATTTCCTTCCATATGGCCCCGTCAGACCATTTGTTTGGATATAACTCAAGTGGTTAATGTAGCGAGAAATATGCTGAGCTGTATTGTAATGTTACTGTCGACAGCGATATCTGCCTATACATTTTCATCCGATTAATTTTCTTTCGTAGAAATGTGACCAGTTATTTTCTTTTATTGTTTGTTATGAGTCCGATGTTTTGTTGCTTTGTCCAATCTGCTCAGCTTTATTATTTCAGTTCTGTATTTTTATTTTGCGTCTTTTTTCGTTTCGTTCTGTTTTCGGGATTTGTATGTTTTGTAGCATTATTGTATTAAAACTGTATGCACATTATGTAATAGGCTCAGTAGCAAAATGTCTCCTGGTAGCAAAACATCTCTTTGGCATAATGTCGCTTTCGCAGATTGCCTTTGTCGCAGAATATCTCTTTCGCAAAACGTCGCTCTAGGACTTAGAATAATATTAAACCAGGTTTATAAAAAATATAGTTTTTTTTCCGATATCATTAAATGTCAACCAGTTTTTAACCGACTTCCAAAAAGGAGGAGGGTCGTCTCTATTCGTATTTATGTTTGTATTTTTTTTAAATCAGCTTCTGAAGTCGGTGGCAAAAAAAAACGAAATCAAACAAACAAATGTCACCGACTTCTGAAGCTGATTTAGAAAAAAAGTTTCAGTTGTTTGTTGATCAAAATTCGCGCACGTGACATGTATGTATTTACAGAATTAACACAACCCTTGCTCATCCCCCCATTTACCGTAAAGATCGACCCTTACGGCTGTGGTTATTAAGCCACGAGCTCCTCAATCCAAATCCAATAAAACAATCCCAGTTTGTTCTACTTCCGGGGAAGATAAATCAGATATTTCCACGAAAATAGTACTCTTAGTATTCCTATGGTTTCTACTATAGGTATAATATAACATCTAAAAAGCATTTCCTTCTCATTTTTATGGTTTCTTCGTTAAATTGGAAGATGTGATTGCTTTCTACCATATTAAATGGGAGTATTACGTTTCTCCAATATTTTTGGAGAAAACATAGCAGTTTATTTGTTGTGGGATCTTTTAAGATTATTTTTCGAGAGGTTTATGAAGAAAGCGAAGTTAAACAAGAGTGCTCATGTCGTATTATTGGTCCCCTTACGCCTACGGCAGTATTGCAAGTGGTTCAGTTTTTGTCTAAACATAGACTTCCATTTTGTTTCAGTACAATAGGTCCTTCAAGTTTTATGTCAGGAAGCAATATCTTGTATTATATTTTTAAAAACTCCCCCCCCCCTTTCTCTCTCTTCCTTCTTTTTATCTTACAATATGTCTAAAGAACTTCAAGTATCATAATATCAAAGGGCCTGGCTTGTTTCTTTAAATAATTTTAAATAAAAAGATGTGACTTTATAAAGATAAGGAATTTTCGAAGAAATTTTCTTAGGGACTATTCATCATCATCAGCCACTTGTTGTTGTTGTTCATGTTCCCACTGCAGGGACTCAGGCCTCCTCTCTAAGAGAGGAATGGGCTATAATCCACCACTCGGGCCCAGTGCGCACTGGTAGATGTCACATATCTTCGAATTTTTGGTTCAAAAATATTCCGGTTTCCTCACGATGTTTTCCTTCACCGTTTGAGAGCAGTGGTGATGAAATAAATTACACAAAGTAATGCGCCTGCCTTGGTTCGAACCCACGACAAACTGTTCTTAAGCCGGTGCCGCTACCACTGGCCTACCACTGCTCTCAAGGGAGGACTATGGGACTAGGGACTATTGTTGGGACCTAAACAAAGGTTATTTAAAAATTGTAGATAGTAAAACAAGATTCCAACCAAATAACTTAAACTGAAAACAATTTTTAACATGAACAGGACATAACTTAAACCTACTCCAACAAAAACTAAATAAATTTACAAGCTATCATCTTTGCCCAGTTATAAAACGAACGAGGTCCTTTACCCCACTAAAGCCTCACTTTATCACTTTGAGTCTTCAAAAGAAAATCTAAACATGCTCTTAAAAAAGGACCGTATAGCCCATATTCCTTGGTACCGCCACTCTTATCGGGCAATAAATCAATTTTCCTTGGCCAGTGAAACAGAATCGGTAAATGACGTCCTCAACCTTTGTTAGAGTAAAGTAATAATACTGATGTATTGAACCCTGTCTCTTGGTTCTTTGATACGACTTTGATTTAAGACGGCAAAATATATGGACTAAGCGGGAATAAATGACGTGTGTGTCTGTCTACATTTGAGGAAATGTTTGCTTTATCTGAAGTACTTAAGCTTGATGGTAGATTGTTTGAGGTTCATAACGGTGTTACTGAAGATTGTATTGAATAATTCTTATACAATAATACTCGTATGATTGTCTAAAAATGCAAAGGTACAAAGCATGAAAAAGGACGGAAGGAATATTCATATATGATAATAATATTATTAATGAAGAACAAAGAACGTGGGTGATGCATTCGATATGTCGTCAACAATGAACGAACCCCCCTATCCAGGGCGTCTAGCTCTGTTTGAGTCCATTTGAGTATGCCGAAAGAGTACATCAATGAATTATAATGAACAAAGGAAATAAATATAACACTTAATTGATACAAATCCTTACAATACATGCTTAATGTCTAACAAGGCTCACAATAACTGACTCCACAACTAGGGAAACCTGTGACATAACAGTCAGTGTTCTACTGCCACTTGGCCACAATATACTTTATGGAACTTGAGAGCTGGTAAGCTTATAATTATTCGTGAGAGTATATTAAAAAACAAAAAATATTAACAAACAATTTAATAATAATATTAAGTAATATTTTTTTTTTTTATTAATTTAATATTAATATTAAAATATTATGAAACTATATAACACTGCGCAAAAATAGTTGGTGGGATACAACTGTTTTTGGTGCAAAAATCACCACTCACGGTAGCGTCCAATGCTTCGGACTCAACAAATTGTTCCGATCGAAGCATTGAATAGTAATAATAATAGTCCTCCTGACCGGTTTGGGTCACGGCGGCCAATCTAAGTGGAGATTAGCCATCGGCGCGGGAGATATTATAGTGCACAAGTGTGTGGGCATGCACAAGTGCACTCTCTGTTCCTTTTTCTCTTATATTCCGATGGTACGGCAATCCGACACGACCGGAGAGAGATCAGGCGCAGGACCAACGGCTTAACGTGCTTTCCGAGGCACGGGGGTATAATACCGCCAACTTCCAAACTCCGGGCTACTACTGGGAAATTTCTAATGAAAAACCCAATAGCACTTTTTGTCCGACCCGGGAATCGAACCCAGGACCTCATGCACAGCAGTCGCGCTTGCGACTACTAGACCAACGAGGCAGTTGATTGAATAGTACAGAGATAATGGAGGTATTTAAGGTAAAGACGGAGCATCAGAAACCCCGTAACTAACATAGAAGATTACACGAAATAAACTGATAATGCTAATACTATGAACTCTGTGTCTTGGTTCTTAGATACGACTTTACGAATATACGGTACTAAGCTCAAATAAATGAAGTGTGCGTCTAGTGTCTACATTCGTAGAAATGTTTGCTATATCTGAGATACTTAAGTTTGATGGTAGATTGTTTGAGGTTCATTACGATGTCACTGAACATTGAAAATTGCCTTGAGTACTAGTATTATAGTCTAGAAATTGTAGGTACCTATATTAAGTAAACTAGCAATTGTGTGTGTTAAATGGATGGCTATGTAACACCAAATTATAGTTTTTATTACATTAACAAGTCTTATGGAGCAGAAGCGTATTTCATTTTTTTTAAAGAAACGAAAAATTAACCTGTAACGATTTATTTTAAAAAGCACATCACAAAACCATCACAGTTATAAAAACATTAAGGAACCGACAGAAGTATAACTACACGTCCCAATAGACGTCTGTCGCATCCGAGCGCCTGACTAAATGGCATCTCGCAGTTCAGTCTAGGAGACTGTCTTCTGTTTAACCGGGCAAATCCCTGTGGATGCCTTGAGTTTAAGGCCGTCACCACCAACATGCGATATTTCTGCCCTTTCGACTGAAGAATTCTGTAATACAAGTGATTGCTTTCTTGGTCTTGTGGTCGCAAACCCTATTGCTGTTTTCTTGGTTCGAATGACTTGGCAACGTCGAATTCTAGATGAAGTAAAATATAATACAAATAACTGAAGACCTAGCTAGTATACACGCGTTACATTAATTGAAAAGTACAAGAAAGGGAATACTTAAAATATTTTTTTTGGGTATTTTCCTCAACCTTGATTCTTAACAATCTCGCTTCATATCAAATATCAATCCGGCTTTGAGCTCAACGGAAAATACCTCGTTGATTTTTTATAGCCTTGCCATTGAGCAAAATATACAACCTGCCTTAATTTTAATTTAGTTGACTAAGAATAATGATTTTTTACCTAGACTATTTGTTATCAATATATTTATTTACTTGATATCACTACGCAATCTAGAACTAGAAAAAATGGCTTGACAGATAGACCAACGACGAAGTGATCCAATAAGGATTCCGTTTTACTTTAGCGGTATGAAATCCTATATGATTCGTTTTGGGGTAATTGGATTATAGCTCATTTTCTGTTACAAAGAGGATCCCTGTGCTAAAGCAGTGGATTATTGTTGGGTGGTTATATGGTATAAGCATAAACACAAAACAGATCACTGAAAATTCTAATCATTTAGTAACGTATCGTTTACATGAAAAAGAAAACAGTATATAATTTTGTCACCCCTAAATTTATGTAAACACTTAGCCACATCTTAACCACACTTAACATTTCAAACATACTTGATATTCTTCAGTGTCTTGTTACACAAAACCTCTAGTACATTATTAGTACCTATATCAGTAAGAAGGTTTTCGTTTATCTATGTGTATGAGCCGCCGCCGGAGGGGAGTGGCACTCTTCGAAGCTTAGGGGCTCATATAACAGGATATGGACCCCTAAGTAGGCCGTGTTTGAAGGATTACTCATGCTTTGCAGATTGAGTTCATCCTATTTAATGATCGACTCTAATACCTTTGTCAACAAATTTAGTTGTAGGGATTCTGATTATGTGAACAAGGATTTGGGATATGTTAGTTTCTAGGTGGATCGATTTTGTGTTGGTAACTTGTGCTGTCATGGAACAATTGTTGCTTTGTATCTGGTTAGTTGTCTACCGATTTAGTGTTCTGTTTAAGTTTTGGAGTATATTATGCAGAAATTATTCTATGGATTCTATTGAGAGAGGTTATACAATTTTTATGGGGAATTATAAAAAAAAAATGTTTGTTAGTTGCTGTTCTGTTGATTTTACGTCGCTCGCTGTCAGTCGCTCGCTTTGATTTTCTATGACCCAAATTCATTATTTTTGTCACTCAAAACCTTTTTACAGTCACTCGTTTAAATACTACCCAATGTTTTCCAGTAGAATTCTTTCAAACAAGTTAAACCTTCTCATTGATTTTGTAGCAATATTTTGATTTAAAAGAGTGTTCATGGAGTTTAATTATTTTCATTGGTACAAAATCATTATGTATGGTATAAAGTTTTTTTTTAATTCTTTTTTTTTTCGACTCAAGAGTTTCACTCGCCTACTATCACATCTTCATCTGGTTTTTAACATTTATTAGAAACACTACGATGTTGATATGCAGTCACAGATCTAGCAGATTACACTGCTGTATATACTCGTAGCAATGTAATCCTAAATGTCAGAGACAGCTCCTTGACTTAGTCAATTATCAAGACTTCAAACCGAGACATGTCAATGTAAAAATTACCAGAACAACCTTCAACCTCTGTCTGATCCATTTTCAGTTACCGTCAAATTATAACCCCTAATAATTATATATCAATTCTCATGTAGGGTAAAAATAATGAACACAGAACAATACCCTCTTCATGGTTGAGCAAACTGTGCTGAACTAGTCCCTACATCAGCAACATCATCACAGGCTACATCTAAAAATCTAAAATCATCAGGCATTCTGATATAATTTGATCATCATCTGTCAAACATTTTCCAATTTTTTTGGAAGTTGATGTCTAGTGTAAATATTGTAGCTAAACGCCAGTGTTTTACATAAAATGACTGTCTGCCTGACCGCCACAACCCTTTTTTATAAAACTTTGTCTTTAGGTAAGACTGGTTGTCAAACTATCTATGACTACTAACGACTGTCAAATACAGGGGGTAAATAATTAACCCTTCACACATACGTCAACCAAGCATTCTTTACATCAAACTAAGCACCCCTACGCAAAAGAATATGCTGGGGAACGACTTTTTTTTTTGGGGTCAAAAATCACATTTTACGGTAAAACTCAACGTAGCACTATTAAAACATTGTGCTAGTGGATGCTTTGAATAGTAAACGGGTCATGGAGGTAATTTAAGTAAAGTATTAACCTGAAAAACTAGTATTAATTTGCGTTAAGGGTACTTTACACCCTTTATGTAATGAACCGTTAACCTTCACCACGAGCTCTTGATCCAATTTCAGTTACCGTCAAATTATTACTCTTAATTATTACATAACAATTCAACAACGCAAAAACAATGGACACTGAACAAAACCCTCTTCATCGTTGACAGCTGCGAACAGAACTGAACTAGTATTTACATGTTTTTTGCCCTAACCCTTTGAATTAATTTTATTTCTAGGTATATACAGTACAAGATGTAATTTTATGAGTAGGCGGTAGACTGGATTGTAATTTGAAGACTCTGGTGTTTTATGTTGGAAAATAATATTAAACGTATATTTGATAAACAGTTTCCTATAGCTGTGTTGTTTTTACCCGACTACGGCGAAGCCAAAAGGAAGGGTAATGATTTTGGCAGTCTATGTATGTATGTATATTCCACCTTGCTAATGGCAATTAGCAGCTGACTTCTGTGTCAATAAGAACGCCATGAAGGAGCATCAGGAATCAGTGGCATACGAGTAGTAATATCAAATTATAAAATTATCTACTTACTAGACGATTTTTCTTGTTTTCAACTTTTAAGACCGCCGTTTTATTAGTCTGCGTTTTTATTCGTAGTCGGGTTTTAGTTTTTAAACTTATTTTTTATTGAACTAAATATATTTTATTTCTATGTCAAATCAAATCAAATAAAACATTTAGTTGCTAGAGATTCAGTGAGATTGTGACAGACGCGCTGGACAGAAACCGGTGGAGGCAGATCATCCGCTCCAGATGCAACCTACATATTGACTACGATCCTCAGACATGAGGGACCGACCAGAGAGAGAGTTGCTAGAATATGATATGATTTTATGTATTATTTTTTATTTTTTATTTATGGCCTCCTATCACATGGTACTTAAATATATGGTAAAATATGGGTATACTATGGTACACCTCTGCTTAACTCTTTGACAATTACAGGCATTATGTTATGTTATGTTTCCATTGATTTTACATTTATTACCATTACAGGCTATTCATTTCAATCTGATCATATTTCATCGGCTTTGCATCCAGTAATGTTCATAGGCTTACTGGATGCAAAGCCGATGAATTGTGGCCAAATAGATCAGTGTGTCAAAATGGGAGTGCAATTCTGCTCAACTGCAACTGCATTCTGCTGTATGGCTCTGTTAATCTGCATATTTGTACGCTGGAAACGGCAGAATATTAATATGATCTTAATATATAAAACACCTTTGTACAATATTCTGTCAAATAAATGCATTCTATTCTATTGTTCTAAGCGCACGTTACAATCATGGCAGGTGATTTGAGTACAATAAAGTTCGAATTGGCCTGCCTTTGTTTGCTATCTTCTTCTTAGCGTATGGATGGCAATCTAAATTGTGACAGCCCAGAACTGAGCTACTAGCTTGGCACTTTCTGTAGTGTCGCATCAGTTCCTGTAGTGAATAAACAACAGGACACGCAAGGTCCATTTTATTAATTATCTTTTCATGATTATTTTATTTATCATTCGGTAATTGTTTACTAAAAGAAGCTTACTCATGTTGTTGTTGTTGTTGTGTGTGCGTTAATTGTGTTTTGTTTTTTTCCTGTATGCTCGGTGTGTTTCTGCGTCAAATAAATACTTTTATACTACACCTGCTTGGAAAGTACCTTGATACTTTATCAAATTTACGGTAGAAAGTACGTCATTGCATATCGAACAAATATGCGGGGAGAAAACGCATCTGAGCGGGAGAGAAAAGTGTATGAAAATCCATTTCTTACGTGGTTTTTTTTTTTAATTTTGGGTAAGACTATGCGCCGGTAACCTAAATATCAAAAGCCAAAAAGTATTTACAGTGAGTTTTTATCTCCAAGTTCGCAAAATGGCACTGGCCACTAGCTGTGTGTTGGATAGGGTCGGGCTGGCAGTGCGACCCTGCGGCGTAAACAATTTGAAAAAAGAACATGTAAAAATTGCAGACGCCATTGGCGCCATTTTCAATTTGTGTGTTGTTTGAGGATTCAGTTTTCGTAGAAAGTAAAATAAAACTATCAAAATGATAAGTAGTGATAGTAATGATGAAGATTTTTCAACTCCGCCGCAGTTGAAGGAAACAGCAAAAATACTGATTGATAACCTTTTACCACAGAAATCAATTAAAAAATATAATAAAACTTATAACGATTTTTTGCAATGGAAAAGTGAAAAAAATGCGGCATCTTTTTCTGAAACAGTTTTGCTAGCTTATTTCAGTGAAAAAGCGCAAAAATACAAACCAAGTACGTTATGGTCTATGTACTCAATGTTGAAAAGTACTATATTGACAAGTAACGACATAAATATTCAAGAATACAAAAAACTTACAGCATTTCTGAAAAGAAAGTCGGAGGGATTCCGTAGTAAGAAATCAAAAGTGCTTACTACAAAGGATGTTTATTCCTTTTTGCAGAATGCTCCAGATGACAAATATTTGTTGATGAAGGTAAGTTTATGAACAAAATGCACTGGTTTATGATTTATTACGTACCTATTTATGAGTAGAAATATAATAGGTTTTCATGTTTGATATTTTTGTTTACAGGTTATTTTGATTTTAGGAGTAAATGGGGCCTGTCGTTCGCAAGAACTTGTGGATATGACAACAGACGATATCGAAATCCTCGAAAATGGAATAATTGTCAATATTCCTAACACAAAAACCAAAATTCAGCGATCATTTGTTATATCAGGCTTATTTTATGAGATAATGAAGAAATATAACGAAATTCGCCCCAGTGACCCCAAAACCAATCGGGTTTTACTACAATATAAAAACAAAAAATGTACGAAACAAGTAATTGGGAAAAACAAAATAAGTACTGTGCCAAGAGAAATAGCTTCCTACCTTAATTTACTCAACCCACTAGAATACACTGGCCACTGCTTTCGCAGAACTTCAGCGACTATTCTTGCCGATACTGGTGCTGATTTAACCACAATAAAACGCCACGGTGGTTGGAAATCGTCCGCTGTTGCAGAAGGTTACATAGAGAATTCCGTAGGAAACAAAACACGAATAAATAACCAAATATCGGGATCGATTAATGTGCATCAAGACTCATCTCCTCAACCATCAACGAGCGCGGCGATGCCAAATGCTCCTCAGCAGCCAGTTGCCCCTTTGGCACCACAGCCTTCTACGAGCGCAGTGCCAACAGCACAGCCAGTTATTCCTCCTACATTGTCGCAAACATCTCAAACAATCATTAATGGAAAAAGTGTTACATTAAGCTTCACTAACTGCAACAATTTCAATATAAATTTCAATTAGTAAAGATTTAGTTTTTATTTTCCTCGTAGGTGTAGTATAAAGCACTATGTATCACTCGAGAGAAAGCGCGATTCCCGATCTCGGGTGTTTTAAAGCCCTCCCCTACGGCTCGGGCTTCAAACGACACCCTCGACGGTAATCGGTCACTTTCTCCTCTCGGTGAACAATGTACTATTTCTTTCTTTCATTTCTTACTATGTTTCAATAAAAAATACGCGTGTTTGTTATCTCATCAAAAACCTTAAAGTTATTATTAAAACTAATCGAACTTAATAACCAGGTACGATATATTAAATTGATTACAACAAAGGCAAATCTTAATTTTATCAAGGATTCATAATGAAGGGGAAAACTCCGATAGAAAATTATTAATAATAGCTAATTGCAGGGTGTTAAAGGTAACATGCCATTCAACCGTTCTTCTGACGTAAAACAAAGTTTTAAATTACAGTTTCCATGTAAAATAATTATAGAATCTTCGCTTATCAACCTGCTTTTTGAGTAGCAATTTACTTTAATTGTAGTTTGTTGAATACTTTGGTTACTCAAAGTAATAATTAATGTTTTTGTAATTATTTTACGTCATTTAGCGGTTGTAGGACTAAGTGTAGCTTGATTGCTTCGAAATGACGTGGTTTTCTTGATAATTGTTCATTGAGTTCAATTTACTTGACATTGTGTGATTCTAGACGTAAGTCAAACGTAGTAACGTAATATGTGTTTTTCTTTACGTGACGATGATCTCAAATTGGTTAGTCAAGTATGTAGGCACCTGCACAGCTCATTTGCTTTCAGTAAATCCTGAAAGGTTCAAGGGGTTGGGAGGACAAGATGTTGTGGACGCTGTTCACTGAATAAACACTTCCACACCCTAGGAATCACTGACAGTCCCCTGTGCAGAGCATGCATGGAGGCGGAGGAAACTGTGGCGCATGTGCTCCTTGAGTGCACAGGCATTACCAAGATTCGTGAGAAGACTCTGGGAACACCAAGATCCCTTGCGGATGCCCTGAGGAGACCGGGAAGTCTGATCTGCTTCTGGAGGGAGGTGGGTTGGTTGGAGTAATCGGTCACCATGGCTCACGCACAATGGTCCACTTCAAGGACAAAGTGCGAAAACATAAACCCCATAAAGAACAAGCAGAGGGGCTCCACATTGGCAATTTGTTTGGGATGAATCGAGTATACCAGAGTATTTAGCCAGATTATATCTACAGCGTCTAACCTGGGCTCGCAATCGGTTAATGGATTTTCAGATTGGCCACTGTAGTTCATTTCCAGGCGGTAGGTGTTCTTCCGGGTTGATGAAATGTGGAGATATAAGTGGGATGTTTTTTTTGCCACAGTTCGCATCTCTCATTTGGCGCGACGTCTTCTAAGGAGATTGTATGTCTTAAGAAGCTTTTACGGCTTTTTAAGCGTGAAGGATTAAATTTGTGTTTGATGGTCTTTTTAATGTACAAAAATTTGTGTTTATTTTTTTATTTTTCAAAATCTATCATATTTTTTTATGTTTATACTACTTATAATCCTACTTCCTACCAATATTATAAACGAAAAAAAGTTTGTAAGTATGGATGTTTGTTAAACTTTCACGCTAAAACTACTAATTGAATTTGAATAAAATTTGGTACACAGATAAGTTTATAACCTGGATTAACACATAGGATAGTTTTATCCCGATTTTAAGATCCCGTGGGATATTTTTCAAATTGTAGCGGGCAAAGCCGCTGGCAACAGCTATTTTAATACGTAATATACCGGGGACTCTAGTACGAACGCGTAACATAAATAATATTATTATATAATAGTCATTTTTGTATCGAAAATACAAGAAGTTGAATAGGCTTTTGATTAATATTATCTTATCATGTATAATATTAATTTTCTATGAGTAAAGTCTTGAAACGATGTTTAATTTATATAAGTCGTACAGAATATAAATTAACATCGATCAAGACTAAATTCATCTCCAGTAATATGAGTAATTTTTATATCGTTCGTTTTTCAGATTTACAGTCTAATTTGTTCGTAACACACATCTTGAACACTACACTTGACAAATTGTAATGAATGTGTTTTTTGACTTTGGTATTCATTTTGACCTAGTATGTTATAAAATTCTATTCCATTTGACATTCCACGTGGACATTTTTGTATTATCTTAATTATTATTTTACTATTTTGTCGTTTATTCTATTTTTATTTTTTTATTTATTTTGGACATTATTTTATATTTTTTCTTTTGACATTTTTATATTATTTCTATTTTTAATTCCATTAATTTAATTATTATAAATTTTGATGTCAATGACCTCTACAAATATTTGTACACCTCCGGGTATAACATGGCGAGCTTGTATTTTTTATAACAACTATTTATTGTACCTGTGTTAACAAATGATTAAATGATTTATTTATGATTTATGATTTAACACTAGTGTTACTAACAGAAATTAAAAGAAACGTTATTTCAAGGAATATATAAACTCTTAACAATTTACGTTACATTTACTTCGTACATTCGAGCTAGGCCTACAGAAAAAATAATAATTAAATGAAAAAATTCAATTTGAAAACAATTTGGCAAAAGTAGCCCATGAAATACCGTTCTTAGTATATTATAATTCACACATAAAACATTAATCTATTCATTACTCAAATGGAACAAAGTAACAGAAAATTTAATACACATTTCCTTGTTACAGATAAAAAATGCAAGCCAAGAAACGTCTGAGGAAAAGGCGGGTGAAGAGAATTAGTGTCGTGCGATGGACGTGCCATAGAAAAATGTAATTTAATAAAACGATGTTAAAGTTCAAAATGGGTTTAGCAACGTGGCCAACAATGGGTAGATTCACGAACAGAGATTTGTTGGTGGTTATTTTGTTCTTGTGCAGGACAATAGTTTGTGACAGTCAGTGTCCAAAGTTTGCGGAGAAGCCACTAGAGACGCGAGTTCAAGATGCGTCCATAGTTTTTAGGGCGGTGGTCGTACAGACACATTATCAGGTGAGTTATTGTTATAATCAATCATAATAATAGTAATAATTAATATTCTACTGCCTCGTTGGTCTAGAAGACGAAAGCGCGACTGTTGAGCATGAGGTCGTGCATTCAATTCCCGGGTTGGGTGAATGTTATTGGGTTTTTTCCAACAGAAATATCTCAGTAGCAACCACAGAGTCTGGATTTGTGCCCAGTTGATGCCAATAAGCTCGGCTCCTTTTGCCTGAGACTTCACTACAAACAAAGTCGTTTTCTCTGTCCCTATATCCCTATGTATGTTTTAATCTTTAAAACTACGCAACGGATTTTGATGCGGTTTTTTTTATAGATAGAGTGATTCGAAAGGAAGGTTTTAGTATCTTTTTTACACCCCTGCGAAGCCGGGGCGGGTCACTAGTCAAATATAACTGCCAAAATATGGGCGTAATATTAGGTACATCTCTGCTTGACCTAACCTAATAGATTTGATGTCTTCGATTTTATTGGTTCTAAGATATGCCGGTTTCCTCACCGTTTTGAGAAATAAACAATAAAGACACAGCTATGATTCATTGTTTACATACAACTGTAAGTGACAATGAACCGCAGACGAAAAAATATTAGGAACAACAAGGACGGACGACAGATAATAACTAGTAGTCCTGCCTGGGCTTGAACCCACGACTCACTGTTCGTGAGTCGGAACGGCCCCCACTACTAGGCCACCGCAAAACTTTTAATATGTAGTATAACTCCGCGCGGGTATGCTTAACTGTTTGAAAATAAAACAATCATGTTTAGCCAGTTTTAGGGCTAGATAAATTCATTACCATACGCAAATTGGGCACACCCCAATTGCAAATTGGATCCAGGACCTCATGTTCAGGACTAATGTCATGTTTCGTGATTATAGGGTAGTTGACTGACTAAATCAAATATGATTCTTATTAGTCCCGTCAGTTAGATTATCGAAAAATATTGGATACGTGTTTTTTGTTTTATCAAATTAATAAAAATTGACGAAAATAAAACGTGTCAAAGATCGTGAGCTGGTGACGTCAGTCTCTGGTAAAAAATGTACCAAACTGTGACGTCCTACGACTTTTCGAAGCACTGTATCGTCTAAATATTTTGTTTACTTGAAAAAAGAAAATGTCCGATATTTGTTGGAATGGAGGAGCTCGTGGCTTAACAAGAACTGCCACTCGGGTCGATCTTTAGGTTAAGCTGCGCTTGCCTAGGTCGATCTATGGATGGGTGACCGCCCATTACATACCGAGTTTCCTCCGTGCCTCGGAAAGCACGTTAAGCTGTTGGTCCCGGGTGCCATATATAGATCTTCGGCAGTCGTTACGGCTAGTCAGTGACCTGAAAGTCTGACATCCAGTCTTACCAAAGGGTATCGTATTACCTAGTATTAACTGGGTTGTGGAGGTCAGATAGGCAGTCGCTCCATGTAAAATACTGGTATTCAGCTGCATCCGGTTAGACTGGAAGCCGACCCCAATATAGTTGGGAAAAGGCTAGGCAGATCATTTTTTGGAAATGTAATTAGTCCGTCATATCTCTACGTATCTGTCGTTATATATCTGACGGACTAATTAGATTTCCAACAAATATCGGAAGTTTTTCTTACAAACTAGCCCGTTGGAAGTCATGGGGAGAGGCCTTTGCTCATCAGTGGAATGATGCAGGCTAACAATATCAGTGAGTCTTGTAACATTATCGTTACTTTATTAATTGTGTGAGTGACGGCACGCGGTTGGCGCAGTGGCTCATGCAATGGACCGCTGCGCTGCGTGTCGCGGGTTCGATCCCCGCACGGATCAAATATTTGTATGACCTACAGATATTTGTTCCGGGTCTGGGTATTTGTGTATGTGAGTTTAAATATTTGTGAACGCACCCACGATACAGGAGAAATTCCTAGTGTGGGGCAATGACGTATTATATATAGACACGTCACGTACTAACATCGCGGGGCTTAAAAACGGCGAAAATATTAGATAACTACATAAACGCGTAAAGAAAGGGAAAGAAAATATGACACCGTACAGCGGGATGCCTGTTGCTAGAGAGAGATAAATATACATCTTCAGTTACGTCACAGGATAAGTAATTGTCTAATTACTTGCTCATTGGTCGAGCGCGTGAGTGACGTAGCTAACATAAGTTCATGCGCCGGCTGCCATTACACGGCGGCGTCGAACAAAATAAAATAAAAATAGGTAGTTTTGTGAACTTACGCATGAAATGACACATTTTTATCTATAACTTTTGGAGTATAATTTGTACATCGTAAGAAAACAAACGACGGCGTGTTTTTTTATGTTTTGCGCAGGTTTACACACACGATTTAAATTAAGAACAAATGTAGCGTCGCGGGAGAGGTTGGTGCGTAACTAAGCGCGATGTGGCTAATTGGCTTCATTTCATGTTGCCATTTTTGAAGGCGGACAACGTATCTATAGTTTTAATATATCATTGGAGTGGGGAACCTTTTTAAAAAAAAAAAAAAATTTAAGTACCAAGTTCAATGTTCTTTATTCAAATCTATAAGCGTGAAACCACTCAACGCCGGAGAATATCCATTCAGCTCTAGGAATTTGCTATCTACATCTCTAGTAAACTTTAAAAGAAGTGTTTATATTTTTCTTCAGCTCTTTACCCCTCATTCTTATCTGGAATGAAAGAACAACAAAATGCCGGTTCTATTTTTTCTTTTTCGCTAGCTGCAAAGCGCTGGCTGGATAGAATAGAACGTGTTGTTCGCTATTTTGTACAATGTGTAACAGAAAAAAGGGAACAGCACAGACAAACTAATTTGTATATTAAATTGAGCTATAAGTAAAATAATGATAGTGGTCTTGAGTGTATTTTGTAACTAGTGGTTGCTTGTAATTTCTTTCATAAGGTAAAAGTTATCCTAATAAAAATAATTATGTGAAACTTTTAAACATATTTTATTAACAGACAAACAAGTAGATCTTAAATTTTATAATATTAAAAACATGTTTTTGTTAGACTTTCTCATACCACAACTAGGCAAATGTCTCCCCTATGACTTCAAAATTTTTCAATCCAAGACCAATATGAACGGGTTCCTTACGTTACTTCGAAACTCTATTCTGCGAAAATTGTTTCACCGAAAACTATACACCGAAGCCTTCATACTGCGATGTTATGTTCGGTCTACGCCCTTTTTGTTCGATGTAACAACTGCTCGTTGGTTCTATCCAGCACCTCGCGTCATCCCCTGCGAGGTCTACCAAGTCGCATTCTGGCGACAAAAATTCCCACAAATTTATCAAAATAATTAAAGATCTTAAGTTTAGACAACTTTCGTCACCATTATCACTGTTTATACAAGTACTTTGTTTAGAATTTATTTCGTTTCGCCGATACTATTCATTACGTTTTTTATTTAAGAACTTTCAAACTTTCTTAACATCCCATAAATACCCGCCTTTATATTTTATGAATATGTCATCAGCAAGGCCTGAAATTGTATTAAAGCAATACAATTTCAGGCCTTGCTGATGGCATATTCATGAAGTATAAAGGCAGTAGTATTGTAAGTCGTCTATCAAAGATGAGTTCTGAAAGAGCCTATTGAGATGTCTTTAGTAATATTCAGATTAAAATAAATTAACTTATCTCGTCTTCTAAGAACAATGGGCCTTTATTAATCAAAAATATGTCTTATTTTATCATTAGTATGACTTCAGACAGGTTTATTATTCTGTAATTGTCAGTTCACCCTTTGACTATAGTACGAGTAACTATTGATCTCGAAGGACACAAAGGTGGTCTAGTATTATTGTAGATAGTATTATAAGTATAGCAGACCCTATTAGAGCTTTTTTTTTTTTGGCGTGTGGAAAAACAACCAATAACCCCTCCCGCTCAGTCAGACTTCTACTGACTGAGCCGTGAGCCGTTGGTGCTGGCTGCCATCTGTAGATCTTTGACAATCGTGATGGATTAACAAGTGTGATGTTAAGTCACTTCACTGTCAAATAAAATGTCTCTGCCCATTGATAGAATCAATAAAACACAACAATAAATATGTCACGTGGTTTAAAAATTGTAAATGATGTGTTAAATTTACATGACATTCATATCATTAAGGACAATTGAATCGAACTTTAGTGGTGTGCATATTTAAATGCAGATAATGAAACTTAATAAAGTGAAATCAGAGTTTGGTGGAGCCCTGTGAAATATTACCAGTTCAATAAATGAATAGTACTTTTACAGACAATGCGGTATTCAATATACTGTTTTGAGTTAACTATGCGGAAAAAATTATAAATTTGTTTGTTTTTGATCAATATTACGAACCTTAACACATAATTTAAGTATGAAAACAAATAAAAGTAGGTACCTGTTTTTAAAAAACAGATCATGATCATCACCTTACTTTATAAATTTTAATTTTGTTATTTTCATATATTTTCAATTCATTTTTTATTATTGATCTTTTATACAAGTGCTGTGCACACCTATAAGTGACGAATTCACCGCAATGCTGTTAAATTAGATTATTTTTATGTAATGATTTAGTGAATAAGTCGTTGGTGTGACAATAAATAAATAAATAAATCACCTGTCTAACCTTCTCCTGACTACGTTGGGGTCGGCTTCATTGCTATGTATTTTACAAGGAGCGACTGCCTATCTGACATCCATGACCCAATTGTTACTGGGTAATACTATACTTATTAAAATATTATAGAGGACAGTCGTATAGTTACATACCACCTTGCTAATGGTAACTAGCAGCTGACTTCTGTATCAATGTGAACGCTATGAAAGAGCATCAGGTATAAGTGGTATTCGACTTCGGCTGTCCTCTATACTAATTTTACTTATAATACGGTAAATAGAAACATTACAATTATCTACTTACTAGACGATATTATTATCTTGATAGATAAGAATATCAGTCAAGAATTATTTGCTTGTTTTCTACTTTAAAGACTGCGGTTTTTTAAACTTATTGTTTTGGTAAGTTTGGTTGCCAAGCATTCAGGTCACCGACTAGTACGACTGTTAAACTTCGGGTTGTAATTAAAATACGGATCTGTAAAAAAAAATGTCAAAGTAATCACAATCTCGTCTAAGTTACAATACTGACCGTACTGTAATAAGACATTTGCGTTACTCGGAAACCAGTCGGAAAAATCAATATGGCGATGGCGATTCAAACCTGTTTAGCTACGTATATAGACGAATCTTGTTTTGTCATAAGACGATTTCAGTAAAGGCAATGGCGTGCCCAGGGGCCAACAAGAAGGCAAGCACATTAAGAAAGTAGACTATACAGATACCTTGATAAGTACAGCATCAGTGACATTTGTACCCTTTTTTTTCGTTGGTGGGAAATCATCAAATAACCCCTCCCACTCTTGGGCAGATCGGAATCGAGTGTCAGACTTCTTCTCACTAAAAACCAACCATGTTTCTTCTAAGCCCTATATGTCGAGGAGGCGGGATCTCTTACAACATCCCGCAGCCCCAACAAGCACACGAGGGGACATTTGTACCCTGTGTTCACGAAATCAATAAATGAATTGTGAATTCTGAGTTCCATTTCTCTGATTGTTTTATAAATAATTTCGTAAGTAAATACGTCCAAATGTCGCCTCACTATACTAATTAGACAGCACACCAGCACAGTGCAGTGCAGTCACTCCATGTAAATACTAATATTCGTAAATACTGCATTCGGTAAGACTCGAAGTGAACCACAACGTGGTCCGTGGAAAATACTAGGTATAGGAGGCTTGTCGTTTCAAATAGACTGATAAATTAATACAAAAAAATATCCTAATTGTTATTTATAAATAATAAATAGAGTAAAACGTTATTTATTTGCATAGATTACTTAGCTTTAAAGCTTTACTTAACTAAGCCGACGTTTCAAAACATATCTTTGAGATAAAATAACATAACATGTGATTTGTGGAGGTGGTGGTCTTGACCTACAAGATACCATAAACAAAATAAACGTGAGGAGCAAAGAAACAATACATACATATAGGACTATAAATGAGTAACTGGAAATCCTTCCTGTATATCTGATTAATATTACGCTTAAGTTCTCCCACACATCAAATACAGAATTCCTCCTAATAATGCCGAGATATATTATAATTAAACTTCAGATTAGGAGACCGAGTCTCCTCAGATGTATGATAATAATCAAAAGGAAATATCGATATCTTAGGCTCGTTCAATTAATTATATTATGCTGCCTGATTTCACAAGAGATTGTTGTTTAATGAACAATAACGTAGTAATTAAATAGTCTAGTGGTGTGACTGTCGGACTGCCAAGATTTAGGTATTTAGTTCGAACCCAAGATAAGCACCTCTGATTTTCATCATCATGTGCATAAAGTGTATGAAAAAATCAGCATGCCTGTGATATATGAATTAATGAATTAATGATTTTTATTTACTTCAAGAAATCTTAAACTAAATACATAACCCCACAAAACTGCTTACGCAGTTTAACTGTGAGATCGCTGAGTCACTTTCACAATAGAGTTCAGATCATGTCACGCCACGTCAAAGGTAATGGGCAGCACATAAAGAAGAACATTAAACAATTATTATGGTATTTGACTCCACAAAAGTTATATAAATTTCCCACCAATAATGTAACAGTTTTACAGTCAACTGCAAAGTTGCATGAATACTTTAGTGTCTATTTTCCTGTGAACGTTTTTAGTCGATAACTAGTTTACGTTAGGTGGCATCATTTCTCGCTTCATACGATTTTATTTCTGAATTGTCCATGCATTTTTGTAGGTGAATGTATATACAGTTATTTTGCTCTTCATAATTCTAGCCTTGGTGTCAGGTCCGTTCACACCTTGTTTAACATCAGTAGAGACTGAAAGACGAACCCATAACCAGTAAAATACAAGATTGATAATGGCTATCTCTTTAATTAAGAGTTTATCTCTGTACTGAAGAGATAGACAAGACTAAATAATAGTTGAATATATACTTTCTCAAATATCTATACGTATAACACATAAAACTTCTATTATTTAGATAGTCTTACATCCCAGTAGGTCTGTTAGCAAGCATACCGTACCACTAATGACATCACAAACTCAACAGACGCAAAATTAATGAGAAAGCGTCACATACCTAGCAACGAATTCTCTAAAGACCGTCCCCTATGTATGATTTAGGCGATAACTTAATACACCAGTAGCTTGGTACAGCTTAATTAAGTACAGCGGCGATCGTCTGGTAAAACTCTTTCAAGTTAAAGTAGCTTTGCTGTTGACTTTAGCTTCCAATGCTATCGTAAAGTAAGTAATACTTGGAATACCGCTTTTTTAACTGAGGGAAGTCATTAAATGACTATTCCCGCTCTGGGCGGAGCGTAAGGAAGTGTCAGACTTCTACTGACCAAAAACCACCCATGTTTTTTCTTAGCCCCTTGTGTTCGGGGCCGCGGTATTTCTTTCAATCACCCCGCAGCCCATACTTTTAATACCTTGATGTTAAAACTTGAATATTGTTGTTGTACTTCTCACACCCGGCGTGCGTGTATGACCAGATGTATGAATGTGGACGAGGCAAAATGAGTATGTAAGGATCGTAGCAGTATTGAGGTTTTAGTTATCATTTCGATGGAACTTACAGAGATGCCAAAAGTCGATTCCAGTGTAAATTATGGTATTGTTGAAATGGCACTTCCATGTATTGTATTACTAGCGAATGGAATTCCACCAAGTTTGGTCCTGGCATTTGGGACCTGTGTTTCTTGATTAACCATCTTGGCTATTAAGTTCAAAGCCAAACTAAACTAAATTATTATGCTATACAAAGGAAATTTATAGTCAAGAAATAAATGGAAATAGAGATAAGACGACTTTGAAATAAAGCCAAGGACAAGCCCTGGCACGTTCCCGCCTACAAGATAAATAAACTTAGCGAATAATAAGCATTATTTTGTATCAGTATTCAAAATGAAGACTAACCACGATTAATATCGCGGGAAACGTTAAGACGACAAGATAATTTAGACAGCGATACGCTTTTAACAATAAATAATAATATTATTGTACAAAATATTCAAATTTTCCAGAAATCTAGAAATTTAATTCTCATTTTCAATAAGACTAGGCCTATTTAAACATTATTAGACTGTAAGTTAGAGTTTGTACTTTCGTCGTAGTGTCAAAAAAGTGTAAGTCGAAAATTAAACAACGTTTATATTTATGCAATCATTGAGGTGTGGTTAAGGTTTTTTTTTTTTTTTTTTTTTTTCGTTCTAAGGTTCGTGGAAACAGCATCAGTCTTTGAAACACAAAGTACAAGCGAATAAAAGGGTTGGCTTGTCGTGATTACAACATTTTTTTTGATTAATTCATTTCTGAACCAGCTAGGTCGGCAATTTCTGTGTAAATACAATGATATTTCACTAACCCAGTGTTTGCATGGGTTATTGCCAAGCATGACCTCAAGTCCGATTTCCTCAAGTTCAATTCCGTAGTCATAAAAAGTTCTCCATCAGAAATATTAGACCACGTTTGTGCATGAAGTTTAAATAAATAAATACACCTCTTTTTACCGAACCCTTTGGAAAGTTTAATCACATAGTTTTAATTAAAATCACAAAGTTCTGGTCCTTCTTTTTCTTTTGGAATCCATATTTCTTTTTCTTACTCCAAAGCGATTTTTAACAACTGCCATATAATTAATTCGCTTTTTAAAACTAAACTCACATGTAATACCTAAACAAAAAACTAAAAGTAAACTCAACTCCCCTTGACACCAAAGCTTTCTTTACGGTCGTCCGCAGCCACAATCCCACAAATTAGGTCCAGTGTCGGCTTGGCAAAGATCCGCTATTTGCGAGCCCAACGTTCATGTCTCACTACCAGCGATTAGCGACAAGCAATTACAGCATTAAAAAAAAACGTGTTGTTTGTATGATAGAGATCTCACCCGAGTGCAGCGCAACGTTAATAGTCAGCGTTTAACTGTTAATCAAGGTTAACAGACACATGTTATGTTGCTGGGGAGTTTGTCCCATAACTTCTCCTGACCAGCTAAGAGCGTATTCAGACTAGTTAATCGACATTTTTTATTTTATTTATTAAAAAATAGAACGGCCAAAGCCAATTACACTATTTAAACTATAATTTATTCAACTAAGTCATGCAATCTTCTCACAAAAATTCAAACATTCTGACAGTATCATCTTCCATTCATCCGCAAATATATCAAGTTCTTTGTTTGAGTCCAGGAGAGCGTTAATAGCGGATAATGTCCGAGGAATGGGTGACTTGGAGCGCGCAACAGTACGGCAAGTTGGAACAGCCAGTAAGCGGTGTTTTCTGCCACGACAGTAATTTTCAGGAACAAATAGTTTGCTGATTTCATTGTGCAGATCAGGAACATCTATAATCCTCCTAAGAACTTTAAGGACTATAGTCATCTGGTCGCGCGACCGTCTCACTTCTAGCGAATTGAAACCTAAGCAACCTAACAGGAATTTAGTTGGGTATAAAAAGGGATAAAACTCGTACAAGTGCTAGTAAAAAGATCTTAGGAATGCTTTTTGAACTTTTTCTAAAGCTAGTGTATTTTTCAGGTCGCATCATAGCCTGATATAGGCTTACACGAGAGCAGGCGCGCGTGTTGGTTTGAACCGTAGGATTTGACAATATCTCTCACGGCTCGCGCTTATAAGCACTCCAACGCTCGTACTAGTTGCGTGGGTGGCAAAAACCATGTCTTCAAGCACTACACAACAAGTTTTATACACGCCAAAAAATAATTATGTTAAGTAATCTAAAACCACTCAAACCATCGGGCGTTATTGAGGCCCTGTGTTATGTGATTTTTGTCTTTTGAGCAGTTTTGAGTCTCAGCCTTGTTTGAATAAAAGCCATATATCTAATTAAGTGTATTAGTTTACACAACAAAACATTTATTTTCGAAAATATATTAAATTTAATAACTAGTTTTGATTTAAATAATGATGCAGGTATCTTTAGACTGACACGGGACTTACGTTTCTTGAGCGAAAAAATGTTCGCTAGCTAGTCGCTTCTTTCCGCCAGTAGGACCCGTACCCAATGCCCACAAGTCCGTATCACAAATGAAAAACAATAATGAGGCAATTTGACTAGGTCGGTAGTGGACGGTTGTGGTAATTAGGACTTCATTTTAACCCTCTCGACCCTTTATTTTGTTTGTTAATGTTGAATTTTAGTTGGGTTTGTTCTTTGTTTTGTTTAGATAGTGCGCGTGAGCTTTGGTGTAGATAGTGTGTACATAGACCATGTAAGTAGTTGTTGAAAACACTGAGCGATAACTGAAAAATATTTTCTGATGATTCAGTGAGACTTTAGTTTCACAATTGTTAACTACTTTCTACAAACCATTTACGACTACATTACTTTTCATTATTCAATTCGTGACGTTTTAAATTATATCGTTGTCGTTATTGCTGAAGGACTCTTTAACTAGGTCTTACTTGTATGAGTGTGAAATGTAAAGAAAAAACCTATAAAAAAAATTATAATCACAACACTTACTAAAAATCTTTAAAAATCTTTTTTTTAATTGTATTACTTTTTGAAACAGTCCACTGGAAACAACACAGACCACATACAGGCATCGCAGAAAAAAAAGCAACAGTACAATCCACCTTCCCGACTGCCGATGACGGCAGAGATTTATTTTTAATTACTGTTGATTTACGGATTGTATATTCTGCTTTAAAGCCTTTTCTACTTACATGAGACCTTTTTTAATCTGTCTTTGACCTCCTTTTTACTTGACTGCGGTGAATTCAAAATAGGGTTATGGTTTCAATTTTCATTGTCAGAATCTGCTGGTAAAAGTTATCGTTGGTTATCACGCTACTGATTATGTTGTATTCATCATCATCCGTATATAGCAATCCACTGCTGGATATAGGCCTTTTAAATCTCACGCCACTTAGCTCGGTTCTCGGCAACACTCATTCAGTTGCTACCAGCCACTCGTCGAAAATTGTCACTCTACCGAGTCTAAAGGCGTCGCGGCTGGCGACGCTTGCCGATTTGCGGTCTCCACTAAAGAACTCCTAAGAATACCTAAGTCTACCCCAACGGTCATCGGTTCTGCGGCTAATATGGCCGGGTCACTGACATTTATTTTGGCTTAGTCTGTGAGCTATCCTTCATAATATCCCATGTTATGTCCGTCATATAGATAACCAAAAAATATTGGACCTGTATTTTTTCTTTTTTCACGTAAGCAAACAATGAAGACGATACAGTGCTTTGATAACTCGTGTGACGTCATAATCTAAGACATTAGTATGACATTTTTAAGCGGTCAGTGACGTCACCCACCCCCACTCAAATCTTTGACGTGTTTTATCTTCGTCAATTTTTATTGATTTGATAAAACGAAAAATACGTATCCAATATTTTTCGTTAATCTAACAGACGGATTAATTAGAATCACATTTTTTTAAGTCAGTAAACATCCCTATTATTATGGTGATGTACTGGGTTTATCCCAAGCAGCTGTGGGCCATTTTTGTTGGCCTAGACTAAGGAACAGTAGGACGTGGGTTCGAATCCAGGCAGGCGCATTATTTTTTGTATTTTGTTACATCACCGCTGCTCTCAAAACGGTGAAGAAAAACATCGTGAGGAAACCTTAGAATAAAAATAATGTTTATTGGATGTCTTAGGTTAAGAAAATTCAAAGACATGTGACATCTACCAACCCGCTCTTTGCCCGCGTGGTGGATTATAGCCCATCCCTCTCCTAGAGAGAAGGCCTGAGTCCCTGCAGTGGGAACATTATAGGCTGATGATGATTATAGAAAAAAACACAAAACATTGACAACGATTCTAAACAATTATATTAATGTCAAATCTCTTTGCAAAATTAACAAATATAAACTAAAATTATACCCTAACGGAACACTAATTCCATGTTCTACAATTTTCAAGTCACAACAACAAAGCAAGCCCTCCAATTTAAAATATTAAAAGGCTTAACCATACGACTAAACGTTGTAGCGTAGTAAGGGAAATGGCCGGACTATGCCAAGTCAATGTTATTTCAGATGACACTGTTACGATGAACAGAATTTGGCTCCGGTGCAAGGATACTTCGTGTGGTTGGCATGTGGTTGCTCTCATAGTTTGGTGTATGAATAAATTAACATCGCAGTTTGCTTGCTTCTTGAGAAAACATTTGTCTGGGAAATAACATAGCTGAGTTACTGCCAAGCCATTTTGCAACGTTTTGAATGTTGAAATTATATCCACCATAAATGAATTAGTTATTTTTTCTCAGTTAAGTCTTGTATTTTTGCAACAGAGTAAGTTGGTAAGATTATGTTAATTTGTAGTGATAAAATATTGTAGAATACCTCATTTGTGATATAGCAAAAGTCAAAACATTTATTGCGAACCAAGTGCACAATGTGGTGTTATATTTTGGTTAGTGTTTATAACTTATCAGCCTTTTACAAGCTTCGGAATAGGAATATTTCCTGACTAAATAAAATATGACTCTGTTTAGTCCATTAGTTACATTATCGAAAAATATTGGATTCGAGTTTTTTGTTTTATTAAATTAATAAAAACTGACGAAGATAAAACGCGATGAGTGGGGGCTTGTTCCGTCACTACGTGGTTAAAAAAAAGGTGCTGCGTTGTGACGTCACACGAGTTTTCGAAGCACTGTATCGTCTTCATTTTTGTTTACGTAAAAAAAGGAAAATGTGTGTCCAATATTTTTCAGAAATCTATCTGACGTACTAATTAGTTTTTTTTTTAAAACTTTATTGAAAATACTACATTTAGAAATATTTTTGATGGTGGTAAAGTCACTATGCCTAGATCATCAATAACAGCCGCTAGAATCAATTTTCAGGTTAAGCCGCGCATGCCTATGTTGTTTTGTGGTTTACTGCGGTACTCAGAGATATTTAATTATTACTTAAGCCGTCTCTTAGTAAAGATTTGACATGATTTTGAAACCTGTCAAAACCTTTACTAAGTGACGGCCTAAGTAATCATTAAAGCTCTCTGAGTGCGGCAGTTAGTCACTACTCATTAAATATCGAGTTTTCTCCGAGTCCCGGAAAGCACGCTAAGCCTTTTTAACCAGCCGCTTGTAGATCTTTGACAGATATAACAGGAATTCACTGGCATCCAAGTCTGACAACCAGTCTTACAAAGGAGTATTATTTTTGTCAGTAGTAACTGGGTTGTGGAGGTCAGATAGGCATGCGCTCCATGTAAAATACTGGTATTAAGCTACATCCAATGATTGATAAATTGTTGACATTGTAGGAATAGCTGTTTATAAATTTAATAATTGCTTTGACATTTCTTTGTTAATTTTAAATTTTATGATTGACATTATTTTTTACATTTATTATTTATTTTATATTTTAATTATGTTTTTTTTTTATATTTTATTTTTGTAATTCTTAAATCCTATTGTTGACAATTGGAATATATATATGGATCGGTCACACTTAAATTCAAGCATTCTTGTTTCTTTAAAGTTTTAATTAATAAAAGTGTTTGTTGTTGCACGTAGATAATTAATAATAAATAATTAAATGTAAAATTCATCATATTTGTACGCCAAATGGCAAAGCATAGAGCGCATATGGACATGTAACACCTCTTTGTAACTACCTATGTTAACAAATAAATAATCTGAATCTGAATCCAGTTAGATTGGAAGCCGACTCGAACATAGTTGGGAAAAGGCTAGGCAGATGATGATAGTAGTGAAAGTTGAAAATAAGAGAGTAAGAAAATACTGAAATATTAAGCAAATGGTGCGTGTCTTTATTGCACGTTATTTATTTTATTTTATTCTCTTTGGGAAACTTACAACTAATATAGACAATGTACTTAATTCATAAATATTTGAAGGCCAATTACCGGTTTCCACAGTTAAAACACGAAAACAAAGAAAAAACAACAAAAAAAAAGGTAACAATAAACAAACAAAGTCGAAGTATAATCGAAGAATATAAAATAAGAACCACACAAACACTTAATCAACAACCATTACTTTTCTTCAAAAAATTTTTTCAACAACACATTCTTATTTTCTTAAGCCGAGACACACTGGTGTTGAATATGTCCAAATCATGATCACTAATCAGTTTGTTCACTATTCACTCTTCCTCTTATACCCTGGACAGTTCGTCTTAAAGTCTTTTCCTATATTTTCCGACTATTTAATAGTGTTCTTATTTAGGCAAGAGCTAGTCTCATACCTGGAATAACACCTGGAAGATAATACCTGGAAGATATAAACAGATGATATTTTCTGTATTAGTGACTGTATCATGAAAACTGAACCAGCCAATATTACCTTATACTACCGCTCGCGGTCTACCGCTTATGGTCGATGAAATTAAAATCAATCAAAAATTATTTAATGAATCACGTAACCACATGATTGCCCAGTCACGAATACTCTAGTAATGAACATCCCAATTCCCAAAATAGATAGACAGAGATGTATATTCCACTTATATCGTTAGTTGTGGACTGAACTTGAGTCGGAATTGAGTCGGACCATTTGAGGACTTCCCCCCGCGGGCTTGCGCGCGACTACAAGTACTCACAGTGTGCTCGTATATAAAAAATCTATATAGTCACAAAAGCAATCTCCGGCCTTAAAATAATATTCAGTTGTGTAGCCCAGTTCACAAGTTATCCAGTGCGCGAAACAGTTTTACATAAATCTTAAGAAAACAACAGATAAACTTAGTATTAACAAAAATCGTTAGCAAAAATTTTAACTTTATGCTGCGAAGTGCGTGAGTCATCGTGTCATTGGCAAGCGGCTGAGCGATGTGCCGAGTTCAACGACCGGCCTAGTGCACGGACTATATCTTCAAGGTCAGCGATTGTAGCCCACTCGGAAATATTCGGTTGACGAAATTTTACGAAGGCGAGTGCGACACATAGTTTCTACGGCGCGCCAGCGCACAGTGTCTAAGGTGACTCATTATTTACTGCTCTGCATGATATCGTTTACAAAACTACCTGTTTGCTGCGATTGGTGATAAGTTAACTCCGTGTTTTTGTTTTTCGTATTCATTGCGAAATAAAAATAATGATTCGTCGTTCCCCCCCTAAAACTACATCGTCACCGTCACTATATAATTCTGAGCCTAATTTAACTTCGAGTTCTGACACAAATGAGAGCATCACTCACAGGAAACGCAAACGTGGTGACGATGTGGATCTGGAACGGATGGAAAATATGATGTTGGAAATGAAGAGTATGTTTGCTGAGATGGTGTAGCAACAAACCCAGCAAAAACTAAAAATTGATTCTCTACACACTGCTCTTGAGAACATCAAATTCAAATTTCAAATTCAAATTATTTATTAATAGCCAAGTACTTATAACATACCAATTTGAACGGTGATCCCCAAACTAGACGTTAGTCTGTATCTTGGGGATCAGAGTTGTACATATTCGTTTTATCATTCAAATGGGTCGTACACGGTGATTACTAACAAAATGAAACCAAAACTAATGACTAACAAAAAAAAAAAAACAATAATTAGGAACGAAAATTAGTGCAAAAATAAAACAAAAATTTAAAATTATACTGAAAAAGAAAACAAAAACTCAGTCACAGTTCTCGTAAAACAAGAATGAGCTTAATTTTGTGTGTGCGTGCATGATTGTGTGTGTTTGTATGTGTATATGTGTGTGTTTGTGTGTGTATATCTGAGTGAGATTAGGAGTGATGTCGATTTGAATAGTCTTACTACTTATATTTATTTGTAAATAATATTTTCTGTTTCGTCGTAGGAGAGAGTGAGGAGCCATTTTATTATTGCCTTTTTACACATAGATAATGTAAGGTCTATTATGTTGCAGTTCTTTTGGACTTTGTTATATATGCGTGGATGTAAATAGTTTGAAGAACGTCTGGCCATAAGAGAGTTTGCTTGGGGTATGGGTATCCTAAATGTACGTTTCGATGCTATCGCTGTGTAGTCTGGTCTAGATTTTAATTTCCTGTGTGTAAGAAGTACTGCATTTAAGATAAAAAGCTGACGGACACGGAGGACCGGAAAATCCTTATAAAGATGGTCAGTTGAATAAAGTAAAGGTTTCTTTAGCATTACTTTGATTACGGCTCTTTGTGCTCTTTCGGTTTCGATAAATACAGCCTTACCTGCTCCACCCCAGACAGAGATACCATATTGGAGGACGGACTGGCAGAGACCAAAGTAAACAGTACGCAGAATGGGAATGGGTGTGCAGTCACGAAGTTTTTTCATGACGTATATGAGTTTCCTGACCCTACCGGATAATGCGTGTATTTGTTGCTTAAAAGATAAGTTTTCGTCTAAAGTGATTCCCAAATATTTCATGGACTGAATTCGCTCAATCACAGTACACGAGCAACCCGTAGTTTGAAGGTTATGGGAGCAAGTATGAAGTGTGAGAGTTAGATTTAAGGGGGGTCTTGAGGTCTTGGTTTTAAAAAAAGTTATGATCTTAGTTTTTTTAACGTTCAAGGTTAGTAAATTCCTATCAAGAGCTTTAGCTATTGTGAGTAATCCCTCTTCGGCAATGCTGTACACCCGGTCCCAATTTTCACCGTGAAATATGACCGCTGTATCATCTGCGTAAGCTATTATTTCAGCGTTAGGAAGAGGAGTATTCAATATGTCGTTCATATAAAGTAGAAAAAGCGTTGGACCAAGAGTACTACCTTGAGGGATTCCATAGTTGATTGGAAGTAGCCTGCTAGAAATCTCACCGAGCTTGACAAATTGCCTTCTATTGGTCAGGTAGCTTTTAAGCCAATCTAAGGGGATACCGCGTATGCCTGCCGCTTCCAGCTTCTTTAGGAGAAGATCTGTTGAAATTGTGTCGAAGGCTTTAGCCAGGTCTAGGAAAGCGCACAATGTGTGTTTTCCTTTATCGACACTTGATGACACAGTGTTCATAAGGAGTCTCGCTGCGTCTTCCGTTGACCTACTCCTCCTGAAACCAAACTGCCTATTGGAAATCAAGTTGTGTTTCTCGAAAAAGCTCGTAAGTCGTTTGTTCACCACTTTTTCTAGCAGCTTAGATAGTATAGACAATAGGGCGATAGGTCGATAGTTATCGGGGATATCTCTTGCACCACTTTTGTAGATTGGGCTGACAGCTGCAACTTTCCATCTGTCCGGGAATATTCCAGATTCTAAGCTAAGGTTAAATATAAAAGTTAGTGGTTGAATAATAGCGGTTTTTATTTTCTTTATTAGCCTTACATTGAGATTATCGGGTCCGGGAGCGCTGTCATTGTTAAGTAGAGTTATAAGACTTTCTATTTCAGTTTCGTCTGTGGGGTGCAAGAAGAATGTGTGTGGACAGGTTATATTCGGGGTATATTTATCGGCAAGAGAGGCTTGTGTTTCCGAGAGTCTTAAGAGGATTGAGTCTGACAGTTTGTTTCCCAATGTGGTAAAGTAAGTATTGAATTTGTTAAGTGATTCAACTGGGTTCTTATTGGTAACTAATTTTTCGGAGTCACTTGACTTCTTATTGTTATCGCTGTATATAGTTTTTACCGTCTTCCAGAGTTTTTTCGGATCTGCTTGGGTTTTTTCGATTTGGCTACTGTGATAGTTAGTTTTCAACTTATGGAGCAGGTTGTTACAGAAATTTCTGTATCGGGTGTAAGTCAGTTTATGTATTGGATCATCTGGGTGCGATCGTGAGACTAGATGTAGTTTGTCGCGGTGTCGCATACATCTTATTAAGCCTGGAGTTATCCAGGCCTTGATATTATAAGTACTTCTGGCTACTTTAACTTTATGTGTGTGTTGTTGCAGTGACGTTGTGATGATATGAGCAAAGGTGTTAACGGCCGAGTTGGTGCAGCGCTGGTTCAGAACTTCAGACCATGAAATACTGTTTAGGTCGGCAAGCACCGCCTCCTCATTTATTTTAATTTTCCATTTTGGTCTGATGGAGCAGGATTGATTATTTTTAAGACTGGTTGCAGCCATCGCTATGTCGTGGTCAGTAACAGAGCATTTAGAGACTGCTCCCGTAGATTTATAGTGAGATTTTATAAAAATATGGTCCAAACAATTATTATTTCTCGTTGGCGCGGTAATTGCTGGGAGAAGACCGTGTGTAGCCATCATCTGTAGATAGTCCGCATTTTTGTTGTTGATTTCATTAAATATGTCGATATTTATATCTCCTGCTACGATTATTTTGCCATAATTATTTAATTGGTTCAGTGTGGCATCTAAGGATGAGGTAAATTTGTCCGTATTAGCATAGGATGGGGATCGATAGATGCCTAGAATAGCAACGTCGCTTTTCTTTTCGATTAAGAGACTGTCTGCGTCTGCTATAGTTGGTTCAGTGACGGTAAAATTCCAAGACGTTTTTGTATAAACGACTACACCTCCATTTTTGTTTGACTGTAAGTGCGTCCTAGAGCCATTATAACCTGGTAATAGTTCTAGCAACAACCCGTCGCTCAGCCAACACTCTGTTAAGACGATGACATCGAATTTGCAATCAAGACGTTGCAGAAAAGAGTAGAAGTTATCAAAGTTTCGTTGGTAACTCCTAATATTAAATGTTAGTATTTTAAAGTTGTAGTCAGTGTGCATTAGCTGGTCCCTGCAGCTTTCTATCAGATCATACGAGTGACATTCAATTTGGAGACTTTCATCAATATCTTGAATTATGTTAAATAAAGCCATCTGTATAGGTACGAAAAGCTGAAATTGTAATAAAAATCGTTTTATGGAATGACACTGATTGACTAATTGCTAGCAGGAAACTAGTAGGGGTGTGCATGAGTGTGCGTGAGGGGTGTATGTTTGATTTTTGTGTGGATTTCGAAATTGGCATAATATAATAGTATGAATGATCAAGTGAGTTGAAATGTGTTATTTCTGAGTAAAGGGCTAGAGCAAACGTGACGAGAGTTTTTAAACTATTTAAAAATAAAGCTTCGGACAGTAAATACTTAGTTAAGGAAATAATATTGTGACAATAAATCGTTGGGTTAAGGAGATCGAGAAAAGATTTGTACTGATCTGTAGATGTTTTAAAAGTCCAGATGCAGCAGGTGTTCCTAGGTCGTTGGGGTCGGCACTACATCGGTGACGTTTTCGGCTGGTGGTGCAGATTCGAAGAGGCGATGTAAATCATTCGTGTTTTTGATGTTGATGGACGGGTTTCCTTCTTGTTTGCGGATAAGGATTGCTCCGTTTTTGACCCAAGCAAATTGGAAACCATGTTCCTTTGCTGAAAGCTTCGCAGTTCGAAATAACTGCCGGTTTTCGCGAGTGAGCCGCTCATTAACGTATAGTTTCCTCGAAGTTCCTTCTATTTCAATGTCAGAGGAGGTTAGATTACGCCTTGATCTTGCGGCTTTTAGAAATTGGTCGCGTTTGTAGCGGCGTACAAATCGGACCACCAACGGTCTTGGATAAGCTTCGGGTTTGCTCGCTAAATTGGCGCGTCTTGGGCCCGCGCGGTAAGCCTCGTCTATATCAGCCTCTGTAACGTCGATACCAATTGTCCTTGCTGTCAACATAGTAATGTGCACGAGATTTTCATTATTTACTTCTTGAATTCCGATTATTTCGAGTTCATTTCTCATGTTGTTTTGTTCGAAAGTATTGAGTTTGTTGTGTAGTTCGCTTATAGAACCCTTGAGCAATATTATTTCTTGATCTCGTGACTCAATCTTCCTATTAAAATCTTCGAGCTTCTGGTTAATGATTTCGGAAACATTAGCTAGCTTCACACCGATGTCGGTATTTTGTTTTTTCAGGTCACATACCTGTTGCCTCAATAAACGTATTTCAGAGAGGAGTAGTGACGAATCTGGCGCTGTAGATGGCTGTGTTCTGGCCTCTGGTGTGACTTCGGTATTAATTTTCGCGTGGTCTGTGTCGGGTGACGAATCCATCCGCGGGCGCTTCTGGCGGAGAGACACGTTTGAATTTTCTGGGGCGCTCTGCAAAGCTTTTTGGATGTCCGGTTCTGATTGTACGTGGGAAATATTTATGTCAGCTGCCTTTGGTGGTGTGCGTGCTGGACGAGGCATAATGAAAGGTTTCACCCCAAACAAAACAGCGATACTCAACACAAGTCCGATAACAATGCAAAAAGTCAAAAAGAAACAGCGAAACTCAACACAAAAAGTCTGTTATTGATGTAACAAAAAAAAAAAAAAAAAAACAAAAGTCAAAATGAAACACAAAAAGGAATTGTGCGTCTAAGGTTTGATCCACGACCGCGACGGCGCGATTGCTACCGCCTTCAGAACCAATGCGCCACGGAAACTTCGACAACTGTATCCGAAATAGTCTTTGTGTTCTAATAAACAGTACTTCACTTTCACTCAGTGCGAACGAACGTGCTGAGGTTAAAGTCCGGTTCTTTGTTTGCGACGCGACGACACAATTGACAGTTAGAGTTTTTTGCTACTTGCAAAACACTTTAAAAGTTTTAACACTTAATCACTCAATGAATTTAGTATTTGTGTACACTGTTCGAAAGGGTGTTTGTTAAAGATTAATTTGGTATGCAATAGTCACTGGTCTGATCACTTTTTCATAACTTTTAGAATAAAATTAGTGGAGCTACTGAGTAGTACGTGTGACTTGCAAAATTGCGCGCTGACAACTCCAAATCAGATCACAAAACACGTTGATCACTAATCAAAACTCTGAGATTAGAACACAAAATGATGATATTAGAGCTTCGGTTCAATTTCTGTCAGATAAATACGACGATGCCATGATAGAATTAAATCACCTAAAGTCGGAGTGTTCTGATAATAATAAAATCATTAAAATATTAGAACTTAAAGTCGACCACCTGGAGAAAAATTTAAAATCAGCAACACTTGAGTTGAAAAATATACCCAGCACAAACCCTGAATCTCAACAAACGCTCTTGAACTCAGTTCAAAAACTAGGAGATATCATAAATCAGCCAGTGCAAAACATTGACATTAAAAACATTTTCCGCACAATGGGCAAAAAAGACTCACCGGGTACCGTCCTTGTAGAATTCGCATCTCCATCAATCAAAGAGAAGTTCCTGAAGTCGACTAGAAACTATAATAAAGTCAATAATACAAATCGCCTTAATACTTCCCACCTGCAAGCTATGGGACCAGAAAAGCCCATATATGTCTCGGAAGCACTCACGACCATGACAAAGCGCCTGCACTATCTTAGCAGGGAATTCATCAAAACCAGTACATATGAGCAGTGTTGGATTGCAAATGGGAAAGTCTATGTGCGCGAAAAAGAAGGCATGCCCAGACGGCTCATAAAGACTGAAGAGGATCTTGTCAAGTTACGAAGAGTTAAATGACTAGTATACATCTATCAGTTCTACAGCCTTCTGCCTACAGTTGTTATCCACTACTTTTTTCAATATTGTAAATCATCATTACTAATACCTGGTACTAACAACCCTCTCACCATTTTAAACTTGCTGTTCCATTATTTTAATAAGCTACACTCATACTTACAACTTACCACACAAGAAACTTTTTCCACCCATCTATATGGTTATTGTAGACACATTACTCACCCAAGTTCTTTAAGCAGTCATATACAAACACACCTACATACTATTATACACTCTCTTGTCGTAACAACTACTCATCTCTTAAATGTTCAAAGCCGTTCACTAATTATTGTAGCAATACTGTCAGCCAATTGTGCATGTGTACCATTAAATTATATAATTATCTCTACGAAAATCACAACAAACTGTCCATGTCGAAAGGTACATTATAGAACTTATTACAATAAAATTCGATAACGCACAAAATAATACTGCTAACATAGACTCTGTCTCCGTGTCTGACTCATCTACGTGTGATCTCGATAACTGTTCTCCGCCTAACTTCCCGTCCAATCAATCTTTGAAAATTCTCAATCAAAACATTAGGAGTATAACTAAAAACATGCCAGAGTTCCGCACTTTGCTCGCTAGAACAAAAGTTGATTGGGATATTCTCACTCTGACAGAATGTTGGCTTCCTGGCACGCACTTCATTCCAAACCTGGAGGGCTACAACTACTTTAAGACAGTTAAAAATCTCACCCAAAACGAAGGTATTGTTGTTTATGTACGTGAAGACCTTCAAGTCTCGGTGGAGGAACTTTTACTTCTGGAAGCTAATTCTCTCCAAATAAAAATTGACCGCAATACTGTCTTACTGGTAATTTATCGTCCTCCAGGCTATAAAGACGTTAACATTTTTCTTAATTCATTAGACACAACTCTTCATAATATAGCGAATTATAGAAATATCATTGTTTGTGGTGATATTAACATAAATATTCACGACCAGAGCCACGACTCAGCTAAAAACAGCTATCTAAATCTACTAGCATCACATGGTCTCCTGCCCGCACATGTCCTACCCACACGTCAACATGCGTGCTTAGACCACTTTATACTAAAAACATCTTTACCTGCTATGACATTGGTTGCCCACTCCGCTCTCACTGACCACGAAACAGTCCTGTTATTTCTTGCAAAAAGAAACCCTAAACTTCCAGCAAAGAAATCAGTTGATCGCATTAATCACGATCAGCTGGACGTAGATATTAAACTAGTTGACTTTAGTGCGGTGTATGAGTCAAATGATCCACATGTTGCGGCAGATTTATTGATTGGTCTCATTATGCGGACCATTGAGTCAAACACGAAAACAGTTAAAGTACCAAACCGTAAAAAAACCATGAAACCATGGATCACCCGTGGCCTTCTTCGCTGCATTCGACATAGAGATAATTTGCACAAAAAGCTTAAAAAGGAACCTGATAACTTAATCTTGAAAACAACATATTCAAGATACAGAAACTTCTGCAATAAGTTGTTAAAGCAATCTAAAATTGAGCATGATAGGAAAGAAATCAGTGATGCCGGCAACAACACTAAACACTTGTGGACGGCTATAAACAATATAACGGGTAGGGTCGAAAAGAAAGACAGCTCTTCGGAATTGCTACCGACTTCATCAACGAAATTAATAACTTCTTCGCAGATATTGGTAAGACCCTTGCTGAAAAGTTTGTGAGTGGGGCGGTTTTGTCGGCAAGCTATGCTTCGTGCAATTACTCACAATCCATGGTACTGTTACCTACAGACGAAGCGGAGGTGACTAAATTGATACTGGGCCTCCGCAATGACTGTGCCCCTGGATGGGACCGAATATCCAATAATTTTCTTAAAAAACACATAGCTATCATAGTCCCTCCTTTGACTTACGTGTGTAACCTCGCTCTCGATACTGGCCTGTTCCCCAGTGCATTCAAAAAGTCAATTGTTCATCCGGTCTTTAAGGGTGGGGACAGAAGCCGTGTCAACAACTATAGACCCATAGCCGTGCTGCCAGCGCTATCCAAGATACTCGAAAGGATCATGAACGGTAGACTGGTTGATTACTTGGAGAGCAATCATCTTTTATCTTCCTCTCAATACGGTTTCAGGGCCGGAAAATCGACGTCTGATGCTGTTCATGATCTCACTAACTTTATCGTCACTAACATGGACGCGGGTCGTAAGGTCTTGGGGATTTTTCTGGACCTTGCGAAGGCATTTGACACGGTTTCTGTGCCTATACTTATTCGGAAGATGGAACGCCTTGGAATAAGGGGGGTTCAATTGAAACTCTTTGAGGATTATCTGAGTGGGCGTACTCAGAGCGTGAAGATAGGGGAGTACGTCAGTGACGCACGCCAAGTTACCTACGGCGTGCCTCAAGGCAGCGTACTGGGACCCACCCTCTTTCTTATATACATTAACGACCTCGGTATGCTAACTATCCCTGAGGGTAAAATTATAACTTTTGCTGACGATACTGCCCTGTTATTCAGTGCGGCCACGTGGAGTGAGGTCTACGGATTTGCACAGCTGGGCTTCAACATGGTATCGGGTTGGTTACAGAATAATATTCTTACCCTAAATGCTGCGAAAACCAATTATGTCACTTTCTCCATAAAACGTAACAGGCCTACCTCGACTACTGCTCCGCTTTCAATCGTAGCTCACTCTTGTCCGATGCCATACGCCACTACTTGTACTTGCGCTCACATTGATAAAGCCGATAATGTAAAATATCTGGGCATTATCATAGACAGTGCACTAAATTTCCACAAGCACATTTCCGTATTGAGTGGTAGGCTGCGGAAGTTAATATACGTCTTTAAGACCCTTAGACGGGTGGCTGAGGAAAAGGTCAAGAGTTTGGTGTATCTTGCCCTCGCTCAATCTTTATTGACATACTGCATCACATCTTGGGGTGGTGCCCCAAAATCCACTATTCTTGAATTAGAAAGAGCTCAGAGAGCCCTCTTGAAAGTGTCATTGTGCCTTCCTTTTAGATACCCTACCACCCTTCTATATAAGGAAGCGAAGGTCTTAACAGTGCGCCAACTATTCGTTCAACAAATAGTTTTGAAGCAGCATGGTCTCTTAACATATTCCTCTTCTCTTTCGCGTGGCAAAAGGCGATACAACCCCGCAGACAGTTTTCGCAGCCGTCTTTTGACCAAGTTTTCGCAACGATTCTTCTGCCACCTCGGCCATTATCTCTACAACAGTATCAACAGGTCTCTGCCTATCTATGACCTTACTAAGACTAAATGCAAAATGAAAATTACTTGCTGGCTTCAGGATTTAAACTACCTTGAAACTGAAAAAATCTTAGCTGTCCCGGAGTAGTTTACGACATAGTAATTAATTTTAATCAAGGATATATTTTAATATTATTCATCAATTTTCTTGACATGCATTGACACATATACACACACACAAACTCCCTGTGCGCACACTAAATTTTAGTTTTATTCTTGACATTGGTTTTAATTTTGTTTGTTATTTGTGTTTTTATTTAGATTTATATTTGGATTCGTATTTTGTATTTTGATTTGGTTTTTTTTATTTCAAATTGATTTTACTTATTTGTTTTTTGGTTTTTTGATATTGATTTTAATTATTTGTTTTTTGATTTTGATTTTAAAATTAGTTTTGATTTTAATTTTGATTATGAGTTTGATTTTTAATTAAATTTGGATATAGACTTAGATTTTGATTTTGATTGTGTTCTTTATTCTGATTTTAATTGAATTGATTGTTTAAATAGCTGCGACTTAACATTTCTAACCCTACACATTCCTCCATCCCCACACATTACTAACCATACTAACACTATATTATAGATATTTGCCATAAAAATTGTTAAATAATTCGCTACTACTGTCTGAAACATTCTAATGTTATAAAAGCTTAAGGGGGGGACCTGGTGTCCTGAAATACAGGCCCCAAGCCTAGTTTAGGCACCAGTCTCCCACAATATACTTATTTTTTTGTCACTTGAAATGTATTGTGTATTTTTATGTGTATTGTGGCGAGAAATAAATCTTATTATTATTATTATTATTATTATTATTTGACACATTGACGGCTATAGTTTGACTTCAACGCCCTCATTTCAATTCAGAATGACATTATATAGATCTTTAACATTGATTATTAGCAAGCAGAATGCAACTAAGAGTTTTACAAGGATGGCTGATGTAGGAGGCAACGTACAAATACGGAGGAAGAACCTTATTTGAAAATTTGCATTTTAATATTGAATTAATATTTTGAATTTTAAGATTGAATTGGTGGGCGATGTCTCCATTTTGTCATGACAACGACAGTCGACTCAAGTTCAAAAATGGATTTGAATATTTGTGTGTCTAATATTTAAGTAACTTCTTTAGAATTTTATACAAGCCTTCAGCCGTCAAATTAGTCACAAATCAAGACCAGGTTACGACTAACAAATTCCCTGTAGGAAAACCTAAGAACATTTTGTCCAACTTGCCGGTCAAATCAAAACTTTACCCAACTTCATAGTTGAAAGTAGGACTGCAACCTCAGCAGTGTTACTTGGAACTTATGTCTAGTTAGCCAGACCAATGAATAACAGTATATAATACTAGTTTATTACTGTTCCGCTTTGGGCAAAGCCCTATTCTCATAGAGAAAAGATTGGACGATTGGACTACTGCGCTGCGTGTCGTGGGCTCGATCCCCGCACAGAAAAAATATTTGTATGGCCTTCAAATAGTTGTTTCGGGTCTGGGTATTTGTGTATGTGAGTTTAAATGTTTGTGAACGCACCCACGATACTGGAGAAATTTCTAGTGTGGAACAATACATAACAAAAAGAAGCTGTGTACAGACAACCTCTCTTCATAGAAAGAAGACACGGGTACTAGTCACCACGCTTGCTCAAGGCAGGTTGGCAATTTCAGACTTATAAGTCCAGGGGGTCTAAAATGGCCACTTTAACAGATCATGATAAAATTCGTAAAATAGTCACAGGCGCAGTTCTATTATGAATAGTCTATTTTACGAATTCATATTATGATCCTACTAAGATCTGCTAAAGTGGCCATTGAAGTGGGTGATCTTAGAAAAAAATGGCGGCACAGTGGTCACGTGCTGACGTGTATACTTGTACATAGTGGCTCAGGGGACTCCTTTACAATTACCACAAGGATGTACCAAAACGGGCGTTGCAGAGAGGGCGCCCCGGACAGTTCTTATAAGAAGAAATAAATTGCACCTCGTCCCATGTGCGCATGGTGACTACGGGGTTAGTTTATGTGAGGTAGAAATCTAACATTCCCTGGTCTTATCCGCAAAGTCCGGTCGCATGTTAAAAATCTCCCCATGAACAAAAAAAAGGTGACCTCTTGATCACACGACAATTTATATCCATAAACTAAAACATTAATAAACTAACTATGTATGTAATATTAAGCTCCATATTTTAGTTTAAAGTGAGAGTCATAGCACAATTTGCGTGAGTAACTTTTTATTGTTTAATTTTCCCAAATTGCTTGACTCGGTCGGGTAGCAATGTGCATGTTTCATGTTATGGGATTTATGAAATTTTCCCTGGATTCTGTAATGTTATGTCTGTGGACTGTCATGTGATAAGTAGACTGGTTTTGGGTGATAAAATAAGTGTCTGTAATATTTTTATCTCAACGTCACACAGGATGGGTAACCAGCCTGTGAAAAGTGTCTCTTTAACATCAGTCTTGTTCACAAAAATTAAATATTAATTATATTCCATCTATGAATAACATGACAGCTTATGTTGTTGTGTGAATATCGTTTCTAAACTATGAATATATTTCTTATCTCACCATCGATTTTAACAGGCCAATTGCGCAGTAATGCAGTTTTGTTAAACCATGAAGATGAACGTTTTGTATCTAGAATCATGAAGTAAAACTTCGGTGAAACTCAAAAGTATTTTTTCAATTACAACAAAGTACCTGGATACTTACAAATGCCAGAAAACACAAACAAATTGCCTGCCCGTTCCTAAATGTAGATCTCTAGGGAAAAGCTTTGGTAATATTCCAAGAATACTCTTCTAATTCAAAATATTGTTACAAATTCTTATATATAGGTTACATCATCATCATGACACGCAAAACCACGGTAAAATAATTGTTCCATATAACGTTAGAGCCCCAACAAGCAACCTAAATATTACTAGAATAAATTATTCTACAAACTAAGTTTGACAATGAAATCACCTTTATTTCACGTATTCAAATGTTAAATTATTACCTTCGTAATAGTTTTATCAAGGTGAATAGTTACTTTGATTTATTTATTTGTTTATTATACATATTGCGTGGTAATTTTACAAAACGGTATTATATTGTTTGTTTTTTAGTGCAGACGGCTCATGAGGAGACTTAATAGTAACTACCACTCGGGTCGATTATCAGGTTAAGCCGCGCTTGCCTAGGTTAGTCCATGGATGGGAAACCACCTACTAAATACCAAGTTTCCTCTTTGCCTCGGAAAGCAAGTTAAGCGGTTGGTCCCGTCTGCTATATACGGGTAGTCAGTGACCTGGAAGTCTGATATCCAGTGTTACCAAAGGATATCGTATTACCCGGTGTTAACTGGGTTATGGAGTTCAGATAGGCAGTCGCTCCATGTACAATTCTGGTATTTAGCTGCATCAGGTTAGACTGGAAGCCGACCCCAACATAGTTAGGAAAAAGCTACACAGATGATAATGATGTTATTTAGACGTTAGGTACGAGTAGATATATCTATGGGCTGCGGGATGTTGTAAGAGATACCGCGGCCTCGAAATATAGGGCTAAGATGGAACATGGGTGGTTTTTAGTCAGTAGAAGTCTGACACTCTCTTTCGCTCTGCCCAAGAGCGGGAGATTGATGAATTCTCACCTACACAAAAAAAAGATAGGTGTATGTATATAAATATGAGTCTAAGTTGCCTGAAAATAAATAAATGTTATATTATTTCTATTCCGTCTTATTGTTAAATTTCATAAAGTTACGATTACTTTACTATTTTATAAGATTTGTTGAATCATCATCTGCCAAGCATTTAAATCTTAAGATTTCAGAAGTAAATTAAAATTATATTATATTTAATAGAATCCTTACAAACTGTGTGGTAGAAAGGAACATTTAATACATTGTAGATTACCTAAAACCCAGTTAGTTTTGTCAGAGTAAATAACATTTGAAAGTTCTAAAATAAGTTAAAGTAAAAAAAGGCTTGTTACATTCAAGTATTAAAAATAAATACTGTTTTACAGCGTTTTCAATATGCTGACATAAAATAACTTTCAACTGAACAGCTGAAGTAACTGAATAACTCAATAAAAAACTTTTCTAATAACATAAGCGTGTATTTCAATCAGATTGCACGCTTGAACCGATAAGATTGAACACATTTTCACCTAATTCTAAAACGTATAATAACGACTGACATTGAACATCAGATCACGGCCTTATAATGAAGGTCGTAAGGTTAATATTACCGTGTAGAGATAACCTGCCATATAATTTTATGGGGCACTATGTTCTTATTATTCTAAGTTCAATAAAGGTATGGATTGGATCTTAGATATGAAGTTATGGGTAATCTTAGGTTATCGAGGTTATAATATTATGGCTGTTAATAATTTTGTATGGGCGTCCATTAGACTTGTAGTGTTCATGGTGTTTAGGGGTTAATTTTTACAATAAAGACGGAGGAAAATGTATCTATTTAGGGATGAGTTAAAGTCTTTTATGCAATGAAGCGGCCTTAGTACTTAGAGCGTGAATGCTACTTAAGGTTTTAGGTTTATACGGCGCGTTCGTGTTCCACGCGCGCCTCAAAGAGATGTCAGCAACATGGGAGGGGCCCGAAAGGGCCGACGCCTGTCGGGGCCGCGGGTAGTCCAACGGTTATCGCGGCCTCGACATAGAGGGCGAAGAAGGAACATGGGTGGTTTTTAGTCAGTAGAAGTCTGACACTCCCTTTCGCTCTGCCCAAGAGCGGGAGGGGTTATTCGATGATTTTACACCCACCAAAAAAAAAAAAAAAAAAAAAAGGTTTTAGGTTTATAGAGTCATTGTTTTGGAGGATTTCACGTCCCGTTGGGGTTAAACTTTTATGAAGTCTATAATATTCATAGACTCTTTTTTTTACAACAAACACAAGGCTTTACTTTGGAGTAGCAATAAACGTATACCTTTTTATTGAACGTACTATCATCATCATTGCTGTCCTTTACTTCATGTTATTTAGGGTGCGGCGCAGCATGTTTTTACGTCTTTCGTATATCACAGTTTATTCTTTCATAATTCTGTACAAAATTAGCATTCACTACATTTTTCTTTCATTTTTTGTGTGGTTGGTGGCTTACCTGCCAGAGTTTTTATGCAAGCCATGGGCCTCTGAGAAATATCGCTTAGGCATGCTGGTTCCCTGGTCTTCCTTCAGCGAAACAATTGATAAAATCTATACCAATAAATAAATTAAAGTGACTGTTTTTGTGCTTATGAAAATAATTATACGCCACAAGAACACAGTCATTAAAATAAAATAGTCTATCGTCTTTTAAATTGGGACAAGCCCGCCACACTATTCTGAAACCACAGCAACTCCTGAAAACCAATAAAGCTTGACGAAGTCCCAGAGACACAATTAAACTGTTTTGGATTCCGCAACAAAATAATCAGAAATGACTAGCGAAGCAGTAGAAAATAAAAATGTTCGTTTGAAATAATATATTTTTTCTATTATAATCATTTCACGCAAATGAAGATCGCGACTAACAGTTTAGCTTAATAATCAAAAGAACAACAGAAAACTCAAGACTTTTGACTCTGAAAGAAAGACAAAGGCGCAAAACATCCATCGTAATATCGTTTTCCATATTTTTGTCCACCTCATTTGCCTTAAGAGTATACTCGTATCTAATTTCAAAATTCTTCTTTCTAGCCTGGGGATGGCAATGTATTATGAGTTGGCCTAGAACTAAGCTACGCTTACGAGACTTTAATTTTATTTATTTGTATTTTTCGCCTTTTTACATACGGGAGAAATTCCTTGTGTGGGGCAAACTTTAACTACTACTAAATGAGCAATATAATATAATACTTGTATTAAATTATACATTTTGTTCTCGAAAACGGCTCAAATTTTGCAGGCGAAAAAACTTTATCTAGAAAATCCATTTTCTCTATAATCACATCACCTGAGCAGAGCTTGGTGGCCTAGTTACTGATTTTAATAAGACAATTTCCCATAAAAACCTATTACAGAGCGTCATGTAAGTAGTAAACTTGCTCATAACTCTGTGCCAAAACTTTTGCCCCTCTTAGAACTACTCTGCAGTATACTATGACATAATAATAATTATATTACAGTAGGGGGAACTTTAATGTTGGTAATATTTTAATTAATGTCATTAGAGCATTCTCTTTGCCTATTCTGAGGCAAGAAGTAAGAAGATGCCTTTGTTTTTATTATCTACCTTGATTTTTTTCACCTAGCAAGGGGTCGTTTTTTAATAGTTTACATGAAGTGACTGCTTATGACCTCTAAAACCCAAATAATATTGGATCACACGATACCCTTTGGTAAAACTGGTTGTTAGACTGTCAGGCCACTGTCTATTGCAAGCTGGGACCAACAGATTAGTATGATTTCTGAGGCACAGAGGAAACTCCGTATGTATTGTATTGTTATTATTGTCACTTATCCACGGACCAACCTAGGTGTAAATATGAGGCACGAATAAACGTCGTTTTATATTTCAAGCACTGTTTATTTTATTTTCTTATTTATATACCTCTATAATATTGATGCTGTCTTGTCTTTCGTACGTTTTTTCACGGGTGACCACTGAAAACCAGCTGTGCTGTACCCATAGCACAGCACCATGTTGAGTGGTAACCTGCTTGTCGCAGTCACGTAATATGTTTAAAAGTTCCTTGTAATGGCAATTACTAGGAACTTATGTACGACAAACTTTATATAGAAATATAACTGATTTTAGTTGGTACATTGCTTCCCATCTATGTAAGACCGTCCCAAAATCGTTGAGAAATATTTAGGACAGATGGGAACATTCCCAAATATATATGTATTCATTAGTCATAAAGCCACGGACAAAAAAAGTTTACGAAGCTGGTTTCACTAAGCAGTATCCTGTAATCCCCGAAGAGTTAGGCAAAGTTCTACCTCAGCGGCGGCAACCTCTCGCGTCCGGCCCTGGTGCAAGCCATGGTCCAGGGCGAGGTGGAATGGGACGCCGTCGCCTCCTTCTGCGAAGCAGTGATGCTAGCGAAGGAGGTGGCGGAACGTGAAAGAGAGAGAACCTCTTGTCCCAGCCGCCGCGGTTTTTCCTACTCCTCTGCTATTCTTTTCTGATTAATTTCGTTGCGGGATCCAAGACAGTCAAATCATTTCTCTGGGACTTCGTCGAGCTTCATTGTCTTGGCGCTTTTCTTGTGGTCGCCACTATTGATTCTGGCTTACTGAAGTTACAATAGTTTGGGAATAGTGAGGCGGGCTTGACCCACCAAAAAAAAAAACAATACCGCCGCGGGAGACGCTCCGGGCGTCGGCGGCCACGTGACGGCTTCCAGCCACCGTAGACGCGGGCTTGTGGACGGTGAGTAATGGGCTAGATTGCCGTCCGTCCGTCTTATGACGACGACAGGCCGTGTCGAAGGCGCGTTCGTGTTCCTCGCGCGCCTCAAAGAAATGTCAGCAACACAGGCAGGGCCGACGCCCGTCGAGGCTGCGGGTTGTTCGCAAGAGATACTGCGGCCTCGACATAAAATGCTAAGAAAGTACATGGGTGCTTTATAGTCAGTAGAAGTCTGACACTACCTTTCGCTTTGCCCAAGAGCGGGAGGGGTTATTTGATGATTTCTCACCTCCCATAAAAAAAGGTGTTCCCAATAGTACACCCACATTTCGCCAGGGTACAAATTTCAACTCCGTGGCTGCTTCTGAGAAGTTCCTCATAGAAAAACCCCGATAAACAATTTGCCCGTCCCGGATGTCGAACAGACCTTGGGTTTCTACCTAGACCCACGAGGCAACTACACACGGTAGCATTTAACAACGAATAAAATTCCAACAGAAGAGCCGTTAAGTTTTTACTAAAAGAGTAAGATAAAACTAATATAACTTCACAAATTGTTCTTAAAATACTTCCTCCCAAACTCCATAAACATGACGTATTCTTAAAAACATAACTTCCTGCAACTGCATCGTCCCAGAGGCAAGTCCTTATGTTCCGGAAGAGGAACTTTGTCTCTTTGTTCTAAGAACCGAAGAAATATTCCAGAGACAAGCGAAAATATTAATATTTCGCTCACACAAACGTATGAGAAAAGACAGATACCCTACCTTACCTAAACTTCCCTATCTAACCCCAAAGGAAAGTAAACTTTATCTGGGTAGAGTATGGTAGGTTTTTCCACGTGTCAACTTTTATTACTCGACGGGCGATTATCTTCCCCTTTTTATGGATATGTCGCAGTCATTTTGGTAAATCCGTATTTTGTTACTTTATCCCACAAAGACAAATAAAGAAAAGGTACGTGGTTTCTTTTGTTCTCAAAAAGATGTACACACTTTACTTCAGTGTAAAATTAAAATTTTCTTAGGAATGTCTCACAAATGTTGGCTTTGTTTAACAAGATGGAGTAATTTATTATTTGGTTAGCTTTTTTTCTTTTTTCCTCAATTTAAAGTAGGACGTTTCTGTTTTATGTTGCCTTTCCCTTAATTTAATCTCCAGATCAACTGTAATTTAAATAAAGGTCACCTCTTATTTGATTATTAAGTAGGTTAAGCTTTTGAAATTAACTTGATGATTATTTTCGGCCCCCTGGTTTTTTTATTAGTCGTTTCTGACCCATTGGGCCTCCCTCAAATAACCCCTCCCGCTTTTGGGCAGAGCGAAAGGGAGTGTCAGACTTCTACTGACTAAAAACCACCCATGTTCCTTCTTAGCCCTATATGTCAAGGCCACGGTATCTCTTACAACATCCCGCAGCCCCAGTTTCTTGAGCCTGCCTTGGTAACGACGACCGTCTTCAGGCACCCACTGTGTGATGATTCTGGTACGTCTGTCTTGACCCTTCCTGAAAATGTGACCCACCCACCTAGCCTCTAACCTCGCTGACTTACCGCCAACATCAGCGGTTCATGTCTTGAAACGTATTTTGGTGTTGCGTATTCGATCGGTGCCTTTAATGTTAAAAAAATACCATCGGGAATATTCAAGAGGCACTTAATTAGTATTTATAGCGTTTCTCCGAAATATCTAATGATAAAACCTCAAAAATAACCACAATATTCTTTTAAGGAAAACCAGTAATATCACTAAAAAGGAATTATATAAACAACAACTTCCATTGGTTAGCAAACGGGGAAAGAGAATTTTTAATTTGTAAAGATATTTTTAAAATTACAGACGCCTGAGTAAATATCACTTTAATTTATTTTATGCTTACAAGAAAATAATTTGATGAAGGTTGATTATTAATTCACACTGATATTTACACATTCTGAAAAGGGTTTTAACGTAAATAGTTGCTTAATTATAAACAAAGCTAAATAAATTAAAATCAAATTGGTCTTGTGTTAAGTATAAGTATAAGTATAAGTATAACGGGCTGGTGTCCGCAACTCCACGCTCAATGCGCGTATTTTACGTGCGGGTGGGAATATCACTCGATCCACCCCAGCTCCCCGAGAAAAGCCAGCAACCCCTTGGTGTTACTGGCAATCTCGCGGAGAGTACCTGGGTCACCGAAGTATTTGGCCCTGTATGGGGCAACCCCCGGACAGTGCAGGAGCACGTGGGCTGCTGTTTCTTCTTCCTCCATGCAGGCTCGACACAGAGGACTATCTGTGACTCCTATAACAAAGAGGTGCTTGTTAAAAGTACCGTGTCCAGTGATGGCAGCCGTTACTGTGCGTAGCTGCAGTTTAGTTAGCCGGAGCGCTTGTTTGGTGAGGCGAGCGTCGATGGCGGGAAGCGCCTTCTTGGCCTGCCTACACTCGCCGTGGTCTAGCCACAGCTTGGCGTGAAGTTCTTTGGTACGTTTCCTTACCAGCGTGCGAAGATAGCCGAAAGGTAGCGGCACGATGGGTTCTGGGCCCACCGCCGCCATGCTCGAGCCCCTTCGAGCGAGTTCGTCCGCTGCATCGTTGCCTCGGGAGTCGCTATGTCCTTTGATCCATTGAATGGTTATATTATTGAGGTTACCAACCTGGTTCAGGCGTTGGTGGCACTCGTGTATTAGCCCGGAATTCATTTGGTCTTGTGTTACATACTTAATTATTATAAGCAGTTCACAATTTTGGTATACCCTAAACGTTAAATTTTTAATCAGCCATTCCACCCTTAATACAGAGTGGAAGAGCAAAAAAAAACTACTTTTTGGAAACGTTTATCACAAAATGCGATCATAGTAATTATGTGATAAGCGCCACCACAAAGACATTTTTCATAAAATGAAATGAAATCATGAAAAAACATTACTTTTGTAAAGTCATAATGTACGAAACAGCAGATTTTTTAATAATTAATAATTTTTATTTTTAGGTATCTTCGGTTGATTGAGCACGTGAAGCTTCTGCTTATCTCTCTTCGATCACGTCGGATTCTGTTGTTAATCAAAATAAATGCCTGTATAAATATTTTTCTTGTTTGTTTCAGAGTAAAACACTAGACTTGGCTCTAGTTTCAATATACAGAGGGGGAGTCGAGTTGGCTTCCATCAGCCAATACGCTGGTTCGCCATATAATACTACAGATAGGTAAGTCACCATCATATCAGCCTAGAATCATCCACTGCTGAGAATTAGCCTCCCTATTCTGCCATACTTCCCGGTTCTGTGCGTACCTTATTAAACGAATTTACAATTATAATTTACTAGCTGTTGCTAGCGGCTTCACCCGCTACGACCCACGGGAATATAAAATCGCGATAAAAACTATCCTATTTGTTAATCCAGGTTATAAACTATTTGTGTACCAAATTTCATCCAAATCCGTGCAGTAGTTTTTGTGTGAAGAAGTAACAAACATACACACTCACACACTCACAAACTTTCGGCTTTATAATATTAGTGTGATAATTATATTATGTATTATGAGCATAATCTAATAGAACCTGTTCATATGTTTTGTTGCTGACTGTCCTTTGTCAGGGCACCAGGGATCAGAATAAAATTTTAAATTCATTTATTATAATGTTTTCGGGGGATCAGACGGGAATACAAAATAATTTATAATAAAATCAGAACAAAACAACTCGTTTCCGGCGACTTAGGCGATGTCTTCAACCCAACGAGCTTTAGGACGACCCTGGTTTCTTGGGCCTCACTTTGGCCACCACTCGTCAACACATCTACACGTCTAGCCAGATGTCCTACCCAGGTCCACTTGAGGCACACCACCCGGTTCTCGACATCGTAGTCTTCATCCGACGGCATATTTCTGTGTTCAATAAGCAAGAGGGTATTTCACCAAAAAAAAAACTAACTAGTCCGTCAGATAGATTTTCAAAAAATAATGGACACGTATTTTTTCTTTACTCACTTAAACAAAAGATGAAGACGATACAGTGCTTCTAAAAATCACAATGTTAAAGAAAATCAAAACGTCAAAGATCATGAGTCCCCACTCATGATCGTTTACGTTCACGTTTTACTTTCTTATTTTTATTAATTTTGATAAAACAAAAACACGTATCAAATATTTTGCGACTTGTTTATTTTTTAACAGACGGACTAATAAGATTTTTTTGGTAAAAAACCCTATTCATACAAAAAAAAATGTGTAGGACTAGCTTAGACCCGAGGCATCGAGGAAATAATTATCGAAGTAGCGCTATAACTCAATTATCGCTGGAAAGTTATTTAAAAAAAAAGAAGTTGACTTTTCATTTGATTGTGATAATTGTGTCATCATTAAAATAATGATTAATCCCTTAATGACTTCATTCAAGAACCTTCAAGAACTGTTAACGATTATTAAATTAATTGCTCTGACCTCATAAATTCGTTTTAAACTGATAATTAAAAATATATTTAAACTTAATAAAGGATCAATTACTTGAGAACGTTGAACAAGGTTTTGGAAAATGTGAAAAGAGAAGTTCCAAATATAGACAGAAATAATTTATTCACGGAAATCCCTGATGAGGTATAACAATATAGAAAAACTTTTGCGAAAGGAGTTTCAGCTGCGGCTGATTTAGCCAATCTGTAAAAGCCTTAGAAGTCTCTTTTCAATTACTTTCCTTACAGAATGTTATTTATATTCCATTTTGTTATTTCATTCAGAGATCTATGTTGGTATATTTTTATTTGAAGCTTGATTCATGGAAAGAGTTTATTTTATTTACTGTTTGATATCATGTTCCTGTTAGTTATATAGATTGCCTTGTTGGCATGAGGTCTTGGGGTCGATCGGTTATTCGGTTTTTTCAGCAAAAAAATCTCAGAAGTAGCCATAGAGCAAACAGTAAAACATCTGATATTTCAGCTGCTTTACTTAATGACTCTTCAGGGATTAGAGGTATGTTGCTATGTTTGATATCCTATTAATATTTTTATCACATTTTTATCCAATTATAATAATTTCTAGAATTTAAATCGTTCCAACCACATCCATAATTTGTTTTGGAACTTTCTCTTTAGTTGTAATTAACTTATTCCTGTATGCTAAACAAACACTTCGTCCACATATATTTTGAATATATATTAATGCTTTATTACTCGATAAAGATATAGTTTTGAAATAGTAAAAGAATTTTTGACATCGGCCAAGTAGTTTTTGAGTTCAATTGTAACAAACAAACAAAAATCAAATCTTTCCTCATTGTAATATTAGTATTCTTATACTAAACCAGACTGAATAAGAGAACATACGAGTTATATGACATTCCGTCATTTTAAATTAAACTTCATCCGACTTTCACAAGGGAGAAAGGCGTGATAGTGGATTTAATTATGATCGTCTCATTAGCGTCTAACATATTACTCGCTAATATGAGCCTCCTGTTTTCACCTACATAATACAGGGACTTAATTGTTATTTGTGTCATTATGTCTTATAACGGTAAGTCTACCTCGAGTTGATGGTTCTTTGAAATGGGAATGAGTGCGAATTTGATAAATCTTTTGATCATGACTTCAGTAATGATACGGGAGTGTCGTTACTTTTACAGACTAGAGTATTTTTATATATGTATAAACCCAAAATGTTAGTTTAGCAGTGTAGTCTAGCGGTGTGCCCATCAGAATCAATTTTTTTTTGTTCGTCGTCAGCATTCATCGACCTGCCAAGACATCGCTAAAAATAACCCGTCCCGCTCTTGGGCAGAGCGGAAGGGAGTATCAGACTTCTACTGACTAAAAACCACCCATGTCCTTCATAGCCCCTGTGCCGAGGCCGCGGTATCTCTTTCGAACAACCCGCAGCCCCGTCGGGCGTCGGCCCTTGCGGGCCCTTTCAATGTTGCTGACATCTCTTTGAGGCGCGCGTGGGACACGAACGCGCCGTCGACCACCTTCGCCACCTCCACCGCTAGCATCACGGCTTTGCAGAAGGAGGCGACGGCATCCCATTCCATCTCGCCCCGGACCTGCGTCAGACGGAAGGTGAGGGTGCCGTGCCGCCTCTCAAGCAACTCCTCAAAGAGGGGACGTGGCCTGCACGGGGTTGCGACAGTCGCTCTCTCCATGTCGCCATGCCTTCACACTCGAAGTCTGTCGGCTGCGCAGCAAACCAGCATGCCTTATTTTTATTTGGCGGGTGGAAAGTCATCAAATAACCCCTTCCACTCTTGGGCAGAGCAAATGGGAGTGTCAGACTTCTACTGACTAAAAACCATCCATGTTCCTTCTGAGCCTTATATGTCGAGGCCGCGGTAACTCGTGAACAACCCGCAGCCCCGACGGGTAAACCAGCATGCCTAAGAGATATTTCTCGACGGCATGTAATTCTAAGTCAGAGGTCCATGTATAGCATAAAACTCTGAAACCAGCTTAGGCAACAACCACACAATAAAGAAAGAAACCCAAAATACATTTATAAGACGTTTAGTGAAATTAAAGGGATTTTTCTTTCCTTTTTGGGGACTGGACGAAAATAGAACATCAATAAGATAAAACGTTAGTAATCTTCTTTCACCAAAATCTGACCTTTATAAATTTCCACCGCTCTGAAACACCAAACCTTTCACTTCTCAAATATTTGACTCGAAACTTAACCTAAACATTGCCACCAAACTCCAACATTTCACCACAACCTCATCACAAATCATCACGCTTACATAGAAGAAGAGCAAGCCATGTAAGAGCTAAACCTCGTCTTGTAGCGTAATAAAACGGTTAACAAAACAAAGTAAGTGAAAGCCACCGTTGGTATTGGGAGTACAGAAGTTTGCCCACGAAGACCGGAGCAAACACGCACAAGTTCAGCGGTATGGGCTAAATTATAAGCGAAGTGACGGATGTTTTGAGTGCGAAGTTGTTGTAATTGTAGCAAGTTGTGGCTTTGAGTTACGGTTCCATTTGTCGGAGGAGAATGTTACCGACATCGTTGGGAGTAGTAATAGTGTGAAAAACTTACTTACTACACCACCTACACTACCTACTTACTTACTTCTGTGACTTACCGCTGATAATTATCTCCTGTGATTATCCATTACGAGCTTTTACCCGCGGCTTTGCTCGCGTTTTTGTCGGATTTTTTCCCTCGGAAACTTTTTAAATACAGCCTGTGACACTCACAAATAATGTGGTTTCCTATTGGTAAAAGAATTTTCAAAATCGGTTCAGTAGATCCAGAGATTACCCTGTACACCCTCCCAAAAAAATCCTGTTTATTAAATTAAGTGTAGATTATGATCTCCCGATCGAGAATCTGTAATTTGTAAATTGAATTAATTTCGATTATCTACATCGTATTAACGAAAATTACTATAATTTGTTTATTGTATATTATAGGATTACTAGCGGAACTGGCAGACGTCGTCCTGCCCGGACAGCAACGCCAACTACCGGGTCCAATTTTAAATTTAAACCATTTTCGATGCCACTTGAACTCATACGAAAATTTTCATAAAAATCGGTCCAGCCGGAAGAGTTCAGTGACAAACGCACGTACAGAAGATATATATACATAAAGATATAGAAATCAGATTCAAAATTATGAAAATCGTCAAATATACCTACTAAATATATTATTTTAATAATTAATTGCCTCATCATTTAATTGAGATATAAAGGGAAAATCATACTACAATCATCATTTCATGTGAATACGTTTGCTGGTAATTTTATTGCAGGATATGCTGAAACCTTTATGTACCATAATATATTTAGGCAAATAAATAATTTGCTTTGATCCGATTCGATATCCAAAGCGGAATGACTATAGAGATTGCGGGGATGGTAAATAAAATGTAATGGAATGTAAATGTAATAGATAGCAAAATATCACTTAAGTGACAGTATAAGTATATAAGCTGTGAAAGCTTAAAAGAGTATTAATTATGAACTAGATATATTTCATGAATGCGCAAAGTTTTTCAATATCTATTGATTTCTTCAGTGCAAGTCAAAAAGGTTGACGAAAAATGTAAACCCTTGCAATATTAAAAGGAATAATTTATGAAATCCCTTGTCTTCATCAAAATCCCGCATCTTCAAACTCTCGTAAAGAACAATCTTCACTACTCACTGATACAAAGGACTCAAGAAAACCACTTCCCGTAATTTACAAACTTAGAATCGTAAACTATCGACCGAACATTCTAAAAACATCTTTAAAACTTCCAACCGATAAACGCTTATCGCTTGAGTCTTGCCACACAGAGGAAGCAAGTTAAAGATTAGTGCGGAACTCAATTAAACCAACGAAGTTTCTGAGAGATCGCGATCCGTATAATTAAATTTTCTCAGCAAAAGTGCTGCGTGATCGGAATGTACTTCGGATGCAGGCGTCGGTGTTTATCGCTCGCAAACTCAGCTTTATTGAATTAAGGTTGAAGATACAGAGTAATGGAAAGCAGTTTCTTTGAGAATGCTTTGAGGGTAACGATTGAGTGACGGATCTGTTTTAAAGTTTCTTACTCTTTGTAAATATAAAATGCTTTGCTGTAACTAGTTCAATATTTACTGTATGGTAAATTACTGATACTGACTGATACATGCTCAAGTACTGGACTGGAAGTGGGCCAGGCATGTGGCGCGCTTATGAGATCTGAGATGGACAAAAAGAGTGACCTCATGGGCGGGTCTACAAGGCAAAATGAAGAGAGTCAGACCTGGTAGCCAGCTGGGAAGATGAACTCAAAAAAACAGCCGGCCCTAACTGGGATCAAGTAGCCCAAACTACAGAGGACTGGCTATCTTTGGAGGAGGACTTTGCCTTTACCTGCAGAGGTGTTCCTGCAGACAACTAAAATATTTTTACAACAAGTAAATTAACAAATAAATTTGAGAACTAGGCCTACTAACAAAAATATTTTAAATTAAACTAGAATTTAAGTTACTTCTCTTGTTGTTTGCTAGAAATAAAAGGCTATTTTTTTTTTTTTATTTTAGACTAGCGCTAAGATTTTTTATTTGAAGTTTTTTTTTTTTTTACTTTTTTTAAAGTAATATTTAGGTTTATTTCAATGTACAAATAAAATCGTATCATTTGATACTCAACTCGGGTATATTCGTTTACTATCATTTATTCATCCCCACTTCAACCCTCCATAACAATGCAACGGATTCATCAAACATACTTACATCAAAAACACTCCCGACTAATTTACCTTTCAAACAAAATAAACTAAATCAAAATCGGTTTATGCGTTAGGGACCTACGATGCCACAGACAGACACTCACACACACACATACACACACTGACACACAGACACGTCAAACTCATAACACACCGATGTTTTTGCGTCGGGGGTCAAAAAGACCAAAAAAACGATGTATGGACTGTGCAAAAGATGATATATCGAAAAAGGGCGTGTCTAGTGAGACTACGAGCAATAGAAGTTTTAAAGAAAAAGACACTTTGCTCTGACCACAAATAAAATGGGATAAGGGCATGAAAATGTGAGGAATCTACGAAAAGTGACTACAGAATCAATTTACTGAGGTCTTATAACTAAACTACGTTCTGACAAGGCATTGGAACATATTTGGAAAGAGGCTACGCAGATGATGGAGACTGCCGCCCCGAATGTATAGATGTGCCAGCGGCTAGGACTAACCTACGAGCCGCATGTAACAAAAAGTCCAGACGTCATTATATTTCCTCATCCTCTTTCCAAATATGTTAAAGTTGGCTTCCAGTCTAACTGGATGCAGTTGAATATCTGTATTACATGGAACGACTTCCTATCTGACTTCCAAAATCCATTTATTGCTGGGTGAAACGATACGTCTTGGTAAGACCAGTTGTCAGACTTCCAGACCACCGTCAAAGATCACAGTCGGGACTAAAATGTTAAGCACTGTATGCTTTCCGAAGCACGGAAGAACGTTACTGGTTCGCGTCTTAATTTAAAAATATCAATCCAAATGGGTATTGTTATTGAGCCACCAGTTCTTCAGTAATAATGATCTAAACAAACTACAATATTAAATTCCACATACTTAGTTCTACAACAAAATTTTCTGTAACAGTCTCAATTATTATTCCTCAACAAAAAAGACAAAACATTAGTCTCTATAACAACGTACATTTTCTTCATTTCTAGTTACCACTATCCTTACACCTTGTTACGTAACTTTTAATAGAACTTGATACTACCCTCTCCTCTCCTCGTCTCCAAAAAAAAACTGGCAAAGTGCAAGTCGGACTCGCATACGAAGGGTTCCGTACCAAATCGGCAAAAAAACCACGTTAGCACGTCGTATGGGAGCTCCAATTTAAATATTTATTTTATTCTGTCTAAAACAAAAAAAATGTTTTAGCGGCAATCTATACATCATCTGTGACACTATTTTAACTGACTAGCTATCACGGTTCATGAGTTACGGCCTGGTGAAAGAAGGACAGGCAGACACGCACGGACAGTGGAGCCTTAGTAAGTGGGTCCCGTTTTTATCCTATAAGTACGTAACCCTAAAAAAGATAGTTGGAAAAAGTTTTTACGACCAGCTTACGTGACTTCTTTTCATGATAAGAGGCCAACATGTCCTAAATTGAGTGGGAATCCTACTAAATGCCTTGTCAGAACGTAGTTTAGTTGTAAGACCTCAGTAAATTGATTCTGTAGTCACTTTTCGTAGATGATTGGACTCCTAGAGAAAATAAATACGTGTCGTGTTCGTTTTGAGTTTCATATGTACAATTTAGTTTATTGTGTTTGTTTTGTTTTTTGGGTATAAAAGTGAATAATTTTCATTTTAAAATTCATGTTCAAATTGTGTTGACTTCTCACATTTTCATGCCCTTATCCCAATTTATTTGGGGTTGGAGCAGAATGTATTCTTCTTTAAAGCTTCTATTGCTCGTAATCTCACTAGACCCGCTCTTTTTCGGTATATCATCTTTTACACAGTCCATACATCGTTTTTTGGTCTTTTTGACCCCCGACGCAAAAACGACGACTTGTTATTAAGTTCGACGTGTCTGTGTGTGTGTGTGAGTGTCTGTCTGTGGCATCGTAGCTCCCGAACGCATGAACCGATTATGATTTAGTTTCTTTTGTTTGAAAGGTAAATTAGTCGGAAATGTTTCATTAAGGTATGTTTGATAAAGCCGTTAAATAGTTATGGAGGGTTGAAGTTGTGTCTATATCATCGATTAGATCTAATCTGTAATGTTGCTATAATGAGTGGTAAATAAATAAGAAATACAAAGCTGGAATAATCAACAAAAGTGCACTTGTCTATTGCGAGTCAGATCCTTTGTCTATTTACACTACAGAAACTCGTTTCATTTTTATCTGGTGATAGTGTTGTAATAAAATTAAATAAAATATTATTTTATGTAAAGTACATGTTGAACATTAATAAAATATTACATGCGATGCACACTGTATACTCTGCAAAGTTCAATACGACTTTTAACACTGAATTTTAAATTAAATTGCCAGAGAAATATCAGCTCAATTTGTACATAAAATATTATTTTATGTGTAGGTACATAAAATAATATTTTATGTACCGATGAAGCTGTAAAACTAACTCTGCATTTAAGGCGACAGCTAGCTTCGACAGTGCAGTGGATACAATAACTGCGAGTCTCAAATATTACAAAAATATGACTTGCTAATTCGGTAAGTTGTAAATGTTTGCAGTCACTGATTTTAAAAGATATTAAAGGAGTTTGGGTGTATACGATAGAAGTTTTTATTCAAATTCTGGACTTGGCTTAAAACTATCATATTCAACAGTTACATTGTAAAATGATTACTTACCTTGGTCAACGTCAAATCTTTAAGCCGATCTTTGTAATTTAACTTTTATTTGTCTGACGTTATGTTTTATTACACATTTTCTCTCCAAACTTCACAAAAATGATAACCATGGTCAACTTTTGATAAATGCCATAATAAATTCAAAATTAATTTCTTCAATTTTATTACTTTATCATACAAACCACCCGGTAACGTCCTTTATAAATAACATTTAATCACAAAAAGAGCAATTTTAATGTACAAGTAGGTAAAACAAAGTTTTGATTCAGTAATTACCAGAGACAAATGAACATTAATATCGAGGACTGTGTCTCTGAATAATTTACTACTTCCACGTTTGCGCCTTAATAGCTTTTGTATAAAGGTAAAATTGTATCATAGGTAAGCATTCTCTGATTTGTTCATTTTCTAACATAAATAAACAATGAACTTTTAGGGCGCTTCATTGCCATTTGCCTAGCTTATTCCCAATTATTTATTAACATTCAAATCATACTTTTGGTTCTAGTTTTGTAATTTATCTTTTGTAACAATGGTTTTAATTTATATAATAATTGTGTCTTACTTTTGAGTCATGTCAAGTAATATTTCGAGCACTGCTTAATTTATTTTATATACTTAATTTTGAAGCTCTTGGCATTCGTACGTTTTTCACGGGTGACCACTGAAAACCAGCGCTGTGCTGTGGGCGACCATAGCACAGCACCATGCTGAGTGGCAACCTACTTGTCGCAGTCACAACGTGCAACATTTTCTTTTTTGTAATCCCTGCTTGTTGTATTTTTTTTATATCTGTTATGCGTTGTTTGTGTAATGTTTTTTTCCTGTATACTCGGTATGTTTCTGCGACAAATAAATAAATTTTCTTTCTTTCTTTCTAATTATTTTGGGGTCAGCTTCCAGTCCAACTGGATGCAGCTGAATACCCATATTTAACATGGAGTAACTGCCTATCTGACCTTCACAACCCAGTTGGTACAGAATGTCAGGCTTTCATGAGGCTGCCAAAGATCTACAAATCAGACGGCACGGTTGGCGCAGTGGCTGAACGATCGGACTGCTGCGCTGCGTGTCGCGGGTTCGATCCCCGCACGGAACAAATATTTGTATGGCCTACAGATAGTTGTTTCGGGTCTGGGTGTGTTTGTGTATGTGAGTTTAAATGTTTGTAAACGCACCCACGATACAGGAGAAATTCCTAGTGTGGGGCAACGTTTTTTTAAAACAAAAAACAAAACAAAACAAACAAATGGTGCTTAAAGTGCTTTCCGAGGAACGGAAGAACTAGCAATGTGTTGGGTGATCACCCATCTACAGACCGACCTTAGTAAGCACGGCTACATCTTGAAGATCAACCCGTGTGGCGTCTGTTATTATTAAGTGACGAGTTCGTCAATTTGTAAACATTCTCAAATAATTTGTTGTTTATTTTCTAACTACAAATAAACAATGTACTTACAAAAGCGATTGTTGAAATAAATGTTTCGAGCTCATTTTCTTTAAGCATGCTTGCAAATAACGCAGAAGTTGCGAAACAGAATTTGTTCTTTTATTTTGTGTTAAAGAGATAATGTGAGGACTTGTTGCACTATGTTTCTTTATCAATCTAACTAAGCGTTTTCTGATCAATGGTTTCAAAGTTGCTTTCAATAACATATATTTAGAAAGCAATGCGAGACGCACGGGACCGGTCAATGTGGCGACACCTGGGGGAGGCCTATGTCCAGCAGTGGATGATGAGATAGCAATGTATCTACAGAAGTATCTTTATATACAATCTATTTCTAATGATAAGATCCAAACAGTATCTTTCTCCCATCAATCTCATAAGTCTAACCGGAGTCAGCTGAATGCCAGTATTTTGGCCGGCTGATGATCTGACCTCCACAACCCAGTTAATACTGGGTAATATAATACCCCTTGATAAGATTGATTGTCAGACATTCGGGCCACCGAGTACCTGTCAATGAATGTATTATGTCATCAAAGGATACAAAATTATATATATTTTTTTCTAATGTTTACAGATAATTTAATACTCCCTCTCAAAGAGAGGAGGCCTTGTGTCCCAGCTGTGGTAAATTAATAGGCTGATGATGATCAGGAATACTCGCTCTTATTAAATTCCCCTTGAATAATGCAATAGTAATGTCTGAGTAAATATTTAATAATATGAAAAAAAGACTGCTCTTAATAAAAAAATATTGTATCTTTTCTAGTAATTTTAAAAGACAACATTACCAGCTGTATTTAAGATTTCATTTTCAAGAATGCTTGGCACATTTACTGGAGTTTCCTAAGATATTTTCTTGACCGTCTTTTCTATTACAACTACTGTCGAGTTCGAGCTAAACTGTGCCACTACTTAACCTACTGTCAAAGGGCCGTGGATTGCGAATTGAGTAAATGGAAAAACTAAGAACTGTTTATAAATGCTTGTAAACGGATAAGATGATAGTTAATTTAAACAGAACTAAAATAAAATAGACGGCAACACGTGCAAAGTTTTATTGGGTTTTTGAACCAGGATTTCTTTAGCAGCAGCAATGGTGTCTAAATTTGTGCCCGGTTGATGGCAATAGGGGATCGGACAAAAAAAAAAACTAATTAGTTCGTCAGATAGATCTCCAAAAAATATTGGAGACGTATTTTTTCTTTTTTCACATAAACAAAAATTTAAGTCAATACAGTGCTTCGAAAACTCGTTCACTCTTCGAAAACTTTATATGATAGTACATTTTTTAACTACAAATGACGTCACAACCACATCTTATCTTCGTTAATTTTGATTAATTTGATAAAACAAAAAACACGTATCCAATATTTATCGATAATCTAACTGACGGACTAATTAGAATCATTGTTTTTTGACTCAGTCCGATCCCCTATTGGCAAGCCCCCTTTTACATGGGACTTGAACGTAACGTTCTGCGATATTAGGTACCTACACCTTTGCCAAACCCTTACTACGGTCTTATTACAAAAGTGGTTAAACCTGGGTTTAACTTAGACTTGGTTTATCTCGCATGCCGATAATATTCAAAAGAAAGTGACGGCATGCGAGATAAAACAAGTCTAAGTTAAACCCAGGTTTAACCACTTTTGTAATAAGGCCGTAAGGGCCGTTAAAGTCCTGATAAAAATAAAAAAGCTAAAAGGTACAGCTAAGAAAATGGGATACACACACAAATGGTTTGGCAGAAATTAGGAATCGCCACCAGGGGGTCTAAAATGGCCACTTTAGCAGATCATAATATGAATTGCGTTAAAAAGCATAATAATGGACCTGTCTTTATAATAACTGCGTCTGGGACCAGTTTACGAATTTTAATGCAATTCATATTATTTTCCTATTAGGATCTATTTTCCTATATGGTCACAGACGCAGTTACTATTACGAAAGATCAATTTTACGTTTTTTAACGCAATTCATATTATGATCTGCTAAAGTGGCCATTTTAGACCCCCAGTTCCTTACATTCTCCTTTTGGTCGGTCAACGATCACAGACTCGTGACACTTTTAAAATGTTCAATTTTAACATCATAATCATCTAGGTATCTAGCCTTTTTCCAACTCAGTTGGAGTCGGCTTCCAGTCTAAATGGATGCAACTGAATACCTGGGGGTCTAAAATGACCACTTTAGCTGATCATAATAGGATCATAATATAAATTGCATTTAAATTGGTATCATCACACATAATAGTAACTACGTCTGTGACAATATTACGAATTTTAACACAAATCATATTATTTTCCTATTATGATTTGCTAAAGTAGCCATTTTAGACACCCAGTGTGTCACATAGAGCGACGGCCTCTATTCTGACCTCAACAATCCAGTTAGTACTAAGTAATACGTTATCCACAAAATGGTCAACTTCATGTTAAACATATTTTATGAGCCTGTACAGTTGCATTTTCTCATGTTACCATAGAAACACACAAAATAACACAAATAGGTAATAAACTTCAAAGAAACACAGGCGACATGTTACAATTTATTCTGTCTTTCTGAAATTATTTTTCTCCTCTCTCTCATGACATCAAGAGCTATATTGCAAAATGAACCATCTCCCTAATATAATAATATCACAATATTAACAACGTCTTTCATCAAAGCAACCTATACTCTAAAGAAAATGTATCCCTTTAATCTAATCCCGAGCTAGGAAAGGAAAATTCAAATTGCCGTATCTCATGTGACCTAATTAGTTAAGGGCCCTCGTCTATCGTGACGTTTTACAGCGAAGCAAACGCAAAATGGTTGCGATATAGTCGCGGTGCTGTCGGCGACTGTGTGTACGTTCGCCCACGTGACCACGACTCTGCATCGAAATTATCGTGATACTTTGCAACCGCAATTGCACTAGTATTTATACTTCACAAGTTTACTGTCGGAGCAAATATTTTTTTTAAACCAACAACATTACAACTCAAAAACATAACTCTGGAGAGCTAAAGAACAAAACCCAGTCGATTTAGTATTATAACTTGTTAGTTTAGTAACTAAATAGTGCTTATGACGTTATAGTAGGTAGTCAAAAATGGCACGCTTAGTTTTCTAATTTGCGTTTTCTAGGTATATCAAATATATATATCAAAATTTTCGTCTGTAAGAACTGAGGGACCACTCTTTATGGGTCGTACTTTTTAATATATTTGTTTACAAATTCCCGGATTCGTTCTACAATTGTTTTAAGTCTACTACTAAATCCTAGGCTTCTCGTTACGCGTATTCCGAGTGTGGGACCACACTCGGAATACGCGCAACGCAAGCCTCAGTTCACACGCACATAATATCGGTCGACACGTTAGCTTCCATGTTACAAATGCAACTCGCGATAGCAGCGTGTTATCAACACGCGCGAAGGTATCGCTACAAAAACTCACCATGTACGAGGACCCTAAGAATTTATGCCGATCATGTTACATTAATAATTCAGCTAACCTTTGAGAAGGATAAACAAGACGTACCTATATCAAGATAACCTATTTTGTCAACAGGCAGGTGAATCTTAAAATAAGTCCACAACTTGGTGATTGCTTCAATTGGAGTATGACACCTTCGCAAAGTGAGCTGGTGGTCTTCGCAAGGATAAGTGATCCTGCAGTAGACTTGGAGACGACTCCTCCTGATGGGCCGTGGTTAGAGGCTACGGCTGCTGCCGTGCCCTGGAGCCTTGGCGTTGATATAGCCATATGGAACGCTGTTGGTAAGACATTTTTGAGTACTTCAACGATTCTTTTATAGTTTTGTTTGCGGAAACTTCTTGTATCAGATCTTCCTTCCTCCTTTCATCAATTTAATAGGTACTACAAATTTACTATTTTAAAACATGTAAATATCTAGTGCCAGTTTTCAATAGATTGTTTCTAGAAGAAGAAGCGAGCGAAATCTGAATAGGGTATTTTACCAAAAAAATCGAATTAGTCCGTCAGATAGATTTCCAGAAAATAATGGACACGTCTTTTTTCTTTTTTCACGTAAACAAAAGAAGTCGTGTGAAGTCACAAGGTTAGTAATTTTTAACCCACAAAGTGACGTGAAAAGCACTCATGATCTTTGATACGTTTTATTTTCGTCAATTTTCATTAATTTGATGAAACAAAAAACACGTATCCAATATTTTTCAATAATTTAACAGACGTGTCTGCCCAGAATTGAGACTACAAGTTTGGCACTTTCGATAGCGTCCATAAGCTTCTGTGGTCAACAAACATCAAGTCACGATATTAAATACTTCATCGTTTGTGGAAAAACACCAAAATAGCTGTGTTAAGTTTACTGTTGTTTTTTTAAGATTCCGTCAACGCCGAGAATAGTTGTTGTTTTTAAATGAGAATGAAAAAGACCTAGCAATTCTTAAGAATGTCAAAAGTCAGGATTAAGACTTAGTTACCCACTCGAAGAATATAATTCCGTAACCACTAACTCAATCCCGACCGGACACAGTACGCCATTACTGGAATTCCGTTAATGAATACCTATTAATACCTGTTAATTACAAGCTAGAGTAAAAGAAATAGATGAACGAACTTTACAATTTACTGCTGAAGTTTGAAGAGTAAAACTAAGAGAAATGAGTTTGTATTTTCAGATCCGAAAACGCCATTTACAACCAACACTATGAAAATTTACGAACCTCGGATTGTTGATGAGAAACTTTTTAATGATTTGGTGGTTATATTTTGCTGTTTTGTGGAGGAAAGATGGAAATAAATACGTTTATAAAAAAAAAACAGCGAGTTAAAAAAACTGTTATTTTTAGAACCTGCACCATGATTACATAGCACATCTTAGTTTGCAATTGGTTACGAAACGCAGTTTCGAAAACGGCCGGAGGGTTTCATCATTGACGAAGGATTTTGAAATTAATGCGTAATTATTTGCTTGCTAATTTTAAAAGAATCTTTTAAAGAAAATGCATATTATGATGTTGTTAAATTATCATGAATGGTGTTTTAATATTTAAAAAGTCACACTGTGCAATGCAGAGCAATACAGCTTTATTATTTTTTATATGTTCAACGGGTTAATTGAACAAGCCGATTAGTCTTTCAAAATCTTTTACAAATGATGAGAAAGTGTATTATGTTAGGTTCTAAAAACAACAGTTATATTGACCTTTCCTCAAAAAAACATCAAAAAAGACTGAAATATCTTACTTTAAAGGCGATAATCCTTTTACACCCACTTATATATTGTACAAGGCGTTGCCAGCGGCTTCGCCTGCTACAACTCGAACATTATCCCACAGGAAGATAAAATTGGGATAAAAATCTATACCACATGTGTTAATCCAGGTTATAAACTATCTGTGTACCAAATTTTATTTAAGTCCATTAGTACTTTTTGCGTGAAAAGGTAACAAACATCCATCTATCTATACTTACAAACTTTCGCGTTAATAATATTATATTAGGACAAACACGCACACCCTTAAACAAAGTACAGTCAAACTCCATTCACTTCCTCCAGCTTGTTTAATTTGCTTCATAACAAGACTTTAAACAGTGTCCAACTTACCATTTCACTATTCAACTTCTGGCGACCTATCAAAAACAGAATAAACTTTATAGAGCGTTACCAGAGAGTTTAGAGACGCTTAGTCGACCGCTGCTAGACACGGTATTAACAATAATTTCCAAATTGTATGTGTGTGAACGTCACCGTTACAGTCGCGGTCACCAATATGTATGTATGTATATGTCACCGTAACATTATAAATACTGCTTAAAATGTATATTATTATAGTAGTGTTTTAAAGACCATTTTAAAGTGAAGTCATCTCTTAAGTCTGCGCAGAGGGTGCACGATGCTGAGACATGTAGATCAGGATCACCTATTCAGTTTTCATGTAAAGCACTAAAATCTGTGATTAAAGGCATGAAGAGGGGCAAATCACCTGGTCATGATGGGCTTAGCATCGAGCACCTTCAGAATGCTGGTAAACATCTACCGAGAGTGTTGACTATGTTATTTAATTTGTGTGTGGGACATTCTTACTTACCTCAGGAGTTACTGGATACAATTGTTGTACCTATTGTGAAGAATCGGACAGGAGACATAGCAGACAAAGGTAGCTACAGGCCTATTTCACTGGCAACTGTGATAGCCAAAGTATTTGACAGTGTGCTTGACTCACACCTCAGTGGGTACACCCAGTTACATGACACACAGTTTGGTTTTCGTGCAGGGCTATCTACTGAAAGTGCTATACTTGCGTTGAAGCATACTGTCAAATATTATACTGACAGGAAAACACCTGTGTATGCTTGTTTCCTGGACCTTACTAAGGCCTTCGACCTGGTTTCTTATAATTTCTTGTGGGAGAAGCTTCTGGAGGCGGGCGTTCCTTCTGCATTAGTGTCTATATTATCTTTTTGGTATGACAAGCAGAGGAACTTCGTCAAATGGTCTAATGCATTATCTGACCCGTATAAACTCGAGTGCGGTGTTAGGCAGGGTGGGCTAACCTCCCCAAGGCTTTTTAATATTTATGTGAATAAACTGCTGGTTGAGCTCAGCAGCACTCATGTCGGATGCCATATAGATGGAGTATGTCTTAATAACTTAAGTTATGCAGACGACATGGTGCTGCTGAGCCCGACTATCAGTGGAATTAGAAAGTTGCTCTCAATTTGTGAACAAAATGCCGAACGGCACGGGCTAAAATACAATCCTACCAAAAGTGAGCTGTTAGTGTTTCGGGGTAGGAATAAAAATCCAACTTTTGCCCCTCCTGTTAAGCTAAATGGTTCGCCTTTGCAGAGAGTTACCCACTTTAAATACTTAGGCCACATTGTGAACGAAGAACTGAAAGACGATTTGGATATGGAACGGGAGCGCAGGGCACTGGCTGTGAGGGGAAATATGATATGCAGAAGGTTCCATGGTTGTTCAGTTCCTGTGAAAATAACTCTTTTTAGGGCCTTCTGCCAAACATTTTACACTAGCAGCCTTTGGAATAACCATACCCTAAAAGCAGACAATGCCCTGCGCATTCAATATAATAATGCCTTCAGGGCGCTGTTGAGGCTTCCACCCCATTGTAGTGCGTCAGGCATGTTCGCTGATGCGCACACTGACGATTATTTTGCCATAATGCGGAAGAAGGTTGCTTCAGTAATAGCCCGAGTGAGGGGAAGCAGCAACAGCATCCTGAGGGTGTTTGCAGAGAGGCTGGATGGGCCTACAATGGGGAGGTTTATCAAGCTACATGTTGGCAACAAAGCTTGTTAAACCTTCCCGTGTTTGTGTTTGTTATTTGTATTTTTAAGTAATGTTCCTGTACCTTACTAACATAGCTTTTAAGTGAGTTGTAATACTAACACCCTATGGGCCTTGATGCCTGATAATAAAATATTTTTATTTTTATTTTATTTATTTATTTTTATATAGTGAAACCGTGAAATTGTGAAAAGGCATGCGACAGAACGCAATAGGGTAGTTAACAAAAAAAAACGAATTAGTCCGTCAGATATATTTCCAAAAAATATTGAACACGTATTTTTTCTTTTTTCTCGTAAACATACAATGAAGACGAAACAGTGCTTTGAAAACTGTTGTGACGTCATATTCTTAGACATTAGTATGGCATTCTTTACCGGTCAGTGACGTCACAAACACCCACTCAAGTCTTAGACGCGTTATATCTTCGTTAATGTTTATTGATTTGATAAAACAAAACATACGTATCCATTTTTTTTTCAATCATCCAACAGACGGACTAATTAGAATCACATTGTTTTAGTTACTAAACATCCCTAATGCGAAATAGGTTTTATCTCAAAGTAGAAACCGTTATGTCCCAAAGAAACCTTAGGACTTTACTATGATGATATGTATGCCTCACCTCATAAAGAATAACCACGATATCGTGTTATTTGCGGATGACACTTCGCTTTTATTTAAACTTAAACGACAACAGGTAGTTGTTGACGATGTAAATAGCGCGATTTCGAAAGTGGTGCATTGGTTTAACGCTAATAATTTGCTTCCTAATGAAAAAAAAACCAAATGCATTAGGTTTACACTACCTCACGTTAGGCAGGTGAAAACTCGTGTGTTGGTAAAGGGCGAAGAGTTGAATCCTGAAGATAGCACGGTGTTCTTGGGCTTAACTTACGCTATGAAAATAACTAAAGTACACTTAACGGGCTGTCTCTACATGGGTTAAATTACGAATTTTTCTAACTGCGTATGCTGCTGAGCTCAGCTTTTTCGACAATTTATCTATATGAGGCCCCCCTCATATAGATAAATTGTCGAAAAAGCTGAGGCCCCCCCTCATATAGATAAATTGTCGAAAAAGCTGAGCTCAGCAGCATACGCAGTTAGAAAAATTCGTAATTTAACCGATGTAGAGACAGCCCGTTTAGTGTACTTTAGTTATTTTCATAGCGTTATGTCGTACGGCATTCTATTGTGAGGGAATGCCGCTGATATTCAGACCATTTTTGTTTTGCAAAAACGGGCGGTTAGATCTATTTATAAATTGAGTCCGAGACACTCTCTGAGAGAAAAATTTAAGGAAATTAATGTAATGACTGTTCCCTCTCAGTATATTTATGAAAATCTTTTGTATGCTCACAAAAATATAAAGCTGTTTAAGAAATATAGTGATATTCACAATATAAATACAAGAAATAGACATAAATATATTGTACCCACAACAAGGCTCAAGAAAATAGGTGGATCATTTAGATGCCAATGTATTCGCTTTTATAATAAACTACCAAGCCACATTCAAAATTTAAGCGTTACTAAATTCAAATCCTTTATAAAACGTAAACTTTGCCAGAAAGGATTTTATACTGTTAAAGATTATATAGAGGACAAAAAAGCTTGGGATTGAACTGCTCCAATTTGAATTGACTTAAACATATTCATTTTATTTTTTTTTTTTACAATTTGACATTTTATGATTATTTTTATACACTGACATTGTTTACTTTTTCAAGTATGATATTTTTTTTGACCAATATTTACTTGTTAAATATTTTAATTTATATATTTTTTTTGTGTGTGTGTGTTTATTTTTGACATTTAATCATGTAAAATGATTATTCAATATGATAAATATTTAAAAAAATGATATTGTGAATGTGAGGACCATGTGAGTCTTTCTTAAATTTTAATTGTTGTGATTGTCTGGCAGTTTGAGTACTTTAAGTGACCCACCCAAATTCTTTGGTATTGTTCGTCGTGACGTTGAGCTCCTTGAGTTATAAGTCGAGCTCCACGATAACTGACAAATGCTTGCACTGACTGGACGGGTCCACTCAAATCTGTGTGGTGCTTTCTTCAAAAGACCATCTCAGACATTAATCTGCATGGTCTTCATGTGTGTATTATACCTTATTGTTAACCCAAACGATTTTAAAAGATTAAAAGAGTAACCTTTGGAGTTTCTTGCCGGTTCTTCTCCTTAGGAATCGACCAATGCACCGAACCGTGCCCCATTTTACCGACGTTTTATAAGTGCCCATGTAGGCCTATGTGAAATAAAAATATTTTGATTTTTATTTTTTGAGACATATTTTTTTCCAGTGCTTCTACATCATACATACTATACTAAAGGTCCGTGATTTTTTTTACATTGCTTATCGATAATGACTTGCAAGCCCCATCCAGGTTTTACTTCAGATGGGAACAATATCGTCGCACCAAATTCAATCACAAATATTATTTAAAAAAGAGTTTCTAGTCGATTCTTACTTTCGGACACTTCGCAAACGAATTTTCATCACCCGTTACAAAAAGTTTCCACAAACAAAACTAGGCAAAACTATTGCAATAACTCCCGTTCCGAGTTCATCTATCAATATTGCAGGCTGGGCTGGTTGGGGGGAGTGGGGGGCTTGCAGCAGGACCTGCGGGGGAGGGAAGCAGACCCGCAGGAGATACTGTTCCAGACCCACTTGCGAGGGGTACGGGGAGCAGGGAAGGGCATGTAACTCTTTCGCCTGTGAAGGTAAGTAGATTTCCGTTGTAATGAACGCAGAGGAATGCGAAGTTACTTTGAAATGAGATTGCGGATTTAATCGCGTTTATTCTTTAATTTCGCTGTTGTAATGCGAGCGAGCTGTTATTTAACTGTAATATAGGTAATTGGTGGTAGTGTAGTGTAGAGCCGGGATGTAACGGAGGTAGTTTTATCGAAACCGAAGTCGGAGTCGGAGTTTTTAAATTTGATTTATCGGAGTCGAAATCGGAGTCGGACGCAGGGTCAGAAGTGGTGGCATGAGAAAGAATTTTTATTTAAGGACAAATAAACCTCCAAATATACCTCCCTTTCTTGAATACGTCTTCATACACAGTTTACACTTTGCGGAATCTGAATTAACTTCAATGAAGTAGTTCCAAATACAACTTGATTTTGGTTTCATTGTCCAACACAAAAACAGATCACTTTTATTGATAATCAGCCGCAAAAATCAAAAGAAATATCTATAGGTAGCCTATGAACGTGTCGTGTGCGTAACAAATTAACAACAAGTGAAAAAATAATTGACGATTGAGTGCACGTAGCGGGGGTCGGCGAGATTCCTCGCGCGACATGTATGAACCTGTTCATAACAGTCGACACAGGCCGCCGTCGTCGCCGCTATGTTATGCTTCGACCTCCGATTAAAACCTCCGATTTAAAAGTGTCGGAGCCGAAGTCGGAACCGAAGGTGTAATAAGTCATCGAATCGAGTCGAATTTTAATTCTTAATGGTACCTTCACGAATCGGACCGGGTATTTATCCGACTGCGGCGAAACCCAAAAGGAGGGTTATGTGTTTGGCGTGTATGTATGTATGTATGTCCGTTTCTTTGTTCCCTCATAAGTCGTAAACGGATGAAGAGATTTGAATAAAATATACGTATTCGTCTTGATGGCGCGAGTGTCACTGGCTATATTAAAATAAAAACACAAAGAAAAATTGCGGATTTTGGGCGCCATATTGCAGATTAAAAAAAAAATATATTTTCCGTTACCATCGAGTAGGGTATCAAAATGAAGGGTTTTAAAAGGAGATCACAAAAATATATTGCAATTATATGTTTAAAAGAAATTCAAAGTCACAAATCTTAGAAACAAACACAAAAGTTAAATCATCTGCGAAGAATTTATTACCAACGAATTTTAAATATTAAATTGTGAAATGAAAATAGAATGGACCCCGCCTGCTTCCAAGTTTTGTTTAATTTAAAATGTGCTTGTTTTTTTCCTTATCAATTTTTTCAGTCAGGTTTTTTAGTTTTTAACTACAATTTTTTAACACAAGTGTTTGCACTTCCTCTACTCTGTAACACACTTCCAACATCATAAATTAATAACACAGCCCATTCAAAACCACACATGCTCCACTAAAAACCAATTTCAATTTAACTTCTATTCCGCAAACCTCCACTCAATTCTGCAAACATTTTAGTAAACGCTCCGCATCAGTAGAAAACTGGTTCCGGTCGAAACGTAAACGAATATTGGATTTTAAATTATTTCGAGACTAGCTCGTTAAGTGACATCGTAACAGCTTGTAATCGATAGGTCGACTGGAAGTCGCCCAACTAGGCAACTACCTATCAAGCATGCAGAATGTACATGACATTTTGATAAAGTGATTTTAGCTTCAAAATAGCTTGTTGCAAGACTTATTTTTAATTGGCTTTGACGTTGTCGTTGATAGACGGGCTTAACGAGTGTGTTTGGACTTTAGGTAACAGTTGTAGTTGACTGCTTCGTTCGTCGCTGTGTATTAGGTCCTGGGTTAAATTCCCGGTTTGGGCAAATTGTTAATGGGTTTTTCAGCAGGGATTTCTGATGGCAATTGGGTCACCCTGTGTTAGGGACTTAAAATAATTGGCAAAATGTGAGTGTATTTAATGGGTACACCTCTGACGAACCGAACGTGGATTACAGGAGTAAAGTTTTGTTATAAAGCTTCATCAACAGCCTATTAATGTTCCCACTGCTGGGACACAGGCCTCCACTCTCTTTGAGAGGGAATGTGCTATAATCTACCACGCGGGCCCTGTGCGGATTGGTAGATGTCACATGTCTTCAAATGTTTGGTTCTAAGCCATGCCGGTTTCCTCTCGATGTTTTCCTTCACCGTTTTGAGAGCAGCGGTGATGAAATAAATTACAAAAAGTAATGTGGCTGCCTAGGTTCGAACCCACGACCTGCTGTTCGTAAGTCGGGGGCGCCACCTCTGTGCCATCATTTTTTATTTCATACATACTAATACCACCACCGCTGCTCTGTTATAAAGCTTAGATTGGGACATAAAATAGCAAACAGTGAAACATTTGATATAATATGAGCTGCTACACTTTTCTTCTTTACCTTGAATTCCCAGTACTCAACATCTTTACCTTGAATTCCCAGTACTCAACATCTTTACCTTGAATTCCCAGTACTCAACATCTTTCACTGGCCTATCGAATGAACTTACAATGTTAATTATAAAACAAGTTGATAACCGTCCTTAAGTATGTTACACAAGCTTGTGCCAGCGTCTTCGCCCGCGTGGAGTTCGATAATTGTCCTACGGGAATGAACCCGGGACAACCGGGATCATTCATCATTGGGATAAGAATTATCCTATGATAATCCATGTTATAAACTATCTGTGTTCTAAATTTCATTTACATCCGTTTAGTAGTTTTTGCGTTAAAGAGTAGGTAACGAACATCCCCACAAACTTTTGTTAGTAAGATTCATGGATGTCGTGTAAATGTGAATTAAAAATTCACTCAAAAGAAGTGTCTGATATTACCTTTTTCCTCATGACACGACTTACTAATTATAATTTACGAAAATTATTTTCCAACAAAATTTTAATACAAACAACATTAAATTAAAGCCTTATTCACGTGCAAAGCAATAACGTCAACATACATTATAATTTAATTCTTCTCAGGTACAATAAACCCACTTGCGCCGGGGGCGAGGCGTAACTTCCACCCAGCTCAGGCTAGGTGGGGGCCGGTGGCCGATCGACCGCATGCCTTCAGCCTAAGACCTAATTCCTACATCTGGATTGCGTCATCAGAGCTCTTTGCAGCTGGGAAGACCTTCCCCAGAGAATTCACATTATTCATCTCACTGAGATTACGGCCCGAGGTAAGTTGAATCATTTTTTAGCGTGTCGATGGCAACATAAATTGTGATGGCCCAGAATTGAGTTACTAGTTTGGCATTTACGGTAATATCCTGCCGTTCCTGCAGTGAACAACCAACAGGATACGTAGGACACAATATTAAGGCCCCATTGTTTGAGGAACAGCACCTCGTTTACACTCCAGTGGAGAGTCATTTATGAATCTCCACCACAGCAGATCTTCCTTGCTAAGACCAACCTCGGTCCTGAGTCTATTTAAAGACTTCCAGGTCGGCCATGGCAACTCATGTCCAGATGAGAGATTTTCAGCAGGTGGAATGAATGGTAAGGATGCGCTACTTGGTCACAGCTTTAATCTTTCCATAGACCGCTCGTCGGTGAATGAGAGGACCAATGAATTTAATTAAGAGGACTAAAAGGTAGAAACGAACTGCTATTGGACGATAATTTTAATTAACATTTATTCATGTTGAACAATGGTGTACGCCTGCTTTCTGAATATTAATGTACCTACATTTGCATTGATGAGCGTAATTATATTCCGATTCGCTACCAAGTTCAAAAAATGATAAATTTCAAATAAATCCTCTTTAGCAAAGTAGAAATAAAAATAGCCATTGCTTTCAAGGAAATAAATCCATTTCTTTGGCGAAGCAAATACTTCATAATAAATTGCTTTGCTGACTTGCAAGTATTACTCAAAGAATTGATATGATAACTTTGTAAAACATTTATAATGCTATCAGAGAAATACTTGAAGAGTGAAATTGTTGTTTTGAATTGTTTGTTTTAGTTTATAATCTGTTATAACGGTATGAGTGAGAGAGACTCATGCCATAGGGCCAATTTAACGGATTAAAAATTAAACAATTAGCTATGCAACTCAAAGAAAAACAATCGTCTAACCCTATTTATATTTCCTCAGAGCGGCGGCTACGGGCAGGGAACCCTGTTCTCATTGCGGTCACGCAGACGCACAGGTTCCTTCCTGTCTCTGGAGCTAGCTGGCAGAGGGGCTGCCAGGCTGGTCCATGCTGGCACGGGGACATCCCGCTCCATATACTTAGCTGTACCTTTGTATGATTTCCGCTGGCATCATATTGCCATCAGGTAAGTTTTAGCTTTAAGGTATTCATTTAGCGACAGAATACGTAATACCTCAAAAACCGGAATCGCTGATGAGGGAAATAACACTGCAGGGTTAAAATGGGATTAGGAGGGCTATGTCTACAGGATCCATCAAGACTGACTGGGTCAGAGTCGTCATGCAGTGGGTGCCAGTAGACGGGCGTCGTCGTCGCGGAGGGAATGACGACTTAGAAGCGTTCATCAAGTATGAAAGCTAACCTTGAGAAAATGGCTGGTAGATACTATCAAATTTCGACCATAGCTAAATTCTATTTAGTTTTGTAGTTACCGGTATATTGTTTTGTTGTAGCTCACAATACCTTTTGTTAAACTCTGTTTAGGGAAAACCTGTTGTTTAATATACAATATCTGGTTTCTTAAGGTGTTCTGTTTCAGAACCTTATAATGTTTCTTGGTATTGGTTATGTTTAAAGATTGGAAATTAATTTTAAAATGATTTCCCTGCTTTATAATAAACTAGCTGTTACCCGCGACCTTCGTTCGCGTGAAATTATTATGACATTATTTAACTGGGTTTTGTTTTTGCATTGAACTGTAATTCTTATTCTAAATTAACGGCACGGTTGGCTTAAGCAATGGACTGCTGCGCTGCGTGTCGCAGGTTCGATCCCCGCACGAAACAAATATTTTTATGGACTACAGGTAGTTGTTTCGGGTCTGGGTTTTGTGTATGTGAACGCACCCTCCATACAGGAGAAATTCCTAGTGTGGGGCAATGTTTTAAAAAAAATATAAAGGCAAAACGTTAACAGCTCATTTCGTGCGAGGTTCGATAGAGTATTTCAACATCCTTTAGTCATTTTTTTTTCTTTTTTAAAAAAAAAACGTTGCCTGCAACTAGGAGTTTCTCCTATATCGTGGGTGCGTTCACAAACTTTTAAACTCACATACACAAATACACAGACCAGCGGGTCTAAAATGACCGCTTCATCAGAATTCACGCAGAATCTCAAATTCTTAAAATACACTGTTTATCTATAACTATAAAGTCCATTTTAAGAATTTTAAATTTTTAACATGATTAATATTACGATTCTGCTAAAGCGGCCATTTTAGACACCACGGAACAACTATAGGTTGGTATTCTTTACATACATGAAATGCTGCGTACAGATAATGTAGGTAATTTTACATTGAAATAAAGGAATAGTAACTGAAAATCGTTAAAAAATAAACGTTTTTCCGGAGAAAAATCCAATGAATGTATCAAAATACTGAAATGCAAGTTGGCAGTTTGCGAAGGGCTGTCTTTAACACACTGTATAGCTTAAACTAGTATCGTTACCAAAATTAGTTCTCTAAAAGGAAATAAAGTTTAAAACTCACACAGAAACGCCAGACAAACATGGCGACAACGACATAGTTTAAATAAACAGGCTCCAGTTAGAAAATCTCATTACCTCATTACGGAGCGGCCATGACACTTATTTAATTTTGTGTGTAGAAAACGAAATGAAAACTTCAAGAGAATTTCACTGAGTTAGACGTTTAATTAAATATTCTACAGTAGGTATTTGTTTTTTTTTAATGAAATATGTGATTATTGTCCAAATAAAAGCAGGGTTGATTTTTGTTAAGTATCTTAAACTTTTGTTCTTGATAAATTTAGTAACGTTTTTAATATAATGTTAATTTAGACTTTGGGATGTTTTTTTTAAGTCATTTTATTTGGTTACTGACTTTTATTTGACTACTCTGGTAAGATTTTTACTTTAGTGAGAGATCATTAGATTGTAACATCGAAGAACTCGGGATTAATACTCAAAACATTTCACCAAATCTAGTTTATATTAACACTAGAACGGATGATAGTTACTATAGTTGCTGCCTGTAAAGATGTCAATAGTGGTAATTGCCCTTTGTCTTAATGTACTCTGACATCAGCATAACCTCATCAGAACCTATGGACGAATGTTGTTTAAAAGTAATGAAATGAATGTTTAAAAGTAATAAGATTTATGTTAAATAAGCCGTCAAGCGAGGCCTAGAAAACGATGGCGTGACGACTTAGAGGCCTTACATTTTGAGGTATTCCCATCTGAGCACCGATTTTTAGAGCACCAAAGCTATTCCCATCTGAGCACCTACGTATTGTAGCTGCTAGTGCTGCGGGTGTATATATATAAATAATAAAAGTGATCGATAATTATTTTAGTAAAGTTCCACAAACTATCAGGAGAACAGAAACGGTAGGAGGTATTGGAAATTGGAATCTTAAAATCAAATCTATATGCCTTTCTAATACCATGCAGTTTTTTTTTATGGAGTTGAGAAACAAATACAGTAAAGTCTCACAAAGTACCAGGAGCTCAGAAATATATAGGAGGTACAGAACCATTAGAGAACCTGATTTAACATCGAAGAACTCGGGATTAATACTCAAAACATTTCACCAAATCTGGTTTATATTAACACTAGAACGGATGATAGTTACTATAGTTGCTGCCTGTAAAGATGTCAATAGCGGTAATTGCCCTTTCTCTTAATGTACTCTGACATCACCATAACCTCATCAGAACCTATGGCCAAATACTTTACTCTACTTAACACAAGTACTTTCTTCATAAAGGGTGTAAAAGTGCCCTTAACGCAAGCGAAGAGCACTTGTTCTCCCCACAAATGCGATCATTTTTTGGTTCTAGACCATACCTGCGAACCCTCTAGTTACGGAGATATTGGGGGTCAAAGTTTTTGTAAACACAAGTTTTTCAGGTTAAACCTTTACTTAAATTACGTCCATGACCCGTTTTACTATTCAAAGCATCCACTAGCACAATGTTTTAATAGTGCTACATTGAGTTTTACCGTAAAATGTGATTTTTGACCCCAAAAAAAGAAGATGTTTCCCAGCAAAAAATGTTGCGTAGGGGTACTTAGTTTGGTGTACAGAATGCTTGGTTGACGTATGTGTGAAGGGTTAATTTACACCCTGTATATTAAAAAGTACTTGTGTTTTATATTTAAATATGAAAGACTCGCCAACAGTTTCTAATTTCCTTGAAATAAGAATATTAAAATACATTTGATTTGTTAAATCCATTGCAAAATACACGTTGAAATTAAATTCAGGACAGAAATGACAGTTCTTTAAAATTGGCAGCACTAATTGGAAGTGAATTACGTTCAATATTTGCCCCGATAATTATTTAATCTAATTATTTCATTTTCAGATGAATAACTTTAAATTACCGTATAATGAAAGCGGTTTTATTTGTTCGGTTTTTGGAACGGCAAAATTAAGCAATTATTATTGATTTATTTTCTATCAGAAAACTATATATACATCGTGTATTAACAACACAAAGGAATTAATTGGATATTTAACTTAATACACGAGTAATAAAGAAGAATGGAAGAAGTCATGCTGCACCAACCCCAAAGGAATTGGGGTTCGGACAAGAGAATTATAATAATATAATAATAATAATTTATTTTTACGTTCATAGAAAATTAGAAAGAGGAGTGCTAGTGTGATGCTTGTGTATGTGAGTGTGTGTGTGTGAGTAAAAGTGTGTTTACTTTTGAATAAAAGGTTACATTCATGTAAGTGTAAGTAATTCTCAGTCTCGTCGTAGGTTATATTCAGGAGGAATTCACGGAGGGCAACTTTGCATTTGCTGTATGGTAAATTGTAGATGTATAAAGACGCGTTCATTTTATTGTACAAGCAAGGACCAAGATAGTAGAAAAATCTCTTTGTGTATTTAAACCGAGTGTGTGACTCTAAGGGAGACTCTCTTTACGACTCTCTTTACGGAGACGCGTGGCGTCGCGCGGCGCGTGCCGAAAGCTCGTCGCGTCCTTTTATATTCATTTACAGAGAGGCGGGTCCACCGCAACAAACGCTCCATTTTAAACTAACGAGCGAAATATCGCTTCTCGTAAAATCGTCATTTGAAATCGTTAACGTTTTCATATAATACATCGCCATTAGCTTGAATTAAAAACGCTCAAAAATGAGGCCTAAGTTATTACTTTCCATTCTGTAATGTCACCATATAACTAATCACTATAAAACACTGAAACATTCACATACAACAGTCAATAAAATAAAAATACACTAAGTATTTACTCACTTACAGCTACTATTAGGCAATCTGAAACTTTCTCAAGGGACACCACACAAAATAGTTTTAATGTCAAACCAGAATTCCAAATATTTTGTTTCTCTAAAAAAAGGCCCGAATCACACTGAGATAGTGGATAGTACACAGATAGAATCACACTGTAGGGAACGGAACAGCGGAGCTATAATACTCAAGGGAGATATAACCCGATCAGCCATATCGCTAGTAACCGGAATAGTTCAGTAAGGGTAGCAAAAGAATAACTTCGTTTTGTATGGGAATACGAAATAAATGGTAAATGTTTTAGTTCTGTGGTCTTATTTTGGTTTTGAATAAGGAAGAGGATGGATAAATAAATTTGGAACCAGTACTTAAGGAAAGGTTTCAAAGTAATAAGATTTATGTTAAACTAGCTGTTGCCAGCGCGTTCACCCGCTACAACACAAAAATTATCCCACGGGAAGATAAAATCGGGATAAAAATATATATCTATCCTATGTGTTAATTCAAGTTACAAACTATCTGTGCACCAAATTTTATCTAAATCCGTTCAGTAGTTTTTACGTGAAGAAGTAACAAACAAACACACTTACGATAAAGGCGAAAGTTTGTGTGTGAGTGTTCACACACAAACTTTCGCCTTTATAATATAAGTGTGAAGTGTGATTATTAGTGTGATAAGCCGTCGAGCGAGGCATAGAAAACGATGGCGTGACGACTTAGAGACCTTACATTGTTTTTTAAATTCCTTTGACTTTTGACCTGAGTGATCTATGCAAGAAGACTATTTAGAATAAACTAATACTATCTCTTACGTGATAGCTTCCGTGATTTTCAATTATTGGTGAGCTCCTGATATCACGAAAAAACCTTAAACAGTGTTGAATCTAGTTTAGATTTTTTTTTTAAAGTACCTATGCATGCAGTTTTTATTTATTTACCACTAATTATAGCACCATCAATCTGTAATTGATCCAATACGATGCTATAAAATACAAAAAAAAGAACAATATGAAATAGTAAAATTAGATTAAACTATAGTTTTATCCACATAGATATTATACAGGTATAATAACCAAAACAATCATTACCCTTCCTTTTGGCTTCGCCGTAGTCGGGTAATGATCTAGTCCAAAACCAACTTACTAATCAAGTTCTGATTAGTAAATTGGTACACAGGCAAAGAGCTTCTTTGACTTATGGTGGTTACCACCCCGTAAGGACTCGTGTCTTGTCAACTAATAAATAATAACGTCTCATTTATGATATAAAAATATTCACATTTGACATGAAAATAAATAAAGAAACCAGTTTTAAAAAACTTAAAACTTAAACTACAACATTACAGAGGTTTACAAATCCCTAAAGAATTACTGTACAAAGCCTCCTGAATTTTTACATCGTTGAACTTCTTTTTTTTGCTAAAGCTTGGAATCTGTTTGGATTTAAAACCTGGAATTATTCAGCAGAATAATTTTGTTTAAATTTGAAGTAAACATATTTTTAAATTGAAAAAGGTTAGTTGGCTAGATTTAACAAGGTTCTGATTGTCATCTTCATCAATAGCCTATTAATGTTCCCACTGCTGGGACACAGACCTTCTCTCTTTGAGAGGGAATGAGCTATAATCTACCAGGCGGGCCCAGTGCGGATTGGTAGATGTCACATGTCTTCAAATTTTTTGGTTCGGCGACATGCCGGTTTCCTCACGATGTTTTCCTGCACCGTTTTGAGAGCAGCGGTGATGAAATAAATGACACAAAGTAATGTGCCTGCTTGGGTTCGAACCCACGACCTACTGTTCTGATTGTACTAAACAGTTAACATGATAATATAAATGGATCCTTCTTGTAGTCGTCTCCACTAAGTATTCTATAGGTATATCATTTATGATTTAGTTTTTGGTGGACTGACGCTTTGGTCTAGTGGTCGCAGGTGAGACTGCTAAGCAAGAGGTCCTGGTTTTGATAACCAGATCCGGCCAAGTTTTATTGTGTTTTTCTATTAGAGATTTCTCAGGAACAGCCGCCACGAAGTCTGTATCTGTGCCCGGTTGATGGCAAGAAGCTCACTTCCTCAGACAACTAAGCGTGCTTTCCAAGGCACGCAAGAAACTCAGTATGTATGGGTAGTCACTCATCCATGGACTAACCTAAAAAAGCGCAGCTTAAGCTAAAGATCGACCATACATCATAATACCTGTACCTACACTCTTAGCAAATAAAATTCTGTTTCTGATAAAATAGGGATGTTTACTGACTAAAAAATGTGATTCTAATTAGTCCGTCTGTCAGATTATCAAAAAATATTGGATACGAATTTTTTGTTTTATCAAATCAATAGAAAGTGACGAAGATAAGGCGCGTCAAAGATTTGAGTCACTGACCGCTAAAAATTGTCATACTAATTAATGTCTTAGAGTATGATGTCACACGAGTTTTCGAAGCACTGTATCGTCTTTATTGTTTGTTTATGAGAAAAAATACGTGTGCAATATTTTGGTAATCATTAAAGACTAATTCATTTTTTTTATTACTCTTCTTTTATTACCTACTAATCCTATCTTTATCCCTCAGTGTTCACGATGACAACACAGTCCGCGCGTACGTGGACTGTCGCTGGCTAAGGACCGATGTCCTCGAGAAAGATGCCCTCGACACTCCCAGGGATGCTGACCTCATTATTGGCTATCTCTTCTCTGTAAGTATACATAAATATAGTGCTTTTGTTCTGAATTGGTTCGGGTTTTCAGGGTAGGTATAGCTGTTAAAATACCGAATTGGGGTTTTTGTTATTCTTCCTGTATAATTTTATTCCTGTATAAGGTTCTTAAGGATAAACAAACTTTTGGAAATAATTCTGAGTACCGAAATAAGAACAATGGTAAAAATATAAAAAAAAGTAGTTAAAAAACTAAAAAAACCCGACTGAAAAGACTGAAAAGCAAAAAACAAGCACATATTAAATTAAACAAAACTTGGAAGCAGGCGGGGTCCATTCTATTTTCATTTCATAATTTAACATTCAAATGAGGGGTTCATTTGAATATTAAATTATGTGTGTTTTTAACTACTTTTTTTATTTCTAACTTTTTAGTTCTTTAGTGTTTGTTCTTTCGTTGGTCGCGTAAAATACTTCGCAGATGATTTAACTTTTGTGTTTGTTTACAGAAATTGTGACTTTGAATTTATTTTAAACATATAAGTGTCATATATTTTTGTAATCTCCTTTTAAAACCCTTCATTTTGATACCCTACTCGATGGTAATGGCTTTTTTTTTTTCAAATCCACGATTTGGCCCCCAAAACCAGCAATTATCTTCGTTTTTTTAATTTTAATGTAGCCAGTGACACTCGCGCCATCAAGACGAATCTAACGACGTATATTTCATTCAAATCCCTTCATCCGTTTAGGAGTTATGAGAGAACAAAAAAACGGACATACATACATACTTACATACATACATACATACACGCCAAACACATAACCCTCCTTTTGGGCTTCGCCGCAGTCAGGTAAAAAAAAAAACAGCCAATGAAAATACACATACACTTTAATCAGGGTTATGTAGTTTTTTACGGTAAAACTCAATGTAGCACTCTTAAAACATTGTGCTAGTAGATGTTTTGAATAGTAAACGGGTCATGGAGGTAATTCAAGTAAAGTTATAACCTGAAAAGTTAGTGATTACAAAAACAGCTATGAAAAATTTAGTAATTTGACCCCCAATAACTCCGTAACTGAAGTTTCCCAGGTATGGTGTAGAACAAAAAATAATTTCGCAGTGGTGGGGAGAACAAGGGACCTTCGTTTGCGTTAATGGTACTTTTACACCCTTTATACATGTCCGTAGTCATACTATTATTTTTGTTGCTTGGATATCTTTGCTTAGACGAACTAATCGCTGTGTTAACATTTGACCATCCATTTTAATGGGATCTTATATTATATTATTCGTTTGTAAGCATACGGTTTATAAAATTAAATCTTTGTTCAACAGACCGTGTGAAAGGGACACGGTTTTATATTTACATAGGACTTTTGTGTGTGATTGATGTTTTGAATCCAGAAAGTTACCAAAATGAGAAGTGTTATTTTGGGTCTTATTTAATTGATTGCTTTGTTTTAAATTTAGATGTTTATTTTCTGATTTCATGATTTTATGATTTCTAGTTTTCAAACTGAATAGAAACGCTGTTGCACTAACTAATATTCCCTTTATTCCTAAGAATAAGGCACAAATTCTAAAGGTCTCATTTATTTTTTATTGAGCACCTTCTGTTAAATAAGTTCAGTAAAAACTGCAATAATAACTTCTAACATATTAACAACTTTAACTTATTTTTACTATATCACAGTATCAATACACTCTTAAAGTTACCGCTCCTAAATACACCTGCAAGACAACAACACACCAAGATCTCTCACCCGTTAACTCGCCAAGTCTTATCCGATTTTAACACAATGTTTTGCTGACAGGGCGATCTGGAACAGTTGGTGTTGGTGCCAAGAGCAGGCCAAGCTCAGAAGCAGTGCTCCAGCCAAGTGGCTGGCATCTCCACGCCTTATGTCACAATACACGAAACGTAACTGGGACTTAGAAGATTATCTCAACCTGAAAATTGGAACTGGAACACAACAATGTAAGAAAATGTTTTGAGTTGTGTTTTAAAGATGGATTGTGTATAACGATTGAGTAAAAATCTGAAAAAAAATTGGTCACGAGATCAAGCGATGCGTATTGCGACAGTGACTGTGGAACAAAGAAATGATAAGAGCAATGGAGAAGATTGCATTTTTTTCATTAGGTTTTATAAATGGGGTATTTCCCCAAAAACATCTTATTAGTCCGTTAGATAAGTTTCCAGATAATAATGGACACGATTTTTTTCTTTTTTCACGTAAACAAAAGATAAAGACGATACAGTGCTTCGAAAAGTCGTGCCAAATCGTTTGACGTCACAAAATTAGTACTTATTACCCAAAAAGTGACGTCAAAAGCTCTCTCTCGCCTCATGATTTTGACACGTTTTATTTTCGCCAAATTTTATCAATTTCGTAAAATAAAAATCACGTATTCAATATTTTTCTTTAATCCAACAGACTGATTAATTCGATTTTTTTGGTGAAATACCTTATTAAAAAAAAAATGTGAAAAAGACGTAAATATCGACGATTCACTCCGACGGAGACAAGCGAAACGCGCGTGTCGTTTAATGGAAGTCGCAACACCGCATCGGTTTTTGTCGTGCGTTGGACGTTATGTATAAAAACCAGATAAGTTAATTGTTTCATCGATTTGAGAAGTATCTCATAAAAAAAAACAATAAATATCGAACCAAATGAGGCTCGGGTCTTCATATTCATGACCATATACGCAAGAATTATGGTAACGGCCTACGGTATTGCAACACATTCATCCAACGAGCGTGATCAAATGGAACCATATTAAAATTTACCGTTTTAATTTTATGCTACGGCGTACGGCCGTTTCCATAAGCATACGGCCGTTTCTATAGATCCGGCCGTTTTCATAAGCACATACCTCATGTGAACATTGACCTTTTTTCATTAAAACTTCGAGGGGTATAGAAATTTTGCAAAGAATAAAATAATGTACTAATTAATTTTGGATGTAACAAAAAATCAATAATAATATAAGCTCAATAAATATGAAATAAAATATTGTATAAATTAGGACCATAATGCTGTATAGACTACATACATGTGAACTGCTATGATAAAAATATTGGTTATTAACTTATTTATAGATTTTAAGGTAATTGTTTTTAGAGTATGAGTGTATTGATGGTTTTCATTTTTCGCGTCTGTTTTAGAGAAAATAGCAGTTATACTTGAACGGATCTTTCTAATAATTTTCCAAGAAGCATTTGAAACTTCAAACTGTAGTGTTTTGGAAAATTATATTTATTTTACCGTTAGTGTACACGGTGACACATCAAGCTATACTTTTCCAGTATATCATGACCTTGTTTTATATAAATTTCCCATACAATTAGAGACCGTGTAAACTGGTTTTCAATAGCTTGATTGGTCTTTGAACGTACGTCGTGTTGTGTTTTGGGATTCGGATGAAGTTAACAGGAGGTCGCTGCTGGTTAACATCTGACAGTCATGTTGTATTGTTAAATGCGTTGAAAAACCAAAATGGCTGCTTTAGTTCCAATTTTGGCCATGAGCCAAAAGTTCCTTGTTCAGCTGTACTATTTCCGATGGAGAAATCAATGTAGATAATTATTTAAATGTATAACGTTATTGTTCGACATACGTTTGTATAATAATTTATATGACACGATATAATAATGAAATCGATATTACTGTAATAGAAATATAGCATTCGAGATAATAGCGTTTCTTACATTAGCTGGCCTAAAGTTGTAAATAAATTCTTTGATAGTGACATCCAATAATTGTAATTAAATAGTGTTTGGAGATTGGGTTTGTTACATTGATGATAGAATGAAATGTCGTAAAGGGCACTGAGCATGTTGAATTTTGAACTCAAAGCGTTGAGTAAAGAGTTCCAAATCCAACGCGCTCAATGTATCAACAGCATTTCTCCACAGTCGATATTATTCTTAGCAAATCAGTTGATCTTATTAATTTAAACATAAGGAATATTATTGTTTAAATTCAACTGTGTAACGTTACAAAAAGGAACTGTTTATATGTCTCTTGAATAATGAAATAAAGAAGATTATACAAGTGTATTTTTTTAATCAACAAATTCCCTAACTGCCAGACTCCTAGAAGGACATGGATACAACGGAAAGATCATGCTTGCATGAGTAACCAGAAAGTGTGGCCGTAGAGGAGGCAAAAAGACCGGTCAAGTACGAGTCGGACTCGCGCACGATGGGTCCCGTTCCATGAACCCTAGAGTTGGCGCGTCATTTTTACGAACGTCTGTGGGCGCTTGGAGAGAATTTTGCCGCCCTCTTTCAATTACCATTTTAAGTAAGAATTAAGCAATAAAAATATATTTTCTCAGTTTTCAAGTAAAACACAAATAAGCAATGATAAACCAACATCACAACATTGAATTCGGTTGTAGGAACTATGGCTTATAAATGATTTTGAAAGATGTAAAATTTTAATTGACTTTTGTTAACTTATCCTACATTATCGCAATACTCAAAAATACAAAAGAAGGAACAAAACTATATATTAATATATTCTACATTGACATTATATGATTTTGCAAAAAAATCATCACATAGGTATGTGCAATGTTCATTGTACAGTAATTGAGCACCTGAAACAACTTATTATTTTGCGCGTATTTTTCATTTATTTGACGTAACATAATGTATTTGCGCTCCTTCAGATGAAACTTGTTCTAAAGGTACAAAACGATGTCGGGGCCGCGGGTAGTCCACCGGTTATCGCGGCCTCGACATAGAGGGCGAAGAAGGAACATGGGTGGTTTTTAGTCAGTAGAAGTCTGACACTCCCTTTCGCTCTGCCCAAGAGCGGGAGGGGTTATTCGATGATTTTACACCCACCAAAGAAAAAAAAAAGGTACAAAACGATCAATTTGGTGTCTCACAGGTATATTTAATGTCTCATTAGAAGACCTGCAGTCATGAATGGCTAACAAGATATAAGCTCAAAAAGTGTCTTGACATTAATCACGTGTTGCCTTTAAATAATAAAACTAAAATCGTTTCTTTTAAGGTTTATAATAAATTAAACATCAAATTCACACACAATACCATAACATTTCAACTTTCCAAGAAATTTATTTATTTATTTAAACTTCATGCACAAACATGGTACATAGGCGGACTTAATGCCACAAGGCATTCTCTACCAGTCAACCTTGGTCAAATAGAGCAGCGTTGTGGTAGAGTACAAAAATAAATAAATTAGTAGAATACTATTTTCTAAACATAAATTAATATACCTACATAAATTGTACATTGATATATAAATATGGCATTAAACAAAACAACAATTATCATGACAACCACACATTATGAGTATTTATGAGTAACTCAGTCCGATTTTAAAAAGTGCTTCCGCACAGCTCTTTTGAAGGCCATTTTGCTTTCCGATTTTTGAATGCCAAGGGGTAGCGCGTTCCAAAGTTATATGGCTGAGACAGCGTAAGAAGATGACATGAAACCAGTACGGTGTGAGGGAATTTCAAGGAGTAGGTTGTTAGAAGCTCGAAGGTCACGACTGTGTGAACTGCCCAACACTTTGAAATATTTCTTTGAAATGTATTAGGTACACAAATTTTACATACGTAAGTGGCCGCCCGGCGATACCCTCTGTTAGTAAGGTCAGCTAGTACTAATAGTTCGTCACAACATAGAAGGGCAAGGGCCAACGCCCGCCAGGACTGCGGGCTGTGCGGTTCGACATAAAGGGCTAAGAAGGAACATGGATGGTTTTTAGTCTGTAGAACTCTGACACTCCCTTTCGCTCTGCACAAAAGAGCTGGAGGGGTTATTTGATTACTTCCCAATAATAAAAATGACAGCTACTATAAAGTGTGTACTGATATGGCTATGGTCTTACGAATTTTTAAAGTTTTTTTTGGCGAGGCGGCAAAATGCTTATAGCGCGCCTGCTTTAGGGTTAAGTATACAACATTAGACGTTATTATAAACTTCTTTTTTACCGACTAAAAATCACGTTTGTTGTATGGGGGTGGTAGCCACTGTCTAGCTATCACGGCTCGTGAGAAACAGCCTGCTATCAGACAAAGGGACAGTGGAGACTTAGTGAAAGCTGGTCCCGTTTTTAACCTTTTTACAGAACCCTAAAACGTGCGTACGGATCGAAGTAGGTGCTCCCTATAGTTTCTGCCTACACGCTTCTGCTAAAATGCGTAAGTTTATGTTTGCATGGAGGCAGTTATGTAAATTCTCTTACCTTATATTACATGTTTGCGAATCTTGTAGATCAAATAAATAACCATGCATATACAACTGGAAATTACCTACGAAGAGAGAAAAAACATGGAATTTTTTTACCAGAAATTAATATCAAGCATTCCTTTTTTATTGCATTGTTTTCATTCGTAGAACGCGAAATATTTTTGCAATGTAAATAGCTAGGGAATATGTATTACCTTCTTCAAACTTCGCATTAAATTAAAAATGTTGAGAATTCACGAGAAATCTCATTTCATGACGTTTTCTTAGAGAGAAAATATCCTGTAGATTATTCACAAGAGACAGTTGATATTATTTCAATAGAAAAATAATAATAAGGTTTTATTTTAGAAACTTGCACAACTTTCTTCTTTTTTAATCTTACATAGGAACCTTCTTTTTAAGTAAAAGATGTACCTTTGCTAGGAGATTCCACCCTTCAATGCCAAATTAAATAAATTAAAAAGTGGTGTACAAAATATAACAGAATTTCACAAAAAAAACAAGTAAAACTATATTTATAAATTTAGAAAAAGAACAATCTCAAAATAAAACTACAACCAGACAAGACATGAACTATAACTAAATAGAAAAAAAACACTGATGGGAGTTTTTTTTGGTTTGTGCCAATCTCCACGGTCCTGTAACAGCCTCATCCAGGTTATCCCCCGATTGCAACTATGTTTTCTGGCCATCTCGCCGCCGCATGACTCACATTTCAGTTCCCTTTCATATTTTTTTTTATACATACTGTTTATGAGTGCAATTTTTTTTCCAGCAATGTAACATAAATATGCATAAGAGATTTTTATAGGATGAATTTATTTATTGAAAAATTTTATCCTTGACAGTTAAGCAAATATAAATTCTATCTACTAACAGGAAGTGCCAATTTACTGCAGCGCCAATACCACTTCACTTAAGATATTTCCGTACTAAAACACAATTTTATTTTATAGGAAATAAAGTCTGACAACGTAGAAATTGGTAAGATAATGTATATTTGACTCGGTGATATTGTCTCAGAGAGATAAAAATAAAATTTGGTACACAGATAGTTTATAACGTGGTTTAACACACAATTTATTTTTTCCCGATTTGATTTTCCCGTGGGATATTTTTTGAGTTGTAGCGGGCAAAGCCGCTGGCAACACCTAGTACATAGCGATGATGATCTACACGAAATATTGATGCATGTTGTATTATCCCATTCAATTAAGCTGCTGCAAACTGTGTGCCAGGTAGGTACGTGCTTCGTAATACAAAACCCCTTGATAAGACTGGTTATTGTAATTTCGGGCCACTGAATACCCGAAATAACTGTTTTCTACAATAAATGATAGCCGGGACCAACGGCTTTTCCAAGACACAGAGGAAGTCGGTAAGTAATGGGTTGTAACCCATCCATGGACCAAAGTAAAGATCGACCAGGTTGGCCATTGTTTTTTATTAACGTGCTCTTCATCGAACTCAAAAATAAACAAAAAAAATGATAACATTGTGCAAAATATCTCTTTTCTTTGGTTTGAAATTCCCAATCGTACCATCGTCGTTTTAAAGTTAGACCGAACTCAGATTGAAGATGCCAATTCTAATTAGAATACTTTAAAAGTTTTGAGCATTAGACTGTGCGAGGCTACAAAGCTAACCAAAGTAAAGTCAGGGTACTTAATAGTTAATTTAATTGACAACCAATTAAATACCCCGTATAATCTGTGCTTACAACTGTAATAATTTAACAAATATACGACTATGTGGCGTAGAGTCATAACTTCATACGTTCATAACGCACCTTTAATGACAAACCGTAACTAAACGAAAATTTACACGAATTGAATTTTAGTAATAATTTTCGGCCGTCGTGTAAGTAAGGTTTTTTATGCTCTTTGAAGAGAAGAAACAAAAAGTACCAAAGAAAGATGATTTCAATTCCTGAAAAATTTTGTTTAGTAACGGTTTGTCATTAAAGGTGCGATAATATTTAACCAATAATTCCCTAACGGAAATTCATCCATGTCTATCACTTTTAGATCACATATAATTATTCATTATCAAACTTTGACAAAAACCAAGAAAATATTCTACACAAAACTCATAATCGAGTATTACTGTCATTACAATTTTAAAGGCATTCACAACGTGATTTATTTGACGCAGATCTTCGCTCATAAGATCACAATCTCCGAGGGAATTCCAATTACGATGCCAGCGTGCGTGGCAGGAATATAGACGATCACCTACTTGTGGGAGAAAAGGCAAAAACGACTAGAACTGCCATTTAGTTTACTTCAAACAAAAATGTACTTTCTATTTAATGGACAATGTGACAAACTCGTAAAGTACTTCCAAGGTTGACGGGGAAAGACCATACCTGACAAGTTCACAAAAAAGGGTAGGCCTATGTCCAACAGTGAATAACTCAAGAACGGTTTGCTTTGTCAATGATTAATATAACACACTTATGAATAATTTCCTGTGATGTTTAATGATTCTGTATTTGACGTGAAAATGCTGGTCGAATAAATAAAGCTTGACAAAATGCAAAAGGGCCTCGGACACTATATACACACTTTTATGGAGATTTATCTACTGAAATATAAAAATGTTAGTTTCAATGTTCGCGTCTACGCTCTCTAATTATTAATTAGTTTATCTACAAATCTATACTCCATCTACATCTAAAAGAAAAATGTTATCCATGAAAATAACACATCTAGCAATATTCTTAGCTTCGTCCGTCCGATTTCTCCCACTAATATTTATTATTGGATTTTCTATACATTCCACGATGAAAGCCTCCTAAATCTGAGTTCTTGTATTTATGATGCGGACGTGTTGCCTACAATTTTGTTCAGCACTTATAAAAGCTGCCTAGGCCAGACGTTTTCAGGTCAGAGGAAGAATAACATGTAGCGTAGTCATTGAAATTCTAGCTTTCCAAATGTCTTATTGAAATTTTTTGGAGTTGGTTGCTTGATTCAATATAATAATAATATAATATTGCTCAGTACTCGTAAACCAAAAAAGTATATTTTTTTATTAGGCTTTACTGTCTCACTGCTAAGCAAAGGCCTCCCCTAATTCCTTTCAAGATATCCTTTTCTGAGCTTCATCAAACCAACCTTCGCTGTACGCGTTCCGATTGTGTCGTCACCTCTTCCTGGACCGGATTCCTAGGCGCCGTCCGTCTTTCGGAAGCAATCGTGTGAAGACTACTTGTAATATAAATCTATCTTTAAGACATGTCATGTTTAATACTACGAGTATTTTAAATCATTAACAAACATCACACTAATGTCAGATTAGTGTGATGAACCAAACTAATTTAAACTGTAAACAAATAACAGAAATTACTCAGTTCGTCAATAGAGGTCAGAATCACATCACTTACATTTCAAGTGATAACATACACAACACATTAGAGTTGTCACACATGGGTAATGGCATTAGTGCCTGTCACGACATATCCGTGAGCTCGGTAGTAAAACAACATGGTCGCGCTATATACGGTTTAGTTCGGTCATGCATTTTAGCTTTGAGTCTATCAGTGGACTTCACTATACTTTAGCTCTGTGTATACAAATGAATAAAAGCAGTGTCTCTTTGTATTTCAAAATAGTTTTTAAATACTGAAAGTTTAATTACAACAAAAAAAGAAACTAAAATTTCAAAACATATTAGAACTTCTAGCTAATCTTCAAGACGTCACGTCAAAATCGGAACAATTCTAGCTAAGTTAGTGTTTTATGGAATAACTATCTATTTATCAATAGTAACTTTGATTTGAGACAAAAATCAGGGTTTAATTCAGCGTTTAATTTAGAATTGTTACCTAATTCCGACTCAACTAGGGAATAAACATGTTTATTATAATTAGACGCGAACGCAGGTCGCGGGCACAATTATTAAGTGTCATATTATCATAATTCAGAGTTATTTGTTAAAATAATTACAAAATTGACACGGTATTGTAAACAGCAGTTGTTGTAAAAGTTTACAACAACTGCTGTTTACAAAAACTATGAAAGAAACTTATATACATGTACGAACTGTCGGACTGTCAATTATTGCTTGCTGCTTTAATAACTAAGCCCTGATGTAACAGTAAAGACGCAATAAGTAATATTTATCAGGTTATTAATTAGGTCTAGTAATAATTTTGATTTTGGGTGAAGGTCCTCGATATTTGAAATGAAGTTATGGTACTCAAACGTAGATGGGCAGGATAACTAGCTAGGCGCGGTGGTGGCAGGTGGAATAAAGCTGTGACTTAGTGGTGTCCAAGGACTGAAAATTGTATCCATCGCGGGGATACCCTGGATGAGGGAGGTACAGAGGCGTAGAGCTTGCTAAGCCGGGGATCGTTTTAGGCGAACTTATTCCCATGTTCCCCGGTTCAAGTATGAGAAGGCAATATCGTGTTGGTGTCTAGTCAGTTAGATTCTCTCCGCTCTGAGCAGCGGTGGCCCAGTGGTGGTGGCCCCGACTTATGAACAGTAAGTCGAGGGTGCAAATGCAGGCAGTTGCATTACTTTGTGTAAATTACTTTATCACCGCTGCTCTCAAAACGGTGAAGAAAAACATCGTGAGGAAACATGCTGTAACGAATCTACCGATCCTTAATAAAAAATAAAAGAGTTCAGGTAGATTGTACAATAAATATTAATTTTTAAGATAAAAAATACAAAAGAATATATAAAACACCTTCCTACCTATCACACACCCAGGCGGCGGAGGTTTTTAAAATTTAGTTAGTGATTCACTTTTAATTGAGAGAAGAGAGATCCGCTTCTTAGATGGTGATCCACTTTTGGTAATGAATGATGGTGATCCACTTTGAGTTGGTCTGGACAGTAGAACTTTGTAGATATATGTATGCAGAATCCATACGTAGAAACGGGACAACCTCGACGTAGATTCCCGTGTAATTTACTGAATCTCGACAGAAACGAGTAGCGTTGATTCTCAGCGTAGAGTCGATCGTAAAATAAAACGTAAAATCAACCGGACATAATCCCGGCGTGGAATCCAGTGTAAAAGTTTTTGGGCCAGCATCAGCTGCCCATTTTTATACCAAAGACATTTTCTTCTCTTCTAAAATTCTTTGACAATTTCGAATTGAAATATGACATGTCACCTGCCAGTCATAAAACCAGCCAGGAGTATTCCACCAAGACGTAATAGAACCTCCGAGTGTGCTTTTAGAATTTTAAAATTATAATTTAAAATAAAGTTATTTTTTATTAATTATTAAAGTACAATTATTCAGCTTAACAATGATAAAATTAATTAAGTTATATAAACCAAAAAGTGACCTTCTTAGACTAGAAAGAAACTATGACAAAAAGAAAAGTACCTACTGACAGTTTGGCACATTTGACATACATGTCACAACAATGAAAATTATGAAAACTAATATTTAATTTCAGCAAATTATATGGAAACGAATCGTTTAGAACGTTTCGCCGAGTATAAATAAAGATAAACTATAAAAAGGATGATAAATGGTATGTGATATATATAATGATAAGTAGGAATATAGCATATACTATATATAATGCATATGTCTTTAAACCAAAAAATTCGATGACATGTGACATCTACGAACTCGCACTGGGCTCGCGTAGTGGATTATAGCCCACCCCTCTCCTAGAGAGGAGGCCTGAGACCCTGCTGTGGGACCATTATAGGCTGATGATGATGATGATGAGACCTCTCCGCTAGCACCAGGGCTATCCACAAGGATTTTCTAGGGACATAGAACTTGACACAGACCGAGAGAAACCTACCTAGAAGTAGGTGAATTGGGGCTTTGAACGATAATGATAAATCATTTTAATTAAAGTCAGCTTTAGTAAAAAAGTTCAAAACTAACATTCAAATTAAAAATATACTAAAAATACCTGCCTCGGCTATCTGAAATAACAGATTCAAAAGGATTGAAATTTCAGTCGACAAGAGCCACTCCAAAGTGCAATAAATTCATGACGTATTTGAGTGGTCTTTATTAATTGCTCTGTTCGATATTTTTCTTCTTTATATAGATTTAAAACGGGGTTTTTTCATATGGAAGTTCTTTGCCATTTTTATTTATTGCTAAAGGTATGTTAAGAATTAAATTATGGGACACGTTCCTGAAATAATTTCTTATAACGGTAATCTTAGTATGATTATACAGGGTGTAAATTAACCCTTCACATAGCCGTCAACCAAGCATTCTGTACATCAAACTAAGTACGAAAAAAATGTTGTTTTTGGGTCAAAAATCACATTTTACGGTAAAATTCAATGTAGCACTCTTAAAACATTGTGCTAGTGGATGGTTTAGTGGTGGTTAATATATCATATAGCAAAATAAAGCACCGTTCTTAATACACATAACATAAAGCAAATGCTATCATGGCTCTCACAAGTTGCAATTTGCTTATTGCTTTTACATCGCACTCATGCATGTTGCCACTCACCGCGCTTGCTTTAAGTCACTTGACTTAAAGCAAGCGCGGTGAGTGGCATCATGATATGCCTACGCGTTTAAAAATCACGTGCTTTAATAAAGCATATAAAATCACGTGCTTAATATATATTTCATTAAGCATTAAGCAAGTGATTGCTTTTTTTTTTTTTTTTGGTGGGTGTAAAATCATCGAATAACCCCTCCCGCTCTTGGGCAGAGCGAAAGGGAGTGTCAGACTTCTACTGACTAAAAACCACCCATGTTCCTTCTTCGCCCTCTATGTCGAGGCCGCGATAACCGTTGGACTACCCGCGGCCCCGACAGGCGTCGGCCCTTTCGGGCCCCTCCCATGTTGCTGACATCTCTTTGAGGCGCGCGTGGAACACGAACGCGCCGTCGACACGGCCTGTTTTCGTCGTGAGACGGACGGACGGCGAGTTAGCCCATCACTCACCGTCCACAGGCCCGCGTCTACGGTGGCCGGAGGTCATCGCGGGACCCCCGACGCCCGGAGCGCCTCCCGCAGCGGCTGGGACGAGAGGTTCTCTCCCTCTCGCGTTCCGCCACCTCCTTCGCCAGCATCACTGCTTCGCAGAAGGAGGCGACGGCGTCCCATTCCTCCTCGCCCCAGACCATGGCTTGCACCAGGGCCGGGCGCGAGAGGTCGCCGCCGCCGATCGCCGCTACGAGAACACGGCGGGGCTCCGCCCAAGCGGGGCACACCTCCACTGTGTGCTACACCGTGTCCTCCGGCCGATCCTCACAATGGTGGCATCCGGGCGTTTCCTTCCGCCTGATTCGGTGCAGGTACCTCCCGAAACAACCGTGTCCGGTGAGGACCTGCGTCAAACGGAAGGTGAGGGCGCCGTGGCGCCTCTCGAGCCACTCCTCAAAGAGGGGACTTACCGCCACTATCGTGGCGTGCCCTGCACGGGGTTGCGACAGTCGCTGTCTCCATGTCGCCATGAGATCGCACCGGAGGTCTGTCCGCCGCGCAGCAATTTGCCGCGGCAGCGGAGTGACCCCCCGGCGCAGCGCCTCCGCGCGCCATTGATGCAGGCGCGCGAGGACTATCGCCTCCAGATCCCACGGCGGCAATCCGGCAAGGAGGTTCGCCGCCTTGCGGGAGATTGTGCGGTACCCCCGTACCGTCCTTACGGCCATGACCTTTTGGGGCACGTTCAGGTAGTGGGCGGCCCGCTTCCTCAAAGCAGGCGCCCACACCGGCGCCCCGTAAAGGGCCATGGACCGCACGATCCCCGCGTAGAGCCTCCGGCAGGAGGCGTTTGGCCCCCCCAGATTGGGCAAGAGCCACCTAAAGGCAGCCCCGGCCCGCTCCAGTCTGGGAGCCAAACGTCGGAAGTGCTCCACGAAGTTCCACCGGCTGTCGAGGACGAGTCCTAGGTACTTCAAAGTACACTCGACGCCGATGGGAACCCCTCCCACCATTAACTGGGATCCCGACGGCAGCGCATTCCCACGTCCATGGAAGCCCATGGCCTCCGACTTGTGAAGCGCCACCTCGAGACCCAGCTGCCGGATCCTCTCTACGACTATCGCAACCCCGCGTGTCAAACTGTCGGCCGCCGCCTCGTACGACCCACCCTGAGCTAGCACCAGCGTATCGTCCGCGTAGCAGACTACGCTGACGCCGCTAGGGAGGTTGGCGCGCAGCACCCAGTCGTAACCGATGTTCCACAAGGGCGGCCCCAGAACCGATCCCTGTGGAACACCGCACGACATCTCTCGCCGGTTCCACTGTCCGTCCTGACCAGGGTAGATGACAGCCCTGTCGGTCAAATAGTCCCCGACCACACGACGAAGGTAGGTCGGCACCCGGTGATACCGGAGTGCCTCCCTAATGCAGCTCCAGGGCATAGTGTTAAAGGCGTTGGCGATGTCGAGAGACACCGCCAAGACCACACCGCCCCGAGAGACCGCAGCCCCCGTCGTGAGGGCTCTCACGCGCATGATGGCGTCCACCGTCGAGCGGCTCTTGCGGAAACCAAACTGGTGTTCCACAAGATCCAGGCCCATTCCCTCCAGGTGCTCGGCGAGGCGGTTTGCAATTACTCTTTCAAAGAGCTTGCCCACCTCGTCGAGCAGCACAATGGGCCGGTATGCGGACGGCGAGTCCGCCGGGCGCCCCGGCTTCTGGATGAGGACCAGCTTCCCCGTCTTCCAACGAAGCGGGAACTGGCCTCTCTCCATGCATGCGCTAAAGAACCCCTCCAGTCGGGGCCCAAGAGCCTCTGAGGCCAGGACCCAGGCTTTGCCAGGCAAGCCATCGGGTCCCGGGGCGGTATTTTTGGCACTCAGCCTACGTACCGCCGCTCTCAGGTCTACCCCAGTCACCTCCGGAATGTCGTCATCGGTTCCTGAACGGTCCGCTTCCGGCATCGCGGATGGCGGAGCCATTGGCGGGGGAGGATGCTCCCTTTGCGAAGGGAACAGAGCGCTCACCACGTCCTCCACGAGCTCAGGCCGGAGACTCTGCGTCAGCGGGGGGGCCCGGGTGCGGAGTTGATTCCGCACCGTCTTGTAAGGGCGCCCCCACGGATCTCTGTTCAGAGTCTCCAGCATCTCCTCGCGGGCCTCATTCTTGGCCCGCTTACAAGCCTCGCGGAGGGTGGCCTTCGCCGCCCTGTACCCCTCATACAGCTCCGCCTCAATGGCTTCCGCATTCGGAGGCCGAATGCGGCGCCTGCGATGCCTGGTGTAAGCAAGTGATTGCCTTAAAGCAACTTTGAACACCACTACTATGTATAGTAAACGAGTCATAGAGGTAATTTAAGTAAAGTTATAACCTGAAAAGTTAGTATTTACAAAAACAGTTGTGAAGAATTTGCAACTTTGACCCCCAATAACCCCATTACTAGGGGGGACCCCATAACTAGAACAAAAAAAAATATCGCAGTGGTGGGGAGAATAAGTGCTCTTTGTTTGCGTTAAGGTTACTTTTTCACCCAATAGAAATTCAGTATATTTTCCTTACAACCTGAATACAAATCGTTTCAACATGCTCTATGTACTAGAGGTCCTTTCTCCTTGTTTAACCTTTACAACTAGGGTAGACCGATAAGAAACAAGATAAACTTTATGTCTTTGGTTTTGCCGGCTTCATGTAGTTGTAATTTGATAGTTTATCAACACTGGATAACAGTTTTACGAGCCTTCTACTATCATGAATCGTCTTTATATGTTTTTTTACCCGGCTACGGTGCAGCCAAAGGGAAGGGTAATGATTTTGGCAGTCTATATATGTATGTTTTCTTTCAAGAATAAATAAATAAGTTTAAAAACTAAAACCCGACTAAATGTTATAGGACAGTCGTAGTCGTATGCCAACTTGCTAATAGCAACTAGCAGCTGACTTCTGTATCAATGAGAACGCCATGAAGGCGCATCAGGTATCAGTGGCATGCGACTATGGCTGTCCTCTATAATAATTATCAAATTATCTACTTACTAGACGATTTTTCTTGTTCAATACTTTTAAGACCACGGTTTTATTAGTCTGCGTTTTTATTCGTAGTGGGTTTTAGTTTTTAAACTTATTTTTTTATTCTTGAAAGGTTTAGGTAGGTTTACAACACAAGCAACATTATGGTAGCTACGTTTCAGTCCTATGTAATAGTGAAGAACCTGTTACCATCAAACAGGAATTAGTCCCCAATCCTTGGCTGCTACTAAGGAATTTCTGAAGCCCATTAAGACTTTGCCCGACCGGAGAATCAACCCTGATTTAGCGTCCTGTTATGTGGGGTTTAATAAGTCTAATAGAATAGAAATGTTTCCTGACTAAACAAAATATGATTCTGTTTAGTCCGTCAATTAGATAATCAAAAAATATTGGATACGTATTTTTTGTTCTATCAAATTAATAAAAATTTAATAAGATAAAAAGGCGTCAATGATCATGAGTGGGGGCTTTTGACATCACTATGTGGTAAAAATGCAGTGCAATGTGACGTCACACGAGTTTTCGTAGCTCTGTATCGTCTTAATTTTTTGTTCAAGTGGAAAAAGAAAAAAAATCATGTCCAATATATTTTGGAAATCTATCTGACGGACTAATTAGATTTTTTTGTCAACTACCCTATTTTATATATTTTATGCATATTGCGTCCTAATAGAGAACACGTGTTACAGCAAAATGAAATAATCACTAAAGTTTTCATCTATACAAATAAATTAAATTGAAGCGTATTTTTGGAATTTCAGAATAACAGCTTTTTACGAAATGAATAAAAGTGTATTTTTATTATAATTACTACGGTACGTATAACTAAAACTTTTAGTTTTATCTGTCATCTGTTCGTTCCAGCTAATCGCCATTGTGTGACAAATATCATATTTTTTTCAATCAATGAACTACTACCGTCAGAACGAAAAAACTTTCGTGACACCCAAACAAAAAAGATCATTTCTATAGTGTACAAATAGGTCTTAAAAATGAGGCAAAAGATACAAATTAATTGGGTAGCTTAAAAACAATGAAAAGAGTTTTAGAAGCCTTCACCATTGGTTATAGAAACTTTCAAAACAAAAATAAACAATTCGTTGAAGTTATTAAAACCAAGCTGAAAGCCATGTTGAAGCTGATGTTGCTGCTTCAACTTTTGTGCTGAAAAAGCATAATCAGTAAAAATAGATTATTTAGTTGAAGCTTAGTTACTGACTTAGTATTGCTGAAAAAGCTTATTTAGTTAAACAAGTTTTGTTTCAAAGGTTTTTGTTGGATTAGCACTTTAAAAACATGTTCATTCTTTCTAGTGGATGTCTAAATTAATAACAATTGTTTTAATAACAGAGCGGCTCAGTCGCAAAATGTCTACTGCTAGCAAAATGTATCTTTCTCATAATGTCGCTATCGTTTAATGTCTCGCAAAATGTCGCTCTAGGACTTTTTTTTGCCAGATTTATAAAAAAGGTTGTTTTTTTTCAGTCATCATCATCATCATTTTAGCCAAAAGACGTCCATTGCTGGACATGGGCCTCCCCCAGGTGTCACCACATTGACCAGTTCCGTGCGTCTCGCATCCAATGGGTCCCCGCAACCTTTAAAAGGTCATCGGTTCACCTGGTGAAAGGCCTTTCAACGCAATGTCTGCCGGTTTGCGGTCGCCACTCCAGAACTTTTCGGCCCCACCGGTCATGCATTCTACGAGCAATGAGCCCTGCCCACTTCAACTTGATTTTGGCAATTCTTAAGCCGAGTAGTGTGACCGTTTTACTGCCTAGTTTATTTTTTTTTTGGATTGTTTGTCTCTTGTTCGAACCCAAGACACACACCTCTGAATTTTCGGATCCATGTGCGATTTGTATAATTTATCACACAGCGTGACACCAAGGCCCATGGACGGCATTAAACTCTGATGCCAAGCACTAACCTCACAATGAGGAAAGAAATGAAAATCTATAGCCACTGTGGACAATATTTTATAATTACCTACCTGTATAATTTTATGACAGAGTGAGAAATTCAAAGTCACACAGAGGGAAATAAACCAGACATTGAATATATCCCGTTGTCCATCCGAAGTTTTAATCTCTTTTCAGTATCATTATGACAACTTCTCTTTATTATATTTATCATGGAAGAGGGTTGAGGCACGGCCAAATTTAGCACATGACAGTTCAAGTAGTTTCGTAAAATAGGTTTATTTATTTCCATAGAAAATTGAGGCCTTTTTCTTTTTATACTGAAATTATTTAAAGCAATAGGCGTACAAGGGTTGATCTTCAAGGATAAGCAGTGCTTGTCAAGCTCGGGCCGTGAATGGGTTAGCTGTTTCATACCGAGTTTTATATAAGCCTCTGTAAACACGATCTTTGAATATTGTTCCGGGTAGGTACTGAACGAAAGGTTAACATGTTGTCTTACCAAGTAACAGGTATTACCCCAGTAATACTGGACTGTAGAGACTAGTTGGCAGTTGCCTTAAACACAAATCTTAATTGTACGGTAAGACTGCAAGACAACTCCAACATAGTTACGAGAGGTTCAGGCAATATGATAATATAAACTGTTAGTTATTCTATGAATTTTAGAGTTTCCAGACGTTTTCGAATTTCTCTCGCATTACGAGGTGAAATTCCAAACTTATTCGGGAAATTCCGGCCATACTTACGTCGTCAGAACGTCAAAAGATTTATGTATCACGTTTTGCTGCAGAAACAAATACCTGTACAGTCAGCAACACTAATATGTATACACTTAGCAACGTTTAGAAGCAATTTTGGACTTATGTATTGATTTCATTTTCATATTTGTAACGGAACTAATATTTTGGTACCCATATTATTATAAAGTAGGTCATATATCAAAGTTGCAATGGTTATTTTATAAAAAAAAAAACGCGTTTGTACGTTGCATAGTGTATACGTAATATTATTGCTCATGACTGTACACTCTGTACCTTTTATATAAAACCTCTTTGAGATCCGAATGCCAACTTAATTTTTCGTAACTCTAAAATAGTCTATTGTGCCGGAAATACCCTCAATAACAATATACAATACATTCAACAGCCATAGTAATTTTATCTTTCAGGTTTACAAAGAGCGGAGGTCTTCACAATACCTATTGTGGTACTTTACGACTTATTACGTTGTAATAAGATTAATTTCTTGTTAAGATGTTGGTTCTTGTCAGGTTATTGATCGATGGTATAGCGGAGATTAGTTTCGAAGAAATTGGGATTGATTAATTGGGTTTGGAAGAATAGAGGAGAGTATAGCTCAATTATTATTACTAATGTAATAATGATACTACTTCTGTTGCGTGCAAGGACGTTACGGATTCAGATGTTGTATAAATAAAAAAGCAATTGTTTACAAGTAGGTAAGTTGAAATAGGACTGAACTGGCCACGTTTACCACATGCTCAATGAGCTATGGGCCAAATTAAGCAGTATCTGGAACCTTTTTTATGGGGCTGGCAAATCATCAAGTAACCCCTGTCGCTCTTGGGCAGAGCGGAAGGGAGTGTCAGACTTCTACTGACTAAAAACCACCCATGTTTCTTCTTAGCCCTTTGTGTCGAGGCCGCGGTATCTCTTTCGAACAATCCGCAGCCCCGACGGGAAGTATCTGGAACGTTTTTTTTTTTTTGGTGGGTGGAAAATCATCGAATAACCTCTCCCGCTCTTGGGCAGAGCGAAAGGGAGTGTCAAACTTCTACTGACTAAAAACCACCCATGTTCCTTCTTAGCCCTCTAAGTCGAGGCCGCGATAACTAGTGTACAACCCGCGGCCACTAGTGTACAAGTATCTGGAACCTTGAAACAGCCAGAAGGCGTCGCGGAAGAAGATGAAGGTGATGATGTCCTTGTGGAAGATAGCGAGACGAGCTGAGCTAGACCAGTAACAATGGCCCTTGGTCGAGACAACTGGAAGTCATGGCCTTTGCATGGCAATATGATGACGCAGGTTAATAGTCTAGTCAACAAGTTTAAAAACGTTTATTTTTCTTTAATTCAAAATTTTAAACATTTGTAATTTTTTATGTGCTAAAATATCCTCAAAAAATATTCTTCTAGACGCCATTCCACATCGAATGAGCTGTCGCTCATATTTTTTTAGGGGCTTTACTTTGAATAAACACGTTTTTGAACTTCTTGACTATAATAGTATGAAGTCAAAGGTTAGAAAAAGTTTGTAAAAATCTTTTTAGTGCACGAAGAATACTATAATTAAAAGGTTTTATTTTCTTACTGGCTGTTGCCAGCGGCTTCACCCGCTACAGCTCCAAAATTATCCCACGGGAAGATAAAATCGGGATAAAAACTATACTATACGTTAATCCAGGTTATAAACTATCTGTGTACAAAATTTTATCCAAATCCGTTCAGTAGTTTTTACGTGAAGAAGTAACAAACATACACACTCACACACTCACAAACTTTCGCCTTTATAATATTAGTGTGATTGATTAAATTAGTAGGCTCATTGATCAAATATGCTATACTAAAAAATATTCATGCCATGGGTCCACTGGTATCCAACCGGCTACCGAATGATATTTTAACCGCGAATTCTGACAATGCTTTTTCAACTTAAAGTACCTACTTACCGACCAGCAGGGCTATTGCGTATCTTTTAGATGACAGTGGCTATCATATTGTCTATGAATTAACTGTCAAATTGGTTATGGTTTAGTACAAAATGGAACCATTTGACAGTAATTGATAGGCACTATAGGTTAGCCACTGTCATTTAAAAGATACGCAATAGCCCTGCAGGTACCTAATAACTAAAATTATAATTATTTATTTGTTTCTATTATAGTGTGTTCCCAAATTTTGATACTTTTAATAAATAAACTAAACTTAAAACTCTGTTATTTGACCTAACTACTATTTTTTTTGATCGAACTCAAACAATTGACGCGTGTCGCGGGTTCGATCTGCATTCGGAACAAAATATTTGTACGACCTACAGATAGTTATTTCAGGTCTGGGTGTTTGATGTGAGTTTAAATGTTTGTAACGCACCTACGATCCAGAAGAAATTTCTAATGTGGGGCAACGTTTTTGTAAAAAAAAAACAAAAATTACAGAGTAATCCCTGAAAAAAAGTTGAGCTAAATTCGTAAAACGGTAAAACGTAACAAATTAGCATTAAATTTAAGTTAAAGACGATAACTAAGCGATTTGCTACTCAACTGAATAAAACCATTCTCAGCGATTATAAAATATCTCTTGAAGGGGCTTTTGAAACGAATACATTTTATTTACCTGACTTGTACCAACAGTTTATATTGTACCAGGCAGCGGTGGCCCAGTGGTGATGGCCCCGACTTACGAACAGTAGGTCGTGGGTTTGAACCCAGGCGGACACATTATTTTGTGTAATTTATTTCATGACCGCTGCTCACAAAACAGTGAAGGAAAACATCTTATGGACTTAGAACCGATAATTCGAAGACATGTGACATCTTCGAAGATATGTGATAATATCTCAGCAGTGGGAACATTAATACATTTCGTCAGTCATGTTTAAGTCCCACGTAATACTTAGGGGGCCATCAACCGGTCACAAATCCATACTACGAGGCTGTTACAAAGAAATTCCTGATGAAAAATTTTCAAATGTTGGATTGCAGGCGTAATAGGGTATTTCACGAAAAAAAATCTAAGTAGTCAGTCTGTTAGATTATCGAAAAATATTGGATACGTGTTTTTTGTTTTATCAAATTAATAAAAATTGACGAAAATAAAACGTGTCAAAGATCAGTGGGGGCTTTTGACGTCACTTTTTTGGTAAAAAAATACTAACCTTGTGACGTCACACGACTTGACTCGACTTTTCCTAAGCACTGCATCGTTTTAATTTTTTTTGTGAATAAAGAAAAAATACGTGTCCATCATTTTTTTTTAAATCTATCTGACGGACTAATCAGATTTTTTGGTTAAATACCCTATTGGTATGTCATGTATTATTAGGTATTATGCCGTTCAGTATAAACCCGCACTGGGCCTGCGTGCTGGTTTATAGCCCATTCCCTCTCAAAGAGAGGAGGCCTTAAGTCCTAGCAGTGGGAACTTACTGCTTATTCATAATCCTTTCAGCAAAAACGCTGAGAGGTTGGGGACTGTTTACTATCTCAGGCCAATACCCTAAAGTTTCCAAGAACACCAGTTTGATCAAACCTTTTTGCCTACAAATCAATGTGCTAAGAAAATACAATTAACGACCGCCATTTCTTGCCTACCCGGATAATAAGACTAAATAGTTGAGTCAAGTTAATTTTCTCCGTGTCATAGAATCATGATTACCAAGCAAAAGTGTCCGCAAACAGTAAGCTTTGGTAGGGCTGCCAAAAACTGAGGTTTTCTGCGGATTCTCTCAATTATCTACAGTACGTTTTGCACATTGATAAGGTGGTCAAAAAACGTTGTTTTCTATTGTTGCTTATGTACAAATGACATGAGGAATAAGGGAGCAAAAGATAGCGTGACGGATTTAATTGTTTATTAATATAAAGGTTTCTTTTTTAAAACAATGAAAAAAAAGTAAGAAAAGATTATCTGGCAGAATTCGCAAATAAATAAAACAATACCAACAAACTAATAAACAACTTGACTGAACTCAGCCCATAATAGACGTGATGTTATAAAACTCTGTAAAACAGATCAATATAACGCGCAAGTCTCAATCGCGCAAGTCATCATCATCATCATCAGACTATAATGTTCCCACTGCAGGGACTCAGGCAGCGTCTCTAGGAGAGGGGTGGGCTATTATCCACCACGCGGGTCCAGTACGTGTTGGTAGATGTCACATGTTTTTGTGTGAGTTTTTGGTTTACAGACATGCTGGTTTCCTTCACCGTTTTGAGAGCAGCGGTGATGAAATAAATTACACAAAGTAATGCGCCTGCTTGGGTTCGAACCCACGACTTACTTACTTACGTTTTTCACCAGTTTTTTCACGCATATGTCCATTCGCGCAACTCCTCTGATCTGATCAAGTGAGATTATCAAAAACCATTTATAGAAAAAAAAACATTTTAGGCTCGCATTGGACTGAAAATTTACCTCCTATAAATAATAAAACTACCGAAATTGGTTTGGAGACTAACACGGTGCACCCAATAATGTTTCGGCAATATTTCCCGTCCTGCATTTCCGTACCAAAAACTTAGCCACCACAAATTTTACTTGAATAGTAGAAAGTTTTAATGAATGTACTTAACGAGTTTGTTCTTCGTTACACTTGTGGCCCCTTATTAAATATATATTGTCTTTTCAAGTAAGATTGCTTTTTTGGAAGTAATTAACATTCTGTTTATTAATTTCGAATTTTCGAATCGTATTTTCATCAAAATATTTTTAAAATTCAAGCTGAAGTTACTCTTTGGCAATTTGTGATAGCGTGATTCTTCTCATTTTAAGTGAGAAAGTTTATGAGGATGTATCTATGAATATCTGGAAATTTATTCTTCTTTCACACAAAAAAACTACTGACCAGATCTTGTTGAAATTTGGCACAGAGATAGTTTATAGCCTGGATTAAGCACATAGGATACTTTTTGACCTGGTAGTACGACCCTGTATTGTACTTACCGAACACTACGCGGTCGAAACCGCGCGCATAAGCGAGTTTAAATAAAATACACTAGCAACCCGCCCCGGTTTCGCATAGGTGAAATGTAGATATAAACTACGTATATACCTTAATAATAAATCACTCTAGCTATTGCTTAAAAGTGCATTATTTATTTAAACTTTATGCACAATAGTGATACATAGGCGGACTTAATGCCACAAGGCATTCTCTACCAGTCAACCTTAGGGTCAAACAAGACAACATTGTGGTAGGCTACAAACTAACTAAAAAACAATATCAATTAAAATATATTTATTATATGCTTATATTAAAACTAATACACATATAAAAATAACATAAACTAATAAATATTGTAACAAATACCAATTTTTTTTTTTTTTAGCGCGAGCTACTTTATTTTAAACTATGTAAATAATACAAAGAAAATAGCAATAAGCTAGTATAGCTTATTGCTATTTTTTATTGAACAGTCCATAACATTTTTGGCGTTCGAAGTTAGTTAATGTATAGTCTATGAAAACAAATAACAACAATTCTATAGTAAAAAAAATCTACAATGTTTTATGTTCTAAAATTATGAAATATAATATTTACCTCTTTTTTACCTAAACAAATTAATTATCGGCTATTTTCAACAATGCTTCTAACCGCACTTAACTAAACAGTCTATTCAAAATTAACGAAATACACAACATCCTGAATGATAAATAGAAATATGTTATTACTTTAATGTATTTACTGGGCTATCAGGCACATTGAGCTTATTTCAAACCACAAAGCATATAATTTAACCTGTATCCCGCTATCTGTATAATTTAACATTTAACTCTCGTTAATCTGAACTCGTGTTTGTATTTTGTTGTTCTACCCCAATTGTAGTTTTAATGCTATTACTTGTTGATTTGTATAAACAATTTTGTAATCTCGAGGTTTTAATACTCAAATATACATACTTGGTTTTCTGTCATCATCGTCCTCTCTCGCCGTCGTCTCAAGTTATTTTAGATCAGTGCAGCGCAGAAGCAGCATTTTATAGACAGCGACTGCCTATCTGATCTCTAGTCAGGAGACTGGAGATCAGATAGGCAGTCGCTGTCTATAAAATGCTGCTTTACAGCTGCACTCGCTAAAACTGAAAGCCAACCTCACTATATTTGGGAAAAGGCTCAATATTCAATTTATTGCGTACTATTATGTATATCTACATCTACAGTAATATTATAAAGAGGAAAGATTTGTATTTTTGTGTGTGTGTGTGTATGTATGTTTGAAATGAATGAACTCAAAAACTACAGCGACGATTTCTAAAATTCTCTCACCATTGGAAAGCTACATTTACTCTAAGTAACATAAGCAACTTTTTATCCCTGTATTCCGACGGAAACGGAAGCTACTAGGGTAAAACCGCGTGACGTCTGCTAGTGGAGGAATAAAATTAGTTACAATTAAGGAACCTGTCAGGCACAGCATGGATCAAGCAGGAGAGTTAATTGAAATTAATAATTGTATTTCTTCTGGACATAGGCGTCTTCCAAGTGTCACCACATTGACCAGTACCGAGGGTTTCACATCCAAGGGCTCCCCGGAACCTTTACCAGGTAATCGGTCCACCTAGTCGGAGGCCTTCCAACGCAACGTCTTCCGGAATAATGAAGAATCGGAGAATTGTAGTTATTGTTTTTTAAATTACTTACGTCTACAGGCTTTGATGAAGATAAACGAGTCCACAAGTACCTAAGTCAGCAAACCATATCCACAGTCGAATCTGATCGGTTGGGTACACACAAGATTCCAGGAACTAAAGCCACTTTGTAAACAAGCTTAAGTAAGCTTAGTGTTCATTAAATACTTCGGGGCTTTAGATATACCTATCTATCAATTCGTAAATCTAATAAGTTGTCTATTTAAATATAGGTATTACTACTAAACTATACCTATTTATATACTGACCAATTACAATAGCTTCCATACATAAATCACTCCTTTTTCAATTTTCTCTCGTATTTAAAAATATATAATTAAAAAAAAAATATAAAAAATATATAGTTTTTTTATGTAGTTTTTTTGTTGTTTCATCTCTTTGCACTGTCCCTTCAAATATTATTATATATTCATTTACTATACAAGTTTTCCTAGTGCAGCCGTCTCTCACAAAATCTAGGGACATTAATATTAAACTCAATATTCTACAAAACATAATAAGTTATGTTTATGAGTAGATAATTACGGGTAATTTTGGGTAAAATACTACGTAAATTCATTCGTACTACTGCATAATTATGCAGTTTGATGCAATTGAAGTTTTAACGTAATGGTTGTTGAATTTAATTTAAATTCAGACTAGCACTTACCGGGTTGATGTGTTGTGCATTAAATTACAATTCCGGTACATCTATAATTTACTCATGTACGAGTAGAACATCCGTAAGCTGGTTTGAATGAAATATATCCTACCAATTTAATAAACGTGAAAGTTTGTAAGTATGTATGTGTGTTTGTGACTGTTTCACGCAAAAACTACAGAAAGGATTTGGATAAAATTTGGTACACAGATAGTTTATAACCTAAATACAAAAAAAAACATAGGATAGTTTTTATCCCGATTTCAGAGTTTAGTTTTCGAGTTGTAGCGAGCGAAGCCGCTGGTAACACCTAGTGATAGATAAAATGATCAGGAGTCGTTACAACACTTTTTAATTTAATATCATTTTATTTTGATGTATATTTGACGTATATTTAACCAATCACACTAATATTATAAAAGCGAAAGTTTGTGAGTGTGTGAGTATGTGAGTGTGTATGTTTGTTACTTCTTCACGCAAAAGCTACTGAACAGATTTATATAAAATTTGGTACACAGATAGTTTATAACCTGAATTAATACATAAGATAGTTTTATCCCGATTTTATCTTCCCGTGGGATAATTTTTGAGTTGTAGCGGGTGAAACCGCTGGCAACAGCTAGTAAATAAAGTCGATTGAGTCATATTTTTATAAAAGAAAAAACATGGGTGGATTTTAGTCAGTAGAAGTCTGACATTCCCTTCTGTTCTGCCGCAGAGTATGATGATTTCCCACCCAAAAAAAAAAAGGCAAAGTCTCATTGGGATTTTTTATCAGGGATTTCTCAGTAGCAGCCTCGGAGTCTGGATTTGTGCCCCGTTGATGCCATTAGGATTGCCGCCTATTATATGGGGTCCCTGTCACTTAAACTAGCGAAAGGGTTTATGTTTTTTTTTCAATACGTCTGTAATCCGCAAAAATATTTGCAGAGATGGGCCTAACCCCTTGAGGATAACAGGCCTGATGTTATGTATGAAAAATAAAATATGAACCTCCATACAAAATGTCACCAGAGAAATGACAAAGCTAATGGAAATTAAACATCAAATGACACTATGCTAATTTGAAAATGGCAAAACGTCCCAGGCTACCCATTTTCGTGCAAGTTTTAAAAACTGTGGAAAACGAGGTATTGTGGTGTGGCATTAATATTTCATAAATATTCATGTCCTTTTAACGTGAACAGATTAAAGCTGCACTTATGTAGGAGTTCTCGGGAAAATTCTGGTACTTAAAAATTGCAAAATAAGATGAAAGTTTTATGGGTCATTAATCTTTGCTTTATGTCACTGTTGGTTTTTTGTTGTGTTGGTTGTTTCTGAAGTTTTCTTTCATGAGTTATTAAAAAAAAATGTGGTAACCATTAGGGATGTTTACGGATTAAAAAAAAATGTGATTCTAATTACTCCGTATGTTAGATTATTGAAAACATATTGGACACGTATTTTTATTGTTTTATCAAATCAATAAAAATTGACGAAGATACTCGTAAAACGCGTCAAAGATTTGAGTGCGGGTTGGTGACGTCGCTGACCGCTAAAAATGTCATTCTTATGTCTTAGAGTATGACGTCAAGCGAGTTTCCAAAGCAGTGTATCGTCTTTGTTTACGTGAAAAAGAAAAAATACGTGTCCAATATTTTTTGGTAATCTATATGACGGACTAATTAGATTTTTTTTTGTTAACTACCCTATTGAAACTAATAATGAAATAAAGTAAAAAAAAATATGTCATGAATTATTTAGTCCTTCTACTTTCTAGTTTTTTCAGCATACTTATCAAGTAACTTTAGGTGCTTACGTACTTTAGTTAAATGAATAATTAATTTCAGGTTCTAAGAGTTTTCATAATAATAATTAAATAATTTCAAATTAGACCATGTTCGCAGTACTAACTCGGTTGTTGGGCTGTTGTTGTAAGGTTCCTGAAATCATTAAAAAAAGACAATTACGTATTATTGAAAAATTAATCTGTATACTCATCGAAACGTGAAACAAACATAAAATAGATCCTTCACAAAATTACCCAATAAAGTCTTCAAAACCCGGCCACTGCACGCAGTTGGTCTAAAACACCCCCTAAATTTATGGCCTCATACGAGCCCTAGCTCTATGCCACATAGTTAAGCAATGATCTCAATAAGCTCGTGCCAATTTGGAAATAAAATGGCATGCCAGACCGGCTGGCATCCTGCCATTGTTTTATGCCAAGCATAAAATGTGGAATTCGACACATGCTTGATATCTCGCTCCATTTGATTTATCGTTTCGTTTTGTGGCATTTTCGTTAATTTGCTGTGACAAATTAATGAGTTGGCTATAAACGGATGATTGAATAATTTGGTTTTTGTGGATACTATTTTGTTTGTATTAATTAGCTTGCAAAGTTTTTCTTGGGTTGGTGAAGTAACTTTATGTTAAAACAAACGCTGTTTGCAGAAAAATCACGAATGTTTCTTAATTTTCAAATTGACGTCATAGTTTTTAATTACACAATATTCAAGAAACCCGTAGCTAAACAACAACAATCACAAATTCTTCGTTTCGATCAAGACGTCAAGCATCTGCTGAGGTTGGTCTGTGAACGGGTGACCACCAAATCCGGGAAACACGTTAAGCCGTTGCCCGGCTATCATTAAAATTTGTTCATCTTTGACAGTGAACTGAAATGCTGACAATCAGTCTTACCAAGGCCTATCGTATTACTCAGTACTAACGGGGTTGTAGAGATCGGATAGGCAGTCATCATCATCATCATCATCATCAGCCTTATGTTGTTCCCACTGCAGGGACTCAGGCCTCCTCTCTAGGAGAGGGTTAGGTTATAATCTACCACGCGGGCCCAGTGCGGATTAGTAGATGTCACATATCTTCGAATTTTTGGTTCTGTGGCCGGTTTCCTCAAGATGTTTTCCTTCACCGTTTTGAGAGCAGTGGTGATGAAATAAAGTACACAACGTAATGTACCTGCTTACTCTAGGCAGGTAATGAATCATGAAAACAGTATCATATTTCATCATTTGCCTTTTCCAAAATGTTCTTTTGATGATTAAAAAACATAAAAACAAAGTACAACCATTTATGTAGGTATATAAATGAATGGAGTTAAATTAATTACAGTACTCTGAATTGAATGTTACAACTTAACCCTGAATCTGACAACGACTAATTTGTATTATAAACCAATTCAAACTTCAGTAGGTACAATTCAAATAATTTCGTGTTCACATTGAGAAATCAAGCAGTATTTACGTAATTCAAGTTTCTGAAGCAGAAAGCGATTAACGATGTTTAAAACATTGACTTATGAGGATAACTGATCAGTAATAATTAAATAACAAGCTTATTTCTCGATGTGCAAGGGTAGCATCTGAAAGTATTTCAACGATTGAGTGTTCTCAGCCAACGTTCTCATTGCCCTTCGTTATTTTAACGGGTATAGTGGACGTCGGCAAGAAGTGTGCTGGGCTAAAATGGAATTGGGCGGGTCATGCACGATCAAAAGTAAAAAACGAGGCAAAAGTCTTCACACGATGGTTAACGGAAGATTGACGGCGCCACCGAGGCCAGCTCAGAAATAGTCGGCGTGACGATCTGGAAGCATACCACGAAGGCTGTTCCGAAGTAAAGAGGTAGCAGCAGCACAAAAAGAGCTTTTGGAAAGAATTGGGGAAATATTTTTTCCCAGCAGTAATAACTTGCTTTTCAATATGCACCGACACTTTCTAAAAACACTTATTTATGTGTATAGAACAGGCTTAGATAAAAGTGTTTTCAGAAAATGTCGGTGCTTATTATAGATCAAGTTATTCGCTAGATATTGTATGGATCACTTCGTCTCACTTATTTACAATCGTTGCTTTGAGAAAGAAAATATAAATATACACACACAAAATAATGAATCGATGACAGAACACTGAGATAATACAGCACAATGCTTTCGAGTTCATTTTTTTTCCTTAAATTAGTTATTAGATAGATACGAGTATGTCGATTGCTGGACGTAAGTCTCCACATAATTGATCAAAATTCTCGGATCTCCGCAACTTTCGGATCTTTCTAGAAAAACATCCAGGGAAACTTACTACAGAAGTCCTCAAAGTAGTCAGGCTTCTGAAGTAGCTTCCTCATGAAGTTGTTACAAACAACTAGTATCGTAAACAATGCGAGTATCTACCTAGTTTGCGTTACAAACATGTGGCAACAAGCCAGACACAGCGAGTGTTGACTGTGTGATACCAAAGTGTTGTCTAGGAATATTAAATGTGCAGTCGCAGTGTGAAAAGATTACTTACTTCTTTGAGAATAAGCAGTTATTATAGACGTGCATTTCAGGGTATCATATAAGCTGTTAGCTTAGCTGTGTGTCTAGACCGACATAGCTCTCAGAATATGCGAGTTGAAGTTGCAATGGGCAGACCCCATAGCTCGAAAAACCGACAGCTGATGGGGAATAAAAGTTCTCGAGTGGCGATCACGAACTGGAAGACGCAGAGTTGTGGTGGACCGACGACATCGTAAGAGTCGCCGGCAACCGGTGGATGCAAGCGGCAGGTTGTTATGGCGTTCTATAGGAGAGTCTTATGTCCAGCATCGGATTCCTATTGGCTTATGATGATGTTACAATGTCAATAATTTCAACGTGATTTTGTCTCAAAACCTTATACTATACTTTGGTTGCACTTTGTTTTACCTTTTGATTGGGATCATCCTATGATGATAAACAAACGAGTCATCAGTCATGCTGTCCGTTCATCAGTTGATATATCTGTATGAGAAGAGACAGCGAGTCGGTAAATGAAGGTTAGAACGCCTTTAAGCTTGGTAAAGATTTTCGCTGGGGACTAGTAGCTCTATAAATAAAAGTAGCGAAAAATTAAGAGTAAAGTTACATATCGTTGAAGACTAATGTATCCAACAAAGGCAAAGGAAAGGCAAAGGGGTGACATAGACAATACCTCTTTTTTTTTTTGGTGGGTGTAAAATCATCGAATAACCCCCTCCCGCTCTTGAGCAGAGCGAAAGGGAGTGTCAGACTTCTACTGACTAAGAACCACCCATGTTTCTTCTTCGCCCTCTATGTCGAGGCCGCGATAACCGGTGGACTACCCGCGGCCTAGACAATACCTCTGATTTAGAGTTCTGTAATTCCATAGAAAAAAAAATCACTCGGGTGTCATATGAGTTCGTCTGCCAATTTGCTTCTTTACTAAACCGACTATGATGGAATGTTTTTTTTTTAAATAAAGACCAGTTAAACTCACTTTTGAGTTGTAAGAAAAAGCTGAAGCTACAGTTGAACAACAAGGCAGAATAATTAATTAATAATATTTTTTTTTCATAATTATAAGGTGTAACGTTTATACATTTTTTCCTTAAAAATGTTAATCTAAGTTAAATCTAAATTACGCCTATTATAAAATTAACTTGAGTTTCTAACACTACCAATAGACATTTTTATTTCCAAGTTAATTAAAATTGGATTATAAACAATTCTACGATGTTTAATAAAAAGAGTAATGTTGCCTTCCCCGTGAAATTGTATTTTAATGATTTCCGAAAGCAATTAAGTGTCGTTTATGTTTTCCTTAAGAGTTCTGTAAATAGATTGTGTAGGTGCCTACTTCAGCAGACTTACTTAACACACACTTATCTTGAACCATTTCATCAACTCCTGGCTTGGTAAGTTGCGCAGGGTGTAAGTCAAATTACAGGGGGTAGTGGTCTTAGGATAAAGCTTTCTAAAAGAAGACGGAGAAAATAATCAAACTCATTACGAGTCGGATTATTTAAAATTTCGATTAGCTTTTCCTTTAAATTTATACTTAGTTGGTTTCTAAGCAACCTTACCAATACTATCAACGACGAAGTTAGGCGTCAAAGAACTCGTCTCTATCGTTCTTCAAATTTATTATTTATTGCTAATAAGAAACTGTAAGTATGTACGTTAATGGTATTGTTTGCTGTTTTGGGTCTCTAACAAATGTTTAGCATGGATTGGATTAAACAATTTCCGTTCCGTTCACTGTAATATTTATGTTGAGAAAATGAAATATGACAAAAATTTCACGTATTCTTTTGTTTGTGATAGAATTTTTTTTGTTCATAACGCTGTCAGCGGTTTAGTGTCTAATGTTCACCTGTTAAATATCACCCAGGTGAAAATTAGACACTAAAGTAGTGTCCTCAATTTACCTGGGCGATATAGTTTCACCTAGGTCAATTAGGGATACTAAATCAATGGTAAAACATTTAGTGTCCTATGTTCACCTGGGTTTAAGAACCCAGTATTTTTTTTAGTTGATTGCTATATAAATGTTTTAACATTGGTTTAGTATCCTCAATTCACCTGGGAGATATTAGTTTCACCCAGGTGAGTTGAGGATACTACTTTAGTATCTAATGTTCACCTGAGCAATTCACCCAGGTGAACATTAGACACTAAGCCCTGTCAACGTGTACGTAACGATTCAGGATTTCAATCTTTATTTTTTTGCAGATTATCATAAAAGTCTTAGCAATTAACTTATTATAAGAACAAACTACACAACGTCATCATAATTAGAAAATAAATAAATTCCGTCCAAACCAACAGAAATCGTTGACCCAAACAAACATTTTTCTTTAAAAATGTATAGGTTACCGACTTCCTACAATTTTTCCAGCGTCACGTTTCAGACCCCTTTCAATCCACTACCGTCAACTAAGTCTGCACTTGTTAGCGGAAATAGGGGGCGTGGGGGCACACGGAAATGACGTTATATTTCTCTCCCGTGTAACGTGGTGCATGCTTTTATAAAATGTTGTTATGTAAAGAAAATGTTCTTTTTGTTTGAGTTGTTTCAACGTGGCGATCATCTTGGAACGTGGTGTTTTTTTTCTCTAGGTTAAATAAAACAGTTTTTAGACAATAATTATTGAAACGGCATTAATAGGGTAGTTAACAAAAAAAAAAAATTGTCAGTCAGATAGATTTCCAAAAAATATTGGACACGTTTTTTTTCTTCTTTCGCGTAAACAAATAATGAAGACGATGCCTACAGTGCTTTGAAAACTCGTGTGATGTCATTTCCAAGACATTAGTACGACATTCTTTACCGGTGAGTGACGTCACAACCCCCCCCCCACTCAAATCTTTGACGCGTTTTATCTTCGTAATTTTTTTTTTTATTTAATAAAACAAATAATACGTATGTAATATTTTTTGATAATCTAAAAGACGGACTTATTAGAATCATATTTTTTTAAGTCAGTATACATCACTATTGTTTGAATAGCAAAATAATAGGTTGAAAATTTACAGATATTTATAAAACCCACATTGAATCTTTAAAACAAAAGTGTATTGTTTTGACTATAGACATGGACTTGTCAAAATTATCCCATGGTGGTAGGCGTAAACAACAGTAACCCACCGGTTATTACTCTTACGTGGATAAAAGCCCCTAGCGAAAGTGGAATAAAAAAAATAAAAAAAACCTCTTACGTAGATACTATTTTTGGCTCGTCCACGTTTTACATCTAAGATTTCAATTTATTTTATAACAACAATTGTCTTTTCCTTTCCCCCCGAATACCTACATAAAATAAAAACCAGATATTTTAATTCCAGTTATCATCATCATCATCAGCCTATAATGTTCCCACAGCAGGGACTCAGGCCTCCTCTCTAGGAGAGGGATGGGCTATAATCCACCACGCGTGCCCAGTGCGGATTGGTAGATGTCACATGTCTTCGAATTTTTTGGTTCTAAGACATGCCGGTTTCCTCACGATGTTTTCCTTCACCGTTTTGAGAGCAGTGGTGTTGAAATAAATTACACAAAGTAATGCGCCTGACTGGATTCGAACCCACGACTCACAGTTCGTAAGTCGAGGCCGCCACCACTGGGCCACCACTGCTCGCTCAATGCCAGTTATATGTATATCTTCTGAAAGTAACAAACAAAAAGATCTATCAAGTTAACGGTAGTCGTACTCGTATTAAGAAGATTTACGAATATCATAATGTTAACAAAATAGGGGCAATGAAAATACTTAAGTAAATAAGTACCTGTTAGGTAGGTACTTAATTGGCTAATTAGATTATGGGAGATTTACAAGTTTTCGTTTGTTACAATAAGGCAGAAGGTATTTTTTGTAAAAATGGAAGATCTACCTTATGTTTTGTGTTACCCAGTGCCATCTGGATTATGGAGGAGTGTTTACAGATAGACTCCTATCTTACCGATTACAGCTGAATACCAGCCGATCTCAATAAAGTTAGAAAAGGGCTAGGCAGATAATGAACAGTCAAACGGGTCAATGTTTATCATAAATGCAACGTTTGCTGAGGTTGTTCTACAGAGATGGCTTTTTTTTCTGTATTTTTTTTGTTTTCTCTTATTTTTTTATGTTTGTTGTGTGTACTTGTACTTGTGGAATGAGTACATAAGAGGAAGTCTGAAAGTGGCGCCGTTGAATGAAAAGTTGTGTTGTAATCGATTGGCGTGGTATGTACATGTGATGCAAAGGAATGAAGAAAGTGTTGTGAGGAAAATGTTGAGTATGAATGTAGATGGGTATAAGAGTAGAGGAAGACTAAAGAAACGATGAATGGACTGTGTGAAGGATGATATGGCTAGAAAGGAGGTGACTACTGACATGACGATAAATAGAGAAGTATGGAAGAAAAATACATGTTGCGCCGACCCCAAATAAATTGGGATAAAGGCAGGAGAATGATGATGATGATGATGTGTGTACTTGTGGCACGTGCTGAATAGATATATTTTCTTTTATTATTACATACTGAGATCCAACAGTTTCTGAGAAAGTACGTAAAGCTGTCATTTGTATACTTTCCCGCCGCTTGTACCGTAACAAATCTTGAGCACGACATGGTGTGTATTAGTAGTAAGTCCTTAATGTTAGTAAAACCATCTCTTCCAAACCTTTGACGCAAAAACCAACCTTATTCCCAAAGGCAAACAATCAACTAATTACTTATTTAAGTCCTCGACACAGTACAGAAACTGAGCCATGCAATACCATGTTTTCAGTCCGATAGAACACACAAACAGGAAAACAAAGTTAGTTTGAGTCACAAACTTGGGTCAAGTTTGCTTAAGTTCCTAGTTCCTACCACAATATTGCCGACTATCGATCCAAGTTGATCCCGGAATTAAAAGACAACAAAGTGAGCTTTACTTGGCAGGCAAGTTGTAAAAGTGCAGCGTTGACTTGGCGTTGAGAATGAATGGGATTTGAATTGAATTAGAATTTAAAGCTTACGTGTATTTTGTTTGAGCCTCAGATGTTGGAAGCGGTTGCCAAGTTAGTGTTAGATGGAGCATTTTCCTTTTTGAAAAGAGGGACTGCTGAAAATTGAAAATGCTGACCATCAATATTTTTAATACCAATCTGCAATAACACTCTGTAAATAAGTAAGCTGCTACGGCATATCATTTTCCGCTACGCGGCTACAAATACCGCTACGAGATGCTACGAAGCTACGCCGTAGCATTTAATCTTTGACGTTTAATACAAAAATGTTATAATAAGGTGGTTATAAAATGTCCTTTCTTTAGTATTGTTCGTCATAACGTTGAACTCCTTGAGTATAAAAGTCCAGTTCCACGATAACTGACAAATGCTTGCACTTACTAGACGGGTCGACTCAAATCTGTGTGGAGCATTCTTCAAAATACTGTTTCAGAAACTAATCTGCATAGTCCTCAAGTATGTACGAGTATAAAAAGATTATTTCTAGACCTTTAAAGAGACTATGAGTTTGTTTCTGATGTTTTTTTTCTCAAACAGTAGTCAGGTTTGAAACACGGCCCCACCGTGTTTCAAACCTGAATACTCTTTCTTTTTTTTTTTGGTGGGTGTAAAATCATCGAATAACCCCTCCCGCTCTTGGGCAGAGCGAAAGGGAGTGTCAGACTTCTACTGACTAAAAACCACCCATGTTCCTTCTCGCCCTCTATGTCGAGGCCGCGATAAACAGAGGACTACCCGCAGCCCCGACAGGCGTCGGCCCTTTCGGGCCCCTCCCATGTTGCTGACATCTCTTTGAGGCGCGCGTGGAACACGAACGCGCCGTCGACACGGCCTGTTTTCGTCGTGAGACGGACGGACGGCGAGTTAGCCCATCACTCACCGTCCACAGGCCCGCGTCTACGGTGGCCGGAGGTCATCGCGGGACCCCCGACGCCCGGAGCGCCTCCTGCGGCGGCTGGGACGAGAGGTTCTCTCCCTCTCGCGTTCCGCCACCTCCTTCGCCAGCATCACTGCTTCGCAGAAGGAGGCGACGGCGTCCCATTCCTCCTCGCCCCGGACCATGGCTTGCACCAGGGCCGGGTGCGAGAGGTCGCCGCCGCCGAACGCCGCTACGAGAACACGGCGGGGCTCCGCCCAAGCGGGGCACACCTCCACTGTGTGCTCCACCGTGTCCTCCGGCCGATCCTCACAATGGTGGCATCCGGGCGTTTCCTCCCGCCTGATTCGGTGCAGGTACCTCCCGAAACAACCGTGTCCGGTGAGGACCTGCGTCAGACGGAAGGTGAGGGCGCCGTGGCGCCTCTCAAGCCACTCCTCAAAGAGGGGACTTACCGCCACTATCGTGGCGTGCCCTATCCTGAATACTCTCTAGTTTTAAAAAAAAATACTTGTAAAAGTGATTCAATGAACCTATTTACAAAATAAACATTTATATACGAGATAGATCAAATATTTTGTTTATTGTTCGAATTACGAACACATTTAGCTGACATCCGATCACCAGTTTGTAGAAAATAAATTAAATGTGAAACTACAAAGTTGTACCATAATTTTTGACTTCGTTTAAAATAAATTGTTTTGGTAGAGAACGTTCAGATAAGGTAACTCAATTTGAAAATGGTGTGTTTCCTTTGATAAACTAAATCCTAAATTTATTCAACCTTATTTCTATGAAATCCGTCTGAAGTGTTATTTTTGGAAAAAACGATATTCGTTTACTAAAAGTGCTTACCTATTACTTTGACAGTATCTCTTAATAAAAAGGATTTGCTTTATGGACTCTAAGTAGTCAATTTACTTAATACTTAAAAACTGTAAAAAAATATTTGATTACATTAATCGAATAAACTAAAATCATTAAAATAGAGAAGAAGCCTGTGTTAGTGTGTGTGTGTAGTGGGAATATTACAGACTGATTATGCTTTCCACACACATACAAAGTTTAAAAAAATACAATAAACTATTTAATATTATGAAACTCCATTTTTTATCACTATCCAAACATTTTAGTATACATTTTCAGTGTAAATAATTAAAAAATGCAGTTGACGATGTTATACTGCAGAATTTATTTCACGGTTACTATCAACTTTTTCGAATATTGGAAAGTTGACGACCTAGTCTAACGAGAATTAAGGCAACAAAACACAGCTGATACACAAATATTTTTAGATTTTATACTATATTTTGTGGTTTTTGAGTAAATGTTACTGCAGTTTAGACTTGCTAATAAAGACTAGACGTCTAAGCATATTTTTGTTTCAATAACGTATCGAAATATAAATTCGTTCTTAACTTACATAATAAATGAACTCTACTTAATTAGTTATGAAAAATAATTAATAATTATTTTTCTATTTTTGAACATAATTTTACTACTACAATATTTAAAGTAAAAAAAATGATTAAAAAAACCGATGGAATACGTTATGAAACATAAAATATTCAAAAAAATAAAAATACTTAAAAAAATTAAAATACGTGATTTTTATATAAAGTTATCTTTTCCCCACATTCAAACAAACTTTTAAGAATTTTTCATCACTATTTTCGGCTTGAGTAACGTCATATTTATGACGTCACTACACGTGAAACGACCGGAGTGTCACCGACCGCGTTCTGTGTTGCCACGTCAGATTCCTCATTTTAGGACATTTGATTTAATATTTTATCGGGGTATTTATTAACTTGATATCTAAAAAGAAATAAGAAAGTAGAAACTAATCTCCATACCGAAGAATAGAAGAGTTTTTTTTAACTCAAGCAGAAACTACAGACCACCATCTGCTCCGATGGAACAATTTCACACAAGAAAATATTATATGGCAGCTACAAGCAAACATTATCATCGATTTCAACTTGAAAACATTTGAGTTAATTGCCAAACGTGACCCAAACCAGCAAAATGGACCAATTTACCATTTAAATTAATCAAATCAAACCAAACAAAATAGAAGCTTCACCACAAATCAATAAAATTTAATCACATTAAGTGCAATCCGTAGCCAAAAACTCAAATATTCTGCGAACCGTACTCAAACTACTCAATGCTGTAAATTAGTTTATAAATGAATTAATTTCGTATTCAGGAGCTCATGTACTAAATAAATTAGAGTCCCTTCTTCGTTTTATATTCAGTGCTGATAGGGCGCTGTTAATTGCTATGATCAGAAAGTCATTAGGGATAGAATTAAATTACTAAATATAGTGCCGATAGTTGTAATGTCCTTTGAAGGGGTCAATTAGGGTTGAAATGGGTTCTTTTCGTAGAAATCGTAAAAGGTGGTTAAAGGATAAGTAGATACTAGGTGTTGCCAGCGGCTTCGCCCGCTACAACTCGAAAATTATCCCACAGGAAGATAAAATCGGGATAAAAATCTATCCTATGTGTCAATCCAGGTTATAAGCTATCTGTGCATTTTATCCAAATCTGTTCAGTCTTTTAGCGTGAAAGCGTAACAAACATTCTCACAAACTTTCGAATTTATAATATTAGTACGGAGTAGGATAAGCTTATGCCCACGACTTTATTAGTTGTTTAGAAAATGTCGTACTCGTTTTTTCTAAAACTAATTTAATTTATTTCATTTGAATATGCTTTTAGTCTGCTGTAGGAACATTATCGAATTAGAAAAAAAGAAATTAAAAAACAAAATATCAAAATGTTTAGAGGCCACATCGCGAGCATTCGCCAATCGCGATGTGGCCAATCCAATTCAATGATGTAGGTACCTACTTCAAAAAAGTGGGTCAAAACCATTACATTACAAGCTCTCGATAAAGGAGTCATCTCTCTGACGAACTAAAACCCACTAACGTATCAATGGCTCAATGCCGACATATCTTCCTAATTATCCGTATAGAAAACAAAGAACTCTATTATCAGTTTCCACCACATTTAGACATCATGTTTTTACGACCGAGCCGGTCAATCGGAACTTTTTTATCCCTGGCATTCGCCACATATGCTACCCGGTTAATGAGGTCAGATCTTTTTCGGGTCCAATTGAAAATGGGGCCGTGATATATCTTCTAGCAATATCTCATGGGGAACACTTATGTACGGAGCTTGGGGAGTAATAGATTTTTTAGAGAAGAATTTAGTGCTGGGGAAGTTAGATTAGGTTTAAGGCGTGTTGTGAATTTAGTGGAGAGTGAGTTCAAAATTTGTGCTTTTGTTTGACAATAAAATAATTTAATAACATTCCAAAATCTAGTGTTTATTTTATTTATCACTGCTTTAATTATCAAACAAAATATTCATTAGGTTTCTTTGTTGAAAACTTGTGCGGTTATGTGTAGTATTTGCCAAATAAAATGGACGTCACGTGAGTTCTCGTGACAGTGCTATGCAGTATTATAATGTACTCTGTGGTGCTATGGTTAGCACGCAGTCTTTAGGAGACACTGTTAACTTTGCTAGTAACAAAATAAATTGAAACCCCTGTAACGCAGAGTGCTTTGGAGCGGCAATGACATCCTGAAGGTTATTAATAAAAAGCCGTACTGCATCATTATGGCACATTGGGTACGTGTCCATGTACAGTCAACAGCAGAAGTAGCTCAACATTTCGTATTTTATATTATTGTATGTACAGAACTGCAGCTATATCTTTTAACTTTTCTGAAGATTATTCAATTAAATATTCCTAACCCGTCAATAACTTGTTAGTAACGTGTTATTTCTATAAAGTTTTTTGTTTAAAACCTGCTTTGAAACTTTAAATAGTGTTCATCTACTTCTGGTGCTGACTGTACATATGAGTATACCCGGTGCGTCAGGTGGATGCAGCAGAAATATGAAATAAGAAATATTTTAAATCTTTTATTCCATAAATGTTACTAACATAATTTATAAGGAGTATGTATTACTAACATCATATGGATCAAGTTCTGAATTAAAGTATTTTTACTTTATTTCTACACCTTCACAATACTATTAACATTGACGGCTTTCAAATCATCATCTTCCTGCCCAGCCCCATTCTACTTGGAGTCGGTGCACCACGTTTCTTCTTCCATTGTCTCGTGTCAGACGTCATGGCATCATTTACTCCTTTTTCTGTCATACAGGGTGTTAGGTTAAACGAGGGGCATATTGAAGAAGGGTATTCAGTATTCGATTCTCGTCCTAAATATGTAAAAAAACTGTAGTATTAATTTGTGACATAATAGGGTAGTTAACAAAAAATATCTAATTAGTCCGTCAGATAGATTTCCAAAAAATATTGAACACGTATTTTTTCTTTTTTCACGTGAACAAACTATAAAGAAGATACAGTGCTTTGAAAACTCGTGTGACGTAATTTTCTAAGACATTAGTATGACATTATTTACAGGTGAGAGACGTCACCACCCCCCACTCAAATCTTTGACGGGTTTTATCTTCGTACATTTTTATTGATTTGATAAAACAAAAAATACTTATCCAATATTTTTCGATAATCTAACAAACGGACTAATTAGAATCATTTTTTTTAAGTCAGTAAACATCCCTTTTGTCCCATTGCCCCCGCACGCTCTCCAGATCTCTCTTTATTAGACGTTTCTGTTTCGCCATTGTCCTACGCCTGTTTTATTTGAAGGAAAAATGGATTATACCTAAAAGTTATTGATATGCGCACATTTTCTGTGATAAACGCATGGGTGGCGAGACTTTTCCGAAATGTTTGGTATGTTTCTGTCTGTTATTTATCAGTGTTTTTTTCATATTTTTATTAGTATCATGTAAGCATGCCGTATTGCGGGTTTAAATATGTCCCTCGTTTAAACTAACATACTGTATATCGTACTCACACAGTTCATGCTTCTTTTCTTTGGCCCGTCTCTCTCTCTCTCCATCCATCAGCACACAAATCAGACAAAATAAATTATTTGACGCCTCACACTTTGATAATGACTTTCATAAATAGCGAAAGGGAGTCTCAGACTTCTACTGACTAAAAACCACCCATGTTCTTTCTGAGCTCTATATGTCGAGGCCGCGGTAACTTGTGAACAACCCGCAGCCCCGACGGGAATGTAAACGACCCTTTTTTTTTTGGCGGGTGGAAAATCATCAAATAACCCCTCCCGCTCTTAGGCAGAGCGAAAGGGAGTGTCAGACTTCTACTGACTAAGAACCACCTATGTTCCTTCTTAGCCCTCCTCAATCCTTCCAACCCGCGGCCCCGACTGACGCGGCTGAGACGAGAGATTCTCTCCCTCTCGCGTTCCGCCACCTCCTTCGCTAGCATCACTGCTTCACAGAAGGAGGCGACGGCGTCCCATTCCTCCTCGCCCCGGACCATGGCTTGCACCAGGGCCGGGCGCGAGAGGTAGCCGCCGCCGATCGCCGCTACGAGAACACGGCGGGGTCCACCCAAGCGGGGCAAACCTCCACCGTATCCTCCGGCCGATCCTCACAACGGTGGCATCCAGGCGTTCCCTCCCGCCTGATTCGGTGCAGGTACCTCCCGAAACAACCGTGTCCTGTGAGGACCTGCGTCAGACGGAAGGTGAGGACGCCGTGGCGCCTCTCTAGCCACTCCTCAAAGACTTACCGCCACTATCGTGGCGTGCCCTGCACGTGGTTGCGACAGTCGCTGTCTCCATGTCGCCTCTAAACGTCTGTCGAGATATAAACGACCCCTTTTTTTTTTTTGGTGGGTGTAAAATCATCGAATAACCCCTCCCGCTCTTGGGCAGAGCGAAAGGGAGTGTCAGACTTCTACTGACTAAAAACCACCCATGTTCCTTCTTTGCCCTCTATGTCGAGGCCGCGATAACCAGAGGACTACCCGCGGCCAATAAACGACCCATTTTTTTTTTTTTGGTGGGTGTAAAATCATCGAATAACCCCTCCCGCTCTTGGGCAGAGCGAAAGGGAGTGTCAGACTTCTACTGACTAAAAACCACCCATGTTCCTTCTTCGCCCTCTATGTCGAGGCCGCGATAACCGTTGGACCATGTTGCTGACATCTCTTTGAGGCGCGCGTGGAACACGAACGCGCCGTCGACACGGCCTGTTTTCGTCGTGAGACGGACGGACGGCGAGTTAGCCCATCACTCACCGTCCACAGGCCCGCGTCTACGGTGGCCGGAGGTCATCGCGGGACCCCCGACGCCCGGAGCGCCTCCCGCGGCGGCTGGGACGAGAGGTTCTCTCCCTCTCGCGTTCCGCCACCTCCTTCACCAGCATCACTGCTTCGCAGAAGGAGGCGACGGCGTCCCATTCCTCCTCGCCCCGGACCATGGCTTGCACCAGGGCCGGGCGCGAGAGGTCGCCGCCGCCGATCGCCGCTACGAGAACACGGCGGGGCTCCGCCCAAGCGGGGCACACCTCCACTGTGTGCTCCACCGTGTCCTCCGGCCGATCCTCGCAATGGTGGCATCCGGGCGTTTCCTCCCGCCTGATTCGGTGCAGGTACCTCCCGAAACAACCGTGTCCGGTGAGGACCTGCGTCAGACGGAAGGTGAGGGCGCCGTGGCGCCTCTCAAGCCACTCCTCAAAGAGGGGACTTACCGCCACTATCGTGGCGTGCCCTAATAAACGACCCCTTAAATCTAAATTACGTCCACAATAGATGAATCAGGTCAATGATATTTACGATAACTGTCCACAGACTAAATATCATTATGTGCATACGCTCACATTAATCTTGGTCATAAAGGTCGGTTCCAAGCTGCAGTGCCAATATTGCAATAACACTTGGCATATGGATTACGAATAAATGAATATTTATTACTGGTTTTGTTTGTGTAGATTTTTAATTCGAAGCGAACTCATCAGCCTAGGCATTTCCAGAGTTTGTTGGGATTGGCTTTCAGTTAAACTGGATGCAGCTAAGTATCAATTTATACTAGTAATTTACATGGAACGATTGCCTATACGACCTCCGCAAACCAGTTAATACTAAGTTTATTTTTATTTATTTATTCATCAAACAATTCTCATTGTGTTAGAATTTTACAAGATAATGATACATGAAATCATAACAGTAGCAATAAAATCAAACACAAAGCATACAAAAAAACAAATGTAAAGTAAACCAAAAAAATCAAATCCAAAGCAAAACAAAAAATCAAAAAAAATATTACTATGTCATCATTCAAAGCAAGTTTACATGTCAAATCACAAGAAAGCACAAAACAACCATATATTTTCTATTTCACGTAGGTACATAAATCAACTGAGAAATAAATTTATTAGTAATATGGAACCTCTTGGTAAGACTGGTTGACAGACTTTCGGGCTACTGATTACCTGTTAAGACTATCATAGTTCTTCGAATGACAATAAGGACCAGCGGTTTACTGATTTTTCCGAGGCACGGAGGAAACTCTGTATGTAATGGTGCGTCACCTAGCCACGGACCAATCTATTAAAGGGTGGTTTAACTTAATGATTATATCGGTACGGCTGTTATTATAGCTCCTCAAGTCACATCTTGTATAGATCTTGTGAAAGTACTTCTCAGAGAGCAAATACCCATAAGCAAGACGTATCCTTTATTCTCCCCAATGAAAACAAATAAAAATCCAATCTCAACTCCAGCCATCGCACCACACTCGATGTCAATCATTTACACCAGAGATATCAAAGGAGACACGAGACGATTCATAATTTTCTTCATAACCTCGTATCGACCGAAGGGCATTAATATCTCCAGATTTATTTCTCTGCCCACAATCTTCTGACCGGTCATAAATCATGGCCGAAAGCCGAAGCCGAGGCTTGCCCTCCGTGGACATCACGCGTAAACGTGAATTATGGTCATTGTTATCCGATCTCGGATTGTAAGAAATTGCGCGAATTTCCCCGTTTGTTTTTGATTGGGTTTATGAAGGTCATATTTCTAGATATTGCGGGGTGTAAGTAATGGAATCGGGATATGTTGTGAGATTAGTTTGGCTTAGGCATGGTTGGAGGGAGAACAAATAGGGGTACATTAACCTTTTCCAAGAGGCTCATTTAGAGTTTATTGACTTCGTTCAGTCATATCGAAAGTGCTTGACTACGGGGCATTTTATGTGAAATTGTACGAGTAGTTTCAATGAAGGTTTATTTTTTCTGTTGGTTTATTTTGTTGATATTAGTCCCATCTCGACTATAAGAGTGAAGGAAGAGAGAGTGCAACTGTGTATCTACAAACTCTTTGGTCCAGTGGGTTCGATTCCCGGGTCGGGCCAAGTATTTTAGTGGATTTTTCCATCAAGAATTTCTCAGACTCCTTCGAGAAGGAGCCGTCCGTTTATACCTGGTATTATACAGGGTGTAAATCAAACCTTTACACATACGTCAACCAAGCATTCTGTACATCAAACTAAATACGCCCCCACGCAAAAACTTTTGCTGGGTAAATACTTTTTTTTATTGGGGTCAAAAATATTAAAATGGTCATAGAGGTAATTTAAATAAAGTTAGAACCTGAAAAACTAGTATTTACAAAAACAGCTGCGCAAAATTTGGAACTTTGACTCCCAATATCTCCGTAACTTGGGGGTTTCCAGGTATGGTCTAGAACAAAAAAATGATCGCAGTGGTGGAGAAAACAAGTGCCCTTCGTTTGCGTTAAGGGTGCTTTTACACCCTTTATACATAGCCTCTAAAACCGTTATTTCAATAAAGATAATATTGCTGGACGCAATGAAATTCACGGTCACTAAACCATTGACGCAGATAAATATCCTTTTTTTTCTTCACGTCGCTGGTACGACATTTTTTTTACAATAGGAACATTGACTCCGTGAGTTAATCAAAATGTTTTATGTATGTTATTCCCGAACATGATCGCATGGTAAAGAGATTTTATCAAATAATATTTATCTCACAAGTTGAGAGACTCAGTCTTTTGAACCCGTTCGTGAACTAACGCCCTTAGGGTCAAGTAGGACTATGTGAAACAGTGTGAAGTGTTATTTTCTATTTTTGCCATTGTGGGGTCGTTTTTGGGAAATAATGGATGATAAGTTGCATCAGTGTATGTCGACAATCACCAACTTTTCTTATCTTTTATCTTTATTTAAATTGCTTAAACAGGGTGTAAATCAACCCTTCACACATACGTCAACCAAACATTCTGTACATCAAACTAAGTACTTACCCCTACGCAATTTTTTTTGCTGGGAAACGACTTTTTTTTTTGGGGTCAACAATCACATTTTACGGTAAAACTCAATGTAGCACTATTAAAACATTGTGTTAGTGGGTGCTTTGAATAGTAAACGGGTCATGGAGGTAATTTAAGTAAAGTTTTAACCTGAAAAACTAGTATTTACAAAAACAGCTGTGCAAAATTTGTAACTTTGACCCCCAATATCTCCGTAACTAGGGGGTTCCCAGGTATGGTCTAGAACTAAAAAAATATCGCAGTAGTAGGGAGAACCTTCGCACCTTCGTTTGCGTTAAGGGTACTTTACACCCTTTATATAAATAAAGATAGAAGTCCTGACTGACTGACTCATCAACGCCCAACTCAAACCCTTTGACCTAGAAAGCTGAAATTTTTGACAGAGGTTCCCTTTTTCAGTACTTCTCCCTGTTCTCTCTTTGAACTTTCACTAACATGGGATTTAATGATAATAGCAAATGAGACCCATTCATACCTACAATATGGGATCAAAAACTGGATTCCGATGATATTAAATGTGTGTTTTCACGAAAAGGCACTTTAAACTTCGCATTGAGTATTTACATTTTCATCTTTCAGAATCTCAAGAACTGTTTATTTTCAAATGTCTTAGAATACCGTGAAAAAGAAAATAAGTAGGTATATACAAGTAAGAATGGCTGTGTTCTCTTGATGTCAATCTAAATTTGCGATAATCTATCTTCAAGTAAAAAGGTTCTATCCTAAGAGATAACATATTTTTGATACATTCTTCTTAGTTTCCTATCAATAATTTGCTAAGCTATGCGTATTCATGTAAGTAAAACTAAGTATGGAATTAACATTATAAGTAAGGCAATGAAAAGATAATTTATGACATTTTACACGAATTTTATACTTTTAGCAGCATGACGAATATTTATAATTATGATAATCTTATGACTACATTTTAATAAAAAATATCAGCATACTAATCTGTTAAGAGACATTTATAAATAATAAATTGAGCAGCAAATGTTTAGTCAGTTAATACTAAGTCGAATAGGCCTATTTTCTGTAATTTATGTTTGTTATATTGACCTTAGGACCTTTAAATACAAAAGAATCCGAACCATTAAGGAACCAGGTGTCTTTTTTATGAGCATCATCTCATTAACTTCATCGCTGTTTCTGTCACTAATTTCTTATTTTTCTCATCAGCTTAATAGTCCAAATACTACTAAAGACAACGACGTTATAAACTGGCAATTAAAGTTGCTAGTGGCACATTAGCACCGGACTGTTAATGCTCAGGCATGGAGTAAGTAAGGGAAAATGGAGTCTACACGTGCGGAAGAAACGTGTTTCACGTTTGAATAAACATCGTTATAATATATGGCAACCATGGCAGTCGTCAATAAGGAAATACTGCATAATAATATAATGCGAACAATAAACTAATGTTAGGTACATTTTTCGTGATGGCAAGATGTTCGATTTGTTTTCTTTTCTTCACGATTTAATAATAGTTTTTTTGGTTTAGTTCACGGAACAATAAATTACACACTATACATGGTTACCAAAGAATTTTATAAAACTATATTATTGTGAGACGTACTTTATACTTATGCAAATCTTATATTGATAATTAAAATTGGAATAAAAACCTTCATTTATCAATATTTCTTACAAAATATGTTGCAAATGAGGTGAGCTCCAACAAATAGCGTGCGTGCAAGGTTCATCTGGATGTTTACCATCAATTTCAGCAAAGCTTAGATCTGTATTAATTTACAAACCGTGACTTCAAAACCGGAGAACCTGTAGTAAGTACTCTATAAAAATATGTTTCCAACCCACAGTTATATACCTCTGAACACTCTATTTCTTCATACTCCATGTTAAATGCTCATAGTAACAAAGGCGTTTATTTGAACTTATCAGCGTTCGGTTTGGCAACCTGCCATCGAGCGTGTCAATGCCTACTGTTTGGGCTAGCTTTAATATTTAAGTTGGCTACTGTTGGCTATTTGTTAGCACGAACAGGTTGAGAATGTTGGTAAATAGCCGGGCTATATATCAAATTAATCTGGGTGATTTTTCGGAGTGACTTTGAAGGGATGGAGATGTTTTATTCAGTAATTCAAAATTTATTTTAGGTTAGTTCTTATGTTATACCTGTTTATAACCAAATTTTTAATAGTAAGAAAAAGAAACGGGATGAATATTTATTTGGCAAATACCAAAATGAACAGAACAAAAAAAAACTACCATCTAAATAAATAAAAAAAGAGAGTGTTTATCTCTCGGCTGCGCCAAATAGAACCAATTAAGCAAGCAGTACATATTCGATGAAATAAGGTCCCTGATATCTATCTATCTTTATAAATAAATTTCTTCTGTACGTGTGTTTGTCACTAAACTCCTCCTAAACGGCTGGACCGATTTTGATGAAAAGTTTCGTTTGTGTTCAAGTGGATTCGAGAATGGTTTAGATTTACAATTGGGCCCGGTAGGTGGCGCTGCTGTCCGGGCAGGACAACGTCTGCCAGGTCCGCTAGTCTATTTATACAACAGGCAAAGCTAATTGACTGATGATCAACGCAAATGTCAAATCCTTAAAGTTATAAACTTTAAATTTTGCAAAAGTATTCCTCTTAAACGTAGGCATCTAATAAGGAAGGACTTTTCAAAATTCAACCCCCAAAGGGGCGAAATAGGGGGACAAAGGTTTAAATATTTCCGACATTCACGCGGTAAGCCACGAGTAAAAGCTAGAATGAAATAAAGAGACTGCCCTTCTTGTTTTTGTCTGTCGTTGCTTGACGATTTTCTGGTTTTCCCCACAAATGAGCGACCGTAATATACACAGGATGATCGCGTGTTTGTGCGAACTATAGACAAAATTACAGAAAGTTATTAAACATCGACTATTTATTATGGACATTGAATGTATGAATTATTTCTAAAACTGTGTTAAGATTTGCATCATGTACTTAGAAATTATCACACTAATATTATAAAGGCCAAAGGTTTGTTAGTGTGTGAGTGTGTATGTTTGTTACTTCTTCACGCAAAACTAATGAACGGATTTAGATAAAATTTAGTATACACATAGTTTATAGCCGGAATTGACACATAGAATAATTTTTTATCCCGATTTCATCTTCCCGTGGGATCATTTTCGAGTTGTAGCGGGTGAAGCCGCTGGCAACTGCTAGTCAGCAATAAAGTCGAAAATGCAACAAAAACCACAACCCAGCACTTTACAGCAATAATTCACTTTCACCACGTAATCATATTTCGTCCTCAAACTCCTGAAGTTTTCAGCCGAAGCGACTGTGGGCTCCAAACTGTAATAAAGCCAGCCCTTTACTGCAATTTCAGTTCATTCATTCAGCAATAAAACTCAAAAGGAAGTGTTGACAAATATCAAGAAGTAGCTGCGATAAGGGATACCATTTTTTAAAGTGAAATAGAGGACAAATTGTAAATTTTTGTCATTGATTTGCTGTTTAAACTTTTGGGCAAGTAAAATCTATTGTTAAGTTATTTTGACATCACAGGATATTTTAGTGGCTGCGGGATGTTGTAAGAGATACCGCGGCCTTGATATATAGGGCTAAAAAGGAACAAGGGTGGTTTTTAGTCAGTAGAAGTCTGACACTCCCTTTCACTCTGCCCAAGAGCGGGAGGGGGGGTTATTTGATGATATCCCACACCCCAAAAAAAAATATTTTGGTCAGCAGACAATTCAACTATTTGTTGAAGAATTTTGTCTGCCTCGCTGTTCTAGTGATCGCAAGCGTAACTGCTGTGCATAAGGGTTTGGTTTGGTCAAGTGTTATTAGGTTTTTCCACTAAGAGTTTCTAAGTAAAAGCTGCCGAGTATGGATTTGTGCCCGGTTGATGGTAATAGGCTCGTCCCCCAATATATGGAACTAAACATAACGTCATAACAGTTAACATAATTTTCAGGAATTTTAAAAATAACTGACGACTTGTGAGTGTACTTGTTGGGTACAGTCAGCAGCGCCAATATGTAAATATTTAGCAACGTTTAGTAGAAATGTTCACCTACTGTACCTATTGATGTAACTTTCATGTTACATAACGAAATTAGAGTAGGCACAAAACCAGGAGAGCTGGAAAGAAATGGGGGAGACCTTTGGCCAGCAGTGGGCCAAAATAGGCTAATTTAAAAAAATATTTTGGAACCCTTATTATCACAAAGTAGGTCAAATCTCAAAATAGTAATTGCATTTCACGAGTAATTCGCGATTCAACTTTGCTAAGTGTATACATATTATTGCTCGTGACTGTACACTTTTTCCTCATCCTTCGGGAATAACAAAGCATAATGTTACGAGTATGTTTATATCACTACGTTCTTTAATACAACTTTGAAGTTTTTGCAAGCTATTTCTTTTTTTTTTCATTTTCGACTCTTGAATAATGAAATTGTTGACCAAAACGTTACAAAAATTTTCAATTCCCATAAAATAAATGGTAGTGGTTCTCCATCAAAGGATCAAAAATCGGAAGGATAATCTCCAATTTTTATCATTCTTTGGCGGAAAACTTTATCTTCCTTTCACGTTCATCTTTAATCTCACTTGACTAAGCGATGGAATAAAATAAAGTTTTTGAGCCAAGCTATGCCATGAAAGCATTCAAAGACTAAAATGTCTTAGAATATTTTTTTTTGAACTATAGGTCTCTGATCGCAAGCGTTGCTTTTGCTTTTTTTTATCTGTCTGCCTGTTTGTTTCGTCTTATCTTACAAACAGCTGGACCGATTTTGATAGGGCTGATACTGGCAGATGGTTTATGTTATAAATAGTGACTCATGTTTTATTTTAGACTAGCACTTACCAGCGGCTTGATCCGCTACAACTCGAAAATTATCTCAAGGGAAGATAAAATCGGGATAAAAACTATCCTGCGTTAATTCAGGTTATAAACTATCTGTGTACCAAATTTAATCCAAATCCGTTCAGTAGTTTTTGCGCGAAGAAGTAACAAACATATACCTACACACTCACAAACTTTCGCTTTCATAATATTAGCGTGAATGTGTTATAAATGGTTAGGGTCTTGATCTTAGAAATTTTAAACATTATCTAATTAAAAAACCGAGTAATATTTTTATAATAATTTAATGCGTACAAGGTCACAAGGCGCAGCTAGTAATGAATTAGTTTCGAGTCAAACTCTGCCACCTCGTTAATAGAGTAAAGTAGTGAACTCGGACCGGTCCGAGCAAGCTGAGCACCTTAAGTAGGTGGAGTTGATTAAGGAGCAGGACAGAAGGTGCCTCATTTGTTAGCGATGTGGCTTTGCAGTCACATTTTACCCTCATCGAACTAAGTTATACCTACAGGTGGGCCCCACCAGGCTTTATAGTTGGTAAAGAGATTTCGAGTTGGTCCATGGCGTTGATATGTTAAAGGAGATAAAAACGGTGGGCCCAAATGTAATAAGTTGAGATATGATCTCAAAAATTAGTCATGTTTTTTTATCTAAGAATATGAAAAATCACTTCAATTCTCAATCTGGAAGCGGAGAAATATGAAAAAGATAGTTTTCCTGAGATTGTCGATTCAGTAATCGATTACACGGTTACGAAAATAAAACTTTTGCACTAAACAATTAACTCAAAGTAATTAAATGCACTGTATATACTTATATGCAACATATTGCATATAACTACAGTCATAATAATAAATCATTTATAAATTAATTACTGAAAAACCAATTTTAATGATTATCGATTTCATATCCATTCAAATATCTCTTATATTTTTAGTCTATGTCACTGACATGACAGCTGACTGACATTGACACTAGACAGTGGCCGACTGTTCTTGTTTGTTTACTCGTTTCATGTTTTCCGATGCGTTTTGAGTGCTTTACCGATTATTCGTAATTTTTCACGACCACTGCTTTGTATTTTACGGATTCTGACCCTGCCTACCTTGTAAGACCCTTGCTTTCACCTTGGACACCGAAGATCGCTTAGGAATCAGCTGTTAGTTAAGATTGTAACATAACCTCACTTTTACTTAATCTCTTATATCTCTGTTCTCAGATTGACAAAATCCGCAGAATTTTCAGTGAAAGGTTGATAATATATAAGCTATTAATTGACACCACTTTCATCTTCTTACACCTAGGCCCAAGAAACCTTTCAGTATGAAATCCTTTCAGTCTCCTTTCGGTATTAAGATACCGTGGATCAATTATCGAACACCACGCGAGTAAAGTCATTTGAAATTTCTAAAATTTCTTCTTCTCTTCACTTTTGATCACCCAATGAGGTCTGTTCCAAATCGCTCTAATTTTAGCGGTTCTGTGTTTTGGCTATCCAGTTTTCGAACTACTTTAATAAGATCATCAACCTATTCAGTTGACACACATTCCCGTCCGCCCGTGATCTCCTTTCCAGCACTTTATTTTTTTTAAATATGTATGTCCTTATTTTAAGTATGCTTTTCTAATTTTTTGTGTTTTTTTTTGACAATTGTTCTGGTCCTGTGTCAAACCAATAAATACTTTTTTTTTCACTTTCTTCACATTCCTTTTCGTAGACTCTGTTTGCAAGACCTGCCGGGGCTGCGAGTTTTTTTTTTTTTTTTATTGGGACAAGCCCGCCTCACTATTCCCAAACCACTGTAACTTCTGTAAGCCAGAATCAACAGTGGCGACCACAAGAAAAGCGCCGAGACAATGAAGCTCGACGAAGTCCCAGAGAAATGATTTGACTGTCTTGGATCCCGCAACGAAATTAATCAGAAAGGAATAGCGGAGGAGTAGGAAAAACAGAAATTTCCACTTCCCTCCATATCAGCAGGACACAGAAAAGAACAAGGCCAATAGGCACACAGGGACGCATACAACTGGGATAAGCCCAGTTGCCTAGCACCACGGATATTGTTGTCATTAATATTACTGGGTCCTAAGTTGTGAGCTGTTATATCTGATTCCAATAATAGGTATGACAAAAATGCTTGAACGCACGGAAATTTGTTCTAGTTTCTACAAGGTCCGTATAGTAAATAACTCCGGATGTAACCTGTACACTATCCAACATAATATTGCGTTCATTCTGCCAAAGACTACACTCCCATAAAATGTGATGTGCAGATTGTTCATACTCGCAGTCAGATGTAGAACATTGACAAAAAGGCGACGCAACAAGCTTGAAGGAAAATAATTTACTCTTAAAGTTACCATGACCAGTGAGAAATTGGGCAACACAGTGATCCACCTCCAGCCATGTCCTGGCCAGCCGCTCACGAACGGATGGAAAGAACTGGTGGAGGTGTCGGCCTTTGATGGAATTATCCCACCTACATTGCCATTCTGACAAAAGATCCTCCCAGACGTCAGTCTGTGGTTTAAGTAATCTAGCTATTTGGGGCTGCGAGTTGTTCGACAGAAAATCCGCGGCCCCGCACACAGAGGGCTAGGAAGAAACATGGGTGGTTTTTAGTCAGTAGAAGTCTGATACTCGCCTCCGCTCTGCCCAAAGCGGGAGGAGTCATTTCATGATATCCATCCTAAAAAAAAAAAAACCTCTGTTTGCAATAACACTCTCTTTATCAAAGTCTAGTACAATAACAATTTCCTCCAAAAGAATCTATCTCAGGTGATATTAAATTCATAACATTTTGTGCTACTGCGGTTACCTCGAGACAAAGATCAGACACAGACGAGAAAATAAAACTTTATTTCCTAGGTATCCCTAAGGAGCTACCGATCATAGGAAGTGCGAGGAATAACGTGTAATAACACTTATGTTTGTGTTTTAATATTTACTTTTCAATCTTATGAAATTTATATTTATGGTGTTTTATGAAATTGTACGCAAAGCAACAGAAGTAGCTTAACATTTCGGAATTTCAATTGTGTGATCTACGGGGCTTCAGATATTGTTTTTAATATTTGAGAAGATTATACTTTGAATTAATATTCCTTACTCTTCAATAACTTAGTTTAGTTTAGTTTAACTGGGCTTTTAACCGCACTTAGCCTCTTGATTGGGCTATTGTGCGATGTGTGATGTTTAGAGAATACCTACTCCAACCAACATAGGTCGCCAAAACTGTAGCAGCCTTCTCAAACTACTGCAGGCTTCCGGGAGAGCGAATGGGGATCGTAGAGTTTGTGACCGGTGATCTGCCACGCTTATGCACTCTAGGAGTACGTACCGTCTACAATAACTTGTTAGTAACGATAAATATCTATCTACCAAGTTTTTATAAAAAAAGGCTTTGAAACTTTGAGTTGCAATTATCAAATTCTGATGGTGAATGTACGGTCGGTTACTAAAGTGGATAAGCGACCGCACAAAGCAATAGCTTGACGTTTAGTTTGGACTTACGACCTTTTACTTTCACGACAGATATTGTCGTCACCAACTGATTGTGGTTCATAATTTCAACATTTTAATAAAAGTCACGATGGCCTAGCGGTTTAGCGCGTTCGGATAGATCTATAGTTAATCAGTAAGTAGTGCGTTCTAATCTCACGCAGAAAGTTTTACACTTTTTGTAAGTATTTACTTGATTGGAGGTAATGAGACAGAAATATTATACTCTTTATCAAGATAAAGAACATAATATTTCTTTTATTTCTATTTATAATAATTTTTCTTTACGAACTTCTTACTTGTTCGCTTTGTTCACCCATTTCGTAAAGTTTGTAAGGTAGATCACAGAAAAATAAGTCAAGAATTATAATTTCTGTGAGGTAGACATGAGTTTTATGAATATGTTACTGGATGAACGTTGTCGATTGGGTTATAGTCGTTGATTAGTGACGTGTGGTTTAATTGATAGCAGTATTGTTGTTGATATTTCTCAAAATGCAGGCACATATTAATATTGAGGCGAGGGCGACTATTATTGCTCCGCATAAAAGTGATGTTAATAGATTACAATTATCAGAAAAAAACGGAATAAATGTGAGTATTATATTTAAGAATTGTAACTTAAACTGTTAGTAGAAATAAAGATAATATCGTTTGGTGACATAATGAATTCATTAATTGTTTTTTAAATTCATCATGAGGCTTAAAAGATAAATAATTAGTGTTTATTATTGGATTCATAAATGAAGGGTTTGGGTAAATTAAACACTTATGAACCAATAACTTAATATATTTTATAATGTTTTGATGACAGCAATGCAGTGCGTGCTAGCGGCGCGACACAAAAAACACATAGAAAGATGGCACTGCTCGCTTACTTCGTAATACCTTAACACCTCCCCTCGAAGTCGGGAGCAGATCTTCGACATCTACATACATTCATCCATCATCCCTAAATTACGCAGACATTCATGATGTTTTGTTCCACTCAGACCTTTGGTCAAAACATCAGCAGGCATTCGATCAGTACACAAATATCTAAGATCAATTACACCTTGTTCGCACTTATCGCGAATAAAGTGGTGCCGTACATCAATGTGTTTTGTTCGTGAATGGTAGTTCTTACTTTGGGCAAGTTTAATCGCACCCTGGTTATCATTGAATAGTATCACACACTCACACTTAACCTCAATGCTATTCAAAACATCACGTAAATACATGGCTTCTTTAGTACATTCGGATATAGCCATGTATTCGGCTTCGGTGCTAGATAAAGCAATGGTTCGTTGCTTTCGCGCTTCCCAGCTGACTGGAGCACCTGCAAAAATAAATGCGAAACCGGAATAGGACCTACGATCTACTGCATTCCCTGCCCAGTCTGCATCAACCACACCAAAAAGAGGCAAGCCGGTTCTTTCATACACTAGTCCGTAATCTGATGTACCTCGCAAATATCTTAACACACGTTTAGCAGCCTTCCAATGTGCAATGTCGTAATTTGTGTTGAACTGACTTAAAAAATTAACGGCATACGCGATATCTGGTCTTGTTGACACTGCCAAGTGCATTAAGGCGCCAATCAAACTCTGATACGGATATTGTTCCATTACATCATTTCTTACACACTCAGGCTTCTCTAGTTTTACATTTACATCCATAGGCGTGATAGCAGATTTACACTCACTCATACCGAAGCGTTCCAAAACTTTATCAATATATGATTTTTGACTTAAGTACACTCTATTTTCATCATCACGACTAAATTCAATTCCTAAACAAGTAGATATTTTCCCCATATCTTTCATTTCAAATTCACTTCCTAACTGTTTCTTTACATTTTCCATCCATATCTTATCATTTGTCGCTAGAATCATATCATCGACATATATACCTATCAACATTAGTCGTTCACCCTTTCTCGCAACAAACACACAAGGTTCCTGTGGCAATGATTCAAAACCAATATCATTCAACATTCTTGCTAACCTTTTATACCACTGCAAACCTGATTGTCGCAAGCCATATAAAGATTTTTTTAATAAACAAACACTATCCACACATTCATCAAGAGTTTCATGCCAGCGTTTAGCTGTCTGTAGTATATCCTTGTCTGTTATTATATTCTTCTTGGAACCGACCTTTTCACTGTCGATTACTTTCTTTAGAAGGTCGCTTAACTGATCTGGGATTTCCATATAGACTTCTTCATCTAGAGAACCATTCAGGTAAGCCGTTACTACGTCCATTTGATGGATTTCTAGTCCTAATTCAGCCGACAGAGCAGCTATGAGTCTTATGGATGACGATCTCACAACAGGCGAAGACGTCTCATGAAAATCCTCCCCTGGCCGTTGTGAACATCCTTTTGCGACAAGGCGTACTTTCTTGCCAGTACTTTTGGTACTAAACACGAATCTGCTTCCAATAACCTTGCGTTGTTTTGGTCGTGGTACAATTTCCCAGGTTTTGTTCTTTATCTGAGACAGATACTCATTTTTTAGAGCAGATGTCCACAAATTCAAGTCGCTTCTCTTCTCTATATCTTTCCACGTCACTTGTTCTATTATTGCTATCCCTGCACTTATGTGTTCATTGGATTCATCTGATTCATCTGATTCATTATTACTATCTGTAGTATTATTCTCGTTCACTGTGTGATATTCTTTCCGCGGTCTGCCCGCGTGACCAGTACGAATTAGGCGGGGTCTTCCTCTTCCTCTTTTAGAGGGTTCTATTAAGTTTTCCCATGAAACAGTTGACTTCCTTTTTCCATATAATTGACTTCTATCTCTATCCTCTTGTGGTTCTTGAATTCTTTCAAGTGATCTTCTTGATCTAGCAACATTTTTGTTAGCTTTTAATATCTTGCACTTATCTTCCTTTCTTTTATTGTTCGCATTAGACGCATGAAATTCTATTCTCACTTCTTCTTCATCAGTATCTTCTTCGTCATCAAGTATTTCTTTATATTCATGACTAAACGCTGTCTCATTCATAAACTTCATGTCACGGGTAATGATAATCTTTCTTGTTGCAGGATCATGTATCCTATATGCTTTAGATTGAATATCATAGCCTACAAATATTCCTAGCTGTGAACGTGACTCAAACTTTCTTTTTGGTTTTCCCTTATCTTTATAGTAAGCCTTCGAGCCAAACACATGCATATATATGACTGTAGGTTTCTTTCCTTTCCACAGCGTAAAAGGTATTTGACCATTTAAGGCTGTTGTTGGACAACGGTTTCTTATATAATTAGCGGTATTTACCGCTTCAGCCCAAAATGAAGGAGGACTTCCGGCTTGATGCATCATACATCGTGCCATTTCGACCAATGTCCTGTTCTTCCTTTCGGCAATTCCGTTCTGTTGAGGCGTATATGGCGCCGTCAATCTTCTTCTAATTCCTGCCTTCTTCAAATAATCATCAAACTCATTATTCACATATTCTCCACCGTTATCAGATTGAAGATTCTTTATTTTCTTCCCAGTTAGATTCTCTGCATAGGCTTTGTAAGTTTTGAACACGCTTAAGACGTCACTTTTCCTCGCAATGAAGTAGGTTTCACACCATCTAGATTTATCATCAATGAAAGTGACGAAATATTTTTTACCGCCACACGACTGATGATTCATGGGGCCACAAACATCACTATGCACTATTTCTAGTAATTCAGTGGTACTATCTTCTCTTTTCTTTGGAAAAGGTGTGCATGTCTGTTTTTCACTAATGCAAATCTCACATTGGGATAACTTTTCGTCGTCCTTCAATGTTAGTCCGTGTACTAAACTATTGTTCGCCATAGCTTTCAGGTCGCGTTCGTTGAGATGTCCGAGTCGTTGGTGCCACATATCTATTGAATTTTTGACTGCTTCAATATTATTAACAGAATTCTTACTCATTTGAACATGATATAGATTTCCAACTCTTTCTGCACGCATATGAATTTTATCATTGTCATCAATCACAATCGCATCATTCTTCCTAAAGTGAACTTCGAACCCGCGATCTGTCATCTTAGCCACTGATAATAGGTTTGTTCGTAAGTCAGATACGTAGAACACATTTTCTATATTAATCTGGCGTTCTTCACTGCCCGTGTCTACATAAATCTTGACCTTACCAGTACCAGTAATTTGTGTTCTGTCGCTATTAGCTAAATTTAGCTCTGAATCTAGCCGCGTAAAATCCTCGATCATTTGCTTCTCATTGCACATATGACCTGTGCATCCACTGTCAATGCACCAAATAGGATTTACTTTCTCACCTTGCATAACCTCTTCGGTAGTACTCAATAACATTGTTGTCTTTTGATTTTTGTCGTCTTTATTTTCCAAACTCTGTGCACTTTGTTTATGCTTGTTGATATGCTTGGTTCTGCAGTCTCTTGCTAAATGCCCACGACGACCACAACGATGACATTCGAAATTATTTTTATAAGCGTGATTGTCGTTGTCATGATTCTTCTTATTATTAGCATTTTTATTTTTATTGATACGTTTGACGAACATAGCCCCTTGATCAACTGTTTTGGACTTACGAGCTTCATAATCCTCGATAATCTTCACTTTTAATGTTTCCGTTGATGGTAAATCATCGCGTGATTCCATTGCTGTTCTAAACATGGCGAATGAATCCGGTAAACTGTACAACAATAATATGGCTAATAGTTCGTCTATAACAATCAAACCGATTTCTCTCAATTTCTTAACTGCATCAAAAAAATCCGAGATGTGTTTCTTCAAATCATCATCTTCTTGCATACGAGTCAGTACCAGTTTCTTCAATAAAGAGGCTTTTCTAGCAGGACCGCTGGACTGATACATAGATTTCAGCTTTTCCCAAATAGCTTTGGAACTTTCCAAACCATCCAATGCGGCCAATTCACTTGGACTTACCGCTAACAGTATGTCGGCTTCGGCTTTTCTGTCCATTTTCAACCATTCAGCATATTTTGGATCACTTAACTGCGGTTTGGGAAATAATCCCGAAACAAAGTCCCATAAGTCATTCTTAATTAATATAGCCCGCATGTGAATTTTCCATGTATCGTAATTATCACCAGTAAGTCGATCAATCTTTATAGATGTAGCCATAATGAAGTTTCTTCAACTCCAAAACAAAACAATAGCAATGAATAAAAAATCTTCGTAACAAAGTTGTAGTAAACAAACGGCGACGGCGAACGTAAACGTAAACTTGCAAGTCCGCGTTACACTAATTAGCCTTCACTTAACTTCACGCGTTTATAACTTTTATTACGACGAACTGTTTTAGTTCAAATCACTGCAATTATTCACTAATATGTCCTGTTTTCACTCACTGACTGTCCCTGGGCCCATAACCTGAAGGGTTTGGGTAAATTAAACACTTATGAACCAATAACTTAATATATTTTATAATGTTTTGATGACAGCAATGCAGTGCGTGCTAGCGGCGCGACACAAAAAACACATAGAAAGATGGCACTGCTCGCTTACTTCGTAATACCTTAACAATAAATGCAGAGCGAATGAAGTCTTTAGTATTTTATTATAACCGCCTCATATCACTTTTGTTTTGTTTTAGAAGAATACTGTTAGTCTCTGAATCAAAGATACGAGGAAGAGGGTCGCCTTGCTAATCGACAGCGAAGTGAAAGGCCGTCGCTTATTAGTGAAACGCAGCGACGGCGGTGACGACATAATAATATAATTATGGTCAAATAAAATATGGTTTCACACCTACGGGACGCTTCGCGGAATTATTCGACACCTCATCTCAAACTGTTCTCCGTGCCCTCCAAGCTAAAGGCTTGCATCATAGAAGCCCAGCTAAAAAGCCCTTCCTGACAAATAGATATAATCAAGAATGATTACGTTTCGCACGTGATTATTTAGATTTTTACTGGAATACTACCATATTTTCAGATGACAAGACTTTTAAATCAAGTCAAATAATATTATAATATTATGAGGTCTATGCGCAAACGTTTACATTACTGCATTGAAAATAATGGAGGTTCTACAAAATATAAAAATTCGGAAATGTTTTGTTTTTAATAATTAAACGTGTAATAACATATTTGATGATAATAACTTATCCGTAATTATTTACCAATCTTAAGTTGAGGTTTAGTTTCAATCTTCTTTTCTTCAAGAAAATGATCAATTAAGCTAAAACCTCAATACGACATTCATTGTGACGTTACAAAAAAAACAGGTTCATAAAGTCTAAATCATATTATTTGTCAAAAAACTCTATCTATAATAAGTGGGTAAATATAATCAATTATATTTCTGTGATAAAATTATCTTTTCCTTGTTAAGAATTTACTTAGTGGGTATACAATCAAAATGTTATGATTTATGAACGATTACAAGAGAACTGTTTTTATTTAGGTAGGATTTGACGTCACAATTCTCATGATCGATAATTAGTTAATTTTATAAATAATTATGACGAATAAAACATTGTCTTGTCACTAAACACGACTTTTTTTCTACCTTACCACCCAACAAACACCCGAAGTGATAACATAATCACAACCACATAAATAGTAAATAATAATACGTTGGGTTTATATCCTATATATTTATCTTCCTAAATAAAATAAGTATTCTAATGGGTTTACAATGACAAAAAGAAAAAAATGATTACAAAGAAACAAAAAGCACTATCTTGTGGTGTGTGAGGTTTGAACTCGGACCTCATTGATCGTAGATCCACTGCTTAGCCCAAACAGCTATCGACACATGTAAGTTAAACGCGAATTTTAGCAATTCATTAAATAATGCGTTTGCTGCGATTATAACGAAAGAGACGGAAATATATTTTGTTGTGCTATTTCGTGGAGTGCGACGCCCGACGCGACTACGCCGACGACATGATACGATAGCGGGCGATCTTGTGGCTGTGGTGTGCGTACTGTATAGAGCAAGACCACTTACACATACAAACGCATGAACGCTCGCCCGTGCGCTCACAGAAATACAATCCTTAGCGTGCCCATGCACTTGTCTTGCCTTACTGTACCTGCATTGCCAATTTTATTTTACAATTTTATCCTTTAACATCTATAGTCTTCATTAAATCTTACCCAACTAAGTTGGGGTTGGCTTCCAGTCTAACCGGGTAAAGCTGAAAACCACTATTTTATATAGAGTAACTGCCTCTTACCTCCACAACCTGGGTAATACGATAACTCTTGGTAAGACTAGACTACTTTTGGGCCAGTCAGTACTTGTTACGAAAACTCGACAAATGTCAGCCGGGACCAAAGACTTCACGTGCTTTCCGAATCACGTAGAAAGCTTGGTATGTAATTATGTGTAGTAGTAACCCATCGAAAGACCAACCTGGGCAAGTGCAGCCTAACTTAAATATTAATCCTAGCAACGAGCCACCTACTCTTGTACTTATCTCTTACCATCTACTGCATAAGAATTAAAATTTTTCACTCTTTGTCATTGATGAATAAATTTTCTACAATTACCGATATACTTATCTGCCAAAATATATAATCACATCAACAGTTAAAAAAACCCAAATAGTATAGTTGAGTGAAATCACTGTCACTACTAATATAATCATTTAACAAAGTTCTCCGCCGCGTCTGTCTTTCTGTCTGTACGCGGAAAACTCAGAAACTACTGCACCAATTTTCTCGAGCGATTGAATTTTTTCGAATGGTTCTCGAGTAAGGTTTTAGTTAATTATCCACGAGGCAAAGCCGCGGGCGTCAGCTATATAACTCAATCTGAATAATAGGGGAAAATCGGACAAAAATATAATTAGTCCGTCAGATAGATTTTCAAAAAATATTGGACACGTATTTTTTCTATTTTCACATAAACAAAAAATGAAGACGATACAATGCTTCGAAAACTCGTGAATTCCTCAAAAACATCACATGTTAGTACATTTTTCACCAACAAATAACGTCACAACTCCCCACTCATGATCTTTGACGCGTCTTATCTTCGAATTTTTTTATTAATTTGATAAAACAAAAAACACGTATCCAATATTTTTCGATAATCTAACTGACGGAATAATTAGAATCATATTTTTTTGACCCAGTCCGATCCCCTACTAAGGCCTAAACACTTTGCCCCAGTAATTTAAACCAGGACTTATCCCAAAAAACTCGTCACCCTACCGAAGAGAACACTCGGATCCCTTATATTTCTTGACCTAATTAAGGAGTTACTCTGGACAGTAGAAGGAACACAAGTGAACAGCACTGTGCTGACTTCGTCTGATGTCATCGTCACGACCACCCTTATTAAAACCTACCATTCATTCTGAAATACACCTTATTCTAATGAAAATAAAGTTGATGTGTCAAATAGCAAGGGTCTAGGTTATATGGTAGTCGTATAGAATAGAGTTCTGTTTTAGTAAGTTTGTTGGTCAGTGTTAAAACTTTGTTAGAAGCTTTGATGATACATCTAGGGATTGTGTTATTGATTCTGAATGCTTAATGATTATAACTGAGAATTCTTTGACATTTGAGGGTTTCATGATCAAAATTAGTTCATATAAATATTCGTTTTCATGTTGATTTCGTAGTAATGATACGATAAGTCACGTAAGGGACTACTTAAATCAATTTGGATAAAACTGAAGAACCAAAGTTTAGGAAGGTTGATATTTTTTTTTAGGTGCTAATATTATATAGGTATTTTTTTAAATAATTAGTCAATTAAACCTGTACAAGCTTAAGCACCTAATTTCAATTGTACTTTACTTTTACTATCGTTTATAATTTATATTAGGTAGAGTAAACTAACTATAAACATTATTATTTAAAAACGAATAAATATTATTTTTGTATTGATTTGGTATTTTAAGATAATATTTTCTTCTGTCTAATTTTTTTAAATTTTCATGTCTATAATTTACTCAAACTCAGTTTTACCAACAGAATATTATTTACAAGAAAATGTTGACTAGAGTGGAATGTCTAGTTTGTGAGTGTGTGTATGCTTTTTACTCTTTCACGCAAAAACTACTGAACGAATTTGGATAAAATTTGTTAAGACCAGGCACTCTAAAATAATTTCCACGCAAGCTCCGCCCCATGCACCCCGCCACTCCGCGCGATGTGCTAGACGCTAGCACATCAGTAATAAAGTCGAATACCGCGTGCGCTCTTTGATCGCGTTCGAGCACGAAACTAAATGTCGTAAGTCTCAATTCTTATTTCGTTTATAACTAAATTAGTAATTGATCTGGAGAAAAAATATCTTGTGGCTGGATAGTAAACTATATTTTCTTACAGTGAACATTTATTTTAGACATAAAGGCGGAGCAATCTTGAGGAAAAATGTAATAATCGTTAAAAAAGACATGATTTTCGAATAAAAAATGAATCGAGCGAATATGCTACAATTACGTAACTGTCTTGTACATGGAAAGAAAAAGATCCAATAAATCATATACTAAAGTTCCATTTTGATTGTATGTACGACTGTTTCAGAATATTAATGCAAATTAACATAAAATTTAGGGAGCCTCCTCTTAACAGATAGTTTATAACCTCGATACACACATTATTGGGATAGTTTTTATCCCAATCTTATCTTCCTGTGGGATAATTTTTAAATTGTAGCGGGTGAAGCCGCTGACAGCAGCTAGTTATTATATAAATCGTTTTTGACCTAAGATCTACAGTTGATTGCGCTGGGTTGGGACTAATCCGACGTTTTCCTTGTCCATAGAGTTCAAGGAAAATGGTGATTACACTGAAGTTACCCTTGTTTCTTTATCTTTCATGTTTTTTTGGCAGGTAGCGGTAGGTCTAGTAATTGGTATTATTGGTACAAAACACAAAAAATACAGTTTATTTTATTGTCCCGTAGAACAAGACGATCTTTATTGTGGAAATATAGACTGGCTCGAGATAGTGATTCTAAAATTGCATTCAGAACTTTCTCAAAAAGATATCAGAACGGTATCAAACTAACTCAGAAAGCGCAGAATTCATATTTTATTGGAACAAGCGCCAACAAGTCGAAGGCAACTTGGAAAGTCATGAAATCTTTAAAACCCAACATTCCCAGAACGAATATAAGTGCGATTCATGTAAATGGCAAGTACATCACAAACCCTAAAGAGATAGCACAACAATTTAATTACTATTTTGTATCCTCTGCTCAACCGAATGTCGATATCTCAAAGCCAAATGCTTTTGGCACATTAGGGTCGCACAAATCCATGTTCATGTCACCAACCGTACCAAAAGACATAACTTCTATAATAAATACCCTTAAAAACACCAACAGTACAGGCTATGATGATATTAACACCGGAGTAGTTAAAACAGTTGCTCCTATTATAGCACCCATATAATGTGACATTATAAATAACAGTATTCAGAAAGGCATTTTTCCTGATAAGTTAAAGATATCAATAATAAAGCCGTTACACAAAAAAGACGATAAAACAAAAGTCACCAATTATAGGCCAGTGGCATTGATAACAAATTTTTTAAAAATATTTTAGAAGGTTATAAGTAATAGCATAAACAGTTATTTAGAAAAAAATAATATTCTGTGCGAAGAACAAATGGGTTTTAGGAAAAACAGAACCATTAATATGGCTATTTATAACTTTCTGGAAAAGATTCATCTTAACATGGATAACAGAAAACCGGTCATGGCGATGTTTATGGACATGACTAGGGCGTTTGACTATGTGGACCACAAAATACTATTAACTAAGCTCGAAGGATATGGTATCAGAGGTAACGTGCTTAATCTGATAAAATCTTATTTGGAGAATAGATCTCAGATTACACAAATTTTAATTAGTAAAGTAAATATAAAGACCAAAACGGAGATAGTTTACTCCTCTAGCTCTAGTATATTGTCATGTGGTGTGCCGCAAGGTTCTGTGTTGGGACCATTACTTTTTATTTGCTATATTAATGACTTTCCTCAAGTAGTCAAACATCAAATGTCGTTATTTGCCGACGACAGCACTGTTGTATACGATTCTGGCACTAATAAAGAATTAGAGGAGCATGTAAACAACAGCCTCATTCCCATTATAAACTGGTTAAATGCTAATAACCTTAAAATAAATCTAACCAAAACTAAAATAATGAATTTTAAAATTAGACACAAATGACAATTACAGTTTCATATAAACTATAAAGGGAAGGACATAATTGAAGCTAGTGTTACAAAATTCCTTGGACTACATATTGATAATGACATGACATGGCGGACTCAAATTGAAAGTGTCTGTGGAAAACTTGGTAGATTTTCATACGCTTTATATAATATGCTGGGTAAAATTGCAAATAAAGCCGCCCTACTAACAGCTTACCATGCTTTTGTCGCCTCGGCTCTGCGGTATGGAGTCATATTCTGGGGTAATGCTCCTAAGGTTCAAGAAGTTCTTAAAGCACAGAAGAGATGTATCCGAGCTATTTGTAAAATTAAACAAGAAGAATCATGCAAGCCACATTTTTATAATCTAAAAATATTAACTCTCCCGTCACTCTATATTTATGAAGCTTGTACTTTTATAAAACACAACATGCATCTATATAAATTTATAGAAAGTAAACGACGCTCAAAAAAGTTAAAAGTGTTAGCAACTAAAACTCAATTTCATAGCAAAAGCTTTTACGCAATGGCTCAAAAACTATATAATAAGTTACCAGGACAGGTTATTTCAAGTACAAATATTATGAATTTAAAAGAAAATTGTTCAATCTCTTAATTAGCAAGGTGTATTATTCTGTTGATGAATTTTTAAATGACAAATTTTAAATCGAATCTGTTGTTAAGTGATTACTATTGTATTCATAAATTAATTTATGACATTATTATTTTCGAATCTGTTTTGATTATTAAGGCATAAATGAATTTGTGACATTATTAGTTTTCGATTTTGTTTTAATTTTGTGTAATTGACTGATTTAATGAATTTGTGACGTTATTATTTTTCGAATCTGTTTTTGTGTTATGTGACTATTACCGTATTAATGTATTTGTGACATTATTATTTCTATTTTATATTCCGGGTACTTTACATAATTTGGTATTTTATGAATAATCTTTTTTTATTAATGTAAGCATGATTGTATGATTTATTATTTTGATTATTGTGATAGTACGTACTTTTAAATCTCTTTTTTAACAAACCAGGTATATTTTGTATGCCATTTGGCGGGACTCAGCTTGGGTTTAATTTTATTATAACATCTTCTGTACCCTGTCTTCACAAAATAAATGAATTTGAATTTGAATTTAGCGGGCGAAGCCACTGGCAACACCTAGTTTTACAATAATGATGAATTGTCATGTTGGGCTCCGAAGCCTCCGAGCTGTGCCGCAGCAGTTCTTGTTGGGACACTGACTGGGCTTCGTTTTCAACACCTTCACAAAGCCATCATCAGCCTGAACGAGTACCTTTTCAGGCGTATTTATTTATTTATTTAGGATCCCCAACAAAGAATATACACAGATCATGTCAATTATAGTGGACGACAAAAGTAGCAAGTAGGTGTACTCCTTCACTTACAGGAGACCACAGCATGCACAATATAATTTAAATCTAAGCTAACAGAGCTATACATCACCAATTAAAAATACTATTAAATTTAATACAAAAAAATAAAATAAAATCAAAACTCAAAGTAACAAATAAAGTCAGAAATTATCAATGTCAAAAATTTAAAAAAATTAATAAATTCAAAAATTAAATTCAAAAGTGAATGTCAAAAATAATAATTATGAATAAAAAATAAATATAAAGTATGCTTTACAACGAGAGCAGTAACTCTCTCTGAGTCCCGCAGGACGAAGACAATCGTATTTAATTGTCTTCGTTTCTAATTTACTTTCTTGTAGTACAAAAAAAACGCTAATCTGTTTATCTTCCCTTTTTATTTTATTATCTTATTCCTTCAATTTGGTTCCCAGTTCAGGCAAACGTGATTTATGCCCGTTTGATGACAATAGGATCGCCCCTTTTACATGAGACTTAAAAAAAACAACTACGATCATACTATTAGGTACACCTCTGCCCAAACCTTTGAAGATTACAGGCGTGATGATATGTATCGTCCTTGACCTTGAAAAGTATGTTTCAAAATATTATTGTTTCGGCTTTCCAGCTGAATTTTATTACGTTAAATAATAACTGAGCATTTCCTTCGTAATTTATTATTGTATAGGCTTTGCGGCGTCCCAAATTGTTTTCCAAATTACTTTGAAGACCGTTTATTTTAACAATGGGATGTTTTTGTTATTTAACGTTATAAACTGTGGTTCAATCAATGAAATAATATGTTTTTTGGATTATTTATATTGTTAATAATTTTTCATTGGTACAAGACTCAAAGGGTCGAGTCAAATCGGTCGAGACAAAGAGGGACACGCTAGGGGCACACCGCCTGGAGACGAGAACAGTGTTCGGGTTCAGTTCTCGGGCGGTGTGCTTGTCGGAGGAAGGAACCCTACTCGCTGCTCTCTGGTTCGCTGGTGACTGTGAGGGTAGCGAGTAGGCGAAGGGAGAACAGGGACCATACCCCTAAAAAGGCATGAGGAAACGCCCGAATGTCTCCACTGTGAGGATCGGCCGGGGGACACGGTGGGGCACACCGTGGCGGTCTGCCCCGCTTGGGCTCCGCCTGTTCTCGTAGCGGCGATCGGAAGCGGCGACCTCTCGCGTCCGGCCCTGGTGCAAGCCATGGTCCGAGGCGAGAATGAATGGGACGCCGTCTCCTACTTTTGCGAAGCAGTGATGCTAGCTAAGGAGGTAGCAGAACACGTGAGAGGGAGGGAACCTCTAGTCCCGGCCGCCGCGGGAGACGCTCCGGGCATCGGGGGCCACGTGACGGCTTCCGGCCACCGTAGACGCGGGTCTGTGGACAATGTGTGTGAATAATGGGCTAGCTCAGGACAGGCCGTGTCGACGGCGCGTTCGTGTTCCACGCGCGCCTCAAAATTTGTCAGCAACATGGAAAGGCAACGGGACTGCGGGATATTGTAAGAGATACCGCAGCCTCGACATATAGGGCTTAGAAGGAACATGGGTGGTTTTTGATCAGTAGAAGTCTGACACTCCCTTTCGCTCTGCCCAAGAGCGGGAGGGGTTATTTGAAGATTAAAATATATATAGAATAGTAATTGAAGATGGTAAGGTTAATTCTACTAATAAAACATAACTCAACAAGTACGAATAAGAGCAAAAAAAAAAAGAAATGTTGAACGATACAAAAAAAGAGCAAAAGTAAGTAAAGTCAAATAAAAAAGGTACGTATTATCTGTCCCGTGCAAGGGAACGCACTCAAGGCGAGACGCCTTGAAGGTATTAGCAGGGATTATACGCGGAAGAGGCACTATCAGCCGATTCCGTCGTCAGATTTGGAGAAAATCACCATGACAGGGCGCTTATGTCGCAGAACTGAAGGTGTGTGCACACAGGCGAGAATGCTGTGAAGCAGAAATGAGGTGGCTTTTAAAGAACCTGATCTTTAATTCAGATTATGATATAGCATAATATGATTATGGAAGTTTGTTTTTTATTATGAGCAGCAGTGGCCCAGTTGTGGTGACCCCGTGTTACGTACAGTAAGTTGTGGTTTCGAACCCAGGCAGGCGCATTGCTTTGTGTTATTTATTTCATCACCACTGCTCTTAAAACGGTGAAGGAAAGCATTGAAAGGAAGCTATCGTGAGGGAATTGGCAAAACCTAGAATCAAAATATGCGAAGATATTATGTGACATCTACCAACCCACAAATTCCCTTTTTTTGTCGTTGGTCCAGTGGACGCAGTCACTTTGAATTCCCAGTTCAGAAATTGTAATTAGGTTTTTCCTTCAGGATTTTTTTGGTAGCAGCTACGGAATCTCGATGTGTGCCTAGCCTTGCTTTTACATGAGACTTGAACAAAACTGGCTTAATGTGGATTTACTATTAGTTACGTGTAATCTCTGCCTAACCTGTCGGGGAATACAGGCGTGATGTTATGTTAGATGCTCCATTTTTTATTACTTTGCTAAAATCATCATCGCATTTGTAGATTACATCAGTTATTTTCTTCTGGGTCTTACGAACCCTTTGAACACTGCCAACTAAAGCAAATAAAAACTCAACCAAAAAGTAATAACTCGACACTAACTCACCTTTTTTACTGACCTTTATTTTACTGACCTCTTTTTCTCGGTTCGATACCTTACTAGTCCGTATGTCACGATTGTTATTGAAGGTCTAAGATTATTTCGCTATTACGTTTTTTGGGAGCAAACCGGCGGCACTTGAGAAAATTTCACCCTCAAGGTTCAACTAAGAGGATTTTTTGTCCAATTTACTACTTGTTAGGGCCTTGTGTTTTGTTTTATCTTGATGACATTGTAGACCTAATTGGGTCTTCTTGATTATGGTCAGACTGTGTCGTTATGTTAAGGGTGTACTGCGACATTTTACCTGCAGCGTTGTTTTAACATTATGAGTGTTTTTTTTTAACTGATTTTTAAAATAAGTTCACAACGAAAGACAGGTATTTTCCAAGGAAATTACACCTATTTTATTTAACTTATTATGTACTATGTCCAAACGATTATAAGATGATGGGTGCTTACCACTATGACGTATGCACCTACCTAGCTATCGTTTGTATTTATATATTACAGTCCAAACATTGATTTTTTAGTGTCAAATCAGTTGTGTTCAATACCAACCCCGTCAAAGAAATAAGAACCTTAAACGCCTAAACAACTAAATATATTTTTCTATCCACCAAAATGGTAAAAAAATCTTGTTGTGCTTATTAGTTAAATAAGTTAAACTAAATGTTATAATTATGGAAGCGATAAAACCGTCGTTACACCCAAGGTTTTAAGAATAAAAGTGCTGTGGAACAATTATAGTCAAAAATTTATTATAATCTAGCGGTTTAATTGTGACGCGTTTCCTCACCAGATTTTTGTTTATCTTATTTATTTATTTCCCTTTTTTTAGCCATCTCTGGCCAATTAATAAAGAAAGAGTCTAAATCGTCATCGACTATTAAAAAAAACTTGTATACTCTAGAGAATACTCGTAGGTACTCTCTAGAACATCAAAGTTTTTTTTTTAAAGTCAAGATAGCACTCTCAACAGAAACATCAATTTAAAAAAGAAAATTTGTTGACTGTTTGCCACTTCAAGCTGTAACGCTCGAGCCGTGAATTTTAATGATCTCTTATTAAGCCATAAGGATAACGGAGCTCGTATAAATTCTTCAGAATGACCGTGTTAATTATATTTTTAATATATTATATGGCTTTAGAGGCTTTTTAGCAAATTAAAATGTAACTGAATGATATACTTATAGACGTAATTAAGATTTCTTGCTTATGTCTCTTTACCTCCTCTTCACGGTTCCATAATTTGGTGAGGATGGAAAATCTTGAACGCTGAAAGACTACCAGATTTACTGTAGCGAAAATCTTAAGGAATTTGTATGTACGTTTCCAAGAAAATATGTCGTTACATTTCTGTGAAGGTGGTAATGTATATTTTGTAGTGGAAAGTTTTGACGGGCTTCCACATTATTCATCATCATCATCATCATCATTTCAGCCGAAAGACGTCCACTGCTGGACAAAGGCCTCCCCTAAGTGTCGCCACATTGACCGGTCCCGTGCGTCTCGCATCCAGCGGATCCCCGCAACCTTCACCAGATCATCGGTCCACCTAGTGGGAGGCTTTCCAACGCAACGTCTTCCAGTTCGCGGTCGCCACTCCAGAACTTTTCGACCCCATCGGCCATCCGTTCTGCGAGCAATGTGCACATGTCCACATTATTATTTCAGGGAAACTGTTATTTATCTTTTAATGTAATAACGTCGCGCTCGTAATTTCCGAAGGGTTAGATTGAGCTGTATTAGAAGGAGACGAGCTTGTTGCCAACAACTGGCACAAATTCAGACTCCGTGGTTGATATTGGGAAATTCCTGATGGAAAAACTCAAAAACACTTTTCGCGACCCGGGAACTTAACCAAGGCCCTCATACTCAGCCGTCACGCTTCTTGTCGTGTTATATTAGTGACTAGCGAACGTCACGCGGTCTCACCCGCGTAGTTTCCGTTCCCGTGGGAATACAGGGATAAAAAGTAGCCTATCACAGGTGACAACCCGGGGATAGTGTAGCTTCCCAGCGGTGAAAACAAACTACTGGACTGGACTGGCTAGTAGTTTTGGAGCCCATTCGTTACAAACAAACAAACAAAGCTTTACTCTTTAAAATATTAGTGTAGATTAGTATCTGGGCAACTGAGCTCTGCTCGGGTGTATATAAATAAAACAAATCCCAGATAATGAGACTACGTCGATTTTTCGCGAACGTATAGAACATTTCATAAAAATCGTTAAAGGCGCTTTCTAGAACGTGATTATTAATTTTAATCATTTTAATAGTTTCAGAGAATGAGTAATAATATGTATTTTATTTTTCATAACAATGTATGTAGTTTTTTAGTAATGTGTGATTATACGATAGCCTTTGTCACCCGGGGATAGTGTAGCTTCCCAACGGTGAAAGAATTTTTCAAATCGGTCCAGTAGTATCGGAGCCTATTCGTTACAAAAAAACAAACAAATCTTTCCTCTTTATAATATTAGTGTAGATTGAAATTAATAACATTGATCAAAGCCGTGAAATAAGTATCAGTTCCACAATTATTAATTTAGAATCGAATCAACAGCAAACATTCGAAACAAAAACAAAACAATTTCCTTCCATCTACACAGCAGAAACCGATGCTACAGTTCACAACGTACAGGCAATGCCCAACGTTATATGACCTCTCGTATAAAGAAGAATAGGGCAAGTGTTGTGAGAAGAAGGGTCCGGTAATGCTGGCTACTAAACACAACGCAACTAACAGAGGGGAAGAACAAAAGAAAGAATGAAAAACATTAATGAAGCTATTTGTTTCATGTCCACACTATACGGGACAGGATTAGGGGTATCTGGTTTGAAAAGAAGGGTTGGGGGAGGGTCATTGTGTAAGTTACAAAGAAGTTGAGGTAATTTTGTTTCTGGTGATATTGATAATTGCAAGGCTATATTTTCTTAATACAAAAAAAAACTGAAATGACTTTCTAATGACGAATGAAAACAAGAAAAGCTCCTCAATGGCTTAACTATGATAGTAAATATTTGCAACACATAAATTTTAAACATTGATAAAGTTGGATGTTTAGTTAAAAAACTGGCCAAGTGCAAGTCGTATTTACACATGAAGGGTTCCGTACCATCGTAGTGGGGAAGCCCCCTTTCATTTATATTATTTCTTGTTTAAACGGCAACAGAAAATCATATTTGTGCTAAGATTGTTTTCCATAGTGTTTGTATGAATGACAAAGTTATATTTGCGGTTTTTTAATGTCCTGTATTTCAAAATCTGTTAACTATACCTATCCCACTAAAAAAAAGAACTGAGTGGTGCGACTTGGCTTTTTTACAAGTTTTGTTTTTAGCGGGTTCTCATTTCTTTTTGTAGTGTCTCTCATTCTATCTATTTCGTTTAATGAATCAACAATCACTGTTTATTCACACTTGGAGCAGTCTTATTCATCGATTTGAAGTACTGCTAAAGTACCTACTTGACAAGCTAAATCAAACGAGTAAAAACTCGACAAGGTCAAGTCGTTTTATAAAGGAATTCCTATAGCCACCTTTAGGCTCCATCAACAGACCTCGGAGACCATCTAAAGACAAAGTACTCGTCAAGACGAATCAAACGAGTCTAAACTCGATGGGTTATAATATTCTATAACGGAGTTCCAATGGCCACCTTCCAGCTTCATCATCAGATCCTGGTTACCAACTAAAGATAGAGTACTCATCGAGACAAATCAGATGAGCTCAAATTCGATGGGGTCATGTGGCTTTATAACGGAATTCCTATGGCCACCTTCCAGCTCCATCAATAGACCCTGGAAACCATATTAAGACAAACTACTCGACAAGACGAATCAAAGGAGTCCAAACTCGATGGGGTTATGACTTTCTAAAATGGAGTTCCTATGGTCAACTTCCAGCTTCATCATCAGATCAGTTCCATGTCATCATAATATTGCATTGATAGGCGATATACATATACGTGCAAAATTTCAGATCGATCTGAAACTAGGAAGTGTGTTAAATTTAACTCGTAAAATTGATTCACTGAAAATGTAACTTTAACTTTGTAATCCTATACATTTATATGGGATTACAAAGTTATTTATGCAGCTGGTGTATCTAGAAAACTAGACTGAAAGTCGACCAAAACATAGTTGAAAAAAAAAACTAGGCATATGATGATGAATAATAATTATGTCTGGTCTGGCCTACAACTGTGAGATATCGAACTCTAACACAACGAGGCGGAAATTGTTTCTTCAAATAAAGTAATTTAATTGAGGTCTGGTTTTCAAGATTAGTCCTCCTGAATGTGAATGCTTTATTAGACTTTTGTCAAAATGTTAAAACTTGCATCTTGAATATCTCCAGGTACTAAGAAGTCTTAGTTTCTCAAGTCAGTCGGTTCCAAGTTCGAACCCAAAACATGCACCTCTGATTTTTCAGATTTATGTGGGTTTAATAATTTATATAATTTTTCTTTGGCTAAGAAAAATGTCGTAAGGAAAAAAGTATGCGTGAGGCTTGATAAAGATATTCCTTGGTGACATGTATAGCTAAGTCAGGGGTCCATGGGTGGCTGCGGTTTGTTGTAAGAGATACCGCGGCCTCGACATAAAGGACTGAGAAAGAACATGGATGGTTTTATGTCAGTAGAAGTCTGACACTCCCTACCACTCTGCCAAGAGCGGGAGGAGTCATTTGATGGTTTATTAATTTTGGAAACTGCTTTTCACAACTGCTTTTAACTGCTTTTTTTTCTGTGCTTTTCAGTTTTATAAAGGGTCTTTCATACCCATTATACAGATTCACTTTGTTTTTTATTTTACGAAATGACTAATCCTTCACACATTACATGGAAAGTTTATTTTTAGAGAACCAGATTCTAAACCTAACCTTCTGTCCTTCACTGTCCTCTAGACTGCGGGTAACCAATGTGGTGGAGCGGTGATTCACTAGATCATAGCACACTAGAAATAAATAAGTGACGCGCAAATTGAGCGGCCATCCTCACACAATAGCCGGGGCCATCGTGACCTAAATGAAATTTCCCACCCATATTTTTAAAGGAAGTGACGTGTTACTGAGGGATTATCACTTTGGGCTAAGGGAAGTGTTTTGGGTCGATAAGAAAATTGGGTTTTTCTTCTTCTTTGCGGGTCTATGGTAAATGTAAGACTGTGCGACTCCTGTGCATAAGATGTTGTGTTCGATGTACAGGCCGGGGAAAGTGTTATTGGATTTTTTCATCAGTAAATATGGTACTTAACAAAAAAAATCTAATTAGTCCGTAAGATAGATTTCTAAAAAATATTGGACACGTATTTTTTCTTTTTTCACGTAAACAAACAATGAAGACGGTACAGTGCTTCGAAAACTCCTGTGACGTCAATTTCTAAGACATTAGTATGACATTTTTTACCGGTGAGTGACGTCACAACCCCCCATTCAAATCTTTGACGCGTTGTATCTTCGTCAATTTTTATTGATTTGATTAAACGAAAAATACGTATCCAATATTTTTCGATAATCTAAAAGACGGACTATTTAGAATTATATTTTTTTAAGTCAGTAAACATCCCTATTCTCAGTATCACCCACGGAGTCAGGATTTGTGCCCGGTTGCTGGCAATAGGCTTGCCCCATTTTATATAACTGGCGAAATGTGGGTATTTTAATGGCTACGTTACACCTCTGCCAAACCCTTCACGGATTTCAGAATATAAAATCGGGATAAAAACTATCCTATGTATTAATCCAGGTTATAAACTATCTGTGTAACAAATTTTATCTAAAGCCGTTTTGTAGTTTTTGCGTGAAGAAGTAACAAACATACACACTCACACACTTTCGCCTTAATAATATTAGTGTGATGAGGTTTGTGATTATTTTAACCTCGACTATATAATATTTAATGTTGAATATTTAGGTTATTTTTTTTGTGTAGATATTTATATTGGCTAAGATTGTAACGAGGGTAGATCCAATAAGAGTTTTATGTTTTTCTGTTTATCTAGAGTATTTGGATTGAAACGGGTCTCAATATTTGTGTTGGGGAGGGATGAAACTCGTGTAACTAAATAACATATAAGCATAAAATATTGATGGCTGAAGGAGGAAACAGCAAAGAAAAGATGGATGGACAAACTGTGTGAGGAATGATATACATACATAAACTCACGCCTTTTTTCCCATGAGGATAGGCAGAGAACGCTACCTGCTACAATCCTTACAAACATCTATCGCCTCGTCCACTTTTATACGTCTGGGGGCCAATTCTCGATTTTCGCCATTTATCTCGAGTTCGAGATCGTAAGTCTATCTCTATGTCTATTAAAAATATCTCTATCTCTACCAAAAAATGTCGAATTGAGCAGAATTCCGTATTCTCAGTCAAAATAGAAATAAATGTCACGAAAATGTCGAGTCGAGTGAAGATAATGTTACCATTATGAAGAATCGCACGTTCTGTTTTAGGTAGCTATGAGTTAATGAATGATTTTGTTTTAAAACGCTGACTAAACTTAATTATTTAAGTATAAAACGAAACGTTTAGTGTGTTTCAAGATTTTCGTATGCTCTTCGTGAAATAAAGAAAACAAATTGACAGTTGACTGTCTGTCAGTGTCAGAATTTGCGCCTTTTTGCGGTTCCTTCAAAACTTTTGTTATGTTTACATGTACTGTGTTTACATCATTATTGGGTGCTGTTTTAAAAGTTTTATTTTAACATGGAGGGGAAAAATCAAACAAGGCAAGGGCACAAATCAAAGAGTATAAATTGAATTTCCAGTAAGTATGAGATGCCAAGCCGTATTTTATTTAAAAATTAAAGAAAAGAAAACACAGTGTACAATCCAAAACTCAACGAATTCACTCAGAAATGACGTATCTCTACAATCGACATGACATCTCTACTGCTCAGAAGCACTCGACATGAACTCTAACGTTAGCTTTCGACAAATGTCGAATTCGACATCCCCAGAATAGCAACTTTTAAAATTTGTCGAAAAAATGACGTCATTAGAAATTTTTGTCGAGTTCGACACCATCTCTAAAATCGAGAATTGGCCCCCTGGTCTTCGATTACTACGCACTTGTCATTTCTGAAGAACGTCACGAATAAGGTCAGTGTATGTCTTTCTAGGACGTCCCCTCGGAAAGGAAGACATCCGCATGAGAACCAAGGTTACCGATGTAGCCCGAACAATCGCTAGACTTAAATGGCACTGGGCAGGGCACATTGCTCGCCGAACGGATAGCCGATGGCGCCAAAAAGTTCTGGAGTGACGACCGCGAACCGGTAGACGTTGCGTTGGAAGGCCTCCCACTGGGTGGACCGATGACCTAGTGAAGGTTGCAGGACCCGCTGGATGCGAGACGCACGAGACCGGTCAATATGGCGACACCTGGGGGAGGCCTATGTCCAGCAGTGGACGTCTTTCAGCTGAAACGATGATGATGAAGAGTAGGTAATCCACCTTTCTCAAATCCACTAGATCCACAAATAAACTACATCTAAGACGTAGTTGTGCAATTTGTATCAACACCAATCGATCGGAACGTGATCAATCATCCAAGTAAATAGCCCTCAATTATAATCAATCACCAACGCAATCAATTAAGGCGTAAATTAAGTTATTAACCCGCTTATCAAAGTTGCTTTGGCAAATGATTTCAATGAAACAAATGCTCCATTTGTGAAAGTTTTGAGTGGTTTTTATTGAAAAGCTAAATCGGTTGGAACACGTAGGTTATTTATTTATTTATTTACTATTTATGTACACACAGTAGACAGCACAGGAAAATAACATAAAATAATATATGAGTACAAAGGTACTGCTTATTTCTCACGAAATTTCTGCCAGCAGACCAACTAAAGGAGAAATGAAGAAGAAACGTAGACAATAGTGTGCGAGAAAAGGGAAAGAATAATGTGTATAAATATGTGTATAATGTGTGTGTGTGTGTTATGTTAAGGATTTATTATTTACTTGCTGTTGCCAGCGGCTTCACCCGTTATAACTCGAAAATTATCATACGGGAAGATACAATCGGGATAAAAACTATCCTATGTGTTAATCCAGGTTATAAACTATCTGTGTACCAAATTTTCTCCAAATCCGTTCAGTAGTTTTTACGTGAACAAGTATCAAACATACACACTCACACACTCACAAACTTTCGCCTTTATAATATTAGAGTGACTAAGCTATTGCCAGCGGCTTTGCCCGCTACAACTTGAAAATTATACCACGGAAAGATAAAATCGGCATAAAAACTATCCTCGTCAGCTAACTCCTTAGCAAATTTTAATAAAATCGCTCCAGCCGTTTAGACGTGAAGAAATAACAAACAAACACACTCCCACACTCACAAACTTTCGCCTTTATAATATTAGCGTGATAACAGAATTAAAACTTTAAAAAATTAACTAGTAACAAATTGGAAGACGGGTATTTAATAACGAAACCTCAATTCCACAGAGTTGAGGATTGGTTTTTAAATGCTATACTGGTGATGTGCCCAAGAGACTGGGCGGAATTGACTCGTAGCAACACTAAGCCATTGGCCAAGGTAAAAACCAGTCATTAAGTTACGGGAGGCGTTGACTAGGCGTTTCAAGATTTTTTTAAGCAGGCCTACAATTTAAATCCCAAACGACTCGAAAATATAGTTTCCACAAAAGTTACCATATACGCCACTTAAGGTGCAGCAGCATAAGCAGCCACAGCGGCACCACCTGCGCAGCACGGTCAGATTGTAAGATGTGATGGCGCAAGAGTATCGTCACAATAATTATGTCGCGTCCCACTAAACAACTAATACAAAACATTCGAACGTTCCAATTTACAAAATTTAAAATGCTTACAGTAGCTTACTACTGAAAGGAACAACAGAATCAAACGACAGAGCGGAAACATTAATGCAGTGGTAGAATGAATAGTACTGTACTTTACCCAACCGAAGTGCGACGAACAATGACCGATTCAGAATCGGAAATCTGAAATTAATTTCTGTTCATAATTTGTCATTGAAGTGCAGTTACGCTGAGAGAAAATTACGTAGTGTATGATTCGATACTTGGTAGTCTCTGCTATATGTTGAATCAATATTAATAGAGTAACGTAAGTAAGTAATAAATTAAAAGAGTAACCTTTGGAGTTTCTTGCCGGTTCTTCTCCTTAGGAATCGACCAATGCACTGAACCGTGCCCCTTTTTAATGTCGACGTTTTACAAGTGCCCATGTAGGCCTATGTGAAATAAAATATTTTGACTTTTGACTTTTTGACTTGAATATACCTGTGTTTAGGACTTTGACTGTTGATATTACGTGTCGTGTTTGATGAACGGCTGTCAAAGTGGATTGTTCATTTTGTACGTCAAATTATCATAAATGAGTTGTTTCTAGGAACTCAAACTTGACTTTAACATGAAATATCATAATGCTTGGAATTAAAGTTAGACAGAGGTAGGTAGCACAACACACCACACACATACCACACACACCACACTACACCACACCACATTTCACCAGTTGTGTTGTGTTGTTTTTCCCACCATTACAGCGAGCGAGCGAGCGTCAGCAAAGCTGTAAGAACCGCTGCGGCAAGGCTCCTGAGGGCCCAGCGTAAAACTGCGCGCCGCGAAGCCGAATACTCCGGTGTACATATCTCGCTACTGAGGTTGAGGACATCGAGGAGTACGTGTGCTAGACACTGCCACGTACACGCCAAGAGTTCAGCTGCTGGATTCGCGCCACAACATAATTTCAAAGCGTTTGTGGTGCGGATACCAACGTGCTATCTCCAATCGGTAATAGATGAAAGTTTTTGGCTGCCGCGGACAAATTCCACAAGATCGCACTAGGTATCGTGCAAGTGAAGTGAAGTGCTACTATCATCGTTTTAAGTTATACTGACACAAATATTGTTATATGTTTTATTTATGTTAAGGTTTTTATTTAGTGTGAATCTTTGTAAATGTATTCTATTCTACTCTGTTGCATGGAACCTCCCAGAACTTAAAACCTAATAAAGAATTCCTAAAGGAAAAATCTAATAACATTACGCTAGCGCTATTGTACCTAACTAGAAAAGCTTAAATATCAGTATAGTTGTCTAACCTACGATCTCAATATAAAATGTAGGTACGTGAGAATATTTTTCTGAGTAACATGTTCTCTTGAAAATTTAATCAACTCCCTAAGTGATGACGTGGTGACGGCCGCGTCCGACGTGCACTATTAAAATTTTCACTTAGCTTCTTAGAAAAGACAGATAATATCATTTTTAAATGTGACGAACTTAGTATTTTTTATTTTTGCTCGTTTTATACTTTTTGTTTAAGTTTTACTATTTTCAAAGTAAAGTTTAACTAGTAAATGCTTGTAAATTTTATGAATTATATTTTTGCAGGTCTTTCGACTGCAATTTTTTTTCTATATCTACTCTACTTTGATTTCGGGGGATTTTTTTAATCCGGAGAAAAATTTGGGTGGAATATGTTATAATAATAATATTATGATTTACAATAATGATCTGAATGCAACCTGTCAGTTTGCGTCGGGCTGTCTCTTACACTGTATATATTACTAATATAAGGCAACTGGAAGTAGACTTACACAAAGTGGCAGAAAAGCCAGGCAGCATCTCAAAAAATTGCCCAACATTTCCTAAAAAGTAAAGTTTTAAATCTAGAGCATTCGTTCTACAAGTGGGTAGGAGCTCACGTATTATCCGAGTTTCAAATTGGGTCTCATTCATTCTCTTGCATTGTGTTCATGAATAAAAAACGGTATTTTTTTGTTTTCTTTAGATAATTATGGGCTTAATGAACGGAAAGATATTAATTATAATAATAATATAATAATATTCCACAATTAAAGGTGTGTTTTTTAATAGGGATCGCGTACTGAAAAATATTGATTGCCTTGTAGATGTAACTGCTACTAAGCAGTCCCGGAGAAACTAATGATCAGAGAAAGTGGGCTGCGGGTTGTTGTTTGGCTGCGGGATGTTGTAAGAGATACCGCGGCCTCGACATAAAGGACTAAGAAGGAACATCGGTGGTTTTTAGTCAGTAGAAGTCTGACACTCCCTTTCGCTCTGCCCAAGAGCGGGAGGGGTTATTCGATGATTTTACACCCACCAAAAAAAAAAGTCTAACACTCCCTGTCGCTCTGCCAAAGAGCGGGAGGGATTATTTATAATTTCCCCACTCCAAAACGTCAGGAAAAGAAATTTCATGAGATTTCTTTTGGTAGCAGTACCTATGTAGTTAAGATTTGTGTCCGAATGATGGCGATAGGCTCGCCTTCTTATACATAGGACTTAAATATGATTGACTAAGTATATTACGTGTGGATACTAAACGGTAGTACTGTACACCTCTGCTAAACCTTTCGCTAAAAACAGGTGTGTGTAACGTTATGATAAAAAAATACTGTTGCTGTATTAGCTACAAATATAATGTCTACTCTAGTAATTTGACTTATAAGCTCTGCCTCATAAAAAAACATGGAACCGAGTTATCAATTTAGGATTCTCGTCAGAAAATAAATAAAACAAGAAATCCTCGTTCAACATTTTTTTTAATGACATTTCTCGTCTTGTAAGAAAAGTAAAAATAAAAAACCAGATAAACTTGAAGCACCTACAAATGAACTTAAACTAGGGCAGAAGTCTGGAGGGAATCGTGTCTGTACAGCGAGAACATTACTTCAAATAAATACTTTAGCTTACTTTTCAGAACAATAATATAATTAAAACTTCTAACGACCACTTCTTGGTGTTGATTTTGCATAATTTTTGCAAGTGTTTTTATTTGCTGTTATAATGTTTTTTATACAAAGACTTATTTCGCTTTGGTTCAAATAATACATAGCATAACATCACGCCTGCAATTTCTGAAAGGATAGGCAGAGGTGTACCTAATAGTACGCCCTCATTTCACCAGTTCAATTACATTTTAATGTTGTACAATATAATATAATGTATGTGGTGGTATAAACTTACAAAAACCATACGTTTTTAAGATTGAACATAGGAAAATAATAATAAAACGAAAATAATTGGTTAGTAACAAAAAAAATCTAATTAGTCTGTCAGATAGATTACCAAAAGATATGGGACACGTATTTTTTCTTTTTTCACGTAAACAAATAATAAAGACGATACTTGGAAGGCCTCCCACTAGGTGGACCGATGACCTGGTGAAGGTTGCGGGGACCCGCTGGATGCGAGACGCACGGGACCGGTCAATGTTGCGATACTTAGGGGAGGCCTATGTCTAGCAGTGGATGTTTTTCGGCTAAAATGATGATGATGATGATGAATCTAACAAACGGGCTAATTAGAGTTTTGTTTTTGTTAGGAAACATTCCTAATAGTTATGTTAGTAAGTGCATCTTGTATGTATACAAGAGTATACAAAAAGCACTTAATATTTGTGTTCCTATCCTAGAGATATTCTGCAACGTTAGGAAGGCAATTTGTTAATAGTCGAAGCAAGATTTTTTTTTGTCAACGTTTAATGGAGCACAGTATCCTTAACGTTAAACTAACCGGCCATATTATATGCAACACTTAGCTGGCCTCAAAAACGCAAGTTACCAAAATAACCACGTTGTGGAGTTCTGACATGACCCGAAGGCGAAGCGGTAGATCACGTGGAAGATGGTGGGACGAGCTGGACAGAAATGGTCCACACTGGCCCACGATCGAAATATTTGAAGGTCATGGGGTGAGGCATTTGTCCAGCAGTAATAGTAACAGTTACAAACGAGACAATTATTCCTAAACGTTAACAAAACCAATTTATCTATATACTCGTATATAAAAAATCAATGCCACTTGTAATTTTATAACTCAAGAACGGGCTCACCGATACAAACGAAATGTTTAGGCTTTGTTCGGACTATTTAGTAGATGGTTTGTATAAAGTTTGCACAAAATCGGTCGAGCGGTTCTTCATTTATCACATTTTTTTTGTAACAAATTAATGGGGATTTGTTAATGGGGATTTTGCTGTCTTGGACCCGATAAGTGGCACTGCTGCCCGGGCAGTACGACGTCTACCAAGTCCTATAGTTCTTTATTAAACACACAGTAACCTTCCTTAGTCACTTAATCGGATACATATCATTCTTTCCTTGTAAGATCAAAAGAAAATAACCTCCTTCGCCCTTAATATGCCATAGTTCTGAAAATAAACACAACTGTGCCCTTAACCACATCCTCAAATAGTAAAGGGTCCTTCGAAAGGAACACAATCTGAAGGTCCCAAGTTCTAAGGGATCTTAAAGCCATGGAAATACAAACACTTGTGTAGGATCATGTGTTGTGTTTGAATCGTGGGATGGGCGAAAGGACTGAATATGTAAGTATGTAACATAATATAACAACACGGCCGTAATGCCTGAAGGTTAGGCAGATTTGTAACTAATAGTACATCCCATGTAATAGGGGCGAGGCTATTGCCAACAACTGGGCACTAATTCATACTCACTGGGTGTAACTGAGAAATTCCTGATGGAAAAACCCAATAATACTTTGCCCAATCCGGGAATCGAACACAGGACCAAGTTGCGCTTGCAACCACTAAACTGATGAGGTAGAGGAGAATTCATACGTAATTATTATGTAGCAAGACAAATTAATTAGATAAATCCGTTCTCGTTTATTTCAGACTAGCGGACGTCACGCGGTTTCACCCGCGTAGTTCCCGTTCCCGTGGGAATACAGGGACAAAAAGTAGCCTATGTAACTCAAGGTGAATGCAGCTTGCTAATGGTGAGAGAATTTTTAAGAAATCGGCACACACACACACACACACACAAAAATACAAATCTTTCCTCTTTATAATATTAGTGTAGAAGTGTGGATGTAGACTAGCTGTTACCTGTGACTTTAGTTGGGGTGTTAAATTTATTATAAAAAATATTACTATGTTATAGAGAGAGAGTTTATTGCTGTCAACCGGCTACTGACATTTCGTGGTTAAAACAACTAGCTGTAAAAAAATAACGTACACAATTCAAAATTACTTCATATTCCGGCGGGAGGTTTAAAAGATTTCTTCACCAAAAGACCAGTTTTTTTTTAATGGGACAAGCCCGCCACGCTATTCCCAAACCACTGTAACTCCTGTAAGCCAGAATCAACAGTGGCGACCACAAGAAAAGCGCCGAGACAATGAAGCTCGACGAAGTCCCAGAGAAACGATTTAACTGTCTTGGATCGCTATTTGCCGCGATGTTGCCCGCTCTGCCCACACTGCTCTACTCGCGCAATTAATCGCGATGCTCCTACAAAAACAAAAACCGACAACATAGGGAGCGATGGGCAGGTTGAGGAGCATGATGTGCGGCATGACGAGTAAAGTGGCCACACTATGTCTCTGCCTCCTTTCCTCGCTACTTCCCATGCCACTCGTCGAGTGTGTAGCAACCGCATTAAAGATACATGACAGAAATCACTGTCTACAGACTTTCACCATAAATATCCAAACATAGCTCGTAATATAACGTAAGCAAAACGAACTTTGTCTCAGAAGAAATACTAGCATGACGAATGTGTACAGTCAGAATATGAGGTAGGAAATGAAACCATAGCTCCATGTAACAAACGTTATTGAATTCCTAAACTAAAACGACGCACGAAAATGTAATTTCATACTTTTTTGCCGATCCTACGCCAGCTTTCTTTAGGGCTGACAGATTTTATTGAAAAGCGAAAATGAGCATGAAAATAAATTGAGCACGTGTTTAAATCAAAAAAGTATAAAAGGGTAGAATGAGAATCTGATTCTGGGGAAAGAAAAGATTTTTATTGAATGCGTAAAAATCGACTCGGGGGAAATGCGTTATTGTTCCATTTTCCTGTTTGAAACATTATTGTAGGATAGGTGGGTATGATTTTCGCTGTAAAATACTTCATTGATTTTTTAATTAATGTCGTGAATTTTGTAAATTTTTATCCCACGAAACCGTACTGTTGAGAAAAAAATATTCTCTTCAATAACAGACAAGTATGCAGGGTTGATTTCACATTTATACACCGTTACATTTTGATCGTTTTAATCCCTTGAACGGGTGGTTTAACTTACAAAATACTATTCATCAACAGCTTGCACAGCATTCTATCTCTTAAAATAAAAAAAATTGGAAGTGATAACGTAATATTCGCAAAATGCATGAAACCAGTAGTAGCACACGAGTTAGTTACCTACGCGTACGCCGCGTCGTCGTCAGTGCGTACCTAACTACCTACCTTCGAGCTTAGGTTAATGAACCCGATCAGCTTAGGTTATTGAGTCGCTCATCTGGTGTTCACGTAAACAAATGAAATGATTCCAAATTTTCCTTCATACCTTTACGGGCTTAGGACCGTCATAATTGCTTTGTGCCTAGGTGTCGGAACATACCTAATAAAATTAAAAGAATTACTTATGCTAAAAGCGGTAGGTACATGTAAAAATAAGTTCTAACAGGCGCAGAGTTATGGCGTATTTAAAAATGTGGAATCAAAATTACTTACAACGATTAAAAAGAAGAGTTCTGTTACAAAACTAATAATTAATCACTTCTACACTTCACGATAGCGTAATAATTGTTCAAAATGCAAAGGAACCATTCCTTTCGATACATAATCTTGCACGTTTAATTAAATTGTTTTTTAATTTCAATAATGTGTCTCTGTCACTTTTTAAAACATCGAACGCGTCCACTATCGCACTTTTTATTTGTTCACGAGTTTGATTTTGGTTTCTGTACACCAATCGTTTCACCTCACTCCACAAATAAAAATCCAGCGGGGTAAGGTCCGGGCTCCTTGCTGGCCAAGCAACTGGACCACCCTGTCCAATCCAGTGATCTCCAAACACGGAATTTAGGTGATTACGTACATTACGCTCGTAATGTGCTGGACATCCGTCATGTTTCACACCGTCTTAGAGAAACTAAATTATTTAAATGACATGGTCTTGTGCTGCCCTTAGCGCGCGGGGTGCGCGGGGCGCGCGCCTTTTGCATTGCCAATCAAATAAGGTTTGGGGGCGGGGTTTGCTCTAGCATTGGCTAATTTTTGTGAGTCCACGTTGACTGCGCTTACGCGTCATTGTTGTTAGTATCGAATAGTGCCTACTAATGGTTCGCATTGTTTTTTCCCTAATGCGAGAATTAATTCGAGTTTAAAAGAAAAAAACCTTTTTTATTTTATTTTGTCTTTACAAATCGATAGTACTTCATGCACCTGATTGACCCTCCACGGGATTAAAACGATCAAAATGTAACGGTGTATAATATGATGTATGAATAAGTGTAGTATTTTTTTTTAGGTCTTATGTTTTCTCATCAATATTTATTTTGGAGGTTGATGGAAATATGCTCGCACTCCATTAAATGGGACTTAAACTGGGAAAAATTGGGGTATTTTAATAGGTACATCTCTGCCTAACACTTCAGGGATTACAGGCGTGAATATATATTAAGTTATTATTTAATCCTGCTACTTATACAAAAATAAATCTTTTATGGTCGTCATTGAAAGTTCTGTTTGCACCAAAACGACAGTAACCAGCCCTATTATTTTATAGCTCTATTGGGAAATATATATTTTTATGTACTAAGAAGAATTTAATTTATGATTTTTGCTTATTTATCTTCAAACCCATCCCTCGGGCTGGCAAAGATCCCTATTTGTCACTGTCAAAAATGACATCAATTTAATTTTCGGCCATTCACTTTGGATATTGTTTCACACTGTCCGAGGATCTCTTTATTTTCTGAGCTTAAATATCAGTATTCATTACTGGTTTCCAGCCCAAAATAATAATAGTAATCATATAGAAACAAAAATAAAGACAACAAATATAAAAATACAAAGCTTTTATAGGTCATTGAACACGATTATTTTATCTGTCATTTATCATTTTCATATTAGGATTACATGATGATCAGCAGACTGTCTCAGGTGCCTGTGATGGTCGTTGCTCCACTGCGATCATGAGGTCCTGGTTTAGATTTCTGGTCCTGGTAAAGTGCTATTGGGTTTTTCCATTTGGATTTTCTCAGCAGCCATGGAGTCTGGACTCGTGGCCAGTTGCTTCCGATTACATAGGACGATACAGGCGTGATATTATGACGGCACGGTTGGCACAGTTGCTCAAGCAATGGACTGTTGCGCTGCGTGTCGCGGGTTCGATTCCCGCACGGAACAAATATTTGTATGACCTACAGATAGTTGTTCCGGGTCTGGGTATTTGTGTATGTGAGTTTATATGTTTGTGAACGCACCCACGATACAGGAGAAATTCCTAGTGTGGGGCAACGTTTTTTAAACAAAAAAAAAAAAAAAAAAATTATGTTATTATTATCAGTTACTAACAAGATAAAAACGTTCTATCTGTAAGGTTTCAAGTAACGTGCCAAAGTCCGTGAATGTCGCAGAGAATTACAGTTTGGTTCTAGGACGTGTCTGTTCGTAATTATGTTTTCTTTTCATTATTATTTAAAGAGCCAAATGAAATACACATAATAATTACGCACCTATCCAGACAGGATCCCAGGTTCCAAACACATGCCGCTGCGGGAGACCCTTGGGGCGTCGCGGCGTCTGAGGCCACATGACGGCTTCCGGCCACCGTACACGCGGGCCTGTGGACGGTGACAGTGTGAAATGGCCTAGCTCGACCGTGTCGACGGCGCGTTCGTGTTCTACGCGCGCCTCAAAAAGATATCAGCAACATGGAAGGGGCTCGCAAAGGCCAACGCCCGTTTGGGTTGCGCGTTGTTTGCAAGAGATAGTGCGGCCTCGACATAAAGGGCTAAGAAGGAACATGGGTGGTTTTAGTCAGTAGCAGTCTGACACTCCCTTACGCTCTGCCCAAGAGCGGGGCTATTTAATGATTTACCAACCACCAAAACAAAATGGTTCTAATTACATGGATATAAAACTCAATAATATAGGATTATAAATAAAGTTATAGAAAAGATAACTACATCTTTTAATGATTTAGGTTACAACATCATCGATTTCAATCACAGTTCGCAGAATGCCATAAGCAATTCCTACAAACAAAAAAGAGAAATTCTAAAGAATTAACGTTAAAAGAGTCACGCAACCCATTAAAAACTTTTGACACAAAAGAAGCGAACTGTCAAACTGAACTGTCAAATCATAATTCACTAAATTACTAACGAATTTCTCTTGTCGATGGTATATAAAAAGAATTGCTTGCTCAGCTATCTTGAAAGGCCAGAATAAGGTCATTGTCCGACCGAACGCTGGAATTTCCTTTTTCAGCTTTTGATTTTTATTAAATCTTTGTTTCAATGTTCAAAGAAAACTTGAAGATTTAAAGGTATAAAAATAAGATTTTGTTGGTGCGTTGAAAATACGGTGTATTTACTAATTTAAATGAAAAATTAAATTTGTTTATTGGTTTCGTTGGTTTTTTCGCGTTGGTTGGTTTCGCGGAGCTCAAAAGGAGGGTTATATGTTTGACGTGTATGTATGTTTTTGGTTTATCCGGTACTCAACTATATCCGATCAAACTAGAAAGCTAGATGATTTGATAAAAATGAGACACACTCGAATAATCACACATTTTCAGACAGACCACACCACACCACACCACAACACACTTGTACATGAAGTTTAAATAAATAAATAAATAATAAAACATTACATTATTATGAAAAATAAAATATTATTATTCATTCTCTGAAACTATTGAAATGATTAAAGTGAATAATCACGTTCTAGAAAGCGCCTCTAACGATTTTTATGAAATGTTCTATACGTTCGCGAAAAATCGACGTAGTCTCATTATCTGGGATTTGTTTTATTTATATACACCCGAGCAGAGCTCAGTTGCCCAGATACTAATCTACACTAATATTTTAAAGAGTAAAGATTTGTTTGTTTGTTTGTAAGGAATAGGCTCCAAAACTACTGGACCGATTTGAAAAATTTTCAAATCGGTCCAGTAGTTTGTTTTCACCGCTGGGAAGCTACACTATCCCCGGGTGTGACATAGGCTACTTTTTATCCCTGTATTCCCACGGGAACAGGAACTACGCGGGTGAAACCGCGTGTCGTCCACTAGTATTTTCTAAAAAGTACACACTTCCACTCTATGTCTGTTCTACATGCTTCCCTTGGCAAAAAAATATAACACCACTCTGAAAACAAGTTGTACTCTTTATAAAAACTTCTGAGGAAAAGATTCTTTTTCATCGACCTTTCCTAACGTTTCATGATTATTACCGTGTTTAACAAAAAAAAAAGAGTTTTGAAACTTTGGCCTTCACAATCTTTTGACTAAGGCAATCTTGCCAGTAACTGTTTGAAGCCTCCCGGTGTTGTGTCGAGTTCATTAACAAAGAAGAGGTTCATGAATTAATTAAATTGAGCATTTTTAAAATAAAACACCGTTTTTTTTTCAATGAAGGTCTTTAGAAATGTCTATTGTTGCTGAATCATCATCTGCCAAGTATGTTGGGGTCGGCTTCCAAGTCTAACCATGGATGCAGCTAAATACCAATATTTTACATGGAGCAACTGCCTATCTGACCTCCACCACCCACTATTGGGTAATACAATATCCCTTGGTAAGACTGGTTCCCAGAATGATGGCCCTCTTAAAGATATACAAATGACAGCTAAAACCAACGGCTTAGCGTGTTCTCCGAGACATGGAGGAAACTCCACGAACCAAACCAGACAAAGAATAAATTGCAATCAAAAACTAATGCACCGATTTTCATGCTGTTTTTACCAATTGATAGAGTGGTTCTTGAGAAAGGATTAAGTATATAATTAGACGCAAAACGATGCCGCGGGCATCAGCTAGTGTATAATAAAATATATCATAAGTCAAAACCTATGTCAATAGTTCCCTTTAAGTAACGTTTTCACAAATAACATTTACTCAGAAAAATTATACTCCTTCCTAAGTAGGCGCTCAATCATATTCGACCTACATTTTCTAACAACATCTTTTTTTTTGTAACAACTTAAGGTATTTTCATTTTATTATATTTTTATCCGACAGGTTTTTTCATAAATTAGACTATTTCCACAGCAAAAATTGCTCAGGTTCAATTCCAGTTTAAAAGGCGAAATTCCTTACCTGTTACTTAATTGAACCGTTTAATATTCAAGTCTTATAAAAATAACAAAGCCTCTAATAAAAGCTCCGACACATACACTGTCTCTCCCTTTAAATTCAATGAAAACCTTCTTAATTATTATTGGCACTAAATTCATTAACATTATATTCTTCAAAAATTTAAATCAGTGGATGTGCTTTCATCCTGCTTATTGAAAATAGTGACCAAGTAACCGCCACCACATGTGACCAGATAGAGAATGTATAAAAAGCAAATTTATCGATCTACATAGTAATTCATAAACAAACAATCGAGTCTAAATCGATGTATCTAAGTACCGTGATGTATATCTATCTTTTTTAGCTTTACGAGAGCGAGCGAGATAGACATACGACATATTCGATTCAGTTTCGTTTCGATTGTTTGTGATTTGTGAATAGCTTTGCTGTAGTTTCTGGTTGATCTGTTAAGAATATGCGATATTTAATGTGTATTTGAGCCAGAGAATACTAATGAAACTTAATAATGTTCAAGTACTGACGGCAAGATTGGTGCAGTGGCTGAGCGATTGGACTGCTGCGCTGCGTGCAGGTTCGATCATCGCACGGAACAAAATATTTGTATGGCCTACAGATTATTGTTTCGGGTCTGGGTATTTGTGAATGTGAGCTCAAATGTTTGTGAACGCACCCACGATACAGGAGAAAATCCTAGTGTAGGGCAATGTTTTCTGTAAAAAAGAAAAAAAAAAGATAATATTGAGAGAATCTAACGATTTAAGTTTTAATATTTCTGCGCTCGTAACAAATATGTCTGGCTAATTCCATTACTTAGGTATTTTTCTTTTCATTTCATTTTACTAAGTCGTCGACCTATATCAGTGCTGTTAATGTCAGAAACATGTAGCATACTAATCTAGTTATTTCAGGTGCTTACGTACTTGAGTTCAGTAAATAAATAATTTCGGGTTCCTAAGAGTTTTGTAATTTATTTAGTTAGAATATGTTTGGGATGGGATACCTACTTCAGTGCGACAAACGTCTCATCGAATATCGTTTCTTTGAAAACCTTTTATCGATATCACTATACTAGCTTTTTTTATCCCGGACATACATACAGATAAACAGACAAACAGACAAAAATTCTAAAAACTATATTTTTGGCTTCGGTATCGATTGTAGATCACAGCCAAGTATTCTTTAAAAAAAAAATTCAATGTACTGTTTTGACTTTCCTACGATTTTATGATATATAAAGATTGCGACGCTTTGTTAAATCGAGGCCTTGTTCCTACGATGTTTCATTACATCGAAAAACTGTACTTCGAATGATTTTACTTCGTGAATATCATACTACAAGGCATCATGTTACCTCATATATATGCAGTGACATTACTGACTAAAGTGAAACATCTACATCACTCACGAAACAGTCAGTTTCTAAAACAAGGTAAAAGACTTAATTGAACAACGGAAAACAAAACGAAAACAATCTCACATATCTGCAAGTACATTAAAATTACTCAGTTTCTAAACAAACAGTTTAAATAGTAATTTTACAAAGGCAATAAGCCACGGCAGTGTAGCTCGGGGACGTGTTTTCATACGGCGTAGGTGCCTCGAGGTGGGTGATTAAAACTAACAGATATAGAAGTTTGTGAGGGATACGGATATGTAGTTTGTGGAGCTTGCATTCGTTTATTTTTCCTGCCGGAGCTGCGGAACTGTTCGAAAGTGATACCGTGACCCTAAAACACAAAGGGATAAGATAGTGTTTATTGAGTAGAAGTCTTCAGTCCCTTCTACCTACAGTAATCAGTGGTCTGAAAGTCGGACAACCAGTCTTACCAAAGAGTATCGCATTACCCTGTGCTAGCTGGACTGCGAAGGTTAAATAGACAGTAGTTCCATATAAAATACTGTTAATCAGCTGATTAGACTGGAAGGCGACTTTTATATAGTTGGGAAAAAGTTGGACATATTATGTTATTATATGTTGCTTGACAAACTAAATAGCTGTATGTTGTTACTAAGCAGAGCTGCAATGTCACTGTATGCACTTACCAACACAGCTAGACACCCCGCCCCCTTCGTTGTGTTCCAAATTGCCAATAAAAACCAACTCCTGCCTTTTTTTAGAGCTCAACCTTAATTGGACACTATTCCAACTATTCTATTTACTTTGAATAGTTTCAGAAGTTTTGTCTTGTTATGAGACTGTTCAATTTACTTCATGGTTTTTAGCTGTTCAGTTTATTAAGCAATATTATAAACAGGGATACTAGTTGTTTCAATTAATTTTTTTATGAAGGAAAACTCAATAATACAACACAATGTTTCATATCATTTGACTTGAAATACCATACTTCATCATTATTTATTTAACTCTTCAAACATAAAACCGCAGAGGTGGACTTGATAACGAGGAGGGGGCATTTTTTACCAGTCAACCATTGGGATATACAGGGACGTTTACTGGTAAATGTATATCTGAAAATAATTGCATTAATACTACGATAAGTATATTTAAAATACTATAAAAAATATTGAAAAGTGTTAATAACCACGGATATTATCACATCACACTAATATTATAAAGGCGAAAGTTTGTAAGTGTGTATGTTTGTTACTGCTTCACGCAAAAACTACTGAACGGATTGCAATAAAATTTGGTACTCAGATAGTTTATAACCTGGAATAAGTTTTTATCCCGATTTTATCTTCTCATGGGATAATTTTCGAGTTGTAGCAGGTGAAACTGCTGGCAACAGCTAGTAACGTACTACACGAATATGCTAGAATAAAAAGACAAATAATGGAAAAAAACATTAACGATGACTAGGTACCCACGTGACTACATCTATTTATCAGTGCACCATACCAATACTAAGACTACATTGTAAACGTTCTATGCACAAGGATTCCCAGAGACCTGGGTGCCATTACAATTGTGGTTATCCAATCAGGCCCGCCTTGTACATCACAGTACACCGGATTGGTTGTATCCGAAGATCTAGATCGTTAGATGTTCCTTTAAGAGAGAACACGGGCAAATTTATTGTTGCTTCGTACAGATGAGAGCAGTCGGGCCAGTTGTAAATCAAAACAATATCGAAGTATGTATTTTCCTGATTTTACCCTGAAAACTGAACTGATTATTAAGTCCGTCTTTGTACGGTTTTATTAATTGTGCATAAAGTTTTAATAAATAAATATTTTTTTTTTTTTTTTTAATTAGAGATTTAGGAAAGATTCATCATCTGCCTAGCCTTTTCCCAACTATATTGGGGTCGGCTTCCAGTCTAACCGGATGCAGCTGAAATCTGCATTCTGATTTAGGAAAGAGTATGTCTGTCAATAATTTTGTGTACAAAATTTTTGGAGTTTGCCTCTAATTGTTTGCCGTAGAAATGGGGCTTTTCTTGTCATTTTGGAATGTCATTTCTGCATTTTGACCTTGGTTAAAAAAAATTGCTATAGCGGCATTATTCGTGTCGATGCAATGTGGTTTTCAGCATATGAGACAACACAACTCAAACAAAAGTCATTGACAACTTAACAGAAAGGTGCTCGAATTCATATCTAGTAGGGTAGATCTAACTATTCAAATCTTTGGTAGAAGCAATCTTGGATGCGTTATTCGTCTTAAGGTAACCATACACGTAATTGCTTGAGTGTCAAACATGCATAGCTCGTCGTTTTGTACTAACTGAGGGTAAAGCGTTGAGGGTGAAGTTTGTTTTGAATAAAGGAGCTTGAATCAAGATAAGTATTAAACTCAGAGTAGGAAACCCAGTAATGAAAATGAAATCGAAATTGTTTTATTGAAATAATTGAATTACAAAATATTTATATATTTATTAAGGCCTTAAAATCTATAGGCATACGTACAGTATATTAGGATCTACCTGAACTAGAAATAAACCTGTATCTCAGGTAACTCACTCGAGTGCTTATACACGATCTAATATTCCTTAAACAAATTACTATTTAATAACTATTTAACATAAGAAAATTACTTTATTTAGCTAACTTCTGAGAGACATAGCATTATTTTGCAAATGACGCATAACACATAAATCCAGGTCACGTTTACTTTATACCTATCTAAAGCGAAAAATGCTATGTCACTAAAATGTATCCAAACACTGTTTTGTAATTTATGAAACTTAAATCTAAAATTATTTTAAGTGCGACAATTTTATTAGTAGGATGAATTACTGAAAAGAACTTCTTAAGTAAAGTCGGCGCTCTTACGAGTCATTGTTATCAATGGAATTGATATATCTTGCCTCAGCTAAAATCTTAGCGGGGCATTCTAGATCGCCTGTTTTGTGGTGTCTTGGTTTTTTATAATGGAACACATCGTGAGGAAATCAGCATGCGTCAGAAGTATTTTTCGATGGCGTATGAAGCCATGTCCGAGGCCCAGGGGTGGCATAAAAAACTCTGACACCAAGTTAAGCACTTACCACACTATAAGTAAAGAAATAATTATGATTAGTACTAGCTGTCGCCAGCGGCTTCACCCGCTACAACTCGAAAATTATCCGACGGGTAGATTAAATCGGGATAAAAACTATCCTATGTGTTAATCCAGATTATAAACTACCTGTGTATCAACTTTTATCTGAATCCGTTGAGTAGTTTTTGCATGAAGGAGTAATAAACATACACACTCACAAACTTTTGCCTTTATTTTAGTGTGATAGTGTTTAAACTGGATTTTGTCTAAAATTGGGTAGCACGTGTAACGTTTATTTTCACTGAAAATTGCGTAAGACGAATTTATTAAAGGTTATTTGTCTGACCATCTTTTTATTACCCGACTGCGGCGAAGCCCAAAAGGAGGGTTATTTTAAGGAAGCTTATGAAGCTGGAGGAAATTAAGTCATTAAATATTCTTAAAAAAAAAAAGGTTCATGATCCATTTGTATCTAATTTATAATTAATGGATATCTATTACGAATAAATAAAATTGGATTGTCTGTTTGTAATTTTAAAGTAACTGGTGTTTACTGAATTTTTGAAAGTATGTAGCTAATCGATCTGTCTGTGTATTTATCTGGCAAATTTTTGAAACGGCTTGACAAATACTGACGTATATTTTACTGGCAGATAGCTGATATTATAAGAAGAAATTTAGCCATTTTTTTTTATAATCGTATTCAAATAGGGAAGTCATATTTTATAATAATTTCAGGTGGGCAGCAGACACTTTTATGAGAATGATATATATATATATTCATCCACTCTAAAGAAAACTGCCCAATACAACGTATCAATAATAATTATCATAATTCACGTAGATAGTGACACTCAATATAGTTTACAACATCAATACCGAGTACATTTTTCAGAATAACTTCAAGAGTCGGTAACAATTACGGTCGTTGATCATTAATCAAATATTTCATTACTCATTTATACTTTCCTGAATAAATACCGAATATTTAATGCTTTTGTGAAGCTTGTTTACTTTTGTAGGTTATCTCAAAGTTAAAAACACATTAAGTAAATATTTTATCGTACCATTAATCTATGATACCTTTGCCGCCCTGGTTGGTTGTCATTTGATTAATATCATAAAATATAATTAACTAAAGCTTGCATGAGTTTTTAGCATCGTTAGGGTTTGTATCTTCCATTTCTAATAAAGACAAATGTTAGATATTCAGATGTTTATATTTTAACATATATTTATTTAGTTATTGAAATTTTGATATTGCTGACTTTTGTATCTGTGAATCCTTCAGAAATACTAGATCACAAGATAAACCGTTCTTAAAAATAAAATTGATTATTATTTTCAAGACATACCTAATAGTTGTGCCGCAGGAGACACTCTGGGCGTCGGAAGCCACGTGATTGCTTTCCGGCTTCCGGCCAGGCGCGGACCTATGGATGGTGAGTGACAGGCCGTGTCGACGGGCGGCGCGTTCGTGTTCCACGCGCGCCTTATAAAGATATCAGCAATATTGCAGGGTCCCACAGGGGCAGACGCCTGTAGGGTCTGCGGGTTTTTCGAAAGAGATACCGCAGCCCCGGACACAAAACGCTAAGAAAACCCTTAAAAAAAAAATACTTGAAAATTACACAGAGTGTCAGAGACTAACTTCTTCAAACCCCGGTATCATATAGACAGTACAAATATATACGTAGCCAGTAAACACACAATTAAAATAGCAATTTAGTACAAACTTTCAAAGTTGGTAAGAAACATTACAGAGAAAACTTTCCGTAATAAATGTCTAGCTTGCTCGACTGTAATTAAAAGAACAATCTAAGTACATTTAAACGTTTATTTTTCAAGGAAAACAGACACGCGGGAAATACGAAGGTAGTTTCATTGAAGAAGGTAATATTTTGATAGTTGAATATTGCTGTGGGCATTTGTGTCAATTTATAAACAAACTTAAGGCATTTTCGCCACACTATTCCCAAACCACTGTAAACTTCTGTAAGCCAGAATCAACAGTGGCGACCACAAGAAAAGCGCCAAGACAATGAAGCTGGACGAAGTCCCAGAGAAACGATTTAAACTTAGGGCTTGTTTACGGAGACGCGGAGCGTCGCGCGGTGCATGCAGAAGGCTCGTCGCTTGCTATTTTATTCATTTACTGAAAGGCGGGTCCACCGCAACAAAACTCTGCCTTTTAAACTATCGAGCGAAAATTGCTTCCCGTAAAATCGTCGTTTGGAATCGTTACCGTTTTCATACATCGCCATGTGCTTGAATTGAAAACGCACAACGCGCCGCGCGACGCCCCGCAACTCCGTAAATGAGGCCTTTTTTTTTTTTTGGCGGGTGGAAAATCATCAAATTACCCGTCCCGCTCTTGGGCAGAGCGAAAGGGAGTGTCAGACTTCTACTGACTAAAAACCACCCATGTTTCTTCTTAGCCCTCTATGTCGAGGCCGCGATAACTAGTGTACAACTCGCGGCCCAAGGTCCGTAAATGAGGCCTAACACTGTCAATGTGACTGGTGGGGTTGAGCATACGCACATTGACCTTGAATTTTGCCACCCACTAACAATAAGTGAAATTACGTGATTTGTATGCGAATTCCCCATTTACGCGCACAGTACATTAGTACAAATAGTTAGATGTGGAAATCACGATGTTTTGTTGAAAAATAAAACAAATCACACTAATTACACTAATAATATATTATAAAGGCGAAAGTTTGTGAGTGTGTATGTTTGTTACTTCTTCACGTAAAAACAGCAGAACGGATTTGGATAAAATTTGGTACTCAGATAATTTATAACCTGACTTGACACACAGGATAGATTTTATCCAGATTTTATCTTTCCGTGGGATAGTTTTCGAGTTGTAGCGGGTGAAGCCGCTGGCAACAACTAGTCTAGAATAAATTTAAAAAAGTTAATCAGGTGCGAATCGCTAGTAAAATGATAAAACAAATATATGGCGAGCATTTCCCTTGAGTAGTCTAATGTTTCTCCAGTACCTAAGCAAAGTTGTAAGCAATTTTTATGTTCAGAAAGTCAAAAGAGCAGTTAAACGATAAAGAAAGAGCAATTACCATTAGTAGGTACAAAACATTCGAAGTTCCATATTGCTACCATAATTGAGTTGAAAATGTATAGTATACAACTGCTTTTTTTGTTTCCTAGCTTGATGAAATGAGCTAGTGACACGCACTTGGCTCATTTATTTGATATTTTTATTGTATTCAATTGCAGTGTTGTGGTTAATTTTACTGATGTATTAATAATGTGAATATGTTTGTAGATATTAGACGGATCGAATATTCAAAAAATAAAAAAACCTAATAAATGTAGCCGAGTAGAGCATGTCTTATAGGTCAAATAACTAGCTTGAAGAAGGTGTTAATAGTTTATTAAAAAGTTTAAAAATATGATAAAAAATAGAAAACTATTTTGTAAAAAAGAATGGCTCGTAAAGTATATAACATTTTCAAATACTTAAAAGTTTTTTACTGCGTGACAAAAAATACTGTATCCTAAAACACTTTGTTTTTTATGCGCATTCACCCGAGTTGGATACACTAAAGAAAGATCCCTTTTATTCAATAATCTCTCATTACCAGCAAATTGTATCAACAACTTTCAACAAAATATAGTTTACAGAACTCATAACCAAAAATCAAGCTGTTGACACAATTTGTATTGCCATCTTAAAAAAATAACCTGTGAACACAATATCAGAGCCTAAATCAATAAAAAAAACTAATGTCAGGTGAAATACTGGCAATCTAATAAAACGATTTTTTTTTGTTGTTCTTTTTCTATTGGAGTATTCCCTTGTGTGAAGAGCTCTATTTTATCGACAATGGAGTTGTTGTTAGAATTGAACGTTTAAAACTATTTCAATAGCTATTTGTGACAAACATTTTTCCTTCGTTTTAGTGAACGGTTTTTGAGGCGATTGAAGAAGGAATTTTGAATAAATATGCTGTAGATCAAAGTGTGTGGATTATAGTATATTTTAATATCCTAACACACACACAGCTACATAATATTACTCTTAATAAGACTTTTTAGTGTGTTGGTTGATTGCAATATTGGCAATGTAAATTGGTTATTTTTGGGTTTTGTAGTTTCAGTAGCGTCCGTCAGCGCCTTTAATGTATATTAAATAGGACAAAATGGACGCGTTATCAATTGCCATTTGGTTTGTGGAATAGTCGAATTCAAGTAGTTAATTTTCTTTAACAAGATTTATACTACGAGTACATCCCTAATTATAGAAGTGTTCTTCTAAATTGGTAAACACCCGTAATTGACGTAACGTACGGTCGAACAAGGTATTAAGCAAACAGTCAGCAAACTTGCGTTTACTTATAAAATTACACAGATATTTTAGGACTGATGTCAACCGTCACTTCATAAATAAAAATTACTATCAATATTTTCATTTTACTAGAATTATAGCTTGTTCTTCTTTACGCACGTTTACTCGCTAGGGCCGACTCATCTATAAATCTCAACCTGAACAGGTTTTTCTTGCTAAGGTCAGCCTATTATAAACACAACGCCGCTGCACATGATCCCCAAAACCTTACTACCTACGACAACAATACACCGTCTTTCAATCACGTAATAGATGGCTATCATTAAAATCGCCGCCCAGCTATGAATAACGCGATTGTCGTCATAGTACACCCGGCATTATTAATGAGGCTGCTCCATCGTAAAATATTCTCCCCCCTATAAATGTAACTAGATATCGCAAATATCAAAAAACTTTTTCTCAAAGTTTTTTTTGTTTAGTTCTCAAATTGAACGACAAATGAGTATTTGGTCAAATGGAACCACTTGCTTGGTTAATTGATCCCGCGGGTCCATTTTGAGTGGGTCCAGTTGACCAAACACTCAAAGCATGAACGACTGTTATTAATTCTGTATATTATAGTATTAAAAATATTTTATCTTTTTAATGAGTGAGAATTGACAAAGACAGAGTTCACATGATTATTTTCACTTAGGCACGTGGAATAGGTGTTTTGTGATATCTAGTTTAACTAAGTCTTTGATTCCATAAATAATGTTTTATTTAAGTGGTAAAAAAACCATGGAGTGTTGATTCTCTTTTAATAATGGTGTTTTATTAGGTAAAAGGGAAGTGTGAATATTTTTTTGTAATTTATTATGATAAATTACAGGCAGTACTTTTTGACCTGGTTTTAACAGAATCGGGTCAATGGGTTAATTGGGCTATTGAGACATTTTCTATGTTTGCGCTGCCATGACGATTTTGACTCGTTCGTGACTGATTGGTCAGAGAAGGCACAGCACTGGGAGAGTTGGAAAGGAATGAGGGAGGCTTTTTCCCAGCAGTAGGACACAATAGGCCACTAAATAAAAATATAGCTAAAAAGGGAAGAGAGCGGAGGAAGGCCAATGAAACGATGGAAGGACTGTGTGAAGGATGATTTAGCTAGTAAAAAGGTGTCTGACGAGATAACAAGTTATAGAGAATAGGGTATTTCACCAAAAAAAACTCCGTCAGATAGATTTTCAAAAAATAATAGACACGTAATTTTTATTTTTTCACTTAATCATGAAGAAGAAGACGAGACAGTGCTTCGAACAGTCGAGTCAAGTCGTGTGACGTCACAAGGTTAGTACTTTTTACCCACAAAGTGACGTCAAAAGCCCCCTCTCATGATCTTTGACACGTTATTTTCGTCAATTTTTATTAATTTGATAAAACAAAAAACACATATCCAATATTTTTCGACAATCTAACAGACGGACTAATTAGATTTTTTTGGTGAAATATCCTATTAAGGAAGAAGAAGACATTCTACGCCGACCTCGTGTAAATCGGGATAAGGGCAAGATAATTATGCTAACTATAAAATAAATGACTCGACTCAAATGAGTTGACGACTTATAGAAAGATGTGGAGAAAGACGACAAACGTAACGTTAAAGAAATTAGGGTTACGGTCAAAGCACGTAAAGCTGTGACCGAGTGACATTCAAGGAATGGAGATAGAAGTGTTAATCGTCCAGCAGCATGGGGGGCAGACGACATTGTTGCCATTGCAGGAATATTGTAGCATAAATTAGTCGATTCACTAAAAACCGACTAATTCTAAAAAGTTGTCACCTCACTAAATTATAGGTACAACCCTAAATGTTCTGTAATGTCACAATGGAGGGAGAACGTCGCTCAGGACCTCCTTTATAAACGGCTGCACGCATAGGTTCTGCCCTTTTTACATCAAGCGAGCAGCCTACTAGATAAGTCCCCAGTTATTGGGTAAGTGAACTCCGCCATTGTGTTCTTTTGCTGCTAAATTTATGTCCCGGCAAGCCATATCTATTTGTAATCTTTGTGTCTATTTAACATGGCTGCCGGCAATGTATTCTGTATTTAATATTAATTAGCACCTAGCTATTTACTATGCACATGTGCTCTAATTGTTTTATATGGTTCTCCGCATGGCATGCATCCTATTCTATTCTCTATAAACTAAATCATGCTCATCCATGCTGTATCATAAACCGGCGACGCGAGTCAACGGTCAAAGAGAACCACGTGGCGATGTGACGCCACGCCTTGCCTTTAGTCTATCAACTAGTCACCTATCAACTAATCACTGTAAACCACTGCGATGTGTGAGTACCCATCTTCCATCTTCTTCACTGCCTTGAGCTTGCCGCATCTAACGCATGGCTGGGACACGCACATCGTAGGGGCTTACAGGAACCATCTTGGAGCTCAAGCGTCCCCTTGGCGCTGTTTCAGGGTTCCTAGCGCTGGCTAGCCAACTAGGGCTGTTTCGCTCACGCTGCACTGTTCTGCTGCTCTGCTGTGCTCCCGCGCATCTACCAACGCGGTGAGAAGCACGCATCTGCACGGCCGCCCTACCGCGTGCCGCCTCTAAACTGTGACGCCTACGCGTCCGGCACAAGACGACGGCGCGTGGCCGTGTAGACAGCGGCCTGCCGCCGCTACCTACTGGCCGTCTGCGCTGCCGCTACCTGCCTACCACCAACGCTGCCTAGGGCTAGTTGCCCTGAGCCCGCTGCCCACCTGGTCGACCGCCCTGCCGCGCGTCCCTACCGACGCGTGAGGCCGCCTGACCCGGCCTACCTACCGTGCGTGGCGATCGACGTCTTCTGGTTGCTCAGGGCAGTACCGTTTTCCTACCTTCAGTGACAGTGCGTGACCTTAGACTCTAGAACCCCTATTTTGTATGTGTAGTGCTAAGTAAATGTATAACTAAGTCTTCCTTGTCTCATTTCTCCTACCACAAAAAGCCAAACGCCTGAACGAAAAGCCAAAAGCCTGAACGAGGCTGGCACAAGAGCGTGAAGCTTGTCACAAGCAAAGAGAGGTCTATATCAAGCAGCAGGTCTGGATGATGATGATGAAGAGTTGAAAATAGGTGAATTTTGCAGATTTTTTTGGTGTAATACCCTATTGAGTAAGTACCGTTGTTTCAAGGCAATCGAAATCGTGAACCAATAATGTTTTTGGCTTTTAAATATGTATTGAAAGCAAGTAGTACAAAGGGCCGCAGTGAACGGTAGCATATTGACCTTGAGCTAACCTACCGTAGTACAGAGTTTCAATTGAATTAAAAGCCTGAAGTACTGGTTTTAGGACCGACAAGTAGCGGCTATCCGTAAAGTTAAAAGCAAAAATATTTTTATTGTCCAACAAAAAACAACATTAGTATTTTCCTAAAAAGCCTCGATATAATTAAAATGTTGTCTTTTGTGCACACAATATTTCAACATACAAAAACAAAAACAGATAGTCGCTTTGCCTGTATTTATTATAGAAAGCCATTTATTTATGCATAACTGATTTTAAATCGTGCATCTGTTGCATGTGGTTTTAAAACCGTTGCAGTTAATGTTCGGTAAAGCAGACTGCATGAATATTTAATATTAATATTCCAAAATTATTATATCTAAACTAATATTATAAAGAGGTAAGATTTGTTTGTTTTTTTGTAACGAATAGGCTCCGAAACTACTGGACCGATTTGAAAAATTCTTTCACCGTTGGGAAGCTACACTATCCCCGGGTGCCTTTTTACACCTGTATTCCCATGGGAACGGAAACTACGCGCCTCATACTGCTACTGATACGGCCCCTAGTTATTTATATTCTGAAATAAATATGACTTGACTTGACTCGTTGCTCTAATGGTCTCAAACGCGATTGCTGAAAGCCCTTTTTTTTTCATAAGTGGAAAATCATCAAATAACCCCTCCCGCTCCTGGGCAGAGCGAAAGGAAGTGTCAGACTTCTACTGACTAAAAAACACCTATGTTACTTTTTAGCCCTTGTGCGAGGCCGCGGTAATTCTTTCGAACAAACGGCAGCCCCGACGGGATTGCTGAGAGTCCTTGATTTTATTTCGGGTCAAGCAACGTGTAATTGGGTTTTTGTAATATCAGAAATTTCTTAGTAGCAGCTACCGATGCTGTATTTGTACCCGGTTGCTGGCAAAAGGCTCGCGCCCTCGACTTAAACCTAACTGGCAAAAAAAAAACTGCCTTCAAAAACACCAAATCCATCATCCATCACCATCATTTTGAATTTGGTTCAGTTTATTTTTTAAGTTTTTATTGCCAAATAAACACAATTTTCTTTCTTTCTTTCTTTCTTTCAAATGTCACCGACTTTAGAAGCTGATTTATCTTCTGAAGTTTATTTTTAACGTTTTGGTGTTTTTGAAGCCGGTTGTTTTTTTTGCCAAAAAGTTTATTTACTTATTTACAAACTAAAAAAAAACTACGTAAATCAGTTCATGAATCTCGGCGTAGTCGGTGAGCAAATAAATATACTTACTAACAGACAAAAAAACATACAAATCGAATTGGGAACAGGAGGTTCTTTTTGGGAAGTTGGTTAAAAATGTGGGTGTACTATTAAACCTCTACTTTACCCTTTGGGGGATTACAAGCGTGATGTTTTGTGTATTTAGATATGAATTCTAAAGCCTTTTCCTTATTAGTAATTGAGGCAAAATAACGTTAGTCAAACCTTTTTTTGGCCTCCACGAGGCAGGCTCAGTCTAGCGTGGAAGCCTGAATAAAATAATTAAATACAGTAAACAAAGTCCCACAAAATAAAGAAATACTAAACAGTCTTTCCCAACGTAACAATGTTTTTTTTTTTACAATGAGCTTATAAGTACCGTTAACGAAGCCAAAAGGCACTTGTTTTCCCTTTCATTGCGATTTTTTTTTGTTTTAGACCATATCTGGGAACCTTCTACATAGTTACGGAGATATTGGGGGCATAGATCCAACCTTTAGCCAAGTATTTTTTTATGAGTTTTTTGTATCTCATAGCTTATTTCAAAATATCCCCTACCCACAATATCCACTACATGTTTCCCAGCAATAGTTTTTGAGTAAATTTACTTAGTCTAATGTAGGAAATGCTTGGTTGATGGCTCTGTGGTGGATTTGTTTACAACCTGTAGTCACACAATACACGAGATGAAGTGAATAATAGGGTAGTTAACAAAAAACATCTTATTAGTCCATCAGATAGATTAAAAAAAACTATTAGACACGTATTTTTTTCTTTTTTCACAAAAACAAACAATGAAGACAATACAGTGCTTTGAAATCTCGTGTGAAGTCATTTTCTGAACCATTGTGAGGATCGGCCGGAGGACACGGTGGAGCACACAGTGGAGGTGTGCCCCGTTTGGGCGGAGCCCCGCCGTGTTCTCGTAGCGGCGATCGGCGGCGGCGACCTCTCGCGCCCGGCCCTGGTGCAAGCCATGGTCCGGGGCGAGGAGGAATGGGACGCCGTCGCCTCCTTCTGCGAAGCAGTGATGCTAGCGAAGGAGGTAGCAGAACGCGAGAGGGAGAGAATCTCTCGTCCCAGCCACCGCGGGAGGCGCTCCGGGCGTCGGGGGTCCCGCGATGACCTCCGGCCACCGTAGATGCGGGCCTGTGGACGGTGAGTGATGGGCTAACTCGCCGTCCGTCCGTCTCACGACGAAAACAGGCCGTGTCGACGGCGCGTTCGTGTTCCACGCGCGCCTCAAAGAGATGTCAGCAACATGGGAGGGGCTCGAAAGGGCCGACGCCTGTCGGGGCTGCGGGTAGTCCTCTGGTTATCGCGGCCTCGACATAGAGGGCGAAGAAGGAACATGGGTGGTTTTTAGTCAGTAGAAGTCTGACACTCCCTTTCGCTCTGCCCAAGAGCGGGAGGGGTTATTCGATGATTTTACACCCACCAAAAAAAAAAAAAAAGTCATTTTCTGAAACATTTGTATGACATTCTGTAACGGTCAGTGACGTCACAACCTCCCACTCAAATCTTTGACGCGTTTTATCTTCGTAAATTTTTATTGATTTGATAAAACAAAAAATAGGTATCCAATATTTTTTGATAATATAACAGACGGACTAATTAGAATCATATTTAAAAAAATCAGTAAACTTCCCTATTAAGTTTTATCATCAAAAGGTATACAAACAATAGCACACACATGCAACATTAAAGAAGAAACACTTCCACCAATCATGCATTCACAATTTTTTGCCACTCTAGATCCTGAAATAAAATTACTCTGTGTAAGCAATTTTCCGGGTACCTATCTTGGATTGTATATATTTTTCCTCAAACGCTGAGCTTCCTTATAAATCTCACGACAGTGTACAGTGACGTTCCGTATCAGCCAAACAGCCTGAAATAAATCATAACTGAGCCTTCTCTTTTTGTGGCCTCAAGTGTACAATATTGGAAAGGAGACACTCCGTATTGTAGGCTCTTTGGGAAATGTATGAGATGATTTTTAAAGTTGATTTTCGTGAGCTGTTTAGTGTTCGTGAAGATAAATATTAACGTAACATAACAACACGACTGTAATTCCCAAATGGTAAGCAGATATGTACCTGACACACACATTCCACCAGTTTTGTTAAAGTCGAGTTTTACCGTCAACTGGGCTTTGTGTCTTACGTCTTATTGACAAGCCTACGTCCCCCATATCGAAATACTAATGCTGTAAAATGAAAATATTGTTAAACGAAACCATTTTAAAATAGTAAGTTACCTTAGAGTTGCTTGCCGGTTCTTCTCCATAGGAATCGACCAATGCACTGAACCGTGCACCTTTTTGTCGACGTTTTATAAGTGTTCATATAGGCCTATGTGAAATAAAATAAAACTATGATTTTGTACAAATTCATATTCTGTGAAATTCCTGATGAATAATATACCCGAGAATCGAACTCAGGATCGCATGCTCAGCAGTTGCGGTTGTGACCACTAGACCAAAGAGGTAATTTGTGAGATAAACATAATACATTGAAAGTAAAATCGTTCGTTCTTAAGGGTGAGGCCAAACGAGCGTAATTTTATGAGTCGTGAGTCGCAGAATTTCGGTCTCCTCAATTATTAGTAGTTTCCTGACTTAAAAATATGATTCTAATTAGTCCGTCTGTTAGATCATCGAAAAATATTGGGTACCTATTTTTTGTTTTATCAACTCAATTATTATTATATAATAATAAATAATAATAAAAATATTTTTAATTATTATTATTATTTTTGTTTATTTTTTGTTTATACGAAGATAAAAAGCGTCAAAGATTTGAGTGCGAGTTTGTGTTGTCACTGACCGCTAAAGAATGTCATACTAATGTCTCATAAAGTGACGTCACACGAGTTTTCAAAGCACTGTTTCGTCTTCATTGTTTGCTTACGTGAAATAGAAAAAATACGTGTCCTATATATTTTGGAAATCTATCTGACGGACTAATTAGATTTTTTTTTGTTAACTACCCTATTATGTGTGTTGTATGGTGTGAGTCGGCAGACAACTCACTTTGCGTCGCCGTGTGAATCAAATAGGACTTTTATATGAAACCTAATGCAACAGAATTTCTGTGATCGAAATGCTGCGACTCACGACTCAAAAAATTACGCTCGTTTGGCCAAAATTCTCCGACTCACGACTCACAAAATTACGCTCGTTTGGGCTCACCCTTAAGGAAACTGGCATGTTCAATAACCAAAAATTAAAAGACATGTGACATCTATCAAACAGAGCCTGTGAGGTGGATTATAGCCCATTCTCTCTCACAGACAGGAAGCCAGAGTCCCATCATTGGGAACATTATAGGCAGATGATGATGATGAATCAATTTAATTTAACTACTCAACACAAAATAGCTCCACTGTTATTTACATTAGATACATTTTTCGACCTCCTTGCCTTTCCTTATCTAAATAACAGCCGTTATGTGTTCGTGTCAAAGCGTTGTGTTTCGTCTTTGTTTTTTCATATACTGCCCTACATAATATCTCTTGTGCCAAGAACTGTTCCATAAAACTTGTTTCTAGTACATGTTTTAGTGACATTCTCTGTAAATGCGTTGGTTGGTATTTGTTATATCATTCTTGGATTTGTTCTTTATTTGAAACGTGGCAGTAATTATTTGCAATAAGTGTATTTTTGCATTTTTTGCAATGTGCAGCATTGCAAAAAATGCAAAAATACACTAAACTACTCACTAACTACTAAAATCACTACTACGTCTTTTTTTATCAAATAAAATTATCCAAAATTGACTTAAATGTTACATCAACGTCTCGTTTAGTAAGCTGGTCGTTCGTAACGCTGACTAAGAGTTCCACTTAAGTCTTCTTTCGTAATCATCAAATGACTTATCTCGCTTCCCGCAGCCGCGACGGGAGAGTCACCAAATAACCCCTCCCGCTCTTGGGCAGAGCAAAAGGGAGTGTCAGACTTCTACTGACTAAAAACCACCCATGTTCCTTCGTAGCCCTTTATGTCGAGGCCGCGGTATCAATTGCGTACAATCCGCAGCCCCGACGGGCGTCGGACTTGCGGGCCCCTCACGAGAGGTGCATGCCTTGAGTTCGAACTCGTTACCTATGACTTGGCTATCACTGCTACGCTATCCACTTGAGTAAGGTACACCTTAGGTCCACCTTATACTGCTGTTTTTGTGGCGTACCTATTGAACAAACCAACCCTTATATACCTTTAGATACCTAATTGGCTTTGAAGGCAGATTTAAAGAATATTACCTAACTAGCGGACGTCACGCGGTCTCACCCTCATATTTCCCGTTCCCGTTGCGTTAAAAAGTAACCCATGTCACCCAAGTATAGTGTAGCTTCCCAACGATGAAGAGTTTTCTAAATTGGTCTGGTAGTTTTTAATTTGTTACTAGGTGTTGCCAGCGGCTTCACCCGCTTCAATTTTAAAATTATCACACATGTAGATAAAATCGGGATAAAAACTATCCTATGTGTTAATCCAGGTTATAAACTATCTGTGTACCAAATTTTATACAAATCCGTTTAGAACTTTTTACGTGAAGAAGTAACAAACATACACACTCACAAACTTTCGCCTTTATAGTATTAGTGTGACTAGCTGTTGCCAGCGACTTCGCCCGCTACCACTCGAAAATTATCCCTCAAGATTATAAAATCGGAATTTGAATATCCTACGTGATGATTCAGGTTGTAAACTATCTGTGCACCAAATTTCATCCAATCCATTCAGTAGTTTTTGCGTGAATGAGTGACAAACATACACACTGACACACTCACAAACATTCGCCTTTAAAATATTTTATTGTGATATACATAATTTTCTCTTTAAAATATTACATTTCACGTGGACAGCTAAGACGTCATCCATTAAATCATTCCGTTCTTTATTTACCTAATTCATTAGTCCTCAAATAACATACCCAATGTTGAGCACTCAATACTTACTTGAAATTAATTAGATTGCTCTATGTCTGTGGGACATATTTCAAGAAACCCTCGCAATTTTCTTTTCCCCTCCGTCCAATTATATTATTAAGCTGAGGTATTTGAAGTTTTTATAACAAGTCAAAGCCTCTGTGATTGAATTTTATTCTCTTTACGTTGACCGAAGAGTTTTGTTGTATTTATTTGGTTCTTATGTAAATAAAAACAGTACTTGGTTTTTAATTGACAAGTTTTTATTTTTATTCCGCGGAAGTACCTAATAAGCTTATTATAATTACAATAGCTGATCTGCAGGGCTATTGCGTATCTTTTAAATGACAGTGGCTAACCTATAGTGCCTTTCAATTACTGTCAAATGGTTCCATTTTGTACTAAACCATAACCAATTTGACAGTAAATCCATAGACAATATGAAGGACAATAGAAGGCACTGTCATTTAAAAGATACGCAATAGCCCTGCTGGTCTAGGCCTAGATTGGTGCGTGGGTGGTTGGCAACCCATTCCGTACCGAATTTCCTTCGTGGCTCGAAAAGCAAGCCTATGTTTCGTAGTGAGAGTCTGACAATTAGTCTTACCAAGGGGTATCGTATTACCTAAACTTACTAGACTTTGGATGTTAGATAGACAGTCACAGTAATAGTAAGAAGAAAGAAAGAAAGAAGAAAGAAAGAAAGAAGAAAGAAAGAAAGAAGAAAGAAGAAAGAAAGAAAGAAGAAAGAAGAAAGAAAAAAAGAAAGCAAGAAAGAAAAAAAGAAAGAAAGAAAGAAAAGAAGTTTATGTGCCATGTAATATGGGGTGAGCCTATTGCCATCAACCAGGCAGAAATCCGCACTCCGTGACTGCTACTGATAAATTATCGATGGAAAAACCTTATAATACTTTGCCTAATCCGGGAATCGAACCTAGGACCTCATGCTCACCAGGCACGCTTATCTAACGAGACTTGCGAGGTCTTCACTGGACTAACGAAGGAGTCAGCAGTAGCAGATTGACAAATAAATAAATGTTTACTGCTTATTGGTAGAACTGGTTACTGGTTGTGAAAATTTCGGTATTATAACGAAATTTGGGAAAAAGCTAATAAGAAAATTAATTGATACCAAAATAACACAGAAGACTGTTTTTCAATAATGATAATAATAGTTCATTTAAAAAAACTTAGTACTTTTAACAATGGAAGTGTGGCAAAAATTTTAATAACAGTAACGAGCTTAGCGTCTGTAGCCGAACTAGGTACGAGTATAGCCTGTATTTCGGCTATCAGCATCGATCCCCTCGAGTTTTATAATACAAAAATAACTGCCAAGCAGTAGGGGCGTAATGTAGAAATTATATCAGTACTACTGAATACAGTTTCAGTATTTTTGGATAAATAATTTGCAAAAAGGATATTACATAATTTTAATCTAAATATTAAATGCATTGAGTGTGGGTGTGTGTGTATGTATGTATGTGGGCGTGGCAGTGGTATCAAATATTTGAAATGCCACTAATTGAGGTCACTGAATACTTCCATATTAAAACCCACGCGCGTGTATCTTATGACCCAAAAAATAAAGGTTGACCTTTACATTAGGCGGTCACCCATTGTTTCCGATGCTCTGGTAATGTCACTCTATACGGGTCATTAACTTTATCACCGAAGCACTTCCAGAATTCTAGAATATACTAAAACTTTATGAGTCCATTTTAAACGGAAACTGTACATGAAACTGCCTTCTTTTAGCCAAAAAAATGTCTGTCTCCTGTCGAAATAAATATGAAGCTTGTAGATTTATTTCTCGGACAAAAAAACGTCTGAGTCGGGACATAATGAATACCAAGCCAAATATCTTAACATGGGTCTGAGTAAAGTGTGTACTGTTTGAGACACACAGGAGTAAAGTTTTGCAAACTATTTTCCAAATCCTTTTTTGTGAAATAATACAAATACTGTTAGCCTGCATCATTCCACTGCTGGCCAAAGGCCTGTCCCCAAAACTTCCAGTTATATCGATTTAAGGCCAACGTGGGCCACTGATCGCTAATCTTGCCTAGATCTTTCCGCCATCTTCTATTAAGTCTGCTGTGACGCCTGCTGGCTTCAGAAAGTGACTATTTTGGCCCACAGTTCATTGCATCTGGTAATTCCGATATTCACAATAACTTTAGATAGAAGAAAAATAGATTTTTGCAATCAGTTACTTTAAATAGCCACCGACGTTTGATCCGTTTAAAGACTTCACAATTCTTTGCGAAGGTTAAAGAATTATTGCCCTAAGTGCAAAGTTGGACAATACAATACGCTCCCTTCCACAGCGAGGTCTGTGTCGCAGCAGTGGGAACACACGTCATACTGCTGAATAGCTAGTTTCTTTCTTTCCTTTTCTAACAATGATGATAATATTCGTGATGCTAAATTACTGGGGTCATCTCAGTTGAATACGTTCCTTTGTGCCTACTGCCCTTGTTTTGTTCTGCTCCTGCAAATATGGAGGAAAGAAGAATGGAGAATAGGGAGGACAGTACATTATGGTACAAGTGTGTAATGTTGGTGATTACCGCTGAGGTGCCATTGACACCCGAGCCGTTAGATGAGGGTCTTAAGAGAGCCGAGGACGGTAATCATCAATACACACGTGTATCATACGATGTTTTTCAACACACTTGTGAAGAAAAACATATTCAACAATGAAAACGAGTTGTGAAATTTTTCGTATTGGCGGGAAAAATTGATCAGTTTTCCTATGCGCGCGCAACGCCGCGCTAACAATGGCGAACGGTCATAGACTTTTTTTTTTTTTTTTTTTTTTTTTTGGTGGGTGTAAAATCATCGAATAACCCCTCCCGCTCTTGGGCAGAGCGAAAGGGAGTGTCAGACTTCTACTGACTAAAAACCACCCATGTTCCTTCTTCGCCCTCTATGTCGAGGCCGCGATAACCAGAGGACTACCCGCGGCCCATGGTCATAGACTTCAAGAATGAGGTTACTTTTTTTTGGCTTTTCGAGCATAGCGTTTTGACCACGTCCAAAATGGCGACTTCAAGGTTTTATTTATTAATACAGAGAAATAAAAGTTAAATTTGAGTGTTAGTTTTATTTATTGAAAACGTACAAGTTGAAATAATCTATTTTATACGAAGTTGCATAAAATGAGCAAGCAAAAAAACCCTATAACTCACTTGTGAATATTAGCAATGAAAAAGTTACAGTTTGATTACAGGTGTCATTATGTGCCTAATTGCAGGGAAATTAGCTATTTTATGAGCAAGTGTGTTGAAACTTTTGTTTTTCCTACTCCTTCACTTTCGTTGCGCGATCAAAGACAGAAATTGTTTCTCTGGGACTTCGTCGAACTTCATCGTCTTAGCGCTTTTGTGGTGGTCGCCACCATTGAATCTGATTTTTAGGAGTTATACTGGTTTCGGAATAGTGTGTTGTGTAATGGCATGGCCATATATGTAGGTATATAGAATTGTGTGTGTAAGAATGGGCTAAAGTCGTCATGCAGTGGGTGCCAGAAGACGAGTGTCGTCGCCACTCAAGGTAGGCCTAGAAAACGCTGGCGAGACGACTTAGACGCTTTTGTGCGAGATTGGACGGAGAAAACCACTTTTGTTAAGAAGTCAGATATTCTTACATTTATTTCTCTCTCCGTAATAATCAAATTAACGTAGTCAAATAAAATATTGGTTTGCCAGTAGCAACGACAATGTGTCCCGAAGTTAACACGAGCCATAGAGAAAGAACTCCTAACGAAGCGTGTCATGCCAGCCGGCGCCGCGTTTTATATGGCCATTCTGAGCGGGACGTATCAAGGTAACACGTGGATATTATGCCTCTTATATACACTAGCCATAGGGGATAATGTTAAGAAATGTGTTTGTAATGTAATAAAAGTATTATGAACACAGTGCTTTATAATTACTTATTATTGCTGATACATTTAAAACATTATTTTAAAAACACTAATCTGTTAGCACTAGTAAGGCTCGCATACCTTGATACACATATAGAAATGTATACCTATTAAAATATGTTTCAAGGTATTTTAAGATTGTGTTTTTTTCCTATTTTTTTTTCATACATTCACAACCTTACAAAAAAGAGCTTTAAAGTATTATTTATTAAAAATTTACAATTAAAAAAGACAAACACTACAAATTAGTACGTCGAAACTTGTAACATTTTATATTTATATCTGTATTTAGTTTTAATTTATAATTTATTTAGATTGTAGTTCAATCTTTATATGATAAGAAAGGCGACAAATCTACCATTTCAAATTACCGTCCAATAGCCTTAATACCAGTATTTTCTAAAATCTTTGAGAGAGTGATCTATAAATGCCTTACCTCCTTCTTTGAAACTAATAATATACTTGCCAAAGACCAATACAGTTTTCGGAAAAATAGAAACATTAACAACGCAGTCTTTGAGTTAGTTTCTAATATTGTTAATAATGTTGATAAAACAAATCCTATTGCTGCAGTACTCATGGACATGTCTAAGGCATTCAATCACGTGGATTATGCAATATTACTGGATAAATTAGAACGTTATGGTGTCCGAGGAAATATATTGAGATTAATCGAAACTTATTTAAATGGAGGAAAGCAAATCACAGTTTTAAATAAAATGTGTCCCAGTTCTAAAACAGAACTTGCTCACAAGTCATCCAATAGGTATACAACTTGCGGTGTGCCCCAAGGGAGTGTTCTTGGGCCCTTACTGTTTCTTATTAATATAAACGATTTGCCGCAGTGTACAGACTATCAAATGGTCCTGTTTGCCGATGATAGTACAATTATTATACCGTGTAAAAACTTAGATTCCTATGAAAATGAAATAAATAACGCCATCCATTGTAAACTGGTTACGAAAGAATAAACTTAAAATAAATCTAAAAAAAACACAGGTTATGACGTTTCAACAAAGAACAAAAAAACTAAATTGGAATATAAAATACGCAGACCAAAAAATACCAGCAACCAACAGTGCCAGATTTTAGAAATTTACTTGGATAGTCAACTGATTTGGAAATTCCATATCAAATGAATCTGTAGTTTTGATAGCATACAAAGCGTACGTCTCATCCACGTTACGTTTTGGAATTATGTACAAAGACATTGAGTTTAAAGCTCAACAGAAGTGTGTGCGTGCTGTACTTAAGCTAAAAAAGACTGATAGTTTTAAGCCATGATTTATAAAATAAAGACTTCTTACTTTGTCGAGTATGTACATCTACAAGACACTAGTATTTACAAAGTCAAACTTGCATTTATTCCAAGCATTAAGATCGAAGCGACGCCATAGAGAGATATGTGCTATTCCACACAAGACAGCGCTCTACTCAAAAAGCTTTTTAGGAATAGCGCCCAAATTTTATAGGTAATAAGTTACCCATTTGTATAAAAGATATTGACAGCATACACCACTTCAAAAAAGCTCTTATTAATTTATTAGTCGAAAAAGCATACTATACAGTCAGTGAGTACCTAGAAGACAAATTGTAATCTCAATTAATTTTAATGTGTTGCTGTCTGATTTATTATTATTTTAATTACGAGTTTTAATTGTTATTGAATTGTGTTATAATTGGGTTTTTTACTAATTTTGAATATTTTGTATTATTTTGAATGTTTTTTTTTACATTTTTTTGCCAATTATTAGACATTAACTAATTATTTTATCTGAATATTTGTACGCCGTTGACTACAAGACATAGCGATCATTTTTATTAACATGACATCTTTACTTTTTGTTAACCTATGTACTACAAATAAAAATACATATTTGAATAAAGCTTTATATTAAAGCTTGTATTTTTTCATATGTATTCTGTGAAAAATGTTGTTGGTAACACATTTGCTCATAGTTGTCTTTGATGTTATTTATATTTAATGTAATGTGTCACTGTTTGTTTTCAATAAATAAAATAAAATAAAATATAATTATTAAACTCTTCTCAAATATGCATATATCCAATGTTTCCCAGACAAAAATCAGCGGTCAAAAAACCCTAATGCCACCGATTTCCTAATGTCATTATATCAATTGCTCCTATCGATTTAATTGTCAATCGGCTTTTGAATCGAATCATAATAAAGAAAGCGTCGAATTTAAATAAAAGTGATTTGATTTGACAAACAATTAACAAGTATTTAAATCGCTTTACAGTAATGACTAGTTTTTTGGGTTTGTATTACTACTTAGGTACGCGTTAGTCTCTAGTGCTGTTCAAGGACCGAAAAGAAACAAGAGAAGAATTGCACACAAATTTGTCTTTTCTACGGCAATCCTTCCAATAGAAGACAAGGTCACCCCGGCGCCATTTGTATGATATTTCTTCTTCGAAACTTATAAATTAATATAAAACCACTTTAACAATTTTAATTTGACGATTGAAGTGGAAATTTTTACAAGAAATACCTAAAGAAATAATCTTGATTGTTTCAATTTAATTTAAGTACCTAGCTGTCGTCATGATAACTGTTTTTAACTTAAGCTTCATAAAAATCAAAATTAAAACTCATTAATTCAAACTAGACTGATAATCAGCACTTTTCGAACGTCAAAATTAATTTTACTTATTTACAAGAGATAGTCCCCCAAAAACGCCCCCCCCCTTTGGCAGGCAGTCCCCCAACAACGCCCCCCCTTCTTCATATTAATCATCCTAAGCCGACCTCCTATAAAAAAAACATTTCGAATTTTCATTCGTATTCAATGAAAACAAGTACCTCAGGTAGTTACTTGTTTTCTTAGGGGATTTATTCTCTCAATTTTTTATTATCACATTTTTATACTAAACTGTTGAAAATTTGTCAATGTCACAAGTTACAACCTATATAGACTTAAGTAGATACTATTCATTTGTTCCCATTATACCCTACTCATAAACGCGTCCACTACAAATGACCATTTCTGACGCATAATTACCCGGCGTGACTGTGGTCTCAAACCGCAATCACCTATCTGGGCACCAAACGTAGTGATTACGGTTTTATCTCGCAATATCACGCGTGGTATCGGTCTCTAGGGCATCCCGAATTCAGGAGTGAACAGTTACCGAAGCCGATATCGATAAAATATTGTGTGATATCAGATAAACGTGATTGCTGTCAGTTTTGGAAAACATTGTCATAATTTAAACCTCAGAGCAATAAAGGTTAAAGTTAGGACGACCATTTTAAAATGAAAATCATATAAACATAATTAGATTTTAGGTAGGTACATAAGTTTTTGGATTTTTTAATGGAAAATAAATTTTAATGTTGAATAAATAATAAAATTCTGACATGATTCCTCGAAACATGGACAGTGTGAACATTATAGACTATGTACTTAATAGTTAATTCTAGTTATTGTTATTCGCTTCGGAGATTAGTCGAAACAAACAGACATTTTAGTATTTTTTTTTAATGTATACAAAAAAAAATACAAAAATGTTTTTTATTGTTAAAAGTACTGTTTACATTCTCATAATTATACATTCAGTAATAATATACCTATGTTATTTTGAAATTACAAACTTCAATTTCATTTACTTACTTGTATAAATAACTGGCTGTTGCCAGCGGTTTCGCCGGCTACAACTCGATAATTTGGTATTCCACGGGAAGATAAAATCGGGATAAAAACTGTTCTATGTGTTAATCCAGGTTATAAACTGTGACCCAAATTTAATCCAAATCCGTTCAGTAGTTTTTGCGTTAAAGAGTAACAAACATCCATCCATACTAACAAACTTTTACGTTTATAATATAAAGTAGGATAGGATTCACATAACATTCTTGTTTTCCTCAATAAACAAAATGAGCTACGTTTTCAAGCAAAATCTGGAACAAATCCATCTCGTTTAACAATTTCTAACAAAGAACAATTCAAACTAAATACGTTCACAGGTGCGATTTTTACTATACCATAAAAACCTCGTAAAGCATAGTTTTGTTATGATATTTTGGCACGGAACAACCGAATAGGATGTTTAGATCCCGTTTCATTTAAACGACAGTCTTTGTTGCGGGTTTTCTTATAAATGTTCCATGTATTTGTTTTTGTTACTGTTCTTCTTTTTATCGTGTGGGCAGAATAGACTGTCAGAGTTTCTCTCCCGCCTCAAGAGCCTCTGACATGGTTTGATGACCGCCGTTCGGTGGCTGGGATCAGCGGCTTATACATGCCTTCCGAGGCACAGAATCATCTTTTATCAGACAATCAGGTGATTCAAGCTTGCAATGTCCTAGCCAAACTGGAAAAACTTTACAAAGTATGCTTTTTCCGTTTTTCCTGTGACCTGGTGGTTGTGGGTTTGATTGCCACGGAATCAAACCCACAACCACCAGGTCACAGGAAAAACGCCTAAACCACTCGAACATAGATGCAGTTACTTGTTACTTAGTTGTTTTGTTACTTATACCTTTTGAGAGCAGCGTTGACTCAGTGATAGCAGCCCCGACTTCAACGTGTTGACGTGCTCGGTCGTGCGTACTCTATTCTGTTGTTTGATTTTAAACGTTTTTCTATGAAAACAAATCTTACCCCTCTCCCCCCCTCTCACCCCCCTCTAAGTACCAAACGACTAGTATTTTTGTACATAACCTAACAACAATAATGGTTGTTGTAACTTTACATGATTACAAAGTTCACATTTATTCAGCATCCCTGTGGAACAACGAACATCATACGCTATGTTTCCTTAATTAACAGCTCAATAAACATCATTTTACTCCCACCCTGAAACCAAGCCCAATTTCCAGTAGGGAACCCTACCCGACCCTTGACCGTAATATCGCAGAACAATGAATACCATAAGGCCATTTTGTAGACAATAAATGCATTGTACACGCTGTTGTTATTGACAGTAACGTAACATGGGTCCAAGTGTGTTCGACATTTTGACATATGACTAACTTTATCGAAGGAAACACGCCGACTGCTTTGTTTCATGGTGATTTGTTAATGGGTGCTGTAGTAATTATGTTTTGGTTTCCTGTATCAATTTGGGATGGGATTGTCGGTTGTCAGATGGATGAAGGAGGAAAAAAGAAAGGGATGAATTTAATCTATTACTATTGAAATAATGTCGTATTGGAACAAGCTTTTGGTATCAGATGCTTTGAGGGAAGTATCATGATGTTCGTAACAGTAGTAGTTGTATATTTAATACTCTTTTTAGATCCCACTGGAAGACAAAAATATCCTATGTGTTTATCCAGGTTATAAACTATCTGTTTACCAAATTTCATCTAAATCCGTTCAGTACTTTTTGCGTAAATAAGTTAGTAACAAACATACACACTCACAAACTTTCGCCTTGTGTGATTATGTAGAACAGAACTAGAAACTCGGTGATAAATAATAGAACTAATAGAACTAAATAAATAAAAATATAATAATTACAATGACATGAACTTCACACAGTATTGGACGTTTATTATTTTTCTATCGTATCGGTTTTTTTTTAATTCCGTTCGTATATTAGTGCTTAAATAAAAGGTTTAAACGTTGATATCCAATTAGTAGGAACTTATTTGAATACCACGGATACCAAGGGTTTGTTTCGTTGGCCACAGTCTTAGGTAAAGTGACGTCACTTTACGCGGCGCGACCTACCTATTAAACTAAAACTTTCCTACATCTTTAGCGACAATTTTTGACAACAAGGAAAACGGGAGATATTCTCCATTTTCCGGAAAACTCGATATCCAGTGACAGAATACAAGTAAAATGTAACAGTAATAACGTATAATCGAGGACAGTGGAGGTCGTCATCAAGTCGTAAGAGCAGTGGGAAACTGTGTCCATTGGTGTAGTGTAGATTGTGAACAGTATATCAAGCGATGCTTCGCTTAACGCACCGCTTGGCGGTGAAATATACATTTGAATTTGCCACCTGGCCAGTGTATATCTTTTTTAATAAAAAAAAAAATTAAAAACTAAAAAACCCGACTGAAAAAACTGAAAAGCAAAAAACAAGCACATTTTAAAATTAAACAAAACTTGGAAGCAGGCGGGGTCCATTCTATTTTCATTTCATAATTTAATATTCAAATGAACCCCGCCTGCTTCCAAGTTTTTTTTGTTTTTTTCACCACTTTTTTATTTACAACTTTTTAGTTTTGTGTTTGTTCTTTCGTTGGTCGCGTAAAATTCTTCGCACATGATTTAACTTTTGTGTTTGTTTATAGGATTTGTGATTTTGAATTTATTGCAAACATATAAGTGTCATATATTTTTGTAATCTCCATTTAAAACCCTTCGTTTTGGTACCCTACTCGATGGTCATGGTTTTTTTTTTTAAATCCGGGATATGGCCCCCAAATCAGCAAATTTCGTTGTTTTTTTAATTTTAATATAGCCAGTGGCACTCGCGCCATCAAGACGAATCTAAGGACGTATATTTTATTGAAATCCCTTCATCCGTTTAGGAGTTATGAGGGATAAAAAGAAAAGGACATACATACATACACGCCAAACACTTATCCCTCCTTTTGGGCTTCGCCGCATTCGGGTAAAAATGTAAAATCTTCAAATCAGTTGAAACAGAAGGGAGTGCCAGGCTCATAATGACTAAAACCCATACAAGTGCCTTCTAGTGCCCTTTGCGGTCTAGGGTCGGAGTAAGCTTTTCGAATAATTTCCGCAACTCAGGCAGGACGTAGGTAGTGGAACCAGTCTACTACGAACTTCCTCCTCACTCCGAACCTGGATTGAACCAGGGCAGGACGCGAGTGGACGCTGCTGATCGCCTCGGCGAGGACGCTACGGTGCTTTGCCAATCTGGGCAGACCTTTACAGTGTCCTCAGGTAGCGTACCCCTAATATAAAGAGACTGTGTCTATCGTTTCCGTACTTATCATCTACCAAGCCCTTTAGCCCAATAGGGTAGTTAACAAAAAAAAATAAAAATTAGTCCGTCTGATAGATTTCCAAAAAAAATTGTACACTTTTTTTTTTCTTTTTGCACGTAAACCTACAATGAAGACGATACAGTGCTTTAAAAACTCGTGTGACGTGTGTATTCTAAGACATGGCATTTTTTACCGGTCAGTCACGTCACAAACTTGCACTCAAATCTTTGATGCGTTTTATCTTCGTCATTTTTTATTGATTTGATAAAACAAAAAATACGTAAAACGTAATTAACCACGGTGTGTGTATACGTAATTTTTCGGTAATCTAACAGACGAACTAATTGGAATCACGTTTTTTTTGTCAGTAAACATGCCTATTATGTTGGCGTCGGTTTCCAAGTCAACCGAATGCAAAATACCAGTATATTGTATGGAGCGACTGCCTGTCTGACTTCCCTAGCCCAGTTAGTACCTTTAGAAAGACTGGTTGCTAGACATTTTGGCCACAGACATACCTGTAACGACTGCCAAAGATCATTCTATATGGTGTAAAAGTACCCTTAACGAAAACTAAGGGCACTTGTTTTCGGAGCCCCGCCGTGTTCTCGTAGCGGCGATCGGCGGCGGCGACCTCTCGCGCCCGGCCCTGGTGCAAGCCATGGTCCGGGGCGAGGAGGAATGGGACGCCGTCGCCTCCTTCTGCGAAGCAGTGATGCTAGCGAAGGAGGTGGCGGAACGCGAGAGGGAGAGAACCTCTCGTCCCAGCCGCCGCGGGAGGCGCTCCGGGCGTCGGGGGTACCGCGATGACCTCCGGCCACCGTAGACGCGGGCCTGTGGACGGTGAGTGATGGGCTAACTCGCCGTCCGTCCGTCTCACGACGAAAACAGGCCGTGTCGACGGCGCGTTCGTGTTCCACGCGCGCCTCAAAGAGATGTCAGCAACATGGGAGGGGCTCGAAAGGGCCGACGCCTGTCGGGGCTGCGGGAAGTCCTCTGGTTATCGCGGCCTCGACATAGAGGGCGAAGAAGGAACATGGGTGGTTTTTAGTCAGTAGAAGTCTGACACTCCCTTTCGCTCTGCCCAAGAGCGGGAGGGGTTATTCGATGATTTTACACCAACCAAAAAAAAAAAAAAAAAGGGCACTTGTTTTCCCTACCACTGCGATATTTTTTTTGTTCTAGGCCATACCTGGGAACCCCCTAGTTACGGAGATATTGGGGGTCAAAGTTAAGACTAGTTTTTCAGGTTCTAACTTTACTTAAATTACGTGCATGACGTTTACTATTCAAAGCACCCACTAGCACAATGTTTTAAGAGTGCTACATTGAGTTTGACCCGACCGGCTTAACATGCTTTTTGAGGCACGGAGGAAACTCTGTATATTATGGGTGATCACTCATCCACGCACCAACCTGGGCAGGCATGGTTTAACCTAAAGATCGATGGGAGAGGCAGTTATTTTTAAGCCACAAGCTCCATTTCCGTTCTACGAAACGTTACTATTACCAATGTGTATTAGTACTGACTGTAGATTCCTGGCGTGAGATTATGTATGTTTCAATTCAATTTAGTAGTCTTTATCAATTTATTTTTGGTCACGCAGCTTGACACACAAAACATTTTGGGGTTCTACTTCCAAAAGCTTTTTTGTTTCATGAAAGTCCAGCAGACTTGATACACTTCATTGGTCGAACATCGGCAGTTGTCAGTCAGATCACGCTCCCGATCGGCGAGCGGGCCATGAGTGCCTCAACGTGACTGCCGACCGATGAATATTTTCAACAAGCTTTTGTTTTTAAAATGTCTGCTATTCCAATATTTGAGGATTGAAAAACGGTTGAAATTTTACATTTCCGGGTTATGTTAAGGTAGGTAAGTAAAGTAGGTCAATCCTTCGAACCCTAGGAATATCAGAGAAACCAATTATTTTCATAAATCACACTAATATTATAAAGCCGAAATGTTGTGAGTGTGTGATTGTGTGAGTGTGTATGTTTGTTACTTCTTCACGCAAAAACTACTGAACGGATTTGGATAAAATTTTGGTACACAGATAGTTAATAATCTGGATTAACACACAGGATAGTTTTTATCCCGATTTCAGCTTCTCGTGGGATAATTTTCTAGTTGTAGCGGGTGAAGCTGCTGGCAAAAGCTAGTATGTTCACAATTTTTATTTTATGCCGCTTAGGTAAATCCGACATTTAATTCTGATTAAATGCCATTATGTCTGTTTGTCGATGCCTTCATATCTGGTGCTAATCAAAAGAAATGAGAAAATTCTAATATTATAAGAAACTCGTAGAGACGACACAGTAATTTTCTTCTTTCTTGAAAAACAATACTCCAGGAAAACGGGCATCATGTAATAAACTTCCAAAGAGAAAACATACAAACTGAAACCTCAGATTCCCCGTATCAAAACACGAAGACCCAGATTTGAAACAAAATACGTTGCAAATATTTATCCCAAACATTGGAACCCAATACACGCACCAAGAGAACCCAATATCCCATCAGTCCGGTAATCGGTAAGCGACGATCATATTTCAAAAAGCCCAGACAATGGCTTCCCCTATTGACAGCGCCCCGAACTAATTTTCCGAAGTGTGGACAGACATTATAAAGGCGCATACATAATGCCTGCTAATTTATTCGACAATATGATCCTATTAATCCAGTCTTGGTATTTTACATACGACCTACTTACACGTTAAAGCTTTTGGTAAATTGTCTACATACTTATTTAGATTTATGTAATTGGCAAAGATCATACTTTTCTGCCCCTTCCACGTGGTGGCAGTGAAGACATATTCTGTGCCAGAAGAAGTACAGTCAGTTAATAAGTATACAGGCAGATAACTTGAATTTACTTTAAATATTAAACAGATACATTTAGAGACTGATGTGAAATGATTCAGTGTTTGACAACAGTCGTTTAATGCAAAACGCTTTATAAAACAAAACTGGAATCAATATTTTCAGTGTACTAGAATTATAAAGATCTCTATCTGAATACTTATTAGCTTGTTCGACTGTACGTGCAAGAAGAGAGTTTCGATTTCTCAGAAATAACAACGACAAAGTCAACTCTTCAAAAAGTTTTAGAAAGTGATTCGAACTCTTCCGTATTGTTCGTAATGATGAAAGTATCGTCGTAATCATGTTTTCGATTGGTGTGTTGTGCGCACTTATAGGTACTTTGGAGCTTTACCATAATTATTAAATTACTTCCTGATTATGATATTTTTTTTTTAAACATAACACTTATCATCACGTCCGTAATCCCTGATAGCTTGATTTTATTATGTTTTATAGATTATACAATTGAATGTTAACAATATAATTTGTTTTTTTATTATCTGTTATTTTTCACGGTTAATGTCTAAATTACAATGACTCATATTGTTACTATTAATAAACTCTACAAAGTGCAGTTTTGTATCCTCGTCAAAATTCAGGACATTGTCATAAAAGACATAAATAATCAACTTAAATTACGATACCTGGGTATCTAAAATGGCCGTTTTAGCAGAATCGTAATATGAAACATGTTAAAAATTTAAAATTCTTAAAATTAACTTTATAGAGATATTAAGTCCATTTTAGGAATTTGAAATTTTAACGTGATTCATACTAAGATTCTGAGTGGATTCTGATAAAGCGGCCATTGTAGACCCGCAGGTCCGTAAAATTAAAATACGCTTGTTTTCTAGTTATTACAAATTTAACAGTATCCTACTAATATCCTACTTTCTATACAATATTATAAATAGGAAAGTTAGTGAGATTAGATGGATGGATGGATGGATGTTTGTTACTTTTTCACGCAAAAACTACTATACAGATTTGTATGAAATTTTGCACACCTATAGTTTATAACCTGGATTAACACATTGGCAATTTTTTATCCCGATGATATTACCCTGTAGGACTATTATCGAACAGCACAGGCGGGAACCAAGCCGCGGGTCGTGGGGCTTTCGAGACCGGGACCGTGGTCCAGGATTTCCCCTAAATAATAATAATTATGTTTCAGTGGTATTACGGGACCACAAATAAAATATACGAACTTATGCCTTTAAAAACTAAGGTAAACCGAAAAAAAATTAAATACAAATAGAACTAATTTCGATTATATTTTAACGTCACGCGTTCATTTGCATATTTCTCAATATTTCGCTGAGACAAAGCTTGGTTAATATTACTAATGCAATTTAGAGGTTATAAGGAAGAAATCAATAGTTTATACTTACCTATGTTTCATTACTCGAAGCTAAAATTATGTGGCGGGACTGTTCTCCGAACAAAAAACATGTCTTTTTTATTAATTCAAATCAAATCAAATCAAATCAATTTATTTGCTAAAAGTATTGGTACAATTTCGGTCTTAACAAAAATAATTTAGACCCTTAATACTTAGTCATAATAATGTGACATGCAAACATTTGGGTTTTATAATTGTATTAAAGTCATAGGTATGTAACATAGGAGATAGTACATTTCCAAAGTATGAGAGCGTAAATGATAATTGTTAATTGTAATTATTTATTTCCCAGCCTATTATTAAGCGTGCAAATTATTTACTTACATTTTTAATCACAATACATCATAATTTATGTCGATATTATTATACAATTACTATTAATAATATTATTAATCCTTATTAGATTATCATAATAAGTATATAATTATTAATTACTACAACACCTTACAAAACATTTATTAACAAATTTAAAACAAAAAAAAAAAATTATTTATGAACATTATTCAAGAATTCATTAACTGAATAAAATTGTTTTTCTAGAAGCCATAATTTTAACTTAACAAAAAATAAATGATTAGTTAAGTCTTTTAAATTCTTTGGAATTTTGTTGTAAATTAGTCCACACATATTATAGGAGTTCTTTTTATACAGAGCAGTCTTTGGCGCTCTAGGCAGAACGATTCTATCTGGATCTCTTACTTTACGAGGGTATCGGTCATCAGCCTTTTCAAATAAATCAAAATGCTGCCGAACAAATTTAACACATTCTAAAATGTACATACAGGGTAATGTAAGAAGCTTTAATTTTTGGAACAACGGTTTACAGGATTCCCATGGTGGAATGCCACAAATGGCCCGGATGCATTTCTTTTGTACCCTAAATGCTTTATCCACATCCGTTGAGTTACCCCATAGTATGAGGCCGTATTGTAGAGTGGAAGCAACACAGCCGTGATACGCAGTTAACAAAGTACTCTGCGACGAGGTTTTTCGCAGTGTGTAGAGAACGTAAACGAATTTATTTAACTTGTTACAAACTTTTTCTACATGCGGTTTCCAAGAGAAGTAGCCATCCAGTGCTACTCCCAGAAAAATAGTTTCCTCTGTCTCCAATAGAGGTTGTCCGTTATAATTAATGTCAAGTTTATTCCGCTTACGACCATATGTCCCAAATTGAATAATTTTTGTTTTACTAATATTTACATGTAAATTATTACAGCTTAACCATGAAGTTATTGAGTCAATTGTGTTATTAATGTCATTTTTGTAATTATTTATGTCAGTATTAATTGGTGATGTCATGATGATTGAAATGTCATCCGCAAATAATGTGCATGGATTGGGTGTGTGTTCAGGAAGGTCATTAATGTACAGTAGGAATAAAGGGGGGCCCAAAATGCTTCCTTGTGGTACACCTGAGTTGTTGTATTTGGGAAGAGATCTTATTCCCTGTAGTTCTTTGTTTCTAGTCATACTTAAAATTTCAACACATTGATTTCTGCCCACTAGATAAGTTTCAAGCCAGCTAAGGGCCGGTCCACGAATGCCATAACGTTCTAACTTCGAAAGCAGTAATCTATGGGACAGTAATTATGGACCTATGCCGCGCACTGTGTGATGATGATAAAATTAAATACTGGTAAACCAGTTCATTTATCGTAAAATATTTCTTTAAAGGTATTATATTGTTATATTGCTGTGTTAGTAACATTGCCTTTAGTCGTATTGAACCAACGTCACCCTGTTATTCCACTAAAGGCATCTCTAGTCAAAGCCTATTCCTGTTTAATACAAGACTGGGTTTGGATACATCGTAATATTAGGTATGCAAAGAGATAGTAGTATATTATTGCAACTCCTATCCACAAGGTATAGAGTATTTGTATGTGCGTTGGAGAAAATATTAAAATAACATTGTAAATTCATATCGTACTCGTACAATCTATCGTAAATTGAAAAGCATTATGTTAAACAGAAAAAAAACTGGTCAAATGCAAGTCGGACTTGCACACGAATTGTTCCGTACCATCATTGTAGGGAATTTGTATTGTTTCTTGTTGAAGCGGCATCAGAAAAACGTATTTTGTGATAAGTTTGTTTTTCTTAGTGTTTGTATGAATGCCAAAGTTAAATTTGCGGTTTTTTAAATGTGCTATATCTCAAAAACTATTTACTACATATCGTTCAAACTAATTTTGTTTGAAAGTTTACATTGCGATCTATGGCATATATTTTTTTTTAGATTTTTCGCTGTCTTAGTTTAAGAGTTCATATTTTAGAACGAAAAGAAAGAAAAAATTGTTTTAAAAACCTTAATGTTATTTTTAAAGACCTGGTTATTCCCGTTTTTGCAATATTTTTCAATTATGCTTCGCTCCTTTTGGTTGCAGCGTGATATTATATAACTTTTAACCTTCCTCGATAAATGGACTATCAAACACAAAAATAATTATTCAGTTCTAACGAATAGTTCCGACGTCTCTAAAGAAGTTTCACTTCAATAAAATCTTCTAAAGGCCCTGGTTTCTCACGCCCAACTTTGGCCACCATTCGGGCAGAATTTTACTCCATCGGCTATCTCCGCGTCTAGCCAGATCTTCTGCCTAACTCCACTTTAGGTGTATCGCCCTGGGCTGCGGGTTGTACACAAGTTGTGTTACCGCGGCCTCGACATATAGGGCTAAGAAGGAACATAGGTGGTTTTTAGTCAGTAGAAGTCTGACACTCCCTTTTGCTCTGCCCAAAAGCGGGAGGGGTTAAATGATGATTTTCCACCCGCCAAAAAAAAAAAAGGTGTATCGCCCTGTGCCCGACGTCGAGCACTTTCGTCCGACTCCGGATCTCGGTGTCGGCACCGAGTGCGCAACTCGGTCTAGTAGGGCTATGCCGAGCACAGCTCGCTCCATGGCACTTTGTGCAACTCTTATTCGGTGCACAGTCCTTTGTGAGCGTCCATGTCTCGGCTTGGGACTTAATCATAATTAACTGCCAAAATGTGGGTCTACTTGGGTAGACCACTGTCTAAGACTTTGGGGATTATATTTGTCAATTTTGCTAACATCAGCAGTAGAGCTAGTCGGAAAAGATCATGTATAATTAAAAAAGAAAACTACCTGAGGAGTTTGTTACACTTTTCCCAGATAAAACACTAGGATGAAGGGTGGCCATTTTAGGGAATGAGTTTTGTAATTTTGACGTTAAAATAATAACAATTCTCAGCCTTATTTGAAATAAGTATAGATTTGGTTTTGTCAAAACATACCTACTTTACGAAATATTTTTTTGTACACAATCATTGTTGATTTCCTATACAAAAAAGAACTCAAAAAAAGGAACAACAAACAACACCAAAAAACATGTTATACCTCAATGTAATGTAACAGTAGCATTCACAGAAATACAGCAAATCAAATAATTCTCGTATATTTTTAAGCTAAGCAGTAGTATCTGGCAGCAAAAGCCAGTATTAACATAATTTTATACCACGGCACACTGCAAGGCTTGCAACAAGTGAAATATACGAGTATTTTCCAATATGTCCGTACGATAAACTCGGGGGATTTGTTTAATATCACGTTGTAGTTCCGAGATTTATTCCAATCCAATTACTGGGTGTTTTTTTCTAGATCCATTTTGGTTACAATTTAATCTTTTTTATCAATATCGCATTTAGATAGTAATTCTGGTTTTGGAAAGCAAACTCGAGACGAACTTCGTCTAAAAGTGAACTTCTGTGAAACCCCATTGTAGCCTTGTTGTATCATCAACGGTCTATTAATGTTCCTACTGCTGGGACACAGGCCTCCTCTTGTTTGAGAGGGAATGGGCTATATCTACCAAGCAGGCCCAGTGCGGATTGGTATATGTCACATATCTTCGAATTTTTTGGTTCTAAGACATGCCGGTTTCCTCACGATGTTTTCCTTCACAGTTTTCAGAACAGGGGTGTTGAAATAAATTGCTTAATGTAATGTTCCTGCCTGGGTTCGAACCCACGACCTACTGCAGTTCGTAAGTCGGGGCCGCCACCACTGGGCCACCGTTGCTCCACTGGGCCACCGCTGCTCGACTGTGCCACCGCTGCTCCCTGACTGTGTACATTAAGGATTAAGCTGATTTTCTATGCGTAATTTAAAGAGCTGCTACAACATCAGCATCATCCTTCAACGCACATAACCCAATTTGTTTGGGGTCGGTGCAGCATGTTTTCTTTCTCCATATTTCACAATAGGGTAGTTAAAAAAAAAAACGAATTAGTCCGTCAGATAGATTTCCAAAAAATATTGGACACGTATTTTTTTTTTTCACGTAAACAAACAATGAAGACGATACAGTGCTTTGAAAACTCGTGTGACGTCATTTTCTAAGACATTAGTATGATATTCTTCACCGGTGAGTGACGTCACAACCTTCCACTCAAACCTTTGACGCGTTTTCTCCTCGTCAATTTTTATTGATTTGATAAAACATAATACGTATCCAATATTTTTCGATAATCTAAAATACGGCTAATTAGAATCATTTTTTTTAAGTCAGCAAACATCCCTATTACTAGTCATCTCAGCAGTCTCCTCCTTTAAATATGGATATTATCATCCTAACACAGTCCATTCATCGTTTATTTGGTCTTTCTCTACTTCTATAGCCATCAAATTTTCCTCCTCACCCAAGCACTTTGCAACATATAAAAAACATGCTGTAGGAAGTGGTTTCACAATGCCAATGAGAAATCATGACAACAGTATCATAAAATGAATAATAAATTAGGCAAAACATAGCAAGGCATATCATAAGCTTCCTCATTTTTAAACCTCTCAAAACAGCGGAGGAAAATGTAAAATTATTTTCCACAAGAATCGAATCTGTTTTTTAGTTTCCACTAGCCAATTTGATCTCCAATTACCTTTAGTACTCAGTTACTAATCGAAGAACAAAAATTCGTCCGTAGCTAACCAACGACGATCTACTTTCACCTGTCTAGTTCCTGAAAAGGATGAAAACATTAATATTACTGAATAATTGTCATCATCATTATCATCATTTCAGCCAAAAGACGTCCTGCTGGACATCGCATCGCATCGCATCCAGCGGGTCCCCGCAACCTTCACCAGGTCATCGGTCCACCTAGTGGGAGGCCTTCCAACGCAACGTCTTCCAGTTCGCGGTCGCCACTCAAGAACTTTTCGGCCCCAACGGCCATCTGTTCTGCGAGCAATAATAAATTGTGTGTTGTGTAAAATACATTATTATTGCCATTTAATTTTGACATAGATATTACCAACATTAAAGAGTTACTTCGCAATATACGTTTTAATTTAGATTTTTCTAAATAACGTTCTATTTCTAAGCGTGTCGATGACAATTTAAATTGAGTCCGTCCATTAGGCGACAATTTGGCACCTTCTGTTGCGTCTATAAGCTTCGGAATTCGTTTTGTAGCAGTGTTTCAGTTAGATACGGTAGGATTCACTTTTACTTCTGCAATACATTTTTCAACATGGCTGCCATAATCGATTATAGCGCACGCATTCCCACAAAGGAACCTGTCGCAGCAGTGGGCTAACTGCTGGGACCAACTATTCTTACCGCCCCACTTAAAAATAGATTCCTTTTTATTTATACAGCGGAAGCTTTTCCAGAACTATATCAATAATACCTGATGATAAAAGAATATTTTGAAAATTTTACTACCCAAATAGCTTGAATAGCTCACCGTTATCTAATAACAAGAGAGCCAGACTTATTAAACGTCTAAAGAAAACTTGAAGCCGTAGTCAAAGAGATATCGACCAAACTTGATATCAATGAGAACGCTTGGAAAATAGTAAAGAACAATAAGATTAAAGAGACTTTGCTTTCAAAGGACTACGCGAAATCTTCTTTTGTTTGTCATAATATTTGTCACACCGTAGTGTAATGAATCTAAGTATAATGGTGATGGATTTTCATATATTTTCGGTTTTAAATAAAAATGAATAGAACACAATGGTTGTCGTTGCTGCAGGTAATAACAAATAAAAAAGAAGTTTTATTTATTACACGGGACTTACGCTTAAATGGAGTGAAAAACTAAAAAAAAACAATTATAAAATTAAACAATGCTCAATGTATGGGACAAACAGCGTCTGTTGTTGATGAACTTTTAACCTAATGCTTTGTCGATAAAGTTGAGAATCTACGAAAGAAGTTCGTGTACATACAAGAACTATGAATCGTGTAAGATATGGCCATAGAAAGACTAACTTGTGAATAATAAGCTGACAGCTGATAGGGAGTAGGTACCTGTTATAAGAAGTCTTGCACTGACTGAAAACTCTTTTCTTTAGAAGCCTTAATTGTGTGTTGCCGCTGAGCAAAGCTTTAGTCTTTTTCATTTCATAGCTCTCTATTCTATGCGATCACCTTGTCAGCACTAAAATATGTCAGCAGAGAAAAGAGAAGGTTGTAAAATATGTATACATAAATTGGGTCCTTCTGAGCTAAAAAAAAATCAACTCAAGATTCAACTCTTAACCGTTGAGTAGTCATACTTTCCATCTTTATCAGCGAATCCACATGATATGATGCAGATCAGACGCAAATACTTAAACAGCTTTTGAAAATATATGAAAAATATCATATGTGCCTATAAAATTGCCTAAAAGGTTGCCCTCAATTTCTCAGGGATCCCATCATCAAATCATCATTTTGTGACCATGGGACCTCTTGGGAAGTATACCCCATCAAAAACGAAAATATTTTTTCAAATCGGTTAGCAAGCGACGGAGTTATGTTAGTTAACAAACAAAAAAAAAAACTTCCGAATTGAGAACCTCCTTCTTTTTTTAGAAGTCGGTTAAAAATATGATTCTGTTTAGTCCGTCAGTTAGATTGTCGGAAAATATTGAATACATGATTTTTGTTTTATCAAATAAATAAAACGCGTCAAAGATCATGAGTGGGGGCTTTTGACGTCACTATGTGGTAAAAAATGTTGAGCAATGTGACGTCACACGAGTTTTCGAAGCACTGTATCGCCTTCATTTTGACTTTAAGTGCAAAAAGAAAAAAAATTGTCCAATATTTTTTGGAAATCTATCTGACGGACTAATAATATTCTCTAGTCAACTATCCTATTATGAAGATGAGCCTGCCGAGAACCATATGGCGCAATAATTGATTTCCCAAACCCCCAAAAAAATTTCGAGTCAGTGACAACCAGTCTTACCTGATATCGGATAACCCAGTACTAAATGGTATGTGGAGGTCAGATAGGCAGTCGCTCCATGTAAAATTCTGGTATTCAGCTGCATCTGGTTATACGGAACCCAAACCCAACAAAGTTGGGAAAAGTCTAAGCAGATACCCACTTAAACTATTTGATATAAAGCATTTATGAGTCTTTGGTCAACTGGATCTACTCGAAATGAACCCGCGAGTAAAATATCGACCAGTTCAAAATTTAACCTTGTCGACTGGATCCACTTCCTAATTTCAATTTAAAGTACAGTCACGCCCGTTGGGACTCCGGGATGTTGTAAGAGATACCGCAACCTCGACATAAAGGGCTAAGAAGAAACATGGGTGGTTTTTAGTCAGTAGAAGTCGGACACTCCGTTTCGCTCTGCCCAAGAGCGGGAGGGGTTATTTGATGATTTACCAACCCCTAAATAAAAAAAAAACAGTCACGGAGTAAAACCAAATCTTATAGTTGTGATTGTATTTACCAACATGTATTATTTTTACAGCAGAATATATTTATTAATACCTATAAAGTAGCTAACAAACAAAATGGTATCTAAGTTATGTATGCATGTACCCACTTCCTAGTACTTGACATAATTACAAAACGGTGTCACACACAGCCAAGTTAAATGCAACGGACAAAGTTGAATCCATTTTAAAGTTAGTTCCGGCGGGGCTTTTAGCGCAATAAATGCCTTCCTTCCTCCACTTTCTTAAAAGTTTCCTTTAAAACAAAAAGATTTGTTTCTTATTCTAGAACAAACGGCCGTCTTAAGCATCGCTACTGTCTCGAAAGCGATTTTCTTAGAACTATTTTCGCAATTTGAATCGAAATAAGGTATTTTCCTTTTGGTTTCCGATTTTCCTTTGTTAATCTGTTTTGCTGTTCCTTTTTACTTTTTTTATACTTTTATCTTTGGACTTGAGTAATGAGTTCGAATATTTTGGAATCCGTTTTGAATATTGAAGTTGTATTTCAAATAAATACGAGTAATAATAATAAAAAAAAACATAAACCTCTCAGTGGTCCTTTTTAAGTTTTATTGAGTTCGTTTCCTGTATAAAATGAGTTATTTTTTCTTTATTTTTATTTATTTAAATTGCATTTATCATCTTTTCTAAATTAATAACTATTTTATTAAGTACAGAAACTTATTTTCAGGCTTTTACGAATGTGAAAGAGTGGGATAAAAAGATATACATGAAATACCACCCACAGAAATTCAGACACATTTACACGAAAATACTTTGATAACGTAACTCCTATATAATTACATATTTATTTACTACATTATTATATTTTGACGAAGGTCTGAAAAATTGGTAACTTCTATATTATGACAGGTAACGCCTCAAAACATATTTGACCGTGAAAACCTGTCATCTAGTTTCTTTGCTCTTTAAAGAACTTACAATAAAAACTGTCATAGAGAAAAATAATATTTTGATCGGTTAGAGTAAAAATATTTTCTTAACTTTGAGTGGCTAAGCAATTTTATGTATTAAAATAGTTAAATACCAACAGGTGTGGTTCTTAGAAAATCAACATACTACACCACGTATTACACACACGCACCACATATTAAAACCTTCTTTATTTACAACTAGCGGATGTCACGCGGTTTCCGTTCTCGTGAGAATAGAGGGATAAAAAGTAGCCTATGTTACTCAGGGTGAATGTAGCTTTCTAATGATAAAAGAAGTTTTGAAATCGCCGCAGTAGTTTTTGAGTTTATTCATTACAAACATGCACACACACAAATACAAAAATAAAAATCTTTCCTCTTTAAAATATTAGTTAAATATTAGGTATATTATAACTTGCTTGCTGTAGTAAAACTAAGTAAATATTGTGAAAACGCCTCGTTTGTCTAGTGGTCGCAAGCGAAACTGCTGTGCATAAGGTCCTAGGTTCGAGACCCTGGTCGGGTAAAGTGTCATTGGGTTTCCATCTGGAATTTTTCATGAGCCAGTCACGGAGTCTAGATTTGTCTCCGGTTTATGGTAATAGGCTCGTCCCCTATTAAATTGGACTTAAATATAAGTGGCGAAATGTAGGCTTAGTATTAGATACACCTCTGACTAACCTTTTGGCAATGCTAGGCGTAGTGTTATGTCATGGAATAATTGTCCTTATTCCTATTTCTCATAAAGTATAATTTAAAATAACAAGTAAACTACAACGGTGTATTAAAGTGATCACTTGTTGTATTTCCGTACGGGTTAAATCCGTGATTCATAACTCAAAACGCAACAGTGAATATTTTAATAGTAAGTACTGTAATACCGGTACTGGTCCAAGTGTTAGGCTTTGTAGAAAAAAATAGAAAATAATTGCATATTGAAACAGTGAATTCTGATGAATCATGTGTATGATCTTGAGTCCACGGAAATTTTTCGACATTATCTTCGAAAAGTGAAGTAAAGTTTGTAGAGTATTTCAAAAACAAAGCTTTGAAAAGTGTTCTGTCAAAACTAAGAATAAAGTCTTGTGAGACAACAAGCCGATTTCTAGCTGCAAATACCCAAGATTAAGACCCGGAGACTGGTAAGTAGGAGCACCTCACGGCATACAGCGCCTTCCTTTAATGTCTACGGTGCACCGGGGCGCCCCGGTCACCGAAATAAATAGTTTGACCGTGACTCTAACAAACATAAAGGGTGTTAAAGTACCCTTAAGGCAAACAAAAGGCATTTGTTCTCCCCACCACAGCGATAATTTTTTTGCTCGAGACCATACCTGGGAACCCCCTAGTTACGGATATAATGGGGGTCAAAGTTACAAATTTCGCACAGCTGTTTTTGTTAATACTAGTTTTTTTGGTTATAACTTTACTTAAATTACCTCCATGACCCTTTTACTATTCAAAGCATCCACTAGCACAATGTTTTTAGAGCGCTACATTGAGTTTTACCGCAAAAAGAGATTTTTGACCCAAAAAAAAATTCGATTCCCAGCAAAAAAAATTGCGTAGGGGTACTTAGTTTGGTATACAGAATGCTTGGTTGACGTATGTGTGAAGGGTTAATTTACACACTGTATTTTAAGAACCAAATTCGGCACCAGATGGCTTATGAAGGAGGCAACGTACATATACATAGGAAGTACCTTATTTGAATGTCTTCCAATTCCGACCAAAAATTCTAGAATGTGAATTCTAGGATATGAGGAACGTATGTCGACCCAATTAAAAAAATTAACTTTTATGGCTCTAGAATATGGGTCTTTTGCTACAATCGTATCACTTGAACCCCCTACAAAATTGCATGCGGCAAATGTTAGTGCATATCGCATTTCATTATGAAACCGCTACACCAGGTGCTCGGGTAATACGCGTCCGTTCAACTTATATTCAGATTAAATCGCGTTGGTTAGGTTATTAGATTGCTTTCCCAATACTATTTGAGTTGAGTTGTTGTGATTGGCTGTTTTATAAGGGTGAAATTCAGTGATAGGAGAAAATTAAAGGTGGTCTCCTTTTTTTTAATGAGTGTTTAGTGGCTAATCTGGTGTCAGAGTGTGTATGGGCCTTTGACTTGGCTATACATGCCATCGATAAATATGTGTCAGAAAATAGGAATGTTTACGGACTTTAAAAAAATGTGATTCTAATTAGTCCGTCTTAGATTATCGAAAAATATTGAATACGTATTTTTGATTTTATCAAATCAATAAAAAGTGACGAAGATAAAACGCGTCGATGATTTGAGTGCGGGTTGGTGACATCACTGACCGCAAAAAATTGTCATACTCATTTATGAGAGTATGACGCCGCACGAGTGTTCAAAGCACTGTATCGTCTTCATTGTTTGTTTAAATACAAACAAAAAAATCTAGTTAGTCCGTCTGCTAGATTATCGAAAAATATTGGATACGTGTTTTTTGATTAATCAAATAAAAAAAAAATAACGAAAATAAAACATGTCAAAGATCATGAGTGGGGGGGCTTTTGACGTCACTTTGTGGGAAAAAACTACTAACCGTGTGACGTCACACGAAGCACTGTATAGTCTTCATCTTTTGTTTAAGTGAAAAAAGAAAAGACGTGTTCATTAGTTTTTGAAAATCTATCTGTCGGACTAATTAGATTTTTTGGTGAAATACCCTATTAGTCGTAATTCTGGTATCTGGCAACTTCGGTACGCGCCACAAAGGTACGAATTACTGCCGCACTCAGAAAGGTTTAATGATTACTTAGGCCATCACTAAGTAAAGGTTTTGACAGTTTTGTCATACAAAAGTAGTATAGATTTTTACTAAGTGACGGCTTAACTAATCATTAAATATCTCTGAGTACCGCAGTTAGACTATTAAACAAATGAACTGAATGAAATGAATGAATGATTTGAAATACACTTCTCATCAAAAAAATCGAAACACCTCGCAGTTTATGATTTGATAAGGATTATCAGAAAAATGTGTATATTTAGGAATAAATGTAAAATGTCATTTAATAGTGAGTAGTATGAGGTTTTTAAATCCTAATGTTAATGTTCTAAATTCAAATGAAGTCTTCATAGGTTTCGTATTTTGTATAATGAGTAATTTTTACCCTGTATGGAATATGAAGGAAATGGGTAAAACAACACGCGTAAATGAAAAAAAAATGTAAGAAACGTTTATTTAATAACTTGTATTCCCTCCGCGAGCTCTTATTACTGCTTCCATACGGTTCTTCATCGATCGGATGAGAGTCACGATCACATGTTGTGGTATATTATCCCATTCCTCTTGGATTGCATTTTGCAGCTGGCTAAGTGTTTCTGGGGCTGGATCTCTTGCTCGAATTCGTCTCTTTAATTCATCCCATAGATGTTCAATGGGATTCATGTCCGGGCTTCTTGCTGGCCATACCATAATGGAGATACCGACTTCGGTAAGATAATCTCGTACGACGCCCGCGGTGTGAGCTCTAGCATTGTCGTGCATGAATATGAAGTCGTTGCCAATAAAATGTGCATAGGGCATCACATGAGGTTCAAGACACTGTTCGATGTACCGATGAGAGTTTAGTGCAGGCAGCCGTGGCCCAGACACAAAGGCAAGTTCTGTCTTACCGTCGGCGCTGATTCCTCCCCAAACCGTCCACGAACCGCCACCATAGCTGACCTTTTCTTCAATGCAGCATTGTGCAAAGCGTTCTCCATCTCTTCTGTAGACCTTGTTCCTTCCGTCGTTACCATACAGCATAATTTTACACTCATCAGAAAACAGTACTTTGCTCCACTGAAGGTATGACCAAGTTAGGTGCTCGCGTGCAAAGTTAAGGCGCGCTCTTCGATGGTCTGTAGTTAATTTCGGCCCATTCGCTGGCTTATGCGGTGCCAATCCGCGTTCCTTCAACCTTCTTCTTATTGTAGAGTCACTTACAGCTACTCTTCGTACAACGCGAAGCTGCTGCTGCAGTTGAAAAGCGTTAAGGCGTCGATTTCGTAAAGAAGTTGTTACAATAAATCGATCATCTCGCTCAGAAGTGACCCGATTCCTGCCAGATCCTGAACGGCGCGTGAACGAACCAGTCTCCCGCGATAGCGTTTGTAGACTCTATGAACAGATGATAAGCTTAGATGCAATCTTGCAGCCACAACACGCTGACTAAGTCCAGAATCCAGCAATGCCACCACTTGGGCGGCTTCTGCGGGCGAAGTATCCATATGTTTTAGAAAAAAAAGTTTTTTCAGACGTCCCAAAGTCACAGTAAATGAAATAAGAAACAAAAAGTTTAAAGACAAGCGCTAATTTTTAGTTTTTAAACGAGAAACGTACTCCAACCCTAAATACACATTTGTCTCAAAACAGTGATTAATTTAATTTATAGGATAAACAAATGAAATTCTAATTTCGAATTTTGATTTTTTTCTTCTTACTGTAATGACCAAACTGCCAGCTACACAATAATGTTTTTTTTTCATGGAATTAATTCTCTTTTGTAAAAAATTAGGACAAAAACAATAAAAACGAAAGTGTTTCGATTTTTTTGATGAGAAGTGTATTACCGTATTTCTATTTTATTGGACATCGACCCATGTTTACCAAGAACGTTTAATAGAATAAAAAAATAAGTTTTGAAACTTAAACCCGACTACAAACCGCGGTCTTAAAAGTAGAAAACAAGAAAATAATTCTTGTCTGATATTCATATATTGAATTTGTATATTTCTATTTAAATATAAGTAAAATTATTAAAGAGGAACGCCGTAAGAATAAATAGTAGAGTAGTTAGAGAAAATAGTAGACTAGACCGCAAAAACTTTTTGACCGCATTCTAAACGTGTATGTTGACTAAAACTATAATATAATGTACATATTTGTAATTTGCTCGCCAAGACCTCTTATTTGATACCAAACATGTTATGATTATCTCAATTTAATTTTTTTGGAGCTTACAATTTGTCATTTAAATTCCGTCATAAAAATAAATTGTTAAAATTTATATAGCCTATGTCACCCGGGCTATTCTTACGAATCTATTGACACCTCATTTATTAAAATACGTTCAGTAGTCTAGGCGCTAAGGTGGAACATACAAACATACATACATAGACTGCCAAAATCATTACCCTTCCTTTTGGCTTCGCAGTAGTCGGGTAAAAAGAAACAACTTAATATAATAGTAATAAAATCTTTATTGAGAAGAGATTATTCACTAACATCAGTGTAGCTGTAACTTTTGTAGTAAGAGTTTTTGTATCACAAGTGTCAGCTACAACATTTTCAGAGATTTTTTATTCTCTTTCAATCGTCTTATTTACGACTGTTTATAATTATTATCATGCTTTCCGTCAAAATAAAACTCGTGATAAATACATTCTATTTACTTTAGTGCAATAGGTACCTTATAAAAACAGATGGCAATTCCATTCCAGACTGATAAAACATCCAATCTTCTAATCGAGACCCTTTGCAGATAAACTCGCTCCACCATTTTTCTCTCCAGCCAGATCAAGAAAGATGCAATTTGATTAAAACTCAGTCCAGTACATTTTTTTTTTCACTTCGTTTAAAATCAATTTTCGCGACTTCGTTATCTATGGAAGATAAATTGAAGGCGCCTTGAACGTTTTTATTCACCATTAATTCTACATTCATGATATCAATCAGTAATTACTGGAGCAACGGTTTTAATATTAAAGTTTTCTGCGGAAGTTTTGCGAGGTCAATCATCATTTTCTGCATAGCCTTTTCCCAATTAAAACACAGGCTTCATATAAAACACAGGTATTCAATTGAATACTTGTGTTCTGTGTGTTTGTATGTGTTGTGTGTGTGTGTTGTGTGTGTGTGTTGTGTGTGTGTGTGTGTGTGTGTGACCTATCTGCTCTCCACAACCCAGTTAGTACTGGGTAATACGATTCCCTTTAGTAAGTCAAGTTTTCAGATTTTTGGGTCACTGAGTATCTGTTACAAATGTCAAACATCTACAATTGACAGCAGGGACCTACAGATCCACCGGAACCTACAGGGCTTAACCTAACGATCGAACCGAGCGCTAGTTACTATTAACCCACGGGTGAGGTCAATGAACTCTCCAATAGTTTGATTCGTAGGGTAGTCACGTTTTCTTTTAGCGGTAAAGACTCGAGTGACGGAAACTTGAGTTTCGTGTCAATTTGGTTCGTGGGTATAATTTAGTTTGTATTCGTGCTGAATGGAAGTAAAACACAATGTTTTAGCTACGTATTTTACTTTGCTCTCAGAAAATTTTATTCTAACTAACTCCAGTTAAAAATCAAAATCAAAATCAAATGGTTTTCTGATATTTTTATTTTACAGCTAAAGTATTAACTTAGAATTACATAAGAGACGACAGAAATTACCACGGTTATAATTGATTCCTTCCTAAGGAGATAGAGATAAAGAAAATTGGTAAGAATCTACATGGTTCCTCTATTAAGTCCATACTATTTATTTATGAACTATAAAAGACTAACAGCTTAACAAAATAGTAAGTGAAATTGATAGCCAATTACAAGTCTTCACTTATAAAAAAAAACTGGTAAAGAAGAAGGAAATAAGAGATCACTGCCACAAGAAAAACAGGCACTAATACCGCAGAGGTTATATTTGATCAAACCTACAATAATACATTGTTATCCAAGGGGCGAAAGTTACATATTTAGTCCCGAGACGGGGTTGTTATAATATTTAGTTGGGGTTGTTATAGTAGTTATTTAAAATAGTTTGAGGGGCTTAATAAGTAATTTACACGAAGTAAACACTGTGCTTTTCATTACGTAATACGAGGAAAGTCAAAATAAGAACATAATTAAATTAGTAGTTAAAGAAAAAGTGAGTGTTGATCGGATTGTCGCTTTAACGCTTATATTGCTTCTTTTGTCCTCTGGTCGTCCAGCTATACAACCTGTATTTTTCATGTTCATCATTTAAAAAAATGGCAAAATATTATGTTATTTTAGAGAAATAGTTATAATTAAATAAATAAATAAATAAATTATGTTAAAGTCATAATACAATTATATTCTTGTTAACTTTATTTTATTTTATTTAAAATTGCGCTGTAATTTAGTGACTGTATAAAAAGTAAGAACATGTTTCAATAAAAATAATTGTTAAAATAAACCTAGTTTTTTTTTTAATAATCTAAAAAGTACTTGGTACTTTCAACCCACTCCGCAGTCATGTTATGACCTACTTTCAGAGTATGAGTAACGAAAAATATTTTATTGACTGTCTAAATCTATTAAAATATATTTTTTTGTCTTTTAAAATGTGGTCAAGTGTTGTTACACCTGCTTTATTGACAATTTAGTAACTGTCAATTACAAAAGTGAAAAACCAATTTAATTATTGAAATCTGCACCTTTTCTACCATTGCATAATGGTCAAATTTCAATCAACATAAATCCCAAATTACATTATTATCACAATCGCCAATCATACGGGAGCACATTCAATTATTATTTTAAAATGAGCACAATGTTTGGGTAGTGCACAATCAAATATGCAAATAGTGTGGTGACGTCGAGTGACGGTATTTACCGAGCGATCGGACGGTATTAGGGCTTAAGCATACCGGTGTTTGGTCCATCACTAGTTAGGCTCACTGAGATATTGAATAGGTATTGTATTAATAGAAGCTGTGGTGTTAGGGATTACGTTAGTTTCAGTGGAGGCTTAGCTATGAAAACAGCAACCGTTGTGCTTTGATCGGAGAATTAATATTTACAATCTATGCCGAGTCCAGAAGCACTGCTTTCTGAATCAATTCCTAGATTCAGCTGCCAAGCAAAAGCCTCCACCTAGAGATTTTGGTGGAAGCTCGAGACTATACGCTATTATTAATGGCACAATTATTATTGGCACAATGACTGCTGTACTCACGTCCCGAACGTCGACTCTATCTATCTATCTAGACTCATGGATTGCTTACGTTTTTTTGCTTTCGAGGTAAAGTCAGTTTTTTGTATGTATCAAACGCACACTATGCAAGCAAGCATATTACAAGAAGAAAGAAGAAGAAGAAGATTGTACAACTATCTTTGCAATGTATAAAATTAATCTCTTTAGTATTATATAGTCGCATAGCACATATTGTGTGAGTACTATGTACTAGAAAGCTGTCATTCTCTGGAAACCTACATTTATTTTTCTATTTTTTATTTGACTTGGATATGCCCTGGCGATTGAGAGTGTGTCATGCTCACTTAAATGTCTCGCTGATGGTGGCGGGTGTGTCGGGTCATTTCGTTCCCTTTAAAATGGTTGAGTGGAATGGTGCTGATCCATGCGTCATGCTCGTGAACGGGTGCTGTCAGTTGTGACTGGTCAACTGGCCAACTTGAAATAAATGATTTTGATTTGATTTGATTTTAGATCAAATAAATTTTGCTAGTGCTTGCAATCGCAACTACTGAACCCAAGGTCAGGGGTTCAGATCCCAGGCCGGGCAAATTGTTTTAGGCTTCTTCCATCGGGAATTTATTTTTGTCAGTAGCAGCCACGCGGATTCTGGGTTTGTGTCCGATTGGTGACAGGATAGCTTCCTATTGCATGGGATTCTGGAATGTGGGTGGCTATTAGGTACACTTCAGCCAAACCCTTCCCATCTTATTATAAAAACTTCCATAAGTACAAGGTTTAAACCAGAACTAAAAGATCTAGGTTTGTTACCGTACTAGCAAATCGTATTACAAATCGTAGACCAACAAAGGACTATTTAGTACCAAAGATCGTCTCTGGACTAAAGATTTCATTCATTCGTTCGTTCAATGTTCTATGCGCTGTTCCGTTTTACAAAATGTTGTTACGTAATGTAAAGAAAAAATATTGTTTAAATTGTTATTTGTAGTGGTAAAATATAACGTATTGTTATTTAAAGGTATTTCAATATTCAGACTTGTATTTTTTTAAATGCATGTTCACAATTCAATAATTATTGTTCTGTTTTGTAACAACTATCGATCTAGAGCGTATAACGGAGTGAACTGAGCGGCGCGCGTAATACGAGTAATGTTATCGAAATGTTTATGTTACAACTTAAAGTAAACTAAAATGTCCGGTGTCACTTCAAGATTATTAATTAAATACAAGTAAAAGAACAGTATTCTTTTGTGGTGAGATAGTGTGTGGCGTGTGCATTAATGTTTTTTTTTAAGAAAATGGATTAACCAAAGAAAAAAGGAGTGTAAATAATTGGATGTCAGAAGAAAAGGTTAGTGATGCATAAAACTGACATATTTGATGCACTAAACTATGTACAAGTAAAAGTTGATGCAATATAACCTACAGTTCGGCTAAAATACTAAGATAAATCAACGAAAACCATCTTTTGACAATTTAGTACCATAGTTAAACTAGGGGTCACGATGGTTTAACTTTGACGTATTTTGGTACCATAGATTGTTCTAGGACTTGCGTTAAACTTCGTTTTGTAATACGGTTTAGTCAGGTCATGGATCAAAGCTTGTACTAAACCCGGTACTTTTTTTAAACCACGTTTTGTAATAAGACGGTTCGGGTCTTAGAGGCGTGATTTATATTATAAAGATTTTAAACTTTATCAAACTAATAGCCAAGAAATTCCCTAAATTAAACTCTGAGTTCGTTTTTGTTGTACTATAAAAAAAAAAACGATCGCTCTAAACAAAATATCAAACCGTCTGTCCTCACCCTTACTAGCCGATAACCAGTGTTAGGATTATACGGCAGCATTGGTTTGCACAAGCACCGTGATTAAAATTAGTTGGATGAAACGATGAAACACATGTGATTAATCTCGATCATCCTGAAGGTAGCCAGCTAATCCGCTTCATCGCGATCGAAAATGTAATGGATTTTATAATGCAAATATTGAATGTTGGGCCGAAATTAGACGGGTATGAATTTGTAATTACATGACAGTGTGTCCGTTGCATGAAAGCAAATAATATCACGGTTATTAATTCGTTATTTGTTTGTTTGATTGCCGTGCTTTTTTGGTTTCGTGTATAATTCAGAAATTAGTATCGAATATTTAGTATAAGGCTAAATTATTTTGAATGAAGCATAAACATTGTTGTAAATCCTTAAATTCGAAATGAAAAATGATATCGAAAACCTATAGATAATGTTAAAATTGTAGAAAATTACCCCTGAACATAGTTGGCCGTTTTATTTTACAATTTGACGTCGAGTTGTAGCCATATCTTTGATTACTGCCATGTAAGTATCATCAAAATCGGCGTACGCTTTTGCTATCTATAGTGACACAAAGGAACAGACGTAGGTACATTTGAGAAACACAAGAAAAAACATATTACGCTTCTCAGTCAGGTAAAAATAAAAAAAGAAACGAAACAACTGAAGACGAAGAAACAAAAATAAATAAATAACAACTCCATGTCCTGAATATAAAAACTTAGAACCTAGAGAATGGTTTGTAAGATCACTTACATAACTAATTTTCAAGTGCCAAAATAGTAGGACTTAAGTATCTTTGGATATTTTTAGAACTGAATGAATAATAAATAATGGAAGCTCAGCTGGTTTTTTTCAGAAGGGTTGAAATAAGGTGTACAGTCAAGCACTAATAATATAAATATGCACGTGATTGTTTCTCGTGAAGTAACAGTTTATACGTTAAGATATTAAGACCTATTTCGTAATAGTATGACTTAAAAGTGCTATGTCCGTAAGGTAACAAGCAATACTAATTAAGCAGTATTCTTAATTAACAGTAGGTCGTGGTTTCGAATCTAGGCTGGTACATTACTTTGAGTAATTTATTTAATCACCGCTGCTATCAAAACGGTGAAGGAAAACATCGTGAGGAAACCGGCATGTCTTAGAACCAAAAAATTCGAAGACATGTGACATCTACCAATCCGCACTGGGCCCGCGTGGTAGATTTTAGCCCATTCCTTCTCAAAGAGAGGAGGCCTGTGTCCCAGCAGTGGGAACATTAATAGGCTGTTGATGATGATGATGATGACTAATTAAGCAATACCTAATAATTTTGACGGCACGGTTGGCGCAGTGGCTGAGCAATTGGACTGCTGCGCTGCGTGTCGCGGGTTCGTTCCCCGCACGGAACAAATATTTGTATAGCCTACAGATAGTTGTTTCGGGTCTGGGTATTTGTGTATGTGAGTGTAAATATTTGTAAACGCACCCACGATACAGGAGAAATTCCTAGTGTGGGGCAACGTATAAAAAAAAACCGGCCAAGTGCGAGTCAAAACAGGCACTAATAGGTTATATTTGATCAAACCTACAATAATACATTGTTATCCAAGGGGCGAAAGTTACATATTTAGTCCCGAGACGGGGTTGTTATAATATTTAGTTGGGGTTGTTATAGTAGTTATTTAAAATAGTTTGAGGGGCTTAATAAGTAATTTACACGAAGTAAACACTGTGCTTTTCATTACGTAATACGAGGAAAGTCAAAATAAGAACATAATTAAATTAGTAGTTAAAGAAAAAGTGAGTGTTGATCGGATTGTCGCTTTAACGCTTATATTGCTTCTTTTGTCCTCTGGTCGTCCAGCTATACAACCTGTATTTTTCATGTTCATCATTTAAAAAAATGGCAAAATATTATGTTATTTTAGAGAAATAGTTATAATCAAATAAATAAATAAATAAATTATGTTAAAGTCATAATACAATTATATTCTTGTTAACTTTATTTTATTTTATTTAAAATTGTGCTCTAATTTAGTGACTGTATAAAAAGTAAGAACATGTTTCAATAAAAATAATTGTTAAAATAAACCTAGTTTTTTTTTTAATAATCTAAAAAGTACTTGGTACTTTCAACCCACTCCGCAGTCATGTTATGACCTACTTTCAGAGTATGAGTAACGAAAAATATTTTATTGACTGTCTAAATCTATTAAAATATATTTTTTTGTCTTTTAAAATGTGGTCAAGTGTTGTTACACCTGCTTTATTGACAATTTAGTAACTGTCAATTACAAAAGTGAAAAACCAATTTAATTATTGAAATCTGCACCTTTTCTACCATTGCATAATGGTCAAATTTCAATCAACATAAATCCCAAATTACATTATTATCACAATCGCCAATCATACGGGAGCACATTCAATTATTATTTTAAAATGAGCACAATGTTTGGGTAGTGCACAATCAAATATGCAAATAGTGTGGTGACGTCGAGTGACGGTATTTACCGAGCGATCGGACGGTATTAGGGCTTAAGCATACCGGTGTTTGGTCCATCACTAGTTAGGCTCACTGAGATATTGAATGGGTATTGTATTAATAGAAGCTGTGGAATTAGGGATTACGTTAGTTTCAGTGGAGGCTTAGCTATGAAAACAGCAACCGTTGTGCTTTTATCGGAGAATTAATATTTACAATCTATGCCGAGTCCAGAAGCACTGCTTTCTGAATCAATTTCTTGATTCAGCTGCCAAGCAAAAGCTTCCACCTAGAGATTTTGGTGGAAGCTCGAGACTTTTCGCTATTATTAATGGCACAATTATTATTGGCACAATGACTGCTGTACTCACGTCCCGAACGTCGACTCTATCTATCTATCTAGACTCATGGATTGCTTACGTTTTTTTGCTTTCGTGGTAAAGTCAGTTTTTTGTTTGTATCAAACGCACACTATGCAAGCAAGAATATTACAAGTTGGACGATTATATCGCTGATAAAAATGCTTGGCTCAATGCCGGTCCTGCTCCACAAGGACAGGACGCTTAAATGAATAGCATTTAATAGAAAGAAGAAAAAAGAAGAAGAAGATTGTAAAACTATCTTTGCAATGTATAAATTCAATCTCTTTAGTATTATACAGGGTGGCCGGAACATTGACGTCCAAAAATAAAATTTCGGTCCCTCGTATCGTGGGGTATTCGAATCACCCCCATGTATGTTCCGCGACTTTTCATAGTTTTCGAGTTATGAATTTTTTTCTGAATGTTTGAAAATTTTCGACCTGACCAACCTAAAAAAAATCTAAAAAAAAAAGTAGAGGGTTTTATCGAGTTTCTTTTTTTGCAACTGAATTTTCATAAGTAGTACTTTTATGCATAAAATAATCAGCTTCGTAACTGTGATGAAAGTTATGAAAATGTTGATCTAAAGTGAAAAATTTACGTTCGGTAAATTATGACTCAAATTTTCAACTTTAAATTAAAAATCTTAACAGGTGACTTCATAATTCCTAAGTAGGCTTCAAGAATGCGCCAGACTCTCAGCTTTCATAATCATAAAAAAAATGAAGTACTCAATAGGGCTACTTTGTTTAAAATCGGCCTTCAAAGACAGCGAGGTGGAAAAATTCTTAAAATTACCCATCTGAGTAATTATTTTTTTTTGGCTATTTTCTCGTTCCTAAGGTTAATTAATGATAAGAATACTGAAAACTAACCAACAAATAGTTTCAGAGTTGGGTAAGAAAAGTTTTACGTAAAAAGTGGTTTTCAATAAAACACAGATGATAATGTGAAAAAAGTACTTAATTTATTTTTAACATTTACAAAAGGTTTTCAAAGTGGCCACCACCAGCAGCAATACACATTCTACACCTACGTAAGAAATTGTCCGGCAATCGTCTAAAAGCGTCTCTGTTCTCTCTCACAACACGTTCAGCTTCTGCAATCAACTGCCTCAGCTCTTGTTCACTTGAACAGTCTCGGGCGTATGCTATTTCCTTGTAATAGCCCCAAATAAAGAAATCGATGGGGTTGAGATCAGGTGAGCGTGGAGGCCACCTAATTGGTCCGCTGCGTCCGATCCATCTGTTGGGGTATGTTTCATCTAAGTAATTTCGGACCTGGGTTGCATAGTGACACGGGGCGCCGTCATTTTGCAACACCATGGTTCGTCTGAGTTCGAGATTCACATCTGCCAGCAACAATGGAAGTTCATTTTCCAAAAAGTTTTTGTATGTTTCTCCATCAAGTCTGGACGGCAGTTCAAACGGACCAATTAGTTCGCCATTGAGGATACCAGACCACAAGTTAACGCTGAAGCGATGTTGAAATGTCGAAGCTCTCACTTCGAGTGGATTTTCATTCGCCCACGTGTGGTAATTATGAATATTGAATATTCCGGATCGCTCAAATCGTGACTCATCTGACCATAAAACTTTATTGAAAAATCCAGGATCCTCTTGCTCTTTTCGTAACATGGTTTGGCAAAAATCAACGCGCAATTGGTGATCTGTAGGCAGTAAAGCTTGGACTCGTCGGATGTGGAACGCGTGGTATTCTTCATCGTGAAGAATGTCTTGGATAGAAGTCCTTGGGATGTTCAGAGCACGAGCCATACTTCTCGTACTCGTAGACGGATTTCGCTGAACTTCTTCCAGCACCATTTCTCTGCGATCCGGGTTAGCTCTAGGGATTCCTTCATGACTGCCGCGTCGACCAGGAATGCGGCCTGCCATCAAAGTGTTGTGCGTGTTAATAAAAACACGATGGTCGGGATATCGCTCAGGTTGCGGCCCACCACGACGTTGAAGTTGTTCGCGATACAGTCGCGCTGCTTCATGGCCGTTTCATTGTGCAACTCCATAAAAATAATGCATTTCTGCATATTCACTTAACGTGTAACTCATTTTTTACACTTCCACGTAAAAAAAGTCCAAATCAGAATGCAAAACACAGTCCAATAAACGAGCAAAGTAGTCAAACAAGTAGGCAGCGGAGTCCGTGGGCAAAGCGAGTGTGGTAAAGACAAAATGGCGACACGCGTATAGCAGTAAACACAATGTGAGTACGACTGAGGTACTTGTTTCGCGTTGGCTTGTTGCGCGCCTTGCGTGAGAGAGATAGCAATAATTCGGTCTCTTTTCCTCTCGGTCCATTGTTATTGCAGGTAAAAGAGTTGCACCCTCGTTTACAACCCATAGTCCACGAGAACGGATCGCGCAAAATTCATTAAACTAACATTTAAAAAAATCTCCGTGTTTAAATCTTAGCTTTCCTGCAGTCATTTTTGGTTAGCAAATTTAAATAACCTTAGGAGCGAGAAAATGGAAAAAAAAAATTTATTAATCAGATAGCTAATTTTAAGAATTTTCCACCTCGCAGTCTTTGAAGGCCGATTAAGGCCAAAGTTAGCCCCATTAAGTCCTACGTTTTTTAATGATTATGAAAGCTGAGATTCTGGCGCATTCTTAAAGCCTACTTGAGAACCATGAAGTCACCTGTTTAGATTTTTAATTTGAAGTTGAAAATTTAAGTCATAATTTACCGAACGTAAATTTTTCACTTTAGATCAACATTTTCATAACTTTCATCACAGTTACGAAGCTGATTATTTTATGCATAAAAGTACTACTTATGAAAATTCAGTTGCAAAAAAAGAAACTCGATAAAACCCTCTACCTTTTTTTTTAGAATTTTTTTAGGTTGGTCAGGTCGAAAATTTTCAAACATTCAGAAAAAAATTCATAACTCGAAAACTATGAAAAGTCGCGGAACATACATGGGGGTGATTCGAATACCCCACGATACGAGGGACCGAAATTTTATTTTTGGACGTCAATGTTCCGGCCACGCTGTATAGTCGCATAGCACATATTGTGTGAGTACTATGTACTAGAAAGCTGTCATTCTCTGGAAACCTACATTTATTTTTCTATTTTTTATTTGACTTGGATATGCCCTGGCGATTGAGAGTGTGTCATGCTCACTTAAATGTCTCGCTGATGGTGGCGGGTGTGTCGGGTCATTTCGTTCCCTTTAAAATGGTTGAGTGGAATGGTGCTGATCCATGCGTCATGCTTGTGAACGGGTGCTGTCAGTTGTGACTGGTCACCTCTTAGTTGCCACGGCTTGTTTGAATTATTATATTATTTTTAAATCGTCGTTTTGGCTTTACTGTCGACACTTATCGTGCACAACTTGCTACATCGTTCTCACATGATAATATACCAATCTCGATATGAATGATGTAACCAAAGTTTTGTAACAATATTATGATTTAAAAGAGAATCCATGAAGTTTCTTGCCATTCTTCTCATGAGACCAACGCTTTGGAATCGGCAACTACAGTACACTGACAGTTATTGTGCCTTGTGAGTGGGACTGTAGCTTAGTTTATTAGCTTATTCAAATTTAGTATTTGTTCGACTATTCAAAAGAGCCTGTAACTGGCCAACTTGAAATAAATGATTTTGATTTGATTTGATTTGATTTTAGATCAAATAAATTTTGCTAGTGCTTGCAATCGCGACTACTGAACCCAAGGTCCTGGGTTCAGATCCCAGGTCGGGCAAATTGTTTTAGGCTTCTTCCATCGGGAATTTATTTTTGTCAGTAGCAGCCACGCGGATTCTGGGTTTGTGTCCGATTGGTGACAGGCCAGCTTCCTATTGCATGGGATTCTGGAATGTGGGTGGCTATTAGGTACACTTCAGCCAAACCCTTCGGGTCTTAGAGGCGTGATTTATATTATAAAGATTTTAAACTTTATCAAAATAACAGCCAAGAAATTCTTTGACCCTAAATTAAACTCTGAGTTCGTTTTTGTTGTACTATAAAAAAAAAAAACGATCGTTCTAAACAAAATATCAAACCGTCTGTCCTCACCCTTACTAGCCGATAACCAGTGTTAGGATTATACGGCAGCATTGGTTTGCACAAGCACCGTGATTAAAATTAGTTGGATGAAACGATGAAACACATGTGATTAATCTCGATCATCCTGAAGGTAGCCAGCTAATCCGCTTCATCGCGATCGAAAATGTAATGGATTTTATAATGCAAATATTGAATGTTGGGCCGAAATTAGACGGGTAGGAATTTGTAATTACATGACAGTGTGTCCGTTGCATGAAAGCAAATAATATTACGGTTATTAATTCGTTATTTGTTTGTTTGATTGCCGTGCTTTTTTGGTTTCGTGTCAAATTCAGAAATTAGTATCGAATATTTAGTATAAGGCTAAATTATTTTGAATGAAGCATAAACATTGTTGTAAATCCTTAAATTCGAAATGAAAAATGATATGGAAAACCTATAGATAATGTTAAAATTGTAGAAAATTACCCCTGAACATAGTTGGCCGTTTTATTTTACAATTTGACGTCGAGTTGTAGCCATATCTTTGATTACTGCCATGTAAGTATCATCAAAATTGGCGTACGCTTTTGCTATCTAGAGTGACACAAAGGAACAGACGTAGGTACATTTGAGAAACACAAGAAAAAACATATTACGCTTCTCAGTCAGGTAAAAATAAAAAAAGAAACGAAACAACTGAAGACGAAGAAACAAAAATAAATAAATAACAGCTCCATGTCCTGAATATAAAAACTTAGAACCTAGAGAATGGTTTGTAAGATCACTTACATAACTAATTTTCAAGTGCCGAAATAGTAGGACTTAAGTATCTTAGGATATTTTTAGAACTGAATGAATAATAAATAATAATAAATAAATAATGGAAGCTCAGCTGTTTTTTTTCCGATGGGTTGAAATAAGGTGTACAGTCAAGCACTAATAATATAAATATGCACGTGATTGTTTCTCGTGAAATAACAGTTTATACGTTAAGATATTAAGACCTATTTCGTAATAGTATGACTTAAAAGTGCTATGTCCGTAAGGTAACAAGCAATACTAATTAAGCAGTATTCTTAATTAACAGTAGGTCGTGGGTTCGAATCCAGGCTGGCAGATTACTTTGAGTAATTTATTTAATCACCGCTGCTATCAAAACGGTGAAGGAAAACATCGTGAGGAAACCGGCATGTCTTAGAACCAAAAAATTCGAAGACATGTGACATCTACCAATCCGCACTGGGCCCGCGTGGTAGATTATAGCCCCTTCCTTCTCAAAGAGAGGAGGCCTGTGTCCCAATAGTGGGAACATTAATAGGCTGTTGATGATGATGATGATGACTAAGTAAGCAATAATAATTTTGACGGCACGGTTGGCGCAGTGGCTGAGCAATTGGACTGCTGCGCTGCGTGTCGCGGGTTCGTTCCCCGCACGTAACAAATATTTGTATAGCCTACAGATAGTTGTTTCGGGTCTGGGTATTTGTGTATGTGAGTGTAAATATTTGTAAACGCACCCACGATACAGGAGAAATTCCTAGTGTGGGGCAACGTTTAAAAAAAAAACCAGCCAAGTGCGAGTCAGACTCGCCCATGAAGGGTTCCGTAGCAGCAAGTAACATAATATAAAAGTTGTTGTAGTTCGTTGTAACTTTGACGATGTTTTAATTACAGCGTATTTTTTAAATTAAGTTATTGCGATTTACGATTTATGACGTATTAAAAAAAACACTTACTAGATCTCGTTCAAACCAATTTTGGTTGATAGTTTTTGTTGAGATCTACATTATATGTATATAAAAGTTAGAGGGGGGGACACACATTTTATCACTTTGGATGTGTCTATCTTTGAAACGATTGACTTTGAGAAAAAATGATTTTAAGAACCTCAATGTCATTTTTGAAGACCTATCCATAGATACCCCTCATGTGTAGGTTTGATGAAAAAAAGTTTTTTTAGTTTCAATTCCATGTATGGAGAGCCCCCTCTTAATCTTATATTTTTTTTATTTTTTATATAAAAATCAAAAAGCGGTTTACAGAATACATCTACCTGCCAAATTTCAACTGTGTAATCCTTATAGTCTCGGAATAAAATGGCTGTGACATACGGACGGACAGACAGACAGACATGACGAATCTATAAGGGTTCCGTTTTTTGCCATTTGGCTACGGAACCCTAAAAATACAGTATGAGAACCACTTTCAAAAGTAAAGCACCGTGTGTACTATATTAGTGGTCTTGATTATTTACCTACCTACCGCTAGTCCAAAAATTATATAAAAAAAATAAAACAATGAAAATTAAATAAATGGAAATGAATGGGTATGAGAAGAAAATTCCTCATTATAATCCTGAGTAGCTGTCAAAAATTGAACGAAAAAACCTTTTATTATGCGAAAACATCTGGAAATAATTTTAATAATAAATCTTCGTATAATACTGCACCAATCATAACAACCAACATTGTACACTCAACGAGAAAAATAACATCGACCTAAAGAATTCCTTTCAAACCCAGCTATTTCATTATGGTAATGATTCAACCAATCTTTGATATCGCTCCTATTATTACCATTTAGTCGTTCAATGTACTCGTTCGAGAACAAAAGAGCCCCTTTTTCGCCTTCACTAATATTTTTCTTGGTCATAATGTTTTTATTAAAGCGATAAAATATTATTTGGAAGAAAGCGGTTATGGTTCAGCATCTAATTGAAAATGGGAAGATATTTTTCGTTGATCGTGTTTTTAAAGAGATTTCGTGTTTGGGGAATAGATCAATTTAATGTTGATTGAATTTTAAAAAGGCTATTTGATGGTGTTGCCGACCTGTCAGGGCCGCGGGTAGTCCACCGGTTATCGCGGCCTCGACATAGAGGGCGAAGAAGGAACATGGGTGGTTTTTAGTCAGTAGAAGCCTGACACTCCCTTTCGCTCTGCCCAAGAGCGGGAGGGGTTATTCGATGATTTTACACCCACCAAAAAAAAAAAAATGGTGTTGCCGAAGAGTTTTATAATTTTGGTTTTTGTTAGTTATGACCACCATTAACGTTAATTTGATATTACACAAAATATTTTTTATGCTTTTATTTAACTTGCCTAGTTAGTATCAAATCAGTGAATTAACTGAGTGCCAAACCAGTTTCGCAAAAACCAAAAATGCAAAAAAAATTGTCCACAGCTTTGGTTCCAATGACAATACATTTGTATGACAGACTTGACTTGATCCTGTAGCCAGGGTGCCTTCTAATAATAGCTTCCTTTTTTAATGTTTAATTTAATTCAAAATCATCTACAGGTTGTAAGGTGACATCGTCATGAAAACTGTAACCATAAGTTCAGTATATTACAAAACACTTTTAAATTGGGTCAAAGTTGAATAGTTTATTTCAATAAGCCCATAATTTTGCAAAAAAATTAAAAATAAAAGGGTTCATCAAATACCTACCTTATTTACCTATATAATCATATTCACAATAATCCAATTTCCCATGATAACAATACAAAAAGAGTTAAGAATCTTCGAGAAACCCACAACATAAAATAAAAATATTGTAAATTAAGATTCCTTAAATAATATTAAAGAGCTCACAGGCTTTCAGCGAAATTAATTAAGTCAATAACGAAATTTTCCTTCCAATTTGTATCTAAATCTGTTTATAACAAATCCCTGGGGTTCGCAGTGGGGATTTATTTTAGAGAGGGCTGTATATGGGGCGGGTTCAGTTTATCGATAGTTGTGATAGTTTATTAGAAAACAGTACGAACGATTGATTCTTATAGCAGTTGGGAGAGGTTTTAGTGTTAGCGATTTTTAAGTTCTACTATTTCGTTATTAACCTATAGCAAACATATTTCTACACTAATATTATAAAGAGGAAAGATTTGTTTATTTGTTTGTAACGAATAGGCTCCGAAACTTCTAAACCGATTTGAAAAATTCTTTCACCGTTGGGAAGCTACACTATCCCCGGGTGACATTGGCTTTTATCCCTGTATTCCCACGGGAACGGGAACTACGCGGGTGAAACCGCGTGACGTTCGCTAGGTTTTTATAATCAGCCCGCGTTCTGCTACTGCTGGCCAAAGGCCTTATATAAAGGCCCATAGCTTTCTAAGTTGGGGAAAACATCATATTGGAGAAAAAATATTTTTGAGAAAAATCGGCCAGGTTGAAGTGTGCTTGTACGTGGCCCGGATACAACCGAAGACAGCACCTTCGAAATCAACTGGTGAAAATGGTGTGACGATCTGATCATGTTCTCGGGGCTTACATGGCCGGAGATCGCGCAGGAGAGGTATTAAAGGAGAGGAGGAACCCATCAGTGGGACACCGTGTCGGCTACTAAAAAACATCACATGGCCACAACTAGGCGGTTTGTGAAGATCGTCGGCGATAGGTCCCACCTTGCGCTTGGCGATTCACTGTCTCCACGTCCATTGGCTTTACGGCTAATATGCCTGATTTTTACCTTCGTCAGAGACTGTCATGAAGAAGATTTTTGCCAGAAAAACACCTTTAACAAAAATCGTGAACAGTAAACTACAGAACGCCACTTGTTATCAAAATCAAATCAAATCAAAATATTTTTTATTTCACATAGGCCTACATGGGCACTAATAAAACGTCGGTAAAAAGGGGCACGGTTCGGTGCATTGGTCGATTCCTAAGGAGAAGAACCGGCAAGAAACTCCAAAGGTTACTCTTTTAATCTTTTAAAATCGTTTGGGTTAACAATAAGGTATAATACACACATGAAGACCATGCAGATTAATGTCTGAGATGGTCTTTTGAAGAAAGCACCACACAGATTTGAGTGGACCCGTCCAGTCAGTGCAAGCATTTGTCAGATATCGTGGAGCTCGACTTATAACTCGAAGGAGCTCAACGTCACGACGAACAATACCAAAGAAAGGACATTTGGGTGGGTCACTTAAAGTACTCAAACTGCCAGACAATCACAACAATTAAAATTTAAGAAAGACCCACATGGTCCTCACATTCACAATATCAATTTTTTAAATATTTATCATATTGTATAATCATTTTACATTATTAAATGTCAAAAAAAAAATAAAAAAAACACAAAAAAAAAATATATAAAATAAAATATTTAGTTACGATCCTTACATACTCCTTTTGCCTCAAATGTACTCATACATCTGGTCATACAAGCACGCCGGTTGCGAAAACTCTGCATTTAAAGTTTTGATATCTAGAGATAACTTTTTAAGCTAGGAAGAGATGATTTTCCAAGGCCTGGAATACAGACAAAGCCTTTTCTTGTATAGATACCTTTCCTTTATAAAACCCTTTCTAATTTTCAACCAATTTATTCAACAAGACAACACGACAGAATTAAACTTAAAACGACAAGGTGGAAGCTTTAGAATTATTGTGTGGCTTAAAGCGATAATGGAAGTTGTTCCAAACAATTTTCAAAACACCAAGCTAGCTGAAAACTAGCCTAGAATTAAATGTGTAAAAGCAAATACTTTCAGTCTACCTACACGTGTTTTAGTAATTAAAGTTGAATTGAGCTCGTTTGGACTAGTTAACAGTTTTTAAAAAAGCATATTTTTAACTTAAATAGCGTAAAGTTAAACGGCGGTAACATTTTACATTATTTTTTTGGTATAACATGTTAGTGAAAAGGATTTTGTTAGTTAAAAATCTTATATTTGAAATATTTTAATGCAAAAATGATTTGAAGATAGCGTGATGTGGTGACATTTTGGGATGACCCACAGTAGATAGATATTTTTTGTCGTCTAAAATAATGATGTTGATGACTTAATATACTCATCTACTCTTATGAGGGCAGAGGGACCCTTTTTTGCTGTGTGGGAAAACATTAAATGACCTCTGAGCGGAGCGGATGGGAGAGCCAGACTTCTACTGAATAAAACCCACCCTTGTTCCTTCTAAGCCCTCTGTGTTCTGGGGCCGTGGCATCGGTAGAACAGAGCAGTCAGGCAGATTCATACTGCATAAAACCACATGGTGTTTCTTTAACTACGCATGGGCTAGCTAGAACCCTTGGATAGCTTATCATGATCCGCCGGTCGGTTATCAGCCCAAATGACCCTCAGGATCTTATCAGTTTTCTTTTGGAGTGCCCCCGTGCCACTACAAACTCTTTCTACGAGGGTCTACGATATTGGAAATCACGTTATGGACTCAAATGTAGCAGCAAGGTGTGCAGGACATCTAGCAAGGCTTGGTGATGGCAGGTGAAGTAGAGCTGGAACAGAGTAGCGTCTAAAGAATGGAAAGATAGTGTTGGCCGTCCAGCGGCGATTTTTATTTTATTAATAATAATTTTTATTTCACCACAAAAATTATACATTATCATATTATATGACTTGATAGGCTTAGTATACAAGTTTTTAAAATGGTATACTCTGTTGCCGAAATATTACGGATCCTGTCTACTTACTAGACGATTTGTCTTGTTTAATACTTTTAAGATCGCGGTTTTATTAGTCTCCGTTTTTATTCGTAGTCGAGTTTTAGTATTTAAATTTTTTTTTATTGATTTTCCACCCTCCAAATGAAAATGATTACGAGTCTTATTGCCACTCATAGGGCCTCTGACTTTACACCGACGTTATTTTAAAATATCAAATAAAACACCTTTTCACAATCGTACCGTATCATCGCCAACACCTTTACTCCAAACCTTTCAAGTTTGCGAACGCTGTCCCCAACCGATGGGCTTTAAAAGTGGTCGCAAAATTTCAACTGTCGCGATACAGATCCCCAATTAGAGAGGTCCAAGCCCCATTGATCCCTGTTCTGGGACACGTCCCAGGTATTAGAGTAATCAATCGATTTATTGTTTACGTTGTAAGTACGGGTTGAGGTGCTGAAATGTGAGTTTGTTTTGATTTAATGTTGTAATTCAAAACTGAGCGAATATTCATGCTGATAAATTAGGTCATTTACTGATGTACAAAAAAGTGGTATTATGAAAATTAAGATTTTTTCTTTAGACCTAGGGCGGAATATTTTACTTTAGTTGGAGTCCGATGATTTTTTTTTCAAAGAAAACACGCTTTGTTTCGTAGAACGAAAAGTAGTAAACAACTACTTTACGTTCTAGGAATTCAAGCAAGTTTTCTGAATCAAGAAAAACCTATTATTACCCGACTACGTCGAAGCCAAAAGGAAGGGTAATGATTTTGGCAGTCTATGTATGTGTGTTTGTATGTTCCACCGTAGCGTCTAGACTACTGAACAATAGATTCGTAAGAATAGCCCGTGTGACATAGGCTATTTAAATTTTTAAAAGGAATTTAAATGTCAGATTAAAATCACAAAAAAAATTAAATTGAGATATTCATATTTTTATTTTTCTTCTTACCCGACTACGGCGAAGCCAAAAGGAAGAGTAATGATTTTGTTACTACTAACACTAGTTGTGTAAGTTTTACTGTACTAACATTCTATGGATTCTTTGTAGTCTGAAATAAAAAGTTTTTATTTTATTTTATTATTTTACAACATGTTTGGTATCAAATGAAAGGTCTGATACTCCCGTGTCAGACTTCTACTGACTGAAAACCACTCATGTTCCTTCTTCGCCCTATATGTCGAGGCCGCAGCAACTTGTGAACAACCCGCAGCCCCGACGGGATGCAGTCAAGACCTGAAGATAGAAGTCGAGGAGGTCAGGGAATAAGTTTCCAATAAATGCTTCCGTATTGTTCCTTCATGGGAAGTGTTGCTGTCGTTGCTGTTTCTGGTAAAACTGGAAGCCAATCTCGACATTTTTGAGAAAAGGCACATGATGTGAGTTCCTCTTGTTTTACGCTTTTTAAGCAGATTTCTGTCGGTTTATGAATGAATAAAAGATTTTATTAAAGAGGGTAATATTATCATACGGGGCTCGAACCCAGGCAGGCACATTACGTTGTGTAATTTATTTCATCACCGCTGCTCTCAAAACGGTGAAGGAAAACATCGTGAGGTAACCGGCATGGCTTAGAACCAAACATTCGAAGACATGTGACATCTACAAATCCGCTCTGGGCCCGCGTGGTAGATTCTAGCCCATTCCCTCTCAAAAAGAGAGGAGACCTGTGTCCCAGCAGTGGGAACAATAATAGGCTGTTGATGATGATGATTATCATACCAATTTTAAAAAAAAATATAACGATCGGGGTATCAAAACCATCATCACACCTTTAGTAACCGTATTCATATCAAAATAAACTCTAGGAGCTCGTGGCTTAATAAGAACTGCCACTCGGGTCGATCTTTAGGTTAAGCTGCGCTTGCCTAGGTCGATCTGTGGATGCTTGACCGCCCATTATATACCGAGTTTCCTCCGTGCCTCGGAAAGCACGTTAAGCTGTTGGTCCCGGGTGCCATATATAGATCTTTGGCAGTCGTTACGGGTAGTCAGTGACCTGAAAGTCTGACATCCAGCCTTACCAAAGGGTATCGTATTACCTAGTATTAACTGGGTTGTGGAGGTCAGATAGGCAGTCGCTCCATGTAAAATACTGGTATTCAGCTGCATCCGGTTAGTCTGGAAGCCGACCCCAATATAGTTGGGAAAAGGCTAGGCAGATGATGATCAAAATAAACTCTAGCCGCTATTATTTCAAAATAACCTAAATCCACCTTTTTCATGCAGCAAAATCCATCGAAAATACCCCATTATCCGGAACAGATAAAGTTGATATCGTTTAACGAGCTCCCAGCATACCTCGGTGATACATCACTGTGATTGTTCAGATCAGCAGTCATAGCGCGTACACGCCTTCAATGGGGGAACGTGACCTGCAAATAGTAGATCTAATGTGGATATGGAGATATGGCCTCCTGTTCTGGTAAGGGATAGGCTTCTGGCTCTAATGTCTAGGTGAGATTGCTTTGGAATTGGCAGTTTTAGACTTTGAATTTCAGGTTTTTTATTTTTCTCGCTCAAGGATACATACGTTTTTGGGACGACAGAATTACAATCACTCTATTACTGTCTGTCAGTCTGACTGTCAATAGGAATGAATTCGTTTTATTTTAACTTTTAACCTTTCTTAGGTACTTACGGAAACTATATTTCCGTAAGTACCTAAGCCAAGCCGTTTGGGGTTGAAACTATCTCACATTTTTTTTAAGGAAATTTCTGAACGTGTTTGTTTGTTTAGGCAGATATCATTCAATAATCATTCCACGGAATAAGGAACGGAACTGAAATTATAAAGAGTTATTATCAAAATTGAAACCAAATTCTGATTCAAATAGGCAAATATATATATTTTTTTAATTCTGTCGAACGAGTCGCAGGCAACAGCTAGTCAGGCCTAAAACTCAAAAAACTCAAAAAGAAAATATACATCCGAAACACATACCACCTCAATAAAAAAAACAAAAGAAAACACCCCCAGCCTATAAAACGCACACATAAAAGCGTTACTCTGAAACAGAGGACCGTCTGAGTGACTAATTATCCCCGTATCCCCTCCGGCCGGGTAATTAACATAACAATTAAACATACACAGTTATGGTCTTAAATTATAATCCGGCTCCATTGAGACTAAAGTCACAATGGAACTTTGGGATCGGGATGTATCAACTTTAACCGGGTATTTCGAATATCGCCCGGACAATTCAAGTATTGTTTCGAGGGTATAGTGTAGATGTTTTAATTGTTATACAAAATTGGCGTCGAGAATTAGGTATTTTGTTTCGAATTAATTGAACAATGTTGGAATGAGTTATAAATAAATATTGGATTGTTCGGGCTTTTGTTAGTTGAGGCTCAAATAAATTGGTACGATGAAACTAGAATATTAACTATTTTGGTGATTACGGTTCTTTTTGCACTTTTTTGGAGTCGATTTTACCTGGTGCAAAGCAATAAAATAGTGTGGTCTATATTGAAATGAGGAACAAACGACTAAACAAACTTTATTAGAGGCCGAAGTCTGGATAATTATGGGCCCAGTTGATGACAGTATACTCGCATTTTATGGAACTTAACATTTATATGACTGGGGAAAGATTTAGACCAGGGGGTCTAAAATGGCCACTTTAGCAGATCATAATAATATATGAAAATCGTGAAATGAATCTTTCACGATAGTAAGTACGTCTGTGACAATTTTACGAATTTTAACACAATTCATATTAATATAGTTATTATCCTATTATGATCTATTTCCCTAAATGGTCACATACGCAATTACTGTTTTGAAAGGTCTATTTTACGGTTTTTAACGCAATTCATATAATGATCTGCTAAAGTGGCCATTTTAGACTCCCTGGTCTATATATGGTCTGGGTATAAATTAACCATATCTAAAATGGTTAATTTATATAATTGGGAACCATTTTAGATGCCCAGTGTTCAATGTCCTTTCCCTATACCGGCAGGGGAAATAAATGATGTTAATGTCATGTCAGTTGACTATGCTAGAATCAACTCTTCCTTATGACTTTCATCCATACATATTACTAAGCCCATTCCCTATGAAATGGCCTACAATTAATTATGATACCATACACTGCTCCACAAACCTATTGAATCAACAATCAACACCTAGTTTATTGGATTACACTGTGTCACACCTAATAAACTGTGATGTAACTTGGAACCCTGCCCACCTAAGACTGATAGTACGGTCGTAATAATATAACCTCTATACATCTAAGATGTCAATGGTACAAATAGTTATTGGCATATTTAGTGTTATGTGGAGTTGAATGTAGCTTTGATGGCGATTGGACTGGACTGGAGTGATATCTAGTGATTTGGGATACTAGATTCTGTGGTTTATAAACTGGGGGTCTAAAATGGCCACTTTAGCAGATCATAATACGAATTGCATTAAAATTCGTAAAATGGAACTTTCATAGTAGTAACTGCGTTTGTGACTATTTAAGAAAATAGATCCTAGTAAGAAAATAATATGAATTGCGTTTAATTTCGTAAAATGGTCGCAGACGCAGTTACTAAAATGATATATCCATTTGACGCTTTTTAACTCAATAAGAGATCGGACTGAGTCAAAAAAATATGATTCCGAATCAAATTAGTCCGTCAGTTAGATTATCGAAAAATATTGGATACGTGTTTTTTGTTTTATCAAATTAATCATTAATAAGATGTGGTTGTGACGTCATTAATAGGTAAAAAATGTACTATCATATGACGTTTTCGAAGAGTTCGCGAGTTTTCGAAGCACTGTATTGTGTTCATTTTTTGTTTATGTTAAAAAAGAAAAAATACATGTCAAATATTTTTTGGAAATCTATCTGACGGACTTATTAGGTTTTTTTTTGTCCGATCCCTTATTCATATTATGATCTGCTAAAGTGGCCATTTTAGACCTGCCGACCCGTACCTTTAGTGAATTGATATACTGTTCAAAAATCATCTACCTAGGCTTTCTCAACAATTTTGAGGACGTCTTCTAGTATAGCTGAATGCAACTGAATCCCAATACGTACATGAAGCGATTGCGTATCTGAATGCCACAACCCAGTTTGTCATCAACAGCCTATTAATGTTCCCACTGCTGGGACACAGACCTCCTCCCCTTGAGAGGGAATGGGCTATAATCTACCACCAGGGCCCATTGCGGATTGGTAGATGTCACATGTCTTCGATCTTTTTGGTTTTAAGACATGCCGGTTTCCTCACGATGTTTTCCTTCACCGTTTCGAGAGCAGCGGTGATGAAATATATTACACAAAGTAATGTGCCTGCCTGGGTTCGAACTCACGATCTGCTGTTCGTAAGTCGGGGCTGCTACCACTGGGCCACCGCTGCTCTCCAGTTAGTACTGGACTCGAATCCAGGACCTCATGCTGGGTTTGACGAACATTAGACCAACGAGACAGATGTAAAATAAGTGTCACAATGCTTCGAATTTTATGAAAAACATCAATAATGGCATTTATACCTCTGACATTATTTACCTTAAGTACCATCCATATTAAAATGGTCCGATCATAAATCAACCCCTCAAACAATAATAAAATGAAAAGGAACGCAACAATAACTGGTCATGAAGAAAACACGTACCATTAAAAATAACTATAAAAGAATTGTAAAAGTGCGAAATAAAACAAATTTTATGTACTGAAAGACCTTAATGAAGGCTGGATGGACAACATTTGGTTGTAATCGCCGTCGATTCCGCTGACAATAGCGGATATAATAAAGGAAAAGTGAATTGCGTCATACTCGAGAGCGCGACACACGGGGAAATGAATTGCCATACAAATGAAATATTGCAGCTATAAGTATGGTCAAAACGCAAATTGCTGACGTGGCTCAAAAGGCTGCCATACTTAAATGGGACTGGGCAGGACATGTCTGTCGCATGCCGAACGAGCTGTGGGCCCGTAAAGCTCAGGTTTGGTGGCCTGAAACAGTGACGCGATGTCGTGGCAGACCACGAAGGAGATAGCGGTTTGAACTGGATGTCTTCCTTGAGAATTGGAGAGACGTTGCACTGAATCGTGACCGTTGGAAGGAATGGAGGGAGGCCTTTGCTAAGCAGTGGGACAACATAAGCTTCCTATAATAATAATATAATAAGTATAGTCTAGTAGCATTCGCTTTAAAGTTTCCTCTCCTCATCGGGAGCACTTGACTCATCATAATCATTTCAGCCGTAAGTTGACCACTGCTTGAAAAAGGCCTCCCCCAAGTGCCACCACAGCTGGATGCGAGACGCTTGGGATTGACCTTTGGGTACCTTTAAGCATGAGATATGATGAGGACATTGTGAGTGACCAGTTGCTTGTTATTTATCAAATTCAATATCGAGCATTACGAAACATCACAGCTGACGAACATTTTTAATCACCAAAGATACTTCAGTATTATTATGAATATTACGAAAGTTTCTTACTTCTCAAAATATGTTCACACTATTCAACAGCCGTGTGTCAACAATATTAATATCCGTTCACGAATAATATCAAGAAGAGAGAGAGCAACAAATAAACGTCATCGCAGACAATAGCCTGTGACCGCTGATGGGAGAACATTTAATATAGTCATGATTACAGCATCAATCTTGACTATTGTTTGTTTATTTGGCAGTTGATGTTTTGGGCTGTTGAGTTATGGCTGTAAGCGTAGGTGTTCTTAGGAAAAATGTATTTAAGAGGAGCTCGTTGCTAAATATTAATAGCCAGACGGTCGATCTTCGGGGTAAGCCGCGCATGCCATGGTTTGACTAATGGATGGGATTACATTCCTTTTTCTACTCGGAAAGCACGTTAAGCCGTTGGCCCCGCCTGTACTTTATAGATCTTTGTCGGTCGTTACAACTAGTTAGTAGCTCAAAAGTCTGACAATCAGTCTCAAGAAGGGGTATCGTATTACCCAGTAATGATGATGACCTCCAAAGTGTGATTAGGACTGTGGGGGTCATCTCATTCTCATTCAAACCCGTGACAAGTCTCGACTCCAAAGTAATCTGTACTGTTACAAACAAAAAGGAAATAAAACAAAGGTGATCCTGTCATAAAAGTCCAAGTATCAACATACAACAAAAATGTTTGTTTTAATTAATTTAAACATAAACAAAAACAAAAAAATGCGAGCATCAGCCCAAACGTGCTGATAAATTGAGGGGCATTTTTCATGGCGTCCAAAATTGAGGGAATAAAAAATAACAACGCCGCAATGTTGATTGTAATATTCAATGTTGGATATTTTACCTTTGAAGTGGACTTATGGGATTTTGTTTTGTTTTTAACTTCTTTATCAACTACTGTTTTTGTTTACGTTCAAAAATGCTCCAAAAACAATGTTTTTGGAATGGAGTTTCTTATCGCACGTTATCGTTCTGATTTGTTTGCGGACTGAAGGGTTAGATAAAAAAAATGTGTAACAATGAAAAACAACACCAAAAACCGACATCTTTTTGCTGTGATTTTTAGGCATTTCCCGATGCGTGTACGACGAAAGGTAATGATATTATTATGTTCAGTATGATAGAATGAACTTTGTATTGGACACTTTAATTTAAATGAAAGTAACTATGTACATTAATTAAAAACTATAAAATAAACTAACAAGAAACTATAAAAGGGCATCGGAATACTGTTCCTCAACGCTTTCAGCCGGTAATGTGCCCAAAAGACTGGCGGCATTGCCACGTTGTATGGCAACGCTTAGCCTCTGGTCAAGATAAAAGCCAGCCCTTGGGTCACGAGAAGCGTCAACTAAGCGTTTAGAAATTTCCTTAAAAAGGCTATGAGCACTCGGACCCCACGGCCCTAGAGTTTCAACCCCAAACGGCTCGAAAATATAGTTACCACAAAGGTTACGTTAAGGTTTATTCCAAGTTATTTTAAGCGAAACGATGTTTATGCCATCCACTGCTATGCAAAATAAAATTCGGATATAAAAAGTTCTACTACAAAAGGTACCCTTCCAGTGAGTGTAGTTGATCTGATTATCCGAGATAACTTTTGCGCTGATGAGCGCTGTCGGCGAAGAGTCCTGTCGGCGAAAAGACCCGTCGAAGTAAAGTCTTGTCGGTGTTCAGTCTACCGGCGTTTAGACGTACACTTTTTTCCGATCTCCTAGAAAACTAAAACTCTATCAATCGATTCAGCTGCCGTCAATGCAAAAATTGTTAGACACTGAGGATTCTTTTTATCATCAATAGCCATAGCCTGAATTCACCAGCTGCTAAGAATAGGCCTCTCATTTCCCACAGTCCTGAGCCAGCCTCCTCCAGGTTTCCACCTTGCTAGGTATCCCGCCCGACTTTTTTTTAATTTCCGCAACGCAATTGCCAATATCGAAAACCTTTTGTACATCTTAAGTATCTTTGACTTTGGACTACCTAATTGTTTTGTCAAAAATGTACACCGCTGCTACACTTTCAGCAAAGTAAGAGACACCACATACGTAAGCAGTGCTAGTAAAATATCTTACAACTGACGGAAGAAGGGTCATTATCATAACTCTCATACTCCCATCACAGTAACCCGTCACGTCTTCATCACATATCTAAACTTCCACTATATCCGTCAGCTTATCTTGTACAGTCAAACAAGCCATTTAATATACATGCAGAAATCATTGTTATTCATACTAGAATGACAATAATAAATCAACTATTTAAGTTTGGATTGGTCACGGCTATCGTATATAGTCGTTACAGGTAGGTAGTCAGTGACCTGAAAGTCTGACAACCAGTCTTCTGAATGGGACAAGCCCGCCTCACTATTCCCAAACCACTGTAACTCCTGTAAGCCAGAATCAACAGTGGCGACCACAAGAAAAGCACCGAGACAATGAAGCTCGACAAAGTCCCAAAGAAATTAATCATAAAAGAATGGCGGAGGAGTAGGAAAAACAACAATTTCCACTTCCCTCCATATCAGCCGGAGACAGAACGAGCTGTTATATTTGATTCCAATAATAGGTATGACAAAAATGCTTGAACGCACGACAACCAGTCTTACTCAAAGGGCCTTTTAACTAGTGTTAACTGTACTGTTTGGGGGATATGCAGTTATTCCTTGTAGACTACCGGTATTTAGCTGCATCCAGTTAGACCGAAAGCCAACCCCTACATAGTTGGGAAAAGGTCAGATGATGATGACTAACAATATTGACTGCAATTTTGATTTAATAAAGCGTTTTGGGGAGCAGCTGTGGCCCAGTGGTTTCGGACTGTAGGTCATGGGTTCGAATCCAGGCAGACGCATTACTTTGTGTAATTTATTTCATCACCGCTGCTCTCGAAACGGTGAAAGAAAACATCGCGAGGAAACCAGCATGTTTTAGAATAAAAAAATCGAAGACATGTGACATCTACCAACCCGCACTGAGCCCGCGTGGTGCATTTTAGCCCATCCCTCTCCTAGAAAGGAGGCCTGAGTCCCTGCAGTGGGAACATTATAGGCTGATGATGAAAGCGTTTGCCATTAAGCGACTGATTGTCAAACGATACAGCGTTTGACATCAGTCTCTAAATGTATTTGAGTAATATTAAAAGTAAAATGCTAGTTAGCTGGCTGTTCCCTTAACATCTTGTTCGACTGTACTACCATCCTTGTAAAAATCCCGGTGTTCCAGAAAATTCTTCTCTAGAATCGAACATTAATAAAGCTGAGGCCGTTACTAGAGCTTGAATAATTTTGCATACATAAGGTTTTGCAGCGGGATTGGTTGTGAATTGTTGATTAATATCGTTTTGATTATTCAAATTTTGTTGGGAGGTTCATTGCAGTTTATTTCTCGACTCGTTAACTTGGAATTGATTTAAGAAATGTAATACTGATTTATTAGTTTCCAATAGAAAATTGTTTTAATGTTGAATCTTAGAATTTACAAACTTTAATGTCCTACTCCTCCGCTATTCTTTTCTGATTAATTTCGTTGCGGGATCCAAGACAGTTAAATCGTTTCTCTGGGACTTCGTCGCGCTTCATTGTCTCGGCGCTTTTCTTGTGGTCGCCACTGTTGATTCTGGCTTACAGGAGTTACAGTGGTTTGGGAATAGTGTGGCGGGCTTGTCCCAATAAAAAAAAAAAAAACTTTAATGTAATCAACAGTTGAAGCTTTGAAGCTTTTATTTATTCGTCGATAGAATAGTAACGTTTCATCAACGTTCGTAGACACAAACAGTGATAAAATACATTTAGCTTCTGAACTCGGTGAATTTTGTTATCTGTACCTTTAATAGATCCATCAGCACAATTTTTTGGGTGCATTAATTAAGTCGTTACAAAAAAGTACGCTTACTTAGTTTGATTCTAACCAACAAAACAGACAGATGTGTTGCTGGGGAGTTTGTTCCGCCACTTCTTCTTTCCAGCAAAAACACTAGGAAGTGTCGAACGGGGGGGCGTTTTGGCGGACTGTCTATTGTAAATAAGTAAAGTAAAGTAAATTTTGACGTTCGAAAAGTGCTGATTATCAACCTAGTTTGAATAAATGAGTTTTGATTTTGATTTTGATTTTGATGTGCAGATTTCGTAGTTGACGGCTTCGTGAAGGGTTTTTGTATTTTCTAACTGGATTTTTGTGTAAAATAAAGAACAAGTCGCGGGCACCACCAGTCCGACACAATACATCATCATCATCATCATCATCATTTCAGCCAAAAGACATCCACTGCTGGACATAGACCTCCCGCGGTGTCGCCACATTGACCGGTCTCGTGCATCTCGCTTTCAGCGGGTCTCCGCGACCTTCACCAGGTCATCGTTCCACCAAGTGGGAGGCCTTCCAACGCAACGTCTTCCGGTTCGCGGTCGCCACTCCAGAACTTTTCGGCCCCATTGGTCATCCGTTCTGCGAGCAATGCCACTTAAGTTTGGCAATTCTTCGGTCTTCGTCGGTAACCTTGTGGATGTTTTTATTCCTGATTCGATTACGCAACGAAACTCCGAGCATAGCTCTCTCCGCTTCCCTTTAATTGATTTTCTTCTCAGACACAATAGTGACAAGAAAACCAATCCCATTTCTCAGACAATACTCAACGCAAAAGCAGCAGTAAGTCCTATTTAACGCTAACGACGAAAGCGCATTCAATTTAATACATCCTGGTGTAATGCACCATACATCACCAGGCGATATATTTCACTTGCACGTCGACATAACCGGACGCTGTTGGGTAACGGTTTGCTCACACGGTGGTTACGTTCGGAGATTTTCGGAGATCAGTGCTGGGATTCGAAGCTGGTCTGGAAACGTTTTGGTCGCAGTTATTCACAGAAGCTGAAAAGTCAGGAATAAAGACAGGTGTTATTATGATGAGAAAGTAGATTTCGTTCTCAGCATTATAATATACCTAATTTATTATAAGTCTAATTTTGTAAACTTTAACTATAACTACACTGTCGTATTAGTTTAACCTGTAATGGTAGTGAGTGTGATTAAATAAAGTAATAAAAAATAAGTTTAAAAACTAAAACCCGTCTACAAACCGCGGTCTTAAAAGTAGAAAACAAGAAAATAATTCTTGTCTGATATTCATATATTGAATTTGTATATTTCTAATTAAATATTAGTAAAATATTATAGAAGACCGCCGTAGTCGCATGCTACTGATACCTGATGCTTCATGGCGTTTTCATTGATACAGAAGTCAGCTGCTGTTGCCATTAGCAAGGTGGCATGCGACTACGACTGACCTCTATAATAATTTCACTTATTTTTAAATAGAAATATACAAATTCAAAAATAAAATATATTTTTTATATCAGTCACTTAAACGTAAGGAAAATATATACGACCTACAAATAAAATGCTTTTTTTTACAGTCGTAATTAGACTTGACTACCAGACAAATTATTTTCTAATCCGTTTGACCAAGCCATTGTACAGCTTTTAGGTGATTTGGGAGTTTTGTGAATTACTGTTGAAAAATTCTGGTCGGGAAATGTTTGGTCAAAGTTATTCACTAACTGAAATGTGATGTGGGTTGCTGAATTGTGAACGAGAGACATTAATTAAACTATTAAGTTAGAAGGCCTTTGACATTATACCACCTAGTGAGCGTCTGTCTATCTGTCAAAAACGAAAGACCGTCTTCAAAATCATACGCTAAATACCTAGAGTATTTTTATGACTCCATGTCAATGAGGCGCAGAAATAAAATTACTTTCTCTAAACTAAATGGCAGGCAAAATATATAGATACCGCGGCCTTGACATATAGGGCTAAGAAGGAACGTGGGTGGTTTTTAGTAAGTAGAAGTCTGACACTCCCTTTTGCTCTGCCCAAGAGCAGAAGGGGTTATTTGATGATTTCCCACCCCCCCCCCCCCAAAAGGCTAAAATATATTGAGAATGCAAAAATTGTTGATTTTAATGAAATGTGAAATGTCACAGCAACATGCTGAGATACCTTTTTGGCGTCGTTGGCACGAATTATACAGAAACGGCGTACGTTGAAGACGCGCTGAAGGCGCAGAGCAGGCGTAGAACAGATAAACCGACGTGATTTAAATTATATGAAAGATGTGTATTGACGCCGTAACTAGTCATTATACAGGCTGACTTTGTCGTGATAGCATGACTTCCTCCTTCAGACGACGAAGATGCGCTTGCTGTACTGCAACTCATTAATGTGCACAGAAACCGAAAATATTGGTGCACCCTGTGTGAAATATTAACTTACCTGTTGCACCGACTTTTAATCCTATTTCTCTTTATATTTTATCTTGTACATATTTATTACTGTACTCCGGCTTAATATAGTCTTAAAGAGCTGGATATTGTTCAATTATCTCGCAGAGCTCTACATTAAACTCACTATTGTCACGCATTTTTTGCACCTACTGTATAAACAAAAGTCGTGCAGCTTACGCGTCCTCTCCAGTCGCGACTGCTAGCGACGCGGATCAGGCGACAACAAACGACGTGCCTGCGCCACGCCGCTTGAGTTTAATGCACATCGTGTCGCCTACCTACATTTTGTATTGAAACCTTACGCCGCCCGCTTCTGTGTAAAGGACCAAAATTCTTTTTCCTAATGATTACTTTGCACAATTTGTGGTTATATCGTTAGTTTAATTATTTTTTTGTATTGTCTTGTGCGAAATAAATAAATACTTTGTCTTTCTTGTTACTTAGCCACAAATTATTCACATAGCCTTATACTGTCTTATACTGTCAGCAAATTAGTCCTGAAAATTTAGGTGTAAAGTTTGCGTCTAAATTACATTCAAACCAAACTGGAACCGCGACAACGTGTTCTTTCGCGATGAAACTAATACCGTGTGAGCTCAGCTTAACAAAGTGTAGCGATGGCATTTACCAAGAAAATTGTATCATTACTGTAACACAACACCAGAGTGGTTTACAGTTCCCCTGGTATTGCCTCTATATATCAACCGGATGTGTTCAAGAGATATCACTTTATGTTCACAAGTTATGGGCGTTGGCGATAGCAAGATTGGAAAAAATTACAACTTAAAACTGAAAAGGAAATACAACTAAATATTGTTTTTATTAATTTTGTATAATAAAATATTGTTTTTATTAATTTTGTATAATAAAATATTGTGATTATTAATTTTGTATAATAAAATATTGTTTTTATTAATTTTGTATAAGTATGATCATAATGTTTTTCTTAGAATATCATTCAAAAAACGGCGAAAATAAACATCGTGAGGAAACGGCCTGTCCTAGAAGCAAAACATCGAAGACTTGTGACAAACCCGCACTGGGCCCGCGTGGTGAATTAGTATTCTAGCACATTCTATCTCATAGAGACGAGACCTTTGTACCAGTAGTGGGAATATTATAGGCTGATTGTGCCTATGCTTATATCAGCCAACAATAATTTGCACTAATTAGATATTTTGGTGGCAATACATTGCATATGGCGAGTGACCTATTTGTTTACCTACGCAAATATTATGGCACACGTCGCCAAACATTTACATAACTATTTCACCGCATAGCGTTGAATGATGACAAGCAGCCAAGATCTGCATTATTTTTAAAATACGACCAAACTGTCAGTTTTTTTTTTGTACTGACTTGTTTCTCGAGTTAGATGATAAGATCAGAAAAATTCAGGACCCTCTCCCTTACAACAAACAGAAAGTAGTGAAGGTATGTGTCCCAGTAAAGGGACTATTATAAAAGGAGGGAGAGAGTCGGATATGTCTAGCACAGGTCTCCTCAATTCTTACCCGCCTGCTTTCGTGTGTGCTGACAAGGCAAATGGTGTTCTTTTCTTCTTTCTAAAAAAAAAAACCTTGCCCCACACTAGTGATTTCTCCGGCATCTTGGGTGCGTTTACAAACATTTAAACTCTCACACACAAATTAAACAGCCAGACCCAGAAAAAACAGTCTGCAGGCCATACAAATATTTGTTCCGTGCGGGGATTGAGCAGATTGCAGCAGTTCGTTTTATCCCCTGCTCCCTTGTGTATTACACCAAACCCCTCGGATCCTTGAAACTATTCAACTATTCCAACTGTCAGACGGCGGTCTGTCGCAGAAGATGTATCTGCAAAATATCCGTTTCAATCTTCAGCAGCGATTGTGTCGACATATACAAACGTCATAACACTTGCTAATCGTACTTATGCTGGTGATTTAACTGGTATTTAGGTACTTGTGTTAATGTTCTAGGTTTAACGATTAAACTGTCTTGGATCCCGCAAAGAAATTAATCAGAAAAGAATAGCGGAGGAGTAGAAAAGACATAATTTCCACTTTCCTTCATATCAGCAGGAGACAGAACAGAACAAGGTCAATAGGCACACAGGGACGTATACATCTGGGATAAGCCCAGTTGCCTAGCACCACGGATATTATTGTCATTGATATTACTGGGTCCTAAGTTGTGAGCTGTTATTCCAATAATAGGTATGACAAAAATGCTTGAACGCAGTATGGTCTAGAACAAAAAAATATCGCAGTGGTGGGGAAAACAAGTGCTCTTCGCAAACGAAGGGACCACTGCGGCTACTTTTACACTCTTTATCTTTATTATTATCTACATTTGACAGACTATGATGATGAAAGATGTAACGTAATAGTTACATTTTGCAGAAATCAAAACATAACTAATTTAATTATAAAAACACTGCAACATTCCATTGTTTACTTCATCCAACTGTCAAGGAACCGCAGACTCCAAAATATAATAACCACAGATAATAAGTTGTAGTGCTGTGGTAAACCTTACTAAAATGCGTGAACGACGTATATTGCGCGCGCGCATCACTACATTTGAGCAGAGCGACCAATAGCCGTTCGTTCCGCAGAGATGTCATTACGGCGTGCGTCGGTGACACAGACACACTGCAAATTCGGTCTCCGGCGTAGGCGTGCGTTCCTAGCGGGCGCGCGCCTGCGCCCATTACGAGCCTACCTCTCGCCATCATTCGGGCTTAATGCTATACCATGCATCTTAATTTTACTCTGCCATCGAGCATTTAAACTCAGTGTCTCCATAACCCCCATACTGGGTAAGTTTTGAACAGCATAAACATGTGTGTATTTTGTGTTCCTAATTTTATAGGTTATCTTAGCATGTATGCCTATTTTTCTCCGATTTTATGCTACACTATATTTATCATGTATTAAACCTTAAGGCCTTCAGCTCAATGCATTTTGACTTTTCGTGCTTCACACTCAAAATGTGCTATCATGCCTTATTTTCACTCTTCCCATCATGTAAACTCCGTTTGATTGTGACAATCCACCAACACCTACATTAGTGCACTATTTTTGCTATTCGCTCTGCTTAGCTTGGTGTCGCAATCAGCGGAGGTGACCTTTTGTCCACCTCGTGACACGCTGGACGTTACGTTCCAGGGTCCCAGGTTCCTGCTGGAGGAACACTTAACTCCAAAGTTCCGGCTGCACCCTCAAGTTCGCGTTAGTTACGCGGCTGGTTCCGTCGTGCGTGCTAGAATCGGGCCGGCATCGGACTTCCCACTTGTTGGCCATACTTGCCACGTGGGCCGAGCCGGGCCGACGTAAAGAAGAGCTGGCCATCACCCCTACGCATCCAGCGTGGCACTTCGCTGCGGTCATCGCCACGCCGGCTATCAGGGCAGTACAGCACATCCCACAGGGAAGCCTTAGGAGTTTGTGTCCGTAGACCTTCCCACACCCATTTTTTATATTAATATATATTATGTAGACTGGTTGCGTGGTCTTATTTAATATAACCTGCGCCACGCACCCCTTTTCCGTCACATTGGCGCCCAAAAACGTGGTTTTACGGTCACATATTCCTTAGGGTAACCTTGTGGGTATTTTTTTTTTTATATATGTTGGTGTCATTGGTGGTTGTATTGTTTTGTAAAACGTTTTGGTTGACAGCAACTAAGGTGTACGCAGCGGTACCTTATTTATATTGGTAGGAACGGTTTGCTCCGTTGCAATATAATTGTTATTTTAATTGTTATTTTTAGGTAGAACGCATTTATCGTTCTACTATAGTGGTAGGGCCAATAGTAACGGCTCGCCCCGGGGAGGTACCACACTCATTCTTATTTCTTCCCGCAAGCAGCTCTGCTGTGTGCTGGATGAAGGGATTGGGTTGCCGGGTTTTCAATTACTGGCTACTCTAGACATAACAACCTTGTCTACTGATGACACAAACAGCGTTGATATCAAATATCGCTTGTATGTGTAAATTTTTCTTATATAACTTAGAATCATTCTTTTTAAATTAAACATTCTTAGAACTTAAACCAACAATTTATTTTAAACATTTCAATCACAAGTAATTAAAACTTGTATCTTGAACTTTTTACCCGAGTAACAGTATTTGTACTTTTAAACATTTCACCAGGGTAACTAATGTTGTACAACGGACAATCCTGTTTCTCAACCTATTATTGTATTAGTTTAATCTTAACATAAAGTAACTTGTTCTTTTGTTTCTTTTTAAGCTAGATATTTTCCATACTTGGCTTAGTATGGTCAGCAGCAAAAATTAAGTTACAAAATGTCAATTATTTTTTTTTTGTTAGATTCAACAACTTTTGTTTTTTTCTTTTTTACTGACTGGTACTCCTCACATATTTGAGTTTGTACAGTCAGCAGCAAAAATAAGTTACAAATTGTCAATTTATTTTTTTGTCACATTCAACTTTTTTTGTTTTTTTTATTTAATGGCTGATACTTCTACCATAGTTGAGTAGGTACAGTCGACAACAAAATTTAGTCCTTTAAAAATTAATTTTAATTTAATTTTTTTTTTTGGCAGTTCAATACTCAAGACATCTTACTTTTAGTTTTCTTTTGTTGTTATTGTGCCATAGTTGAGTACAGTCAACAAGAAAATTTACTAGTCATTGATCATTATTTGAGATTATTTTTAACTGTCAATATAACTCGATACTTCATACTATTGTTTCTGTTATATTGTAATGTCTCACATAGTTTGAGTACAGTCAGAAACATTAGTCATTGAACATTATTTGAGATTTTATTTTTAAATTCTTTTTTTTTGTTTTACCGGTATTCTTAAACCAGTACTTCTTACAATTTTTGTCGTTAATAACTATACTTTCTGAGTACAGTCAACAACAAAAATTTGTTAGTGAATTTTTTTTTTTGAGAATTTTATTTTATTCTCCTGATAGATTAAAATGACTGTAACTCGTACACATTAGTTGCACCTGGCTTTTCTTGTTGTTTTATTTGTTAACTTTTATTTTATGTCTCTAATTTGTTTTATTTAGGACACCAACCAAAACGTTACAATAGTTTTTTTTGTAACATTCGGAGTATTAGGGACTCCTTGTTTATTGCTGTTCAACACTTACCAGTATTAGTCTTGCGGTTATATTATATTTTATTTTTTTTAATTTTTCGTATAAGAACATAGTTTTCTTAAACATTAGTTGAATATTTTTATCATTTTTTTTTTAAAAAAAGGTTATCAACTCAAAGCTTTATTAATATTTTGTAAACACTGCATAAGGCAGTGCATTATTTTAGCCTCCAGCGGAGACACGCTCACTTGATGTCATCATCGGTGTCTTCACACGTGTCTTAATCCGCCATTCAATCGGGCTCTTATTCCCCCCCCCCCCCCCCGATGGAGACGCGCACACTTGATGTCATCATCAGTGTCTTCACACGTGTCATAATCCGTCATTTATTCGCTACTTATTTCAGCCCCGATGGAGAACCACGCTCACTTGATTGTATCATGTGCCTTACCCGTGGTCTCTCCGCATTTAATCGGAACCTCTGAATTTGTTGTCGCCTAACCTATTTCAGCCCCGATGGAGAACCACGCTCACTTGATTTTTATCTTGTGCCTTACCCGTGGTCTCTCCGCCTTTAATCGGAACCTCTGAATTGGTACACGCGAAACTCGGTACGTTTTTACCGGGAATCAATTTATCTGAGCGGTTGCAACTCATTAAACAAGCCTATGCAGGAGCGGGTGGATACTCCTTAAATAAGCCTACATCCAGTTTTCTCCCCTTCCATATAATTTATCTGAGCGGTTTGCAACTCATTAATTAAGCCTTTGCAGGAGCGGGTGGTTACTCCTTAAATAAGCCTGAAACCATCTAAATTTTATAAACCCAGTAGATTCTTTTACTTCCTTTTTGAACTTCTGTTTTGCGCGAGTTTCAAGTCGAATACAGACATGAAACTCTCACATACTTGATAGGGTGCGGACTCACCTCGCGTTAAGGTGGTCTGTTATTTTGAAATTTGAATATGAGATATGATGGATGGACGATGAAGAATAAAAGTGGTCGTTATTCAGATAGAGCTATTTTAGAGGTAAAGGATTTTTACTGAGGTAAAAACCCTCACCAAGTGGCGGGGTACTGTAACGTAATAGTTACATTTTGCAGAAATCAAAACATAACTAATTTAATTATAAAAACACTGCAACATTCCATTGTTTACTTCATCCAACTGTCAAGGAACCGCAGACTCCAAAATATAATAACCACAGATAATAAGTTGTAGTGCTGTGGTAAACCTTACTAAAATGCGTGAACGACGTATATTGCGCGCGCGCATCACTACATTTGAGCAGAGCGACCAATAGCCGTTCGTTCCGCAGAGATGTCATTACGGCGTGCGTCGGTGACACAGACACACTGCAAATTCGGTCTCCGGCGTAGGCGTGCGTTCCTAGCGGGCGCGCGCCTGCGCCCATTACGAGCCTACCTCTCGCCATCATTCGGGCTTAATGCTATACCATGCATCTTAATTTTACTCTGCCATCGAGCATTTAAACTCAGTGTCTCCATAACCCCCATACTGGGTAAGTTTTGAACAGCATAAACATGTGTGTATTTTGTGTTCCTAATTTTATAGGTTATCTTAGCATGTATGCCTATTTTTCTCCGATTTTATGCTACACTATATTTATCATGTATTAAACCTTAAGGCCTTCAGCTCAATGCATTTTGACTTTTCGTGCTTCACACTCAAAATGTGCTATCATGCCTTATTTTCACTCTTCCCATCATGTAAACTCCGTTTGATTGTGACAATCCACCAACACCTACATTAGTGCACTATTTTTGCTACTCGCTCTGCTTAGCTTGGTGTCGCAATCAGCGGAGGTGACCTTTTGTCCACCTCGTGACACGCTGGACGTTACGTTCCAGGGTCCCAGGTTCCTGCTGGAGGAACACTTAACTCCAAAGTTCCGGCTGCACCCTCAAGTTCGCGTTAGTTACGCGGCTGGTTCCGTCGTGCGTGCTAGAATCGGGCCGGCATCGGACTTCCCACTTGTTGGCCATACTTGCCACGTGGGCCGAGCCGGGCCGACGTAAAGAAGAGCTGGCCATCACCCCTACGCATCCAGCGTGGCACTTCGCTGCGGTCATCGCCACGCCGGCTATCAGGGCAGTACAGCACATCCCACAGGGAAGCCTTAGGAGTTTGTGTCCGTAGACCTTCCCACACCCATTTTTTATATTAATATATATTATGTAGACTGGTTGCGTGGTCTTATTTAATATAACCTGCGCCACGCACCCCTTTTCCGTCACAAAGAATAAAGGTAGACATTATATGAACTCTCTATTTTTAGGATTTCTTTTTCCATGTATTTTCGAGCTTTTGTATATTTCGTATTTTTCATTTGGTTCTAAACACAGCATTTAATTTCATTCGTGAATATTCTTTGTTTATGAAAAGGCCTTTGTCCTTTGACCTTTGTCTGTTATTATGCCTTTATTTGACGCAGACTTTAGACACAAACATAAAATCTATAAGTTATTTCTTTAATAACTGAAGAAATGAACATGGACCTAATTTTAGTCAACATCTTATCTCTAGGGCGAAATAAAGTTATAATATTTATTAAGAAATATATTTGAAGAAACCAACTAACTAATTGTTATAATACTGCTGACGTTTTACACCAAAATGGCTAAACGGATTTTAATCTAGCATACCTACTGATTGAACAAGCCCATTTATTGCCCCTCTGATGGGCAAAGACTTCCTTCCATGACGAAATACAGTTCATCCTGCTTTCTCCTTTGTGGTCTACCGTGACCCTGGTCACTGTTTCAGTGTACCAATCCTGAGCTTTACAGGATCCAGGATCCACAGCTCGTTCGGCATGCGACAGACATGTCATTTATAATAGCCCATTGATTAGTTGTAGCAAATAAAATTAAAGTAAACTCACCCTAAAAATGATAAAATAAAATCTTCCCAACAATCCACTATTAATATTTCACACCTAATCTACTAAAATAAACCGCCACGCAACCCTGACAAATTCATCCGATTACAAAAAGAGACTGTTCACAAAGATGGCAAGATATAATAAACACATTGTACACATTTTGCTTGTACACAGTAAAAATGTGCGCAAAATTACACGCGAGCTCTGATTTAAAAATTTCCTGACAAAAATGTCTCCCCTATGCCGTATATTTCTCGACAGCCAACATCCTCCGTCTGTGGTATTCAAATATTTACGTTATACTTGAAGTTAAAGTGCTATACTGGTTGAAAGGATGAAGAGCAAAGTTTTGATTTAAAACTCAGCAATTTTTTTTTCCAGCCTGCTCTTTTCCTGGGCAAAGGCCTCCCTCCACTAGTTCCATTTTTCTCGAACCCGTGCATCCTCCTTCCAACTCAGCAATTCTTAAAAAAAAATCTTAATGAAATAATGGCTTTTAACTAGTTCCAATCAACTTATGTCTCTTCGGAAAATAGTACCTTTCAAACGGTCAAAACATTTTTCAAACAGTTGACCCCCCAACTTAATCTCCTCATACTTCATCATCATCAGTCTACAGTCCACCGCTGGACATACTTGTCCTCAATCGCACACCACTAAACTCGATTCTCAGCAACTCTCATCTAGCTATCTGCTCCAATTTCCTTTTATTCTGAGCTGACAACGCATAGATCTGTGATAGCTCTACGCTTATCACGGGATGAGCCATTGTCAGGTAGTTTGCCGCTCACATTGCACATTATAATCAGACTGATATGTTCTTACTGCTGGAACCAAGGCCTCTTCTCTATAAAGGAAAGTGGGCAGTAGTAACTTATCACCATCTTCTAACCACTAACCTAATTTCTTTTGGTCAGTGATCGACTTCTTCGTCATGGTCACGTCATCTTTAACTCAATCTGTCGTTCCTCTGGTTTTTGATATAATTATATTGCTTCCTCGAAAAGAGATAGTTGTCTGGAAGCAGTAGAAGACATTACTAGGTAGAGAGTGATCACGAAGAAATTGGCAAAGTGTTTCCATTGAAAAGAATGACAAGGTACCGACCTTAAATAAATATAAGAAAAATAGTAAAAACTTTTTTTCAAAAAAAATATTGATACATTGCGACACTTATATAAAATGTAAAATCGTCTGCCAATTTCTTAAGTTTAAAAAGGAAATGTTTAAAATAGTGCCAAGTTTTCATGGCACCATCTTAATGGGAGGATGAATTATAGCACTAGGAAATAGAACTTAAGTCGTTGCCCGGAATGGACGCAGAAATGGAGTGTCAAATATAAATGTTGCGAAACTAGTGTGATGTATAGTAAATGTTCTGTTCACTCTAAATTGCTGGTTTACTAAATATTTGAACCTCACTTTGGCTTCCTCTGTTTACTGTTTGCTGATACACAGCACACTATTGTTCTCAAAACGGTGAAAGACTACGGGGACAAAGATGTTTTATATACGAATTCGAAGAAATTACATCTAACAACTCGTGCTGGGCTGCGTGAATATACCACTCTTTCCCTTTCATATAGGAGAGGTTTTTTGTCCCAGTTTTGGGTACGTGAAATGGTAATCAGTCGCTTGACTATGTTCCTTTCAAAACGTCTCCTTTCGTCTTCTTCCGATATAATGCACGCAGGTCAAGGTCGGCGCTACACGTCTTTTACTCTCTCCTCTGTCACACGAATTTCAAAGAAATATTTTAAACAATAGGGAAGTTTACTGGCTTAAAAGTATGATTCTAATTAGTCCGTCTGTTAGATTATCGAAAAATATTGGATACGTATTTTTTGTTTTATCAAATCAATAAAAATTGACGAAGATAAAACGCGTCAAAGATTTGAGTGGGGGGTTGTGACGTCACTGACCGCTAAAGAATGTCATACTAGTGTCTCAGAAAATGACTTCACACGAGTTTTCAAAGCACTGTATCGTCTTCATTGTTTGTTTACGTGAAAAAAGAAAAAATACGTGTCCAATATTTTTTGGAAATCTACCTGACGGACTAATTCGATTTTTTTTTTGTTAACTACCATATTAAATATAATTTTTAATGTTCGCCAACAGTGATAAAAATTAAAAGGTTAGCTGATGTGCTGTCACAAGATTCGATTTTCTTTCTATTGGCAATAGTGAACGTGATTGCTTTCGTTTTTTCAACAAAATTCCACATTGAAAACAACCGTGTGTCTCCTAAAACCAAGAGCACAGATACACACATTAGTTTGGAACCCGCAATCCGCTGCCGGCATCTAGAATCTGTTAAGGATACGATCACTCGATAGGATGGCGTTTAGGAAACGCCCCTTTCTGATACTCCGCGAAACGGAACGTGTCGTAAATCGAATCCGAATTGGAATCGAGATTACGATGGGAGGTACTCGATTTTTTGTGAATCGATTTAAATTTGAAGGCTGGATTTGTATTTACTGGTCTTTACGAGCAATTTTCGGGTAATGATATGATTATTGGTTTGGGAATTGCTTTCCTGAGGCTGATGACGTAGCATTTAATTTTGTTGACATTCCTACTCGTTCTTAAGTACCTATTTGTATACCTGGAAGATCCAGAAAATTCCAGAAAATAATTAATACACAAATTGAAAATTCATTCATTCATTTTTCAAAGATGTGATTCAAATAATTATATGGACTACACTGATAGTTTGTTTGCTTAGAAATAAATTCCCCTGAATTAACACGCAGTCGTGAAATCTTTTTACGTAAACATCCATTTCCAGATTTACAGTCCAATTTAAGAAAGACTAATTGACTTTAAAACTATAAAGTCAAAGCTTTAGAAATTCAAATTTATAAATTATTTTAACAATTTGTCTTAAAAATAAAGTGCACAAACAAACTTATATTATTGTCCTTCGTTGCTGCACAGAATTCCTAAACAAAGTCTAACCTCTATTTTTCAAACTAAACTTTAAATTAAAGTTGAACAGAAATAACTATTCTCATCGTATATCGATATGTAGCCGAAAGGTAATCTTGGGATTGTAATATGCTTGCCGCCGATGTTTGTAATGGTAAAGATACAATCGTGAAAATGACCTGAATTGTATCGCAACAACAATGGGCGTTAAAAGCTGATTCAAGCAAAGCAAAGTGAGCACGGTACTGATCAATGTGACGATACTTGAGGGAAGCCTATCTCCAGCAGTAGACCTCTTTTAAAAGAAATATTGATGGTTAGTATTTAGTTTTTACCATTAACAAATAAACAACTAACGGCAAATATTAATCTTTAAAGAAACTAAAAATATATGTCAGTCCAATGGACACACAACTGGTTTTATCATAAATGCCAATAAAATTAATAAGACCACGCGACCAAAATACATGTAATACTATCATCAATTCATAACACTAGTTTAGAACTTGAGAATCCGTCACATAAACCCACACCAAAGTTTGATAAGTTGTAACTAGTTTGACAGTTCTGAAACATCACCGTCTCTTGTCTACTGAGTGGAGCAATAATCTTATTTTGGTTGAGATTGTTTGTAATAAAACTGGTGTGTCAATAAGGGATATAATAGATAAAATTGACTGATTGACAGGCGACAATATTTATTATATTATCACCATCTGTCGTGAATTTATTATACTATCACCACCTGTCGTGAATTTATTATATTATCCACCTGTCGTGAACCAGTTAGTCGCGTTTTCATAAATTCAGGTCATCGTCGTCTGCGTAGCCTTTTTCCAATAAAGTCTAACTGTAGTCTAACTGGATAGAGCCACACCGGCACATTGCATGAACCGGTATTCAATCAGACCTCGAGCCCAGTTACTGGATAATCCTCCTTAGTATGACTGACTGACAGACGCTCACAACTTAGCACCCAGTAATATTTATGACAATAATATCCGTGGTGCTAGGCAACTGGGCCTATCCCAGTTGTATATGTTCCTGTGTACCTATTGGCTTTGTTCTGTTCTGTCTCCTGTTGATATGGAAATTATATTTTTCTTACTCCTCCACTATTTTTATCCGATTAATTTCGTTGCAGGATCCAGGAGAGTTAAATCTTTTCTCTGGGACTTCGTCGGGCTTCATTGTCTCGGCGCTTTTCTTGTGGTCACCACTGTTGATTCTGGCTTACAGGAGTTACAGTGGTTTGGGAATAGTGTGGCGGGCTTAACTGACAGACGACCCGTAAGGACTTTTATAGACCTATAATTGATATCGGGAACCAAAAGCTTTCAGAAGACGGCCCATCCACGTAATGACCTAGTAAAGAGTAGCTCGACCTTCACCTGACTTCACTATATGTTCAAAGTGATATAATATACTTCGAACAGGTAATGGTTATGCTACAAAAAAAAAATCAGAGTAGCTACTGATTGGTACAGGACGTTCAAAATATAGCCACCATTTTTTTGTGTTCGCTCGCCTTTTGCGTATTGAGTTTTGACAGCGTTAGAAAATTGAACAAGCGGGTTCGACACTAATTGACTCAGTCCCAGTTGAGGCTGCAGGCAGTTAAAAGTTCACAGTCATCTGTGTACACGGCAAGGTCAACGCGCTTCTCTAATTGAGCTTTTATATATTTTATTACGAGTCTCTGAGTACAGTTTTGTGTAAAATCTATAGTGTACAACAAGTGCAAAAACATTAACTATAAACCAAGTGTTAAACTTACTACATTGTGGTGATTTAAACAACTTTAAAACAATCAATAAATAAAACTTCGTTTTGTGAGAACATCGAACGTGTGTGTGTTGAAACGCGTAAGCGACAGACTGTGCCTGGCGCTTAGGACCTTTTGGTCGCGACGTTTACGGCAGAGACGATACGTTAAAAGTGACGGTGTGGGTACGTACGAATCTCATTCACCCAACTAGATAATATTTGAACCAACAATATTACCATGACGAAATGCGATAATTGTAACAAAACAATCACAACTAAAAGCCCAGGATTAGAATGTTGCAAATGTGGGAAAGTTGTGCATGCAAATACAACATGCACTGGGCTCACACAAAAGCAAATACAAGCGATCCGTAACTCGGAAACTTTAGAATGGACTTGTAGCGAATGTCACCGACATACTCCTGTTAGAAAATCGTTTATCGTCCCAGAGGATGACGAGGATGAGGCTGATGAACCAACTTCAAGAACGACATCATCTAACTTTCCGATAGATATGAAACAATTATTATCCAGCATTTCCAAAGAGGTTCAAAAAATAGTTCAAAAAGAACTGGAACCCTTACAGACTTCTATTGAATTTTGCACTGGTAAAATTGATGAGTTTGTGGAGTCGATCAAAATGATGAAACAAAAGCTAAAAGAAATGGAAAACAAAAATAACTATCTCTGCAATAAAGTTACCCACTACGAAACCAGAATCTCCTCTTTAGAACAGCGTCTAAACGAGTCAGACCAAGACAAATTGAACAACATCATCGAAATAACCGGAATCCCTTGTTTAAAAAACGAAGATCTGTTGCAAATCTCATGTAATGTTGCTGAAAAAATGAGTATTGACAAGTCTGTGATAAAAAGTGTTAAACGTGCGAATACGAACCAGAACCTAGGCGTTCTACAGTTAGAACTAGGGAATACCAAGGACGTGGAATATTGGATACGTTCTGCTAAGCACGTTAATTTGACATCAGCTGATGTATTGCCCAACGTATCAAGTAATGAAGCGCCTTCAAAAATATTCGTGCGATTCGCGTTATCACAAGTCAACAGAAAACTTATGTGGATGGCTAAACAACAACTGCGACAGGATTTTAAATATATATGGTTCCAAAACGGAAAAATACTTGTGAAGAAAGGAGAGGTCGACAGTGCTGGAAAAGACAAGATATTTAGCATTAGATGTGAAGAAGACATGCAAAATCTTCTTAAAACTAAATTGAGTAGCTCGAAATAAGACAGGCGCTAATCTTTTATAACAAACCTTTATCATTTATTTTAATTAGTATCATGGCTGTGTTTAGTAATATTAAGGAAATCTTTGATTGCATTGATTTACCGACCTACTTTAGTAAACTACCAAAAAATACAAATAACCTAAATGTTGTACATGTTAACATTCGATCAATAACAAAAAATTTCGCTAATCTTATTAACTGTCTAATCTCTGTTAAATCACGAATTGACATTGTCGCTCTCACGGAAGTGGGGATATCGGAACAAATTGTATCGATGTATCAAATGGATGGATTTACTATGTATAGTATCTTGCGTAAAAGTAGAAAAGGTGGTGGGATTATTGTCTATGTTAACAATAAGCATAAGTTTCAACCGATGAAGACTAATACTACAAAACATTGTGAATGTATACTAGGTAAATTATCAACACAGCAAAGTCATAACATGTATATCTGTGCTTTGTATAGACCACCAAAAGAAAGCAAACACCTGTTTATTGATGAACTAGCCAATGTGATTAATGTCAATTATGTAAAGAGAAGCGATCTTGTTTTATTAGGAGATATAAATATGGACCTTAAAACTACCAATAATGTAAACAGTTATTATCTTAGTAAACTTGCTGAGTACGGGCTCGAATGTGCGATCTCAGACTACACGCGAGTCGAAACCAAAGGCAATATAGTAACTAAAACTTGTATCGACCACATATTCGTGAGATCTCGCCTTGATAACCTTAATTCGGCTGCTTTGGGGACTGTCTTGGCGGACCATCGCATGACGATTGTCACGCTTGCGTCTTTACCTAAAGATACAAATCCGAAGTTCATTGAGTCTATTGATAATAAAAAAATAAAAACACTTTTAGCTTGTATCGACTGGGAAATAATAAATGAGTTAAACTGCGCGAATGATATATATAAGTACATAAAATAAAACTTTATAAAGTGCTACAATGAATGTAAATACACTAAAAAAATAAATAACTCGAGCAAAAGAAACAGTGAGCAATGGGTTAACAATAAGATAAGGATAAGCTGTACCAAAAGAGACAAACTATTTATAAAATGGAAAAATGACCCGGACAATAAAACACTTAAATTAGAATACAATAAAACTAGAAATAAAGTTAATAAAATAATACTAAACACTAGAAATAATTATTACAGAGAAGAAATAACTGGAAACAAAAATAATCCGAAAAAACTGTGGGAAATCTTGAACAAACTTACCGGCAAAATAGTGAAGTCTGTGGATGAGGTGATAAAGAACGCTTTTTTAAATGAATCAAATAATGAGTTGAGTATCGCTAATGAGTTTGCAATGGAGTTTGAGACCAGTGTGTCTAGTATGGTGCCCGGGTGTGATAGACCCTTGTTGGATGAACGCGAATTTATGAAATCCCAAGATAGATCAATGTTTCTAAAAAAAGCTACACCTCGTAAAATTATAAAAATTATTAAAAATCTAAATACAAATAAATCAGCTGGATATGACTCAATCAGAATAATGGACATCAAATTGATAGGAGATAAAATAGTGAGCGCAATAGTAAAGTTAATCAATGCGAGTATCCAACAAGGTAAATATCCGTCCGAATTAAAAACAGGTATAGTTAGACCCATTCATAAAAAAGGTAAATTTAATGATTTTGCAAATTACAGACCCATAACAATATTGCCTGCTATAAATAAAATAGTAGAAAAATTTATATGCGACCAAATACACACTTTTTATAGAGAAAATGATATAATTTCCAAAGCACAATATGGCTTCCAAAGTAAGAAATCCACAGATCAACTACTTTCCAATTTTACTGATGAAGTTAACAACTACTTGGATGAGAAGCAGCATGTTATACTCATATTCATAGATTTCAGCAAGGCTTTTGACACTCTCGGGCACAGTACACTATTGAAAACACTCGAAAACTCAGGCATAAGAGGGAAATTACTCGATTGGTGCAAAGAATACCTTCGTAGTCGAAGTTATCGCGTCAAAGTTGGTCCTAGCCTTAGCAGACCTGTAAATGTAGCGAAAGGAACAGCCCAAGGTTCAGTCTCTGGTCCGCTCCACTATCTGGCATACGTGAATGACCTAGAAAATATTATAACACACTGTTCCCTTTATCAATACGCTGATGACACCTGTATACTCTCTGCTAACAAAAAACTAAACTTGGCCGCAGAATGTTTGCAAAAAGATTTTACTTCTATGACTAAGTGGGCCCATGATATGGGACTTGTTCTTAATCCACAAAAAACTAAAGTTATACACGTACATTCAAGTCACATAAGCACCTTCCATCCCTTTCAAATCATAGCTCATAGTCATGATTGCCTACATAAAAACGAAACAGACTGCAACTGCGCGCACATAGAGCAAGTCCCATATCATACCTATCTGGGACTAATAATTGATAACCGATTCAATTGGAGTTATCAAGTGGAAGCGGTTTGCGGAAAGTTACGTGCGATTCTCTCCAAATTTTCCATAATAAAACGCAATATACCGTACAGAACCCTGCTCCAAATGTACACAGCTCTTGCCGAGTCGATAATCTCCTATGGGCTCACCAGTTATGGACGCACATTTAAAACTTACCTAGATAAAATTCATAATTTGCAAACACGTTTACTGAAACTTGTAGTACCTAACTACGTAAAAAATAAATATAAAGATAATTATACGGGGTTATTTAGACACTGCAAAGTACTACCTGTTCTAGCGCGTGCTGAATATCTGTTCCTCTTGGACCATTTTGACAACAGCGATATTCAGATTCCAGTCAGGTATGACGTGAATACACGACAAGCTAAATCGAAGTCATTCCAAGTGCCACGTAAAAATAACTTTTATGGCAGGCGTACCGCGTCCTTTACAATACCGAACTTACTAAACCAAATACCTGTAGATATCAGAGACTCAATGAATAATAGGAACGTTAAGCGTAAGCTGAAAGAATACTACATTAATTCTATTTTGACTTTTTAACCTAACTGTAAACAGCGCGTTGATCAAATCTCAGGTCATGGCATGCTAAGACAGACCCCAGAGGTCTATTTGTGTGCTTTGTTTAAATATAAGAAACGTGTATTTTTTAAATAAAATAAATAAATAAAATAAATAAAAAAACGTGCCCATATTTCTTGTAGCCAAAAGGGACGAAAATAATTTTGAGACTGTTTTTTTGGAGTTGGGAAATCATCAAACCGCTCTGAGCAGAGCGGTGGGAGTGTCAGACTTCTACTGACTAAAAACCACCCATGTTTCTTCTTAACCGGCTTTTGAAACAGTCTTAAATCATGGTGTAACTCAGAAGTACTTACGTAGATCAGAAGACTGGCAGCGTTTTCACGTTAAATGGCAATGCTTATTCGTTGGCCAAACTAAGTAGGTGTCACCAGGCGGCGAGAGAATTCCGTAAAAGGCACGCCCGAGCCGCGCGTGTCGAACACAGACGGCTCAACACTACAGTTACCATACCAATAAGGTATTACGTATCAGTTATTAGATACCTTTATAGGAATCAATTACTTTGATATTTGATATTAAATCCCAATTCACGTTTTCGTATTCTGAAAATAGACACAAAATACATAGACTCGTGTTTATTGGAAATATTTCTTGCTATTCTCAAATATTTTGTATGTATTCTATTGAATTGCTATTTCGGGTGAGTAATAAATATATATTTCTATTTATATCAAGATTATCCAACTCTGTATGTATTTGAATACTCCAAATGGTTCTTGATTTCAAGTTATGGTCGGCTTCAAGTCCAACCGGATACAACTGAATTCCAGTACAATAACCCAGTTACCTCTTAGTAAACCAGTTGTCAAACTTTTGGGCCACTGATTTACCTATAACGAGTGTCAAAGATGTTACAAATGAGAGCTGAGCCCAACGGGTTACCGTGTTTTCCGAAGCATAGAGGTAAGTCGGTATGTAACGAATGGTCACCCATCCACAGACCAACCTAGACTAGCTCAACCTGAAGATTGATCTTAATTAGCCAGAATGTCCATAAATCCTACTAATATTATAAATGCGAAAGTTTGTGAGGATGTATGCATGAATGAATGGATGAATGTTTGTTACTCTTTCACGCAAAAACTACTGAACGTATGTGGATAAAATTCAGAACACAGATAAGTAGTTTATAACCTGGATTTACATATAGGATACTTCTTATCCCGGTAGTGTGATCCCGTGGGACAATTATCGAACTCCACGCGGGCGAAGCCGCAGGCAAAAGCTAGTACAATATAGGTATTTGCTAAATCTAACACAGTAAACCCTTAACCCAAATACTATGTAACATCAATAAGGTTCTTAAACCTGCCATCACTCAAGATGTAAGTCAAGTGACGAGCAAGAATATTTCAGTCTAGCCTCCTTGTGATTTATGCCCCAAATATTCTTGGACGTAATATTGAAAGGGAAACCTCGTTTACAACGCAATTTCCTTAATATCCTTAAATGTCTCCAAAGCACTTTTTAAAGAGATAGCACATTGAGATAAAAGGCTAATTTATTCATTGGCGGGAAGAATGGAATAAGGCTGCTTAGTCTGCTTACCTACTTGCCTTCCAATTGAATCTTGAATCAGTAATTTATTTTTGATGTAAAATTAAAAATATGTTTACTGGCGATAATCATTTTGGGGAGCGGATTAGGTGTCTCGAGTAATTGACAAAAAAATCTAATTAGCCCGTCTGATAGAATATTGGTCACATATTTTTTTCTTTTTTACATAAACAAAACATGAAGACGATACAGTGCTTCAAAAACTCGTGTGATGTCACATCGCACTACATTTTTACCCATGTAGTGACGTCAAAAGCCCCCACTTACGATCTTTGACGCGTTTTATCTTATTCAATTTTGATTCATTTGATAAAACATAAAATCACAGATCCAATATTTTTTGATAATCTGACGGACTAAACTGATATTATCTCTAGTCAGGAAACATCACTATTGATATTATATAATTCCTATGATACCTAATGATTATGAATTAGCTTATTGTTAGTAAATATTCATCTAAGTACCTCATTCAAGGATACGTTGTATTTTTTTTTACTTTTTATTTTAGGTATTTTCGACAATTAACTATTATGACATGACTAATAGGTATTACACAACTATGGTAACATTCAAAACAGAGGTATAAAGTTTATCAGTTATAATATTTGCTCTGAAATTTTGCACATTCTTTAGTGGCTTCTGAACAAAATACCAAGATAAACAGGATCCGAAATGAATCCGGATAGCATTACAAACCGAACGGAAGAGATCTAATAACTTATCCTCGAAGTCTAACTGCGGTACTCAGAGAAATTTAATGATTACTTAAGCCGTCACTTAGTAAAGATTTTACATACTTTTGTATGACAAAACTGTCAAAACCTTTACTAAATGATACCCTAATTAATCATTAAAGCTCTCTGAGTGCGGCAGTTAGACTTTCTTTGGTGAAATAAGATAGACCCGGAAATTTAAGTAAATAAAAAAATAGCTGTCATGTATCTTCTGAGTACTTAGGTGGTAGTAGAAGGGTTAGACAGCGGTGCATCTATCACTAGCTAGCCCACGGCTTCACCTGCGTGAATGTCGGAAATATCAAATATGACGATTTTCCATAAAAGCTATCATCCCCTGTTTCACCCCATACATGTGTGACATTTAAAGTTTCTAGCACTAAGGGTTTGGTCTGTGCGCTGATCCTCAGTCAAACAGCTTTACCTTTTTTATTATATTAGATAGATAGATTATGGTACACCAATATTTCGCCAGCCATGTTCAATTTTCATAATCTTATGAGCTTATTGAGAGAAAGAGAGGAAAGAAAAAAGGGGTTTGTTTTGAATTAATAACAGTTTAAATATGTATACAGAAGAAATAAAACAAATATAACTAATAATAAATGCTAATAAATGATAAGTTTAACATGTTGCTCTCAAAAACTCAATGAGAATTTGCCCAACTTGGGAATCAAACCCAAGGCCTTGCCATGTCTGTACCCTTTGCGCACTATATTGTCCCGCACCGACGGTTAATCTCCGCTAAAATTAGCCGACGTGACCGAATACGGTCATGAGGGCTAAATAGATTCGGGGCCGGGGGTTGTACACTAGTTATCGCGGCCTCGACATAGAGGGCGAAGAAGGAACATGGGTGGTTTTTAGTCAGTAGAAGTCTGACACTCCCTTTCGCTCTGCCCAAGAGCGGAAGGGGTTATTCGATGATTTTACACCCGCCAAAAAAAAAAAAAATCCTTGGCACGAGCAACGAGCAGCAACCAACTACACTACAAGACAGTAAATTTATTAAAAAAAACTTACATAATCATCAATAGGATTTAAAAACAAAAAGGACTAGAAGGTTCTTTTTAGGTTTTTTAAAAAATTATTTTTTTAGTTTGGAAGGCCTCCCACTAGGTGGACCGATGACCTGGTGAAGGTTACGGGAATCTGCTGGATGCGAGGCGCACGGGACCGGTCAATGTGGCGATACTTAGGGGAGGCCTATGTCCAGCAGTGGACGTCTTTCAGCTGAAATGATGAATCGTATGTCAACCACATAGAACCTTTATGCTTTAACTTTAAGAAGACCGTTCGCCAAAGATAAATTGTATGAGAGAAAAAATAGATAACACGCCGCTCGGGAGATTTCCAATATGCATAATAACGTTAATGGATTCAAAACGCAAGATGGAGCCACTATAGTATGTGGTCCCATCTAGATGAGCGAGGAAACTCAGATTCCGTAGATTTCATTTTCCATGGGACTGTCTGGGAACAATTTCCGACTGGCATGGGATGTCGTAAATTTGGAAAACCAATTGGATTTGAACACTTTTAATCCGGGTGTGAATTGAAGTAATTTCACGCCAAAACTTCGGTGCATTTTGAGTATGGGCACGTATGGTAAGTTTTCATATAGAGGGTGTAAAAGTACCCTTAACGCAAACGAAGGGCACTTGTGCTAGGGCACGCCACGATAGTGGCGGTAAGTCCCCTCTTTGAGGAGTAGCTTGAGAGGCGCCACGGCGCCCTCACCTTCCGTCTGACGCAGGTCCTCACCGGACACGGTTGTTTCGGGAGGTACCTGCACCGAATCAGGCGGGAGGAAACGCCCGGATGCCACCATTGCGAGGATCGGCCGGAGGACACGGTGGAGCACACAGTGGAGGTGTGCCCCGCTTGGGCGGAGCCCCGCCGTGTTCTCGTGGCGGCGATCGGCGGCGGCGACCTCTCGCGCCCGGCCCTGGTGCAAGCCATGGTCCGGGGCGAGGAGGAATGGGACGCCGTCGCCTCCTTCTGCGAAGCAGTGATGCTGGCGAAGGAGGTGGCGGAACGCGAGAGGGAGAGAACCTCTCGTCCCAGCCGCCGCGGGAGGCGCTTCGGGCGTCGGGGGTCCCGCGATGACCTCCGGCCACCGTAGACGCGGGCCTGAGGACGGTGAGTGATGGGCTAACTCGCCGTCCGTCCGTCTCACGACGAAAACAGGCCGTGTCGACGGCGCGTTCGTGTTCCACGCGCGCCTCAAAGAGATGTCAGCAACATGGGAGGGGCCCGAAAGGGCCGACGCCTGTCGGGGCCGCGGGTAGTCCAACGGTTATCGCGGCCTCGACATAGAGGGCGAAGAAGGAACATAGGTGGTTTTTAGTCAGTAGAAGTCTGACACTCCCTTTCGCTCTGCCCAAGAGCGGGAGGGGTTATTCGATGATTTTACACCCACCAAAAAAAAAAAAAAAAAAAGGGCACTTGTGCTCCCTACCACTGAGATTTTTTTTTTGTTCTAGACCATACCTGGGAACCCCCTAGTTACGGAGATATTGGGGGACAAATTTCCAAATTTTGCACAGCTGTTTTTGTAAATACAAATTTTTCAGGTTATTAATTTACTTAAATTACCTCCATGACCCTTTTATTATTTAAAGCATCCAGTTGCACCATGTTTTAAGAGTTTTACCGTAAAATGAGATGTTTAACCCCAAAAAAAAAAGAAGTTTCCCAGCAAAAAATTACGGTACTTAGTTTGATGTACAGAATGCTTGGTTGACGTATGTGTGAAGGGTTAATTTAGGTACACCCTGTATAATAACGATTGTCCTACATTTCTAGGATTGCTAATCTGGCCTCCACAGACAGATTGTCGATATCTATCAAATTCTGTCCACTAAAAACCAGTGAAATAGATAAAAATAAAAATTTCTCACTTTACGTGAAGGTAAGTATTACCAAAAAAGCTACTACGACTTTGTCGGTGTGATTTAACACAGTGTGACACATCAATGCACAGATAGATCCCACGTGTTGTGGTCTGGTCAGGGGGGTGAGGGTTTTGACGAACGTACGGATTGAACATAATACAGTATGTTAACTAACAGAGGGCGTTCCCGTCAACCAAGCATTCTGTACATCAAACTAAGTGCCCCTACTCAATTTTTTTTGCTGGGAAACAACTTTTTTTTTGTTGTCAAAAATCACATTTTACGGTAAAACTCAAAGTACCACTCTTAAAACATTGTGCTAGTGGATGCTTTAAATAATTAATGGATCATGGAGGTAATTTAAGTAACGTTATAGCCTGAAAAACTAGAATTTACGAAAACAACTGTGAAAAATTTGGAACTTTGACCCCCAATATCTCCGTAACCAAGGGGTTTCCAGGTTGGTATTTTTTTTTTTAGCATGTATTGATGCTATACTATTGCGGGTTAACGGGAACGCCCTCTGTTAGTTAACATACTGTATAATATATTATATTCAGTCCGTACGTTCGTCAACCACTAGGTTTTTGCGTTCGTTTGTTACTTTTCACCTCGCATATACCCAATAATACCCATGCCAATAGATAGTTTTCTAGTATTACAGGTTTTTTATTGACTACGATACCGTAAAAGTGTATGTACCTTAAAATTGCCTTTCCCTATTTCATTTTGTCCAAGACGTCCAAGCGATGACGACACTCCATCATCTCCAACTCCATTTTCAATAACGTATTCCACATTTTGGACAAGATTGAGCTCAAACTCGAAAACTGGTACCTACTAAAATTAATCACACAAGACAGAAGCATTTTGTCTTCCGTGTTTCTTTAAAGGCTGATAAATGACTTGCTGTAGAACATACACTTAAGTGTACTTACCGAGTTAATAGTACAAATCTACTTATTTATTTGCTGTATTCAATATCTAAGCAATTTATTGAAGACAAAAGTTAGAACTGCATCTTATCAGAAAATTTTATATTTAAATTAAACATAACGCTACTAATCCTCGTATGGGTATCCACAATAGTGTAGATGACGTAACGTGTAACAGGAGTAGCCATCAACAGGACATAAATTCCGCAGAAGGCATGATTGACGACTGCGCTGCGATGCAGCAAAACGCTCACCGTTCGATTCCCGTGCGTAACAAATATTGGTATGGCCTTCAGGTAGTCCTATTTCCAATAAATCTGGTATTGTATAAATTTCTCGCTCATTTCTAGCTCATCTTTACCTGACAAAAATGACCAGCCCTCACCTGAAATGGGACTGCAGATTGAACGCCAGTGTAAATTTGAATTTTAAAATTCAGTGATTATTATCCATTGAAATAAATGAAAAAAGAACTATTCAGTTGAATCTTGGACAGCTTTTCAAAGTGGTTTTCTGGGTACAGTTTATGAGAGTCATGCAATAGAATTTTAAAATTCCAGTGGCTCAAATATCGTTTTATTGTATAGGCGATTGTTTGAAAATGTCTTTTTTTCTGTCCTTTTGGCGTTCAGAAGTAAATATGAATTCGCAACACGATATTTTTGGATTATGGAGTGGTATTTGATTGAACAAGATTGTTTCTGGGCTTCATGTAAACTAGCACGAAAAAAAAACAAAATTAGTTTTGATTTTAATTAATTTATTTATTTTTTATTTTTTTTTATTTACACATACAGTCTTATCACAGGTTTATATTAATTTCGTACCATTAAACCATAGATGGTTTGTATTGGTACTCACATTCGCTATATTAATACAAAAAAAAACAATCACTAAAAATAAATATAAGTTAAGATGTAGGTACATTAATAATATTTTGCACGCAACTACCCATAAACATCTATCCGTAAGCGAGTGCTTGCTATTTGGGCGGTTCGGCCGCTCATTAGAAAGTCGGTTTTGGTCAACGTAACTTATTCAGGTTGCTTCTTTTTTATAGGTACTAAGTTGTTTATGCAGTTGTGATAGTATTTTATGTATTTTTGCTTAAAGTTTTTGATTTTTTTTTTAAATTAAGATGCTAAACCTAGATGTTAATATTTAGTAGGTATCAAGTGTTACCTATGCGGATATATCGTGATCCATACCATTCTTCTGTAACAACTTTGTGCCTACCATATCCTACGAATAAAATGTCTTTATCTTTTATGCTGGACCTAGTTACAGTACCTAAGGTTTTTTAATACCATATTATCTCATACATCAATGTCCGATTCCTAACATTTCTTTAACAAAATATTCCGCTCAAAATCCTCAAATAAAATACTTTCATCAGCTTTTTCATTTTTATTTCTTTCTGATTCTCTTCGATTACTTTGATGCTTCAAAATGTAATTACTAAAATCAAAGTACAAAAACAACATGTTTTCACTCGGGGTTACTTTGAGTTCTATGTTATTTCGTATTACAAATAAAATGTATGATCAATGTCTGTTTTTTTTTGTTTTTACACGTGTTTATTTGCGTCTTTGATTAAGTCTTGACACGTGTTCGTTCTTGATTTGAAATAATTTTTCTTTTGTTTTTGAAGTCGTTATTTGTTCTTTTGTCTTTGAATGTTCAAGTTTGTTTTATTTTTTGTATAAATGGGATTATTTATTGAAATATCAAATACTTTACTAATGAGCTTCTTAAAATTAACTATTTTCCTTATTTGTCGACAGTGTCCAGACTCAGATTTAAGTTTTGGGCAAACGTTTTGTTGAAAAATTGAGCTAAAATCTTTCTCACTGATTGTGAAACTTCCCATATAAATATATGACTTAGTACCATATCTAAGCCACATAGTTTAGGTCAATATCCGATCGACAGGAAAAAAATAAAGAAAGAGTACAACGTTTAAACTGACACAGTTTCACAACTGTGAATACAGCACACACGACAGCTTAAGGTGAAAGCGTCAGGATAGCCGCGAAATTCAAATTTTCTTACGTTTTTTGCAATTTGCAGGCCAGTGCTAGGTTGTATGTTGATTGAAATGTTGGACGCGAGTGTAAGACGTATGTAGTTACAGAATTAACTTCGACCGACGAAACGACTTTTTCGAGGTCAAAGTCATTCCTCGAATTATATGAACTTGGAGGGTTGTATTGATGATTTTGATGATTATAATTCTGTAACTACATACGTCTTACACTCGCGTCCAACATTTCAATCAACATACAACCTAGCACTGGCCTGCAAATTGCAAAAAACGTAAGAAAATTTGAATTTCGCGGCTATCCTGACGCTTTCACCTTAATAACATCTCTCAGTTCTAGAAACAGTAGCATTAAAATCACAAGTATATTCATGCTGTCTTCACAAGACACAGATCTCAACACATCACTGTTACCACTTATCGCCAACACAACCCACCATTATACGTTGACATTAAATACAATCTGTATACACGTATTCAACATACAACTTGTATACATGTATACAACTTGTATTCTAAGACAAGTTGTAAGATGTATTGCTTAACACAGCCACGCTAATGGCTGTGCAATGTCTAATTATCACTCAAGTAAGTTATTAATCATTTTAGTCTTTTACCTGTATATCTGCAAATTTGTCGAGATAAGGGTACTACGACGGTAGGCTACGACATGATTGTAGAGGTGCTTAAGCCGATTTTTGTTTCGTTAAACATGTGATGTCAATAGTATCTTAACACAACATCACGCTTGTAGGATTAGGCAGTGGAGTATTTGTTAGAAATAATACACATAACAGACACTGATCTGCATATTCCTCACGTGAGTTGGCAAAGATTATTTATCTGGTCCTTAAAAGCGACTATGACCTCTAAGCACGGGTAAAGATATTCCTAGATAACACAAAGGCATCTCCATCGCGTGCGGCTTAAGCATTTTATACTTAACGAGGTTACTGAGATGGCGTCGTTATTTTTTACCTGACTTCTCAGAGAACAGAGTAGTCAGGTACGAACCACCCGGCCCCGGCAGTTAATACCACCAGACTTACAATACTATTTACTACAGTGTAGCCCATTTTAGAACAGTGTCCACATAAAGATTTCTTCGTACCAAAACATACGGAATTAAAAAAAAAAAACCAGCACATCGCAAGGTTGTTCATGAGCGACGGCGCAAAACTGTTCACTTCACTTTACAACCGAATGGGTTTTCCATTTGATTTGATACAAAACTGGATACCCAATTCGCATTTATGTTGTGCTCATGTTTGTTTTGATATTTCATAGCTATCGGTATTGATATTTGTATGTTAGATGAAATATTATTAAAGCAATCGCTGGGAGCACTCAGTGAGATGTTGTGCAAAGTAAATTAAACAACGCACTGAAGAATTGCTCTAGAAATAGGCGTAGGCGCGTCTACTATTAAAATGTGTATAAAACAAGTAAGAAGGCATAGGTAACTGAGCACACTATTTAAGTATTTAAAATCCCATCGGAAATCATAGGCATTATGTTATAAAATAATATGTGATATGCAACGAGCTCGGGGCTAAGTGTTAACATGCGTACAAAGATTCCGCTGAGCCTCGGAAAGCACTAAGTCGTTGGTCCTCCCTTCGAGGCTGCGGGTTGTTTGAAAGAGATACCGTGGCCTCGGCACAAGGGCTAAGAAAGAACATGGGTAGTTTTTAGTCAGTAGAGTCACACACCTTGTTAAGAGAAAACTTGAAAACTTTAAAACCAAAAGCAAATAACGGGAAATCCTCAACTGTGTTCGTTTTCAGTATTCGTGTTACTTTACAGTATGTCTAGGTGTGCAGGGTTCACAGTTTTGCACAGGGGCCAATTTAGTGGCGCAACTAACAAGGGATTTGGAAAAAAGGCGGTGTTTCGCTTTGTTGCATCTGTATTTTATTTAACCAAACCAACCACGCCATGGTTAAAAATAGGAGAATTTTAGGAGTACTTGTTGTTATTGTACAAAGTTTGTTTTTATTGCACACAGTTAAAACTTAGTACAACAACAACAAACTTTATCCATGACTAATCATCATCATCATTCTCCGGCCCTTATCCCAATTTATCCCCATAAATTGGGATAAAGGCCGGACCAGCTTGTGGCGACAGCGACATCTATCGCAACACATGCGAACTAATTGACGAATCCTACATCGCGCTTTCAAAGTTATCCGCGACATTAGCCTATACAGGGTGTAAATTAACCCTTCACACATACATCAACCAAGCATTCTGTACATCAAACTAAGTACCCCTATCCAAAAGTTTTTGCTGAGAAACGACTTTTTTTTTGGGGTCAAAAATCACATTTTACTTTAAAACTCAATGTTGCACTCTTGAAACATTGTGTTAGTGGATGCTTTGAATAGTAAAGGGGCCGCGGAAGTAATTTAAGTAAAGTTATAACCTGAAAAACTGGTATTTACAAAAACATTTGGAACTTTGACCCCCAATATCTCCGTAACTAGTGGGTTCCCTGGTATGATCTAGAACAAAAAAATGATCGCAGTGGTCAGGAGAATAAGTTCTCTTCGTTTGCGTTAAGGGTACTTTTACACCCTTTATAGAAAATCCCGATATACATAATGTTGGGCAGTTAGCCCACCAGACACAACACCCGTCTCGTCGGAGGACCTTCCTTTTTCTATGGGGGATGAGGAACTTTACACCCTGTTCCTCTTACCCCCCAAAGAGTAATTCCTGAAGGGGTTGGCAGAGGTGACCCTATCTATAGGTACGCCATGGATCCAATAACAATTTTCCCTGTCCGGGAATCGAACTCAGGACCCCTGCTAGCTCAGTAGTCGTAGCGACCATTATACCAACGAGGCAGTTGGCTTAGTAACCATGATGTTTATCTTGTAAAGTTGTCCTATTAAACTAAACACTTCAACATGACTAAAACTTCCTTTGGGACATTAAACAAAATGGTTTTGTCTCATTTTCAGCGGCTTAATTTGGCGTAACTTCTTACCAAGGTCTTTGATTTAAGACCTACCTACTACAAGTCTCATGAAGGACAAATAATATTAACGTTTGTAAAAAATACAAGGATTTTCTGAAAGTGCATGGGTGGCCAAATGTGTATCGTGTCGAAATATCTACTCAACGAGGCTTCTTCGATATTTAAAAAAAGCTTAAACCACTATAATTAGCTATTCGAATAAAACAAAGTGATACATAATCAGATCCATAGAAGTTAGTTTAGCGTCTGCCAAGGTACAACAACAGCTCCCTCGATGAATAGAAAGATGGTTCCTTAATACTTTCTGACAGTGTAAACGAAGATCAAGCCTTGAAAGACTTCAACTATAACACCACGGTAGTCAATCACGACACTTGACTTCCTCCAAATAACGTGACAGCCTCCACAAGTCCACACCCAGATCAAAGTTTCCTAACTTAATACCCGTAGGACGAAACTTTAAAATACTTCAAAGATATTCAAGCCTGAACATAAACAAAGGCATTAACGTGCCGAAATACTGATGAGCAGTTGGTTACGAAGTTATATACCAGTGCCATAGAATAAGAACTGGAATTAAAGCGATTGGTAGATTGAGAGTATGTTCTATGTAAGGGTTTCGGTTTTCGCACTTAGTCCCTTAATGGACCTTTGTACGTGAGCTATGGTGGTTGTTATTTCAACCAGTCCTCTCTCCAGGAGCAGTGCAACCTTCACAGTCAGTATCTTGATTTTCCTAGAGTGTCTTTGTAGATGTGCATGACGCCAGTGCACTAGACTAGTACATGCGCTACGGTTTCCTCCTTGCACACTCTCTTATTAATAGTAAGTATTAAACACCTTTCGTTAATACCTATTGATAACCACTTTTATACACACAGTCTTATTACTATTATAAATGTTGAAGTTTGATGTGTGAATGTTTGTTCCTCCTCACTCACACCGGAATAACTGACCAGATCGGGATGAAGCTTGGTACATAGTATATATATCCTGGAGTAGCGGATAGGCTTATGAAACCCGGAAGTCTGATTCTGTCAGACAAATTCTGAAATCGAGGCGGGCGAAACCGGATAAACTAGCTTAGAAATATTTTCCTGCTAGTGCTTTGATTACGTCAACACCACGAATTATTACTGTCTTTTACCTTCCTAAACGCTTCTGAAGTCCTGATATCGTTCCCATTTAAATGGCACTCAAAGCTGTTTCATTTCTACACATTTTTATTCTATGGCCGTTCCTATGAAGTTCGTAAGACAGGGTCAAGAAGCTCAGGCTTGTACGTGATTTTTGTACAAAACAATGTTTTTGAAAAACTTACAAGAGATTTTAGTTGTTGTGTTAATTTTGTTAGTTGTTTACTGAAGTGTATTTTCGAGGATGATGAGAATATTTATTTATGAACCTCCTCACACTTACTTTTTTAAAGTTGCTTTAGTTATTTATTTGATCTTACAGAACTGCCCCAAAAATATGCTGCTGCTGTTTACTTTTTTAAGAATGTAAATAATAGGGTAGTAATTAACCAAAAAAATCTAAGTAATCCGTCAGATAGATTTCCAAAAAATATTTGACACGATTTTTTTCGTTTTTCACGTAAACAAAAAATGAAGACGTCACGTGACGTCATATTCTTAAACGTTTGCATGAAATTTAGCGGTCAGTGACGACACAAACCCCCACTCAAATCTTTGACGCGTTTTATCTTCGTAAATTTCTATTGATTTGATAGAACAAAAAATACGTTTCCAATATTTTTTGATAATCTAACAGACGGACGAATTAGAATCTTATTTTTTTTAGACAGTAAAAATCTCTATTGTTAATTACATCTTGGCACTCACAGTTACGTGAAAAAACTACATTTGTATTAGTTCATGTTTCCATCAAATACTTTTTCGTGCACATTATCTTCCATCATCATTTTCTAGTCTTTTTCTTCCATACTTACTACTCAATTACCCATTATCTTATAAAACACCTTGCCATGTCATTCTTTATAATGTCAATCCATCTTCTCTTTGATCTTCCTCTGGTCTTATGCCTTCCACATTCATACTTATTCAAAACCTCCTCACGACATTTCCCTAACTTACCAACACATGCATATTCCAGTTAAATTGCCCTTTACAAATGGCATAGAATCACAAATTACAACGTAAAATAAATAAAACACTAAACAGAAAAATATGAGATGAGTGAAAGACATCTAAAGAACCCATTTTCTTACAACAAAATCAAATATTTTAAGAAATTATTTATGAATCAAAACAAAGAAAGTAAATATTATTCTTTGAGCAACTTAGAAAAGAATACCAATTAACTGTTGTATCCAAGATAACTCAACTAATGAAATTCCTTCGAGAAATAATCTGGCTTACATACTTTGTGTAGACAAAACAAATGAAAAATGTGTTGAAGAAAACAAAATTGAATTAAACAGTACTAACATAACATAATTGTCTGAAAAAAGAATAAGACAATATTAAAACCTACAGCCGGATTGATGAACAAACGATATTTGAAAGTTGACTGGGGCAGACTATTTGTGGAAGACGATGTTTGTTGCGCAGCTTGAGGGGGCCATTTCCAGCTATGGTCGAATTAGAGAACATACGAGCATTGTGTTTGTTTCGACTATTATAAACCAAGCGAGTAGATCTTACTCTTACTTTATGCTTTATCTAGCTTACGCTTCTGGCTTCACTCGCGTGTGTTTCAGTAGTTTTCCCACGGGATCGTACTACTGGGATTCAAAACCCGATATTTCACCATACATCTAAAAAAAAAAAAACTATCCACTCATTCACACAAAGGGGCTAAAAGATTTGTATATGAAGTCTGGCTAGCTTAACTTCATCTATTTTTTAATTCGAATACCAATCCAATTCCATTTAATACAACTGGTTTTGGATCCTTCAAAATGTTTCTTGTATACGGCGAAGCCTAACAGATTACAGCCATATCGTCATAGAAGCGGCATATTAAGCGCTATGTAGCAATATACTCTCGCAACTGAACAATAATGGAGACTGTAACATAGGCTATGTTACTAATACGTGCTCGACCTGTACAGGTACACTCATAGATTCGTATACTGCAAGTGAATGTCATCGGGGAGGAATTCCCATACCTTTGAGCAATGATTTACTTTCATATCATATGGAAACTCAATGGTCAATTAATTTTTGAGAAACACGTAGTACTCGCAACCGGCTTGCGTGTATGACCAGCAGGGCTATTGTGTATCTTTTAAATGACAGTGGCTATCATAAATAGTGTACATCAATTAACTGTCAAATGGTTCCATTTAGTACTAAACCATAACCAATTTGACAGTTAATCCATGGACAATATATGATAGCCACTGACATTTAAAAGAAACGCAATAGCCCTGCAGATGTATGAATGTGGACAAGGCAAAATGAGTAGGTAAGGTTTGAAGCAGGTGGCGTTCTGTGGTAACTACCTACCCCAGTGGGAAAAGGACGTGATTTTATGTATGTATGTGTGTACGTAGCTAAACCATAACGGCAGCAGGTCAAGCACCACACCATCAATGTGTACCGAGTTTTTCTTCGTGCCACGAAAAACATGTTAAACCGTTACTGTTGGTCCCGGTTTACAAAACATGTTAAACCGTTACTGTTGGTCCCGGTTTACAAAACATGTTAAACCGTTACTGTTGGTCCCGGTTTACAAAACATGTTAAACCGTTACTGTTGGTCCCGGTTTTCAATAGGGATGTTTACTGACTTTTATCAAATCAATAAAAAATTACGAAGATAAAACGCGTCAAAGATTTGAGTGGGGGTAGGTGACGTCACTGACCGCTAAAAATGTCATACTAATGTCTTAGAGTATGACGTCACACGAGTTTTCAAAGCACTGTATCGTCTTCATTGTTTGCATAAGTGAAAAAAAATACCTTTGCAATATTTTTTGGTAATCTATATGACGGACTAATTAATTTTTTTTTGTTAACATCCTTATTGTAAATCTTTTACGTCAATCGTTACGAGTAGTGAGAAGCCGTAAATCTGACTTCCAGTCTTACCATGAGGTAATGTTTGAGTGGGTTTTATTGAGTCTCAGCGTAAACCGAAAAGTCTGTTCCTATAAAAAAAAATGGCCAAGTGCAAGTCGGACTTGCATATGAAGGGTTTCGTACCATCGCAGTAGGGAAGCCCCTTTTAATTTTTATTATTTCTTGTTATAACGGCAAAAGAAAAACATATTTTGTGATAAGTTTGTTTTTCATAGTGTTTGTATGAATGTCAAAGTTATATTTGCGGTTTTTTAAATGTAACTATTTACTACATATATCGTTCAAACCAATTTTGGTTGAAAGTTTTCATTGCGATCTACATTTTTTTTTTTACATTTTAGAGGGACACACATTTTACCACTTTGGAAGTGTCTTTCTTTCAAACGATTGATTTTGAGAAAAAAATGTTTTAGGAATCTCAACGTCATTTTGAAAGGCCTATCTATAGGAATCCCACAAGAATAATATGTTTGATGAAAAAAGTTTTTTTTAGTTTCAGTTCCATGTATGAGTTCCCCCTTAAACTTAGTTTTTTGTTATTTTTGTGTGAAAATCGTGATACGGTTTACAATATTATACATCTACCAACCAAGTTTTAACAATGTATTCTTAATAGCCCCCGAATAAAAGAGCTGTGACATACGGAAGGACAGACAGACGGACAGACAAACATAAGGAATTTAGAAGGGTTCCGTTTTTTGCCATTCGGCTACGGAACCCTAAAAAGGCTTGTTTGCAGGCCAATCCTGCAGGATCCATTTACGACTTGCCACAAGCTAAACTTGTAGCAAACCAAATCGCTCTGTACACTACAACTCTGAAAGTCAGAAAAATATTCCATTTAATTAGAAACAAAAGTATTTTCAATTAATCAATATAAATACTAAACCCAAAACTCAAATAAATGGAATCGACATCAAAGCGAAAGAAATCCAGAATCAGTAAGATGTTACATTGCGTGTTTTATTCATAACTAGCGCACCCAGAAGGTCGTGGTTTGCCCTTTTACGGATTACATTACCATAAATCCGTTCTTTAGCCTTTATCTATAAATAATACATACTAACACACGAAATGTGGTTAAAGTTGTCATACTGGTAAAATATTCCAGAAATATGTTGTAGGAAAAATATTCCATTTGCGTAATCTTTCAATACAAGATAAGGATTGGCAAAGAAAAGTGAATGTATAGTATCGCCATAGATACAGGAAAATAGGAAAAGAGCTCTGATGTTATTTTATATTCTACTAGCTGATGCCTGCGGCTTTCCTCGCGTGGGTGTCGGTTATCGCGACCAAAAGTAATCACGAAATTTTGATCCCGTTCCTGCAACCCATGGGAACCTATCCCAACTTATATAATATATTTATACCTTCCTCGAAAACCCCTCTATACTTTGGTGAAAATAGCACGAAAATCGGTGCAGTAGTTTTTGAGTTTGTCGCTAACAGACAGACAGACGAACATAAAGAATTATTAATAATTCCATAAGAATATAGAAGAAAGTCCAGCAGACAGCTATATAAAACAAAAAAATCTCTCAGATTTAATCCGTTAAATGCGCACGGTACATGCGTGCGTATCAGCAGTTCCTTCAACGTTTCTGGCTTCTTCTACTTTGTCATGCTAACGAGTCTCAAAATATCTTTGACCAGAGCTCTTCGACAGTATTCCTTCGGTCCCTCATAGTGCAGCTGTGCCATCGTTAGTCTTGAGGCTTTTTGACCCCACGATAACCAGTTTCTAGCGCGAGGAAGTATTTTCGAACCTAAAAAATATTAGTAACGCTGTCAATCAACACCATTTACAGAACATCATGCCTGTTATATCAGAAGATTTACGGTCAGTTATGTTTAGCGCGTAGTTCCCGTGGGAATACAGGAATAAAAAGCCTATGTCGCCCGGGGCTGGTGTAGCTTCACAACGGTAAAAGAATTTTTCAAATCAGTCCAGTAGTTTCGGAGCCTATTCGTTACAAACAAACAAACAAATCTTTCCTCTTTATAATATTAGTGTAGATATAGGGATTGACTCTGTTCCCATCAACCGGACGCCACTCATCAGCATCAACTCAACATCAGTTCGAGAAAAGTTTGTTGTGTGTTTCAGTTATGATTGGTGAGTTTGTTGTTGAGCCATGTGTTTCTCAGGTATAGCCGTTAACCCAACATACAATAAGTACATAAATACAGACTCCGTGACAGACTCTCTCTCTTTCTTTTTGAATTCCTGAAGTAAAACCCCACTAACACTTTTCCCGACCTAAATCTATTATCATCAACTGCCTAGCCTTTTCCCAAATATGTTGGAGTCAGTTTCCAGTTTAAACGAATGCGGCTGAATACTAGTATTTTACACGGAGTGACTGCCCATCGACAACCCAGTTAATACTAATCATTACGATACCCATTGGTAAGACTGGTTTTTTTTTTATTGGGACAAGCCCGCCACACTATTCCCAAACCACTGTAACTCCTGTAACTGTAAGCCAGAATCAACAGTGGCGACCACAAGAAAAGCGCCGAGACAATGAAGCCCGACGAAGTCCCAGAGAAACGATTTAACTGTCTTGGATCCCGCAACGAAATTAATCAGAAAAGAATAGCGGAGGAGTAGGAAAAACATAATTTTCACTTCCCTCCATATCAGCAGGAGACAGAACTGAACAAGGCCAATAGGCAAGATGGTAAGACTGGTTGTCACACTTTCAAGTCACTGACTAACCTGTAACGACTACCAAAGACCCATATATGGCACCGGGACTAACAGCTTAATGTGCTTTCCGAGGCACGGAGGAAACTTGACATGTAATCATCCATCCATAGACCAACCTAAGCAAGCGTGGCTTAACTTTAATATCGACGCACGTGGCAGTTATTATATTATAAAGCTTCTTATTAAGCCACGAGCTCTTCTCTAAAACCTAAAAAACGAATAATACAATAATTATATAATCAAACTACGTTAAAACTTATACAATCCCTCTTTTAGCACCCCTAATGAAAATTACAAGATTAATACTGAGAATTATGAACTGAAAACTCGTAAGTCGACATTATCTCCATCCTCTTAAAATTTACAGTAAATTGATTAATGAAAATTTATTATTGTTTTGTCAAGAGTTAATTAAAGCGAAAACTTGAGGATCGTGCCTAAGCGTAATTTTAACTTTGCGACAGATCTCTAAAACTTTGGCCGGTGAAAAAGTTACCTATTTCAATTTTGTAAGAGTTATTTTCATTTTAGCAAGCGGAAATACGAGTAGAGTTATTTTTGATATGTGCATGACTTGTAATAGGGTATTTCAACAAAAAATCTAATTAGTCCGCCAGATAGATTTTCAAGAACTAATGGACACGTACTTTTTCTTTTTTCATTTAAACAAAAGATGTAGACGATACAGTGCTTCGAAAAGTCGCGTCAAGTCGTGTGACGTCACAAGGTTAGTTTTTTTTTACCCACAAAGTGACGTCAAAAGCCTCTTTGACACGTTTTATTTTCGTCAATTTTTATTAATTTGATAAAACAAAAAACACGTATCCAATATGTTTCGATAATCTAACAAACAGACTAATTCGATTTTTTTGTGAAATACCCTAGAAGTTACCGAAAGTATGAAGATATGGTTCCCACTGCTGCGACACTCCTGAAAGGCTGTGGGCTGCCACCTATTATGGGACTTATAAATAAGTAGTAAACTGTGGGTTGTGAGGCCTAACCCTTTGAGAGTTACAGGTGGGCTGTTATGTTATGTCGTTAATTGGCTCTCAACACGAAAATACTTACAAAAATAGATAAATCAGTTACAGTTCATCAGTGACAATAAAGGTCAATGCACAATCATTAACACTGCAAGCACTCGGCCCGTTCAGGATTATTTACATTAAACTCTTTAATGAACTGTGATGACGTCGCCTCGAAACGGCTGGTATAAAATTTGGTGAGTTAACTTATCCGGACCGCTGTTGATTCGTATATGACCTTAGCCCAAAATACACATCTTTTTATCTTTCTTCACTAATATCATGTATCAACAACACTCATTAGTAGACACCAGTGTTCTATTCATACAATGAAGCAAAAAATATTCCGAAAGTGTATAAATTCTAATGAGGTACTTTTGCATTAGGTAACAATCAGTTCATACCAATCCTTTTGAATAGAATATTTATAACTAGGCAACCCGTACAAAACAAACTCACATATCTCAATCAATTCGCATGAGTACCATACAGATTAGTGTCTGGGTGATCTTTTCATGATTCTTTCTTCCTCGCATACATTTGACTCGACCTGTACCGTCAGTGCAAGCATTTGTCAGTTTAAGTGTAGGTTTAATAAAATAAAAACATCATGTCGTACGACCGACCGGACTATGCAGTCGGTCCAAGTATTTACAAGAATATTAATTCAATGATAATTTGACGAAATTAAACTCAAAGTTCACACAAGAACCAACATAACATACACTGTGTAAATTATTGGAATTCTAAAGGTCGTTCACACCAAAAAGTAATTAATCTTAATCCTTAGTTTAGGGAACGTTTACAAGCTAAGTTTTAGAGTAAAAGTAAGATCATTTAGTAATTGTGTCTAGCTTTGTGTGCTTGAATAATCATAGAATTTAGTTTTTATTATCAAAACTATATTTTGGTAATTAACCAGCCATGTAACTTAAAGTCTGAAAGTGATACCGATGATTGAAAATCGTGTTGTGATATCGTGGTATGAACATTTGTGATGAGGCAATAAAAAAAAGTAGTTCAAAAACAAAAAAAAACCCGAAAAAACTTAAAAAGCAAAAAACAAGCACATTTTAAATTAAACAGAACTTTATTTACTCTCTTCATTCTATTTTAATTTCATAATTTAATATTTAAATGAACCCCGCCTGCTTCCAAGTTTTGTTTAATTTAAAATATGCTTGTTTTTTTGTTTTAAGTTTTTTTAGTCGAGATATTTAGTTTTTAACTTTTTTATTTCAAACTCTTTAATTCTTCTATTTATTTACTTATACTTCATGCACAAACGTGGTCGCGTTCTTTCGTTGGTCGCGTAAAATTCTTCGCAGATGATTTAACGTTTGTGTTTGTTTATAGGATTTGTGACTTTAAATTTCTTTTAAACATAATATAAGTGTCATATCATTTTGTAATCTCCTTTTAAAACGATTCATTTTGATACCCTAGTCGATGGTAACGGATTTCTTTTTTCAAATCCGCGATATGGCCCCTAAAATCAGCAATATTTATTTGTTTTTTTAATTTTAATATAGTCAGTGACACTTGCGCCATCAAGACTAATCTAACGACGTATATTTTATTCAAATCACTTCATCCGTTTAGGAGTTATGAGGGAACAAAGAGACAGACATACATGCGCGCCTAACACATAACCCTCCTTTTGGGCTTAGCCGCAGTCGGGTAAAAAAGAAAATGTAACGTTTTGAGTATTAATGTAGAATGTAGGGTATAAGAGTAGAAGAAGACCAATGTTGTATAGACTTTTATCGGTGACGTCACTTTCACAGAAAAAAAAAATAACAAGAACAACATGTTAAGCGAGGATGAATAATTATGTAGGTACATTATAAATATGAAAATAATATATTATGTCCACATCAAAAGAAATACGGTATTAGTCTATGCCAAGAGTGTAAACGGAGCAACAATGATGATTATGATGATAAGCCGGAATAAGGCATCACCTTGGTTCATCGGGTTATTGCGTCACCCTTGAGGTTAGGCGTCGCAGCGTCGCTAATACCCTGCTAACGGTAGACCGATCGCCAGCATTCGGCTAGGTGAAAGAATCTCTTGTTGCCATTTTTTTTTGAGTTTGGGAAATAGAGGATTTCACCAAAAAAATATAATTATTCCGTCTGTTAGATTTTCGAAAAATATTGGACACGTGTTTTTTGTTTTATAAAATTAATAAAAATAGACGAAAATAAAACGTGTCAAAGGTCATGAGTGGGGTCACTTTGTGGCTAAAAAAGTACTAAGCTTGTGACGTCACAGGATTTGACGCGACTATTCGAAGCACTGTCTTCATCTTTTGATTAAGAAAAAAAAAATACGTGTCCATTATTTTTTGGAACAGTCTGACGAACCAATAAGATTTTTTTGTTAAATTACCTTATTTTATCCTGCTCTGGGCGGAGCGAAAAGCGAAAAGTGTCAGACTTCTTCTGACTAAAAACCACCCATGTTTCTTCTTAGCCCTTTGTGTCCGAGGCCGTGGTATCTCTTCCGAACAACCCGCAGCCCCAGGTCACTTATTAAGTTCAGTTAATTAAATTACATAACATTACATCACGGCTGTCGCCAGTTATGTTTAAATTTGTGGCTATACCCTACTGGGTGCGAGCTTGCAGCCTCCAACCGGGTACAAATCCAGACTCCATGGCAGCCAATGCCAAATCACTTTGCCTGACCTAATTCGAACCTAGGACCTCATGGTCAGCCAGCAGACACGCTTGCAATCACTAGACCAAGGAGGCAGTCATGGGTTGGTCATGGTTTGATTTTCTTAATGTTTCATCGTTGTTTAACTATTCCGCCCTTCTTCGCTAAAATAGATCATCATTCATCATCATCATTTCAGCCAAAAGACGTCCACTGCTGGACATAGGCCTCCCCTAAGTGTCGCTACATTGACCGGTCCTGTGCGTCCCGCAACCTTCACCAGGTCATCGGTCCACCTAGTGGGAGGCCTTCCAACGTAAAGTCTTCCGGTTCGCGGTCGTCACTCCAGAAATTTTTGGCCCCATCGGCCATCCGTTCTACGAGCAATGTGCCCTGTTTGTTATTTATTATGTTCACTGATATCACTCCAAGATTAGTTTACTGATATGTTATGTCTTTTTTTGTTATTATTATATACTTTTTTATACTTGCCTTACTATTGTATCGAGTCTGGTTCTTCTAACCAACCTAACAGACAGATGTGTGCTGGGGAGTTTGTTCCGCCACTTCTTCTTACCAGCAAAAACACTACGAAGTGTCGAAGGGGGGGCGTTTTGGGGGACTGTCTCTTTTAAATAAGTAAAGTAATTGTCAATACATCCGAACATAAGTACGTAGTTGGGATCTTTCTAGATATTTCTGAGGCTTTTGATAACGCATGGTGGCCGATGCTACTCCTTAAACTGAAAATTCGTGGTTGCCCTAAAAACATATACAATCTTGTTTACTCGTACTTCTTAAATGGTTCCGCGAAACTCAAACTCGGACATCATTCTATGTCAAAGTCCCTCACCATGGGATGCCCTCAGGGTTCGGTTATGGGTCCGTATGTATGGAACGTAGGCTTTGATGACTCCCTCGGGATTCCACTTCCATGCGGCTGTTCATTAACCGGTTACGCGGACGACGGCCTGCTGCTCATTCAGTCAAGTACTCGGGCTGGACTCGAAAATTTGGCTGACACTTGCCTAAAATTAATATCCCAGTGGGGTGATCGTAACCGTCTGACCTTTGCACCACATAAAACTTATTAACTTCTTTTAAAAGGTAATCTTAAATCATGCCCCAGTATAAAATTTAATAACGTTCCCTTGAAAAAGAAGGAGTCCGTGTGCTACCTTGGGTTTGTCTTAGAGAGGAATTTTTCATTCATTGAACATATAAAAACCGTCGGTGAAAAAGCTAAAAAGATCTTTTATGCCTTAACGAGAATATCTAAATCTACGTGGGGTTTATCATTTGTAACTCTGAAGACGATCTATGGGGCTACTTACTTGGGGTGTATGTGCTACGGGGCACCAGTTTGAGCCGATAGGGCCACCATAGGAGCGGTACGACGTAAATTACTTCAAAGCCAGCGGTTGGCCTTGATTTTCTTGTGTAAAGCGTATAGGACGGTAAGTACTGAAGCCTTACCGGTACTGGCAGGGGTACTTCCAGTCGATCTTGAAGTGCAGCGCCGTGCTTCAATGTACTACTGCGCACGAGAGACTGCGGACGCAGACTTTTTAACACAACGTGACCGTACTAAAATAGCTAGATTACTTAAACCACAGATTGACGTCCGGGAGGATCTTTTGTCAGAATGGCAATGTAGGTGGGATAATTCCATCAAAGGGCGACACCTCCACCAGTTCTTTCCATCCGTTCGTGAGCGGCTGGCCAGGACATGGCTGGAGGTGGATCACTGTGTTGCCCAATTTCTCACTGGTCATGGTAACTATAAGAGTAAATTATTTTCCTTCAAGCTTGTTGCGTCGCCTTTTTGTCAATGTTCTACATCTGACTGCGAATATGAACAATCTGCACATCACATTTTATGGGAGTGTAGTCTTTGGCAGAATGAACGTAATATTATGTTGGATAGTGTACAGGTTACATCCGGAGTTATTTATTAAACGGACCTTGTAGAAACTAGAACAAATTTCCGTGCGTTCAAGCATTTTTGTCATACCTATTATTGGAATCAAATATAACAGCTCACAACTTAGAACCCAGTAATATTAATGACAACAATATCCGTGGTGCTAGGCTGGGCTTATCCCAGTTGTATACGTCCCTGTGTGCCTATTGGCCTTGTTCTTTTCTGTCTCCTGCTGATATGGAGGGAAGTGGAAATTTCTGTTTTTCCTACTCCTCCCCTATTCTTTTCTGATTAATTTCGTTGCGGGATCCAAGACAGTCAAATCATTTCTCTGGGACTTCGTCGAGCTTCATTGTCTCGGCGCTTTTCTTGTGGTCGCCCCTGTTGATTCTGGCTTACCGAAGTTACAGTGGTTTGGGAATAGTGAGGCGGGCTTGTCCCATTTAAGAAGTAAAGTAAAGTAAATTTTGGCGTTCGAAAAGTGCTGATTATCAGCCTAGTTTGAATAAATGAGTTTTGATTTTGATTTTGCTAATCACTAAGTTTGTTACATTATTCCTTTCAATTAGACGAACTTATTAAAATGTAGTCATTATAATACTTTAGAACATAAAACTGCCTTTAATGACTCCTGTAATTTTAGATAGTTATAAAGTCCTCAAGAAATAATTGTTACAAAACTCGCTTCTATGTTTTTCATTATTTTAGGTTTTAATTGGTGTTTTAAGTAGTTTTAATTTTGGATCGGTATTTTGTGTCTGCGCGGGCCTTGCATGAACGAACGAACGACCTTAAAATTGTACATACTTATTCCGCAAATGGTATTTGTTTTAGGTATTAGGAATCTAATAGAATACACGTAAATAGTGGTATCCGGTTGAACTGGGAGTCTTTGGTCAAATGGGCCCCCGCAAAATGAACCCGCCTGATCAATCGAACAAGTGACATTTTGACTTGGTCGATTTCTTCACAGTTTGACGCGGGTCCAGTTGACAAAAGACTCTTGAAAGGTCAACAACAAAAGAAAGGGCTAGACAGATAACGATAATTATTGTGCTAGTTTTAAAAATAATTAATTAAAACAAGCTGCTTTAAAAGATCTTTCGAATTAACGTTACGTTTATGTCGCGGGTTCGTGCTAAGGTCTTTGTATTTTGTTTCCTAATAAAGAGTTTAGAAGTATGTCTTCAATAAATGAAGTTTGTTTGAGTTATCGATTTATTAATGTTTTCGATTGTTCTCGTTGATTATGAAACGTAATTTTGTGTTAATTTTCTGGCATAAGGGTGGAAAATAGGGATGTTTACTTACCTACTTAAAAAAATAGTCCGTTTGTTAGATTGTCGAAAAATATTGGATACGTATTTTTTGTTTTATCAAATCAATAAAAAATGACGAAGTTAAAACCCGTCAAAGATTTGAGTGGAGGTTTGTGACGTCACTAACCGCTAAAAAATGTCATACTAATGTCTAAGAATATGACGTAACACGAGTTTTCAATGCACTGTATCGACTTAATTTTTAGCTTACGTGAAAAAAGAAAAAATATGAGCCAATATTCCAATATCCAAAAAAAAAAAAAAAAGATATGAGCCAATATTCCAATATTTTTGGAAATCTATCTGACGGACTAATTGCATTTTTTTGGTAACTACCCTATTTTACAGCAGCCTTGAACTCGAAAATGCATGTTCGCCTTTACATTTAAGGTTGGATGGTGAGCGAGAAGAAAACCAAAGAAAAGATGAATGATGATGGATTGTGTATGAAATGATGTAGGTAATAGAAAATGTGAATGAGTTTCAACTGATTGAAGAGAACGGAAGTAGGTACAAACCGAGTCAAATAACATGGGACTAGGGCTAAAAGAAAATGATGATTCACTTCATGACAACTAACTGCTTAGCTCCTCATTATTTATAGCGTAGGTATGCAAATGCACAATATCATCACTCCTGTTCGCTAATAGTTACATAGTTTCTCGCACTCAAACAAACTAAAAAATAAAAAAGTCTGCTACGCGCATAGAAGAGTACTTACGTTCAGTCAAACGAACTTTTAGTCATAATTAATAAATAAAAAAAGTAGTTAAAAAACTAAAAAACCCGACTGAAAAAACTGACAAGCACATTTCAAATTAAACATAGCTTGGAAGACGGCGGGGTTCATTTGAATATTAAATTATGAAATGAAAATAGAATGGGTCCAAGTTTTGTTTAATTTTAATTTAAAATGTGCTTGTTTTTTGCTTTTCAGTTTTTTCAGTTTGGTTTTGCATTACTGTAGTTTTAACAAAACAAAAAATATCTTTAGGTAAAAGACACAAAATGCAGGTCAGCTAAAACAAGCTGGTGAGAAAATACAACTATTGCAACGTTCAACGCTAAATCTTCCCGTATATTCCAGTCGTGTCAAGTCAGCCTTTATGGTAGGTGTTACGCAACCTTCCATAAAGGCTGACTTGACACAACCTTATGGTGTCACAAGAACTTTCTATAAGCTAGAGGACCCAGGGGTCTTATGAAATTTGTATACACAGTGATGTATCACTTTTAGCTTAGGAATATAGATAAATATATATTTTAAGGAAAATGGATTGTACTTTTGGGGAAAGTTTTTTTGGTATGGTCGTTTACTCAAAAAAGCGAATGTATGTGCACTTTGTCAGAGGCAGGTACAATGACAAAAATATTAAAATAACTATGTCATTTCTGCTAAAAACTAGCGTTTTTCATTTATTTCGTAAAGGCATTAACTTGATAGTCAGTACCAAAATGAACAATACAATTTATAGAATTTTCGATCATTCAAGGTTAACTTAATAGGGGACCGGACAAAAAAAACTAATTAGTCCGTCAGATAGATTTCCAAAAAATATTGGAGACGTTTTTTTACATAAACAAAAAATGAAGTCAATACAGTGCTTCGAAAACTCGTGAACTCTTCGAAAACGTCATTATGATACTACATTTTTTACCTACAAATGACGTCACAACCACATCTTATCTTCGTCAATTTTGATGATGATGATGATGATGATGATAGGACTCCATTTTCCGCACGTAGACTCTCATTCGGTCCGTTGTGCGTGGGGGTCCTGGCTAACGTAGCCAGCCTAGCTCCGTCCAGAAGCACAGAAGTTTCCTGGGGACTTCACAGGCTTCGCGGAGTGACCTCACTGTTCCGAGGATTTGGTCTCGTTGGGAAGCCACAGCGTCACAATCCAGGATGACGTGGGCTACTGTTTCCTCAGCGCTAAAGAATCAATTTTGATTAATTTGATAAAACAAAAACCACGTATCCAATGTTTTTCGATAAACTAAATGTCGGACTAATTAGAATCATTGTTTTTTGACTCAGTCCGATCCCCTATTATTCAAAGGCATTCTATGATCTTAGCAAATAGACATTCTTACGGCAACAGAATATATTTTTCGTTTTGTATATTGACACTTTGTCTTAACTATAAGACCAAACAAACCTAGACTAAAACATAACTCGCTAAATGAAGGATGTACTATTAGATAAACCTCTACCTAACCCTTCAAGGATTTGAAGGCGCGATTTTATGTTACGTTATTTTATTTTATTTATAGTTAGCCCATACCGTCCCACTACTGAGCAAAGGCCTCCCTCCATTCCTACAAAACTAAACTAACCAATTTTTTAGGAAGACATCCTGTTCGTCCCGCCATCTCCTACGTGGTCTGCCGCGACCCCGTGTCGCTGTTTCTACGCGCGCCTTATAGAGATGTCAGCAACATGGAAAGGGCCCGCACGGGCCGACGCCCGTTGTTTGAAAGAGATACCGCGGCCTCGGCACAAGGGCTAAGAAGGAACATGGGTGTTTTTTAGTCTCAGTAGAAGTCTGACACTCCCTACCGCTCTGCCCAAAGCGGGAGGAGTCATTTGATGATTTCCTACCCACAGAAAAAAAAAAGGCACCACTCCTGAGCTTCATGTTTTGTTATTTTACGTTATGTCATGTGATTTACTACTATTTCATTGTAATTTCGTATTTTGCGGCATTTCTAAATAGTTTATGTAACTCTGATACTATAATCTAAGGAGTGATAATGTAAACTTTGTGTACATTCAGTTCTACGATCAGTAACCAACTAACACAACACTGGTATACAAACAAACTCTATATACCTATATATATTATCTTAAGTCAACCAATCAAAGGTTGCCATAGCATCCTTTGTCGTGCGACCAGGCTGAATCATAAACTATTAAACGTTAGTCTACTGTGCGGGCCACTAAATAATGTAGGCTGTGACTTGATAGTTTGACAGCTGTGTATGCAAGGTTATTTATGGAGTAGGCGGTGTGCTAGTAATAATGTTTTGTGGGATCTAACGTCAAAAATATTAAACTGGGGTCCAACGAAAATAAATTGGTAAAATGGGAGTTTATTTTGAAATAGGCAATGTTTTTGGTGGATGGACAACCCTAAGACGACCCACTGACCATACATTACTCCCTTGACTGCTTCGTCGGTCAGTGTGTGAGGTGAGATTCTGGGATCTATTACCAGTTCAGGCTAAGAGTTCTTCCCGTCGGGGCTGCGAGTTATTCGAAATACATATCGCGGCCTCGGCACAAGGGCTAAGAAGGAACATGGGTGGTTATTAGTCAGTAGAAGTCTGATACTCCCTACCGCTCTGCCAAGAGCAGGAGGATTCATTTGATGATTCCATAGCCCCCCAAAAAAAGGCTATGTGTTATTGGGACGCACCTAAATACTAATATTTTACACCCTCTGGCAGACCTGATTGTCAGACATTTGAGTTACTGGTTACCCGTATCGATTACCAAAGATTCACAGATGACAGCCTGACCAATGACTAGAAAGGACATGTCTGATAAGATGAAGGGTAATAGATACCTATGGAAGGAAAAAACATGCTGCACCGACCGCGAATGGATAAAGGCAGGAGAGTGATTATGATTTTATTTTTTATTTTATTTATTGGGGAAAACAAACAGTGACACATAACATTAAATATAAAATAACAATAAAGACAAGTATGAGCAAATGTGTTACCAACAACATTTTCCACAGAATACTTATTAAATAACCCTCCTTTTGGGCTTCGCCGCAGTCGGGTAAAGATACAAGCTTTACAAATCATACAAAGCTAGATCTACAATCTAAAAATGTTATAAAGAAAAACTAAATACAAATATAAACATAAACTATTACAAGATTCAACCTACTAATTTTTAAAATACATATAGGTACAAATACATAACCTTTAATAGTGTTTGTCTTTTTTATTGTAAATTTTTAATAAATAATACTTTAGAGCCCTTTTTTAAGGTTGTGAATGTTTGAGAAAATAAAAATGATAACCCAAAACCTAAGACTTTTGGCTTGGCTTGGCTTTTTGGCTTGGCTTTTGATTTGGCTTTTGACTTTTGTTTTCATTTTTGACTTTCTTTCTTTCTGAGGCACGGAAGAAACTATCGGCATGTATTGAACATTTGTCACCCATCTATGGAACGTCCTTGGTAAGAGCGGCTTAACCTGAAGATTGACCCACTCGCCTGAGAATGAAATACTCTTTCCACAAAGAAACTGTAGAACTCAATCCACAAGCATTAAAATAAAACTAATCTTATCCCATACCATCGGTCAGGCTACTTTTTAGGAAGACTTTAAGATATTATCTTCCTAGCTAAGTTATCGTTTTAGTCTAGTGGCTGAAGAGCTAGATTTAAGTGCTTTAGCTGGAGTGGAAGCTGAAGTTAGTAAAACATATTTCAAGTGAGCTGAGAATAACGTCTCATTTTTGATAAGATTTATAAATTGCTGCGCTTCTTTAAGCGTTAAATTCTTTCGCTTGCTACTTCTTTGTTTATTAGCTAAATCAGTGTTTTGTATGTTGTCTTGTTATTCTGTAAAAAGTAAACGTACTGTTCAACCTCACTTAATTTTGTAACTATTACAATTTCAGTGCAGTTACATAGTCATCACGCTAGTGATCGTCACAGGCTTCGGCAGATTTACCTAAAAGTTTACTTACGTTTTAAGTACCTGTTATATTAAAGATTACAAGGGGATCTGAAAAATTCTAGGTGGACAAACACTTACTTCACTTGCCTTTTTTTGGCGGGTGGAAAATCATCAAATAAGGGGTTATAAGAGCGGGAGGGGTCCCGCCGAGAGTGTCAGACTTCTACTGACAAAAAACCACCCATGTCCCTTCTTAGTCTTTTATGTCGAGGCTGCGGTATCTTTTGTGAACAAACCGCAGCCCCAACGGGCCCCGCAGGCCCCGCAGGACCCGCTGACCTAGGAATAGAATGGAACTCACGTTCACCAGTTACGTTTGCGTCTGCTGAACATGAGACTCGTGTCTTTAGGTACTACTACGTACGAGTATGACCTTAATGATATATTTGCGTTACCACGAACGTAATACTTAACTCCACTTTTTACAAATCCAAAGGAACAACCACACCAATCAAAACAAATATTCAGGTATTATGTTTCAGGTAAATTCTGGGCTTAATAATAACTGTCACTCGGGTCGATCATTAGGTTAAGCCGCGCTTGCCTGGGTTGGTCTGTGGATTACAAACCGAGTTTCCTTTGTGCCTCGGAAAGTGGTCCCGGCTGTCATATAAAGATTTTTGGCAGTCGTTACAGGGAGTCAGTGACCTGAAAGTCTGACAACCAGTCTTTCCAAAGGATATCGTAATACTCAGTATTAACTAGGTTGTGGAGGTCAGAAAGGCAGTCGCTCCACGTAAAATACTAGTATTAAGCTGCATCCGGTTAGACTGGAAGCCGACCCCAACATATTTGGGAAAAAGCTTGGCAGATGATGATGATGAATTCTAAGCGGGTTGAGTGTGCGCGGACCTAGTAGGGTCCGCGCAAACTCGACCCGCTTCATCAATGTCCCAAAAATGTTGCATGTTCCATATATTATGCCATAGGAAAAGAGTCTTTCTATGTAAGTTTTCTCCAGAAAAGGCGTCTGTAGTCTCTTTTCGTACAAGTAAATCTAAATATTCATTGAGGCAGCTTTATCGAGCTTGCTTTCTTAGCTGCTCTTTTCCGACAAGAGCTGTAACGTCTCATTTTGTTCAATTAACTCTAAAGACTAGTTCAAAGAGTGGGGGCGCATTCCTCCAGCAAGGACACACTGTAAATCTACATGTATGTATGAGAAAAACCTAAGGTGGAAGCGTCAGGGTAGCAGGCGATTTTTTTACTGTAAAATGGGCCTCCTTGTCACCTCGGTCACATCTAATGGTAAGCGATAGATGCGTAAGGTGTAATATTATGATGAAATTCTAATTTTCTTATTATATTATTATGTTTTTAGCAATTATAAGGTCAGTGTCAGGTTGTAGGTACGTTGATTCAAATAAGATCCTCACCCTGACACTGACCTGCATAGTACAAGAAAGTAAGAATATTTTAATATTGCGGCACCAGGAAAAAAAACATTGTGTTGTTTTTGTGTCATCCAAATAAAATTTCTAGGTATAACAGTGAAAATCAATTTACCTCACGTAGTTAGCTATAATGAAAATTAAAACAAAACAAATAATGTTTCAAAACAAAAATAAATATTTATGACATCAATAAACATAACAAAAGAAAAAGTCAAATCTTAGTTACAAAAAATAACACTCAAAAGATCGTCGAAAGAAATTTTAATAAAAAAAAATACTTAAGCAAATAAACTTGGAAGCAATTATTGGTTTTTGTCGTTTTGTTTCCTTTATTTCCGCCATTTACATAGCTTTCGTAGTCGCGGACTATAAATTTCAAAATGGGAGCAATAAATTTCTTATTTTACGCTTTCCGTGGATATTTAGCGATATGAACCGGAATAGCGGAATATCTCTTTTATTGTCTTATAGATTATCTTTATTTCTGTCGGTTTATGTTATATGAATGTAATGGCTGTCTTTTATTGTGGTGTAATATTTTGTAGGAGATGCAGCTGTAAAATTTTGTAATAAAATTATCGTGGTTTTATTGTTCGTCGTAAGATTTTTGATTAGCTTATTTTAATGTGTTGCTTATGCACGAATGGAAGTAAAATGTAACTCAATTCTTTTTATTCCCTTAATAAAGTTAAATTAAGCTAATCATAATTCATTGGCTTAAAAATAAATGACAGTGTAAATAATAAATTTCACTGTTCAACAGTGAAATTTAGTGACGGGCATGGTTTATAACATAATCTTAATAAAAATAAAGTTAATTCGTGTGTTTAATTGGTAGTGTTTTTATTTATCCCATACCCAGCTCGTAACAATATGCCATACATAAAGTAGAACAGACAAAATGATACATAATTGGAAGTAAATAAACAGTACAGAAATATGTAAAAAATTACCAAAGAGTTTCATACAATATTGTGATGAACACTTCTTTAATATTCATTCTAGTCTACCAGCCGTAATGGTGGTTATAACTTCGTGGGCGTGGAAGTTATTCGGCTGAGAAATGACGTCTAAAGGTCAAAGTCTTGGCTTTACTTTGACCTTTGGACCTCGTTTCTCTATCTATCTATCTACATAAATAAAAATAATAGTCCTGACTGACTGACTCATCAACGCCCAGCCCAAACCTTTGGATCTAGAAAGCTGAAATTAGTTTATTTTTCAAAGTTCTAATGAAGACAAGAAATAAAGAAGGATTTTTTGAAATTCAACCTCTTAGCGAGTTTAATACGGAATGAAAGTTTGTAGTGATATTTTTCGAAATCCACGAGGGTGAAGTCACAAGTAAAAGCTAGTCTGGTAACAAAATAGCTTCAATATTTCGTAAACCTACACAGATACGCAAAAGGAAACAGAAACATGAATATTAATAAAAGTTGGGATTGAAATTTTCAACCAAAACGAAAAGAAGCTTTTAACGTTGTGTAAAAATTTACGAAATCACAAAAGGAGGATTTTCCCTTCCAAATGGTTAAACTTCTAACAGATTGTTAAATTAATTTTCTCCTAAACAAACAAGCTTATAATATCTCCTTAACGTTGAAATGTATATTAGGTAGCTGTTTTCTTTTTACAGAGTTTCCGAGAAAATAGGATAAAATATTTAATCATTATTACGTTACCGTTTTGAAGTGCCCTTGTTTTGCCAGTTTTGTTGGAATTCAGGTTCAAGTTACGAATAACACTTCAGTAAGTTTTTGGTATTTAAGCTAGTCTTAACAAAAAAGGCAAAATGTAAACTTGATACTGAACTTATCGTTACAATAAAATGTTTTATTAGTTAACGATGCTTGATATTCTGAAGTATTTCTTTTAAAAAGCCTCAAGAATTTCTTAATCGTATTCCGGGCCTACTTTCGTACCTTAAAGGGATGTTAACTATAAAAATCTAATTAGTCCGTCAGATAGATTTCCAAAAAATATTGGACACGTATATTTTCTTTTTCACGTAAACAAACAATGAAGACCATACAATGCTTTAAAAACTCGTGTGACGTCATTTTCCGAGACATTAGTATAACATTATTTAGCAGTCAGTGACGTCACAACCCCCCACTCAAATCTTTGACGCGTTTTATCTTCGTCAATTTTTATTGATTTGATAAAACAAAAAATACGTATCCAATATTTTTCGATAATACGGGCTAATTTGATTCACATTTATTAAGTCAGTAAACATCCGTTTTGTAAACCGGGACCAACGGTTTAACATGTTTTGTAAACCGGGACCAACGGTTTAACATGTTTTGTAAACCGGGACCAACGGTTTAACATGTTTTGTAAACCGGGACCAACGGTTTAACATGTTTTTCGAGGCACGAAGAAAAACTCGGTTGACCTGCTGCTGTTATGATTTAGAAAAACTCGGTACACATTGATGGTGACACATCCATGGTTGACCTGCTGCTGTTATGATTTAGAAAAACTCGGTACACATTGATGGTGACACATCCATGGTTGACCTGCTGCTGTTATGATTTAGAAAACCTCGGTACACATTGATGGTGACACATCCATGGTTGACCTGCTGCTGTTATGATTTAGAAAAACTCGGTACACATTGATGGTGACACATCCACGGTTGACCTGCTGCTGTAATGATTTAGACGTACACCCATACATACATAAACTGATTAATATGTTTTAAGTCAGTAAACATCCCTATTTCTAGGGTCGTCTCATTTTACACTAGAGCTAAATCCAGCAAAATCAGGGTACACTTCTGCTTGGCCCTTCTAAAAGCTGACATGTTGAAATGGTGTTTACTTAAAGCAACATCAAAGTCTTTGCCCATAAATTTTCTATTTACTAGCGCCTTTAACCTTTACATAATAAGCCTTATACTTACTCGCTCACCTCACAAAGTACATGGGAACATAAATTCTTAGCGCATTGCTCACGTACCAACTTTATACACATCACTCTGACATAGACTTAAAAATTGTACTCCGCCGAGTAAAATAGAAAACGTGTGTTGCTTGCTATATAGGTTTCCATGTTGTTACAGTACGACTTAGCTTAGAAGTTACATTGCTAAGGAGGAGAGTAGGATATATTGTGCAACAGATGATTTATAATGTTGTTGATTTTAGGGGACTGTCATGTTTGAAGAGCCTGTGGCTAAAAATCAACAGCCTTTCGTAACTATCTTCAAGTTACATTAAATAAAAAATACATTGTTTATTCATTAACAACAAAAAAAACAACAATAAACAATTGATGATTGGAGCCTCCTTTTAAGTAAAAAAAGCGTGTATTAAGAGACACACAGTTAGTTTAACGTAACATTTTGTTTTTTCATTATTCATGTGTTTTTTGTGGGGATGTGTGTGTTTTGTGAAAGTGTGTGTAGGTGAGTGCATGTGTGTGTGAAATGGGTTAAGCTATGTGCTGCAAGAGCGCCTCAGTATCATCATAAGTAAATGGTTTTATCCAGGTTAAACCTCGCTTGCCTAGTTAACACCCAATACTTACCAAGTTTACTTCATGATTTGGAAAGCACGTTAAGCAGTTGGTCCTGGCTGTCAATTGTAGAAATTTGAGAGTCTTAACAAGTCGTTCTATTTATTAAATTTTATTTTCTGTTAGTGACCCGAAACTTTGGCAACCGGTCTCGCCAAGAGGCCATACCAACTCGGTTGTGGAGGTCAGATAGACCCCATGTAAAATACCAGCTGACTGAGTGAGTTTGTATGTACCTATGTAGTGTACACCTATGCAACCTCTAAGTCGTGCAAACTATACTTTACGTGAAATGGCGTTTTAGAAACTTTTTTATTTAAGTTATACTTTGTTGAATGTTGTAGGTGAGAAATGAAAAGCTCCGGTTGTTACAAATGATTCTTATTGGGATGTTTTCTCTTAATTTTTTTTTGAAGCAGGTTTTTATTTCTTGTGCTTTTTTTAACCTCATTAAATAGTTATGATATGCTTTTAAAACGGTGAGGGATAACATCGATGTCTTAGAACCAGAAAACTCAAAGACATGTGACATGATGACATCTACCAACCCGCACTGCGCCCGCGTGTTGGATTATAGCCCATCCCTCTCTTAGAGAAGTGGCCTAAGTCCCTACAGTGGGAACATTATAGGCTGAGGAAGATGATAGTATGATAATTTGTATAAGTTTTACCATATGGCATAAAAAAATTGGTTAGTTGGTTACGTTGTAAGTTTAAGGTAGGTACATGTCTTTAACTTTTTTTTTTTTTTGGTGGGTGTAAAATCATCGAATAACCCCTCCCGCTCTTGGGCAGAGCGAAAGGGAGTGTCAGACTTCTACTGACTAAAAACCACCCATGTTCCTTCTTCGCCCTCTATGTCGAGGCCGCGATAACCGTTGGACTACCCGCGGCCCCGACAGGCGTCGGCCCTTTCGGGCCCCTCCCATGTTGCTGACATCTCTTTGAGGCGCGCGTGGAACACGAACGCGCCGTCGACACGGCCTGTTTTCGTCGTGAGACGGACGGACGGCGAGTTATCCCATCACTCACCGTCCACAGGCCCGCGTCTACGGTGGCCGGAGGTCATCGCGGGACATGTTTTTACCTTGATTCGCAACTGTTTTATTCGTAAAAAAAATAGGGTTTTAATTTTCATCTACTGACTAACTTAGTCAAGCTCGGCTTAACCTGAAGACCTTTTCGAGTGGCTGTTATTATTTAGTTACAAGCTCCAGGGTTTCTTAATATTTAGCAAAAATAAAAACTTTGAATATACAACCTTTTAATACGACTATCATAAGACAGATTAAGACGGAGCGCCCGTCGGGGTTGCGGGATGTTGTAAGAGATAGGCGGGCTAAGAAGGAACATGGGTGGGTGGTTTTAAGTCAGAAGAAGTCTGACACTCTCTTTCGCTCTGCCCGAGAGCGGGAGAGGTTATATGATGATCTTCCAGCCCCAAAAAAAAAAAAAGACGGGAAGTTAGACATTCCATGAAGACAGATTCCATCATCATCGTCATCATCATCATCACCCCGTGTTATTTAGGGTAGGCGCAACACGTTTTTTAATTTTCCTTTCGTATTCCTCACAAACTCAATACATTAGTATTCCTCACAAACTCGATACATCTTATATTTGGCCTCCATTCACCAATATTTATAATTATTCATCACTCTTTTAGTCACTATTCACATTATTTTGTTCACTATGGTTTCCCCATCAAATGAAGTCAAATTCCACCATTCAATACATTTCCCGTCAAATCGTCCATTCTCTACCACTCAATTATTTCGACCCTCAATCTCAAACAGTTGACTATCAAAATATCTTAACAATAACTAGTCGGCAAGCTTTCGAACTAATTGTGTGTAAATCTGTCTTTGTGAGATATTTCGATAATTTGCTTCGGCCAAATTAAATGGGGTTCGCGTGATTGGTTCATCCTTTGAATATAAATGATCGTCAATTTCCCTTGGCCGAGACGTTTCAACGATTATACTGAATAGCAAATTATGCTGAATAAAATGTACATAATAATTAGTGTTGGGATTATAGCTGATAATTTATGAGATGCCTTGTCTTTAGCTGGGATTTTTTATTTAAGAATACGTCTACAGTCTGTTTTTGCCACACGATTTGTGTTTTTTTTCGCACCTAACTAAAACCAAGTCATTTTATTGATAAAAATAGGTGTGTACCGGCACGCTTTTTGAGCGCTCGGCGGAAGAGTAGGGATCGCTGTGCACATCGTACACTTATGACAAATAAAACGCACACTCGTTTATTATTTATTCGTCGTGAGGTGCAGCAGGAGTAAAGAACAAATCCCTAGTGATACGGATATGACGCGATGCGCTACGGGCCAATTACTGCACTTTCCCCGCCCCCACGCCTCACCTCATAAGACAAAAATTTACCCAATAACTAACTTTGCGCAGGTGAAGGTCAGCGCTCTAGAATCGTGCCGATGATTGTATAAAGGATGACATGACTGAGAAGAAAGAAAATTAAAAAAAATGCGCAAGACCTAGGTGCAGCGGTCAAAATGAGAAAGATAGTCGTAGTAATGAGGTTGCATACTGACAGCGATGTAGGTATTGAAGAAAATGATCACGCCAATGACTTTATGACCAAGAGCTTCGATGAACATCTTTTGAGGCTCTCACCAGGTATTTGGATCAACAGCCTGATTGGGCAGGCAGTACTCCTCTATACGGCTCGCATTGTGAGGTGGTTCCTGCCTCTGGAGCCTTAAACACCGGTAGCTTGGATTCTGCTCCCGACAACGAATGAAACTAGATATTTTCTAGTCACAACTACAGACAAATCAATGAGAAGCGAGGAATATTGCCATGTGAATAAAATATCCTTTATACATTAATAAATAGAAATTCCAGAAACTTCTCTGTCTATAAACTAATTTGACATTTGATAACGGTTCGTGATACAAAATGGTACATCTGACAAATTATTTACAACTATCCTATGCCTTCGGCTACGCCCACATGGAGTTCCGTAATTTACCTACGTGATTTACCGAGATGAAAGAATATAAACTAGCTGTGTGCCAAACATCCAACCTTTTGAATAGTTTTTCGTGAAAGAGTAAAATACATCCTTCACAAACTTTTGCATTAAACAATTTTTTTTTTGTTTAAAACGATGCCCTACTCTAGGAATTTCTCCTGTATTGTGTGTGCATTTACAAACATTCAAACTTCACATACACAAAATACACCCAGACCCGAAACAAATATCTGTAGGCCATACAAATACTTGATCCGTGCGGGAATCGAACCTGCGACACCTAGCGCAACAGTCCAATCACTCAGCCACTGCGCCAACCGAACCGTAAAGAAAAAAAAATGAGACAAGAGTTATACGTGTCACGTGGAGATGTGGAGGTCAGATAGGTCGCTCCATGTAAAATGACATTTAACTTCCTCCGCTTATAGTGCTACCTTCAAGCACGGATAGATATAGTACTGGTCGCATAATAATATAGTACTCGTATTATATGTTTACCGATAAGTTACTATTAGACCTCCCAAAAGTACTATCGTGTGAGTTATGTTCTTCAGTAGGAATCTCATACAATAGGAAGAAAACTAGGTCATAATTTATAGACGCTTACATTTCCAGCAGTTCAGATGACAGGACGTGACAATGGTAAGCAAAAGTGATAAGGATATTCCATTAGAAAAAATCATGAAAAATTTATAGTTGGGTAAAAAGGTAGCAAATACTTGGGTATTGAGAGCTTGCAACAAAAGGAAAGGGCGGCTTTGGTTATCCAGACTTAAAATAGGCCACACGTCATCCCGTGTCTTCTTTAGACATCGCGTCCGAAGAGATCACTAAATTATTCTCTTCGGGTAGTAAAAGTTACAAAACAGAACAAAAGTTTAGTATTATGCTACATTTAATTTTCGAGGTATCTCTAGCCAAGAAAACTTAACTGTAAATTAAATCCATTATGGATATAGTTTTAATTAAGCTACTTAATTAAATAAAGTAGATACTGTAGAAAAGGTTTTTTTAAATACAGACACAGGTTAAAAATCTGAAGGATTCATAAAGTATAATAAAAGAAAATAGGCTCTGTTTTTGTAAATTAAAGTAATTATCTCATGAGATCATTAGATTTTTTATTAAATAATAATCTCGCAGATGTAATGTTCTACAGCGCCTAACAGCAATTATTGTATAAAATACTTTTCATTACTAAACATTATCACTGGCATTCTCTTCAACTAACATAACATCAGCCTTACTTACTAAGCTATATTATATTCTAGAATGGCAGATAGGACTCCCTTTTTCTCAAAATTTCCAAGTGAAGGAAGCCGTGGGCAACAGCCTTCTTGTGTTTAGATCTTAACATACCCCTTTTGCTGCTTCTACACACATCAAAAGTGTCTAGGGATCAACATATATTTTTGCAATAACTTTTCTCCTGATTGATATTAATTAAAATTTTCTTTAAGGATTCATCAAATAAAGTGTTTTCGTTTGTCACAGTAACGATAAACCAAGTCACCTTTGCATTAATAAAGAAATTTGCCATTTTCCTAATAAAGGGATTTTTGACATTTGAACCACTAACATCAAAGTTCGAAAAAAAGACTGAAATAACAGTTTTCTTTAAAATTTTATTGGGTAACTTAAACAATTAATAATCCGTGTTTCTACCGCGAACACTAACAACACAAGAACATCGGTTTGGCATACTCAAAATGAGTTCATCCAAATCACGCTGTGGAATGGCCGCCCATGTTCGTTGCAACAACAAAAAAAGGTCTTCTTGCGACTGGATACCCTCCATATTCGGCAGAGCTCTTCTCTGTAGCATATCCCATGCATGCTCAATCGGGTTCAAGTCTGGCGACTGAGCAGGCCAGGGCAGGACATTGATGTTAGCTGCGGCGAGAGTCTGTCTTACAACTCTTGCGGTGTGCGGTCGTGCATTATCATGCATTAACTGAAATAAGGGACCGATTTGCACTTGTAGAGGAACGATGACGTCTGATACAATCGTCTCAGCATAAATTTGAGCGTTGAGGTTGCCTCTGATCCAAATCAACTGAGTTCTTCCGCCGATCCAAATACCCGCCCATACCATGATGGTTCCACCACTATAAGGATGGACTTCCTGGCAGGATTTTAATCGCTGTTGGCGTCCAGGGGTTCTCCAGTGTCGTATACGTCTTGTATCCGGTCTCATACCAAAACGAGACTCATCAGAAAAGCACACGAAACGCCATTGTTCTTCTGCCCAATTTCTGTGTTCAAGAGCCCATTGATATCGAATCCTACGATTGTGCATTGCTATAGGTGGTACCCGTAGCGGTCTTCGGGAATGAAGGTTCACTTCATGCAAGCGGTTTCTGACTGTTTGGTCGCTAATTAAGTTCCCTGAAGAGTGATGAAGCCTCACGGCTAACATCATGGCGGTTATTGTTGGAGCTCTTCGAGTTAAGATTTGAATGTATCGGTCTTGTCTCCGTGTGGTGCAGCGATACCGTCCTCCATGGCGCTCAGCCACGGTACCAGTGCTTCGGTAACGTGTCCAAAGTCGACTGATAACACTCTGACTTGTATTCAGAGCTAAAGCCACAGTACGTTGCCGGGAACCAGCTTCTATCATTCCCACGGCTCTGAGCATTTCTTCCCTGCTTAAATGACGTCGCCGCTCCATAATAACGTTGGTTTTAATCAGTAGTAGGGAAACAGTAGCACTAATAATGTCTTCAATGCGTTGTATGTTTTTATAGGGAAAATATTGACAGCTGATTTTCATCTTTTACTCGAATTTGATTCACAGTTCCTGATTCAAATTATGAAATGCACCAAAAAGGATCCATATAAATTTATAAAATCATAAATTTGTTACAAAGCCACATCTCAATCTCAAGAAATCCGCATAAAAATGCTTGATCCCTAGACACTTTTGATGTGTGTATTTTCTAACATAACACTGACTTTCACAACAAATATTTCCAACACAAACAGGAATCGAAACAATTTAATTGAAAAAAGTTCACCCTCAGCAGAAACCAGAAAGTCATCCGAGTACGCCAAAAACGTACTCTTTTCAATAAACCTCCCCATACCAACCGCCATGTTCGATTCAGTCGCAATAATATTCAAATATAAAACACGCGGGAATGGTACGTCCCGTTTGGAATGCAATCGTGCGAGAAATTAGGGGCGAGTAAGAAACATGTACACTCTAAATTGAAATCTGTCTCGGGTTGTTGAGGCACGTTGGTGATGTTAAAGTTAGGAGACTTGAGCGGGATTAATTGGATGATCCTGACGATTCTGTACCAGGAAACTTTTCGAACGATAAAGCGTTTGAAACAATTATTGCAACTTATGACAGATTTAATAAGACATTATGGAAGAAAATCAAGCGGAGGCATTGTTTTGTTAGGAAGATTTTTTTAGGAATTTGTCGAAACTGGTAAATAAACTAATCTACATAATAAACAGAGATTGATGAATGATGTTGATGATTTTCTTTTTAGCGTGTCGATGGCAATCTAAATTGTTTCCGCACAGAATCGACGACCAGTAGTACTATTTTTACTGGAGTTATAAATGCAAATAGTTCCTACATTTTACCAAAATAAACGCACTTTACTCTTAACCCTCATAACTTGAACCAACCATAATGCTGTCCGTTATTTCGTGAAGTGAGTTTTACGTCGTGAATACGTAATTCATGGCCACCTTTTGAGGTTTCCACTGGATTTTTTCTTGTACCCTTTTATATATTTCAACGGTAAACCCCTGGTTTGTACAACCCTCATATTGTGCTACTGAATCTTATTGAAAGTGGGTAATTGGGTTTCCTTTGGCCAATATTTTAAAATCTAATTTAAAATAGTATTTTTCAACGGAAAACAAAACATAATAAAGGAAAACACTTACTTTAAAGTATAAAACAAAGGTCAAAATGATATTACAAGTAACGTTTAGAAACAAACTCAAATCTCAAACTAGTTTAATATCAACGAACCAAGATTGAAATACTTAGGCTACTCGTGTTTGGTGTTTATTTTGAGTTTGTACTCGTTACTTCTAAGTAGCAAAGCTGACCAAAATCATCATTATCATCACCACTGCTGGGGATTATTATAGGCATCTCTTTGTGCACCAATCTCAGTGCTCATGATTGTGTCAGCCGTATTCAAGTTTTACCCGTAAACGCAACAATGGACGACCAACTTAAGGTAAACAAAAAAACAATTGTGAACACAAACCGACATTGATTTGTAATAGATACGCCAGGAGAGACGCTGGAGCGTCTTCTATTAAACGTTTAACTGTCTCTGAACCAAGTAACGAATTGAAGCGAAAGAAAAACAGGAGTTTCGATGTAATTCCTTTTCCAATTGCGTCTTCGACAAAACAGGAAATCGAAATAAAAAACAGTTTATTGCGATGGCCTTTAGTTTAAGGGATTCAATCAGGATAACGTTTTGCTTTAAAGTAAATATCGAACATCGTGTAGCACGACAATTTAATAAAATAATTATTAAGCACTAATGATTTTCTTACGTTGGACTGGTATTGCTTAAGGAGGAATATATCGAGTAAACGATTGATGTACAAACTGGATTGTGGAGGTCAGATAGGCAGTCGCTCCATGTAAAATACTGGGATTCAGCTGCACCGGGCAAGACTGGAAGTCAACCCCTAACATTCCCGCCTACATCTTAAAAGGATGTAATGAATATTTTAAAATACCCGTCCATCACTTTTTTAATTTAGCTCTTTTTACTAGGAAAGTTTTGCGAGTTCAACCTATACCAAAAACTAAGGAAACTTCTCATGTAGAAAACTATCGGCCTATAGCCATTCTTTCATCACTGCCTAAATTATTTGAATCTATCTTACACAAATTAATTAGTAACCAGATCCAACCATTTATTTGCGACTCACAACAACAACCTCCAACAAACCTAACACTTGTAGAGCTCATATCGCACCACTTGGACAAAGGCATACAGGTTGATGTAATTTATTTCGATTTCAAAAAAGCTTTTGATAGCATAGACAATGATGTATTACTATCTAAGCTTATTAACGTTGACTTTTCACCAAAACATTAAATATTTTTGCGAGTTATATGCGTGACCGTCAGCAATATGTTAGACATGATTGTTTTGTTTCGGAGCCATATCACACGCGATCTGGTGTGAGCCAAGGATCCATTTTGGGACCATTATTTTTCGGAATCATGGTTAACGATCTTGAGAAAATCCTCAAACACTCCAGGTGCTTACTGTACGCTGATGATCTACAGTTTCTAGATATTAACTTTGTGTTCCAATGGATCATTGAAAACAAGCTTCTATTTAACACGGCTAAATGCAATGTCATGTCCTATAGTCGTGCTCAACACCCACGAATTGTATAATATTTTTTAGATACAGAACCGATTGCAAGAGTTAATTCAGTTAAAGATTTGGCGTTTTATTAAAATTGAAAGTTAGTCGCGAATCAATTCGCGACTAACTTTCAATGATGGTAGGTTTCACTATCCGTAATGTGCGTGAATTTAACAACACCCTGGCAATAAAATTAGTTTATATGGCTTTAGTCAGAAGTAAATTAGAGGCAGAAACAGAGAAAGGCAGAACCCCTATGAATGTACTCCTTCTGGAGAAGGTTCAAAAGATATTCCTTAGGTTTTTATTATATTATTATTTGTTATTTTTTGTTCCTGTAAAATATTTATATGGACATAGAGCTATAGTTTGATTTAATTTAATTTTTAATATAATTGTTATTTTTTTTTGTGTTTTATAGCATCGTATTAGATTATTCTGTAATGCTGCTATAATTAATATAAAATAAATAAATTGTTGGAAATAGGAGGGTCGATGGTGATGGATGAATTTAGTCCCCTGAAACAATGAATATTGATATAATGATAACCGCTGATGATGCAGAAGATGGCAATGATATGGGACAGGATGATATTGAATTTGATGCACTCACCATCCCTATTAAATAAACAGTTATAAATAAACTCACACCTTTTTTTCCATTGGACCTTCCAGAAACTAAATACAGCTTCCTGCTACGATCGTAACATACTCTTTTTGGTTTATTAACCCTCCTAGATCTGGCTATGCATACGCGCCGAAAGCGCAGGCATGAGAGCAGTGGTGACCCAGTGGTGGCGGTCACGACTTACGAACAGTAAGTCGTGGGTTCAAACCCAGGCAGGTGCATTACCAATCCGCACTGGGCCCGCGTGGTGGATTATAGCCATGCCCTCTCCTAGAAAAGGGGCCTGAGTTCCTGCAGTGGGGACATAATACAAGGGGCAGTGGGAACATAAGGTTTGACACCCATAATACAAGTTCAATCTTAGCTTGGGTGTCAGTAGTGTATAAACCTGTATTTCACAATTCTTGAAACTAAAACTTTTGTAATACTTACGTATTGGTATATCATGCAGTAGACATTGTGAATTGTAATTTGGAAATAAAGATTTTATTATTATTATTATATTATTATTATTATAGGCTGATGATGATACGCACCAGCTGCGGGTAGCTGACCTGAAGAACTTTATCTTTTTAAATAATTTGGTTAAAATTATTAATTAATTATGTCAATAATTTCATGCATAACTGTTTATAAATATGTTATACGTAACAGCCTCCCAGAATAAATCTAGCTCCAAAAGTTTTCCGTAAATAAAAAAGTCAAGGAAACACTAGTAATACGTAGTATTATAATATCTGTGCTAGTACGGTGAAATTAGTGTTTACGTTGAATTGTTTAATAAATAACCCGAGGGTGAACTCTATTGACCTGTACGGTAGACAGGTGAACTTGGACCCCCAATTGTTTGTTTAGGACCAAGGCCGTTTGTGTGGCGTTTGATAAAGGCTTCATATTGTGGATGAAATAATTAGGGCAGACGGGAGGTGTGTTTTGTAGAGCTATTGGGAATTGTTGGTGGATTGCTTTTCTATAAAATAGAAGGAGGAGTGTCTAATAACTGACTTTTATTTATTTAAGACTTAATGTAAACATTACTTAAAAAAGATCAAGATATAGTGACAAAAATTGAATAGAGTATATTTACAAGGATGTGAGTGGCAATGCTGGGACGGGACGCCCTAGTAAGACATACACCGATCTTATTGGTGACGTATTCTAGAAAGGACAGGTGCGTAGTACTCGTAACTGGCGTGCGTGTATGACCAGATGTATGAATGTGAACGAGGCAAAAGAAGTATGTAAAGATCGTAGCAAGTGGCATTATGTCGTTTCAGGCTACCGCCATGGGAAAGTGCGTAAGTTTATGAATGTGTATGTATGAAATAAGAGTACAATAATAATATGTATTTCAAAGCAATCGCCAAAAAAGTTAGAACAGATCGGTCTGTATTGGTTTTACGCCAACGCTACTCCCCACAGAGCAATCCCAGCTTAGATAAACATGATTTATTTGCGTTAAATTATGCGTAATATAATGTCACCCAGAGGACATGACCGTCTACAGACTGCTTAATTTGAACGTATGGTTATGTGAGATACCTACTAAAGATTATCTTTAGTTAGTTTCTTGGGATTGTAATACAAGGCGAACTGCTTCTTAAATGAATGCTTGCTGTTGGAATTAGTATTTAAAGTCCAGTAAATGTTGCCTAGTCTTCGAAAAAATAGGCATTGATTTTTACTAGGATTCTTTGTTAGGACCACATTACCAGCTATTTCGAATTCCCGTCTTAAGTATTTATGCTGTCGCCGCAAACTTATTTGTACAAGTACAACAACAACTACACTCTAGATCTCAATATTGTCTTAAATGATATATGACGCGGAAAAAACATATAAACATAATATATTTTTAATGCTCTCGACTCATGTCAATAGATATAATATTGAAGAAACGGAGAGTCTAATGCCAGGAATTAAAATACACACACATTTCCAAAGTCAATTACAGTAAACTCGTCACATTCGAATCAAATCGATACCAAACAATACAAATGAACCTTCACATCGATTCTCACGGCTGAACGAAAACAGTTACGTTTAAATCTATTAGGTAAGTTACGGGTTGACCGCATTTTGTTCGTTATATTAATGGAGCTTACAGTTCAAATCCCCTTGGGCACGATAAATTTGTAAAACCTTTCCGGGTATCTGTGTTTTCGGGGTAGTTTTGGAATCAAAATATTGGTGGGAGAAAAGTTTGATCTGTTTTAGTAAATTACTTTTCCAACAGGTTTCTATGGGAGTAGGCAGAAACCACAGAAAGCCTGCTACGATCCTTACATACTTCCTTCTCTCAGGCAGATTTCTTTGTCAATGAAAAACAAAACGTTGATCAAAAACAAACAAAATGTTGATCATTAAACTTTAATGAATTTTTAATCTTATATATGAAAAGCCTTTTTTGATATGTACTATTGGAATAGTTTTGACAGCACCTACCATAAAATATTTAAAAAATCCCCATACAAATAGATTCGTATTTCGTCCAACATGACTTTAGTTTCATGTCACGAAAAATAATTATCTATAAATACTTTGCAAAACGAATCGCATCCGTGAAATATCTATACTTTATTGAAATAATAATGGTTTTCAAAATATTTTTTTCCCTTACGTAACATGAAATTGAAAATACAGAAGGCGAAAATTGCTTAGTGTCAACAAAACTGGTGTTCGTGACTATACACCTCTGCATTACCCTTCATGAGGGGAATGACAGGCGTGATGTTATGTGACACAAACCTCAATCAAAGTAATAAAACAACCAGAACCGGAAACTTTCAGGACTACATTTTAAAACGACACAGTAAACTGCTGTGCAAAAAAAGGGTGCAAAAGCGAATTTTTCATCGAGATATTTTTCGAAAAGTGGCAAGTCCCCCTGTTTTGGACGAAGGCGTCCGCTGCTAATTAATTACGATTGCTGTTAAACGAACCGTTGCGTCCCAAGGAAATGGCTGCAGATTTTTTTGTTCACCGGTGTAAAAAAGATTGGTGGGAGCCAATTCCGCGGATTTTTTTGTATCTCTTTTGAGAAAAATTGCTAAAGGAAAGTCTGTTCTTTTCGTAGAAATATTTTCGCAATCATTTTAAAGGTGAATTTAAACTGAATGAAGGTGAAATAAAATCTGTGTTTGCCTTAAGTTTTCATACAACAGTCTGTTACATAATAACTTGAAAAAATTATACTTTTATAATCTTTATGGTTCTGAAAAGTATATCGTAAAGTAGCGAATAACACAGTAAAGCACACTGACTCTATAATTCCACATTATGGCAATAGGTCCTGTCCCATTACATGTGTCATAACATGACGTCTGCAATCCCGAAGGGATAGACAGAGGTCTACTCAGTTCCATGTAATCGAGAGCGAACCACTAGCCGGGTAGAGTTTTTGAATCCGTCGCTGCTACTGTTAATCTTGCTGGATAAACCTAAAACTCTATACTCGGGAATCGCACCTAAGACATGCTCAGCTGTCAGGTTTGCGGCCAACTAGACAGTCAGTTCTATTATATTAGACCTAAACATAATTGACTAAAACTGGCAGTATAAATGTACATCTCTGTCTAACCTATTGGAAAATAGGTGTGATGTTATGGCTAGTAAAGAAAAGCAGATAAATCATAAAAGTATTAATTTTATCTTGTGTTGATATAAGTTATTTATTCTATGAAATCCAGTAGATATGACATTAAAAATCTTAATGAGAATCACTAAACCAACTTCCATTGTGAAAATGTCGTCGAAAACAGCTTTCAGGAAATGTTAAAATACATTGTCGTATTCCCCAATGTAATGTGGAACATTAGAATTAATTCAACGATATGGTCTTCACATATATTATGAAGAAAGTAATGAATTTCTTAACTAGATGTGATGTATGATTTACTTAACATGATCATTATGTTAATATAGCATAATACTGTCGTGAAAAGACAAAGAAAATGTATTTTAAGACTAAATTTATTTTATTTTACCCCGCGACCTAAACTTAGCGATCGGTCGTGCGTGTTCGTAATTGTTTTAACCCAGTCAAAATAAACACAAAAAATCACATTGAGCTGAAAATTGGTGGAGGTCTTAAATAAATCATTATTCATCAAATGTCAGTCTCCACCAGTACCGTGTGGGCTAAAAAGTTATTTAAAGGTCAAAAATATCAGTTTTTCAATTTCATTGACGGTCAGTGTCATCGCCAAACTAGGTCAGACCAAAATTGTCTGTATCATAAAATTGTCTGATCTTTTTAGTTCATTACGAATTATAGTTTTGTAATTTTTATTTTGACTGGACTTTACTCTATGCGTTTGTTCAGACCCTCTAACAGCAAAGCCACACGTTCAGGCTCGCCGTAAAAAATCCGCGACGACCGCATTTCACAGGACGTTCACTTTAGTTAAGACATTGCCCTTGTTTCCTTATGCATAATCTCAAACAATTTAGGGCATTCTCTTTTACTGCTTTCAATCCAGACTTTATACTTCCCAAACTTAGATAAACATCTTATACAGCTTCTCTCATTACCAAGTGATCGTAACTTTTTAAATTATCAGAAAGTAAATCACCCAAAGCTTTCAACAGAGATTTGGATAATTCCTTCAAGAAGATATTTCTGAGTAAATGTTTATGAGGCAAACCTTTTTTAGTATCAAAGTAATGAAAATAATTATTTGAGCCTAACAAGGCCTAAGGATAAGGAAGGAAGTAATTTACTAAAATATCTTCTTGAGGGATTTTGCTTTAGTTTTTGTTATCTTAAGAGGGCTTTGGTCTGAGGACATTGTTGTATTACGTAGTTGACATTTTGAGACGTAATTGCTTTACTCTGCCGCTTTGTTTCATTTTTTGTCTACAAATAGCTTACCTAATTACAATTACTCTATACGAGATCAAATGAAATAGGGTAGTTTACTGACTTCAAAAAATGTGATTCGTCTGTTAAATTGTCGAAAAATATTGGATACGTATTTTTTGTTTTATCAAATCAATATAAATTTACGAAGATAAAACGCGCCAAAGCTTTCAATGGGGGTAGGTGACGTCACAGACCGCAAAAAAATGTCACACTAATGTCTTAGAGCATGACGTCACACGAGTTTTCAAAGCACTGTATCATCTTCATTGTTTGTTTACGTGAAAAAATAAAAAATACGTGTCCAATATTTTTTGGTGATCTACTCGTATAATTATGACGGACTAATTAGATTTTTTTTTGTTAACTAGGGTAGTTATGGAGTGGTAAACCTTTTTAAGATGTTTTTGGGGTTTGCTTGAGGGATTTTTGGGGTTAAATGTGAGTTTTATAGTACATGTTTAAAGCAATGACGTATTATATATAGACACGTCATGAACTAACATGGCGGCGCTTCAAAACGGCGAAAATATTATAAAACTACTTTTACGCATAAAGAAAGGGAAAGAAAATATGACACCGTACAGCGGGATGCCTGTTGATGCCTGTTGTCTTTATGTTTTGCGCAGGTTATTAAGAACAAACGTAGCATCGCGCGAGAGGTTGGTGCGTAACTAAGCGCGATGTGGCCAATTGGCTTCATTTCATGCTGTCATTTTTGAGGGCGGACAACGTAATTATAGTTTTAATATATCATTGTTTAAAACTATAAATATTGTTAACTAGTGCGACTGCAGAGCATAAGGTCATGGGTTCAATCCCCAGGTTGGACAAAGTGTTATTATGTTTATCCATCGGGAATATCTCAGTTCACAAGCATTTAAACTCACAGACACAAATACCCAGACCCGAAACAACTATCTGTAGGCCATACAAATATTTGTTCCGTACGGGGATCGAACCCGCGACACGCAGCGCAGCAATCCATTGCTTGAGCCATTGCGCCAACCGTGCCGTCAAATATATAATAAACTAACATATTTAGCAATTAACATAAGTACTTAGCAGTGATGGCCCAGTGGTGGCGGCCCCGACTTACGATCAGTTGGTCGTGGGTTCGAACCCAGGCAGGCGCATCACTTTGTGTAATTTATTTCATCACCACTACTCTCAAAACGGTGAAGAAAAACATCGTGAGGAAACCGGCATATCTTAGAAACAAAACTTCGAAGATATGTGGAGTCTACCAATCCGCACTGGGCACGCATGGTGGATTATAGCCCATCCCACTTCTAGAGAGGAGGCCTGAGTCCCTGCAGTAAGAACAATATAGGCTGATATAACAAACCAGAAACCTTAACTTCAACTTTTAGTTAATCGTCAATTATTGTATATAATTATGTGGGGGCTTGTAATTAGCAATGTCATTATATATTTTTGTTTCTATTTTTATGTTATTAGTCTGTAAGCCTTCTTAAAAGTAACAAAATAAAATAAAATAAATAAATAATAATCTAATCTATAATCTATTTCATAGCGTGGCGTGGCGTGGGCACACATAACTGGTGAATAGAAACTATCTCTAAACCATCGGGGACTACCACTGTGATGTTATGTTTTAAAGATACCGATCACATTTGTAATTTTACTAGCTTATTAAACTTGAACTTTCTGTCTAATATTATCTGGTTACTTTTACAATTTTCTCATCTGTTATGAAACAATAACAAGAGAAAAATTATCGATAACTTTCTAAAACCCAAACCAACGACGCTAATTTTACACCATTTCCAACAAAAAATAATGTCATTTTAATTTAATATCTCAATCCAGAGTCATAAGGTTCTAAATCTCTCTGCATTATTATTCTGAAACAATTATGATTTGAAGAACTCAGCAATTATAAAAATAAAAGTCATTTATTACCTACTGTCTTTTTATTAACTGGACATTAAATGTTTCATTAATACTTTGGACGGTTTTTTGCCTGAGAAAGTTAATAAAATTCAATTAGTTGGTGCGACGTGACGGTAAAATGTATTATTATGATTTAAAATCTTGGGCTTTTTTATAATAAAGTACTGTAACTGCAACTTTTCATGAGTTTATATTAAATTAAATAATGAATAAAAGAAATTTTCAAGGAGATCGGCTTGATTGATCTGACACAATGACATTTCTAACGAATAATGTTTGTTTAAGTACCCTTAAGGAAGGCTAAAGGCATTTTGACTCTTTTGCTTTTTTGGTCTAGACCACCGGAGACATCGAGTCGTACCTGCGAAACGTGACTTCTTCAACAAAAAATTACTTGCACTAGGCCCTTTGGTCGTGCACGTAGGCCAGTTGCGAAAACTATCGCACTTAACCTTTCTAAATAACTCTCCAATCAGTTTATGTCCTTCCAGAGTGTTACTCATTTGCCCTGTTAATATGTATGTTAGTTCCCTTCTTTCCTATCTCTTTTTTTACTGTTAATTCTTTAGTATTTTTTTATTTCTTTTCTGTTGTGTGCACTTGTGGCATGTGCTTAATAAATATGTTTTCTTTCTGTCTTCGTTGCCTTTCCCTCACTGCTGAGGATAGCAACCACGCCTAACACGTCTCCAAGTCGTGCGGTCTCTTACTGTGTGAGCCGCTTGGTACACGTCTCCTCCAACAGCCTTCTTGATTGCATCTGACCATATTACCAGTCCTCTGCCTTGCGTGCGTCTTCTATCACACCACGCTCGTCATGCTTTGAGTCGCCCTTTTTGAAGCAAAATCTTCAATAACTCCTCTCACTCTGGGTGGAGCAGAAGGGAGTGTCGGACTCTTACTGACTAAAATCCATCCGTGATGCTTCTAGCGTGATGCGTTTTGCATTCCAGGGCCGCGGTGACTCCTTCGAACAAATTCCGCAACGCTCTGGGAGGCGTTATTTGCTTTACTAGTGTTATAAAACTGCTGCTGTTCAGTATAAGTGTTTATTCTATTGTTTTATAAAATATTCTGGTTTTAGACGACTACTATAATAATCAACAATATATTACTTTAGCCAAGATCTTTACAAATCCAGTTTAACCAATACAATGTTTTAAAATCCGTAGCCCGCCCTTTCTATCTTCATAGATTCCAAAAATCATCATCACACCAATTTTTGTTAGCAACAGTGTTGCTAAGAAAAATTATCGTTACAAAAATAAATAGGTAAATTAAGATGTTATTCGCGATAAATCGCATGTTATAGTTATTTTTCACATTGGAACCTAACACTAGCTAACTAATAAAAACTCCTAGAAACTTCCTTCTACTACCGCTCAAAAACATAATAAATCACAAGAACAAAAGTACTAAAAACATACTAATCCAAACCACACATCACTCGTCAAACACCACAGCATCTCAAAATAATTCATCACACAACAAGGAGGTACTATCAACGATTGTACCCCGCTTCATTTATCTTTGGACCATCGAAGGAACAAATTAAACACTTTAATACATGAGGCGTGACTAAAAAAGAAAGAAGGGGATGAAAAAAGCGCCCTATCGGGTAGCGGTGAAGATGTTTCGGTACTGGAAGTGAAATACACAACAAATAATTTATGGAAACAAGACAGCACAATAGTTTGAAGGCGCGCCCAGCGCCATCTAGTATGATTACTTGAAGACCTTATTTTGACATTGACAGATTGATTTGAACGAATGAAAATTGTGTGGACGAGAGTGACAGCCGGGCTGTCACTCTTGCGAAACGTCAAGAACGTCAAAAGCCATAATATATTATATTAAAGTCTTTGCGGACTCGTTCAGTTTGAAACAAACGGTGGCGTGGGTTAGACGGTTACGACGGACCGCTTACGTCCGTATTCATCTGCATTAATCTTTGTTATTTTTGTAATTTTCATTGTTAATCATGATTATAAGGCTGCTGATAAAAGACCTGTCTACTTATTTCTAAAAACCTCGTGCTATAACCGACTTTAAGATGAGTGATTCTGGCCCGAAAGGGCCGACGCACGTCGTGGCCGCGGGTTTTACACTAGTTATCGCGGCCTCGACATAGAGGGCTAAGAAGGAACATGGGTGGTTTTTAGTTAGTAGAAGTCTGACACTCCCTTTCGCTCTGCCCAAGAGCGGGAGGGGTTATTTGAAGATTTTACACCCGCCAAAAAAAAAAAGATGAGTGATTCTGATACACCAGTATCAGAATCACTCATCTTTTTTTTTCCACGTGCCTTTAAGTTAATAACCTAAAATTTTGTTCGAAAAGAAGAGTCGAAAATTAAAATGCAAGCCAAGAAAGAAAATGAAGTTTAAAACAGTCAACTTCTATGAATATAACACAATATCAATAGTTCATCATCCACAACCCGATATCACCTTCTGTTTGGTATGGGTCTCTCTTTGCATGCCGAAGCACCACGTTCTTGTGCCAGCCTCATCAAGAATATTCCCATGATCGCAACAATGTCGTCTGCCCATCACACCGCCGTACAACTAACACTTCCCTTTCCAGTTCTTGGACGCCACTTAATCATAGCTTTATCACCTGTCATCACCACGCCTTGCGAGAGATGTCCTGCACAAGTTCATTTCAGTTCACAGATATATTTAATTAAAAAAAAGGGAAGCACCGACCTCAAAAAAAATTCACATCACATACAGAAGGATGACAAAGTCAAATGAACAGTAGAAGAAAACTTGCTTATTATTCGCAAAGTAATACTTATGATTAGATAATTTTAGAAAGTCACTTCACAAACCAAAAAACTATAAAATCAAGAACCCAACTCTTCCAGACAAACTAAATCCACAACAGCCGTTAGCCATCAGTTGCGTTCCCTAACGCCGGCAAAAAACTAAACTTTCGGTCCCCCTAATATCCGGATTCTAAATCTGTCCCACTACCCACGTTTGACGTTTACCGAAACGATACCTTTGATTAGTAATTTTGTATTTCTGAACACGTAAATAGCTAGAATTGACTTGGAATTGAATTGGACGTAAAACGCATTTCGGGGAATTTTATGACTGCGACCTTTTTGGTAGTTCGTCCAGAATTGTAAAAGTAATGGTAAATGAGAAATGGATGGTGTAGCGTAATGGGATGTGAGGTGTAATTAAGTTCAAGGTAAAATATATGAATAGACTTTTCCGTGTGTTTTGAGTAGACAAACTGCTCTGTAGGAAGTTCAATGGTAAAATAAGAAGTTACGTCTTAGTATTTCAAAAGCAAAAGTTCTAAATCGTTGTGTGTTTTTGCAAAGGTGGAACCGCGGGCAGAAGCTATTACTCGTATAGTCATACACTCGAGAGCAATGAATCCGGGTCACTTAAAGAATCCTAAAAATCTCGGAAACTAAAAATGCTAGGTTAATGCAATAAATTGTATTTAATAGACAATGTAATACTCCTTAAATGAAGGTATTAAAACTTCTTAGTTATTGTAAAGTTATATCATAAAAAAAACAAATTTTAAAAAGGCCACTTTCGAAGATGAAACTACGAAATTACAGCATTTGGTTTTGCTTTTGTTTGTAATCTGTCATTTATGTGGGTACATAAACCATGTTGATAGTGCTCTATATTCATTATTCAAGCTGAAATTATGTCGCTTACGCCTGAAGAATGCACCAGAATACTTACAATGCTGGAAACCGGCCGGAGTCAGCGCGATACAGCCAGGACTGTCGGTGTGTCGCTGTCAACAGTACAAAGAGTTCTCCGACGTTACGAAGAAACTGGTTCTAACCTACGCAGACCAGGAACGGGCAGAACCAGGTGTACCACAGCACGAGAAGACCGATACCTGGTGAACACCATGCTTCGAAATCGCTTTCTCACAGGAACTGAACTCACAAATCAGTTTCGACGCCTCGGAGGAAGTAACCCAAGTGCATGGACAGTAAGACGTCGGCTTGCTGAATCTAACTTAAAACCCCTTAGACCTGCAAACGGCCCTAAACTGGAGCGTGGGCATCGTATTTCAAGACTAAGATATGCCCAGAGCCACGTAAATTGGAGTATTGAAGATTGGTCAAAAGTTATGTTCTCCGACGAATCAAAATGTATGCTCTACAAGCACGATGGAAGACACAGAGTGTATCGAAGACCAGGGGAAAGATTCAAGCAAGCATGCATCGAAGAAAAAGTAGCCTAAGGTGGTGGGTCTGTACTTGTGTGGGCCGGAATTTCTTCTGAAAGTCGCACAGAGCTGGTGATCATAGAAAACGGCTCTTTAACTAGCGTAAGATATGTGGAAGAAATCCTCAATGATCACGTTGGTCCATTTATGGTCAATTTAGGTGAGGATGCTATATTTATGCATGGAAATGCCCGACCTCATACAGGTAGGATTGTGAATGACTACCTTCAAGAGATGAACATTACTCGTATGGAGTGGCCAGCGCGCAGCCCGGATATCAACCCGATCGAGCATGCTTGGGACGAGCTAGGCAGATGCGTAAAACAACGAAACCCTCCCCCAATCACGCTTCGTGAGCTCAAAATTGCTCTCACAGAGGAATGGGAGAATATTCCCCAAAATCGTATAAGGAACTTGGTGTACAACATGCCAAACCGCGTAAACGCAGTAATGGAAGCACGAGGAGGCAATACGAAGTATTAAAATTCAAGAAAATCGTAATAAAGTTCAAAAATTTCATGTTTCCTATTTTTGTTTTAAGGAGAGATCAGCAGTTTTTTTCTTTATGTAATTTTGTGTTAATAAAATGTATGGTGACTCATATTTTTTTACTTTCATTTAAGGAGTATTACATTGTCTATTAAATACAATTTATTGCATTAACCTATCATTTTTAGTTTCCGAGATTTTTAACATTCTTTAAGTGACCCGGATTCATTGCTCTCAAGTGTATTAATGAGCAAGTTGAATCTTGATTTTTAATCAGAAATCTTTGTTAAAGTACTAGTAAAAGTTAGAACTGAAAATACTTTGTAACGGAGTAAGGTACTATAAAATAATTTCTAACATTTAAATGAGTTTCTTCTTGGAAAGAAGTTGCATGAAATCCTGACCATTGGAAGAAATGAAGAAAGGCTTTGTTCAGCAGTGAAAAGGTTCATCTCTGTAGAGCCTTCAGCACCTGGTAGTTTAGACCTTGTTCCTGATGTCGATGGGTCTCAATCGTGTCTCAGCGGTAATCACCAACATTACACACTTGTACCATAATGTACCATTATTACAGTAGTATAGAACTTCTACTATTAACAAAAATGTTACAAGCTTCTTATCCAATCCATCAAGATCTACGAAAGCTAAAGACCAAAGCGATGGAGCCAAAAATACATGAACTAATATGCTTGAATCAAGTTCTCCAAAATTAGAACTTCGTCTAGACATCATCTGACTGCACTCTTCAAGAATGTCGCTGAGACGAATCATACAAAAACCTAATTATACAATGTCTGAAGTGTGTGTAACTCGATACCTTCTAGGATTTTTAATGTCCTTTGAAAAACTCGAACCAAATCTTTGATGTGTAGTTTTCAGTTCAAATCCAATTATATGGTAAATTATTTAAAATATTATTGTGGTACATTTTTTTAGTTTTCAATGTTCTTATTTTTTGTATTTTTGAAATTAAGAAAAAAATACTAACATGAATATAAACTCACAACCAAAACTATTTGATTGTCTCGATTTAATTGTTTGTCTAAAAATAGAAAGTTGGATGAACTCGAGACACACTCAGACTAAATCAGAAACTACTGAACGCCACCAGCTGCTATCATATTCCTTTCGCTTCGTCCTTGTTTATAAATCAAAATCAAAACTCATTTCATCAAACTAGGCTGATAATCAGCACTTTTCGAACGTTGAAATTTATTAAATGTATATAAGTAGTTTATCAGCCATCTCGTTACCATAACACAAGCATTAGGTTGCTTAGCTTGGGACTAGATGGCGTTGTGTGAAATGTCCAAGGATATTTATTTTATTTATTTTTTATTTATTAAGTAAGTAAGCAAATTATATAGGTAAGTAATCACTGTCTTCACATTTAGACCTATTTAACCGAAAAACCCTGTCATGTCGTACAGAACGTTCTAGTTCTAAACCACATTGATGTAACGTTTATTGAAATTGCAGAATTACGTATTTTAATTTATTTGATTAATAATCTGGTCCTACGCATGCCACCGGTTGCGAGTACTACGCACCCGACCATTCAGAAGATAACTATGACTGTAATATAAATATATATTGTTATTAATACGTTTTATAATTTACTTCGTTTGACTGTCCCAAACCTCGTTTCCACTTCAGTGTAGTCAGCTCTTTATGCTGACTTGATGAACATTGACATGATTCCAGCTGTACCTTTAACATTTTAATTTTGTCGAGGCTTTGTCATTTTACTGTGAATCTAACTTGGCTCTGTTCCATCTGCTTTCCTTTTAACTTTAGACTAGCATTGTATCAGAATGGGCCTACTCCTGACTTTAATATTGTGCTGAGAACAGAAACGAGGTTGATGATGGAACGACCTAATCCAGCAGAAATCTATAAACTCGCGACTGGCCTGTTGGTCTAGTGGTTAGTGACCCTAACTGCTATGCCGGAGGTCGTGGGTTCAATTCCCACCCAGGACAAATGTTTGTGTGATGAGCACGATCATTTTTTCTGTGTCTGGGTGTAATTTATCTATAATATGTATGTATTTAGAAATATATAAGTATGTTTATCAGTTGTCTAGTACCCATAACACAAGCTCTGCTTAGCTTGGGACTAGATGGCGTTGTGTGATAGTTGTGGAATATTATTATTATTATTATTATTACTTAAGTAGGTTCAGCTATTCGTTGATCGTTGTTCGTTGTCCTTTAATTAAGTATTTTTTTATGGGCTTTACTATAGAAACTAAAATAATATTCATAAAAATGGTATGTAAAACTCCATTATCTCTAGCCTAAACTGCTATATTGCACCATTATTAAACGTAAACGTTTTTCCTGAAACTTCTTAAATCGAAAAAAACTTCCACACTCAATATAAGCCACAATGACTCACATCCCTTTAACCACGTGCTTTAACTTTTTTAAATCGACTTCCATATCGGCAACCCTATCCATTCGTAATTTACGATCTTACCCGAAGTTTTACGACGTCATTCGGGCCACGTCACAAGCACGATTCTGTTAATGAGAATGGGAACTATCAGTCAGCAACTGGCCGGAATCAACGGTATTGGATAGAAAACGGAAAGGATATCTATTTCTGGATTTTATCTTTCTTTCTATGTAAGAGCACGTGCGGTTAAAGTGTGAGATCTCCTTATTCTATTTTACGGGCCTTTTTTTTTACGTGTGGAATAAGGATGCGGATTTCGAACACAACTTAATACTTCGAACGTTCTAATGAACGTTCTATTGCTCATAGATGTTAGGATGTAGTAAAGTGTTGTGTGGGTTGGCCGATTTCTCGTTTAGTGAATGGGTGTTTGGAAGATGAGTGGGTAGAAATATTATATTATGAAGTATTCGGGAATAAACCAGGACAGGATAAATCACCACGTTCTATATTTTTGAATAATAATGTAAGATTGACTTAGGTCTGTCTGTATTGGAAGCTGATTGTATAACATTATTTATTATACATTCCATAAATAAGTAGATATTCCATATTTCTGCTCTCAATAAATAATGGTTGTTTTGTTTGGTTTATGGATTTCAATAAAATACACATTTAACGTATTTTGTTAACCCATTATGATACGAACAATTGAAATGAGATCAAACGGTTGGAATGATGATTCATAGGACTTCCTCTGAAAAAGCATTATTATTTTCTTGTTAGACATCAAACGATATTTTAAATGGATATGCTTCCATAGATCTTCCATTGTTTTATGATGACGAATATTAATGACGTGTTTTGTTCTTAATTTTATTTGATTTTTACCTATTTGGGGGTAATTATTATTTTTTTTTTACTTGGTATATGTTTAATATTGTTATGTTGTAGAGTTATTGGGCTTTTTAAACGTATCGCTTTTTTAGACTTCCAACTTTATTTATTGAAGAACGTCTTGTAAACTAAAGATTCTTATTGTATCGGTTTGTTCCGACTTATCTCCAAAATGGATGGACCTATTTTGAAGGGACTGTTACAGACAGATAGCTGATGTCATAAAGAAATTATCTTAGATTTGGCAACTTTTATTTTAGAAAACGGATAAGGTTATCTTGCTGAAAAATTAAAACTTTTGTTTTATTTTTTACAAAATCCGATTCAAAAGAGAAGTAACATTTTTATAAGAATAAGTTACTAGTTTTATATTTTTTACTAAGTTTGCATGTATGACTTAGTTTAACAAAAAATAAGTTGCAAGATATTATGAAATTAAATGTAAAGGTAATTTTAATAAGCCTGAACACATTCCTAAACATGACGAAACATTTATAATTAGAATTCCCGTCTACCACACTCAAAATATACCTACAAAACAGACCACGTATGGGCATTTTTACCCGACTAAGGCGAAGCCAAAAGGAAGGGTAATGATTTTGGCAGTCCATGTATGTATGTATGTATGTTTGTATGTTCTACCGTAGCGCCTAGACTACTGAACGTATTTAAATTAATGAGTTGTCAATAGATTCGTAAGAATAACCCGGGTGACTTAAGCTATATAAATTTTATCAATTCTTTTCATGACGGAATTTAATTGATCGAAACTTTTGGAAGAATACTCCTGAACTTCAACAAGGAACAACAGACGTCATACTGACTGCACGAGACTAATACTGGTATTGTTACTCATAGACTGAACCTAGGTCGGATTTGACACGCTCTCTTTCTGCCATAATAGACATATTAACATTTTGAACGCCAGAGGGTTTACGCATTGCACCCCTCCCACGCCAAGGCACAATAATCTATAAAATCATTATTGCACTTACTTACTTAGGTTATAGACGTCGGTAGCGTGTTCGGCACGTTTTGGTTTGTGGCAGTCAAAAGGTTGACAGTTTGTTTTTAACATAACTTAAAGACCCACTATTCAATATCGAATAATGAGATCGTTAATATTCTATACAATGACATGAAATCTTTAGCATTGATTAATTAATGAATTAATGTACATAAACGGAGGAAGTATATTTTTCGAAGATCCACCAACGGGGGATCGGACAAAAGAAACTAATTAGTCCGTCAGATAGATTTCCAAAAAATATCAAACACATATTTTTTCTTTTTCACATAGGCAAACCAGAAACGAAGACAGTGCTTCGAAAGCTCGTGAAATCCTCGAAAACGTCACATGCCAGTACATTTTATACCTACAAATGACGTCACAACCCCCCACTCATGGTCTTTGACGCGTTTTATCTTCGTCAGTTTTTATTAATTTAAATTAACAAAAAACACGTATCCAATATTTTTCGAAAATCTAACTAACGGACTAATTAGAATCATATTTTTTGTCTCAGTCTGATCCCCTATTGGCTACATGACTACTGTAAAAAAAATCACAAAAATGTTATGTTATTTCAAAGAACTCACACAAATAACACGATGCCTGAAAATACACACATCAAAAGTGTCTAGGGATCAACATATATTTTTGCAATAACTTTTCTCCTGATTGTTATTAATTAAAATTTTCTTTAAGGATTCATCAAATAAAGTGTTTTCGTTTGTCACAGTAACGATAAAGCAAGTCACCTTTGCATTAATAAAGAAATTTGCCATTTTCCTAATAAAGGGATTTTTGACATTTGAACCACTAACATTAAAGTTCGAAAAAAAGACTGAAATAACAGTTTTCTTTAAAATTTTATTGGGTAACTTAAACAATTAATAATCCGTGTTTCTACCGCGAACACTAACAACACAAGAACATCGGTTTGGCATACTCAAAATGAGTTCATCCAAATCACGCTGTGGAATGGCCGCCCATGTTCGTTGCAACAACAAAAAAAGGTCTTCTTGCGACTGGATACCCTCCATATTCGGCAGAGCTCTTCTCTGTAGCATATCCCATGCATGCTCAATCGGGTTCAAGTCTGGCGACTGAGCAGGCCAGGGCAGGACATTGATGTTAGCTGCGGCGAGAGTCTGTCTTACAACTCTTGCGGTGTGCGGTCGTGCATTATCATGCATTAACTGAAATAAGGGACCGATTTGCACTTGTAGAGGAACGATGACGTCTGATACAATCGTCTCAGCATAAATTTGAGCGTTGAGGTTGCCTCTGATCCAAATCAACTCAGTTCTTCCGCCGATCCAAATACCCGCCCACTCCACGATGGTTCCACCACTATAAGGATGGACTTCCTGGCAGGATTTTAATCGCTGTTGGCGTCCAGGGGTTCTCCAGTGTCGTATACGTCTTGTATCCGGTCTCATACCAAAACGAGACTCATCAGAAAAGCACACGAAACGCCATTGTTCTTCTGCCCAATTTCTGTGTTCAAGAGCCCATTGATATCGAATCCTACGATTGTGCATTGCTATAGGTGGTACCCGTAGCGGTCTTCGGGAATGAAGGTTCACTTCATGCAAGCGGTTTCTGACTGTTTGGTCGCTAATTAAGTTCCCTGAAGAGTGATGAAGCCTCACGGCTAACATCATGGCGGTTATTGTTGGAGCTCTTCGAGTTAAGATTTGAATGTATCGGTCTTGTCTCCGTGTGGTGCAGCGATACCGTCCTCCATGGCGCTCAGCCACGGTACCAGTGCTTCGGTAACGTGTCCAAAGTCGACTGATAACACTCTGACTTGTATTCAGAGCTAAAGCCACAGTACGTTGCCGGGAACCAGCTTCTATCATTCCCACGGCTCTGAGCATTTCTTCCCTGCTTAAATGACGTCGCCGCTCCATAATAACGTTGGTTTTAATCAGTAGTAGGGAAACAGTAGCACTAATAATGTCTTCAATGCGTTGTATGTTTTTATAGGGAAAATATTGACAGCTGATTTTCATCTTTTACTCGAATTTGATTCACAGTTCCTGATTCAAATTATGAAATGCACCAAAAAGGATCCATATAAATTTATAAAATCATAAATTTATTACAAAGCCACATCTCAATCTCAAGAAATCCGCATAAAAATGCTTGATCCCTAGACACTTTTGATGTGTGTAGTAATAATATCGATTAAAAATGGCGTAGTAACATGCTTAAGAAGTTTGGTATCATAACAACGACAGTCGACCCGAGGTCAAAAATGGACTTGAGTCGGCAGTATACATAAAGGGTGTAAAAGTACCCTTAACGCAAACGAAGGGCACTTGTTCTCCCCACCCGCAACGATATTTTTTTTTTTTTCGAGACCATACCTGGGGACCCCCTAGTTACGGGTACATCAAAGTCAAAGTTCCAAATTTTGCACACCTGAAAATAGTTTTTCAGGTAATAACTTTACTTAAATTACCTCCATAACCCTTTTACTATCCAAAGCATCCACTAGCAATGTTTTAAGAGTGCTTCATTGAGTTTTACCGTAAAATGTGATTTTTAACCCCAAAAAAAAAGTCGTTCCCATGCAAAAAAATTTGCATAAGGGTACTTAGTTTGATGTACAGAGTGCTTGGTTGACGCATGTGTGAATGGTTAATTGGCCACGGGCTGAAGTTAGTTTAATAACAGAGAGTTGTTAGGTGAGCTCTGGACTAGGCATAATAATGCTATGGTTGTTTTGAATTCATTTCTGTAAATACAAATAAAATAAACATAACATCACTCTTGTGATCCCCAAATGGATAGTCAGATGTACACCCACATTTCACCAGTTATATTTAAGTCCTATGAAGTAGGTAGCGACCCTATCTCCATCAACCGGGCACAAATCCAGAAACTGTGACTGTAAAAAAAGTACCCTTAACGCAAACGAAGAGCACTTCTTCTTCCCACCACTGCGATATCTTTTTGTTTTAGACCATACCTGGGAACCCCCTAGTTACGGAGATATTGGGGGTCAAATCTTTCACAGCTGTTTTTGTAAATACTAGTTTTTGGTTAAATTGCTTCCATGATTCGTTTACAATTCAAAGCATCCACTAGCACAATGTTTTAAGAGTGCTACATTGAAAAAAAACCGTAAAATGTGGTTTTTGACCCAAAAAAAAGTCTGCGTACTTACTTTGAGGTACAAAATGCTTGGTTGACGGCTATGTGAAAGGTTAATTTACACCCTGTATATCTCTCATGTGAGGTATGATGTTTTGTTAATTATTTATCAAAAAGATGAAGCTGGCATACATCAGTTCCAAATACTTTTTCGAACAATGCAGAATAAAATGAATTCACTCGTAGTTCATTGAACAAAATGATGAAAAATTAATTTCGTTGCGTCGTTTGCATCGAAAGTAGGGTTACCATTTCAAAATTTTAAAACTCCTGACCGAAATCTGATTGGCCGGTAAATCTGGATTTTTTTTTTTATGTTGTCAGTGGCCGAAAGTCTGGCATACGGTCTTACGGAGGAGTTTCGTGTTACATGGTAGACAATGGGCGAAACAGTGGAAATAGTGAGTCACTCCATTTAGTTTGCTAATAGGTAAGTAGTGTTTTATTTTTCAGTTTATCTACTTAGATAGGAAGACGATCCCTTTGTTCGTTAAAGACTGGGCAATGAATAAATCTGATCTTATGAATCTTCCTTTAACATGCATTAAATTATTTTTAATTCTTTATATTAATTGTTTCATGGTCTCATTTCGTACAGTAGGGTTGTTAACAAGCCGTGTCGACGGCGCGTTCGTGTTCCACGCGCGCCTCAAAGGGATGTCAGCAACATGGGAGGGGCCCGAAAGGGCCGACGCCTGTCGGGGCTGCGGGTAGTCCTCTGGTTATCGCGGCCTCGACATAGAGGGCGAAGAAGGAACATGTGTGGTTTTTAGTCAGTAGAAGTCTGACACTCCCTTTCGCTCTGCCCAAGAGCGGGAGGGGTTATTCGATGATTTTACACCCACCAAAAAAAAAAAAAAAGGGTTGTTAACAAAAAAAAAACTAATAGGCCCTCAGATAGATTTCCTTTTTTCACGTAAACAAACAATGAAGACGATACAGTGCTTTGAAAACTCTTGTGACGTCATATTCTAAGGAATTAGTATGACCTTTTTTAGCGGTTCGTGACGTCACAACCCCCACTCAAAGTTTTATTGATTTGTCAAAAAATACGTATCCAACTTTTTTCGAATCATATATTTTTTAGTTAGTTAACATCCCTTTTAACAAGGCTGGACCAATTCCGGACAAAAAGCCAAAAGCTGGACATATCCAGACAAATCCATACGTATGGTGACTATAACAGGAAGGCATTACGTCCGACGACGCTATCAGATTTTTAAAAACGTAATTTAATTCTGTAAAATACGAGTACTGTTGAATATTACTATTGTGAGCAATATTTTATTGAAACGTTCAATACTTTTGTAAAGTTCCAATATTTTTTCGAAGCATTTGTCCTTTTCCATGTTGGATTTTTACCATTAGGAATTTGGCATCTGGATTTGTGATAAGTTGATGGTAATGGGCGCACCCCTATTAAATGGGACATAAACCTAAGTAGCGAAATGTGAGTGAACTATAAATTGGGTACACGTCTGCCTAACCCTTCGGGGATTTAAGGCGTGGTGTTGTGTATTTGTGTGTTTCATACAGATTTTTATTAAGTTTCTGTTGTAATAAATTTAAATATTGTTAGGAAACCTTAATGCTGTGAAAAAAACTTTTATAATGTGAAGACCGTAGATGAAGACTTTTGACAGCCGAACTGTCAAAAGTAACTGCTTGATCTGTCAAACAGATTGATTTTTGTTAGAGACAGCTCTACGGACGGGCACATAATTTTCGTATCGTTTATAAAGCATAATTATGCTTTTGGGTAAGAAAACCAAAAATCAATAATCTATAAATAAAGTATATATATCTATAAATAAAGTTTTAGTTTGTTAATTGAATTTTGTTTTATTTGCTATTAATATTGTTATAACTGAAAATCAATTCTTCTATGAAATTTTAGGATAGTAGAGCAGCGGTGGCCCAGTGGTGACGGCCCCGACTTACGAACAGTAAATCGTGGGTTCGAACTCAGGCAGGCATTACTTCCACGATAGTGGCGGTAAGTCCCCTCTTTGAGGAGTGGCTTGAGAGGCGCCACGGCGCCCTCACCTTCCGTCTGACGCAGGTCCTCACCAGACACGGTTGTTTCGGGAGGTACCTGCACCGAATCAGGCGGGAGGAAACGCCCGGATGCCACCATTGTGAGGATCGGCCGGAGGACACGGTGGAGCACACAGTGGAGGTGTGCCCCGCTTGGGCGGAGCCCCGCCGTGTTCTCGTAGCGGCGATCGGCGGCGGCGACCTCTCGCGCCCGGCCCTGATGCAAGCCATGGTCCGGGGCGAGGAGGAATGGGACGCCGTCGCCTCCTTCTGCGAAGCAGTGATGCTGGCGAAGGAGGTGGCGGAACGCGAGAGGGAGAGAACCTCTCGTCCCAGCCGCCGCGGGAGGCGCTCCGGGCGTCGGGGGTCCCGCGATGACCTCCGGCCACCGTAGACGCGGGCCTGTGGACGGTGAGTGATGGGCTAACTCGCCGTCCGTCCGTCTCACGACGAAAACAGGCCGTGTCGACGGCGCGTTCGTGTTCCACGCGCGCCTCAAAGAGATGTCAGCAACATGGGAGGGGCCCGAAAGGGCCGACGCCTGTCGGGGCCGCGGGTAGTCCAACGGTTATCGCGGCCTCGACATAGAGGGCGAAGAAGGAACATGGGTGGTTTTTAGTCAGTAGAAGTCTGACACTCCCTTTCGCTCTGCCCAAGAGCGGGAGGGGTTATTCGATGATTTTACACCCACCAAAAAAAAAAAAAAAAAGGCAGGCATTACTTTGTGTAATTTATTTTATCACCGTTGCTCTCTAAATTTCGAAGACATGTGACATTTACCAATTCGCACTAGGCCTGTGTAGTAAATTATAGCCCATTCCCTCTCAAAGAATCCTGAGTCCCAGCAGTGGGCTGACATTAATAGGCTGTTGATGATGATGAAAGAGATGACAGCTTAACAAAATGAAACGGATTTTAATCTCACATCCAATATGATGTTCTCCTAAGTTCCTAATTACCAAACCATTCCGTCCCAAATTAATCTAAGTACCAAAGTTTCAAATCATAAAGAAAATCTAATTATAGCAACACATTTTGAACTTACCATTATATAGCTGACACACACAGTTACATAAACTATAGAGCACTCTTGCGTCCCCAATGTTTCCATCAGTTACCGCTGAACTTCAGTTAACAGTTGAAACCGAATGACATCGGCATACCTCGTGTGAACGAACCCGCCGAGTGTACCCGAGCACTTCCGAATCCGCAACGAAGTCAGCCGAAAATAACTCGACGTAGGGCGCGCACTCCCCTCTTCTTTTGTTCCTATTTTGTAAATCAAAAAATAGAACTAACTGAAGGGTGTTTTGGGATGCGCATGAGTCAGTGTCGGACGGCGCGCCGGCGCGTGCGCAGTTTCCGCCGCGGAAATTTAAATTCCGGAATTCCGTTTTTATTTTCTTTTTCTACTTTTTGAAGTGGTGTTGAGTGGCTGTGTTGGTAGATACGGATGTGTGAATGTGACTTGTGGTTTTATGAATATTTTTGGATATTCAAGTATTTTTCGGTATGTCTTGATTTTATTTTTTTTTATCATAAATTACGCCACGTGCTGCAAATTCTTCTCAGATATTTTGCTCATACTAAGTTAATATTTTTTTTATAAATTGTTCAGGAATTTTAGTATTCATTAGAATATTTGAATCAGATTGTTGATTTCCTGTTACCTGGTTAAATATTTGTAGCTGTTTAATATCAACTATGTAACCGGCAAAATATTCTACCGGCACACATTTTTACAATCGAGCTGATTGGTGAGACCTAATTGTATGAAATATTCATAACTGTTTCCGAATTCTATTCGCATCGATGATTATTTTAAGCTACCTGTACTGTATTCCCTAACATTCTGTATATGCCATAACTGCATATACAGGGGGTACGGTTAAACGAGGGACATATTGAAGGACATTAATTTGTGACATAATTGTCCCATGGCCCCAGCACGCTCACCAGATCTCACTTTAGTAGACGTTTCTTTTTTGTCATTGTCCTACGTCAGTTTTAAAATAAGAAGAGAAAATGGAGTATACCTAAAAGCTATTAATCCGCGCACATTTTCTGTGATAAACGCAAGGGTGATGACTTTTCCGAAATGTTTGGTATGATTATGTCTGTCTGTTTTGTTCATATTTTTATTAGTATGATGCAAGCATTTTCTATTGCGGGTTTCAATATGTCCCTCGTTTAAACTAACATTCTGTATGTAAAAAATGCCCATTTTCACAAAGTTAAAGTACTCTGCTGGATTTTCGATGCTTATCTCAGTGTTATCTTCCTGCCCTTATTCCATTATTCTGGGGTCGGCGCAACACGTTTTGCTCTTTCCATTGTACTCTGTCCTATATGTATCGTTTCACTATCCATGTTCCCATTTACCTCTCACAATCCATCCATCTTTTCTTTAGTCTTCAATGCTTAGTTCAGAGCCGTATTTAAATACCAACAGTGACTTTTTGTTCATTTTTCTATATAGTTTTCACTGAGTGTCTTAACAGCGAGCCGCGAACTGGAAGACGTTGCGTTGGAAGGCCTCCCTCTAGGTCGGCCAATGACCTGGTGAAGGTTGCGGGTGGTCGCTGGATGCGAAACGCTCGTGACCGGTCAGTCTGGTGACAGCTGCAGGGGGAGGCCTACGACCAGCAGTGAACGTCTTTTGGCTATCATGATGATGATGATGAGTATCTTAATATGAATGATAAAAGCATCTACTTTTTTGTGAGCAGCGCTCTGGAAAGTATCTCATCCCAAAATTGTTTCAGTTAGCAAAAAACATACGTAGCACGCCAAACACCTAAGATTTAAATAGTTTAGCGACCTCATTATTTGTAAATATCGTAAAAATACGTCATTGGCTCGCTTACTCTTCCATAGCAGCTCACTTCGCGTCGTTTTAAATAAAAATCTTTAGTATATTTTATAGTCAAAGTTCAAAACTTAACATTTATTTGATGAGGCAAAAAGACACATTGGAACTTCAAACCTAAATACATACAACGGGAATAGAATTTATTCTGTTATGCACTCGGTTACCTCGTGGTTATAGAAAAGAACATACACTCACGCTTTTCTCCCATGGAGGTCAGTAGAGACCTTCAAAGCAAGAAGGAACAGTCATTTTCTGAGTACCCTTTTTTTTTTTGGCGGGTGGTAAATCATCAAATAACCCCTCCCGCTCTTGGGCAGAGCGAAAGGGAAGATTTCTACTGACTAAAACCGGTCAAGTGCGAGTTGAACTCGCGTGAAGAGGGTTCCGTACGATGAATATAATATATCTACCTTTTTAGACCATGGACTTCTTATAAGTTTTCCTGTAATCTACAGGTATAGAACTATTTTCTGTATTTTTTTCAAAATTTTAGGCTCAGTAGTTTCGGAGATAAGGGGGGGGGGAACGGTCAATTTTCGTCTATTTTCTTAAATAACTTTAAAACTATTTATTTTAAAATTATTAAAAAAATATATTTGAGACCCTCATAGTAAGTCCTTTCATTTGATGTGTCTTATGGTACAGTTTGCAAAACTTTTTTTTTAATTTTCATATTTGCCCCGTAAAAGCGACCCCCATATTCAAAATTCATTTATTTACTTTAGCCGTACATGTTTGGGTCACAAAAATCCATATGTATACCAAATTCCAACTTAATCGGTCCATTAGATTCGGAGCAAATTGGCTGTGACAGACGGACAGACAGACAGACAGACACACGAGTGATCCTATAAGGGTTCCGTTTTTTCCTTTTGAGGTACGGAACCCTAAAAACCACCCATGTTCCTTCTTAGCCCTCTATGTCGAGGCCACGATAACTAGCGTACAACTCGCGGCCCCGACGGGGATTTTCTGAGTACCCTTGTTCTATCATAGAATCATGCATCGCTTTTCATTAGACGTGATCGATATCAAGAGCAGGTCCAAAGAAGAAAGATACACATGGCTACCAAAAAAAACAATCATTCCAGAAATGGTATAGAATATTCCTCTAAAATAAACTTGGTACCGAAACACGCCCTTAGGCTAGTAATATTTCATTAATGTTAAACTATCTGACATAAAATTATTTGAAACCTCGTAACGCGAAATTATTAAAAGCGGCGCTTAACGAATTAATAAAGAGTAGTTACCGACCTCATTTATATGAATTGCTAGTGATGTGCTCGGTACTTGCGAATATTTCGTGAGCGTAATATCCGCGATGCTTTCTCTAGCGGATTTTTTCTTTTTTTTTTTCATTTATTCTGTCAAACTAACATGGTTACTGCATAAATGTCAATCAATAGAATTCTTTTTATTCACTTTCGTTGTCAAATAATTTCACATACATTTCATAAAAACAGGTAATAATTAGTTATTCCAAAACAGAAAGATATCTTGAAAATCTCACCTTAGTCTTCTTGACGTTTCAAAGTAAGTTTTTAAATACCACGACCATCACACCACTGTAAATAAATACAAATTTAAAGATTTTATGTTTTTTTTTATTGAGGAGTGTAGTGCCCAGTGGTAGCGTCCCTGACTTAGGAACAGTAAGTCCTGGTTTCGAACGCAGTCAGACGCATTACTTAGTGTAATTTATTTCATCACTACTGTTCTCAAAAACGCTAAAGGAAAACATTTGTGAGATAATACCCTATAGATTATAGCCCATTACTTTCCCAGCAGTGGGAACATTAATAGATTGATGATGGTGATGATGACACATAGGTGAACACCATTATAAATGCTGTAACCATTTCATATCCGAAAAATGAGCACAACACTAGTGTTAACGTTAATAATTCGCTCGTCCGTCCGTACTGTAAAGGGGCCAACAGACGGTCTAAAGCGGTCGATAACATTTACAAAGAATATTTCTGAACATTTGCACCACACATACTAATCATACATACATACTCAACACACATACATACATACATAATCAGCTTATCACATTCCTACCAGCCAGCAGGCAGTAAAGAGGTCTTTGTCACAGGCAGTAAACCTCTTTTCTATGACAGATATGGCCTAATCCATCACACGGGTCTAGTACCCACGGATTAAATATATGTAGTATGTCAAAATAGCATTGCGCCGGTATCCCCCGAAGAATAGGAATGTTTACTGACTAGAAAAAATGTGATTCTAATTAGTCCGTTTGTTAGATTATTGAAAAATATTGGATATGTATTTTTTGTTTTATCAAATCAATAAAACATTGACGAAGATATAACGCGTCAAAGATTTGAGTGGGGGGTCGTGACGTCACGGACCGCAAAAAATGCCATACTAAGGTCTTAGAATATGACGTCACACGAGTTTTTAATGCACTGTATCGTCTTCATTGTTTGTTTACGTGAAAAGAAAGAAAAAATACGTCTCCAATATTTTTTGGAAATCTAAGTATCAGAGGGACTTATATTTTTTTTTAATTAACTACCCTATTAGGCAGAGGTGTACGTAATAGTACACCCATATTAAGCCAGTTATGTTTCACTTCCTTGTAAAAGAGGGCAAGCATATTGCCAGCAACAGGCCTCAAATCTGGACTCCATGGCTGTTACTGAGAAACTTCATGTTGAAAAACACAGTTGCACTTGGTCCGACCCGGGAATGAAACCTCTGGGGTTCGATTCCGTCTGTTACATTATTGAAAAATATTATAATAATATAATATAATAATATAATATTCCACAACTATCACACAACGCCATCTAGTCCCAAGCTAAGCAGAGCTTCTGTTATGGGTACTAGACAACTGATAAACATACTTTATATATTTCTAAATACATACATATTATAGATAAATTACACCCAGACACAGAACAAATGATCGTGCTCATCACACAAACATTTGTCCTGGGTGGGAATCGAACCCACGACCTCCGGCATAGCAGTTAGGGTCACTAACCACTAGACCAACAGGCCAGTCAAAATATTGGACACGTGTTTTTTGTTTTATCAATAAAAAATTACGAAAATAAAACGTGTCAAAGATCATGAGTTGGGGCTTTTGACGTCACTTTGTGGGTAAAAAAGTACGAACCTTGTGACGTCACGCGACTTTTCGGAGCACTGTATTGTCTTGATCTTTTGTTTACGTGAAAAAAGACGGGTCCATTATTTTTTGGAAATCTATCTGACGGACTAATTAGATTTTTTTGGTGGAAAAAATATATATTATTGAGACTACTAGACTAAATAATAATATCAAAACTTAATCGAATTTTGTTTTTAACACATGCCAGTTTGCTTACGATGTTTTCCTTCGCCATTTTGTGAGCACTAGTGATGAAATAAAATGCTTACCGTGTTTCGAAGTCACAGACGCTTCCTCTATTATAAGTAAACTATTTAAATTGTTTCAGCCACTTAAGTAAGTTATCGATGTATTGGGAGTTAGAAGATGAGCTCAGGGATTTCCTTTGGAACGAAAAGATAAATAAAGAATCAGCTGTTTATTATCGCTAGTAGGGGGGAGGGATAAATAGGTTATCGTTCTGGTAATGTTGTTATAGGATACTGTGGCCATGTGCTATGATTAGACGTTGGTAGCTGGAGTGGAAATCCATTGTTCGAGTAGATAATTAAAATGGCTGGTTATTCAATGCCTTGTGGCATTGCCGCCTCAAAACCACAAAAGGGATGTTTACTGACTAAAAAAAATATGATTCTAATTAGCACGTCTGTTAGATTAGCGAAAAATATTGGATAAGTATTGTTTATTTTATAAAATCAATAAAAATTGACAAAGATAAAACACGTCAAAGATTTGAGTCCCCCACTCAAATTTGAGACGTCACTCACCGGTAAAAAATATCATACTAATGTCTTAGAATGTGACGTCACTGTCGACTGACCGTGTCGACGGCGCGTTCGTGATCCACGCGCGACTTAAATAGTTGTCATCAACATAGAATGGGCAAGGGCCAACGCCCGTCGGGTCTGCGGGTTGTTCGAAAGAGATACCGCGGCCACGGCACAAGGGCTAAGATGGAACATGGGTGGTTTTTAGTCAGTAGAAGTCTGACACTCCCTTCTGCTCTGCCCAAGAGCGGGAGGGGGGGTTATTTGATGATTTTCCGCACACAAAAAAAAAGGTAGTGCTAGGTACAACTCTGTCTATACCTTCAATTCTCAGAAGGGGCAAGCATGACACTATTTATGTTATCAATCAATAATAATAATAATAATATTTTTAATAATAATATTTTTTTATTTCCAAAAATAAGTACAATAAGTAAGTAAATTAATACAACATAATTATAAATGACAATGGTAAATTATTGTACAGTGGGGCAATTACATTAGCACACTGATTCCCAAACTGAGACGAGCTCGTATTTCGGGACTCGGCAGCTCTCCGCTCTAATGACATTACAATATTATCACCAATTTATGTGCAACATTTAAACTTACATTCAAAGTATTTACCTATATGTACCTATACATTACATTGGTATACAATACAATTTTATATGTATTTATGTGCTACAATTTAATAAGACTAGTTCCACACGTAGTAGATGTAGCAATAAATTTAATTATTAAAATTAAAATTATATTAAAAGTATAAATTATGTTATAATCACAAACATAACATAACATATATTTTATTTAACAATTCATAAAACATTTTATTGTGTAATGAATTACAACATCTATTATGAAGGTAAAATGATCGCAAACGTGAAAGTACAAAAAGCAATAAATCTCGATGATTACCGCCCTTTTAAGTATTAGCTAATGGTTTTAACTTTTAATTGTTGCATAAAAATACTCGATGTATGTACACAATGCGGTTGAAAAATGAAACCAACAAAAAGTATTAAGAAAGATTATTTAACTATCAAAATATATGTCAAGACTAATAATAATTGTTTAGCACCAATTTTGGACGGTATATGTATATTGATTTAAGTTATGAACATACGATGTACCAATAAGTTTGGATAGACTAGTTTGATCGCAATTTAAGTGCAGGTTATTTGCTGCAGTTGCAATCTAAATAAATAAAATTGAAGTGGAAATGTTGAAATAACAATTTTTTACTGAATGTATATAATAATAATAATAATTAATAATTTATTTATTTCAAAAAATGGAATTGCAAAGTTTACAGATATTGCGTTTAGGTATACACTTTTAGGTTCAATTTCACAATAAAAACGGGTGAAGTACTGTTCTCCTAGATAGGCTAATATTTAGCCTGTGTTAAGGAGAGACAGTGCCGGTCCCCTGAATTGCGGATTATTATAAAATATTATGGGTCTAATCACAAAATTTTGAATTTCAAGTTTGAAACAGCATCTGGACATAAGTGTAGTTACTGCACAATAGTTATTCCATAATAAAAAATAGGATTCAATTCATTCACTTATGTAAACAACAATTCTCAGAGACAATACATAGGTAATTGTGATAAAAGACAACAATATTCAATAAATTCAACAACAATTAAAATCACATTCAAATTCAAAATCAATATCAGAATTAAAAACAAAATCTAATCAAAGACGAGATTAAAATCAAACCAAAATTATAAACGAAATTAAAATAAAAACAAATCAATACGTAAAAAAAAAAAAAAAAAAATTTTTAAAAATTATAATATATTCATTATTATTTATGGAAGACATATCTAGAGTGTGTGCGTCTGTGTAGGTGCATTTTTGTGTTAAGTGCGTTTAAGTTTGAAGAGGGTATGAGTGAATATGTGAATAGTGTGCGTGTGTGTGCGTGTGTGTGTGCGTGCGTGCGTGTGTGTGTGTGTGTGTGTGTGTGTGAATGGGTGTGTGTATGCGTGTGTTTATATGATTACTTTGTGAGGAATAATTCAGTGTCATCATAATTGAGATCCAAGAGGAGTGTTCGGACCGTTTTTTTACAATTGTGGAATGAAAGTTTAAAGATTGGGCATTTTGCGTTGATTTTATTATAAAGAGACGGAGCAAGATATAAAGAAAATCGTTTTACGAAAGAGGTACGTGGAGGTGGAACAGTACAGATTCTGTCTTTCCGACGTTTAGAAATATGTATATATGGCGTTCTGGAATGTTGGAGTATAATTGCATGTAAAATGTACTGTTGTCGAACATTCAAAACGTTCCAGGATTTATAAAGTTCGGTCGTAGGAAATAAGATAGGGCGAAAGGTGGCAACTTTAAGTATGGCTCTGTGAGCGATCTCTATCGGCTTCATCACTGTCTTTGCAGCTCCACCCCAGCATGAAATACAATACGTGATTAGTGATTGGCAAAGAGCGAAGTACACATTACGGATAACTGAAGCGTGTGCTACATGTCGCAGTGTTTTAAAAATGTAAATAAGTTTCCGTACGCGGCCGGATAGGGTATTAATGTGTGATTTGAAGTTTAAGTGTTGGTCAATGAAAATACCAAGATATTTTATTTGATCTATTGGAGTAAGTGAAGGGCACTGGCAGGCCTGCTGTGACATACAACTACACGAGTGAGCTTTTAGGGACATAGAGGGTTTTGGTTGGGAAATTGAATTTATTGAGAAGGTCATAAAATTTGTTTTATTGGTATTCAGGGTCAAGGCGTGTGTGTAAAGCCATCTTAGGGTGGAGTTAAATCCCTTTTGTGCAATTGACTGTAGTTCCAACCATGAGTTCGCGGTGAAAGTTATTGCAGTGTCATCTGCATAAGAAACTATTTGGCCATTTGGTATATGTAGGTTGCAGAGGTCGTTAATAAATATGAGGAACAACGTGGGCCCCAAAATACTTCCCTGCGGTACCCCATACTCGATAGCAAGTGTATCGCTATGATGGTTGTCCATGGTCACAAATTGTGACCGGTTTGTAAGGTAGCTTTTAAATAGGTTAAGTTGTGGGCCCCTTACACCATTTCGTTCAAGCTTGAGTAAAAGGGTCGGAATGGGCACAGTGTCAAAGGCTTTCGTAAGGTCTAAGAAAATGGTCAATACCTTTTTTTTACCGTCTAAATTCTTCACTATGTGATCAGTCAATTTGTGTATCGCGTCATTTGTGGATTTGTTTTTACGAAAGCCAAATTGTTGTGGTGACAAGATATTATAATGTTCAAGATAGTGAGTGAGTCTTTTATTAATTAAACGTTCGAGTATTTTTGATAAAGTGCTAAGTACCGCTATGGGGCGATAGTTATTTACGAGGCACCCATTTCCGCCCTTGTAAATGGGATGAATGGCTGCCTTTTTGAACGAAGTAGGAAAAATGGCTAAGTCAAAGCAAAGGTTGAAAATTTGGCATAGTATAGGTGCAAGGGATGTGGCATAGCGTTTTAAGAACAAGGTGGAGATACCATCCCAGCCGGTAGCCGCGTTTGTTCGTAGCATATTTATGGTAGAAATAATTTCTTCAGGATCTGTTTTTTCCAACACGAATGATTGTTTGAAGGTAGATGTGTGGGGGAGTGAAGAGTGGGCAAGTGATGGTGTGGTGTTAATACTGTCTGCAAGATTCCTTCCTATATTTGCAAAAAATTGGTTTACATCATTGCAAGACTGTATCGGAGATGATGATGATGATAACAACTGTGTGTAAGAGTGTTTGGTTTTGGTAGTATTAGTGATATTTTTAATAGTTTCCCAGAGTTTTTTAGGGTTATTCATAGCCTTATTCAATTCTAGAGAATCGTATTTTCTTTTCGCTTTTTTCAATAATGCTGTACAAAATTTTCTGTATCGTTTATAGGTGGTACTGATTATGATGTTGTCAGGGTATTGTTTTACTTTTTTATGCAAACAGTCACGGTTACGTATACATCTCAGCAAACCTGGCGTAATCCACGGTTTCAGAGTTTGTTTCTTTGCGGAGACCTTTATTATTCTAGTGCAGTCATCTATAGCAGTTTTAGTAAGCCTGATAAAGGTATCTGCAGCATCATTCGGATCTGTCATAGATAGAATTGGTGCGAAGTCTAAATCTGTCATAACTATGTCAAGAGCATCATAGTTTATTTTATTTATACATTTTGTGGAATTTGATTTAATTTTCAATTTGTTAAGGCAAAACAGAGAAGAATAATGATCGGTTACAGTTGAATCATAAACAAGCGTCAGAGGTTTAGATTTGGAGCGAATTATAAGATGGTCTAAACAGTTATTACCTCTGGTAGGCTTCGTATGTGCAGGTAAGAATCCATGATACGCCAAGGTGTTAAGATACTCGTGAGTTCGTGTATCTGTTGAGTTATGTTTAATGTCTATATTAATGTCTCCCGTTATTATTACAGTTTTGTAGTTCGACAGCGACTGGAGTATCATATTGAGTGCAGAGAGGAATGTTTGAATATTATCGTTTGAGGGCGATCGGTATATGCATATTAATATATAATATATATAATAATATATATTAATATATATATACAATTAATAATAGTTTTTCTGTTTCTTCATAATTTAAGGACTTAAGCCAATTAGTCAATTTATTTTTCAAATTATATTTATTTAGCTTATACATTGAGATTATTTTGTTAATATTGTTATAAATTCTAGAACTCAATGCGTCATATTGACGTGATGCGAAACTGGTTCTACATTGAACAGGAGAACAGACAACTGCTCCACGTCTTTTTTGTAAAATTTTATTATCAAGGGGAAGCCGAGAATGTCGCCGAAGTATGGTACGGAGAACAAATAACTGTCTAACAGTTAATACTTGGCTTTCCCTATACAGGTCCGTAGTTGAGTAGAGGCGAGGTTTGCCATGTATAACTTTCAGGACGTATCTCTGTGCTCTTTCTAATTGCAAAAACAAGGTTTTATAAGTACCACCCCACGCGGGTATACAGTAGCACAGAACTGATTGGCAAAGTGCAACATAGACAGAATGCATTACTGACAGATCGGCAGAATGACGAAGATTCTTAAAAATATAGAGTAATCTTCTTACGCGCCCTGTTAGAGTATCAACTTGAGTGCTCCAGTCCAATCTCTCATCAATTATAACACCCAGGTACCTTATGCTGGCTACATTTAATAAACGTGGACATGAACAACCGATCACTGAATCCCTGCAGAAGTGAGCAGTGATTTTTGTGGTTTCAGTTGGGGGTGAAGGAGAATTTGGGAGATAAAAACGTATAAATTTAGTTTTACCGATATTTAAAGTTAATAGATTTGAAGACAGTCATACCATTACTTCCCTGAGGTTATTTTCGGCCAATAATTTAGCTACCAACCAAGTTTTTGCATATATTAATAAGACTGTGTCATCAGCGTAGGTAAAAATATCACAACTATCAAGCCTCATGTTACAAAGGTAAATATATTAAAAACAACGTGGGGCCGAGTATACTTCCCTGTGGGACTCCGTATTCGATCTGCTCTTCGTCACTCACAACATTATCAATTTTCACTACCTGAGTGCGATTGGATAGGTAATCTTTAAATATTTCTAGTGCAAGACCTCGAACCCCAATGAGCTCTAGTTTGGATTAGAGGATTGGGACAAAAACCGTATCAAACGCTTTCGATATATCCAAGAATATACCAAAGCACTTGTAACCACTGTCTAGTCTATTAACTACTGCATTACTGAAGTTGGTTACGGCGTCTTCAGTTGATATGCCAGATCTAAACCCATATTGCTTGTTAGAAATTATGGAAAAATTAGTGAGGTACTTTGTCAAACAATTATTGAGTATTCTTTCAAAGATTTTGGATAATGCACTCAACACCGAAATAGGTCTATAATTTGTGACGTGTTTTCTGTCCCCGCTCTTAAATATGGGAGTAACTACAGCTTTTTTCAAGCTGTTTGGGAAAACTCCAGTAGTTATTGAAAGGTTGCAAATATGTGTAATGGGTGCTACTAAGACTTTCTGTGAGAGTCTAATAACTGAAGCTGGTATATTGTCCCAACCTGTAGCACAGTTACTCCTAAGCGATGTAATAATCGCTGAGACTTGTTCCTCGCCAACCGGTTCAATCCCAAGTGAGTTACATTGTGAAGCTTTAACTCCATTATTATGACTTGTTGGGGTATCAGGAGGAACTAGCTTAGAAGCAAGATCTTTTCCAATATTAACTAAATAACGATTGACGCAGTTTGCTGAGAGCTTCGCACTAGCTGATATTTGCAAGAGTTCAGTTGGTGACGGTGACTGACACTTTCTACCTGTAATTGAATTTATAACATCCCACATTGCTTTTGGATTATTTTGAGCTTTGTGGAATTCGTTCTTTTCATATTCATGTTTTAACTTTCGAAGAAGGGAATTACAAAAATTGCGGTATCTTTTATACGTGACCAGAAGAATGCTATTATCATTATGCTTCTTAACATTAATATGCATTTTGTCACGGTTCTTGATTCCCTCAGTGATCCAAGGTTTCAAGATACGTGTACGCCTGCTTATTTTTTTTCGTGTTGCGTACTTAGTAACCACACCTTGGATGACTGAAATCAATTTATCAGTAGCATTATTAGCATCAGTTTCATTTATGATCGGACTGAAGTCGCATTGGTCAATTTTATCTTTAATAGAGACGTAGTCTAAGCGAGTTGTGAACATATGACAGTTGCGGTACAATTTCTTGTGATGTTTTAAACATAAAATGATAGGGAGATGGTCTGTGATATGAGTCTCAAGTACTATAGCTGTTACTGACGTCTCAGTCTTTAGCAATATGTGATCCAGACAATTACCAAGTCTAGTAGGAAATACATGTGCTGGTAACAACCCCAAAGAAACGGTCAGTAGAAGGTATTCACTGGAGTTTCGATCAACATTGTTCTTTTCTTTAATATCAACATTGAGATCCCCAATCACAGCCACATTTTTTATTGATTTTAAAGTACACATTACAGCCTCTAAACTGGAATAAAAATTGCTTAGATCCGTACGAGATGGCGGCCGATAAATACCTATGATTGCTGTATTACCTACCATAACAATCAACCATAACCCTAACCTATGTGTGTCAATCCATAGGTTGCTATTGAAAACTTATGACACAATAGAAGATTAAATCCGTCAGGAACTTCAATATGAACAGAAATGGTATAGTCTGAAATGACTCACTCAAACCATAAATTTTGTATACTCGTATCTAGCTAGACAGACGTCCATAAATCACTATTTTCCTAGAAACAGCGCTATAAACTAAAGCAGGAACAAATGAATTGAATCATTACCTTGACACACAAAAGCAGCTGATGCGTTAAAAGTTAATTTATAAATAGATGACCGCACGCGTTGAATTGATATAGCAAAACTTTCGTTGAAAAAAATGGGGTAAACTGCGTAATACTCGTAGTTATTTAGGTTAATTTTGGTATTCTAGACGGATGCTCGGTTTTTAGTCTTTAGATTGTTAGTAGGTATGTGTGTCTGTCTCGGTTTGCTAGCAGCAGCAGGTTATTAGGACTAGACTTATTATACTGATAGCCATTATTATATATTACTAGCTGTTGCCAGCGGCTTTACCCGCTACAACTCGAAAATTATCCCACGGGAAGATAAAATCGGGATAAAAACTATTCTTTATATTAATCCTGGTTATAAACTATTTGTGTATCAAATTTTATCTAAATCCGTTCAGTAGTTTTTGCGTGAAGAAGTAACTCACACACTCACAAACTTTCGCCTTTATAATATTAGTGTGATTACCATGTTTTATTTCGGGTGGCAAATCATCAAACGACTATTCCTGCTCTAGGCGGAGCGGAAGGGAGTGTCAGACTTATACTGACTAAAACTCATCCATGTTCTTTCTTAGTCATTTCGTATTCCGGGGCCGCGGTTTCTCTTTCAATAACCGAACAGCTCGATATTATATGACCTGAAACTTTATTATTGATCTGTAAGGAACCTACAGGTGAGGTTTTAGATGGAGTTGGGCTAAGTAATACCTGCCAATTGGGTCGATCTTTAGGTTAAGCCGGACTTGGCTGGGTTGGTCCGTGGATGCGTGATCGCCCATCACATACAGAGTTTACTCTGTACCTCGGAAGCACGTTCAGCCGTTGGTCTCGGCTGTCATTTGGAGGTCGTCGACAGTTAAAGGTAGTGAGTGGCCCTAAAGTCACTACAGTGTTGTAGTGACTTTAGGGCCACTCACTACCAGTAACAACCAGTGTTAGCAAGGGGTATCGTATAATTCAGTAATAACTGGGCTTTGCAAATCAGATAATTCGTCGCCGTCAGATAAGCAAATCAGGTATGTCAAATACCGATATTCAGCTGCCTCCAGTTAGACTGAAACAGAGACAGATCATGATTTACAACCAACAAGTTGGTTAACTGATAGATCTTAACATGAGGTTCCTATTTACTGACTGACTCCCTGATAAAAAAAGACGTGCATGTCTAAACAAGGAGAATAAAGGGTTCATCATCTACAGCCATTAATGTTCCCACAGCTGGGACACAGGCCTTCTATCTTTTTGAGAGGGAATGGGCTAGATTCTACCATGCGGGCCCAGTACGGATTGATAGGTGTCACATGTCTTAGAATTTTTGGTTCTAAGACATGACCGTTTCCTCACGATGTTTTTCTTTACCGTTTTGAGAACATTGGTGATGAAATAAATTACACAAAGTAATGTGCCTGCTTGGATTCGAACCCACGACGTAAGTTAGGGTCACCAGCACTGGGCCACCACTGCTCTCTATACCTAAAGGGTTCAGATAAACATAAATCAAGAAAACTAGTAAAAGGAAACCAATAAATAAAACACGAGCATTACACTTGTAAGCTATAGACAGTAAGTTTTGCTTGTTTTATTCAAAGTATTGTCTACTTTATAGTAGTGCCGATAAGCAGCTTATTGACTGTTCGTCGTTCGGAACAACTGAAAATAAGCCAGCTGACATCGAAAGCTTAAACTGATCTGTACTTTCAGCCAGCAGTTGTGCCTAGACTTGCAGGGGTCTTGCACGAGTGCGTGGTGTAAACGTAATGTAAATACGTCGATTTCTGAATCGCTAAAACAATTTTACTTGCTTAAACATTTTTAAATTAAGCGAATGTTATGTGTAACGAATAGCGTCCAAGAAATTTGTAAAAGAAATGTTGGTTGTCCGGCGCGGGCGGCGAGATGGGCACCATCACCGTTACCATCAGGGAATAAACCTGGATGGTGGCACTATCCGTCCATCCTTTGACGATGACAGGCATTTTAATTTCTCTAACATATTTTAAATAAAAGCACCTACAGGCCATCTTAGTTAGCGAAGGAGGTAGCGGAACGTGAGAGGGAGAGAATCTCACGTCCCAGCCGCCGCGGGAGACGCTCCGGGCGTCGGAGGCCACATGACAGCTTTTGGCCACCGTAGACGCGGGCCTGTGGAGGGTAAGTGATGGGCTAGCTCGCCGCCCGTCCGTCTTATGACGACGACAGGCCGTATCGACGGCGCGTTCGTGTTCCACGCGCACCTCAAAGAGATATTAGCTACAGGGAAGGAGCCCGCAAGGGCCGACGCCTGTCGGGGCTGCGGGTTGTTCGAAAGAGATACCGCGGCCTCGACACAAAGGGCTAAAATGGAACATGGGTGGCTTATAGTCAGTAGAAGTCTGACACTATGCGCCAAGAGCGGGAGGAGTCATTTGATGATTTCCTACCTCCAAAAATAAAAATTGTTGGTGATGATGTGAAACGAGTATTTTATTGTTTCAGTATCGACGTATGAAATTACGTCATGTTCACACCGCGCGCTCGTGCTAATGCCGTTTAATAAAAAAACTGACTATTTTCTCATGTAGAAAAGATACAGGCAAGGTATACTTATGCATTGAGTAATTTTAGATTTACGGATTCTCGACAATCTTTTCTTGAGTTGTCAGTTATACTCTGCTCTACCATTTATGATTTTAAAGGGCGTTTAATGTTCTGGAACAAAGCACGATCAGTTTTATTTATTTCCAATATGCTTTATGATCGTAGTAATATCAAACTATGCCAAAGCAGGATTATATATTTCATATAAAAATATCACTGAAAATGCTAATAGCAAAAACCAGTTGAACCATACACGTCTCTAAATCGTTTTCAGTTCGAAATGAAACGTTTAAAATAGGCATTCAATTAAGTATGTCTGTGAATATTGTCTGGCATAAATAGAACTGTCCTACTATTATATTTGTTTATATTTAAGAGTGAGTGAGAGGTACGTATAGTCTTATTTTTCTGTTGAGATTTCCGTTGCGAACTCCCGAGAAATGTTTCAGTAAGTGGCTTTTTGAAGTGTTATGAATTAAATTAGTTGAATGACATGCAACAAAAAAAATGGATATATGTCATCCCGCAATCATGGCGCTTGCAAAAGCGTTGCAAAATATCGACGAGTAATAATAATCAGGGAATAATCACAGTGATAATCAGGGAAGATATTATAATAGATAAATAAAGATATTATACATATGTATAGCTTCAGCAGACCAATTTAGAATGAAACGGTTATTAACAAAAAGAAAAAAAGAAAAATATACATTGACATAACAGCTGAACTGAAAAAGTCAAGAATGAAGTCGGGAAAAAATATTCTTTTAGCTACTACGCCGTCCCCAGATCAATCAATCAGGACAGAGACTTATTCTGACCAAATCAATCGTTATCCGACCTCACGACAGATGCGTCAATTTTGATCGGCGAACCCGAACACACGAGCGTGACAACAAAGAGTTTCCGGACATTTCGAAGCATTCGCCCTTAGAAAGGCGCCCTTTCTGTTTTTCGAACTAGTGGACGAGTTATGAACGCGACTATTGATATTTGTGTAAACGTCATGTTGTTTTGGACGCGGTATTGCGGCTGCTGAAATTACAAAGTGATCATCATCATCGTCATTTCAGCCGACGTCAACTGCTAGACCTAAGTGTCGTCAAATTGCTTCTCGCATCAAGCAGATCTCTGCAATCTTCACCTAGTCATCGGTCCACGCAATGGGAGGCCTTTCAAGGCAACGTGTTCCGATTTGCGGTTCTGTAGAACTTTTCATCCTCATCGGCCATCGTTCTACGAACACTGTGCCATTATTTTGTCACAAAAATTATTTTCACGAACAATAAAATTATGTTCAGCCCTCTTAACAAAAACAAAGGGCAATCAAATACCACACAGCAACGCTAAGCATGCTTACAAAGCCTCTTACATTGCTCCTTCATAAATTTCATCCACGCCAACCATCCGCCATTTTGTATCACAGACTTCTCTCAAACTGGAATTTATTACGTCCCAGTAATTTTGATAAACGCGAAAGCTCTAAGACAAAGCGGATTCTGTTTCTTAGAACATGTTTGGGCAGGATGCGAACATGGTGCGAACGTGAGACGGTTGAACGTGTCTCGACTTGTTGAGTCTGACGCGAGAGGATATAGTTGATGAAATATATTTAGAACTTGCTTTTACCCCCCAGTTTGGCTGCATGGAAGTTATCTATACCTACATCGTGTTTCTTTTAATTTCCTTAAACTCTAATGTTCTAATGTTGTGACGGCACAGATCAAATATTTGTTTCACCTACAGATAGTTGTTCCAGGTCCGGGTATTTGTGTATGTGAGTTTAAATGTTTGTGAACGCACCCACGATATAGGAGAAATTCCTGGTGTGACGTTACGTCGTAACGTTTAAAAAAAAAGTAAAAACAACCCAAAAGTTCTGGAATAAGCATAGTTACGTCATCAATACTGTTGGCTGGTTACCTGAACAGGAGATCTAAGTTTCATTGAAAAAAAATAATGATTTATTTTATCTCACACCATGCATTTATATTAATATTTAAAGCATTGACATTATAGTTATTGACGATATTGTTGTGCTTAACATGAATAATCGTGACTTCTGTTTTGTCATCTCAGCGGTCACCTTCTTTCTAACCATATCAGGAAGACTGCTAAGATGTAAGAATCGTAGCAGGTGGCGTTCTGTGGTTACCTCCATGAGCGTGGGCGTGAGTTTATGCATGTATACGAGAATTAGAGAAGTATGGAAAAATATTTTGTTAAAGTAAATTCTTAATGTAAGAAATAAAATTAAAAATTAACATTTACCAAAGCGTCAAAATTAAAATCACTTTCGTCCCTTTCTTCAAACTAAGCTATTCTCGTAAAACTTCCAACTAGAGAAGTCAAAAATAAAAACTAAGACAAAATCCTTAAAAAAAAACGCGACGTGGCGTTAAATACTTCAGCCTGTCGACATAATTCCACGTTCCACAACGAGAACACGTAACATAAATAAACAATTTCGTAAACATCAACTTCAAAGGGACATAATTCTGTAATTACACGATTAATTTGCCACAACTAAGTTAATAATTTAATTATTCCACTTTAAACATAACCGTTATGTTATTAAAACAATATTAAACTAAGTTGGTCTTGGAAACCCTTTGACCAAGTATTTAACTGCTGTAGGAAGGCCAACAATAATAATTATTGTTATTGTGAAGGGTTAAGTTATGTTGGTATCTTCATGTCTTCATCTTAGGGTTTCCATTGTGGGAATGTAACATAGAATGCCTTTGGTTTTCGAACTGGTATGTAATTATGAATCAGCGAGTGGCTTTCAGGTATTTACACGAGTACTTTTTCGTCACGATATTTCCATCACGTGGCAAAGGTCATTAGGGCTGCATACTTTTAGGCAAAAAGGGCAGGATAAGAGATGAAGCATATTTTGCGACACAGTTTCACAACCACACCTCACTGTTGTTTCATTTAGGCGGGTTGTTGTAAGAGATACCGCGGCCTCGACATAAAGGGCTAAGAAAGAACATGGGTGGTTTTTAGTCAGTAGAAGTCTGACACTCCCTTTTGCTCTGCCCAACAGCGGGAGGGGTTATTTGATGATTTTCCACCAATCCCAAAAAAAAAAGGTAGTCCCATTTAACTAGGTTAGACCTATATCTTCCAAGATGATCCTAATAATAAAGTTTGTAAGTATGAATGTTTGTTACTCTTTCATGCAAAAACTACTGAACGAATTTGGATAAAATTTGGTACACAGATAGTTTATATCCCAGATTAATACATAGGATAATTTTATCCCGGTTTTATCTTCCTGTCGGATAATTTTATGAGTTGAGTTGTAGCAGGCAAAGCCGCTGGCACTAGTGTTCTTAACAACTTAAGAATTCATTTTTGCGTATTATTAAATAGCCCAAAATCATAGTTAACCACAACTACACATTCTACCAGTGCCCTTAAGCGATTTTCATCTCTAGAAATCCAGCCAAATTCTAAGACGTTAAAGTACAAGGTCCTACAAACCCGCTAAATACTAAAATTCTCTTTTGAGTAAAATTTACGAGTGTTTCATCCTTCCCTTCAATTCTTAGTGTCATACAAAGGCGAACAAAGGTACGGATACACCGACGTCCGTATATTCCGACGTTTGGGTACACATCATATTGAGGGAGAAATTCCGTCGGTGCATCCGGTACGGTATCCTTTGTAAGACTAGTGTATAATGGAATGTACGTTTGATATTATTTCGGAGTATTTTTTGTTGAGCCGTATCTTGGTGTTAGCTTTTATTCTGGTTGGTTGTGGATTTGAGATTACAGTTGGATGAAATCTTTTCTTACTACTCATAGCATCTTATACACGCCTGTAATCCCCGAGGTAAACGTATATCTAATAATACACCCACATTTCACGTAATAACTTTAAATGCCATGTAATATAGGGTATGCCTTTTGTCATCAAAAATCTTTTGGACACAAAACCGTGAGTGCTACTAGTCCTAATAGAAAATCCAATAAAACTATGTTCGACATGGGAATAGCGATATTTACTAACTATAAAAAATGTGATTCTAATTAGTCCGTCTGTTAGATTATCGAAAAATATTTGATACGTATTTTTTGTTTTACAAAATCAATAAAAATTGAGAAAGATAAAACGCGTCAAAGATTTGAGTGGAGGTTTGTGACGTCACTGACCGGTAAAAAATGCCATACTAATGTCTTAGAATATGATGTCACAAGAGTTTTCAAAGCACTGTAAAAATACGTGTCCAATATTTTTTGGAAATCTATCTGACGGACTAATTAATTTTTTTTTGTTTGGTTAACTACCCTATTAAACCAAGAACTCATTTTACCTCTTCCAAGTTCGTATACGCAGTTGCAAGTACTACGCGCTTTTCTTTTTGAAGAACCTCACAAATATAATATGGTCTTGATATGGCGGAATTGCCGATTTAGTCATATATATATCATAAATAACGTTACATTTACAATAAACATATATATTATCCTATTTAGGGAATTGTAAAGAAGTAAATCATATTATATATATATATATTATATATAATCATATTATATCCGATTTAATCATATATATCATAAATAACGTTACATTTACAATAAACATATATATCCTATTTAGGGAATTGTAAAGAAATAAATCCATCATATCAGTAAAAAATGTTTCTAAATAGACCAAGTTATCTGTGTCCCACACAAAATATTGTTATTCAGGCATATTTTGAAACCCCAAAACTGTAATTCAGAATGTCCCTGTGAAGTTTCTCTTAAAGCATTACCCACGCTAGAAAAGGTTTGACGCCTACATCAAATAAATATTTTAGATAACACAACAATATTTCAGTAACTATGAACATTTTTGGTTGTGGGTTTCAGTTTCCATATTTAATTCATACTCTTTAGAAAGGGTGTAAAAGTACCCTTAACGCAAATGAAAGGCACTTGTTCTCCTCACCACTGCGATCAGTTTTTAGTTTTAGACCATACCTGGGAACCCCCTAGTTACGGAGATATTGGGGGTCAAAGTTCCAAATTTTACACAGCTGTTTTTGTAAATACCAGTTTTTCAGGTTATAACTATACTTAAATTATTTCCATAGTACTTTTACTATTTAAAGCACCCACTAGCACAATGTTTCAAGAGTGCAACATTGAGTTTTACCGTAAAATGTGATTTTTGACCCCAAAAAAAAAAGTCGTTTCCCAGCAAAAAATTTTACGTAGCGGTACTTAGTTTGATGCACAGAATGCTTGGTTGACGTATGTGTGAAGGGTTACTTTACACCCTGTATATATCATTCCATTTATGAGGTAAAAGGAATTTTGTTTAATTGTTTTATTTTTGAAATAGGGTACTTAACACAGAAAATCTAATTAGACCGTCATATAGATTACCAAAAAAATTTAAACACGTATTTTTTCAATGTTCTCGTCAACAAACAATGAAAACGATACAGTGCCTTGAAAACTCGTGTGACGTCATACTCTAAGACATTAGTATGACATTTTTTTGCGGTCAGTGACGTCACCAACACCCACTCAAATCTTTGACGCGTTTTATCTTCGTCATTTTTAATTGATTTGCTAAAACAAACAATACGTATCGAATATTTTTCGATGATCAAACAGAAGGACTAATTAGAATCACATTTTTTTTAAGTCAGTAAACATCCCTATTACATATTATTTTGATATTGTTAATTTTGTTTGTGTGCTGTGAATTTTATTAAGTATGGATTCTGATATCTGAAATAAAGAAATATTATTATTATTATTACTGTATCTCTGTATCTGTGTCTTTTCCTAACTGTATTGGGTCGGCTTTCCGTCCAACTGGATGCAGCTGAGTGCCAGTAGTTCATAGGAGTGGCTGCTTATATGAGCCTCGCAACCTGGTTAGTACTGGGTACTACGATACCCGAAATATAGTTGGCATGGCTGGTTATGAGACTTTAGAGCCACTGACTACTTGTAACGACTGCCAAAGAAGTACTCATGATCACCGGGACAGACAGCTTATCGTGGTTCTGCGGTACCCAAAAACGAACCACATTCCTTTGTAAAACTTTTTATCAATAGGGGTTTGATGAAAAAAGAGCCTATGAGCAGGCGGGTGTTGTGTTCGGTCATCTGGTTGGGTAATGTCTGAAATTATTGTTGTCAGATATTTCTGTACAGTGTGTAAACGAGCTCTTAACTAAACTGTCAACTAGGAATTATGTACATTAAACTAAGAAACCCTACGCAAAAAATATTGCTGGCAAACGACGAAAACTCAATGTAGCATTCTGGAATCATTTTTGCTAATGAATGATTTGAATAGTAAACGGGGCATGAAGGTAAGTAAAGTAATAACCTGGAAAACTAATTATTTACAAAAACAGCTGTGATTTTTTTTAACTTAGGCCACTAATATCTCCGTAACTAAGGGGTTCCCAGGACTAGAACAAAAAACGATAGCAGTGATGGGCAGAACAAGTGCCCTTCGGCTTAGTAAGGATACTTTTAAACCCTTTATAGTCTTATGTCAAGTGATAATTTTAATAGTGCGATTCAGAATGTATATATTAGTTCTACATTTGTGCCATAGGTGGCGCCGTAGTACTTTTCATACGATGTTGATTCAGTACTAATTATAGTTTAGCTATACGATTGTTTTATTCCTTAAAAACGTTTCCAAAATCTTCCAACATTTGAATTCACCTTTACTCAGGTGCCAACAACGGTTATACAACACAAGTTAGGATCAATGACTGACAGTATCACAGTAACATCGTTAGGCGAGTTCATTATTTTGGCAGTATTGTACCGAGATATGTTTTGTGCTATTTGCAGTGCCGCTTGTACTGAAAATGCTATTTCCAAACAAACCTGCTATTTCGGACATATCCGAAGTGATGACAGCTCTAACGAATACGTGGCACTGTTCTTCTATGGTTGAATAAGCTTATTTACCTATCAATGTGACGTCTTTCAGTTGAAATGATGGTTTATTTTATTTAATGTGTAATTATTAAAATAATAATAATAAAGAATAACCGACTGCTTTATCTAAGCTAAACATTTCTTCACTCAGTCCCTTTTTGTGTCTGTCTGTGAAACCTTTCATTTCTCCTGACTCGCCCAATTAATTTTAATATGATTTTTAGAATTATTCAAAGAAAATAATTCACAATGCACTTTATTTTTTGCTTGCCACCAGACCTTTATTGTACAAGCAAATCAAAACCGCAAATAAATCATAAAATAATACTTAGTCCGGTCAAATTAGACCAGAAAATAGGAGTAAGGTTACACGAATTCCCATCCGGATGAAAATTCCCATCCGGATGAAAATTGTTAAGATTGCTCAAAACACCATTATAAATGAAAATGTAAAAAGTCCTCATCGATTCGACACGAAAAGAAAGAAAGAGTTCGGAAAGAGTTGTAATCGTCATAATATGTATAAGTACACCACATATTATTCAAACTACGTGCATAGATTACAACTCTTTCAACTTTTTGAATTATTATATCTCAAAAACGGTGACTTGAAAGAGTGTTTCGACATTTTATAGATGATCTATTATTTTGTCACAGCTAATTTTATGATAAAATTTACCGTTTTGCTGAAAATCGCGAAAAACCCGTTTTTATGACCTTTAAACATTTTATTCCAGGTGGCGGATCGATAAGTACTTTTCACATTTCATTTATAATAGTGTTTTAAACAATCCTACCAATTTTCAAACCGGGTGGGTATAAGTCTAACCTTGGAAGTCTGAATTGAGCGGACTTTAAATAAGAGAACTGAGTTAAAAAATGAATCGGTTTTCCATTAATATACGGGCAAAGCATTTGCAAAAACGAGACACTCATAAACTTACCAGGTGGACGGGAATACTGAATTTTTCAGCACAATACCGTTCCCGTTGAAATTGTTCGAAATAACGAAAATGTTGCCGATAAAAATTGTTTTCCGCCGAATTTTGTTCATTACAGCTCGATCGTGTGGTGCAAGTTTAGAAAAATAATGATCGTATTCAGTATTTAGTGGTGGCTATTTTTAGGTTTTTTTTTAAGGGTCAGGCCAGCCACAATCTATAATTATCTTTAACCAAAATCAGAGCAGCGGTGGCCCAATGGTGGCGGCCCCGACTTCAAAACAGTAGCTCACGGGTTCGAACTCAGGCAGGCACATTACTTTGTGTAATTTATTTCATCACCGTTACTCTCAAAACGGCGAAGGAAAAATCGTGAGGAAACTTAAATTTTAGCCCATTACTTCTCAAAGAGAGGAGGCCTGTCTCCCAGCAGTAGGAACATTAATAGGCTGTTGATGATGATGATGAACCAACATCAAAAGACCCATACGCCACACCATAGTGCTCTATTATTCGTTATATCAGTAGTCATCTCCTTTCTAACCGTATCATCCAACACACAGTCCATCCATCGGTTCATTGGTCGTCTCTACTCTTATAGCCACTAATGATACCATAATATTTTGAACAATCTTAAACTCTCAATAGGGTAGTTGACAATAAAATCTAATTAGTCCGTCGGATAGATTTCCAAACAATAATTAACCCATATTTTTACTTTTTTCACATAAACAAGAAATGAAGACGATACAGTGCTTCGAAATCTCGTCACATTGCACTGCATTTTTTATCACGTAGTGACGTCAAAAACCACCGCTCATGATCTTTGACGCGTTTTATTTTATTCAATTTTGATTAATTTAATAAAGCAAAAAAACACGTATCCAATATTTTTCGACAATCTAACTGACGGACTGAATATAATCATATTTTGTTGAATCAGGAAACATCCACAATGCTTATGACTTCGACCAAACCGTTGCAATACGAGAAAGTCGAGCCCACGAATAAGTTTATTTCGACGACACTAATTGGAAGGACAGATAAATGATTACCATTTTAATTGTTTTTCAAGTTCTGATTGAAGAACGATCTAAGTTTGAGACATCAATCTTATTGGGGGAAATGGTTGAAAATATCAAAATATCAATGTCGTTAACCTGAATAATGGATTTAGTTCTTGTTTGACTTGACTATTAACTGTAGGAAATCTGTGAGTAAATTATAATGAATAACAATGTTTTGATCGGGACTAAGCAAAGATTGAGCGCTCCGTCTAAGAATAGGTTATGATTTTAAGGATAAAATTAATTAAAGCTTAAATAAACTGACTACTTTATAACTAAACAAAACCTTAATCATGGAAGAATAATGTTTGAGACAAGGAAAATGGAACAAAAACGTCTTGTAGGAAGGCACCAATATTCCATCAGAGAAGTTTTGATTTGATTTGTCCGGAAGTCTGACATCCAGTATTTCCAGTATATCGTATTATTACCCAGTACTTTCTAGGACGGGTAATAATACGATATATAGAGGTTCCATGTTATACAACGTGGAGACGATAATACGACAATAAATGAAAACACGGACCATACTAGTTCATAGGAATAATTGTAAAACATAAAAAAAAATCTAACACCAAAATTAAAAAAAAAAATTCAAACGTACTAAATGGCTTAGAACTTGTAGAACGCCATTTAAAAACATTGGTTCACTAACCTCTGTTGTAGCGAGCGGCAACGTAGCGTATCGTCGTGTAGCGACATGATCTTTTGGGTCAGTGGGTCATCTTATGGGTAATAATCACTGAATCACAGATTCCTCATCTTTTTGCCCTTATCCCATTTTATTCGGGGTCGGTGCAACACTGATTCACAGATTATTAACCGAATAATCAGGCACCTCTCGCCCACGTGTTATTTAATAATCACAATCAGGATCACACACTGTTCAATCACTTACTAAGTACCAACTTAGCTACGTAAAATACACGAACACAATAAAGACTTATCGCCTAAATTCGCACAGTAGGATACCTATTAATTGTTCGTGTTCTGTCACTAAAATAATGCGTCCAATTTCACACTTATTGTAATAACCGTTGTTAACTACCTACTTCAACGTCCCGGTCCCTGACACACGATGACACGAGTGGCCGGTGGCGGGTAGGTATCTACATCAAGGTGGCGTCGCGGCGCCCGGGCTCCGCTTGCACTCGTGCGCTTACAAAGCCATGACGCGTGCAACGTCACAGGACTGTTGCGACAGACTGAACGGTGACCGTGACCTAACTTCGTAGCGTAGTTCTTTGCAAGTTTGGACAAGAAAGTAATAATAATAATAATATAATAATATTCCACAACTATCACACAACGCCATCTAGTCCCAAGCTAAGCAGAGCTTGTGTTATGGGTACTAGACAACTGATAAACATACTTATATATTTCTAAATACATACATATTATAGATAAATTACACCCAGACACAGAACAAATGATCGTGCTCATCACACAAACATTTGTCCTGGGTGGGAATCGAACCCACGACCTCCGGCATAGCAGTTAGGGTCACTAACCACTAGACCAACAGGCCAGTCAAAGTAATAAACAAACGAAACTAGATATCTCTTTCGCACACACTAAATGATCTATTAGTGAGAGTGCATAGCAACGTCCGCATGCATTATTTTTTATCTAAGTCTAATGACATGCGTTATGGCTCTTATTGTACAGGTTTAAGGTATAATTTTCAATAAATTAAGTGTTAAAACTAATTTAGCTAAAGTTTTTAAGTAGCGAGTTGGAAACCGCACCGATGCTGGGTCGTTAACCTGACAGTGCTTCCGTATTAACAGATACATCATGTAGTAAATGTTAAAAATGAAAAATAATTTCCTGTGAATAAACTACTGGATATTATTCAAATGTTTTTTTGTATATACACTGAGAACATACTAAGGTATACGTAGTTTAATTTATTGTCGTATCATCGGCACCACCTGTATACTGGTATCCAGCTGCTGCATCCAGTCAGACTGTAAGCCGTCCCCAACGCTATTAGGAAAATGGCTAAGTATATGTTAATGAAGTCATGATTTGATTGATCCGACCAGCTTTAATCTAGATTGAAGGTAGATTTTTAATCAATAATTATAGTACCCGCAGACATGACGGGCATCGACCCTTGCGGCGCACGTGGAACGAACGCACCATCGCGTGGACACGGCTTGTCGTCGTCATTAGACGGACGCACGGCGACTTGGCCCATTACTCACCGTCCATAGGCCTGCGCCTACGGTGGCTGAAAGCCATCACGTGGCCCCCGACGCCCGGAGCGTCTCCCGCGGCGGCTGGTACGAGAGGTTCTCTTCCTCTCACGTTCCGCCACCACCTTTGCTAGCATCACTGCTTCGCAGAAGGAGGCGACGGAAGCGTCCCATTCTCTCTCGCCCCGGACCGTGGCTTGCACCAAGGCGGGACGCGAGAGTTTGCCGCCGCCGAAACAATAGGGTAGTCGACCGACTAAAAAATAACTGATTAAGTTATGTCCGTCTTTTAGATTATCGAAAATATAGGATACGTATCATTTAATTTATCAAAATAATAAAAATTGACGAAAATAAAACGTGTTAAATCTGTGAATCTGTGATCGTGTTTGGGAGGCTGGTAACGACACTCTCTGGTAAAAAAATGTCCCAAACTGTGACGTCGCGCGACTTTTCGAAGCACTGTATCGACTTAATTTATTGTTTAAGTAAAAAATAAAAAAATACGTGTCCAATATTTTTTGGAAATCTATCTGACGGACTTATTAAAACTTTTTTAACCTTATTGAGTTTTTCCATAAGGAAATTCTTAGTACCAGCCACGAAGTCTTTCTTTGAGAAAGAGGATCAAACCAAAGACCTCATGCACTAGGCCAACAAATCAGTCTAGTAGAATAGGTTTACTTTAAACCAGATTTTGTCAAATTAAACTTAAAATAACTCTCGACGATCAAAAGCTCTTCTGTTACATGCCTCCCTTTAGGATAATATTTCAAATGCGAAACCAAAGTCTGCTAAACAATAATTTCTATTTGCCAACGTAACCTCTACAAAATTTTTTGAATACCTATTTATCGTGTAAATTCAGGGCTTTTGAGAGAAAAACCATGATAAATAAATCATCATCATCATCATCAGCCTATAATGTTCCCACTGCAGTGACTCAGGCCTCCTCTCTAGGAGAGGGATGGGCTATAATAATCCACCACGCGGGCCCAGTGCGGGTTCGTGAAATAAATCATGCTGATTATAAATATATCGTGTTTTCAACGTTTTTGTTTTTCTAGTTAATAAATTATTTCGATCTTCTTCATCTTCTATTATTTTCAATGAATGACTTAGATTTTGTCTGACCAGTAAGTAGCCACCTGGAAAACTCTGTCGTTTGCTTAATTGTAGTCCTGGAAGGTGAAATTGATTGACGTTGATGACTCCTTATTTCGATAAGAATCACTGAATTTCAAAATAAAATGAAAAATAAATGTTTTTTTTTTGTAGCAAAACGTATAGGTTTGATGAAATTTTTCTTTTCAGTTGCAGTTCAGTATGGGGAGCCCCTTCTTAATCTTTTTCTGTATGAAAATCGTACAGCGGTTCACAGAATACATTTACGTACCAAGTTTCAACTGTGCAGTCTTATTGTTTCCAAATAAAGTGGCTGTGCGTACAGACGGACAGACACACAAACAGACGTGACGAATCTATAAGGGTTCCGTATTTTTGCCATTCGGCTACGAAACTCTAATATCAAAATACAGCAATACGGCCTTGCCTCTTAGATCAAAGTTAAGGATTTGGTTTTTTTTTATTCACCCGACTTGGGTTCGCGTGGTAGTTAACAGCCCATTTCATCTCATAGAGAGGAGTCCTGCGTCCCAGCAGTGGGGCCATAATGTTGATCATTGTGAAGCAGAGCGCGTGTTCGCGCGTGTTCATTTTCGACTCCATTGGAACAAAAGACGTTCCATTCGGATCTCAAGTCGTATTCAATGCGTGCTCATTTCCATACTATTAACTGGCTGTACTAGGCATGTTATGTGGCTTCGGTCGAAAATATATTAGTCGGCTTATACTGGAACTCTACAGCGTGGAAAAAAAAGAACTTTATGTTTTGTAGGTATAGTGGTTGCGATAGGGATGTTTGCTGACTTCAAAAAATGTGATTCTAATTAGGTCGTCTGTTAGATTATCAAAAAATATTGGAAAAGTATTTTCTGTTTTATCAAATCAATAAAAATTTACGAAGATAAAACGCGTCAAAGATTTGTGTGGGGGTAGCTGACGTCACTGACCGCTAAAAAATTACATACTAATGTCTTAGAGTATGACGTCACACGAGTTTTCAAAGCACTGTATTGTCTTCATTGTTTGCTTACGTGAAAAAAGAAAAAATACGTGTCCAATATTTTTTGGAAATATATCTGACGGACTAATACGATTTTTTTGTTGACTACACTATTTTATAAAATCTAAAATAACCTCTTATCCAGGCAAATAGGTATTGTAAGGAAATCTAAGTTAGCCGAACTGTCAAAATCAACTGACAGATCTAAAATAATGACTTTAGAACTGGTTGTGTGAACGCCATGTATAGGGAGTAAAACAATATTCATACTTCTATACTTTAAATTAAATTCCTTGTTCAAAAACCAAATCCCAGCCGCATAATGTCGTAAAAAATAATTGCTATAACATTATTTTTTAACATTTTGATCTTGAAACATAAAAATTCTTGGTGTCTTTTGTGCTCGGTTGATGACAATAGGCTCGCTCCTATAACACGAGACTTCAACATAATTGGCAAAATGTAGGTCTACCACTAGGTCCAGCTTTACCTAACCCTTCGTGGGTTACAAGCGCAATGTTATGGATGAATTAAAGCGATGATTAAATAGGGAAATATCAATGTTAACTTTAACAAATAACTCAATATGTTCGTGGCAACTTAACATTACAATCAACGTCATCGGAGAAAAATACTAGTTCAAAATAACTAAACCTACTTATTAATGTATTTATTAAACAAATAAAAACATAGTGCAATAAATAACAAACTCTTCAAAAGATTCTTAATCTAAAAGAATCCTTTACAAGGTCAGAGGCAAGCGTGGGCGAGCTCTTAGGGTAGCCAGTCGAGCAAGAAAAGCATTAGCTTGGATAAATTAGCTTTAAATCTACAAAGAGGACGGATTAGAGATACACTGTCTTTACTAAAAGCAGGACTTCCGTTTATTATTGCCTTTATTAATTTGAGCAATTACTTTTAATAAGATGAAGATGAATCCTCGATTTGCTTAGGGATGAGACCTCAATGCTTTAGCGAAACCTCAATTTGGAGATATTTTTGTTTGATATTCGAATGGTTAAATGTCAGGATATCTAAAATGGCCACTTTAGAAGATCATAATATGAATTGCATGAAAAAGCTTTTAAAAACAGTAACTGCGTGTGTGACCATTTTATGAATTTTAAAGCAATTCAAATTATGAACTTCTAAAGTGGCCATTTTAAATTTCCTGTCATTTAATCTGTTCTTGTTATTAATATTATCAAAACAGAACCCTTTCGTAATGACCAATATAGTCATATTTATTGTTTTTGTATTAACGTTAATTCTCGAAAACGGCTCTAATACGAATAAAAACCAACAAAACAAGCCTAGGCTTTTAATTACAAATAATTGACTGTGAATAACTTTCTTTATCAGAAGTTAGAGGCGGTTAATATTCATTCTATTGATATTGGTACATAATTACATTAACTTACAATTATATTTTACGTTATTTCTATCGGCCCCAGTTTGATCCCGTGCAAAATATCCCAACACAAGAATTTCGCAAAATCCTTGCGCCGGAAAATAAATATTTTCATCGAAAAGCCAACCTCCAATTCTGTCAAAACCGAATTAAATAATTTGGAAAAAAATACACGTCCGTGTTTTAATATTTCACGCCTGTCACAGAATGTCCAAAAGCGTTACGGCCCACGCCACTCTGGTATCCGCAGATTAACCGCCGAGGTCGAAAACCAGTCTCCTGGGGCTCTCCTAAAAAAAAACAACAAAAAGGCGAAACTTTTTAACTTACCTTTTTTCCCAGTTGCGTAACGCTTCACAGAAAACTACTAGAATAAACCGCATTTTAACGACCCTCTGTGAAATAGAGCTCGTTTTTTTTTTCTTTTTTTTTTGAATTACCGGTACGGGTACAGGTTTTGTAGCTGGAGTTTTTGGTCCAATTTTTGATTACTCGACTATGTTCCAAACGGGTTTTCCCGATAGAATGAATAGTTTTTCGACGGATGTTTCGTTCGGAAACTCGTGCAGAGCTTAAAGATTTAGTTTGAGATGGGATGACAGATGTTTTAGTCTTTGCAAAAAATTACTAATAATAACATAAAATAAATAAGTATAAAAATATTAAATATGTCTTACAAGTTAAGTAGTATTTATTTACTATTCAATAGGCAATTTGACTTTTCACAGTTTTATAGAATAATTTGGCAACTATTCATTAGAATTCAAAACGATTATCAAATAAGGAAAAATAAAAAACTCAGTCAAAACATTTGGCAAATAAAACAACCAACACTTATCCGATAACTTCCTTTCACATGCCCTTGAATCAGAAGCGAAGAAAAATCTTCTCATCAGCCGCCATATTAGCTTTTATTAGGGTTCCGTGACGAAGATATAAAAACTTCTGGTTTTAAAACTATAGTTCGAGGGTTCTTGTCATGTTTGACGGACGAAAGAATTGAATTATGCTAATAAAGTGTTGGGATATTTTTATGAAGGATCACGTTCCCGAGTGGTTTAGTCACTTATGAATAGATTTTAATACGATTTATTCTTGATTTATGGTTGTGTAGCTTTCCACCCATGTTTTACCCAGTACATTACATGGTGCGACTGCTTATCTGACCTCCACAAGCCAGTTAGTACCGGGTGATACGGCTCTGGAGAGCAGTGGTGGCCCAGTAGTGGCGGCCCCGACTTACGAATAGTAGGTCGTGGGTTCGAACCCAGGCAGGCACATTACTTTGTAGGCAGGTACATTTAATTTATTTCATCGCCACAGCTTTCAAAACGGTGAAGGAAAACATCGTGAGAAAACCGGCATGTCGTAGTTCCAAATAATTCTAAGATATGTGACATCTACCATTCCGCACTGAGTATCTGTTACGACTTTCAAAGGTCTATAAATGGCAGCCGGTACCAACGGCCTAACGTGCTTTCCGAGGCACGGATAATAGGAAAACATACTACCTACGTAACAACACTATAGCAAATGGTTAGAATTTTGGCACGAGCCCTAATGATCTTTACAACTGTCTATAAAAAGGTCAATAAACCCAGGATCAACAATACACTGTTAACTAAACCCCATCCAGCAAAATTTAACCACAAAAACCAATTCAAATTACTAGTAGATGCATACAATCAAATTAGTAACATAATTTAATAAGGATACAACAGAACCCGTAACCAAGACTGCAACTCACTATAAAAGCAACATCGCATAAAAATGAGCTCAACTCAACAAGCTCATTCCACATGAATTTTATATTCAAAGTAGACTTTTTTAATTTTTACACCATACCGACGAAATGATACGTCCGTATCGGGCCGATCCACACATGTCATGCAGTTCCTGATAAATTAAATTTCGCAGCAAACTGACGGCCGAAGCGATAAACGAAATAGCACAGGAATACGGGACTCGCGAGTTACTGCGAAAATACTCACTAGACTCCGCATGGGTTCGCGTGTAAATATCTTGCACATTCGTATTTTTTGGTGGCAGAAGGGTGATTTAATGGTGCGGCAACTGGCCTGTTTTTTGTGGCCAATATTTGCCGTTTTGAGGCCAATTTGTGCACGGTTTCTGGCACGTTCCCGAATCCATGATATGCGAGAGATTTTCCGAACCTAAATTTGCAAGGTAATTGTGCACCTATCAATCATGCGTGCTCTAAACCAGCTGGATTGCAGCACGATTTTTGAATCGAGATACGGGATGCGAATTCGAATCGGGAAATTGAGCTACATTAGAGCAATTCCAGTGAAGCGCCAAAATACGTGCGTGATTTGGACGATAATTTGGAGCTCGCTACTGATGACTCTCGCAAGTGGGAACGATCTACAATTTTGGCTCCAAATACGCCATTTAAAGCTCTGCCGTTTCGTTTTTTCGATTTTCTCGTCAGAAAAAAATACCCATTTATGATTGCGCTACGTTCACGACCTCCGAAAATACGATTTGCGTTAAAGAATATTCGTGTCACTTGTTTCAATGCGGGAGTACCTACTATCGGTCCGCAGGTCGCGTTGAATGCTACATAAAATGGTGAAATTAATGTGTAATTCTTTGCCAAGAGATTACGATCTCAAAGCGTTCCTAGCTCCAAAAAACTTCTAGTAACGGGTGTGCCTTTTTCATTCTTAATACTTTCCTGTCTTCACCCGCAGAACTATTCTTTTGTGTCCTAACTCGTAAAAACTGTCTCATGACAAACGATCGTAAGGTGTAAGTTTTACCAGGTTGCTGTATAAAATAAGCCCCATAAAGCGAAAAGGGGTAACTCAACAAATGTGTGTTTCGGTAAAACACAGAATTTGTAGAACACGTCACAATACATCATCTCTTTTATTGTCGTATATTCTGTAATAGATGTGAGAAGGATTATATGGCTAGAAAGAAGTTAACTGCTTGGATAGCGAGTATTTGATAAGTTAGGAAAAAGAAGACATGTTGCACCAATTCCCAAAATTGATCGAGTCTGGTTCTTCTAATCAACCTAACAGACAGATGTGTTGCTGGGGAGTTTGTTCCGCCACTTCTTCTTTCCAGCTAAAACACTAGGAAGTGTCAAAGGAAGGGCGTTTTGGGGGGCTGTCTCTTGTAAATAAGTAAAGTAAAGTAAATTTTGACGTTCGAAAAGTACTGATTTTCAGCCTAGTTTGAATAAATGAGTTTTGATTTTGAATTAAGGAAGGCAACAAAATCTTATTGTTTTTATTGACGTTCTAATAACGATCCAGTTTTATTGATAGGTACATCGGATGCAAGATGTTTATAATGTCACGCATGACAAAAAAGAACAGATTTATCGATTTCTTGAGATACCGCGTTTTGGCTGACAAAGGGAGAATAATAAATTGTCGCCAACATAAACTTAATAACGCTGTATCTATGAGAAAAATTGCTTCTGTAATATTTCTGAAGACTTTTACTGAGAAATGATTTCTGATTCTTTTTGCTTTAGGCTTGGGTTTTGTAGAAGAATTACTACATGGATTCTTATTGAAAAAATGTCTGAGGTAATAATATTGCATGTAGGTTATGTAGTAACAACATTGTATTTAAGAAATACCTTAGCTTATTATTAGGAATCATGCGGAGGCCTTATAAGAGTTTTTTATTTTGCTATTTTGATGGAAGATTGTAACGTTGATTTATTTTATTTTGGTTTGTAGGTATATTACAGTGGAGTGGTTCCCACCAAAACCAAATTTTACCCGTCACTTGATTAACGCGAATGTCTGGGATATCCGGGTTATAATTATTGATTGCAGGTTATTTTGTCTTAATTATTTTGATATTTTGCCTTTTGCCCTCGTACATGACCAATATGGTAGTTAACAAATCTAATTAACCCGTCAGATAGATTTCCAAAAAATATTAGACAAGTATTTTTTCTTTTTTCACGTAACCAAACAATTAAGACGATAAAGTGCTAGTGAAAACTCGCGTGACGTCATATTCTAAGACATTAGTATGGCATTTTTTACCGGTCAGTGACGTAACAAACCCGCACGTTTTATCTTTGTTAATTTTTATTGATTTGATAAAACAAAAAATACGTATTCTATATTTTTTGATAATCTAACAGATGGACAAATTAGAATCACATTCATTTTAGTCGGTAAATATTCCTGTTTTACTATATTATTTCGTCTCATTTATAAGTTTTTCTTATGTTTACTTTATATTAATTTTGATTTATTGTTTCTTTTTTTCTTTTTGTTCTATCCTGAGTGAGACAAATACATGCGTTTGCTTTCTTTAGGAAACTCTGTATGCCATTGCATAACGAGTTTGATAAACGAAGGAAAGATGGTCACCCATCCACGGACCATCCTAGGCAAGCTAGGCTTAACCTGAAGATCGACCCGAGCGATATTTAAATGTTGTTGATATTTAATCATCATCTGCCTAGCCTTTTCCCAACTATGTTGGGGTCGGCTTCCAGTCTAACCGGTTGCAGCTGACTATCAGTATTTTGCACGGAGCGACTGCCTATCTGACCTCCACAACCCAGTTAATACTAGGTAATACGATACCCTTTGGTAAGACTGGATGTCAGACTTTCAGGTCACTGACCACCTGTAACGACTGCCAAAGATCTATATATGGAACCCGGGACCAACAGCTTAAAGTGCTTTCCGAGGCACGGAGGACACTTGGTATGTAATGGGCGTTCACCCATCCACAGATCGACCTAGGCAAGCGCAGCTTAACCTAAAGATCGGCCCGAGTGGCAGTTCTTATTAGGCCACTACGATCTTGATGAATCAATATTTTACTAAAAAAAACTCTTCTCTATCAACAATCAACAAAAGATCAACTTTGAAACCCGTGTCCGACCCTAAAAGAACAATATTTATTTTCGACCGTCACCCGATTAACACGAATGCCCAGCTTATCGGCCTCATCAGTAACATTTGCTACAATTCTACTTTGATACGAGACCATTCGTAAAACGTAGGCTTTAATTAAGCCTTTATTGCCTCGAAATCGATTGCCATCATTTGCATATGAATGTTTTTGTGTACGTGAAAATGTGGGGCGAATTATTTTGTTTTCATCTGTTTTGTTCAATATTTTTGGTCGTTCCTTTGTAATGGGTTTTGAATGAGGAAGGTCTGTTTGGACGTTAGAAGGCAACACGTGTGTGAGCTTTGGAATAAAAAGTTATTTTATGTGTATTCAATGCTTCTAAAATAATATAAGACAACATGACGCCTGTAATCTTTGAAGGAATATTACAGCCTCAGATCGCTACTTATTTTTAAGCCCAGGGTGGCGAGCCACCGTAGACGCGGGCCTGTGGAGGTTGAGTGATGGGCTAGCTCGCCGTCCGTCCGTCTTATGACGATGACAGGCCGTGTCGACGGCGCGTTCGTGTTCCACGCGCGCTTCAAAGAGATGTCAGCAAGAGCCGACGCCCGACGGGGCTGCGGAATGCTGTAAGAGATACCTCGGCCTTGACATATAGGGCTAAGAAGGAACATGGGTGGTTTTTAGTCAGTAGAAGTCTGACACTCTCTTTCACTCTGCCCAAGAGCGGGAGGGGTTATTTGATGATTTCCCACTCCCCATAAAAAAAAGAGTGGCGGGCCTATTGCCATCTACCGGACACAAATCCAGACTCCAAGAGTGCTATTGAAAAATAGGGTATTTCACCAAAAAAAATTAAATTAGTCCGTCAGATAGATTTTCAAAAATTAATGGACACGTATTTTTTTTTCTTCACTTAAACAAAAGATGAAGCCGATATAGTGCTTAGAAAAGTCACGACACGCAGCGCAGCAGTCCAATCGCTCAGCCACTGCACCAAGCGTGCCGAATCATTAATTAACATCAGTCTGTTCAATATTTTGGGTTGTTCCGTAATAATAGGTTTTGAATTTCGAAGGTTTGTTTGAATGGTAGATGAGACACGTGTATAAACTTTGTGATAATAAACGGGTTGATCAATTTGGTTAGTTCTGGGATGGGTGCTCATCCGATCTTCACAGACTGGGTCTTAACCGTGCATCAAAAAGTTCTATAAACTACTGGCTCTCATTTATTGATCTATATCAGTAGTTTTAATACCCGATTTGAAACACGAACAACTCGACCCAAAAACAAAATTAACTCCGGAAACATTTTTTTTTTTTTGGGGGGTTGGAAATCATCAAATAACCCCTGCCGCTCTTGGGCAGAGCGAAAGGGAGTGTCAGACTTCTACTGACTAAAAACCACCCATGTTCCTTCTTACCCCTATATGTCGAGGCCGCGGTGACTAGTGTACAACCCGCAGCCCCGACGGGAACCCGGATAACCTTACCCAGAAGATTCGACCCCGATATTTTTAGATTTCTTTTAGTTTTTGAATATACATACGGTTCTATTTGATCCGTAGAGGGTGCCACGTGTATGTAGGCAGGGTGCCGGTTAATCCGTTTACAGGGTGTTTCGTGTTCGATTCGGATGTAAAGGTCTGTCGACGTAATCCGTTTGTTACTAGCCGTACAGCATTGTGTGTTGACGACAGCTCACTCTACTGATACGGGATCTGTTTTCACTTGAAAACGAGAAGCTTTTAAAATACAGAAACAGAATTTGTATTAATTAATTCATAGAGCGGTTAATGAAATTTGTACTAAAAAATATGGTTTTAAATCGCTTACATATCATCACACGACCACGGAACAACAGGACCACGTCTGGAATACCCGAAGGGCCAGGCAGAGTTGTGTATTAGAACACTCACATTACGCCAGGCTTCGCTTCAAGACTTATGTAATAGAGGACAAGTTTATTATAGCTTTTTTTTTTTTTTTTTTGGAGGGTGTAAAATCATCGAATAACCCCTCCCGCTCTTGGGCAGAGCGAAAGGGAGTGTCAGACTTCTACTGACTAAAAACCACCCATGTTCCTTCTTCGCCCTCTATGTCGAGGCCGCGATAACCGTTGGACTACCCGCGGCCCCGACAGGATGTTTATTATAGCTCACAGTTCAGTCCTCACAATTTTCAACATTATTAATTATTAAGTACCTGATTCTTAATAATAATAAACGCTATCAGTGTCCACCCATACAAGAGGCGATTGTCTGTCTGAACCCTAGAATCCAGTTATAATGTAACGAGATACTTCTTTAGGGGATCGGACTGAGTCAAAAAAATATGATTCTAATTAGTCCGTCAGTTAGATTTTGGAAAAATATTGGATACGTGTTTTTTGCATTATCAAATTAATAAGAATTGACGAAGATAAGATGTGGTTGTGACGTCATTTGTAGGTAAAAAATGTACTATCATATGACTGACGGACTACCGTCAGTTAGATTTTGGAAAAATATTGGATACGTGTTTTTTGCATTATCAAATTAATAAGAATTGACGAAGATAAGACGAAATCATGCCACTCATGATTTCGTCTTATCTTCGTCAATCACGTCATTTGTAGGTAAAAAATGTACTTATATGTGACGTTTTTGAGGAGTTCATGAGTTTTCGAAACATTGTATCGTCTTATTTTTTTGTTTATGTGAAGAAAGAAAAAATACGTGTCAAATATTTTTTGGAAATCTATTTGACGGACTAATTAGTTTTTTTTTTTGACCGAATTATAAGCACTTATAAGTTCCTCCAAAGCAACACTAATCAACACAAAAACGAACTCAAAACAGTTTAACTCCATGAAACAGCATGAAACTCAACTACCCCTATTTATTAATTCACATTCACCCACAAATCGCCGGGGACAATTGAAACACCCCGCTTAAATAAACAAGAACAACATTAATACGTAGAACGACACCGAATGTGTCTCCAGTGCCACATTTAAGGGCGCTGAAGCGAAAACCAATAACGTAAATATGCCTTGACTGTAACTGAGTTCCAAGGAAGGATACGAGTCCAATAATTTTGGTATGAAGCCGCGTTATAAGGGCAACAATGTTGAGCAACAAATCAGGGGATCAGACAAAAAAAAAAACCAATTAGTCTATCAGATAGATTTCCGAAAAATATTGGAGACGTATTTTTTCTTTTTTCACATAGACAAAAATTGAAGTCAATACAGTGCTTCGAAAACTCGTGAACTCTTCGAAAACGTCATATGATAGTACATTTTTTACCTACAAATGACGTCACAACCACATCTTATCTTCGTCAATTTTGATTAATTTGATAAAACAAAAAACACGTATCCAATATTTTTCGATAATCTAACTGACGGACTAATTAGAATCATTGTTATTTGACTCAGTCCGATCCCCTATTGCGTAACATTTTTTGCATGTACCAGTAAGATTCATTTGTTGTGAGTATCGTCAGATGTTTTTGCGTTTTAGTGACTGACCTCAAAGACTTTTGGCGTTTTGGTGTCAAAGTGTATGGAAAAGGATTTTATCAGACTGAAATACACACATCAAAAGTGTCTAGGGATCAACATATATTTTTGCAATAACTTTTCTCCTGATTGATATTAATTAAAATTTTCTTTAAGGATTCATCAAATAAAGTGTTTTCGTTTGTCACAGTAACGATAAACCAAGTCACCTTTGCATTAATAAAGAAATTTGCTATTTTCCTAATAAAGGGATTTTTGACATTTGAACCACTAACATTAAAGTTCGAAAAAAAGACTGAAATAACAGTTTTCTTTAAAATTTTATTGGGTAACTTAAACAATTAATAATCCGTGTTTCTACCGCGAACACTAACAACACAAGAACATCGGTTTGGCATACTCAAAATGAGTTCATCCAAATCACGCTGTGGAATGGCCGCCCATGTTCGTTGCAACAACAAAAAAAGGTCTTCTTGCGACTGGATACCCTCCATATTCGGCAGAGCTCTTCTCTGTAGCATATCCCATGCATGCTCAATCGGGTTCAAGTCTGGCGACTGAGCAGGCCAGGGCAGGACATTGATGTTAGCTGCGGCGAGAGTCTGTCTTACAACTCTTGCGGTGTGCGGTCGTGCATTATCATGCATTAACTGAAATAAGGGACCGATTTGCACTTGTAGAGGAACGATGACGTCTGATACAATCGTCTCAGCATAAATTTGAGCGTTGAGGTTGCCTCTGATCCAAATCAACTCAGTTCTTCCGCCGATCCAAATACCCGCCCATACCATGATGGTTCCACCACTATAAGGATGGACTTCCTGGCAGGATTTTAATCGCTGTTGGCGTCCAGGGGTTCTCCAGTGTCGTATACGTCTTGTATCCGGTCTCATACCAAAACGAGACTCATCAGAAAAGCACACGAAACGCCATTGTTCTTCTGCCCAATTTCTGTGTTCAAGAGCCCATTGATATCGAATCCTACGATTGTGCATTGCTATAGGTGGTACCCGTAGCGGTCTTTGGGAATGAAGGTTCACTTCATGCAAGCGGTTTCTGACTGTTTGGTCGCTAATTAAGTTCCCTGAAGAGTGATGAAGCCTCACGGCTAACATCATGGCGGTTATTGTTGGAGCTCTTCGAGTTAAGATTTGAATGTATCGGTCTTGTCTCCGTGTGGTGCAGCGATACCGTCCTCCATGGCGCTCAGCCACGGTACCAGTGCTTCGGTAACGTGTCCAAAGTCGACTGATAACACTCTGACTTGTATTCAGAGCTAAAGCCACAGTACGTTGCCGGGAACCAGCTTCTATCATTCCCACGGCTCTGAGCATTTCTTCCCTGCTTAAATGACGTCGCCGCTCCATAATAACGTTGGTTTTAATCAGTAGTAGGGAAACAGTAGCACTAATAATGTCTTCAATGCGTTGTATGTTTTTATAGGGAAAATATTGACAGCTGATTTTCATCTTTTACTCGAATTTGATTCACAGTTCCTGATTCAAATTATGAAATGCACCAAAAAGGATCCATATAAATTTATAAAATCATAAATTTATTACAAAGCCACATCTCAATCTCAAGAAATCCGCATAAAAATGCTTGATCCCTAGACACTTTTGATGTGTGTATTTAAACACTGGTGAGTTTAGAATCATGTGTATATGAGACCTGGGCTGCGGGATGTTGTAAGAGATACCGCGGCATTGACATATAGGGCTAAAAAGGAACATGGGTGGTTTGTATTCAGTAGAAGTCTGACACTCCCTTTTGTTATGCTCAAAAGCGGGACGGGGTTATTTGATGAATTTCCACCCGCCAAAAAAAAGACCTGAATATTCATGGTTACAGTTTGCACTTCGATGTCATGTATGTCTTGATGTAGCGTGATTTTATTTGGTAAACCATGAACACAACCATAATTATGTTGCCCACCAACAACTCTGAAACATTATATGAAGCCAGCAAAATCGTTTCCTTCGCAACACAAATTAATCTACACTAAAATTATAATGAGGAAAGATTTGTTTGTTTGTTTGTAACGAATAGGCTCCGAAACTACTGAACCGATTTGAAAAATTCTTTCACCGTTGGGAAGTTACACTATCACCGGGTGACATAGGCTTCTTTTTATTCCTGTATTCCCACGGGAACGGGATCTAAGCGGGTGAAACCACGTGACGTCCGCTAGTCTGTCATTAAATCTTGTACAAGTTGTTTTTAGTATATTTTATAATCTTCGGAAGCAATGTGCTACTTGTTTCCACTGTGTACAGGGCTTTGAGATAGATTAAACTTGAGTTTCTTGTTACTATGAGCACGTTTGGAGGTAAAGGTATTAAATAAGGTCCTGGGCTAGTTTATTTACGTAAAAGTAATCAACTTTGTTACAACGAAAGTCTGACGAATTTCAAGAAGCTGGCATGCCAACAACAGTTGTAAGACTTTGCGTAACCACAATTTAAACAGAGTTTTTATAATAGGAGGTCCTTTTTGTTAGAAAATTCTGATTTTATATCAGCCTATCGTCTTACTAAAATCTGTTTACCTAAAGAAACAAGAGTATCAGGGAAACAAACCAAACGAGGTTACAAAATGTAATTACCAATAAATTAATGGGATCAGCTCAGCATCAGGTGTTTTTGAGTTATAAACGAAGAGTTGTGAGTTACCTTAAAAAAAAAAGCTTTAAAGTGACGTCAATTTATTTCTCGTATTCATCACAGCAAACCCTTTTGATTGATACATGGAAGTGCATAAAAAAAACTAGTCCACCATATTTGGGATTCCGCCTTATTGGATTTAGAATAACGTCACTTATCCAAAATTCGCGTTGTCAGCCAAACTGAACGAGTGTGCAAAATTTCAGCTCAAACGGCTGGAGAGACATTCAGCTGAGTGAAAAAGTGAGTTGCAGTGAAATATTGCAAGATAAAAAAAAAAGCTTTAAAAAAATGTCTTGATCATGAGTTCATGACCCATACACAAAATTAACATGACTCAAATAGGACAACCTTGACAGGTCATTGTGACGTGTATAAATTAACCTACTCACTAATTGTAATAGTTGTTCTACTTCGTAATTACCCACTCTTTTGAATAGAAACTTCTAGATTTGTAGGTTGACACAAATGTAGATTTATTAACATGTTACCTGGGTAAAGGATGGTGGAAGTTTCTTTGAACCATTAAATAATTTATTTTCTACGAATTTCTATGTATTCACGGACCGTGATTTTAAAAGCCAATGTTTAGCAGTGAGCGATAGATTTCGTTTCGAACTTCGTGTTTAAGTATAGCAGACCCTGACGGAGAAAATATTCAGTAAGTTCGTAAACCTTGGCATGTTTTGATATTTTCTGATTTCACTACTATGTTGGTTTTTTATTCGTGTGCAGTAGTGGCTCTCTTACATAAATGTGTCATAATCGTAACAAATAATGTAAATGCGAAATAAATTTTGTTTGTTTGTTACCTTTTCACGCCTAAATTTATTGTATTGATCATCCTGAAATGCACATAATATTGGACACCCTATTAGAAAGTGATGACATCAACGTTTGAGGTAATCTCGCTCGGAACGCTTTTGAATTGCACGTACACATTCCAGTTAGTAAATAAATTCCTTGGTGATGGTTTACTGTCATTGTTTTTTAAAACCAAAGAGTACCTATGGCGAGACGCCATATTTAAAGTCGATAAAAATTCTATTAATTCTAATACTAAAAACGAGATATTTACTTTGTTTACCTTTTGTTTCGAGTTAAACTTATATTTCGATAAAAATAATTGAGAAATATCAAATTATTGTGAGAAAATAATTATCTGTATTCTTAATATCATCGAATATCACGATTATTTTCTCGATTTTTCGTGGTACTGTACATACATAATACCTGGCTCGTTTTGAAACATCTCCTTTCCGTTCGCTCCAAAACTATGTTCGTAAATTACGTAACACATAAACCGAACAAAACACAAGTACGTCAATCACTTTAGTTTCCCAAAACATTTGTTCACAGTTTTCAAACATTCCTTTAAGTACCACTAATACACGTCGCTGGTCTACTGACTAACGGAGAATCGGAACCATAAATTCTCATTACTATGAACAGGGTTTTAAACACCATATAAATCAGTTTCGAGTGTTTACTCGGTTGTGGTGGAGTGCCGTAAATAATGCAACCTAGGTTTGGAGAAGAATTTCGTTTTCGTTTTAGTTTATATTGTGTAGATCTGTATCCTAAATGAATGTATTTCTTTGCTAAAATAATTTAAAGTTAAAACGTTTTGTTTTTTTACAGAAGTATAAAATAAAATGAAATAGCCTGGTTATTCCTTGCTTAATTTACAACTATTTACTTATTTACTAGTAAGAATGTGTTAGTTTCTTGTGTTAACGTAGTTGTTAGTTTTGTTAGTTATCTTCTTTTGCCTAGGTTGGGTAAATGCCTCCTCCAAAGCTGCCCATGTGTCTCTGTCCTTTGCTATTTGGCTCTAATTTGAGCCGGCTGTTTTAACAATCTTTCCCTCTCACCGCGGTAGCGGTCTGCCTCTGCTTTTTGCCCTTGTAGGCCCTTCCATAATGTTGCTTTTAGGGTCCATTGTTCATCTGAAAGCCTCGCAAGGTAGCCTGCATATTTCCACTTAAACTTATGTCCATAGGTCAAGACATTTTTAGCTTTTGTAATAGCTCTTATTTTTGTGTGGCTTGTTTTTTTCTATTTCCCTTACCTTGAGCATGTTCGCTCCATTCTCCTTTGGCAAGTGGTGATTTTGTGTTTTGTTTTGGCAGTGAATTTCCACAGGGTTGAAGTATGAAGTGATATTATTATATTTTGGTGCCCGGTTGATGGCATTAGGAAAACGATCACCGTTTCAACCTGTGTCTTAATTATCTGCCTAGCCTTTGTCCAACTGGTCATTTTGCCAAAGACCAACCCAGGCAAACGTGGCGAAAGCCGTACTAGGCAACATTTGGCGCGCGACATGTTGAAATTGAACTTTTTACATTTTTTTATATCAGCGTCTGTCTACGCATGATCAGTCATCAGTTCCTCTGGCGACATATCGCTGACGTGTATGCGTCTGTTTGTGAATTAAGAAATTGGCAAAATATTAGCGTACCATATTGTACAGTCACTAGCAATGAAATGGGATCTACTCACAATAGTATGAGCTCCAAAATAACAACGTTCGTGAAAACTTAAAATTTTAATCAAAACAGTTAAATAAAATCGCTTTTTGAATTTTGCTAACCATATACATAAAATACATTAACTTATTTCTCAACGTCGTCTTACACATCTTGGAGTAATACCAACAGAAAACAAACGTAACACAACATCTTTGTTGCATTTTGTTTGTATTTTGCTTCAATAATATAATCGTAGTGAACACAGTTGCCAATAAGCTAAAAGCATTGAAGATACTAAACTTTCAAGAACTTTATGAAGCTTCTCTGCGATGCTTTTGAAAAATGCAGGCAAACATGGGCATGGTAAATTAAACAAGCAATTATTCTTACTCATCATCAATAGCCTATCAATGTTCGCACTGCTGGGACACAGGCCTCCTCTCTTTATGAGAGGGAATGGGCTATAATCTACCACGCGGGCCCAGTGCGGATTGGTAGATGTCACATGCTTTCGAATTTTTGGTTCTAAGACATGCCGGTTTCCTCGCGATGTTTTCCTTCACCGTTTTACACAAAGTAATGTGCCTGCCTGGGTTCGAACCCATGACCTACTGTTCGTAAGTCGGGGCCGCCGCCACTGGGCCACCGCTGCTCTCATGCTCACATTCTTACTATCATCGATTTATTGTAGTACTTTTTCTTCTTAATCGTAATCTTCATTATTGAATGTCGTGTCTAGTCTGAGGTATTGATCACTCGGTGCACTATGCTCTTCCACGTTATTCTGCCCTCGGCGATCATAAAAGCTTCGGCTATTGACAGACCAGTGAACGTACCGAGAAGGGACTCGGTCTGACCAATGGGTAGGTGTAACAGGTAGTATCTACTAATGAACACAAACTGCTTTCTTTCTACGCTAATATTATAAAGAGGAAAGATTTGTTTGTTTGTAACGAATAGGCTCCGAAACTACTGAACCGATTTGAAAAATTCTTTCTCCGTTTGGAAGCTACACTATCCCCGGGCCACATAGGCTACTTTTTATCCCTGTATTCCCACGGGAACGGGAACTACGCGGGTGAAACCGCGTGTCGTCTCCATCTTGGAAACGATATTTTTACAAAGTATGCTTAAATCTAATCCCATTGGTAATAATGAACACAACAATGTATCCCATTACAAAAACAGCCCACGATTTACGTCCTCACCGCACTAAAACAGCTTAAAACACAAGTGTATAAATCAACATCGGTTGTTTACAAACTCCGACACTATTAGTGCCAAACTACTGTAAACAAGTTGCAAGAAAACGATAAAATTCTAGTGTTAGTGCACTAAGTTTATCTGTTCTTTAAAGTTGTTGTGTAGCGGCCCGTAAAGTGCCAAGTGGAACTTGTAAATTTAGGTATTAAGTGCGCTGAAAATATGGTTTAGGGGATTCGAAGTGGGACTTTGGAAAATAACTGCACTTGCGACACTTAAATAAAAAATCATGACTTGCATTATTGTTCATGACCCCAACGTATTTATTTTTTGGGTTAGCTCGTTCCATCGTCGACTTCATCTCTGTCTTCAGGACAAAGTTGAGGTCAGGAATAGGCCTAATCAACATTAAAAAAGTTAACTCTATCACTAACACAAAAACTTCATCTTTTTGTACCTAAAACATTTCATCACCACTGCTTTCAAAACGGTGAAGGTTTTAAAGACATGTGAGTTCCACTAACTCGCAATCGGCTCGCATAGTAGATTACAGTCCAGTCAATTAAGCAGATCATTATATGAATTGCATTTAAAATTAGTACAATAAATTGTCCTCTAACGTAGACCCAGTTATTATTATGAATGGTGAATTTTACGAATTTTGACGCAATTCATAATTATGATCTTATTATGATCTGCTAAAGTGGTCATTTTAGACACCGTATTCTCTCACCAATATCGCCCTATGTATCCAGGAGAGGTCATCATTAATATTTATTGCTTTTTGTTCACAGGTATGTACCGTTGGCGTATTAGATTATCTGTTTTGTAAGTTATATTAGGTGTTTTTTACCCCACTGTGGCGAATCCCAAAAGGAGGTTTGTTGTGTAAAACGGGTATGTTAAAGCAGTTTCGCTGGTTAGTAGATATGCAAAATAATGGTGTAACTAACTGTATTGTACTGGGTGTGGATTAAAATCCGTGTATTCAAAATCAACTACTTGATTACGAACCAGCCCTAAGTTGGTTGCGCACGCCCAGCTTTGAAATGCCTTAGTAAAAAAAATCATAAATAAAAGAACTACCTACATAATCAAGTAGCTGGCTTCTGAAATAAATGCTTTGATTTTGCGTTATATTCATATTTTTTTAACATTCGTATTTCTTGAGAATTTCAATTAATTTCGGTTCTTTTCGATCAATATTATTATTAAATATCTAAGTTATTTTATTTGTCTAAGTCACGTCTACGTGATCTGTTCTTTTTTTATCCCTATGAAAATTGTTTTGTTATAATATGCTGCCAATCACACCGTAGTGTAACAGCCATTAATGGAACTGTTCTTCAAAAAGAAATGTCATTAGAATAGCTATTTCATTGGCAAAATCTCTGTGAAATTCGATTTAGTTCCACGAAATATGTGATAAAAGTTAATCATTACAAATAATTACAAAATTTCGTGGTAATCGAGTCGCTGTTTACTCGTTTCCAGTACTGAAAGAAATACTATCCTTCTCTCTGTGGGAGGGGCCTATTTAATGACCACCAAAAGATATTCATAGTACCAATTATGTTACATGACATAACATCATACCTGTAATCCCCACAGAGGTGTACTCGTACCTATTATAATAGGATATTTCACCAAAACAATCTAATTAGTCCGTCAACAAGATTTTCAAAAACTAATGGACACGTATTTTTTCTTTTTTCAATTATACAAAAGATGAAGACGGTACAACAGTGCTTCGAAAAGTCGCGTCAAGTCGTGTCACATCACAAGGTTCGTTTTTACCCACAAAATGACGTCAAAAGCCCGCACTCATGATCTTTGACACGTTCTATTTTCGTCAATTTTTAAACAAAAAACACGTACCTATCCAATATTTTTCAATAATCTAACAACAGACGGACTACTAAGATTTTTTTGGTGAAATACCCTATTATTTTGCCAGTAATGTTTAAGTCTTATGTAATAGGGGGCGTACCTATTGCCAGCTACCGTCCACAAATCCAGGCAGCGTGGCTGCTACTAAGAAACTATTGATAGCAAAACCCAACAACAGTTCACCCGACTTAGGCGTCAAACCTATACCTCTTTTAACGATGGGAAATCATCATAATTTATGACTCTTCCCGCTCTGGTTGAAGCAGCAGGGAGTGTCAGACTCTTACTGACTAAATCCCATAATAGGGATGTATCCTGATTTAAAATAATATGATTCTAATTAGCCCGTCAGTTAGATTATCGAAAAATATTGGATACTGTTAGGTTGGTTCTTCTAACCAACCTAACAGACAGATGTGTGCTGGGGAGTTTGTTCCGCCACTTCTTCTTTCCAGCAAAAACACTAGGAAGTGTCGAAGGGGGGGCGTTTTGGGGGACTGTCTCTTGTAAATAAGTAAAGTAAAGTAAATTTTGACGTTCGAAAAGTGCTGATTATCAGCCTAGTTTGAATAAATGAGTTTTGATTTTGATACATATTTTTTGTTTATCAAATCAATAAAAATTGACGAAGATAAAACGCATCAAAAATTTTAGTAGGAGCTTGTGAAGTCTGGGAAAAAATGTCATACTAATGTCTTGGAATATGACGTCACACGAGTTTTCAATGCAATATTCATTGTTTGTTTACGTAAAAAAAGAAAGAATACGTGTTTAATATTTTTTGGAAATATACTCGTGTCTGACGGACTAATTAGATTATTTTTGTTTACTACCATATTGTTCCAGCTTATGCCATTTGCGTTTTAGGGCTGCAGTAAGTTTTTAAGCCCATTCTGCAACACTGGCAGTTGAGATTCGAACTTGACCTCATGCGTAGCAGTCCCGTTTGCGAAACGAGGCAAGTCAGCTAAATATTACACTCCGTTATAAACGCAGCCTCGACCGTCGGTATTAATTTATTAAACATTCACTAGTTAATCACCTTTCCTCTGGGACGTTTCCCGATGCAATAATTACAGTCGTTTTAATTATGAAGCGCAATCTTCGTAATTAACGATAAGTATTATGTCTTCTTGGGTATTAATATTTTGATGGTTTAACTTGGAATTCGAGTTAGTACGCTTTACAACGGGTTAAGGGTTGATTAGGATATGTTTGTGATAGTCGGAATAATTGTCAAGACCAGTCTATATCGCAATATTATGTAGTGTGATAGACAGTGTCGAGAATTCGTAATCATCATGCTATACACTAAACGAAATCATTGAATGTTTTCAACTGGATATTTTAGTTTGTTTTCAATTTCTATGGTAATGATTGAAAATTGGCGTTGTACCGTTTTAATCTACACCAATATTACAAAGAGGATTTTGCAGAAAATCGCGAAAAATCCGTTTTTGTGACCTTTGACCACAAGTAACTTTTTTTCCATATGTCGGATCGATGGGCACGTTTTACATATCCTTTATAATGGTGTTTTGAACAATCCTACAAATTTTCAGCTAGGTGGAAATTATTTATAACACCCTATTTTTTGGTCTAATTTGACCGGACTATATCCCAATTTATGCGAGGTCGGCGCAGTATGCCTTTTTTTCCATACTTCGCTAATAATAGTCTTCTCATTAGTAATTCTTTCTAACCAGCAGGGCTATTGCGTATCTTTTAAATGTCAGTGGCTATCATATTGTCCGTGGATTAACTGTCAAATTGCTTATGGTATAATACAAAATGCAAGCATTTTTTTCATTTGACAGTTAATTGTAGGACACTATATGATAGCAACTGTCATTTAAAAGATACGCAATAGCCCTGCAGATCATCCTTCACACAGCCCATCTAAATTTAATTTGGTCTTCCTCCACTCTTATAGCCAAGGACGTGACATGATAATAATAATTTTATCCTAAGTTTCTTTTGGTTCTTGGAAGTTTTTTTTTTACAAGCTCGCCACACTATTCCCAAACCACTATAACTCCTGAAAGCCAGAATCAACACTTGCGACCACAGGAAAAGCACCGAGATAATGAAGCTCGATGATGTTCAGAAAAACGATTTAACTGTCTTGGATCCCGCAACGAAATAAATCAGAAGCTGAGGCGTAGGAAAAACATAACTTCCACTTCCCTCCATATCAGCAGGAGACAGAACAGAACAAGGCCAATAGTCACGCAGGGACTGGGATAAGCCCAGTTGCCTAGCACCACGGATATTATTGGAAGTATTGTTACAAAAAGTCTCTCAATTCAGTTTGCTTATCAGTTTGTTTGATTTTTTTTGTTCCTTTTTTTATTTGTCCTGTCCTGTGTGAAACCAATAAATACTTTTTCTTTCTTTCTTTCTTTCTTTACTAGCCACTCTTCTGCAATGAGATATTCCCGCAGTAAACTTTTGCTCATACTCACTCGTTTTACTTTTGTCCTTTTACTATTTCTTGAGTACCAGTCATCATCATCATTTCAGGCAAAAAACCGTTTACTGCTGGACATAGGGCTCCCCCAGGTGCCGCCACATTGAATGGTCCCGTGCGTCTCGCATCCAGCAGGTAGCGCAACACACCCTAATTATTCAAAAGATTCCTTATACAAGTATAAATATCACACTTTTTTTGCTTCCCTAGTAACCACAATCAATAACACAAGAAACTTCACTTTGCCATCCATATTTATCTGTATCCGCCATCCTGATATTTACATATTTATCATATCGCCGACAAAAAAGGGAATGGCGGCTAAAAACCGTGAGATATGTTAGCATTTACATATTTATATAAAAAGATGTTTTCAATTTTCCTCTTAGCTTTTATTTATTCGAGTTTCGTCTTCGCTGTGGTGGGAATGAAAACTTGTAGGTTGTTCGTAAGAGATACCGCGGCCTCGACACAAAGGGCTAAGAAGGAACATGGGTGGTTTTTAGTCAGTAGAAGTCTGACACTCCCTATCGCTCTGCTCAGAGAGGGAGGAGTCCTTAACTAATGATTTCCCAGTTTCCATCAAAATGGTTTTTTTGAGGTTACAGGAAATCTGTCTCTAGTAACTTTGCCAAACATCATATCACGCCTGTGATTCCTGATGGGTCAGTAGTAATAGTAAACCCACTCTTTACCATTAATGGTTGAATCCCATGTGATAGGGGCTGAGCCTATTGACATCCTGCCTGTTGACCTCCACAAGTCAATTACTCGGATCATCCAGCCTAGGACCGACCGCAGCAAGCGTAGTATGAAAATCAAAAATCAAAATCAAAATATTTTTATTTCACATAGGCCTACATGGGCACTTATAAAACGTCGATAAAAAGGGGCACGGTTCGGTGCATTGGTCGATTCCTAAGGGGAAGAACCGACCAGAAACTCCAAAGGTTATTTTTTTAATCTTTTAAAATCGTTTGGGTTAACAATAAAGTATAATATTATACCTACACACATGAAGACCATGCAGATTAATGTCTGAGATGGTCTTTTGAAGAAAACACCAAACAGACGCTAAACTAACTATGACCTTCGATTAACACGTGTAGCCGTTCTTATTTAGGAAACGGTAATCCTTTTGGCGCCTTTCCATCACTAAACTTTTCTAACATCACATCGACAACAATCCATCCATATTATTTACCGAATACCGTAGTTTTCCTCCTCACCCAACAAGCTTGTTTTACGTAACATAACCTTATTAAACTCGTAAGATCCGAGTATACCCTTGGGGCCGAGATGTAGCTTGAAATATCACCCTTCTGCGACTAGGTTTACTCTAATTATTTTGCTTTCAAGATATAGGTGGGTTGCTATGTTATTACTTGTGCTTATAAGTTAGTCAATACTTTCTGATGCCCTATACTTTGTGGCTTTATATAGATTCACTGCCGCACTCAGAGAATTTTAAGGATTACTTAGGCCATCACTTAGTAAAGGTTTTGACAGTTTTGTCAAAGTAAAATTGGCATCACATTTCTCATGCGTCTGTTACCATGGCAACGTTAGAGATTTAACAAGTTTGATAATATTGTAACTTTACGATATTCGTAAAATAAATTGGTTACTGTTGCTAGCTTACCGATACCGAGCTCATCCAATTATAGATATTTCCGTGGAAAATTCTCATCAATGTCGTACCTATAGTATTTGTTTTTACTATGAACTTATTACGGTGTTAGTTTTAATAATATTTGTATCTCAATACAAACAAACGTCGACTTTTAAAGCTAACGAAAAACAGTTATGATGTTCTGAACACATTGAAATCTTACAATGTCCTAGCCAAATTAGTTTGTTCAACAAAAATCTTACCAGTGTAACTCTTACCAAGGGTTCTCGTATTATAAAATAGTAACTGGGTTGTAGAGTTAAGATAGACAGGCGCTGCATGTAAATACTTATAATCACCTGCATTCAGTAAGACTGTAAACCGACCCCAATATGACTGGGTAAAGGCTAGTTTTTCTTTTTCTTCTCGATAGTGATCTACGATTTAGAAGGGACAACTACAGTACCTTCACAAGCTATTATGCCTTGTGACTATGACTGTAGCTTCACTTTTTTTTGTTTTTCTGACATTCAAGAGTGCCTGTAACGGCCTTAAATAGATGCTTTCAGCTTGAGTTGAGTTTGACAAAACTGATCTATTGCTTTGTTCACCATGACTTTCATAGATCCATAGCTAATTAAATATCACCTTAATTAGGTTTGTCCAGTTCTGTAGCTCAAAAGAGATGTTTACTGACTTAAAAACATATGATTCTAATTAGTCCGTCTGTTAGATTATCGAATAATATTGGATAGGTACGTATTTTTTGTTTCATCAAATCAATAAAAATTGACGAAGATAAATCGCGTCAAAGATTTAAGTGGGGGTTTTTGACGTCAGTAACCGCTAAAAATTGTTACACTAATGTCTTAGAATATGACGTCACACGAGTTTTCAAAGCACTGTATCATTGTCTTCATTGTTTGCTTACGTGAAAAAAGAAAAAATACGTGTCCAACATTTTTTGGAAATCTATCTGACGGACTAATTAGATTTTTTTAGATAACTACCTTTTTGCCATTCAATACAAACCGAAATATTGTATTTCCCATTTAAACTAATAGGAATCCATTTAAAATCTGTTCATTGGTAGTCTATTAACAATCATATTTCAGTTATAAATCCTATTAAGAGAACTCTATCAAAACATTAATTAGTATTTAATTGGTGTTATCATAGGTCATTCAATAAATGTTAGTTTTGATAACATCAATGTTATTAAAAGGGGGTGTCGTCTGTAGCTGAAATTTGGTCAAAATCTAATATAATTTACAATGTAATCGAGAGGATTATATGATGAAAACAGAAATAGGATTTATATGGCTTTCTTTTCTGGGCCGAACCGCTCAAATATTAGTGACCGCCGCTCGGCGGTATGTTTCAAAACTCAGCAATTGAATTTTATGAATGTGAGTATTTTTTTATAATTTAGACATACTTTTTTACACCTCCTAAGTATCGTATAAATTACAAACATATAACTACTTTATTTGTATCAATTATAACGATCATGGAGACCAAAACAACAAAAGACTTCCATTACTAGGTACCACTATTATAGAGAAATCTAAACGATCAAAGAACACAAAAAAGAAAACAGGAAAACATCAAACCAAACAGCCAATTAAGAGAACAAGTAGCCAACAAAGAAATTAAACATAAAACTGTTTCAGTTGATTTGCAAAACGATATTGCCAAGGAAAGAAGTTTTCTCAAGTGGAAAAATATCCGGAATGAGGGCAATGTGGGTCAGTAATTGTTGGCTAACGGACGAACATTTCTGGCTGACTTTACCTTGTATTTGATTATGGGAAAAACAGGGTTATACGATGTAAGATCGGGTCGAAAGAAAATGATTTTGGGGGAAATTTGGCTCGGTTTTAGCTGCTGTTTCAGTTATATAAGTATTCCCGTCGGGGCTGCGGGTTGTTCTATAGAGATACCGCGGCCTCAACATAAAGGGCTAAGAAGGAACATGGGTGGTTTTTAGTCAGTAGAACTCTGATACTCCTTTCCACTCTGCCCATAGCCGGAGGAGTCATTTGATAATTTACCAATCCTCAAAAAAAAGGTATAGAAGTAACACCTACAGTAACAGTAACTATGTTCTGCGTTGTCGGTCAAAACTCTAAAACATAAGTTTAAAACTTGCATACTTTTCACTCACGTACGAAGAAGTAGAAACGTATGTGAAAACCTGAACTCCCTTTTTAGATGTCCTACATGTGTAAGATGCGCAAACTCACACCTTTTACACAAACGTACACACCCTTTATACACACACACACACACACATACACTCCACACACAAAGCATACACAATACACAACACTATCTCATATAAAAATACGTAGTGGAAATATTGTAAATAAGTAATTTTAAGTTTTATTTCATAGTATTTATTTTTAGTTAAATTTTTTAGTTTAAACATTTATTCGTTTTTGTTTTATTTTGCAAAGCTATTAAAGCTTTGTTTTTGCCTCGACTTTTTGGAGGTGGGCGTTAATGACTGCGACACAGTAACTAAAACTTTAAACTAATGTAGTTGTTATCGAACACAGAGTTTTTGTAAACTGAGTTTTTGTTTCTAATAAAAAATATTATTATTATTATACTACACAATATTCCCGACGTGCTTACACCTAGTATCTTGGAAAAACAATCAGTCAGTGGAAATGTTTACAAAAAAATCAGTGATTCGAACTTCAAGTCTGTAAGATATTATATTGAATTTTGCATCTTTTATGGGAGGGAGTAACTTAGATAGATACAGTTGGAGCTATAAGTTATTATACCAAAGAATTTAAAACATACTCTATAAAGAAACTTATAAGTGATAACATTAATTTCTGTACGAACAAAGCGGAATATACTATAAGCGTAGTTCATGCTTCATGCTTATATTATGTTGCGTCTGACCTAACAATGTTGTGAAACAAAGCACATGCCTTGCACAAAGTAAAACAACATTTTCCAAAACATTCAGAGCCACTAACGACAAACCAGCTAAATAATTCCACCGTAACTTTGAACCAGAAATTCCAGGCAGAAAGTCCAAATTCATTCTGGAATGTATTCCAGGTAGGTACCTACGGAACGGGTGAAGTTTGTCCACAACTAGTCCTAACGTGGGGACACACGTGCATAAGGGAAGTTTTGTGATTTAATACTTAATAAAAAGTAGGGTGGCTAGTTATGGTTCTAAAGTGTGGACGATATTTTTGCTTAAAATTATTATGAGGTTCTGGAGCTATTAAGTCTCAAGTTAAAAACTTCCATTTTTGCATTAAAATTTTAGATGGTGACTTTTAACATTCGGTTTAAAGAGTTCCTTTGGTCAAAGAATTACCATTGCCATTCAACGTAGCGATGCTGGTAGACTTTTGGGTATGTTCCTCGATAGCAGAGACGCGGAGTACTTTGACGCCGTTTTAATATGTAGGTACTTAATCTTATTTTCATGTTTGAATTATTACTTTTGATCTATTTGTAGTTCGTATGTAATGTACATAACTTTATAACTCTAAGATGTAGGTATAATAGATTTTCTTTTGCGTAAAAATATATTGCGAAAAGAATATTCACAACAGCCAGTCTTACCAAAAGACATCGTGCTACCCACTAACCGGGCTGTGGAGATCAGGATAGGAAGACGCTATCGATATCGGACGACATCTAAAATACTTGTTTACAGTTTGCGGTTGACTTGAAAGCCAACCTAAACGTGAATAAAATCGAACCAATGAAAACGAAATGTAACATTTTAAATGACCTGGTTTTTTTTTTTTTTAGTTGTTCAAGTGTTCGTTACGGTAATCATTTTAATTTATTTACAAGAACATTAACCCAGTTTTATACGTCCCTGTGTGCCTATTGGCCTTGTTCTGTTCTGTCTCCCGCTGATAAGGAGGGAAGTGGAAATTTCGTCGATTAATTTCGTTGCGGGATCCATGACAGTTAAATCGTTTCTCTGGAACTTCGTCGAGCTTCATTGTCTCGGCGCTTTTCTTGTGGTCGCCACTGTTGATTCTGGCTTTCAGGAGTTACAGTGGTTTGGGAATAGTGTGGCGGGTTTGTCCCAAAAAGCAAAAAGTTACTACACTTCAAATTAAAACTGTTAGTACCTACGTACTTACCTTATGCTTAGACGGTTTGTTTAGGCGACTAAATAAAGGTATTTTCAAGGTAGATGTGGCAAAAAGGAAATACAATGACCTAATTGGTCGCTATCGACGTGCGTGTATGGCGAGGCAAAGAAGTATGAAAAGATCATAGAAGGTGGTGTTTTGTTGTTTCTACTTAGCCCAATAAGAAAAAAGCGTGAGTTTGTATATAAGTATCTACACTTTGAAAACTAGCACCGAGTTTCAATAAATATCGTCACCATCAAAACAAACGTGCTAGAACCCAGACCCCATGAAACTTACCCAACTTAAGGCGAGTCCTGCTAAAAATACCCCTCGCTTAACAGGACTAATAATACTCAACGAGGAATCCCTTACACCCCATAAATCTCTTATAATTAATATCCTGTTTCCACTGTGAATAGATATGATGTATATACAGCCGTTTGTAGCTATTTTTTGTCCTACCCCTTAATGGGAAACGTAATGATATAATGGTGCACGCGATGGTACAAAAAACTGAAAGGAAGGGTTTGTTTTTGGTCTGGAAGTATGCTATGATAAATGAATGGGTGTTCCGTGAAGAGAACCTCTCGTCCCAGCCGCCGCCTTCCGGTGGCTTCCGGCCACTGTAGACGCAGCCCTGTGGACGGTGGGTTATGGGCTAGCTCGCCGTCCGTCCGTCTTATGACGACGACAGGCCGTGTCAACGGCGCGTTCGTATTCCACGCGCGCCTCAAAGAGATGTCAGAGGGGCAGGGGTTATTTAACGATATCCCAGCCCCCAAAAAAAACACCCCTGTTCCGTGAAAGGTAAAAGTACAAATATCAGTTTGGAACCGGATGAGGTTCAACAAGCGGCATCGGTGAGCAGTGTGTAATGACCTTATTGGTCTGGTTTTAATCAGAACACTTCATTAGAAAAGAGTAACTAGTTGTAATGAAATAATGTCCTGAAATTATAATTGGGCAATTAAATAAAATTACGACAAAAACACAATGTTAATCTCTGAAAATATTATATAAATTTTCTTACCAGCAGATAAAAGAAAAAAAAAATGATAATAACAGAATGTAACATTACACCTGTATATAATCCCATTGATAAAAGATGATAAAAAAAACTTTGAATCCTTTTACGTATTTAACAAAATTTTCGAATTTCTTCGTCAATTTCTCTCCAAACAGTAGGCACAGTGACACCTTTCAAAACAATAGAAAGACACTTTAAAATGACGTAGGTACATTCTTCAAGAGCAACACAAGCAATAAAACTCAGTCAAAAGCAAACAGTCAAACAAACTCATCTGTTTATGTACACCCATTGATTTACTTCCGTACCTATGTTAGGAGAGTTCTCGTAAAATCCTCAAGGCATCTCGTAAAACACGAGCGTGTATCTCATTTACGTGCTCTTGGGTTTCATAACAAACGGGGAGTAATCACACCGTCGCGTTTATTATATTTTAGAGACACAAAAAAATAACGATAGAAAATTAAAAAAAATAAAAGTGTATCAGTTTTCCATTTCGGTATTTTTAAGAAGGACAACATGTTAAGCTTGCGTCCTTTGCCTGATTTTTCTCGAATCATGTCGGAATGTATACCAAAAAAAAAATGGGAGGAGTAAATTCGGCTGTTCTCCACTGTGACAACATGTATTGTAACACAGGTTTTTCACCTAGCCTATATGGTCAGGAACTTCTTCACACAAATTATATCCACTTTTATGTACCATATTTTTTCTTGTAATTTATCAAAAACTAGCGGACATCACGCGGTTTCACTCGCGTCGTTTCCGTTTCCGTGGGAATAAAAAGTAGCTTATGTCACCCGGGGATGGTGTAGTTTCCCAACGGTGAGAATTTTTCAAATCGGTCCAGTAGTTTTGGAGCCTATTTGTTACAAACAAACAAAAAAATCTTTCCTCTTTATAATATTAGTGTAGATTATCGCCTAATAGGGTCCAAGCCAGCAGCGGTCAGGGTTTTAGATAGAAGAACCTTCTAGCAATACGAGCCAAGACCAGAAGTACCGCTTTCTGAACCAAGTAAATTTTTATTATAACACTAGTGGACGTCACGCGGTTTCACCGGCGTACTTCCCGTTCTCGTGGGAATACAGGGATAGAAAGTAGCCTATGTTACTCAGGGTAAATAAAGGTTTCTAATGGTGAAAGATTTTCCCGTCGGGCTGCGGGTTGCTCAGAAGTTACCGCGACCTCGACATATAGGGCTAAGGATCATGGGAAGTTTTTACTCAGTAGAAGTCTGACACTCCCTTTCGCTCTGCCCAAGAGCGGGAGGGGTTATTTGATGATTTTCCACTCGCCAAAAAAAAAAAGTGAAAGAATTTTTTAAATCGGCGCAGTAGTTTTTGAGTTTATTCATTACAAACATACACACACACACACACACAAAAATACAAATCTTTCCTCTTTATAATATTAATATAGATTGTATTTTCTGTGTCGGTGGTTAGTCTTTAGAAGGATTTTTATTATTATTAATTCCAACTACCACAAGCTTGCCTCAACATTACACGTCGGTGTAACAGTCATCCATACGTTAACATCGTAAAATCAGTGAAACCTGAACGGACAGAGTGGACGGTTATGGGCTCGCGGGAATTATAATGAGGTGCTCATTCGGGAATAGAGGTTATTGTACACTTATTTAGTAGCTTCAAGTTACCCTTAAGCATTAGAGGAAGCATGGAAATAACTTGTTTGGAAATTCATTACAGTTTTCCGGCCAAGTAGTTAAAAATGGGAGTACTAACGAAAGTTAGAAAGTAATAATATGTAGGCTACTATATAGGGTGTAAAAGTACCCTTAACGCAAACGAAAGGCACTTGTTCTCCCAACCATTGCGATATTTTTTTGTTCAAGACCATACCTGGGAATCCCTTAGTTACGGAGATATTGGGGGTCAAAGTTCCAAATTTTACACAGCTGTTTTTGTAAATACTAGTATTTCAGGCTATAACTTTACTTAAATTACCTCCATGACCCGAAACTTATTTAAAGCATCCACTAGCACAATGTTTTAAGAGTGCTATATAAAGTTTTACCGTAAAATCAAATTTTTGACCCCAACAAAAAAAAGGCGTTTCCCAGCAAAAAAAAATTGCGTACCCCTACGCAATTTTTTTTTGCTGGGAAACGCCTTTTTTTTCTTCTTAGTTTGATGTACAGAATGCTTGGTTGACGTTTGTGTGAAGGGTTACTTTACACCCTGTATAGTTTCATAATAATTATACAGACATATGACATAACCGTACCGCATGACGAGAACCTCGTGAAGGCCGAGAAAGATAAGCAAATCAAGTATCTTGATTTGGCTCGCGAGGTTGTCGACATGTGGGGTGTGGACTCAGCGATCATTGTGCCGATAGTCGTTACTGCCAATGGCTTAATTGCCTCGACCAACACCTGAGGAGGCTCTCGTTAGGCAGCTGGATCAAGGGCTTGATGCAGAAAGCGAGACTCCTGGACATGGCTCGTATTGTTAAGAGGTTCCTTTCTCTGGAGCCCTGTTCCCGACACCGGTGGGCTAAAATTTCATATATTTTTATTGTTTTTTTTTTTTTTGTTTTTGTTTTTAAATAAAGGAAATAAAAATACAGAGATACATTTAAAATTCGAGTGCTTCGTTGGTCTAATGAACGCAAGCCGTCCATGAGGCCCTGGGTCGAATCCCAGGTCGGGTAAAGTGTCATAGAGTTTTTCCATCAGGAATTTCTCTATAGCCACCGTGGAGTCTGGATTTGTGCCAGGTTGGTGGTTATAGTCTCACCCCTTGTTATATTAGCCTATGATCCCTCTATAGAACTACCTTCACCGAGCTAATGGATGAAAAGTTTTTTATATGCAATTTAATATGACAATGTATATTTGGCAAATGGGTTGACTAAAAAGTTTCAGTTCAGATTATGATTAATTAACATTTTTTTTTTAACATTTCACTGGTTTGGTTATAAGACAAATTTCATACCAATCGAAAGTATGAAGCCCATAGAATATGCAAACATTAGGTTGTCTATTTTTTTCCCGTCACAACTCTTGGGTAGGCAGGTATAAACAGGTAAGTCGATACTAGTAACTTTCACCGGTATGGTTAATTAATTAAAGTTTAATTAAAATAAAGATTATTTCAGAACAAACTGATATTTTAAATTAAATTATCATTAATTTAATATTTAAAATTCATTCTGGACCGATTTTTTATACAACCCATTTACAATATATTTATTAACATATTTAATTGAAAATAAAATACCGTTATATGTCGTTCTGTGGGGGAAGGTCGTTGTTATAGTATATGGGACTTAAACCATTTAATAACCAGCGACTTGATGATGATGACGATGAACTAGCAAAATGCCTCTTGGGGATAACAGACGTGTGGTCGTGTTACATTCAACACAGCATTTTTTTTAAAACGTAACGTCGTATGCATAGCCAAACCGACCACTATCTCCAAACACCAAGAAAACGTATTATAAACCAGTCAATTTGACTTAGGTACATGCTGTATTTACATTGCAGATTTTTTTTTCAAAAATATTTTGCTGATATTATTTTAATGCTGAATCCAAAATCCTCTGCACTCCGTCATCTTAATTAAAAGCAACAACATAGGGAATCAAAGGATCAAATTGCAGTGTCATTTTCCTTCTCATAGTTAGAGAGTATAAAATTATAAAGTCGACGAAATCTGAAACTTCAATGTAGATTGTTATGGCTTCTATGGAACAATGGGGAAAAGATCTTAAAGATATTATTTGTGATAAGTACGTTAGTTCATCCTCATTTATTTTATAAACTAGCTCTTGCCCACGACCTTTGGCCGCGCGAAATTATAATTAAAATACTCCTTTACTTTCTGAATCGGATTTCGTTAGCATCGGATCGGAATCGGATGTCGTTATTTCAAGGGTCATTAAGGGAACCTTAAGTTGTTCTTAATAGCATTGGCTATCTAGCAGTAAAAGTCTCGTCAAAATTAACCCAGCCATTTCGAATATTAGCCAGAAGAACAGACAATGACATATTTTATGACTTTATGCTGTAATTACCGTACCCATATGCTATAAGTAAAATGCTGTTATTTAGACATTTTAAACGTTATCATATTTTATTTCTATGTATTGATGAGAAAATAACTCTGCCCGCCTGTTAGCTTCCACGCATTGACGACAGTCTGGATTTCAATATTTGAAAACCAGACAGACTATGAACTAAGTTAGGTTTAAGGATACTTTTGATCGCAGTAGTATGTTACCGTGGTATAATTTCCGACCTACACGCGAGCAGTAAGCTCTTTCACCTACTAAAACTATGCATACAATCATCTGTTCATTAGTATAATAAAGAGAGAAAATGGAGCAAATTTAAAACATTTTATCGAGCATTGACCCACATTCACATGACACATCGAACGTCCAGACATTTTGCATAAAAAACATAACACAGTAACTGCAACGGCTACAAAAAAAAACAGCGGGAAACAACACACAACATTGTATCGAGGGGAAATTATGATGAAAAAAATTATACGCGGACTTGGCAACCGGACAAAGTTTTTTTCGCTAGGCAATTGACACGAATCGCGAAAGTGGGATTCGCGGCCAAGCGTGGGTGAGCCATAACAACATGGAGCTAAAAATAAAAAAAGTACACAAATTATCTATGACCGTTACGTCAGACTGACATGGAAGTTTTGTGATCTATTGACGTGTTTCTATGAAGTACGATATTGTTAGATTGCTGATTCTTTTTTGTTTTTGGAGTCTTCATAATATGCTAAAATGTTTCTAGTTTTTGTAGGTCAATCTGTCTGCAATTTTGAATAAATCTTCAGCGTTGTATACGATGCTCTCAATCAGGCTATGTTTTGACATGTGCACTACAAAGTCGTCTATGCGGGTTGGGCAATGATTCATGTGAACGGATTTCATTTTCATACTGACTGGAAAATTACTGTCGTATATTGTTTTACCGCCAATTCATGTTGAGGGCGTTAAAAATGTGGTTTCACTGTAACAGCAACAAAAATATGCTGTTCTCTTTAAACATCATTATTAAGCTAGCCTCTAAGTTGGCGATTGTATACCAGTATTTCACATGGAGCAACTTCTTATCTGACCTCCAAAACCCGATAAGTATTCGGCAAAATGATACCCCTGTCTATGCTGTTCTCATTGTTTATTTTAATTTCTCTAACGTATTTTGAATAAAACAACCTTCAGGCCATCTCAGTTCCCGCGATGACCTCCGGCCACCGTAGACGTGGGCCTGTGGACGGTGAGTGATGGGCTAACTCGCCGTCCGTCCGTCTCACGACGAAAACAGGCCGTGTCGACGGCGCGTTCGTGTTCCACGCGCGCCTCAAAGATATGTCAGCAACATGGGAGGGGCCCGAAAGGGCCGACGCCTGTCGGGGCCGCGGGTAGTCCAACGGTTATCGCGGCCTCGACATAGAGGGCGAAGAAGGAACATGGGTGGTTTTTAGTCAGTAGAAGTCTGACACTCCCTTTCGCTCTGCCCAAGAGCGGGAGGGGTTATTCGATGATTTTACACCCACCAAAAAAAAAAAAAAAAAAGGCCATCTCAGTTTCACAAACTATACAACACGGTGACAAACAACAACAACAATACGGCTAACAATACGGTGATCAAATAAATTATAAAACAGCCCAATTCACAATGATGTTGCCGTTGATTTGGAATCATTCAGCCTACTATTTTCACGTAGATACATCGCAATTCTCACCCCTGTCATACAAAGTTATGCAACAACCCAAAGGTATCAGATAAACGAATCGATTTCCACGGAGACTACAGCCAGGGTACAAATAGGGTCCATCAGAACCGCCCCAGCATACAAACTGTTGAATTTGGACCCTTGACTCGGTTCGAAGAGGTAACGAGCACGGAATGTGTGTTACTTTGTTTTTTTTTTGTGCCAGGATTTTGCTGACTTCGGTTTTTGAATGGACTGTTTCATTATAAAGAGATTGGAGATTTTTTTGATGTTTATACGGCTTTATAATAATAATTATGTTTCTTTTTTTAAAATTCAGTTTTATTTTCATTTTTTTTATCAGTAATTTGTCCTGTGTGAGTCCAATATGACTAATGTAATGTAGAGCAGCGGTGGCCCAGTAGTGGCGGCCCCAACTTACGAACAGTAGGTCGTGAGTTCGTCCCCAGGCAGACACATTCATTGTGTAATTTATTTTATCGCCGCTGCACTCAATTCGTCAATTTTTATTAATTTGATAATAAAAGAATACGTATCCAATATTTTTCGATAATCTAACAGAGGGATTAATTATTAATTTTTGAAGTCAGTTAACCTCATTTAATAGGGTAGTTAACAACACAAAATCTAATTAGTCCGTCATATAGATTACCAAAAAATATTGGACACGTATTTTTCTTTTTTCTCTTAAACAAACAATGAAAACGATACAGTGCTTTGAAAACTTGTGTGACGTCATACTCTAAGACATTCGTATGACATTTTTTGCGGTCAGTGACGTCACCAACCCCCACTCAAATCTTTGACGCGTTTTATCTTCGTCAATTTTTATTGATTTGATAAAACAAAAAAATCGTATTCAATATTTTTTGATAATCTAACAGACGGACTTATTAGAATCACATTTTTTTTAAGTCAATAAACATCACTATTGCAATTTCTATTGCATACTTCAAAAGAGCAACGCGATCCCATAGAGAGACTAGAAAAGCGACTTTAATTTGATTGTGCTTTGTATAACTATGATATACGTACCTATATAGAATATTTGATTAATAATTCACTGGTAGGTTTCCTACTAATAAATAAAATAAAAATGTTTATTTCAATTACATAGTTTTAACAGACACGATTTGGAGGTCACCTTTTAAGCAAGGGGATGCTTGTATTAGGTGAATCCGCACTTCCGCTTAACATTAAACAATGTATGCAATTGAAAAACAAGAGAAGTTACAAAATTACAAAAAGTAGAAAAAAGTAGCGCACGTGTGTGATGAGTGCGAGTGCTTGTATGTGTGTGTGTGTGCGTGTGTGTATATATGTTGTGTATGTTATTTTTGTTTAGGTTTAGGTTAGCCCTGCGACTTTGTCTTGGGATCGGAAGAAGCCAGAAGCAGCATCCTCCACTAACGATTTTGTTATTGTGGATCTGTTAGTTACCCACAGATTATGGCAGCGATGATGCCAAAGTTTCAATGTCGTCGTAGGATTTATTCGTAAGCCAATCAGTGACAGCTAGTTTACAGTCACGGAGTTTCATGGGATAAATGTTTAGCTCTTTATTCAGGAGGTTGTATAAGTGGGAAGATTGTCTTTCATACTGCCTCTCAGCAAACACAGATCTTACTGGGACATTTGGAGCGACCAGGTAGCTTCTTCTGCTACTCGTATTTGTCCTTGTAGGAGCATATGGAAGGGATTTGTGCTTCCTCAAGATTAGATGGAGTATATAGAGTTTCCTAACAGACAGTAGGCCAGAGGTTAGGTAAAGGGCTTGTGTTGGGAATCTATAGGGTTTAAAGAGCATAACCTTAAGAAGAGATCTCTGCGCCCTCTCAAGTTCCAAAAATTTAATTTTTGTCGTTCCTCCCCAGCATGGCAAACAGTACGTAAGAATTGATTGGGCCAATGATACGTAGACCTGCTGCAAGATATTCTTTGAGGCAACGTGTCGCAATGTTTTAAAGGTCCATATTAATCTCCTAACTCTTTTCATGATCAGTTCACTATGCATGTGCCAGGACAGGCGCTGGTCTATCATAATGCCCAGGTATTTGGTGTACTGCAACCGGTCAATCTTTGTACACGAGCAGTCAGAAATTAAAGGGTTTCCACAGAAGTGAATTTTAATTTGAAATTCCAGTGGTGGTTGAGTGTGTGTATACTTGGTGAAGCATATGTAGTTTGACTTCGATGCATTCAATGTGAGGAGGTTACGATTGAGCCAATCTGCAATCTTTGACAGGCCAGTTTCGGCTGACTTTTTAACTTCCTCCCAAGTTTTTTCAGCAAAGACTATGGCGGTATCGTCCGCGTATGAGAAGATACGACCCCCGTCAATACTCATGTTGCATAAGTTATTTATATAAATTAGGAACATTGTTGGGCCAAGGACAGTCCCCTGCCCAACGCCGTAAGTAATCGTTTCTTCTATGCTAGTAAACTCACCTATTTTCACAGTTTGTCTTCGATTTATCAGATAGGATTTAAAGAGATCAAGAGGGGGTCCCCTAATGCCGATGTTTTCTAGCCTGTGCAAAAGTATGGGGACAGATACCGTGTCAAAGGCCTTTTTAAGGTCAAGGAACACTGCTAGACATTTACTACCCCTGTCAACTTTATCGACTATCGTAGAGGTTAGTGACAAGACCGCGTCCTCTGTAGACCTTCCCTGCCTAAATCCAAACTGAAAAGGTGACAGAATGTTTTGCTTAGAAAGGTATTTTATTAAGCGTGAGTTAAGGATTCTTTCTAAGATTTTTGAAATGACTGGGAGTACTGAAATTGGCCTATAGTTTGACGGGTCTGAGCTGTCTCCACACTTGTACACCGGCGTTATTAGGGCCACTTTCAAAGCATCCGGGAATACGCCCTGCTCAAAGCATAGATTTGTCAAGTCACTCAAGATTGGGACAATGCACTCGTGTGCAGCTTTGAGAAATTTAACTGGAATGTTGTCCCAACCAGGAGCACTATCTGGTTTTAAGCCCATTAGAGTAGAATGGACTTCGCAAGGGTCTGTGTCGAGTAAAACAAAAGAAGATGTTGATGTACGGTCAGATGAGGATGGGTTAGAGGCATTATTATTGACTGAAGAAGCCAAAGGTGGTGTAATACTATCTGCTAGAGACTTTCCTATGCTGGAGAAGAAGTTATTCACCTTGTTAACGGAAGTCTGTGGGGTATTGGATAGTTCTAGGAGATCCAAGTTATTTGTTTTTTTGGGTTTTCGCTGTGTGACGTTGTTAATGATTTCCCACATTTTTTTAGGATTTTTGTTTGCTTTAGTAAGTTGGTCTCTGTCGTAATTTCGTTTTTGTTTTTTAATGATCAAGTTACAATAGTTGCGGTACCTTTTGTAGGTTATTTTTAGTACCTCATTGAATGGATCAAGCCGCAATCTACGTTGCATGTTATTTCGGTTGTGAATACAGCGTAATAAGCCAATAGTCATCCATGTTTTTAGGGTTCTATTTTTTAACGGTATCATCATACTGATAGTACTAAGCGCGATACAATTGTGAATTATTTCTATTAAATGATTAGTAAGAGTGTTAGGGTTAGTTAGTTTCAGCAGATCATCGAGGTTACTATCTTTTAATATGGCTAGTCCCTTCTCTAAGTTAAAGACTGACCTTATTTTTGTAGGTTTTATAACGGGTGTGCAGTTTGTAATTTTTAAGAAAGTCATGAAGTGATCTGTGATGGTTGTGTGAATAATTGCAATGGCTGCAGTTTTGTTCATGGATTTGAGTTTCATCATGAAATGATCCAGACAATTTTTATCTCTTGTGGGTAGAGAGTGACCAGGGAGAAACCCATGCATTGCCAGCATGTTGAGATAATTGAGTCTATTTCTGCGTTCGTGTGATTGCTCGCCTGGATTTATTATCAGGTTAATATTTATGTCACCGGTTATAATAACATTTTTAGTTGATGCAATGGAAGTAAGGTGATTATTTAAAGAGTCGATAAATTCTTCAGCGCTTGCGGTTGAGGGGGACCGATAAATCGCGATGACTGTGAGATCAGGTGTGATATGGACTTCCAGGCAAGATGCGTGAGATAGCTTGATTTCTCTTATTTTATATTTATGGGTGTTTTTAATATATACGACCACTCCGTCAGCTTTATTAAGATGGTTAGTAGATTGGTGTGAATTATAGTTGGCTATTTGAGGTATTGGTTTATTTTGATTTAGTCTACATTCAGTTAAAATTATCAGGTCGATTTCCGTTTTGAGATTTATTATATTTAGTTGAAGGTCGTCAAAGTTAGTGTAAACAGATCTAATGTTTTGTGAAACAATGCTAAAACCGGGTGAGTTAGGCTTAATGTGGTTAGCAAAGTCGTTGAGTTCACAGTCGAACACTTGGGCTATTTCAAGTTTGTCTATGTCATTCAAAGCTTGTAAGGTGCTATTCATAATCATAGGTTTTATAAATGCAGAAGAACATAGCTATGTAGACATTTGGTTTATGAGTGAGAGTATGTGTGAGAGTATGTGTGTTAGTTGTGGCTGTGATAACCTGAATGAGAGTGGAGTTGTGTGATAAATGGGTGTGAGTGCGCGATAGATTATAATTTAACTTAACAATAAGCTTGAGATTTATCCCTATATTAATTAATTTTAAGCATGCCAAATCCCTAAAGAATCGAGATAAATAGGGGCAACAACAGAGTAAAATACGGCGACTACTACAAATGAACATCAGTGACACAAAATAGTATTGGTAGTATTTTTTATACAAAATAAAAATTAAAGTAAGCTTAATATTTATCTTAATGCTAACTAATTTTAGATATACAAAGTCCATATTGAACCAGAAAAAATAAAGGTAACAACGTTGTAAAATATGGTAAGTATAACAAAAGATCATCAGTAATATAACATCTAGTCATTTAAGCTGCAAAAGATTATGAACCTGTGACTCACTTGATATGACGATTGTAGGGAAGTTGTCATCCTTCTTTACATGTATTTTGCCGTAGGCTGTCCAGCAGTACTTATATCCATTGGATTTTGCCAGATCGCGCGCGAGAAAGTGAAGTCGAGCTCCTTTTGCAGTAAGCTGTTCCGAGACATATATTGGCGTGGACTCTTCCGTCTTAAATCCGAGATGCTTGGCACATAATTTTTCATTGTGTTTTCTATTAAAGTCTCTAGTCTTCTTTAAGAAATCGGTCTTCAGAATAGTTGATGACATCTCAACTACTATTGTACTATTTTTTGTCTTTGCACGCTTGTTTTGAATACGAAATATGTCACTAATATCCGTTTTTGAGATATTACTTCCAACTTCGTTAGATAGAGAGATAGTCATTTTTATTAATTCTTCTTTCGATTCCTTAGCCAGCTTTGGTACATTTTTTATCTCAAAGTTAGCCTTACGGCTGCCCCTTTGTAAATCCTCTATTTTGTCTTCCAATATAGTTATATAGTTTCTATCTTTTGTTGATTGGACTTCGAGCCGTTCTATTTTGCTTTTAAGCTCTTCATTTTGTGCCGACAAAGAAGCCATGGCAACTTCTATGTTATTATTTGTCGATTTGATTGCCATAAGTGTGGGGTAAATTTTTTTGAGTTCCTCTTGCTGTGGTGACATTAGAGATGAAATCAGCGTTTTGACTTCTTCCTTGAAGGCAAGGAAGTCAGAGTCGCAGTAACATTCCCTTGGTCTCTTACTACGTTGGAATACGAAGTTAGGAGGTGTGCATTGATCTGTTTGCCCGGGAATATTCGATTCAGAAAGGGATTTGCTCATGTCTTCCATTGTAAGTATCAGGAGATAATAAATAAGAACGTGTAAGAAATCACAGTCTGGCTTGCAGTTTATATGTTGATATTTGTAGGTGTTATATTTATATATTTTTTTTTTTTTCTTTTTGCTATTTTGCAACGAAATCGTCGAAATTTAGCTGTCTTCTGCTTTACGTAAGTCGATACGAGTACCAGGAGAGTATAGGCGCAAGCAGGTATTGTACGGGCAAAGGCGCGCGGCGATATTGCAGTAGTGTGAAAGTGAAAGTTGTATACGCACACACACAGCGTCTGTCCTTGCGGCGGGTGGTCCTTGAACGGCCCAATTACTCGCGAGTAGGCGGAGCTTCGCACTCTTCAAGGGCGTAACGTTGCGCGTGGGCAGGTAAAGTAAACATTCGTACCTTGTCAATGGCCAAGCTTCTTGCGCGTACTAGGATACCAGGAGCACCGAAGAGGTCGATTTTGTTGCGGCGCTTGGGCGCTCTCCACGATTGCGAACTTTTTTCGGTTTATGCGGTCCTATTTTTACGTGTGAATTAACTGACTTGAATTTTGATTTAAATAATTGTTAAAATAAATAAATATGGATTGTGCACACGTCTACACCCGATGGCGGTCCAAGGGGAAGGGGCCCCCCTACTAAGATTATAAATACCTAGTAAACCATTTAGATTAACCACAATCATTTGCTGATTGCGCGGTGTGGCTTATTACTCTAAGAAGCGTAAGATTTATCCTAATTAATTATTAGTAGTACTAGTGCTTAATAAACATATACTGTTGACATAATATCTTCGAAGGAATAAACAGAGTTAAGGTAGGAGAATGTAACCCAATATAATGACAAACTAGCGGACGTCACACGGTTTCACCCGCGTAGAAGCCCGTTCCCGTGGGAATGCAGGGATAAAAAGTAGCCTATGTCACCCGGCTAGCTTCCCAACGGTGAAAGAATTTTTGAAAAACAGTCCAGTAGTTTCGGAGCCTATTCGTTACAAACAAACAATTCTTTCTTCTTTATAATATTAGTGTAGATATCGTCACACCACTCATCATCATCTGCCTAGCATTTTCCCAACTATTTTGGGGTCAGCTTCCAGTCTTACCAGATGCAGCTGAATACCAGTTTTTTATTAATAACTTCTACAGCTGCCCAATGTGTTGTTTTGTTTTTTTCTTTGCTGAGTTCTTACTTTTGTACCATAGACACCGCGCTAGAAAGATAATGCTGCGCCGGCGCTTTCGTATACAGTGTGTTGCCATTTACGCTCTTGGCATAGACAAACATTGTAGTTCGTGGATGTGGTAATATTTTTGTAATATTTAATAGACATTATGTTAATATTTATCATCGCACACTACTTACTGCCTTCATCATCATCATCTGCCTAGCCATTTCCCAACTATATTGGGGTCGGCTTCCAGTCTAACCGGATGCAGCTGAGTACCAATATTTTACATGGAGCGACTGCCTATCTGACCTCCACAACCCAGTTAATACTGGGTAATACGATACACTACACTACTACTACTACTACCTTATACTACCCCCCCCCCTTTGTACTACTTACTACCTTATTATTTGTATTATATTTTATTTTTATTATTTGTTTTTGGGCCCTATCAGAATACCAGCGCTGTGATATTTGTCATAAATGTTACAGCACCATGCTGAGATAGTGGCCTTTTGACTTAGCATATTTGAATTAATTATATATATTTGAATTTAATTTAAGTATGTCCTAATTTTAAGTGTTTATTTTATGTTTACTTTTTTGTCAATTTGTTTTGTCAAAATCAAAATTAAAACTCATTTATTAAAACTAGGCTGATAATCAGCACTTTTCGAACGTCAAAATTTACTTTACTTATTTACAAGAGACAGTTCACCAAAAACGCCCACCCTTCGACACTTCCTAGTGTTTTTGCTGGAAAAAAGAAGTGGTGGAACAAACTCCCCAGCAACACATCTGTCTGTTAGGTTGGTTAGTCCTAAAAAAACCAGACTCAATACAATAGTAAGGCAAGTTAATGACTACAGACACAAATTTTAAGCAATAATTAAAAAGTATGTATGTCAGTGTCCTGTGTTAAACCAATAAATACTTTTTCTGTCTGTCTTCTTTCTATTTTACATAAGGCGACTGGCTATCGAACATCCACAAACCAGTTAAAATTGGGTAAATATCGTCACACTACTATAGTCTCAAAATGTTAGTCTAATCGGGCTAATAAGTCATTAAACTTGCCTAAGAATAACACTTGAACATTGCTCCTTAACAGTTAGCTTCCAAAGTCCATGTTCGCGTGCTAATGGCCATTAGCTATGTGTATTCTAGATCAGTAGGAAGAAGCGATCGCTATTTCGCTTCCGCAACCGATTCGGTATGTTACATGGTTTGTGTCTGTCGATAGATGTAGTCAGTTGCTCGATAGTCTGACAACCAGTCTCAATAAGGCGTAGCGTATTACCCAGCGTCGATTAGGTTGTAGAGGGCAGATAGGTAGTCGCTCCATGTAAAATACTACGGTTAGACTAGAAGCTGACCTCAATATGTTAGGTCGGTCAACTTTGCATTCGTACTCTCGTGCATTCGTTGTTGCGGTGTGCGTCACTACGTGCTTTCGTGCTCGCAGTGTTCGTCGGCATTCGGCGGCGTGTGGTTCGGCGTGGTGGCTTTCGAAATGACGTATTGCTCTCGTCGTTTTGTTTTATGAATTGTTCTTACGACATTCCTATGTGGTTGTAAAGGTTTAATTGAAATAAATGCATTGAGTTTGAGTTTTTGGTTGGGAAAAGGCAAGGTAGATGATGTAAATTTCTTCCATGAGTATGTATTACTCAGAGACAATAATAATATATTATTATATATCACAATGTCGAATAAAATTCCACCCATGTAAATTACCTGCTTGACTTACTAATCATTTAATATCAAAAGTTTAAAATAGTCAAATATTTTCGACCCACATTTACACCCAAAAGCAATATATTTACTCCCGGCCATATTTTATCGAACAATAGTTAACATGACCCTAAAGTTACTAAATAATAGCAAACGACGAATATAGCAACAAAACAAAATAATAACTGCTCTGAAAAGGAATCACAGGAAATATTCTATTGCCTATTTATAGGAATCATATTGAAAATCGTCTGATCTCCTTCGACTTGACCATTCAGGTATGACTAACAAAAATTGAAAGCTCCAACTCCAATAGACGTTTTTCTTGACATCTTCTCATAAATATTTCTTAAGAATTTTCTTTTCGAAAGATTCCCTTGAATTTAAATGGCTATTTTGTAGCGATGTCGCGTTTTTTAAAGTAGGAGAGGAAGTAAATTACGACAGGGTAAAATTAGTTGGCGACTACGAAATATTTTTAGGAACGAAACAAGTTTTAAAGAAAATGATATGCAAAACAAGACCACAAAAAGTAAAGTAAGTTTCTCAGAAGATGGCAATTTTTTTTTTTTGGCGGGTGGAAAATCATCGAATAACCCCCCTCCCGCTCTTGGGCAGAGCGAAAGGGAGTGTCAGACTTCTACTGACTAAAAACCACCCATGTTCCTTCTTAGCCGTCTATGTCGAGGCCGCGATAACTAGTGTACAACCCGCGGCCCCGACGGACCCGCGCGGCCCCGACGGTCTTGATTCTAAAGTCGTATTCTAAATATTTTCTCATTATTGGCCTAGTATTTCTCAACTTCGATATTGTACTTGTAATTTTGTGTTTAAAACAGTTAAAAACCAGTCATTCACATGGAGCGACTGCCTGTCTGACATCCATTAAACAGTTACTGGGTCTGGTGTCACGATACCCATTGGAAAGACTTATTGTCAGAAACTCTACATCATCTGCCTAGCCTTTTCTCGGACTTATGGACCTTTGAGGTCAGTTTCCAGTCCAACCGGATGGAGCTGAAATGTTCTACGTAGAGCAAATTCTCTCTTAAGATTGGTTCTCGGTTTTTCGGGACACTGACCTCCTGTAAAGTCTTTCAAAGAAAACGACAGCCAGGACCAGAGGTTTAACTGACTTTCTAAGGCATTCAGGAAACTCATGTAATGAATGGTCAACCATCTACGGACCAACCTCGTCAAAAGCGGCTTTACCTTGAAGAACGACACAGTCAGTGAGATGAGTTTTATTTATTTTTTCGACAAAGCATCAATTTATTTATTTGTGTATTTATTTTCTTTCTTTTTTAATTTATTTGTTTAAACAGTAACTTGCTGCACTTACAGTTTATACCAACTCTATTTCAGAAAATACTGAAAATCCATCACGAATTTTGAATCTACGTATCAGCTCCGATGAAAAGCCATTCATTATAATCAATGCAACGAGTCCCCTATATGTAAATTCCTAACAGCATTATTGCTGCGTTATCAACTGCGAGGAGCAAACCACTGAATAGTTAGCACCTAATGGAATACGTCATTAGTGATATAATCAATCTAATGTGGGCGTAGAGAGATAATATTTCGCATGGATGGCTGTTTCCGACTGATACAAAACTAGCATTTGCTCGTGGCTTCGTTCGAAATCGGGAATTGTCACTCGGGAGCGTACTCATTATCATCATCAACTGGCTAGCAATTTCTCGACTATGTTGACATCAGTCCAACCGTATGCAGGTGAATACAATACATGGAGAGACGGCCTATTTGAGGTCAACAGCCTAATTTTAGGATAAAAAGTATTCTAGCCTCCGGCTATCCGTCAGTCACAACCAAAGCAATGAAGTGGTCATCATTTGCTAGCCATTTCCCAACTACATTGAAATCGGCTTTCAATCTAAGCAGACGCAGTTGAATACCAGTGTTTTACTGAGAGCAACCGCCTGTCTGATCTCCACAAACCGGTAATATGATACCCCTTTTTTTTGCCGGGTGGAAGATCATCGAATAACCCCTTCCGCTCTTGGGCAGAGCGAAAGGGACTGTCAGACTTCTACTGACTAAAAACCATCCATGTTCCTTCTTAGAACTTTATGTCGAGGCCGCGGTATCTTTTACAACATCCCGCAGCCCCGACGGGCGTCGGCCCTTCCGGGCTCCTCCCATGTTGCTGATATCTCATTGAGGCGCGCGTGGAACATGAACGCGCCATCGACACGGCCTGTAGTCGTCATAAGACGGACGGATGGCGAGATACCCCTTGTCAGACTTATACACCACTGACTACCTGTAACGATTGTCAATGATCTCCAAATGACAGCGACCAACGCCGTCACACATCCACAGAGCAACCTGGGCAAGCGAGACTTAACCTGAAGATTGATCAGAGACTGAGGCTGTGGTTATACTCGTATAGTCACAAGCTCCTACATTTAGCAGTAAATGGTAACAGATAAGCCAACAGACGGAGTATCCTTTCTATTTATAATTTTCGTATAGATAACGCATAGATGGATGTTTCCGACTGATTCATATCCATATCCCCTGATTAATAGAAGTGTATCGGTAGTAATGACCGATGACGACAGTTTGATCCTGATGTGAATGGCGGATGGCGAAAGAAAGAAATATTATTATATATAAATAACATTATGTGTAAGTACACACATCAAAAGTGTCTAGGGATCAACATATATTTTTGCAATAACTTTTCTCCTGATTGATATTAATTAAAATTTTCTTTAAGGATTCATCAAATAAAGTGTTTTCGTTTGTCACAGTAACGATAAACCAAGTCACCTTTGCATTAATAAAGAAATTTGCCATTTTCCTAATAAAGGGATTTTTGACATTTGAACCACTAACATTAAAGTTCGAAAAAAAGACTGAAATAACAGTTTTCTTTAAAATTTTATTGGGTAACTTAAACAATTAATAATCCGTGTTTCTACCGCGAACACTAACAACACAAGAACATCGGTTTGGCATACTCAAAATGAGTTCATCCAAATCACGCTGTGGAATGGCCGCCCATGTTCGTTGCAACAACAAAAAAAGGTCTTCTTGCGACTGGATACCCTCCATATTCGGCAGAGCTCTTCTCTGTAGCATATCCCATGCATGCTCAATCGGGTTCAAGTCTGGCGACTGAGCAGGCCAGGGCAGGACATTGATGTTAGCTGCGGCGAGAGTCTGTCTTACAACTCTTGCGGTGTGCGGTCGTACATTATCATGCATTAACTGAAATAAGGGACCGATTTGCACTTGTAGAGGAACGATGACGTCTGATACAATCGTCTCAGCATAAATTTAAGCGTTGAGGTTGCCTCTGATCCAAATCAACTCAGTTCTTCCGCCGATCCAAATACCCGCCCATACCATGATGGTTCCACCACTATAAGGATGGACTTCCTGGCAGGATTTTAATCGCTGTTGGCGTCCAGGGGTTCTCCAGTGTCGTATACGTCTTGTATCCGGTCTCATACCAAAACGAGACTCATCAGAAAAGCACACGAAACGCCATTGTTCTTCTGCCCAATTTCTGTGTTCAAGAGCCCATTGATATCGAATCCTACGATTGTGCATTGCTATAGGTGGTACCCGTAGCGGTCTTCGGGAATGAAGGTTCACTTCATGCAAGCGGTTTCTGACTGTTTGGTCGCTAATTAAGTTCCCTGAAGAGTGATGAAGCCTCACGGCTAACATCATGGTGGTTATTGTTGGAGCTCTTCGAGTTAAGATTTGAATGTATCGGTCTTGTCTCCGTGTGGTGCAGCGATACCGTCCTCCATGGCGCTCAGCCACGGTACCAGTGCTTCGGTAACGTGTCCAAAGTCGACTGATAACACTCTGACTTGTATTCAGAGCTAAAGCCACAGTACGTTGCCGGGAACCAGCTTCTATCATTCCCACGGCTCTGAGCATTTCTTCCCTGCTTAAATGACGTCGCCGCTCCATAATAACGTTGGTTTTAATCAGTAGTAGGGAAACAGTAGCACTAATAATGTCTTCAATGCGTTGTATGTTTTTATATGAAAATATTGACAGCTGATTTTCATCTTTTACTCGAATTTGATTCACAGTTCCTGATTAAAATTATGAAATGCACCAAAAAGGATCCATATAAATTTATAAAATCATAAATTTATTACAAAGCCACATCTCAATCTCAAGAAATCCGCATAAAAATGCTTGATCCCTAGACACTTTTGATGTGTGTATATAATTTGATGATTTTGATGATGTATATTTTGTCTTTTTCCATATTGCTCAAATTATCATGAATCAATAGCACTCCAAATTCAAACCCTTTGTTTTGGACATCAGTATTGAATATCATAAGTCAACTGTACCACCATATCTAATACTACAACTATGTACTTGAAGTGCCATATATCTAAATAATAAAAAATAAAATAAATAAATAAATAACTTCCAAACAAATACTTACTCTAGTGCAAACTACGACACTCGACTACGACGACGACGGTCTAAAATGACCACTTTAGCAGATCATAATATATGAATTGTGTTAAAATTCGTAAGCTGCGACCATTTTACAAATTTTGACGCAATTTATATCATTTTCCTATTATGATCTGCTAAAATGCCAATTTTAGACCTCCCTGTAGGCTAAAGAGGCAGTCAAATACAAAAATATGTATCCACTAAAAAAAACGTTAGTGACATGTATCCTCTTAATATTTCTTGTTTATCATTAATAGTGATTGAATGCAAACAAATCTCATCAGGGGCCCCTAGAATGTTCACCCAAATTCCTGGCATCCTAAACTTCAGTTATTAACGTTCAAATATTCGTCAATCTCCCCTCAGGTCTGTTTACCCGCTTTATTAATTGAAAAACTTAAAGGGATTCGTTGGATCAATCTTTTCGAAGGAGGACTTAATTCGTGATCATTGCGAGTTTGAACACAATGGAAATGAGGGTAGGCCGTACGTATAAACAAAGGATTAAGTAATTTGTTTCTGAGAATATAATAATAAACAGTGTGATTCTTTATAACGTGCACATATCGAAATGGGGGAATCTATGCTTAATTTTATCGACGGAAAAATTATTAAAAAAAATCTAAATATTTTTTAATATTTTATATGGAATTTTTAAAAATTTTGTCTGCTACTGTGACCCCAGTGTAAACAAAACGGTGTAACTTTTAAACTAAATTATCTATCGCGATGAAACAAACTCCATAATGATTGGAAGCAATTAGGCGTCCTCGTAAAATGAAAATTGTGGAAAAAAACTACCCTCAATTGAAAATAAACACGTTTTTTGATCAAAAAAACTTTTTTTTTTCATAACTTTTTACATAAAATTGTTTCATCGCGATAGATAATTTAGTTTAAAAGTTACACCGTTTTGTTTACATTGGGGTCACAACAGCGGACAACATTTTTGAAAATTCCATAAAAAATATTAAAAAATATTTAGATTTTTTTAAATATTTTTTCCATCGATAAAATTAAGCATAGATTCCCTCATTTCGATATGTGCACATTATAAAGAATCACACTGTATGCCAGGGAGCATGGTGTATGGCTATCTTTAAGACTAAACTAAAAAAACTAATCATAATAATTCAGCAATAGATTTATTTATTGTACAAGCCTGCCACACTATTCCCAAACGCCAAAATCAACAGTGGCGATCACCAAAAAACCACAAACCAGAGAAACAATTTAACTGTTTTGAATCCTGCAATTATATTAATCAGGAAAGAATAGCTGATGATTCTATCGAATACTTATAAGTAATGTAATATAATGGTAAAATCATGCTTGTTTTGATTATTAATACTTCACGATATTTCAAACCATAAAATAAAATCCATAAGACCTGAACGTTGTAGATCTCCATTCAATAACGCTAGAGCTTGCCAATTACAGTCTTACAGTCGGAAAAACTTCATCGGAACTTTTAATCAATCTTTTAAACCTGCAACTCGGTGTATGTTAGTGAAAACGGATCCATACATTCCAACTTCCAGTTGCAAAATGGATTCCGAAGTTAGGCATTTAAACTTGTTAGCGAGTACTGGCTGCAAGTTATTTTTGCCCGTAAATCTTTTGAGCCAAAATTATGTTAAAGTTAAAGAAATCGCTATGTTTGTTGGTTACGGTTTTGCTCGGCGCTGTAGAAAGAAAACTTTGATTTTTACGCCCGAAAATGTTGGTGTGAATTTATGGACTTTCGTACAGTTCGGCTAAAGTGTGAAGTACGAAGTTTGAAGTTTTTTTCGAATTTGGGTGGCACTTGATAAACATTTTATTGAATGTTTTTGTCAGCTCGTAAATATTCAGACCCACATCTCAAGCGAATTGTTGCAAGTATTTTTGTGCGTTTGATATTGTAACTGAAAAATAATGCTCAGGGGATGGGTTGTGTTACACGAATCAATAAAATGAGAATATAAAATAATATTAGTAAAAGCATAAAAAAAACACTGATAAATGACAGATAGAACCATACCAAATATTTTGGAAAAGTCTCGCAACCCTTGCGCTTATCACAAAAAGCCATTGTGGCTTTAAAGAAACGTCTAAAAGAGTGATTTCACCAAAAAAATCTAATTGGTTCGTCAGATAGATTTTCAAAAAATAATGGACACGTATTTTTTCTTTTTTCACTTAAACAAAAGATGAAGACGATACAGTGCTTCAAAAAGTCGCGTCAAGTCGTGTGACGTCACAAGGTTAGTACTTTTTACCTACAAAGTGACACTATGAGACTCATGATCTTTAACACGTTTTATTTCCCTCAATTTTTAATAATTTGATAAAACAAAAAATACGTATCCGGTATTTTTAGATAATCTAACAGACGGACTAATTAGATTTTTTTGGTGAAATATGACACAAAAGTTTATAGTTATTTTAGATATTTGGGACGAGAATCGAATACTTAAATATCGAATACTATCCTTCAATATGTCCCTCGTATAACCAAACACACTGTGTATTATATGAAAGAACGAAATAAAACACCAAAAAAATATTACTTATAACTTTCTCAAAACGAAACCATACCACATTTAATCATTCTTACCTCAACAGAAGATATATCCAACCCATCCTGCAACTCGCGACATGTCACGTTTTGCGCAAGTTATTCGAAACTGCAACCGTCACTGACTATAAATCATGTGCCGCATTTTTTGTCCGACAGATGGCGTTGCTATATATTGTGTTAATATTCGAGGCGCGTGCTAACCTGTATACGTGTTCGGGAAAATGGCGTGAATTAACAGTTTGTAGCCTTTCTGATTGTGTTTGATAGGTGAAACAATTTATGACGTGTTGGAAACCGTATGAAAATTGAATGACTTTTATTTCTGACTGCTGAATGTTATTGTTATTTCTCTTTATTTCGAGTTAAATACTACTTAGTAATGCGTTAAACCCGCGACGGGGATGTATCCAGAAGGCTGGCAGCATTACCATGTTGGAACGCAATTTTGATTCATTGCCCAAGTAATAGATCAGCCCTTTTTTTTTTTGGCGGGTGGAAAATCATCAAATAACCCCTCCCGCTCTTGGGCAGAGCGAGAGGGAGTGTCAGACTTATTAAAAATGTATATAAAGGGTGTAAAAGTACCCTTAACATAAACGAAGGGCACTTGTTCTCCACACCACTACGATATTTTTTTTGTTTTAGACCATACCTGGGAACCCCCTAGTTACGGAGATATTGGGGGTCAAAGTTTTTGTAAATACTAGTTCTTCAGGTTGTAAATTTACTTAAATTACCTCCATGACCCTTTTACTATTCAAAACATCCACTAGCACAATGTTTTAAGAGTGCTACATTGAGTTTTACCGTAAAATGAAATTTTTGAACCCAAAAAAAAAAGTCGTTTCCCAGAGAAATAATTTGCGTAGGGGAATGAATACTTGGTTGACGGATGTGTAAAGGGTTAATTTACAACCTGTATAGTAAAAAAAAAACACCACAATATTAAAAAATGAAGCAGTTCGTTTCACTAATATTAACTGATATAAAAAACTCAGCCTTTTGCAAGGCACTCAGCTTCATTTTCATGGCGGTTATTTTTTTATTTTTTTACTACAAAAAATGGACAAGAGTTTCCGTGGCTGACCTGGTAGTCTTTAAACAGACTCCGGGCCCAGGTTGGTCGTAGCAAAGAAAACCTGCTGAGGAGGAGATACATAAATGACTCTGCACTGGAGTGTAATTGTGCTGCTGTCCCTCAAACAATGGGGCACTTAATGTCGTGCCCTGCCTGTCCTGCTGGATGTTCCCTACAGGAACTGATGGACGCTACCGAAAGCACCAAACTAGTAGCCCAATTCTGGGCCGACACAATTTAGATTGCCATCGCCACGCTAAGCAGAAGACTACAAAAAATTAAATGATATTGAAAACCACTGAACCGCCACCTACACTTATTAAGCTTACAACGGTTTTACAAGTAAAAGTGCGACTTTCTCTCATTAAGGAAATGATGCCACAAGGATACCTACCAGTGTTGGCAGCCCGCCAAATGAACAGCTGTGCTAAGATTCTTAGAAAGATCTCGATGCGATACTGCGGTTCTATAGTGGTATATGAAAGATAGATTACACTCAGAGTTTGTGGTTCCTAAGATTCACTTGACATTTTCTTGTTTACAAAAGCTTATCGCTATCGTAGTAGATTAGTATAATATTTTTTTCTCGAATGAAAAAATATTATAATTTGGTATTTTTTTTTTGTGGGGATGGGAAATCATCAAATAAGCGAACATCACCACTAAACCTTGACATGATCACCATCTCGAGAGATCAATAATGTCGTTTTTTTTATATGACTGCGAGAACATTAGTAAATGTGGTAGTACTCCATTCAAAACCAAACAGAATGTAGTAAAAGTCCATCAGAATAGACCTCTCAACCTCTTAGGGTGATAAATCAACATCGAGCTATGCTGCGCTGTACTGCGCTGTGCTATGTTTGGTCAACTCGCTCGTCTAATATTTTAATGAGGATACAAACAAACCATGCTGTGCTGCGCTGTGTGGGGCTACGCTCTGTTTAAAAACGCAGCAGTCTCGAGCGAGGCGTGCTAGGTTTTTGGAGTTGTTTTTCAAACATGGAGCACACTGCGTGCCCCTCCGTAAAAACATATCTGAAGAAACACAGCGCAGTACAGCGCACTACAGCGCAGCACAGCTTGATGTTGATTGTTAAAAAAACGTAGCTTAAGAAACACAGCACAGCACAGCGCAGTACAGCGCAGCATAGCTCGATGTTGATTTGTCACCCTTAGACTTCCATGAGGATTTTCACATACGATAGAAGTGCGTCTTTGTTACTATAAATGATTGACAGGACAACTTTCAAACGCGTTGAGGAGAGGCGTTGAGATTCATTGACGAATTTTGCTCTTATTTCCATACATTTTAACTCGCTCAAAACAAATTAATATAAACATAACCATGTTTTCACCGCACTGTTAATGTCAAGTGTCAAGCACATCTCACACGTCCGTGGCAGTGCTCGTTTGAAACGTGTATCATTTTAACTATTCGTTTGTGCTACGTATGCAAATTAGTTTAGTTTATTTTAACGTAGTGTTTATACTTTACAATTTAACTAAGATTATAAACTAGTTAAAGTCATTATTTTGATTTTTATTTTGTTATGTATGCACCAACACGAATTTCTAAGTATTAGCCACGGTCTCTGGATGTATGCCCTGTTGATGACAATAAGCTAGCCCTTTTTAATGTGATTTAAACATAATTGTCGAAATGTGAGTATACTATAAGGTACAGCCACCTTTACTTACCTTTTGGGAATAGAGAATTAAATTTGAATTTGATCCTAACTTTGATATAAAATACTTAGTTTGAAAGCACAACTTGCACGGTCTACCAAAAATGCCTGTCATTTTGCTACGCTACGCGTAGAGCTACGGCGTAGCACGCAGTGTACCAAGAAGTATTTCTTCGTAGCGCTACGACAGCGAGTGACAAAATAAATAAAAGATTATGTTTGAAACCAGCAACTTGAATTGCTGTCAACAGATAAAAAAGATTCACAAACTGCTTATAAAATCCGGCTAAGTATAAATCAAGCTAGCCAAATCCCTGTAATTTTTTTCTCCTAAAGACTCGCTTTTAATCCCCTGCAACTTACATATAAACCATACTTTTACAAAAAAAGTGACCATCATTAAATCCAGTGCTAAAAGCGACACATGAACGCAAAGGTACGTTCTAATGAAGTGACTGCGGAAAGTCGCGCAAAGAGCTCTCGCGGCCTTCTCGCTTTGATGCTAGTGTGTATGTTGCTTAATGTAGGTGTACTTTTAGCCGGTTGATGGCTTTGAAACCTCCGACTGTCATACGTAATGAGAGAGGTGTTATAGTGAGATAGTTTTGTAAGCTGCTGCATTTCATTTAGTGGTTTATAGTACCTACTTTGATTTGTTTTTTTGAATTGTGATAATATTGCCGTATGTAAGTGTACAGAATTATAAGACATTCAGTTTGAATAATAAAAACAAGTATAATAAAATACAAAAAACAAGACAAGGTTTTTTGGTTTGTTTTTTGATTTATTTAAATTAAAAAACCAAGGTTTTCTAATTTACATAAATCATGAAACTTTGTACACAACAAAGTTTCGCTGTCCGTCTTTCTAACAGTTGAAGAGTTCTCTTATGATGAAGCGATCCTGGGCAGGATCATAATAATCCCGTCGGGGCTGCGGGTTGTCCGCAAGAGATACCGCGGCCTCGACACAAAGGGCTAAGAAGGAACATGGGTGGTTTTAGTCAGTACAAGTCTGACACGCCCTACCGCTCTGCCCCGAGCGGGAGAAGTCATTTAATGATTTTCCACCCACCAAAAAAGATCATTATACTCCTAATATTCATTTGTATGTTAAAATATATTCTCACCAGAACTAAAGATGTGTGCACAATTTCAAGTAAAGCAGATACTAAAAAGACGTCGCAAATGAAGATAAAAACTTTTGGAAATAATAAATGTTGATGTAATTTCGCAATTGTCTATGTACCAACTCATACAGATAAGATTCGGTTTCAATTATTTTTTAAACTATAACTGTGTAGTTTTTAAATTAAAAACTAGCTGATGCCCGCGGATTCGCCCGAGTGGCCGTCGGTCAAATTATGCACTAAAACCCTTCTCGAGAACCACTATATCCATTGGTAAAAATAGCATGAAAATGGGTGCAGTGGTTTTTGAGTTTATCGCAAACAGACATACAGACGCGGCGGAGGACTTTGTTTTACAATGTGTAGTGATAGATGCGTATAACTTATTCATACCCCTACTTAAGTTTATAAAACATAACTTAACAGAAGCAAAATTTTAATTAGCAAAGTAACGCCGTGTTTTGAATGAGAAACAACTTTTAAACATATTAATTCTGTATAATTCACATCTTGGAACGTCAGACGTACCGTAACCTACAAGATGAGATTACACGCATCCACTGTTATAGCAGAAATATGCAGAAATTCTATTCTGAATGACTATGTGTAAGACAGAGATTTATAGTCGTAATTTTTGTTTTTTAACTTAAAATTTCTCCTGTATCGTGCAACACCCAGACCCGGAACAACTATCTGTAGGCTATACAAATATTTGCTCCGTACGGGGATCGAACCGCAGCAGTCCAATCACTCAGCTACTGCGTCAACCATGCCGTCAGATTCTATACGGTATGACTGTCAGTAAGACAGAGATTTGTAGTCGTTCTTTGGCAAACCATGACTTACTACCATACATCTCAAACTGCCCGTATGATGGACACGGAGAAAGAAGTATTTAAAACAAATAACTTGCAGGTTATATTTAAAAAACTGCTTCGCTGGTATAGTGGTCACTGCTAAACACAAGGTCGTGGTTTCGATCCCCGGGTCCGGAAACTTGTAATTGGCTTTTTCCATCACGAATTTCTCAGAAGCAGTCACGGAGTCTGGGTTTATGCCCAGTTGATAAAAAGGCTTGCCTCCTATTACAAAGGACTTAGACATAACTGGCGCATTGAGGGTGTTCCTAACGTATACACGTAGTGGGAGGTTAGGTGTTCCTAGTAAGTATTTATTAGTCATGCAGAGAATAAAAACAAAAAAAAACAAATTGTTGGATTGGTAAATTGTTAATATACAATATCAAAATACCCGTAAAGGAACAATTTATGTACCTAGTAAGTATTTATTAGTCACGCACAGGATAAAAAAAAACTAATTATTGGAATGGTTAGATTAACAATAAAAAAAATATAAAACAGTAAACATAAGTAAAAACATTTAAAAAAAGTTACAGGGCTGGTATTCTGATAGGGCCAAGTTTTAATAATATATAATAAATAAGCTGTGTTCTTTAGTATAAAATTTTCACCCTTTAAACCTCGCTACCCAATTTGTCAAACCTTTAGGCCAAAATATTTTCAACACAAAACATGACAATAAACCTTTTGTCCTGCCTACCCTACGACACCATACCTAACAGAGGCAGGTGGCGTGTTGAATTAAAACGTGAACAAAAGGTGCTACACAATGAAGCAAGAATGAAAAGCGTACGAAGATAGAGGCTTTCAGGACGTGCGTAATGAAATCTAACCTGTTATGTATGTAGGCTCGGGTTAAGGGATCCTACACACTGTCCGATTGGCAAATGTTACAGAGTCGGGTGGCATAATTTGCAGCTGGATGAGAAAAGAAGGTTAATCAATATCATGTTGATTGGGAAATAAATAAATATTTAACTGTCGCATATTCATGACGTGCATAAACAGTTAACATCTGATAATAGGGTAGTTATCAAAAAAAATCTAATTATTCCGTCAGATAGATTTCCAAAAAATATTGCACACGTATTTTTTCTTTTTTCACGTAAACAAACAATGAAGACGATACAGTGCTTTGAAAACTCGTGTGACGTCATTTTCTTTATCGGTCAGTGACGTCACGACCCCCCACTCAAATCTTTGACGAGTTTTGTCTTCGTCAATTTTTATTGACAAGAAATACGTATCTGATATTTTTCGATAATCTAACAGACGGATAAATTAGAATCATATTTTTTTAACTCAGTAAACATCTCTATTACAAATGCAGCTGCATCACCACTGCCCACCCGAACGTGATTAATAATAATAAGACTTTATTTCAGATAACTTTTTATATTCAGAATCCATAATGGTTAGTAACAATTGAAATTTATAAACGATATTAGTAGGCAGTAATAATTTAGAAAAAAGACTGACAGCATTAGTAACAATGTTCTTACAAACTATGTTAGTAATACACTTACACTTGTGATATCATTGCTGCAAGGTGACCGGCCCAGCCGAAATCTTGCTGCAGTGGTTCACAAACACACAATCTAGCCTGGTTGCTATCATAGAGAGGATGCTGTTGGGGCTGCCCCGCACCCTACGGGCCAGGGACGCGCATTGCCTACACATCACGGCGTAGAAACAATCTACGTGAGCTTCAGCAAACATCCTTGATGTGCTGCAGTATCGGGGCAACTCCATCAGCACCCTTAATGCGTTATCGTATTGGTCGCGAAGGGCGTTGTATGATTTTTGAGTAAAATGAGACCACAGACTGCAAGTAAAAAAAGACGTGCAGTAAACACAAAAATGTAGTACACTTTACCTCTTTGGAGGCACGCCTGAATCTGCAGGCAATTATGCCATCGTGTCATGTTGTGTTGTGTTGTTGTGTGTGTTTGTGTTGTTGGAAGTTTCTAAATTATAGATTACTTTAAGAGTTGAGGAAGGCCGAAGAAACGATGTATGGACTGTATGTAGGATGATAATGGCTAGATAGGAGGTAACAGCTGTGAGATATTTATTTATTTTTGGCATGCGACTACGGCTGTCCTCTATAATTTATCATATTATCTACTTACTAGACGATTTTTCTTGTTTCATACTTTTAAGACCGTGGTTTTATTAGTCGGCGTTTTCATTCGTAGTCGGGTTTTAGTTTTAAACTTATTTTTACACAAAAAGCCAGGTCATGTTTATTTTGTGTCTACAGAGCACTGTTAACAACATTACCTGCCTAATCATTATACTATAAATTGTGAATGCCAAAGACTACAGAGACACAAATGACTAAAGAGAATTTATTATAAGAATAAAGTCGGCGCTCTAAACGATGTTCTTCAACGGATAGGGTACTTCACCAAAAAAATCTAATTAGTCCGTCTGTTTCATTAACGACAAATATTGGACACGTGTTTTTTGTTTCAACAATTAATAACTATTTAAGAAAATAAAACGTGTCAAAGATGAGTGGGGGCTATTGACGCTATATTGCTATGTGGGTACTAACTATTAAGTACTAACCTTGTGAAGTCACGACTTGAAAAAAAGAAAAAATGCGTGTCCATTATTTTTTGAAAATCTATCTGACGAAATAATTACAATTTTTTGTTGCAATACTCTATTCTCTCGAATTTAATTTACCGATCCGAACAATTCTATAGTACCCTTAAAATATGACGTAGTTTCATGTAGCGTGTGGGTTTTCACATCAGTGTTGAGCTTAGCTAGTTTGTACAGGTATTGTTAGATTAGATTAGGTTACAAAAGCTTTCATTGTAGGCGTAGCTTTGTACGCACGACCACCAACCAAACTATGCGAACCCAAATTAAGCTCATCTCTCTTCGCACGGAAAGTTTATACAAAGCGAGGTCAAGATATGCTGGTTTATGTAGTTTGATGTGTTGCCGTGCGTACTTTGTTCCGCTGTATATAATTTTTGTCAAATAGTCTAGTAACCCGTGTTTCGTAAACTTGAATTTGTGTCACAAAACTTTGACTAGCTGGTGTTCCTTCTTATTTTTGGTGCCGAGGTTCAACGTGTTCACTGAAGCCTCTCTTTCCTTGTGTTTAATCGTAGTGTTTTCTTTTTTTTGGGTTCTATTCCCAGGTATTTCGCCGTCCGTCCGTTCTATGACGACGACAGGCCGTGTCGACGGCGCGTTCGTGTTCCACGCGCGCCTCAAGGAGAGGTCAGCGACATGGAAGGGCCGATGCCCGTCGGGGCTGCGGGTTGTTGTAAAGAGCTAAAAAGAAACATGGGTCGTTTTTAGTCAGTAGACGTCTGACACTCCCTTTCACTCTGCCCAAGAGCGGGCGGAATTTTTTGATGATTTTCCATCCGCCAAAAAAAACAAAAAGGGTATATCACGCCTGTAATTTTGGGGGCACAAATTATATTCAGACTGCCAAGGTAATACTAAGAAATTTTTGATTGAAAACTCTAATATCCACTGTACCGTTTTAATTGCACTTGCAACCACTAGTTTATGGGGGCTGTAAAAAGTTTCATGCAAAAGACTTACCTAACAATAAATTCTTCAAAGTCAACCTCTCACTTCAGTTAAACCTGGACAGTAACAAAACCCATATAAAAGTCCCATAAACAGTCAACCGTCTTCAGCAGACTTCGCCAAAAATACCCACTTTCCACTCCCCTAAATTTAGGCTACCAGACGAGATGCATAATTTTCAAGCAAGCAAATCGTCTGAAACATTAACTGAAGCTAAATTCACGAAATAAACAAAAGCCACAGGTGTGGGTACCAAATTAAATACGAAGTGTATAAGACTGGCCGTTGTATAAATAATTCGTCCTTTAATTTGGGAGTATTATACGGTGGGCACGTAGAATTAGGAGCGCTGGATGGAATTAAGAGGATCAACACACAAAGTGATGTTGTGTTAGGTGCGATTTTTGTGTTTTAATAGGAACACTGTTTTTGTTGTTCATTTTGATCTTATTAAAGGGCTTATATGGGTCACTACTTAGATCACGTCTAATATACAAGGTCCCATTATAAAAGATTCACAAATTTTAACATAGTTCAGTACATCAAACTAAAGATATTCAAGCAAAAAAAACACTGAATAAAGTGATTTTACTTGACGTAAAATAATAAATTGCCGGGACTCTAGAATAAACCCAGTCATCCATAATGGATTTAATGCGTTTTTCTTTTAATCTTTTTAACATTGTCCTTATTTTGGTGATCTGAATGATTACTAAAAATTTGCCCATCTTAGGACCTTATATTTTATAGTCTTCCTGTATGTTTTCAGCCACTTTCACAATCTTAGGATAGGAATTGAATACTCAATACTCAAAACTCACGTTAAGCCGTTGGTCCTGCGCCTTATCTCTCTCCGGTCGTATTGAATTGCCGTCTCATCGGCCTATTAGAGAAAAGGAACAGAGAATACCAGAGAACAGAGAATGTCTGTACACTTGCGCACTATAATATCTCCCGCACCGACGGTTAATCTCCGTTAAAATTAGCCGACGTGACCGAATACTGTCATGAGGGCTAAATAGATCTGCGGGTTGTACACTAGTCACCGCGGCCTCGACATATAGGGCTAAGAAGGAACATGGGTGGTTTTTAGTCAGTAGAAGTCTGACACTCCGTTTCGCTCTTCCCAAGAGCGGGAGGGGTTATTTGAAGATTTCCCACCCCCCCAAAAAAAAAAGGGCTAAATAGATGTAATGCATAAATATTTACTATGAACTCGTAAATAAAGTAAAAGATGCATTACCTACATTTGTACGCAACAAAACATAAAGTCCTAATAACATTTTATCATCCTGTAATTAATCGAGACAAATATCGAGCAAACAATACAATAGATGTATGTTATTGTCCGGTTATTATGACAATATTACTGAGCAATAAATTACGCGAATTAATATTGGAAACAATCATGATGGTAGTCTGCAGGTAGGAAATTATATAGACAGGTTTAATATCATGTTTTGTATTAAATGCAGTGCACTATTGGTAGATAATATTATTTTATCTTGCTGTGCAGATTTTAGAAAAAAAAACCTTTTTGATGGATTTTCAACTATACGTCATCATCTACTCCTAACTACTCCCTAACCCCCCCTCCCTCCCTCTATCTTTTCCTAACTACGTAACGTAACTACGGAGACAGCTGAATACCAGTATTTTAGTAGAGTGTCACGGAATGACTGCAGCGGTGGCCCAGTGGTGCCGGCCCCGACATACGAACAGTAGGTCGTGGCTTAGAAGCTGGGACACAGGCCTCCTATCTTTTTGCGAGGGAATGGGCTATAATCAACCGCGCGGGCCCAGTGCGGATTGGTAGATGTCACATGTCTTCGAATTTTTTGGTTCTAAGACATGCCGGTTTCCTCACGATGTTTTCGTTCACCGTTTTGAGAGCAGCGGTAATGAAATAAATTACACAACTGCTTTGACTGCTGGTTATCAAAATCAAAATCAAAACTCATTTATTCAAACTAGGTTGATATTCGGCACTTTTCGAACGTCAAAATTGAATTTACTTATTTACAAGAGACAGACCCCCAAAAAATATGAGGTCATGGTTTCCACTTCCAGATAAGGCGAAGTGCTGTTGGGTTTTTCAGTCTAGAATTTCTCAGTGGCGTATGTGTACTGTTATGTACACCTCTTTGTTCACCTACCGGATTGTTACCCTGATTTTATGGGAAAAAGTTAATTAAGCTTCCTTCGAACGTTTAACTTTCAGGTAAACAATAGGGTAGTTAACAAAAAAAATCTAATAAGTCCGTCAGATAGATTTCCAAAAAATATTGCATACGTATTTTTTCTTTTTTCATGTAAACAGACAATAAAGATGATACAGTGCTTTGAAAACTCGTGTGACGTCATTTTCTGAGACATTAGTATGACATTCTTTAGCGGTCAGTGACGTCGTAACCCCGCCACTCACATCTTTGACGCATTTTATCTTCGTAAATTTTTATTGGTTTGATAAAACAAAAAATAATATTTTTGGAAAATCTTACAGTCGGACTTATTAGAATCATATTTTCAGTAAACATCCCTATTAGCCATACTTACTTTATATAAGCCTGTTTTGTCCCGCTACTGCACAAAGACTTCATTTTTGTCCGCCTCTCTCAATATTTTTCCTTCTCCAGTCAGTCAGTATAGTTAAATTTCTAAGCCTGCCTTGACAACCAATAAACTAGTATGAATAAATTGCAGTGCGGCTGCTGATACGTCGGACACTGACTAATACTTCGACACTGTAATTAGTTAGTGACCGAAACTGCATCAGCCATTTATCTGGACCTGTTATACTTCTATCGTGTGTGGTTGGTGCCTAAACTGGCGTCAGCGTTTTTATACCGCGCCCATGGACCTCCGACTGGGACTTGTAGGTACATGTCCTTTTTTTTGGCGGGTGGAAAATCATCAAATAACCCCTCCCGCTCTTGGGCAGAGCGAAAGGGAGTGTCAGACTTCTACTGACTAAAAACCACCCATGTTCCTTCTTAGCCTTATTTTTGTCGAGGCCGCGGTAACTTGTGAACAACCCGCAGCCCCGACGGGGCCCCCCCAATCCCCCCGGGGGTAATTTAGGAAAAAAATCTCTTAAATTGTAAAAATGCTATACACTTTTACTCAAATAATTTATTTCATATGTTTACGCTTCATCTAAACCAAATTTAATGTCCTTTTGTTTTACGAGAATAGGCTTTTATTAGCAATATTAATAAAATCCTATTATTTTATTAAATAGTTAGTAGAATTATAGAGGCTTATTCTTATCTGTCGGGTGATTCTATTACATCTGAATTGGGCTCTAAAATTGTTACCCTGAGTAAGGCTGGCTTCACACTTTTGGGCTCGTTTTGTACATAAATAAATCAACAGCCAACAGTAATTGGAAAAAAATAAAAACAGATACTTCTCGTTTTCATTGTAATAATTTTATCAATTACGATAAATGATAAATAACTCTGAAACTCCTGCATTGTTTGTAAACCTTAACGAAAATAATTACATAGTATATAGTATAAAATAGTGTTAGTGATCATCATGAGCCTATAAAGTCCCCACTACAGGGACTCAGGCCTCCTCTCTAGGAGAGGGATGGGCTATAATCTACCACGCGGGCCCAGTGCGGGTTGGTAAATTAATAAATCATTTATTGAGGACCAAACATTTTTAACATGTATGCACCCGCCAAACTGCGCAGCAGTTCGTCGGTGGGCGCAGCAGTTTGTCAGTGGGTGCAGCGGGTTTGTCGGTGGGCGCAGCAGTTTGTCGGTGGGTAAATATCACACGTCTGCGATTTTTTCGATTCTAAGACATGCCGGTTTCCTCACGATGTTTTTTTTCGCCGATTTGAGAGCAGCGGTGATGAAATAAATTACACGAAGTAATGCGCCTGCCTGGATTCGAACCCACGATCTACTGTTCGTAAGTCGGGGCCGACACCACTGGGCCACCGCTGCTCATGACCATGACCATGACGGTCTTGACTGGCTCGTCACCATGTCAGTTTATAATCTTAGAATTATCTAGTAGCAATTAGCGAGTTACATAAAAACTTTGTTTCCGCAGATATAAAAAACAAAAAATGTGCCATATCTTAAAAACAATAGTGTAGCTGACAAAAAAATCTAATAAGTTCGTCAGAAAGACTTCCAAAAAATATTGCACACATAATTTTTTTCTTCTTTTACGTAAACAAAAAATGAATACAGTGCTTCGAAATATCGTGTAACGTCACAGTTTCAACTGTCTAAAGTGGCTGTGACTTACAGATGGACAGACGGACAAGTAGACAGACTATAAGGGTTCCGTTTTTGCCATCCACCTACGGAACCCTAAAAAAAATACTTGTGGATGTGGTGGTCATATCGGCAATCACTCCACTTATAATAATGGTATTCAACTGTATTTCGAAACTTTTACTTCACTTAGCACCAAACATATCCATTCTCAATAGTTTAATCGCTTCCATTCTCCAAACTTCTAGTTCCAGACTTCGCAATATACCCACTTTACTTCATCTACTCAACTAGCCTCCATCTTGAAGTGTTTCATGTCTGGTGACATCAATAATTAATACCTAAGTTTCAAGCAGAGACATGTCCTGGTTTGGACATGTCGAGACACTCATCGGTAAGACATGTAGTGGGATAGAGAATTAGTAGGTGAGCAAGTATTGTGAAACTAGTTAATTGAAAATAGGTATTGGATTCTGGTGTAAGTAATACCATGGATTTAGCCAAAGAAAATCATTTTAATGCAGGCATGCTAAATACACCAATAATGTAAAACAGTAACAACAAACTATAATACAAATATAAGCTAACATAAACCTTATAAACATTACCCACACACGTAACGTTGTCGGCGTCGTGTTTCGCTGCGAGGTGTCACGTAACCCTGTCGGGGCCGCGGGTAGTCCAACGGTTATCGCGGCCTCGACATAGAGGGCGAAGAAGGAACATGGGTGGTTTTTAGTCAGTAGAAGTCTGACACTCCCTTTCGCTCTGCCCAAGAGCGGGAGGGGTTATTCGATGATTATACACCCACCAAAAAAAAAAAAAAAAGGTGTCACGTAATCGTACGCGGAAACGTCGAACATAATGAAAACCTAAAAAACATTGCATAAACAAAATGTCAGCAGAGTATAAATTAGATAAGTATAATTAAGTATTTTTTAAATTGTAGTTTATTATCAACATTTTGACATAAAACAGGCCAACCTATCTGGAAAACCTTATCAAAAACTAAAATCAACATCAAAATATTTATTTCAAGTAGGTAGCCGAGTTACAAGCACTTTTGAATTGCCGAAACAAATAAAACAATAAAATAAAGCTACAATCACAAGGCATAATGACTGTGATAGGACTGTAGTTGCCCTTTCTAAAGCGTAGATCTCTACGGAGAAGAACGGGTAAGAAACTCTATCGACACTGTTTTAAACCAGAACAAATCTGAAAAGTTTTCATTAAAAATCTTGAATAAAAACTGTTGTTAAGAAATTTTAACTTCACTGAGCTTCTAAATACAGCCTTATTTTCTCGAATATCATAATTTTAGGCTCCATGGATTTCAATATGATAATACGTTCGGTGTTAGGGGCAATTTACATCAAATCGTGCGTAAACGGCTTCTGTCCGGTAGTTGGTGTCCAATGAATAGAAACTGTGATAAGCTGATAGTGATGTTTTATGTGGTTTGTGCTGGGATAGACCGGGATTGGTAAGTGAAAACGGGAGCATTATACGTAAAGTTAAGGTAGTAATAAACATCGTTTTTTAAGAGTAACTTAACGTCATCTGATCATTTGTATATCATTTTGTGGATGAAAGAAAAGTTGTAAATGTTTGCGTGACGGTTGACAGAAGAGAATATAAAATAACAAAAGACAGAAAGATGGCGATTTAGTATAGTACCACGCCCAAATAAATTTTACAGTCTGTGTTCCTTAACTACATATTGCATTTACAAAGCTCATTTACGCTCTAAAGTGAACAGCGAATGATTGTTGATATTTATGTTTAATGTGTACATTAGAACTGAAGATTCGGTACTTGATCCCCTTATTTTATATAACTTTCATCAACGACTATATCAACAACGATCCCAGTTTTAACACCTCTATCCCATTGTATCCCATCCCTATTAACAAAGCAAACCACTACGTTCCATTCCACGCAGTTTATTTTATCGGAACTCTCTCATAGCACAATTTATAAGATGGAGCTCAATTCTGAAGCTTATTAAAACCGTCCTTTACCTAGATTTTCTCCAGACTCAGCTATAATGTGACCTAGATAGGTAGTGAAGAACAGCCCCTGATCTATGGACTCGGGGTGTCATTTGTTACATTTCGGGACTTACAGTTTTGTCTAAGGTATTCTTTTTAAATAATTATTATTCTTTACTAGCTGTTGCCAGCGGCTTCACCCGCTACAACTCGAAAATTAAAAACTATCCATACATATATATATATGTGTTTATCTAGGTTATAAACTATTTGTGTACCAAATTTTATCTAAATCCGTTCTGTAGTTTTTGCGTGAAGAATTAACAAACATACACACTCACACACTTTCGCCTTTATAATATTAGTGTGATTGCACACATAATAAAAAATATTCATACGAAACATAACATAACTCGAGTAATCTCCGAAGGGTTAGGCATGGGTGTACCTATCTTATTATATTCGTAGTACACGTCTTAGTCTCATGTAATAGGGGGCGTACCTATTGCCATCAACTGGGCATACAAATTGCAATAACATACTTTTGTAAAAGCCAACTTTATTGGGTTTTCTTTCTTAAAGAATTTTCCACGTATTTTGATTTATAAATAGTTTTAAGGACTCTCAAAGGATCTGATTTTCTCGGATTTTTTCATTAGAGGATAATTGTTAAATAAAGTTTTCGGAAAAAAATAAGTATTATAATCCTTTTTAGGTATTTTGCCCGCTTTTCTACGAAGATTGGATCGACCTACAATGACGGCACGGTTGGCGCAGTAGCTCAAGCAATGGACTGCTGCGCTGCGTGTCGCGGGTTCGATTCCCGCACGGAACAAATATTTGTATGACCTACTTGTCTGGGTATTTGTCTATGTGAAGTTTAAATAAAAAGGTTAAATGAAGTGTAAACGCACCCACGATACAGGAGAAATTCCTAGTGTGGGGCAACGTTTTTTTTTAAAACAAACAAAACAAAACACAATCTTAAAATAGTATCTAACATAAAAAAATTACCAGGTTTTATCTTTTACCTTAAATTATGTTTCACGATAATAGATAAACTTATATGAGTTAGAAATCTTACCGTCTCATACGATTTGCTCACGCTCAGAACAGAAAATTGCTTCTTCTTGAATATAATCATGGCATAATCGAATCCTGTAAATTTTATCATTTGTGTCTGTCATAAAATGAATTTCAAGCACGCATAAGGTAACGTCACGCGACCTTCTTTCAAGTCTACTCACACCTCCAGTCCGCTTTTACTTAGTCGTGATGTTTGGAGCTCGCAGCAAGGGCGACAAGCAGTGTCTGTTTAGAGAGGAGTTAAAACGTCCTGGAACTGTACCTGATTCATTGTGGCCAGTGACAAATTGTCATTTGTAGCATTAAAAATAGTGTAGGTAATCTGTGAGTTCTCGTTGCACGAAACCCAACTTCTGCCCACATAATGTCCGAGTGTAACGAATTAAGTCTTGACAACCCGACAAGCATTTTAGCATTTTACACACAAAATATCTTTATTCAACAAAATTAATATAATTATAAAATTATAAGCCAATAATTACGCTTAGAACCAGAAAATATTTAATCACGCCTCCCTTAAGCACACGAACAAAACACACTTCATTTGAGAGCCAAAGACTAATGAAGTATGAAAGCCCTGACAGTGGACATCAAGCCACGCGGAAGAGATACAAGTGTAGGTAGGAATAAAGACGCAAATCCACTGCTGCGAAAGCTGTACAAACCAAAGCGCACATTGCGAACGGAGGTGCTTAGAATATCGCTCCTAAAATAGGTATTGACAACACTTCCATAAATACAAATGACTATTATATTATATGTATATGTCAATTGAAATACATCAAGAAGTTACGGGCTAAACGCACTTTCAGCAACAAAAAAATGTATTCCCAGAGCAGCCATTCTGTACTTTGTGCCAGCTGCCAGCTACGCACAGGATGCTGACGTGTAAATCTAAAACACTGTATCTCAGAAGTGCCTATTGTGAAAAGGGATTTTAAAACTTTTTTCGGTTTTTAGTACGTTATGGAAATGAATGTTTTTAGGTCAAATGAAAAAGTAATAATATTCCCTAAATTGTTACTTTTTATGTGATTACCACGAAAAAATAAAATTAGCGCTAGGCAAAACACTGTAACTCGACTTGCAGTGTATTGGATATACACGTCGTGGTAGATGATAAAATAAAAAGCGAAACTGTTGTGACGTGGCTACCTTAGCCATGTGCAGCAATGGAATAGCACCTTTATACTCGAACTTTATGGACCGTGCCACTATTAACGAATTAATGTTTTCCGATATTTATTGGGTGAAGAGTTTATTGGATAAAGTTTGGGTATAAAATTCAAGTAAGTGAGATGGGTATATTTTAACGATGCTCGTGGATAGCTTTACGATATTAAAATAGGACCTCTGTGTGTACCTGTATTTCTGTCAATTTCAAATTGTTTGAGAACTTTTCTCTTTTAAAAAAAAAAAAACGTTGCCCCACACTAGGAATTTCTCCTGTATCGTGGGTGCGTTCACAAACATTTAAACTCACATACACAAATACCCAGACCCGGAACAACTATCTGTAGGTCATACAAATATTTGTTCCGTGCGGGAATCGAACCCGCGACACGCAGCGCAGCAGTCCATTGCTTGAACAACTGCGCTAACCGTGCCGTCCAAACTTTGATAGTATAATCAAGTATCGCAGGTGAAAATGCTGAGCAAGCTGGTCCTGGGTCAGCGCGTTCGTGTTGCACACGCACCTTAAAGAGATGGCCGCAACATTGCAGGGGCCCTCAACGGCCGACGCCTGCCAGAGCTGCGGGTTGTTTTAAAAAGATACTTCGATCTCGGACACAAAGGGCTGAGAAGGAACATGGGTGGATTTAGTCAGTAGAATTCTGACACTCCGACTTAACATCCTGCAAAAAATAAAAAAAAGGAATTGGGTTTATTGCCAAGGAACAGACACCAGGTGTTCCTCAGTAGCAGTCTGGATCTGTGCCTGCTTGATGGCAATAGGGTAGCTCCTTATTACTTTGAATTTAAAATAATAACTGGCGGAATGTGGGTATATTGTAACGTGGACTCTTGTCTAACCCTTCGAGGGTTACAGGCGTGATATTATAAAGATGACATTCTCACTGCACACACACACACAAAAGTTTCTTACCTGTAAGATGTAGTGAGTCATGAATGTCATATTCTAATTAGTACATAACCTGAGAGATTTGAATTAAGGGAATATATTTAATAGTACTAAATACGTTTTTTTCTTATTGTTACAGATCCATGCTGATGCGATTTATAGACGTAAGTTTTCACAAACAAATCATTCTATTTCTAATTATAACTTTTACCTTCACTATAATTTATAAGTAGTATACATTCAAATGACTTATAAGTAGAACGAGCACTTTATAAAGCTAAAAATAACACATTTAGAATATTAACAACACTGTGCTAATATTTTTCTTTCAACCCACATGAACTTGGAACAAAGACAAATGTTCTTTGAAGTGCTTAAATAATGTGTAGCTGAATGAAAGTGAAACTAACCCTAACTAAAGCCCTCGCATTTGGGAATGTAAATAAAGGGTTGCATAGTTGTGTGTACAATAGAACAAACCAATTGGTTTAAAGATAGATTTTTTAATTCATAATCTGCAAATTTTTCTCCTGCGGTACTTTAAATAAATGTTTGGCATCCATTATTTTGTGTATATACGTTGAATTGGACGTAAAAATTAAATATCCACCCATTATTAAAATCTTATGACACTTCGACGCTTTTGTTAAAACTGTATTTTAATTCGTCACTTTCTATACCTGCTACAATCTATACAGTATACATACCCTTTTCGCTCGTACACGTTCATACATCTAGTAATTTACGCATGGTGCTGATCACAAGTAATTTCTATGAAGAACCTTACCAGTAAGGTCAGTGTAAGTCTTTCTAGGGCGTCCCCTTCTGGCGTTGTCACACATATGTTTCTTGTAAATATCTTTTATTACTATCAATTCAATGAGTGAACAGGAGTGTTCACACAACTACACTGTCAATATTGAATTTTATTGAGTGCATTTTATCTTTTAAGCTCATGATGTCGTTAGGAGAGTGATGCAACCAATGGGTGAATTGACCGATACACTTACAAAATTGTGTGTAAAAGTAGTTGCAAGTTAGATACCTGTATACCATACAGTTTGTTCGACTGTACTTGAGTGTATAGGTTTATGTTTAAGTAAATTGCCGTGAACCTTTGATGTGCGGTACAGAAGTTTCCCTTTCTTCTGCAAATATGTGTAGAATATTTTTATTGTTCTACTAATAATTAAAAAATAAAAACCACTGTAAAAAACACATTAAAAAATGCTAAGGATAAATAATGATATTATTGTCATCCCCAAAAAATAACAATATTTCTTCTAAATTAATCAATACGATAATGACGGCATGGTTGGCGCAGTGGCTAAGCGATTGAACTGTCATGCTGCGTGACGCGGGTTCAATTCCCGCTTGGCCTACAGATAGTTGTTCCGGGTTCGGGTGAATGGTTTGTGTGTGTAAGTTTAAATGTTTGTAAACTCACCCACGATACAGGAGAAATTCCTAGTTTAGGGCAAAGTTTAAAATAAAAAAAGCTAAGATAACTTCTTACTCTTGATTCGCAAGTACTTAAACGTCTTAACCAACTTAATTCCCAATATATCTACCGAATTAAAAACCAACTTTCTAGGTTCAATCAACTAATATGTCCAAATATAGACCTGTCTTAAGCCAAGCCACAAGTGTCTCCCTTAAATACTGTCCTGATAAATGACGCTAAATTTAACGTCTCGTCGGCTTTAAGTAACATTTAGTCAAAGGATAGTTACAAAGCATCTTTCCAAACGATTTTTGAGTTCTGAGTTCATTCATAGGTTACCTGAAGTCATTGGAATTTTGTAAAATGAAAATGAAAATGAAATCTTTATTTGTAAACATAGGTTTTAAAGTGGTATTACAGTTAGATATAGAATAGAGTTAGATATAGAAGTTCCGTCTCTGTTTTGCGTTTGGGCGTACAAATTAAATTGATGTTTACAATCAGTTTCTTTGAAAATTCAAGTTAGAATAAGTACATAATGTCAGAATAGGCAATTAGAAATTAACATTTAGATTATTTATTACAGTCACATAATTTTACACACACACAAATTAGTTAATTAATTTATAGGAGTAGCGGTGGCCCAGTGGTAGCGGCTCCGACTTACGAACAGTAAGTTGTGGGTTCGACCAAAGGCATTACTTCGTGTAATTTATTTCGTCACCACTGCTCTCAAAACGATGAAGGAAAACATATCTTAGAACCAACATATTGGGCCGCGGGTTGTACACTAGATATCGCGGCCTCGACATAGACGGCTAAGAAGGAACATGGGTGGTTTTTAGTCAGTAGAAGTCTGACAATCCCTTTCGCTCTGCCCAAGAGCGGGAGGGGTTATTCGATGATTTTCCACCCGCCAAAAAAAAAAGAACCAAAATATTTGAAGATATGTGACATCTACCAACTTGCACTGGGCCCGCGTGGTAGATCATAGCCCATTCCTTCTCGAAGAGGGGAGGCCTGTGTCCCAGCAGAGGTAACATTAAAAAGCCAATGATGACGGTGATATAAAATTTCAGTTTTTACAATAATTATGCTATAATATGTACATACATTTACAAATAAACATACCGACGAACCCTCCCACGCGAATGTGAAGAGTAGCTTGTGACCAAGTTCGGTAGACCAAAGTCGCATTAAAAAATGTTAGAGTATGTCTGTGCTGAAAAGATTTAGTTCGCATTTGCTGGAAATAAGGTAACAATAAAAATATTTTTTAAACTAACTGATGCCAGTGGCTTCTCTCGCGTGGAAGTTGGACCTTGACAAATTTTACACTAAAACCTTTCCCGAGAAGCACTCTATGCATTAGTAAAAATAGGAAAAACCGTGCAGCAGTTTTTGAGTTAATCGCGAGCAGACAGGCAGACAGATAGAGGCGGCGGAATATGTTTTATAATCTACACTAATATTATAAAGAGGAAATATTTGTTTGTTTGTTTGTAACGAATAGGCTCCGAAACTTCTGGACCGATTTACAAAATTCTATCACTGTTGGGATTCTATACTATCCCCGGTTGACATAGGCTTTTTATCCCTGTATTTCTTCGGGAACGGGAACTACACGGTTGAAACCGCGTGACTCCATGTTGAAAGTTCTTCTGCTAAAACTCACGAACATTGAAGTCCAGGGTTTTAGGAGACCAAAAATATTATACCCCATACCATCGGTTAACATCGTAAAAGAAACCACACGCCCATTTCTACTTACCGACAGATGACACAAACATAAGCATATGCACGTGTTCCTATACATATCCCAATAAACGCTTCTAATTTTAACCCTTAGGCTTTTAGTTAACCGTTGAGTTGTTTATCTTTCGCGCGAGATAAGACGAAACTTAAGACGGCATCGGCAGGGTTAAATTGGGGTGCAACGTTATTTGTGTTTGGGTTGTAATTAGGGTGAAACTGTTTTGGTATTGTTTAGAATAATTTTGGGATGATTTAGAAGATATCTATTTTTGTAATGAAGAATTTGAGATCTTCCATGGATTAATCATTTTGATGCTTTATACTCATAGGGCTTGTTTCACTACCACAATTAAGTTCCTATTAACTTAATTGGCAGATCTATATATATAAAAATCAATGCTCAAGGCTCACCTATCAAAACCAAATGGCTTTGTTCTAGCTATTTAGTAGATGGTTTATGTGAAGTTTGCACAAAATCGGTCGAGCGGTTCTTCATTTATCACATTTTTGCAACAAATGCATTCAATCAATGGCGGATCATTTTGTTACTGGGGATTTTGCTGTCAAAATGAAACTTTTTTCAGATGGGGATTGTGCTGTCAAATTAAAACTTTTTTTAAGTGTTGATAGTACAAGCATGTAGTTATGTCATTCATTTATGTCATTTCATTTTGTTCAAGTGGTTTTAAGAATGGTTTAGATTTTTAGATTTACAATTCGACCCGGTAGGTGGCACTGTTGTCCGGGCAGGACGACGTCTGCCAGCAGGGCTATACGTATCTCTGTTGACAGATTTATTGATTATCACTTTGGCTCTGTGTGCTTTGATTAACTGTCAAATGGTTCCTTTTCGTACTAAACCATAACCAATTTGACAGTTAATCCATGGACAATATGATAGCCACTGTCATGTAAAAGATACGCAATAGCCCTGCTGGTCCGCTAGTAATCTCATACAAATTCCGTTCCATGTTTGAATTTATTATTATTTATTGTAAATACGAGTAGGTAGTGGCTATTCGGAGAACGTGAAATAGAAGAACATAGCACGCAGATGTGGAGTCACTTTTGCGTTATTTTCCTCTGGTTTGTTTCTCAAACAGCTATCAAACGCAATCCCATAAACAAACACAGTGGTTGCATTATTTTAATTGCAATTTTATACTTTTCTTTAATGATGCAAAGAATCAGATTTAAAACCACAGTTTTACAAACTGTATTTATTTTTTTATCGCACAAATCTTATTTACTAGGAAAATATTAAATTCAACCCAAGCAGCTTACAGTCTAAACAGATACAAACCTAATGATAACGCTCGTTAACAGAATAAGAATGTTATCATGGATTTGAACACGACCTTTGATATGGTATTAAGGAGATTTCAGCCCTCATCAATATTTATCTGAGAACGAAGCTTTTCGAACGTTGACTTCCGAACTTGGCTTAAGAAGGTTATTTATCCCCGTCGGGGCTGCGGGTTGTTCGAAAGAGATACCGCGGCCTCGACATAGAGGGCTAAGAAGGAACATGGGTGGTTTTTAGTCAGTGGAAGTTTGACACATCCTACCGCCAGTAGGGCTATTGCGTATCTTTTAAATGTCAGTGGCTATCTTATTGTCCATGGATAAACTATCAAATTGGTTATGGTTTAGTACAAAATGGAACCATTTGACAGTAATTGATAGGCACTTTAGGTTCGCCACTGTCATTTAAAAGATACGCATTAGCCCTACTGAGCAGGAGTCATTTGATGATTTCCCACCGCCCAAATAAAAAAATAATATTTATTACAACGTGTGTTTAGAATAAAGTAACTGATTGAGAATAAGCGCATTATTTTATAGTGACATCCCTTCGTATGATTAGACCAATGAAATAATACTACAAAATAGGACAAAATGTTTCTTTTGACATTGACTGAAGGTCGATGTAGGTAGGTAAATATATTTTGTGACAACTAGATGTCACGTAAGGTCCAGTTTAGCCGCGGGTAGTCCAACGGTTATCGCGGCCTCGACATAGAGGGCGAAGAAGGAACATGGGTGGTTTTTAGTCAGTAGAAGTCTGACACTCCCTTTCGCTCTGCCCAAGAGCGGGAGGGGTTATTTGATGATTTTACACCCACCAAAAAAAAAAAAAGGTCCAGTTTATTCTAATCTCGCAAACTAAAATACGTTGCGTTGGAAGGCCTCCAACTAGGTAGACCGATATGGCCTGGTGTATGTTGCCCACCCGCTGCATGCGAGACGCACGGGGTCCATAAATGTGGTGACACTTGAGGGAGGCTTATGTCCAGCAGTGGGCGTCTTTAGGCTGCAATGATGATAAAAACCTCTGGCAAAATAGCCGTGTTCAACACTATCCGTAAAACAATGAGATTTTTTTCAAGCTAGGATAAACACTAAATTATCTCGTTTCGTCAGAATCGACATACAGCAGAAACCTACGGCCTCAACAACTCTGTTTCACGTTTATTAATTCCGCATTACTTTCCTCAACTCCTATAAAAACCCACATCATAATATCTCTAAGAAAAAGTAGAATTATTCCCAAAATATTGTCGACGTACAATCTCAAAATTGTTCGCACAAAAACCCTTGTAATCTGCCTACACCACCCGGTCCCGTGAAAACGATTTGTTATTTCTCCTGGAGTAATGTTAAATAGATTAGCTCAAACAAATGGGTATATAAGTAGAGAATACATGCCGTGTAAAAATTGATCTAATATTGATGAGGTTAGGGGATGAATTAGGGTATATGGAGGTTTGGATGAAATGGTGTATTTGGTATCTAGGTGTTCCGTTTGAATTAAACTGTAAATACTTCATCGACAGGCAGTCCTATTAAAACAAAACCAATCATGTATTTCAAACTTACTGTTGCCTGCGACCTATGTCCTCATGTATTTATTAGAAAAACATTACTTCTCTTTAAATGACATTTTATTAATAATATAATAATAATCATTTATTCATCAGACTACAAAAGAGGTCCACTGTGTTAGTAACAATATAACTAAGTCTATGTTAGTACTTAATAACTAAAACAGATCGGGTGCGATTGGTTAGCGCCCACACTAGCGGGCTATCTGCCCGGTTGGCTATCGATTGCAGGATTATGTTATGACTGCCACGCAGCCTGCGAAGTAGCGAGGCAGATTTTTTACGCCACAACGCACCAAAGCTGTCAGTGCGTGCGTTGGCAAACATTTCCGAGGCACTGCAGAAGCATGGCAGTCGCAACAATATCCTGAACGCATTATTATATTGGAGACGCAGAACATTATAGGCCTTTTGGGTATATGTGAACCACAGGGCTTCCGAGTACAGCGATGTGCAATATGCTTTAAAAAGTACTATTTTATTTACGGCTATACATTGAGAGAACCTGCGTGCCAGCATATTCGCCCTGACTGATAATTCTCTGCGCTCCCTTTTCAGATCCAGGTCATCCCTAAGATCATCCGTCACCAGGTGGCCTAGGTATTTAAATTAGTACACTCTGTTCACCGGGTTACTATTCATAAAAATAGGAGGGACTGTAGTGGGACACTTGGCGCCAGACCTGAAGACCATGAATTCTTGTGTGACAATCTTATCAGGATTAAACCTCGATAGCAAATATCAATACTAAATCTGCTGCTGAACATAAAAATACAATGGTACATCATGACAAACTTATTGATTAACCACAAATGAACAAAAGCATCTTCGGTCTCAAAACTAAGATCAACTTGAATTAAAACAACTTGAGGCTCATCCAATAAGTACTCTCCTCCAAAGTGGAGCGAAAATGAGCAATGGCGTTAGAAGTTTTGATACTTCAATTAGGTTCAAATTAGAACGCAGATGCTTATAGTGGCTAAACGCAAAAATAATGTTGTCTCAAGATTTATTCTTTATATTGGCTGGAGAGCCAATTAAGCGATATATTTATAACAGTACCATCTTATGCGATATTTTCTTTTCCACATAACTTCTTAATGCCTTCTTTGAAGTCATTGCTGTTTTAATTAGTTTTCATTTGACCCATATCATCCAAGAAAACTGTAATGGAAAAGTGTATAAAACTGACGTAAGCTACCAAATCACTTAACTCGCCGTCCGTCCGTCTCACGACGAAAACAGGCCGTGTCGACGGCGCGTTCGTGTTCCACGCGCGCCTCAAAGAGATGTCAGCAACATGGGAGGGGCCCGAAAGGGCCGACGCCCGTCGGGGCCGCGAGTAGTACACCGGTTATCGCAGCCTCGACACAGAGGGCGAAGAAGGAACATGGGTGGTTTTTAGTCAGTAGAAGTCTGACACTCCCTTTCGCTCTGCCCAAGAGCGGGAGGGGTTATTCGATGATTTTACACCCACCAAAAAAAAAAAAAAAAGCTACCAAATCACTTTATTTTTTTTTTATAACATTAACAGCTTTGAAAGCAAGGAACAAGTACGTGTCATGTTTAGGCTCTATGACAACCTAAAAGTATTATTAAAATGACAATTCTTATTTCTTACCAATATTGTATCTCATTTCGGTACTTATCCTAGCAGTTTTTTGTAAATCTTTGACAGTCGGGAGAGGTAGTCCGTTTCTTAATAGTCTGTCAACCAGTCTTACCAAAAAGTATCTAATTACCCTTACCCAGTACTAACTCGGGTTTCAGAGGTCAAATAGGCAGTCTCTTCATGTAAAGTACTGGCATTCAGCTGCTTGCCGCCAAACTGAAAGCCGACCCAAACATAGTCGATATTATACCTAATGATTGTGGTACTCGTTCAAAACAAATTAGGCAACTAGTAAGGAACCACGTGGCGTCTCAACATGTCTATCGAAAGGGGCGACGTGTAAAAATGGATCTAATATTGATGGCCCACCACCCGGGACGTGTTCCTTACCTATCCGTGCATAAATTAGTAGCACCTATCTGAAATTCATATTTTAGTTACATAGGTGGGTTTGAACGTAGAAACTAAATTTAAGATTATTTTTTTATTGTACTATGTATTTTTTTCGTACTCTTTTCGTTATCCAACCGTATAACATACGTTTTTTTTTGCCCCTCCCGCTCTTAGGCAGAGCGAAAGGGAGTGTCAGACTTCTACTGTCTAAAAACCACCCATGTTTCTTCTTAGCCCTATATGTCAAGGCCGCGGTATCTCTTACAGCATTCCGCAGCCCCGATGGGAACCATAACAACACACACGCACATTAACACACACTGTTTGACCATATAACATACCTTCAAACAGTGTTTATTAAACCAGAAACCAGTAGTTCCGAAATTCAAGTTTAACTTTAACAATAAAGGGACGTACAATCACGAGCACTAATGTACTTACACGAAGCAACTTTTAAAAGTGATTTTCTTCTTCTGCATTAATTGCTTTCGTATTTAGTAACCGACATACCTAGCATTTACAAATACATACTATTATGAAATAGGTAGGTAGTAGAAGATATTACCTATTTCAATGGAAAATTAGGTCTACAATTTTACATTGTGGTGCTAGTGTCGAGTTTCTTAGAAAAGAGTGGATCTTGATTATCCCTATCACCTAATAAATTAATAGCTAGTGACTATACATAAACCTACATAGGTAACTCTTGGTTAAATATTAATAAAGCCATTGTGATCTAATAACAGAATAGGCTCCTATATAAATATCTTGCTGTACCTACACGTTGCTCCAAATACCTGCGGGCTGTTTCGCAGACGGTATGCCAAAATTTTCACTGGAACTTATAACATACGGTCTACGTCTTTGATCATGAATAGGTTGTACAATAAGTTAGCCGATATTCTGAGAAGTTTAACTTACATTTTGCTTTGTTGTTATGACTTCTTAAAATAGGGTAGATAAGAAAAAAAAAAATTAGTCCGTCAGATAGATTTCCAAAAAATACTGGACACGTATTTTTTCTTTTTCCACGTTAACAAACAATGAAGACGATACAATGCTTTGAAAACTCGTGTGACGTCATTTTCTGAGACATTAGTATGGCATTCTTTAGCGGTCAGTGACGTCACAACCCCCCACTCAAATCTTTGACGCGTTTTATCTTCGTCATTTTTTATTGATTTGATAAAACAAAAAATACGTATGCAATATTTTTCGATAATCTAACAGACGGACTAATTAGAATCATATTTTTTTAAGTCAGTAAACATCCTTATTCATAATCTACCTGGCGTTTTCTCAACTTTCTAAGGGTCGGCTTCCAGGCTGACTAGATCTAGCAGCTGAATACTAGTATTTTATTTGGGGCGACGGCCAATCTGCCTGTCTAACCCAATAGTACTGGATATTATGATACCCCTTGGTAAGACTGATTGTCAGAATTTCGGGACACGGCCTCTCCCTGTTTGAATGAACGACAGTCAAAGATCTACAGAAGACAGCTGGAGCCAACGGTTTAACATGCTTGAGGCACGGAGGAAACTCGATATGTAATCGGTGGTAACCCATCCAAATACCAACTTAGGCATGGCTTAACCTGAAGATTTACACGAGTGGCTGTTAATATCATGACATGAGCTTCTCCATATCAACTTGAAATAGTTTGAAGTATTTTTGTCCGGAAGTCTGGAATGTTTGGTACATTCTTCTCATAAGAGACTTTAATATAACTGAAGATTGAGTAAACTATCTAAACACTTCTATGTGAAGTATAAGCGTGAAAATGTAAGTAAAATAAATTTAATATTGATGCTTTGTCTGTTACGTGAAGGCTTACATATTAAGTAACAGTTAAGTCGGACCCTTCAAATGAGGCGTTAAGTTTTGGTCGAAGGCAGAGGATTCCGTCACAAGTAATTTCTCAGTCACTTGTTAAATGTGTACCCGTTTTGTTTTACAGGTACTTGAAAATAAAATAAATAATATTTTTATATTTAAGTGTACCTACTCTAAGCTAGTGTGTAAAGCAAACTAAAAAAGTTACATTATAGCTTTTTTTGACCTTTTAGTAGGTATGTTGGTATGTGGTTAGTGCCTTATCTCGTGTCAGAGTTTTTATGCAGCCAATGGACCTCAGGCGAAGCTTTACATGCATTATCACACTGAAAGCCAGTTTTCGGCCAGCCAATTAATATCTTAACAATTATTTACGATTGTGCTTTCCATTATGTCAATTTAACAGTATGCACTAGTTCATATTTCGTTGTCAACGAAACAAATTTTACAAACATATTGAAGCAATAGAGTATGATTTATCTTCAAAATCTTACAGTTCCTTGCTGGTTACATGGCATAACCCATCAATTTTCTCAAACAAAACAACCACAGGAAGATTTCCTACGACCAATAAACATTCAGTCACAATACTTAACTTTTTTTTACAACCTTCTTAGTAAGCCAACAACCAATCATTACAGAGTATTCTCTCTTTTATAGAACTGACCTTGAATCCTCTCCTCAAATTGCAGCCAGTGCAGACCCCCGCATTACCTGACCCCTCATATAAAAAAGATGGTGTGAGAAGAGGGGTCAGATAATGCTGGCCTTTAAGTGTACCAACCAGACGAGATAATGTCAGGAGGGGGAAGGGGGGGGGAAGCTCATACGTTTGCATAAATAATGGAAGAGTATGTGACCCGTCAAATGAGGGTGTTAAGTCACGAAGGGACAAGTCTTGTAGCTCATTCGTTGAGGGATGAGATCGCTGACGGCTGATGAAGGTATTTTTAGATGGGTGGGTTTAGGGATTTAGTTTCTGTGTTGTGACTTGTTTTTGTTGAATAATGCTATTCGTTAGTGAAAGCTGTTTATTGTCAATTGAAATGTTAGTATTGTAATTGACTTCGATTCAACATGAAAGTTGTACTATCGGTATTTTGATTCTTCATTTTCCGAATAGTACTTACTTTTTAACCGACGGCATCGTGAGAGTTGCGGGCAACCGGTGGATGCAAACGGCAGGCTGCCGTTCTGTATGGCGTTCTATGGGGGAGGCCTTTGTCCAGCAGTGGACGTCTTATGGCTGATGATGAAGATTTACTTTTTTCATTTTTCCCATATGAGTAGGTACAGCCGTTGGGTTGATGAAATCGTCAAAGTTACGGGAAACATATAGTCACGGTTATCCCCCCCACACAGAGCCGAGAAGTTTGTCAGAATAAATTGGGGGCTTACACAATCCAACAGAGGTTGATTCCGGAGTAAAATGATAATGAGTACAGCCACAAATAATAATACTTGAAAATACAATATTATTTTTAACCTAAAGTAATAATAGAACCATACATTGACGATGCAATAGAGTATTTCACCAAAAAAATCTAATTAGTTCGTCAGATAGATTTTCAAAAAATAATGGACACGTATTTTTTCTTTTTTCAATTAAACAAAAGATGAAGACGATATAGTGCTTCGAAAAGTCGCGTCAAGTCGTGTGACGTCACAAGGTAAGTACTTTTTACCCACAAAGTGACGTCAAAAGCCCGCACTCATGATCTTTGACACGTTTTATTTTCGTTAATTTCTATTAATTTGATAAAATGTGAAATACCCTATTGTATCGATCATAGCTACAACTTTTTTGCTAGTAAAAATGAACACGGAACACTCATGAGATTGTTTCAATCATTCATTTTTCAAAACCAAATCGAAGTTCCATTTCCCTAAAAGCTAAATTCCATTGTAATTCCCGAAACCAGACCCAAAAAAAGGCAATAAGCATTAAGATTATTGAAAATCTTCGTACACCTATACAGAGCGGTACTTACTCCCATAAACGCGTGTTACGTGTCAAGAAAACGTAATAAGCATGCTTACTTGCGGGGCTGAAGTTATAAATTATTCATAATGACAAAGTTATAAATCGTGATACGAAAATCTCATCCTTTCGGGAAAGTTAACGGCTGGGAGTGAAAAGTAATCACGTTTGAGTGTGGAAATCGTATTATGTGTTGTTGTATTAGTGCTGAGTAGTAATAGAACTTCTAGTCGATATTTTCTGAGAAGGAGAGACTGCTGAAGTCGATAATCATGGCTGCTTTTGCACGTAACCTAAATAGGAATGTTTACTGTTCTCTGTCAGATTATCGAAAAATATTGGATACATATTTTTTGTTTTATCAAATCAATAAAATTGACGAAGATAAAACGCGTCAAAGATTTGAGTGGGGCGTTGTGACGTCACCGACCGCTAATGTCTTAAAAATGACGTCAAACAAGTTTTCAAAGCACTGTATCGTCTTCATTGTTTGAAAATAATAAATACATGTCCAATATTTTGATTGGCCTGTTGGTCTAGTGGTTAGTGACCCTAACTGCTATGCCGGAGGTCGTGGGTTCGATTCCCACCCAGGACAAATGTTTGTGTGATGAGCACGGTCATTTGTTCTGTGTCTGGGTGTAATTTATCTATAATATGTATGTATTTAGAAATATATAAGTATGTTTATCAGTTGTCTAGTACCCATAACACAAGCTCTGCTTAGCTTGGGACTAGATGGCGTTGTGTGATAGTTGTGGAATATTATTATATTATTATTATTAATATTTTTTGGAAAACTATCTGACGGACTAATTAGATTTGTTTGTAAACTACCTTATTGGCACAATATTATTGGACTAAATTGTTTCACAGGTTTTGTTTTATTGATAAAGGCCAGGATTTAATGTTCAGCTTTATCATTCACAGCCCTGCTGCGTATAGGCCTTTCATCTCTTTGCTTGTGCCAAGATCTACGTTCTTGTGCCACCCTGATCCAGCTGTAATCTTGCGATGGCATCAATGTCATCAAATCTGCCCATTTCGCCACTGGACCACCTGTTAATTTTACAGTTATAAAGATTGATAGAACGGAAGCGTGAACTGGTTTTTTCGTAGATTCGATGTGCAAGCAAGTTAACGACGCAAAAATAAAGTAACAACCAGCTGTATCGTAGTAATAGAACGCAGAAGCTACCTATGCATAAAGCTTCTATCAAAAGCAGAAATAGGTCTTATTTATTTCATACTCTGATGAACACCAAGCATTTCGCTCGACGTTCGCACACGAATAGTACCTACCAAATACTTTGCACATCTGCATTTTTGCGGCCGACGGACGCGGCGACGTGTACATAACATGACATCATGTATGTAATTTCTGAAGACTTCGGCAGAGAGACACGACTAACCGCGGGAGACGAGTGAAGGGAATTTTAGCCTATGAATCTTTAGATTGAAAAACCTAGTAACACTTTACCTGACCATTAAATCGAATCTAGTAGATACGTCAAGTACTGCAGTAACGCTTGCGATTTTATACCAAAGAGGCAGTCGTTTATGCTAACACAAAGAAAATACGAGTTGTATACACTTGATAAGAAAACATAGTCGATACTTAACTTTAAAGAGTGAACGAAAAAAAAAAAAAAAAAAAAAGTCCTCTCTTTAATATTCACGTCCCAAACCAATGAAATGCGGACGATTTGTATTAAGAACAGGTACATAGAGGTAAGAGGTAAGAGGTCCTAGTTTAAACGCGCGACTTAAATGTTTAGTAAATCTGTTTTTTTTTAATCGATAGTACTTTTATGTTAGAGTGAGACCGCGTATTGGTAACCTTATGGTGAGAAGTTGTTTGTAATCTATACAATTAAATGAAATTGAAGTCGCATTTTGTGATTTCATAATTACAGCTGTGTATTGAAAGTTTGTTAATTTTTGAAGAAAAAACTTCTTTAGTGGCGTTGTGCACTTTTTTGGGGGATGGGTGAAAATTTTTAAACTCGCGTCAGGACACGTGTCCTGACGCAAATTTATAAGATGGCGCATTTTGTCTGTATGCCTGTTTGTTCCGGCTTATTTCCAGAACAGCTGTACTGGTTGTGACAGGACAGGACTACTTTTATCTTAGATTATCATATCAATTAAATTCAATGTATTATTTTTTTTTTTTTTTTTTAAATATAATATTGAATTGTGTAATTCTATGCGCATAAGGTAGTGCATGCTGTGCTTCTCTGTAAGTAATGAGGCGCTTAGTCTTAAGTTTGTAATGTACGAATTATAATTGTAACAGTGTACTCATTGTTGAGAAGCCTAATAAATAAATAAATAAATAAATAAATTATCTTATGTTCTTTTATCTATGTGTGCTATAAGCTGAGATGACTGATTGATAAATAAGAGACCAAACTCATTGAATATTGTTGTTTATTAAAATCGACCGACAAGTCGGACGTTCGTGCAAACCCAAAAAATACGCAAGTACAACAGTTTAAAAAGGCAAAAGTATCACAGCTCACGTTCCAGATTTACGTTCATTCACTTGATCTCAATCGCGATAAGTGCACGAGCGTCGTCCTGATGATTGTACACACGTTCACTCTGTAGTTACATTGGGAAGGCAATTGGTTTTAGGAATACGGAGCGGCGGTGCGGCGAACAATCTTGTTTCAGTTGCGACTGCAAATAGGTGATCGGTTTTCGGGTTGATTACGTGTGAATGTCGTGGGGAATTTGTGTTTTTTCTCCGTTACATAACAGCACGCATGTCATTCCCGAGCAGTTAGGCAGAGATTTTACTAATAGTTCACCTACATTTTGCTAGTAACGTATAAGTATGTTTTTTGTTCCACCCTTTTCTATTATACAATCTTTAAAGAAATTACATTGGAACTAGAAGATTTTATGAGCTCATCTACATTGGCAAAAAAACACCAACCACCGACCCACGCCCTTCCTCTATCAAATAAAAAGAATCACGGAAAAAGAGTTAGAAAAAATAGTGAAAACTGGTGGAACACATAACCTCCTTCTTATGTAGAAGTCGGTTAAGAAAAGAGGGGGGAAAATATCATTTTTTTTTTTAAATAAAACGTTGACCCCCACATTAGGAATTTCTCCTGTATCGTGGGTGCGTTCACAAACATTTTATCTCACATACACAAATACCCAGACCCGGAAAACTATCTGTAGGTCATACAAATCTTGTTCCGTGCGGGGATCGAACCCGAGACACGTAGCGCAGCAGTCCATTGCGTAAGCCACTGGGCCAACCGTGTCGTCAAAAGGGGCAATTTTAATAGCCTTTTATCAGCTATTCGTAAATTTAATTTGATCAAGACGATTTAAAGCTAGACGTTTTTCTTACCCGAGCAATCAAAGAAAATACTTTTCGCAACACCATACGAAACTTAAACTTATAGACTACATCGATACGGTTTATCTAATTACTTTCAGTTTCCTACGTTTGCACATTGCGCTGTAACGTAAACGTGCACTTTATCGTTGCAATAGAATTTTCCGTTGTTCAGGGCTGTATTTGGCTAAAGTAACAAGGTTATTCCGATGTAAAATAATAGTAATATTGAGAGCAGGAATAATCGTGGAAAATTTCAGCTTTTTCATGTCAAAAGGAATATTTTAAATACTTTCAAATCAAATTGATTAGCGAAAATATATTAAAACGATTGGACCTTGTTTTTAATTTAATTTTATAACGTTAAATGTTTCTACGAATATTTTTTTTAATATAAACGTGTCCCTAACACGCTGAATATTAAAGTATCATTTTAATTACTTTCATGCTAATTAGGGACGATTAAAACCGTCAGCTGGTCTTAACCTTAAATTATTTTTTAATTAGATTTGTCCCTAGTTTTAAGTGGATATGGAGCTCGGCTCTCAGTTTGAACAAAATGTACGTTAATCACATGCCTGTAGTCCCTGAAGGGTCAGGTGAGAATTACCCATAAGTATGCACTGTGACGGAAAAGGGGTGCGTGGCGCAGGTTATTATAAATAAGACCACGCAACCAGTCTACATAAAATATATTATTATAAAAAAAATGGGTGTGGGAAGGTCTACGGACACAAACTCCTAAGGCATCCCTGTGGGATGTGCTGTACTGCCCTGATAGCCGGCGTGGCGATGACCGCAGCGATGTGCCACGCTGGATGCGTAGGGGTGATGGCCAGCTCTTCTTTACGTCGGCCCGGCTCGGCCCACGTGGCAAGTATGGCCAACAGGTGGGAAGTCCGATGCCGGCCCGATTTAAGCACGCACTACGGAACCAGCCGCGTAACTAACGCGAACTTGAGGGTGCTTTAGCCGGAACTTTGGACCCTGGAACATGACGTCCAGCGTGTCACGAGATGACCAAAGGCCAACTCCGCTGATTGCGACACCAAGCCAAGCAGAGCGAACAGCAATAATAATGCACTAATGAAGGTGTTGGTGGATTGTCACAATCAGACGGAGTTTACATGTGGGAAGAGTGAAAATACGGCATGATAGCACATTTTGAGTGTGAAGCACGAAAAAATCAAAATGCATTGAGCTGAAGGCATTAGATTGAAATGAAATACATGAAATAGCGTACACTAAAATAGATAAAATTAAGCATACATGCCAAGTTAACCTATAAGGACAAAGAACACAAAATATACACTTATCATGCTATCCAACACTTACCCAGTATGGGGGTTTCAAAGACACCGAATTTAATTGCTCGATGGCGGAGAATTATGTTGATTAGGTAGGCAATTGTTTTAGGCCCGGATAATGGCGAGTTAAGACACGTGTGAAATCACATATAATTTAGATATGGTGAGACGTGTGACCGCTTCGGGAAAAACCAAAATTCCTAATGTCAAACGAAAAGATCGCGTTGGCAGCGTTGGATAGAGATGGGACATACGCGAGCCCATAGATAAATCCTCACTCGCGCGCCCGATAGTTGATGCATCTTGTGCTTTTAGTAATTACTATTTGCTACCGCACTACTTGTAATTTTCTATGGTTATGATATTTTGACGTCTGCGGTTCCTTGACAGGTGGATGAAAGTAAACATTGGAATGTTGCTGTTTTTATTGTTAATTTAGTTTATATGTATTGTTTTGTGCAAAATGTAACGTGCGACGTTACAGTACCCCGCCGCTTGGTGAGGGTTTTTACCTCAGTAAAAATCCTTTGCTCCTATTATACCTCCATCTGAATTACGACCCCTTGTATTCTTCATCATTCATCCATCATATCTCATATTCGTAATCTTTGCATACTGGCAGACTACCTTAACAAGAGGTGAGTCCGCGCCCTAGCAGCTATGTGAGAGTTCCATGTCCGTAGTTGACTTGTTACTCGCGCAAAACAGACGTACATTCGGCTTTAAGGAAGCAAAGAACCTACTGGGTTTATACTATTGAAATGGATTTAGGCTTATTTAAGGAGTATCTACCCGCTCCTGCATTGGCTTATTTAAAGAGTTGCAACCGCTCTTAAATATTAACTCCCGGTAAGTAAAACGTACCGAGTTGGCAACAACCAATCCAGAGGTTCCGATAATATGAGGAGAGACCACGGGTAAGGCACATGACAGAATCAAGTGAGCGTGGTTCTCCATCGGGGCTGAATAAGGAGGCCGAAAATATTTATTCACTGTGTTATTCAGTGCCTTAAATATAACTAAAATAAAAAAAAAATTGAGATTATTTATTGACTCCTACTAATTTCAAGTCCTTAATATGCCAGGAACCCAAGTCTTTGCCTTTCATGTCCTGAAGAACGTAGACCAATGGTGATTTCTTGGCTATGACTTTTGCTTTAATAAACTTGGGAGCTAACTTTTTCGAGAACCTGTTCCCCTTGTCACTCAAGAAATAAGCGCGTTTCATGACCACGTCGCCAACGTTAAACTCGGCAAATTTTCGACGCAAGTTGTAGTGCGAGGTGTTCTTAACATGAGCCTGCCATAGTCTGGATTGCACCGTATCGAAAACGCTAGAAAGGCAACCTAAGTTTTCGGCGTATGCATCACGTGGCAAAAACACTATTTCGTTGCCGAGGTCGTTGTCCGTGTAATGAGTACCGCAGGTTACAAGTTCGCGACCGAAGACTAGGAAAGCTGGAGTAAATCCAGTGGCCTCGTTAACGGAGCTATTCATGGCAAATTGCACCTTTGGGATATATAAGTCCCAGGATCTGTGATCATCATCCACATAAGTTGAAATACACGTTATTATTGTTCTATTGTAACGTTCCACCAAATTGACCTGAGGGGTATATTTTGGGGTGTAAAATACGTTTGGAATCGCATATTTCTTAAACAAGGCATCTGCGACCTTCCCTGTGAATTGGGTACCGTTGTCCATCAATATCGCTTGCGGTACGCCGTGAACAAGAAACACGGATTCCTCTAAGATTTTGGTAATGATCTCAGCGGTAGCTCTTTTAATTGGATATATTAAGCAATATTTTGAAAAACAACATGTAATAACTAATATGTAACTATTTTGCTTCCGCGAAGTTGGAAGTGGTCCCATGAGATCCATTGATAACATTTGGAATGGTCGTGAACAATCTTTTGGACGTCCCATTTCTCCCAGTGTCTGGTGATTTTGGGACTTGTAGGCTAAACATTTGTCGCAAGTACTTATGAATTTGACTACTGACTGGTACATGCCTGGCCAGTAGTAGCGTAAAGCAAGACTACGGTATGTTTTAAATATGCCCATATGACCAGCCGTAGGCACTGAATGGTTTTCATTAACGATTTGCTCACGTAATTCGGTTGGCACGACCTCCTTCCACGCGAATTCTGAAGTTAAATTGTATTTATTCTTCGATAGTCGATATAACGCGCTATTTTTAACAATATAGTTTTTAAATTTAGTAGGATCAATTAGGCAACCGTCATAAATATTCCTGTACCAAGAGTCTTTAGTGTCCAAATAAGAGTTGGAAGTACTAATGGCACTAATAGGGACGATCCTAGATAAGGCATCTGGTATGACGTTATCCACGCCACGCCGATGTTTAAGAACAAAATTAAATGCTGATAAACGAACTCCCCAACGAGCTTTTGTGACTCCTCTAAGTTATTGTAACCCGTAATTGTGGTGCGATTGCAGCTCTCTAGAGTACAGTTTTCCAATGAGTTGTTTGAAATCATTACACTACCAACATACTTGGGACATAATTCAAATTTTCGCCAGAAATCCACACCTAGAATGAGATTTGTATTGATATCTGGTATTACAAAAGCTTTGAGAATGTGGAATTGATTTTCAAAGTGAACTGGGATATGAATGTAACCGATACTTTGTAAATTTTGTCCGCCTGCTGCCCTAACCGCAATGCAGTCGTCCGTGATAAGAGACATACCCCGGTCCAATAAAACCGTATGAGCACCGTTGCCCAAAATTGTGACGGCCGAACCTGAGTCCAAGAGTCCAGTGGCTGGAACTCCTTCTATCTGCACTGATACGTAAGGTCTGTTATCTAAATTAACTTTTCTATCGAGAATTGTGTGAACTTTGTAAGACTTGTGGAACCATTTAACTGTGTGCAACCACTTTTCCCAGTCTTGTCTGTCAAAGTTGTTTACGACACAATTCTCGGTGATTAGTTTTTTTTCTTAGTTGAACTGTTCTTACTACATTTCTTGCAAGCTGGACGTTTTATGTCTTTCTGGCCGCAGCCAAAACAAAAGATCTCGTCAGTCTTTACCGTACAATTCCTGTAAGCATGCTCGTTACTACGACAACGTGGGCAATAAGGAATCTTCTTATGTGAACCTTTATCTATGGCATGAACATAGTTAGGGGATATGGAGGAATCGTTACTGTTATTTGTAACTGTTTTATTATTAATAATATCCTTTTGATCGTGTTTATTGAACTGATTAAACCTTTTATTATAATTATTGTTTCCTTTATTATCTGTTGAAATTCCTGAATAAGCAAACTCGGGTGCTAAAGTATTTGATGAGGGTCTTGGTGGTTCTCTGAATTGAGCAAGGCGCGATTGTATGTTTTCGTAATTACGACAAAGAGTCCTTAGCTGTTCGATTGATTTTATTTCGGCCACTGACGATAAGATGTTAGCATAGCATGGACGGATGTTATGTAGAAGAAGTTCTAGTTTATCTTCCTCAGATAGTGCTTTTGTCAACCTCGAAAACAAGCCTGTCATTATTGACAAGTAAATAACTATATTTTCTGACTCCCCTTGTGTTCGCGCTCTGATTTCAGTTAAGAGTCTATAATCATAGTCTGACTGATCAAAGTCGCGTTTTAATAAATTTGCAAGTTCATCCCAGCTAGATACTGAATCTCTAATGCTTCTGTACCAGTGGAGCGCGCCGCCAGTAAAAATCTCGGTCGCGTGAGTGAGGATTTTATCCGTTGGTATTCCTTTGGCGTGACAAAGTTCATTTACCCGCTGTAAGAAGGAACGTACGCAAGAATTTCCCTCGAATTTTAATTTTGCAAATTTATGTTGACCACCATCGCATGACACCGTCACGTGAATTGGAGAAGTCAAGTTATGTGTAGATGGAGGTTGATTGCTAACTGGTGATAAGGGGTCAGAAGCTGATGCGAGCAGCTCACTTGATTTCACCAACATCGACTTATATAAGTTTACACACTCATCGTACTCCGTTTTGTTAACACTTCCACAAGTTATTCTATTTATTCTGTGGTAAGCATGATTTAAAAGATTTTGAATTTTCAGTAGTGACTGTTTATCTGTAGTTGATGATTCTAAATTAGCAGCTGCCTTAGTTAAAACCTCTAAAACTCCACTTAAATCTACCGATACTTCGAATGGACTCGTAAGAATGTCCTCAGAAGGAAACATTGGTCCGCATTTTGCAATCTGTTTCCGCAATTCCTGAACAGTAGTGGCGGGTGTTTCTCCTCTGATAGCTACTTCGTATTCGAGCTCTGCCTTTTGCAACGACATGAATTTTACCGGATGTGCCATATTGAATGTAGTTTAAACAAGAAAAATTTGTTGTTACTTCAAATTGAGTTTAAATGTATAAATATTAAGTTATCCGTAAGACTGGAAAGTGTTGGATAGCAATCAGCAAGGTATGATGAGCGTCAATTACTCCGACTGTTACAAAATAAACTGAAATTAAACGTTTTGGTTGTTGTCCGTGTGGAGTGAAGGAAGCTACGTTACAAAAGAAAAGGAAAAAAAAAAAAAAAAATTTTTTTTTTTTTTTTTTTTGAAAATGTTTGAAGTTAGTAAACTAAATTAAATTTTTTTTTTTTTTTTTTTTTTTTAAATCGGTGCAACTAATGTGTACGCTTATGCCATTAAATTCTGAAAATGGTGACAATAATAGTTATGAAAATTAAAATATAAGTCACTATTGACATCCAATGACAAATTTTTGCTGTTGACTGAACTCAGAAACAACAATATTTAACAAGGCAAGTGGTATCAAGTTAATAGGCAGGTAGACAGTTAGTAGGATAATTAATTATATAATAAGTAGGTAGGTAAGTTAGGGAGTTAATAGGTTGGTTGGTTAGTGGATTGGTTGACAGTTAGTAGGTGGGAATTGTGGTTGCAACACTTGTTGGAAACAGCTGGTAAATCAATGTAATAGTACTGTACTTTTGAGTTGTCAACAATAAAAAACGTTCACTGTATGGAACATTAGTGATCCAGGTCAAATGTATACAAGTACAAGATTTATTGATATTTAGGCTATAAATTCCAAAAGACAAGTTGTAGGTACAAGTTGTGTGACAATATTTTTAGTATTAAGTACTAATGCTTGTTTTTATAATTGATAATTATGTAATTACTGTTAATTGAATAATGTTTAATTTAAAATATAAAAAAAATGATTCTAAGTTATATAAGAAAAATTGACACATACAAGCGATATTTGATATCAACGCTGTTTGTGTCATCAGTAGACAAGGTTGTTATGTCTAAAGTAGCCAGTAATTGAAAACCCGGCAACCCAATCCCTTCAACCGGCGCACAGCAGAGCTGCTTACCGGAAGAAATAGGAAGGAGTGTGGTACCTCCCCGGGGCGAGCCGTTACTATTGGCCCTACCACTATAGTAGAACGATAAATGCGTTCTACCTAAAAATAACAATTAAAATAACAATTATATTGCAACGGAGCAAACCGTTCCTACCAATATAAATAAGGTACCGCTGCGTACACCTTAGTTGCTGTCAACCAAAACGTTTTACAAAAACAATACAACCACCAATGACACCAACATATATAAAAAAAAATACCCACAAGGTTACCCTAAGGAATATGTGACCGTAAAACCACGTTTTTGGGCGCCAATGTGACGGAAAAGGGGTGCGTGGCGCAGGTTATTATAAATAAGACCACGCAACCAGTCTACATAAAATATATTATTATAAAAAAAATGGGTGTGGGAAGGTCTACGGACACAAACTCCTAAGGCATCCCTGTGGGATGTGCTGTACTGCCCTGATAGCCGGCGTGGCGATGACCGCAGCGATGTGCCACGCTGGATGCGTAGGGGTGATGGCCAGCTCTTCTTTACGTCGGCCCGGCTCGGCCCACGTGGCAAGTATGGCCAACAGGTGGGAAGTCCGATGCCGGCCCGATTTAAGCACGCACTACGGAACCAGCCGCGTAACTAACGCGAACTTGAGGGTGCTTTAGCCGGAACTTTGGACCCTGGAACATGACGTCCAGCGTGTCACGAGATGACCAAAGGCCAACTCCGCTGATTGCGACACCAAGCCAAGCAGAGCGAACAGCAATAATAATGCACTAATGAAGGTGTTGGTGGATTGTCACAATCAGACGGAGTTTACATGTGGGAAGAGTGAAAATACGGCATGATAGCACATTTTGAGTGTGAAGCACGAAAAAATCAAAATGCATTGAGCTGAAGGCATTAGATTGAAATGAAATACATGAAATAGCGTACACTAAAATAGATAAAATTAAGCATACATGCCAAGTTAACCTATAAGGACAAAGAACACAAAATATACACTTATCATGCTATCCAACACTTACCCAGTATGGGGGTTTCAAAGACACCGAATTTAATTGCTCGATGGCGGAGAATTATGTTGATTAGGTAGGCAATTGTTTTAGGCCCGGATAATGGCGAGTTAAGACACGTGTGAAATCACATATAATTTAGATATGGTGAGACGTGTGACCGCTTCGGGAAAAACCAAAATTCCTAATGTCAAACGAAAAGATCGCGTTGGCAGCGTTGGATAGAGATGGGACATACGCGAGCCCATAGATAAATCCTCACTCGCGCGCCCGATAGTTGATGCATCTTGTGCTTTTAGTAATTACTATTTGCTACCGCACTACTTGTAATTTTCTATGGTTATGATATTTTGACGTCTGCGGTTCCTTGACAGGTGGATGAAAGTAAACATTGGAATGTTGCTGTTTTTATTGTTAATTTAGTTTATATGTATTGTTTTGTGCAAAATGTAACGTGCGACGTTAGGCTATAATTATCATGAAGAATTTCTCAATATCAGCCACGAAGGTACACTTCTACCTAACCCGTCAGGGATTACATTCAAGATGTTATGTTATAGTTACCCCCCTCGCTCACGGCGAGGTTTTGTAGCGATGCTGTCGCGCGATCTCATCGCTAAAGTCGCGATGCGGTCGCTAGATGCCTTCGCCAACAAAACTAATGCGCGTCATTGATCAGCGATTCATGAACGCGCGACAGCATCGGTACAAAAAATCGCCGGACCTAAGAAATCAGTTTTCACGAAATTTCAAAATATTAAATTTAAATAAGTAACACCAACTCATTTTCGCCTTCCATCTTCTCCTAACTTTAGCCGTAATATCTTTAGAGAAAAACAATACAAGTACGACAGCCCCTCGATACAACGGAATCGCTGGAGGGTGCTCCATTGTTTAGTTCCTGCACTTTGTGTTATTAGTTCACAAACTTGACCCGATGGGGTTATTGCTGGGAAGTTCTTCGTTCTTTAGATATTGTGTAATAATACTAACAAAACATAGACATTGTAATCCCTTGTCTTTTTTTTATTTTTTATTAGGTCCCCATGCTTAGTGTAGGTCCCTCCTAAACCTCCTACATAAGGGTTCTTAATATTATTTTGTTCAGCAGGTCACTAAATCCCATACTTTTTAATTATTGATTTGTGTCTGTCAGTCATTAACTTGCACCTTAGTATTGTATCGAGTCTGGTTGCTGGGGAGTTTGTTCCCCCACTTCTTCTTTCCATCTAAAACACTAGGAAGGGTCAAAGGATGGGCGTTTTGGGGGACAGTGTCTTGTAAATAAGTAAAGTAAAGTAAATTTTGACGTTCGAAAAGTGCTGATTATCAGCCTAGTTTGAATAAATGAGTTTTGATTTTGATTTTATAATTCACCAGCCCATGTAATAGGGAGCAAGTCTATTACCATAAACTGGGCACAAATTCAGACTGCTACTGAAATATTCCTGACGGACACACCCAATTACACTTTGTCGACCCCGGTACCAAACCTAGGACCTCATGCTCCGTAGTCGAGCGTGTGACCACTAGACTAACGACGCTGCTCTACTCTGAATTTAACGGGAATTATAGAAAACTACAATAAATGCCAGCGACCTTGAACGAGTAGGTGGAGCTTGCGTAATTCCCCGCGACCGCGAAACGCATCCTCGCAATTTCGTAGGGTATCAATACGTTTTGAATAGTAAGGTGCTGCCCAGCCCGATTTTTTATCACCATACAAAATTATGTACGGGAATAATAAATTATGCAATTTACAAAGCTATTAATTCGACAAAAAAAATGAAGTAGTATGTGAAAAATGAAATCGCGAATATACCTCTAAAAGAAATTTTTAGAAGTACGAGTATATTCGCGATTTTTTTCTATCGAGTAAAATTATTTGTACTATGTCACTAGCGTATTTCTTGAAGAAACTCATATATTTTTCTGTTTTTTTTTTACTGCAGTGAATCATATACTATAACGCATTATAAAACTCGCGTTTAGCTCCTGTTGTCCCCTTATCACACAAACTAAAAATTGTTGTTTCCACTCTGTAAATATCTAACCGTTAATAACACACCGACTTAACCACTCTCTTTTATTTAGAGATAGCTATTCGACTAATAATCGAGTAGTATTTAGCGCAAGCAATTTCCTCCAATCAGCTTACTCGGTTCGGAGCACGATAACTCTTCAGTCCTCATTGCTATTTCGTTGCCGTTGAAAAGCAAATTATGTTTCCAATGTTTCAGGAAGGATTGCAATGAAATCTTTGCTTTGGTTGGTTGATGATTTACTGGGTGTGAGCTCTTAAATTTGACACTTGGGATTATACAAATGGTTTAGGTATTCAACATCATCATCCTCCCGTTATCCTATTTTATATGGGATCCGCGCAACACGTTCTCTTCAGCTTGAAGTGTTTGAATTGCTTGAAGGTCAAGATAGATTGCAATGGAGTACATCTGTGGACGCTCTCTGCCCCATCTAGGGAACATAGGACATTAAGTCAAGTAAGTCAGCAACACGGACAGTCTCAAAACGGTGAAGGAAAACATCGTGAGGAAACCGGCATGTCTTAGAATAAAAATATTCGAAGACATGTGACATCTACCAACCCGCACTGGGCCCGCGTGGTGGATTATAGCCCATCCTTCTCCTAGAGAGGAGGCCTGAGTCCCTGCAGTGGGAACATTATAGGCTGATGATGAATAATGATGAATGAATAAGTCAGCAACGCGTTTTGTTCTTCCATTCTTCCCTGATTTACACTTTCTCTTTCATATCAATACCCACACAGTAGGGATGTTTACCGACTTAAAAAAAAATATGATTCTAATTAGTCCGTCCGTCTGTTAGATTATCAAAAAATATTGGATAAGTAGTTTTTGTTTTATCAAATCAATAAAAATTGACGAAAATACAACGCGTCAAAGATTTGAGTGGGGGTTTGTCACATCACTGAGCGCTAAAGAATGTCTTAGAAAATGACGTCACACGAGTTTTCAAAGCACTGTATCGTCTTCATTGTTTGTATACGTGAAAAGAGAAAAAATATATCCAATATTTTTTGGAAATCTATCTGACGGACTAATTATTTTTGTTTAGTTAACTAACTATTCATCTATTATGTATTTTCTTTGGCCCTCTTCTGCCTCTTCATCTATCGATCTATCTCATGATATGTCCATGCCAAGACAGACGGATTCCTTACAATTTTTTTGTAACAGATACCACTTTCAAACTTCCTATATTCATTCCTTATTTTATTTATCTATTTTTGTCACTCCGCACATCCATCTCAAAATTCTCATCTCCGTATTAATGTTAAGTAAATCCATAGATCTGACCTAAAATCTTGGCTTGTAATAAATGACTTCAGGTTGATCCCAAATAATAAAAATATCAAACTCATCGGAATTTAGATCACTGGGAGGATCACTGTGATTGGAGTGGTGCGCTGGTGATATGAAAGTCACGTGAAAAACTAGCTACTAAAGGTAAAATCTAATAACACTTTGCCCTACTAAAGGATTTTTCCAGAGGTCGCTCTTGCAGCCACGAGGGGCAGTAACAAAAGGCCTGGAATTATCCTTCATCGCATAAACACTTAAAATTAACAAAATGACTTACACTGAATCAACCTCAATAATTACAAGCGCGTAACGTATTTTTATTTCAAACAATAAAATAAAAAAGTAATTTCTTTTAATTTGTTTCCTGAGTCCACAGCAGAATCGGATCTCCTCAAACGTAAAATTAAAAACCAAAAAGCATTGTAATGTGAATTCTTTGTGGTGTAAATGGGACGAGTTCACGAATTACGTTCGAAATTTAAATTAAAGCTGGTTTCTGGTGGGCTTAGAGGGCGTTAGTGTTAATTTATGGACCGCAAAATATGTATTCAGTTCAAAACCTAGTATTATGGAGAATAGCATCTCTTAGTTTAGCCAGTTATTACATTCGAATTGCTGTCTAGTAAGTTTGGTAATGACTTAAAGTAATAGAGATTTAATTACGTGTAATACGTACAGTGTTACTTTGGTAATTTTGTTCTCTATGTTTATTAAAGCAATCATTAACTTTGTCGTAACATTGTTAAGTAACTTTTGTAATACTCCAAACAGAATTAAGAAAGATAACTTACTTTGGAACAGAGTAATTGTAAAAATCTCTGCTGTTGACGTTAAGCTCTGTACTTTAACAAGCATAACCCACAAAATAAGAGTAAGACAAAATGACAGCAATTTCCGCGACATTTCATTTAAATAACTCAACTGCTTGCAAACTGTCAACTGTCTACTCCATGCGTCTGAACCCAGCTTAAAGCTATTATTATGAAAAACGCAAAGCGGTTTTACTCTCACCTCAGTTGAAGCGGATTAAAATATTTGCCCTCATATTTGTAGGCGACCATTTTTTTGTCGGCAATTGTCATTCAGCAGCCAATCTAAATTCGAACCCTGTTTATATGGAAATTAGATTTAATTTCGAGTGTCTTCTGTTTTATATAAAGTTATTTGTTCTTGTGGAATTAATACTTAACTCATATAGTGAGAATTTTGTGAAGTTAATTTAATTTATCATACTTATTGTTTTACAGATTTGTTACTAATATTTTCTGATAATGTTAGACAAACGTATCTGCTTATTATGGTATCCAGAATCAGACGGTCAAATTACAGTCCCTGCCATCGACACCATAAGAAGAAGAATACTGTATTTTACATAATCCATTATAAAGACTAGACAAAGACTTCAAACCATCCCGTCGGGGCTGCGGGTCCCATCGGGCTTGCGGGTCCCGTCGGTCTTTCGGGTCCCGTCGGGCTACAGTTCCCGTCAGGGCTGCGGTTCCCGTCGGGCTTGCGGGTCCCGTCGGTCTTTCGGGTCCCGTCGGGGCTGCAGTTCCCGTCAGGGCTGCGGTTCCCGTCGGCGCTGCGGGTCCCGTCGGGGCTGCGGGTCCCGTCGGGCTGCGGGTCCCGTCGGGCCTGCGGTTCACGTCAGGGCTGCGGGTCCCGTCGGGGCTGTAGATCCCGTCGGGGCTGCGTGTCCCGTCGGGCTTGCGGGTCCCGTCGGGCTTACGGGTTGTTGGCAAGAGATACTGTGGCCTCGGCACAAGGGCTGAGAAGGAACATGGGTGGTTTTTAGCCAGTAGAAGTCTGACACTCCCTTTTGCCCTGCCCAAGAGCGGGAGGGATTATTTGATGATTACCAACCCCGCAAACAAAAAAAGCGTAATGGAGTTTTTTTCAGCTATACGGAGTCTGTGTTTGTGCCCGGTTGATGGCAATAGGTCGGCCCCCAACTACAAGGGATTTAAAACTGACACAGGCAAACAACAGCAACAACAGCTTAACCTAAAGATAGATACGAGCGGCTACTATTATTTAACCGTGAGCTCCACCAACCAGAATAAGCGTACCTCATTCCAATATATCACCATCATTCATCAAGAAAGAAAAACAGCAAAGGGAACTGAAAATTTTAATAAATTGTCAACGTGTGTAATGCCCTGAGAACTGCGATAAGCATGGCGACCCGTCATGTAGAGTCAAAATAAATGAAAGGTGCTTAGTACAGATTTCGAGGGGGAAATTATTGCGAATGACGTTGATATTTTGAGCTGTATGTAGTACAAACGCCAGCTGTACATTAAACTATTGCAATGTATCAAATTCTGTAACAGATTTTGAACTTTATCGCTAAAGTATTATTTAAAAAAAAAGTATTATTAATTTATTAAGTGCAAGGTACATTGGATTTTTTTTTCTTCTTCTTGAAATGAACATAATATAATATACAGGGTGTAAATTAACCCTTCACACAAACGTAAACCAAGCATTTTGTACATCAAACTAAGTACTTCTACGCAAAATTTTTTGCTGTGAAACGACTTTTTTTTTGGGTCAAAAAGCACTCTAAAACTCAATCACCATCATCAACAGCCTATTAATGTTCCCACTGCTGGGACACAGACCTCCTCTCTCTTTGAGAGGGAATGGGCTATAATCTACCACGCGGGCCCAGTGCGGATTGGTAGATGTCACATGTCTTCGAATGTTTGGTTCTAAGACATGCCGGTTTCCTCACGATGTTTTCCTACACCGTTTTGAGAGCAGCGGTGATGAAATAAATTACACAAAGTAATGTGCCTGCCTGGGTTCGAACCCACGACCTACTGTTCGTAACTCGGGGCCGCCACCACTGAGTCACCGCTGCTCACTCTTAAAACACTGTGCTAATGGATGCTTTGAATAGTAAACGGGTCATGGAGGTAATTTAAGTAAAGTTATAACCTGAAAAACTAGTATGAACAAAAACAGCTGGGAAAAATGTTGAACTTTGACCCCCAATATCTCCGTGACCTGGGAACCCCAGGTATGGTCTATAACAAGAAAAATATCGCAGTTATGGGGAGAACAATTGCCCTTCGTTTGCGTTAAGGGTACTTTTACACTCTTTATGTGTAACATAATGTAAATAATGTATATGTGACAGTATTTTGAAAGCCCTAGCTGCACAGCACGAGGCACCCATTTTGAGGCACTGTGTCCGGTTGCTCGTGCGGCAGTGATGAGAAATAAATTAAGTGTACCTACTTAGTTAATAAACACTAACACCAACTGCCGCACTCAGAGAGCTGTAATGATTACTTAGGCCATCACTTAGTAATGGTTTTGACAGTTTTCTCATACAAAGATATGTGAAACCTTTACCAAGTGACGGCTTTAGTATTCATTAAATATCTCTATGTCCGTACGGCAGTTAGTTGATAAGTTTGTGTGCGATGTGTACTAACCATTGGACCAATGTTGTCAAATAAAATAAAATAAAATATATTATCAAAATTATATATTATTAATTTTTCTCTTTCGGTTTTCCGATACTCGAACTTATTACCCCCTATCTCCTGCTTCGTGTGCGGATTGTACTTTGATTTTGTGTATTTGGCGTGTGTGAGGTACAGACGGCAGATTGCAGAGCGTCTACTGTGTGTGTTGATTGTTGTGTGTCTGGTGTGGTATCTTGTGTGTGAGGTGTACTACTAACAAATACAGTGTCTGCCAATATATGAGTCAATGTGTCTGCTAATATTTAATAATATAATGCTTGTACACTGCTCTACTCGCGCAATTAATTGCGATGCTCCTACAAAAACAAAAACCGACAACATAGGGAGCGATGGGCAGGACGAGGAGCATGACGTGCGGCTTGACGAGTAAAGTGGCCACACTATGTCTCTGCCTCCTTTCCTCGCTACTTCCCATGCCACTCGTCGAGTGTGTGGCGGCCGCATAAGTAATAGCTAGTAGTCTGGATTCGTACCCAGCTGATGGCAATAGGCTCCCCGCTATTATATAGGACATAACTGGCAAAATGTGGCTGTACTATAAGATACACCTCTGTCTAACCTTTGGGGATTACAGACGTGATCTTACCACAAAAACTGACCCAGGAAATCTGCTAACACATTAACTTCATTCGTCAGTAAAACGTTATTAATAACTACATTATATCAATTGTCACTTTCTACTCACTGCGGTACAATAGTAATTTTTCTCTGAAATTCAAAGCCACTATACGACACGGATTTATGTTTGGCACAAATCAAAATTTACGCTCACAAATACAAATTTATAATTCACGGTGTTAAACTTTAAATAAATTCCTTGCAACCTCTATGTTTTGGGTGATAAGGTTCGAATTGGTGTGCTTCAACATTTTTAGGCGTCAACAAACTAAACTGTTTGCTTACCGGCGGGATATGGAATGGGCGGTCTGTCACACCGTTGTATAACAAAGATAAAATGGTTTATTGCTATTATTTAAATTTTGGTACTGATAAATATTCTAAATCTGCCTAGAAATAGTAAACGGGTCTGTTATTCAAACAAATGATTGTAATTTATTGTTTTTCATTGTCTGAACCACGAATTCTGTTGAGATCATATTTTCTTCTGGACATCGCATACCAAAGGCGTACCTACATTCATTTTCAACAAAATGCAATACTCATTAATTTATTTTATTACTCGCGGACCTGGCAGACATCGTACTGCCTGGACAGCAGCGCCAACCACCGGGTCCATGACAGCGAAATCCCCATTAGCAAAATGATCCACCATTTATAGAATTCATTTGTTACAAAAAATGTGATAAATGAAGAACCTCTCGGCCGATTTAGTGCAAACTTCACATAAACCATCTACTAAATAGTCTCTGCATCACCCTAAGGTAGACTGGCAGAAAATGCCCAAGGCATTAAGTCCGCCTTTGTACGGTTTTATTACTTGTGCATAAAGTTTTAATAAATAAAATAAATAAATAAATAGACCGAACAAAGCCTAAACATTTGGTTTGGATAGGTAAGCCCGTTCTTGAGTTGCAGCATGGAGTAGGTATGCTAAATAAAAGAAAGAAACAAAACATTTATAGTGCTACAAGTGCATACAAAGACCAAAAACCAAAAAAAACTTATTATAAACAAAACAAAAGTCTCACGGTTGCATTTCCATTTCTCCTCTAAACCTCAACATGAAACACTACGGTGTAAATGCAGCAAGTGAAGCGAATCAGGCAGACGGGGTGACGTCACGGAAGCACCGCGGCGGAAGCGCGCGCGCCGCGTTTCCGCTACAGCCGCCGCTTGAACCGCGCTAACTACATCGCAGGGCAGCGCTACAGTGAAGCACCGCGCTGATAGATATGCACGAGATAAGATTTTACTTTTTATCTGGATGAGATAAGGAGAAAATATAATGAAATATGCCTGTATGCCAAAGAAGGTAAAATACCGGGAAAAAATACCTCCTTCTTTTTTTAAAAGTCGGTTAAAAAATAATAAAATAATGCCTGTATTTACATGTGCAGGTAAAGGTATCAGTTGTGTTCTTTAATATTGTTTGAAATAAATTCGCGTAGGTACACAATTTTCACGCGATTTTTAATATAAGTGTGCCTGTTCAGTTTTTAGAGAATCCTATGGGTTTTAAAATTACATCGGGGTGTTTGCAAAGTATTTGGGTTTGACCTCAGAAAATAAATTATTTTTTGCTTTACTTTCGACAAAAATCTTCTTCAAAGGCCCCAACCCTATAAAGATAAATTTGTGGCAGAAAGTATATAGAAGCTAAGGATATAATAATAATGTCAGATTATTTGTTAGCCTCACTAAGCTAATATACACAGATACCGTTAAGAAATTCAGACATTACTCAACCCATTGATAAAATTAAAAAAAAAAATTAACCACTTCAAGCACAAAGTGTGGAAGAGGACTTAATGCAATAGGCATTTTCTACTAGTACATATACAAACTCTGACAATAGGAAAACGAAGGAGAGGATAGGATTCCGGAACCCGAACTTACCAAGTGTTATGATTTTAATAGTCTCTCTACTTTTACACAGCTAATAAATAGTAATGAGAATAATTATTAGATTGACAAAGAATACGTAGAATTTGCCAGTCAGGTCAACAAACCCAGCAGTCACACTACAAACGCTGAAACATTCAACATATTAGACACGAGGACCCCCAGCAAACGGATGTGCCCGTCATTTCCGTTCCATAAATACACCACCGCAAATAACTTCAGTAATGAACTCTCAAGTTTTATTGTACTTAACGAAGGGATGTATGTTGATGCATTGAAAGCAGGAATTTTACATGTTTCCGTAGTTAATTAAATAGTTTTTTGTTTGTTTTTTGAGGCGGTTAACGAAGGTATATATCCATATTTGTAATGCTGACTCAAGTCTTTCATTGAACCTGGGTCGACTGTCGTTGTTATGAAAACAGGAAAACTTCGCCTCTTAATTTCTTGGCCACAAATAGAGGATCTTCGAAAAAAGACCTCCTTGACAAGGATGACTGGTGTAGGAGGTAATATACACTCTTTTGCAAAAAAAACGGGCACCAAAGGAAATTTACGTTCTAAGGTCGATTTGAGTTAATTAAATGAAATGTATTTCATTGACGTAGTCTGTAGACTTATAATCGTGTAAATTAATGCGCGTGAAGTGAATTCGGGCAATTAAAAGAAAAAAAACGATGGATTCTTTCAACCCGATGTACACGCCCAAACAATAAGAAGTGGTCGGCAATAAAGAAAAGTTATTTTTTTTACTTTTTTAATTAAATAAAGTTACAAATGTAAAAACGTAATAACGAGTGTGACCTCCTCTTGCCAAAATCACAGCTTGAATCGTTCTGGGCATGCTTTCCACAATGTTTTAATAACGTTTTCAGAAATACGTTCCCACTCTTCTGCAATGACTCTTTTTAGCTCCCTGATGTTTTGTGGAGCAGGTTGCACTGGTCTTACCCGTCTCTTTAGAACTTCCCAGACATGCTCAATTGGATTGAGGTCAGGACTTCGAGCTGGCCAATCTAAACAACGGATCCCAACTTCTTGCATGTACGCTTTCACGGCGCCAGAACGGTGCGGGCGAGCATTGTCGTCCATAAAAATGCAATCTTCCCCAAGTGCAGTCAATGTGGGTTGTGCATATGAAATTAGGACTTCCATTATGTACCGGTGTGCATTTAATGTTCCATTTTCTATGAAAACTAACTCCGTACGCTCCGTCGAATTAATTGCTGCCCAAAACATAACGGAACCTCCGCCATAAGGAGTGATTTCTTCGAAACACACTTCCGCATAGCGTTCCCGTGGTCTTCGCAGCACTTGCCGGCGTTGGTCCTCTCCACACAAAGAGATTCTAGCTTCATCAGAAAACAATACTTTATTCCAGTCCTCCAGAGTCCATGAAGCACAGTTCCGAGCAAACTGAATTCGAGCAACACGGTGCTCACGAAGTAATTTAGGGCCCCGAGCTGGGCGGTAACTCCTGATATTGGCAGCCAAAAGCCTCCTCCTGACCGTCAACAAGCTAACTTTTACTCCTCTTACTTCTTCAAGGCTCTTCTTCAGGTCCACACTAGACGCCTTACGATTCCGCAACGCCTGATTCACCTAAAAGCGGTCATCTCTTGGTTCTGTGCATCGTTTTCTTCCCAAACCGGGTCTTCTTTTGACCGAACCGGTTTTTTGATACCGTTGCCAAGTCCTCTGGACAGTTGAACGACTCACATTTAGCCGCTGAGACACGTAAGTTTGCGAACAACCTTCTTCAAGTAGGGCTATAATTTTACCGGCCCTTATCGCTTTATCATTCATATCAAAAAGTGGTATTTAATGTAAAAAGAAAGATTAAATTGTTTAATTTGCAGAAAATATCCAAAAAGTTCTAAAAATCGTTTCAGCAATTCGCGCCATTAGTAAAACAATTTTAGAATAATCCACAATAATCATTATTTTTCTTTTATTAATTTCAAATTTTAAATTTGTAACGTAAAGAATCATGCCAGGATGCTTCAGATAACATGCCAATACATCGTGAAATTAATAAAACCTATTTCTTGTTCTTCTTCATTGAAGTAGAGAAAAAAATCGAAAGTGCCCGTTTTTTTTGCAAAAGAGTTTATACACATACATTACACCGACGCAAATGACATCGGTAATGTTGTATGATGAATTGATGACGCATTCGAAGCAGGAATTTAACATATATTTCCGTAGTTATTTGAAGAGTTTTTTGTTTGTTTTTTTTGGGTGGATAACGGAGGTATACACCCATATTTATAGTGCCGACTCAAGTTCATTTTTGAACTTGGCTTGACGGTCGTTGTCATGGCAACAGGGAAGAATACTTGATCAAATCAATCCTAGAATTTCTTGGCCGCAATTGCCTTTCTAAGGACCTCCTTGACAATGATGGTTGGTGTAGGAGGTAACGTACATACATTGCACCGCCGCAAATGACTCTAGTAATGAACTCTCAAGTTTTATTGTACTTAACGAAGAGATGTTCTACGATGATGCATTCCAAGCAGTAATTTTAAATATTTCTGTAGTTAATGGAAGAGTTTTTGATGAAGTTAACGAAGGTATAGTTCCTAATGATAGTCGGATCTTTGAATTTTGTACACTTAGCACAGGCGCAATTATAAATTGCAGTAAACGAAGACACTAAACTTAGCGACAATCTTTTTTTTGCGTGTGTACCCTATTTTATTAACATAGTCATCAAAGTTTCAACTGAGCGCTGATTTTTAGACACTAAAACTGCACATCTACATCACTAGAGTCGCGGGATCCACTTGGACTAGGATCGCCAAGAATAGGAAATTATGGAAATGCATGGAGGAGGCCTTTGCCCAACATTGGGTACCCCAAAACTGATGGAAATAGATTCTCTTTTCATTTTATTATTAAGTATTTTTATTAAATTATTGAATTTAACTGTTAATTGACATATGTACCTATAATCATAATTTATTGAATTGCTGTTAATCACATTTTATTATTATTTTAATTAAATTATTTTTAACTTCTATTTGACACACATACATATATTTATAAATTTATTGAATTGTTATTAATTACATTTTATTACTCATAAGCAACTTTAATATGTTAATTTTTGTTAAATTTAGTTCTTTTAATTTTATTGTTGCATGAGATTATATACTGCATGAAATGTATGGAAGAAGAAAAAACTGTAATATTTTGTACTTTGGGGAATAAATGGCTTTATTATTATTATTATTATAAAACTGCATATAAAATAGGAATAGTTGTCTGTCTAAATTATTCTTGGGCTAGTCAGAAAGCACCGAAAAAATACGTCTAACCATAAATATTACCACCGAAAACTTAACCAGAAACCAGCATTATTTATTAAAGAATCCTTCACGCCTTTCTTTACCTATAAAATTTAAACATCAAAAAAGGTTCACGGACGTAATCCAAGTCAAAACAACTTGAAGACAGGCTTCAACAAAAAAAAAGATTTAAAAAAGGAACATCGTCAGATTATCGTGGATTCGATTTCCACGTCTGAACTTCGCTTAAGTTAAGGCGTCCGGAATGTTGTTGAGGTAACAAAAAAATACAAAAAAAAAACGTATTTCAAAAGAATCGTAAAGTTCGGAAAAATTCCAGTCAAGGATTCTGTGTCGTCGTCGGTTGACAGTTTTGCAGTAAGCCAGCCGAGTGCCAGTGGAAAATCATCGGTATTACGTGTTGTGATCGGCGTTACTGGTTTTCCTGTTGCATAATTTTATTTTTTTTTCTCTGTGAATGCTTGTTTTTTTGCTTTACCTTAAATTATTTGCCTCGTGAAAATTATTAATATAGACGAAAAGACGAATTTGTTTTTTGAGCGTTCATTTTTTATTTTTGTACTTTTTCCTAGTTTCCTAGTAAATCATTAATCTACAATTCTTCGAACAATCCCATTCTCATATTTTGTTTATTTAATTGTTTAATCTAACTTGTAACCTAGTAGCTTATACCCATATTCTAGAAGTCGACTCACATTTTTGAACTTGGTCAGACTTTCGTTGTCATGACAACAAGTGAAAATCCAAAGCGATACTAGAATTTCTTACCGCAATTGGTGGAATTTAGAATAAAATACTTCCTTCGTACATGTACGTTGCCTCCTACGTCAGCCATTCTTGTCAAACAAACCTATAGGTGTTGTGGGAATGCGTGTTTATGTCAATTTATAAACAAACAGCAGCTGTAAATGTGTCTAATTGGGCAGAATGTCAGCCTGTCAAGACCGACTTAAGTACAGTCTACGACTTCAAATATCAATCTTAGTCTAGCTTATCTAAAGGCAATCGACTTCAATTGAAGTTTCGAATTGCTATCACACGTAATTGCGGCAAAAGAACTTTTCACAGCGCTCGCCAATAATCCTTTTGTAACAAACCAGTTTGACAGATGAGAATTCTATTGTTGGACTTTTTCTCGATTTATCACGTCTCTGCTTTGAATAATGGCGCGTGTCGTAAAATATCCGAAAATTATCCATTCATGTGAAAACGTATAACATTAAAATTTATTGCACAATATAATAACGATGCTTTTGGAATAACGACGAGAATTCGGGGGTAAAGTGTCGTAAAATACGTTTTCATTACTCATACTCTGAAAGGTCATAACATGCCTGTGGAGCGGGTTGAAAGTACTACTTTTCAGCCCTAGGGAGAATCGCTTTCAACTGACAGCTGTCAAATTATTAAAAAAAAACCTTGGTCTATTTCACATTTTTATTGAACCATGTTCCAACTTTTTATAGAGCAACTCAATTACAGCGCGATTTAAAATTAAAATAACACAAAGTACTTAAGAATAAAATTATAATAAGACTTTAATATAGTTTAGTTTTAACTATTTCCCTAAAATAACAAAGATTTTGACAAAATCTTTGCCATTTTTTTAATGATAAACATGAAAAATACTGGCTGTATAGTGTCGTATTACTTAACCCTAATAAGTAAAAAAAAGGGTAAATAATTTAACAATTGAGTTTAATAAATGGATGAGGGGTAGAAAATACAGGGATCTATAATACACGGACCTACCTAACTCACGCTCTACAGAATGTAACGTTAGAGGAAGTTTTACATGTACTTGTCAGTTCCAGTAAGGCCACGTGGTAGGTCAGCTGAAGAACGGCGAGAAGAACTGCTGCCAGGTCAGGTCAATCTTGCAGCCAGGCGAGTAGATCACGGGCGAGTCCTTTAGGGAGGCCCGTAGAATAGTTACTAGTAGAGGCGCTTGTAGAGCTCCCGAAGAGTAAGATTTAAACGCGACGGCATTGGAGATACGATGGTTTTTCTTCGGAACCCAGACGTCGACTTATGTAGATGCACTGGTTCCACTTCAGAACCCAGATGTAGACTTTAGTAGATGTAATGGTTCTTCTTTGGAACCCAAAAATAAACCGAAGGGAATTCTTCAGAAATTTCCTTTTAGTCCTATAAAAGGAAATTTCTGAAGAATTCCCTTCAATCTGAGCGTTTTTTTCCACCCAATTGTTTCATTGATTGTTTCAAGTTCTTGAAATCAAAAATTGTGAGTTGCCTGTACTTAAAACGGCCAGTATTATTTAGTCAAAAACTTCCTCGAAGAATTCTGTGAGCGTGTTAATTAATTTTATAAGCGTAAAATAAGATACTCTTAATAGAAAATATTATCAATAAATTACATTATTAAAATTTGAGCTAATAAAAATGAATCAAATTATATAATTCAAATATAACCTTCGTAGTCCTAACCACTAAGAAAAACTATGACACAAAATAAAAGAAAAGTAAATGACAGCTTGACTGACGTAATGTCAGATGAAAAGTAAACATTGAAAATTGATATTTTATTTCAGCAAAACTAAGTTAATAAATCGAATAAGATCGATTGTTAGACTGCTATCATTAATAGTTGTCGCCAAGGCGCGACATAAGATGTAAAAGGACATTTTATAAAAGATGAGAATGATTGATATTAAAAGTGTAAGTATAGATAGGTACTATAATAGCTGGACGACCAGAGAACAAAAAAAAAAAACAAAATAAGCGGGAAAGCGACAACATCCGACAACACTAATTTTTTTAATTTATGTTCTTAGTTTTCTCATATTCGTAATAAAAAGGACAGTGTTTACCTCGGGTAAATTACTTATTTAGTCCCTCGAACTATTAGCACCCTCACTACGTTACGGGCACCACCGCAAACCCCGTCTCGGGACTAAATAAGTAACTTTCATCCCTTGGGTGACAATGTACTATTAAATGGATGATGTAGAAACTGGTAGACGCAGTACCGATCGAGTCACTTTGTGGAAATTGTTGTTAACTTTTTTGACACTATCTCACAACTGGTACCTAGCGGAATATCTACCTTAAAGCAGACGATCGAACAGCAAGCTTGCTGGCTTGCTCTAAGCATGCTAGCCATGGTGTTCAAAATATAGTTTTATTTTGGACACCTTGGCTCAAATATACCTACCGATCTTTCAAAGATTAAAACGGCCATCAAAGTTATCATTCGATTAATTTAAAGCAAAATAACACGGTGACCTCGTAGTACTCCAGGGATGTGAAGTTCCATATAAACTAGTTATTTCATGTTAATTAAACATGGTTAAATTGACTTTAAGCTGACGAATAGTTTACACTGCGTTTTAGATTTATAAGCTAGGATCGACATAAGTTATTTTCCATGCTTACTGGAAATTTATTTAAATTAACACTGAAAAAGGGATATTTATCATGTTTTACTTCAAAGAGTAAATATCTCGTTTTCAGTTTAATTATAATACTGGTAATTGTTACAGTAGAACATAAGTTGGAAGTATAGATTCACCGCTTCACGTGACTCAGATGTACATACTCGTAATACTTAAGTTTTCAGCGTGTTGTTTTATCTTCTTACACTTTGTTTATAGTCCTGAAAAATAATTTCGTAGGTAATTTATTTGAAACAAGCTGATGGCTGCGGGTTTGCCCGCGAGAACGTCGGTTATAAAATGTCGGCTATCGAGACCAAAAGTAATATTTTCATCCCCCCTTTTCAACCCCTCAAAACCCTTTTTCGCTTTAAAATGTAGCCCATATCCTTTTTCAAGCTCTGGACTCTATCTGTGTACCAAATTTCATTTAAATGGGTTCAGTAGTTTTGGCGTGAAAGCGCGACAGACAGAGTTACATTCGCATTTATAATATTAGTAAGGATAGTAAGGATGAGAAATGATTTCACACAAACAGTAATACACGTCAAGTGTTACATCTCCCCGCGATGACCTCCGGCCACCGTAGACGCGGGCCTGTGGACGGTGAGTGATGGGCTAACTCGCCGTCCGTCCGTCTCACGACGAAAACAGGCCGTGTCAACGGCGCGTTCGCGTTCCACGCGCGTCTCAAAGAGATGTCAGCAACATGGGAGGGGCCCGAAAGGGCCGACGCCTGTCGGGGCCGCGGGTAGTCCAACGGTTATCGCGGCCTCGACATAGAGGGCGAAAAAGGAACATGGATGGTTTTTAGTCAGTAGAAGTCTGACACTCCCTTTCGCTCTGCCCAAGAGCGGGAGGGGTTATTCGATGATTTTACACCCACCAAAAAAAAAAAAAAGTGTTACATCTCCAAACATCTGCATTCTAATACCAAAACTACAAAACATACAATCTTCAATCTCCAAAATCACATACCAAATCCGTAAACAAAATTCATTCTAATTTACATCCCAAATAAAAATTTTACGGCGCGCCGCTTCAGAACGAGTTAATTTTTATATCTCCGAAGATGTTCTCAGAAGAAAGTTGATTCTGATGCTGATGTTATTTATTCGAGGAACATCCAAGAAAATTATGCGAAGATGGTTACGAGCGTGATGGAGAGTCTGTCGAGGGCATTACTATGTCGAATCAATTTCAACGCCCCTACTAAGAGGGTTATTTTTCACATTTTTTAGTAGGAGACTTTTGTGTGAGGTGAGTTCGATGAAGCAGTGACATACAGTAAGCTGGCATCGTCATCATCGGCCTATTAATATTCCCACTGCTGGGACACAGGATGGGCTTTGATCTACCACGCGGGTCCAGTACGTATGCGTAGATCTCACAAGTCTTCGATTTTCGTAATGCGTAATGCGTCTGCCGGAGTTCGAACCCACGACTTACTGTTCCTAAGTAGGGGCCGCCACCACTGAGTCACCGCTGCTCTCAGTAAGCAGTGTCTGCATAATAGTCTTCTATGACTACGTCCTATACAGAATATTCAATAATTAAACTCAATTATTATACTGTAAATATTTTTATTGCTCTCTTACTCCTTGCAAAACATGAATATTAACTGATTAAAGTATGACATGTTTGTGAACGCAATCACGATCAGGAGAAATTCGTAGTGTAGGGCAACGATTTTTATAAAAAAATCAAAATAATAAAGCAACAAATAGTAGTATCTACATCTCAACCCGCGACTTATCAACACAAATAATTTCCTATTTTAACCATACACTAAGCTGGTCCTCCAATTTACTTAAATAAACATTGCCTCGCTTGAGTTTTTACATTTAAAGCTAATATCGGGCTTAGGGTGGCATGACGTGCGATTTTACGGAATTATGGATGATTTTAGGGTATATTGGAATTTAGATTGAATCAAACTTATATAATTATTTACTGATGGTAAGTGATGTTTATTTTGCAAATTGTATTAGTTACTATTTAACACGTTTTTTTTTTTTTTAAACTAGATGAGGCCGGAGATTCGGAACTGACAACTCTGCGAAAAAGCAGCCGAAATAAATTCAGGAGTCATAAGTCATTTTATTGTTGGTTGGCTATGCAGATTAATTTCGGAGCTGATGGTCTTTTGGGACAGTATAGATAATATTACCGTGCTTTTGGAGAAAGAACCAAACCAATGAAATGAGACCGCAACAGACTTACTGCAGCATTCAGAGATATTTAATGATTACTTAAACTGTCACTTAGTAAAGATTTGACATACTTTTGTATGACAAAACTCTCAAAACTTATACTAAGTGGTGGCCTAATTTAACTAATCAAAGCTCTCTGAGTGCGGCAGTTAGAAGATTAAAATCTATAACGTATCTACTTCTTTACCTGTACCTATTTTAATAACATCGTCCCAAAAGTCCTTATTAACCGCAACGGGATACGCAAACGTCTGTTATCAGCTGTCTCCTATAATGAAAGCCTATTATTGCTGACTTACTTCATTAGGCTTGAAAACATCGTGAGAAAACTGGCATGTCTTAGAACTAATAAATTCGAATACATGTGACATCTACCAACCCGCACTGGGCACGCTTGTTAGATTATAGCCCATACCTCTCCTAGAGAGGAGGCCTGAGTCCTTGGAGTAGGAACATTATAGGCTGATGATGTTATTTTCATTCGAAATGTAAAAAAAAAACAAAATATAAACCCTTTCCTCGCCTTTAACCAAACATAATAAGTAGAACAAAATGTTAGTATGCAGTAACGTCATTAGTTTATTTAGTCAGAAACCCTTATCTTTGGCATAATAGCAGCAGGGGCTAATAATAACAAGGAAACTTGCGAGGACCGAAATAATTCCGGAAATAGCTGACGGAATATCTAAATCATGGCATGCCTCATAATCTTAGAAATAGGGATGTACCAAACTCGATTTTTATTTTTATCGTTGTTTAAATGGCAGTCGCTGCTAGTAAAGTACTGGTATCTTAATTGGTACGGTTGTCGCAGTGGCTCAAGCAATGGCCTGCAGCGCTGCGTGTCGCGGGTTCGATCCCCGCACGGAACAAATATTTGTATGACCTACAGATAGTTGTTCCGGGTCTGGGTATTTGTGTGAGTTTAAATGTTTGTGAACGCACCCACGATACAGGAGAAATTCCTAGTGTAGGTCGACGTTTTTTTTTAAAAAAAAAACACTGATTAAACTTGACGCAACATAGGAAATGGCTATGTAAGAATAGTGATGACGAAGCTCTTGGTGATAGAAGGAATATCGCCTAAGTAAAAAACAAAAATACTAACAATTTTAAAACCTTTGTATAAAAAAATACTTCATATTTTCAATTCTGTTACAATCGAAAGGATCATCATCATCATCATCATCATCATTTCAGCCGAAAGACGTCCACTGCTGGACATAGGCCTCCCCTAAGTGTCGCCACATTGACGGGTCCCGTGCGTCTCGCAACCAGCGGGTCCCCGCAACCTTCACCAGGTCATCGGGCTACCTAGTGGGAGGCCTTCCAACGCAACGTCTTCCGGTTCGCGGTCGCCACTCCATAACTTTCCGGCCCCATCGGCCATCCGTTCTGCGAGCAATATGCCCTGCCCACTTGCACTTAAGTTTGGAAATTCTTCGGGCTATGTCGGTAACCTTGGTTCTCATGCGGATTTCCTCATTTCTGATTCGATCACGCAAGGAAACTCCGAGCATAGCTCTCTCCATTGCCCTTTGGGTGACTTTGAGCTTTTTGATGAGGCCCATTGTGAGTGACCACAATTCGGTCCCATAAGTAATCACTGGCAACACACACTGGTCATAGACAGAAAGGATCACTTGAGGATTATTTAGATTTATTTGAACCCTGTAAACCCACAAATCCACACATAGACTGTGTGGGTTTCTCTTTCAAGTTTTTGCAAGTCTGTCACCAGATTTCTTTAATGTCACTCAAACGAAATTTGTCCTAAAAAAATATTCTCCATCTTCAAGTGTTCGGAAAACTGCATTGTTAATTTTATTAAGTGTTTTTACTAGAGATTGGACTAACTACCAAGCGTTCTGATCTCTTTGTGAAAAACGACAAGGTTGACATTTCAAAAAACAATGTTTTCCCGTACGCGTCATTCAGAATAACTGAATTGAGATATTCAATGCAGATAAATGTGTTAATGGATGGAAAAAACTGGATGTCATAGAGACCTTTGCCCATCAGTGATATGACGCACACTACAGTTTCAGTTACCTTTTTAAACTACTTTAGTGAAGTACCCTTAAATTATTTAAAAACAAATGGCAGAAAAGAGGACAACGCCTCAACAAAATAACTTTTTATCAGTCTAAAGTCCGATGTCGCGAAGGTGGAAAATATTTGTGTTAGATTGACTTAAAGTTAGGGACAAGGAATAGCAACATCCATCTTCTAGGCATTGTCGCTAGCAAGACTGAGGGATATTTGATAAGATACTGTCTCAAGAAACTGGCTTAATTAAGTATAACAATAATACTAACTGTTGATGTTGATATGAATTGTTTTCATTTTTAGTTCTGAATAAAAGGTTTAGGAATAATATATGTAACAATATTATGATTTAAAAGAGTGTCCATGAAGTTTCTTGCCATTCTTCTCATGAGACCAACGCTTTGGAATCGGCAACTACAGTACACTGACAGTTATAATGCCTTGTGAGTGGGACTGTAGCTTAGTTTATTAGCTTATTAAAATTTAGTATTTGTTCGACTATTCAAAAGAGCCTGTAATTGGCCAACTTGAAATAAATGATTTTGATTTGATTGATTTGATTTGATTTGATATTTACAACGCATGGGTAAAATTGCCTGAATAACTACATATTATAAAACAAAGTCCCGTTTTACACCTGTCTGTCTGTTCGCGATAAACTAAACTACTACACCGATTTTCATGCTGTTTTCACCAATGGATAGAGTGGTTCTCGAGGAAGGTTTTTTTTTAAGGTTATATTTATTTATTTTTGAAATTCCCTGAGGTGGTTAAATAGGGGGTGAAAATTTATTGCGAGATTTTTCAACATCTACACTAATATTATAAAGAAAAAAGATTTCTTTTTATGTAACGAATAGGCTCCGAAACTACTGGACCAATTAGAAAAATTCTTTCACCGTTGGGAAGCTACATCATCCCCGGGTGACAAGGGCTACTTTTTATCCCTGTATACCCACGGGAACGAAACCTACGCGGGTGAAACCGCGTGACGTCCGCTAGTGACAAATAAACCTCATGTCAATCCTGTCAAAAGTCGTTTGTCGTCTTCGTCGCTTGTCTTTACTCGAAGGACACGATACTCGATAAAAAGTTTAAACATGTCCAGACACTGTTTCCCATCCCTAGTTCCAACGTCGTTTACTTTAACAGGCTCGTTTGCCCTGAATAGACAATTTCCTTATACTTAGCGTTATTTAGCCGCCGGTATAAACGATTAATCATTTTTTGTTTTGGTTTTAACAATGCGAGTAATAAAAGCTGTCAATGGTTTGATTCGAATTGGGCTCTTTTATGATGCCAATTTTTACTGTTAAAAATAGTTTCTTGTTTCATATGTAGGTGTTGATCTTTATTAAGTTAGTGGTACTTATCGAATTTTTTATTTATTGATTGCAGTGGTGGCTCAGTGGAAGCGGCCCCGACTTACGAACAGTTAGTCGTGGGTTCGAATCCAGGTAGGCGCATTACTTTGTGTAATTTATTTCATCATCACTGCTCTCAAAACGGTGAAGAAAAACATCGTGAGGAAACTGGTATATTTTAGAACCAAAAATTCGAAGATATGTGACATCGGGCCCGCGTGGTGGGTTATAGCCCATCCCTCTCCTAGAGGGGAGACCTGAGTCCCTGCAGTGGGAACAATATAGGTTGATGATGACTTATCGAATACTTAGTAATGTTTTTATTGCTTTTGAGACCATAAAAGGTAATAATTTTAATATTAAGAATAATACACGCTTGATGCGTATAATTATTTTATGCAGTTTTATTACTTTCTAGGAAATCACACTATTATATAGACTATCTAGATCTAATTAGTCCGTCAGATAAGGTTTACATGACTATTTTTGAGACTATAAAAAAATCAAATTCGATTTATCGAATTCTCTAAGAAACACGAAAATTATTTCAGAACCTCTAGCAGTAAATCCCGCAAATTCTAAACAGTTCAACACGCATTTAATTTCCGTCGAGCAAATCTGTGAATTCGCATCGAAAATTCTATTTCGGACCCATAAATAAATAACGTACTCAATCTTTTATAATTTAAATTTTCAAATCTTGATGGTAATCGAATTTATTAGAGGAACCGTTTATTATTATGTTGGTAGCTGTTGCCAGAATTGGTTTATTGATAAGCTATAAGATTGATTCAAGAATGTTTCTTCATCATCTAGCCGTTACCCCTTTTGGGGTTGACTTCTAGTCTTACTAGATGCCATCGAACACCAGTATTCTGTATGGAGCGACTGCCTATGGATATACCTGACTGACTACGTTAACTAAATGTTTTTATTTATACAGAGTTGATATGAGAGAGGGCATTAAATTACACTACGCACACTATACGTGTTCAGTATTATTTCGATACGGTACAAAATAAAAAACACCAAAAATGAGGATTTTTTTTTCAAATAAACTAAATAGCTTACAAATCAGAGTAAAACGCAAACACCCTTTATAAATAAATTTAACTGACCTTAGATATCTAGGTAACAAATTGGCAACGTCGCAAGCGCGCGTCGTCGCGTCAAAGGTCAAAGCGGTCGGGCGGCGCGCGGCGGTGCCGGTGGCGCGGGCACGCGCGGCGGCGGCGTTAGAGCGGAAACAACGCATCTCAGATTTATCGTTTTAAGGTGCATGACCTATGCGTATAGACATAAGCAGCTGTTAGTAAAACTACATCGTGTTCAAACGGGGCAAAAACTTAAAAAATCATTTGCGACTAAACTACTGCTCCTAATTGATTTTTGGTACAGAGCTTGAAAATGGTACCTAGTTTATGCTGTTTAAAGGAAAGCCTCTCTGTCGTATCAACTTTGTATAATTATAAATCAAATTCTTCATTGGGTCACTCGAATTAATAAAAAAAAGTGTACTGGAAACTAATTCATGCTTATGCACACATTCTTTAATCAAGGGGCAATCCTAACTCCAGCCGCCACGCGGGAGACGATCCGGGCGTCCGGGGCCACGTGATGGCTTCCGGCCACCGTAGTAGCGGGCCTGTGGACGGTGAGTGATGGGCTAGCTCGCCGTCCGTGCGTCTTATGACGACGACAGGCCGGGGTTCGTGTTCCACGCGCACCTCTAAAGAGATGTCAGCAACATGGGACACAACCCGCACCCCGACGGGCATCGGCCCTTGTGGGCCCCCCACAAGGGCCGATGCCCGTCGGGGTGCGGGTTGTTCAGATGTTACCGCGGCCTCGGAACATTGGTGGTTTTTAGTCAGTAGAAGTCTAACACTCCCTTTTGCTCTGCCCAAGAACGGGAGGGGTTATTTCATGAATTTACAACCGCCAAAAAAAAAGGGCAATCCGAACTGTGTAGGCCCAAATCAGAACCACTCGTTTGGCGCCTTCAGTATAATAGCGTCCATATGTTTTTGTAGTGAGTAAACAAACAATAGGGGTTCTAAAATGGCTGCTTTAGCAGATCATAATGGGTCACAGACGCAGCTACTATACCATTATGAATACTACTAAAGTGGCCATTTTAGACCCCAAGGACACGATATTAAGTGCCCCATCGTTTCTGGCTAATATTATGTGCAAACATTGCTGTAATATTATGTATTTTTGATTTGATTTTATTCGGGTTCAAATTAAAAGTTGTATTTTGTACAGTATGATGTATTTGTTATTTAAAGGGCTTTTAGTTAATTATTTATTAATTTGCAAATGTAAATGAACATGCAATTTTTTTGTAATGCAAGTTATAATACTAAACAGTTCTATTAAATACAACGTTCTTCGTTCTCGCTCCTGCATCAAAATCCAAATACTGCTGGTAAGCAGGGCCAACCTTTCTTTTGGACACTCTTGTCGCAGGGCCCCATGATCCAAGGCAAAGTGACATCACCAGTGGCTGTCGAAAGAAACTTATCTTAGCTCAGGCAGGATTTAAACATTTTCGAACTTGGCATCTTAAATGGATGCTAAAACGAGCAAGCCAGGCTCGAAAATATTCTTGTGATTTTTTTGAGCTTTTCAGTTCAATTATGTGTTTTTTAGCATTCATTTTAGCATTATTGCCGAAATGCAACTATTTAATTTACTGAAAAGATTAAGTGCCAATGAGACAAATTACCAAAATAATCTAACAATTTAATGGCAAAAAAATTATCTATTAGCATAAAAGTTTTTTTGCTTATCGAGAAATAAAATATCGACTCTATCGTAAATTTGTATTTGAATAAGACAAAACAATTAAAATATGTAACAATTTACAATTTCTTTTAAAATGATAACTCAGGTTTTATGTGAATTCAGCCGTCAATCAAACCAATGCAATGTTAACTGAAAAATAAAACTTTATTAATTCATAATATTCAGTAACCTGTTATAATATAATAATTTTAATAATTAAGTTGGGCCTTTAAGAGCGTGTCAGAAAGGTTTGCCCATATTTCAGCGTGTAATTCAAACCATCAAACCGAATGACTTGCTCTACGGGACCTCTGTCATAATTGAGAACAGAAATTTGCTGTTCCGAAAAAAAAAAAAAGAATTTTGGCTGTTAAATTACACTCTGAACTCTGAATTCTTTTAAAAACTCTTTTATAAAACTAATTTGCGAACATTCATTTGTCATTCTGTTTAAAAATCTATCGCTGCCAGAACCGATGTTTAATGTCATTTTTCCATCTCTACGGTGCCGTTAAATTTTGTAAACTCGAATACAAAATAAAATCTTCCACATGCAGAATTTAACGGGGGTATGTGTGCATACAAGTTAACCAGAACATCCACAGCCATGCGATTCCTCCTCTGGTTCTGGTTCTGGTTCTTCTTCTTCCTCCTCCTCTTCTTCCCATGCACATTTTTGGGTTTCCTCTTCTTCTCCTCCGTGTTCACCACTATCTTCACTACCGTGTTCACCACCATCTTCACTACCGTGTTCACCACCATCTTCACCACCCTCATCACCTCCCTCATCACCTCCCTCATCACCTCCTTCATCACCTCCCTCATCACCTCCCTCATCACCTCCCTCATCACCTCCCTCATCACCGCCCTCATCACCTCCCTCATCTCCTCCTTCATCACCACCATCAGTTTCGTTTTTACCACCGTGTCCATGGCCACCCCCTTCATATTCATCCTCATGTTCTTCATCAGTTCCTCCTGTTCCATCGTCACCGCCATCGTCTTCGCCTCCCTCTTCATCATACTCGTCGCCATCATCTTCCTCACCATCATCTTCCTCATCCTCGTAGTCATAATCGTCCTCATCACCTTCTTCATCTTCCTCATATTCGTAATCGTCCTCATCATCATCGCTAGTCGCTTTGGTTGTTGCTTCACTAGGTGCTTTGGTTGTTGCTCCACCACTAGGTGCTTTAGTTGTTGCCCCTCCACTAGGTGCTTTGGTTGTTGCTTCACCACTGGGCGCTTTGGTTGTTGCTCCACCACTAGGCGCTTTAGTTGTTGCTCCTCCAGCGGGCGCTTTGGTTGTTACTTCAACACTAGGCGCTTTGGTTGTTGCTCCACCACTAGGCGCTTTAGTTGTTGCTCCTCCACTAGGCGCTTTGGTTGTTGCTTCACCACTGGGCGCTTTGGTTGTTGCTCCACCACTAGGCGCTTTAGTTGTTGCTCCACCACTGGGCGCTTTGGTTGTTGCTCCACCACTAGGCGCTTTAGTTGTTGCTCCTCCGCCGGGCGCTTTGGTTGTTACTTCAACACTAGGCGCTTTGGTTGTTGCTTCACCACTGGGGGCTTTGGTTGTTGCTCCACCACTAGGCGCTTTAGTTGTTGCTCCTCCACTAGGCGCTTTGGTTGTTGCTTCACCACTACCCCCTCCTGGAGCTGAGGTCGTGGCATCACTGCTGCCCCCTCCTGGAGCCGCTGTTGTTTCCCCACCTGCTTAAAAGATAAATTATTAGTGTTTTATGGGTTTTGCCATCAGGAATTTCTCATGGACCGGTGCAGAGTCAGGTATATCATACTTAGCTGTGCGCATTTCTCTTTCACGAGGCTGTTGGAAGTACAAACAAGACCCACCCAGTTTATTATTGTTCCGTAAATACCTAGTTATAAATATATTTGCACCGTCGGCGTCCGTTTGTTTGTCAGTGCTGCCATTGGTACTCATGGCATAGACAACCACAAATAATTGTGTTATTATCTTCTACTTAAATTTGTATTTTTAGTACTAAATGTTTTGTTTGTTACATTGTCTATTCTTTTAAACGGCTTATTATTACTTTTTATTCGTATTTGACCGTGGCATCAGGTCGGGTCATATAACAATAGCGGAGGCAGACAAATACATAGTTTTATTAGTTAAATATATAATAATTAACCTTTGTTATTATTTTTCACCTGGCAAACTAGAGTATAATGCCATACCAGCTGGTATGGGATAATATCCGCTTAAGCAAAAAAATAAAACTCAAGCTAGACCAGGTGATAGACCTGGTCTAGCTTGAGTTTTATAAGAAATTTCCTCGCTACCTAATATATATTTAAAAAACAATATGGATAAAACTTCTATTTGTATCTGACTCTATTGATTGCAGGAACGGTGAGCATCAACAAGTAAGAACTAAGACATATAATAATGTGTGCTGTTGATGAACTACTTTCTTTCTCAAAATAATAAAATGGACGACGCAACTACTTTAGATCGTTGTTCATTGCTTGCTCGGGACTAGCTTCGCGATGGCGTGCATTTTCACGGCTATGTCTGCGCGTAACTATTTCGGTTACTAATTCTGTGAGCTATGTTGACAATTTTGGTTCTCTTTCGGATCACCTCGCTCCGAATTCGATCCCTCCGACAATAACTTCTGCGAAGCAGTGATGCTAGTGAAGGAGGTGGCGGAACGCGAGACTAGAGAGATTTACCCCTAAGGCGCCAACCGCGCCGTCAATTGTCTGGCTCGTCAATTTTCTAAGAGTTCGCCCTATTCTCGAAATATCACGACAGACTTTAAATGTGTAATTTAAAGTCTGTCGTGATATTTCGATAACTCTTCTGTTTAATTTCTCGCGCTGTGTGGATGCGAAATGCCGGCCTACTCCGGCTCTGAATTCACGAAAGACCCTAGTTTGTTAGCACTACTTAATACTTTACCTGGTGGTGCAGTTGTTTCACCACCGCTGCCTCCACCTGGAGCAGCAGAAGTGGCACCACCACTGCCCCCTTCCGGTGCAGACGTTCCGCTGTTACTCTGTTCGTCAGTCCAGATCGCTGCGTTATTTACTGCTTTAGCCTCCTGGTTTAGAATTACCACAGCCGGTTTGGCATCGATCGATATACGCGAGTGCGAAATTGCCATAAGGCCTATCGATACCTGTGAAAACAAAGATTTTTGTTATTAAGTCGCTATGTTCTTTTTATTAATTTTGAAACATTTACTTATCCATCAAAAAAGAAGAGATGTTAAAACTAAATAATTTTCGAAAAATCTAAACTATCGAATTATTCAGAAGAAAATCGGAATCGAAACTCAATTTCTTTTTAGCAAAATAAAACAAAAATGTTTAAATAGCCGTGATAGCGCGGAGGTTTAAGTTCTCGCCTCAAATGCAGCAGGTTGAGTGGCTTTCTGACTTCCATAATCCAATTAGTATTGGGTTATACGATTCACCATAATAAATCTGGTTGTCGGAATTTCGAAACACCAGACTGACTACCTGTAACGACTGCCAAACATAATTATAAATAATGACAATCATGGAATCAACAGCTTAACGTGTTTCTGAAACACCAAAGAAACTCGTCATGTAAAGGGCTGTCACCGATCCACGGCCCAAACCTAGGCAACCGCGGATTATCCTGGAGATCGACCAAAGCGTATGTTCATAAGTAGCCACGAGCTTCTGATGCCATGACCAAAATGCCATGCAATGAAATAATATTCATTACGTTATTAACGCTGTTGAGCAGATGATTTTAAACAATTTTTTTGAAGAATGAGATTGTGAATTTCTTTTACGCAATGAAGTCGTTACACATTACTAACTAGTAAAAGAATAGTTTAAAAACTTACCAAAACTAGCAATTTTAAATCTCCCATGATCACAGTTGACACTTCAAAACTGAATGTGGTGTAATGACACCTACCATGTATTTTATACAACCGAAATAACTATTTATAGTCAACTGATATGATAATTGTTTATAAAATAGTCTTTTCAATTTCGAATTTTTGAGAAATGCATGTTAGTTTTTACCTCTTTTTTTTTCTTTGATAAAGGTAAGTTGCTGAGTTGTTTGAATTTTTTTTTAACCATTGTTCATTGTTGTTGTTGTGGTTAGCGCAGTGGCTCAAGCAATGGACTGCTGCGCTGCCTGTCGCGGGTTCGATCCCCGCATGGAACAAATATTTGTATGACCTACAGATAGTTGTTCCGGGTCTGGATATTTGTGTATGTGAGTTAAATGTTTGTGAACGCACCCACGATACAGGAGAAATTCCTAGTGTGGGGCAACGTTTTTTTAAAAAGAATGAAGGAAGGTTACGATCCACGTATCATCATCTTCCTGCCTATGACCCTTATTGTTTAGGGTTGGCGCAATTAAGGTATTTCACCAAAAAAAAAATCTAATTTGTCCTTCAGATAGATTTCCAAAAAAAAAAGTATTCGTATTTTTTTTTGGAAATCTATCTGACGGACAAATTAGATTTTTTAATAATGTATTAATGTATTATTTGGAATAATGTATTCGTATTTTTTCTTTTTTAAACGTAAACAAAACATGAAGACGAAACATTGCTTCGAAAATTCGTGTCAAGTCGTGTGACGTCACAAGGTTAGTACTTTTTTACCCACAAAGTGACGTCAGAAGCCCCCACTCATGATCTTTGACACGTTTAATTTTCGACAACTTTTATTAATTTGACAAAACAAAAAACACGTATCCAATATTTTTAGATAATCTAACAGACGGACTTATTCGATTTTTTAGGTGAAATACCCTATTCTCCCTTGTCAATCGGCACGCTTTTTGCTTCATCACATGCCCATACCACGACAGTCGATTTCTTTTCAACTTTTCTGTAACTGGCGCTACTACGCACGTATATTTGATTATTACTAGGGATTATTATTACTTTTTAATTAATACAAAAAGTTCAATATAGCAAAGCCGGATGTACCTAGTATAAAATTAGATAACTATTAAATTTTTGTTTTTATTTTCAGGTCCACTCCGGTTCTCCAAGAAACGTAAGTGAAAATACAATTTTATTATTAACTACCTGTTGCCAGCGGTTTCACCCGCTTCAACTCGAAAATTATCCCATGGGAAGATAAAATCGGGATAAAAACTATCCTATATATTAAACCAGATTATAAACTATCTGTGTACCAAATTTTATCCAAATCCGTTCAGTAGTTTTGCGTGAAGAAGTAACAAACATACACACTCACACACTCACAAACTTTCGGCTTTATAATATTAGTGTGATAGTGTGATAATTATCAATACGACAGACTAATTACGTAGATTGCTGTTCTAACAAGTACTTATCTGTTTTCAAGGGACTTCATAATAGGAGGCGGTATGTATTTTTTATGCATGTTCATTGATGTTTTCGTTAAATATGGACCAATTTATAAGATTTTTTTCTGTTTTTTATTTGGTAGAAGAAGCTGGCGCGGTGGTCTCATAATAAATACAAACTTTACTTGAGTTCTTTATGTGCCAGTTTCGATAATACGATTTTTTCTAATTCGTCTATGTTCATATTCGTCTAGTTACAATACAAAATGAACAGACAAGAATTTGTGTACAAATTGATACAATAAACATACAACGCATAAAAAATATTAGAAAGTAGGGGAGAGTGGGGCAAGACGGGGTGCGGGGAAAACGGGTTACCTAGCCTCTTAAGGTGTTAAAGCTAACCAATTACAGCCGTTTTAACTTCGATGACGCGTCGCCATGTTGCCATTCAGTTAGCAACATGGCGACAACGTAATTATAGCGTTTTTTCATTTCCCGCCAAAAAAGGTTTTTTTTGCTAAATAGGGATGTTTACTGACTTAGAAAAATATGATTTAATTAGTCCGTCTGTTAGATTATCGAAAAATATTGGATACTTATTTTTTGTTTTATCAAATCAATAAAAATTTACGAAGATAAAACGCGTCAAAGATTTGAGTGGAAGGTTGTGACGTCACTGACCGCCAAAGAATGTCATACAAATGTCTCAGAAAATGACGCCACACGACATCTTCACTGTTTGTTTACGTGAAAAAAGAAAAAATACGGGTCTAATATTTTTTTTAAATATATCTGACGGACTAATTAGATTTTTTTTGTTAACCACCCTATTTTTAGAGTTTTTCATATTTCACTCAGCTGTGTTGCTGCCGTAAATGCTTGAGGTGCTGCATTTATTGGTCGTGAGTCGTTTGGTCTGATGATTACTTAGTCAGGTAAGAACGTGTTTGTCACTCGATGGGTAGTCATTTTTTTGTGATGCAAACTCATTTTTTTTTTCGCACAATGGGGCAAGATTGATTAAGAAAATCTAAGAAAAAACAAGAAAAAAGAAATCGATGTTAACTGAGAAGCAGACTAAAGCAAAATCTGAAGGAAAACCGAAAAAGAAGAAACCAGTAAAACACAAATCGTCACCGAAAAATAGTGACAGTGAAGTGGAGAACATTCCGTGTTTGTTTTGTTCTGACTCCAACGAAGGTCGGAAAAACAAACTTAGGTGTTTACGTAACCATTGTGCCATACAAATATTTTGTTCCATGCGGGTATCGAACCCACGATTCGCAACGCAGCTGCCAATCGCACAGCCACTTCGCCAAACGGGCAGCCAGCAATGGGCACATAATATATTATCTTATGCTTATGCTAATTTCAGCATATTATGATTACTTGAGTTACTTATATAGGATAATATTTATGAGTGTATTTTCCTAAATTCCCTTTTACAATTTAATCTACTATGTCATACTAAACTCATTTCACACTTGTCCAATTATGATAAGTACCTGAAACAACCGTTTTGTTTTTGCATTTAGACGACTTTAAACTACTTTTTTATCAATTACGTTACTCAGGCTAGTAAGTTTTTTTTTATTTGACGTAGAACAGGTTATCATTAGAATTAAGTTTTCTTTATTAAATTAGCACACGTTTTACAGTATTATACAAAAAAATAATAATTAACTGAACAAAATTAGTTTTATTAATATTCATCATCTGCCTAGCCTTTTCCCAACTATATTGGGGTCGGCTTCCAGTCTAACCGGACGCAGCTGAATACCAGTATTTTACATGGAGCGACTGCCTATCTGACCTCCACAACCCAGTTAATACTAGGTAATACGATACCCTTTGGTAAGACTGGATGTTAGAATTTCAGGTCACTGACTACCCGTAACGACTGCCAAAGATATAAAGAAGATATGGCACCCGGGACCAACAGCTTAACGTGCTTTCCGAGGCACGGAGGAAACTCGGTATGTAATGGGCGGTCACCCATCCACAGATCGACCTAGGCAAGCGCAGCTTAACCTAAAGATCGACCCGAGTGGCAGTTCTTGTTAAGCCACGAGCTCCTCAGTAAATAGTTCCTTTGGTCTTCTTCTACTCTTATATCCATCCATATTCATACTCAAAGCTGTTCTCATGACATTTGCATCTTTATAATGATGATGACTGCTGATATTTTGCATATTGCACTCGCGGATACTAGTAAATCAGCGTCCGGTGTTAGTTTGTGTTGCCATCTGGCATTATGCTGAGCTGAGGCCCTTTTTGCCATCCGTCCGTCTTATGACGACGACATCCACGCGCGCCTTAAAGTAATGTCAGCAAAATGGAAGGGGCTCGCAAGTGCCGACGCCCGTCAAGACTGCGGGTTGTTCACAGGAGACACCGCGGCCTCGACATAAAGGGCTAAAAAGAAACATGGTTCAGGCCCAGGTGGAAATAAAAGAGGGGACTGTATATCAAGGTTATAATAAGGTTTTCTGCAATGGTCAAATTATAACTAAAATCATGCGATCGCGGTCGCGCTATAATATGTAATATACCAATCTCGATATGAATGATGTAACCAAAGTTTTGTAACAATATTATGATTTAAAAGAGTATCCATGAAGTTTCTTGCCATTCTTCTCATGAGACCAACGCTTTGGAATCGGCAACTACAGTACACTGACAGTTATTATGCCTTGTGAGTGGGACTGTAGCTTAGTTTATTAGCTTATTAAAATTTAGTATTTGTTCGACTATTCAAAAGAGCCTTTAACTGGCCAACTTGAAATAAATGATTTTGATTTGATTTGATTTGATTTGCTGTTGAAAGGAGTGTCGAGGGCGCGCGACGGTCTTCGAGCCGCTCCGCTACCACGCCGCCCGCTCCCCTTTGCTTGATCTTGCATATGCGTGTATTGGAGGTGTTAACGTGCGTTAACAGGTGGTTTTTAGTCATTAGAAGTCTGACACTCCTTTTCGCTCGCGGGAGGGGTTATTTGATAATTTCCCACACCCCAAAAAAAAGGCCCTTTTGGCATTTTTAGTTTTATTTGAGTATTTATCTAATTAAATTTTAAGGTATTTTAATCACACTAATATCATAAAGGCGAAAGTTTGTGAGTGTGTGAGTGTGTATGTTTGTTACTTCTTCACGTAAAAACTACTGAAGGGATTTGGATAAAATTTGGTACACCGGTAGTTTATAACCTGAATTAACACCTAAGATAGTTTTTTTCCCCATTTTATCATCCCGTGGAATAATTTTCGAGTTGCAGCGGGTGAAGCCGCTGGCAACAGCTAATTATTTAAAAATGCCGAATAAATACAATTTTCTTTCTTTTCACACTGCCCATTCATCGTGTTTTTGGTCTTTTTGGTTTGGGTTTGGTTTCTTTGGTCTGCCTTGTTGTTCTAGTGTGTATGAGGTCCTCAGATCGTTTCCCAGCTCGCCCCCTATTACATGGGGCTTAACATAACTGGCAGCATGTAAGTATACTAATTAATGGATACACCTTGTCCTAACCTATCGTGGATTACAGTCACTCTCAAAACTTTTCTTACGACCTCCTCCTCTATTTGCGCATCAGTAAATCTGTTCGCTTATAGCATTTGTAGAACAAGAAAAACAAATAAATCCAACATTCCCTTTTACATCTAATTCCTCTTTTATTTGCACTAAAAAAAGTCCTCATATGGAGAAGAGCCATTTGCAAACTTCGTAAAAGAGAAAATATCCATAAAATAGTTGTATTAAGAGATATGGGCACATTTGAGCTCCGACGCACTTTGTGGAGCGCCGTGATTTATCTAAACAAGCTAAAAGCTCTCAGAAAGGTATGAATAACAAGGGAAACTATGTGACAGTTTCATATGTTTGTGCTTTAGTACTGTGTTAAGACCTTCTTTGTAATTAAAGGTTTTGACACAATTTTTTAAATGGGCCGTCAAGGTTGTATAAACGCCATTGAGAGCATTAAGCATTGGTGCAATAAGGAGGTGAAAAAACTTGTCGACGTTAAATTGGTTTAAGTCGGTCAAAAAGAGCTAACGTTTAAGTAATAACAGCAATAATTGCCAATCATTTCAAAGACAACGATATACTTATAGAATTTTCGCTTATTTGTGACTGTAGTCAAATACACGAAACACGGCTTAATTAATGAGAAACGACTAATGTCTTCTGACAGTGACACTAGAAACATAAATAAGCGAAAATTCTATAAATACTAAAAATACTTTTATCTTTATGTAATGTATTATAGAATGGCAATTAAAGAAAATTATTTACAAGGCAGAGATGTATGTGGCAAGAGCGGACGCCCTAAAAAGACATAATACCTTATTGGTAAAGTTCTTCAGCAAGGACAGCAGGACTATTGCGTATCTTTTTAAATGCCAGTGGCTCTCATAGTTTCCATCGATTAACTGTCAAATTGTTTATGGTTTAGTACAAAATGAAACCATTTGACAGCTAGTAGCAGGTGCTTAGTACTCGCAACTAGCGTGCGTGTATGACTAGATGTATGAATGTTGACGAAGCAAAAGAAGTAAAAGCGTTCTGTGGTTTCTGCCAAATAATAGGGCATTTCACCAAAAAAATCTAATTAGTCTGTCAGATAGATTTCCAAAAAATAAGACACGTATTATTTCTTTTTTCACGTAAACAAAAGATGAAGACGAACAGTGCTTCGAAAAGTCGTGTAAAGTCGTGTGACGTCACAAGGTTAGTACATTTTTACCTACAAAGTAAAGTCAAATGGCTTTTGACTTCACTTTGTAGGTAAAAAAGTACTAACCTCATGTTCTTTGACACGTTTTATTTTCGTGATTTTTTATTAATTTGATAAAACAAAAAACACGTAGGTATCCAATATTTTTCGAAAATCTAACTGACGGACTAATTAGAATCATATTTTTTGACTCAGTCCGATCCCCTATTATCGACTACTTCGATAAAGGAAAACATCGTGAGGAATCCAAATAAATCCAAACAGACGGACTAATTACATTTTTTTGGTGAAATGCCCTATTATTATTTCACTAGATGAGCTTTTGTTCGCGTGAAATTATTAGAATATCACTTAGAAAAGCACATAGTATATATAGTATACTTTCACTCATGACAGATCCAGATTGACAAGAAAATCTAAAAGCCCACTTAGCTTATAGGCCGAGTAACCTACGATTATATTTTGTTTGATTTTCAACGCTCAGCTAACCCCCGTAGTTTCAAATTCCAATATTGCAAGAATATTTAGGTGACGCCTGAAATCTGTGAAGTGGGCTTAAGCCATCAACCCGGTGTAAATAAGCTGTCACCGTATGATTTATGTCTAGACATTGCCTAGCTTTCGGCCTAAGTGCTCGGTTCGATTCACGCCATTTGGTCGACCGCGTTAATCATATTTTACCTCTCTGTGCGACAGTTGGGCCAGTAAATAAGCTTCATAAAGATGCCTTTTTCAAAAGGAGGGTTATTATGTTTTTTTTTCAACATAATTAGTAACATAACATCACGCCTGTAATCCCCGCAGTGTCAGGCAGAGCTTTCGTCAGTTTTGGCCTATTGCATAATTAACGGAACAACGATGTAAATAAAAGGGTACGCATAAAATTAAAGATTTGTAGATATCTCAAAGAAGGGGCTAGGGTCGAACATGAGGTATTTGGTTCAAGTGGGGGTCGACCAGTGTTATTGCGTGATAGAATCAGAATTTCTTAGTAGAGTTTGACCTTGTTCCCCGCTGATGGCTACAGGCACGCCCCACCACATGACACTTTTGGGTATACCTCTCCTTATCCCTTCGCGGATTAGAGGCGTGAAATATGGTAAACTTTATTTTGACATTTAATAACCTGACATGATTATTGAATTTGATAAATATTTTACTATTTTTATAATGTGAATGTGAGGACTAGGGGCCTTCTTTAATTTTAACTATTGTCTGGCAGTTTGAGTACTATAAGTGACCCACCCAAATGTCCTTTCTTTGGTATTGTTCGTCGTGACGTTGAGCTCCTTGAGTTATAAGTCGAGCTCCACGATAACTAACAAATGCTTGCACTGACTCGACACGTACACTCAAATCTGTGTGGTGCTTTCTTCAAAAGACCATCTCAGACACTAATCTGCGTAAGTCGTCATGTGTGTATTATACCAAGATTATGTCTGGATTTTAAACGTATTGTTAACCCAAACCATTTTAAAAGATTAAAAGAGTAACCATTAGAGTTTTTTGCCGGTTCTCCTCCTTAAGAATCGAACCGTGCACCTTTGCACCTTTTTTTCGACGTTTTACAAGTGCCTTTGTGAAATAAAATATTTTGATTTTGAAAATCGCACAAAAATAGGGAAGGGAAAGAGGGGTAAACAGAAGGAAAAAAACTTAAAAAAAGGAAAGATGACTATTTACTCAATTACAATTCAATTTTATAATATTTTTAGTAAGAACACAACAAAACATACTTAATTGTTTTTTTTTTTTTTCAGAAATCAGTAAAAGAATCTGATGAAGAATATTGAATGGTAGTGACAATGGCTGTCGTTGGTGGAACTGTAGTAGATGCTGTCGATGGCGTCATTGTCATAGATTCTGTTGATAATGGAGTAGTACTGGTAGTACTTCTTCTAGTAAATAAATTGTAAAAAAAATTGCTGAAACCACCAGGGATCAAAGTTATCTGGCTGTCAGTTACCGTAGCGAAAGCTATCATGCACACCAGAATCTGAAAAAGAAAAAAAAAAGAAAATTTATTCAATGTCTAACTGCGGTACTCAGAGATATTTAATGATTACTTAAGCTATCACTTAGTAAAGATTTACACACTTTTGTATGACAAAACTGTCAAAACCTTTACTAAGTGATGGCCTAAATAATCATTGAAGCTCTCTGAGTGCGGCAGTTGAACTTGTCATTACAGTTTTGTTTTAGCCACACATCGGAAACCACTCAGGGCTTATCTGTATGTTCGTTCAAACTTTAATGTTACTTAAAATGATGTTACTTATTTAATGATAGCTATCTGAGAATGTTAAGATTGTTGGGTCGGCTTCCAGTCTATCCAGATGCAGTTGAAAACCAGTATTTTACATGAAGTGACTGACCATCTTTTGATTTCCATAACCTAGTAAATACTGAGTAATACGATACCCCTTGGTAAGACTGGTTGTCAGAGTGTCAACCTACTGACTACTTAACGACTGCCAAAGATGTACATTTGATAGCCAGGACCAACCGTTTAACGTGCTCCCCGAGGCATAGAGGAAACTTGGTATGTAATTATAATAATATGGTCTACACTATAATATTATAAAGAGAAAAGATTTGTTTGTTTGTTTTTAACGAATAGGCTCCGAAACTACTGGACCGATTTGAAAAATTCTTTCACCGTTGGGAAGCTACACTATCCCCGGGTAACATAGGCTACTTTTTATCCCTGTATTCCCACGGGAACGGGAACTACGCGGGTGAAACCGCGTGACGTCCGCTAGTATGTTATATAATCACCCATGATTTCGGGCTGATTATGATAATGGAGGGCATGGAAGGGTGTTAGCAGATATCTCTCTGGCCAAGCGGGAATCAGAAAGGATTGCCTCCACCTTAAATGCAATTCATGCTGGCTGAACGTTCCCGTCAGGGCTGTGAAAGAGATACCATGGCCTCGGATACAAAGGGCTGAGAAGGAACATGGGCGGTTTTTAGTCAGTAGAAGTCTGACACTCCCTACCGCACTGCCCAGAGCGGGATGAGTCATTTGATGACTACCCACCATTCAAAAAGAAAAAAGGGATCGTAGAAGGCGCACCCTTCCCATGAATCCCGTTGCACTTGTGAAAATGGAGAACACCGTGGTGGTTTTAATTCAGTTAGTGTCTGACAGTTCACTTTACTCACCCTAGTGCGGAGGACATCCGTGAAAATTTTCCACCACGCATTTAAAAGAAAAACGGCAGTGCTATTTTACTTTGTATAATGACTGCATCTGTTTAATGACTGCATCGGTTTTGTAGATTATAAATTTATCGTAAGTTTTGAAAATTGCAATCATTTGAAATTAGTTTTGTTACCTACATTATTGTGTGGCGAATCACTTCCATTATTGAAATTAATATTATTGTTATTTTTGAATATTGTTTTTATTATTTTTCATGATTATTTTGACTTTTATACAATAATACAATTTAAATGAAATTACCTGCTTAATGACTGCATGATTATGATATTCAATTAATTTAAATACAAATAAATGTGTTGCTTTTATATTTTTTGCACGCCGAAATTAAAGGCAGAATAAGAGAGCAATTTTATATATTTACCAACCTTCTGTAGGTACCTTATTTACGCAAATAAATGATTTTGATTTTTTGATATAATTATAATTTTTGACTTACAATTCCTCCAGTCTTCATAGTTTATTTGTTTTCGTTGATTTTATTTTATTATTTATTCTGACTTACACCATCGATCAAATTTTTTAAACTGAGTAGTCAAGATAAGGTTCGGGTTTTATTATATACCTCGCGTCTATAAAACAGAAAGTAAAGCTTTTAATTACTGTTTTTAAATTTATTAGTCTACTTAAGTAAAATATAGATTTGGGCTGTTTTTATAGCATATTTGTTTTTCCCGTGGGACTGCCTGCGTAGTGGTTAGAACTAACTCCATGGGAATTTCTGCTTCTGCGATTAAAGCTGTCATAATTCATGTCATGGTGTGTTTTGTATATCTTCTATCAAAATCCGTTCAGCTGGTCTTGAAAGTATTAAACAAGAAAAATCGTCTAGTAAGTAGATAATTTGCATTGCCATTGTTATACCAAAAGCGCCTTCATGGCGTTCTCATTGATACAGAAGTAAACTGCTAGTTGCCATTACCCTTCCTTTTGGCTTCGCCGAAGTCGGGTAAAAAGGTAATAGAGAGTCAGGCAAAACAACCTTTGTAAGTCATCATAACGTCACGGCTGTAATTCTCGAAGGGTTAGGCAGGGTTTATCTATAGTACACCCACAATCCGCCAGTTTTAAGTCTCATGGGGGTGAGCCTATTGATATCATGGCACAAATCACACCAATATTTCAAAGGCAAAAGTTTGTGAGTGTATGTTTGTTACTTCTTCACGCAAATACTACTGAACGGATTTAGATAAACTTTGGTACACAGATAGTTTATAACCTGGATCAACACATAGGAGCGGGTGAAGCCGCTGGCAACAGCTAGTCCACAATAACATCGAGCTGATGTTATTACTCACAAACTTTCGCTTTTATAATATTAGTGTGATTATTTATTTATTTATTTTTATTTTGAAATAAAACTTACAGACTAATAATAATTAAATAATTTAATGATTAGTTAATTTAATTTTTTATATATTTTTTTTTATTAATTTATTTATTTTGATTAATTTTTAATTGATTGATTTTATTTAATATTAATTAATTGATATTAATCATGAACCCCTTTTTAAAAAATATAACCTTTATGGTTTTGCAAGCAGACTGCATTTATATTTTTTTCATTACTGTAAATACCCAGTGTAAACAAGGACATGAAAAAAGGAAGTGAGAACATTATCAAAGTAATTAAAATAGAGTCGTAAATCTATTTGTTGTATACTGTTTAATATAACATCACGCTAGTAATCCCCAAAGGGCAGAGGTGTATTCAATACTGCACAAACAGTTTTCCAGTTATACACATAAGTAACATTACGTAATATTTTCCTGTGTTTACTGTGTGTACATAAATAGTAAAATAAATATATAAATATTTCAGCTCTAAAGTAAAGCCGATGCTTCTTTTTTGGTGTGTTTTTAGTACAACTAAATATTAAAAAAAAATAAATCAAAAGTCACATATCTGAAATTGAAGCGTGATTTTTGTCCTAGAACGTTCAAAGTATTATTTTAATTTGTGTTTTTTTTTCCTTTCGACAAGGTTGTTTTTAATTTTAATTTAATCTATACTTAATATTATAAAGCTGAAAAGTTTGTTTGTTTGATCGCAATAAACTTCGGAATTACTGTTTGGAATTGAATAAATCTTTTATGTTGGGTAGTTCATTTATTGAGGAAAGCTTTAGGCTATATAACATCACGCACGCATCAAGTTATACAAATGCCCATCCCACTCCTAGAGAGGATTCCTGAGTCCCTGCAGTGGGAACAATATAGGCTGATGATGATAATGATGATTGCATATTTACCAGTAAGAGATAGGTGGGTACCACTTTAATCACATAATTTAAGGTAATCTTAACTCATATTAGTTTAGATTACCTATAGAGAGGAAAGATTAGATTTTCGTTTGTTACGATTTAACTCAAAGATGACTCAGACGACTTTGATAATTCTTTCAACATGAGAAAGCTATTTGAAAAATATTACTATGTTGGATAATCGATCTATCGAGGAAGGTTGTAAGCTGTATATTATTATTGTAACGCAGACGAAGTGGCGTGGGTCAGCTAGTCACACTAATATTATAAAGCGGAAAGATTTGTTTGTTTGTTTGTAACGAATAGGCTCCGAAACTACTGGACCGATTTGAAAAATTCTTTCACCGTTGGGAAGCTACACTATCCCCGGGTGACATAGGCTATACTTTTTATCCCTGTATTCCCACGGGAACGGGAACTACGCTGGTGAAACCGCGTGAGGTCCGCTAGTTAGTAATAAAAATATTGATAATACTTTGTGTAGAGTTTTGTTTATATCATACTTAATATAGTCACATTCTGGAGGTGGGTCACACAGCTTCTTCTACTAAGTATTAAGATAATTTTTATTCTAACTATAATGTTGGCGTTCTTAATTGTTTTTGTTAATTTCAATGTATACATTCTTTAAAAATAACGAAGTTACACACAGGCTGGTTGACACAAAGAAAAATATGTTCTTTCACTTCTGAAATCACTCCAACTCGTAGTATTTTCAATTTCTTACATTGCAGGTTCTAGGGGATTCAATCGACAAACAGTTTTATTTAACTGGGTATTTATTTTTAATGAATTATAATTAGACTGTTATATTAAGATTTGCTGACAAACTAGTACGACCACATCTGCAAATAAAGACTCAAGTATCGTTGCTGTGCCATTTTTTAAAGTGAACTTGTGCAAAATAAATGATCTTTTTATCTTTTTCTTGTTTTTATTTTGATTCTTTCTTTTTCTTACCTTTCTGCCAGTGTCCGATCTCCAGTGTGTGAAATCTTGATATACACATTGGTTAAGTGCTACTGGATGGATCCGTAGATCCGATCCTAGGTGGGTCATCGCTGGTTCTAGTAAAAAAGTCGACATCATCATAGGTAGATGTCTCCTCTGATGGAGTGGAAGTCTGTGCTTCAATCAGAGGCAGCGCAAACCATCCAACCAGGAGAATCTGTTGAAATGGTCATATTAAAGAACTGGTAAAAAATTGATACTAATCATAGTATTTTTTTTCTTCTCAAAGGATTGGCCTCTAATCGCACTAGATCGCAAAACGTGGAAGGAGGGAAGACAATATAGGCTTATAATAATTATAATATTATTGACGCATTTTAAGTCACCACTGCTCTCAAAACAGTGAAGTAAGACATCGTGTCGACAAATCAGCATGTCTTAGGACAAAAAAAAATCGAAGGCATGTGATATCTACCAACCCGTTTTGGGCCCGCGTGGTTGATTATACCACATCCGTCTCTTAAAGAGGAGGGTCCCTGTTATGGAAATATTGTAGGCTGATGATTATGATGATTTTATGTCAATGGCCGAAAACTGGATAGCGTAAACACAACACAGTCAAAAGTTTCTCTAGTTTTCCAAACTAGAGACCTAAACTCAGCATTGGCTGGTGAAAGGTTAAAAAGAGAGGACAATGACCTCATTCAAAGATAGAAGAAAGGTATTTTTTCTTTTTTTTTTAATAACGTTGCCCCACACTAGGAATTTCTCCTGTATCGTGGGTGCGTTTACAAACATTTAAACTTCACACACACAAATACCCAGACCCGGAACAACTATCTGTAGGTCATACAAATATTTGTTCCGTGCGGGAATCGAAACCGCGACACGCAGCGCAGCAGTCCATTGCTTGAACAACTGCTCCAACCGTGCCGTCAAAATTCTAGTGGCATTAATCACCACTTGCTCAAGGTGGATAGAAGATTTCAGACTTATATCTACTGACCTTAAGGTCAGGTTTCTTCGCGGCCTCTTTCTTGATCGATGTTTATGATGTGTAAAACAAACTAGTAGATGGATACAATTGTGGATCGGACTGGGTCAAAACAATATGATTCTAATTAGTCCGTCAGTTAGATTATCGAAAAATATTGGATACGTGTTTTTTGTTTTATCAAATTAATAAAAACTGAGAGAGAGAGAGAGAGATAAGACGCGTCAAAGATCATGAGTGGGGGGTTGTGACGTCATTTGTTGGTGAGTAATGTACTACCATGTGACGTTTTCGAGGAATTGTATCGTCTTCATTTTTTGTTTTTGTGAAAAAAGAAAAAATACGTGTCCAATATTTTTTGAATTTTGAATTGAATTATTTTTTTGTCCCCATATTGTAAAATGTATTGTTTACCAAATTGATACACAGCTATTTCACAATATTACTAACTAGCAGCTAACAGTGAAAATGAAAACACACAATACTATACTTTGTGCCAAAGTTCATATAGATCCATTTAGCAGTTCAGACGTGACTGGGTAAAAAACATACATCCATCTTAACATTTGCATTTGCAGTACCTAGTATTTATAAAATATTCTATAAACTAAACGGTTGTCTCAGTCGTCGATAATAGCGGCAATCAAACAAATTCATCGCAAACCGAAAATAAGTACTATTTTTCGGAAATCCATTAAAAAAAAATGAAGGAATTAACTTACCAGTAAGAAAAAGTACTTCATCGTAGCAACTTTTAAATGCAGAATAAGGTAATAAGTGAACATATTGTGCCTTTTATAGAAGATTATTCAGAAATTCGGTAGCTAAATAAATAAATTGTTCTTAGAAAAAATCTACCACCAAAGAAGGTCGTTTATGATAACATTTTTAGATAGGCACAATGCCAGTTTTCACTAACCCAAGGTGACAACGATATAAATATTCATTTTGCCAGTTATGCTTAAGTAAAAGCTATTACACTTGGTTGTTTGCCCGTATTCGGGTATTCTAATGACTCAGTTTATATTCTTCTCTATTTCTTCATTATTTGATTTTTAAGTCCCACTGATGGGCATAAACCTCCCTCATAAATAAAAACCGATCGCAATGTGTGTCATTTCGCCACCACTTTTAGATCCGGCCTCGGTGAAGACATTCATCCTCGTCCACTGTATTTGACTTATGAAAAAAAAAATTAAGTAGCAACTAAAATAAAAAAGCAAAAACACAAGCGCATGCTGGAAGCTGGTGCGACCCAGTCCATGTTTTAATAATTTCATATTTCAATAGGTTGCTTTTCAGACGGGTTTTTTTAGTTTTTCTAAATCCGTTTTTTATTGCCAACTTTTCATTTTTTAAGAATATGAAAGGTCCTACAGACAAAAGTAACGCAATATAGTCCGGTCAATTTAGACATCCAAGGTTACACTAATTCAAACCGGGCTGAAAATTGGTAGGATTGTTCAAAACTCCATTTTAGATGAATGTAAAAAGTCCTAAGTCAGACATTTGGAAAAAAAAAATCGAGGTCAAAGGTCACAAAAACGAGTTATTCGCGATTTTCAGCAAAACGATAAGTTTTATCGTAAAATAAGCTTTAACAAAATTATAGTACAGACCTATACAAATCAAACAAACAACATACAAATCAAACAAACAAACAAATCTATACAAAACCAAACACAAACAACAAATCACAAACAAATCAAATCAAAAAAATAAAAAAATCAAATCAATCTATACAAATGTCATAACAATTTCATTTTTAAAAGCCACCGTTTTTAAATTTAAATGTACTATCTCTAACTAACGACATTTTTACTCAGTTTTAATTTTAATGAATTACCTATGAATTTAATACAATTATAAAACCCAAATGTTTGCATGTCACATTATTATGACTAAGTATTATGGATCTAAATTATTTATGTTAAGACTGAAATTGTACCAATACTTTTAGCAAATAAATTGATTTGATTTGATTTGAAAATATAATAATTCAAAAAGTTGAAAGAGTTGTACTCGTATATTACATTTATGACGATTACAACATCTATTTTCAGTTCTAATTCGACCGGAGTATTAGTTTCCAACAAAACTTTCTGTAACACAATTTTAAACTATCTCTCAGGTAAACACATCACAGACTAACTTGTATGTTAGCTTTAGTAAACTATTATCTGTAACATCATGTTTATCTTAGAATAACTTTGTAATAGCTAGACTTTAGGTCCACATCCAATTACTGGGTCAGACATGAAACAAAGTTTGAACGGATGCTACAGGTAATCTATAGTTTGTTTTGTATGGCATGATGGTTTATCGAGGACTAACATTGCCAGTACATGTAGACTCATCATCTGCCCGGCCTCAACCCAACTATGTTACTTACTACATACATATACAGGGTGTTTGGAAGGGAGCTGTACATACGCCTAGGGTAGAAACTAGGGATAGTCTGCTACCTACCCCCGCCCATTATATTGACCTTGGCCTCAAGGTTTTTTTTTAATTTATTATTATTTTTTATTTGACTTTTTGACTAAAACTACCTGTAGCTCAAAATCTATCCATGGGACCGGTCGGCTAATGGTCTTGTTTTAATCGTTAGAGTCTTAGGGTCCTTATTTTACACCAGAAAATTGTGGAGAAGAAAAGTTATGGGGCCTGAAGTACCGTAGTAAGGTAAAGAAATAATTTTAAATTAAAAAAAAACCTTGAGGCCAAGGTCAATATAATGGGCGGGGGTAGGTAGCAGACTATCCCTAGTTTCTACCCTAGGCGTATGTACAGCTCCCTTCCAAACACCCTGTATATAGTGTTTAGTTATAGTGTTTTATGATTTTATATTCTAAATGTATTAGTTTGTTATTATTGTTTTATGTTAGTGTGTGTATTTTAAGTATGGGCCCTAGTTGCCTGAAATAAAATGATGATTATTATTATTATTATTATATATAGGTAGGGGTGTAGTCTTTGGCAAAATGAACGTAATATTATGTTAAATAGTGTACAGGTTACATCCGGAGTTATTTATTACACGGACCTTGTAGAAACTAGAACAAATTTCCGTGCGTTCAAGCATTTTTGTCATACCTATTATTGGAATCAAATAGCACAACTTAGGACCCAGTAATATTAATGACAATAATATCCGTGGTGCTAGGCAACTTCTAGTATATCTTCGCCACAGTCGGTAAACAAAAACGTGTTGTAAGAAAAAAAAGACGAGCAGAAATACATTTTCTCTAAAACAAAGGTATTTTAAATGTAATTAAAGAACCAATCTAACTGTGTCAATAGCAGCTCTACTGCTTATCACCCGACTTAATAACGAGAAAAGGTTTCTACTTAATATCCCTGACCTTCTTCCGAAATACTTACTAAATTGCGAGAATCTAAGCAGATAATATTACTTTTCATCATGTCTTGAAAGGTCTATTTTAAATCGCTGAGAATATTCTATTAGTGATAACAATGATCGAATTTCAAAATGAATTGTTGGATTGAAGAATACACTTGACGTCGTCATAGCCTTTTCCGTACTATTTTGGGTTCGGCTTCCTTTAAGTGGGCGCAGCATAATACCAGTATTAGTTAAGGACTGACTGGAGAGGGGGGGGGGGATCTAAGTCCCACAACCCGGTTAGTACTGGATACTGCGATACCCTTGGTAAAACTGGTAGTCAGACTTATGGGCCACTGACTACTTATGCGATTGTTTAAGATCTATACAGTGTGTTAGGTTAGGTTAGGTTAAACGAGGGACATATTGAACATTATTCAGTATTCGATTATATTAATAAAATATAAGAGAATAGATATATATTTTTTAGTTATACCTTTTTTTTTGGCGGGTGGATAATCATCAAATAACCCCCTTTCGCTCTGCCCAAGAGCGAAAGGGAGTGTCAGACTTCTACTGACTAACAACCACCCATGTTCCTTCTGAGCGCTATATGTCGAGGCCGCGGTAATTTGTGAACAACCCGCAGCCCCGACGGGGCTAAAAAACTATGTCCTTAATTTGTGACCTTATGGGAAAAAAATTAAAATTCAATGAAATTAATAAAAACAATATTTTATTATATACAATAAATACAATACATAATATTTACAATATTTTTTTTTTTTTTTTCGTCAATAAAAATTGACGAAAATAAACTTGTCTAAGATCATGAGTGGGGGCTTTTGACGTCACTTTTTGGGCAAAAAGTACTAACCTTGTGTCGTCACACGACTTGACACGACTTTTCGAATATCGCCTTCATCTCTTGTTTACGTGAAAAAGAAAAAAAATACGGGTCCATTATTTTTTTAGAAAACTATCTGACGGAATTATTAGATTTTTTTGGTGAAATACTCTATGGTGCCATGGCCCCGCACTCTCTCCAGATCTCACTTCAATAGACGTTTCTTTTTCGCCATTGTTCTACACCAGTTTTAAAAAAATGAAAGGAATATGGATTATACCTAAAAGTCATAATAAGCGCAAGGGTTGCGAGACTTTTCCAAAATATTTTTAGTATACTTCTGTCTGTTATTCATCAGAGATGTTTTTGTTCATATTTTTATTTGTATAAATTGTAAGCATGCCCTATTGCGGGTTTCATTATATTCCTCGTTTATACTAACATACTGTATATGTGCACCTTTTTATCGACGTTTTATAAGTGCCCATGTAGGCCTATGTCAAAAAATATTTTGATTGTTTTGACAGTCGTTTCTTGGCAGTCGGGACCAACGGCTCAACGTGCTCTCCGAGACACCGAGGAAACTCGGTATGTATTGGGTGGTCACCCATCCACAGATCAACCAAGGCAAACGCGGTTTAACCTAAACATCGACTCTAGCGGCCAAGTGAGTAGGTATTATTGAGCCACGAGCTCCTCCTCGTTCTAATCTATCTTCAGATTATCTGCTATCATGTATAATAATGCTACCATTAATAAATACAAACACTAATCTAAACCAAGACCTAAATCTATGGCCGTAATAATAATTCCAGCCTACCTCTGCTCTATTCTAGCCGTTAAACCGCCGAAATTTACTAAAGGACTTTGCTTAATTGCGGTCAAATCTAGTCTGCTAGTTTAGGGTTAGACCAGACTCACGCGAAGTGTTAAATATTCACACGGAATTCGCTAAATAATTTTATTAATGCTTTGAAAAGCCTTGCGGTCTTCTCTACGGTTTGACCTTTCCATAGAAATGGTTTAACCGTGAATTATTCTCGTTTATTATTAACTCAATTGTTTGTATATTTCACATCAACAAATAGCTACTCGTATCTACCTATTCTTTTGGAAATTACAAGCGTGACGTTCTCATCACGCTTATAATTCCCGAATGGTTAGGCACGGATGTAGCTAATAGCAGTTACACCTACGCTAGTTACATAAAAGTTCCATGTATTAGGGGACGAGCCTGCCTGAGTACTTGGATATAGATAGAATTATAAATATCTATGTCCATTGCTGTAGCCTGATTCATCATGACTGTGCCTAAGGCCTCATTTACGGTGAAGCGGGGCGTCGCGAGGCGCGTTGTGCGTAACTCAAGCACTCGTATATCAAGGACCCGCCTCTCCCCCTCTTGGGCGAAGCTCCGCCGTGCTCTCGTAGCGGCGATCGGCAGCGGCAACCTCTCGCGTCCGGCCCTGGTGCAAACCATGGTCCAGGGCGAGGAGGAATGGGACGACGTCGCCTCTTTCTGCGAAGCAGTGATGCTAGCGAAGGAGGTGGCGGAACGTGAGAGGGAGAGAACCACACGTCTCAGCCGCCACGGGAGACGCTCCGGGCGTCGGGGGCCACGTGACGGCTTCCGGCCACTGTAGACGCGGGCCTGTAGACGGTGAGTGATGGTAGCCCATCACTCGCCGTCCGTCCGTCTTATGACGACGACAGGCCGTGTCGACGGTGCGTTCGTGTTCCACGCGCGCCTCAAAGAGATGTCAGCAAGATGTGTCAAGGGCCGACGCCCGTCGGGGCTGCGGGATGTTGTAAGAGATACCGCGGCCTTGACATATAGGGCTAAGAAGGAACATGGGTGGTTTTAAAACAGTAGAAGTCTGCCACTACCTTTCGCTCTGCCCAAGAGCGGGAGGGGTTATTAATTGATCCCTCCCCCACCAAAAGGACCCGCCTTTCAGGAAATAAATAAAAAAGCATGCGACGACCCCTCTGCACGCGCCGCGCGACGCCCCGCGTCTCCGTAAACGAGCCCTTAGGCTTTTATTGAGTCGATCTCCAGTTGAACCGGAAGCAGCTTAAACAGTAAAAAAAAAAGTTTAAAAACTAAACCCGACTATTCATAGAGATTTTTGCGGTCTTAAAAGCAGAAAACAAGAAAATAATTCTTCTCTGATATTCTTATATTGAATTTGTATATTTCTATTTAAATATAAGTAAAATTATTATAGAGGACCGCCGTAGTCGCATGCCACTGATACCTGATGCTCCTTCATGGCGTTTTCATTGATACAGAAGTCAGCTGCTGTTGACTTTAGCAACCTTCCTTTTGGCTTCGCCGTAGTCGGGTAAAAAACCAGTATTCTGAATGGAGCTGGAGCCTAATCTATAACCCACTTAGTACTATTGTGGGTGTACCATCAAGTACACCTCTTACAAGAGTTAAGCAGAGGTAACAGGCGTGATGTAATTAGTTTTACTTGACTTGTAAATCTGTTAAAAAGAATATATTTTCATGTAGGTAATGTAGATTTAAACAACAAATTTCGAAATTAATTTTAACCTGCAACGTTACTGGTAATATCAATATTCTTCAACATCAGTGCAAACCCTTAACGGTCCATTAATGTTAAACTAGCTACTTTAGTGCGGCCTTTCATTGAAATATTCCGTAGTACCTATTCGTTTGCGCAAACTATGTTTGTTTGTTGTTTGGAAATCCATCTGCCTAAAACATTTGTTTGATTGAATTTGTGGAGTCCATGTTAGTTGGATGTAATTTAGGTTTATAGAGAAGAATTATTAATTATTTTTTTATAACAAATTTGCTAGTGAAACTGATCGCAATTACCAAAGAACTAACCACGTTCCAGAGTTATCAGCAACGACACGACGTTTGAATGAATAGGGGATCGGACAAAAAAAACTACTTAGTCCGTCGGATAGATTTCCAAAAAAATATTGGACACGTATTTTTTCTTTTTTCAGATAAACAAAAATTGAAGTCAATACAGTGCTTCGAAAACTCGTGAACTCTTCAAAAACGTCATATGATAGTACATTTTTTACCTTTAAATGACGTCACAACCACATCTTATCTTCGTCAATTTTAATTAATTTGATAAAACAAAAAAACACGTATCCAATATTTTTTGTTAATCTAACTGACGGACTAATTAGAATCATTGTTTTTTGACTCAGTCCGATCCCTTATTGATCGCATTTAAGTTTATTGGTGAAATTCGTTAAGTATCAGTGACCTGAAACTCTGACAACCAGTTTTATCAAGGGTCATTTTATAAAACAGTACCAACCCCAAAACAGTTTTATTTTAAATATCTTAGTGTGGGGGAGACCTGCAAGGCTATTGCGTATCTTTAAAATGACAGTGGCTATCAGATAGTGTCCATCAATTACTGTCAAATGGTTCCATTTTGTACTAAACCATAACCAATTTGACAGTTAATCCATGGACAATATGACAGCCACTGACATTTAAAAGATACGCAATAGCCCTGCAGGGAATTCTCCTGTATCATAGGTGCGTTTACAGACATCTAAACTCACGTACACAAATACCCAGACCTGAAAGTTCCTTGCGGGGATCGCACCCACGACACGCAGCGCAGTAGTCTAATCGCTCAGCTACTACGCCAACCGTGCCGTCAGTTATAGAAAAAGGTAAGGCAGATAATGACCTAGGTCCTACTTCTCTACATATTGACTTACCGCAATCTAGACCGAACACAAAGACAATTAAACTAGGTACATAATCATCACTTAATTCATGATGAAGACAATCAGATATTAATCAATCTATTATACTGCTCAATAATGCAATTAGTGATTAATCGACACATTGTTATGTCACTAATCACAATTGATTTGACACATTTATTAGGCATTACAACTAGATACCCTACCTTGCATAGCACGTGCCGACAAAATATCGGAACGTATTAATTAATTAATTAAATATTATACACGTTTTTTATCTTAGTGCCGTACTCAGAGATATTTAACGATTACTTAAGCCGTCACTTAGTACAGGTTTGACATATTTTTGTATGACAAAACCGTCAAAACCATTACTTGGCCTAAGTAATCATTAAAGCTCTCTGAGTGCGGCAGTGAGTCTTATTTGACTTAAGGTGGATGCTCCAAGTTAGTCCGCGGAATTCGATTTTTCTAGCGTTTTTTTTTGCAATTTGTAGGTCAGTGTCAGGTTTTATAGTGACATATTAAAATATTGTTCGCTCACGTAACGCGTATGTACGAGTATTTTTAGAGATATTATCATTTAAATTCCATTGAGTGACTATTTGATGAAAAAGGCATTCAAGGAAGTTAAAGGAACTGAGAGGGTTATGTTGGTGACTTTAATCATTATTACCTACTCAGTAAAGTCACATTTCGACTGGCCTGTTGGTCTAGTGGTTAGTGACCCTGACTGCTAGGCCGGAGGTCGTGGGTTCGATTCCCACCCAGGACAAATGTTTGTGTGATGAGCACGATCATTTGTTCTGTGTCTGGGTGTAATTTATCTATAATATGTATGTATTTAGAAATATATAAGTATGTTTATCAGTTGTCTAGTACCCATAACACAAGCTCTGCTTAGCTTGGGACTAGATGGCGTTGTGTGATAGTTGTGGAATATTATTATTATATATTATTATTTGTTACGGTTGCAAATCGTGAAATATGAGTGTACGATTACGATTACCCTATGCTGATAACAGGCGTGATGTTACGTTATTTACAAATCGGGATCCCTAATTAAGTTTTTCAAATCAGTTTCTAAAAAATTAACACGGTCAACAAAATAACCAAATAGAATTCTGCACTCAATTTGAATATTTACAATTTATTTTTTGCCAAAACTTTTTCAATATTTTGTTATAAAACATGCATTAAAAACACAGTATTGTGAAAACATACTTATATATAAAGTAAAGAAAAACAAATACCATTTGTATCTACTCTCGGTCGTTTTTTCTAGAAAACGTTCCAATATCATTTTATCGGAATAATATTGTTCTAAAGCATACAATAGTTTGTTGTTTTGTGCAAAGTTGCTATACAATAAAATTTTATGTTCTACAGTTCTCTATGTTACGAATTTAATCGCAAAAATTGTAAACATTAACCTCACGTTTTGTGTAGGATTTTTGACAATAATCGGTTTATTCTTTAAGTGTACTTATAGAAATATCGTACGATATTAGAGCTCTTCTTTATGTATGGATGACATTAGTTGGACGTACTGCCGCACTCAGAGAGCATTAATGATTGCTTAAGCCATCACTTAGTCAAGGTTTCGACAGTTTTGTACTAAGTGACGGCTTAAGTAATCATTAAATATCTCTGAGTACGGTAGTTAATCGAGTTAATATTATTTTAAGCGACTAACTTTGCACGTAACAATTTATTTACTACAATTTACTTACAATTTATTTACGAGCTTTAGCCCGCGACTTTATCTACGTGGGATATTTATTAAAGTTTTCCTCGACAAATGGACTATCCAACACAAAAATATTTTTTTCAATTCCAACCAGTAATTCCTGAGATTAGCGCGTTCAACCAAAAAATCAAACTCTTAGTCATCATAATATTAGTAAGTAGGTATAGTATCTACCCGCATTCTACAGTCATCCAGCGATGATGGTGCTTGAAACAGCATCGAAATATCGAGAGCTAATAATGAATATTCACGGAAAATATCCCGTAAGTGACACTTAATTGAACTAGTTTCGATAAAAACTGTGAAAACAGTGATTCAAAGGATTTCCAATTTCAACCCCAAACTAAAAACCTACACACACGAATCTCATTTCTTTCACCCCCTTTCATGCAGCAGCATATCCCCCTTCTCATTACCTCTGTGCATTCAAAGAAACGCAACGAAGAACGTAAAGCGCTTTCAATTCGTAAAATACAAATCTATAGGAAATTTAGTTTCCTTTGACAAAGTTCGTTGGTGTTAGAAAGTTTGCGGAAACACTAAAAGGTTCCGTATGTGGACTTGAAATGTTTTTGAAGTGAGAACTACAGACTCGTAAGTAATGTTTTATGTGGCTTTACATTGATAAGTTTGTATTCTATGAATTGGAATATTTGTAAAAGATCAGTAGAAGTTCCATTGGTATTCCACATTATTAGGTGGCATTATTTATAGGCTGGTAACGTTTGAACCCAGACACGTACTTCCGATTTTTCGGCTTCATGTGCGTTTGTGCGTATTGTATAATTATCGATTACCTCGATAAAGGAAAACATCGTGAGGAATCCAAACCAGCAAGACGGAGAGATATTTCTCGTTATAACGTAAATTAAAATTAATACCAAAAGCCAGGAAACTACAACAATAAGCCGCTTCTTTGTTTGATTTCTCAATTTAATATTTATTTATTTCCTCAAGAGCCATACTTGTATGAAAATTATTTTCACACGACTCTCTTGCTGTCAAGTGGTAAATCTTTTATGTAGGCTCGGTAATTCACTTTTTTTAGCCGGGTATGCTGAAGAGCATCTTCTCCACCGAACTGTTTTTAGGCCGAGGTCGAAGTATAAAGGGTGTAAAAGTACCCTTAACGCAAACGAAAGGCACTTGTTTTCTCCACCATTGCGATAATTTTTTGGTTCTAGACCATACTTGGGAACCCCCTAGTTACGGAGATATTGGGGGTCAAAGTTCCAAATTTTGCGCAGCTGTTTTTGTAAATACTAGTTTTTCCAGTTAAAACTCCACTTAAATTACCTCCATGACCCGTTTACTATTCAAATCATCTAGTTGTACAATGTTTTAATAGTGCTTCATTGAGTTTTACCGTAAAATGTGATTTTTAACCCCAAAAAAAAAAGTCGTTTCCCAGCAAAAAAAATTGGTAGGGGTATTTAGTTTGATGTACAGAATGCTTGGTTGACGTATGTGTGAAGTGTTAATTTACACCCTGTATGTATTTAATTATTTATACAATGAGGGATGCCAAACATTGATCTTGGAACAGTGGGAATATTTAAGTAATAAATAATAATACCGTAAAAAATAAGTGTGGTGTAGTGTAATGCGTGTAAGTGTGCACTAAAAAAAAAGTACAGATAAAATGAGTAGGTGATGTGTGTGAGGAAAGGTAGGATTATGATTTAGGGGAAAATACCATCCATCGGGACTGCGGGTTGTTCAAAAGAGATACCGCGGCCTCGGCACAAGGGCTAAGAAGGAAGGTGCATCCCTTACGCTCAGGAGGAATTATTTGATGATTTCCAACGCCCACAAAAAAAAAACATAAAAAGGCACAAATACCAACAAGATCGAAACATATTTCTAATGCTAACTCAAAACTATTTAAACTAGGGAACTCTAAACACATGTTCGCCTTTCCTCCAACTGCTTTGGCAAACTCTTTTCCGCCCGTGAGGTAACCCAACAATTTCTCATTGGCTAAACGCCTGCTTCCGTTTCCTGTTTGTATGGCTTTGGCTTAAACGAAGCTTAAAGCTCGTTCAATTTATTAAACTTTAATCGGAACCGAATCGAATATTGTTTGGTAACGAGAATCGGAAGTTTCTAGTGTATTTTGTGGGTTCGGTAGTTTGCTTGCTTGTAGATGTTTTACAGTGAATTGCTTTCTTGATTTCGAACATAAAAACAAAGGAAGGTGAGGAGTTTGTGGCTAAATAATACAGCCACCCAGGTTCATCGTCAAGGTAAAGCCGCACTTGGCAATGTCGGTCAGTGGATGGGTTACCAATGTTACCATTATTAAATACCGAGTTTCCTCCGCGCCTTTGAAAGCATGTTAACGTTATGCAGGCCTAACTTGGCGGAGGTCAGATTGGCAGTCGCTCGATTCAGCTGCTACTGATAAGACATCAAGGTGGACGGTTCTTGTGAAGGAAAACATCGTGAGGAAACCGGCATATCTTAGAATCAAAAAAATCGAAGACATGTGACAGTCATGTACCAACCTCCACTGGGCACGCGTGGTGGATTACAGCCCATCCCTCTCCTAGAGAGGAGGCCTGACTCCCTGCAGTGGAAACATTAAAGCTGATGATGATGATGACTGGTAAGACTGGAAGCCATAGGGGTTTCCTGCCTAAAATTGGGAAAAAGCTACTTATGACGTAAAAGCCATTGACGTTTCTTGTTCTCAAACTTCATCATCATAATCGTCATCATCATTATTTCAGCCAAAAGAGGTCCACTGCTGGACATAGGCCTCCTCTAAGTGTCGCCACATTGACCGGTCCCGTGCGTCTTGCATCCAGCGGATCCCCGCAACCTTCACCAGGTCATTGGTCCACCTAGTGGGAGGCCTTTCAACGCAACGTCTTCCGGTTCGCGGTCGTCACTCCAGAACTTGTCAGCCCCATCGGCCATCCTTTCTGCGAGCAATGTGCCCTGTTCACTGCCACTTAAGTTTGGCAATACTTCGGGCTATGTCAGTTTCAAACTTCAATTTAGTAAAAAATAGCATTTTTTCATTGTATACTCTTTTCCGTTTCTCTCTAATACAGTATAGAAACTCTTGAACAGCTGCATTTAACGGGTCCCTTTTTACTACATTTTAATTGAGAGTCTGCGGCACTCAAAGAGCTTTAATGAATACTTAGGCCATCACTAAGTAAAGGTTTTGACAGTTTTGTCATACAAAAATATGTCTACCTTTACTAAATGACGGCTTAAGTAATCATTAAATATCTCTGAGTACGGCAGTTAGTTAGCGCTATCTTAACTTTGCAGTGGTGATTACTATTTCGTTCATTCACGATTCTCACTTCTAGAACTCTTATTATATTTCAATTAGCATTCTTATTTCAATGCATTTCCAATACGTAGTCGTTTTTAAAAGATATAAAACTCGAAAAGACTTGACTTGACTTTGACTTTGGATTAAAAAGCAACAGGGTATTTCACTAAAAAAATCTAGTTAGTCCGTCAGATAGATTTCTAAACATATTTAACAAGTATTTTTTCTTTTTTCACATAAACAAAAAATTAAGACGATACAGTGCTTTGAAAACTCGTGGAACGTCATATTCTAAGACTTAGTATGGCATGGGCCGCGGGTTGTACACTAGTTATCGCGGTCTCGACATAGAGGGCTAAGAAGGAACATGGGTGGTTTTTAGTCAGTAGAAGTCTAACACTCCCTTACGCTATGCCCAAGAGCGGGAGGGGTTATTCAATGATTTTCCACACGGCAAAAAAAAAAGAAGACTAAATATGGCATTTTTTTGCGGTCAGTAACGTCACAAACTCCCACTCAAATCTTTGACGCGTTTTATCTTCGTTAATTTTTATTGATTTGATAAAAACAAAAAATACGTATCCAATATTATTCAATAATCTAACAGACGGACTAACTAAAATGTCATTTTTTCTAGTCAGTAAACATCTCTATTGCGGGTGCATTACGAATTAGGAGCTGATAGCAAATCAGATTAAATTAGTATTTCTGTTGGAATGAAAACCACACACACACAACCTCACGCCTGTAATTTTCGAAGAGGTGTACGTAATCGTAAACCCACAATTGGCGAGTTATGTTAAAGTCATATGTAATAGGGGGCGAACCTATTGCCATCAATCGGGCACAAACCCAGACTGAGAAATTCCTGATGAAACGGCCGATAGCCAACATCTAAGCCGTCACAAGAATCGAATCTAGGACCTCATGCTCAGTTGAATTAATGCATAAACAACCAAGTGGTTAAATTAATACTACATACAGTGTATAAATTAATACTACATACAGTGTATAAATTAATACTACATACAGTGTGTAAATTAATACTACATACAGTGTGTAAATTAATACTACATACAGAGTATAAATTAATACTACATACAGTGTGTAAATTAATACTACATACAGTGTGTAAATTAATCCTTCACACATACGTCAACCAAGCATTCTGTACATTAAACTAAGTACCGCCACGTAAAAATTTTTGCTAAGAAACGACAATTTTTTTTGGGGTTAAAAAATCACATTTTACGGTTATACTCAACTCTTAAAACATTGTGCTAGTGGATGCTTTGAATAGTAAACGGGTCATGGAGGTAATTTAAGCAAAGTAATAACCTGAAAAACTAGTATTTACAAAAACAGCTGATTTTGAACTTTGACCCCCAATATCTCCGTAACTAGGGGGTTCCCAGGTATGGTCTAGAACCAAAAAAATATCGCAGTGGTGAGGATGAACAAGTGCCTTTCGTTTGAGTTAAGGTTACTTTTACACCCTTTCGACTTCTCTTGAAAATTAAGTAAATATGTACTGTGTACAAGATGACCATTACCGAATTTATGGTTTGGTGATATAAATGATAAATAGTCCTAAAGTAAAGATTATGTTCTCCTAGCATTCTAACGATGCTCCAGGGATGGACAAAAGTCCTATAAAACCTTCATTTGTTTATGAACTTCAAAATATACGACTGCAACCTCTGATAACCAACCATTAAATAACCAACCAACACCAATATCTTGGAGATCAACCTTCCAGAAATTTATCGTCAAAACTTATCGTAATTTACGTCCGACAATAAGTCAGGGGTTACCAACTTTTCGGGTTGCCACTTCATTATTTCGTTCGCTTTTAATTTATAGAAGTTTCCAATTTAAACGCAAGCGTATAGCACCTGAAGGGGTTGATTTATTTGTTGGTTTCGCGAATTTTATTATATCGCTGTTTGGTTTTCGGAATTGTACGAATTATTCGAGGGGTACAATTTAGTTAATGCGTGGGGAGGAATTAGTCTTTGTTTATTTTGCGGGAGCTTGCGTCGGTAAAGAAATTAAGGACAGCTGTACAGGTAGAATTAAGGACAGCTGTACAGGTAGAATTCAATTAAAAGGTAACAGGAAAATACGAAACATCATGTGTACATTTACTTACATTTTTAGCAGAATTCCTAATATCTTTGTACAATATTTGTAAAGAATAAATACCCTAAAACCTATAAAATAATTTAGTTTATTTCTATAATTTTTGGTACAGTTAAACGAATAAACGAACTCGTCAAAAAGTCGTCAACCAAGCATTCTGTACATCTAAGTAATTTATTCTACACAAAAATATTCCTGGAAAATGCCTTTATAGTTCTGAAATCACGATTAACAATAGCGCTGATGAATGCATTAGAGAGTACAGGAGTCGTGGAAAACTTCGTCGTTTAAGAACTTTTGTTTAAACAAAGTTGTGAATTTGATCCCCGTCATCTCCGTAACTACAAGGCTTCCAGGTAAGCTCTAGAACAAAAACAAATTGCAATGACGCGGAAAATATAATTATGCTATCGGTTTCGTCAGATCTCCGCCAAACAGTGAGGGAAAATCATTAAAACATAATTATGAATGTTTCAATAAAATTCACGACAAACAGTCCAAAAATACACACCTTTCCAGCCTTACAATCTACACAATCAAAATAACCATAGCAAAAGATGAAAATTCTAATGAGTACCAACTTGCGTAGGTAGATATGTATAATTCCTATATGTTTCCAAAGCATTGAGGTTCTATTGTCCGTCGTGTAGTCGAAAATGCTTTGATGCTGGGCAGGCCCGCATAAACTGACGGCTTTCAAGTCCATCCAAGAATATGACGTCACAATTTCGTTTGTGGGTAGCTGGAAAATTTGAAAGCAGAAAAACGTAGTTTTAACGAGTTAGGAAAATGGTTTGAGAAGATTTTTAATTGGATTTCGGGTCGTAACTTGTGGTTGGTTTGAAATAAACTTTACGGTGATTTTAATCAAATCTATTTAGTCTTGTGTTACCGTCGTACTGAGAGAGCAGTGGTGGCTCAGTGGTAGCGGCCCCGACTTACGAACAGTGAGTCGTGGGCTCGAACCCAGTCAGGCGCATTACTTTGTGTAATTTATTTCATCACCATTGCTCTCAAAACGGTAAACGGAAACATCGTGATAAAACTGGCATGTCTTAGAACCAAAAAATTTTAAGACATGTGACATCTACCAATCCGCACTGGGCCCGCGTGGTGGATTATAGCCCATTACTCTCCTAGAAACGGGGCCCCTGTAGTGGGAGCATTTTAGGCTGATGATGAACCGTCGAACTGACAAGTTGGTCTCAAGTTCAACCCAAGACCCCTGTTTTTCCGGATCCCTGTGCGTATTATTATATTATCAATTGCTTTTGTGAAAGAAAACATCATGAAGAAAGTTGTGACATATTTCTCGACGGCATGGAAAGCTTAGTCAGAAGCCTATAGGCATGAAAATTTTGACACCAGGTTAAACAAAAACCACGAGATGATTTTGGACAAAATGTGGAACAAATGCATGTCTCCCTATCCTTTCAGCGATACACGGGCACGATATTTGGTTAAATCTAGAATGTGCAACAATATGGATGTTTACTGACTTCAAACAATGTGATTCTAATTAGTCCATCTGTTAGATTATCGCAAAATATTGGATACGTATTTTTTGTTTTATCAAATCAATAAAAATTTACGAAGATAAAACGCGTCAAAGATTTGAGGAGGGTAGGTGACGTCAATGAACGCTAAAAAATATCATACTAATGTCTCACAGTATGACGTCGCACGAGTTTTTTAAGCACTGTATCATCTTCATTGTTTGGTTACGTGAAAAAAGAAAAAATACGTGTCCAATATGTTTTGGTAATCTACATGATGGACTAATTAGATTTTTTTGTTAACATCCCTATTCAAAAAATATTAGGCACAGTCACGAGCTGTATTATGAATACACGGAGCAACTTTTAAACGTTATATTCTTCTACTGTATTGATGAACGGTTTGCGTTTTCATAGTATAGTGGAGCTATTGCGAAATAGATGACCTCCAAAATATTGGATTTTTTGTCATTCTTTTGACTGGACTCAACACATTTGGGATAAGGCTAGGGAGATGACGAAGATGACTTTTACGAAATAAGTTTTAAATCAAAGTTCAAGTCAAACCTCTATCTAGTTTATAAGAAAATCGCTTACAATTTTTTTAATTGTGTACATATTAATGATCGTGTCTGAACGTCTTGAAAAACAAAGCCTACCATGTTTAATCCCCTCATTTTGTAACAGCAGCGCTTACCCTATATTTTATCTCCCTCCGTGACAAGTCAGCATGGCAGTGACGATTAAGTTAATTGTTTAATCAAGTGGAAAGTGATCTGTCATCCGAACTTGTGCCGTAAATGAACTCTTGCTGACCTAAGTATTAGGGTTCGGTGATTGTGTAGGCGGTCGCGATTTCATTTGTGCTTTTTTTGTTTGAGCTCGTTGGATGTGGACATATTATTATCATATTTATGATGCATTAGTTAAATACATATTCATCCTCGCTTAACATATTGTTTTTGTTATTTTTTTTTTCTGTGAACGCGACGTCTCCTCGGGCCCTATTAGAATACCAGCGTTGTGACATTTGTAAAAAAATTATGCAGCACCATGCTGAGATAGTGGCTTTAGTGGATAGATTCTTGTGTTTCAGCCTAGACTTTGGTAAGAGAGAGTAAGAGTATTTTTCCGAGGGAAAAAGTTCTGTATCAATGCATCTACTAGAATTTGTCTCTGCGTCACTCTAGGGTAGACTGGTAGAAAATACCCAAGGCAAGAATATTTTGATCAAATCAAAATCATCAAAACATTTTATTTGACATAGGCCTACATGGGCTCTTATAAAACGTCGAGAAACAGTGCACGGTTTAGGTTCGTCGTTTCCTATGGAGATGAACGGTAATATATTTTCATTAGACGCATACTCGTTTACACAGCGACCCAACACAATCCCACCATCACGTCAGGACAAAGTTACGACAGAGATTGCCCACCGCTAACTGTCAAACGCGATAATACCGACAGTTTTACTTGTACTTAACCTATTAACCTTTGACCTGTCTGCTGGTAGATTGTGCTCTTGTCATTTAGGTGCGCCAGCTATCTGGAGGGGTTATGGCTTAATTGGGGGAGGCTTTCGTTGTTTTATGGTAGGATTGTGTAGTTTGTTGATATTTTTTGGACCTGGCTTCGTGGGTTAAATGTGGGTCAGATTCGGTTTGGTATCTTAAATAAAATCATCAAAATATCATGCATGTTGTTCACCTAAGGGTTAGACAAAGTTGGCCACTCATGTTTCAAAGGCTCATTTAGTAGCGATAACTATACTACGATTACGAAATGCTAAAGTCTTTTGCCATTATCATCATCATTTAAGCCTAAAGACGTCCACTGCTGGAGACCCTTGAGGGGCCGCCACATTCCGTCCCGGCTGCGGGATGTTGTAAGAGATACCGTCGCCTCGACATATAGGGCTAAGAATGAAAATCGGTTGTTTTTAGTCAGTAGAAGTCTGACTGATTGATTATTTACCACCACCCAAAACAAAAAGCGGCCGCCACATGGCTGCGGGTTGTTCGCAAGATATACCGCGGCCTCGACATAAAGGGCTAAGAAGGAACATGGGTGGTTTTTAGTCAGTAGAACTCTGACACTCCCTTTCGCTCTGTCCAAGAGCAGATTCAAGGATTTTCCACACGCCAAAAAAAAGGGGGTCGGCACATTGACCGACGGGATCGGTCTCGTCTGGCATCCAGCAATATTTTGCAATCAACCAGTCACAAAATCAAATCTTCAGGTTTCTTTACAAACATTCGTGTATTACCCAAAAACATTTGAGTCGTTGACTACAGGTTTTTTAAAAAACATTGATGTATTACCCAAAAACATTTAAGTCGGCGTCTACGGGTTGATTGTTTCCATTGACCCGTAAATTATTTGTGGATCCCCTTCTGCAAAACAATATTAGGCCACCACGGTAAAATTATTCTCCACACATAAATACAGACCGGATTTGGCATCTCTAATAGAATGTACGGTGTCAAAACTGCATTGAAGTTGCTAAACTCTTACTTGTGACAGATCCCTAAGGAAAATCAGTCAGCATGTGCCATTGAAACAATCATACAGAACCCGTCAAACTAACTGCAACAACTCCAGAACTTGCTACCAAAACTCAGTGGACATTTCTCTAGAGAATTAAGCTAGGTACTAAAATCAGAGGCACCAATTTTTTACATTCTGGCGAGGTATTTTTCAATTCCAATAAACCCAGTATAATATGACACGGGTCCTAGCATACTTTGTCGAATGCATGGATGCCAAAACTACAATAGAAGTCCTGAAGACATTGAAAATATTATACGTCATCAGTGCAGTATCTTTTTAATGCATGACACAGTTTTTTACTAAACTAAAAATAACAGTTTTTAGTTTTTTTAGTTAACCGACCTCAAAAATGGAGGGAGGTTTCTTAATTCGACCGTATTTATATTTTTTAGATATCAAGCAACAAGTTAGACGAAAATCGTCCGTTTTACCGTTCGTGCAGACTATCTAAACTTTTTGTTGTTACATGGTAGATTTTATCCATTTTCATGAAAAAAATATGACAATCCTGTGGAAAACTGTAGTAAAATAAGCCTTAGCCATCGCCCCAGTCGAGTAAAAAAAAAGCGGTTGTCACTTTCCTAGGCCCTCAAAACTTGTATGTAGTGACCACTTTAAGTAGACAGTTAAAGGGAGCGTGCTTGCCAGAAAATTGCATCGATTTCTCAAACATCGTACCTACATTTATTTTAGTACCATTTTTCCCGCTTTCACAGATAACTTTGAGTTTATGTACTTTTGAGAGATCCGAAAGGTCCCCCAACCTTTGACGACATCATGTGCTAATGAAACAATCAACCCCCTCAAATCTATTAACTGGTAGTACCATCAGAACTTCCTAACAAAACTGAGTGGACATTCCTCCAGGGAATTAATTTCAAATACTGGTGCAACGGAACTCAAAGTACAGTCTAAGCTACGTAGAATGGGACTAAGTTTAAAGTTAGCAACATTGCAGTAGTTGTGACAGGATGCTTAACCAACGCTTTGGTTAGTGATTTGTGTTTTAGCTGTCCTGTTTATTTTGACCTCTTTACCCGACTGTGCGACGCAAAGGATATGATTATAAGCAATGACGTATTATATATAGACACGTTATGAACTAACATGGCGGCGCTTCGAAACGGCGAAAATATTATATAACTACTTTTACGCGTAAAGAAAGGGAAAGAAAATATGACACCGTACAGCGGGATGCCTGTTGTCTTTATGTTTCGCGCAGGTTTACACACACGATTTAAATGAAGAACAAACGTAGCATCGCGCGAGAGGTTGGTGCGTAACTAAGCGCGATGTGGCCAATTGGCTTCATTTCATGTTGTCATTTTTGAGGGCGAACAACGTACCGTATCTATAGTTTTAATATATCATTGATTATAAGTACATAATTATATGTATGTTCCTATGGCGCTCTAGAGACAAAACGCGTGGGTTGATTTTGATGATTCTTATGTCAATCGATTTGTCATAATCTTGTGAGTGTTAGTTCAGACGTGTTAATAATTGTTGTTCAATATGGTAACAAACAGAGGTCATACTGTGAAGAATAAAATTCTGTAAAAAAAAAAGATATTTATACACATACACACAAAGTTTTTCTATCGCCTGTTTAGTAAGTTTGTTTCGTTGGTAGGAAACAAAGCTTCTAAAGTTGGAGTGTTTAGTTTTCTCAAAACGATTTTAGCTTTAGAAACGCAAAATTTACCCTGTCTTTGTAGTTTGACTAGATGTATGTCAGCGTATTCTTTCTCAAACAGTCAAACAGTACAAATCGTTTTATGTTTTGTGATCCATTGCGTCTAAAATGACCACTTTAACAGATCATAATATAAATGGCGTTAAAAAGCGTAGAATGGACCTTTCATAATAGTAACTGGCGTCTGTGACCATTTAACGAATTTTAACGCAATTCATATTATTATTTTTCTATTAGGATCTATTTTCCTAAATGGTCACAGATGCAGTTACTATTGTGCAAAATTCATTTTACGTTTTTTTTTGGTATTTTCTCTCATGTATACTTTATTATTTTTTTGTCAATTTGTTGAAAGACCTTCGACACTTCCTTGTGTTTTTGCTAGAAAGAAGAAGTGGCGGAACAAACTCCCCAGCAACACATCTGTCTTAACCTTATAATGCGTTTCCTTTCTTTCTTTCTTTTTAACGCAATGGGGTAGTTAACAAAAAAAAACTAATAAGTACTGTTACATTATCGAAAAATATTGCACACGTATTTTTTTGTTTTTTCACGTAAACAAACAATGAAGACGATACAGTGCTTGAAAACTCGTGTGACGTCATTTTCTAAGACATTAGTAGGTATGACATTCTTTACCAGTGAGTGACGTCACAACCTCCCACTCAAACCTTCGACGCGTTTTTTCTTCGTCATTTTTTATTGATTTGATAAAACAAAAAATACGTACCCAATATTTTTCGATAATCTAACAGACGGACTTATTAGAATCATATTTTTTAAGTTAGTAAGCATCCCTATTCAAATTATGATCTGATGAAGTGGCCATTTTAAACCCCCAGATCAGAGTCCTCGTTGCTTATCGCAGTAAGAATCATGATCAAGTTCTTAACCCTTCGAGCTTTCACTCTAACTCGATGTTGCTGAATACCAGTATTTTACACGGAGTGCCTGTTTAGACCTGACTTCCACAGGCCATTTACTGGATAAGACGATACCCCGTGGCAAGACTGGCTATCAAGCTTTCGGCGTCCTTACTTGTAACGTCCAATAAAAATCACCAAGTAGACACGGTCCTTTACAAAAGCTAGCACCGTCTAAGCCCTGCTCCAAAAACAAAAACAGCTGCAACACCTTCAAAAAAATCCACGTCATACCTTAAATGCATCTATCTTCCCAAAATCGTCCCCATTCCGAAGGGGAGGCCGCCCGACACAAATAGCCTCGTCATAGACCGGGGTGGAATAAATTTAACTATAACCCATCTAACGACTTTAGGCGCCACTGTTTTTACGAAGTTTATCTGGGCAACTTTAATAGATGTTGTCAGCTGTTGATAGTGGGGTAAGATTTATATTTGTGGAGCTCTTTGGGTTATTGGCAGCGGCTTTTTAATATCTGAAGTTTATTCTTGGCAAGTAATTTTGAGGGTTATTATCATGACTGTTTATTCTTCTTTGAGAGGAATACCAAGGGAACGATGATCGGATTATGTGAGGAATGAATGTGGTTGACTGAGGAGAACGGAATATAAAATCGTGTTGCGCTAACTTCAAATATAATTCTGAAAGTGATGATTCTTTTTTGATACTCTAAATCGCCTTTTTTGACAATTTTCATTTTTGTCCTCTTGTGCAGGAAGATTTTGTCATGTTTAAGGGGACAACAGGAGCTAAACGCCAGTTTTATAATGCGTTAAAAAAAAATATTACATGCCATAGTCAAAAGCCGGCTTTGAACCTATTTGCACTTTTTGAAAATATACCAAATAAAGACTTCTCACATAATCTCAACGAAAATGACAATGCGGAAAGAATAAAAACGCTACAATGAGCAAAACAATGTAGTTTTGTAGGTAGTTGAACAAATTTTCTGTCTGTAAAACTCATAAAGCTAGTTTATGGTGCTGCACTTTAAATTGTCACATTAAATAAAGATGGCAGCCTGCTGCAGTCTTATATTTTTTATCTAGTACGTTTTTATGCGATGTGTTAATAAAAGAATTTCGTACAATAATATTATCTTGGAGTAAGGGTTTATTTTTTTATTATTTTACTGTTATAGTCCATCCCTAATCTCCTAGAAAGGAGGCCTGAGTCCCAGCAGTGGGGTCATTATATGCTGATGATGAAACATGGTAAATATCCCACATTTAAAGTTAATACTAATGTTAGATAGATGTCATGATCCATGGTCAGTTTATAAACCTACTTATGACTCTCTGAGACAGGAAGTCGACTTCGATTCAGTTGGGAAAAAGCGACGCAGATGGTGAATTTAAAGAAATGTCACAAAGCAGCAATATTATTAAATAACAGATTTAGAAACTCCATGACAACGGATAGATGAGTGAGAAGGGTCGAGCAAAGGTTGGCTTCAGTGGCTCAGTCATGTGGAAATGTTGTGGGAAAGGCGATTAACCACAAAGGAGTTTCTTCAAATTTCGGAGGTGGAAAAGGAACGTGTGTAAAGCACGTTAAACACATTACCCAATACGATGTTTTTGAAAACATCTGAATGCGCTTTTATTATAGTTAGGATGAGGTCAAACGAGCGTAATTTTGTGAGTGTCAGTCGCAGAATTTCTGTCGATAGAATAGGGATGTTTACTCACTTAAAAAAATATAATTGTAATTAGTCCGTCTGTTAGATTATCGAAAAATATTGGATACGTATTTTTTTGTTATATCAAATCAATAGAAATTGACTAAGATAAAACGCGTCAAAGTATTGAGTGGGGGGGTCGTGACGTCACTCACCGGTAAAGAATGTCATACTAATGTCTTAGAAAATTACGTCACACGAGTTTTTAAAGCACTGTATAGTCTTCATTGTTTGTTTAATTGAAAAAAGAAAAAATACGTGTGCAATCTTTTTTGGAAATCTACCTGACGGACTAATGAGATATTTTTTGTTAACTACCCTATCCTGCTGCATTAGGTTTCATATAAAAGTCCTATTTGATTCACACGGCGACGCAAAATGAGTTGTCTCAACACAACACACACAATTTCTGCTACTTACGACTCACAAAATTACGCTCATCTGGCTTCACCCTAAGTTAGTTATTTACATAACTAAAAAACGAGTGAAAAAACTGAAAAGCGTTATGATTTTCAGTTTTTTCCGTCGGGATTTTTTAGTTTTTTAACTAGTATTTTTTCCATGGGGTATTTAGTAGTGGCCCGGAGTTTGGAAGTTGAAAGCACGTTAAGCCGTTGGTCCTGCGCCTACCCGTTCTCCAGTTACACGATAGTCCGACTTTTAGAGTAAAGGGTTTTTCCATGACAAAAGATCTATCGACATCAACACTCCTCATGACTTAAATAAACTTGTCCTCTAATCCTAGAAGCGTAAGCTATAAAAACCTCACAACTCCATTAAGCCGAACGAAATTAGGTCCAACTCCCACCATATTTTTAAAAAATCCGTTTCGTTTCGCATTCCACCAGCGCTAGTTTGAGCTTAACACTAACTTAAACTTAATTACAGCTAAAACCGAGTGAATGACGGATACTTTGAAGCTTTAGCACTGCATAATAGTTCGCTCAAATGTTTTCGTCTGCAACTGTGTTAAAATTCAAGAGGTTCCGAATAACTTTCGGTTTGGTTCGAGTAACGAAGCTGGGTGGGTATGGTTCGTTATTTTTAGCAGAGGGGGAGGGGATGTAGTTTTATTTGTTTGCATAATATTGAGTTGGTTGTCTTCGTGATCTTGGCCTACTTTATGTGCGGCAACACAGGTATAGTAGCGCTACTGTACCTACGACTCATTTACAAATAAAATATTATGCAAATAATCGAAGAAGAATGTCTATCGATTATTCTTTTTACTCGACTGCGGCGAAGCCCAAAAGGAGGGTTATGTGTTTGATCTGTATGTGTGTATGTCCGTTTGGTTTGTTCCCTCATAACTCATAAACGGATTTGAATAAAATATGCGTCGTTAGATATGTTTTAATGGCACGAGTGTCACTGGCTACATTAAAATAGTGGATTTCGGGAGCCATATCACGAATTTCATTACCATCGAGTAAGTAGAGTACCTACTAGTTTATTTGGTTAAAAAAGTTTTCGCGTTGGTTCCATATCAATTTCTGTACTTGTACTTTATTTAGTGTCCTTTTAACAGACTTATTTTTCTTTGTCGTCTATAAATGACGTGCTCACAACTTCTGGTAACAGTGTAAAATTGATAATTACTTTTTTATGATGTGTGCGAGATGCCACAAATTAAAAGGGTAAAATAAAAGCGTTTTTACTAAAAAATAACCGACTTCAAAAAAAAATTTTTCTTATAAATGTTAAATAACTTTTATACTTTCTCTCGAACAAGCAAACAGAAGTCAAAGTTTTTATCTTTCCGAAAATAGCTAAAAACAGCCAAATAATGTCGAAATGTACATTTTTTTATGTATAAAACTTCATTCAGACACACTGAAGAGAGTGTAAGCTGCATTTCCACTTAGCGTTCTAAATAGTTCAAGCAGCTGTTTGCGCAAAAACATGTTCGTTCAACGTAACCACATTTATTTACTGTATGAGCGTGGTTCACTTAAAACACTTTGTGAACACGTTACTGGTGAATAAGAAGAATTACTCGTACTAAACCTCTTGTTTGTTACCTGGCAGAATTTTCATAGGACTTGTAAAATTTTCAATTTTCAAACAATATCTTCCATCACCATCTCTGGTCCAGTTGAAAACCAAAGTTGGGCAACAGTTTGCTGTACTAAGCCTATTACGCGCAGCCGTGAGGTATTTTATTTTCTGTCCGTTCCAAGGCCTGTGCAAAGTGTTATTGGGTTTTTACATCAGGAATTTCTCAATAGCCTTAGGGTCATGGATTTCTACCAGTTTGATGGCAAGAGGCCTGTCCCTTTACTACATCGCCTGCTTAGCAGGGACTTAAAACACCTTCATAAAGGTTACAGAATTATAAGTGTTGCATGTTGAATTGGTAACAGAATCAAATATGTAACATTTTTATATTCGTTTTCAATGTGTTAACCCAAAACTCTTACTAAATGTAACCGTAACATATCTGTAACAGATATAAAAGTGTTAACAGTGTTAATAAGTGTAACAGGTCTTACATTCTTATCGCCACGCGTTGTTGCCGTACTGTGCTTACTACTTATACCTAAAGCTATACTAAAACTAATTAATTCAGTTACACATATTAACACTTATTAACACATATAAAAGGTTACAGTTTGATTCGGTAACATTATTGTATCTGTTACATTTAAAAGTGTTTTTCTATTAAAACTGTTATAAAAACAGTGTTAAAACACTTAATTACGGTTACAGTTAGAGTCTTTTCCCAACTGTGTTGGGGTCGGCTTTAAACCTAACTGGATGCAACTGCGACTGCCTATCTGACCTCCTTTATCCAGTTAAAACTGGGTAATACGATACCTACCTTTCTTTAAGGGACCTAACTGACGTAATGTGGGTATAATAATGGATACAGCTAAGCCTAAACTTACACGCCTGACCTTACCAACACTGGTAAATATTAAATGAGAATTAATTTAAGATTAGCCATTAATCTCGCCATCTAATAATAACACCAACTGAATATTTAAATATCAAATCAAGCAAATCCAAATAGAATATTAATTTTAAATTTTTATATTACAGAAAACAGAAATCACGTTTTAGGCCGGAAATTAAAAGCCAATAGCCTGAAAACGCGTACCACGGACAATCGCACTCAGCCGCTGGAAAAAAAACTGCGCTGTGTGGCGATAGGGCACGTATGAAGCTGGGTTCCGTAGAGTTTTTTTAATACACTACGTGGAACACGTGTAGCCTTTGTTTGTCGGAAAAATATCTGATAGGAAGTTAACTGACCGATCGTTCAGCAAATAGTAGGTAGTATTTGTAGATCTTTGATTCATATATGTTACCAGTAGTTAGTACCCAAAAGATTTACAACATATCTTACTGCGATTGTCGTAGCAGGCGGCGTTCTGTGGTTTCTGCCACCAAGGGATACATGATTTTAATGAGTATGGGTATAAAGTATATAGCTATGTAGGTACATGGCTACAAACGGTTCGGATATAGTAATTTAAGTCTATTGAAATTCGAAACTCAAACAAAGGTTTCTTCTATCTTTTCCTATTTAAACTTTACATGAAAAAAATCTTCGTACTGGTATCGCTTAAGGAACTCTAAAAAAACTGATGTTAGCAAGGGACATCACAGGAAATGAAATGGTCTGGTCGACCGAGGCGCAGACATGTTAGAATCAATATGGCTGAAGGCGTATGAATTATTCCGAAAATACGGTATATTTTTTTCTTTTTCTACGTACTTCTGTTTGACTGGCATAAGGGTATGTATGTACCGTACCTATAGTATGTGTTTTTGACATAGACGCATAGAGATAGTTTTGTGTTGACATTTCAAATTATCACAAAAAAGTATTGGTGCATTTAGTGGCCAAAATTAATAAGTTATTAGTGTATAATCGTTGAATTTTTGCGGATTAATAATTTTGTTACACTTATTTGTATGTCATTAAATAAAAAAATATCACGCCCTTAATCCCTGAAGTTCCAGGCAGAGGTGTACCCATTTTTACACCCACATTTTACAAGGTTTAGTACGTGTAATAAGGGTCGAGCCTATAAATTGTTAACACCTGGGCACAAATCCAGACTAACTTTTTGCTCGACCCAGGAATTCAACCACTGACCTTTTGCTCAGCAGTCGCGCGCCCAGCCACTAGACCAACAAGCTAAATGAAATTCACAAATCAACCTTCTCAATTAATTAATTAACTTATGAAATTTAATTACTAAATTATTCACCAATAAATCACGACTATTGACCCTTCTACCACACGTTCGACCTTTTATTTTCCACAAAAAAGCGAGAATATCACTATCACTAATAAAACAATGTCCTCCGCCGCGTCTGCCTGTCTGTCAGTTCGCGATCAACCCAAAATCTACTGCAACAATTTTCATGCTGTTTTCACCGAAGGATAGAGTAATTTTCGAGGAAGGTTTAAGTATAGTATAATTTACAGACATCCACGCAAGCGAAGCCGCGGGCATCAGCTAGTTTGATATATTTGTGCAAGGAATGAAGGAACCGTTCGCATCGATGGCTGGTTCAAAGGTGGCTATTGTACGAGAGAGCGATCGACAGCAGTTTCATTACATCCCACAGTCTAGCCCTTGTATAATTAATCAGAGAATAGTGCTGGGACATTTCATTATCGGTCGTTCAGACGTTCGATGTGATTTTTGGGTGAAATCTACAAGAATCTTGTAAAGAGGAACGATTTGTTTTAAACGAATAAACTCAAGAACTACTGGAATGATTTCAAAAAAAGCCTTTACTATTCGAATACTATAATTATAATGATTGAAAACGAGATATTTACCATGCTTACTCTAGTTTCGAGATCTCGATATTTCGGCGCTGTAACAAGCACCATGATCACGAATAAACGGAAGTCATTGCGGGTGAACGTTTATTAGCAGACAAAACGGTCTATATCCCTCTTTCTTGTTTGTTTCACTCGTTCTTTCGTGACCATCTCAGTTTAAAAACATATACTATAATTATTATCCTTAAATAACATAAGCTACATTGAAAGTTACACCGACGCTAAAACGGTTACCACGTTTTCTGTATCATCATCAGCCTATAATGTTCCCACTGCAGGGACTCAGGCCTCCTCCCTAGGAGAGGGATGGGCTATAATCCACCACGCGGGCCCAGTGCGGGTTGGTAGATGTCACATGTCTTTGAATTTTTTGATTCTTAGACATGCCGGTTTCCTCACGATGTTTTCCTTCACCGTTTTGAGAGCAGCGGTGATGAAATAAATTACACAAAGTAATGCGCCTGCCAGGATTCGAAACCACGACTTACTGTTCGTAAGTCGGGGCCGACACCACTGGGCCACCGCTGCTCCTTGTTTTCTGTATATCATTCTTAATTACTATCCCTCATAGAAATTCATAGCTAATTAAACTTAGAAGGCCGATGTCACTCCATATAACATCAGATATCTGCCAATGAAAGCCCCGTCAAAATTGGTACTGCCTTTAAGGAGATTAGTCGGATCAAGTAGACAGACAAAAGTTAAAAATAAAATGTTTTTTTTTGTAATAATTTGTAAAACCTAAGTACCGTATTAACTTTTATTAAAGCATTTAGTAGAAAGCTGTTATTTCAACATTACAAACAGACACTTTTTTATCATCAAATAACCCCTCCCGCTCTTGGGCAGAGCGAAAGGGAGTGTCAGACTTCTACTGACTAAAAACCACCCATGTTCCTTCTTAGCCCTATATGTCGAGGCCGCGGTGACTAGTGTACAACCCGTAGCCCCGACGGGCATAAACAGACACTTCATGAACAATTACAAAAGTTTCTTCCCTATCGATATCGAGACCTACCTTTCCCACCGTCCCCACCCTACTGCGGTCGTGTGAGTGGTTTCGGCACGTGTTAACTACGAACAAAAGATTGGGATAACCCCATTTATCTCGAGAGAGGCTTGTGCCGTGCGCTCCTACAAATTAAACACACATCAAAACCCTGTTATGGCATGGAGGGTTAAATTAGATTTTCGTCACTATCTCCTCAAACATCTTTAGTCAGGAGTCATGTTTTATGCCTTAAGCCTAGTGTTTTATGAGGCTGCCTTTTATCGCTACAGTATAAGCCTAATGCATGTCTGTACTTAGGCTACGTTCTTAATTAGTACAAAATGATACACGGCTTTTAGGTACATCTCTTTGAGATAGGCGACAATGGTTTCGGCTTAAATATTCGTACATTTACAGTTCATAGTATCTGATGTTAGGATTTAGGTAAATTGAATTAGTAACTTGATACGAAACTGAGCTGTTTTGTTCTAGGTGCTCAATTTGTTCTTGGAACTAAACATTATTTGAATTAATTTTTCATTAATCGTCGTAATTTGAAGACATATTGTGAGCTCGTGGCTTAATAAGAACTGCCACTCGGGTCGATCTTTAGGTTAAGCTGCGCTTGCCTAGGTCGATCGGTGGATGGGTGACCGCCCATTACATACCGAGTTTCCTCCGTGCCTCGGAAAGCACGTTAAGCTGTTGGTCCCGGGTGCCATATAGATCTTTGGCAGTCGTTACGGTTAGTCAGTGACCTGAAAGTCTGACATCCAGTCTTACCAAAGGGTATCGTATTACCTAGTATTAACTGGGTTGTGGAGGTCAGATAGGCAGTCGCTCCATGTAAAATACTGGTATTCAGCTGCATCCGGTTAGATTGGAAGCCGACCCCAATATAGTTGGGAAAAGGCTAGGCAGATGATGATTGTGACATCTACCAACCCGCACTGGGCCCGCGTGGTGGATTATAGCCCTTCCCCTCCTAGAGAGTTTTTTAATTAAAATACAGATACAAACTACTATCAGAAGGACGACGACGGCGACACAACTAATAGGTACATATATCCAGTATAACATGGCCTTGCTCTGTATACATTTTCCGCACAATGTGATGATCCGCATAAACTCATTTTGTATAGCATGACATGTTCGTCGCACGTACCACGCAACATTTTTCTGTTCCAATACCTACGAATTTAGTTCCATGCAAATTATACAGACACAACAGTTCTAAATTGAAAAGCTTAAGCTCGCGGCTTTGACTCTATTTTTAGGGTTACGTACCCAAACAGTACCCTATTACTAAGACTTCGCTGTCCGTCCGTCTGTCTGTCACCAGGCTGTATGTCGAAAACCACCATAGCTAGACAGTTGAAATTTTCACAAATTATTATGTATTTCTGTTGCCGCTATAAAACAACAAAATGAAATAAATATTTAAGGGGCTCAATAATATTTTCAGGGCTCATAAGTACAACAATGTTTTTTTTGCCGTTTTGGTACGGTACCCTTCATGTGCGAGTCCGACTAACACTTGACCAGTTTTCTTTATTCTGATGTTTAAACTATGTGGCCTTTTTTTTTTTTTTTTTTTTTTTTTTTTTTTTTTTTTTTTTTTTTTTTTTTTTTTTTTTGGTGGGTGTAAAATCATCGAATAACCCCTCCCGCTCTTGGGCAGAGCGAAAGGGAGTGTCAGACTTCTACTGACTAAAAACCACCCATGTTCCTTCTTCGCCCTCTATGTCGAGGCCGCGATAACCGTTGGACTACCCGCGGCCCCGACAGGCGTCGGCCCTTTCGGGCCCCTCCCATGTTGCTGACATCTCTTTGAGGCGCGCGTGGAACACGAACGCGCCGTCGACACGGCCTGTTTTCGTCGTGAGACGGACGGACGGCGAGTTAGCCCATCACTCACCGTCCACAGGCCCGCGTCTACGGTGGCCGGAGGTCATCGCGGGACCCCCGACGCCCGGAGCGCCTCCCGCGGCGGCTGGGACGAGAGGTTCTCTCCCTCTCGCGTTCCGCCACCTCCTTCGCCAGCATCACTGCTTCGCAGAAGGAGGCGACGGCGTCCCATTCCTCCTCGCCCCGGACCATGGCTTGCACCAGGGCCGGGCGCGAGAGGTCGCCGCCGCCGATCGCCGCCACGAGAACACGGCGGGGCTCCGCCCAAGCGGGGCACACCTCCACTGTGTGCTCCACCGTGTCCTCCGGCCGATCCTCGCAATGGTGGCATCCGGGCGTTTCCTCCCGCCTGATTCGGTGCAGGTACCTCCCGAAACAACCGTGTCCGGTGAGGACCTGCGTCAGACGGAAGGTGAGGGCGCCGTGGCGCCTCTCAAGCCACTCCTCAAAGAGGGGACTTACCGCCACTATCGTGGCGTGCCCTGCACGGGGTTGCGACAGTCGCTGTCTCCATGCCGCCATGAGATCGCACCGGAGGTCTGTCCGCCGCGCAGCAATTTGCCGCGGCAGCGGAGTGACCCCCCGGCGCAGCGCCTCCGCGCGCCATTGATGCAGGCGCGCGAGGACTATCGCCTCCAGATCCCACGGCGGCAATCCGGCAAGGAGGTTCGCCGCTTCGCGGGAGATCGTGCGGTACCCCCGTACCGTCCTCACGGCCATGACCTTTTGGGGCACGTTCAGGTAGTGGGCGGCCCGCTTCCTCAAAGCAGGCGCCCACACCGGCGCCCCGTAAAGGGCCATGGACCGCACGATCCCCGCGTAGAGCCTCCGGCAGGAGGCATTTGGCCCCCCCAGATTGGGCAAGAGCCACCTAAAGGCAGCCCCGGCCCGCTCCAGTCTGGGAGCCAAACGTCGGAAATGCTCCACGAAGTTCCACCGGCTGTCGAGGACGAGTCCTAGGTACTTCAAAGTACACTCGACGCCGATGGGAACCCCTCCCACCATTAACTGGGATCCCGACGGCAGCGCATTCCCACGTCCATGGAAGCCCATGGCCTCCGACTTGTGAAGCGCCACCTCGAGACCCAGCTGCCGGATCCTCTCTACGACTATCGCAACCCCGCGTGTCAAGTTGTCGGCCGCCGCCTCGTACGACCCACCCTGAGCTAGCACCAACGTATCGTCCGCGTAGCAGACTACGCTGACGCCGCTAGGGAGGTCGGCGCGCAGCACCCAGTCGTAACCGATGTTCCACAAGGGCGGCCCCAGAACCGATCCCTGTGGAACACCGCACGACATCTCTCGCCGGTTCCACTGTCCGTCTTGACCAGGGTAGATGACAGCCCTGTCTGTCAAATAGTCCCCGACCACACGACGAAGGTAGGTCGGCACCCGGTGAAACTATGTGGCCTGCTGTAAAATTTCATTAAACATTATTCAGTCGTTTTTACGTGAAAGATTAACAAACACTTTCGCATTAAAGTATATTATTGTAGGTATCTATTAAATAAAGTGAGATAAGACTGACCTAGAAATAAAACACTAAAAATTTTAACGTTATTGCCAAAATCTACATGTATTACCTACCTACTCCGATAGCAGCACAAAGACCTCTTCCACATAAATAGACACAGATCGATGAACTAGAAAAATATTATTAAATGTGGGTAGTTTATTTATCTTAGGGGCCCAGAGTGAGGGTGTTGTTTCTATTAATAGATTAGTATCGCCAGGTGACACCTGGGTACAAAACGTCTGTCATATCGATAAGTTCATGTTGTGATTCGGGAGAGTTCTTTAGAAGATTTGGATGAGGACAGCTGTATACTTAAAAATCTCTAAGATTATTGCGAGTCAGTAAACCGTATCGATCTACTTTTACTCCACCCCATGCATATAAGTATGTGTTTTTGTGATTGAATTTTTGTAACCTTACTAACATAGTTTTTAAGTTCCAATTGTTACTAACCATTGTGGATCTCTGTAATCTGACATTGAAATTAAATTAAATTAAATTAAATAAGTAAACATTGGTATATGCATTTTTCTAAATGTATAATGTATTCTGTTTTTTTTTTCTATTAAATAAGAAAATACGATTAGTATTGAGGACTCTGACGTACATATTCATTAAAAACCCCACACAAACCCCGACAATGCGTTTTGTTTTCAAGCATAGACAATGTGTGGGTTGCCATAATGATGTGTAAAAAAGTAAACAACTACTGCTGACGTAAACATCATCTAGACTTATGTAATACTTGAACAGCCGCACACCTGTGATCCCCGATCATTAAGTATATGTTTACGTCTCATGTAAAAGGGATCAGGGACCATTGCCATCAACCGGCCACAAATCCTGACTCTGTGGTTGCTAATTACTTACTGAGAAATTCCTAACGGAAGAACCCAAGAACACTTCTCCCGACCTGAAAAATCGCACGTCACACTTTGCGACCACTAGACCAACAAGGCAGTCTGTTTTTATCATGCCGATTAAATAAATATTTTGGTTCAGATTATAAAATTATGAAGCAAAATTAGCAAGATAATGCTCAATGCTATATATTGCAATCAGCGCCATCTACCAAATGTAGCAGGAACTTTTACAGCCTCTAGAAAGTTAGACACGTGCAATGTTGGTCGAAGTTACTTCAAGCGTACCTCCAGTTGTTCTGTAACGTGGTGCTCTTGTTAGTTCGACACATACTTACTAGATGGCGTTGCTCTTAATTTCGATTGAAAAAAATCGTCTAATAAATTAAATTAAATCTGATATGACGTAATAACTATTAAATAGATTATGTGAAATAATGTAAAAAAAAAATTGCCTTACTTAAATTATTTTCTTTTTGTTTCAGATTGCCCTCGACCAACGAACGAATAATTCCTCCAAAATTAGTCAGATCAAGTTCCTAGTAGTTTAGTGTAGTATAAAATGTACAATTCCAATGAATTCCTGCATAGTGCTGGCGTCAGCCGGCACATGCAAGCGACTGGGGAGACACCATCGCAAAAGACAAGCATGAAACGTCGATCTTGCGAAGTCCCTTTAGGCGACATTTCCTCAAACAATTTCAAAGTCTCCCTAGGTGACCTTAGTTCGAATGAGGGTCCAAGCTACGACTGTCGATCTCTGCGTTCGGTAAAATCCGAGGATTCCCGATCTGTTCGAAGCTACCGGCCAATAGATAGTCGTAGTTACAAGAATTTTCGGTCATCATTGGCTGATATTTCGGGGTACTCGTTGTCTAGGCCTCCTAGCTATGACCAGCTGTCGCGAAGGTCTTTAGTCGAAGGGCCTGATGGGCAGGGCATCACGTCGAGTATCGAAGGTGTGCTGTGGTCGGATGAAGAGGAAACGGAATACTTCTACCATGAAAATATTACGTCAGCGTGGAACGAAGGTGAGTGACATTGATGTTTTATCCTATAATGTTCCCACTGGTGGGACATAGGCCGTCTTTCTAAGAGAGGGAATGGGGTATACACGAGCTCAGTGCGGGTTGGCGGATGTCACGATATCAAATTTTTGCTTCTAAGACATTTCGGTTTCTTCTCTATTTTTTTCTTAACCGTTTTGAGAACAATAATGAAATTTGTTACACAAATTAATTACGCCTGCCTGGCTTCGAACCCACGATTTTACAGTGCCACCACAGGGTGACCGCCGGTCGCCACTGATTTTCTATCTATAACTAAAACCTAATCGTCGCGTCGGTTCCATACTCCTACAGTTAACATAGTTAAGATTACCATACTCTGCTAACCCACGAATATAGACCAGAAACGTTTTCATGTTTCATAATCCATTTTTCAGACTAAATTCTTATATCTGTCTATAGCCATCAACAGATCCACACTAAAAATACCTTTTAAAACATCTAAATCTTAAATCGACAAAAACACACAACGCCAATTCGTGCACACAGAACTATAAGGAAGTCCCAAAAATAACCTCAACCAAGATTCCCGATCATACCTTGAAGTTCAGTGACCTTTCGAGATCGGTGATCAATGACCGACATTACCATAATTACGGCTCCGTAATGCATCGATGTAATATTGTAGCAATGTTAGTAAACATTTTTGGTTTGATTTGTAACTTGGTACAGTCACAGACCTGCAAAATTGCATGGATACCCTTAATATGTATTTTCCTGTGAGCGTTTATAATCGTTACCTACATAGTTTACGTTATGTGGCGTCATTTCTCGCCTCACACGATTTCAGTTCTAAATTCAATAGGGTATATTTTAAAAGATTAAAAGAGTAACCTTTGGAGTTCTTGCCGGTTCTTCTCCTTAGGAATCGACCAATGCACCGAACCGTGCCCCTTTTTACCGACGTTTTATAAGTGCCCATGTAGGCCTATGTGAAATAAAAATATTTAGATTTTGATTTTTTTTGTAAAAAATCTAATTAGTCCGTCAGATATATTTTCAAAAAATGGACACGTATTTTAACTGTCTTGGATCCCGCAACGAAATACAAAACATAATAATAATAAATTGTATCGTGTATGTTGTATGTTATTGTGTTGTTCGTATTGTGTAATTTTATTTTATTATGTAACAATTATGGGTTTTTGCCTGAATTAAATTAATTTTATTTTTATTTATTTTTTTATTTTATAATAGCAGAGTATTAGAAAAGAATAGCGGAGGAGTAAGAAAAACATAATTTTCACTTCCCTCCATATCAGCAGAAGACAGAACAGGACAAGGCCAATAGGCACACAGGGACGTACAACTGGGATAAGCTCAGTTAATAAGAAGAAGTAGGGATTGCCAGCCTTCTACTTAACACTTAAACCACCCATGTTCCTTCTTAGCCCTTTGTGTCAAGACCGCGCTATCTCTTCCAAACAGTCCGCAGCCCTGATAGGTTTTATTAAGACACGTAGTGTAGTGTTAGTAACAAAATCCCTAAGCTCATGTTGTATATGTGTGTACCACACACATAACGAAGTTCTCAAGAATCATAACAAGCCAAAGAAATAAAACGAATCATGGCTTACAAAAATATCTCTTATTCAACAAGATACAAACTCCACCACTAAGTAATGGATGCAGGCACCATAATTTAAAAGAAAGCCCCATCCTTTTTCCTTTTATTAACGTAACGAGTAACACTAGTTTTTTATATTCGATTCCTGATGGTGCTTTTTGTATGACTTCCGACAATAATGTTGACCACGTTAATACGTGGGTTCTGTTTTATCGAAGTGCATGATATTGAATATTTAAGGGGTATATGCGGCAAATCTCTCTCTTTTCAGATTTCTACTTGGAAGTTGGGTTAACACTTAAGAGCGCTTTCACAATAGCGTTTGTCCAGCGTAGGAGTTCGAAAAACGTATGCGCGGCGCAGACGGCGCGATCACGGGGCGCATGCGTCGCGTTGTTGCGGCGTTTCCTTTGGAGTCAATGCAACGCTGCGCTACCTCGGCGCGGACGTCACACAATTGCGACAGCTTCTATCGCTTGTACATGAATTCGCAGTAACCAGGCGCATGCGTCGCGCACTTGCGGCGCTAACGCAACGTTGGCATTTACTCTTGTACTGACGCCGCGACGCTTGCGCCGCGTAGTCGCGCCGTCTACGCGGCGGCTAGTGAGAAGGCGCTCAAATGCCTAAGTTCATACGAGTATTATTAGGCACGTTGTGGGAATTTTAACTCTTGGCGCTTCATCAGAGTTCATTAATATAGTCATGTGAAAACGACCATAACAGTGACAATATTCATAATCAATTGTCAGCCGCCCGCATACTAAATCTAGCTGCTATCAGCAATTGAGCAATAAGCTATATCTCTGCCTAAAATAAAGTAAATTACTGGAGCTTGAAAGTCCCTCAATGACGCACAACATATTCAAATTGGACCTAATTTTAGTATTCATTTATGTTTGATCTTATTTTAAAGACTCAGATTTACAGTTTTTGTTTTAAAACACCGCAAAACAAGACCTGTAGGGTCGCTAATCCACTAATAACACTTATTATCCACAACATAACTTAAAAATATAATAACGACGATGACGAAAATATGGGTTCCCACCAAAACACATCTCCGAACCGACTCCTGCGCATCGGGCTATCATTTTGCGATTCTGCATGGTGTTTTAACCAAATTATACCGGCATCGGCCACGTTTCGGGTCTCCCGAATAAAGCACGAGTATCTTTCGGCATGTTTAAGTGGCTCCGATTATAAAACCTGTTTCGTTTTGTTTATTTACCTTGAAGTTTCTTTCGTACCTCCGAAAGCACCTTTAGCTGTTGGTCCCGGCTGTCTTTGACCGTCATAATAATTTAGTTAGACAGTGGCCCGCAATTCTGACAACCAGTCTTACAAATAAGTATCATATTGCACGGTACTAACTGGGTTGTAAAGGTCAAAAAGACAGTCGCTCCATGTAAAATACTGGTATTTAGCTGCATTATGTTAGACTGGAAGCTGACCCCGAAAGTTGAAAAAGGCTAGGCTGATGTAGATATTTACCTTGGAGTAAATATCGTGTGTAGAGGACCTTCTCTCGTTGGGCTGCGGGATGTTGTATGAGATACCGCGGCCTTGACATATAGGGCTAAGAAGGAACATGGGTGGTTTTTAGTCAGTAGCAGTCTGACACTCCTTTTCACTCTGCCCAAGAGCGGGAGGGGTTATTTGATGATGACCCCCAAAAAAAAGGTCCTTCTCTCGCTTGCGGCTAGTTTAGTTATAACTAAAGAAACTGATGAAAAATAATGTTATTTGTAAGTATAGCTCATTTTACGACCAATTTAAAAATGAAATAATCCTGTAAAATGTTCCCTACAACTTCGTTATCGTAATAAAATCAAGAATTTGCCACAGATACGGTTTTACGACGAAATAATGATATAGCCATATTTCGCGAAAATAAAGTATTTCAGGAAGTATTTCGTCTCTGAATATTAATCTGCTAAAAGTCTTCGTGGATCATTAGTATGATTTTATGAACAAAGATAAGATCTATTGAATAATAAAGACGGTAATGGGTCATCATCACCCTCGTTTCCTGGAAGTCGGTAGGCATTTGGTCGATCCCGTTAAACCGGATTAGCCAATGCATGACCGAATTAAGTATCTACAAAGTAACAAACTTTTAAACATTAACTTTGGTAGAAGAAACAGATTTTTGCAGTGACAGGGACAATAATTATATTATAATAGTACCTACATTATGGGACAAATGTGTAATGTTGATGATTACCGCTGAGGCGCCATTGAGACCCGAGCCGTTAGGTGGGGGTCTTAAGAGAGCCGAGGAGTGTAATCATCAATACACACGTGTTCCATACGACGTTTTTCAACACAATCGATTCCTAGATCGGGTTTGTGGGTATTAGCAGCCACGAAGTCTAGTGCCCGGTTGATAGCAATGGGCTCATACCCACACGCTTACTACACGCATAGACGCACACACAGTACATTTTAATGCCAATTTTTTAGACTCTCACTCTCGGCTATCTTTTCTCAATATTTATTTTTGTGTCCTTTGTAATTGGCGTATTGTTTTGTAATAATTTTTAGTTATGTTACTGTAAGCTCTGAAGCTACCTTTCATAAATAAAAAAAATAACTTAAAAATAACTGTGGGAGTAGATAATATTAGGTAATACTCTTCGAATACAAATTTTGAAAACAACTGACCAAAATATCCACTGTTTGCTACAATTTGCCAAAAAAGGATGCATCAGTTGCTACGACAGCAAAACGTTTAAACAAAAACAATTAAATACGGAGAAAACCTGCTACCCTGCGATAGCCTTTCTAGGCAACATACATAAAGCTCTATAAACAACCCAGCTTCCTGCAGATTGCATCTTGATCGATGTACAGAGTCGGGGGACAGGCACTAATTGAGGACCTATCAATGAGACTACCGTGCTGAATCAACTTTCTTGTTCTCATCGACCTTTTTGTAACAGAACGATATTTCCCTAAGTCATTTGATTTTGAAGGATGTTTTATAAATGATATTCAGCATGACAAATAATATGAGAAAGCCTGTGTGCTTGAAGATATTATCAAAGAAGTTCTTGACAGCATTCAAACTTTCAAAGGCTTATAACTGACAGGAGTAAGGTAACAATTAGGCGTTTTTTGCATTTCACTGCTGGGTAAAGGCCTCCCCTAACTCCTTAAAAGTGCTCTTTTCCTGAGTCACCTCGATCGAAAAATTATATATAAACTAAATATTTACAAAACAAGGAATAAATTAGGATTAAAAATAAAATCACACTGTACCTGTAATCCCAGGCCATAGGAAGCGTTAGGCAGAGGTGTACCTAGTGTTCACCAGTTATGTTTAAGTCTCACGTAAAGGGAGCCAGCCTATTGCCATCTACACAAACCCGGACTTCGTAATTGCTACGTACAAATTTCTGATGAAAAAGCCAATAACACTTTGCCTGATCAGGGAATCAAACACAGATCCTCACCACCAAAATAATATATCCAACAGTGTGGTCTTCTGAAACATTTCTCTAAATAATTGGTTAATAGCTACAGTACCGTTAAACGAGGTGTATAGAAAGAAACGCAGGGGTGAACAGTGTAAACACTTTGAGTGGGATTTTAACGTTGCATTAATATGATTATGTTGTCAAAAAGGTATCTAAATTATTAAGTTAAAATAAGAAAATAAAATAGACTACTTGTTGGTAACATTTCAAATTGATTTAATGTTAAAATCTCTCTCAAACTTTTGTCTATATTCATCCCTGCGTTCCTATTCACCCCGTTTAAGAGAAAAGACCCCACTATTTATGAACCCAAAGCTCTTAATAACTCATTTGAAGATAATCTATCAATAAATCTCTCATCTACTCCCAATCCAAGCTAATTTCAAACAAAAAGAAATCTCACACAACGACACAAAGTACCACTAACCACGGGTGGTCCCAATAAATATCGAGTAAAAAGTCGCTCTATAAGTAATAGGACACTAAAAACTAGCATATGAATTAACTGCTAGTTACAAGCTAAATGTGCAAGTCTTGACCAGTAACGTAGAAAAAGTAATGGGCACGTAGCCGGTACTATTTGCCCGTAAAAGACACTTTATGTGTGATAAAATTAAGGAAATATGGCGATTTTTATTTAGCCTATGAAATAGCACGTTCTTGCAGATTCTTTTGTATTATCAACACTTTTACAATGTTAACTGTCAACGGCCTGTTAGGGTGTGTTCTGAATATTCTATTTTAATTATATTCTCATGTCAGTAATCATGCTTCTGCCCTCATCTTTATTTATGTGGAGACGGAACAGCATGCCTTATTCTTCTTTTTTGTAATGGTCTTCTTGTTGGTATTCAGATTGTTTGATCTTTTATCTTTTTCAGTCGACGCATCACTCTATTTTGCTTCTCATAGATATATTTAAATATCTTAATGATTCCCAAATCAAATTCAAAATTCTTTTTTGCTGAAAAAAATAACGGCACATGAGAGCTCAGCGTGCTCAACTGAGCAGAGAGGTCGGATTGATGTGGAAAAGATTTCAATACCAAACTATCATGATTCTCGATCCAATTTATACAAATAATATATTTTCTATCTAGTGTCACATAGTAAACTCACAAGCAATAGAGATCTAATTGGCACAAGAGAGTGCGTCTGAGACTTGACAGATAAATCGGAATTAATACGATCATTGAGAGTTAATTGAACGTTGTTCGATTCGCCCACTTGGTAGAGAAAATTGCGCTGTAATTGTGTTCGTAGTTAATAAGTAAAGTGACTAGTTAGAGGGAAATAAGAGAAAAGCTTCAAGTTTTTTTTGCTTATGACTGTGAATGGTAATATAGGTGGTATTTAATGGAAAAAGCATGAGACGGACGCAGAAGGACAAACACTGCCCTGTTTAGTAATTTCTTCATAAAAGCTCAGGTGCGTAGTACTCGTTACAGCCGTGAGCGAAAGTATGCGGATCCCAAATGAATTTCACTGGAATAAGTTCAAAAGAATATAGATTGTCAATATATGAATGACTAGCTTTTGTCGTTGTTGTTTGTTCGTATGTTGATTTTCCATACATACTTTGCCCCCCCCCCCCCTTTTCACCCCCTTGGGGGTTGAATTTTGAATAATCTTTCCTTTGTGGATTCCTACGTCATTAGAGGAACACGTGTGCGAAATATTAAATTTGTAGCCTTAAGGGTTTGGACTGCGCTTTGATCCTCAGTCAGTCAGCTTTCAGCCCACCTTACACTATGGACAAAGCCAATTAATTACCCATTAATTTCCGTAAACAAAATAATCTCTTATCTTTGTTTTAAAACTTTTAAAGTACTTTAAATGTTGTAGCTAAGTGTCATTGATAAGCTCTATCAGTAAGGCGACTGATTGCGCTAATCAAGTAAAAGGAACTATAAAATGATAGCGGACGCGAACCCGTTAATAATTTTTATGGTAAATACTTTCCTGTGTTTAAACTGTTTTCTCTTGAAGGGTGTAGAAGCAGCCCGTCGGGGTTGCGGGTTGTTCACAGGTTACCCCGGCCTCGACATATAAGGAACATGGGTGGTTTTTAGTCAGTAGAAGTCTGACACTCCCTTTCGCTCTGCCCAAGAGCGGGAGGGGTTATTTGGTGATTTTCCAACCGCCAAAAAAAAGGGTGTAGAAGCTGCGTCTTGCTCTTAGTTCTATAGGTAGGTGTAGTCTGTTTAGACTTCATCTGGTTAGGTATCATTCCAACACGTGTGCAGAGGTTCGGTTGTAACTCATTCTTTCTTTTAACTCCTTCCACTATCATCGAAAAGCAACAATTGAAATTATGATCAAGGAAGGGAGCAGCGAACTGATAAAAAAATGTACCAAAGCACGTTCCTCTTCTCTTTCCCTCTTCTTCAAACCGTTTTCACCTATGACGAGTGTTGTGTCACTCCATTGTAAATTACTTTATCGGATTTTGGGCTTTGGGAGGCTCAAGACTGAGTACAGTTAGAGGAGCAGGCCAGGGTTTAATGTGGGCATCTAAGTCTTGCCTGCTGATTAACATCTGACCAGGTCTCACAATAAAACAAAACTTTAAATATCAAAAATGTGTAAAGAGTCACATAATAAGCTCTCATCTAACGAAACATAAATTTATTAACAGGCAAACAACTAATGCAGTCCAGGTTATACATCATTTCGATGCATAAATTATACTGTGCTAGTGTATATGTGCTGGTACACATAATCATGTCTAGACGCTTACTGTTGCTAATCTCAAGTAAGCAGCGATTAGCGATATAACGTGTTATACTTGAGCCTCATTTGCTAAGTAACGGAGGAGATAATTGAATAATAGTAATTGTCAGTTGAAAAGAAGAACGTCATAAACATATACGACATCAGAACAATAAACAAAAAGAAATGCTGTACGTATAGAAAGAAAGAAAAATAAAGAATTTCTTGGTCTCACACAGGACAACACAAATTGATTAAAAATTGATAATAACCCGAAATATATTAAAAGTAAACGATAAGAGCAAAACTAGCTAGATATTCTAAGAGAATTTAATAATAATGAAGACGATTATTGTGATACTTATGAGACACAAATCACAAGTCTTACTGACCAGAAAGAATGTAAAGCCTTTTTTTTTTTTTTTTTTTTTTTTTTTTTTTTTTTTTTTTTTTTTTTTTTTTGGTGGGTGTAAAATCATCGAATAACCCCTCCCGCTCTTGGGCAGAGCGAAAGGGAGTGTCAGACTTCTACTGACTAAAAACCACCCATGTTCCTTCTTCGCCCTCTATGTCGAGGCCGCGATAACCGTTGGACTACCCGCGGCCCCGACAGGCGTCGGCCCTTTCGGGCCCCTCCCATGTTGCTGACATCTCTTTGAGGCGCGCGTGGAACACGAACGCGCCGTCGACACGGCCTGTTTTCGTCGTGAGACGGACGGACGGCGAGTTAGAAGAATGTAAAGCCTTAGCTTATGAAATAAGCAATTTCAAAAATATGGATTTTATTAGCATTAATGTGACTTGTTGAAGCGAACTTAAAGTTTTTTCCGCAGCAAGCGCAACAAAATAATAAGCCTAACTAATTACACAAAACACATAACTCTACACAAATCCATATTTATTTAAGACACCTTACAAGTAAATTACCACACCCGAATTCGTATTTATAGCACATAATTTCGGATTCCATTTAAAGTGTTAATTAAGCCCAAAGAAATTTTTAAATCGGTGTAATAAACTTAATTTTGCAATAGACTACAAGACAAGATAAAGATTGGACAAACAGTAATCCGAGATTGGTTTGCCAAAATAAGAAAACATGATTGTCTGAAAGATGAATATCTGGATTCGCTGGGATCTTGTGTTTTTAATTCTTATTTATGTGGTGCTGAAATTGTATCCCCTTCTTGTTGAAAGGTCAGGCGGCAGTCAGTTTGGGTAAATTAATGATTGTTTAAACATCAACTGGGCTTTAAGCTTTCTTCAATGTGCTCGAATTCTGGTCAACATTTGCAAGTGACTAAATTGCTGCTTTTTTGTCATATCAAGTCAGCATTTTGGTATCTTATATGGATATCCAAGTAAATCTTGGCCTGTTAAAGCCGTTACAGATATTTTTTGCCTTTTTCTGATATCAGAGTCTAAATATCTAGGTTATTATTAGTCTTTAGGTACTTCCTGTGTAGTCTTCTATTTATTCTAAAGTTTTACCATTTTCTTGACTCTTTTATTTTGATAGCTGTTTTTCATCGATTCTCTTTTACTTTTCCTACTTCGGTTTAATTTTATCTATTTTTACTTGTGCATCTAATTACACAAACCAGATTCCTAGTTTCTATAAAAAATAGACGTATGAGTAGATTAGCCAAATCAAATTATGCACTGAAGGAGTAACCATGGGAAAATTCAAAATTAAAACGAAGCTTACTAAGAAAGTAAACTGCTCTACATGCAAGCTTTCACATCCCCACTAAAATCGTAGCATCCAATCATCCAGACCGTATACTTGAACCATCCAGTTATTATAACCACACACGGCACTATATATGCAAATCAGGAGAAAATGATGCCGCTAATAGCGCAGTTTACCCTTTGATTAAGTGCACTAGCTGTAACCGTTGCGACCTGAATATGCTTACATTAGTTTTGCTTATCTTCAGCGTCTCATTGACCTAGTGGACGAGGCTTTAAAATGTTGGGTTCAGTCTGATAAGCTTAGGAGAGGTGTGAATGTGGGGTTGTTTGAGAATTTGTCATTGGAAAGACGCTTGCAGATTAGACCTATGAATTTAACTTGAAATAAAATTAATCGCTTGCTTTAACTTTCTGATGATGGTAGGCGGAATGTAAGTACATAGAACGCCACCTGCTACGATACTGTGTACTCCATATTGCTTCTCTAACGTAAATAAATCGAATAATTCTTAATTTTCACCAAAAATTGAATTTAACACTGTTATGCTTCAAAACATGCGCGTTGCTGCATTTATATTACCTACCAAAACCAAAACAACGATAATCTCAAAATTTTATCAAAATCGTGAATCGCGAATGCTTTTGCTATTCCTGTACTGAAATTTATGTATATTATACTAATACTTCACTTGCATGAGTCAGTCATCAATAACTGCCATTATCTACCGTATTCCCAACAGTATATCTCAAACCCAACACATCACTTTAAAATTGTATTACTGTCAGTTTTCTGCTAGAACATTCTACCTTTCCTTACCGAACCCTTCTTTTGTCATCTGATTACTTCTGCAGATGCTCGTATTTTCTTTTTTTAATAAGTTTCCTTAGTTATTGAAGTTATAAGCAATCATGTAAATGGAAATCATGCTTTCTCCAAAATTAAATTTCAAGTACTTTGAAATCTTACAGCTCCTTTGAAACAAGACTTTTTACCCAAGCTTTTTGCAACATCCTATTCTCAAACAAACTTTGTGCCTATTTAATACCCACTTAACGATTTTATGCCGATTTCCGTCCAATGGAAAACTTAGTACCTACATCACAAATAGCCGTTGTGAAGAAGGTCGAAAGTCAAGTTAAAATAATAGTTTCTCTTGTTTACAAGCTTCCGGCACACACAAACGATGTAGACAGAGCTTTAGCCAACGAGGTGGTTAGCATATGAAAGGACCTTAACTTCGACGATAGAGTTTGCAATATTATATTAGCATACGCCAAAGCTGATAAACCTAATCACGATTTTCACACAACTTACGCGTTGCTTTCCACGCTGAGTACCAGCAAATCAATATTCACGTAAAGTACTTTAAAAGGTTTTCGTTTGAATGAATGTTCTCAGATTGTTTTTGAAAACATTTTCAGTTGTTTACAGACTGCCTAGTAATACAATATATAATTTCTAGAAATGTTTGTAATGCAGAAAAAATCTCACGTCTTTGTATTTAAAAAGCACACTACTTAACTTGCAAAATTTTTGATCAAAGAGCATTTATAACTAGGATCAGTATTGGTATCATTTTTGAGGATTCTGACTACCATGAGTTTGTTGGTATCTATATCAGCTTTTTCCACTTTATTATCAAATGAAAATGTTAGAGTAAACTCTTTCAACTATTTTAGTCTCAACTCCGTCCCTACTTCTAAATCGAATTTAACTCTACGCCCAATGGTTTCATCTTCTACATTTTTATATATTTTCTTTTCCTTCAGCAATAAACCTTAGCACAATATAGTAGCATCAACTTGATCTCAAGAACCGTCGCCGCCAGTAGCTTTCGTGTCCGCTTTCCAACGACCACAGCTATAAATAATAACATTCACACGGTACACGTATTTAAATAAATACGTATCAACTTTCCCGGGCACAACACTAGGGATTGGGTTGAATCGGTTTTTAAATCGATCCCTATTATAAATCGTTTCTGGAAGGTTGAATTTGAATGTCGAATCCTACTGGTAGTATCGAATGTATTTAAAATGGATTCAAAAATATATTAAGTAACTCTATTCACTTTTTAAAACTGCTTTGTAACCCAATATTTAATTCAAAAATCCTTTGCACTAACAGCAGTTGTGAAGATTCAGGCGAAAGGCGGAATTGAAAAGTAGACCAGGATAACACTTGGTACGAAAATATAAGATGACTTATTTCTGATTTCCTTGTCAGATGATGTAATTTCGTAAACTACACATTTGCGTAAGTGAAATCCATTATTAAATGCAAGTACCCGTAATCTGTAAAACCCCATCAATATCCACTTGTTTATATTCTGAATCGTATTAAACCGCTTTGCATTCAGCCTATATTTTCCCAACCCACTTCCACACTTCAAAAACGTTTTCTACACAACATTTTCTGATCAATCACGGCAATCATTGATAGCTATATATAACACGGTGTGCCATATCGAGAAAATTGAAATCGACTTAATCGCTAGCTAATCATCGATCACGGGTAACGACTCTATCGATGCATTTTATCGATTATGACAGACTCGATTTATCACGACGAGAATCTTGTGTCCCTTCACTAGTTGTGTGCAGAAATTACAGAAGTATTTACGGCCTACTCTCTCATGTAAACACGTTTGATGATATTAGAAACATAGTTATCTTAGCGTCATGTATTTATTACTTGAAGTTATGCCTAATTACTGCTAGACATTATAGGAATGGGGAATTCGTAATTAAGTTTTCTCGCAGTTTATTTGCTGGTTCTTCTGAGGAATGGACAGCGAGTTGGTTCCGTGTTCGTAACGAAGCTGCTCTTTCTTTTTGTCAAACTAGTGATGATCCGCAACGTTGTCTAGCGCTTCCGTTTCACCAGTAAAAATCCTGTTGTTCGAAATGAACCAATTAAAATTTCATAGAAGTACACAAAAAATAAACAATACAAATTTTGGAAGACATAGGGGGAGATCTTTGCCCGGCAGTGGGATGACACAGACTGGCAGTAGTAGGAGTGGTAGACCAACCTAGACTCTTCACCATCACAATTATTACTCTTATTTTTTAATCTACAAAAAATGTGATGACTTTCAAGAACTTAACAGCCACACAATATAAATTTACCAAAATAGCAAGTTAAAAAAAATGTAAAGTACATCTAGAAATAATTTAATACAATTTATTACGTCGCAAAATCTTAAAAAACATGATTTACTTTCAGGCGAGTTGTCTGTACAGGTAGACAAATTAACAAAGACATTAATATATCAAGTAATAAGACAGGGAAGGCACAAAAAATTACTACCGTTATTATACAAGACAAATAAGTTTATTCAATCTGAGTGACTGTAGTCAGGGTGAAAGGAACGGTTACTGTCTTTAGTATTTTTATTAAATACTATTCTTTTTATTTATTAAGTATTTATTTCTAAAAATAAGTTTTTTTTTTAAGTTATTTTTAGAAGTACTTAAGTATTTTTTTTTTGATATTTTGAATAGATTAAGTAGGTTCAGAAATGGCCAAGGGTTTTTCTATTAGGGATTTCTCAGTTATAGCCATGGAGTCTAGATCTGTGTCTGATTGATGACAATCAGAAAGCTCGCATTACATTGGACTAAAATAGAACTGATGCATATTGGATTACGTAAGTTCATTTTGAATTTTGTGTAAGAAAATATAAAGGATCTTCAGCCCACACTCAATGCCAATTATATGCAAGAATGTCACAAAGCAAATGCAAGTCTATGCAAATTTTAACTGAGAGTGGCTTTTGACAATGCACCTTAGTTTTTTGCGAAACCTAGCGAAACAATAGTCCTGCTTGACACATGCCTTTGCATATTGTTGTGCATAACTTCGCACATTGCTGAGGTGAACTGAAGAGTTTAGTCTATCAGTTTGCACCGTTGCATAAATAGAAAGACGCCATCATAAACTATTTAGTTCATACGTGTTCTTACAGATGGAGTTATTTACAACTCTGTGTCGTAAGAATGTGAAATACAGTAGAAGCTATAATGACAAACGTATTTTACAAATCTAGAATTTTAAAGCATTTATGTTTCCAAGTCTTATTGCCGCACTCAGAGACGTTTAATTTTTATTTAACCCATCACTTGGTAAAATTTTGACACGCAAGTAAAGGTTTGGTTTTGTTTATCAAATCTTTACTAAATGACGGCTTAGGTAATAATTAAATATCTCTAAGTTAAGACACAAATCATACCTCAAATATTTCTTATTACCATTTTTATGACAAGTTGCGTTGTGTACAATATCAAAAATGTCTTAAAATAAAACTCATTAAAAAAAAACTCCAACGTCTGACAACTGGCACATCCACCTCACACAAAAAACAAAAACAACCACAATTATTATCAGACTCAAAGTTTAATCAAGTGACTTTCGCATTGCTTTCACTTGGGAATCAATTATCTGCCGCTTTACTTAATCTTAGAACGTATAAGCAATACTTTATAACTAAAATGTGCTGAAGAAAGTTGTAACCATGACTGAACAGAAGAAGAGTAACGGAAGACCAAAGCAACGATGGGCTGTGTGAAGCTATGAATGAATGATAATATGAGGGTGACTTTTGCGGCCTTTTGCTAACTATGATGGAGTTAGTTTCTAGTCTAACCGGATTTGCCCAATCTGACCAATAATTTAGTACTGGGTAGTAAGGGGTATTTTGGTAAGACTGGTTGCCAGACTTTATTTAATGACAGAGCCAAACGGTTTGACGTCCTTTTTTAGGCACACAATAAACTCGACATGGAATGGGTGGTTACCCATCCACGGACTGACTTAGGCAAGCGCTGGGGATGAGAAACCTGAGGATTGATCTGAGCGGCTATAATTACTTAGCCCCAAGCTTTGTCCGGGATGTCGACTAAAATAGAGAAGTAAGGAAGAACAAGACTTAATACGCCGACCTAGTTAACCAAAGATAGTTAGTTGCCGAGGTAGTTAACCAAAAAAATCTAATTAGTTCGTCATAGATTACTAAAAAATATTGGACACGTATTTTTTCTTTTTTCACGAAAACAAAAAATGAAGACGATACAGTGCTTTGAAAACTCGTGTGACGTCATACTCTAAGACATCTAATAAGACATTTTTTAACGGTCAGCGACGTCACCAATCCCCGTTCAAATCTTTGATACGTTTTATCTTCGTAATTTTTTATTGATTTGATAAAACAAAAAATACGTATCCAATATTTTTCGATAATCTAACAGACGGACTAATTAGAATCACATTTTTTTATGTCAGTAAATACACCTTTTGAGATAAGAAGATTTATAACTTTGATTAAGTGTAGCTTTTAAGTTACTTTGATATAACTTGAAGTAATGTTGTGTTTACCCAGCTGCCTGCTGGGAAATTAATGTAATTGTACGTAATTATGTGGAAACAAAATACTTATGTTTAACTTATGTTTTGCGAGTTGCGCAAAGAGGCTTGTTACGTGAATATTCGTACGTAAATTTAATGATGACTTGTTTTAAAATTATGTTAAAAACAGCGCAGGAAAACATTGTTACAACCATGGTATGTTCTAGAGACAAACATTTGAATAATATCAAAATATTATGAAGTCTCCATCCAGTAACATTGGATCCACGTATGGGTAACTATCAGAGAGCTGTGGAGAGCCCTAGTTATCTTCACACCTACCTATAGAACTAAGTGCAGGCCGCAGGTTATACACCCTTTTTTATTTTTTTGGCGGGTGGAAAATCATCAAATAACCCCTCCCGCTCTTGGGCAGAGCGAAAGGGAGTGTCAGACTTCTACTGACTAAAACCACCCATGTTCCTTCTTAGCCCTCTATGTCGAGGCCGCGATAACTAGTATACAACCCGCGGCCCCGACAGGCGTCGGCCCTTTCGGGCCCTTCGGTTGCTGACATCTCTTTGAGGCGCGCGTGGAATACGAACGCGCCGTCGACATGGCCTGTTTTCGTCGTAAGACGGACGGACAGCAAGCTAGCCCATCACTCACCGTCCACAGGCCCGCGTCTACGGTGGCCGGAAGCCGTGACGTGGCCCCCGACGCCCAGAGCGCCTCCCTCGGCGGCTGGGACGAGAGGTTCTCTCCCTCTCGCGTTCCGCCACCTCCTTTGCTAGCAACACTGCTTCGCAGAACGAGGCGACGGCGTCCCATTCCTCCTCGCCCCGGACCATGCTATGTTAGGGTCGGCTATTAGTCAGATGCAGTTGAACACCAGCCCGGCGAGCACGGCCTACAGTGACATGGCATGAGTCACACATTTTATCACAGTTTGGGCGATAAAACCGTTTTGTCTTAAATTCTAGCACGGCGGCGTAAGATAATTTCTTGATATGTGATATAACTTCTTGACGTTTAGTTGGGACTCCTATGTCTTATTTGCTAATATGGGCGCACCCATTTTGTAACAAATGTCACATTTTGACAGATGAATATGCTCGTTTATATCACGTTCGTTCGGAGGTGGTGATAAAAGTAAATTAAAAATATAAGTATATTTTTCTGCTTACTAGTTATCAAATAATAAATAAAAAAAGAAAATGAAAGACGTGCCGCGTACGTGTTATGTCAAAAATGAATTAGTACCCAAGAAAATTAAAAAGTTGTTTAACTGTATGAACTGTGCTCTTTTATACGTATTATTTTATTTGGTCGCCTATTTAGATGGTCATAGACATTTTTATTTTTTTAATATACTAGGTCACACTTTGAAGTCAGCAACAAGAAAGACAAGTCGCGTCTTAAATTATATCACATGTGGTACCCGTGCTAGCATTTAAGACAAATTCTAAGACATGACATAATTTATAACGTCTTGTCACCAACGTCTTGGGTAGGCCCGTGCTCGCCCCGCAGTATTATACATGGAGCAGCTGCCTATCTACTGCCTACTTCCACAACCCAGTTAATACTCGGTAATACTTTACTTCTTGGCAAGACTGGCTTTCATACTTTCGGACCCGTGACTTCCTCTAACATGTGTCAAAAATCTACAAATGATAGCAAAGACACGAGCTTCGCGTGCTGCCGAGTTAAGGAGGAAACTCATTGTTGGTCACCCATCGACGAACCGACCTTTACAAGCGCGGCATAATCAAGAAGATTTTTTTTTAAACATTGTCCCACACTAGGAATTTCTCTCCTGTATGGTGTTCACAAACATTTAAACTCACATACAAAAATACCTAGACCCGGAACAACTATCTGCAGGCCTTACAAATATTTGTTACGTGTGGGAATCGAACCCGCGACACGCAGCGCAGCAGTCCATTGCCTGAGCCACTACAAGCCAATATACAGGATAGTATAAAAATACTTTAAAGAGAATCATAAAAATTCCATTGCAGATTATTATTCCTTACATATTATTATACCATTGTTCTGTGTTCACAATTTGTTACTAAGTTTTCCTCCCATCAAAACAATTGCACAACTCCACACACCCATACAATTTAATTCCGACACAGTAATTGACAAACTTTCATTGTTTGCTCGTCTCTATTAGTAGGAATAGAATTGTGCAAGACAATTGTTTGTCTTAATATTATAAACACGTTCATAGACCGTGAATCGATTGAGTTGTTTAACGCCTTACATGCTCCTTGGTTTGTTGGCATAGCCATACAATAAAAGTTTCTTGTGGATGACCTGTAAAGAAGAGGTGGTCGTAGCCTAATAAGAACTGCCATTCGGGTCGATCTTTAGGATAAGCTGCGCTTGCCTAGTTCGATCTGTTGATGGGTGACCGCCCATTACATACCGAGTGTCCTCCGCCGTTGCCTCGGAAAGCACGTTAAGCTGTTGTCCCGGGTGCCATATATTGATCTTTGGCAGTCGTTACAGGTAGTCAGTGACCTGAAAGTCTGACATCCAGTCTTACCAAAAGGTATCGTATTACCTAGTATTAACTGGGTTGTGGAGGTCAGATAAGCAGTCGCTCCATGTAAAATACTGGTATTCAGCTGCATCCGGTTAGACTGGAAGTTGACTCCAATATAGTTGGGAAAAGGCTAGGCAGATGATGATGACCTGTAAAGAATTTCCCAAATATCAGTTTGTTGAAATCAAATCAATGAATTAACTTTTTTAAAGACGTTGCCCCACCGTCCGGTAAAAGGCGAGGACGTATATCTGGATTAGTGCAGAGATGGAAAAACTGCAGAGAGAAGTAATCGTGTTTACTAAGGAGATTTATTGAGAAGGCTAGTTTATGTGTTATTTTAATGTATCCCACAGTATTATTTAAATGTATGGAATTCGTTTTTTTTTAAACTCGTTGCCCCATACTAGGAATTTCTCCTGTGGGTATAGTGGGTGCGTTCACAAACATATAAACTCTCATACACAAATACCCAGTCCCGAAACAACTATCTGCAAGCCATACAAATATTTGTTCCGTGCTGGGATCGAACCCGCGACACGCAGCGCAGCAGTCCAATCGCTCAGCCACTGGGCCAACCGTGCCGTGCGTGTTTATAAGTGTAATATCATTTTTGATTCGTATTGGAAAGACACACATTTAATTTAACCTTTAATTGTCAACTAGATATATTATGTTTTACTTCATGTTCACCTATTTATATCACTGAAAATGTTAAGTTTCTATATGTTATTGTTTAAACGATAGAATAGAGACCTGAAACAGACAGACGTACACACGGTGACAAATGAAGCCCACTTACCAATATAACATGGGTTTACTTTGCATTGGTTGCCAGTTCAATTAGAAATCCGCAGAAACATTTTTTTCCCGACTACGGCGAAGCCAAAAGGAAGGGTAATGATTTTGTATAGCTTGATTGGTCGTCGTTCGTCTGACAGTGGACCTGCTAACTTATTGAAAATAACAGTGCAGAGGATTACTTGGACTTCCAAAAATTATTTTGTTCATTAGATCACCGGGTAATGAAAAAGCCTTGTCTTAGTATGTTATATCATTACTCTAACTAAATCAATAAGATAAAGCAAAAGAGCTGACTTTGCGATTAAATCTCTGTAATGTTATTTTAAAATTTTATTCAATACGACTTTCAACTACTGAGTAAAATCTTAGTAACCAACAGGATAACCTTACACTACACTTCATCTGCTCGCAGAAGCATTATCTACATTAAATAATATTATAAAGAGGAAATATTTGTTTGTTATTTGTTTGTAACGAATAGGCTCCGAAACTACTGGACCGATTTGAAAAATTCTTTCACCGTTGGGAAGTTACACTATCCCCGGGTGAAATAGGCTACATTTTATCCCTGTATTCCCACGGGAACGGGAACTACGCGGGTGAAACCGCGTGACGTCCGCTAGTTACCTATAAACTGGGAAAAATACTATCGTGTATACTACTACGAGTACAAGAGAACTTAACCTATATCTAAAAACGTATGATTGCTTTTGAAAAGCTGTAACGAAAACAATGAAGCAACTCGCCCTACCTGGCTACGATTGAGCGAATCATACACATGTTTCAACATAATCAAACGGGAGTTCCATATACAGAGAGTACCTGAGGACTTTGGTAGGATAACTCTGCTGAAAATATTACAGGACCTGACTCTTTAATACTAGTCTGTTGTGTTTGGGGTCTTTAACCGTAGGGTGTAATAGGGATGTTTACTGATTTCAAAAAACGTGATTCTAATGAGTCCGCCTGTTAGATTATCCAAAAATATTGGATACGTATTTTATGTTTTATCAAATCAATAAAAAATTACGAAGATAAAGCACGTCAAAGATTTGAGTGGGGGTTGGTGACGTCACTGACCGCTAAAAATGTCATACTAATGTCTTAGAGTATGACGTCACACGAGTTTTCAAAGTACTGTATAGTCTTCATTGTTTGTTTACGTGAAAAAAGAAAAAATACGTGTCCAATATTTTTTGGTAATCAAAATGACGGGCTAATTAGATTTTTTTGTTAACAACCCTGTATCGTGCAGCGCGTATCTTACGCAGTAGCCCTGCTGAAAGGTCCAAAAGCTATATCTGGTATCTAAGCTGTACTCACCTATTAATCGTAGATCGTTGACAGCCGTTGTCATAGTCAGAAGCTCAAAACACTGTCAGCCTAGATAATCGTAGCCGAGTCGAGTAAGTTGTGAAGGCCATATGACGCGGGTTTTTTGGCTCCATGTGGAGTCATCAGCCATTCTGGTATTCAGTTGGATCTGGTTGTTTTTTTTTATATATATCTATGTATCTTAGAATGAAATTGCTAGCAGCGGTTCAAAAAGAGACCCTGAAAACTAGTAGGAATGCATACACAACTAAATGAGATCCCGAATAGTCCTCTTACCCTTTCTCACATGGTCACCGTACAATCCCATCACAGTTATTGGAAAGGCAATGTTCAAGCCAGATGCGCATGCGTCTAACGGACGTAAATATTTACACTTTTTCTTCAGCTTCCGTAATATAATTAAAGTAAAAATAGTTTACTTTAAAGGTACATTTGTTTAATATCTACCTTTATGAAGTTGGATGAGGAAATCTTTGAAATAGATAACTTGGTTGTTTCTGGGTGTAAGTTAAACCAAATGTCTTCAGTTAAATAAACTTGGGTTCTTGGTAGGTAATGTGTTTTTATTATGAAACTGAAATGTATATTTTATTGAATGTTGTTTTTTTTGTTCACAGGTACGCATCCTGTGTATATATATAATATCGCACGTTTTTGTAGTACTGATATTTGGGGTAAGTATAACAATCTATATCTATGAGCTTTACTTAAAAAAAAACGCAGATTAGCAGTGTTTACTAGTTGTCCAAAGTCAGTGAACTCTATTTCCTCGTGACACTGATTCTTTTATTTAAGCTGTTAATTGCCCTACTCAGGGATATTTAATGATTACTTAGGCCGTCACTCAGTAAAGGTTTGACAATTTTTTGTATGACAAAACTGTCAAAACCATTACTAAGTGAAGGCCTTTTTTTTTTTTTTTTGGTGGGTGTAAAATCATCGAATAACCCCTCCCGCTCTTGGGCAGAGCGAAAGGGAGTGTCAGACTTCTACTGACTAAAAACCATCCATGTTCCTTCTTCGCCCTCTATGTCGAGGCCGCGATAACCGTTGGACTACCCGCCGCGGCCCCGACAGGCGTCGGCCCTTTCGGGCCCCTCCCATGTTGCTGACATCTCTTTGAGGCGCGCGTGGAACACGAACGCGCCGTCGACACGGCCTGTTTTCGTCGTGAGACGGACGGACGGCGAGTTAGCCCATCACTCACCGTCCACAGGCCCGCGTCTACGGTGGCCGGAGGTCATCGCGGGACCCCCGACGCCCGGAGCGCCTCCCGCGGCGGCTGGGACGAGAGGTTCTCTCCCTCACTAAGTGATGGCCTAAGTAATCAATAAAGCTAAAGAGTGCGGCAGTAAGACATGCTACTCCAGCCTCGAATAAATTGAGGTAAGGCAAGATAATGTTTATGATTGAATCGACTTCATCCAGGACTCTTCAGAACTTCTTTTACAGCAGTTTCATAAAGGCCTCAGAGTGTAGTTGTACTTTGCACACAAAGCAGAACATTAGGTAAGATGTCAATTGTGATAAGGCTCTAAAGTCAGTCAATCAGTTTAATAGTTATCGTATTTTTTTATCCTAAAAAAGAACATTGCTAATAATGAAACTAATCAATAGTACTTAGGAGTATCACCTCTATGCATCCTTGTTTCTCAATTTGGCCTTAATGGCCGATAGTCTAGTTCATTGCTTGATGATCGAGCTTTTACTGAAACGTAACAAAAAAAAACTGACTACATCAGTTCTATATCTAAGAACTATATCCTAGATCATGGTCAGGAATTCCCACATCATCACGGAAGTTATATATCCATTATAAATTCCATAACGGTGGATCCACTGGCCGGTACACTTGATAAATTTATTGATTTACTGCTACTCCTGCTTAGCACTCTATCGCGCTTTCTGATCGTAGGACTTATATAGATTTCATATTCTACATATTATAAATGGCGGGACAAAAGTATGTTTTAGTTGTTAAGAGGTCACTCTTCAAGAAATGGTAATTACCTATTATGACATAAGATAAATGGTTGAATTTTATTCCAACATAATGGGTTTATATAATTTGTGCATTCATTTAACAAAATAACCATCACTAATTCACCAACAGTTTACTTACAATTTTTTTAGACAGTAGGTATTTTTTCTAGATCATCCGCAGTCTTATTGAGTTTGTAAAATAGGCAAGAGTTATTAAAAATTATTTTCGATAAAATATGAAAATCAAAAGTCTAACAAGTTTATGGCAAAAAGTAAATACGGCGGTATAGTCAGAAATAAGTTCCTAACTCCGACCAGCAGGGCTATTGCGTATCTTTTAAATGACAGTGGCTAACCTATAGTGCCTATCAATTACTGTCAAATGGTTCCATTTTGTACTAAACCATAACCAATTTGGCAGTTAATCCATAGACAATATGATAGCCACTGTCATTTAAAAGATACGCAATAGCCCTGCAGGAATCTGTTAGCCTCTAAATTGATATAACATTACATGGAAAAAGATATCAAATGACAAGCTCACAAAAACAACCTTTAGGCGCTCTCTATCCAAAAAAATATCCCAGAACATCACTCAACTAAAAACAAAAAAAAAAACAGCACAGTAATAAATTGAAAGTATTTTTACAACCAGTCTATCAATCAAGCAAATTATTCACGACATTTGCTTTCATAAAACTTACTTAGACCTACCAATGTTCAGTCAATGTAAGCAAAAACTTGATTAGGTTAAAGCAGTCTATTGATTCAATTTGAAAGCTTGTAGATCAATAACTAGTGATTGAATATCTCAATGACGGATTATATTGACAGGTTACTCGTGTCTGACCTACTGGACTTTGGCAATGGACTAGGTGGTTGAAGGGTGATGAATTTCTTTGTTTAGTTTAATTTTAATTCTGGTACGAATTGATTTCGAACGTAATTTTAAAAATTTTGATATTATTTTGAGTGCGTTTTTCTTCAAAGAGTGTTTGAAAATGGTTCTTATCTACATTAATATCTACTAGGTGTTGCCAGCGACTTCGAACGCTACAACTCGAAAATGATCCCACAGGAAGATAAAATCGGGATAAAAACTATTCTATTTGTTGATCCACTTTACAAACTATATGTGTACCAAATTTTATCCAAATCTGTTCAGTAGTTCTTGCGTGAAAGAGTAACAAACATCCATCCATACATACAGACTTACAAACTTTCACGTGTACCTATAACATTAGTAGGAAGTAGCCGTCATCTAAGTATTTTGTTTTAATATTGTAGATGTATTTTGTAAATTAAGTGAGTGCTTCTTAGTTTTGTTAGTACATGCATTTATTATTTTCCGTGTCAAATGAGCATAAACTTTCATTTATCTTGACAACATCATCATTGCTATACTTGATCCACCTTCCATCATTGCTATACTTGATTCACCGTCTGTGCGCCATTTTGTATGAACAAAATGCAAAGAAATAGGACTACAAGGTACGAAACAGGGCTTAAAATTCTTCATAATCATTACTATTTTCTCACACAATGCTGACAGACTCTTTGCAAAATATATTAAACGCGGTCCCTTATGAGAAAAGCACACAAGCTCATGAGTGATTCATTCAAACATAGCTACTGAACTTGTCTGAGGGTGCAACATAACAATGGAACAGGTTGCTGCCGTTTATAGCAAACAATTTACTTATTAGACGAGAGAAAAATTGAGCCGCTAAGATGTGCCGAAGAGTATTGAATTCTTGGAATACTTTGGTTGGTAAATAGCGTAGTTAACAAAAAAAACTAATTAGTTCGTCATATAGATTACCAAAAAATATTGGAAAATATTTTTTCTTTTTTCACGTAAACAAACAATGAAGACGATACAGTGCTTTGAAAAATCGCGTGACGTCATACTCTAAGACATTAGTATGACATTTTTAGCGGTCAGTGACTTCACAAACCCCTACTCGAATCTTTGACACTTTTTATCTTCGTAACTTTTTATTAAAAAACGTATCCAATATTTTTCAATAATCTAACAGACGGACTAATTAGAATCATATTTTTTAGTCAGTTAACAACCCTATTTAGGTTAGATGAGACTTTAGTAACTTTAGAACGGTTTGGTTGCGTTTCTGAACATGTAGCTAGCTACGATATCAGTAACAATGAAAGTTAAGCAGTGTTCTGGACTCTGGGCCTGCAGTCTCGACAAAGATAGCGATCGCTTTACGACAAAATTAAAAACGGTCGCAAAGCTATAACGATGCGGATTTAAGGTGGTAGCTAATACCGGCGGGTCGCGTCCGGCTCCCATCCACCTTAAATCCGCATCGTTATAGCTTTGCGACCGAATTTTGTCGTAAAGCGATCGCTATCTTTGTACAGACTGCAGGCCCTGGACTCTGGGCCTGCAGTCTCGACAAAGATAGCGATCGCTTTACGACAAAATTCGGTCGCAAAGCTATAACGATGCGGATTTAAGTTGGTAGCTAATACCGGCGGGTCGCGTCCGGCTCACGTCCACCTTAAATCCGCATCGTTATAGCTTTGCGACCGAATTTTGTCGTAAAGCGATCGCTATCTTTGTCGAGACTGCAGGCCCTGGATTAAGGTTTATTTATATTGCTAATTTGTCAGTAGCTTTTTCCGTGCTAGTACTCTTTTAGTCCACAGCCATTATAGCGTTTGGAGAGATTTTCATCAATAACACGTAAAGCCAAGTCAGACGCAAATTAATGGCAAAAGAACTCTAGCACCAGCACCAGATATTTAGCAACATACTTTTGCAATAAGAGTAAATAATTTTATATTTTCCAATTATAGTCAATAATCATATTAACTACTTCTAGATGGTCGTGAAGATCATGATAAGTATTTTTTCTTACGGGAAAAGATTTCAGAAATAATCCAATCGTAAAGCTTCATACACGTCATTATTCAAAATTAGAACTCTTAACTTAGACATCAATTCAAGGCTTAAAATTCTCTTACCAACAATTTAAATGCCCGTGAGCAGCACCATTTTAGTAAACCCCGAGCAAGTTTTTGCGTCCAGCCGATGAGTCACAGAGTCAATGTACGGAACCCAACCGCGAGCCTTTGATGGTACTTTTTACTTTAAACCTTTTTTGCAAACCTTATCCACTCAAGATGAATTCTATATTATTTACATTAATAAATTCTTTTCGATTTTTTCTGTAGTGATGGGATCTGTATCGGTTACTTTAAAGATTATGATTTTAATAAGTTGTGGGGAATCGGGTCATTTATTTATTGGTATTTGGCTCACTATTTGGGTCATCCATGGATCATCAGATTGCTGACTAGATGCTTTACTTTCACATAAATAGGTGCTCCCAAAGTTATGTATAGCCATCTTTTTTTTATTTTTTGGCGGTTGGAAAATCATCAAATAACCCCTCCCACTCTTGGGCAGAGCGAAAGGGAGTGTCAGACTTCTACTGACTAAAAACCACTCATGTTCCTTCTTAGCCCTATATGTCGAGGCCGCGGTAACTTGTGAACAACCCGCAGCCCCGACGGGATGTATAGCCATCTAAAGTGGTATTTTCAAAATATTATTCGTATATAGCCGAATCAGATTAATCTGCATAGTCCTCATGTGAGTATACCAAGGTTATATTATCTGGACCTTACAAAAGCCTATGATCACTGAGTTTGTTCAGACTGTTTTTGTCAGAGTAGTCAGGTACAAAACTCCTGCCCATCAAGTTCAAAAAAGGACATGTAAAAGGGTTTGCAAAAACCTATTTGTAAAGTAAATCCTGCCCATCTAGTGGTGGCACTTTCAGAAAACCCTAACAGCTTCGTGCGGCCTTAAAACCTACTACTCTTCATGAGTTTAGGTTTCAGAACAGTGTGCCAGCCATTTTTTTTTTTGGCGGGTAGAAAATCATTAAATAACCCCTCCCGCTCTTGGGCGGAGCGAAAGGGAGTGTCAGACTATTGAATTCCGTACCAAACTGTGTGAACATCAAACTTTATTTTTTATTGTCTACATTTATCATATTAACTCCTACAAAAGTTCTTTTTGTTAACTAAATCCGAGTTTCGGAGTAATTTTATAAAATCGAAAATAACCTCAAAAGCAGGCAAGTAGGTATTGTATGGAAACCTCTACAATGTGAAGTCAGTTGAACTGTCAGAATCAACTGACAGATCTAACAGAACGACTTTTGAACTTGTTGTGTGAATGCCATGTATAGGGAGTAGAACAATATTCATACTTATTACTTTAAATCATCGTGAGGAAACCGGCATATCTTAGAATCAAAAATTCGAAGATATGTGACATCTACCAACCCGCTCTGGGCCCGCGTGGTGGATTATAGCCCATCCCTCTCCTAGAGAGGAGGCCTGAGTCCCTGCAGTGGGAACAATATAGGCTGATGATGATATACTTTAAATTAAACTCCTTGTTCGAAAATCAAATTCCAGCCGCATAATGTCGTAAAAAAATATGAAAATAATTACTATAACATTTTGATCTTGAAACATGAGAATTTTTGGTACGAGTTTCGGTCATTGTCTTTTCAAAATACACAGCTCTGTTTTTATTTTACTTTCAAGCCATATCTACCGTAAATATTTTCTTAAAATATACCTAAAACTATTACCTGGGTCAGGACTCAGGACAAATATACTTTAAATACCTGTAGTTTATATGTTTCCACTGAATAAATGCGGGAGAATCCGCGTGTATAACCTAGTATTTTATAATTATTTGCAATAATTGCTCATAAAAAAACAAATATAATTAATTTGGCTAGACTTACTAACTGATTAAATTATGTTTAACTATCAAATATGAACTAGAGAAGTTATTAACATCCTTGGGTTAATCGCTGAGAGCTTTTAATTAGGGTTAATTAAATTAGTAGAAAGTATTTTAGTGCCACTCGAAGTTTAGTCTGTGTTAGTTCGTATTCCTGCACTTTCACTAACACCAGGCAACATCTAAATGAAATGCCTTGAAATAATCAAATTATTGGAATTTCAACTCTAGGTGCTGAGTCTTCCGTTGGAAATTCAACAAAGTTCTGGCATTCCTTTAAATCTAAATATATGCTTTAGTACTAGAAAGGTACTTCCTTCATTTTATGTAGTTGAAATGAAAATTGCCAAGTTTATAATTGACAATAAACAGTTCTTAATCTATTTAACTTGTCATTCAAATCATTTAATGTGACTATAAAAATAAATGTGTAGTGGCAAGAAAATGGTGTTGTACTGTCTAATAAGAATCAGGATGAAGTTGCTAGTAACAGTTCAAACTATGTAAGAAAGGGTACTTAAGATACTTGATCTGCACTGATATAAATACTTTTGTACAACAATCTTAGACAATTGGTTGCAACACTTGCAACGTTAAAACACCTGATAATATTAGAAGATTTTAAAAAAATATATCGACTCTCCGTTTAATGAGCTTTAAACCACAATGACCAGTAAGCCATATTTAGATTTAAATTTGAGGAGTAGGAGGTGTTCTCGCGTCCGGCCCTGGTGCAAGCCATGGTCTAGGGCGAGGAGGAATGGGACGCCGTCGCCTTCTTCTGCGAAGCTGTGATGCTAGCGAAGGAGGTGGCGGAACGTGAGAGGGAGAGAACCTCACGTCTCAGCCGCCGTGGGAGACGCTCCGGGCGTCGGGGCCCACGTGACGGCTTCCGGCCACCGTAGACGCGGGCCTGTGGACGGTGAGTTATGGGCTAGCTCGCCGTCCGTCCGTCTTATGATGACGACAGGCCGTGTCGACGGCGCGTTCGTGTTCCACCTCAAAGTGATGTCAGCAACATGAAAGGGGCCCGCAAGGGCCGACGCCCGTCGGGGCTGCGGACTGCTGGAAGAGATACCGCGGCCTTGATATATAGGGCTAAGAAGGAACATGGGTGGTTTTTAGTCAGTAGAAGTCTGACACTCCCTTTCGCTCTGCCCAAGAGCGGGAGGGGTTATTTGATAATTACCCACCTCAAAAAAAAAAGGTGTAGGAGATGTTCAGTCATTTAATTAAATAAATAATGCTGTTTCTGAGGATCACAGAATTACAGATACAAATATCGTCGAACATCATTTAGAATTGTAAAAGCCACTTTACGACAAACTAGCAAACGTCTTTGAACTTAAAATTTACAAAAGCTCAATTTCGATTCAACACACGAACACGTTCCACATTGTTTAATCACATGCATTTTTTTTAACCCTTTTTGGGTTTTTAAGTTAACAGTTAATTTTCTTAGTTTCAACATGTGTGAGAATGAGATTTATTTTATTTTATGGGAAAACGATATCTGGACAGACTTATATAAAGATAATCCCATTTTCCACGCATGACTAAAATAATAATATGAAAACTTCGTTCTACATTTCGTTGAGAAAATCTTAGATCATCATCGTATGAGAACATCCCAGGCTTAGGCTAGATAATGTTTTAACAATAATAATTATTCAAATGGAGGAGATCAAACCTTGCCCGAAGAAATCATTAAAATATAAAATTCCAACCTGGGTCCATTTTTTGGCCAGAAAAAGTCGAAACTGACAGTTTTGGTGAAAATAATAATATTAAAGCGGTCTTTATTCAAGCAGAAGATAAAACACAAAACGTTGAAATGATTGATTTAATAGATGTCTCATTAAGTAAACTCGATGAAACGCTTGTTAGAATTTGCATAATTAATGAATATATTCTAAAACACGACTTTGTTGGTCGTGTATATGGCGATGATTCTAAATTGATTCGTTATTTGGTGAGAGGATCCTAATTAATACGAAAATAAATAAAATTTCTAAAATCAACAATATAACAGTAAAACCACATATATCATAATCAATTCTGGTTAAAAAATAAACTAACAACAACATTAATACAGTCGATAAAACATAAAAAGCCCCCACAAAAGCGCCTAAAACGGAATAATAGCAGCAACGTTAATAATGAACTTGAACAAAATCTTAACTTACAACTTCGTCGCATAAATCCAACAAAAAAAAAAACAACAAAAGGATCTTTTTGTTGAAAAAAAATCTATGGGAAAGAAGCGGTGCCCGAACGCGAACGCCTAAAAATGTTAGGAGTGCGTCCTACCAGGTACGGGAGCGGAATTTTAAACAGGGACTCCTTAAAGGGAACGTCGGGGATGCCTTAGGCTTTGATGAAAAACATCCAGACGGTGAATCAGAACGTCTGGGCCTTAAAATTGCTGGAATGATTGTTTTCGATATAAATAAAGATGATCGTGATGGCATGAGGGAGAGATGTGTAGATGTAGAAGATATTGAGGGGATTTAGAGACAGGTGGACAAGTGATTTAAAGAGGTTTGTTTTACCTACCAATACAAAAATAAGTCAACCTGATTAAAGACCATAATTTATATTTCGAAAAGTATCACCATTTTAGTAACAGTGAATAGATTTTGTACACAAGACTACAGACACCTGGTTAAATATATCTGCTCAAACCAGAAGAATAATAAGCCCGACTATACATTCACTTGGTTTAAATACAAATAAATAGTAATGAAAAGACAAACTTTATAGTATTGCATTCAGGCAGAACAGATAAATTACTAGATATGGCAGCCACTCAGGTACAGATAGTCTCAGACAAAATTAATTTGGTTATAATTTTTTGCGGACATTAATCTGTGCGCTAAAAAGTAGCGGTCAAAGCACCTGCTAACTAGCTAATTAAAAACGCATAAAATAATTTGTAACTTTATATTTATCTTGTTAACACAGATACCGTTCACATTAATTCTTTAACGATTCAGATCTTTCATTTGCGGTCTACTTACTGGTACATTTTGGACTTGTAGAACTAGATCAATTTATGTTGCACTATATATTATAAAATTTACATTTTCATTTGTAATTTTCATAAAAATGTCCTATCTGATCTTGCACAATTTTCTTTAACATGAAGACATAATTATGTACAAAAACACCGAACAGAGATTCCCTTGAAAGACAACGTTTTTAAACACGCATAATGCTCAGGTAATTCGCGCCTACTTACATTTTAAATCATGTGCAACTTTTATAAATTGTTCAGGTTTTCCATCATCAATTTCATTACGTAGGGTACGCCCAGCATCTGTATAAGAATGGGTCATTATGTAAATGATGTATAATGACAAGTTTTTGAAACCATTAAAATACACTTTTCACAATAGTACTGAAGTGTTTGCAGATCTCTATAGTGAAATGAATATAAATATCGATATCGATTTCTTTGAAAAACACAAATTTCGCTGTGGTATTCATTTAAAAGTTATGTAAGCAGACATTACGAACAATGGTACACCTGTCAACGAAAGTGGGCCGATATTAATACATACTCGTGACTTTACTGACGGAGGAGTTTTGTCGAGGACAGTACACGACATTAACACAAAGCTTACTGATTACGTCTGATCCATTTTAACTATAACTTAAAATTCTTAAGCAGTGCAATGCGGTAACAAATAAAACATGTATCTTGTTTAATAATGTTTTCTAATTCGTACCGGCAACCCTTGAATCGTCCGTTAACGTAAATTAAATACATGTTTGACAAATTGGTTATAAACCATAGCATTACTAATTATTTTATGCATGTAATATGGTCAGAGATAATTATTAACATTATCTTCTTTTATAATTTCGTAAACAAATAACGTAGCAAATTAAATCCACTTAAAACCTCCAATGATAATATTTACTCTGAGGTGATTCCAATTTTTGACGTCTAAAATTACTTTAGTGTTAAATATGTTTGCATTTCATCAAAATCATTTTTATCATTATTCACTTGTTGGATACGTTTGAAAATCCAAAAGCAATCTTTCCAAAAATGACTGCTTACCTGTTTCGTACTTTCACTGTCGAGGTTCAGTTTGTCATTCTTGAATCACTCTCGATGATTAATGGTGGACGAAATTATATAGTGGTCGCCTTTGTCGAAATTGGTCGGGGAATCATAGGGCCTTGGACCATAAAAATAAAGAAAGACGGTGTGGGAACATCCTTTTATACATTACGTGATATTTTGGCCTTTTTTCGATCGGTCGCCCGTAAGGAAGCACGCTTGGCCAGATTCTGATCAAAGTTTTATAACCCACTCACCAATTTTTATGGTTTTCATTTCAATCAGGGAAGCTGATAAGTTTCTGAGTTTAGATACAGTTTAAAAGAAATTCGAAATGGACAGAACACCCGCTTGGTGTAATTTGAATACAAAAACTGTATTGTAAATTTTAACAGCAGAGGGTGATATTATTACTATAGTTTTGGCGCATGCGGACAGAACAATGCCAGATCTCGAGGGAGGGGCCTTCGACCCCTTTCGCAAATAATAATACGCGTACACCATTATCACACAGATTGTTTGAATGTTGGTTTTATTTTATAAAACAAATTGGAATGCATAATTAATTGCGCTTTTAACTTCAAACCAGTCTTTAAAACCAAGAAATATGGGGTACTCAATGTCAATAAAAGATAAAGACTATATAAGGAACAAAAACATACAAAACAATATAGAGTATGTATAATCAGATTATCATGCAGGTCAGTCCGTTCGACATGAATCTAGGCGCACATGTTTGCACCGCGCGCGGCGTCATTCGCGTCAGTGAGACGACGCACGACGGACGTAAGCGCGTACGCTGTGATCGTTAAAATTCAAATTTCAAACTGTTTAACAGACCAAAATCGTGACATTCGTTAAAAAATATTACAAACCAAGTGTGTGATAAACATAAAACTTATAATCATTTTGTGAGTGAATTTAGTGAAATATAATTCGTTAGTTGATCCTGTACTGGTGTGCATGTAGAGACAAGTGGCTGTGACCTTCTGTGTAGTAAAAAAGGAGTTTGTTCTCAAACTTGTATGCAAAAGTGATGGAAATATGAATTCGAAAAAATTGGAATGTTTTGACGACGATGATTCCGTGGATGATAAGCCGAGTCTCAGCTTTTTAGGTAAGTGAATGATAAACGAAGACAATAGTTTATTTATGTATACAGAAATAGTTTCATTGATAGCTCCCGATATTTATGAGGTTGACTATTGATATGAATATCATGGATATTGTGTGTCAGTGATAGTGTGGGGTTAGGAATGCTATTAGTAAACGTCGTATCTGGTGAACTTTACTGCAGAAATCATGACTCCGTAATATCCATTATTATCTTTAGATTAGATTTCTACATCAGTAATTTGAAAACTCATTTATGAATGCCATAATTGGGTGTTGTCTGGTTCTAATTTGAATTTAAACGAGTTGTATAAAAGGGGAATGCTAAATATCTCCCTTCGTCAACGTTTTGCCAGTATGGTCCTTATAATCTGTTTCTTGAGTTTCAAATTATATCTCCCCCAAGTAAGTAGCTTAATGTAATGAATAACGGTTTCAGTTTCTTAACCAGTTAAAACAACTTCATATTAACTTGCACGAGTGATATACTAAAAAGATCGTGTCTCGCAATTAACCTTCGCTGTGTCCAGCGACTACAGTAATTATTCCCCTCCATTGCATGTTCTAGGTACGTACAAGTTTTTAGTATTTTAAAATAAGTTTTTATTCACCAACTCTGCAGAGGTTTAAGGAAACGTCCTAGTTTTTGCTGACATCCATTATGTATCATTAAGTTTTTTCATCAACATGGATTTGTACAACTGTTTTGTGATGTATTTGTGAAGAAATCTTATAATTCGCCATTCAAATCACGATTTTGATTTCTAGAGAAACTGATTCATCATTAAGGAGATCTTCATAAAAGAAATTACTCAATAATTTCCATGCATTTCACAATGTCATCTAAATCTGGATTTTGTGGGGGTGTATTGACTCATAGACAAATGAAGCCATGTATCCTGGTATGAGTCAGGTCTACCGAAGGTTCATAACCCACGCCCATAACTATGCCTGTCGGCAGACTGAGGAGTTTATGTAGGTAGTGCAAGTGAAATCCAATATTCCTTGCCAACGAGAAATTGTGGCTGCATCAACATGGAAACGAATTAAAAGTAAAACAATAATATATGTGCGACCTGAAATTAATACGGTTAAAAGAAATGCTAATGCAAAATGAGGTTTCCAATTTCAAAGTGAAATCATTGTTGTATGGATTTTGATTGCTTTTAAAGTAGTCTGTCTGTCTGCTCTTTAATATCGTGTTTCACTGTTTTTGTTTGTGTAGACTGTAATCTTACATTGGATTAAGGTTTATTAAGTTTCTAAACGAGTACAGTATCTTCTCTATCAGAGCAAACTCTTAAAGTAACAACCGGATCGAAGCTAGGAATTAACACCCTATGGGCTAGGTGTCCTTGCGTTACTTCAGGTAAAGAAAAATGAAAAACACCAAAAGGTGAAATGAACTTAAATCAAGGGATTTATTTTTCATTATTGTTCAATGATACAACAATGTCTCATGCTACAAGAGCAGAGTTCATAGTAGCCTTAAGTATTCCAAAAGATTCACTTTCAATTAACACCTGTCTTTCGGAATCTATATCATAAAAAGTAAATTAATATACTTTTTAATCTGTGCTAATGTTTTCATCTTTGGACTTGCCAATGACCTCAAAAAGAATAAATTATATAAAGCTCTCCATTAAAATCGCAAAGTAGTCGTAAAATCTGCATTATGCAGTGTTATTGCCTATTTTTATGACTGTTTCACTGACTTATCACTTTAAGTGCTGGATCACTTCTTCTATATCTTCAAGGTTCATTAAATAGATTGCGATTATCAATTCATAGAAGTTAGGATTTATCATCAGCTTTATCTGATTCTTAATAAAATCAAAGATTACCTTTATTACGAATTTTATATTTATTCGTTTCGAGTTAAATTGTAAACAAGAGTTGTTTTCTGTCTGTAGATAAAAATCTATAGTCTCAATCTATTTGGAGTCATCTCCTTCTTCTTCCTCACTTCTGTATTAATTGTCGCCTCAGAAGTCACCTCTTTTCTTCTTAGCCATTTAATTTTCACGTCTAACATTAACGTTTGGTGAATTTTCGACAATACTGTTTGTTATTAATCTCGCAATTAAATACAGTTATTTCTTTTGCAAACCGATCTATTAGCAATAGATTAATTAACTAACATATAATTTACTCTTTTATTTGGTTTTTTATCTCTTAAAAAACAAGTAATTTTGTCTAGTGTCAACTACGGTCAAGTGGTCCAATTTGTACTTTAACATGGGACCAATTAAAATAAAACTGGATCTTCTTGTTTTATACACAATTTTACTGGTTTAGCTATTGGCGATTAATTTAATTAAACTTATAGTCATGAATTCGTACCGATTAACTTAACTGTAATTGTAATTATCAATGAGGTGGTAATAAAATTTATTTACGGTACCTCCTTGGTCCTTAGGCGACTCTTTGTTTCATACCGTCAGTATGCAAATGAATCAAAACTGTTTTATTGTTCATTAAAAGTTACGATTAAATGATATTATGAGACTGTGGACTAATGGAAACAAAGTCGTATATTATTTTTCCGTGTGTGATCTGACTAAGAGAACAAATAAAGAAATTTGCTGGTGCAACGGAATAAATAAACAATATTAAATACGAGGTCAAATGCTAATACATTAAACAAGTTTCAAAATCAAATTATAATCCTAAAAGCTTAAACTAGAACACTTTCATAAAATACAAGGACATTATTCAAATTGAAAACAATTGAAAATCTGATAAAGGCATCAAAACACTTTGTTGTTCAATATGATCCCATTCTGTTAGAATAACATGTTAGCTTACAAAGTTGACATATATTGTCACCTATTAGGCTAATGATTAAACCGATTTAGATAAAAACGATATCATGGGTTTACCTTATCGTCTGGTGTCGGACTAGTTAAGATATATGAGGTACCCTACTCTGCAAGAATGGTCTTACAAAACTGTTGCTCGAATGCATTTCATTAGTGCTATGGAAATCAAGACCTAAACTGGTTGCCGATTCATTGTTTTAACCATGTGATTCTTAATCAGTCTTTTTAACACCATTGCTTTCATTTTCTACCTTAGTTCTTTCAAAATACGTTTCGAATTCTATTGTGCTCTTAAGCCCTCATGTCGGTGCCCCATTTTTTGCCACAGTTAGAGGTTTCGCTGAAACACCTGTATATGTTTTTGCATACAAACAACCGTTACAATAGATTGTGATGATCGATACATCTAAAAGTATTTTGTCATGATCAGTCTGAGACTAGATGACGTAATGTTCTTGATGCAATGACCTTGGATCAACAATGTGCGGAAGTGTTGAGACGAAGTTCAACAACTTTTATTAATTTGTGATCTAAAAGCAATTATGTTTTTAGATAAAAAACAAAAGATAAATTGCTGTAACTGTGTCTTGATACTGACTTGCCGTAATAAGACGATGAGACATCACTAAATAAAATGTAAACTTAAGATTATCGATTATTGACAATATGTAGTAGCAAAACTTTGTACGTTTACATACGCACGAGTCAAACTTTTGATATTTTGTTAAATGCCTAGTGTTAGCACTCTGTTGAGATAGAATGGGTATAAATAACTCCAGGGTGTGTTCATCCTAAAATGACGTGAACAACAAGAAATTCAAAATAGTTACATAATATTAAAATAACAGCAAAGTTTATTTCACTAACTTAGAACTTCTTTAAAATCTCACGTGTCTTTCTTAGGAGTGTTTTGTAAAATTTTATCAAATGACGAACAGGGCCTAAGATAGACCCTGTCGGTAGCCCTCAAAGCTAGTAACAGTCTAACAGCTAGTGTAGATAGTGGTTGCTAGTTTAAATACCACGATACTTGGACGTCCACTCTCTCTGCGTATCTCTGTCATGGTTTGACGTGCTGAGATATGCATGTAGAGGGTGAAAGTTTGGTCCATTGAGGGGTGACTGAACGACCAGAGGAAATAAATCTGCAGTTTTAATTGCTGCATTGCGTAGGACTTTGGTCCAATTGAATTTACTTCTGATATCTGTTGAGATTTCACATTCATTAGAAAGGGTTATAATTGGTTTATTGATTGGTTGGACCGAACTTGTCTATATTTAATTACTTTTGGATTTATGGAACCATCCTAAATGCACTCTTATTCTGCATAACCAATTTGAAATAAGGACATGTAAATGGGTTATAACATAATCCTATGCAACAATATCTTACAACATTAAATGGTTATGAAAGTCCACCTTAATTGAATTAACTTTGTAATTGAATAAGGTTAAAACTTAAAGGTTAAACTTATCTTTTCGCCCTATTTGTACAATACTCATAAGAAAATTAGCTTTTATACAGCTGACAAGCAACTGGCTTGTATTTAGTGTACTGCCAACGCTATCGCAAATAAACTCCGTATTATAAAAGAAAATGAAATTCAATTTTACTACAGCCTTCATAAAAATATTTCGTTAACGCACTGTTTAAATTCTCACCATGAATTCTAACACTACAAAATCGATTATAAAATCATATTTCCCGTAATCGATTCCATTAAATCGAATAAGATTTCTTTAGAACCGAAGCGTGTATCGTTTTATAATAAGCTCTTTAATTCCCGTACATATGACAGATTCTTTATAAGATTATCTAATGTAATACTTTTGGTGTAATCGTTTGGACTGGCTTTACCTACGGTACTAAAATTGAAGGCAGCCATTATTTCTACTTATACGTTTTTGTGTTTGTGTGGAATTGGTTTGGTAGTATAAGTTGTCGTTTTTTTATTGTCTTTTGTTAAATTAAGAATAAAAAACCGTTAATCTTTTGTTGAGGACTTCTCTAGTAGTTTTATTGTTCATCAATTTCTGTTTCATTGAATACAACTTGACCATCTGGGCTTTTAAGTACTCTAGTATCTTTATCTCTTTTGATTTGTACTTGGCGGATTTGAATCTTTTAAGGCACTTCATGGCAGCTGTAAAATTCACAAAAAAAATGCTTTCTAGTATTTCCAAAACCAATTTATATAATATTATGACATCCATCGAAGTCCTAGTTACTTTTACAACTTTCTTATTGACAGATAGTTAAGGAAAAGCTTTTTTACTAAACCCAAATTAAAATGTAAGTTTGTAAAGAGAAACTTATTCGCTTCATTTTTACTGGCTATAAGTAGTGTAGGTACTTATATGAGCCGTTTCTCACTCTGTAGAATGTAACAGCTAACTGATGAAATGAGCTACTGTGTTGCTCCGTTAACGGGGACTTACAAACTAAAGTACTTAAGAGATATTCATGAAAGGACTTTAGTCACTTGAAGGATGGCGTCCAAGTTTGTATTGTTCTATTCTGTCCTTATTTTGTTGAGGAAGCGTTTTCTTGGAATGCTATTTTGTAGCCTTTTAGTTTTCAATCTCAAAATAGTTATGGAAATTGTGGATACGCTTGAGCTTCATAAAGAGGTTTTACATTTAATTAACGGTTTGTTTCATCCATAGAAGATTAGCCTGATTAAAAATTTTACACGGCGTATTAAAGTGGATTTAAAAGAAAAGCTGATAATCTAGTGTGAGAATATGTTGTAAAATAAAGTTGTCCCGCAATGATTGGGTAAAAAAATCAAAACTGGGACTTGCTTTCTAACTTTTGAGTTTAATTACTGGAACGAAATGTTTCTTAATTCTTCTTTCCTTCTATCGTGACCCATTTAATACTTTAAGCACTCATAATGTACTGAGCTGGAATTAATGCCAAAGGCATTCTCTACCAGTCAACCTCTCCAACTTTCCCATATATCCCCAAAATCTTTTACTACACCATAGGGGCATATCACTATGAACCATATTTAATTTTTCCCAATATTTAACCCCTACATCCCGTTAAGCTTTCTTAATGTTTCATAATCCGTGAACACATAAAGACAGTAACACATCGGAGAGTGAACATCCAGTGTGGTCCACTGGGTTATCAACAAAGGGACCGTTGGTCCGTATGCCCCTTGCCTAAGGGACCGGTACCTTTTAAGATTTTTTCATGCCCTTAATGAAGTGGCGTTAACTTGGATTTTTCTACCTGGATGTAGCACTATTGGATTTTTGTATTGTTCTTTGACCTGACTACAAATTCCCGCCTTGGTAATGATAAATAAAATTTGCGAATATCGTATCAAACCCAAAGGACTAGTGAATTGTCAAGAAGTCAGTCTGGTAGATAGATGAAGCGTAGTAGGTTCCGTAGCTTGAAGCCAATTCGGCATAAGGTTGGCAATGTTTAATTACCAAATAATTCTATGTCAGATGAGATTAATGCCGAGAACCCGATTCCTATAGCAATTTTAAAATTCATTAAGGATAAGGGAATCCTGTTCCCAATAAAGCCTCCGGCCAAACCATTGATTTATAACTATCATAGATTTACACTTCTTAATTTAACTCATTAAAATGCAAACATCTAGAATCTTAATCAAATATTTAAATTGGAATACAAAACTGGACATTTGGATGTTTGTTTAAATTCATGTCAGTATTTAAATAATTGCTTTACTATGTATATAAAACGATTTAAATAAAATAAAAAATGATTCGATGTCTAATTTGATTTTCTGTTTCAAAACTTCAATTTTCTTTAACACGTTTCGCTTTCACATCTGATTCTCGTGGTAATAAATCTGGTCCAATTCAAAAACATTTATTTCGTCTTTATTACTATATAAAGACTATGCTCAACTACATAATTATTGCCTACGTTATTCTTAGGCAGGGACTTAAAAATACCTTCATAAAGGTTACAGAATTATAAGTGTGACATGTTGAATTGGTAACAGAATCTATTTGTAACACTTGTAAATGTGTGTGTGTTGTGTGTTTCCAATATGTTAACTCTTATGGCCACTCGTTGTTGCCGTACTGTGCAATTACTTATACCTAAAGCTATACTAAAACTGATTATTTCAGTTACACATATTAACACTTATTAACACATATAAATGTTTACAGTTTGATTCGGTAACATTATTGTATCTGTTACATTTAAAAGTGTTTTTTTTCTGATAAAACTGTTTTATAAGACTGTGTTAAAAACACTTACAACAGTTACAGTTTGAGTCCCTGTTCTTAGGTACACCACAATCAGTCTTAAAATCTTCTAATAAATTCCTATTAGCACTAAAATCCTTCTCAAAGTTACTGTTAATTGGCCCAACGATATTTCAAATGCTAATACGTTACAGAACTGTATTGTTGACATTAACTGCGTAATGTCAACATTGCACTAGGCTTACCTAACTTACTATTACGATAGTACAAATATGCTGCTCCTCTTACTTTTTATTCTTGACATCAGTAACACTTACTGTCCTTATATGTTTTGGCAAATTGTGCATCTTGCAACACTGGCAAACAACATCATGCATGTTATCCCCAAAATATTAGGAAGAGGTGTATGTATAGTTAGCCCTCATTTCACCAGCTTTGTTACTAATACCATATGATAGTAGGACGTGAGGTAGACCCATATAAAATGCGAGTACATAATAATATTAAGTAATATCGTACTCAAATGCAGTATGAAAATGCATACTTATCGCAATCATTTCTTAAAAGCACTTCCTTTCATGACCATAGTCATTAATACAGTGATAATTTCTTTTACGACCAATAAAACTATAATAAACTACATTGTAATTAATACCCTTAAGGATATTCAGGTTTTAGTTCTTATTTTACTGGACCTACATGTAAAAGCCGTCAAGCCAGTCCGTAAAATGGCTTCTCTGGACAGCGTAGAACCTGATGTTAATATTCCATCAATGCTGATAGCTAAGCTAACAGATGGGGGTAAAACAAAAAGGGTATCGTGCCTAAACAAATGATGGCGGGTCTCTCTAATTTGTTCGGTTAATATTTGCTCAGCTTTACTTTTACGCTTCCTAAAATATATAATGGGTTTTAGAAAGGCTGTTTTTTTGGAAAAATATATGTTACGGTAAACAGTTAATGAAACTACGGTTATTTCGATAAGGATTAAAAAAAAACATACGAATTAATCAAAGAATGACAAGTTTTATTAAAATAGAAATATAATAATTTTATTGATAATTTAAATATTATAATTCATCAATAAAACCAACCTGTTCAAAAGTTGACTTGTCATAAATAAATGGCAACAGAAACACAAGATTGGATCGTAACCATTCAAAATCATGTCCTAGATCATAAACTGGTGGCGATAACCCAGCCATCTTCAACGATTCAGATCTAAAGGAGCACAAAGTAATTAAACTATAAAGTTAATTTAATGAAAAGGAAGCCAATAAAATAGCTAGTAGTAATAATAATTTCCACTGCGAAGTAACTGATAAAGACGCCGTACAAGGCACGCATCTAAGGACAGGTAGTCATGTTAGGGTCCCGCGCTGACCTCAGCAAATGCAAATAGAAAGTTAAATCGAAGGCTGACAGTAAATCTATGGTATTAGAAATATTGATATATTGTGTTGCGGAAATTTTGTTGCAATATTGTATCAATCTCTGTTGGTTTCTCATTTGTCACATTTTCATTCTTCTACATTGTCATATTTGTAATGTCTTATGTCACATTATCATAACTTTCTTCAGCTTCGTTAATGTAACACAAGTCTATTAAATGTCTAGATGTTATTAGAATCGTATTAGCAGTATGAACACAGTCTAGACAGTTAATATTAACCTCCTCAAAAAGCCTATCCGCTTTAATGTTTAGTGCATGTTGCATAAATAGTGACATATTGACGTTGTGCTAAAGTTATGTCATCGATTAAATGTACCGTAATTATCAATTTTTAATCTCGCATTTACAAAAAAGGTTTTCCTCGATCGTGTAGCGGATGACAAGAAGGTCATCACACTATTTCATTTATTTCTTTACTACCATGAAAGATACTGTTATAAAATTATATTTAGAAACGTTTTTATAATTTAGGATCATTATATTGATTTCTGTTACAGTTATATTATTTATCCGTGGTTTATTTTAGTTTACTTTTAGATCCGGATCTAAGTTTTAATCGAAGTCGTTTATATTAATTAATTCTGCTTTGTTTAAGTCAGTAGGTGATATACTGATGCTCTTATCCGTCGATGAATGGTTTCAATGTTGGGGTTTTCCGTTCACACTTTTATTTAATGTTGCGCCTAGCTTTTAAATTGTCTTTTATTTAAAGAACAATGAATGTACTTTAAAACTTAGCATTCTTACGTATTTTATGACTTCTAGTTCTGATAATAACTAAGTCATCAAATCTAAAGCCATTACAAACGCTACTGGCTACATCAAAACTAATTTATCGATCTAGTAACCCAACAAAGGACCAGCCTAAGGGAAATCGTGTCGCTACTGCACTGAGACAAATAAAACTATGAATAATCTTTTGTACAACAAAGAAACACATTTCGGAATTCAAACATCTCATTTGGTCAACTGACCCAAATAGTAAGACGGTATATCATGCAACAGACACCTATACAAACATGGCTACGTGACGCTTTAGGGTCTCAAAAACTAAATAAACAGCACCTTGCTTTGAATTTCGTTTGCTTTTTATATTAGCATCTGTATGGAGCGCAATGCACTACTCTTAAAATTTATAAAAAGCTATGAAATTTCTTAGTATATGCCCCATCACGTTTCTCGTTGAAAGCATTCAATTGAAATTCTCTATTTATGATCCAATGAGGCTACCTAAATCGTCTTGTTGGAAAAATAAGATTTCAATCAATATTTCCATTTTTTCTTCTTCTTACTTGCAGCAGGGCTATTGCGTATCTTTTAAATGACAGTGGCTAATATATAGTGTCCATCAATTAACTGTCAAATGGTTCCATTTTGTACTAAACCATAACCAATTTGACAGTTACCAATCCATAGACAATATGATAGCCACTGACATTTAAAAGATACGCAATAGCCCTGCAGATGTGCCTATTCAGTGTGTATCAAGGTGTGGTCATATTCAAGGGTGATCATTTTTTGCTGCCAAAAATGTATCAGCTGTTCCATACTTAACATCACGCCTCTAATAAAGAATAGGACAAGAGGTTTACCCATCAGTACACCCACATTTTGACAGTTATGTTTAAGCCCCATGTAATAGGGATTGAGCCTATTCCCATAAATTCCCTAGGAATTGAACCCATGCCCAGCCGTCGCGCTTGCTACCAACTGACCAACGAGACAGTTAGGTAGGCCCATACATTTGGGTAAATTAGGAGGTTTTGATATTTTGTATGGGACAGCTGATCATTTATTCGCGGTTATAATAATAATGGACCCATTAATAGAGTTGGTGCAGTTTGGTGGTACCACCACATCCATGAATATGAGTACACTTCTCTAATACAACCTGTACGTGGCGAAGCAACCCGTTCCCTGAGAGGTTTCTCGATTCAAATTCAACTTTATTACCATGCTGGTCTAGTATTGAAAAATGTCGAGTAATACTTATCATTCCGCGAAAGTTATGAGTCATTTACATCCCAGACTATGGAGTGCTAACCCGTCTCGGCTTTAATTGAAATATTTTATTCAGATTAGCTTTATCAAAGCTTTCTTCAGTGCCAATACTTTGCGACTTGGCGTCTAAAAGTGGTTTTGCTTGAATGGAATGTCCATTTAAAGATAGTGTTGATGCAAAATACATAACTTGGGGTAACGTTATGCGTTTTTTGCTGACAAATAGGTGTTGATGTTTTAGTTTGATCATTTCGGATGTCTGGAAGATTCTAGTTATGGAATCGAGTTTACCAAATGCTGTTTTTGAAGTTTGATTGTTGCTAAAATAATGCATAATCCACAGGCTTTCATATTTTAAAAGAGATAGTGGCCTGCAAATACATAAAGACATATTCCATCATTTATATAACTTAACAAATAAGAAATATATATTTATAAGTTATTAAACACAAGTCTATTTTCTGTCTGTTATTTATTCTAATGAAAAAGGTAAAAAATTAAAAATTAAAAGAGCTTTGATTTTTATTTTCAGTTTTGTTTTTGTCTAGCTCTGTATTAACTAAATAAATAAATTAAGTAAAACTCACGGAATGCTGTTTGTTTGATCAAGTCTACAACTAGACTCTATAAAAATATAGCTTAAAAGGATAGTGTTGTAGTTGAAAGCTTAGTAAATAGCGGCCAACAAAACAGTGATAGGAACAATGACTGTGCCTATAGTTGACAGTCTGTACAATCTTTCAAATAATATTAATAATACTTTGTCTGCCTCGTGTTCCAGTGATTGCTAGCTCAACAACTGAACATAAGGTTCATTTAAAAGTCAGTAAAGGGGACTATAGGCATGATGTTACGTTATTTAAAGTTAGTCTGTCTATCTTGACCACGTTAAAAACAAAAAAGTCTCCGGAATTATAAACTAAACATTAAAATCCATAATAACATATAACATATCCATAACGAACGTATTCTAATCGATACAAAAAGAAATACAATTAAAAAAAAACTTTAAGAGTTAACATAGCATTAACAGCAAAGCTAATTGAATCGAGATCTTTGGAGCCACAGGAGTCCCGTGGGCGTACGAAATTGGTCTTCTATATCTTTTCTCTTTTACTCGTGTATTGTGTGAATGAGAAAGCAATAGGGTCTATTATCGTCAGGGGACGGCAGCAGGTTTAAATAAGGGTAGCCATGTTATTGTATGGTCTTCGAATCGATGGTGTTATAAAAAGTGAAGTGTTTTAGGGCACTCAATAACTTCCTGCATAGGATAACGTTTGATCGTAATAAATGGTTTTATAACGTCATTTAATTGTGATTTTTATCCTCTCAGGCTCTCATATTGGATGCCTTAAAGATTTTGAATCTATATTTTTATCATTGATTTCAGTCTTAATATTTAGTAATAGCTTCGCCCCCTATAACATGGAACTTTAACTTAACTGTTGAATTTGGGTGTAAAATTAGGTAGGTACAACTTAGAATTGTGATGTTAAGTTATGTTATTTACACTATCGTCATCACTTATTTTTAGTACAACCGAGAAACTGTCGAAATCATCATTAGTATTATATGTTTGCTAAACACACCGTTGCAAATGTCTTGCTTTACAAAAATTGTACATTTTAGACGGAAAATATCATCAATACAGTCGATTTCACATGCACAGTGCAATTCTAATAAGTATATCTCCCTTTTCATAGTGTCCTGGATATTCATAGAATGTTGTACTTAAACATGGTTATCCCAACCAGGATGCCTTACACCCGCCTATTCATTGGTTGTAGCGACAGAAGTAAGGGCCCGGTAAGGTTCTTTTGTCACCATGTTTTATGGGACATATTTATTGCTACTTTCATTATGTTTGGCGTCTACGGTTAGAATTTAGTGGTAATCACATTTGACGGGACTTGATAGGTACAGAGCAGGTTTTCTTGGAATAGAATGAATAATTTTCATAGTTGATTCATTTAATCTCTTATTAACCTTTTGCCACTGGACTAGCAGAGGTACTGCGGCGTATTATCCAAACTTGGTTGATATCCAGACGAGTCGTACTCAGCGCTTCTTTTTCACGTTTATTATAGACACAGCCAAAGTGTGCAACTCTCTGCCTGTATTCTGTGTTCCCTCCCTCATTTAACCCGTCTGCTTCAAAGCAAGGGTGAACAGGTATCTTCTGGGTACGCTCGTTTCATCATAGACCTCATCTATCGCTTTTGGGTGTAACCAAGGTCAATAGCAGGCCAACTAACACTTCTCTTGGGCTTCGACGCTGTCGGGTAAAACATTGATATTAATAATTGCTAATTATATCGCATAGATTGGATGGATTGATGGATTCTTTCAGTAACTATGGTGCCATTAGGATTTTCTAATATTCGAACTTCTTAAAATATTTGTTGAAAACTGAGAAACGTTCTCAGTTTTCTGAAACCTATATATCCAGCTCTACCTTTATACCAAAAAACGAATAGAGTGGTACCTGTCGATGGATACCATAAAAAAAGTAAAAATAAAAAGGGATCGAAACACCATCTGCTTCAGTTTTGTGTTTCAAACACCGCTAATTGAAAAGGGTCTTTTGAATTTGAGAAATTGTAATTATCACTTTGATTGTGAGTTTTATAGCAATAAGGTTGGGTTCTGGTGTTAGTGTGTCATTTTATTTTGATGCTGTCTGCTTTATTATACGCAAAGGTTTTTTATTTCAATAACATAACATAACATCACAATAGTGACAGCATACGTGGTAACACCGCCAGCTACGTTTCAGTCCCATGTCATAGAGTGCGAGTCTATTGCCATCAACTGAGCACAAATTCAGATTCCATGGCTCATCATCATCATCACTATTTCAGCCAAAAGACGTCCACTGCTCGACATAGGCCTCCCCCAGGTGTCTCCAAATTGACCGGTCCCGTGCGTCTCGAATCCAGCGGGTCCCCGCAACTTTCACCAGGTCATCGGTCCATCTAGTGGGAGGCCTTCCAACGCAACGTCTTCCGGTTCGCGGTCGCCAGTCCAGAAGTTTTCGGCCCCATCGGCCATCCGTTCTGCGAACAATGTGACCATTGCCACTTAAGTCTGGCGATTTTTCGGGCTACGTCGGTAACCTTGGTTCTTATGCGGATGTGCCTTTGGTTGACTTTGAGCTTTCTGATGAAGCCCATTGTGAGCGACCACGTTTCGGTCCCGTATGTAATCACTGGTAACACACACTGGTCAAAGACTTTCGTCTTGAGACACTGTGGTAAGTTGGGAGAGAAGATACCGCGCAACTTCCCGAACGCTGCCCAGCCGAGTCGGATTCGACGATTGACCTCTGTCTCGAAGATTCCATAGTTGCTACTGAGAAGTTCCTGATGAAATAATTCAATAACACTCTGCCTCACCTAGGGATCGAACCCGGGACCGCATGTACAGCAATGTGTTCATAAATGAAGTTAACAGACATTTTCGTTAAATATAATTAAAAGCAATTAACTTTTTGGACAAAATTGTAATAATACTATACTGTTTAATTACTGACCCGTCCTAGATTTCTAAACGATTATTTAGTCGCTTTGTTTTCACTATCGTAACGTTTGCTTTAACTGATGTAAAGCAAAGTTGGTAAAACTAATGAGCCGGAAAAGGGCGTGTACAAAGAAGAAAGTTAGCACATGAACAAAGAATTCGAAATAATATTCCAGAAAGTTAGTTATTTATACGTAATTTCCGACAAGCCTAACCACTGGCCACCACAGAGTCTGCTGACCCAAATTAAACCATCAGATACATGCACCTTTCATTACCATGGGAGAATTTAATGTAGAAAGCATTAAAATCTACAGATTAAGGCTTGTAAACCAACGAACGAAAACAATTGAAAACCAACCATAGAATGGGAAGCACAAGGTAGATTTTCAATTTGATTTACAAAGCAATTTGTCTCATCGAAGTCCTGTAGTAACGAAATTTATTACTTAGAATTAACTATTGATTACCAGGAATGGTTTGCGTTTAAACTAACAATTTATAATGAACAATCTCAGTTTTGTATGACTGCTCTATTAATGGAGATATTTTTAATAATAGGTTTTAGTTGGACAGTGGATTATTTATGAAAGCTTTGAGCTAAATAATGTTGAGATGATATTTTATTTTGGAATTTGAATGTCTGTTCTCACTTACTTTATGTATTGTATTGGTTGTTTAAATATTGATTTCCCTGCCTTCTACTATTGGGTGTATAATTTACGTTGAACTCAAGGATTTTTTTTCCTTTATTACTATATGCTTCACCCCTTGATTTTTTCCGAGAAAGCAGCAGCAGAACAACTGCAAGTAGTTCATACAAATATTTGCTCCATACGGGAATCGAACCCGCATCAGTGAGTTGATTTTACCTCAGATTGAATCATCACTTTTCTGATTGACATTGCTGAAAATAATTTCATTTTATTATTTTTTTAATTTTATTATTACTCTTATCTTCACTAGTTACACCAGTAACCAGTATTGAAAAACTGACCCATATTTCCTCGACATTGAAGTACATAATTGCGTGACAAAACTTAATGAGTAATTAACCAAATAATTGTTTCATTAAATTCTGATAGCGTTGCACCACTTTGTTCTGCATCAACAACTTCGTTACTTTTGCGAAGGGCAATCATGTTTTTTATTCAATGACATTATTGTATAAATCAAAACTAATTACCTTGAGTAACGCCCTCAACTAATTAAGACTCAATTTGGTGTATCTGAATGATAAAATACAGTATTTAAAATGTTACGAAACGTGCAAACTTGAGTACTTATTATTTTGAAATTGTTTTGGTGTACATTGAAGAGTAGTACCACATTATTAAGATCATAGTACTATCTATTAAATTATTTATTTTATCCAGACATCTTATCTGTTGTTAATATTGTGGTTCTCATATCTCGCTCGCATAATATGCCCTACATGAACATTGGTAAACGTATGAGCTAGTCAGCAATGTGTAAAGACTGGCGTACTGGGTCAAGCAACAAGTAGCTCTATGTAGGGAATAATTATAAATTATTTACGATTCAAAGGATAACCCATTATAAAAGCTTACTTTAGATTATTGAAAGTACTTTTTAGTTGATATTGAGTATAAGCTAATTAGTTAAGCAACGGACCTGGAAATATACCTGTTTCATTAGGTGACAGTAAAATTATACTGATTTCGGAACCTACTCTATCAACCACATTGTATTTCAACGCATAAAATACATTAAGAATTTAAAGATCACTTGAATTTGAACCTTAATTTAGTCCCCATAAAAGCATATTTCAAGTTGGTAAAGTAGGAGGCTATAATTACTTTGTTGCGTAAATATTTTGGGTTTCTTCATCATATATCTGTATCATAATTATACAAATGATAATTAAAAAAACAATACTTTTACATAAAAAAACTTGAATGACACCGCTACTTATGATTATGGACTCAGTCGTCGTTACAATGTTATAATGTAAAAAGTAACTATGGAAATTGTTATTGAACGAAGTCACGATACAAAAATTAAGAGTGCTTCAAAAGTTGTAAACAGATGTATGTAAAATCAAGGGAAGTAATCACCTGCTTATAAAAATCCTTACCCTTAAAGTGTGTAGCAATAAATATTACTAAAGACTCAAATACATGAAAGAAATATAAAGTGGAAAGGACTCTCAAAAAATCAGAAAAACCAAATCAATAAAAAATGAACAGAACGAGGTATCCAAGTTGATTGCAAATATGTTAATCAAAACATAAAAACGTACTTTTCAAGCCGATAACTCGCAAGAAAGCAGGTTCACGCCGCCCCCGCACAAAAATGAGAAATTAGGTGTGACCTCACCATTGATTCTTGATTAACCGTTAATCCCCCTTTATCACAATTTCATTCACATTATTGAGTGACTAAGATATTCTTTGATAAAAAAAATGCGAATCATCTAAATGCCAAAATGATGACAGTATGTGCCAAATTCTTAATCATCAAAGCTCTCGCAAAATTGGAGAAAAAAACACAATGTAATTCCATATATTGCGTTTCCTCTTTCATTGAAGACATCAATAAACCACCACTTATAAATAAAAAGGTCAATGAAATTAAGAGTCTTTTTTATCCGTAACTCATCAATCAATATATAATTATAATAACAAAAGTTCTGTCTGGCTTGTTAACGGACAGAAACCCAGAAAGACAATAATTTGCTGAGAGATTAAAAAAAAAAAAAAAACCGGCCAACTGCATGTCGCACCACGCATAATGTAGGGTTCCGTAGTTGCCCATCAAAATATTATGTGAACTTACTAAACTGATTACCCACCCTGCCTACCTGCCTCTTAACGATGATTTTTATTGTAAAAATAAAACAAACTAACTTACATTTACAGTTTTGAGATCTAGCGCAAAAAAATCATCTCCACTTTTATATGTACTGGAGATACCCTAAAAAAATATTTTCAATATTTTACTTAAGCACTTTGTCGGCGTAATTTATTTGTCCAAATAACAGCTTTCTAGTACTAAGCGTCTTTGAGATATAGTGCGGACGGACGGACGGACGGACAGACATACGGACATGGCGAAACTATAAGGGTTCCATATTGACTACGGAACACAAAAAAATAGAAATTACATACGTAGATAAAAAAAGAGCTATATTACTTAACCAAGTCAGAGCAATAAATTAAGCTAAAGGCAGGAATTCTCACAACCTGATATTACTCGACGCATGTGTACGCACTTCATCATATTCTACACCCTCGGGCTGCGCAAACGCAAAGAGGTCGATCGTGCTCCAATAAGTATTATTATAAAGATTTTTTTTTTCTGCGTGGCTAGTATCATTAAGGTTCAATAGCCCTTGTTGAGTAAGTTCTGGCGTAAGGTTTTTATCTGTTTTGTAGACAGTAAGGAATGGAATCTAAATTGATTTTGAAATATGAATTTTGGTGTTACTCGTATTTTCTTCCACCATCATATTATTATGACTGTTGGATAGACCTGCATAGATATCTCTCTAACATCACTACGTCTGGTGGTCCTGTGCTTTTTGCATCCAACAGATAAGGCCAGATCACTGGCCCATCCGTGGGACCGCTTCCAAGGCTGTCTTCTTGTCAGGAATTATCAAATATGAGAACAGTAACTTAATATTAAACTATTCCTTCTTACTTTTCCTACTTGTGCTATCTTATATCTATTTCAACATTTCCGGCCATTTCAAATCTGTATGTGTTTCAACCTCAGAGTCATTTTCTTTGAACTTTTTCCACGTAATGATTTTTCTTTGTTCACACGCTTTTGGATTACACAATCCGCACAGTGCACACGCACTGAAACTTTTAATCGTCGTCCTTAACTTAACTAGTCAAGTAAAAATGAAAATAGTCTTTCTTCAGAAACACCTTCTCACCATGACACTATTGTAGAACTTAACCAATCCGCTTTATTGGTTAACACATAATTGATTTAAGTATCTTGTAAAGTTCTGACACAAAGAGTATTTATACAACTTTGAGGTCAGTTTACCTTAAAAGGGAAGGATGCATGTTCAAGAAACACATGTATGACCTTTGTAAGATTACCTTAAAACATTTTGTACAAATGAATGTTTTCTTGTTTAGTTGACAATGCCGTTAGCGTTGGACGATAGTGGGTGTGGGACTGTGTTTAGTAAAAGTGGGAAGTTGCATTTAAAGTCCAAATAAGGTTCGTTTTAAAATTGATTGATTTGTGTTGTTTATCTTGGTTGGATTGATTGATGTTTCCTCGTTAGGTTTTCTACCTACAGATTTGTGATTTTCTGCTTTTTTCTTTTCACTTGTGTTATTCAATTTTATCCTATCAAGTATCGTATCTTTGAGATTCATGTCTGCACATCATGACAAAGTTTCTGTACCTGTATGTTAAAAGAGATTGAACAATTTTGCTATGCATTTCAAAGCAAAACGCTATTACTGGTAAAAAAACTTGTAAATGATATATTATGTTTTTGTGAAAAGCTGAAAATTTTATTAGCAAAAGTTTAGCAGCTGAACGTTCGTAAAATACTTTGAAGAGAAATATTGTATGGAAATGTGTCATCTTCGATGTTTCGCTAAGTCACTAATTTCAGAAACGCAAGTTAACCCTAAAAGTGAACACTGCAATTTTCAAAGCATACCAGTATATGAAATGCCGATGATTGGACTGAAGTTGGTGAGTTTCATATGTATAACTAGATGTGCCCCGCAGATCCATGCATCGATACTGAATTCTGTATATACTCACTGTAAAACTTATTATCAAATTCATGGGGTACATTAAAAATGGCTGTATTGACCATAAATTTTATCTTTCGACTAGATACTATATTAACTTGGTCTTCAAGATCGTTTCTTATAACAGCAGCGGTAGCTTTACGTTCAACAAAAGATGTCTACATATTACCGTATACAGTTGACATGCACCGTGTCCCAACCACAACATACTCGTAAGTTTCAGCAATCGTGCCAAAGAGTAATATTTCATTTCAACGGCTTTAAGTATTAATGTAACATTATTGTTAATAAATTTCTCTGCAACAAGTCTGCGTAAAGTTTATTAATGTTTATAACAGGCATTGCTTGCTTTCCTTTCTTGGGTGAGGAACCACGAGCGGTTTCAACACAGAGTGAAACTTTATTAATTAATTTGTGTTTACTAGTTATATTGTTTTAAGATAGGCGTTTGTCTGTATGGGATTGCATGCTTTCATATTCAATTGCTTCAGCAGATTCCTTTTCATGTCCCTTAATGGTATTATGGTCATAATCGCCACTAAAAGCTAGGCTATGTTCTGCGTATAATTCAGGGCCTGAGAAAATGTTATTGGTTAAGTTTTTCTTCCAGGAATATCATAGTATGTGGCTTGGCGGGACTTAAAAAGAATATGCATTATGTTAAGTTTAATGCTTTTAACTTTAAAGTCGTTGATAGAAACAGTTGTATTTAATATATCAGCATTGTCTTCTATATCAATAGCGTTGTCTTCTTTCCCTTTAGTTAAAGCGGGTTAATATCTTACTGTTGTCATTTAACAAGCTCTAACCTCCAATGTTGCTACCATTGCCTGGCACTTGGATAACTACACATTTAAAATTTTAAGGGTAATCGGGACTGTTTTGTGATTCTGGTAACAGCAGTGCCAGGTAGTTTCTCTTCCTGTTAGGCTATCAGCCTATTAAGAATATAGGTTAATTTGATGGTCATTCATCACCTCGTTGACATTTACGACTTAAACGGGAAGATTAACTGATGGGATTCTATTTTTATTTTCTTTAGACGTAATAGGGGATAAATATTTAAATATATGGTGGGTTTAGTATCTTGTTAGAGGAAGAAAGTTTTACTTAGTTAGTACACAAATCAAATGGTATTTCCTTATGTTTCAATTTAACGATCAATCGTAAAAGGAAATAAATTTATTTTCACCGTCATCTTTAACTTAGAGGGTCATCTATTATATTGAATAGGATTATATTAAATTAGCTTGAATATTAAAATTTGATGAAGATAATTATAATAACAAAAAAGATTTTCTCAACTCATGATTATAATCATATATACGGATACCCATCTCGCTAACTAATTTCAAATAACTTTGTACAAAGACTTGATTTGTTTCAACTTTCAACTCTGTTCAACCAGTACTTAAAAAGGCAATTTTATCGCCCTTGTCGACGCTAGTAAGATATCCTTTGTGTTCATTTCCTGCGATCGTATTACTTGGTCTTATTTTAAATATTGGCCATGGATGTCTAATAGTTCCATTGGTTTTAGTTTCTTCGCAGCAGGAGGTGGTTCTGAGGTTTCTAATTGGCTATTTGGTTTTGAGTGTATTGCTGTGAGCGTGGGGGTTTCTCTTGTAGTTGCGAATGTTTGAAATTATTATGAAGATGTTAAAGTACACAACTATATACGGAGTTTACTTAATAGTGTCTCGGAAATACCTACAAGAACGAGCAATAATATGTAAACTCTAAGAAAAGTTCAAACGTGAATTTATCGTGAAATAACGATTGCAACTTTTAGATAATTATGACCTATGTAATGATAATAATAAAATTAAGGGTTCCAAAATATTCGTTTCAATAAGTAACCTGAAACTGAAATCAATAGGTACAGTAGGCAAAAATTCTCAGCGTTGCTAAGCGTACACATATTGGTGCTGCTAACTGCACGTTAAACAGTATTGGAAATCTTCATAATGATATTGCACCAGCAACATAAATCAAGAGTGAAACGACAATAGCTGAAACGCAAAACTATTATGATTTTAATACATCACAAACACGATACGGCTTCAGCCGCTACACGTGAACTAGCTCTAATACTATTAGTAACCTCTGTCACGATACAGTTACATGATAACAAAAAAAATGCAGTAAATACTTCAACGCTTGATTTCACCTTCTCCTGATCAACCACCACAATTTCTCTAGCTTTTTTTTTTTTTTTTGTAAGGGCCACTCGCAGTTCATCTCTAGAGAGGATGGTTTACTGCTTAACCGGACAATCCTGTGGTGACCTCAAAAATTAAGGCCCCCAGCCAGGGCATGCAAGAAATTTACATTTAAAATAATAATAATAATAATAATAATAATATTCCACAACTATCACACAACGCCATCTAGTCCCAAGCTAAGCAGAGCTTGTGTTATGGTTACTAGACAACTGATAAACATACTTATATATTTCTAAATACATACATATTATAGATAAATGACTGATCACTAAGGGCACCCCCTGTGGGGCTCGGACCTCGACTTAGTGAGTCATTTGGGGGAGGGCAGCAAATTGGCTGGGTCTGATTATTTGGGGAATTATTAATCATTACTACTGGTCCGGCCACCGGGGCCGGCTCGTCGATCAAAGGTTGGGAGGGTAAGTTACGGGGGCGTCGCGAAGGGCCTCGGCGGCGGGGCCGGAACGAATTTCGCGGTCTGTTTATGTATTTGCGAACGGTACTGGTTTCCCTACGACTCTCTTGTAATATGGTAATTGGATCATCGGGATCTGTTAAGGTGTGCTTAGGGCGACGGATCTTCCCTATCCTCGTGGGGGTGTATCGGGCGGCCGAGGCCACGAGGGGGTTAGGATGCTTGGCAGAAGAGTCAAAGAAACGCTTTGTAAGGCGTTTCATGAACTGCTGGATGGTAGGCATCCTAAGGTCGACATGGAGTCGTTCATTCCTAACGAACCACGGGGCTCCCGTGATTTTCCGGAGGAAGCGGTTTTGCAATGTCTGCATCCTGTGGATAAATCTAGGTTTAGTGTGTGCAAACACTGGGCATGCGTAAGTCATGATCGGCCGGATACACGCTGTGTAAATGCGCAATTTGCACCTACGTGACAATTTGCTGCGTGAGTTAAGCAGGGAGTGTAATCTTCCCAGAGCGAAAGCGGCGCGCGAGCGCACCGTCTTTATATGCTCTGCGAAGGTTAACCGCTGGTCTAAGATCACTCCCAGGTATTTTGCTTTTTTCTCCCAAGAGATGGTCTTCCCAAACATGGTGATAGGTCTGGGGTTAGGGAGAAAGCGGCTGTGCGGTCTGGTGAAAAGCACCGCCTGGCTCTTGTCGGGGTTGACTTCGATTCTCCATTTTCTGAACCAATCGCCTAGTGCGTTGGCAGAGCGTTGGAGCGTCCTAGCGATGGTATCGAGGCTCCGGCTGGATGTAAAAATTGCCGTGTCGTCAGCAAAGAGCGCTAACTGAGCCTTAGGACCTTTAGGGATGTCACTAGTAAATAGGGTGAACACTAACGGAGAGAGAACAGAGCCCTGGGGGACTCCAGCTCTGATCTGATGAGGTGCAGAAAGTGCTCCTTCTATGCGATATTGAAACGAGCGATCCGACAAAAAGTCCCGTAGTATGAGTACGAGACGATCCGGCACACCAAGCTGATACAACTTGTATATCAGCCCGTTGTGCCAGACCTTGTCGAACGCTTTCGCGATGTCGAAGAACAGGGCACCCGTCATTGTCCCGCGTTGAAAATTCAAGCTGACATGCTCGACGATACGGTGCACCTGTTGTACGCAAGAGTGTTGGGTTCTGAACCCAAACTGCTCTTTTGGTATGAGGCCCTTTGTCTCGGCATAGTCTCTGAGCCGCTTATAAATAAGTTTTTCGTAGACTTTGCCGAACACACTGAGCAAGCTAATCGGTCTATAACTACTGGGCGAGGATCGGGGCTTTCCCGGCTTCGGGATACCGATAACGGTCGTCCTTTTCCAGGCCTGTGGAAACATATTGTGTTTGAGAGCGGCATTGAAGATGATCTAAATTCTATGATATACAATCAAACACAGGAAGACATTAAAAACAACTCGATTCCCATCATGCAAATCCTCTGTCAACCATTAAGTCAGTCTACCGTCCGTTATCTGTACATCTCCACAAATAAATAGAATTGAAGTGTCTGTTTGTAATTTCAAAATAAAAGTCCTTTACTGGATGAAAGTTATGAAAGTTTGAACTGTAAACAATGTAATTCTTTTTCATTTTTGTCTGTCTGTCTGCTTGTTTGTTCCGGCTAATCTACGAAACGGATGGACCTATTTTGACAGGACTTTTACTAGAAGGTACCTGGCTGATGTTATAAGGAGTTACAGCTATTTTAGAAAAAGCATTAGCGTTCTGTACAAAAATTATAATTCGAAATGGATGACAAATTCGATTCAAATAGAAACATTTTTTAATTTTATTTTACTCGGACGAAGGTCGCGGGGAACAGCTAGTTTGAAATAATTTCTCATTGTAACAAAGTCGTGTCTTCCAGTACTATCAATACATCCCAGATGGAACGATACGCAGCGTAATAAATTGGCTGCTGACTATCTGAATGCATACCGTTAACGAGTTATAGATAAAGCTGCTTTCACACGAGCGGATCGTCGCAGCGATAGTTGTAATTAATTTTCAAATTGCTGTTTTAGAGGGCTAATTGGGTGAGGTTTATTTAAATAGAGCTGTTGTTGAGGAATGATTAATATGTTTTTGGTTAATTAGAATGTCAGAATCTAGCTGTCATTGTTAAGTATTGTGTGATTATGTCTGTTACGTGTAATTATGCTGTTGGATGTGGTAATGAATTTCTTAATTACGTCATTGATATCTCTATCTTCATCAACAATATTTTGGGTACGATTAATGTTGCAGCGGCATTTAGCTTTAAAAAAAAATACTCATTACAAGTTTTATCCGTCTTATTTTTCTATTGTGTAATATGCATCGTTATTACTATCTTTCTCATTACCTTTCTGGTTTATAACAGCCGCTGCTACATTAAAACCAGTGTGTAAACTATCTAACGCAATATCGAAATATAAATTATTTTCCAAGACCTTTAGTAGAGAAATCCAGCAATAAGTATAAAATAAAGCTTCCATGCCTTCCACCCTTCAATTTTGCTGGCTTTCACTATCATATTGCATAGGGCTATGGTTAAATACCTATTTCTGTCTGTTGCTTGTTATAGGCCCGTAATATTGCTGTTAAATTTGTTTTGTGGAATTGTATACCTCAAAGTAGTTCTCAGAATTAACGGCATTACTTTGTAAAGAGTTAGGTGTAATGTTTTCAAGACATTTTTTTATTGATTTTGGTGGTTTTGATAAGGGTTTTGGCAATCGTCGCTTTGATATTGATGTTGTCTTCTAAGATTAAAAATATTTATATTTGTAAACAATGAATAAAAATAGAAAGAAAAAGTGGCATCTGTACCATCTTCATTTTCTCTATTCTGCTTTTCTTCCACGTGCTAAATTTATGTCTTTGTTTTCATTATGGCAAGCTGCTTTGTAAAGCTAACTTTGCATTAACAATAAGTTACAGGTTTGCCATCGCAGTAACAATTATTATTAGCTTCTTCACTAGATGTTCTTATTCAATAACTAGACAAAATGACGTAAAATTCAATAGTTCTCCATCCCCAGGTTGTCAACATATCAGTTACCAAGTTACAAAATCAGTAATCCAACAGATAGTCGCATAATCTCTATCGATCAAGCTAACATGCACTTACAAGTTGATTTCGTAATATTCACAAATAGAAATGTTACGTGCCTACCTACTAGACTTCTTATCAGTACTTTGATATTTTATTTCCTGCGCTTATCTGCTTTCAAAATGTATTTAGGACTTGTAAGAACATGTCCGTGTTTGGTCTTAGTAGTTTCGATCTTATTTATAGTAAAATTTCGTTAGTTTTCATTTCTGCAGCTAGTTCTATGTATGCTTTGTTATTTATTTCGTTAAAATGTAATTGTATGAATGGGATTTATGTTAATCTCTTAACATTCCTTAATCTTTATTAGTATCAATAAATTAAGGTTAGGCAGGCCATATTATATGCAATAAAATTAGCCAATTTGATCACCGTCAGTTGTCTCAGAAATTCGCTAACAAAACCAACCTTTAAGTAGCTAATTCATTAAAACAAGAATGTTGATTTTATTATGAGTGTCATACATAAACAACTGTGAATTTTGCCAATTTTAACATTATTGTTATAGGACTGGTACAATTCAATGGTCATTCAAATTGTTGGGCTATTCTAGGCAAGGACAAGCAGTTAACCCAAAACAGTTGTCTTTCACATTTTAATGGAACACAACCCAATACCGGACATACTAAGACCTCTTGATTTCGTCCTTTAACTAGACTTATTTGCATTATGTGCTCATTCAATATTATAAACAGTACTACAGTATTTCAAGGCGTGTTAATAACTATTAAAGTCACGTAGTACAGCAGTGAAACTCAAACAAACATTCGTTAAAATTATTGATAACAATCGATTTAGTGACTAATATGAATAATTGAACGTATCTACAATCAATAGCAGTCAATGGGCAAGAATTGCAATCAATGAATACAGAATTAGGACCAAAGAAATCGGGACAGTGCGAGAGAATGTTCTCGATGAGTTAAATCTGCAAACTTGCTGTTCGGATTCACAAGCTACATTAACAATAATATAAGAAAAAATAATAATGTAAATAAAACTTTTAATACTAATAACCTTACCAAATACGAAAATGTTTTACCTGTAGATAATTCGAGTAATTGTGTAGCCTTTACAAAAACTTGTGCACATAATACTAACAATTTCTCTTAACAAAAACTGTCATTATAATCAATTAAAGTGAAACGTTTAATGGTCACGGTAATCTTCTCCATCCCAGACTTTCTAGGTACCTACCAATTAACATTGCCTAGTTGTGTCTAGATTGTAAGTGTAGATAGGTAAGATGAGCTATCGCGAAATTGAAATATCAGGTAGGTAGGACCTGAATGTTCGAAGCCTGTTTTCGCTTCGGTTGAAGTATTAAAAGTGACAGCAAAATTCGCTTACGTTCAAGGTAGGCGAAGCCTAGAAGTACCAAGTTTGTAATTGTGTGTTGTTCGACTTTCTTTAAGGCATTTCAAACAGGACACTCTACCCAAATTTGTCAGAGAAGGCATCTGATTAAAAACTGCAAACTTTGTTCGTCATCGCAACATGGTCTTTTTACTTGATAATCTTGAGTCGCACAATCATCATCATCATTTATATTCTCTCGCTCTTGTTAGGGGTTGGTGCAGTAAGTTTTTACATTTTCTACACTTCTGTATTCATTTTCATCTTATTAGTCATCTTATGAGTACCAATAAACATGATGGGGATAGCACCTGAGCACTATGCTAAACCGATAAAAAAGTGATCATGTAAATGTTAACAAATTTTAATAATACCTTTTTCCCGCCTCATGAATACTTAACGTAGGTTTTAAATTTAGCTCTTATCAAGGCCCCTAAAACGAATAACAATAAACCAACTAATTTCCATAGGTTGACTCAATAGTTTTATTTTTAAAATGCCTTGATGACCTTACGTTACCATGTTGATACAGCGATTTGTTTTCCTTAAAAATAAACAAATTGGTATTCAATTATCCGGAGACTAAAAAACTTTTTTTTTATATGGATCTTGATTTATGTGTTTGGATATTAATGAACGTAATTTAACGATTCTGGTAGGCAGTGTCGAATTTCAAATTGTAGTTTTTAGTTTGTCCCAACTTATTAAGAACCAATTTTAGAATCGAAGAAACGAAGCATCAAGATCGGTTGGAAGAATCATCCACTTATCACTTACATGCTTAAATGGACACAAAATATTTCTAAACGCATTTATCATAGAGAGAAAAATACTAGCTTGTTGCAAAAGAGGCTAGCCAATAAATTATTAATTCCCTCAACTGAAATAATCCAAGACACTTTTACAATATTTATTGTGAAAAAACGTAAATATTTAAACATTTTCATGATTTACGAGAGAGCAAACTAGATTGTGAGTAAGCACTAGGTACGGCTTGATTGGTTGAATTGGCACGCCATATTAGATCTTAATAAAAAGCAAAGAAAAGTTTCCCTAGTATTGGAAACGTTTGACGAAGTTTTATTAGGCTTTCACAAAACTCGTCACTAGTTAAACTGCAAAAATATATTATAGCACTAAAAGTTGTAGAAAGCGTATATCAATGTCTAAGTACACGCGTAGCAGAAATCAGAACTGCAGAAGCAACTAGAGATGCACATACCTATAACCGAACAAAATAGTGCCTAAAACTTAACATAAGCAAAATCAGTCGATCTTCGGAAAAGAATTATAAGATTATAAAGAAGTAATTTGGTACATTATCCATAGATTTATCTCATCTGCTTCACTTCCTACGCAAGATGTCGAAGTGAAGTAAGGGTAATGTATTGCCGCCATGCCAGTGGGCGGTGGGTCAGTTACCTTTTTTACATGCTCAGGTTTGACCTCTAACCCAGCACTATCTACAACGTTACTTTGACTGGTATCTATACTCTTTGTGCGTCCACATCGGGTAAATTCGGAAAAACGTTTTTACCGTTTACAAAATCATCATCTCTGTTAAAATAGTGTTAAGTGTTAAGTTATTTATTTCTGTTTCCTTGTTGTTTTAAGTGCAGTGTGTTCACGTCGAATTTTCTAAACCCCAATTCGTTTTTGTTTTAAAATCACCGTCTTTGTTATAAATATTATTAAGTGTAAAATAATTTCTGTCTGTGTCTTTCAGCCGCTAGAGTTAATCGACAGTTTATTTTCTAATCGTAAAGACGTTAGACCTTAGGACCATTGAATCTCGAGAATCTAGATTTAATTGAGCAAGCTAATTATATTGAATGCTGTGGTCCAGATAAAATCTTTCATGGGAATGAAGTCGTCTTACATAGATGCTTGAGATTAGCCTGGATGGATTTAAACTAATGAATTTTGCTTGAATGGAAATAGGAGTTTAAAGATCAGTAAACGTATTATTATCACGGTAGCTAGTGTTTCTACTATATTTTAACCTAGATGGTAGACATTAAACGTTTATGGTATAATATATTAGGGTTAAAGTGGATGTGAAAATGCTGCTAGACGCTTCGGCAAATAATTAATTATTGATCTGATATAAGTACATATTATATATTTATGCGTTTGATGATTTTCTGACTTACAAACAGGGAAAATACTTAATCCCTTCACTTCCACATTTTTTGATTTTCAAAGGAACTACTAAGGACTAATATTAGACATAACAATAATAAAGTGAAAAAGTACCCTTAACGTAGTCTAAAGGCACTTGTTCTTCCCATCATTCCGTTATTTTTTCTTTAGACCAAACCTGGGAACCCCCTAATTACGGAGATATTGGGGGTCAAAGTTTCAAGCTGATTTACAGCTGCTTTTTTAATGCTAGATTTTCATGTTTTAACTATACTTGAATTACCCCCATGACCTGTTTCCTATTCAAAGCATCCACTAGCACAATGTTTTAAGTGTTACATTGAGTTATACCGTAAAAATAATTTTTCACAATAAAAAAAGTCGTTTTATAAGCAACAGTTTTTGTGTAGGGGTACTTAGTTTGATGTACATAATGCTTGGTTGATTGCTTCGTGAAGGGTTCATTACATGCGGCAGCATTGTCGGTTATACAGGATAACCGACAATGCTGCCGCATGTCGGAGGAGCAATGTGCAACAGTGGATACCACAGAGCAGGAAACGACATTGCAGCAGGCGGAAGGAGGATGGTGGGATGATTTCTAAGGATTGGCCTACTATCGCACTGGATCGCGAAAAGTATAAGGAGGGAACAATGCAGAGCAGTGGGACAGTATAGGCTCATAATAATAAAATAACCGACAAGTGACAAAGACAATGATAGTTGAGTACCGTCATCAAATTCACTTTAAAATAATTACGACTTTAATTCTCAGAAAGACAATGCACATGATGAAACAGAGATAGCAAGTATAGACAGGAAAAGATAAAAATACATTCAGCACAAGCTTCTTTCCTTAGAAACTCTTCATACTATTTCTTGTTTCTAAACTTCTGATGGCATTGTAGATTTGATGTGTATCACTGCTTTCCCACGATTGTCTACTCGTCATGTAAGGTTCAATTCTCCAGAATTATTACACACGTATTACATTTTGACCTTTGCAAGTCTTTATTGCGTAAAATTTCATTTTCTTTTATATTTTTGACATCAAATTGCAAACTAGCTTCGCAATTGTTGGTAGATTTCTCAGGGATAGGCAGATAAAGGTGGTAGATAAGAATGTACATGATACTTGTATGTGTTGTCACAATAGTGGTGACATCAGCATGTGTCATAACAATTTCACTTTCAAAGTAAATATCGTTTGAAGTGTGTCTGATGTGATAATCGCTAATAAGGTGTGGAACTTAAAAAGTGAAGACACTGCACCTTAGAATCTTCTCTTATGGGCATTACCTTTTGTGGTTAAACTAACACTTACATATTTTTTATGGCTTAGAAATCTTAAAAATTGTATGATAATGTTTCTGTCTTCATCCTATTTAGTTTACGGACTATTTCATACATAAACAACAATAATATTGTAACAAGGATTCACATCTAGCACAGCCCACAAGACAACCCGCGTAAACAACATTGCAACAGAATTAATGATGACATCAGACTTAAAAAAAATAAAAGCCTCAACAATCTCTTTTATAATAGCAACAGAACAGAAAAGCTTGAATAGCATAGCAACCAGTTCCTTAAAGAAATTCGCTACTTCAAGCATTGTGGTTAAAAAATTCAAAAGCAAATTACCATTGGGGATAATTCATGAGGCATTCTTACCCATAAATGGTTTGCAGAAAGTGATACCAAACGGTTCAATCCAAATATGGCGTTACGATCCAGTTTCTAAAGCAAAACGCGAATTAATGTTAACAGATAGTTGGACAAAATTGAAGATGGCTGTTGGGTAATATGTTGCAATATTGTTAGTTTTCGAGTGAGTTTGCATTGTTTTGCAATTTTGTGTTCGAGTCACGATATTTAATTTATTATTAGTCTCTTTTTCGTCATCGTAATGATGACCATCCTTTAAATATTTGGTAACTTATTTTTCAACAACTTTAATGGATATTTTAATACATTATTTTCTTCCACCTATATAATTGTTACCTTTAATTATCATAGCATGATTGATAGTCGCCTGGATCTGGGTCGTTGTTGTGAAATTACGCATGGGTTGTCGCAGCCGTGGTCCACTGTTATTACACTGTGTTGTTTGTTTTTGTTTTTGTCAGTGCTTCGAAACGTAGGCGACGTCAAATTTATTAACAGGTTTTGAGCCAAGGATACTCGAATCAAGAGACATTATTTTCTATTATTACCGTAACTACAGTATCCAACGTGCCACCACTCAAATCTCTCAAAACACAACACAACGGTGCATCTCATCTTCATACCTAACATTATCTCTCTCACCAAATTCAATGTGATTTACAATACCCACTCTTACCCTCTCATCTCATCTCCATAGACTCTACATTTTTCATAGCCATCCATCACTTTTTATAATTCTCTCTTATCAGTTATCTCTACCGGATCAAACTGTGTCAATGTCTTATGACTCTTAGTTGTGGTAACGGTTCGTGATCTTAAGCGACACGAAGTTACGGATCATATTTACACGGAATTGACTTTAACTTGGTTATAATTGTTATTTTTTGTATTTCTAGCCTGTGGTACGACATTATTTTTTTTGGTGGTGTACGAAGAAATATCGTCTCTCCCTAGCTAAATAAACATAATATAACATCACGCTTGTAATCTCCGAAGGGTTATGCAGAGGTAGTCCTCTGCATATCCCCATGTAATAGGGAGTGTCAATTTAGACTCCGTGACCATAATAATAATTGGCCTAACTCGGGAATTGCATCTAGGACCTCATGCTTAGCAGTCACGATTTCGACCACTAGACCAACGAGCCATTAGTCATACAAAAATACTCTATGTCCAAAATTATTCGCACTACATCAACTTCATCCAAAATCTGCCACTAATTATGGACCTTAGAACAATTGCATTCAATTACATCAGCACTAAAGCAGGATGCTTGGCAGGAAGCCAGTCCATCGTTTACGAGTCACACTAAGTTAACCTTTATGACCTCTTTTCGACAGACTGACCCTGACTTGGCCTTACAACTAACATTGCTTGATAAGCTGCGAATACGTTGATATATGTATTTATTCTCTGCTGGTTTTTTGTCGTATGTGGGCTTAATAACTTCTTTATAAGTGGGAGTGGCGTTTTCAATTTCACGTGTTTTAAAACTTCGTTTTAAAACTGCTGTTCTACTTATTTATTTACCACATATACAAATAAGGGCACCACCACCTTGGTCATTTTGTGAAGTCTACTAGACCCATTCCAGCATAAGCTAACTTTTAAATACAAAATTACGTTTATCCACTATTTCATTGCTCATTAATCAAAAGCTTCCGTTAAGACCAATTAGCTTCTACACCAAACAGTGCCTTGCATATTTTAAGAAAACATCGACTGTATATTTTAACTGCAACTTTAACATAGCTTGTGTATCATTAATATTAATAGGAACCATTGTTATTACGTAAAACTGACCACCTGGTGTTTGCATCACTGTAATTGTTCAATTGATTGATACAGCCATTACTGGCCCTAAGTTTTATGAGCTACATGATCTGTTGGGTTCGGTTTGTTTAATAGTCTTACCATGTAAGTACCTGCGTATTGTAAGACAACGAAGTTATTCGATTGATTTTGATATTCACAACGAAGTTATTCGATTGATTTTCATATTCAATTGCGAAGTTATTCGATTGATTTTGATATTCAATTGCATCTGATTAAGTGGGCTTTCTCCTGGCCGTCTCGTTTATAATAAAGTTTGAATAGTACTCGTATGCGTCGTCTAGCTCATTCACATTCAAACTAGAAGTTCTTATCTGTCATTCCATGCGAAAATAGTAAGCTAGTACTACAGAATGCCACTTAAAACTCAAGTATTACTTAAAGGTAGATTGAAGCTACTTGATTGGCATAAAGTAGTTTTTTGTAATGTTTGAGCCTGTAATAAAAAAAAACGGAACTTCTCAGTATTAAACGCGCGATAATTCGCGCAACCTAATTACAGAGAGGATACACCCAATGAACACAATCTTTGAAATAAGCCATGAAATTTACTACTGGAACTAAACCTGTTGAATAAGAAGGTAATCATTTTTGATAGCTACTCAATCTAGAAAACTATTATACTGAACCTCCTGAATTCAAAATCTCTTACTTTGTAATTTGTATCAAACAGAAGCAAGCACCGACCACCTAACTAATCATGAATTAGTACTAAAATTGGATACTTAGGAGCCTTATTAAGCGTAATACTATTAAATATAGTCACTGCGAGATACTAAAACACAATTTATTTCGAAATAACGGCTTCCTTAATACAGCTTTTGACGTGTAAAAGTATTTGAAGAACAGAGATTATGCTTTGGGATGTCATGTATCCTCCCATGCATAAATGGAGTCATAGCGTTTTAATGAAGAAACTCAGTAAGTTCCGAGTGGCGATAATGTTGCTCAATATGATTAAGTTTTCAATTGAGTAATATGAATTATTTGAAACTAGCAGTAGTTCTAGTAATGCTGTAGAGACAGGTAATGCGCCATTTTCTGTTGCGGTTTCGTGATTGGCTGACTGATTGATCTGACAGGATAATATTATATTGACTTTTGTGGAACTTCGTCATTATTTAGAAAATACCTTGCTTTTCTAGTGCCAGAATCAAGTATTTTTAAAGAGCTGCTCGAGTTGGTAGGCAAGCTAGAACACTGAGGAACAATGTAAATTAAAAAGATAGATGCGGCTGATAGGCTGTTTCAAAGCGAAGACCTCTATGGAAAATAACGGGCAAAAACTTTATGCCCACACTTTTAAATCCACAACGGCAAAACTCAATTCATAAAATACCAGTCTTTTAACTTAACAACCCATACATAGCTAATTTAAAGAATTTGGACAATGACTTAAGCTTATTGAAAAACCGCAACAAAAAAAAACTGAGTGACCAATCAGATAATGAACATAAACATCTGCTTACAAGGTCAAAAGGTTAAAGAACTATAAAATGATAATAGAAATGAAATATCTATTAAAACCGTTAATTCCCTACCATCTGCTGACAAAGACGCGTTAGCCGATTACGTCAGTACCTAGGCTTGTAACGAGATAAAGTTTATCGCTTTAAATTGCAGTTCGCGCATAATTATGCATCATTGAATTATTCCATTGCGCATATATTGTAATAGAATAGATAATAATATATTATGAAGAAATATAACAAGATTTGTGTGAACTGGGTTAATAATTTTCTATAGAGATACCAATAACAGCAATCAGTTTGCTTTGGTAGTCGTAGGTCAACTATGCATAAACTTGGTTCTAGCCTAGGACTAAGTTTATTAGCTGGATTTTATGTATGTAAACCTAGCTGATGCTCGCAGCTTCGCCCACGTGGATGACGGTCAAATTATTTATTAAAACCTTCCCCGACAACTACTTTTTCCATTGGTGAAAACAGCATGACAATCGGTGCAGTATTTTTTGCACAGGCAGACAGACAGGACTTTGTTTTATAATAATATGTATGTATGTGTGTGGAGAACGGCTTGTCCAAAAGTTGATATACTTTTGATCCTGACATCACCTCACTACAAGTGGAGTACATATCATAACTATTACGACAGTTAAAAAGCGTTTAAAAGCGAAACAATAACACTGGAACAGCTGTTTGTTAAGAAGCGTTTTATTATGTAATACTTGTGTAGACAAGTTGTACAATATATTTATTATCAAATTTTGACATGAGCTTTTAAACGAATGTGTTTAGAGCCAACAAAAATGATTGAATTTCCTACCCTTATCGCAATTAAATTGGAATCGGTGCAACATTCTACTCCTCCAGTCATCACCAAGTCTTCATCTGATTAGTCCCATGGGTCACCGTCTAGATAATATCCCCTCTATCAGCAATAATGATGATAGAAATGTTAACAGTCGTGTAAAAATACTCAATGGGTCTGTCATATTATATAAGATATCAAAAAGTAATGTTGAATTCGCTGTAGAAGTTTAAACTATTTGATAGGCCCTCGGAAGACATAAAACACTAAAATGGTATTTTGACGGTCATCTCACAATTCACGTACAAATACTTCAAGGTGTTTAATGAAGTTAAATTTTATGTGGAACGCAATTTCAAGTGTCAACAACATGATCTTTAAAATACGATACAGTCACAAGTTCTTTTCCATGTAGGTTTTACCAACACACAATATTCATTCAACAGGTCCAAATATGGGTCAAATTGCCAACGCAATGTATACTTTTTTATTTCAATACAAATATCAGAACCGTTAACCGCACCCAAAACATATTGGCACTTTAAAAAAACATGAATGAATATGTCATTGACAAGTTCTCAATAAAAAAAATCGATTTGTCCTCTCATTCATTCATTAACAGAGTTTGCGCCTACGCAAGAACATTATGTTTTATATAAATACAGGCTGTATTTTTCTGTAAATATTGGACATGTTCTGTTGATTTTAAGTTAAATTTTGGAATTTTCAAACCTCATTGATTAGTATAATTATTTGTGTTGGTATGGTATAGTTAAGGTTTTATAAAAGTCGGTTAAATGAATGCCTCGTTTCTAAGTCTGGTCATACGTAATCTTCTACCAAGTTACACCGCAAGACTTGGCCCTTAGTTTTCCGCATATTCCCTTTCTAAATGTGACTTACTGCTTGCCTTTAAAAATACACCATGTAGAAACACTGATGTCAGCGAATGAATATTTCTTCGCTGACGTAATAATTTGTTCTCGTTTAGCATTGCTATCGAATCTTGTATGATAATGAGTGCTTTGTTTAAATTGTATCTTTATTTCTGTTACAGGTAATTATTTCCAGTCCACATCTTTACGAGGTTCTGGATTAAGAGGTATCGAAACTTTGCAGTTTTGTATTGCAACTTTGTTTTAAAAATGTTGAAATCGATTTCCAGTAAATGCAAACTTCTCAACGGTCCGTGTCCTTTCAGTGTTTGTTTACCTTGAACTGCATCACTATTAAAACAACCTTATTACCGCTAGGATATGGTTGAAATTGAATTGCCGCCACTGTCACTTCTGTCAAAATTACAGTGATCTAAATAGTGTCGTTGCAATAAGGTTTGCATTAAACTTTTGGGTTGTTACTCTCACAGGTGAGGTAAGTTATCAAACTTGACAAACCTTTTTGTTCCTAAGATACAAAGACAGGTACCTAACCACCAACCTATGGGTGCTAAGCAATTACGATTTTGACTGTACGAAGAGCTTCATCATGAATTTTAAGTCCCATTCAAAAGTACAGTTCAGATTTTTTTAAACCTTTTAAGAGAGAACTCACTGGTTATAAGTGTTCCTGGTCAGCCTCTCTGTGCAGAAAGATTGATAGTCTATTGTCTTCGAGACCAGCAATAAGAATCCTGTTTCAGGTGTTTGCCTTTTAATGGCCTTTTATACAACGTACGTCAGAAGATTTCCTACGCCCATTTTTGTAGGCAAGAAGTAATTTGAAGATAGTAATTTTCTGCACTAACATAAATTGACAATTTAGGAATTAGGGGAAGGGAAGGCACGACACGACATCGTCTCCCAAACTGATTTCTACAATATTAGGGAATTCAAAGCGTCTCGTATGAAGGAAAATACATCATAACTATTGTCAATCTAGTAAATATAGTATCAAAACTAGACAATCCGGAACACAAGAGAAATATAGCTTACAATAATACAGTTCTTCACTATCTCATAAATGCTATAGAAGTCAAACAAGGAAATGGGTTATCAGATACCAATAAAAGATGGGCTATTATGTCAATACTTACGCACGATTATGACCTTTGAGCTCCATGCGTGGTTTCTAATGGTGCCAGCGCGTTGAGTCTTCATACCACATAAAGATTTGCTTGCGCTGTAAAAGGAAACCGATATTCGATGACAGTAGGTAGTAAACTCTTTTTAAGTCCCCAAGATATTAACATCACACTTAAACCATTTTAGTACGATAGTCTTCCTTAAGTTCCATCTTTGGAGAAATCCGCAGCACTATTAACAGCGAAAGAGCATTGGCACGTGAGTAGATTAGTATCTTTAAAATAAGCATCGTTTACGTAAACATTCATAACAATCATAAGTTCTCTGAACTTTTAGTGACATTAAATCTTCCCTATTCATCATTCCTGTTGCAGTAAGTAAAATTTCCCTAGTTCAGTCACCTGACTATTGGCCGCATGTAATTTAGTCATCAATTTCCGTATCCATATCTGCTCTTTAGGTTCATCCAGTTTGATGTGCCTAGTTGTTAGTTGTACGTCATCAATGGGGAAAGGCATTTACACAGGCGATTATGTTTTTCCATGAAACTGCCTTTTGACCTGCACAATCTTAACTGACATCCGTCTGCTATCTTTTCTACGTCATTGGAGCAATTATTGTGGAATTTCGCACTCCTAATAGAGTAATTACTTATATTAACGATATTTGGGACACAAAACACGGAAGGTTATTGCAGCAAACAGATTTGTCAATGAAACCGACTATACGATAATTCATTCATAAGTTTCACAACCAATATTAAGTTTTAACGCCTTTACGTGACTCGTTAATAGATATAACGTCAATAAAACACGAAGTTTATAGTGTATTATATTAATAATTGAATTATTATACAGGAACCGATTTGCGCACGTGTTTAATAATTACTTATCCAATAGGGTTAATAATATTAGTTTCACAATGAGTACTGAGTTTGATGGCTTTCTCTCCAAACCAACTATAATCATAAGACACGATAGTAACCACTTTCTTGCAATAGTGTTTTGTTCAATAAAACTTTGATTCGATGATAGAATAACGATTGTATGTTCACTTTCTCTTAAGACAACAGCAACTCCTTCTCACATTGATAGCCTGTTAAATTCCTCTATTACCTACAGATCAGCATGAAAATTTTTAGCTCCGGGCAATTAAAGATGGCAATAACAATTCCATTAAACTTTAACTCTCTCCACATTACAATAGTCGATCCCATTAAAGTGTTGCTATCAACAATACATTGCTTGGAGCTCGTTCGAAAACACACAATACACCATACAATTTTAGCGTCAATCTAGTCGACAAGCAATCTACTGCATTCTTTATAAGAAAAAGTTATCATGATCCAAACGGACGTATGTCAGATGATCAGAACGGTACTGGCTCTCTCTATTGTTGAATATCTTCGAGTACCTTAGGTACTTAGGGTGTAACGAAGCGGAACGAATTTTCAATGTTTGGTTTGAAGGTTGATTGCGAAATTGGGAGTTTGATGAGTTCTGCCTGTTTGTTTGTTGATTGAATAGGTTTACTATGTTTTGTTTAAGCTGTTCTATCTTATTTAGATAGATACTTTTATGTTTTCTGCAAATCACGAAACAGATTTTATTAACGAGATGGATTTTGATCAAAATCTAAATTCATGGTCACAAAGTCACACACATGATCATATTGGACATCACGTGGATTCGCTCAAACCTGTTAAAAACTAGACAACCTACTTTTGACTACTTCCCCTCTAACTGATACTTCACGTTCGCTGATAACCATTTTTCCCTTTAATTCAAAAAAAAAACCCAAAAACCTCACTCTCCTCTAATCTCACCTCGGCCATTTCTGTGATAAGCCTTATTTCTTCAAAGCTTTCTTCCAGCTCGATTTCCATTAGTACTACTTAACAATTTCTCAACAAACTTTACGTATCAGTGTTCTCGAAGGAAAGTCTCAAACATTTCGCTTTTGCCCGCGAAGTGATTAACACTCAAAGTGGTTCATTTGATCGAAACCAATGATTAGGAAACAAGTGGCGTTGGTTAAACTTGTACGGTGCTAGTGGAATATTCAAGCGGAGCGAAATGGTCGGATTGATTTTGATGCAGTTTTTATTGTGCAGTAAAAAGATGTTCTTGAAATTAGATTTAAGCGTTGGATACTTGACAATTCTGTTATTGAAAAAGAATTTTTTGGTAGCCATTAAATTTATTTTAAATTAAACGTAATTTGTAATTTTTATGGTCATCATCACCAACATCAGCCAAACATTTTCCCACTGCTGGGACACAGGCATCCTCTATAAGAGAGAAAATTAGCAATATTATTGATATGATATAAAAATTACAACAATCCTACATAAAACTGAAAAGGAATGAAATATTAGGGTTCTGGTGTTTATTTATGCAATCTGATGAATTTTAAACACATTAAACAAGTAGGAACTTCTAATTAAGTTTTTCTATCCTTGGCTTTCGCTTACCCTTTTTAACTTGTACCAGCCCAACAGAGGTTACAGGGTTTGACAAGATTTTAGAATTTAATTGAAATTTTAATTGGTAGCCGCGAAAGTAGCGGCCACGGGAGTTCAGAACAGACTCTGTTTATACACTGTAAATTAGCTTGTATACTAGACCGGCTAGAAAACTCAATATTGAGTCGGTCAGAAAACCCTTTTAGTACTTGCTACTATGTTTCTCTTTTCGTTATATAATATAAACTTCGCAGTAAAGTGTACCCACGAAAAACAAAACTTGTAAGAAAAGCCAACCCGCGCAACTCAGTTCTGTTACCGTAAAAAGTAGTGAGATCCATGTAATACCAACCATACCATGTTTCTCGACTAATGTAATAATGGATGGATGTGATCAGGTAAAAAAACCATTTTACACTCCGCTGTCACTAATAGTTCTCGCTCGTATTATGTTTCCAAATCACATGATCAGTATTATATACAGGTGGTCATAATCTGCCAAAGGCCTATGGATTGATATAAGGGCCGACGCCCGTCGGGGCTGCGGGTTTTTCGAAAGAGATACTGCGGCCTCGACACAAAGGGCTAAGAAGGGACAAGGGTGGTTTTGAGTCAGTAGAAGTCTGACACTCCCTACCGCTCTGCCCAGAGAGGGAGGAGTCATTTAATGATTTCCCACCCCCCCAAAAAAAAAGGCCTAGTGCTTCGTGATAATGTTTGGTCGATATTTTTTATTTTATACTACTTACTGTAAGATCAAAACACAAAAATACGCTTAACCTTATTACTATAATTGTAATAAATGTTAAAAAGGAAAAAAGTATAATGCACTCGCATCATAAACATAGGTAATACTCAAGGCACAGAAAAAAGTCCAAAACCGCAAAAGTAATTTCATTCGTCTTAATACCCACTACATAATGAAATGTCAACACTGTACTTTATTTACCAATACTACGAAAATGAGGCTGACCTTGGGTAGGATTCAAATGAAGCCACTTTCAATACAACTTTCATTCAAACAATCATGTTTTAAATAACAACCCGTAGTGAACAAAGACCAATCAATCAAAGAGTAGTATTCGTTTTATTAGAAGTTTATTTATTAAACTTGGTAAGATAGTAAGGAAAATTAATATTCGAGAAAATTGATACCCTACGTCAATCTGACGTCATACAGGCCATTTCAAACAACTGTCAAAGAATGACAGGGAATGTCAAAGTGACAGTTGTGAAATGAATAAAAAGGACTCTTCAAGTTGGAAATGACGATTAAAATCGGCATTTAAACTCCTAATAAAATCTTCCATTATTTTATTATACGCTTTTAAAAACAACGACACCTAAAGGCACAACTATTATGGTCAATAAATTCCAAGACACGACACCAAAAACAATAAAATTGACAGGACAAAACGCACAGTGGCCGGAAACTAGCACCCACTCGCCAAAACATTTATTTTGGCAACAAATAAATTTATTTTAGCCAACGGTCAGTAACTAGAGCGAGTGAACGAGCTAGTAGTTTCAATGGCAACCTTTCGCAACACAATGTTTGCAGACAAGCTGGCGTATTTCTACACAAGTATTCATTGATAACGGGCGTGGGCGAACGTGGTCCACTCCATTCATGAATTGGGCAACACTGGCAACGCTGGCCCACGCAACTAACGGTCGCCATTAAAGACGTCGATGCATACAAGTAAATTATGAACTTTAATTAATATGATTTGGTGGTTTACAGTATATTTTACGGAACACGGGAAGCGGTTAATCAATTTTGTAAACGCGGAGGGAAATTCAATCTTTGAACAGAATGTATAGAGGCTGGTTTTAGTATTTATTTGGATGTTTTAAAAGCAGTAAGTTATGAGGTAGTTTACAAGTGCGGAGTTAGTAACAATTTGAATACAAATTGGTTAGCTGCGCAACAACCAGAAAAATACCGTGGGCATAAAAATCTAATTATAATTCTTAACGTTAGTTCTGAATAATACTTTAATTAGATACGCTATTGTATTGCCTGGTTAACCTTTTGTCCACAACAAGAATAATCGTTATACTAGCAGCCTATAATAATGTTCCCACTGATGGGACACTGAGACACTGGGACACTGGCCTTCTCACTGTGAAGTGTACGAGAGGTTCAAACCGTAGTTTTTTTTTCCATTACTACCAAACAGATATCATTTTCTCCAATCATTAAAGCTCACTGTTTCGAACACACCTAATTAATTTTTAATTACATCAGGTTTCCGTTTAATCATAGACAAGAAATCTCAAATCAAACCTTTTTTGTCCCGAAACTTGACACGTTCATCACCCACGCGTTTTAAAACGACAGTTGACACTATTATAGCTGTCTATGGCCGATGTAAAAAGTAATGTTTGTTTGAATAGTTACAACTCTTTAGTGGTTAACGATTTCTGAACGAATATTTCGATCTTTATAAAAGTAGCTATGATAGATTAGATACTATCTTAAGGGAAATAAAGGTGATAAAACAGCTTGAACCTATATTTACTGTTAAACGAAAGAAAACCTTTTGAAAGACTATTTAAATATAATGTGGAGCCCTGGCACAGCCAGAAGGCGACGCGGTAGACCTCGCAGGAGATGGTAGAAGGAGCTAGACTAAACCAAAGACAGTGTAAGTCATGGAGAAGACCTTTGCCCAGCAGTGTTATGACACAGGCTAACAGTAATGTGAATGTATTCTTAAGTAATAACCATAAATCGTAACATCCTACTTAATAATGTGTCACCTTAAGTTGAATTGCCTACGGTCAAGATACAGATTGTTTTGAATTAATCGTAATCAAATAACAGAGTGTAAAACTAAAAACTTGTTTTCTCGACATGTTTTGATTTGTCATCCTGTGCCCTGGGGACATTTATGATTTAGTTCATTAATTGATTGGACAGTGTTATTTAAATGTTCTCTAAAATACTGAGATATAATAATACACACAAACATATAATCTTAATAATATTAGCTTGAAGAAGATTTCAGAAACTCGCACGTATGGCGCCAATGAAGGTATGTTACCTATTATTATTCATACACTAGCAAAAATATATACTATGCAAAATTAAAGCAGTTTGGTTAGAAAATTCGTTTTTCTACCTTGAGATAAGATCTATTTCGTAAAATTATGGCTTCTAGGGGATCGGACGGAGTCAAAAATCCCATTGTAAACGTAAATCAACACGGTACCAGAAAATCACAATTATTATTATTATTATTTACCGGAAGGCAGACACGTAACGCGACGTGATTTAGAAGTAAACTGCAACTGTCATAAAATTACTTATATGACCTCACTTCACAGTTTATAGAGGGTTGTCTATGCGGTAGAATAATTTCCTGCTACTTGGTGGAAACTTTTGTATTTATATTTAACGGAGAATGCGATAAAATACTTTGGGATTAAAAGTATTTTTTTTTCTCAAAAAATCTAACACTAGTTATTTTATTGCTCAAAGCTTAAACTGGAAAAATAACAGGTCAAGTTTTCAAAACCAATTTTTTTTTTTTTTTTTTTTTATTAGCCTGCTCTGTCCCACTCCAGGGCAAAGGCCTCCCTCCACTCTTTCCACTTCTCTCGAACCCGCGCGTCCTCCTTCCAGTTTTGACGGAACCGATCCAGTTCATCCCGCCATCTCCTTCGTGGCCTGCCACGACCCCGTCTCACTGTGTCAGGGCACCAGTTTCCTGCTATTTTGGCCCACAGATTTTCCGGCATGCGGCAGACATGTCCTGCCCAGTCCCATTTGAGTTGAGCAGCCTTTTGGGCCACGTCAGCTATTTTTGTTTTGGAACAAAAATAGCAAAACTTTTTTCAAAACCAAATTACGTTCAAAATTTGTTAGTATCCTCATTGTTCTGAAAGTTTTACAGTGAAAGCTGTTGAACGCAATCGTCAATGTGCCGATTACGTTCAGTACCTATGCCCTTTGCAGGGTAAAATCATGTCCTATTTGTCAACCGGCTTCTCTTGTATCCGATTCATTATAATCTGGATCTCAAAGTTCGAGTAAATGGTTTCTTCTAGGCAAGCGTCTTCCACTAACTCGCATCATGGCTTCACATCAGCTTAAGCTAAGCTTTTTAGCGTTAAAAAAATAGCAGGCCTGATGGCTAAAGCCGCTATATAAAACATGTTTTTTTGGAAGATCCTTTTGCTGACTCAGAGTACAACCGTCCAATTTTCGCCAACCCTACTCACAAACCGTTGGTCAGTCAAGTCCATTGCCATGCAAGCTAACGTTTCCATTGGTGCCTCATTGTCTGCGGTCCCCACAGACCATGGCAAACCAGTTCGGTAAATAGGCTATTGTTCTACGATATCTTAATCCTTTTCCATTGTGAACTTTTATTATGGGTTCGTGCCGTTTTTTGTTGGTGAATGTGTCGTGGATGCAAGGGTTCGCAATTTTTATGAGGTCGCAAAAAAGGTTGGTTAATTTAGCGTTAACATTTTTTTTTGTTTTCTGTAAAGACTGGCCTAATTGAAAATCTGCTGCCATTCAATTTTTCGAATCCACTGTTAGTAAATACAAGTGAACTGAATTTGAGTCCAAACACTAATGCTCCAAAAAGCGATTTCATCTCTTTTTTCCGCTGCGTACTTTAGGATAGTTAATTCTACTAAATATTACCAAAACAACCTAATTTAATTTACTAAACACACCGTAAATTGATTTAAATAACGTTTATAACTACCGAACATAACACGCAGCTTAAATATCATAATTTTACGAAAACACTTTACCAGCATAGATCATATTAAATTATACAGGTTACAAATTTACAACTACTTTCACTGCCGACACCATTTTGCAATCGGGTAACACGATAAGTCACAGTTATCAGTTACGTATTTAAACCGTTCACAGTTTTTGCTTTTAAAAAAGACCTTCAAGACAGCTCTTTGGGTTTGAAGATGGAACGTGTCATTCATCAAGTTGACTGCATCTGAAAACAACTGAAGGTGGTCAGTTATGGTCCTGTGAACGGTGAGTAATGGGCTAGCTAGCCGTCCTTCCGTCTTACGACGATGACAGGCCGTGTCGACGGCGCGTTCGTGTTCCACGCGCGCCTCAAAGAGATGACAGCAACATGGAAGGGCCCGCAAGGGCCGACGCCTGTCGGGGCTGCGGGATGTTGTAGGAGATACCGCGGTAGTGCTAAGAAGGAACATGGGTGGTTTTTAGTCAGGAGAAGTCTGACACTCCCTTTCGCTCTGCCAAAGAGCGGGAGGGGTTATTTGATGATCCCACCACCTGTGGTGTGGTGTGGTGTGGTGTGGTGGTGGGGACATTACGATTTTTATATTTGTCTTAATGTACTTTTTTGTCTTTGAACATATTGGCAATGATCATTTAAACCTGAAAGTTTGGGTTTTCTTATGTCTTACAGATAACTCTTGAAAAGATTTTACAGGAAGTACAACAACACATTACAGAAACATATTATTTAAAAAAAAAAAACAAAATATTTAGTAATTTATTTAAACTAGGCTGATAATCAGCACTTTTCGAACGTCAACTTTACTAATTTACAAACGACAGTCTACAACGCCCACCCTTCGACACTTCCTAGTGTTTTAGCTGGAAAAACGTATTATCAAATTCTTAATCCTTGATTTTCCCGAAATTACCAATATCCCAAAATACTGAGACCCTCACAGTTTGACCCTTTCATTAATAAAGTTTCAATAAAAAAGCAGTACTTTCATATTTTAATTCATGCACCGTATTCATAAAAGTCAATTTTTTTCACCATCATGCGCAAACGCACGTTAAATAACGATTGACATTTCGAACAAGTATCGTTTCGTAACGATACCGGTCGGGGGTTCGACTCTTGATAGGTGTAATAATGGGTTTGTTGTTCATTCAACTTGTGGTACTTGTATTGCTTCATTGGAGCTTTACTATTGATTATTTAAAGCTTGCTTCTGCTAGTAAAAAGTGTGCTGCTTCGGAGAGAGAACTACTGGTAGAGTCCCATTGGTAACAGTTCTGATTTACAATTCCTCGGTTCGAACCCACTTAGTTGCTTTACTTTGTTTTATTCATCCATCACGATTGTTCCCAAACTTGCCTTATTGGTCTAGTGTTCGCTAGCGCAACTGCAGAGCATTGAATCAAATCAAATCAAATCAAATCAAAACTCATTTATTCAATCTAGGCTGATAATCAGCACTTTTCGAACGTCAAAATTTACTTTACTTATTTACAAGAGACAGTCCCCCAAAACGCCCCCCCTTCGACACTTCCTTGTGTTTTTGCTGGAAAGATGAAGTGGCGGAAGAAACTCCCCAGCAACACATCTGTCTGTTAGGTTGGTTAGATTGGGTCTAGGGTTCGAGTACCATTTTGGACTAATTGTTAGTGTATGTTCATCAGGAACTTCTCAGTAGCCACGGAGTCTAGATTTGTGTCCGGTTGATGGCAATAGGCTCGCGTTTTAGGCTACACCCTCTCACACCCTCTCCTAGAGAGTGGGCTTATTGTCCCAGAAGTTCTCCCTGTTCCCACATTATAGGCTAGTTTTGCTTTGTACAAAGTAACCTTGGAATTTAAAAAAAAAAGAAACTCAAAAGAAACTTGAAAGCGCGGACGTCCTGGATAGATAAGTCATGTGAAAATAAAAAATAAGGCAATAATACGGCATATAAATGTGCCATTAACATAATCGTTTTAAATTATCACCGAATTTAAATGACTTCGGTCAAAAGGTCCGCATTATCTTTGCTTCTAGTAATAAATTTCAACACATTATTAAATTAAGATCTGCTAAATTCACAGTGGGCGGTCTCGTAGTCGAAATAAATTTTGGTTACGTAAATCAATTACGCATAAAGTATGTAGACCACTACTACTGAATATGTCAACAACATTTATTAAATGACACTTAAGAAAACAACAAAGATTTATATTTTAAATAGTGAAACATTGCTATTGCAAGAAATAGATGATGAACAGCTAAAAGTCGAATTTAACATAAAAGATACAAACTACCAGGACCCAAATATGGTTAAGAATAGACTAGGCAAGGATGTCGATTGAATATTAATAAAAATTTCAAAGTACCAGAATATTACAAATGTTTTCGAACTGGCCGCAGTTCGAAAACATTTGTAAAGTTCTGGTGGTGATTGTCATAAAATCTCAACTATACAAATCTTAATCAATGATTGTTCTTAAATGAAATGAATCAGAAAAATCATCAAATCTCAAATAAAATACTAAAGACACGTGTATAGACGCTACGTAATCAGTTAATGAGTCTGCGACCAACACGTGTGATTCACTTCATGCAACATTCTATGATTCATCAGACCTTGAGATTATGCTGATGTAGAATTGACACAAAGAAAGTGAAGGCCGCTTTGTAGATCAACTTCTCCTCATTTAGTATTCATTTCGTGATTAACTTTACTGATACATACATGCATATTAATAGAGTTTAAAATGGTAACAGGTTTAGTAACAAATGTTTTAAGATGTTGAGGATTTTTATCTTTATTGTTTTCATTAGTATTGATTTTAGCAGCTACCAGCTTAAATATGGTAGAACTTACTAATCATCTTCCTTAGTACTCAATTATATTATTATCTTTCTTTTCTAGCAAGTAACAATACAATCATAATAAATGCAACTAGGTGTTGCCAGCGGTTTCGCCCGCTACAACTCGAAAATTATCCCATGCTACCATAAAATCAGGATAAAAACTATCCTATGTGTTAATTCAGGTTATAAACTAAATGTGTACTAAATTTTATCCAAGTCCGTTCAGTAGTTTTTGCGTGAAAGAATAACAAACATCTATACTTACAAACTTTCACGTTTATAATATAACTAATGACCCGCCTCGACTTTGCACGGATGCAAAAAAGATACTTAAACCTTTCTCTTGAATCACTCTATCTATTAAAAAAATCCGCATCAAAATCCGTTGCGTAGTTTTAAAGATTAAAGCATACATAGGGATATAGGGATAGAGAAAGCGACTATGTTTTATACTATGTAATGAAGACGTAGAAAGTAGGATTAGCTTGAAACAAAGTGTTTTTAGCAATATCTCAACACCATGCCGTTAACTTATGTGCTTCAAACAATTCAAAATTCTGTACCCACGAATATAAAAAAAGTCGTTACTTCTGTTTCCAAGTATTACATCATACTGTACCATTCCCAAAACGTTTGGTAATATAAAAAAAAACGGTAGCCATCTGTGCAAACATACCACTTGAAACTGACAAGTAAAGACCTGTGCAAGCAATTTTTGGGCCAACGAACTTGTGTTTGAGAAAAAATATGTTCTGTATGTGCTGAAACTGTTCAAATAGTTGCCTTAACAGCTTGTACTCGGTAACTGTAAATTTCTCAAATAAATTATGTGAGTAAGCATTGAAACAAACTCTAGCCAGCAAAAGTCTTGCTTTTCGTCATCATAATTCTCTTCTTCTCTTCCCTCCCTTGACTTATTTTCTCAACCTATATGCATTGACCCCAACTGCACAATCTAGCTTATAATCTCAAAACTCATAAAATGTACCCGAGAGAAAAATAAAACGGAAAGGTTAATCGTTATAAGTAAAAGATACAAGAAAATAAATCTTCGGTTATGCAGTCCTTACATAAGTATTCAGAAAATATTGTTTCCTGCTGCTATGAAAGTAAAAGTCAGAAAGGTAGACACTACGGTGCTTGTAGGCATTAAACTAAAACCAGACATTCTTCAGCTCGCATGTACCCGCTTCAAGTTACAGAGGTGCATTGTAAATCTAATTAGAAGACACTTTTCTTCTCCAAAACGTGATGCTAAACACCTCACATAAGCAGTGATGAAGTCTCTCTATTTAGAAATAGCAGACAAACCATTAAAATAAATTACTAAAAGAATGACTCCCCAATGCCAAATAAGAAATAGAAACAACCATCTGTAGAAGAGTATTAAATTATAACAGACAAAGTGATATAAAAAAAGCGAACACAATTTCATAGGAATTCCAATAAAAAGCCATGTGATAGCAGACATCCCTCTTGTGAACACGTGTCGGCACCGGAAGGAAACGTTAATTTAGTCTGATGTCAATGAATAGGACTCGGTTATGTTTTTTTAGTTGGAATAACGGAGGCCTTGTTAGTGACAATGAGTTTGAAAGATGGGTAAAGGTAAAGTTTGTGGTTGAAAGATAAAATCATTACTGTCTTGAATGAGAATCAAATTTTATCTAATCAGTTAATGAACTATTTGATTTGGAAGTGTAATGTGGAGTATTTGATGAATAACGACCAAGTATTGGTACTTGAGTGTTAGGGTCGTATGCTATTCTATTAATGGTTTATATTATTTTTATTCGTCATAAAATACAGCTGTGCTTTTAAATAGGCACTGGTTGGTAAGCTTTTAACATAATCTTCATTATTCAATTTAAGAAGCTCACAACCTACTCTGTCTAGGAGTAAGTTGTGAGCCACACAGAAAAAAAACTTGCCTCACAATTTATTTAAAACAAAACGAAATCAAGACAACTGCAATAAATCTTTAAAAGTTCCCCATAGTATCAAGCGACAATAAACCAACGACTGAGGCATTGACTGGCGGTCGAGAGGTCGTGAGTTCAAATCCTAGTCGTTGAACTATTGATGGGCCCACGTCTGCTCTAAGCTACATAGTATTGTTGGAAAGTATACTTAGATTTACCATACAAACAGAAACTTACACTGTTTATAGCATTAGCTTATTCCTAATATTCCCACTGCTGGTACACACAGAGAGAGAGAAGGAGCGAGCCATTATCCCCCTCGAAAACCCAGTGCAGGTTGGTACATGACAAAATAATGTCAATATTGGTTCTAGGACATGCTGCATTCTTCACGATGATTTCATTGCCTTCTAAAAACACTTAATTATTCTTACGTGTATTACCGTTAACAAATATATCAGCCACTATAGGCTTTGAATCCTCCACATTAATCTCACATGCCATATTTATGCTTGCGTACACTTCGAACATTGGCCACAAATCATAGTTATACTAGTACATGACTGGTAATAGCCAATGTGGGTATGAAACAAAGGAACTTCCATTTAAGTCGACGTTTGTTACACCGTTACCGCAATTGATTTGTATTTTATGAACTTTGCATAGTAATTCTAAACATACTACACGAAAAGTCTACTGTGATGAAATAGTCCAGTCCATATGAATCATCAACTTACATTTCCAGAGGTAATGCAAATAATCCGGTTATTTTTAGGTATTAAGTGGTACTTATTTTTACGTTATATGTAAATTCTGATTAATGACGATTAATATGATATTGATGATGAAATATTTAAACCGATCAATGATGATGTTATGAAAATAAAGACAGAAACATAAGTCATATTTAAGCCTCTCTAAAACCTTGTTCAATAAATAATTACTATATGTTACTACACCTAATTCTAGTCATAATATTATGGGCGCTACAATAAGATGTGGCGACGTTTCATAGAAGACTACAAAACAATAGAAAAATTAAAATATACAAACTTGGCTAAAACGAAAAGATAGTAATAAAGACCATAAAAAACTGTAAACCAGATAAACTTTATAACTAAATAAGGAACCCCAACGTAAGTTACATTAGCGAATCGAGCATGTTCGTTACAAGGCAGTGTAACAGGTTCTCATGGACCGTTTTATCACACTTCCTATGTAAGTTAGCGGGCAACGTTGCCCTCTGCCTGTTCAATTGCCAGGTTGATGCCTTCAATGGTTTAAGAATCTCGCCATTGTTTTATTGTACGGGATTTATGGGCGTGCGCGTGCGGTAAAGGAAATTTTGGTTGTTCATATGAAAATGTGCGAGGAGTTCCGCAAGGAACTCTGCTGGGATCTATTTTGTGTTAAGAAATTCCACTTGGATTTACAATGGTAACACGGGTGGTCTAGTGAAATCAATTTCTAAACTACAACCCATTGATTTAAAGATTATCCTGTAAAGCCCAAGTCGTGTTCGTTCGACAGCGACACACCTTTTTCAAAACAGATTGGATCAAAAGATTTGATTGCAAAAGAGAGACTTGTATCCAAACTAAGAGTACAGAACCTTAAAGAAAATGTGTTAGTAAAATCAACAATAAATCCGAAGCTGTTGCACGTTGCACTGTGTTGACCCCCTGATGTTATCTTATCAACGGCGATAAAGAAACACACTTTACCTGCTGTTACTCACGGAAGTCTTGAACGGAGTATTGACTGAAATGTTATATTTAGTGCAAGTAGTTTAGGTAAGATCGCTTTAGGATTGAGGGCTGTTGAGTTTGTTCTAGAAGAGACACGATAAAGAGCCCTAACCAAATTGACATTTTACTAGCGACAATGATGAGAAAATTTAGTACATTTATAACTTCTCCGTAGTTATAAATGTACTAAATTTTCTTATACGAAAAGCTAATATCGAAAAGCTAGCCAATTAAGTAGAAAGTCATAATATTATTAAGAAATGTTTTAAAGTGTTTGCTACTTGTAAGATCGTTTAGTGCGTACTTGACATCTCTCGTACAACTCTTGGTAATCAAGAGTTGCTAACTTTTGTGTCTGCCAAAACAATCAAAGAGAAAAGTTAGTTAGTTAGTTCATCATCATCATCATCATCATTTCATTGACACATGACACATTGATGACACATTGACACATTGACCGGTCCCGTGCGTCATCCAGCGGGACCCCGCAACCTTCACCAGGTCATCGGTCCACCTAGTGGAAGCTATAGGTAACTAATATCTAACGGTGCAAAATATGAAACTTGGATACTACCGTATATTATTACAATCGTTTTCGCTCACAACATCATAAAGAACAATCCTCACAACAACACAGTGAAATAACGTTTCATCTTAAAGAAAATACATTTTTTAAATTAATGAAAGCCTTCTTTTATAATACATTCAGAAGTTTTTACGAGTTTACTCAATCTTTATAACACATAACCCCCACATAAACTGAAAGAAACACAGGTATCTGACAAGTATACCTACCCCCCATCGGCACAACAATCAATTGCCCAACGTCCTCGAAACTTCGAGTATATTTGCTGATCATTATGCAAATTTTGACGCAGTTTCAATGAAAAATGAGCATAAACGCGTTGTAATTAATCTTAATATTGCTTGTTAAACCAAAAGTATGTATTGAGGGGAATGATGTAACTAAAACAATGAACTTTTGCGAAATTCGAAAAAGTCAATTTCTGTCCTCAAATACTGGGACAATGTTAGTTTTGCATGTATGAATAATGTTTCGTCTTTTCTGCATAGGTATGCAAAAGTTATGGCTCACACAAAAGACAATGGTTATTTTCATTTATCTTGTTGTGTTTAAATAGCAGAATAACAATTTGAGACTAACTTAGAACAAATAATGTACGGTTAGATGCTTTGTTGTCAATGCAACATGCAATACACTGTAACTAGTCTTTATCATTTAAAATTAAAAGGCGTTCTTCAAAACGTCAAAGATGCAGGTGAACGCAAAGGGACGCCACAGCAAATGGGCTATAGTTAGATTAGAAGTCTCGTCTTGGTTCCGTTTGTTGGTAAAATCATCGACAACCTATAATGTTCCCACTGCAGGAACTGAGGCCTCATCTCTAGGAGAGGGACGGGCTACAATCGACCACGCGGTCCCATTGCAGGTAGGTAGATGTCACAAGTCTTTGATGTTTTTGGTTCCAAGACATGCCGGTTTCCTCACGATATTTTCCTTAACCGTTTAGAGAGCAGCGTTGTTGAAATAAATTACACAAAGTAATGCACCAGCCTGAGTTCGAACCCTCGACTTACCGGTCGTAAGTCGGGGTAGCGTCACCACTGGGACATCGCCGCTCTTACTGGGCCACCGCTGCTAAATTAAAATAATAAAAAAACGATGGTAAAATACACAACATCAAAAGACGATAAATACATCCAAGAATCCACAAAGATTCTTAAAACTTTATAACCATCAGATGACGACGACAATACCCCCAGACAGAGCGTCAGACGTGCCGAGCTTTTGAGATCAATTCTCAAAACTGTATACTACACATTATTCTTCCGTGTAAACTGCATTCTATAAGCAGTTTGCAAATTGAAGATCGTATGGTGTCTCATGTATTAATCGGATCACATCGCCATACTCTGTCTTTGTCGTGACTTCAACACTGTTAGGCGTAGCACCTTTAGAATCAACAATAAGATTATCTGTTACTGAATCAGTATTAACACTTATGGACTCAGAATACAATAGGTAATCTTTGTGTTTTCTGAATTGTTTTGTTACGGAGAAGTCTTATCGGAAATTCCTAAAATAAAAGTTTTTCTAATGTGCACTTCTGAATTCTCAATTTAGTATTCATACCATAATTTTATGTTAAATCTCTCGCCAACCCTTAACTTCCCTTATTTGCAAACATCCAGTGAGTTGATGATCTTTGCATATTAGCTTCGTCTAAAACTTGCCAATAATTTATGCAAAGAATTTATGACGTAGGTGGAAGGTCCATATTATTTTGAATTTATTCAGTCCTAAACAAAAACGAAACTCCATCAGAGTCGAATCTAATTTATGATTATCGACATCCTAAATGGATGGTCCAATTTACTTCAAGGCATCTCCGGACCAGCGATGGGTGGTCGAAATTTACAAATCCGAATTGCTGCCGATAAAACTTAAATTATTGTTGAAATCCCGTGATAATCGTAAAAGGGGCAGATGTGCCATTGTTCGTGGGTATAAGTGGATGTTGTTAAAAAGGTAAGAAGATGGGTCATGTGTTTATTATTTATGTGTATTGAAAGAAATTTGAGTGGATATTATGCTGATTTGTCTCTTCTTAGTCTTCCGATCTTGACAGTGTGGTCGTGGTTATGAAGGATCGCCCACAACTGCGGTCACTGCATTCGTGGTCCTTTTTCGCTGTTCTCTATTGTCACACGGCAAGTCTATTCTGCCAAATGTACTGATACACTAAGTCAGAATCTCGTTTTGGCCGAGTGGCCGCAATGGTTAATGCTGAAAATGAGGTCCTGAATTCGATTCTCAAGTCAAACAAAGGGTTATATGGTTTTGCCATCAGGAATTTCTCAGTAGCAGCTCGAAGTGAGTTTTATAATCAGTTCATAACTTGTGTTTCTGTTATATGGGTGTCTAACTGCACCTTTCTATGTAGTAATAAATACTGATTCAATCATCCAGTACGGAATCCGCTCAAATTAACTGTTGCAGGTTTAAAAAATATCATTTTAAATAGTTCGAAACAAACCACATAACAACACAGATTTTTCCATTACAACCTCAAAACATGTAACATCATTCCATTACCGCCACACCATGAAATGAATTCAAAAGACCATTGTTTGCAATAAATTCGCGAACATGACATTTATTCTCTAAAATCATTGTGCTAGTGCCAAATGACACTATTAACCTTGCGTCCACAGTTCCACAGGATGCGTTGACAATGGTAATCGGATGTTCGCTTGTTTGATCTCGCGTTGTTTAGGTATGACTCATTAAAAACTTGCATGGTTCAGCATTTTTTGCAATTGATATAACAGCTGCGTTGGTTTTGATACCTAAAAATACACATACATTAACTCACAACTTTTTCCCATGCGGAGACAGAAACCACAAAACGCGTGTTATGATCCTTAGATACTCTTTTTAGGACGTATTGGTGAAATCGCCGGCCAAAAATAAAGTAGGACAAAGGTAAGAAAATGATAAAGCTAATGATGGTAAAAAAAAAAATAGAACACCATTAGGTAACATTTGAATTGCAAATACTAGGTGTACAGTGCACAAAAGAGACGAACCTATATTCAACGGTACATTGATGCTTTCTACCAAGCATCAAAAGATGAACATTTTTACTAGAGATTAAGATACAACAATGTTCAAAACACATACTTAAGAACTCATAACCTTTTCTCTTCCATTTTAGGGCCATATTTCCGCATCGACACAATAGTTTGCAAATTACCTAACCTAGTAAATGTCACGTCAAAATAAACAAACATAGCGTAGGTAATATTCCATAAACTCAGTACTTACTACTTACATTTAACTGTACTTCGGTGGTAACACATGCATTGGAGAAATCGACCTTACTGGTCAGACTTAAAGTAGTTGTATGATATTGCTTGTAGGTACCTCACGATAATATGTCTGTCTTACACCTTAGGCTATCATTCCTCAATATTAACTTGTCACAAGTAATAATTTTAATCTTAAATAAACAGAAAATGACAAAAGATAATAATATTATTGAACATCTTTATCGACAATAGTTCACTTATAACAAATAGAAATTGAGGAAAGCATAATAAACAACATGAATTTACTCTAAGGCTGGTTACACACATGTCATAATCAAGTTTTAAATCTTCCTTTGGTTGGTTCCATTACAAAATCTGTAAGAGATTCTTTTTGACTTTTGGAATATGGCGGAAACAGGCGGAGCGGAAAGACTTGCGGAAATCGCCCAATCACATTAGTTGATATCTCTCGTCTTTCTTGTGATTGGTCTCACTGCTGAGTTTCATAGGCGGCCTTTTTGACCATTCTACCCGCGGTCCTAGACCGAATAAAGCTGGTAATTATTTATGATCTTCGAAAAACTGTTATACTTCGAGAAAGCGGAGAGGAAATATGAAGTTTTCACAGGCTACCGTCCTTTTTACTACCTTGCTAACGGCAACAGCAGCTGACTTCTGTATCAATGAAAACGCCATGAAAGAGCATCAGGATCATCAGTGGCATGCGACTACGGCGGTCCTCTATAATAATTTTACTTATATTTAAATAGAAATATACAAATTCAATATGAATATCAGACAAGAATTATTTTCTTGTTTTCTACTTTTAAGACCGTGGTTTTTAGTCGGGTTTTAGTTTTTAAACTTATTTTTTTATTTACCATCCTACCTGTGGTCATTTAGAAGTACTTCCACTCCTCCAGCTATTGGTCTAAGTTTCTGCTCTCCAACCTTTCTATTTTGGTAAAACACGAGTCTAAACTATCCATGTAAAGCCAGTCTAACTAAAACCGAATGAGGACAATATACGAGTAAGTACACAAACACACTCATAACGACAAATTCGCTATAATAACAGTCATTCATGATAACACTCATAACAGATAGTAACATTACTATCAATGAAGTCAAGTGTTGTTTCATTGATGCACTAGGTGATAACGATGGCACTTGTTTGAAATCTAATGAGGAGTTCCTAGGATATTAAATGAAGGAGTTTAAAGAAGTGGTTTAATGCAGTAGTAACTGAAATTGTAAAGTAAAATCGTCTTGACTAGTTGGTCTAGTTGCAATGGCGACTGCAGAGCATGATGTCTTGTGTTTGAAACCCGGGTCGGCCAATTTTTTTTTGTTTGGGTTTCCCCATCAGGAATTTTTGAGTAGCAACTGGTTGGTGGCCATAGGTTAGTGAAATGTAGGTTATCAGTTTACCTAGTACACCTGACCCTTCTGGGATTTCAGGTGTAATGTTATGTATGTCCACATTCTCTTGAACAGAATCCCAGACAGGTTTTATAAAGTTAGGACTAATTCCACAGTATAACTAGACACAACCGTTCCAAGCTGGTTTTCAAGCTTATTTTATACTAGCTATTACCAGCGGCTTCGCCAGCTACAACTCGAAAATTACGGGAAGATAAAATTGGGATACAAACTATCCTATGTGTTAATTGAGGTTATAAACTATCTGTGTACCATTTCATCCAAATCTGTTCAGTAGTTTTTGCGCAGAGTTAGAAAACTTTATAATAAAAGTGTGATTGTAACTCTGTGCTAAGCGAGATCAAGTTGACTGCAAGTTAATATTTGTTGGTTTAATAATAGTAATAGTTGTGAAGATGCTAAATCCAGAGGCAACAGCTCTACATGTTAGGAGATATTACGCCATTAAAGTGTAACTTGAAAACATCTTTAAACTTAATTGGCATTGGGTAGGCTCATTGCTCGCAGAACGGATGGCCGATTGGGCCGAAAAGTTCTGGAGTGGCGACCGCAAAACGAAAGACGTTGCATTGGAAGGCCTTCCACTAGTTGGATAAACTACCTGATAAAGATTACGGGGACCTGCTGAGTGCGAGACGCACAGGACCAGTCAATGTGGTGACACCTGGGGGAGGCCAATCTACAGCAGTGGACGTCTTTTGGATGAAATGATGATGGAAATAGCAATTCCTATTTTTTATCGTCTAAGTTAGGGTTACATCGTAAATTAAATTGCGGTAAAAAAGGTTTCTAGTAGGTATCCACTACTACCAACCTAAAAGATATATTAAAGATAACTTGACGCAGCTGGCAAAGTTAAGCTTCTTTTATATCTAAACATTTTTCTGCGCATACAAAAAGTTGGTTAGCAGCCAGTTGCGTAATCTCACAATCAGTATCGCTGACGGCCATACCGATCTAGCGTTAAGATATCATTTTATCGAGCTTAGACACTAGTTCACGTAAACTTGAGCAATTTTTCCTGTTGCGATGTAGAAAGTACGTTTTTAACGGACGTGGTATATGCTTTTGTATGCCTTTTACCGTTTTTTGGTAAAGGCTAAATGTTATGTAGAAATGTTGAAGATGCTGAATGGATGTTGTAACGATAAGTTCTCTTACAGTTGGTATATTTATTTTTGGTTGGTAGTTATATTTAGATGTCCTAATCTACCATGCCAAGGAACATACATTTTGAGAGAGCTCTAAGGAAGATGCTAAAATTAAAGATGTATTGGATTGACTATACTTTCAAAAACCTTATCCAGAAGTCAATCCTGTCAAATAAAATCACGGCTAGTAAATCAAAAGCTTATAGAAAAGAAATATTATTGGAAGATCGCTATTTGTCCAGTTCTCTGAACGAGTCGAAAGACAATCGTATAAAACAAATACCAAATATAATATTGAGCTTCACGTCATCTAAAACCAATTAACAATATTGATTTAGCATTGATTAATTATCACAGCCTTATCTAGACGCCACCGCCACCGCTCCGTGTTCCGTAAACATTATTGATTTAATTTACGAATCCTCAATTAAATACATAACTATAAACAAATCAATAATGATTAGAACACAGCGTCTACCAACCGCGTCACAGTAGTCAGCAGTCAGTAAAACAACTATGCTTTTTTTATGAAATCCAACACGGGTGTTACACACACAACAAAAACAAGTAATCACTCAGCACATCAAGTCAACCTGAAGCATGCTTGGATTAAAAATTTGAAGTTGTGTGTGCACCAATTCTGAGCCTTTGTTCTTAGTTGCAATACTGAAAATTAAAACTAATAATAATATGGCTACTGCGGCCACACTATCACTGTACCAAGAGACTCCTCCATATGTGATCCTATCGCTAAACTAGTTATACATTATCTGTAATCTTCGATAGTACATGCAGCTGCTAATACAAGAGCAGAAATGTACGTGAAGCAACGCGTTATGATAAGATTAGCGGATGCGTCGGCGCCAATGCTGACACCTTGGTCACGAAGTTATGATTGCAATCGTAAAGTAACTTTATATTGAGAAACTTTCTTTGCTTGTTAAAGGAAGTGTTTAATTTATAATTAGTTGCTTTTTGTAGCGATGGTTCTAAGTCATTTTAGAACTGCGCATTAAGGTTTATTGAATCTGTTTGGAGTATTACTAGTGTTTGAAAGGAGTGTGTGAGGAATGGTATAAAAAATAAGGGAGTAAATGATGCTGTAACATCTGACAGGGGAGAATCGAAAAAAACCTGTTGCGCCGACCCCAGGTAGAATGGGACGAGGTCAAGAAGATGATGATGATGGTAGTGTTTAAAAGTATTAGAAATAAATATCTAAGATTTGAGAATGATTTATGATTTGATATTAAGGATATTTCTATTACTATGGACAGAAAACCGTTTTGATGAAGAAAACATTACCAATGAAATAGTGATAGACAACTGTAGATTGTAGACTATAGCTTAAGTTTCATGTTTACAAACAGAACTTTCTGGCGTTTCACTTACAAATTATCACACCGCGTGTAACTCTCTACAGCAAAGTCAAAGAACCCAACAAAAGGAGATAATGATGTAACCCAACAGTACACGGATAAGCCACGGAAGTAAATAATTTAATAGTCAAACAATATCCCAATCAGATTTCTTCATAAAACATTTCTATTCTGAAGCATCGAATCGTTAAACCAATATTTAAAGAACACGCTCCAAGCGAAAGATCTTAAACAAAACCTATAAACAGTCATGTTAAACAACAGGCCGACTAAGATAACAGAGTGAGGAAAAGGCTAAATCACGATAAAGTCAAAGAAACAAGTAATAATGAACCTTAAATCAATGCACTAAAGAGTCCAACAGTACACATAACAGTAAGAGGTGTAATTACAATCTGTTTTCCGTCGTATATCATCCATTCTGATAGCTTTCAGTGCTGATTAATTAAATGATAAGAAAAACAACATTGATTCATTAAGTAAATTGGTTTTTAAAACCTTTTTAAGTCAATTTTACTCATGTCAAAACAATTTGGAAGCAAATATCTTGAGGACGTTAAGCATTTCTCAGTTTAATATGGTCCTGATTTTGCATAAACCTTGGCAGAAAAAGCACGGTATAATTCGAAAACAGCAATCACTTGACAGCCTTTTTCTTTCGGAATACCTTAAACAGCTGAGGTTGCATCTGTTTATTGAGAGCGATAGAAACAATGTTACATTGCTGTAAGATTTCTACTCAAACTCTTTACTAATACTCATAGACTCGTAAAACACTAAGCTGAATAATCAGATAGACTTGAGACGGTCTACTTGACCAATATCAAACATGTAATCGTTGCATGGCGCCAAAAGACTACAATTTCTTAATACACCAAAGTGCTGATAATAACATTTCAATTTAGAAAGATATCACATCAAAAGTAGACCGATAATAAAAATCTATTTAGATATCCATCTCTTATTACGAAAGCAAGAACTGATGTAGAAGATAATGTACTGGACAGCACTGACGTAATGTAAGCTGTTGACTGTTTGAAGCTAGACTTTGTAGTTAAAAACAACCAACCAATGCCAAAAATATAAATACGAAGACAGCTAAATTTAAGCTAAGATGATTTTAAACTTTTAACGAATAATGAAACCATAACATGAAATCATCACATACTTACTAGTAAGATTGTAATAACGAACTCAACAGCAAGATTAAAACAAAAAGAAGTCTAGAGAGTTAAGCCCGATAATCAAATTAAGTCCACTAAAAATCAAAGTGACGCCAGCCCTAATAATAATAACGACCGAAACAATACGACTACAAGGCGTGAGAAAGCGAAGACATTAACACCTAATGGACCGATAATAATGATGAATTGTGATAAACTTGATAATGTTATATTTTTTAAGCCAATTATATTCATGTTGGGGACAATAACTGGTTTTAATTTTAAACAAAAGAACGATGAGAGCTGAAAGGAGATAAGTAATGGATTAATTAATTGGAATGATAAACTTACTCATACGATTTAAAAAAGTAAAAATAAACTTACTCATACGTAGAATGATCGAGTTTGTTTAACGGTGTCCAAATGTATGCAAGCGCAGCTTCCTGTGTAAGTAAGCGGTTACAGACTGCGATTGTGACTTTGGTTAACTTTGCTTTGTCGTGATTGTGAGTTTGGTTAACTTTGTTAGTGTCCCGATAAAGTGCGAAAACATTATTAAGTTAAATAAGAGTTACTTCCTGTTATGTAAGTCTCTCTGAATAAATTTGCCATTAGTAAACCTTACTTTTATTTGAAGAGTTCTATCCTAAAGAGTCGTTTCTTCATTGCATTATGACTTGACTTCAAAGTACCTAGACTTAAACTATATTACTTATACACAGACAACGCTACACTATATTATAAACGACTAGCAACCGATAATAATGCATTCTAATATCTAATAATCAATAAAAAAATAATCGTTCGATGCTAGATATGCATTAAATATCAACTTCTCGACGATTTAAATCACTCAAATATAAAAAAAAAAACACTTATCCCTGTCATTAAAGATAAAAATAACGATATCCAAAACATTATCATTTCTTATCAAACACAATTGGCGGTCAAAAGATGGCGCCAGTCTGTAAATAAAAGATATAAAAAGATTATTGATACCAAAGATAATCACCACTTTGTTGTATCATGGGTTCCCTGACAGCTGTTTCTGCATTTGATAAAGGTGTTGCATTGAATGTATTAAAACGACGGGTGGTCGACAGACCAGACATATTATTGATATTAGCTGTACTGGTGCTATTTACACGTATAGGCCAGGTCCTCAGTCCTACGCTTGCCATAAAATTTCGATTAGAATTTGCTTAACCCTAGCGTGTTTGAATATTTAACTTGCCGTTCCGACTTATGGGTGAATTGACACAGATGCCTGAATTTGTAATGATCCATCTAAACAGAATGCTGCTTTGTATTAGCTACTGTCATATATTATAATTATACATTTTTATAGTATCCTTTGTATAATTTCTGTTGTCGTCTTAACTTACTTTCTAGGATGTAAATTGTACCTTATTTTATTCATGCGATATTAAAAGAAAAGGATACGTTCATTTGGAATTCGCTTATTTGTTACTTGCACAACAATTCTTTCATTATTGCCAGTAGTTTCTCCTGTGTCGTAATTTATTTCTATTTCGTTAGCTTTCGTAAGAACATCACCTTGTTATTCGCTGATCCCGTTTAAATCATCTGATCTTGTTAACTTTATAGTTTCTATGATTGCATTGAATTATTTTCATTGCACATATGCTAACCCACACATAGGCCGCTCATAATTATCACTGCTCGTAAAATGATATCCTGTAGCGCCCAATTAATTACATCAAAACCAACAAACTTTTATCTATAATATTTTTATGAATCGCACTTATCTTTAAATTCATAAGGTTCAAAATAAAGATGTTCCTACTATGCGGCATGCCTATATAATATTGTTAACTGTACCTCAAATGCAGTGTGGTGTAATCAATTATTTCTTATTCCAGTGCAATAAAGTCTAAAATGGGTCGTGTTTTTGTTTGAAAAACGCAAATGTTTTATTGTTTTTGTAATGAATGTTTTCTTAAGACATTCCTGTCCATAAATAGTATGAGAATAATGTAGCAGGCGCCGGGCACATGGACACCTACATACGAGTATATTATCTTTAAGGTAAAGTTTTTCGATAAATTAAAGAGACTTTTGCGAAGAATTATTGCTGCGATACTCCGGGTAATTAATTTTGTCATTTTAACGCGGATCGGAAAGTCGTTCAGATGTCCTTTTCTGACAAATTAAAACCAGAAATTGCATTATTTGTTGCGAACGTTAATGCTTACTGCGTCCAATTAAAATAATTACCTAAAAGAGATTGATATCGACTTCAAATTGAGACCGACCAAATCAATCACGGCAAACACGAGAAGTTGCATAATCATTGATTGGACCAGATGAAAGATAATAATAATTAATAAAGTCTCATTAAGTGATCAACTTACATTATTAAAACTAAAAAATATAAATAGAATAAAGAAAAAGAAGATAATGTTGACTGACCCCAAATTAGGATAGAAGCAGCAGAATGATATAATTTGCGTGATGTAGTAATTAAATTGTTGTAAGGATACTCCAAACTACAGTTTTACTGTGGTGAAATAAAATATTAAATATTGAAAAAATATCATATTAAAACACATTATTATTGTAAAACGTAATATAACAGTCATCGATCGATAAAGACCAAGGCATGTCGTTAATTCATCATTTGATTGCACATAATGGAGAACATTAAATATATCTGCCCTTAAAACCAAATTGAAGAGTTTACTAACTGAAAGAGCATATTACAGTATAGCAGAGTTTATGAAAGAGGACAATTTTCCTCGTTTCTAAGATGTTGACGTTGTTTTTATTTTTGTTTTATTTTTTTTTTTTTTTTTTTGACATGTTATTGTAATCTGTTAAATTTGAATTGTATTAATATTTTTATTGACTAATTTTATTTACTGACTAACTACTTTGACATTTAATTTTATTTAAAAAATATGCTGCTAAATTGTAATGATACCTACTAATCTTTAATGAATAATTTGTATTTTTTTTTTTTTTTTCAAGTGTCTACATAATTTATATAATGACATTTTTGGTTGAATAGAATCACGGTTTACGCACCATCTCTTCCAACCGATTTGTACGCCGCGACATGTGGCTAAACATGATAGAACTTATGTATCTTATTATTATCCTGCATGTAATGTATCATGTACACCATGTTTAAACAAATAAATATTACTTACTTACTTATAAATATGTGTTAACTACGACTGATATAAAAAGGAAAACAGAAAAACATACAATACGTGTGACTAAAACAAAGAACCTAGAAAGCGTTATCAAAGATGGCGAAAGCACACAAGTCGTGCCTATACGCCTATTGGTAACTAACATGCTTTGATTACACCGGTACCTTTATATTTCTTATCAATGACTACGAAAAACATGAAAACATTACGGATAAGAAGTGGCGCCTGCTGTTACTAGGAAATTTATATGACTACATTGCATCAGTTTTTGTCGCAAGGTTTATTTTAATCGCAAAGTTTTTCGCTTTTAAAAATGAAGTAGGAATGGCGTTTGCCTCACAGTTATACATAGTTCTAGTTAAACCGATAAAAAATACTGATTAATTCAAATGAAAACTGCGTTAGTTAAAGTTTATTCTGATGATGTTGTGAAAACTTAGGATCTTATTCATCTGGTCATGAATGTTAAAATATAACACCTCTTACGATAATCTTTTCACATCCCAAAAAGAGACTCATAACACCATTTAGTTGCCATAAAAACGCTGTAAAAATGTTTCTTCTTCTATAAGAATAAAAACTTTCGCTTCATACATATTTACATATTTTGCAAATATTAGGAAACCATACATTTGAACACCTTTTTCTGTATCTGCATGTTTGTACTTCTGTTTAGGCTATTTGTTCGCGCGGTCTTGCGAAATCAGAACTTTTTTTCTTCATCCACGCGTCGGGCTTAACACCGGAAGGTTTGATAACTTATACAAATATACTTATTATCGTTAGTTTACCAGTTAGCAAAGAAGACACTGAAGTTATTTCAAATACTGTGGATCTTACTTAATAAGAAGGCGAAATGTTTGATAAATCCAAATTGAAGTTGGGTATATTAATAGAGGAGTCAATGTTCAACAGTTAATGGTCAATGACAAAGAAACTACTAATGTAGACAATCAATGAACCAAGCCTACCATTTGCATTGTTTACGAAAACCCAGATTTTCTTCAAAATAAAATAAATTTAAACAACAGCCGCTAGAAAATACCAGACAAAATCACTTCAACTGCTGTTAAATAAGAGATAAATCAATTTCTATTTATACTCAAAGTAGATACTATAAGTCTATTACAACTACAGTAGTTTATTCACCAGCGTGACTAAATCGCTACCTATCGTCACGCCCTGTACCTTAAACACGTTCATTCCGAACCTAAACGTGCAATAGTCTTCAGAAACGGTTTCTCAAGCAGTAAAGTGATTAATTGTACATTTATATTTGAAAGAGATTGGAACATGAACTCGTGACTTTACGATACCCTAAACCTTTAAGGGCTTACATGGATTTAATTTTATGTTCTACATCTTGGCCTATATAGTTTTCTAACACTACTGTTGTCGTCTAATTTAAATTATACTGTAGTTGTTTATGTAATGAAACTCTTACTAGTGCAATTTACGGAACTTGGTTTTGGTTTAGTACTTAAGTGGTCTGATCTTTTAGGTCTATGGTATGTTTACTATAAGTGGGTAGTGTTATGACTCATTTATTGGTTTCTGAGACATCTAAGTATAATTTATTGGAATAGAAATACTGCTGATCAGACAAATTTCTACACTGGTCCTTCAGGTCACTATTAGTATTGCCTCATAAAATCTCTATTAAATTGTGTAAGCAGATCATATCTCCAATCTCAATATTATAATTGTGTAAGCTTAGCCATACACAAAGGCTCACACATTCAGGTGGTTATGCAAAATTTTTAACCGCAATGGCTTGTTGTTTTCTAACGAAACCCTTGTTCTTTGTATTTTATTCTTATTGTGGCCGTGATCGTAATTCTTAATCAAAACTTCTTTGTTGGGAAGTTCGCGGTTTTGGCTGTGGAGTGGAAGACTGTTATGTGGTTATTTGCAGCTGCAGGTTTTTTTGATGTGGATGGAGCAAAAGGTGTAATAGTAGTTCCCTTAACACATAATATAGGTCACCTTGTTTCCAATTGTGTTGAAATGAATCAAAGCCTAATGTAAAAAGCGAATGAGGCACAGAAAACACTGGCTTTGGTTTACTAATTATTATCATTGAATTAAGTTTTCATTTGGAAGTTAGTAAAACCAAATATGACTCTCCAAGAAGAATCTAATTCTATTCTTTAAAAAAATTGAAACAAAGACCAAATAATTCTTGAAGAGAGTTGCATTTTGATATTGTCCCTCCGCAGCTCCGTTTAGACATTTATTCTTAGTCAAATCGATGGTCTCATCAGTTTTCTTTTTAATTTCATTATCAAAATACTAAACAGTACAATCACACCCATTACTAATATTTCTAAGTATAGATTTTACGTTATAAAATTAAATGTTAATGTCTATTGTTTTTTGTTCACAGGTATGTACTGTTGGTGTATTAGCAATCTGTTTTGTAAGTAATACTGGACATATTTTTGCGTAAAGCTGGAATGTTAATGCTGTCTGGTTGGTAAGAAGCTGGGCGTAATAATGTTGGTCCCAGTTGTGTTTATGTTATTTCTTAGCGTTTTTCTTATGCACTAAGTTTAGCTGTTTTTATCTTATGTACGTAGAAGGACTAATTATTTCTAAGAGCATCATCCTAAACAAGTCTATTGAGCGAACCTTATTCTTTTGGAATTTCTTTAATCATACCTATGGAAATTATGTTCCTTCCTAAAATATGAGGAAGGAAGATGATTCTATATAGAAGACTATTAAATGACAACATCACAGCAGGTAGATATTATTGTTCCAACATTATGTAGGATGCATTTCTTGTGTTGCTTTCTGTGCCTTATTCCACAAAACATTACGTCCTTGAAATTAAAAGTTTCCGAAACATTAAACGCTTCAAAGAACCATATAAAATCCTCTACTATTTACTCTGGAATCAGTCACCATGTAATCTCAAGTTGACTCTTCACTATCACCAACCAACCTAAACCACCAAAGTTGAGCACTTATTTTCAGTGTGATAAGGTCTATAATCAAATATAGGTTTAAGTGAGTATGACAGCAGAGCTTATGTTATTTGCTGTTGATAATTTAATTTGGTTTACGGAGTTGGCCCCCTAGAGTGAAGTTAAAAGCGTCAGCAATGTAGCAAAGGGATCTCTGTACAGGCAATTTATACATAGCTTGATGGTCATACTACGCCGTGGGCTTTGAAAGAAAGAAAATAAAGTAAATTTGTCATTAAAAATACCCTTATACAAAACACTTAAACAAACAAAACTATTCATGCAAAAAAGTCCAAAACTATGTTAAAAATACAATGAAAAACACAACAAAACAATGTAATGGGCTTAAAATACTATGTTATGAACAAACATAGAGCTTTTTCTCCTTCATTGTGCTGTGGCAAACACCGTCAGTATTTCTGTTGCCATAAAAGCGAATATAAGTCTTTGTTGACTTTAAAGGAACAACTACAGGATTCCTTGTATCAGAGGTGTACGCAAATAGCGATGCCAAACATCGTAAGATCCAGATTTGTGTATCTTGAAATAAACATTCTAAATATTATTGAAGAGTGAAGTTCTTTCAATACAAAGTTTGCTCTAGAAATCGTTATTCCATATTTTTGCAAACGGAGAATAGAATTTCTCTTCATAAAACGAAATGATTGATAGTTATGTCTTCCTTTAATCAACAGCTTGTCCTTCGACGAATTGGTTACTCTAAAGTTTTCTTTTTCTTTCCATCTCTAGCTGGCCTCGATCACTTTGGGCCAGTTACTTTTCTGAGATAGTCTTCTCATGATAATGCCTTATTTATAAGATCTCGAATACTATCTTTGCATTTCCTATCTAGGTCTTCAAATCCGCTTTCCTCTACTCCAGAATTGAATTAACATTTAATAATGAAGTGTGCGAACAGATCAGATGATTAATCTTCTCCGTTGTGGAGTCACCACAGGTCGTGACTATAATGGCAACCACGTTCGTGTTCTCGATAATTTATTGTCCAACACTTTAAAGCTGTAATTGTGGATAAATGATTATTTGTGAACTTCACACTCTTTTGTTTTTGGTGCGCACGTAAAAACTATTTTCGTATTTATTAGGGGGGTTTAAATAAAGAATGTAAATTATTTTTAAAAACCAATCCTCTTTTTACTCAAGCATGTATATTCTTCGGGAACTATTATCCAATTAAATGTCACTATTTGTTTGTCACAATTTGGTCGCATTTAGTTCATATGCATGTTTAAGCGAAATTAGATGTATTACCTACATTTTCGTTTCGTTTTTGCTTTAGTGATATTGACATGAAACTTATTTTGACCGTCACAAGCCAATTCCAATTCTTTACGTAATTTCATAATGTTCTGATATAAAGGAAGAACACGAAAAACACACCTGTTCCAATTTTATTATGATTAATATCAAGGTGTGAAAGAGGAAATTGTAATGGTTATATTACCACCGTTACGAGATAAGCTCATTCGCTAATCATGGTGTGAAAAAAACTTTCAACATAATAGCGTATAAGTTGTAAAACTAATAGCATTGTAAAACTTGAAGGCGGAAATCGATCCAGTTCTGTGAGAGAGAGGTATAAATCAAAGCTAAGTTTAAAAGCATTGTTAAGCAATTGACCTCTTTGTTTGAGTCGGATGAGATCGGTTTAAATGGCCATTTGAACGTATTCGTTTCATTTGTGCAATATTATGAAAATCTTTTTGGGATATTTACTATTTTCTAGAAATTTAAAGTAATTTTAAATTGGTCAAATCGTCATTGAAGTGATGAAAATAAATATATTATTTGTAAATAATAATATTTATGAATAGAGAGGGAGAGGAAGACCAAAAAATATATCAAACCAAAAATAGTAAATGACAGCTGATAGAGGAGAATGAAAAAAATAAAGTGTTGCAATGGAACAAGAGGAAGAAGATGACGTTGCCATTGAAGTAATTTACACATAAGCAACAAGGCTATCGACAATAAAACTGCCCACACAAGACCAACCATGGCCAACTTACACTAGACCTTCAATTTGGACGTAAATTCAATCAATCAATAGAATTCTCCTCGGACCTGCCTACATACTTGCACTACCAAGATTAACATGTACTATTACAATAGTAAAAAAAGTTACGGTGCTCCTGCTTAAAGTATGAAGCTAGGAAATACCGACCTGATCTCGCATAAAATCTACTAGACTTGACAAGCAAAAGTAGACTTTAAACCAATTTACAGAATTATATTATTTTACCTCTTACATCATCCCTAATACAATCGTCAACATCCAAATGCTCCTTATCAACTATGTCATCATCCTCAAACACAATCATTCTATCATCTAGAAAGCTAATTACTTAGTCGACAGTCGATGACATTATCAACTAAATTATTCAACTAAATACCTCTTCACGGTTCGCGGGTTCAAAACAATCGTATCTGAGATCTGGACCAAAGAGTTTAGCGACCTAGCTGAGATGTTTTATAGGTGTTTTTTATTGGCTAGTGGAGATATAATCATTTATTCTTTGACTGATTTTTGCTGTCATGGTGTCTGTACACTCTCGCCGAAATACTCCGGGCAAAGCGATTGCGAGAGTTCTTCGCTTGCTCTTCGTCCTTAGTCAGGGATAAATAATATACAAAGTCTGAAATGAGAAAATAGATGAGTAAATCAATAAAATAAAACTCTAAACAAGCACATAGTGATCATGGATAGTAGTTGATGATACTAACCCAACTGTTTACTAAACAAATCGAGAGTAAACACAGTCTTAGCAAAGCTTTTCGGTTATTTTAAACTAAAACACTACCTACACAATGCTTTAGAAAATAGAATAAAGTGCTATTGTTACCACAAACGCTACAGAGAGAAAGGTCACGGGTACAAATTCTATCCCAATTGAATCCATTTCTAGAACAAAGCCATTCAGCAGATCGAGAATTATACGAGAAACCGAAATAGCTTTAAAAGATTTCTAAGATAGTTTGAGGGAGAGTTGAAAAGTCTCAAATTCTTATCGTAAGGTAAAAGCAATATGTTATAAATTGTCATGAGTTTCTATTCCACATTCCATGAGTACAATAGTAGCCCTCTAACCTTTATATCTGGAAGCGATAAGCAGCTGACACCCTCAATACTTATCATTTCTAGATCTGTATATAGGTACACCGTAATATCGGCTTGTATAAGTCCTTGGCTGGACATGGGCCGCCCCGCAGGTAGCTTTAACAAAATGATGTTGGTAGTGCAATGCCTCAGAAGGATTGCTAGACGAAAGATTGTATAGTAATAGAAATACCGTAGTATTAAATACTTCCACCTATACCTAACAGAGAAATAAGAAACAGTATAAAGCTTAAGCCGCCCAAATATGGAACAAAATGGCTATTAACTCGTGCAACGAGAATCCGGAACATCGATTGCCATCATCAAGAACATTATCACAAGTTTCTATCTAAAAACGTCATAGTTCAAGTAAAAAACTGAACTCGTGCCGATCTCACATCATCTAGTTCACGTATTTAAATCGGCCATCTTAATAGGCCGAAGCTTTCACAAGCTCGACGATAAACAAAATCACAACAGCACAGACATGAATCCGCATAAATTCCCTTGCATTCAATACGAAATGTACATTATATCTGATCAGAGGTTGTCAATGTGAAAATGGCGGAGTACAAACAATATCGGTACGAGTAAATGCCATCGGACGCACTGCGGGCGTGGTTCGCTGGACGGGGAGAAATCGAAAAACGTACAACCATTTTGTTATACACAATGTATAATTTAGATATCGTCTTAGCGGTCAATGGCGGATTAGTCACGTTTCGCGATCGAGATGCTTCTGTGACCTCTACGTACTTATATGTAGACATGCAAATGGCCTTAACGTTTCTAATAGTTAGGTTATTGTCAATGATTATCGTTTATTGAAATTTATAGTTCAATAAAGTTCCAAACTTAGTCTTTAGGCTTAAAATAAGGAAGACACGTCTTAAAATTTCTATTAGACATAGCCATATATTTCTGCCAATTTATTTGCTCATCATTCTAGAAGTGTATATTTATTATTGTGTGTGTGGGTCTTATCGCTTTTCCCTTGTATATTGTATGAACTCAGGCATTCAAGTTGATTTAATGTCCCTATAACCATAATAACAAGAACAACAATGTCGTTGACTTTGAAAATGGCAATCTGAATGAATTGTGCAGGTTCCGTAACATAATTTGTAACTAAATGGCTGTAGTTGCGAGGCTGTTATTTCTTAATTGAGTAGACCTTACTGGTGTTGCAAAAGAGGTAATTATAAAAGCAATTAAATCATTATTATATGCTTCTGTTGTCTTATTCTTGTTTGGTGTTAGAACTTGCTTCTGGTCTATGATATCTTCGTCTATCATCCTAAGTACCCCCTCAAACTCACTCCGGATGAAAAGTTTCCTTAAATCCTTGCTCTTGCTACTCGACGCCAAACAGCAAAAAAAATGCCTTTGAGGGTGACCCAGAAAGATTACCTTCGAAAAAGCACAAATAAATAAAGAGAACTTTTTTGAATTGCTTGTCAAGTGTCACTTTCGATTATAGTTAATTGATTCTCGTCTAGATAAGAGAGACGTGTTGGACATAAAGAAACCGATCCAAATCTTGCGCTTGCGCACATGATGTTACAAAGTTGTGTCGTGTGGCCAGTTTTTTTGTAGGACTTACGGGTAATTTGTAAACAAGATTATTATTTGGGTTGCTTCCTTATTTGATTCTTTTTTAATGTGGTATAGAGTTAAGTATTTAAAGCAATCTGGAGGTCTGCCCTGTTGCGATTTATATAAAATAATTACAGCACTTTGCTAATATTTCTGTTCCTGTTGTTGCCGAAAGTTTTACCAGTACAAGATGAGACGATACGAGACATGCCAATACTAAGTCTAACTCATAAAGGTGAATGTGTAAAATAGAAAAGGTTATTGTGACAATTAAAAGGCTCGTTTTGACGAGCCCGTCTTTGTATTTTGAAGAAGCACTCGTACATTAATCATTCGTGAAATGTAGGAAATAAGTTAGTGTCACTCAGTAGCCAAAATTCCGATCCTAGTCTCCATAATAAAGGCTAGGAAAATCCGAATACCTGTGTGTGCCCCTCAAATACCTTGGCACCTGTGACCGGGATGTGAAGCTTCTCTAGCCCTGCTGGCATAATAATGGATTTAACGCTATGTTGCCCTTCGATTGAGATGCATTGTTTACCTTAGTTCAACGTAGTGTTAAATCTACCGCATAATATGCTACGAGTATGATGAAGATCTATGTTATACCGAGCGATCATTAACAGGCATTTTTTTTTAAAAAAAGAGTCTCTAAACATTAAACTAATCATAGGCGTAAAATTTATCATAATTTCTGATTTACAACAAGAAAGCTGCTCTAGACATTGCAAGTCAAACCCAGAGAGGCACCTTCCTACTTTTTTTTTTGCATTGTTTGAAATCATCAAATAACTCCTCCCGCTCTGGGCAGAGCGGTAGGGAGTGTCAGACTTCTATCTACTAAAAACCACCCATGTTCCTTCATAGCCCTTTGTGCCGAAGTTGCAGTATCTCTTTGGAACAACCTGCAACCCCGACGGGACTTTCCTACTTCACTTTGAAACATCAAAACTACATCCTTCTAAAAGGTCTAACCACACAATTTTAGAAAGAAACCATTACCACAGGAACAACAGCTTTCTCAAAACTTATCTGTCCATCAAAGTAACGGCTGCAATAAAACAAACCGGAATGTATTAAGATGACGAACTGCATTCAGTTTTGAGAGCAACACACAAGACTCACGGAGTCACGAAAGTAAGCGCACGATTTATAATTCTCAAGAGAAATGTGACTTTTTGACAAACGTGGGGCAGGAATTGGGCTGGTCTGTTGTATAATTGGAGTGTCAATGCAGTGAGAGCCACGAGGCAACACTACAATGGTGGTGTAGTGGTGGCAAGAGCAACTGCTGAATGTAAAGTTTTGAGTTCAATTCCTGTGCCATGCAAAGTGTAATCATTGAGGAAAAAGATAGTAAACATAATTTTGGTACATGTCACAATTAAACTCGACAAAAAGTTCAGCAAACTGCAGTCAAGGAAAGATCTTTAAAATCGCTTTTTGTTGTGGAAAGATCCAAATTATCAGTACTAGCAAATAGCAATCCAAAGAGTAAGCTTAATAGTAATGTTAATTATGTTTCATTATCTGAATGTTGATGGTGAGTCTTAACTCTAAAGCTTTAAAGCAGCTGTTTGGAAACCTATGAATGTGATGAACAATACGATAAAATTCTCAATAAAACGTGGAAACATACATTACTACTCAAGTATTTCATCGTGGATTGAACAACAGCTAATAAGACTTGGTGGTGAATATAGATGTCATCGTTAAATCTTCTGGCCCAGTGACTATAAAAGTTTCAAGAACACATTGATCAACCAAGCCATCCTATCAAGCAATTCAAATGACGGTAGCAACATCAACCCATAGACCCAAGCCGGTAAAGTTCAAAGCCTCGCAACATAATGTGTTGCATTTAATGATAATGATCACGCATAAATAGCGTCGAGTCGCTAATTCATCGCCCACGACGAACTTCACTATTTCCTAAGACGTCTTTTATCGCTACTAAGATTATACAGGTTTTTTTTTTTGTAAATTGTGACTTTTCGATGTTACTATAAAAGTTTTCCAAAACAAAATTGAACAATTAATAATCTGATTGGTTAGGTTTTAGTGGAATACTAGGATCACCATTCGTATAGTTGGCCCCGTTTACCCAAAATAAACATTAGTTTGTCGTGATTATGAAGTGAACTACCAATTCATTATTATTTCAGTTCTTCACACCATTTTCTGCATCTGCTTTGTTCAGTTTAACTATTTCATTCACAGTGATATCTGAACGATACTTTACTTTATTTACTTTTAATATTCTCCATTTCTCAGCTCCAATATTCAACTAAACCGTTCATTGAAGAACCATTTTTTCATCTTGTTTACACACTAGAAGTTCCTCCAACTTCCTTGTAGAGAACTGGACCTACCAAATAAAGCGTGGACTACATTGACGTATTAGTGGACTAACGTTACTTAATGACTACTTAGCTTAGGAAAAGAGTTTCCATTTTACTAATATGGTCAAGGATTTAATGTTATTGATTCTTAGGATAAAATGTGGGGATCTTTTATTGTGTAATAGTCTGGTGATCGAATGAGGATGGATGCTCATGGTCGGTGGTTTACAGAGGTTAGTTTCGCAGCAGGTGGTATGGCCTAGGCTTTAAATGAATTGCTGTTTAAGGGATTGTTAGATGGCAAAGGACATAATAGTAAATAAACATTGTTAGCAGAGACAGTATCCTATAAAGTATTTGCACTGTGTCATAACACGTGTGCTACGAGGCTATCTTTCTCCTCAAATATAACCAGACTCTTTGTCTGTAATAATGACATCACTTACTTCAGCTACTAATAATTTTGACAACCATCCAGCCAGCCATTACCCACTAACTGACCTTTAGAATCCACCACCATACCATACCATAAACCTCATTTTACAATACTATGCAAACAACCAAACCATGCCTTCTCTCATCTAACAATGCTCCCCAAATAAACTTTATGGCCAACGTAACATTTATATACAATTTGCTATCTCAAATTCCTTGACGCATAATTAGAACCTTGCTAATTACAATTTCCCATGTTCAAAGTCGGGGCTCATTAGAGGCTCAATTAAGTACTAGCTACCGTTATACGATAGTCGCTATCAGATGCTATATCCCAATGACATTGATTCACTTTGATTAATTTCTTGCTGCGAAGGAAGTTATGTGTTTTGATTTAGTTGCTAATTAAAAGGATTTTCTATATTCGGTATTGAGTATGAAAGTACCGTTTGAAATAAAATATAGTAATCGTTAATTGGTATTGAAAACGTCAATGAGGCTCTTGATTTAAGATTGGTTACAGATGATCTGTAAACTAATTACCAGTAACTAAACTTACGATGATTATTACAGAACCTTCTTGAATAAATGACTTTTGATTTTGATTAACCGACCGTATCGACAAAAAACTAGTAGGTAAAGTCGATATAGTCAAGGAAGATATCAAAACCAAGGAACAAGTCATTCAAAACAAAGCACATATTTCTGATTGATCACCAACATACTCAAAACCTATATAGGCCATCCAAACCCAACCCAACCATCTGAAACGTGTTTTTGTGTTCCTCTCGACCCAAAAATAGCTCTCAGACAGACACACAAAAAGTACAAAACCTACGAACAAACATAGCAGCGGGCACAGGGACTGTTTGCATTGGATACGTGAACAAATCTGAATATAAATTTGACTGACTTGATGATATTTTCAAGGTGAAGGCAAGGCAATATAGATGTTGATAATAATGGTGAAGATTTAGGTGACCGTACTTTCTTTAAAGATAGTTAGAAATAAATAATAAATGATGATACTGACAGGCTGACTACTGAGGTAATGACTAATAAAGATGTATGGAAGAAGACACAGTGCGCTGACCCTAAATAAAGGGCAAGACCAAGGTCAAAGGAAAGATGATGAAGGAAGATGATATGACAGCAACTAACAAAATCAATTAAATGCTGAATAATTATGAAAATAATAAGTGATAATAAACTTAATTTTTATACCTACAATATAATTATGCAAACACTTTAGAAAACCATGACTTCTATGTTACTAAGAAGACTAAACTTCTAAAAACGATGTCGTTTTTTGCAACAATAATGTTTTTTTTGGTATAATGCCACAGTTGTGAGAATTTGATCTCACCCATGACTTTGAAACGTCCCAAATTGCACCTGCTGTTGTTCCCACTTAAATGTATTCCTGTTCCATAAAATATAAAGATAAATTGAGTTACGATTCACATTCATATCCTTAGGCTTTACGGGCAAATGTTAATTGTTAAATTATGTGTTCTGGTCTGTGATGATATGCAGTTATTAGAAAGTAATAAAATTATTACTAACAAAAACAATAAAATCCTTATTTATTATTTGTAATTTGTATCCCTTAATTAATATTGTTAGGACTGTTCGCAGAATCTTGTAGGAATTGGTGTTGGTTTATGTAGCATATAATATTGTTTATATTATTTGAATTATGTTGAAAAGATTACACAACAGCAACGTAGCTTTGAATTTCATTACTGTGTTTTGCGGCAGTAACAAAATATCTTCTCTCACTTTTTTGTATCTAAAGAAAGATCTGCTTCCATTTCATAGAAACGATTGTAAACCTGTAACGTTAACCATAAATCGTTTGTCTGCTTACCTTCTTCACCTTTTTCATCACTTGAATCAAGTTCTCTGTCATTTTTTTCTCATTATTTACGTCGAACTGCTTACGGCGGACTATAAACTCTATTACTTTGCCACTTAAATTCTTACTCAACATTTTCGCATCAAAACCGGGCCTTTAATAACGTCACTCGGCCATTTGATCATTTACTGAGCAATTAAAAGTATCTCACTTTAAATATTTACACTATCACATACTAAATCCTTGCCTATGAGGGCACTAATGGAAATAACGTTAAGAAAACATTATTAGCTGATAAAGTTAGTCGTAAATCTGTCCGTCTGTGCACTTATCTTGGTAACTAGAGTTTATCAGGCAGCATGTGAAAGCTTTGAGCTAAGTGGAATTACCTATTGACCAACTGTCTGTAATGAATGGGAATCATGTATTTGTCGGTAATGTGTGGCTTCGGTTTTGTGCAGGTTTCGTGTTATATGTCGGTAGTTAGGGCAGTTGAAATTTTAGTAAATTTAGTAATTTTTTGAAAAATTTACTTATGAAAGTAAAACCGGATTATCTTCCTGTTTGGTGCATTTGGAGTTGATCTCCAGTGTGGCAGTACAATATACAGCGTGTGATATAATTAATTTAAGACCTCTGGTGTTGTGTTGCCGCCATGAAACTGAACGACTCTTGTTCTACGAGATATTGATTAGACGCTAAAAAAATAATGAATTACAAAAGTCATAGAACAAAACCAAAGCACGAGACCTTATTCGTTTATTATGTTACAACTTGTATATAACAATGAAAGACAAACTCTATGCATACAATATCTGTATCGGTATATAATACAAAACAAACTTCGTCTTATTGTGCCTGGCTCTGTGGTAAGTTCTTAAAAACCACAATTTTATTGATGTGGTTTTCACAGGGTTCTTGAAAGTTTACCTGTAACATGTACAATACATTCAATTTTTTACTTCAATATAGCCAGCTAAACTCAATATATTGACATGTCACCACATCTGTTAATTGCATCCCATAATAAGAAAGGCAAGTCGAGTAATCGTTTAAGGGAAATATAACACCAGATATATCACAGAGAAATCGGCTGAGCTTGTCAAAAACCGCTTTATATCCGTGCATTAGAATAGTAAGAAAACATTATCATTTTAAAAAATCAAATAAATTACAGACCAGATGGAGATAAAAACAATATTTTCATAATAATTACAACCAAAACAAAAACACAGGAACCAGTGACTGCATTTTATAAAATGTGGTGTTTAAATCGTGTTATAATAACATAAGCCAGGCTACTTGTCACTGTGTATGGCTTCAAGCGGAACACCCTTCATTATTTACGGTTGGGGTCATTTTCACCCCTCAATATTATAACTAGTGTAACAATTGAAACAGGTGTCACTAGGGGTCAAGGATACCTGTCAATGATATTTTTCTACATCTCTCTGTGAACTTGAACAGGTTGACATAATGTTGATCAAGGCCAAAGAAAAGATCTGATCAGTCCGTCTGTTACATTATCGAGAAATAAAAAATAATAATAAAGTCGTGTTTTTTGTTTTATCAAATTTACGAAAATAAAACGTGTCAGATCATGAGTGGGTGCTTTTGACGTCACTTTGTGGGTAAAAAAGTACTAACCTTGTGACGTCACACGACTTGACACACCTTTTCGAAGCACTGTATCGTCTTCATCTTTTGTTTACGTGAAAAAAAAAGACGTGTCCATTTTTTTTTGTGAATCTATCTGACGGAGTAATTAGATTGTTTTTTAAAATATACAATTGTGTGAGGAATTAATGATGCCGTAACGTCTGTCAGGAGAGCATGGAAGAGAATAGCCTAAGTAAAATGGGACAAGGGCAGGACGATATGATGAAATTCCAGAAACGGTTCGCCTTTAAATTTTGCGAATTTCAACGCAATTTATTTATATTATTTCCCTATTATGATTTATGTTTCTAAATGGTCACAGACGCACTTAAGAAAGATTTTGTCGACGCTTTATAACGCCATTTATATTATAATCTGCTAAAGTAGCAATTTTAGACCTCCTGTTTTCATTTCTATGAAGTATGTGCTCTTCGATGGTGTTGTCCAAAATAATTTCTCGTCCCACATTCACTCGGTACTTTTCCTTTATATTTACCATCGGAAGCACCTTATCTAAGTTCAATAAAGTTCCTTAACTTGTTCCCAACATGTAAGGTGCCGCTCCACTTCAAGATAAACAGTACAAATATTAATAATCGATGCGGTGACTGAGTAAGGTTAACCAAACGACCGTTTTGGTTGTTTTTGGATGCTCGTAAGTTTGTTGGTTTACCTTTTTGGTTATTTTTTTTTTTTTTTGAAGTAGGTAACCGATATTGGTAATTGTGTGTTAGCCCGTTTTGAATGGTCACTTGGTCCACTTCGGAGTTCATCTCTATCTCCATCATCTCAGCTCCTTTCTTCCGACGGCCTCAACTGACTGCCTCGTTGGAATGATGGTTGCAAGCGCAACTCATCATCATCATCATTTCAGCCAAAAGACGTCCACTGCTGGACATAGGTTTGGGAGTATGAGGAACAGGGTGTAAAGTTCCTCATCCCCCATAGAAAGGGAGAATCCTCCGACCAGACGGGTGTTGTGTCTGGTGGGCTAACTGCCCGACATATGTAAGTCGGGATTTTCTATATAGGCTAATGTGGTCGGTAACCTTAGTTCTCATGTGAATGTCCTCATTTCTGATTTGATCACGCAAGGAAACACCGAGCATAGCACAAGCGCGACTGTTGGGTACAAAATCCTGGGTCTAACAAGCGTTATTGGGGTTGTCCATCAAGAATTTCTCAGTAGCAGTCACGGAGTCTGGATTTGCGCCCAGTTGATGGTAATAGGCACGCCTACTTTTTACATGGGACTTCAAACTGGCAAAATACGACACTCACAGACAGCTGCCTTCGGAGACCACAGTCGTGATGTCATGTCTTTTCATCCGATTTTAGAAATGCTGGTCATGAATACTGATAAACGTTTTAAGGGCACACAAGACCAAACTAAATAGGAAGGTTAATCTTAGAACAGACTTTCTTCACATTAGAGATGCATAACATGAATTTCACATAGCCCTGTTAGATCTTTAACATAGTCTACGACTGCTGTACTAGCTATATTCCATCTCAACACTACCATCAAGTTTTAACCTAGATTTCTAGCACAGCTATTTAACAAGCGTAAATAAAATAAATGCAAATTTTATCACAAGTCAGACAGTCAGACCTCAAAATCGTTATCACTTAACATTTATCACAATTCATCAGATTAATTGCTTTATTAACTACTATAAATTATACCACCGTTATACGGTAGCTCTATAGTTATTAGAATTTCTTGGTGAAGAAATAAATCATGTGCGTTAAGATTCGGATAACACAGAGAGGCGGGGAAAAAGATTTTAAATATATTGTAAGTCTAATTTACTGCTTTGGATATCTTTATGATACGTCATTTTAATTTGGTGCTAATGGATACAATTTAATTTGAAAGTTAGTGTTAATCTTATTTAAAGAGCCGATAGGTCATTGTTGTACAAAAAATAAACGTTAAAAGTGTCCCAAAAACTCCTACTTAGTTTTGGCGTACCCTGGGTATGGTGATAGATTTTTAAACTCTCTCATGGACGAGACCAAAATGTGTGTACCTCCAGTACAGCTATTTTTTCACATCCCTTTACAAGACTCTTCAAGGAGTCGAACGGTCATTCTGCAGACCATTTATAGCTGCACACTATAATATATAATATTAATTTGCTTCCTGTCTCACCATCACTGTTTAATATCCGAACCACCATTAAGTTTATCGATAAAAATAAATCCCTTTACATCCGAAACGAATGTCCGAAATTAAACACCGACATCGTTCACTCGTTCATTCGTCTGCTCCGTTCGTTCATCGGTCATATCTGAATGCAATTTTATTACGATATCGTTTCGATCGCTCATTGCGTCTGATTGATAGTGCACTACACACACATGGCCTCTGGCATCATGCCATTCAATTGGGCAAAAGTTTTTATTTATTTACCTCATTAACTGGTGGAGGAGTAAATGGTTTTTTGGTTAATATGGTATAACTGTGTGGTCTATAGAAACCACCCATGAGAAGAGTCGTATAAAGGTTTTGTAAGACCAGGAAGCACGCACGGTAATCCAAATTAAGCTAATCTCTAATTGTACGGGAAGCTCAAACAAAGCGAGGTCTGGTTATACTAATAGTTTAATAGTTATTTAGTTATAGAAATTCAGACACAATGTAAATTGTTAGTGAATAAAGAATTGAATTGAACTAGATAAGAATAGCTTGGTGTGTCGCCATGAATACAGATGACTGCTAAATAAAAGAATCTACTAGACCTACAACAGAGAAACGGCAATATTAGCTGAGATAAACATGTAAGAGAAAAATAATGGATGGGAGATACAAATATCAAAAAAAACAGACGAACATCTTCATTTGAATATGCTAAGAAAGTCTAGACAAATAATGACAGCACATCACTGTAATGCCTATTAATCAGAGATATTCATAAAGGTAACCTACATTTTGCACTTTATGAGCTTATTGTCATCAACTGGCTAATACTTAGAAATTCCTGATGGATAAAGCCAATAATACTTTCTAGGAACTGAGCAATAAACCCAAGACCATACTAACAGCAGTAGACTTTGCGACTACTAATCCAAAGATACAGTCACGTCACCGAATAATGAGTCATAATAAATATAAATTTCTTTAATACCATGCACTAGCTAGAAATGCGAACTACAAATCACTCAGCAACAATTAAGAATCCACGGCAACAATCATAACACTGCATAACATCAAGATTCTTAGAAGCGATCCGCGGTTGCAGAACATAATATTGAAGATATTAAAGTATGTCCCATGGAACATATTTTTGTTGATAGAATAGTTGGGTTTTGATGTATAGCTCCTCGGGGCTCCGTGGAATGTTTCATTTTTTTTGCTTCACCCGCTACAACCCATGGGAATATAAAATCTGCATAAAAACTATGCTTTTTGTTAATCCAGGTTATAAACTATCTGTGTACCAAATTTCATCCAAATCCGTGCAGTAGTTTTTGCGTGAAGAAGTAACAAACATACACATTCACACACTCACCAACTTTCGCCTTGATAATACAGTGTGAGTCTTTATAATGTGCACATACCGAAATGAGATAATCTATGCCATTTTTACTATTAGGTAGCTAATACGATGAAAAATACGTAAAAGTAATAAAAAAGGTAGGTAATGGGGGCGTCTTATTGAGAAATTTTACAATTATTGTAAAAATTGATTACAAAAAAACAGATTTTTGCCAAAAAAGATGTTTATTTTCAATTGAGGGTAGTTTTTTTCCAGAATTTTAATTTTATTAGGAAGCTTAATTACTTGCAATCATTATGGAGTTTGTTTCATCGCGATAGATAATTCAGTTTAAAAGTTACACCGTTTTGTTTACACTGGGGTCACAGTAGTGGACAAAATTTTTAAAAAATCCATAAAAAATATTAAAAAATATATTTAAATTTTTTAAATATTTTTTCCATCGATAAAATTAAGCATAGATTCTCTCATTTCGGTATGTGCACATTATAAAGACTCACACTGTATTAGTGTGAAGTGTGTTCTCTACCTGACCTCAACTACCCAGTTAGTATATTATGGTAATATTACTACTACTACTACTCTTGGCAGGACTGGTTGACAGACTGACGGGTAACTGTATGACAAAAACAGTCAATAGAAAACGAAATAAGAAAAAAACAAAGACTAACTTTACAGACCGCTAAGACTCGCTAGATCACCAAAAGATAGCAAAGAGGCCAGCCAAACAACTGACGATCGTCAAAGCCCTCTTGTAAAGTAAACATCACTCTTCCAAAGAAAAAAGGAACTTACACCACACCTGCCCCAAACTATTTTATAAAGCAAACACCATCAAGGTGCAGTGTGGAACACAAAGAAGAGTACACAGTCATGAGCTCAAACAAACGCTTCTCTGTCGTAATTTACACGACTTTACCAACAAGGAAGAAGGAGCTTTAGTTCAGTGTCCATAGAATGAAATATACTGTAGAATTCCTCCTAAAGCATATTTTAAAAGACTGTTTTGTTCATATTTTGCTCACAAAAACAACATAGTCTGCTGATCAAAATATTATTTTAAATTAGATTTTAGGGGTGATGCTTTACATGTCGGGGCATACAGGTGACCCCTGTGGTACCCCAGGGTCCAAAGATTAGGTCTTTTATTCTATAAGGTTAGTTGTTGTTTTTAATACTAATAGGAAAACAGTGTTTCTGAGAAGATTATATTAAAGCTATCAAAATCAATTCGATCGCATCAAAATGGCGCCAGCATTAGTCTTAATGACTGTAAACACTATAAGTGCTGTCTCAAACTTCACAGCATGAAACTGGAACATAAATAAGCACCTATTTTAAAGATGCATCTAATTACATCATGTCTGAGAGGTATCAATGTCCAAGATCATATTCATGACACAATACAGACTAATGTTGTCACAATAAATCTCAATAGACCACAAGGAGATATTAATAAATGCATCGATGTAGTAGATGAAAACTTTTATTATGTGCATGCTTTTTAAAATTATTTTTTAGAACTGACGCCAATAGTAAAAGGCCAGTAAAGGTTGGCCTCTAAATCTTTTGGAAATATTTGCTATCATAGATTTTGCGGTCGGCTGGTCACTTTTCTAGTATGTACATAAAGGGTATAAAAGTAACCTTAACGCAAACGAAGGGCACTTGTTCTCCCTACCACTGCGATCATTTTTTGTTCTAGACCATACCTAGGAACCCCCTAGTTACGGAGATATCGGGGGTCAAAGTTCCAAATTTTGCACAGCTGTTTTTGTAAATACTAGTTTTTCAGGTTGTAACTTTACTTAAATTACCTCCATGACCCTTTTACTATTCAAAGAATCCACTAGCACAATGTTAGAGTGCTACATTGAGTATTACCGTAACACAAAAATTTGACCCCAAAAAAAAAAGTCGTTTCTCAGCAAACATTTTTGCATAGGGGTACTTAGTTTGATGTACAGAATACTTGGTTGACGGATGTGTGAAGGGTTAATTTACACCCTGTATACCTATTATCCTTTGATTTTGTGCAGTTTATTTTAGTTTTTAGTTTATTATTACTTAATACTAAAAGCTCCTTTTGATACTTCATCTGGGTAAGAATATTATGTTCATTTACAAATCAAAATAACTTAAGACAAGTATCAAATTTAACAATAAACAATGACGTCAAGAACTCCACATGAACGCTGTCAACTGGTATTGACCCCAATAGAACAGCAGCGTGGTTTGATTACTTTATACAAAACAATATACGTACATATTTTTGTTAATTTTCTATAGCCCTTTGATTTCATAATATTGGGACATTGACATTAAAACTATTAAGTCTTATTGGTCCAAAAACCGACCGTACCATTTATCAACGGTAGAAACAAATTATGTCGAAACACGAATCAATGGGATCATTACAATGGACCACCAGTCTACAATAATAATGTTATATCGAAAACATGTAGATGAATTGATTCCCTTCATTATTCTTATGGCTTTGTTAAAGAAAGTAAAGAGAAAATAGATGAGGGTCGTATTGAAAACTAAAGCTATGACGTTGTCTAATTATTGACTGTAGAAAAATATACTATTGAATTATCTTGGCAGCACGGTTGACGCAATGGCTGAGCGATTGGACTTCTGCGCTGCGTGTCGCGGGTTCGATTCTCGCACGGAACAAATTATTTGTATGGCGAACAGAAAGTTGTTTCGGGTCTTGTGTTTGTGTGAAAACTAAAGCTATGACGTTGTCTAATTATTGACTATAGAAAAATATACTATTGAATTATCTTGGCAGCACGGTTGACGCAATGGCTGAGCGATTGGACTTCTACGCTGCGTGTCGCGGGTTGATTCCCGCACGGAACAAAATATTTATTTGCGAACAGAAAGTTGTTTCGGGTCTGGGTGTTTGTGTATGTGAGTTTAAATGTTTCTAAACGCACCCACGATACAGGAGAAATTACTAGAGTTGGAAAATCATAACTATATAATTATTTAAAACAATGGCCGCCACCGCATCTGTCTGTCTGTCTGTTTGCGATTAAGCCAAAAACTACTGCACCGATTTTCATGTTGTTTTCACCAATAACTAGAGTGGTTCTCGAGAAAGTTTAATATAATTTGCCACCATCCACGCGGGTGAAGTGATCAAACAAAACAAAATAAATTTCAAATCATGTGATGAGACGAATAAAATGCAAAAAAAATGCGCCATATTTCATAACATCGCCTATGAGTATAACAATTGCGATGAAAGAAATCGCAAAATAAATTAACTACAGCCAAGACAACTTGCTCTTTGTAAACGAACTAATAAATGACAAGCGAAGTTCAAATTACAGCAGTTCTTCATTAGCTTTCATTGCATTATACCTAGTATTTACAAAAGTTATAAAAACAGTTATAAATTAACCTTATTTAGAAGATACCATTGTTGCAGAGAAATTAATGATGCAACGTAATGCAATCAAATTTAGTAAAAGGAAAAAAGAAGATACTAGAATTATTCGAAATGAAGTACCAAGGCTGGTGGTCGGAAATGAATTTGAAAACATACAGTTAATAATATAAATAGGTGTTGCGTGATTATTAACCCACATCATCTTTAATAAATTACATTATTTAAAGGAAGTAGAAGGAAATTCATCAAATAAAAAAAATTTAACTGGCAAAATTGCTACAGAAAAACCTCCAGATATTAATTGCGTCTAAATCAGACCATAATCAATAAATAAGGTGATTCTTATTTAATTTACAAAAAATAATAAAATCGAGATGGAAACGTAAAAACCTATTATGATTTAATAAAGCACCACTGTTATTAAAGTCATAGTTATAATTGTTTGTGCACAAATAACTGCATTTAGCCCAGTTAAAATCTAGATTCACGACAGCAATTAAATGAAAGCTGAAAACATAAAAGTGTTTGTTGTAAATCTTTGAGAACCGGATGAACAATTTAGTGGTGCGATTTCTATTTTCAAGACAAAGCTTTGTCTTGGACATTTTTATTGCAGTCATACCGCCAATAGCGGGAGACGGAGAAAGCTTCGAAGAAAAATCGGGAAGTAGTGTAGTCGCCTTATTCCTCTTTTTGAATCTAGTAAAGTGATCTTGATATTATTTAAAGACTCTTCCTCCTTTAGCTTTCGGTAATCTTTTTTAACATTTTCGTTACCCAGAGCATTGTTTGCATTACCACTACGTTTATCTTTAAACAGCTTCATTCGTAACAGTATCAATCGTTCGATACCGAGTGACACAACAGGAAGTCTTATTTCAAAAATAAATCTTTAATCGACTGTCTCTAACTAATCAATATTTTATTTACTAACTCACACATAATTATATAGACCACATCTTGTCTTGAGACCAAGCCAATTTCAATTTAGAATAAACAAAAAAATCCTAAAACACTAATTAAGTATTTGAACTGTCTAGAGAAAGTAAATCTACATAATGTAAACTTAATGAAATGTCTATTAGCAGAATAGGACATCAGATCGAATGACTGGAGAGTTTCTAACAAAAAGGTTCGATGTCATTTATTTGTTACATTGGCACGGTTGTTAACTGTAGCCGGTGGGTATGCGATTTTTTCTTTGTTAAGTTTGATGATAAGTATTTCGAATTTGGTCTGTATTTGTTATTTTTTGTGTTTTGAAGCTCGATCTCAGTGTCTTTTGAGGTTTTTTGACGGACCTGCCCCGATAGTGAGACAACTAGTCTTACTAAAAGATATCGTTATATTCAGTAAGTGGGTTTTAGACCTCAAATAGGCAATTGCTACATGCAAAATTCTGGTAACTGGTCTGGAAATCGACCCCAACAAGGTTGAAAAAAAGGCTAGTTGATGTCTTTTGACCGATACAACTCGTTACAGTCAATTGCAACTTGTAGGCTGTTGGTTGCCATCAAGCTATGCCCGTCATTCACGGATGCACTCAAAATGTTGCCAATACTTTTTAGCTAGAATCTGAAATGTCACATATCCCTGGCGTCTCCCAATAAATATATAGGTACATACTTCCACAAACAAGTCTTCTTACATTGAAAACAACTGTACACTTCTAGCAGCATTATACGTTTTCACATTGACGTTTAGTCGTGCGATTTTATCATGCGACATAAATGAAAGACAACTCGATTGTATCTTGGAGTAAACTTTCTAATCTTTGACGTATTCATTACTCATATTATACCATTTCAAGTACGTACTTACTTGACTTATGCGCTTGGGGACTAAGTAAGTGTTCGGCAAATATTACTGGCTATTTTAATAAGAGGTATAAGGAATAAGAAAACAAGTGATCATGCCATACCAATACCTTTTGGCACGTGATAAAATTTAAACGCTGTCATTTTGTTTTTCAATACTTAAAGAAAAGATATATTTACCAAGAGCCAACTTTTTTCGGCCGCCAAAAAAATCTTATAGCATTCCTCACAAAAACATGTATTCCTCAAATACATGTTTTTGTTCATAAGCTACTGCATTGAACTTACAGTAATAAAAAAGATATTGGTATATTTGATCAAGAAAATGTTAAGCTAAAATCTGAAACTGCATAAGACTACCTAGCGGAATAGAAGACACCTCAATATAATAGGACAACCACAGGAAGGCGATGGATGGCATAAGACTACCGTGTGAAACAATAACGTGTTGCACAAATAATGACACATTTCACACAAGGAAAACCTCGTAAGGAAATCCGCAGTACCTAATAAATTCAGATCGCATATAGGCAATAGAAATGCAACACAAGCGCCACCAGTGTGTGACACAAACGTGACGTACTAAGCATTAATTACTTTGATTGACATTCGATTAAATACCTATAATGTTACGTCAACAAATAACGCAGTTTGAAAATATGAGCACGTATGGCAGAACAGTGAAGACAAGGGTTTTGATGTGCTTGGAATTTATAAAATTGTCTGTGAATAAATATACTGATGACAACATTGAAAACGCTTACAAACAATTTCTTGAACTAAACAAGAGGTTATTCTGTTTGAGTTTCAACAAAGGATTATCGCGGTATAATGTTCTACCGAGCCTCAAGGCAATCATGGCAAGAAAGGAGATGTCTTATGAGGTGACCAGTAATAGAGAAGAATAGAAAAAGAAGAAAAGCCACGCAACCCTGAATGAATTTGGACAAAGGCAAGAGAACGATAATGCATCAACCACACGAAGACACCAAAAGCTCAGCTAATTGCAGTCCACTGCTAGAGATAAACTGCTCCTAAAATGCGCTATAACACCTGATTTTCAATATGTCTCAGCCAGTAGATATTCCACCCGCCTCGAGTCATCCTACTCGGTCCCACGTTACCCCAATTAGGTGGTCTCCATTCGAAGACTCTGCGGCTCTGCCATCGTACACTCACAGTTGGACCAAAAATATGTCTCAATCTTTATCCAACTCATATTAATTACTTGATATGAACCGAAGTTTTATAATTATTGCTCTCAACAAATAGACAATTTACCAAGCTATTAAAAATCTCTTCTTACTTTTATTATTTTGACCTTAACGAAGGGTTTACAAAATCGGTTCTAGAGTCAATAAACCAGTGATTTACGACCGGTAATCTCAAAAACGTTTACTTAAAAACAAATTGCCTTTCGGTACAGGATGTATAGAGGAACAGTTTGTTATAGAAATTATAATTATTCGTCTTTTTAATGGGTTCACTCGGTAAACGAAGATCGGTTTAATCGAAGTTTATTCACATCTTGATCTGGGAAGGAATTTTATTGGACTTGTGTGGGATTGGAAGAAAAATAAAGGATGTGACAGGAGGTACTTTGCATTTTAAGCGGTATAATCGAATTGAGTATCGTTACTTTTTCGAAGGCTATGCATAATTAAAACGCGAATATTGTACAAAACTTTGCATATAAATTCTAGGACCGCATTCACGAGATAATGTCCATAGTCCATATTGATTCACCAAAAGATCATGCCAACTTCAAGCAGATAACAAGACAGTGGTCCTACGTTAACGCAATCAAATAGGTATAAATAACTCGCAATATGCCCTCAGCTCCTTCACATACCATAGAGCGTGATTTCTTATTTAACGTGTGTTTGAGCGATATTTTCCTAACACTCGAACAATTCAAGATGTTTTCTTCGTGTTATGAATCTACACAATTAAGTCAGTTTGATCTACATAAACATACATGTCTACATTGCATTCTTCCGTAACTTCATGCCCGTGATTCCCATCATTGACCAACATCAACAAACGATGATTAAGCAAAAAAGCAATAAACACCAAAAAGCGCCAATTTCGAGCAAAAAGGTGCCAACTCAACATAACTCGGTCACTTATTAAATAAAGATTAGCTTATCTTAACCTACTTAAGTGTGTCGTAAGCAAATGAACCAAAAATCTATATGAAACGAACGGCAAGGCACAATTACCTTAAACGGTGAAACTTGTCGCGGCGCCGGCGGAGCGACCGTGGCGCCGCCAAGTGAGTCATACAGTCACTAAGTATACACATACGTGCACGGATTGCACCGTGTTGACTTTATGGTTCGCGGGTTGCATAAAAAGTGACACGTCATTGGTTAAAGAAATTTTAATTGAAAATGTTACTCTACTTTCTTGATGGACTGGGTTAAAACCTTTGTTAAAGGATGCCTGTAATACCGCACCAAACCAGCGATGAACAACATTTCGTTGATATTAAAGTGATTGGTAGTATCAAACTACCAATATCTTCTTAACAACAGTCTGACATACTTTGTCGAAAGCCTTCAACGAATCCAAAACAAATAATGGACTGTCAGGAAATCACTAAAAGTACGCCATTATTAGTCACTTAGCGCAAAAGCTAAACCTAAGTGATTCACACATCCTGTTATACATTTTTATACCCAGTAGCCGTTCAGGTACCGTTACACAGTGATACTGTGTTGCTTGGTGGAATACTTGCACTGTGTTAATGCACAGCTGTGGTATCATAATATAATTTTTAACTGGTGCTGCAATTTATTTTACCAAACCCTTGGTTTTGTCTGGTCAATGATTATTATACTTGTCTCAAATCAAATCAAATCAAATCTCAATCAAAAAAAAAAAAATCTCTCTTAATCTTATCGTATAAATCAAAATAATTGTATTTCAAATCATTCCAAATGTTTGTTGATATCATAACTTGTGATCCCAGAAGGGTTAGGCAAAGGTGTTTCTATAGATAATTTCCTCTTTGTTTCGTACTTATTTCTGTGGGTGTCTGACGTCTCATTTCTTATAATTGTTCAGCATTTACAATCACAATGCGTTCATTAAATAAAATAAACCCACATTTACGTATTCAGTTCTTATAATTTAATACTTTGTTAAGACTTATTTAAGGTTCATCCTTCTCCAAAGTATATAATTTCCTACATCGATGAGCTATCATAAACTTGATTTTCACCTAGCAAAATTTCACACAATGTCGCATTGAAATACATTGTCCATATCAAACTAGAGTTTTGCACCGCTGCACCGGCACCGTATCGAATCCAAACAATCAACACATGCACGGAAATGCAAATTTTTCATTGCGTGCTCGCTCATGCGTGTGAGGCACGGCCTAGTGATGGCGTTTTAGTAACAAATGATTCAATTTACTTTGAGGGGAATGATGGGGAAAGGGCATATTAAAGTCTTAGATTTATGAGTAAGGTTGTAAGTTAATTTTGGTGAATCAAAACTTCTAAAATAAATAAAATTTACCACCAGTCACTTGAACTACGGCCATCTTTGTGTTCGTTGTGCTCTTAACGCAATTTTAGCGTCATTTATTTGTATACTAGCTGTTGCTAGCGGCTTTACCCGCTACAACTCGAAAATTATCCCACGGGAACATCAAATCGGGATAAAAACTATCCTATGTGTTAATCCAGGTTATAAACTATCTGTTTACCAAATTTTATCTAAATCCGTTCGGTAGTTTTTGCGTCAAGAAGTAACAAACATATACACTTACACAGTCACAAACTTTCGCCATTATAATATTAAATATATGATGATGATGATGATGATGATAGTACTTTTGAGCTGTATTTGTTCCGTGCGGGGATGGAAACCGCGACACGCTGCGCAGCATTCCAATCGCTCAGCCACTGCGCCAACTATGCCGTCGACACCACTATTACTCTTCTATCACCATTATCACCCAATTTGTCGGTGACTTTCAAATTCATACGTGGTCTATGGGAAAAACCAAGCACATCTTCGTCTTACAAAACCAAATTAACATACCAAAGCCCTATAACAAGAACAATAACCTCATTGCAACCACGCTTACTGAGGCCACTTTACTGATGATGTTAATATAGAACAATTGAATAAGTAGCTGGTGGGCGGCCATCGAAATACCAAGGGACTCTTGCTTTCATTCCACTTTTAGAGATTATCTGGGACATAAATGAGAAGAAGGAATTAGATCAAGTGGCAGGAATTGGTGTTAAGGTGAAACACTAAGAACACTGCAAAGAATTCTCGATTTCATTCAAGAAATTGTTTTGTAAAGGCTGATTCAGACATTAAGACAGGCGATAATATTCTGCATACTTAATACTGTTTTTTACAAAAACGTAACTTAGACGTATTTTTAAGCAGAAAACTTTTCTTATGATTCGATTACTTTGCTTGTCGTTGGATTTGTGAATTATACAGAAGATGAAGAGGCTGCAGGCTGCTACATAAAGCGCTGCCTCCAAAAAAACTGTGAAAAGAATATGACTTCGACGATATTCCCGTTCAATTTAAATCTGGTCCAGAATTCAAAGTCAAGTTTAATAACAACCTGCCCACATTTATGAAACTCCCTGACTGTTATGAACGTATGTTAGTACAACACGACATCTTAGATTTCATTAACCTGACAGATTTCTAACGCCTACGAGCATCATTAGAAACAGGATACTTTCTTTACTTTACTCTCACAACTTAGCCACAGCGACGGTGACACACTTAGTAAACGCAGTTCTAGATTAAAAGTTTGTCTTCTAATCTGAGCAAGACCATTTTTTTATTTATTAAGTTCATGTCAGAATATTATAATAACATGCCTATACTTACTTATTCTTTGAAAAGAGAGGATTATTAGGCAAAAACTGACGCATACCTACCGTCAGTTATTTCTAGGCGCTATGTTAACAAAATTGAGCTAGCTCCTTGGGGTAAATAATTCGCTACAAAAAACCTTACATCTAATACTCAGATTCGACCATTAGTAATATAACCCAAATAACTATTTTTGCAATGTGGAAATGGGACTCTTGTCCTGTCTGGTCTTGTCTGTTGTGGGATGGGAGTTATGCTGGGCACTAAAATGAGACGTCAAGACCATCTAACCTGTTCTGAAATAAGACAATAAGTTAATCAGTAAAGAGATTATTATAGTACCTTGGATAACACCAATCATTATCGCTGGACGAAACGCTCGACGACAGTTTTAAAGTAGGTAGACATTTGCAAATGTCGCAATGGCAAAATTCTGCAGCCAACTTGCAAAATAACACTTTACAGAAAAACTTACTCAGATTCTCGGACAACATCGAATTATAGGGATTCCAATACCAACCGTAGTTCTGATAATTCCTTAATCAAACCCTTTTTGCGGGTTAATTAACGTCAAAAAATGCAGGCCATTTCCTAAACAGGTACAAACAGGCAGCGAAACTGCATTTTTGTGTGATTCACTTGAACTTTTGTTCAATTATGTTATGAATCATGTGAGAAAACTCTTGTGTTGTAAAATTTTTATGGCAGACGTTAGTGATTGTAAAATTGATGGGTTACTGTTGATCAAAGGAAATGTATAGAAGAAAGACTAAAAGTGTTGTTTGTCGCTGTGTAGTTAGTTTTGTTAGTTGTTGGATATGGTGTTTGTGAGATAAATTCTGAGTACCTGTCTATTGATGATATTCAATAAAATGAGTGCCACTATTATGTAAGTTTGGAATGGCGGACAAAATAGTGTACTGTATTTCATAGTTAAGTGTTTTATAGTTATTTTAAGCTTCTCAGTTGATAACATGGTCATTTAAGTTTAAAAGTTGTAGGAAACATAAAAAAGAAAATCTAACATCTTAATGCAATGCTTCAACAAAAAAATCATAAAAAATATTCCTCAGGATTGACAATCAATTAAATAAACAGTTGAAAACGTTTAAAAAAACATTTTGTAAGACGCCATTGTAATAAATATTACAATTGTGTTCACAAAAGTAACAACCTATAAAAGGAGATTTACTAATAAGTTACAGCCGTATTATCTTTTTGCAATTAATTAGTGTCATACAAAGTACACTTCAATCCCCAATCAACTATTTTTATTACACACTTTATTTTTTATAATAAAACGAACTTTCCAATCGATAAGCAGTAAAAATATCGATATATTATCGATAAAAATAGCAATAAACGTTTAAGTAGCATTTTCAAATTACGCAATCTTAATTGTTAGCTGAATTTTATTAATTTTGTGACACCTTGAAAAGTAGGTGTTAACTTATTACCGGTGTCAAGTTTTTTTCACATATTTTAAAAGTTTACCTCAGGGCTACCTTTTACGAAAACGAGTGCGGTGTTAAACATTGGTATTTTACGATGTCGATTTATCGATATTTTCACACCACTAAATGCTTTTAAGAGTAGGTACTGTAATGTTTATGGAATAGAATATTTTTTAACATTTATTTCCTGTTTTCTTGCAATAATTTCAATCTAAATTCTAAAAGACATGTTTAAGTAAGGTAAAAATAACTTAATATATCTAGATAAACGACTAAGTCGTCACATCATCGACGATAGCTCAGCGAAACACCGGAATATCACTTACTACGAAAACTTTTAGCGATTTATAACTAGTATTGTACCTGGATCTTTATTGCTTTCTTGAAATAAACGTGTCACTGAAGCAAAAGAAGTAATTAAAAAGGAATAATTACTATTAAACTGAATGGCACCATGAAAGCCTATTCGTCTATTGCTTGCTGTAGTTTTATTACGAGGTTGTGAGCTAGAGTCTGTCTAATATATATAATTTAAGGTAACGATTCAATAAGAGTTAGTCCATATCATCATCATCATTTCAGCCAAAAGACATCCACTGCTGGACATAGGCCTTCCCCAGGTGTCGCCACATGGACCGGTCCCGTGCGTTTCGCATCCAGCGAATACCCGCAACCTTCACCAGGTCATCGGTCCACCTAGTGGGAGGAAGTCCTCCCAAAAACAAGGAACCGGAAGACGTTGCGTTGGAAGTTCAACGCAACGTCTTCCGGTTCGCTGTTACCACTCCAGAACTTTTCGGCCCCATCGGCCATCCGTTCTACGAGCAATGTGCCCTGCCCATTGCCCAGTCTATATGGTGTCTACAAGCCCTTCAAGTGCCGTACTTTTCAATTACGGGAAAATTCTAAACATAATACCACTTAACATACAATTTCTTGTTTAATAATAGTTATTTGTTATACAAGAGTGCAAAGTTGCTTTTTAACCGCGTGCTCAATTTTGATGACCGAGCAAGCGAAGGATTCCAAAATTAGAATCCTGAGCGTTAGCGCGGGAATCAAAAGAGCACGAGGTGAAAAATCTTTGCACTCGAGTGCAACACGTAACTTTTCATCCCACCTCAGCGAGGAAATGACTAAATGCAAAAAAAAAACTTTACAATCACAAGATACTTTTATTTTAGTTTAGGTATTAACTACCATATTATGATAGATGCTGTGAAAACCTTCGACTTTTTTGGTTGATGACCAGATGACGCTCTTTTTAAAACTGCCACTAATTGAGGATACGTGTCGATATGTTTGCCTTTTTTCATCTTTATTGTTGCTTTTAGTATTGAATATGTACTCCATAGAGTGCTTGATTTTTTCGTCTCGGTTAATTCAATCAAAATATGCCAGCAAAACGGTTTCTGATAAAGTTTTGGCTCCTCTATCTAGTCGCCACGTGTTAAACATATCGTACTGTTTCAAATACTTCTCGCGTGATTGTTGAGGGAGAAAGCTCATTTGCGCATTTTTAACAGTTTCAGTCAATTCTGTTGGCGTCAAATAAACTTCCTCGTCGCCCGATTCACTCATTTTATGGTTTTCACTTGTTTACAAGTTTCTTGATTTTATTTTTAACATAAGGTTGTAACAATATGACGTGAAAAGAAAATTGCGCGCGCAAAGCAAATTAAAAAAAACCGGCCAAGTGCGAGTCCTACTCGCACATGAAGGGTTCCGTACCATCGTAGTAGGGGAGTCGCTTTTTTTTTTTTTTTTAAATTATTAAAAATATTTTTATTATATAATGTAACTAAAAATTTATGCTTTTCGCAATTTTTCCTTTATCTGTGTTATAAGACGTTGCTTCGTACCAAATTTCAAGATTCTGAGTTCACGGGAAGTACCCTGTAGGTTTTGATTCCCTTGCGAGTGTCGAAAATTTGCGGCATAAACGGGAGTATCTTTTGATCGCGTTGACTTAGAAGTTTGATTTTTTCACAGCTCCAAGAGACCATAGACTTGAGTATTTGATATGAATTTCAGCTTGATACCTCCACGCGTTCCTGAGAAAAAAGGTCTTGACAGACAGACAGACAGACAGACAGACAGACAGACGGACAACAAAGTGATCCTATAAGGGTTCCGTTTTTACCTTTTGAGGTACGGAACCCTAAAAAGTACACCAAGAAGGTTCCAAGTCTGAGTTTCTAACAAATTAAAAAAAAGGTGTATGATAAATTCGGCACCATGGAGTTAAAAGTAAATAAGTAGGTTTAATGATGTTTTGAATTCACAATCTTAATGCACACGATGTTCTAAATTCAATTTACTTTATCCTCTAGCGGATAAAAACAGCTTTTCCACTCAGATATCGAAGAGCAAAAATACTCTTTTCGAGATGGGAGGATGAAAAAACATTTATACATACATACATAACACCCCGACAGTATCCACGAATGGTCAGGCAAAGGTGAACTTAATAGTACACCCACACTTCACAGGTATGTGAAAGTCTCATGTAATAAGGAGCAAGCCTATTGCCATTCATTTCATTTCATACTATAATTTCATATTTTTCTCTTAAATAATTAATTAACTCCAACCAACCAATTGAACGACACATTTACAAACATTTAATGAACGGTTCAAACGACAGATTTACTAATAACCGTACTTTAATCCGATATAAAATTTACGTTAATTACATGGCAATTTGATATTGCTTTTAACGGAATCGATATATTTACAACTTTGATAACAGTCTATTAATATTCATAGTGCATGTTCGGTTACACTGATATCTTAAACCGTAGTAATTAACTTCTTATTTGAATGGTTGATCGTAAAAATAAGGAAAGTCTAGACTTTATATGGTAGAAATTCATTAGGAGTTTTCCGTTGTAGATAAAGAAATGTTCTACTATCAGACCTAGCTAAGAGGTTTCATGAATGGCAATTAAACCTGCCTCAATGGAGCCAGATCAAAGTGACGAAATCATCGGCATCAGAATTGACAGGGATGATGGATGCATACCACAACCATTGCCAAGATGGATGGATTGTGTGAGGGATGACATGAAAGAAAAAGCAATAAATAATAGTGGGATGGTTGAATGGAAGGAGAACGGTGTCCCCGTCGGGGCTGCGGGATGTTGTAAGAGATACCGCGGCCTCGACATATAGGGCTAAGAAGGAACAAGGGTGGTTTTTAGTCAACATAAGTCTGACACTCCCTTTCGCTCTGCCCTAGAGCGGGAGGGGTTATTTGATGATTTTCCACCCGCCAATAAAATAAAAAGGGGAAGGATGTGGCGCCAACCCCAAGTAACATGGGGCAATGACAAGAAGATGATGATATTTTTACGTAAACAAAAGACATTTTGCTGACATTGAGTTCGATTTGTGGGTCAGTTATGTTAGTGAGATATTCCAGCAAGAATTTCTCAGTAGCAGTTACAGAGTTTTTATTTGTGCGCGTTTGATGACAATAGGTTCGGCCTCTTTTACATGGGACTTAAAACAGAACTGGCGAAATGTGGATGGCAGGTACTAGTAGGCACACCACTGCCTAACCCTTCGGGGATTGCCAGCGTTACTATGAAGGACTATAAAGGGTGTAAAAGTACACTTAAGGCAAACGAAATTCACTTGTTCTCCCCACCACTGCGATATTTTTTTGGTTCTAGACCATACCTGGGAACCCCTTAGTTAAGGAGATATTGGAGGTCAAAGTTCCAAATTATGCACAGCTGTTTTTGTAAATACTAGTTTTTCGAGTTAATAACTTAAATTACCTCCATGACCCGTTTACTATTCAAAGCATCCACTAGCACAATGTTTTAAGAGTGCTACATTGAGTTTTACCGTAAAATGTGATTTTTGACCCAAAACAAAAAGTTTCCCACCAAAAATTTTTGCGTAAAGGTATTTAGTTTGATGTACACAATGCTTAGTTGACGTATGTGTAAAGGGTTAATTTACACCCTGTATAGTTTTAAATAGTTCCATGAGGACCAAAATCTCCAACACGGCGTCACTAATAACGGATTAGTCCTATGGTACTTCACACACGAAAATACCCGGTCCTACCCTTCCCACTAAACCGATTGTCACTATTGACTGTTTACCCAGGTGAGCTATTACTGTGCCGGTTACTGTTTAGACAACAGTTTAACGGGAGTCCAGACGTGATGTCTCGGTCTTTGTATTGTTTCTACTTGCGTTACTTGAGTTGTATTACTTGATAGAGGTGTGTGTTAAAAATGATCTTGAGAATATTGTGACTGCCTAGGTCTACATATATTGCTGTTTTCGCTAACGAAAACGAAAAGCTTTTTGTAACATACCTTCACCTAACGAGAAACTTTTTGTAGAACCACTTTGAGTTTGCAGTTGAATGTGGTTCAGTTGGTCAAGAAAAAAAAAATAAGTTTATCACAAATTTGAATATAGGTACCACAGCCTAAAATTTTCCATTAGTAGGTAATTTAAAATATAAAGTACTGTTCCATATATTGTAATAACCTTCTTAACTAGGTGTGTGTAAAAAAATGAGTTTATTTTTCCTGTATCTTCAAAATCAGCCGTAGCCGTCGGTTATTAAAACAAAACCCCTACAGTCACCCTTAACTTTTCTTAAACATAATTTGTAAGAAACCTCACAAAAAGCAAACAGACCAGGATGCAACATTTATTTTTCTTACAACTAACTCTATTCCTCTTTTTATTTGATAGTTTAACATACCTCCGGAAATAAAACACAACATTAAAGTCATACTATTATATGAACTAAACCAAATGCCAACATTACCTTTTACATCCATATTATTATAACAGTTCAAAATTACACAGCGTCTGGTTATTATGAAGATGGTGATTAATGTGATCATACACGCACCTGGTTTGGGCATGCTCCTTTGAGAATATTTCTTTGAAACGTTGGGTTATGCCACTATGAAGCTGTCGTTTTAAATCAAAATTATGTTTCGTCGGACCCTGCACTGACAATGTGCAGTTGGGCGGATTAATTTTATGGACTACATATTATAAATGATAAAGTTGTAATGTAGGTAGGTACCTAAGCAGATATTCCTGGTAGGACGTTAAAGTTTTATAAGCCGATTTTAATGGAAATAATGTTCATGCTAATAATACATTTTTATTGCTATTATTCAAGGTAATTCTTCGTTTCAACCAATCATAGTACTAATAGTTTTTATTTTTTGTGGTTACAGGTAATGATTACACAATAGCCACGATTGAAACTCAGCAAAATACGGTTTGTTCTTTTTATTTTCTGGTCATCATCATCATTTCAGCCGAAAGACGTCCACTGCTGGACATAAGCCTCTCCTAAGTGTCGCCACATTGACCGGTCCCGTGCGTCTCGCATCCAGCGGGTCCCCGCAAACTTCACCAGGTCGATTTTCTGGTAAATTAATAAAAATAAAAGTAAATATTTTGTGACTGTATAGACGTTGTCTAATCTTACATAAATTGAATGATGATAGCAACGAAATCAATCGGATTTATCTAATCAAATCATTACCAAAATCTCAACTCTTAAACTAACGAATTGATAAAAATGCAAATAAAACTTGATCGTTTTTAAAAATCGTTTTCTGTTGCAATCATAATAAATCTCAAGATTTTATCGTAGTTGCTGTATAATACGATTGAAATATAAGCAGTACCTCTACTGCTTATATTTCAATGTCGGTCCCAGTATAGATTGCAGGTTTGAACCCAAACTGGGACTTTGTCCTGTAAAAAACATAAGGAAATTGGCAAGTCTTAATCTATTAGACCGAAAAAGTGCAATAGGGTTTTTCCATTGGTTACTTTTCAGTACTTTCTTACCCGGGGAATCGAACCTAAGACATCACACAGCCGTCGTGCTTGCGACCACTAGACCATCGAGGCGGTCTGAACTGATCATTAACCTGATTTTGATTATTTGTCACCTGTTTTGAAAATTGGAGTGTAACCAGACGATTTAATTTCGCAATTTAACATTACAAAATGTATATCTATGTTAAACTTTGTACTTTATCTAATATTTACTGCAACAAGCTTCTAAAGCCGTTTAAGATTAAGTAAGTGTGGTTTTACCAAGTTTTAACTTAAATATCTGCCAGACTAGGTGTGAATAAATACTATTAATAGCTCATATTAACATTACATGTTCAACTTAATCTTGTAATGACAGGAAAACGCTGGTTTTAACGGCTGTCCAAGTTAAAAGTAATATGCCACCTACTTTGTGAAGGTTGGTTTTAAATAGCACTCTATTTAGCACTGTCGCTCTACGAAGCACTGTCGTATCACACTATAATATTATAAAGGCGAAGGTTTGTGAGTGTGTGAGTGTGTATGTTTGTTACTTCTTCACGCAAAAACTACTGAACGGAATTAGATAAAATTTGGTACACAGATAGTTTATAACCTGGATTAACACATAGGATAGTTTTTATCCCGATTTTATCTTCCCGTGGGATAATTTTCGAGTTGTAGCGGGTGAAGCCGCTGGCAACAGCTAGTACAATCATATAACTAACATCACGCCTATAATCTCCGAAGGGTTACGCAGAGGTACCCACATTTCGCCAGTTTTGTATGTTCCGTGTAATATTAAGGGTTTGCCCCTCTTACATGGTACTTAAAGCATAACTGGCGGACTAACCATTCGGGGGTTAAATCGTGAAGTTATGACGTTATGTCTAAAAATCATGTCTAACTGCCGCACTCGCTCACTTAATAAAGGTTTTGACAGTTTTGTCATACAAAAGTATGTCAAATCTTTATCAAGTGACGGCTTAAGTAATCATTAAATATTTCTGAGTACGGCAGTGAGTAACGCAGTTAGTCATCATTAAACATTTCAAAATATCAGAACGTTGTTTTAAACATGCGTCAAACGGTGTCTCTGAAAATGATTAATAATGAAGAACATTAAAATTTGTAGCGAAAAATTTAGCAAATCATAAAAAATTCAGGCGTAAAATAATAAAATTCATATTTAAGTTTTGTATTTTTATGGTTTTATAAAAACATAGTTTTACGAGACTATAACCAGGTGGTTACAATGTATAAGTTTTTCGTTACACCATTAAAATCATATTGGATATTATTGGCCATAATGTAGCATTATTATGCTCTCATATTTTATTATAACTGGCATATAAAATGCATTTTTGCACCTATTTAAGCTCAGAAGTTACGATAGCAAGTTATATTACGCAAAGCTGAGTGCCTTTTTGGTCTAGTGTTAACTGAGTCATGAGGTCCACGGTTCAATACCCGGGTCAAGCAAAGTCATAATTCTGTAAGGGATCTCTCAGAAGCAGCCACGGATTCAGATTCGTGTCCGGTTGATAATATTGACAGTAAGTTTAAACTTTTCAATATCTTCGCTTGTAGTGTGTACCGAGCTTTATAAACGTAACAAAGATTGATCAAATGTCTTGAATGTAAACCAGCTCAAAATAAGTGACAGCAAATCATCTATTTATTTTATTTCCTTAATCTAATATACGAACATAATGCAGTCCAAACGTAATGTTATACTTTCAATCTTTTTAAACCAAATAAAATCCCATTCTATGCTTAATGTGATAAGGTTGTAACTATGCTGTAGCAAGTGTATCAATTGTTTGAACCAGGGTACGGCTCTGGCACCAGTATAATTGAATAATTCTCGTCTATCTAGAACAACGCTACCGGGAGTTGACGTTATAGAGTCAACTGTTAGAAGTTTAATGTAGTTAGAAAGCCAAGTGCGGTGTTTAAGCATGAAGTCCAAAGTCCGATTCTCTGGTAAGGCAAAGTGTTACCTTTTACCATCAGGAATTTCACTTTAACATCTAAGGAGCTCGTGCCTTAACAAGAACTTCTTCTTTCAACGAGCCACTCGGGTCGATCCTTAGGTAAAGCTGTGCTTGCCTAGGTCGATCTGTAGATGGGTGACCGTCCGACATACCGAGTTTCCTCCGTGCCTCAGAAAGCTTGTTATGCTGATGGTCCCGGCTGCCATATATAGATCTTTGGCAGTCGTTACAGGTAGTCAGTGACCTGTAATTCTGACATCCAGTCTTACCAAAGTGTGCTGTATTACCTAGTATTTACTAGGTTGTGGAGGTCAGGCAGTCGCTCCATGTAAAATACTGGTCTTCAGCTGCATCCAGTCAGACTGGAAGACGACCCCAACTAGTTGGACAAAGGCTAGGCAGATGACGGTCTACAGAGACTGGATTTTTCCCTTGTTAATGCAATAGGGTCGCCCCATTGCATGGGACTTATTTATTTTATTTATTGAGGATCTCCATCAAAGGATGTACACCTCATCATGATCTTGTGAAATATAACGTACTAGCTGTTGTCAGCGGTTTCTCCCGCTACAACTCTAAAATTATCCCACGGGAAGATAAAATCGGGATAAAAACTATCCTATGTGTTAATCCAGGTTATAAACTATCTGTGTACCAAATTTAATCCAAATCTGTTCAGTAGTTTTTACGTGAAGAAGTAGCAAACATACACACTCACACACTCACAAACTTTCGCCTTTATAATATGTATTAGTGTGATAAAGTTATCAGGCCTAATTTTCTTTCTTGATGGACTACGTGATATTTCTGTTGTTACCAGGAGACCACAGCATACACAATACAACGTGCGAAACGTGGATGTTCTATAAGCCTAACCCTTCAAAGATTAAAGACGTGACGATATGTTTTAGTAGATTGTAATAGATTCCTCTTGGAGCAGGGGTGGTCCATGACCATAGTACCTACAAACATTACCTAATGGTATTTCTGTAGACGACCTGTGTTACGTACAAGTAGTTTAGGAATACTTTCTAGTAGAAACACTGTTGGTCTAGAACCACAGGTTGGACTTCCGACCACGTCTATCATTCTGATTGAAGTATTTTTATTAATTGAAATGTTGCACAAGACTGGAGAAACCTATTTCCTTTATGGCGGAGGAAAAGCTAGGGCCCAGGAACTTATTTTTACTTAGATTTTCTATTTTACATACGCCAGAAATGATGTACCTACCTGCTTGTATTTTACGGATTTGTAGTGTTTTAGGTGAGAAAGAAAACTGACGCAAAAAACTTCCCGGCAAAACATCTGTCTATTTTTGGACCTAGAACAGGTCTTTCGCTACGGGCGTAACTTTATCATGGGATACTTAATGTATGGGGCCTTTATCAGAAAGTTCTTTTAAACGCATGGCGATCATAAGCAGCCAGTCATTTTTCTAATCGAAAAACTCTTCAATCTCCTCAAAAAAACCAGCTAGTCTCGTTTCCATTCTACCTTCATGGAGTCATCATAACAGCCAATGATTTACGATAATCTATTTTGTTCACATTATTCATAATAATATTTGCAGGCGTACTTAACTTATCCTCCTTAAGTACTCAGAAAATGTGCAAACACAGAGCCTCAGGACACACTATTAACATTTCTGAGTAAGTTAATACTGTATTGTTAACTTTTCTTGAAACAAATTGAATATAATCATGCATACTTGCATCACCGGAGGGTAGAAAGAAAATCGTGTTTTAAAGTAATTATGAGGAATGAGATGTTTTAAAGTGGCGAGTTATAATTAGGAAGAGAAATGTAATGTAATGAAGAGTAAATGTGACCAAGGTATGGAATTAGTGAGAAGCGATGAATTTATGATTAAAGAAAAGGAATGAAATACACATGCATTTGCCGTTGAAGATGTAGTTAATAAAGCTTTTATACTTAAAGCAAATAACAGCCCAGCAGGGCTATTGCGTATCTTTTTAAATGACAGTGGCTATCATAGTGTCCAACAATTAAATATCAAATGGTTCAATTATGTACTAAACCATAACCAATTGACAGTTAATCGATGGACACTATGATAGCCACGGACATTTAAAAAGATACGCAATAACCCTGCAGGTACAAGTTAGATAACACAAGCAAAAGGTACTTGGCCCTACTCTTATAAGTAATTAGTCCAAAGCTCTGTTTCGCATTTAAACAAATCGGGTTGCTTGACACCGGCAAGGTAAGACCCCAATTAACAGAGATTACGAAATGGAATGATTAGATCAACCATTCATTCGATCAAATGATACACGCAAGGTGACGAAATACTTGTAATTAATATTCCAAATTCCCCAATTATAACCTTAATTCACTAAATGATTAAAGTCACAATTTCTTTAAACGCAACAAATCATAATAATTGACAATCGACACAGCTCCAGTTACAGACAAGATAATATAGTAACTTGTCCGAGAATAAATTCCATTGATATTAACTACATAAATTACTGAGTATATCCAACTTGTATCTTAGTCTGTTTGTCTACTCGTAACTTAGAAATAGCTAGGTTGAAACTGATGCAAATGACGCCTAACAGTCTAGTCGGAACAAACAGTATCTACTTTAGATTGTTTCACCTTTGTAGCTCATTTCCACTATAATCATTGTTGAGTATTGCGCATTTGACATTTGGATCTAACAGTCTTTCGAACGATTAAAAACTGAATTGGTCCTTTGATTCAACGACAAAATAATTGGTCGGCTGTCAACTTGTATTCGTAAAACTGGTCCCAAACCATGATGACGTAATTGAGAAGGAGAATGTAGGTTGCATTCATTAATACACAGATTGTTCGATATAAGATTGTTCAGGCGTAAAGGCAGTCCAAATTCAGTCCGAAACTAAAGTTCAATGAAACTCAATACAAATAGCCGGAATCATAACGCATCTGTTACTCCTACGTGCAACAGAAGGGCCGAATCGTGACCACATACATCATCAATAATCTTAATAATACATTCATCTATATTGTTTTGACACCTACGTTTTAGGGCGTAATTATAGAGCATATTAGTAGAGGAATTCGATTGATTCTTAAGATAGAAAGCGTGAATTACGGCCATCGAAGTAATAAACGTAGATGTAATCACTAATCGAGTTTGTACCGAGATTCCTTGCAATGGCTACAAAATAGAGCCTCTGATTCAAATAAATGCACGTTTATTACGGGAATTAGTATTAGACTATTGCACTTATTACTGAAGCTGTTGCTAATAAGCAATACTATTATATAAATAAGCAATCTTCATTAGTTTCTGTAAGCAGCTCGAAGGTTCAACTTTTATGAAACAACAAAACTTTTAGGTTGTTTTGAATCAAATAATTTGCTGCATTCGCTAAATCTACTTCAGCATCTTCAACTAAGAATTTATCTTTTACTTCTAGACCAGCTAAATCATTTCCAACAAGTCGTAAATCACAGTTCTGCATATTAATTCGTATCTTGACACTATTTCTAAGCATATCAAGTAAATCAGCCTTCGTCAGGCTTCATTGATGCTCAACTGGGTCAGGGCCTGCCGTAATCCATGCTGTAAGGTTTCCCTTTATCTGATCATCAGGACATGCGATTCATACAAACACATTCGCAACTCTGCCATCATATGTGATTGGGAAATTGTCTGAATGATCGTGGAATACTAAACGAAGATTATGTTTTAGTATATGAGGAGGTTTATTTGTGTTGTGTGTGTTTCGGTGTGTGCATGTGTGCTTCCTCATGTAAATACAGTGAACCTTTGCATTGAAACTCTAAAGTTATATACATTGTGTTTATTTGTACATTAAGTTTTGTTTCAACATCATAATCATTCTCTACCCTTATCAGAATTTATTTGGGATTGGCGAAGCATATCGTTTCCTACTTCTCCATCACTCATAATTTTAGTAGCCACCACCTCTCTAGCCATATCGTTTTTCAAACAGTCTATCCATTGTTTCTTTGACCTTCTTTTACTTGTATAGCCATCCACATTTATACCCAAAACTTGTAGGTACCAACACGTCTAGCCGAATTTCAAACTACTTTTAAGTCTACGTCGGAAAAACCTAAATGTAAAGTAACAGAACATCCAAAATAACTTAAAGAGAGAAATGTCGAATAAACTTAGACAGATATTCAGTAACTAGAAATCTTATCCAGCAGTAGACGATGTATACAAAGCAGATCCTATTGACAGGTTGGGAAAACCCTTGGATAAAGAAGACGAAAGTAAACTGATCACTGACATCATCCGTAATCGAGTAGCGTTCGTGAATAGAATAGTAATGAGATGGAGTTGACTGTAAAGTGCCCGTTTTTGCATCAAGACAGTACATCTTAGTGCACGATAGTTACAGGTTTATTATGGCATAAAGTCATTAGGGATGTTTACTGACTTAAAAAAATACGATTCTAATTAGTCCGTCTTTTAAATTATCGAAAAATATTGGATACGTATTTTTTGTTTAATCAAATTAATAAAAATTTACGAAGATAAAAAGCGTCAAAAATTTGAGCCCCTCTCAAATCTTTGACGCTTTTTATCTTCGGTTGTGACGTCACTCACCGGTAAAGAATGTCATACTAATGTCTTAGAAAATGACGTCACACGAGTTTTCAAAGCACTTCATTGTTAGTTTACGTAAAAAAAGAAAAAATACGTGTCCAATATTTAAAGTCTGGCACTTCCTTTTGCTCTACCCAAGAGCGGGAGGGGTTATTTGAGAATTTTACACCCGCAAAAAAAGGCCTATAATACTGACCCTAATCATCAAGCGAATTCTTCTCGTCTAGGTCACTTCTAGATGCACCGATGACCTGGTAAAAGTTGCGGGGACCCGCTGGATGCGAGACGCACGGGACCGGTCAATGTGACGACACCTGGGAGGCCTATGTCCAGCAGTGGACGTCTTTTGGCTAAAATGATGATGATGATGAGGTCACTTCTGGTAGATGGGTCACCCACTTTTTCCACTCTGATATAAAGATGCATATTGCAATTGGTTGAACCCTCAATTAACTCAATCTTTTGGAGACCACTGTTAGCTAGGCATATCCCAAGCTGTGCCAACACAGTCATCATGACACATAAGCATATGGAATTAATTGAATTCCAACTGAGAGGTCAAATACCACATGGTGGTGACTCACTTGCAAAATAAATAGGTGATCTTCATGTATGGCTCGGAAATTCGAAAATTGCCAGAAGAATACAAATCTATGTTTTTGTTGTAAATGTACCTACTTGTAGTACACTGAACTCGTGCTTTGTTTATTTATAGTTCGATGAAGATACATAATGCTGTCTCATTGGTTTAGTGATCACAAACGTGACTGCTGAGCATGAGGACTTACGTTTGATTCCCAAGTCTTGCAAAATGTTATTGGGTTTTTCCATCAGAAATTTGTCACTAGCAGCTACGGAGTCTGGATTTTTGCCCAGTTGATGGCAATAGGCTCACCCCCTATTACATGCGACTTAAAGATAACTGGTGAAATGTGGGTGTACAGTCACCTGCGAAACTGCATAGACAATTCAGAACTAAAATCGTGTGAAGCGAGAAATGACGCCACCTAACGTAAACTAGTTATGGACTATAAATGTTCGCAGGAAAATAGACACTAAGGTATCCATGCAATTTTGTAGTTGACTGTCATCATCATTAGCCATAAGACGACAACTGTTGAACAAAGGCCTCCCCCATAGAACGCCATAACGAACGGAAACCTGCCGTTTGCATCCACTGGTTGCCCGCGACTCTCACGATGTCGTCAGTCCACCTGGTGGGAGGTCTACCAACGCTGCGTCTTCCGGTTCGTGGTCGCCACTCGAGAACCTTTCTTCCCCATCGGTTGTCGGTTCTTCGAGCGATGTGGCCTTTCCATTGCCATTTCAACTTGCATATTCTGAGAGCTAGGTGACTGCACCAAGCAGTGCAGTGCAAGTACTACAAGTGGTGTAGGTAACTGAACCTCAGCGTTAGGCTGAGGTTCTGGCTGAGGTGGAGGCCTTCGGGAATTACAGTCGTGATGTTATGTCATATTATGTTTTGAGACTTAAATATATTAGTAGAGACTTACAGAGCTATACATACGCAGTCCAACACTTAAGTAAGTACAACAGTAAACACAGTGTTACCGTTAATTCCTACCACGGTCTTGTCAACCCCGCCTATTTCTAGTGTTGTACCCGCTCGCTTAATAAGTGTAATCGATAGTCGATACTTGACAAGTAGGTCGCTAGTAAATAAGGTGGGAGCGGTGATTTCGCGCCGAGATTCGGTTTCCAAGCTATTAACAAGTATCCAGTTCAATGAGAGATTTTATCTGTGTATAAACTTTTTTTTAATTTGCATCTTTTATGCAATCTGGTGAGGAACTCATGGTTAAATAATAAAAACCTCTCGGGTTAATCTTAAGGTGACGCGGTACTTGCTTGGTTTGGGTGACCACCCAGTCCATACCAAATTGCCTCCGTAGCTCTGTGTTGGCAGAAGTTAAACAGTCAGTGGCCCAAAAGTCTGTCAACATCAAAAATTACCCAGTCTAAGTTGTGGAGGTCAGATAGGCAGTCGCTCCATGTAACATGTATACAATTGCAACCTGATAGACTGACAGGTGACCCCTACATACTTGAGATAAGGCTAGGCAGATGATGGTCCTTAATGCAAAATGGTAAGCCGTCTTAGAATGCACTTTAATAAGGTAGTTAACTAAAAAAATGGAATTAGTCCGTCACAAAGATTTCCAAAAAAATAGGACACGTATATTTTTTCTTTTTTCACGAAAGCAAACAATGAAGACGATACAGTGCTTTGAAAACACATGTGACGTCATACTTATTGCATTTTTACCGGTCAGTGACGACACAAACCCCTACTCAAATCTTTGACGCTTTTTATCTTCGTCATTTTTTATTGATTTGATGAAAAAAATTCGTACCCAATATTTTTCGATAATCTAATCGACGGACTAATTATAATCATAATTATTTTTTTAAGTCATTAAACATCCCTATTGTATAAAATAATAATTTCGTGTACAATTCATCCATGTACTTTTCTTAGTCAGGTATGTGGAATAAATATTGATGAATCTTGGTTTCATCCGTCGATTAAAAACAAAATAATTGTTCGTTCATACATAACCGGTTGTTATTTACTACCCAACATGGCTTCTGTTATAATCACTATGCTTTGCAAGCGGACGATCTGTTTTATCAAGATTATAATGGCTTACGATGTGTTTTTATCTCCATACTGCATAACAGATTTCTCAAGTTGACCAATTCTGCCTACCCTTTGTCAAGAGAGCACTGGCAGTGGCCCTGTAACTTATGTTTTATCGTGGTAAGTTTTTTTTTTAAATTAGCCTGACCAGTCCCTCTGGGCAATGGCCTCTTCCATCACTATCCAACTCTACCGATGTATTGCTTTCTCCGGCCAATCAGTCAGGAATGAGTCTATATCGTTTCACCAGCGTTTCTTGGGCCTGCCATGGTAATGACGACCGTCGTCAGGCACTTTGTGATCCATCTGTTCTGACCTCTTCTGGAAATGAGAGCCGTTCACCCTCAGCTTTGGCATCATTACTTTCTGTTAGTGTTTTAAATATCGCTGCTCTCTAAAAGGTGTAAGAAAACATCGTGAAGATAACGATAACCGATTTCCTTGAGTCGAAAATTCGAAGGCATGAACCAAAGCTCTACAGAACTCACTATGAGGATCACAGCACATGATTTTTCACGGAGATGTGACCGGTTGTCCATCAATGATTATTCCATACTTCTCAGGATAAGACAACTTTTCTGATTACATATTATGTACACGTATTCGTAAGTCCTGATACACAATAACACATAAAAAGCACAAATAATTCTGCCGCATTGCCTTTGATATCAAAATGAATGTACAGGCGGCAAAATAGGGTGTCCATTTTGATTCAAACAGTGACATATTATGTCCTTTGTAAATAGCGCTACTTTGTAATGCAAATATTTGATTGAACATACATACATAAACAATTGCATGCCCCGGTTGACAAAGTTTGGTTGGTCGAGACAAAAGGACATTCTATAATTAGGCAAATAAATAAAGTTGTATTGTCTGTTTGTGATACCAAAATAACAGCTTTTAATGCAAATGAAAATATTTATGACACTATTAGCAAAAATAAAACTTTTTTCATTTATTATTTATTTCATTTATTATTATTTATCTTCATTTTTGGCTAACCTCCGAAACTGCTGGACAGATTTTGACGGGATTTAAATGAAGATGTAAGTATTGTGCTGACCCCAAATAAACTAGGCAGAAGAATGATGACGATATTTAGATATTTTATTTAAATAAATTACTTTAGCTTTCGCACCAAAATTGATTTCGTAACTACTGAATTTATTACCAATTTCAGAGCAGACCCAGTTTATATCAACAAAATCAGTACGTTTACTTTGTGTAACCAGATATTTTTAACCTTAAGCCAAAAGGGCAGTGACTAAGAGTAAGCACTATAGTACTTGAGGTCACAGTTCAAACCCTACCCGTTGTACTATTGTATATGATTAATAATTAAAGTTATTTTAGAAGCCTTTGACTTAGGTATATTTAGTAACTAATAGGCAATAGTATCAAGTAAATGTACCTGACATTACTTGTGTTTTCTCATGGCAAAAACATAGGGTTTGAACTTCTGAAGGTGACAAAGCGATTCGTTTTACAACATTGTCAAGGAGGTGTAAATGATTGATCTGCATGCATCTATCAATGTTTATCCGTATCCTTGTTTCTGCTGCCTAAGTCCTCTGGGTCAGTCGGGTGAAAATATTACTAAAAAATTATAACTTACTCGAATATAATTATGTCTATGGCCTTTTGCAGAACATCACAAAATTTGTGCCAATGAGAGAAAAAAAAATCGAACTCTATGTATATAAATAATACTGTGGGATACATTAAAATAGCACATAAACTAGCCTCCTCAATAAATCTCCTTAGTAAACACGATTACTTCTCTCTGCAGTTTTTCCATCTCTGCACTAATCCAGATATACGTCCTCGCCTTTCACCGGAGTTCAGTTTTTCTTGCAAAAACCGACCGACTCACTTTACTGGTTGTGTTATGTTTCTAAGAACTACTAGATCTTGTTTTATGGGTACTTCTTAGTATTTATCTTTAGTTTAGTTGTTGGGATTGAGGAAACGGTTTAAACTGATACCTAAGATATTTATTTTTTAGATGTTGTGGTCGTTGTTCGCTTTATCTTCCAAAGAATGGTTCTTCAAATTTATTATTGTCCTGTCCTGTTTCTGTTCAATGTAACGCACTCAAAATATTGTGCAGTATTGAATAGTTATATAAACATAACTTTACTTCAAAAACTTCGTAAAAAATCTTCTGAAATAGTTTGCACTTTGACTAATGCCTTCGTAACGTAGGTTTCTAAGTATGGGCCGCCAGCACCAAAAAGATATTGCAATATCAGGGAAATAAGTGCCTTTCGGCACCGACAAGAGCCCCGGAATACCACACGGTAATATTGTAATATTATTAGGCAAAGAAAAAATAACCTTATCGGTTTATTTATGTCACGAAGACCACACAAAGAAAGAAATAACAACAAACGTAAATAAAAAACAACAAAACGTAGTCATGCCTTGACTTTTATGCATTAACATTCCAAAGGACCATATTAATAAACAACATTGAAGTTTATCAAACTGTTTTTAATTAGGTAGTTGTATTAAAAACAAAATATTTTCTACGAAATTAATGGTTGTCTATAAGCAGGCACATGGTCAACATAATTAACGAACATGTTTAAGGGTTATTAAACAAAACAGATCGGACACTAATGTCGTTTCAAAAATGTCCAAAACATAGTCAGGACATACTATTATTGCACTGAAAATCAAAACAAACCATGAAACTTTATTTCCCATCACACTTTCACACACCCATTCAAAATTAAAAAGCGTTCTGTCCCATTAATTTGGGAACACATCGTTAATTTGAGCCCTCATTTCGTTCCAAACATGGTAAAAAAGTTGAGGCTAAAAAAGTGCTCGTTGAACTGTTGACCATTCTTTATTGCCGTGTGTCACACATAAAGTGGAGAATGGTATGCTGTGTTCTTAACGATGTGTTTTTTTTTTTGTTTCTACTAGATTGATACTGTTTATCGCTTCAGTCAATGATTTCAATGAATGGGGGTAAAAAATGTGCTGTGTCATACTTATATGCCTTGAGATCTGGATATGGTTAGTAAGGTGTCAATGACGGAGGAGTGACGTGTGACAGGGGGTGTTTAACGGCATAGATTAAGTGTACTTGGATTCTCTTGCACTTCAAATCTTTTTTTACTTTTTTTTGTCTTTTTTTCTTTTTTTTTTGTCTCTCTGCTCTGTTGTGTTTTACAAGAAAATAATACCTACACATAACTGGAGAAACGTGAATGTACTATTAGGTACACGTTTGTCTCACCTGTCGGTAATAGGGTATTTCACCAAAAAATCTAATTAGTCCGTCTGTTAGATTATCGAAAAACATTGGATACGTGTGTTTTGTTTTATCAAATTAATAAAAAAATACAAAAATAAAACGTGTCAAAGAGTCATGATCATGATCATGAGTGAGTTTGACGTCACTTTGTTGGTAAAAAAGTGCTAACCTTGTGACGTCACACGTCTTGGCGCGACTTTTCGAAGCACTGTAGCAGTTTAAGTGAAAAAAGAAAAAATACGTGTTCATTAGTTTTTGAAAATCTATCTGACGGACTCATTAGACATTTTTGGTGAAATACCCTATTACTAGTGTGATACAATGTTTGTGAACACCATACAGGAGAAATTCCTAATGTAGGGCAAAGTTTTATAAAAAAAAATATAGTATAATATTTTCCTGGTTAGCCATGTTAGAAATAAACATTTTTGTGTGAATAAACAGAGAAGTTACTAATAATTAAACTTTAATGGCACCACTCTTATTCCAAACGTTGCAGAATAGATTTACCTATAGCTACTTTTAAAACAGCTTCCCTTTAATAGCGTCTGTTTGTAAATACTCTGTGTACATAATCACGATAATCAAATGGTTATTATTCATAAGAAGACGCTAATCATCGTCTACTGTACAAATATCAAGTTACTTGTATATTTACATTCCGTTATATAACTTAGCTCTAAGCGCATAGATGTGAAGGATAAACGCAAAGTTATGATGGAAGTGCTGAACGTGGATAAAACTGCTGTTAATGTTTTCCGGTGCAAAACAGTTATTAGTTATAAGAGTGATAATGAAGTTTATGATACTGTTGTGGCGTATGGTAAAGTTAAAGGCACTGGATATAGAGAATAATGGCAGAGTAATCCTTTTGACTCGTTATTCACCTATCCGAACATATAGTAACTGTGTTGGGATCGGCTTCAGTCAGACTAATCTGGAGCGACTGCCTATCTGACCTCTACAACCTGATCAATAATGGATAATACGATACTGTTTGAAAAGACTGCCTGTAAAAATTTCGGCCCACAGACTACCAAACAACTGTCAAAAGTCTACAATTGACAGTCGAGACCAACGGCTGCAATTACTTTTTACGGAAGCACGGATTAAATTCGGTATGCAACGGCTGATTATTCAACCACGGGCCAAACACAAAAAAAAACTCAAATTGAAAAAAAAAATGTGTAAAATCGTAATACAAAGCAAGTTATCAAACGTGCAACGCAGCGAAAACTTATCTAAGTAAACATAATCTCTTTAAAACATGCATCAGCACTTCTCAAAGGATTAAAACATGCACAAGGTACAAACTTATGGAGGTAACAGTTATTTTTATCGAGTCTAATTTCGGCCTTTCCGCGAACTGCACAACAACACTGAGATTGTCAAGCGAAGCCTTTACAAGCGCTGATTCTACACGACCGGTCGTAATTCCACACCTTTAGGGATGGGACTCGTTTACGTCGATAGATTATGCTCTAATTTCGATTTTTTTTGGAAAATTAACTACTTCTAATATTGTAACGTTTTGGTTTACTTCCTACAAAATGTGCATTCGATGGGTAGATTATATTATCAAATAACAAAAGTCATTGTCACAAAAATTGCTAACAATAAAATCTTTCCAATTGTGTATCCAAAAGCTCCCAAAAAAAAAGCTCAAAAGTGCTCTTTCTTTGATTGTAAACTAAAAAGTAAATAACACAGTTCTAGTAATAAGAATATAATTAACCTAAAAGTAGATACATTTTAATGGGTCTGTCCTAATTTCACTGAAATGATACCATCATTCATGTCACTTAACAACGAAACAAAGATTGATAACACATCCAAATTTTATAGATCATTTGATATTTATTACCACAATAAACCTCGACAAATTCCAATTGTAGTACTAAATTATATCTTGTTTAACAACAAGATAGATTCAAATGGACTGTTTGTGTGTTTACGTCGGCGTTGGCAATAAAACAAATGAAGTATAGCGTTTTATCGATATTGCTTGTGCGTTACAATGCAGATAGACAAAGGACTCTATTGTTATGAAAATAACATTTATATTTGTATGGAGGTTATTTTGTGAATGCACCAGAATATATCATTCAAATTAATAAAGTATTTAGAAATTTTGTGTTAATAGCAATGAAGCTTCGTTTTCATTGCTTTAAGCATAAAATTATTTATTACCCTAAGACACATGGTCCTTATTTTCATTTTCATCGATAAACCACACCACATCACCCTCGCTACAAAAAACTGGTTCAAACCGAGAGCTCTCGTTATCGACATTGATACTCCACGGCACATCACTAGTGGCCAGACAGGTATTATTAGGTCTTCCTGCTCTCCATTCGCAGGCTAACACGACAATTGTAAGCGTACCCGCTTCCAGACACTAGATGGAATGATTTGTTAGTTTTACCGTTATGTGGTTTGATGTTGACTTATGTACAGTCGGATGAAAATAACGAAAGAAAATTTTGTTTATTTGCGCTATAAAAAAAAAAAAGTCTTGATCACTTTCGAGAGTTTTCTTTGCTTAATTAAGTCAAGCCACATACTCATGTGGCTTTACTATTGAATCTACTGCACTAAACGGACTGTTGCATAGAAAATTATTGATATTTGAAGAAGATAGGTAGATGCCATTGTTAGTTATGTAACTTCCGTGCAATAAGCAGACATTCGTTTCGCATAACTGTAAAAATACCAAACAGCGTTTTTTTTATTTCGTTTTTGATTTTTAAGTTAGTGTGTGTGATGTTGACTTGCTGCACGCGTTGGTGCAAAGTATAAGTGTAGCAAGTACCTGCTCAAATAAATAATAATAATAAGTATTTTTTTTTTTTTTTTTTTTTTTTTTTTTTTTTTTATTATATTACAATCTAGCCTAAAAAGGCTAATAAGCAATTTTAATCTAACTTAATTTGCTAAAAGTAAAATTATTTCTAAGAACACGTCCATTGCGTTTACTTAGCGTCTGTTAAGGGGAAGTCACTTTGTTCCTGTGACCATCTAAATAGCTAGGTACTATATTACACTCGCGGTAAAGCCACTAATAAGTTACACTGTTACACTACACTAACTCAAAAGGCTTAGTCCTTTTGAGCCTTCTTACTATGTCCGTGTTATCGAGGAGCTGGATGGCCTCGACATTAACATGATGATGAAGCCGATGTTCATGAGCTTCTGCATATTTTTGGATTATGTTGTTAACGAACTCTATATTCAGGTCCCGATGGATGTCGTCAATTCTTATGTACCAAGGTGCGTTCACGATGTTCTTGAGTACTTTGTTCTGGAATTTTTGTATAATTTCTACATTGCTTTCTTTGGCGCAACCCCATAGTTGTATACCATAGGTCCATACTGGCATAAGGACTGATTTGTAGAGCAGGATTTTGTTAGGAACTGACAACGCGGAATGCCTTCCTAGTAACCAGTTCATGCTTCTGTATCGAATTTCTAATTCTTCTCGTTTCTTTTTGACATGAGCTTTCCAGCGAAGCTTTGCGTCTAAGGTCATACCAAGATATTTGGCAGTATTTTCGTACGGTACACTTTCTTTGTTTATGTACACTGGGTTGTATTCTGATTTCTTATTAGTGAAATCAATGTGAATAGATTTTGTTTCATTCAACTTGATCCTCCACTTTTTGGTCCAATCATAGAATTGATTTATTGCTTTTTGTACTTTTACCACAGCTTCTTTGTGAGTGAATCCCGTGGTCATTATTGCGGTATCGTCAGCAAAAGTAGCAATAGTTGCAGTTTCTAGCTCTGGTATATCACATGTGTACAATAGGTACAGGACCGGGCCTAGAACACTTCCTTGTGGTACACCAGCTTTTATTTCTTTTAATTCTGAATAGGCATTTTCTTGCCTTACTCTAAATACTCTGCCAGATAAATATGATTCTAATATATCTGCGAACTGTTTTGGCAACATAGTTCTTAGTTTGTAAATCAATCCCTTATGCCATACTTTGTCAAAAGCCTGGGCTACATCTAAAAATACAGTGGTACATACTTTCTTATCTTCAAGAGCTTTTTCAATAACTGTTGTAATTCTATGCACTTGATCTATCGTAGAATGTTTTTCTCTGAAACCAAATTGATAGTCTGGTATAATGTTGCTATTTTCTATAATAGGTTTTAGTCGTTTTAGAAGTAATTTCTCGAATAGCTTTGACATCACTGGTAGCAAAGAGATAGGCCTGTATGATGATGCATCTTGAGGTGGTTTCCCTGATTTGGGGATCATGATCACTTCTGCAACCTTCCATAGGTCTGGAACATGCTTTAGTTTAAAAGAAGCATTGATTATCTTAGTAAGTTTTACCAAGGCTTTCCTCGGTAGATTCTTTAGGATTTCCCCTGTGATAAGGTCATAACCAGGGCATTTTTTTGAACTGATGTGATCTCTGATTTCTTTAGATACTTCTTTTGGTGTTACAAGTTTTATCTCTTGGTCTACTTGTTGTATTTGTTCCCAATGGAGATCTTGGTCAGCGCTCTCGGTTTGTGTAAAGGCTTCCTCTAAGTGTTGGGCAAACCTTGATGCTTTTTGCTCGTTACTTATTGCCCATTGTCCGTTTAGTTCTTTTATTGGCGGTATGTGAGCAATAGGTTGTTTTTGATTTCTTGTGGCTTTCCATAGTGAATAATCAGTCGATCGATCATTAGTCAGTTGAAGAAGATGCCTAGTCAGGTTTTCGTCCCGAACTTTCTGGATTGCCTTCGTAATTCGTTTACTTATTCCATTTAATAGTGTCTTATCTTGGGGAAACCTGTTTCGCTGCCACTTTTTTCGCAAGGTTCTTTTTTCTCTGATTAGATCTGTTATTTCTTTTGGATAACTATTAACTTTCAGTGTTCTTTTTTTCTTGGGTGTATTAGCCCATGCAGTTTGTTGAACATCTACAATAAATTTGCTTAATTCGAAATTAAGTTGGTGCTTATCATTGATGAAAATATTTAGGTCTATTTTATTTTCTAAGTCTATTTTAAAGGATTCCCAGTCTGTGAACTTGTTCACGAGAAAGGGATTGTCTTCTCTCTGTTTGACATGTTCACTAATATATAAAATTATTGGTGAGTGATCAGAGTTCATATTAAATCCTTCTTCGGCACTTATAAAGTCAGAGGGTATACCTTTATATATAAAAAAGTCAATTAAGTCTGGAATTTTTCCCGAGTCTGTTGGCCAATATGTCGGTTTACCAGTTGATAGAACTTCTGATTTGGTTTCTTGTATGGCACTTAGTAGTTCTCTGCCTTTCGTTGTAGTTAGTCTAGAGCCCCAGTAGGTATTCTTGGCATTGAAGTCTCCACCTAAAATAAATCTATTTCCAAGTCGCGCTAAGAGTATCTTGTATTCCCCTTTTTTTAGTGCGTATTTTGGGGGGATGTATATAGCTGCTATAGTAGCCGAGTTGTATCTTTTCATTTGGATAGTTACACCGACCACTTGCATTTCCTGATCTTCACATTTGGTATATTCATAATGATGTATGTTTTCTCTAATTATGACGGCGCTGCCTCCTCTTGCAGTGTTATCAGGATGCAGGGCATGATATATCTTGTAGCCTTGGAATTTTACAAATGATTGTCGTGTAAAGTGTGATTCTGATATTAAGCATATATCTATGTTTTCTGTATCTAGGACTACTTGTAGCTCATGTTGGTGTTGCAGCAGTCCATTAGCATTCCATGTCATGATCTTGAGGTTATTAATCATTTTTGCAGATGAATAGGAGCTTTTTTGGCACTCTTTTCTAGTTTTTTAAGTCGTTCATCAAATGTTGACATTAGACTTAAAATTTTGTCGAGTTTTGACTCCGAGCTTGCCTCCATATTGTTTTTGACTGCTTGAGAGTACGAAGAGTGCTTGGGTGGTTGGTGGGTCATTTCCTTCTTTTCATTAGCTTCTTTGGTAGCTGATGGTTCGGTATGCTTCCTTGGTTGGGATGCAGTTTGCTTTTTAGTGTATTTACTTTTTAACACTTGCATCTCCTTTGCTACTATGCACCCTCTATAGTTAGCTGGATGTGGCTCACCACAATGAACGCATTTTGGTTTATCTTGTGCCGGTTTCACACAGTCTCTTGTGAGGTGTTTGCCGGTGCACTTGACACACCTTGGTTCTTTCGAAGTATAATAAGTATGACTAAAAGTATTTTGAATATATTGCGAATTTTTGTTTGAATGGAATTTTTTTCCCAAAAGAATCTGCGGTACGAAAAATCTTTAGTTAAGTCATCTTTGTCGCAAACGAACCAAATATGGAGCTCTTCTCTTTAGGTGACGAACCAACTTTTAATTCGACTGTACTTGACTGTTCTATCTACCCATCATCTGTATACCTAAGTCCGCTATAGCAATCTAGAATACTGCCATAATCACTGCGGCGTATTTGATGTACCTTCAGATTTAATTTGTGATTGCCGACTTATATTATTACGCTTCATAACATTTATAGTGTATGCAGACTTGGTGTCAATGAGATTCAAGACTGTTGTAAGGAAGATTCCAATCATATTTTGATAGTTATAGCTCCAAGTATTGAAAAAGGAAAACATCAAACGTCATTTAAATATTGACATTAAAAACAAACTAACGCCACTGCCATCAAACATTATCAGATATATTTCCTCGCAACATATAACATGATTTTAAAAACCAGAGGTAAACAATTACTTACCCGTTGTCTGGCAAACATTCCAGTTCAGCTTATTAAGCCCATCCCTTCCTTGCGTTCGTAAATCCTATCTTGATCTGGGCTGAATGATTCCATCTTTTGGCAAATGATATCATTATTTAATTTACACAGAATAGCTCGTGTAAAGCATCAGACATTCAAGTCATGCCATAAGACATAAAGGGCGTGAAGATAAACACATAGTAGTAATAATATAATACTAGTACCCACTTATTAAACCAAACACCCTATTCCAACTACATAATCAGAATAAAATAATAACAATCGAAACGAATCGCCTGAACATCGATTACAATATAAAAACACTAGTACCCTCAAGCAAAAAGATACTATCTAAATAAAAACCACACATAATCATACGGAATCGATTTTAATCCGTAAAGTGCCCGAAGACAAAAACGAAAGTCGATTCCTAAAAGTAATAATCGTTATGAAATCTCGATTCTCGATTAGCTTCTCGGATCGTATGTGGCTTATCAAGAACTGCCTTTACTTGATATACTGATTAGTTCCGTGTGCGCTAAATACTGTTTTTTCAGTCATAATCTCCAGTAAAGTAAGGGTGACGACTTTATTGATTTGATGAAGCCAGTAAATGAAACTATGGCCATAACAGAACATTTACGTCAAATATTTCATGTCATACCAGGCAATGTTAATAGTACCATTGCCATTTTTGATTCCAGAGAAAATGGGCTACTTATTTACGCAATGCCAACATGAAACTTACATAACTGTGCAATCCTTATAAATATTTAAGAGTCTTGGGGCAACAAGAATCCACTGGATACTAGAAGTAATGTCCGTACGATCAGTCATTGTTTGGGGGAGACCTATGTCGAGGAGTGAATTCTATCTATCTCATATTATTATAACGATGATACTGGCACTTCTAAAACCCAAAAGAAAAGAAGCAAATAAAACAGTCGACACAGGTGACCCAAGTTCTACACCTATACTAAAATCTATTAAAACATTATTATCCTTAAGCAAAAATAACAGAGAAAAGCTAATAAAAATACAAAAATCCAATTACACCACCGAGTAAAATCTTAAAAAATTAAGAACATCAAGTTTTTACGCGACCATTTTAACTAAGAAACTAATTTTGCGATAACAATGGCCCTGTAACGACTTCCGTACAATTACGTCACTCTCATACAGAGTGCGTTGACCTCAACTATGTTGCTTGAACTTGACAGCTGATTTTGTAACTGGTAGCCACCAATGCTCTAGCTATTACTGCAAAGATTTACGTCTAATATTGTGTCTCTTAGAGCTTTTTCATCCTTATCATTGTTAGATGTTAAGATCGTGTCATCGTTATTTTAATTTTCTTCATTCGTTTGTTCATGGTTCATTGTAAGTGTATCGGTTTTTGCTTATTTTCTTGTTAGTAGTAGTAATACTGTGTCTTAAATCATCTTTGAGAACACTGCCATGTTTTCTGCTTCAGTCTCCAATGCTAAGTCTTCTTCATACTATAGTTAGATTTTCAACATTTATTTTTGAGTCACTAAAACTATCATTATTGACATAAAACATTTGTTTTGTGTGATAAGATGATATGCAAGCAAGTAGCCAAGAATCTATACTGTTTAAACTAACAACTTCTAGATGTTTAGACTACAAATTGAGGACACTTTCCAGGCTAGCCAATTTGAATTTGCGAAAGACACACCCCCCAATGAAAAGAACCTTGAACACAATTCAAAAGATCAATAATGCTAAGTTGCCAACTGACTGCACAACGCCAACAAATTGATCAGACGTAGGCTTGTCATAGACGGCATCAATTAAATCAATTGCTTGCGTGCTTTCGATCATGGTGGGTCCAAATTCCGGGCGAAGTATGTCATGCCAATTGATGTCTGGGGGCACGGCTGTATCCCGCCAAGTCATACGCACAATGAATAAACACGCCCTTGTGTAGGAGTAAGTAATAACATAAAGGGTGTGAGAAGACTCATGAAATTGTCGCTATCTATACATGCTGTACATAAAACTAGGAAAAAAATTGTTGATCGACTAACTTTTTGCTTACAGTACAAGGTTTTTGGGTGAAATAAAACATAAGCACGTAAAATTATTTCAATCCTGCTTCTTGGAAAAAAAATTAACTTTGATCTTCAATATCAGGTTAAGATCAGTGTCAATAAAAATCGATCGACTCTCCTTTTACACTCATTTTAGATTAACTTGTAACTTCATAAGACTTAAACCTTGTTACAGTTATAGATGGAAGACTTCTACCTAAAGATCTTTATCAGAAAATTCTCAGTAGACTTCCGCTGTTAACCTGAGCTTTGAAACGCCGATAAACAGCGGAAGGCTCGCCCCTTATCGCCTTCGAAGAATTTAAGCGTGACGGCTATGTGCTGTTCATGCGTGTCGATATAAGTTAGCCCTTGATATACCTCCTTGGCGATTCTGCACTCCTGGTACTCTAACTCGTACATACGAGTTTTATGCACGTTTTTTACTAACACTCATTAATTAATGTCTCATTTAAAAGAGTATTATTGGATTCTGAATCTCAACAGTGTATGTATATCAGATTTTGACTGGAGCAAAACGCCAGGTCGCGGTAAAATTACTCAAATCACTGAATCTCAAGGTAAGGAGTATTAGACGTTGAGAACATTTCAATCTCTGCTAAAACATTTTTTCGAGGTAAAATAATTCCCTTAGGTAATAATTTTTACATAGTTGCCAAAATCATTCAAAATAATGCTGCAAAGTTATCATTTCTAACATTTGGGTGTAAAAAGTATGTCCTCAATAACTTAACTAACGAATTATTTTAAACTTATAAAAGTGTAAATTACTCCTCTACTAACATGAAATCTCATACCTCGTTATGACTCCCAGAGCCTCAACATTTATTCTCTATACAAGCTGATTTGATGGGATCATATTTTGTCTTTAATGTTTTCGTTTCTTTTTTAATGGTGTTTATAAATCTTCGTAATTAACTATCCAGTATGTGGTTTGATTTGAAAGTTTGATTACATTTTGATTAGCGGAAGTGTGAATGTTTCACGGTTTTCTTTTATTGAGTGAGAAGAAAGAATCAATGTTTTCAAATCGAGTGTGAAAAAGCATTTAGCTTTGATTTCACACTCGATTTGCAGTTGATTGGGTGATGGTTCAGGCCCTGTAAAGGGTTTAAAAGTACCCTCAACGCAAACGAAGGGCACTTGTTCTCCCCACCACTGCGATATTTTTTTAGACCATACCTGGGAACACCCTAGTTATGGAGATATTGGGGGACAAAGTTACAAATTTTGGACAGCTGTTTTTGTAAATACTAGTTTTTCGGTTTATAACTTTACTTAAATTACCTCCATTATCCGTTTACTATTAAAAGCACCCACTAGCACAATGTTTTAATAGTGCTACATTGAGTTTTACCGTAAAATTTAATTTTTGAACCCAAAAAAATAATCGATTGCCGGCAAAAATTTTTGCGTAGGGGTACTTAGTTTGATGTACAGAATGCGTCTAAGTAATAGGGGTGAGGTAACTACCATCAACCAAGTACTCGTCCAGACTCTTTGGCTGGTGATAGGAAATTCTTGATTGAGAAACCCAATAGCACTTTGCCCGAGCAAGAAAATTGAATCCATGACATAAGAACAACAAGAACAAAATTCAATGCCCCCATTTCTAAATTAATTAAAAAGATTTTGTCTTTGTTTCCAAAAGATTTGAACTTTTGCACAATAACCCCAGTTAACCAAAAAAATCTAATTAGTCCGTCATATAGATTACCAAAAAATATTGGACACGCATTTTTTTCTTTTTTCACGTAAACAAACAATGCAGACGATACAGTGCTTTGAAAACTCGTGTGACGTCATACTCTAAAGACATTAGTATGACATTTTTTTGCGGTCAGTGACGTAACCAACCCCCACTCAAATCTTTGACGCTTTTTATCTTCGTCAATTTTTATTGATTTGATAAAACAAAAAATACGTATCTAATATTTTTCGATAATCTAACAGACGGACTAATTAGAATCACATTTTTTTAAGTCAGTAAACATCCCTATTCTCATCCAGTCATATTTTTATCATCTATCTGAAGTTATACGATGTCTAAAGTTATCGTAAATGTCCCTATAGATAAATATACGTTATTTTATAGAATAGGTACCCACCTTTATCTGGGTCTCATAAATAATGCATTTAATCCAAATCTGTATGGTGTAACTAATTTGTATACGTAATCGCACCTACACAGGGACAACAAACAACTAGACCAAGTAATAATCTACGACTAGTTTGAGTATTTCTACTAGAATCCTTGAAATAAAGCATAAGCAGCCTGAAATAGTCCTACAGCCGGGACAGAGGCCTCCTCTGTATGACAAAGATTTGACTGTAATCAACCAAGCAGACACACTGCAGGTTGGTATGTACTACCATTAAGTAACATACAATGTGCCAAAACTTTTTGTCTTCATAAAATCCATCACCCTGTCAATTTTAAGGGGCATTTTATTTTTATGCAACCCTTTTTGCAACTTTAAAATCAGCCAGCGTTTTTGAGCAACTTTTTTGCAGACCAAAGACATAAAATTATTTCTTACAAAAAAGGCAGCTGTAATAAGTAAAAAATGTAGCAGTTTTATGCGGTACACGGGCAACTTAAATTGCCCAACGGTAGTATAAGGTCATATAGGTAGAAGTAGTTAGTACTCATGATGTCATACCAGCATGCAACACGTACCAAACAAATATTTTAAAGATACAGCAGATCACATAAAGCGATAAGGCGATTGAGTAGGCCCCTGCCGCATTAGACCCGAATATGTGTACCAGTCATAAAATTAGGAGCATTTTATTCTTTTTATCTTTATCTGCAACAACAGTACCTTTTTTTTTTGTTCCGGGGTGGAAAATCCTTGTGGATGTCCTCCGCCCTGGGGTGAGCATGATCTGTCAGATTCTAACTGACTAAAAACCCCGGTGCGGCCACACTTGTATCAGGGATCATAGGAGCTAGAGTAACTTGTTCTTGGCATGTCGATGGCAATCTAAACTGTGCCAGTTCAGAACTGAGCAACCTTTGCCCTACACAAAATTGCTGAAAAAAGTTGCCCGTTTACAACGCTACATCGCTTTACATCTGGCAGCTTCAACTCAGTTGTATAGAAAGCGTTCACATTGTGTGATCAGCCTGCGGCCGCGAAAGTGCCGACTCCAACGTTTTCAATTGCACACTCACTTGAAGTTGTAGCGAATTGTATGGCCGGTGTATGGGTTTTGTGAACGATTTTGGTGGTTGCAGTTTTTTCTGTATTTGCCGAAAAATATTATGTTCTTGTAGTCGGAAATCAGGTAAATAGGTTTGAAAAGTCTCTATTAAACACGATAAGTATTCTACATTTAAGTTTTAATAAATAACATTATACGCGGAGGTTTACCTCATAGTACAATATTTCGCCAGTAAAGTATGTTTAAGTGCCATGCAATAAAAGGCGAGCCTATTTTCATCAAACGGACCAGACCCCATCACTGCTACTGAAAATTTTTTTATGAAAAATCCAATCATAATTGTCTACTTGACTACTAATAAAAATTCATGAAAATGTAATTTCAAAGAAGTAGCAGAAATAACACGATGTGTGAAAAAGTATTAAAATTGAAATCAATTTGACGCCACGGTTGGCGCAGTGGCTCAAGCAGTTGACTGCCGCGCTACGTGTCGCGGGTTCGGCGAAAAGGCCATACCAATCTTGTTTAACTTGATTGGTCATCTTGCGTACTACAATCAAAACTAACGAAGGGCGTTACATAAATTACATAAGAAAGTTGCTTTAAATAAAACCTTCTAAATAGATTTCTCTACAGTAAAATATCACCGCCTTCCCGTGAGGTCGCTCTTTATTAAATCAATCAATTTCTACAAGTCTAATATTTCACTTTCCTTCCGAAATCGTAACTCAAAGTTCTCTCAACGAAAACTCCGATTTCATTTTAATGTTTTCATCAATTAATTCGGAATATGCCATAAATAACACATACCTGATTATACCTTAGCAACCTTATAAAAATAATAATAAATGATGATCATCATAGCGTATTGATGACCAGACCTGTTTGGTTCGGCTACCGAACTGCTATCGAAACTTTTTATATTAATTATTGAGTATGTTGGTACGGCTTATAATTAAATTGAGAGATAGATTGATTTGGTGTAGGTATGGTAAATGGGTGGTATGTTATGCAATCTGGGAGTAAATGACCTCATAATGTCTACTGAATAAAGTGGCCTGCTATGTACGCCAGTATATAGGTAAAGCTACTACAATCTGTCATATTTTTTGAATACATTTTCAATGTTATTGTCAACGCATTAGGTTCAAAGTGGATTGAGAAATTTTTACAGTTTAGGGTAATGGCGTCTGTACACACAGCATTGCGTAGATACAGGTTTTAAGGAGAATGTCTTTCTGTGGTATTCATTTGTAAGAAATAGAGCAGATGACATTATTGCCATCGCAAATAAAACCTGGTTCTTTAATAAAATTGGCAAAAACAAGTAAAGGATACCCAAGTTCGTTTGTGAATGATGAAGATGAAGCGATAGGATTATCAGATTAGCAGCAAAGCTTACCCGTTCTATTCAGCCTGTCGCAGTTCACTCACTGTTTGTCATAGGAATCTTCCGAACTGCGTGCGTTCCTCCGCCTTCTGCATGCCTGATCCAGCCAGATTATTAACCTAGCACGCGGTCTGCACTCTAGAACTCGTCTGTGCCCATCAGCCGACCTTTTTCAGTTAGCTCTGTAAACAAAACTTTCTTAATTTTTTAAATGCCTGTTTTTTAATTCACTAAGGTTAAAAATCCTTGAAAAAAATCACTTTTCGTCAAATATGGATAAAAATTCGATTGGTTAGCAGTGAAGCAGTTTTAATTACTATGCTTAAAATGACTGGAATTACAATTAAAGTGTATTTAATGCTCTCGTCAGATACCATTTTAAATTCGGTTTAGAACAAAAGGTGCGAAAATTTCAATTTTGAAATGTTTCTTAAAAACCTGCAAGTTCGTCTAACTCTCATTACGTTGAGATACCACATTTTTGCCCTCCTCGTCCCAACCACACGATTATGGGTTCTGTGTTTTTGGAATTAGAACTACAATTGCCTAAAACTTGAAAATTATATTTTGCTCGGAGACAGTGCTGACCATCCCGGGACTGAACAATCCCGGGACACATTCCCGGACACAAAACACGGAATGCATTGTTGTACTAATGAGTTTTTAAAGTCTTTTTAAAGGAATGCCACTTTTAAACTGGTCGCAACTACTCGCAACGACCTTTGTGGATTTGAGATTGGAATCCCGCTTAAAAGCTAAAATGTGTTTTAATTTTAAATTTTATGGAATGAGTTCTTTATTTAAATGTTCGTATAATTTGCGATTTGACTTTTGTGGGCGCAAACTTAAAGATTTCTGTCCTTTATTGAAAGGCCTTTGTTTATTTGAGTGAGTTGAATTTATCAAAAATGCGTCAACTAGACTAATTCATAGGATAAGTTAGACCTAGCTGAATTTAGACTAGACTTCTGAATATCTGAAAAAAATATAGAAAACTAGTACCTACTTCGTCTTTGTCCCTGTGTATTTTGAAAAAACTTAATGATCGAAGAATTTTTCAAATCGGTGGAGTTGCTTTTGAGTTAAATCGTATCAAACAAACAAAAAGTCATACCTTTCCTATGTATAAAATATCTTTTAGTTTAGACATTTCTCAACTTTGCATTGCCAAAACATTCTAAGTTATCTCAACACCTCAAATATTTATAAAATCATAATTTATTCTCAATCAAACCAATACTTTCCGATAATCCGCCTCTTCCGTTACCATAATTAACTAGTTTTAAACCAAATATACCTATAACTAGTCCATAATAAACTATTCTAAATTATAAATAAACATATCAATATCAACCTTATTTAAATTGCACATAAATATTCAACTTTAGAGGCTCATAAATTTATGACTGTCTATAAAAATTGGTAAAACGTAAAAATATTTCGATAATATTTGCGAAAACTGTCATATTTTGACACCTCATTTAAATAAGTCGGGCTTAATTGGGACTTTCTATCTTTCCCACGCGTTTTTATGGTAAAAGATCGATATTAAGTGGACTTTATGTGCACAATTATCGATTTTAGATACAAAACAAGATATAAATATATATCTGACTGACTTCATAACCACCTATTCGAAACTAGACTTTCAAAATAAAGATGTCATATTTCCCGTCTTGTCAAACGGAATCAAATCTGAATTAAATAGACACAATATCTTCTGGCCCTGCTACATGACTGCAGAAAATACTTTTTTTGAAGGATTGGGAAATCATCAAATGACTCCTCCTGCTCTGTTCGATGCAGAAGGGAGATTCAGACTCTTCCTGACTAAAACCCATCCGTGTTCCTCCTAATGCTCTTTGCGTTCCAAGGCCGCGCGGTGACTCTTTCGAACAAATGCCGCAACACTGTTGAACATACTTTATTTACATTTTGAAGCTACAAACGAAGATATAGTTTATTTCAAAATTAAACCAGATCAAAACCGTACACATAAATCACAGTTATTTCCACTCACCACACTGAGCCTCCACAAAAGATTTAGCGTAATGATACCCAGAACATCTGAAGCTAACGTATTTTATCCAAATACGGCGAAACTATAGGAAAGACTAGATGCCTAAACGATTTCAATCTACATACATACTGCGAATTATTGAGACTGAAAATGGCCAAAATACTCGTACATTTAGCAATATGAGTCTGGTTGTTAGCTTGTACTACCGTAACCTAGTTCTCTGGATCTACTTATAAGATTTGTAGGGAAATAAATCACATTTTCGCTTCCTTATTTAACTTATACGTTGTCGATGAATCGCTTTTGACATAACAAGTTCTAATTTTAAATGCTCTGAAGGTAAAAACACTGTTTTTAAAATAAACTGTGGTTCTCTTTTTAAATTATCTATGAATTGTTTCTAAAATAGTAACTAAAAATAATTCTTATTTTAGAATACCTGAATCTGTAGGTATTTCTTTTTTTTTAAGATGATGAGCCAATTTCGTCAGACTTTCGAATGTCATACTCATTTGTTTTATTTTTTGTTACAGGTAACATATGTTCTTGCTATCACAACATGAATAATAAGGTAACTCATATCACGGAGGCGGATGCAATTTACGTGTTAATTTAGTTATTATTCATAACTTAAGAGTAATATTTCATAGCCCAGAAAAGGGCTAACATGGTAATAAAAACTTTTTCTTCCATCCTCGGAAGTAAGGACATCCATACTTACTTAGTCATGGTACTTCATATTCTTTAGTACACAACTATTTATGAGGTGTGAAATATTATTTCATATTCCGTAAACAGTAATGACTACGTAAACTAGTATAATATCCGTTATTAAGAAACATATACGGCAAACAGTTTTACAAGTATGTTAATTTAAGTAGTTTAGTTAGTCTCAGTTATCTTGCCATCTGTTTCTATATGCGGCAGTTATTTTCTTTGTTTGGCTATAAAAGGCAAAATTTAATAATAAAATTTAAATGAGTAGTTTATGTTTACGCTGATTTATGCATGGAATATGGAGCACGATTAGAAGGACTAATCTAGTTTGCTATTTAAACACAAGCTTATAATACAAACAAGAAAAAAACCAGAACGAACGGGCCTAATAAAAAAAATACGATCGATTTTCCGTCAAAAACTATTACATTCCTAATTTAAAAATTTGGTTTCGAAATAATGCCCAATTTGTATTAGTTGACAGCCGATTTTTCGACAAAAAAGTTATCATTACTAATTTAAAATGTAAAAATTAAGACTTTTTGTCAAACAATTTACGTATTCTAAATTTAAAACTGCAGTATTACACATACAGTCAACGTTTTTTCTACAATGACAGTTACGTTACGCCATTGGCTCAAATGATCAGTTAAGTCCATTGTCCACTCGGGCCCTTAACTAGGGTCAACTAAGGGAAATGAGCCATCATAGAGTCCACAACTCCACATGCAAATTGTAGACAATGGACCACCATCCTGCTACTCTTACAACAGGGTATTTTATCTACACTAATATCACAAAGAGGTAAGATTTAGATGATGGTGGTGATTGGTGATCTCTCAAACTACGAGTACTTACATAATTTTAAATTTTTTGTCATCAATTAAAAGATACACTATTTCTGAGAACTGATAATGAAAATAAGAAACTAAACGAGGAGGAACTAGCAGAAGCTACTAAAATATTTACAATTACAATTACTAAAATATCGAAACTACAACAAAGGACGGAAAAAATATTATCCGGCTTTTTGGCTTCGAATAAATCACTAAAATATAATATGCTAATAAGAACCTAATTCAATCGTTACTACAATGTAAAGTCGACCATAAAATCGTTTTTTAAATATACGGTGGGAAGAGGAATAATAATTTATTCGTCATTCGCGAAGGTATTAGTAACAAATTATGCGATACCCTCGGATTTTGATTAACGAGTTCGTTGACTCACCCCATTCAGTCACCATGATGTACTAAACATAATAATATTTAAAGTTATGTTTAGCTTTCGATTTTTTTATTTTAAACTTTTTTTAATTTAATGAAGAAAATGATCACAATATTGACTCCATAATTTAATATTCGTTTTTAAAATAAATTTTGCGTAGGTTTTTCAAAAAATAGAATTGTTGCATATTCAAATATTGAAGCTAGGCAGGACGATCGCCGATTGCCTTAGGGTGTTCGTAAACTTAAAACTAAAATGGCCGAAAACACGATGGACCAATTATTATTTTAGTACTATAGTATTAAATATTGATGATCTCACCTACAAAACATCCAGGTTAGTAACCATAGAGATTCTTGCCGGTTCTTTTCTATAGAAAAAGACCAACTCGAACCTCGTTTGATGTTTCACAAGTGAAATAAAATACTTTTAAATCGAATTTGGTTTAAAAAAAAGAAGAAACAGTAACTTTTCAATAGCAAAAATATAAAAAAATACGGATCCATAACTATATCTAAATTAAATTTAAATATTTACTTAAATATCCGAAACATTAGTAAAGTTTAAAGAACACTTGCGTCTGCGCATACTTAGTAGGTAACTATATTTATTTTACTTTAATGGCTGAGTAAACAGACTCCTTGACAAAACCGGTAGAATATTTTGCAACTATTTGCTACATACTGGCTACTAATAAAGTAAATAGTACTGGTTACCCGTTCTTCTTTTTTAAAACTGTCTAAAAACTTACTTTGTGGAACTGACATGAAAATGTAAGAAACAAAAAACACCGAGAAATTTAAAAGTCGTTGGAACGCGTAAGCCTTACACTTTTGTAGTACTAATAAATCTACCTACAAGTCAGTCAGTAAAAAAAAGTCAGTAAAAATTTTAGGTAAATATTTTGCCAAAAACTATCAAAGAATTTTAAAGTAGAATGTTTTAAATTAATTATTCATTAATTAAGTAGCCAACAACTTTAATTTTAAAGTCTACGGAGTATTTAAATAAATTGTTCACATTCTTCGTCATAAATTAATTAATTATATTTGTTCAATACCTAGCTATCCAGGTGTGATTAAACTTAGAACATTTTAATAGCTTTTTCGCTAAGAAAATTAATATTTTTCTAGAACATAATGGGCAATATAAATAACCATTTAAATGATTTATATGTTTCTCGAGTGTTTTTAAAGACTGGTGTCATACATATCGCATAAAATTATTTTACTTTTATGTCAAGGAGCTGGTCAAAGATTTATTTGTTAAGGCGTTGGCCAGTAGATGTGATATAATTTACTCGTATTTACACTAAGACTGAGTGGTATTTTTTTCAATGGTTTACTGACACATTGAATTATTCACCTTCTTACCCAAACGAAATTATTTCGCTGTAAAAATATCGAAATTAAGAAGAGTTATTTTATTTAAGGTCAGCGCAGAATATCTTCACCTCTCATACTTCTTTATTAATCGTCATTTCAGCTAATTGTCATGTCATGTCAAGATGACTAGTAATTGCCTTTCCATTAATTAGTACAGTAAAGTATGTAAAAATTAAAAACTAATCAATGAAAAACGTGACTACCATTTTGTAACTTATACTTATAACGTTACCAATAAAACTCCACAATCAAACTCATTTAGGTAATGCACGAATAGTAGTGCTTACTGTTTTCTCAAAACAATATTAGTTTTACTCCCCATAACCAAACCAGTCTTACAACTACGGGAAGCATAATCCATATTTATACATCAATTGTCTTTCATACCAAAGATAATATAAATCGAACTTCTGATGAACATCAAATGACATTAGAAAAACACTAAAACTTCCATATTAAACAGTAATTTCTCCGACTTAAATTCTAAGAACTCAATTAAATTTAATAGTTTTTGCTGTCGAGTGTAAGGACTCAGTGAATTATTACCATTGACCTTTCACTGAGTTTTTCCCCTCGAGTTTTTATGGTGTGACTTTTGCTGTAATAAAGTGAGTTGATCCTTCAAATGCAGTCATTAACACGACCTTTCATCTATATTATTAATGGGTATGTGTATGGTATTAGATAACCATGGGAAGGGATCTTTTTTATTGATCGTTGGACCAGTGGTCGTAAGCGTCCTGGGTTATATTCCCAGGCCGGGTAAAGTGTTACTAGTTTTTTTTATCAAGAATTTCACATTAAGAGCCTCGCAGTCTGAATCTGTGGCCTGTTATGGCAATAGAGTCGCTCCCTATTACTCGTAATAGGGTACCAAAACATATCTGGCAAAATAAGGCTTTACTATAAAGTTCACGACTGTCTAACTCTTAATGGCTTACAGGCGTGATGTTGGTTCAATTGCAGTCGTTGCCATGACCTTTCAACTATATTATTTACTAGCGGACGTCACGTGGTTTCACCCGCGTAGTTTCCATTCCCGTGAGAATGTAGGGATAAAAAGTAACCTATGTTACTCGGGGTGAATGTAGCTTTCCAATGTTGAGAGAATTTTAGAAATTGGTGCAGAAGTTTTTGAGTTTATTCATTACAAACATACACACACACACAAAAATACAAATATTTCCTGTACGTATTAGTGTAGATGGACGAATGTGTATGGGTCTTTGTATGAGATTAACGATGGGAAGGGGCCTATTTCACGGGTATATTATGTGTCGTCACGTTTCAATTACATGGCCCTCCGTATCTGTTTGTATGCCCTAAGGATAGTGCAATTTTTGATAAAGTAGGTATTAAATGTTGCTCAGAAGTGTTAATTATTGTTTTATTAAAAAAGTATTGGGCAACGGACTCAGTTCATAAAGCAACTCTGTCGCTTGCGCACTCACTTTTCACTTTTGGCCATAGTCTTTTATTTGTAAAGGACTACGTTCAAAAATGTACTGCGCCAGAAAATTATGCCCAAATCCAAAATTATTTCAGTTGTAATCCATGCTCTACTTTGTTTCAGATAAAGTTGAATTTTATTCTAAATTGGTCTCTACACATACAAGATTTTGTGTGCATTACCGTTTGGTTAACTTTTTCAATAACCCTTCAAATTTACAACACTGATTACGGTAATTTCCTCCATAAGTACCACTCGTCCGGAAACTGAAGCCCGCACACACTCAAAACCAAACCTTAAGCTCTACTTACCCGTCAACAGTAACACCGTAATATCATGTCAATCAGAAGTGCTAAAGGAAGGCGTTCCCCTTTACCGTTTGTATTCAATTGTGTTTATGGTCTGACGAACGTGGTACAGGCAACCGGCGCCTAAAGTCTCACATTGACAACGCCATTTAAGCATCAGGCACGAATTAAAGAGTACGGGTTCTAAACCATGCCCTGATGACTACTATATCGTGTAGATGAACTTCCAGGTGGTTTGTTGGTTGAGTAAAGCCCAGAGTTTGAAGATATCTTGAAGAGAAGATTCGGAATTCACAAAAATAGACATTTCCATGTGGACAAAGGCTAAGGCGCTAAACTGGGAACTTAACTAAAAAGCTACAAACAATATAGACGGATAGGGGTATTTTGAGAAAATCAAAATATGAGACTGGAAACGCGTAAATACAAACAATGTCCCTTCCTGTCTTGCCCTTTCCGCTATTCCTGACCTACACTTTGAGAGACCTCTCCCAAGCCACCATCTCTCTCTCTACCATGAACAAAAAAATATGTATGTACGAACTACAAAGAAGAAAACTCTCCTCATTCAAGACTTGCAACATTAACGAGTAGTTGACTGTACAAGGCACTAAAGTTTAGTGTCATAGCTGACTTTATTATTTACGAGCTTATATTACGAAGGACCACACGCGTTTGAAAAGAAAGTTTTATGATGACAACCGATTAGTATTTTAACGGAGTTGTACCTAATTACACGAAAGAAACTAAGTTTGAGGGCTTACTTATAATAACATTTGTAAAAATATGTATACATCAGAGATATAATTATATTATACTAGCGGACGTCACGCGGTTTCACCCGCGTAGTCCTGTTCCCGTGGGAATACAGAGATATAAAGTAGCCTATGTCACCCGGGGATAGTGTAACGAAACTACTGGACCTTAGGGTCCAGTAGTTTCGGAGCTAATTCGTTACAAAGAAACAAACAAATCTTTCCTCTTTATAATATTAGTGTAGATTATTATTATATAATTCTTTAGTCTAATTATGATTAAGTGAGCAATACAAGAAGCGTTTAAAGGGACTATATTCTTCTCGACACACAACTGCCGAAACTGATCAATTGATTGTGTGAAAACTAGTGTAGAACTAAAGTAGAACTAGTGATGAAAAAACCTAGTAATTGCCAAAATCTAAACAAATTATAATTATACGACTACATACGCAAGCTTAGGTAGTGTTATAATTTATTATGTGAAATTAAATATATTATGTGAAATGCTTGCCCAAGGCATGCAATTATTCAAGAATGAAATTAAAGTAGGTTCATGGTATAAGGTTAAAAATCCGTCCTTGTCTCACGAATAATATCAAGAATATTTTGCACCTTAATGTGAAGGAAGTATGTAGTACAATATTGCAAACAGCCAGTAATCAAATCAAACGGGGTTTCAAAACCAACATCACTTGAACAGCGACTGAAAGGATTGCCATAACATGTCTTATCATAAAAACGAATCCCCCATAAGTCCAAACAATATTACGCAATAATTAATTACCCATAGACCTTTACCCACGCGTGCGCATACCCCGGGGGTATTATTCCGTATTATGGGATTAACTCCTGAACGAGAATGATGTGAGAAAGCGTGTAATTGAATGTGTACGACCGTTTTGAGGTGATTTCATGGCGATTTGGTGATCAGAACATGGGTGTTATCTTTTGTATAGTCATAATGCTGTCAAGAAAGTTTATTGTTATACAGCCGTAGGAAATTGTCACAATACATTATAATTATTCACTCCGTAGAGTACATAACAATTTATATATTATTTTAAGGGATCAAACCTTTGTATTACTGTAAATATTATCACATTTTGTTATTAAACTTAAGTTTTAAGTAGACCGTAGCTAAACAGTGGGTACTTATCTTAATAAAAGCAACGTGAATCCTAATACACAGTTTTGTCTTAATGGTACGTTAAAGATTCTTAACTCCTAGTGGCCAAAGTTACCAAAGTTAAAAACAACTTTTTATGAATGTCAATGAACTCACGTCATAATTAATTTAATAATGAAAATCATAATGTCATGAATAAATAACTCAACTAAACTTCACAAAATTCTTCACCTCGTAAAAAGTATAATATCCATTAAAAAAGAATGTTACCACTATAATACTAATCATAAAATAAAAGCAATAAATTAACACCTTCACTTCAACAATTTATTTAAAAAACAAAAAATGGGCTTCCATTTCGCTAATTTATTCGCCATTTCGTAATTAACAGTAACAAAAACAGTTAATAAATAAAACACTAGCTTTTGCCTCAAGGCTTGGGATTGTACCCAAGGAACGTAAGCTAAGAATTTGGAAAAGAACTTTAGAAATGTTCACTGTATCTGTGTATTTTTTTTATACTGGACGTAATTGCAGATCAATTCAGACTCTTTACATCTTCCTCTTTACTTCTTTTTGATAAAGGTAAGAATAAGTTTGCAGAAAAATTATAGATCCGAACAGCTAGAAAATAAGTATTTAAATGAATTAAATATTTACCATAACTGCGGTACTCAGAGATATTTAATGATTACTTAAGCCGTTACTTAGTACAGATTTGACATACTTTTGTTTGACAAAACTGTTAAAACCTTTACTTAGTGATGGCCTAAGTAATCATTTAAGATCTCTGAGTGCGGCAGTCTCGGCCCAACACGGTTTTCGTTTTAAATTCTCGTCTACCAACATTTACTCCAAATTTTGTAGGCTGTCTAATACATTTTATCCCATAAATATAGAGCGTATGATTCAATCAAAAACATTTGCAAAGGAGACTACCTATCTACGTCTTATTGAAAATACCAATGTATCAATATCATGATACGATACTGCGTCCATTGGACACTTAACCCGCTATCGCTTGCCAAATTAGCACGCGCGTTGAGTGGCCACTATAAATGTTATGTGGACTGCTGACCGGTATAGATGGTTGGGTTGTATTGTAAGCGATGGACGATTTTAATTTGGTATTGTAAACTTTATGCAAGAAATTAACAAAAAAACGCGTTAACTACAATTAAAAAAATATATTCTACTCCATTTTAGTTACCAGTAGAAATTATATGTTTTTCAATGCCTCCGCTGTTCTTTTCTAATTCATTTTGTTGCTTGTCGCTCGTCTTTGATCCTTCAAGACAGTTAAATTGTTTCTGTGAAATTTCGTCGAGTTTCGTTGTCTGAGCGCTTTTCTGTCGATTCTCAGATGGCTTTTTGGAGTTGCAGTGGTTGAGGAATAGTGTGGCGGGTTTGTCCCAAGAGAAAAACTTATCCTACTTTCTGATTTGTACGACCCACACCCACTGAACGAAAACTAAACATAGTTATTTTTCTATAAATCTATTGTATCAGACAAGACGACATAGTATATATAGGTATACCATTTTTTTTTTATCAACTTAACAATGTATGCCTTGACCACAACCTCTGCCGCTTATCGCTCGTAGTAGCACTTCGCCATTCAATCAAGTATCATTTTTCTCCAAAGATTTTTTATTCTTATTCCTTAAATCATTTGGCTTCTGTTTTACATTTTAACGACCCACCAAATTATTATTGATATTAAAGTATTATTTTTATTTTTCGAGATAAAAGTTATAACAGCTGGTAACGGTAAGTATCGTAAATAATAACTTTATTAATTTAAGTTATAAAATTATTATCAAATGTGTCTGCTTTTATTAGTTCAAATAAAGTGTATATTTTAAGTAGAGTATGAATCGTAATGGAGAAATTACAATACTTTTAAAGATATTACCCAATTTTGGCTGCAAATAAATTATTTTACGTAAAACAGCAAAATAAAGTTATGGCCCAAAATTGGGTCATATCTTTAAAAGTATTGTAATTTATCCATTACGATTCATACTCAATAAAAGTTGAATTATATTTGGAAAATTAAAACTAAATTGATTTTTATATCAAAAAGCGATTTATTATAAAATATTGAGGATTTTATCACATCAAAAATAAAACCTTTATGACACTTTTAACAGCTAAAGTAACTTAAAATATACACTTTATTTGAACTAATAAAAGCAGACACATTTGATAATAATTTTATAACTTAAATTAATAAAATTATTATTTACGATACTTACCGTTACCAGCTGTTATAACTTTTATCTCGAAAAATAAAAATAATACTTTAATATCAATAATAATTTGGTGGGTCGTTAAAATGTAAAACGGAAGCCAAATGATTTAAGGAATAAGAATAAAAAATCTTTGGAGAAAAATGATACTTGATTGAATGGCGAAGTGCTACTACGAGCGATAAGCGGCAGAGGTTGTGGTCAAGGCATACATTGTTAAGTTGATAAAAAAAAAATGGTATACCTATATATACTATGTCGTCTTGTCTGATCAATAGATTTATAGAAAAATAACTATGTTTAGTTTTCGTTCAGTGGGTGTGGGTCGTACAAATCAGAAAGTAGGAGAAGTTTTTCTCTTGGAACAAACCCGCCACACTATTCCTCAACCACTGCAACTCCAAAAAGCCAATTTTGGCTGCAAATAAATTATTTTACGTAAAACAGCAAAATAAAGTTATGGCCCAAAATGGCGCCTTTTTCCCGCTTAAAAAGAACAGCAATGATTATGGCCGTCGACTCTCCTTTTCAAATAAATTACATGTCACTTAGTATCGTTTACTGTCAAATTAAATTAAGTTTACATCAATATCACGTTATCGTGGCGTTACTTATACAAAAAAGGAAAAAAACACTTTCGATTTAACTTTTATAAACAGCAGGATATCCGACGCCAACTGTTCAATTGATTTGTTAATTTTTTAAATTGGGTAGCTGCTATATGATAAAAAAGAGTTTGATACTCGTCCCTGAAAGTTTCAAAACTTAAAAAGTTAATGTAAAAGTTTCAATCGTTTTGATGCAATTTGTTTTTAAATAAAGATAAGATCAATCATTATAGAATCGTTTTGATTCTCCTTCATTTTAATTTAAGTCGTGAAACGGCTTATTCAATGAATAGATAAAATTAATCTTGTGGAGTTTTAGTATTAATAACTCCGTCTGTTTTATTTTAATAAGTACAGGATTATATCTGTATCGTTTCTGTTAATACAGTTTTCTAGCTAAGAAATTAAATTACTGGTCACATACACATTAATACTTTTGTCATGGTTATATGGTCAGTATTAAAACGTTAACATTATTATATTACTCTACTAAGTAACATTAAGATCTCAGTCCTAATAACCTGTAAAAGCAAGTGCATACTATAGATATAAAATCGAAATATTATGACCTTCAAAATACCAATAGGTAGGTTCCCGGAATGGTCCAGCCAATGGTCGAGTTCGATGCTTATCATTTTGAATTAGTACCTTGATGTCTTGGTCGTTTTAAAAATCTCATACTGTTCTACTCCTCCCTTATGGTATGAAAAGGTAATATGGGTATTGAATTGAAGTAAGAATTTCTTCTTAAATGTACTTTTAAGCACCACTATTTGTTTGCCGAGAGTAGATTATTCTTGTTTGATAACACGTGAAATTGCATACAAATAACATACTATACACAATATTAAGACACACACATTTACAAAGAAATAAGTTTGTAAAATTATGTTCTTGTTTTAATTATTTATTTCTTTATTAATCGAAGTTACATATGAACAATAATAATTAAGGTAAAGTACAAAAACATAACCCAAATTTAAACACAATATTACTTACTGAAACAAAGTAGGTAACAGTTGAGAAAGGCACAAAAATAACGGCACTGCCTTTTGGGGCACAAACATTAAATTAATGCAAATTATTTGTTAATTTTCAATGAAAACGGTCGATGCGTAAGTTTTGAGCAAAACCGTTTTGTATTTACGCAAAAAACGTTGCAAATGTACACAAAAAATGTGTTAACTTCGTTTTTCTTCGAATTTTAAGTTTCCAAGAAGATGTATTCGTTTTATCGGTAATGGACGTTCGATATTTTAAATAAAAACGGAATGCATCATGTTTATTTACGGTTGTTAAAATAAATCGAACTTTACGTGCTTTGCTTAAGGATGTAAGTCGCTTGGGTGTTCTTGTTTAACATAAAGATCGATCAGAATTTTTGTATCGGTTAAACGATCGATGCAGGTTACAGGTAGCTAAATAATTAATTTAGTCGTGTGCTTTCAATTTTGCATATTTTTTGCTGTATCAGGATTTGTGGAGAGCAGACTAACGAGCAATACGTCGTGGGTTCGAACCAAGGCAGGCGCATTACTTTGTGTAATTTATTTCATCACCACGGCTCTAAAATCAGTAAAGGAAAATATCATGAGAAAACTGGCATGCCCCAGAGCCAAAAATTTGAAGACATGTGACATCTACCAACATGGCCCGCGCGGTGGATTATGTGGCCCATTCCTTAAGATGCAATTTTTTTGACCCGACTATGTCAAAAATATAGCATCACTTCTAGGATCTACCTTCCTTCTACAACATTAATTTATTCAGGAAAGCTTAATAATTACTTAGTAAATGGATATGTTGAAAGTTTAGTTGTCAGAAACACTCACACATAAGTAATATTGTTCAAACTCAAACTCAAAGCATTTATTTCAATTAAACCGTTACTTTCATTCATAAAACAAAACTACGAAAAACTACGAGTGCAATACTTAATTCCGAAAGCCACCACGCCGAACCACACGCCGCCGAATGCCCGCAACGACGAACACTGCAAGCAAAAATATAATAATAATAATAATAAATTAATTAATTAAAAAAATAATAATAATAATAATATTGTATGAATAAGAATTTTAAATTATTTTGATTATTTTTAATGTTTTGATTTCAGTATTAATTTATTTCATTTGTTTTAAAACTAATTTCACTTTAATTTAAATATTTTATTGTATATGGATCAAGTTGTCTGAAATAAATGTTTTTTTTTTTTAAATGCACGCAGCGACGCACACTGCAACAACGAATGCATGAGATGTTGAAGTGGCGTTTTGTTTTTACAAGCGTGGGCGGCGTAAGCGCAGTGGGTGAGAAAATCTACTTGAGTATCCTTAGACAAGTTTTGTAAATATATGTTGGTAACTCATCATCATAACATCACGCCTGTAATCCCCGAAGGATATGGCAGAGGTGTACTCAATAGTTCACCCACATTTTGCAAGTTATATTTAAGTTCCAAAAGGACAGAGACCCTATTGCCATCAAGACACAAGTTCAGACTCCGTTCCGTGATTGCTATTGAGAAATTCCTGAAGGAAAACTGGCCAAGTTCAAGTCGGACTTGCACTTAAAGGGTTCCGTACCATGATTTCTTATAGGTTTTCCTGTAATCTATTTCTGTATTTATTTCAGAATTTTAGGCTCGGAAGTTTCGGAGATGAAGGGAGGGAAATGGTCGGACAGACAGACGAGTGATCCTATAAGGGTTCCGTACCTCTACGGAACCCTAAAAACCAAAGTGAATTTAGCCGTGCCGGGAATTGAACCTAGGAGATCATGCTCAGTGCTCGTTATTGCGACAACTAGATCAAAGTGGCAATTTTATAAACACACTATACTTATTACTTAAAATCGGTGTTTTCATTTGAAAATTTACTATGCCATATCTTATTTTTATTAAGGGAGAGAAAGTCAGTACGAACTTAGCTTCCCACATCTTATTACTTATTCCTGCCTCACTTAACCATAACTTAGTATCAAGATACTAAGTTATGGTATAGGTTCACGACCCTATTTTCAATTTCTAAACAATTTTATCAAATTCCCATTAAGTCTTTATTACGTAACTCGCGCCTGCAACCGTTCTGCGGTAATTGTAAAATTATACAACCTTTACACAACGGCTTCATATATCAAGTACTTGTTTTTATAATAAAGCCCTTTTCAACGGCTTGTGGCTTGCAACAGCGTAAATATGGCCAGTGTTATGTGAAAGAGAAACAAAAGAGTCTTAATTTAGAACGTTGCATTATCTGTACATTTTTTGTTGAACATGAATCTTTTGACAGGTATTCAAAATTCGAACGAATTTCGCCATCTTCTCTGTCAATGTCATTCAAGTACAGACGAGCACATCAAGCTACCGGACTATTTATTACTGACATATTTTCCCAATCAACCTTGAATGCTTTATAGAGTTAGAGTTGAAAATCTGACACTTAAGAGGAAATTCGGGCAGAGTTTTGAAAATTAGGTATTTGAAGAAACTATCGCTGTCGCTCTGCGAGAGCGAGGCGAGCTAGGCGTGCGATAAGGACAACTGCAGATCCGACTCAATAGCTTAAGTAAAAAGTCATATTTCTAGGTTTGGGTCTCGCCTATTTCCTCCTCCAATATTGTACCAATTAATAAGATATTTTAGACACTAAGTCAGAAGGATGTTTTCTGTGCCCCTATGTTTTTCTTTTCTCGTGAATAGTAGTCAAATTTGTGCACTAGGCCTCTGTTGACAGCGATCTAAATAAGCAATTTTGAACATTTTTTGAGGGTTCTAACTCTTAGAAAAATAATCTATCATCAAAAATAAAAACATAGGGGCGTACAAGTAGTTAATATTTATTATTCTGTAAAAAATCATAGCTTTATAGTCATTAACAAGAAAGAAAACAGGCGAGAGCGTTTCTATGGAGAAAAGACCTCCCACATTTCCTCTTAACTGCTGTCTCAAAATATTCTTTCTACATAATAATAATTGAACATTTTGCTAGTCTTCTGGCTTCGCTCCTAGCTTTCCGATTACAGCATTCCATTATACTTTCATGTTTCCGCAATATCTATGGCATTTTGAGCTTCTTTTTAAGCAAATACAACTATCACACTAAAATTATAAAGGCGAAAGTTTGTGAGTGTGTAAGTGTGTATGTTTGTTCCTTCTTCGCGTAAAAACTACTGACCAAAATTTAATAAAATTTGGTACACAGACAGTTCATAACCTGAATTAACACATAAGATAGTTTTTATCACGATTTTATCTTCCCGTGGGATAATTTTCGAGTTGTAGCGGGTGAAGCCGCAGTCAACAGCTAGTAGTGAAATAATGTTGACGAGCTTGTACTGCCTGACTCCTTATGTCATAACCTTCTTTGCAAGATGGGTAACCAAGACAGTCATTATATGCCCAGCCTTTTCCCAACTAAGTTGGGAGCGGCTTCCAGTCTATTCGAATACCAGAACTTTATATGGAGCGACTGCTTTTCTGACCTCCAAAACCCAATTAGTTTGATGTAAAAGACCTCTTGCTAAGACTGGTTGTCAGACTTTCAGGCCACTGAATTCCAGTAACGACTGTCAGAGGTCGTAGAATGACTGCAGAAACCAACGACTTAACGTGTTTGACGATCAAGACAGTGCTTGTGATAAAATGTCGTCTCATAATAAAATGTATGGAATCTCTTTACAGCTTGATATGCAGTCATTATCATCAGCCTATAATGTTCCCACTGTAGGGACTCAGGCCACCTCTCTAGTAGAGGGATGGGCTATAATCCACCACGCGGCCCAGTGCGAATTGGTACATGTCACAAAATCTTCGAATTGTTGGTTCTAAGTTCCTCACGATGTTTTCCTTCACCGTTTTGAGAGCAGTGATGATAAAATAAATTACACAAAGTGCCTGCCTGGGTTCGAACCCACGACCAACTGTATGTAAGTCGGGGCCGCAACCACTAGGCCAGCACTGCAATCACTAATTTTAAACAAAAGAAACTTGTCAGCCAATTACAACCAAGATCATATTCGTCACAACGTCGGCTACACAATCGCGACTATAACGTGACCAGCGTTACCTCACCTACAGGCCCACAAGCATGCATTACCCTGTTTCTCAATTCTGACAGCTCACAAATGACACAGCTTTTAAATTTAAATAATCGCCACAGCTGAAACCATAATTGGCAGGTCTTATCTACCAAAAATAACTTCTTGTACCCTTCACATCAGTCACTGTGTAACCTTAATTCAATAATAACATATCAAGATTATTTTTTTATGTTTTAAGAAGGTGCAGTACTCATGTAGCTATAGAGCTATTAAACAGGATCTTGCTGGTTACAAATGACATTAAGATACACTAAATATTTAAAGTAAGTTAAGCCTGCGATTCTGCCCGTGTGGAGTTCAGTATTGTGTGAATTCAGGTTGTAAACTATGAGTAACTGTGTGCCAAATTCAAATCCGTACTGCAGTTTTTGCGTGAAAAAGTAACAAACATTCAGTCATACTTACATCCAGTTATTTTCACAAGGTTACGCATTTATACAAATATGTTAAAAAGTTTGTCTGTCCATGTGTTTATTCTTCTGCCTGTTTGTTATCTTTACACAACTTATGGAGCTATATGGATGGCAATTCGGTATACAGGTAGACCTGAGGACTTCTAAGCTTGTAATAGGCAGGTTACAATCGATTTCAATATGTTTTTTCTTCTCATAATAACTTCGTTTAACAGACAAGCTGTATAATATTATTCATGCTTGTCAATTCGAGTAATTCAAATCAATTATTTAATTTCCAACAAAATAATCGCTAATTATAATTTTTGATCAACCACAATGCTCCTTTGTCGCCAAGACCCAAAAATCGTCATCGACCCGTAAATCTTGCAATGATAATCAAAATGGCGGTTGGTGGAACTGGTTGTTGTTCAGACAAGACGATGGAGCCAAAAGGAGTAAGACTAATAAACATGCACCGAAATGAACACGACGCAACGTGCGTCGCGACCGATAATAATTGGGGAAAATAATATTGGTATAGAAGCAGGAAGTTTCGCCAACATGTTGGCGGATAAGTTGGGCGTTTTGAGCTAGCTAGGTAGTTCGAAAACACACCATGCTTTGATGGCCTACAAAATTGTTTTCTTTTTTTTAATAGATAATAGTAATCTTTAATTTTGTAATCTTTAATCTAGTAGATAAATAGTAAGGACCTTAAAATATTTTGTAGCCTATAGTCATTTCTTTCTAGGTATTGGCAAAGGATGCACTTTTAGTAAAAAATCGAAGGCTTTCTAGAAACTTCTTTGCATGGACAAGCTTGAGAGTATGCAAAGTAAGTTCTGTGTAACATCTAAATGATTTCCCTTTACGGCAATGACATGAATAACTGTAGATCTAGTATGAGCTTAGTTTTTATCGCTGAGAAACTTACTCAATTGCTTCGTTTCGTACAGAACTAGCTTCTACCCGCAGCTTTCACCACGTGCACACATTATAATTATGAACAACGGTGAAGTTTTCCGTTACTGAATTAATTTCTGAAATCAGATCAGAAGTTTCGACAACAGACACGTTACTTCTATAAAATATTAGTACAGATAAAATTGTACTTTGTTTGAGGACATTTTGTCAGTGATAGAAACTAACACTACTAGGCTCCAGGATTGTGTATGTTATAAAACTTATAAACACTTTGACCTTTACGGCAACAACACAAATAACTGTTCGCCATCCAGCTCGCTCGTATGTCTCCATTGTGATACTTAACATAAACTTTATTGGGTGAAACTTAACTTTTCCCATAAGCGGCGATTGTCACGAGAGTAACTTAACTTTAACAGCTTAACTGCAGTTAATTGTATAGTTAATTTTATCCAAATAAGAGGTACATCTTGTCACGAAACATTTACGAAGTCTCTTCTGATTGATTGATCATTATCTGATATGTAAATGCGACATTGGTACATTTTTATTGCTATAAACTGGAAACATTAAGTTGGTGGTATTTACTTGGTCAACCCAAGTTACGTACAACACTGATTTATTTGTACAGTTGTTTTGAAAAATACAAATTATTCTACTCTTACTCAATGCACTATAATTTCCCTTCTAGGCTAGAATTTGTTTCTAAATGTACGCGTACCTTTATATTATATTAACTGCCGCACTCAGAGAGCTTTAATGATTTGACAGTTTTGTCATACAAAAATATGTTAAACCTTTACTAAGTGACGGCTTAAGTAATCATTAAATATCTCCGAGTACCGCAGTTAGTTATGATACTAATAAATTAAGTTTTGTTGTCAATCCCAACCGGGGTCTACCACGGTCTTGGTACTTTGTGGAAATCCTCAAGGCAACGCAGCGGATTCCTTCATCCATCTTCTGGAAAGGCTAGCAGCCTTTTAAATAATTCTTGATAAACATACAGAGACAAATCTGTACAATCCAAATTAGAAACACATATGTTCCAGACTCAGTACATTGAGACAGTGACCCCGAATCCAGTCCCCATACATGTTAAAACTATCTACATTATGCTACAGCTTACAGCCGCATCACTAAGCTATTTAGGTCACAGTCGCATGAGCATACTACATATGATTACCCGTATCCAAATCATATTAACAACTAATAACATTGCGGTATATTGCAGGAACGTTTTGTTTTGTACACTTTCCGACTAATTTTGGTATTTTGATATCGATTTAAGTTTGGTATTACAGTATGCGTTTACAATTTAACCGTTTATATGGAAGGTAATGCAAACTGAGAAATAGTTACGTCCTATTTTTTTGTTTGTGTTGATGTTTAACTATTTTTTATTTTTAGCATGTTGTTGACATTATTTAAATTGAGCCAGCCCATTAGGGGACTAGTTTGGCACTTGCAGTAGCGTCCTTTGGCCCCTTAGCTCCTGTCATGCTTATTTCATTTTCATATATTTGTTATGCGTTGTAGTGTTATTTTTTTCTCTCTTTATGTCTCCTTGTATACCATATTCTTGTTTCTGCGGCAAATATTTTTTTTTTATAAATATTTATTTATTGGTTAAAGTAAGACTATACTAAATATTATAAACTAAACTAACCTAAAAATAAACTAACTACAAAAGGGCATCGAAAAACTCCTCCTCAACGCTGGCAGCAGGTAAAGTGCCCAAGAGACTGGCAGAGTTTCCGCGTTTTATGGCAACACTTAGCCTCTGGCCAAAGAAAAAGCCAGCCCTTGGGTCAGAGGAAGCGTCAACAAGGCGTTTAGAAATATCCTTAAAAAGGCTGTGGGCACTAGGACCCCACGGTCCTAAAGTTTCAACCCCAAACGGCTCGAAAATATAGTTTCCACAAAGTTATATAAATAAATATTATATTACAAATAAATTACTTTGTCTTTTTTTCTTATCTCACTCTTACATAAAAGAGGTGCTAATAAAGTATCCTAAAGTTAGTAAAATATGCTTTTATAGCTGTGTTTCTACCAATCCCTAGAAATTGATAAAGCCCCATTAAAACTGTAAGTAAACAAATTATGAACACACATGCAGGCGTTTAACAGTTGAAATTTTATTTCGATTCATCAATACATCTTACTCACAACATACCCATACCTAACATATCTTCAATGATGTCCAGGTCATCAATAAATAAATGCTATTGCGAAAAAGCTTATTTTCACTCCACCAGTAACTATTACGTACCCGGGATCGAACCCGAGGCGTTGCGTAAGTTCACCTAACGACCACACCATAAACGGATACCATGGCATGGTTGCCAATGTTTGAGTTAATATTATGGTGTGGTTGAGAATATGGACTTTTGGGTCATGTTTCTGAATTGAAAGAATTCTGCTGTCCATGCTAGGTTCCGAGGATCAGTGCCAGTAAATGATTTGATTGGAATAAATGCTTGATTTTCAGTTTGATTCAAAATTAGTCTGATAAATAGCGTTTTTACCCGACTACGGCGAAGCCAAAAGGAAGGGTAATGATTTTGGCTGTCTATGTATTTATGTATCTATGTATGTTCCACCGTAGCGCCAGACTACTAAAGGTATTTTGATAAATGAGGCGTGAATAGATTCGTAAGAATAGCGCGGGTGACATAGGCTATATTTTTTTTATGACAGAATTTAAATGTCAAATTCTAAGATCGAAAAAAAATAAATTGAGATTGTTTGGTATCAAATGAAAGGTCTTGGCGAGTACATTACAAATATGTTTATTATATTATTGTTCAAGTCAACATATACGTTTAGATTGCGGTCAAACAGTTCTTGCGGTCTAGTCGTATTAAATAACACACAAAAATAAAACTCAAATAAAAAAATAAGTTTAAAAACTAAAACCCGACTACGAATAAAAACGCAGTTTAACGTCGAAATTTACAAGAGACAGAGAATCTCTTCAAGCGTCTAGTTTAGTAGGTAAGACGATTCCTCATAGTTCCACTATCTTAGACATCGCTTAACATCTTACAAACACAACTTTGTTAATGGATGTCATAACAAGACCATCGTTCTATCAATCAAAATTTCTCAGACAGTACATGCCTTTTTCTTCCTGACTGAACATGGCAACACTTATATTTATTAATATAAAACTGCTAACTTAACCCATAACTTGATACTAACAGCCCTAACCTGTCGCTGCATATGGCCGTTGACATTTTAATTCGAGTACCTTTCTATATTATGTCTGAATCGTATAATATTTAGAAGAACATGATTTCGAATACGCCTTCGGTTTGAAAATTAGCTACAATTTCTAGATTTGTAGTCTGAGCGGGGGGGTGTGTAAGTTGTATTAGTATACAGAAGAGTCATGTCTAGTTGCCGAAAAATACGGCAAGCCCAAAAGGCGAGCAGATTGTACGGAAATTCTAAAGTCATGAAGATTAGTAGGATATAAAGACTGGCTTGCCTTCCTCTCCAGCTTTCAGGTTTGTTTGAAAGTAACGTCACTATTTTTGAGCTGAGTTATGCTTTGAAGCTGTGTTATATGGATAATGCTCTGTTAAATCTATCCTGAGTTTATTTGAGAGTAACTCTTGTAACTTAAAGACCATCCATAACTAACCATAGCGACTGCGACAGTCTGAGTCTTTGATTTTCATATTCCTGCACAGTGAGATCACAAATAGCTATAGACTTTACAGCTACAAAATTAGCTCACCTAAATGCTGTATAAATATACTTGTTAAGTATAAGAGAAACTCTTGCGAATTTATTTTCTATCTGCATTAAACGATGTTTGAAAGTGACATCTGTCGGCAGCAGGCGTGCAACTTTCCTTTTTAGTTTTTATTGCCTAGCGCCGGCTACTGATTTATATTTGTTCAATGCATCCGCTTTGCCTACTTTTGCTTAGGTCTTGGCTACCTGAAACCAATGGCGTATTATACATAGACACGTCATGAACTAACATGGCGGCGCACAAAACACACAAACAAATAAATTGATTTGATTTGATTTGGCGCTTCAAAACGGCAAAAATATTATACATATAACTACTTTTACGCGTAAAGAAAGGGAAAGAAAATATGACACCGTACAGCGGGATGCCTGTTGATGCCTGTTTTCTTTATGTTTTGCGCAGGTTTACACACACGATTTAAATTAAGAACAAACGTAGCGTCGCGCGAGAGGTTGGTGCATAACTAAGCGCGATGTGGCCAATTGGCTTCATTTCATGTTGTCATTTTTAAGGGCGGACAACGTAGGTATCTATAGTTTTAATATATCATTGCCTGAAACATATTTTGTACTGATTTAGATATTTTGGCTTGCATGTGACTAAAAGAGTGATTAAGCAATGTAAATGTTGATGAATGGAGAAGGAGAAGTAGATCAAGGAAACGATAGATGGATTGTGCGAGGAATGATATGAAAGAAAAAGGTTTTAAAACGTGGTGGTTGACAGAGAAATATGGAAGAAAAAGACAAATGTTGCATCGGCCTCAAGTTATATACTTATGACATTACTTGCTGTTGCCAGCGGCTTCACCCGCTACAACACGAAAATTATCCCACGGGAAGATAAAATTGGGATAAAAACTATCCTATGTGTGAATCCAGGTTATAAATGATCTGTGTACCAAATTCTATCTAAATCCATTCAGTAGTTTTTGCGTGAAGAAGCAACAAACATACACACTCACACACTCACAAACTTTCGGCTTTATAATATTAGTGTGATTTGACGTTGTTCCAAAAAGTATTGTATTTTTTTTGTATTTAGTTTAATTATTTCCTCTGATGCCATTTCTGATAAACGCAGAAATGGCAGAAGGTTATTATATCACTTTTAGCTCCGTGGCAAAAGTCACCTCATGTATAATATTGTGTCCAGCTCTAATTCAGTAATTCTGATCATAATAAAGCCGCATCCTGTCAACAGATACAAAATCGAATCCAAAGAAAAATCTTCTAACTAAAATTGCCAACAAGACGAATTAACGTCAATAACAGAAGCTAAGCACAACTATTACCATTGATTATGCGCAATTGTATTCACAATGTACTACATACATCACCCGGCTCCGCTCGCTCGTCGCAACGAGAAAGCGAATGATTTATTACAAGTCAATGTTGCCAGCCTGAATCATAACGCGTTGATTTTCTATAGACGTCATTGCTTAATGATGGTTGCGATGTAGGTCTTAAGGCTGCTACGGTTTCTCAAGAGTACTAAGTCGCCAGTTTACCTGCAATCTCTATAGGACGCTCAAAACTGAATTGTTCACAAATATTTGGAACAGGGAAACGAAATTTACGAATTGCTGAATTTTCAGCCATGGACAGTTCACCGAAATCTACCAATAAAATAATCTACCACAGATAGCCCGTCGTAGAGGTCTGAATGGACAAAAAGGAAAATTACTCCTCCGTATTAATAGATACCTTGCAGTGTTTCATTCCTGCTCATTACCTTAGATCCAGAAGTTATCAGAAGTTGTTTTAAAGAAGTAAGGACATTAAACCCGCTTTAAAGTCGTACCTAACCTTAGGACTTTTTTTTGGCGGATGGAAAATCATCAAATAACCCCTTCCGCTCTTGGGCAGAGCGAAAGGGAGTGTCAGACTTCTACTGACTAAAAACCACCCATGTTCCTTCTGAGACCTTTATGTCGAGGCCGCGGTAACTTGTGGACAACCCGCAGCCCCGACGTTAGGACTTCAAAGCGGGTTTAATGAAACGGCCTAAGATAACTTAACGTTGAGAAGAGCAATCAAAGAAGATCTACATAATCGTAGACCGATGACAAGATGCTAGACCTCTGGATGACTATTCCTTCTTCATCAAATACATTTTTGACTTTTCTGTCATTGTTTTCCCTGATGGAATATCACAGGTCTACACACAAGAAACCTTGTTAGTAACACAGTCATAGCTACACCCCCTTTTAAAGAAGTCCGCTGATTTGACTGATATCCTGCTTGAACACCTATTGGTATGCAATTTCAAGGATCCTCCTTTCGCTTGTCGATACCCACGACAAATGTCTCAATTTTACTTCGATCATGTATTTTATTTTCGTGCGCTCTCGATTCTTTGCTCACGACCAAGACCTTCAATGTGGTTTGTCACGAAAGGTGGTTTTGCACGATACCTTTAAGTTATACTTATTTGTTTGTGGGACATGGTTTTTTTTTTTTTTTTTTATTAGCCTGCTCTGTCCCACTCCAGGGCAAAGGCCTCCCTCCACTCTTTCCACTTCTCTCGAACCCGCGCGTCCTCCTTCCAGTTTTGACGGAACCGATCCAGTTCATCCCGCCATCTCCTTCGTGGCCTGCCACGACCCCGTCTCACTGTGTCAGGGCACCAGTTTCCTGCTATTTTGGCCCACAGATTTTCCGGCATGCGGCAGACATGTCCTGCCCAGTCCCATTTGAGTTGAGCAGCCTTTTGGGCCACGTCAGCTATTTTTGTTTTGGAACGCAGCACTGTGTTTTGAACACGATCCGTTAATTTAACACCTAGTATACTGCGCTCCATTGCTCGTTGGCAAACCTTGAGTTTGGACTTCTGGATGTTTGTGAAAGACCAAAAAAATAAATAAAAAATAAAAAAATAAAAAAAATAACCTACATCTACCACTCATGGATGTTTTAAAAGAGACCTTAAGATTAAGCAAACAATACTAGTGCTACCCTCGTTGTATCTGGAAATTATCCTACTCCTACGCTGTTCTTTTCTGATAATAATAAATAAAAATGATTTCTCGGTGGGATCCAAGAGAGTTCTTTAGTCGTCGAGCATCATTGTCTCGGCGCTTTTCTGGTGGTCGCCACTGTTAATTCGGTTTGGGAACAGTCTAATCAAATTCCTTGTGTCTATTACTACGCTTGTTGATCATGACAATTTTATTTTCAATAGATTTACTGTAAAAGCTTTGGGGTAGGTACCTACTAATATTTGAGTTCAGGGACAAACTAGAAACTGGTCATCTTTTAAGTGTCGCAAAATAAATGCTCCTTTTCCAAAAATCGAGATAGCCAGTAACGCCCAAATGACCTTTCTTTGGTATTGTTTGTCGTGACGTTGAGCTCCTTGAGTTATAAGTCGAGCTCCACGATAACTGACAAATGCTTGCACTGACTGGACGGGTCCACTCGAATCTGTGTGATGCTTTCTTCAAAAGACCATCTCAGACATTAATCTGCATAGTCTACATGTGTGTATTTTACCAAGATTATGTCTGGAACTTATTGTTAACCCAAAAGATTTTAAAAGATTAAAAGAGTAACTTTTGTAGTTTCTTGCCGGTTCTTCTCCTTAGAAATCGACCAATGCACCTTGCACCTTGCACCGTGCACCTTTATGTCGACGTTTTATAAGTGCCCATGTAGGCCTATATGAATATAAATATTTTGATTTGATTTGAACAATACCCAGGTACAAAGGTTTTTCTTCACTAAAAACCTCCTTCAAGACAGATTCTTGCACAATGCGACACCGGCGACATCTGTTTACAGTCACAATGACGTACTGTTCATAATTAACTATGATCGTGTAGGCTTGCTTGACTTCATTGCTAAGGCTTAATTTAAATAATTTGAAAATCAAGTTAATCAAACCTAGATTTCATATCTGACAGTGATATTTTGTGGCCATTAGGTGCGATCGTAGAATTGGAATGTTTATTGAGTAGTTTCAAATGTTTTCTTTGTTTTGTTCACAGGTAAATAAACACAATAAGTTGGTAAATCGCGGTCGAAGGTTCCTTGAAGAAAGGTGGTATTAATAATAACTTCGAAAATAGATAAGGTATCACGGTAGGTCATCATCGAAGCTAAATCAATATCTAAAATATATAAATGTAAAAAAATCGTTTTTAAAAAAATACTCCAGTCGACCTTTTTATAGCAACCGGAGCGATGATGGTGTGACAATCTGATCATGTTCGTGGGACAAACGTGGTCAGAAGTTGTACAAAACATAGAGGTTTGGAGGCAGAAAGGGGAGGCCCTTTTCCCAGCGGTGGGACACAATATAGGCTAAAGAAAATCGAAACAAGCTTTTGAACATTTTAATTTTAATATTACTTACCTTGCTGTTTGCCGAAGTTAACCAAACGTATTTAATAATGTTACTTACGGTTACTCTAAGCCGGTTCCATCCCATTGCTAGGAAAAGGATTCCCCCATTAAAAAAATACCAAACTTAAAATATTTCATTGAAATGCACCTACAAAAACTTAGCCAAAGCACCTTGATTCAAACACTGATTATAAAAATTAACACTGAATGCAGGCTGTCAGTTACCTGCAAAGCAAGGGTTCCGGCATTCAGCCACACCTTGATATCTGTCAAAGTATAAACGCATAAATGAATCGACTGAATTAAATGCTGTATAGATACTGATATGCATTAAGTTTTTACGTTTTAATTGTAAAGGACAGGTCTAGGGTGTGTTTCGTTTGTTCATTATGGACATTTTAATTATGACAGGCATCTTACTATGCAGGTACCGCACGATTGCGACTTTGTCCATTGTATTGAATCAGAGAGACCCGGTGAATCATTTTTTACAGCGGGTCCAATCTACTAAAGAGAAGTTATATAAATAATCAGAGTGGGATCAATTGTGGGATCAATTAGCCAAATATTACTTAAACTCGTTTAACCTGCTGCCATTGCTTGGCGCATAGTCATAAACTTCTAATTTTGTTTTCTTCTGAGAAACACTTCTAAGTTCCAACCAGCCAATGTAAAGAAATAATTTATAAGAATCTTTGTCAAAAGTTGAAAATTGATAGCTTTCTCAAAAAGCACCAAAGCGCACCAGCGAGTAGATAGCTTATTAACAAATCCAATCAAAATCAAAAGGCATTTATTCAAATTAGGCTGCTTATCAGCTCTTTTCGAAAATAAATTTACTTTACTTATTTACAAGAAACAGTCCCCCAAAACGACCACCCTTCGACACTTCCTAGTATTTTAGCTGGAAAGAAGAATTGGCAGAACAAACTCCCCAGCAACACATCTGTCAGTTAGGTTAAAAGAACCAGACTCGATACCATAGTTAGGTGTAATAATTTATTTGCCACAACTTGGGTCACAAATTATTTTACTACATATTCAATGCCAATCGTAAGGAAAACTATATTGATTCTCAATCATCATCATTCTCCAGCTCTTATCCTAATTCATTTGGGGTCGGCGCAGCATCTCTGCTTCCTTAGGTTCTTACACCTCCCGACGGGGCTGCGGGTTATTCGCAAGAGATACCACGGCCTCGGCACAAGGGCTAAGAAGAAACATGGGTGGTTTTTAGTCAGTAGAGGTGTGACACTCCCTTTCGCTCTGCCCAAGAGCGGGTGGGGTTGGTTATTTTATGATTTCCCACACCCAATAAATAAAACACTCACAACCCCTTCCTATCTTGCCATTGTTTCTCAATATCCCCAACAAATACTGGTATTACAAAAGGTTTAGTTATATACTTAGTAAATAAATAAGTAAATAGGTTACATGGCAATCAGTGTCGTCGGCTGCAGTGAGAATGTGACATTTAGAAGAGCGCACAGCTTCATAGACGATAAGCGTGTGAACTGGCTTCAGGGATACTATTGGTTGTAGGTCAGATTTAAATATTAAGGTAAAATATATCTGGAGAAGGCTAGAGTCTAATTCGTCTAGGAATAGGTTAGTTAACAAAAAAAAACAAATAAGTCCGTCAAATAGATTTAAAAAAATATTGGACACGTATTTTTTTTTTTTGACGTAAGCAAACAATGAAGACGATACAGTGCTTTGAAAACTCGTGTGACGTCATATTTTAAGACATTAGTATGACATTTTTTAATGGTTAGTGACGACGACAAACCCCCACTTAAATCTTTGACGCGTTTTATCTTCGTAAATTTTTATTGATAGAATAAAACAAAAAATACGTATCCAATATATTCGAAAATCTAACAGACGGACTAAGTAGAATCATAATTTTTCAAGTCAGTAAAAATCCTTATTACCGTTCTATAACCGTTAATAAGGCTACTCTTGCTGCATGATCGGCATAAAAACCGAAAGTACGTACGACACACATCAAGCTAAACATACCAGTATAATAATGCCTTGCTTTGTATAGATTTCCCGTAAACTGGTTTTGTATAGCTAGATTTGTAGTCGTGTGTACATTTGGCCGCATCGCTGTACGAAATTAAAAAGTGTGTTTCATGCCTTAAAACGTACACTACAAAACCACTTTAGAAAAAATGGTATATCGGCAAGGTTGCAAACAGGGCCTAACTTTACACGTTTCACTACACAGGTTCCTGAATATAACCCAAATGATATTACAGAGATGTTAGTGATAGACAAAGATATAGATAAGTGAACTTGAATTTCTATAAATTACAAAAAATATCCGTTGAAATAGCTACTGTTATCAATACTCTACCATGGTAACTGTAGCAGTGTCTTTCTTTTATGTCTAAAGTTCGAGTTCCAACAGTACCCTCCTCGATCGTGCTTACTTAATAGCGTCCTAACTCACAGACTGAACTCGATCATCTAATTGGTTCCCGAGCGCAGACGATTTCTCTCACCTTGGGTTCCATTACGTATTCACCTGGTAATAACTTAATTATTATTACAGTGCCTTGCTATTAGTTGCAAAGTATGGTATATGAGTCGTTGAGTACCTTCCTGCAGTGTCATAAATAGGTATAAAACACATAACATCACGCAGAGGTCTAAGTACACCAGTGGCCCAGTGATGGCGGCCTCGACTTACGAACACATTACTTTCTGTAATTTATTTCATCACCACTGCTCTCAAAACTGTAAAGGGAAACATCGCGAGGAAATCGGCATGGCTTAGAACCAAAAATTCAAAGACATGTGACATCTACCAACCCGCACTGGCCCGCGTGGTGGATTATAGTCCATCCCTCTCCTAGAGAGGAGGCCCGAGTCCAATGAGTCTCATCATTAGTTTAGTACTAGAAAGTTAGGTTGTAATAACTTTATAATTATTGCATCGTCTTGCTATTAGTTACAAAGTATGGTTTATGAGTACCTTCCTGCACTTACGAAATAAGATGGTGTGGACATAAATAATTTGTGAATGGCTTGATTGTAATCAGAAGCTGCTGAACTTTAACATGGAATGAGTTTGAGTACAGATATTGTTAATTTATGAGAGGATTACGGATTAATAATGAGGATGTTTTTAAAGAAAAATGCATAAAACACTGCGATAAGAGTAAATAAAAATATAGTCGATTTTAATGGAAACAATCCTGTCGTCATCTTATAAATATACGGTCATATAGTACAGTTTATTTTTTATTTGGGACAAGCCTGCCTCACTATTCCCAAACCACTGAAACTCCTGTAAGCCAGAATAAACAGTGGAGACCACAAGAAAAGCGCCGAGACAATGAAGCTCGACGAAGTCCCAGAGAAATGATTTAACTGTCTTGGACCCCGCAACGAAAATAATCAGAAAATAATAGCGGAGGAGTAGGAAAAACAGAAATTTCCACTTCCCTCCATATCAGCAGGAGACATAACAGAGCAAGGCCAATAGGCACACAGGGACGTATACAACTGGGATAAGCCCAATTGCCTAGCACCACGGATATTATTGTCATTAATATTACTGGGTCCTAAGTTGTGAGCTGTTATATTTGATTCCAATAAAAGGTATGACAAAAATGCTTGAACGCACGGAAATTTGTTCTTGTTTAGTTTATAGAATATGCCAAAGTTTTTAATAAAAAACTGCTTCGTTGATCTAGAGGTCGCAAGTGATGGTATGGATGGATGGACTATTAGCTTCACCTGTGCTCAGCCCTTTGGGGATTTCAGTCGTGATGTTTCTGACAAATATATTTTTTAAAAAATACAAAAAAAAAAAAATTTTTTAATGATCTGGGAAATCATTAAATAACCTCTCCCGCTCTCGGGCAGAGCGGAAGGGAAAAACCACCCATGTTCCTTCTTAACCCTTTATATCGGGACCGCGGTATCTCTTGCGAACAACCCGCAGCCCCGACGAAATAGCAGTGAACCTTCTTACGTCTTTGTGAGTGATATTCTTACCTCTGACCAAACTGTAATGTACAAACAAATACATTTAATTGCAACTGCAATAAAAACAGGCACTTTTCATACACCGAATCAATCAATCGTTTATGTCAATCATAGTATCAAACCATGACGATGCTATGTGGGAACCAATCAAGTAACGACTCTATTAAAGTTATAATAACTATATTCGTGACGTCACATGACAAAACTTTGGATGTTATTAGCCTTTATTGGATCGAAAACTTGGTGTTTTCAATATTTTTATTTCACATAGGCCTACATGTGCACTTAATAAAACGTCGATAAAAAGGTGTTTTAACCGACTTCAAATAAATTAGGTATTTTTAATAGACTACACGACCGAGTCTAGTCGGAGTACTATTAGGTACACCTCTGCCTAATTCTTCAGGGATTACAGGCTTGATGTTATGTTACACGACCGCTGCAATAAAATTGTTGACCTATTTTCCAGAATATGCTCTAATAAAACAAATGTTAACAATAGGGTAGTTAAATAAATCTAATTAGTCCGTCAGATAGATTTCCAAAAAATATTGGACACGTATTTTTTCTTTCTTCACTTAAACAAAAGATGAAGAAGATACAGTGCTTCAAAAAGTCGCGTCGAGTCGTGTGACGTCACAAGTTTAGCACTTTTTACCCACAAAGTGACGCAATAGCCCCCCACTCATGATCTTTGACACGTTTTATTTTCGACAATTTTTATTAATTTGATAAAAAAAAAACACGTATCCAATATGTTTCGATAATCTAATAGACGGACTATTCAGATTTTTATTGGAAAAATACCCTATTGTGTTTAATTTTGCCATATTCTCTGAAATTACCTTGATAAAAAAGTAGTTCCTTAATGTTAATGAGCTGTCAGTTCCGAAATTCTTTTATAACTCAAATAGGTATGCTAATCATATTACTTCGTTATTGCGGCCTTTCAAACAATTGTTTTTTGGTTAAACCTTTTTTTGGGGGGGGAGGGGGAAATTACCTTTGCCTTGATTTCATGATAAATTTTTGTCACTATTCCAATTTATTTGCGGGTATAAAGTTTTTCTTTCAAAGAATTAAGGATTGCCTGTACCAAAATTAAATGAAAGTAAGCTACGGCACTACATTAAAACAAACGCAATGCCGAATTAATACAAATTCGACTCTTTCTTTCACTAAAATGGTACCTATTATTATTATTATTATTATATACCATTCGTACAAAAGAGAGTGGTTTACCTATTATCATCTGAGATGCAAGCCCTTATCCCACGCACAAACACATTAAAATTACGACGATAGCAATACAATTTCTATCCGCTATGATACTTAATAGAACTCTTACAACCTCAAAGTGCAAAGTTCATGTCTTGTTTTGTTGTTTCTTAATTTGAAAGTAACGTAACACGCCTGCAAATCCCGAAGGATTAGGCAGAGGTGTTCTTAATAGCTCAGCCTTCCACATGTCGTCAGCTATGTTTAATGCGGCCGCCACATACTCGACGAGTGGCATGGGAAGTGGCGAGGAAAGGAGGCAGAGACATAGTGTGGCCACTTTATTCGTCATGACGCACGTCATGCTCCTCGTCCTGACCATCGCTCCCTATGTTGTCGGTTTTTGTTTTTGTAGGAGCGTCGCGATTAATTGCGCGAGTAGAGCAGTGCGGGCAGAGCGGGCAACATCGCGGCAAATAGCGGCAGCGCGAGGAGCATAGTGTGGCTGCCGCATAAGACCCATGCAATACCCCGGCAAGCCTACTGTCATTATCAGGCACAAATTTAGGCGTCGTGGCAGAAATTAATACATTTCGAATGAAAAAACCCCAATTACATTTTACCCGACAAGGAAATCGAACTCGGAACATCGTGCTCAGCAGTAGAGCTTACGACCACTGGACCACCGAGGCGAGATTATTTTTAAAGAGATGAGGAGTCGGAAATACAGGGGGTCTAAAATGGCCACTTTAGCAGATCATAATATGAATTGCGTTAATAAGCGTAAAATGGGCTTTTTACCATAGTAACTGCTTTTGTGAACATTTTACGAATTAACGCAATTCATATTATTTTCCTACTATGATCTATTTTCCTAAATGTTCACAGACGCATTACTATTATGATAGGTATTTTACGCTTTTTTACGCAATTCATATTATGATCTGCTAAAGTGGCCATTTTAGACCCCCTGGCCTTTAGTACATTTTCGAATGAATTGCATTATTTTATTCCCATTGCACTTTCTCGGCACAAAATCCATGACATTGCTTTTCAGAAGTAATCGTCGTCACAATAAAATCTGAATACATATCGCCAAAGTTCCCTGACAGTCAGATTGCAGTCTCTCGATACATATCGGTTGGTTATCTGACGATCTCTGACACAATCGTAGCGTCAGGATGTAGGGTTGTCAAATTAAGATGTAACTGTAAAGAATTTAAGAATTAAGTTGAGTAGCGTGCGATTGAGGAGGGGTAAGTTCAGTCGTAGCAGTAGTGTCGGCTGATGACGTTGAAAATAAATTATTGACTGAAAAAAACAATTACGTACAAAGCCTGAGTTACCAACCACGCTGCCGCAGCGCGGGTTGGGTATTTGACTGTTCCAAGTAAAGTAGGCGTTTTATGCAAACATCAACCATATTCACATGACGTTTTTGTAAATATACTACACTTAGTAAGTTCAAATCTATTATTCAGAAAACATTCTAGAATAATGTAAGTGATGAAATTATTATTGTTTGTAAATGTAGTTTCGTTTTAATTTCATAATATTTAGAAATCATAGTTATGTGCGGTGAGTAGTTGGGTACTTACCGGTTTTTAAGTAGACACTCAACGAAAAATAAGTTGTGCATGATGTGCTGTGAGTTTGATACACTTGTCTGTGACTCTTAGGTACCTATGTATCTCTTTCTTGTGCAGTGTATTAAATTGTTGGTGAGCCAAATAAATAAAATAAAAATTAATATACTTATGTAAACAAATGTGTTCGTAAAAAGCAATTGAACATTATACCGGAACAGTTAATTTTCAGCTTAAATTCAACTCTTAAATTTTACCCTAATTAATATCACATTACAACAACACTCCAGCTATTAGTTTTTACACTAGTGCGTAATAAATCGGTCGTTTTTATCCATAACCCTTTACCATGCCAGCGAGAAAGTGTGTGAAAACACACACTGTACAATTAATAACACTTACGATTATGAAAGTGGAGAGGCTAAGATAGACATCATAAACTTGCAAGTTACTGCATCCACTTTCCTTGCTCGGTATAATATTACATTTAGACAAAATTAGCGATAACCCTGCCATGCCGGTGCGGTGTGCATTTGATGGGTATCGCTTCGCGTCGGAGCTGCGGGTTGTTCGCAAGAGGTACCGCGGCCTCGACATAAAGGGCTAAGAAGGAACATGGGTGGTTTTTAATCAGTAGAAGTCTGACACTTCCTTTCGCTCTGCCCAAGAGAAAGAGGGAGTGTCAAATAACCCCTGTTATTTGATGATTTCCCACCCCAAAAAAAAAAAGTAAGGTTAGGAGAACCAGACTCGATACAACAGTAAAGTGCAAGTTAATATTACGATTGACTACAGACACAAATCAATAATGATTCTTTAGTAATATTGGTAATATTGTTATATCATTTAACAGCAATAAATAAATAACTAATCTTGGAGAAAATACATAAATAGCAAACTGTTCTGTGGCTCCTCGTTTCCCGCGCTCCTCTGTAGATTACAAGCGTGTGTTATGTTCTTTCTGAACCAATTTTTCGACCATACATAACCTCATACACACCAGTCCACCACATCACAATGTCCCTTACATAAAACGCTCGGTTTACGCCACAGGGCGTCGCATGACAGCTGATACCTATCGCTCGTTAGCTCTTGATTATTGACTCTATAAGGAGACATCTCGTCAGGGCTGGCAGCTTTGATTGTTGGGTGAAGGATTTTAATGATAAGTCAAGGACTTTTTTTACATTTAAATGTCTACTGGGACAGTATTAGTAAATTACCCGTAAATCGGAGATATTGTGGAGTGATTCAGAATGGCACTGTTCTAATTTTTTTTTTAAAGATGATTGGAACCAGTTAGATTGTGCCTTTGGTGACGTCTTAGAGTCTTACCACTTTCAGTGTGCAGTTCATGGTAGCGCTGCTTGTTAAAAAAAACGCATCGATATGTCAAACTTAGCACATTTATTTTAGTTCCGTGTTTTTCCGCCTGCACAGATAAGTTGGCTGAACTGTAAATATAACTTAACATCATTACGTAACATCACGCCTGTAATCCCCGATGGATTAGGCAGAGGTGTACGTGATTGTACAGGTACACCCACATTTCGCCATGTAATAGGGGGCGAGCCTATTGCCATCAATCAAGCAAAAATAAGTTTTTAAACTGACATGGTCACTAACACTATTAATAATATTGATTACCGTGAGCATGGTGCTTGTAAGAGCCCCGAAATATCGGGAACTGGAAACTAAAAGTAAACATGGTAAATAACCCGTTTTTAACCGACTTCTAAAAAAAGAAGGATTTTTTTGTTTGTTCGCATGACTCCGTCGCTTGCTAACCGTTTTAAAAAAATATTTTTGTATTCGATAGGGTATACTTCCCAAGTAGTCCCAGTGTCAAATGATGATCTGATGATGGGATCCCTGATAAATTGAGGGCAACCCTCAAATTTTATAGGCACATATGATGTTTTTCATATATTTTCAAAATCTGTTTCAGTATTTGCGTCTGATCTACAGAATATCATGTGGAATCGCTGATGATGATGGAAGGTACAACTCCTCAACAGTTAGAAGTTGAAAAAAAAATCTTTCAAAATTACATTATTTAGTTTTATATCGTTTTTTTTTGCCACCGACTTCAGAAGCTGATTTTTTCTGAAGTTTATATTTCATTTTTTGTAAATTTGTTTTTTTGAAGTCGAAAAAAAAAAAGACTTTTTAATATTAATAATAGAATCGGGCAGCAATACAGACACCGTGGTGGCGAACTGTTCAGGGGAATTACGGTTATGGTTTCAGTTGACAATTATTACTGGCTATAAGTGGTTGCTACTGAGAATATCCTCATGGAAAATCCCTAGGGATCGAATCCAGACAATCGCACAACCTGTCTTGTGCGATTTTATTCTTTTCTCTCACGTTTGAATATTTTGTTGCGAATTCTCAGTACGATGAGGGCCATGACTAAGGATTTTTTTAAACACAGCTGTTTTCCGTACAAAACCGAAATTGGCTTATTATTTTGAATTTTGCATCTTCGCACCAACCCTAACCCGAAGTGTCGCAACAATAACAGTTCGTGCGAATTTGTCCGCTAGATGCTGATCTTCTGAGAACAGACTTGTAACACGTCTGAGGTGCTGGATTTCCTCTAAAAGACTCACTTTAACGGGGTTTAGTTGAAATTAAACGTTAAATTTGCATGTTATTATGTAGTTTGAACGTGGTAGCTAAATTGGGGTGTTATAATAATTGTAGTGATTGCTTTATTTGGTACGATTTAAAGCGCTTTATTTGGCTTTGGTTTAGCCTGATGATGCATGTGGTAAGATTCCTAGTTTAGACAATACAAGTTATAGCGCTTTTTCATCAGGAATGGGATTAATCCATTACCTATAGTATGTCCACAATTTTTTTTTTGGGTGTGGGAAATCATCAAATAACCCCTCCCGCTCTTGGGCAGAGCGAAAGGGAGTGTCAGACTTCTACTGACTAAAAACCACCCATGTTCCTTCTTAGCCCTATATGTCAAGGCCGCGGTATCTTTTACAACATCCCGCAGCCCCGACGGACGGACGGCGAGCTAGCTCATCACTCACCGTCCACAGGCCCGCGTCTACGGTGGCCGGAAGTCACGTGGCCCCCGACGCCCGCGGCGGCTGAGACGGGACGTGGCGGAGGAGGTGGCGGAACGTGAGAGGAATCTCACGTTCCGCCACCTCCTTCGCTAGCATCACTCTTCGCAGAAGGAGGCGACGGCGTCCTATAGTATGTCCACTTGAGTGTGCAGTTCAAGCTAGCGTTGCTTCTCATAAAAGTTTTCATCATTTCTAACTGTCATTTCGTTCTGTATTTTCACGCCCACACTAATAAGTTGATCACACAGGTCAAGCACAACTTATGTGATGGCAATAGGGTCGCCGCCTGTCACATGGGACTTTAACGAAATGTCGGTATACCTACTAATTAATACCTAGCCCTCTGTCTAACGCTGTGGGGATTACAAGCGTAATGTTATGTTATGTTACAAATTAGACAATTTACAGATAAAAACTATTATCAGTTAACTCATAAAACACAGTAAACCAACACCCGAAGCGGTCAACAAAACAGCAACAGATCACTTACACGTCGACGTTTAACCGACTTTCAACGCCAGTTAACTAAAATAGTAAGTACAGTATCGGTTACGCACACTACATAGTCACGATCGAGAACTGCTCAGGGGAATTACGGTTATGGTTTCAGTTGAGATTTATTTTGGCTAAAGCCGACAAGTTCCGAAAGCACTTTCACCGGGGTGTCTGCAGACTGGGTGATCAAAATGGGTATTAGGTACATCTTTGTGGTTTGGCATCAGGAACTATAACATCACGCCTTGTGATTCCCGAAGGGTTAGCCAGAGGAATACACATTGCGCCGGTTATGTGTGCACAAGCCTATTCCCATGAACTGGGCACAAATCCATACTGCGTGACCGATGCTGAGAAATTCGTGATCATCATCATCATCAGCCTATAATGCTCCCACTGCAGGGACTCAGGCCTCCTCTCAAAGAGAAGGATGGGCTATAATTCACCACGCGGGCCCAGTGCGGATTGTGTCTACGATTTTTTTGGTTCTAAGACATGCCGGTTTCCTCACGATGTTTTCCTTCCCGTTTTGAGAACAGTGGTGATGAAATAAATTACACAACGTAATGCGCCTGCCTGGGTTCGAACCCACGGGTTACTGTTCGTAAGTCGGGGCCGCCACCCAGTGGTGCCTGCTAACTATGAGGTACCTACACCTCTACCTAACCTTTCGGGAGTACTAGATTACAGGCGTGCTTATTATGTTTTATCCGTATACCATGCAGGTGAAGCTTCACCCAAAGATCTGCGCAACTGAACAGAAACTAACCATAGATAATTAAATGCCTTTTTTTGACATACTTTCGCGCTAGACTTCCCCTTAGTTCATTTTATGTCAAACTCTTAAGTACTTAACTTAAACTTTTGGCCGTTTCATTCTCATGTACAAACGAGGCTCCAAACAGATGAAAACCGCTGGAGACCCTTAAAATTGGAAAGTTTTTCTAAACACACTCATAGTGCCGCCGCTGTCACCTAAAAATACAAAACAGTTAATATTATTGGAAGCTCCTCCACCAATATTTGTCCTTAAAATATACGTATGTCGTCTTTGTCCCCTACCGGAAACCGAACCTACTCACTTCAAAAAACAAGCCCGAACTACTTTTTCTTTGCACTTTCTAATATTTAAACCAATATTTAATTTATTTCTCCTTAATTGGAACAATACTTCTTGAAAATGCCGCTCTCAAATTAAGTTCATCCAAAAATGGTCAACGGCTCTCGATGTCTGTGCTTAACCAATTTACTTTAGTAATCTCTTTGCGCCTGTTCCCTTCCGGGGTAGACAGAGAAGGTAGCTAATTAGAACGTCTCTAATTTATTGAGAATATGTAGAGATGCACTTTAATTAAAGTTTTCTTAGTTCGTTCCCACGTTAGGATGCGTTAATTTGATGCTGTGTTTGAACGGGGAGAGTAACTGTAGCGAGTATTCAACTCGAGTTTATTATACCACGAGTGCAATAAGCATGTCTTTTTGACACTACCTTATTATAACCGCTCATAAGATTTATTCTCATGCATTTTCCCAACACCTAAAATGTTGCATGTCCAAGTTATATAACTTAATTTTGTTATGTAATAAGGGAAGCTTATTAAAGTCGAACAAAATAAACATTATCGGCTTCTGAAGCTGTGAAAGTCCAACGAAGAAAGTTAATCGACACTTAAGCACGCACTTAACGTCGATAACTTGGTGATTTACTTACTTCACGAAGTTAGTATAAATCTGGGCAAGTAGGTACTAACAAACCCACATAATAATTTCTAACATGTCAAGTCGCATTCAAGTTAATCATTCGCTCATTTTATTCAGATTTAGACTTCAGTTAGGTCATGGAGAAATAATTGTCTACCATTTAAAAATAAATGCAAAAATACACCTTTCAAAACAGTAATGTCTAATGCAATTTAGACCTTGTAATGTTGGACTTAACATTTAGTTTTAATTTATAACCAGTTACTAATACCAAGGGTTCTAATGTGTGAATATACCTATGAGTGCTGGAATATAATATAATTAAGATAAAATCAAAGGCTTGGTTCTTGTGTAAATTAAATTTTAGAGCCTTAACTTAAATAATGTATCTGCATGCTTAGGTACTAAATGGCAATATTTCCATAATTATTAAAACTGAATATGTACTTACATAGTCAATAAAATATTTTCTTTAAAATAATATGGTGTTTGTTTAAAAAAACTACATACTTATCACCATTCTGAGTCATAATAAAATTAAGTATTTAAATAACTGTATTTCATAGGCTAAGCTAAAGAAGACATAAAAATTAAGCTTTCTATTTATATCCAAGAAAATACATTTTAATATTAATTTCAAACCCGCTGTGTGGGAACTTCATTACAGTATAACCTCTCTAACTCAATCATAAAATGAAGCACACGCAACAATTTAACGCAGGAACAAATTGCTAATGTACACTAAAACTAGATACTAACCGAGTATAATTACTTTTAATGTCGTAATTAGCTTCTGGATTGAATACTGAATTATTATCGTTAAACTATGACTACAACAAAGTTGTGTCACTTAAACGGTGCATAATTTTTACTTTCTCAGCTTTCTCAAACTATGTTAAAGTCGGCTTCCTCTGCATCACCAAAAAAATCTAATCAGTCCGTCAGATAGATTTCCAAAAAATTAGGGATACGTCTTTTTTCTTTTTTCACGTAAACAAAAGATGAAGACGATACAGTACTTCGAAAAGTCGTGTAAAGTCGTGTGACGTCACAAGGTTAGTACTTTTTTACTCACAAAGTGACGTCAAAAGCCCCCGCTCATGATCTTTGACACATTTTATTTTTGTAAATTTTCATTTATTTGATTAAACAAAAAACATGTATCCAATATTTTTCGATAATCCAGCAGACGGACCAATCGGATTTGTTTGATGATATACCCTACTGGCACTGGGTAGTAATACGCTTAAGCTTTGGTAAGACTGTATGGTAAACTTTCTGACTATTGACCACCTGTGCTGTAACAATTGTCAAAGATGTCTACAATTAACAGCCGAAAACAACGGCCGTGCTTTTTGATGCACGGAGGAAACTTACTGGTCACCCATCCTCGGACCAGCCTAAGCAAGCGCTGCTACACCTAAAGATTGACCTCTTAGTGACTGCTACTATTTAGCCACGGGCTCCTCCAGATGATAAAACTAATGAATGACCAATAAAAATACATACATAAAATATTGTCATCATTGCAAATATTATGTATTCTGTTATTATACTACACAGTAGGACACATCTGCCCATCCTTGGCCATTTCACGCAAAAAGGGCAATAACAATAATCATTTCTTCGCTTAGTAACTCGATATGCAGTACACTAGCCTCCATCCGAACAAAGCATCGTTTAAACAGAGCATCAAAAATCAAAGTAGGTAGTTCACTGTTATTTTACCCTACACTTGAGAGCACTGTCAAAATTATAGTGACCTTTAAATTCATCGCAATAAGGTTGTTGTTAGGTTGCTACCACAGACAACTCTGCCAAAATGATACTGATCTTTAATCTTGTAATCATAAGGTTGCTCTTGGACTGCACCTGTCAGGCGTAACAACTGCGAAGGAACTATAAAGTCGCATCAAAATGCATTCGTTGATAAGTGCACGACTACCCACGCGCTGTCAACTTTTTGTGTTTTGACAGCAAAGTACACGATCACAGCATGATATAGAATGCTTTTGTAAATAAACACGTTTTTTTCATGAGTGTACCGTGAATGAGTTACTTTGGGCGAGGTATTAAAAAAAGAGGATGTAGATAATTTGATATTTATGTTAAAGAGTTATTGAATAATCGACTCATGCTATGAGAAGTTCCCAAATAATAAATTAGATACAGATAATTATGATAAAAAAGTCTATGTGAATGTGGGTAATGGAAAAGATAGCAATGAAAATATAGTTTCATCGAGGCAAGATGAACCCTAACTTCTAGAGCGCAAATGGTCAGAGGGCAATCTCTTACGAAGCGTTTCATATTTCTAGCAGTGAGCAGGGCACATTGCTTGCAAAACGGATGAGACGCTGCGTTGGGGGGCCTCCCACTAGGTGGACCGATGACCTGGTGAAGGTTGCGGGGACCCGCTGGATGCGAGACGCACGGGACCGGTCAATGTGGCGACACCTGGGGGAGGCCCATATCCAGCAGTGGACGTCTTTTTTCTGAAATGACGATGATGATAAAGAGGCTCTCTGTCTGTCTAGTAAACAGTGATAGGCGTCCTTAATGCTAAAAATCAAAATCGTCTATCGCAAATCCCATGACCAAACTCAGCATATACCTTTTTCAGCCAGTCACAATCCAATCCACAAATCTAATTCAATATTTCATTGCTATAATTTCAATAAAATTAATATGGACTGATTGTAATCACAGTAGCAAGCAAAACCAGCTGTTTGAAGCTAGTTAAGAAATCCACCGTTTCACAAAGATGTCTGTGATAAGAAGACCTTGTTTAGCCTAAGTTATGACTTGTCACTTGAAGTTATCACAAAATCTAATGCAGTAAACATGAAGATTATGACATTCACAGTGTCCTAGCCATTTTGCTAGTTTAGGTTATACAGGGTGTTTGGAAGGGAGCTGTACATACGCCTAGGGTAGAAACTAGGGATAGTCTGCTACCTACCCCCGCCCATTATATTGACCTTGGCCTCAAGGTTTTTTTTTTATTTATTATTATTTTTTATTTGACTTTTTGACTAAAACTACCTGTAGCTCAAAATCTATCCATGGGACCGGTCGGCTAATGGTCTTGTTTTAATCGTTAGAGTCTTAGGGTCTTGCAAAAAATTATTTTACACCAGAAAATTGTGGAGAAGAAAAGTTATGGGGCCTGAAGTACCGTAGTAAGGTAAAGAAATAATTTTAAATTAAAAAAAAACCTTGAGGCCAAGGTCAATATAATGGGCGGGGGTAGGTAGCAGACTATCCCTAGTTTCTACCCTAGGCGTATGTACAGCTCCCTTCCAAACACCCTGTAGAATAAGCTTATTATGACATTATAGTAACCGGTTGTTTTCTTCATAAGAAGCTATGATTGGAACGCTTAGCTTAGCTGTCTGACTTTGCTGACCGGCTTTCTAGAGAAAATAGACTAAATGTAAATGGTATGTTAAAACTTGCAACTATCGTGCGTGTATGACATCTTATATGTATAAAGGTGGACGAGGCAAAAGTAGTATAATTTATAAGGATTGTTACAATTACATACATACATAAACTTACGCCTTTTTTTCATGGTGGTAGGCAGAGACCACTAACGACACCTGCTCTGATCCTTACACACACCTTTTGCCTCGTCCACGCTGATTCATCTGATCAAAGTTCTCGGTACCTACTAATAAAACTACATTTTAACGCACTACACCTACCTACATATCTTAGAATAAAAAAAATGGAAGACGTGACATCTACCAACCCGCACTGGGCTCACGTGGCGGATCAGTCCCTGCAGTGAGAACATTATAGGCTGATGATGATGATGTTGACTCCGAAAATTGTATCAACCACCATTTCAATCGGTAAAGTAGCAGTTACTGAATTGAAGAAATGTTACTTTGCATAAAATACGTACATTAAGTACTGAGGAGCTCGTGGCTTAACAAGAACTGCCACTCGGGTCGATCTTTAGGTTAAGCTGCGCTTGCCTAGGTCGATCTGTGGATGGGTGACCGCCCATTACATACCGAGTTTCCTCCGTGCCTCGGAAAGCACGTTAAGCTGTTGGTCCCGGGTGCCATATATAGATCTTTGGCAGTCGTTACGGGTAGTCAGTGACCTGAAATTCTGACATCCAGTCTTACCAAAGGGTATCGTATTACCTAGTATTAACTGGGTTGTGGAGGTCAGATAGGCAGTCGCTCCATGTAAAATACTGGTATTCAGCTGCATCCGGTTAGACTGGAAGCCGACCCCAATATAGTTGGGGAAAGGCTAGGCAGATGACGTACATTAATTACTGGAAACTGACCCTAACACAGTTGGTTAAGAATTCCACATGACCATTATAATTAACCGGTTGACATTGCCCGTAGATTATGTACGCGCATGTATATAAATGTATGTGTTATTATTATTTTAATGGCTAGATATGACTCATAGTTAAATGTATGACCGTTTTATTTAATAAATATCCCTTTTTGTACTGAGAATGAATGAGTTTTGCTTGCTGAATGAGGACTGGTAGATTCAGTATTAATTCCAGGTTGTTTTCGCGATGCTTTTAAAACAGAAGTGATTAAATTAACAAGGGGGAAACCAAGTCTACTTCGAGCCACTAGTTCGGCGCTTTCTGTAGCGTCCATAAGTTCATGTCATGAAAAAACAACAGGATATGCAAGACACGATATTAAATTCCCCATCGTTTGTGGAACAGCACCACATTAACACTCCAGAGCAGAGTATTTAATTATTACAATAGGGATGGATACTGATTAAAAAAAAAAAATATTCTAATTAGTCCGTCTGTTAGATTATCGAAAAATATTGGATACGTATTTTTTTTGTTTTATCACATCAATAAGAAATGACGAAGATAAAACGCGTCAAAGATTTGAATGGGGGGTTGTGACGTCAAACACCGGTAAAGAATGTCATACTTATGTCTTAGAAAATGACGTCACATGAGTTTTCAAAGCACTGTATCGTCTTCATTCTTTGTTTACGTGAATAAAGAAAAAATACGTGTCCAATATTTTTTGGAAATCTATCTGACGGACTTATTAGATTTTTTTTGTTTACTACCCTATTATTTGGTAGATAGTTTAACAAGGATTCAATTCATCAACAGCCTATAAATGTTCCCACTGCTGGGATACAGGCCTCCTCTCTTTGAGAGGGAATGGGCTATAATCTACCACGCGGGCCCAGTGCGGATTGGTAGATGTCACATGTCTTCGATTTTTTTTTGGTTCTAAGACATGCCGGTTTCCTCACGATGTTTTCCTTCACCGTTTTGAGAGCAGCGGTGATGAAATAAATTACACAAAGTAATGTGCCTGCCTGGATTCGAACCCACGACCTACTGTTCGTAAGTCGGGGCCGCCACCACTGGGCCACCGCTGCTCTCCAGGATTCAATTAAATTGTATTAATTTATCTGCCGAAACGGAACCTAAATCTAACACAAAACAGCTAGCAATCCAGGAACTTGTCAAGCCTTAACATCTTGTAACCGGTTCATCAGTAGATCTTAACAATTTAACCGACCCTTTTAACTTAAACCGCAGTTCTAAACTTGAACGTTCAGCATAACTTTTATTTATTGCATAGAGTACAGAGCTGCAGTTAAACTTTATGGTTTAAAGACAAAAGGGTTAAAATGTTGAAAGTTTAATATTAATTAGTGTGCTTGTGTGGTCTTGAATTGAAATAGACCACCGCTTTTTAACCGACTCAAAAAAGGAGCAGGTTCTCAATTCGACTGTGTTTGTTTTGTATACGTATGTTACCTCATTTCTCCGTAATTTATGAATCAATTTGAATTATTATTTTTTAATGAAAGGATACGCTTCCCAATTGTTCCCATAGATAATAGTCACGGAAGATACCCCGTATGTGACGGTATAAGTTTAGTGTTTAAATAGTTTTGAGTCAGAGTGAGGTAGTCATAGCTAGCTAATCCAATATTATTACATCTGGCTTGAATTGCCACCGACCCATTTCGATGTTGAATTAAGACGTAAACCACGAACAATGACGTCTAGCAAATCTGAATTGTCATTGTATACCAACCAGAGAACACATAACTCCTAAAATATACACACCACAGACACGAATATTCGTCTATAATATACTAATAATAATTTATATTTTACGAACTTTGTATGTTTGTTCACACGGAGACATAATTATGAAGCTATAAAATTCCAGTATAACATGGCCTCGGTTTGTATAGATTTGTAGATCTTGTATTTTATTTGCACACACACAATTTCAATTGCAGGGCGGTTATGGAAGTGAGCGAACTGAGATCCCGACTTACCCTGCGAACCGGCTTTTAGGAAAACTTGAATGCAAGAGCGAGCGAAGCGAGCTCGGGAATTGGGGCACTCCGACTCGGACAGGTTAGGTTAGAAGGGGATGGCGGGGTCAAGTTCATACTTCTCTCTTACTCGTCATCTCATCAGACATCTCCTTTCTTGCCGTGATCATAAATCAGCCTATAATATCCCCACTGCTAGGACACAGAACTCCTCTCTAGTGCGGGTTGGGAGATGTCACATATCATCGAATGTTTGGTTCTTAGACTTGTTTCCTCAAAATGTTTTCCTTCACCGTTTTGAGAGCAGTGGTGATGAAATAAATTACACAAAGAAAGACGTCTGCCTGGGTTCGAAGTCGAACCCAGGCAGACTGCTTGTGAGTCAGATCCGCCATCACTAGACCACCACTGCTTGCCGTAATATTCAACCAAAACCCAAGCGAAGTCGTGGGCTAGAGCTAGTAATGAAAACATAATCACTCCAACATCAGATACCTCATGATTTCCATATGCAATTGTTGTCGGCTCTGCGCTCGCGCAGCGGCATAAATCTTCACCGCTCTATAGATTCGTAGATCATTGAGACAGCGAGTGATCTATGATCGTTCGGAGATTTTCATCTGTCAAAAAGTATAGAGTATCTAGGTGTTTGTGGTTGAAATTGAGGTGAGCAGACTAGTGGGTTTAGTGACATAGTTTGAGTTCAAGTGTCCCTATATAATCTCGTGTTAATGCAGAATGCATATAAATGCAGTATGAAGTTGAATAAAAGCGTCCAAGTCTACTTAATAACCGTTTAAACATAGTTAAATATAGTATGCGTGTCACTTAAGCTACCAATTTCCCATGGAAGGGCCTGTGGGACTCTTCGAATTTTCGAAAAAGATACTGCGACCCGGAATACGAAGGAATAAGAAGGAACATGGGTGGGTTTTAGTCAGTAAAAGTCTGACAGTTCCTTCCGCTCCACCTAGAGAAAGAAAAAAAGAAACATAACGAGCATACAAAGAGTCATACTTACAGGAAAAAGAGGTCATTGAGGTCATTGCGGGGTTGAGGTCATTTGATGATTTCAAACTCAAAACTAAAGGCTTCTTTAGGAATGTGGCTCAGAGACGAATTTTAAATTGATATTTTGTATCATCTTGCTAATTAAAATTGATAGTCAGAGTCAGGTCTATGCCTTTACTTAAAATAACTTGTTGACAGATTATAAATAAGCTTCTGAAAAACAGTCACTTAAATTCTACTAGTAATACAGAATACTGATGTTCTTTTCTCATTTGTTTAGGTACCAGTACCGTAGTGGAAACTCGTCTGCGTTCGTGAGTTATAGATGATATTAAACTAATGAAAACCAATGTAACAATACTAAATAACATAGGGGAAATGGTCTAATATCAAAGCTTTACTCACTTCTAATTTTATAAAGTAATCATTATACGGTTGTTTAAAATAAAGATGGACCTATGACAGCAATGATATAAGGCAACAGGACGTATAGTTCCTCAATACTCCATAGAAAACAGAGAATTGCGATTCTACGGCCTGTTAGCTGTTGTTGTCGGGTTATCTATATCCTCTTATGTCGTAGATAACAGCAAGGCTTCAAATACATCTCGACTCAAAGTAATTACTATGTATTTTATTTTTAAAGGAGCCGACTACAATTAAATTAGAAAACAAAGTAGGTAAGTACTTTATAAGATCACACAATCGTTGTTCCTACCAAATAAAAAGTTTAAAAGAAACCTTAATCAACCTTGTTCATCAAGTAAAGTTATCAAACAACCACAAAACACATCACATTTCTAATCAACATGGTCGTCATTAACACATCTAAATATAAACAAAGCGTACACGTTGATGAGACCATCATAACCCATCATAATTACCCCATCAGATCATATAAAAAAATGTAAAGATGCGGCCATATCAATGTCACTTTTTACATAACTCCGGACCGACTGCGACGGTCGCGAGCCTGTGCCTCACGAGGCTTGTTCTCTGTTCCCACTGTGCGTACCCAAACTGCTCGATATGCGCCCACAACCCAGGCGATGAATCTGCTTAACGCCTTGATTGCACAGGAACCGGATATAAATCTGTTTATGAGTAGTAATAAAGCTATGCTTAATTATTGCATACGATTTTTAAGTTGGTGTGTGCGATGTTGACTTGCTGCACTTGTTGGTGCAAACTGTAAGTGTACCTGCTTAAATAAATAAATAACATAACCCCTCAAGTTTTAGGCAGAGGTGTACCCTATATTATAGTTTTCCCACATCGTACCCAAGACCTCACACTCAGTAACCGCGATCCGTAATCACTAGACAAAAGATCGTGGGTTCGATTCGGTGGAGCATAATGTTAGTGGCTTTTCCATCAGGCGTTTTCTCAACAGCAGCAACGGACTCCGAATTTGTATCCAGTTGATGGCAATAGGCGCCAGCCTATTACAACTGGCAAAATGTAGATGTACAGTCAGCATCAGAAGTAGCTTAACATTTCGGAATTTTAATTACTTGTGTACAGGATTCTAGGTACTATTGTTAATGTTTCAGAAGATTTATTCTTTAAAATATTTCTTAATCTTCAATGACTTGTTAGTAACGAGTAATATCTAACAAGTTTTTATTAAAAAAACCTTCTTGGTAAGTCTGGGTAGTGTTAATCTACTTCTGATGCTGACTGTACTATGATTTGGTACAGCATCATCATCATCATCATCAGCCTATATTGTTCCCACTGCAGTGACTCAGGCCCCCTCTCTAGGAGAAGGATGGGCTATAATCCACCACGCCCAGTCACACGGCCCAGTGCGGATTGGTAGATGTCACATATCTTCGATTTTTGCTTCTAAGATATGCCGGTTTCCTCACAATGTTTTTCTTCACCGTTTTGAGAGCAGCGATGATGAAATAAATTACACAAAGTAATGCCTAGGTTCGAACCCACGACCAACTGTTCGTAAGTCGGGACCGCCACCACTGGGCCACCACTGCTCTTATTGGTCAAAATCAAAATCAAAATCAAAATCAAAACTCATTTATTCAAACTAGGCTGATAGTCAGCACTTTTCGAACGTCAAAATTTACTTTACTTTACTTTACTTATTTACAAGAGACAGTCCCCCAAAACGCCCCCCCTTCGACACTTCCTAGTGTTTTTGCTGGAAAGAAGAAGTGGCGGAACAAACTCCCCAGCACACATCTGTCTGTTAGGTTGGTTAGAAGAACCAGACTCGATACAATAGTAAGGCAAGTATAAAAAAGTATATAATAATAATAAAAAAAAGACATAACATATCAGTAAACTAATCTTGGAGAAAGAACATAAATAAATAACAAACATTGTCTTGTGTTCAACTCAGCGACCAACTGTTCTTATCATTTAAGTAGTCGTTAATGGAATAGTACGCTTTTAAACAAAGATTAGATTTTACTTTGGCTTTAAACGCATTAAATGGCAAGTCTAGAAAAGAAGATGGCAGTTTGTTATAAAATGTTATACCAAGCCCGACGAATGAATTATGAACTTTGTGAAGCCGGTGAAAAGGAGCGCGTAGTTTATGCTTATTTCTAGTGTTAACATGGTACATCACTGCCTAACCCTCCGGAGATTAAAGGCGTTATCATCATGTAATATATTATGTTGTCTGTTTTTAAAACATGAGCAATATATCTTAACATTAAATATAATACTTATAGTACCATCTACCTGCCTGAAAACGTAGCTCCACAAAAATAACTTTGTTGTGGATGTGCCATTACCTCACCACGATCAAACGTTCCCAGACATCATGCTAGCACAAGTGACTAATGTGGTGATCTAGCTGTTAATTGTACCAATTAATTGTATAGACGTTAATGAAGTACGACCCGTAGATCAAGTTATGTATAGTGTTATTCGAATTAGCATTTTTGTATAGTGAATGAGAGAACTCTGGAAAAACTACAAGATGACTTGGCCAATAAGTATCTGCTGTACTCAGAGATTTATGATTACTTAAGCCGTCACTTATTAAAGGTTTTACACACAAAACCTGCACTAAAGTGTCAAAATCTTCCACACTCACTAACTTCCGTACTCAGAGAGCTTTAATGATTACTTAGGCCTTCACTTAGTAAAGGTGTTCACAGTTTTATCATACAAAAGTATGGCAAATCTTCACTAAGTGACGGCTTAAGTAATCATTAAATATATCTGAGTACCGCAGTAAGTGATGGCATAAGTAATCATTTAACGTCTCTGAGTGAGGCAGTAAGAGTAGAAACTTATGACTTTTTATTTGTATAGAGACCGTTTCACAAATCACAACTATGGGGATGTACATCATCGTAAGAGTCCCTCAAATTGAAGTTCTCCAAAATTACTAACACCAACTGCGGTACAACTACTTATGATTGAGTTCGAGTGAAGATTGCACTGGCAGAAATACAGACTGGCATAAAATTCAGATTGGTATAGTATGAGTATTAGATTCTCCTAGATTGAATTCTATACGTTGGTTTCAAAATTAGCCGATTCAAGAAGTTATCAGTTTCATGCGTATGTTTATTTTTATATTCGACTATAGTTTCCATTTAACCATTAAAATCCAGATTAGTCATGCTAAGACGGTTGATTTGATCCGGTAGACCTACTATTAGTTTAACAACACTTTAATTTATTTTTCTACGAATCCTTAAATGGCAAAACTATTAATATGTAGTTTTAGGTGCTAGAATCTTTTAGCTCATTCTACAAATATTTCTACCAAATCCTCATAGATAAGCCATTGTCATCTCAATCAGAGATCGTACTAATACATCACGCACGGCACAAATCCAAATTCCATCTCCATGGCTGAATGTTGGCTACAGATAAATTCTTATTTAAGTATTTATTTTACTATTATATTTATCTACACACAGTAGACAACACAGAAAAATAACAAAATTATCATTTGAGTACAAAGGTACTGCTTATTTATCAAGAAATGTCTTGCCAGTAGACCTGCAAAAGGTGAAATGAAAAATGAAATGTAGACTATAGTGTGTCGCCGAAAGTGAAGCGGAAAAGAATTATGTGATTATGTGTCGTATTTCTTAATAGAAAAACGCAATAACAATTCGTCCGACACAGGAATTGAATAATCAGTCAATTGCGTCCACATTGCGCATTACTATGTGTAATTTATTTCATCACCACTGCTCTCAAAACGGTGAAGGAAAACATCGTGATGAACCAAAAAAGCCAAGTCATGTGGCATCCCTCTTCTAGAGAGGAGGCCTGAGTCGCTGCAGACCAAAGAGGCAATCACAGATCAACAAAAGTGAAATCTTAGTAGTAAAGGGGATGATAGTAGTGGAGAGAGCTACTGTATTACACCGGTTCTTTCCTGGGGATATGCCGAGTAAAACCTTTAATTGAATAATAAATATTTTATTATGTATGGTAACAGTTTTATGTTAATTAAAGCGGGAAAACTAGAAAGGTAAATGGTATGACCATATTATACCAGAAGAGAGTATTTCACGAAAAAAATCTAATTAGTCCGTCAGATAGATTTCCATAAAATAATGGACACGTATTTTTTCCTTTATTACGTAAACAAAAGATGAAGACGATACAGTGATTCGAAAAGTCGTGTCAAGTCGTGTGACGTCTTATTATTTTTTATTAATTTGATTTTTTTGATAGAAAACCCTATTGTTTCAAATTATTTTGTACTTGAGTACTAGGATCTCATACATTTCTGATAAAACATTCATCATCATTTTCTGTCTTTATCCCAATTTATTTGTGGTATTGCTCGTCATCTCAGCAGTCCCCACACCCTTTACATAGTCCATCCATCGTTTCTTCCTCTGCTCTTATTTCAGCAAAACCAAAAGTGTGAGTGTATGTTTGTTACTTCTTCACGCAAAAACTGCTGCACGGATTTGGATGAAATTTGGTACACATATAGTTTATAACCTGGATTAACAAATAGGATAGTTTTTATCCCGATTTATATTCCCGTGGGTTGTAGCGGGTGAAGCCGCTGGCAACAGCTAGTAAAACATAAAATCGAAAAACGAGTGATGATTTAAATTGTCAAAATGCTCCTAAATCTGTAGGTATACGAATTAGGCTAATAATAAATGCTAAAAACCCAATAACATATTGGCCTGCCTGACAGTCATCGACCTGGCAATAACACAGCAACATTTACCTGTAGGAGGCAAAGTATTTATCGCTCTAAGAAAGCAATCCCATAAACTAAGCAATAAACTTCTAAAACTATACCATTATACAATTGTACCGGATGTACCTAAGACCTGCTATCAGTAGAAAACAGTTAAGAATTTATAGAAACTGGAGTGGCAGGAAATTGGTTTAGGAGACTTGAATTTATCATTTTAGTTCTGTATTAAGATTTGCAATCGGTCTGTTCCTTCAGAAATTCTACTTGTTTTCGATGCTTTGAGTTAGTGCACTATTGGAGATTCAATTCTCGATGCTGAGACAAACGCTGAAAATCCAGAAATACAATTTTATTTCGATATTCATTGCGGTAAAACGAATGTCAAACCACAAACAAAATATACGAGTATATAACAGAATATGAGAACTTTCTATCTAGGATTAAGTTACCTATCTGTTTACACCATGAAAAGAATCAGGCTTGCAGATAAAACATAAAAATACCCAAATAAAGCTGTTTATCAACGGATAATGGTTTTAGTTCTTAGAACTTCATGTTTACCTAGTAAAATATTTCAAGTATTATAACATTCGGACATAGATAGCCCCAATCGGATTTCAAGGCAAGACAAAATTGTTAATAATTGGCGCAATCGTTCCGTTTATTAAATCATATAAAACTGAGTCAAAGTCTTAAATTCAATCGACACTAATTATAAGCACTTTGTTATGTGAATTATGAAGGTGTTGATCTACTTTTCAAATTGGTGCCTTCCCGACGTGGATGCAGGTTATTCGAAAGAGATACCGCGGCCTCGGCACAAAAGCTAAAAAGGAACATGGGTGGTGTTCAGTCAGTAGAAGTCTGACACGCTCCACTCTGCACAGAGCGGGAGAAGTTATTTTATGATTTCCCACACCTCGAATAAAAAGGGTTGTGCTTTATCGAGCACAGAATCGCATTTTTAAATGTTTTAATTCTTATGCCTAAGAAGGGACCAGAAACTCTAATACATTTATACACCGAAATATTGGCATCAACATTGGAACATAATCATTCGATGCAGTTTATTCAAATATTGTGAAGCACATGTTGAAAGATCTAAATCCTATTTATGAGAAGACTAAAGTCTTAATACAAATGATATACATGACAGAAATGTATGTACACCTTGAACTATTTTATATTCTGAATATAACTGTAGGAGGTCCAGCGTTGGTAGAATGTAGGAAGCCCATGTGAACAATATAAATTAATACTCCAAATGCGAGACTGAGAAGGTAACACAGATAAGTTTTAGTGGTGAGTAGGTAGAGCAATGGCGGTGATAAAATTGCTTTAAATGATCCCGGATTGAAAATAAATTAATCAAGCCACGTAAGAGAACCCAATGACCTCGACCTGATTCCAACTACTATTATGGTTCCTAAAACCTGATACGGAACACTAAAGCCATAATATATCGCTATCTTATCACGCGAAATTCTAAGAAAAACGCACGACAAAACGCAACGCACCAAATAGTCTCACTAACCTAAAATCTAAAGGAAATTGATCCAAAATAAGTCTAACACAAAACATAATAACGCTGTCTGGCTCTCATAGACGCGTCTAACAAAAAACCGTTAACGACTAAGAAATTGATGAGTTCTCTTAGAGAAAATTACTTTAATGTTCCCACTGAGGCGTGACCTAAAACCCGTTTGAATACAAGTTACACATGTAACTTGATCAACCCTAAAATCTTCTGCATTGATACTATCATCTTAATGGCGAAAGGGATAAAGAACAGATTCGTGTGATAAGTTAATGAAGATGATGGCAAATGTAAAATGTGACAGCAGTTGCAAATGATTTTTTACCTTTAGCCGATTTGCGTGAGTCAGCGTCCGTTTTGCCAGACATGCCTTATACCAAGGCACTTATGTGGAAACCAAATTATCGTTTACTATACGAGCGGTGTGTAAAATTCCATGGTGTTTGAATGATACAATGTGGAATGCGAGATATCGTGGTAGACGGAGTGAAAACAATTGACTCCTCAAATAATTGACATGCCGAACTACTGTAGGCCCCACGGAGTTTTTGTTTGATCATGGCTGAAAATAGACATATTATTGTATAGCCTAAACCATATATCTAGACCAAAAGTACTCACACATGTCAGTTTAGTCGCGTTGGTCTTAAAATACGAAGACCGTTAAAAATTTACTATTTACACTAAAACATTTCAATGACACGAGTAATATGTCTGTGCCAATTTCGAAGTCAACTTAACAAAAGCTGTGGATGAAGAACACGAGCTAGAAGCAGATACATTTGTGAACCAACTCAATCTAGATATCCCTAGTATTTCTATGAATCCTGTAATAGACACAAACATGACATCACTGACACTTCAAGCACTAACGCTAAGTACAATGGCCCCACTTGAAACTTGAGGCCACGTGTGGCAAAAGAAACGACTGTTTAAGATAACAATGATATAAAAAAACGTATTTCATAAGACAACAACAGAACTGGTTGTTCTGGAATATTTAAAACTGTATCACTTCCTCTTTTATGGAGTAATAAAATGTTTTATAACATTTCGCTACATGATTGTTAGAGATATTATTTAAAATAGAGATGATAGGAAATAATTACTTAGTCTTAAAGATTGTTATAAAGAATATTAATTTATTAATACGAAGTGTGTCATTATCATTATATTATACTATCAAGTTATAGCTTTTAGTACACTACAAGACATAAATTTTAGCAGAACCAGGAGAGATGGTATATCCGATTACTAACAAGATAATAAGGCAGGTTGACTAATCGTTTGCATATGTGCAAGAAACTTTAAACCGGAACAAAAATTTTAATGATTTCTTCACTCTGTCTTTTGTATGATGATTAGTCGTATTAGCAACAGATAAGAATTAAAGTAATAGAATAAGTGTGTCTGTTTCGATTCTATAACCTCGTAGATCTTTGACTGGATTAATCAGTGTTGATACTATTTCTTGAAACAAATTGAGTATAATAATCGTTGAACTAACGTTTAATTCAGTGAAACATGTTTTAGCGTTAGAAGACGTATTGTAGACGTAGGCCACTGCAACAACTTTTCAAAATTCTTTATTTCTGCTGATTGCTCAGGATATAAAAATATTTAATCAATAAAACAAGTCATGAAATGTTACTACTCTGACCAGATTCAGTCATCTTCATTCTTCTCCCAAAACCATATTCTTACATAACCCAAAAGAATAGCCACTTAAAGTAATTTGATAACTTAATAAATGTCATGTCTCATTCCGTTTAAATCACAAATTTTTAATATGGAGAAAATTACAGATGTCGAGCCAAATTAATATAAAAACAGTGAATTTAAAACGAAGATACATGGCCTGACAGATTTACCGAGCTATGCTATGGTGCGTTTGGAAGTTGGGACCAAAAGATTGAAGTTTATCGTAGGAGTCAAACTGGTCGTTGAATTTATTGGAGTGTTTCTTGGACAAATCGACGTGTAAACTGAATAATCATTGCCTGATATAGTCTGGATTTTGACTGACGATTGACGGTTGTTGAATGATAATTGTGTCTCGTTCAAATCCGCATTTAATTGAATACTGTCGGCATTTCATCTACTCTTTCAAAGAGATCATCTAAGCTTTTTGAATAGTGATTCTATTGTATTACTGTCTCTGTTTATTACGAGTATTACTATCCTTTGAGCAATCTTCTGTGGTTTCTTTGTAAACCTTTCTTTACTTTCGTCCAAATCCCAGAGATGGGAACTTCAACTACAGACGGGGACCGTAGTAATCCATCACGCGGGCTCAATATGTGCATCATGTTTCGATGTTTTGGTCCTCGAACATACCAGTTTCCTCACGATGTTTTTCAACACTATTATAAGAGTTCAACCCGTGGATTGGCTAGTCAAAATTATTAGGACTATTATTATATCGGCTTTCACAATGGGCTCTTATGCAAGTTACGGAAATGATAGCCAATATACCATCTTCTACAAAATATTCAATTAAAACGGTGACATGGCAAATAAATGGCTCACTTTAATTAAATGACATCAAGGAATATATCAGACTGGTCAGCATCGTGTTGAAACTCGTGATCAATGGGATGTTGGTAGAGACAACATTCATTAAAAAAACGGATAAATATACATGTCACTATGGATTCAACTTATCTATATTTTACAACATTTGTTAATATCTCCATTCATCATCATCACTGATGTATTTGTAATGAATTATCAGATCATCGAGCTACTCCATTGCTGCTTTAAGCAAAAGGAATTTGCCACATTCCTTTACCTCAGACATCCCCCATTTACTTACGCTGCGGCAGAATGTATGGAATCAGTTTTAAAGCCTTGCAAACTTTAAAGTGCTTCAATCTACAATGTTGTATTAAAAATGACCATATTCTTTTATGTATCATAAAGCGCATTCACAATTTAGTACTGATACTAAAGTATAATCTCAAAGCTTATGTTCGAGTATATAAAAAGAAACCATTATGATCCTAGGCGAAGGCTAGCCACCATTTATTTATGTATACTATCTTATCTTCAAAGCGGTTCTAAAGCCGCACCTCACACTTTTTTAAAAAGTAATGTTGCGATAAAAACACTTTCGCATTTTAGAAAAAGTATCCATTATGTCACGTACTCTTATATCAACGGTTCCATAAATTATTTTTAACTTGCTTCATTAACCTGCATATCGTCATAAACACGTTTTCGCCTGTCACAACATATGGGAAGTATTTTTGGAAAAGGTCAGAAAAGGAAAGCAAGCATGAGCGCCTTAAGCAGGCAGACACGTAAAACGTAAAACTCACTCGACGAAAATTGTTTACACGCACATCGTTTTAAAGTGACCAATTCAATTAATTGACGCCGGATTTAATCCTGTTAATTTGAGAGGTAGAAAAAAACTAATTTTGCCCACAATGCTCAGACGGCAAAGAAAATAAAAAGTTGTAAAAGAGCTTGCGGTATGCGCATGCGACGCTCAATCTTCTCGTAATGTCATTTGTCGATGGAATCAGGACGCCGAGCCAGCTTTAATGTATGGTAGAAAGAGATGGAACATACCACCATCTCACCACCCCAGCTCGTGAGGCAACATTCGTATTTAATTACTTCGTTTACAGACACTTGATTTACGAATCGCTTAATTTGAAAGTGTTGATTTAAGTTTTGATGAGAGAGCCTGATTTTCCAGAAGTTATAATGACACCCACGTATAAATCAGTTTTGTTTTTAACTGAACCGCCCGGAACATAAAAAAATGTGACGACATAAAGATATTTATGACAAAGAACATTCATTTTTCGAAAAATATAAATACATGACATATGAAGCGAGGAAACATTAGTACAATGTTTAACATCATAAAAACTCAGTCATTTACTGTCGCTCCATAATTTCATTTAAATTCCGACACAACATCCTCATTCAATATAATTGGTGATAACAGTCCGGTGCGGCGGCGTACAGTACAAATTATATTATTATCCTGAGCTAGAATAACTTCAAGGGTCGTTAATGTGTAAATCGATTGCCTCGCATGGAGCGCCATGCACTGTCGCATACTAATCGATGAACACAACTAGCGTTATAATCAAAACAATATTAACATTCCTCATTCTTGTTGCAGACTTGGCTGCTATACGTCAGCTCCTGGAGAGCGAGACAGGAGGCACTACCTGTCCCAGCTGTAACATGCCCTTTGACAAGGGCAAGAAGAGGAAACTGATCGACACTTGCGGGCATGAGCGGTGCTACTCGTGCATGTTCAGGAACGAGGCTTGTCCGTCGTGCGCGAGGAACAACCAGGCCCAGAGACGGCCGGCCATGGAGAGGTATACGCCGTCGCCGCAGCGGCAGGAGCCTGACTGGCAGTCGCCGCACCGGTTGCCGAAACCACCGAAGCAACCCTCGAACTTAGCACAGAGTTGTCCAACACCACCGCACACCAGGAGAAGATTCTTCCTGAGCCCCAAATCGTTGCGCAGTCCGTTCGGGCAGCGCGCGCGCCACTCGCACGACAACCACGTGCCTCTCTCCGGTAAGTCGCACGCACTTACATTACCATACCCGTGGGCTTGCGCGTGGAGCCGCGGATTTGCATCGTTGCACAAGCGGCTGCGCACGCAAGCTACACTTCATTGATGCCTTCTTCGGCAACGTTGAAATCTCATTCACAAGCAGGCCGCGTAGCACCTCTCACTGCGATGGCCTGTTTTATGAGCTTTACGAAAACTGCGAGGATCCGCTGCGCAGTAAATAACCGTGAGCGACAGTTGCGACATGCGCCCACGCCGCGCCGCCGGATGTACGTAGGGGTTCCTTAAAGGACCGGTTGTCTGTCTACTGTATTTATTAGTTAAAGTATAATTCCGTACTTTTGCAACGCTGCCCGCGCAGACTGCGGGCCGGCTGTGAACATTATCTCTGTATCTGTTACATTTTCCATTTCCATTAATTATATCATTCCAGTCGGCCAGATTTCTTGGGTAATTGAAATATACACTTCGTTCACAGCTGTGAGTTTCATAATAAACTATTAGTATCAATTCGCCACGGCCCTTGCCCCTTCACGTTTGTACTTAATCTGTCGATAGCTAACATTTCTATCTGTCGATATGAATAATTGTATCTTTTACAATTTGTAATGGTGTGTTAATGTGGCGAGGTGCAATTAATTGTTTATCGCGGTTCGATTGAGATCACACAAGAGAAATTTTAATTTATGACAGTGTTGATGGATGGTGAGAGAAATAAGAATGTTCTTCAACTGGGTGCTCCTACAGGGTTGCCGGAAGAAGGTCCTCGGAACGCAGCGTGGCACAGCCTGGTGTTCAATAAGATCAGGTCGCTGTGGTCCACACACTCCTCAGTGCCGCAAGGACTCAATCAACTGACAGGCACGAAGTCTTAATTTTGCATTGGAATGTGGATTATACCGATGTTGCTCATTTAATTGCAAATGGCTTAAGAATTGATTATTCCTCTATAACGTCGTAATCGTAAAGTTTTCAACCTGATTTCTGGAAATGATTTGGATTCTATAGTGTTGGGCACACAGCGCATAATTTAGACTGTTCATTTCCTGGAGTTGTATCAATAGTTGCATCGATTAGTGTTGTACCTAGGTATCGATAGTTGCGGTAAACGAACACATCGGTATTCGGTCCACATTCTCGGCCCTAGCACGGTCGTCGTCTGATTTTTGCACACCTTATTGCCTGTTCGCATCGCTCCGTCCATTTGACACATAGCTTTACCAGTTTTGTGTTACCATTGTTTATTTGCATTTTGTGTGGTTCTTCAGTTTGTTTTTTTATTATTTACAATTGTAACGCTTGAACGGTTTTGTGTTATTTGAATAATTTCATTTGTAAATAGGTTTATATGTTTTATGCACATTAATGTTATGCTTACTTTTAAGTACCGCACAATTTTTTTATAATTATTAAGTGTGATTAACCGAATATTTTTAAATCGATTCATTGATTCGATTTCATAACATCACATTAATCGTTTGAATAAATGTAACATTCACGCATGAATCATATTGATATAGAAAACACGTTGAATGAAGACATGAACAATCGATTCTTTGATCGAGATAAAGAATCAGTGACAAAAGTAACATCGATTTGTGGGCGAGATGTTCTTATCAGATAAATTATGACGTAACATCCATACTCTATACTAATAATATAAATGCGATGGTACCTCCATCTGCTTGGCTGTTTATTGGTCCGTCTGTCTATAACATTGCCACCTCATAACGGTGGAACCGTTTTCGATGTAAATTGGCACATAGAAAAAAATAAACATACCTATCTAAGAGTTAACCATAAGCTGGGTTAGGATATATGACATTTTTATCACGTTGTTTTTGTTTTGATACAACCTACGTTTTCTTGAAATTATTTCCTACCACTAGTCAGGGATCTTATGCCTTGTAAAGATAAATATCAAATAAATTAATAACTGTCTCCCTGGTTTTTTCTCTACAAAGTATGTTGGGATCGACTTCGCGATAAACATCTCAGAAATTATGACTTTTACTAAAATAATATGGACGTTTTATAGCGCAATTACAAGAGAAAAGGAATAGACAATAAACACAATGTAAACGATATCTCATTAAACGTACCGTTATAAACAAGAAGGAGTGTTTTTTTATGATTTACTAAGGAAAGTATGCGTTTTCATTTTCTTGATGGTCGCAAAGTAAATGAAAATACTTTGACTGAATTGTGGGCATTAAATACTTATTTATCTCTAATACGACAAAGTATACAATAATTATGTCAAATCAAATCAAATAATTTATTCGCATAATATGGGTAAAAAGATGGTACATAGTGCATTACATAATACTACAGTAAAGATCCTCATATTAACCATTTCTGGTATGCAAAACTTAAAACTACAGAGGTAGGTAAGTACACATTACATTTTGGACTACATACTAGTTATTATTGCACTGATAAGAACTTAGTAAGGCGCTACACTAATTTTCTATTCTTATAACTAAGGTATTCCTGGGTCGTGTAGAAACATTTATTGACTAACCAGGCGTACAATTTTTTTCCGGAATAATGGAATAGATCTAAGTTCTTTCAGTTCATTAGGCAATTTGTTAAATAATTTAATTGACATCGGGTAACAATTTCTTCTATAGAGATCAGATTTTATGTTCAGCAAGGGAAAACTATTAGGATATCGGGTATTAAAATTACAGTAGTCACCAAAGGATTTGTATAGATACTGATGTGTTTTGACGAAATTACATGATTCAAATATATACACGGATGGTGCTGTTAGTAAATTAAGCTTTTGGAACAATGGTTTGCATGAAGTCAAAGAATCAACATTACAAAGTGCGCGAATGCACTGTTTTTGAGCCAAGAATACTCTATTAAATTCCACGGAGCCACCCCATAATAGAATACCATATCGTAGGTTGCAGGCTACATATCCGTGATAAGCTTGTAAAGCTGTTTTTTGACGGGATATACGCGTGAGACGCCAAAGAGCGTAAACATATTTGTTAATAATTAATTGTAATAGAAGTGTCTACTTGAAAGTATCTAATCAAAAACTACCTAGGTATATTTGTCACCAACTAGCAGATTGATGAGTTCCAGTTTTAAGAGAATGCTGGGGAAATTACAGGTACTTTCAGACTTTGTAACATTGAGTCCGTGTAACGGGCACAAACTGTGCCCCGTAGAAAATGTCCTAAGTGGGCTTAATCTCGAATTTATCGCTCAATCATTGAAGACTCCAACTCAATGTGATATTGCGGTGGTCTAGTGAACGCAAGTGCAAAGGTCTAGGATCTGAGAACGTTTCGAATACCAGATTTTTTTTTAAATTGCGGTCAGCTCTCCATACTATTTTTCCAAACTACTGTAACTTCTGAAAGTCAGAAACAATGGTGGCGAACACCAGAAAACCACTTGATGAAGTCCTAGAGAAACATTTTAACTCTTCTTTGATCCCGCAACGAAATCTACACTAAAATTATTATAAAGAGGAAAGATTTCTTTGTTTGTTTATAACGAATAGGCTCCGAAACTACTGGACCGTTTTGAAAACTTCTTTTGGGAAGCTCGCTATCCCCGGGTGACATAGGCTACTTTTTATCCCTGTATTCCCACGGGAACGGGAACTACGGGGGTGAAACCGCGTGACGTCAGCTAGTTAATCATAATAGCGGTAAGGTAAGAAAAACATAATTTCCACGAATACCAGGCATGGATATACTGACATTCTAACAGGTAATACCGTTTGTTAGAAAAAATATACTGAGAGTCACACATGTTACTGAAAAACTACCGTGGTGCGCCTTTATGTCTCGATGGGCTGGCTTAAACCTATGAAGATGTGTGATGTCATTTGAGATCATTTCAAATCAACGACCCAGTATTACCAGACAACGAAATAACTTAATCCAGTGGGTGCTATGACGCTACGTTTTCGCAACGTAGGCTGTACTGCGCAGGAGTCGCCTTGTCACCAAAAGAAACGACTGAGGGCGGGTCCTTCGTTAAATCGGAACCGGTATTTCTGATCTATATAACTTTGTTAATGTTGGCCTTAGGCTCAAGTTAGTACAGTCAGCAGCATCAATATGTATACACTTAGCAACGTTTAGAAGCTATTTTCGTCTACTGTTTTGATTTCATTTTCAACAAAACGAATGCTTTAGAACCCATATTATCACGAAATAGGTCATATTTCAAAGTTTTAATAGTTATTTCAAGAGATATTTGCGATTGAACTTTGCCAAGTTCATACATATTATTGCTCGTGACTGTACAGTCATGGAATGAAAAGTTTAAGCAAAAATCAAATAAATTACTTTTCGATATCATCATCTTTGTTTATTTTCAAATCTATCTTGGGGTCGGCTTTAGTCTAACTGGACACAGCTGAATACCAGTATTTTACATGAAGCGACCGCCTCTCTCACCTCCTCAATTCAGTTAGTACTGTGCAATACGATTCCCCTTGGTTAGACTAGGTGCCAGACTTTCAGGCCCCTGACTAGGTACATGTAACGATTCTCAAAGATCTACAAATGGCAACCGAGGTTCGCAACCCACTGGAAGCTTGTATTCTCAAGCCATGCCTACAAGCGGCCTTCCGCATCCAGTCTGCCTCCGCCTTTTTAGGTCGTTGGTCTGTTTAGCTGGGCCTACCTACGCAACTTCTACGTATTGCACTCTCAAGGACTCCCTATACTTTAGACTTCGACAAGACCTTGCGGTGTACAACCTTTTCATTCCGCGACTATACGCTATATTTTATGTTCAAAGTACGGCTTCTGTCAATGCAAACGTCTGTATAAGTTAAAGTTAAAGTTATTACAGTGTAGGTGATACCTATTGATTTTATAATGTACTAGCTTTTGTTTCCGCTTTGTCCGTGTGGATGTCGACCAATATCTGTTGGGATATGTGTCAATTCAGCCCCTAAGGGGCATTAAATAGGGGATGGAAGTTTGTTAAAACCTTCATCCCCTATTTAATCAAAATTTTGTAAAAACTTTCATCCCCTATTTAATGCCCCTTAGGGGCTGAATTTCGAAAAAGAATATATACTGAAACCATCCTCGAAAACAGCACGAAAATCGGTGCAGTAGTTTTTGAGTTTATCGCGAACAGACAGACAGATGCAGCGCAGGACTTTTAATATGTTTGTAGTGACTTAGTTATTGGTTAAGACAATAATGGCGTTGTTACTAACTTCATTATTTCAAGTTGTTGGGGATAATCATCAGTTACCGGACCTGTTAGTGATTGGTGTATGTTTATGTCTTTATTAATTGATTCCTTGTTGTCTGTTATACTATTAAGAATTATAGTCGACCGTCAGTTTGCTGTATGCCAGCGGTCATAGAAAAGGTCTTTGAAGTATTTGGCTTACCTTATTTCCGCCATTTTATTTTATTTTGTAATTCGCAGCCATGCATTAAACCTGTTTTAATCAATAGCTGGCTTTACGTGTTTTCACTCAAACAATCCTGCAAGACAACCAAAGTAACAATTTTCTTGACCTAGAAATCGATTTGCTATTTTATCAAACAACACAATTAATATGTTAATTCTTACTCACAATGACAGTTTGAAGCAATATATTTATAATCACTACATAAACAAAGTCCTCCGCCGCGTCTGTCGGTCTGTCTGTTCGCGATAAACTCAAAAACTACTGACCCGATTTTCATGCTGTTTTCACCAATGGATAGAGCGATTCTCGAAGATGGTGTTACTAATTAACTGACATCCACGCCGGCAAAGCGCGGGCTAGTTAAATATAATTAACCGCAATAATAACATAATAATTAAAATCATAGATCACCGTCTGTAAACACAGCAACATCAAAACCCAAACATGTCAGTAACTTGATCACAATATGGTGTTCAACACGGAGGAGACGACGGAAGCAATGTATCATGTGGTACTGAACTTCACGCTTCATTGGCTGAAGGTATGAGCAGGGATTCAGGTAGTGTGAACTTTACTTAAGTTACCATAGCCTTGCAGGAAGATCGGAGATCCTTTCCAACTGTGTTAGGTACATTGGGTTTGTTACAATTGAATGCACATACATTTATATTTTTTTCAGTAAATGAAATCAAACGTTCAATGAATATTTACTGAGACCAGTTACAATTTTTTTATAACTCTATGGCATGGGCATTTTTTACTATATTACTGAGGAAATATTACTTTAAATGACTTGTTTTCATTGTTACTCGGTGAAAATTTCCTAACACATACCACACCGGGGAAACGGTTTGGTTGTGTACTTGTGAGGATTTTGCAACCACTAAAAAAACTGCAGTCGCTTTGGCGAATGGCTCACAAAAACTGCTACATCTGACATTCGAGGCCCATCCAGCGCTGCCCCGTCCGGGCTCCAAATTTCTATGGTGATGTCCGGGCTCACCTGAGACATCGCCACCTACTCATGACCCAAATTCATATGTTATGTGTATCCAACCTGCACCCTTGGCACTGCTCGCTCGAACAGGTTGCTCAACAACAACGTCACACGTTCATTATTCTAACAAACACAATGAGTGTCAGGGCCATAGCTCTTTTTACTGCTCCAATAACAACATGTGGACCTTTCGCTACCATCGTTGCTATGAGCTTCTTGATTAGTTCCCATTATTAGTCCGGAGTTTGGAAGTTGGTGTTATGATACCTCCGTGTCTCGGAAAGCCGTTGGTCCTGTGAACTGAGCCTGCGCACACTCTCCGCTGAGATTGGCCGCCGTGACTGGAAAACAGGAGGACTATTCTAATAGTCCAATGCACTAATAATAATATTATACACTAATAATAATATTATAAAGGGGATAGATTTGTTTGTTTGTTTGCTCCGAAACTACTGGACCGATTTGAAAAATTCTTTCACCGTTGGGAAGCTACACTATCCCCGGGTGACATAGGCTACTTTTTATCCCTGTATTCCCACGGGAACGGGACTACGCGGGTGAAACCGCGTGACGTCCGCTAGTCACTATATATGGCTGTTTAAACGCCACTGATATTTCATCCTCCCGCTACCGATTTTTTGGGCGCCACAGGGGTAGTAGCTATGCGTATTTACGAGTAGCGATTATGTAAAAAAGATCCTAGGTACGGTAAGATATAAGGTACACCTCTACTTAACCCTCCAGAGATTGCAGACATTCTCGTTGGGGCTGCGGGTTGTTCAAAAGAGATACCGCGTCCTCGGCGCAAAGGGCTAACAAGGAACGTGGGTGATTTTTAGTCAGTTGAAGTCTGAGACTCATTTTACAGACATGATGTTATCTTATGTGTGGTTACCTCACAAAATAGCTAATAATAACTTTCCCTCACAAAATTTTACGCAAGCCCAACATTTATTCATTATTTATTTATTTACTTTAATTAATTATTGCCTTACAGAATTATCCAATACGATGCTATAAAACAGAAATTAAATTAATCTATGGCTAAGTATATATCCACATAGATATTGTACAGGAACAAAAAATAACAAATAATAAAAAAATAAAAGTTGCCTTTCGTGCATCATCAATCAAAACAAGCTCAAGAAAAATCATCTTTCGTTCATCCTCTCACAGAAACTCAAACATACACGACATACATCAACAAAAATTGCGTATCTAACGTACAACCTCGCAACAGCAGATTGTATAATGTATCGAAATGTTACGACAATTATGTCACTCAAACTGCCGGTGAATTGGGCATGGTACAGAGTCATGGTCAAACGTTATTTGACTCAAAAGGTCATTGGTATTGCACAGAGTTTTATTGAACTTCAAATTCGGATGGACCAACTTTTACTTGGAATTTAGATGAGTGTAGATATTGACTTCCTGTTAACTTCTGCTTTTATAACATAACACAGAAAACATAAAATCACGCCGTAATCTCCGAATGGTTAGGCAAAGATGTAACTAACAAGTACACAAGCATTTTTTTTTTATTTAGCCTGTATTGTCCCACTCTTGAGCAAAGGCCTCCCCCCATTGCTTTCACTTCTTACGATGGTGTGCTCCATCTTGCCAGTTGGTGTGAAAGCCATCCAATGCGTCCAGCCATCTTCTCCTCGGTCTACCGCGACCTCGTCTAGCTGTGTTAGGCTTCCATTCTTGCGATATTCGGGCCCACAGCTGCGGCGGCATCCGGCAGACATGGCCCGCCCAGTCCCATTTCAGTCTCGCAGCATTTTAAGCTACGTCGGCAATTTGCGTTCGGGAGCGCAGTGTGGTGTTTTTTATGCGGTGAGTTAATTTTACATTCAGTATGCTGCGTTCCATCGTACACAAGCATATTGCTAGAAATCTTTAAGTCTCATGAATTACGGGCAAGCCTATTGCCATCAAATGGAACAAGAATTAGAGTACGTCGCTGCTACTGAAAAACTCCTGATGGAAAAACCCAAAACACTTTACCCGACCTAGGATTGGAACTTAGAACCTCATGGTCAGAAGTCTTGTTTGAAACTTAAGAAGCAAAGAATAGGGTAGTTAACAAAAAAAATCTAATTAGTCCGTCAGATAGATTTCCAAAAAATATTAGACACGTATTTTTTCTTATTTCACGTAAACAAACAATGAAGACGATACAGTGCTTTGAAAAGTCGTGTGACGTCATTTTCCAAGACATTAGTATGACACTTTGACGCGTTTTATCTTCGTCATTTTTTATTGATTTGATAAAACAAAAAATACGTATTCAATATTTTTAGATAATCCAACACATTTTTTAAAGTCAGTGAACATCCCTATTCTCACATAATAACATCATCCAGATTCCCATTCCCAGATAATAAACACAACACACCCATATCTATGCACACAATTCAATTACAAACTTCTTATAGTCAGATCTTTAAGCTCAATGACTCTACGGGAACCAGCTTATAAAGCGTGGGAGTCGATAGTTTTTATCGACATCCCGGGTCCCGACCACATCCCATCCCTATCAATGGTGAAGGAAGCGGTGGTACTTTTTGCTGTGTTAAGGCTAGGCATCGATGCTGTGATGGGAATCTGTCATAGTGTTGTTATGGGAATTAATGAAGTCTTGTGGTAAATATTGGATGATTGTCACAAAGGTTTTTAGTTTGGGTCTAAACTTAATGTTGGCGCTTCTATTTACTGTAAAATGAACCTTTGTTAACTACACTATATTATTAACTAGCTGTTGCCAGCGGCTTCACCCGCTACAACTCGAAAATTATCCCACGGGAAGATAAAATCGGGATAAAAACTATCCTATGTCTTAATACAGGTTATAAACTATCTGTGTACCAAATTTTATCTAAATCCGTTCAGTAGTTTTTGCGTGAAGAAGTAACAAACACTCACTCACAAACTTTCCAATATTAGTGTGATATTATAAAGAGGAAAGATTTGTGTTTTTTTGTGTGTGAATGTATGTTTGTAATGAATAAACTCAAAAACTACTGCGCCGATTTCTAAAATTATCCAATTAACCATTGGAAAGCTACATTCACCCTAAGTAACATAGGTTTTTATCTCTGTATTCCTACGGGAATAGGAACTACGCCGGTGAAACCGCGTGACGTCCGCTAGTTGGTTGTAATTAGATTTAAATTTACTGTCTTGTAGGTATAGTGGCACCAAGCACGACTGAGCATGTGATTCCAGGGTCAGGCAAAGTGTTACTGGGTTTTTTCGATTAGGAATTTTTCCGTTGCAGCCGATTGATGGCAATATGGTCCCGAATCCCGATTACATAGGACTAATTTGTTTATTGTGTTTCAATTATTTATTTGCATTTGTTAGTCTTGTCGATTTCAATTTAATTTATTTTCAATCAAGTCAATTTTAATTAGTATGATACACCTGGACCACCTACGTCACTATAAATACATTGCTTCTAACTTAGTCTTAAGTCTAACTAATTTGTTACTAACAAAATTATGGACAATACCTAGTCTGAAAAATCATTTTTTTTACTAGGTACACATCTGTCTAACCATTCTGAATTTACAGCCCTAATGTTGTAGTATGTTTTTGGCAATCGATGCAATATCCCCGGATTTATTTTTGTCAGGTTGGTACTTCTCGTTTTTCTCTCAGTAGAGTAAACTTAGAAGATTTAAGGTATGGACCATCTATTTCGCTGGTCTTAAATATTCATAAATTACTACTACTGCAAAATCTTTACCGTCTTTTAAATCATAAGTACTGCTTATTTTATTCGATTAATTTTGCATCAAATTAAAAATAGATCTTAATATAATTAATCAAAATAAAGATCAGTCCAATCAAGTTTCTCACATAATTTTTTATAAGTTGACGTTCTAAGTTTAATAATAAATCCATTGAACCAAATGAGCACAGACAGATACTCCACAATCATAATGACTGATGTGATCATTTGATTCATGAACGAAATGAATGAGTGAACTAATTGATTTCATTCACTCGTGATGGTCTAATCATTTGAATTGATTACTTGTGCTTCTTTTATCATTCGGTGATGAATTGAAAGTTTTCAATTATTATTTTGTAGTTTTTTTTTTTTGTTGTACGAGGTAGATTATCTTTACTATCTAGACTACCGTTGGAAGTAGGCGTTACTTTTAACTAGTTCATTTGCAGGCCACCGAAAATGGGATGCATAAAACACGGTCATATAATAAAGAGGTATTTTTTTTTGTTAGATTGTACCTACATAAAGGGTGTAAAAGTACCCTTAACGCAAATCAAGAGCACTTATTTTCCCCAGCACTGCGATCATTTTTTAGTTCCAGACCATACCTGTGAACCCCACCCCTAGTTACGGAGATATTGGGGGTCAAAGTTCCAAATTTTTCACAGTTGTATTTGTAAATACCAGGTTTTCAGGTTATAACTTCACTTAAATTACTTCCATGACCCGTTTACCATCCACAAGCACAATGTTTCAAGAGTACGACATTGAGTTTTACCGTAAAATGAAATTTTTGGACCCCAAAAAAAAAGTCGTTACCCAGCAAAAATTTTTGCGTAGGGGTACTTAGTTTGATGTACAGAATTCTTATTTGACGTATGTGTGAATGGTTAATTTACACCCTGTTTGTATATCTAGAACTAAAGCGTCCCTATACCAGTATTTTTTCCTCATGTATCCCGACATTCCCGAGTTTTATAATCATCATCATCTGCCTAGCCTTTTCCCAACTATGTTGGGGTCGGCTTCCAGTCTAACGAATGCAGCTGAATACCAGTAAATTACATGGAGCGACTGCCATCTGACCTCCACAACTCCGCTAATACTGGTAAGACTGGTTATCAGACTTTCAGGTCACTGATTACCTGTAACCACTGCCAAAGATCTTTACATAGCAGCCGGGAGCAACAGCTTAACATGCTTTCCGAGGCTTATTGATTCCCGAGCATTATGATTTTATGATACGACATCTAAAACCTTTTCTTTAATACCGTACATAACAGGAACGAAGTCGCACGCAAGAGCTAGTGGGATATATTACCATCATGACATTAGCAAACCGAATAGTGGAACTCCACAATAATAACCACTTTCCCAAACTGCATCATTGTGCCCATACATGGTAGCATCTAACAATGCTTTGAATAATTTCTCATTTGAAAAGTGAATCTAACTTCATAACAAAGACCTATTCTTTGCTTTGGGCCATGAAACAAGAGATTTTTGAGAAATTGGAAATGAAAACTTTTATAAAACAAACATGTCTCTAAATCAGACTGTTTCTTGGTGTTCTAGTTTTAAATTCAAGTAGAAGACGAGAAACATACTTGATGTCTCTGTTTCTAAAAAGAAATAGGCCTCATAGCGGGTCAGTATACCTAATTATCCTATAGTCTTATGAAAAATCACTGTCAAGATGACGATGGAAATATCATTTCAAAATCATTACATTAAGGAAGGGTAATGATTTCTTCGCCGTAGTCGGGTAAAATAGGTCATTGTTGTAGTCTACAAGCCTTCAATATCCACTGGATATTTTTGACCTCATATGTAAATTTACAATGATGTAATATCGAACGTATGTAGAGCTACAAGATTGACCTTTCACGCTAGTTTCGAGCTGACAAATGCCAACCATTCACTAAATAACCTGGCATTTTGTTAAATGTCTTCATTTACGGACGAAATGAATGAAAATGAAGATATTTGAATAGACTCATTAATTTAACATGCCAATGTTCGTGTTGACAACTCAATTCAAAACAACATTATTAGTTTGTTAAATAGTTAGGTACGGTAATAAGTTGTGTGTAATAAATATTGTATGGTCGAGGATAAACACTATACTCATTGGGCTGCGTTCAGAAATGCTGAATTTTAACAAGAAATAACTCATTGGTAAATTAGTTGCAATAACTGGGATGAGCTGGCCATTTTGAGTTTATTCGCTAATTAGTTATTTATTTAATTCTTGCCGGTCAGAAACGTCTGAATCCAAAGTAATTAATGAGTGGTTTGGCACCCATTAATCTTTTGTTTTACTCTTTGACTGGGTAAATAACGGCCAATTCTTTTCAAAACATAAGTTTGACATTAGTTATATTGTACCAGATTTCTCTAGATGGTACTGGATATGTTAGACGTAAAAAAAAATCTAATCTCGCAAGTTAACACGTAAATAGTTAGTACCTGGTGAAGGTGACAACACTTGGGGGAGGCCTTTGTCCAGCAGTGATCGTCTTTCGGCTGAAATGATGACGATAAATCATGAAGTTAGTACTTAGAAGTTTTTGTGTGCAAGACTGTTTTTTTATATAAAAAAAACAAATAGCTGGGGCTATTTGGTTTTTTTTATTATTGTATTGTTCTTTACCACTTTAATTATAATTTAACGACAAAACAAAAACCTTCTTCGCTGATTTCACGGCCCAACAGCTAACGTATCGAGTTGAGTATCTCGGAACTGCTCACTGCGGTTCCCACGCCAGCGTTTCCGCACCTGTTGAAGATCTCCACTTACAGGACACCAACATTGACGGTATCGGTGTCGTGTGACGTGACAGGAGGTAAAATTATTGAAGGCCTTGTGGATAATAAGGAACAAAAAAAGCTGCAGAAATTAGGTCACTTGTGACTACTAATATTAATGCGAAAGTTTCAATGGATGGGTATTTGTCACTCTATCGCGTCAGAATAGCTGGGAACATTGCCCGTTGCTCCTTAAACATCCCCTTAATTGGCTCTTACTTTGAACTTAAACGTTAATCGGTAACGGTATTGAAGGATAAAAAGTGTATTTTCTTCTCCATAACCACCGTTTTTATGCCTGTCTTGTCCTGCCTTTTTGTTTTTGGCCTTTAACTGTGCGTGCGTGCGTGTGCGTGTGCGCTGTGTTGCTGGCGTGTTCCACGCGCGCGTCAAAGAGATGTCAGCAAGGGCCGACGCCCGTCGGGGCTGCGGGATGTTATAACAGATACCGCGGCCTTCACATATAGGGCTACTAAGGAACATGGGTGGTTTTTAGTCATTAGAAGTCTGACACTCCCTTTCGCTCTGCCCAAGAGATTTCCCACCCCCCCAAAAAAAAAACCTTTAACTTTGCTTCACATGCTAAAAAATATCTCTGTTTCTTAACGATGTTTGACTTCACCGAAGCACGGTAAACCTATGTATTTCTTTCATATTTTCTCTTACTTAAAAACTTAAAAAACCACAACTCACAAACGATTGTTCCTAAAGAAACATTCTCAACCGCTTCAAGTGTTAATTCCGTTTCCTTTCATAATAAATTCGTTAACACACAATGGAGCAAAAATCTCTTACTGAGAGCTCTTTAATACCAAGTATGGATTCGCTTCATCAATCTCTTTAATTTGTGGTAAAATGTCATGGGAACACTGGAAACAAAGGATAAGTATAAAACAGTGTGGGAGGTAAAGATCTCTTTGTAAGAAGTGCTGGTTTTATTTATGGAACCCAGTTTTGTGATAAAAAGAATGTATCGTAGTCTTGAAGTCACAGACGGTTTAAAGGATAATATATCAGTAAAGAAGTGAAGAGGATTTTATTTCAAGGAGGTGAGACCTCCCTCCTTCTTGAGCATAAGAACTGCTGGAACACAGACCTTTTCTCCTTGAGAGGGAGCAGGCTATAATCTACTGTGCGGGCCCAGTGTGGGTTTGGTAGATGTAACACGTCTTCGAATGTTTAGTTTAAAGAAATGCCGATTTCCTGACGATGTTTTTCTCTACTGATTTGAGAGCAGACTCAGCTTCTACTTGAATTTGGTTAAAAACATACTTAAACAAATGCAAGGGTCAATTCGATCATCCTTAAATTATTAATAAAAGAAAATAATTTTAAATTAAATGACAAATAAATATTCGTTTAATATTTCCTTTAAGAATATGTTGAATAAGTTCAAGATTAGCTGAAACTAATCGTGCTCCTTTTGATTTTGCTGGACTGATCACAGCTTGAAAAAGTTGTCAAAATACAGTCATAAAGATTAACGTGTGTGTGTTTACGGTTCTGTACCTTAAAAGGACAAAACGGAACTGTCTGGTGAAAACTCATGAATCCGAATATTATTATAATAGAGAGTAGGGTTCATTTCAAAGTTCCTTAGTTCTTCTGAATGGGCCCGTATCTTCATTCATCATCTGCCTAGCCTTTTCCCAACTATATTGGGGTCGGCTTCCAGTCTAACCGGATGCAGCTGAATACCAGTATTTTACATAGCGCGACTGCCTATCTGACCTCCACAACCCAGTTAATACTAGGTAATACGATACCCTTTGGTAAGACTGGATGTCAGACTTTCAGGTCACTGGCCCGTATCTTCATTAACGGACTTAAAGAGTATCCCCCTAGTAGTGAACGTCTTTCGGTTGTAAAGTATTTCGGATGAATTACGTTTTCCCATTTTCCAAATTGTGTGAATAATTGAACATCTATTACGTACGTTACTTACGTATTGATGAGTGTTCATCATTGTGACATTGTTTGTTTTACGTGTGTGTGTGTGTAATATTATTGCACGATTGTGTATGCATGGAGTTCACATTATTCTGATTTGATTTTTGTTCCATTTACCTGATCGTGTTTTGTTCATGTTTTATTGAAAGCTTGTGAAAACGGCATGAATATGAAAACAGCTCTTTGTATTAGCTGTAATTGTACATCTTGTATTTTTTTGCACCTAAATGTTTGAATATTGTTTAAAGCTTTTCAAATTGAAAGTATCTATTGTAAATTCAATTATGTGTATAATCACTAGTGTCTTGTAATGTCTGTAAACTTTTTTACGAGTATTTCATTGAATATCTATTCATTGCAGCTAAGCATTTAACTCCCTGTATGACAAAGATACCTGATGTGATGAAATTATGAATATGGACTAAATTCATTTTTAATTAGATTAAAAGTTACAATCACTCTTACTCCTTATAAATATTGATTCACTTTGAATGTTCTATTAGGTATCCATACTCACACACACACCACTTTGAAACGTTATTTTATCTGTAGAACTGAACAGGTAGATCCCTTGCACGTCATAAAGGAAAATAACCCAAAAAATCCCAAAACCTCACCGTCTTTCTAATCTCCTCCACAGACGATGAAGGTGGTCACATCAAGCAGGCAGGCTACGAGTCCAGAAGGCAGAATGACCTGTACATGCGTCTGGGACTGCTTCTAGGTGAAAGACGTGGAGCTAGGAACAAGGCTAGAGACAGCTGCACCTCCCTGGCTTCGTTGGATGCCCACACCTTGGCTTCGCATAATACGAGTCCTGTAAGTACCAAATTATTTTATTTAGGTTTGTTTGGATAAGACAGCCAGCAAGAACAGACAAGAAGACAGCAAGAAGTATTATCTTTAATTATATTTTTGGGGACCTATATTTTGAGATTTCACACTTCAACCGTGTTTGTTGCACGCTTAATAATAGGCTGGGAAATAAATAATTACAATTATCATTTACCCTCTCATATTTTGGAAATGTACATACTTGTATAACTAAAGACATTTTTACTCAATTTTAATTTTAATGAATTATCTATGACTTTAATACAATTATAAAACCCAAATGTTTGTCCCAGCCTTTTAAAAAAGTGATTCCAATTAGTCCGTCTGTTAGATTATCGAAAAATATTGGATACGTATTTTTGTTTTATCAAATCAATAAAAATTGACGAAGATAAAACGCGTCAAAGGTTTGAGTGGGGGTTTGTGACTAACTCGCCGTCCATCCGTCTCACGACGAAAACAGGCCGTGTCGACGGCGCGTTCGTGTTCCACGCGCGCCTCAAAGAGATGTCAGCAACATGGGAGGGGCCCGAAAGGGCCGACGCCTGTCGGGGCTGCGGGTAGTCCTCTGGTTATCGCGGCCTCGACATAGAGGGCGAAGAAGGAACATGGGTGGTTTTTAGTCAGTAGAAGTCTGACACTCCCTTTCGCTCTGCCCAAGAGCGGGAGGGGTTATTCGATGATTTTACACCCACCAAAAAAAAAAAAAAAAAAAAAAAAAAAAAAAAAAGTGGGGGTTTGTGACGTCACTGACCGGTAAAAAATGCCATACTAATGTCTTAGAATATAACGTCACACGAGTTTTCAAAGCTCTGTATCGTCTTCATAGTTTATTTACGTGAAAAAAGAAAAAATACGTGTCCAATATTTTTTGGAAATCCATCTGACGGACTAATTAGATTTTTTTTGTTAACTACCCTATTTATTTGGGATCGGCGCAGCAAGTCTTCTACTTCCATACTTTTCTTTTACTTGTCATATCATCAGACATCTTGTTTCTTGTAATATCATCCGCCACACAGCCCTTCCATTAAAAATGTTTCTTTTTTTGTGACAAACCCGCCTCACTATTCCCAAACCACTATAACTCCTGTAAGCCAGAATCAACAGTGGGACCACAAGAAAAGCGCCGAGACAATGAAGCTCGATGAAGTCCTAGAGAAATGATTTGACTGTTTTGGATCCCGCAACGAAATTAATCAGAAAAGAATAGCGAGTAGAAAAAAAAAAGCATTAAAACTGTTTGTCATGACCAACGTTGGTCAACCTGATATCCAGGCAAAGATTGAAGGATTGTGCCACAGCACAAGCCTTCAATCTTTAACCCATGCAAACATCCCAATGAAAATTCACCCTTCGCCATCCTATCTAAGAGGTGCTTATAGTCTCACTTCTTATATTACAGGTATCAACCCTCACCGGTTCCTCAGAGGTGGAGGTAGCCACGCCCTTGGGCCGGGACTCCCTTGGCTCTCTAGCGTCCATGTCATTGTCCGCAGCCAGCAACTGTTCGTCTTCGAGTCCTGGGAGCAGACGGCATTCTGTTAACAGTAAGTTTAAGTTTAATACGCGTATTGAATACGACCTTACGACTTGGCAGGAACTCAAGGCTTATTAATAACTGCCGCTAAGGTCGATCTGATTGCCTCGGCTGCCATAATATAGATCTTTGGCAGTCGTTATTTGTAGTCAGTGGCCTGAAAGTCACTAGGAATATCGAAACAACAAAAAAGACTCTCATGAAACTGTAATGATTACAGACTGCTGTAATCATTATAGTTTCTTGACAGTCTTTTTTTTCTTTGTTTTGTATAGAATAACCTCCATTTAGGTTTGCTGTCTGTTATAGACACAGTTTCGGTTAACACTTCGGAAATTAAACGACTCATTTTGTACTTAACTGTCCCTAATTTAGCCTATTGTTTTATACTCTGGAACCTACTAAACAAAATGAATCATTAGCTAATCTACGAGTATTTCGGCTAAAAACAACGTGTCAGACGCTCTGACAAATCTAATTAGTCAAATGAGTCCCATCCCTATCTATACTCATTAAGCTCTGGGAGATTGAAGTGGTCAGTCATTAAGATACCACGCCCTCCTGGCGGCTGCCGATAACAACCACTCCTAAGAAATTGTTATTAGCTTTTGACACGAGAACCAGCCTGTACCAAAAATAGAATTGAACCATTGGGAACTACTTAGACAGATACACTAAGCACTAAGCTTTGAGTCATTCAGCATGAAAAGAGTCTTGCTCAACCACGCAGAACTGTTGCGTATTGGCAAAGTAGGAATAGTTGCAATAACTGCTGTAATTTTTTGTGTATTTGAACATATAACCACGCCTGCATTGACCTGTCAATCGAACTCAGGACCTCAGCACACCAACTAGACTAGACTAACATTTTCTAATAAACCAACATTCTTTTTCAGCTCTCCAAAGTGGCAGATCAGACGAACTGACACGAATGTCCAGCGGTTTCTTTAAAACAAGAAAAACTGCAGCCAGACGATCAGCCAGGGTCAACAGCAAACAATCGTCTACATCATCAGAAATCAAAAAAGGTACATTGATATAACAAGTTAATATTTTTTCTTCCACCATACACTTCTTACTTCTTCTTACTTCTACCAGCAAAAAGTGCGGAACATTTTATTATAAGTTTCAAAGTTATTTTGGAGTAATTAGATTTGTAATTAAATGCCGTCCATGTCTGAAACTTTCTGATGCAGAAATTGAGTTTAGTTTAGTTTATACTGATTCACTAACGCAAAAATTGGCAATGAGTTGCATTTTATTATATTAGAATTAAAAAGAATGCCCTCACTACCGGATTTCGGTGACGGCACCACGGGGGCCAACCTTAACGTTGATAGAGTCTGCACAAATACAAGTGCCCTCTCTATTCCGTTGGACTAAGAGAGATCAAGCAAAGAGGCCCGGAGGTGACACTCCTCACATTACCAACTCCTAAACTCAAGCGTGCTGCAATACCAACGTTGGAAATATACGTCTTATTAAAATATGCAAATGTGCACGTATTTTAGGAGCTAAGTGTGATAAACCTCTTAACGAATTTGATGAATGTGACACTAACAGTATTGGGTTAGAATAAAGCAGGAAATCGCTAGAAAATATAGAACTATCCGATGCAGATTAGTTTTATATATGAGCAACTGAACTTATTTGAATACTAACTAGAATTCTATGACCAGTTTGCACCACAAATCGTTAAATAACTTACTATATACCGCTAAGCTTATTAAAAACATCAGTCTATCTAAATCATTTGAAGATGATGGAGACGACATATCGTTTTCAAAAATGTTACTGCTAAAACTTTAAGTGCAAACAAGCCTAAATTTTGCTTTTACTATCAATGATTTTTATGGAACTGAAGACAAAGTCTCATTTCCAACCGACTCTAGAGAAGAAGGTGATGTGCAACCAGAAGGTCTTAAACATCTTTATATCTTTCACAGTGCATCCATCACCACAGCTGACGTTACGACCGCTGTTCTTCGAAGTACCTTCAACAGACAACCAGACCTTCTTCTCAGGACGACACTGGCTCATGAGGGATATGGAGAAAGCTTTGGATTCTAGTGCTTCAGGTTCGTGTCCTTAACAATTATTTGGCATACATACATTTAAAAGCATTAACTGCTTTCTCTACCATTTCGACTTCAATATTATCATCATCTGCTCGGCTTTCAATCTATTGGATGCAGTAGAATACCTGAAATTCAAAAAGAGTGAATTCTACAATGCCTTTACTTAAACAATTTTTTTTTTTGGCGGTTGTAAAATCATCGAATAACCCCTTCCGCTCTTGGGCAGAGCGAAAGGGAGTGTCAGACTTCTACTGACTAAAAACCACCCATGTTCCTTCTTCGCCCTCTATGTCGAGGCCGCGATAACCTGTGGACAACCCGCGGCCCATCTGCTTTGACCTCAGATCTGTTCTTCTAATCGTCTTGAATTAACTACATTTTTATCCATAACAGGTATCATAGTATCCGGCTGTCCCGGTACAGGGAAGACAGCCCTCATCCTCCAACTAGTAGAATACTCCTGCTTCGGCAGAAAGCGAAACTGCGAGTATGAGGAGTTAAGGGAGCAGTCCGACATCAGGGAAATGTTGCCAGAAGAACTGACTATCGGCATGTTCACCCACCTGGCGTCGCATGTCGTCGCTTATCATTTTTGTCAGGTAAGGACTTCGAAAGACCAGGATTTATTAGCCGCTCAGCCACGAGCCACTTGCTCAAGTGAAATTCGTGTTGCGACAGTGAAAGCGATAAAAAATAATTACTAGATAACCTCTATTTGTAATTTGCATCGCCTAAGGTACATATTGTGAAAAAAAAACAAAAGTTTGATTTGTGAGCTACTCCAAAAACTGATGTCACTTTTCTGATAATTTCAACAATGATATTTCTGTTTCCAGGCCGATAACAACAGTACCTGCCTCGTGGGTGAATTCGTGCACTCCCTAGCAGCACAGCTCTGCCAAGCTCCTCGACTACAAGCCTACAGAGAATACCTTCTCAGTGAAGCACATCTCCTCGCCTGCTTATCCCTCAAGGAATGCATCGCAGACCCCGACCTAGCCTTCATGAGAGGCATCATCGAACCTCTCATAATCTTGAGGAGGAGTGGAAGTATAGACTCCTCGAACAGCATCATTCTGGTTGATGGTCTATGTGAAGCTGAATACCACAGACCCGATCATGGGTACACCATCGCCTCGTTCTTAGCGAGACACGTACCAGAAATGCCTTCATGGCTCAAAGTGATCGCCACTGTGAGGACACAATTTTTAGAACTGTCTAAACAGCTACCCTACACAAGACTAAGTCTCGACGAGTCAGACAACGTTCACAAAGATCTCCTGGAGTATTTCAACACAAGACTTCAAGCTGCTCCAATCATAGAAACGAACATCAAATGCTCGACTGGAAAGTCTGAAGGAGTACACAACTCTGTGATGAAATTCGCACAATACGTGCTTCATCTAAGCCAAGGCTCGTTTTTGTTCCTAAAATTAATTCTAGACCTACTTGAGAGAAGTCACATCGTGGTGAAATCAACGAATTACAAAGTAGTCCCGATATCGTTAGCACAAATATTTTTGTTGCAATTCAATCTGCGGTTCCCTACAGTGCAATCATTTGAGAAAGTTACTCACATCTTGAGTGTCTGCTTGTCAGCCTTATATCCTCTCACCCTGGTAGAGATATATTATTCTGTAAATTCTTTGTTGGTGAATACGTTCCTACCCTGGGATGAATTCTGCCACAGATTCGAATCGCTCTCAGACTTCCTTGTGAAGAGGATTGACAACACCTACATGTTCTTCCACCCTTCGTTCAGGGAATGGTTGATAAGAAGAGATGATAATGAAAGTCCAAAGTTCCTCTGTGATTTGAGAGCTGGACATTGTGGCATTGCATTCAGACTATCCAGGGTACAGGCTCCTTTGGATTCAGAAAAATCAATGGAGTTAGGACATCATATTTTAAAGGCTCACATGTATAGAAATATGGGGCCAGCGCAGTTAGGGTTATGTCCAAGGGACTTGCAAGCAATGTTGGTAGCAACAAGTTCAGCCAGTGTTGGTGAAGCGATTGCCAATTTGAGGAACATTTATACGCCAAACGTCAAAGTGTCCAGACTAATGCTCTTAGCTGGTGGATCTCCTAACCAAATCACAGAATGTCTTGGCAATGCTCCTTTGCTATGCATGTATTCGTATCAAGGAATATTGGCAATGGTTGGACTGCTAATTGAGTTTGGAGCTGACATGGAAATGACAAATTCCCAAGGATGTACAGCTTTATCTTTGGCTTGTCAGAGGGGACACACTGATGTTGCCAGGAGACTTATAGCTGCAGGTAACTTAACTTTAACTATTTTTACTTATTTTGACTACAAGCCATGTTTTTCTTGACCACATTTTAACAAATATTTTCCCCTTTTCAGGTGCATCACTAAGTCACACAGATACTGCAGAACAGACTCCTCTGGTGCACGCTGCCAAAAACGGCCACAGAGATACAGTAATCTACCTCCTAGGTTGTCAAACAGGAAATGACAGAAACTCCTTAGACATCGATGATGGTAGTATCGAACAGCTGGTTCCAGGATCTCGACATGCCTTGATAGCTGCTGCACAGAATGGACATTTAGATATTGTTGAATACCTTTTGGATACTGCTGAATTAATTGTAAGTTTTGTACCGTATTTTACACCTTTGTGTCTCACTAAGAATGGGATATCTTATGTTTTTATTTTTACGCAACTTTAGTATAAACATGTCAAAATTGTTACTTTCACTTTCTTTTACTATTCTATAGTATTTTGCTTCACTCTTTTCATCATTGTCATCTTCCAAAACCGTTTTTCATATAACATGAAGTCAGTTCGAAAAGCCTTTCACCCCTGATTTTCTTTGCAATTACGCTATCATTTGAATCCCTACTCAAAAATATAATATTTCACACAATCCAACCCTCTTGTTTTCTATGGTCTCCTTCTTATCCATGGCATATCAAGATTCATAATATTTCTACTGCTATACTGCAACAAACTCATTTCTTTAACAGCCCGACGGCATATGCCCAGTAACAGGCGAGACGGCTCTAACAGCAGCCTGCTCCTCTGGTAACGCTGCCATTTCCGACGCTCTCCTCATCCGAGGAGCTACACCATACTCCTTGAACGCCCGTCAGCTGTCCCCGCTAGCATTGGCGGCCAAGAATGGGAGAACAGCTCTTGTGTTAAGGCTGTTGGATTCTGGTGCTGATGTGATGGGTTCTGGTGGAAAGATTCCGTTGATATTGGCAGCTGCGGAAGGTCATGCTGATGTTGTTGAGATGTTATTAGATCATGGTGAGTTTTGTAGGCAATTTTTTTTTTTGTAATTATGGATTTAAAGTTTAATTGTGACATAATTTCGTGAGTAACGTTTGTACTCGTAGTTCTCGGCCTATCAGTATCTTATTCAATGTTCATAACAATCTAACGTGGTTTCTTCAAAACGTTTAATTTTGTGTTAGGTGCTGACCCTGATGCAGTGGATGCCGATGGAATATCTCCTCTTGGATGGGCTTGTCTAAGGTCTAGAATACCGACAATGGTGGTCTTGCTTGACAAAGGCGCTACCATAGGTAAGTCCATCAATTCTTTGTTTTTAGATGATTATTTAATTGTTTTATTTTCTCTCTAGGCATTGTTCCAACTACAAGGACAGACTTGCCTCTGTTAGTAGTGAATTATTATTATGATCAACAGTGGTAAACCAACAGAGGTCGACTATACTTTTACTTTCCATACTATTGCCAGGTGCAATTTCCATGATATTCATTACCCATAATTATTATTTACAGACCAACCAGACGGCAGCGGGCGTACACCCTTGGGTCTTGCTTGCGGTGGACCATCAGATCTGATTGACATACTGCTGGAGAGAGGAGCCTCGTTGGAGAGGGTGGATCACAGTGGCCTCCGACCGTTGGACAGGGCTATTGGACAGCGAAATGTTCCCGTAAGTAACGGTTTGGACTTACAAGTAGACGTTTTATAAAACAGCTTTGATTATACGATGTTTACGTTAGCTATAATTTAAATTATTGTTTACAGGTCGTTAATTGTTTTCTGAGAAAAGGCGCTAAGCTCGGTCCGACAACATGGGTTATGGCTTCAGGCAAACCAGAATTCATGTAAGTTTAAAAAGAACACATATCACTATAAAAAGAAATCAAGAAAAAACTTCAAAGTTACAACTCCTTTACCTTCTATCATATAGACCTTAAATTTAAACGGATGACTTATGGCTGAAACAGTAATTACGTTCAGCAAGATAGCACACATACAGAAATAAAACATTGAAGAAAGAAAGCGCCTTGAAACTAATATTTTCTTTCCTCCACAGGCTAATACTGCTAAACAAATTACTAGAAGACGGAAACATGCTATACCGGAAGAACCGACCATCAGAGGCCGCACATCGCTACCAGTACGCGCTGAAGAAGATCAACCCTCTCATCAGTGACGAAGGTTTGACGACACCGACCACGCAGCCAGTGCCGCATGAGCACGTCTCAGCGTTTGTTCAGTTGAAGACGAACTTGTTATTGAACCTATCGAGGTGTAAGAGGAAATTGAATGTAAGTAATCTTTGATTGCCCTTGTTTATTTTCTATTTTGATAAAAGAAGGCTAGACGACCCACGGTTATAATGACAAAAACTTTCGAACTCAAAGCATTTATTTCGGGCACTTTTACGTAGACAAAAATAAGCTACGAACAATCCAGCTACAGGCGCAATAACTGTAAAAGGACTGTAGTTGGCCATGCCAAAATCGTCGATCTCTTAGAGAAGAATGGCGATGTGAATTGTTGTGAAAAATAATATCATGATCATTTCAGCCGAAAGACGTCCACTGCTTGACATAGGTAGGCCTCCCCAAATAGTCTCCACATTGACCCGTCTGGCAACCTTCACCGGGTCATCGAAAGTGGTATAATTTTTCTAAAATAATTTACATTCATTACAGGAACCATCAGAAGCCTTAGACCTCGCAGCACGTGCCTCAGTCCTGCGTCCCAATGCCTTCGAGTGCGCCTACGCCATGGCTCGAGCAATCCTGGCCCTCAACAAGCCTTCAGAAGCTCTCCCTCACGCCAGAAGAGCACTACTCCTCGCCCCCACCACCGACCTATCAGCAACGAGAACGTTGAAGGCACTCCAACAAGAGATTCTCACAAGGATCAATACCGGGTCCCATAGTCTTAACGGCGACACACGATCTATGAGAAATTTTGACACAATTAGTCTTAATATGCCATAATTTTATGACTTTCAAGTGTAATTTAATCAGGCTTTATGTACAAAAATAGATAGAGGAAATTTTTTGATTGAAATTAGGAATATTCATTCATAAGCGCTTAAAACCCATCGATATAACGTCATAAAATTCGTACCAATCGTATCTTTATGTTTCTACGTAAAGATTCTCTATCAGAATTGCCTTTAATGATGTCATTTTCAAGTTGTTGATATATTTCTCATAATAATTCTCCAATGGAATTACTGTGATTGTAAATATTATCTAGGGAATCGAACGAACGAACACTAATACGGGCTGAGTTATTTTTATCTGTACAAAGAAACGTGTCTAGTATTGTTGTTATAGAATCTTTAGCCCTTTTCAGTAGTTTACGACAGTATAATGTTTTAATAATCTTTTTTTACTTTTACTTACAGTTAATGTAAATGACAATTTGTTGCAGTTTAAATATTGTTTAAGCATTTATAGATAGCGCTCGACTTAACATTGAAGTGAAGTGATTTACTTAACCCTTTTTAGTGTTATAATTTCTATAGGAATTGTGATTAGTGTGGTCTTCGAAATTTTTTTATGTATTACGAGATGCTTGATAAAAAATTGTTTTAATATACGTAAAACTTATGTCGTTGTCTATTATGCTATAGAAAGTTGAGAAATATAAATTACGGGTTAGACATAGACCAGGTAGGATTCAAATTTTTTTTTTTTGTTGAATAATTTACACAGAACACAATCGCCTGTGATTCCCGACGGATTAGGCAAAGGTGTTTAAAACTATCCGAAGCAGGCCTACATCTCTGACATTATCCTTATTTTTACTTTTTTGAATGTAGATATTAGTGATTTTATTAAATACACATTTTATTTACGATTTGATTATAATGACATGTAAATATGTAATTCTTCCTATTACGAATTAAGTATTTGACAATGTACAGTGTCTTACAAAATAAATTAGAGTTTTAACCTCGAATAATTGTGTCTATGAAACATTAATCGCTTGCCATTTTTTTATTGAAATGCTTTAATTTTTTTTTTCATCGTTATAAAATAAATAAAATTTGGTGCCTCGAACGTTTTATGTAACTTTTGCAATCTTTTCTTTTTTTTGTTATTCTTTATTCAACATTTGAGTTAAACTCATGTGCCCATTTTCTTGCTTATTTATAATTTATTAAAAACACTAGAGTGAGTTCAAAGTATGTGAAAATATTTAGGAATGATGAATTATGTAATGGATTTTTGTTTGTTTGTTTGTGTTGGATGTATCTATATAAAAAGAGTGATGTATGTTATAACTTACTAGTTTATAAATAATTTTATTTATTTTTGAATTCTGAAAAGTGCATAGTCGAACTTTTATACTGTCACATAAAAAATATTAGATTTAGAAAATCTTAAATCCTCTTAATCAAATATTATTAAAAAAAACATTATAAACATACCCAGCAATAATTCAAGGAAATTGTTAAAATTAAAACTGGCCAAATTTTAAAACATTTTATTAAGACTGACGATAAAATATTGATGGAAATTATACATGAAACAATTACTTATAGCTATGATAGTGTAGTAAGAAATATTTTAAGTACAATAGTTACTCAGGCAGTACATTATTATGATTGTATTAAATATTTTTTTCATATTGCTTCAAAATCGTTTTTTTATGCTTGATCCCGAATACACTAAGTACAATATCTTTCAAAATCACCTCTAAATTACAAGACCTAGGTCAAAATTGATACAAAAATAATTTAAAAGACTTAGGACCATGACATTGAAAAATAAGTTGAGGCAAATTCAAGTAGTCCCGAGGTCCGATTACTAACGAGTGTTTAATTGACACAAACAGTAAACAGTTGATAAATACGGTGGATAGATACCTTGTACCGTACTATTTATTCATTAATATGGGTTCGCCAACAGGTTCTGTGAAAGCTATACATAGGTTTTACAGTATTCGATTACACAGTCGCCAAAAACTGGTTAACCAGTCTGGCCAAAGAGAAGTGATAACAAATACAAAATTATTAAACCGTCTGGCTGCTACAAAAACGCAACTTCACGAAACAGGTAATCTACAATGGAACTGGGATTACGCGTGTACATTATTTTAAGCATTGAAATAGAGTACTAAAAACGAACACAACATTTTTTTGAAATATCTCATATTTTACTGCTCCTCTGTAGGTTGTGGTGGGGTCGTGTTGGGCTCGGGTGATTCCGTCGTGGCTTCATAATACGGAGTAGAGGTACTAGGAGTCCACCAATGATTATGAGAAGGTGGAACGGTCGTAGGCCTAAACGGTAAGAGACTCCTCCCATCGGTGTTCATAGGTTCTCTTCTCAAATGTAAATTCAAATCTTTAAAACGCAGCATAGAATGCAGAACACGTGGCGTTGAACTGGTAGTTTCAGTATCCGGAGATTTCGATGTAATTTCATTATAAAGAGTAGTCGGTGGAGGAACGGTCCTACGAATATACGGCGCATATAAGAACGGGTTAGATCTAAAAACACCATCGTTTATCTGACCAAATTCTGGGCGAAGGTACACGGGGGGAACGATCAGAGGATGAATAGGTTTTCTTGTGCTTCCTTCAGGCTTCAGACTTATAACCCTGACAGGAGGAGCTTCTTTCGAATTAAGAAAGGCAAAATCATAGACAGGTTTTTTGACAGTTCTAGAATGTTTCTGCTGCATGAAATTCTGGTGAAGATTGGCGGTCTCTGGCTGGTTAGGCAGGAAGAAGACATGGTGGTAATGCTTCATGATGTCGTCGAGTTTTTTCTTGGTTACGTTTTGGTTGTTTGGTGGCGTGTGAGTCATGTCCGTAAAGATTTTGTTGCATTGAATTGAGTTCTTTCTCTTGGAGACGGGACAAGTCTGAAAAAGCAGTGAATTTGTTAGTGAAAATAATATTTTTATTAAAACTTAAACTATAATCTATTTAACTCACAATTTAAATAGATTAGAGCCATATGAACTCAGGAACACCGACGCAAGTAGGGAATTCCACTCCTTGTTCGTGCGCATAATAATCAATGTAGCAAGGCGCTTCGTGCGAATATTAACGAGTGCCATAAGGTCATCACTTACCATCAACATAGCATCGAGGGTATTCAGCAGCTTCTTCTCCGACTGACAGTGTTCTCCATACATAGGTATATTAACCAAGGCGCTCAAATAAATGTCCTGTAAGGCCGCCCATTCCACCTGCTCGGCGGTGAACTGACGGATCCTATCCTTCATCTTAAAGTAATCCATGAAGCTGTACTTGTTGAGGACGCCCATTTTCTTCATCATGCATGTGGTTGGTTCCTTTGAGTCTTTGCACTGTAAAAGCAAAGTAATCGTGTCATTGGAACTGAAATGGCAATGATAGGGCACATGACATGACTCGCAAAACGGACGGCGATATGAAGTGCATTATCTAAAGGGACCGATGACCAGGGAGCTGAAGGTCTACTCTTTAAGTCCGTCAACGAAAATACAGGGCCCGTCCGAACCCGTCGGGGCTGCAGGTTACTAGTTACCGCGGCCTCGACATATAGGTCTAAGAAGGAACATGGGTGGTTTTAAGTCAGTAGAAGTCTGACACTCAATTTCGCTCTGCCGGATAGCGGGAGGGGTTACTTGATATTTTGGGATACATGAGTTTTGAAAACACAAACAGTAAGGATTTAATCGCGTTTTCATTCATTTTTAGTTCGGGCCCCTAACAAATCTTATCACCGTAAGTGACACGAAAAAGGGAATGACCGTACCTTTGGCCAAAGCTACGGATCTCTTTCTTAGAGAGTAGACCTGGGACCTAGGAAGGCCGATGGAATCAGCTGAATGCAAGAAACACAGAACTAAAATGTAAGAAGCACGCTCTTATCGGCTTAAACTCTTTCAATGATATAATAATGTCAGTATTGCTATCTCTTGTAACCATCAACATCAATATTTGCAAGGCCTGCTTAGTCGCCACCGCGTTACAAGACATTTATCATCTACTTTCAAAAGATCTCTACTTACTGTATATCTGTTAGCTGACCACGATTGCTTCTTACGTTTAGGCGGCGCAGCAATATGCTCCACTTTGTACAGGGACTCCAATCCACACTCTTGGAGGTGACTGCGATGGATCAACTCAGGCAGGAGACATATTTCACGACGGTTTTTCTGTACCATGAAATAAAACAGTTGTAACTTTACTTCACTCCGATAATCCTTTACCACTTTTATAATGCACCCAGTGCAAACCCTGGTACAGGAGCCACGTTCAATGTTTGTTAGGAGCTTAATAATTTGCTGAGTAAGACAGTCGTCATAATCATCTGCCTAGCCTTATTGAGGATGTTGAGGTCGGCACCCAGTCTAACCGAATGCGACTGAATACCAGTATTTTACTTGGAGCGTTTGCCTATCTGACCTCCATGACCCAGTTAGTACAGGGTTATACGATACCCTAAGGTAAGACTGATTGTCAGACTTTCAGGCCACTGATTACCTATAACATCAGCTGCCAAAGATCTGTATATGGCCGCCGGGGCGTACGTACTTTCCAAGGCACGCAGAAAACTCAGTACATAATAATACAGTATGTAATGAGCGGTCACCCATTCACAGACCAACCTAGGTAAGCACAGCTTGACCTAAAGATCGACCCGAGCGGCAGATATAATTAATCCACAAGCTCCTTGTGAATAAAAAACTAAAATTAAGAAATAGTGCAATTTAAACTCACAGGTCTATATTTAGAAGAGCTGATCTGGCATGAGACGTCGTGTTTACCATGTCTGAAAATACTAATACTTTATTTAAATTATTTTTCATTACTCATGCTCTGAAAGTAGGGCATAACATGCCTACGGAGCGGGTTGAAAGTACTACTTTTCAGCCCTAGGGAGAATCGCTTTCAACTGACAGCTGTCAAATTATTAAAAAAACGATGTCTATTTTCACATTTTCATTGAACCATGTTCCGGACAACTTTTCATACAGCCACTAAATTATAGCGCGATTAAAAATTAAAATAACATAAAGTTAACTTAAGAATGAAAAATAAGTAAATTATAACTAAATTATACTTTCATGACTTTAGTATAATTTAGTTTTAACTATTTTTCTAAAATAACATAGATTTCTGCAAAATCTTGGGGATTTTTTTTTAATGATGAACATAAAAATACTGTCTGCTGTATACTCTGGAAGACCAGAGAATAAAAAAAAAAGCGGGACAGCGACAATCCGATCAACACTCATTTTTTCTCTAACTAATAATAATTATGTTCTTATTTTACTGTCCTCGTATTCGTAATGAAATGCACAGTGTTTACCTCGGGTAAATTACTTATTTAGTCCCTCGAACTATTAGCGCCCTCACTACGTTACGGGCGCCAAACCCCGTCTCGGGACGAAATAAGTAACTTTCGCCCCTCGGATAACAATGTACTATTCAAGTGCATTACAAAACACAGAACGATAATGAATCTCGCGATAACTACCAACAGCTGCCACTTTTTTATTAGCTTTAATTTTGCTTGCCGTGTTAGTTTGTGTGTTATCTTGTGATGTAGGTATGGAAAATGATTGTTGCTGAGCACCAGTGACGGTCACAACAATTTCATGTGTTTATTACTTACTTGCAACTATTTGGCTTTCTCTTGTAAGGGCAGTTCTGAAAAAAAAACCTTCAATTAAGTTCAGACCGAGATCTTAATTGTTCAGCTAATGAGACAGTATGTCCACTTGGCGCGTAGATACATAGTCATTTGATGTGATGTTCACACAAAGACAGAATTAAATACAGTCAGTGTTCTAAATGATAAAGCGTGTCGGTCGACAGAGGAGAATGAATGGAAAAAACTTGTTGCACTGATCCCAAGTAACATGGGACGAGGGCAGTAAGATGACGAGTGCTCTGCAGTGCGCAACTCACGGGACTCATCTCCTCATGCACAAAGACAAAGCTGCATTACTTGGTCCCTACCCAGTAATGCAGCACGAATAGGGTAGTTAACTTTTTTCACGTAAGCAAACAATGAAGACGATACAGTGCTTTGAAAACACGTGTGACGTCATATTCTAAGACATCAGTATGAAATTTTTCCCTCACTCGAATCTTTGACGCGTTTTATCTTCGTCAATTTTTATTGATTTGATAAGACAAAAAATACGTATCCAATATTTATCGACAATCTAACAGACGCACTAATTAGAATCATATTTTTTTAAGTCAGTACACATCCCTATTACCATGCTATACTAAAATACCATACCTCCGTTAACACATCCAAAGTACAAGCCAACATATTGTTAATCTCGCACCCAGCTTCGTAGCTCCTCACAGGTTGGGCCACACACTTAGTGAGGACCCTTGCTTTGGTCTTGGTCCAGGCTAGGTTATTGTCGGTGAAGTTATCCAGCATCTTGATATACGCATCGATGTCGAGTATACCCGTATCAGAGATGATACCCATACGGCTGAACACGCAAGTTTCTTTGTTGCACTGAAAATGTATAAAAGGTTAGTTCAACGTAAGACTAAAGGTCAGGCACACTTAGGAGTACTGGAAGTTAACAACACATCGCCTTGACTGATCGGTTTGAGAAGGCAGCAAAACTAATCAGCTAAACTTACTGCGAAGTTTGACTAGACACTGTAAAAAGGTTTGATTAGACAATGAGAAAGTTAAGTTGTGTTAATACGGTTTTGTAAATTATTACCAAATAACATTTATTTGGTAATAATTTACAAAACCGTTTAAGTAATATAACATCAAAAACAATTACTTATAGACAAACAGATATCTTACTAAAACATAAATGAGGTGCTATATTGACTGGATAGTTTGGCAAATGGTAACTTGTAATGAGTTAAGCCGTAGACAAACGGTTTGAAAACACACATCAAAAGCAATTAGCAATACAAAACTAAAAAAATATTAGTTAGAAGCGACACAACTCCAGTAACTCAACTGGCTTTTGCTATGTGTTACACTGGTTCGGCTGTCACTAATTTTATGTAACTGGTAGCCAAAGTTTTGGTTACATAGCACGAAACTTTTTTTTCAGTGCGGTCACACAACGTAAGCATGGAATCACGTCGCCTCAGCACCCCGAGGCAACTCCTTGTAGGTCTAGACGTCGATGAGAACGCTCGGTAACCGCTGTATACTAAGTGATCCCTATAAAATGCAATGACGTTAGTATGCTTAAATAAAAGAGTGTATTGTGGCATAAAGTTACGTAGAAATTAGGCTCGAGTCGAAGCGATGCGGCAGTGCTAGTTTCAGAAATGTTCACCAAATACGGCACTTGGTTTTTTTGCTCCAGTATAAAAATTCCTCATAGATGACCTCCGTCCTGGGGCGAGCGAAGGGGTCTATCAAATTCGAACTGACTAAAAACCACCCCGGTGTTCCCTTCCCACATTTGCAATGGGGATCATGGGAACTAGTGCGATCAAGTGGCCCAGTTGTGGTGGCTATTTTTTTAATGATCTGATACTCACAGGATGAGGGACCAGCATAATATCTTCAGGAGTAGTACTAGTACTTTCCGTGGTGGGGGCTTCAGTCGTGGCCGGAGAATGGCCGACGATGGTCAGTCTGTCCTGACCATTGAAACTTAGATGGAAGTTACACTCGGATCTCCAAGAAGGATCGATGAATTTTGTCATTTCACAGCAGTCCAGAGGATCTGTTGGTTCCTGAAAAATAAATTTAAATAAATAAATAATAATAAATAATATTCCACAACTATCACACAACGCCATCTAGTCCCAAGCTAAGCAGAGCTTGTGTTATGGGTACTAGACAACTGATAAACATACTTATATATTTCTAAATACATACATATTATAGATAAATTACACCCAGACACAGAACAAATGATCGTGCTCATCACACAAACATTTGTCCTGGGTGGGAATCGAACCCACGACCTCCGGCATAGCAGTTAGGGTCACTAACCACTAGACCAACAGGCCAGTCAAATTTAAATTGTACTAGTGAAAGTTCGATTGTTAATCATTATAACATTTACCAAGGAAGTGAATGTGCGATTCTAGATGCCACACATAGTTGAAAATTATTTTAAAAAACTACTATTTCACACATTTTGACCATGTAGCTACTGCGTTTTTAAGGGCTGAATCCGTGGGAATAGTTTATATTGTCAAGTTCGTTATTTATTTGTAGCGGCTCTACAAAAATCTCTACAGTAAAATAGTACAAAAAGTGGTACAGCGCCATGAAGAATTAACACTTACAAGGTATTCGCGTCTTAGGACCACATAGAAAACAACCGACAACAATGTCAGCCACATCAACCGCCGGGTCGGGTAATCCTCCTTTTTCTATGGGTGGTAGAAGGTAAGAACTTTTCACCCAACTATTCATACCCAAATACTCTACTTACGTCACTCGAAAAATCTATTGGTGGTCCACTAAAATCGTATTCCGGAGACCGTTGACTGGTGGAACCTGCGTATGCATCAGTGGTTGCCTTCTGAGTAGTTGAAGGCCTCGTAGAGGTCTGCAATATTGAAAGTAGAAGTTGAGCAGACGGAATCCACTAGTGTGTAAGTGACTACCTGGTTTAATTACAATTACACATAACACCAAACCTGCAGTCCCCGAAGGATTAGGCAGAGGTGTACCTAATAAAAAGACATGAAAACCGTTTGTCTTCCAGAAGTAGTCGATTCAATTTCAAGAGTGCTCCCGTCGGGGCCGCGAGTTGTACACTAGTTATCGCGGCCTCGACATAGAGGGCTAAGAAGAAACATGGGTGGTTTTTAGTCAGTAGAAGTCTGCCCAAGAGCGGGAGGGGTTATTTGATGATTTTCAACCCGCCAAAAAATAAAAAAAAGAGTGCTTTGACAGGTGTAGTTTAAGTAGTGGAAAATTAGCTAATCAGTTAGACAATATATTCAGCAATTTCCCTCTACAATCCGGTACCATACATACTTTTTTTAGTTACCACAAACAAATTTGGGTCAGATTTAAAAAAACATGGTAGATATATTATATTCATCGTACGGAACCCTCTACACGCGAGTTCAACTCGCACTTGACCGGTTTTTTTTTTTGCTTGAATCTATACAATAGTCACATCGGTACGGGACATGATCTGAACATTCATCTGTTTTCCCTGCAGTCATTGTCGCAACTGAAGGGATGGATGGAGGGATGTTGTTTGTAGGCAAGCGGATAAAAGGACAAAACTTACCTGAAAGGCAACAACCTGCACATCGGGCCTGTACATCGGGCCGTGGTCTACATAGTTCATGAAGGACGTGAAGCCACATTCCTCCAGCATGGTGGTATTAAATATCACTGGCAAGTCGCAGCATTTTGACTCGAAATACTGTAGAAAAAAAAGGTGGAAAATCACTATCGAGAGAACGAGTGGGTCGTGTCATATAAGACGAACGCTGATAGCAAAGGTAAACATTATCTATTTTATACCCGACTGCGGCGAAGCCCAAAAGGAGGGTTATTTAAATTCCTTCCAGCCCGAATAGCCTAGTTCTTTAGGACACGACTGTATAACATGCGCAACCATATCCCTTCCACTGCGCTCAGCGTTTTTACCCTACTGCGGCGAAGCCCATAAGGAGGGTTATTTTAGACGACTGCGGCGAAGCCCAAAAGGAGGGCTATGTTTCTTTGTTCCCGCATAACTTCTGAACGGATGAAGGGATTTTAATAAAATTTACGTCGTTAGATCGTCTTGATGGCGCGAGTGTCACTGGCTACATTTTTTTTTTTTAACCAGAAAAATTGCGGATTTTGGGGACCATTACGCGGAATTTAAAAAACTCCAGTACCACCAAGTAGGGTATCAAAATTAAGGGTTTTAAAAGGAGATCAAAAAATTTATAACACACATATGTTTCAAAGATATTTAAAGTGACAAATCCTATAAACAAACACAAAAGTTAAATCATCTGCGAAGAATCTTACACGACCAAGGAAAGAACAAAAAAATTAGAAATAAAAAAAGTAGTTAAAAAACTAAAAAACCCGACCGAATAAAGTGACTGAATAACAAGCACATTTTAAATTAAACAAAACTTGGAAGCAGGCGGGGTTCATTTGAACATTAAATTATGACACATAAAATAAAATGAAAATAGTACTACTTTTTTTATTTACATGACGGGACCTGTACCCAGTACCACCAGTGATTTAGTTGTTATGGTACTCAACTACTCATAATTGATTCTATAGATAACCTAATATCACGCCTGTAAACCCCGAAGGGTGAGGTAGAGGTGTGTCTAATAATACAGTCACATCTCACCATTTATGTTCAAGACATATCCTTTAGATAAAGGACACAATGGGGTATTTCACCAATAAAATCTAATTAGTCCGTAAGATAGATTTTCAAAAAATAATGGACACTTTTTTTAGCCACAAACTGATGATCTCTTCTTTGACACGTTTTATTTTTATTTATTTGATTTTTGTTTTTTTTTTTCGTTTTTTGTTGGATATTTGTTTTTTTTGAAAATCTTAACAGACTAATTAGATGTTTTTTGGTGAAATACCCTATTAAAAAAAGTCTCATAAACACCAAAAAGTCGAGAAAATACTGGATGTTGAGGAGACTACCATTATTAACTAGACAAACTGTGCTATAAGAAAAAAGAACAAAATCTCTGCAGGAACTTACGTTTCTCAAAAACCAAGTTGGCCGACGTTCTTTTGGCAAATTCTTCTCCAAGTTCACGTAACGGCTGAAAAGAGTCAAATATTATTCGTCAGTCGAATGGTATTCAACCAAGTTGAATTTAAAGAAGCCCCCATACTCACAAAAGCTTCGATTCGGATGAGTTTTTAAAAATAAATAAATCTTTTTTTAGCTTTACGAAAGTGAGCAAGATATTTTTTTTTTTTTTGGGACAAGCCCGCCGCACTATTCCCAAACCACTGTAATTCCTGTAAGCCAGAATCAACAGTGGCGACCACAAGAAAAGCGCCGAAACAATGAAGCCCGACGAAGTCCCAGAGAAATGATTTAACTGTCTTGGATCCCGCAACGAAATTAATCAGAAAAGAATAGCGGAGGAGTAGGAAAAACATAATTTTCACTTCCCTCCATATCAGCAGGAGACAGAACTGAACAAGGCCAATAGGCACACTGGGACGTATACAACTGGGATAAGCCCAGTTGCCTAAGTGAGCAAGATAGACTTTCCGAAACGAAATCGAATCGAAGTGTTTGTAAGGTAAGTATAGTCATCTACTTTATGGCTTTAACACAGGATATGCCACACCTTCCCTCCTGCCCGTTGACCACAACTAATTGCACCTTCAAGGACTTGAATGAGGCAAACGACAGAGCTGTATAAGTTGCTACGGTCGGAGAATTCAGCAGAGTCAACGTTTCGAGAAGAAGATGTACTTACACTAAACAGTTTAAAACCCACTTACCTTTGTCCAAACATGTATTTCAAACCAGCTAGAGACGTAACAGGGGAGCATGAATCATCTTTTCTCGTACTGGCAATTGGACAGAACTGTAAGTAGATAATTAAATATTAGTAGGTACCAGGTGGCAACAATATGGTTTTAATTGTAAAAGTAGGAAACTGAAAAGTAAAGGAAAGTTTTCAGTGGCATTCCACCGTCAATCACTTTTAAATCTATAAATTCAAAAACTATAAATAAGTACTGAATTTGATGGCTTAATTTTAACCCTACGATGACGTCCTGCAAGGAAAACGTTGAATTACCAGCATCCCTGATAAATAATTACATACCTACACACTTACATGATACAGTGCAATAAAAGCTTGTAAAAACCAGATGGCAGCGTTGTTACGACCGTAGCTACACGGAAATAGAACCATGCAAAGCTATATGTTTATAGAATTTCGATATAACGGCACTTTACATTTCTCTAATACTTACATCAATCATCTGGTCCACAACACAATGCATCAGCGCCTGTCCTGGACAAGTATTGGTAAATCTTCGAGTCCTGTTCTCATAGCAGTTCTCCAGGACTTGACCGATCACATCCTGCCAAGGACCTTCCGGTAAAGCGTTTCTGAAAATAATCTCGCTTGTTTGTTTCGAAGGCAAGGAGTCGGTTAGACCTATTTTTGTGCTAATGCAGGTCCATTGGTGACACTGAAAATAAAAGAAGAAATAGTTATAATCTTTAAAAGTGATAATGCCAGCTAGCCTAAATATTATTTTCATCATCATCATCATTTCAGCCGAAAGACGTCCACTGCTGGACATAGGCCTTCCCTAAGTGTCGCCACATTGTCCGGTCCCGTGCGTCTCGCATCCAGCGGGTCCCCGCAACCTTCACCAGGTCATCGGTCCACCTAGCGGGAGGCGAACCAACGCAACGTCTTCCGGCTCGCGATCGCCACTCTAGAACTTTTCAGTTCTGCGAGCAATGTGCCCTGCCCACTGCCACTTAAGTTTGGCAATTCTTCGGGCTATGTCGGTAACCTTGGTTCTCATGCGGATCTCCTCATTTCAGATTCGATATTACTTTGCCTAGTATCTATTTAACTTGATATTGGGCTTTCGGCTAAAGCAAACCTACACGTCATGGTCTAAAAGGACCCTTCGCGAAACCGGGAACCAAGCATTCTGGACATCCAACTAATTTAAGTAACTCGACGTAAAAATATTTTTGGCGTGAAATATCACGTTTAGGGGTAGGAGGACTCAGCTGCGGATTGATCGAAAGAGATACCACGGCTTCGGACACAAAGGTTTTAACAGGAACATGGGTGTTTTTTAGTCAGTATAAGTCTGGCACTCCCTACCACTCCGCCCAGAGCGGGAGGAATCACTTGGCGACTCCAAACTCTCAAAAAAAAAAGGGTAGGAATTAATAGGTAGCTGATAAACGTTTTCATCACGGTGTCCCGTCTATTTCGTATTTAGTAAGAACTTACTTGCTTCCTATATAATAAATGTTTCGGGGTTACGGGGCCCCGCTATCATCTCATTATTTTTGTGCATAAACAGTTTATTCTCGACTTGTTGGTCATATTGATATCAGTCTAGGTATCTATACATAAGTATATAGGTACCTTCTTTTTTTTTTTTTTTGGTGGGTGTAAAATCATCGAATAACCCCTCCCGCTCTTGGGCAGAGCGAAAGGGAGTGTCAGACTTCTACTGACTAAAAACCACCCATGTTCCTTCTTCGCCCTCTATGTCGAGGCCGCGATCCGTTGGAATACCCGCGGCCCCGACAGGCGTCGGCCCTTTCGGGCCCCTCCCATGTTGCTGACATCTCTTTGAGGCGCGCGTGGAACACGAACGCGCCGTCGACACGGCCTGTTTTCGTCGTGAGACGGACGGACGGCGAGTTAGCCCATCACTCACCGTCCACAGGCCAAGTATATAGGTACCTAACGAATTATTTGAAGATGGATGCAGCCTTTTTTAATAGGCAATGGATATACGGCCTAAGGTGGAGCACGGTTGCCAAGAACAACCGATTCACAGCTATGAAATCAACCGATTCGTAGTTCGTACAATAAATGTAGGATACATGGCACTGTGGATGTGGTTCGTGGAACCGTTCTGCTCATCCGATGATAGAATGAGGATGGGAGCATTATATTGTGTGTCACTTACCAAGCGTGAGTTCTTCAGATAAGATCCACCGAAGACGAATGCATTCTTATGTGTTGTGTGTCCCAAAACCACCTGAAAAATTACAATTAGATATCTACTCAGAAAGAACTGACCAAAAAAAATAGTCAAAATTCCAAGTGGAAAACCCCAATAACACTTTGCCCGTCCCGGGCATAGAACCCAGGGACTTCGTGCTCGGCAGAAGCGCTTCCACTTGACTTACAAGGCAAGACTTCAATAGGTACCTCCCTAAGGAATTAATCCAGTATTAAACTGTATCCATTTATGATTAGGTACTTAATTCATTCATATCACAAGTCATTGATAAAACATAGGACACAAAATATTATAGCATCCTTCTTTTATATTAAACCGAAGAATCATGGTAAAATAACAACATGCTAAACGAATTGACAGCGGTTTTCAGAAAATTCAGGTAGGTGTACAATATACTTATGTTTCATTGCCAAAAAACACGACTACGAGACAGAGAAAACAGGCTTTTCGAATAGGCTGATGCAGCTGGTAGCAACGCTAGATCTCAGATTAATTGCCACCTACTCCAGAACATCTACTAGGTAGGCAACGCAACCAGCGGGAAAGTGGCTCCTGGAGTGGAACGTATTTTTTGGACACAAACATCAGCACTCTTCCCATGTTTGTGCATGGGAAATTTTTTATCATACGGTTAGAATTTTCCTGCTGGAACAATGTTACTCCAGCAGGAATAGTTTTTTCCGGTTGTTTACGACAAGACGCAAACATTTTTTAAATGTAGCCCACACACACACAGCACAGCAGAATTCACACTAATTATACATTCCACTCATAACACTCTAGGAACCCCTTCCGATTAGGTAGGTAGGTACTCGGAAAGTAGATTTTACCTATTTAACCATTAAATTATACTCCAAATCCATACTTACCGCTGGCAAAACCACAAACAACCACAGTAACCACAACAATTTAACGTTTTTCATGTTTTACTAGTCAAGGTTCAAGAGCTACTGACCAGTTCCCATACTAAGATAATTTTAACCGCATATATCTCGGGTCACGACTTAAGATAGCGATATTTTGCGTTGTTTTAAACGAGGGCAGAGTATCCATAGCATTTGTGATGGCGTCTTAGCTGTTGGTGGTTATTTTTAGCATGTAATATAAACACCACGCCTGTAAATCCTGTAAACAGCGCTTGCATTCGCTGTATGTGAAGCGTATTGGGTGTTTATGCTTTTCGTACGCTAGAGCTGACCTTCATACCAATATACTTTGTGATTCTTTCATCATCTCTATCTGTATATAACGAGGGCTGACATCAATTGATTTGCAAGTGATTTTTCTTCAATACCTACATTTATCATTTCTTCAGCCGGTACTTCGAGCTTGATGTACCTAATAGGTACACCTAGCCGACCCCTCACCGAGCCCGGGACAGTGGAATGTGCAAGTGTTCGCACGATCTCCGGTGCAAGTATGCGAAGGGAACATCGGGTTGGTTTTTAGTCAGAAGTCTGACAGACATCTACGCTCGCCTCAGGGCGGAGGACTTCCATAGGGATTTATGTTTGTTTCAATGTATTAGGCAAATATTTACCCGATAAAATGCCAATACGACCGTGATCTTGTAATCGGCCATTGCAATTCACTGCTGGATAAAGGAGTCCTACGCACCACAGTATCCGAATTAGATGATGCCTTAGTGGACCAACATCAGCCTACTAGTCCGCCACAGTATTCTCAAACCACTGCAACTCCTCAAAACCAGAATCAACACTGGCAATCGCCAGAAAAGAGCAGAGTCTATGAAGGTCGACGAAGTCCCATGTGCAACGAAATTAATAGCGTAAGAGTAGAAAAAACATAATTTCCACCTCATCAGCAGTCGGCTGCAGGACAGTCCTCCACAATTGCCTACCACTCAATTCTATTCTCAGACTCCCAACCAGCTGCTTTCAGCCACCCTGCGAAGATCGTCGCTCCACCTAACCCGAAGGTGTCCCAAACTCCCAACTAACGCTTGCCGATTTACGGCCTCAACTCTGTCTCTATTGTCCCACTACTGCAGGGCAAAGGCCGCTTTTCCCTTTGTAGGTCAATCCTTTGAGAAATACACGGCGAATAGTGAAATGAAAAACCAAAAATAAGTCTAACATAATTTATTGGTGAAATAACTCCCATAAATTAAAAAAAACGTCGTTTACACAATAAATCAGCTACTTACAGAATTAAGCAAAGAACATTGCTACGGAAACACAGATAGATATACAACCAAGAAATCTAGGTTTTTATTGAATTGTGCATGATAGAGATATGTAAACCTATCATAATGTCACGCCTGCAATCCCTGAAGGGGTAGACAGAGGTACCATAGTACACATACATCAACTTTATCGCTAAGGAATAAGGTTCAAGGTTGAAAACTCGACAGTTTCTGTATATCTATCTGTGTTTTCGTCAAAATATTGTTCTAGGCGCAAATTATCGATAGTATAAGCTAACAAGATTCTTAGATATTTTTTGTTATTAAAGTTTCATGGACGAGAATTCAAGGCTAGTTCGAAATATCTGCGTCAAAAATCCTGGTTGTTACCTCTGAGTTACTTTAATACGTCTAATCAAACGTTTAATAAGTAAGGTAACATACAATTCGACCATAAATCTATAGATTCTCACAAGGCGAAAGCAAAGCATGGTGAACAAATATAAATACGCAAATATCAAACATTCTTAGGTCTATTATTCCATTTCTGGTGTTAACTATCAAATCCAATAGGGTAGTTAACAAAAAAAACTAATGTCCTTTAAATATAGATTTCCAAAAAATATTGGATTCATTTTTTTTTACGTAAACGAAAAATGAAGACGAGTCGTGTGATGTCACAATTTGGATGTATGTACCAAAAAGTGACGTCACACATCTTTGACACGTTTTATTTTCGTATTTTTTGTATTAATTTGATGAAACAAAAACACGTAAGTATCCAATATTTTTCTATAATCTAACAGACGGACTAAACAGAATCATTTTTATTCTGTCAAGAAATATCCCTATTACCGTGCAACCAAGATCTTTGATAGATTTTAAGCATATACGCCAGCACATCAAACTCTGAGCTGTCTATTTTATTTGATACTAGCTGTTGTCACAGGCTTCGCCCGCTACAACTCGAAAATTATCCCACGGGAAGATAAAAGTCGGTATAAAAACTATCCTATGTTTAATCCAGGTTGTAAACTATCTGTGTACCAAATTTTATCCAAATCCGTTCTGTAGTTTTAGCGTGAAAGAGTAACAATCATCCATCCATTCATACTCACAAACTTTCGCGTTTGTAATATTGTTAGGATATTTTCAACTTAGTCGCTTTCGAGCATTAGGTTGAAAGTTGGTTGGGAAAATCTGATAGCTTCGGGTTGCTTGATATGCTGTCGTCAGTAGAAAACACTTCTACAAAATTTTCTAGTGAAAATTAAATTGCTCTAGCCATAAATAAGTATACTCTGAAAACAGTCGATTTTAATATTTCATTGAAGTGGTTTTATGCGCAAACTAAGGCTGACTAACAAAGATTGCATTCACGTCAACAACTATTTTTTTTTTTCATTCGATGACTTTTGAGTTACATTCTCTCTCTCTCCCGAGCTCTTCTCAATGAAAATACATTACTTTGACAAACTTCACTTTGTCGTATGTTTACTTAACTTTACTCTATATTAGGAGAGCACATCACATAACATCACGACAATAATCCTCAAACGTTTAGGCACAGGTGTACGTAACAGTACACTTAAACTTCGCCAGTAATGTTTAAGTCCCAAGTAATAGGGGGCGACCCTATTGCCATCAACCTGGAACTACTGAGAAATTCCTGATGGAAAACTCAATAACAATACGCCTGACTCGGGAATCGAACCCACAGCCGCTGAGCAGTCGCGGTTGCGATCACTAGACCAATAAACCAGCATAGCTATTCACAAACAATCGAATCGAACTTGGACACTTCTTCGAGTATCAGATTTTTGGATCGAACGATTGATATGGCAGTAAAAAACACTTGTGATGAAATATTTTATGTAGCCAATAAATTTTCATTATTGAGTATTTCTATAAGTTTTATTATAGATTGTACCGAATATCGGTCGAGTAACTAAAAATATAATTATGTAAAAAAAAAATAACGATTTTAATTTTAAATAGATATGCAAAGACTCTGTATTTGATCTCTTACAAAATGGCGTCATAATTCTGATTGGATTGCACTTCCAATAGCAAACAGCTGTCGGCAGGATTGATATCTTCATCTCGAATGATCGATTACTCGGTTTCGGTTATGTGGAAAGCGATTTTCGATAGTACAATGGATCGATTGGATACGACGGACCATCGATGGTTGTGAATAGCTATGCAGGTCATATCTGACACAAACGAACACATCTGTGGATATAAATCTTTGTATAGTATACTATGGTAAATAAGAAGATTTTGTGGCCTTCATTTAAGCCTAGCCAATAGATTGAGGTAGATTTCATGGCAGTTCGACAAAGCGTAAGTCATCAAACGTAAATACTTATAACCAAACAATTGTATATTTATGTAAAATACTATTTAGACAACACCAATATTATGAACTAATAAGCCACAGGTATAGAATTTTAAACCTTGATTTTGCTACACTAAGTCCAGTTTTCTTTGCAACTAAGTGTTTTGTACCAATACCTATTTTTTATCCTATAATCAACTTTCTATTCATAAACTAAAAGTCCAAATTGCATTTTTTTATGTATTTGAGCGAGTTTTGATCTCTTTTTAACGCACAAGAAGTTGTATAGCGTTGTCTCACTCTTACATATAAATATAACTACCACTAGCAAAAGCTAACCTATAAAAAGCCTTGAATCCGTGTCCATACAAAAGTGCATTGAAAAATCGGCATTATTAAGTTATTCATCACAGTTGTATTACAAAATGTACATAAAATGAAATCCTGCATTTTACAAAACTTGTCCATGGGTGCATTCTTCAACCGAACCACTTTAAAATTGAACCTGAAAAGAGTGAAAAATGAGAGTCAGATCATATTGTAACAACATATCATAACATAACATCACGCCTGTAATCTCCGAAAGGTTAGGGAGAGGACACCTTATAGTACACTCACATTTCGCCAGTTATGGACAAGTCTTATGAAATAGGGGGTGAGCCTAATAGCATTTCGCCAGTTATGATAAGTCCCATGAAATAGGGGGTGAGTCTAATAGCATCAACCGGGCAGGATTCCTGATAGAAACTAACCCACTTTGCCCGTCCCAGAAATCGAAACCAGGACATCATGCTGAATATCATCATCAGTCATAAGACGTCCACTGCTGGACAAAGGCCTCCCCCCTAGCACGCCATAAAGAACGGCAGCCTGCCGACCTCATGCTCCGCAGATCATTATCAAGATTGCATAAAGAGGATAATGAGAACAATTCCTTGTTTTCACATAATGAATGCACTGACTGAACAGTCCACTCAAAACTGTGGTTATTTCTTCAAAACATTCACCTCAGCCACTAATCTGCAAGATGCTCATGAAGGTCGACCAAGGGAGTTTAAAATGGACTGTGATCTCCGAGTTGTCTCGGCTGTTTCTTCTCTGAGTCATTAGATAGGCCGCACCTAGATTTAACCGGAATCATCTAGATTTAATAAATCACTTTTAAACATTAAAAAAAATTACGTGGACAAGAATTACTAATTTACTACTTAAATAGAATTGAAAATTTAAATTCGAATAATGTTTGTAAATAAGAGAATTGTTCGAACTCACCTCAGTGAGTTAATCTCAATACATGGCTCAGGCGCTCAGCCATGTATTGATATTCACAACAATGAAAAGTGACGTATTTAATAACTTGTTGGTTATCGATATGTATGTATGATAATGTTACAGCACCATGTTTTTAATAGGGTTTTCTCCCCCTTGTTGTTGTTTATTCAACGAACAGCCTTTTGAATTCAATAATTTACGATGTCAAATCACTTGAGGCCCTGATTTTGCCTTGAATAATTTACGATATCAAATCACTTGAGGCCCTGATTTTGATTCTCAGGTTGGGCTTAAGGGTTTTTCCATCAAGCATGTCTTAGTAGCAGCCAGGGAGGCTCGATTGATGACAATAAGCCCACCCCCTAGTACGTGGTACGTAACCCACCTAATTAGTGTGAAGCATCACAGGAAAGCTCCGAAGCCGAACGCTCGTTTAATACTCTCGAAGTAGTACCGCCGCCAGTTCTCCCGGGTCTGATCTACTTCTGCAGTGGGGACCAGGTCTTGTTTCACTGTCACCAGGGTGTGGTCGTCCTGGAATAGAGGAGTTGAGAAATATTAAACACAAGACATCAAGCTCTAGAATGAAGGTAAATCGTGGGTAAGATTGCACTGCAAGCTAACTTAAGCCACTTACTGCGGTACTCAGAGATATTTAATGATTATTGATTACTTAAGCCGTAACTTAGTAAAGATTTGACATACTTTTGTATGACAAAACTGTCAAAACCTTTGATAAGTGATGGCTTAAGTAATCATTAAAGCTCTCTGAGTGCGGCAGTTAATCTGGGTGGCCTTTTTAGTTATTTTGAGACATCGTCGACGTTCTACTTGAAGGACGACAACACACATTGTGGCTAATTTAAACATACAACGAACCATGCCTTTATAACAGAAAAAGCCTTTTTTTAAATTTGGGAAATCATCAATGACTCCTCCCGCTATGGGCAGAGCGGTAGGGAGTGTCAGACTTATACTGGCTAAAAACCACCCATGATCCTTCTTAGCCCTTCGTGTCGAGGCCGCGGTAGCTCTTTCAAACAACCCGCGGCCCCGACAAGAACGCAGCAAAACCCTTGTCTTGACTGGTGCCTAAAGTCCTCATTTATGACGTTTTGTAACTGCCAAAGTTAATTAACTTTATTAACAACTAGCTGTTGCCAGCGGCGTCACCCGCTACAACCCACGGGAATATAAAATCGGGATAAAAACTATCCTATTTGTTAATCCAGGTTATAAACTATCTGTGTACCAAATTTCATCCAAATCCGTGCATTAGTTTTTGCGTAAGAAGTAACAAACATACACACTCACACACTCACAAACTTTCGCCTTTATAATATAAGTGTGTTATTGAGTTCCTACCTTCTCATCAATAGTAAACGTGACTTCAGAGAAATGTTGCGCGGGCCACTGCTTGTATCGCCAATATTGTACTATCTTCTTAGGAGGCACCAGCTCCTTGAATTCCCCAGTTATATTCCCACCGAATAGCGCAAACTTGCCGCCTTTCGCTGCATCCAGCTTGACGTGGCCCTGTTAGAAGCATAATTTGATTTAAATAGTTAGTTTTAAATGAAGCATGTCTTCTTTCCGCCGACCCCAAATGAATAAGGGCAAGGGATTGATGATGATGATTTTTATAGGGGAACGAAAGAAAATATTGTTTGAACCACAGAGAATAGCTAGTACCATGGTTATGCTAGGCAAGGCGTGTCGGAGTTGTGATGTCTTGTTTCAACAGTATATAAGTATAAGTATAACGGGCTGGTGTCCGCAACTCCACGCTCAATGCGCGTATTTTACGTGCGGGTGGGAATATCACTCGATCCACCCCAGCTCCCCGAGAAAAGCCAGCAACCCCTTGATGTTACTGGCAATCTCGCGGAGAGTACCTGGGTCACCGAAGTATTTGGCCCTGTATGGGGCAACCCCCGGACAGTGCAGGACTGTTTCAACAGTAACAGCGTATTTGATCTATTTCAAAAGCAAAGTGGAAGGACGGCGGGATAACCCAATGGCTCGGCTACAGCCAATATTTTTTTTATATTACAATGTTGCATTCCATAAACACGCGTCACATAATAGGCATTTGTGCACAATTGCAGTAAGTATGGCTTTCTGGGTCGCACAGTATTAAGTCTGTGTATTATTGGGTACATACCAATACATCAAAATCAAAATACAAGCCTGTTAGTGATTGCACTGCAACAGCATAACTGGCAGTCACTTTCTGCGGTACTTAAGGCGTCACTTAGTCAAGGTTTGACATACTTTTGTATGACAAAACTGTCAAAACCTTTACTAGGTGATGGCCTAAGTAATTATTAAAGCTCTCTGAGTGCGGCAGTTTGACAGACCGTAGCAACTGGTTTCTATGTAACCCTGAGTATGCTTCTATAGGGAGTAATACTGATATTGATGCCTGTTTTCTCAGAAGCATTTGCAGTCGAATTTTTAGAGATACAAGAGATAGACACAAAATAAATAAAATACTCATACCTGTGTGAAAGCAGTAACCATTTCTATCCGAGTCATAGCATCATAGAACTCCTGTGCACGACACTGGAACTTCTCCGTCAGCTCAATATTCTTAGTATCCAACTTACAACCAACTTGCTGACTCTTGGTAGCAACGATTGGGTCCATGCTTACTTTCTTATTAAAACCGCTAGTTATCATCGAAACATTGTCTGGTTTGACATTGTCTTCGCCTTTCTTAGGAAGGATGAGACCTTTGGAGAATTCCTCTTTGAGACTACGGATGTATTCGGTAAGTTGACTCCGGATTTTATCTCGGCCTATGTTGTGCATGAAGGTTTTGACTCTCTGAGCTTCCTCACCGCTGCCTTTGATTGTGACTGAAATCTGAAAATCGTAAAATGTAATCATAAATTATGATCTGTAACGAGTCTTTTAAGCCTGTTACATGTTACGTATTGTTTGATTTAATTTGTAGGCACCACGGTGGTGTTGCCATATAAGAATTAATTTTTTGGTTGATTTAGAATCGTGAAGTGGTCACACTGGCTTTTTCTTTTTGAGGCTGGCAAGTTGACTTTGACATTTGTCACTTTTCGACCTATAGCTTTTGGACAGAATGGCGTAATTTCAGCGCCGATATAAATCTTGAAGTTTTACTTCAGATGGGCGGCATCTAATCCCAATTATGTGGTAGCCGATTGCCCTTGTCAGCATCCTAATTGGATAGCTCATATTTTTGTTAATCTTTAGGTTGATAACATAATCGACGGAATTTGGTATGGTTTGTGATACATAACGTAGATCATCTAATTGACAAAGTGCAATAATGACAGGCCTTAAAAGATTGTTCCATTTTAGTTTTAGTTATATATAATAGAAAGGAATTCTCTTGTTTATTTCTACCAGCAGCCTTCGGGTAATAAAATCGCTCTATAATTTTCATGCTCGATTTTTATTGATACCTTCCCGCTTGAAGATTAAAAGTCTCAAGCTCCCGCAGGTAAGTCTATCTTTGGCATAGTTTTGTGTGCACTCCAGGCGCCCGAATTTTTTACATCAACTTATATTTTTATTTGGAGTACAACACATTTATAAATAATATCAGTCACTCTCACATACATTAAATAATATAATTTTTTAATATTACAGATCATTATGAGAGTTTATAGTCAGATTATGATTCATATTAATCAGTCTTTGTATTGAAAAACATTTTGTATGGCTTAGATCGGACAAGATGACAAGCAGATTATTGTTTAATTTAACATTAAAATAATTCTGAATTTACAGTTGAATACATATAAATTCAAATAACAGCCAGAAGCAGTTTCAGAAAATTATTTATACATTCGTCTGTATTCCGCATTACTATTGGCACCAATCATTGAGCTACAATGGACTAAAACACAAGCACAAATTCTGGTTATTTCTTGTTTAATTTCCAGTTTTTTAAACACAACACGTTTCTACATATTTAATTGAGAATTTATGTTTCCGATTTAAAATAGCACATACAATGGTTTCATATTTCACATGTTAAGTGATCTTAATTGTCATATACAAAACAAGATCAAATGTTTCATACTGTTGTATGCCTTACTTAAAGCTCTAGTGGACAAAAGACAAAGAGAAGAGAGTGAAAGTGAGTTTAGATAAAACTGATTTTGCAAAGCACTGCATTAACTACAATAACTATCTAAATCGTAGATGTACTCTCACCGTACTTAAGCCAACAAGAATTTACACTGAGATTAGCAAGCTTGCATATTTCGCATGAAACTATAGAACCAGTGTACAAATGAGTGAGATAATATCATTCATATATCATTGTTATTGAAATTGAAACTAATTTTTTTGGTGTTGGCACATCTAGGATTTACATTTTTCATAACTAAACTTTCAATGTCATGATTATCTGTGTCATATTAGTTCAGAGCATCAATTTCCAATGGAACCCCCAGTAGTTGTATACCAGAATTAAGTTACAGTATGAAGCCATATTCTTTTTATGTTTTAAATTAAAAAAAATATCTATCTGACCAACACAAGCCAGCTATTGAGTAACAGTGGTCCAAGCACAGTCCAATAGAGATTTTCAAAAGATCTCTTGATGTCTTGAAAAAATACAAAGATACCTATAGAGATAGAGATAATTTACCAAATTGAAAGTTTTGGATCAACATGAAAGTATTAGGAAAAATGAGCAGCTTACAGTAACCAAATACTGTGGTTCCTACCTACTGTGTACCCGCCCCCCGCACCCCTGTGTGTAACTTATCATGGGAATTCAAAATACCACAGGTTTCCTATCTGTGGTTTAATTTCCTTAGTTTATGTGATATATTATCAGTGATATGAAATAAAAAACTAGTCATGATTGCACATTGATTTTAACACAAATATTGCTTCATGAATATAGTATGCTCAATTTTCAAGTCATACATGATTCATTTAACTTTTAGAACGAAATACAGAGAATCAGCACAAAATCTAATCTACTTTTCTAGGTTAGATCAACCAAATGTTACTTGAATGTCAAAGTGCTTAGCTTCTGAATGAATAAGTAACAAAATTAACATAAATATACTCACGTCAACTTCGCTAACGTCATTCTCTTCAGATAAGTTCGGGATGCTGACTTCTCCCTTCACAACATCCTTACTGCCAGACAAGGTGCCTTCCCACTTCAGTTTGATATCCCATTCATAGAAAAATATTAACTTTCCTTTCCTATTGTTCGCTGATGCCTCACCGTCGAGCTTCTCCACCTCCGTCACTTTACAATCCACACCATTTTGAGCTATCTTGAAGTTATTCAAAAGTTCTTTTAGCCGATCCTTAGACCATGGCCCCGCATTTTTCTCCGTCCAATGCCAGTTGTTCACATTTGTCGCGTCAGGCCGTTCCTCCACAATCCATCTAGGGTCACCCTCACCCCATTTGGCCATATTTCAAGTTTGTAACTAGGCACAAGGTCTCAGGATTAACAATTTTGAGATCACCACACGCGAATAATTAAGTCAAAACCGTGACAGTCAAGATTTTTGACACGTCGTGGTCAGCGAACTTTATCGTAACGCAAGATAACTAGACAACACTCAATATCCTTACAAATAAACAGCGTGCTAGTGTGTCTTATTTATGAATTCTCACAATTTTCGAGAAAAGTCTCGTAAGAAACGAACCATGCCAATATGGAATGACAGTAAGAGTGTTGCTATATTTTGATTTCACTTACCCATTATTTTTTTTCACGCATGTTTATAATATGTCATGTCAGGTCATTATATCATTCATTTTTTTAAGTAAAATCGTCAAAACATATTAGACGTATTTTATGTTGCACTATTTTAAGATCTTCCCGAAATTTTCTACTAAATGCAAGGGATGTGTGCTGATAAAATTAAAATACTGCATTGGAACAATACGCAAAAAGAAAAATTATTTGTTCTGAGTTTGACTTCAATGAAAAATGTGCAAATTCAGCAGTTCATTTCGAACAGGTTAGTCATATTTTGCCATTATTGTGGTAGTTTACTTTATATGGCAACTATTTGACAGTTTCGGCATGATTCTAGAAAACGGCATTACCAACCTAAAAAAATACATCCGGCTGTCAGAGCGATACGTCCCATTTCATGTAGTATGTTACAGTTTTCTGACACCCCGCGAAGAGCTTTGCTCCAGAGACTGTAATGTCACCGATCGATGATAATGTTCCTTGACAATATTGGACGATCTAATTATCATATGAGTATATTATGACAAATCAATAGCTGCATAGTACATTCATCTCAAGTAGAAACCGTACCAGATTATTGATAGAGAAATGAAATTCAATCAGCGCCTGCCTCTTTTAAATAAAAAACACCCGTGTTATTGCTATGAAAACAGTGTAGGCTGAATACCTACTTAATTATCACAACTATTCACAACCATCGGAATTGTTTTGTTCTTTCTTGTTTGGATCACGCCTAACCTAACACATTAATTAAAATGTATGTAAAACCTGGAATCCGGGTAAATATCGAATTCCATTAATGAGAACCAGTTATTAACCGGCCTAGTGTGATCGGTGTAGGTAATAAACTCCAGTTAGTGTTACAAACAGCTTATTGATTGACTATGTACAAACAAACTCGTAACCAAGTTAGTTAGGTTTGTATAAAGGGTGTAAAAGTACCCTTAACGCAAACAAAGGCCATTTGTTCTCCCCACCACTGCGATCATTTTTTGGTTCTAGACCATTCCTGGGAACCTTCTACTTACGGATCTTATATTGGGCTTATATTGGGGGTCAAAGTTCCAAATTTTGCACAGCTGTCTTTGTAAATACCTACTAGTTTTTCAGGTTATAACTTTACTTAAATTACCTCCATGGCCCGTTTGCTATTCAAAGCATCCACTAGCACAATGTTTTAAGAGTCCTACATTGAGTTTTACCATTAGGTAAATGTGATTTTTCGAAAGTCGTTTCCCAGCATAAATTTTTGCGTAGGGGTAGGTACCTACCTACTTAGTTTAATGTACAGAATGCTTGGTTGACGTATGTGTAAAAAAATTACACTCTGTATTTTACTTTCTGTTGTTGAACACCTTGGGGGTATGTTGTACAGTTGTTCAGAAACTAACTGGCATCAACAAGAGTTTGATAGAACCTCAAAAGGCATCAGCTGGTACTGTGAATGCACCCATTAACATAAACATTATTTTGTCTACGTGACTTTACATAAGTTAACTTATGTTAGGTTTTGCCCTGAATAATTAAATAAAAACATCCATTCATTAGCATAGTGATACTTAGTGATTTATTTAGAAATAACTGATTCAAGTGTGTTATAAGTTCAAGAGTCTATTGAAAATTGTTTTTCATCATCATCAGCCTTAAGACATCCACTGCTGGACAAAACCCTCCCCCATATTATTATTATACTCTTTGCCCTCCCCCATAGAACGCCATAACGAACGACAGCTTGCCGTTTGCATCCACAATTCCGCATCCACCGGGTGCCCGCGACTCTCACGATGTCGTCGGTCCACTTGTTGGGAGGCCTACCAACGCTTCGTCTTCCGAAACTATTCTTAAATTAAATCATTTAGGTATTTAATTTAATTGAGAAATGAAGCGATTTGTTGTTTGTTCAATTCAATGTACAAAAATTTTTTCAGGGCGATAAGAGTCATACTACCCAGTTTCAGCCAATTAATAATAATAATGTAGCATGGTGAGTTTGGCACTTGTGAACACTAGTGAATGTCGCTAGGAACGAAAGTCATTTCTAAGTAAAAATCGGTATACCTACTTAGTTAAAACTTTATTAACATAGTGGGTACCTACTTTTGAAGTGACAGTTAACACGTAGCTCAGGTTATTGCCGATTTCTTTCTAACTCCTTAAATTTCGATTTCTATTTTCCAGGCTAAAAGCGATAAGTACATTAAGCGGTGACCTAAAATGCATAATTTAATGTAGGTAGGACCACCGACTTGCCTAAACATTATCAAAGCCATTGGTCGTACCTATTTATCTTAAGTAAGTACCTAGTTCCTGTGTATTAAAAGATACCTACATGTAATAAGTTTCTGTTTTGACGTTTAATAGATACCGTATAAACGATTTTTGTGTGTTTTTTCTCACTTGGGGGTTATATAAAAGCATTAATTACCTTACCACAAACAAAAGATTAAGTCAAACTTAGCCGATTGGCCACTGCAGAGGCTTTGTCTGATGAGCCCATTATAGACCTGAGCTACCTAACTATACTTAATACCTATATCTTTTTGCAAGTTTTAAGTAACCTCACATGAATTTTATTGTTTTAGGCCATCCAACTCATATAGATAGGTACATTTAAACATTATAGATAGGTACCTAGTAGGCACCTAACTACATACGGTATGTCTTAAATTATTTTTGAAAGCAATTCACAAAGACAATAGATCACATGGAACATATTAGGAACACGTATTATTTTGTAACTGACAAGGTCACTCAAATAAATTAAACAAGAATCAGCTACCATTGATCCGCAATTGGTTGAAACTCGTTATCTTAGTGAGCGAGTGAGATAACAGTACGGCCTCGAGAATAAACCCCAGTTCGACTCGGAGTCCGCTCAGCGCAGGCGCGGCCACATCCATCGCAAATAGTATAAAATAAATAAATAAAAAAAACACAATGTTCCCATTACGCCGCGTTGGCAGCAAGGTGTGATCAGTGCTTCATTCAATTATAAATAAACATTTCACTATGGTTTAATTTAAGTTTCGATTTTTGAACATTTTTTTAGCCAACTTGTGAATATTAAAACAAGTTATGTGCGTTTTGTTTTAAAATAAACTTTGGTATTTAAAAGTAGCCGGTTTTGCAGATCCTGGAGCAATGGCGGGCTCCCGTGGTCGCAACTGGAATGCAGAGGAATTACAGCTCGGATGTGACTCCTCCTCGACCATTGTCCGTGTTGACAGAAGACGAACAGACCATGAAAGAAACTAGTGAGTATACAGCTCTATATTCATGAACTTTCTCAATATTTTTGACGCGGTTCCGTTTTACTAAGGTAATGTCGTAATTCAATATTGACACGCCACTTAAGCAAAACTTCTTATTTGGAAACTAGGTACGTAAGTAGGGACCTACCTAGGTATTCATTTTAAAGTCTAATAATTATCGAGAACAATGTGGAAACTATCATCTTAAACTTTAGCATAGGTACAATTTTATATTCCAGCCAAAATTGTTCCCATGCTTCTTCTAATATTTTAAATAACTAACATGCCATTAGTATTATTTAATTCAAATGCCATTGCTATCTACCTAAGTTTAATACGATCATTCGTTATCAATTCTTGATAAGAACGATTATGGTTGATTAAATAATTTTGGCAAAACAAATTATGAAACTTACATTACTTAAGTACTATAGGTACCTACTTATCTTATCAAAATGCTAGTAACATACCTACCTACCTCAGTCAATATATTCTATACCTACATAGGTACCAAAGATAGCAACACTAACAGAAAAATAATAAGTAAGTATAAAAATTTTAAGATGTGTCATAATATGTTTTGTTGTTTAAAAAGGCGACCTACTTAGCCTATGAAACAAAGTAAATCCCGACTTGTGTACAAATAGAATAAGATCATTTGTAAGCACATTTTATTAAGATAAGTTTAAAATAAAGACGTTTTAAAATCAATAAATCAATCAATATAAAATCGTAGTAGCCCATACCTTTACTGTAATGGCGGGGCTATTTTCGTGCTCCCACATTTATATTATGGTGCTTGCTGACAACAACCTCACAGTCAGTGACTGTCACGTTAAAAAGGAATGTGCACGTAAGTCGCTATTTGTACTTTGCCTCACTGGGGCAAAGTACACTCAGCCAAGGTGGTTTCGTGGTCACAAGCACTAATGACGAACATGAGGTCCTACGTACGATTCCCAGGTCGAGCAGTGCTACTGTGATTTTCCATTACGAATTTCATAGCAGCCACGGAACCTGAATATTATTACTCGTATGTATGTGTGGTTGGTGGGCCCCCCTCCTAAAGTCACACAAAAACACTCGAAAGTGGGTCTCTTTACATCTGAACTTTTTCAAACATAATAGGTACAGATTTCATAATAACACAGCAATAAATGCGTGGTAGTTGCATTGCATCATAGTTGATAATTAATTAATATACAAAGAGATATAAGAGGAGATAACATAATATATTTACTTTATTTATCTGAAGCTATAGTTTGACCATTTATTCACGTCATACGTTTAGGTCAGTTTCGCCCTCGTTTTAAAGAAATATTAGTTTTCACATCACATAGCACATTTTCATTCACATAGCTCTACATCTACAGTAGTTACACTAGTTAATATTTTAAAGAGGAAAGATTTGTATTTTTGTGTGTATGTTTGTGATGAATAAGCTTAAAAACTGCTAGACCGATTTCAAAAATTCTTTAATCGTTGGGAAGTTACACTATCCCCGGCTGGCATAGGTTACTTTTATCCCTGTATTCCCACGGGAACGGGAACTATGCGGATGAAACCGCGTGACGTCCGCTAGTTTACTAATAAAAAGAAACGGTGTAGGTATGAACTGTATGAAGGATGCTTTAGCTATAAAAGGGATGACCGATGAGATGACGAGTAATCAGCAGTAGGTACGGAAGGAGAAGACATCCTAATGATAGCGAATAAAGTAAAAAAATACTACAATTAGTAATTTGAGTCACACTCAAGGGCAAATGCCTCCCATTCATTTCTTTGTCGATTCATTGCTCTTTGTAGAAAAATCTAAAGTAAAATTCACCAGGTATTGTTTAAAGATACCTAATAATATCAAAATCAAAAGTCATTTATTCAAATTAGGTTGATAATCAGCACTTTTCGAACGTCAAAAATTATTTTGCTTTACGTACCGTACTTATTTACAAGAGACAGTCCCCCAAAACGCCCACCCTTCGACACTTCCTAGTGTTTGGATTTGAAGAACCCGGAGAACCAAAGATGGTTGCCGTCATAATGCGGGTTTTAGAAACCCGACATCATAAAGCTTTAGGGATGCTATAATCGTCTACCCTTTACTTTTGGTCATCCCGTATCCCAGGATACGCAAAAGCAAGTAGGTGTATACCTACTTGACCCAACTTATCTGTGGAGTCGAGTAAAAATAAACGTAGATACGTTTGACATATCGATGCCAATAATCTTGACAAGCAACGGCACCTTGATCTTCAAACTTAGTGTGGTCATACTCATAGTATACCCAGATATGCAACATAATAAGACGCGAACGCGCTCGTTACGAAAAACGAAAACATGTTATTTTCTTATAACGTTTTGATGATAAGTTGGTAACATATAATAACGTATCACTTTCGCGAACGTCGTGAATAACAAGAAATTAATAGCAAAACAACAAAACCTGAACTTCTTATAGTTTTTACTATATCAAAAATGCATGTCATTAAAAATATTATAACATCATCTGCAGCGAAATCTGTGTAGCTTAGCATTAATTAAGCCTTGGTGTTGGCATATAATACTTGAAATAATAGTATTTTACTGAAATATGAAGTTCCCCTTTAAAGCTTCCAGGTGGTCCCTATGATTGGAAAACACCGTTTAAGCTGGGAAAATCTTTGGTAGAGAGAGGTGGGTCGAGTAGAGACATAAATATACGGGGACGGGGATGGGTTAACATGCGATCTTATGTAATCTAAGTATTTGGATTTAAAGTTATTTTGTAAGTCTGTGAAGACTATGTTGATATCTCAGATACCAACGTGACATTGATATGATTGAGGCGATAATATTGAAATAACAGAAATAATAAGGCAACGCCTTGACAATGAATATTTAAAACCTACCTTTTATAGCTAGCCATTTAGAAAGTTATAATAATAATAATTTATTTATTAAACAGACTGAGGTCCACTGTGTTAGTAACAATATAACTTAGCCTATGTTAGTACTTAATAATAACAAACAAACACGATTCACAAACATTTACACAAGAAATACTTACAATACTAGAATGTTAGTAACAATAAAGCTTATAAAAAACTATGTTAGTACTTATATACTACTACAGTTATGATATATATGAATATATGAATGTTTGTAGAGAAACTGATTTAAAGTAAGAGGAGAAAATTAAATGACAATTGAGAAGTTATCGTTGAATAATCAAATTAAATAATATTAAAGTTCTGATGCTCCTACTTCAGAGCAATAAGTTAGTGAATATTTATACAAAGCTAAACTTAATAGGCAAAATTGCATACCTAAGTAGATTGAAAAACAGCGAATCATACATAACATCTATAGAAAAGGGCTAGCCTAATGATGACGCGAATTATAAACAACAAAAATGTAATCTTGCAACATAAACTAGTTGCTACAGTGAATGTTGCTAACAAGAAATCATGTTTTGATTACACAACTGAGACGAAGAAACGAGAAGGGGATGTCAAGAATCTGTTATGCTTGTTTAAAGCCAATCTTATGTAGATTATGTTACACAATACTGCATCTTAAGTAAAGCACGTAGATATTCCAAGCGAACATGGATGACGATTTTGCTATAAGCGGTAGACCTTAGAAACGATATGGATGTTAAAGATGGTAGTGATAAAATAGAACAGAAAATACTAAGCTAAGATGGAATAGATGATGGATTTGCTGGGACGAATACACCATAAAACAATATGATTTAGTTTTCTAAAATTACATAAGTATCTATAGTTAGTACGCTTTGGTATAGGCGATATAACGATGATTCCACGGGACGTACAAATTATAACACTGTAACTCCTGAAAGCCAGAATCAACCGTGGCGATCACCGAGGAGGTAATGAAGCTTGACGAAGTCTCAGAGAAACAATTAACTGTCTTAGATCCTGCAACGAAGAAGTAGTAGATCTGGCTACTTATAGACACCACTCCGCAGCTTACTGGACGCACGTAGTTGATTACGGCCAACTCCGAGGAGGGAGGAGACATTTTTGCTTCACAAGATTTATTTAAGTCTATTCTATTTTCCTCAATCGTAGAACCGGCGATTAACAACGTCTAGTTCAATTGTAAATATTGTAATCCGGAAGATTAGTACAACGTGCCTGTACACTCTTATCATAATAACCGACCCACCCTCAACTCACTATGACGTAATTACGTAATTAATACACTGTGTGGCAAAATTATCGGACGATAAGTAATTCCGAATAATCGCAAAAATACTTGGCAACAGCGCGGTGAAGATAAACGTAAATGTTTTTTAACGTAATATCTGATGATGTATGAAGATGCGATAAAATTCGCGGGTGTTCGGTTAAATATAATTTTGTATTTAATCACAAGAATTTTCAGGCGGTTGGTGGATTTTTTTGTAAAGAGTGAGGCGAATGAATGGGAGATTCACTAGCTAGTGACACACCCATTTTTAGGAAAGACAATGCACTCTTTAGATCAGGATTACAAAAGCCAGATAGTAAGGGCTTTCTATGACAGGCTCAGCAATTAGAATATAATATGAACTCCCAAATTGTCATTGAGCTGGTTGTATTACTTAGAGACTACAAGACAGCGTACTGAGGGTGCCCCCATGGGGGGGTACCTACAGACCTCGGCTTAGGGCGTCACTGTGGAGGGCACAAAGGGAGAGAAAGTTTAGTTATCTACCTATGTTTACCTTTATTCTCGTCGTTCTTTCTTTGGTCTCTATACAAGGTGTAAATTAACCCTTCACACATACGTCAACCAACCATTCTGTACATCAAACTAAGTACCAACCCCTACGCAAAATTTTTTGCTGTGAAACGACTTTTTTTTCTGGGGTCAAAAATCACATTTTACGGTAAAACTCAATGTAGCACTCTAAAAACATTGTGCCAGTGGATGCTTTGAATAGTAAACGGGTCATGGAGGTAATTAAAGTAAAGTTATAACCTGAAAAACTAGTAAGTATTTACAAAAACAGCTGTGCAAAATTTGGAAGTTTTGGAACTTTGACCCCCAATATCTCGGTAACTAGGGGGTTTCCAGGTATGGACTATAACAAAAAAAATCGGAGTGGTGGGGAGAATAAGGGCCCTTCGTTTGCGTTAAGGGTACTTTTACAACCTTTATATAAAGTGGATAATGTTTATTCTTAATCTGTTATTACAGTTGTAATAACTAATTACAATTTACTCCACATTACATTACACATACAACAAATAAACTATACACTGTTCGTAGACCTCGTTACATTGTGTGTGTTCTGCACGCAACTGCCCGGAATAGCATAGCATGTATTTATTGTCGTTCGTCTGCACAGTAATAAAGGCGTGACATGGTTTTAAAACAAGTCACACAATCATTTCCTTACTTTAGCTAGAGCCCGTAGCGGAATGATAACAATTGCACGGGTCGATCTTCAAGGTTAAGCTGCACTTCCCTAGGTGCATCGGTGAATGTGACCATCTAATAAATAGGTACCGGGTTTCCTTCGAGTCCCCATTGCCATTTATATTTATTATCTTCGACAGGCCCGTTTGGCAACCAACCTTACCAAGGGGTATCGCATTACCCATAATTATTAACTGGGTTTCCCACAACAAAAATCCACATCTCTTTTAGTCTGCGGTGATTTCAAGCCATGTGATTGGTGAATCGCGGCACAGCTCGTCTCCGCTCCGCCTTAGTGGAACCGCAGCCTAATTGTTCCTTTTCTTCCTGAGTTTTATCATAACGGGGCCTAAAAGAGATGTGGATTTCAAGTCATGTAATTGGTGAATCGCGGCACAGCTCGTCTCCGCTCTGCTCCGCTCCGGCTCGGTGGAACGGCAGCCTAATTGTTCCTTTTCTTCCTAAGTTTAATCATAACGGGGCCTAAAAGAGATGTGGATTTCAAGCCTTGTGATTGGTGAATCCCGGCACAGCTCGTCTCCGCTCTGCTCCGCTCCGCCTCAGTGGAACAGCAGCCTAATTGTTAGTTTTATTCCTGAGTTTTATCATAACAGGGCCTAAAAGAGATGTGGATTTCAAGCCATGTGATTGGTGAATCGCGGCACAGCTCGTCTCCGCTCTGCTCCGCTCCGCCTCAGTGGAACCGCAGCCCGCAGCCTTATCAACATATTCCTAGTTAGCTAGCAACATAATGGCGCCCAGCAAATAACACCTAAGAAATCTACCGCGGCTTCTTCTTATCTTAGCTACTGATTACCATAGATTCAGCAACTTAGGTATATCATAGGTATTTATTTGATATGATAAAAGTAACACTCACAATGAAACATGTCGAGATAGACAAAAAAACCGGCCTTGTGCATGTACATTAGATAAATATCCTTGGACATTTCACACAACGCCATCTAGTCCCAAGCTAAGCAACCTAATGCTTGTGTTATGGTAACGAGATGGCTGATAAATTATACATTTACAGACCACGCACAATGTAGGGTTCCGTAGTTGCCCATCAAAATAAGTAAACTTACTAAACTGATTAACTACCCTGCTTAACTGCCTCCGAACGATGATTTTTATTGTAAAAATAAAACAAACTTACATTTGCAGTTTTGAGACCTGCGCTCCCATACATTATGTATAAGAAAATATCGTTAATCTTGCAACATCTTGCATGGTCTAGAAGCTCTGTCTAATATCTTAGCCTACTAGACAAAACTATATGCATTAGGCAGTTTTTATGTATGTGTATGACTGTCTTTACTCTGTAAAAATAAAACCCCCTCCTCATTTCAGTCAGAAAACTGGCGACAGAACAGATTGGTCCACTGGTCAGAAAAATGGAAGACGAACACCGCATCGATGACAGCGTTAGGCAACTGCTTTTTGACAATGGCGTAAGTATTATATGATTTACCTATCTTAATATTATCAAAGTAACAGCCATTGAGAGCAGTGGTGGCTCAGTGGAAGCGGCCCCAACTTACGAACAGTGAGTCGTAGGTTCGAACCCAGTCAGGCGCATTACTTTGTGTAAATTATATAATCACCACTGCTCTCAAAACGGTGAAGGAAAACATCGTGAGGAAACCGTTTTTGGTTCTAAGACATGCGTCTTAGAACCAAAAATTCTAGGTCATGTGACATCTACCAATCCGCACTGGGCCCGCGTGGTGGATTATAGCCCATCATCTCTAGGAGAGGAGGTCTGAATCCCTGCAGTGGAAACATTATAGGCTGATGATGATCAGCTAATAAGTGTTGGTGAGAGTGTCTTTCGAAGATCTTTGAAGGTTGAGTTTGAAGATTCTGACAATCAATCTTTCCAAGGGATATCGTGGTGTATAATATGACTGGATTATGGACCTCGTTCCCATGTAATATTCTGCTATTCATGTGCATCCAGTGGACCTTCACATACCTACCTAGTTGGGAAAAGACAGATGATGATAAATGATTTTTCTATCTCATGCTGAATAAGCTGTGACTGTGACCCGAACTGCAATACGTTATTTCACCAAAAAAATCCAATGATTCCGTCTGTTAGATTATCGAAAAATATTGCTTGTGTATTTTTTGTTTTATCAAATCAATAAAAATTTACGAAAATAAAACTCGCAAAGATCATGAGTGAGGGCTTTTGGCGTCACTTTGTGGGTAAAAAAGTACTGACCTTGTGACGTCATACGACTTGACACGACATTTCGAAGCACTGTATCGTCTTTATCTTTTGTTTACGTGAAAAAGGAAAAAATACGTGTCTATTATTTTTTGGAAATCTATCTGACGGACTAATTAAGTTTTTTTTTGGTGAAATACCCTATTGTGCTGAGCCACGGTAGACCACGAAATAAAAACGGGACAGCGTGAATGTCTTTCTTGATGAAGAAGTAGATCTATGGTCGCATCCCACATTATGCCATTATTTTATCAATGATAATACGCTATATAAAACGTTGTTCAATTGTGCATAAAGATAACAAAGTGCAATAAACTCACTGATGTCCTTTATAGATATTATCAGTTTGACTTTCAAACGAACGACTTATTATATAAAGTTTTTTTATCGTGTTTATTTAATTGTTGCCTAAGGTATATCGTCGGTAAATACCGTTTGTAAATGGGTATTCTTGTAATAGAAAATACTTGAATCTAAATAAAATTGCCCCACTCTAGGAATTTCGTCCGGTGCGTTTGCAAACATTTTATCTCACATACACAAACAGCCAAACCCGCAACAACTACCTGTAGGGCTATTGCGGAGGACAGTGGCTGTCATTTAGTGTCCATCAATTAGCTGTCAAATGGTTCCATTTTGTACTAAACCATAACCAATTTGTCAGTTAATCCATGGACAATATGATAGCCACTGTCATTTAAAAGATACCTACGCAATATCCCTGTTATAGGTCATACAAATATTAATTTGTTTCGTACGGAGATCAAATCCGCGACACACAGCGTAGAAGCCAATCGCTTACCCACTGCACCAACCATGCCCTTCCCCTCCCTACATTTGCATACAAGAACCACTCCACCATAAAGCCATTCTACGTTCTTATCACTCATAAAAACTTCCACTTTCACAGCTGATGGGTATCGAAACCCCCACTGAATACAGCGGCTCAGGCTGCGGGTTCCTCACGATGATGCTGGTGGTCGAGGAACTGTCAAGGGTAGACCCTGCAGTGGCCGCCTTTGTGGATATCCATAACACGCTCGTCAACTCCCTGTTTATGAAGCTTGGAACTAAGGAGCAGAATGAGAAGTACTTGACTAAGCTGTGCACTGAATATGTAAGTCGGATTTTTTAAACCTACCTATTTCTAATATTTTTCATGACATAGCGTTACCTGCAACCTGCAAACCCCGAAGGGTACCTTAATAGTACACCCACGGTGGCCACAGTTATAAACAAACTAGCGGACTTCAGGCGGTTTCACCCGCGTAGTTCCCGTTCCCGTGGGAATACAGCAGCCTATGTCACCCGGGGATAGTGTAGCTTCCCAACGGTGAAAGAATTTTTTAAATCGGTCCAGTAGTTTCGGAGCCTATTCGTTGCAAACAAATAAACAAATCTTTCCTCTTTATAATATGTGTAGGTAGATGGCGAAATGTGGAACCGGATACAAACACAAACTCCAAGCTACTACTGAGAAATTCCTGATGGAAAATTCAAAGAACACTTTTTTTAATATTTTACTAAAAGTTACGCTTTTGGGGGATACGGCGGTTTGCAGACTGAACAGTTAACAAAAATAGCAGATGACAAATAACTGTACGACGAGCTGCAATAACGAGGTAAAGAAGAAGGGCCTGTACCCACATCAAAGCAGTAATATCTGCTTCAGTGGGCAAAAAAAACTAGCTTTAAATCACGTCCAAAGCCTTCCTTTCACCCTTTAAGTAAAATTAAGACAACCTTTGTAGTAGCAAAGAGGTCGTGGCAGGCCACCTGAATCTGACCAGTCAATACAATGTTCTAAGAAGAGGTCTTCAAAATTGGGTACAAATTCCTGTACTCCTCATTCATCTTAATTGTAACCTTTCGTTTTCAAGGCAGGCAGTTTCTGCCTCACTGAGCCGACGTCAGGATCCGACGCCTTCGCTCTAAAGACCGTAGCCAAAAAAGATGGCGAGCATTACGTCATCAACGGCTCCAAGATGTGGATCTCCAACTCTGACGTCGCTGGAGTGTTTCTTGTTATGGCTAACGCTGACCCGTCCAAGGTAAGAAGATACATACATACATCTTCGACCACATCGTCACTTAACATCAGGTGAGATAGTGTTCAAACGCGAGCCTATCTGCAATAAAAAAAAAAAAAAAGATCTAATACTTTCTAATGTTGATGTTGAATAATATTGAGCTAGTATTTGGGGATGAGAACGATTAGGGAACACTTACCTATTTAACAGAAGTGTCTTCAGTAATCAATAGATCAATAATTATACCTATGCACAGCGGGACTGATGTCAAATAAATGTAGGATCTCTGTAATCTTAAAAGTACTTAGATCCAAGTTAGTTGGGCTGTTTACCAAATACTTTGTTCGACTGTACCATCTCGCTTATCATACCTACCTTTTTTGCGTATGGGAAAGCGTCAAATAGCCGGCTCTTGGCTCTAGTTGGACCGGACGGGACTGTCAGACTTGCGCTGACTAAAACCCACTATGTTCCTTCTTAGCCCTTTGTGTTCCGGGGCCGCGGTATCTATTTTAAACAGTCGTAAATGCCTGTTGACTACAAACGATGATGACATCTTTGTTATTCCAACTTGTGATTAACAAACGGTCCAAAATAAGATCCTGTTTTTTTTCCGAGGCTCTGTCTCCGAAACATCAATCATGAACCCTTCATCTCCACCTTCCAGGGCTACAAAGGGATTACCTGCTTCATCGTAGAGCGCGAAGCCCCCGGCCTCACCGTAGCCAAGCCTGAGAACAAGCTCGGTATCCGCGCGTCTGGCACCTGCATGGTACACTTCGACAACGTGAGGGTGCATGAGAGCGCCATTCTTGGAGAATATGGAAAAGGGTGTGTATTGTGTGCGTGTATGTGGTTGTCTTGTGTGGGTTACTTGTTTTCAAGTAAATCTCAAGTTACTGACGTTTTCACTAGTAGTCAGGTCATAACTGAGTAGCTGGCACCTAGAAAATATGAATACCTAATACTCTAGTAGATCCCACGAAAAATCTACTCGAGTTCTTAATTGGATTTACTAAAGGCAGCAAAAAAATACTGTAAATACTATAAACCTATATTTTTGTTTTTTAGCCTTTAGTCAAAAAACTCAGGTGTGCCAAAGGTGATCACAACCAAGATTGCTGAGGAGCTTTTCACTACGACTAGTTTTCCTCGATTAGAACATAATTATCATATACTTACTCATGAGAATATTGCAAAAAATCCGTGACTTGTATAAGTTAAATATTATAATCTACTGTTAAGAGAAAACCCCTACTAACTGAATAAATTAAATTAGGGAACAGAATTTCCATCGAAGGCGATGATTTAATTCCTTATTTATCCATCTTCAGTTACAAATACGCAGCCGGTTTCCTGAATGAGGGCCGCATCGGTATCGCGTCACAGATGATCGGTCTGTGTCAGGGATGTATGGACGCCACCATTCCCTACACACTTGAGAGGAAACAGTTCGGCAAGAGCATCTACTCTTTCCAGGTAAGAACATCTTTTTATTGCCAAGATAATTTTTGAAGGAGTTGCAGAAACTACCCTCATAAATAACACAACACAATTCAGAATTAACCTACATGTGAATATTATTATGCTAGGTATTGGCGGGATTCGGCGAATGTTTGCAGTGTAGGAAAGAGATGGAACTAGACGTCCTCCCCCGCCCCACCTCTTTCGCACACCAAAATGATTCGCCGAAAAAATACCTCCAATGTGGCCTTAGTAGCATTCTGAAACACGATGACAGTTTATAAATGCATCATTTTATCAGGCGCTTTGTCGTAATATAGGTGGATAATCGCAATATTACCCACTCAAATTACATTAATTGTGTATTTTAAGATTGAGATGATTCTCAATCTTAAAATACACAATTAATGTATCAAACAATTAATGTAATTTTACCTAGAGAATAATTGCCATTTTCTGAAACTAACAGTAGGCTATTCAAATTGCGACGCATCTTAGGTAGAAATTTGGTTGCCACTTAGTGTCAATGAATATGCATAATCAGTTTAAATGCTCCTCCTCCTTCCAGGGTATCAGCTACCAGATCGCTCACCTGCAAACCCAGTTGGAAGCCGCCCGTCTGCTCACCTACAACGCGGCCAGGCTCAAGGAGAACGGCTTGGATTTCGTCAAGGAAGCTGCCATGGCTAAATATTATGCTTCAGGTACAAACTACCGAAACGAAATCGGCGAAACTATCACAAAAACATTTTGAGAAAAAAAGAGACAGAAATTGAAAGTGAATGGTCTTGTGAACCCGCTGACCGACTACCTACCTAAGCCACACCATGTTTTTATCCAAAAACCACTATATTTTATTCAAAATCAAAGCATTCAGTGGGCCAGTAACAAGTACTTTTGAATTATCAAAACAAAATAAAAGCTTCAGTTCCAGTCAGATGGCATAATAACTGTGAATGTACTGTAGTAACCCATTCCAAAGTTTAGATCTCAATGGAGAAGAATGGACAAGGAACTCCATGGACACTCTTTTATTCAAAACCAATATACCTAATAAATCTCATTTTCCAGAAATTGCCCAGAAGCTGACCTCAAAATGCATAGACTTCATGGGAGGAGTTGGTTTCACCAAAGATTTTCCTCAAGAGAAGTTCTTCCGGGATGCCAAGATCGGAACCATCTACGAAGGAACCAGCAACATGCAGCTTCAGACCATTGCCAAGCTAATTGAGAAGCAGTACACCCAATAGAGATTATAATAAAATAAATTATTTTATTTAAGTATCAAAATAAAACAATTGTACATCACCGTTGATAGATGTCCGAATTACTTTGATATTATGAAGAGTACTAGTTACTTATTTTCTAAATAAGTGCTTTTAAGTGCATTTACTACATGTAAATTAAGTTTTCTTCGAGTCATTTTGTTTTATCATAGTACATACTAATGGTATGTTTTTGAGTTCGAGTCCTGGACTCCTGATGGGATATAAAATACAAATTATGTTTAAAAAATGTATTTCTAATAAGTACAATGTCTTCCCTTTTGCATCTTATGTAAGTTTAAAACTTTATACAAATTGTATTCCAATCCAAATAAAAGACTTATAAATTAGACTATTAGTACATTTATTTACAGAAATCTAAGTTTACTATGATTTAAATAGAAGACACTTTCAATAGTTCTTATTTTAACTTCGTTTAGGTTTTGGATCATGTGGCATCTTGAAACCGACCATCCTTGCGGTTTCTTCAATGCTACGTTCCCCCTTTCCCTTATAATCTGCATTGATTTCTTTGTATCGTCTTGAGTTCACCAGATAATCAGAGTATGTTTTTGCCTTGAAGTGCATCTCATCTATTGCCTTGCAAAGCTGTTGATCTGTAGTCTGGTGTTTCCTGTACTGCTGGAATATGTACTGGACCATTTGATTATCTGCCAGTTTTTTTGATGAGCTTGTCTTACGTAATTCTGATAGCAATAGACGTAGCGTCACTAAGGGCGGCTTTGTTGAAATGGATGCCATTTTATACCTTCAAACAAATTAAATTTTCAAGTTCTGAAGATTTATTTTTGTGACAAATTCTTCACAGCTTTCGTAAGTTGGTTGGTCACCTTTGATCCAAAAGTCAGAGTCAAGTTTTTCTAGATTTTCTTTGGAGAATGTGTGAATGGAAGTATCATTGAAGCAATCAGTGAATTTGAAGTTATTATTCAATGGCTGCTCAGATGTATGTGGACATATTTTAGTGATGAATGGGACCGTATCAGAAAGGATTCTACTGGGTTGGCTCTCAGTGAGGTTGATAAAACTGTTACATATAAGTATACAGTTATGTAAATTAGGGCCCCAGTTACTCCAAAGAAAACTATTGGTCAACTGTTTTGAACAGTGAGGAAAGAAAACTAGTGTAGGTCCTTTATCAGAAATTGCATAACAACCTTCATTGTTTTCATCTAAAACTTCCAGCTGTAACTTTTCAAGGATTAAGCACTCACTCTTATAAAAAAGAGGATCATATACTAACACCTTTTCAGGGGTAAAATGTTCGTTTAGGCACAATAGGAGAGCTAACTGATACCTAGCGATATGACACTCGGCTACATGACCAAGTCCCAAACAATAGATTTCTACGACTTTTCTGTCTTGTAAAACGCTACTCACGGATTTTATAACGTCTTCCTTGAAATTTGAGACCCTTACTTCTTCGACACAGCTCTGGAGCCGCCTGAAAATATTAAAATACAAAATAAATAACCTCAAAATGAAGTGATATTATTGTTATGAGCAAAAAAGCACGGAACTTACTCAATTGATTTGACCACGTCTATATCTTTGTCTATTTCAGTTTCGAATTGTTTTAATTTCGTTTGGTATTTGTTGGGTTGTTGCCGCTTAATCTTATTCCGTTTTATTTTTACTTTCTGAAAACCATCACTGTCGATTTCAGGTCTTGACATTTTACTATCAGTGTTGCCATTTTTCAATTTTAAATTATTGCTAGCTGTAGTCAATAAATGTGTAAAATTCTAATTAATTGTTTTATTTTATTTGAAGAAAATAGCTTGATACTTAATTATTGGAACTGAGTATTTTGTAATGAAAACCATTTAAAGGTAAAATGGTAATAGACTATCACCCATAAAATGGTTTTGATCGTGTAAAGAAGAAGAAAGAAAATGTGTTATTTGTTAGGTTCAACTAAACCAATTCAATTCAACGACTAATTTGGGTAATCATTTAATATCTATCCATTGAGTTATGATGTATTATGTATGTTTCTATTTAATAACAGTAAACGAACATACGTGCATTGCTATATAAGACCAGGCACTCTAAAATAATTTCCACGCAAGCTCCGCCCCATTCACCCCGCCACTCCGCGCGATGTGCTAGACGCTAGCACATCAGTAATAAAGTCGAATACCGCGTGCGCTCTTTGATCGCGTTCGAGCACGAAACTAAATGTCGTAAGTCTCAACTCTTATTTCGTTTATAACTAAAGTAGTAATTGATCTGGAGAAAAAACATCTTGTGGCTGGATAGTAAACTATATTTTCTTACAGTGAACATTTATTTTAGACATAAAGGCGGAGCAATCTTGAGGAAAAATGTAATAATCGTTAAAAAAGACATGATTTTCGAATAAAAAATGAATCGAGCGAATATGCTACAATTACGTAACTGTCTTGTACATGGAAAGAAAAAGATCCAATAAATCATTTAAGTACTAAAGTTCCATTTTGATTGTATGTACGACTGTTTCAGAATATTAACATAAATTTAGGGAGCCTTCTCATAATAAAACCCATTTTAAAATCCTTGCCAGTAGCGCAGAGGATGACGCGAAGAGCGAACAACCATCCCTTCTTATCCAGGATAATCTCAAATTTCAAATCGAAAAAGTAAGTTTCAAAGCTGCGCAATTCATACATTGATGCCTAAGGCCCTCTGGAAGTTGGCTAAATAATACGAAATTGTGACGCATTTCGCTAATTAGGGCTTGAAAGGTTGTTAAGTAAAATAACTAGCGCCAAGCGTTAGCGGTAATTGCACACATAGATGTTATGTGATAGGTGTTTTAAAATTAAAATAGATTAATTGAATAGATTTAATACACCGAACTTCCACACGATGCACTATAGGTAGGTACTTAATTCTGCCCTAAAGTAGAGCAGTTCCAGTAAAAGAATTACCTGACCCGAATTTTAATAGTATCGAATGAGGGCGCGATCTAAATTCGACATTTAATTCACTACCTACTGGTACCGTTCCCACACAGAACACTTACGTCCTTGATCAGGTATTTGGGTTAGAAAAATTACCTACTGACAAAACGAAATAGGGGACGGGCGGTTGCGGCGCATATCGAATACCTATTGTCCGTTTTATATGGGAGGGACAATCAAAATCTATGAGCACAGCATTCAAATCACGCACCCGTATTCGTTCCAACATACCGTAATACGAATAAGGCGACAATTGTACACCGAACGATATTATTAACCGCGCAAGTTTAGCCAAAGGACGACGCTTCCCGGACGCAAGTACGGCGCGAAAATTTATTTTTAATTTTCCGCGTTCCAATTATTGCGAATTTAGATCTTTTCATTACTTTCTAATGTTTATATGAAAGGCAACCGTAACGGCCTCCTTAGTTATTTATTCAAAAGAGACCGCAATTAAATTATCTTCGCTTCGTTACTTTTATATAACTTTATTATAATGTTTTGGTAGGTAGTTGGGATTTGTTTTTCTATGTTTTAGTTGTAACACATTCGTGGACTGAGCCCATCGTGTCTCTATTAGTGTGTGCGGTGTTTACGGATTTTTTTTTATTTAGTGATACATTGACTGTTAGATGTGGACATAGAATGGATCGTTACGTAGTGACCCGGCGTTCTAAACGCAAAAGTGATGGATTTTTAACCAGATGGAGGAGAAAATATAGCATTTTGAGGAAGCGCTCTTGGATCACCAGTGGTTACGACTTGAATGTGAGTTATTTTTATGGATGAGCTGTAAAGTAATTGTCATGAATTTACTACTACTTTGTCATCGATGTTTAAAAATATTAGTCTTCAGTCATAATTTCATACAAAAATGAAAAGACAGTTGTTTTGATAGATAAACAATGTCATGCCACTGTCAGGGCAAGCGATACTTGATCAAAATATCATTCTTGAACTAAGAATCTTCATCGCAAAGAAATAAATAAATAAGGAAATTAATTTAGTGGAAACCGTAAATATTTTTACGTATTACGAGGTGTTCGTTTCAAGTAAAGCCTTGAACCAAGTACCTACTTAGAAATATTTTAGAATTGTAGTAATTTCGGTAATTAGTAGTTAGGTGCTTCCCAATTGAATAGCTTTGTCTAGATGACTCAACTTGCTTTACACTTATCCTAGCCCTTTGTGGCGGAGAAGTAGATCATCAAGAATATTCGCTTTTGGTAAGTTTTCCATAAACAAGTCCAAAGTTCAGTTTAACACTGAATGAAACCTAAATCTTGTACTTGCCCAACCCATAAATAACAAGGGCTCTGACTTTTAACTACAGTTCCAGTCCCCTTTTGACAAATTAACAGCAATTGCTACATTCCCGTCATCATGCTAATAGCTAAAAAGATGTTCACCTCGAAGCGACCTTATTGCCTCAAACGCCCATCATGAACTTTCCGACTTTACGGTAGCACCAACCAGTCTATCTGAAAATAATCATTATTTTCAGAAAATTGTTTTCGTTTAAAATGTACCTACCATCGATAATTCGGTAGGTAACCATACGTTATTGAAGAGCAAAAGATGACTAATATTCTCGTCACTAGCAATCCATAATTTAGCGAAACGAATCATCAGCCTTTCATACTTAAAATCTAAATTCTTTTCAAATATTTAATGTCATTGTCCAGAATAAAATTCCATTACTTTGCTGGTTTCTGCCAAGTATAAAAAAGCAAATACTTACGTGAATCTTACAATATAACTTTTTTGGCCGACCTTCCAAACTCTTCAATGGCTTTCACTGATTCTCCGAACAATAATGGTTTGGTTAGCCTTCGCCATCGACATTAACAAGCTTGATACAGGCATCACGTACTCCCAATAAGTATATGCTTACTACTGCTACGTGACTCTTAGGACCACCGACTTGACTCTATCAAAGAAAACCTTTTTGAAATAAATAATGGATCCGGAACAAAAGCCCCATTTTGGAAAGGTGCCGTATGAAACAATTAATATATTTTGTAAAGAAGTCATACCTACATTAGTCTACAATACAATGAGCAATAAGTTTTTACTAGTCGTCAAATGTTCAGGAAATAGGAAATGGTGTTGGAATGTTTACCTACCGCGGCTACCGCATTTTGTTTTCGACAAGACAAGCTGATTCATTCAGCCTGCTCAAGCTAAGAAAACCATTAACAGCGAAGAACAATACCGATGGCCAATGAACATTACAATTTTGATAAACAATTTAAAATTCAAAACATATCGACACTTTCTCCTATACAATTTTTGTCTCGTTTCGGTGGTCATTAGCATGGTCACAATGCGTGTCGCTTCCTTACTTGAGGCTGAATGCTAGGCCTGTCGGGGCCGCGGGTAGTCCAACGGTTATCGCAGCCTCGACATAGAGGGCGAAGAAGGAACATGGGTGGTTTTTAGTCAGTAGAAGTCTGACACTCCCTTTCGCTCTGCCCAAGAGCGGGAGGGGTTATTCGATGATTTTACACCCACCAAAAAAAAAAAAAAAGGCTGAATGCTAGACTCCTTTGCCAACTAATATGGCCGTATGTTAGTCCAGCGACATTTATTCTATGTTAATTTTCGCTTTTGTTTTGACGAATAAATTCTTTGAACATTAGTCACGTGTTCACTAAAGCAACATTTAACACCTTACGTGGTACAATTTTATTTAGAAAAAAAAACAATAAATTTATCGAAAGCTGAACGAAGCTGCCTTCGATACAATACAATGGCTAAAATGTCGAGGCAAAATTATCCTCGACTACTCTCGCCTAGCCACCTTGCGAAGATGTTCGCCTTCCTAGATTGAAGGGTTCCTTTGAAGATCCTGCAAATTCTCATAAAAATAAGGTGACTGTCTTCCTAAATTAAAATTTTATTGGCCACTCTAAAAACATCAAGTGAAATAAAAGACGATTGATACGATTGGGATGACAGTATTCAATCAAGAATGATGAGATTTCTTTGTACCAAAAATGAAGAACAATGAACCTGCAGATCATTTAATTTTTACTTTTAATAAATAAGTGCCAAGTTTCTGCGAAAATCATGATTCAGGACTTACGAAACATATTCCCAGTAAGGAAACTAACGTCTAATGATAGCTTTGCGTCCAGTTTGGAATGCACCATTTTAGACTTGCGTATGAGATTGCATTCAGATGCATAGATCAAACGAATTGAGGGCTAAAGATGTGAGACAAAGCAATGGTGGTAGGAATTTTGTAATGCAGGAAATGTAAGACTGTCATTCACTTCAAAAATTGGAAAGCGATAGTTGTGGTGATAATTCCTATCTACTATCTTTCCAAACTAGGGCTATTGTCTTTGATAACGAAAGTGAACCCCATCTTTTTTATGATAAAGTTAATATAGGTACCTAAGTATTTGCTCTGACAAAAAACGGTGACCATTCGTTTGCATTTTCACATATTTTTATTTATCTGTCTTTGAATCAACGAAGTGAGCAAATGCAACAAGAAATGAGCAGAACTACATAGAACTTTGTTCTATCAGATATCACTAGTAGAAGACTAAATGTGAACAAAGATAATTATCTGTGAATCCCTGGTGAGTGAGTAAAAACTGAAGACATCTGAATTATATTGTTAGGTCAGTACCCCTAACACCCCAACTGAACGGCGAATTTGAGCAAGATGTCCCTAGTGCGTGCCTAAGTACCTGTCAATAATTCAACAGGACACGTTTCTGTCAATCATTTCTCAAGGCTATCACTTGCAAGCGAATAACAAATATGATTACAGGCAGATAACAACGCCAAATTAGGCAGACAATGCAGATTGTGTTCAATAATGAAACCGATATCAATACTAGTCGACAGATACTGGCAGTTATTGCTACAAACCGCACTATTGCGCATTTTCTCACGAATCTTATAGAGAACTGTGCCGTTAGTCTTAGTACTGACTGGGTTACCTCAGTACTTGTATTTAATTTGTTTTGTTACGTAAGCTTTACCATCTAGAAAGAGAGGCTCGGTTTACTGGTCCACATACATCGTCTCAGAAATTTGATGGCTTCAAAATCCCACATTCGCGTTGGTCCTGAACTCCTGTTACAATGAAATAAAAGAAAATGTTCTAAAAAACACTTTCGCACACATCCAGATCCGAATTCATGATGGCCGCAGGCGCCAACTAACTAAGTAATTATGATTCTAGCGATAGAGCTGTAACGTCCAACCATATCTAGCCCAAACATCATCCCCTTTGATCCCTGTTTAAATCCATAATACTGAACATGTACAGATGCCTCATGCCAGCACATTAAGCAACTACAACCTGTCAAATTCCTATAATAGATTTTCAACTTTATCGCTATTACATTAGGTTCACGGTTGTTTGGGAAACATTGACAATTTCGGGTACCTAGCTTGATGTGCTATACAATAGCATGTGCATGTGCTGTATAATAGCGTCATGTACTTACGAATAGGTACACTGTCTGTCACTATCTTAGTGATGACGAAATCAAGAGCCAAACCTCTAGTCATCAATCATCATGACTAAATTATACAATCTGACTGAGGTGGAAGTAGTGCAGAAAAAAATCCGGATCCAAATAGATCCACTCTCTATGCTAAGATAAAAGTTGATCTTGTTTGCACATGTTCAGATTTTTAAGTAACTTCTTACACCCGGTACACCTACAGGTGAGACTGGTTACTGAGGTTATGCACCCGCTTGTGTATGGTAGCAGTAATTACGATTATAATTATGGTTATGGTATCTTTTGAAAATTGCTAGGTACTTGTTTTCTCGGTTTCTACAAATCATAGTTGGAAGATTTTTCTTTACCACCAAAATTCTGACTACTTCGATTGATGCGAATCTGTGGGTCCATTATCTACGTCGTTGTTATTAGTATTATTTTACTTAGCAGCCTGAAGTCTGTTTTTTTTGTGGGATTTTTTAAATAAATAGGCAAGCGTTTGGTCACAACTCGCCTGCTGTGAAGCGATATTGCGGCCTGAAACTGCTTCGCTTGCATGGTCGAAGTTTTAATAGATTCAAATTATTATAATGATCAGAGAACAGAGAAGCTGGCAATCCCACTCGATTCAGATGCAATTGCGGTGGATGGCGAAAGGCCCCTTAACATAATTTAATTAAACGGAACAGAATTTTTCAGAATGCAGATTTGTTGACTCAATCAAAGAAGAGCCATCTTTCTGACTGCTTGCAAAGTGGTATCTAATACTCGTTTCTAATAAGTAAATAGGGCCCTAGTTATTTATAGCCCTAAAACCTTAATGATATTCGTAACTACAGGCATCGACCTGTTATAGTGCACCTTATAGCACCTTTTATAGATACAACCGAAGGTTTTGCCTCCTTTAAAGGGAAACTAATGTTCCTATCATGTTGAGGCTGTGTTGAAATAGATTGTTATATAGGACATTGACAACTACTACTAATATCTACCATAGGGCCATAGACAATAACATATTGCATCAGTGTTCTGTGCACGTTTTATATGAAATTTTTAGGTAAGACCTACCGGTTCCATTTATAACGGACTTCAAAAAAGTACGAGATTCTCAATTCGACGTGAGTATATTATTTTTCCTCAAAATGCTTAATAACTTTTCCCCCAAATTAGTTATGAAATGGAATGGAATAGAAAATTTAAAAAATCCTATTTGATTATTTTTAACCTAAAAGGAACCGTGAAAGGTAAAACTGCTATCAAACTGTTGAAAATCGTTACACATAACACCTACTTATATGAAACTTTTGACAGAGACTGCCATGACACCTGTCTAGTCATTCAGGAGGCATAATTCTGCTAAGGTTGCGGAAATCAACCGGTAACTGGTAGGAATAAAAAGTAAAAAACTCATCCGGAGGAATGAACTGGTCGAGCCAATGCAGCAATGGTAATAAGGACTTCCCTTTCGTAAATCAAGCTATGGAAGACTTATAAAAAGAAAATAAGAATACTTATCGATGGTAAACGGGTATTTTCTTAGGACATATCGATAACAACAAAACTCACTGTATCCACGAGTTAATAAAGCGACCATTTTATATCTTTGTCTGTGGTAAAATGTGACATAATTTTTGGACGAATACGTCGAATTGATTAAGGTGGAAGCTCACATCTGGCCCGCGAAATTCTAATTTTCTTACGTTTTTGGCAATTTGCAGGCCAGTGTTTGGTTGTATGTCTATGAAAATTTGATTTGCGACTGTAAGACGTATGAAGTTACCGAATTATAACCATCAAAATTATCAATACAACCCTCCAAGTTCATTTTCATGTCAAGATTGATTTTTGCATGTAAAAGTCATTCTTTAGTAATTTAGTCGTCGTTCTTTAGTAGTTAGTAATTTTGATGGTTATAATTCGGTAACTTCATACGTCTTACAGTCGCAAATCAAATTTTCATAAACATACAACCAAGCACTGGCCTGCAAATTGCCAAAAACGTAAGAAAATTAGAATTTCGCGGGCCAGATGTGAGCTTCCACCTTAATGACAGTTATTATCGAATAAGCCTCACTCCTTTTTTTCTTGGTCTGAGTAAACACTACAGATCTGCCAAATAAATATGTATGTCAAAAGGAACTAGATTTGTAGCAGTTTTACAACCGTTGATGGATGACGATACAGAACACAAATGGTAGGTACCTATTCTAAGATTTCTTGCCAACAAATACTACTGGCCGTACAACGCGCACTGGTTTATAAACCAAACTTTTTCTTTTTTTCACGCTTTTCTGACTTCACCTTCATCATTAATTATATGGGTCGCCATCATGATAATATATGAATGCATCCAAGTCCTCTAGTAACTATTGTAAATCCAATCTGCACCGATCGAACGTGTATTGCACCTAGAAATAGACAAAGTTGGCACTTGTAAGAACTCTAAGTACCTCATGTGATTATAAACCCTAGTGCACTAGACATAAGAGTTACCGGTGGAATTCTACGGCATCGCGTTAATATTGCGATTGCGACAGTCCTAGTCAAGTCAACGTTTCTTACTTATTAACATTATGCTGGTTGCGTGGTTTAGTTGCCTACAAAGTGTTAGAAGGGAAAGGTTTGCGTACAAATCGCATTCTTATTTCTAATTTTGCCATAAATTGCATAACTTTGCTATCGATTTTCCAATAAACAAAGGAATTTTAATACAAAATTAAAATTTTATCATCCGTGGACGAAAACAAATTAAATTGGCGCCAATTTTTGTGTCAAAAAACAGTGGCCATGACATTGAGTTGTAAACAAAAACAAAAGTGATTTCTTTTGCCATAGACAAGAAACAAGCGGTAAAAACTCGGAATCGTTAATCGATTTGGTTGACAATTTGACATTAGTGCTGTGTTGTGAGGTCAAAGGTGACATTATGCCCCAGATATTCTTCAAAAAAGTAATGGTGGTAAGGGATCGAGCCGACTTCGAGGTGAGCTACTTTCACTTTCTGCACCGGGCCGTGGCGTATGCCCCTTGCCAGCTACCGTGTAGCTTGTAAAAATATTTACAATTTAATTAGAGGTTTTATTGAAAACCTTTTAAATTGATGATAGGTCGGTAAGTAGGTACCTAGTTTTTGGTAGATTATTTTTTTAAATTTTTTGGTAGATCTGTTTGTGGTGTAATTTGGTTTAACTTTTATAGACTTATTTTTAACGTACAAGAATTCGGTCTGTTACAAAATAACTAAGAAATGCGCGAAAATATTGGTTTTAAGATCTAATCAATTTTAAAAAAATTGCCCTTGATACAATTTGATTGTGTGTGTATCTGTGTACCTATCTCTTAAAATATGGTACAATTTTGATCGTTTCAATGAATACACCTGCTTGATTAAATAACTTGGAATGCGATTATGCAACCCATAAAAACATCAATTTATATTCATTCGAACTGAATTAATCACGTTTCTAATACTTACATATTAACTTAAACTACAAGGTGTATGTAATGTGGATAGGTACAGGTTAGCTACCTACCATGAGAACTATATTGCTTAATACAGTAATTTGGCAGATTTAGTAATATTGCTTTGAGCAGCAAAATCCTTAATGACTGCAAAATCTTAGGAATATTATCTATTCAAACTAGCATTTAAAGTAATTACTTAGTGTCGAAGTACCACTTCACAATCTGAACAAACACTTAGGTACTCACCATTTTATCAAAATGTGTTTAGTTTGCATTCAATACTGCTGTTTCTACTGCTGGGATTCAAGTGGGTCGTAATGCTAACAAAATTAATTTATCATCATGTCTGAATACATCTGCCCGCTCTGGGGCAAAGCGGAAGGGAGTGCCAGACTTCTACTGACTAAAAACCACCCATGTTCCTTCTTAGCCCTTTATGTCGAGCCCCGACGGGCGTCGGCCCTTGCATGTTGCTGACATCTCTAAGAGGCGCGCGTGGAACACGACGACCGCGCCGTCGACACGGCCTGTCGCGGTCGTCGTGATAAGTAGGACGGACGGCGAGCTAGCCCATTACTCACTCTCCACAGGCCCGCTTCAACGGGGCGGCCGGAAGCCGTCACGTGGCCCCCGTCGCCCGTAGCGTCTCCCGTGGCTGCTAGGACGAGAGGTTCTCTCCCTCTCACGTTCCCCCACCTCCTTCGCTAATAATAACACAATGTCTGGCCTGGGAATCGAAACCGGGAAGTCATGCATAGCAGTAGCGCGACCAAGTTTGTGCTTATAAAATTGCCTACTTATACAGGTTGTTAGGTTTAACGAGGGACATATTGAATTAGACCATTCAGTATTCGATTCTCGTCCCAAATATGTAAAAAAAACTATGACCTTAATTTGTGACATAATAATTGTCCCATGCACGCTCACCAGATCTCACTTTATTAGACGCTTCTTTTCGTCATTGTCCTACGCCAGTTTTAAGATATGAAGGGAAAATGGATTATACCTAAAAGTCATTGATCCGCGCACATTTTCTGTGGTAAACACAAAGGTGGCGAGACTTTTCCGAAATGTTAGTGGTTCTGTTTGTTATTTATCAGTGTTATTTTTTGTTTATACTTTTATGAGTATCATGTAAGCATTCATTGCGGGTTTCAATATGTCCCTCGTTTAAACTAACATATTACTGTATTTGATCTTTTTTTTTAAATTAAAAAGGTTTTTTCTGTGAACTTACTATTATTTATACAATAAAATAATCTAATCTTCCTGCCTCTTATGTTTCTTGGGATTGTTGCAAACACTTTTTCTTCCATTTTCCACTGCTGTCCATCACACTACTTATAATTTACTCCATTATTATTTCAATACCTAACCAAAGAATTCACAAATAATAACTACCCAACAAGGTTTATTATAGTAAATAGTGCAATAAAGTTACCATTCCAAAACAAAATGTTGACGACCTCGAGGTGCACAATAAATTATATCTATGCTCAGATTGTACCTGCAGCATTTAAATATTGCCTATGGTCAAAATCATAGACTATTCTTATCTGCAGGTGGGGCTAAAGCCCGTTGATTATACTGCTATATGTTTTAAGAAATCTAAAATACACAGAAACTACAGATTAATTGCATGTTGATCTTATCTAAGTGTCTTTACTGATAAGAAAGGGAGAGAATGGTGTGGTAGATGTTTTTGTGAAAGGGATATTATTAGAATAGATATTACGTACTTACTCCAACTGTGTATTGGGATGTTCCAATTTTTTGGGTTCCATAACTAAAGGTTAAAAACGAGACCCTATTACTAAGACTTCGCTGTCCGTTCGTCTGTCTGTCACCAGGCTGTATCTCAAGAAACGATAGCTGGACAGTTGAAATTATCACAAATTATGTATTTCTCTTGCCGCTATAACAACAAATAAAATAAATATTTAAGGGGGGCTCCCATACAACAAACGATTTTTTTTGCCGTTTTGGTACGGAACTCTTCAAGTGCGAGTCCGACTTGCACTTGGCCAGTTTTCTGACCATGCCTGAAATGAAGAAGTATCAACTGTTCTGACAGTTAGCGCGAAATGGATGAAAATGGCACTTAAAGTCATCATTATTCCAAAAAAGAAATTGCTTCAATGCAAAAAATTGCTAAAAAAAAAATTAAAAAAAAAAAATTGGAATTGGAATTGGATTGGGATTAAATTAATAAATTGGAATTGCTTTCAAAAATATGTAAAGCCAACACACAACATTCACACTTCGCCACCTCATAAGTAGGTATGTTTAAGTCCCATGAAATGAAGACGGGCCTTACCAATGTTGTAACCGAATGAAAAAACACAATAGGGTAGTTAACTAGAAAAATCTAATTAGTCCGTCTGATAGATTTCCAAAAAATATTGGATACGTATTTTTTCTTTTTTCACGTAAGCAAACATTGAAGACGATACAGTGCTTTGAAACTTCGTGTGACGTCATATTCTAAGACAAGTATTTTTTTATTTTTTTTTTTATTTTATTGATTTAATAAAACAAAAAATACGTAAGTATCCAATATTTTTCAATAATATAACAGACGCGGACTAATTAGAATCATATTTTTTTAAGTCAGTAATACACCCTATTAATCAGGATAGATACTATCTATTTGTTTTCATTTCAATGCCGAAGAACAAAATGAAGACGCAACTAAGCCCACACTACCATGGCGCAATCCCAAGCTATTGCCAAGATGGATATTGTTAGTAAGCGGTGATGGTGAGGCTTATTTAATCCGACAAACAATACGTGCAAACTTCTTTAAGGACTAACAATGATTACCAACGTTATCTTATGCTTTATTTTGTAGTAGACACGAAGTTGAAAGTCTTGTGAAAGCCTATTTTTACCCGACTGAGGAGGGTAATGTGTTTAGAAGCCCACATCTTCCAGGTTTGTTCTTCTCATCCGTTCCTTAGCTCTACACACTAAACGCGTGTGCCTATTTTAATGATATTATATGTGTAAGAAATGAGTAGGAAGGTTTGAACTTCGTCTTCCCTTCCCTTCCGTCAATACCGTATGAAGCTTTTAACCAGCTCAGAGTCTCACGATGTATGACGCTGGGTTATTAATTGCTTCCACTTTCATCGTCTTCTTTACAGTTGTATATTTTAAGATTTTTTTGAATTTTCTCTTTTTGTTATTTAAATATATAATTCCCTCGGGCTTAATGTACCTACATAACCCACTTCTATTTCTAACTTTTTTTTTAATGTAACCTTAATTATTTTTTGATGTCGTACTTGCCCTTTATTTTTCTGTGAGTACTGTGTATTTCTGTAAGTGACGAATTCACTATGTTTAAAACTGTTTTGAAATTGTATGTATGTTCTTAGTTAGTAAGTCGTTGAAGTGCCATAAATATAAATAAATAAATAAATAATTAAACTTTGATCGGAACCTATTGTAAAGGCTTCCTAGTTTTATGTCGTACATTAATTTAACAATCTGTCAGACATTAAACAGGCAGAAGAAGTAGGCGTAAGAGTCAGGCAGGCGCATACATTTTGCAATCGATGTTAATAGTCGCTAGAGATGAGGCATGGCCCATGGGTTAACAATCAATATATAATACGTCTAATTGAAGGTCTTTTGAGTCACGGGTTCCCAAACTTTCACACCTCTAATTAATACTATTATACCAACCTACAAAATCTTAATGCCAACAATCTGCCAAATCTGTCAGCAGTTTTATTTGGAAAAGCCGTACACGTGTGCTTACTCTAAACTTATATAATAGGAATATAACATTCTTCTAGGATAGGACACAGACAACTACTAATAAGTGGTTCTATGGTCATTCCTCACAATGACACCTAGGTATTCAATCGTTTTAAGTCACACAATGGACTTCCATTTAAAAAGAAAACATTTTTATTGCGGCCATCATTTGATTTAACATGGACTTACCCACCTACCAATGACATTAATGTGCGTAAGTTGCACTTACAGCGAAGGTCGATGACTCGCATCGTATTTTGCAATCAGTGCCAAGTAAGGATCCCAGGCGGACAACTTAGGCATCCTTAAATGTTATTACGTTATTTATACGGAATCTTCAGACCTGAACAAATTCTCATTAGGGTATTTCACAAAAAAAAATCTTATTGGTCCGTCAGATAGATTTCCAAAAAATAATGGACATGTATTTTTTATTTATTCACGTAAACAAAAGATGAAGACGATACAGTGCTTCGAAAAGTCGTGTCAAGTCGTGTGGCGTCACAAGGTTAGTACTTTTTTACCCGCTAAGTGACGTCAAAAGCCTCTACTCATAAACTTTGATACGTTTTATATTCGTATTTTTTTATTATTTTGATAAAACAAAAAACACTTATCCAATATTTTTCGATAATCTAACTGACGGACAAATTAGATTATTTTGTGAAATACCCTATTCTTTATTGCGAACCATAATGTTTAAAATCAGATACAATTTATTTAAATCGCGTATTTTGTGTTAGCTCGTTCCATCGTTCAACCCATCTTTGTCCTCAGAATAAGATTGAAGTTATTAGTAGGAACTGCGGGTTGTTAGAAAGAGATGCCGCGGCCTCGACAAAAAGGGCTAAGAAGGAACATGGGTGGTTTTTAGTCAATAGAAGTTGTCAGACTTCTATTGACCAAAAACCACCCATGATAATAACAAAGAGTGGTATGGATACCGCTTTCCCCAGAGCGGGAGGAGTCACTTGATGATTTCCCACACTCCAATAAAAAAAGGCCATAATAGCCCTGGTCCCAGGCGAAAAGTTGAGGTTAACACTTTTTTTTGAAGTGTTATTCTTTACGGTACCTTTAAATCACATTTTACGGTAAAACTCAATTAAGCACCCTGAAAACATTGTGCTAGTACATGCTTTGAATAGTAAACGGGTCATGGAGGTAACTTAAGTAAAGTTATAACCTGAAAAACTAGTGTTTACAAAAACAGCTGTGAAAAATTTGGAACTTTGACTCCCAATATCTCCGTAACTAGAGGGTTCCCAGGAATGGTCTAGAACAAAAAAACTATCGCAGTGGTGGGGAAAACAAGTGCCTCTCGTTTGCGTTAAAGGTACTTTTACACCCTTTATAGTAGGTACTCTACCCATAGTAAAACGCAGAATTCGATATGTGCGTAAATCACGTAATGCCAATTTTACGGTTTGTTTCACGTTTATCGAGATTGTAATTAAAATATTTGAATTAATCGTTTTTTTTTCAAGGCCAAGCTTTGTGTTATCTTTTCATTATTTCTTTCCAATGCCTATGTATAAGTACATAATTACTAAAACAATTTAGTAAGATAAAGCTTTTTCTTTTAATTAAGCGGTGAAAAATGCAGCGCCCTCCGGGAAGACGGTTTGGTTATGTGGAGCTGGCACACTAACTATATAACACCGTCATCGTCTACTGTCGCCTTTTGCCTGATCCAGATCTTCGTATTTCTGTCTGAAGTTTTACCCCAGTACGCAGCTAGATTGTTTCATCTAAAAGATTTTTGAAAATGTCTTTATCAACTTTACTCCGAGCTAAAACAGACGGGTAGGTTTAGGTAATAAACAATAATTAATTAATTAAATAAAAAAGACTTACTGCCGCACTCAGAGAGCTTTAATGATGACTTAGGCCATCACTTAGTAAAGGTTTTGACAGTTTTGTCATACAAAAGTATGTCAAATCTTTACTGAGGGCTTAAGTAATCATTAAATATCTCCGAGTACCGCATTAATTGAGGAAAAGTAGGAAAACACATAGTCGCAGGTCGCAGGCATAAGACAAATTAAATGATACAAATTTAATGAAAACATAATATTAGGAGTTCTTTACTAAATACCCAATGTCACAAGTTCCAATATAAAGTTCAGGATTACAGGCGTGGTGTTATGTTATGTCACGATCATAACAGCTAGTTTCTCTAAACCGATATTAATCAGTGGCCATCTCACACGTCTACATTAATTATGGAAGAATTAAATAATATTGAGTAACACTGACTTTGCCCCTACTACTTGACTATTTATAAACTCACTCAGTTATCACTTATCAAAATAAAGTAATATAGGTAAGTAGGTACTTAACATTTTCGTAGCCAGCCTTCTATTTTATTTAAAAACCAACACTCAAGGACGTGTTTTGTGATTTTCACAGACAGCAAAATGCAACATAAAACCAACACACCTGTAATAGGGTAGTTAACAAAAAAAAATCTAATTAGTCCGTCAGATAGATTTCCAAAAAATATTGTACACGTATTTTTTCTTTTTTCACGTAAACAAACAATGAAGACGATGCAGTGCTTTGAAAACTCGCGTGACGTCATATTCTAAGACATTAGTGTGACATTTTTTACCGGTAAGTGACGCCACAAACCCCCACTCAAATCTTTGACGCGTTTTATCTTCGTCAACTTTTATTGTTTTGATAAAACAATTAATACGAATCCAATATTTTTTGAAAATCTAACAGACGGACTAATTAGAATCATATTTTTTTGCCAGTAAACATCCCTATTCCCGAAGGGTTACGCATATGTGTACCTAAAAAGTACACCCACATTTCGTCAGGTATTTTAAGTCTCATGTGATAGAGGGTAAGTCTATTGTCATCTGTCAACCGTGTGCACATGCAGACTGCGTGCCTTCTACTGAGATATCATGATGGAAAAGCGCAGTGAACAATATTAGTGTATAACATTTTCAATGTTGGTATACAGCCCTTTTCTGTGTGAATGAATAAACCGTTCTTTCCCTATCTTTTCCTATGCATAATGTATGGGAGTGCAGCAGGGCTTTTGCTTATCTTTTATATGACAGTTGCTATCATATGGTACCCATCAATTAACTGTCAAATGGTTCCATTTTGTACTAAACCATAACTAATTTGACAGTTAATCCATCGACAATATGATAGCCACTGACATTTAAAAGATACGCAATAGCCCTGCTGGTCTCCAAACTGCAAATTTAATGTAAGTTTGTTTTTTTTTTTATTTTTACCCGACTGCGGCGAAGCCCAAAAGGCGGGTTATGTGTTTGACGTGTAAAAATAAAAAAACTCCATTACCATCGAGTAGCGTATCAAAATGAAGGGTTTAAAGGGAGATTACAAAAATATATGACACTTATATGTTTAAAAAAAGGGTTCATTTGAATATTAAATGCCTGCTTCCAACTACTTTTTTTACTATGAAAATCATCGTTCGAAGGCAGGTTTTTAATTTTTTAAATTTAATTTAAATATTTTGATGGGCAACTACGGGACCCTACATTGTGCGGGGTCTGACATGCACTTGGCTGTTTTTTTTGGAAATCACACCTCATATCAAGTAGTCACCCCATAGTACGGGCCATCACTAGACAATGGTCACGTGCCATTAGCTGGTGAATCAGAGCGAGACAGCCCCGTTGCGTAATTCACCTTGAGTGACCGCTGATGGGTGGCTCCCAATCATTGGGCGCTAGGTATGGCCACGGTTGATTAGGTCGCGAGGTTGGCTGTGTGGATTAATGAGTGTTGGCTTATAATTGGTTAATTTGTTTGGTTTTACAAGAGTTCTACACATAGTGGGTAACGTAACACTCACACACCACTGAACACATCACTTGAATGTAACTGGTGAAATGTGGTATTAGGTACACCACTGCTTAAACCTTGAATTACAGGCGTGTTGTTATGATGTGTAATGTCGAGTCCATATTTTCCTAGCGTATCTAGAGAACACTTAAACAACAGATGTGTTTTTGATTTCTCACAATAAAAGGGCTAGCCCATTGAGCCCATTGAGCTGAGCATTCCAGGCCGCTACTGACGAAATCCTGATGGAAAAACCTGTAACATAAGGTTTCATAGCTCACGTAGATGCAAAAACGCGAGTATAACACGATACAAACGCGTGTCTGAAGCGCGTTTGTATCATGTCACGATCGTTTCTCGATCACCCCCGTGTGCTTAGGTTCCAATGTTACGTTCAAATCTCGTTTGTAGCGCGTATAAGCGCATCGTCGGGACCGTAGAAAATACACCGTGTGCTATGATGGGCCTATGATGTTTGTATTGGGTAATTGTTTTTAAGCAGTGCCAAAGCCCTGCTCCTTTCAGGGGATGGTTCTAACCAAATCAAATTAACATCTTGACTCCGTGAAATTCCTGATCGAAAACCTGACTACGATCACTGACTGGATGGATCTAGTGCAATTTTTGTGGTATGCGTTGTCAAGCAGTGCCAGTGAAGACCTTCTCCATCCCAGTGTCAGTAAAAAGAAACAATCGATCGATATTTCTTTTTTACTAAGGCTATGACTAAAAGGGAACCAATCTGATTCTCTTAGAATTAACGGTGCAAATCCGGAAACCATAAATTAACTTCTCCGGGCCGTAAAATCGAGAGTAAGTCAAGTTTTTGTATCGATCGTTACGATCTAGCTTGATAGTGGTACATCCTGCCTGACGGGTTTCGTAGAAAGTTCGTTACGGTACGTTACGGTAATACTTGTCCCTCCTGGATTTTCTTCTTCACACCTTTTAAGGAGACTTCGGAGCTCCGAGAAGCTCGTGGGTTAATAGTCATGACCACTATATTCAAACCGAAGGTGAGTGCTGTCGTCGCCATTGACGTTGATGCTAAGTCCTCTCCAATCCAGAACTTTGAAAACGTTTTCCAGTGCAACGGTGAACAGTTTCGGAGATATGACGTCTCCTTGTCTCACACCGCGTTACAGATTGATAGGTTTCGAGATCTAGGCCTAAAGTCGGTATCCCGGAAGGTACCTATGTCAGGAAATGAATCCACGAGAACGTTTTAAAACGTAAGTACCCTATGACTCTTGGAGTGTTAGTCTTTTGGGGGGGGGGATCATCATATGACTCCTCCCGCTGTGCAGAGCGGTAGGGAGTGTCAGACTTCTACTGACTAAAAACCACCCATGTTCCTTCTGTCTTAGCCCTTGTGCCGAGGCCGCGGTATCTCTTTCGAACTACCCTCAGCCCCTACGACGGGAGATTAGGTACCCTTACATACAAACTTACAAACAAATAGCTTTTATAATATTAAGTATTAGGTAAGATAAAACGGAGCTCAAAACAAACTCACTTCTATTACTCGTTCGTTATGCAAGAACAGGCAATTAAACATCAAAATAACAAGCTTACCGATATCCGTTTTACCAAAGCCTAAACTAACGGGGGATCACAATAAATCAAATACTCCTGCAAAGGCGCCAACACAGTAATAATAAACGCGTTGGTGTATTAATTACATAGTACCAAAGAGTTAAACGCGGCTTTATCATTTGTAGACGTCCTACGCCACCTACTGGATATTTAGTTAAACTGACAGGTGAATATTTGAAGGCAGGTTGAGGAAATTAATGGTTTTGTTAGTGGTAAAGGATGACCTTTCAAGGATTATGTTGCAGACTTAGTTTATTTGAACTCTTACTGCCGCACTCAGAGAGCTTGAAGGATTACTTTGGCCACCACTTAGTAATAGTTTTGACAGTTTTGTCATACAAAAATATGTCAAACCTTTACTAAGTGACGGCTTAACCCTTCGTGTGCCGGAACGTAGATCCACGCGAGACACAATGGCTTTTTAATTGTGTCTCTAAACTCGGCATACGGGTTAAGTAATCATTAAATATGTCTGAGTACGACAGTTAGTGGATTCAGATCAGTGTCGTTTCAGTGTTATGACAATAATCATTAACCAGTGTTACACCTTTATCCGTTAGCTGCTAATAAACACCCTCCGTCAATAATTTCAGTTTATCCGGTTCGCAACAAGCACGAGAAAAGAACAATCTAAGAAAAGGCAAAATCATCGCAGCTTCATTTGTTGCAGTTGATAATAAGCAAGGCGCTATTCGTCATTCGTCAACTGTCACGTGCTGTAAAAGTAACTCCAATAATAATATAAACAATATCCGTGGAATTTAAGAGACTGACTAAAACCCCTTTAATCATTAGCATAACATAATAACTCGGAGAACACCTAATTGCGTTGCGTGGTACACGAACTTATCCAAATGCATTAAGAAGACGCTGTACTTCACTTAAAATAAACGTCAATCTACAAATCATTCAAACAAACTACAAACGGGATTCAAACATCGGAATTTAGTCCTCCTTACCTTTGAGGTACCTACTACATATAGTCCTTTCCAATTAGGGTTTCTAAGTCCATAAATAAGATTTCCAATAAGATTTTCGGATTATTATTTTCTTTGAATGCGTGACTAAAAATTTTAGTAGCAATCGGTTATCGAGGTATGAACATGATTATGAAAGAGAAAAATGCCATCATCATCAGCCATAAGACGTCCACAGCTGGACAAAGGCCTCCCCCATAAAACGCCATAAAGATCGGCAGCCTACCGTTTGCATCCACCAGTTGCCCGCGACTCTCACGATGTCGTCGGTCCACCTGGTGGGAGGCCTACCAACGCTGAGTCTTCCGGGCGTGGTCGCCACTCGAAAACCTTTCTTCCCCATCGGTTGTCGGTTCTTCGAGCGATGTGGCCTGTGAGAGAAATGTAGTGAGGAATAATTTGAGTATGAATGTAGATGGCTAAGATGGAGGACATATTTATAAGACTAGAGGAAGACCAAAGAAACGATGGATGGACTGTGTGAAGGATGATATGGCTAGGAAGGAGGTGACTACTGACATGACGAGAAATAGAGAAGCTGATGATGTGCAGTATCGTAATTTATTCTAACGATGTATTAATATATAAGGGTTTGTTGCAAAACTTTAAGTATTGAGTGCTTAAAGTTTATATAATAATAAAACTATTTAAGTACATAAACAGTTACAAGCGATACTGTTGATTTTTAAGTTACTTTTATTAAATAAATTATTTTTTTTATATTAATAGGTTAGTTAACAATAAAAATCTAATTAGTCCGTTAGATAGATTACCAAAAAATATTGGACACGTATTTTTTCTTTTCTCACTTAAACAAACAATGAAGACGATACAGTGCTTTGAAAACTTGTGTGACGTCAAATATGACGTCACACGAGTTCGAGTTGAATGCTAAGACATTAGTTTGAAATGTTTTACCGGTGAGTGACGTCACAAACCCCCACTCAAATCATTGTCGCGTTTTATCTACGTACATTTTTATTGATTTGATAAAACAAAAAATACATTTCCAATGTTTTTCTATAATCTAACAGACGGACAAATTAGAATCATATTTTTTTTAGTCAGGAAACATTCGTTTTCTGCCCGCATTCCAAGCACAGAACCAAAATTCCGGAAATATGGCAACCCTAGCTAACTAAAATTAGTCCCTCCCGATCCGTCTTAATAAGTACTATATGAGTACAGTGAGGTACTATATTTAGAAACATTCTGAACTCCCTTCAGGAGCACGGTTGAACAAAGGACGAGTGTATTTCAGTTGCTAAGGGAGTTTGTAATAAGAATAAAATAAGTTTGATTTATGTTTTGCGACACTTTTGACGTGTGAAGATGAATGGGAGAAGTTCTATTGGATTTAATTATTTTTGCAGTTCGTGAAAACGTCCTTCCAGAAAGACAGGGTGTTAGGTTAAACTAGGGACGTATTGAGGGGGGGGGGGGGTATTCAATATTCGATTCTCGTCCCAAATATGTAAAAAAACTAAGACCTTAATTTGTGACATAATTTTCCCAAGGCCCGGACACGCTCTCCAGCAGGGTTATTGCGTATCTCTGTTGACAGATTTATTGATTATCATTCTCCTGTATCGTGGGTGCGTTCACAAACATTTAAACAACTATCTGTAGGCCATACAAATATTAGTTCCGTGCGGGGATCGAACCCGCGATACGCAGCGCAGCAGTCCATTGCCTGAGCCACTGCGCCAACCGCGTCATCAACATCGTCGCGTAGACAACTCGGCCCCAGGGGCCGAGAGCGGATTTTATAAAGTTTATCATTTTTAAGTTTCCACTCGGTGCAGTTACGATTATAATTCATATCTTCAAAAATATAAGCTATTCTCTCGGACCCGTGCTGTACCTATGTAGGTTCTCCACCTTACTGATTTATCCTTATTACCAAATTGCTGCTTAGCATGGCTGAAATTAAAATCTCTAAACAAACTGAAACTACTGTTAACCTTACTCGGACAACTCAAGCCAACTTAACTGACTTAATTATCAAGCTTATTTTAGTACTTACACATTTCACAAGCCAACCTAAATCCAATTCTATTGCACACTCTTAAGTTCTACAATCGTTTGACTTGATTACAGAAAGGGTGTTGTCGCCAACAGATGGCGCTAGTCGTGCATTGCGCATGCGTCACTTGCGAATGGAATTGTGAGATTCTGTTAAACTTTTTAGATGCCAGAGGCATTAGACTTTGCATTTAAATTATGTTTTTTCTTCATGTTATTGTACTGGAAATTCTATTTTATTCTGAGCTACTGTAGGTATCAATTAATTTAGTTAAGAGGATAGTATGTATCTTAACATGACGCCTGTAATTCTCGAACGGTTACGCAGAGGTGTTTAAGTCTGATATATCGAGCTTGTTGCCATCAACTGGACCCTAATCCAGACAGCTACTGAGAAATGGATGGAAACCGACCCGGATCAGATTATCGAATTCAGGGCCTCATGGTCAGAGAGGAACTATTCGATTCTGTCTGAAAAATCCCTCCTTCTTTAGCATTAGTTGTGCTGCCTTGATACAATGTTCCAAAGCTCTCATTATTTCTATTTTCCTAATTCGATATTTGAACTACTATTGTTTTGTTTTTGGGGGTGGGAAATCATCAAATAACCTGTCCACTCTGGGCAGAGCGAAAAGGAGTGTCAGACGTCTACTGACTAAAAACCACACATGTTCCTTCTTAGACCTTGTGCCGAGGCTACGGTATCTCTTTTGAACAACCTGCAGGTATTTAAACTACTTACAGCAAAAAAAAACTTTGTACTCCATTCCAAACAACAAAGAAAACTAGAGAAAAATAACCATTTGTGAAAAAAAGCAACGAAGTGCATGCTCCCACACTAAAATACCAAGTAAAAAATATCGTAATTAACTTAAGTAAGTTATCATTAATTTAACTTTTTAATAATTATTATTGCTGCCGTGAAAGTCTCTGTCACTCTCTGTATTAACCATTTTTAAAGATGCATCACTTGTCAGCTGTCATATTTACCAAGTTAATTTTGCACTCAGACATCACCGAAGCATTTAAATATCAACCTTATCTTTTTGAAGTTAGGGTTATTATGAAGAGTTTTGAAGAGTAAATACAGGTTGTAAGTGGCAGGTACTTTGGTCGAGAGGTTGTGAGAAAGGTGTTTGGTTATGCAATTGATGGTGGTGGTTCAAAGCATGGGCGAAAAGCGTGTTAGGATTGAGAACATGAATAAATCAAGACTTTACAAAAAATGGAAAAATAGGAAGTATCCTATTATACCATATTTCCATGTTTAATTTAATACATAAATAAAAAAATATCCAACTAAATACTAAGGACTAGGGTGTTAAGGTTTATTACACCACTTCTCTTTAAAATACTGAATCTTGTACTTTGCAGGCATGTTTTGGTTTAGCAGTAGTATGACACAAGACTTGTTGAATGTGAATTTCCATAACTAAGAATAGAAAACAGTGCGACGAACATGTGATTACTACTAAATCATCCTCATCGGCTAGTCGAAGTATTCGGTATTTATGTAAAATAACTTCCATTAAAAAGCGCACGCAAAATACAGGATGGTTCATGTCCTTTAAATTGAAATTCTCTTCTTAATTAAATCATTCTTAATTTCACCCTGTACAAAATAAATCGCTAATCGCTCCGCTCATGCCTTACACCACACTTGAGGTCGAAATACTATCACGTTTAGTTATGACAACTTAAAAAATAATAGAGATTTTCTCTTTTTGCACACGTGACGCGGCAATATTGTGCTATTGTCTGACCTCTGATGAATATTACAGAGATCTATGATACGATATTATGTCTTCTTTAGCTTTCTTACGAGAGAGTTAAGCAAAGGTTAAGAATTGAATGATTAGTTTGAGATTATGTCATTTATATTCAGATATAGGTAATCATAAGTATTACAGATTACCTATATCTAGCCTCGTAGGTAATTAGGTATAGTGGTCACATGTACGATCGCTGAAAATCGCTGAATTCGATGCCCGGGTCTGTCAAAGTGTTTCATAAGTTGCCATGGAGTTCTTTGTGACCCCTAGACCTACGATCAGACTAAAAATAAAAGTAAATCTCTATTCTATAGGTAGTATAGTATAAAGTCGGTCCTAACCTACGTGATAAATATTGATATGATTTCATCATCAATAACATCAACCATAACTGGGCTGGGTCACTTCTTAATTAAGATGTTTTCGTCCTACACCCTTCTGTTTTCCTCAACACATAAACAAAATATCTAAATAACACTTTCATACAGGAGGTCACCTTAAATGCCTTCAATCCGGTTGTCGACCAGCCAGTTGCCTAACTGATTGTAACTATGTTAATACATTTAATTACCAAAGGACAAGTCCACTGGATAAACAACTATCTTTGTAAAACTAACCGTGTTTCGTAAGAACTGCTCTGTATATTAAAATTAAACTTGCCTTGAAGGGTCCGCCGGATGGGCACGCGACAACGACGTATTAATTTGATGCGGGATCAGTTTCAGAAATATTCATGATTGTGATCTTGAACGATTGTTTCTGGAGTAACCAAGCTGTTAAGTATTATATCATCAGTGTATAGAAATGTTATTAAAAATCACCACGGTTTGTTTTGCCAGGTGAAAACACTGTCATGTTGTTTTGTGTTAGATGAAATCTAACAAAAACCACAACAATCTTTTCTAGACTTGCCATTTAATGCGTTTAAAGCCAAGTAAAATCTAATCTTTGTTTAAAAGCGTACTATTCCATTAACAACTACTTAAATGATAAGAACAGTTGGTCGCTGAGTTGAACACAAGACAATGTTTGTTATTTATTTATGTTCTTTCTCCAAGATTAGTTTACTGATATGTTATGTCTTTTTTTTATTATTATTATATACTTTTTTATACTTGCCTTACTATTGTATCGAGTCTGGTTCTTCTAACCAACCTAACAGACAGATGTGTGCTGGGGAGTTTGTTCCGCCACTTCTTCTTTCCAGCAAAAACACTAGGAAGTGTCGAAGGGGGGGCGTTTTGGGGGACTGTCTCTTGTAAATAAGTAAAGTAAAGTAAATTTTGACGTTCGAAAAGTGCTGATAATCAGCCTAGTTTGAATAAATGAGTTTTGATTTTGATTTTGATTTTGAAACCTATAGAGGAAAGTCACCAAATATGAAATAGTATCTTAATATGGAATACCTTCATTTCTCTAAGACTATAAGTATGAAACGCAAGACTCGACCATCTTCTGTTCCATTCGGTCTACTAACACGTACGTGGTGCAATAGACCGAATGGAACAGAAGATGGTCGAGTGTTGCGTTTCATACTTATAGTCTTAGAGAAATGAAGGTATTCCATATTAAGATACTATTTCATATTTGGTGACTTTCCTCTACGATTTTGCGCAAGCAATGATTCTTTCATCATTAGCGTATAGTAGTGCCTTTGTAAATTATATGAATTTTTACTGGATCCTCGGCTACCCTCAAGCTCAGCTTACTATCCATCATGATATAAACTATGCTTCATCGTAAATTCATCTGATGCTTGATGGATATCATCAATGTTGAAGAAATGGAGGAATGTTGAATGGAGAGGAAGAGAATGGTTCCGTCGGGGCTGCGGGATACAAAAAAAAAATACAAATACAAAAATATTTATTTCCGTAAAACAATATTTCTTACATTGGTTGTTGATTGGAGTCTTCTTTTAAGCAAATAATGCCTGTAGTAGGAGACTCCGGAATGTTGTAAGAGATACCGCGGCCTCGACATAAAGGGCTAAGAAGGAACATGGGTGATTTTTAGTCAGTAGAAGTCTGATATTACCTTCATATAATTATAAGCTTAAATGATTATGTGAGTTAATGATATGAATGAAAAAGGAGTTAATGATAGCGTGATAAGGGAGAACGGTTGAAAATAACGTGTTGCGCCGATACCAAACAATGAAGACAAGGGCAATCAAAATTCAACCCCATTTCGTATGCAATTATAAATCATTTTCCCATTACAGCAATCGAATTTCAAAATAGCAAATGTACAATTTCGCGCCACTACTGAAAGCTAACAAGATGGCGAAGCAAACAGAACGGATCGGTCACCTCTGATTGGCGTTAAATTTAAAACAATGGCAGTGAGAGCGGCAGCCATTTCACTGACACTTGCACTGATGACGATTTTGTTACTGGCTATTGTTTGGTTAGGACTTTACCTTGGAGTTCTTTATTGAGTGCTTTGGTGCTTCAGAGAAATGTGTTTTAGAAGCAAATAATTTCTGCTCAGAGACTTTTTGAGAAAAATGTTCGTTAAAATCTAAATCAGCCTATAATGTTCCCACTGCTGGGACACAAGCCCCCTCTTTGTGAAAGGAAATGGGCTATAATCCACAACGCGGGCCTAGTGCCGTTTGGTAGATGTCAGATGTCTTCGAATGTTTGGTTCTAAAACCTTCCTCATGATGTTTTGCTCCACCGGTTTGAGAGCAGGCCTATGAACCAAAGGTTCCGCTGTTCAGAATCCTTCAAGTATTTTAGTCCTATCGATATTACGTGTACAAATAATTAATATCAGTCAATCAAACAAAACACATTACACTCAGCTGTCGGGGTCTGATCATCAGCCTATAATGTTCCCACTGCAGGGACTTAGGAGAGGGATCGGCTAATTCACCACGTGGCCCCAGTGCGGGTTTGTAGGTTTCACGTGTCTTCGAATTTATTGGTTCTAAGACGTTTGCTTACGATGTTTTCCTTCACCGTTTTAAAAGAAGTATGATACTCTGGTATAAATTCTCCTCATCATGCAAGTTAAGTACCTGAAACTGTCAATTTTGACAGATTACAGTATTAGCTTGATGTACTAGCGTCTGTATTAAAAGTCCTAACCCTATAATAAGCCTACACAACATGACTTTACATAAAACACATTAAAGCCAATGATGACTAATTAAACCAACATCACATGAATGATTTACAAGCCGAAGAGAGAGTACTGAGTGCTAACAAGCCGAAAATTACAACCCGTTATATCAATAACATGTCCTTTCGTAATAAGAAAAAGTAAGAAACATCCACTGCAAATCCGACAAAATTATATGATTTTTGTAAACATACTAAGTCACATTTGCAGATCAAGAAATTACCAGTCTTAAGAATTCTCAACCGTATCGACAACGATTTAAGAATCATTAGATAGATTTCATGTGCGAAAATACACTTAGTCAGAGCTTCTTGACATATTTTGTACTGTAAATATTGCTCACGTAACAAAATTACGTATTTTCTTGTCAATTATGAAGTTAATAAAACTTTCTTGAGCCGTAAAGATTTTTTTGACGTAAAAAATCAAACACCTCTTTTTTACAATCAGTGTTTTGTTATTGATCCATCTTCACACCATGTTTACTCATATTCATAGTGGGATATACAAATATTTGTTTGGAGTCTACTGCTCATTATTATAACTTGCAATTGACTTCATTACACCTCGAGAGACATGGTTTTAACTCTGGCTCCCATATAAGAATCGATTAAATAGTACTCATAGTATTAATTTTTTATGCCATTTAATTTTCTGATATCAATAAGTCAATTAACCTTATTATCAATACAAAAAGAGATAATCTTGATCTCACTTCTTCACAGCGTATCCATTATTTCTTTATTTAAGCTGTATTAAGTCAACCCAGAATTTAAAAACGGATGGTGCGCTATCACTAGTGACCACAATAGTAGTAGTCATGTGCATCAGGGTACACACGATATCAGCAATCCAGGACTCCTATCGTTTTGGGGAATAACACCTTATACGGGGTGTAAGTTAACCCTTTACACATACGTCAACCAAGCATTCTATACATCAGACTAAGTACCCCTACGCAAACATTTTTGCTGGGAAACGACTTTTTTTTTTGGGGTAATAAAACACATTTTACGGTAAAACTCAATGTAGCACTCTTGAAACATTGTGCTAGTGGATGCTTTGAATAGTAAACGGGTCATGGAGGTCATTTAAGTAAAGTTATAACCTGAAAAACTAGTATTTACAAAACAGCTGTGCAAATTTTGGAACTTTGACCCCCAATATCTCCGTAACTAGCCCCCCTAGTTACGGAGATATTCCCAGGTATGGTCTAGAACCAAAAAAATAACCCTGTGGTGGGGAAAACAAATGCCCTTTTTTTTTTTTGGCGGGTGAAAAATCATCGAATAACCGCCCCGCTCTTGGGCAGAGCGAAAGGGAGTGTCAGACTTGTACTGACTAAAAACCACCCATGTTCCTTCTTAGCCCTCTATGTCGAGGCCGCGATAACTAGTGTAAAACCCGCGGCCCAAAACAAATGCCCTTCGTTTGCGTTAAGGGTACTTTTACACCCTTTATAGCACTCTCGGCTGACTTTTTCTTTTTTCTGATTTTCGATACTTAGACCGAATTCTATTATATCTTCCAAGTAAGCCATGAAAACTCATGTCCTCTAGGAAGATTTTTAGCAGATATAATAATTTAATAAATAAGAACAAGAAGCGTTCGAGAAAACTACACAAACTGACAATGTAACTACACAAACTCAGTCAAGTACTCCCGAACTTATAAAACGTGAAGATATCACACATAAAGACGGTAATTAAGCCCGTTCACGTGCATTCGTCACAGATGGTGATAACTTCAACGCCTTAGAACAATATGACATTAAGTACCAAGAGTTTTTAAAAGAAATATGACTACAAGTAGGCTAAATCAACAAAAAGGTTTAATATACTGTCAATGTTGAGTGGAAAACGTCAATCAGAAATGTGGAAATGGGTACAGAGAAAATTGTACACAATGATTTGCAGATCAGTTATGGGCTGGGAAACCTTTGCTCAATGTTTTTAGAATTCTCCCTAGACCTAGAGAAGTTATGGGCTGGGATTTAGAACTCCTTAATCGGGGCACCCATGTCATGGGGGCAATGCCTTTCAAGAAGACGAACACAATCATAAACGTGTACCTAATATATAATTTACGAACGCATCTAAAATAGATCTTTGCGTTTTTTATTTTTGTTTTGTTTTTAGTAATCTTACTTATAGACATTTTTACGCGTTAAATCATTAAGTCAGTTTTCTTTTGTGTTATTCATTGTTTGAACATTGGTCTTTCAACGCACCTCTTCTTTAGCTTTTTCAAACTTCGTAAGAACTTAATCAAAATAATCATACTCAACCTCATTCCTACCGCGACCAGTAAGGAAATGCTAAACAATACATACAGGTACATTGTTTGTACATATTTAGTCCAGCTTAATGTGAATAACAATATTTTATATTATCTCTTAACACCAATTTCACTAATAAGTACCTACTTACATAATAAATTAAACAAGAATTGACGGCACGGTTGGCGCAGTGGCTGAGCGGACTGCTGCGCTGCGTGCCGCGGGTTCGATCCCCGCACGGAACAAATATTTGTATGGCCTACAGATAGTTGTTTCGGGTCTGGGTATTTGTGAATGTGAGTTTAAATGTTTGTGAACGCACCCACGATAAAGGAGACATTCCCAGTGTGGGGAAACGTTTAAAAAAAAAAATAAAGCGTGCTAAATCAAAAATTTATAATTATGATTTTGTGCTTTTGACAGCGGCCACTACTATTTCACATTACCAATTATATATGATTTCATTCAGCGTGTGAAAGTATGTGTAAAAGTTGTTTAAAATGCTTCCTAAACCGGTTGTCTCTCTCGTTCTTTCAAGGATTTATTTATACCGTCATCTCTCTCGCACAGTGCAATGTCGTAGTACCGTTCGAGTAGTGTTGCGAATGTAGTATGTATCGAGTAGTTTAATCGATTGTTATGATCGATTTCAGTCTCATTTTTGCTTACACCTGTCACGAAGTTAGATGAATGTCTCGACTGACATATTATATCTATCGACTGGCTTACGGCAGGTGGTTTCTACTACCATTATATCCGTTGTCAGATTTCTAAACGCCATTCATAAATGTTTCTTTTGACTTTATATTTTCTTTTCCTTCTTTCTTATGATCTTGCTAAACCAACAGTTTGTGACTAAGACCATCAAGTACTGACTCCAGCATATTAAGATACTCAATTCGACAAACTTCTCTAATAGATTTCAAGTTTATCGCTATAGCTTTAGGTTCATGATTGATTGGTAAAATTTTAATTTCGGGTAGCTTGATATCCTCGCGTCTGTACATTTTCCATGTCTCTTTAGAGTTTCGTACCTCAAAAAGAAAACTCTGGAATATTTACAGGACCACTTTGTTGTCCGCTTCTTTATCTATTTTGTTTGACGTAATACCCTTTTTCTCAGGAACGCGTGAAGTTGTCAAGTTAAAATTCCTATTGGTATCTAATCATTTCACGAAACAGACTACACGTAATTTGAATTCAATTCATTCACAGTTCCACAGTCACGGCTCGACCACTGAAGCGATTCCCAACATCCGATTATTCGATTCGATTAGGAAGTTCCCTCACTAGTTCATAACAAGAAACATGTTTTTGCCGTATTATCATGATTACTGTAACACTTTGCTGGTATTCAGCGTTAGCATATATTTCTAATAAGCTTGCGGTTTTTTTGAGGTCACCCGTCGACCAGCTGTTATGAAACTTCGATTCTATCGTAAACTGTTATGTTGTTTGTTTGCTAGATTAAATAAATGTTTTGTTAAGTATTTCTCTTCCTTGAATTTTGTATCCGTCTTTGCTGTTTTTGGTTCATGGGTTTCTGCTGTCACCATTTCTGACTTACTGATTCGTAACGAACTCCCTACCAGGGTTGCGGAATATGTCCGAAAGAGTCATCGCTGCGCTCTGCTCTGAAACAATTAAAACAAGTGTTTTAACTCATGCAATTGAAATAAATACTGCAATTTGGAATGGGCATGAGTATAGTTTTCAGTCCAATATTATAACTCTTCACTCACGGCAGTGATGGGATATTTTTTGCAAAAAGAAACCTACCCTACCTTATTGGCTTCTCTCATCAAATAGGGATGTTTACCGACTTAAAAAAATATGATTCTAATTAGTCCGTCTGTTAGATTATCGAAAAATATTGGATACGTATTTTTTGTTTTATCAAATCAATAAAAATTTACGGAAATAAAACGCGTCGAAGATTTGAGTGGGGGGTTGTGACGTCATTGACCGCTAAAGAATGTCATACTAATGTCTCAGAAAATGATGTCACACGAGTTTTCAAAGCACTTTATCGTCTTCATTGTTTGTTTACGTGAAAAAAGAAAAAATACGTGTCCAAAAATTTTTGGAAATCTATCTGACGGGCTAATTAGATTTTTTTTGTTAAGTTAACTACCCTATTGTATAACATCTAAACCGTGCATCCAATCAACATAATATTCAGGAGTTATTATTTCTTGCTAGACATCTCAGGTCTTATTACTTATTAAAAAAAATACTAATATGAGTCTAGATTATAAATTAGTACTATTCATCATAAAATTTATGAGCTTCCGATAAAGTTTTAATAGCCTCATTCAATACTAAATACTTAGTATTAGTCTGGTCACGACCTTAATATTCTAGATTTAATAGGTCTGTTAATCATTACCAATAACTGTTACGAATACATTTATGTTTATAACATCTATCGTTATTGTAAAGAGTGAATTGATGTATAATAACTATCAACTTGACTCACTTAAACTAAAGTTATAAATAAACACTATGGAGAATTTCTTTGCAATTTTCTTAGCCGCTCAAATTGGTAATCGCTCCATATAAAATACTGGTATTCAGCTGCATACGGTTACACTGGAAGCCAACCCCAATACAGTTGGGTAAAGACTTGTAATAGTCTTCATCATTCAGTATCTTTATAGTAGGTTCTTGTTTGAGAGAATTTTTGTTTGTAGCAGTTTCTGTAAAATATTTTTCCAGTAATGTTTTATTTTTCTTTAATTCGTCTTTAGTTTTGGTTACGCCAAAATTATGCTTTGCATGAAACCAAAACCTCTGTTTAGGCTTCTATCCTCAACTTAAGTTAATGTTGGCTTAACATACGACAATGCTCCAAAAAAAATGTTTAAATTTCTTTTAGCAAAACGTATTACTCTGTTGCTGAATTTATCGATTAAGAGGCTTTAATTGTTTCATGTCCGCTTGACAATATCTTATGGTTGTTTTTTGTATTGTCTGTCTGAATTTAAATGATAAAATAATTATGCAATTTATGTCAAATCTTTATACAGGGTGTTTGGAAGGGAGCTGTACATACGCCTAGGGTAGAAACTAGGGATAGTCTGCTACCTACCCCCGCCCATTATATTGACCTTGGCCTCAAGGTTTTTTTTTAATTTATTATTATTTTTTATTTGACTTTTTGACTAAAACTACCTGTAGCTCAAAATCTATCCATGGGACCGGTCGGCTAATGGTCTTGTTTTAATCGTTAGAGTCTTAGGGTCCTGCAAAAAATTATTTTACACCAGAAAATTGTGGAGAAGAAAAGTTATGGGGCCTGAAGTACCGTAGTAAGGTAAAGAAATAATTTTAAATTAAAAAAAAACCTTGAGGCCAAGGTCAATATAATGGGCGGGGGTAGGTAGCAGACTATCCCTAGTTTCTACCCTAGGCGTATGTACAGCTCCCTTCCAAACACCCTGTATTTTTGGATTATTTACGAGTAATCATTAAAATTTGTATGCCCAAGTGGCTGATCATGGTATTGAACATTAGAAGTAAATAACATCTATGGTTTTTAACCAAAAAAATCTAATTAGTCCATCAGATAAATTTTCAAAAAATAATGGTCACGTTTTTTTCTTTTTTCACTTAAACAAAAGATGAAGACGAAACAGTGCTTCTAAAAGTCACGTCAAGTCGTGTGACGTCACAAGGTTAGTACTTTTTTACCCACAAAGTGACGTCAAAAACCCACTCATGATCTTTGAGACGTTTTATTTACGTAAATTTTTATTAATTTGGTTTATCAAAAATCACGTAGGTATCCAATATTCTTCAATGATCTAACAGACGGACTAATTAGATTTTTTTGGTGAAATACCCACAGAACAGAAAGAACAGGGAAATACTCTATTGAAACATAATCTCAACAATAATCATCCAAATTACTCATTGTCGGCTCAACACGTATTTTTCTCCCATTCTTCTCTCTCAACCGTCACGCTAACATTTGCTTTTCACATTATTCCTAACAAAATCCTTGTGCCATCGTTTCCTTGATCTTCAATTTTCCAACACACCTCACCAAATTGAAGGCACGGTTAGCGCAGTGGCTGAGCGATTGGACTGCTGCGCTGCGTGTCGCGGGTTCGATCCCCGCACGGAACTTAATATTTGTATGGCCTACAGGTAGTTGTTTCGGGTATGGGTGGGTTATGTGAGTTTAAATGTTTGTAAACGCACCTACGATACAGGAGAAATTCCTAGTGTGGGGCAACGTATTTAAACAAAAAAAAAACTTTCTGTAGGCCTCGGAACTTTATTAATTAGATATTAACCAACGTATATACAGCTACAAATCTGGTTATAAAAGGGCCAATAATGACATAACCTTGAGAAATTGTCACTATGCTTTATCAACAAGGATGTAATTATGCAACAACGTTCACTCAATTTAATAAGCAACCAATTAGAAGTCGACCTTAGACTATTTTACTGAATGGTGCAGAATTGCCATAAAGACATTATGTTATTATATTTTACACCTCAACGAATCATTGAGTTATTTTATTTGTCAATATATTTTAGTATTACATAGTTCTGACAGAATCGTGGCAAGGTCCACCAATCGTTTTGTAATTATTTCGAAATCGTTTTAATGGTGTGTCTTGGTATGTGAAGCTAATCTTAGCGTTTTTTGGCCTTGAAATAGTTTTATAAAGAGGTTGCATTTGATCTTTGACCAGCAGTATCCCGTCGTGAAAGGAACCAGGGCCGTCCTATAGCTCGTTGGGTAGACGATATCGTCTTAAATCGTGGAAAACATAATCCTCCACCCAAGTGCTGCAGAAAAAAGAAGAGCCTTATTAAATACCGAATTCCGAGCAGGGTGCTTACTCTGGAATATAATTCCGATAGATCGACATTGGTCAAACGTCACTTGGTTGAGTTAAACGTCAGGGATTGGCTGGACTCACCCGGCCTTATTATAAAAGTCTTTTCACACCACCTGTTCGAAAATGTTAAATTATATGACAAGCAATCTTAACCTAAAGTGAGACATTAGTGGCCGGGGGCACAGCCGGTCAATAATGTTGTACTGGATTTCATTATGACCCGCTGGTCAATGTGATTTGAATTTGAAATCTCACATGCTCAGCTAAATTGGCAGTATAGTATTAACAAACACCCTTTGGCGCCAGTAAGAGGAAAGCCATTCTCGATACCCTTACTACGCGTGGATGATATTCTCGATCATAACGACTTCTACAAAATCATAACGACTGCTTCTTCATATCGTTGCCATGTTTTGGAAGACTTAATATTGTAAGTATAATAAGATAACTACGAACCATTTTTTAAAAGAAATGGAATAACATTCAAACTGGCATTAATAATAACAAATACCGTACCGCGCCGAGTAATTGGCTGTAACATTAGTTAATTTATTTTAAGTAAACTGCGCTAAGATTGCTGTGGATTTTGTGAATAAATAAATAAAGTATTATAGAATGTCGAGTGATGAAAGTGAGTTCTAAATATGTTATTCTTACTGTTTGTTTATTTAATAAATACTTTGTTTTTAGTACTATGGCTATTATTTTCTTACAATAGGTGTAAAAAGTAGAGTATCCTCCTCTGGGCTAAAGGTGTCTTTGCCTTAGGCTAGCTTGAATCCCTCGCAGCATTCAGGATTCTTGTATTAACTCCCTCGCTTCGCTCGTGAGTTAAACTCTTAACTCCCTCCCTGCGCTCGGGAGTTAAATTCCGAATCCTTCATTGCGCTTGAGATTCAATATGACGCCCGTGACATAAGAAACAACTTTAGCCCCTCGGTGCATAATCTACTATTAAACCTGGGTTTTACTTAAACTTGGTTTATCTCGCATGCCGTCACTTTCTTTTGAATATTATCGAAGTGAGACGGCATGCGAGATAAACCAAGTCTAAGTTAAACCCAGGTTGCAGCCAGGCGTGCAGTATGATAAATAAGACCACGCAACCAGTCTACATACAATATATTAAAAAAATTAAAAATGGGTGTGGGAAGGTCTACGGACACAAACTCCTAAGGCCTCCCTTGTGGGTTGTGCTGTACTGCCCTGATAGCCGGCGTGGCAATAACCGCAGCGAGGTGCCACGCTGGATGCGTAGGGGTGATGGCCAGCTCTTCTTTACGTCTGCCCGGCTCGGCCCACGTGGCAAGTATGGCCAACAGGTGGGAAGTCCGATGCCGGCCCGCTGTTCGCACGCACGTCGGAACCAGCCGCGTAGTGTAGCGAAAGTGCTGCCGTAAACTTGAGGGTGTTCTAACCGGAACTTTGGACCCTGGAACATGACGTCCAGCGTGTCACGAGATGACCAAAGGCCAACTCCGCTGATTGCGACACCAAGCCAAGCAGAGCGAACAGCAATAATAGTGCACTAATGAAGGTGTTGGTGGATTGTCACAATCAGACGGAGTTTACATGTGGGAAGAGTGAAAATAAGGCATGATAGCACATTTTGAGTGTGAAGCACGAAAAATCAAAATGCATTGAGCTGAAGGCCTTAAGGTTTAATTACATCATAATTATAGCGTAGCATAAAGTCGGAGAAAAATAGGCATACATGCTAAGATAACCTATAAAATTAGGAACACAAAATACACACATGTTTATGCTGTTCAAAACTTACCCAGTATGGGGGTTATGGAGACACTGAGTTTAAATGCTCGATGGCAGAGTAAAATTAAGATTGATGGTAAAACTTAAGTCCGAATGATGGCGAGAGGTAGGCTCGTAATGGGCGCAGGCGCGCGCCCGCTAGGAACGCACGCCTACGCCGGAGACCGAATTTGCAGTGTGCTGTGTCACCGACGCACGCCGTAATGACATCTCTGCGGAACGAACGCCTATTGGTCGCTCTGCTCAATTGTAGTGATGCGCGCACGCAATATACGTCGTTCACGCATTTTAGTAAGGTTTACCACAGCACTACCTTATTATCTGTGGTTATTATATTTTGGAGTCTGCGATTCCTTGACAGTTGGATGAAGTATACAATGGAATGTTGCAGTGTGATTTGTGCAAAATGTAACTACTACGTTACACAATTTAGGCAAAATCACAATGATTTTTAAACCAGTTGCAATAAGGTTGAGGTTAGTGCTGCTGTATAACTGTGAAAGGACTGTACATCGCTCCTCCTGCGTCGGCGTCGATTGCCGCCAGACCTTGGTGTTTTCATATCGAACAAGTTAGCTGCCTGGCGCCGCTTATGTACTTAGCAAGTGCTTGAGATCTTGCTAATTGCTTTGGCTTCAGATAAAGCTGGGTTATGCAATGTTAGTTTGCAGGTCTTGTTTTGGTTTGCAAAGGTATTCGATTCTAGTCGGTTTCCTGTTTCAATTTTAATGACCAGTTCTAGGAGATATAAATAGTTTGTTAATCTAGGCAACAGATACATGTGCATTTGACCGTGTGAGACCGTGTCCAATACATCATTCGTTTCTTAAATACCTGTCCTACTTACAAAAACTGACGTACAACGACCCGAAATTATAACTATACCAACAAAGACAGTAACACTTGAAAGTGTTTCAGAAAAAAATAACTTATCATTAACAGCCATTAAGAAGTTTACGACTGAAAACTTTTTCAAACTTATTTCTCGCGCTCTTGTAGTCGTCCATGCAGAATAACATATAATCATAAAATAAGCCAGGTAAAACAATGATGAATATAATCACATCTTCCCTGAGAAAGGAACCGGTGATATAACCTTTATTGATGTATTGCATTTCCTATGTGCCGGTCCGCCAGTGTTCCTCCGCGCTTCGTTGGCGCGAGACGTGTAGACGCCATTTTTAAAAAAAAACAAAATGTCATCGTCATTTTGTTTATAGTTCGAAGCTATCGAGATTCGAACACAGTTCAAAAACGAGAGAAGGTTTTAGTTAAAGAGTTTATTGTGATTTGTGAATTGTTGATGGTTTCGTCGTATTGTTAAAGGATTTGTCAAACGCATTGTTTTGCGGGTAAGTTTATAATATAATGTGGTTGTACAGTGCCGTAAAATCAAACAATGCCGAATGTTTATTATTTGTGTGATACGTGAATTAGCATAGGTGATATGTCGATGTCGCTAATTAGGAGGGTAGATTATCAAAAGATCTTGATGCTTTTTCCACTGAAATATGTTTAAAACATCTCCCTACCCTTAATGGACCTCATGCATAAATAAAAACACCCGCTGGGGTCGATCTTCTGGTTAACCTGCACTTGACTAGGTTGATTCGTGAAAGGGTGATCACCTTTTACGTACCGACCTTCCTCTGTGCCTAAGAAAGAACGTTAAACCGTTGGTCCCAGCAGTCGTTTGTAGATTTTACTGACATTACAGCCATATGCCTTACCAAGGAATCCAGACGTTGTATTAACCAGTACTAACTGGGTTGTGAAGGTCAGATAGGCAGTTGCTCCATGTAAAACACTGGTATTCAGCTGATTACACTAAAGTCAATACCGATATAGCGGGGATATGCAGATGATTATCGATTACGAATTATTCGTTTTTAGGGTAGCTATAGGTGCCTGTGGACCGGGAGTAATGGGCTAGCTCGCCGTCCGTCCGTCTTATGACGACGACAGGCCGTGTCGACGACGCGTTCGTGTTCCACGCGCGCCTCAAAGAGATGTCGGGGCTGCGGGTTGTTGTATGAGATACCGCGGCCTTGACATAAAGGGTTAAGAATGAACATGTTTGGCTTTTAGTCAGTAGAAGTCTGACACTCTCTGCCAAAGAGTGGGAGGGGTTATTCGATGATTTTCCCCCTTATTTGATGATTTCCCACCCCCAAAAAAACATGGCTATAGGTACTTTGCATGTAAGAATTTTAGAAATAGCAGTACCTACCTATCCTTTATCACCTTTTTTATGCAAAAGGCTCCCAAAATCCGCAATTTTTCTTTGATTTTGATTTTTTTATTTTAATGTAGCCAGTTACACTCGCGCCATCAAGATGAATCTAACGACGTATATTTTATTCAAATCCCTTCATCCGTTTAGGAGTTATGAGGGAACAAACGGACAGACATACATACATGCATACATACATACATACACGCTAAACACATAACCCTCCTTTTGGGCTTCGCCGCAGTCGGGTAACAAAACAATCATTTTATTAGTGTTTTAGTTTAGAGTAGTATTTATAATATTTCCAAAACAATGTATTGATCATTATCATCAATGAACTCTAGTCATATTATTTTGTAAACAAACTAAGAATGTTTTATATTATTGTTCTAGTCAATTGTTTGTTAAAGTGAAGATTTGTAAATGTTTAAAACGGGATTGTATGTTTAATTTAAATAGAGTAAATAACAGTTTTGTCAGGACTACGACCACGGCAATCTAAACATCACCAAGGCTTGTGTTTTTTTGGTCTGACCCCTACTGACCTACTGCTGGGAAAAGCTAGAAATAAGGAAAACCCATAAGTCAAAGCAAGCAAATTGTTCAGAAACGCTAACATATCATGAAGAATTGTTATAAGGGCAAGCGAAGCTGGCTGCGGGTTGTTCGAAAGAGATACCGCGACCTCGGCACAAGGGCTAAGAAGGAACATGGGTGGTTTTTAGTCAGTAGAAGTCTGACATTCCCTACCGATCGGCACAGAGCGGGAGAAGTTATTTTTTGATTTCCCACCCACCGAGAAAAAATGGCAAGCGAAGCTTGTATGAAAGTACCGCTACTAGTCATAAGTCCTGGCATAAATCATAGAACAAGTTCCTGATTTATTATCAGGCAATACATAAAAGTATCTTAATCAGAATAAGCAGTACCGGTACACTTACCTGACTTATGAATAGAAACCCGGACGTCAAACTCAATAGTAGCTTTTGCAGAGTTGCAACCACAACACCAACGAGGCTCTCTTTTACTGTGTACCCTGTAATCAATAAAAAATCGACACACATAATTGATATGATAACAAACCACCGTCAGAACTAAATCGTCTGACATTTGAAGGTCTAAGCAGTCTAGCATCGCCTACCGTAGTCATCGCTGTTGCAATATTCGTTGCAGACAGTGCACATGACGAAAACGCAACGATTTCCATGTCTGCTGTTGCAAGATCCAATACAGTACTGTTCCATTGTCTTATGTGTGGGGTTGTGGCGTAACAATGGTCTTTTGGCCATCTTTTTTTAGCATTTGGTTTGATGGTTTGTCCATCTAGTTACTTAGTAAATTTTTTTTCGTGCACTAAAGGAACATTTTTACTAAACTTTTCCCCTATTGTAGTTAAACGATGATGAAAGGTTGAATGAAAAATCGTAATTTTGGACAAAAGGTTTGTACTTGTACTAATTCCTCTGAAAGCTAGGGAATCAAGGAGATCTTAAGAAAGTTATTCGCTAAGAAATAAGAGCAGATTTAACCTGGAAATATCGACTTGATTGTAGTTTTGTAAGACCAAAACGAAAACCAGGAAACTAAATACAAATTCAACAAAAATTATGATGAGTGATTCGGGTTTTACAAACAAACTATCGTGCTAACTACCAATTATCAGGCATCTTAACACACAATATTGCGTTTTGAACGATCAAACACTACCGCATTTCAAATCAACCACTTAGAAATCTGCTCACCCCAGAAAAGAAACCAGCGTAACGTTAAATATTGATGTTGAAGTATCATTTATTGGATATAATTTTTCAAGAAAAGTACTGATACAAAAAGCAAAGACTTAGAAGTGACTGATATTGATTAAGAAAATTTTCAAGCGTTTTTTCACGTTTAGCAGAACGCTTAATTAATCATGATATAACAGAAAACAAAACAAATGCAGCTAATATCCAAACATATTTGCATTTTTATTTGCATATTCATCCGATTACAATATGTGCAGAACTTTCACACGCAGCTCATAAGCTGCCCTCATAATATTTGCAAATAAGATGCTGTTTTCTTTGTTCATTAAATTAATGAATATTGATATTATTATCTAATACTTCCTCGAGGCAATTGTGAAACGGATCTTCTAATTTATTATTTTTATTAATGGCTGTATAAGGAGCGTGTGTCATCTTTATTTCACGCAAAACCTCAAATGTTTCATCAACATTGATTTATTGGCAGTTTTATTGTGAATTATTGCAACTGTCTTCTTTGGCTTTCCTTCTTTCTACAACTTCCTAATTGATATCATTTTCAGCTTTCGTTGTAGCTGTATCTTCACAATAAACATCGTTTATTTTATTGCCTTTAACAGCCACTTTGTCATAATTATACAGTGCTTGAACTGATTCACTCCTCATAATAGTTTAATTGCTTTTTCATCGATAAGTCTAATTGGCCAACAAAATCTAGTCAACCAACAACAGGTTCCATCGATTTCGACCTTTAGCCAAACAGATCTTACAAAACGAAGATTATAGAAACCTCGCAATTATTCGCCATACTAATCCATCCATAACACAAGAAGCAGATAACGATAATGAACCACAATAAACACTTATTCTAACTGATACCTGATTGAGACCGTCCAACTTCTAAGAAACACATACACATGAAGTATTGCGCTTTGATGAGCTCACAGTAATCGATGCAATAGTGAGTCTGTTCTACCGTGAATAAGGTGGAGAACTCACTGGTTAAACAGTACTTGTAAACTGTGTATTGACGAAATATACGGAAAATATGGTACACTGTGTAATACCTTGGGTGGTAGAGCAATTGGTAGCGATAACAATCAGTGAAGAAGGTGATGGAAATGTCTAACATGTTAAAAGATTGACACAAACGGAAGTCTTATTTCAATTCTGTTATAAGTTGGTTATAATTTTAAGTTTAAGTTGAAATCTATTGTCACTTCTCTAGGCCGTCTATGAGGAAGGAAGCAAGGCTGCTATTGATAATGATAACATAACGTCACGCCTGATCCTCGAAAGTGCAAGGTAGAGGTGTACCCATAAGAACACCCACATTTCGGTTGTTATGTTTGAGTCCTATTTAATAGGGGGCGAGCTTATTGATTTTAACCGGGCTCAAATTCAATTAACTAGTGATGCTGAAGATGTCAAATCGATCCCAGAATAAAATCGGTCCATGTCGAAGGATAAAAGTGGTCTAGAACATGGTAGATACAGAAATAGTAAAAAAGCCCGTCTTAACTAAAAATAAATCTGACACTAATTAGTTGTTTTTGCACTTTAGGTAGGCGTCCGCAGTATCCAAAAATACATAAAGTCAAACTCGGTCATTAACTCATAATTAAATTATTGCGCTTACAGAAGCAGAAACTTAAAGTAATCGATGGAACCATCGCCGTTCTAGCGAGACTAAATCTGAGCATAGTGCACAGTCACGTACTGAATTAATCACAACAGAATTAACCCAAGGAAAAATCAGGTCATAAGTTTTGTCAAATTTTGATCTGGTGATTGTCAAATTGTATTGTATAATTGTAGTTAACGTACGATTCCAAAATCAAATATGTAGGTAATAAAACAATTGGTCTTTCCTGTCTTAGAGTCACCAAAGCTGGAAACGAGCATTTAGTGATACTATATCATAATTCATTCAGAGTCTAGGCCCATAGGTAAAACAATTTCAACACAGACACAGCATACCGCGGTCAATCCCCAGCCATGTGGGTCACGTGTGGTTTACAACGGTACTCTAACCAGTTCTAATGATTATCCTAATGCACGGCCATTGCTGGTGCATACTCCGGCTTGGATAACTTACAAATTGTATGTGTAAAGCTACGAATTGCAGTTTACGAGTATAAGGCGAGAGGTGAACTGATAATTGACTTTTTTTTTTTTTTTGGTGGGTGTAAAATCATCGAATAACCCCTCCCGCTCTTGGGCAGAGCGAAAGGGAGTGTCAGACTTCTACTGACTAAAAACCACCCATTTTCCTTCTTCGCCCTCTATGTCGAGGCCGCGATAACCAGTGGACTACCCGCGGCCCAACTGATAATTGACTTTGATCCGTAATTAGATATAGCCACAGTAACGAATTTTAGTGTTTGTGAATGTATTTTACCATTTTACATAATAGCTACGAGTGCCAAAGCCTTTTTCTTCGCAGCATTTTTTTTTCTACCTGGTAATTTGATTAGGTACGTTTAATTCTGCTACCAACTGAAATGGTAACTATATCTTTACCACTAAAAACGAAATAGTTACCATTATTTAATATTTGTCATGAGTTTCCGATTTTTCGACACAGTTACAATAGGGTATTTCACTAAAAAAAAGCTTATTAGTCCGTCTGTTTGATCAAAAAATATTGGACACGTTTTCTTTGTTTTATCAAATTAAATTTACAATACAGATGATGGTGTCATCACCATTGTCAGTTTCTTCCAACACAAACTGCATCACTTCTGCACTCCGCCTAACTCCATAGGTATCTAGGCCACACTTATGGCCCACAAACGGTACTATTCTAAACAGTTGATTATCCTAATGCCTGGTCATTGCTATTGCACATTTAGCGGTCTTAATGGCCGGCATTCCAAATCTTAATAGGTAACATGATGCTGCGAGAAAAATCGTAGTAATGTTAGTTTTTATTTTGGAAACGGTTTCCACTAGCTTTTGTATTTTATTTTACTTGAACCTGGTGTTTTCGTGTAATTTTTTCCGTTGATATTTTACACCATAACTACTTTAAGTATGCATGTTTTGCCGAAGATGACTACAATGTCGGATTTTATGTCTCTCAGACATACATTGAGCTCATAAATAATTGTCGAGAAGCACACTTTCTTAGTTATCGGTTACTTTATTCCCAAATATCCTTCCAGCTTCCACAAAGGAAAGTCTTCCTGAATTTGTAATTCTCTCCTCTGCTCAGTCAGTCAGTCTAGCAACTGCTTTCTTAGAACTTCTCGAAGTCCTCTGTACATAAACCAGCAGTAGAATTTGTTCATGCACCTAATAACTACCTTCCCCGTACTGTTAGATTAAGCAAAGCATATCCAAGCGACTCGTCGCGCCGATTATCGTGATAGTGCGTTATGGTGTCTCAGATAATTGCAGCTTGCAGCGTTGACTAGAAAGCGGTGTGGCACAGTTGCCTATTTACTCCGTGTTCTATGTTACTGAGATTTATTGGGGGCTAAATATGTGTGGGTATGTTTGCGTATAAAGGGTGTAAAATTACACTTAACGCAAACGATGGGCACTTATTCTCCCTACTCCTGCGATATTTTTTTTGTTCTAGAGTATACCTGGGATCTCCGTACCTAGGGGGTCCTAGGTACGGAGATATTGGGGGTCAAAGTTCCAAATTTTGCACAGCTGTTTTTGTAAATACTAGTTTTTCAGGTTATAACTTTACTTAAATTACCTCTATGACCCTTTTACTATTCAAAGATCCACTAACACAATGTTTTAAGAGTCCTGCTTTGAGTTTTACCGTAAAATTAGATTTATGAGACCAAAAAGAAAGTCATTTCTCAGCAAAAAAAATTGCGTAGGGGTACTTAGTCTGATGTACAGAATGCTTGGTTGACGTATACTGTGAAGGGTTAATTTACACCCTGTATAATATCACCGCATATAATCTTTGAAGGGTTATTTAACAAACCTGTACTTAATAGTACCCTCATTTTGCCCGTTATGGTTAGGTCCCATAAAGGGCGGGCCTACTACTACCAACCGACAACAAATCCACACTTGAATCAAACCCTGGACCTCAAGCTGCGCATTAGTAGCACATTCGATTGGTAGTCTAGCTCAGCTTCATTCAAAGAAAATGACGTGGTGGTATGTAATTCTTACAATTTTTGTTGTTACAATATTGTACTGTATAAAAATACTGCAATTACCGTTTTATCGGTTTTATCTTGCTGGCACATGTATTGAAACGTGTTACTGGCAAGAAACCACACTGTAATAGTGCAGTCATTCATAAACAATACTCTATTTTATTTATTCATATACTCAGGTAAGTTAGGTATAGTCAGTGAACTAAATTTCCTGTCCGTTCACTATCTGATTTCTGGTTAGGAATAGAGTGTCAAATAAAACTTAACTTGAACTTATTAATGCTTACTGTTCTTGTTTTACTAAGCGTCCTATATTTTTACTCTATACAAGTTCAGGGATCTGTCTCTTGCAAACTTTAACGTTCAAAAAGTGTTGATTTATCAGCCTAATTTGAAGAAATGTTTTTTGATACACAATCAGTTTGAGCCTTTATAAATATTCAACTAATTTCCTAAAAAAATATATTTCAAAAACCTTTGGAAACTGCAATTCTGTCATTTCTAATGAAGTATCTTCCCTAATTGAACATCAAATTGTTCTCAATACTTTGCGTTTACCCACTTAAGTGACAAATACAAAAAATAAGCTCGTTACAGCGGTCAAGACCAACCCAGATTATATACATAACACAATGATGTTATATCACATTACACCCAACATATGCAATTCAAAGTCATGTGCCATACCATACAATCATATGAGTGAACAAAGCGGAGCACACAATAGAACAGATTTATCTGCGATTACTACGCCTTTGTACACGGTGAAGGTATCATAATATCGTGAAGATATATTTTAAAAGGGGCTTATAATAACATCTGTACCGGTCGATTTTAAAGTTTTAACAGTCCTTGATGAGGGCTGTTCGTGGAAGGGTGAAGCTATATAGTTAGTTTCATTTGTATTTTTAGATCTTTGACAATCATTCATTACAGGTCATCATCATCATCAGCCTATAATTTTCCCACTGCAGGGACTCAGGCCTTCTCTCTATAAGAGGGATGGGCTATAATCCACCACGCAGGCCTAGTGCGGATTGGTAGATCTCACATGCCTTCGATTTTTTGGATCTAAGCCGGTTTCCTCACGATGTTTTCCTTCACCGTTTTGAGAGCAGTGGTGAGGAAACCGCCTGACTGGGTTCGAACTCACGACTCACTGTTCGTAAGTTGGGGCTTCCAACACTGGGCCACCACTACTCTCAACATCATGTCATTACAGGTAGTGGCCCAAAATTCCGACCACCAATATTACTATAGGATGTGGTATTACCGGTTACGTACCGATATCATATTAGGCAGTGGTTTCGTGGCAAATACTGGCATTCGGCTGCATCTGATTAGAAGGAATGCCAGCATAGATGGGAAAATGCTAGGCAGATGATGATGTAGATAATTATGTAGATATGTAGTCGTAATGAAGTTGTCGTTCATTCCACGCTGATTTGCAAAGGAAGATACATAATTTTGTCATTAACACTGTTATCATTTCATCGTACATACATAGATGTCAGACTGTGGATATTGTAAACTCACGTTGTTTTGTTGTAAGAAAAACATGGGAGTGAGGAATAATTTAAATCAGTTGGTATAAGCTTGAAATTGCTAGTCAGAATTACAATTTTAAAGTGTCTTAAAGTCTCAACATTTGACTTAGTTTATATTGTGTGAAATCTAAGGTGGACATTGGATCGTCAAAATTAAATTGCATGAACCTCAAATTTTTTGCCAATGTCAATTGAAGTCCAAAAATACCCTAAACCTCAAAGTCATCAATCGCAACCCACAACAAAGAGTAAAGCTAAACTAGGAGCAAGAACGATAACAACACAAGGCTAAGGTTACAACTAGGTACATAATAATACGTATAAAGGATGTTACGAACAAACGCATCCGTTAGCCTTAGCCTACGCATAAGACCACATAATGCACAGATATAAGGGCTAACCCACCAGCGGATATGCGGTCGAAATCGCGTGATGATTTAGCAGCCGCAGGCGTTACTTCAGTTTGCGTGTTTTTGACTTCATTTGTTGTTCGTGCATCATGTTCTTATACTAATTCTAAGTTATTGGCAGTGTTTTGTTTATATTTTATTAGTATGATATTTAAATTATGTTGTTTAGATTGCATGCTCGCATTTACATATTAATGTTCTTTAAAAAAAGTGAAGAACGGAAAACATGTGAGGAAACTTGGACTTAAACTTAATCTGAAACCTTTAATTCGCTTCGAAAAAGCATGGTGGTCTATGTTCCTTCTCTACGTGAGAAGAGGTCTTTGGTCTACAGTGAGACAGTTTATTTATATTATAAAAGAGTTTTAAAAGAATTGTTACAATTTTTAAATTAGTTTAATTGTTCAAAGAATAATACTTTCAGAATAAATAAAACAATACTTGATCATCAATAATCTTGGCAGTTACAATTTCTTAGACACAAACAATTGATAACTGTCTCAAAAATAAGAGAAACTAAAAATAGTCCCTAGCATTACAATGGCTGATCTCAGAACTCAGACAATACTAACATGACGAATAAGAAATCTTAATGAACTGTGAAGGAATGTTAATTAATATGAATGAACTGAAACAAAAAGCAAGTATAGGAGTGTAGTGCCGATCGAATTCCTTGTGTGAAATAAGAAATGTTCCAACTATCGGGGACGTATCTTTAAAAGTACACCTTAAAGTTAGTTGTTGCAAAACTGGCAATACTAAATAAAGTAGCGTAGTAGTTTAAATAAATACTATAAAACATAGCGATAAAACTATAGTAGACTAGGTAGGCTTCAATGTTAAGAGGTTGGTGTTTTGAAATAATTTTATAGGCTTATGAAGTTCATTAACATTTTATTGTTAAGGAACCAGTTCATTTTACAGATCGTAAAGTATTTTTTTATAAAAGAAACGGTGGAATATACGAAAAACGACGAAATTCTACATCAGACTTATAAATAGAGATTCACGTTTACAGAAATCTAACGCAAACACGCAATATCTCGCAAAGATAAGGCGGAATAGATATTTCCTGACATATTATCGGACACGTCAAATCTTATCGCAGATGTGAGGAACAACTGATGTCTTTCTTCACAGGTACTTCAAGATATGAATTTTCGTAATAGTCTATCTATGGGAAAATTGGAGTGAATTACACAATCAAACTTTTAACAGGAAATTGTAATTGTTTGATTTTGCAATTTCCGTAGTTTCGTAGTTAAGTAAAGCATAAAGGAAAGCGCTTTTTGTAGTATTTACGAAATATGGAAAAACAAGAAAGGAGCTTGTGGGTGAATAATAAAAGCAGCTCTGGACGATTTTAAATTTTTCGTCAAAGACTATGTGAAATTTCACCAGCGATAATAATTAGAGAAAAATCAAGAAAGTGCTAAAATCACATTAACCTATTGAAAAGTTTGTCAATCTTGTTCAATACTATTGTAGAGGCGCTTTGAAATTCACATTAGGAATATTATTATCTTCAACCTGTTTACATTTTACGAACAATTTACTCTCATCTTGTTTGAAAGATCCACCAAAACCTAATAAAAGATCTTTAAACTCAATTTATTAGCCCTTTGTGTGGGGGGGGGGGGGGGGAATCATCAAATAACCCGCTCTTGGGCAGAGCGAAAGGGAGTGTAAGACTTCTACTGACTAAAAATCACCTATGTTGCTGCTTACCCCATTATGTCGAGGATGCGGTATCTCTTACAACAACCCGCAACCCCGACGAGGAGTTTATTGGCCCTCTACAACTAAGTTAATAGCATTTAGGTTTACTGCAACAGTAACTAGGTACATAATTTCTTAAGTACTTATCGTCAACCGTAGTCACAAGAGTCAACTGACGGTAACGAACAACTAACGGTTACCATTGACAATTACAAGAACTGCACTTGATTACCATCACATTGTCTATCTTGATCGTCTGTTATCTACATCTAAACTAATATTATAAAGAAGAAAGATTTGTATTTTTGTGTGTGTGTGTGTGTGTGTGCGCCTTCGTTTGTAATACTTAATAAAAACTTAAAAACTACTGGACTGATTTGAAAACATCTGTCACCGTTAAGAAGCTACACTATCCTCGGGTAACATAGGTTACTTTTTATCCCTGTATTCCAACAGGAACGGGAACTACGTGACGTCCGCTAGTTATTCATATTTACGTTAAGAGCAGGTCTAAAGTTATCTTCTGCTACAAGTATAGCACTTTCTTTTTTTTTTATGAATTTGTTTTCAATGATATTTATTATATCTACCTAGCTGCCGCTGGATGCGAGACGCACGAGACTGGTCAATGTGGCGACACTTAGGGAAGGCCCACGTCCAGCAGTGGACGTCTTTCGGCTGAAATGATGAATGATGATTTCTGCCTAATGTCCCATAACTAGACAAAGGTATCTCTCCAAATCTGCCATTTCTGACGTTTCTATATGGGCCCAATCTGTCAGGAAGTAGTCTAGGTTGCCTTGCCATCTCCTCGACCGAGTTTTCATTTAGTTAAGGGTATTTCCTAATAGCTAACGTTCCTCAATAATACCGTGTTGCTTCATCTCTCCAACGTGTATCACTGATGCATCACCGATATTGACAAGTTTATCCAAATAGTTTCACAAAATTCTAACTGCAGAATATATGTAGTACTGTACCTACTTCTCAAAGAATTTACCTTTACGTTAAATACTCTTTCTTTACATTGTTTTTTTTTATACTAGTTTTAGATAGTATCATAATGCACATTAATGCGTGTTTATATTACCTTGACGATGTCACAGGATTACATTGAAGTGATTGTGCACATCAGCATCAAGTACGTTACGTGGGAATTTATTTGTTCATAAAGTGCCGCTAAACGTCGATTTAGTACTAAGATTGTGGTGCCATTGGCGTGGGAGATGCGTACTGTGGTCTATGTTGTTAGTTCTTAGCGCCCGAAAATGCCTTGTTTAATTTAGTTTACTTCTTTACTTCACCACCTACTTCTTCTGGGTGAGTTGGCTCTTCTTTGTTTTTCCACATTACAATTATTTTACAGATTGTCTAGTTCTTCACGAATCTGAGTTAGGTCATCATTAGCATAACATATTTCTGCTTTTAATGTTTTATCTTTTTGTTTCTATTTTTCTATTTTATTTATTAAATAACAGGTACACCAACAGTTCATACATTTAACACTAAATAATACAAATATAAGTACTTGTTAGGGTTTTGATGTTAAGTACCAATTACAGGTAAATACAAAATTCTCAGATACAATAAAGCTATCATCGTAATTAAAATTTAAACATAAAATAGAAAACAAAACATTATTGACTTAAACTAATGAGATCAAATTACTAACTTTGTCTGTAAAGTAATCTAGAAATAGAATAACATTTTATTAATTGTAGCATAATAATGGTAGATGGTCAATACCGGCAACAAAAAATAGTTTATTGCAGAAACTTGTTTTTTAGACTTTCAAGAAATTTCTTTCTTTTTCTTTTTTGAAATACTGCCATTCGTGTGACAGCATTCTTAACGTGTCTTCGTTTTTTCCTTCTCTAAGCACCGCATCGCCTAGACCTCATAATATTACGACAAACTATTAAGTCAGCTTATAAATAAATTGTCTTCTCCCAAATAGCCCTCAATCACGAACAGCTGACAGTTTCTCAATACAAATCTGTATAAGATTACCTGTAATCAAGTAATTAGTTTAACATAACTGAATAGCCAACGGTCCTCTCCAATACAGTTTATACTGTCAGCCCAATTTAATGGGAGAAATCTTTTGAATCCATCACTCGGGCGCAAGAAGAAGAGCAAGTTAGGAGTTTCTATCCATTTAGCATTTGCGTTAGATATATCTAGAAAACAAGTTTGTTATCAATTTATCATCTAGGCTTATAATTAAATATTAAAATACCGGCTTGTTACTTAATGCATGTGAAAATAAATGATGTAAAAACACCTTTTTTGTCTGTATGTTTCCGGCTAATCTCCAAGACTTTTACTGACAGTTAGCTGATATTATAAGGAGTTACTAACGCTATCTGTGACTGTGTTTTCTCCTTTATTATTTCTGAATACTGCCTCTAGAGAACTATTATTATCTTTTTCATGAAATCAAGGTCTACTGCACTCTTGGGCAAGTGAAGATTCACTTCTGGAGGTGTTAAAATAGCCTTGAAAATTCAATCTGAAGCCTTTTGGAGTTTACATGATTAATTTCTTGCCAGACATGTTAATGGTTACGTTAATTAACTTTATTGTGTAATTATTAAACTATACCCACGTCGAAGCAACATCCTTTCAGTAATTCACCTACGTTTGAACTTTAGGCCCTAATAGGATTGCGAAGGAGTTTGTAAATTTTGTGTTTGTTTAACTTATTGATTGCATTGTTTGTGGAGGAAGAGGTGAGTAGTTAGTAGACGAAAACAAATATGGATACTGTGACGATGTTGTCTTACTTGACGCACCGTGACAACAATAACGACTTATTCAAATAATTTGCCATAGAAAGGTCTCAAATTCTCATTTAGTTTTGATTAGCCGTATCTAACCCACTCCTGGCCAAAAATTCTTCTGCCGTTTCTTCCGATTCTATCGATCTTGTGTTTCTTCTCACCAAAGTTCTTAAAAAGGAGTCATCTTTATCCTCCTTGCCTTGCACCATGTTACTCGAAGTCGGCGTACCACCATTTCTTCTTTTATTGTCTCCTAACATCCAGCAATAAGCAGAGGTACAAATACCAGCACGTCAAGCTACTCGAAACTGTTAAATTTTCCCAATCAACCTGGAACGTAAAGTTTAGAGATAAAGCTGAAAATCACTTAATGGACAGCTTTGTAGTAAGCTTGATGTGCCAGCATCTGTACATTAAACAATCCTCATAAATATTACAAAACAACAATATTTACATAGCAACAACGTTCCAATACATAATTCCAAATCGTGACTCCAAATTAGTTTAGCTCCGTTTTGAGAAGAAAAAAAACAAATGACGGTGCGTTAAAAATAAAATAATGGTTACGACCGAACGGAATTGTAGTTCGTAAAAAGTAAGGAGATGAATTATCCACAGCTTCTTTTTATAGCTACGGAAGAATTTGACGTGAGGTGATAGAGGAAATGGTTGACATGACTTTGAACCTTGTGGGAGTCGTTAAAGGAAGTCTTGTTGAAGTTAATGCTTTACGGGTGAAATTGCTGGTTAAAAGTTAGGTACTTACCCACTACTAATATAATTGTCTGTTGGGTTTGTCTATGTTTGTCTACGACGATGTAGGTATGTATATTCAAATGAATACGAACCAACTTCATCCGACACATTTTGCAAGAGTTTTTATGAAAAGCTGCAGTCATCCATATGGTCTAAAGCTTTTGTTCCACGTTATTTGGGGTTGACGTAAACGATTTTTATATCCCGCTATCATTAACTGCCGTACTCAGATTTATTTAATGATTACTTAAGCCGTCACTTAGTAAAGGGTTGACATTTTTTTGTATGACAATACTGTCAAAACCATTACTAAGTGATGGCCTAAGTAACTATTAAAGCTCTCTGAGTGCGGCAGTTAATCGTTTTATTTTCAAACCATTCTTAACACGATGTTTTCATCTTTTCTTTGGTCAATTAATTGGTAGTACCTAATATTCTTACCTAACTTTTAAAATTTAAACCAAAGTCAACGAAAATCAGTAGCCCCATAAAAATAACTACATAATAACAAACTAAAATAGCTCCAAGTTCCTTTTAGTAATAATTTATGGCCATAATTATAAAACCATGTTCGGATCCAAAATTATCTTCACGTACTATAGAAATCGCTGCAAGAAGCAATTTAGATACAGCGGTAAATAGAAACGACTATTTGTCTTGAATCTATTAACGGATCCGTTCAGTTAAAGTGAGTTTAAACTTTCTAATTTAGTTAAACCTCTGTTTAACTTCAAGTCTTCTGTTTACTGGGGTAGTTATGGGCGAGTTAGAGGGGTTTATAAAAATAACGTTAAGGATTCTGATGTAGGTAACGAAACAGTTGCAGTTACTTTTAGCAATCTTATAAATACAGGATTTTGTATAAAATATAGGAACCCTTCTAACCAGAAAAACTTTAATTCTTGCAACGATCTGACTCACATAATAAATAAGCAGAAATGATCGTTGATGGAATATAAACAATACAGTGGATTGAATACTTCACATTACTTACTGAAAAGATTTTGACAATTCTGTTAAAGATATTATGTATTTTGCGAATGCGCACAGCATTCAAGATTACGAAACATGTAAAACAAAACAGTTTTTCTACCAGCCCACTTAAACACAGCTTCATAAAATTGTTTCATGGACTATTATGATAATAACATCCAACTATATCAACAACAACAATCCCCTTATTCATTCATTGATCATAATAAAAACACTCAAATGGATGTAGCCCTAATTGATCACTTCCCCAATACTGATAAAGGAAGTGAAGAAGACCAGATGTTTGACAAACAAACAAGTTTGGACATCTATTAAGTGAGCTTGCATGTTGGTGCCTATTAAACTGTTGATAACGAAGTAGATAATCTAAATATTTTGTATTTGTTAGAGGGCTGGGCTCTGACCATTGAAATTTCTCAGATAGGTGAGCTTATTACACGGGCACCTGGGCTTCAAGTCACCTGAGAATTCTTGTTGGAAAACTCAAAAACACTTTGCACGAACCAAGAATTATTTATATTCACAAAATATTCAGTAAGCCGTTTTTAACATAGTTTTCAACAGACTCATCTAAGATATACCCTAATGGTGGGAAAAAAACCATTCTACTTTTAACAAAAAAAATCATAATGTCAAAATAATGTAAAACGACCAAAACTTAACATGGACGACGCTGTAAATGCAAATGCTACCACACTTTGATGTCTGATTAGCATTAATAATAATAAAACCCATTATAAAATTAAAGCAGTTCTGGATTAACGGACTCCATGGGAAGAAGAACATATGTTTAACGAACAAATGAATGAGACTAATTAAGAGAACGCTAAGATCAATGGACGCCGCAGCAAGCCTAATGGAAATATAAGGGGAGGCGGTTGGACCGGTCTTGATGCAAATATTTTAAACCAATATAGGATCAGTAATAACCATTCACCTTGGTGTTAATTTGTTCATATTTGACTTTCGCGAAGTTGCATAAGTGTTCCGAAAACCTGATATTTGTAAAGGTCAGAGGTTGTGTAGATGTCTTCGTAAAGTCTCGAATTATATATTCTTGTGCTTGAAAAATCCAGTTCAAAATTAATTTGGCGAACGAAACTTTTTAGTTTTCTTCCTAGTCATTATTTTATGAGAGGTCTGTGTCCCAGTAGTTGTAACATTATAGGCTAATCATGCTTTTGCATTATTAAACGACTGCCCCAAAAAGACGGCACGGTTGGTGCTGTGGCTGAGCGATTGGACTGCTGCACTGCGTGTCGCGGTTTCGATCCCCGCACGGAACAAATATCTACAGATAGCTGTTTCGAGTCTGGGTATTTGTGATGTTTGTGAACGCACCCACAATACAGGAGAAATTCCTAGTGTGGGGCAACGATTAAAAAAAAAAGAGTGTTATGATTTTTTCTTATTTTCTTTCGTGGGTCGATCCTTCTTTCTCATTCTTGTCTCATTAAAGTTATTATTTTTTTCTGCCTCAATTACTTTTTGCTTTTCTATTTTAACAGAGGCCGTAACCATAGAACGGCCATGTCCTGGAATCATTGCCCTATGTTTTCCATACCCTACCGTTTTTTGTTTTTCTTATATATTTCTCTCGTTCGCCTCCAGTATAAATAAATGGTACAAACTCACGAAGGGTGATCGGTAAGCTGTAAAATTAACGTTTATTACCCGTTGAGAATTTGCTCCAGAATCTTCACAGTTTATAGTTTACTTGTTCAGTTTTTATCGTGTTGTTCTAATTTAGTATTGTAGTATAATTTGTGTAGAAACAATTGTGTAGCTCGCTTGATAATACGGACTTTTGAACTATTGTTTGGGAAATCGTTCCGTTTACTTCTAACTTATGTACCTTTGTACTTAAAACTTATAATTTTACAAATGTTTTTACTTCATGTAGATCTAATCATAACTAAAGAACCAATGAATAAATATCAATATCTTTACTAGCTATATCATCTCTAATATCATTCGATTAATCCTTTAGCAAACACTTATCGTCTTTATTAATCTATAAAGCAGAAACAAATTTTTTTTTTGCCTTCCATAGTAATCCACCACTCCACTCCACTCCACTGCACATAACTCACTAAGTCACCACTGTCAACTTAAACTTCAACCGAAACAATCTTGAACGATCAAAACGATACAATCTCGGAGACGCAGCGCAGGCGCAAGTAAATGGTAAGCCGTTTGTAGGCGAAGGACTATTCACCTGTCACTGGCGTTACGCACAACTGACCTTTACTACACAGCTTATATTCAATATTGCTATTCGCGGCTGTGATGTTACCGCGATAAGTATTTGCCTTGCTAGTAAAATGGACTGCGATATACGAAGCGCATAATGTGTTTTTCTTTATGTATTGGGTTGTAAGTTCTACAAGGCAGTTGGCCTAAGTGCAATTATTTATGTACCTATAATAATATTACAAAGAGGAAATATTTGTTTGTTTGTTTGTAACGAATAGGCTCCGAAACTACTGGTCCGATTTGAAAAATTCTTTCACCGTTGGGAAGCTACACTATCCCCGGGTGACATAGACTACTTTTTATCCCTGTATTCCCACGGGAACGGGAACTACGCGGGTGAAACTGCGTGGCGTCCGCTAGTGTACCTATAATAATACCTGCTTTAGTTACGGGACTACCCCCAAGTAAATGTAAAAATAAAAAAGTGAATAGGTTAAATTATGTATGTTTTAAAATAATTGTATGACAAGCATTATACCAACGCTACAAAAACATTGTTTTACTAGGTTATTATGAAACTGGCCATCCTGGACAAAGTTTCATCTAATAGACATTACGATAATGAAAAAAAAAAAAGACAAAATATTAGGGACATAAGCTATCGAAAAACTTATTTACATTTTGCTGACAGTCAATGTAAAAATACGAAAGGTATTGAAAGCGATTGCGTCTTGTCCATGTACTAAGATGAAGTATCTCTACGGAAAGGAACATTTTAAATAAAAACAGAGCTGTCGTCTGCAGCTATGAGTTCAAGGTGAAAACACTTTTATAAAAGGTTTCTTTCAATCCAGATAAACTCATGACTGAACCCTTTAACCAAAATACTCGATGAGTCAGTCGATCAAGGTTGGGGCTTAAATAAAACTTATCATTATTATTAAAGTAAGCTCATCGCAACTTAATATAAAGAAAACATTGGCTTATGAAGCAAATATCCTCCCTGCACTCAATAATATTAAACATGACCAAAGCAAACAAACAGTAAATGGGATCCTGCTTACACCCCGAATGCAGCTCAGTGATGTGGAACATATAGGGGAACTTCTTACAAACATTTATATTCTTACGTTAAAAGCTTTTTGGGAGTGGGTCCGAGCAACACCCACGGTTGATGGAAATACTGTTGGCATATTTAGGATGATTCAGTCGGGTGGAAAACTTGAAGATACTGACAATAACGTACTTAAAATACCTAATAGGGGATCGGACAAAAAAAAAACTAATTAGTCCGTCAGATAGATTTCGTTATTTTTTCTTTTTTCACATAAACAAAAAATTAAGAAGCTTCGAAAACTCGTGAACTGCTCGAAAACGTCACATGTTAGTACATTTTTTACCTACAAATGATGTCACAACTTTGACGCATCTTATCTTCGTCAATTTTTATTAATTTCATTTTTATCAATTTTGATAAAACAAAAAACACGTATCCAATATTTTCCAATAATCTAACTGACGCACTAATTAGAATCATATTTTTTTGACTCAGCCCGATCCCTTATTGTGTTTCGTCTTGAGTTTTGAAAGCGAAATGAAGTTAAAAGTAATGAAAAACGTTTATTAGGGTGTACCGCGAGGGTTGGTTCGATGAGGCACGGGAAAAGAGCACATGGAGAGAATTGGGGAAGGCTTCTAATCAGCAGTGCGACAGTACAGTAAAATTTTCCGTTAATCTTCAAAACCAATCATAGTAGAATTATTGGTAAAAAGTATCTCAAAGTCAAGACAAAATAAATATATAAAACTCTAAACGCCTTTTTTATTACTTTCAAGGTTAAACTCCAATCCATTATCAATGAACACCCTCTACGTTATAGGAATACCGTCAACACATTCCCCAAACGCAACGCACTGAAGCATGTCACAAGGAGTGGCTTCTCAACATTTCTTATGCGCAGGAGTCGGCCAAGCGTGACCTTACACACGAGCGCCTCTCCCACGGGAGTCGAGACGCAGGACATCCGTGAATTAATTACTGCCCAGCTCCTAAATGTGTGGTCTCATTAGATGAGGTTAATGAAGAATATATGGATTTTGAATTGAAGTAGACAATGGTTATTTAAGGTTTTGTTCGAAGTCTTATTTTTAGTAAGATACGTGGTGATGTCGTTTTTTTTGCTTTTGTAAACGATAAAGACGAAATAAAAGGGACGAGAGATATAAATGAAATAGTGATACTCAAGTTCATTTGACTGCAAAAAAGTATAGAAGTGGAGATTCAATCGGGAACGATGGATGAATGTAGGGATATTTTTATTCAAAACTGACACACAAAGGCTAGCTAATACAATAATCTAATACATCAACAAATAAAGGGATAATCAAATAAGTGTATGAAAATACTTAAATGACGTTACAAGAAACCTTCGAACACAAAATGAAAACATTTCAATTAAAACCAACCATTAAAATGACACTAACAAATCTTAGCAACATAGGTAGTGCTTTCTACGTCCCGCATCCGAGACTAAACTTGTTATTAAAAGTGCTAGAGAGGGACAACAATAGTGTAGGAAGGAGAGGGCCGGGTTCGTCGCACTGTACCTGTTCCTCAGGCCAATAGGCTATAAAACATAAGAAGCCAATGTGTTTCGTAATATCTAAGTGTGGTGTACAAATTCTGTGATTTTTGTGGGATAAGCGGTAGCGATTTTGGTGACGTTAGATTGTAAGAATATCTTGAAACTGCTGAATGGGTTTAAATATCTGTATACGTAATCGCCTTTGCCTCTTCCAAAAGGGGAAGGAGACTGCAGGTTTTTAAATAAAATTTATTGTGAGGGCTGATTTAATACTCGAATGGATTTGTCAACGTGAATGAATAATAATGTCAAAGCAAAACCTCCAAACGCATGTTTGTGTCAATAAAACAGAGACGTTCAATCCGATATGAGGTTTATTAAGTTTAGCTATGATCTACCGAAAAGCTGGGCTGATGATGATTTTGATTTGAAAGTATAGATATTATAACAACGCAAAATCCTGAACGCATATCGTCATTCTTCTGCAGCACAGTATACCGTTTTCTTCCAGGCTTCTATTTATTACGTACTTTATATTAAAGGTGTTAACTTCCGGAACACCTAATTATAATCTATGTCCATTTTCGTCTATTCCACCTCTCAGTGCAGCTAGAACTACATTCTTACATAATGAAGTTCCGGTATGATCTAGGTGCACAGAGCATGATGCAGTCATTAGTCATCAACGACAGAGACGTGACGATTCTGTAATTTGTGATACCGAAGTATATTGTGTTACTATTGTTGAAGTCATTTATCGGAAAATCGTTAGTCATGTGTTGTATGTAGTTTAACCTTGTGTGCTCATGGTGGAAGTTTTTTAAATATTAGTCTACTAAGCTGTTACCAGTGGCTTCACCCGCTACAACTCGAAAATTATCCCACGGAAAGACAAAATTGGGATAAAAATCCTGTGTTAATCCAGGTTATAAACTATCTGTGTACCAAACTTTATCTAAATCCGTTCAGTAGTTTTTGCGTGAAGAAGTAACAAACATACACACTCACACACTCACAAACTTTCGCCTTTATAATATTAGTGTGATTCTGTCCCATTCCTGGGGCTCCCCCATTTTTTCTAACTCAACCAGTGTTTGGCCTTCTGTGGGCAATCATGCAGGAACGGGCCCCAATTCGTCATGCCTGTATTTCTTGGGCCTTCTTCGGTGGCGATGACCATCTTCAGGCGCTCACTGTATGACGATTCGGGCCCATCTGCCCTGACCCTTCCTGGTATTGTGAAATGCTCTGTTCCAATTTCTACCTCGGAGACTTATCGCCAGTAACGGCGATGCCTGTCTTGGAACGTACTCTGGTGTTGTGTATTCGATCGATGGCTATTATTGCTTAAAATCATTTCAGGTGGTTAAATCTGGTATTGATTTTTAGTTTTCGACCACCTCTTCAGCGCTTGGTTGATGACACTAACTAGTCTATATTGTCGGTGGTGCTAACTTTTATTTTGTTCCTTTTAAAATGATCATTGATTTTTTTAAACGATATTGCCTCAGGATCAGGACGTCTCACGGTGTTAGGAAAAAAGATACAGAGAAAGTTAAAAATATATATTTAGGGTAGATTCTTGTTTTCAAGCACCACTTAAATCATTTATTTTATGCGAATGTTTTAAAGTCATAAAAAATCCATAACATGATAGTCAGTGACCATATTAAAGTCACTTCATGATATTATTCAACTCAAAGAACATCATAGCTATTGTGTCAAAAAAAATCAATCCGCCTATCGCTTCTGTTCAGACCACGCTCTTTTCACGAACCCAAAACGAATGTGCATTATTTTGTCTTCAGACCAAGTCCGGGTCTTAAACTTTATTCCTACTGTCTCTGAATTTATAAACAAGTGCCTCAAGACCCGTCAGGCAATATACTCGTATAAACGAGGCATTCTCTAAAACAATTTCAATATTTCTGAGAACTGATTTTAGTCTCAAAATACACCTTTTGTGTTTAAAAAAGGTTAAATGTGCTTGAGGGCTGAGGAACTATTTTTATGGCTGCATTTAGATTTTTTAGAACCAAATTGCATTGTGTTATGTAAAATACTGGTATTCTGCTGCATCCGATTGGACTGAAAGATGACTGGAAGAATAGTGACCCCAGCATAGTTGGGAAAAGTCTTCTTAAATTAAAAGTTCTCATAAGAAATTAAATATGAAAATGAAGTTATGGTCGAACATCCCACGCTAATCAGTTCATCGGAAATCATATTGTAGGATGCTTGCAGAAGGTGAAATGAAGATCTTAGCACAGCAGTGGTTGGTAGCAGTTGTATAAGAGTAACCGTGCGTCAATAGAGCTGTCCAGTGTCCATGAACTGCTATTTAATAGGTTAATTTTGATTCTTGAAATCTTTAACAAGAATTTCTACGACTACTAAGTCTGGGAGATACCTAAGTAAATGCTGTTGGCAACTAAACTGTTCTGTTACACACGATTACCGTAAGACCGACAAAACCATTGTATATCTCACGACTAGAAATCTTGCGGCAGTAGGACCAAGTACAAAGATCGTATCAAAGTAGCTTTGATTAAACAACGGTACGGATTATAAACAATAACTTAGTAGGTATATACCGTATTGTTATGAGAATAAGAGTAATTACTTACAAACATGCCGAAACGACCCTGAGAAATACTCCGACAATCAAATATCAACACTATTGTAAAGTATTAAGATTTTTTTTTGCTCTGCAAATATTATGGGAGTTGAGTTTTCGGCAGCAAAGGTCATAAAGAAAGCGAATTGTTTTAATTTTATAATTGTTTCAAGTTCCGTTTTCTCTCTGAGAAGATTTTCTTATTAAATGTTTACGGAGAAAGAGTTCTCATACCAAATGAGATGAAATATTGAGTTTTACACATGATCATTTTATCATAATATTCATGATCACGAATATCATGTTATAACAAACAGCGTGTATCTGAAAAGATTGGCGTTTTATCTTCGTCAATTTATATTGGTTTATTAAAACAAAAAAATAGGTACGTATCCAATATTTTTCGATAATCTAACAGACGGACTAATTAGAATCACGTTTTGTTTAGTCAGTAAACATCACTATTAAAGGAGGGATTGAGATATAAAGCAATGACAGCCATAGGTCTCAAATTCGAACCCAAAACACGCACCGCTGATTTTTCTTGACACATCAGTGACGATTATTGTCAAAATGCAGTGATTAATTATTGTACTATTATCATCATCATCAATCATCTCCCTTTACCCCAATTTCTCTCTGAATAACGCAGTATGTATTCTTCTTCCAGACTTCTCTATTGATCGCCACTTCAACAGTCAGTTATTTCAAATAAAAAATATTACCTGCATTGTACACATTCCTTGCGGAATAAATGGTGCAAATGACATAATATAAAAATCTATCCCGCAGTTACGAAGAAGTAAGAAATAAACAGGGTTTACATAAAAAGCGACTTATTTTCATACGGCGCCTACTTACTGACAAATGTATTGTAATATAATATAATATAATATTGTAATGTATTATTACTGTCTTCACATCACACGATTATCAAAGTACTTATTATTTACTTGAAATCAAGTTTCAAGAAGTTCTCATTTATAAATTCCTACTGATACTTCAGGTAGCCCTTCATTGTTGTTTTTTCAAAGTAGTAGTTTAGCAAAGTACTCATAAAAACCTCAATAAACTTCTGATGTTCATTCAATACTCACAAACGGTTAGCAATCAATTAAACACAATTTATCTCCCACTCGCTCTTGTTAAAACGGGGAAACGTTAAATTATAACTAATAAGTAACAGTTAGCTTCTCTCGTGTTTGTAAACTGCTGTTTACATGATCTGTTTCTGAACTCATCTCTCGTTTGGTTAAACAGACTTAGTATACGCTACAAGACTGCTATGACGTCATTTAGTTACATCTTCAATCTTACCCAATGAAATTACCGAAAAACCGCTTTAAAAATTAACGCCTTGTCTAAACAAGGTTGATTGTTGTATAAAAAAACTGTCCATTAATTTTAAAAACACATGAAATTTATCAGTAGGCTTCTTCTTCATTTGACAGAGTCTATTTTACAGAATTGCTTAAAAAAGTACGAGAAACAGTGTGTGTGCCAATTAGAGGTGCTGTTAAATAGTTACTTCATATATCAAAAGTTGTTTAAGATAAATAATTAGGCACTTTCTCGAAATTAATAGCTGTATCCTTTTCGGTGACAGTGACGAATTGAAAATATCTTTCGGGCCGTCATTTGTTTATACAATAACTCTTATTATGACGATGTTGTTCCATAATAATATAACAGATTATAAATTCAAATTTGGAAATCGGCCAACAGATGCGCTGTGTTATTCATCACATAGCATAGCGTAAGCTATGCATATTATTCTATCATGATCTATATCAATCAATTACGATTTACCTTAGTTAAACCGAGATTTAAACGAATTTCTACTTTAAATTCTTTTATTTAAGTTTCAAAGCTGATTAATGTTTTTAATTGGTCAATAAAATTGCGAGGTCTATTTCATTTGATTAATGGTTTTTTTTTTCTTTTACAGGTAAGTGATGGTGTTTAGACCAAATAGCGGTAAATGGGTAAACGCTAAAAAACTTTCAATTAAAGCTGTATGCGGTCTAGATTCCAAGTAATGTTGGAAGGTAAATTATACTAATTGGGAGTCTACGTCTAGCAATCAACGACCTAGGTACATTATAGAACTTAGGCTCTAACTCTATCCACAAATATTAAGATTATTTTTATCCGACAACGGCGAAGCCAAAAGGAAGGGTAATGATTTTGGCAGTCTATGTATGTTTACATGTATCTTTTGATATTAGAGGAACGGACAAACACAAACAAATTAGTCCGTCAGAACGATTTACAAAAAACATTGAAACTTATTTTATATTTTTTCACGTAAACAAAAAATTAAGATACAGTGCTTAATAAACTCGTGTCATGTCAGTACATTTTTTACCTATATGTGACGTCACAAGCCCTCATGATCTGTGACGCGTTTTATATAAAACAAAAAAAAACGCATCAAATATTTTTCAGTAATCTAATTGATGGATTAAACAGAATCATATTTTTTTTGTATATAATACATTGTATAATACACAAGTTGCACACTGTAATGCTCAGTTCTCCACCCTGACTGATGTATTGCTCGACTCTGTAACGCATTAAGGCGAATGCTACAAGTGAGAGAGCACCTTAATACATATTAATAATATCACTGAAACCTTCCCCTGAAAAAATCATGAAAAGGCCAGAATACCTCAATAGTTCTGGGGAAACGCACTTGCTTTACACAACCAGTTTATTTAAATTCACTTACCGCGTTTAATCTTGTCACCATACTATAATTTATTATAAGTAGCACTGACTAACACAATACCATAATTAGAAAAATAAAATTAATTTGGATATATCAAAAGCAATCTAATTCATATTTAAATTAATTCAAGTCTGTTTTAAATAACCGGAATCGATGACGTTACGTCACACAGACACAGGAGCCAGTCGTGTTATTGACCGGAAATGATCAACTGAATTAACTATCTACTTTTTTGAGCTGTTAATTAAAGGTACCTGTAATTATGTTCGAAATTAAATGAAATTATTTATTTTTTATAAGGATATCAGAATCACTTTTACCAATCTTAATAGCATTCACATAACATCACGCATGTAAGTGTGAGAGATGTTAAAGGTGTACCGGACAAGTACAGCCACATTTTACCATTTATATTTTAAGATCCATGTAATTTGATGTAATGGGGGGCGAGGCTCTTAGGCACAAATCCTGGCTCTATGAATGCTGCTGACTTATACCTGATGGACAAACCCAATAACACTATGCCCGAACCGGGATTCAAAGCCACGACCTTATGCTCAGTATTCGCACTAGCGACCACTCGGCCAACGCGGCAATAAGCTATCGATGGAATCGATTCATTCTCCATCTGATTTTTCATTGCGGGCCCCTTCCATGATGCTGGCATCGCGTGTGGAACACAAACGCGCCGTCGACACGACCTGTCGTCGTCATAAGACGGACGGACAGCGAGCTGCTACCACCGTCCACAGAACCGCGCCTACATGAGTGGCCGGAAGCCGTCACGTGGCCCCCGAATCTGATTACCCTTGAGAACAATATACACGAATACAAAACTCGCGCCTTTTTTTGGGAACTTAGATTATCCTTTTGCTTCATCCACGTTCATACATCATGTCATACGCGGTCCCTGATAAGAAATGGCGAAACAAACTTAGTTAGCTAACATAGAAGTATAGAAGTTCTAAGAATGAACAGTTTTGGGCCAACTGTTCTCACTTAATTAAAATTAATAATGAGAAACATTTCACAATGTATTAAAATTAAAAGTAATGTGCTTGGTTTTTCTCAAAAGAGAAATTGAAGCCCTTGTGGAGTTTCGACATTCTGTACCAACTTAAGGTTTGTAAAAATCGGTACGTAAAATTCCGGAGCTGTTGCGAACATTTGACACTCTTAATTTTCTTTATCGGTGGCTAAAGTAGTGTCTAAAATTTGGCTTTACATACCGTCAAGACATATCTCTCAGGCATGCTGATTTCCTTCACCGAAGCAGAGGTTAAAGAAGCACAAGCAACAAGCACATGAATACAAAAAATCAGAGATGCGTGTCTTGGGTTCTCGACAGAACACACCTCTAGGATATCACTGCTTTGACACTTAAAGATACTTCAATACATTATTTTCTGCCCAGAGTCCGATGTACGGACCGCAATTTGTCCGGATGAATTTGAGAATTCCTTTATTGTATTATCATAATAGTTAGCTATGATGATACGCAAAGAGGATACGCCCCAGCATTCTCTATTCGAATAACAAATTAAGAGGCAATTTCCACTTTGATCAATTTATAAGGGTTCAATTAAAAGCCTGGTTCAGTAGTAAATGAGAGCCTTCTGACAATTCATGTGCTTGAGTTATACTTGAAGGTTTTTGAAATAGCATAAGCAGCACATGAAGACATGAAGTTCAGTTTCAAGTCACACACGTGACACAGACCATATTTTCCGTAAGAGAGACTGAAACGTGATCTACCACCGAAACCTAATTGGTGAGTGATTTTTAGTTTATGACATACCGGTTTTGAACGAGTCAGTTTGAGAGAGAGAGTTTATCGTTCACAAAAAAATCGAACTCTCAATCGAATCATGAAATAGTAGTAACTAGTATTTAAAGTAAAAAAATGGATCACATCCACGTTACTCCACATTTTGAAAATTACATTCTTTTACTCCAAATTACATTCCATAAAACCCCAAAAAATAATATTAACCCGTATCAAATCGGATGGCAGCCTCTCAAATGATAGTTACGCAATGCAAATAAATTATTTCGTAATATTGGACGACCGTAACGGACTCCACTGCGATCTCATTAGTTTTTGAGGCTAGAGAAAGTCGCTGGTTGCTATGCAAAATAAATTAAATATTTACAATAGCTATACCGGTCTGGCTGGGGTGTAGTATAAAGATATTGTTGGGGACATTTCATCTTCCAAGATATCATAGAAACAGCAGCTGTTTCTGTTGTGTCCATGATCTGTAGCCTCATCAGATGGCTTCAAGTCACTCAATGGGCAATATAGAGGGCTATGCCCGGAGCAAGAGAACCAAGGTTGCTGACGTAGCCCAAAGAATCGCCAGCGGGCAGGAAGCATTACTCGCAGAATGGATGACCGATGGGGCCGAAAAGTTCTGGGAGTGGAATCGGAAGATGTGGCGTAGGAAAGCCTTCCACTAAGTGTACGGATGACCTGGTGAAGATTGCCAGGATCCTCTGGATGCGGACGAACGACACCGGTCAATGTCAGCAATGGACGTGCCATGATCATGAGTGTCATCTAACAAAGGTGCCACTGATGGTGTCCACTGAGATTAGCGATATAATTCGGTCTACAGGACTATTAGTATTTAGAAAATTAACTTTTTATGTTTAAGTTTAACACAGAAAAACATGTAAAAGACGGACATAAAGACTTTCTTCAAATCGAAGTCATTAATGACGTGTAATTCCCCACCCACACGTCATCACTATTCAACAATATTTTGAAACAGTGCCAATAATCTTAATCATACGCTCATTCATGCTGGAAACACAGTGAACGATATGAACTCAGGGGAAGACAAAATGGTTTCTGAGAACGTTTGTTATCAAACTATAATATAATATAAATCAATGGTTCCTTTGTTTGTTATCGGTTGGAATTATTGAGCAGAAGTGTTAGGACAAGACACACGATGTGTAACATTGTAACATTAACTTTTACCAAGAATTACTGTGTCATAATCAGAATATTATGCTCCTACACCGTAAGAATTTAAATTCACGCAGCTGTTAGTGACAAATGGCACCACCTAAATCTTTTATTAACTAGATCGTCAAAAATCATAACTGATGACAACCGGTCTAAATTTAAGAAATTGATATATTGGGTTATCACAGATATCCATTACATTCAAAATGTTGTGACCCGGTCCACATGCTCCAACATATCTATCGATATATAACACCTACCAAATATATTTCAGTTTTTCCTTCATTACAAAAAAAAAAAACAAATGAAGAAACATGTGTGACAGCTGTCCTTGTTCCACCAAAAAAAAACACTAATTTGTTCTCAAAACCAACATCTCGCCCAGTGCGATTACATCCGGCTTTCCCGTTTACTCTCGAAATCTCGACAGTATTATCTGTGTTGTCTTGCTGTACCCGCGCCTCCACTAAATATATCGACTCGGCTGATGACCGATAAACGTTAAATAACGCCAAATGTGTGTATGTGTTTCCTGATTCCGTCCTAAATATCTGTGGCATTTCCCTTTTGAGGTAGAATTCTTATGACTTCCGATACGTTTTTAATGAAACTGGTGTATATCCTGCAGAGGTGTCTCTAGCCCATGTAGCGCCAGAGTGCAAATATAACCCTAGCGCCCCCTAGTAATCACACGGTCAAAATGGAATGGGTACAACGGACAAGTGAGCCCAACTATATAGAAATGGCCTACTTAATTTACAAAATAAACAGTTTCCACATATTTTAACGTGTAGCAATTTTGTAGTTATTTTTTAACTGTTTGTGCGCCAGCGTTTAGTCCACTCTGTCTGTAGAGACACAACACTTAAAGTCGTCAAATGAATTGGGAATAGAGTAGACTACCGGTGAGGATGACACTAGTTCTAATAGAAAGGCCACGATTTAGGTCATCATCCTACTAAAAGCAAATCTATGTCAAAACCGAAAAGTTCACGTCTTTCTGATTCATACTTTCAAGAACAGAAGAATACACACACACGCGACACGCGATAGTTTCTTTAATTTAATATCAACCGAGTGAGTATCCTATGACTAATCACCGAACATTAGCACAGTCAGTCGAGTGTGGATTAATCATTGATCTGTGCACTATGAGTAGTCAGTCTTTTGCAATCATCTGAGGCGCCAGAATGCTTCTGTTGATAGGAACTGCATTAGCATTCTTCGTTATAAGTATCATCGCTTGCGTGGTGATATGTGATTGAATGTTTACTGTTTTAATTGTTTCTATTAGAAGGCTTTCAATCCCTGCAAATATCCGTACGGATTAAAAGTACTTTTGGCATATACCAACCGTATTAGTTTGATTCTTTCGAATACAATTCAAACTACTGAACTGTTATCAGCAAGATTTTTTTTTTGGAAACGTGTATCGTCAAAGCGTCATTGATATATATATTACTTTGTTAATGTTTTTGTTTGTGTTGTTTTGCCTATTCAGATAATCCAACCAGAGTACGAACATATTGGTAGGACTACACACTTAACAACATATATAAAATTCATGGTAGTCACATAAAGACGATTTTGCTCATTCGAAGTTCTGTTTATCCAATAAAACCTTCAAAGAAGGGTAAACAATCCTTACTTCAATGATGAAGTCTAATAAACACCCCATATTAAATGCGAAAATAATTAAACAGAAACAGTGCACTCCAAAGTACCAAAATTATCTCTATTTGAAGCTATAACTGCTTAAGCAGTCATTTCCGAACATGCCATAAAAGATGGCCCACACCACATCAAAACATGTTAAGAGAGACGAGCATCTTGGACCACATTAAAGGATAAGCAGTAAAAACATTTAGATTTATAAAATTAGACTAACCAGAACTAATAACGTTGAAATAGCTACTACCCAAATAGCCTTAGCTGGTGGTTCAATAGGGTATTTCACCAAAAAAAAAAAAATAAGTCCGTCTGTTAAATTATCGAAAAATATTGGATACAGGTTTTTGTTTCATCAAATTAATGAAAATTGACTAAAATAAAAACGTGTCAAAGATCATGAGAGCTTTTGACGTCACTATGTGGGTAAACAAGTACTAACCTTGCGACGTCAGACGACTTGACACGACTTTTCAAAGTACTGCATCGTCTTCATCTTTAGTTTACGTGAAAAAAGAAAAAAATACGTGTCTATTATTTTTTGGAAATCTATTTGACGGACTAATTAGATTTTTTTGGCGAAATACCCTATTATAAACTATAGTTTTCCCACAATTTATATTTAGTTTCTTTTCATCGACATACTTAATACAATTCAAATGATACATCATCATCTTCCTGTCCTTGTCCCATTTTGATTTGGGGTCAGCGCAACACGTTATTTCTTTCATTCTCCTCTGGCAGACGTAATGGCATCATTTACTCATTTCTCATTCTTATCATGCCTCGCCCAATTTATCCATCTTTTCTTTGACCTCCTATCCCCCCTACATTCATCAACTTCAATATCCATCATCACCACCACACCACCACCTCGTCACTACACGTTACTGTTTTTCGTGCGACTGCATGCAACATTTTATAAGTTCGTTCTTTCTCAGTAATAAAAAACATTAACATTTTGCATATAAAATTATGTGAACTGTCATACAATACAATTGGCTACGGTCAAGTTTGGCTGATAGTTCCTTACTTGCGCTTTTATTTGTCAACCTTGTGTTCACGGTCGCTTTATAATTTACTTTGTTGGTTATGAGGCGCAGCTGGCAATTGTAACTTTTATCGTTTAGTAGTAAATACAAAGTTAAATTGTAACGGAAAATTCCATGAATAACCAAATCATGGTAAAAACTTTCAGGATGCATTCATTTTTAGCTCGTTCATGTTTAGTACTTCACGTGAAATGATTTCACGTAAAGTTCTAAATGAACGAATTCTAGGAAGAAACTATGGTGATTGATAATGAATGCATCAACCAGAGGTCTTAATAAGGATGCATATAGGTCAAGACACTCCTAAAAAACATCTTTTCGATTACTTTTCTACAATTACTTAGCAATAAATAGCAATATTGTCAAATGTACCGTAAAGTAAAACTTCGTTAAATAAGTTTATTGAAAAATAAAGATAGTCTTCTTTTTTGAAAAAAAACACAAATAATCAGCGAATAAACTGTCATTCATTACAGAGCGTTTCGATTCAAAAGATCTTGTATTAACAGAGTACATTGCTCATCATTCCATCACTCATCGAAACTAAATTATCTTTTCGCATTCACACCACTTGGCAGGTCAAAAAAAGGAAAAGTAAAGAACAAAGCGTTTACAGTTAATGTTCAGGTTACCTGGTTTATTTAAAAAATACAGTTTTTTCAAATGAAAGTACAAAGAGTTGCATTAATATGATTGCTATTTATTTGTCAATTTGACTAAGAATTATTATTCTCAATTTTATGTAGAGGTCATATAAGTCGTTGAGAGTGGGATAACTGTTTTTTTTTCTCTTGATCATTAAGCTCATTACAACCACTGCTGGCAGTAGGCATCTGTCAGAATATTTTATTATATAGTTTGTTTCCAAATTCAACCTTAGCGTAGTTAAGGTTATAATGATGAGACTACTCGTATAAGTCAGTCCACCTATTCAAATCTAAAGATGCATTTCAAGAAGTCTTAATTGTGATAGTGTAGTGCAAGGTTAAGATTATTATATAGAAACTTTTCTACTCACCATTTCAATGAGTTCTTAGTAGAGAAGCCATCACCAGATTCAGACTCCAAGATACTGACTGGAACCTGTGTCATACCACAGCCGGGCCAAAAAGCCTTTTCCGATGAGTTCCAATTGTTTTGATCCACGAACAATGGACAACTTGTCGCTGGTCTGGCCTTCTGGCTGTTTCAGGGCTCCAGAATGTGGTTACTTTGGTCCATAGCTCATTGGACATGCAGCAGAAGAAACTCCAAGAAGTTGGAACAAAAAGTCACACGCAAGACCATTCGAAATCGTTGAACCCACCTGTCTAATGACTAACAATATAATAGTCGTGCCTTACAGTCAAAACAAAACATACTTCAACCGTGACCAAGAGTCTTCAAAAAAAAAAAAACAATTATTCTGAAAGCGAAAACACATTAGCTAAAGATGCAACCGTATCTTTACGGTTTGTGCTCTCGACATACTTATTGTGAAGTTTGTCCAAAATATTAGACATAATTATTATGAAAATGTGGGGTAACGGGCCTTTTGGGAGTGTTTTCCGATTGCTATAGGTGACCGGGACTGGGAACTTAGAAGAATAGGTTTGGGACAAGCCCGCCACACTATTCCCAAACCACTGTAACTCCTGCAAGACAGAATCAACAGTGTGCGAGCACCAGAAAAGCGCAAAGACGAAGTCCCAGAGAAACGATTTAACTTTCTTGGATCCTGCAGCAAAATTAATCAGAAAAGAATAGCGGAGGAGTAGGAAAAACATAACTTCCACTTCCCTCCATATCAGCAAAAGACAGAACAGAACAAGGCCAATAGGCACATAGGGACGTATACAACTGGGATAAGCATTCATTCAAATCATTCCTCTTTTTTGGCCTTCTTCTCCTTCATCCATCAATATTTATATTCACCACTCTTTTAGTCAGGTATTTTATCCCTCCTCATCACATACCCATATCAAAGCAAATGATCTTCTTTTAATGTTTGAACACGAGGCCATCAGTTTAACAGTCGGGTAAAAATAGTATGATTATAAACCACATTCAGTTCATTAATCTGTTCATTCCAAGAAACCAAGTACTCTAAAATAGTTTAGTAAAGACTTTAGCAAGTCATCAGATTCGTCATCAAAATTGGCTTGACCTTGAAAAACATACTTTCGCATTTGAGTTTGATTACTCACAGTAATAATGCCAGTTGTAGAGGCCTGGGACATGAAACAAAACGTTGGACGTTATGCTTTGAATTCATCCCCGATGAGTTTTTTTATTAAACCTATGGTAGGATTATTTTTAAAATCGTTTTCAGTCTGTTGAGGACAATTGAAGACATTTTTGCTGATTGGGAAAATAAGTATTGAACTCTTAATATTTAAATTGGGTTGTCAGAACATGTCCACGTGAAACGGTTAACCAATGAGGCTGCGACATAATTATACAATTATTTCAGTATGTGAAGGTAGACCTGTAGTCTATACGCTTTTAGCTTAAATTATAGTACTTAAGACCATCTGTATTCTACATTATCTTTACACTTAGTAAGCATGAAATGGGTACAAAATCTCAGCCATGTCGTGACTCGTCAGTAAACCATACAAAGTTGATTTCCTTACCTAATTGGCCTGCACGAAATAAACACATGTTTTCGGTTACTTGCCCTAAATGTGTTTTTATTTTACCCTAATTGATTTTTTGGTCTGAATGTTTGGTTAATGTTTGCGTTCTGTTGAAGTTTTTAGCTGAGTTGTAACTTTTTGTTTTTTACTGGTTTTAGTTAAGGTGGAAGCTCACATCTGGCCCGCGAAATTCTAATTTTCTTACGTTTTTGGCAATTTGCAGGCCAGTGCTTGGTTGTATGTTTATGAAAATTTGATTTGCGACTGTAAGACGTATGAAGTTACCGAATTATAACCATCAAAATTATCAATACAACCCTCCAAGTTCATTTTCATGTCAAGATTGATTTTTGCATGTAAAAGTCATTCTTTAGTAATTTAGTCGTCGTTCTTTAGTAGTTAGTAATTTTGATGGTTATAATTCGGTAACTTCATACGTCTTACAGTCGCAAATCAAATTTTCATAAACATACAACCAAGCACTGGCCTGCAAATTGCCAAAAACGTAAGAAAATTAGAATTTCGCGGGCCAGATGTGAGCTTCCACCTTAAGTTCTAGTAGGTTCTATGAAATCAATTTTGAAATTAAGCCGTTAATAATAATGAATGGGAATCTCGTAAACTATCTGTTCACTTGTGACTTTTTTCCGCTACCTACGTATTTTTCTTTATAAAGAGAACATCAGTTTTGTGGATCAAGAAAATGACTTTCAATTTAAAAGATACAAAACTACTACAGCTTTTCAACAGCTCCAAAACGTTAAACACTCATCATTGAGATGTCCAGCTTAAGAATGCAACTGGTTAACACCAGTAGGAGCTAACTCTGGCTAGTCCAGGGATGGCGAACCAATGGCACACGTTACACAATATTTTAGGCACACCACCAAACTTTTTAACCATGATATTTTCATCTGTGCCTACGAGTAACTATTTTCAAAGATGAATAACATAAGATTCGATTAGAAACCGTTTGGTAGAGGAGTCCAGTTCAATATGCAATCTATTAAAAGTAACCGCTTACAACCTTTATACTATACTACTAAGTTACTTATCATCTAAACAGCAACAACAGAAGTAACATAAAACATTTACGACATACCTAGGTCAAGTTTTTTTTCTTTTTGGTACCTTAATAAGTTTTTTGTTTAAAATATTTAGTTCAATTGTCTGCCAATAAATAAAGACTAAGCAATATTATTGGACGGCACGTACAAGGTCTCAATAAACATTACTTTAGAAAAAATATCACGTCAATCCAAAAAGGTTCGCCATCCCTGGGCTAGTCCCTTCGAACAAGCAAAGAATTAACTACATAAGGGCATTCACATCGTCAATTGAGCAACATGTGGCTATTCGAAGGGACCCCAACATCGTGACAAATTGTCAGCTGACCCTTTAACTCCTTAATTGGAAGTTAATACTTTAATTCTCAGTTAACAGTTTAACTGACGTTTTCTACAGTAAATTCTGCTATAAAAGTAACTGTTAGTGGAATGTTTTCTAACGGATCTGCGGTGTTATGGCGAATAACACTTGTAATAAATTAGTTTATTGCTTTACCGACGTTTGTAGTTTGCAAACTGTCTATTTTCTAGTTTGTTGTGTTAGCAACAGGTTTATTGATGACTGCAGATTTGGTAGTTAGCATTTTAAATTAAATTAATGGATTAACTTATCTAAGCTAGTGTACATGGGTCATCTTATAATACTGATAGTTCTCTGGAATGACCCGTAGTGGAATTTCACAACTCTCTAGTGTTTACTACTAACTGCGCCAGACATTACTAAATATTACTTCATGAGTGTAATATACTTTATTGTGAGCCCAAACGATTTAAAAAGATAATAACCCTCCTTTTGGGCTTCGCCGCAGTCGGGTAAAAAGAGTAACCTTTGGAGTTTCTTGCCGGTTCTTCTCGTAAGGAATCGACCAATGCACCGAACCGTGCCTCTTTTTACCGACGTTTTATAAGTGCCCATGTAGGCCTATTTGAAATAAAAATATTTTGATTTTGATTTTTTTATTTTATTAGTGATGCTCCAGAAGGTTTCTTTAATTAACCCCAGAAAGCATAATCGCCTCCTATTCCCACTGCTGTGATACAAATCGGCCACTTCACCTCTAAAAGTGCGACATGATAAAAAAATCCTAAAAAGATTTTAGAAATTCTAGTTTGAACTATACCAAGTGTTTACATATTATTGCTTGTGACTGTACCGGAATATTATGTTGTGATAGTTTTGTTTATGCTAGTACTCGCTGTTGCCAGCGGTTTCACCTGCTACAACTCGAAAATTATTCCACGGGAAGATAAAATCGGGATAAAAACTTTCCTATGTGTCAATCCAGGTTATAAACTATCTGATTACTAAATTTTATCTAAATCCGTTCAGTTGTTTTTGCGAGAAGAAGTAACAAACATACACACTCACAAACTTTCGCCTCTGTAATATTAGTGTATATTTACTCCAAAATTCAAACCTCGTAGAAGACAGAAGAACACTCGAATCGCGTGACAGTATTTAAGGTGAAATCTTGTCACCCGAAACCGTGTCACAGAATCATATAGTTCCTAATTCATCTGTCGTGTCATACCGTGCCGGAAGCATAGTCCAAATTTATGTTTCGCGACACAGACGCGTACTTTTGCGTACTCAAGGCATTTTTTTATATGTTACAAGTCTGAAGTTGATCCTAAGTGACAGTGGCATTATTGTTGATAAGGTCAGCTATCGGAGTCATTGATAAATTCTCATGTGGATTATCTCCTTCTAAATAAAACCTCTACAATGTTTCTTATGCTACCCATGAGCGTGGAGACTGAAATTTTCACCCGGCTCTACGATTTCAACAGGGAATTCTTCTAGTTTTTCCTTATAGCTAGTCTGTGTGTCCTATTTACTCGGCTTTGTCCTTCCACTACCTTCTTTTGCAGTGTCGGCTTGGAATGGATTGTTGGTGGGTCTTTTTCAACCGTTGCCACTCAAGTGATACCCGGAAATTTCTCGATCATCCCATCTATTTTATCGTTAAACGTTCTACAAATATTAAAAAGTTATTGACCAAGAGTGCGTTCATTCACATATTATGTTTAGGTAATACTAATGTCAACAGCACTTATCGATACTGATATGAAAATGATGATATCGTTCTAGGAATCCCTATTTCACCTTATTGCTTGCGGAAGTCAGGAATTAGTCACTTCCAACACTTTCATCCTTTCTGCTAACCTTGCTTATCATTTTGTACGTCTATCGAATAATGTTTTAACTGTTATCTCAACCAGATGACTGAAACAAGTCGCTATCTCTTTTCTTAGAGTTTTAACAGGATTTCTTTTATTCATATTTCAGTAGTAATATCAAAATCTAATACTATTAAAAATTTCTAGCAACATTATGAAGCCCAATGGAGGTATACCAGGTTGATGGCATTAGCCCCGCACTCTAATACATGAGAGAAACTAGTAAAATTTGGGTGTACCTACCTACTAAGAGCATCTTCGAGGATTACAGACGTTTTTTATAAATCTTTTTCTTCCACCACTACCAAATCAATAGCAATTTCAAGTTTAAACAGCTTGAAATTCAAATAGATTTACTCCAAAAATTAGACAGGCATATCGACTATTTCAATGTCAACTGTTGGTGTCGTGTTTTCTATTCGCCAGTACAAACATCCGTCGCTTGAAATCTGACACTTTTATTGAATATCGCGTGACGAAGTTAATGTTGTGTTTTTGTTACTTTACTGTTCTTGCTTGTAATTCTTGTTTGTAATATTTTTTGTCTGTCTTTATAAATTAATGAAACTGTAGCGGCGTTTGGAATACTTGATGCAACTCATTGCAATTTTGGTTACCTATAAGTCTATTATAATGTATACAATCCTGAAAGATCACCATCAGCCAACAACAGTAAAGTTCACTGTTGGACCCCTTCAACCGCACGCCACTTAACTCTATTCTCGGCAACTCTAGTTCAGTCACTACCAGCTATTCTGAATGAATGACGGCACGGTTGGCGCAGTGGCTCATGCAATGGACTGCTGCGCTGCGTGTCGCGGGTTCGATCCCCGCACGGATCAAATATTTGTATGACCTACAGATAGTTGTTCCGGGTCTGGGTATTTGTGTCTGTGAGTTTAAATGTTTGTGAACGCACCCACGATACAGGAGAAATTCCTAGTGTGGGGCAAAGTGTATAAAAAAAAAAAAATGAATATATATTAATTCAAGTTTTTGGTGCAGGTCATCCTTAACGAAATTCAAATCTACCAAATAAACTGCGACGTTCTACAGGTCAATCCATAATGATACTCTGTTATTTTTTAATGATCTCAATAAAGATGTTTACGACTGTCAAAGAATTATATTCGAAGAGATTTAACTCCATACACGCGCAATTTTTTCCAGTCAGTCAGCGAATTATTGTACATCAACAGATTGTAAACACGACTAATCATCTGTGTATTAAATACCGTTGCGTGAGTAAATTAATAAAAGTTTGCAACCGAATATGAATCAGCATTGATCTCGATTCATTGTTGACGTTTCTACACACCAGTCAGTCTATGTTTCATTACAAATAACAACATCATTATGATTGAAGTCCAACGATGTAGATATCCTGCTGGATATAGGCGACCCAAAATGTCACCACATCGCCTGGACCTATGCTTCCTCACACCATCTGCTGTGAGATGCACACACTATGTTTTTTTCAGTTTAGTTTTTTTTTATAATTTGAATTGTTTGTTGTGTGCACTAGTGGCATTGTGCTAAATAAACATGTTTTCTTTCTTTCTTCTTTTTGTTACAAGACACAATAACGTGAAAAGCAAGCGTTCCATCTTCGTGAGAATAAATAACTTTTTATTTTACATAGATCTCCAGCAACCTTGCCACAACCACCAGTTCTTTGCTTCTCTGCATCCACAAGATCAATCCACCTTCTAAGTTTTTCCACGACTAGTAAATTATGTCTAGCATATCCCATAATATATTGAATTACCAAACATCGCCCTTCGGCGCCAACTTTCATCGGAAGCTATCATTTAATAAAGTGTAACGGTTACATTAAACTGCGTATCAATCGACCTCTAAGATACTTTTCCAATCTCTCATTAATGTATGTAGGTAAGTAGGTAACATAACATTTGACAGGCAATTAAAATCTTGCTCGACATGTGAAGGACGGTGATACGATCTACTCTTGTATTTAGATAGAGTATTGTAATATTATGCAAATGTATTGCTAATATTATATGTAATTGACGGCACGGTTGGCGCAGTGGCTCATTCAATGGACTGCTGCGCTGCGTGTCGCGGGTTCGATCCCCGCACTGATCAAATATTTGTATGACCTACAGATAGTTGTTCCGGGTCTGGGTATTTGTGTATGTGAGTTTAAATGTTTGTGAACGCACCCACGATACAGGAGAAATTCCTAGTGTGGTGCAACGTTTTTTTTTTTTTTAAATAAAAAAATTTACATGTCAGTACGATGAAGACAAAATGATCAAAGAAATTAAACATCAAGATATATTTATGGAAAAGGAGGATTCACGAATAATAAGATGAAAAAACGAAGAATAGATGGTAGTAACCAGAGTTAGTCTACTTGTAAACTTTTCCGAAGACTGTAAGATCGAACTACTTCCTTATTTAGTAGCTGAAGAGTACTGAAGAGAAAATGTCCTCTGGTCGTAGTGACGAAGAAAGCTGAGATGACTTAATCTTCAATGCCATAGAAAATAATGATCACCTTTTCGTTTGATTAATTGCTTTTGTGAGGGTTTTATCAGTACCAGTTATTAGTAAAGTAATTGTTACTAATACTAGAAATCGATAGGTAATAGGGGATCGGACAAAAAAAAACTAATTAGTCCGTCAGATAGATTTCCAAAAAATATTGGACACGTATTTTTTCTTTTTTAAAAAATTAAGATGATACAGTGCTTTGAAAACTCGTGAACTCCTCGAAAACGTGACATGTTTAAACGTTACATTTTTTACCTACAAATGACGTCACAACCCCCCACTCATGATCTTCGACGCGTTTTATACTCGTATTTTTTTATTAATTTGATAAAACAAAAAAACACGTATCCAACCTCAATATTTTTCGATAATCTAACTGATGGACTAATTAGAATCATATTTTTTGACTCAGTCCGATCCCGTATTGGTACTGATAGAAAATTAAGAGACGGTTTGATAAGAAATCGGTTCGTGAATCTGCATATTACGAAACAATTTCATAATAATATCGAACAAATAACTATCATAAGCAAAATCTTGAAGCAACTAAAACTAAAACTGTACAATGTGCATTTTAAACCAAAGGAACATTTCGTTAATTTTCGACATCTTTAACAACGTGAAAACACGATTTGGACATGTCATTTGACTAAAGGCCATTCTTCTATTGAACAAAGACCTCTGTCATTATCTGTACAATACACTTTGTTGGTGTACCTATTAGTCGCATTTAAATAATCCTAAGAAATATAAACAACTGCTGTATTTCTCTGTGCACTCCCTGAGAGAGTATCAGTCGTTCAAATGGGTAGGTTTCATAAAATAGATTATAAGGTGGACAAATAACCTGAAATTACCTTTGACATTTGAAGCTGCAAGGCCAAACTTTTAGGGAGCTAGAATGGGTGTCGGAATATTTTAAATAGAAGGTCATAACTAAATTCGGTTCAGAAAACCACACCTTCAATACATCTGAGGATAACAATGATCAGATAATTCTGTAATTACCAGATAAGCGTACCAACAATGAGAACTGAAACAAAGTAGCTATAACTTTGTTCCAAATAGAAGATTCATCCGCCATAGGATGCCGCCTTTGCGCGCATGTGCAACTTCCTTCGTTTTGTTTGCGCAAATGTACCAGAACTTAGATTACGATCGATCGTTAACGTTTCTTAGTACATTGCTTTTATGTTCTCTTGGATTTTAATACTTACCTTTAATTCTTCAAATTGTGGCTGCAGTAAATCCAGTTTCATATCAGGTTTTAGTTCTGGTTCGTTTTGAAATCCTTACTGAGGTGTTTTAGTTATTCATAGTATCTTTATAAATATTAGGGTATTTACCAGCATTTGGAATGCATAGGAAAAAGGAAATATCCCAGATGTCTTTCAACTCTCTGATCAGAATATAAATGAGAATTTCAAAAGCATTTCGAAATCGTTTGGAAATAGACTACATTCTAGAGACAAATATTTGACACTTAATCAGAATCTAAATGATGCCAGCTCCAGCGCTCCTTTGAGTTGGAATGCTTTTCATCTGTATGTATCATAACGGTATCAGAATCGTGACTCGCCGTTTAACTTGTGCTAACATCTTGTTCAGCCAAGAATTTGCTTTAACAAGCCTCATTGTAACTGATTACTAAAGCAAAATGGCCAAAGCTGCCGCTTAGCAATACAAATTAAAAGAGCGTTCGAAGGAAACAAACTGGTGAACGACAAAAGGTCAAAACAGTAAACAATGAACCGTCCGACTGGGACCGTCAAAAAAGGGCAAAAAGACCAGCATACGAAGTTATTGGGAACGACTGCATAGCACAACAACCATTCATAACGGCGAGGAAACGAGACGAACGGCCGTATAGGAGAAAACGCGCGCATGCCTGAGAGAGCGAGGGAGATTGCATTCCAAATACAAGCGCAAAGTCCGGCGCCCGCGCACCCGCACCGCTCACTGACTCCCGCGCAGCGCTGCGATGCGGCCGCGCGCGCACTTCTAACCCGCCCGCTCTCGTGACATCTCGCCATAATTTCGACAATCTCGTAACCGAATCGAAGATCAGTTCCGGTGATGTCATTATAAATAAAAGTATAGTGTTATGTTCCAGAGATCAATGGTGTTCCCATAGTGAAGTGTTTTGTGGATTGAGTGCACTAGACTGTAAAGGAGAAGACGCCGAGGATACTTTCACTGGACTGAAAGTTTTAAAACATTCTTACGGAGAACTTCTTAAAAAGGGACTTGACCTCAACTCGATGCGAAGGTAAATATTGTTGACGATTACGATGGTACGGACGCAAAACCTGTTACTGACCAGTCAATAGATAAACATAACGGTAGCTTAGAAGCAGATTTAATTTTGAAAACTTTTGCAGGGCCTTTAAAAGACTTTCGAAACACTAGTAAAATTATAATGACAGTGAAAACCAGTAAATAAAATGATTTTTTAGTAGGTCTTAAAGCATAAAACGCTCCAACGGATCTTTCAATACGGAATAATTATAAATTCAATAAAACAAAAAGCCAATTACGCAAAATTGGCATTGTTGATCACGTGAAAATGTTTTCTCTGTCAGCATTATAAGCTCAAGCGTATCGTTATCTCGCAAAGATATCTTAGTTTGTGCCATCTCCGGCGTGCATCTACAAGATTATTGTAGGAACGTCATGGAATTTATATTTTGTTTGTACCGAGATTTGCAACCTCAGATGCATGACCTCATGAGATGGTTTTTCAAATATTATGATTGAATGTGATTTCAAATTTTCATTGTGAAAAGCATTGTTTTCAATTTATTGTTCTCATTGTTTTAGATTTTTATTATAAGTATTTTTAGAAAACTATCCTTATTCATTTTCTTATGCCATTCGTTTCGAAATGAAAGGATATCACTCAGTACAAGCTTATTAGCATGACTAGAGCTAGTTTAGATTCTAATTTATATAAGGACACGTGAACCTAAAATCTACAAAAAACAAAATCAGGTTTAAACATTAAAATAAAACTTGTCTCAATACTAGTTTTAAATTTTAAAAGACACATACCTACTTATATGGTATACATACGAGTATAACTGATGAATATATTATTTTAATATCATACAAGAATACACATATGAATTGACATTCTAACTATAAAAGAATCTTAAGTTAACAAACTCAAAATTAATAAGTCTTTGCTGGATCACGAACCAATAGATTTAAGTAAAGCTTTTGAAACAGTTACAGTGTGCCATGAACTACGCAGGCTATTGAATCTTCTATTGTGTAGTCGTGTATTATGTTTTAACTGTTGATGGGTCCACAATTATTTCATAGTTACACTGGAGTTCGCGTGATTACACTAAACGCACGTTTACACTGTTATTTTCTACTATTAATGTTTAATTCCTCATTAATCACTTTTATTTTCTAAGTAATTGTACATTATGTCATTCTTCGTACGTATCAAGTTTTGGTTATTACGGATTTAAAACTATTGGAAACATTATTTTCTTCAGGTTTAGTTCTATGCTAGTGAATAAGTGGTTTAGTTAGTAGAGATACAACTTTTTGTAAATTTATTGCAGCCATTTCTGTAGTTACATATATTTCAACAACTTTAAACTTATCATTACCAATCAAATCACTATGCAGTTTATCATATCTACGTTTTAATGCAACGTCTATTTATCGAGTGCTGTAATCTTGTCTTCTTTTGGTGTATCTCGCAATATTTGATTATAATTAGAAAGGACCGTTTAAAACGCTCAGACGAAGCCGCCGGAGGTTTTAAATTATGGTGATTAAGTTTAATCATCGTCAGAAATAGTAGTGTGTGAATTTTAGTGACCAATTTAAGGTATTACGGTAATTCGATGGCTGTTCACAGTAGGTTTTATGTTTCAGTTTCACTAAATCAAAACTATTTTCCTATCCTGTACGTAAAAATATTTACTGTAGTACCTAGGGCAAATATTTTTCACCTATACCTTTCGCTGTTAATAATTAGCAGTAAAATCTAATTAGATTTGAGGCTTGTTTTTCTAGAAATGATTGACAATGCAATTTACCTATTTAATATTTAATTTTTATGGCAAGATCAACACTAATTTATTATTAAAGATACTACCGTCATTGCCTGTATTGCAGAAATAAATAATTATAATAACATAATATTTACAATTTATATTGAACAGTATTAAAACGCAAATTCAAATAACACCAAAACTACGCTTAAGTTTCCGTGTACGTGATACTATGGCAACCTAAAAACCAACTCAGCAAAACCGATTTGAACCATTCGATATCAACAAACGTTTTCCGGCTGACGAATGACGTTATGGCATTTTCGCTGACTTGAAAAGGTCAAACGGCTGGCTGGCGAAAACTAGATGTCAGTATAATTCTGACACAGTTAGTAATACTTTGTGGTTTACCTCAAAACTTTCGTTCATAGCCTCACAATGACTAACTTTAGGCTACTAGACCATTTAAACAGTTTATGAGACATTAGGCTATTTAGGTATGTGTTGCGTTCAACGGTTTAGTGTCTACATGAAGTGTATATTATAAGTGCCATTTATTTTCAGCTTAGTTGCTTTACATTGTGCTATTTCTGCTTTTCCTGGTTTAGTATTGTTTATTATGGTACTTGTGTTTGTCGTTGTATAATAATATCAATTCGTTCTTGTTTAGGCATGTATTTTTAGACCTTTGTGCTCTATATTGAATTCTAGGCATCACTTTTATTATAATGAAATTGATTAAATTTAGATTACAATGACGGATTTAATGATTATTTAAGTTATATTTATTACCGGGTAGGTGTTGTCATAATCAATTTTTATTAAAAGGGACGCGTCCCAAAGGGCAAATTGTTTCTCATTAATATTGAATGAAGAGTAGATATTACATAAACACAACTTACTACCACTGTCAATCTGCAACTTTTACTTTAAAAAAAGACTTTTCCAAAGAAGTATAAATGACAGTTACGAAAGCTCCCAGGTATTTCCGATCGATTAAGCATAAGTATTAGTTGTTCAATCATTGATTACATATGTCTGAGGTCACTCAGGAAGTGGCGCAGGCGCTCACATCCGTTCTTACTTTTGATAAGTGCACTTGATACTTCGAAAAGTCTTAAGTGGCCATGCTGTTTGGGGATTATTTTTTTATATGGTCTTGTTGATCTGTTTAAATTGTTTATTGATTTTTGTGGCTTCGAAAATATGTATTCGTGCTTTTTTATTTTCAACACTCATAAGTGTTGCATTTAAATTTTGATGGATGTAGAGGTAGCGGAAGACCAAAGATATATGTATGGATTGTGTGAAAAATTATATTATGAAAGAAAAGGAGTAAATGATAGCACAAGAATTGACAGGGGAGAATGGAAAAGAGACGTGTTGCGCCGACCCTAAACACATGAAATCGATAAAGTGAAAAGTTATCAGATACTACATTATAATATTGTGGGTGGAGCTTCTGATCTGACATCATGAAGAGTGTTTTGGCGATAATGTCAATGATACCTGTTAGTAAAGTTGCTAAGAATTTGTATTTCGTGTCGTGCGTGGGTTAGATTTCCTTTATGAGAAATATTCATATGGCCTACAGATATCTTAGTTGTTGTAGCCCTGTCTTCATGCCATTTGACATTTGTATTTTTAACGAGGCCTGGGTACAGTTATTTAACTGTAAGGTTACAAGGAGTTTTATCTCAATGAGGTTTACCAATGTTTTAACCGAAGAGAGGTATCAATTTGAATTTCTTTTGTTTGTACCAATATTCTCAGTTCATACCCAATGTTTCTACTACATTGTTATCAGTCAGCGATCATGCTTTTGCTTTTCAAGTGTTGCATTTTTGACCTTTTTAGAAAATGTTTTATGTTTACAACTTTTCACTATATTTTTCATTATTATCTGCTCCTCAATATGAAATATTTCTCATTTCACCCATAGCCTATCTGACCTTTCCTCTTGAACGGAAATGAGATTCGTTTCAAGAGAAATGTCCGCCCTATTCTTAGAAGACATTTCGAAACGTTGACAAGTGAAATGTCTGTCACGTTGTGAGATGATGGGTTTGTCCTGGCGTACTATGTTTTGTTTTTAGTTTGAGTTAGTTGTTGAGGAGTTAATTTGATTATAAATATGTATCGTCATTGTCCTAACCTTATCCCAATTGTAAGTTTATAGTGTTGTTTTATTTTTTGTCTGGACTAACATTTAAAATTATTACTTCTAAAATAACGACTCGACCATGATTTTCGTTGAATAGTATTGTGACGATCTAGTCGAAGTTCTTCACGTATTCATAGATAGTACTGACTTAGAGGGCCTAGGCAAGCGTCAATCACCTACAAAGCGGTACTACTTCGACTTTCAACAGGATTGTCTTTGTCATAATCTTTTCGGTAGCAGTTATTATCACATTTTGGTAGCTTACGTCATTGACACTGTCAAGTCTAGACACTGTGTTTATCTTAATTAAACTATTCAATACAAACTAATCTGGCATCGACAAAACACCATTACCTACTTTAACGATAGTCTTAACGACTGCTTTACGGATTTAGGCACCGGTAATTTGATTAAACAAAGATACTTCGCCAGATTTGCAGTAAGTAGGTACTACGAAAGAACTTTCATAAAATATCCGTTTAAAAACATTATTATCGCGACATTACTGATTGCGTAACTAATGGACGCTCAGGAGAAAGCCAATGCTGCGCCCGTGCACCGAATATCCATGACTGATGGAGGATCGTTTACCAAATATTTGTATACCTACTTTTACCCGCGGCTTCGCCTACGAAGGTCGAAAATCATCCCCTGGGAGCTCTTGATGCACAGACAAAAAAACAACAAAGAAGTTGTCCAATTCTAATGATTTTGATGTCCTGTATCTTAACCCAGGGCATGATCAATATTTCACGAAAATCTATGCAGCCGTTACGTCGTAAACGCGTGATAAACAAACAAATTCACTTTCACATTTACTTTTAATACTAGTCAGGATTATAAATGTACAGGCATTTTTTGATGTTGCGTAATTTTTGTATGATGTAGGTAGGTAGCGGTTGAAGGTGTAAACGTTATTAATTAGGATTGAGTAAGATATATTACTTATATCAGCTATGAATAGACACGATTATGAGGTATCTCTTGTTTTTAAAATTTAATATTGTAGAAGTGACCTTGTTTGAAGAGCTGTCTTACAATTTAGGTAGCATCATCTTGTCCGCCCATGTCTCATGTAAATCATGCTACTTAGGGTCAACATGTTTTGTGTTTTTTCTTTTCGAATTGTTGACTCAGATTTTGTCTGAGCAGGGGGTCTAAAATGGCCACAGACGTAGTTAGTACTATGAATGATCCATTTTACGAATTTAGCACAATTCATATTTATGATCTCCTAAAGTTGCCATTTGAGACCCTACTGGGGGTCTAAAATGGCAACTTTCTGCAACTTTCGCAACAACCTGGCAGTTAGTTTTGCACGACGCGACGGTCAAAAGAAGTTTTTTTGTTCAAAAGAAGATTTCTTTCGACTGGGATTTTGATGAATTTTGATTTTAATCCTGCATGTATTAAATTTACATTTCCCAGACAATATTTTCATAATTCCACGTAACTTATTTCACCTTTGCAACTTTAACCCTGCTTAAACCTGCTCAAGGATTGGATTACGATTTTTTTTCTAAAGTTTTCTTCCGGATATTTTGTTACGTCCAAGTCAGTGGCTCCGTAGATTAAATTACATTCACATGCACACAACAATTTATCTTAAGATTCGCCTCAAGCGTAAAAAGTGTAAGTGGCACACAAATTACTATTCATCCATTATCTTCTGCAATAAACTAATGATCTTTCACTGAAACACAAACCCACATACTCGCTTATGTGAATAATGTTATCGATAGCCAATTCACATTGTGAATCGATTCACGAATTAATCGAGACGTTATCGATATAGTATCACAAACACTAGATCTGTTTTCTAAGTGTTCGTTCGTGTACCGCTAAGTTAACGCTAGTTAAAGGGGGGTTTAAGTTTTTAACCGTGCAGTTAAACGGTACGGTTTTTAACTGCACGGTATAAATGGATTTAACTTTTTTATTGTTTTTTCTATACATTGATAGAAATCCAAATTAAACCTAATCTATTAGCTTATTTATTTAAATCTTCTTCCATCAAAGTGCTTGGAAGAATACCTAAATAAAATTCTGAAAGTCGTACTTAATATTAATTCAGTTTTTGTGGACAGTTCTAAAACAAAAAAAATTGTTTCATGCTCTTGACTCATCCCACAAACAGCAATTTAAGTGTGTAATGTGAACTAACTAACTATTTTCTTGAGAATTCCCACCATTACAGGTGACCATATTTTTATGTACCCTCTTAAGCTTAAACGAACCACTAACATTTATAAGTACTAACATTTAAGGAAGTGTAAAAAAAGGAAATGTCAGTAAGTTATTTCGGGTACAACATTAATCTTTCGTCAAGTTAACACATCTCTAGATTCCTCGCTGGCTCTTTGTAAATATTCTCACCATGTGCTCCGATGTTCGACATATGTTTTAGTTTTGAAGCTTTGTTCAGGAAGTTATTGTTTTTTTGTTGTTGTTAATAACGGTTTAGTTTGGTGCTGTCATTTTGAGTATTTTAATTGCTTTGGTCATTATTATTTAACTGGTTTGCTGGTTGCAAGCGCTTCTGTTGAACATGAGGTTTTGGATTCGACGTCTGTTACGTTCTGTCAAGTTTTGGGAATTTCTCAAAAGCAGTTCCGGAACCTGGATTCGTCCCCATTTGATGGCAATAAACTCGCGTCCTGTTGCATGTGGGCAACATAGTTCCTACCCCCCCCCCCCCCCCTTTCTACCTAACCCTTCGGGAGCTACAGGTGTTATGCTTCGTATATGTGTAAATAACGCTTTATGACTATTTTAAGGATATTATGATGATTTAAAATCTTCGATGTATTGATTATTGAAATGTCATTTTTAACATCGTTTAATATTCCATTCATTTTATTATAATGTTCATAACTATGGTCCATATAAAATGTTTATTAACATGTTCTTAACAACTGATAATACCTACTGTTGGCAGCGATACCCCCTTAAATAAAACACCAAAGGTCACGCATATTAATGACAATCGTCAGTATCTAATGCTTTAGGTTCACGGTAGAGCGAAGTTGAAAGTTTAGGTTGTAGAAGCTTGATGTTGCTGTTATCTGTTCCTCATAAAACTGACTACATTGTTGTCAATAGACAAGCCAATGATGTACCAACTATCATTATGTTAGAAAATGAAGTCCGCTACAATTGAGGACATGAAAACGAACGAGAAATGAATAAAACACTCCCATATTCCCACATTAACCGCGGCACCAATAAAAGCGCCAGAAAGCTGCATTCCATCTACATCCGTGCCATTGTTGGCCCCAACATTTGTTACAATCATCCAACACGGCCTGATTAACACAATAATTGTTTGAACCAACGTTCGCAATTGTAACCAACTTGGCCCAATTGGCACGTGCTTTTTAGCTGACGCTATTGTCTTCTCATCGTGATCGAAGATCGCACGCTTCACGACTATGATTTATTAAACAATTGTTTAAAGTTCAAGAACGTAAAGATTATGTTGGAAGCTGTGGCTTTGAAATTATTAATTTGAGACTTATGTCGTTTTAAAGGGCTGTTGAATCCTTGTAAATATACAGAAGTATGTGTAGTGCAACATGATTTACCTAATTGCATTGTCTGTCTGTCTGTTTGCTTGCTCCGGCTTATCTCCGAAACGGATTGACTGATCTTACTGGCAGATACTATAAGGAGTTCATCTTATAAAAATAATTGGGATCGGAGCGTAGAAATAAACCCCTTGAAATCGTTAACTGCCATGTTCTATTCAAATGTCTGTTGTCAACCAATTAACCAACAGCGAATCTAATATTAACCCATCACATCACAAAGTGATAGATTATTTAAACAGGTACCAAGAAACCTATAAAGAAACTAAACCTATCAACACTCTCTCTAAGTTAAATTCTGTTGGTAGTCATATAAACAGCCTGTATTTTCTCTCAAGTTGTGACGTACACGACATGATCTTTCTCTACATTTGGCGGCCACGTATCGATGTCTGCGTCATTAATTATGTTAATTAATGTCACTAGACAGCAGACAGTACAGTTATGAGCATCAACATGTATGCTTGCGTAAATTCAAGAAACAATATTTTCGTTATTACTCTAAGATAGAACCTACTTCATAAAAACTTTTGTTACATAAGTAAATACATTTAATTAAATGCCTTTTTACCCGACTGCGGCGAAGTTCATTTGAATATTTAATTATGAAATGAAAATAGAATGGACCCCGCCTGCTGTCAAGTTTTGTTTAATTTTAAATGTGCTTGTTTTTTGCTTTTCACTTTTTTCAGTCGGGTTTTCTAGTTTTTTAGGTTCCTAAATACTATGTTGGTAATAAATAACAAGATGAGATTAGAACACTTAAAAGGTTCCTTCTAAGATAGATATTGCGAGACTGTTCGAAAGAGATACCGCACATATTGGGCTAAGAAGTAACATGGGTGGGTCAAGCCTGACACTCGCACACTGACGGGTCATTTAATGAGTTCCCATCCGATCCACAAAAATGCATAGGTATAGATAATGGTGTTTGTGACTGTACCTGTTGAGCGAAAGCATTGCACTGAACGTCCACACGGACATGAGCACATGTGTTCCATTTATTATTAATATTATGTGTGGTCCTGTCGGCTCTGATATTGAAAAGGATGTTTGTACATGTTCAATTTATGTGTGTAAACGATGCATTTATAATGTAGAGAGTAATTGTTGTTTGGCAGTTATAATAAATATGATATTAGATTTCTAATAAATAACCAATTGTAGTACATTACAAAACTCTATCCTAAAACCAACTTTTACTTGAATACCTACATAAAGGTTTATGTAACACTTACTTCTTTAGCCATTTTTTACCTTTTATAGGGATAATAAAAGACGGAATCATTATTGACTCAGCAGTTTTTAAGATTCGTACACACCATTTGCAAAAAGAGGTTGACTTTGATTTTTATAAATAATATGTCATGCAGCCCGAGGAGAATATGCAAATCGGCGAGAAGAAGCACACCACTTTCTTTTAATAATAATAATAATTCTTTTATTTATAATAATAATAATAATAATATTCCACAACTATCACACAACGCCATCTAGTCCCAAGCTAAGCAGAGCTTGTGTTATGGGTACTAGACAACTGTTAAACATACTTATATATTTCTAAATACATACATATTATAGAAATTTCAATCACTAAGTGGATCACATGATAGCATAGTACATTCAATAAAAAAAACCTAGAAAAACAAAACACAACACAAAACTACATTAGAAATAAACTACCACTACTGTCTACTACACTACACACTACTACCTACTATTTACTTTTCTTCTTTCTTTATATATCCTTATTAAATTACCATTCACCACAACTCATAAAACTATTAGAAAAACATTAAAGGTTTAGAACTCAATAAAACAGCGCTAAAAGTAATAATTTCGTGCGGCGGAAGCGTAAATCAATAACAACAAACCCCGCATGGCGCATTACCTATAATGTCCATACGATAAGAAAATAATGAGAAGTACCACTCATCACCTGGCCAGGCAAAAGGCCTTTCCTAACTAAGTTGAGATTGACGTCCAATCTAACTCGATGCAGTTGAACACCAGTATACACACCACCACCACCATTATACAGAATGTAAATTAACCCTTCGCACATACGTCAACCAAGCATTCTGTACACCAAACTAAGTACCCGTACGCAAACATTTTTGCTGGGAAACATTGGGGAGGGATTTTTTTTTCGGGGTCAAAAATCACATTTTACGATAAAACTCAATGTAGCAGCTCTTAAAACATTGTGGTAGTGGATGCTTTGAATAGCAAACGGGTCATGGAGGTAATTTAAGTGTAAAATTATAAACTGAAAAACTAGTATTTACAAAAACAGCTGTACAAAATTTGGAACTTTGACCCCAATATCTCCGTAACTAGGGGGTTCCCAGGTATGGTCTAGAAATAAAAAAATGATCGCAGTGGTGGGGAGAACAACCCTTCGTTTGCGTAAAGGGTATTTTAACACCCTTTATACACCAGTATACAGTGCACGGTTGGTGCAGTGGCTGAGCGATTGGACTGCTGCGCTGCGTGTCGCGGGTTCGATCCCCGCACGGAACAAATATTTGTATGGCCTACAGATAGTTGTTTCTGGTCTGGGTATTTGTGTATGTGATTTTAAATGTTTGTGAACGCACCCACGATACAGGGGATATTCCTAGTGGGGGCAACGTTTAAATAAAAAAAGTATCTACATAAAGCGACTGCCTCTCTGACCTCGACAACCCAGTCACTTGGTAAAAATATACCCCTTGGTAAGGCTGGTATGAGTAATAACCATTAAGAAATATTTCAGACATTATGATTATTCGAACGAGTGTCAATGAGTCGTCGAGGTCACTATTATGGGTGGAATAGGGATAATAGGAATGGGGAACTTTACTGACTTAAAAAAAATATGATTCTAATTAGTCCGTCTGATATTATCGAAAACTATTGGATACGTATTTTTTGTTTTATAAAATCAATAAAAATTGACGAAGATAAAACTCGTCAAAGATTTGAGTGGGGGTTTGCGACGTCACTAACCTCTAAAAAATGACATACTAATGTCTTAGAATATGACGTCACACGAGTTTTCAAAGCACTGTATGTATCGTCTCCATTGTTTGCTAACGGAAAATAAGAATAAATACGTGTCCAATATTTTTTGAAAATCTATCTGACGGACTAATTAGATTTTTTTAGTTAACTACCCTAATCAATCCCATTACAAAAGGGAGGTTCCCAGTTTCCTACGACCAGACGGGCGTTATGTCTGGTGGACCACTGCAGTAAGGTTTTCTACTTGGGCTTAAGTCACGAATATTTTTAAGGTGGAAGCTCACATCTGGCCCGCGAAATTCTAATTTTCTTACGTTTTTGGCAATTTGCAGGCCAGTGCTTGGTTGTATGTTTATGAAAATTTGATTTGCGACTGTAAGACGTATGAAGTTACCGAATTATAACCATCAAAATTACTAACTACTAAAGAACGACGACTAAATTACTAAAGAATGACTTTTACATGCAAAAATCAATCTTGACATGAAAATGAACTTGGAGGGTTGTATTGATAATTTTGATGGTTATAATTCGGTAACTTCATACGTCTTACAGTCGCAAATCAAATTTTCATAAACATACAACCAAGCACTGGCCTGCAAATTGCCAAAAACGTAAGAAAATTAGAATTTCGCGGGCCAGATGTGAGCTTCCACCTTAAGTCACGAATAATTTTAACAGCGCAATTTATAATTTTGACGATAGTTCATTATTTGCTTCATAGATGGCGCTGTAGTACTTTTTGTACTATGTTTCTGTGGTAGTAGTTTATGTAGTCCCACTGTACTCTAATTTTGGCCTCTGAAATGTCTACATATCTAGACTCCTGTCCTGAAAGATAACTTTGAATAGGTACAATTATTAAATGGACTCAACTTGATTTATAATAATATATTCACGAATCAATCATCTTACAATCTGTCAACCTCCATCCGATAACAGCCCTTTGTCGGAACAAATCTTCTGAAGTTATCTGCCCTACGTCAGACGTTACTCTGATAGTGAGGGGGTCAGTTAACTCAGCTAATAATAACTTATTGGTCTGCCTATATTTACCGTTTACCCGATAGGGGACGACTTACTAAAATGCACTCTTTCCCTTTGAAATTTGAGATAGTTCTGGAATAATATTTGTAGACTGGGGATGCTGTAAATTAAGTAGATACAGCTGCCAATCTGTCTTGGGTTTGGAGATCGTTTAAAGTAGTTATTGTACGAGATATTTAAGAACAAAAAACATTTTTACAAGTAGTTAATAACATTTCATTTATTTACTTTCAGGCAACTTTGGCCCGTAGATATAATTATGTATGACTTACCGACTAATATTTTCTACACTAATATTATAAAGAGGAAAGATTTGTTTGTTTGTACCGAATAGGCTCCGAAACTACTGGACCGATTTGATAAAATCTTTCACCGTTGGGAAGCTACACTATCCCCGGGTACCATAGGCTACTTTTTATCCCTGTATTCCAACGGATCGGGAACTACGCGAAAACCGCGTAACGTCCGCTAGTATTATGATGAAATACAATTTGTTTGTGTTAGTTAATAGACCCTTAAAACTATGTTAGTATAATCACTTTAGTCATACTTTAGTTTTAGTAACTTTGCACTTTCATGCAATAGGGACCTGTTTCCATCGACACTAGCAATTACGTTAGGCTTTTTTTTTTTTTGGTGGGTGTAAAATCATCGAATAACCCCTCCCGCTCTTGGGCAGAGCGAAAGGGAGTGTCAGACTTCTACTGACTAAAAACCACCCATGTTCCTTCTTCGCCCTCTATGTCGAGGCCGCGATAACCGGTGGACTACCCGCGGCCCATTACGTTAGGCTTAGCATTGGAAGTTGTTAATCGAATGTGTTTTAGTGCGGCATCTAGGTTAAGAAAACGGGCGTAAAGCTTCGGAAAATTACGTTTGTTATTAACTTATTACTAATTATAGATCGTCATTTATAAATTAACCGCATTAATGAAGGAAAATATTCTTTATTAATCGTCAATTGGGGAACACAGTTATTAAAGAATATATTTCCTCAATGTCTTCTGCCTAATTAGCTGTAAATGACTGTTCAATTTAGGTTTTGAATACGAACAATAGGTTTCTTTATTTACCTCATAAATTATTACTAGCAACAACTCGAAAATTATCCCACGGGAAGATAAAATCGGGATAAAAACTATCCTTTGTGTTAATCCAAGGTGTCAGCTAACTCCATACCAAATTTTAATAAAGTCGCTCCAGCCGCTTCGACGTGAAGAATTAACAAACATACACATTCACACACTCACAAACTTTCGCCTTTATAATATTAGTGTGATTATGTTTACAAACCCGCTGCAAAAGGGCATCAGGAAAATCATGAGGACTGTTGCATTTATGATCAAAATCATTAAATACTGCCTCGTGGGTTAGGGAGTCGCAAGCGCGACTGCTGTGCGTGAGGGCCTGGGTAGGATTCCCAGGTTAGGCAAATACATGTTACTTAAACAAAACAGGAAAAAATATTGGTGTACACCTCTGCCTAACCCTTCGCGGATTACAGGCGTGATGTTATGTTGTATGAACTAAACGTTGTTCATTACGATGAGTTCATACTCCTTGTATTTCATGCCGACAATACAGAATGCAGGATGTTAGGTTAAACGAGGGTCATATTGAAGGAGGTGATTCAGTATCCGATTCTCGTCTCAAATATGTAAAAAAACTATAACCTTAATTTGTGACATAATTGTCCCATGGCCCCCGCACGCTCTCCAGATCTCACTTTATTATACGTTTCTGTTTCGTTATTGTCCTACCTTCGCCAGTTTTAAAATATGAAGGGAAAATGGATTATACTTAAATACGCTATAATACGCGCACATTTTCTGTGATAATATGCAAGGGTGGCGAGACTATTCCGAAATCTTTGGTATGGTTCTGTCTGTTATTTATCAGTGTTTTTTTTGTTCATATCTTTATTAGTATCATTTTAGCATGCTCGATTGCATGTTTCAATATGTCCCTCGTTTCAACTAACATACCGTATAAATAAATTCAGTTACTGAATCATAATCCAAAATGCCAACCAAAGCTACTTCGTTTTACTCTTATCTCATAATTACCATACAAATGATATAAGCACGATAAAATAGATGACGTATCTGATACTGATAAAACAACATTAATGAAACATTTCATCGATATCAAAGTAAACAAAACAAGGCTTGAAACGTGCAGATTTCATAAAAATATTATCATTCAGTCTATGCTTTGCGTTTGTTGTAACAGCTTGCTAGTGTTCGTGACAATTTTATTCAAATAATAAGTGTTACAATAAGTGTGAAGTGAACATATAGTGAAAATGTTTAAGGATTTCTTTAATAAATATCTTGGACAGGTACGCTCTTAGTTGTAAGTTGTTTTTTGATATAAGAAAGCTCCTTATGTCTTGGCTGGAAGTTTGTCGCGTTTAAAATTAATAAACAGTCAAGTCCTCATCTCTTATTTTTAGAAAACTGACGTGAAATTGTTTTAATATTAAGTATTCTGTTAAAAATAATTATAGGTTAATGTAATCTTAATAAAAGTGCCTCCTCTCTATATATCTTCAGTTATTCTATTGTTTTATAAATTTGTCTGATATATTCAGTTATTAAATTAAGTAAGTTATGACTTTATGGGTCGTGGCACTCGTGGCTTCAGTCAAAGCAATGTCGATTGGCGGTCGCTCAATAACAAATGGTTCCTATATGTTTCAATTGACATGACTATTTTTTAGCAACTTTCATAATTGAACTAGACCAAATCTAGGAGCACATATTAATTTCATATTGAACGAGTCCCAATGCAGGAGCACCCTGAAATCTGAGTATTCTGCAAATCTGATCATTTGCCAACCATGGTACTTAAACCTACCACTTACGCAAAGAGAGTGGTGTCATAAGTTTAACGTGTGTCTATCTATTGCATCTTAGTTCCTAAACGGATGATTTTTAATTATTTTACTATTAAACCCTTTTTAGAAGTCCCATGTCTAAATGTAAGCCTACTAATCAAAAATTCCGATGGGAACACCATTGCTTATTCAAGATAATAACGCCTTAATCAATACATGATCAATGACAATGCCCAATAAACTATGTCCACAATGTAGTTCAGAGACAGTGCTCATAAAAACAGTCCTCGTACGCTGAGCTACTTGAATGTAAGTGGATCATTATGTGGTATGCAGCTCTATGACAGACGTTTGTGATTTTTGTACCCGTATTTCGAGAGGTATTAAGATGTGAATTGTAAACTGGTTTAAAGGCTGATACAGAGGCTTGATGCCTTTTGGCAACCTTATATTATTCATCATAATCATCATCAGAGAAAACCCTCAAGATAATGCAGAATAGAACCTAACTGGCCTATAGGGTGTACCTTCGAAGACGCTCCCCTGCCTAACCTCTTAAAATTGAGGTGAAATGTGTGTTATATATATGTAGAAAAGAGTTACGAAGCGTTTTCATCTGAATCGTTAGTCGTTTTCCAGGAATATACTTAAATTTCCATAAAAAAATAAAATAATCTAGTTTCTAGATGGATGCCGACAGTATTTCGTTTAAACAAGGTAAAAATTTAATTTATTATCATAGTTTCCGGTAATACTTACATGTATTACCAAATCTCAATTAATCAATGAAATGAATCATTTTTATTTTTGTGATTCATTATTTTATATCTGCGGTCGGTAGTCTGCGTTATCGCTCCGATTACGTTTAACTTTTAGCTACACTACGTCATGAATGGTTCCTATCGGAACAATTTGTAATTAGCTTATCACTAGATTAGCCTGTCGCAATACGTATTCTCATTTGTTTGAACAGATAACATGACCACACATAGGCACTCCACGTGATACCCGAACACTCACTCACATGTGCATCGAACCTTCTTTCTATACAAGGTGTAGGTAAACGTTAGGTACCCTTCATAAAGCTGTTAACCAAGCATTATGTGCTTAACTAAGTAACTCTCCGCAAAAATGATGGCGGGTGTTGGGGATTTATATCCAGAATGATTTACATAAAAGGCTTCCGACGATTTAAGAGCTGTATTCCGTGCAAAACCAAATTGAAGAAGCCTTTTATTTAAATAATTCTGGATATAAATTCGCAACATGGTCCTTCGAGCCGGATATTAATAATAATAATCAGTGGAAATATCAAAATCAAGGATACGACGTTTTTTCTCGAGGCAAACTATCACGTTTACTGTAAAACTCAATGTAACGCACTCTCTTCTGTACATCAGTCCGTCTGTTTCTTCCAGCTTACCACCGTATAGACTTGACGGATTTTGACGGGACTTCTACTGGCAAATAGACATTCTAGACGAAGAAGGTTCCGAGCAAAAAAAGTGTTGTTCACATAGGGAAGTTATTATAAAATTTGCAGTCGGACAAAGGACTCGGAGGAAAACTGGTCTAGGATAACTTTAAAGCCTAATAGACGATCGAACCGATCAAACTTTCTTCCATACTACCTCTTTCAATGTCAAACCGCATTAGAAACACGACCTCAAAGATCGAATCTAGCGTACCTATCTGGCACAATGGCTAAGTGGTCACCATTGACGACCACGTGCGATGCTAACTAGATGACAATGAACAGTAAACAGTGACCACTTGCCTGGTCTAACTAGCATTTATGACAGGCGCTTGATGTTTGTGTTGACTTGAATTGAGGTAAGTGGCTAGATCGATACATCCTTCTGTGTTTTCTGCCTTAGTGTGATCAATGAAGAATGTAATTGTATCTGACCTTTTATTGTCCAAATTATTCTCCTGCTCTTATGCCAATTTATTTGGGGGCCGGCGCAACGTGTCTGTTATTTCATACTTCTCCGCTACTCATCATCTCAGGAGTCACGTCGTTTCTAGCCAAATCATTCTTCGCATAGTCCATTCATCATTTCTTTGGTCTGCCCCTACTCTTATACTCTTATCAATCTACATTCATACTCAACATCTTCTTACCCGATTAACGCAACTGGCCGTTTAAGCAGGATGCGGGCTACTCATTGGTTGGAGATCCATTATTATGCTAAGTAATTGTTCTGTATGAGTTGCCTGCAATAACTGATAGTAATAGTATTTACTCATTTAAAACATTAATTTGTTTATATATCAGTCAGGCACGCTGGTTTTTACCGAAGCAAGTAATTATCATAGAAGCCTTCAAAAAACGTACAATGTTTTCAAAAGGTAGAGGTGCGTATCTTGGGTTCAAAACTTCGAAGTAAGAGCTTATGACTTGACAGTCCGACGGCGACGGTCGCTCCACTAGAACTAGCACTACTAAATAAAGAAAAATCACACATGTTCGCTATTTCGACTAATCCAAAAGCAATGTAGTCATTATTCTGCGAAGATAGGTACTTACAATTATAAGACATATTTGTGTCCCAATCCATTACAACTTAAATATAAAAAGCTTTACTCTACGCCATTAAATATATCAATAGATAGATCGGTTGCGCAAGCGCAGACGCCGTTACAGCGCAGTTCCGTTAGAGCATCCTCTCCCACGATATCTGAGACAGGCTTATGAAACTGTTACTTCATGTTCAATGCTCATTTATTAACTGTATCGAGTTTTAGTTCACGGGAAACGGTTAGAGCTTTATCCGGTTATGTTTTAATGACTTCTTAAGCCTTTCCTAGTATCCGATTATTTTAATTTATTGTAGATATTTTACAATCTTTATGAATTTCGAAAGATTGACGAAGAAAAAACGAAGGGTTTACGAAACGATAGTTCTTGGTGTTATTGTATTGTCTATCAGACCTAGGCAGTCGGTCTATGTAAAATACAGGTATTTAGCTCTTCAGAATCAGGTTAGACTGAAATCTGACTTTAAAATTCTGGAGAAAAAGCTAAGCAGATTTATGCAGGCCCTGAATTCCCTCTTCCCATGAAAAGATTCATAGTAGGCTTTTTATAACCCCATGAGTTTGGAAAGAAAGTGACACTGTTCTGTATGAAACCACTTCTAACAAATATATTTGAGTTAATTCTTTTAACTGGTAATATTCTAGATTTCTCTGATATTGTCACAGCTAATCATTCTAATTCATCGACCTTTCACAATAGAACATTATTACAAAACTCCTCTTCATTAACATGTCCAGCAATAACATGCAACGTTACTGCATTATAAAACATTGACTTTTCATCGAACTATCACGCGATATGCTCTAACATTTGTATGACTGTTACAGTCGTTACAATGATTGCCGTCACAGCTTTATTAACGAAGGGTTAGGCAGATGGTTGATTGTCAATTGTCGTTCAAGCTTTGGTTGTGTCGGTATTTGGTTGCATTTGGTGAGGAGCAACAACGCTTGATTTAAAAAAAATTGCTGTTGCAACTTTCATTAATTCAGAACTAATAATATAAATATGTATTTAACTTGAATTTGAATCGAATCAGTTTTTCTTCTACTCTCCATATAACCAGGCTATCTACCAGTAAAAATTCTCGCCAAATTGGTCTGGCTCTTTTGGAATTGAGCCTTATCAAACAAACAGACAAAACAAAATTGTTTGTTACAAGTACCGTTATAGTGACACTTTCATCTTCAAAAGCTGTTATTTTGAATTAATTTGATTGAGGTGTCTATTTGAGACACCTCAATCTCTCCCTGTATGTACATTGTATGTAGGTACCTACTAAAGAATCTAACTGCCGTACTCAGAGATATTTAATGATTACTTAAGCCGTCACTTAGTAAAGGTTTAACATATTTTTGTATGACAAAACTGTCAAAAACATTACTAAGTGATGGCTTAAGTAATCATTAAAGCTCTCTGAGTGCGGCAGTAAGAGGCATTTAAATGGATCGTTACACTTCTTTTACATCAATCTACCACTACCTACTGAATTTCAGAAAGCACATTATGTTCAAAATCTCATTTATCTCTATAAAATCCAATATTTTTTGAATGCACGAGATTATAATACAAAACCAATTTTATCAGCGTGTTTTCGAGATGACATCACGGTACAAAAACAAGGTATTATCAAGGTGATGCAGTTTTTATTGGTTGTCCCCCCAGCTGTGGTTGGTACAGCTTTGTACTGATATTATAAAGTATGCATGCGGATGTAGATATGTTAAATGTTAGGGCGTTGTTATTACAAAAAAAAATAATTTAGTGTGTTCGTTTATTAAATAAGTATAAAGGGTGTAAAAGTACCCTTAACGCAAACGAAGGGCACTTGTTCTCCCCACCACTGCGATATTTTTTTTGTTCTAGACCATACCTGGGAACCCCCTAGTTACGGAGATATTGGGGGTCAAAGTTCCAATTTTTTCACAGCAGATTTTGTAAATACTAGTTTTTCAGGTTATAACTTTACTTAAATAACCCTCCATGACCCGTTTACTATTCAAAGCATCCACTAGCACAATGTTTTAAGAGTACTACATTGAGTTTTACCGTAAAACGTATTTTTTTTTAAAAAGACATCCGCATCAGCTAGTTTTGTACAGATAGATTGGTCGTCGTGTGTACGTTTGATTTTTGGACATGTGTTTATTTAAGAAACGTTCCTCTCATTAAGAAACATCCCTCTGAAAATAACGACTGCGTTCTAATATGTTATTATTAATATTTAGAATTAGCCATACATTGAAACCTACATATTACGCCTGCCCTTTACAATAAAGTTTAAACATATACATCCCCACATTCCCTCAGCTGCTTAGCAAACAGCCAACTATAGGTAATTAGATATTGCTAACGGCTACACAAAAGAATAACAACCAAACAGCTGACAAAATTCTGCAGTTCACAAAAAGTACCCTTGGCCTTATTATCAAACTTTTTGTACACTGATGTCACTATCAGAAACAGCTGTAGCGAATCGGATGCGGTTTCAACTATAGCTGTCAATGTGGAGCTGTTTTTTTGCGATACAGTTTGTCAACCTTCGGGACAATAAATGGTCTATCTTAGTGTGATGGTAAGGACAGAGTGCCAAGGAGAATAGGAAATAGATATTTTGTTAGATATGATTGTAATTTAACGTGTTTCTGGATTTGGATTGAAAATTTAAACTGAACAAAAGGATCTCTTAATTTATAAAACGGACAGAATAAAAACTGTTAAGTTTAGGAGCATGTCATTTTATTCAAAAGCTATTTATAAAAAAAAGAAGGGGAGCTCTAACGAAGGGTTTATTATAAAAACGTCCACTAAAGGGAAGATTTGTATAAAAGTCCGATTTTTTTACTGATGGGAAATCACATCAACTAAATAATGTATTCATAATTTATTAAGAAAAATGGGTGTAAACTTGCGTGGAGTCACTGCAAACTTGTACTAAAAGATAAGCACCGCTTACAAAAAAAAACTTGCCACACTAGTGACATTTAAAATTTTCAAACGATGTCGGACAAAACTTTGTATGAGAATTACCTAAATCGAATTCACAAAACATCTAACTACCAATATAATCCTTTCTTAGTAACCATTAAATCAAACCTATTCAGTAATAATGTAAATACCTACTCGCAATTTCACAAAGTTTTATGTAAATAAGTAAATAACAGCTGCATTTTATGCACCAGCGACTATTGTAAATAATTTAAATACATAGACCGTATGTACTATAAATAATTGAAATGTCACAAAAGCCATTCACATTCCTTTAGCAACAGGTGACTAATAAGTATAAGGAATAAGAACGAATAAAATTGGTTTCAACAAATTAGAAGGCTGTTTGTATTAAAAATAATTGATGTCGAAAAATTTAGAGGTTTTCAAATTGTTAGTTCCTATTTGAAATCGTTGTAAAAGACTTCTGGTTAAAAGCCTATTCAATAGGGTATTTCGCCAAAAAAATCTAATTAGTCCGTCTGTTAGATTATCGAAAAATATTAGATACGTGTTTTTTGTTTTATCAAATTAATGAAAATTTACGAACATAAAACGTGTCAAAGATCACGAGTGGGGGCTTTTGACGTCACTTTGTGGGTAAAAAAGTACTAACCTTGTGACGTCACACGACTTGACGCGACTTCTCGAAGCACTGTATCGTCTTCATCTTTTGTTTAAGTGAAAAAAGAAAAAATACGTGTCACTTTGTTGACATAGTACTCGTATGACAAAAGATTTATAGACTTTTGGAAACCCACAAGACCTTTTATTAGTAGCACAGAGTCAGGATTTGTGCCCAGTTAACGACAATAGTTTCCATAATTCGCCCACCGTTCACCATCATCATCCACGGTCTGACTTACACCACTGTGTATACATAGCTTCTCTTTGCTTGTGCTAAGCTCCACGCTCTTATGCCAGCATCGTCCAGGATATGCAATGGCAACTATTCATCTCGCCACCGATATGTTACATGGGACTTACAACATAACGGGCTAAACGTGGGTGTACCTACTATTATTATTAAGTGTACCTCTGTATATCCCTTTGGGGATTACAAGATATCAGCAAACACTGAAAAGCTAGAGCAGTGGTGGCCCAGTGGTTCTGGCCCCGACTTACGAACAGTTGGTCGTGGATTCGAACCCAGGCAGTCGCATTACTTTGTGTTATTTATTTCATCACCACTGCTCTCAAAACGGTGAAGGAAAATATCGTGAGGAAACCGGCATTTATCTTAGAACCAAAAATTCGAAGATATGTGACATCTACCAATTCGCACTGGGTCCGCGTGGTGGATTATAGCCCATCCCTCTTCTAGATAGGAAGCCTGAGTCTCTGCAGTTATAGGCTGATGATGATGATGATGATGAAATTAAAGCTGCAATGACCTTCCCAAAACCTCATTCTTGTGACAGATGCAACGCTTCCCACCGTTCTTAATCATAATTTTAATACAACTTCATGTTCTCGTCCAAATCTTGCCACAAGACCCGGTTCTCTGCCTTCCGCATCCAACTTAACCACCTTGAAAGTGTCGTTGAACTCTTGAAATAAAAGTAATTTCCGCAACATCATGTATTGAATACATTTGAATTAAACTTTAGTCTCTCTTTCAAATAGATCTAATCTATATTGGAGTCTAGACAATAACAAAAAACATTTAAATCCTAAGAGCAAGGATGGCCTACAGAAATTAACTTTTAAGTTTCAAGTTAATGTCACCTATGCGACACTGTAGTTTTGAATCTAAATCCTTCAGAATAAGGTTGTAGATTGTGTGGAGAGTAACTAATAATAAAAAGCTTACCCACGCGTTTTCAACCGAATTGGGTGAAGTTGTCTAATAAAAATGCTTTTAAGTAATCTTTAAAGCAAACAAACGTGACTGAATTGGAGATTTAAACGTGTCCTCCTGTATTTTATAGGTACCTATACTATTAAATTGATAAACCAGTAATTATAATTCGTTATATGTATTGATTTTTCCTAAAACCTCAAACATTTAATTCACTTTGCCACATATTATGTACATTTACATGCCATGAACATTAGATAAGCTATATTGATATGATTGCGCATACACCAGTGTAGCCAGCAAAATTCAAATTTTCCTCCTATTTTGCAATTTTCCAGATAAAGTGAAAACTGATCAATGAACAAAATATGATGAAAAATAATACATATTTGTTGTGAATTCGTGAATCCAATTTTAATCAACTAACGGCCGAATACTGAAACGCTACTCAATTTTAAGTTGCCCTTAAATCTCGTTCTGTCTCTGTTACTTAAGCATAGAGCGACCGAGACAGCACTAGATTTGAGCGTTACTTAAATTTGAGTGGCGTTTCAGTATTCGGCCGTTAGAACCTGACATTAACAGACCTGCTAATTGCAACAAAACGTAAGAAACATTTAATTAGCGGGCTACCTTCGCGCTTCCTCCATGAGAAATCCAAGTACAAAAGATCCACTAACCCACACTGGAGCCACGTGGTGGATTATGACTCTTCCTCTCAAAGATAAGTGGCCTGTGTGTGTCCTAAAGGCTGGTTATGCTAAGTACGAAAGCTGTCAGCACTGGGTCAACAAATCTGCCGTAAAAAGTGGAAAATAAGAAAGTTCGTCAACAAACTGGACTTTTCCAAGAAAACTTGACAGGACCTGTTTCACTGGAGCCTACTTTTATTAAATATTGGGTTTCTACTTTACACGCAACGGAAAAGCAAAGGAGATTATAGTTATCCGTTCTTTGGAAAGCTTTAATAAGTACTTATGATGTTTTACTTGTAAAAATAATTATTCTAATGCATCACTGACTTTCATGAAGAAAAACTGTCACGGTCACTAACATTATCATTGCCACTGAAAACTCAATGTTTACCATGCTATTTGTTGCTATACCTACGTGTTTCCACAGAAAATGGTCCACCTTCCACCTTGCACTGCATGCCCTGACCCCTGCACATTTAACGATCTTATGACTGCATAAGAGACCAAAATTTACTTAAAATTTTCCATGAACACACTAAGAAAATTTGTTTTGAGCCCCCGATATTTCGACGCTGTTGCCAGCACCATTATCAACACATAATATGATAATAGTAAGCATGGTATATCCCGTTTCAGTGTTCATGGTAAAAAAAAACATGACAAAACAGGAGTAGAAGTTAGCGATGATGTGACTAACGTTCGTTCTCTGTATCCAGAATATAGGTACCCTTTCTCGTGTTGGAGTAGTTACCTATTGCTAAAATTGTCATGTGTCAGTAAACATTAACAACTGCATCATAAAAATAATTGTAAGGAAATAAATCATTTTATTAAAACAATGTAATAATTATAATGATCTCATTTTATCTTTATGCCGAGATCTAAACACGTTTTATGACTAAATGAATCATACTAATCTTAAAGGACATTCTCATAGTAACATGCCATTGTCATTTTAAATAATAATTATCATAAATGCGAAAGTTCGTTTGTTTGGTTCCACTTTCTCAGTTCGGCTGTCGAAGGCATCGCATGAAATTTTGCATGCATAATAAGGTTTGGGTCATGCATACATACACGCACACGATATTCAAGTAACTTTATCAAATGAAATTGAAAGTTAATTTTGTTGGAAAACGTGGAATGGTTTCGTTCGTTGCGAATATTTTATAGGACGGAAAGGTAAAAGACAAATGATATTGCATCAGCGACACCGATATTTATGCCGAAAAGTTTTTGTGAATCTTGCTGAAAGTCACTGTAAAATACGAAACGCTAGGGCCTAGATCCTTTTCCTGTCTGGTTTGTCTTGTACCTAATTCTGTTTTTAGCTGTCTACCAAAAAATAATTAAAGAAATAAGTAATACTTAAATTAAACTGGTCCTGTATAAGTAAAACAAGACAACACAACCCCAAAGAGACACCCCGTATGCAAAACTTAGTTCAGCCACAACAATAACACAAAAACTGATTAACTAGTAACCTTGAATTTTGCAACCCGTGAATTGGTATAACTTTTGAGACAACGAAGTAAACGCAAAGAACATAATTATCATGAAATGTGAGCCGAGTCGTATCAAGGTCACGTTAGTGTTGCCGCTCACGATCCCACATAAATCATGGCAAATCAACAATGGAGATCATTAGAAAAGACTTTTATCTGAAGATGCAAGATGTAAGGTAAATATGGATGGATAAGGTAAAGAATTTAGTGTTGGTGTGAAAGAAAAAAATGTACCGACTCCCAAATAATGTAGAACCAGGACAGATGAAGAGTGTTTACTTAATTTAGGTACTTTTAAATTAAATAATAAGTAATAACGGCGAGAAACTGCAATACAATAATATACAACATAAGTAATATAATTGATTGATCAAACAAAAAAAAAAGTATATGTGTAAAGACAGCTTGATATCTACTATAAAATATATATGATGATGCTTGTGTATGTGTGCTTTAATAATTTATTAATATAATACAAATATAACAATTAATCACTAGTTGTTTGTAATCTCCAATTAGTGTTACAAGACAAGCAATTCGTTAAGATTACGTGACATTAAACAATTCAATAATCGTTATCATCTTCAATAATTGATAAAAAATGTATTGTTTTCTCGTTACGAATTTACAATGCTGTTTGTTACTCACGGAATAAAAATAACTAAGATGCATCAACAATAACTTCTTCGCAGATGGGCCACTGTTAATGGAAGAATGTATTTTAGGTACAGCAGGGTAATTGCGTAAAGCACTAACTTAATAATGGCAACAGACCTTACATTTTGACAGTTCAACATCATTCATTCCGTTGCACTCCGTTCCGTTGCGTTGTACTCTGTACGGCAGACAAACTTTTCAAACAAATGGATCGTGATGAAAAGTGTGCTATGGTGTTGATTCATATTCTGATGTAAATAAAATTCTTGGTAATCTTCTTTCAAGTGCTTTGCCAAACCTTGCGAACCTCCAGACATCTCACACTATCAACTTCGTGCATCTTTGATCAGTCACATACCTCAGACATGTCATTTGCCAACGATAACATAGTTGGCGCGCATTTCTGTTTTCACAACGTCCGGTCAATGCCCTTTGGCTTTGCCTGTTAATTAATTATTAGTTCTACCACTCTTATCTTTGTTAAAGATAATAATGCAGACAGGCCATTATTAAGCATGGGTACTATTTTCATAATTGTATATTATCTGACCAACATTTTCTTACATAATTGTGTGATTGTAGGCAGGTGGACGGAGGTCATAAGTTCATAACACAAGCTGGATTATGTAACTGCCCGTTAGTCATTACGGTTGATTCATACATGTATTTATGGCTAGACTGAACTTATATGGGTTAGTTAATGAGGAAATGGTAACTAAATAATGGATTTTAAGGCAATTCAAGATTTTGCACGCGGTCTTTGTATTGATGACTCAATTTCTGTTTTGGTCAAAGTTGATGTTATGAACTGCCATAATTGGACAATAACAATCTCAATCTCTATTTTCGTATTTAATTAAGAAGTGGCAGGTGATAGGTGATACATAAATGTATATCTAAATTGCTGCTAAAGTTTAAATATCAACAGAGCAGTCATAGGACTGCTCTGTTGAAAGGATGGTTTACATAGGTGAACCATCCTTTTTGGTAAGTATTGCTTAGCCATTGTGGAAACGGACATTAAAATGTTTCTTACCTCCATAATTAATTAATGATTTGGCTAGACAATTATTTAACACCGTAACTAATGTTTTCATTATTTACTCTGTATGCTCTTGATAATTTCACTTATCCACTTTGAGTCGTCATTATCCTTCCATCAAGATATTTGCAAGGGAAGACGTGGGCGTCTTGAAGTATCATCAACACGCTTATCCAAATTCATTTGGAGTCAGTGCAGCATGTCATCTTCTTTCATACTTCTCTATTGCTTTCATCGATCACCTCCTTTCTTGTCACATTATTCTTTACACAGTCCATCCTTCGTTTCAGAGGCTTCGTCTCTTCGTGCTTTTATACCTCTCCATATTCACACACATCTCTTGGAGTATGTGCTAAGTAAAAGTTTATATGGGTTTGTCTGACAACCCTAGGTACATATGGAGTTGTCACATAAGTATATACTCAAAGCTAATATTTACTATTAGTACTTTTAAGCCGTAAAGCTAGAAAGTTGTAAGTGAAAATATCATAGCTAAGCAACTAGTAGTTTTCTAACCTGTCAAACGCCTGGGTTTTTCTTTCGAACACGAAACTGACGGGTTGAGTTTTCTATATGGTGTCGAAGCTTCTAGTGGACTATATTTTTTACTAAGTTTTACTTTTGAGAAACTGTCACCAGATCAAGAGGCGTTATAGCAAGTAATACTTGGACTTAAGTGCTAAATTAATCTGTCAATGGGTGTTGAAGCCAGAGTATCTAATAATAAAAAAAAGAATTCACATTCAGGGAACAAAAATTTTGCTGTATAGAAATCGTTACCTAAGAATGAGAAACTAGAAGACGGGGAGAGAGGAAGGCCAAAGAATAAATGTATGGATTGTCTGATAAATGGTTATAATTAAAATAAAGGGAGTGAATGAAAGATTGAAAAGACGATGGGAGAATGAACGAAAAGATTTAGTTTGAGATGGAAGGGAGATGACTACAGGAAGGTGATGACTACAAGCAACAAAAAGTACGAGCCAAACTTAAAAACAAATTCTCAATTTCCCAAACACTTCAAAACCAACGCAATAAATGAAGAGACTACCAACAACATGACTCTTAAAAAGAACTACTTTTAAACTAATCACTATCAGACAGCCACATAAGTAGATTAAAATTCCTTTAAAATAGTTTAATAGCTGGCTTAATACCTCTGCTTCTAATATAGCCTGGTTCGCTGGGAACATGCAACCGCGGCCCGCGGCTTGCAAGCAATTATGGTTCATGGAAAGGCCCTTTCACATTAAAAAAATGTTAACGATGTCGACACGTGTTATTTAGAAAAGGTTATGAAATAAAGAAGAATTAGGTTTGTAAAGTGTCTTTCAGAGCTGTAAAAATGCATTAACCAAGTTTTCATCATCAGTCTATATTGTTCCCACTGGCCTCTTCTAGAGGAGAGGAATAGACTATATACCAGTGCGGATTGGTACTGCTAGATGTCTCATGCCCCAAGTTTTTTGGTACTAGGATCGGTTTCCGCTCGATGTTTTTCTTTGGCGTTTTGAGAGCAGTGGTGATGAAATAAATTACACAAAGTAATGCGCCTGACTGGCTTCGCACTCACGACTCGACTTCGTAAGTCGGGCAGCCACCACTGCTGGGCCACCACTGCTCTTCCCAAGTTTATTATTTTCGTCAAAATCTGACAAATTCATCATCAGCCTACAGTCGTCCACTGCTGGACATAGGCCTCTTCGCAAGTTCAACTTGAGTCTCAGCAATTCTTTTAACAAATTACTCTACGATAATTGATAATAATTATCTCTACTTCATGAAGTTTCTGTTTTCTTCGATTATGAACGTAGGTCTTATTATTAAGGGAATCAAGTAAAACTATCTGTCAAGTTTTCAACCTATTTATGAAAAGTTGCAAATAAGTTACAATTTTGTATGACACGTCTACCCGACACTAATAGTCTTTTCTACTAACTGAGAAGACATTACTGCTACTAGATACTAAACTGCTACCTGCTACTAGATACTAAACCGTCTAGTCGAAAACCAAGTGAATCGGTAGATGTATCTATTCAAAATTACAGTGTTTAAGCTGTCAAGAAACTAAAATTTATTTAAGTCAGGGATCGATTCTAATCGAATGTTTAGATTGTAATCGATGCTTAATTCCTTGCTACTACTTTCACTTCCAGTAGAATCAGAGCATTAATCTTCCATCGACAATACGACTAAATAATTATATGTTTGGGATTATTTATACATCCTCTGTTGAAATTAGTGAAGCTAGTTTTGCACACGGTTTTGAAAGCCTCAGCTTCTCTTATAGCTAAATCTGCTGAAATCTATTGTTTAGGCAAGGCGAGCTTCTAATTAACAACCTAACTTAGAAATGACCACAGTAGTAGATTAGTTACTTTTGTGGTTTTCTCTCTAACTTTCAATTAAAACTAGTAAGTAACCAAATGAGCGATTTACATTTATCGATTAAACGCAATGTTCCCATCAAATAACTGCTTGGAAAAGAATTGACGTGATAATAGATATCACACTCACCACAAAAATCGTTACTAAATATCTATAAAATATGCAATTGGGAAAATCCATTGCATTTATCATAATAATTTGGTTTAATATCCTATCATACTTTCCTCAATTTTTAATTTCAATGACGTCACAGTAAATCATTTATACCTACTTACTAAATAAGGAAGTGCGAACTATGAACCTAGTCCGATCAACAATCATTTTCGAAATCAACATTTAACGTTTTCGTTGGATTGGCTGTTATGAATACTGGTACACACATTATTTAGTGAGTTTTGTAACATGCGAGTTCATAGGTGACGATTAAAGCCCCCAAGAAAGGCAGTTACGTTATACAACCAACCAACCAATCATTTGTATGGCTCACTGACTCGTTATAGTGTAGTGGATGCAAGCGTGATTGCTGAATATAAGGTCCTGATATCGATTTTTTATTTGCGTAGGGGTACATAGTTTGATGTATAGAATGCTTGGTTGACGTATGTGTGAAGGGTTCATTTACACCCTGTATGTACCTATAGCTCGGAGTAAATTGTGATACTAATGGAACAGAAATCTTTCGTAGTGTATCGTCGACTCTACGACGACTGCCAAACAATTTGGACATATTAAGCTTTTCTGAAGCTTATGTCAACAATCCATCATCGATTTATCACCGATTAAAATGTCATTTTATCTAGGTCCTCTGGTCGTACAGCTGTAGGACACAGGTTACACTCGTTATTTCCAAGTTACATCAAAAACACGAAATGGCACTTGTTAGTACTTCCCAGGAAAATTTAATTTGTTCACTTGCGGAAATCCAATGGCATTTAATACAAACTAATATTTATAGAACCACCCATTAACTTCAAAAAAATCTGCTAGACTGCTTTTAGGCGTAATGAAAATCTAAGCCTTCCAAAACAAAAGCATTCACAACAAATCTCCATTTCGTATTCCAATTTTCCCATCACTTATTTTTATACAAATCGTATTGTTTCGACTTTCGATATAACCGGTCAATCATGACATAACCCAGGTGAGATCATCCGCACATTAATACAGACTATTTAAGGCATTGCTCAACTCAACCGGTATTCAGGACTTCAAGGTGACACGGAGCCACGGATGAGAGAAATGTTTGGCATACGTAAACCCGCTTTAGTAGGACACTATAGGTTATCGGTTGAGAAATTGGCTACTTAGTTGTGTACATAATGTTGGTGAATCATTGTGGTTTTCTCTTGTGACATGAATTCAAGGATTCGAGGAGCTCGTGGATAAATGGTCGATCTTTAGGTTAATTCGCGCTTGCTTACGGTGGTTTGTGAATGGATGACCAAGCATTGCTTAAATAATAGTTTCCTCCGAGCCTCGAAAAGCACGTTAAGCTGTTGGTCCCGTCTGTCACTTGAAGATCTTTGTCAGTCGTTCAGATCATATCAATCCCATATTATTTAGGGTTAGCTCAAAACGTTAATTGTCAATTCACAAAATTCACAAAATTTACCTACTATATAAATACTTTATAAATTATGTAACACTCATAGCAAAAACCGTAATTACAAACAGTCATTTACACAATCTTCATGCCATTTCCTTCTCAGATTAAGGGCAACTCAACTAATATTAGAAAACACAAGAATATTCCTCAACGCCTCAACTTCCGTAACGGGCTCAAAGACCGCCGCATATGAACTATAACTTTCAAAATAGTTAGTTTGTAGACTCGACTGGCCATAATTTGCCTTAGATAACAAGCTATTTATAGCCCATTGTGAACCGATAATTAGTTATAGTGTCTACTGTGGTCAGCTCCCAATATAGAACGGTTTTGAAGTCTATATTTGCTTAAAGCGTGAATTATCTTATTGAGACCAATTCGGAATGTTGTTTGGTTGGTTCTCTGTTGAGTGCAAGAATATTGTAACAGTCAAGTAAAAAAAAAAAAACAAAATATTTTATTTCACATAGGCCTACATGGGCACTTGTAAAACCTCGACATAAAAAATGGGCCACGGTTCGGTGCATTGGTCGTCAACTAATATACCTTCTTATAAGGCTGAAAGTTCCCTCAGATTATATCTTCTCTCCACGCAAAAATCCTTTTCTTCTTTAGCTAAGTAATGCCAGATAGCATCAGGAACCTAATCTTGACCAAGTGCGTATATACTGAGAAGAGCAACTGCTACTGTACTGGGAAGGGTGGTCGTTTATGAGCAGATTAATCGGCCTTCCCTCTTCCTTGTGCATTTTACGGGCTCAAACCGTTACCACTGTTACTCACAACTCGATTGTGCACTTTTCTTTTAATTTTGGCAAACTCGAATAGAAAAAAAACCACTTACCTACGGAAACAAAAAAAACAAACTTATTAATATTTTAACAGCATCCGAAACCCTGAAACATCGTCACACTGAAAACACCTGCATTCATGTATCTAGGCCAGTCATATTCTCATATACAGTGACAATATAGCTACCTATGTTTGCAAAGGTGCTACGTGCGATTTTCACCTCGACTTAAACCGGTTACCAAGTATTCTGGCCTGGATTCCAAGTGATACTATTTTTGATGCATTTCAAATCATAGTTGTTGTATTGTGCATCAGATGTTCTTGTTTTCTTCGAATAAGTCAGTTATTAATAAAAGGTTAGGGCACTCCGCTCAAACAAGTTATGTAAGAAATGTGTTGGTCATATTTCTAAAATAACGCTACATCGAAATTGGTCACAATAACTGAAATAAAGCTGTTAAAGTCATCATCACCATCCTGCTCTTGTCTCATGTAACTTGGGGTTGGCGCAACACGTCTTATTCTTAACATTCTCCTCTGTCAAACTGTCCTCTGTCACGCTATCATTTACTCATTTTTCTTTCAGAATAAAGAAAACAAAGCGAGAAAGTTTATCTTGAGGGCTCCTAGTAGCTCAATTAATTACTTATATTTACTACTTACTACTTTTGAAGTTGACCAAAACCTCAATAATAGGGATGTTTACTGACTAAACAAAATATGATTCTAATTAGTCCGTCCGCGTCTGTTAGATTATCGAAAAATATTGGATACGTATTTTTTGTTTTATCAAATCATTAAAAGTTGACGAAGATAAAACGCGTCAAAGATTTGAGTGGGGGTTTGTAACGTCCTTGACCTGTAAAAAATGCCATACTAATGTTTGAATATGACGTCACATGAGTTTTCAAAGCACTGTATCGTCTTCATTGTTTGTTTACGTGAATAAAGAAAAAATACGTGTTCAATATTTTTTGATAACCTATCTTACGGACTTATTTTTTTTTTTTTGTTAACTACCCTATTAGGTGACCTGAAAGGCTGAAACTCCATAAAAATTGAGCAACAAAAGGTGACGATATTTATAAATAATTCGTGGAATGTAAATTCTCAACATCATAAATCGTTGAGAACTCTTTAAACAAAACATTTATTTAAGCCGTCACTTAGTAAAGGTTTAACATATATTTGTATGACAAAACTGTCAAAATTATTACCTACTAAGTGATGACCTAAGTAATCATTAAAGCTCTCTGAGTGCGGCAGTAAATCACAGGTTGATAATAACAACTGCAGAGATATCCTTTTCATATACCTACGTTCATTAATTTAAATAACTATACCGATTACCCCGATTATAGTTTCTACAGTCAAAATTTATATCCATCTTTATTGCTTCGTAATTAAGAATAATTACCATCCACATCACATTAATAGCAGCTATACGTCATTTATTGTATAACCATACATCACTGTTCAAATATTATACATATTAATTATCGGGCCAAGGGAACTGAAATTATCTGTTCTACACAACATCTAAAGATGGCAATATATTCGCACTACACACTACGTTTACTTTATTTTGTAAGATAAAAGATAAACTAGATCGCAAAGATAAAATGTTTTAAAATAATCACATGCTTTGGCATACTTTTATAATGTCAACATTCCACAATCAGAGCAATTTTCTTGAGTTGAGATATTTTAATCTTAAGATCTAATAAAACCACGTAAACAAAGCCAGACGTGAATAAAGCCAGACGGAGATAAGAGTGGAAGGTTATGGGGGTCCTTTCCCCATCAGTGAAACAATACTACACACATCAAAAGTGTCTAGGGATCAACATATATTTTTGCAATAACTTTTCTCCTGATTGATATTAATTAAAATTTTCTTTAAGGATTCATCAAATAAAGTGTTTTCGTTTGTCACAGTAACGATAAACCAAGTCACCTTTGCATTAATAAAGAAATTTGCCATTTTCCTAATAAAGGGATTTTTGACATTTGAACCACTAACATTAAAGTTCGAAAAAAAGACTGAAATAACAGTTTTCTTTAAAATTTTATTGGGTAACTTAAACAATTAATAATCCGTGTTTCTACCGCGAACACTAACAACACAAGAACATCGGTTTGGCATACTCAAAATGAGTTCATCCAAATCACGCTGTGGAATGGCCGCCCATGTTCGTTGCAACAACAAAAAAAGGTCTTCTTGCGACTGGATACCCTCCATATTCAGCAGAGCTCTTCTCTGTAGCATATCCCATGCATGCTCAATCGGGTTCAAGTCTGGCGACTGAGCAGGCCAGGGCAGGACATTGATGTTAGCTGCGGCGAGAGTCTGTCTTACAACTCTTGCGGTGTGCGGTCGTGCATTATCATGCATTAACTGAAATAAGGGACCGATTTGCACTTGTAGAGGAACGATGACGTCTGATACAATCGTCTCAGCATAAATTTGAGCGTTGAGGTTGCCTCTGATCCAAATCAACTCAGTTCTTCCGCCGATCCAAATACCCGCCCATACCATGATGGTTCCACCACTATAAGGATGGACTTCCTGGCAGGATTTTAATCGCTGTTGGCGTCCAGGGGTTCTCCAGTGTCGTATACGTCTTGTATCCGGTCTCATACCAAAACGAGACTCATCAGAAAAGCACACGAAACGCCATTGTTCTTCTGCCCAATTTCTGTGTTCAAGAGCCCATTGATATCGAATCCTACGATTGTGCATTGCTATAGGTGGTACCCGTAGCGGTCTTCGGGAATGAAGGTTCACTTCATGCAAGCGGTTTCTGACTGTTTGGTCGCTAATTAAGTTCCCTGAAGAGTGATGAAGCCTCACGGCTAACATCATGGCGGTTATTGTTGGAGCTCTTCGAGTTAAGATTTGAATGTATCGGTCTTGTCTCCGTGTGGTGCAGCGATACCGTCCTTCATGGCGCTCAGCCACGGTACCAGTGCTTCGGTAACGTGTCCAAAGTCGACTGATAACACTCTGACTTGTATTCAGAGCTAAAGCCACAGTACGTTGCCGGGAACCAGCTTCTATCATTCCCACCGCTCTGAGCATTTCTTCCCTGCTTAAATGACGTCGCCGCTCCATAATAACGTTGGTTTTAATCAGTAGTAGGGAAACAGTAGCACTAATACACACTAATGACGACACGGTTGGCGCAGTGGTTGAGCGATTGACTGCTGCGCAGCATGTCGCGGGTTCGATTCCCGCACGGAACAAATATTTGTACGATCTACAAGTATTTTTGCCTGATTGGCCTGTTAGTCTAGTGGTTAGTGACCCTAACTGCTATGCTGGAGGTCGTGGGTTCGATTCCCACCCAGGACAAATGTTTGTGTGATGAGCACGATCATTTGTTCTGTGTCTGGGTGTAATTTATCTATAATATGTATGTATTTAGAAATATATAAGTATGTTTATCAGTTGTCTAGTACCCATAACACAAGCTCTGCTTAGCTTGGGACTAGATTTGTGTGAAATGTCCAAGGATATTTATTTTATTTATTTATTTAATAATGTCTTCAATGCGTTGAATGTTTTTATAGGGAAAATATTGACAGCTGATTTTCATCTTTTACTCGAATTTGATTCACAGTTCCTGATTCAAATTATGAAATGCACCAAAAAGGATCCATATAAATTTATAAAATCATAAATTTATTACAAAGCCACATCTCAATCTCAAGAAATCCGCATAAAAATGCTTGATCCCTAGACACTTTTGATGTGTGTATATTATAAGGCTTTCTAGAGATTTAGCTTATTCTTATTCCTTACTAGCTATTGCCAGCGGCTTCACCCGCTACAACCCACAGGAACATAAAATCAGGATAAAACTCCTATTTGTTAATCCAGGTTATAAACTATCTATGTACCAAATTTCATCCAAATTCGTGCAGTAGTTTTTTCGTGAAGAAGTAACAAACATACACACTCACACACTCACACACTCACAAACTTTCGCCTTTATAATATTAGTGTGATAGTGTGATTGCACACAAAAAGGTATAAATCTAATAAACAATTAACCTAACCAATTAGCTTGTTATCATCTTATTTATATATACAGGATGTTAGGTTAAACGAGGGACATTATTGAAGAAGGGTATTCTGTATCCAACCTTTTTGTGACGTAATTGTGCCATGGTCCCGCACGCTCTCCAGATCTCACTTTATTAAACGTTTCTTTTTTGCCATTGTCCTACGCCAGTTGTAAAATACGAAGGGAATCATATCATGTAAGCATGCCCCATAGCAGGTTTCAGTGTGTCCATCGTTCAAAGTAACTTACTGTATGTTTCTACTGTAAACGGCTGGAATTTTCGTATGTGTTCAAGTGGATTCGAGAATGGTTTAGATTCACAATTGGACACGGTGACGACGTCTGCCAAGTCCGCTAGTAATACTTATTATACTCACAAGGGGATTACATACGACCTGAATGATCTGTTGATCTAAGCTATATGTATTTTTTTGATAATTGAAAATAAAAGTGACAAAAAGATTCAATCCACTCAAAGGTTAAAGCCACTAAATAAATAAAATAAAAAAAAAATAAAAAATAGTAAAGCGTCACTCTCTTTTCCAAACAAGAATTACCCTGACCTAATGTCAGCTCTCATATAACAATACATAATAATAACTATCCAATAAAACAAACATAATAAAGTGGAGCAGTAACAAAAACAAACAATAATGTACCACTTTCAAGTGTTGAAGGACGCAGTTGGTGACCTCGCAAGACATAACACTTACTGCTAAAGAATGTTCCAGAGGTACCACTTTTAATAATTCGAACATTATCATAATATACCATATTTTGCTCTTTTACCAATAGGTTAATTTAAGTTTAGTGGTAATTTTATTTATCAGGGGTTTAATTCATCTCTTCAACAGCTTTAGTAATTATTTTTTTATTTTTTTAAACCTATCATCATTATCTTAATATCTTCGTGTCCCACTTTATGAAGCGTCCGCGGAGCATGTCTTCTTATTTATCATGATGAGTATAAAAATAACAAAGTTTATTTTGAATATACACAGTAGCATTTTGCGTGATTTAAGTTGTTTTTTGCTTGGACCCAGACATAAATGCGTCCAACGTAAGCAAACCTCATTTCAAGTAGAACTTTTGCATTAACTTTTTATAATGTAGTAACGCCTACTTACATGCATAATGAAGTATTGTTTAATGATGAGCTCGATTGATACCGGGCGTACAATCACAGATATAAGTTTATTAGCTCTGCCTTATAAACATTTTTATAAGAAAATACGTGAGGTAAGGACGTAGATATGTTATCTTACCAATTACCTAAGCTAGGTTAGTTTTTGATCAGATCGCGTGCAATAACCCTTACTACTTGGAATGTGTACGCTTACGCTGCATTTAATGCCCCACTTCATAAAATACGTAAGATTTATTCAACCAAATAGTATTTAAGGACTTTAAACTGAAATTGCATTAAAATCGTTCGCTATTAATCGACAGGATTTTCCCCAAAATCAAAACGTGCTACGGTCGCTAAAACACCATCTTAAGGTGGAAGCTCACATCTGGCCCGCGAAATTCTAATTTTCTTACGTTTTTGGCAATTTGCAGGCCAGTGCTTGGTTGTATGTTTATGAAAATTTGATTTGCGACTGTAAGACGTATGAAGTTACCGAATTATAACCATCAAAATTACTAACTACTAAAGAACGACGACTAAATTACTAAAGAATGACTTTTACATGCAAAAATCAATCTTGACATGAAAATGAACTTGGAGGGTTGTATTGATAATTTTGATGGTTATAATTCGGCCAGAGGGAGGCCAGATGTGAGCTTCCACCTTAAACTACAATCGTTTACAAAACCATGTTAATATTATGTAAAAATCACTCCACTTATCTTCACGCTCTGTTTGCTGCGGTGGTAAGCACAGAAGTCGGCGTATCTAGTCGTTACATGAGGGCCATGAGCACGTAATGTATCGGAATCCGGTTCGCACATAAATATTGATGCACTGTTACTATTCTTACGTGTATTGCAATTATTTAGAAACGATGTTGTAGGTAGAATAAAGCGTCACTTTGACTAGTCCCTCTTTATTTTGATTACACCTTTTTTTGGGGTCAAAAATCTCATTTTACGGTAAAACTCAATGTAGCACTCTTAAAACATTGTGCTAGTGGATGCTTTGAATAGTAAAAGGGTCATGGAGGTAATTTAAATAAAGTTGTAACCTGAAAAAATAGTATTTACAAAAACAGCTGTGCAAAATTTGGAACTTTGACCCCCAATATCTCCGTAACTAGGGGGTTCCCAGGTATGGTCTAGAAATAAAAAAATGATCGCAGTGGTGGGGAGAACAAGTGCCCTTCGTTTGCGTAAAGGGTATTTTAACACCCTTTATGTTTACCTTCAATTGTATAAGAAACACGTTTGTTAACACTATGCAGTTTTACAATAGGGTAATTCACGAAAAAAATCTAATAAGCCCGTCAGATAGATTTTCAAAAAATATTGGGCACATATTTTTTCTTTTTTCATATACAAAAGATGAAGACAATAAGTACAGGGCTTCGCAAAGACGCGTCAAGACGTTATAAGGTTAGTAATTTTTTACCCACAAAGTGACGTCAAAATCCCCCACTCATGATCTTTGCCGCGTTTTATCTTCGTAAATTTTTATTCGATTGATAAAAGAAAAAACACGTATCCAATATTTTTCGAAATTCTAACTGATGTACTATCTAGAATCATATTTTTTTGACTCAGTCCGATCCCCTATTGTATAAGAAATTCTTATGTAAACACTATGCAGTATTACAATTAGGGAAAAGAGTGTTTTTTTGATGAGCTCTAGCACCCAATGTAAGATTTAATTTAAGGTGCCAGCGCAGCGCCTTCACCTATGATTTGAACGTGTAGCAGTAGTTGTTAAACGAGCACAATACATCATCATTAAATTACAATATATTTACTAGCTAATGCAACATAAAGTTTAATTTTTGATACTCTGTAATGGAAACGAGGTGATTCAGAACTCGACACGTTTTTTTTCGATTTTCACTTTTCTTGCAAATTATATTAAGTACCTACTTAGTTTATTATTTTCAGTGACTCAGATTTTCCATAGGTACCTAGACACTGCGTCACACGTCACATGCAACGATTACTCGCGAAGATGCAGCCGTAGTAATGCTAAGTTGAAAATCACAAAGGCACGTTGACGCTTCGTAAATAAGCCTAATACGGTACATAGGTACGTGCGTCAGAGCATCATGATGACATATTGTATTGCAACTGAAGTATGTAGTTTAGGGCACGCCACGATAGTGGCGGTAAGTCCCCTCTTTGAGGAGTGGCTTGAGAGGCGCCACGGCGCCCTCACCTTCCGTCTGACGCAGGTCCTCACCGGACACGGTTGTTTCGGGAGGTACCTGCACCGAATCAGGCGGGAGGAAACGCCCGGATGCCACCATTGTGAGGATCGGCCGGAGGACACGGTGGAGCACACAGTGGAGGTGTGCCCCGCTTGGGCGGAGCCCCGCCGTGTTCTCGTAGCGGCGATCGGCGGCGGCGACCTCTCGCGCCCGGCCCTGGTGCAAGCCATGGTCCGGGGCGAGGAGGAATGGGACGCCGTCGCCTCCTTCTGCGAAGCAGTGATGCTGGCGAAGGAGGTGGCGGAACGCGAGAGGGAGAGAACCTCTCGTCCCAGCCGCCGCGGGAGGCGCTCCGGGCGTCGGGGGTCCCGCGATGACCTCCGGCCACCGTAGACGCGGGCCTGTGGACGGTGAGTGATGGGCTAACTCGCCGTCCGTCCGTCTCACGACGAAAACAGGCCGTGTCGACGGCGCGTTCGTGTTCCACGCGCGCCTCAAAGAGATGTCAGCAACATGGGAGGGGCCCGAAAGGGCCGACGCCTGTCGGGGCCGCGGGTAGTCCAACGGTTATCGCGGCCTCGACATAGAGGGCGAAGAAGGAACATGGGTGGTTTTTAGTCAGTAGAAGTCTGACACTCCCTTTCGCTCTGCCCAAGAGCGGGAGGGGTTATTCGATGATTTTACACCCACCAAAAAAAAAAAAAAAAAAGTATGTAGTTTTGAACTAAATAAGACAATCACAATCCTTAAATGGAGAATGTTTTCTTGAGTATGGAATCCTGTACCATGTCGTTTCAAAATCAAACTTTGCTTTTTTATCATACAAACTTATCATATTAACTTCTACAAAAGCTATTTTAGTAAGCAACTGCCGAATTTCGGAGTAATTTTATAAAATCCAACATAACCTCAAAACCAGGCGATATGTATATTTTATTGACATACTGAAATCATGCACGGACGAGCATTATTGCTCTAAAAACTTTATCTAGGTATTAATCAAAACGCGTTGCGTGTGCGGCTGTCCCATAGAGAGCATACACTGATGGAAAGCCCTTATAACACTTTGGTGAACCTCAGCAATCACCATTCACGTTCACAACCACGTAAAACAAATAACAAACCAAAAAAAAAAAACAACACAATCTGAAAACGGTAAAGATTCATCGACTTATTAGTTCATGAAAAAAGTGCCATCTCATATAACAAGTAGCCATGTACGTTATGCGATCAAATCGATCAATGGCATCAATGAACGAATCCATATTGATTTTATTGCATGATTGATACGGCCGTCAAACGCCAATGTATTCTATTTGATCGTTGCCAACATGAATGTGCATTTTGTCACGCTATTTAGTTTATAAATAAGGAGTAATATACACGACACGTAAGCAATTGAGCTTGTAGACAAATGGCATTGAAAATTTCTCACTTCTATGTAATGTAACGCATATTATCATGGTCATCGTATGACTCAAAAACTCGCATTAAAACGTCGTTTCCCTACCTTGTCTAAACAAGGTAAAGCAGGGTAACTCTCAACACATATATTAAAACTAACCTAATTCTCGTATGTATAACGCTGCATGCCCATTCCAAAGCGCAGAAGTCAGATGACGAATCATAATTTATAATCATTTAATTTTACACTTGCGATAAGTGTCTTAAACTTCTGCTTCACGAAAACAGAGGGTCCAACTGTTCCAAATTTATTTGAATTTGAAGGCTTGTCATTTCCTACTGCGGACTTCTAATAACATCGAACATGATACAAATCAACGATATTAACATAACATACGACCTGCAGGGCTATTGCGTATCTTTTAAATGTCAGTGGCTATCATATTGTCCATGGATTAACATGGAAAATTGGTTATGGTTTAGTACAAAATGGAACCATGTGACAGTTATTTGATGGACACTATATGATAGCCACTGTCATTTAAAAGATACGCAATAGCCCTGCTGACATTGTTATTCGGGGCGAGGAACTGCTGTCCTATAACACAGGCCATTCGCCTAGCTTAGGCACCAGTCTCCCACAATATTGGAGTTTACAAAAATAAAAATAAAACATAACAGCATGCCCGTAATCTCCGAATGGTTGTGCGTACCCACACATTAATACTACTCCCATATTTCGCCAGTTAACTTAAAGTTCCGTGTAACAAGAGGTGCGCCTATTATCATCAACAGGGCACAAATCCAGACTCCGTGGCTCCTAACTACTGAGAATTTTCTGATGGAAAAACTTAAAAACTCTGCCCGACCTGGGCGTCGACAAGCACCAGCAGCACCCACTGCACAGCAATCACACATGCTACGACAACACAGTCACGAAACAAACATACATGAAACAAATCAACGATAATCCACAACTAAAATTCCATATCCACCGCTGTTACCAAATTCACTCTCTCCATCAGTAAAATCTACATTACCTATATTAAACAGTACACATTACAATGTACATAGACAATTTCCACTTCTTCAATCGCGTCAATGGATGAATATTTGATCAGCACTGTATGGCGACATCCTTACTCAGTGTATGCAGAGAAAGCACATACTTGCCACAGTTACGCATATTACTGACTCAAGTTATGAGCGAAAGCGGCTAATATAATGGTTTTCTTGAATAATAAATTGGTAATGTTATAAGTGAAGTTAGATTTGCACAGGCCCAAAGGTTGACTGGTAGAGAATACCTTGTGACATTAATGACATTAATTTTACGGTAGAACTCAATGTAGCACTCTTAAAACATTATGATAGTGGATTCTTTGAATAGTAAAAGGGTCATGGAGGTAATTTACGTAAAGTTATAACCTGAAAAACTAGTATATTACAAAAACAGCTGTGCAAAATTTGGAATTTTGACCCCCAATATCTCCGTAACTAGGGGGTTCCCAGGTATGGTCTAGAACAAAAAGATAATCGCAATGGTGGGGAGAACAAGTGCCTTTCGTTTGCGTTAAGGGTACTTTTACACCCTTAATAATTATTTTATTCCCGTTTGCTGTGAAGTAAAAATGTTCGTGCTTCAGGGCAGGATTTTACAGAAGATGGATGAGGAGCATTGCACGTTTTTTTCCTGCATTTTGGTCCGGAAGTCTTGTTCATAATTTCTCACGGTGTTTTTCTAGGCAGTATTTAAATATTAATGTAGTTGCATAATTCTTGTAAACATGTTTATAAATCACGTCAATACTAATAATGCACCTGGCAGAATTCTAAATTCGCGAGATCTCTTGAATATTATCTAATGGTTACATAATGTTTATTTTTACCATTGCTCTAAGTAATTTACATAATTATAATTTTATTTTTATTTGTCGGAAAGAGCAAGACTATGGTTAGTCTTGTTATATCGAATTGAGTAATTGATAGAGAACTTCTTTACGCACGTTTCTTTGATTTATTTAAACAAAACCTATTCTTACAAAAGACCGTAAAAAAAACAAAGTTACGAGATTGAGGAATGTTTAAAAATATCCGGAAAACAAACGAAGATACTTCAATTAAACCATATAAAGCAGTATCTATAGAGGGAAAGTCAATTGTGATTAGGAAAACAAAACAATTACATATTTACAAAACAAAAAGATTTTAATAATACGTAAATCAATTCAATACTGATTGGCTCAAGAGAAAGTGATGTTCATAATTAAACATATTATTTGTTATTTTAACACTTTAAACACCGATTTGAATTTCAAAACGGTCCGAATAATAAAAGTCATGTTATGTCACTTCCGTATTAACCCCGATTGGATAAAATAATTATAATTATTATCTAAGGGGTGTTTAACATAAACTTGTAACCTAAGACACTGTATAAAAATCAGCTTTTTAACCATACTTATCTTATGTATAGGGGGCATTGTCCTCATCAATCAGTCGGCTTAATCAATGAGATATTTTTTAACGTAAATGATAATTGATAATATAATACATATTTTAGAATTAAAAGCCACTTCATCGTCTATGCAAAGTTTTACGTAATTTGCACGTACTAAATAATTTACAAAAACAAAACAAAACTTTTCAAATACTTCAATCTCTCTCAACTTACACCAAGCCCTAGAAATTCACTAGGGATTTATTACACTTCTCGTATTCCAATTCGATAACCGAACGTGACTCGATAAAGAATCGCTAATCGAGTCCGAGCAGGTAACAATTATTATTCGATTCCCGAAGAAATCGAGTGTTTACGTAAGATCAATCTATTAGTTAGAGCACGCACCATGATTATTATGTAAAAACTAGATGGATATGTAACTGTTATAGATGTTGGTATTTCCTTCTTTGTTTGTTTAGTTAAAAACTTCTTTGTAATTATGTTAATTCCGTCTTGTAAACTAAATGGTGCGAATTGAGTCGGGAGGCTTTTTTTCGTAAACCGTGAAAACGAAGACTTTTTAATGCTCATATGATTTATCTAGTATTAAACACAATTAGGACAGCAAACAACAAAGGATTTATAGGTTAAACATAACTGAAAACTAGTTAGTCGTGTATTGACAATCGGTGGTAATCGTCTCTGTAACATAACTGATTTACATGTCTTTACTAACTGTCAAGATAATAAGATATATCTACTAAGAAACACAATATTTCAACCAGAACATTAGGTAGTTGCAATTCCGGCTAAGGTGCGACCTTTACTCAAACGGTTCCACGAATTGACTGCAAGCAACGACCAACGGTACATTTGGGCCACAATCGTGAATGTCCTATTACAGAAAAACGTGTAGGCTAAAATTGCCGCTAAAATCAGCACTTTACTATAAACTAGCTCCCGTTAGTTCAATAACGGCATAAATATTTCTAACGTAGTCTGTCTGTCACAGAGATTGTGTTTAACAAAAAGCAATTATTACATTTTCTCTACATTTGAATGGGAAACTTCCGTAACACCTGTGATTTTTCTCATGCTGCTACCATTATTTCTTTTACTTTACTTGATTTATGTTTGTTGTAAGGTAAACTGCAATTAGAATAACCTATACAAACTGCAACAGGTTTTTAAAAGTAACGTACGTATGTATTTGCTTTTTGATTTTATTTTTCAATTCAATTCAATTTATTCAGGTAACAATTTACATTGTGTTTGAAATCATACATATAAGCATCAATAAATAAAAACATAAAAAACATGCACATTAAAAATATTACAATTAATTAATTATGGACAATAGTGCTATTATAATTATTTTTTTTTTAAATATGAAACAATAATTCAATAACAACGACAACATTTACGAATTAACAAAAATCATACAATTAAAAAAAAATAAAAAAATAAAAAAAAAATAAAAAAACCAAAATATGAATATGTTATCTTCGACAGAAATAAAACAATTAAAAAAAAGTCAAAACGTAAAAAAAAAGTTAAAATGTGAATATGTCCAATAAATGAATATGTCCAAAAAAAAAAGTTATAATGTGAATATGTCCAGCTCGTGGCTTAATAAGAACAGCCACTCGGGTCGATCTTTAGGTTAAGCTGCGCTTGCCTAGGTCGATCTGTGGATGGGTGACCGCCCATTACATACCGAGTTTCCTCCGTGCCTCGGAAAGCACGTTAAGCTGTTGGTCCTGGGTGCCATATATAGATCTTTGGCAGTCGTTACGGGTAGTCAGTGACCTGATAGTCTGACATCCAGTCTTACCAAAGGGTATCGCATTACCTAGTATTAACTGGGTTGTGGAGGTCAGACAGGCAGTCGCTCCATGTAAAATACTGGTATTCAGCTGCATCCGGTTAGACTGGAAGCCGACCTCAATATAGTTGGGAAAAGGCTAGGCAGATGATGATGATGTCCAATTAAAAAAATCTAAACAATTAAAAAAGTCAAAATGTAAAAAAAAAACAGTCAAAATTTGAAAATGTCATCTACCGAATACAAACATTTGTCCAAATAGGAATGCTCTGAGTCTTGACTTAAATGAGCTATTATAAACTTCACTTTTTAAGTCCAATGGCAACTTATTAAAAATCTCCACCGCTTGATATTGTGGACTATGGTGCACAATATTGAGTTGGGGTTTTATTTTATTTTTAAAGTCCTTCCTGCGCGTACCTCAACGGTCTCTCCTCATCTGTTTCGTAATTATGAAGATATTTTTTAAAATTCACCATCAATACTAAAACATAGAGGCTGGGCACAGTAAGAATTTTTAAATTTATAAAGTGAGGCCGACAGCTCTCTACTTGCGGTATCCGTACCATGGTTCGTATTGCTCTCTTTTGGAGCACAAAGGCTCTCTGGCAGTTATATTTAAAACTATTACCCCAAAACTGAACACTATATCTCAACCTTGATTCTATAAGAGCATAATATACCATTTTAAGGTGTATATAATATATATTACATTATTATTATTACAAACATACCTCTCTTTTAGTACCATATAAGCTTATTAGTTATTTTATTTCCACTGTATGACTTTAGTCAATACACAATATAATTCAATTTAATAGTAATGCTGAGGCAAACTGAAAGTCCTGTCAAAAATATATTTCATTTGTGAAATACTAAAGTTTTCTTTTCTTTATTTCCAGAATGCCAGTTACGTGATCAACAGACGATACTCGAAAGACAAGATGTCACCGGTGTGCCACAACTTCGTGCAGAACGCGTGGAAGAAGGACTTCTGCTCCAATTGCTTCAAGTCGCGCGAGGAACACGTCAAGCAGGAGCGGGCGACCGACGGCGGCAAGTACCTCACCACCCCCTTCCAAAACAGAAGCACCTATTTCAAGAAAACGCCGCCAAGCATACTAAGAATACACCCAAAGAAGAAAAATAAACGAAACGTCACATTCCCCGAAGAAGTATGCAGTGTTATAGGCTTCGGAGGCGACGATTGGTCCGATGGAGAGGAGTTCGAAATGTCAGAGGAAACGGAAGAAGATGACTCGTTCCCAGATACAGAGGAGGAAAGAGAACTCCACAAAATCACAAAATCCAACACAGATTTCAACACAGTCAAAGCTAACTTGTTAGCAGATTCCGCAGCCAAGTCATACACCTCTCTATTACTGGGAAAGATGCAGACAGACTCAGATGGCAAAAAGAAAACTCTGTTAGTATCTGTCACGCCTTTCGGCTCAGAGAATAAGCCTAATCCTAAGTCACATGTCCGAAAACCCGCCGTAATACACGTATCAGAAGCATCCGTCGAAGAAACGTGTAATAGTTATAAAACTAATATAATTCTATCTTCGTATAAAGAAACAGAAACAATCATAAGTGCAGACAATACCAGTGGAACTATTTGCACAGAAAAGACTTTGCTAGAAGAGATATCTGAAACGTTAGAACAAAATCGAATGTGTAACGGCAATGATAACCATATGTCTCAAAAAGATAGCAACAAACCCACCGTGGTTGATGAAAAGATGAAAGAAAGTATGCAAGACGAACCAGATAAGAAAGAAATGTGTGAAATCAAAAAGAACGGTATTGTAAGACAATCGCCATTACAAAAAACTCATGAAAGGCCAAAAGTAAACTTAGGCCGGTCGGAGTTTAAATTCTGTAAGATTAATATAGAGAGCAGCAGTGTTGATTCAGCTGTTAGCACTTTGAACTCAACCGCTAATAACTCACTAGCCTCAGACGACGAGAGCTTTAGTGGGCGGACAGACTCGGACAATGACGACAGCGGACACTTTTCGGAAACCCATAAATGTGAGGAAACCGTTAAGATTAAAGTATTCAGCGAAGGCGATAAAAACATTAAAATGTCTCCAATCGGGCAACTTAGAAAAGTAGACGGGCAAGCTAACAGTGGCTATTCTACATTCCAAAGTCCGATCATTGACATGCCTCCTATACTACCTAAACAACCAGATAATATATTTTCTGCAGACGCCAGTCGCGAACTGGCGGGCGAGCCAGACGGTAGAGCCGACCCGGACGATGCATCGGAAGCACCAGCCTTGCCAAAAAGTCCTATCCCCACTCTAGACCCGCGACCGTCTTTCTTGCATGGAATGATAACTGACATATTGCCCGCACACAAACCGGCTTTACCAGAAAAACCCAAGCTACCAGTCAAGCCAGTTATCAAACAGACAACAAAAAAAAGTGTAATCACAACAAGCCAGCAGCAATTAAATATGTACATGCATCCAAAAAAAGATGAGGATGAGAAAATTAATGGAGCATTGAGTGAAGAAAAAAATAATGAGATAACAGAAGTGCATGAAGACAAAGCTGAACCGATTTATTATGCCCAACCGGTATTGACTAAAGAGGACAGTGACACGTCGCTCAGTAGTCTCGGCAAACGGAAAGCGCCAACACCGCCATCTTCGCCCACAATAGAGGAATATCCGAATATTTACCAAAGAAATTCGGCTGGGTTCTTGAAGTCAGACGCACCGATCGTGAGGGAATTGGAGAAAAGGGAAAGGGCCACTGGATCTACAACAAGTAAAGCACGACCTGCAGAAGAACCAATTGAGATTAAGAAAGTAGACGCAACGCCTGAACCAGCGCCACGGAGGAACATATCGCTGTCCCACGACAACTTACTTTTGGATGACAAACGCAAAGGAAAGTTAAAATTCTCAATCAAGAAGCTACTTCGGATAGGCTCATCAAAGGACCTCGACAAAAAAGAGCTTACAGTACCAGCCGTAACAAAGATGTCGAGCAAAACTGAGGAGATATACGATTTGACCCCGAAACCAAAACCACGCCTTGTCATCATTCACCCTTTGGACATGAATGGATCGAATGGAGTGGAGGTTGTGAAGTCGAACTGTGAAATCTCCGGAAATCTGCGCCGAATGAGCCACGATGACGTGTCTTCAATATACAGTTCGTCAAGTGCTGTCACGGAGCCGGAGACTCCTAAGGTAGTGAACAAGCCACCGCCTCCTCCAAGGCAGTCAAGTGAGGAACATAAGACCGTGTCAAGTGTACCAAAGCCTGCACGACCACCACCACCGAAGTCAGCTGCTTTGCAGAAGAAGCAGAAACAGCAGGCGTGGGCGAATGCACCCAAACAAAGTGACAGTATCTATGCTAACTTAGGTGAGTGAACACAGATCAATATCAATATATAATTATATAAAAATCAATGCCACTTTTCGTTGTATTTTTATAACTCAAGAACGGGCTCACATATCCAAACCATATTATATTATTATTATTACCATAACCATATCACATATTCAAGCTTTGTTTGTACTATTTATTAGATAGTTTGTGTGAAGATTGCACAAAATCGATCGAGCGGTTCTTCATTTATCACATTTTTGTAACAAAAAAATTCAATAAATGACGGATCGGACCCGCTGCTATCCGGGCAGGACGACGTCTGCCAGGTCCGCTACTATATTTATATTTATGGTACTAGAATTTTATTATTGCAAGTTTTGATCATTTTTCTCTGCCCCTATTTTTTACCCAAAGTTTTTATTTCATTTTAATAATAAGCCAAAGAAAGTATATTTTACAATTAAAAACGATAATCAAAATAAACTAAAGTAAAAAAAAGCCATAAAAGGGCATCAAAAACTTTACTCAACGCTGTCTGGTAATGAGCCCAAATGACTGGCGGCGAATATTTAATTCATGTTCAACTATGACGAAATGAAAGTACTGATATCGTCGTAATGGTATTCATTATTGAATCTGCAGAAGTTTTATGACGAAAGGAACCGTTCATAATGCTCCAAAAGCCATAACCGTATTTTCACTTTCTAAACAAAAATTATAATTTTAATTAGCTTAATTTAACTAACAAAAATATTCAATTTTGTAGGAGAAATCAGATCAGCTCTAGCGCCGCGAAAACCGGAACGGACGGCGAGTATGCGCGAGAGAGAAGCACGTTTGGAGCTACCCAAACGTAGGAACCAGATTGACGACGACAAAGACGAAATAGACGACGGACCACAGGAGCTGGTGCAAGCCACCAACGACCCTGTCATACACAGTTACGACGACGTCTACAACTCTGCTAAATACGACGAAGAGAATTGTGATTCAGCCAAGAATAGCGATAGCGATTACGAATACGTCCACCACGCGAGATCAAGCTCCCCCGAATGCGACTCAGCCATAAAACCCAGAGAAACAAACTCCCAAGTCGAATCCAGGAAAAGTGAAGAAAGCAACACTGAATACCCGAAATACAACAACGGAGTATTTAACAGATCATCTCTTCCTTACTGCGGCAGTGAAACAGAATCTGAAATCTATTCTCCATACAGTTTTTACAGTTCCAACGACAATATGGACAGTCCTGGGAACGAGGATTATCGGAACGAGATGACTCCAAAAAATACAACAAATAAACTTCGAGTAAGGAAAGGGCGGAGCGTAGTACATCGAAACCTAGAAGACAATTACGGAGCCGTCGTTATAGCGAATCACGAAGCGCTCGCGCAGGTTTTAGAACAGGTAATTGGTTTTGCTTACCTTAGAGTTAGTACCGAGATTGCAATAAGTGGTAAATCGTTTTGCATTTCGTTCGCAATTTAAGTACGAACGGTTTAATTTATGGGACGGTCGAAGTGAAGTACTTAAATCCTTGAATGTATTCGTGATCTAAAATCTTGTTTGATTAAGTGCTATGTTTAGTAACTTGTAACTGCAGAGTAGCTTTAATTATCAATTTTCGTTCGATACATTGTTTCTTACTTTGCAATTTTGCTGCATCCCGTTAGACTACAAGTCGACCCTAATTCAGAAAGTTAGACAGATGATGGGTCTTTCTTGATACTCGAACGAAATTCGCCTTCCAAAACTGAGTAACCCCCCGCTCAAACAAGATCTTAATTCATCGCCTACAATTAGGTATGTCGTCCCACCCCAACTTCATTAACCTTTTAAATCAGTAATTTAAATTCAAATCTTACCACATCTCCAGGTCCAACAAAGTGCAACAATGCAACCATCTCTACGAGGTCTGAAGGCATGCACCAACCTAAGGTGGAACGACTTCGCAATCCAACAACCTAAGCCGAGCTCTGTGAAAGCTGGGAAGCGGTTCTTCTACCCAGCGGTCTGGAACTCCAACCAGGGACCAGTAAATGTCACCCTGATGGTGTATAAAGAGCAGATGGCTTCGCAGATGGTGTGCCAACAGTCTGTGCAGCCACAGACGTTGAGTTTGAATGCTATTACGGAGTTCTGCGACTTGGTACCTCTTCAGCAGTTTGGGGAGGAGGGCGAGGATTTGGTACAAGGTAATTATTTTTTATTGTTTGTTAATATTCTATGACAAGTTTCCAAAGTTCAAAAAGCACATCAAGCTACTCGAAACTGTCAAAATTTCCCAATGAACCTTGAATCTAATGCTTTAGCGATAAAGTGGAAAATCTATTAAAGAAAAATGACAGACTTACTTGATGCCCGCGGCTTTGTCCGCGTAGATGTCGGTTATTGTGACCTAAAGTAATCTTTTCATCCCCTACTCGTACTTTCAACCCCTTACAACCCTTTTTTGCATTAAAAAGTAGCGTATGTCCTTTTTCAGGCTTTCAGACTATCTGTGTACTAAAAATTTAAATCTTTTCAGTAGTTTTGGCTTGAAAATGCGACAGACAGACAGAGTTGCTTTTGCATTTATAATATTAAAAAAAGGATTGTACTACTTAGCTTGATGTTCTTGATGGTCTGTATCTATTCAGTTTTATCATTCGTCTTCGGTTTTCTTCCACTACTAAACAAATTAGTATAATTATGCACCTTTACTTTGCGCAGGCCCATAGTAATCTAAGTTATTAAGGCCGATACGAACAAAGTAAATATGTAGTTCATCTAAATACATAATCCAATGTTTATTAAAACTAGTTTATTATCTGAAGTTGTTCGACCACACTTACTTTACTTATTTGACATGAATTCCTTTCGTAACCCAGATATTGAGAGGCCATTATTGACGGGCCCCGGGGCTAGTTGTGTGGACAACTTGGATTTTTCTTTTGGCCTTGTTTAGTTTAATTTAACCATGGCAAGTTAATACGGTGGACCTATCTATTTGTGTCTGGATGTCTGGATAGTTAATGAAAGTTAGAAGACTGAAAGTCTGATAGATCCAACAATTTTTAGCAATCCGCTAGAAAATATAGCAATGCTTTTTACTCTTAAACCTGATATCAATGATTGACTGGCCTGTTGGTCTAGTGGTTAGTGACCCTAACTGCTATGCCGGAGGTCGTGGGTTCGATTCCCACCCAGGACAAATGTTTGTGTGATGAGCACGATCATTTGTTCTGTGTCTGGGTGTAATTTATCTATAATATGTATGTATTTAGAAATATATAAGTATGTTTATCAGTTGTCTAGTACCCATAACACAAGCTCTGCTTAGCTTGGGACTAGATGGCGTTGTGTGATAGTTGTGGAATATTATTATTATTATTATATTATTAATGACAAATAACAAAGTGACAATAGAGTATTTCCGTTGCCTCTGCTACCCTTTACACTGGCAATTAGTACATCTGAATAGCCTTTTCCTAACTACGTTGAGGTCGGCTTTAAATCGAACTAGATGTGACTGCACAAGAACATTTTACTTGCAGCGACTGTAAAAATACTAAAAATACAGCCGTTCAATATATTTGTAAAAAGGTTAGGCAGATGATGTTGTTAACTGCAACTAAAATACACAAACAAAACCATGTAAGTAATCAAAAACACACAGAATCTAACCACCTATTTCTCTCTCTATTCCAGCCACAATAGTAGTGCTAGCTCATGCCCAGGTGGACACCATCCGCTCCTACGGCGAAACCCTCCACTCTTCCGAAGGTCTGACCACTAAGGAACACCAACTGGTCCAGACCGAGCAAATCCATGAAGCCATCTTCATGATGCTACAAATGATTAACGGCCTCAAGTGCTTGCAAGCGCGAGGAGTGGAAGAAATCTCGGATTCCCTGACGTCTTTCATTGCCCTGAAGGAGCTGCAGCCACTGCAATCTCATGGAAGCACCCTGAACCTCCCTTCGTCGCCTGATGACAGGTTGAACTCTCTATGGGCGCCGAAAACTAACTCTTATGGAAGACTCTGCATATTACAGGGGTGGGTTCATATCTTTATGATTTTTTTTAATATCTTGAAGATTTACTATATCCCCTAGGTTAAACCAGTATAGATAATTTGCAAATCTACGAATATAGTTGATTATTCGTTCAGAGAGTCCTAGTAGCTATGGTATTCATTTTATAGTTCGATGAAATGGACAACGAAGGCGTTTACCATCTTCGTTGACTATAAAGCCAAGTCAGTAGGCCCACGGGCGGCAGAAAAACTCTGTCACCTGAAGAAGTATCAATTCTAGATACTGACACAAGCGCTGAAAATTGAACAGTGGTCTTTGTTTTTTTATTCTAGTGTTAATGAGCATTACCTTTATTTATAATGTTATCTTAAAAATATTCTAACGAGTGTCCTTTCCTTTTTCCAGATTGAGCGACGAAATAAACAGCAAATCGACAGACGAGGGCCATCTCAATTCTCTCTGTAAATGTGCTATCAAAGCGAGCGAAATCTTCCTCCCAGGGCAGAAGCTAACGCCCCTTCTGAAGGAAATATTGCATGAGGAGCGAGCAGTGTCTTTGAACCATGCGAAATCTGTGCTTGAGTTCATGCTGTGGGGGCCTTTGGATGTAGTCCAAGGAGTTCCTGTAGAAGATCGGGAGCTATCTCTCCAAAGGTGGTTGGACCTCGAAAGAGCAACGGTCCTTCACGGACTAGTCCGGACAAGGGTCCAACTGAACGTGTTTGAACAACTCCATCTCATGTTCTTAGTCCGTTCAACAGCTAAAGCCATGTGTGATGCATCACTGCTCCTCGAAAAAGCCAATGTTTATTAATTTTATTTGTACATTTTTAAACTTACTTTTAATCGATGACCTCTTTGTAATATGATCCAGTTTTGAATTTTATTTAAATGGTAATTTTTAAAAGATTAATTTTGTAATTATTGCTGAATAATTTGAATTTTTTTTCGTCGTTTGGTTTGTTTTGCATCGTTTACGTAAGAGGCATCTATCTTTAATGTAAAACTTAGCTTAGTTAGGCACCTGAAGACTTGATATATTATTTTTAGTGTTGAATAATTCTATAATGTTGGGTATGGGACATGATTGGAAAATATGAATAATTTTAATATTATATTATTATAAAATAATCTACATCATTAAGATGTTTATTACTGAGAATGTGTATGTTAAATTAAATAATAAAGAAAGCTTACTGCCATTTTATGGGACCAAACAGCTAAGGACCTTTGGTCGAAATAAAGCTATCACTATGTACTATATTTAAAACGACCAATTACGCCAAAATATGCTGATCATAAAGACATTTTCAATTAATTAGGTAAATAAATATAAATGCAAATATTCTGCATAAAACGCAGGGTTATATACTCGCCAATAAAATCATAAATTATTTTTCGCTCAATTCGATCAGTTTTTGGCATAAAATCGAGCATATTTTTCATCCAATCAATGTCTAGGAAGGTGCCACTTAGAACTGAAGGTATAAACTCATTAACTAACTCCGGTGCCTTTTAATGTATTATACGTAAGTGCTGTATCATATCGAATGTAATTTATACTTTATATTACGAACTCCTTTAAAATATCGAGTTCAAATTATTAATTTACCCTTTGTAAGTATTCATCGAATATAAAAATACATATTTCTTACAATATTTTTTGAAGTTTTATTCCGAACCACATAACATAACATCACACCTGAAATCCCCTAAGGGCAAGGCAGAGGTGTATAGTTGGCGCCACATAAAATGAACAATGAGGGGAAAGCGGCATGGGTAGACTCGCGCACGAAACTACTAGGCCTATTGTTTTATTTTCGAATTATCTTTTCGTTTGCGGCTTCGTGTATTGCATAATGGTAGGTTGACATCGAAAAATATATTAATTAAAATATCATAAACACAATCCTTCTTACTGTAGACTCGCAACATTTTGTTGCTTCTGCGGGCCATAACATGCATTTTTTTTAAATTATTATCAGCCTCCCTCTTCATAAAACTAATTTGCATCATAAATCATTTTTCTCAATTGTGTGCCGCCAAAAATGCGTTGCATTTTTTGAGGTACGCTGTTGGTCTGCCTACCCCCCCCCCCCCCCGGCCCATACCTACCTCATACCACCAAATAGACCGATAAATCGCCTAATGCGCAGCTTGACCACCAGCGATCATCTTACGTGGCGCGACCTGTACCAAAAAAAAACACCCAAACTTCGCTAGTAATGTTTAAGAGCCTTGTAATCGAGGGCGAGCCTATTGCCATCAACCTGAAATAAATTCAGACTCCGTGTCTGCTACTGAGACATTCCTAATGAAAACCCAATTACCAACATGTTTTTCCGTAATTTGGATGGGGATTTGATTTGACTATCCACTGGATGTTTATCCACACAAATAAGATCAAATTTCAGAATAGAAAAAAATACCCATCAGATAATAGATAGAGATAAAAACTAAAATCCGACTACGAATAAAAACGCAGACTAATAAAACCGCAGTCTTAAAAGTATTAAACAAGAAAAATCGTCTAGTAAGTAGATAACTTGATAAATTATAGAGGACAGCCGTAGTCGCATGCCACTGATACCTGATGCGCCTTCATGGCGTTCTCATTGATACAGAAGTCAGCTGCTAGTTGCCATTAGCAAGGTGGCATGCGACTACGACTGTCCTCTATAATTTAACAAATTATCTACTTACTAAACGATTTTTCTTGTTTAATGACCTGAAAAAAGTAAAAAAAAAAACACAAAATCAATTCCTAACTCTTTATTGTCACGGTTTTGCAACACATATTCCACTAAGTACGTTCTAGGTTTTAGTGAAACCATTCAAATAAACAAATAAAATACTAAACAATACCAAAGTTTTAACATAAGTTAATATAATAATACTACAAATAACAGTAAAAGCTTTAGATAAAAGGCACAAATAAAGAAAAGCTTTGAAAATGCCTAAATAGTGTAAATGTCATATAAACTGCCTTTTAATATAATAATATTTTAACAAATTTTAGGCCGAAATCTATAAACGTTACTTAGCCGGTGGCTTAGCACATGTAGCCGTCCCTTTATGCACTTAAAGTTTCACAGGGGGGCGACCCGCTGTGAACAAAACCGCTTTGCCAAAGTATGTACTAAGTAAAGTTTAAAAATGTCGGTCTTACTGCTGTGATAATGATAACACAACAACAACGCAATTTAATATCTTAGCCTTTATATTCTTTACCCGGCTACCGGTCGAATAGAAAAGTATACTGAAATCTACGGCCACAAAACTTAGAAGACATAACAATATAAAAAAAACAATAATATCAACGTTTGTCTTAATCAAATCAACTAAATTTGAGCGTAATTAATATCGGTTTAAAATAATTAAGCTTACAGTAATTAATACATATCACCCGCGGTATTTTAATAGATCACAGTTTCGACGCGTAATAGATTATTACTCTGACACGCGGGTCGGTGAATAGTCAGCGCGGGACGGTGATTAGTCCGATGCGGGTCGGAGATTAGTCCGCAAGCGTAGGTGAATAGTCAACACGGGGCGGTAAATTGTCAGCGCGGTTCGGTGATTAGGCCGACGCGGGTCGGTGAATGGGCTGATCACAGATATAGATAGACCTAGATAACGCAAGAGCAACACTTCGCGTGTCTAACTTACGTACAAAAATAAGTAAGTGGCCACTTTCGCCCTCAGTCTGCATCGGTGTATAGCGCTAGTCGGACGTCGGCGCTGGAGCAAGGCAATCAATTTGATTTCATGATGATGATTTGTTTTCATACACATCGTGATAATTGCGTTATTTATGTAGGTCTGTCTACATCTGTGGAGCTGCTGCACTGTCGAGTATTTTTTTATGACCGTGCTAAGCCGATTACGCGTCGGTTAAGTGTGGTTCTATAATATGATATAAATGATATTGTTATTGAACTTAAGTAAATTAATATCAAGAGTTTTGAGGTAATGGCAAAGTATGTTTTATCGAGACGTGAAATGTTAGTATTAAAAATAAGACTTTTGCTACGGAATTACTAGAGTAGTTTCGGGCTCAATCGCCGACGCAAAAATGGTTACAACGTATTCAGTACATAATTCCAAGACCAACCCACGTTCTTTTTGTGTTTTAGAGAGAATTTCTTTAGTTTAGTTCAAGTTGTATACTATTGCCACTACCCCAAACCCAGACCGCATACAGGACTAGAAATTAACATTCAAAAACGTACCTTAAACGTAACACAAAAAGCAACAAAAGAATAAAAGCAAGCGAATCCGGAATGTATACAGCAGCACGCATAAAAAAATAAAAAAAATAGTCGTTGCAAATCACGAGTGGTCGTCATTTGTGTTTCTTATGTCGATTGATATAAGGTTTAAATTACTCCAAGAGACTCATTAAATGCAACAACTATACAATAACATTCCATAAGAAAACAGATCTCAATGTTTCATAGTAGAGAAGCTTATAAAGTTGTAAATAAATAAAAATAATAGGAATAGAAAATGTAAAGCATTCGATTACAAACAAAAAGCAACCTTAAATATTAACAATGATAGATGAACTTTGTGTAAGAGTGACACAAGAAGTAATATTTCCCATACAAGCGAAAGTGGACGTTCCATACGCTTATACTGCAGTGTAAGCTATTGGTAAGAATTTTAAATGCGTCGTCTAAGAAATAATGCTTCGCTTCGGTTTAATGACATCCCATATATAAAAAAATCTTTAGAACAGCCATAATCATAACATCACGCTTGCAATCCCCGAAGCGCCAATTTGGGATTTCACCGAACAAATCTAATTAGTCCGCCAGATAGATTTTCAAAAAATAATGGACACGTGTTTTTCCCCTTTTTACTGAAACAAAAGAGGAAGACGATACAGTGCTTCGAAAAGTCGGGTCAAGTCGTGTGACGTCACAAGGTTAGTACTTTTTACCCACAAAGTCACGTCAAAAGCCCTTTGACACGTTTTATTTTCGTCAATTTTTATTAATTTGATGAAACAAAAAACACGTATCCAATATTTTTCGATAGATCTAACAGACGGACTAATTCGATTTTTTTTTGGTAAAATACCCTATTATGTTGAACTTTTCATGAGCGACACCGACTCACTCGTGGCCGGTTTTTCTTTTAATTTATAAAAAAAAAACAGCCAAGTGTGATTCGGCCGCTTTAGCGCGTCCTTCTAAGAACGCGCTAAAGCGGTTTGCAAAAATATTGGTGTCTTATTTTCATACAACTCATGCCGTGATGAAAACCTTGATTTATAATCTCACCACATATAAAGTTCATTTATCATTGCTTAAACACCGTCCCATGTATGTTTAATAAAAAAAAAAAAACATTAAAATACTTTTAACGCGTCTCTTTCAAGACTCAGATAGAAAATAATAATAATACAAAAAACAATAATTAATATTAATGATCGATAAAACAAAATAAAAATAATGATTTGTTCCTTCGAGTGCTTTTTATAAATTGACTTGATTCAAAGCAGGGAAATGGTCAAGAACAATACCTTTTTTTCAAATGACTCAAAATGACATCTACACTAATATTATAAAGAGTAGGGATTTTTATTTTTGTGTGTATGTTTGTAATGAATAAACTCAAAAACGACTGCGACGATTTCACCATTCTTTCACCATTAGAAAGCTAGCATAGGCTACTAAGTAGCATAGGCTAGTTTTTATCCCTGTATTCCCACGGGAACGAGAACTACGCAGGTGAAACCGCGTGACGTCCGCTAGTTATTAATAAGTCCCATTGTATTAATCTTTTGAACGTCGCGTGTAACCGACAAATGAAAACGCCCAACACGCCACCGACGGCTATAGCCGACAAAAAACCGTATTTTTTTTTAAACTTTGCAACTGCTGTCTAGTACAAAACAGTCTCAAATAATAGAAAATAATGATTTTGTAGATTTTTATGCCTTGGCGTGGGAGGGGCGCAATGCGTTTACGCTCTGGCGTTCAAAAGGTTAATAAGTTCGTATGAGCCCAATGTATTAAAGTCGTGAGTTTAATAAGCTTCTTCTGGGTTAGCTCGATTCATCGTTTTTTAGGGCTGGGAAATCATCAAATAACGGGGTTCCGCTCTTGGGCAGAGCGAAAGGGAGTGTCAGAATTCTACTGACTAAAAACCACCCATGTTCCTTCTTAGCCCTATATGTCAAAGCCGCGGTATCTCTTACAACATCCCGCAGCCCACTCATCGTTGAGGGCAAGATTGAGGTCAATAGTAAGTCCATATTATTATCATATTCAAAATAATGAAAGTGTGATAAAGGCCAGTGCACTCTTAAATGCACGCACACACCAAAGCTCTCGACAAGCACCTTAAACCTAGACCTAGCCGTCGAATGAACTCGCTGTGGCCGAAATCGGCTAGATGGCATCCACATCATCATATACGACCTCCAATAGTTGTTATAACTTTACTCTGAGACCGGATTATTGATTAAAAGATGTCTTCTTGCAGCATGCCTGAGAAATATTTCTCGATGGCGGCGTGTAAAACCATGCCAGCGGCCTATGCGAGGAATATAAACTCTTACACCAAGTTTGGTAATAACCACAAGATAAAAAAATAATATTAAAGGTTGGTGGAAAAGAACTCACTGTACGTTTCGCAATAGGACATTTTATTACCAAAAACAACAAATTAGTCCGTCTGTTAGATTATCGAAAAATATTTGATACGTGTTTTTTGTTTTATCAAATTAATAAAAATTGACGAAAATAAAACGTGTCAAAGATTATAAGTGGGGGCTTTTGACGTCACTTTGTGGGTAAAAAAGTACTAACCTTGTGACGTCACACGACTTGACGCGACTTTTCGAAGCACTGTATCGTCTTCATCTTTTGTTTAAGTGAAAAAAGAAAAAATACGTGTCCATTATTTTTTGAAAATCTATCTGACGGACTAATTTGATTTTTTTGGTTAAATACCCCTATTAACATTGTTTTTACTCCATCATACTGCTAGTGAAATTATTCTTGACCATCCCACTGATTCACTGGGTATAATTATCCTTACTACCATGTTTTAATATCTTTAACTTCTCGTGTAGAGAATTGCACTTAAATACTAATAGTTTACAGTCCCTTATTGAAGTATACGTATTCTGGCGGCTTGCCGTTCGTGTTCTTTAGGATCTCTTCGTAGTTGTCCTTCTCGAAACGTTTGATTGTGTCTATGGAGAGTTTGCTGTGGACAAAACACAAAAAAAATATTAATTTCTGATTGGATAAGGCTTGTGGCTAGATAATAACAGCCAGGGTCAATCTTCAGGTAAAACCGCGCTTGGCTAAGTTGGTCTGCAGATGGGTCACCACCCGGCACATAACGAGTTTCTTCCGTTACTCGGAAAAGCACGTTAAGACAGGTCCCGGCTGTCAATTGCAGATCTTTGACAGTGGTAGCAGGAACTCAGTCACCCGACAGTCTATAAGCCAGTCATACCAAGGGGTATCGTTTTACCCAGTGGTAACTAGGCTGTAAAAGTCAGATAGGCAGATGCTCCCAGTAAAATACTGGTATTCCGCTGCAAATCGACAACATAGGGGCTAGGCAGATGATGACAAGTCGTGTGTACGATGAGGTTTCCCTTAAAGCCGGCTTTTGACTATGGGATGTAATATAAAGGGTGTAAAAGTACCCTTAACGCAAACGAAGGGCACTTGTTCTCCCTACCTCTGCGATAATTTTAATTTTTTGTTCTAGACCATACCTGGGAACCCCCTAGTTATGGAGATACTGGGGGTCAAAGTTCCAAATTTTGCACAGCTGTTTTTGTAAATACTAGATTTTCAGGTTGTAACTTTACCTAAATTACCTCCAAGACCCTTTTACTATTGAAAGCATCCACTAGAACAATGTTTTAAGGGTTCTACATTGAGTTTTACCGCAAAATGAAATTTTTGACACCAAAAAAAAAAGACGTTTCCCAGCAAAAAAAAATGCGTAGGGGTACTTAGTTTGATGTACAGAATGCTTGGTTGACGTATGTGTGAAGGGTTGATTTACACCCTGTATACATCTTGAGCTATATATTACATGCCGCGTTTGAGATGTAATATACAAAGTTGAGACGATGATACGACAATAATTGTAAAACATCAAAAAAATCATAACACCAAAATTAAAAAAAAAAAATTTCAAACAAACTAAATGGCATAAAACTGGTAACAAAATAGAACGCCATTTAAAAACATGTGTTCAATCTGTTGTAGGAGGGGCAACAATGCGGTCGTGTAGCGACATGATCTTTTGGCGTCATTATTATTAAGGTCAGTGAGTCGTCCTATGGGTAATAATGTCCAGTAAAAACATTAACACTGAATCACAGATTATTAACCGAATAATCAGGCACCTCTCGCCCACGTGTTATTTATTAATCACAATCAGGATCACTCACTGTTCAATCACTTACTAAATACCTACTTAGCTTAGTAAAATACACAAACACAATAAAAACTTAAAAATTTAACTGGATACCTATTAATTTTTCGTGTTCTGTCACTAAAATAATGCGTCCGATTTCACACTTATTGTAATAAAAGTTTTAACTACTTGAACGTCCCGCTCCGTGCTAACGATATGCTTGACTTTATGGGCAAAATGATGGACTGTAATATAACTTCCATATAGTATTCAACAGCACTAGAGTGAGTTTCCACCCGTAGGGTAATCCTACAAATATTATAAATGTGAAAGTTTGTGAGAATGGATGTGTGGATGTTTGTTACTCTTTCACGCATAAACGGCTGGACCGATTTGGTTGAAATTTGGTATGTAGATAGGTTATACCCTGGATTAACATATAGGCTACTTTTTATCCCGATTTTATCTTCCCGTGGGATCATTTTCGAGTTGTAGCGGGTGAAGCCGCTGGCAACAGCTAGTTATTTATAAGACAAAGACTAAAAATACACATACCATTTTTGCGGGAAGATTGCACAGGCAGTTGGCACCATAAATGTAAGGCTGAAATTAAAAAGATACGAACATTTAATTAAAAAAATCGGTAATCGGTCAGCTTGATATGGGCGTGTGGTGTACAGAAATATGGAAAATTTCGTGGGGAGAGCCATAAGAGTAACAAAGAAACGGTGCCCTAACAGAGATTCCTGACTATTTAAATATGACTCTGTTTAGTGCGTCAGTTAGATTATCGGAAAATATTGGATATGTGTTTTTTTTATCAAATTAAATAAAAAATTACAAAGATAAAACACGTCAAAGATCATAAGTTGGGGCTTGTGACGTCACTACGTGGTAAAAGATGTCATGCAATGTGACGTCACACGAGTTTTCAAAGCACTGTATCGTCTTCATTGTTGTTTACGTGAAAAACGAAAAAATACGTGCCCATTATTTTTCGAAAATCTATCTGACGGACTAATTAGATTATTTTTGTCAACTACCCTATTTAAATATTATTATACTCTTTGAGTTTGATTTCTCGAGTCTGGAGACGGATAGTAGATCCGTCTCCAATAATATCCGTGGTGCTAGGCAACTGGACTTATCCCAGTTGTATACGTCCCTGTGTGCCTATTGGCCTTGTTCTGTTCTCTCCTGCTGATATGGAGGGAAGTGGAAATTATGTTTTTCCTACTCCTCCGCTATTCTTTTCTGATTAATTTCGTTGCGGGATCCAAGACAGTTAAATCGTTTCTCTGGGACTTCGTCGAGCTTCATTGTCTCGGCGCTTTTCTTGTGGTCGCCACTGTTGATTCTGGCTTACAGGAATTACAGTGGTTTGGGAAAAGTGTGACGGGCTTGTCCCAAATTTATTAATCTATAACCAGCTAGCTTGTTACATCACTATTCCAACAAGATGGCTACCCATCATAAGATAACGTTGTACTCACCACAAACCGACGATAGCAGTCTGTATGCCGATGTGAGCCCATCGGATCCTCTGCATCCAAGCTTTGGGCTCCAGACGCTCCATGATGACTGGTAGCAGCAACATACCAGGTGCGCACATCACGATTCTAGAATGGAGAAGATGGAAAAATAATTTAAGATTTTTTTTAATTTTAACAAATCAAAATATAAGATATAAATATTAAAGAGGTGTTTGAAATCTCCTGAATTGATGAACCAATTAAAAAAACATCGCTGACAGAAACATAATTTATTCTTGTGTACCGTAAGCCATTTAAGAGGAGGCTCCCTAAATTTATGTTAATTTGCATTAATATTCTGAAACAGTCGTACATACAATCAAAATGGAACTTTAGTTTATGATTTATTGGATCTTTTTCTTTCCATGTACAAGACAGTTACGTAATTGTAGCATATTCGCTCGATTCATTTTTTATTCGAAAATCATGTCTTTTTTAACGATTATTACATTTTTCCTGAAGATTGCTCCGCCTTTATGTCTAAAATAAATGTTCACTGTAAGAAAATATAGTTTACTATCCAGCCACAAGATATTTTTTCTCCAGATCAATTACTACTTTAGTTATAACGAAATAAGAATTGAGACTTACGACATTTAGTTTCGTGCTCGAACGCGATCAAAGAGCGCACGCGGTATTCGACTTTATTACTGATGTGCTAGCGTCTAGCACATCGCGCGGAGTGGCGGGGTGAATGGGGCCGGAGCTTGCGTGGAAATTATTTTAGAGTGCCTGGTCTTAATAAATTAGATTTATATCATGCACATTTGAGATCTTTGGCAATCGTTACAAATTAGTCAGTGACCTGAAAGTCTTACACCAGTCTTACCAAAGTATTACCCAGTATTAACTGGGTTGTGAAGGTCAGATGATCAGTCGCTTCATGTAAAATACTGATTTTCAGCTGCATCCGGTTAGACTCGAAGCCGACCCCAACATAGTTAGGAACTGGCTAGGCAGATGATGCTGATCATGCATATAAGCTGAGTTATCACAGTTTTTGCAGACAAAGCCGCAGAAGATGTGCTAGTTCGTAAATAAACAGGGCAATTATACTAGGACGGGTGTCATAGTATAATGACCGTGTTTATTTCTTCATAGATAACTAGCGGACTTAGCAGACGTCGTACTGCAAAATCCCGATTAACAAAATTTTCCGCCATTTATTGAATTCATTTGTCACAAAAAATGAGATAAATGAAGAACCGTTCGACCAATTTTGTGCAAACTTCACTTAAACCATCTACTAAATAGTCCAAACAAAGCCTAAACATTTGGTTTGTATAGGTGAGCCCGTTCTTGAGTTATAAAATTACAACGAAAAGTGGCATTGATTTTTATACAGTGTGATTCTTTATAATGTGCACATATCGAAATGAGGGAATCTATGCTTAATTTTATCGATGGAAAAAATATTTAAAAAAATCTAAATATTTTTTATGGAATTTTCAAAAATGTTGTCCGCTGTTGTGACCCCAATGTAAACAAAACGGTGTAACTTTTAAACTAAATTATCTATCGCGATGAAACAATTTTATGTAAAAAGTTAATAAAAAAAAAAGTTTTTTTGATCAAAAAACGTGTTTATTTTCAATTGAGGGTAGTTTTTTTCCACAATTTTCATTTTACGAGGACGCCTAATTGCTTCCAATCATTATGGAGTTTGTTTCATCGCGATAGATAATTTAGTTTAAAAGTTACACCGTTTTGTTTACACTGGGGTCACAGTAGCAGACAACATTTTTAAAAATTCCATATAAAATATTAAAAAATATTTAGATTTTTTTTAATAATTTTTCCGTCGATAAAATTAAGCATAGATTCCCCCATTTCGATATGTGCACATTATAAAGAATCACACTGTATATATAGAAGAAGATAGATATTAGAAAAAAAAATATGTTTGATTGTTCGTATTTTATGCGCAACCATACCGTTCTTCCGATTGGGGCAAAACTTTTGCAAAAAAAACCGCGGGTGAAGTTATTGGCGGAAGCTAGGGTTAATATAACATGAAGCCTGTATCCTCGTATGGTTAGGCAGAGGAGCACTTAAACTTATAGTACTCATACATAAGAACAAGAAAGTACATTCACTAAACACCACAACATTGTGAACTTTACTTCATTGACAAAGTTTTACGAAATAACTTATGTTAAACTAGTTAAGCCCCGCGACCTTCGTCCGCGTGATAATAATACGAGTAATATTTCTCAAGTTCTATAATAATAATATAATCTTCTTAGCGTATCGATGACAGTTCAAATAAATTGAGTCGGCCCAGAATTTGGCCCCCTGAACCCTTCACACATACGTCAACTAAGTAAGCATTCTGTACATCAAACTAAGTACCCCAACGCAAACATTTTTGCTGGGAAACGACTTTTTTTTTGGGGACAAAATTTTCATTTTACGGTAAAACTTAATGTAGCACTCATAAAACATTGTGCTAATGGATGCTTCGATTAGTAAAAGGGTCATGGAGGTAATTTAAGTAAAGTTATAACCTGAAAAACTAGTATTTACAAAAACAGCTGTGAAAAATTTGGAAGTTGACCCCCAATATCTCCGTAACTAGGGGGTTCCCAGGTATGGTCTAGAACAAAAAAATGATCGCAATGGTGTCGAGAACAAGTGCCCTTCGGTTGCGTTAAGGGTACTTTTACACCCTTTATAATGCAATCATGAGAAATTACACGTAGCGCCATCTACTATTATCACAAGAAAGTTTTTGTTGTTTCTTTGGGCACAGTTCTTTTTTTTCGGGATGTAAGTTACCCTAAGTCGTTTTCTGTACACCTGGCAACGTATGAAAATATCAGGATAATCGGGTCAGTGGTTTAGGCGTGAAATGGTAACATACAAACTTACTTTCGCATTTAAATAATAATGATATTATTAGGGACCCGCCCCGACTTCGCACGGATGCAATATATATACAAACCTTCCTCATGTATCACTCTAATGCTGAAAACTGCAGTTAAATCCGTTGCGTAGTTTAAAAGATCAAGTCAAATCAAATCATTTATTAATTTGCGATAGATTTAAGTACAAACAGCGGGAATAACTTTGTTTCATACTATGTAAAGATAAAATAATATAAGTTAAGTCTTACCTTGAGGTGACTACTTGAGAGATGCCTTTCGCTGGTGCAATCTGTGACTTGCCTATCACTTTGCCGTTCTCATCAGTTACGTCCAAACCTGGAAAAAATAAACATTTTGCAATCAGTTAAATAACTAGAAGAGTTCCGTTTTTTGCCATTCGGCTACGGAACCCTAAAAACACAGAGTTTGATGTTTTTTATTTAAAATATGTTGTTGACAAAAGTATTTTATTGTCAGATTATTTCGATTAAAAGAAAACTTCAATTGAATTATCACAATCATCACGAATGAACATTATTCGAGTTCCTACATCTGTAGGGCTTATTGCGTATCTTTTAAATGACAGTGGCTATCATAAATAGTGTCCATCAATAGGGGATCGGACACAAAAAAAACTAATTAGTCCGTCAGATAGATTTCCAAAAAATATTTGACACGTATTTTTTCTTTTTTCATCTATACGAAAAATGAAGTCAATGCAGTGCTTCGAAAATGTCATATGATAGTACATTTTTACCTACAAATGACGTCACAACCACATCTTATCTTCGTCAATTTTGATTAATTTGATAAAACAAAAAACACGTATCCAATATTTTTCGATAATCTAACTGACGGACTAATTAGAATCATTGTTTTTTGACTCAGTCCGATCCAATATTAACTGTCAAATAGTTCCATTTTGTATTAAACCATAACCAATTTGACAGTTAATCGGTAGACATTATGAAAGCCACTGACATTTAAAAAGATACGCAATAGCCCTGCAGATGTAGGAACTCGAATAATGTACACCGGTTGCGAGTACCAACCTTGATTCAGCGATTAAGGTTAAAATCTATTAAAGAAATTTGACAGATTGTAGTATGTAGGTACTCGTAACTTAATGGACTTGCCTCGCATTTTCTTCTTTTCGTGTCAATTCTACTTCTATATTATACGGTTGGGGTTTCTTTCCATATTACACGGCTATTAAAACTGCGTTTAAGATGTACATTTATATTTAAATCATTCATCATTGATACATGACATTTCTATCATTGATAGTAACATGACACCCAACACGGCACCACAATACCTCTTTTAATGCATACAAGTTTGTCTGATTGAAAGTAATTAAAGGTTGTATGAACAACGTCAATAATAAAGTGCAGTGGGTACTTACCTAACAGTATTTCATTCTGCCTCATCAACGGTATGTTTACCCAGTTCGCCGCCGCCACTGCTACGAATGGTACGAAACGCTGGAAACAAATGAAAAAATATATACTTATAGTTATTGAGAAATAAAAAAATAAAAAAATTATAAATAAGTTTACATGACAGAGTTTTCATTGACAGACAACTTATCAGGAAATCTTTTATTTCAGAAAACTATTACCACGCATATACATCATAGGAGATTTTTTTTTTTTTTTTTTTTTTTCGCTTCTAGTCTGCTATCAGTCATCACTGACTATGATCAGATGTGTGGAAAGATGAATCATATTTTTGCAGAATCAGGACCAGTGTCCAAACTCTGCTTAATCAGGCAGCACAATATCAGCTTTTTTGAGTCTCTTAGCATAATTTGGCATCAATAGTGATCGTGAAAGGGGATTAGGATGGTTGGTCAATCTATCTTTGTATTTCTCTAGATAGCGCTTCGCTTCTTCTAGAATTGTTGGAATTTCCAGGTGTTCATGTATTTCTGTGTTGCGAGCATACCAGGGCGCCGCAGCTAGGACCCTCAGGATACTGTTTTGACTCCTTTGAATGCACATGATGTTTGATTTACTTGCGGAAGACCATAATTGAATCCCATATGTCCAAATTGGTTTTATGATAGAACAATAAACTCTAACTTTGTTGCTCAAAGTGAGTGATGATTGTCTGCCGAGTAACCAAAGCAAGTTCTTGAATCGGAAGTTCATTTATGTTCTTTTTTTCTTTAGATGATCCTTCCATGTCAACCTGCGATCCAGGTAGAAACCCAAGTACTTCACGCATGGTGACTGTGGTAGAGTGTCCTGACCCAATTTGAGCGGGGCGCAATTTCCATGTCTGAGTGCAAAGGTGATGTGATGCGATTTGGGTGCACTTGCCTTTATACGCCATTTGTTTAGCCAGTCATGAGTCCTGTCTAGTTGATTTTGGAGCATGCTGCTTGCTATGTTGGCATCCTGATTACAGGCCAGGAATGCGGCATCATCAGCGTACGTTGCTACAAAGACGTCAAGGCATTGAGGGAGGTCACTAGTAAATACACACATCAAAAGTGTCTAGGGATCAAGCATTTTTATGCGGATTTCTTGAGATTGAGATGTGGCTTTGTAATAAATTTATGATTTTATAAATTTATATGGATCCTTTTTGGTGCATTTCATAATTTGAATCAGGAACTGTGAATCAAATTCGAGTAAAAGATGAAAATCAGCTGTCAATATTTTCCCTATAAAAACATACAACGCATTGAAGACATTATTAGTGCTACTGTTTCCCTACTACTGATTAAAACCAACGTTATTATGGAGCGGCGACGTCATTTAAGCAGGGAAGAAATGCTCAGAGCCGTGGGAATGATAGAAGCTGGTTCCCGGCAACGTACTGTGGCTTTAGCTCTGAATACAAGTCAGAGTGTTATCAGTCGACTTTGGACACGTTACCGAAGCACTGGTACCGTGGCTGAGCGCCATGGAGGAAGGTATCGCTGCACCACACGGAGACAAGACCGATACATTCAAATCTTAACTCGAAGAGCTCCAACAATAACCGCCATGATGTTAGCCGTGAGGCTTCATCACTCTTCAGGGAACTTAATTAGCGACCAAACAGTCAGAAACCGCTTGCATGAAGTGAACCTTCATTCCCGAAGACCGCTACGGGTACCACCTATAGCAATGCACAATCGTAGGATTCGATATCAATGGGCTCTTGAACACAGAAATTGGGCAGAAGAACAATGGCGTTTCGTGTGCTTTTCTGATGAGTCTCGTTTTGGTATGAGACCGGATACAAGACGTATACGACACTGGAGAACCCCTGGACGCCAACAGCGATTAAAATCCTGCCAGGAAGTCCATCCTTATAGTGGTGGAACCATCATGGTATGGGCGGGTATTTGGATCGGCGGAAGAACTGAGTTAATTTGGATCAGAGGCAACCTCAACGCTCAAATTTATGCTGAGACGATTGTATCAGACGTCATCGTTCCTCTACAAGTGCAAATCGGTCCCTTATTTCAGTTAATGCATGATAATGCACGACCGCACACCGCAAGAGTTGTAAGACAGACTCTCGCCGCAGCTAACATCAATGTCCTGCCCTGGCCTGCTCAGTCGCCAGACTTGAACCCGATTGAGCATGCATGGGATATGCTACAGAGAAGAGCTCTGCCGAATATGGAGGGTATCCAGTCGCAAGAAGACCTTTTTTTTGTTGTTGCAACGAACATGGGCGGCCATTCCACAGCGTGATTTGGATGAACTCATTTTGAGTATGCCAAACCGATGTTCTTGTGTTGATTATTAATTGTTTAAGTTACCCAATAAAATTTTAAAGAAAACTGTTATTTCAGTCTTTTTTTCGAACTTTAATGTTAGTGGTTCAAATGTCAAAAATCCCTTTATTAGGAAAATGGCAAATTTCTTTATTAATGCAAAGGTGACTTGGTTTATCGTTACTGTGACAAACGAAAACACTTTATTTGATGAATCCTTAAAGAAAATTTTAATTAATATCAATCAGGAGAAAAGTTATTGCAAAAATATATGTTGATCCCTAGACACTTTTGATGTGTGTATATTATATAAAATTGGACCCAGGACGGAGCCCTGGGGCACCCCTGCAAGGCACCTGGCGAGAGAGGATCTAGCGTCTCGTACCTTCACTTGAAATTGCCTATCACTAAGGTATGATTTCATCAGTAAGTAAAAAGAATGAGGCAGGAGCAACTTTATCTTGCATAATAGTCCCTTATGCCATACTCGGTCAAAGGCTTGTTGAACATCCAAGAAGGCTGCCAAGCAATACTTTTTCTTTTCTAGGCATTGTCTTATGGTGCGGTAGACTCGGTGTACCTGTTCAACTGTGTGGAGTGTTGCTCCCGAAATCCGAATTGGTGATCAGGTACTACTTGGTTTTCTTTAAGGTGAGGTTTCAGCCTGTTCAGGACGACCCTTTCCCATAACTTTGATAGTACTGGAGTAAGGCTAATAGGGAGGTATGATGAGACTTCTGTTTCCTGCTTTCCAGGCTTAGGGATCATTACGATTTGTGATATCTTCCATAGAGCAGGGACATAAGAGGATCTGAGAGAGGCATTAATGAGGATAGTAAGAAAGACTACTCCCTTTCTTGGCAGCTCCATAAGAATTTTCGGAGTAATCAAATCGAATCCGGGTGCCTTTTTGGAGTTCATAGCAGATATCAATGTAGACAGTTCCCGAGGAGATGTTGGTCGCAGTGGGGCGCATAGTTGCAAGTCCTGCAATTTCAGGATCATCAGGAACTGCAGATTCGTTAGGCTTGAAGACATTTTCAAGGTGAGTGGCAAAAGCTTCTGATTTTTCCTGATCCGAACGAGCCCATGAATTACCTGATCTGATAGGGGGGAAGCGTTGCTGAGGTTGTGTAAAATCCTTGGTTGCTTTCCAAAGGGAGTGAGTTCCTTTAGCTTCAGGAGTTATTCTCTCTAGCCTGAGTTGAAGGGCATCATTCTTAGTTACCGCAAGAAGGTGTTTGAGTTCCTTAATGGCCCGGTTAAGACGGGTTTTGTCCCGTTCATTATGTGATGACTGCCATATTCTGCGGAATCGTCTCTTCTCTGCGATTTTTCTTCGGACTTCGATCGGGGTAGAATAATTTAACTCAGGGGTGCTGATCCACGCTGCCACTTGTAAAAGATTGGTGAAATACAGGCACGCGTCGTCTACATCTTCAGGGGACTTCAGAGGTACGTTGAGATTAATGTTGTCTTCAAGGTACTCTCTAAAGTTGTGCCAATCGGTCTTGCAGATGTAGAGCATGTCATAATTTGGGTTGCACTTTGCAGTCGTATTGCTCAGTCTTAATATGATCGGGGTGTGGTCTGAAGATCCGTCTAGGCTAGATTCTACCTGGGTGTATTTGTGGCATATGTTTTTTGTGACAAAGAAGTCAAGAAGGTCAGGTATTTTGTTAGTGTCCGTAGGCCAGTATGTAGGTTCACCTGTGGACAGAATTGACATGGTGTTTGCAACGATAGATTTTTTGAGTTCACGGCATTCACATCATAGGAGATAACAAAGTTTACATCGGTTATTTAAAAAAAAACAGCTGTTCCATACATTTTGACCTTGTAGGTACTGCAGTATATAGGAAACAGCTGTTTGTAAATATACACAACTTGTGTTAATAAATAAGACTTAAAACTATGTCAGTAGCACTTCAGCTGTTCACACTACACTATACATAGCCTAAACCTCTGGGAATCATCTAGAAGCATGACATTTTTACACAAGAATTCTTCCTGTAACGAAAGTAAAAAAACTCTGCAAGGATGATTGCAAATTAATCTTTCCATCATTATCTGTCTTATTATTAAGCCATGAGCTACTGTCTAAATTAATGTCTTAAATAGTTTGAAATCAGAAGTGAAATTTTGTGTGCGAGTTCTTTATTTTTGTCGATAGAACATTCTACCAGGCTGACACCTTGTTTCATGAAGTAAATACTTGATAAATGTAAATAAACATAACTAAGTTGGTAGGCCCAAAAGGAGATGGCGGGATGAGCTAGACTCTTTCTCCAAGGTTTGGCCTACTATCGCACTAGATCGCGAAAACTGGACCAAACACTTATTTCTTCAAATTGCCTTCACGACCAAGAGCGAATAGATGTATGTTCTATCACAATCTTACATTGTAAGATTTGTCTCAAGGTTTGGAAAAATGATCTACAATCGCAATATTTTTTTCCTAAACTAGGTACTGAAAATGAAAATAAGAACGTGGTACATTCCTAAAAATAGTTGAGGAATGAAACATGTTTTTTTCTGCAAATTTGACGCATTGTGCCTAAAAATTATGCATAGGTAAATTTTATTTTAAAGGAAAAGGTGAATAAAAATCATTATTTTACAAATAAAACATAACCGGCCTTATTACAAAAGTGGTTAAACCTGGGTTTAACTTAAACTTGGTTTATCTCGCATGCCGTCTCACTTCGATGATATTCAAAGGAAAGGGACGGTATGCGAGATAAACCAAGTCTAAGTTAAACCCGGGTTTAACCACTTTTGTAATAAGGCCGAACAAGTCTAAAGGACTAAGATTTTTTTATGTCATTTGATAAACAATAAAATATGACTATTGAAACACAGACTGATTTCGTTTACAATGACCGATCGTGTAGCTAACCTTGATACTTTACTGCTCAGATATGAACGTGACGGTAGAAAATTGAAATACCGTAAGGGAAATAGAGCGCACTGTTAGCACAAAGCCCAAAGTTTTATATTTGTTAAAAATAAGGGAAATAAATAACATAACATCACGCCTGTACTCCTCGAAGGTTTAGGACTTTAGGCAGAGGTATATTTATAAGGTCCCATTAAAATAGATGGACAATATTTTAGAAATCATTCAGACCAAAAAAATAAGGACGATGGTAAAAAAAAATAAGAAAAATGCATTTAAGTACCTACTCATAAAGGATGAGTTTGTTACACAGTTTCGGCAATTTATTATTTTAAGTAAAAAAAATCGCTTCCTTTGGTGTTTTTTTTTTGTTTAGATTTCTTTGGTTAGACGGACTGAGCGCTGTGTTAAAATTTGTCCACCTATTTTAATGGAACCGCCATATAGATTACCAAAAAACATTGGATACGTATTTTCCATTTTTTCACGTAAACAAACAACGAAGACGATACAGTGCTTTGAAAACTCATGTGACGTCATACTCTAATACATTAGTATATCATTTTTTTGCGGTCAGTGAGGTCAGTGACGTCGTCCATTTTTATTGATTTGATAAAATAAAAATACTTATCGAATATTTTTCGATAATCTAACAGATGGACTAATTAGAATCACCATCATCATCATCATCATCATCATTTCAACCAAAAAACCGTCCACTGGTGGACATAGGCCTCCCCCAGGTGTCGCCACATTGACCGGTACTCTTATGTATTCTTTTCTTATTGTATCCACTATCGATATTAATGTTTCAAATAAAATATTCATCTCGTTATCAACAACAACTTGATTATTTACCGTACTTTGGATCATCCAGACAGCAATAACAAGGGATTCAAAAGATAATCTTGGAGATAAAATAATACATACATATCTAGGTACTCGTAAATACAAGAATACTACAAATATTGCGGTATAATCATATCTTATCAATACTCATAATGTATTTAAGCGGCTATAAAGATTTTTATCGGATAAAAGATAATATAGAAATAATCATGGTTATATAACCCATTACCGTTATACTATTACAAATAATAAACCCAATAACACTTTGCCCGACGTCCTTTTTTACGAAGACCTTTTTTATTTTTGAGGGTGTGGGAAATCGTCAAATAACCCCTCCCGCTCTTGGGCAGAGCGAAAGGGAGTGTCAGACTTCTACTGACTAAAAACCACCCATGCCGCGGTATCTTTTACAACATCCCGCAACCCAAAACTTTTGGTAAATCGAAATCGCAAAGCCCACAAATTATCGTTATGGCAATCTATTTCATCGTAATAATTTATATCAGTCAAAATATTTTCAAATTCCATGTTTCGCGTCACGCTAATCACTTCTCAAGTCATGGTCTATCTATCTACACTCACGAAACAGCTTCTCAGTAACCCGCGCCCGAGTATACTCAGGGACCGAATTCCGTTTATTAATCAGTCCATCACTCAGTTGATGCCGTAAACCTAATCCGCTACTTGAGAACATACAGAATCACGTTTATTAATTAGTGTAGGTAATTAAAAAATATGAAAATAATAACTATAACATTTTGATCTTGAAACATTAGAATTCTTGGTACGAGTTTCGGTCATTGTATTTTTAACCGACTTCCATGCTTCCTCGTTTCAACTTTTAGGAGAGCTCGCTCTCATTTCCTTCCATCTTTCGCAAGCCTGTGTGAATTTGACCAGTTCGTCCAGTCATATCTTTCCTGGTCTGCTACGACTTCGTCTTACTGGAATCTCGAAAATGCATAGAAGACCTACCTACTGGTCCATGAAGGTTTGATTGAAAAACGCATTGTATGACGCAGACATTCACCTAAAACAATAATAAAAACATCAACTTACAGCAAGAATTGGGTTCTTCGCACGTTTCTGGACACTAAACTTGAAGATCAGTGCAGTGGTCATGGCTGCTGATGTAGCAGACACGTAGGCCATCCCCATCTGAGTGGTGGTGAGGGGTGAGTTTGCGTTCCGGTTGGTATAGTTCACCAACGCGTTGAACGACTGGTTCACCCATTGCCAGAAGACTACTGCTACTGGAGTTCTGAGGGGCAACGAAAAAGGTTTTAGTAAAAAAGGTCACGAATTAGAGTGAGAAGGAAATGAGTTTGTGTGTTTAACCACGGAAAAAAACTCTCAGTCTCTCCCTCTCATTTGTGTGTGTCTGTCTGCGGCCAAATCGATTGTGATTTAGATTGTTTGTTGGTTGTTTGAAAGGTGACTTCACGTAAGTGTTCTTAGTCATTATTCAAGAAAATCTGTTCTAGAAAGAAGATCTCATTAATTTGTAGTTTTTTCAGACGATTTTTTTTTGTCATGTTTTTTAAACATTTTATACCTACTTGTTCATGCATCAATTTCTCAACGGACTGAAAAGTAAAATTGCAGTGGTTTGAGATTCAGGAAAGCACAGATAAAATTATGTTCACAGCAAAATACGGGTTTTTCTTTAGAGTAAGCTCATACTTTTTAACATTTTGAAGGACTTCCTGCCATTCTCAGTACACTTACGTTTAGTACATGCCGTCATCATGTATTATTTAGGCATAGCCTTCAGAAATACACAAAGATAACTGAGCCAGTCAGTTATAGTTCAGAATATAAAGGTAACTGATCTTTTACATTACAATGTTCTGTTTGTAACTCAGCAACTCATTATGTTATCCTTATTATAGTTTATGAGTTACCATTATATATAATATATTTTATTTAAAACATTTTGTTGTTGTATAGATGACTACCTTACCTACCTTTTGTTCTAACCGTGGTTATTTTGTCACCTATTTGTGAGTAAGTTAGTAGGTACAAAATCATAACACATTTTTAAGGGAAAAAGACTGAAATTAAACAATGGCCTATACTGGGCACTCATTTTAGAAATACCACAATTAGTGCCATTTGAGGGAGTAAGAGTCAGTGCTAACCCCTCTGACAAAATCTCTGGTCGACATACGGATTATATGTCGTCCTTTTTTACACGGAACACTATAGGTACTTTTTTCTATTCTTAGTAGCCCTTTTTTTGGGGGGGGGAAATCGTCAAATAACCCCGTCCCGCACTTGGGCAGAGCGAAAGGGAGTGTCAGACTTCTACTGACTATAAACCACTCATGTTCCTTCTTAGTCCTTTATGTCGAGGCCGAGGTAACTCTTGTGAAGAACAACCCGCAGCCCCGACGGTTTTATAGTAGCCTAAGTTACTTTTATCACATCACTTGCCGATAAAAAGGCCCGCTAATTAAATCGGTAAAGCTGTTTCGGAGCAAACAAGACAGACAGTTTTTTTATAAGTAGTATATTTTCACTTCCATACGCACGAACTTTCACTTTCATGTGCATTCAGTTAAAAGCCTTTATTCTGAAAGTACAAACAGATTCTTCAATTTTATTAATTTGTTAAACAAACAACACCTCTTGTGTTGTGAAGATTTATCATTCAAAGTAAATCTTGCATATTGAGTAGTCGCACATTGTTGACAAAATTCCTCAGCACTTGGCAACACAATGCTTGACATTGGCCATAAAAGCCATTATTCGGTCTTTAGGTACAGTCAACAACAGAAATAGCTTAACATTTTGGAATTTTAATTATTTGATGTTCAGCTCCAGGTATTATTTTTAATGTTTCAGAAAACAGGGATGTTTACTGATTTAAAAAAATGTGATTCTAATTAGTCCGTCTGTTAGATTATCGATAAATACAGGATACGTATTTTTTGTTTTATCAAATCAATAAACATTGACGAAGATAAAACGCGTCAAAGATTTGAGTGGGGGTAGGTGACGTCACTGACCGCTAAAAATGTCATACTAATGTCTTAGAGTATGACGTCACACGAGTTTCCAAAGCACTGTATCGTCTTCATTGTTTGCTTACGTGAAAAAAGAAAAAATACGTGTGCAATCTATACAATGATCTATATGATGGTAATCTATATGACGGACTAATTAGTTTTTTTTTGTTAACATCCCTATTATTCTTTCAAATATTCCTTAGCCTTCACTGACTTGTAAGTAACAAGTTTTTATAAAAAATCTGCTTTGTTTGTGTATTGTTTATATACTTCTGATACCGACTGTACCTACTGAAGTTATTTGAGTTTTGACCTATATTGGCCGGTTGCCATTGCAACTGCATTTTAAATGCACGCAAGTCCTTCAAATTAATGGAGGACTTTAAATAAACATGTTTTTCATAAATATTATTACTAGTTTGATGCAGATGGTGCAGCACTGGGACAAATTATTATGCAAGACAGAAACAAATATATTTTTATTAATAATTTTAAATGGTATGTAAAATATCTGAACTATGTATAAATTCCAAAGAACTAGACATATTTAATTTAATTTTTGGTTGTTACAGACAATCATAAACTCAGTAAACACTTTTTTACGCAGAAGATTGTACTGTCAAAATAAAGGTAGGTTAGGTGCAGTGCCTATACAATAAGGCAGCAAGGCTTATTTAACTGAAAGACTGACTAACTAGGAACCTCTTTTACAAATTTTTTAGGCATTAAAAAAACGCTCTTAAAATAAAACAAAGGCCTATAAAATCTTTCTTTGGATTGCAGTATGTTTATAACAAAACTGCATAAAAACACCATGTTAGGCACGGCACTACCCACACAATAAAAAAAGAAAGAAAGAGAATCTCCCACTTACCTATACCACTGCAACATAGCTCCAGTGATAAGACAGCCTCCGGGCATCTGGAAGGACATTCTGCCAAACACATTCTGGAGCTCTCCACTGTCGGGATGGAAGGCTGATTCATATAACTGCTTGGCTCTTACTACCTGCTCGTATTTTGTGCCTGCTGGCTCTTGGCCTATTCTGGGGATAAAAGAAATTGTTTTACATTTTGGTCAGGATAAGTTTAGAAATGGTCTTCATAAAATACTTTCTTCTATTGCATTGCATTTTAAATTTATGTTTTAACTCCATGTCCCTTACCATGTAAACATAGTGGTGATGTAAACATGGATAGTATGAGGATTTTATAATCAAGGCATAAGAATAATGGGCTGCGGGATGTTGTAAGAGATACTGCGGCCTTGACATATAGGGTAAGAACATGGGTGGTTTTTAGTCAGTAGAAGTCTGACACTCCCTTTCGCTCTGCCCAAAAGCGAGAGGGGTTATTTGATGATTTACCGCCCCCACAAAAAAAAAGGCATAAGAATAATCAGCCTATAAAATTCCCACTGCTGGGACAAAAGCTTTCTCTAAATTAGACGGGTTGGGGTATAATCCAATATGCTGGCCCAGTGTGGGTAGGTATATGTCACGGTTCTAGGATACTGGATATGCCAGTTTCCTCACCATATTTTCTTTCACCATTATGAGATCAGTGTCCAGAGTAATGTGCCAGCGTGGGTTTAAACCCACAACCTACATGTACTCTGCCTCCAATGATTGCTATTCCTGATCCGTTATGTTTTAATTTTAGGCAATCGCCTCTTAATAGTCCTTCGACTTCTTTCCGTTTATTCAGACCTTCCAAGGACCTTTGCAAGATCTTCGTCAAACAGGTCCAAATCATCCTGTCTCAGGTTCTTATTACATAGAACCTGAAGGATATTTTTATTTTATTTTCCTTTATTGGCCAACCAACAATTGTTTACACTGATAATATTTAAAGTATATATATAGTAGTACGATATAACAAAAACAGGTCTGATATTGTGTCATACATACTTATACTTTAAATACAGGTCCTTAGCTGCGTGCAGTTCATTTTCTGAAGCCAGTGACAGAAGAGGATTTGAGATGAAAGCAAAATGTTTGAATCTGCCCACAAATGTGCTCTGGTCCCAGAGGGGCTGGGTTATGTCGATCCTATCTGTAGCCATTACCTTATAAGAGAAAATGATATAAATTAAATTAAAGCACATTTAGGATATAATATAAACTTCTAAGGTTCCTTCTGAGATGAAATAAAAAAAGTTGTTTCTCTGTTAGTTCCGTTTAATCTCTAAAATGGTTGGACCAATTTTGAGAGTGCTTTCTCTGGCAGATATCTCATGTTATAACAAGTAACTTAGGCTACTTATTTATTTTTAAAAAGATTCCGATTTCCTTGTCAAAAAATTAAAACTCATGAAATAGGGGATCAGACTGAGTCAAAAAAATATGATTCTAATTGGTCCCTCTGTTAGATCATCGAAAAATATTGGATAAGTGTTTTTTGTTTTATCAAATGAATAAAAATTGACGAACATAAAGCGCGTCAGAGATCATGACATGTGGCTTTTTGAGGAGTTCACGAGTTTTCGAAGTATCATATTCATTTTTTGTTATGTGTAAAAGAAAAAATATGTGTTCAATATTTTAATTATTTTTTATTGTCCGATCCCCTATTGTTTTCAAGATCTGATTTAAATCATTCAAATACTTAGGGAAGTAATATTTTACAATCATTTTAGGCAGACAGAGGTACAGCAATAGCTAGTATTGAATAATTTACAAACATTTGCATAACTGAGCTACTATAGTAAAGAGATTGGTTTTAATGATGTGCACATTTTTTACTAGAACATTGTAGTCTTTAAAAATTAAAAGGTATTTTAATATTTTCACTGGCCTATACTACATTTATTTTAAGCTTTCAAGGACTTTGGTAAAGAATGTAACGAGTGTCATCTCATTAACTCTCCAATCTTCCGCCGAAGTAATTAATATCCAGTAATTTTATAAAGTCCGTTTAAAATTATTAAATAATAGTGGTCAATCAACTTAAAACATCAACAAAATTACATTCGATGGCCTTGAGTAGTAGACAGTCAATTAAAACCATGGCAAAAAATGTCGTTTTGCAAACAACAAAATAAAAACTGAATAATTGCGAGTAGATTATGTAAGGCCACGTTTAAAAAATAAATAACTACATAACATTGATACCTTTAACGTGAAATGATCCTGTATTTTACTTACTGCAGTGTGTTTAAACCTCTGAAGACCCAAATGCAATTTCGAATAAATGCTATTGATTTATATTGTTTAAAATATGTACGTGCTTTGCGAACTTGATAAAACAACTGGAAAATAGATAGCGTAATAGCGTTCTTAGCTCACGCACGATCGTAAACTATTCCATGGAAATGTCACTGTCAGTCAATCGGTCATTCCGCCAATAGTGTCAAATGTCAGTGAAAAGTTAACGGAAAGCAGTGAAAAGCGGAAGTACCGTAACTAATAATGCCACAAGAAACAGTACATAAATATGTAAAAAAAACTAGTCGAATTCCTACAATTCCACTTTTTTAAGGACAAAAAAAGTAATCCTATTTTCTTACCAAACATGTATTTGGGGTAAAACAAAAAATCATGTGGAACTAAAAAAACCATTGCCTGTTGCCAGTATCTAGATAGGGAGCAGATTGCAATTTTCTTGCTAGTCTATGCTATGATTTTAACAAAATATGGCGGCTGTCTTAGCAACAGCCGATATGACGATAGAAAAGAATTCCCAGATTATAGTAAACGTAGAAGAAGCCCTAGCCGATTTAATTGTTGTGTCGTATTGCACTGACGATAAAAAGTTCCAAGGTGTGCTTCTGGACTCCAACAAAGGGTAGGTAACAGAGTAATAACCGATTGTGTTTTTATCGATTATTGGAAAAACTCATGGTATTTACATTAATTTGGCTATATTTTTGCAGTAATTTGCCTTTTGGGGTTTATAGCCTCAACCCAGCATTCTCTAAACAGGCTGTGTCTACAAATGAAAGCAATAAGTTGCATTCCGTTAGTCAAAGGTTCACATACCAAGAGCCCCAGTATGAGGGAGAAAACTCACAAAGATCGAAAAAGCCTGCTCCTAAGGGTAAACAGCAGCAAAAGATGACCGTCCGTCTAAGACCTCGGAAAGTCTTATGTTCTAATTGCCAAGGGATTTGCAATGAGAACAATGAAAACGTAGACGTGTCGAAAAAACGGAAGTTAGAGCCTGATGACGATACACCACACTTCTCTGACTCATCAAAGACAGAGAAAAAGTATTTAATGAGTAGCATGCTTATACCCAAGCTATCTAGGCTGCAACCCAGCGAAATCTCAAGTGCTGTAAGGGGTGCAGCGAAAAATTCCAATAAGGCTAGTGAAAAACATGTTAAAAGTGAGAAATGTAGTAACGAGACTGTAACACAGGAAATGGCGTTCGTCAGTGTTTCTGATGACATAGACGACGGCGGCAAGGGAGAAGACACGAAAGATGAAAATGACATTTCTTTTAGTTCAATGTTTTCAAGTGCAAAAACTCTTAAAATATGTTTTGGTGAGGGTGAGGGAACAGTTGTAAAAATACCACCACTCACGGGAGATTTCAATGAAGACTCTGGTGTTTCTTGTGACATGGGTAAGCCATCAAAACCAGACTCGAAAGCTGCTAAAAAGGCATTGAAGAAAGCTAAAAAGCAGGCAAAGAAAAGTAGCTCAGTAGAACAAACTGAAAGTATGCAGTCACCAAAACATGTAGGAGCATTATCACCTCACAATAATGCATCCAGTCCAACACTAGACCCTTTAGAAAAGAAACACAAACACAAGGTCAAACATAAAAAAAAATACAAGAACCAGAAGAAGCGTGACGAAAACATGAGTAAATGTACTGAAAGTGAATCAGTGGACTATTTTAGTGATATTAAAGAGCACTGTTTGAACCAGAAGCTTTCAATAAGCTTAAGAAGACTAAGTAGTAATTCCCATGAGAAACAAATTGAGAATGATGCCACAGAAAGTGGAACAGAGGACTGGGAGAATGAAGTGGTGCCAGATTTCCCAGCGAATGGTATGGAGGGTGTTGGTGGTAGGTTATTACGAGTTTCATCTGGAGATGTGGTGTGGGGCAAAGTAGTAGGATTTCCATGGTGGCCGGGGAAGGTCCTCAGTGTCACAGCAACATCTAAAGCACATGTAGCATGGTATGCTTCAACCACATCATCGCTGATGTCATGTGATAGCTTGAGTCCATTTTTAGAAGATTTTAAGGTAAGTTTTCATTGCTTTTTTCATTGATTCAGCTTATTTAACAAACATAACATGTCAACATTACATGCTACCACTCTCACTGAGAATCAACCACTTTCAACCTTAGAACTCAATGCACAAGGTTCAAATGCGGTTGACCGTTACTTTGCATGGTATCTACACCCACATTTTTGCCCTAATATTAAAGTCTACTTGTTATCATGATATAGTATAGAGAAATTTCCAAGCAAAAATCATCCTACATCATTATAAGTTCATGAATTTTCAACATTCAAGCTTCTTGTTTTATCTAGCACACAAATGTGACCTTTGATCTGAGTAATATTTAATGTATTTGCCACCAATTCTATGACAATGGATGGATTCTTATAGTAACATAACATGTGTGTGTTTTTTTACTAAGTTTTCTTCTTAGACTGCCTAGTAAATGTTGAAAACATGATAACATAAAATATGTAAATTTCTTATCGAAATAGAAAAGAGCCAAAAGATATTTTTTTCAATGCATCACCAAGTTTTCAGAGAAATGTACCAACCAATAAACCCTTATTTGTATTTTCCAGATACGGTTTCTGAAGAAGAAACGGGGACCATACAAAGAGGCTGTAAAACAGGCGACAATTGAAGCCAAACGGAGCGAATCTCATGTTAGCGATCCACTTGCCAGCCCAACACACAACCTGGCAACGGTTTCACCACGCCCCATTGATGTGTTCTCATAGAGTTAAGGTGCATCCGAATTTATTCAAAGTCATGTGATATTTAAAAATTACTGGAGTCTTCAGCACAAATAGTTTTTAATTGCTGTTTAGTTGTAACACTGTATATGTGGATAAAAGTATCAGGTATTTCAGGATAATAATGTTGGCAATTCTTTGAAACACTTCAGATAAATCAGGACAGTTCAAAAACCATTTCATCATCATGTCTGCTGTTGGATATAGGCCTCTCCAAGCTACACTATATAACTGGAATTTCGACAATCTAACTGTTTCCCCCGTGTGTAGTCACTCGGATACACCTAACCTGAAAGATTTCTTTCATTTGCTCATTTGCCTTCATCAGTTCTACAGCAAATATGACCAGATAATTCCATTTTCAGTGTAACAGCTATTCATATAAAAGTAACGAAACAGTCTTATTATATGTTGGTATCAAGATAAAGACTCTTTTCTGCGACTATGTTTTGACCACGTTGATAGCGAAAAAATAGCCACGTCGAAATTGCAATCATGTCCTCAAATTTATCACCTGATTGATACCAACATAATAAAAACTTAAATGATCTGCAAAGATAACATTCTCTAGTTTTAGTTTTCGTAGAGAGCTATATACGATACTATATACGAGATACTATACATATTTTGCTGGGTATTAAATGTTTTTTAATTGACCACCCTTTAGTTACATATTTTTTACTCTCCAACTTTATTGTTTTTTTGTTTTACTCTCTAATTTTGATTCTTCATGGGACCTTTAATTTTTTTAGTACAATGTACAAAAGTTAGCCAATAAAATGAACACAGCAATCTCGTTGTCTTCAAACAACTGTGATTGTGATATTTAAGTTACTTTTAATACGCTTGGCAATTAAAAACATATGTGCTTAGAAAACAATACAATGGGTGGTCTACTTTGCTGTCTTTACTGTACTTATATTCTTTGAAGATAAATTTACCATCCACGCATGTTACACTGTAGTAACGCTGGTATATTGTATTAACTTATTTTAAAAAATTGTCTTTTTTGTGAAGCCAACCGAAAACAGAGCCTAATATCATAACCAAAAGACTAAACTTGTTGTTGAAGTTGACTTCCCCATTTAACTTATACATTCAGTGTTCAATATTTCAATAATGAAACTCACGACCAAATGCTAAGATACAATTCAGACTAGAATAGTTTTAAATCTAGTAAAAGAGGTGGCATAGTTATATTATATTAAGTGTTAAGGTGTTCATTACTAAAAAGGGTCAGAAAAATTAGCCTCCTATTTGGCGCAATCGGGTAAAAAAAGCCTGAAGGTTTCATTATTCTGGGGGATGCAGCAATCGAAATATAAATTGGAAATGGTGCCATAGACCAATTAATAATAGTGTTGTGAAATATGATTCACCAAAAGATTTTCAAATACTAGTATTTGACCGTTTTCTACTTTGTTGCTGTTTACTTGAAAAAATTGTCTTTATTAATTTTTTATGTTTCCTGTTTGTTTCGATAAAAGAAGTAATTAAGTCAAAAATCATCTTTTATGTTACAAACTTAAAGCCATTCCTTTTATTGTCTAACTCTTGGTTTTAAATTTCATTGTGACATAATATACTTGTATATTCTTTTACATACAAAAACTCACTGTAAATATCGTTTTATAGTTCGATTTTTTAAAACCAAGTGGAGGAATTTGTTATTTATTTTTTAAGGAGTATTTTTTTATTCAGTTGAATAGATTATCTGCATCAATGTAGTATCTATTGGTTGGAAATGTTGTTATATTGATATTTTTATTTAGGATCAAAACCTCATTTTGCTCTTCCAATGCTATCACACGCTTCAGCGGAAACGCGGTCTGTTTTTCGTTCTAGCAAATGACGGTTCTGAGCGCTAGAAGAGGGTAGGACGGAGCATGTGAAAGTGCGATTCCGTGCTGCCAGGTGGGGTTCACTTTGGGTTCACTCGAGTAGGTACACTTCCGAAGTTAAGCGACAAAACCGAACGTGACTGCCGACAGCGGGAGCTTTGTAAGTCATTTGTCAAACAAGAACAAAAGTCGTGTTGGTCTGTTAGACCCTGTACACACGTGCAGCATTTTGCTGTCGACAGAGACTATTGCGTTTGCCGTCGACACGTAGACAGCTGACGCCAACCAATTTGCCTCTGTCGACGGCTGAAGTTGGCTCTGTTGACTGCAAAGTGCTGGGGGTCTAAAATGGCCACTTTAGTAGATCATACTATGAATTGTGTTAAAATTCGTAAATGGACCATTCATAATAGTGTCTGCATCTGTGACTATTATATTATTTTCTTATGATCTGCTAAAGTGGCCATTTTAAAACCCCCAGCTCGTCTGTATGTATGACGCCTTAGTGAATCACATTTAAAGGATACGTTTACATACAGTTACCTAGAAACCAGTTGTGCCAATAAGGTCTGTTATAGCGTAAATTCAAACAATGCGAATTGTTACATGAATAAATAAATAGCTAGTGATGGGGTTGACTGCCCCTACGGTTAAAACGCTTGCCGTAGGAAGTGTAACCTTAATAAAACAGTTCCAAGTGCTGTTTTTTTTTTATTTTGTATTCGATCTTTATCTTGTTTCATTAATTATTTTGAGAACGAGCTATAATTTGTTTTATTTTTGTGATTAGGCCTTGGAGCTAAAACAAACTGTTTTTTGTTATTAATTGCTGTAAATCTTCCTGATATTGTATAAATTAACGATTTACTTTAAAAAATGTTAAGTATTTACTTAAAAACATATTGATGACACAGGCTGTTTTAAAAGTTGTGTATTTTTATATATTCAAGGATAAGTAAGGTGGGGTAGTCAGAGGCACTTGTAAACGAAAGGAATTCTGCCAAAGATTTATGATCTTTGCCCAACTTGTGGTAATTTAATATAATTGTTCATAATTATAATATTAACGTGTAAATATTCAAAATAAAGCCGTATTTTATTAGTATAGTCTGCTACAGTGTATCATCTTATCATTACAGGAAATGTATTTTTTAAATATAAATTCTTCACAAATCTTTATTTTTCTGTTTTTTATATTCCACTTAGTTCCCCGAAAAATGGCGTTCAATGTTAGATGATGTTTATTTTGCAAATAGGTATTTTACAAGTTACGTTTGAAGAAACATGCAAAACATCATACACACAATATAAATGCATACACACAATACATGAAGGCTAAGCAGTGTCTGAAATGGTCTTGTGAATAATGTACCACAAAGATTTGATTGGACCCGTCCAGTCAAGTCAGTGCAAGCACTGCAAGCATTTGTCAGTTATCGTGAAGTTTGACTTGTAAAACGTTATAACTCAAGGAGCTCAACGTCACGACGAACGATACCAAAGAAAAGTGTCACATTAGGTACTTGAAACTGTCAGACCAACAATAATTCAATTCCGATCACTCTTTTCACTTTAGTAGATATCAGTGTAGCGATATCAAGAGAGTGAGTGTGTAGAAAAGTGCGCCCCCTAAAACATGTGAGCAGGCAACGGGTGCACGCTCACGTGTTTGCATTGAAAAAGGCAATAAGCAGCCCTAAAAGGTGACGGGTTTTGTCATAACTGTTTTCACCAACACAACTAAGTGAATGCCTAATGCCCATTTTCACTAACTCACAGTGACACCTAACTGTAAAATCAATTAAAATGCCCGTTATAAAGAACAGTCAGTGCAAGGGCGGATCCAGGGGGGGGGGGGGGGTCATGAAACATGGTGTATCATTTTTATTCCTCCTTACATTTTGCAACACGCTTGTATTCAAATTTGAAATTCGATGAAAATTTTTATTTATCTTTAACAGCGGGTCCAATCGACCAAAGAAAAGTAATGTCATCCCGCGGTTCCCACCTGAGTGGGATTAATTTACCAACGAGCCCTTTGCGGGTGGCAAAGGGCTCGAAATGTATAAAAAGTATTTAAAAATTCGCGCTCGCTACGCTCGTCTTCCTCCTGCTATTTCACCTCTATCTCGCTTGACACGCTCATCTAACGTCATGCGGTTTCACCCGCGTAGTTCCCGTTCCCGTGGGAATACGGGGATAAAAAGTAGCCTATGTTACTCAGGGTGAATGTAGCTTTCTAATGATGAAAGAATTTTTGAGTTTATTCATAAACACATACAAAAATACAAATATTCCCTCTCTATTTAGTGTATATGTCGAATAAAAAATTAAATTATAACTTTTTGTGACTTGACCACGACTATGTGACCCCCCCCCCCTGGCACCAAAGCTGGATCCGCCCTTGAGTCAGTGACACCTAACTGAATAGCTAATGCCCGTTTCCACCAACATTCAGTGACACCTAACCTTAATAGCTTAAGCCTGTTTTCTCCAACACCATGAGTATTTTTTGTCTAAATATTTAGCCAAGTAGCACAAGTCTATTTCAATGATCCGGAGAGAGAGGAGGAAATACGAAGCCGCTACCATGATTGCTCTGCAGGAGGTGACTCCTGCAGAGGAGAGAGAGGAGGTGGTTGAATGTAAGAGGGATAGAATCAGAGAACCTTCAACCTCACGTCCTAGCCACCGCGGAAGACACCCTGGGTGTCGAGGGTCACGTGTTGACTTCCGGCCACAGTAATGAGCTGGCTGAACCTCGTCTTCGGTCTGTCTTACAACAAGAAACCGTGTCAGCTACGTCGTGTTCCTGTTCCACGCGCGCCTCAAATAAAATATGTCAGCAAAATGGAAGGAGTCCGCAAGGGTCGAAGCTGCTAAATTGTGCGAAGGTAGCTCCTTCGCACAATTTAGCAGCCTCGGCCCTAATGCCCACGGCCTAAATAAAGGTTAAGAAGAAACATGGGTCAGTTTTACTTTTAGTCAGTATGACACTTCCAGTCACTCCCTCCCACTTCGGCCAGAGTGGGAAAGGGGTCACTTTGTGTTATTTGATGATTTCCCATAAGCAAACAAAAAGGTAGCGCAAGTCTTGCGCAAGTCAGACTTGAAAAGATTATATTAATTGAAAAAACTGTTTCATATTTTTACAAACGTGAATCAAGGAATGTAACTTGAACTCTTGAAGAAACGAAACGTCAAGCTGAACCAAAGAGAATCACGGACGACGGAATGTCAAAGTCGGCCGAACGTTTTTCAGTTTGTCATTTCAAAAAAAGTTAAAAATATGTTTAGCCGACCACTTGTTTTATTTATTTTTTAAGTAGTAAATTGGTTTGTAGAAACAATGAGACGAACATATAAGTCTAAGAAAGACACCGGGGGTGTTCTAGAGCGCAGAGACTTGTTACAAAACTTGGACGAAAAGAGCTCGGCGTATGATGCATTTTTCATCCAAAATATCAAACAAACAAAGCGGGAATTATCTTGTATTGGATCTTCCAACGCTCATGGAGTGGCATCAAACCGAGTACGCAAGAGGAAATATGTAAAAAGGGTTGTAAAAGAAGTAGAAACTCCTTGCCGAGAAAGCTTATCCCGGTCGGCCTATTTGACACCAGATAAATCTATTCGCGTGAACAAACCTATGGATCCTTTCGATATGCTGTTAAATTCGTCAAATGCATGTACAGTACAAGTTCAACCCAAGACTGAGTCTGTGACCAGCAAGGTGAATGAGTTTGATAAGCTTGTGCAGAAAAAGTAAGTAAACTTATGCTTTCAAGTAACAATGCGAACTGAACTTTAGCAAAGAAACCTTTGTCATCTACAAAGGTTTCTTTGCAATTTCTACAGTTACAGCAAAATAAATAAAATAACGCCTGTAAAGTAAACCACATCCTGCCAGTTATGTTTAAGTCCCATGTAATAGGGGGAGACCCAATTGACATCAATCAGGCGTAAGTCCAGACCCTATGGCTGCTTGCGAGGAATTCCTGATGTAGGAGCCCAATAACATATTGGCCAACCCGGGATTGGACCTCATGTTCAGCAGTCGTGGTCGCAACCACTAGACCAATGAGCCAGTGTCAGTAAATATCACTAACAATACGGATGTTTCGTGAATAAAAAAAATAGTACCTATTCTAATTCATTATTAGTCCATCTGTTAGATTATCGAAAAATATTGGATATAATATATATTTTTTATTTCATCAAAACAATAAAAATTTAAGAAGATAAAACGCTTCAAAGATTTGAGTGCGGGTCTGTGACGTCACTCACTGCTGAAAAATGCCTTAGAATGTGACGTCACACGAGTTTTCAAAGCACTGTTTCGTCTTCATTGCTTGTTTACGTGAAAAAAGAAAAACAGTCCAATATTGTATGGAAATCTATCTGACGGACTAATTAGATTTTTTTGGTTAACTACCCTATTCTAATAGTGTTACTGTTTCTGCACACACTGAAAGGTAATAAGAGTTGAAATATCTGTGTCAGGCATATAACGCAGGTACAGTAATTTCATTGATGGTTTCAGAGAAAGAAAAACCTATACTAGAAGAAAGCCAGCAAAACCCAAGAAAGTTAACTATTCTAACAGTGACAGTTCTGGTAAGGTTAAAACTTTTATGGTATTAGCAAAAGCACAGCATTATTCTGTTATGCTTTCAAATTAACTTAAATAGTGCCTGTGACTATTATATGGGACCAAAACATGGTCGCACACTATACTAGGATCTAGCAGATCACATGCCCTCGCATGTGATCTAAGACCAGTCATTATGGTGACACTTTGGGGAGGCCTATGTCTTTTGGCTGAAATGACGATTATGATGATGCTTCGTGTAATACCCAAACAGTTAGGCAAGGCAGAGGACAAAAGCCAATGTTAGGCAAGGCAGAGGACAAAAGCCAATGTTTTAAGTGTAGGGAGTAAGCCTAGTTCCATCAACAGGACTCAAATCCAAACTCTGGCTGCTGCATTATAAATTGTAAAAACCTAATAACACTTGCAGCTCCTTTTCTGACATAAAGCTTGAACCCAGGACAGTATCATTGGAAGCTAAAGTATATCTTCTTTCAATTACAGATTCTGAAAAAGAAAATTCAGGCGAAAAAACAAACAGCACAAGAAATACATCAGATATAAAAGCTTACCAACTCCTAATAGAAAACGAAGCCAATACAACTCCAAAAAGGTTCAATGACTCTATCAATAAAATAGTCAACAACTTATCCCTACTACATAAATTAAAACATTCAAATAGTTTCAATGATTCTATAAAAAAACCTTTAGGTTACTATAAACATAGACTGACTAGGAATATACAATCTCCAATTTTACAAAAATCGCCATTATGCAGTACTCCATTCAAAGTTAAATATAGAGGAGAATCTATATTTAAATTTTCACCTATTTCTGTTACAAATGATGATGATAAAAGTCCAAAATATACAACTATAACAGAAGATAATGATGATAGTAACAATAGTATAGTATTCTTAGGTAATAACAAAACAGGAAGTTCTAAAGATTCAAAGGGAAATACTTGGACATCCATTGTAGAAACTGCTCAGATATCTGTAGAACTTATTCCTAATAACAGTATAATCTGTGATAAAAAAGAATTGATGCCTGAAATAGAAATAAATCCTGAAGTAGTCTTCCATAGAAATACTACAATAGAACACAAGGAAAGTACTGATGGAATTGAGAAAAGCAATGCAGCTTCTAATGTTGACTTTAGTCCTTTTCATACCACGGAACTTGAACCATTTTTAGGCTTTTCCAATGACGCTAGTAAAGAAATTGTTACTGAAGGTGTCAGTTTAGACAGAATCTCAGATTTAGATGAAACAATAACTAGAAATGATGTAACTAAAATTGAAGTGGATGAAAAGAGTGGAAATATAGCAGAAGATTGTCCATCCAGTTTGAGTACTCAGACTTGCAATATGAAAAAAGATATTAATACATCAATCGATTCTGAAAATGGTGATAGAGATTCCTTGTATGACACATGCAATAGTGACCAAAGTGAAATTGAAGAAGTAGAAATAATAAAAGAACCTATAGTAAAGATTTGGAGAATGAATGACTCCTCATTCATGAGATATTATGAGAAAATGAATGGTTTTAACTCTGAAAGTGATGAAACTCATGAAAGTCTAAAGGACGAAGAAACAGATGATTCTAATAATAGTTGGAAAGATGAAGAAATCAGTAAAAATAATATGTGTAGAGATGACAAAATAGATAAAAACTATTTAAGTGGAGATGAGAAACAAGTTCCCGAAAATAATATTAGTCAAGAGGATGAAGTTCTTTCTCAAGATGAAGAGTTTGATAGTTTTGAAGACAGCAATGCTTCAAATGAACTAACTTCTGAAAATGGTTCTAGTACTGATCTGAAAGCAGATAGTCATTTATTAGAAAATGAGGCTAGTGAATATATTGATATTGTTTCATCAAACGATGATGATGGAGAATCATATGAAGAAGAGAAATGCGTCAGTTTTGTTACAACAAGAAGGAGGAATGAAGTTACAAATAACTCGATGATGTCTATTTTTAATGACTCCTATGCATCTTCCAGTACTGAATGTGATAAGACTGTGCTTAGCAATAAGAAAGATCCTGATTATGAAATAAATAAAGAAAACATAGATGGAAAGGAAACACTAATAAACTTTAATGAATATAAGCAAATTATTAGTGATGAAGATAAATTAGAATTAAGAAAAGAAATTGATCATCCAGATAAACCCCCACCTAGTTTGCCAAATTGTGAAGAAAAAAAAGAAGACAACAGAATCTCATTTGTAACTACTAGGAACAGCAATATCACTGACCGAAAAAGCTCCATAAGAAACAGGAGGAGTTCTAATAAACCAAGAAGAACTACAGGCTCTCATCGAAAAAGCTGTAGCTTGCTCAGAGAAAGTATGACACAAAGTCCAGATCCGATCAGAAAGACTTACTTCGAGAAGCCGGGGATAATTTTACAGCCTGGTAAGAAATGGGAGAGATCACTGAGTATATTCAGAAGAATGACTATGATTACGGATCATTTTGATCAGTCTGTTCTTGAAGATGAACCCACAGAGAAAAAAGGAAGGAAATATAGGCAAAGTGTAATTGAGACTATGGAAAGACAGGAGTTAAATGGTAAGTTAATTTTTATTATTTTTATCATTGTCTGTCTAGCCATCATTTCAACTAGATTGGGGTCAGTTTCTCATTTTACTGCATGCAGCTTTATACCAATATTTTACATGAAGCAACTGCTAATCTGACTTCACAAACCCAAACCGAACTGGGCAACTAGTGAGTAATTTTGGTGAGATTGGTCTAACAGCGGTACTCGGAGATATTTAATGATTACAGCCGTCACTTTGTAAAGATTTCACATACTTTTGTATGACAAAACTGTCAAAACCTTTATTAAGTGATGGCTTAAGTAATTACTGAAGCTCTCCGAGTGCGGCAGTAAGAGTGTGGTACTTTACAAGTACAGCTTTTATTCTAATTCTTTACCAAATAATATACTAATAATTTAATTATGAACTTATGGCATTTCCTTTCCACATCCTCATGTTGATATTGGAATGTTCACATTTGATTTTATAGTATTTTATCCGAATTAGTTCTTGGAATCGAACCTAGGACTCATGTCCCACATAAATACTCTGTGTTTGAATAACCACAGTGTATTTATCTTTTACATTTCATTGAAAAAAAATATAAATCAATAATACATTCTCTTTGTTCGTAATTCAATAACTGGCACTTCGTGAAATAAAAAAAAATACAAAAAATGGAACAAACTTGACACTTCCATCCAAAGTTTCAGTGTAATGTCAGGTTTGTGATTTTTTTTCATAGAAAACAATGAAATCTTAAAATCATTATACAAAGTATTGAACTATTTCAGGTTCCCTACACAATGAATCAATCAATAGTCGCAGAAGTACCTTTGTATCTAAGCCGAGTCGATCTACAATTAGTATTGTGAAAGTGAGTAAAATAAAAATGGAAAATCAAAGTAGAAAATTGTGGTTTCGACATAATACACACGAATTTCTTTTCAGGATCCTGATATTTCAAGATTGAGTCTATGCAACACAAGTATATTCGATGACTTGAAAGGTAAATAAATTGTTTTATGTGTTTCCTTACAAAAACTGAATTTTCAGTGGGTCCCCTATGTTGTTTCGAACGCCGCTGTTGCGACACACGCTGATGCGAATTTTTTCTCCACTGCCTCACGGGTTCGAAAGCTCATGGACTCGAATGAAATAGCCGCGAAAGACGTTGTTTGAAAAATATTTTCACTGCCTCATACGATCGAATGCTTGTGATTTCGATTTATTTAGTCATAAAGTGCACAGAAAAATATTTAAGCAGTAATTAAATAAAATCAACAAATTCGGTGTCATCATCATTTAATATTATTAGTAACAAAGTAACAATCAAAAATATTAGTACCTCAACTGTACATTTTTTTCTATGAGGAGGTACTTAACACAAAATCTAAAACTGATCTTTATAAAAAATTGTCTAGGTACCTAAGTGGTATTAATTATTAGTGGTATTTTCCAGAAATTAAATTAATGAAATCACAAGCATTCGAGCGTATGAGGCAGTGAAAATGTTTTTCGAAACAGCGTCTTTCGCTACTACTTCATTCGAGTCCATGAGCTTTCGAACCTGTGAGGCAGTGGAAAAATTCGCAACAGCATGTGTCGCTACAGCGGCGTTCGAAACAACATAGGGGATCCATTTTTAGTAACTTAGCCATAGGCCCATAGTTCAAACTCGAGCTTGAAAGCAATAAAGGTACAATTTTGTAGGATCGATTTTGAGCGCAATCAACATCAGGCGGCAATCTCGTAATATACGGGAGAATATTTTTTATATTAATCCATTACATGTTTTACTGTTTCTTTCTAGAGATTGGATTGCCCTTAGCGTTTTAGCGGCATGTTAACAAACATTTTATATTTATGAATCTGGGGGCACGGCAATGCCCCCGCCAAGTGGAGCAATAAAGCGGCATCGGCACGGCCGTATACCCTTTTTCCAAAGAGGACCATAAGTTGACAACACTATGTAGTAGTTTCTGTTGTATTATTATGGTAACACTGAAAATCTCAAATTAAAACTTCTTGACTATCTGTGGCGGTGTGGCCGTTCTGCGCATTTCGTGGAAGAAGACGCTTCGTGTGGTCTTTGTCCATAATAAGTTTATTTTATTTTTATTTGTAACTGTGTTTCAAATTTGATAATAGTTAACTTAATTTTTAATACTATTACAAAGTAATAGTAGACAAACATTTTTTGTAGAGTGACCATTTGTGTTTGAACGGTTTATTAAATAGTTGTGTTTGGTGTCTGCCATTGCGTATCCGTAACGGGATATCAGCTTGGTTCTACGCCCTTTGTTCTAATAAAGTGTTAAATCAGCCAAGTGCATGCATCTTTCCCTGCAATACCAAGGTTAGTTCCAAAATCATGGTGTTTTCAAGCCTTTTGTTTTGTCGTAGTGTGATTCGTTGCGTCAACCAGACGATTACGCACGGAGGGAAAGTACGTTCAAGTACTTCCTACTTTGTCTATAGAATGTCTTTTGCCGTTGAATCGCGAATGACTCGTTGTATTTTTCAGGATTTTTGAACGAGGAGTGTGATGATACGATTATCGAATTATCCAAACTCTCGATCGCTGATCAGACGCACGAGGTCACTGTACTAGACACCTTCCATGATACTTCGAGCCGTATAGCTACAGCAAGGGATTACGTGTTGCGTCGATGCAATCAAACGGACGCGATACTATTTGATGAATGCTATCCGGACACGTGAGTACAATAATGATAAATTTACCCCTCACACAATAATATTTATAAAGAGAACAATACAAAATTGGCGGTTATATAGGTCACTCAAATACAAGATGGTGGAATTGTTATTAAACATCTGCCCTGTGGGTAGGTAGGCGTCGAGAAAAATAACTTGTGTGAATGACTGTGTCCTACATTTTAAAACATTCATATTCAATGACATACCGCAATGAATGTATCTAATTTAAACTGTGTTAATTTGTCCGTAACACAATTTAATGTCATTGGAAGTAATGTCTGAGGTTGTAGCAAAAAGTGTTTTATTTAATCATAACTGTCTCAGATGAGTGATTTAAGAGTTGAGTAGAATAAAAGAAGTATTTATATAGTTGCTTTTATTTTGTCCAAGATAATGGTACTTACAAAATAGAATGTTGACATGAAAACCAGAAAACTCAACATTATTTTGATTCTGAACTCTCAATAATTTGATTTGATTTGATTCCCAAAGAAATGAACCTACAACATTATACAGAACATGAACCAAATGAGTCACAGAGTGAATGTCTTTTCAATTGACCTTTCCAAGGTACACTAGGGTACATTGTCCTTTACATTTCACATGTTTGCTTCATTTATCTACTACATATACCAACTTACTACAGTTTGTTATTGTTTGTTCATTATTACAAACTGCGAAGTAAGTGTGAAGGATGTTTTTTGTTTTACCTCCAAAGAGGAAAGACAAACGAGTATTTTTACATGGCCAGGGTTAATCCATGTGTATTTTTGGATGTTCGTCAAATATTTGCAATTTAATTATTGTTAATCTTCAAGGATAAAAATCTTATTGCCTTAATTTTATTATAAAGATTTCTTTAACTAATTTTATACTTCTATGCTGTCTTATTCTATGAAAATGGGAGGTAAGATTTGTTTATTGACGTTTTTATAAATCTGTATACAAATTTAACAAAGGTTTATATGAAATTCATTTTCCATCACAATGCATGACATTATTATCAAGTTTTAGTCATAGGCATGAACAGTATCCTCAATGAGTCAGATATTGCATTAGTCAATATGTAAACCTAAACTATAATGAGTCGGCTAACCTATTTTCATTATCTCTAACAAGTATCAACTTTCATGTACCCTTCAGCATTTAAAAAAAAATATTTACTTAGCATGTTTTGTCCTGGGATATAAGCACTGTGTACTTCCTCTCGCCAATCAGCGATAAAGCCATCTAAGGCACCCCACCATCTTCTCCTTAGTCAGCTACAACCCCAACTAGCTGTGTCAGGGCTCCAGTTTTGCGATATTCAGGCCCAGTCTCATTTCAGTCTCGCATGTAACTCCTTCAACATGCAATTGAACAACTCATTTTCATTGAAAACTCAATAAGCCTGTTCTGATTCAAGGTTTTAAGTGTCACAAAACATAACCTTGCCAATAATTTAACATTGAACATCATATCATGTTCAATTTACCAATAACATACACCAAGAATAAATTGTAAACAGATTGTCTGAATCATACTCAACTTGTTTATACAATGCAAGGAGTGAAAGTTGAAGATATCTTTGAATAAAATGTGGTCAAATCTTTATAAAAGAAACCACAGACTAGGAATTTAAATGAGAGAGTATGAGTGTGTGTATGAAATGTAGATTTTATTTATTTGTAGCTTTAATGACTTAGGTACCGCTTATATTGTGCTTAGTAATAATATAGCTACCATCTTGATTTTCTGTGTCACATAGTAACTGAGAGTTTCATAATGTAACTGATGTAACAAATAGTTTAGGCATGAATATCACTGTTGCAGTATTGATAATTTAATGCCATATTAACACTGATAAAATTTTGCAAGCACTGTTACTATGCAAAAGCACTGTTACTATCCTCTTGTATACTCAGCAGGATAAATATGTGTCCAAACAATGTTTAGGAGCATTTTTCGCCTACTGTATTGATTTCATTTTGATGTTACGTAATAAGCTAATATTTTAGAACCCATATTATCATAAAGTAGGTCATATCTCTAAGTTGCCATCAACACAAAAAATTGGCAATAGTGCCCTTTGCCATTGCAAAGGGCACTATTGCCAATTTTTTGTGTTGTGGACAGTTATGGTATTGCATCAAACATCACTTTTTAGAACTTTGATGCATTAAAATCTGTTAATTAGGTTGTGGAGGTCAGATAGGCAGTTAATCCATGTAAAATACTGATATTCAGCTGCACCCAGTCAGACTGAAAGTCTAGGCAGCTGATGATGGATTAAAATCACAAAGGGTATTTGTGTAGGCTAGTTTCATGAGCATGAGGCCTGTTGCTTTAATTCTATCACAGAAATCAAAGAGTTTTATACAATTATTTATGAAGTAGCTAGGTGGGCTTCATTACTTCATATGTCTCCTTTTACAAAAGGGGCTGCTATCAGTATCACACTATCACCTTTATTGTTTAAATAAACACACCTAAGGTTTCATCTTAATCTAATCAGGAAATATGAGTGTGTTCTGTTTCATTTGTTTACATAAGACAATGCTTATCAACTAGCACAGTGCAAATGGCAATGGGTGTTCTAGTTCTAGTAACATTTAAAGTGATATTTAGCTTCACATTTTAGATTCAGTATTGCTTGTTTAAATGTTTATAGACTTATTGCAATATTTGTGTGTAGATCTTCAATACCACCATTTTTATTTAGTACACAGATATGCTTGACTTGTTTGAACAATATTGTTAAATAATCATGAACTAAAAAGGAGTGTTAGTTTGAAGCCTTTGTCTGTCTGTGGCATTGTAGCTACTAAAATATGTAGCGATTTCAATGCTGCTTTAGTTATTGATGAAAACTGATATAAGGCAGAGGGTATAAAAAAAAAACAGTCAGTAATGCCCACAATATACACGCTTTTCTTATACAAACCAGTAACCACACCTATAGACGTGGAATCTTCTTGACCCCAACAGAAAAAGCTTTATATCCATACAATAAAAGCAAAAAAGACTACCTACATTCGTCTTGTTTCGTTTCAAACGACACGATTCGACACCGCGCCTAAATATTTTTCGCATAGAAAGAGCTTGACAGGATCAATAAAATAGAATGATTCCGACAAAAAAAAAAAAACTATTTAGTCTGTCAGTTAGATTATCGAAAAGTATTGGATACGTGTTTGTTGTTTTATCAAATTAATAAAAATTGACGAAGATAAAACGCGTCAGAGATCATGAGTGGCCTGAGTGGGGTCTTTTGGACGTCAGTGGCCGGTAAAAATGTACTGCAATGTGACGTCACACTAGTTTTCGAAAGATTCCGATCGTGTTCATTATTTGTTTACGTGAAAAAAGAAAAAAACGTGTCCAATATTTTTTAGAAGTTTTCTTTTGGCAACTACCCTATTCCACGTCTATAAGTGTAGCTGTAGACAGTTCCTATAAGTCCAGCATATCTGGCAAGCTAGCTTCTAAATACCGGTGTCTATAACAATGTCCCTTTCTATAGGTTGTTGAAGAACTGCCACAAAATCGGCGAAGGGGTGTACGGCGAAGTGTTTCTGTGGCGCGCCAGAGATGGTCGGGCTCGCGTACTGAAGATAGTGCCCATCGCCGGCACACTCAAGGTCAATGGGGAGAGTCAGAAGGACTTCCACGAGATCATATCGGAAATTGTGATTGCTATGTAAGTATATACTGTTCGCTATGTGGATTGGTATGCTGAGGAACATGTGCTGTCACTTCTATTTCAGATAAAGCACTAAGGAGTAGCGTAGGACCAACATTTTGGAGAACAGACTTGGTGTAATTTTTGACGTTAATTTCCAGCCTCATTTGATTTTGAATTGTAATAAAAGCTCTATTGGCTGGTCTGTAATCCCATGAAACAGCACACTCGTCCAGAGAGATCGACTACGTAATGGTTTATGTTATTTTTACGCTTACGTTATTATAACGCTAAAATCTTGGAATTTACTTGGCTAGAAAGCCGTGATAAAACTGATAAGGAAAAAAGTCGCTAGACGATATTTACCCAGTAGTTTATGCTAAAGAGAACATAGATATCTAACAAACACTCCACTTCGAAATCTAGTTCAAAGTAGGTACTAGAAACTGGGTCACGCAGACTGGAAAGCCATAACTTTTAATAGGACGTTAGATTTATGGAGTTCGACATTCAAAATCGTCTCTTTTGTGTAGCTTCTTCTGCCAAAAAAACCACTGTGACCTTTGTCATAACAGCTTGTTAAAGTAATTCATATTTATGACCGGCACACTAAACATCCAGACCTTGCAACCTCCCTAACCGGGTATTGTATGGACATTTGGCACTCAAACCAAGGTTCTCACCGACTACGCCGAATAAGGGTGACGCGGTCCCATTTCGTGTTATTTGAATTCAGGTTTCGAGTTCAATGTCAACGTACAACGGAACGGATTTTGGTATAATTTTTACGAATACAAGATTCGTTCAGTCGCAAAAAGTAATATTGGTGAGACAAGACCACTTTCACTTTCAAAATTTTGACCGTCTTTTCGACGGAATTGGATATTGCGGCGTAATGATTATGTAACCGTTAGTCCGAAAGTCTGATTACCAGGGGACTTACTGTGAGTTGTCGTGTTCTCCAGTCATTGGGGTTTGAGTGTCAGATAAGCAAGCAAGTTTCAAGTAAAATACTGGTATTCAGCTCCATCCGGTTACACGGGAAACCGACCCCAACACAATTTGGAAATAAATAGCCAGATTGCTTTATTCATTACGAAACCATTTCACAATCTTTGCTGGCTAATAACTGAGTAATATTAGGAGATTTAAATTATCCAATAAACTGTGAAATAAGCTTATCTAGTCAGCCGACTATTTATGTAATCTATTGCTATCATGAATTGATAATTTTCGATGATAATTATCAAACGTCCTTGTCTGTTTATTTCGCGCAAACATGAATTTAGATATCAATCATAAAAGTTTGTGTACTATCCCAGACATATTTGTATAATTAACTGATAATATTTCTATGTCTGTCTAATTATGTAAAATTTATTACAGTATCACTCTACATCGCTGCACTAATTTATGAAGGTCAATTTATCAGTTTCATTAGCTGACTTGGAAACTAGCAGCATATTAATGCCAAACAATTATGAGCCTTAACGTATCGTGTAGCGAAATGCTGAAGTGAACTATTACAGGCTATAAGCATGATTTATGCCAAGCAAATATCAACCTAAAAACATCGTGTTTTCAAGTGCAGAAGTAACCCATTTTCCTTGAAAACAAAACACTGTTTGCAGCTAATCTGTTCTCCGCGATCTTGAGCGAAACGGGTCACTTCCGTAAGCAAACGCTTAGTTAGCAAGCGCGTTTATATAACGTTCGTTTCTTCTGCTCCTTGTATACTTAGTGATTTATTGTATTTTATTTACTGACTGTGTCTGACTGCCTTGTCTGTCTAGTGGTCATAAGCGCTACCGATGAGCAAAGCTTCTGAGTCCAAATCCCAAGTCGGGCAGAGTTTCAATTCGGAATTCTCAGAAGCAGCCCCGAGACCGGGATTGTGTCCGGTTGATGTCAATAAATTCGCTCACTACAACTTTAGTACTACAGATTTTTCTTTGCTTAAACCTCTGGTGTAATGTATTTTAACAATATAATTGTTGTCCTTACAAGTTCGGTTGTTTAGGATAAAAAAATTACATAACGCCTTTACGAAGTATAATTTTCCACAAAGCTTTTCTTGGGGCATGAAAATCGCGTAACGAACTTTAAAAGGTCTTCAGAAAACATTCATGTGTTCAAACAGCCTTTGTTACGTAAATCCTAAGAAAATAAATAAAAACCAAAATAGCCCTCTCCATAAATGTGGGTTTATTTATAGGCACATTGTGACATTCTAACAATCGTTCAGTCGAAAAACGGAGTTTTTACCAATGTTTTCTTCTACAGGGAATTGAGCGCACTACGCGCTCCCATAGCCGACATTAATCGCCACTTTGATGAAGGGAAGGACGTCGAGGCGCTGGATCTACATGCTGTACAAAATGCAACTGATATTTTCAATGAGGTTAGTAAACATACCATAATAATATCATCAGCTTATAAGAAAAGTTAGAGGCCCTTGAGCGGCACAAAACTCTGACACTAACTGCGCTACTCAGAGATATTTAATGATTACTTGACATACTTTTTTATGACAAAACTGTCAAAACCCTTACTTTGTGATGGCCTAAGTCATCATTAAAGCTCTCTGAGTGCAGCAGTAAGTTAGGAACTAACCACACAATGAAGAAGATCAGCCTTTAGAAAACCAAAGCTCGACAATAAAAAGGAAACAATAGAATATGGTAGATATAGCAAGCAGGTCACATTGGTAAAAAAGCCAGTACAGATTGGCATCCCATTTTATTGGAACCCTGTATCGACTACACGAGGACAGATCAAGGTCCACTGTTGAACTAAACCAATATTTAACTTATTTCAAGTTGTTATAATCATTTTAGGATTCACACAAAGACTACTAGCTTCTACCACACAAAGGTCTATCCAATCAAACGCAATTCAACTTGTATCTTCGGCAATTCTCATTTAACTTTTCCCACTCACAACAAACTATGTACTATCTATTCGTATATTGTAAGTTTGAAGGTTCTATGTTATGTCCGCAGTCCACACCGCAATCGATACTCGAGTCCTTGACACTAGAGAGAAGAAGGTTTTAGTCGGTAGGGAAGGTCACACTGACGTAACCCGAGGATTGTGTAACCTTAGTTTTCTCCGAACTGGAGGGTGGGTTGTATCCATGACCGATTTTCGAAGAATATATCGCTTTTAAGATACTATTTTGTGACGACTAGATGGAAAGTAGCTTAATAGTTAGATATACGCCATTGACAATTCACCCTCCCGTAGTGAGTTATTGGGCGCCAGAGGGGTAGTAGCTACGCGATTTGAGAGTAACGATTACGTAAAAAAAAACCATATAAATAATTAAGATAGTTATTGGCAAAAATAAGCCTAAAATAATAATGTATATGGCATGACTTTATTACACTAATATTATAAAGGCGAAAGTTTGTGAGTGTGTATGTTTGTTACTTCTTCACGTAAAAACTATTGAACGGATTTGGATAATATTTGGTACACATATAGTTTATAACCTGGATTAACACATAGGATAGTTTTTATCCCGATTTTATCTTCCCGTGGGATAATTTTCGAGTTGTAGCGGGTGAAGCCGCTGGCAACAGCTAGTATAATATATTGAAGGCAATAAAAATATCCTATGATTGATGGTTTAGGAGAAAAATGGGAGTTAGTTACAAAAACAGAGGCTACTTTGCATACTTATTCATGATGTTAAAATTAATTTTTTTGAAGCCCTCAAGACATGCTCTAGTCTAGATTGTGCAGAATAATATATTATATTTAAAAAAAATACGCTTGTGGTTGCGGAAAAAATGGTTCTAATACTAATGTATCCTAAAAAAGTCAATTCACGTATATATCCATGCCTTAATGTTTTCAACAACATTGACATCCAAGCTATAACCAAGATTCAAGAGTAATTTTGTTTTACTGAATGAATCTAACATCTAACACGCGAATAATTAGGTCTTACATCACACAATCCTCTATTCAAACTCTTTAGTTAGTTCATAAGTGCACTCAATGACGTAACCTCTGCGAAAAATGATACGCGACACAATGGGCACTTACGTAATGTTATTGTGTCCGAGATGCGAATTATTGGAAACTGATAAATATGACGCGACCCGACTTAATTGCTTGGTAACAGAATTTGATGCATTGTTACTCCCCATTATGAGATAGACGTAGGCCCGCGTGTTGAGTGACGGTCCACTCCTTCGTAGACTTGTCTCAGTGAGAAGACGCAAGACTTCTTTAAGATAAAATATACGTGCTTAGATAACTTCATGATAAAGACTGATAAAAATCACGTACGAAAACATCTCGATCCCAAATTATCGATAGGTCAAACAAATATATTTGCTCATTAGAATGAACTGTCTCGGAAAACAGGCGCCGTCACAAATCGATCGATTTAGGTCAAATTAGTCAACTTATTTAACCTCAATCGTCAGACTTGGAAAGGTTACGAGTACGAATTTCTCTATTCAATTTCCTCTAATGACTAACAGGCAGCTTGAACATTTTCTTGTATATCTAGACTAACGCCACTGCTTCGCAGTTCACACGGTTTTACGTCTTGACAAAACATTGAGATTTTTTATTGTATGCTAGTTTGATATTAATGTATTATCTTCTTGTACCTTCCGGGATTAATTATTCTCAAAATTATTGTGAGAAACGTAGAAAAATCTGTTGCGCAGTTTACAAAAACAACACGGTCTTACAGATACGATTCAAAACGCGACTACAGATTATAATATGCTATCGATCAATACATTAGCGTTCCCACTGAAGGTGAAATGAAAAACAACCCAGTATATTGCCTACCACGTGTAATACATGATAATATGTGGCGTTGTACTATTGATAGTATGAGCAGAGGGAAAATATTGCAGGCGCTAATTGAACCGTCGCCGTATCTTATTATTTGACGACTGACGTGTGTACATTGATGTCATGAACCAGCCATGCCCCCGGGTTTCTGAGAATAATACATAGGTATTAAACAACAGGGAAAATATTGCGTTATATATGTAGCTGTGTATTTTCCTGGGAATTGTTTGTTTTCCCTCTCGTTTAATTCTCTATTATCAGGGGGATATCTATTCTCAACACATCTTGGATGTTCCTAGCTAGAGTTAACCACAGTTTCCTAGTCTCTAATTTACCGTTGTCATTTGTTTTCTAAATTGATATATAAATGCAGGCACAGGAAATGTAGCTTTATACTGCATGTCAAGAAAAGTCGACCTCTTCAACAGTAATCTGCAATTTAATAAATCACATACTAGATTTAATTTGTTAATCATTTTATGCACGTTTTGGCAATGACAACGTCTTTAGGCATTGTTGATCGTTCGTAAATATAATCAGTATTCAAGTCTAACGATCCAAAATTTTCGGAATCCTATCAGCATTCCAAGCATTCTTGAAATTCCGAGACAAAACTGATATCCGCCTGGTATCTCAAACATGATAGTTATCCACTTCACAAAATGATAAAAGGGACTTGGTCGACTCACCTTTTAGAATTCAATTCTGTGTCCTTTCTCAATTTTGTTCACGGTATGTGGGATCTTTCTACCTGTTTAAAGGCGGGGGCCCTTTCTCGATTCATCCAAATAATAACTACAGAAATATTTTACCTGCGCCACGTCGACTTACGTCATCTTTGCCCTTTCAGCTAATTATGTTACAAATTGAAGTAGGCGGGTTATTCATCATGTTTTTTATCCGCCAAGAATAGTCTAGTAATTTTGTTTTACTAAAGAAATATACTCTATCTATGTTGGCATGATAAATAGTAAAAAACCAACAGAGTACAACGTATTATTTAATCTTTCATCACGTTTGTCGATAAGCTTAGAAACTACAACGTTTATGCATGCAATGTTTCTACTTTATATGCTGTTGCTATGCGGAATTCTTGTACGAATCATGATCATATTCCTTAAACGATTTAGTAACATTGTAATTCATTTATTAATTAGCAACCTTATCCTTACGGACAAAGGACATTTATTGATAATTACAACATAATGGCGCATTTGTCATAGATGCATTTAGCAGTACGCATAAACTAATAGCCATACGAAATGAGGCCATTACGGTACGCGTCACTGAACGCTTCTAGGAAAATGAATCACCGTTTCCACGGTACGGCAGAGAACACGTAAAATTTTACTTTCGTACAAAAATGTGTGAATCATTGTATTAACGAAAACGAACAGCGTTTTGTTTGTTTGATAAAATAACTAGGCTACACTGTTATCAAAACAAGACATGCCTATCTCCTTGCCACAGCTGGCATATAATTTGCGTTGGTTATTACCAATCATAAATAATTACGATTAAAATGTCGGAATTTATGTCTTTCTTTTACAATTACTCATTGTTGTCGTTTCATTCATCATTTGTGTGCGGTACGTAATCCTTTGATGGACTCTTTATCATTATGTGTTGTATGAATGTGCAATTTGGTCTTATCTCTTGACAGATTTTTAAAGGTCATTAAAACGATTATTTTAGTCATCTTGATTTTTTTAGTTTTGAAGCTTTGTAGAACCATTCTTGTTTGAATTTAAAGGCCATTTTATGATAACGCTGACCTTTGATACCGCCAATCGATAGTCTCTCAAACGGAGGATAGAATAGTCCTTAGATGCAATGAAATACTCAGTACATACTGCAGTTACATAAGTCATTCATTAATCATTATACAAGAAACAACATCATTTCCATTTTCCTATCAGTTCGCATCTACTGATATTTTACCTCTATACAGGATATCTATTTAAAAATTCCTCATGGCAACAGGTTGCAACAGTTGCAAGATGGCACATGCCACACTTTCATATCTCTAAACACGATAAAACGACAAATGCGAGCAGCTGCTGCATATTTTTTATTGTGGCAAGTGGTCTTTAAAGTTTATTGGCTGCCATCGGCCATTGCCTTTGCATTTAATGAATGACGGGTTTTTAATTCTACGCTTTGCGTTTGACTGCTGGGGGCTGAAAGACGCTTATTTTTGAGAAACCATATTCATTTTAAAGAGCTGTGGATATAATTAAAAATTAATAATTTATATATAATTTTCTAATAACGTAGGTACACTGTTGTGAAAAAATATTTTAGCTTCCGAAATCGGGGACTTTTGTTTGCTTGATTCAATATATTTTCCACAGACTTGTTGTATTTCGTCATGGAAATCCCAGATTTCTCGTAGGAATTGCCAGAGAAAGAAAATGAGCTAGAATCGTATATTTATAAACGTAGCTCATTTTACAGCTTCCTGTTATTTGTTGATATGATCATTTCAGTAGCTGATTTTAAAATTAAACGTATGTTTGTTGAAATGTATGAAATGCAGAAGTATTTTTGTGAAATGTAAAAGACGTTAAGTCTTGACAGCTCTTCTTAAAATTAGACTGACTCGCGGACAATAATTCGAGATAAGTTATCTTGTGACTCGAGACCACCCAGGGATATAACGTGTCACTTATATCGGGACGTACTGGTATATTATTTATTTGAACTTTATGTACAAGGAAAATAACCTTACGAAGACATTTTCTACCAGTGTCTACCTTGTAATGTATCTTGTATCGTCTAAAATAAATGCTGTGTCCAAGATTTTTCAAAAGCATAGTGACATTGGGGCTGAGTGGTGCACCCAAATTAGCGTTTATCGACATTTGTGGACTACTCTTATTGTGTTCCAAGGGTGAAGTCAAATGTGGTGCTTGCTGTTCCACAATATCGTGGCCTGCTGGCCATGATCCTTGCACACTACAGGAATTGATGGAGTGTAGTGATATTACGCCAAATTCGTAGCAATCTTCTGGGGCAACCGGAGCACTGTAGCATTTTGACGTATGCTGTTGCTATGGCAATCTCTTTTGTATGAGCCTCCAGCCTCTAAATAAACGAAATATCCTCTTTTACTTAGGTACTAGCAGTAAGGTGCGTATACGGTAGCTACCCAGCTCGCTTGCTCGATCTGTGGGACTTGTATGACGAGTGCAAAGGCTCGGAGAACGATAACCCGGCGATATTACCAGCTGAGCAGCAGTTCATAGTTTTGGAGCTCGCCAACGCGGGCCAGGACTTGGAGAGCTATCAGTTCAATAACGCGGAACAGGCGTATGCCTTGTTTATGCAGGTATGTTGATTTAAGTTTTGTTTTTTTTTTACCTTTAATGTTTTTTTTATCTTGTGGCATGTTTTTTTATTTTGTTGTGTGTTTATTTGCTAGTCGACCAAGATTCCTATTCGGCCGTCCTGAAGTCCACTTTCGTTCAATTTTAAAATACCTTCCAATATTTCCGTAATATCAGTTGTAACCGCTGACTAAGTAACTTGGTCGTATAGTAAACATAAATTGTGTAAAAAATATTGATGTGAATGTATTTGAGTTGCAAATTTTTTCTGAGTACCATTTGTGATTAAAAGTTAAGTGCATTTTTTTGTTGTTGACATCATAGAAACCGACTTTCATGAAATGATTGATGGTCTTATAAAAAGAAAGTCGCCTTCGCTTTCGTACATTAGCGAAACATTTATTTGATGTTGCAATCTCAAAAAAGTATAATAATGAGAATTGCAATTACATGTTTTAATGGCTTCTTTACGTAACAACCTCCATTGAACGAGTTTTCTTTTATCTAAGACTTGTTTCACACATTCGGGTCGACTTGATTTGGCATTGCCACCCAGGATGTGCTGAATCAAGCCGAATCTAAAACATGTGTAGCACCCGAAGTAATCAAATCTATTTTTTGTCTCGTTACCCTCTAAATACACACCTTTATATAACTATTCAGCTGTAATGTAACAGTCCGAGATTCAATTTTGCACAGAAGCAAGAGAATCTTAAACTGTTATAGTACAGGCGAATGCTCCCGTTGAGGGAGCGCCTTAAAATGCTTGGATGATGGTTCGGTAAACCTATAAAGTACAAGAGCCATGCCATAACCCAATTTGATGTTTAATTTTGTTTTTTTTCCTGTGTTTTTTTTTCAGCAGCTCTCTCTCACCTGCATGCAACAGCCATCGCGGAAGATAAGCGATATTCTAGTATCAAGTTGATCAACGTATCTTGACTAGATTATCACTTATCCTCTGAGGTCGCTTTCGCGCGCTTTTCATGTTACCAGTGTGTGGATTCTTTTTTTTAACCTGTTTTTTTTTTTATTTTTGTGTTTTGTAGCATGTTTTTTTTTTGCATATTTTCTGTTGTTGTATGATCGTAGATAACTGTAATTTTTAGGTTGTTTAGACTCAAATGTGTTTTTTATGTGACTTTGTTTTTATTGTTGTTCAATACAAATTGATTCAAATATTTTTTTTTATTTGTTACTTACTTATTATTTGTATTATCAGGTTGCGTATGGTCTGGCAGTTGCTGAGGAGGCGTTCCAGTTCGAGCACAGAGATTTACATTGGGGCAATGTTCTGATCGCACCTACTGAGCAGAAGGTATGTTGAAAATATCATGTACTAGGATCACAGTAAAAAATAACATAACACAGTACATACAAATCATGCCTGTAATTCCAGAGGGTTTAGGCAAAGCCGTACCCATTAATACACCCAGATGTCGCCAAACTCTCATCTACACTAATATTATAAAGAGGAAAGATTTGTTTGTTTCTTGTAACGAATAGGCTCCGAAACTACTGGACCGATTTGAAAATTTCTTTCACCGTTGGGAAGCTACACTATCCCTAGGTGAAAGTAGCCTATAGGCTACTTTTTATCCCTGTATTCCCACGGGAACTACTCTGGTGAAACCGCGTGAAATATTATAGTGGTCTAGCCTATTGCCATCAGCCGGGATCCAGATTCCGTGATTGAAGAAATCCCTGATGGAAAAACCCAATAACACAACAACAAATAAATGGGATCATATCGTAGTATATTTAAAAAATAAATAATATTACTGCCAGTTGTTTCACTTCCACGGTACCTTGGTGAAATCTTACAAGAAAGTCGTAAAAGTAATTCATTGTAAACTCGTGACGATCGACGTAGCAAACCTGCTAATCAAAGCATTGATTTGAAAATTGCTCGAAATTTTCTTGTGACAGTGAAAACAAAACCACTAAAGCGAGAAGTTGGACGCTATCCATGATGACGCCACCATTGTCTGTCTGTGTATACGATCGCGATGGCGCGCATTCTGGCGAGACGGCTCAGTTAGTGCCATCGACAGGCCCACTAATGTGACGCTGTCACGGCTACCAATATTGTCTTGTGTGTGTATCTGATGTTTTAGCTTGTATGCCGAGATAAGTGGAGTAAGAAAGACGTATATCCCCACTTAGGCCCGGTTAGACAGTAAAGCTAAACTGTCGCAATAAACTTTTTAAGGAGGCCGGGGGGCAAGTAGTATGTCAGAATCGCAGATAGCGTTCTGTAATTTTTGCTAACACAAAAAAACAGGGAAAAGGCTTAAGTTTGTACAAGAATGGTCACATCTTTTTGACAGTGATAATGATGCTTGAAATTTTTTTAGTCTATACATCGTCGTCATTCTCTTGCCCTAATCACAATTTAACCTAAACAAACTCATTTAATAAGTTATGTTGCAAATTGGACCTTAGTCGATGATGATAACTCCGTTTGTACAGTCAACAGCTTAAGTAGCTTAACATTTCCTATTTTATATAATTGTATGTACAGAACTCCAGCTATATTTTTTAATTTTTTTGAAGATTATTCAATAAAATATTCCTAACTCGTCAATAACTTGTTAATAACGTATTATTTTTACAAAGTTTTTTGTTTAAAACCTGCTTTGAAACTTTAATTAGTGTTCATCTACTTCTGCTGCTGATTGTACCACCCACCTGTCGTAAGCAAAATAAGTATTAATTAATGTTATGAAAATTAAAGTAAATCATACCTATTAATATATATTATGTAACTATTGCGCAATGTTTCATTAGTCAAAACAGCTGTATTCATAAGTCAAAACAGGCTGTTCAAAACTGTGCAAAATTTATTAAATCAAATGATTAGATGCTAGTAAGAGTTGGCAAGACATATAATATAAATGATCATTATCATCCTCTGGAGATTGTCTACTCTCTTCTTTCCGCTTGCCTGTGCCAAATTTTCCATACGGAATTTACTTCTATTCAATTATAATTCTTGAATACTTTCACTAATGTGTAGTTGCATCTAGCCTAGCTATTTTGTAGATCACAAATAACAAACATTCTCTGACGCATATGAGGAAATCTAAAATAAAATAGTTTTAATTTTATTACATAGATGGTTTTTTACAATTTGGATTTTCCTGTGTCGACATTGTTTAATTATACTATCACACCAAACGGACGCCAGATATTATTGCCAAGAATGTAAATATACTGTCTAGAAGAAAACAACAGTCTGATTTCCCTCGGCAACCGGCTTTAACACACGTTCGCCCGAAAAAGAAAAAAAAACATCCTCGTTCGAATTACAAATTACGCGCCGAAATGAAAAAAAAATAACCATATTCGAATTACAAATCACGCGCCACAACAGCTGCACTGCGTAACATAAATTGTATAACCGCCATTGTGTACTTTGAACCCAAAGTAATTTCTAAAACAGTCCTAACCTTGTCGAAAGACCAATCACCCCATAAGGTGGATGACTTTGCGGACAAATGTCTCGTCTACTCGAGGTAACGTCCTGGGGTGACGGGTCAACGAACTCTGCAAGATAGCCCGGGCGAAATTGTTATCGATAAGACTATTTAATTTGTATAAATTATTTGACGACCAAATAGAGAACAATACTGGTACTGTCTGTAAGATAACTTCTTGGTTGAAATGTTACTGCGTTTATAAAAACAATTAAAAATAAGAGGCTGGGGTAGGCAGTCTTATTTCCAGTGTTTAATTTTGGTTATAGTTCTGGCAGCGTTATTTTATTATTCAAAATCTTATGTAAAATAAAATAGAAACAAAACATTAATAAAGTAAGAAGGTTACATTAAATTGATTAGTAGCAAAATCGTCTTGAAAAATTATTAAAAGTAAATAATAATTTATCACTTCTGCTGACACAATTTATCGTAAGTCCAGATATATGTAAGGCATAACCTTGCGCCGTTGTTATTGTTTTAATAAACACTAAACATTATGCAGAGAAATTATGCGACAGATTTAATGCAAATGATTTCAGCCACGATTTGATTATCTGCATCATCGCCCGCCTAGCATTTTATCGCCGATTATTATCTGCATGTTGCGAATTATTTCTTTAAATCAATAAACACCAAAACAGTATAAAATAATATAGATAATTCAAATTGCAATCAAAATGTACGATCCTGTCTTATCACATATTGATAACCTTGACTAAGACCTATATTCTAGAAGGACGTATTGTCACTGTTTCGAAACATGCTTCGTATTAAGATTAGCATGAAAATTTTCATTGGTTTAAACCGAAACTCGTCCCTACATACCTGAAAACAAAATATTTTCTTTGCATTGAACTCTTCGCGGCTCAATACAACTAACAGATGCAGACGATTTTGGCGCAATCTCCTAGAGATCCGACCTCTGAAACTGTAGGCCCTAAGGTTTTACAAGTTCAAGTACTAACCTCGAATACAAGGTTATTTTGCTTAACATTTGAGGGTCGAAAGGATATGATTAATATATTTATCCTTAATCACTGGCAGAAGTGATTAAATTATTTATTAGATAGCATAGAACTGACTGCCGCTAATACAAGAATAGGTTAGTTAACAAATCTAATTAGTGCTTTGAAAACTCGTGTGACGTCATTTTCTAAGCCATTAGTATGACATTCTTTACCGGTGAGTGACGTCACAACCCCCCACTCAAAACTTTGACGCGTTTTATCTTCGTCAATTTTTATTGATTTGATAAAACAAAAAATACGTATCCAATATTTTTCGATAATCTAACAGATGGACTAATTAGAATCACATTTTTTTTAAGTCAGTAAACATCCCTATTATTGAGAAACATTACAAGACAAACACTAAAGCAGGAATTATCCTACAGCTATACATACACATATAACATAACATCACGCCTGTAATCTCCGAAGGGTTAGGCAGAGGTGTACCTAATAGTACACCCACATTACGCCAGTTAAATTGTGTGGCCCTAGAATTGAACTACTAGTTTGGCGCTTTCGGTAGCGTCCAACAGTTCCTGTAGTGAACAATTAACAGGACACGATATTAACTACCATATAGCCATCTACATTCACACTCAACATGTATAAACACATAAAAATAAAGAAACTAACATTGAATCTTCTTCCGCAGTATTCAACGTTCGTCCTCCGCGGACGCTCTCACAGAGTCCCGCGCTGCGGGGTCGCGGCCACGATCATCGACTACTCGTTGTCTCGCGTGTCACTACCGCTGGCTGGCGGCGAGTGCGCGGCGCTGTACAACGACCTCGCCACTGACGAGTCCCTGTTTGAAGCCGTCGGGGACTATCAGTTCGAGGTGTACCGCCTCATGAGAGACAAGTTGGGGTAAGGATCTGCTTTTATTAGTCCACCTTAGGGTTCTTGCGTAAGGTACAAATCCCCCAGTACAGGCAAATCGAGACCGTAAAACTTGCATCTTCAAGCTATTACCGGCGAGAGTGCAGTTATACTGATCATTAAACTGAAGCAATGGCAGAGGCCTTTGAGCCCAGGTTATACGCACACGATAAAGAAGAAATAAAGAGTGTGAAAATTTGAGAGCCATACTACTATCTTCGCAGTAAACCTGCTTGTGGACATGGCGCCTAAAATCATCTACTCTTAAATCCCCTGTGAAATTGTCAAACCAATGTATCAACCAATTAATTTGTAAACACCTGGTGTCATCTTGAGAGCGAATGATCTGGCTGGCCTGCTGCATAACTTCCTAGACATTAACAACAGTCGTTTTGCTAAGTAGGCAACAGTTGCAATACGATTCTCTCGACCCAGACACCTGCCACTGATATCTGGCACTTTGCCAACCAGACGATTTTCAATTTACAGTAAAGTGGTCCACATTTTGATGCTCAAAACAGTAATGAAAAAGGACATTCACAAATACATGTACTTGACGCCAATCTCGCTAAGGTCGTTCGATGTCTGGGGAATGCCCCCTAGTGGCCATATTATGTACCTCCCCGTATTCCCCCCACAAAGCAATGCTCTGATAGCTATGAATAAAACATACCTATTATAGCACAAGCCACGTGTAGCTAAGAACTAATGAGATGCGTCACACAAATGACGCAGGGAATGTTTAACTAACATCTGATAATATTGACTAGAAATCTTTGCACCCGACATATATTTGCAGATGTGCCTTACATTAATATTTGTATAATGGGATTGTTATATTAATGCTCTACTATCAAAATAAACGCCTGTTTCCCATTAATGTCTAAATATTATTGTACATTTTGAATTTAAATTTGCGGCCTCGAACCGAGCATTGGAAATCTAACAAGAGGACTATTATTTAAATATTAACTCTTTCTATATCAAAATCAAAAGTCATTTATTCAAATAAGGCTGATAATCAGCACTTTTCGAACGTCAAAACTTACTTTACTCTATTTACAAGAGACAGTCCCCCAAAACGCCCACCCTTCGGCACTTCCTAGTGTTTTAGCTGGAAAGAAGAAGTATATCGTAGTTCCTACCTGGTGTCAGTTCTTATGCCGCCCAATGGACCCCTCACTATACAGGAATAAATCGCCTATACTTTCTCCTATGTATTTTTATTTAATGAGATTCTCAGGTTAATATTTATCCATCTTTTTTTACAGAAATGATTGGAAGAACTTCGCGCCCTACACAAACACCCTGTGGCTGCATTACACTGTTGATAAAATGATAACGGCCCTCCGCTACAAGAGGACAAACACGAAGATTCACAAGCACTATATTGACAAGCTGAAGGGAATCAAGGGTAGAATACTAGACTACGGCAGCGCGGCGCTGTTCGTACTAACAGACAACGAAATATAAACGAACAAATTATGATAATATACAAAACAATTTCATATGTAAATTAATCCAAACTAGTCTTAACAATGGTTTTAATAAACTTCTGCTATTATTGCTATAAATCTGACATGACAATGAATTGCATAAATTATAATAATGTAAATAGAATTTGCTTTGATAAATTCGTTGAAATGATCGACGCTAAAAGAGTTATTTACAATGTTGTCGCATTATTAGAACAGTATCAGAAAGGTGCCTTTTTAGATAAGGTAGTGCCTTTGTTCACATTAATAAATTCATATAATATTGTGTTCCGAAACCTTGGTTTTATTTCGATTTTCTCAATAATTCCGTAGGTACCCTAGTCGTCGGTTTCCTACAAACCTCACATGAAGTATCTTCAAAAAAACTAAACTGTTTCTAACTCATCATAATAGTGTTTGGCCGCTTTTACATTAGGACGTTAGCAGCGCGATAGTCGCGCGACTATAAACAATTACCTACTAACCTACTGCTGTTCTTATAAAATGTGAAGGAATGTGCTTCTGCCGCGCGACTGTCGCGCGCTTCTAACGTCCTAATGTGAAAGCGGACTACTGTTCGCTAACGGATTTCTCAAATCTGTTGCTGATGATATTATCATTAAAAAAGACCCCCGTCCCTATCCGTGGTCCCGGAGGGTTTTCATAATTGGACAAACAGACGATTTGACGAACTACAGCTTTGACCAATATCAAACTTGACCAATTGCCGATTTGACGAATATCCGACTTGCCCAATGTCTTTCAACCCTTCATTACCGGGTCCAATTCACAAACGCTTCGATTCAGAACGTCGTCGTATGCCCATCTCGCTCTTTTCGTAATGCCACAAAAAAAGCTAATAATAATATGCTGGCGTTGGTCTGGGCTATTATGTAGCTGGAAGGCCGGGCGCACTTCTTCCTGCCCTAATCCCATGTCATTTGGGGGTCGAACCCGCTTTTTTCTTTCATAAAGTGACGACTAACAGAGTCGTCACTTTATCATTTGTTCCTTTTTTCTTCATATTACTCCTCACACAATCCATCCATCTTTTCTTTGGTCTTCCTCTCCCTCTCCATCCATCCACATTTATATTCATCACTTTTTTTTAGTAACATGCGATTCATCCCTCTTTATCACATGCCCATATCACGACAGTCGATTCCCCTTTTAACTTTTTTGTCATAGGGTAGTTAACAAAAAAAAAACTAATTAGTCCGTCATAAAGATTACCAAAAAAATATTGGACACGTATTTTTTAATTTTTACGTAAACTAACAATGAAGACATACAGTGCTTGGAAAACTCGTGTGATGTCATACTCTAATACATTAACTAGTACGGCATTTTTTTGCAGTCAGTGACGTCACCAACACCCACTCAAATCTGACGCGTTTTGTTTCGTAATTTTTTATTGGTTTGATGAAACAAAAAATACGTATCCAATATTTTTCGATAATTTATCAGACGGACTAATTAGAATCACATTTTTTTTGGAGACAGTAAACATCCCTATTGGCGCAATTTTTAAACCTCTATTATATAGATATGCTCGTTCTTTACTTTTTATCCATTCTTGTCACACCACACATCCACCTCAACAATCTCATCTCCGCTACATGCAACCTTTTTTCATCCATCTTCACAGCCTAACATTCCAGGCAACAGGACCAATCACGGACTTGTATATTTTCCCCTTTTACTTGAGCAGCCGCGGGTACCGCGTCGTAAGTTGTTCCAGTGACCTGTCGCCATTTCATCCTTCCTGAATTAATCCGGTGCGTTACGTCCCGGTCTCCATCGCCATCTTGGACAAGCGACGCAAGCTACCGAAAATCGGGGCAGATTGGTATGGGCATGGGCGTTCCTGCAAGGGTTATAAACCCAGGACTGGAGACTGCCAAAATCACAAAACAAGTATTCTGTTTTGTACTCTCGGCAACTAATACAATGTCGTCGTCGAAATGCATACACCAGGGTGCCTCTTCCTGGATATCCGACGTGAGAGCGTCTTATATTACCAGGTAGAGGCAAGAGCTGAGGGCCGACCTTAGGGGTAAGTCAACTGCCACATTGAAGTCGTCCGTATAGTGCCCGCTGTAGACCGTACTTGAGTTCTTTATCGACTAAACATCGCCTGGATCTATTGCACATACTACAGATAAATAATAGCAAAGCTTTCCGGGTTTAATTTTAGACATGGTTCGCGTGAAATCATCATGTCGTACTCCACCAAAGCAGAGAGAAGAGACGCTTAGGCTGCTTTTCCACCAGATGACCAGAGATGTGCTATGCAGCTATGCTGCAAATCGATATAATAGCTAAGCTGTAAAACTATGTAACCGTTTCCACTGATACTAAGCTATGCAGCGGTGCGATGAAGTAAGGTGTGCTATGATGATGCCGCAGAGTAGCTGCGCGAGGAAGATGCGCAGCTCTAGCTATGCGATGTGTTGGTAGTAGGGAAGCGGTGAGGGCGGCCATACTGTGGGTACTCTGCTCTACACATAGCTACACTACTCGTGACGACCCATAGCAGGCATCCATAGCACGCATCCTTCCATATAAAAAACATATCTTAGTTGAATCCGTTTCTACCAGTGCTAAGCTATGTGCATCAATGAATGTGATTGGATGATATCAAACGCATCCATAGCAACGTAGCATCCATCCATACATCTCTGGTGGAAAGGCACCTTTAGAAGCTAATGTGTAACTGTGTATCCATAGCTGTGCGGAGATACGTTCTGGTTACACCGGAGTAGAGATGTGTGAACAGGCTACTGACGCGCAGTTTAGCGTCCACTATATTCAGTCGACGCTAAACGGGGATATGTAAAAAATCAAATTTACATGAAATCTTATGCTAATGACAACAAGTTGAGAGTTGAAGTTCAGAATACGATTTATAATATTCACCACAACACTTTATTAAAGGTTACTAGAAATTAATTCGTTAAAAGAATAAATTTGTGTATCCAAGAGAATGGAGCCCATTTCGAGCAACTAATTAAGTAGTTTACCATTTTTTGTAAATAATTAAATTAATTTAAGATTTCCTGGTTTTCCTTTCATTTAATTTATCATGTTTGTTAGAGAGATTTCATTCTTATAATTGACCCTAACGATCGATGCAATAAAAGTACAGGGTATAATTTTTTCAGATTTTAGCCGGTTCGATTCCCGGGTGTGGGAGAAGAGAATTTTCGAAAATCTTTGAATGCAGTTTGCTTTCTATTCAAAAATAAAGGAATGTTTCCTTTGAGTAAAATTTTCTAAGTATCTGCAGTATTAAGAGTGTATACTTTCCCTCCAGGTGGCATTACAAAATTCCACCCTGTATTTCTTGACGCAGAGGTATGAGGTGATTGCTTGGTTGAAGATTATCTTACTTGTTTTGTTATTGTGATCGCTTACCCCCAATCTTGTTAATTTTTAATATGAACGTAAATCTCTGTACGCTCAAACATATAGTTTCTCAGTAAAGTAAGTGAATTAATGTTAATTCTTGATGAGGAAAAATAATAGAGGTAGCAAATATTTCGTTATAGGTAGTAAATAGTAGCAAATAGAACAATTTTACCTAAAAAATAAAATTGATATTAAGCATACTTACCTTTCTCTAAGCCATAAATTGAGACAGGCGTATCCGATTCCGGTTCGGTGGCGCGAAGTATGCCCCGCAGCGTCATATCCGACCCAATCCGGCAGGTAGTGGGGGCGAGCCCGCGCAGCCACCACGATATTCAAGAACCTCATTGCGGCTCAATTTAAAGCGATTGATAAATCGTATTAATGTAGTGTACATTTATCAGCAGACAGAAATATAAACTGGCTTAGAGAAAGGTAAGTATGCTTAATATCAATTTTATTTTTTAGGTAAAATTGTTCTATTAAGCTTGACTGTACCTTTCTCTAAGCCATAAATTGAGAAGTGTTTGTTATCGACTGCTGGATTGGGATAAAAAAATTAGAACGCCAATGTGACCATAACTAAATAATTTATTAATGATAAACATTGGAAAATAATTCAGATTATACTGTTTAAACAATTACATTATTTGATAAAACATTTTGCATTTTTTATTTGCCAAGACTATAATAATTATAACACCACAACACAATGGGTACCTATGTTAATCAACTTATCGTTTGAAACATATTATTGAACCGACTGGCTTGACTTGATTGGTTTATGGATCTGCAATCATAGATTTCTCTCTTGTAATATTTGTGAAAAGTCAAAGCAGAGCGCCAGTTTCCTCGCTCCAATATATGGTCGATGGGTATATTTTCTAACCAACTAGCTGATGCTACTGCAGATCGCACACTACCTGGACTAGTATTTATTCCAGCTTGTTTTAATAAAGCCTTAATCCAGCCTCCTATTATGTTGCGGGAAGCCGGCTTAGGTTCACCACGTGTGGTAATAAATAAACTCTCTATGTTACCTCTGCGACTACTTGAGTATTCTAATAATTTGTTTATCCAATAAATTGGGTCAATGTTTGAGTTTGACTCGCATCTAAGTAACCGCCAACCAGATTGCTTATAATTTAAATTATCAGTTTTGGATCCAAAAACCGGCCAAAACAATATAGAATCAGTATTCCTTACAAAGTTTTCTTTATTTATATTTAACAAAGTAAGGTCATGGACTCTTCTTCCCGAACATAGTAAAAGAAGAATTGCAGTCCTTTTAGAAATTTCAAACAATGACATTTTAGATGGAGTGTTGTCAACTAAATATGTAATTAAACTATTTATGTCCCAAATAGGACCTTTTGTCTTAAAAGGTTGTTTTAATGCAATACCCTTTAATGTTTGTTTTATTACAATATGAGAGCTTAATGCAAAGCCGATAGATAGGCGACAAAAAGTACAAACAACAGACTTGTGTACTGCAATAGTATTATAAGCAAACTTAAATTTAAGATGTAAATCAGTTAGAAATCGAGCCACATTTTCAGGAGATGGATCTATAGTGTTGACATTATTATCACGTGACCATTTACACCACCGCAACCATGCTGGCTTATATGTTTTTAATGTAGATTGCCTCCAGCTACCTTCCAAAATTTCTATCTGATCTTTTCGCCAAGAACCTAATAGTGATGACCACCCTGTATTAGCCACACTTTTAAATTCAATAGATGAACTTGTGGTGGGGGCCGGTTGGTTGTTGTGTCTATTAGGACTTGATCCAAATCTATCACCTGGTAGGGAGGGCGTAAGGAGCGAGTCACAAGATCTGCTCGCCAAAACACCTTCTCCCAATCGGGAACTACCAATAGATACATACCGGTTGCTTGGTTTAGGTGCGCTAATACTCTGGGTATTAAGCACGGTGGTGGGAATATCCATGCCAACCTGTAGTGCCAAGGGCGACTGAAGGCATTGTGGAAAACAGCCGCCTGATCCAAGCCCAGACTCACATACCTGGGTACTACATGTGCTGCTCGTGATGCCAAAAGATCTATTTCGGGAACACCGAAGTGCTGAAAAATTTTCCAGGTCGCCCGAGGAAGTAAATGCCATTCTGTTGGAGAAGATTTCCTTGAAAGCCGATCCGCTAAGTAGTTGTACCGGCCGGGAAGGTGATACACCGACATCTGTATACGATAACGATCTAACTCGTGTAAAACCTTGTACGTCAGCTTTAGGAGTGGCTGAGATTGTGTGCCGCCTTCGTTGCGCAAGTAAGAAACTACCGTTCGGTTGTCGCTCTGAATTAATAGACTTGTATCGTTCATCAGAGGACCTCTTACCTGAATTACTCGCAAAATTACCAACATCTCTAGGATATTGCAATGTAACTCTGTTTCCTTTGTTGACCAACTGCCGCATAGGGTCTCGTTGTTGAGCTGCGCGCCCCAACCTGTTTTGGCAGAGTCCGTCGTAAGGAAATAAGTCGGCGGTGCACCGTGCAATTGAGAAGCTATGTTGTGGTTTTGTATCCACCAATGAAGGTTCGGAATTACCGTGACAGGAATTTCTGTTCGACCCTTTACATTTTTTAATAGAGAATTGCTGAAGGTTAACATTGCACGGGAATTCAAGCGCCCTCTCGGGATTACAAAGCTGGCGAAGTTCCAAAGGCCCAATATACTCTGGACCTCTTTTAGACTTACCTTGGTAGCTTTTGCCATCTTCATTGTTTTTGAATGTACTAAGCGAACCTTTGCAGGTGGTAGCAATTTGGCATTTTGCCAAGGGTCCCATATTATCCCTAAGTACTCTATTGACTGCTGAGGAATCAATACTGACTTTTGAAAATTTATTACAAAGCCAAGGGTCTGCAATAGTCTTATTGTTAAGCTCGTTTGACGTTTGAGAGTTTCTCGATTTTGATTTACCAAGAGAAAATCGTCGAGATATACCAGCAATCGCACACCTTGGTCTCTTAGGATCTGCGCGATCCAATTTGTAAGACTGGCAAAAACCTTCGGAGCAGTTGCCAATCCGAACGGGAGGCAAGTCATTTGCCAAAGCTGGTCCCGTACTATCAGTCGGAGGAAACGTCTGTGTCTTGGTGCTATTGGCAGGTGAAAGTATGCGTTTTTTAGGTCTATTTTCACTAGCCAATCCTGTGGTTGGAGGAAGTCGGGGACTTTGTACATGTTTACTAATCGAAATTTGTCTATTCTGACATAATTGTTTAATAATTTCAAATTGAAAACCGGGCGAAACGATGGAACAGTCTCCTTTTTTGATACAAGAAAAATTCTTGATACAAAGCTCGGAGTTAACGGAGCTGTTTCTAATACTTTTTGATCTACTAGCTTTTTTAATTGGACTGAGATTTCTTTTGAATTTTTCGTGTGAAATCTTTTGGGAATCCTTGATGGATAAATTAACGGTGGTTTCCTTAAAAACGGTATCCGATAGCCTGATATTATCTTTAGTATGTACGTCGGTGCCCCCAACTTCCTCCAGACACTTACCCGGTGTTTGATTCTGCCGGCACGAAAACGTTGACGATAGTCAATCGTTCCTTTTATTATGTTGTCCCAGGGTACCACGTTTTTTACGATAACGGGACGTATCGCCGGTGGGACGAAAAAACTCCTCTGCCCTTCTCTTTCGTCCTTGCGCAGGATTAGAGATACTATTATTAGAGGGCCGATAGTTTGCACTGTTGCGCACAGGAACTATATACTTCCTATTTCCTTGAATAACTCTTCTTTCAGCAGGGGGGTTGTAAGAAACACCCTGCGCGGGTAGTTTAGTGGGTGCAGCTTGAAAAACTTTCAATACGCCCCCTTGCTTACTAATAAAATCTGATAATTTGGAATCATCAAATAAATGTTGGGACGACGGGGGTATTTTCCTTAAAGATTCCTTAAAACAACGATCCTTTACCGAATATAGAATACAGTCACGACGTTGTTGTATAATATCTGCTCGTTTCCCGCATATAATTTGAAATAAATCCGATTGTATTTTTTGGTATTCCCCGTCAGCAAAAATTTCATTAATTTTCGATGTAATCTCCTCAGTAGTCGTTGGATTTTTTAATTCCGACACCCATGAAATGAATTGGCATAACCCTTTTTGAAATGCTTCGTTTTGTAAAATCACGGCATGTGACATAGCCGCAAGGGAATTTTCAACTACCGCCAAAGAACGATTACGCTCAAATTTTTTTAGAACATCGTTACTTTCGAGCTCTACAAAACCTGGGGTGGAATTATAAAGCTTTTGTGCCTCTGAATAACGTACTTGGGTCCAATCAAGAGAGTTGAAATGTTGCAATCTATTAAGCAATTCGAGATGCGTATTTTCCGTCCGTAATGTTTGTGACTTGAGGGTAGTTTGCATTTTAAAATCAATCCCTTTTTCAACGTTTAATTCCTTCTCCAGTTCAGTAGGGCTCGGAATATATAGAATCGAATCATTGTCGGACATGCACGACTGAGTATTATTCTTAGCAATAAGATCATGTAGCGAGGATACTTTTTCATTAAGTTTATGAAAAGCGTCCTCTAGTTTACTTAGCTTCGTACGGCGGCGGTGCTCCTTTCTCCTACGTTGTCTCCTTTTACGCGGCGTCGAAGAATAACTGCTACAGCTCGAACCACTATATTTTTGCGACCGAGCACGTGGGGCATTGTCCATACTACTATTAGAAATTACAAAATTGTCCATTTTTGTACCAGAAAGGTATTTTTCTTTAACACTGATGACCGTTTTAACCGTTTGAAAAATATATTTGAAAAGTAGGACAGCCTTTTTAAAAGTAACGAGTTTACTTTTAAACGCGACTACACCGTTCGGAAGTCCGAACGCCAATGAGGTTCTTGAATATCGTGGTGGCTGCGCGGGCTCGCCCCCACTACCTGCCGGATTGGGTCGGATATGACGCTGCGGGGCATACTTCGCGCCACCGAACCGGAATCGGATACGCCTGTCTCAATTTATGGCTTAGAGAAAGGTACAGTCAAGCTTAATAGGTAATAAACAGTGCAAAGGGTCCCATGTACATATTAGGTCTTTACCTATGAAATTGCCGTTCTGCAGTACTGGCCATTTCAAATCAAAATAATTTTTGTTTGGCTAAGAATTCTAATTTCAAATTAATTTTATTTTAAAAACATGGTTTTTTTTTTCCAAAAGTAGTCATTTGATTATTGATTAGTGTTACATTTTCATCGCATTTCAATCTTTTTGTCATAATGGATACGTTAAAAATTCGAGTAATTATGGAATATGAGTACCTACCGTCGTGGCAGCAACGCGGCACAAGCGGCACGCATCATCAACGACGTTTACGGAGCTAACACTACAAACCAACGCACCACCTGTTATTGGTTTGCTCGCTTCCGTTCTGGAAATTTCGACATGAAAAATGAACCTCGCGGTCGTCCGAAGACTTTGGTCGACAATTACGAATTAAAGGCGATTGTGGAAGCTACACAATCTACGGCTGAATTAGCAGCAGCTTTCGACGTTAGCGTCAAAACAATATTGGTCCATTTGCGTCAAATTGGCAAGGTAAAAAAGCTTGACAAATGGGTGCCCCACGAACTCAATTATCGCCAGCGCGTACGCGTCGAGACGTGCCTTGCACTGCTCAACAGACACACAAATGAAGGAATTTTGAACCGCATTGTTACCTGCGATGAAAAATGGATTCTGTTTGATAACCGCAAGCGCTCAGCAAGTTGGTTGGATCCTGGTTCAGCACCTAAACAATGCCCTAAACGAAAACTTACCCCTAGAAAAGTGATAGTCACTGTTTGGTGGTCTAGCGCCGGTGTGATTCATCACAGCTTCTTACCAAACGGGGTGAGCATTACTGCAGCTGTGTACTGTGAAGAACTGAACACAATAATAATAATAATAATATTCCACAACTATCACACAACGCCATCTAGTCCCAAGCTAAGCAGAGCTTGTGTTATGGGTACTAGACAACTGATAAACATACTTATATATTTCTAAATACATACATATTATAGATAAATTACACCCAGACACAGAACAAATGATGGAGAAGCTGGCACATCTCCAACCAGCATTGGTCAATCGCTCGTCTCCGCTGCTCCTGCACGACAACGCGCGACCTCATACTGCACAGCAGACGGTCTCCAAGTTGCAAGAACTGGGGTTGGAAGCTCTCCGTCATCCGCCCTACTCACCAGACCTTGCGCCTACAGACTACTACTTTTTCCAGAATTTGGATAACTTCTTGGCGGGAAAAAAATTCAATACCCGAGAGGCAGTACAAAATGCCTTTGAAGAATTTGTTGCCTCCCGACCAGCTGATTTCTTTAAGAAGGGCATCAATAAACTGCCACTGCGTTGGCAAAGATGCATTGATTGCATGGGTGATTACTTCGATTAATACAAATAAAAAATACATGAAAAAAAATCGTTTAAAATTTTTCATACAAAACGGCAATTTCATAGGTAAAGACCTATTATTATCTCGTTTGGTCCAGTCATTCTGACGCTGACTTCTCGTCTCTACTGTGCGCGGATACCGAAACATCTCTCTAATAAAACATTTCCACTTAAGGTGGAAGCTCACATCCGGCCCGCGAAATTCTAATTTTCTTACGTTTTTGGCAATTTGCAGGCCAGTGCTTGGTTGTATGTTTATGAAAATTTGATTTGCGACTGTAAGACGTATGAAGTTACCGAATTATAACCATCAAAATTACTAACTACTAAAGAACGACGACTAAATTACTAAAGAATGACTTTTACATGCAAAAATCAATCTTGACATGAAAATGAACTTGGAGGGTTGTATTAATAATTTTGATGGTTATAATTCGGTAACTTCATACGTCTTACAGTCGCAAATCAAATTTTCATAAACATACAACCAAGCACTGGCCTGCAAATTGCCAAAAACGTAAGAAAATTAGAATTTCGTGGGCCAGATGTGAGCTTCCACCTTAAGTTAAAAGCAGAAACAAGAAGTTTAGTGTAAACAACGAAATTCTTTTGCTAGTTTTCAAGACATCTTATAATCTTGTGCACGATTCGATTGAGTCCGTACCCAAATGTGCAGTTGGTATGCACACTAACTAAACTCTTTTGCAAAAAAAACGGGCACTTTAGATTATTTTCTCTACTTCAATAAAGAAGAACAAGAAATAGGTTTTATTAATTTGACGATGTATTGGCATGTTATTTGAAGCATCCTGGCATGATTCTTTACGTTCCAAATTCAAAATTTAAAATTAATAAAAGAAAAATAATGACTAATGTGGATTATTTTAAAATTGCTTTACTAAATGGCGCGAATTGCTGAAACGATTTTTAACTGATTACGATATTTTAAAACTTTTTGGATATTTTCTGCAAATTAAACAATTTAATCTTTCTTTTTACATTAAATACCACTTTTTGATATGAGCGATAAGGGCCGGTAAAATTATAGCCCTACTTGAAGAAGTTTGTTCGCAAACTTACGTGTCTCAGCGGCTAAATGTGAGTCGTTCAACTGTCCAGAGGACTTGGCAACGGTATCAAGAAACCGGTTCGGTCAAAAGAAGACCCGGTTCGGGAAGAAAACGATGCACAGAACCAAGAGATGACCGCTTTTTGGTGAGTCAGGCGTTGCGGAATCGTAAGGCGTCAAGTGTGGACCTGAAGAAGAGCCTTGAAGAAGTAAGAGGAGTAGAAGTTAGCTTGTGGACGGTCAGGAGGAGGCTTTTGGCTGCCAATATCAGGAGTTACCGCCCAGCCCGGGGCCCTAAATTACTCCGTGAGCACCGTGTTGCTCGACTTCAGTTTGCTCGGAACTGTGCTTCATGGACTCTGGAGGACTGGAATAAAGTATTGTTTTCTGATGAAGCTAGAATCTCTTTGTGTGGAGAGGACCGACGCCGGCGAGTGCTGCGAAGACCACGGGAACGCTATGCGGAAGTGTGTTTCGAAGAAATCACTCCTTATGGCGGAGGCTCCGTTATGTTTTGGGCAGCAATTAATTCGACAGAGCGTACGGAGTTAGTTTTCATAGAAAATGGAACATTAAATGCACACCGGTATATAATGGAAGTCCTAATTCCATATGCACAACCCACATTGACTGCACTTGGGGAAGATTCCATTTTTACATTATACGACATTGCTCGCCCGCACCGTTCTGGCGACGTGGAAGCGTACATGCAAGAAGTTGGGATCCGTCGTTTAGATTGGCCAGCTCGAAGTCCTGACCTCAATCTAATTGAGCATGTCTAGGATGTTCTAAAGAGACGGGTAAGATCAGTGCGACCTGCTCCACAAAACATCAGGGAGCTAAAAAGAGTCATTGGAGAAGAGTGGGAACGTATTCCTCAAAACGTTATTAAAAACATCGTGGAAAGCATGCCCAGAAGGATTCAAGCTGTGATTTTGGCAAAAGGAGGTTACACTCGTTATTAGGTTTTTACATTTGTAACTTTATTTAATTAAAAAAAGTAAAAAAAAATCTTGTCTTTATTGCCGATCACTTCTTATTGTTTGGGCGGTTTTAAAGAATCCATCGTTTTTTTTTCTTTTAATTGCCCGAATTCACTTCACGAGCATTAATTAACACGATTATAAGTCTACAGACTACGTCAAAGAAATAAATTTCATTTAATAAACTAAAATCGACCTTAGAACGTAAATTTCCTTAGGTGCCCGTTTTTTTTGCAAAAGAGTATATATATATATATATTTCTTCTGTACGTGTGTTTGTCACTGAACTCATCCTAAACGACTGTACCGATTTTGATGAAATATTTTCGTATGTGTTCAAATGGTTTAGATTTACACTTGGACCCGGTAGGTGGCTGCTGTCCGGGCAGGACGACGACGTCTGCCAGGTCCGCTAGTTTTATATATATTAGTCAATGGTGCACACTATCAGCACAGTATTTATACTGAGCCATCAGCTTGCGCTGAACCGCTGAACAGATATAATAAAGATAAAAAGAAACTAAAGACGCGATCATTATTTTTTTACTCTATTGATCGTCACTGGTCACAGAATGACCTTACGGTTATGATGGTGTATGTTTGATAGCTTTACTATTGTTTCCGTGGAAAACACGTTAGGCAGCAGTAGAATAGAGCATCCGCTCTATCTATCTCCAATACTCTACATAATAATGCAAAGTTAAAACTCCATTTATCAGTGTACATATAAATTTTCTGAACTGGATTCTTTTTTAATCTATCGGATCGGATTTACTGATTAGTTTGATTTCCGAACGACCTACAAAACTGTCGTATTTGTCTGTCAATTTCGCAGCCAGTGAGCCAGCAGCGGATTGCAGTCAATCACAGCAGTCAATCGTTATCAGTTTTCCATTTCTTTTGCTTGACTATCTACAAAAATGTGCAAAAATAGCAAGAACATAACTATAAACAAATAATTACGAATTTACATCGTTTCCTTTTACATGAATCTCAACATTGAAAGCTGATTCGATTATTATTGAGTGTGTAATCAGCCCAGTTTAAATATTCATTCTCGGCACCTTATTCATGAAATTTCTTCAGGCTGGTGATAAATAGACCAAATGAAAAGTATACTTAGTGTAAAAATGGAGGCAAGCAACGATTCTTTGTCTGGTAAGTGGCGTACAATGGTTGAAAACAGTTATGTAAAGTTGTTGTGTTAAATCGCGTGTTTTGATGTAATTCAGTGTTATCTCCGCCGTTGACGAGTACCCCTGGGGTTCTTCTGACTCCAGGTCGGACGAGGAACATCGCGCAGGACATGGAAGCGTTGAGACTGTCGCGGCAGGACAATCCTTATCTGCAGGTAAGGCCTATATCATTTTGTTAGATAATTGCGCCTTGTTACGGAAATGTTTCTAATGAGATGCGTCTTCCGCGTAGATTACATGTAAACATTGTTGTAAATGTACAAGGAAGTGTTTCTGAGACATGTTTTCTAATGTTCTTATATTGTTTAGATATTTATTAGGTGGGATTATGGATTTATGTCTTATTGTTTGTGTTTGAAGGCACTCTCTCTGTTCCAGACAGTTGCGTAATGACTATACAAGAATTTCTACTTATATGTAATAGTAAATAGTTTACATAATGTTTTTAGTATGAATTATAGCAACATAATATTGTCCAATTAGTTTTAAATTTTTATGTTGCTTGTTTTTCTAACAAAATTACTTTCCATGCTACCTTTGGTTGTATTTGAATGTCCCATACATGACAATAACAATATATCCAAGTAATAGTATTTCCTTTATTTATTTTTAACAAACTTAATACATTTTTAAATATTTATTATTAGTAAGCATGAATGTTTTTGATGGCACTGAGTGTTGTAGTTCATAAATCTTTGTAGTTATGGAACTAGAATATTAAAAACATAGAAGCCTAGCATACAACAGAGCTGTCTAGATTGCTAAATACTGGTTAGACTAAATCTGAGTCATGAATGCGAGTAGAAGAAGCCTAGTGTAGCCTTAGCCTTAAAGCTTATTTGTTTGTGATCCTTTAAAACAACCATGAGCATGGCATGGCACACCTTTGCCAAAGCATGCTAACTGTCTTACACATAGGGATGTTCTAAATATTCGTATCCGTATCCGTGGATATCTTCGGGAGGAATAAGGTCCCTGTCCAAGAATTAACGGAATTAGATTAATCTATTTTTCTTATTTAATATTGTAATTTCCAGCAGGTTATGGCAAGTAGAGAGAGTCTCATTGAAAGTCATGCTGAGGAATGCGAGTCAGACGACACCATACTTATGTCACAGGTAAATACCTAAACAGTTCGCTTTTTTTCCTTCATCATTTCTATATACCATGCTTTAATAAATTACTTTAAGTATAGCCGTAGCCGAGTGCACTATTACATGGCATTGGATTCTAAATGGTACTCGTAAATAAATTGTCACAAATACAGTATGGCACGGAATGGTACAGTTTGGTTTTTACATTTAACATTGCCAAAATAAAAGTAGAATCCAATTATTTTAGCATGTGACGTTATGTAGTTTCTGCTAACAAACCTGTAAAGGGCTTAGTGAACTATTTCTTGAAACCAAATTATCTATTGTATGTCTGATCACATCTATTTGAAATAAACAAGAATGTATATTACATAATCCTATCTATACTAATATTATAAAGCTGAAGAGTTTGTTTGTTTGTTTGAACGCTAAGATCTCAGGATCTACTGGTTGGAATTGAAAACTTCTTTTTGTGTTGGATAATCCATTTATCGAGGAACGTTAGGACGAGGGACGTTAACTTAATATGAAAGGTCCCCGTGACCGGTTGAAATTCAACCATAGCTAAAATCCTCCCTCATTTTATTTCAGGAATTTGGAAGCACTGCCTTAGACTTCATAGAGGATGATCCGTTGACCTTAAAAGAGGTCCACGAACATATGATAAGGTCTCCACCACCCACCAGTTGCTGGCCGCACGGTAAACCAACACATTCGAAATTTAAAAACAATAATATCTGTCCCTTACAAATAGTTGCCTCATTATTGCATAGATTAAAAAGATATATTGTGCTAACGGTATCGAACTTTTTTGAATGCTACATTGGTAAATGTAGCAATTCTAGCCATGTTTAATTTGCTTATTAATAATACTAACATTTGAATGTGATTTTGATGATACTTTTCTATTATACAGCCTGTTATATTCTTTCAAATAAATGTTTCAAATAAGTAATGATACAATTTTTTGTTGTAAAGTAGAGTAGTAACATTCAGTTCTTTTTTTTAACAGAAAAGTGTCAACGCTTCTACATTTTGCTAATCAACATTGATTTTTTTCTAGAGTTATCTATCTATGTCATTTAAAGATACTTTGTTGCGATCGTAAATAAAATGTGACGTTTTTTATCTACATACATATTAGTATGTAGGTCAGGCCAGGTGAATGACTGATAAGAACACCAGGTTCACACAGTGTGATAGTATATTGTTATCAAATAATATTGTTTAGATAGCTAATCATTATTTCAAGTCTAGACCCGAAATAATTGCTTCGAACGGCTGAAAATTGACACTACCAAGAAACGGTGATTAGGAATACGAGGTGAATTAGCAAAAGTTTTTCAGGACTGGTGTTCATTAATACTAAGCGACATTAAATGAGTGCCTAAGTAATAATGCACTATTGAAATTTCCTTCTATTGTGAGCTGAGGGATGAACAGGGGGTCTAAAGGGGCCGTTTTAGCAGAATTATAAAAAGATAAAAATACGAACCACGTTAAAAATCGTAATACTACTCGTATAATGGTCAGAGACGCAGTAACTGTTATAAATTGTGATCTAGTGGTCGCAAGTGACGTCTGTGCAGGAGGTCCGGAGTTCCATGCCTGGGTCGGCCAAAGTAGTATGCGTGATATTAAATGCGGCCAGCTCCTATAGGCCCCTGTGTGCCTTAATAATGCATATATTAATCTCGTATTTTGTGAAGCCCGTCAACAAATAACACATCTAATATCGAATTGGTGTTTATAAGCAACGAAGACACACACAACACACAACTGCTTAGTACGATTTAATTTTCGTTTGTAATTGCGCCAGTATTAGTCATTAGTAGCGATTAGCCAATTCGTAACCCAAGTAACATTTAAGGTTTTGAAAGAATTACATGACGTCATATCATTACGCCCGCAATCCCGTAAGGGTTAGGCGAAAGTGTATCTTTTTTGTACACCAACATTTCGCCAGATATGTTTAAGTCCCATGTAACGGGGGGCCAGCCTATTGCCATCGGCTGGGCATATATATTCAGGTTCTGAAACTGTTGCTAAGAAAAACCTGAAGAAAAACCCTTTTTATATAATTCTTATTATTAAAAACAACGACTGGCTGTCAATGCGTTATTGCGCTTTCATAATTCGACAATAAAGTAAAGTTTTCAACTCGTAGATCTGTTATCTAGCTAGGTTTTAGTACCTTTATTGCTATTGTGCTAAATTCATATCTTAAATCTAGTATAGTGTGTTATCTTAGTAGCAATTTCAGGAAATACACACAAAGATAAGAATCCGCTTAAATGTGTGAATAGAATATTCAGCAACATGTGATTTATCAGGAATAGGGGATCGGACTGAGTCAATAACCCTCCTTTTGGGCTAAAAAATATGATTCTAATTAGGCCGTCACTTAAGTTATCGACAAATATTGGATAGGTACGTGTTTTTTCTTTTATCAAATATATTAAAAATTGACGAAGATAAAACGCGTCAAAGATCATGTGTGGGATTGGTAGTGGGGGGTTGTGACGTCATTTGTAGGTAAAAAATTACTGACTTGTGACGTTTTCGAGGAGTTCACGAGTTTTCGAAGCACTGTCGTCTTCATTTTTTGTTTGTGTGAAAAAAGAAAAAATATGTGTTCAATATTTTTTGAAAATGCATCTGACGAACTAATTAGTTATTTTTTGTCCGATCCCCTATTTCTCAGTAGTAGCCAAGGAGTCTGCATTTGTGCCCAATTGATGTCAATTGCAATAAGCTCGCCCCTTATGACATGGGACTTAATCATATCGGGCGAAATGTGTGTTCACTGACAGGTACACCTCTGTCTCCTTTTGGACATTATAGGTTTGAGTGATGTCATGTTTAAGGCTTTTACACAATTTTCTTATTAATAATTTGTTACAATATTGAAATTATCATCGATTTCTGTACTAACTTGAATCGTACTAAACGCCAACGTTCCTTCCTAGCAAGTACAGTCATAAAACATGAAAACGAGACGACAAACGACTTTTCAGAGTTACAAAATATTCGCCGTCTTACTTGCAAATTTTATGACGTCACGGGTATTTTCTAACCTTTAAAATAATATGTTTGCCATTTCCCGCTTTCCATGAAGACTCACTGTCGTATCGTGCGGCGAGCGCGTTCGACTTCGCCGCCGACAGTCCGGTGTCGTACAGCGCTTACTCTGTCAATTCCCAGGAAAAGGTTACTAACATTACTTTATAAGTGTGCCGTCCTTTGTGTCTGTGTGTCACAACTTTTGCTTTTTGCACTGATTTTTTGTCTTGTTTTTTTTACTGATATTTTATTATTTATGTTAGATCTGTGGAAAGTTTAGTAACAAAGTCAAAGTACTTAAAGTTTAGTTTTGTAACATTGCTGATTAATGTAAAATCTTTCACTGATTTTGAATAATTTGTCTACAACGAAATACTTAAATTATAATATTAATAAATATTATAAATTGAAATAAATAAATTAAATTTATTATTAAATTAAATTAAATAAATAATTATTATTATTTTTTATTTTTTTTAATTAGTTAATTAAATTTATTTATTTATTTTTTATTTTTATTTCAATTTATATTTTAGACCTTTTATTTATTTTGTTTTGTCAATACTTACTTAAAATTTTTATAAATAACAACTTAGACTGTTGTATTTACACCTTTTACACTTATGTTTACAAATCGGTGATTTTGAATACTTTAATTATTTCATCCAATCCATTCCAAAGATTTTTTATCAGCATGCCTAAACAATAACATTTTACCCTCCTACATCCCCTACATTAACATTACAGGAGCTCCTAAGCGGTCGCTCTCCGCGTCGCAACACCAGATGCGATGAGTCTCGTAATAACAACACGTCAAGCCGACCGCGTTCCTCACGCTCCGCGTCTCCAAGGTCACATGACCTCACCCTCTGTGGACGACCGTTGTCGTTACCAGGTAATTAAAACATCATTAGGGGTTTGGTTTTATTTGTGTCTCTTATTTGGGGATCTTTAAGTTATTGAAAGCGTTCGGTTTCGCTAACAAACTATCCACATTAGCTTTCGGGCTGTTTGTATTGTATTACCGAATTCACGGCCGGTTGACCACTTTTCATCCCTATGCTTCGAGTAAATAAGGTTGAGAAGTGGTTGACCGATAGTGAGAGCAATACAAAAAGCAAAAAATTAAAAGAAAATATGGGATATAGTTTTATAAGTTTGTCTATCAGATGTAACTTGTAATGATTGTTACATTTAATAATTATTTTTAAAGTGACCTCTCGAAACCTAATGGTCCTCAAAGAGTTTCCGCGAGTGTTGAAGAGTGATGAAACTAAGGTACGTCTGGCGTATCGTATCCTAAGCAGCCAGTTTCATTTACCAACAGCTAATCTTTTCCCCACAAGTTCAGCTATTTTAGAACCAAACTACCTCCAAAAATCCCTTATTAAACCGACCTGTTATTAGCAAATTCCTTTTTGAACATTCGGAAATTCTTACGAGTAAATTCCTTTCTTAATATCGAGAAGGTATGAGTATTAATTACTTTTTATTGCGTGTTGGCTATTTCAAATATTAAGCTTAGATGTATTTACGACTATCGTTCCGGCCTGGGTTCACTCGGGTGCTATTTTATCATATCCATGTGGCGTTGAAAATGAATTGTAAAGATAAACTTTCTTAGTGTTGTTGTATAGTTTGCTAATGTAAATAAATGTTACTACAGACATCGGTCTTTTCACAGTTATTCAGGGCCCCGAGTCTGCTATTCAATAGTGTCAGGGTGATCTATCATTGATCTCATAATTGTTGATTTTGACAAGTTTGGTGTTGTCAAAATCAACAATTATGAGATCAATGATAGACCATTCTGACACTATTGAATAGCAGACTCGGGGCCCAGCTTTGAAAGCAGTAGATCAATAGCGTCCTTATTGTAACGTGTATAGAGATCTATGTTATTATGACAGAATTATCAGTGTATAGTATATCAACTTTAAATAAAGAAAAAAAAAAAGATAAAAGAAAAAAATAAAAAAAAAGATCTCTTTAATTGTTATAGTTATGTAAAATCAAAAGTACAAAATCTGTGAAAATATTTTACTTAGGTACGTCATCTTCATCATCATCATCAACAGCCTATTAATGTTCCCACTGTTTGGACACAGACCTCCTCTCTCTTTGAGAGGGAATGGGCTATAATCTACCACGCGGGCCCAGTGCGGATTGGTAGATGTCACATGTCTTCGAATGTTTGGTTCTAAGCCATGCCGGTTTCCTCACGATGTTTTCCTTTACCGTTTTGAGAGCAGCGGTGATGAAATAAATTACACAAAGTCATGTGCCTGCCTGGGTTCGAACCCACGACCTACTGTTCGTAAGTCGGGGCCGCCACCACTGGGCCACCGCTGCGGTACGTCATCTTAATCAGGCAAAATATTCATAAAATTTTATCAATTACAGGAGAAAGTCACCTCCGAAATGCGCTAAGCAAAAAGCAGGGTGGCAACCAAAGCGAGAGGTTCTCCCTCCTACAACACCCTCGACCTCTACGGAGGCCCCATTGCAACAGACGGGATGAAGACAGCGTCCAACTCGTGCCAGATTGCGATAAGTAATACTACAACTTAATTATCTGTACCAAAAATACAGAAACGAAGGTTCAGTCGATGAGAAAAACAAAGCCTGATAAATCAGGCATTTACAAGCGGATTTTTTTCAATGACCTTGACCATGAAACGAACTTATAATTTTTCGACTCCAACTAAGAACACTTTCCCAAGGTATTCGGAAAATATTTGCCTGTAATACGATAAGTGCTTGGTGACCTTGGATCGGAGTTGCTGTTAAACTGCCAAGGTCAATGTTTAACAGTCCGGTGTTATTTGAAATGTATACGGAATTGAACGTGGAATGATATTGGGCGGCGGCGGCGGTTCGGCTATTTGCGTGATAAAGGTCAGTGCACACTTATACGCGAAGAATATTCTATGCGTTATTTTTGAGTGGTACGTGTTTTTGGTATATGACAAGGCATATAAGTATGCATTCACCTTTGTAAGTAAAATAAATGTGATATTTTTGTGGCGCGATCTCTTTCTATCTACAGTAATTTAAAGCAAAGAAAATGTTACTAAATCCACCACGAAAAACTAAAAAAAAAACTTAAAAAAAAGTATTGATTTATATTTAAGAGAAAAAAAAAAGTATTTTGGAAAACGAGAGAAATTAGCAGACTTTTTTTTTTTTAAACCTTGTTGTCTTGTTAAAAAAATAAAGGGAAATTAAAAAAATATTAGCACGCAAAATAGAAAATAAACATAGGAAAATAAAGCACAATATTTGAAACACAGGTTTTAAGGTACCATTGAATAATCTCTTAAAGAAATAAATAAGATTTTAGCCTGTTTTAATTAGGAACACTGTTGAAGTAACCTAAAAACATAGTATCTCACTTAGCAAATATGTTGAAATTACATCAAAACGTAAAATAATTTTTGAGTTGTAGCTGGCGAAGCCGCTGGCAACACCTAGTTGACAAATAAGTTTCCAAGTAGCACTACTAAATTGCTCATAAATACCACAACATTGCCAAGTATTGTTCACTAGGCAGTGCCTAAATTAACGAAGAATGTCGCAATTAAATAAAACACAAAAAAACAATCAAACGCGTCTTAAATTCTATTCAGTATTATTACTACGATATTGTCAAGTATGCAACAGTAATATCTGACTATTGTCATATTGCCAAGTATAGGTCGGTATTACCCGACTATTACTACTATGATATTACCCGATTATTACCGTGTTACTGCCGACATTTTACCGCGATATTGCCGAACTTTGCCGCGACCGGGTAACGAACACCACATAGATTCCTATAAAATGCTCACTGTAGTTATTAGTGCTGTCCTAAATTAGGTGGATTTAGACGATTAGTTACTAGATTATAGTATTATTGTTACTACTAAATAAGCTTTATTAGTTAAATTATAGAATAGTGCGATTAGCTAGATAAAAAAAAAAAATTGTAACGAAAATAATAATGAAAAATAAAAAAAACATCCCTGAATATTTTTTTAATATTTTAACGAAATTTTCGCGTCGGATAGTTCGTTTATTCGTCGATATATTGCATGTGTTTTTAGTCTTAGATTATAAAAAGAATAGGAAAGTAGATATTGAGTTACCGAATTATTATGCTAGTTCAAAATATATCCCACCATTATTGTTTTTATTTTTATCTAAATTAGTACAGTTAGCATCAAATATTAGTGCAATAATATGAATTTCTGTCGTGTATGGAGAATAATGCTTGTGAAGGAACGAAGCAGAAGAGAAGAAAATAAGCATATTGTAGAAATAAGCGTTTGAAACACATTACCGGTAAAAAATGATTATTTTTTACCCGACTGCGGCAGGGCCCAAAGGAAGAGTATTTTTTATGAGATAGTTCGGTTTTGCGTTTTCTAAAAAAAATAAATTGGTGAAGTTAATAGTAAAATAAGTATTGTACAAAATTAAAAACTGATAATATTAAACCCTGTTCTATAGGTTAATCCATTGTCAAGGTCAGACAATTGTAAAAATAAACGTTTAGTTAAATATTCCCAGATTTACCACATTGTATAATTAAATGTATGTATATTATTATGACTATACAGGTCTTTAGTAAAATCTACGTGTATTATATTGTCCATATATTGTGTGTGTATTGTGTGTATATATATATCTAATATAATATTTTAATTTCAATTGAGAGGCTAATTTTTACAAATGTTTAAATAAATTATAAAATAATTATTATTTTGTGCTGTTGATTGTACTTATTATATTATAATATTGTTTTCAAGATTAAATTGCTACATATGTGGTGTTTAGGGTAAATATAATTTCGATGTTTAATTCTTAAAATGTTTATTATTAATGTAATGAGTTAACCCCAAAATATATACAGGGTGTTTGGAAGGGAGCTGTACATACGCCTAGGGTAGAAACTAGGGATAGTCTGCTACCTACCCCCGCCCATTATATTGACCTTGGCCTCAAGGTTTTTTTTTAATTTAAAATTATTTCTTTACCTTACTACGGTACTTCAGGCCCCATAACTTTTCTTCCCCACAATTTTCTGGTGTAAAATAATTTTTTGCAGGACCCTAAGACTCTAACGATTAAAACAAGACCATTAGCCGACCGGTCCCATGGATAGATTTTGAGCTACAGGTAGTTTTAGTCAAAAAGTCAAATAAAAAATAATAATAAATTAAAAAAAAACCTTGAGGCCAAGGTCAATATAATGGGCGGGGGTAGGTAGCAGACTATCCCTAGTTTCTACCCTAGGCGTATGTACAGCTCCCTTCCAAACACCCTGTATTTTGTTGTCCGTTTTTAAAGAAGTCGGAAAAATCTAGTCCTAAATTGTCTCTTGTAAAAGAAATGTTTCCAATAGTTTATCTGTCGGAGGGGGATTTATTAGGATCAACAAGTGATTATTTAAACACTGTTTTAAGCTTTCACGTTATATAACTAAACTTATACTGTCATTTACGGGATATCTTCCGGACATCCCGCGATCATGGCGCTTGCAACAACATATCTTCTGGACATCCCGCGATCATGGCGCTTGCAACAACGTCGACATTTCCCCTGACGGCTTCATCGTGCCGCCAGAAACTCAGTCTCTTGGACATTCTTTACTGTGGCCGACTTGGAAATCTCTAAGTAGACTCCAAACCCAAGTGGACCGTAGCAAAGACAATCTCTTCAGATCTCTTCAGATGGGGGTTCATGGACGGGTCAGATATCAAGTGCGTATGCAGCGTATCACCACAGACAATGGTAGCCAATGGTGCCCTGACACCTCCGCACTTGACGATCACTTGACTACATAGCGAGCGGAGTATTAACCCAATAGGGGATCGGACTGGGTCAAAAAAATATGATTCTAATTAGTCCGTCAGTTAGATTATCGAGAAATATTGGATACGTGTTTTTTGTTAAACGGTTTTATTTAGCTCACCCCGTTTGTTTTATTTTTTTATCAAAATTAATAATAATTGACGAATATAAGACGCGTCAAAGATCATGAGTGGGGGGTTGTGACGTCATTTGTTGGTGAAAAATGTACTACCATGTGACGTTTTCGAGGAATTCACGAGTTTTCGAAGCATTGTATCGTCTCCATTTTTTGTTTATGTGAAAAAAGAAAAAATACGTGTCCAATATTTTTTGAAAATCTATCTGACGGACTAATTATTATATTTTTGTCCGATCCCCTATTAGGGGCCAAATTTATTTAATCAAATTTGCCATCGAGATGCTATGAAGAAGTTAATAATAAATGATCACGGGAGACATCCAGTAAGTGTGAGTGTAAGTGTAAGTGACACTTCGCTTCGTGGGTGTACAAATGTACACCTTTGCCTAACCCATTGAGGTTCTTAGGCAAACCGTTCATGGCGGTTATTCTTGTGTAATTCAGCATTTTATCGTAAAGCGCTGGTCAAACTCAGCCCAATACTGCGCGTAATGTGTAATAAAATTTAATGCAGCCAGTGTCATCTAACTTGGATTAAAGTGTTCAACATGTTCATTGCCACATCACGTGACGTCGACCTGTTATGCTGTGGTCGTTCACACTATGTCGCCTTACAATAGGGGATCGGACTGAGTCAAAAAAATATGATTCTAATTAGTCAGGCAGTTAGATTATCGAAAAATATTGGATACGTGTTTTTTATTTTATCAAATTAATAAAAATTTACGAAGATAAAACGCGTCAAAGGTCATGAGTGGTGGATTGTGACGTCATTTGCAGGCAAACATTGTACTGATATGTGACGTTTTCGAGGAGTTCACGAGTTTTCTTAATTTTTTGTTTATGTGAAAAAAGAAAAAATACAAAGTAATGTTCAATATTTTTTGGGAATCTATCTGACAGACCAATTAGTTTTTTTTTGTCCGACCCCTATTATGTACGAGCCATTAGATAGCGGCCACAACGTATTGCGTTCTGGTATTTGTTTTGGCCACTAGAGAAGGGAATTACCTATTTTTTTGTTTCGGCCATCTGAGTAAGTTTAATATTTTGGTTTGTCAATGAACGTGTTAAATTGACGTGAATAGCGTAACTTTCTAACAACTGGTTCGTGCACTCACGGTCCCGCTTACAGCGCGGGATTCGCCTCGGTTAGACCAGAACTTTATTTGGTACCTATTAAACCTCTAAGAAGAAAATTGTCGATATTGCCGTTTAAAGTAAAAAAAAAACGTTTTTGTTCAAAAATATTATTTAGGGAAAAGACCATTATTTAAATGTAATTCGTAGTTATGATAATACAATAATGTATGTAAATATAATAAATTAAAAAAACAAGTATTATTAGGAATTGGGAATTTCTTTGTTAATGCTGAAATTTAATTTTGGCTTACGTCTGTTGTTTTCGATGTAATTGGATAATTATTTTTAACCTACAAAAGGAGTTTCTCAAGGTGATGTGTAAATTGTAGTAAATGCTCTATGTTATTTATTTGTTGATATTATTTTATGGGACATTTATTTAGTACATGCTTCTCTATTTGTTTATTAATTACTGACGAAATATGGATGTACTTTACTTCTACCTACGTTGTTGTGGAGAATACAGGCCTGATGTTATGTTATACAATTATTAAATAAAACAATAAGATATTCTGTTTGATATTATTATGTTATTCTTATTAATTATGCAAGGTTTTATATTTATTGACTATTACGCAGCCAGCTTAGGTAACTAAACTAGTGATACTCCGAGACCCAGTTATGAGGAAAGATTAAGTTTTTTGAGATTTGAGACATAATTTAGCTTTGATAGATATCCTATTTGTGTTCATGTGTGTTTGTTGTTTTTTTCTTCTTTGAAGAATGCAGCGATAGTCAGTGAAAGTCATGATTGAAGATCATCGCACACATTTCAACACGGATCTGGATCAGCATCACCTGATAGCCGATCCGGTGACAAGTTAAATGAAAATTGTAGAACTGGTGGTATAAAATATATAAAAAATTACAGGCCCGATGCTTATTTATATACCAGGAGCTCATAAGAGGCATCATTTAAAGAATTCAGTATATTTCTATGTTCAGACATACTGAAAGTTTTTCAGAGACAAATCTTACTTCCTAAGTTTTTATTTAAAAAAAATCAAATTCATTTAATTAGCTAAGACAACAGAAATGACATTCCAAAATAAATACTCCATTTAGTATTAGTTTGTGGCGAATTTGTGTATGTATGTTTTCTAGATAATGTGACTAACCAATCTAAAATTTACTGGCGATGAGTTTTAGCGAAAATTTTTATTAGCTCTTTTGAATTTTTTTTTTTTTAATAAAAACATTCTATTTTATGTGATCATAATCATTCTAAGACGTAGCATTTGGTAAAACTTTGAAGCTAGTTGTCGACTCACAGTCTATGCAAGCCTTTTCCCTCTCAAAGAGGAAGAGGGCTGGTTTTCGCTCTGGGGAACAGCCTATTCCCTCTCTTGTTTGGGTTGACAGATAAAAAAAAATCGCATAATGAGTCTGCGCCCTCTAACCTCGATCATGGCTTATGGAAGACACAATATCTACTATTTTGCGATTTTTTTCTCCATGTAAAGTACTGGTATTAGTGGTATTAAACTGAATCCACAATCCTGGATGCAAGCCGACCCCAACAAACATATTTAAGAAACGGCTAGGCATATAATTATGTTTTCGTTCACCGCTTAGATAACTGGGCCTTTTTACCTAGAGCTACTTATATTTTTTATTCTAGTATTAAATTTCTTGACGATGATAGCTTTCAGATTGAACTACCCTTTCCAGAGACACTGGGTAGGGACTGTCTGAAGACATAGGCCTCCCCTAAGTGTCGCCACATTGACCAGTCCCGTGCGTCTCGCATCCAGCGGATCCCCGCAACCTTCACCAGATCATTGGTCCACGTATTGGGAGGCCTTCCAACGCAACGTCTTCCGGTTCGCGGTCGCCACTCCAGAACTTTCCGGCCCGATTTTGCGAGCAATGTGCCCTGCCCACTGCCATTTAAGTTTGGCAATTCTTCGGGCTATGTCGGTAACTTTGGTTCTCATGCGTATGTCCTCATTTCTGATTTGATTACGCAAGGAAACTCCGAGCATAGCTCTCTCCATTGTCCTTTGGGTGACTTTGAGCTTTCTGATGGGGCCCATGGGTGAGCGACCACGTATCGGTCCCGTCTTCTTTCATACTTATCTATTATTAAAGTTGAATTTAAGCAAATCTTAGTCAGCTTTTGGTCGACAACCAGCTATAATAAATCCATCCATTCCATCAAAGTAGTTCCTAACCTTTAAGCCAAAATTTACCTTATTGCCAGTCAGTTTTAGGTTCCAAATGATTTTCCTATAAACGTTTCTCTGTATAAATTGTACCTCAAACAAAGAGTAGGCCAATGTTTTTTATATTAGTGTCGTTATGTTTTGTATATCATGGTATTGTAATCTCTGGTCATTCGCTGGTCGATGTTACGGGATTGTCGATAGATTAATAAAGAAATATTTGATTCTGATTGTGGTTTTATTTTTTTAAATGAACTTAGCGACCCTTTCTTCGCTTATATCATACACTTTGTATCTTGTACTGTTTTATTAAAGCGCAGTGATTTTTATTTTCATTAATTTAACAAAAAAAAAATGTCTGCTACATTTTTTAGATAAAGCAACGAAAATAAAATTCACTTACCTACCTACACAAAATGAAAGCAATCTTAATTTTTGTAAATAATTAAATGTATTCGATTCAGTATGAATGACTGATTCGTTAGTAGTAGACGGCTTCGATGGTCTAGTAGACGCAATCGCGGCTGCCGAGTATGAGATTCTGGGTTCGGTTAGGTCAGGGGCAGTGTTATTAGGTTTTCCCACCAGGAATTTCTCAGTAGCAACCACGGGGTTTGAATTTGTGCCCATCAACCGATGGCAATAAGCGGCAAACTTTGAATTACATGAATCTGAACAAAACTGGCGAAATGTGGAAGTAATATTAGGTTCTGACTGGGTTAGTCAGAACCTAATATTACTTCCACGTTTCTTGGATTACAGGCGTGATGTTATGATGTATGTCATTTGTACTGATTGACATCTATCAGAACTGCCTATTTGTGCATCATCTATTTTGAATAAGGGTAAATCAAGGGTAAATGATACAAAATAAACTTTTATTTATAATTTTATTAAATTAATTATTTCTATAACTTTTTACATATAGTAAATTATATGTGCCACGTTTCGTCAATTACATTGAATAATGCTGCCATGTCACATCAGCATAGTCACAATAGTACCTAATGTTTGCCTCTACGATCCGACAACGATTGGCTGCCCGCGACGACACACAGCGTCGGACATTCGACGCTCCCGAGTACAACGTATTATATTCGGGGGGAATCATTACGTTATTGACGAACGCAGCCGATTTTGACAGTGACAGCTGCGTACGTCAAACGTCAGGAGCGATGAAAGCGCGGCAGCCGGCCCGCCAAACGACTCGCCTCCGCACACAACTTGGTCCAAGAATATATTTATGAAATAATTTGTATAAAAATTTTGGCTCCAATATTTACAAATGCACTGATATTTTTTTTACAACGCCGGACTAATTTTTACAGCGACTAAGTTGAGTAAAGGGGCGCGGAGGCGATCCGAGACGCGGGCGAAATACAAGTTTTTATTGCAATTCATTTCTAATAACACATTTCTTATCTAATAAGAGTGCGCGCGTATAGTGCGCGAACATTTCTAATACCCTATCGTTACAGTGGTACACCGTCTTAACTTAGAGCGCTCTAGGCGCGACTACGAGTGAAGAGACACGGAAGATACAGCAACTAAACGCACTGCAGCGATAGAGTACAGACACAACGTAATAATGAAGAGACAACACCAAAGGCAGAGCTGACTGGGTCCGTGGCCTGACGTCGCCCGCGCTAACTATTCGTATTCCGACGATACCTTCTCCCTGTTTCGTGTTTTAAAATTAATATTTAGAATTAACACACAAGTTGAGGGGCTTATACAGAATTTGTACTCTTAAAGCGTCCCGTCGCCGCTTGCACCCATGTGACACTCGTACGCGGAACATCTGTACAACACTACACTAGTGGCCCTCGACACGGCCGTACGGTCACACGACCAGACCCTATGACCGTACGGTCACACGACCAGACCCTATGACCGTACGGTCACACGACCAGACCCTATGACCGTACGGCCGCACGGACGGCCAGGAGACGGCGTGACTTGATCGAAGCGAAACACTGGTACGATTTAAAACGACAAAGCACTGTTCTAACAATAAATTAAATAATTTTCTTGATACATAAATAATAACCGAATGATAAATATAGTTGATGTAGATATAAATATTCTGACAGAGGTGTAAGTCTGAGCGTGGGTACGTGGTACTGGGTAGCTGACGTGGACATCGGGCGCTCGGCTCACGGCACTTACGTCGTCGACACAACAGCAACACTAACATTACGTTGAATATTTGAACTAACGGATGGATGGAATCCTTCAATACAACAGAGTCAGTCAGTCGAGAGTCGTGAGATAACCTTAATAATGTAACACTTAACACTTCAACAAATGTGATGTAATAAAACATACTTATAACTGTATCAACAGAGAGGACACAGTAAGCGAGCGAGTTTTCGCCCGACGGCAACGCCGCCATTTTACCGTAAGAGATCAAACTGTCATTAAAACAAACATTATACTTACAAATGATAATACGTTTACAACTATCCTTATTATAAACATCCATACCTAAAACAATTTACAATAATATTTTATGCAAATTATATTTAGATAAACATAACTCATTCAGTCGGGCAAAGAGGAAGTTAGGAGATTGACTCGAACCAAGCCCCACCGAATGCCAATAGATATTTACTGAAAATTATTATAATACAATGAAAATTCAGTCGTTCATTTCAGAAATGAATCAACAATTTATTACAAGATATAGTCATAACAAAAATATATGTGTACTCATTAAAGGTGTTATTCTGTGCAAATTTTGTAACACATTGTATTGTCCTGCTCTAGTTGTGTATAGGTAATATATTACTTTTTTTTGGTACATGAATGTCCACATAAATTAAAATCGCAACTAAATAATTGTGTCATCACGCCTGACATGTGACGTCATCAAGCCTCGCATGTGACGTCATCACATGTCGTGGAGTTGATATGCGCTATCGTCAAGAAATAAAATTGTAACAAGTGTTCTGTACAGGTCAGGTAATAAAAAAGTTTAGTGCAACATTTGATTACATAACATTGGGAATTATATATTATAAAGCTTGTTTAAGAAAGTTGTTGCTATATTTAAGGATATTGTATGGCATAGACCATCATGTAGTACAACTTTATAAATGGCACGAACATCATAGTTGCAAAAAAAACACTGTCCCATACATAAGGGGCGAATTTTGTTGAACAGTTCTATATTATTTTGCGATTACGATGATGCTCCCATGGAGAAAGCTGTCTCGTATTGTCCGCTATCCTCAAATATAACCACATCACTCTCATAAATGCTTTATATATTGTTTGGGTGGATAGAGACCCGAATTATTATTTTATCTGTTCAAAAAAGTATTTGTATCAGTAATTAGGTGTATGACACATTTACTCAGTCGATATTGTGTGACAATGAAGTGAGATCATTAATTATAATTCAATATTAATACTTAACAATACGATGGTTAGTGGGTGATGTATTACGAGCAGTTGGGTGTTATGTGATTTTGGACTGTATTTCTTAACGATATAGAGTCAAAAATAACATAATATCGTATTGTGTACAACAACTGCGTATTTTATTAAAAAATAAGAAGTATATATGATTGAGTGATTGGGGCGATCAACACTAACGCAGCCGTTAACTTGGGTGATCAGAACGAGGATTACATCATGTCAATCAGACGTGCTTCTAGACGAGAAATATGGCGTTATATCCACCGATTTACATGATATAAATGACGCCACCAATCAACCAGGCTTTCAGGCAAGTATTACTAATAGCGAATTTGTATAGGTATGTGAAAAGGTTGCCAACAAAAAAAAAACAGATTTTTTAAATAAAAGAAAAGAAAATAATGTTGCCACAGCCAGGTCACGCTCGTGTCGATCAACGCGATTATAAAACTAATTCTCATAGCCGAATATGTTAGTACCTGAGTTTAGATGGAAATCCTCGTTAGAAATTGACTTAAGTATATTAAAAACAATATTATTTTTGGTGGGTTCCCTTTGTTTTGTGTTCGACCCAATTATACAAACTTGTCTCCAATTCGGCGCAATATTCACAGATCTAATTCTATTTGATTAATTTTTACAAGAAAAATAATTATATACAAAATATAAAATTGATATATACACACAATACACTACAATAGCAACTTGTTTTTTTGTGGAAATCAATAACAATAAGTACCTAGAGAGTTTTTCGAAAAGTTTTTTTGTAAGACTGTTAAAATTTATATTCGAAATGTCCGATAGAAAAATTGAATAAAATTACAAAAATAACATGGTCATTTGATAAGGAAGGCGTATATGGCCATGGCTTTCTACATTTGTACAAGTTTTTATAAAACGCGATGACCACCCCCCGAGGCATACATATTACAATAAACGTGTGATATAAAATATTTAAATTATAGTGACATTATGTAGGTAGATAAAGATTTGCACACATTGCGTGTTTTCAACACAGTGGAATATGTGACGGCGATGTAAAATCGTAATGGAATACACATCGCGCCACGAGACTACACAATATTGCAACTCATCCAATCGAGCCAGGCTCGGTACAAGAAAATAAAGAAAAAATAATACAAATTCGTCTGAAATGTGAAAAATAAACTTTGAATATAAAATTTTTGGCAATTTTGTACTTAGTGATGGTTCGCAGAGGTGTGTAGTGTGTTCACGTGTACAGTGTGTCGTGTGTGTGTTGTGTGTGTGTGGGTGTGTGCGGCGCGGGCGCAGGTGTCGTCGCCGAGTCACTCTGTCGCGTGGAACGGTCGCGGTGTCGCCACCGTCGAGTTCAGTCACAATAAACAACATTCGCCTTAGTAAATGTATCAACAAAATGTCCTACGTTTGTTTACGTTATGTTATAACGTGTTGACGTTATGTTATAACGTGTTGACGTTATATTATAACGCGTTGACGTTATGTTATAACGTCAGCCGGGCCGACGTGGCCGCAGCTAGTCCCGCACCGCGCATCGCACACCTGAAACAAAATGACACGCACGATTACAATTTAAAGTGGTATTACAATTTTGAAATAGGAATTTCTAATGGCTATCCAAAAGTAAGCTTCTTCTGCAGAAATACTAGACCTTGAACAGGCCACAAACATAGCACTTCAATCTAGCCTGCCCCTTTTTTATTGAACAAGCCCGCTACACTATTACTACTATTTTACTGCAACTCCTGAAAGCCAAAATGAACAGTGGCGACCACCAGAAAAGCGCCGAGACAATGAAGCTCGACGAAGTCCCAGAGAAAAAAAAAAACTGTTTTGTATCCCGCTTGGAGCCAAGTCCCTTACTGCCATCCCATCAACGACACTCTAAGCCGAGGGGACTTAGATAGTCGTTGATGGGATGCCTAAGTCTTAGAGTGTATTCGGCTAGTTTTTTTTAACCATAACTTATAACGCGAGATGCCGTTGAAAAAAAATGTTGAAGAAACACCCACCTAGACAAGTTTCGTGAGGCGAGCATTGCGTCGTGTCCGCGGCACATTGCCGGGCCGCGTCTTCAGCGGGGTTCGCGGTCGCCGCCGCGCCCCGCCCCCCACGCCGCTGTCACCGCTGTGCCCGGACACCAGCGACTCACTGTCGCTCTGGTTCGACGTGTAGCCGATCACGTCCACCTCATCTGGAATTGGGAAAGGGTTGCGTTAGTTTGTGTTGGGAAGGCATTTCAGCTTACAAAATTACAGCCAAAATCAGGCACTTTCGCCAAAGTGAAACGCCTGGTCACATAACCAAAAGTTTACGTGGAACTTCTTTACTCGGGTGTAGCGCCTAGTTCCATTTAAATATGAGGATGCACTTAAATCCAGCAGACCACAACTAAATCACACAGCGTACTTCCGATTTAAGGAACTAAGTCTGCCAAAGAATTATCAAAGAAGACAAGATTTAAATATCACACTGTGATGTAGTACGTATGCAACCTCTATTTCAATGTGTGTAACCAATATATAAGTCATAGTATCAACATAATAAAGGCAGTCTTACACCACATTTTGGGATGTTTTATTATATCTGACACCCGACCATACATGGCGACCCTGCCACTAAACAGGGCTTGAATCATGTACGCGATTAGTATCGGTTTTGCTCAGTGTGGCAACTGTTTAAGTGAAAAATATATTAAAAGTGACTTTGAAAAATGTGCAACTCAAAAGTAACTAATGAGGAGGTTTTTCTCAATCAAAATACACACACGATCGAGCACGATCATTTGTTCTGTGTCTGGGTGTAATTTATCTATAATATGTATGTATTTAGAAATATATAAGTATGTTTATCAGTTGTCTAGTACCCATAACACAAGCTCTGCTTAGCTTGGGACTAGATGGCGTTGTGTGATAGTTGTGGAATATTATATTATATTATTATATTATATTATTATATTATTATTAAAATAGCGCCGCTAAAAACACAGCGACGGTAGAGGAATTTAAATTTCATTTATCGGCCATAAGTATCGTGTTAACAATAATTTGCACGATATTATTCATCGGTGCACTATACTCCATCTTTAAAATTTACAAAAGATGTCATGAGTCCTGGGCGCGAGAGCAGATAACGAGACACATCTTAAGGCGTTCTGTGGATCGATCCAGAAGGTGTCGCGACGGTGCTTGTAACGTGTCTGCAGGCGAGGAACGTCGGGTCCACGCTTCCAACAAGAATCCCTGACAACACAGAGGCGTGTAACAAATCATACAATTCGGCTAGTGTTCTTGTGAGTTCCGTGTTCTAATGAATGTGAAAGTGTGGTAATTCTAACATGGGCAGTGTATGCGTGCAACAGTGGAATCATAGTCGCGATATGAACTTGCATTTGGTATATGAACTATAAAATTATGGACAGTTATGTATGACGAATTGTTACAGATATACAATGACCTTGGTAAGATAAGAATATATTTAATAAAAATAGGACCAAGTAGACGAAAGGGTGAAATTGTTTTGAAAAAACTAAAAGAGGCCGATAAATTGCTGAGTAATTTCAATGAGAGCTTAGACCATTTAAGGCTACTTAAAACCGGATTAAAAGACGAGGAATTATGTAAATTTAATAAATTAAACAAAGATTTTGTTAACCTGTATGACAATATTTTAGATTTGTGTAATAATTCATCGACTGAAGAGTCAATTATTGAACAAAATATGGCGAAATTCGATTTAAAAATCGCCTTGAGCTTATTACCAGTTCTAAATGACGACGGCACAAATACGAAACAGCTCATTGATGGCGTAGAATACTATGAAACGGAACTTGACGTAGACGGACAAATTAAATTGATAAATTTTGTTTTAAAAAGTCGACTTTCGCAGTCTGCTAAACTTAAACTTAATGCAAAGTATGACAGTGTTAATGAGTTAGTAAAGGCTATGAAAACATGTCTGTTACCAAAAAAAATCAGCAACAGCTCTACAACACAAATTGTACAATTTGAAACAAAATGATCTTACTATAGATGACTACGGTAAGAAAATAACTGATTTGTTTGTTGACTTGACGATTTCCCAATCTGAAGGCAATGAGTCTAGCTTCGATATATTGAAGCCTATTAACGAAAAATCAGCCATTAAAAGTTTTGCCGACGGATTAAGAAATCGTCGACTAAGCACAATAATAGCAGCACGACAGTTTACATCTTTAAGTGATGCCATACAAGCAGCCATCGATGAGGAAGTTTCAACACCGTCCACGTCAGGTGACATTTTATTTATGCGTCGTAATAACAATTACTACCAATATAGGAATTCCAGAGGCCAGGGGATGTCACGAGGACGAGGACAATCAACGCCACCGGCGGAACGGAGGGATGATCGAATATCGCAAACAGGTCGCGGTGGATGGAGATCTCGTGGCCGCGGCACATTTAACCGTGGAGCTAAAGGTAGGATTTTTTTTAACCAAGCTACTATTCACCAGGAACAGCAACAAAATACGCATATTTTGACAGATTCAAATCCGCGAGAAAATCAATCTGAAAATAACAATGATAATAATAATTCAGAAGAGTTTTTTCGTGAATAAAAGCGTTATGATGTCATGTAGTAGCATATATCATATTTCATTACACTCTAAACATAACAATCTTACATATACGTGGCTAATCGACACCGGTGCATCCATATCGGCCATAAAATATAAACACATTGCTGAGTTGAATGAACCCATCCAAAAAGGAAAACTTGTTGTAAATGGTATTGGTGGAAAAATTGAAGCGATCGGTTTTGTTTATCTTGAATTAAGAGCAGGTGAACAAATTCTAAGCCATAAATTCTACGTATTTGAATCCTTACCCTGTAAGGCAAGTGGCATTTTAGGCCAAGACTTTTTGAGCAAATATCATTCGATTATTAACTTCAAAAATTACTCCTTAGTTATGTATAATAACAATAAAGAAATTTGTGTGCCTATTACCAAACATAACGAGACGCTAACTATACCCGCTAGGTCCGAAAGCACACATTACATTACGACCGATATAACAGAAGATTGTGTAGTTTGCGCAGAGCAGATAGGAAACGGAATATTTTTAGCAAGTACAATAGCAAGCCCCGCGGACGGAAAGCTACCAATAAGAATTTTGAACACAACAGAAAACGATTTTTATGTACATAGCATTAATCCTAAAATACATAAAGCAAGAGATTATAATATCTGTATATTTGACAAGCCAAAGAAACATGCAGAACGAGTCAAAAAACTGCTTCCCTTATTAAAATTAGATCATCTAAATAAGGAGGAAAAAATCAGCATTAGGAACATATGCGCAAAGTATAACGATATCTTTTATCTCGAAGGAGACCAACTCACTACGACAACTATATATAAACATTCAATAACAATACAACCCGGTACTAGACCAAGTTACAGCAAACCTTACAGGCTCCCACATTCACAAAAAGGGGAAATACAGAATCAAATTAACCGCATGCTCGAACAAGGTATAATAGAACCCTGTAATAGCGAATGGTCTAGTCCCGTTCTATTAGTACCAAAGAAATCAAATGGAGAGAAGAAATGGCGTCTAGTCATTGATTACCGAAAGTTAAATAACTGTGTTCAAAATGATAAATTCCCACTGCCAAATATTCATGAGATATTAGACTCGCTATCTGGTTGCATTTATTTTACGCACTTAGACTTAAGCCAAGGGTTTTATAACGTGGAACTTGAACCAGATAGTAGGAAATTTACAGCTTTTCATTCAGGTCAATATCAAATGACTAGAATGCCAATGGGTCTTAAGACAAGCCCGAACTCATTTGCCCGAATGATGACAATGGCAATGGCGGGCCTTAATTATGAAAAATGTTTATGTTATCAGGACGATTTAATTATAATGGGACGGGACTTATCAAATCATAACAAAAATTTAATCGAAGTACTAGAAAGATTACGCAGTGTCAATTTAAAATTAAATCCGATGAAATGCGACTTTCTTAAAAAGAAAATGCTCTATTTAGGCCACGTCGTAACAGATAACGGTGTACTACCCGATCCAGAAAAGATTAGTGCTATACAAAACTATCCAATTCCCCAAAACACAAATGAAGTAAAGCGTTTTGTAGCCTTAGCGAATTATTATCGCAAATTTATTCCAAATTTTGCTGAAATTGCAAACAGTTTAAATATTTTGTGTAGAAAAAATGTAGAATTCATTTGGAATAGCGACGCACAAAAGGCATTTCAGACACTTAAAGAATGTATGTCTACACCACCAGTTCTCCAATATCCGGATTTATCAGATAAAAATCAGTTTATTGTACAAACTGATGCGTCAGGGTACGCGATAGGAGCGGTTTTATCCAACGGCAATGGTCGGCCAGTCGCTTACGCCAGTAGGAGTTTAAACAAAGCTGAACGTAATTACCCGACTATTGAAAAAGAACTCCTGGCTATAGTATGGGCCGTAAAACATTATAGACCCTATTTGTATGGTCGTCCATTCAAAATAGTAACTGACCACAAACCACTGGTATATTTATTTAGTTTAAAGGAGTCATCAAGTAGACTGCTCAAATTTAGATTATGTTTAGAAGAATATGACTATTTAATAGAATATGTCAAAGGTCAACAAAATGCAGCCGCCGATGCTTTATCTCGAATTCCAATATCATCGAAAGATTTAAAGAACATGCACGAAAGTTTATTTGTAATGACACGAGCACAGATAAAACGATTAGAACAAACTTCTCATATTCCGGAAGATACCGCAGACAACTGTGTCCCGGATCAAGAAGATCAAGCAAGGATTGTGGGAACAATTAACAAGCCTAGTAATGCAGTAGAGCTGCAATTCATTGATAAAACAAGTCTAAACAGGCTACAAAAAACGAATAGAATATATAAGGGAAATAATATATTTTCATATGATCAAGCAAAAATGATGTTGTATATAAATCCATCTGCTCGATCACAACTGACGCCAGCCGCATTTGTGAGAGCGATGTGCGATTTCTGTAAAGTTAATGATATACATGAAATATGTTTCGTGAAAAATAAATCCCATAACTTATTCTTAGGAAAAATAACTAATGAGGTTAAAAGATATACTAAATGGGAAGGACCGCGATTGTGTATTTTAAATAATATAGAAAAAGTAGATAATTTAGAAGATCGGAGAGTCATTTTAAATGACTTTCACTTATTACCCACAAGTGGCCACGCAGGCACAAAAAGAATGTTTAACAACATTAAAAAATATTATTTCTGGCCGGGTCTCGAAAAGGATATAAATAACTATGTTAAAAAATGCCCTATATGTCAAAAACAAAAGTATACGGTTATGGTAAAAGAACCCATGGTAATAACCACAACGGCACAATCATCATTTGAGAAGATATTTTTAGACATAGTAGGGCCTCTTGATAGAGATTACTATAACTACACGTATATTTTAACACTTCAATGTGAACTATCAAAATATGTATGCGCTTTTCCACTAGTGAATAGAACAGCAGCTGAAGTCGCTCGTGTGTTCGTCAACAACTTCATCCTCGTGCACGGTGTGCCTCGGGAAATCGCTACTGACAGAGGAACGGAGTTTATGTCAGAGACATTCAAAGCGGTATGTACAATTCTTAATATTTCCAAACTGAACTCAACAGCCTATCATCACCAGAGCATTGGTGCACTGGAGAATTCTCACAAAACCCTAGGGGCCTTTTTAAGAATGCACATCAATCAAAGACTAGACTCATGGAGTTCATGGTTACCTTTTTGGGCCTTTGCTTATAACACCACAGTACATTCATCGACAAAATTTACTCCCTTCGAACTTGTGTATGGAAAGAAATGTAACTTACCAAGTAACCTTTTAAGAACAGTAGAACCACTATACAATTATGACAGTTATCCCCTTGAGCTTAAATATAGATTACAGATTTCACAAACAGAAGCACGGGAAAACTTGATTAACTCGAAATTAGAAAGGAAAAACAGATATGATAAATATGTAAGACCTGTAGAATATAAACCAAATGATAAAATATTGATTAAAAATGAAACTGGTAATAAGCTCTCAAACCTTTATACTGGTCCCTACACTGTTATTAGAGATTTGTCGCCAAATGTAGAGGTAAACATTAATGGAAAAATTGATGTTATTCATAAAAACAGAACGAAGTTGTATTACTCATAAAGTCATAATATATTGTATACTTAGCAACAATACCTAGGTTACTGACCTTCGTTGCGATCGTGGCTGTAAAATGATATGCACTCGTGATGCCCTGAATGAATGGTGCCAACAAAAAGTACTTACATGTTTTATTTGTAAACACAGAACTCAACTGTAATCTTAGGTATAAGTTTGAAAAAAAAAAAAAAAAGGAATTCGCTTGTTTGTAAACACAAGCGATACAACAACTGTAATCTTAGTTATAAGTTGTTTATTAATATACTTATATAAAAAAAAAAAAAAATATATATAAAAAAAAAAACCTGCGAGTAACTCAAACGCATAACCATTACTCATAGATAATAAACAGTAATTTTACATTAAATTTGTAACCACATTACGTAGTTTTATATATATAAACAAAAAAAAAAAAAGTATCCATGCAAAGGAATATTTTTTTTTTATTGCCTTGGGAGGTGTGATGTAGTACGTATGCAACCTCTATTTCAATGTGTGTAACCAATATATAAGTCATAGTATCAACATAATAAAGGCAGTCTTACACCACATTTTGGGATGTTTTATTATATCTGACACCCGACCATACAACACAATATTTTTTTTTATTACAGTGTCAATTTTAAGATCTCATTTACTTCCTACTTCAACATTGCTCATCACTTAAAAGACCACAAAGGCAAGGTTCCTTCACGCCAGCAACACAATAAAATCTTGAGCTACAACCCGGTCAGTTTCACAACTGACAACCTTGCAGGTGTCCCAATTCTAGAACCCTCGTGTTTTTCACTGAGATTTGTCTCAGCGCCGCCGAAATCCAACAAGCTATGCTTAAAAGCGTTTTCAATTGCATCCTTAATTAAAAGCTTTGAATTTCTCTGATTTCTAGGAAGCCATTTTAGATTTGAAATATCTGAGTATTTTTGTATTCTGTTTTCACTTGGATTATATAATATAATATGTCTTTTCATAATTAACGTTTTCAAGACTTATATTTTCTTCTCGACAGTGTAAAGTTAAAAGAAAACTAGTTTACTAAGATGAAAGCATATTTTTCCTAGAATTTCATTAAGAATTTTGTAATTTACTAAGTGGGTCAGTTCTGATCTTAGGACGCTGTAGTTTAAGATAAGAATTTGAATGAATACCGAGCTTTTAAACGTTTTGTTCAAACGAAAACCTATTTCTTACCTATTATGACATTATTTTATTTTATTTTATTCTCTTTGGGAAACTTACAGCAAATCCAATTACAGGTTTCCACAGATAAAAACCGAGAACAAAGAAAAAACAACAAAAAAAAAAGGTAACAATAAACAAACAAAGTAACACGATCGATGAATATAAACTAAGAACCGCACAAACAGTTAATCAACATTACTTTTCTGCAAAAAAATTTTTCACCAACACATTCTTAAGCCGAGACACATATTATCACGCCTGTAATCCTCGAAGGGTTAACAGAGGTGTACCTAATAGTACCTATAGTTATGTTTAAATACCACGTAGTACGTAACGATCCCATTGCCATCAACCGGGCCCAAATGTAGACACCGTGGCTGCTATTGTGTACTGAGATTATAATACACTAAAAGAGAAAATATTTATTCCGAAAAACAAATGGTTGATAAAATGTGTTAGTATGAGAAATATTCTCTATTCGGTAGCTAGTCGGTTTCAAGAGATTTATACCAGACTAGGTGTTGCCAGCAGAATCAAAAATTATCCCACGGGAAGATAAAATCGGGATATAAACTATCCTATGTGTTAATCCAGGTTATAAACTATCTGTGTGCAAAATTTTAACCAAATTCGTTCAGTAGTTTTTGCGTGAAGGAGTAACAACTAAATACTTACATACTTTCGCGTTTGTAATATTAGTAGGAAGTAGGATTCATTTCCGAATTCGTTAATAAGCCTCAAAATTCAGCTCAAATTTGGGCTTTAATATACTATTTTAGTATTTAGGTGCCTACCGAAATAAGGAAAATAAGTGTCTCCGTGGTCGAGTGGTTTAGGCGTTTGCCTTGTGACCAGGTTCGGTTCCCACGGGAAGCATACTTTGTAAAATTGTTTCAAGTTGACATGGACATTGCAGGCTTGGATCACCTGATTGTTTGATAAAAAGATGATTTCGTGCTTCGGAAGACCGGGCGTCAAATGCGGTTTGAGGCGGTTATAGAGACACTAGAGTCTGTGGGTTTCCTTAAAGCCTACTGCCCACACGATAAGAGGAAGCATATGATCAAATGATGTTCAGTTCCACATTTCGATTTTAAATCAGATTTGAGACGAGATTACGATGAAATCTAGTACATAATAGAGAATAATGTCTGGAAGTGATCCTTCTAAAATACCTTAATCTGTTTGATATAATATTTCTAGGATAATCCTGGCGATTTTGCTAGTTTATACTTTACATCATCTGCACTACATAGCCTATTCCTAAATATGTTGGGGTCGGCTTCCAGTCTAACCTGGAGCAGTTGAATACCTGTATTTTACATGGAGCGAGTGCCCTGACTGACTTAGTTATACTTTTGGATATTCTCTCTTATATAAACTAGATTATAGAAATATTCTGTTATACTTTGATGTTTCCTACTTTTTCTGTCACGGAAAGTAAGAAAAATACTTATCAGATTTTGAAAGAAAAAGTTAAAGCGATATTACTTAGAAGGGGCGCGCTAAAACCAAGTATTAGACCTACATTTATTTCCCGTGGCTTTTGACATGTAATATTAAGAAAGATATCATTTGTTTTTAAAAGAAAGCAAATTTTATTTGACGAACTGAAGATAAATGTGATATTAAAATTGTAGCATACCTTTGTAAACATAGGTATTTAGACGGAAATTGTCTGCATATAAAATCTCACTGTTTTCCAAGTAAGAATTACTTTTGAGGCGTTTCATAGAAATATGGAACAGGACTAGACATGGCCTTTGAATGAAGGCTTTTGCAAAACAGACTTCGCAATAATAGAGATATTGTTGTTCCCGTTGGGAACTAGTATGTTTTGAGCAGGTAGTTCAAAGTATTAAAACATAAATAACTAAAGCAATTATTAAAAAGCAGCTTTATTTCTTCCTAGAAAATATCAGGGGCACTTTCAGAGACTCTCATTCAATTATATACCGAGAAATACTTTATTCCCTATGCGCTGACAATAACACAATATTTGCTTTTTTTTTTTTTTTAAATCGTTGTCCCCACACTAGGAATGTCTCCTGTATCGTAGGGGCGTTCACAAACATTTAAATTCACATACACAAATACCCAGACCCGGAACAACTATCTGTAGGGCATACAAATATTTGTTCCGTGCGGGGATCGAACCCGCGACACACAGCGCAGCAGTCCAATCACTTAGCCACTGCGCCAACCGTGTCGTATCGTTCTTGATTAATCTTGGGACTTGGACTTAGGTTAGGTTAGGTATATTCAAAGCAACCAAATTCGAGAAAACTCTAGGAAGCTGGAAGAATTGGACATGCATTCTAGATTATGTATACTATTCAGTCCCGATCTAAGTGTCTTCAAACTAAAATAATTTCGTGTTATCTTTATGGTCATCATTAACGCCTCTACAAGTATTTCGTACCCAGCTTCCCAACGAATGCCTTCAAAATTCAGCAAGTAAATCACATTCACAGGTGGGAACAAACCAGGCTGTATGTTTGCGACTAACTATTAACAGGTAATCCGCTTTGAGCTCGCAAATTACTAAACAAACAAGTTTGTCGTGCCACATCGCTAATTCTACATAGCCATTCATTTGAACTTATTGAGTGAGGGTAGTTCGTTTCAGAGTTACAAATAAAGGGTATATGGAATGTGGTTATTTTTGGGGTTATAATGGCTAACCTGCTTAACAAACTGAACGGGATCAATGCTTCTAAACTGCGTTCAACATCTGTCAGTGACGTTAATGCTATGTAATATTGACACTAGACAACGCTTAAAGCCTGTTTACACGTGTTAATTGCGCTTTAGTTACATTGGTATACTTCGATCTAAATTAATTAAAAACAATTTATTGAAAGCTCTGAAGCACTAAGAAAGATGGAGTTGAGTTTCGTAGGTATTTTCACAGAATCCCGTAATAGTTTACAAAGGAAACATCCCACGGTTTGAATTGCTGTGTAAACTATCCCGAGATCAGCGAAATCTCCTTTTACTAAGAAGATTTTTCAGTAAAATCTGTTTCTAAGGTATTTTCAGCAAAAACCAAACGAATCCCCCGTATTAAATTTGTCACGTGGCGTCCCTAACATCCAAGTACAAGTTTATTGAGACTAATTATAACACAAACGGCACCAAGCGAGCAGATCGCAATGGAGGTGCGCGCCAATTTCCTGCAATACATGTTAAATGGCAGCCAATCGTGCGCCAGCCACCGACCGAGCAACATGCGCCTTCTGGGAGCTCTGCTTGAAAATTAAAGTAGAAACTCCAGAAAGTATAATGCGCTATTCATTTTGTGAGCACTTGACACTTTTCTGTTGAACTTGTTTTGAAGCAATTTTAAGTTGCTACTTTGTGGTTTGGTTAAAGTCGACACTTTACAATCTGCAGCTATGTTGTCGAAATTAGTCCTTAATATTACCACAGCACGGACCATCTACTTTATAGTCCAAATAAATCCTCTCGTTAAACAGTTTTGTGCTCATTACCAGCAAAATTTAATTTGGCTTCAACAACACAATTTTAATCAACTAACGAAAATTAGATTTTCAATTCCACCAAACATGCTTTAATATCCGAATCTATTATTAATGTAAATCCGATAATACAGTTTTAATTATACACTGAAACACAAAGGGTCGGAAACGGTAATGGCGCCCAGCACGGGCCGCAGACTGACATCATAATGGCGGCTTGTAGACTTAATACGTAATCAATACGAACACTGAACATCGTGCTAGTTAAAGCGCAATGAATAAAGCTCAAACACGACAGGAGCCCTTGTCTGCCACACCTTTGATCATGGTCCGTGAAACTGAGGGCAGATATAAATAAATGGATTACTGAAATTTTTTCGGACGTGGAACGAAGATTTGGTAAATGGTGGAGTGATCCATGAAAGTTTTAGCGTGTAGCGGATATTTTGAATATCTATCTACCCGCACTGGGCCCGCCGCGTGGTGGATTACGGCTTACGGCCCACTCTTTCCGACAAAGAGGAGGCCTGTGTTTTAGAAGTGGAAAAGAAATGGGTCGATTTTGAGATATTTCTAATGAAATATATGCTTTAAAGTTTTTTAAATACATACAACTGTCAACAAACTAGAACTATATACATAGATCATATCATATCATGGATATCATGGTCACGTGCGCTTGCATTTGCAAATATTGTTAGTAAATATTGTTTAGTCAGTTTATATAAAAGTCAACCGTACACGCCTCACACAAAACCTCCAACCACGAGGTTCCCACACGCCATTCAAAACTTACAAAAGCCAAAGCTCATCTGCATAGAAGCAGACACCTCAATAGACCGCAAAATAAATCCCACCAAGTTATTACCAACACATACAGAACATGAATCACTCCACGATCCACGCATACAAAAGCACGAAGCCTGCAAGCCCTGCAGCGCAATATTTGTCGCAAGAATTTATTTCCGGCAGAAATTGAATAGGACGGTATAGCGGCCAAACTGTGTTAACGTGTTACACTCGAACACTGTGTGATGCTGGCTGGATTCATTTTTAGTTTCAGGCTGTTGTTGCTTCCAGCTACGAAAAATATAGGACATATGACATTTTTGTTTTTAACGATACCGTCAATATCGATGGCCGGTCGTCCTGTGTAAATAGAAAAAGAATACGTTGGCATGAAACCTTTTCAAAGACCACACAAATGAAATGACGGACATTTGCCACTAGTGTACTCGGATAATCAAACTAGTGTATGTAACACAGAGCAAGCATTATTATTTAAGCTTTGCTACCCAAAATGCATCAATGTAACTACTGATGATCGCACTATTACAGTCTCAGGTGCGGAACTGCGGGCTCTAAACCACGCTATTTGTTATCAACATACAATTTGGAGGGTAGATCGTATTTAGCTGTTGTTTTGATGTTGCGTAACAATTAACTTTGTGAAGGTTTTCGGTGGAAGGTATTACAGTTTACTTTGTTGGATTTTAACCAAGGCAATGTTAATGGCAATTTCCATAATGAGAAAGTAGATTTTGATATTGAATTTGTAGTACGTAAAGCGTTTTATTCCGAAAAGAATTGCCGTGGTTATTGGTGATTATATCGAATGGTTTTCGTACTATAAACTAATGAGAGTAACGTCTTAATTACTCATCAACATGCCTTTTATCTCTCCATGTCTACAAAATTATAATAATGAACTTCACGACAATTTTAATGGCGCCCACGTGGGACCATGAGTTGATACTGACTAATGCCAATTAATCAGTGTCAGTCGACAGACAATATATCAACATTAAATTCTTAATGCGATTACTCCAAACATAATTAGTTTCAACACGTTATAACTTATTTAGGTTCCACATCGTACCTCTAAAGAATGACGTCACGTAATAGCTGAGTTTAGTATTACTTCGGACTTTTTAACTTTTCTGTGGAAATGTTCAAGTTTGGGTGTAATTTGGTTACAGCTGAATGTTATCTGTCACATAAATAGTAAAAGCCTCGTTACGTCGAGACCTAACACTAATTGGCGAAAAGTGGGTAGGCGAAAGTTAAATTCTGCCTACCCACTGGGGATTGGATGACGGTTTGCTCTGTAATGGCTACCAAGTTCATTACGCACGAAATCCGAATATCCATCGCACTTTGATATTACATACGCACTTAGACACAGCCATTAAACTCCATCTCGAGTCTGTTAATCTATTAGTTGATGTCTTCATGAATACTTAATGGTGTTTGGTATTTAGGTATTGTGTGTAGAGCATTGCTTTTGTATTGGATATTAGTACAGCGTTACATTGTGGGGTCCTATTGATGTTTAAAGATTTGGTTCAACTCCTATATTTAGTTTGCGCTTTTAATTTATGTTTTCTTTGGGTTTAAACATTTAATCTACTAATACAGCCGATCAGAAAACTGATTTTCTATTGTGGAAACATTCCAAACCATGTAAACATAAGGTTTGAAATATTTTAAGAACATCACTTTGCATAGAAAATATTTCAGCTAGACAAAGGTTACCGTTTAACCGTGTATTATATCAAACTATACGTACTTTGAAAGAAAATAAAGTTGTAAACGAAAAATCATAATCTAAGACCCCAACGCAAAATTAATAGGCTTCCATCTAACACTTCGGCACCAAATAGAACATGTATAATGAATGAATTATTTATAGCTATATTATACGAGACTAAGACACCTGTCCCCTTCGAGAGCGCCGATAAATCTCCTGCCGATAATTTACTGATTGTTTGTCTCGGCACATAAATTCCTCGCTGACGTCACAGACCCTGGCGTTTGCACCTCCGCAACTTTAAGTTATTTATTTGTTTTGCTTTGGGAATTTATCGGAAGATTTCGAGTAGGAAGGTCGATGTAGACTGACGGGTCTGAGAAAGGTTCATTGTAAAAAGAAATCGGGAGCTGAATAATAAAATTCTAATTAAATATTAATAGCAATCTTTTTGAGTTAGAAGTCCCACGCTGAGCGCCATTAACGGTTGAAAACATTTTTAATTAATCGGGAATTTGTTCACTCGGTATGTTGGTCCCCACATTATTTACTTCGTCAACATTTTGTGAACAACGTTCCGTATCAGTGATCACATAACATTCACATTATCTCTCCTCGTTTGAAAATAAACGCTGTTTATGAATACATGTCCCCGTTATATCAAAAGAGTCTTTACAATTTCCAACAAAAACGCGGGTTGATGCGAGAAAAAATACCGAAAGCTATTTTCGCAAAATTAGGATTTTATAAGACATTTGACGCGTAAGAAATTGGATTCTATTCAAATTGAAGGGCAAATTAGATCTTAAATAGCAGGTTACGAGTCTCTGGCCAACTAGGGTAGGTACTAAAACATTCAGAAAATCGTACTATCCAATTTAGTTAATTTGGCCCCTGAATTGTATACTGATTTCTAAGAACGTTAATATTAGAGTTTGCCCTTTCTCTTAAATTAGTTTTCCGACAATTCTAACTTAGTTCATTAATTGTCGTACTTGAATAGCTAATAAACGGATATTCAGGCTGCTTGTTGTTTAGTGTAAAGGTGGGTAGTCATTTAATTAACGTTGGTGTAATCAAGTTTGTCTATGGAAGCTCAATTCTGAACTCTTGATAGTAGGAACTTACATTCTTCAAATTTATAAATGATAATAAATTTAAAATCGTAAAATAAGTTCTAGCTAAGTAGATTAAGTTACTTATCTACCTAGTTACATCACCTACTCAGTAAGGAAGAAGTATACGACATCAAATATTCTACTGAACTCTATCAAGATTAAATCTTAGCATAATAATCCAGTATAAGTATCATCCATCTTTATAAACGCCCCACTTAAGATAGCGCTACAAAATAGATTTCACCCGCTAACATTTTCATCTCAACAGAATTAACGCTATGCCGTGATTACATCACATTATGTGTCCCTAAGTCGTGTATCTTGTTATACTCCCGACGAGATACCAACCATTATCTTAACTAGATTCCTTCTGTATCCCTCATAGTTTAGGATCTTTATTTATTTTAAGTTGGAGCCTAGTAGTCCATGCTGGGCGCCAATAGTGAAGTAATATTTATAATGTCGCCGATATAAACACATTTTTCATTTAATATTTTTGTGGATCATTACTCATTTCTGGAATTTCTTGATTATGTGTTAAAGAAGCAAAAAATAAAATCTCGAATATTTTTTTTCGATTTATACATATAATAAAAAAAAGTCTACAATCTTATTTCATCAAAATTCTCCATGTACCCTCCTATCTACACATCAAATTGGCAGTGCATACGAAGTGTCCCAGAACTACCCGCAACATAAACAAGTGTGTTGCGACCTAATTAAAGTTGGATAGTTAGTGTAATTAGCGACCGAGCGCCTCCCGCGAACCCTCGGGCCACTGATAATACCGGAACACGGAAGGCTTATCAGTGTAAGGGTGCTTCGAAGCAGGCTACATGATATTTGGACACGCAAAGTGTGAAACTTGCCTCTGTTTTGGAAGTTATCGGGTGATGTGAATCGGGGGTAGTTCTTTGTGTTTTTCTTTTAAGTTAAAGAAAGTAGGTTTTTGTTTAAAGAAATGTGGCTTTTTCTTTCAAATTTTGTCGTTCTTGAGTTCCATTTATATGATAAATATCTCTTCAAGTATGCAACAAAGGGTATTGTAATGTAATTCTTTGACAAAGTCGTCGACGGTTACGTAACTTGTCCCTTTCTGAAAATATCCAACCGGAAGGTTTATACATAATTGAATACTCCTTAACATTTCTACTACCTGTCGGTTAAGTCCAATAAAAGAAATCCAATAAGTGGGATCACCGCCGAACGAAGGTTTTTGCCCAGAATTGGGAATAAAATAAATTCTACCTAAACTGAAAAATCAGTATCAATTATGTTCAGACTTTGACAAGGGACGGAATGATGTGAATATCGTATATTTTGAGGCTCGCTTAATAATTCAGTGTACGTATAAATATATACAAAATGGCGGCTATAAATTGAATCATGTGTAATATAAAGTGCAAAGGAGATCATAAATATGTTGAATTTGTTTATTCAAAACAAGAAAATGGCTTCCTAGTTTTACTGTATGATATATTATGTTCATAAAAACGGGAATAAACCAATTTTCCGTTTACGGCCTTCCTCGTTTGTCTCTTTTTAGTTTGTGTAAAGGTGTATAGTGCGTCCCTTTCCCACGTCGATATTCGCATAGTTATTATCTATGTTGCTCTTTGTCTAAGATATTGCTGTAATTTTTTTGCTGGCCTTCTATCGGCAAGACAGAGATCTGATAATTTCGCCTTAGGTACAGATAATCCGGGCATTTTTCTTAAATGATGATAAGGAACGATATTTCTCGGTAGACGAACCATTTTTCCTGGCTGTCTTCCACGACTTTAAGAGTTTCATGATTTATTCGTTCTTTTAAGGTTTACGTATTTATTTTTTTCCGGGTCGAGGTGATATTAATGCTAGAGCAACATAAGGGAGAGACTATCTAAGCTATTTATCTAACCATTGGCCACTGATTTTCTGGTATGTAAAGTTCAGGTGCGTAGTACTCGCAACCAGCGTGCATGTATCATGGGATGTATTGACGTGGACGAACCAAAAGAAGTTTGTAAGGATCGTAACTGGTTGCGTTCTGAAGATTCTGCCTAGCTATGAGGAAAAACGTGAGTTTACGTATGTGTGTTTCTTTTACATATTTCTGATATCCAATCACTGCTTTTTAACTTCCATCCTCAAATCTAAGGACCGTATTTGCTGATAGTCACACACTGGTCCTTCGAGGCGTGCGTTGTAGGTGTAATTAATAAGCGAGGCGCTAGAGAGAGCGAAGGCGATAAGCGGTGCGCTAGTGAGAGTGAGAGAGGGAGAGAGCGATAAGCCGAGCACCTCTCGTAAATCACTTGCGCTAATGACGCTCCATGCGGCGTGGATGTGGGTAGAACTGGAAGTGACTTTCAGGTTGGGTTTTGGGTATGAAACTGCTAAATATTTTTCAACGGTGATGAAGTTGGTCTCACCGAGAAATTTTTTCAGTCTGATGCAAGACCCCACGCGTGGTGTCGCGTACCATAAAACTATAAACATGTTTTTCGCCAAAAAAAATGACTTTCTATAGGAATTGAGGTGATCAGCTGATAAACATGAATTAAAGGCTAAAAAGCAAACAAATGTGAATTCCCAAGTCATAGAACAAAAGTGTTTGTTTTATGGTTTGAGGCCCCACGCCAGGCGTCTAGCGTGTCTAATGTGACAACTTGTTAATAAATCAGTCAAAAATTCTTTACTTAACGAAATAAATAAAACTGCTCCACATTTACATTTAAATAAAATTCATTAAAAGACCAATACATAATCAACCATAAAACCACATTCAACATAACTCAACTACACATAATAATTCCATACCACTTCAACTACAAACATTCATTCAACTGATTCAACCATCAACGGATTTCGCGTAATTCAGCGGATTTCACGTAATTCAGCGGATTTCATGTAATTCAGCGGAATTCACCGTTGCTTTATAACGCAGGGAGAGCACATAATTCAAAATGTTTACCGGTTTTAATTCGTAAACTTTGGTAATGAATAGAGGGCCCGTTCATTACCTTTGCTGCGGATCGCACTTTTGTATACCGTTGGATTAATATCTGCTCGTTATTTTATAATGGTTTTGGTTTAAATGTTAATTTAACTTATTTTCAAAGTCTATTTGAAAAATATGTATAACTTATACATATTATTTTTAAGGTCCCAAACAGGCTTTTTTGATATAAGAACCTTTGTCTATATATTTTTTTGTAATTTTATCAATAATCTGGTATCAATAGCATTTTGCCCTCGAACGCTTAAACGACATACATATAACCTATCTACAATTTATGCCACGACATTTTTTAACGAAGAAAAGATAACTTTTTTTTTAAATTCATTAATTATATAATATAACATTAACAATTGCAGCTCACATAAAACTAAAGCCACTTCTATTTCCCATACGTTCTTGTCAAGTCTCAGCACTCTCTCGAAGCGCAAACAAACAACACTCCACACCCACGCTCACACTCACACACCCAAACACACACACATACATAAACGTATTTATAAATCATTCGCTTTCGATTTATTCAGCAGTAAGTAGTTTTTAACTTATCGTGAGTGAATTTAAAGCGCGATTTAAATTCAGAATCAATGCTGGCTGGCTGTGTAAGTGAAAAAAGTAAATAGAGTAAAAGCTTTGCATGTTGTAGTCATGCTGTTGAGTATTCTAGTTTATATAATATCGACTGTCGAGTGCTCGCTACCGAGTACTGAGAATGAGGTCCATTTAAAAAAAAATAAATCTGCACACAATTTTATTAACATGCAGTATGCAATGGTGACACTACTACATCACCATTCTGGGCTCCTGGTAGTTAGTGAGACATTGCTATCTTTGTTTCTCATCTCATTTCTCTGAGAATTGACTGAAACTGAATTTTTCTTTTGTGTTAATGTAACCCAGCAAAAGTACTAGGCTAGCATAGGTTAAGGTGGTACGGGTGAATTAGGAATACTAGAAACTTTGATTGAAATATCACCTTGAACTTATGCTATCCTAGTACTTTGGGTACGTCATTTCATTTTGTAACATGTATCATAAATGTATGTATTTTCTTTCTTACTGGTTAATCAAAAAAAAAAAAAAATATCAATTCTTAAATTCGGTTGTTAGTCTGCTGTACCTTTTTTTTTGGCGGGTGGAAAATCATCAAATAACCCCTCCCGCTCTTGGGCAGAGCGAAAGGGAGTGTCAGACTTCTACGGACTAAAAACCACCCATGTTCCTTCTTCGCCCTATATGTCAAGGCCGCGGTATCTCTTACAACATCCCGCAGCCATGAGTATGAGGTTCTGGGTTCTATTGCCGGGGCAAAGTGTTATTGGGTTAGTAGAAGCTACAGGCTAAAAAGAAAAAATATGTGTCCATTATTTTTTGAACAAATGTCGCAAATCGAACAAATTTGGTCACAATCACGCATCCACGAACTAACCTTAACAAGTCTTGCTGAACCTTGAAAGATACACCCGTACCGTTGATACTGCATGTCGGATATACCACAAACCTAAAACTGATACCATGTTCCAAATCTCACATGCAAAAAAAAAAAGCGAGAAGCCGTCACCACCAAAAAATATTTTACCCTTAACAATTTTTCTTCCAAATTGTCTAGTTTGGAACGCATATAGCCTCGTAACACAATATAATATGTCCAAACGGTCGCCTCGCGTCACTTCACACATACGATTACTGTAATGTGATTGCGCTAGCCGTCGGCAATGTGCGCGCGCCCTTAATTAACCAAACCAACAGCGAAATATCAGCTTTATACCCCAAAGCTTAGGGTTTAAGTTGACAGTGAGGCTATAGTTCCATCGAAGGCAGAGTTAATTAAGTTATCGCAAAATCACATTAATTGGTATCGGAAATCATTAAATGGGTGCCTGTTTTCGTTATGGAATTTTAATTGATTGAGCGTAAGGGTCAAGAAAAATTTCAATAAAACCTCTTGTGATGGTTTTTAATACTGGTTATTAAAAAAGAATTGCATAGTGTTACTTGTAATCATTAACCTTCAAGTTACTTTCAACGGGACTTGAAGGTTAATGATTATACTCGGACGAAGCAAATTCTGCAGTTCCTGCCTACCCCCATATGAAAAAGCACGAGTTTATGTATGTTTGGACCAGTATACAGCTTTCACTAACCATTGCACTACTATAAATAAGATTCGGTCGCCAATATTGTAACCATTCTACGCCCCGTAGCATTTGCTACGTTCAGAGCTACGTAGCGCTACGAGGCCTACGGCGTAGCTGTTGAGCTACGAACACTGCGCTACGCTTTATGTCCTACGGCATAAGATTACCTAGTATTTTCGCGACGGTATTTTTTATGACGGTTAGGTTTTACATCTTATAGTAACTGGAATATAAGGTTTGATATTTTAGAATTTACGCTAGTGTTAACAACTTCCGTTACGATTCCATACTTTAGCATAACTCACGCTAAATTCGTTTTACTCCCGAAAACAGATGTACGCAGTCGTTAAGCCATAATGAAACGATTAATAGACTCCAAATGACTATTTATACGGTATATAAAACCCGTTTATTTACCATATCAATTCGATACGAATAAAAACGTAATAAAGGCCTGTGTTCCGAAGACTGGGGAAGTTTTTTAAGATGGGGACCAACAATGGATTACGAATTTATGTGGGGAACCCCGCCTTAAGAATAAGTGTGGCGGCGACAGTTATATTGCTTAAGTTAATGCATAAATAAAAGGTAACAATATAGGCTGGTTTTAAGGGCTGGGAAGTGAAGTAGAAGGTCATTATCCTACTAAAATATTATAAACGCGAAAGTTTGTGAGTATGTATGTATGAATGGATGGATGTTTGTTACTCTTTCACGCAAAAACTACTGAACGGATTTGAATAAAGTTTGGTACACAGATAGTTTATAACCTAGATTAACACATAGGATAGTTTTTATCCCGATTTTATCTTCCCGTGGGATAATTTTCGAGTTGTAGCAGGCGACGTCACTGGTAACACGTAGTGTAGTATAAAAATAGGGATTCGTTGAGATTTATTTTCTTCAAGCCATAGCTGAAAAAGACACGATTTCACGACAGTGTCTTACGCAGGACTTTCTTTTTTGGGGGTGAAAAATCATCAAATGACTCCTCCCGCTCTGGGCGGAGCGGTAGGTAGTGTCAGACTTCTACTGACTAAAAACCATCTATGTTCCTTCTAAGCCCTTTGTGTCCGAGGCCGCCGCTATCAAACCATAAATGAATTTGAATGTCTGTCGAACAACCCGCAGCCCCGACAGGAGGACATTACGACTGCAAAGTCTCTGAAATAGGAATAATTTAGCTTTACTTCTCTCCCAGACTGGAGAAGCAAAGAAGCTACAGTTGTGGTAGTTTCGAGGGAAACAAAATGGCCTGAATTTTATTCATCATCACAGCTAAAATATTCAAATGCGCAAATTACAAATAGATCTAGACTAGGTCCAACCGTTCCTGATAAAATCGGTGGTGACACACGGACAGATGGACAAACATACGGACAAGAGAGTGATCTTATAAGAGTTCCTTTTTTACCTTTTGAGGTACAGAACCCTTAAAAAATAATAAACAAATACCATACAATTATTCACATATTTTACTAGCAGACCTGGCAGACGTCTTCCTGTCCGGACAGTAGCACCACTTACAGGGTCCAACTGTGAATCTAAACCATTCTCTTGAACACACAAAATGATCCGCCATTTATTGAATTCATTTGTTACAAAAATTGTGATAAATGAAGAACCGCTCGACCGATTTTGTGCAAACTTCACATGAACCATCTACTAAATAGTCCGAACAAAGCCTAAACATTTGGTTTGGATAGGTGAGCCCGTTCTTGAGTTTACAACGAAAAGTGACATTGATTTTTATATATATAAATAGATAAAGATAGATATTCCAGTTCTATTGATTTTCTATTGAGACTATTACAGGTTTTTGTTACACAGGGTACAAAGTTGCTTAACATTTTTTTTTTTTTGGATGATCATTTCAATATCAGGAAAATTCAGGAACAAAATCAACCCTGCATTGCTGTCATGTTTAGGACCAGACAGTGAAGGCTTACCGGTTTTTCATTACAGCCTCAGTAATCAGCTTTGTCTTCCTGCCTCTGTTTTTAATTTTCCAAAAATCCCTCGCTTTTGTTTTCCTGTAATGACTGTTCTCGTTTGGTGTTGCTTACTGGCATTTGTTTATTGTGCTTAGCTGCTTTTTTAATTACAGGGCTGAGCTTAAGAGGGTTTTAAAGGTGGTTTAGAGAACTGTGAATGTTTATGAATTGTCTGGATAGGTGTGGAGATGAGATAGAGTAATTTTCTGATTGAATGGTAATCAAGGTTGGGCCTAAGACATCTGGATCATCCAAAAGCGCGTTGGGTTGACGATATCTTCATATCTTCAAGGTTAAACGGATGGATGAAGGACACACAGAATAGAAAAGAGTGACCGAAAAAAGAAAAGATTTTTTTTAAATAAACCGACTGGTAAAACTGAAAAGCAAAAAACAACTACATTTTAAATTAAACGAAACTTGGAAGCAGGCGCAGATGATTTAACTTTTGTGTTTGTTTATAGGATTTGTCACTTTGAATTTCTTTTAAACGTACAAGTGTTTTATATTTTTGTAATCTCCTTTTAAAACCCTTCATTTTGAAACCCTACTCGATGGTACCAGATTTTTTTTTTGAACTTTGCTATATGGCCCCTGAAATCCACAATTTTACCCTGTTTTTTAACCAGTGACACTCGCGCCACCAAGACAAATCTAACGACGTATATTTTATTCAAATCCCTTCATCCGTTTAGTAGTTATGAGAGAATAAAGAAACGGACGTGTGACGTGGACATGTTTAAAAGCGTACTATTCCATTAACGACTACTTAAATGATAAGAACAGTTGGTCGCTGAGTTGAACACAAGACAATGTTTGTTATTTATTTATGTTCTTTCTCCAAGATTAGTTTACTGATATGTTATGTCTTTTTTTTTATTATTATTATATACTTTTTTATACTTGCCTTACTATTGTATCGAGTCTGGTTCTTCTAACCAACCTAACAGACAGATGTGTGCTGGGGAGTTTGTTCCGCCACTTCTTCTTTCCAGCAAAAACACAAGGAAGTGTCGAAGGGGGGGCGTTTTGGGGGACTGTCTCTTGTAAATAAGTAAAGTAAAGTAAATTTTGACGTTCGAAAAGTGCTGATTATCAGCCTAGTTTGAATAAATGAGTTTTGATTTTGATTTTGATTTTGATTTTGGACATACATACATACATTCATACTAACATACATACACGTCAAACACATAACCCTCCTTTTGGGCTTCGCCGCAGTCGGGTTAAAAGGGGAGGCCTGTACCCAACAGATTCCGGGTTGAAAAAATGATGATGATGAATTGTCTATGGAGGAGGAAACTCTAAGGTTCCTTTATCCTCTCTTTCAAATCAATTAGCAATCATTTCGGATATCATAATCTGCCTAGCCTTTTCCCAACTATGTAGGGGTCGCCTTCCGGTCTAACCAGATGCAGCTGAAAATCAAGTGTAACGACTATCAAAGATCTAGGTAAACTTAATTTGTAAAAGATCATGTTCATGGATATAAAGGGTGTAAAAGTACCCTTAACGCAAACAAAGGGCACTGGTTCTCCCCACCACTGCGATAGTTTTTTTGTTCTAGACCATACTTGGGAACCCCCTAGTTACGGAGATACCCCCAGTATCTCCGTAAGTTCAAAGTCAAAGTCAATTCGGGTTATAACGTTTGATGTACAGAATGCTTGGTTGAAGTATGTGTGAAGGGTTAATTTACACCCCGTATGGAATCCCGTACCAAACTGTGTCAACATCAAACTTTGTTTTTTATTGTCTACATTTATCATATTAACTCCTACAAAAGTTCTTTTTGTAAACTAAATACGAGTTCCGGAGTAATTTTATAAAATCGAAAATAACCTCAAAACCAGGCATGTAGGTATTGTAATAAAACCTCTACGTAGCGAAGTCAGTCGAACTGTCAAAATCAACTGACATATCTAACAGAACGACTTTTGAACTGGTTGTGTGAACGCCATGTATAGGGAGTAAAACAATATTTATACTTTAAATTAAATTCCTTCTTCATAAATCAAATCTCAGCTGCATTAAAAAAATATGAAAATAATTACTATAACATTTTGATCTTGAAACTCGAGAATCTTTGGTACGAGTTTCGGTCATTGTCTTTTTTGTACTAATCGGAACACTTTGCCTAGCCTTTCGGGAATTACAGGCGTGATATTTATGTCATGTATTTTAGTAAATCATTTTAAAACACATGACATAAATATCACGCCGAAACATTTTAAAACTATCAACACACAGAGCGTTTAATCTAAACGAATAAACTATTACAAAAAGATAAAATCATATTTATTGTCTCGCATAAGTCGGAATACGCTAAAGAAGCAGGCTATAAGTTAACGGGGCTCATAAAAGGCTCGCTTTTATTGTGCGCTACAATAGTTTATCAGGCACTTCATTAAAATTTTATTTTACCTTTACGTGAATTTGGAGTTATCAATTAGACGGTTTTGCTTATTTAAAGAAAATATAAGTCATTATTTACGAATATTCTCGTCTTTGTAAGTTTGTGACTTATAATTATGAGTATTTGTGTATGTGAGCTTAAATGTCTGTGAACGCACCCACAATACAGGAGAAATTCCTAGTGTGGGGTATTCGCAATAGGACAGATGCGGAAAATGTCAGATCTGGGTGAAAAGCGCGTCAATCAAAAAAAAAAAATTGAAATGGGTCTTCTTCATCATCATCATTCTTTTGAATGAATGGATGAATGAATAATTTATTTGGCCTTAGTCCAATTTATTTGGGGTCGGGGCAGCATGTCCTCTACTTATGCTTCTCTATTAGAATAGTTAATAGTTAGTTTAACCTTAATAATATTCATAATACCTGGTTCAATAATTCTACGGTAATTAACTTTTTGTCTGGTTCCGCATCCTCACAGTATCTCTATTTCCTTTAAGTATTTTGACTAAATGCTTTTCGACTCTGATCAAAGGAAACTTAACAGTCTTATTCTTTTTATATTGTGTGGTTAGTACGGTCAGTGCCCAACATAATCTGACCCCGTCTCATACCACTTGCTCCATTATTCTTTACACGAGGGGTTGTATTGTTGGACACAGACTGCACCTAACCTTAACTTAACAATAAAATTACAAATAAAAACTCACCACTCTCAGAGACTGACGAGGGCGACCGTTCCGCCGTCGACACTCCCGACGAGGACGACTCGAGCGACGACATCGAATCGGCCCTCGTCGAGTGCGTGTGGGTCATCGAACTCTCCGATAGTCTTGAGTCTCTGGGCGCGTCGCTCAGCTGATTCAACCGCCGCTGTAGGTAGCGCTGTTCTCGCGCCAGTTGCTCCTTGTGACTCACGTGCCTCTTCTCTCGTTCTTCCAGACTCTGCAACAAGAGAAATAAGAAGGTCAATAATCTGCAGACACATGATGAAAATGAGAAAAACTCTGCAGGGTAAAAATTCGTAGTCTTGTTCGGAACGGGTGACCTTAAACACTACACGTTACATTGGATACGAAAGGCGGAGGACAAAGTACTGGGGCGCCCTTTGGAAGAAGGCCTATGTCTAGCAGAGTACTAAGATAGGATAATTTGATACAATAGGGGATCAGACAAAAAAAAACTAATTAGTCCGTCAGATAGATTTACAAAAAAATTTGAACACGTTTTTTTTCTTATTTAACTTCAATAAAAAATGAAGTAAAAAATAGTGCTTCGAAAACTCGTGAACTTCTCGAAAACGTCACATGTCAGTACATTTTTTACCTACAAATAACGTCACAACCTCCCACTCATGATCTTTGACGCGTTTTATCTTCGTCAATTTTTATTAATTTGATAAAACAATAATAATAATAATAAATAATAATAATAATATTCCACAACTATCACACAACGCCATCTAGTCCCAAGCTAAGCAGAGCTTGTGTTATGGGTACTAGACAACTGATAAACATACTTATATATTTCTAAATACATAAAAAAAAAAAATATAAAATAAATACATATCCAATATTTTTCGATAATCTAACTGACTGACTAATTAGGGTAAAACTTTAGTATCCTTTGGCAAGCGGATGGGGGTGGGAAGTGATGGAGGGGGAGGCGGGGGTGTCGACTCTCCACAGGTACCACTCCCGAAAAGGTAACGCACCATTTTTGAGAAAAACAGATATTTGTAATCTAACCTCAAAACACTTAAAATCACCTACTACGGTCTGGGAAAATCACGTGCAGATCTAAATTTGCTTCAAAACAATATTAACAAAGGGGTCGTCCGCACACACTTCGCTTTTTATCTGATTTGAGGTTAGAAACATTTTTTGTAATAAGAGTGGTAGTGTTATAATCGGGGCGCCACCCTCTACCAGATTTAACTAACACTTTTGACCCTCTCCGCCTGCCAAAGGATACTAAAGCCAACCCGTTAAGTTTCTTTTAAAACCGATTCTTTTGACGTTTTTTTTATATTATGGGTATATTTTCATGTCTCTGCAGATTCACAATGGCTTGAGCGCCAAACTCTGCTCTTCCAGAATGTTACTAATTACCTTTTTTCACGAACGCAACTTTGACCGTTCACAAAAAGAACTGTTCCAATTACCCATGAACAGGAACAAATAGTAATTTACTGTTAAACTTCTACCCATATAAGCAGTACCCAGGCATCGGACAAACAGTTCGGAAAGAGATTAATAGTATCAATAACAAGAAACTATTGGGTAATTAGACGCACATAGTGTGCTTCTCGAAACACATTAATCACTTGCTGCTGATTTACTAACTTAGGCCTTTGATGTTTAGCGTTAGTATTAGTCATAGCTAGGATTCACTGTGGTTTGGGTTGTATAATTGTAACAATTACTTAACATCCCGCATGTCTTCCTGAAGGGTAAGGCAGAGGTGTACCTAATAGCACTTCCACAAAACGTCAGTTATGTTTTGAGTCCCATGCAAGCCTATTTGCAACAACCAATCGGGTAGCAATTCAGACCCCGTGACTGCTAGTGTGAAATAGCCAGAAGCTACTCTGTGCCGTGTATTGCAAATACTCTTGCTCCACTATATATCCCTAACATATTTAAAGTCGATTAACAAAAGGTATTTACAAGGCAGGTGTGAGTGGCAACGCCGGGAGAGGGCGCCCTAGAAAGACATGTCTTATTGGTGTCGTTCTTCAGTAAGGACAGTTCGTAGTACTAGTAACCGGCGTGCGTGTATGACTAAATGTATGAATGTAGACGAAGCAAAAGGAGTATGTAAGGATCGTAGCAGGTGGTATTCTGTGGTTTCTGTTTATCTCCATGAGAAAAGGGCGTAAGTTTATGTATGTGTTTATTTCAATAACAGTACCTTATAGGAGTAATACATTGTTCATAAGAAAATACAATATAATACCGCATCGAAAACAATTGTATCTTCAAAAGCTAATGTTCTTACAGTTAAGACCATCAGCCTCTTATTTCATCGTTTCCGGAGATCAAAAAGGATATGAACGCAACACAATATTCCACCAAGTTCTATCAATAAATACTTAATGACGGCACACAAAACATTTATAAACTTTAGTCGGCGCGGCGCGGCGTGGCGTGTGTTCAGTCGCCCCTACATAGCCCCGTCAGACTCTGCACATAGCAGTTTTTTTGTGAAGCTCTTAAGAAAATGGCTTTTTCTAGAGCCCTATACACGCGGGACCGACCCGCGGAAAAAAATGAGGATTATGTACGAATAAGTTCGGGCAACTTCCAACACCACGGGTAGTCGATGAATTTTACGTCTTCTGTTTTTATCTTATTGTGTTCATGGGTTTATATTTTATACTACGTATACTTAAATGGGAGTTGCTGAGTTTCTTCCCGAGTTTAGAATTAATAGCCCTAATGTTGAATAATTCAGGTTATTTTCCGTACGGGTTAGTATAATTTTCGGAATGTTACCATTAGCTGTTTGTGCTGATGTTTTTCGGGGAAAAATGAAGCGGATAATGAGTCGGTAATCAAAATAGATTGGGGGTTATTACTTGTAGAAACTAATTTCGCAGGTAAAATTACGTTTGATTACACAACTGTAGAATAGTCCCCTAATGTACTAAATGAATTGCCGAACCTAAGCTTAAGGTATCAACGAGGTGGAATCAATAATCTCTTCTATCAAAACAAAGCAAGAGCCACCTACAAGCCACGTATTCTTTTTTTAATTTTTCCAAAGCCGGGTGGTCACCCTTAGGCATTACAGCCGCCCCGGGAAGGCCTGAGATGATATATCTGATCATAAATCTCCGACAAGTCAGCGGACGGTGCAGTCCTGTCCTTATTTTGCAGTCCAAATGTTAAATGCTTTTGGGGGAGATTTTAAATTTTCGCTGCTTTTGCGAGTGATTAAATTATGGATGGAGAGAAATGACCGTGGAAATTGTTTGTGGATGATGGATATGAAGCTCTGTGATTTTTTGTGAAAAATTGTGGGGATTTTTTAAATATGGAAGCTGCAGCGACGTAGCTACGTATAGATAGATGGAATGAAAAGTTTATTGGAAACTCCTATAATATTTACTCGTGTCCCTACGTATTATTATTTAAAAGTGGATTGCAAAAGATCACACTAATATTATAAAGGCGAAAGTTTGTGAGTGTGTGATAGTGTGAGTGTGTGTGTTTGTAACTTCTTCACGAAAAATCTAGTGAACGGATTTAGATAAAATTTGGTCCACATATAGTTTATAACCTGCATTAACACACAGAATAGTTTTTATCCCGCTTTTATCTTCCCGTGGGATAATTTTCGAGTTGTAGCGGGTGAAGCCGCTGGCAACAGCTAGTTACATATATTTCATAAAGATTAATAATACAAAGCCTTATTTCAAGCATAACAATTTATAATAGGGTAGTTAACTAAAAAATCTAATTAGTCCGTCAGATAGATTTCCAAAAAATATTGGACACGTATTTTTTCTTTTCTGACACATGCAAACAAAAAAGACGATACAGTGCTTTGAAAACTCGTGTGACGTCATATTCTAAAACATTAGTATGACATTTTTTTGCGGTTAGTGACGTCACAAACCCCCACTCAAATCTTTGACGCGTTTTATCTTCGGCATTTTTTATTGATTTGATAAAACAAAAAATACGTATCCAATATTCTTCGATAATCTAACAGACGGACTAATTAGAATCATCTTTTTTTAAGTCAGTAAACATCCCTATTAATTCACTTTATGAAAAGATACTGCAGTGAAATATAGTACCTTATCTTAATACGGTTTATAATAACGTAATAAATCATACGAATTGCTAGTTAAACCCATCACTCAATGTATAACGAACGTGTACAAGCAGAAATTATCCAATTTATACGTCTGAATGGACAGATTTCCAATACACTCGCACATAGGCACAAACCACAACCTTTGCTTTATCGATTTCCTGTCAGAGTATTTGAGCGTCGAGCGATTCCGAATGATGTCATATCGCTATACGTAAACTATGTCATATAGCTATATATTAAGGATTACTGGTGCCATCCTACCCTCGTGTTATTGCACGCTATTTATTTTTTACGACCACCGCCCCGTTTAATATGAGTAGATTTGGCCTCACCAAATAATCCACTCGTATTGCAAAACCCGGTGATGCTGAATAATCTGTGCACTCTGCAGTCTCGAAACTTTGATGGGTTTTGAAGGATTTTGGAGAAAATCTGGAATAAAATGTTAAGTGACCCCTGTTTCCAATGTAGGGTGAATATAAATGGGTGCAAAAATGAATGTTTCGCTCTTAATGATGCGTTAGTAAGTGACAATCAAGATGATCGATTAAACGCCGTTCTCGCTAAAAACCGTATTTAAAACGCAACTGACCTATTCTAACATAACCACAATAAAGAGCTTCGTATTAAATTAAAACAAGCTTATTATAGAACGAACAATACCGAAGGAAAGCGTGGAACATTACCCTTAAAACATGTAAATTTTGAGGCTGATGAATTTTAAACAACACTTCGGAGTATCACTTATAACTTAATTGGTTATTAGAAAAGTTTTCCAATCTGCATGAGGAATTGCTCGGTGGTTGGAATTTTTAGCCGCTGTAAAATATAACCGACATTGTTTATTTAGGCTTGATGGAAACCGCCTGAGGAGTTCACTCAGCAATTTGCCCGGTTTTTTGACCTTTCGCAGGGTAAGTTATTTGATACTGTCTATCTTGGAATTTTTGAAGCTCGGAATAAATGTTGCGTAACAGAGGCTGGTCGGCACGAAACACGATCAATTTCGTTTCGAAATCCAGGTGGGTTTATTGGAGGAATATTTCACGTGAATTTCTTTGATATGCTCTATTTTTTCTTTCAATCATAGCCGACAGGTGATCAGAGGGTGGAAAATTAGCCGGCCCGCTGACCTGGTAACGTTCGCGAGGATCTGTTGGATACCGCAACGGGTATTGAGGTGAAGTGGTATGTCAGAGTCCATTCAATGGTGTGGACGTCTTAGATAACAGCATACGTAAGCGAATCGATAAGGAACATCTCGTGTTTCACCATAAGTAACTCTATTAGCAACTTGCAAGCTTCAAAATTTTCTTGTCATAAGTCTATCTTTTCTATAAACAAACATATATTAATTATATTCTTATTTTCAATATCCTAGCGATCATTATTGGTTAACCCGTCGGATCTCTGTCAATATCAAAGCGTACAACATTTTCATAGCGTAGGGGACCCCTTTCATCCTTTACAAGCGTTTATAGGTAAAATTGCTTCGGGAATCTTTTCAAAGAGCACTTGTCATTTGAAAAGATTTAGATGCTTTAAGAAAACGACTCGTTTTAAGTCGAGTACAAGAACATACATTGAATGTGCTATGGATTTTGTCAAAATCCAAGGAATGTACTGTGAATTTTGTTAATGTCATATCATTTAGTATAGAAACTGGGTTATGGAGATGTGATAGGCAGCGTCGTGTAAATATTCGTGGTCAGCTACGTCTAGTAAAGTAAAGTTATAACATTCGAAACTTGTATTAATACCCCTCCTTTTGGCTTTCGATAAAGTCCGGTAAAAACCCACAATATCTCAGTAATCACAAAATAAAAAATTATAAAATCTATGACGAGGAAGCTTTGCTTTGTGCTGGGTATTTTTACACCGATTATACATAGTACTAGTGACTCCATCCTGCTCCGAATGGCACCACATACCAGGTTTGAAACGATCCTATCTTTTAAGCTGGAACCAATCTTACATTTAAAAAATGTCATAGAAATCGGAAATTAGCGTGTGAGAGCATTGTGACTCGAGATTTTTTACGGTATTCATATACTTAAGGGCTTTCAAACCTACCTCTCAACACACAAATATGGAATAGAACCTAAATATATACAGTATATATGGACGCACAAAATGATAGACGGTATTTTGAAAGATTAATTTTGTGAAACTTTGCGACTGTATGTAACTTGTATCTATGTTGGTGTTGTCTCAAGTTGCTGGCAATTCGCTAGCTTATCGCCTTGCAAGGGGAAGCGACGGAGGGTTGTCGAGAAAATGGGGGCATTTTTTAAGTATTTTTCAAAACTCGCACCCATTTATTCCCCACGAGTTAGGTAAAAATATTGGTGTATACCTACCAATATTTTGCTAATTACGTTGAGTCCCATGTAAAAGGGGCCAAGTCTATACACGCCTGCTGGACAAAATCTAGAATCCCAAATATACTCTGCCTGACCTCGCTGGATCTAAAAAGCAGTTTGCTCTACCAGTCAGTAAAGTACACGCTTTAACGAGAATCCAGTTCTATGCAAAGGTAATATATTTGTAAATCTAATTATTCATGGGATAACGAGATCAATTGAGGGTTTTTGAGGTCCGTACTAATTGAAAGCAATAATCTAAATGGAGCAGGCAATCAATTAGAAATATATTTTGTGCTCTATACCGTATACACCAATTAACAAATTTAATGAACGTATTTATTGAATAACTTGTGTTCATATTATTTTTGATTAAATCATTCCATGCAGCTTGATAAATGAATTTATTTATAACCTTCAATATTTTGATAACCTTCAGTTTTACACACATCTGCACATTCCTTTCGTTATGAGTACCATTTCTTCTAATTCTGGAACTAACAAACCTATATATATATTATATAGTCTTATATTTCCTCTGTCTACTTGTAAATAACCTTTAAAACTTTTTGCTACTGTCACTCTGTTAAACACATCTACATAAAAAAAAACTATTTTTTGTTCTACCGCCCCTTCTTCACGTATATCTAGTGTAACATTCGCAGTATCACCACTTGCACCAGCCCTAGGGTTCCGTACGGCTCATTAAAACGTTCACGCGGGGCACGTAATCGTGGATTTACGAGTCGTGAGCCTCCATGTGCTGTATCACTCGCGAATTCATCTTAATTATTTCACTAGACTCCTGGAGTGTAGACCAACGATGATGAGGGTCTGATAATGTTGATAATTATGTGTTTTGGGTTGTAGAGACAAGTCTAGTTTATTGACGTAAGTTTAACGATAGTGGTTGGACCTGTGTAATGGGCCTACGCGCGATGTACTGTTTGCAACGTGTAATCGCGCGGGTAAGACTGTGGTGAAGCTTGAGCGTGTGGAAGATCCATTAGTGATACGGAGGCTTTTTTTTTAATATTTGAATTTATAAACAAAAATAAATTCATCATCATCATTTGCTTACTTTTCAAAACTATGTTGAAATCGGCTTTTAGTTACCAGATCAATATCAGTATTTGACTAGAGGGACTGCTTAACTAACCCGCATAACACCGGGTAATTTGATATCATTCGTTACGACTGGTTGTCAGACCTTCGAAAATTCAAATTAGAGTCCCAATCGTTACACAGCTGATGAATCCAATAAAACGTAAGTACGAATCAACATACAACCAAGCAATAAAGAGTACAATAGAAAGCTCCACATCCAAATATATTCACCACAAACCACTCAACAGTCTCCCAAAAGATTCCTAACTGCCACAAAGAATTCCAAAATCCGACATGTTTCGTTGTAATGACATTTCCTATTCGATCCATTCCATCACTACAGTTCTCCCAAGCTTTGAATGTTTTCCGCGAAACGCAAATGAAAAGTGGCGTTGCCTTCGGTAGCTATGTGCTCGCTTTCCTACGATGCCTTTTAATTAGTCCTGCATATTAATCAGACTACGGTCTAAAAACGTACTGGCTAGTGGTTTAGACGGACGAGTTTTATTTAGTGTTCCTCTAGTAGTGTATGTCGATGATGATTTAAGCAAGATGCATAAAAAATCTTTAGGACTAAACAACCTCAAAGGAAACCAAGGACCAGGGAAGTTTAGCAAACTACAATTTACGAACGTTATGGTAACAATAATGCTAAAATCTGCCTTAATGATGACTGACTTATGAAACTTAGGCAATCAGCACTTTTTTACATCAAATCAAAACTATATAAGACAGTTTCCCTCAACACTTACCCTTCACCCCTTCTCTAGCTGGTAAAAGAAGTGATGCAACTAACCCCCTAGCAATACATCAGCCTGTTAATTAATGATTTTAAAATCTTACATCCCAGCGGTCAATGTCAATACCGTAATAGCCGTATGTTTCCACACTGACAATAAATTGGCTAAACTAAACAAAGTGTGCGAGCATTAACATATTAGATTTGTTCAGACGAGAGCCTATTAACGACGCGGTGTTAATTACTTATGTGTTGTGTAAATTCTAAATAAATTTCGGTAATTTAAGTAACTAGTTAATTAATGATGTCTGGCAAAATGGCCGACTTCAATTCCACTTAAGTGGATAAATCTATGAGAACGAAAAATTTGCTAGCTGATTGTTACGAGAAATTCCCTTTTGGTTTCAACGTCATGTCTAAACCAATTGTCAACGGAAATAACTTTAACAGTAAGTAAGTTTATCCTATACTCAATGAAAATTCATATAATAATAAAGCGCTTTTCATAATCCCTGTCATATTTTGGTAAACTGAATCGTATTTGCCAGACGTAAAGTTTAAATTCCTTCAGAGGTTTGGCAAATAATATTTGGTGAAGCGAGTTTGGAATAATAACGCATCGCTTCATTGACAGCGGTTTACTTTACGCTCAATTAGTCGAACGACACACGTGACGGCCCTGAGCCTTACAGCCCCACCCCCTCCACCTCACACCCCTTTAAGTGTATGGATTCAGTTCGGGTGTTGTAAATTTTGTACAACTGTTTTAAACGTACTCTCTCTTATATGCAAATTTTGTGGGAAAACAAGAATGAAGGACATTTGAAGGGTCCGTGGCCGTTCGTGGTCCTTTGATAATTACTTTGTTTTTACTGTTGAACGTTGACATGACTAGGTATTTATTTAGTATACAGACACAATTATCTAAGCCTAACATAACAACAGAAGCTCAACTTCAGCATCCCCCCACATAAACAAACAAATAAATTAATATCAACACGAAAATGTGTCATCAAACATTTAGTCAACATAAACTTGGACTAAGAATCGTACCTTGCGGTACCCTTTACACCTACCGGCACTAACATCGCCTGATAACGCAATAAAGCGAAGTTACAACCCAGACAGCGGTCGAAACACCTTGATAAACCATCCTGTGAACATCCCGCACCTCTCGGCACCCGATTTCGCATTGTTTCACCCGAGCGATATTGTCGAATGCCACCTGCCGTTCCTTTTCACGAATGTTCCTCAGTTATCTCAATTTAACGATAGGAAGTTGTTTTATGGCAGGAACTCAAGGCTTACATTCTGAAGTAAGGATATGTATTCCCTTACGTAGTCTACTTATGTTATATATATCTTTGAATAAAACAATCAAAGTCATACCCGAATATATAACTTTAATATATCACAATAAAGACCCCCCACTAAACCACGAGGTGTACAACGTAATATTCAAACTGGGGTCACAAAACGTGACTACTAACAATATACTCAGTGGTTCTACCGTGAATTATAAATAACAGGAGATTAGGAGGCTTGTAATTGGGCAGATTCCAGCTACTGATAACACATCTGACACTCGGTCACGTTCGGGAAAAACGGCAAACGGTTCACTGTTCAAGGGGCCTTATTTGCCGTCGTTAAACAGAAGTTGTAATTTGTAGCCCTTTTTATTTGAATTATATAGCTTTTTTTTTGTAAACACGAAATTGCTGTCACTTTGTAGTCTTATTTTACTAACCTCCAAGCTAAACACAATGATGGAAACTCAGGTTTTAATATTTTTATCTTCCGCAATAGACTTATTAAATTTCATTACGCTAGAAAATGTTCTAAGTGTACAAATGAATTCTTCAAGTCCAGCATTTCTGTTGGCTAAATAAATAATACTTTCCTAGAACTTTTGTTCCAGCGAGCAAAAAAGTTTAAATTATACTAGCACCGAAGGTTTTTTCCAACTTGGCTATGAAGATATAATTTGCTTAACGTTGTGAATACTAACTTAAAATGGCTAATGAGAGTTTCTCACAGTCAAAAGGCGTATTATTCTCTTTCTAAGAAAATGCTCAAAGCACAATAAGCTGCGTTAGTAATATCTCATATTGTTTGCGGCTTTAGGGCGCATACATCTAAAAGAAATAAAATACCCTACCCAACATGAAACAACAAAATACACGAGTGTTCTCTATCTTTGACATATCAATACACAAATATTGTCGATTCTAAAAGCTCAATCGGCACCTACCCGACCAATTTCACACCGCGTTACACCTACACAAAAACAATTATATATTTTTTTCCAGAAGGCGGCAGGTAATTTTTAAATAAATACTACCCTAGAGCGCGGCATGGGTGAGTCATTATAGGTTTTATGGGCCATAACGCGGTCCCAACCTTATAATTCCGACTTATTCAACTACGTGAAAACAAAAATAAATCACGCCATCGATATACTGGAGGGAATGATGGGACCCCTCCCAAGGCGGAAAATGTTGCGTAAATGTATACTATGCTGCGGCCGTGCTCATGTGATGGCACACGGCAAAATGTCGGAGAATTTTGATTACATTGTTTGGATTTTCGATTTTTGCAGGAATTCTAGCAATGTTGCCTTCCCATCTTTATTGTCCTTGTTATCTTCCCTTTCTGTAATTGTATTGTTCCAAGATATTTCAGTAAGGTTTGTTGTGTTAATCAGGAAAAGCTAAGAAATAATTTCCATCTTATTTTAACAAGAAAATCATTATCGCTTCGTGAAAGCGGACATTTAAGATTTGAATATTTCTTTTTATTTGAATTTCTCTTTGTAGGTATTGTACTAATTTTCTTTGTAATCATTACGTTTGTAATTTCATTGAGCCATCCGTGTTAATTAGAACAATTTTGCCTCAATCTCTTCTTAAACGACAGAGGGTTCACAAATGCTTTGTCTATTTCCCGAAGATTCGTACATAATTTAGGTAGATAATTTGGTCGTTTCGACAAGAGTCTTATTTGGAGTATTGTGTACGACATCTAAGTACCTATCATCGATATAATATACAGAGGTATCTGAGAAAACAGTAAACACTCGTTATATGTGATTATTGAAGCGAAAACATTTTTTTTTGTTCTGCGATTTCTTTTCGGGTATCTTTTGTGTCTGCCGTAGTTATGTGACGATCAATGATCCAATTTTTTGATATCGTTACAGGAAAAAATATTATGAGTAGATGTCTTTGGAAATTCTTGGAGGGTGAAAAGTTTAAAGACTATGTATTGGTAAGGATTGTGATTGATGTATGAATGTCGTTATTTTGTCTTTTTGGAACGAGCTTTCGTTACTTATTGGAAGAGTGGATTGATTTTGAACTGGGCTCATTGCGAAGTTAAAATGATGGCGCAGTGGCTCAAGCAGTTGACTGCTGCGTTACGTGTCGCGGATTTGATCCCGATACAGATAGATAGTTGTTTCGGGTGTGAGTATTTGTGAAAGTGAGTTTAAATGTTTGTGAACGCTCCGACGATACAGGGGAAGAAAAAAAACTCACTCCCTAAAATGCGCAGACGGGTAATACATTCGTTTTCTATTGACTGTCTGTTCACTTTCTCTCAAAGAAACAACATTAATGCTACTGTTTTTAATCAACGGCCTTAAAAATTTCGAGCTATCTTTATCTATCTTTATTTCCCGTCAATCAAAACCGTCAACGATCTATTCATTCAGTCTTTACAGTAAATTAAGAAATTATATTAAACTTAAACAAAAGCCCATTCATTTTTGTAGCACGCCGTCAGTTTTTGAGTAATGCGACGAGAAGAATATCCCGGGTCTTATAGCGTTCCCTTCCCATTGATGGCACGGCGCTTATTAAATTTCCCATGAAAAAGTGTCGAGGGGACACAAAATGAATTGCCCTTTAGGATAGTTAAAATTAGCTGATTTTTTTGATCTTTCTTTAGGCTTAGGAGAGAGGTTATTGTTATTAATGTATGGTGTTCTAGTTCCGGTGAGTGGGCTACCACGAGGGCCCAGTGCGGGTTGGCGGATGCCACATACATATATTTGTTTTTTTTTGGTTCTAGGACATGTCAGTTTTCTCGCTATATTTTCCTTCACCGTTTAGAGAGCAGTGGTGACGAAATAAATTACACAAGGTCTCAATTATTAGTAAAAGGTCATCGATCGCTAATAAAAGGTAGGTTAAAGTTAGTCCGATGCTTAAGTAAGTAAAAGGTAGGTTAGGCCGAATTTTATTAAAGCAACGGAACAGGGCCGACAATAAATATAATTGCTATGATTTATTGACACTAACAGCTCTGGAACCGCTTTAAGAATTTAAATAAGCTTTTTGGGAAATCATCACATGACTCCTCCCGTTCTGGGCGGAGCGGAAGGGAGTGTCATACTTCTACTGACTAAAAACCACGCATGTTCTTTCAAAGTTGTTCGCGTCCGTAGGAGCCACCTACCCACAACCCTACACGTGTCCCCCGGGTGGTGCTAAAGAACAACAAACGCCGAGTCGTAGGCGGCGGTCAACTAACCTACTAGGCAGGCTTAGCGGCCTGCTCTTGTGGAGGTAGGAAATGACTTCTACAAACCGTAACCTTGCGGTCATGTTTTGTGAGAACGGTGGCCTTGGCTTAATCGCCCGGGCTAAGAGGAAGACAACCTCCATAAAAAAAATAACCCCAATCCTAAGGTGGGAACCGCGCCGACAGGATGAATGACTGAGGGAATTCAGTCTCTAGCGCCAACCTCGATGGACCTGGCCACATCGTTGTATAGTGCCTTCTCATAGGAACAGGCGTTACCCTGTGAGCGACCAACAATTCGTCCATACTCGTGGGAACAAAAATGAAGACAAATCCCCCAAAAACCCCTCAACCGCAACACAAATTGCTAACTCAGCAAGTACTCCTCCCAGACTTATTTAACAGACAACGTTCGTCATCCCTTTCCGATTTAGGAAGGTCGTCACATGATAAGCAACATGTAAATGTAGAGCAATTAAATGAGACTAGTAGCTCGGCAGAGGCAACCTCACTGGAAGACACCCCCCAACATCCTGCTCCCCCACCATGGCAAAGGGTGCCATCACCCAATAACAGAAACAGCAAAAAAAGAAAATATTGCAGTTCTCCACCAGAAGCTCAGAGTACTACCATGAATAATCGTTTCAGCACCTTGCCTGTAGACTCAAAGGATGAATCGTGCACTACAGATTATCCTAAGCCCAGTAAACCCCCACCTATCGTTCTTAACGGCATAGAGGATGTTACCGAGCTATCGAAGCTACTTCAAACCGTTAGCAGCAAACATGATTTTAGATTCAAGTTAATCAACAAAAACCTTCTCCACATTCTTGTCAACACTACTGAGGAGTATAAGAAAATCATAACGGTTATAAGAGCAAACGGTCTAATAGGGCATACATTTACCCCTAAAGACAGCAAATGCTATCGCATCGTCATAAAAGATATCCACCACAGCACTCCCCATGAAGCGATACTGGAAGCCATTGAAGCAACCAACAATAAAATCAAAGGCGAAATCATCAATGCACGATACGGTCCCGAAAAGAAACCCACATCGACCTTCTTTGTGAACATTGAGCCCAGCGTTAACAACCCCGCAGTCAAAAATATAACACATATATTCAACCAAAAGGTCAAAATAGAGGATCCTCGAAAGTCAAAAAGTATCGTTCAATGCCAACGTTGCCAGCGCTACGGTCACTCAAAGAACAACTGTATGAGACCATTTAGGTGCGTCAAATGCGGAGAAGGCCACAAAACCTCGGAGTGCAAAAAGAAAGATAGAGCCACACCCGCTAAATGCGCTCTCTGCTCGTGTGATCACCCGGCTAACTACAAAGGTTGTGAAATATACAAAGAAATCCTTACCCGAAGAAACAAAAATGTAACACCAAGAGAAACTCAACCCGCCCCAACCACCAAGGCACAGCCAATTAACCCAATCTGTCCTACCTCGACAATAACAGAAGGAACCGTAAGACCCACTTACCAACGTACATACGCTGAAGTTACTGATGGGAAGAATGTCCAATCAAATCAACAATCCTACAACAAACTGGAAGGTATCCTACTGAAACAAAGCGAGAAAATGGATCTCTTAATACAACAAATAGGCTCCTTAGTGAGTCTTATCACTACTCTCGTCTCTAAGCTTACAAAATGACTTCTCTACACATTGCGACCTGGAATATCAATGGCCTTGCCCCTAATAAAAACGAACTAGAGATGCTCATGAAATCCAATAAGCTTGACGTTTGCCTTGTTTCTGAATCGCACACTACAGCAAGAAGTCGAATATGCATTCCAGGATTTTCTGTGTATCACACTTGTCATCCCGATGGTGGAGCACATGCTGGCACTGCGGTAATTATCAAGAACAGTGTAAAGCATTGCCTCTTGGAATCTGCTGCGGCCCCCCATCTCCAAGCCACAACTGTAAGGGTGGAGGATCGAACAGGACCTCTTAATCTCTCTGCAATATACTGTCCACCGCGCCACACTCTAAAAGAGAAAATGTTTACGGACTTCTTTTTGTCATTGGGTAACCGATTTATTGCTGGCGGCGATTGGAATGCCAAGCATTCATATTGGGGATCAAGATTGACGGTTACTAGAGGCCGAGAACTAAAAAAGAGTATTGAAGCTAATCACCTATTACCTATGTCAACTGGGGAGCCTACGTATTGGCCCACGGACAGCAACAAAACACCTGATCTCCTAGACTTCTTTATCACAAAGGGTATCAGCAAACGGCACACTCTCATAAAGTCAAGTCTTGACGGCAGCTCGGATCACTCACCTGTATTACTAATAGTTAGTCCAGTGGCCTTACCCAATGACACTCATACCGACTATCTCCACAATCACAAAACTGACTGGCAATGTTTTAGAGAATTCCTGGAATCAAATATTAACCTTAATGTTCCACTCAAAACCAAAGAGGAAGTTGACGATGCATGTCTCTACATAACAAATCTAATCCAGGTTGCGGCGTGGTCTAGTACTCCTGAGCTAAAGGATTCATCGCGTGGAGCACCCTTACCTCTTGCAGTTAGAGAAAAAATCGCAGAAAAACGCCGCCTTCGCAGAATCTGGCAAACGACCCATAAGAGCGCAGATAAAACTAGATTCAATCGAGCAACTAAAGAACTCAAAGATCTCCTTGCTCATACTGTAAATGAATCGCTCAATCAGAGATTAATGAAAATGTCTCCAAATGCAAATGGGACACACAATCTCTGGAAGGCAGCAAAGTATCTCCCACAACCACAACAGTGTTCGCCGCCCATTCGATCCGGAAATGCATGGGCTCGAACCGACCAAGAAAAATCTCAAGCTTTTGCTACATACCTAGCCGGAGTCTTCAAACCCAACGAGTCAGATAGTCCTGAAGATCCAGAAATAGATCAAGTTCTTAAGCAAGATCTGCAACTATGCCTGCCGTTGAGGCCTACCTCACCAAGGGAGATGACTAGAGAAATAGCCAAAATGGACCCTAATAAAGCACCTGGATTTGATCTGATCACGCCTAGGCTACTGAAAGAGCTCCCTAGGAAGTGCATTGTCTTTTTGACCATCCTGGTCAATGCCACACTGAGAACGTCACATGTTCCTGCACTCTGGAAAACATCACAAATTGTTATGATTCACAAGCCTGGTAAACCGCCTAACGAAGTCTCATCGTATCGCCCTATTAGCCTGACGCCTGTGTTGTCAAAATTGTGGGAAAGGATCATCCTTACACGATTATCTCCTTGCCTAGATAAGGACCACATAATACCTAACCACCAATTTGGTTTTCGGAAGCATCACTCAACTGTAGAGCAGGTACATAGAGTCTATTCTACAATAAGACAATGTCTGGAAAAGAAAGAGTACTGTTCGGCTGCCTTTCTCGATGTACAACAGGCCTTTGATCGAGTCTGGCATAAAGGACTGCTCTGCAAAATTAAAAAGTACCTTCCACACTCTTACTACCTGCTGATGGACTCTTATCTCAGTGACAGAAACTTTCAAGTCAAGCTCCGTGACGCAAGATCTTCTCTTCATAGCTGCACAGCCGGAGTACCCCAGGGCTCCGTGCTTGGTCCGGTCCTTTACAACATATTTACTTGTGACCTACCCCAGTCACCTGACACAGCTGTAGCAACCTTTGCCGATGATGCGGCCTTCCTCAGTTGTGACCGTGACCCAAAAGAAGCGAGCAGATTATTGCAAAGGCAGCTCTATGCCACCAATGCTTGGCTGACTAAGTGGCGCATAAAAGCAAGCGCTCCAAAATCTCACCACATCACATTTGCCCTAAGACGTGAAACTTGTCCCCCGGTCAACCTAGGCCCCGACACATTACCGCAAACAACCTGTGTAAAATACCTCGGATTTCACCTAGACCGGAGGATGACATGGAAAGACCATATAAAAACGAAGCGCAACGAAATAAATCTAAGATTTAAAAACCTACTCTGGCTCCTCGGTAGACAGTCTGCCTTATCCCTATCCAACAAACTGAGGGTATATTGCTCCATAATAAAACCGATTTGGACATATGGAATCCAACTGTGGTCGTCAGCCAGCAAATCCAACATTATGTGCCTGCAGAGAGCCCAAAACAATATTCTAAGGGTGCTTTCCTCGGCGCCCTGGTATGCGCTAAACTCGGAAACTCATGAGTATCTGGAAATGCCGACCATTTTGGACGAAGCAAAACAATACTCAGCCAACTACAAGAACCGCTTGACAACTCATCCAAATCCGTTATCCAGTATGCTCCTCCAGCCAAATCCAATTAGAAGACTCAAGAGAGCCGATGTGCTGCAGCACTAAGGGGAGATGGAGCAGTGGCTCTACCTCTCCAAACTCCAACCCCTTCCAACACACCTGATTATAGTCTAGGCGACTGATCGCAGGTCTACAATATGAGAAAAAAAAAAAAAAAAAAAAAAAATGTTCTTTCTTAGCCCTTTTTGACCACTCCAGCGGTATATCTTTCGAACAATCCGCAGCCCCAGATGGCAGAGCAAATCAACCATCTTCCAATACAAAACGTCAAAATCAATCCGCAGATTCTAAATCAAAAGCTTCAACCGCCAATATCAGACGCTAGTGACGTAATGCCACGTCAGCGGAACGGGGGACGCTGATTGGCGTTCGAACTTGATACGACGGCGACGTTGAAACCGAACTGCAGGCTGACGTCCCGATGTCACGTGATGCGTCGCTGACGTGGCAATGTACTGACGTTTATTGGTTTAGAGTTCCAGAGATTTTATTAGGAAAATTGGGGAGACGCTGATATAGGAGAAGCGGGTAGTATGTAATGAATGAGGTAACGGTTCATTTTCTGGTAGAATGCGTTGACAACTTTCTAGTTTTTGGAGAAAAACTTATTTTCTAAAGTATTGTAATGAAGAAGTTGAACAAAGTAAAGGCATTACTGTTTTACTTTTACGTTTAGATTGCGGTCAAACAGTTATTTATTTATTTATTTTATCTATTATTAGTACACTTACATTACAAAAAGTTGGTGCAAACATTAACTCATTAGAGTTTTACCGTGCACCAAAATCATCGACGACATAAATCAGACAACAATAAAATACTATAAGATAAGGAACACAATAAAATTACATTAAAACAGCGAGGGTATGCAGCGAAATATCATTAGTTACTACCTTACAAACCAGCGAACATCGGTGACCAACTGCCCGTCCATCGAAACAATAGGAGGAATGTTATTTCGCTTGATACATGTTGTTCCAAAAAAAAAAAAAACGGATTGGTGTGCGGATTGGTTCTCGCAGTCTAGTCTGTGTTATTTACTCGTATTATGTAAATAACAAACAAACATTTAGTAGAATATTACATTATGAAAGTATTTATTGAATAACACACAAAAATAAAATTCAAATAAAAAAATGTGTTTAAAAACACAAAACCCGACTACGAATAAAAACACAGACTAATAAAACCGCGGTTTAAAAGTATTAAACAAGAAAAATCGTCTAGTAAGTAGATAATTTGATAAATTATAGAGAACAGTCGTAGTTGCATGCCACCTTGCTAATGGCAACTAGCAGCTGACTTTTCTATCAATGAGAACGCCATGAAGAAGCATCAGGTTTCAGTGGCATGCGACTACAACTGTCCTCTATAATAATTATCAAATTATCTACCATTCGGGCCCAGCGCGGATTGGTAGATGTCACATGTCTTCGAATTTTTTGGTTCTAAGACATGCCGGTTTCCTCATGATGTTTTCCTTCACCGTTTTGGGAGCTGTGGTGATGAAATAAATTACACAAAGTAATGCGCCTGACTGGGTTCGAACCCACGATTCACTGTTTGTAAGTCGGGGCCGCTACCACTGAGCCACCACTGCCCTTACTTTTGATGTAGCAAGGTAACTGTGTACATTTTTATCTTTATAGTTTAGTATATAATGAAAATACTGAGACAGTTCTCGGAAGAGAAGACCATTCCACAACAGAGACAATATATAAATAGCAAAATGTTCAGCAGGAAGTATTATCAAATTATCTCTGGCAGACAACCTGAGGAAGATCGCAATTATGCTGCACAGGTTGTACGGTCCAGCGATTGACAGAAAACTTTTATAAATTTGAAACAAAAAGAAAAGATTTCAATACTGAAATAATTCTCGCTCATCTTGCCGGATAAAATGGATTGTTTCTGGATTCATTCTGGTGTCCTGAAATACAGACCTCACGGTCTAGCTTAGGCACCAGTCTCCCACAGTATAATTATGCTGTTACGTATTTTTGTATTGTTACCTCTCTGATGTACCTATATTGTGGCGAGAAATAAATAATTATTATTATTATTCTGCGAAAGATGACATGGCTAAAGTAGTGAATTTTAGAGACACGGTTGGTTCATAGAAATGGTATGCAAGAAGTCATTCGGAATCGAGATAAAAAAGTTAGTCAAAGTTCGTCAATGTCTGGTTTAACATAATGTTACGTCGGTCATCTAGAATCTTCGAGAAACCTCGCTAATAACTGAGAAGTACGCGTGAATTCTAGTAGTTACCTATTTCCATTCTGTAGGTATAACTCACAAACTTTCGCCTTTATAATATTAACTTCATGTACTAGAGTGGTACGTTTAAGTTTTATGTGATGGGAGGCGAGCTTATTAACCGGGCACAAACCCAGACTCCGTGTCTGCTACTGAAAATTTCCTGACCTAAACCCAATAACACTTTACCCAACCGGGAAATCGTACCCAAGACCTCATGCATAGCAGTCGCGCTTCCGATCACAAGACCAATGGTCTAAGAGCCGGTGAAGATCGACCACTTTTTGATAGGCAAGTTATCAAAAGCATATTTGTTTATAAATTAAATTTGATAAGGAATACGTCTTTGGGGACGTGAGGAACAGGGTGTAAAGTTTCTCACCCCCCATAGAAAAGGGAGGATCCTCCGACCTGACGGGTGTTGTGTCTGGTGGGCTAACTACCCAACATATGTTGGTCGTGATTTTCTATATACGCTAATGTGGCGGATAACTTTGATAGCGCGATGCAGGATTGCCAATGTTAGTTCGCATCTGTTGCGATAGATGGCGCTGTCGCCACACATCTCATCTGGTTATCAGAGCTGTGAAGCTCGATCTTCACCGTCTCCTCTAATATAACGAATACCTCGTTGTATTAGAGGAGACGGTGAAGCACCTTAATCGTACCATCTACAAAAAGTAGCTTGTCAAGTCACCATTAATAGTGATGTTTACTGACTTATAAAAATGTGAATCTAATTAGTCCGTCTGTTAGATTATCGAAAAATATTGGATAGGTACGTATTTTTTGTTTTATCAAATCAATAAAAATTGACGAAGATAAAACGCGTCAAAGATTTGAGATGGGGTTGGTGACGTCTAAATATAAATTGACCGCTAAAAATGTCATACTAATGTCTTAGAGTATGACGTCACACGAGTTTACAAAGCACTGTATCGTCTTCATTGTTTGTTTACGTGAAAAAAGAATAAATACGTGTCCAATATTTTTTGATAATCTAAAAGACGGACTAATTACATTTTTTTGTTAATAACCCTATTCAGACACACATTTTATACACACCGTCAAAACACCCGAATTAAAGTAATTAATTTCCTTCTACCCTACATGGAACGACCCTGAAACAAAAGGCCGAATGTATTCAAATTGCATCCTTTACGTCGCGGTCTTTAATCAACCCCCGGCTGTAAACATTTCATCCCCCTTCAGAATTACTATGGGGAAGTTGACGGCATTACTGATAATTGTAACGTAGCCTAATGCTTGATGAGTAGCAGAATTTCAATAAGAAAGTCGAACGTTATAATTTTGAAGACAGGATGACTTGGAAATGAGGTTCTGGTTGAAAAGGAGGACACATTTTAAATCGTTGTTAGGAAAATTGTGGGCCTCGTCGGGGCTGCGGGTTGCTCGCAAGAGATACCGCGGCCTCGACATAAAGGGCTAAGAAGGAACATGGGTGGTTTTTAGTCAGTAGAAGTCTGACACTCCCTTTCGTTCTGCCCAAGAACGGGTGGGGTTATTTAATGATTTCCCACCCTCCCAAAAAAAGGTAAATAGTGAGTTGTTGGTAAAAACTGGGTGGCTGTTTTACAGGTATACCTTATCCTCCGGGGCAGCGGGACTGTACGAATGAATGAATGATTTATTTGCGAGAATACCTATAGGTTTTTTACATAAGTTCTTGATTTACATAAAAAATGGGTTTCACTATATTCGGCATTTCAGCCATACATATATTTACATTTACTTCTTTTGGTTATACAAATGTAGCATGCATTATACATTATTAATAAGCTATTAACCACATAAATATACGAATAATCATTAAAATTTCAATTACTTAATAAAATTAAATACAGTCCTATTCATGTCAAAAAATAATTCATTATGTTTAAAATAGATGTACGAAAGAGTTACCAAGGCCCCGTAACACAAAAGGCTAAGAAGGAACATGGGTGGGTTTTTGTCAGTGCAAGTCTGACACTCCCCCCTTCCGCATCGTTCAGAAAGGGAGGGGTCATTTGATGATTACCTATCCACAAAAAATGGTCACCGAGTACAGTAGTCACGTGCTGCCGTGCACAATAGAGTATTTTACCAAAAAAATCAAATTAGTCCGCCACAACCTCCGTCCGTCCTCTGTCCGTCCGTCATAATCTAACAGATGGACTAATTAGAATCACATTATTTTAGTAAACATCCTATTCATTGCAAAATAATTTTAATAATAAATAATAATATATGCCATAAGTTAGAAAATTTTCATTAAAACTAGGACAACCTACTGCAATCATTCAACGCTCTCAAACATCTTACAAAATAAACGTTGCAATCTTGTGCGAATATGATGTATGGCATGTTATCTGTATTGTGCGTACCCCGGCACATATTAATTTGGCCACAATGCCAAAATCGTGGTTAATGGCAGCCGTGTTCCCCTGCGGCCCGTATCTTCGCTTTATTGCCTAAATTTTCTTTATTACACAACTTATGAATGATAGCAAGGAGAGGCCTTTAGATACTAATAAAAATGTGGTAATTAAATCTTTGGAGAATTTTCCCCCGTTTCTGGGGATCATAATTTGGAAGAAGCGCTTTGTAAGGCTATGTTTTGTTAATTATAATGAAATAAATAAGGCTTTGGACTTAGGAAGGAATAATATTTATACGTGACTTTGTGATACAGGGTAATTCATTTCCTTCATCATTAGAATAAAGACGAATTGAATAAGTTCAAATTAGCTACAAAGAAACGTCTCTCAAGTTAGTCGTACTTTACTAAGTTAAACAGACTTCTTGCCCCGACTTTCCACCCGTGGTCAACGCAGACAACTTAGTGCAAGACTAAGATGAAACTCGCCATGATTGGTACACACATATTCATGAACACAAACGTTGTATACTAAGTCTTATCGACAAACTGCAAACTGGATCTGAACGTGGTTATTGGCTTGCAGTTAGCCTTACCATACGTTCAGATTTGTTCCGGACATGTAGTTCGGCCCCTGTGCGGAATTTTTCGCTCTATGTTAGTTTAAGATTGTGATTTATCTATACTCATATTAAGAAGAGGTACAGTTTGTATGTAAGGTTCAATCTTCGAAACTTCTAATCCGATTGCAAAAATTCTTTAACTAATGGGAAGCTATATTATCTCCGGCCACAACAAGAAGCCGCGGGAAAAAGTTAGTTTTTTAAGAATTCGTTTATTGAATACTCATAGAATTGACAAGCAAAATTTCCTGATTTTTGTTTGAAAATGTTCGGATTTTTCAAACTTCGAAAAGGTATCACTTATTTTAAGGATCATCAAATGACTCCTACCGCACTGGGCAGAGCAGAAGGGAGTGTCAAACTCATCCGTCCGTCCATCAAACTTACTGGCGAAAACCCATCCGTGTTCCTCCTAATGCCCTTTGCGTTCTAGGGCCGCACATTGGTACAAGGGCGGAAAAAAGTCCTTTGTTTCAACCTTGTTTAAAATGTCTACAATTTGGTACACACATACTAGAATGTTAGTAGAAACAAGTCCTAAAATTAATACGGATAAATAATTATACAGTATTTAATTATATGATGCCAAAGTAGGGTGATCGAGAATTTACAAATTTCGTGCAAAAAATATTGTTATTTCAAGTATGAATAGAACCAAAATACTATAATTATCAACTTTCATTTTTAGTTTAGTCATAAGTTTATTGTGTGTACTAATAAAATAGTAAACATAATGTTATAATATAATGAATAATTACTTACTATTACATTTTTAGTGAAGAAGGTCATTTGGAACCTTTTGTTTTCAATCATGAGATCATAAATAATCTCCGTTATCGACCGATACGTAATAATATACTTTCGGAGATTAATTAGACCCTATAGATTAAGAATACATTAGTTTTGGCTGCGATAACCTGCGATCTTGGAAATACCAGGTCCTTAACTAATGACGCTCTGTAATTAAGAAAAAGTGCATTATATTAATAAGTGTTTCTAATGAGGGTAATTAACATTTTATCATATCGTGTAAGTATAAATAGCATTGAATGGTAGTTTTAACTTCACTTACAATTATTTTCTCTTACGATAACAGTGTTATTATAGTGATGGATAGCTTTACTATTGTCTATGCCGATTTAGTGGAAATCATAATATCAAGTAATCGTGAGATACATAAATGCCTCGAAAATTTAAAACTTTTGTATCCACAGCTTACAGAAAGTGTTTGGAATCAAGTTTATGAAAAGTTAAGCCGTAATTTTCTACCCGTATTTACAAAAAAGTGGCAAACTGCAGCGAGAAATAAAAATGCTTTTATGGCAAAAAATGAACAGTGGCTGAAAAATATTTTTACCGTTGAGACATCTTCGGTGCAGACTGATGTGGTGAATTGTGACAGTAATGTTCCAGGGCCATCAAAACGCTCTCATAGAGGACGACCAGAAAAATCATTTGATGAATGTTGCGATCGAACAAAGCGATATAAGGTTAAAAGATTGTGTGAAAGCGTTCCTGAAGAAATGATTAAGAAAGCTGCCTCTAAGGTACTCGTACAAGAAGGATCATCGGATACTATCAAGTTTACTCCAGAAAAAGCGTTGGCATTATTACTTGATGCATCACTTTCGAAACATCAATATCAAGTACTGAGAAATGCAGCAAAAAGTATTGGTTGTGATATTTTTCCCGATTATCATAAAGTACTTGAAGTAAAAAGACAATGCTACCCCACGGATATTGATGTAACGGAAAGCTACGCTTGTGTAAGTTTGCAGTCATTACTGGATCACACAACCAGAAGATTATTTGAAGTAATGTCTGAAGACGACCTTACACAGATTAGTGTAAATTCAACGTTTTTACACAAGTGGGGATGTGACGGATCATCAGGTCATGCTGAGTACAAACAGTCATTTATCGACGAAAATGTGTCAGATTCATATATGTTTTTGACATCATTAGTTCCACTGCGTCTGTATGAAAAGGAAAATAAATCTGTTGTGTATTGGACAAATGCAACTCCTTCTTCTACAAGGTGTTGTCGCCCGGTACAATTCCAATTTCAAAAAGAAACTACAGAATCTACGAAAAATGAAATTGCTAGAATGGAGTCTGAAATAGCAAACTTAAATGAAACTGTTATTAGTTTAAAGGAAAAGACTTACAAAGTCTACCATAAACTTGTGTTCACAATGATAGATGGCAAAATAGCGCAGACAGTTACGGACACATCATCATGTGCAGTGTGTTTTATATGCAAGTCAAAGCCATCAGAAATGAATAACCTTGACCAAGTGCGAAATAAAACTGTGGATACGGAGGCTCTCAAGGTCGGTTTATCCCCGCTTCACGCACGGATTAAATTTATGGAATGCATATTACATATTGCGTACAATATGTCATTTACCAGTTGGAGAACGAACGCAACTACCAAACAACAAAAAGATGAAGAGAAGAAAAGAATCCAAAGTGAGCTGTTTCAACGTTTAGGTCTAAAAGTGGATTTTGTAAAGCAAGGAATGGGAACATCTAACGATGGAAATAGTAAAGTCTAGAAGATTTTTCAATAATGCAGACATTGTAGCTGAAGTCACAAGAGTCGATAAAGAACTTATTCATCGGTTTGGTATAATATTGCAAACAATTAATTCTAGTGCATTAGTTGATTCGGATAAGTTTGGTAGTTATTGTTACGAGACTGCTGAACTATACGTAAGCCTGTACAGCTGGTATAATATGCCAAATACTGTGCATAAAATCTTGCTGCATGGCAAAGAAATAATAAGTGTTGCTGCCTTACCTATTGGGATGTTATCTGAGGAAGCTCAAGAAGCGCGAAATAAAGATTACCGCAATTATAGGTTAGGTCATTCAAGAAAATGTTCTCGTCTATCATGTAATGAAGATGTTATGAATATGCTCTTAGCTACCTCAGATCCCCTTATCAACAGTTTACGTGCAGTACCGAATAAAAAATACTATCCTCTTCACGATGATGCCAAAGCTTTATTAGTGGATAGCACCCATCTCTCAATCAATGTCTTCTCTATTTAATATTTAGTTTATTAATATTTATTTATTTAAAAATGCTGATTTAATTATATGAAATTCATGTGAAAAAATTTGATGAATATTTTCATGTTAATAAAAAAAAAATACGTGTTATATCTTTCTCTTTGTAAACTGGTACATCCATTATATCATTTTAATAAAGTATTATGAAGAAACGCAACGTCTTTTCATTTAAAAATAATATTTTCCGCATGCCCGTACTACCTGCACCACTGTGGGCCGCAGTGACACTATCGAACAAATTCTGCAACCCAGGCAGGATGGCAACCCTACTGGCAAGTTCGCTGCAGTTTAAATATTGGCTCTTGAGATTAAGCTTAACTCTTATACGTAGTTTAACATTTGAATAGTCTGATAGTGTGTCTTACAATGTTGTCTGACTGTTCGGCTTTATCGACTGTAGGTTACGGCGCTTTTAGTTTAATACATTGTGAATTGTTAACTTGATTCATGAGTATTTCATGGGTATTTTTAACATATACCGTTATTGGACATGTGACGTGATGTGTGTGTGTTCGTGCGATGTGTGTGTTTGTGTGTGATGCCATGTCGTTTTCAATTACACGAGGCAACTTCTCAACCTGCCTAGTAGAAGCGATATTCGAGCAATACAATCAAGTTGAGGCATTATTGTAGGTAGCTAAGTGTAAATGAAAACGTTTTAAAACTGAATATCGATAATCTTTTACATGTTTTTATATTTTCTTCTATAATTATAAAATATTTGTTCTTTTTTTCATTTTATCTGACTATTTAATCAATCTCCATTAAATACCACAATAACACTCAAGATATTTAATTTCACACCACATAAATAGAAATTTAACAGCCCAAACATCGTAAAGTCGAACGAGATACCTATTCTCATAATTAAATCTTTACAGTGTAACACGATAGCTAATATCTATCGACAGTAAACGTCAGTTCAGTGGGGAAGCGTCAAAATAACGGGCAGTTTATTTGTCGTAAATACTTAGGATCGATCGGCTTCGTCTCGTAAACGTCGCGTGTGAAACGACTTTCGATAGCGATATTCGGAACAGTGGACTTTGTTGGGAATGAGTTTAAAATTGTCGCTTCTTTTTTTGTTTTTTTTTGGGTAAGAAGTAAGAAAGAAATGGAGTCGCTGTGCCGTTTTTAGGGCAATCGACATTTAAAGTGAACCACGTGTAATAAGGTCAATATTCTATAACAATGATATCTCAATGACTGTATTTGGAAGCAGTTGAGCGCTGATCGCGTTCATTTTGCCGGCCTATAGGCCTGGCTTCCGTGTCTAATATTGAGTCAAGAATAGGTCTTGTTCTGCTAAGGATAAATTATTAAGAACTTGCGATTCCTTTGATCAACTGGGTAAATGTGTCAATACACTGTAGTATTTGTTATGGCAACATATTTTGAGTAATTTCATACAAAATCGAAATACTAATTACGCATCCATCATCATCGTTTTCTTGCCTTTATCTCAATACTTTCTTTTTACCCGGCGAAGCCCAAAAGGAGGGTTATATATTATGTTTAACGTGTATGTATGTATGTCCGTTTCTTTGTTCCCTCATGACTCCTGAACGGATGAAGGTATTTGAATAAAATATACGTCGTTAGATTCGTCTTGATGGCACGAGTGTCATTGGCTACATTTAAATTAAGAAAAATTGCGGATTATGAGGCCCTGTCGCAGAGTTAAAAAAAAAAACCCGTACTACCGAGTAGGGTATTAAAATTAAGGGTTTTAAAAGGAGATTACAAAATATATAACACTTATAATAATATGTTTAAAAGAAATTTTAAGTGACAAATCCTATAAACAAACACAAAAGTTGAATCATCTGCGAAGAATTTTACGCGACCAAGGAAATAACAAACACAAAAGAACTAAAAACTTGAAAATGAAAAAAAAAGTAGCTAAAAAACTGAAAAGCAAAAAACATTGGGTTGAATATTAAATTATGAAATTAAATGATAATAGAATGGACCCCGCCTTCTATCAAGTTTCGTTTAATTTAAAATGTGCTTGTATTTTGCTTTTCAGTTTTTTTAGTCGGGTTTTTAACAACTGGCAATTTGACTGGCCTGTTGGTCTAGTGGTTAGTGACCCTAACTGCTATGCCGGAGGTCGTGGGTTCGATTCCCACCCAGGACAAATGTTTGTGTGATGAGCACGATCATTTGTTCTGTGTCTGGGTGTAATTTATCTATAATATGTATGTATTTAGAAATATATAAGTATGTTTATCAGTTGTCTAGTACCCATAACACAAGCTCTGCTTAGCTTGGGACTAGATGGCGTTGTGTGATAGTTGTGGAATATTATATTATATATTATATTATAACTTTTTTTTCCTTCCATACTTCTCTATCACTCGTCATCTCATCAGACACCTCTCTTCTTGCCATATCGTCCTTTACATAGTCCATCCACCGCTTCTTCGATGTACCTCTACTAATTTAGCATCCATCGACAACTAAATCACCCTAATTTTACTACCGCCAATAAAACTCACATTTCCGCATTTATCGAAGACCTAAAACCCACACCGCCGCCATGCCATCAGCCGATTGTCATTCACATTCAGATACTTCAATCAATTCATAACAAAGATAATCTTTACGACGGAACATCGGAAATGAAACAACAAAGGCAGGAGAATCGCTCCATTTAAACGTTACTATCATTCGAGAGTTTACGAGTTGTCGTAAATCAAGTTTTGTATCGCTCTGAGAATAGGCCCCTGCCTGCACTTACATAATTCAGGGTAGCATTTAAGGGTGCAGTGTTCTACCTATGTTTGGGATAAAGGGTGAGAGCTTTAGGGCTATTATTTTTGTCTTGTGAACTACTTTGGCAATGGCTTTCTGTATAGGGCGTAAAAGTACCCATTAAAATGACGTTATCTACATATTCTGTTCATCAAAATAAGTAGGTAACATTTAGCATTTCCATGCGGGGTTTGTTCATTCTACTCCTTAGAAATCTACGCTTTGGGTGCAGATCTGCCTGTACCTTCTGGGATGGCAGGCGTGATGGTGGATTTTCTGATACTTAGTTCTCTAAAACATGGTTTGTATGTATTAAAATATCTATTAGTTTCTATTAGTGTATGCACCTATTTATGTATTATGTTTACAAAATGGTATTATCCTTATTATTACATATTTAATTTTGTGGTCTACCACATTGCTGTCCTATTTGACCCAAAGTTTGACTGGTAGAGAATGCCTTGTGGCATGAAGTCCGCCTATATACCACTCTTGTACATGAAGTTTAAATAAGTAAAGTAAAGCTCAATAAGTACTTAAATATTTTAGTTTTACGTTTCTTTGTACAAAATTCAGTAAGTACTAAGACTTAATTCTGAGACCTTTTGAAGAACTTCAGATTCATTATAATAGCTTCTTTTCAATAATTCCATTCTCCTTATTTCATGATTTTACAAAAGCGAAACCAAGATTAATATTTCAGTTCAATTTCTCGAAGCATCCATTCATACTTTATTATTTTAAATGCGAAGGTAAGTCTTTCCGGCTGGTAAATTTCCTCGCCTTACCGGCTGAACGAGTTTCGATGAAATGGCACAATAAAGAATACGACAAAGTTTATGTATGATCTTTCTATATCGTGAACCACACGATATGAAAACTAAACGTAACATGACTTCGATATCCCGGTTTCCTCACGATGTTTTCCTTCACCGAAGCAAGTGTTAATTGTACAATCAGACAAGACTCCGAAAAATCAGGGGTATTGGATTCGAACTCGAGACCAATGAAACGAGGTTATTATAAACGACATAAGCTTTTGTCTGCGGCTTCACCCGCGTGGATATCGAAAAATATCCTAACATCATCCGCTATAAAAAAACTAACACCTTCCTCGAGAACCACTCTATCCATTGGTGAAAACAGCATGAAAATCGGTGAAGTAGTTTTGTGAGTTTATCGCAAACAGACAGACAGGAAGACTCGGCGGAGGACTTTGTTTTAAAATACTTAGTGGTTTTTTATCCCGGTAGTACACCAGAAAGGCAAAGGAGAGATGAATGGATTGTGTAGAAAACGTTAAATTCCGTGCAAAAGTAAGTTAAGCGTATTTTTTCGAATTGATTGAGATTTTTTTTTTCGCGACCATCTTTAAAGTCAAAGAAAGTTGGCCAATATGAAAAGTTGATACATTTCTTCTATCTCTTAATACCAATTCAAGTTGATATTTTGTATACAAAACTTCTTGTAATACATCATTTGGTGTCCGTTTTTATTGCTGTAACTCAAGATTTATGGTATCCGAGTGTCCTTTTGAATAATCTTTTCATAAAAAATGTTTTAAAAAGTTTTTTATAATGAACTCTGTTTTTGTTGCCGGTCTCTTTCAATAGGTTGCGACGCCATGTTTATTCTTTTCTGCGAGATATAAACCGTATTCAGTGAATTTCAGTGTTTTAGTTACTGGTCTTTTAATAATAAAAGTACCTACTTGAAACAGACTGAACGTTTCTATATTTATTTCTAACGAGCGACCTCGCACAAAAGGCCTTGACAAAAGTTTTTTAAATCTTTATATATAACAACCACATGTCACTATGTTTGTACACGCTAATCTTCGAAACTGCTCAACCATGAAAGGGATAGAGGAGTGCCTGGAGCGGTAGATACCGCATGCTTTCGAATGATTGGTTCTAACCATGTTCTAATATTTGTATTTACAAGCTGTCGCGTTGCAATAGGGTATTTAAACAAAAAAAAATTTGCCCGTCTGTTAGATTAACGAAAAATATTGGATACGTGTTTTTTGTTTTATCAAATAAATAAAAAATTACGAAAATAGAACGTGTTAAAGATCAAGAGTGGGGGCTTGTGACGTCACTTTGTGGGTAAACTTGGGTTGAAACGACTTTTCGAAGCACTATATCGACTTCATCTTTTGTTTACGTTGAAAAAATAAAAAATACATGTCCATTATTTTTTGGAAATCTATGTGGCGGACTATTCAGATTTTTTTGGTGAAATACTCTATTGCGTCAAATACAAGGCAATTCAACTCTGAATCTGAAAATAAAAACAGCTGTGTTATTATGTTATCGTAACTCGTCAAAATGTATGGAATAGCTGTTTTTTTCGCTAGTTTTGGTTTGATCCCGTAGTCAAAGTTGTTCGTAATCACGAGTACAATGACCTCCTTGAGTTTGACGCAATTACAAAATTACAGCTTGTATAAATAAGTCAATTACTATTACGATTTCAATGTAATTTTGCGAATTTGAATCGTCGATTCCAGCTTGGTATCGTTCCGAAAGACACAAAGCGACTTTAATTTACACAAAGTAAAAAAATCAGACTCCACAACCAACCTTCCGAAGTATCCACCCTATTTTGCCTACAAAACTATGAACAAAATATTATTCATTTTAATATTTGAAATAACAATTTGCTCGGTTCATTGGTTCCAGCCATCGAATCAAATTATTTTAAAGCGTTTTTTATTTCGTAAGCAATGGACAGAAAGAAAACTGCTTTTAGATGTTTCCAGCGTTTTTGTATTTATAAATGTTTTTGTGTTTGTGTTTTGTTTTGTTGTTGCCTAGAAATAAAAAATAAATGAACCGGGGAATATTTTTTGTCTTAATACGATATAAAGCAGCTTACAACTACAAGATATTATTAAGTTTCAAATAGACTCAGAGGGTTCTTAGAAGACTGTCTTTCTGAACTTCGAAGTTTAAAATACCGCTGTACCGTATACATGAAATTTTAAAGTACGACTTACGCGAGTCGGAAGGTACGCTATGACGAATTACTGAATTGAGAATGTTCATTACCGCAATGTACGGAATTCCGAAAGCTTGCTAAGACGAATAGGTATGTATCCTGACAAAAAACAAAAATGTTTAGCTCGTCAGTTAGTCCGTGTTTTTTGTTTTATCAAATTAATATAAAGTTAACGAAGATAAAACGCGTCAAAGATCATGAGTGCTTTTGACGTCACCGGCCGGTAAAAATGTACTGCAATGTGTCGTTATTCGACTTTTCGAAGCACTGTATCGTCTTAATTTAATATTTGCGTGAAAAAAGTAAAAAATTCGTGTCCAATATTTTTTGGAAATCTATCTGACGGACTAATTAGATGTTTTTTTGTCAACTACGCAATTGAGAATGTTCATCATCGCTATAAGCTTGCTTTGGCGAATTACTTCATTTATCATCACAAGTCTTTTCCCAAATATGTTAGGGTCTGCTTCCAGTCTAAATGTATGCAGCTGAATACCAGTATTTTACATGGACTGCCTATTGGATATCCACAACCCATTCAGCACTGGGTAAAATGATATCCCGTGGTAACACTGGTTGTCAGTCTTCCAGGCCACTGATTACCAGGCCGTTCTTAGAATATGCTGCCTAAGAACACGCTAAAAGTTTTAATGATAACTAGTTTTGTACTTCTAAATTTTCATCTAGGTATTCCTTGTTTTGCCTAACAGCAATGTTTTCAACTTTTAACAAGACAGGATGAAAACAAGTGCCTTGCTGCGCAGTTACTAAGGAATCGGCGTTGAAATATGTTTATATAGTTATACAAATAGATGGATAGGAGTAGTTTGATGTGATTGGCGTCTGTACCTCGATATTTGGCAATATTGTAAAATATCTGTGCATGAATTTTGGTGTAAAATAAATTAATATACATCTCTTTTTTGTTTTGGGGGGTGGGAAATCATTAAATAACTCTGGGCAGAGCGGTAGGGAGTGTCAGACTTTTACTGACTAAAAACCACACATGTTCCTTGTGCTGAGGCCGCGGTATCTCTTTCGAACAACCTGCAGCCCCGACTGGAACTAATATATACCTTAAATCATAAACTCACAGTGTAACACAAAAAAAACATAAAAAAATAATCACTTTACTACGTATGAAGTTTAAAAATGGCCCACTAATCCACATAACAAAGGATTATTACTAAAAGGTTTGCAGCCACCAGACTACGGGGCCATCGTCATCTAATTAGCTAGTGTCAGCTGATATTTATGTGCGTGCAAAGATCCCAACCTCATTGTAACCGTGCCCAGCAGGGAACGGTCGAATAGGTGATGGCACAGGGTAGAAAGTTCAGTAGGTTAACTATTTCTAGATATTTTTTCTGATCAGACTTAGGAAATCAACAATAAACGATAATTAAGGAGATCTGTGGTTCATCTTGTGTAGTTGCCTAGTACTCGAAGCACAAATAATATAGTTTCTTACTGCCGCACTCAGAGAGCTTTAATGAATACTTAGGCCATCACTTAGTAATGGTTTTGATAGTTTAGTCATATAAAATTATGTCAAACCTTTACTAAGTGATGGCCTAAGTAATCATTAAAGCTCTCTGAGTGCGGCAGTTAGTGTATTTTTATTAGGAACGTATTAATAAACGCTGCCCTAAGTTAACACATGATAGATGTTAATGAGAGCCGGGATGAACGGGTCAACGAGGCACGGAAGAAACTTGCTATATAATGGGTAACTAGGCAAGCGCGGCTTACCCTGAAGAATAATCTAAGCGGTTGTTATTTTCTATCCCCGAGCTCCTAACACCAACTAACAACTGCACAACACACACTACAACTATTAACTTTAAAAAGTGTTTAAAAATAAACACCAATAAAGTATTATTCCACATTAATACAGTTTGTGCTACAACATAACCCACCACACCCTATCCAGGTTTAATCCAAATGGAACTTTTCCATCTATCCTGCGTGGTCGAGTTAATTATGGTGGTGATTAATACGGCTGGCCCTGGATTAGGATGCGGCGAGCTCCAGCACTTATTAATGGAGAATGGCTTGTTCGACGATTTGTTACTTTTTCCTATATATAACGAGTGTTATATACCCGCCGGGTATTTGATGAGGTCACACGTTTCATGAAAGATATTCTTCCTTCTCACTGATTAAGAAAATGTGAACTATTATGAGAGAATAATAGGGATGTTTACTGACTTAAAAATATGATTCTAATTAGTCCGTCTGTTAGATTTTCGAAAAATATTGGATACGTATTTTTTGGTTTTTCAAATCAATAAAAATTACGAAGAGAAAACGCGTCAAAGATTTGAGTGGGGGGTTGCGACGACAATGACCGCTAAAGAATGTTATACTAAGGTCTCAGAAAATGACGCCACACGAGTTTTCAAAGTAGTTTATCGTCTTGTTATTGTTAGTTTACGTCATCATCTGCCTAGCCTTTTCCCAACTATATTGGGGTCGGCTTCCAGTCTAACCGGATGCAGCTGAATACCAGTATTTTACATGGAGCGACTGCCTATCTGACCTCCACAACCCAGTTAATACTAGGTAATACGATACCCTTTGGTAAGACTGGATGTCAGACTTTCAGGTCACTGACTACCCGTAACGACTGCCAAAGATCTACTCGTATATATGGCACCCGGGACCAACAGCTTAACGTGCTTTCCGAGGCACGGAGGAAACTTGGTATGTAATGGGCGGTCACCCATCCACAGATCGACTTAGGCAAGCGCAGCTTAACCTAAAGATCGACTCGAGTGGCAGTTCTTATTAAGCCACGAGCTCCTCGAGAGTATTGTTAGTTTACGTGAAATAAGAAAAAATACGTGTCCAATATTTTTTTGGAAATCTTTCTGAAGGACTTACAATTTTTTTTTTGTATCTACCTTATTCTTGCAATAACAAGGAGTTCGCGGCTAGACATTGTAATAGACAGTCGAATTAATCTTCAGGTTAAGCAGCGCTTGTCTAGGTTGGTCTGAGGATGGATGATCCACTGTATATCGAGTTTCCTCCGTGCCTCGGAAAGCACACTAAGCCATTGTTCCTGGCTGTCATTTGCAGGTCCTAGACAGTTGTTAGAGGTAGTCAGTGGTATCGAAAGTCTGACAGCCAGTCTTAACAGCCAGTATTACCCAATACTTACTGGATTGTGGAGGTTAGCAGTCATTCCATGTAAATTAGGAGATTGGCAGTCATTCCATGTAAATTATTGGTATTTAGCTGCATGCATGCATCATAGTTGAAAAAAGGCCAGGGCGTCTAAAATGGCCACTTTAGCAGATCATAAAATGAATTGTGTTAAATACGTAAATTGACCTTTCGTAGTAGTAACTGCCATTTAAGAAAATCGATCATAATGAGAAAATAATATGAATTGGGTATAATTGGTAAAACTGTCTCAGACGCTGTTACTAATAAGACAGGTCAATTTTAAGCTTTTTAACGCAATTCATATAATAATCTGCTAAAGTGGCCATTTAAAACCCCCAGGTAGATGATGATGATGTATCGTTGTAATTTACGTGAAAATGTTTTGTGTTATTAGTAAAAGGGAACTTAATTATGGGAAAAACTAAACTTGGATTCACTTTTAAGTATATCTGTATATTAATTTACTTGGGAACAATACAGAGTAATTGATAATTCGATCGAACAACGAAAAAGCCATAGAGTAAGAAAAAGTTTTTAAAACGCATGTGTCTCCGATGAGGTCCGAGCACAGAGATCGTAGGTCACAGGGCACGCGCTGCGCTTGCCGGAATCCTTACTTCCTTACACTAGTATGGAAAGTAGGTAACAAGAAATTGCTGAAAACAACATGAGTTTGTAAAGAGGGTCTGAAGAATGATGACAAAGAAAATTACTTTTAGTAAGGCAGAAAAATTAAAACATAAAACACAAAAATAGGTTCTGTCCAAAACCTTGACGACTGAAATGAAAAAACCTCATCACATTTTAGCATGTAAAAAACCTCGTAACTGAAGGTAAAAGTTTTCCAAAGCTATGTAACAATATTTCAGTGGGTGTTTCACACTTTTTAGGGCTGGCAATATTCGTTTCGTAGGTAGTATTGATTGAGCAAGTAACTGAGTTGTGTAGGTCAGATAGGCAGCAGCTCCATGTTAAATTCTGGTATTCAGAGGCATCTGGTGAGATTGGAAGCCAACCTCAAAATAGTTTGGAAAAGGCTAGACAGCTGTTTATTAAGAGTATTGATTGAACAACAAAATCATATGATACTAGCTGTTGCCAGCGGCTTCACCCGCTTCAACTCGAAAATTATCCCACGGGAAGATAAAATCAGGATACAAAATATCCTATGTGTTAATCCTGGTTATAAACTACCTGTGTATCTAAGAGTAACAAACATACACACTCGCACACTCAAACTTTCGCCTTTATAATATTAGTGGGTTGATTTTTTTACATTTTTCGTTCTTCTTATTTAAATTATTATTTAAATTCGAGCTATGGCGAGAAGCATATCAGAAGATGGTAGCTATGCGTTGTTGATTACGGCCCACTTCATAAAATTAAGGAGGCCTGTATCCCAGCAGTGGGACCATTATAGGCTGATAATACTTTCAATCCAAACATGTAGCATCCTTGATACGAAATAACCTCTCTGAGGTCTTTTATCAAACTCCGGATGATAACCACGTGACGTACCTGAATATGTTCAGGGTACATTACGTTTGGTACCCGGAGTAATAAAGGAGTACCTCGTAAGAGCCTGTTTTATATACGGGCAGAGAGAAATTGCTTATTTCTAGAATATAATGTTATAGGTATACTCTTTCTTTCGTCTACAATCCTTATGTTTTTTGAGAATAGGTATGAAGTATATTAATCATATCAGGTATTGCTATGTTGACTGCGGGATGTTGTAAGAGATACCGCGGCCTCGAAATAAAGGGCTAAGAAGGAACATGGGTGGTTTTTAGTCAGTAGAAGTCTGACACTCCCTTTCGCTCTGCCCAAGAGCGGGTGGGGTTATTTGATGATTTCCAACCACCAAATAAAAAAAGGGTATTGCTATGTTTGTTTTTTTACTTCATATCATCTCGTTTTATAAAACGAAGAAAAAATAAATCCAATTTATTAATTTTATTATAGTTTATCTACCGACACGCTCCAAATGCCATAAAGGTGTGAGTTAGCATTAGGGAAATAAGGACCACTTTATGACTGTTTAATAACTTGTGAACACACCATACAATATCCGGGTAAACAGCGTATTTTATATTTTACTTTAGTAGGTTACAATCCATATGAAAAGGGAATGTAATTCTTTTACATTCCCTTTAGAAAAAGAGGGCATGGTCCGCGCATCCCAAAGAAATTGGGATAAAGGCATGAGAGTGGTAATGATATTTACCGTCCCTTCATTCATAGTTAGTTTTAAATAGTTTATTCTCAAATAAAAAGAACAAAGTTTAAATGTATGTCACATGTAGGAGACATGAGATACAGAACACCTTATGCTAATATTAATAACTAGCTGTTGCCAGCGGCTGCGCCCACTACAACTCGAAAATTATCCCACGGGTAAATAAAATCGGGATAAAAACTATCCTATGTGTTAATCCAGGTTATAAACTATCTGTGTACCACATTAAATCTAAATCCGTTCAGTACTTTTTGCGTGAAAGAGTAACAAACATACACACTCACAAACTTTTGCCTTTTATTAGTGTGATAAGCTCTTCACTGCATTAATAAATCTTGTTCAGTAGTAACACCCACTCAATGCATTAAATTTTTGGGAATTAAATTAAGTAGTAATAAGTAGTAAGCTACTTAGTAAAGTAGTAAGTATAATTGAGTAAAAAAAACCTCAAAGCACTTCTTTGCTATACACGTCCCTCTTAGATACACGATACTTTAAGTTATAAAGCAGGCTTCCTATCTACCTAGGCACACTAGCAGTACACTCTAGAAAATTGCCTGTGACGTCATCAGGACTGCTCAAATTGACACTGACAGTCTCATTTTACGCAGCCAAATTGAGTTGTCGGAAAAAATAAGGGCGAAAAGAGGGAATAAGTTTACAGTTTTTTTTTAGCTTCGGATATTATGGGGTGAATGAGATGTGGACTGTTAGGGGTGTACAGTAATCTGAGCGTTTATTAGAATTTAAGGAGTGGGATTTAAAATGGGAAATTGTTTTTAATTTTGTTGCGATTTCGAAACTGTGGGTGGTACGAGTGTTGCGAGTTTTTGTTTATTTTGCAAAGCGTGTGTGTTTAAACTAGTAAGAAATATTCGCAATCCAGAACAGTAAAATTTATCTATTTCATGGTAAGTTGTTTTTGCCGTCAACAAACACACAACGTCAAATTGCGGCTATATACCAACAAATGCCAAGCTTGTAATTTCATTTTTTTATGTTGACATGAGTAAAGCTAAAACTAATTTATAGATCCTATAAGGATCCTAACACATACATGGTGTCATGGTACCTTTCACGAAATCGTCAACCGTGAAAAAATTGACCTTAAATGGAGATATTTAAGGTAACTGAAGTGTGTAAATTATCGCAATGACGGCGAGGTCCAGGACCTTTCAGCTATGTGTACCTTTTATTTCTTACCTATTAAATATGATGCCATAACACACCGAAAAACATCCAAACAAACTCTTTCACAAGTTTCACAAACATTACCTCCAAATAAATACGAAATGAGACATTAATACCGCTGGTTCCGTACGAAAACACACAAAAGGGCAAACATTCTTATTCAGCCACAGAATCTAAGTCACGCACGAAGTCCACACAACTGTGACATGCCACTAAATCTTCTGTATCCGATACTACTGGGTACAAGTGATCCAACTGATTCAAACGATACGAAGGACATGGCATGGAGTTGATAGGTGTCAGAAGGCCTGCTCTACACAATGTGTGAAAACAGACACCGATGTCAAAAGATGGAACCATACCGGCTAGCTTCGCGTGGCCGCACGTTTGGTAAGTTAAGTGTAGATCTGCCAGGATTCTTTAGAGCACGAATGACGTTGCAAGATGGCGATTTTAATCCTTGTTATGGCCACACGCAAAAACCATGTTACGGCTCAGCTCAACCAATAAATAAGTTACGTAACATGGCACCAAGCGTATTCATTCGTTAAATGATAAGTTATGTTTATTTTGCAATTGATAAAATAACTATGTACAATAATTAAAAACTATAAAATAAACTAACAAGAAACTATAAAAGGGCATCGAAATACTGCTCCTCAACGCTGTCAGCCGGTAATGTGCTCAAAAGACTGGCGGCATTGCCACGTTGTATGGCAACGCTTAGCCTCTGGCCAAGATAATAGCCAGCCCTTGGGTCGCGAGAAGCGTCAAATAAGCGTTTAGAAATTTCATTAAAAAGGCTATGATCAGTCGGACCCCCACGGCCCTAGAGTTTCAACCCCAAACGGCTCGAAAATATAGTTACCACAAAGGTATATATATTTACGCCGCTTGAGGTTCTCTGCAGCCGCAGCGGCACCACCACTTGTCCAGCACGATGAACTTAGAATGAATGAATGAATGAAAAAAAAATGAAAATAAATTAATAAATGAACTTTGCCATTAGGTTTTTACTAACACTTTTACAAGTCACTTGTTTAAAATTAGATGCGGCGACGGCGTTTCGTCTCTCCTTTTAAGGTCCGTTGTTACGACCTAACCTTCTGCGTTAATCTATTCCTCAACCTCCGCGGATGAATGAGGACCATCAGTCAACGTCGGTACAAATCGAGGACATATATAACTTATTCTTTACCTACGAGTAAGAAAGTCAGCAGTGACATATTATTGAGAATTGTGACGATGTATTGATGTTGAATGCTATTGGGATTTGCCTGGATTGAGGGTGGGCAGAGTTGTGTGTAATTGATGTTGAAAGAAAAAGTAATTATAGATATTGCAACTTTTATTAAGATGTGTGACAAACCAATAATCATCTTTGTTAGAGCATAGACTGTTGAAACGTTTATTGCAAACTAAACTTAACTTGTATTTATAAAAGCCTTTTACAACCATTATCATACGCCTGCCTTTATCCTTAATCAATATGCGTAAAACATTATTATTTGCTTTATTTATTTTGTTACAAACTTATTACATTTTTAAATATTCTTTACAAAAAGCATAAAAAAACATAAAAAAAATAGTAAATTGTAGCCCACCGGTATCGGGAACAGCTCCAGAGAAAGGAACCTCCTAACAATACGAACCGTGTCCAGGAGTACTGGTTTCTGTATCAAGCCCTTGATCCAGCTGCCTAAAGAGCCTCCTCAGGTGTTGGCCGAGGCTCTTGGCAATTAAGCCATTGGCTGTAACGACTATCGACACAATTATCGCTGAGTCCACACCCCACATGTCGACAACCTCGCGAGCCAAGTCAAGATACTTGATGCGTAAAACATTTTATATATAAATATAAAATGTTTTACGCATCAAGTATCTTGACTTCTCTGAATTTCTTGTTTAGAATTTGGTCCATTTGAAGATACGAATAAATAATTTGAGGCCTTTCTTTCAGTAAAATAGTAAAAATCTGCAAATAATAGGTTTGGTTTGGTCTTTATGTGTCGAAAATGTTCGCGTTTTCCACTATCAGGGATTAAGTTAAGGGGATTAAAATCGGCAATGTACGTTTTAATTTTAAACAAAATTAACGTTAAATCAGATAATCAGCCAAATTAGTGAAGGTACAAAATATATTTCACAAATTTAATATAAATGTGTAAACTTCAGGGAAAACTTAATTAGCAATTCGGCTAATAGGCCCAATTATAAACATTCCATTTATGCTTTGAACTGTAATACATTTAATTTATTTATAGTAACTATCTGTATACATTTAATTATTGACGAAAGGGTCAATGCGCGTTCCTTCTCACTGTGGAGCCTTTAAAGGTTACTCTGTGATGGTGCTGTATATATTTATTTATTTATCTTTTATCAGAGTCAAATTGGTACAAAAACCTTGCGGGTTTTGCACACGGGTAAGTTTTCTCTTGATGTATTTGTCATTGTGGACACTGATAATGTTTCAGGAAGATACGGGTGTGTCTGCAGTCAGTCAGCAATAAGTCGGTACCAGTTTCACAGATCATAACATAACATCTTGCCTAAAATACCCGAGAGGTTTGGCAGAGGTGTACCTAAAGGTAAAGTGTTATTAGGTAAGTGGTATGATGAACAGACATCATAGAAATATTAGTAAATAGTTCTGCCAACTGCCATGAAGCTCAAAAAGATGATGTTTTGTTAATTCCATACTTAATACAGTACTCTTCATCAAAATCCTTGTTAAAGCTCAACCCAACACCATCGCATCGGACCAGCTTAACCAAACAAAACCGCCACATAACCTCATCCATGACACATGACCAGGCGACGTGGCGAGACCGCCATACGTCAAACACACTGTTTTGACACAAAAACCTGCCATTTTGTCGTGAGCGTTGCATGATACCAGTCGAGGGACATTTATCACGGCCCAGCTATTAATTTAATAGACAAGGAATACTAGCATGACATACACGCTATGTTAGGGATGGTATACAATGTTTAGATATGTGGAAAATTGTATGGGGTTGTTTCTCATCATTTGACTAGTCTCTTCCTAACAGTGTCGGGGCAGCCTTGCAGACTAAACAGAGTCTGAAAACCAGTATTTAAGATGATAGTCCTGGCCGTCATTTGTAGATTTATAATAGTTATTACGAGCGGTCAGAACCCCGAAGGTCTAACACCCAGTTGTAATAAGCGGTATTGTGTTGCCTAGTAACTGAGATGTGAAGGTCAGATAATCAGTTGCTTTCGTTTAGGGTATTGATACTGCATCCTGTACAAAATAGTTGAGAAAATGCTTAACTAAATTATCTCATTTGTATTGTGTTTATTTGTAACAGTTTGCATCATTGAACGGTCACAAGCGCGAATGCTAAGCAACTTAACGTTTATAAAATCGATTCCCAAATCGAGAAAAGTGCTATTGAGTTTAAACGTAGCCCGAAATCTGAAATTTGGTCTAACCGATGGCAATAGACATCTGCACATAAAGGGTGTAAGAGTACCCTTAACGCAAACAAAGGGCACTTGTTCTCCCCACCACTGCCATCTTTTTTTTGTTTTAGACCATACCTGGGAACCCTCTAGTTACGGAGATATTGGGGGTCAAAGTTCCAAATTGTGCACAGCTGTTTTTGTAAATACCAGTTTTTCAGGTTGTAACGTTACAATTATCTCCATGACCCTTTTACTATTCAAAGTATCCACTAGCACAATGTTTTAAGAGTGCTACATTGAGTTTTAACGTAAAATGAAATTTTTGACCCAAAACAAGTCGTTTTCCAGCAAAAAAAAATTGCGTGCGTCAACCAAATATTCTGTACATCAAACTAAGTACTAGTTTGATGTACAGAATATTTGGTTGACGTAAGTGTGAAGGGTTAATTTACACCTTGTATTTAGACACATTTGCTGCAAAGTACACCTCTACCTAACCGGGGAACACATGGTTGATATAACAACCCTGTACAATCAGCTGTTTTAAACATAATTCAAGGCAGGATGGCCAAAATGTTAATCGCATACTTTAATTAAAATAAAACGCCGAAACTAGCCATTAGTTGTTAACATAATCTAATAAATACAAAGTACATAATATAACGTCAGTGTTACTCTTAAATAATGGCTTAATTTTGTGAGTTTTTATCTTTTTATTAAGGACTATTTGCACGCAAAGGTTATTATCATAACGAGGTAACGTGGACACGTTGTGGGATCAAATTTATTTACTCTTACTTTTGACTGAGTGACCTGAAAGTCTTCCCAAAGGGTAACGTATTATCAAAGTATTAACTGGGTTGTGGAGGTCAGATAGGCAGTCGCTCCGTGTAAAATACTGGTATTCAGCTGCATCCCGTTAGACTAGAAGCTGACACCAACATATTTTGGTAAAAGCTAGGCTATGATGATGATGATGATGATGATGATGATGATGATGATGATGATGATGATTAAAAGTTTGAGTAAGTTGAGTGCTGTTATCATACACATCAAGCACAAAAAGCTAATACAATAGGCTAGTTAACAAAAAAATCTAATTAGTCCGTCAGATATATTTCCAAAAAATAAGGGGACACGTATTTATTCTTTTTTCACGTAAACAAACAATGAAGACGATACAGTGCTTTGAAAACTCGTGTGACGTCATACTCTAAGACATTAGTATGCCATTCTTTAGCGGTCAGTGACGTCACCAACCCCCACTCAAAACTTTGACGCGTTGTATTTTCGTCAATTTTTATTGATTTGATATAACAAAAATACGTATCCAATATTTTTCGATAATCTAACAGACGGACTAATTAGAATCATATTTTTTTAAATCAGTAAACATCTCTATTTATCAAATACCTTTGATAGATTTTAAACTTTATCGCCAATGCGTTAGGTTTAAAGTTGATTGAGAAAATTTGACAGTTTCGGGTAACTTGATGTGCTGGAATCTTAACTCACAAGTTTTTTTTTTTTTTTGTCAAGTTAACTTACCTAAAAACAGGCGAGTTAAAAGTTAGTAAGCCGTGCAAACGACTAAAATAACAATGAAATTGAACGGATCAGCACACCTAAATCGAGTTCAAGACCTGGGTGCTTACTCTCGAATATAATTCCGACAGATCGACATTGGTCAAACGTCAGTTGGTTGAGTTAAACGTCGGGGATTGGCTAGACTCAGTGAGTCCAGCCAATCCCTGACGTTTGACTGACAATTCCAATGTCGATCTATCGGAATTATATTCGAGAGTAAGCACCCAGGTTGGACATATTGGTTTATTGACACTGGTATCGTCAAGTTAGATTTGGTAATTATTAGACTAACATTTAAACATCAGTTTAGTGTTTTAATAGTATCTTTGTGTATCTTGAACTTCCAAGGATCTAATATCCAGACTACATCCAACATACAACAGACACGCAATAACCCCGCTTATCTGCGAACACATTCGTCTCGTACACCAGCCATCAGGCATCAGATCGCGTCATTACACAACTAGTTCTTATTAACGTGGACGTCGACACAATACTGTGTCATAATGTTTGTGTGAACATGAGAGAGGACAGAAGGACCAGTCTTAATAACTTCTTAGAAATTACCAAAACTGGTAATGGTCGTGGCTATTAACACAGATATATCCTACGATGCATAGAAGCTGAATAGTTAAAGAAAAAAAGCAAAATATGAAGAAAAAAATAACAATTAGCGTAACCGTGTGAGGGAACTTCAAAATCAGCCGGAACCACCTATCGGGAACACTTGCGGCCTTATTACAAAAGTGGTTAAGCCTGGGTTTAACTTAGACTTGGTTTATCTCGCATGCCGTCTCACTTCGATAATATTCAAAAGAAAGTGACGGCATGCGAGATAAACCAAGTCCAAGGCCGATTGGGTTTTATACAGTGGACAATAAAATATGTGTCATGTGACAGTCTTTGATTCGTGAAAAAATCAAACCAGTGTGCCTGAGACATATTTCTTGACACCGTGTAAAGAGAAGTCAGAGGCATGTGCCTCCTTTATTTTTTTTTGGCGGGTGTAAAATCATCGAATAACCCCTTCCGGTCTTGGGCAGAGCGAAAGGGAGTGTCAGACTTCTACTGACTAAAAACCACCCATGTTCCTTCTTCGCCCTCTATGTCGAGGCCGCGATAACCTGTAGACAACCCGCGGCCCCGACGGGACCCGCGGCCCCGACGGGGGCATGTGCCTCCTAGCTCAAAGTTTGAGCTACAGTAAGGCACTAACCTCTATATAGTAAGGCAAGTAGTATAACTAACCAGAAATCTCTATCTATTCCGCTGGTTTATTAAGTTCGTCATAGACAAGTACAGTATTTTCACAAGATTTTGCGCTTTGTGACTGTAGCTCAGTTTTCTTTGCTTTTCTGCCATTGAAAAGTTCATGTACTGGTTCTAATTGATGTAAATGTTTTGAGTTTAAATTAAGAGTGCAAGTGACCTTGTGACTTATTGACATTCTGACCTTCTTCTCACAATGACACTGTAACAGTAACACTCGCAAACTTGGTCCAACATTCGGGATAATTATGTTAATGCCTTATTCACATGTAGACCAGTAAACGTGTATACTTAATGATCTTTTAATTGACACTCCGCGTAAACCCGTAACGTTAACAGTTACGTTTCGGGTTTCTATGGTAATTTTGTGAAAGAATTCCCCTTGGCCTAAATTACGTAATTTCATGCGGTTTGGGTAATCGAATATTTTGCTGATTTGATGTTCGGTTATAAGTGTATTTTGGGTTTGAGGAAACTTCTTTTATTGAATTAGGAAGTCGGTTTTCCTTATTTATTAAAAGTGAGGAGGGTTATTTCTACCCGACTGCGGTGGAGTCCTAAACGAGGGTTATTTATGTTTAATAATGATACTTGGCAACTTATACATACATAAGCTCACGCCTTTTCACTATACTTCTTTTTCCTCTACAATCAATATTTAATTAAGTATTATCTTTTTTTTTAAACAAATGTGGAACGAAATAAAAGTTGCTACGAAAATATTTCCTCAAGGTAAATAAGAAATTAATATAATATCAATGCTGTTTCACTTCTCGAGACCTCCATACATTTCCTTCCATTCACACGGCCTATTCATATACATATTTGTTACCATTTTCTGGAAGTAAACCAAACGATATATTAATGGGCGTCTTAGGCTTGGTATCCACCAATGCGGAGTCGAGCGGAGCGGAGAGGTTAATGAAAGAAAAAGTATTGATAAGTTTCACACAAGACAAAAAAAACCGATAGCGGTAAGGGAAGCGGGAAATAGGAAATCGGGAATCGACCAATCACATTGTTAGAAATCCACGTCCCGTTTCGTATTACCCAGTTTGGGTTGTGGAGGTATGATAGACAGTAGCTCCATGTAAAATACTGGTATTTAGATGCATACAGAGGAAGGTAGCGGTGACCCAGTGGCGGCGGCTCCGACTTACGAGCAGTAAGTCGTGGGTTCGAATCCAGGCAGGCGCATTACTTTGTGTAATTTATTTCGTCACTATTGCTCCCAAAAAGTATAATATAATAAGGCCGGATAGTTCTGGAGTGGCGACCGCGAACCGGAAGACGTTGCGTTGGAAGGCCTCCCACTAGGTGGACCGATGACCTGCTGCCGCTGGATGCGAGACGCATGGGACCGGTCAATGTAGCGACAACTGGGGGAGGCGTATGTCCAGCAGTGGACGTCTTACGGCTGAATTGATGATTGCTCTCAAAAACGGTGAAGGAAAACATCGTGAGGAAACCGGTATGTCCTAGGACCAAAAATTCGAGGACAGGTGACATCTACCAACCCGCACTGGGCCCGCGTGGTGAATCATAGCCTATTCCTTCTCATAGATAATGCCTGATCATAGATGATGCGATGCATACTGTTAGATCAGAAGCTAGGAACAGCTTAGGCAATGTAATGATTCTCGCCCCTCTTGTGTTGGAATTTTCAACGCACCGCTCCGTTCTTCCACGCGTCGGTGTAAACGAGGTCTTGTGGAAAATCACCAAATAACCCCTCCCGCTCTTGGGCAGAGCGAAAGGGAGTGTCAGACTTCTACTGACTAAAAAGCACCCATGTTCCTTCTTCGCCCTCTATGTCGAGGCCGCGATAACCTGTGGACAACCCGCGGCCCCGACGGGCGTCGGCCCTTTCGGGCCCCTCCCATGTTGCTGACATCTCTTTGAGGCGGGCGTGGAACACGAACGCGCCGTCGACACGGCCTGTTTTCGTCGTAAGACGGACGGACGGCGAGTTAGCCCATCACTCACCGTCCACAGGCCAAACGACGCCTTACATCAACATTTTTGTCTCGCAGTCACAAGTCACGTATAAATCATAAGTGGCGAGATAGAGTAATCTAACTATAATCTATTAGGAACCGACGGGGCGTTGAATCTGTAAGTTTTCCGATTAGCAAGCCCGCCCCCCTACGTCCGGAATCACCCCCGTGTTCACCCCCTCGCCCCTTCACCGGTACCCCGCGGAAATTGTAAATCTTGGTGTTGGCTTCACAGAAATTTATTAGCCATAATGGTTGAAGGGGAAATTGATAATTATTTTCAGTGCTTTTCCAAATATAGGTGGTTAATAATAAATATCTCTCATCTTTTGTTCTCATTCCCACTGATTAAAATGAGGCCTTGTATTATACATATAAATCAGGGAATAAAGACTTGTTATATGCATTGTATGTGGGTTTACCCGTATTTCTGTTGTAACAAATACTGCAGTTAGAATATTCCAAATTGATTGTTCAGGGTAGGTATTTGTCCAGGGGTAATTAAAGCAGCCATACCAATGATTCTATCCTAAATATCCGCTTTTGAAAGAGGACCAAGTTGGACGTTGTTTTCTCAATGAACTGAATTTCATTTTTTTTTTGTTAATTTGATTTTTCCCACTCCTGAGCAAAGGCCTACTCCCGTTCCTTCCACTTTTCACGGTGTTGCACCTTAATTATTTTCTACAGTATTTTTTTTCGATAACTCAAACAGCCAACTTCGCTATTTAAATATAACCTTTGACTATTATAATTATCAAACGCCCATGCAACAATAACCAATTAATTGTTCTTATAAACTCCAATACCAACGTAGTATTCAAACTGCGTCAAATTAGAACAAGCTGCTACACACATCGTCTAATGAAAGAGCATGTATTCTGGTCTACCAAATAATCATTACGAATGGGACTCCCAGGGCACAGAGCGGCATGGTTGTATTGTAAGCCTTTGACTTCAATTTTCATAAAATCCAATATGTCAACGTACCTCGTGCATAGTGTTGTGGTTTCACGGGATTTATATATTAATACTAGCTGTTGCCAGCGGCTTGTCCCGCTACAACTCGAAAATTATCCCACGGGAAACTATCCTACGTGTTAATCCAGGTTATAAACTATCTATGTACCAAATTTTATCCGTTCAGTAGTTTTTGCGTGAAGAAGTAACAAACATACACACTCACAAACTTTCGCCTTTATAATATTAGTGTGATGCAACTATGCCATTGTTATTTAGAATAATGTGAATTAGTTAATACGATCTCGTTCTTTGGAAATCGCGAAATGCGAAAGTTTGTGTAGATGTATGTTACTTCTTCGCTCTGAAACTTTTGAACGGATTTAAATGAAATTTGGCACAAAGATGGTGTACCTGTATTCATTTATAGGATACATTTCATCCCGGTATATGTACCATCCCGTAGATCAATTATAGAGGTCTTCGCGGGCAAAGTCACGGGCTTAAGCTAGTGTTACATTTAGGTAGGAGTACACATAGAAAAACATTGTCTTAAAATAGTGATTTAAATAAAGATAAGGCTTCAGGCGTTTTTCTGACATTAATAGATGCCACGATTTCCACGAACTTACTGTTTATTTAATTTTGCGTCGCAATTCTTTTCTGCGAATAGTGTTGGCAACAAAGAGAAATAAATGCTTCCCGGGATCTGTTCAACATTGACAGATAGGATTTACAACGGACCATTACACTCACCAAAATGTAGAGAAATCCTTTTTCCATCGCACTCGTTCGAGCGAGTCGGTGATTAACACTAATCCCCAGAATTGTATACAATAGTATTAAAATTTTCAGTTGAAAATTCTATTAATAAAAGTTTCAGGCGTAGTGCTGTCCGTGTAATACGAAAAAAAGCTGGGAATAAAGTTGAATATTACGAGGATTTTTACCGCTGTAAAGCTGAATACATATTTCGCCCAAAGTGCCACCATATATAAAATTTTCTACACTTGTATGAATAAAACTGTTAATTATGTTAGAGTATTTTACTCGACGTCTGATTTAATTACTTTCATAACGTTTTTTTTTGTTATAATTAAAATTTGTCATGTAAGCCTTTCAATATCAAACCACACTATAATATCTACAACAAATTCCCTTAATTACAACACCAAACACAACCAAATAAATAAAAGCCACAGTAATTAAAAGAGTCTCGCGTTAAAAATGGAACGGCACAAAAATTCCCGTGCATCGTCCGACCGAACGTATAATTTAAGTCCGGAAAATCCCGGGAAAGCGTGCAGGTGACAACTCTAGGTAGTGTAACTACTGTCGGTAATTGAAAGCGACACATCCACGAAGGGATGAAGTGCGTTAAGGCTCGATTGCAATGACATTAACGGGATTGTGCAGGTGTATGGATGTATGGATGTGTGGATTGGCGGACTAAGCTGTTTGTCATAGGACGGTATAGGAATTTCATTTGCGTGTTGTGTTTGTAAAAGAATAGGATTGATTAGGTAGTTTGTTATTTGTCTGCATGATTGAGTTTCGTTTTAAAGCTACGTGTTGGTGATCTACACTATCTACACTAATATTATGAAGAGGAAAGATTTGAATTTTTGTGTGTGTGTATGTGTGTTTTAAAAAATAAACTAAAAACTACTGCGCCGATTTCTAAAATTTTCTCACCATTGTAAAGCTACATTCACCCTGAGTAACATAGGCTACTTTCTATCCCTGTATTCCCACGGGAACGGGAACAAGGTGAAACCGCGTGACATCCGCTAGCTTTAAATATAATAACAAAATAACTTGTAAGGTTAGGCAGAGGTGTACGTAACGAGAACATTCACATTTCGCCAGTTATGGTCAAGTCCCATAGGGGGCGACCCTATTGCCATCAACCGGGCACAAATCCGTGTCTCATCATCATCATCAACAGCCTATTAATGTTCCCACTGCTGGGACACAGACCTCCTCTCTCTTTGAGAGGGAATGGGCTATAATCTACCACGCGGGCCCAGTGCGGATTGGTAGATGTCACATGTCTTCGAATGTTTGGTTCTAAGCCATGCCGGTTTCCTCACGATGTTTTCCTTCACCGTTTTGAGAGCAGCGGTGATGAAATAAATTACACAAAGTAATGTGCCTGCCTGGGTTCGAACCCACGACCTACTGATCGTAAATCGGGGCCGCCACCACTGGGCCACCGCTGCTCTCAAGCCGTGTCTGCTACTGCAAAATTCCTGATGGAAAAGTTCCAATAACATTATTCACGACCCGGGAATGGAATTCAGGACTTCAGGCGCTTGCGATCACAAGACCAATGGACCAATAGGGATGTTTACTGTCTAGAAAAAATGTGATTCTAATTAGTTGTTAGATTATCGAAAAATATTGGTTAAGTATTTTTTGGTTTATCAAATCAATAAAATTGACGAAGATAAAACGCGTCCAAGATTTGAGTGGGGGTTTGTGACGTCACTGACCGGTAAAAAAACCATACTTATGTCTTAGAATATGACGTCACACGAATTTTCAAAGCACTGTATCGTCTTCAATGTTTGTTTACGTGAAAACAGAAAAAATACGTATCCAATATTTTTTGGAAATCTATTTGACGGACTTTTTTTTTGTGTTAACTACCCTATTAAACAAATAGTATGTAGGTACTTTCATAATAATAATAATAATAATTTATTTTCTCAAAAAACTTAGTGAAATTGTACAAAAAATAGTTTTGCAGGAGTCATTTCTAAAAAATGGATGTAGCCACTGCAACCGAACTAGGCAATTTACGTATTTATTTATTTAGGTGGGGTTTATTTATTACCTACATTCTTCTTATGTATAACATTATCACACAAATACCTATGTTCCTGTTCTCTATTCCTGGAATTAAGTGGCTATTAGTGTATGCTGGGTAAATGGTCCCTTTTTAACCGCAAAGCAGTTACAAGGGTAGCCTAAGGATAATAGGATGTTTTCGTAACTGATGGGGTACTAACCTTATACTAAGTGTGACCTTATTGCTGTATTCATTGTAATACGTATATTTTGTTTTAAATTAAAGTACTGTTTGAAGGAAGATAGATATGGTCAGATAAACGGACGCCCCATATAAAATCCATGTATGCGTTTGGACTAGAACTCCAACTTTATCATAAATGAGTTAGACAGATGATGATGATGACTTGTCTGAACACACGGTGACACAACAAGCTACAAGTTTCCAGTATAACATGGTCTCGCTTTGTATAGGCTTCCCCTGCAATGAGATATTCGCATAAATTGGTTTTGTTTAGGATGATTGGTTGTCTTGCATACGAAATCTAGAATGGCTAGTGATCGCACGCACTGCAGTAGGTTCAGCTAAATTGAACTCTATACGGGATCTACTTAAATCAATGTCCATAGCGTGCGGCATACGAGCATGTCATTTTAATCGGCATTATTTTTTTTTCTTTATATTTTTTTTTGGGACTTTTATACAAGTGTACATGCCAGTCCCATCCGACCTTCTTAAGTAAATCGTAACAAAGAAACTTAATTAAATTATAAGCAGTTCAGGAGTTAGGTGTTGGGCTGCGGGATGTTGTAAGATATACCGCGGCTTTGACATATAGGGCTAAGATGGAACATGGGTGGTTTTTAGTCAAAAGAAGTCTGACACTCCCCTTCGCTCTGCCCAAAAGCGGGAGGGGTTATTTGATGATTTCCGACCCCACAAAAAAGGACGTTTTATGACGTCACTTTGTGGGTAAAAAAAGTACTATCCTTGTGACGTCACAGGACTTGACGCGACTTTTCGAAGCACTGTATCGTCTTCATCTTTTGTTTAAGTGAAAAAAGAAAAAACATGTGTCCATTAGTTTTTGAAAATCTATCTGACGGGCTAATTACATTTTTTTGGTGATATACCCAATTATAATCGACCACAAAAGACAATTATTTTGTGTTCAGTTCAATTTAAAGTATCTTAAGCAGAAAAACAACTAAAAAACGCCTACACATTTAATATACCAACATCTCTCAAAAAACATTAACAAGAAAAATACCACTGCGGTAAGGTCAGCAAAAACATGGCGCACACTTATATCGTCATATCTGTGTACGGTCAGCAGCGGCGTCATGTTTAATGTGACGTGTAAAACGAATAGTGTCGCGCGGGGGTGGAGTATGGACGGCTGGCCAGAGGCGGGAGGGTCGATGGTACTATTGGTCAGTAACACGTGTTTTTGGCGAGATTCGAGTGAGTTTTGGGATGTGTAAGGCCTTTTGTTCTAACAAAAAAAAAAAAGTTTAAAAACTATAACCAGACTACAAACCGCAGATAATAAGTAAAATTATTATAGAGGTCAGTTGTAGTCGAATGCCGTCTTGCTAACGGCAACAGCAGCTGACTACTGAAAACTGTACAAATGAAAACGCCATGAAGGAGCATCAGGTATCAGTGGCATACGACTACGGCGGTCCTCCATAATAATTTTACTAATATTTAAATAGAAATACTAATACAAATTCAATATTATCAGACAAGAAATATTTTCTTGTTTTCTACTTTTAAGACCGCGGTTTGTAGTCGGGTTTTAGTTTTTAAACTTATATTTTTATTTGAATTTTATTTTTGTATGTGTTATTTAATAATTGTGTGTATGTTTGTCATGAAAAAAATTAAAAATTACTGCGCCGATTTCAAAAACTCTTTTACCATTAGAGAGCTACATTCACCCTGAGCAAAATAGGCTACTTTTTATCCCTGTATTCCCACAGAAACAGGAACTACGCGGGTGAAAAGTGACGTCCGCTAGTATTTGATATGCTACATGTTCAACAGTAACCAAAACGTTAAAACAAGCACTAAATTCAACCCATATCCACCCAATACAGCAGACAATCCGCTCCAGATTCCAATTTAGCCCATAGTACCATAGTAGTGACCCAACACAATGGCGCGGTGACGAATGCGCGCAGTGTCCGGTGTTCGGCCATCGCTCACGGCGCCGGACACGCGGACACCCGGACACTCCGGACGCCGTACAACACACCGAAACGCCAGCCTTACAATATATGTGCCTATTCGTAGTCAATGTGCGGACATCGGTCATCTTTGGCGTTTGTTCGCAAAATTGTTTGGTTGTATAGGTTTTTAATGGTGGTTGTGGGTTATTAGTAGCAGTATGGCAAAAAGGAGGTGTCTCATGAGAAGTATGCAAAAAGAAGGCATGCTGGGCCGACCCCAAATAAATTGGAATAAGGGAAGAAGACTGATGATTATGGTGTACTAGCTGTTGCCAGCGGCTTTACCCGCAACAACACGAAAATTCCCACGGGAAGATAAAATCGGGATAAAAATCCTACGGTATCTTACGGGCTAATCCAGGTTGTCAGCTAACTCCATACCAAATTTTATTGAAATCGCTTCAGCCGTTTAGACGTTAAGAAGTAACAAACATACACACTCACAAGCTTTCGCTAAAATATTAGTGTGATTAGTAGAGATCATTAAAATTATCAGCTTAGTTACATGTTCACGCCTGTAAGCCCCGAACAGTCATGCAGAGGTGTATTCATTAGTACACCCACATTTGTCCATGATTAAGTCCCATGTCCCAAGGCGATTCTATTGCCATCAACCAGACCCAAATCAGTCGCTGCTACTAAGACATTCGTGATGGAAAAATCCTAATGAAACTTAGCCCGACCTGGGAGTCAAACTTAGGACCTTATGCTCAGCAGTCGTACTTTAGACCACTAGACCTACGAGGTGTGTAGTTATATATTTCTAGATCAATATATCTTGGGAGTTTCGAAACGTTTCTCTGGGACTTCGTCGAGCTTGTTGATTCTGGCTTACAGGAGTTACAGTGGTTTGGGGATAGTGTGGCGGGTTTGTCCAAAAAAAAATATTTTGGAAGGTTGCGGGGATCCGAGAGACCGGTCCATGTGGCGACACTTGGGGGAGGTCAGTGTCTCGAATAAGCAAAGAGCGGCACTGGCATAGAAGTTAGTAACATGTGAATCCCTCCCTCTAATTTTACAGTTTTATCACGAAATTTAAAATATCCCCAAGTAAAGGGTTCTCCATTACCCTTCTGACACAGTACCCCAAAAAAACAACCCAACCGACGATGTTTTCTTCCAGTTAAAATGAAAGTAACTTTCGCTCAAATTGAATGTGAAAGTGAACTCAAAGTTTAAAATTCAATTAACTAACAATTAGTTAAACTTCATAAATTGTATAAAAGTTTTAAAATTCAGTCGTTGTCGTGGGGAGTTCCAAATTAGTTGATCAACCGACGAAAACCGGAGAGAAATTCGATGTGACGGAGAAACAAGGGCTTGGAATGGATATCTGGTGAAAGAGGTCATGTCGGAACTTCTAAGCTTTCAGTTTTAAGTAATAGTCAATTAAAAAACTAAATTAATTGTGACATTGATCCAATCAGTACGTTTGTAGCTGTTGAAAGTATTTTGACAAGGTATGAATAGGGGATCGGACTGGATAAAAAAAAATATGATTATAAAAATATTGGACACGTCTTTTTTATTTTTTCACGTAAACAAACAATGAAGATGAAACAGTGCTCTAAAAACTCGTGTGACGTCATTTTCTAAGACATTAATATGACATTCTTTATCGGTGTGTGACGTCACAACCCCCCACTCAAATCTTTGACGCGTTTTATCTCCGTCAATTTTTATTGATTTGATTATTTTTCGATAATCTAAAAGACGGACTAATTAGAATGATATTTTTTTAAGTCAGTAAACATTGTATTATTATTTTTAGTCCGTCAGTTAGATTATCGAAACATATTGGGTACGTGTTTTTTTGTTTTATCAAATGAATGAAATTTTGAAGTGGGTGTTGTGACGTCATTTGTAGGTAAAAAATGTACTGACATGTGACGTTTTCGAGGAGTTTACGAGTTTTCGAAGCACTGTGTCGTCGTCGGTGTATTCGTCTTCATTTTTTGTTTCAGTGAAAACAAAAAATATGTGTTCAATATTTTTTGGAAATTAGTCCGTCATTTACGGACTAATTCGTTTTTTTGTCCGATCCCCTATTGTTTTTGCGATAGATATAAGACGTACACAAGACTAGGTAAGCACGTGTAAATAGTCTCCATTATTTAGTTATTTATTTTTTATAGTTTTTGGCAATATGCGCCCCCCTATTCTAAGGGACTTAAACATATGCGAGGCGTAATGTGGGTGTAGTATTAGGTACACCTTTGCCTAACCCTCCGGGAATTAAATTAGGGGTCGTAATGTTATGTTACGTCATATGTGGATTTTATCGATATCTATCACGTCTGTCGTGTTTCGTGTAGTACATAAATTGCATTTATCTATAAAAAAAAATCCGATTCACTGTAAAACATCAATACGAGTAGAAGATTTCAATCACAAAAAAAAATACTTTACTAAATGCAAACCTGCGCCATCCTAATCAACAACACGTCACAAATAAACACCCCCCTCCCCCAAACACACGCACACACACGAAACCCATCACATCAAATACATTCCTGTGAACTGCTCGCCAAGTTTCTATGACAAAGCACTTACCATTACCACTGTAAAGCATACGTAGTCGAAAAAAAAACATGCCGCCGACAAGGGCCCAGTACCTCCGGGATCTTTCTGAGAGAAATAGGGGGGGGGGGGGGGGTAAAGGGGTGGGGTGGGGGGCCGCGGAAGTGACGGGCTGGAAGCGGCGCCGGGCGGAAGCGCGCGAACCCTTTGGCTGGCCCTTTGTTTATAGAGACTGTAGTTAGAGGCAGTAAGTTGAGGCTGCGATGTCTTTAGGATTGGTTATGAGGTGGAGATTAGCCTTGTGTGACTTGTGTCTAGGGGGGAGGAGGGGGACCAGTTCTTCTCGGGAAATAATCAAGGTACAGCGATATAAGGATCTACGTTCCAGAACCTAATAAGAGGTGTTGTTGCGCATTTTTGATGGTGGTGTTCCGAATTTGGACACTAAAATTGGACGCTAATATAAATCTAAGTGTACCTATTACCGTATTTCGTCATAGCGTAAATTCTGACTCACGTAATTCGAAGTCAGAAACTTTCTGTATACCGTACATCGGTATTTCGAACTTCTGAGTATTCATTTGTTATTATTGTATCGAAAAATAACTTTTTTATTTTCTTTAAAGTTATGGCCTTTTAGCGGCTTTTAATCTCTTAAATTATGTAATACTAGCTGTTGCCAGCGGCTTCACCCGCTACAACTCGAAAATTATCCCACGGATCATAAAATTGGGATAAAAACTATCCCATATGTTAATCCAGGGTATAACCTATCTACATACCAAATTTCAACCAAATCGGTCCAGCCGTTTATGCGTGAAAGAGTAACAAACATCCACACATCCATTCTCACAAACTTTCACATTTATAATATTAGTAGGATTTGTAATCTGTCACTATGTTAAAAATATAAACAAGCGGTTTGTCAACGAAAAACTGCTACGCAAAAAAAACGATATAATCCCTCAAAAAGATACAGCTAAAAGCTATTCTGACAGCAATAGTACAACAATATATTCCCCAGATGGCGTTGGCGACGCCTCACTTGATATACTGTCCGTATTTCCCCACGACAAAAGGTTTTCTCACAACTATTACGTAACACAGGAAACGGATGTCGTTGCTGCGCTGCGACCGACACCAAGCTTCGCCTTTAAGGGCGCCAAATAATCCCGAAATTCGCCCTTTCAGCAAATCTTTAATGAAAAAAGTTTAAAAGAAAACGCTCGCTGTAAAGTACTTATTTTTGAACATCAAATATTTATACTGCGTCGAGTTTTTGGAGTACTTAATAATGATCATACTTTTGTTCGTGGATATTTTTTTGGGATGACAACAAAGTAGGCTGTAATCGTCTTCTTTTGAAGATAATTTCATAACACAGAATGGGCGAAACTAATGATTAATTATTTACACTATAAAATATTATAGGGGAAGGATTTGTATTTTTGTGGGTAGGTATGTTTGTAATGAATAAACTGAAAACTACAGCGCCGATTTAAAAAAAATCACCATTAGAAAGCTACATTCACCCTGAGTTAAACAGGCTACTTTTTATCCCTGTGTTCCCACAGGAACGGGAAATGCGCGGGTGAAACCGCGTGACATCCGCTAGTATAACATAAATTTATTTAAGCAATTGTAAATTAAAAGTCTAAATTGTAAATCTTTAAACTGCTGAGCAAACTAAAGAAACGACTTTTCAAATATTTGAAACAATGCTTGTTTATACGAACTCAAGATATTAGCACACCTGAAAATAAATGTCACACATAACTTAATACATGAAACAGCTTTTCAAAAGTTCCAATCGCGTCACTGAAACCTGACAAGCACTTAGTGTGTTATTGATACGAATAATGTTAAGTATCTCAAGAATTACCAAGAGCACTTTTCACTTATATAAAACTGAACGCGATCAGCATTTAAAGAGCTGTCAGTTTCATCATTTTGCTTTGGAATATTGACTGTGACAACTCTTGAACGTAGTTTTATTGCTGAAATTATCCCTAAATGATTAGTAACTTTATACTATTTGCCATGTGGAGGCAAAGTTGCATGTTGTCTGCTTACCAAAAAAAGTTTAAGACATAAAAAGACCGCAGTTTGTAGTCGGGTTTTAGTTTAAAAACTAAAACCCACTACAAACCGCGGTCTTAAAAGTAGAAAACAAGAAAATAAATATTTCTTGTGTGATATTCATATATTGTATTTGTATATTTCTATTTAAATATAAGTAAAATTATTATATACGGCGGCGGGATTAGTATTATGTACGGTGGGCTGAAATCAAGCTTTCATAGATTTAGGGATTCACGAAGATTGATGAGCAATTACTTAAAAAATAATAACGGCTTTGCGATCTACCACTAAATACAAGACATTTTTCTTCTGCGATTTTTGTATATACCTAATATTTTTAAAGTTATTTGAATAATATAATTTATTTCATCACCGCTGCTCTCAAAACGGTGAAGGAAAAACCGGCATGTCTTAGAACCTAAAAATTCGACGACATGTGACATCTACCAACCCGCACTGGGCCCGCGTGGTAGTTTATCTCTCCTAGGGAGGAGGCCTAAGTACCTGCAGTGGGAACATTAATAGGCTGATGATGATGATTAACAATATTACTTGAAAGATCTACAGTTAATAAGAAAAACTCAAACAACTCAACTTAAGCAAAAAAACAAGATTTTAAATAAACCTAAGCTAAGCTTAAAGAGAGCCGTTATTTTTTTCGTATTCTTATCAGAAAACTTTTCGGATCCATACCACGGGGGTGCATAAAAAATAACTAGTCTACCATCTCTGGGAGTAGGCCATATTGGATTTAGAATGACGTGAGTTAGGTAACCATGCAAGCATTGTCATTCAAACTAAAAGTGTGATAACTGTTTTAAAATTCATTTGCAAGATTTTACCTAAACTAACAAACATAATATATACAAATATTAATATTAATAATATTCCACAACTATCACACAACGCCATCTAGTCCCAAGCTAAGCAAAGCTTGTGCTATGGGTACTAGACAACTGATAAACATACTTATATATTTCTAAATACATACATATTAAAGATAAATTACACCCAGACAGAGAACAAATGATCGTGCTCATCACACAAAACATTTGTCCTGGGTGGGAATCGAACCCACGACCTCCGGCATAGCAGTTAGGGTCACTAACCACTAGACCAACAGGCCAATCAAATAGGTGGCGTGTCTGTGGTTCCTGCCTACCCCCCTGACAAAAAGACAAATTAAATGATTATATTACTGCAGTATTAAAACACTATTACAAAAAGTGATTGGCAACATGAACGTAGCGTCAAGGTCTCAAGAACAAAAGTTAATAATTATGAAAGTTTTACTGCGTCAAGTAATTTATCAATTGTCTACTTCGGTTTGTAACTTAGTAACCTTGAATGTAGTATTACATAAGTTTGTTTTAATGCTGCCTGTGTGCGTATATCTTGTACTTCTGACTACAGAATATGTCTGGACATATTTAGGAAAATATTACTTAAAGTTTCACATACTTGCATTGTTCACATGTTCAGTGAATTTTGAAATGGACTACAGTAACGGTATTTAAGTTTGAAATTCAGAATTACAACGCAAGAGTAACTTAAGACTATTCAGAGAATATACAAACACACTCACGCTTTTTTCCATCGGGTTACGTTGAAACTTTACAATACATGCTACGATGCCTAATTACTCTGTATACAGTATGTTGGTTTGAACGAGGGACATATTGAAACCTGCTATATATATGCTTACACGATACTAATAAAAATATAAACAAAAAAAACACTAACAAATAACAGACAACCATACCAAATACTTCGGAAAAGTGTCACCCTTGCGTTTATCACAGAAAATGTACGCAGATCAATGACTTTTAAGCGTAATCCATTTTCCATTCATCCATTTTAAAACTGGCGTAGGACAACAGCAAAATAGAAACGTCTAATAAAGCGCGATCTGGAGAGCGTGCGGTGTCATGGCACGATTACGTCACAAATTAAGGTTTTAGTTTTTTTTACATATTTGGGACGAGAATCGGATACTGAATAGGGTTCCTTCAATATGTCCCTGGTTTAACCTAACACCCTGTATTGCCTCTTTTACGTTCATGCATTTGGCAGTTTAAACACTGCTAAATAGGCTCGCACCCTATTACATCGAACTTAAACATACGTCGGTGTGTCCAAATGTGGGTGTGGGTGGAGGTACACCTCTGCCTAACCCCTCGGGAAATACAAGCGTGATGTTATGTTATGTATGTTTAAGTTATTACCAACTTGAATGTTTAAACATTGTGAGGAAATCGGCATGTCTTAGAGCCAAAAATTCGAAGACATGTGACATCTACCAATCCGTACTGGGTCCGCATAGTGGATTATAGCACATCACTTCTCTTAGAGAGGCGTCCTGAGTCCCTGCAGTGAAACATTATAGGCTGATGATGATGATGTTTAAACAAAAACAAAACTACAAAAGACAAAATAATAACACAATCACTCAAAACATATACAATAGCAGAAGTGTTGCTATGCAAACGTCAAGTCCTAACTCTGCCAGACAACTTTGGAATAGATAGCTTAAGTTAATGCTGACTTAGGTCAAGTTATATTAAGGATGGGCGAAATTAGAAACAGTATTGGAGCAGACCATCTGACTGGGCAATGCAAACAGTACGGATGTAACTTTGCCCGTAGTTTGGTTTACTCAGATCTTAGAGTGAGATCTTTTTGAGCTGTGTTTCATTAGAAGTTTTGGTTAGGGAGTAATTAATAAGAGATGCATGGAGTTGGACGAAACAAAAGTTGGAGTTTGTAGAAACCATCGCACGTGCCGTTCGGGAAGTTTTGTATACTTGTTTTGTATTTTCGATCGGAAAAGGGCGTGTGTTTGTCTATGTATGTTGAAAATCTTAGCAGTTTGATGTAGGTCATAAGTAATTGTGCAATTAACGTTATTGGAAGTAGTCAAAGGGACTGCTCATGACCTCGATTACGCCTGATGAAAAGCGATGGCTTAGGTCTTTAATGGATCAAGCTTGCCTAGAAGATGCATGTTCACTCTTGCTTTGGAGGCCGATGGGTTAAATGTGGGATAGGACATAGAACACAGTTTAGTTCCAGGCTGTACCCCTTTTTTTCTTTTAGAAATTCTTAACTTTGGATCAGGGCTAATATGACCTCCTACGAGATCTCCCGCAACGCTGTCTGGCTGTATCCCCGCTCCGCATGTGTGGGGTAACCGGGAGGGATCTTTGCCCAGCTGTGGGAAGATGCAGGCTAACAGTAATATTAATTAGTAACTTACAACTAGCACTTACCTTTATAAATCTTTTGGCTTTTGTTAATAATCCTAAAGTAGTGTGTCGTGACGCTTCGGGGCCTAAAGGTACCATGTCCTTTAATTTTTCCAAGCAACTTCTTAGGTGTGCTCTCCTGAAACAAATGGGAAAAGAAACTTTAGTACAAAGAAGTTATAAATACTGCATAAAAGTAAATACCTTTTAGTTTAATTGAAGGTTAACTGGATAATCATTTTTTATTCTGATGTATCCAAAGTTCAGTAGGTTTTACGTGACAGACTAACAAACATCGAATTGATCAATTCTCACTAAACTATTTCGTTAATAATATTTATCATTATTATTTGTGTTGTTTCCTCCGTGCCTCGGAAAGCACGTTAAGCTGTTGGTCCCGGGTGCCATATATAGATCTTTGGCAGTCGTTACGGGTAGTCAGTGACCTGAAAGTCTGACATCCAGTCTTACCAAAGGGTATCGTATTACCTAGTATTAACTGGGTTGTGGAGGTCAGATAGGCAGTCGCTCCATGTAAAATACTGGTATTCAGCTGCATCCGGTTAGACTGGAAGCCGACCCCAATATAGTTGGGAAAAGGCTAGGCAGATGATGATGATTTGTGTTGAAACTAAAACAAGGTAGAATTCGGTAAATTCACTTTAATTAAGAACAACTTTTCCAAGCTAACAAACTATGTTGTATAAATAAACAAATATTAACGTACGAGTATTCAACCTAGCAAGTCAAGGATAGACTCAATGAAATGTGTGTCTTGTAAGTTTAGAGTAGGTATCGAAAACTTGGCGAACGGTGCTTACTTCAAGAGTTAATAATTTATCATACCTCAGCTTTTCTTTCATACACTTCGATGTACTGAACCAGTGATAGCCTAGTTATGTGACCGTAGGATTGTCAAATCGTAGGTCTTTTTTTTTTTGCTTGTAGGGAAACTTCAAATAACCCCTCCCGCTCTTGGGCACAGCGAAAGGGAGTATCAGACTTCTACTGACTAAAAACCACCCATGTTCCTTCTTAGCTCTTTATGTTGCGGCCGCGGTATCTCTTACAACATTCCGCAGCCCCGACGGAAAGCCATAGGTCTCAAATTCGAACCCAAGACACGCACCACTGATTTTTTCGGATTCATGTGTGTATTGTATAATTATCACCTGCTTCAGTGAAGGAACACATCGTGACTCTCTGGCATGTAAAGCCAAGTCAGAGGCAGCATAAAAAGACGACGAGAATAAAATGCTGAAAAAAAAAATAGGTAAAAAAACTTTTTAAGTTAAACGGTTTTATGTTAAACATACATTGCAATGTTTAAGATAAATGTACTAAAAACCAAAAAATAATAAAATAGATACAGTCGTGGGAATTATAAACATATGCATAGACTAGACTAAAATAAAACCGTGGGGCACGTCTCTTTTATTTACATGGAGTGTATAACTATTGGAATTTCCATGAGCAAGAAAATAGTAAGTAATTTCCTCACCGTCTGCGGGCCAACTGCCTATTTTAACGACGAATTAAACGATTCTTCTATCGCACATTAAGTCGATAATTTGTAGACAATTATAATAATAATAAATAATAATATAATAATAATAAAAATGTTTATTTTCTTCCACAAACACAACTTAAAACTAAGAATTTAGTAATGAAATAATAAAAGTTACAATGAGTATTTGTGGGAGACTGGTGCCTAAACTAAGCCGTGGCTTGTATTTTAGGACACCAGGGACTCCCCCCTACAGGCAGAAGACATTAACATGGAATAAAATCCATATAATTAAAATTGATTAATAAAAAGAAAACAGTTCAATATAATATGTTTAAAATTACAATTCAAATTACAAAAATGGAAGTTACATTTTTATTAAATCAGTAGAATCAATGAAAATTATAATAATTATTAAATTAAATTTTTGTTTAATTACATTTTATTGTTGCAAAAATGAATTTACATTTTATTTTTAAATTTTTATTATCAAATAATTAATGTTTATATACATTGTTTATATTTGTTAAAAAGTAAAAAATATTAAAAAATTAAACAAAGAAAACACAATAACAAAATCTTAAAGAGCGTATAATATAATGTGTGCGTTTGTGTGTGTGTGTATATATGTATATGTTTGTGTGTGTGTGTGTGTGTGTGTTTGAATTGACGTGCCCCACGGTTTTATTTTAGTCTAGTCTATGCATATGTTTATAATTCCCACGACTGTATCTATTTTATTATTTTTTGGTTTTTAGTACATTTATCTTAAACATTGCAATGTATGTTTAACATAAAACCGTTTAACTTAAAAAGTTTTTTTACCTATTTTTATTTTCTAGTTTTTAGTTTTTATTTCGCATTCTGTTTAATTCATTTAGTGCTTCATTATTGCAAGGTTTCTTGCCCGTTCGTTTATTGCAGTCCAACTCCTCTATACGTAGTTAAAAAAAAAAAATTATAATTTTCTATTTCCGCCATTTTGTAGCGGCCGCCATCTTGTATTTCAATTTTTTATAGTATATTGTATTCTGCTTGTTGAGCCCTTTCATTTGATACCCATATTGATGGGATTGATAAAACCTACGTTATCCGCCATTTTGTAGCGGCTGCCATCTTGGATTTCAATTTTTTATAATATATTGTATTCTGCTTGTTGAGTCCTTTCATTTGATACCCATATTGATGGGATTAATAAAACATAAATTATCCGCCATGTTGTAGCGGCGGCCATCTTGAATTTATAATGATAATGAATAAACATAATTGTATCGTCACCAAAATCTAAAGTGTATACAAAATTTCAGATTAATCGGTTGACAGGAAGAGGGTGAAATTTGAATTACTAAATTTGACCCAAGAATAATAAATAAAACAAACGGGGTGAGCTAAATAAAACCGTTTAAAAACTATCGCTCCGATTGACGCCAGTGATGTCAAAACCTGTTTGTGGCGTTTTAATTATATTCTCAAACAACTGTTTAAATAAAAAAACGTAGAATCGGAAAAGGAATCTACAATAAAAACCATATAAACAATCACCATCGGAGAATTTTTACGAGAAAGATTATTTACCTTCCACATCCCTAATTGTAGTGGTGGCTGGCAACACTGAGTATGGCAACACTGACATAAATAACTAGCACTTACAGTAATAAGAACATCATTTTAGTTTTGGGTTCATTTTGATGAATGGCTGGCTGTATTTGATGAGATGGGAGAAATATTTACGAAATTAATTTCTTTCTGTGTGTTTATGTGAAGTATTCACGTTTGAGCACCCATTTTTAGAGCACCTATTCTTTGAGCACCAAAGGTATTCCCATAAGAGCACCAATCTAAATTTTAAGTGCCTAAATGAGAACAATAAAAAATATACAACCTTATTCCCTTTTGAGCACTTATAGTGATGGGGTGTTTAATGAAGTATACCGATAATTATGTTTAGTGGCTAAAGGCAAAAATTTTTTTTTTTGTCACTAAGGTCGTTGAAAGGAATTACGCAGTACTAACTGGGTTCTGGCGTTTGGGAAAAGGCTACGTAGATAATGATTTATTATTTGGAATGGCTGAACACCACTCATATCCTGAATATTGTGACCATCATTATTTTAGAAAGGGTGTATTCAGCAACATCGCAAAAAACTGTCATATATTACGCTACACTAAATGAAATTATTTAAAATCGCTTAAAAATACACTTATGAAAATTTCAAGATTTTCCAACCATTTCCCATTCAAAAACACCAATTATTCATAAGCTATATACAAACCAAAATCATAAACACAAACATTACATAAAACTTACAAAATAAATAAAGATAAAATACAACCTTTCACATCAGATAAAACAGAACCCTAAATTCGAGCAGTTCTCATATAATTTTCTCTCGGTACTTAATAGTGCTCATACATGATAATACAATACAGTTATATTTGAGCCACTAAGAGCGTATTATATTACAGTTACGGGCGTTTTCTGCGTCTCAGCGTAAACGTTCTCTTTGGCGAAATTTGCGACTGAGTAGCTACTACTAAGGGTTGCAGGAATATAGTATCTGTGTTGGTTTTATTTAAGGTAATTTTGTCGTAGTTTTGGTATAACAAGTAGTGTAGTTCATTGTTCTAGATTTTACAAGTTTGCAATTAATTCAGGATCCTGTTTTATGATAAGTATATGAAGATGCAAAATCGCTTAACAAACCAAAAAACACGTGACGAATGAGTTTTGTTAATGGTTGTTTAAAAAAACATTATTTCACATGAATTGCTCCTGTAGCCGGTGCGTTTACAAACACAAACAGCCCGACCTGGAAACAAGCCATTCTACTTCTAGATAATTCAATAATTTAACTAATATCAGAAAATGATAAAACACAAAAGAGTACTCGCAAATTTTTTTAAACACGATACTACTCCGAACGCTCAAACTTACATCTCCCAAGTTTTTATCCCAACTCGAAAGGAGGCACTTTCGAGTTTCGTCCGTTTCAACTATCCTCACAACTTTCGAGAACCAGTCGTACGTTCACAAATAAGCTTTGTTAAGGCAACGTGGGCTAGTCGCGCGTGCCCCCGAACCCACTCCGCTTGGCTTTGAACGCAGGCTCACTAATTTTGAACCACCGCTCTATTAAACGTTCTAACAATTATTATTTATTGTTATAATGAGCGGTTATTATTGTTATTTTTGGGAGAAATTGGATTTAGTTAGATGTCCTGGAATAAGGGCTGTAAATTGTATTTAATGGTGTTTATTGAGGAGTCAGTTTAACAGCTGGCATACACGATTGAATTGAGGAAACTTTAAAAGCTCTGAAGAGGTCATAATTCCATATCACTATATATTGTAAAACAAAGTCCTCCGCAGCGTCTGTCTTTACGCGATAAACTAAAAAACGAACGACGAAAACTTTTCACTATAGAGTGGTTCTCGAGGAAGGGGTTGGTATATAAATTGACCGTCATTCACGCGGATGATGCCGTCGGCATCGGCTACTTAATATTTAAAAAAAATATGCGCAATTTTTATCCCCCACGCTATAGAGATATTTTTTAACCCGGTAGTACTCGTACGCCCTTGTGGGTTGATTTCTAATATAAGCTACTGGCTGTTGCCAGCGGCTTCGCCCGCTACAACTCGAAATTAAACAATTAAACCTACGGAATGATACAATCAGAATAAAAGCTATCCTATGTGTTAATCCAGGTTATAAACTATCTGTGTACTAAATTTTATCCAAGTCCGTTCAGTAGTTTTTCCGTAAAAGAGTAACAAACATCCATCCGTCCATTTTTACAAACTTTCGCGTTTAGAATATTAATAGGAATACTAACTATACTACTTTACCCGTGGACTCGCCTAAGCCTTTGAAGTATTAGGAAGTCATACAAAGAGACCAAACTGTACAAGATTTTATAAATTACTTGTGGTTTCTTTTAAATTTTCTAGTTTTTCTTCGAGGTAAGACTTTTAGTTAACGTTAACCATCGATTAATAATTTAATTGGCTGATACAATAGCAAAAGGTCGAAGACAAGCATCGAAGAATCCCCCTAACCCCCCAACTACTCCAGATCAAAAATGCTCCATAGCAAACCCCACCGAAGTAGGCGGACTATCTTAAGCAGACCTCCACCTCCCTAGGGCATGGTATGACGAGTTTCAGGCTCTGCCGAAAAGCGGGCACAGTTTAACCTTCAATCCTTAGGGAGCCTCGTTTCCGCAGTTTGTTAGCATTGTACTGCCGAAGTGCCGACCTGCAAATGTTCTGTTCTGGTTGGTTGAACTTCCGAAGGGAATTCTGATCTAATTTTGAGAACCACTATTATTTATACGTATTAATCTAAGAGATTTAAGATAGTATAAAGGGGATGTGAGAAACAATGGCGTAGAAAGTATGTGATCCCACTTCTGACGTCATATTGACGGTTGCTTTTGGATACTCATTCATCATCATCATTAATCTGCATGGTCTTCATGTGTGTATTATACCTTATTGTTAACCCAAACGATTTTAAAAGATTAAAGAGTAACCTTTGGAGTTTCTTGCCGGTTCTTCTCCTTAGGAATCGACCAATGCACCGAACCGTGCCCCTTTTTACCGACGTTTTATAAGTGCCCATGTAGGCCTATGTGAAATAAAAATATTTTGATTTTGATTTAAAAAATCTAATTAGTCCGTCAGATAGATTTCCAAAAAATATTGGACACGTATTTTTTCTTTTTTCTCGTAAACAAACATTGAAGGCGATAAAGTGCTTTGAAAACTCGTGTCACGTTACTCTAAGACATTAGTATAACATTTTATAGCGGTCAGTGACGTCACCAACCTCCACTCAAATCTTTGACGCGTTTTATCTTCGTATTTTTTTTTGATTTGATAAAACAAAAAATATTCAATATTTTTCTATAATCTAACAGACGAGCTAATTAAAATCACATTTTTTTAAGTTATTAAAGTTATAACTATTATGGTATAATTATGCGACCGAAGCCGCTGGGAAAATCTAGTATGAGATAAATCTTAGCTCCCAAATTGCTTTTCAACAAAACCGCAGGTAGAATGACAGAAATAGACGTTAATGTAGAGATAAGCTCAAATATCGGCAATTTATGTCCGAAAAATATCTCTATACCGCTGTTTGCAGCCATTAATATTGTCCCCGCCGCTGTTTCCGCGATAACACCCGCATACCAACATATACATCTATATACCTAATTATATCTACCTTTCCTATCTACCCTCATAAAATCTTACACGGTATTTCTAAGAAAATTGTAAATTTATTGCCGTGTTATTCGTTTCGGAGGCAAAAATAATAATGTTGGTATCTTAGCGGAGAAATAAAACTAATACTTGGCTGGTAGCCGTGACAGGACGAGGGTATAAGGGGGGAGGGGAGGGGTAAAATATACAAACAACTATTTACGTGTACCAACGTCGTATTAAAAATACATTAGACTCCTTAAAAATAATCACGGGACATTGAAATAGGGTTTTGTGTAGTTAGGTAAAAATAAATATAATTTTCTTCTGAATAAATTATGGGGGATTGTAATTCAGTATAATATTTGGGTTAACTTTCCAACTATGTGTGTCGCAGGTCAAGTATGGACGGTGTGTCTACCAATACCTTTCGTTGTATTATTGTATGGTATTTTGACGGCACGGTTGGTGCAGTGGCTGAGTTGGACTGCTGCGCTGCGTGTCGCGGTTTCGATACCCGCACGGAACAAATATTTGTATGGCCTACAGATAGTTGTTTCGGGTCTGGGTGTATTTGTGTATGTGGGTTTAAATGTTTGTTAACCCACGATACAGGAGAAATTTCTAGAGTGAAGCAAAAATAAAAAAAAATGTTATGCATTTATTTAGGTATCTTATAAGTGGCATTATTATCTGACTAGCCTTTACCCAGGTAAGTTGGAGTGGGATTCCAGTCTAACCGAGTGCAGCCTACCTAACCTCCACAACCCAGTTAGTACCTTTACATGAAAGTATATTAAAATAAAACATTTGCTAATCACTGCACATTTCGAATTACAGTGTCCTTCATTCTCTATGAACTAATTAGTTAATTTTAAAATCGCAATATTGCTTTATCGTTTTTACTTAGATTGAAAAACAAACACAAGGGAATAATTAAAAAAAAAACTATTTACCTTCTCTTCAATTAAGAAACCATCACAAAATAACATTAATAGTCTTCAAAGTCAAAGCGCAATCCGATAAAGCGAGCTAAACAAATGCAGTTAGGCAGTAAATGCAAATTGCCGGCAGTTGGGAGCCGCTATAGTTGCTCTTCTTGTCGGATATCGGAGGCTCCACTTTCACGAGGAAGGTACGCTGTGGTTTATTATTTTGTATTGAATTGGAGTTGGTCTAGTTGGAATCACGACTGGTGATCATGAGGATCTGGGTTCGATCCCCGAGTTGGAGAAGTTGTAATGTGGTTCTTTAATCAAAAGTTCCTCTGTAGTAGTCACGGAGCCTGCGACTTGTACTCGAGTAAAACGAGATCTTTTGCAAAGAAAAAAAGAAATAAAGAAAGACAGAAAGAAAATGTATTTATTGGTCTCACACAGGACAACACAATAAGATAAAAAAAACAGTAATAGAAAACATAATTAACAGTAAACATTAAAACATAGGTAATAAATTGAACCAAACTTAGTCCAGTACGACGCCAAAAAACCAATATCTCGGCATGGTGCTGTAACATTTATGACAAATGTCAATGTCACAGCGCTGGTATTCTGATAGGGCCCAAAGTAAGACTAGTTCTCAGATTTTCAAGCTACTGAATTCCTGTAACGACTGCCAAAGATATGGCAGTCGACACCGGCTTAACGTATTTTCCAGGGCACGGAGGAAACTCGGTATGTAATGGATGGTCACCCCATCCACGGACCAGCCTAGGCAAGCACGACTTACCTTGAAGACCGACCCAAGCAGCACTTGTTAATAACCCACAAGCTTCCGTGCGTTCAAGCATTTTTGTCATACCTTTTATTGGAAACAAATATAACTCACAACTTAGGACCCAGTAATATTAATGACAATAATATCCGTGGTGCTAGACAACTGGGCTTACCCCAGTTGTATACGTCCCTGTGTGCCTATTGACCTTGTTCTGTTCTGTCTCCTGCTGATATGGAGGGAAGTGTAAATTATGTGTTTCCTACTCCTCCGCTATTCTTTTCTGATTAATTTCGTTGCGGGATCCAAGACAGTTAAATCGTTTCTCTGGGACTTCGTCGAGCTTCATTGTCTCGGCGCTTTTCTAGTGGTCGCCACTGTTCATTCTGGCTTTCAGGAGTTACAGTGGTTTGGGGTAGTGTGTGTGGTGTGTGGTAGAGTGGTGTGTGTGTCCCAATAAAAAAATAAAACACACAAGCTTCTCCAAACTAGCAGCAATAAGGTCAAATATTCTCATGAATACAAAACAACAACTCGCCTCAATTAAATACAAGAAAGTAAGAAACAACATAGCAGCATACTTTCATATCAAAACTTTTACAAAATTCCAACAAATGTGCATTCCTAGCATACTTTCAGCCCCTCGTGTATAAAAGCATCGCGTGGTAATTCACTACAATATCTGAACACATTGTTATCACCACGATATGCCGAAAGTTTACGGCATCGTAAATTACTTTATTTAGCCTACTGGTTACTTGGAACCCAGACTGGGTGGGGAGTGGGGCAGTAGGTTGGGTTTTAAGACTTTTGAGGAAGGTTTCTTGGCTTATCGATCATATTTTTGGGTTTCTTGGTCTTTATTTTGCGATATAAGAATTTTACTTGGTAAACATTAAAGAATTATTTAGAGGAAAATCTACAAAATCACCCTTGTATCAACTTTGTATACGATTCAAAGGTGATACTAGGGCTAATTTTAATTTAAAATAACAGGTTCTGATTATGTGTGAAACTCTCTGCCCGTCTGCCGTGTAAGCCATCAGGGGAGGTCGAGGTCAAGAGCAGACCCATTTAGCAATAAAAATATGCTAGTTTCTTAATTTAACGAAAGTTTAGTCAAATGCAATGATTCTGATAGGTGACCCTAGATGTTGATTTTCTGATTTTTGACACTTTCTAACAATTTAAAGTCTATTTTATATCTATTTATGACCATATTGTTGTATATACAACATAAAGAGACTAATAAAACATGGATAACCTAAACCAATTATCCATTGAAATATGCAGTGTCTATTAAATGCCAATTCTTACTATCCCAACACACTATTCAGACATGCGACATAAACGTGTCGCAAGAATGACCTTGCTATTACTTCTAGTTCACTATTCCACAATTCCGGCACTAGATTTCCAGGTTATCATTGAATATTAAAAGCCGGGTTGGCTTTTAATATTTACCTGCTCATAGCAAGACACCGCGGAACAATTCACTAAAATATCTTAGTACATTGTTATCTACGCGATATGCGGAGCGGCGAGCACGGCAACTTTACGAGCTCGTAAATTACTTAGGAGTCGAAAACTCGTAAAAAAGTCGTCAAGCCGAAATTGGACGTACTCCACTATGATAATGTCGGACAAACGCTGTAATTACGACAGGCAGCTACCGTAAATGTTTGGTGCTTGGCCACGAGATGTGCGCTTGAGCGACACGCGTCGTCCGGCAGTCGGAAATTAAGGGAAAGATATTGTTTAGAGCCTACAACGCGGGCCCATTACGGATTTGTAGGGTACCTCAATTTTTTTGGTTCTAGGACATCGCGGTTCCTCACGACGTTTTCCTACGTTTTGCGTCCAGTGGCTGTAAAATGAATTACACAAAGTAACTTGACTGCCTCGGTTCAAACGGTTCAAACTCGCAAATACCAATAAGTGACCATTACCACAAGGTGGGTAAGCACGGTACTAATAAAAGAGAATGCTTTTAACAGTTTACAGTTACAGTAGTCACGCGAAAGAAACAAGGCCACACGCGCGTGTCAGTAGTCTCTCGCTTTGCAAGTTGCATCACATGAGGTCGTGCACGAGCATGTAAGGGTGTGTGCAAACGAGGCGGTTTTTTTTCGCGACAACGCACCTGCGACTGTTTTGTTTATGGTTAAAATGGCGGATCATCTGCGGGAGGAGTGGGAAGGGGGGGAATTGTTTGTGTGTTGTGTATCCGGGTAGGCTGAAATTTATTGGAACTGTTGATGTATGTTGTTGAGTTGGATGGCTTTTGTATCTGTCGGGTGTTCAAAATAAAACTTTTTACTCAGGATATTAGATTCGATCTCTTTTGTACTCTTGATTGTGTATTGGGTAGATAAATAAAGTCAACAAGAGGTTGGTTGCTCCCTGGCTGAAAGCCTAACACTCAAGCATATTCCGGTTAAGCAGACGAAAACCTTCTAGGTCGAATTGTGAGATGTCAATAAAATATAGATTAGTTGGTCTCTACAAAAAAACAAATTGATAAACTCCTGCTTTTTGACGTCCGTTAAAAACACTTAAATGAACCCTAATTTCTCACCAGGTGCAGTGTTCTCAGGAACACGCTTTATTCCGAAATATAACTTTTTCCGACTTATAAGTAACTGCTAGAGTAGATGTACTATTGATATAACCCTTTGAGTATTATAGCCGTGAGCAACGAAAGTTTCAGAAATAAAAAAAGATAAGGTTATGAGAAAATCGCGCACGTGCAAAGACACATCCATGCGTCAACATCATCCACACTCCGACCTCGCCTACCAGTTATTTTTTAAGGCCCAAAAAAGCGGGGGTGAGCCTATTGCCATCAACTGGGCACAAATTTAGACTCCGCAGCTGCTATTGAGAAATTCCTAATCAAAAAAAAGCCAAATAACAATTTTTCTGACCAGGTAATGGAATGTAATACGAGTAGATCCCTCTGTTTGTTTGTGCTAAGCTCCACATTCTAGTTGAATACCTCTTTTTTTAAAGCTGGTTAAAAACAACACCATAGAAGTTTATAACTCAATGAAGCCACATCCTAAGTACAGGCGGAAGGCTTCGCAAATAATTTCGCGCCCAACTATTAAACATTAAGGGTAGTGCCGGCTGTTTATTGCCGGGTAAAAGATAAAACCAGTACGTTTAACGTTAAGTACTGGATTAAGACAATGTACTGAGTCGATGACGATAGAGGGAAGGTTTTTTTTTGTGTTTGTTTTTGTAGGTACCAATTTATAAATGTTTTTAAAAATAATAAAGAGTTAAAAATATACATTTCAAAAAGCTACTTGCTACAAAAAGACGGAACAAATAAAAGATGACAAAACAAAAAAAAAAAAAAAACTTGAGAAATAAGCAGTACCTTTGTACTCATATAAATTATTTTATGTTATTTTTCTGTGCTGTCTACTGTGTGTACATAAATAGTAAAATAAATAAATAAATGACAGCTTACAAGTTATGACTGCGACAAGCGTGACAGCACTGGTTTTTAATGGTCACCCGTGAAAAGACGTACGGAAGCCAAGACAGGGTAAATACTTGATTACGTAAATAAGAAAATAAAATAAACAGTACTTCTCCTACAACTAACTATTTATGATTTCTTTGGCCTTGCTCTCCCACTTCATTTCACAACATAGAATGGAATCCAGTATTATCAATTGTGGCTGCGGGATGTTGTATGAGATACCGCGGCCTCGACATAAAGGGCTAAGAAGGAACTTGGGTGGTTTTTAGTCAGTAGAAGTCTGACACTACATGTCACTCTGCCCAAGAGAGGGAGGGGTTTTTTGATGATTACCCAACACCAAAAAAAAATTTATATCAATTGTTGTTTTAGAAGACAGTGAAACTCGAGACGCTGTAAATTTCAAAATAATTCAAATAACCTATCATCTGGTCCAATAAAGGATCCCGGAAATATTTCCCGTAGCAACAACTTAAACTCTTAATTTTTCTCTTTAACGATACACAAACCTAACATTCTTGATACTTTTGTAAATAGTTAACTATACTCAAGATTATAACATTTTTTTATGATAGCCAACTGCTATTACTAAAGTGTCGAACTCACGTCGTATATCCGTCGTATAGCTGTCGTATATACGTCGTCGTCGTGTCGTAACGTTACAAATGCCCTCGTTATCGTGATTGCTAGCTTCTGTCTGTACATATTTCTTTGTTACAAGACACTACTAAAGAAAACAGATAAAAACTTACTTACAGTATATTTTTTTATTGGTTTTCTGTCAATGTTTTCGTGTTTTTGTTTGTTGTTGTGATGGATGGAATGAGAAGGATATTTATCTATAAATAACTTATTCACATTTGAAATTGGCAGGAAAAATCTTTACTTCTATTTCATGTTTTTTCACCATAAAAACTTGTATAATAAGGTAAAATATAGGGTGACAATATGAGGATACCTACACACAGGAAGGGTAGTATTATGTACCATTATAAACCCAGTAATTGTAAAAACACCTAGTCCTACCATTAAATCCGCTACGCGCTACGATATTATCGCTACGGCGTAGCAAGCCCGAGCCATATTATTCAATAATTACGTTACCGGCCGCGCCTTGCGTAGAACCGCTACGGAGTTGCTACGTACGTAGACCCAAATGTTTGCTACGCGAATGTTCATGTTATTTCAGAATAAAATTATGTTTATCGGCACATTTCGTGATTTGTATTTCGCTCCCGTATTCGTTACTTCTGTATTTGAGAATGTAACGAGTTTTGTGAGAAATATTTTAAGATACTAAAATGGATCTATTACAAAATAACGAAATGGGTCCCGATTGCTTCTAAATTTCAGTGTATAATTCCTAGTTTTTGGATATTAATTTAAATCTACCATGTCTCATTACCCCAACAAAATTTCATTGAGCACTTCAAAAAACAATATCCTACAAATCCCTTCTACAAAAAAAACAGCAACATCATTCTCTAAAACCATTTTATTTATCACCAACAATAAAAAGGAAATGACTTCCCCTCTACGTAACGCGTCGGTGTGATACACGGTCGTAATAGACCGCCCGCGGCTGCATTCACACCGTCACGAATCAATGTTCAATCAATCATGCTCGCTGCGAGCGATAATGTCACCGTGTGAATAATCGCTCGTCACTTACTTTATCGTTTAAACTTAAGTGATTTTTAAAAGGTTTATGCTGGCTTATTGTTTGGGTAGTCGGAGATTTTATTATTTACTTCTAGGCAAGAAAGACGATTTCATAATACGAGTATTAGCACTTTGCAATGTGGGTTTACTGTTGATAAACGTCTGCCTAAACCATCGTAGATTACAGGCGTGATTTTATGTTTGTTAATGTGGAAAACTTTTGACATAAAGGGTGTAAAAGTAACCTTAACGGAAACGAAGGGCACCATACCTGGGAACACCCTAGTTACGGAGATAGTGGGGGTTAAAGTTCCAAAGACTGGCCTGTTGGTCTAGTGGTTAGTGACCCTAACCGCTATGCCGGAGGTCGTGGGTTCGATTCCCACCCAGGACAAATGTTTGTGTGATGAGCACGATCATTTGTTCTGTGTCTGGGTGTAATTTATCTATAACATGTATGTATTTAGAAATATATAAGTATGTTTATCAGTTGTCTAGTACCCATAACACAAGCTCTGCTTAGCTTGGGACTAGATGGCGTTGTGTGATAGTTGTGGAATATTATTATTTTATTATTATTATTAAATTCTGCACAGCTGCTTTTGTAAATACTAGTTTTTCAGGTTAAAACTTTGCTTAAATTACCTCCATGACCCTTTTACTATTCAAAGCATCCACTAGCACAATGTTTTAATAGTGCTACATTGAGTTTTACCGTAAAATGTGATTTTTGACACCAAAAAAAATCGTTTCCCAGCAAAAATGTTAGGGGTACTTAGTTTGATGTACAGAATGCTTTGTCGTCGTATGTGTGAAGGGTTAATTTACACCCTGTATTTTCTGCTGACATAATTTAACTCGTTATTATACAAAAGCTTAAAGCAATTAGCATATTTTTCAGAATATCGTACGTTCCCAATTCGGTGCTGATACGTTAGGTCCCAGGTGGTGGGCGAGTGTACCAATTTATTGGGAACCCACTTTTTAAAACCAACAAAATCCAATTATACTTTCAACCAATAGGGAATTCGTGGGATACCGTACTTTATGTTAGCTAGATCAAAGGGTAGGCTTTAATCAAGCAATTTTTGAAGGCTAGATGAGATTTGAGTAATTTTGCGTATTTACGAAATGCGGTCGACCAAAAAGTTTTTTATGGCGAAAAATGTGTCAACATTTTTCAGAAGTGAAAATACTTCTTCAGTCACAATACTTAACTGATTTCGTTTATATACAAAAATCAAGTAAAAAAATCTAGTCCGTTCGTAATTTTCAGTAACAAAATTACAAACAATTTTACCCAAAAAATTGCGGACTAAAAAACTACGTTACAACATACAAGGTTGCCTAATAAACTTCCGTCAAAACCCAAGGTTTTCTACCAAAATGTTTTTGTTAGCCAAAAAAAAAGTTAAAAAGCGAGATACTTGTGTGAACTCATGTCTAACTTATGTAGATAGGCAAATAGTCCATTTGGAGCGCAACTGTAGCAACAAAAGGCGGGTCAAACGGTAGTGGTGCTTAAATGACCACGGACCTCTTTTAAACTGTGGACCACTGTGCGTAGGTAGTGGTATACAGTTGTAAAAAAAAAAAAACGGTACAACTTTTTCGTAATACCGTCGTTCATTCATTTTGCTTGTTTTGTTTAATTAACAATTTATTAATAAGGGAAGAAACTTGACTGGTAGAGAATGCCTTGTAGCATTAAGCCTACGTATGTTCTCAATTCGTCGGAATCGTTTTTTACTTATATTTACCGATTACTCGTAGGCCCCTGAACCTATATGAAAAATCCTTTTTTTGGTGGAACACTATTGTACGTGATGTTTAAAACAATACATAGAAGGTGATTCAGCCGAAAGACGTTCACTGCCGGACAGAAAATATGAAACTGAGCAACCCGGAAATTTTTGTTTCATTGAACATTCTGGTAAAAAAAATTCAGTAACTCTTTGCCCGACTTTAACAACATGTAAACATGGTTTTGACTGTCTCAAATCAGTAACGATTAGTGAGCCAGCGCAGCGTGATTATACACGTTGCACTTATGAATAGAAGCCTTTGTTCTCTTGTAGTTAAAACGTATAACAAAAAAAACAATAAACAACTCCCAAACTATTTCTCATTCACCTGTAACAAAATCTCAAAACAACTAGCCAACGAAACAAGGCAACTTGCCAAAACCGAATTGACCCACCGTTGCTTTCTCCACTACGTTACCCCCAAAAACACGTATGTCCCCATATCCAGCGAACTGGCGGTCCAACCCAATCTGTATGCAAAACGTCCCGAGGGGTGGGGATCTCATTTCCTACCCCCTCACCCCCTGGCACGTCCGTCGTCTAACTGACCCACCCCGGCCTGTCAAAAGATGGATGAATTTGAAAGAAACTTGCGCCCTACGGCGGTTTTAGGGTTGTCACTATGTCCTAGATACATCGGAGAGATTTTAATAGTAGCTAGTCTAGTTTTAGTATAGCTAGTATACAAGATGATTTTTTTGTCACCGTTAAAATTTTTTCTAGTTAAAACACTACTTAAAAAAAATCGATACGTAAAATTTTCATATTAAAACATTTTCTCGAAAGAATTATCCGTTCTCAATGAAAAATTAAAACTTTTTGATGTGATTTCTCAATATTTTTGTAAATTTATAATTTATTATATTTATGTACCTTTTCTTTAATAGTCGTCATCTCATCATCAGTTACTCAGTAACTACATCTTAATATTCAAACTAAAACTTGAATCTAGTTGAACAATTCAAAACTCAAATCTCTATAGAGAAGAAGGGCAAGAACCGAACTATTTTCAACCAAGTTAGGTTTTAAAATTCAAAAGTTTCTGTGATTGAAGTTAAAAAGACTGTAACAATAACTATACTACACTGAAACGTTTAAGGATGATGACTGCTCCAAACAAGTAATTTCTCCCAAACGCCTTTTTCTAGGTTTAAAATTAGAAAAAATCACTATTACGCAAAGAATGGACCAACCCTCGGTCGGAAGGATCGTCACGTTAGGGTTAAAGCATATCTTAACATTTTTGCACGCCTGAATTCGCTTTGATTTATATTTTTATATCTTCATTGTGACCCTTTGCATAGCACGTTATCCATTTCCTTTATTCCTCGCTTTGGATGATTTATAATCTGGTATTTTAATTTCAGAAACAGGGTTTGTGTAAAAATGAGACAGCTTCATTTTAACTGGGCCCTTTCAGTTTGCTTACGAGCGCAAATACTTAACTTTGACATATTTTCTCCATGAGGTTCACAGATTACATACAATAAACGCATTTCTTTCAGAAACTGAATAGATGACTTCTGCATCTACCATCCGTACACATCCTGCTTCATCCACGTTCATACAGATATCTAGTCATGCTCGTAACGCCGATTGCGAGTATTACCTACGTAGTTGAACTTTATGAAGAACATCACTAATTTTATAAAGGCGAAAGTTTGTGAGTGTGTGTATGATTGTTACTTCTTTACGTAAAAACTACTGAACGGATTTGGATAAAATTTGGCACACAGATAGTTTATAACCGGGATTAACACATAGGATAGCTTTATCCCGTGGGATAATTTTCGAGTGGTAGTGAGTGAAGCCGCTAGCAAAAGCTAGTCACTTATAACGTCAGTAACCTTTTAGCTACATACAATTAACGAGATTTATACAAAGAGATGTATCACGGATAGGATAGCCTCACGATTTATATAACGTATTCCCGCGCACAACTTGCAAAACAATAAAATAAAGCATTCATCCATTAGTAACCTCTCTTCGATTCTTCTCAAAAATAAATAGATAACGTTAAAATATTGAATACAAATTAGTTAGTAGTTAAATTCTCCGTTAACTTCCTGTTAATACGCGAAGTTTAATTTAAACCGGAGTCTATAATGGCTGGTATTCGTTCAACGTTTAATGAAATTTGCTATCGATGTAATGAAGTCAGTTTATTATAGGCGTTAATGGAGATGGCGTTTTTTTGGTCTCGTATCAGTTTAGTTAGTTTAAGAATGTATTATTTTTGGATTGGTTGCTTTTTTATTTATTTTTTGTTAAATATTTATACATTTTCATTCTTTCTTTACATGGTCGATAAGAATTTGTTATTTTGAATGGACTTTATGTTTTTTTAACATAACGTATTGCGTGTTTTTCTGAAGCGTTAGCTAGAAGTGTAACTTTAGTATTTTATCAATTTTTACACGATTACGTTTAATTTCCTCTGAATGGAATACGGAGAGGAGGCCCATGTCTTAGTAGCTCGAATATTTAAGACATACTGCGATTTCTTTATTTCATCACAGATATAAAAATAGTCAATCGCGACTTTTGTGTCCCATTCCAGAAATTCCATACTGTCATAATATTCTTTTAGTCGATACGATTGAATGCCATAACGTTGTATTTATACAGCCTTAAATAAATAACAGAATGATTGAACGAAAAAGCACGTGTCACCCATCAACAGACGCGGGCGAAAGTTTTAAACAAACACAAGTCTGAAAGGTCGTACAGAGGGGACAGAATAAAAAATGCACATGTAATATTTTTCCGGGAATAAACGTAGCGACATGTGTCAATGTAAACCTTTAGGGTCAAAGCACACTGAGACAGAACGGAGTGAACGTGTTGAGTTGTTTTGCTCGGGAAAGAGCTTTTGTTTGAGTGCATGTTCGTTTATACTTCAAAAGACAATTATGTTCTTGGAGTAAAGATTTTCGTTCATACGTTATGCTGGTTCTCACGTAGTCAATGTTTATTGAGGGTAATTATTTTACAGCTTCATGGATCAATGACCCTGAAAGGGTGGCTGGGACTGCTTGCATATAAAAGCAAAGGACAGGATATTGACATAATTAACAAATTCACTGCCGCACTCAGAGAGCTTTAATGATTACTTAGGCCACCACTAAGTAAAGTTTTGTCATAGAAAAGTATGTCAAATCTTTACTAAGTGACGGCTTAAGCAATCATTGAATATCTCTGAGTACCGCAGCAAGACACACAGAGAAAGGATTAAGAAATTCTCACAAATTGATGTTAAAATATCAGTGGATTTATAAAATGAAGAGAGAAATGCAGAAATATTTTTTTTTACATTTAGGATACTAGGACCTAGGACTAAAACATCATCAGTTTGATACACCCCAGTGTGCCTTAACATTTACGGTGCCACGTCTGAATGCCCGTCGTATGAAGAAATACGATAGTTGTGACTCCCAGAATATAGGTGGCGCTGTAATACCTTGCGTGATCAGATCACTGATGGCTTACATACATCATTCATGAAGCTTTCGGGTGGGACTTTGAAGTTAGCGGGAAAACTGTCATAGTGCTGAGTCAACTGGAAATCACAAGTCTGGCGTGAGAACTGCCGTGCAGCATAAGATAGTGTTGTTTATTTATTAGATACAAAAACTGCAGTTTTTACTAAAGAAATAACATAAAGTATTACAAAACATAGGAGTGCTGATATGTATGTCTATTAAGGGTGAACGCAGCATTCACCATATCATCATCATCAGCCTATTTTGTTCCCACTGCAGGGACTCACGCCTCTCTAGGAGAGGGATAAGCTATAATCCACCATGCGGGCCCAGTGCGGATTGGTAGATGTCACATATCTTTGAATTTTTGGTTCTAAGATATGCCGGTTTCTTCACGGTGTTTCCCTTCACCGTTTTGAGACCAGTGGTGATGAAATAAATTACACAAAGTAATGTGCCTGCCTGGGTTCGAACTTACGACCAACTGTTCGTAAGTCGGGGCCGCCACCACTGGGCCAACACTGCTCTTCACCATATGACATCAACATAATGTTTTCCATGATTTTGAACCCTTTAATGTTTTAGTTTTCAGTATGACGTTCTCATTACCTGAGATGATCAAAATAAAAACTGAACCATTGAGTAAAATGGTTTAATTAAGGTCGGCAAATTGGCATTAAAATTCTTCTTCAAATAAATTGATTTTGTGTTCTCAAAAACTATTTTTAATGAGCAGTCACTGCATCATTACTTCATTGAATAATTAATTTTGCAAAATTAAAATGGTTGTTTCCAGGTAAAGTATTTGCCTAGGAATAGAGGACTTTAAGGCTTAAATAACAAAATTATTTTTGAGTCATCTATCTACCTACTATTATATCATGTAGCAAAGACATCAATCGCCATTTTCAAAGCCACAATCTCCACGTTAAACTAACACCTGACATTCGGATGCAAACGACAGGGACCACAAAATATCACCCTTTGTCATATAGATAGCTCCGAACGACAGTTTTATTGTACCTCTGCAAGTGTACTGCTTACCTAAGCAGATGTACAGGAATGACGATAAGGTATGTTGAAACTCGGTGTAGGTGACGTTTGTTTGTAATGGTGATTTGATATTGTCAATACTAGTGTATAGTCTTTGGATATTAAATGCGTATGTATGCTTAAATGTTTGTAAACGCACCCACGACACAGGAGAATTTCCTAGTGTGGAAAAAAAAAACGAAACACAAAAGATATTGTGAAATTGGAAGTGGCCATTTACAAAGATAGGTCTTGACAAAATGCCGGATATATGCAAAAAAAAACTTTTTTCTGGATTAAAACAATTTGGTTGTGTATAGTCCGGACAAATTAAGTTGGATATAGACACTGACGAGATAAAAGGTCATGTCGAATGTGAGAAATATAACGAAATCTTAAACTTTCCTATTTAAACATTTCAAAAACACTTTTCTATGAAACACGACTAAAAATATCAATAACGTGATGAGCAAGTTTTACAACAAGCATACTTAGTATAATAATTTATAAGTGCCTAATAGCCCCCCCCCCTGGTGTTACCGGTACTACGTTCCCGAGGGCTATTTTCAAACTTCATGCAGGCGAAGTCAGGGTCAAAAGCTCTAGCTGCTTTAAAGCAAACTATAGCAAAAACATGATAATTTCGAAGTAGTAGTTAAAAGTTTACGATTTACATGGCGCTTAGTTTTAGTTTAGCTGTTTAGCTGTTTATGCCAGTTAGGAATAGGTTCAGAACTAAATAGTAACATAAAATCATAACATCGCGCCTGTAATCCTCTACAGGTTAGGCAGAGGTGTACTTATTAGTAAACCCACAATAGGGATGTTAACTGACTTTAAAAAATATGATTCTAATTAGTCCGTCTGTTAGATTATCGAAAAATATTGGATACGTATTTTTTGTTTTATCAAATCAATAAAAATAGATAGAACGCGTCAAACATAGATAGAAGATAAAACGCGTCAAAGATTTGAGTGGTGGGTTGTGACGTCACTGACCGCTAAAGAATGTCATACTAATGTCTCAGAGAATGACGTCACACGAGTTTTCGAAGCACTGTATCGTCATCATTTTTTGTTTATGTGAAAAAAGAAAAAATACGTGTCAATATTTTTTGAAAATCTATCTGACGGACTAATTAGTTTTTTTTTTCTAACTACCCTATTTCGACAGTTGCGTTCACGTCCCATATAATAGGGGGCTAGCCTATTGCCATCAACCGGGTACAAATCCACGCTCCATGGCTGCAACTGAGAATTTCCTAATGAAATAACCCAATAACACTTTGCCTGACCCGGGAATTAAACCCAGGGTCTCATGTTCAGTAGTCGCGCTTGCAACCACTACACCAATGAGGCAGTCAAACTAAATCTACATCTACACTAATATTATAAAGAGGAAAGACTTGTATTTTTGTGTGTATGTTTGTAATGAATAAACTCAAAAACTGCAGCGCCGATTTCAAAAATCTTTCACCGTTGGAAACCTACATTCACCCTGAGTAACGGGAACTACGTGGGTGAAACCGCGTGACGTCCGATAGTATTGTTATATTATATAACAACTAACTAGGGGGTACTCCATTGTTCGTGTTAGAACCATCGATTCGGCAGTATTCTTTTAACAAAAAGAGGCGATCCGTGTCCCTACATAAGTTCGGTCCTTTATTCAGTTCATGGTGGTTGATAAATTCCGCTGGATCACTGAATCATGTTTGATTGGGTACGGCACTTTTCAGGGCTCGGCCTTGTCGCTGTTTTCCGTGAGAGAGGCTATAATAATCACTGTTTCTCAGCTGTGGGACTAGGCCAGTAGGAGTCACAGTAGTACAAAAACAATCCCTAAATAGGGTAGTTAGCAAAAATATCTAATCTGTCCGTCATGGCGTCATATAGATTACTAAAAAGTATTGGACACGTATTTTTTTCTTTTTTCACGTAAACAAATAATGAAGACAGTGCTTTGAAAACTCGTGTGATGTCATACTCTAAGACATTAATATGACATTTTTAGCGGTCACTGACGTCACCAATCGCCACTTAAACCTTTGACGCGTTTTATCTTCGTAAGTAATTTTTACCCGACTGCGGCGAAGCCCAAAAGGAGGGTTATTTATTGATTTGATAAAACAAGAAATACGTATCCAATATTTTTCGATAATCTAACGGACGGACTAATTAGAATCACATTTTTTTTAAGTCAGTTAACATCACTATTATTAAAAAAAACTAGCGATCCTCCCTTTGTTCGCACGGCACCAATATTTAGTTCCAAAACTATCTTATCTTTGAAGCTTAATCTAACCGTACACACAAAAAAAAAATGTTATTGGTTTCGCCACGGCTGAGTTTTGGGCCAAATACTCGTGTTTTTACAAAATATGGTAAGAAGAAGAATGAAATCAGTCGGGTGATTTTGAAGTTTAGTGTACGAAAGAAACATGATTTTTATATATTAAGAAGATATCGGTTTCCCATCTATAATCCGCCCCAGCAAGCGCAGCTTTACATCCCATTGAATTCATTCTACACGATTTCCATTAAAACAGTACAATATATATGAATCAATGTACCCAAATAAATCAAGTACAGAACGGTGATTTATCGAACCTATTTGTTTTGCTGTCAGTCGGTTTTACCATTGTATGGTGTCACAGTCAAAATTGTTAACCGGTCATAGCTTGATTTGACTAACGTTTTCCTCGCCTAGCATTTTCCTAACGATGTTGAAGTCAGCTTTTAGTCTAACCGAATGCAGTTGAATACCAGTATTTTACAAGGAGCGAATGCCTATCTGACCTCCACAACCCAGTTGGTACTGGGTTACATGCTGATCAAGGTAAGACTGGTTGTCAGACTGGACGATAATATATAAAATCCGTGTTAATAGCTGTTCTTCTTAGCGATAATTTAAATTGAGTCTGAAAAATTTGGCAACGAGTTTGCCACTTTCAGTAGTCTCTATCAGCTCCTGTGATGTGCAAGCAATAGGACAGGCTAGACACGATATAAAGGGCCCCATAGTTTGTGGGACAAGACCACATTTACACTTCAGGGCACAGTCATCTATGAATCTCCACCTGAACTGGTTTTCCTTGCTTCGGCCTACCTGTGTCCGAAGTTTGTTTAGAGACTACAAATCTCTCTTCTTTGTGGCGCAAATAGCTGTTGAGTAGTTCTTCCTCCATAAGGAAACGATCCTGGCTGTAGGATTATGTAGGTCATAAAAATATAAAAAAAGACTACTCAATTCAATCAATTGAGTAGATTTTTTTAAATATTTTTAATAGTCTTTAAAATTCAGTTGTAAGTGTCGAGTCATGCATAGCACACGAATAAAGCAAGTTAAATAAAAGCTTCGTGGATTACAAGCGTGATTTTATGTGTGTCAGCAATTTGATACAACAGTTTTATCCGGTCAATATTAGTTTTGACTGATATACAGTTTTGGCTGTTACATAAGTACCTACTGAATTTCAATATCCCGGGATGCTCCGAAATAATTATAATATAGGTAATGATATTATAGTCTGGTATTTTGGTAATATGAGATGAGTGGGTCTGTATAATGCATTTCACAATGACGCGCGGATTCCATAGAAATTGATATTGGCTTTGTGCTTAATTAAAACACAAAACCAATTTCAATTTGTACAGAATTTCTATGAAAATGGCGGAAACTATTTAATCATGTATGGGCTGGTACACAACCAATAGAGATGTTTCCTGATTTAAAAAAAATATGATTCTGTTGAGTCTGTCAGTTAGATTATCGAATAATATTGGATACATGTTTTTTGTTTCAATAAAATAATAAAAATTGACGAAGATAAAACGCGTCAACGGTCAAGAGTGGGGGCTTTGACGTCACTACGTGGTAAAACATGCAGTGCCATGTGACGTTACACGAATTTTCGAATTACACTTGATTTTTTGTTTACGTCAAAAAAGAAAAAATACGTGTCCAATATTTTTGGAAATCTATTTGACGGACTTATTCGATTTTCTTCGTCAATTACTTTTCCATATTTGTCGAATACGAACAGACTGCCTCGTTGGTGTAGTGGTGGCAAGCGCAACTGCTGAGCGTCCTGCGTCCGAATCCCGGGTCGGGCAAAGTGTCATTGGGTTTTTCCACCAGGAATTTCTCAGCAGCAGCCACAGAGTATGATGGTTGATGGTAATAGGCTCGACCCCTATTACATGGGATTGAAACATAACCGGCAATGTAGGTGTACCTTTAGGTACACCTCTGCCTAACAACTCGGGGATTACAGGCGTGATGTTATGCTTTGATGATGATTCTTGGCACCTACATCAGATTCATCATCATCACCTTCCAAACCCATAGTTCTTGTCCTATTCTATTTGGGTTCGACACCACAACGATCAGATTGCAAAAGAAAATTAAGCTTGAATGAAGATCGATTAGAATATCCGGGATGTTTACTATTAAAAAAATGTGATTCTAATAACTCCGTCTGTTAAGATTTTCGAAAAATACTGGATACTTGATTTTTGTTATATCAAATCAATAGAAAATGAAGTAGATAAAACGCGTCAAAGATTTGAGTAGTTTGTGACGTCACTGACCGGTAAAAAATGCCATACTAATGACTTAGAATATGACGTCACACGAGTTTTCAAAGCACTGTATCGTCTTCATTGTTTGTTTACGTGAAAAAAGAAAAAATACGTGTCCAATATTTTTTTGGAAATCTATATGACGGACTAATTAGATTTTTGTTAACTACCCTATCCATTCAAAAATACTTGTTTAACGACTGTTAAGAGAACTAGACTACATTCGATATTTTTTTTATCAGAAAACCTGTATTTGTAACTTTGAAGGAAAATAAGATCTATTTCATAAACCAGATACGACTAACTACAGAAACAATTATTTCTGGATACAAAAAACATTTTCCCTATCACAATTTTTCTTATTGTTTTGCGATTATGTTTCCGTCGCTAAGCAACCGTCGATTCTATTTCGGAGAACATCTAACGATAAGGTAGATTAATTAATGTTTTTATTTCTTGTTGTAAGGAAACTGTTATTGAGTTACAGAAAATATTAATTAGTCTATTGGGGATATTATTAGTTGGCTGTTATAGCAACGTCTTGTCGTACAGTTAAACCGGATAAATTATGGGCTTCAGTAATGTTTGTGTTTTCATATTGGTACACTGGTAATATACCATAGGCTATAGAGTAACCGCCCACTGAGGCCACAGATGTAAAGATTCTCTAAGTTATGTCCTTGCAGGTTTGATTTTGGGCGGTTTTGTTGTTGTAAATTGCAACGTGTTACTCTTCAATTTGGTACCTATGGTAAGACAAAATAAGTAACACATTGTAACAGCTCTGTAATAGATCTCATCGCGTGTTCGTGTCTCTGAAGTGAAGCGATGATTGCTGCCTCAAAGAGATGTCAGCAACATTGCAGGGCCTGCAAGGACCGACGGCTGCCGGGGCTGCGGATTGTTCAAAAGAGATACCGCGGCCCCGGACACAGGGCTAAGAAGGAACAAGGGTGGATTTTAGTCAGTAGAAGTCTGACACTCCCTTTGGCTCCGCCCTGAGCGGGAGGAGTAATTTGTTGATTTCCCAAGCGATGATTGCTGAAGCGCAATACTTATCTAGGAGATTTACAAGTAAAGGCGGCACGTGGCAAGCCAGGGACATGTTTTTAAGCCAAGATATTTCGAGCTATCCTCAAGGAAAATCTTTTGTAAGAGCCAGAAAAAATAGATTTGGGCGGAAAATATGTGATAATAATTTTCTTTTATATTTCGTTACTGTAGCGGTTATTATAATCGGTACCGGTAAAACGGGGTGAATGGGGATGCAGGGGTGAATCGGAAAGAAACTTTAAAATGGATTTTAACATTGAAATAATATAGTTTGTTCCCAGAAAAGATTGTAATGTGTTTACTGTTTTTTAATTAAAGATCAAGTGTCCTTGTTAGCAACCAACTATATTATTTCAATGTTAAAATCCATTTTAAAGTTTCGTTCCGATTCACCCCTGCATTCCCATTCACCCCGTTTTACGGTAATTGTTTTTGTGTTAGTGGGCAACAAGTTTTGAAAGTCTAACAGTGTAAAATGGATTCTAAAATGTTTATGTAAAGGGTTATATTTTTAACAAAATATCCACCTGTACACTAGAAACAGTGATATTTTCAACTTTAACACTAGAAATAAGCAAAAACTTTTTAATTATTGATTAAAAATTGTGTCTGTACTGCAACTTGCACCTTACTATTGTATCGAGTCTGGTTCTTTTAACCAACCTAACAGACAGATGTGTTGCTGGAGAGTTTGTTCCGCCACTTCTTCTTTCCAGCTAAAACACTAGGAAGTGTCGAAGGGGGGGCGTTTTGGGGGACTGTCTCTTGTAAATAAGTAAAGTAGTAAAGTAAAGTAAATTTTGACAGTCGAAAATTGCTGATTATCAGCCTAGTTTGAATAAATGAGTTTTGATTTTGATTTTAAAGCTTTTTCATTGAAGTTATGCAGACAAAACCGATGATAACTTCAGCAAGATACAAGTAACATAACGTAACATCACGCCTATAATCCCTGAAGAGTTAAGCAGAGGTGTACTTGATGTGAAACCCATATTTTGCCAGTTATACGAGTAATTAAGTCCCGTGTAAAAGGGTAGTTGACAAATAAAAACCTATCTAATTAGTCCGTCAGATAGATTTCACATATTTATTTTTTCACATAATAAAAAATAAAGACGATACAGTGCTTCGAAAACTTCTGTGACGTCACATCGCACTGAATTACCACGTAGTGTCGTCAAAAGCTCATGATCTTTGACGCGTTTTATCTTATTTCATCATCATCATCAGCCTATAATGTTCCCACTGCAGGGACTCAGGCCTCCTCTCTAGGAGAGGGATGGGCTATAATCCACCACGCGTGCCCAGTGCGGATTGGTAGATGTCACATGTCTTCGAATTTTTTGGTTCTAAGACATGCCGGTTTCCTGTCGGGGCCGCGGGTAGTCCTCTGGTTATCGCGGCCTCGACATAGAGGGCGAAGAAGGAACATGGGTGGTTTTTAGTCAGTAGAAGTCTGACACTCCCTTTCGCTCTGCCCAAGAGCGGGAGGGGTTATTCGATGATTTTACACCCACCAAAAAAAAAAAAAAAAAAAAGACATGCCGGTTTCCTCAAGATGTTTTCCTTCACCGTTTTGAGAGCAGTGGTGTTGAAATAAATTACACAAAGTAATGCGCCTGACTGGATTCGAACCCACGACTCGCAGTTCGTAATTCGAGGCCGCCACCACTGGTCCACCACTGGTCCACCACTGCTCAATTTATTTCTTCAAATTATTCAAATTGTCAAATTATCTTATTTAATTTTTATTAATTTGATAAAACAAAAAACATGCATCCAATATTTTTCGATAATCTTACTGACCGACTAAACAGAATCACATTTCGATTAGTCAGGAAACATGCCTATTGGAGGCGTGTCTATTTTTTTTTTTCAATAAGCACGTTATAATAGGATTTCACCAAAAAGATCTAATTAGTCCGTCAGATAGATAAAAAAAAATGATAGACACGTATTTTACTTTTTTCACTTAGACAAAAGATGAAGACGATACAGTGCTTCGAAAAGTCGCGTCAAGTCGAGTGAAACAAGGTTAGTACTTTTTTACCCACAAAGTGACGTCAAGAGCCCCCACTCATGATCTTTGACACTTTCTTTTTTTGTCAATTATTATTAATTTAATAAAACAAAAAACACGTGTCCATTATTTTTTGAAAATCTAACATACGTACTAATTAGATTGTTTGGTGAAATACCCAAGATGTCAAATTACGTAACAAAATATTTCAACTAAAGATACGGTTGACATAAATAAAGAAAAAGAACAAACTGTGTTATCTAACTCATATCTGCAGGGCTATTGCGTATCTTTTAAATGACAGTGGCTATCATATTGTCCATGAATTAACTGTCAAATTGGTTATGGTTTAGTACAAAATGGAACCATTTGAAAGTTAATTGATGGACGCTATATGTTAGCCACTGTCATTTAAAAGATACACAATACAGGGCTATTGAACATAACACATTTCAAAGATCGGTATCAGAAAATAGCGCGACCCAATTGTAAATCAGCAAACATTTACTTTTACTTTGCACTCGTCTCAAACAAAACAGTGCATTACCGAACGCGGGAACAAATTCTCAGCAGACGTGCCACCTTCTTGCACTTGCACGTAGGGTTGTCGCGTGGGGACTAGGAACTTAGTGAATGAAGAATAATAGGGGATCGGACTGAATAAAATATTGGATACATGTTTTTTGTTTTATCAAATTAATAAAAATTTACGTTTTTAAGATAAGACGCGTCAAAAATCATGAGTAGGGGGTTGTGACGTCATTTGTGTTTTTTATGTAAAAAAAGAAAAAATACGTGTTCATAATTTTTTGGAAATCTATTTGACAGACTAATTAGTTTTCGCTCGCAACCAAACAACAGAGTGAATTTTGTGAGGAATGAAAATGGGGTTACGATTGCGTCACGATTCACAGGGAAGAATGTAAGAAAAAATAGTGTTGCGCCGACTTCAAAAATCAAGGGACAAGGACTTAAAGACAATGATGATGGACCTCACGACCACCTTTTCTAAGTCACGTTTAGTAGCTGGCAATTTAGATAACCCACAATTTTCTGTTTATCTCTGGCTTTCAGGAGTTGCAGTGGTTTGAGAATTGCATGGCTTGTGCGTATAATAAAAAAGGCGACAGGTTGTGAATGTGTCAAAACGGTGAAGGAAAACATCTTCAGGAAACCGGCATATCTAAGAACCAAAAATTCTAAGATATGTGACATCTACCAATCCCCACTGGGCTCGCGTGGTGGATTATAGCCTATCCCTCTGCGAAAGAAGCCATGATTCCCTGCAGTGGGAACAATATAGGCTGCTGATGATTATGAAGATGACAGATTGTGAACTCTGTTGACTGTCTTCAGTTTACTTACCGTAATTCGCCATTTGTGTGGGTAGAATTAGAAATATTAAGACCGCATTAATTTCCCAACATTACATGCAGCAACGACAGAACACCTCTGGGTTCGACATACCAATACTGTTTATAATCTCTCAAAGAACTCCTGTAAGCAAACAGGTTTGTTAATTGTCTATTTCCAACCCAAATAAAACCACAAAAAAAAACAGGGATTTTTCGTAAACTTCCTGGATGTTTTTAAAAAAAAGTTTATTGTGCAGTGCAGAAAAAGCTACTGTCAACCCTAACCACGCCACGTACGTCTTCAATTAGACTGGAAGTGTTTTCCTATTGTTGCCATACTCTTGAGGTAATGGAACCACTATTGGTCTAGTAAAATTTGTGTGAACTGTGTTCAAATTGGTAGCGTTATTTGCAGTGTTATAGCGGGATAAAGGAAGATTGTGGAATGCAATAAAAGGAAAGGAAATATAGTGTTGTATTGTGATTACCGACAGTTACATAAATATTCGTAGACTGCCTCGTTGGTCTTGTGGATGCGATTGCGGCTGCTGATCACGAGGTTCTGAGTTCGATTCCTGAGAGCAAGGTGTTATTGGAATTTCTGAGTCACAGTCACGGAGCCTGGATTTTTGCCCGGTTGCTGGCAATAGACTTGTTCGCTATTACATGAGACTTCAATATAACTGGCAAAATATAGGTGAATTATGTATTGGGTACAAATCTGCGGGACCCTTCAGGGATTACAGGCGTGATGTTATGTAACAAATTCTCTACTATCTCTATTCCTCAAAGGATTCAATGAATTGTTAAGAGCGTGGTATTCCTAACCTCTGTTGCAGAAATTCTAGTCAAATAAATAATATCGTTTGTAGTCTTTGCGATTGTTTGACTAAAACATCAACGCCCAATAACTAACATAACACTTGATAACAGATTTAATATTAATTAAAAACGACCTTCAGAAACGTTTTTCAGGTAACTGTCAAATTGTAACTATAAACGCTATTTTTAGCCGTAACATTTTAGCCATCATAACTCAAAGTAACCACGTCACATTCACAGCTCATAAACAGGAATAAAACCATAAAAATATAAAACATAAAGCTACTTTCCTTCCGTAATTTCATTGGCAATAAAATTGTACGGCTACATTCGGTTACAAAGTGGTAAGAAACAAAGAGGTAATACCGGTAGCGGATATCAATGTCGAGTTGAATGGAACGCACTGAGTGCAGATTATAGTGGTGCAGGTAGTGGGGAGTGCAACTAGGTAGACGGTGTGTGTAGCCAATCGGAAAGCTTGCTTGAAATGAGAGGTGAAGTATTGAATAAATTGGCGGTGAATTTTTGTTCAAAGATGCTTGGTGTTTGTCTTAGATGTTTTATTTATTTTTAGAAGTATTTTATCGAGGCAAGAATGTTTTCTTAAAAAGAGATAAGGTTTTGTTTCTTGTTAAAATTTAGGTCTTTGTTCCGAAGAATGTAACCTATAAGAGCTTTATTTTTTTAACGAACATTATTCCAATTTATACAAAGTTAACACAAAGGCAACTCAAATACGAAAATAAAACTCCAAATAGACCCATCTCACGCTAATCAATTAACCAATCTACGAAAAACCCAAAGTAACGTTACAACAGAACGGACTTACAAAAGCAAATTTACTCAAAACGAATCCGCTCGTATTATTTACACTATATTAGTAAAAAGCGAGCGGATCCGTAGGGCGGGGGCGGAAGCTCCCCGCTCGCCGGAAATGAGCTTTCGATATCCGCCCGCCCCTCCCGCGCCCACTTTGTCCAAATCAATTTCTCTTTACAACGCCCGTCGCCCAAAAAATGCATCGCAAATGTTTGAGAGCAATCCGTGTAAATTTAATTATAGCTTTTTTGGGCGGTTTCTTTTTTGCCTTTGTGTTTGTCACATTGGATCCAATTGCAGTTTATTTTTTACGCGCATTTAATTATGGCGATTTGTTTTATTTGCGAGCCTTTGTTCATTTGCTGGATCGATTAAGCTGCGTCATCTTTATTCAACGGTAAAGCCTGTGAAAGCAATTCGAACTAAATTATTGCTTTTTCATGCGATTTCTTTAAACTCCACGCTTTTGCATTTACTTGACGCATTATATTATATGACAGTAACATTACATTCAGTGAAAATGATTGTGTTTCAGAGGGTTTCATATTTCTTTTGTTAAACCGAAGCCCATTGGTTCCGGCGCCATTGTTTCAATGAATCGAATTTCGGTTGCATTACAGCGAAAATCGTAATTTTATGTGTTGACGTGAAATTGAATAATAAAGCTGGTATGTTTATTTAAAGAGTAAAATAAAAGCTTTTCAGTGGGCGCGCATTCGTAGTAATAAATTAGATTTCGCTTGCATTACATGAAACGGGATTGTACTGCTATACGGGGGAGTTTATTTTTGTTGAAGCCGAGGTTTAATTATTTTGCTTTTTTTACAAAGGGAATGCGTTTGCTTCCGTTTCTCTTTGAGGTATTCAAAAAGGTCATTCCATTGCCAATTAGTTTTATGCAAAGTTGGTTGTTAAGTGTACATATCAACATTTGTGCCTTACCTACATTACAAAAATTTGTTAATTGGCCATGACTTAATTTTTTTTTTATTTTTTTTTTTACAAAATATAGACCATTTCAAGGAACTAATTTGCTTATTTTATTTTTTTAGTGGTTGTACATTTCTTTAGGATTTTTTAAATTCGAGGTGCTCTCAATATCACTATGAGGCTGTATGTAGTGCGGTGTTGTGCCACAAACAAATTAAAAAAGTATACAATGTCAATCTAAATCCAGTGACATATCCTTGACAGTTGAGATTGATACAGTGATTCAAGAGGAAAGTTTTTAAGTATAATACATGCCTAATATAGTAGAGAAAAACACCTGTGCGAAGCCGGGGCGGGTCGCTAGTATATAATAAGTTAATTGATGACAAGAGATAAACCAATCTTATATAAATCAAAACAATGATATAGAATACTCACATTCGAGCCTTTGCTTCTTGTATTTCCGCTATATTGTGTTGAGTGGACAACATCAACTCAACAATCATAGCATTATTGACCGTAGGTATGTTACGGGAATCCGCCTTAGTATAATTTAAAGAAGCAATTGCAACAATTCACAATATTTCACAAAAACAAACTTCAACAAAGCTGGCTAAACACAACTTACAAAATGTTGACATTGACAGCCTCGCAACCGAATGTTTTTTTTTTCAAGAATGATAGAATGACAAAGGAATGTTCTATTATGCTTTGTTGGAGGGTCTGAAAGGTCAAATGAAAGTCATTCGTTAAAACACCTATAAGTTTTGAAATAGTATGTATTTTTCAAATCTGGTAACAGGCATGAATTCACCTAAGCTAACCCTCGAAATGGTTTTAAGACAGCGCTTGAAAAAAAAAATTAGGCATGCCCAATTGATATGTTATGTACTTTTTTATTTTTACATTGTTTATAATTATATAATTTTTTATTATTGATTTGTGTCTGTAGTAACTCTAAAATGAACTTACACCTTTTTTTTTTTTTTTTTTTTTTTGGTGGGTGTAAAATCGTCGAATAACCCCTCCCGCTCTTGGGCAGAGCGAAAGGGAGTGACAGACTTCTACTGACTAAAAACCACCCATGTTCCTTCTTCGCCCTCTATGTCGAGGCCGCGATAACCGTTGGACTACCCGCGGCCCATGAACTTACACCTTACTATTGTATCGAGTCTGGTTCTTCTAACCAACATAACAGACAGAATATGTTGCTGGGGAGTTTGTTCCGTCACTTCTTCTTTCCAGCTAAACACTAGGAAGTGCCGAAGGGTGGGCGTTTTGGGGGACTGTCTCTTGTAAATAAGTAGAGTAAAGTAAATTTTGACGTTCGAAAAGTGCTGATTATCAGCCTAATTTGAATAAATGACTTTTGATTTTGATTTTTTATTTCATGTTTTCTTAATTATACTAGCTAGTGGAATATTCATCATTATCATCAGCCTATAATGTTCGCACTGCTAGGAGAGGACTTGTTTCTATGAGAGGGAATGGGCAACAATCCACCAGTGCAGGCTGAAGATTTAATCATCTGCCTAGCCTTTTCCCAACTATATTGGGGTCGGTTTCCAGTCTAACCGGATGCAGCTGAATACCAGTATTTTACATGGAGCGACTGCCTATCTGACCTCCACAACCCAGTTAATACTAGGTAATACGATACCCTTTGGTAAGACTGGATGTCAGACATTCAGGTCACTGACTACCCGTAACGACTGCCAAAGATCTATATATGGCACCCGGGACCAACAGCTTAACGTGCTTTCCGAGGCACGGAGGAAACTCGGTATATAATGGGCGGTCACCCATCCACAGATCGACCTAGGCAAGCGCAGCTTAACCTAAAGATCGACCCGAGTGGCAGTTCTTGTTAAGCCACGAGCTCCTCTGAAGGAGGCTGAAGATTTAATGTAGAATATTATTAAGACTTAGATCGAAGGAAATACGCACAAAGAGCACTTTAGAAGATGGAAAGGATATTCTGAACAAGTCCATAAAACATGAAAGAATATTACGTTATTTTATCTTAAGCTACACCGAAACCTAACAAAAATACCCATTGAGGCGAAAGTCGAAGAACGTAGAAAAAAATTAAGTCTCGGAAAAGTCTCGAGTGATCACTTAACTTCAGCAGCTGAACTCTAGTTGAGGTAACTACGGTGACTGCAGTGAACCAAACAACTTTTAAATTCAATCTGCCGGTTAGAAAATTCTCTAGAAACAAACATGGTTAGCCTTTCTCTCTTTTTTTTCTGTCTTTTTGTAAAGTTTCGTTTTGTGTACTTCGGATTTAGTGTTTAGCCTGTTTGTTAGATTAAATTAGTCCGGGTTCTAGTGCTCTGGGTTTGGAACTCGACTGGAATTAGAGTGGGTTAATTTTTTTTTTAATCTAACTGATGCTATTCAAAAATAGATTGAAAAAGATTTAAATTACAATACAAATCGGATTTTTGTTGTCGTAGTGTAATTTTTTAAATGATTTTAAGCACAGTAGCTCATGCCTAGTCTACATAAGTGTTTTAAAAACGGGTTTTAAAAAAACCATCTTTTTATAAAAAAAGTAGACGAATATGTTTGAATAGAGTACATACTAAATATCTTAATAGAGCAGCTTAAGCGATTATTACAAGGCACTCATGATTAAAATATACTTTATACTGGTTTAAAAGCTTTCCCGTTTTTCTCAAAATCTGCAGTGCGGTGTGCCATTGGCTCGTATCTCCGGTACCTCGGTATTCACTGCTATTTCACCGCTCACCGTTTTTATTCGTGGAAAAACGTTGAATACTTTGAATGCCTCAAAGTGTATTCAATTAAGAGTTCGCTGGACATTTTACAAAAAATTTTCTTAATGCATACTTTTTTCTGGGATGTAAGTCGATTTAAAACACTGGGCTGTCGTCCAAGCAAATTATGTGTATTATTGAAATAATGTTTTTAATTAAGGCATAGAATGAAATAATTTTATTTGATGTTAATGAAAAATTTCATGAATAAAACAAGACAACATAATATTTTATGAAACGTTCACAAAAGTAGCAATGGTATTTCTCGGTTTTTAGACAGAATTTCTCCTATATTTTGGCTTAGAGGCGGATTACGGCGCGTTTCACCCCGAGTAGATATTATAACACGAACCGACACTTGACAGCAGCCATTATTACTGATATTCGGGAGCAATTGAGTGGAAGTCGCTCTTAACATGCCCGGCTAGTGCGATTTCCAAACTTCTGAAATTAATGAAAATGCGACTTCGTAACTTCAAGATTGTTATTATTATAAAGGCTAGGTTTCATTGAAAGATACTCTACGTATAAAAAAAAACAACTGAGTCTTAACATAAAAGTCTGCCACTAAAAGATAATGTCGTCTGGTTTTTAGGAGTTTAATAGTAAACAAATAAAACCAGGGCCGTCCTAAAGCTCGTTGGGTTGACGATATCGTTATAGTCGCCGGAAACACGTGGATGAGGTACGCACAGAACCGGGAAGAGATTTTTGTCATTTTTAGTTTTAATAACAATCTCTCTCAAGTTTTAATAATTACGTGAATCGGGTAATACATCTCAGCGTAATCGGTGTACATACAAAAAACATATCAATCGAATTGAGAACCTCCTCCTTTTTGGGAAGTCGGTTAAAAAGGGAAGGCCTATACTCAGCAGTGGGTGATTCCGAGCTGATATAATGATGATAATGAATAGTAAATAAAAAAACATTTGAGGTAACATCGAAATAAAATGCGATGCTGAAATTGAGTAGGACCTAACATTATTATTAGCAATAAAGACTAATTTTGTAAGTGTACTAAATAAACCTAAGTAAAATTACCTGTCTACGAAAATATACGACGTTATTTTACTCTTTCCTTTAGACCCACAAAATAAAGTAATACTAATAAACTCTCATTACTATAGTAGGCGCACGATCAAATATTAATTGCTTTTTAGAAAACATAAGCGAAAGAAAACATTTTCATTTATAACCTAAATAAGCAATGGGGTACTAGGCGCCCAAGCAATCAAGGAGTTGTATTTTTTCTCCAGCAGTAATATATAAAGGTATGTTTACACAGAAAGCCATGTTTTTCGCAGCGTTAGCGTTCCCGGTATAGCTCTCAGGAGAAACATTCGTTGGTAGCTCGTTAAAGTCGCGCCAATTTATTAAATGCGATATATAGCGTGTGTTTGTAGGTAGCGCGGCTGTCCTGTCCGACTTTAAGATTTAAGGCCACAATTTGCTAACTTTCTCTGAGATCATGCTTGCTTGGTGTAAGTAGATTGTGGCTTAAGATTAATATATCAGGACTATGCTTTGGGTGGGTGCACAGTGGGTGTCTGAAGACGTTCGTCATCACCGACCCAGGTCCTTGACTCAGAGTCAGAGTCAGAGGTCAGAGAAAGCTCTTGCCGAGAGTTAGAAAGGAAGGCCGTTACCCAGCAGTGGGACGGAATAGGGTAATCAGGAAGAATAAAAACCCTTTGTTAAAGTCTACAGATATTGAACGTAGGCATAGGGCATAGGGCGAACATAGGGCTGAGGGATGTTGTAAGAGATATCGCGGCCTTGACATATAGGGCTAAGAAGGAACATGGGTGGTTTTTAGTCAGTAGAAGACATCACACTCCCTTTCGCTCTGCCCAAGAGCGGGTGGGATTATTTGATGATTTCCTACCCCCCCAAAAAAAAAAGATCAATTAAAATAGCAGATACGGAAGTAGAAGAACTTTGAAAAATCCGTTTTTTGTCCGTCCGTACCGGTTTCCCAGAATCCTAATTATACCAGTCAAAAGCACTCTTTTCACGTGAACTTTTAATTATTATATCTTTAGATTTTTCCTAAACACGAAACCCTGAAAAAAAATAAACCGAACAACTAATTTCCTTGATAATTTTCGCCTCAAAAAAAAACCGTCAAACTTCAAGCAGTGACATTCAAACTGGGTGTAAACAGGGATCCAACCAAGTTGGATTACGAGTGTAATTAATCGAGAGTGTGCCTTCGCGACAAGAGGACGACCCCCCTTCACCCCTCCTCGTTTCACCCCCGGCAGAGGTTTATTTTTACAAGGCGGGAAGACCTCCGTTTCATTAGAAAGTTACAAAAGACTTGAGATAATAGTTAGTTATTTAAATGCTCAATTGCGTTGGATTTTTATAGTTGTCTTTATTATCTGTTTGTAATTCTCTTTATATAAAGGTTTACTTCTTTTTCTTGCTTGTTTTTTTTTTTTGCGGAATATGGGTAGGTTCCTTTCGGAGTCTGCTAGGGGAAACACGTGTGCTTCGAATCCGTTGAGATTTTTATTATTAGCACAGTTTGCAGTTTTGATGGCAATCCATATTTTTTGCCAACTTGCATGTAGTTGATGTACATACGTAAAAAGTGAAACTTCAAGCTATAGATTCCCAGTTTGACACGACCGCGCTTTGTGTAGCTGAAAAGCGATGTCTACTGACTTAAATATGATTCTAATTAGTCCGTCTGTTAGATTATCGAAAAATATTGGATACGTATTTTTTGTTATAACAAATCAATAAAAATTGACGAAGTTATAACGCGTCAAAGATTTGGGTTGTGACGTCACTGACCGCTAAAGAATGTCATACTAATGATTTAGAAAATGACGTCACACAAGTTTTCAAAGCACTGTATCGTCTTCATTGTTTGTTTACGTGAAAAAAGAAAACATACGTGTCCAAAATTTTTTGGAAATCTATCTGACGAACTAACTCGATTTTTTTTGTAAACTACCCATATGTCCATGCATTTTGTAACTGTACAGTACAATGAGAGATTCACATAAACTGACTTTGTATGGCTTCATTGGTCATCGTGGGTACAAGTGAGGTGCGTTCCTTCATCTCCTACGATAAATTACGAATTAAATAAAACAGCCATAAAACGAAAAATTAAACACATTTTGCAAGGACAAAAACTCCTAACATAAAAACAGACTACCAACAAAACGAAACTAACCAAAAACTGCAGCGTCGGTCATAAGCGGTGAAGTTTAACGGCGCTACCAACCTCACGGAGAAAAACTAATTTCACGAATGTTAGTTAAAATAATCTAATTGGTAAAATGGCGGCGTCAGATAAGAGATGCATCCGACGACCTGACCGTTACTTTTTACTGGGAAAACGCAGTTAAGATAGACGGGAATATAAAGGCTGCCTGTTACACCGAAGGGTCACGGTTTGACGTTTGTTTATTTGTCACTGAGTTTAAAGCGCTAAAAGGATTATTTTGGCGGTCTGATGACATTAAAATCGGGCGTTTTTATTTTAAACATTTATTTCAGACCAGAATCATATTTTGTTAGTAACAAAGAACTTAATAAACTAACTATTGTTAAAAACATTTAATTATGACATAAAGCTTCACCCACCTTTGCAGCACCTTTGCTTTGCAGTTTTATATTGTAAGTGTTTATTTTATTTGAAAAAAAATATTAAAATAAACGAATGTCTGCCACAAAGCATAAAAAAAGATACAGTGAATTGATAATATTGAAAATCCTCTCTATAGTAAATAGAAAGAATTTTCAATACTACAGCAATTTCACTAAAACTTTACTGATACTTTAGTGAATGTTATAAAAGCTAATGTGTCTCTGAATTTCGGTCGATTTTATTGAACACTCGTCTGCAACCTTAAATTTAACTATCACCTATTGAAAAGGATATAATCGTTTTTATAAGGATTAGAATTGCACCTCAAACGTGAACTTTCTCAAAAGTTGTATAATACAGTTACGATTGATGTGGCTCGAGCTAGCTGCACAGAGTAGAAGCCACCTACTAAAATAAGTATGATTTATTAAAAACAATTTACAGTTCGCGAGCATGAAGGTTTTATCTAAACGCCTATGTCGAAAATTTATCGGTAAAAAAATAATAAAACCAGGAAGCTGTTCCAAACTCAGTCTGTAAAGGGCTAGGCAAATTGTGTCAGGAATAAAAAAAGCACTAAAACATAAGTTATAATTCACACCTTGACTCCTTTTTTTTTTTTTTTGCCGGGTGTAAAATCATCGAATAACCCCTTCCGCTCTTGGGCAGAGCGAAAAGGAGTGTCAGACTTCTACTGACTAATAACCACCCATGTTCCTTCTTCGCCCTTTATGTCGAGGCCGCGATAACTAGTGTACAACCCGCGGCCCCGACACCTTGACTCCTGCATTCCTGTCTCGTGAATCGTCGCGGCTCAGGGCATCAATTCATTCGCTCCACACAAACAAATGAACATCAACGATGCGCATTTGTACTTGTTCCACAAACTATGTCTCGACAATTTATGACTGTTGTTTTGTATAGGACAACACAGTATTAGTAGGTGTTTCAACTTGGACGATATGGTCGGAATCGGGTCTCAAACGAATAGGGGGCGCCTATTGTCATCCTACTGAAAAAACGATAGAAAAACCCAATAATACTTCGTCCGACCTGTAAATCGAGCCTAAGACATCATTGCCCGCAGTCGCGCATCCGACCAGTAGACCAACGAGACAATTGGTTTACTGTTTATTTTTATACTGTGACAACGTGCTAGATTAGTGTGAAATGTTCCGTTAACAACGACATCTGTAGCGCTTATTAGTTTAGTTTTTTTCTCGTGAGTTATGATAGCAATTATGCGAGTATATTTTGGCAGCGAATGGCTAAGAGAGATAAACGGGCATTATGCGTGAAAATTCGTTTTACTTTTGTGTTGAGAGAAAAAACGTGTACTTACGTTATATATACTTTAAGAATTACGGTTATTAGATCTGGTTTAAGGCTATTTGACAATTTAAAACTAATCTCAAGTTTAAATATATTTTCTGGCTCTAATTTGGATGCTATTCCTAATTTCCTAAATTTTAACTACAACATACTATTAAAATTAAAATACATTTTAACTTACAAATCAAACCAACCTTCTCGTTGAATAAAAAAAAATTAAATCCTTTCACAGTGAAACCACATAAAATCCTTTTTTTTACTCGCGCGTCCATTTACGCCCTTCGTTACGGTGTGAACGGCGGCCGCTGTCAGCACATGCGGCTAACTACCGATATTGGCGAAACGCGACGATTTATCGCGCGATGTGCGATGCTCGCGCGTTACTTTTACGATTCACATTCGTCGGCGATGGCGATGGTTCGTTTTTTCGACGATGGTTTTTGTTAGTTTTTATTTTATAGGGTTTTTTGGTAAGGTTTTGTTGTGACCGTTAAAGTTGGCTGCAGTAGCCTTAACAAAGCTCTTGCGTGGTGGCCCAGAGTGAAACTGAACAACTTTTTCTTTGTTTTTGCTAATTTATAGAACTCGTGGAAGAAACGTTGCTCAATTCGGGTCCAAAGCTGCACATGAAGCTTTTTGCGCCTTTTTCTGGGTCGGCAGAAATTAAAGAAATACTTCGCTACTTGCTACGATATTTACATACCTACTCATATGTCCTCGTCCAAGTTCATACATCTGGTCATACACGCACTACGCATAATATTAATAATGGCAAAATCGACATTTTCTGTCTGTTACCTTTTTACAGCTTAATAATAGTGATGTTTAGACATTGATGTGTACCTGAAAAGAAAAAACAGTTCATTACTATAAAGTATAAAATAAAATGGGCAATCGGGTCTCGATTCCCTTTAATAAGTTATCGTGGGATGATGCTGACATTCATACGGATTACGGGATAACTGCTCCGACTGCGCGGGAAAGCTAGTAATGAACAAGTTTTTGCAATAATATTTTCATTTAAAAAGAGACTATGTTTCTTGCACATTCATCTCCATAGAGATCTGCGTTTTGGAATGGGAAACTACTTATAGTACTTTCACAAGACTGAAGTTTCGCTGTTTTTTGACATTAAAACTACCTGTAATGGTTTAATTGACATTAATGCTTTGAGTTTGTTAGAATTGGTTCTTAAATGCTACTTGTTTACCAAAACTCGTGTTAAGTTCGACAAAGTGAGAAAATAAGTAACTATAACACCAGATTATTAGATTAGTTTCTTGTTTATAAGCAGCTTAAGACAGTTTAGTCTCAAATTACGACTACGTGTAGGTTATGAATAATTATGAAGAGATATTTTTTTTTTACTTGTAAATCCCCTCTTAATCACCTTTACATAGGTACATTTACTGCTGGATGCATGTAAAGGTGATTACTGGATATGGATGGACGTTTTAAAACAGAATAGGAGATTAGGAGTAGGTATTTATATGTCTTTTCTATGTTTTTTAGGTAATCCCGTGAAATCGGACAAAAAACAAAGAAATCACTTACATGCTTTGCCTGGAAAATGTAAATCAGGTAAATATGCATCCGAATATCCGAGCTCTAATTATGTCTCATTCACAGCAATGTGGCCTGTGCTTGGAAAAAACAACCATAATACTAATTATATTATGTTTTAGGAAAAACGAAAATTTAGTCGGCCTTGGATTGTTAATTATTATAAACGCACGATATGCACGTCTGCTAACTCAACTGATTCATTCTGGCAGTAAGCTGTTAGTAGGTCTTCAACCCTTGAATTGGCGCTTGATAAGCAACCCTTAAAACCTCAAAACCATCACAATTTATGAGTCAACAAAATCCCAACAGTTTATAGCTGGCAGTATCATAAACAGTAAAGGATAAATATGAATTTAAAAGGTTTTTTCAAACCGCCATCTCCGGTCTGGCTCAGCGCCAGGTTCCTTCACAATGTGCTCATCGACTTCTTTTAATGTCAAATTAATGTACACTGTCGGGATAGCTGTTCTGGAGTTTTTTTGAGGAGCACTGTGATTGCTGTGCTGGCTTTAAAGGGTTGAATCTCGAAAATGGTGATTTTATTTATTTATTTATTTATCCCATATAGGTACACATACAATAGGGGATCGGACTGGGTCAAAAAAATATGATTCTAATTAGCCCGTCAGTTAGATTATCGAAAAATGGTGAATCTCGAAAATGGTGATTTTATTTATTTATTTATTTATCCCATATAGGTACACATACAATAGGGGATCGGACTGGGTCAAAAAAATATGATTCTAATTAGCCCGTCAGTTAGATTATCGAAAAATATTGGATACGTGTTTTTTGTTTTATCAAATTAATAAAAATTGACGAAGATAAGACGCGTCAAAGATCATGAGTTGGGGGTTGTGACGTCATTTGTTGGTGAAATTTGTACTACCATGTGACGTATTCGAGGAATTCACGAGTATTCGAAGCATTGTATCGTCTTCATTTTTTGTTTATGTTAAAAAAGAAAAAATACGTGTCCAATATTTTTTGAAAATCTATCTGAGGGACAATTTTTTTTTTTTTGTCCGAGTGTTTTAACAGGCAAGACCCAAGTTAACAAAAGTACCTAGTCATACAATAAGGTATTTCACCAAAAAAAACGTAATTAGCCCGACCGATAGATTTCCAAAAAATAAAGGACATGTATTTTTTCTTTTTTCACGTAAAAAAAAAGATGAAGACGATACAGTGCTTCGAAAAGTCGTATCAAGTCATGTGACGGCACAAGGTTAGCAATTTTTTACCCACAAAGTGACGTCAAAAGCCCCAGACTCATGATGTTTGACACGTTTTATCTTCGTAATTTTTTTTTTTGATTTGATAAAATAAAAACACGTATCCAATATTTTTCGATAATCTAACAGACGGTCCCCAGTCCCATTATGACTGTGTGTGAATACTGAGGAATGAATTGGAGTTAGGTTTTGATTGTTTTACATACACTTCCACCACCGTCCGCCCGTCCTTCGACCTAGATAGACTGCCTCGTTTGTTTATTGGTCGGAAACGTGACTGCTGTGCACCAGGTGCTGAGTTCGGTTCCTAGTTTGGGCAGAGTGTTATTAGGTTTATTATCAGGAATTTGTCAATAGCAGCCACGGAGTCTGGATGTGTGCCCAATTGATGATAATAGGCTCGACCCCTATTACACAGGACTTTAACATAACTGGCGAAATGAGGGTACACTAATGGGTAGCTACACCTCTGCCTAATCCCTCGGGGTATACAGGCGTGATGTTATGTTATGTTACACTGTCACTCGCGATATTTTACAAGCGCCATAATCGCGATATATCACATGGCGTTTGTAACAGTGTCGAAATTTCGGGACCTCAGAATGATTGAAAATTACGGAAGATATCCCGTAACTGACAATGTAAGTTTAATTATAAACCGTAAAAGCGTAAAACAGAGTTTGTTTTACGTCAACATCGGCACAGAAATACGGATGGAGAGTTCGATCCTGTTATTCTAAATCCCCATATTTGGCTTTGTCTTACAAATAAACGAAAAAAAAATTTAGTGGGTACAAGGTCAGTAAGTTGCTTGGTAGAGGATAACTGTAAAGTATATTTTGCGTTCAAAGCGAAACTTACATGCTGCAATTTGTTCGGAAGAACAACTTTGAACTATAGTTAAAAACCTACTTTGAGAACTGCGGGGCGAGCACGGGCGTACCCAAGACGTTGGTGACAAGACGTTATAAATTATGTCATGTCTTAGAATTTGTCTTAAATGCTAGCACGGGTACCACATGTGATATAATTTAAGACGCGACTTGTCTTTCTTGTTGCTGACTTCATAGTGTGACCTAGTATATTAAAAAAATAAAAATGTCTATGACCATCTGAATAGGCGACCAAATAAAATAATACGTATAAAAGAGCACAGTTCATACAGTTAAACAACTTTTTAATTTTCTTGGGTACTAATTCATTTTTGACATAACACACGACGTGTACGCGGCACGTCTTTCATTTCCTTTTTTTATTTATTATTTGATAACTTGCTACTAACTAAAAGTTCTGTTTTACTTTTAAAAGTTTGATGTGATTTGTTTTGAAATATATTTGTCAGGCGGAAAATCCGTTGGAACTCCCTGTCTGGCAACTCGAACGGATTAGAGGAGTCCCGAATGTTTCTTCGGAATATTTTCCTACTTTGGACCTCTTGCCTTCGGGCAAGAACATAATTATAATAATTTACTGCCATTTGATGCAGTAGTAAGCAGAAAAATATACTTATATTTTTAATTTACTTTTATCACCACCTCCGAACGAACGTGATATAAACGAGCTTATTCATCTGTCAAAATGTGATATTATTACAAAATGGGTGCGCCCATATTAGCAAATAAGACATAGGAGTCCCAACTAAACGTCAAGAAGTTATATCACATATCAAGAAATTATCTTACGCCGCCGTGCTAGCATTTAAGACAAAACGGTTTTATCGCCCAAACTGTGATAAAATGTGTGACTCATGCCATGTCACTGTAGGCCGTGCTCGCCGGGCTGGGATGAGAAATGCAATGCAGATTATCACACAGCTAAATAATTGAGTTTAACCCCTAAACTTTGCAGCGCCAACTCTAGTAACACATCCACTAAAAGATAACAGCTAAACGTTCAAAACTAAACCAAAACTGTGCACAAACTTCTATTTAACATAAATCTAAAACAATGCGAACTAGAACCACAGTTAAACACAAACAAATAGTACTCTTGGAACAGTAACAGGTCACGTCTAGTGCATAGCCCAGGCATCGAACCTGTGGCCTGGTGGAGCACGTACGACCAAACTTGGTAACGATTACTTGGGATTGGCTGGAAAATTGGAACTTGGTTTACTGGATTGGAAACATTTTGGATGGTGGCTACCTGTTATACTTGCTGCCAGTTAGGATCGCAAAAGTGGTCATTGACCCGCCTACTCGTACATTTATAAAAAATATATTATTATTGTTGTTGTTATTATTATTTTATTATTTTTATTTTTTTTATTAAAATTCTCTCTCTTTGAAATCAAATGAAAAACGATACATGGTTCATTTGTTTTTGTTAGTACGAAGAGATATTTGCGAAAGGGCAATGACCGCTATTGCGATCTGAATTGGCAACAACTATAGTTATGTAACGTGTGATAAGTTTATGCTAAGTTACTCTATTGCTAAGTTATGTTAAGTATTTTGAGGTAGTCTGTCTGGAATAGAGAAAATTTTATGTTTTTTTTTGGGATACATTATTTAAATAAGAAAAAAAGATAATGTATAAGTGAATGTCATTAAAATATCTCCATAAACGAAAAGTTGAGACTTTAAAGTTGAGTTTGCAATGAGGTATAATAACGCCTCTTCTTAAAGCTCCTCTAAAGAAAAGACAAACGTAAAAGATTACATCGCAAAAGAAAAACAAAAATCTAAAATCCCAATAAACGAAACCACCACGTCCTGAGCAAGTTATATAAACAAATTTTACTTTAACATAACACAACTTCAATCTTTATACTTATTCAAAAAACAAGTCAAAGAGCATTACCTCTCCTCTATACCGTAATATTCTGTATATATGCATGTTTATATAATATAGGTACCTGTATATTCATAATATTAGTGTTTATTTTATATGTGTATATATTTGTATGTATGTATGTATATTTTTTTATGTATAGGTAAATATACTTTTATTTATTTATTTATTAAAACTTTATGCACAAGTAATGAAACCGTACAAAGGCGGACTTAATGCCTTGGGCATTTTCTACCAGTCTACTTTTGTTACTAATTTTAATTTAAAAAAATCTGTTTGTCTTTTCTACACACTGTGTCTACTTGTCTATTCCAATTTTCCTCTCGCAGGTCTGCTGGAAGAAATTTCTTTTGAAATAAGCAGTAACTTTGTGCTTTTTTATATTTTTTATCCTTTTTTTGTAATTTGTGTGTACATAAATAAATAAATAAACTCGTTGTAGGCCATGAAAAACGACAAAGTAAGGAAAAAATGCAATGAAAACACATATTTCCTTTGTTCTCTAAAATCATTAAAACCAACCTCAATCAATAAATCCAAGTCGCAATTATATCTAGACCGACTGTCCGCTGGCCTCATTCCCACGTTGCATCGTACGGTGTGTCATTATATTGTTCACATGTAGCCTTCCTTGCGATTTCCTTCGCTAGACCAATTAAATAATAAAACATTTACATACGGAACCTTATATTGTAGCGACGTGTGGCCGGTTCTTATTGACGGCGATTTCTATTGATTGATGGGTGGGCATGTAATTATTTTAAGTGCTTGCGAGTTTCTAGAATTGCTGGGTCGTATGTGTTTTAAATTTATGTACATGGTAACTGAAATAAAAGATACTTATGTTCAAATGCGAAATATTAGGTTGCTTTATTGCTTTGGTATAAAGCATGCACGAATGTCGACTATTATCATCGCTTATAATGAGGAGAACTGCTCGTTGCTCGCAATCGCGAATACTGTTATTAGGGTTTTTCTCAGGGGCTGCGGGATGTTGTAAGAGATACCGCGGCCTTGACATATAGGGCTAAGAAGGAACATGGGTGGTTTTTAGTCAGTAGAAGTCTGACACTCCCTTTCGCTCTGCCCACGACAGGGAGGGGTTATTTGATGATTTCCCACTACCCAAAAAAAAAAGGTTTTTTCTCAGTACTAGCCACGGAGTCTGGATTTGTGCCCGATTGATGGCAATGGGCTCGCTCCTTTTGAATGGGACTTAAACATAATAGGGTATTTCATCAAAAAAATCTAATCAGTCCATGTTAGATTACCGAAAAATATTGAATACGTGTTTTTTGTTTTAAAATTAATCAAAATTGCCGAAAATAAAAACGTGTCCAAGTTGTGACGTTACTTTGTATCGTCTTCATCTTTTGTTTTCGTGAAAAAAGAAAAAACATGCGTCCATTATCGACGGCACGGTTGGCGCAGTTGCTCAAGCAATGGACTGCTACGCTGCGTGTCGAGGGTTTGATTCCCGAACGGAACAAATATTTGTATGACCTGTAGATAGTTGTTCCGGGTCCGGGTATTTGTGTATGTGCGTTTAAATGTTTGTGAACGCTCCCACGTTACAAGAGAAATTCCTAGTGTGGGGCAACGTTTTTTTTATAAACTATTTTTTTTTTGGAAATCTATATGACGACCTAATTCGATTTTTTTGGTGAAATACCCTATTGGCGAAATGTAGGTGTAGGAATGGGTATACCTCTGACTAACCTTTCGGGAATTAAGGCGTGATAGTTTATATGTTACTACACTGAAAGAAATATTTAGCCAAACTACTTCGGCTACTTCAGGAATAATCAAAGTTTGACAAGACTTTATAAAAGTTAACTTGATTTAATAAAAGTGATTTGTCTATATAAGACAAAAGAGCCTATGTTATTTCAAGTTAGGTCATTAGTAAAAATAAATATGACTAGCTCTAAACATACTGAAGTAAACAAACGTAAGTGGTTACAGGCTAATAAACAGTTATGTCCGATTTAGGCATTAACATTCTCATCCTAAAACAAAAGTATTTTTATTGCTTCCAGCAAACGATTTTGTAAGCCCTAGCTAGAAATGTTCCAGGTGCATCTCAGCAATAATTTCCTTATTCTTATGGACCGATTTAAGCCAAAATGTTCCAAACCACACAAACCTAATTTCGAGTTATACGACTCGACACTCGACTCGTCGACTCGTCGACTTCGACTTTAAAGTTTATTGCTGTATTTCTCTGGCTTTGTAATGCTTATCATTGTGTTTTTAATTTTATTTTTTTATCAAAATTTTTGAGGTTGTGGAAATCGGTCCAAATGAACATTGTGTAACAATTAACCTAATTTGTTTTGTGGAGAATGACATAACTGCAGGTTAGCAACATCTAGCCAAAATTTTATACACACGGTGTCTAATTTCGTTTATTACTAAAAGAACATTTCGTTTATCTGTAATGTAACTAATGTAACATGTAACAGAAGAATCGGGGACGCTGCGCCTGCGACCCGCGTCCGTTTTTTTTTCCATTTTATACCAGTTAAAACCTGTTGGCTCGTGTCTTTGCCTTTGCCGCTCTCCAGCAGTGTTGCCGTTTTAGCGACTATATCGCTAGAACTAGGGAGTTTTATGAATGTTTTGGTTTTAGCGAGTTTTTTTTAGGGACTTCTAGCGACATTATAGCACTTCAAAGTGACGTTAAACAATCTTAATTTATATCTAGAAATAAAGTTTCTTTTTTTTTGCTCGTTTTTATAGATAATGGTACGGAACCCTTCATGCGCGAGTCCGACTCGCACTTGGCCGGTTTTTCTTGATCATGTTTGTTCCTAAACCGAATGTTAGAGACTTCTAGCGGATTTTAGGTGAACATTTTTTTCATAATCTAAAAGAGTTTTTAAAATGGGCTAAGGACTTTTAATTTAGTTGAACGGCAACACTGCTCCAGTCTCCACCGGGCTTTTCGCCCCCGATGCGCATGGCATCATAATTGGCTGGCATAGCGTTGGCGCGCATTTAGGGATACTACCGCGATCGGCACGTTGTTATTTCGCTGAAAAAAACTTAATTATAGTGAATTATTGTGTTCAACTCTTCTGCATGTACGTTAAGTACTTAATTCATTCAAAAACTTCAATGGCTAATAATCACTTAATTATTAAGAGGAGAAATACTGTTCTTGAGAGAGAAAACCATTTCGGCTGTGTTGTGATATAATATACATTAATATTTCCTAACGCCGATAGTGGCTGGGCCAGAAGAACGTCCAGACCCGTTGGGCGATTACTTTCGCCAATGGGGTCTTGAAATGTACATCGCTCCATTCAAAGGTAAGTTTATCACATTATTTTATCAATTAACCAGCATCTAAATATAGGTAAATAAAAAGAAAACAGACTGACTGACTCATCAACGTCCAGCCGTTGTAATTTTGCACAGAGGTTACCTTTATATTGTAGACAAGGACTATGGTCCTTCATAGAGGGACGGATTACTCGGTAGTACGTTCCTGTGGGACATTATCCGACATACACGCGGTCGAAGCCAAGCGGGTTATAATCATAACCTACTTAAAACTTGCCAATTTTTTACAGAACACGCTATAGATTTGGAAACGTTACAAATGTTGTCTGAAACGGACATCAAAGAATTGGTACCAGTAATTGGCCACAGGGCCAAGTTAAATACACAGATAAAAATGTTAAGATCTATTACGTCAGAGGAAGCTACAAGTACCAATATGGAAGTGAGTCAATAATATTTTTTTTTTGTATACATAATTGAGAGCATACCAAAGTACAAGTTCGGGTCACTTGATGATTTCCCACCATCAAAAAAAAACAAAAGGTTTAGACCATGTTAGTAAGTAGTAGGATTCTAGGTAGATTGTACACTGTAGCTATGCTCCCATTGTAAAAAATTGACATAAGTTATTATCTCTGTACTGTGTACTTTGTAAGAATACATTATTATTGTATAACTCATTAAGTTATTGTTAATTTTCAGATTGTTGAGGATCCTTTATGCGCAGAACAGTGCAGCAGTGTGACTACGTACATTTTACAGCCGCCGACAGAACTACTCATTGAAGATTTACCTGACAAAGAAGACAATATTACCCCTGACACTTCTTGTGTAAGTTATTGTTTTATTTACTTTTATAAAGGTAAAGGATTTTTTTAGGGTTCTATACTCATAAAGAAACAGTGAACCCCTTCCGCGTCCCACATTCCTTCTACACAACGATGTCATTGTAATCAAGTATATTGTAAGCCCCTAGGATCACTTAGTTTTCTGTCTGTCTGTCTGTCCGTCTGTCAAGATCCTTTGTCTCAGAAACGGGTAGACATACCAAGTTGAAATTAATATCAAATACTAAGGTCTACAGCCCCTTGGAGGTGTTGATATGTCAAGCTTCTAAGTCGTCCGATGCAATAAAAAGATTTGGTCCTTTGTAACATCATTTTCATACAAATATTGATTCAAACAAAACCTATAAGGTACTTCCTGTTGACCTAGATACATAAAATTGGGCAAACAGCAAGGTCTCACAGCACAAGAAAAGGTAGAAATCCAAAAATAGTTAATATGTAGTTATCTTATCACATAATAATATAACAAATAATAACTGACTATATGACAATGTTTTATTTTTAAGAATGTAAAAAATTAATTCTCAATTTCTTTATTTCAGGAGTTGTACAGAATTTTAAATTCAACAAATGATGGTACATCTCTCTTACTAAGACACAAAGACACAGGGTTGTTAAAAAATGCTGATAGGAGAAGGCTTTGCAATGTCATCATTGCTAATGAATTAAAGGATGACCCAGAAAAAAAAATTACCAGTTCAAGACTTTACCAACTGGCTTATGATATACCAAGAATATTTAACAAAGAAAATTCATCAGTATATTTCATTCCATACACAACTATCACCACAAAGCAAAAAATTTCTGCTAAAGGAAAATTATTAGACTGCTATAGGCAACGCAGGCGTGAATTCATTAAATCAGGAGTGATCGCAGAATATTCAAAACGGCGGCCATCAACATCAACCAGTACTTCATGTTCACCTCACCCTGACACCAGCTCTAACATTCAAGATGCTATTGAACAATTGAAAACACTTACCGAGGATGTGGAGGACAAAATCGTATGGCTCCAAAATTGCTGCGATCCTTGGGAAACAGTGGAAACATATTGGAATATCACTGCTAAACAAAGGCTGATAGAATTAACATCAAATGAAACAACAGTTGAAGAGTACCTTCGCAAGTATAAAGCACTCAACCAGCCGGGTGGTGTGTTTTTGGTATGTTATTTTATTACTTATTTAATCTTCCATACTGATTCGGAGAAAAAGTAAATAATATATTGGGCTGTGTGTTGTAGTGTAAGTATAATAATTTGAGTTTGGTTAATTTATTTACTGTTTTCTTTTCAGCTTTTGAAGGATTTTAAAAATCTGTTCCGTACCGTTAAAGGATCACTTAGTTTTCCGTCAGTACTCAACGTATATACAAAAGAGCTGATCACAGTAATTCACTATAATTTAGGTGTTTTCAAAAACGAAACGACAACGTGCCGATCATGAACTTGTTCGTCGACTCCACTTACGAACTTGACTGTACTTAATGAATGCTTGATCGAAAGTTAAATAAATATTTTCAGCATAATATGTTTTAGTATATGTTGAGTTGCACGAAACCAACATTAGTTTAACGGAGACTTTAAATTCATGTCATCCACACACACACACACTGTGTGTCACATTTTGTATCAAAAAGTGACAGCATCAATTTAAAGTCTCTGTTAGGTTTCGTGCAACTCATCATTAGTTATAAGTTAGTTAAGGTTGATTAATGGTTTATAATTCCGTTGTAGGACAGGTTGGGCTGCACTTTTAGGTTTATTCTACCTCTGTATTTGTCATACAGGGTGTATCAGTGTGGTAAAATTGAAGGGTGTGGTACAGAAAGACCATCAAACTGAACTACTTTCTCCATTGGACCAACATAGTTATTGAGAAAAAACAGCTGTCCCGTACAAAACTTCAATACTAAACAACAACAGCCCAAACAATATACAATAACCCAAACGTATGGGATGGCTGATATTTTTTTTCTCCATTAGAATGTTGGCCCCATGCAGAAAATTGTTCAGTTTAGTGGTCTTTACCACACCTTCTGATACACCAAGTATACTTATTGAGTTCATAAGTGAAGTTTACCTACCACATGCACTTATCCTTGGAAATACCTTGTTTCATAAATTATCTTGGTTTTAATGGTTACGGATAAAGTGTATTGGACTTTATTTATAATTATAAAAATACACAATAAAGGTTGTATTAATAAAAAGATACTTGAAAGTATAAGTTCACTTGGTATGACTTCATTTACGAACGTGGCTAATGAACGTCAGTTCGAAAGTTTTTTAGATCTTCATAGTTATAACTAGATCTAACTTTCGGATAAGTTAATTAAAGTTAAAGATAAATGAGGCTGTCTATTTGATTTTTCTATTGAAATTAGTCTTAGTAAGTACCTAATTTTATTTCTGCATATTTTAACCCTTTTCCTGTAACTTTATAATCTATGGGCCACATACCTACGGGATCCATTGGGTGATGGATTTCACGCTGTGGATTCCGCGGGTAATGAGCCCCATTTACTAAAAAACGTGTAATGTGAAATATAATTCCTTAAGGTAGATCCTCTGCGGGTAGCCCGCGAAATTCAATTTGCGTTTTTTTGCAGTTTGCGGGTTAGTGTACGGTTGTATCTTGATCAAAATATGATGCGCGACAATGAGAAATTTAGGTTTTCATTACACTTGACCTAAGTTAGAATCGGTCCAGATTCGTCTAATTACCAAAATCAGACAATCCGGATCGATTCTAACTCAGAGAGATGACTGTATTGATGAATTTTATGAATAAAATTATGTAGTTACTTATTTCTTATTGTCGCATCGCATCATATTGATAAAGAGAAAACCTTACACTGACCTGCAAAGTGCAAAAAACGCAAGAAAATTAGAATTTCGCGGGCTACCACAGCGCATCAAGTTTTAAGTGTTACTACAGGATGACCTGAAATTAGTGGCGGACCCGTTAAGGGGTGATAGTAGGGAGGGATCAATTCCAGTCGATATCATTCTTAGACCTACTGTCCTAAAGTTAACCCATTTCAGGATATTCCTACTTAAAGAGTTTTACAAAAAATACCCTACTTTAAATCTTAAAATAGCTGTAAATCCTAAAAATTGGTCTTTCTGGTACTTTTTTTTTTTTGTTTTGCATCAAAGATATTCTAAGTAAGGAATTATTGCGATATCTTCGTAAATGTCGGTATCTTACGCGAAAATCGTTTAAAGTAGGATTTTTTTTGTAAAATTCTTTAAGTAGGAATATCTTGAAATGGGTTAACTTTAGGACAGTAGGTCTAAGAGTGATATCGACTGGAATTGATGCCTACTGTCACCCCTTAACGGGTCCGCCACTAATTTCAGGTCACCCTGTATAAGTTAATTATCAGTTATAATAATGTCAAATGTTAATTAAGTAGGTAAGTCTAATAAACCTTTTAAAAAGTATTTTTTTCCGTTTTATTCATAAATTATGTACATCTTTTTCAGAAATAATTGCAAATATAAAATCATTACTTATCCTTAATAGGACTCACATACCTGCGGGTTTCACTGGGTCTCATCGTTACTCGTTTTTAAACTAATGTACCTTTAAATCACATTAGTTTAAAAACAGAGTAACGATGAGATCCAGTGGAACCCATAAGTATGTGTTTAGGTATTAACACAATACTTTTGCTATACGTAAACAAAGTATTAACACAAAAGTTTTGCTATACGTAAACAAAGTTTTAACACAAATGTATTGTTATACGTAAACAAAGTTTTAACACAAGTTTTGTTATACTTATACAACGTATCAACAAAAAGTTTTGATATACGTAAACAAAGTTTTAACACAAATGTTTTGATATACGTAAACAAAGTATTAACACAAAAGTTTTGTTACACGTAAACAACGTATTAACACAAAAGTTTTGCTATACGTAAACAAAAGTTTTGCTGATTACAAATGCAAAACTTGAAATATAAGTAACACATTTTTTGACTACTTCTAGTCTAAGTCTTTTACAAATGGAAAACAAACAAATTACCTAAAGCAACATAAATAATTAGTTCTATATAACAAGAAAATCATGTTACATATTATCAAATGGATTGGTTTACATGTAACAAATAATTTATTTAAAGTAACTTATAATTATAGTAAGATGTAGGGAATCATTATGTTTACTTATAACAAATGTAAGGCCAAAAGTAACGTAGACGTTTTCTTATCACGTAGCTAAAACTGCTTTACAATATACAACACAAATAGTTTGCTAGAAAAATAAGCCAACTGGTTTTGGTTACATGTTGCATAAAGTTATGTGGTCACTTTTTTGTGTTACATGTTGACGAAAGTTTGGTTATGTATAAGTAAAAATTTTTTTCAGTGTAGCGGACGTAACGCGGTTTCACCCACGTAGTTCCCGTTTCCGTGGGAATACAGGGATAAAAAGTAGCCTATGTCACCCGGGGATAATGTAGCTTCCCAACGGTAAAAGAATTTTTCAAATCGGTCTTGTAGTTTCGGAGCCTATTAGTTACAAACAAACAAACAAATCTTTTCTCTTTATAATATTAGTGTAGATGAGGAGATAGGTATTAAACACAAGTAACACAAACTTATCTTATGTTAAAATACTCTCTTTTTGGGGTCTTTAGCAGTCGGATAAAAACATACAAACAAACAATTTGATAAGTACCTACAACGTTTTAGTTCCTGTTTACATCATCATCTGCCTAGCCTTTTCCCAACTATATTGGGGTCGGCTTCCAGTCTAACCGGATGCAGCTGAATACCAGTATTTTACATGGAGCGACTGCCTATCTGACCTCCACAACCCAGTTAATACTAGGTAATACGATACCCTTTGGTAAGACTGGATGTCAGACTTTCAGGTCACTGACTACCCGTAACGACTGCCAAAGATCTATATATGGCACCCGGGGCCAACAGCTTAGTTCCTGTTTACATAAAATATATAAATCATATTCAATTTCCTTATCAATCAATTACTCATTCCACATGAAGTAAACAGTTTAAAAATCAGCGAAAAACATAATACCTAAACATAGAACCTTTGTGCTCTTCTATTTTTTTTATATTTTCCTTTTTTTTGTATTTTGAGTGTACATAAATAAATAAATCATTTAAATGTACTGACGAACATCAATTAATCGCTGAAATTGCAATAAAATCCCACGCATCCTTAATATCGCTGTAATAAACACAGAGCGAGTCATGGTCACGTGGCCAGTGAACATTTACATAATACGGCATAATACAGCCATGCTGCACCATTAAATTGACATAATAAATGATTAAATGGTTAGGATTATAGTTTACCAAGTATGGGACAAGCCCGCCACACTATTCCCAAACCACTGTAACTCCTGAAAGCCAGAATCAACAGTGGCGACCACAAGAAAAGCGCCGAGACAATGAAGCTCGACGAAGTCCCAGAGAAACGATTTAACCGTCTTGGATCCCGCAACGAAATTAATCAGAACAGAATAGCAGAGGAGTAGGAAAAAAATTCCACTTCCCTCCATATCAGCAGGAGACAGAACAGAACAAGGCCAATAGGCACACATGGACGTATACAACTGGGATAAGCCCAGTTGCCTAGCACCACGGATATTATTGTCATTAATATTACTGGGTCCTAAGTTGTGTGTGTAGTAATAATGCATATACTTGGTAATCGGTTAATACATAAATATTGCATAGAGAAACGACATCATGTGCCTATCCTTTATTTTTTTTTGGCGGGTGTAAAATCATCGAATAACCCCTTCCGCTCTTGGGCAGAGCGAAAGGGAGTGTCAGACTTCTACTGACTAAAAACCACCCATGTTCCTTCTTCGCCCTCTATGTCGAGGCCGCGATAACCTGTGGACAACCCGCGGCCCCGACGGGCGTCGGCCCTTTCGGGCCCCTCCCATGTTGCTGACATCTCTTTGAGGCGCGCGTGGAACACGAACGCGCCGTCGACACGGCCTGTTTTCGTCGTAAGACGGACGGACGGCGAGTTCATCATGTGCCTATCCTCTTCTCAACTACGAGTATATTGGGACCGGCTTCAATCTAACCACATAGGTACAGCTGAACAGCAATATTTTACATGGAGCGCCTGCCTATCTGACCACCACTACCCAGTTCATCATCATACTCATCATCAACCTACAATGTTCCCTTTGAACGGACTCAGGCGTCCTCTCCAGAAAAGGGATGGGCTATAAAACCAGAGACAGACGTCTTCGAATTTTTGGTTCTAAGACATGGCCGGTTTCCTCACGATGTTTTCCTTGACAGTTATTGAGAGCAGTGATTATGAAATTAATAACACAAAGTCAGACTTTTAAAGACCACCTAACTACCTCAAACTACAGTCAAATATCTACATATGACAGCTGTGACTGACGTTTTAACATAGTTTACGAGACACGGAAGAAACTCACGTTTAGTAATCAATGGTCACCCATCCACGAATCGACCTAGGCAAGCGCGGCTTAACCTTTGGAAAACTCAAAATCAGGTTGTAATCAATCTTTGATAATGTAAATATCAAATCAAGTGGCACCCCCGCGATAATAAACCACCCCTGACACGGGGCAAAAACAATAGGGCCGTGAAAAGGTCACCGTTAAAATAGACCAGCCTAAAATGATCAAAGCTGACATATTGGTGCGACAGTGATCAACACAGGTCAAAGGTATTAAGGTATTAGCGATGCATGTGTGGTCCTTTGTGATAGATATGTTATTGATTAATGTATGCGTATATTTTAATTTATAGACAAATAATCATTGTTTAAAGGCGTGTTTGGATCAGATTTCTAATCGCCAAAATAATCAAGTTTTGTACAAAATTTCTTTCTATTAAACCACTAAAAGAAATGAATCTAAAATCTGCCTCATTGGTCTAGTAGTCGCAAGCACGACTGCTATGCATGAGGTTCTGAGTTAGAATTGGGGCCGGGCAAAGTAATATAAGATTTTGTCGTCAGAAATTTCTCCGTAGCAGCCACGGAGTCGTGACGAAGTCCATGTCCGGTTGATGACAGTACACTCGCACCTTATTACATAAGACTTAAACATAACTGACGAATTGAGGGTGTGCTACCTAACCTTTTGGTGGTTATAATATTTAAAATCTTAATTTGAAAAAGGAACTTTTGGAATTGCCGCTCAGCGGACGGGCCTGCGGTGCGGCATAGAAATAGCGACTGTCGCGACCCCGTGCCCTTTTTGAAGAGTGGCTAGAGAGGCGCCACGGCGCCCTCACCTTCCGTCTGACGCAGGTAATCACCGGTAAGCCATGGTCGTAGACAGCCGCCGCCGCGGGAGGTACTCCGGGCGTCGGGGGGCACGTGATGGCTTCCGGCCAACGTTGACGCGGGCCTGTGGACGGTGAGTGATGGGCTAGCTCGCCGTCCGTCCGTCTTACGACGACGACAGGCCGTGTCGACGGCGCGTTCGTGTTCCACGCGCGCCTCAAAGAGATGTCAGCAACATGGGAGGGGCCCGCAAGGGCCGGCGCCCGTCGGGGCTGCGGGTTGTTCACAAGTTACCGCGGCCTCGACATATAGGGCGAAGAAGGAACATCAGGAAATTAAGAAAATAGTTATTGTGTAAATGGGTAGATACTCAATATTCCTGACTATAATCATTTGAGTAGGCTTAATTAAACTTCGGAATGACTTAATCTAAGATGCTATAATATCTAGTGATTACAGTTTCCCGTTACAAGCCGAGAAGAGAACGCTATCCATTTTCTTGCCTCTTGAACTAATCTTTTAGTCCAGGAGCTTATCTCAACTTTTTCATTTTAAGGCAAACTAGCTTGGAGTGAAAATGAAGTAGTTTTTTAAGTCCACTGAAGAGATTATACAGCTTTTCACACTAGAAATAAGCTTTGATGCTTAATTTTAGAACTTAAATGAACTTAGAATTCTTCGTTGAATCAGCTAAATTAATCGACGACTAAAATAATTACTCAGGACATTATTTACGCCAATAATATTTCACCGAAGTGTAACAAAATTTAGATTAAGTTAGTTAATAAACAGTTTATTTTAAAGTTATATAAACCCGTGTTTACGAGCTTTGCACTTTATCGAAAGTAATTTATCAAAGAGATTTGATCCAGTTTTGCTACAAAAACTCCAGACTATTTGGCGTCGCGGTATCATTTTGAAAGTTTGAAATTAAAGTCGGTATGGAATATGAAGTTTTTAACAAAGAATGTTGCGAACAAAGAAGATTGTAAGTAGTTGAAACAAAGGGGCGACAAAAGAACGATAGGCAAATTATGTTAGTTTTTGTCCGAAACTATAAAAACATTGTTTTATGAATAGTTTGAAATTTGTTTTCAACGTAATATTTGTTTCATAGAATGTATTTTAAAGAGTATTCCACACAAATATAAAATTTTGCTCTCATTAAAACTCTGTACCGCATTCAATCCGAAATATTTACTTGTCAGAAAAGCCGACCCGAAGCATACATACTACAAATAAATGTATGTTCTAAAGGCTCTGACGCATTTCATTTTTTTTCATACTTCTGTCTCTATATTCACCATCTCATCCAACACCTTATTTCTACCCATGCATAATATCATCCTTCACACAGTCCCCCCATAGCTTTTTGGTCTTCCTGTACTCTAATAGCTATCAAGCAATTAAAATGCACAGCCAAAAGTCGTAATTCTTAGCCCATCCAAAGTTAAAGACCACCCATTACGCCCAGAGTACATTAAAAACACAAACGCATACCAAAGTCAGTGATTTAAATAAAATCGTGACGAAAATCCATTAATTACGAATCTTAGTCGTAACGTTACACTACGGTGTGATAGAATGACAAAATCCTTAGATTACTGTTTTATAATAAAGATAAATTGGTAGTGCGTAGAGATTTATTACAGTTTTATCTAAATATTTAAATTGCCTGTAACTAATCGTAAAGGATTATTTAAATGCCTGAGTGGTTTTCATTTAACGGTACCTATTATGAATTTATGGAACTAGGACAGAAATTAATTGTATTTGTTTATAGTTTATTTTTGCCCGAATTAACACAAAGTATAAACTTTAAGGTATTTGATTTGGCTACTATTAAGGAATCTACTAAGTGGTATTCCTCACTTTATCAAATACTAGCGAACGTCACGCGGTTTCACTCGCGTAGTTCCCGTTCCCGTGGGAATACAGGGATAAAAAGTAGCCTATGTCACCCGGAGATAGTGTAGCTTCCCAACGGTGAAATAATTTTTCAAATCGGTCCAGTGGTTTCGGAGCCTATTCGTTACAAACAAACAAATCTTTCCTCTTTATAATATTAGTGTAGATTGAAAGGAAACGAGCACTTAGGTATCACCAGTAGGTAAGTGAGACATAGCAACCCGCACTGGGCCCGCGTGGTGGATTATAGGCCATCCCTCTCCTAGAGAGGAGGCCTGAGTCCCTGCAGTGGGAACATTATAGGCTGATCATGATGATGATGTGAGATGAGATGAGATCTTCTTTATCGTCCGGTTAGTACCTAACCAGGTACCGGATTTTTTTTTATACCTAGCGCCCACGGGCCTCTGACTTGGCATTAGGTACATGCTTCCGAGATAGAAAAAAACACACAGATACAGGAGAAATTCCTAGTGTGGGGTGTTCGCAATATGACAGATGCGGAAAATGTCAGATTTGAGTGTTACGAGTGTCAAAAAAGGTCTCTCTTGAATTTGACCCCGAGTTCCATGTCGAGTGAGACATGATCTGATCAGAAGCATTGCATGATTCTAATAATTCTTTTGAAATATAGTATGCAAGCTTTTGCCTTGTACATCAACTCCCAACCAACAACCGTAACCACCTCTACAGTATACACGTTATTAATTTCAATCTAATCAATATCTGTCTACCCCATAATCACACGGTAACCATAGCCAAGTTAATCACAGTAACTGCACTATACTTTCACCGGACCACAGAATAGATAAGTTCAGAATGCTAAAGGTATTTTCAAGTTTATTGACCAGGATCCAATTAATGACAACAGAATCACCCTTTTTTACATAGAACGCAACTTACGACATCTGGGTATCTTCGCCAGGTAACCTGCCTTCTCATTCAGAAAACACAGGCATGATATTAGGTTATTTTTTTAAAATTATTTATCACTAAATATAGCACCATTACAGACAGATTCATCCAATCCAAGATGAAGATAAGATAAGACACAAGAAAATATTTTAAGCACGTTTAGTTTTAGTAAACCGTTCCCATATTTACAGACATCGATCCATGAGTGCTTTTACTTGCTGTAGGTGAAGCATGTTTGAGAGCGTACGTTATCGCTCATTACATTAAGTAGCCCTTCTGGTCCTATCTACTCCATGCCCAGAGTCCGGTCTAGCTACTTTTAAACTTCTAAGAAGTGCGTAAAAGCGGCGCTCGCGCATGCAAGCAAATTGCTTTGAACCCGCGTTTCACTTATGAAGGGATTTGTATTAATGATCAGACGTGGGAAGGGATATCGATGTAATTAAATTACGATTTAGTTATAAATAGTTTGATTATAAATACGATTAGTTGGAGATAATCCTGGTTAATTAACAGAGATTTCTTAGTGTGAGTGTTGTGGTAGGTAACGAAACAAACATTGATACATAACATCACATTTTAACGATTGTCTGACAGTTTGAGTACTAGAAGCGACCCACCCAAATGTCCTTTCTTTGGTATTGTTCGTCGTGAAGTTGAGCTCCTTGATTTAAAAGTCGAGCTCCACGATAACTGATAAATGCTTGCACTGACTGGACGGGTCCACTCAAATCTGTGTGGTGCTTTCTTCAAAAGACCATCTCAGACATTAATCTGCAAAGTCTTCATGTGTGCATTATACTAAGATTATGTCTGAACCTTAAACTTATTGTTAACCCAAACGATTTTAAAAGATAAAAAGAGTAACCTTTGGAGTTTCTTGCCGGATCTTATCCTTAGGAATCGACCAGTGCACCGAACCGTGCCCATTTTTACCGACGTTTTTTAAGTGCCCATGTAGGCCTATGTAGAATAAAAATATATATTTTTTTTTATCACGCCTGTAATCCCTAAAGGGTTAAATGTGTAACTACCCATATTTCGCCAGTTATATTTAAATCCCTTGTAATAGGGGGTGACCTTATCGCCATCAACCGGGCACAAATCCAAACTCCGTGACTGCTACTGAGAAGTTCCGGATGGGAAAACTCAATAACACTTTGCCCGACCCGGAGTCGAACCCAAGAACGCAGGTCAATACTCAAGAGACCTCTCAACCAACGAGGATTGTTCAGAGAGCAAGAGAACTCGAGAGATTCTCATAGATGTGGCGACAGCGACATCTATCGCAACAGATGCGAACTAACATTGGCAAAGCCTGCATCGCGCTATCAAAGTTAACCGTGACATTAGCCTATATAGAAAATTCAGACATAGATAATGTTGGGCAGTTAGCCCACCAGACACAACACCCGTCTGGTCGGAGGATCCTCCCTTTCTATGGGGGATGAGGAACTTAACACCCTGTTCCTCATACCCCCCAAATAGATATAAGCGTATGTTCAGTTCCAGACTTCTATTTCTGTCTATTTCAAAAGGTCTTTTACTCAAATCGACGTCTATTTTTACCTGTCTATATTAAGCCTCCCCACAAATCCTGCATTTATAATAAAGGCCACAATAGTTTCATATTTCCACAATGCATGCCTCAAACACAGCCGTCTCTAATCTAATATAAATGAAACGGCAAAACTATAAGTGCATTAGACGTTTGTGGTTCGTCTATGTGTGTGTATGTGAGTAGGGTTGGCAGCCTAAGAATAATTGTATGAAAGTGAACGGGGTTTTTTTCACCAATAAACATAAACGGGAGAACAATATCTAAAGCTAAAGCTGTCAAAATCACATGGAGATGATGACGCCGAAGGCTCTTGAACGCAGCTTAATTAAACTGATTCGTTACTTTAATTTATGAAATTCGCTCTAAAGAGAATACGGGACGAGATTAAGTATCATAAAAAAACTTAAAGATGACGACAGCTTCAATGACAAATGAACATCAGTGCCACTTTTGCTAATTTTAACACCATTATACTCATCGAGATAGCAATGGCCAGTTCACTCTCGCAAGCAAAATACGATTTTTAGTGACTTTAATGTCGCGGAAGTAAGAGACTGGTTGAGAAAATTAACCAGAGCCTTTGTTAAACAAGGCGCATCCGGCAATATGCACCCGTATTTTATGAAAATATAATTGAAGTTCCTCAACGATCCTCTGCTGTTCTTCATCGCTATGCTACATAATTACTGAGGAGCATTACGTTCATCATCCTCCCAAAATGTCATCGCTGCCAACCCTACAAGTCTGTAAATAATTTAAACGCTCGAGGTTGTCGCGGCATGATTTCTTAGGTCCTACTCAAGGTTTCGGCCGATGCGACTTTTTTCATACAAACGCGAAGGCATTACTTGTTTCTTTCGCGTGCCAGTGGCTGGCAGAATGCTCTAAACCACATTTTTTATTAGTTCTCGAGACTAAGGCCGGACTCCACCAAAGCGGAGACGAGCGAAGATGTTGGGAGCGGAGAGTAGATGTATAAAATCTAGGGTGTATCCACCGAAGGTCTGTGACGATGTGCAAAGGCGGCACTTCGCTCACAGCATGCCACTGACGTCTCTTCTCGTCTCCGCTGACCTAAACAATAGGTATGTTTCCCGACAAAACAAAGTATGTTTCTGTTTAGAAAAATAAATCAAAATTGACAAAAGATCATAAGTGGGGGCTTTCGACGTCACTACGTGGTAAAAATGCAATGCGATGTGACGTCACACGAGTTTTCGAAGCACTGTATCGTCTTCACTTTTTTTTATATCAAAAAAGAAAAAATACGTGTCGAATATTTTTTGCAAATCATATCTGGCGGACTAATTCGATTTTTTTTTGTCGACTCTATTGCGAGACATCTCTGCTCAACCATTTCCACTAAAGCTAAGCGGAGATGAGAAGTATTAAGCAACAAAATTCTATTGATGGTTAACAGCACATTTCCTGCGGTGGAGACCAGACTTTGCTGTCGCAATCCGCGCATGGCTTGCCCATGTAACTCGTGGGCAAGCACTAAAGCCTGTGAATAATTTAGACGCACAATAAGGTTGTCGCCGTATAATTTCTTATGGACAACACGATCGACTTAGTCATTCTTGGAAATGCCCGATTTCTGTGGCATATTTCAAGTGACATGCACGATGGATAATGATAGGTTTGCGATATACTTAAACGGTGTATTTGGAATGTTGTCGATAAAGTGCTAACTGCGTTTGTGAGATACATGTTTGATGAGGAATCTGCATGTAGGTGGGGTTTTTTGAGTGACTTTTAAGTGCTTGACTGGAATAAAAATCGAATAAATAAGTTAGTAATCATTTAGTTGATGAAATATGTTTACAGGGCGGTAGGAAAACGAGCCTAGAATGTTTTTAATGCAGGCCAAAGTTTCCTTAGGCCTCCTCTCTGTGTGAAGGGATGGGCCATCCTCCACGCGGGCCCTATGCGGGTTAGTTATTAATGACATGTCTTCGAATTTCTGGTTAAAGTAGATCTATTCCATTATTCCGGAAAAAATTGTACGCCTGGTTAGCCAATAAATGTTTCTACACGACCCAGGAATACCTTAGTTATAAGAATAGAAAATTAGTGTAGCGCCTTACTATGTTCTTATCAGTGCAATAATAACTAGTTAAGCCAGTATGTGCTTCCAAAATGTAATGTGTACTTACCTACCTCTGTAGTTTTAAGTTTTGCATACCAGAAATGGTTAATATGAGTATCTTTACTGTAGTATTATGTAATGCACTATGTACCATCTTTTTACCCATATTATGCGAATAAATTATTTAATTTGATTTGATTTGATTTGTCAGTTTCCTCCCGAAGTTTTCTATCATCGTTTAAGAGCACAGGGGCCTAAAATTGTTTTAGCAGAATTTTAATAGGATAGTAATATGACTGACGTTAAAGTTTTTAAAATGGTCACATAGGCAATTGATACTTATCATGAATTGTCACTTTGTGCCCATAATACGAATTGTAACGTTTTTCGTTTTATTGAAGATTCTGCTAAATCGGCCATTTTCGGTCCCCAGAACTGATGATTTAAATTTGAAAAAATAAATGCCTGCTTGGGTTTGAACCTACATGTCTGGCTGTAACTACTGTCTTCTGGGTGGTAACCCAATACCTACCTTAAGGAATTTTGAGTGCGCTATCAGATGTTATCAATCGAGAAGATATTATCTTAGAATGTTAATTAATGTTTATGTAATTAATTTTCGAGTGCCTCTTGAGATTGTGTGGCGCCTGGCGCCATACTTGATATTGAGATTAAGTACCATGTTACATAGTTCCCATGTATGAACGTTACATATTAAATACTGTAATAATTACACACTATGTTTCACTAAGTTCTTCTCAGTGTTCCGAGTTTTGAGGTTCTTGGGTTCTTATGAGTAATGACGATCGCGACATATTATTAAAGGACTCGTTCCTGACTGATTGGCCAGAAGTTGGATAAGAATAGAACTCAAACTCAGCTCAACTCAAAAAAACTACATAAAACAAAGCAAGGCATAATAACTTGTGAAAGTACTGTAGTTGCCCATTCCCTAGCGTAGATCTCTATGGAGAAGAAAGGGCAAGAAACTCTATGGACATGGCCCTCCATTGCCCTAAAATAATATAAATTATGTTTATTTTGCAAATAGGTATTTACAAACACTTTTACAAGTCACTTTTTAAAACTAGGGGTGGTGTTTTGTACCAGAGTACCTACTCTGAGAAGAAACTCAGAGGTCATAGTCGTTGGGCTGCGGGATGTTGTAAGAAAACCGCGGCCTTGACATAAAGCGCTAAGAAGGAACATGGGTGGTTTTTAGTCAGTAGAAATCTGACACTCCCTTTCGCTCTGCTCAATGCGATGAGGGGTTAATGGACCTATTTTCGTGCACTTTAAAAACCTAATGTTTTAATAACACAAAACAAAGCATTAACAACAAACCGAGTAATGAATAGGGAACAAAATATCAACAAAAGATAATGACAAGCCAACAAACACAATATCAAAGGAAATTCATAAAAGCTTAATAAAATGATAGCTGCCGCTTCAAATCATAACATAATTAATTTAATTAAAATGACAAAGTTTCAAACAAAGGAAACGCAGAAGCATTTAAAATATCAAAAGTCGGAGTCGCAGCATGCAATCGGTGCGATTAAACGCTATTTGTGGTCTCATAGTTAATGCAAGTTAATCGGTCGGTCGTTCGTCGCAAATTGTAGGTCGTGTGTGAAGCACCGCGTGTCCTACCTACCCCTATCGAAAGGGATGTAGGGTTGCTACGAAACTTTTAACAGAACTATACCTACTTTTGTCGTGTAATGCGACATTGTGTAGCGTGAGTAACTTTTCAGCAGTTCTTTTTGCGTGAATATTTAATTTTGTTGGCATGTTTTTTGGAAGGTAGTAATAGGTAATCTAATTAGCCCGTCACATAGATTTCCAAAAAATATTGGACACGTATTTTTTCTTTTTTCACGTAAACAAACAATGAAGCCTACAGTGGTTTGAAAACTCGTGTGACGTCATTTTCCAAGACATTAGTATGACATTCTTTACCGGTGAGTGACGTCACAACCCCCACTCAAATCTTTGACGCTTTGTATCTTCGTCAATTTCTATTGATTTAATAAAACAAAAAAAAACGTATCCAATATTTTTCGATAATCTAACAGACGGACTAATTAGAATAATTTTTTTTAAGTCAGTAAACATCACTATTATAAGCACCACATTTTGACAGTGGTGTTTGTCTCGTGTAATTAGGAGTTAGCCCATTGCCATCAATCGAGTTCAGATAAGACAGTCACTGAGAAATTAATCATCATCATCTGTAGTATTGCTGGATGCAGCTGAATACCAGTATTTTACATGGAGCGACTGCCTATCTGACCTCCACAACGGAGTTAGTATCTGATAATACCCCGTCGGGGCCGCGGGTTGTACACTAGTTATCGCGGCCTCGACATAGAGGGCTAAGAAGGAACATGGGTGGTTTTTAGTCAGTAGAAGTCTGACACTCCCTTTCGCTCTGCGCAAGAGCGGGAGGGGCTATTCGATGATTTTCCACCCGCCAAAAAAAAAAAAAGTATCTGATAATACGAGAGCAGCGGTGGCCATTACTTTGTGTAATTTATTTCATCACCGCTGCTCTCAAAACGGTGAAGGAAAATATCGTGAGGAAACCGGCATGTCTTAGAACAAAAAAAATCGAAGACATGTGACATCTACCAATCCGCACTGGGCCCGCGTGGTAGATTATAGCCCATTCCCTCTCAAAGAGAGGAGGCCTGTGTCCCAGCAGTGGGAAAATTAATAGGCTGTTGATGATGATGAATACGATAGCCGTTGGTAATAATAAGGTAAGTAAGGTTATCATTAAACACTGCTCTTGGGGTCTGACCCAGGGCTTATAATGTTCAGTAGTCCTTGCCACTATTAGTGACTACTGGTCAAGCGAACAGATCAACGATACAAGCAATATTTTATTCAGAAATACCTACAAAATACTTGTGCTATTAAAATGGAATATTCTCAAGTAACTCGATATCCTTCATTAAGTCTCCCGCAGGTATACAGTTACGCCGTACACTGAATGCGCTTCGTAAATTTGATACTTGATAGACAAACAAAAGCCGTCAATGTCCGAACGTCAAGCCTTTGTATTGGAAGCAAAATACAAAATTACAAATATTTTCTTGCAGCAAAGGCGTGAAAGGGGCAGGTATTAACGTCAGGGAAGATTATCAAGGCGTAATGAGATTTTTGACACTGACTTTGTTTGTGAGACAGGGACCCTAAGTGGGTGTTATTAACGACTCATTCATCAATATCAAGCATTTTACCCAAGCGTCACCACTGTGACCGGTCCTGTCCTTATTCAACCGAATCCGAACCATTACAAGGTCATCAATTCTCCCTGTGGGGCTGTGGGTTTTTCGAAAGAGATACCGCGGCCTCGGCACAAGGGCTAAGAAGGAACATGGGTGGAATTTTTAGTCACTAGAAGTCTGACACTCCCTTTTGCTCTGCCGAGAGCGGGAGGGGTTATTTGATGATTTCCGACCCCCCAAAAACAAGGTCATCAGATAGATTTCCAAAAAATATTGGATACGTGTTTTTTCTTTTTTCACATAAACAAGAAATTAAGACGATACAGTGCTTCGAAAACTCGTGAACTCTTTAAAAACTTCACATGTTAGTACATTTTTTACCTACAAATGACGTCACAACCCCCCACTCACGATCTTTGACGCGTCTTATCTTCGTACATTTATATTAATTTGATAAAACCAAAAAACACGTATCCAATATTTTTCGATAATCTAACTGACGGACTAAATATAATCATACTTTTTGACTCAATCCGATAGGGATTCTCCTTATGGGAGGCCTTACGACGTCTAGTTTCCTATTCCCGTACCTCATCACCACCATCCACAGTTCCATTTTACCCACTGCTGGGCATTCCAAGCTCTACGATATTATGCCAACCTAATCCCGTACCTACGTGGTCTTTATTCCAGAACATTTCAACCCCATCAACCATTCGTTGCCCTTTTTCCGTTCCGACTGAGCTTATAAACAATAAAAACAAAAACGAAAATCTTCCAGAAAAAAAAACCGAACATTAAGAAAATATAATTCGAAAAACTAGTTCCAACACTAATGTGAAAATCGTGTGTAACCACAAGAATAATGAACCGAATAAACAGCAATAAATATTAATCAGTGAAAAAGCTTTGCCAAAACAAATCATAGTAGCAAAACTAAAAAAAAACTGCATCGTTCTGGAACTCGATAAATCAAAGGGGTATTTAAATTATGCAAGCCTGAAGCTAGGGTAGTATGAACACGATACAAAAATTACTATTGGAACTACACTTATGAAATATGCGAGACTTTTGTTCGAAAAGAGTTGTATGTGTGAAACTTGAAATGTGGGTAAAAAAGTGCATTATTAAATTTTATATTATTATTATATTATAATAGGGGATCGGACAAAAAAAACTAACTCGTCAGATAGATCTCCAAAAAATATTGGAGACGTATTTTTTCTTTTTTCACATAAACAAAAATTGAAGCCAATACAGTGCTTCGAAAACTCGTTAACTCTTCGAAAACGTTATATGATAGTACATTTTTTAACTACAAATGACGTCAAAACCACATCTTATCTTCGTCAATTTTGATTTTGATAAAACAAAAAACACGTATCCAATATTTTTCGATAATCTAACTGACGGAGTAATTAGAATCATTGTTTTTTTAGGGTTCCGTACCTCAAAAGGAAAAAACGGAACCCTTATAGGATCACTCGTGTGTCTGTCTGTCTGTCTGTCCGTCTGTCACAGCCAATTTGCTCCGAATCTAATGGACCGATTAAGTTGGAATTTGGTATACATATGGATTTTTGTGACCCAAACATGTACGGCTAAAGTAAATAAATGAATTTTGAATATGGGGGTCGCTTTTACGGGGCAAATAAGAAAATTAAAAAAAAAGTTTTGCAAACTGTACCATGTGACACATCAAATGAAAGGGCTTACTATGAGGGTCTCAAATATTTTTTTTTAATAATTTTATTTTGATTCAGTCCGATCCCCTATTATAGCTAGCCTATAATGTACCACTGCTAAGCAAAGGCCTCACTCCATTCCTTCCAACGAACGGTCACAATAGGGTTTCACTAAAAAAAATGTAATTAGTCCGTCTGTTAAATTATCGGAAAAAATTGGAGATGTTTTTTGTTTAATAAAATTAATAACAATTGACGAAAACAAAACGTGTCAAAGATCATGAGTGGGGGCATTTGTGGGTTAAAAAAGTACTAACCTTGTGACGTCACACGACTTGATATGACTTTTCGAAGCACTGTATCGTCTTCATTTATATTTACGTGAAAAAAGAAAAAACATAAAAACCCGACTGCGGCAAAGCCCAAAAAGAGGGTTATTTGAAAATCGATCTAACGGACTAATTAAGGTTTTTTTTTGGTGAAATAACCTATTCGGTGCAACGTCTCGCCAATTCAAATTTTATTTACTAACTAGCTGTTGCCAGCGGCTTCACCCGCTACAACTCGTAAATTATCCCAAGGGAAGATAAAATCGGGTTAAAAACTATCCTATGTGTTAATCCAGGGTATAACCTACCTACATACCAAATTTCAACCAAATCGGTCCAGCCGTTTATGCGTGAAAGAGTAACAAACATCCACACATCCATTCTCACAAACTTTCACATTTATAATATTAGAAGGATTTTTTATTTGTTAGTCCCAGATCCAGTGCGGATTGGTAGATAACACAAGTCTTCAAATTTTTGATTCTAGGACATGCCAGTTTCCTCACGATGTTTTCCTTCACCGTTTTTGAGAGCAGTAATCACACTTCACACTATATATAATATTATAAAGGCGAAAGTTTGTGAGTGTGTATGTTTGTTACTTCTTCACGCAAAAGCTACTGAACGAATTTAGGTAAAATTTGATATACAGAGAGTTTATAACCTGGATTAACACATAGGATAGTTTATATCCCGATTTTATCTTCCCGTGGGATAATTTTCGAGTTGTAGCGGGTGAAGCCGCTGGCAACTGCTAGTGTTGAAATAAATTACACAAAGGAATGTGCCTCGAACCCACGACGTAAGTTGGGGCCGCCACCACTGGGCCACCGCTGCTCTCTCGTGCTTATACGTGGGTGAAATATATTAATTGGGGGTAAGATATACCTATGCGTACCAGTGATGAAATAGTTTAAAACGAGTATTTTAAGTCTTCGGTTTTATAATTACATTAATCAATAACATGTTGTTCGTAAGATTTGATTAATTTTGATTTCATTTACGTGGTAATTTAATTTGTTGTGGAGGTGGGTTTGATTGATTAAATTGTGTCGGTGGTAGGCAATATCATGAAAACATTATTGTTACACGTATATTGATGACTTTTTAATTTAAAGATTCTATATTTTGGGGCTTAAATTATATCACAAGGCATTTATCCACTCAGCATGATAATCTTAACGACTTTCAAGCGCTGAAGGTTGCTTGAAAGTCGGTGCTTGTTACTCATTATTGTTGACACTGACAGTTTTGACAGCTGTCAAACGACGTTTAAATATGCCGTTCGTGTTCCGTTTCATCAGTGACTTGCCCTCAATGCGTAAAGCCAAAATATCGACATGTAGTTACAGAAACATTATGTATGAAGTTTCAATGTTTTTCACGAGTTCATGCAAGCAGGCCTAACACACGAACTAATAAAGTTGCACAAGTCCGAAACGCCCACATATAAGTGTCGGCTGGGCCTAAAAAAAATAGGCTAATAAAAAAAAATGGTTCGCGTGCCATATAACACATTACGCCTGTAATCCCCAAAGGGGTTAGGCAGGGGTGTTACCTTATAGAACACGCATTTCGCCAGTTATGTTTTAATGTAATAGGGAGCGAGCCTAATGCCAACAATCGGGCACAAATCCAGACTCTGCTGCTGAGAAATCGTTGAAGAAAAACCCAAGAACACTTTGTCCGTCTCGGGAATCGCACTCAGGAGTTCATGCTCGCAGCGACCATTAACCAGCGGGGCATACGACGAAGTTCGCGTGCCATCACTTAATAAATACATTTGTGTGAATAATGTAACATACATTACTGGCGTTTTTCAGCGTTTAATCAAATCGCTCGCGGCGTGTGCTCATGCATAATTGTAAAACGCGATACCGACATCAGGTGGCTTACCATCCCGTCGGGGCTGCCGGTTATTCGAAATAGATACCGCGGCCTCAACACAAAGGGCTAAGAAGGGTTTTTTGTCAGTAGAAGTCTGACACTCCCTACTGCTCTGCCCAGAGCGGGAGGAGTCTTTTGATGATAAAATGAAAAGGGTGGCCTACCATGACGTCTTAAAGCAGGATTGTTTAAATCTTAAGCCAGTGTGGGAAAGCGACAGAGGTATTCAGGTTGTCTAGTGCCATCTCTGTTCCACACGACGACTTCATGGTAACCCCACAGTTCACAACTACTGCGCTCTAGTTGTTTCTGCAACGTTTTCGTTGAACCGTGTTTCGGCAAGCTTTATGGTTCGGAAAAATTGTTGTTTATTCGTTTTGTGTGTTTTTTAACAGGTGGTAATGGACGGGTTAATGATGAGAGGAGTTTTAGTAAGGGTTTTTGACGGAGTTGTTGTATGGTTTTAAACATACATGCATAGACTCATGCCTTTTTTATAGGCGGGTAGGCAGAAACCACTTTTTAGTATAGCAAATCAGTATATAAGTACGTGCCTTGCTACGTAAGCGCAAATATGACAGGGGGATTACGGCAGTCACAAAATGGCGTTCAAAAACAAAAAAATATACATCGACATCAGAGGGAAAACGTCTGATGAGGCTGGCACAGAACCATGAAGCTTGGCATAAGAAAATAGAAGCGTATACTCAGCAGTGGTGGAATTAAATGTTTGTTTTTTATTCAATAGGGATGTTTACTGACATAAAAAATATGATTCTAATTAGTCCGTCTGTTAGATTATCGAAAAATATTGGATACGTATTTTTTGTTTTATAAAATCAATAAAAAATTACGAAGATAAAACGCATCAAAGATTTGAGTGGGGGGTTGTGACGTTACTGACCGATATAGAATATCATACTAATGTCTCTGAAAATAACGTTACACGAGTTTTAAAAGCACTGTATCGTCTTTATTGTTTGTTTACGTGAAAAAATAAAAAAACGTTTTCAAATATTTTAAAGAAATCCAAATCTGGACTAATAAGTTTTTTTTTTGTTATCTACCCTATTCTTTTGCTTAGTTTATGTTCATACACGCACAACGGTTGCGAATATTACGCACCTATTTGCAATTAATTACAATTTCAAATAAAACACAAGAAAATACCTACAAACGCCACGCGACACGCGACCGATCAACACGAAAAGAAATTTAAAAAAACACCCTTCCTTCCGTTTCATTTACGCATCCGATTTAATTGGTAGGACAAGAGTCCGTAATCAAGCATAGTACTGAAACTGACGTACAAATAATGAGCTCGGGTTTTGAGCGCCATACCATAAAACCGGGTTTTATTACGAATTTTACGAGTTTATTTGAAGAGCAAGTGCGGGGTAAGGGGAGGCGCGCGCGCCGCGCTTAAGTGATTAAAATCGCGACGGGTGCACGGGAACAAAGATGGCGTAATGTTCGGATGAATTTAAATGGAGGAGTGAAACAAAAGAGAACGCCGTGTCTTGTTGGGGCGAGGTCTGGAGTGATACTGTCTGCGAGCTGTACTTGCACCTAAGTGCGACTAATAGCTGTACTGGCCACTGTTGCACGTTTTGTTTTTAGCTGACGAAGATTTGAATTAGGAATATCGTTTGAACAGAGTTTCGATGTACAAATTGAAGGTGACGTTTTCTTTTGTTTGTAGAAGGATTCCATTTTTGTTTTTTGTAATAAAGTTGAACTTGAATTCTCTAAAAAGAGAACTAACTGCTAGACACTACATCAACCAATATTACGTATCTACGATACGTATTTCATATCTTAGGCTTAAGATACGACCCGTCGGGGCTGCGGGTTGTTCACAAGTTACCGCGGCTTCGACATATAGGGCTCAGAAGGAACATGGGTGGTTTTTAGTCAGTAGGAGACTGACACTCCCTTTCGCTCTGCCCAAGAGCGGGAGGGCTTATTTGATGATTTTCCAAACGCCAAAAAAACAAAAAAAAAGGCTTAAGATACGAAAGAGAGGTTGACCTCCTGGCTACGCGAACAATACCTTTCAACTTACACTTGTAATAACCAACTGGTTGGTGTTACGCTTTTAAGCCACCTGTAAAACGTCAAACTTGGCAATCATGTCATTATTTTCTAAGGCACCACAAAATTTCCACGATTTTTTTTTATCATTCCTCGTTTTAATGCCTACCTTAAATCACCATAAAGGCCACACAAATATATGTTCCGTTCGGGATTGGAACTCACAACGGGCAGTGCAGTAGCCAAACCCTTAGCTGCGTTAAACGTGCCGTGAAAGCTTCAAGGAACGTGTTTTTACATGAATTGGATCTCTTGACTTTAATCTTGTCTTGAGGCCAAAGATGAGTTTGACAATGAAAGGAAAGCTAACGGATCGGTCAAACTGTAGGGAGTAGGGACACATCTCATCGCTCATCAAACCTACCAAACAAAACTACACATCTATATAGATCTTCTACCTCTATCTACACGAGACTGCATACACCCAGTACGTCTGTACAACCTTTCCAACGCGACGTATCTGCCCCTATGCACTTTACGGTGCCATTCTGTTTGCCAAACGCGTTCTAAAAACGTTTTTGTCAACATGTGTTGTATATTGCTAGAGGATTTTAGGTCCCTCAAACTTTTTGGGATTATATTTTTTCTTGGTGATATGCAATGACGTATTATATATAGACACGTCATGAACTAACATGGCGGCGCTTCAAAACGGCGAAAATATTATATAACTACTTTTACGCGTAAAGAAAATGAAAGAAAATATGACACCGTACAGCGGGATGCCTGTTGTCTTTATGTTTCGCGCAGGTTTACACACACGATTTAAATTAAGAACAAACGTAGCATCGCGCGAGAGGTTGGTGCGTAACTAAGCGCGATGTGGCCAATTGGCTTCATTTCATGTTGTCATTTTGAGGGCGGACAACGTATCTATAGTTTAAATATATCATTGGTGATATGTTTGAGGATTATAAATGGAGCGTGGTTTTGTGATAAATATGCGGAGAGGATGGAAAGGGTGCTGGGTGTTTGAGAGTGTTAAGAGTGGTCGAAAAGCACAACAGCTATGAGGACTTTTCTATCAAAAAAATCGCATTAATAGCCAGTCTGCAAGTAAATGGGGATCGACTCGCCTCGTATTAGTGAGTTATTCGTGAGTATACTCAAAATCAAAAGTCATTTTACAAAACAAAATCCCCTAAAACACCCACCCTTCGTCACTTTCTAGTGTTTTAGCAAACACATCTGTGTGTATACTATAAACACCTCTGCCTGACTCTTCTGGGCTTACAGGCGTAATGATACTATGTTAAATACTAGATTAACAAATGGGGTACTTTTGATCACGGTAGTACGTTCCTGTGGGATATATTCCGACATCCACGCGGGCGAAGCCGCGGGCAAAAGCTAGTGTTAAATATTATAGAGCATCGAAGCTCACACTACGAACATCCCTAATTCACTTTCACAACCCTAGTCGTCGAACTATTCCATTTTCAAAAGTCACTCCTGACAATGTCATTGAAACAGGCATTGACAGTTGTAGTGTTGTGCACACAACTCATCACAAAGAACTCAACGTGTCCCCCGTCTTGTTAGTGTCGTTCCGATTAGCTGTAGCATGCTGATTGGGGTATCGGCTGATAAACTACACCCCGAGTTGTATTGGGGAATTGGGATGTTTTGTTTTTAGTGAGAAAAGTTAGAAGTTGTTGGTACATACATATGTGATAGAGGAGGATAGAAAATCTGTGTGGAAGTTTTCAGTTTCAAAAATATTTGCACCAGTTATGGGTAATACTTATTCCTCAGAATTTTGGCGAAAATTCTTTATTCGTTGTGTCTTATATTTGAGAGTCATCGCTTCCGCATATTACACAATGAAAATTGTTGAATTGTCAAAATGAGCTATAGTAAATGTGATCACATTCTTAGGTTATGGTGGAGCAGTGCAAACGCAAACCAAAATAACTCAATGTCAAACCTGTCTCACAATAACGATTTTTGACTTTGACTCAATGGTTACAGACATTTGCACTGAAACTTAGTCACGATCAAGTTGAACTTCTCAACCTTACCACTCCTATAATTGTTAGTTATCCCACAAAATTATTTATTCAACACCGAAAGGTCGAGATACCCTAGAGGCTCAAAGTACCAGGCCCACATAACTACACAGCATACAAATTCAATACGAAGACACTCATCGTACGCGCCCCGAGCGCCTAGCTTCAGCTTCAAGGCCCAGTCTTCGTGCCGGCGGAGTGTCCCGGCTAATGATTTGCACAGCACTACAGAACGCCTTGTATTTATGTCACCCTAGTACTTGCATGCAACGTGCGCTTCGAATATGGTTTAATTATTCATGCAGCGTACGGCGTTTAGATGTGATTTTATTTAGAGAGGGAGGGTATTTCCAGGGCTCTTTTTAATAGGGAAGGTTTGTTTCGTTTTTCACTGACATTAAATAGGAGGGGGTTATTAAAAGTGTATTAAAACAACAACGTGTCTCCATCGTTTTCAAATAAGTTTTGTCTGACCTGTAAAAGATTGCCTCCTCGTAAAACTTGCAACTCTAGTACATAATGTCTGTTATGCACTATTGCCTATTAATAATATTTGATTGATGAGCAATCATACCACAACAAGAATACACAACAAGAATATACAGAAATATATCCAAATCATACCCCCATACATAAAGGTAACAACCACTTAAATTTTTAGACATTACTGTCCATACACTCCATCAATAATTTCCATACAAAATTAAGCATATCAGCCCGACAAGTATACACCCTTGTTCCCAAGATCTGAGGAAGACACCTATATCACGGATATCCGTAGTTTAATTATCAACGGCTCGACTACCCGGGTAGTGGGAACCGGGTAGGGTGGAATGTCCTTTGTTGTATGTCAAACGTTATCGTCCGTTCCCTATAACTTTCAACGGATATATAGATTAATTTGCAATAACATTCTTGGAAAATTTCTTGGTGTTAGTAATTTTGGACGAGAATGCGGTTGACTAATTGTGTGATTAGACAAGGGGTAACGAAATGGAAGTGACTGAGGGTCCATGGGCACGGCGATTACTGTTAAATTGAGCGCAAAAAGGACGGATGATATTGTTTACAAGGAGTCTGAGAGTAATGAGGAGGTATATGGAGGTAATTTATCTATAATATGTATGTATTTAGAAATATATAAGTATGTTTATCAGTTGTCTAGTACCCATAACACAAGCTCTGCTTAGCTTGGGACTAGATGGCGTTGTGTGATAGTTGTGGAATATTATTATTATTATTATTATTATTATATGTCTCTGGAATGTTCGAGTCAGTTCGAGAAATTGGGCTAGTACTGGCCAGATAAAATATAAGGCTTGCAGGGATCGTTTTTCGCAAGGAGGTAGAGGAAACATTCAAGTAATTGGTACCATCAAAAACTATTTTGTATACGCGCCGAACCCAAAAGAATTGAAATAAGGGCAGGAGAATGATGCTAATTATGAATGAAACCAGTATTTAAAAAAATAAATGCTTCAAGAAAAATATCACACTCAACTAAGAATCTACCAGCAGGATAGGATACAAATCCTCGTGATTTTCATCCCACTTGCGTTGTAAACGGGTGTGTACGTCGTGATAATTAATTCATGGCGGTCTGTGGGGGTGCCGGGAGGTGTCGGGGCCTGTCGGGGGGTGTTGGAGGTGTCTGGAGGTGTTGGGACTGAGGACTGCCGAACTACAATTAGTTGCGGCATTCGTTACGTCATGCTTGGAAGTTTTGGTGTGGTGCAAGTGAGTTACTTAATGAAAGTCACTTGCACCAGGCCAAAGTTTACCTCAGAGGAGTTTTACAAACGGACTTGTTATGTATTTAGAAGTTTGTAAACTTTGACATCGTGTCATGGAGGTGATATGGTGTATATCGTGGTACAGGTTTTATTTGGCTGTACAGGTGCCCTTCTATGACGTCTTACAAAAAAAACAGCCCTAATCTTATTCCTGTGTGAAAACGTGATAGAACTATACAGGGTGTCTAGTGCCATCTCTTTGCCACACTGGATTAAGAATAAATTAAGGACTGTTTTAAGACGTACTGAAAATAAAACAAGAACACAACTGAGTTATTCCAATATTGTGTTTGGTTCCAGGTGTATTCGTCAACAATTTGGTTTGCAAAAATAAGTTCTTACTTCTAAAATAACTTATATTCTGCTTTGTACTCAATGACGTATTATTTATATATCGTCATGAACTAACATGGCGGCGCTTCAAAACGGCGAAAATATTATATAACTACTTTTACGCGTAAAGAAAGAGAAAGAAAATATGACACCGTACAGCAGGATGCCTGTTGATGCCTGGGCCCCGAGTCTGCTATTCAATAGTGTCAGAATGGTCTATCATTGATGTCATAATTGTTGATTTTGACAAGTTTGGTGTTGTCAAAATCAACAATTATGAGATCAATGATAGACCCTGTTGTCTTTATGTTTCGCGCAGGTTTACACACACGATTTAAATTAAGAACAAACGTAGCATCGCGCGAGAGATTGGTGCGTAACTAAGCGCGATGTGGCCAATTGGCTTCATTTCATGTTGTCATTTATGAGGGCGGACAACGTATCTATAGTTTTAATATATCGTTGTTTGTACTTATGACTTTAATTGATCTTCCAGAAATCAACTGTCAAACAATAATGTCTGTCAAATGAGATGACAATTGTCAGCCGGGAATAACGGCTTAGTGTGCTTTCGCTAAGACCAGCAATATTAAAGAAAAAGGATATAACAGTATTTTTAACAAAAAAAATCGCAAACTCCTTTAATACAAACCATATTTAAGATAAACTGTTGTGAGTCGAACCACGGCATTCACATTACATGTTTAAGAACAGGCAGACATCGTGTTTTTATATACTTCGTGTTAATAGGGAGTGGGGTACGTTGTGCCTTTGTTACGTCACGCTCATTACGTCACCATGGGCTGCTGTTATTAGTGTGGCGGTGAAAATGGAGGAAGTTCTTCATCTTACCGTGTCAATGGAAAAGGCAATGACCGAAACTCGTACCAAGAATTCTCGAGTTTCAAGATCAAAATGTTATAGTAATTATTTTCATAATTTTTTATGACATTATGCGGCTGGGATTTGATTTATGAAGAAGGAATTTAATATAAAGTATAAAAGTATTGTATTGTTTTACTCCCTATACATGGCGTTCACACAACCAGTTCAAAAGTCGTTCTGTTAGATCTGTCAGTTGATTTTACAATACCTACTTGCCTGGTTTTGAGGTTAGTTCGGATTTAGTTTAAAAAAAGATAAATGTAGACAATAAAAAACAAAGTCTGATGTTGACACAGTTTGGTACGGGATTCCATATATCCATGAACAAGATATTTTCTATTAAATCGTTTTGGACCAAAATTTAGCTATACGAACTCCGCTCGCTGATGCAGTCATAAGGTCGTCAAGTGTGCAGGTGTCAGGACATGCAGCTCAAGATGAAAGATGGGACATTATCTGTGGAGATACGCCGCATACACACTTGAGGTCTGAGCCGTCAATGAACTCCCATCTGAAGAGATTGTCTTTGCTACGGCCGACCAGCAGGGCTATTGCGTATCTTTTAAATGACAGTGGCTATCATCTTGTCTATGGATTAATTGTCAAATTGGTTATGGTTTAGTACAAAATGGAACCATTTGGCAGTAATTGATAGGCACTATAGGTTAGCCACTGTCATTTAAAAGATACGCAATAGCCCTGCTGGGTTTAGAGTCACCACAATGAAAGAGGTTGGTAATGCATGTATTTGCGTGTCTTGGCTTGACTTTATAAGAATTTAATATAAATTCTTAGGTATAGAATTGCCACTGGACTGTATTACGTTACTCCGAAGTTCGAAATACCGATGTACGGTATACAGAAAGTTTGTGAGTCAGAATTACGTTAATCAGAATGTACGCTATGACGAAGTACGGTATTCAGAATGTTCGTTACTCCAAAAGTTTGCTACTAAGTACGAAGTACTGTATTGAGAGTGTTTGTTACACCGTAGATTATCGAAAAATTCAGTGCGGTGTGACGTCACACGAGTTTTCGAAGCACTGTATCTTCATTTTTTGTTTGTCCAATAGTTTTTGGAAATCTATCTAACGGACTAATTAGATTTGTTTTGATAACTACCCTATTCATTGTACGAAAAGTAAAACCAAAGACTGCCTCGTTAGTCGAGTGGTCAAAGGCGCGACTGCTGACCACGAGGTCCTCGGTTCTATTCCCGGATCTAACAAACTGTGATTGGGTTTTTCCATCAGGAATTTCTCAATAGGCTCGCCCCCCTATTAAATGAGACTTAAACGTAACAAGCGAAATTTGGGTGTACTATTAGTTACACCTCTGCCTAACACTTCGAGAATTACTGGCGTGATGCTATCTTATGTAAAAGCTTACAACAATATTTTTATATAAAATGTCAGATGAAATGAAACTGTCCTGAACAGACAGTAACTTTAAAGAAATGATCCAAAACTCGACACGGTAGAGAAAATGTTATTTTTCAGCCAATTCATTAATAAAATACTTACTCAGAAAACAAAATTTTGTCACTTACGACGTCCGACAATAATATCCTGACAATAACAAAGAAAAATCAACAAAACGGCAACACAAGGCAATCCAGGCGTTATATTAAATTATGGCCACCTTTTCAATGACCTTTTCAAAGGTTAACAAAGAGAGAGAACCCCGGTGCTTGCGGCCACACGTTTTGATATATTTCACGGTGACCGCAATCCCATTTGGTAAGGAACCCTAATTCTAGTTCGACAATGGTGGACTCGGAGATGTTTACCTTTAAAGGCGGTGGAGTAGTGTGTGCGAGGCGATGGATGGAATGAGATTGCCATTATTTATTATGGTCGATGAGGCCGATTTTTTTTGGAATGGCTAGCCACTGGCCACCCATCACATTTATAGACCCCTCCACACACGTTACAGTAGTTTGAAGCTTGAACGTCTGGCAATGAGTTTTTGTAGCAACTGGTTTGTGGTAAGCGACAACCGCGTTACCTTAAATTGGAAGCAGTCATCAACTTAGTTGATAAAACGATAGTCAAATGATTGATGATGATGATTTGGTAGAATATAAAATATCAGAGAAAAAGAATTGAAAAATATGCTTACCTTATTTAAAACAGTGTTATCCGTCCTATGATGAAGATACATATTAATCTCATTCACCTGCACGTCTAGATAAAGTCATTTACGCCTAGTTAGAACTTTTTTAACATAGCCGAAAATAAAACTCACACTAAAGAATCAGCTAGGTAGGTCAAAAAACTAACTGCTTAAAAACGATGACTTCGTATTTGTCAAGCTATACTTCGTAGCTTGCTATAGCACAGCTTTCTCTGGACTTCGAAAAACCCAAAAGTGAGTAATTCGAGTTGCGAGTGACGGACTCGGCCGGGCGGCACGAAATAACAAATAACATTTTGTCGCTAGTCCTATTTAATGAAAGCGTCCTATTGTTGTTTTAATACCTTATAGACTATTTGGGAAACACCCGAATTTCGTCCGTTCCCTTGGATGTAGGAGATTGAACCTTAAAGACTTGATTTTGGGAGATTTCACTTGATTAAGGTGCATCTGGTGAAAGCCGGAGACGGTGTCTAAATGGGAAGTCGTTCAGAAGATTCGTATCCACTTATGTTGTCAAGGTTTACTACATACAATACTATTGAATTTCAGGGATAAATCATTTTAAAATAGTTTAGTTTTTTTTCTGAAATTGACATTAAAGATACACATAATATTTTAATAAAAACTAGAGCGAACATAATTATATATTTTTAAACAACAGTCAGATAAAAAATACGAGAAGAAACTGTAAAATAAAATTTCAGCTAACAGAAAGTTCTCGTTGAAAAGTCGTGTTTTTTGTATCGTGGAGCGAATAGAAACCACCAGGGGAAGTAAAACTGCACCCTTATTACTGTTCAACTTAAAAACCTCAAAGTTTTTCAACAAAAAACCTCTTGTACGAACTCCTACATTGATTTTAACGAAGACATTATGTTCCGTTTACATTTAAAAAAGGAAAAGACAGAAATAAACTTTGTTTTCTTTCCTTTTTGTTATTGAAATTGAAGTGTTTACTGTTTGTCGAAAAACAAAGTACTTGTCTATTTCTTTAACGAGATAGAATATAAAATAAAAATGAGGAAGGGATCGGTTGCCATGGACAGTAATTGGTGCTCGATGTAGTCAGACATTTTACAAAACAAAAAAAATATGTATTCACTGAATATTATTTCCGCTGTAGAATACAATGAAATGTTTGAATCCGTGAGCTGTTCAAGCGGAATATGGAGTGGGATTTAATGAACTTTCAATAAAGGTTGGGGGAATGAACTTTTCTACGTGCAGACCTATTATACCTACCTAGCAGCCGCCAGAAGGTGGAGGTTCTAAAGGTAGTTTTTTTTTAACGTATAATACTGGTGTTAAACTGTACTAAACTAAAAACGGACCCCTACATAGTTAGAAATAAGCTATGAAGATGATAATGCTACACCCAATCATATTATTGAAGAGAGGAGTTTAATCAATTAAGTCAAATGAAACCCCACAAGATGCTCCGTTATGAAGTATGAATCTGATGTAAAACAAATCTTTCCGGCTGTGACATTAAAAGATGTAGGCTACTTCTGATTTTGAAACATGAATCAAATATTATACCTCTAATTAGTGCAACATTGTGAACTCCCCCATTTACAGATTTTTCAAGGGGATTTAAAAAAAAACAGATGTTTAATACATTTTGACGAAGGTATACGTGTCGGACTTTGTAGGAAACAGCAGATTATTTTTATTATTACCGATGAAAAATTTCGATGTGGGGGCTCAGAATGGTGTACTAAATACGTGGTAACCATTTGTACGTCAGTCTCCTTTCCACGTTGTATAGAGTCAAATAAGCATAAATACTATACATTAGGCAAGTATGCATACCATATACAAGCCAATACACATACAATTCAACTAAAATGTAGATACATCTCCCGATACAAAGGAATGGTATTGGCGCTGTTATTTGAATTGACATTCAAAGTGGCAATATGTCTATATCAAAGAGAGAATTCAAGTTATTTACGTACCTGCAACTTTGTACCTACATACATAAAGTGATGGGTTTAGAGGTATGGATAATGTTGAGGTACCAATCGTAATGCTGTTGTTTATTGGATATGTCATTTTATTTCCTTCTGTAGAAATGTGTTTGTTATCAATTGACAAATGATTCATAAAACAAGTACCCATGGATAGGTGGATAGTACCCATTGTTGAAATTGTAAAATATAAATTGACGCGAGTCTTGCCTAGCAACATGTTTGCAAAAGTAAAATGCTATGGTTCAAACTCATTATGTTACATTCTGACATAGTTATTACTTTGGAAGCAGAACAAAGTTGGAAAATATCACGTAGATGACCTACTGTAACCCAAAATACTGTACCAGTAAATCCAGTAATATCTATTTCACTGTCCAACGTATCGTTCATGTAGCACACCAACAACCAAAGACAACATTCAAGTATCCGTGTCCTGTTGAATTTTCTTGCCGGCTGAACAAACTATTTGTGCTCTTTGGTCACGTAGGCAAATACGCAGGCTTAGCTACGTTTGTTTTGGACCAGCCCAGTGTTAGTATTCTGAGCTTAGTACGGCCCAGCCGTTCTGTGCTTGGTCGGGCAAGCTCGGCCGTAGTCGGCAGTCTTCGGCTAATGCCTTATTTGGCAAATACGAGTTAACAAATACTTGCGGGTAGAATAGTAATGTCAGTTGATTTTTCAATTTCTGTTTGTGAAGTTTTGAAATTATTGTGTTGTTATTTGTGTGGTTTGATATCAAGTGTTTGCTTGTAACAGTATCATTGATTAAAATGCTTTTAATAGAATGAAATGTCTGGCAATATTTTTATATCACTTCAGTTTTATGTAGAACATGCTACGATCAAACAATTTCATTCCGCTGCTTCACTTTCATTTGCTAAGTTTTGAAATCAGCAAATATAACGGTCCTATTGGTCGTCAACGGTAGAGGTTCGTTACATCACCCACTACTTGCGCCACGATATCTTTATAATCAATAGCTACGGACGTGAATCAAAGCGTTTGATTAAGGGGTAGACTAGTGGTCATTTGAATACGCATTAATTAATGGTAGAACGCATTCCTGGGTAATTGGAGTAACTTACCGATGCTACCCAGTTATATGTGGTGATGGATAGATGTTTTATGTACCTGAAAAGAAGAAACGATTCATTAGTACAAATATTAAAAAAAAAGGTTAGGCAGGCTGTAGGGTTAGGCAGAGGTATCACACTAAGGCACTAATCATACTAATATTATAAAGGTGAAAGTTTGTGAGTGTGTGTTTGTTACTCTTTCCACATAAAAAACTACTGATCGGATTTGGATAAAATTTGGGACACAGATAGTTTATGACCTGGATAACCACATAGAATAGTTTTTATTCCGATTTTATCTTCCCGTGGGATGATTTTCGAGTTGTAGCGGGCGAGGCCGCTGGCAACACCTAGTACTTAATATTAACATTTCGCCAGTTATATTTAAGTCCCATGATATTTGGCCCAGCCTATTAACCCAATAATAATATGCCCGACCCGGGAACGCCTTGCAGTCGCGATTGTGACTACTAAACCATACGTTTTGTGAGATAAAACTTATCACGAATAAGGTACGTAAAGGTAAACACTAAATGTTCGAAGCGTTTTTGTTTGCCTAAAGAAACTCTTATGAAAATAATTGTTTCAACACCCAATTGTTTATTACATCAATAGACTACTTTAAAACCAATAAACTTTACCTAAACCACGACTTTTTCATCCAATTCTAATATCTCTATAACTTTTAATATAAAGCCTTGGAAACTACAAAGAAGTTAATCGATTAGAAGGGATTCGCATAACCGCAGTGTTGGCAAAAAGCTATCGATGTCGTCCGCAAAGGAAGCCCCGTTAGTTACAACGCGGCTTTGTGTACGACACTAGCTGTATGATAAAGGAGATAGTACCTACGCAAATTCGAAGATTTTTTTACACTTATTTCCTAGAGTAGAATGTAGCCAGAGAAATTATGGTTAGACTGTATAAAAGATGATACAGATGGAAAGGAGATAAGTACTTAGATGACGAGAAATAGGGTTCACAAAAAAAAAAACAAATTAGTCCGTCTGTAAGAGTATCGAAAAATATTGGACACGTATTTTTTGTTTTATCAAATTAATAAAAATGGACGAAAATAAAACATGTCAAAGATCATGAGTGGGGAAAATCTAATTAGTCCGCCACGTAGATTTCCAAAAAATAATAGACACATATTTTTCCTTTTTTACGTAAACAAAACAGTGCACGTAAACTACACGATACAGTGCTTCAAAACGTCGTGTCAAGTCGTGTGACGTCACAAGGTTAGCACTTTTTTACCCACAAAGTGACGTCATAAGTCCCCACTCATGATCTTTGACAAGTTTTATTTCCGTAAATTTTTATTAATTTTATAAAACAAAAAACACGTATCCAATATTTTTCGACAATCTAACAGATGGACTAATTACATTTTTTTAGTGAAATACCCTTTGACATATTCCCAACTCTAGTAACTCTCTTAGACTATATTCTGCTGGGCTCTCTATTCTAGTGCCAATTTCCACGGTTCTGTGCCAGGCTAATCCTGGTTATTCCCTCTTTTTTTATCATGTTATACGTTAATTAAAGGGAATTAATTTGTTTTACGCTTCTAAAATACATCAGCAGACTAATAAAAGTCATATTCAGCTACAGTAACCGGCGATAAATATTGCACATCGAACTTTGAAAAGGTAGTACCTTTGTACAGATAAAGGGTAATTATACTATATAGTTTACTAGCGACCCGCCCCGGCTTTGCACGGGTGCATTATCTATTAAAAAAAACCGCACCAAAATCCGTTGCGTAGTTTTGACAGAGAAAGCGACTTTGTTTTATACTATGTAGTGACGATATAATATAATTGTTTATATATGACATATTAACAATTTTATTATATCGTCAATTATACAGGGCGTCCCACGGCTATGCCACATGGAGGGAAAGTACCTTGAATATTGTCGATGAAACATTTTACTGAAAGAACACATTACTTTAATTTAAAAAACAATTTAAACTACATTCATATTTTTTTAAATAATTATATGGTTGAACCGGGAATCGAACCCACTACACGAGAAAAAAAATACCCTGTAGCTTTATCATACCGATCGAAAGGATTATTATATCATATGGATTATTTTTTGCTAAATAACACAGTGTCAGAAATAAAAGGAAACCATGAATTTGAATATTTTTAATACAAAATTAATCAATTTATCAAATGCTCAATATGAGTTCCATACTGTTGAATACAAAGTCACACAGTCTTTTGATTATTTCACTATCTGTCGACTTTTTGATCTTGGTGTGGTGGATATTTAGAATAATACCTACTGGTTCTTGTAAACTAATTTTTTTACATAACCCCATAAATAAAATCTAACGGGGTTAGATCTGGGGATCTTATTTGTCCATTTCTTCCGATCCAGGGACGAAAGTGTTAATTAAGATTGTCCTTTGTTCTGTGACTGTTATGAGCTGGCGCTCCATCTTGCTGAAATTATTTATCTAATTTCTTAAAATCTCAAGTATTTCTAAATAACTTTCCATATTGAAATGCCCTTCGTAAAAATGTACTAAAAGGACCCGCTTTTTTATAATCCCACACAACAACTGATAGTTGAACGAAAAGTTGACTTCAAATGTTAAAATTCATGGACTTTATTTCCGACACTTTGTTATTTCGCAAAAAATGATCCTTATGATGAAGCCTTTCGATCGGTATGATAAAAATACAAGGTAATTTTTTTCTCGTGTATCCGGTTTGATTCCCGGTTCAACCATCTAATTATTTAAAAATCTATGGATGCAGTTTAAATTGTTTTCTAAATTAAAGTAATGTCTTCCTTCAGTAAAATGTTCCATCTACAGTATTCAAGGTACTTTCCCTCCATGTGGCATAGCCATGGGACGCCCTGTATATATACGTCAGTCATTTTAGATTTATATACATATATATATATTAATTAGATTCGTGTAAGCCATTTTTCACCGAATACAAAATATTGACATTTCCGTGCCTATATATTTTCGAGGTAGCTGTATTTGTTAAGACCAATCCAGATCTGTTTACCAAATTAACATTTTACAACACACGAACTCGACCACAAAATAATAACTTGTGCGTAAGAAGGTCCAACACAGCATTAATGAAAAAAAGTGTTTTTTGTATGGCGCCATTAATTTACAACCAGATACCAAAATCAATTAAAGATTTAAATGTATCCTTATTTAAGAAAAGGCTTAAATCTTTGCTGTTGACTAAAGCGTATTACAACATTTCGGAATTTTTCTCAGACAAATTGTAATGAAATGAATGAATGTGTTTTTTGACTTTGGTATTCATTTTGACCTAGTACTTATGTTATAAAATTCTATTCCGTTTGACATTCCACGTGACATTTTTGTATTATTTTAATTATTATTTTACTATTTTGTCGTTTATTCTATTTTTATTTTTTGATTTATTTTGGACATTATTTTATATTTTTTCTTTTGACATTTTTCATAGATTTTCTTTTTGACATTTTTATATTATTTCTATTTTTAATTCCATTAATTTAATTATTATGAATTTTGATGTCAATGACCTCTACAAATATTTGTACACCTCCGGGTATAACATGGCGAGCTTGTAATTTTTTATAACAACTATTTATTGTACCTGTGTTAACAAATGATTAAATGATTTATGATTTATTTATGATTTATGATTTAACAATTATATTATAACTATACATACAATCCAAAGGTCATGTGCAATATTTATCGCCGGGTACTGTACCAACCTTGCTAGCTAATCAGCATCAGCACAGTTTGTCTCGACAGGAGATCAGAATTTCCTGGCATAAATACAATTTCCTTCCCTCAACTTCGCTTGAAACCTACTTCAGAATGTTCTATAAAGTAACTTCATTCTGCCATGCCCCCACACAATTTCCTTAGAAATTGGAATACTGAGTTGGATCCTTACATCGTATTGGTGACTTGCATGAGTTGTTAGTTAAGTAGTTGGTCGAACATCGCGATTCCTGCTTGATACAAGAGGTATTCAGAACTTTAAGATTCGGTGCTATAGGAAGTTCTCTTTACATATTCTACCAGGAATAAGGTTTTCAGGAGCTGTCAGTGTGAATTTTCGAAAGCAATCTGACATTGATAGTTCTTGAACGTGGGTAAGATGAAATGAACGCAGTTCGTGGCTAAATATTAAAAGCTATTCGGGATCGATCTTCAGGTTAAGCCCCGCTTGCCCAGGTTGCTCTGTGGATGTGTGACCACCAGTTATATAACGAGTGTTTACCGTGTCTGTAGTTGCTACCATGCAGTTAAGATGCGCAATGGCCGTCATTGACCCTATATTTATTAAAGTTCTTGACTTTGAATTCCAAAAATAAGCCTGTTCATGACTTGAATCGTCATCTATCGTGATCTTCAACATTTTTTCTAATGAAAAAATAAACTTCGTACATTTGTTTTGGTTCGTACGAAGAGATATTTAGGGAAAGGGCAATGACCGCTATTGCGATCTTAATTTGCAACAACTATAGGCGAGCATTTTACACTGTTGGTCCCTGCTGTCAATTGTAGACCATATACAGTAATTACAGGAAGTATGTAGTCTGACAACCAGTCTTACCAAAGGATGTTGTATGAGGCAATGCTAACGGGGTTGTGGAGGTAAGATAGGTACGCTCAATGTAAAAGCTGCATCGGGTAAGACTGTAAGCCGACCCCATTATACATAGTGTGGAAAAGGCTAGATGATGATGATGATGATGATGATGATCGCGTTAAGTTTTATTAATGAGTTTAATCGGTACATATCGAGCCCTGTAGTCCCCGAAGGGTTTGGCAGAGATTGTAGGTACACATTTCGCCAGGAGTCTTTGGTCAACTGGACCCGCGTCAAACTATGACCAAGTCGACCAAGTTAAAATGTGACTTGGTCGACTGATCCCGAGGGATCATTTGGAGTCCAGTTGACGATAAGCAAGCTTTTTCATTCACAAACAAACCAACAATTATACAATTCCTTTGACAATACAAAAGCATAATATTAATCTAGTTAAAACACCACCCTTGATACTCGTACAAGCACTAATAATAGACAGATACTGATCGTGTCTTCCAAAATTATACACCAGCAAACATTTTCTTTCTTTTTTAATTTTCAAAGTGGTATCCGTTCTTTTAAAAGAGCTTTTATAGCGATAATTATACTGAAGAAAAACGATAATTGAACCTCTTTGTAAGTGTTAATTGGTTTTAATAACTTTTTTATTGGTGTTTAGATATTCTGTGAATGTGGTTGTGAGTGAAATATTTTTAGTGCTTTTTACCCGACTACGGCGAAGCCAAAAGGAAGGGTAATGATTTTGGCAGTCTATGTATGTATGTTTGTATGTTTGTATTTTCCACTGTAGCGTCTAGACTACTGGACGTATCTTAATAAATGAGGTGTCAATAGATTTGTAAGAATAGCCCGGGTGACATAGGCTATATAAATTTTAACAATTCTTTTTATGACGGAATTTAAATGTCGAATTCTAAGCTCAAAAAAATTAAATTGAGATAATCATAACATGTTTGGTATCAAATGAAAGGTCTTGGCGAGTACATCACAAATATGTATATTATATTATAGTTCAAGTCAACATATACGTTTAGATTGCGCTAAAACAGTTCTCGCGGTCAAGTCTGTGTTATTTACTCGTATTATGTAAATAACAAACCAACATTAAGTATAATTTTACATTATGAAAGTAATCAGTTAAAGTTAGTAGTTATGTACTCGCATGCCATCTTGCTAATGGCAACTAGCAGCTGACTTCTGTATCAATGAGAACGCCATGAAGGCGCATCAGGTATCAGTGGCATGCGACTACGGCTGTCCTCTATAATAATTATCAAATTATCTACTTACTAGACGACTTTTCTTGTTTAATACTTTTAAGACCGCGGTTTTATTAGTCTACGTTTTTATTCGTAGTCGGGGTTAGTTTTTAAACTTATTTTTTATTTACATTTTTCTTTGACTACCTATATGACAATATATTGATTTAAGTGAAAGTTATTTTTGGAAATATCGGATTATTTATTTATTTTTAGGAAAGCTTACAGTCTAATAACTATAATTATAACAATAACAAAAATAACAATTGCTAATAACAAGCTTCCACAGATAACTACAAAAATATATACTTCCAAAATTACATTATATAAAACAATATAAACAATATAAAAACTACCAACTTTTAACACAACAAGATTTATGTGTTAGTAGGTGCCTCCTGTTCAAAAAATGGCTTTGCTAATAGTTTCCTGACTGTGCTTGCTTTGGTGCAGAAAAGATCAATGTCAGGTTCGCAAGAAATTTCATTAAAGCTGCGACATGGCCCTCGAAAAGTATGCATTACGCCTATAATTTGTGATTGCATATGGAATATGGAATAGGAATATTAAAGGTCATTTGTAAGTGAACCTCTTGTGTGTGCGGCATATAATATAATAATATAATAATAATTTAGAAAAAAATAATATAATAATAATTTAAATTTATTGCCTTTTCAGGTATCTGTGATTTAGAGATCTTTTTATGCATTACTAGCTGCTGCCAGCGACTTCACCCGCTACAACTCGAAAATTATCCCACGGGAAGATAAAATCGGGATAACAACTATCCTATGTGTTAATCCAGGTTGTCAGCTAACTTCATACCAAATTTTATTGAAATCGCTGCAGCCGTTAGACGTGAAGAAACTTTCGCCATTATAATATTAGTGTGATTGCACGCATTTTTAGAGAATCCTACTAATATTATAAATGTGAAAGTTTGTGAGAATGGATGTGTGGACGTTTGTTACTCTTTCACGCATAAACGGCTGGACCGATTTGGTTGAAATTTGGTATGTAGATAGGTTATACCCTGGATTAACATATAGGATAGTTTTATCCGAATTTTATGATCCGTGGGATAATTTTCGAGTTGTAGCGGGTGAAGCCGCTGGCAACAGCTAGTCTCATATAATCTTGCCAATTAGATTATGTTGATATCACATACGATGTCCCATTTCTTCGATTTTTTGGGTCTAGTCATCCTAGTTTTCTTACGATGTTTTCCTTCACTGTTCAGAGCTAGCAGTGGTGATAAAATAGCAGACAAAGTAATGCACCTGCGTGGTTTCGAACTCACGAGTTTCTGGCCATTAGTCGGGGTCGCCACCACTGAGCCACCTCAGCTGCTTTTCTCAAACAGTCACAGATGCATGTGTTTAAACTAAATAGATATAATAATATTTATTTCTCATCTGTTGGTAGGTGACGTGAGATTTGTCACGAAGCATAATATTACATTTACAACATTCAAGTGCACATGCACTTATTCACCTTAGCACTTGCATATAAGACGCAATATTCCTTATCAGCGTGTCCAATAAACGCAGTGTTATCAGTGACGTCACATGAGGATATTTAGTGATAAAAGTGATTTACAGGTCATTCACCTGCATTCGTAACGCGATATACGCTTTGTGTTAAGAATAAGACGGTTTTATACTTGAGAAGGTGATCCTAGAATGTTTATGGCTTATTTAGTAGAAAGGCTTTGTTAAAATGTCATAAATGTTAACAAAGGGCATTTTTTTCAGTAGAATTTGATAATAGGTAAGGTACACACATTAGAAGTAGAATGATAGACTGTGTTTACACAATACAAAATACTTATTATAGTATAATGGGTGTAACAATACCCTTAACGAAAGCGAAAGGCATTTGTTCTCAATACTCAATACTTTATTGCATTCCACATGTTATCTTATAATTTTGTTTTGTTCAATACCATACCTGTTCGCGAATCATATTTTGTTTCTTATACTCGTAAAGCCTCAAACTGACAAGCAAATTACAAAAAAAACCTAAGAAAATTGGATTTTAGTAGGGTGGGAAATCATCAAATTACTCCTTCCGCTCTGGGCGGAGTGCAAAGGGAGTATCAGACTTCTACTGACTAAAAACCACCCATGTTCTTTCTTAGCCTTTTGTGTCCGGGCCGCGGTATCTCTTTCAAATAACCCGCAGCCCTGACAGGCGTCGCCCCTTGCCAGGAACTTCCTTAAAATGATTTGTTTTGATATCGATACAACTTAGTTTGCGATCACTACTTCATGCAAAAATTATGTACCTATGAAGACTTGTGACGAATTTACATATATTTCAGTGCATGTGACGAATATACTTTTAATGTATGGAGTTAAAAAAATGTGACGAATTTACTTTGTGGCAAATCTACAATAACCCGTCCAAGTCGTTTAGTTCCAATAAACAATATAAGGTCGCCATACAACGCACTATGTACCCGTTAACATATCGACAACGTACCAGAAATGACAAAACGGCCAAAATGCCACCTTCCACCCCAAATGATAAGCATGACTTTACATTTTAAGCCGTGTCTACACCGCCGGCCTCCCTGTGGCCTTTACAGAAATCCATTAAGCTGGAAGACCCCATGATATATCGCCTGAAACTGTCACAATTGAATTATCTACGTGTGCAAATTGTAGTGGAATGGGCCTATCTGCAGGATTAGTGGTTTTTGTGTTACAATGTTGTTGGTTTTACGTGTGTTGTACTGCTGGGTTGATGTGAGGGGAATTTTGGATGGGAACTGTGATTGTATGGGGTTCGATTTAGCTGGATCGTGAAAATAAGTGTTTAGGAGTTATTAACTTATTACACGTTGCTTATAATATTTATTTATTTATTTAAACTTTATGCACAATAGTGATACATAGGCGGACTTAATGCCACAAGGCATTCTCTACCAGTCAACCTTAGGGTCAAACAAGACAACATTGTGGTAGGCTACAAACTTACTAAAAAAAAACAATATCAATTAAAATTTATAGGAAAAAAAAAGAGAAAAATATTACGCCTGTTATCCATGATGGGTTAGGTACAGGTGTACCTAATATACAGATGTATAAACGAGGTAGAAGTAAAAGGAGTATGTAAGAATAGTAACAGTGGCATTCGGTGGGTTCTGCTACCCCTAATGGTAAAAAAAAGCGTAAGTTTATGTATCCAAGTCCCATGTAACAGAGGGCGAGCCTATTGCCGTCAACCGAGCACAAATTCATAGTCGATGCTATGAATTTGTGCTCGGTTGGACAAATTCATAGCATCGACTTGGTGGGGTTACCCAGGAACTTGCGCCCAAGAGCCTTGCTTGCTAAACATAAATATTTATTTATTCATTTCAACGAAGAAGCTCATATTTATTACCGGACTTCCTCAGGTTTTGAAGTAAATTCCTTTAATTAAGAATTATGTCAAAAACAGCATAAACTCTTGTCCGTTTCCAGTTCAAAGTTGGATTTAATTCAGCATCATAAAATGTAAAAATACTTTGCTTCCATTTTGCAGGTGGTAATTAGAATACCAAGGTACGTTTCTCTTGAAGTTTAGTTTTTCCTTATTAGGGTTCCGTACCTAAAGAGTAAAAAGGGGCCCTATTACAAAGACTTCACTGTCCGTTCGTCCGTCTGTCTGTCACAAGGCTGTATCTCATGAACCGTGATAGCTAGACAGTTCATATTTTAACAGATAATGTATTTCTGTTTCCGCTATAGCAGGATCCCATTTAACAATCGTTTTTTTTTAAATTTTAATATCAAGAAATAAGGTTACTTAGGAATCATTAAGAAATTCTAAAATATTTATTTTAATTTTAGTCTTACTTTAATATATGATTATGTACACCGTTGACGGCAAAACATAGAGATCTTTTAGCAAAAAAATAATTTTGACTTTTTTGCCGTTTAGGTACGGAACTCTTCAAATGCGAGTCCGACTCGCACTTGGTCGGATTTTTTTTGTTCAGCTTTGCAAAAACCAGCAGCTGATTTTTATTTGAGTTCGTTTTTTATGGCTTCTACAAATGCTTTGGTTCTTTTCCTGTTTGGTGGGCATGCTGCTTCGTCTTGACTTCTAATAATTTAAAAATAAATCTTGGTTTAATGATTTCAGATCGAAGATTTGTATTAAAGTTGTTTAGACTGAAATAAATACGACACCATAGACTATTGAAATATAGGTTCATAAACAAATAGGATCATTTCGAGAATGACTTCCTAACCAAATGTAGCTCCGCTACCGAGATGGAGTGTGTAAGACCAAACAAAAATCTATTCAATAAACAATACCCTCACAGGATATAGCATGATGGTACAATACTATAAACTTTACAACTCGAGCAGGAGTCGTGACCGAACGAATGAACGAACCGGAAGTGAGGTTTTTATGACCGTTTGATTGGTAGCATTGTTCATGGTACGTCCGGGTATTAGTGAATGGTTTTCAAGTAAGTCAAGTGGTAGGTCTAAACTAGTCTTGAGTTTCTATGGTAGTCGGGCGTGACAGCTAGAATTATTTACCTACCTACGTACTGTTAGAATGCCTCTTTACATATAAAGCTTTTACAAGCATTGCTTGTTCACGTGGGTGATGTTTTCATATGAAGAGCTAAAGTTATAGATAGCTTTTGAGTTTAAATACATATAGCTATATGTAGTGGTGGTTAATATATCATATAGCAAAATAAAGCACCGTGCTTAATACACATAACATAAAGCAAATGCTATCATGACTCTCACAAGTTGCTATTTGCTTATTGCTTTCACATCGCACTCATGCATGCTGCGGTGCGGTGAGTGGCATCATGATATGCCTACGCGTTTAAAAATCACGTGCTTTAATAAAGCATATAAAAAAGCTAGCTAGCTTAAAATATAAAGCATTAAGCAAGTGATTGCCTTGAAGCAACTTTGAACACCACTAGCTATATGTATCTTGTCTCCAAGTTGCGTGCAAAATATTATTAATGTACCTACATTTTTACTTATATTTCTTTTTAGTAATTAAGCAGTGTTGTTATAGCGAATGGGAGTACCAAAACAAACCATATATGGTACGAAATTAATATAAAACTGTATGTGTAATTAAATAAATAATTAAAAAAGCTCAAAGCATTTATTTCATTTAAATCAATACAGGCACTTTTGAATGTCAAAAAAAACAAAGAAAATGAAGCTACAGTCACAGGGGACGATAACTTTTGAAAGTACTGTGTGGTTGCCCATTACAAAGCGCAGATCTCCATGTAGCTTAGATTACTTAAATAAATATACATATACTGGAATAATAAAGTAAGAAAGCATGATGATATCATTCTTGTGCCGATGAAAAGTATCATCATCATCATCATCACCTTCCTGCCCTTATCCCATTCTATTTGGGGTCAGCGCAACGTTTTCCTCTTGCATTCTTCCCTGTTTGACGTCACGGTGGCGTTTAAAGAAAAATATCATTGGTTGGCCTGACTCTGGGACTATTATAGCAATATCTCCTCACATTTCATAACCGTCACACACAATTTTGCGTTTACAGACAATATAAATGTTCACATTACCCAGTTTATCCCATTACGGCTCAACGTCAACCATGACAGGAGAAATTGATATAAGTATGGTAATGAACACTATGAGATGTGTTACAGTTAATTGGGCCTAATTAGTTGAATTTGGCAAGTCATTATCCACGTAATTTTCATTGAAAGTTGATTCTCATGTCAATATTTAACTAGCTGTTGACCTTCGGCCGAGTGATATTATTATAAAGATGTTACTTCATATTTGAATCGGTTTTTAAGGGTTTACTTTCTTTGTACGACATCCTAATGTTTAAAAAAAACGTAACCTAAGTTACTCCATAAATCATCAGATATCTGCCAGTAAATCTCGTCATAATCGGTCAAACCGTTTCGGAGATTAGCCGGAACAAAAAGACACACAAAATGTTTAAATATTGTTTACTGTTATAAGTACCGTATTACTTTAATATTCATTCAGTAAAAAGCTGTCATTTTGATATTACAAACAGGCAGGTAGAGATCACCGACGATTCGCCATTTTTCACCCTTATGCCAAAAGTAATAAGGTTGAATAGTGGTCAACCATCAGCGAGCTTGGTAGTAGATATCTTGACCTAACAACTCCACCTACTTGCTACGCTACACTACTCCCATAAATCTCGAAAAGCTACCTCCAGATGAGCATGGGAACCAAATGTTTCATTACAGTACTTCCCCGGATGGTTATTAGGAGAAGTGGGGGCGCAAACTTGTGGCACACGCGTCTTCGGCTACACTTCGACAATGGTAGAACTTTCTTACGGTATTATTTGCTGAGGGGTAGGGCTGGGGGTTTAACATAAGGTATTCATTTTGAACGAGAACCTTGCTTGATTTTTGTTCAGGTGTTTTGTTGATACGAAGGATTTTTTTTAAGTTGAGTGAAATGGGATGTTAATTTCATTTAAAAGTCACTGTGTTGCCATGTAACGGCAACGCGGCAGTGCCACCAGTCTCAAGGAGACATTATGTGTTGCCAGCGTTGAAGAGTTTTTGTTTAATTGTTAAGTTAGTTACTTTAGGTTATTAAAATTTATAAATAATGTAACTAACATAGGTATTAATTAAAGTCATTATCAAATTACGTATCTATCATTTTAGGCACATATCAGAAAAATATGCAAATGTAAATGTGTTAAATGACTCAAGTAGGCCATTGGTCAGAAAGCTGTTAAAGTTTGATAAATAAAATATTATTTATAAGCTTTCTTTATGCTTTTGGTTACACAATTCAATCAGTACAGTTTTATGCTCCTCGTTTTTGAGAATACAAATGCGAGAATAAATTTGATGACGTAGAAGAATAACACTGTTTACTTATTCTTCAGTCGACGAGTAAAAATTGCGCATATTGCTTTTCACAGTCGAACCAAGCGAGATCAATATGAAAAGCATCGCGAAACCTAAAAATATTCCTTTCAAAAACAATACCGACGTTTTGGCAGCCCTACAGCCAAATATGGAAATTCTGTCTGCATTAGCCAAACGGTACAATGCGAGGAAAATACTCCCTGAAGTATAGGTAACGGTTCATGCCATACTGACTTTGGCACGCCAGCTCACCCGTCTTTTAGATTAGGATAAAGATATTTTACTATACGTCAAGAATTTGGTCCTTTTTATTTTTATGGAGGGTGGATAATTATCAAACAACCCCTGAGCTCTTGAGCAGAACGAAAGGGTGTGTCAGACTTCTATTGACTAAAAACCACCCATGTTTTTTCTTAGCCCTTTATGTCGAGGCCGCGGGAGAAGAATTTGATCCTAAGAAACGCATTTAAAATGATGCTCAAGCAATCTAGACTTTAGATATTGACTTATGTCAGATACTATTAATGATAGTCTACACTAATATTATAAAGAGGAAAGATTTGTTTGTTTGTAACGAATAGGCTCCGAAACTACGGACCGATTTGAAAACTTCTTTCACCGTTGGGAAGCTACACTATCCCCGGATGACATAGGTTACTTTTTATCCCTGTATTCCCACGGGAACGGGAACTACGCGGGTGAAACCGCGTGGCGTCCGCTAGTATTTTATATGTGCGACTGTAGAGCATGAGGTCCTGATGGTTTTGACACCCGGGTCGGGCAAATTGTTTTAGAGTATTTCCACCAGGAATTTCTTAGTGAACAGAATCTGGGATTTGTGCCCGTTTGATGGAAATATGCTGGCCTCCTATCATATGGGACTTATACATAACTGGTAAATTTGAGTACACTAATGGCTTCACCTCTGCCTAACACTTCAGGGATTACAGGCGTGATGTTATGCAATCTAGACTTCAGATATTGTCTGATTTCAGATATTAAAATCTTATTTGGAGTAAGCTGTAGTTAGTTACATCTTCAAAAATTGTGAAAAATTTAGACACACCTTCTTGGTACGGAATTCTGCCGAAAGAATTCAATTAAAACGTTATATGGAAATCTAAGTCCAAAGTCCTGAGCCAAAATACAAAGATCGTAACTTTTAATCCCAGCCTCGTTTCTCAAATCCTAAAAGGCTATAAGAAAATGCTAAAAGCGGCAGTCGAGATAACCTAGTAATAAGAAATGAATCGCACAATATAAATCCTGAATCGGTTCACTGAGTCTTAAGTCGAGAACAGACGGACTAATTTTCTATACTCCTGACATTCCCATAAAAGGTCGTAATGAACTCGGCGTATAAATTCTGGTGAAGAAATATAAACTTTTTTTTTATTGACGCCCTTTATTAGGCCGTTTCGAAGTTTTAGTGATGCCTCTGAAGCGTCGGTAGCAACTAACTTCTGACTTCTAATATATTTTTAAATTGAACTTTTGCTTCAGGCTTTTTTTGAAATGTGGGCGTTTTGTCTAGACGATTCTTAGGAAGGTATAATAAAATATTTTGTAAAGGAATCTATAATAATTGACGCGTAGGCGTTAGACCATTCTATCACTACTAAGGATTTTGATTAATTCTGTCTGAGGCCTCATTTACGGAGACGCGGGGCGTCGCGCGGCGCGTTGGCAGTTTTTAATTCTGAAAACGGTAACGATTTCAAACGACAGTTTTACGAGAAGCGATTTTTCGCTCGATAGTGAAAATAAAGCGTTTGTTGCGGTGCACCCGCCTCTCAGTAAATAAATAAAATAGCACGCGACGAGCGTTCTGCACGAGCCGGGCGACGCCCCGCGTCTCCGTAAACGAGCACTGATAATAAGCTTAGGACCTGTAAAAAGCTGCTTACTAGGTTATTTTTAAAAGATACATCATGCTTTGTATTCCCTGTAGGGTTAGGTACCACATTTAGCCAGTTATGTTTAAGTCCCATGTAATAGGGGCCGAGCCTATTGCAATCAACCGAGGCCAAATCTAGAGTCCGTGGCTGCTATTGAGAAATAGGGTAGTTTTTTAGCATATTTTTTCTTTTTTCACGTAAACAAACAATGACGACGATACAGCGCTTTGAAAACTCGTGCGTCGTCATATTCTAACGCAATAAGTAGTGTGGTATTTTTCACCGGTCAGTGACGTAAAAAACCCCCACTCAAATCTTTGACGCATTTTATCTTCGTAATTTTTTATTGATTTGATAAAACAAAAAATACGTATCCAATATTTTTCGATAATCTAACAGACGGTCTAATTAGAATCACATTATTTTTTGTCAGTAAACATCTCTATTCCAGTTTTTTTAAACTGGAAAATGAAGCTGTTCGCACACAAGTACAGGTAGCAAAACGACACCGTATTTTTCAAAGATAAACTTTACGTAATACAGGTGAATACACATTATACAGGGTGTATGCCTATTATACCTCCGGAATACATTTTTTTTTGCTGGGAGTGTATTCTCGGAAGCTGCAATAAAGATTCTCATATAGTCTCGTATACGTAACATCAGACTTAATGATAGCATTAAGTTGTCTATCGTCTAAGAGCGCTATTAACTTGTTTCCTTCAAGCGAATCTCTCAGGACAATGACGACGGTGGATTCGTTCTTTTTTTTTTTACTTTTACACAAATGTATGGGTTTGTGGATGTTTCTTGCTTGCTTGGTATAAAAAGACAATATGTTGATACATTACACTTATGATTACAGGTTGCTGATTTTTTTAAGACGATGTTGCTTATATTCGTAAATTCACGTGTATTCGCTTATGTGAGACACTGCAGAAAGTTAACTGCTACAATTCTTTGCGACAAAAAACGTACTAAGAATATAGTTATAATTTTATTTAATTAAATCTTGTTTCGAGATATTTGCGTCAATAACCAGGGCGTCTAAAATGGCCACTTTAGCAGATCATAACAATAGCATAGCCTTTTTTTTAAGGGTCGGAAATCATCATTTGAGTCCTCCCGTATTGGGGGAGTGTCAGACTTCTACTGACTAAAAACCACCCATGTTCCTTCTTAGCCCTTTGTAACCAGGGCCGCGGTAACTCTATCAGACCACCTTACGAATTATTGTCAGGTCTACGTTGTCCCCCATACCTAAGTATTACGAATTGTTGTCAGGTCTACGTTGTCCCCCATACCTAAGTATTACGAATTGTTGTCAGGTCTACGTTGTCCCCCATACCTAAGTATTAATGCTACAACTAGTAAATGTTGTAAAATCAAATCATTTGAAAGGAGAAACTATCGACTTTCCTGCCGGTTCTTCTCCATAGGAGACGACCAACACGAACCTTTTCTTGAAGTTTTATAAGTGTCCGTGTAGGCCTATGTGAAATAAAATATTTTGGAGATCCTAAATAAACAACAAATCTGTCAAAAAAAACACCAATCTACACTTGAACCCGGAAGCCTCACAAACCCGTGCGCTGATTGATCATGATGACGATTTGAAAGGCCACGGCCTATTCCCGCATACATCCAGCCATAAACGGAAAGTCTTCAATCACCGGACGACTATAAAACCGGGCCGTTTCGGACCCGGCCTATGGAGATTAAACGGTAGTAAAAAGTGTATCGGCATTGGGGGACGCTTGTTGGGGATTGGCTTCTTCTGCTGGTGTTTACTTTGTGGGTTTTAAGGGATGAGACTATTGTTTATAGAGAAAGAAGTGGGGATTACTAGCAAGACTGATCATGGTGCGAATAAAAGTAGAAAGTATCTAATTCTGTACAAGGAGGTTATGACGCGTTACAAAAATCGAAGCTGACACTGTCATATAATTTTTCCAACTCAATATTACAGAGTGTAAATCAACCCTTCACACATACGTCAACCAAGCGTTCTGTACATCAAACTAAGTACCCCACGCAAAATTTTTTGCTGGGGAACGACTTTTTTTTTTGGGGTCAAAAATTTCATTTTACGGTAAAAGTCAATGTAGCACTTTTAAAACATTGTGCTAGTGGATGCTTTGAATAGTGAAAGGGTCTTGGAGGTAATTTAAGTAAAGTTAGAACCAGATAAACTAGTATTTATAAAAATAGCTGTGCAAAATTTGGAACTTTGGCCCCCAATATCTCCGTAACTAGGGGGTTCCCAGGTATGGTCTAGAACAAAAAAAATATCGCAGTGGTGGGGAGAACAAGTACCCTTCGTTTGTGTTAAGGGTACTTTTACACCCTTTGGTCTTTGTTCCACATGAAATAGGGGATCGGACAAAAAAAAACTAATAAGTCCGTCAGATAGATTTCCAAAAATATTAGACACGTAGATAAGATAAGATAAGATAAGATAAGATAAGATAAGATAAGATAAGATAAGATAATATTTATACGTATTTTTCTTTTTCACATAAAAAAAATATGAAGACTACATTGCTTCGAAAACTCGTGAATTCCTCGAAAACACATGTTAGTACATTTTTTACCTACAAGTGACGTCACGACCCCCCACTCATGATCTTTGACGCGTCTTATCTTCGTCAATTTTTATTAATTTTATAAAACAAAAAACACGTATCCAATATTTTTCGACAATCTAACTGACGGACTAATGAGAATCAAATTTTTTTGAGTCAGTCCGATCCCCTAACCAGCACAAGGGTGTGCTTGGTGATGGAACTGTGTTACAGGAGCCAGTGCCTTTTCTCAAGCGGAGATATTTTCGAAGAATCTTTTCCATACAAGCCCTTAATAGCATCTCTCTGTTCTTTTGGTACTATGAAATCTACACTAATATTATAAAGAGGAAAGATTTGTTTGTTTGTAACGAATAGGCTCCGAAACTAAATGACCGATTCGAAAAACTCTTTCACCGTTGGGAAGCTACACTATCCCCGGGTGACATAGGGTACTTTTTATCCCTGTATTCCTACGGGAACGGAAACTACGCGGGTGAAACCGCGTGACGTCCTCTAGTAAAAAAAAAAAAATATTTTGCTGACAGAGCTGACTTGTTTAGATTACTGTCATCACATAAACAATCAAAACACATCCAATATTGTAAATTGATCTTTTGAAATTCCTTAATCTTTGCCCCATCAAAGGCTCTCATTTGCATTAAAATCAATCCTAACCACCAAAACACCCCGTTACCTTTATATATTCAAACCTGATAGCACATGTAAAGAGCATCAGCAGAATTTAAGCATTATGAAGCCATTAAGGTTCGGCTACATTCATTCGTATGCAAATCGCATCGGATTCCGGTAAGCATTCACTTAAAGGGTTAACTAGATAGGGGGGGGGGGGGGGGCTAGGGGTGCTCGTGGCTAGTGGCTGGACTGTTGTTTTTAGTAAAGGAGATTTAATTTTATGTGCTGTGTCTATTAGTATGTGTGGAAAACCTGTTCAAGGAGATTTTTAGATGGCTATGTTCAGCAGGGCTATTGCGTATCTTTTAAATCACAGTGGCTATCATATTGTCTATGGATTAACTGTCAAATTGGTTATGGTTTAGTACAAAATGGAACCATTTGACAGTAATTGAAAGGCACTATAGGTTAGCCACTGTCATTTAAAAGATACGCAATAGCCCTGCTGGAGTGTTATGTGGCTACCTTCCATCGTTGAGATCACACTAATATTATAAATGCGAAAGTTTGTGAGTGTGTGTGTTTGTTACTTCTTCACGCAAAAACTACTGAACAGATTTACATAAAATTTGATACACAGATAGTTTATAACCTGGATTAACACATAGGATAGTTTTTATCCCGATTTTATCATCCCGTGGGATAATTTTCGAGTTGTAGCGGGTGAAGTCGCTGGCAGCAGCTAGTACTTAATAAATCGTGCAATACCTGTCCTGCTGTCAGCTCGGTATAGGATCTGAAGGACGACATCACGCCAGTTATTTTCAAAGCGTTAGGCAGAGGTGTAGGTACCTAGTACACCCATATTTCACCAGTAAAGTTTTAGTCCCATGTAACAGGGGGCTAACCTTAAATAACCTGTCATTAACTGGTCACGAATACAGACCTCGTGGCGTGGCAGTTCATCTGAATATTAAACAATTAAATGAAAAAAAAAATAGAATGGACCCAGACTGCTTCCCAGTTTTGTTTACTTATTTTAAAATGTTGTTGTTTTTTGTTTTTCAGTTTTTTCAGTCGGGTTTTTTAGTTTTATAACATTTTTTTTTATTTTGCATTTACTTACTTACTAGATTTTAAAAATAACGTCATGACATATGAATAAGTATAAATCTATAAAACAATTTCCACATCCACCATCTGCCTACAATTCACTGTAATTTTCGTCACTCAAATTGCTCTCACTGCCAGCGAATAAAAGCCAATTCGCGCGCCGAATCTATCCGAATTGATTGAGCAATTTCCGATATCGCCCTCCACACACTGACATACAATATATTATTTATACGAAACAATGATGAGAGACTACGACGCATGCATCGTACTTAATGGCGTGGAAAGTAGATATCACCACCCTGTATATGATATAGCTGTCTCGCTTCAGCATTATGTCATTAGAGAGGGAGGTCCGTGTAATTAGCAAAGTTCGAAGTTGTGAGAAAGTTTGTGGAATCGATATCATTTAAGTTTAGTCGTGGTAATGGCTCGTGGCTGGAGGGAATGGCCGATCAGAGTAGCAGCTTTTGATAAGTCACATCTATTTATGTTGGAAGGCATTATTGATCACTTTATTATGGGTCTGTCCTATTTGGAGAGAGATTCGACCCTCATTAGACGCTTGGTTGCGACCCTAAATCTGGAGACATTGTTTTGGAGTGTGGTAATTTTATTTTTAATTTGGGTGCTTGGCGCTGAAGCTCGTGTCCTCTGTGGTAATCGAGATGGCTATTACATTATTACGATTGTGAAACCGGTAGAGGTCCAGCGGTAATGACAGTGTCTTAGGCCCGATTTCCACTAAAGCGGAGACGAGCAGAGCCGGGAAGGGATGCGACAAATTAGACCAATCACATTAAGGGCGATAGACCAGGTGTAAATTTTAATAGGGATGTTTACTGACAAAAAAAAAATTGATTCTAATTAGTCCGTCTGTTACATTTTCTAAAAATATTGGATACGTATTTTTTGTTTTATGAAATCAATAAAACTTGACGAAGATAAAGCGCGTCAAAGATTTGAGCGGGGGTTCGTGACATCACTGACCGCTAAAAAGTGCCATACTAATGTCTCAGAATATGACATTACTCGATTTTTCAAAGCACTGTATCGTCTTCATTCTTGCTTTACGTGAAAAAAGAAAAAATACGTGTCCAATATTTTTTGGAAATCTATCTGACGGACTAATTAGATTTCTTTTGATAACTAGAGGAGATATGAGGGTTATTGTGATAGTCCGATTCCGGCATATCTCCTCTCCGCTTTGGTTGAAACCGGGCCTTACGGTCGCGGATTCGATGAGTAAATGATTCTATCACCACTGTTTTCATAGCAGTCACGGAGTGTATATTTATCCCAGGCAAGGTATTCCAGAGTTTTTTTGATGACAATAGGGTCACCTCCTTTTACATGGGACTTAAATATAACTGTCAAAATGTGGATTTACTACTAGCTACACCTCTGCCTAACCCGTCCGGAACAGGTTACAGGCGTGATATTATGCTGTATGCTTAATAGGGTAATTCAAAAAAATCTAATTAGTCCGTCAGATAGATTTTAAAAAACGAATGGACACGTATTTTTCCTTTTTTCACTTAAACAAAAGATGAAGACGATACAGTGCTTCGAAAAGTCGCGTCAAGTCGTGTGACGTCACAAGGTTAGTACTTTTTTACCCACAAAGTGACGTCAAAAGCCCCCACTCATGATCTTTGACACGTAGTATTTTCGAATTTATATAATATTTGCGAATTTTTATTCATCATCATCATCAACAGCCTATTAATGTTCCTACTGTTTGGACACAGACCTCCTCTCTCTTTGAGAGGGAATGGGCTATAATCTACCACGCGGGCCCAGTGCGGATTGGTAGATGTGACATGTCTTCGAATTTTTGGTTCAAAGACATGCCGGTTTCCTCACGGTGTTTTCCTTCACCGAATTCTTATTAATTTGATAAAACAAAAACACGTATCCAACATTTTTCGATAATATAACAGACGGACTTAAGAGATTTTTTTGGTGAAATACCTTAGGTGAATGACAAAACATAGAAGCCAAAATGGTCTACGTAAACATCTGTTCAACAACAATCAAATTTATTATCGAAACCTTTGAACCCTGAACTATTACGGCGCATAGTTCCGGAACCTGTAACCAGCACTTTGAGCTAATTCTAGGAATTCTGGCTCAATGCTTCAGTTACCTAATTAAATGCTAATTAGGCTTCCAGTTCCGGAATTGGAAATAAACGAATGGATGCGCAGAACGAAATACCTATGTATCTTGAATTCAGAGAAATTTTTAGCTGTAATAGCGTAAGACTTGGCTTGCGGGTTGTTCGAATGAAATTCCGCGGCCTCGACACAAAGGGCTAAGAAGGAACATGGGTGGTTTTTAGTCAGTAGAAGTCTGACACTCCCAACCGCTCAGCCCAGAGCGGAAGGGCTTGTTTGATGATTTACCAACCTGACCCACATAGGGACCGCTACAGCTCAGACCGATTATATCACAAAACTTTGACGACCTCGATGTTTGGTATTACCCGTCATTCTCTCTTACGTGTCTGGGTTCCTATCATTTTATCAAAAGGGAAAAACGGAACCCTTATAGGATCACTCGTGTGTCTGTCTGTCTGTCCGACCATTCCCTCCGCATATCTCCGAAACTACTGCGCCTAAAATTCTGAAAAAAATACAGAAATTCGTTCAACACTTATAGATTACAGGAAAACTTATAAGAGGCCAGTTTTTATATGAAAAACTTTTGGCCTTTTTGGTAGTCAGCGTATCATGGTAGTATTCGTGCCTGAGATAGTAATTACGGCTTATATCAGTGATCTAATATATTGATTTCCACAGTATACTATCTCAAATACCCAAGTACTGATATAAGCCGATGATACCTACTGATAAGCCCATTTCCTTGTCGAAAAACATATCTAAAGAACAGTATCTGCTACCGTCAACTGTCACCGCCGGTTACCTCCAACGCGAAGGGTGCCATCCCATTCCCATCTTGACAAAGTAAAGAAACACGTACACAAACAAAAACCGAACCGATACAAGGCTTATAAAACACAAATAGTGCTATTTCACTTAACCCGTCATCGCGGTACGCGCGTTGTTTTCGCGGCCGGGGGTCTCAAGTACCTAGTGTCTGAACGCCTAGACATTCGCTACGCAAACAACACGCCACTCCAAGCGTACCGAAGCGAGGGGAACTTTACACTAACTCCCAATAACGAAACGTGAGTTTTAATCGCGATAATTGCGCTGCTGTTATAAATGCGAGCTTTTTACATTAATTGTGCGAAAAAGCTTTTAATGTTGCTGGATACGTCATAATATGTTTGCTTTGCTCAGTTAACTTTACTAAATAAATATCAAGAAATAAAATATAAAAAAATACACACAGCAAACACCATTATCGAGAAACGCTTCAAACGGCAGCATCTCATCGACGTAAAAAATGAAAAAAAAATCTGATCTAGAAAATCTCCCCGCAAAGCTGCGTAGTTAAACATCGCCAGCTATTTACATACACGGCGTGTAGGCGAGTGCTGTGTGCTGGGATCGCCGTGAACAGCGCTCGATATCGACGAGCGCTTAAGGGTTATGAGTGCACCAAGCGAACAGCACTCACGCCGCCTACCGGCGCGATAATGACACCGTATCATGTTTATTCTACGTCTAAAACTTATCGTTTCTACATCGTTAACGCCGTCGACGAATGAAGCACTAAACGATCCCCTAAAAGCTGTTTAAGGTCCATTATGACCAAAAATACCGAGGCACTTAAGGAGTGCGGGATTCCGCGTCGGGGGCGGGCTGGGCTGAATTTTCCGGAGTACTTTTTCAGATTAAAATTTTGGCATTGGGGAAGCGGTCGGTAATGAAAGCAGTACGGACCATTAAGCAGCGACTCGGTCACCCATTACTTGTTCACGTTCACAATTACACCAGTTCGTGAGTTACGATTGTTACGCGGTGGCCACTCGCACCGCTCCGCTCAGCTCAGCTCCGCGGACTCGAGTCATCGATCGCAGGGCTGCGACCACGGTAATGACCTTCAACATTGATTATTTCCTTCTTTGTGTGGACGTCAGTCATTAGTCACTGAATTATTTGGCGTGACATTTAAAAGCGTTCAACTGACGCTTACTTTGTAGTAGGTATATTTCTTCCGTTGTTATCATTTCCTTCATTTTCACAAACCCATACCTATTTTCTATGAGCAGCGCCTCCAGCTACGATCCATACAAACTCATTTTTGTCTGGTCATACATGATTGCCAATTATATGTAACGCACTTGACATATCTAAAGAACTAACAAGATTGCCTATGTTTTTCTATAATCTAGACCGTCTCATCTCAACTCTTCACTTCAATTGTCATTTCGATCATTTCGTTCGTTTATTACTCACAATATTCCTACTAGTCTACATAACCGAGCAACCTTAACTCCCCACCTGGATGGCGGTAGACGGGTATACTGAGCCGCGAGCTTTACCGCCCATAGCATTTATAATGACGGATACATTATCGCATTAAGCGGATAACTAACCGCAAAGTACTATAAATATCGCGTTGAGCCTTAAGTTATCGGGAAAGTGTCTAAGAATTAAGACCCTGAGGAAAAAATATTATAGATATTTAGTCCGTATTTTGGCCAAGCGTTATTCGCTTCTCTGTCTAACGGGTTTGTTTTGGTAAAGCACGTGCTAAGTTACACCTATAGATTACCTCCTGCTCTTCGGTAGAGCCAAATGGAGTGTCAAACTTCTACTGACTAAAAACCACCCATGTTCCTTCTTAGACCTTTATGTCGAGGCCGCAGTATCTCTTGCGAACAACCCGCAGCCCACCTCTATAAACCTTCATTGGAAATAAGAACCTTATTAGATTAAAGATTCGCCACAAAAATTAATTAAATTGTTTACTTTAGTTACTATTCCAACTTTGGACAGTAAAAGTCCGTAAAAAGTCAGTACACAAACAATTAACCCCAACTAAAACTGCAAACATAGCTAAAAACTCCTATAACCAAGCATATCAGTAGCATTACTTAACGTCGTCGCTGCCAAATACCATAAATAAGTGCATTTTATATTTTTTGAACACCTCACTAAACATAATCTCCATTAACATTATAGATGTGTTGACAAAAACTTTTTATAATATTCGAACTAGAACAAAGTTGAACTAATTCCATATGCATTAAAGATATTGCAATGTTTCCGTTTATCTATTAAAGAACAGCGATGCCTGAGCAGCGGTGGCCCAGTGGTGGCGGCCCCGACTTACGAACAGTAGGTCGTGGGTTCGAACCCAGGCTGGCACATTCATCATCTGCCTAGCCTTTTCCCAACTATATTGGGGTCGGCTTCCAGTCTAACCGGATGCAGCTGAATACCAGTATTTTACATGGAGCGACTGCCTATCTGACCTCCACAACCCAGTTAATACTAGGTAATACGATACCCTTTGGTAAGACTGGATGTCAGACTTTCAGGTCACTGACTACCCGTAACGACTGCCAAAGATCTATATATGGCACCCGGGACCAACAGCTTAACGTGCTTTCCGAGGCACGGAGGAAACTTGGTATGTAAAGGGCGGTCACCCATCCACAGATCGACCTAGGCAAGCGCAGCTTAACCTAAAGATCGACCCGAGTGGCAGTTCTTATTAAGCCACGAGCTCCTCAAACACATTACTTTGTGTAATGTATTTCATCACCGCTGCTCTCAAAACGGTGAAGGAAAACATCGTGAGGAAACCGGCATGTCTTAGAACCAAAAAATTGACATCTACCAATCCGCACTGGGCCCGCGTGGTAGATTATACTTAGCCCATTCCCTCACAAAGAGTGGAGGCCTGTGTCCCAGCAGTGGGAATATTAATAGGCTGGTGATGATGATGATTAAAGAACACGTTTTTCGTTGTTTTCCCAAAACCTTAGAAAAATGACATGGAATATGCCAGTAGCATTACTATACTAATAAAAGTAATAGCCAACATTGATCCACTAGAAATGTTCACTGAGGACATACTCGTTTTACTAAACAGAAAATATGTAACTAAATTCTATTCTTGCGCTGTGAGCTGGAAAACAGAAGCGGGCTCGTTATATCGGGGTCGGATCCTCAAAAGCGAGCAGTAGGGATGTGGAAAACGTAGGTTTTAGTCGAGTTTGGGTAGAAAAGTTTAGATTTTTTGGGAGTCTGCTGTTGGTAGGCTTATTTTCTGTGCTGATTTTGCTATGGTGTACATTATTATGTGAAACATAAATTAAGGGATGATGGACATTGAAATGAATTTCCGAAATCATGTATTTGGAGCTACTAACACACTATCCTGGAGTAATGGACGAGCCGGCTATCGAATGCGCCAAACAGTACTCCAGTTCTGGGCCCACATCATTTAGTTTGTCATCGATACGTTAAGCAAAGCTTTTGTAGATCATAGAAACCCATATTATCATTACTATTTATATATTAAGAAGGTATCTGTCTGTTACCTTACTACGTCTAATCGCCTGAACATCGGAATCCAGGTCGTTATGCACAAGCACTATGAGATGGGTAAGCCAATGAAACCTTTTATGACAAAAGTATTTACGTATTCCTGAATAAAGCTAGAAGGATATAAATAAGATAAACCGATAAGCTCACGCCGTTTTTCAATACAATCTGAACTGGCCCAGCAATGGCTTTTAACATCATAATCCAGCAAGTCAGCTATATGACTAATCCCACCAAGACTAAAACAATCGACTAAAGCCTCCAGCCTCCCATCCCTAGCTCGGGTTTGCCAGTGTCACGTCCAAGAGTACGTCTAAGAGGATTAAACGTTATTTCCAGCAGGATCGCCACAATACGTACGACTAAATGATAATAAACGGTGTTGTTATTGAATCCGATTTCGGAAGGCATGTTCTGTTTGCTTGATTGCAAGAATTGGTTACGGTTTAGACTGTATTTCTGTATCTATAAACATAGAAAAGTAAAATAAAGTGATGTACTGCTAAAGGTTTGAAATATGATGGTTATGTCATCATCAATCGCATAGTTGTTACATTAAACTATGTCCACATTGTAATATATTTGACACATTTTTAGTCAAAAAATATTTTGGAACTCACACTAAACTTGATGCAACATGCTGACAACTGTGGTGTTATCTGGCGTTACTTTGCAAAAATCCATGTCCATGTATGTGTTACACAATTTCTATGTTTCGTTTTAAATCGTCCGTAAAAGATACAGGCATCTACTCGTATCCACATTGGATGCATAATGGACCACTCTCAAAATATGCAAATGCAGTAAAAATGCAACATGCAAGCCAAACTTTTACTATTTAAAAATACATCACCATCTGCTTACACTTTTCCCAACCATGTTGGGGTCGGCTTTTACTCTTACTGGAGGTAACTGAATACCAGTATTTCACATGGGGCGATTGCATATCTGACCTCCACAATCCAGTGAGTTTTTTGGTAAGGCTGGTTCTCAAATTTTGGGTGACTGAAAATCAGTGAGCTGAAAATCTGTAACGATTGTCAAAGATTAAAATTAAAAAATACATTACAGTTTGAAATTGGGCTCTAACCAAAAGATGACTTTCAATTCTTTCTCTAGATAAATGGAGTGTGCTAGCGTTTACAGCAACGAACGGTGCCACATGTTCTATTTTAATTTTAACAACTCTCAGAAACTTTCCGGAGCATGAACCGTTTTTCTAGGTCGTTTCACAAGGCTTGTTTCAAGGAATATCAATCTAACAACACTGAGTGGTCAGTGTTGTTAGATTGATATTTGCCCTTTTTTGGGGAAAAAAAAGATGTTAAGTAAATCAAACCCGAATAGGTTAACAGACTGTAAAACTAAGGAAATGAACAGGTAAATTACACAACAAATTAAAATTTAATTATCTAGCGCAGGTAGATAAAAGAAGAGGTTGGGTGCTAGGATGATGATGATGATACATATATATATATAGACCTCAAGCTACTTACTGGAATCTGTCAAATTTATTTAAATAAAAATAAGTAAGTAAGTAAGTAATAAGTAAGTTAATAGATTTTCAATCTCTAAAGCATGGTTCAAGATTGATTCAGGTAGTTTGATATGCTGGCGTCAATACTTGTTTACTGCGAGTATGCGTTTGTTTCCCGTCCAGTTTATGAATAAACATAGTATTATATTTATTGAATTTTTTGTATACTTAGATGGTGAATAAAACAGCAAAATGCGCCATTTTGGAGGAAAAACATGGGGACACTTCAGAGACATGATCTAGCAACCGTGGCAGCACTTTAATACAACTCAGTACAGTTTGAATTACGTTCAAGAGACTGTAAAGACCCCCTGCCGAGTTTATTAAGATAGATTGTGTTTTGGCCTATTATTACGTCTTATGTAATTACACTAGGGATAATTAAGAGAAATGGAGGTTCGAAAATAATAATATTCAAGTTTTGTAATGAACGTGCCACAGGGGGTCAAGATTTTTTATTAATGACGGGTGAATAAGTAAATTATGAATAAGGAAAGTACTTTCTTGATATAATGTTGATTTACGCAAAATCGTAACGTTGATTAAACTGTCATTTTCCGTACACCAAACATGTTATATTTATTAGAATTATACAAGGTGTAAGAGACCCTTCATGAAGGCGGCAACTATGCATTCTGTGCGTTTGTAACTTGATGCAAGGCGGCAACATTGCATTCTGTGCGTTTGTAACTTGATGCAAAGCGGCAACCATGCATTCTGTGCGTTTGTAACTTGATGCAAGGCGGCAACTATGCATTCTGTGCGTTTGTAACTTGATGCAAGGCGGCAACATTGCATTCTGTGCGTTTGTAACTTGATGCAAGGCGGCAACTATGCATTCTGTGCGTTTGTAACTTGATGCAATGCGGCAACTATGCATTCTGTGCGTTTGTAACTTGATGCAAGGCGGCAACTATGCATTCTGTGTGTTTGTAACTTGATGCAAGGCGGCAACTATGCATTCTGTGGGTTTGTAACTTGATGCAAGGCGGCAACTATGCATTCTGTGCGTTTGTAAACTGATGCAAGGCGGCAACTATGCATTCTGTGCGTTTGTAACTTGATGCAAGAAGTATTGGAACTTGGAGCTCCAATATACCGATGTCAAGCATTCAAGTTAGTTGGATGTGGAAATATTTTTGTCGTAATTAATATACATTATGTTAATATTCATCTTCGCACATCTTCACACTACATAATATTGCCTAATTTACTATTGTTTTTATTATATTTTATTTTATAAGTTTTGTTTTGCCGTGACCGTGACGTCACCTTGGGCCGGGCTATCAGAATATGACGCTGTGACGTTTGTCAATGTTACAGCACCATGCTGAGATAGTGGCCTTTTGGCTTCATACGGGACTAATTTTAATTTAAACTTAGTCGGCCTTATTGAAAAAGTGGTTAAACCTGGGTTTAACTTAGACTTGGTTTAACTCGCATGCCGTCTCACTTCGATAATATTGAAAAGAAAGTGACAACTTGCGAGATAAACCAAGTCTAAGTTAAAACCAGGTCTATCCACTTTTGTAATAAGGCCGACAATGTCCTAATTTTAAGTGTTTCTCTTTATGTTTTAAGCTTTTAATATTTATTTTTTTGTCAATTTGTTCTGTCTTGTGTGATACCAATAAATACTTTTTCTTTCTTTCTTTCTTTCTTTCTTTCGATGTCCAGGTATGTTCTACTACAAAAAAATAGTTGCCTGTAAAGTCGGTTTACGGACGATAGTCTAACGTGACAACGTCATAATAAAATATTGATGAAAATAGATGCGGCGCAAGCGTACAATGAGCGTAACGGGACATCCTTTTTCGGGTATGCAGCCGGCGTTCATCGATATATTAGACGTTGTCACGTCAAAAATAGAAATAGATTTAAATGAGGGTATTGCACATTCGCTTGGACTGGAAACCAACCTCAAAAATATTGGGAAAAGGAGAGACAGATAATGATGAGAGTTATACCAGCATAAACTCACGCCATTTGGGTAGGCAGACACTACTAAACACCACCTGCTACCACCCTTTCGCCTCTCACCAACTGTTATCCCCAAATACAGCTAAAATGTAAAATGAAGTGCATAACACAAAAACTTCCTTAGTTATTTTATATGTACAGTTAGGACATAAACTTCTAAATCAACACTACATTTAAAAACTCACTTTCACACCCAAAACTCGTTGCGCAAACTGATTAGAACCCTACAGCGGCCACCCAGTAACATACTGGTCACAAAAACGGTCACAGCCCAGCGTTCAATCTGAACACGAGGAGCCCTGTGGTGATAAATCATGGGTATCGTGACAATAATCTTATAAGCGAAGGGCGACATATCATTTGAGGACAAACATGGGATACAGAGCGATAGAGTGGAGGCTTGGATGTAGGCTATAGATTAAATGATGTTATGGTTGTTTGGAACTTTGAAAATAGGGTATTTTACTAAAAAATCTAATTACTCCGTCAGATAGATTTCCAACAAAAAATAATGGACACGTATTCATTATTTTTTGATTTAAACAAAAGATTAAGACGATACAGTGCTTCGAAAAGTCGCGTCAGTCGTGTGAACTCACAAGGTTAGTAAATTTTTAACCACAAAGTGACGTCAAAAGCCCCCACTCATGATCTTTGACACGTTTTATTTTCGTAATTTTTTATTAATTTGATAAAATAAAAAACCTGTACTTATCCAATATTTTTCGATAATCTAACAGACGGACTAATTTGTTTTTATTTTGAAGGTTTCTTTTTCACGTTAAGGTTAAATATGACTGGGGCTGCGGGTTGTTCACAAGTATCTCCCTTTCACTGTGCCCTAGTGCGGGAGGGGTTATTTAATGATTTCCCAACCCCCCAAAAAAAAAGCCCGCACCCTGATTTTTGGATTCATGTGCGTATTGTTTAATTATTATCAGTATTTCACCAAAAAATCTGATTAGTCCATCTTTCAGTTTATCGAAAAATATTGCGTATTTTTTGTTTTATCATATTAATTAAAAATTTACGAAAATAAAACATATCAAAGATCATGAGTGGGCGTTTTTGACGTCACTTAGTGGGTGAAAATGTACCAACCTTGTGACGTCACACGACTTGACACGGCTTTTCGAAGCACTGGTTCTTTTGTTTACGTGAATAAAGAAAAAATACGTGTCCATCATTTTTTTGAAATCTATCTGACGGACTAATTAGATTTATTTCGGGAAATTCCCTATTGCTTCGGTGACGTAAAACAGCGTAAGGAAATCAGCATGCTATGTAGGTATGTTGCCATCAGGGCGACATAAAAACTTTTACACCAGGTTATAGTAGTGTTTAGGTATCCCAAAAACGTGCTACCCAAAAAGCCGTTTTAACAACCAATCAATTTTTAGACCTTACCTTGAAAGACACCCACATTACCCGCCTCCAAAAACCATGTGTCCCAATAATATAAATCGCGCCTAACAAAGAGGTCCAGCTTAACGCAATACAGGACGATCGTAAATAAACGCGAATGTCACATATTTCGCGTAACATAATAACAGAGAGCGTTAGGGTCGCTACAAACTAGGTCGTAACTCCTTACAAAACTACGATTGATCGCCGGACAAAGAATAAAGTAATTTGAGTCGGCGAAATTTTAATTTTTATAGCATTTTTATGTGATGGCGTATTATGGGTGTTTTGACGCGGTTGGGAATGTGGAAAGGCATTGTTACAATGGGGGTTGTAGTTTATCTTCTTTTTATTGGATTCGACATAATGGTGTGTGTCAGTCGTAAAAAAATACTGATTTATTTTACTTAACTACCGGGTAAATATTTGAGTTTACGGAACAGCTGGAATAACAAGTTTTAGTAATATAATATTACTTTTATCATACACATTTAGGGTATAACCGGTATAAGGTGTAAACGGATCCTTCACGAACCTACCAAGCATTCTGCACATCAAACACAGTTGCTTTACGTAAAAAAACATTACACTCTTTTTTTGGGGCAGTCGTGTAAAAAAAACAAACTATACTGTGGATGCCATGAATGTTAGGCATATTCAAAGCATCCACAGTATAAATCGGATAAGCAGAAGTCATATGTTGATCTGCAATATGCCATTTAGAAAAAAAAATAGAGAGAATCATACAAATCTAACTGCCTATTCCATCTCACACTGACAAGCTTATAAACGTGGTTAAGATGATAATGATAATCACGTTCAGTTTCATTCGCAAAATTCGCCTTAAATTACAAACATCTCATTCCAATATCACAACAGTCTCCACCCACCTTTCCCGCGTTAGTAATGGCGTATTTTTATTAAATTCGTACAAATTGTGTGCGCGCGCGCGTTTGTAGCAAATCGAATAAATCCGTGCGCGTCTAGTGATGTGCCGTTAAATTTGTTTCATTACGTATTACGGGAGCAGTTTCCTATAAAATGTATTACGATTTTATTGGATGACAATCGTTTTATATTTGAGGTTTGGTTCAAATGTGGGGCGAATGTTTTTGGTGAAATTGTTTGATGAATGTAATGCCAAGTTACAAACTTTGTCGGGCTGCCGGTTGTTCAAAAGCGATACCGCGGCCTTGGAAAGCAATAGAAGGAACATGGGTGGTTTTTAGTCAGTAGAAGTCTGACACTTCCTTCTGCTCCGCCAAGAGCGGGAAGATTTCCCACCCTCAAAAAAAGAAAAAGAAGAGTGAGTTAGTCAGACTCCATGGCTGCTACTGACAAATTTCTAGATAATTAATTAATTTATTATTTATTTATTTATTACTCACAAAATCCACAGCTCTTAAAATTTTATCTTAAAAATAAAAACTTATCCTACAGCCAATTAAGGTTTTTTTTTTTTAATTTTCTAAACAAATCAAGTAGTGTCATACCTAATTATTACGAATCAAGTTCTGAGTTAACTATGCAACAAACTATCAGCACTCAAGTTAACAACAACCAATTTCAATATTCTGAAACTAACTAGACTTTCACGTGCTTATTAAGATCTAGAAACTTTGTCTAAGACTAACTATAATCTAGAACTAAGTTAACACAATTAATAGTACGCAAGTATAACTCGATATTGAAACAAAACGCTACACGTGTTTAAAAACTTGGCTACGAGCTACACGTTCAAGCGACACGCGTTTTGCGACACCGATCATCGCGAACATTCACATTTATTTCGTAGTAATATGGTTGTTATTTGCTGTCAGTGACAAGTCGGTCAAGAAAACAGTTATCTCTATCGTGTATCTGAGTATCTTTGTCTTCTTCTAAGTTGCCGTTAGGTAACACTTTACAGCTGCACGTCTAATAACTGTGAGACGACTGTGACACTCTCAAATGACACAAAAACCACTGCGGACATAAGAAAGTTAAAAATGTTGTCCAGACCATTCCACGAAAGGCTGCGACGCGACTTGCGACGAGACAGTACCAAGTCACGCGAAGGAAACAAGTAAGAGGCGCGCGATTCGCATCGCTTGAGGTCGTGAGTGGAGCGTAATACCATCGAACTCAATTTATTTACACATCAGAAATACTGACGAAAGTCGAAATGTCGAAATCGAGTTGTCGATTAACGTAAGTCTCTAATTCGGAACTTGATAGCGCCGAGTCACGGGATAGCCGTCCCTGGGGTGCGCACGATTTCCGAGGGAAAATCAAGGAAATCAGAGATCCACAATAATTGTTGTTGTTATTATTATTTTTATTTTTCGTTTTCCTTATCTGATTTTTTTTCTTGTATTCGAGAAATTGTGAGTATATTTTGCTTTTAAATATTTTTTGCGATGTTATTTTATCTCGGAAATTCGTTTACAATTTAATTTCACGATATAAATTAAGCAAGGGATATTTAGCAAAACGTAACTATCATAGTTGTACACGATAACAGTTTCTTACAATTCCCAGGAGAAAATGCTATGAGTTTATATATTTATGTATAGTTAAAAGGTTTAATAAAAGCAACAAAAGCTAAAGAAACAGCAAAACTTTATGAACCACTAACATAGATACCCAGAACATACACTTACATTCAGACACTACGTACTTTTTGTTTTAATCATCGTAATAAAAGGTTAGTAGTAAAAGGTTCCGACCCATCGTCCATTTACTGAAGTAGCATTTCTCCTTTGTTGATATTTTTGTTCAAGAAACAAGGAAAAAGGCATATGGAACATAAAAGTAAGTTCCATCGAGATTAGAACAGAAAAACTTGAGAAAAATTGTGGTACTTACTCTAGAAGAAAAGGCAAATAATAATATGTTGTTAGGTAATAAATCTACCAAAGAATACTGAAAAAGGGCTTTGGAACGTTTTCGGTTCACAGTAAAACGTTTGTATCTACCACATTTTCAATATTTCGCTTTTCATAAATTACACGATAAAACATAAAAGTGATAATTTTAGACAAGCCACGATGTTTTTCTTTATTTTCTTAATGAATTTATCGTCACACCGCAAGCTTCCACATAATCTTTTTACAAAAAAGAGCTACGGCTGATTAGAGCCAACATTAACATGTAAAATGACACCCTGGAGCCTCATCTCTAACGCGCACCATAGCGCTTAATCTTACGCTACAATTACATCGTCTATCTGTTCGAACGCCCGTTTGTCAGTATCCTAAATTGCGTACGCCCGTTCGACGTATATTTAGTGCCCGGGGCGTAGTGGCCGAGACGTCTCTATCGATGGCCGGGTCTCTCCACGTCGTAAATTAGCGCCCTCCACAATACAGACCGGTACCGCGCACCGCAGAATTAACATAATAAAAAGGGAGCATTCATATGCCGCTCGTAAATAAACTTTTATGGCCATCGCTCTAATGCGTCGCAAAATGTCGCCGAAGGGACCCTCACTACCGACTACCCACCGAGCGAAAATCCTGCAAACTTTATAACACAAGAATTCACACTCGCCCAGGGGTTACCATAATAAAATATTCGCAAGGAAAATCCGGACGTTCCTCTCTACACGTATGCATAGATAACGCGATATAAAAACGACATTAAATTTACGAGCATTGATGTATACGCGCGTCAAGTCATCAAACATATTTTATGGATATAAATATGTACATATTTTTTTTCTGGTGCTCACATTAATTTCTTTATTATGCTTCCCATATTTTTATATAAACATGTAATCTTTGGGAGAAATTCATGAATACATTTCCTACGATCATAAAAATACTCCGTATGCTGAATAAACAAATTACTTTATGCATCGAATCCTACACTTAGTAGACCCATATGCTAAAATGAGGGCTCGGCAAAATAAGAAATTTTGCTGTTTATTTTTTTTTATCTAAAGCGTTGGTTTTAAGTAAACTTATATGGGGGTACAGCATTATCAACACGAAAACACACAATAAGACCCTAATTTGACGCAGAGGACCTGCACCCGAAAATGTTGCCTTTTCAACCTTCATAAATCTTTTCATTCACACGGTGCTTTATACAGCGATGTCCGCCGAAATGTAAACTTATGGTCACCGTCGCGTGTATGAGCGATTCGGCCGTGGTATAATGACATGCTGGCGTCGCCGTATACCGTGCTAAATAGCTTGGAAAACGATTTTTTTTAAACCAAAAACCCGACTCTGTTCAATTCATTGATAAAATCAACATTGTCACTTTTTGCGAGATGTGGCAATTTCGCCGTGAATTATCGGAGGGTCGTATATTTGAGTGAAAAAATTGCCGCTGCCGATGTATTGGTTGTAATGATGAGAATTTAAACCCCGAAAAGCGGCTTAAAATTGATCCAGCTTGAGCAAAGAATTTGCCTTTTTATTTTTTCGTCAGGAACGTGACAGACCCTGTGAAGGGTCAGTGGGTACCTATCTCGAAAAAAAGGCAAGAATTTGTCGAATTCCCTTCTAGATATTTAAGCTCAGGTGTTCTTTTTAGCATAAATTTGTAAAACAATGTCAGGTTATTTATCTTGTTTTAGACGAAACTGGCGAAACAAATGTTTATCCCTTTTTCACTAAATAACAATATCACTAACTTCACTCTAAGCTTCTTAATTAAAGCTGTAAAGTAAAACACGTCTTTGTTTCGATCGGCGAAAGTTATTTCATTCCAGACTTTAAAGCCAACACTAACATAAAGACAACAATAAAACTAAATAGACGCGACAACGACAAGCGACAACAGCTATTTCTTACAGCAGCGCTTTTGAAAAACGCAATCGTGGACATTTCAATCTCATCTGAGATATCTTACATAACCTTAAAAGCTAACAACGAAAACGCGAAAAAATGGCGTCGTTAAAGCAAAACCAAAAACATTTGACACTTTCATTTCTTTGCAAATGAAAAATAAAGAGGCCGCGCAACGTCTAGCAAAGTCATTCCTGAACGAATTATGCTCTTAAGTAGATAATAAACGCGGCAATACCGCTGCGACATGCGACACGACGCGTTCGACACGATTGTCTCCTGACATAAAAGCTTTGGACGAAATATTGCGTGCGTAATTACTGTATACAGCCCCTTGCGAACGCAGCTAAGCATAAATAGTGATACAATACTAAGGACTCTTAGAGCCACCGAACAATGCATCCATCATGCAAATAAGTAGTTGAAACGTAATGGAAGATGTAGGAACTAATGCGAGAAGCTTGTTACGTCTATTTAATCGTTTGACGACATCAAAATCCGTTGTGGTAACTAAAAATGAATATTCTATTGACGTACAGCACTATAGATTTTCAAACATAGGCGACGTTGAAGCCGCGCCGAGAGAACGGAAAGCCAATGAAGAGCCAATAGAATCGAAAGGCTCCGATCCTTTACAGTTCCCTTCCCTTTATTTGTAGTTTTCTTTGTGTGAGCTGCGCTTTTAAGCGTGTACGTCTCGGCAACGTCGTGATACGTCATTCTTAATATCCATAAGTTTCTCCCCTTTTTATATTCTTCTACTTTCAACGCAGTAATCCGAGCGACACAAAAGAGCATAATATGTTTTATCGGTAAATCCTTTCTACATGACAATGGGGGGCAAACAGGCCGACTTCCAGCGTGCAACGTACAAATCACATAGTGCCGGAACTGCATACCAGTGCCCAATTATTTGACGAACAATGCTGTGTTGATTTACTGTTTGTCAGTGAACAGTGGTGTGGCTTGTATGTACAGGGCTGTCAGAGATTGTATCTATTCTTCGTTTGTGTGTACATGTCCAGGGTCTGATAAAGGTCTCGATCCTGGGTGTGTATGTGTATTTTTGTACCCATCGATTGTCTTGTCCTATTACTCCACCTTTGTTACTGAGATATTACATGCATTAGAACCCCCATTCCTCTTGAGTGGGGACTTTTTGTTAGGAGCGTGTCGTTCTCATAGCTTAGCGCCGCCAGCCCTGGGTGTATGTCGGAGTTGAGATAAGGGGTCGCTTTGTTCCCCGGCGTAAATATAAATTGCGCCATAAATGTCAAATGGACACAATTGCTCAGCTGGCCCGTGATTTTAACCGATTTAAGTGTTCCTTGCCTGCGTAGCTCGAGTTTTGAGTATTTTGTGAATTTGTGGGATGGTTATATTAAAAGTATCATCGCTCTGTAGCTGTGGCGGGGGTGTGGGGGATGTTTAATCGAGTGTGTGTGGCGCGAAGTATCGGCGTCGCGGTCCGCCTGGTGGCCGCTAACGTTTTAAGTGGTGCCCTGAATCGCTTTTGTTCAGATTTCAGCGGTTTTTTTCAATATTTGATGGAGAGAATTTATTGTATTTCATTGAAGTCCTATTTTTCTAGTTCAGCAAAAAATATTTAGTAAAAAAATTAAATCTTAATAACTGTATTCGCGATCAGAAAATCAGAATAGTCATTGTCATCATCTTGACAGTAACAGTCAAACCCCGCTTAGATGTCCTAATGGCGTTAAGTTTTATCAGTTTAAATACGCTTTCAATAACATCAAACCAATTACTAACAATCTTTCACTAGATGTCCCCAAACCCTATCTATAGAACCCTTACATTTTTCGAAGCAGCAATGCAAGGAATTTTCTCGAAGCAATCCTAACGCTTCGGATTCGGACGAACCGAAACGACGCGACAACGAAAAGGGAACGGCACAAATATATCTGTATACAAAGGAATTTTTGTACAGGAACGTCTTAATACATGATATTGGAAAGCTGTTTTAGAAAATGTATTGTTTTTGAAGAAGCACAAATAAGGATAACGGGTTTTTAAAACAAGAATCTGTCTTTTGTTTCTTATTAGCTAGTTTCAAGCATAATCGAGGCTTAGTAACTATCAAAAACCAGGCATATTACAAGTTCATCATCATCTGTTTAGCCTTTTCCAAAGTTCGGGGTCTAAACGGATGCAGCTGAATAGGAACGCAACTGAATTTTTGGTTAGACGAACTTGTTTTTACTTCATCTGAACACAGGACTATGATGAGGTGTATAAAGAAAATCGTGGGACTTATTAAACGATAGCCAATACAAAGGTTATACGTTCGTATCCGCTCAATATTAAAAAAAAACTTTATTTGCCAACTCAAAATAACAATCTTGCATAGTTCAGTAAGTTACTAATAAACAGTAGATGTAGTTACAACTTTTATTTGTTTCGTGACGTCACTTATTATGGTTGTTAACACTACTGATTCACTCTGTTCTCCGTACGTATATAGCCTGTTTTACTTATTTAACACTTCAAGCACAAAGTACAGAGTGTGCACACTCACACACACAGAGAGATACACACACACACATACAGAGACACACACTTAATAGTACAGAGACAGTGGAACAGTTTTCTGAATAAAATTGAAGCATTCGATATTTAAATATTATTGCAATATCTACATATCGTCTGACAGAAACACGCCAAACGCAAACTAAATCGCATTTTTACATACCACTAACTTAAAAATTATTTCCGTAAACAAACCAACTTTGAATATATTAAATCGTTGCCAAATAGTATATCAAAAAGTTTTAACTGCCGGCAAAAATTATGACTAAGTCCCACGATATATTATGCCGAACTTATCTTCGGATAAACGATTCACGTGAAATATTATCTGAGACACGAAGGTAGTTGAAAATCTTGTGTTTGGTGGGATTTGACTTAACGAGTATGCAATGACTTTGCGTCGAAACTAGTTTAAATGTGGTCTAGTTTATAAGATGCAATGTAATTTACCTGGAGATATTTTCAAGACTAACGTAAGTAAATACATGAACTAGAAACACTAAACTAGTTTAGACTAAAACCACCAAATTATCAGTAAGTAGATGAATCTCATTAAGTGAGGAGTTAAAGTTAATGCTACGTTTATAAGTATATCACGCCTCCATGATATACGGGACTGATATAACTCTCTTTCTACAATGACAGCTCAGGATATAATCTAATTCAATGAAATAGTTCATTGAATTCTACACATAGAAAGAACAGATATAATAGTTCACGATATCCCCAAATCTATAGTTGACCTAATTCTGTTTGCAAATCGAGGGCACACGATCGACTGCATCAAACCCTTCCTCCTCACATTTTCCTCACACTGCACCTAACTACCCAAATAACGCTCCCGCTACCTCTTATCACCCACTCCGAACCCTGCTAATGCCACGCAGCGCCGGTCATCACTTGCAGCGACGGGAACTACAGAAGTTTCAGCGATTATAATCAATTATGTACACGGGCCCGCTACTCCCGGCTTGTGGGCTACACCTAATGGCCTTTGGTTCACACATGGCTTTGTTTTTAAATGGGTTCACTAGTTTCTGAAGAAAACTGGCAGTGGTAAGAGGTTGGGGTTTGGGAACACGCCTCTTGCATAATGTGTCGTGCTTTTAGGAGATCTGGTTTTTGGGTGGTTTGCAGGAAAACTGTTTACATTAACAGTTTTCCTGCAAACCACCCAAAAACCAGATCTAGCTACAGAAACGAGTTGGTTCTATCAACGATTACTCGTTACTGTGTATTATTATGTATCAAGGGAAAGTTTGACAGAAAATATCAGACCGCTAAGCGAGTGAGAACGTTTTTTTTTAATAATGGGTATGAAATCAGTACAGCTAGTTATTAGCTTAAGAAGATAGATTCACAGATAGATAAAGAATTCATGAAAAAGGATCTCAAAGGCTTGTTTTTTTTGTAGAAATAGAAGACATTCTGTCGATATCAGAATAATATCATTGAATTTTGACGAACAATAAGGATTGCATGGATTGGTAATCATTTTTAAGTAAGGGTTTTGGAAGTGAGACTTCAAACTACCTCATACAGTTGCTTAAGCAATTTTGATGTACGAAGGGGTGGCTGTAAGAATCTCCCAAACGACTTTCCTCAAAACTATCCTCATTCTCAAACGTATAATATATGTTAAAACAAAAACATACCTACATCCCAACATGAACACTAGTACTTACATCTTAAATATAGTTTACTGCCGCACTCAGAGACCTTAATAATTACTTAAGCAGTCACTTAGTAATGGTTTTAACAGTTTTGTCATGCAAAAATATGTAAAACCTTTACTAACTGACGGCATAAGTAATCATTAAATATCTCTGAGTACGGCAATTAGTATCTTATTACGTGTAACACGTTACTACATTTAGGGCCGGTTTTTCAATCGCCAGTTAACTTTTATCTGACGAATAAGTTTGTTATTTTGACAGTTTATGTATAGACAATCTGTCAAAACATCACATTTATTCTTCAGGTAAAAGTTAACAAGCTGTTGAAAAATCGGCCCTTAAGATTCATTATCATTCCCGACTTGTCACGACTAACCGGCTTCATAGTCCATACCCACACATACATCACAATTGACAGCTCAACTTCAAACTGAAGTCTTTAACTTTGACTAATGACGTTCATAAGTCAGCCATTGTCTCTGGCGGCGATGAGTAGGTCATGAGCGGATTAACAACCTTTTATTTATTGTAATAAAGCTCTCTTTCTTTTGTTTTAGATTTGTATAGAACTATAAACGGACGGTCTGAGTATAGTCATCTATTGACTGTTTTGAATCGAAAGAGTTAATGTGTAATCGGTTTCTCTGGGTTAAGTTAATCGTTTAGATACTAACAAGGCTATTATACATGCATAACATCACGCCTATAGCCACAAGGCACTGTGTACGTAATAAAGAGTGTAGAAGTATCCTTAACGAAGCCCAAAGGCGATGCCACGTGAAAAGCTGATATTTAAAAAAAATATTATAGGGTTCCGTAGTCAATATGGAACCCTTATAGTTTCGCCATATCCGTCTGTCTGTCTGTCTGTCAATCCGTCCGTCCGCATTATATCTCAAAGACTCTAGAAAGCTGTAATTTATCATAAATATACAAATGAGTTACGCCGACATAGTGATTGAGTAAAATATTGAAAAGTTTTCGGAGTTCAGAGGCAGGTAGGCAGAGTGGTTAATCAGTTTAGTAAGTTCACTTAATTTGATGGGTAACTACGGAACCCTACATTGTGCGTGGTCCGACATGCATTTGGTATTTTTTTTATATCAGTTTTAATGGTAAATAATTTTACTTTAATTGCCTCCATGACCCGTTTACTATTCAAAGCATCCTTTCGCGCATTGTGAGTGTGCTACATTGAGTTTTACCGAAAAACGAATATTCTACCCCAAAAAAATAGTCAGTGTACAAGACAACACCATGATGGCTACATAATTGGAACACAACAAGGAATGGTATGCCGAAGGTCAAAAATGAATGGTGACGTTCGCCCTTAGATGTCTTGAAAAAAAAAAGCTTTTGAGAATCCACTTTCATAACCACGTTAAAAGCGGTCGAATAATTATGTTTTTTAATAAAATAGACCCTTTTCAAGGGGTCGTTTGAAGTGACTCAAATTGTCGATTAAATGTATCTGGTCTAAACGAGTTTTTGACGGGTACCCGTAGGTATTTTTCTGTGGGAACTGGCCAGCTGGTGCGTTTGGTCCGGCAGTAATGGTGGGCTTGAGTGATGAGATGTGGGCAGCTGCCGGTTGGTTTTTAAAATAATAGGTGTATATGATCTGGATGCATTATGCATGGCGAATAATTTGGGCACGAATTATTATATTAGACTCCGTGAGGGAACTCTTGGAAAACCAAGATATCCTACGAAGACTGTAAAGATTGATTTGCTTCGAGAGGTGGGCTGGGTAGAATATATACGGAAACCAAATCCCTAATATAGAAGACAGTATGTTAGACCTTCTGGTTCAACACGGTTTAGATAATAGCAAAAGCGTTTTGTTTAAAATTCGTTGCAGAAAAACAAGAGGTTTTGAATGCTACTTGTCTAAGCAATACTAAGCTATATTTAGATACACAATTAGGTAGGTACTTAAAACCAACCTCTAATACAATCTCTAAACACGTATTAGCGTATTTCGCGAACCTAATTACGAACATGGGCTGGCTACAGACTCTGCTGGTACTAATAACGTTGCTGCCGTTAAGACAATCGGCTCTCACCGGGACGATGGTGCGGCATAATCGGCCATTACTATAATCTCTTCTGCTAAGTCGAGAGAATATGTAGATGGAGTGGAATCAATTGTATTCGAGGTTTTAGGAAAAGAATATTTTTATTAAGATTGGCGGAAATCAATTTTAAAATTTTATTAGGACTAGTATTACCCGCGACTTCGTTAGCGTGGAAATTTTGATGTGTAAGGTGTGAGAAAAAAACATAGTTATTGCCACGTTGGCAACAGCTAAAATAGCTCGGGCCAAGAGGAATAGATACAAGAGAAATAATTCGATTGATAACTCTTTTCATAAAAATGGGAAAACTAATATAATTTCAAAAACACAACCGAACTTCAAACAAGGAGAGTTTGAAGTTCGGTAAATGAATCTATTCCATGCAATTCAGAGTGCAATCAAGATTAAAATAACCAATTATTTTTGGCTTAAAACCGCACATTCTTGCGTCAAATAAATAAACAAATAAATCACTCTGCTTGGGATTATCGTAAGAGCCAATGAAAATACCATTTCAACAGAGATTATCACGTTATTAATGACATTAAAGAATTTAAATGCTGTTTACAATTCCCATAATGTCTTCAATTTTGTCAAAAATGTCTAATTATAAATGTTTAAAAACGTTTAGGACGTCCATCCACTCATTCCACTTTGTTTGTAATTTATTTTATCACCACAGCATTCGAAAAGGGTAATGGGAAACATCGTGAGGAAACAGGCCAAAACCAAAAATTCGTTATCTAAAAACAAAGAAAGAAATAGTATAACACAGGCACGCAGGACAGAAAAAAGTAATAAAAAATATAATAATGACATGAACACATAAAATATATGACAACCACCAACTACTTGGGCTTCATCACAAAGATGAAGTCCGTGACCTAGTGGGAACGTTAAAGGCTGCTTAACTCCTGCCAACTGAAGGCATTTTCAATCGCTTCAGACTGAAGTAAGATTGGACGAAGTAACTGGATCACTTGGCATTACTTGTAGACTATGCGACGGTAACTTGATTGGGCGGAAAACAGTTCTGCTACTTACTGCGTTAGTCAGGGATTCGTCAATAGGATACAAGGTTGATTTTATAACAGTTGTTACTGACAGCTTTAGGATTAGCTAGAGAATGTTTCAGACAATCATCATCATCATTCTCCTGACTCTATGCCAATTCATTTGGGGTTGGCACAGCATGTCTTCTGTCTACTTCTAGAGTGTTTACTTATTTATTACCAGTCAAACCAGTATTCACCCTCATCCTAGCCATATCATCTTTCACACAGTCAATCCGACAATTCGTTTAATCAAAGTTTCTAGCTAATACGTTCTACATTAAAATTCAAGTCATCAAGCAAGAATGCAAAAAATCGAACGAAAGTAGAAAACTTATTCAAAACGTGGACCCTGCCAGCCGACAGCGTAAAGAGGAAAAACAAAAACAAACACATTACTTCACCATCGGAATCCTAATGTGGTCCAAAAGCTAAACCCAATATTGCTCACCCCTGTACAAAAGAGAGAAAATTTAAATTTTTAATAGCACGCTACAGCACCCCTGACGGTAATTTTTCCGACAATGACTTGCGTATCGCGATCATTTGTTCGGGAAACGGTATATTAACTGCGAGAGCTAAAATGTTCGCTAATAAACAAGGTTGAACAAGGAGTCTTTCTGCCGAGTCATCTCGCAAGAGCGGGTTTAAACTTACGACTTGCAATTATGAGTGTAATACGAAATGATGGATCGATATGACTGCGGTCTCGAGGGGTTAGGTCAGTCGAATGGCGTTGAGATAGATCAAGGAGCTTTGTTATTTATTGGATGAGAATCGAAGAGCGAGAAAATAAATACGGAAACGATATTAATAGGCAAAAAAAATCCCTTTATTGAGAACATATTGCTACTTCTTCTTCTTATCGTGTGGGCAGTACGGTCTAACGACCCCACACAGACATCAGAGTTTCTAAACCACCTTAAGGGCCTTCTTTTTTTTTGGGGGTGGGAAATCATCAAATAACCCCTCCCGCTCTTGGGCAGACCGAAAGGGAGTGTCAGACTTCTACTGACTAAAAACCACGCATGTTCCTTCTTAGCCCTATAGGTCAAGGCTGCGGGATCTCTTACAACATTCCGCAGCCCCGATGGGCGTCGGCCCTGGCGGGCCCCTTCCTTGTTGCTGACATCTCTTTGAGGCGCGCGTGGAACACGAACGCGCCGTCGACACGGCCTGTCGTCGTCATAAGACGGACGGACGAGGAGCTAGTTCATCACTCACCGCCCACAGGCCCGCGTCTACGGTGGCCGGAAGCCATCACGTGGCCACCGCAGCCCGGAGCGCTTTCCGCGGCGGCTGGGACGAGAGGTTCTCTCCCTCTCGCGTTCCGCCACCTCCTTCGCTAGCATCAACGGCGTCCCATTCCACCTCGCCCCGGACCATGGCTTGCACTAGGGCCGGACGCGAGAGGTCTAGGGTCGGACGCGAGAGGTCCTCAAGGGAGCCTCAAGGGCCTCTGACATGGTTTGACGACCGCTATTTGGCGGCCGGGACCACCGGCTTATACGTGCCTTCCGTCCTTATTGCTACTATGAATCTATCTCTAGTCTTAATTTACAAACTGACCAACTAAATTCCATGCCACGTTTTTCTACCATTGAAACTTAAAAATTTAAATGCCTAAAATGTATTTAATACGAAACGTCAACGACCATCTCAAAATTAATGAAAAGTGCCTTAGCAACAAAACTTTAACAAATAAGTTTGCAGTGTCAAAATGGCAAGGTCTTTCACAATAAAGTAAAGCCTTTTATGCTTCCCAAGGTTAACCTGACTTCGGCCGACAATAAGCGCCGACTCGCTCCGAATACATTTGTATGATTAATTGTTTTCACTTGTAGTTGTTTTTGATAGATTTCATGCTTTTAACTTTAATTAATTTTGCTTGAATTGTTTTTTAAGGATGAAAAATTGAGTATTTTTAACAACAAGTTTGTACAGAGGATAAAACAACATTGATAGAGGATAAAATAGATCAGAAGCTAAAATCAGAATCAACCGTATCATGAAAGGAAACGTTTCAGTATAAACTATAGAAAAGTCAAAGCAAAAAGCCTCTTGTTTAGTCACTCAAAGGCCTCGCAAAAGCCGAAATCTATGAACAATATTTGGCACATATTTTAGCTAATCGTTAGTCGTATTCATGCATACAGCAATTGCAAGACAAAGACAGGAACATATCTAAGACAAAGCATGGGCTCTGTGACGTACTGACGGAAATAGATAACGACATAGCAACCGAAAAGCATCAAGACAAAGCCAAAGTCAAGACTACAAAGCTACCCAACACACACAAAGGTACAATTTTCCAACAATTCCTCCGTAAAGCTATCAGTAATTCATCAGTAAATAGCATTTAATTCAGCCATTGGACGCGAAACAATAGTTGTCAGTGAATAATGCGGTGCATGCGACGTCCATTGATATAAACTGTTTTGCATCGATCCTGGTGACCCATATCGTTGTGGATATCCGTTTGCTAGACGTGTTATGGCGGCCAATTGTGATTGCGATTTGAATAGGCTTTTCGAGAATAGGAAGCCCATTTCTGAGGCTATTACTTAAAAAGTTAGATGTGGATTTAGCTAGGTATAGATTAACACTGCCTTTCTATTGTTTTAGAGAAGACTATAGGTTTATTGAAAATAACTACATGTTAATCAATATCGTTTCTCGCAAGGAACATTCCCTGTAACTCCAAATCTTTCTGCTTTCTGCTTTCCAACCTGCATTACTTACATGAAATATATCATCGACTTACCTGAAAACAAGAAAAAAAAAATTAATAAATATTTCACACATTTATACTATTTTGACACTCCCTATCATGTCACTTCTATTGGTCCTTCGAGCAGGAAACAAAAATGGATCATTTGTATCCGAAAGATGCAAGCGAGTGATTAATATTTCATACATTTATATTATTTTGGCACAATTCATTATACCACTTTTAATTAGTCCTGTAAGCCGAATTAAATTGGATAATTTGTATCCGGCTCGAAGGACCAATAGGAGGACTACTAAAATCTCAAAGCGTATCTAGTACCAGTATTCTCTGGCAATCACCGTCGCCCGTATGATAAACACGGGGCTCTGAATAATGGACGCGGCCTTTAGAACGCAACCAGCTATCAATTGTCTCATAAATATTAAGTTGAGCAGCTAACTACAAGGGTAGCCTTTACACAATTACTTTGAAATAGGTAGTTAGACTGAAACGTAGACTAAGGACTTTAATCACTTACTTAGTGGTCACTCGTCATTCTTAGTAATTTTGGGTTTTATTTTAAAGATAAAAAAAAATATTGCAATAAACGAATGCCGCGGACTACCTTTAAGATTCACTTAATATTATCTCTTACTGCCGCACTCAAAGAACTTTAATGATTACTTAGGTCATCACTTAGTAAAGGTTTTGACAGTTTCATCATACAAACGTATGTCAAATCTTTACTAAGTGACGGCTTAAGTAATCGTTAAATATCTCCGTGTACCGCAGTTAGTCGCTAAACAACTGCCAAGGAGAAAAAAGAATAGGTACAGGTATGTCTTTGTTAGAAATCATCACAGCCAATAAGAGATAAGTCTAAAGATACCTAGACTTTTGCAGTCATCTCGCTACAAAGGCGGGATTACCGGACCCTAGGTCGAGCGAAGCGTTTCGGTAATTGGTTTTCCATCAATAAGGCCCGCCTTTGTGAGAATCGAACATCACTGATAAAATGTGGGTGAACTAAGTGTATACCTCAGCCTATATAACCTCCCGAAGATTATACGCGTAATAATTCTTAAATGAAATAGGTACTTTTTCCATTATTCTTCTTCCATTATGTTTTTAGTACCCAGTTGTTTTTTTTACACCGCAGCAAGTAATAAATATTATTAAATAAAAATAAGGGTAATTTCTGAGGCATAAACTTTTTAATGTAAAATAATTGTAATAGCTCTGAAGAGTTAAATTTTGTACGTTATATAAATTGTCATTCCAAACGAAGTTAATGTTCAAGTTTTCACTTCTACTGGCACTCCCGGAGTGCAACCCGTAATTTTTTTTCCTTAATTTTAAATTTTTCATTCGTATTTGTATGTCTGATTGTTGCAGCAATTAACAGTACATAATAATTATATAATAATCAATCTGTAATTGATTTTCTACTCCTATGTTTAATGCATGCCGTGGCCTTTAATTAAGGCTACACTATAAAATGTAATTGTAATATGAGTATTTTGGTGAATGCTTTGTTGGTTGTCCTTAAATAAATAAATTATTATCAAATCCGCACATGAATCTCAAAATTCAGCGGTGACCATCTTGGGTTCGAACTTGAGAACTGCCAAGTTATGACTTGACAGTACAACAGTCACAGAACAATGCTGTTAGTTAATAGGTACTAGTAACAAAACAAAAACAATATAAATCTTCGAAAACCCGTTTCAAACAACAGCGAATATTATTATCTCTATTGCATAATAAACCTTGTTGCATAATGAAACCAGTGCAACAGCGATCAATTGTCTCATAAATATGAAGCAAAGGTGTCGAGTCAATAGCCAGACGTGTTGTTTCATTGAAGTCGTTGACACGGGAGTAGGGTTAGCCGGTTTTCAAAATAGGGCATTAATTGGGTCTATTGTAATAGATGTTGTGTAAAATACTGGTGAAGGTTTGTGGTTTTTTGAAAGGTGCAGTTGCATTGTTGCCTAAAGCATTATAATTAGCATATACTTATTCTAAATCAGCGTGTAGGGTAATCATGGTAGAACGCTAGATAAGCAGAAATGCTTGCGAGCTAGAGAAGTATGAACGGCGGGCCAGTTAGTTACTGCGCACTGGTCCGAGTGGAAGGTTGTCTTTACGGGTCTTTGAGGAAACTAGCCCATTAGGCGTTCGGACCACCAACATCTATACATACAGGGTGTAAATTAACCCATCACACAGCCGTCAACCAACCAACCATTCTGTACTTCAAACTAAATACCCCTACGCACAAATTTTTGCTAGGAAACGACTTTATTTTTGGTCAAAACTCAATGTAGCACTCTTAAAACATTGTACTAGTGGATGCTTTAAATAGTAAACGGGTCATGGAGGTAATATAAGTAACCTTAAAAACTAATATTAACAAAAACAGCTGTGAAATATTTGGAACTTTTGACCCCCAATACCTCCGCAACTAGGGGCTTCCCAGGTATGGTCTAGAACAAAAAAATGATCGCAGTGGTGGGGAGAACAAGTGCTCCTCGTTTGCGTTACGGGTGCTTTTACACCCTTTATATAAAGAAATTAAATCAGAAAGCAAGTCGTAGCACTACAAGAAATTTTCTACATCATTTCCGTTGACAAGCCATACCATTAAACTGCATGCAATTCTTACATTTCCATCCTACCATATGTTAAACAGAACTACTAGGAAAGCCATCTTCTACATCTCTCCTTCGTTAACATCAACAGTTTCCGTTCGGCGTTGTCTTTACCGAATGAAACCGAATCGATTCGATTCGATTAAAGTTACTCGATTAGCATAGACCGGGAATAGACGTCGTTTACGGAATGAGTTACGATGTCGAGTTTATTAGCATAGTCTATGATTTTATCGCATTAATGCAACTGGTCTTGCTAATTTGGCTGAAAGTGAGTCATCAATCAAGTTAATTTATGTCCCTTTTGAATGGCTTTTGGTTTAATCAGGTAACTGGTTCAGTATAGATTAGGATTTTCGATTATTTTCCTTGAGGGTAGGAATAGGGTAGTTAACAAAAAAAATCTAATTAGTCCGTCATATAGATTACCAAAAAATATTGGACACGTATTTTTTCATTTTTCACGTACTTAAACAAACAATGAAGACGATACAGTGCTTTTAAAATTTCGTGTGACGTCATACTCGTAAGACATTTTTTAGCGGTCAGTGACGTCACGAACCCCCACTCAAATCTTTGACGCTTTTTATCTTCGTTAATTTTTATTTAATTTTTGAAAACAATAATCGATAATCTAACAGACGGACTAATAACAATCATATTTCTATAAGTCAGTTAACATCCCTATTGTATTTGTGGCAATCACTGCTCATTATGACAAAGAATTACACCTTTTTATCATAATTCGGCGAGCCTATTGCCATCAACCAAGCACAAATGAGAGTCCGGAGTCTCATTTTTCTCGGTTTGAGAAATTCTTACTAGAAGAACCCAAAATCCCTCTACCCGACCCGGGAATCTGACCCAGGACCTCATGCTCAGCAATGCTCACTAGACCATCCTCAAAAAAAAAATAGAATTGAAATTGTGAAAATGACCGAAACCTTAATTAACCCTATAATACAAACGAAATCCCAATGCTTCCAATTTCAATTGAAACTCCCACATGCAGCGTACCGGCTAGTTACGAATTCCGAAAACCGAGTTCGACACACAAAAAAAAAAGAAAACGAACTCGAAGCAATTACCGTTACAAGTTTTATTGGCAGTGGGACGAAACTTCCACATGACAACCCTACAACTGTTTCACTATGAATAAATCTATTCGCATAGGAAACCGGGGGCACAATAAAGAGATACGTTATTTATGGCACAGAGTAAAAATGTTTTTCATGTTGACGCAAGCGCCACTCGGCGTAAATCAAATTCGTAAGCCTAATATTCTTGATGTAACGTCTGTCAGGGCCGTAATATTAAGTTTACTTACAAGTTTTGACGACCCCAGTCCGTCATATTATTAGCGAGTACATATTTGCTATCGGTGTTCTCGCTCGTTTTATGAGAAAAGTAAAATTTGCAAGTTGTACAATGTTCAGCGATTTTGTTCGGTAGCGAATGAGTAACGTTTTGAATGTATGTAACCTAAATAAGTTATGAATCTGACGTTGAATAAAATTTATTTTGGCCGTCTGTGATTTATTTTATGACCCTATTCATGTTATAAGCTTATTCACTTGTCTCTGGATTTATTATTCTAGTCTACCTGTAAATGAGGTTATTCTAAAATTCAGATAGATTTATTAGCAAATATGAGTAAAAGATATCTCTGCTCGTTGAATGTAATAATAACAGTCTAGAATTCTTCCGGTGACAGTCAAAGACCTTTTTGTTATTCAGATAAGTCGATTTGAGACTACATAACATCAAGCCTGTAATCTCAGAAGGGTTAGGCAGAGGTGTACCCATTGGTACAGCCACATTTTGCCAGTTATGCTTAAGTACCATTTAATAGGGGTAAGCCTATTTCAGACTCCGTGGCTGCTACTGAACAATTCCTGATGGAAAAACCTAATAACACTTTACCAACGTGAGAATCGAACCTAGGGCCTCAAGCACTAAACCATTCAATCAATCGATGGAGGTACGAGCAGTTATAATATCAGATCAAATCAAATCATTTATTTCTTTGCAAACATGGGTCATGGGTCTTTGCAAACATCTAGATGTTATTTTTTTTTATAATAAAGTTCTCCATATTTTTAAAGTTCTCCATATTTTACCGTCACCTAGGCATGCAAATATTAGGTTAACAAATTTTACTCAGAATGAAAATAAGTGGGCTGGCATTGGAATGACATACAATAAAAATATAAAAACTAAACCAAAATAATACTAAATTAAAATATCATCAATAATGTCACGGAAACGGACATAAAATATGCCAATTAGATTAACAATGTCAATTACTGCGGTACTCAGAGACATTTAATGATTACTTAAGCCATCACTTAGTAAAGGTTTGACATACTTTTCTAAGTTATGGCTTAAGTAATCATTAAATATCTCTCTGAGTGCGGCAGTTAGAGTAACAGTTGGCAATTTAATTAATCAGTCTGCAATTCTTCAGGTAAAAGCCAAAGACCTTTTTGAGGCTCTTCGTAATTCAGATACTATAAATCGATTATTTTCCTCGACCTTAACTGTCAGTTGTGTCATAGAATAACTTGACAGATGTCAATATTCTGTCAATGTCATGTCACATGGGTAAAAGTTCTTAACCCTCCCGCGCCACCCAATAATAATTTATTCAAACAGCAAAGGGGCCAATATTGCCTACAAATGGCGAAAGGGTTACGGTCTTACGAAACTTGCGTGAGAAGGTATAGTCTTGATGATCATTAGGCAACTAATGTACTAAAATTATAGGCCGTACACAAATTATGGTTGGCCTAGAGTGACGCGTATTTATGCACGTGTTGTTCCCGTAATTATTGCTAATCAAGGTGTAATGGGTTGGAGGTAAAACCTTTTTCGTAAGTTGTTTAGCGATTGAATGGCTATTGATGGAGAGTGATAGTGATTGCAAGGGGACTTTCTCCTTTTTCACTCAGCTAGAAATGAGCCATCAAAAGACGATGTCCAAATAATCTGAAAGGAATCTAACCAGTAACCACAGCTGTGCGCACTACAGTACATACATGTTATAAAGGGTGTAAAAGCACCCTTAACGCAAACGAAGGGCACTTGTTCTCCCCACCAGTGCGATATTTTTTTTGTTCTAGACCATACCTGGGAACCTCCTAGTTACGGAGATATCAAAGTTCCAAATTTTGCACAGCTGTTTTTGTAAATACTAGTTTTTCAGGTTATAACTTTACTTAAATTACCTCCTTGACCCTTTTACTATTCAAAGCATCCACTAGCACAATGTTTTAATAGTGCTACATTGAGTTTTACAGTAAAATGTGATTTTTGACCCCAAAAAAAAAGTCGTTTCCCAGGAAAAAAAAATTGCGTAGGTGTACTTAGTTTTATGTACAGAATGCTTAGTTGACGTATGTGTGAAGGGTTAATTTACACACTGTATACTAGCGGAAGTCACACGGTTTCACCCACGTAGTTCCCGTTCCCGTGGTAATACAGGGATAAAAAGCCTATGTTACTCGGGGTGAATGTAGCTTTCCAATGGTGAGAGAATTTTAGAAATCGGCGCAGTAGTTTTTGAGTTTTTTCATTACAAACATACATACACACACACACACACACAAATACAAATCTTTCCTCTTTATAATATTAGTGTAGACTAACATAAAGTGTGCAACTCCCGAAGCGTTAGGCAGAGGTTTTCCTAATAGTACACTAAAATTTATTTAGTTTTCTTATATATTCCACGTTATAAGGAGCGAGCTTACAAGACAACCCGGCACAGACACTGTCGCTACAACTGAGATAATCTTTATGAAAAAAAAACCCAAATACAAGTTGGCCACCCCGGTGTCGAACCCATCCCTATACTGCTCATTGGTCGAATGTGATGTGTGTAAACGAAGTGCGACTGGACTTGCAACCATTTGACCAATGAGGAAGTCCGAGGAAGTTAGAGGTTAAATAACTATGGATGATAAAGAAAGAAAGATTACCTACTGTATAATAGCAATTTTGTTATAAGAGAGTGGTTTTGATAGTTAGGACGCTGATTGCAATCCAACAGCAACCATATCTCAAGATAAATAAAAATCAATTTGACTTTAACAATAACGGCCTGTTTATGTTTCAAGTAAAGGCATTTATTTTTATCAGATAACCGTACAACCGTATAACCAACACTTAACATAAAACAAGCAGTCAATATCCCCTCACAAAATAATAAACATCAAATACCTAGCAGTCGTCACGAAAACGCAATGAAACACACGTCGATTCTCCATCGTGTTTCAGTGCCAAATGTCGTCTGGCTACCCCCACCATCACCGTTACCCCCACTACTTGCACGTGCAAGCGCAATAATAGCCGTAATATCGAAGCCGATTTAACGACATGCAATGAAACACGGACAGTAGAGGGTTAAATGTGAAATGTCCTGTATTGTTTTAACCTTTAAGCTGGATGGGGTTTGAATTATTGGTTTGGGCTGTCTGGGGTTCGGTAGGGTGGTTTTGAGTTGATAGATTTTAACTATTATTTTTACTACGATATTTAGAGATACGCAGGAGCTGTTTTTATAAAAAAAAAACCTAAGTCAATTCGATTAGCTAGCTACAAAATATTTTATAACCAAACCACTAAACTTTTTCGAACCCCTCAAATTCTCAATTCCAAACATTGAAACTCAACCAATCACAGATCGCAAACTTACATCTAAAACCGTATCAAACATTCAAGTCAACCCCAAACTGCTCGGTCAAAGTCGACCGCAAAATAAAAAGCCGCCACGACTGAGCTTTTAAAAGAAAACACCAGTTGTTAGGTGACCGCTTGCCGATCGCGATAGCCGCCGACGACATTGTGGGGGATTTATCGCCGACCAAGCTGCACACTTAAGTCCCCTGGAGCTAAAAAGGAAAGTTTAAAGTCGTAGCCGTTCGCAGGGTTAAAAGGCCGCCCGTGTTGTATGTGTTTTTATGTGTCTTTACTTGCGAGTGATTGGGAAAAAATGTTTGTGATCTCTGATTTATTTAGACTTTGGAGGTACGTGAAGGATTTAAAGTTTTTAGTAAGTCGTAACTTAGGAACTTATTTTCCAAGCCAATTGAAAATGAGTACTCAGAAATGGCAGTTTATAAACCTAGTTTTAAAACAAGGAAACGTGAATTCAATGTTTTTCGGTGCACGAATAATGTAAAGTCTTATTAACGACCCCTGAAAAGATGAAATTCATAAGTTAATATGTCGTTGCTTTGTTAAAGCAATTTTTTTGGGACAAGTCCGCGACCACTAATTCCTGAAAGTCAGAATCACAAGAAAAACGCCGAGGTAATGAAACTCGATGAGTCTCTGAGAAGTCAGTTATAAAAAAACACCTGTTATTGTGCGAGCCCTAGGACTAGAATCAATTATGTATGACCCAGTCTGCTAGCACTAGGTATTTAGAACAAATATCTGTTGTAATTTATCGCATGTTTATGCTAATGCCGGGTGGCATTCAAATTCAAATTCTAACGCAACGCATTAACGTTGCACTTTACAAAATAACAAGGTAATTTATTGTTTTTAAATGTCAGTGATTATTTGCCATTGGAGACTTGGAGAGTTATGACTGTTTGCTCTTCAGTAGTTTTATAACATGTTTACGATTGTTTGCCCAGGATATTGTAGGGTTGGTAGGTTAAATCAAAGTTAAAAATGAACAAAGGGAAAGTCATCACGTCTTCGCAGGATGCTGGTAGAAACTGAGAGTTGCCGAGAATCAAGTTGGTGCGGTTTTATAATGGGATAATTTTAATGATTTTCAATATTCTCGCCTGCAAAGACGCATGCAAAAATAGCTGGTAATATTGGTGCTGCACAATCACCCCAATTTAAAGCTGTTGTTCTGGTAGAAGTTAATGTAACTTAAATAACTATAAACATTATCACGTGTGTGTAAGTAATTTTTTTTCTGCTGCACCCAAATGTCATTCAACAAAAGCAAAGAAACTTCTACCAAGCATAAATAATCACACGGCTCATTTAGAAGATAATAGAGCTGATAGCCCTAATGCACCGCGACGCGACCATATAGGACTGCCAAATATCAGAGATGAGAGATTGTTAGATGTACGCGACGCTGATGTTGGCACAACTGTCGGTTGAAGTTGTAGGGATGAGAACTAGAATACAGATTGCAACTTCTTTTTTGATAGAACACTGTTTTTTTAAGCTTTCACGGTTTCAAACTATAGGCACAGTCACGACCAATAATATGTAAGTACTTGGCAAAGTCGAAAAGCGAATTTTCGAGAAGTAATGATTGCAACTTTGAGATGTAACTCACAACTACCACTGACTGATGAAAATATCAGTTCTAAAATATTAGTTAGTAGGCGAAAATTGTTTTTGCAAAGTGCACACATTTTGATACAGCTGACTGTACTTATACTTCTACTCAGTGACTCCGTCATCCCGCGATCATGGCATAAATTCTGAAGCATTAAAATAAAGACAAAAAAAAACCTTATCCAAAGCTAGAAAAAGACTGGCATCTGACTACCGGATCTGTGGACGGTAAGTAATGGGCTAGCTTACCATCCATCCGTCCTATAACGATGACAGGCCGTGTCGACGGCGCGGTCGTGTTCCTCACGCGCCTCAAAGAGATATCAGCAACATTAAGGGCCGACGCCTGTTGGGGCTGCAGGTTGTTCGAAAGAGATACCGCGGTCTCGGACACAAAGAGCTAAGAGGGAACATGGGCGTTTTTTAGTTAGAAGAAGTCTGACACACGCTACCGTTAGTATGGGTGGAATTTTGTAATGCCACCTGGAGGGAAAGTACTCTTAATACTGCAGATAGAAAATTTTACTCAAAGGAAACATTGCTTTATTTTTGAATAGAAAGCAAACTGCATTCAAAGATTTTCGATAATTCTCTTCTCCCACACCCGGGAATCGAACCGGTTAAAATCTGAAAAAATTATACCCTGTACTTTTATTGCATCGATCGTTAGGGTCAATTATAAGGATGAAATCTCTCACAAACATGATAAATTAAATGAAAGGAAACATATAGATTTGATGATGTAGATATCGCGTTAGAACAAGAAATATGAACTGAGGTCGACCACGGAACAACGAAGTGTAAAGTATGAAATGACGTCTAAAGTCTAGCATATTGAATTTCATTTGACGTCATGCAGTCTAGCTTGCCTGACAAACTGTCTGGCTAGAAACTATAAATAGATCATGATGAGACATAGACACCACATTTATTTAAAATTAGTTGTTATAGGTAATAATCTCAATAGGGAAGTTCGGTCGAAGCTGATTGTAGCTGTCGTACAATCAGCTTCGACCGAACTTCCCTATTGAGATTATTACCTATAGTCTATGGCTAGAACCAAATCGAACCAATGAGGTCAAGCTAAAATAAAATTACATTTACATTTTCAATGAATTACTATTTTGGAACAAGCTTTTGCAGCCTACCAATGGCTCTATGGTTTTGCCATGGTTGCCGAAAAAAAACTAAATAAACAGACATTGAAACTAATGCCACCACATTCAAAAACTACATCACAAATATTTTAAAAGCCAAATGAGTATAAAACTAACTACCTCATCAATTTAAATAAAGAACACAATATCCCTAATGCACACAGTGCTACCAACCAAATAAAACAAAAATGTAAATTCACCAGTACCAACCGAACGAAACAAAAATGTTAATTAAATCAGCGCGAAATAATCCGTCAAGTGGATTATTTGAATGCATAGTTCGCGTGAACATCATTAAAGATTAACTCGGTATGTAGGTTAGACGTAGCACGCGACGTACCACGTGGACTAAGCACGCAATGCACGGTGATGACTTTGCCGATCGCTTTCCTTGTAAAAGTAATGAATCTTTTTTGTACATTTTTAGAAGGAAAATGGAGTTTAGACCCCAAGTTTAGACCCCAAAAAAAGAGGCCTTGCATTTTTCCAACAATTTCGGAGGTCGTCTTTCAGTGTAAACTGCTGCAGGGTTTGACATAGAGCGACTGTTTATCTGACCTAACCTACCCGGTTACTTAAAACTACTATACTTGTAAAGTGTGGTACGGTGTAGTGATTGGACAAAAACTCTTCAAGTTTTGGTCAAAATTGACCTTTGGGCCCGCAACGACACACATCTTTAATTTTGGTCAAACAATTATATGGAACAACAATATTGACCCTTTTGACTTACAGGTCCTTTGCCTGCTATTCTTCAATAGCAATATTGACAGCAATAATAATCTCACTTGATCTCATAACAGAAAATAGGCCAATAATTAATAAAGGTTTTAGTAATGAAGTCATTTATTCTCTGTTAGGACTTGACAGCTTTATTAATACACTAATAGGAATAACACAGACAGATTACGAACTACAGGATGGATAGCTCTAAGTTTCTAGGGGTGCCTACAGATAGAAAACAGTTGCGAAACTAACGAAGTGAAAGACAGACAACGTACAGCTTTAACCACTAAAGATAAACTCAACTCGTGATAGATTCCTGAACGAGGATGCTGAAGTTTTGTATGCAAGCTAAGTTGGTGAAAGCAACAGCTAAGCAAAAGCAAAACTAAATATATGATAGACCCCTAGATAAATATCAATCTGGTCCTGAGAACAGAGATGAGGTCGACGATGGATTGAGCATACCCAGAAGAAGCCTATTAACTCGCGACCTAAATATATTGGGGCCATATGAATTCAGGAACATAGGCGCAAGCAAAGTTTTTTTATGTGCATATATATTTTATTTTGTGTATATGTATATATTAGCGCTGTGTATTTGTATACGTATTAATATTATTTTCTTATGTGTATTAGTTATTATATAGGTTAAGTTAGTTAAGACACATAAACACTGATTTCTTTTCCGCCTCTCACACACTACAGTCTACATTTCTTTTTTTATTTCTCCTTTTGCAGGTCTACTGGCAGAAATTTCTTGAGAAATAAGCTGTACCTTTGTACTCAAATGTTATATTATGTGGTTTCCTGTGTTTTCTACTGTGTAGGTACATGAATAGTAAAATAAATTAAGAATAACCTTCGTGCGAATGTGGGGAACATCGATAAACAGGAAGGCCACCCAAAAAAAACTAGGAAACAGACTAGATAAATGAAGATTGCAGTTTCTGACAGATAAATAGGTGGGATTTTAAGAAGCAAAATAATACTACTGCATAACATTTCAAGGCAGAACCCTCTGAACACAGACTCATTCAGTAGAACCAAAACATACACTCAACTCCCGATAAATCCTAGTCACAAAATAACATTTAATTTCTCAACTAACAATATGACAGCCCTGACTCGGGAGATAAATTTACGCGATTTGGGCATGATTAATGTCAGCCCGGTCGCCTCCTCCCCGATAAGAAATCCGATAGTCCTTCTACATATAAAGTCGTCCGACTATTTAGTGTAACATGCTTTAGTACGCTACCGGAATAAAATAGACCATTAGTTTGGAGATCTGACCGCTGGGACACGCTTAGATATGGGAGGTTCAGATAAGGATGGAGAACTATTGGTCGTATATTTACGCCCTTTGAGCCTGCAGGGCTGTGTGTTTCCCAGAGGATTCTTAAATAAAGATTCTGATCTGACTGTGATAAAAATAAATTTTGGTGAAATTGTCCATGAATGTGAATGATGTGGGTGAGGAAAAAAAGAATTCAAAAATCGTAGATCTACTGTCTGCCGACGCCCATAAGAAAAGAGCTGATGAGTTTATGCATGTTTGAGGTAAAACTGTTTCTAAAATCATCATCATTTCAGCCAAAAGACGTCCCTTGCTGGACATAAGCCTCCCCCAGGTGTCGCCACATTGACCGGTCCCGTGCGTCTCGAATCCAGCGTGTCCCCGCAACCTTCACCAGGTCACCTAGTGGCCGTTTCTATGCTAGTCTCTAAACATAGACCAGAACGTAATAAAACAGTTCATAAATAAATTATAACACACAATTACCCACTTCACGAGACACTTAACACAAAACATAAATTATTTCTTTGCAATAAATTGCAATCTGCTAACAGTCCAAACAGAAGAGCTCTCAACATTATCATTGGCACTCGACCTATTTTACACAAACATTTATTCGACGTCGACGTCGAATACAAAAAGAAATTCGCAGCTTCCCTTGAAGGCGAGCACACAAAGCGCGATATACCTGGCGCGACAACAATACGTCTTTAGCACAATGATCGACAGACGCTCCACCAAATATACATTTAAAAAGACGAGGTGAAAGAACCTGAGGGAGGAAAAGAAATCTATAAATTTTTAGCGTAGGCCGAGAAATCAGTAGGACATAAATTGTAAAAAGGCGAAGTCGAAACGAGAAGAATCGTCAAATGGTCCGGACGAGATACATTTTAGATATAGATAGGGTTGCTAAGCGTTGGAAACTTGATAAACTAGCTGCGGATAAAAGGAAAAAGATTTCCTTTAATATTGGAAGCTTGAGGTTGAACAGTTTTGATTTGGAATTGGAGAAATATAGGGTTTAGAGTGTCGGGAAATTCTTTTAACGTTTCAATGACTTCAGTTTCGAACTCTTGGAAATGAACAAAAGTACGGGCCATTTGATTTTAATGAGTAACTGCCTACGTGCCTTTAAGGATCGGCAATCACTTAACCATTCACAGATTACAACTAAAAATCAACTTCCCTAGTGTATTTGCCTAGTGTTTTCCCAACAATGTTAGAGTATAGTTAATCGGATGTAGCAGTATTGTTTATTGAGCGACTGCTTCTCAGACCTCCACAACCCAGCTTCTAGGTACCTAATACTCGTACGTTACAGCTTGGTGGCACTGATTAACTGCGGTACTCAGAGATATTTAATGATTACTTATGCCGTCACTTAGGAAAGATTTGACATACTTTTGTATGACAAAACTGTCAAAACCTTTACTGAGTGATGGCCTAAGTAATCATTAAAGCTCTCTGAGTGCGGCAGTAAGAGTCTTGCGGCTTTTAACTACTGAAAACGACCGGCAAAGATCTATAAATGACAGTTGAGACCAAAGTTTTAATATGCTTTCCTAGGCACGGAGAGACGGTAATACCTCAACTTTATCTCAAACAAACTGTAAATAACATCTTTCACACATCAAAACAAACAATTCCTTACTTAAAACAACTGAAACACAAACAAGCGACAGCCCTACACGCGGCAGTGAAACGCGCAGCTCAAAACTCGAAAACTCGGAAACTCGGCAATGTAGGCAGTAGGCACGCAGAGATTTATGTTCGAATCTGGTAACCGGTAATACAACGTCGTTATGCACTACACATGAACCTGCTTTATGTTTGTTTAATAGTGCAACTTAGCGTTGTTAATCTTAGGACTATATTTGGTAAGTAATATGAAAGGTGAGCTTGTCATCGTCTGCCGAGCGTTCTCCCAACTATGTATGTTGGGGAAATGGATGGACCCATAGAGACCTTCCTCCTTCCTTTTCCTTTTTTACCTTTTGAGGAACCCTAAAAATTATTGCAGTGACTGGAAAAACAAGCGCATTTCGGTTACGTTAAGGGTATTTTTACACCTTTTATAAGAACCCTAAATGTCAAGTAGGTTACTAAGTAACTTTCATCTGGCTTTCATATTTATGTTCAATCTTTCAATACTACCTTTAATAGGAAAATACTAAAAAAAAATCTTATCCTGAGTGCGGCAGCTGGTCATACAACATTTTAATTAAAATAGGTAAGTGTTATAGTACATATTGTATAGTATGAAACAAGGTTTACCCTTTTATATTTTAAATATATTGCTATCAAAGGCTTTTTGAAAAATTAATCATTATTACTTATTAAGTTAGTGATGATAGTGCTAGCTAGAGCGAATGTATTTAATAGCTTTCTAGGCCGGTTGTCGAGAGCTTAGGGGTGTTGCTCTTTCTTGTGCCCTCAACTGGCTAGCATTACCAACATACTGTACTACATTTTTGTAGAAAGCAGCAGTTTTTTTTCTAAATTGCCGATGGAACATGTTCGGAATGAGTTACCGAAAACGTCGTACACGTTTATGTGTCAATAGTCTTTCTACCCTGTACACACCAACCAAGGTTCCGTCTCAAATCTGTCGAATCAAGAACCCACGTTAAAAGGACCAAGAACACACGTCTCCAATCCAAACAGTTAATCCTAGAACATACAGGTAGCAATCATCTTGTCTTGCAGTATCGCATCGTAACTCAGTGTTGAGCTGATAACGGTTATCGGGTGTGTCACATGTCGGCGTTTTATTTAGATATGGCTAAAAGGGGCGTAAGTCAGTATAGAAAAGGACGGTTCAGTAAAGTTTTTTTTTTCGATATGGCATCTGGCTTATGTATAGCAGTGGACGCCTTTCTGCTGAAATGATGACTATGATGGCACCTGACGGATGGATACTAGGATGTTCCACGTACAATAGAATAGAATGTTCCAATTTAAGGAATCACTGCGGTACTCAGAGATATCAGAGATATTTAATGATTACTTAAGCCGCCACTTAGTAAAGATTGGACATATTTTTGTATGACAAAACTGTCAAAACCTTTACTAAGTGAAGGCCTAAGTATTCATTAAAGCTCTCTGAGTGCGGCAGTTAGTGAGGAAACCAATTTCCTAACATGGAACTAGGAAGATTTCGGTTCCTTAACCAGAATAGTAGATACTAGGACGACCAAGCGCTGCTCGGGTGAAAACAGGGTGAAGGACTTTCCTCAAATATGAGTCCTAGCTGGATCGATTTCTCGCCACCATTTTCTAGAATTTTTTACTTAGTTACAGGTGAAGCTATAAAAATATTTTTAAATGTCTAGAGAGTATACAAATCGGCGTCAACTCTACTTAATCCACCGACTGACAGTAATCAGCAGATCTCTATAAAATACCTTTATATTTTACGGTTCTTAGCAGATAAGAAGGTTTACATGTGCCATAAATCTTTACGTTAGTTACTTAAGCTATCATTAATCAAATATTGTACTATGATATATTTACCTCATCGTGATATATGATCGGGTCTAGATAACGTTATAATATACTTTATCACTATATTAGACGACAGATGAGAACTGTCAAGAATCATAGACCGTCCGTCTATTGCCTGATGATATGATGAAGCGTGGAAACTCCTTCACGCTTCATAATTCCTGCTGGTTTCCTTACGATAATTTCCTTCATCGAAGCAAGTGATAAATATACAATAGGGTATTTAACAAAAAAGAACTTATTATTAGTCCGTCAGATAGATTTCCAAAATATATTGGACACGTAATTTTTCTTTTTTCACGTAAACACACTATGAAGACGATGCAGTGCTTTGAAAACTCGTGTGACGTCATTTTCTGAGACATTAGTACCTATGACATTATTTAGCGGGCAGTGACGTCACAACCCCCACTCAAATCTTTGACGCGTTTTATCTTCGTCAAATTTTATTGATTTGATAAAACAAAAAATACGTATCCAATATTTTTTGATAATCTAACAGACGGACTAATTAGAATTATATTTTTTTAAGTCAGTAAACATCCCTTTTATTACGTATCTCCGAAAAAAATAGAGGCACGTGTCTTTTATGATTTTGGTAGTCCGACGCCCACACACTAGTCTATCACTGTTGTCCAGGCAACAGTTTACTGTTCGATCGAAATCTAAGTTAATCGCACAAAACAAAAAAATATATATTTATTACAAACTTACTGTATTAGCACCGGTTGCTATGGTGTCAGACATAAATGTCTGACACCATAGCAACCGGTGCTTCGTACATGGACAACGACGTACTTGTAACAAAGAAAATGTATCATTAAAAGATTGTTCAGTAGTGCGAATATCCTGTTATTGTGTATCGTGCTTAATAAAATACAATTAAGAAATACAAAGACAGAAAAATAAAGGCTCATTATTTCTTATTATTTTTGCTTTATCTACCTTCGTTTTTAGGGTTCCGTACGAGACCTTATTACTAAGACTTCGCTGTCCGTCTGTCTGTCACCAGGCTGTATCGCAAGAACCGCGATAGCTAGATAGTTGAAATTTTCGCCAATTATGTATTTATGTTGGAATTATAACAACAAATACTAAAAATAAAATAAATATTGAAGGGGGGCTCCCATACAACAAACTCGACTTTTATAGATAATGGTACGGAACACATCGTGCGCGAGTCCGACTCGCATTTGGCTGGTTTTCAATACCGGTGTGTAAACAATACTTCTTCAAGGCAGCTTTAAAAGAAAGTAAAACTTTTGGTTAAACCGGTAAAAAACTTGTTTAAAAACTGGTTCTTCCGTATTCGGTACTTCCGAAATGAAAGTACAGGAGGACCACTTTTTTTCTGCCACTCAATTTATTATTAAAACGTTTCAGAGGCCTCTGAATTATCTATTAGCGGGTTTAATCAGTGCCTAAAAAACTTTTACTTTAGTTAATTATTTATTACTAGAATATTTTTAGTCGAAAAATTTCCTCATTGTTAAAAGCTTGCCCCGGAATCTAGCTACGTAACTTTTTTGATGTTTACAAGCTTATGGATTTTTTTTACAAAAACCTAACATGATAAGACATTGTTAAAATGTTAACGTCGACTAAAGGTACCTACAGGTTCGTCGGGGCTGCGGGTTGTACACCAGTCACCGCGGCCTCGACATATAGGGCTAAGAAGGAACATGGGTGGTTTTTAGTCAGTAGAAGTCATACACTCCCTTTCGCTCTGCCCAAGAGCAGGAGGGGTTATTTGATGATTTCCCACGCCCCCCCAAAAAAAAAAAAAGGTACCTACAGGTTGAAGTACGTAACCTGTTGGTCGTTTCCTACAGAGAAGAACCGGCAAGAGCCTCTATGATTACTCTTTTAAAATGAAAAAGTTGTCCAATATATTTATGTCACAGCATCAGTACTTAGGTAGGAGGGACAACGTAGGCCCGGCTATAAGAGACGTAGGGTAAAAAACGAATATCTAGCAATCTACAAGGCCTACAATGTTCACTCATTCGCAAAACAGTCTTAATAAAAGTTACAAAATATTATAAAAAAAAATACTAAGGACTGCAAATGACGACTTATACAACCCATTAACGTATCAATAAAATAAACTGCAATTTCAAATAATCCAGCCACTTTTACAATACACGCAGTTTATGTATGTTCCTATTATATGAGATAATATTTACGAACATTGTCCCAACCTGTGCCAAGGAGTGAACGTGCAATAAAAATAACAGCCCGAGGTGCGTCGGTGACATGTAGGAATTGAGTTGGGGTGCCTCTCACACCGTTGTGTTTTTTACTACTTAAAAAAAACAACGGTGTTACTTACGTATTATTGAAATATTGAGATAACTACCTCTTGCTGCGGGTTGTTTGAATGAGATGCTGCGGCCCCGGACACAAAGGGCTAAGAATGAGTGGTTTTTAGTCAGTAGAAGTCTGACACTCCCTTCCGTTTCGCCCAGAGCGGGGGGAGTAATTTTATGGTTTCCCACCCTCTATAAACTTGTACTTGTAGACATTCTTCAGAATGTCTAATTAGCCCTCAAACATACAAACAAACATGTAGACATTCGAAGTAAACAATTTATTTACACAGATGTAACGGAATGTACGTAATACTGAAGGTTATTGAGTATTCATAACAGTTATGACTTCTTTGTCCTCTTTGTTTAATTAGTATTTCATTGATCGATGAAAAAAGTGAAAGAATGTTCCATTGTAATTGAATATTAGATGTTTTGTGTCTGGAATGTTTGAACCATGTACCATTTTATATCGCAATTAAAAAGGCATTTTGAAACTAGTAAGTTTCAAACTTTCAATACAATTTCCTGCTTGTCTTTTCCACACCCTAGAAAGCATATATAATACCAGCCCATTATTGGTCAATGCAAGGCAAAAGTTTCTTCACTTACAATTAAGTCGTCAACATTGACCTCCACGCTTGCTCCATTTGGATAGGCAATTTCAAAGTTACATTAAGTATCGGAAAACATAAGAAAAACCTAATTTAATCTAAGTATTTTATCCCCGCAACTACAGCCTTAAACTTGCAGATACAAATCAGCTTATAAACATTCACGGTGTGACATCGGCCATCGTCCATGATAACATCGCACACTGGCATAGCCTGCGACTCTGCCTGCCAAATTATTAACATAAACACCATGCGATACCCACTGCATTCCTTCTACAGTTATTGACTGGTGCAATTTCGTTCTTGGCGTGTGTTGCGTGTTTTATCAAGATTATATGCTTTTTGGGATCACGGGGAAATCGTTTTGAACGTGTTTTGGCGTGTAAAAACAACTGTTTTTTTTTCAGCTTCTCGCATTTCAACACTTCGGGCTGGCTTTTGATTGACCGGACTATCCTGTGCGCACCTAGAGTGTAAGGCCCTCCAGCCAGGGGTACTAGACAGAAACGTTAAGATCGTCGTCATTATATTGCACGCTTGTTGAAGTTCAAATCCAATGTGTAAATGAATTTAATATCAATAATGTTATAACAATAATAAACAAACAAATCAAAACAAATAACAATACAATGCTTATAAACATAATGGTTTGACAACATTTGAGTTTAAGCGACACAAAGCAAAATATGAAATTATAAATAAAATTTTAAATAAACTTTTTAACGAATATACATATATATAGCCAAAACACTCAAATACACACTGAATCAGACACCAAATATTATTAAAAACCTACAAGGCACTAAATTTGCAAACCGGAAAATACTACCGACTGAAATCAATACGGTAGCAACATAAATCGAAGGAGAACCGGTGATTTTTCGCATAAATAATGCAAAAACCGACTGCAAAGTGTTCGTAAATAATAAAAATGCAAAATGTAATGATCGATCGGTAGGCAAGCATTGGTAGGGAGGTAGGGAGGTATATCGCCGTCGCGTCGCTAACAAGAAAGTGGTATGTCGAAAATTTAAAAGACAGCATGAAACATACTGCATAGTCAAATTACCGGTTATTTTGATTATCTTTATGAAACATTAAAAATTGAGTTTTTTTTTCACAACAGTATAAAATTTACACAATAGGGTTTTTGACCAAAAAATCTAATTAGTCCGTCAGATAGATTTCCAAAAACTAATAGACACGTATTTATTCTTTTTTCACTTTAACGAAAGATAAAGACGATACAGTACTTCGAAAAATCGTGTGACGTCACAAGGTTAGTACTTTTTTACTCACAAAGTGACTTCAAAACCCGCCACTCAGGATCTTTGACACGTTTTATTTTCGTCAATTTTTATTAATTTCATAAAACAAAAAATACGTTTCCAATATTTTTCGATAATTTAACAGACGGACTAATTAGTTTTTTTTTTATGAAATACCCTAGTAGTATTAGTAGTTATTACACAATTCCTCCGGCTTCGATCGCGACCTCTATGCAAAAGAAGCTCTGGGCAAAATATAGTAGGAAATGATGTATGACTGGAATTAAAGTACCTATCTCTTAACTCATGTCACACTTTATCCATATGATATGCCAAATTTAATCGAAAGCCGTGTAAAGTTTGACAAATAAATAGACTTACACATTACATTACTTTATAATACATAATTAGTAAATACCTACATATATTTTATGTTTTCTCAAAATTCACATTTGTTGAGTTACCGCTCTTTGTTTACGAGGGCAGTATTGGTAGGAGAGGTTTCCCCACGATGTATGCACTCACACGGTATGCCTGTTACAATGGATTTTCACTCAAGTATGGAAGTTTGAATTTAAATTCACTTTGCTGGCTTTTAACGGTTGATTTCGTGAATAGGAAGATTGGCTGGTTGTCTAGTAATTGAAGGGCAGATTATCCTTTGTAGGGGCTTTTAGCTTTACATATTTAAGTTAACATTAACTTGCTTTTTACCTAATTACCTGAAACTTACACTTTCAGCTTACTTTTTGGAAACGGCGGTCATTTGGGACAAAAATTATGCGTTAATATTTCAATAATATTTTTACTATTATGAATATTTTGTTTCTTTGCAATGTCATTAGTATGTACACCTATGGATATGCCACCTACAGATCGGAAAGGGTATTTTTTAAACATATTGTATATAAAAAATAAACAATCCTACCATTCTCTAAGATGGTTTAGAAAAACTATGCAGTAAAGTGAGTAGAATAGTGAAAGGCCCAAGGTGCTTTGAAGTTGTAGCTTTTCCCATCGTAAAGTTACTGTCGTGGAACTTTAAATATCGTACAAAATTCTCGAAAATGATTAGTTCTTCATGAGAGCTTAATGATCACTCTCTTTAATGCGCGGAATACACGCATCATCATTAACTTTTTACAGCAGTCTTACTGCGGTACTCAGATATATTTAATCATTACTGAAGCCGTCACTTAGTAAAGATTTGACATACTTTGGTATTACAAAACTGTCAAAATCGTTACTCTCTGAGTGCGGCAGTTAGAGTCTAATGGTGTGACCGTTGTACTGCCAAGTCATAGTCCTCGAATTCGAACCCAAGACTCTCCCGCTCCTCTGATTTTTTAATTCATGTGCTTATTGTATAATAAGCTTCAGAAAAAAAACATCGTAAGAAAATGAGCATGCCTGAGCGGTATTCCTCGACGGCATGTAATGTAAAGCCAACTTAAGGGCCCATGGGCTGCGGGACGTTGTCAGAGATACCGTGGCCTCGACATAAAGGGCTATAAAGGAACATGGGTGGTTTTTAGTCCGTAGAAGTCTGACAGTCCCTTTCGCTCTGCCCAAGAGCGGGAGGGGTTATTTGATGATTTCCCACCCCAAAAAAAATAATTAAAAAGGACCCATGGTCAGCACAAAAAGTCTCACACCAGGTTAGTCACGAACCAAAAGAAGAAGATGACATAACAGAGATGTAACCATTAACAGTACTTCCGCATTACGCTAGTTATATTTAAGATTAATAATGCTTTATTACCAAAATTACAATTGATCAGAATGGCACTTCGTAGAAAAGACTATATGTGTACACTTAAAAATTGTAATACTTAATTTCACAGAGTTTAAACCTCTGACACCCAAGCTAAGATTCTATTCTCTCTTCTTCTTCTTCAACCTTTCACCACCCAATGCTGAGTGTAGGTCTCTTCCAGTGCACGCCATTCTTCCCGGTTTTTCGCCTTTCGCATCCAGTTCTTTCCTGCCACTCCAACAAGGTCGTCGGTCCAACGCATCGGTTGCCTGCCCACATTTCTATGCCCTACTCTAGGCCTCCACTCAAGCACCCGACTATCCCACCTGTTGTCCTGTCTACGGCATATATGGCCCGCCCACTTCCATTTTCGGCTAGCGATCACATGGGCTATGTCGACCAATTTCGTTTTCTTCCGGATCTCTGTGTTCCTGATTCGAGCTAAGATTAAACTTGTGTTATTTAGGCCCAATGTACCCATTACTATAAACCAAGCAGTTTCCGAACAGGTAAGCAAACCTGCGACAATTTTATAAATCTAAGCATTTCTGGTAACTTGGATACTGTATGAGTTCCTTTGTTTTACAGCCGTAATTTATTACTATGATTAGAGTTGTCACTTTTCGGATAATGTCGGGTAGTGGTAGATTATTACGGAAATTTATGAAAACAAAGAGTACTAATATAAAGGATAAAATTTTGTTGTAATCTAGTAAATTATTACAGAGTAGGTGGGTAGAAGTTTTAACAGTAAAATTAATATTAACACCGGCAAGCTTTTATTTGGTTAGCGGGATTATAATATTCTCGTTTTAATGGGAATTACTAATTAAGCTTTACGTGTCCTTTCATGATTTAATTATTCATTTCAGTTAATTTTGCAGTAGTTAAATACCGCCTATAATACAATGCCCGAATGGTTAGGTTAGGTCTTTGCTTATAACACACACATATTTCGATTTGTTTTTTTTTTTTTAATTTCTAAGTAATATCTATTATTAGGCTAATCTATTAACATCAACCGGTTTAAATTAAAGACCTTCGCGTATCATTTTGGGAAACTAAAGGCGTGATGTTCTGTAATGGTATGTGCTAAAACGTGACTGTATAGTTCCCCCTCCCACAACACATAAGCATAATCAGCCCATAATGTTTCCACTGCTGGAACTCATGCCTCCTCTTTATCAGAGGGAGTGTGCTACAATCCACCACGCAGGCCCAATGCAAGTTGTTACTATGTCACATGCCGTCGATTTTTTGGTTCTAAGACACCTTCCCCAAAGAGGCCTAAGAGATACCTACTATTTTTTATTTATCTTCTAATTTTTCACCAGCCCAGCCCTAAACAATCACCGGACACGTTCGTGTAGTTCCGTATGCATTTGCCTACTTAAAAATAAACTACAGGGTGTATTTAATTAACCCTTGAACTGCCACTTAACTAGAAAGGCTGGAAACTTGATTCCTCAGTAGAAACGGCTGGCGAGAAGGTAAATTGCATTTACTGCTGCATGTTAAACGGGTTTTAATTTTAAAAGGATTTTCTTGTTTTTGTTTGCTTTTAGAGTTATTCATTTGTGCTAGACTTTTAGGTAGAGGAACAACGATTAGGCGTAATTGGTAAGAAATTTACGTAAATAAATTAAACGGGAAAATATACAAGTCCGTGATTAGGCCTGTCGTACTTATAACTGTATGGATCGGAATGTGGGGCTGTGAAGAAGATGGATGAAATAAGGTTGCATGTTGTGGAGTTGAGGATGTTGAGGTGGATATGTGTGGTGTGACAAGTTGCGCCAATTACGGTAAAGTCAAAAGGGAATCATTTTTCATTTCATTTTCAAATATCTTTATTTACCATAAAACTACTAACAAAATGCACTTAACCTAAGCTGGTGTATTTCGAGTAATGAGTTTTTTTCTTTCTTTCTTTTTTTACCCCTTCGACACTTTCTAGTGTTTTAGCTGGAAAGAAGTTCGTAAAAGGTAAAGTAGTATCTTCTTTCTTTCTAAATGTGGATGGATGGAGAGGGAGAGGAAGGTTTTTTTTTAAAGTAAGGAAGGACCAAAATAATAATTGCTACGAAAATTATAAGGGGTATTCCCATCTGAGCACTTATGCTTAGAGCACCAAAAGTATTCCCATTAGTGAACCAATCAATATTTTGTAGAGCAGAAAAAATCACGCTTCACTAAAAAGATGTTACGAGGTCACACTAGTAGCACCCCGCGACAGTTCTCGGGTTGCCAGCTATAAAAAAGCGTCGACACGTTTGAACAAGTAATGCTTGCGTCAACATCACGCCTAGAGTAAGGAAAATCTCTTTTTACCGAGAGGGGATAATATTACTTTCTTGAAAACGGCGAGAAATGCCAGAATTAAGTGTTTGGGCGATTTGATTTATGAAGATTCGCTTTTTTTTCGGAGGCATTCATCGCAATTCCTGTGGCATATTTTGTATCTAAATGTTATTTTTGTATTTTGTGAAACCTCGTAATATTAATATTAAACTGGAATATAACGTTTTTGACGTTAATAGTTTTGTAAGCGATTTTTTATGCTGGGGGTTCTTAAACGGTTAAATGTATGTTGAGCTGAATATTCAAGGTTTAGTCAAACCCGGACGGAAAGACTAGGCACGCGGCTTTGAACACCGGATTCTGACAGATATTGTAGGTACTGAATTATGTGTAGGTACGTGTGACTGTTCATTCTCAACCGAGAGCACTGTTTATGTTATTTCAGAGATTTCTGGGCAAAAATCAACACGGGACGGAGAACAACCGTGGATAAAATCCACTCTCGGCCGCCAGGGGTCGAGTGTGGACTATAGTTAGGGGCTGAGTGGACAGTTTAATTATTAGGGGCCGAGAGGCCGAGAGTGGACTATACGGGATCAACGGGGGTAGACTTGCACTAGTATACCTTTAAACTGCCTCGAAGTACCTCGGCTAGAAAAAAGTCTCGCTAGACTAAGAGAAAAAGCAATTTGCAAAGATTATTCTGCCTATACATCTAGAAGGAAAGAAAAAGAAAGAAAATGCATTTATTTGGCTCACGCCACAAGTACACGCAATCTCACTTTCCTCAAGTCATAAATATCCCATAGTTCGTCACCTCCAAAAAAATTCGACCCAAAATCGATTGAACCTCTAACCGACTCCCCATCGTCAAATCCATTCTCAAGACAAAGACAAATCGCCGACTCAAATTCTATATTGTTTTTGTCAACCTTGATTGTTTCTGGTGAGCGTTGGATCGTCTCATTTGTCTTCTGAATACACGTATGTCTTATACGAAAGCAATTTGGAGAAAACCTATAAAGGCGGGTATCGATAAAAAGTCAGTCAATAGCGAGTTTGTCTCGTGCAGGAGAGGTTTCGTATTTTGTTCGGTGGACAATATTTTACACTACTTCAAACTTAATTAATAAGATCATCCCCATCCTAGCCAAAGGTTTTCTAAACTATGTATGTTGGGGTGGGATTCCGTTCTAACCGAATACAGTTGAATACTAGTTTAATTTACATGGAACGACTGCCTATCTGATCACTACAACTCAGTGCTGACCCCTTCGTAAGACTGATTGTCAGACTTTCGGGCAACTGAACTCTCTGAACTTAATTCATAAGATCGCGCCTCTTTAATTTTGATGTTGTTTTTTTTTGTGATTTGTGGTTAAAGCTGCCATAGAAATTACATAAGTTGTCCGTGCAAATTTGAAATGTCTACACATTACAATTCTTCGTACGTTCTGGGACAGACAGAAAAACAGCGGTACCTTAGTAATATGGCCTTATAGGAACCTTTTGGGGTCAATAGTAAGGACCCCTAACAAAATAGATTTGCCAAACGTTAATTTGTAGGGAAGAAAAAATATTGGTTACGGTAGATAGGTACTGAATTTTTGGGAACCAGGAAAAGTTTAAGTATGAAAGTTTGTCCTGTGGTTTCTGGTATAAATACACTTGGTAGTGGAGTAACTGAGCGTGACCTCAGTAAGCAGCGAATGGTCGGAGTTAAATATCAGTTTCTTGTTCATCTGTGAGTCTAGGTAGCCATTGTCGTACTAGACAGTCCTAAGTGACATTGCTTCTGATTTGTCATCACTGTTCAAATCACATTGATATTTGCTACTAGACGGTTGCTGTTGGGTTGCTCAGACTGAGTAAAGTGTTAATGGATTTCTTTTATTCCCGAAAAGTGTTAATGGATTTTTTTATTCCTGAAAAAATCATGATTTAATCACGAACTTCTCAAGCCTCATTTACGGAGACGCAAGGCGTCGCGCGGCGCGTTGTGCGTTTTTAATTCAAGCACTAAATGACCTGTCACAAATAAAAACAATTGCATGCTGCAATGAAAAATCAAACTGTCATTCAGCAGGAAAATTCTATACAACAACGGATTTACGAGTTGCCATGCCCGTGTAAAAGACTTTGCGCAAAACTTTGAATATTTTAAAACCACAACACGAAACGTCAAGACATTAAATTCAATGTACAAACTGGAAATTACCTTCGTTTGTGTTTCAGGTTTCAGCAAGCAACATTTAGCAAACAATAAGAAACAGGTACAATACGCTGAATAGTGCTTAAAACAACTACAAAGTTATATCTACTTCTAAACCTGCAGTCCTGGTATTAAGTTCTAAAGGTACAATATGAATAAACTCCACGTGAATTTCATAACGGGAGCGAAAACACCCTCAGATTCGCGTATTCCAACAACACAAACTACTGCATGCTTCTACATGTTGACTGAACACAGTTACAACCACAGATATTTAGATATACCTAGATAACCCAAGTACCACCATGAAAACTAAGCGTGTTAATTACTGGCTACTTACTATGGCTATTTTTTGAGGGTAGGAAATCATCAAGGAGTGTCAGACTTCTACTGACTAAAAACCACCCATGTTCCTATACTTCTTTGTGTTTGAGGCCGCGGTATCTCTTCTTGAATTTTTTTTTTTTTTTTTACGTTGTAGCATTGTTGTCTACACTAATATTTTAAAGAGGAAAGATTTGTTTGTTAGTTTGTAACGAATAGGCTCTGAAACTACTGGACCGATTTGAAAACTTCTTTCACCGTGTGGAAGCTACACTATCCCCGGGTGACATAGGCAACTTTTTATCCCTGTATTCCCACGGGAACGGGAACTACGCGGGTGAAACCGCGTGACGATCGCTAGTTTTAAATAAAATTAGCTTGCTGCAACAGTAACCTCGTTAAGTATAAAATACTTAAGCCCGGCTCCCGAAATGGCACGCGAAGTAGCTCTTGCCATATCCAGGTATACCAATATCTGTGGTTCTCACTGTGTCGGTTCTCTTTCGCTATATTCGCGAAATGCAAGCTTTAAAGCTGTGTTGGGAACTTGAATCGCATTAAAACCGTATGATACTTATGCATGTTAGCCTTTGATGTTGTTAATGATTTCGAATCCACCACTTTGGGATTATCATTAATATACTCGATATTCATGCGGCGGTCGCTGAATGCAATGAAATTATAATGAAATATTTCAATTTATTTGCATCTGAATATGTATTTTGGTAATTTGTGTTAAAGGACCGCAATGTTATGCTGTTTCAAGCGCTTTTGCCCATAGAATAACCATCTGTCTGGATTTTACTGGACATGTTTAGTTTTCTGTCCTGGTTTTGTTCGGACATATCTAAATGAGATGTTGTATAAAAACGAAAAATGTGAATCATCATTATCTGTCCAGCCGGCTTCCAATCTTACCGGATGCAGCTGAATTCCATTATTTACATGGAGTATTGGAAACAAAAAAAAGTAAAGATTACTGGATACATATACAGTTAAAAACCTAAAGAAAAAAGAAACTTCTGAATGTACCAAGTTTGCAGAATGATAATCATAACAAAACATATAATAGTATTAATCATAATGTTGATATCATTGTTTTCAGTAATACATATTATAATAAAGGGTGTAAAAGTACCCTTATCGCAAACGAAAGGCACTTGTTCTCCCCACCACTGCGATATTTTTTTTTGTTCTAGACCATACCTGGAGATATTGGGGGTCAAAGTTCCAAATTATGCAAAGCTGTTTTTGTAAATACTGGTTTTTCAGGATATAACTTTACTTCAATTACCTCCATGACCCTTTTACTATTCAAAGCATCCAAAAGCAATTTTTTTTTAGAGTGCTACATTGAGTTTTACCGTAAAATGAGATATTTGACCACAAAAAAAAAGTCGTTTACCAGCTAAAATTTTTGCGTAGGGGTACTTAGTTAGAATGAATGGTTGAATGCTTGGTTGACGTTTGTGTGAAGGGTTAATAAAATTTACACCCTGTATAACGACAATAACAGACCAGCTTTTGAGAACATTATTTGAAATCAATGTAGTAGTGCAGTATTCCAATAATTGTTTTGGTTTTGTTCCATATCAAATAAAAGACAAAGCTTTTTTTCAATGAAATACTGTCTCTCCATTGTTTTCTTTGCAAACAGCTGTTGGATGACAGCTTTTGCATTCGGTTTTATTTCATTTCTTTGATAGGAAATGTTTTTGTGAAACTCATATAACGCGCTTTTTAAGTTTCCATCTGGAGTATTTATTTGGAAATAAACTTTATGCACAAATAAAATATTTGTGAAATGGTGGCCTCCATTGGTGGCAGAAAATTCATTAATAGACTACCTAGATTTTATGATTTGAAACAGAAAGTTAACTGGGCACAAGTCTAGAGTTGTACCGAGTTGATGGCAATAGGCCACCACCTACGAGGTGGGACTTTAACCTAACTAGCGTTTGGGTGGCTTGTAGGCACACCCCTGTCCGACCCTCAGGGAATTACATGCGTGATTTCATGTCTTTCAACTTCCTTTTATTTAAACTTCATGAAAGCACAGTAGTGGTACATAGGGAGACTTAATGCCCCATGGCATTCTTTTCCGCAAGGCAGTTTTCCTTCCATCTACAGTAATATGACGTGGTATAGGCCAGTGTTCTATTCTAACGCACACCAAAGCTGACATCTTTGATGTACGTTTATAAGACTGGACAAAGTCAAGAATAGTCGGAAATTGGGGCGTGCCAACAGACCACACTCAAACTACGGTCTGTCTGGCATTACCGTGCGGATCGCTAAGCTTTATACGGAACCCGGAATATATGGGGAAAGATAATTGGAGGGCAGTTTACTACTTAACTTTAGTAGATTGGAATGGGAATTGTCAGTAAGAAAGTAAAGGATACACTGTACATGACTGTTGCAAAGAAAATGGAGAATATTTCTGACTTTGATCGAACTACTGAAGTAGTCTGAAAAATACTGTATTCCCCATGAAACTTTCCTTCATTAAAGTAAGTGATAATTATACAATACGCTCATGAATCCGAAAAATCAGAGGTTCGAACTCGGAACCTGACATTCCGACGGTCACACCACAAGACTATATCGTTACTTGGTATTGATGAGACACGCTCTATCAGTTCTAGTATAAGTCCCAAGTCTCCCAAATAATGTCACTTCACACGTCCCACAAACCATTACTCAAGAAACCCCAAATTTTTCCACAAATACACCGGAATCAGTCATCGATCGCTGCACTAAACTTGCAATGACTATAAAACGCTAGTTGATAGCACTCGCGAGGAGGATGTCGTAAAACGTTTTAAACATATCCGTGACCAGATGGATGTGATTGTGAGCGAACGTAGCGAGCTCTGTTCGGTACATTGTATGTGGCGGAATTGTCTTACTTCGGTGTTTAAATATATATTTTAAAAATGGGTAAAGGAAGTTGTCAGACAAGATTATTGTCTAGACGGATTTTGTGACTTTTGCTTGGCCGTTCCATGAGGTATTACATCCAGCGCATTTATTAACTGAGCGCAAAAGTGCACATTGCGCACAGTAAGAGAGGGATAGCAATATTAAAAAAATGGTGTTGCCCAGTATTGGAGCATTCAAGGCTGCTGAGGAAAATTTGTATAAGTAACACAATTATTCAATAAGATATTTTTTTAGTTCGTTTGCCACGATGTTTGCCTAAAATAAGCTATAAGCACATTACTAGCGCTTTTAATCTTGTGAATTTGATCTTATTTTGCGTATTTCGAAATCTCACTTTTTATACAAAAACGATATTTGAAAGAAAGTGCTTTAAGTCTAAATTACATTATGAAGCACCATTGTTTTAATTTATTACAATAAGACTATTTGAAAGGTAACTTAGTCCCGTTGACAAAGACAAATATTTTAATAAAACCCGCCTCTCTAATTCAATTAATAAACTTAATGATAAGCAAATATACAAAGCAGTTACACCATCGCATAATACCTCAGGAACAAACGAATTCGCTTCTAACATTGTAATTTATATAATATTCATAATTCGTGTACAGCTGAATTTATTGCGTACAAATTAATTTAGCGGGGCGGGTCGTAATCCGGCCACATCTGCGCCTCGTGGATACTTCATAATATCGATATTAAAAACATTCGCGAACACTTTGTACGTTAGTGTGATGTACCTACTGGAGTTTGTTGTGGGAGAGCTCCGTGTTTGGAGCCGAGGATGAGAAACTGGGTACGAAATCATCAAAGGAAGTGTGAGAGTCGCACTGACTTAAACCGACCCATGTTCCTTTTTAACTCTTTTTCAAACAGTCCCGCAAGGTTGATGTTTGTCAAAGGAATAAACACTGCAAACGAGTCTTTGTGTGGTCACAGTGTGTTTCATCATCATCATCATTTCAGCCAAAAGACGTCCCCCAGGAGTCACCACATTGACCGGTCCCGTGCGTCTCGCATCCAACTATCACCAGGTCATCGGTCCACCTAGTGGGAGGCCTTCCAACGCAAAGTCTTCCGGTTCGCGGTCGCCACTCCAGAACTTTTCGGCGCCATCGGCCATCCGTTCTGCGAGCAATGTGCCCTGCACACACCCTGTCTGTACAAAATTGCTATACTTTAAAACAGTGTAAGTACCACTAAACGTTCGAAAAACACCACTTCATCCCTAACAAGTTCACGAAACAACGAAACAGCTCCATCTTTCTTTTTAATCACAATAAAAAAGACTTACAGTCTTAAGCCAAAGAACCCATGGGCGACTATAAAAAATCGTCGTAGTAGCGCGGGAACTTTTATAATATAGTTAATTAATATAGGATCTACTTAAAGGATGGCGGCCATTACTTGGAGTGTTCATAAATAACACTGGTTTTATCGTATGATTACAGTTCGGCATAAAAAAAAACAATTTGCCAGTCTGACTATTTACTTGGGATACGAGGAAGTGGTAAGATTTGAATGTTTAGTGTGCAATTTTGATTGTGTGTGATCTTTTAATAGTTAAACTGATTCATAGAGAACACTTAAATTACCTGATGAATGTAAAATACCTCTAAAATTACTTTTTCTACCCGTCATAGCGATCTTAAATGGGACTTTACTTTGGTCCACCTCGGGCTTCGGGAATAGGCATGACGAAAGATTTTGAAATCCTCTTCCGTAATGTGGGTACATCTTTTTTATTTACGAAAAAACCTTTATTTCAGTAATAAAGTAAAGTTTAACGAAGATATAAGCCATTTTTGAAAAAAAAATTAAATAGAGCGCGAAAACAGCTCGCAGTGTCATGGCGTCGGGTCTGACGTCACGCCTATGTAAACATGGAAATGTCAAAGCGCAGCTAGAGGAAACTAAAACAAACATTACCATAATTCGTGTGTTAAAAATGAATAACAAAGTTTATAAGTGGTATGCGGTGCCTCAGTGTAAAAACACATCAATAGCAATAGTTTTAGCATTACATTGAATGCCAAAAATGTTGTCCTCTGGACCTGCATAGCTGACCCGGTGATTATGATAGTATGTTGTTACTATGAGAAAAGATACTAGTACATGCTTTGTAGTTACAGAAATTTACTCCTTTTGTTGGTTATTAACTCAGTAGCAAACTTTTATTACAAGTTGCGAAGGAGCTAACCTCAAAAATAAACTGACAAGTTTATTGTAAAAATAACATATGAAAGTGAAAATAAACTAAACTCCTACAAGCTCAAAACGAGTTTGTTGTATTTTTATAGTGTTAGATACTTACAAAATTTACTTACAGGGAGGTTTTCACATTTCGGAACTCGGACGAGCAAAATTCTTTATTTGACCCAAGGAAATCGCCCAACATCAGTAAATCTATCCTGGGCAAATTTGAACTGTTTGCTTTTACAAAGCCTGATTCCATTGCTAAAGATGTTCACAAAGTATTGTAGTAACAAAAAAAATATCCAAATGCGTAATCGGCAACAAAACAACACAGTGAGCTAGTGACAGCTAGTGATGTTTACATTAGCGTGACGTAGTGCGCTATGATTGGTGTTTCAATCAAAATGGCCGATATCAGTATTTTAATCTTTTATTTTATTAAAAATCTTACTAATCTTAATTTTTTAAATAAAACTAAATCAGTGTTTTAAATCCTTCTCGTATGTAATTTCCCCTAATATCATTAAATCATTGATTCTTTGACTATGTCGTCACGCCTATTGTAGGCGTGAATGTTATGTTATTTTACCAGATTTACAGACAGATTCTTGAAGTTGAAATATATGTAGGTATATAAACTTAATATTTCAGTGAAAGTTATTCAGTGTTTTTGAACTCTCCTGTAAGAATGTTGCATTTTACTGCAGGTACTAAAAATCTCCTAATCGTACTATGTTTTAAAGTAAGCTTCATTGTAAAATTAACGACTTGATTCGTGATCAGACCAATGTTCGATGCACGATTCGAGTACTTAATAGTTTCATGACTTTCTATGCTTATGTCAACATCTTCTATATGACTCATAATACCGTCGAAAAATAAAGATTCAAATCGTAAATATGGTAGCATTTCTGCTTCGTTTTTACAACAAAATGTGGCTGGTACCATAGAAAAACTGTACAGAATAGAAGATTTTATTTGTAATCACCAATGAAGGATGTGGAGGGATGATGATGATGATCCGTTATTCGTCGATGACCCTTCCTAAAAATGCAAGTTTCGAATACCCTGATATTTGCAAGGAACCACTGGATCATTATTTGCATTTCTATTCCGAAGGAGTCCTGCGGTTATTGTAAAACGAAATAGTTTTCATTTCCGAGCATGGACTACATACTATGCACAAGGCTTCTTTCCAATTTATCAAGAATTTGATTTTCAAGGAGCCAGATATGGAACGCGTCGTGATCAAATGTTGCGTCATACCAATATTCGAGAAATATTACTTTATATTTGTCATCTAGAAAATAGCTACATGTGAAGATCCACCTGATGAAACCCTTGAATGATAGCAAGAGGTTAGTAGAGATTGGAAGATAAAACCTTCACGTGCTGGCCTCAAATAACATAAGAAAATGGTCAGGAAGAAGAAAACAATCAATTAAATCATACCAGTCATATTCAGGTCTTCCATGTTCGAAAATTCGATATCGATTCGTTCTGACATCATTTGTTTGCCATTTACAAAACAATAGATGCCTTACAAATTCATTTCCGACGCTATATTCATAACATCGAAATCAAAGCCAAAGATCAAACCATCCCGAATTGCTTATTGCCTATAACCAATACATTACTGATTGCTATTTCAAAACCACATACCGAATCGGGTAATCAAGCTTCAAAGACATGTAATGCTAGCTATGTAAGTACCTACATAAGTACATAAGCAAGCAGATATGAGGCTATTAGCCGTTAAATTAGGAGATGCCGAAATGGTTTAGCAATCGATTGTTAGGTATCGTTATGTAGTGGAATCGGTAATCGACTCGATAACGATTGAACCTTTTGAGATACTTAAAGTACAATTCCGAGGTCGACTGCAGATCGCAGGCGACAGCATCTTTGCTGTTCAGAAGCAAGCGACAATACATTACCGCAGAGTTTCCCTCCTTCAGATTTAGCGCCTTTGACAAACAAAATTATAGCGTTTGAGGGCTGCGGCCAGGCCTGCGAGTTGTTCGAAAGATATACCGCGGCCTCGACACAGGGCTAAGGGGACACATGGGTGGATGGGTGGTTTTGACACTACCGCTCTGCCAAGAGCGGGAGGAGTCATTTGATGATTACCCTTGCCCCCCCCAAAAAAAAAATGGCCGCGGCCAGCGCTCGACTGCAGCATTATTCCTCTTCTATTCGTGTCGATTCAACTTAGTCTCAATCGCAGACCAGGGGGCCTAAACATTCGAAAAATGGTCACAAAATGACATTTCGTACTTAATAATAACTGCGTTTGTGATCATTTTAAGAATTTAAACGGGATTCATATGATTATATGCTGTTTATCATTCAGTCAAAGCCCAGTGTGTTGTCGCCTGCACACCTCTAACAATTGTTACAGTTTAACTGCTGCGGGTTCCGTCGAAGTGTTTAGTTCAAATCGTTAAAATGAATGATTTGCTCAATTGCCGGCAATTTGCCCTCGTTTCATCCTAAACTGATCATTTAGATGTTATGTGTGTTATGTAGGTGATTGGAATCCGACACAATCATATTCCCCATTGATTACAAAAGAAAAACTATCGATAAAGACATAGTAGAACAATCGAATAATAAAACATTGCTATATTAGACAGTAAATTGATACAGCAGGGACTACGATTATTGTTCTTACAGATCTAATAGTTTTCGAAGTCGATAGATATTGCCGAGTACGATGCCAATATGTTAAATGTATATAGGACTTGTTTATTATATAGATACATGTATATATTGCAATACTATCACGGATGTAAATGATAGTCTTTCATATGTTTAAATATTAATGACAAAAATCTTTAGTTAAGAGAATTGAGGAAAATCGTTTGAAATCAAAAAGCATGAGCATGACTTATAATCACCACTAGGGCTCAGTGCGGATTGATAGATGTCAAAAGTCTGGCAAATACAGAAATAAGCTATTTGTAGGCTCATGGATTTATAGTATACTAGCTGTTGCAAGCGGCTTCGCCCGCTACAACTCGAAAATTATCTCACGGGAAGATACAATCGGGATAAAAACTATCCTATGTGTTAATCCAGGATGTCAGCTAACTCCACACCAAATTTTATTAAAATCGCTTCAGCTGTTTAGACGTGAAGAAGAAACAAACATACACACTCTCAACCTTTCGCCTTTATAATATTAGTGTGATTATCATCCTCGTAATCATATCCTTTGCTTATCCACGAGTATGTTAAGGTCGGAATATCATGTAACCAGATGTTATCGGTATGCAAATTACAGTAATTACCACCCATTACAGTTATGTGTACAATAACATCGATCCCTTGTACTTCTGTTTCTAAGTGAGGTATCTTCTGGACAGAAATTTCAGTGAAGAAAAACTACGTGATTCCACCAAAACTTCAACGTGGTTGTCAATCGTCGCCTTGACATTGTTTCTATATTTGAAGCTATTGAGGCGCGGCCTGTGGACGGTGAGTGATCGTCTTTTGACGACGACAGGCCGTGTCGACGGCGCGTTCGTGTTCCACGCGCGCCTCAAAGAGATGTCAGCAACATGAAAGGGTCCGCAAGGGCCGACGCCCGTCGGGGCTTCGGGATGTTGTAAGAGATACCGCGGCCTTGACATATAGGGCTAAGAAGGAACATGGGTGGTTTTTAGTCAGTAGAAATCTGGCACTCCCTTTTGCTCTGCCCAGAGCTGGGAGGAGCCATTTGGTGATTTCCCAACCCTAAAAAAAAGGCTACTGAGGCAACGGTCTTTGGAATAATGCCCTGTGTCGATTCTCACTATAGTCTGCTAAACGAATAATATTATACAGAGACTTAGTAACTTTGTATGTACGAAGTCTCCGGAACTAATCAGCCAATCAATCAAATCAAATATAGGCTTTATTATATTTATCTCATGCATATTAGCAGTTATCACAATTTTTGCAGACGAGGTCACGGGAAAAATGGTAGTTATAAATAAACCCAACTTAATACCTTATTCAAACAGAGGAACACCATAGCCATAGTCTAAAACAATGACTAACATCGTCTGTTGCTCCAACAGCTTCATAGGTACATTGCAGTTCACTTCAAATCCTATACAAAACACCACCCTAAACACAATGACCTTCCAAGCAAAAATCAAATCAGAACAGCCAAGACATTTGCCAAAAGCCGAAGGTTTATACCGGAACTTAAGTACATATTACCATATAATCTTACTTCCGGGCGGAGCGTAACCTTTTACCTAAATTGGGCCAACATTTTAGGTGTTGGCAACACACCAAACGGACCTACAGCCTGTTTAAGATGAACCTTTGCGTGGACACGTACGGAGGTTGTAAGTACTTACTTGTAAAGCATACAGTCGTGTTCAAGCTTTGTTTTTATGATGAAATTTCAGGGATTTATTTTAGAAAGGTTTGGAATTGAGCGGGATTATAATAGTAGGTGAGATAAACAGACGACAGCTGAACATGAGCGTCCTGGGTAAGATTCCCGGGTCGAGCAACGTGTAATTGGTTTTTCCATCAAGAATTTGACAGTTGCTGCCATGGATATGTGTCTGGTTAATTTCAATAAGCTCGCTCCCTATTACAAGGAACTTAAAGACAACTGGTGCACTATTATGTTCCCCCACGGTACGCCTCTGCGTAAACCTTCCGCAATGCGTGATGTCGTAAGTCTTTAAACAATCACTATACAAAACGTATTTTAACAATAGCTTCAGCGACATCACTTAATAGGAATTCCTCAATTGCCTATTTGAGTCTTTGGTCAACTAGACCCACTCGAAGTGGACCCGCGAGATCAGTCGTACAAATCACATTTCAAATTGTTTTTTATTCGTAGTTTTGTCCAGTTGTCTAAAGACTAATTGAAACAGTGCATCTCCTAAAAGTTCCCAATGCATATAATAGCTAGCCTGCAAAAAGCAAAGTCAGCAACAGCATAAGGACCTCTGTTTTTAAAACCCACTAGTAGCACTTCCCTTTTATTTTTGTCATTAAACGCATTTAATATACGTACACAGCAGTTTGTTCCACAGTTTTAGTTTCGTTTTAATTCAAAAAGCTCGTTGCAGTTACTTTAATTTTGCCTAGGTGCTTTGTGAATATGAAATGAATGTATTAAGGTTTTTCTGGTATACAAGGCTTTAGTTTTGGAAAATGGGTTTGTGTGAACGTTCTCAACGTTTAAATACAATCTAAAGATGAGAAGATTTCACTTAGGGCCTATTTCACGATGTCCCAATAACCAACATAGATAACTAGCGGATGTCACAAGGTTTCACTATCGTAGTTCCCGTTCCTGTGGGAATACAGGGATAAAAAGTAGCCTATGTCACCCGGGGATAGTGTAGCTTCCCAACGGTGAAAGATTTTTTTAAATCGGTCCAGTAGTTTCGGAGCCTATTTGTTACAAACAAACAAATCTTTCCTCTTTATAATATTAGTGTAGATAAGCCAATAATTATAGCAAATAAGTATACCCAAATTTCGCCTATTGCCATCAACCCGGCACAGACTTTGACTCCGTGGTTACTTAGAAATTCTCAACGAAAAAACTACACACACAACATAGTACACTGACTACTATCCGTGTCATGTTTTTTGCGAATAATTTCATCCACACGTTTTACCAGTTTTTCTAGCCCAAATCCAGAGTTTTTTCTAAAAAATATACCGACATATTCGCCAAAAATGTGGCCTTTTTCTACGTGAGGCATAACCTACGTGACTCATACAAACATACCTGAGAAAGGAGACACCTATCAATATTTCATAGCTAAAGGTCTCGAATAGATCTTATAGCGGATAATGGCTGAAGTATTTTTACGAGACATGGATCGCACATGTATATTGGTAGGCCTATTTTGACCTCATATGCCAAAAGCGGTATCTCATAAAATAACAATAAATCAATTTTTTGCATCTGGCAGTTTCAATGACCTCGCACCAGATGAACTCATCAAAATAATCACACTAATATTATAAAGGCGAAAGTTTGTGAGTGTGTAGGTTTGTTACTTCTTCATGCAAAAACTACGAAATGGATTTAGATAACATTTGGTACACAGATAGTTTATAACCTGGATTAACACATGGATGGTTTTTATCCCGATGTTATCTTCCCGTGGGATAATTTTAGAGTAGCTAGTAAGTAATAAAAACGCACATAACTGTACTGAATTTAGAGATTTACATGATTACCTGTTCCCTGTTGCCTCAAAACTTATATTCGTTGCGTTACCGCTTTTCGGTTTACATGGAGCGATTGCCTATATGGCCGCCACAACCGAGTTAGTACGGGGTTATACGATACCACTTTGTAAGACTGGTCGTATATTACGGCAACTGACTACTTTTCAATTCGGTCCAGTAGTTTCGAAGCCTATTCGGTACAAACAAATAAATTAATCTTTCCTCTTTATAATATTAGTGCAGTTTTTTTTTTAAACATTGCCCCACACTAGGATTTTCTCCTGTGTCGTGGATGCGTTCACAAACATATAAACTATCTGTAGGTCATACAAATATTTGATCCGCGCGTGGATAGAACCCGCAACACGCAGCACAGCAGTCCATTGCTTGCGCCACTGCGCCAACCGTGCCGTCTATTATTTATTTGTGTCATCCGAAATTGACTTAACTACTCAAATACAATTTGTGTTCAAACCTTTGCGAAGTATCCCTCCACATTATCGAGTGGTGTTAATACTATCTGGCAGTGTTCAAAACGAATCGTCGTTCCCAGACGTTTTCAATTTCCAAGCTCGAAAGTGAAGTGCAAGGCTTCGGTGCTATGTAATGACTAACCAGCAAAGACTTGCCAAAAAAGTTAGGCTGCTGTGGAAACTAATGATCTTACTAAAAAGTGTCAAGATTTAGATAACACGTTAAGAAGAAGAGATTATATCGCTGCTTTTATACAAGATTATGTTTTAGTCACCGTCCAAATTCTGATCTTCGAATTCTGATTCTGATCTTTGGCGAAAATCATTGCATACGTGGTTTTTCTTTTAGCATCACTCAATACATAGAGAATTATAATAATAATAATAATATAATAATATTCCACAACTATCACACAACGCCATCTAGTCCCAAGCTAAGCAGAGCTTGTGTTATGGGTACTAGACAACTGATAAACATACTTATATATTTCTAAATACATACATATTATAGATAAATTACACCCAGACACAGAACAAATGATCGTGCTCATCACACAAACATTTGTCCTGGGTGGGAATCGAACCCACGACCTCCGGCATAGCAGTTAGGGTCACTAACCACTAGACCAACAGGTCAGTCAAATTATTATAAGTACCTAATGCCTAGATAAAATTTAGACGGTCACAAAAAAATCATTTTGTATAATATAAGCCACGGCTTTTTAACCGATTTTAAAAAGGAGGAGGTTCTCGATTCGTCAGCGTATTTAATTGTTTTGTGTGTAATGAATTAACATAATACAATAGGGTAGTTAACAAAAAAAAACTATTTAGTCCGTCAGATAGATTTCCAAAAAATATTGGACACATATTTTTTTCTTTTTTCACGTAAACAAAAATGAAGACGATACAGTGCTTTGAAAACTCGTGTGACGTCATTTTTTGAGACATTAGTATGACATTCTTTAGCGGTCAGTGACGTCAAAACCCCCCCACTCAAATCTTTGACGCGTTTTATCTTCGTAAATTTTTATTGATGTGATAAAACAAAAAATACGTATCCAATATTTTTCGATAATCTAACAGACGGACTAATTAGAGTCTTATTTTTTTTAAGTCAGTAAACATTCCTATTGGAAACTCTAGGCTTAGATGAGGTTTTTTGTGTAGTCTTCTATATTCTTGCTTTGTTGGTTTAGTGGTCTCAAGCGACTGCTAAGCACGAGGTCTTGGGTTTAATTCCTCGGGCAAAGAGTTATTGGCTTTGCCCATCAGACACTTCTAAGCAGCAGTCACGGAATTCAGGTTTGCTCCCGTTTGATGGCAGTAGACTTGCATTAAACTTGACATGTTTTCCTTATTTATGTTCCTTCTCCAAGATTAGTTGACTGATGTGTTGTCTTTATTTTAATGTTTTGTTTTGAGTATACCTTTTAATTATTCATTAAAATTTGTGTCTAGCCATTAACTTGCACCTTACTATTGTATCGAGTCTGGTTCTTCTAACCAACCTAACAGACAGATGTGTTGCTGGGGAATTTGTTCCGCCACTTCTTTCCAGCTAAAACACTAGTGAGAACTAAGACTTAGTTCTTACTAGTGTTTTAGCTGGAAAGAAGAGTGTCGAAGGGGAGGCGTTTTGGGGGACTGTCTCTTGGAAATAAGTAAAGTAAAGTAAATATTGACGTTCGAAAGTGCTGAATGTCAGCCTAGTTTGAATAAATGAGTTTTGATTTTGACTTTGATTTTGATATTTAAAGATAACAGGCGAAACTTCTGCCAAACCCGTCGGGGATTACAGGCGTGATGTTATAACCACTATTTAAACTTTCAATCACTTCATTACACCACCGAGGAAGCTATTGTTGCTACACGGTGCCCTGGAGTTTACCTAGCAACCGGCTAGCAACAATAAACCCTCCATACCTACACACGTCTAGTTGCCATTGTAGGCAGTTACATAATTACATTGTTCAAACACAAGGCTTTGATATGGCTAACGACTTGTAGGGGCTAACGAGAACGACTAAGCCTTTGATATACTATCCTCAAAGTTGCGTTATCGATCTATTCTGTACACTAACTTATACTTGTTTATTATACTGTGCTTGCGAACAAGGATTAGTATGCTTACAGACAAATAATTATTCTTCCATCGAAAATACTTACGTACAAGGACAAATAATTCCTTCATCGAAACCAGTTACGAAACTACGGTTTCGTAGACGGTCGAAGCCGTATACAGTACCTGGTCTGGATTTCTCAGATATAGCTAGATTAATTTTTTTATCGCTCCAGAAGACTTTATTTTGCAACTTTAACCGAAATCGTTCGATTTTCGAGAACGTAATTTCAACCATTGCTCATTTAAAAGTACAGGACATCAAGCTTATGATGTGTCCACTGCTAAGTCACAGGTCTCTGTTTTATGAGAGGGTTTCTGCTGTAATCCAACATGCGGACCTCATGCCTGTCATCCATCCACAGACCAAGCAATGGACTGCTGCGCTGCGTGTCGCGGGTTCGATCCCCACACGGAACAAATATTTTTATGGCCTACAGGTAGTTGTTCCGGGTCTGGGTATTTGTGTATGTGACTTTAAATGTTAGTGAACGCACCCATGATACAAGAGAAATTCCTAGTGATGGGCAGTATAAAAAAATAAATAAATAACCTATGCAAGTGTGGCTTGACCTGCAGATTTATCCCAGTGGCTGTCATTATTTACCCACGAGCTTCTCGAACTTCTACAGATAGTGCACTGAAATATCTGGTGTCCGCAACGTTGCAGCTAGATCAGAGTCTGGGCTCACCACTCAGTTTCACGGTTCATCTACCTCACAGATGCTCCTCAATACCCATAAACCACTAAACATCATCTTCATCTGCCTAGCCTTTTCCCAAGTATGTCGGGGTCGGTTTCCAGTCAAACCAGATGCAGCTGAATACCAGTATTTTACATGGAGCGACTGCTTATCTGACCTCCACAACCCAGTTAATACTAGGTAATACGACACCCTTTGGTAAACTGAACACTAAACCCATTCACCTACACTAATATTATGAAGAGGAAAGACTTGTATTTTTACCCGACTACGGCGAAGCCAAAAGGAAGGGTAATGATTTTGGCTGTTGCCGTTAGCAAGGTGGCATGCGACTACGACTGACCTCTAAAATAATAGAACTTATATTTAAATAGAAATATACAAATTCAATATAATGAATATCAGACAAGAATTATTTTTTTATTTTCTACTTTTAAGACCGCGGTTTGTAGTCGGGTTTTAGTTTTTAAACTTATTTTTTATTGTGTACTCAATACTCAATACGCAAACTTTATTTATTATTTTTTTTTGTGTATGTAGTATGTTTGTAATGAATAAGTAAACTCAAAAACTGCTGCGGCAATTACTAAAATTCTCTCACCATTGGAAGGCTACATTGACCCTGAAAAACATAGATAACGGGTGAAACCGCGTGACGTCCGCTAGTATAACATAAAAGAAACACAACCGCCCGAAAAAAAGTCATGAATCACCGATAAATCTCTACCTCATTCGTCTCGCAGCACTGAAATGGTAACGAGATTTCCGTATCAACAATTGTCAAGTCCTCAATACGACACAATCGGTACCCTCGTCAGCCTGTCGATGGTACATCACCTGATTAACTTGTGACGTCACTAAAGTGAAGGAAAACCGTGTTAAAGGAGTTTCGATGTGTTTTTAGTGACGTCGTTGGTGTTTAAGTAGATTGTTTGATGTTATAATAGAGTTGGCGTGATGCAAGGAGTAACGTCATTTAATTACATTTATTTTGACAGAATTGTTAATTGTAAAGAAGAGACTTATGTTTCGTCTAAAACGCCTGTGTAAGAAAGATAGCCAAAGAAATAAAGGCTAATTCCTCAATAAAATGAACGAGCTCAGAACGTAAACACCATTAGGTATAAACTAGCTGAAGACCACAGCTGCGCCCGCGTCAAATTATATAAAATCTTCACTCTATCCATTGGTGAAAACCGCATGAAAATCGGAAAGAACCGCAAGAAATAGGAATATTCCTAATATAACTATTAAGTAACTTAGATAAGTGAAGCGGTAGTATTCCTCAGAACGATTACTTACAAGAGACAAAAAAAATATGAATCATAGGTATTATTTCTTACAAACACTCTGTACCATGACGTCATATTATCACGCTTATTGCATATTAATATCAGCGGAAAAGGTGTCTATCTAAAGTTCATAGTGTAGTTGTCATAAAGGATATCCGATGCAGTTAATCTGACTGACCTCAATTCGTTTTGTGATAACCTAAACAGCTGCTGCTCATATCATGTTTATTTTATTTATTATTTAAATATCACGAAAAATAAATAAATATGCATATATTTTTAAATGTCACCTTCTACTTGGATAGGAATGTATCATCGTCATCATTATCATTTGGTAGATGTCACATTATTTCACTGTTTATGGCGGATTTTTCACGTTTTCCTCCACCGCTTTATTTTCTCCATTACCTTGCCTTTCTCAACTAGGTCAGGGTCGGCTTCCAGTCTTACTGGATGTAACTGAACACCAGTATTTTACATCGTGCGACTGCCTATCTGACCTCCACAACCCAGTTAGACTGATTAATACGACTTTCAACAGGGCTATTGCGCATCATTTTAAATGTCAGTGACTATCATAGTGTCCATCGATTGACTGTCAAATTGGTTATGGTTTAGTACAAAATCGAACCAATTGACAGTTAATTGATGGACTCTATGATAGTCACTGACATTTAATAAAGATACGCAATAGCCCTGCTGGCCACTGAAACCTGTTTTCCTATAGAATATTTTTTTCAAAATGCAACAAAAAAAAATTCTTACAAGAAATACCCACTCCTTTAAACAAACGAGTGTACATAACATCATCGATAATAATAAAACGTATGGTACGTGCGTTGTACCACGTGCGCGGCCTTGCAGAGCCGTTCAGATGCAGTCTGCTCGGCTGCGCATGAGCCGACCTTGTCGCTGCCCTCACGTGACCCGCGCTCTTATTGGTCGACGAGGTAACTTGCAAATTGACGGCCTTATACGTCAATTGTTGGATAAGAGTTGCGATTTTTGGACTAGATTTATCACATTGCTCGCAGAACGGATGGCCGAAGGAGCCGAAAAGTTCTGGAGTGGCGACTGCGAACTGGAAGACGTTGCGTTAGAAGGCCTCCCACTAGGTGGACCGATGACCTGGTGAAGGTTGCGGGGACCCGCTGGACACGAGACGCACGGGACCGGTCAATATGGCGACACCTGGGGGAGGCCTATGTCCAGCAGTGGTCGCCTTTTGGCTAAAATGATGATGATGTACATCACGCATGTAATCCCCGAAGAGTTAAGAAAACAGAGGCTTATACCCAGCAGTGGCTGAATTCAGGCTGTGGTTGATGATGTTACGAGCGCCTGCCTGGATTCGAGCCCACGACCTACTGTTCGTAAGTCGGGGTCAACACCACTGGGCCACCGCTGCTCTCTTATGTTTAAGTCTCATAATAATACGGGGCCAGCCTATTACCATCAACCGGGCACAAATTCATAAACGGATAGCAGTATCCGTCTCAGCCAGTAGCAGTCTGGCTAGATTTCTTAGAAAACTAAAATTATTAAGTTTAATACACTTACGAATATCCTATATCACCCGTCTAACAAGATAAAAAAACTGGTTAAGTACCTGTAACAAAAAAAAAACATTATCAGCATTTGTTAATTATTAAAGAGGTTATAAATCGGCGTCTCTATTAAAAGTCAATGTGACCACTGTGTTACGCACAACATTTAAAAAAAATATTACCAAAGATTTGGACAAAAAACGCATACAGTCTTTTCAAATTATTGTTTGTATTGATGTAATTTCCACTTAAACGAATTTCAACTTTACTTCGACGTAAATAAATGTAGTTTTAGAATGCCTAGGAATAATCAAACAATTGGTTGTTGTTGCAGGGAAAACTAGACTTTATATATGTTAACATTAAAGTATTTAATCGAAATACACATGTGTGTTTACGTTTTACTAACGCAGTACAGCTGGTGAATCTTGAAGGCATGACGTGTCTTATTCACGTTGCGTCGAGGCCGGTCGAGGTCGACTCGTGCGCATCTCAGCGAACTCGACAGACGGCGCGTGAGCAAAATGCAGAGGAAAATTATATTGCATGCATAACATTATCGTTATAGCCGTGATAGGGTGTTTCTATGGAGAGTTACGTCTTACGAGCTATACACAGATTGTTGTCTTGGTCATTATAATTACCTAGTACTAGTCGGTTCATGTAAAATACAGGTATTCAACCGAACCCGGTTATACTGGAAGCCGACCCAAAGGTAGTTAGGAAAAGGCTAGGCAGATGATGACTCCTTGAAGGGTTAATCAGCAGTGTATCTAGAAATACACCCATATTTCGCATATACATTCGCAGAATCTGCATGTGAGTTTCCTTCGTAGATGTCAATAGGGATTTTTACTGACTAAAAAAAATGTGATTCTAATTAGTCCGTCTGTTAGATTATCGAAAAATATTGAATACGTATTTTTTGTTTTATCAAATCAATAAAAATTTACGAAGATAAAACGCGTAAAAGATTTGAGTGGGGGTTTGTGACGTCACTAACCGGTAAAAAATGCCATACTAATGTCTTAGAATATGACGTGTCCAATATTTTGTGGAAATCTATCAGACAGACTAATAAGTTTTTTTTTTTTTTTAAATATCCTGTTATTGTTTGATGTTATTTAGAATAAACAGAAAATTTAAAATAAATATATTCTGAGTTATTCATTAAAACAGACTTTATAAAAATAAAAACAACTACCAAGTGGTCACTACTCAAAAATCTGACAATGACCTAAATTCAAGATCTAATTTAAAGAAAAACTGTCACAATCTTGAATATGAAACGTCAAAAGCAATTTAACAACGTCAACTTGAGACAAACGACGAGTTCTTTTAAATCTTATAGAATGTTATGCGATCTAAATATCATTGGAAAACAGATTGAGAAGGTCGAGTGTAGCTGTCTAATTCTTAATTAACACGTGCTTTATGATCACAGTGATCTGTAATTCTGTACAAGCATTCTTCTTCTATATCTTGGTACGGTTATTGCCAACCTGGTGTCAGATTTTATGCTGTCCATAGAATTCTGGCTTGGCCTTACATACCGTCAAGAAATATCTCGCAGGCATCAGGTTTCCTCACGATGTTTTCGTTCACCAACACAATTGTACAATACTCAGATGAGTCCGAAAAATCAGAGGTGCGTCTTGGGTCTAGGTCTTGGGGTCTAACTCGAGACCTAAGATCTGGCATTCCGACGAACACACCACTGCACTGCTATGCAAACAGTGTTGAAATAAGGTTGCTGTTTATTTGTTGCTAGAGTGATAGTCACAGGTAAATTAATTTTGAAAGGACTATAACTGCAACGACAAAACAGTATCAGGACGTGTATAAAATCATTCAAAAAAAGAATGAGATAAGAGTCACGTTTCTGACCCGGTGTTGCCAATACCTACTCAGCAATATTTCATCATCTACCTACATTGAATATTTAATTGCCATAAAATATAAAGTACTCATAAAATTAAAGTAAATTGTATGGTTACTTACTTACACGTGTGGGTAAACCAAACAATGAAAATATAAACAGCTGCGTTTAAGTAAGTCATTTTTTTGACATCTAGAAGACATTCATCATCACTCTCCTTCTCCTATCCCAATCCAATCCCAAGTAGTTGACAAAAAAAATCTAATTAGTCCGTCAGATCAGAGAGTCTTTTTTCACGTAAGTAAACAATGAAGACGATACACTGCTTTGAAAACTCGTGTGACGTGACATTTTTTACCGGTTCTAGTCCGTCAAGTATCTTTGTAAATATGCATAATGTCGCTGTTTGTAAAGGAATATGTGAAAGAAAATTGTGTAATAAAGTACAATTCGCGTTAGTTCTCTTTTTCTCCACGTGCATGTACATTCTAGCAACAGCTGACTCACTCACCGCTGACATCATACATGTACCTACGTGATCAAGGCCACGTAGACCAGTTCGACATTACTTCTATTATTATACAAAACAATACAACAAACAAAAAACTGGCAAAAACAATGCCAGGTCACTGCAATAAAAAAATGCTACGACTAAAACTCACTGAAAAATCTCTTCTGGTCAGAAAACTAACGTTATCGAGTTTTGTGATGTTGCCAACTGCAGAAATTATGGTTTATTTGTCTCATTTATTTAATAGTTTGAACAAGAGTTTAAAATGTTTTACAAGTTTATCTTTACATCATTTAGGAAGCTATAAATCACAGTAAAGCTAGAATCACAACATTATAATTCTCCTTTTAATCTCTTTTAACTTTTGACATTTTTAATGACTGATTGTTACGTCTATGGAATACCTCTTTTCAACATGAGAATAAAGTCGCCAACATTATTTTCATCAAAACCAAAAGGTTACATAAGCAAAAAGGCTTCATATAAAACAGTAGGCCCACCAATATCGCTATCTCTGAACAAATCGGACGCAAAACTCATCCTAGTTCATTACGTAACAGTCCTAAAAATACACCGTGACGTAATCGTATCGAGAATATAATGAGTTCGAAGACCGTGGTAGCAAATGTCAATGTCAAGAACGTTCAACGAACATCATGTATTATAAATACACAGACGACATTAGACGCCGAATTATAACATATATTATTTTTTATCGCTACACCGATAAGGATTATCAGTACACACGAACTTGTTTTCTACACGTGTATAGTTTATGTAACGCTGTGTTTTAGACGTGATTTTATGTAAATTACGTTGCTCAACGGGGATGCTATCATGTGGGCCGTTTTTGTTTCGACTGGATGTTTCAATTTGAAGACATGTGACATGAACAAAACCCGCACTGGCCACGTGTGGTGGATTATAGCTCATCCCTCTCCTAGAGAGGAGGCATGATTCCCTGCAGTGGGAACATTATAGGCTGATGATGATGATATTAAGAAAAAATATAGAAGAGTTAGTTCTAATGCATTTGTGTTGGTAACTGGCTAATGTCACGATCCTGATGATCTTCTTCACCACAATTATTATCATACTTTTTGTTGACCCCTAACTTTGCCGCTACGAACCGCGTCACCGGGGGTCACTTCAGCTGCATGTTGGTGGGTTAAGAGGGTCGATTAGGAGACACAACTAAACACCTAAAAAGTTCCCAAATCCTCACCACAACATCGATTCCCTCTCCAGATTCTGAACGAACAGTGACGACTGTTCTACCGGCGTATTTACGTTTCAAGATTGAAGTACACGCAGTAAAGAGGTTCCTCTGTTTAGCTATGTAATTGGTACATGTTTACTGACGCCTGTTCCTCACTGTTGATTCAACAGCCGTAACATCTAGAACACTTAGTGCAGACGAGTGAGTGTAGACAGTTTGGTGCCGTTCAGTTGGGGCTGAAAAGCGTTGTTGTTTTTAAGGCTTCGTATCCGATGGGTAACCAACGGTATTAATAAGCCAACACTATGGTCCGTACGTCTGTCTAGCAGGCTGTATCTCATGAATACTCATAATTCTAATGGGTAGACAGTTGTTTTCACAGAATATGTATTTCTGTAGCCGGTATAACAACAAATAATAATAATAATTAAGGCGAGTACTCTTCGATTTAGTCTATAAGAATATGATACATTTATTTTCAGATAGATGGACAGCCAAGTCCAATCATACATCAAAATCAATCAAAATCAAAAGTCATTTATTCAAATTAGGCTGATAATCAGCACTTTTCGAACGTCAAAATTTACTACATAGTCTGACATGCCACCGATGCTGCTTTATGCAGGCGTCTGGAGAAAACATAAGCCATCATCAGTAACTTAACGATTCATGGATTATGAAAGCACAAGCCCCTAGAGGATAGAAAGGATTTTAGTAATATAATTCGTTATTACCCCCATGTCAGACTGAGCCAGCACGTATCTTCACACCGTTTAAAGGACCGTGAACAAAACCAAATTAGCACGTCGTCGTTCGAAAATTAAAAACACAATTGATACATAAATCAATTTTATACCTTTGCACGAAATGAAAAAAAAAATACATTTGACACACGTCATTTCTGTTGACGTTTCATGTTGACTTTGTTATTTTGATGTCACTCTAATGAATAGTGATGGTGTAAACAGCTGTTAGCTGTCAGTCAAACGTTCGCAAGTAGGTTGCGTAAACGCAGTGTTATGTAACTAGAAACTGGAGCGAAAAATACATTTTATTACGTGGAATTCCGCGGGTGACAGTTTTGTGGAATTTTCGAAGGTTTCTAGGTTGTTATGTAGCGGACTGCTATGCCACATAGAAGTTATTTCCAGTTAGAGAAGAAGTGAAAAACACATACCAATCGAATTGAGAACCTCCTCCTTTTTCGGAAGTCGGTTAAAAATAAGAAACATTTTAATAAATATGAAAACGGCTTTATCTCAATTACATTACGCATGCAATTTTAAAAGCCTTAACGGCCGAATACTGAAACGCTACTCAATTTAAAGTAGCCCTCTTAAATCTCGTTCTGTCTCTGTTACTTCAGCATAGAGCGACCGAGACAGCGCTAGATTTGAGGGTTACTTATATTTGAGTGGCGTTTCAGTATTCGGCCGTGAGTTCCATGTAATAGGATAGGGCTATCCTATATGTGCTATATACAGGGTGATTGGAAGATGGGTGCAAAGCTTTAAGGCGAAGATAGTACAGACAATTTAGAACCATTTAAGCCATGGTTGTCTTAGACGAAGTCTTACCAAATATTTTTAACCAAATTTTTAAGTTTTTTTTCGGAAATTCTCAAAATTTAATGTAAACTGCATAAGTATGGCCAAATTGAATGATAAATGAATTCATTTTTTATTTATTTAATTAAAGTAATGTGTAAGGAATCAAGCAAAACATGTTTTAGGCTTCTGTGTCATTAGACATTTTTTTTACAGACATTTAAAGATCAGAAAAAATAAAAAAATTGTACAATACGTCTTTTAAACCTTATTCAAAAAAAAAACGGAGGGTGCTTTTTTTGTTCAAACCTTTTTGAAGACATGCTTGATAATCGCTCTTTCTTTTGAGGTATCATTTATGCGGATATCTTACAAATTATTGAAATTAGGGCCTACAAACCAATTTGAGGGAGATTTTTTTTTATTTTAGGCAGACTAATTAAAACAACATTTGAATTAAAATTATTTATTTTTCATGTTCAAAATGACGGCCGTGATTCCTAATACAAGCACGGCCCCGTCTTCTAACTTCTGTAGTCGTTATTTTCAACATCATCTCCTGCTTCATTGTCTCAAACGCTGAATTTATTCTTTGTATCAATTCTTCTCTAGTGTTAATTTCTTTGTTGTTATACACCAGTTCCTTGGCCCGGCCCCACACGAAAAAGTCCAACGGGGTCAGATCTGGGGAGCGAGCGGGCCAAGGGATGGGTCCATCCCTGCCGCTCCAGCTATCAGGAAAGCAATTGTTGAGGTGTTCCCTTACATTTAAAGTCCAATGCGCTGGACAGCCGTCTTGCTGAAAGATGACTGTTCGGTCTCTTTCGAAGATCGGGACACCTGATTCCTCTACCAGCAGTGGTAAATCAATTTGCAGAAATTGCAAATAATTTTCGCCATTCAATGGATCAGGCAAAAAGTGGGGCCCAATCAATGTTCTGCCAATTATTCCAGCCCATACATTCACAGAGAATTTCATCTGAAATGACACCTGCTTCTTAAAATGTGGATTGTTGTCTACGTCGGCCCATTCATGGATGTTGTGAAAGTTTGTAATACCTTCCCTTGAAAATTTACTTTCATCCGTCCACAAGATTGATTTCAGAAACCACGCATCTTCGATGTCTCTGTTGAGGAGGAAACGGCAGAACTGAATTCTTTTTTGAGGATCTTGCTCTACTAGACCTTGCACACTCCTGCCATGGAACGGATACTTATCATTTTGGTGCATTGTATGTCACACCTTCCATTGAGAAATGTTTAAATTTCGAGCTACTGCTCTAGTACTGGTAGTAGGATCCGCTTGAAATGCTGCTAAAATGTCTTCGTCGACGGCAGTTTCGTGTCTGCCCGGGTTGACTCCAGGTTCCACGCGGTGAAACCCATCTTGGGCAAGACGACGAAACGTGTTGTAAAACACTCGGACATTCGGTATCCTGCGATTCGGATAGCGCTCTTGATACATCCGTCGCGCCAAAGATCCATTGCCGTCTGCTCTACCGTACATAAATACGATATCCGCATATTCTTGATTGGAAAAAGTAGCCATAGTCACTTAACAATTAAGAAAAACGGCGTAGGAGTGCACTAAACGTCAACTCAACACAATTAAGTCAAAAATCAACACGTGCAGGAGCGCGAGGCTACGACTGGACACGGTGAAACAAAAAAGTTCAAAACTAACGCAAACAACACGTGCAGGAACGCAAAGGGCTACAACTGAACACGGTAAATTGTGAATCAACACGACAACGTCCACTCACAAGGGCAGTAGTTTGACTAATAATTAAAAGATGTAACGGCTTCATCACAGACCGACTGACCCTGACTAAAGAAAAACGACTTTGTTGCCTCAGTAACTAAGACCATTTTGCTGTAAAAACCAACTCTTTATCGCTTTTTGCTATTCATTGGGCGTTCTACCTGGAAATGCCGTCGCACCGCGCTCGGTGGCCATTGTTTAGAGAATCCCCTCAATGGGTTCCCCTCAATTGGTTCCTGCATGTGCCAAAAATTCTTAGAATTGAACAATGTTATCATTTCGAGCACATAAAGTATTCTTTTAAGCAAAAATTTTGTGTTTTGTTAGACTGCCTAAAATTTAAAATTTCTCCCTCGATTTGGTTTATAGGTCCTAATTTCAATAATTTGTAAGATATCCGCATAAATGATACCTCAAAAGAAAGAGCGATTATCAAGCATGTCTTCAAAAAGGTTTGAACAAAAAAAGCACCCTCCGTTTTTTTTTAAAATAAGGTTTAAAAGACGTATTGTACAAATTTTTTATTTTTTCTGAGCTTTAAATATCTGTAAAAAAAATGTCTAATGACACAGAAGCCTAAAACATGTTTTGCTTGGTTGCTTACACATTACTTTAATTAAATAAATAAAAAATAAATTCATTTATCATTCAATTTGGCCATAATTATGCAGTTTACATTAAATTTTGAGAATTTCCGAAAAAAAACTTAAAAATTTGTTTAAAAAAATTTGGTAAGACTTCGTCTAAGACAACCATGGCTTAAATGGTCCTAAATTGTCTATACTATCTTCACCTTAAAGCTTTGCACCCATCTTCCAATCACCCTGTATAATCCAGACTCCGTACCTGCCTGCTACTGAACATATTTTCTAAGGAAAAACCCTTTGCTCGATCCGGGAATCAAAGCCAAGACCTCATGCGCGCTTGCAACCACTCGAACAACGATGCAGTCAACTCCGTTAAATTAAACAAACTAATCTCTTAAGGGCTTCGAATAATAATTTTAAATCATTTTATTTCGGACAACTGAGAGATCCATAAATTGTTAGTAACAGATTTGCACTTAAACACTATTGTTAGTAACTCAACTAAAAACAAGTTAATGAGAAGACCACCCACAGTAGATACCCATTACTACTACGACAATGAAATACTAAGGTATTAGTCTTCTCACAAATTGCCTTATTGTGGTGGAGGAAGAATCAGACGCTACCGCTTACAGGGTGCTATGTGACTGCCCCTTATTCTGCTCAGGAGTGAGGCCGTTTTCTTGCGGATGATGGCATGAAACCCGTCGGTATGGTTTACCGCGAACATTCCAGAGGCACTGCAAAAACGAGGCAATCGCAACAGCATCCTAAAAACATTATTGTAGAGCAACTGATTATATCAGTCAAAACTTCACGAGCCATGATTCGTTGAATCCAGAACCAATTTTTCAACAATCATGTAGAACTATCATCCCTTTCTAATTCAAACATGTCTAGAACAGCCACACTTAACATTTCAGCGTCATGTTCCCTCGATAAAGGAAGGTATTTATGCCTGAAAGGAATATGATGTATTGAAGGAACAGCCATCCTATTAACCTTACGCCATCAAACATGTTTACGACTGAAACAACCACCTGACAATGTTTTCTAGATCAGCCGTGAACGACAAGGGAGAAATTTGGCAGAATAAAATGCATAAAGGTCGTAAAAAATGTAAGGGTTCTTGGGGAATTGCTGCAGGGAATTCTAGATCTTCTTGTGTTGGGATCTATGTTTTGGAACGGGCTATAACTTTAGCTGTCTAACCGACAACCGACTCGTTGACAATTCATGTGTCTGTTGATGGTTTGAAAGAAAACCTCTAACTGCCGCACTCAGAGAGCTTTAATGATTACTTAGGTCATCACTTAGTAAAGGTTTTGACAGTTTTGTCATACAATATTATGTCAAATCTTTACTAAGTAACGGCTTAAGTAGTCATTAAATCTCTCTGAGTACCCAGTTTGTTTGCACGTTTGAGTGCAAATCTATTTTTAATTAACGCATATTTAAATGCGAAAGCATTTAGAAAATAACGAGAAGAACGTTTTGAGCACATGTAATTTTGGCACAATAAAATGATAATGAACATTGTCGCTTTTTATTACTCTCTTCGGAATCATTTGAGTGCACTGTCAGGTTTTTATTTTATAAACAATATATTTTTGATCACTAAATCACGTGATTGAAAATATAATATATCGTATCGCTATTGAAACGAATTGGTATAATTAATTTTAATTTATGTATTTGTAAAGCGTAGCTACCTATGAGCAATTTAGCATTATCTAAAGATACGTCAGTAATTCAGATAAAAAATAAAAAGTTATTATTTTTGGCAGGTGTTGCCTCAAAACGCCTTGAAATGACTTTCTTACTATTACTTAAGGAGATACAGTTGTCAGTTAAAACTGATATCAGAATATCAGTCTAAGCAGATAAACAATCTCTTTACATTTCGTTCATTCAAGATTTTAATTCGCTCACTCAGTCTATGTTTACATTACTTCAAAACCCTCGGAATACATTCACATATTTAACATAACATATAACATAACGAGCCTATTGCCATCAACTGGGCACAAATTCGGACTCCGTGGCTGCTACTGAGAAATTCCTGATGGAAAAACCCAATAACACTTTGCCTGACCCGGGAATGGAACCCAGGACCTCATGCTCATGGCTGCGGTATTTGATGTTGTAAGAGATACCGCGGTCTCTTGCGAACAACCTGCAGCCCCGACGGGTGTTGACAGACCCTTTGGGAGGTTGGGAAATCATCAAATAACCCCTCCCGCTCTTGGGCAGAGCGAAAGGGAGTGTCAGACTTCTACTAACTAAAAACCACCAATGGTCCTTCTTAGCTCTTTATGTCGAGGCCGCGGTATCTCTTGCGAACAACCCGCAGCCACGACGGGTGTTGACAGGCCCTTGAAATGACTTTCTTACTACATAAAGATACACTTATCAGCCTAGTAACATACGGTCGATATGCTCATGTCATGACAAATGTAAGATTATACTCTAGTAAACAAACAAATGTCAATCGGTGAAAGTCGATACCGATATCTACAAGATAGCGTTTAGCGATAATGGTTGATACGAGATTGAATTAAGTGCTTGTTCCATAACACGAGTGTTGAAAACTGATCTTCTGTTGAGCAAAGTTTTCTGCTTTACAGCTATGCGTTAAGATTTTTTCTGTACGGTGATGATGAATAAGACGTACTGGTTTCAACATGGAAATATTCAAAGGTGGGTGTTGTCTTTAGCACTGAAACGCAAACATCTAGGGATTAGTATACTTACCGTCTTAAAGTATGGTGCACAGACTTAGTTTTTGACTAACATCAAGAAAACTAAGCGATAGGTTTGCCAACGAGCAATGTAGCGCAAAAATAGCTGACGTAGCTTAAAAGGCTGGTGATGCCAATCATACTCGAATCATAATCGACCGTGGTGGACGTAAAAGATTTATACAAAAGAACCCAGTCTAGTTTCAGACACTACCAGAACTGTTGGGGTACGAAAAGCCTAGCAGGAATTAAATTTGGGAATGAATGAAAGGAATTAGGAATTAAAAGATACAATAATAATTTGTTCATGAATTTGACGCAGTATATAATATGTTAAGCCGATTCAAACCTACATTCTAACCATCAAATGATTCCCGTAATTTAATAAATGGGCTTACGTAAGTCACAGGATATTGAAACAAGTTTTCCTTATATTCTAATTCCAAAACTTTGACATTACGAGTCCGGAATATCCTGAAAACAAATCATAATTAGTTCGGAAATAAGAGGGCTTCCTAAAGGGATTGGTAACGGGAAATCATAGATGATTGGGTGTGCAGATGAATCTATCTCATCAGAAGAAGAAAGGATTTCATAGTATCAGGAATATTAAGTCAGGGAGAATCTAGACATCGAAAACGAGTGCAAAGAAAAAGTACATGATGGTAGCTTTATAGCTTTTTCTTCCGTTGATAGGGCAAAAATGAGAAAGAGAGAAGAAGGAATGAAAGAAGTTTACAAAGATGCCTAATAGTTTCTTTCTCGATCTTTTCATAGGAACAAGCTATCTCTTTGAAAATGAGGATAAACTGGAAGGACCAATAACTTTACATCATTCTTAGGTTGACGATATTGTCAGGATCGAATACAGATGAGTGGCAGAAAAAGAGGAGGTCAATACCCAACATCAGGTGATTACGAGCTGAAATGATGATGATGATAATATTGGGGAATACCAGCGGTACCAGGAATTCATAGCTCCCAAAGGGTTACAAATCGAACAAAGATTCTAATTCCTTTTTCAAACCACGACAAAGCCGCGTCCGCAAGGCCGTGACGTCAGGTCACACTGCACGCTCTCCACAGCCCGCTAGCCACACTAAGGTCTCTGCGTGGCAACACAGGCGACTGCAACTCTGTCTAATGTACACTCAATTGCTCTGTAATTTTGTCGGCTCATTGTAATAGAACGAACGGCGTCATTGCAGACAACTTCCTTGTGATTTTTATGTGAATTATGGACTGGAATTAGAGTAATGCTAAGAATGGTGACGTATGTGATGACCATGACTGGCCTGTTGGTCTAGTGGTTAGTGACCCTAACTGCTATGCCGGAGGTCGTGGGTTCGATTCCCACCCAGGACAAATGTTTGTGTGATGAGCACGATCATTTGTTCTGTGTCTGGGTGTAATTTATCTTTAATATGTATGTATTTAGAAATATATAAGTATGTTTATCAGTTGTCTAGTACCCATAACACAAGCTCTGCTTAGCTTGGGACTAGATGGCGTTGTGTGATAGTTGTGGAATATTATTATATATTATATTATTTTTATATTATGACATGATATGACAGAATACAGAGCTGTTTTCGGAAACTGCTTGCAAACTTTATGTCTGTCAGACGTGTTTGAAATTAGGACAAAATTAGAAAAGATTTTTTTTTGGAAAGAACATACCATAGTTAAGTTAGTTTGTTCTTATTTGTGGATAATGCATTTTGACCACTAAAAATGCTGATTCAAAGACTCATTATTTAACCAAACAATTTTTTGTTTTTTGACAGACTTTAGCAACCATGGCAAGAAAACTCAATACAAGTTGCAGCTACGACAATCAAATTCAAAATCGTCGATGACGAATATGAAAGATTATTTAAATAAACAAATATTCTTATCATTCTACTAGGTTTTTAGCTCAAAGAAAACTCAAAATGGATAAACTCAACAAATATTTTGATAATAAAAACATTATCAGTTGACGTGGCAAGACTGAGTGAATACTGATCTTGAAAAGGGAAAAAGTGCGAGATTCGCTCGGAATACTAATCATATTTTTTACAAGTACGGGAACAACAACATTTTTGCACGCGATGTTTACCTGAAGGTTGATTCTTGCTTTTGTTTTCGTTGTTCTTACTTTGTTTTTTAATTCTTGCTTTAGAAAAGACTGAGATTATCCTCATAGTTTAACTATTTAAGTTATTATCGCGGCGTTTTTCTAGCTTGTTGCTTGATACTGCATTATATAAAAGATGAGTTTTCTTTGAAGATAATTTACTGAAAGTCCCACTCTTTTTATTATTTATGGCAAATTATTTACATCATGTAAAGAAGGCAGTTAACATTTCTTTGGTTTAGAAAAAGTCTGCTACATTAACTTGTTGTATGCCGTGTGCCAGACACAATTAAAAAGCCATTGTGTCTCGCGTGGATCTACGTTCCGGCACACGAAGGGTTAAAGGGCGTCCTAAAAGGCTGGTTTTCAATCCAGACGTTGTTTACTGTGTCAATCTTTTAGAACGACTACATTTATATCTGTTTGGGCGAAAAGTTCTATTGCGGATACAGCCTAGTTCTGACTGCTTATTTTATTTGTTTTTGAAGCCTATTCCAATGTTCAGCAGTGAATGACCACGAGCTCATAATGATGAACGGAACATGTCATTACACTTTCAAACCTCATTAAGACAATGCTCAAGTTTCAACCGAAACATACGAGTTCAAAAACCTACCATAACAAGTAGTTAATTAGGTCTCAGTTTGAGTAGACTCATTAATACAGCTAAGTGGAATCGAAGCCAGTGTTCTCGGAATTGTGTACGATCTGTTTTTGGGAGCTCTTCGAGAAATGTCGGATTGTTGGCACTGAGAGTTGAGGCACTTAGTACTATATAGTGTTACTTTTAATGGAATTTTGGTACTTGGAGTACATAGTTTTCGTTTTGTATGCTATACTTAGAACTTTGAAAATTTTGGAAGGCTGGACCTGATGATGATGATGATGATGATGATGAAATATGTGGCACCTAATGAAAAGAGAACTTGATTTTCAACGCTCCGCAAAGCGCGGAACCTCGAAATTCCAAAACTGCAATAAATATTAGCATTCATTTAAGTGACGTATAATGTTAGTGAACACTGATTCATTCAAAAAGTCGCTTCTGTTAAAAAGTTTTTACATCCCTATTTTTATCAATAATCCTGCAAACAACACGAAAACTCACTTCCCGTTCTTCAATCAAACTTCAACAAAAGAGCGAGAAAAGAAAGAAAAAATACAATTATACTTTCGGCACTCGTACAGCACAATCTCCCGAGACACTCGGAAACTGTACAATTTCCCCGTTGATTGATAACATCAATTTGTGCGCGATTGTACAACGTTACTCAATCACGATCGATCCTCTCGTATTTGCAAATGAAAGCTTGTTGCCTGCCTATGCCTGTACAGACGACAACAAAGGCGGTATCGAAAGTGTGTGTGTCGTGAATTTGTGTCCCGTGAGACAAACTGAGAGCTGGGAATTATAATGATTCTCCTGTTCTTATCGTTATTTATTTGAGGTCGGCGGAGCCATAACTTCTTTTTTCCATACATACTCATCATTTTAACTCTCCTTCACACAGACCATCTATCGTTTCTTTAGTAAGGTGGATTGGCAGTTTCCGACTAATCTAAGAAACTAAAATTATTGTTATAATAAATCTAGAGCGTTAGTATGTTTGAACGCGCTAATCTGTGTAGCTAAGTCGGATATTGGTGGCTCTACGACCATTAGGTGCCGAATGAGGGGTAAAACCACATGGCACACCTATATTGACTATAAGTCTAGATTTCCTCACAATATTTACCTTTACCGATACGAGTATCATTGATGACCTACTTAGATCAACTGAGAAAGTATTATAAATAGGATATTTCACCAAAAAAATCTAATTAGTCCGTCAGATAGGTATCTAATAATGGACACGTATTTTTAATTTTTTCGCGTAAACAAAAGATAGAAAAATGAAAGAAAGAAAGAAAATTAAAAAGTCGTGTGACGTCACAAGGTTAGTACTTTTTTTACCCACAAAGTGACGTCACAAGCCTCCACTGATCATTGACGCGTTCTATTTTCGTCAATATTTATTTGATAAAACAAGAAACACGTATCCAATATTTTTCGATAATCTAACGGACGGACAAATTAGATTTTTTGGTGAAATACCCTATTAAAAAAGTTAAAATAATTAAGAAAAGAGAACTTGGGAGGGATTGGGGGAGGCCTTTGCCAAACAGTGAGACAGTACAGGCTAAAAAAAAACAAACTACTACTACCTACATTGATCACGATCAACTCTACGATATTTGCAAATGAAGCTTGTTCCCTGCACGACAAAGGGCGGTATCGTATGTATATCATGAATTTCTGTTCCTCCCCTGAGACAGCTAACTGAGTATGTATTTGATTATATTGAACGAATATCAGTATTAATTTCGAATATGTTGAGGGAATACGTAATATGTGGTTCTTAGTATTATACGGCTCATTTAGATCGGAGTAAGCGAAAGATTTTTGACTGCCACAGTACAGAGAGGAAATATATTGGAGAATTAAAATTGCCCTTGGTTTCATTGCTCTGGCTAGTTAAGACCAACGGACCAATTGCGTATTAAGTAATTGCAATAGGGATGTTTACTGACTTAAAAAAAATATGATTCTAATTAGTCCGTCTGTTAGATTATCGAAAAATATTGAATACGTATTTTTTGTTTTATCAAATCAATAAAAATTGACGAAGATAAAACGCGTCAAAGATTTGGTTGGGGGTTTGAGGTCACTGACCGCTAAAGAATGTCTTACTAATGTCTCAGAAAATGACGTCACATGAGTTTTCAAAGCACTGTATCGTCTTTATTGTGTGTTTACGTGAAAAAATAAAAAATGTGTGTCCAATATTTTTTGGAAATCTATCTGACGGACTACTTAGATTTTTTTTGTTAACTAATCTATTGCTCCAGAATGCCTGGTGCATCTTGACCAATCATGCACTGAAATATCTGTTAAGACTGTTATGAGGTCCTAGATTCCTAATGATTATTGGGATTTCCATCAGGAATTTCACAGTAGCAGTTTCGAAGTCTAGCTCTGGTCTAGCCCCAATTAAATGGGACATACCTAAATAACTGGCTAAATATGGGTGTACTATTAGGACCTCTGCATATATTATATTATTTACATTTAGTAAAAGCAAAGGAGCAGGAGCTCGTGGCTTAATAATAAGTGCCACTCGGGTCGATCTTTAGGTTAAGCTGAGCTTACCTAGGTTGGTAATGTGGATGGGTGACCGCCCATTACATACCGAGTTTCCTCCATGCATCGGACAGTACGTTGAGCTTTGGGTCCCGTATAGATATTTGGCAGTCGTTACAGGTGTCATGAAAGTCTGGCAACCAGTCTTACCAAATCGTATCGTATTACTTACCTAGTATTAACTGGGTTGTGGAGGTCAGATACGCAGTCGCTCCGTGTAAAATACTGGTATTCAGCTGCATCCGGTTATACTGGAAGCCGACCCCAACATAATTGGAAAAGGCTAGGCAGATGATATTAAGTAAAAGCAACATCACCCAACAACAACAACTCCTTAGCAACTCCGTTCAATCACATTCCATCTCCTAATTGCACTTCCAAACATGAATGAAGGACATTGACCTGCAGAAAATCGGTTAATAACTGAACCCATTTAAAGCTCGTTCATTCACCGTTCCCTGCCATATCAAGAAGCCAAGTATTCGTTCGTGAATGTTATTTGTATTCGATGTAGACTTGGTTGCTTGTAGGCTTGGATGTTGACTGGGATGCTATGGAGCTCTGTAACCGAAAGTATCAAAATTATATCCAAAATGAAAAAAAATATCCGTATCCGAATCTTATTAAGTTATGGATACGGATATTTTTTTTTATTTTGGATATGTTTACTAAATATTTTTAGGGGATATTTTCTAGTAATTAGCGGGATTCTAAGATTTATAATTTTAGTTCAAAGGATATTTTTTCTTGTGAGTTAGTAACACTGTTCGTTTTGCCCGGCCGAACCGTCAGGTGCCATATTCGAAACTAGCGGATAATCCGAAATAATTTCATTTTAGTAACCGCATTCAAAACCGATATAATATTATTTCTATACACGTATACGTATCCAGATCCGAAATATCAAATTCAAACATCCCCGCTATTCGCTTTCGTTAATACAGCTGGCGTGTCGTTGGCGGCAAGTACTGAGTTCTGCTAGACTGCGTGGCGTCTATAGGCGTCTGGATATACTGTGGACTAGGCACATTATGTAGGCTACGGTTTTGTTGATGTTATAATGTTTTGTTTTGCGAGTTCAATGTGGGGAGGCTTGTGTGTAGCAAGCTAACTGCGTCTGTGACCATTTTAGAAATTCATTACATAGTATAAAATAAAGCCGCTTTCTCTGTCCCTATATCCCTATGTCGAAACGGATTTTGATGCGGTTTTTTTTAATAGATAGAGTGATTCAAGAGGAAAGTTTTTGTATCTTTTTTGCACCCGTGCGAAGCCGGGGCGGGTCACTAGATCATAATAGGAAAATAATATGAATTGCGATAAAATTCGTAAAATGGTCACAGGCGCAGCTACTATTGGTATGTGTAAGGAAGTAAGGATTCCGGTAAGCGCAGTGCGTGCCCTGTGACCTACAATCTCTGTGCTCGGACCTCATTGGAGACATATGCGTCTTTTTCTTACTCTATGGTATTTTCGTTGTTCGATCGAATTATAAAATATATGTCAATTACTCTGTTTTGTTCCCAAGTAAATTAATATTACAAATATACTTAAAAGTGAATCCAAGTTTAGTTTTTCCTATAATTAAGTTCCCTTTTATATGAAATGTCTATTTTACGCTTTTAACGCGAATTGCGTTATCTTATGATTCTGCTTAAGAGGCCGTCTTAGACCCCCAGCAGTGGACATCTTTCTGCTGAAATGATAATGGTGATATTGCAATTTTATTGCTGTCTCGTGGGTGTGTTGATTGCGTTTACTCTATGCATGAGGTCCTGAGGTTCGGATTTTATGGATAGGTAGTAGGTCTTAGATTTCACATAGGTAATATCTCAGTAGGACTCTGGATTTGTGGCCGTTTGATTGGCTTGCTCGGAGAGCAGCGGTGGCCCAGTGGTGGCGGCCCCGACTTACGAACAGAACGTCGTGGGTTCGAACTCAAGCAACCGCATTACTTTGTGTAATTTATTTCATCACCACTGCTCTCAAAAACGGCGTAGGAAAACATCGAGAAGAAACCGGCATGTCCTAGATTCCTAGAACAAACGTGACTTCTACCAATCCGCACTGGACTTGCGTGGTAGATGATAGCCCTCTCAAAAACGGGAGGTCTGTGTCCCAGCAGTGGGATCATTATCATAGGCTGATGTTTGGCTCTCTTAACGTAATAACGTAAATACAACTGTATTAAAGGATATGTCTACCTTACTCTTCTGTGGTAACAGGCGTGATGTTATGTGCGATCGTATAGATAGGTCTTTGTTAGCGTCATTCGTTGCTGCAGAGCTGCTCCACCTAATCCAATTAGTAGCTTGCGACTCATGAATGCAAACAAGGGTTTTTAAAAACAGTAAAGCTTTATTTGTACGAGCATGTGTTCAAATCAAAGAATAGTTATTGATTATACAGAGCGCAAAATATATTTTTTATATTGTCTTAGCCCTTTGGGGGGGGAGGGTAATCATCAAATAACCCCTCCCGCTCTTGAGCGAAAGGGAGAATCAGACTTCTACTAACTAAAAACCACCCATGTTCCTTCTTAGCCCTACATGTCAAGGCCGCTTTATCTCTTACAACATCCCGCAGACGGCGAGCTAGCCCACCGTCACCGTCCACAGGCCCACGTCTACGGTAGCCGGAAGCCGTCACGTGGCCCCCGACGTCCGGAGCGTCTTCCGCGGGTATTGCCTTAGCCCTTAAGATTCGCCGGAGAAGTGAAGAGCGAGACAGGACTAGTTAAAAAATAGCCTTGTAGTTTTTACAAAAATGTACCCTTGATCGCTTTGACTGTTGGTGCTGGAGCAAAGGGTTCCTCTCGCCGAAACGGGTAGGGTCGTAATCCACCACATAAGCTCAGTGCGGATTGGTGGGTAAGACAAATATGTCTTATTTCTTGGTTTTAGTTTTGGGAGCTGATGAATAAGCAACTCGTAATAAGGAGCTCGTGGCTTAATAAGAACTGCCACTCGGGTCGATCTTTAGGTTAAGCTGCGCTTGCCTAGGTCGATCTGTGGATGGGTGACCGCCCATTACATACCGAGTTTCCTCCGTGCCTCGGAAAGCACGTTAAGCTGTTGGTCCCGGGTGCCATATATACACACATCAAAAGTGTCTAGGGATCAACATATATTTTTGCAATAACTTTTCTCCTGATTGATATTAATTAAAATTTTCTTTAAGGATTCATCAAATAAAGTGTTTTCGTTTGTCACAGTAACGATAAACCAAGTCACCTTTGCATTAATAAAGAAATTTGCCATTTTCCTAATAAAGGGATTTTTGACATTTGAACCACTAACATTAAAGTTCGAAAAAAAGACTGAAATAACAGTTTTCTTTAAAATTTTATTGGGTAACTTAAACAATTAATAATCCGTGTTTCTACCGTGAACACTAACAACACAAGAACATCGGTTTGGCATACTCAAAATGAGTTCATCCAAATCACGCTGTGGAATGGCCGCCCATGTTCGTTGCAACAACAAAAAAAGGTCTTCTTGCGACTGGATACCCTCCATTTTCGGCAGAGCTCTTCTCCGTAGCATATCCCATGCATGCTCAATCGGGTTCAAGTCTGGCGACTGAGTAGGCCAGGGCAGGACATTGATGTTAGCTGCGGCGAGAGTCTGTCTTACAACTCTTGCGGTGTGCGGTCGTGCATTATCATGCATTAACTGAAATAAGGGACCGATTTGCACTTGTAGAGGAACGATGACGTCTGATACAATCGTCTCAGCATAAATTTGAGCGTTGAGGTTGCCTCTGATCCAAATCAACTCAGTTCTTCCGCCGATCCAAATACCCGCCCATACCATGATGGTTCCACCACTATAAGGATGGACTTCCTGGCAGGATTTTAATCGCTGTTGGCGTCCAGGGGTTCTCCAGTGTCGTATACGTCTTGTATCCGGTCTCATACCAAAACGAGACTCATCAGAAAAGCACACGAACGCCATTGTTCTTCTGCCCAATTTCTGTGTTCAAGAGCCCATTGATATCGAATCCTACGATTGTGCATTGCTATAGGTGGTACCCGTAGCGGTCTTCGGGAATGAAGGTTCACTTCATGCAAGCGGTTTCTGACTGTTTGGTCGCTAATTAATTTCCCTGAAGAGTGATGAAGCCTCACGGCTAACATCATGGCGGTTATTGTTGGAGCTCTTCGAGTTAAGATTTGAATGTATCGGTCTTGTCTCCGTGTGGTGCAGCGATACCGTCCTCCATGGCGCTCAGCCACGGTACCAGTGCTTCGGTAACGTGTCCAAAGTCGACTGATAACACTCTGACTTGTATTCAGAGCTAAAGCCACAGTACGTTGCCGGGAACCAGCTTCTATCACTCCCACGGCTCTGAGCATTTCTTCCCTGCTTAAATGACGTCGCCGCTCCATAATAACGTTGGTTTTAATCAGTAGTAGGGAAACAGTAGCACTAATAATGTCTTCAATGCGTTGTATGTTTTTATAGGGAAAATATTGACAGCTGATTTTCATCTTTTACTCGAATTTGATTCACAGTTCCTGATTCAAATTATGAAATGCACCAAAAAGGATCCATATAAATTTATAAAATCATAAATTTATTACAAAGCCACATCTCAATCTCAAGAAATCCGCATAAAAATGCTTGATCCCTAGACACTTTTGATGTGTGTAGATCTTTGGCAGTCGTTACGGGTAGTCAGTGACCTGAAAGTCTGACATCCAGTCTTACCAAAGGGTATCGTATTACCTAGTATGAACTGGGTTGTGGAGGTCAAATAGGCAGTCGCTCCATGTAAAATACTGGTATTCAGCTGCATCCGGTTAGACTGGAAGCCGACCCCAATATAGTTGGGAAAAGGCTAGGCAGATGATGATGAATAAGCAACTCGTAATTCGCAGTTAACACTCCTGGGCCACTTCTTCCTAATTAGCCGCCACAGTTTTAATGAAAATTGTACTTTTATTGTACATACTACAGAATACTAATACATGAAGAACAGTCCACGCCTAGCCAGACTGCATGGCGACTGCGGGCGGTCTGAGAACCCTACATTTCTAATGGTGGCCTATGTACTTACACAGAACATAGCTCAAGCGCAACTAAGCTAGGAACATACTATAAAGAACTTGATAGGCTTCTCTGACAAGAAAACATAGTGAGGAATCACCTCTAACAGAAAAGAGGTCTGTCCCAGCAGTGGGAACTAAGGCTGATAAGATAAAGCCATTTTATTTACGAAATGAGGTTCTTAAAACATGGATACTTAGGTTGTGTTGCAACAAGCCTATTCTTCTTGGCCGTATCGATGTTCCCAAAAAACTTTTTCACCAACGTTTTTCAAAAACTGACAAGTAATGATAACGTGAAGACTTTCTATACTCATCACGTTCTCATAATATATTTCTAGAAATTCTAGAACGATTAAAAACAAAAGCGGAAACTCTATGGTCGTCCATAAAGGCGGCTAGACTGTACGGCGATCGTCACGGCCGGACCATAGACTATTGAAAGTCGTGAGCTAAGAGCTAATAAACACAGTAGCATGGAGAGGTCGTGACTTCTCATTTAATGCCGCTGCGGATTGATTGTTCATGCATATAGACATTGTATCACGTGAGGTAAGGGCTAGACTGTTTGGCGGCGACTTACACTTATCTACACTAATAATATTATAAAGAGGAAAGATTTGTTTGTTTGTAACGAATAGGCTCCGAAACTACTGGACCGATTTGAAAAAAAAATCACCGTTGGGAAGCTACACTATCCCCGAATAACATAGGCTACTTACTACGTACACTTTTTATCCCTGTATTCCTACGGAAACGGGAACTACGCGGGTGAAACCGCGTGACGTCCGCTAGCATCTGATAAAAGTGAAGTATTATGTACTTGTGTATGAGTAAAATGACATAAACAACCATTTTGATACAATAGACAAGAATTTGAACTTATTGGTTAGGTTCTTCAGAAACCACAGATGCATAGTTATGGCAACCGGCGTGCTTGTATGACCGTGTATGTGTAGATGTATGAACTTGGAAGAGGAGGGGTATGATAGGACCGTATACAGGTGGCGTTCTGTGGTTTCTGCCTACCGCCATGGGAAAAAGTCGTAAGTTTATGTATGTGTGCATTATAGAATTTGAACAAAGTAAGAAGCATAAAAGGAAGCAAAGCTAAGAAGCATTTTAACCTCTGACAGTTTTATATTCAAGCAATAGGGCATCGGACTGAGTCAAAAAAATATGATTCTAATTAGTCCGTCAGTTAGATTATCTAAAAATATCAGATACGTGTTTTTTGTTTCATCAAATTATAAAAATATTACGGAGATAATACGTATCAAAGATCATGAGTGCCCGGTTGTGACGTCATTTGTAAGTAAAAAAATTACTGACATGTGACGTTTTCGAGTAGTTCACGAGTTTTTGAAGCACTGTACTTTATCGTCTTAATTTTTTGTGTGTGTAAAACAGAAAAAAATATGTGTTCAATATTTTTTGGAAATCTATCTGACGGACTATTTTAGCCTATGTTATCCCACTGCTGGGAACAAGCCTCCCCCATAGTCGTCCACTCTTCTCTCGGTGCGGTTTTCTCCCACCAATGTCGCACAAAAGCTTCTTAAGTCGTCAGAAGATACTACCATTTACCATTTTTTTTTCATCAAATGACTTCTGCCGCTCTGGGCAGAGCGGTAGAGAGTGTCAGACTTCTACTGACTAAAAACCACCTATGTTCCTTCCTAGTCCCTTGTGTCCTAGGCCGCCGTATCTATAAAATCGTAACTTAAGTAATTACTTTTACTTAAGTAATCACTTTGACTTCTTTTTAGATACGGATGTTAGTTTGAAGTTTAGTTATCCTGAAACGCAGGAAGGCGTCCTTGTTTTGTGGAAGTTTTGTTTTGTTCGATAGAAGTTTGTGTGAGACTTTATAACACAAATTTTTCGAAACGCGTCCTGTAGTAAATCTATTGGAAAGGTAAGGTTGCTGTTACAAGCTGTTCCGATAATAATACATCAAGAAGGCGAACTCATCTCCGGTTAGCAATGCTGTATAAAATGAACTTAAAGTCAATATCTGACCTGTTAAATTAAGAATACCACCCACAAGAGGTAAATTAAACAAACGATATTAAATCAAATTCAATATTATGTATTTTTTGTAATAAAGGGTGTAAAAGTACCCAAAGGAAAAGCACTTATTCTCCCCACCGATAATTTTTATGTTCTAGACCATACCTGGGAACCCGCTAGTTATGAAGATATTGGGGGTCAAAGTTCCAAATTTTACACAGCTGTTTTTGTAAATAACAGTTTTTCAGGTTATAACTTTACTTAAATTACTTCCATGACCCGTTTGCTATACGAAGCATCCACTAGCACAATGTTTCAAGAGTGCGACATTGAGTTTTACCGTAAAATGTGATTTTTGACCCCAAAAAAAAAGTTGTTTCCCAGCAAAAAAGTTTGCATAGAAGTACTTAGTTTGATGTACACAACGCTTGGTCCACGGATGTGTGAAGGATTATTTACACCCTTTATGTATAAAAACATCAGGCCAGTAACCCCCGAAGCATAAGGTAATCATTAGTTCACCTACTTTAGTTTAAACCTCGTGTAATGCCTTTGCTATCAACCGGGCACAAATCCAGACTCCGTGTCTGCTACTGAGATATTCAAAAACCCAATAACCCCCCCCCTGCCCCACCTAGGAATCGAACCCAAGACCTCGTGCACAACTAGACCAAAGCAGTCCCGTTCAACATCATTATTACCAACAAAAATCGTTTACAGGCATCTTCGCTACCAACACAAGCGCACTAGGCTTATAGACTTACGTTGTATCGTTGTATGAAACGTGGCCGAACGCGGCAGACAGTATGGCGGCGACGCTCAAGCCATCTGTATACACAGTGGGCCAGCCTGGCAGTTGCCAGCATGCTTGACTTAACTTAGCGAGAATACGAGCATGTTCGTGTAGAACAATGTTTCACTTGCTTATGGAATTTGGAGCGGTAATTTTAAAATATTTTATGTAGACACGATTAGTGAATGATTGATTTTTAATTCGATTACAGATACGATCTGGCTTGTAGATCTCTGACATTCTATCACGTAACTATCACGGTCATGAGATACAGCTCGGTGACAGACAGACGGACATAATAGGCTCCAATTTTACCCTTTGGGTACGGAACCCTGAAAACGTACCCTCTGACGGAGCTACCGAATAAAAATAACTTTCTCATTACAAAAAAGCGTTTAGTTAATGCATACCTTAAGATGCATCCTTCACTGAGCACCCCAACTTTTTACAACACCCATTACTTTTTCATAGAAAAACTTTCATAGACTCTCAACTTCGTCATTAACAACTCGAACTTATCAGACAATATAAAGAATTGAAAATATTCAAATTACTTATCCCAGATGAGCGGGCTACCGAATAAAAATAACTTTCTCATTACAAAAAAGCGTTTAGTTAATGCATACCTTAAGATGCATCCTTCACTGAGCACCCCAACTTTTTACAACACCCATTACTTTTTCATAGAAAAACTTTCATAGACTCTCAACTTCGTCATTAACAACTCGAACTTATCAGACAATATAAAGAATTGAAAATATTCAAATTACTTATCCCAGATGAGCGGGCAGAGATAATTGAGTGAACTCTTAGACGAGACCAGCGGCAGTCGAGGGGGTGAAGAGGCGGATGTTCACGCGTGACTGACCCCCTAGTCAAGATCCCTGTACCAGATACTTTAAGTCTTAAAATGTTTTGTTACATGATATTGAATTGCAGGCATGTGAAGGTTAAGTAAGAAAATGATCGTGTTAGGAAGTTTTGGGGTTAGGTTTCGCAAGGATCTACCTGGGGGTCTCAAAAAGCGTATAAGGGACATTTCATAAGGTAACTGCGTCTGTAACAATTTTACGAATTTTAACGCAATTCATATTATTATTTTCTTATTATGATCTATATTCCTATAAATGGTCACAGACGCAGTAATTATTATGAAAGGTTCTTTTTACGCAATTCATATTATGATCTGCTAAAGTGGCCATTTTAGACCCCCAGATCATTCTTCTTCTTTCAACTATTAATGGAGCTCGTCCACGGGGCAAAGGCCTCCCTCGATTCCTTCCGCTCATCCACTTTGTGTTATTTTCTCGAGCACCACCTCGAACCAGCTCTAGTAGTACGCGTCTAGATCGTCTAGCCACCTCTTTCTGGGCCAGCCTCGGCAGTGAAGTTCATCTTTCGGCAACCATCGTGTGAAGGCTCTTGCTCAGCGGCAAAGCAATGTCCACTTTGCCCGTTTTGGAACACAGTGTGGTGTTTCGAACCCTGATCGAATCTTGAACAACGATGTGGAATAAAAAAATATTATTTTCGATATGTTTTTGGAGATACGAATTTAAAGCAAATACCTGGGACCAAATACTGTTATAGTGAATTGTTGATAATGCAAACTATGCACAAAAACACTATCCCACATTTTCGACACGAACTCACGCGTGCATGCATTACGTATAATTGCGATAGAGCCGATAGGAGCGCGGCAGCGAGGCAGGCTCACAATCGGCCAATTTAAATAAACAATAAGCGTTGGTGTCCACGAGCCGTGCACAAAAACTGTTGTCACAGTGCAGCATGTTGCAGTGAGACAAGTCCTTAACTAAAGCATAGTTTTGTTCAAAATTGTTCTATCGTTAAATTCTAGACTGTGTTTGATTTGTATTCAGTAATGAAGCTGATAGTGATTCTACAGAAAACTGAGACACCTAAAACAGCTATATCTGTAAAAGTGATTATGTATTTACTATTATTCGACTTAAATCTGAGCAACCCAGTTCAGCTGATATAATTTAGTCACTGTATTTTTTTTCGACATGGCATATTGCTGGTCAAACTAATTAGGCTGGCTTTTGATTAATTAACCTAGACTATCCTGCTCCTTGAGTGTGAGACCTCTAGTCAGATTCAAGAACTTATAACCTAAGTCGGTCAGTGTATCCTTTTAAGTACCAATTGAAATCTTTTCGTTCTCTCGCAAGAAGAGATTAATTTTGCTTTTCTACCAAATTACTATAAACATTAATTGACTAGCTAAACGCCTATCTATCGACTCGTAGTCTTCAACGCACAGTCAGGCACAAATTCCAGCGAATCAATCGGACTTGTCCCACTGCAAGTCACAGACTACGGCACAGCACCACAGATAAACACAGAAAACAGCGTGGCAATTATGCAAATACATTAAAATCCATGCATTGTCCCCCGACACGTGAACTAGAACGACTCGCCAATGGTGGAGCCGAACTGCGACACTGTTACTATAGTTACTATACTCATTTATACAATGTCTATGTTACTGAAATTCATTATAATAATCTGTCTACCTATTTCCCATCTATGATAGACAACAATACAATGTGCGACCCCCGAATTCCCCCTAAATTCAATAAAACCATGGTTAGACCTGCTGTCTCGTATGGATCAGAATTATGGATCATCTGGATAGTCTTTTCACGATTATTTTGGAGTCGTCTTCCATTCTTACCAGATGTCGTATAATACCAGCATTTTGCATGGAGTGACTGCCTATCTGACCTTCGCAGCCCATTTAGTTCTGGGTATGTGTGAGTACCTATACAGGGTGTAAATTAACCCTTCACACATCCGTGAACCAAGCGTTCTGTACATCAAACTAAATAACCCTACGCAAAAATTTTTGCTTGGAAACGACTTTTTTAATGGGGTCAAAAATCACATTTTACGGTAAAACTCAATGTTACACTCTTGAAACATTGTGCTAGTGGGTGCTTTGAATAGTAAAGGGGCCATGGAAGTAATTTAAGTAAAGTTATAACCTGAAAAACTGGTATTGACAAAAACAGCTGTGAAAAATTTTAAACTTTGACCCCCAATATCTCCGTAACTAGGGGGTTCCCGGGTATGGTCTAAAACAAAAAAATTATCGCAGTGGTAGGAAGAATAAGTGTTCTTCGTTTGCGTTAAGGGTACTTTTACACCCTTTAATACAAAATAGGTACACAAGTATCTATAAGGTGCAAACGAACCGTCAGAAACGGCGGGATCGGTGGAGACAATCCCAATACGATACTCTTAGGTATGACGGGTGTCGGGTTGTCTGACTTTCGGGTCACTGCGACTGTTGAGATCTACCTGAGATGGCCTAAATGGTAGAGCTACTGGACCTTAAAATAATATTTTCTGAATGACGATTATGTCGTAAAGATGAAATTCTACTACTGTTTTGTTTTAGTAGATTGGAAGCTTACTTAAGATACTTTGGTGAGTAGTGACTATTCGTACGTAGTAAATCTGACACATTCCTAAATTACTCAAAAAAAACCAAACAGCACATTTAATAAAAAACTCATTAATTCATTACACAAACATGTCACGGAATGAAAAACGTCCCGCAGTGTAATCATTTAAAACAATAACGTTTCGTAAATCCCCCAAACAATAAAAAGTAACAGGGGACCTCAAATTATAAGAACAATTGGGGACACCAGGATTTTCTAAGTCCATTAATTATGTTACAAGTTTGTCACAATCGAATTAGAATACAAACCATCACGCCTGTAAACCCCGAAGGGTTAAGCAGAGGTTCACTTTATAGTAAACGCACATTTTGTTGTCAGTTAGGTATGTGTAGGTCCCGTGTGAGGGACGATCCTATTGCCGTCAAACAGGCACACATTACACATGACTGCTACGGATAAATTCTGGATGACTTTCCACGACCTGCGAATCCTACGTCCGTCCGTTGGGGCTGCGGGATATTGTAAGAGATACCGCGGCCTTGACATACAGGGCTAAGAAGGAACATGGTTGGTTTTTAGTCAGTAGAAGTCTGACACTCCCTTTCGCTTTTATTTGATGATTTCCCACCACAAAAAAAAATAAAAAGGTCCCTCAGCAGTTGTACTTTCATCCACTGGACCAACAATAGTTACAACTTTGTCTCTATAGCAATAAAATTTTGACCATTAATCCATACCAGTCCTAAACAATATTAGAAGTCCCTTCGCAAAGTCGTTTCTCAAAAGTTTTTGAGATAGCTGTATTAATGATAATTATGTTTTAATTGTCTGAGATGTTTCCTGATTTGGTAATCAAAGAAAATTTTATGAATAAGAGGAAACAATTGAGACAAAGTTAATGCAAGGAAGCTGTCATCAAAATGCTCTAAGTTGTAGAGCAATGTAACGTCTCATTTTGCAGTACAGTGAACTTTATGGTCGTTGTCATAAGGTTTATGTTAGAGGCAAACAAACTGAAAGGACTGTAGTTTTTGATTAGCTTCACTGCGGATAGGGCAACTTAATTTTATACTACGTAACAGCACTACTTCACCGTTTAAAACTTTACAGCATAAAACAGAGTTGAAACATTCCAATTCAACTTGCACGTTCATCCCACAAACTGAATTAACACGAATATATATTTTTTCTATTTTACGCATGCATTCTCTTTACAATTAACGATCAAACAAAGAGTTTCCACACTATTTCTCCATTCCAAGATCACAAAAACTGGCCAGTAACACAATTTTAAATTCCGAACACAATTTGCTTTTAAAAAAGTTTGTGTTAGTGAGTTTCGCTGTGGTTTCGCGGCCATCGAAGCGGAGTGCATAGACAATAAATCGAATAGATCGTTGAGTGCAGTATTTACGTCAGTTTGTTCATGCAAGGCGGTCGTCAATCACGGTGGAGCTCTTTAACTGTACAAAATCAATAACACGAGTATGGCGTGTTTTTGAGTAGCGTGTACGGATGACGTATGGTGGTTGTCATTATCGTTTTTTTTTAACGCTGCTATGCCTATCGACGAGGTATTTACTTGATCCGACTGAAATTTGTCACACTGAGTACAACGCAGTCTCGAGACACGTCTTCTGAACCTAAACGAGACGAATGACGTCTTTTTACCCGACTGTAGCGTAGCGGAAAAGGAGGGTTATTCGATAATATGGACATATTGGACATACAACCAATGACGTATTATATAGTATAGACACGTCATGAACTAACTTGGCGGCGCTTCGAAACAGCAAAAATGTTATATAACTACTATTACGCGTAAAGAAAGGGAAAGAAAATATGACACCGTACAGCGGGATGCCTTTTGATGCCTGTACCTCTACCATGAGTTTACACAGCCAAATCTCGCAAGCGTCTACGTAAATTATTTGTATGAAATATCGTACAGCGCCTCTAGCGGTCACGGAAAGAATTACAATCCGTAACATGAGCACTATTAGATGACGATTGGTTAAAAACCTAACGTTATCTATTCTATAGTTACTAACGTTTTTCAGCTGTCACCATACAAAACGGTACCATGAGTCACTAATTTCACTGAACCTATCGAATAATTCGCTTAGTATAGTGGTTACGTAGCTCACTAGCATTTTGGCGTGTGAAACATATGTTTACAACAAAATTATGTACGTTTTTGAGTCTAATGCAGTCAAAATAATGTTTGCAAAGTTTATTTGGTATGAAATATGTTAGTGGCCGCTGAATTTGAAGACCAACGACGTGAATAACGTGAATTTCGAGAAATGATTTTCCAAAATAAGAATTCATGATAAACACCAATTGCAAAATATAAATGAATGAAGGTTTATTAAACATTATAGACTCTTTAAAGAGTACTTTAAAGGTTTGTGCATTATGTATGAATAATGTTACGGATTTGATATCAACACAACGAGTTTCATTAGAACTAAAGGTACCATGCAGTTCTCTTAAAACAAAACACAATAATTTTGAAGAAAGTTGAAACATACCTTTCTATGAACTCTACCAACAATTGAAACTGAGGCACAGGGTCCTCATTGTTTTAAATAATCTGTTTGAATCTACTAATGTAAACTGTTAAACAACACAACACAGCTCTGTGACACAAGGTCAACAAACAAAATTACAAATTGAATACACGACAGTGACATATTATAAGGAATAAAAATTCAAAAACCACTAAATACCATAAGTAGTCTAATCTAAACCGTCAACTTTTCTATTTTGTCGGTTTATTTGTGTATATATCGATCTCTCCTCTTATTAGTGGGAAAGAAAGAAACAAAACATGAGTAGAGTGAAGTTAGCTAGACGACACAATCTATCGAGCTTACATTAGCGCCTGCGTAAGACTCCGTAAATCTCATGGTGCAAGCATTATCGAAATCTATTTGATACACGTTAGCACGCTAGCGAGTACAACGTTAGCGAGTAAGTTTTCTATGACAACTCATGGTAGAGCTACTGTTGTCTTTATGTTTCGCGCAGGTTTTCACACACGATTTAAATTAAGAACAAACGTAGCGTTGCGCGAGAGGTTGGTGTGTAACTAAGCGCGTTGTGGCCAATTGGCTTAATTTCATGTTGTCATTTTTGAGGTCGGACAACGTATCTATAGTTTTAATATATCATTGCATACAACCTAATTCTATTTAACTCAAGCTGATCAACAATAAGTATGGTCAATTCCTACTCCCCAATAGTAGTATTGTTCTCTGAATCATCGAATGACACTGCACTAATTAACACTCGCAAGAGGGTGTCACAAGCCTGGTCAAGTCACAGGTCAGACGCATTGTAAGCAATAATCGGAAGTTAATTAATGCTAATTGTAATGCCCAACTGTACACAGCACAGACATACATATTTATAGTTCACCATTGTCTAGCTTTAACTGTACGTATGGTCGATCAATCAAGCTATAAAAACCAAATTAAGCTGTATTCTCATTGTATGGGAAGCTTATGAAAAGCGAGGTCAGGTTATACTGGATACCGTCGGGGCTGCGGGTTGTTGTAAGAGATACCACGGCCTCGACATAAAGGGCTAAGAAGGAACATGGGTGGTTTTTAGTCAGTAGAAGTCTGACACTCCCTTTCGATCTGCCCAAGAGTTTTTGATGATTATCCACACCCCAAAAAAAAAGGGCTAACAAGGAACGTGAGGGGTTTTTAGTATGTAGAAGTCTGACATTCATTCATTCATTCAGTCATCCCAAATGATTCCCCAACCAAATAAAAAAAAGGTCGTACTGGATTGCACTGGAGACTGCATTTTCATGAACTACTTATGAAAGATTTTTACCCGACTGCGGCGAGGCCCAAAAGGAGGGTTATATGTTTAACGTAGTTATGTGTGTCTGTTTCTTTGTTCCCTCATAACTCCTGAACGGATGAAGTAATTTGAATAAAATATACGTCGTTAGATTCGTCTTGATGGTGCGAGTGTCACTGGTTACATTAAATAATAAAAAAATTTGGGGGCCATATCGAGAAAAAAATATTTTCCGGTACTGTCGAGTAGGGTATTAAAATGAAAGGTTATAAAAGAAGATTACAAAAATATATGACACTTATATGTTTAAAAGAAATTCAAAGTGACAAATCCTATAAACAAACACAAAAGTTAAATCATCTGCGAAGAATTTTACGCGACCAAGAAAAGAATTTACAAAAGAACTAAAAAGTTGGAAATAAGTAAAAAAAAGTAGTTAGCAAACTAAAAAAACACCCGACTGAAAAAACTGAAAAGCAAACAACAAGCACTTTTTTAATTAAACAAAACTTGGAAGCAGGCGAGGTTTATTGATGAAATGAAATTTGAATGGACCCCGCCTGCTTCCAAGTTTTGTTTAATTTAAAAAATTTAGTTTTTTAGTTCTATGTTGCTCTTACAATAATTTTTGAAATTCCCCCACTTCGTTTGAGTGAGGCTGAATGCGAAAGATGGAAGAACAGGCTGTTTTAGCGAAGCGTGAGAAAGACCTTAGTCCAGCTGTGGACTACGACAGGCTGTGTTGTTGTGGGTTTTCTATCAACAAGCATCTCAAGACCACAACTTTGTCCTCTATCAAGGCCTCTTCATGATCTACAGAGTCCGGAATTCAGCTGAATCAAACTCAAACTCAAAGCATTTATTTCAATTAAACCTTTATAGGCACTTTTGAAAGTCAGAAGAACAATTCATAAAAACAAAACTATAATACGAGTGCAATACGTCATTCCGAAAGCCATCACGCCGAACCACACGCAATACCAGTATTACCTACCGACCTGATCTCCAGAACCCTATCATCTACCAAGATAATTTGATACAGGTAGGTAGTAGGTACAAACTTCCGGAATACTTGAAAACAATACTATTCAAACAATACTAGAATTATTCCGAATACAAGATCAAAACCACTAGCAACTTGAAATTAAAACAACCTAAAATGATTTTACCACTGAGCACCCACAACAAACGACTTCATTACACAAAATGATTTGCATTTCCTCATTGGAGAGCGCTATTGTTATTCGGCCACGAACTGAAAGAGCAATGAATTGTTTGTTATGCACTTAATTCGACTCGCGGTCGGATTGTTAAGGAGTTGCTTGTACAGGGTTGTAGTCTGGTACTGCTTGGCCACAAGTTACGCGCTTTTGCGAGACGCGTATTGTTACTACGACAGCGGACGCGAATACATAAACCAAATGAAAGAAGTTTTTCATGCTTGTTTTAGATTATTCCCGTAGCAGTCCGTTCTAGATCTAATCCAGCGTCCGATTGCCACTGGAATAACGTAATACTAACAAGGGATACAGTTACACTGGATCCATTTGAGCCGAACAACCCGCAGCTACGACGGCATGACCCTGGACCCTCGTCTGTACATTACCGGATTTGAAAAAAAAAATCATACATAAACATTGGGAAGGACTGCATTTTTTCCAAATTTGGAATTGAACACCCGCAGCCCCGACGGAAAGAAACTATAACTTTAAAATTAAATATAAGAATTCATACATATGCATGGGTACATATTGGTGTTCATAACTGTACATCAAGTTCAACAATAGTACTGTTAAAGTTAAAACCCAAATAACCGACTGTACCCGGTAATTAGTGTTCCCTTCATGCGCAATAGATAATTATAATAGAAAACAATGGAACTGGCGGTGTTATTAACTGAAATTGTGTGTTTTAAAGGGTGTAAAAGTACCCTTAACGCAAATGCAAAAAATGTTTGCAGTGGTGGGGAGAACAAGTGCCCATGCACTTGTTATACCTGGGAACCCCCTAGTTACGGAGATATTGGAGGTCAAAGTTCCAAATTTTTCACAGTTGTTGTTGTAATTACTAGTTTTTCAGGTTATAACTTTACTTAAATTATCTCCATGTCCCGTTTACTATTAAAAACAAAGCATCCACTAGCACAATGTTTCAAGAATGCTACATTGAGTTTTACCGTAAAATGTGATTTTTGACCCCAAAAAAAAGTCGTTCCCCGGCAAAAATTTTTGCCTAGGGGTTTGATGTACAGAATGCTTGGTTTAAGTTTGTGTGAAGGGTTAGTTTCTTTGAGGAGTGGCTTGAGAGGCGCCACGGCGCCCTCACCTTCCGTCTGACGCAGGTCCTCACCGGACACGGTTGTTTCGGGAGGTACCTGCACCGAATCAGGCGGGAGGAAACGCCCGGATGCCACCATTGCGAGGATCGGCCGGAGGACACGGTGGAGCACACAGTGGAGGTGTGCCCCGCTTGGGCGGAGCCCCGCCGTGTTCTCGTGGCGGCGATCGGCGGCGGCGACCTCTCGCGCCCGGCCCTGGTGCAAGCCATGGTCCGGGGCGAGGAGGAATGGGACGCCGTCGCCTCCTTCTGCGAAGCAGTGATGCTGGCGAAGGAGGTGGCGGAACGCGAGAGGGAGAGAACCTCTCGTCCCAGCCGCCGCGGGAGGCGCTCCGGGCGTCGGGGGTCCCGCGATGACCTCCGGCCACCGTAGACGCGGGCCTGTGGACGGTGAGTGATGGGCTAACTCGCCGTCCGTCCGTCTCACGACGAAAACAGGCCGTGTCGACGGCGCGTTCGTGTTCCACGCGCGCCTCAAAGAGATGTCAGCAACATGGGAGGGGCCCGAAAGGGCCGACGCCTGTCGGGGCCGCGGGTAGTCCACACGCGGGTAGTCTTTCGCTCTGCCCAAGAGCGGGAGGGGTTATTCGATGATTTTACACCCACCAAAAAAAAAAAAAAAAAAAAAAAAAAAAAAGGGTTAGTTTACACCTTGTATACATTTGTGGTACATGGTAGCTTACATTGTCTGAAATTGTGGCCCGGTTGATGGAAATAGGCTTGCCCTGTGTTACATAGGATGGGAGTTAAATAAAACTGGCGATATGTGGTAATACTAATGGGTACACCTCTGCCTAACCCTTCGGTGATTACAGGCGTGATGTTATGTGGTAGATAGCCCACAGCCTCGTTGGTCGAGCACCAATAGGTTCTGAGTTCGATCAATTCTACTCCTAATGCGACCGCCACCCTATGCTCCTCGCGCTGCCGCTATTGCCGCGATGTTGCCCGCTCTGCCCACACTGCTCTACTCGCGCAATTAATCGCCGATTAATCGCGACGCTCCTACAAAAACAAAAACCGACAACATAGGGAGCGATGGACAGGACGAGGAGCATGACGTGCGGCATGACGAGTAAAGTGGCCACACTATGTCTCTGCCTCCTTTCCTCGCTACTTCCCATGCCACTCGTCGAGTGTGTGGCGGCCGCATAATGAATATACCCAAAAACGTTTCCCTCAACCTATGACTCCAATCCAGGATTCAAATCTCAACAGTACTGCTTGCGACCTCTAGACCAACAGGGCCGTTTAAAAGACTTCCACTAATATTATAAATGTGAAAGTTTGTGAGAATGGATGTGTGGATGTTTGTTACTCTTTCACGCATAAACGGCTGGACCGATTTGGTTGAAATTTGGTATGTAGATAGGTTATACCCTGGATTAACATATAGGATAGTTTTTATCCCGATTTTATCTTCCCGTGGGATAATTTTCGAGTTGTAGCGGGTGAAGCCGCTGGCAACAGCTAGTATGCAATAAATATTCTGCAACTCAAGGGATCCACTATAGGCTCTCAAATTGCCGACCAGCATTTTCGCGCTAAAATTATGTTAATAGCAGCCCTCGCAATATTACAGCCTCATAACCCATAAAACCCGACCACCCTTAATAAAACCTTATAATAAATAAAAAATAAACTTAACTTGAATAGGTTCTTATTTTATTAGACAACACTAACTGCCGCACTCAGAAAGCTTTAATGATTACTTAGGTCATCACTTAGTAAATTATGGAATACAACACTTACTGCGGTACTCAGAGATATTTAATGATTACTTAAGGTGTCACTTAGTAAAGTATTTATTAGGGGGAGCCCTATTGCTATCTGCCGAGCACAAACTCAGACTCTGTTAGTGCTACCCAAAAATAGAGAAGTTTCCTGACTAACAAAATGTGATTCCGTTTAGTACGTCGTCGTTTGGATTATCGAAAAATATTGGACACTTACGTGTTTTTTGTTTTATCATAATCAATACAAAATAAAATGTGTCAAAGATCATCAGAGAGTGACGTCATAAGGGGGGGTTATGACGTCACTCTCTCTGGTAAAAAAACGTACCAAACTGTGACGTCACACGACTTTCCGAAGCACTGTATCGTCTTCATTTTTTGTTTACGTGAAAAAATAAAACAATATGTGTTCAATATTTTTTGAAAATCTATCTGACAGACTAATTAGATTTTTTTTGTCAATTATGAATGATGAAAAAACAATAGCACTGCCCGACCTGCAGGGCTATTGCGTATCTTTTCAATGTCAGTGGTTATCATATTGTCCACGGATTAACTGTCAAATTGACTATGGTTTAGTACAAATTAGAACCAATTGACAGTTAATTGATGGACACTAAGTATATGATAGCCACTGTGATGTAAAAGATACGCAATAGCCCTGCTGGGAATCAAACCTAAAACAGCACAGTAGCCGCTCTTCCCCGCGACCTCTATACCAACGAGGCAGATGATATGACGATTCTTTTGATTTTAATCGGTTCTCCACACTAGGAATTTCTCCTGCATCGTGGGTGCGTTCACTAACATTTAAACTCACATACACAAATATCCAGACCCGAAACAACTATCTGAAGGCCATAAAAATATTTGTTCCGTGCGGGGATCGAACCCGCGGCACACACTGCACCAACCGTGCCATCAAAATATTCCTCGTGCAATTAGCTTCAACCTTACCTAAATGATGTTAGAATTGTTATTCCGCTCTGTTCAAAATTACTGCTCTTTGTACATATATTTTTGGGCCAATTTGTATAATTTATTCAGGAATATTCCCCTGAGGGAGTATAGAATTTGTACCGTTGTACAGAATTCTTACGGATTCAAGGCTAAGCTTCTACTAATAAGGACAGCTAGAATACGTTATTTTTTATTTAGGAACATCTTAGGCCTTAGGATCGCCAATTTATTTATTTTCTTTCTTACCAAGTAAATACCTTCTATCAAATTGATACCTTAGCAACGAAAAGGTACTCTATAATGTATAGCACTTATAGGCGGTCGAATTGATCAGATTTTAGGGCTTACCGCTAATTTCTTTTCAAGTAAACAGTCCGATATAATGCAGTAGTATTTACCTGAAAAAAAAAGAGCTTGTTAAATTATAAATACAAGATAATTTTGGTTGGCAGAAGTAATGTTTAAAGGAGTTTTTTTTTTTAAAAAGGATCATGATTCCGGGCAAGAAAAAGGCCTAGTAATATTTTTTTTTTGTCATGGGCAAAAGCAAGTTCATACTCATAATATTACTCACTAGCTGATGCCCGCAGCTTCGCCCGCACGAATGTCGGACCTTGTCAAATTATATACTACCTTCCTCGAGAACCATTCTACCCATTGGTGAAAACAGCGTGAAAATCGGTGCAGGAGTTTTTGAGTTTATCGCGAATAAACAGACGGACGCGGCAGAGGACTTTGTTTTATGATATGTAGTGAGTATTGATAGTGATGTAATCCCTGTAGGGTTAAGCATATATTTGAGCACTTATATTTAAGTCGCATTTCAAAAAGTGCAAGCCTATTACCATCAACCGGGCACATTATCACTATCTTTAAAGCTACTACAAAAAAATCCTTATTTAAAGCATAACCTCGCTTTAACTCAACCTAGAGGAATCAAATCCAACAAAAACTAATAGCTCAACAAAGCAATATGGCAGCCAATAGCAGCTCAGGTATCCGGAAGCGATCGGTGCTGCATCCGCGAGTGTAATGTCGGTAGCTTTGTTGCAGCATTTATTATGCTGCAGTCACAATAATCGTTATTGCTGCTGTTGCTATTGGCTGGTTGCTTGTAGGGTTGGCAGGCTTTCTCCGGGTTGGAAATATTATTTGTATTCTCCAAAAATGTCAAAGGAGTAGAAATTAGCACATTAGATTTGGATTTTTGAATTTACTGAGGTACTCACATTAACTTGTCTTTTTCGATTTTGAAAAAGGAGCAGATAATTTTTACAGGAACTAAACGAGGGGTAGTGAATTTCATCAGCGTTCGAAAACCCTGTAGAAAAATTTCCACCTAGAGTATCCTCTCTAGAAGAATTAGAACCTATGCAAGCTTGCTTTAGCATATTTGGGCCATGAAGTTGAAGTAGAAGTCATTCGACCAAGATTCTTGGACAAGTCTACTAAATATAATTAGCGCAATTTATCCTAACTGCCGCACTCAGAGAGCTTTAATGATTACTTAGACCATCACTTAGTAAAGGTTTTGACAGCTTTGTCATACAAAAGTATGTCAAACCTTTACTAAGTGACGGCTTAAGTAATCATCAAATATCTCTGAGTACCGCAGTAAGTGCTTTATTTGAATCGTGATTTTATAATTTACATCAATCAATCGTTTGTAATATTGACAGCATACAATGAGCTATGTATGATCAGTTCCATATGGAATTGCGTTAAAAAGCGTAAAATGGACACAGACTTAGGTACTATTTGTGAAAAGTCCATTTTACGCTTTTTAACGCAATCCATATTATGATCTGCTATAGTGGCCATTTTAGACACCAAGATCTTGTATAAAAGCTCTGCTTCGCCAACCCTACCTCCAGAGCAGTAATATAATTTATTATTTTTCTCATACAGTCACCTGGCACCCTATTGTTGGTATCGGTATCGAGACCATTATTAATGAGCACTAGTTTCCGATCGGCGTGTAAATGCAACTCGTTGGTACCGCTACAATTTATTGTATACGGCCTCTTACTTCCCATGCTAATGTTCCAAGTTTGTGTGCAATGTTGAATAAAATGATACTATGTTTGATATGGGAATCTTTGGTATTGTTTTGGTATGAATTTATTATATTTGTTTGTTTGTGCGATTGTATAGGTAAAGGATTTCGTATGAAAAAGTGAGAGAATTTCTTGATCTTTAAATGTTATTTGTTTAAAATAAAACCCTTGCCCGTCGGGGCTGCGGGTTGTTGTAAGAGATACCGCGGTCTCGAGATAAAGGGCTAAGAAGGAACATGAGTGGTTTTTAGTCAGTAGAAGTCTGACACTCCCTTTCGCTTTGCCCAAGAGCGGGAGAGGTTACTTATTTGATGATTATCAACGCGCTAAAAGAAGGTGTAAACCCTTCTCGAAGATTTCAACCTTATTACTGTTCATCTAACCAAGTTTCTCATTGCAAAAAATATTGCTGGGAGACTTTCGTTTTAGGGTCAAAAATAGGTAGACATTGAGTCCAATCTAACGCTTTAAAAACATTCAGATGGATTATCATTATCCTCAAGGAGATAATAGATATTTAAAGTCAAGTTAAGCTCAAGGAGATATTTAAAGTCAAGTTTACGATGTTCTCGTATTAAAACTTGACTAAAAATATCAGCATAGAGCAGCGGTGGCCCAGTGGTGTCAGCCCCGACTTACGAACAGTATGTCGTGGGTTCGAACCCAGGCAGGCGCATTACTTTGTATAATTTATTTCATCACCGCTGCTCTCAAAACGGTGAAGGAAAACATCGTGAGGAAACCGGCATGTCTTAGAACCAAAAAGTTCGAAGACATGTGACATCTGCCAACCCGCACTGGGCCCGCCCGGATTATAGCCCATCTCTCTCCTAGAGAGGAGGCCAGAGTCCCTGCAGTGGGAACAATATAGGCTCTGACCTCCAATATCTCCGTAACTATAAGTTTCTCAGGTACTCAATACTCAATACGGGGGTAAGGATGTTATTACACCCATTAAATACAGTACCTACATTACCTTACATATCACGACTACGATATAAGTAAAAATAACTTCTCCAAACAAAAAAAAATACCGCAAAAGATTTACATCCCCAAACTTTTTACCAAACTTCATAACTCAAGTTTCGTAGACCTAATAAAACTTCTGTATGTCTTGAAATAGTGTTACTAACTTAGATTTTAGTAAATATAGGTACCCTAGAGCTGTAAGTCTATCACTAAGCTTGTGGCGTGACCTTAGGGGCTAGGCAGCGATGTTTACGAGCCAGTCTAGACGAGCAAAGCTTACTCCGATGACGTCATTGCTTAATAGGCAGTATAGTATTTCTAGAAGTATGACACATGTAAATGAAGAAATTTGTAATTTTTTTGCTTCTTTTTGTTTTGTAAAATGTTTTTTTTTTCTTTCTCCACCCAATTTCCTTCATAGCCCTGTGTGCTCGTGGTATCTTGCAAAATGGGTGTGCTGTGGACTCTAGGACTTGAATGGCGCACGATAGAGCTGTTCAGGTTGCAATGTACTGGTCGGACAAAAGTCATAGGTAGAGACAAACGAAAGGCACTTGTTCTCCACACCACTGCGATATTTTTTTTGTTCTAGACCATACCTGGGAACCCCCTAGTTACGGAGATATTGGGGGTCAAAGTTCCAAATTTTGCACAGCTGTTTTTGATAATACTAGTTTTTCAGGATATAACTTTACTTAAATTACCTCCATGACCCTTTTACTATTCAAAGCATCCACTAGCACAATGTTTTATGAGTGCTACATTGAGTTTTGCCGTAAGATGAGATTTTTGACCCCAAACAAAAGTTGTGTCCGAGCAAAAATTTTTACGTAGGGGTACTTAGTTTGATGTACAGAATGCTTGGTTGACGTATGTGTGAAGGGTTTATTTACATCCTGTATAAAATCATCGATTCAAGAAGACGAATACCAATATTTAACACCTTTTTTTTTTTTTGAACAGGCTTTCAAATTTATAAAATGTATCGATTCATCATCATCATTCAGGGCCCGAATTCACCAACTGATGGTTAAGCTAAGTTACAAACCCTAGTTCCGCCAACTGATGGGTAAGCTAAGTTACAAACCCTAGTTCCATATAATAGACGTTTAATCAAGAGTTTTCTATACAATGCACTGGTCACATAGCCTAAATGACCTCATGGATAATACAACAGACTATTGGTCCTAAACCATAAGCTACCAACGGTCTCATGATTATCCATTCATATGCACAGGCCCCAACAGGTATACAATTAAAACCAGCTGACACAATCCATCTTATTTAATACTATACAGTAGAAAAAATAATTCACACCATACCGCACTGACGAACAAATTCTCACATTCTAGAATAAATACCCCATATTTAACTCGACCCCATTAATTCCCCTTTCAACCCAAAACAGTGTACCTGTTTTGGGTTGAAAGGTTAGACAAAAAAAATATTTGCGTCACCCGCTCTATCAACGACAAAACCAAAAAAAAATGGCTCCCAGAACAAAAGTCCTGTTAATTTATAGATCACGATAAATAAATAGTCCCTTTTATTTTCGATAGCGTGACCGTTAACCCCCGTTTGACCCCCAAAACATGTTTTAAAAATGTTGCATGAATTATCAAACATCTGTAGATTACCTTCACTACGTTTTGGAGCTATTAAAATAGTTATCAGTTGGTTTTATCCATGGGGAAAGGTAATAAAAACGTATGGTAATTGTACATTACCGTTTTTAATTTCTTTCCTGAATAAATATGTTAATAGAAGATAGTAGAGACTGCGTTAAAGCGAAAAATAAAATGAAAAACAAGTTTGAGTTAATACTTGTTTACTTTTTACAAAACTACGCGAAACAATTTTCATTAAATATATCTAAAACTCCGTGTCCGTGTAACTATATTGCAATTTAAATCTGCGTAATAAAAAAGTTCTGGATTCGTATCTCAACCGCTAACATAATAACATTTACTGCCGTACTCAGAGATATTTAATGATACTTAAGCCGTCACTTAGTAAAGGTTTGACATATATTTGTATGATAAAACTGTCAAAACCATTACTAAGTGATGGCCTAAGTAATCATTAAAGCTCTCTGAGTGCGGCAGTTAGTGCTTACCTCAATGAGATATGCGCTGATATTGCAATAGTGTAGAAATTCTCAACAATGAGACCGTTTGTTTGTTCTGTTGGCATGCTCTCTTAAACAACTTTTTCGATTTAAGTCTGGATACTAAAGCCGACTTCACCTTAGGGTTTATTCATAAGCGCTGCTTAAACTAAAGTATTGGCTAGCGACTGTTTAACGTCAAAAAAAGTGTGGTGTCTCTTAACTTTAATCAGTGTTTATAAATAAATTAAACCCTTATCACTCTAATTCTGTCTCTACCATTTTTAACGAGGAACAGAAACAAAACGATGCTTCACTTCGTAAAAAAAGAAGTAATTTCAAGGCACAACCCTTTGATTTTTCGGCTTTATATGACGAGAAAAAATATATAAAAGACAAAATTGTCACTTGCTTCGGTATAGGAAGCATACCTATCATGAGGACACCACTATGCCTCATAGATATTTGAATTTTGACGGCATGTAATAAAGCCATTTCAGAGGTCCACAGGCGGAATTAAAACTCTAAGACACCAGGTCAAGCACTTCTTAACCGTAGCAAACTTTTCAAGCGTTTTTTAACCGTATTTAAGTCAAACATTTAAATTACAATAATTAATTCAATTACTTTAAATGGAAAACATTTACAGTTGCAATTTCTATAACATTACAAACGACAAAGCTATGCCAAACACAATTAACGCTCACGTTAACATGGAACGACTCGATTAATAATTAAAATATCACATTACAAATGCATGTGAAACCCTACTTTATTTATCGTGTTTTATCTACACTTTATCAAAATGTACGACGGTCAATGCAAAACTGAGCCATAAGTACTGGTGTATAGTCTGTTCCAAAACTGACGAAATTGTAAACAAATAGATCAGAAAATCGTACTTTACGAAAATCAACTTGAAGTGCTGCGGGTTGTTCGAAAGTGATACCGCGGCCTCGAGACAAAGGGCTAAGAAGGATCATGTGTATTTTTTAATCAGTAAACGTATGACACTCCCTACCACTCTGCCCAGCGCGGGAGGAGTCATTTGATGACTTCCCACCCCCCTAAAAACAAAAAAAAGTGCTGCGGGTTGTCCGAAAGGGATACCGCGGCCTCGGCAAAAATTGCTAAGAAGGAACATGGGTAGTTTTTAGTCAGTAGAAGTCTGACACTCTCTGCCGCTCTGCCCGAGAGGAGTCATCTGATGATTTCCCACCCCACAAAAAAGTGTCACTTACAAACAAGACTTTCTGACTTAATATTACCTTAAATTCATTTATTTATTTAATTCAAATTAGACTGTGAAGGCAAATGATAAAATAAAAAACTTGGAAAGCCATGAGGGTAACCACATAATTTATAAAGTGTTAGTATAAACTTAGCCTATTGTTAGTAAATAATTTAATTAGCGACATGGATGTCCGTGCGCAAATGTCTACCTGCCCAGTGCCTGATAAATGGCCCATCAATCTTATCATATAGCTACAATATTTTTAGGCTAATGATGTTTTTCATTTGATATACTTTATATACTGTTTACGATTTATTTATACTTTCGCAAACCACTTTTCAAACCGACTATACCAGTAATTAATGTTTACATCAAAAACTCATTTTTACCGCAACATGCAGTTTACACGTCGAGGTAATAAAAATGGCACACTGGGCTATTTTTAGCCCAACCTAATCGCCCGCTGCACAGATTGTGCATCATCGTTCATAAATCTCAATTATCTATTTACAATATGCAATGTGCAAACAATCTGCAAAGATATATGGTACTTTAGATAAGTACTGCGTCTTCTCAAAATATCTTCTTAAAGAGCACATTAATCATTATGACTGATCTCCTATGATTTAGCTAGCGATATTCGTTTTAGCTACTAGTTATGAGCCAAATCTGTGGTCCCACGTTTGTGGCCCATGAGAAGGATCTCCATCTAACAGTAAGCTTAATATGTAAACACGTGGAATATCCCATCACATGGAAAATAACGCCATTGTGAAATTTCCGAATCAGTTTGTACGCACGACGACCAAATAAGCAAAACTGTTATTATATAGGTACGCTGATCTCTCATTGTACGGGAACTTCACACAAAGCGCAGGCAGGTTATCTACACTAATATTATAAAGAGGAAAGATTTGTTTGCTTGTTTGTAACGAATAGGCTCCGAAACTACTGGACCGAATTGAAAAATTCTTTCACCGTTGGGAAGCTACACTATCCCCGGGTGACATAGGCTACTTTTTATCCTTGTATTCCCACGGGAACGGGAACTACGCGGGTGAAACCGCGTGACATCCGCTAGTACTGGATATCCGTGTGTGGTGTGTAGGTAATAGTGCGTTCACATTTCTGCAAAATAAAGGACGAAAGAGGAAAATATCGTAAGGAAAGTTTGAGGGGTATGAGGAACCGCTGCATGCTGGTCAGGGTACCCGATGAAGCCATAATTGCTGGCTGCGGGATGTTGTAAGAGATACCGCGGCCTCGACGTAAAGGGCTAAGAAGGAACATGGGTGGTTTTTAGTCAGTAGAACTCTAACACTCCCTTACGCTCTGCCCAAGAGCGGGAGGGGTTATTTGATGATTTCCCCGGTCCCCAAAAAAAAAAGCCTTGGTTGCTGGCTGGCGGTATGACTCGCTGCTCGAAGGCTTGAGGAAGTGATGATGAAGTAGCTGCACGAAGGCTGCGCTGACGTTCGTGCTCGGGGTCGCCAGTTTGGGGGTAGGAGTATATGATGGATGATGTTGAAAATCCTTTTAAACGAGGGCGGGCCTAGTACCATCAACCGTGCACAGATCCAGACTCGTGGATTTTTTACTGAGAAATTTCTGATGGCAAAATTTAATAATAATTTGTTCAACTAGAGATTTGTGTCTGTAGTGCACCTTAGTATTGTATCGAGTCCCCAGCAACACATCTGTCTGTAAGTTCCCGTTCCCGTGGGAACACAGGGATAAAAAGCCTATATTACTCAGGGTGAATGTAGCTTTCTAATGGTGAAAGAATTTTTGAAATCGGCGCACAAAAATACAAATATTTCCTCTTTATAATATTATTAGTGTAGAATGTGTAGATAGACTTCGAATAATACAAACGAATAAACGATAGATTACGAATAAATCACATATTTACGGGACAAATTCTAGTGAAACTATTCATTTGAATACGTAGAACAATCGATATATTCGAAAGTCAAAACAAATTCCAGCTCACGATACTCGGAAATTCTAGCAATTCGAAAACACAAAGGTACTTTAAATAAGAACTATAAACATTCATGAATACGTGACTATTTGGAAACAATGTATCGTTGGGATATACAAAATACCTCATAAGCGTTGCCTAAATACCTGCTGCAAAACCCACCTGTAAAATTTGACACAGAGCCAAATTCGTTAGCGGCAGCCATATTGTAAACAGCGAGAGATATTTCAATCAAAATTATGTAATGCATTATATCTACACAGACCAGTATGCATCTATAGATTAAACCGTGTTTATGCCAAATGGGGAATTTCTGAACGACGCCGAGACGTCACGTATCGGACCTACCTCAATATCGTAACGTGATATCTAGCAGAACTTTCGATGTCTGGGTAATGCAGCTTGTCTCGTTTCACGGGTAAGAGTTATTATAGTACTTGGCAAGGAACTGCAAAATCTTCCAATAGTCATTTGGCTTCATTCATATAACGGTGTCGATATCGATATTTTGGGAAATGATAAAGTTTTTGAAGAGATAGGACTATCGGCTCATTCATTATCGGTACAAGTTGTAACCGGTTTTGGAGTTCTTACGTAAACATCAGAGCAAGTCACAAATATTGAATTGCGAATTGATATGTATCTAGTAAAAGAATATCGAGTTCCAAACGTCGAAATCTTGAAACGTACGAAGGTTTTCGATATTAGAAATCGCGTTATGGTACTCAAATAGAGTTAAGCAGAACACTTAGCAAGGCGTGGTGATGTCAGGTGGAGTCAAGTTGTGACCGAAAATTAAGCCATTAAAACTCCAGTCAATGACGCAGTCATATGATCATTAGGTGTACAGAGTACAGATGCAGCAGGTAGATATACCTTTCATCATGTTATGAATTCTAAGCTAGTTTCGTCATCATCATCATTTCAGCTGAAAGACGTCCACTGCTGGACATAGGCCACCCCCAAGTGTCGCCACATTGACCGTTCCCGTGCGTCTCGCATTCAGTGGATCCCCGCAACCTTCACCAGGTTATCGGTCCACCTAGGGGGAAGCCTTCCAACGCAACGTTTTCCGGTTCGTGGTCGCCACTCCAGAACTTTTCGGCCCCATCGACCATCCTTACTGCGAGCAATGTGCCCTGCCACTTAAGTCTGGCAATTCTTCGGGCTACGTCGGTAACCTTGGTTCTCATGCTCAGCTAGTTTAACAGCTGTTAGTAAATCAAACTTAAAAAGCATCATACAATCTCTTAATTATAGGAACTGCAAGTAACTCCACTGAATACATTCGCTAATTCGCTCGAAATTCAATCTACTACTATGGTAATAAGGTGTTCACTCATCCGAGAGTTCCGTTTATGCTGTATAGTACGTATCTCGTATTGTATAAGGTTCAAGGTTAACTGACGGTCAACTATGTCCTTGTATGCGAACAATATCAGGCGTGGTCACATAGCTAAGCTGTATAGATAAACATGCACACGTATGTTAGCGTAGGTACATATAAACCCTTTAGAAGATACTGCTGTTCCTAGCGTGTCGATGATGGCAATCTAAATTAACTCGGCCCGGAATTTGGCTACGATTTTGGCGCCGTCTTAGGCTCCATCAATTCTTGAAACGTGCGGACAGTAATCTGAATCTAAATAAAAGTCTGCACAATTCGTATGAGAGTCAACGTAAAGATAGAATAGATGAGATTAATATGTCTTATTTTATGGCTATTTGCTTTTGCAGCTGTGTTTGTTTTTCTTCTTCAGTCTTTCATTTTCTCAATGTTAAGTAAAACCTCCTGTCGGGGCTGCGGGATGTTGTAAGAGATACCGTGGCCTCGACATAAAGGGCTAAGAAGGAACATGGGTGGTTTTTAGTCAGTAGAAGTCTGACACTACCTTTCACTCGCAAAAAAAAAAGTTAAACCTTCTAATTTCATTCTTAATTTTTACAGCGTCAGTTTGTGGTTACCTGTTATCCCAGGGTTTTTCTATTTTTTCCTATTTGTATATAGTTGGTATTACCAGCACCACCAACACTTCATTCAAGCTCTGTTTAAAAACCAATTATTTTACTTATCACCCAATTTTTCACTTCCTTTAAATCCACGGATAAATATCTCTTTACAGAGACGGTTCTAGAGAGCTAAGAATTTATGCCTTCTTACCCGTACCCATTCAACATCTTCATGCAAATTGATCAAAGAATTGGATTTACAAATAGGATGCCCAAATTGATTTCTGTCAACCTTACCTTTCCCTGTGTAACATTATTATAGAGATCCTATGGATGCCACGAACCTGTCTTTTATACAAAACCTTCACTTTTAGCCCTTATATGCACGGGCGAGATTTAAGGCGAAGTTTTTATCGCACACTGTATTTTCAACTCTTCTCGTTGTGCCTAACGTTCAGAGTAGAACAGCAGAGCGTTTTTTAACGCGCTAGGGATGGCAGCGCGTTAAAAAACGCTCTGCTGTTGTTTAGTTCTTTCAGGTCGTGTCAGATTGCCTTCACGTCGTATCAGTCTGAAAACACTTGTGCACTATAACATCTCTGACATTGACCGCCATTGTCCGAGTGCTCATAGCCTTTTTAAGGAAATTTCTAAACGCTCGTGACCCAAGGGCTGGCTTTTATCTTGGCTAGAGGCTAAGCGCTGCCATACAACGTGGCAATACCGCCAGTCTTTTGGGCACATTACCGGCTGACAGCGTTGAGGAGCAGTTTTTCGATGCCCTTTTATAGTTTCTTGTTAGTTTATTTTATAGTTTTTAATTAATGTACATAGTTACATAATAAAGAGAGGAATTATTTCCGCCATTGTTAAAAAGCTGCTGCCAGATGGACTATAATTGCCACCAAAAGTGGTAAAAAAACGCCGCGTTGAAAAAAGCGCCCGTGTGAACGTTAGCTAAGTCATCCGATTATCTGATACGGGAAATCCGAAGAAAAGTTAACAGCCTTGTTCATGATAAATGGATCCCATTGATTTTGTTCTTTCAATACGCTTCTGGTTTAGGAAGAAAAGCTGATGGTCGTTAACGTTAGAAGCGAACTTGACTTCCCACATTAGGTAAACTACTCGTAGAAGACCATTAGGTGGTATAGGTAGTAAAACCTTTATCTTGATCGGTTTTTGTGATAGAAAATGAGCCAGGAAGAAAACCCTAATTAGTGATAGATCTTTTCTTCGATATTTACAGTCGTACCTAATAAAACATTTTAAGTACTGCGAAAATTTTGTGGTCAAGCAAATATTGGTTCGTTTCCTCACGTTACACGTGAAATATAACCTGAAATTGTAGTTAGAACTATGGAACTTGGTTGAAGGCCTATTGTGACGCCCCCGTCGGGGCTGCGGGTTGTTCACAAGTTACCGCGGCCTCGACATGTAGGGCTAAGAATGAACATGGGTGGTTTTTAGTCAGTAGAAGTCTGACACTCCCTTTCGCTCAGCCCAAGAGCGGGAGGGGTTATTTGATGATTTTCAACCCGCCAAAAAAAAAAAGGCCCACTGTGACACCAACTCTTACCATTGATTTCATACATTTTGATTTATGACGGTGTATCCCACATCAAGCAATTACATTACATTACAATCAATCAATTTGAATTACATTACAATCTGTCATTTTTAGGGTTCCGTAACTTTTTTTTTAGCGGTTGTAAAATCGTCGAATAACCCCTCCCGTTCTTGGGCAGAGCTATAGGGAGTGTCAGACTTCTACTGATTAAAAACCTACCATGTTCCTTCTTAGCCCTATATGTCGAGGCCGTGGTAACTTCTGAACAACCCGCAGCCCCGACGGGGGGGTTCCGTAACTCAAAAGGAAAAAAAACTTATAGGATCACTCGTTTGTGTGTCTGTCTGTCTGTCTGACCATTCCCCCTCCCTTATCCTCTTATCGTTTTAAACAGATATTGATCTTTATCGCAACACCATTAGGTTCAAGGTCAATTGGGAAAATTGACTAGTTTCGGGTAGTTTAATTCGCTTCAAACCTTGTATTGGTTCTCTATCTTTAGGCACCATCTCTTATCCCACATCATTTCATCCATCTACCTCATAATCTATGTCGGCAGTGTGCGGCGAAGCGTGAGGCGGGCGTGTGCGCGCGCGCAGCCAATGTCAAGGTCACGCCGTGTTTACTGAAATAGCGGCGCACACAAAAATAACACAGGAATAGCTGAACTCGAGCGCAGTGAATGTTTTACATAGTTTTAACTGTGCTTTTTTTATTGGCCGGTGGAATATCATCAAATAACCCCTCCCGCTCTTGGGCAGAGCGAAAGGGAGTGTCAGACTTCTACTGACCAAAAACCACCCATGTTCCTTCTGCACCATATGAAGGGTGTAAAAGTACCCTTAACGCAAACGAAGAGCACTTGTTCTCCCCACCACTGCGATATTTTTTTTGTTCTAGACCATACCTGGGAACACCCTAGTTACGGAGATATTAGGGGTCAAAGTTCCAAATTTTGCACAGCTGTTTTTGTAAATTCTAGTTTTTCAGGTTGTAACTTTACTTGAATTACCTCCATGACCCTTTTACTGTTCAAAGCATCCACTAGCACAATTTAAGAGTGCTAAATTGAGTTTTACCGTAAAATGAAATTTTTGACCCCAAAAAAAAAGTCGTTTCCCAGCAAACATTTTTGCGTAGGGGTACTTAGTTTGATGTACAGAATGCTTGGTTGACGTATGTGTGAAGGGTTGATTTACATCCTGTATGTCGAGGCCGCGGTAACTTGTGAACACCCCGCAGCCCTGACGGCTGACCGTGACCGGACTGTGCTGTGGCCGAAAAAATAGGGCGTTTATATTATATAGCAGCAGTAACCAGAGGATGTGGGTTCAAATTCTGGTTAGTACTAATGTGACTGAAATGTATGACAGTAATAATTTTGAGTTACTATCATGTATTTATGGAGAGCAGCGGTGGCTCAGTGGTGTCGGCCTCGACTTACAAACAATAGGTCGTGGGTTCGAATCCAAGCAGGCGCATTACTTTGTGTACTTTATTTCATCACAGCTGCTCTCAAAACGGTGAAGGAAAACATCGCGAGAAAAATGTCTTAGAATCAAAAATTCGAAAACATGTGACATGTACCAACCCGCACTGGGCATGCGTGGTGGATTATAGCCCATCCCTCTCCTAGAGAGGAGGCCTGAGTCCCTGCATTGGGAACATAATAGGCTGATGATGATGATGATGATGACCATGTATTTTATTACAGGATATAGTCCTTGTCTTTATGAAACTTATAAATAATTAGGATAAGAGACTTAATGATGATGAGTTTTCTTCGACGATGGAGGAAAAAAACTATGCAATATGGCAAAAGGGTCGCCCCTATTGGGGGCGAAATGGGGGTGCACTTTTAGGTACACCTCTGGCTATCCCTTCAGGGATTACCGGCGTGATGTTATGTTACTTAGGGTAGATCGGTAAGAGATAACAGAAATCATTACTTTTGTAATTATTGATTACTAATAATAATAATAAATAATAATAATAATATTCCACAACTATCACACAACGCCATCTAGTCCCAAGCTAAGCAGAGCTTGTGTTATGGGTACTAGACAACTGATAAACATACTTATATATTTCTAAATACATACAAACTAAAGTAATTATTGATTAATAACAAAGACACATGCCGACAATATCGATTCGCTATCGCTGATTAGTCAACGATAGCTTTCCTCCTAATCTCATTTACAATATTTTGTTACATACAATGTTTTACTGAACATTCTTTGGCTGAAAATAACTCCAAACTATGTGCGATAAACCTGTTCGAGTATTATTTTTGTACGGATGAATGAACTTTTTAACTACGAGTACACATCAATCATTTAAAATTGTACTACTATTTCTGAAAACCGTGGATGTATACGACGACTTTAGTAATTTGTGTTCCATGTAACACTATACCATGTACCTGAATAACTAGGCGGTGCTCAGGGTCGGTTTTCACGTTAAACGGCGCTTGCCTAGGTTGGTCTGAGGATGGGTGACCACCCATTACATACCGAGTTTCATCCGTGCCTGGGAAAGCACGTTAAGCCGTTGGCTTCGGCGGACATTTGTCTTACCAAAGAGTATCGTATTACCCAGTACCAACTGGGTTGTGGAGGTCAGATTGGCAGTCGCTCCATCTAACTATGCTAATATTATAAAGAGTTTGTTTGTTTGCTTGAACGCGCTAATCTCAGAAACTACTAGTGAGACTAAAAAAAATATGTTTGTGTCGGATAGTCCATTTATCGAGGAAGGTCTTAGGCGGACGAAGTCGCGGGCAAAAGCTATAGTGTAAAATATCGGTTCTCAACTGCATCCGGTTAGACCCGAGGTCAACATCATAATTGTGAAAAGGCTATGCAAAAGATGACAAACCATCTAACATCAATTCTAAAGCAAAAACTCAAGAACGCAAAACCCATATTTCACAAGCCCTGATACGTTTTTTAATGGTCAGTTGGCACACTGTGCGAAAAATTTGCAGTTTACACTAAAACTTATGAGTTTCATATCAAAACCATTCATTTTTATAATTAAGTGCATTTGGAATTACGTCAATGGTTGCGTCAACTAGCGAAGATCCGTAATAACTCGTCATTATGTACGCATATTATTTAGTTTCTCAGTTAATGTTTGCTTTTATAAATCCACGACGGTTAGGTACAGTTCTTCTTCATCATCTGTCTAGCTTATTCCTAAATACATTGCGGTCGGCTTTTAGTGTAACTAGATGCAGCCGTATAACGATTCACGGTATTCCATTGAGTGCAACCAGGGTATCCCACATAGCCGACACACATGCAATGGTAGTTAGAAAGGGGAGAACTCGATGGTAGTCATCTTTGTTCAGATCTTCAAGTAAAGCCGGGCTAGCTGTTATTAGGTGTCCCAGCCTTGCTGGCAGGTATTTATTTAGCGCGTAGCGTTGATGAAAAACCGTTCAGTCTCAGTAAGTTTATTATTTATTAGAGTTGATATGATATTTCCGTTATAGAATAAGTGCTACAAAGATATCATGCACAATTTGGAAGCATAATAAAAAAATAATCATAAAAACAAATGAAAACAGCAAAGTTACTCCACGATTTCAACGAAAATAATTCACACAAATTCCAGAAAGAAATAAAGCATTCGCATTGCAGTTGCTACGCAGACTAGTACTAATTCAATAATCAAACGTCTTCTAGACAACTCAATGTCAAGCCTTCATTTAATTTGCAGGCCGTAAAATGTTTTCTGAAGAAATTGCAACAGCTGTACCGTTTTGTACTGAACAAAAAAACGTGTAATTTACAATTTGTTGCAACGTTCGTAGATGTCATAAGTTGTTTGTCACAACGCTGCAGCGCTCTTTTGTATAAATTAGTTTTACATTCGACCTTCGTAGTTTTAATGTTTTGTGCAGAAAACCGGCTGATTTTGATTTTAATGTTACCTAGCCTAGGACAAACTAGTTCAGACTAGTTTGTCCTAGGCTTCCTATTTTAGAATTTCTTGGGCCACCATTGTCTTCAAGTATTGAAGGCACTGTGTGACGGACCCATCCTGGAAATGGGTCTGGAATCGAATTCCATGCGATTGCGTAGGTTACTGGAGCATATTTTGGTGGTGAGTCGCATGCATTCGAAGTTTTGACGTGACAGCGGCATTTTACCACGATGTTTTCCTTCACCGTTTGGAGCGCAATAGTGAAGAGTCAATAAATTGTACCTGGGTTCGGTCGTCCAGCAGCGAGATGAACAGACGACGGATGCCATAGATTGACACAAAAGAGACCTATAACCAGCATATGATCAAGTTGGGATTATGATGATGGGGAACCTGAGTTCCACGACTTACAACAATTTCAGTCAAGGTATCTTGATTAGTACATTGGCTAGGTGCACTCCCAAAACTGACATGACTAAAATAATCTACATCTCCATTACAGCACTGTCCACGTTCAAATTAAACGATTACAAAGTAACACTTAACGATCTTATTTCATTCTTAATTTGTCTCTCTGTTTACACGTAATTATCAGCACTAACATACTTACACACGATAATAGGTTCGACTACAAAGAAGCTTTTATCATTACGATCGGGAGGCTCAATGTCTCATAGGAATATTTATGATGTATAGCCATAGTATGATGGCAACCAGCAAATCAACATAACCGCACGTCTGTAGCCCTCCAAGGTTTAGGCATATAATTATGTGTATCTTATAGTACACGCACATTTCGCCCAGTTATGTTTGACATCCAAGTGATAGGGACAACCCTTTTGCCATGACTCCATTGTTACTACCGAGAAACACATTACCAGTAAACCAACTTAACCTTTTTTGTGAAATCAAAAATGAGCAACTACAGTCTATTCACAGTAATTATGCATGTGGCTGGACAGTGGTGGGTTATTTTTACTATTCAAAACTTCCTGGCACAGCTTCACCAATTGAAAGTTTTTTGAGTTTGAGTTTTAACTATTGTCTCTAAACACTTAATGTGAGCTGATCCCAAATATTTGTTCCTAGTTGAAATACTGTATGTTACTTACTACTAATATGTCTACTGTGGAGTGTCGTATAGCTACTAATGATTCTCAGAACGCGCCTTAAGATGGCTGATACAGATAAGCGGAACGTGTGATTACAATATTAGGATGGTCTGTTATTGTTAAGCGAGGAAGTTATTATTAGAAGCAATGTTAATTACGGACTAGTGAACTATGAAGGATAGAGCACCGATTGTCTTGTTGAGAATAAAATAGTTGACTGTAATAAAAACAATGTCGTCAGTACTTAATAAGATCACATTATGAAAGGAATTCAAATAATTCTCTAATCACTGAAGTCAAATATCAACCGCTACCGTTTCAGTAAACAGAAGAACAGATGATCAGTTCTCTGTAAACAGGCGATGAAGCGTTTTGATCTAAGAGAGCAGAAAAAGAGGTGGAGCATAGTTTGTGACACAGCTCCATAACCACCCCGTTGCTGTTTCATTGCTGTAGCCTCACTTAACATGCAGCCGAAGTGACCTTTACGCTGCTACCGGGGACGCAGTGGAAGTGGCAAATTCTGGCCTAACAAAACATAAAAAATTGTCAAAAGCCAGTTACACGAAGCAGTAGTTGATTACATACGAATGATAACGGTATATTTTCCTGTCACCATATCCCATTTGCACTATAGGCAATTTGTAGGGCTCTACCTCCTTAAAATTCCGGCCCAGTACTTTAGTACTGGGCCGGAATTAAGCCCTGACGGATATAGAACAGACCATTGTCTTCCACATAGGATATGAACTAGAAACATGTCGATACTTGTCTGATGCCATTAAGTCTAAAAGGTTATTGCTACGCGTGACTTTAAGGCCGACACGCCTATATTTGTGTCGTGTGGATGTTTATCTTTATAATATTAATGAAACCTATTTTATTGATTGATATTTTGCTAAACTTGTTTAAACCTACATTAGTGAATGATGCCTTGTTCCACAGGAGTGTCCTAAATACCATTTAGTAAGTAACATGCAGCTTTGATGATCAAAGAGAGTTAATCACGGAGATCTCAATTCATGAGATTAATGTGGCCATCAACTGAGATTAAAAAAATATAGTCAATTCAAAGAACCATCGACACGAAAAGAAGACGAAGACCTTCATTAGAAATCAGTCATTACTTTTATTAAGAGAAATAACAAGATAATGGGTCTAGTTGAAACTAAAGACACGGCTAGGAGACGGTATTCATGCAGTATGTAACGACGCGTAGACTAAACGTCTTAGAGAAATCTTTGATAGTTATGAATAAAAGAAGACCAAATGATGCAAAAGTCGTACATACTTAATACCATTTGAGGATCATGAAGACAATCAAAAGTATCGCACACAAAATCACACCAAAAACGATTAATGTCAAAACTAAAAACCACACACATATAACATTAAATTACCAATCGCCCACATGTGACCGCTGAATCAAATATCGACCAACATTTGCCTTAACACTAAACCAGTTACTAGTTTTTTGTTCTCTCAATTAAAGATTAGCACAAAAAACTAGACAAAAAGTTTATGAGCAGATATTGCTAGCGCCACACTTATGTCATCTTATTCACACTTCAGTGTTTGAGCTTGAATGTTTAATTTTTAATCTGTTGCTAACGCATATGCTTTTTGATTTTGTGTGGTTGGAATTGTGGTACATGAGATCTTATGTTTGCGGAATTTGAGATAGTGATTTCATCGTTCCTGCCCTTTTTTTTAGGAGTTTGAGAAATCATTTAATGACTTCTGGGAGGTCGGTGCAGAGCGGTAGGGAGTGTCAGACTTCTACTGACTAAAAACCACCCATGTTCCTTCTAAGCCCTTCGTGTTGAGGCAGCGATATCTCTTTCGAACAACCTGCAACCCCGACGAGCCCCGCAGCCCCGACGGGCGTCGTTCCTGCCCTTGTCTGTCCCATGTTATTTGGTTGGTAGACACGTTTCTTTCTGCCATTCTCCCCTGTCAATCGTCACGCTATCATTTACTTCTGTTCTTTATATCATTCCTCACAAAATCCTTCCTTCTTTTTATTGGTATTCCGCCCCAACTAACGACATTTATATTCATTACACTTTTATTTACATTTGTGATTCGTCCTTCCTCAGCGGATTCCTTTATCCTTCATCTTAGCGTTGTTAACGGCCATTTTAATGAAATCAGCCCGGACTGCTGCGCTGAGTGTCGCGGGTTCGATTCCCGCACGGAACAAATATTTGTATGGCCTACAGATATTTGTTTCGGGTCTGGGTGTATTTGTGTATGTGAAGTTTATGTTTATAAACGCACCCACGATACAGGATAAATTCCTAGTGTGGGGCAACGTTTTAAAAAAAAAAAAAAAAAAAAATTGACCAAGAGTTTGAACTAACAACAGGGCACAATATAAATTGCCTCGTCAATGGAGCACTAGATATAACACAACGTTTTAAACAAGACTTCAGTTATAGGGACAGCCGTACCAGCCGTACTCAGTAAAATCTAAATAAAGCTACTGCTTTTTAAAGTTTTTAGACACAATATTTACTTCTCCCATATTACCCCTTCGTAGCTACTGGTGATCAAATACCACTTCAGAACCCCTCAAACCCAGGTACCACATACTTAAGAGAGTACGCACGGAGCGCAAAGAATCATAAAACGGGTACAATATTTGCACAGCGACTCCTACGCAGAGGAGGACGTGTGAACATGCTTTAGGGTCACCATATATTACGAAGACGATCACTTTATAGCCTTTTTCCCTTCATAAAGTTTAAGAAAGCGGTGTCTTTAAGAATATATTGGGTGACAATGGCTATAAAGTGTTAAATGTTAGGTGCCAACGAGTTTTCGAGAATTAAAGTTTAAAATCTTGTAATACTAACATACGTTACGCCGCAACTGAATAGTGCCAGAACGAAGATTGGGCGTCTGTAAACAAAGTTAAACGCGATCAATCAGGATATCAAAAATGCGTTCAAGAGCAGTCAACGATATGATTGCTGACGATGACGGATAATGACACTGACAACTTTGAGCGCAGTATAGATGTATTGATCGCGTTACAGTAGCCACACAGGAGATGAATCAGTTATAACAACAGCAGATGACAAAACAAAGTTCGAAAACCCAATGAATGACAATGATGACATACGAATGGTGATAGCTATCATCAAATTAGGACCAAGCCAGATGCTATGATTTAGTTCCCGAATCTCAGTACAGTTGAAACCGAAAGAAACCTAGCTATTTGGCAGCCATTCAAGAATGTAAGGCAAGTGATCTATTATTTATACCAACTGAAAGGCATTTGTTATTATTAATGCCTATGACTGATATAAACAATATATAATTAACTTTACTATACCACGTGCAGAGGAAGGGCAATCATAAATCATTTTTGAACCGGATAGTTGATGTCAATACAACTATTATTTTCACTCATCATCAGCGGTGGAATTATCTACAGGTTTATTTCAAAGTAGAGATTTTCACTAATGTTTTGCAGCACAGTAGTACTTTGATATTGAGCTAGTTTAGCCTAATAAATTTTCATGCTAAGATAGAAGGCTAGCAGCTATATACAAGGCATATCACCTAGCATACTACCTTTAGTTTTCTGTCTTTATTTATAACCTTACAATCATGATCATTGATTCACCTAGCACGATTGAGTCTAAAAATAAATCCAAAATATATGATTACATCACACAATTTTCTACCCTGTACACTCAAATCTCTGCAAAGGATCTCGCAAAGCATTGAAAGCCGGCGTCACAACTAAAGATCTCTACTTTATATACTGACGACATTGTAAAACGCGTCTTTGACATCCAGTAAGTTGACTAAACATATACTTGAATAAATTGGACGGACGACACAAAGAGACTGGAAACGAAGGTTCGTAAAATACGAACGTTATATTTGCGAAAGGTGGGATGTTGACAGACACACACACTACGATATTAAAGTACGTGTGAATATCCTGAAACACTTATGTCCTTACTAGGTGACACCTAAATAAAACCCTAAAGAAAAGAGGCGCGTTGGATTTTCAACATTCAGGTCAGTATTGAGAGATGAAATTCCAGTGGACAAACTTGGGTGACGCTTAGTATTTCTGAAGACGGGGTACACGTACTCGTACACCTTTGAAATAAACAGTTTGATTTGTAAGATGTTTTTGTGAAAGTAAAGGAGTATGGTTGAAAAGATGGATCATATGATCCAAGTAAAGACACTTTGTTTGGTTTTCACTAATTAGGCATAAAAGTGCTAAAATGGCTTTGAAAAGGTGATAATTGATGAAAGTATAGTAGTGGGTAGTGTACTTAATTGGGTACTCAAACTAAATACGCCCATAACACTGAGCAGCAGATTTTTTGCAGGAGGAATAAGGATAACGTTGTCAGAAATGTTTTGATTATAACTGTGAATGGAAATACGAGTAAATAGAGAGAGATCAACGACATGAAGGATACACTGTGTGAGCGACGAAATAGCTAGTAACGGTACTGAGAAGACAAATATAAAAGATATGCTACGCAGTTCCCAAATTAATTAGCGAAAAGGCGATAATGAATTAAGCATTACTTTGTTGATTTAAATTCGGTCAATCAGAATTAAAACATTAAATACATTAAATAATTCAAGGCAGCTAAAGAAAGATATCGATCGAATCCAAAAACAAATAGGCTTAACCTCCTTTCAAATTAACTTACTCAAAACGTTTAGACAACTACACCAGTCTATTGCCAAACAGTCTTCAACACCAAATTCCGACAATTTTACTACTGCCTAAACTTTGGACACCGTACACGATCGGGTTACGCATACAGACTTTACCATATGCGTAAGAAGACTTAGTACTTGTCCACGGACTACAGGCTCAAGCAATACGCGAGCTGCGACTAAAACAAATGAAAGAAACGGGCTTAAAGCATGCCACTAGGTGATCCGACAGAGAACCAGAGTTGTCGACATAGTTTAAAAAGTAAACAGTAATGGCAATGGGCCGGCCATATTAGCAGTAGAACTGATGACTTTTGGTGTAGACGTGTTCTTAAGTGGTGACCTCGAATCAGCAAGCGTAAGGTGGGGGAGTCAAGGTCGGTGGAACGACGATATTAGCAACGGATGAGAGTTGCGAAGAGTTGAGTTAAGTGGTGCGCTATTGAGGAGGCCTATGTCCAACAGTGTACTGCTGTAAGCGACGTATAAGTACTCACGCGATAGTAACAAGTCGTGGAGGTCGTGAATGAGGCATAAGTCCGTTCATATAACCGTCACACCGAATACGGTAATAAAGTATAGAAATGGTGTGTCCAAATACAAGTAGCCATGCTCCGCGTATGATATATGGACTTCCCGGAAATCTGTCCTCGATTTTTGTAACAAAATGTGTGCAATGTACGGTGCCACGTTCAAGTTCCGTTTGAAAATAGATTCGGTAACATATTATATTTTGAGATTATGGTTTCTATTTTCAGATTTTGAAACTGATTATTCTATTCTCTGGCCGGGATCTATATGGCGAGAAACGATGGATGGACTGGACTGTATGGAAAGTGATATGAGGGCCTAAAATGGCCGTTTTAGCAGAATCCTAAGAGGATAACAATATGAATTACGTTATAATTATTTATAAATGGTCATCATAGTCACAGTTAATATTATTACGAATTTTACTATAGGGTTACTCGTATTATATTCTGCTAAAGAGGCCATTTTAGGTTCCCTGCATGGTTAGAAAAGAGGTGACCACAGATATGAGGACGAACAGAACAGCATGGATGAAAAAGCCATGCAGCACCGAGGACAATGTTCCTGCAAGTTCCATGTTCCATCATTTACATACATCAGCATCCAGCAAGCATTAAACAGGGCGTCGCTCGTAAACTTCCAAGTTCAATTAAGTAGGAATGCCGCATCGATTGTTTAAACCGATAGTTAAATGTTAACTGTAGTGGTTTGGTGAGGTCATGGTTGACTGTTGGCAAGTTTATGGGACCGATGACATAAATCTTTGGTGGCTAGTGTGTTAAGTGTTCGGAAATTAGACGACAAGTGGCTGCGAGAGGTGCACGTGTTTTGTTTTTACGTGGTGGACCGTGAAGAATGAGGGCTAGACCTTTGCTGCGGGTTGTTCATAAGAGATACCGCGGCTACGGACACAAAGGGCTACGAAGGATCATGCCTGGTTTGCAGTCAGTAGAAGTCTTTTTTTTTTTTTTTTTTTGGTGGGTGTAAAATCATCGAATAACCCCTCCCGCTCTTGGGCAGAGCGAAAGGGAGTGTCAGACTTCTACTGACTAAAAACCACCCATGTTCCTTCTTCGCCCTCTATGTCGAGGCCGCGATAACCAGAGGACTACCCGCGGCCCGTCAGTAGAAGTCTCACACTTCTTTCCGCTCCCCCCAAAGTGGGATTAAATTTGTATCTTGGATTTCTGCCGCGATCTATGATACATCTCATGATAGAGGGATTATATGGTTGATTTTGGGTCTGATCAGAATACAACCGATGATGTTACATTTCTTTTTAATGTTTCATCGATTTACGTCGCTCGTTCATGGTGCTGCCAGGCTAAGGCCGTTTGGTCTATTCTGTAGGAGTAAATGATCTAGACAAAGTGAGATACTATTAGCGATAACCATAATGGAAAAGTATAAAATATATTGTTTTGTCATACACTTTAACCACAACCGAAACACAAAACTAAAGTCAGTGTACCAAGTATGACATTTCGATCATTTTTCGTTTTTCTTTTGGATTTCGTTGATAATCAGTATTTCTTTAATTCAATTGTTGATGACCCCAGAAACTGGCGTTCAAATTTAAGCCAAAGTTTCAACATAACCTCCTAAATCATGAGCTACCTATTAATTCGCCTTTCAACTCAAAGCCTTAGTTCTAGCATTCAAATCAACTTTTCAAACATTAACCTAATTATACCTACATTACGAAGCCTAAAATCCCAAAAACTAAGTTTGTTCTGCCAACTTTTTGACGCAACACACTGCTTCCCAAATTACCAAACGGAGGGTAATCCGCGGAATCTTCGTACGAACGGCATCATTAAAATAAATGAGCAAATTTGAAGCGAAGCCGCGAGGCAAGCATAGCAGTGTCTAATTTCTGTCGCAAATACAACGTTAAGCTAAGAACGCACTTAAACTTGGAGTAGAAATGAGACAGTGTACTTAGTTGCGGGGAACCGTTGTATGCGAAACGCACGGGACCGATCAATGTGGTGGCACTTGGGGAGCCAAGGTCCAGCTGTGCACATCTTTCGGCTGAAATTTTGATGATTTAGTAGTAACTTAGAAAACGTAGGCTCTGCCTGTTTGGGACCAAGCTTGCATGCAAAGAAGTCCGCAAAATTCGATTTAATGACTAGTATAAAAGTGGTACTGTGGCGACAGCGCCTTCTATCGCAACAGATGCGAACTAACATTGGCAATTCTGCATCGCGCTATCAAAGTTATCCGCCACATTAGCGTATATAGAAAATCCCGACTTACAGATGTTGGGCAGTTAGCCCACCAGACACAACACCCGTCTGGTTGGAGGATCCTCCCTTTTCTACGGGGGATGAGGAACTTTACACCCTGTTCCTCATGCCCCCCAAAGTACCTAACATTTTATTAAAAAATCGAGTATCACTGACTCAACTAAATGATTAAGTAGAGAAGATGCTTGAAGTATGCAAAACATACTTCATATTGCCACTCGATATTAAGCTTTAAATAACTAGATCCGTAGTCCTCTCAACCTGCGAGCGTGCAGTATGTCCAGATATATGAACGTAGACGAAGTAGAATGAGTAATTTGGATTGTAAAAACTAACAGGCAGGCGGCTTCCAGTAATTCTGCCTACTAAGAAAAAAAAAGGCGTGAGTTTACAAACTTATATGTATGTGTAGGAGCTAGCAAATCTCGCTACTTGAAACTATAAATCTATTCCCACCTCTAATGCTCAAGCGCTATATCTCATTAATACTGCACGTTCTAATTTGAGCCGCGAACACAAGTTAAGGCTAAGAACGCACTGACAAAGCCATAGTAATTACTGGTACAAAGGAGTGTACACTCGCGACTCGACTAGTGGATAATCCACGGTACGCCTGTTATCCCCCTTCTAATCCAGCCAACTATGGCGGCGTAAGTTATAGGAGGTAGCGGTTTGGATATTAATAGGTTAGTAGGAGAGATTAATTATTTAAGGGATTTATGTGGGTAGGATTAATGAGGATGTTTGAGATTGATCTCAGTTAGAGGATAGTCTTGATGTAGGTATTCATTTTATGTTTGGAATTAAAGCTAGCGTTTTTAAATTAAGCTGATTTTGGTGTAAAATGATATTGAGAAGTAGCTACTGATCTTTGAGACATCAACAATATTGAAAGTTGCATATACAGATTTTCGTAATGATTTTAAGAAAATATTTCCAATTAACTTTTACATATACATGAAACATTTCGAATAAACCCAACTAAACCTTTCAATCAAAATCTAAACCACGCTAATTAAGCTCCCATAAATCACAGCGCAGTCACAAGAAACACTCCTATATCTACTACCTAATGCTAATCCGTACAGAAACAGGTTCTATATAAGCGCAGGCGCCGACCGGCCGTATCTTAGGCCGGATAACGGACCAGGCCACTCACCCGGCTACCGAGGTACGCGGCCACGCGTACTCCACGTGGTTACTACCGAAAAAATATCGATAGTTTTTTGTTGTTGCAATCCCTAGGCCGTAGGTGAATCGCTGTCAGTTTGACAGTTGGTAAGTGTCAGACAAAAAGTCATATGACATCATACTTTGTGATCTATAGAATTTGATATTCCAATCGATGGCTACAATTAATATCCTGAAAGTGTCTTTAGAAATCCAATTTCTGGTAGTTTTGAGTCTGATTCATGAATAAAGATAGGATTTTTATTAAATACTAGCGGACGTCACGCGGTTTCACCCGCGTAGTTCCCGTTCCCGTGGAAATACAGGGATAGAAATAACCTATGTCACCCGGGGATAGTGTAGCTTCCCAACGGTGAAAGAATTTTTCAAATCGGTCCAGTAGTTTCGGAGCCTATCCGTTACAAACAAACAAACAATTATTTCCTCTTTTTAATATTAGTGTAGATAGTTTGGTATCTACACGCATGGAATACTCACAACTATACATTTTAGTGTGAATTTCAACCATAAATCTGAACGCGATCAAGTAATTTAAACCACACAGAGCTCTCAGTATATCTCGATATAGAGAATATTGACACATTGCTTCGTAACACCGTTTAAATAAGCTGATGGTTCATATTTAATGGTGAAATCTGATCATTCGTCATTTATTCCGATGTTGGTGCTCCTACTCATATATCGATATTTTGATAATTTTGTACCACACGTCTACACGTGGTTACGTTTATGACTACCAGTTTAAAACTACGAACTGAGCTTATTTGTTTAATGTCATAACATCCTGAGTTCGGCTCCCTAATGAATCGTCCCACTCGGGTTTGGGTAAGTTAGAAAAAACATGTAATGTGTTACTAGGGAGTTTAATGTCTGTCCTAAGAGGCTAGTGCGAGTTTTTATCACTGTTAAACCTACTTGATCGCGATCAAGTAAACTTCAGTTTGCGTGTATGATCGGCGGTATTGGAAAATTAGTTTATCTGATAAAACTTTGTACCAATTCGTACTATAAAATCTTGTTGTTCGCTCGGGCGGAGTAGAATTTTCAATCATTGAAAACGAAGGAAGAGTCCTTTGCAAAATCAGCATATACTCGTACGTCTGCCCTGGTTCCGAAATTGTATAGGGGTTTCCATCAGACATTTCTAGGTAGCAGGCACGGAGTCAGCCAGACTGAACCAACGATCCAGTCCAAATTGGCTTTGGAAGGAAACATTTGGAGGTCACGGGAGGCCTAGGTCTTTGTCCAGTAGCGAGATGACACAGGCTAACAATAACAAGACATACCAGCTTTGAGAGCAGTGTTGTTGAAATAAACCACACCAACTTAAGTGGCTCTTTCGGTTCGCACCCATGACCTAAGACACTTAAGTGTAGTGTGGGGTCACCAACAGCTCTTATACTACTGAGTATCAAAAAATAAATATATACCGGTCAAGAACCTATCTATAGTGATACATAAAGTGTGTTATATCATGAATCACGGCTTTGAGAACGGCTGTCACACACAGAGCAATCGCTAGCCGTGCCGTTTGCCCGGTTTTGCCTTTGGGCAACGCAGCGTTCGAATTCCCGAAACGTGCCCGAAGTTGACACGGTTCCTCTGTATATTTCAGACAAACATTAGCTCGTAAACATCGTCTGTGAAAATTGGACCCAATCGACAACTACAAAGGATTTGGATTGAAAATGTTTCTAGGTTTAATCATTGATGACTATGCGAATATATGGCGATCACAGCAAATCAAATACATCATCTGGATTAGCATAATATGCCATATAATATATTATTTTATGTGAAGAATAGCCTTTTCTTTGCTTCGAATAAAGTTTTTTTTTTTGTATTAATCGTAGTGACTGATAAGATAACCGCAGAACCGCTGACCGTTGCTACAGACGTGTTTTTGAATGGAGACCGGGAATCGGCAGGCGAAAAGTAAAACACCCTCTGGCTCGGTGGAACGACGATCTTCGGATTTAATAGCAGCTGGAAGAGATTTGGGGTCGAGAATCGAGGGAAATTTGTAATTGAAGAGTGATGATGATGATTTTTTGGTACAAAATATATTCACAAGATTAGGTGAATATTTACGAACAAAGAATTGGTTGCTCGAAAAGTAGTGTTTCTTTGTGCCAGAGTCCCGCGTCCCCACAAATACATAAAACAAGTAATAGCAAATAAATTACATTTAGATCGCGCCATATAAAGACGTTACTTCACGATAAAAAGATAAAAGTATTTTCTTGAATCACTTGTGTTTCTTTTCACTTGTGTTTTTGTAGCCGGAATCTTTTTTTTATGAAACTTTATTATCATAATTACGGCAGATTCGTGATTTTATGTTGAATTGAATTAATTTTAAGACACTGAGGAATTATGATCAATTTTTATGAGGTACTTTGGCTAATGGAGGGGCAATATTCTTGGAAGATATTAATCCGCTTTGTAAAAGCTGAGTGGCCGTGAGTATAGCAATATAATGTTTTGAAAGTAATAACGTTTCTAAGGATATTTTATACACACATAGACATATTATGTAATTAATAATTAATTGGCTTGAACTTTAATTATAATGTATGTAACTTCAATTTTGCACGCTCGTTAGAGATAAGATATGTTCTAAAACTCTTTTGTTTGTATTTTTTCGCCCTTTTTATGTACCCATATTTCAAGCAAACAAATGATTTGAATTTTGATTACATAATTGCGTATTAGCTTCAATCGGTATTAAAAGAATAAGTAAATTGAAGGTATTATTTTAAACAACTACGATCAGCCTTAAAAAAACAATACACATCACTTATTACCGACGATGCGGCTGAAACAATCACAAACAAAAACAACTGCACCTAAACACAGAAATTAATTTCGCTCAAATTTTGTGTCTTACCACTTGCTGTTTATGTACTCGAACAATCTTATATTATGCAGTTGTATTTACCTGGAACATGAGAATTGGGATTGTTAATACACTAATCATTAAACATACACATTAATAACATTTAAATAAGCAAATAATGTCTCAGGAAAAAGTTAAAAAAATAGAGAGTAAAATTCCAATAAAATAATCTACAGGGTGAATTTGAATGAATGCGACAAAATGAAATGGGAGCTTCAGTTACAGTAACATAGTAATTATAAACAGTTTTTTCTACAATCTAATACGTTAAAAAAAATTACGCGATTATCGTTTTCAAAAGGTCCATTGATGTTATTATCTTTATTTAAGTACGAATTATCGGTATTCCAGCAAAATATTTAATATGCAAAATAAATAAGAAAAATTAAAGTATCAAAAAATCTCGCCCGACTCATCGCAGTGCTCAATAATCGTCGTGGAGTACTCATGTTATTAAACGTTGCCGTTCATAGCGGTCATTTACCTAATTTTGCCTATTTTCTAATGTAAGTATCGCGCGACGTTGCCAAACCTCGCATGAGCGCCAGCGCCGACATCCCTTCCCGGCGACCGGCCCGCCGCGCCGCCCACCACCCTTCCTTCGTTCATTAGTCGTCCTAAAACGTTTGTAGGTCACGGTCGCGCGCGCATTCCGCAAATCCTACTTTACGTATTGCGAATAATTTTTATTAATCGTGCGCGCGGGAAAGAGATGCGCGGGCGGCCGGGCGGGCGGAGGCGGCGGCGCGGCGGTGGCGGCGCGATTCATTCATAGCGACAATGTACCTAAATCGTGCCCACTACACGAAAACGGTAGTACGCGAAATTCTTTGATACTTTAATTATTTTAACGCTTTTCGTAACACTGATCAATTATTTTTTAATTTTACATTTGATATTTTATAAATTTTCTTGACAACACGTATTATTGTATATTTAAATTTGTCGCATCTATTCAATTTCACCCTGTATAAGTAGTCAAATACATCATGCCATTAAAAAAATAAATCAAAATACAATAATGTTTAAAAGATATTAATTTAATACAAAATGTCATTACTTCGATTAGTGTTCTCATGTACATGAGCTCATTCACGAATGTTCAGACAGACACAGCCCATGTACCTATTACATCTCGTAAGTAAGTAACAAATAAATTGAACACTTCAATATCTGTTAACAAACGTTACTAAATCAATAGTTACACGCTGTATCGGCGGCACACACTGATATAACATCGACTTGTAAGTACAGGCACCAATGTTTGCGCTCTTGAGCTTAAAACGGCTGTGAGATGGGGCACTGGCTATTGTTTATTTTCATTTATGTTTGAGCTGCTTATATGGTGGCTCTTATTGGGGATATGAGTTTAGAGAACCTAGAGGAAGGCCAAAGACACGATGAATAGACTTTTTTTTGTTATAGGGACAAGCCCGCCTCACTATTCCCAAACCACTGTAACTTCTGTAAGCCAGAATCAATAGTGGCGACCACAAGTAAACCGCCGAGACAATGAAGCTCGACGAAGTCCCAGACAAATGATTTGACTGTCTTGGATCCCGCAACGAAATTAATCAGAAAAGAATAGCGGAGGAGTAGGAAAAACAGAAATTTCCACTTCCCTCGATATCAGCAGTACGATGAATAGACTGTTTAAAAGATGAAATGGCAAGAAAGGAGTTCCTGATGATGAGATGATGACTGATAGAGTAGTATAAAAGAAGAGGACCCCGACCACAAATAAATTAGTTGAATTCCGTTCCGTTTGAGAATATAGGTGACTTTTATTATTAATTAATGTTTCTGATTCCAAGTTATCATCATCATCATCAGCCTATAATGTTTCCACTGCAGGGACTCAGGCCTCTTCTCTAGGAGAGGGATGGGCTATAATTCACCACGCGGTCCCAGTGCGGGTTGCTAGATGTTACATGTCTTCGATTTTGGTTCTAAGACATACCGGCTTCCTCACGATGTTTTCCTTCGCCGGTAATACGAGTACCTCTGCTCTATTTATCGAAAACTACCGTACTATACATACTTCTGCGTCTAGGTTCTACGTTCTAGTAATGATATAAAAAAAACCTCGTTGCATCTATTTTGTGTAACTCTGAAATTATTATAGGTATTTACTTCGAAAATGCAGCACACCCGAAAATTATCATTAATTCCGAAACGAACAAACAATACTTACACCAAAAATGCAAACCATTACAAACCAATGTTTAATCAAACTCATTTACACAAAATATTACTAATATTTATGCAACTCCACGTTTACATTTATCGAATAATTTAGTAAATACGCAAACAAAGCCCCCCTGGCTTATTTACTAAATTATTACGGGCCTAGTGTACAATAACAGTCATCACAAATATAAATTCAAAGGCTTTTGTGAATTAAGATAACAAAATATCGAAATATAAAGTTACATGCCGACGAAATCCTCAGAGACAAAGCGACGGACAGACTTCAGTGGCATCGGGGAAGTCACAGGGTTGACAAACTTGCTTCAGGAAAAGAACAAAGAAAATCGCGGAGGAAGGATCAGTAAAAAGACTATTAAAACGAAACTATACTTATTTTCGCAGCACTTGAAATTCCGTAAAGATCAGTTTTTGTTTTTACACTTATACAACAATATAAAATTAAAGACCAATATTATAACACCTCTCCAGAAGATCCACGTGAACATCAATTTTAAGAAGATAATACAAATCTTGACAAAGGAAGCATAAATAACAGAAAAGTCGTTTTCCTAATAGAACATGACATGTCCATAGCTGATAACTAAACTAATACTGCTAGATATGTAGATGTGATACTTGGTTGCGAAATTCGGTCTAAATGTATAGAAAAGCGATAAGCACATTCGCTCTTAAAACAATTTGCTTGAAACGTTATGAACCAGCTCACGAACTCGGTACAGCTGACAACTTCTCTCAGACAAACATGAATGCTTGACGAATCAATGTCAAAGAACAATTTAAACTCCAAGAAGTCGCAAGTTATTCGCGCCAGCCGGGCAGCCCTCGCTATGTTGTTCCCGTCGCGATTGCTGCAATATTACTTATGAAATAAAAGAGGTCGGGAGCTCCTTTCGAATTGCAAATTTCCTCGTAACTTATGTGCCTCCTCGAATCTCCATTAGCAAATTACTGCTGTCTTCCGCGAAGCTTTACGTAACACCAACAATATGTCTAGAATTAACTGAAGCTATATATCATTGCAAATCACTTTCCCAACTTATGGTAATAGACGGAATGAGACCGGTGGACATCAATCTTAATTTTTTATTCGCTATTCCTCTCTCGGGAGCTTAGGCAGTTGGCGTCACTGGTCATTTTACGATCTCCAGTCATTTTATTACACGATGTGTTATAACCGGAGTCATTCACCTCGTTCAGTAAATACTCAACACTTGAGATAATTTTATCTTTCATTTTTTCCGACGGACCTCTGCGGTTTGCCGTCAGCCTCTTCAGTAAAATTACAGCTAATAAAATAATGTCATTACGCATTCTTACGACTTTTTGTTTGCGCTTTTTGTTAGGCAGATAATATTGGGTGAGTGATGTGGAATTGTGGGACGTCGATTTATCGCGGGGCCGGGTGTTAGCGCATAATACCCGTAAGAATTAGTTTGTACAAGGGTCCGTAAGTCAGGGTGAATGTATTGCGTCACCAGCCCCTCGAGACGCTACAACAATCTTCTCAAATCGTTGTTGAAAATTCAATGACATTCGCCCGAGGCGAACGCTTGCGATATCTTTTTACGAGTCACAAAAAAATGGCAGAAACTTTTTATCGGATCCAATTTTGTTCAGTAACTATGCCGGGTGGATTCGTGATAAGCTTTTTATAACAAGGGTGAGTTCGTCAGCAGTAGAGAGTGAGGCGTCGGATGGTGTGGTGCGTCCGTCTCGCCACGTATGCGACGCCAATCACAGATGGAGATCTGGTAGTACCCTGTACGATGAGTATAAAGTTTCAAAGCACCTTGTTATAAAATTGATGGCAGTCTACGGTGTTAGTCTGAATAGTTTTCGTTTTAGAGTCTGTAAAACGTGTCGTTTGTTTAGCGAGCCAATCTGTGGCAGAAATATCTCGATATAAGCGAGAGATATCTCACCATCTCGCGGCTCGCGACAATTCCATCAGCCGATATATGAAAATGTACAAATATGTCAGTCAACAGAGCGTCGTATCAATAAGTTATATTTTCTCGATATCTTTCGCGGCGATATTTTTCTTAGACGTTCGTTATTTTATTTCTGCTTGGTACTAAAATTTTGTTTTGCAAAAAGACGCGATAACGAAGTTATTCTTTGACATCAGAGTTTATGTTTTCAATCCAGAGTATTGCAGATTTATCTTTTGCTTTGTGTTCGTCTTCAATCATAGCTGATCGTTCTGGGGCGGATATAATGGGCTACTAAGTAGGTAAGTATAATAACGTACTCAGGTATCTGTAGGTTTAGGTTTTGCTGGATTTTTGTTTGGTATTAGAAACTCCGGGAGAGGGCGCCCCAGATGGGCATACACTGACCTTCTTGCTGATGTTATTAAGAAACGTCAGGTGGTCACAACTCACGTGCGTGTATGACCAGATGTGGACGAAGCAAAAGGAGTACCTAAGGTTCGTAGTAGGATGCTTTATTTAGTTTCCGCATTTATGCATGCTTTTACAACTTACCTCACAAAAATAAAGATCCACTTAATTACCCTGTGTAATAATGGAATCCCACAACTCTTCACACTTTCTCATAAAACATAAGTCCCAACTAAGGTAACACACCTAGGACTATCAACCTAAAGAACCAGTTTAATATCAATAAAAACTTTTTAACTACACGTTGGTCACTGTTTAGGCCTTCTCTCCAAATATGGCGGTGTTTGTCAGTCAGTTCACAACTAACTTTATTGACATTATAAATTCAAAACGACCACTTTTATTAATACCATCAACAGTGTGTAGTGGAGAGTTGAAGGTTAGATAGAAGGTTCAAGTTCAAGTTCATGATTCTTCCACGGTCACATGGAGTTGGGTTATTTTTAGCGATAACGATATCTGGTTTTAAGATTTAAAATTTTAAATAAAGGTTACGTCTTGCAACTGGGTGCAACTAGACTGACATTCGATCGTTGTGAACTTAGGTCGACTTTAGACGCTGGATTTGATACAAATTCCAAGATCATTATTAAGGTTTGACATAAACAGAGCGATTTTATGTGTTTTATTTTAAACTTGTAAGTACATCATAATCATCATCATTCTCCGGCGCTTATCTCAATTTATTTAGAGTCAGCATAAACTGGTCATCTTCATCCATACTTCTCCTCTATCACTCCTCATGTCAGCAGTCACCTCCTTCCTAGCCATATCATCCTTCACACAGTCCATCCATCGTTTCTTTGGTCTTCGTCTATTTTACCTTTATTTTTGTGATCATTAAAATTTACCTGTGCAATAGCTTAGATTTACATCTGATATGAGTGCATGTTTTCTCAAATAAATAAATACGTTAATTATGCTAATCAAAAGTATCGTTTTAATAGTCAGTAGTTAGCATAAAGGGCAGTTATTAACAGTCTGGTCCCAGACTGGTATGGTAATCAGAGATCGCGTTACGACTCGGTCGATGTAACTGGTATTTAATCTCCTCGCGTGGCTAACACCGATAAACGTTAGGAAGATGCCATATTGACTTACGGCGACAGAACTCCTATATCAAAACATGGTGTCAGAATATTTGCTACATCATCTTTTCCCAACTATGATGGGGTTAGATTCCACTCTAAATGGATGCTCCATAGAGATTTAGAGCTTCGAAATGGGCAACTATAGTACTACTACTACTCCTGAAGGAGTTATTATGCCTTGTGACTGTGACTGTAGCTTTGCTTTATTTGTTTTTAAGTCATTCAAAAGTGCCTGTAATGGTCTCATTGAAATAAATGCTGAGTTTGAGTTTTGCACCTGTTTTATACATGGAGCGACTGCCTAACTGACCTTGACAACCCAGTCAGCAATGGCTAATGCGTTATCCCATGCGGGTTGTCAGATTTTCGGGCCACTGACTACCTATGTCCAGTAAGTCGTGGATTCGTCACCACTGCTCTCAAAAACGTTGAAGGAAAACATCATGAGGAAACCGGCACGTCTTAGAACCAAAAAATCGAAAACTTGTGTCATCTACCAATCCGCACTGGGCCCGCATGGCAGATTATAGCCCATTCCCTCTCGAAGAGTGGAGGCCTGTGTCCAAGCAGTGGGAACATTAATAGGCTGATGATGATGATGATGATAATTTATTTATTTATTCATCAAGCAATGATGATGACTACCTATAACGACAGTCAAAGATCTACAAATTCCAGGCGAGATCAACGCTTTCCGAGACACAGAGGAAGCTCTATATGTAATGGGTGGTCACCAATCCACGGAGAAACCTTAACCCGAGCAGCTGTTTCTATTTAGCGATGATCTCTTCACTTGTCAGAATATTTGCCACACATTAAAAACAAACCCTAAACAAATTCAACCTTCACGCGCCTGCCGGGGTCTAATTAACCCACAGGGGAAAAAATCAAGCTACAAAAATGTAACATTGTTTCAATTCATGGACACAAAATACTTTTCATATTTCGGCGTTGGGAGCCCCAAGTGTGAGTGGCTGTACCCGCGGGGCGCCGGTGAAAATTAAATGCGGTGGAGGAGCTGAATGACAAACGAGGTTGATGCAGGATGGCTGCGGGATGTTGTTGGCTGCGGGATGTTATTGGCTGCGGGATGTTGTATGAGGTACCGCGGCCTTGACATATAGGGCTAAGAAGGAACATGGGTAGTTTTTAGTCAGTAGAAGTCTGGCACTCCCTTTCGCTCTGCCCAAGAGCGGGAGGGGTTATTTGATTATTTCCCACCACCCAAAACAAAAAAAAACGGTTGATGTAGGATGGGCAGGTTTCTCATGCATGTACTGTTGGATGCATAGCCTGGCCTCTGATCTTATTTTTAACCGACTTCAGAAAAAGGAGAAGTTGGCAAAAAAAATCAATGAAACCAACAAAGTCACCGACTTCCTTAAGCAAAGTTATTTTAGACATTTTAAGTGTTTTTTTTTAAGTTTAATGTAATGACATGCCAATGAACATGACCAATTTATAAAATATTTAATTTCTATCCATTACTTAAACTCAGTTCTTCGCTAGACCAGGGCGTCTAACATGGCCACTTAAGCAGATCCTAATATGAATTGCGTTAAGAAGCGAACAATGGACCTTTCATAATAGTAACATTTTACGAATTTTAACACAATTCATATTATTTTCCTATCATGATCTATTTTCCTAAATCACTGACACAGTTACTATTATAAAAGGTCAATTTTACGCTTTTTAATGAAATTCATTATTATGACTAGCTTGTGCCAGCGGCTTCGCCCGCGTGGAGTTCGATACTTGTCCCACGGGATCACTATCGAACTCCACGGATAAGAAGTATTCTATGTGTTAATCCAGGTTAAGAACCATCTGTGTCCTAAATTTCATTCACATCCGTTCAGTAGTTTTTGCGTGAAATAGTAACAAACATCCATCCATCCATCCATCCTTACAAACTTTTGCATTTATAATATTAGTAGGATCTGCGAAAGTGGCCATTTTAGTGGGTTGGGTTTTTAAGTGTCACAACAAACGTTCCGTCGTCTGTACATGCCAGTACCCACACAATGGACACCTTTAAACTGGTGCAAAAATATATTATGCAAATTGAGATTTATACCGCGGGGGAGTTCCGGACAGAAAGTATCTGTGTTATCTTTACCTATATAAAAAGATTGCTTGTTTTTTTTTCTACATAATCCGGGGTATTACTTCGTGTATTTTTTGGAGTAAGACAATATGCCGCTTCAAGCAGCTGATAGTATTTGCGATCCGAACTTTGGCCACCTGACACCTATTTATTTTGTGTAAGAGCATCGACCTTACAGGCTTAGGTAAGTAAACTTGTTTTTCCTGTATAATTTACTTGATATTCGCAAAATTATAAATGATAAAATATTCATGTGAAAATCTATTTCGATATCTTGTATTCTATAGCAGAGATACCGAACAAAAATAACCCATTAATAAAAAGGGCCGTACGATCCGGATCGTATAAACTAAAGAAAAATAGTTAACCCCCAAAATGCGAGCGAGGGACAAAATTACCTATCCCAAAAGTATTTGCAGACGGCTTAATAAGAGGCGCGTAATTATCCGCAAATCCTCCGTCGGCAAGAGCCCATATCCGTAAAGGACTTGAGCAAACTCAGTTTGGGTACCGCCAGTAATAACTTTTTGCGAAGTATGCTAACCTAACCCAACATGGAACGAGAGTTTCTCTGTACATAATATTGAAGGCGTCGTATATCTGTCGATATGTTTACATTTCCGCTTGGTAACTGTAAAATCATTCGGATTTATCGCGGCATTCGTATTCATGTGTAGCTTACACGCTTTAAAGCTTTACACTCTTGTAAATCGGGTAAGACAGCTTTTTAATAGAAACCTAATGAAACGGAAGTACGTTCACCACGAAACAGTTTTCATTTGCTATTAAAACATTTTCTTAAATTAATACTTGCGCCACAAAGTGGAAAGTATGCGAGCAACAGAAGTAGTTCCGTCAGTTTTACAACTTCAAAGTTGCTCAGGGCGCTTGAGAGCGGACTTGTACACTGTCCATAAAAAATTAAACACCTTTTAAAGGAATTTCCTCATACACAGTGAAATCTAATAAAGTGTAACCGTCGAAAACTTGGTAAGTTCACCACATAAGACACGATTGCCACTAAATTATGAATCATATAAACACGAGAACTCGAAACTTGCGAGTTATTACGTAGTTCATATCAAAATTTTAAATTGAACTATAAAGTTGCTTAATTCAACCGGGGTTGGGAAGGGGTAAGCTATATTTTGGAACGTAAATGTGGCATTAAGCAGTGGTGCGAGGGAGACGAACGATGTGAAAAGTCTAGCAGTGACGTAAATTGCTACAGCGTCGGAGATGATTCGTGGAGACATTTTTATTTTGCATAGCGCAAACTTCTTGCGTACTTGTGACTTTCTTTATTGGGTTAATCTGAAGACACGTTGTGTAACTTGTGTAATCTCTTTTTGAACTTATTATAATATGGGGCGCGTTTGTAACGTTCATAAATTTTTTATTGTATCTTTCACCAAAGTAGGTACATCACTTGTTCGCGTGTCGTACGGAAATTAATAAAAATGCTCAATTGGATTTTCATTGAAATCAGCTGAGTATTACGCTGAAAATATGGGTTATTTCGTTGTTAATGGGCTCTATTAACCGTTAATATTCTTTTAACTATTATTGGTATTTTACGGGACTGAAGTAGAGGGTTACGTTGGAATATAGAACACGGCCACCCATTGAATTAGTGCATACAGTGCCAGCGTGAAACCTCAGGGGCGTCGATCAGTGTGCAAACACGCTACCGCGCCCGCCACACGCTCCGCTCTCTGCAAATTGAATTGTGACGTAATATTTAACGTAGACATTTTGCGCTACCCTCGCCTCGAAATTACGCGACACAGCCTTGCCCGGGAATAACTTATCATATAGCTCGTTTAACTCAGCCATCAATAAGTCATCGTCGAATAATTTTATTTTGATGTCGACTAGAACTCGTCTACCGTGTAATTCATTTCCGTAAAGTTAAGTCATGTAGATAAATTTATATCGAAATACAAGCTGACGGTATCGTTTCGTAATATTAGGAATATTTGTTTTTAAATTACGCTACGGTAAAGATTCGGGTCGGTGTAAACAACGGGCGCTGTTTACGTATCTTTTCGTCTTTCAACGATACTTTGTAGCGTTGACAGTTGTTACTGTGGGATCTTCTTACAAATTATATTGTAAAACCACATCATTTTAAAAAAGTAACCATGCATTTCTTGCCTGGTCTTCTCTACAGGAAACGATATTTTTTTACGTTTTATAAGTACATGTAGGCCAATATGAAATAAAGTATTTTCATTTTAAAATATATCTACTTACGCAGCAGTTATTTCCTGAAAAAAACTATAACGTTCACGTATCACTTTAATTTTGTTATGTTTGCATAGTATTTCTAAATAAAATATCACTCGTTCATTCCACAAACACATCCATCACTGCTACATCTCATCATATCTCTCGACGATCAAGCTCCGCACATTTCCCATTGCACCCAAGTGCCATAATGCGTTAACACACAAAACTCATTTTAATACACGCGTCGTATGCACGTAGGTGAGGGGAGACTCTTGTAAAATGGGCCGAGGCTCTTGTGGCAGCACTCGTCGTGTTTGCCCGACTCACTCGCAGTGTCGGCGAGAACATATCGCTTCCCTGATATCGGTAAACAATTTACACGTTTCCTATACAATACAAGCGGTGTGCACACGTTCGGATGTATTTATATATGTCATGTACAAATCTTGGGAGGTGGGGTAAAATGTACCACCGCGGCGTAAGAGGGTTACGTGTTGTTGATGTGTTGTTACATATTTTTGTGCACTATTGACGAGTAGGACGTAGGTACTTTTCGGAGTAGCTGAGTGAATGGTGGGTCGAGTGCCAAGTTGTTGGTGACACACTGGATTATTTATACATTTACTCGTCACTGTACTGTAGGTACTGAAATGTAGGTGAATCAAATTACGATGTTATGTTATGTAATTTTGTTATAAACACGAGCCAAGGGCCAAATAGGTGAAATGATAACTTTTTAATTTTTACCCGACTACGGCGAAGCCAAAAGGAAGGGTAATGAGTTTGACAGTCTATGTATGTATGTATGTTTGTATTGTACACCGTAGCGCCTAGACTACTGAACGTATTTCAATAAATGAGGCGTCGCGTCGGGGCCGCGGTTTGTACACTAGTTATCGCGGCCTCGACATAGAGGGCGAAGGAGGAACATGGGTGGTTTTTAGTCAGTAGAAGTCTGACACTCCCTTTCGCTCTGCCCAAGAGCGGAAGGGGTTATTCGATGATTTTCAACCCGCCAAAAAAAAAAAAAAAGGTGTCAATAGATGCGTAAGAATAGCCCGGGTGACATAGGCTATATAAATTTTAACAATTCTTTTTATGACGTAATTTAAATGTCAAATTCTAAGCTCGAAAAAATTTTTATTGAGATAATCATAACATGTTTGGTATCAAATGAGAGGTCTTGGCGAACACACAAATATGTATATTATATTATAGTTTTAGTCAACATACACGTTTAGGATGCGGTCAAAAAGTTCTCGCGGTCAGGTCTGCTATTTACTCCTACTATTTAATAGCAAACCAACATTCAGTAGAATTGTACATCATGAAAGTGATATATTATAACGGATCTATTAAATAACACTAAAATAAAATTTAAAAAAAAAATCAGTTAAAAACTAAAACCCGACTACAAACCGCGGTCTTTTTTTTTTTTTAATCTTTATTTATTAGAGAGGGTTTGTTCACATAGCGAACATGTCACCCTCATAGGAACACTTTACATGCAAAGCTTACAGTCTACGCTTAATTCCTATATTAACTAATTTGTATATTATTCTAGCCGTTTTAGATGTTGGAAAGGCTAGAATCATATTGCATGCTCCCAATTCCAGAATATTTATATTAAATTGGTCTTGGATTATGTTTCTTTCAGCCTCATTCCGGACACACTCCACTATAATATGGGTAACGTCTTCGATCTTATCGCATTCCGTGCAGTTTGGAGACGTGACTTTGCCCATCAATGCCGCAAAACTATTCAATGGGATGTGTCCGGAGCGAAGTCTCAAACTAGTCACAATTTCTTGCCTACTCATATCGGTATTATCAAACCATGGATATTTGTGGACAGTCGGCTGCATCGTACGATACCAAATCCCTTTAGTCAATGACTTCTCGTCGAAATATTCCTTCCAAATATCGTAAGATTTCAATTTAACATCACTTAATACATCAGTCCAGTAAGGTTTATAGGCCACCGGCACCCCCTCAAAGCATGCTTCTTTGGCAAAATTATCTACTTTTTCGTTTTCTTCAATGCCGATATGGGAAGGCAACCACTGGAGAACAACATTTTTATCTTTATATCTAAATCTACTAATAAGCTCTATGATTTGGTATGCTACCGGATAACCACTGGAATTTCTTATACACTTCAGCAAATGTTGGAGTGCGCTTTTACAATCAGAGAATATTACGGAATCTTGAAAATTAACCGATTCAAGGTATGATATAGCTTCAAAGATAGCGATTAACTCGGAATGCATGACAGACATTTTTGAGTTTAATTTAAACTTACAGGCAGTATTATTTTGAGGGTCATAAAACGCGGCTCCAACATTAGCTCGGACTTTAGATCCATCCGTATAAATCCTGTAGTAACCAGAATAGCTCCTGCTAAAACTGTTACCACAAATATTCCGAAGTTGAGTATTATTGTACGATTTCTTAACTTCAGTGATCTCTTTAATTTGTGGTTTAATGATACAAGACAAGTTAACACTACTTAGCCATGTGTTAAGCGAAAATAAGCCTAATTCCTCACTACAGTGGACTGATATGTTATTAAATGTTTCAGACATATGAGCAATCAGTGGTTTCTTTTTACGTGTCCAATATGTTTCTTGGCAACAAATATTAAGATTTGTAACAATTTCACACGTGTCTCCATTAACAAAAGATTTGAGCTTCAAAAAATATTTTCCCGCTAAGTAATATCTACGAACATGTAAAGGCTGCAGATGGAGTTCGCATTCCATTACGTGTATGGCTGTACTTTTAATAAAACCTCCAATTACCCTCAAACATTGGTTTTGAATTTTGGTTAATTTATTCAGATGGGTTTGGTAACTATTATCGTATAAAAAACTGGCATAATCTATTCTACTGCGTATAATGGCAATGTATAAACGACGTAAGTGAGTAGGGTGTATGCCCCAACCTGGTCCCGTTAGTATTTTAAATACATTCAGAAATTTTGATGATTTTTCTTTTATCTCATTTATATGTTTCGACCATCTTAGAGATCGATCTAACCATAATCCCAAATATTTATAGTTCTCAACTACTGGGAGTGATCTATTATTTATTTTAATAACAATATTATCTTTCCTAAAACCATTTTTAAATATACATACTTTACTTTTACTTGATGAGATATTTAAACCGATATCTTGAATTAATTGGCTGAACAAATTCAAAGCCATTTGTAGATTATGGGTTGCCTCTAAAATATTGTTGGTAGTAAAATATAAAACAAAGTCATCTGCAAACTGCGAAATACAAACGTTATTTATCTTTTTACAAATATTGACAGTAGCTATATTAAATAACAATGGTGACAAAGGGTCTCCTTGGGCCAAGCCACGAGAAGTAGTTCTACATAGTGAATCAGAACCAAGTTGAATTTTTAAATTTCGTTCCTGTAAAAAGTTCCAAAGATAGCTGCAAATTTTTAGTCCCACACCTAAGCCGTCTAATACACGTAATAAGCTATGTACATCCACATTGTTGTATGCATTGTCCAGATCAATAAAGCAGCATACAGTCATTTTTTTTTCAGAAAATCCTGTTTGAATTCTCGAAACTAATCTAGTGAGATTATTTAGAGTTGATCGGCACTTTCTAAATCCTGTTGTATTCTGGTCTAAAATACGGTTCTTTTCTATAAACCACTCTAGTCTATTGAGTAGAATGTTATGGAAAGTTTTGCACATACACGAGATCATAGATATCGGGCGAAGAGAAGAGCCCAAGGAAGGGTCACCTCCAGGTTTGGGAATCGGCACCACAACTATATCGCGCCATTGTTTGGGTACGAACGAGTATCTTAAGAATGAATTAAATAAATTCAGTAGGATCTGTTTCCCGTTCTCAGGTAAGTATGTTATCATAGAATACGAGATCTTGTCACAACCAGGGGCTGTATCTTTACTTTTTAGGCATTTAGTAAGTTCTTGGATTGTAATAGGTACTTCAAGTTTTGGATTATCCGATGTAAATAAAGGGTTATCGCATGACACGAAATCTGGGGCTAAACTACAAAGTAATTCGCTGCTTCTAATATTGTCAACATGAGATTTTGGTGCGTTATATCCCTTAATCCATCGCATTTTACGCCACAACTCACTATGTGTTGAAGTTTGGTTGAGAGTGGAACAAAAGCCCTGAAATGACTTATTTCTAGAGCGTCGTATGTTTCGTTGAGCCTCACGGATTTTACTTTGAAGGATTGTAAGGTTATTTGGTGATGGATTGCGACGAAACTGAGAAAGTGCTAAACGGCGCTCTGCTACAGCCTTAGAGAGGTTCGGACACCAATAAGGTTTAGGTGTAAATTTTTTATCTGGGCTCATATTCATTTTAGTAAATGGAATAAAAAGGTCTGCAGCCATGTCTAAATAGTCAATAAATAAATCATATCCTTTTTGTAAATCATTTGGTAGCATCAATTCAGCGAAAAGGTCATTTAATAGCATTTGGTATCCTACCCAGTCAGCCTTTTTATAATTACGCCGTGACATGTAAACATTAGTAGTTTCAAAGTATGTTGCAATTTTAATAACACAATGATCGCTTCCCAATGTCTCATTCAATACTTTCCAGTTTAAAGTTAGGCTTATATCGGATGATACTAATGAAATGTCGGGGGACGACTGTTGCAAAACATCATTGACTAGCTTAATACGTGTGTGATCGCCACTGTTTAATGAAACAAAGCTACTACCAATAAGTGCATCAAAGATTTGATTACCTCTCCTGTCTATTTTATTCGACCAATTGGTATGGTGACCATTGAAGTCACCCAAAAGTAGGGTTTTATTATTTACCTGTAAAAATAAGTGATCCCAGTCTGACTGGCTAGTATTTATAGAAGGTGGACAGTAAATCGATATCACGTTTTCAATTTGATTACAGTTATATACTTTAACGTGTAGTATTTCTATTCCCGAGTTAGAATTTTGAAAGTCTTCGCAAATTTGAGATTTGATTGACTTGTGTGTGAGTATAGCTACGCCTCCATATGCATCGTCTCTGTCTTTGCGAAATACATTATAGTCTTTAACTTTAAAATAACTGTCTGGTTGTAACCATGTTTCGCTTAATACGGCAATGTGAATCTTGTCTTGTATTAACAGATTCTCAAACTCACATAACTTTGGTCTGATGCTTTGTGCATTCCATTGGATAATGTTTAAGTTAACAATACTTGTATTTTTATCTGCCATTTGAGAAATAGTCAATAATTAATTTAAGAACAGGCCAATCTGCCACATTGTCAACTACAACTAAAATTAACCACTCAATACACGTTTTCAGTACCCCTTTGCAAATCATTTGTATAGTGCTTCCTTTCATGAATATTATGTCTTGTAATCTCTGTAATAATTCCTTAAAACTGACATCTCTCTGTTTTTCTTCTGTTTCATTCGAGTGTTTTGTTTCAGCTTCATTATATTCTTCTTCTTCCGTTTTACTCCACTCTATGATATCTAGGTCTAATTTCTCTTCTCTCTTCTGTTTCTGTTTAGAGTCGGACTTTTGCTTAAATTTATGTACACGTGCCTTAGTTGTCACTTTAGCATAAGTCGGGCTATTAAAAACTGGAGAAGGACTTATATCCACGACTTGGAGTGCTGGCTTTAAAGCAGTATCCTTTCTATCCATGTTTATTTCCTCGTGAGTTGGTTCGTCTTTAGGGACATAAATAGTCAAGGCTTTTCTATAAGTGCAATTAAACTCGGACATGAGCTCCCTTAATCTTTTCTCCTTTAAGAAGATTGGACATGTTTTTGAGAGGGAGATATGTCCTCCATTGCAGTTGACACAAATCATGTTTGTGGTTTCGCAATTGACATGGTTTTTTCCGCACTTGGGACACACCACTTTCATACTAGGACACTTTTTCAAAATATGACCATACTTCCAGCAGCGCGAACATTGCGATACCGGAAATACATATGGTTCTACTTTTATTCTCAAACCATGAGTATAAACATATGGTGGTAAGTAGGGACCTTTAAAACAAAGACGAACCGCTTCACTGGGTGACCAGCCTTCTTCCTCAAAGTTTTTGCGGTTCAACCGGTGTACAGATATTAGCTTAGTTGGTTCAGGACAAAATATATTTTCCAAAATGTTTTCCTCCGTCATTTCCAAGTCAACATCTCGTATTACACCATATGACAAATTCTTCTCCATTGCTCTGTGCAGATTCCAACCCTTTTTCATAAAGATTTCACATGTCTCTAATTTCTCGGCGCTACTTTCACTCATCAATTCTATGCGAACTCGATAGGGATTGAGAAACTTCACCCTGCTAATATCTTTTATATTCTGATCCCTAAATAATTTAGCTAGGCTAAATTGTTTTGGTAGTTTTTCCTTGCTAGATATATATATTTCTATCTTTTCCGTTTCCTTCAGTTTTTTGTCTTTTCGTTTTACTTCTGTCCATTCTTCATCACTGCTTTCCCTCATTCTTTTATTAGTTATAGTTGCACTATCCATAATGTCGGAATCTTCATTTAAGGTACAAATCTCATTCATAGAATCGTTATTTATGTCATTACTAGTCTCATTAGTCTCACTCATTGTACACGTAAACACGTCGCATCGGCGACAGCGAGCAGGTAGCCGGCCGGCCGGCCACTTGCCGCACCTTTTTAAGTATGTACTTGCTTATCAGTGATTCGATCGCTTAGACGACGTAAACAACTATTACACAACCCGCTCGCACGAGTGCCGCGACGAAACTGAAAACCGCGGTCTTAAAAGTAGAAAACAAGAAAATAGCTCTTCTGATATCCATATATTGAATTTGTATATTTCTATTTAAATATAAGTAAAATTATTATAGAGGTCAGTCGTAGTCGGATCAAAGAAGTATTAAAGGAATAAGGGATCGTAGCAGTTGGCTATTTAGTCCCTGCCTATTCCCACAGGAAAATGGCGTTAGTTTAAGTAGGTAAGCATCCAAAACTGTCAAAAACGTAACTACAACCAATCCAACTAAATGAAAAGTCAAAAAATCCGCACCAGAGTATAGACCCGGGCCTGTCCGGGTCAATCTACCGTAGAACGCGCGCCTGTCATATCGGAGCGTACACCAATTACTCACCACCTGCGGCCGAGCTTATTACCAACAGTTTTCGACACTTTAATCTCGTACAGTCCGTAGCCAACATTACCTGACCCCCCTCACACCCCTTCTTTTTAAACGAGGGGTCAAATAATGCTGGGCTTTACTGTACTAACTTATTTATACAGGATGTATTAACGCCAAGAATAGGATTTGTGTCGTGAGCTGTTATGGCGGTTCGATGGACTGATTTACAATTTACACCTTTGGGGAATCTGATTTGGAAAATTAGGCTGAAGTTTTCATGACTTTCTGGTTAACTTTTAAAATTTTTGTGTAAATTGTACGAGTTTGTACAATTTTTCGTTTGTATTTGGCCACTGTGATATATTATTTTGTCTATATTGCAGTCCCAATTGCATAAACCCTTCCATTCACAATCCGACGAAGATTTTGAAGGAAATTTGTTTTTTTTTTTTAAGAGTTCGTTTTCTTGTTACCGAATAAACCGTATTGTTTGATTGTCAAAATGAAAGGCATTGCGTTTACGTGTATTTTAAACAAAACACCCTTTGTGTGTTGTGTGTGATACGTGAAGCTAAAGAAAGTCAGTTTATTCTAAAGAGACTTTATTATGAAATGCTTTGAGATCTTCACTTCTTACACAAACTTTTACTGAGACTATCTAAGGCAGATTCTCATTTTCCCGCAGATCAAATTACCACTAGTATTTGACGAGTTCTTTCAAAACTTTACACAAAGGCATTTAGCGAGCAAAATCCAGAACAAAAAAAAATAAGACAGTAAAGTTGGAAATCTAATTATTTTCAGGTAGATAAATATTAAACCTGCGATATTTATTCTCGGCCTTTGAACCTAATGTGAAATAGATCTACGGTAAGCCATGGTCCGGTGTGAGATGATATAGGACGCCCGTCGCTTCCTTCTGCGAAGCAGTGATGCTAGCGAAGGAGGTGGCGAAACGTGAAAGGGAGAGAACCTCTCCGCTCTGCCCGGAGCGGGAGGAGTCATTTGATGATTTCCCACGCACCAAAAAAAATAAATCTACGATCGGTTCTTCGGGAAATTATCTCTGGTTGGAGCAAACCTAGGGTCTTGTAGGCTTTGTTAGAAAATTACGACATACTTAGAGCGTCGATAACTTCTGAAATATGATCCCTAATAACAATGTTATTCAGAACGCAAATATTTGTCTTGATCACAAATACACAGAAGCAGATAGGTATAGAAACTTATTCAACATGAACGATATTAAAAAAGCAGCATAATCGGAATAGGTGAACATAATGATCTTTAGTACGCACAAAAACTAAAGGTAAAAAGAAAACAACACGAAATGTATCAAACCGAAAAGGAATAAATCCAAATAACCTGGCAATCCAGAACTTTCCAAATAGGTAGAAAACAGACCACGAACATTGTAACTATAATAAATCCCTTGAAAGTCGATTAAAAGGGGAAATTTTCTCCATCACAAAGAGGATTACCTACCCTGCAAGCTGTAACCCGAAATCTATTTAACTCATTACGATTTACCCAAAGTATTTTGTAGGGTCAGGTAATTGGAGGTAAGTAGTAACCACAATTCGCAACCCTCACGATAATCAACTGAAACTATTGATTATAATTGAAACTTTAACGGGGTGAGAATGACCCTGGATTAATTATGGACAAATGGTTATAGTAGCAACATAGCCAGATTTACATTAGGCTTATTGTGTGAGGTTGTAAGCGAAGATACAATCGCAGCACTGTTCAAGTGTAGGTAGTAGGTATTGTAGTGATGGGACAGTAAGTCATGCTGCGTCGACGATATTAAAGATAGGCCGAAGATGATGGTATATGAAATTGTTAATAAAGTACAGGACTTAATTTTACACCACGACGAAATATTGTTTATCAATAATAAACTACAGGATAGATAATTAATTTTACACCATGACGAAATATTGTTCATCAATGATAAAGTACGCAGAAAAAACTTGACTTATCAATTAAACAATCAAATTTTTTTGACGAGAATCAAGATTTAAGAAAATTGGCTAGTAAAGCACTTTACGATACTTCACGAAGATGGATAGGCTCCGCACACATAAGGTAGGTACAGACATACAGGGTTGTAAGTCTATCCTATTTCGACGATATAGTTTCAGTCGTGATTGAAAGCTGTATCTTCTTACAGCTAAGTCCCGGCCTAGATATAGACAAACATGTGTTCTAGACGTCTGGCTGCAAATGATACGCTACCCAATTTAGGAAACTATGAAGTCATTCAACTTATAGTCAAGAGTCTGGTTGATACTAAATATAGAACGGAGTTAATAAATGTAGTGTGTGGTTCAGTTATTACTAAGATTGTTTGGAAGACTGATGATAATAAGCTCATTAAGGAAAATGATGGCGTTGTAGATATTCAATGTGATGGAAAGATGATTACGGAACTAGATAATGGGTTCGAAAATGATGCAAAAGGAGTATGTAAGGATCGTAGTAAACCACTAGATCTACGCTATAATATTATAAAGAAGAAATATTTGTAAGTTGTAACAAATAAAGTCCAAAACTACAGACCAATTATAAATATTCCTTTACCATTAGAATGCTACCTTATCTCAGAATAACATAGGCTATATTTATTACAAGTTTAAAAAGTAAATGTCCACCCGTGCATTGAATAGTGTGGCACAAACACCACTTTTTCCACGAGATTACTGCAATCGAAAAATAAATATCAGCTCCATATACAAATTTCTGACATACGCAGTATCATTTCCCGTGACAAATTTAACGCCGATAATTTCCAATCAAGCCCCAATATTTGGTCCAATACAAAACAAGCTAAAATGTGAGCCACGTATCCGTCGGCGTGGCAACTGGCGCATTTCGTCCACTTCGTCCAATAAAACGTATTTGCCGAAGGTGGTCGCGTTCGTACATTAATATCGTTCGGTTCAGCCTCGCCTGATTTACGAGCGCCACCGCTGAAAACTCCACCTTTAGTGGAAACATACTGGAATGCGGTTGGGACGGGGCTGACTAGGCTAGAAAGTTTATAGAATAAAGATGAATTTAACTGCCTTTCCTAAAGACATACTGGCTCAGTTACAAAACTGATACACTTTTTCAAGATAACTGATTTTAGAATCGTGAAAGAAATAAGTAAAATCAACATTGAAAATATTACAACAAAGAGTCACAAAAGAATTTAGATATGTCACACAAAATAAAGTGCAACGCAAAATGAAAGCCACTTTCTGTAATAACTCACTATCAAAAGCATCCGGTAAAAGCTTCTAAAATACATTTAAATCTAACCCGAATCTAGCCAATAAATAAAACCTAGACACAATAAATTATCTTTTCACTGGACCTGCTTCCTTACATTTACCACCGGCGACGAAAACATATATCAGAGCACTTTGTTCATAAATCAAATACTGCTATTTACCGCAACTGAAGACTGTACGCAGCAGTTAGTTTTTATTCCAACAAAACTTGGCAACCTCTTTGACAATGAGTCGCTAAAAAGAGCAGACGGTTTCAAATGAATTTAAATTAGTGTTATCAGAAGTGGAATCTCGCTTGTGCAACGTATTGTTAATATTTGTTAACATTTCGGCACGTGTAACGAGGTACTTACGGGTTACTAACCTAACTTTGTCATAACATCAGGTTTTCCTTGTCGTGATTTGGAATAAATTACGCAATGAAAAAAATCTAGCGAAATGTCTTTGAAGAAAAGAGTGTGTTTATTTCTGGGGCTGTTTCTCGTGACCGCCTTGTTCTTAATAACCCGTATGTTTTTCAAGTAACACTTCTCACACGTGAAGTAGTGGGGAAGCAGCGAGATAAATTACTTAGTCCGGACATCTGAACACTGTACTTTTGCATGAGGACTCCTTCCCTACTGTATAATCGTGTCTGCGACGGTCGTAGAGGATTTCGATACAATTTTACATATTAAACAGTTTTAAGATAGATTTTAACTTGGCTCACGTCGATATGTTAAAGAAGTATGTGTTAAGAAACTAGGAACTTGGTTTATAAGATGGTACGTTGGTGTAGCGGTCGCAAGTGCAACGGTGGACCATAAGGTCTTAGGTTTTATGTCCACGTTAGGTAAAGCGTTATTAGGTGCCATCACGATTTTTCCAGTAGCAGCCACGGTCTCAGGTTTCGTGCCTCTTTGATGGCATAAGGCTCTATCCCTATTAAATGAGACTTCAACATAACCGGAGCAAAGTGGACGTACTATTAGGACTTTAAAATACACCTCTGCTGACACCCTTCGGGATTTACAGGCGTGTTGGTATTTTGTTAGGCGGCGTATGTTATTTAGAATACGATGAAGTCTTCCAGGAACACGTGTGCAATAACATATTGGATTTAGAGATGACAATGGCACATAAAGTTTGAGTTGTCGACATCTTGATAGCAGGGAAATTTAATGGGAAAGGGAACTGCTCTATTGAACCCAACGCTTCAGAATAAATTGGACTGGGACATTTATTGTCTTCTAAAATTGAACAGCAAAAAGCAGGGTCCTATTATTGTGGCTAGTATGGCAGCTGTAGATGTCTGTTTAATTTCAAACCTCATTAATAGATATGAAATTATCTTTTATGTGTAATATGTTCTACGCAGTCTTCACATGATCAGGACAGCATAATTCGAAATAGCCGGATGGCAAAATCATACATCTATACAAATAAGTAATATTGAAACCCTTGAAATTGTTAAAAAAATCCAATATTACAAAAGGGAATATTTTTGTATAAGTAATAATTTCACGCGAGCGAAGGTTGAGGGCAACCTCTAGCTTTTATATTTATTGATTTCAGAAAAAGTACCTACTTCATTTTAGCTTAAATTGTGCTAAGTCAACCCGAAAATGATTTACCGCAATTAGTTACCGCTCGAAAACTACCGATCGACTCGATCCGAAGCTCAATATGTAGTAATTGCTTCATACCGACTATGTAGTCCCGCAAATACTATCAAAGCCGTCCCAAAGAACCCTCAAACTATGCACACAGATAACATAACTTATTCCAAAGCCACCAATTGATCTACAACCTTACCCAAACACGTCAACAGAACAGCTATGCGAGCTATCTAACCGTCGAGCACCAATCAATTCACTATTCGTACGTCGTACAACTCGCAGGGTACTAAAGGCCTTATACGGACCCAGACTGTCCATCTCCGTCCATCTCGCGTATAACGAGACCGGAGAACCGAAGCCATAGGACAGAATAGGACATTTCGTGCGGTTATTAAGTGTGTAGGTTTCTTTGGTCAGTGCAAGATGGGAGTTATAGGTGGTCTGGTATGCTGTCTGTGTTTGTTATGCGTTCGATCGTACAGTTGTGGATTCTGGAGATATAGTCTTTACATTTAAAACAAGCTCCCTCAGTTTGTACGCTCAGATTTTTTAAATTACGCAACAGATTAGAATGCAGTTTTCAGCAATAGACTGATTCAAGAGGGAGGTTTATAAAGGGTGTAAAAATAAACTTAACGCAAACGAAGGGCACTTGTTCTGGGCTGCGGGATGTTGTAAGAGATACCGCGGCCTTGACATATAGAGCTAAGAAGGAACATGGGTGTTTTTTAGTCAGTATAGTAGTATATTTTTAGAAGTCTGACACTCCCTTTCGCTCTGCCCAAGAGCGGGAGGGATTATTTTATGATTTATCACCCCCAAAAAAAAGGGCGCTTGTGATGTTTTTTTTGTTCTAGACCATACCTGGTAACCCCCTATGGATTTACGGATTATTTTAATTTACGGATTTACGGAGATTTTGGGGGTCAAAGTTTCAAATTTTTCACAGCTGCTTTTGTAAATACTAGTTTTTCAGGTTATAACCACAATGTTTTAAGAGTGCTACATTGAGTTTTACCCTAAAATGTGATTTTTGACCCCAAAAAAAAAAGTCGTTTCCCAGCAAAAATTTTTGCGTAGGGGTACAGAATGCTTGGTTGACGGTTGTGTTTAGGGTTAATTTACACCCTGTATGTATTATACCGTCATCGGGTGAAACTGGTGCGGTTACTATTAAATAAGTCAAAGTTTTTTTTGGATTTGTCGATCGATTAGGGGGTACGAGAATCTAGCTGAGGCGATGCAGGCCTGTCTGATTGCTCCTAAGGATGAATTTCAGCAATGATACTAAACACAATCATCACATCAAACACAGCAATCAAGAGCCAGAGGTCTTAATTTCCGTTTTGATGCCACCTGACCTGACCTGTCAATGCCACCGTGGCCTTGCAATAGTGAGACAGATATCAATATTGCAAAGCTATTATGGCATTAACAGGTCTTCATGTGCTGATTGCATTTGGTTTCAATGGTGAAATTTGCTGCCTTCTGAAATGTATCCGAAATAAAAAATTAAAACCAATCAAGCCATGACAGAGACCCAGAGATGGGTGGCATAAAAGCATTGAAACCAGTTTACACGACAAAGAAGTACGATAATCCAGACAGATTTTCGTAATAGGCACATCATTTTTCAGTATCAAAAACTTCGCCACCAACTTTCGATGCTCTATGTGCCAAAGAACAAAGCCACCTCCCAACAAATACCTTTTACTTAACAATCCGCGATGCAGTACAGTTACTCCACTACTAAGTCAACGTTAGTCCCCAGACCAGGCGTATTTCTCACAGCATCCCAACCAGACACCTTCTCCCGGTTGCTCCCGCGCCCGGGTTTTATACGACACCCGCATTATTTTCGCTTATACGAAAACCTTTAAGTTCCACGCTGATCTTTGCGATGAAAAATGTATGTGTAATATCCGCTGGTGGGTTTATTTTTTATGATTTTCTTGTATAATAGAGTTTGTATTATGCGAAGATCAAGCGAAGTATGCCTAAAGCCCTGACGTGACACCCACGGGGATCAAGACATTTTATAACCAGAAAAAGCATGGGATTTCAAAATAAAAACGAAAATTTTATTCTAGAATTTATTCAGAGCCTCGGGACATAAAATAATATCCGTGGAAAAGTTGATTTCGTTTCAACTATGACTCCTACAAAATTTAGCTTATTTTCTTTAAAATTGTTAGAGTCATACGAGGAAAACGGCAGCTCGGGGCGTTTCGCGGTAAATCCATTCTGGGAGATACCATCCACAATTCTAAATAAAATATCAGCGGCGAGCACATCCCGCTGGCTCTGCATTTCTACAATATTAACCGGCGAGCCATGCATCAATGTAACGTAGCTGGGAAGCTACCCAGCTCCCGCATTACCTGCGAAACGCTCAACTTTCAAACAAAACACATTAAATTAAGCGAAATAACACCGTTTAATATTTTAAAACAAAAGTTCGCACATTATGCAGGGGGGCTATTACGGTGGTCGATTGTTGTCATTGTGTCGAGTGCCCGTTCTTTGTTCGAGAGCGCGTCGTAGGCGCGAATTGCAGAAATGTAAACACGAATGCACGCCTTTGAGAGGCCTTGGAGCGCCGAAGTGAACGGGCAAACAGCGCCGAACCTAAGTGCGTTGCTGAATTTGTAATACATGCAACATAATTATGCATAATGAAACCATATTCCGTGCAAAATAAAATTAAACTGTCTTCATGCATCACGTTAATTTTGTTTAAAATTACATTCAGCAATGCTCATGTAGTTCATGACGGGAATATTAATTTTGTAATTAATACTGAAGCACTGAAACTTCATTAAATTGTAATTTGTTAGGTAATATTATGCTTATACATTGTAATTTAAGATTAATTCATGTATGATCTTTAAGCCTCTCATCACTTAGTAATATATACTGTTATTATTAATTGTGACAACAACGTGTAACGCTCAACTCGATATCGTACATGCCCAGAATACTCCCCCACATTAAAAAGCTTATCAGCACAATTCACTTGCACACGTCTCAACAATATCGATTGCTACAACTGGGCCGACACATTTCTTACCCTGCATTTGGAAAGAATAACCTACCGCACTAGGGTAGTTTCGACCCCACGTTCGATAGTCCCTCTGGTTTCGGGGCCCGGAGGCCGGGGCCCGGGTGTAATGGTGCTTTGTGCGACGCGCAGGGCGCAGGGCCCCGCCCGATCGATACTGCTCACGTGCGAACCACGCGGCACAGGCAATTCTTTGTTCTGCCAACTTATCGGTAACACGACCCTTTATTAACTTCCGTGCGATACTTCGCTTTTTTCGCGTGACAATATAATAGTCTGCCAGTTTTTCGGGATGTTAACGTTTGAGCGTGGTTAATGTGGTACTACGTTCTTGTTAGATGTTATGTGGAAGTTTTGTAATGCATCTGTAATAGATTAGGTAACTTTGTGAAGAGTGATTGAATGGAGTAGCTTAGGAATATAATATCACGTCTGTAAGACCCTTCGGGGTTAGGCCAAATGGGCCTACCACACGCTCAAGTGTGCACCGTGTAATCGCGCAGGCAAGACTGGTGAAGCCTGTGCGTGTGGTAGGCCCGAAAGTGTGCCTTCTCGTATGCCCAGATTTCGCTAGTTATGTTAAAATACCATGCCTTATGGGGCGAGTTTATAAACTAGGCATACATTTTGCCACTATTGCTATTGAGAAATTCCTAGTGAATCTTTACGCGACGAAATCAAAGAGGACCTTATACCGGTACACTTTGTGACCACAAGATCAAGTCAATGAACGGCAAGACTTGAATGGAGTACTTTCTTAATTAATGTAACGGAAGGGATCTCTCTACATCTAACTCGCCGTCCGTCCGTCTTTTACGACGAAAACAGGCCGTGTCGACGGCGCGTTCGTGTTCCACGCGCGCCTCATAGAGATGTCAGCAACATGGGAGGGGCCCGAAAGGGCCGACGCCTGTCGGGGCCGCGGGTAGTCCTCTGGTTATCGCGGCCTCGACATAGAGGGCGAAGAAGGAACATGGGTGGTTTTTAGTCAGTAGAAGTCTGACACTCCCTTTCGCTCTGCCCAAGAGCAGGAGGGGTTATTCGATGATTTTACACCCACCAAAAAAAAAAAAAAAAAAAAGGGATCTCTCTACATCCAGTTCTATATGCGGTCGTAAGTTTGGGATAGAGTGGGTTTTGAAATAGAGGTGCGCCTTCAACATGTGAAATATCCCCGCATTTGTATGCGTGTCGCACTCGGCATTTCTCTAGCGAGTTAAGAGTACCTCCCTACCATTCCTATTGCAATGCTTCAGTGGTTCAAACATGATTGTAACTTTAAATAGAGACGATGAATGCCTTAATTTTTGCACTTGGGACATTTAATTCGCGACACTGAGATGCGCGTTGAATATTAAACAGTGCGCTTTGGAACCGCGTTAGTATCTATTTGTTGTTTTGTTGTTTTGATTCAGTAAAAGTTATTATTTATTTATATATCAGACTAGGTCACTCTTCACTGTGTTAGACACAATATGCGTATGTTTTCTACACTAATATTATATAGAGGAAAGATTTGTATTTTAGTGTGTGTGTGTGTATGTTTGTAACGAATAAACTCAAAAACAACTGCACCGATTTTACCATTAGAAAGCTACATTCACCCTGAGTAACATAGGTTTTATACTTTTTATCCCTGTATTCCCACGGGAAAGGAACTACGCGGGTGAAACCGCGTGACGTCCGCTAGTTACTTAATAAATTGAAGAGATGTTTGGAAAGGTTATCTGTTTTATACTGAAATCTTGACAATGAACGAAGAGAATGCGTAATATAACATAACATCACGCCTTTAATCTTCGAACGGTCGGGCAGAGGTGTATCCATTAATGCCCCGGTTATGTTGTGTAAGTGCCAAGTGATAATGATGTTATGAAATAAGTACTAGCTGTTGCCAGCGGCTTCACCCGCTACAACTCGAAAATTATCCCACGGGAAGATAAAATCGGGATAAAAACTATCATATGTCCAGGTGTTGTATATCCAGGTTCTAAACTATCTGTGTACCAAGTTGTATTTAAATTTTAAATCCGTTCAGTAGTTTTTGCGTGAAGAAGTAACAAACATATACAGTCACACACTCACAAACTTTCGCCTTTATAATATTAGTGTGACACAGTGATCCATATAAACGATATCTTGTTTTTGGAGCACTATGTACAAAGACACGTGTTTCAGTTGATCACGTTTCGTAAAACGTCACGTAAGTGATATGCAACAAGTTTAGTAACTACCTCCTCTACCTTTACCTAACTACCTTCGTGGTCGTGGGTTCGATTCCCACGGGAAGCATGCTTTGTAGTTGTTTCCAGTTTGGCTAGGCCATTGCAGGCTTGAATCACCTGATTTTCTGATAAAAAGATGATTCCGTGCTTAGGAAGGTACGTAATAAGCCGGTGGTCCCGGCCGCCAATAGCGGTCGGCAAACCATGTCAGAGGCCCTTTTTTTTGGCGGGTGGAAAATCAGACTTCTACTGACAAAAAACCACCCAAGTTCCATCTTAACCCTTTATGTCGAGGCCTCGGTATCTCTTGCGAACAACCTGCAGCCCCGACGGAGGTAGTACACTGCTGTTGTACCCTTCGGGAATCACAGGTGTACTGTTACATTGTGGGACCGACTAATACATTCTCAATAAATGACGTCACGGTTTGATCTATTGTTTCAAAATAATCTACATTAGCGAAGACTGTGTTAATGATAAGGTGTTCTTATCTTAATGGGACCATCCGCTCCTTGCTAGGATCGATGACGTCATAGCATTGGATTTTTAAGTAGGTAGGTAATTCGTAAGGTTTGCTAATAGGTTTTTTTTCCTGGTTCCAAATACGATTAACTGCCCCGTTGGTCTCGTGATCGAAACCGCGACTATTGTGCAAGAGGTCTTAGATTCGACTTCTTGGTTGGGCAGAGTGTTTTTGTGTTTTCCATCGGAAATTAACAGCTACAGAATCTGAGACGCGACAATGCATATTTATTTATTTATTTATTTACTATTTATGTACACACAGTAGACAGCACAGGAAAATAACATAAAATAATATGTGAGTAAAAGGTACTGCTTATTTCTCACGAAATTTCTGCCAGCAGACCTGCTAAAGGAGAAATGAAGAAGAAATGTAGACAATAGTGTGCGAGAAAAGGAAAAGAATAATGTGTATATGTATGTGTGTGTGTGTGTGTTGTATGTATGTGTATGTGTATATTCATTAATTAAGTTTTATCTTCTTGTGAAATGTAGGTATACTGTTGCAACGAGCAATAATATGTATACACTTGACCAACAGCTTGCGGAGCAGCGGTGGCCCAGTGGTGGCGGCCCCGACTTACGAACCAAACCCAGGCAGGCACATGACTTTGTGTAATTTATTACATCACCGCTGCTCTCAAAACGGTGAAGGAAAACATCGTGAGGAAACCGGCATGTATTAGAACCAAAAATTCGAAGACATGTGACATCTACCAATCCGCACTGGGCCCGCGTGGTGGATTAACCCAAAGGTTGACTGGTAGAGAATGCCTTGTGGCATTAAGTCCGCCTATGTACCACACTTGTACATAAAGTTTATATAAATAAATAAATTATAGCCCATTCCCTCTCAAAGAGAGGAGGCCTGTGCAGTGGGAACATTAATAGGCCGTTGATGATGATGATGACTTGTCCAACTTCAAACGCAAATTTCTGGTAAAATAACGATTGAATCTTTGAAAATATGAATTACTTTATGATGATATGGTTCCAAAATATTAATTTCGTTACGTGACATGAAAATGAAGTCATTATCATTACAGTAGGCGAAAATTGCTTCTAAAGTTGGCTAATTGTATACATATTGGAGCTGCTGACTGTACACCTCTGCCTAACTGTTCGGTGATTACAGGCTTGATGTTATATCCTATTGATCTAGGTAAAGTGATGTCATTGCACAGGTCTATTGCATGTTGCACTTATCTTAAACTTGACACGCCTTTTACTTTACAAAGACGAACTAAAAGAACGTGCGCTAATAAACGTAGCGAGAATACCATAGCGAGTTATGATGTCACTTTCTAATAAAACTCATTATTTGCTTCAGTTGTAAGACTGGGCAGTGACTCATCTAGGTAAATTGTTTGTACTAATTGCTTGTTTTTGACCTCAAAGGTTGGTAAAGAATTCAAAACGATTGAAATGCGTTGTAAAGTCGCTTAGGGGGCTAAATACATCGCATTTCCGATAAAATAGGGTTGAAACTCGAAAACCCTGGATTTTGAGCAAAACGAAAACAAAGTCACGGATCTAGTACAGTCTTTATTCTTTAAGTGTAAGAATGATGTGATACTAATGATATATATCTGTGATAATGATAAGGGGGCGTCCATAAATTACGTGAGGTGTTTAAGGGGGGGAGGGGGTCGAGTCAAATCTCATCTAATCTTACGTTGGAGAGAGGGGGGGTCTCGGCAAATATCACGCAATTTTTTTTCTGATTGAAACAAAAAAAAAAATATACTATTTTGGTCCATTTAATCCAGATTGTACATGCATAAGATTTAATCTTAAGCGTAATCGTAATACGATAAAGATCATTCACTAATTCGTTCAATAGAAAATAATTTCATTCATACTTCGACGTTATACATTTACTTACTGTCAAACCACCATATTTGTTTTATACCAAATAGCTCAATTCAATCTGAATTCACGGTACAGTGTAGCCCGTCCTTTGTTTTCGCGCCACTGTCAGCCGAACGCGCGACTCGATGAACGAGAGCGTACGAGCTGAGTGGCAGCGACACACGGACAGGTTCCAACCTGCTTTGTTTATCCTTGTAAATGTTTTACTCGACTCAGTGCATGCTCTTACTAATTTAAAATGAGTTATCAAGATTTTTATAACGCATACGTCAAACGATACGTCTATAAGACGAAGAAATCCTGCCAGGACGATGTAATAAAATTATGGAATACAGCGAAGCAAAAATTCCCGAAGAAAGAAGAGTTAATACATCACATTCAACATGAGATTGAAAAGCTTCTCAGGGAAGCCACTGAGAGAAAAGTTCGGTCTACTTTAGCATTTCTTCAAAAGGTAGGTTAAATATATTTTTTTAAGAAAATAATACTTTTTTTTATATAAAATTTAATGTTACAATTAAGGAATTCCTTTCGCTCCAGTTAAGTTACAACAACTGTAGTAGTCAATATTCAATAAATTAAAAGAAGGATCAGATGATTTTACTGAAAATCATATGGACATGTTGGTTCCAATAGTCTCTCTTGAGACCGTGCATGATTCTCCATGGACTGAATTAGAGTAGATACTCTTTTTTAATCTAAGTAGTTACGATTTAAGTATTCTATTGTTAAATTTTCTCAGCAACATTGATTACTAGTCATAACTAGTCGTAAATAAAAGCACGAAGCAAATTTGTTTTTTTCTTTTTACAATAACAATCCAACACGTTTACGTAAGAAACTCACATTTTGAAAAATCTCACGTGAGATTGGGAGATGGGGGAGGGGGTTGAATAAAATCTCACAACATCTCACCAGGGGGGGAGGGAGGGGCAGAAAATTAAAAAAAACACCTCACGTAATTTATGGACGCCCCCTAAGCTTCCAAAAAATGCTTTTTAAAGACAAAGACATAAGGGTCGGCTTTGTTATTCACAAAATTGAATGTGCCGAACCGAACACACACTCGCGTGAAAATATTGCTAGATTATATTATAATTCATTGAGTCGCAGCCATTGGACATTGAATTCAAATATTACAGCAGGTACTGAGAATAAATGTGTCAGGGCCCAATCCGCCCAATACCACGGATTCACTGGATACTGACATGAAACAGGCGCTCTCACAAACGATTGTGAAATCGATTTAATATAGAAGATTAAAAATATTCCACCTCGATGATTGAGCAATTTGCGACATATTTCACGTTGGTTAGGTACTCGTTGCTGTAAATTTTGTATTAGAGTATGAGCTACAAGCAAGGTTTTTTGGGGTGAGCAGGATTTCATCATCATCAGCCTATAATGATCCCACTGCAAGGACTCAGGCCTCCTCTCTAGGAGAGGGATAGGCTATAATCCACCACGCGGGCCTAGTGCGGATTGGTAGATGTCACATAACATCTATGGTTAATTTTTGGTTCTAAGATATGCCGGTGATGTTTTCCTTCACCGTTTTTATAGCAGTGGTGATTAAATAAATTACACAAAGTAATGCGTCTGCCTAACCCTCGACCAACTGTTCGCAAGTCGGGGTCGCAACAATGGGCCACCACCAGCAAGATTTAGGCTCGACTAAATCGATGTTTTCAGTATTGACATTTAGTTCTGTTGACTGATTTGTTGGTCTTTTTTTTAATGGCGGTAAATCATCATATTCCTGTAATATGATGATGGTTATTAGACTAAAAACCACCCATGTTCCGTCTTAGCCCTATATGTCAAGGCCGCGGTATCTCTTACAACATCCCGCAGCCCCGACGGGCGTTTTGTTGGTCTAGTGGCTGCCTCGTCACTGCCTTCTGAAGGCAGTGGCTGCCTAGGTTTAGCTTCCGAGTGGAACTCAATATTATTGGGTTTTATCCACCACGAATTTCTCAGTGGCAGCCTGATGGCAATAGAGTCGTGTCTTATTAAATGAGACTCAAGCCGAACAAACCAAACGTAAGTTACCAGGTACAAGCTCTGCCTAGGATGAGAAGTCAAAAAGGTAGGAAAAACCTAGATAGACAAACGATTTAGTTAGCAGTTTTGAAGTTTTCAGCTTTACCGACTTTCAAGGTTTCAGGTGTACTCTAAAAATAAATCTCTTTTCCGGAAATTTTCTCCTATGCCAATATTGAAGTTTCAAAACTCTGGCACTTGCAGAGGGGCAGTTACTTCACAGGATTCGCTAAAAAGTAAATTTTATCTTACGGCAATATTAAGTTTTAGATCTATATACATAGGTGAATGAATTGCTTGCCATGCTGAATACTCTACTGGCATCGACACCAGAATGTGATTTGTTTACTTCTAAGTGGGTTGATGTATGTCGTGTATGTTTGAGTTTCTGTGAGAGGATGAACGAAAGATGATTTTTCTTTGCTTGTTTTGTTTGATGATACACGAAAGGCAACTTTTCTCTTTTTTGTTTATTATTTGTTATTTTTTGTTCCTGTACAATATCTATTGTGGTTATAGCTACCTATAGTTTAATTTTTAATTTTAATTGTTTTTTTTTTTGTGTGTTTATAGCATCGGTTTAGGTACTCTGTAATGTTGCTATAATTAATATTAAATAAATTAAATTAAATAGGTGTATAGGTTACAGCTACTCACAAAAATCACTGCCCAGGAATAACTTTAAGAAGCGGGAGGTCAAAAATAACTCAATAGATCTTATAATCTACCTAGTACCTAGTATGTTATAAAGGGTGTAAAAGTACCCTTAACGTAAACGAAGGGTACTTGTTCTCCCGATCACTGCGATTTTTTTTTTGCTCTAGACCGTACCTGGGAACCCCCTAGTTACGGAGATATTGGGGGCAAAGTTCCAAATTTATCACAGCTGTTTTTGTAAATACTAGTTTTTCAGGTTATAACTTAAATTACCTCCATGACCCGTTTACTATCCAAAGCATTCACTACCACAATTTTTAGGACACATACGCTACATTGAGTTTTACTGTAAAAAAGAGATGTTTGACACCAAAAAAAAATTTTTTTACCAAGTGGTACTTAGTTTGATGTACAGAATGCTTGGTTGTCTGTTGTGTGATGGTTAAATTTACATCCTGTAAACATACTACCACTATATATTATAAAAAAGTCCTCCGCCGCCTCTGTCTGTCTGCTCGCGATAAACTCAAAAACTACTGCACCGGTTATCATGCTATTTTCACCTATGGGTAGAGTGGTTCTCGAGGAAGATTTTAGTATATAATTTGACCGACATCCACGCGGGCGAAGCCGCGGACATCAACCACTGTTTTACAAAAGCGAAACTGTATTATTGTCAATCACATAATTTGATATTTTATTTCTTTGAAATTATTTTTTTTCTAGATGTGTTTTTCTTTCTAGCCTGGCTTTAATTGGCGAGTCTAGATCAGCAAGATACTCTATTCTATTAGTATTTATGTCTAGACAAGATTATTTTTGGTATCAGTTACAGAAATACGAGACAATATTGGCTTCTAAGAAAAACTATAATGGTAGAGATTATTCTTTAAATAAATTGATTTTGTTGAAACGGGACTTGAAACATAACTGGCAAATTGCTAGTTTTTAAGTTTTGTTTTGCCGTGACCGCGGCATCACCTTGGGCCCTATCAGAATACCAGCGCTGTGACATTATTTTGTCAATGTTACAGCACCATGCTGAGATAGTGGCCTTTTGGCTTCGTACAGGACTAATTTTAATTTAAACTAAGTATGTCCTAATTTTAAGTGTTTCTCTTATGTTTTAAGCTTTTATTTTTATTATTGATGTCACCTATTTTTTTTGTCAATTGGTTCTGTCCTGTGTGAAATCAATAAATACTTTTTCTTTCTTTCTTTAGTTTTTTGCCCGCGTAACATAACATAACATCACGCCTGTAATCACCGAAGGCTTAGGCAGAGGTGTACCTAACAGTAGGTACATCCACATTACGCCAGTAATTTTTAAGTTCCATGTAATAGGGGTCGAGCCAATTGCCGTCAACCGGGCACATATCCGGGATCCATGGCAGCCATAGATACTGACTACTTCCTACGCTATTATAATAATTATATTTTCTTATACAACTCGATGATAGCTACAAACGATTATTACGAATAGTTTACCTAACGTAGAATGTAGATCAAAGTGGTTACGGTAATTTACGAGTTTATTTGTCTCTACGAACAACTCGTGTTTGTGTTCATTGCCGGCTTGTGTACCGAGCTAATATGTTTGCTTCCTGAAAATATTACTTCGAAACGAAATCATTGTTTGTTGTTTTATTTTATGAAAAGGTCTCTTATGAATATTTGATGAGAGTTTTTCTATGAAATTCGTGGGTGAAAAATAAAGATAAAATTCTTGCAGCTAAAATAAACATAAACGAGCTAGAAGAAACGGGAGGAAATGGAAACACTAAGAAGACTGTTCTAGGTACAACCAAAGCCTGCGGGACTGTTCGAAGTACCGCGGCACCGGATTACAAAGGGCTAAGAACATGAGAGAACCCACCCGGATTTTAGCCAGTACAAGTCTGAGACTTCCTTTGGGGGGGGGGGGGAATCATCAAATAACCCCTCCCGCTCTTGGGCAGAGCGAAAGGGAGTGTCAGACTTCTACTGACTAAAAACCACCCATGTTCCTTTTTAGCCCTATATGTCAGGTATTACAATATCCTGCAGCCCCGACAATATCCCGCAGCCCCGAAGTCTGACACTCCCTTCCGCGCCGCTCAGAGCGAGAAGGCTCTTTCTATGATTTACCATGCGCAAAACAAAAAGCTAGACTGGAAGCAGACCCCACTACATTTAGGAGGAGGCTATAGGTGAATAATGAGGCTAACAGCCCATTTAGCAGTGTCTCTAGAGTATTGTAAAACTGCTACGATATAGCTCCAGATGACTATTTCCGTACTATGACTCACAACCATAATTCAGCCCACTAAACTACACCATTGACGTTTACCTGTCGCATTTACAGCTTCTAAAGTACATAAAATAAAAACTGAACGAACCATCACGCTACGGCTAAAGGGAGCTCAGCAGTAAACACTTCACAAAACACGCGATTCGAATTAAAAGTTAAATATACGCTAGTAAAACTGTTAATGGTCGTATTAAATATGAACAGGCGTTGTGTGGTCGTTCTGTGGTGGTAGCGACCACGTACCACGTTAATGCACGTGGTAGGGAGTGCGTTTATCGCTGACCACATAATTTGTGCGTGCTGTTTAGCGGGTAAGTTGTCGGGTTTTGGATTTTGGGATGTGGGATTAGAGCTTGGTTGGTGTGCTTTAGTTTTAGTAGAACAGAAGTATCAGCTTCTTCTTGTTTTCGTGTGGTTGGTCTATAACCGGATGTCAGGTTTTATGCTGTTTTTAGAATGTATTATCTGCTATGACATGAAGTCTTAATATTATGGATAGCCTGTATTGTCTTAATATCGCGCAAAGGCTTTCGAGCGTAATTTCCATCGTTAGCAAGACCATCTTAAAAATTGTTCGTTTCGTTTCTAAAATAAAAGTATAAAAGTAGCCCAAGTTACTCCTTATTATCAGTTATATGCCTGTAAAAGTTCCGTAAAACCAGTCCCAAAGATTAGATTATATTGAGACTGACATAAAGTGTTTTTGTTGTATGTATCCTATACGATATGTACTTTTTTATGCATTCTGTAAAAATCTGTAATTCTGAAAATACAGACTTTTTTGGCTAGACGTATTGAATAGATGGACAAATCATAATCAGTGATAGGAATAGGTAGTGCCTATTAGCCTAAACTTCGAAGAACAGAGACAAGAAACGGAGACTTCCTTAGGCCTAAATTATTTCCGGCACATCTGTCTCGAAATTTCGAGACAACACTTAAATACATTTAAAAAAATGTGTTATTTGGAATAAGTAATTCGTCTATATTTATCTAAAGTTTGTCTATAAAATTCAGAAAATTTTATGGTTGTAACGACTGTGTATCTTATTATTTTATTATGATATATCTAGTCGCAAACTTTAGGTAAATATAGACGAATTACTTATTCCAAATAACATTTTTTTTAAATGTATTTATGTTGTCTCGAAATTTCGGGACAGATGTCTCGGAAAAAATTTAGTCCTAAGGAAGTCTCCGTTTCTTGTCTCTGTTCTTCGAAGTTTAGGCAAATAGGCACTACCTATTCCTATCACTGATCATAATAAAACTATCTATCTCTATTCACCCACTTTAAACAGCTAGCACAAAACCAAACAAATAGCAACAAAACCTGCAAGTCACTAGATTATTTAACAAACGACAATCACGATAACGTAGGCGGATCGATCAGTTATTCAGACTACCTACCGTTGCCATGGTAACCGACCGATGACAGCCAGTGCAGTCCTTTCACACTTATTTTACCGCTGAATCGCTGATATAGGCCATAAGTGAATGAAGATAAAGATCATTGTACACAGAAGTCAGAGGTACAATGACAATGAAAAGATAGTAATATACGCGCTCTATCCATCCATTGCTCTAGTATCAATCTATTATTGGTAGTGTATTTATAGAAGGTTTAATTATAGTTTTTTTTTGTTTAGGCTTGATCATTATGAGACGTAATGGGGTCAGTGGTTATAGGTGCTGATGCTGATTAAGAATCAAGATGGCGTCGGTTATGTTTTGACAGCTGTCAATGTCAACGTTGCGTAACGTTTATAAAGAATGTTTTAGAAAATTCACAAATAAATCTTTGATTTTAGTTAAATTAATTACCACAATTATTTAGGCTTTGCGTGATTACGACAGAGTGAGACATAGGAAATCTATTTCAAATTATATACCTAACAAAATAGTTTGGGGCAATAGGACCCCAGGACAAATCCAGTGGTATCATGAAGTTTGTAATAGAAATCTTAAACGTATCGACTTTCCGCCTGAATTTCAGACATGCGCTGATAAATATTGCAATAATCTAGAACATCAAAAAGCTATAGATATTATGTATTATAGTATTATAAAAACGCTGCATGAGGCAAGTATAGAGAGTTATGAAAGTTGTACTCATAGGAGATATCAAAGTAAAAAGGTGGTATCAGGCTGGAATAAGCATGTAAAAGAGGCTCATCAAGTGGCCAAAAATAATTTTAATATTTGGGTCTGGCATGGGAAGCCGTCGTCCGGACACATTTATGAAGCTATGTACCATAGTAGGAAAATATTTAAATCCAGGCTTAAGTGGTGTCAAGACCACGCTGAACAAATTAAAATGGACATTTTGGCATCTCATTGTAGTAATCATGACTTCAAAAAATTCTGGCAATGTACTAATAAATTAAATATAAAACAACATCGTGCTGAATGTATTCATTCTGAAAGAGATCCCAATAAAATTGCTGAGATGTTTAAGGCACATTTTCAAGTAAGCTCACCTATGTCTCCAGTATCGGAACAATGCAGCCTCCAGACTGATACTCCTAATACTACCACTGTACAAATAAGATCTGTAGATGTTAAGAGTGTTATTGACAGCATGACTCGTGGTAAATCCCCTGGACATGACAGCTTGAGTGTTGAACATCTCCGTCACGCGGGCTGTCACTTACCCAGGGTATTGGCCATGTTTTTCTCACTGTGTTTAAGTCATAAGTATCTTCCTCGGGACCTCATGAGAACAATAGTCATACCTATAGTTAAATGTAAAACTGCAGATATTTGTGATAAAAGTAATTATCGCCCTATCTCCCTGGCAACCATTTTAGCCAAAGTACTGGATAATCTGCTTAACAGGCATTTAAGAAACAACCTAAAATTGCATCACGCGCAATTTGGCTTCCAACCCGGCCTTTCTACTGAGAGTGCCATTCTCTGTATGAAGCACACGGTTAGGTATTACTTGGATCGCAGGACACCTGTTTACGCTTGCTTTTTGGATTTGTCCAAGGCCTTCGATCTGGTTTGTTATGAGGTCCTGTGGGAGAAACTTCGAAAACAAAATGTACCGACGGAACTAGTGGAGATATTTAAATTTTGGTATGACAATCAATTAAATGTTGTTAAATGGGCGGATTGCTTGTCTGGTGAGTATAGGCTGCAGTGCGGCGTGAGGCAGGGGGGATGTTCCTCACCCACTCTTTTTAATGTATATATGGACAGCCTGATTGGCGAGCTCAGCAGCATGCATGCAGGGTGTTATATTGATGGGGTCGCTGTCAATAATATAAGCTACGCCGATGACATGGTGCTGCTGAACCCATCAATAGGGGCCCTTCGCAACCTTCTGAGGGTGTGTGAGAGGTATGCTGAGAGACATGGTCTGGTGTACAATGCAACCAAGAGCGAGTGTATGTTTTTCGGCCGGGGTGATAAAACACCTCATGAAACTCCACCTATTTGCTTGAATGGGTCTCCTCTCAATAGAGTGAAAAAATTTAAGTACCTAGGGCATATCGTCACCGATGATCTGGGGGACAATGAGGACATTGAACGTGAACGCAGAGCGCTGGCTGTCCGGGGTAATATGTTGGTTCGCAGGTTTGCTCGTTGCTCAGCTAAGGTCAAGTTAGCATTATTCAAAGCCTATTGTCAATCTTTCTACACGAGCAGCCTGTGGGTCAACTATACTCAAAGGGCATACAGCGCTCTGCGGGTGCAATACAATAATGTCTTCAGAATGTTGTTGCGGTTGCCGCGGTTCTGCAGTGCTTCCGCGATGTTTGCTGAAGCGCGTACTGATGACTTTTATGCAATAAGACGCAAACGTGTGTCGTCACTATTACGCAGAGTACGTGGCAGCAGCAACGACATTCTGAAGATCATTTCTAATAAATATCAGTGTCCAATTCACTCGCTCTGGGTGAGCATCGTCGTTGGGACTGCAAAATAAATAAAGTGTGCTAATGTGTGTTTTAAATGTATTTGGAAATTAATTGTAATTATAAGTATGTGTTTTTGTGATTGAATTTTTGAAACCTTACTAACATAGTTTTTAAGTTCCAATTGTTACTAACCATTGTGGATCTCTGTAATCTGACATTGAAATTAAATTAAATTAAATTATAACATAACATCACGCCTGTAATTCCCGAAGGATTAGGCAGATGTGTATTGTGTACTGCACAGGTAGACCTCTACCTAACCCTTCGCGGGTACAGTCACGAGCAATAATATGTATACACTCGGCCAAGTTCACACGCGAATTTCTGGTGAAATAACAACTGCAACTTTGAAACATTACTTACTTTATTGATTATATGGGTTGAAAAGTATTGGTTTCGTTATCACAATACACTAATATTATAAATGCGAAAGTTTGTGAGTGTGTGAGTGTGTATGTTTATTACTTCTTCACGTCTAAACGGCTGGAGCGATATCAATAAAATTTGGTATGGAGTTAGCTGTCAACCTGGATTAACACATAGGATAGTTTTTATACCGATTTTATATTCCCGTGGGATAATTTTCGAGTTGTAGCGGGCGAAGCCGCTGGCAACAGCTAGACTAAAATGAAATCATTACAGTAGGCAAAAATTGCTTCTGAATTTTGCTAAGTGTATAAACATTGTTATTGTTTGTTACGTTTAAGTCCTATGAAATAGGGCCTTAGTCTATGGCCAGCAACTGTGCGCAAATCCAGACACCGTCACCACTACTGAAAAGAACCTGCAAAATTCCCACCCAGGACAAATGTTTGTGTGATGAGCACGATCATTTGTTCTGTGTCTGGGTGTAATTTATCTATAATATGTATGTATTTAGAAATATATAAGTACCTATGTTTATCAGTTGTCTAGTACCCATAACACAAGCTCTGCTTAGCTTGGGACTAGATGGCGTTGTGGAATATTATTATTATTATTAATTATTTTATACTTATATTTTGTTCTACAGTTTTTCTTTAAGGTTATTTCTTTATGTCAAAGACTTTTGCTACTAAGCTTAAAACCTAACAAACTAACGGAATATCAAAAGATTCGGCGTTACGAATACTCAATATTTTTATATATCCGTAAGACGGACGTGGCTAGAATAAATAACTTAATCCAACTTCCTTAAATGGTTATACGATTGTCAAAAATGTTTTTCACACCATCGTAATACCTCCACGTAGATGCGTAGGTCAATGAATTTAGGAGGTACCGGATTTTTTTTACTCGGCTTGTTTTTGACGCTGTCAATTAGTGTAAGAAATGAGGGGTGTGTCTACACAAAATATAAAGGCTGTTAAAAATACATTCATAGAGTTTCTTGCAGGTTTTGCTCCATAGAAATCTTTATTTTACTTGCTGGATTCAACTGACAATTCAAAATTGACTTGCTGGATTCAACTGACAATTTAAAATTCGCTGTAAATGGGTATACTGATATAATAAAGAGGTAAAGTTTGTTTGTTAGTTTGTATGTAGGAGCTTATCTCCGGAACTAATGATCCAATCACAAAAGAATATCAACGATAGAAAAATACATTATTCGTGGATGCTATAGGTTTTTTTTTTTGGCGGGTGCAAAATCACCAAATAACCCCTCCCGCTCTTGGGCAGAGCGAAAGGGAGTGTCAGACTTCTACTGACTAAAAACCACCCATGTTCCTTCTTAGCCCTATATGTCGAGGCCGCGATAACTAGTGTACAACCCGCGGCCCGGGCTTTAAATAATACTTATATCATGCATATTAGCCGAGCTATGTCAATTTTTGCGGGGAGGAAGTGATTGTTTTTAATAAATGCACCGAGTTTAAATGGAAAATGTATTCTATTCATATCAAACCCAAAAAAATGCAACAAAAACGAAATACAACAACTATGTACTGTCAGTCTCCACCAAACCCTTCCGCTGCACACAGATTAAAACAAAAGCTATCCGTCATCTGTAACGTCACGTCAACAAACATTACCTCGTCCAAGTTTAGTCGTTAGCTCTCGAGTCATTAGTCACCAGGATTACATCCGACGTTCACACGTCCCGTATTGATTGCACCGGTCATATTGACCGGCGGCGTTTACATTCGGAATTATTTCCTAATAACGCGCTCGGAGGGTTAACGATAAAGGATGGAATGGGTATTTTAATATGGGTTACCCTGCGAATTCCTGTTTGGGGAATACCGTAACGATTTCGTGGAGGTTCTGTGCGATCTTAAGGTAAAAAGGAATAGCTAATATTTGTCAGAATTTTAGTTTAAAAGGGATGATAATAAAATTCCTTTCGTGTTTTTCGTGTTCTGTTGACTGCCATGTTGGTCTAAGGGTCGGAAGCGCGCCTGTCGGGGCCGCGGGTAGTCCAACGGTTATCGCAGCCTCGACATAGAGGGCGAAGAAGGAACATGGGTGGTTTTTAGTCAGTAGAAGTCTGACACTCCCTTTCGCTCTGCCCAAGAGCGGGAGGGGTTATTCGATGATTTTACACCCACCAAAAAAAAAAAAAAAAAAAGGGTCGGAAGCGCGATTGCTGTGCAGGTACTCTAGGTTCGATTCCGGGTCGAGCAGTGTTATTTGGTTTTTCCATTCAAAATATGTAGGTGTGGTATTAGGTACACCTCTGCGTAACCGTTCGTGGATAACAGGCGTGATGTATGTAAATAGTGTATGTAAATACTTAAAAAAATCCTTTTCATATCTTTCTTTTTTGTAATCAATGATGATAAAACTTCCACACAAAGTCCACTTATAGAAACACGTACTCAATCACTCACGCACTTTTAAAGCCCCGATCTCTCATTAAGTTATTATCATAATATTACACTGTCGGACATAATATGTGGTACAACTAATAATATAAAAGTACAAAATTAACGAGTTTGAACACGCAACTGACGTCACACATCAAAAATCAACAACACCTGCATGTGTTATGTACTTTACTTAATACTTGATAAGAAAGTACAGAAAGTCAACTAGTCTCCTGTATTTTTTCTGTTCACTTTTCTGTGTGTTCCGTCTCTTCTCGACAATTAACGAGAGAGCCATCCAAGTGTTATGTTTCCGAATTTGTAAACAAATCATCTTTTACCAAGACCTTTCCCAAAGATTACTGCAACCGAATACCATAATTTAGTTAAAAATTTGGTAAACAAAACCTGTATGAAAAACTTAAGTTAACGCAAAACATCTTCGGAGAAAATTTCAAATTAATTCTTCTGTCTGATGAGACAAAACATTTAATAGAAGAGCAGATAGAAAGAAATATTAAATTTCAACATGTTTACGGGGTCCGTACAACACGTTTTTTTCTCCAATAGGGTATTTACCAAAAATATCTAATTAGTCCGCCAGATAGATTTTCAAAAAATAATGGACACATTTTTTTACGTAAACAAAAGATAACGACGATACAGTGCTTCGAAAAGTCGTGTCAAGTCGTATGACGTCACAAGGTTAGTACGTATAAACGTAACTCCCACAAAGTAACGTCAAAAACCCCCACTCGTAATCTTTGACACTTTTTATTTTTTCGATAAAACAAATAATATGTATCCAATATTATTCTTTTTAAATTAAATACCCTATTCTCGCCAGTCAGACGTCACGACATCATTAAACTCCTTCATCTTTCATTTCATTCCTCACCCAATCCATCCCTCTTCCGACCAAGAAGTATAAAGGGCAACTGGTAATTAGTGACCGATACTTCCTCTCCTAGAAAGGAGGCCTGAGTCCCTGCAGTAGGAACATCAGGTTGATGATGACAACAACATTTACAATACGACCAAACACACAACAAAATCGTGAAAAAAATCAACTGTTCGGTACATTTATGTCCGCCTAACTGGTCAAAATGTACTGCGTGTTTACCCTATCTAATAAAAAATAGAAAAGCACTCAGAGGAGTTTACAGCAGTTTTAATCAAAACAATACGAATGCTCTTCAGACCAAAGATTGCTGATCGAAGATGACTGCGCAACACTTAATCTCAGTTTAAGACGATTGTTCTGATAAGCTGCTAAAAGATATACGTTATCATTGTTATCAGCGGAGAAATTAACATATTATTTGCGTGCGTAATAAATTTTGAATAGAGTTTTTTTACTAATCATATCGCAAGAATTGTTACAAGATGAAGCCTTGCAGCATGGCAGTGTAATCTTAAGCACTCTAATTGCGCAATACATTTTTTACCGTATTGCAAACCGCAGGGTTTTAAACATATAGTTTTTTCATGATTTCTTATATTTCAAAAACTATTTGCAATTAAAATAACCGAATTCCAAAAAAATACAGAAAAACATTCTAAAATAACTTTATTTTTAGAATCCGGCGACTTTTTATTCCTTGTTTTTTTTTTCGTATATTCGCGTAAATTGGCGATAAGAGGTGTAACATTGAGTAAAGCAAGAGAGAGATCTTTGCTCATGAGTGGGACAGTTCAGGCTAACTAAAAAAATAATGTGACTCCAATACATTCTTCACTTTTCTATCCACGTTGCCACTGGCCCACTTGCCCTTCTGTTTTCGTCCATTTCATGGCATATTCCATGTGTTCTGTCATAATGATGTCACGCACGGGCTAATAAATCTTTAAATACACATTATTATGCTCTTTGGTTTGGAAAGTAACCAAAGTATTCAGGGTAAGAGGGAGAGAGAAGAAGCAATCAGCTGATAAAGACAGGGATAGATATAGTGTGTTCGTAAACAAAGTTGATGAGTACAAGACTTTCGTAAGTTGGTAACGATCTGAGATTTGGAAATGGAACACAAAATGTCCCTATTTTGAAGTTAGGAATAATTTACGAGATTTTCAGTGGGCATGGGTTTTATTTTATGCTCATGCAAGATACGATACGAAGAAATTATGGTTATATTCTAGGCAGTAAGTAAATCATCTGATGCATACTGCATACCGTCGCTGAGCCTGCAAAATCTGCTGTATTTTTTCTTTTAAATCGGTTTTTGATGCTATTTTATACTTATTACTTCTCAAGCCATGTGCGCCTGTAAAATCCTTTTTCTAATAACTCATTTGGTCAAGAAGATAACAAAATTAACCATGTAATTTAGGTCTAAAACGGACTTGAAAACCCCTCTTTGTGAGTAACACAGCGTATTTTTGTTTCGAAGCGATTTCAATAGCCCGCCCTTGGAATTGCGCTTCAGTGACATAGGTACGGAATTTACGACCCAAAAAAAAACCGCTTTGCGCCCAAATTAACTTGAAAAAATTCTAGCACCTGGAATATCGTAGTAAAGATCAAAAAATATATATTTCTGGATGTCTTAACATAAATTCAAATTTTCTGTATATGTACAAAGTTTTAAAATGTTATTAACAGTTACGGACAAAAACTTTTTTTGCTTCGCTTGCTTCGTGCTTTCGTGATTTTACAGGCACAACGATACATCATAGGTACGTAACATCACATCTGTAATGGGTTAGGTAGAGGTGTACCTGATAGGAGGGGAGACAATTGCCATTAATCGATCATATTGGTCGCAATATAGACTTCGTGACCGCTACTGAGATAGATATTCCTGATGGACAAACCTTATAACACTATGTAGAACCTGGGATCCAACCCTCGTGCTCAGCAGTCCCACTTGCGACCACTAGACAAACAAGGGAGTCATCATCCAATGAAGGAGAAAAAATGTGAAATAAGGAAGATACCTTTATCCTTAATGAGTACGCTGTCATTAGGTAAATGAACGCTAAAGTATTACTTATGTCAGAATATCCGTTCTAAGTTACACTTAGCAACCGCAATTCAAAATTAAAACAAAGACAAAAATAACCACAGACAGGGATGATCGGACAGAGGGTTTGCATCCATAAATTACATAAATACCCGGTGACCTTTGACCCCTGTGTCCCTACATAATGTAATATGGTTAGTCAGGCACAGACGTGAGATGTGATGCCTCTGGGAATTGCAGTATTCTGACTGATCAAACGTGAGATCAGTAAATGAGATGAGTTGCCAAAGGTCAAGTTCTTTCTACTTTTATTATGTATGTTCTTTGTTGAAGGTCGACTAGAAACACTGCACGGAAAACACACGAGGCAAGAAAGACAAACGAGACAGTCGTTCTTGTCAATCTTATATTAAAATACTAGCGGACGTCACGCGGTTTCACCCGCGTAGTTGCCGTTCCCGTGGGAATGCAGGGGTAAAAAGTAGCCTATGTTCCTCAGGGTGAATGTAACTTTCTAATGAGGAAAGAATTTTTGAAATTGGCGTAGTAGTTTTTGAGTTTATTTGTTACAAACATACAGACACACAAAAATACAAATATTTCCTCTTTATAATATTAGTGTAGATGTATCTATAGAAACTACCACAGAAGCAGGGTTACACTAAAGGCTGCGGCTTTTCGAAAGAGATTCCGCGGCCTCGACACAAAGGGCTGGGTGGTTTTTAGTCAGTAGCGGCCTTATTACAAAAGTGGTTAAACCTGGGTTTAACTTAGACTTGGTTTATCTCGCATGCCGTCACTTTCTTTTGAATATTATCGAAGTGAGACGGCATTCGAGATAAACCAAGTCTAAATTAAACCCAGGTTTAACCACTTTTGTAATAAGGCCGTAGAAGTCTGCTCCCGCTCTGCCTAGAGCGGGAGGAGTAGTTTGATGATATTTCAACAAAAAAAAAGTGTTACACTATAAAGGGTGTAAAAGTACCCTTAACCTAACGAAGTGCACTTGCTCTCCCCGTCACTGCGATCATTTTTTTGTTCTAGACCATACCTGGGAACCCCCTAGTTACGGAGATATTGGGGGTCAAAGTTCCAAATTTTGCACAGTTTTTTTTTGGAAATACAAGTTTTTCAGGTTATAACTTTACTTAAATTATCTACATGACCCTTTTACTATTCAAAGCATCCACTAGTACAATGTTTTAAGAGTGCTACATTGAGTTTTACAGTAAAATTAGATTTTTGACCCCAAAAAAGAAGTCGTTTCCCAGCAAATGTTTTTGCGTAGTTGTACTTAGTTTGATGTACAGAATGCTTGGTTGTCGTTTGTGTGAAGGGTTAATTTACACCCTGTATGTAATATAACATCTCTACGGAGTCTTATCGACGTTTTACGCAACAACTTAGTGTTTTTCGCTTGCGTCTTGCGTAAAACACAGTGCAATAGTTTTGAATTTCGAAACATAACCTAAACGAATAAATAATCATTTACAATTTTCCCTTGCAGCCAGACAAAGCGAGGACGCGGCGGGACGTCTTGGATGGCTTCCTCAACAATGAGCGAGAAGAAGCACACCATCGTGAGACATGGAAGGAATAGGAAGAGGCCTTTGGAATGGGACAATAAGCGTTAAATAAAACAAACCAGACGAAGCATAAACTCAAAACCGTAACTAGGTCGCAGTAAACTACTCCAGTGCATTACCATCATCAGTGTATCAACCTGGCATATTTACAAGATGTAACACTAACATACGACCCGACGATGTAACCCTTTACTGCCAGCCGTCTGACAACGATACACGATCTGACGAAGTATGCTCTACTATGCCAAATAAATTCACCGCGCGAAGGTCGCCGGTTATTTTAGTGAAAGCATTCCACGTTTAACTGTGTCTTCTAGAATTTTCTTTACTTTTTATATAATAATGATGTTTTCCCATCTGAGCACCGATTTTTAGAGCACCTAAAGCTTAGAGCACCAAAGCTATTCCCATCTGAGCACCAATCAATATTTTGACGTGGTGCTCTAATGGGAACAATAAAAATATTTACTTTTATTCCTATCTGAGCACCTACGATTTGGTAGCTAGTGTTGGGGTGTACAATGAAAGTAATCGATAATAATTTTAGTAAAGTTCCACAAACTACCAGGAGAATAGAAACATTAAGAGGTAGCTATTGGAATCTTAAAATCAAATCTATAATATGCCTTTCTAAGGACAGTAAAGTCTCACAAAGTACCAGGAGCCCAGAGCTTTGTGCCCAAGAGCGGGAGGGGTTATTTGATGATTTCCAACGCCCCAAAAAATATATAACAAGGGTTAGGAGATGTACCTATTAGTACACCCACATTTGGTCAGTTATTGTTTAAGTCCCGTGTAGTAGGGGGTGAGCCTTTTGCCATCAAACGGGTACAATTCTAGAATCCGTGGCTGGTACTGAAAACTTCCTGCTGGAAGAGCCCAAGCACACTTCGCCCGACCAGGGAATCCCCAGGATCCGCAGACCCGTTTGCCACCACAAAACTCGAAAATTGTCGCACAGGAAGATAAAATCGGGATAAAAACTATCCTTTGTGTTAATCCACGTTATAAACTATCCGTGTAGCAAATTTTATCCAATTCCGTTCAGTAGTTTTTGCGTGAAAAAGTAACAAACATACATACAGACTTACAAACTTTCATGTTTATAATATTAGTAGAATAGAAACAAAAAACTCGGTAGCAGTCAAGTCTTGATTTCTGTCCAGCAGGGCTATTGCGTATCTTTTAAATGACAGTGGCTATCATATTGTCTATGGATTAACTGTCAAATTGGTTATGGTTTAGTACAAAATGGAACCATTTGACAGTAATTGATAGGCACTATAGGTTAGCCACTGTCATTTGAAAGATACGCAATAGCCCTGCTGGTTGATGGTAATAGGCGCAATGCGGTGGATGCAGACGGTGGGCTGCCGTTTTGTATGGCGTTCTATGGTGAGGCCTTTGTCCAGCATTGGACGTCTTATGGCTGATGATGATGATGATAATGATGGCAATAGGCTCGCCCCCTATTACATGGGACTTTAACATAGCTGGCGAAATGTGGGTAGTATTAGGTACACCCGGAGATAACAGCACATACTGTTATGTTCCGAAGTGTGTTAAAAATCTTAAGTAGAAGTTGATTGAGCGTTTTGTTGTAAATAATATAAAACCTTTTGACTCATCGTCTACAATTTTGGGTGTTTCTTGTATTTGAATTGCGAAATAACTGTGTTTTTACTAGTATTTCCTTTTAAAAAAATGTGAATAACAAATAACGGTCTCAGGGCTCAAGAATTTGCGTCCGTCTTTACATATTAATTTTCAATTTAACATAAAGCCCACATTTAACAGTTAACTTGAACAATGAACTGTTTGCTTCTAGAAAACAGATGGTTTGAAAAATTCTTCCGAAAAGATCACCGGGGTGCGCCGTGCGAGTACGGCCTTTTGTTTTTGAGGATGGGAAATCATTAAATGACTACACTAGGGGGAGCGGTAGGGAGTGTCAGACTTCTACTAACTAAAAACCGCCTATGTTCCTTCTTAGCCCTGTGTGTCCGGGGCCGCGGTATCTCATTCGAACAACCAGCAGCCAACGCACGTGTATGCATGTGGAAAAATCAAAAGGAGCAGGTATATAAGGATCGTACAAATGGAAACACCTGGATAAGAGACACACAGAATCGAGAAGTGTGACAGAAAAAATGGTAAGCAGTGGATGATTCCGGGCAGATATGATGTTGTTTGGACCGTAGAAGGTCTTCAGCTGCTGCTCCCATAGGAAAAAGGCGTGAATTGTTCTATGTATTTAAGATCACTTTCAAATAACTCATCAAACTCAAGTGGCTTTAAAACTCCACCAGCTGTTTTTAAGAACTACAATGTCGTATATTTCGAATGTCATTCGGTTCACCTCGGTGTTGTGAAAGTCACGTGCGATTACACTGATAATGCGATTATCCAAATAAAGCAAATAGGTGAGGTGACGTCATCGGTGACGCGTCATTCACGATATGAGCTGAAGTGTGCTCTACTTAGCCTAAAAGTAGTTTAGTAGGTATATATCTTTTGATAATTTTAGACTAGCGAAATTTGAGTGTTTATAGGTGTGTACATTTCTGCTTTTGCTATCGAGGAATACAAGCTTGACGGTTTGTTGTAGAAACTGAAGTTAAACTTACAAAACACACGTCAGGAAAGTTGAAACATACCTGTAAACAAAAAAAAATAAACATTAGTTCGGTACTCAGAATCGACATCATTTTTAATTGAACACGCTCCATTACGCGCAAGTCACACGTAATATGCCGTAAGCAATAACAAGACGCTGCGGAGACTGACAAGTTACGTTACAAAACCGACCGAAACAAAAAACAAAAGTAGGGGACGAATACGTAAATATTAAACGGGACGAAGCTCGAAGGTACCGCCAACAAGTCAAGCTAAATGTCCCTGTTAATAGAAATAGAAGCCAACCCGAAGCCGATACCTTCTAACAAAGACGCCGCGCCGTTAGCTTTATAGGACGCTTATAAGCGTGTACGCATCTTTATGTAGGTGTGTGATACCAGGGCAACGACCTCGCGGCCCCGACACGCAATTCCGAATCTTCGGTCACTTGTTCCCAACAGATTAATGGCCACTATTCATATCAGATGGCTATTTGCTGTCCCCCGACTGAATACGGACGGTTTTCTCGCTGTTTGTATTAGAACTCGTTTTGATATTCGGTAGTTACGTACGAGTTTGTACGTGAACAAAAATAATCATTATTTTTAACACTTCAAAGGAACGAGGCGTTCTGGAATAATTTACGTAATTGTATCAAACAGCTAGAAGCACTAACGTAAAATATTAATACACTTATCTAGGGTGTTCGGCTTACGAAGTTCCACGGGTATTAGCCACTTACAATATGGATTACGTCGAGGTGGCTGGTGTTGTGATATACGCGGGCCTTTGTGCAAGTGGACCTTGAGTAAAATGAGAATTCGCTAAGTCCCGGCAAATTGAAAACGTTCCAGCTGAGCGGGAACGCAGCCCGTAAAACGGTACCGAGCTACCGAACGTCGGATCGCATTAACCAGGGCCCTTTGTCGACGTCGCTCGACGCGTATCGCCCTTTCACTACCGTTTACAGACATTGCTGTGCGCTCAGATAACGACGAACAAAGCGTTCCCGACTGGCGAATGCCAATTCGGAAAATGCTCAGTCACCCCTGTGAGTTACTGTCGATGTTTCTGTGCGGTGCCGCTGTGCCTCCTATCCCGCCGCGTCACCCACGTGTTCTCGACACCACGCATCCTACAGCGTGCACCGCTCAGCCACGCTTACCACTCACTACTTGAATTTCGATAATATTTCATTTGAATTTGGATTTGTCGAATAAGCCGCAACGGTCGGAGGTCGGCTTCAGTTATTTATTACGTCATTAGTGGTGTGTAGTTCGCACAATGCTTTATCAACGTATTGTTTTAATATGTTATGTGTGTAGAGCAGTTTTGTCTGCATAGCCAATGTTTATACGGAATGAATCCCATGGTAAAGGTGGTGTACGAATTTCAATGGTATTTAGTCTCCGTAACAAAATGTTGTGTCGAAAGATACGGAACGACTATCATCACGTAATGTTCAAAGGAAATGGAGCAATAAATGTCGTTGTCCTACTCCGAAGGTCACGTAAGCGTTTCAGAAGTTAGTTTTCATATATTTTTCTTCAAAACGTATTTTCTTACTTTTATTTGTTTGGCTCGCTAGTACTCGCAACGCTACCTCTTCTAAAACGAGTCGATATTGCACCTTTGTTATTCCAAGTTTCTATAACAACAGATTCTCTACACGTCTTTTCAATTTGACTCCCTGATTGTTTTCCCTGCATTTCGACTTCAAAATAAATTGGTAAGCTGTTTACATCTTAGTAGCAAAACAAGGTTCTAAAACGTTCGCCTCGGTTCTAAATTCAAGTTATAATTGAACGAGAGCGTCGCAAGCGTTCGCGGCATTCGGAAAATTCGCTGACAAGAAAAACTCGGACTAAATCAAGGCGCGTTTCACAGACACGGTAACTTAATTAGATTCCGTAGTCGGCCGCCATAAAGGGAGAGCCTCCGCCATCGCCCACGAGGCCAATAAAGACTACACTGCGTAGTAGTTTGTAGAAATCGTCTAAACGACGAACGAAGCGTATCGTTCGCGGACTTTCAGATTGGTTCAGATACGCGCGTAGGGCGTTGACCTCGGCGCGCGCGCATGTTCGCGCACAGCTCTCGGCACAAACATGGTTAAAAATAGCTGGTGACGTCACTTGTTTATCATCGTACGCAAGGTTACGCAGCGAGCGGCGACCACGAGCAAACCATGCCGCGCTGCGCCGGCGCCGATCACGGCCCAATTGTGATGTAAGGGCCGCTGGAGCTGCATCGCATCACCAACATTCTGCATACATGATTACGCCACGTAATTACATTGCGATTTCTAATTCAAACCACTACTGTAGTCCTGCGATTTTTTAAAAATCACAAGAAAATTTCAATGAAAACAATTTCAAATATTCTCGATATAATGTCTGAAATGTAACACAATACACCGATGCATTTTATTTTTTGTATGCACTGTGCATACAAAAACAAATTATCTAATCAGTACTGAATGTACTGATAAAACCTGGTGAAGATCCCTGAAGGTCTGAAGTTCAAACGATGACTGAATACTGTTCAGATTGAATGAAGGGTTAATTTTCTTTCAAGACTAATATGGTGTTCACTAGAATTACTTGTGGGCTTTTGGGGTTTAGATTAAAACCTCTCATTATATCAGTAAGCAGTGTGCAACTCGAAGGGTCCGTCTGCTTGCCTCAAGGGCTAGGTTAGGACTGCTCCTCTACAACGTTACCGTCGAGTCGCTATTTACGTTTATTTGTATACAATCAGATCTAGTCTTGAAAGAAAATTAACCCTTCATTCAATCTGAACAGTATTCAGTCATCGTTATAGTCAATAGTTATTTAAAACGCTTCTGTTTCTAGAATGAAGATTTTTTCTTATTATGACTAATAGAGAATCTTTATTTATTGGCTACAAGCTTTAAAATTGTTTTAAGTTGTGTAATGTTGAAGAATTAAAATAAGTGTTTCATTTTAATTCTTCAACATTACAAGTTATCTAGAAATGAAATTCAAGTAACGTAAAAATGGAGTTTTTGTTTCCCCAAAAAAAGCAAATTGGCTTATGAAATATTTAGACGTCAAAAATATTTAACCCGTATAATCAATTAATTAGAAGCCAGTTTCGAAAACAGAATCTAAAATTTCTAAAAAAAAACCGGAATTTACATATCTACCTACTAAGTCGAATTTTTCACACTCATCGCCCGAAGTTCGAACAAACATTTTTTTTCTCGGTACATCGAACCCTGGCCAGTGCGCGCTTATCCGAGATTTAGGAGGCGTTGTAATAATAAATGTAAACATCATAGTACACGTAGTGCCACGTTAATCGTTATGTAAACGAGTGGGCTATTTACTTGCGCACACACTGTTTCATGCGTGAATAATAAAATACTAAGGATTGTTGATATCGTTTTGATTTGTGTTAAACCTTACATTATTGTCACATTATCGTAACCTATATTTACATACCTGCGTCAAACTGCGTAAAAGAACACTATCAATTCTTAAAATACTTAACGAGAGCAACAGCAAAAACCGGCCAAGTGCGAGTCAGACTCGCCCATGAAGGGTTCCGTAGCAGCAAGTAACATAATGTTAACATAATTTTTATAATTGAGTTGATTGAATGAACGGTAAATTGCGATTTACGATTTATGACGTATTAAAAAAAAAATACTTACTAGATCTCGTTCAAACCAATTTTGGTTGGTAGTTTTTGTTGAGATCTACATTATATTTTTTTTTAGAATTGTCACTCTCTTACTTTAAAAGTTAGAGGGGGGGACACACACATTTTACCACTTTGGATGTGTCTATCTTTGAAACGATTGACTTTGAGAAAAAATGATTTTAAGAACCTCAATGTCATTTTTGAAGACCTATCCATAGATACCCCTCATGTGTAGGTTTGATGAAAAAAAGTTTTTTTAGTTTCAATTCCATGTATGGAGAATCTTATATTTTTTTATCTCTATATAAAAATCAAAAAGCGGTTCACAGAATACATCTACCTGCCAAATTTCAACTGTGTATCCTTATAGTCTCGGAATAAAATGGCTGTGACATATGGACGGACAGACGGACAGACTGACAGACAGACAGATATGACGAATCTATAAGGGTACCGTTTTTTGCCATTTGGCTACGAAACCCTAAAAACTAACAAGTTTAAGTAGAAAACATTAATTAATTAACATGTTTAGAAGCGTGAAAGCTTATCAAAACTAAAATCAAAATAGAAAGTCAGTCTTGCAACCAAACCGACTGATCGCGAACTAACACTTCATTGCTTCAGTATAAATTCATTTAAAATTGCGGATCGATCTTTCTCAGCGAGGGGATGTTTCGACTGGGGTAAATAACTTCACATGTTATATTTGACATAATTATGTTAGAGAAAATACGAGATTTTGACATCGATACAAGAGTCTATATCAAGAGTATGGTTACAAATAGTTATGGTATAATGGAAACTGCTAATGCGAATCGAATTTGACGTACGAGTTGAGAAAAGCTGGTTAAGACTAAACGCACGATCGTTTATTGGTACTGCCATCTGACTACTACCCTGGGCCTGCAGTCTCTACAAAGATAGCGATCGCTTTACGACAAAATTCGGTCGCAAAGCTATAACGATGCGGATTTAAGTTGGCTCACCTTAAATCCGCATCGTTATAGCTTTGCGACCGAATTTTGTCGTAAAGCGATCGCTATCTTTGTACAGACTGCAGGCCCTGGTGTAATATTTGTCAAGGTTACTTCTTTTGCGCTTACTTTTTTTAACTCAGAAATTCATGCTTTAACAGTGTTGACAGAGGTAAGCGTTCTTTCCGATAATATGATAAATTGATGATGTTATTGACATTGTTGTCATCCCGAGAATATCTACAAGCTCCACATTTTGCTTGCTGCTCTCTTTGCTTCTCACAAGCAAAGACAGGCTTATACCCAGCAGTGGAAGAAATTGCGTTGTAGATGATGATTATGGTGTTATCTTCGGTAGCGACGGTAGCTCGAGTTCTCTGACTCAAAAAACAAAGACATGGAATAAATAAAATATGCCTAAGTATATTGAAATGTAGCACATGTAGTATGTATGCAATGAACAAGACGATATACGAGTCCCAGTATCGAATTATGAGCACGAGTCGTTTATAGACTCGCAAAAAACTTAATTGGTGGTAACAATAGCTCATAGACGACGAGCTAGCGAACAATCACTTAAAACATGGCCGAACTTTGAACCGACACCAAAGTTTATTTAGGTAGAGCAGTTTTCTTGTTGCTACACTACTTTTTTGTAACGTAGGTATATTTTAATCATTTTTTTTGTTTTATTATATATATAGCGAGTCCAGTATTGCCTGGAAATTGTAGTAGAACACAGCCAGCTTGGTTTTTCACAAGTACCAGAAATATCTAAAACTGTAAAATTACTCGTTTTACAGTGTGCGTGTTAAGTTATTTATGAATATTTAAATACGGCACAGCACAGGTGTCAAATAATAAAATTAACATACTTATTTATCATCTTACGTTCAATAAATGTTTTCCAATTTCTACTTGTTGCGTCGCTGATAGCAAATTTTAATTCTTATCACATAACATCACACTTGGAACCCCGAGGGGTTAGGAAGAGATGTTACACCCCTAATACGCTTTCATTTCGCCAGTTACGAAAATGTCCAAGGATATTTATTTATTTAAATAACCTAATTCCGATTTATTTTCCCATCCTACCAAAAATCAATTCAAAAATCAACTGCTTTAATTATTCATCCAGTCCAACAATAAAGTCAGTCAGTCAGGCATTTAATTCACAAATCCACATCGAACTGACACAATGTCAGCCACACAAGATACATGACGCGTCATCGGTTACTACCTACTTGTATGGACTATATACCAATGCGATTGTTTGAACATACCTGCCCTTACCAGATGTCAGATTGTCTGTAGATAAGCTTGTCAGATACAGGCATACAAACGCCCGAGTTTAAAGAACATGACTGGGGAATTGATAAATAAACTAGTATATTCCTTGTCTAGCTTCGAACTGAAATATTCAAGGGAAAAAGTTCAGAACATTGTTAAATATTACATTTATTTTGCAAATAGGTTTTTACAAACACTTTTACAAGTCACTCTTACACGTACTGTTCTCATTTAATTTTATAAAAGGATGGGAGCCCAAACATATATTTGAATAAGCTAAAATGGAATATTGAAGAAGTCAAACATTATGATATAATTGATTAGGTTTTGGTGAGAACTTGAGTTTGTAGGTCGGAAATTATTTCACGATAAACATACCACGGTCATACAGTATAAAATGGTATCGCTTTGTATAGATTTTCCGTACAATGAGAAATCCGCATTAACTGGTTTTGTATAGGTTGACTAGTCGTCATGAACTTAAGTATTTTATTCCAGGCCATGATTAGACCTGTCGTACTGTATGGATCAGAGTGCTGGGCTTTGAAAAAGATGGATGAAAAACGATTGCATGTAGCGGAGTTGAGAATGTTGAGATGGATGTGCGGAATGACAAGAATGGATAAAGTAAGGAATGAGTATATTAGAGGACGTTTGAAAGTGGCGCAGTTTCTTGCCGGTTCTTCTCCTTAGGAATCGACCAATGCACCGAACCGTGCACCTTTTTGTCGACGTTTTATAAGTGCCCATGTAGGCCTATGTGAAATAAAAATATTTTGATTTTGATGTTCCCAAGTCATGATAATTAGTGCAAAATTTAAGCAACATTTCGTTGAGCCATTAAGTACTGAAAAAGGAACGAAGATACACGGGGTTATTTAGAAGACAAACTTAATACTTAGTCCCAATATTTAAATGCAAGTCAAAATATGGGAGCAGTTAAACATCGCAACTAATTAATTATATTCCTGTTATAAATAAATAGACGTGTGATTCATGCATTGCTTCGTTGACCCCTTCAAGGAATAGGGATGTCCGTACTACATCGCAATGGAAGGCTATCTTTCAACAAGTCCATGTAGAAAACGCACAGCTGTTATAGAGCCAGTCAGTAGGTGAGGGATTACTGAGATGAGGACTAGCAGTAGTATAGTGGAAGAAGCTCTGCTGCTTTAAGGAGTTGCAGCTGAGATCTACTCTGAAATCTAGGTGTCTTTTGTTCAATATTTACATGCTTTCAACTTATGACCTTTCTTTTTATGTGCCTGGTACCTAAAAACACTACAGGCGTATAATCATCATCATTCCAGCCGAAAGCCGTTTACTACTGGACCTAGAGCTTCCCCAAGTGTCACAATACATATAGACCGATCCCGTGCGTCTCGCATCCAGCGGATTACCGCAACCTTACAAACGTATGTTAAATGAGTGGCTGATAGAATTCACACGGTCGTTTATTAATTAATCACCAAGCAAATCATCAACAATACACTTCATTCATTGTTCACTTTGACGAATTTACTACCGTTACATATCAACAAACGAAAGTCTTCAATTCTTCAAACCGCCACGTTAAATATGTGACAACCCTAGGCCACGAATGATGTGACACTTAATAATGTATGTGCATATGCATTCATTACTCGCTTCCCGCAGTGCCGAGCAAAACATCGCGAGGGTCGCGGGTTCAAAGATCGCGTTATTATGTTACTACACTCAGATTCATGTTGCTGAGATTTTTCTATAGAGCCTAACCATCAGCATCATATGCCTAGCCTATTATGGGGTCAGTTTTCAATCTAACCGGAATTTACGAGGAGCGACTGCCTATTTGACCTCCAAAGCCTGTTACTGGGTCATACGATACCTGTTATCAGAAAAGCGCCGCAGTAATGAAGCTCGAAGGGTCTTGGAGAAACAATTCAAATCCTTAGATCCCGAATCAGAATCAATTCGTCATCATCATCATCAGTTTATAATGTTCCCACTGCAGGAACTCAGGCCTCGTCTCTATGAGAGGGAGGGGCTATAATCCACCACGAGGGCCCATGCCGGTTTCCTCACGATGTTTGCCTTCATCGTTTTGAGAGCAGAATTAATTGCGCAAAATAAATCATAAAAAAACAATGGAGCAGTAAGAAAAGCCAAAATGTCTACTCCGAGACTTCACCTTGGAAAATAGCGATGGTGGCTTTTTTCAGCATCAGTAAACGAGGGAGGTAAGGTACTCAAGACTATAGCCATGTGAGAAGGATCGCCTCTTAAAGGTGTCCCGTGCAAGTAACCTGTTCCACTCTATGCAGCCTTTCTTGTCCGTCGTGATTGATAGCCGAGTCACGGCTTGTTTTTCCTTTAGTTTACTGCGTAAGGATTCCTCGCAGCCTTCACTATAATGATCTACGAACATTTGCAATTCTGTCTTGACGTTATACTAATACATTAATAAAATCTTAACTTAAAGATTTTGAACGTAAAATTTTCAGACTTGATTTTGTTTCTGAATATCAGTATTTTACACAGAGATATGTCCATCCTCCTAAAGATTAGGAGGATGGCTATCGCTCTATGTTTTAGGACCTAAACCCAGTCACTGGTTATCACGACAAAACTAATCATTGTCAAACTTTTTGCACCTTCATTTATCATTATCTTTTATTTATATAATTTAATTTCAACCTTGCTTTTTAAGAACCTTTTCTACCACAAAATCCCTTTCCAATCACGATTCCTGGTAGCAAACTCTAGCACTAAATTTCGATCGTGATAGGCCACCGTCGACAGTAACAAGGCAAACACGACAACCTGTCACCTAGATTTTTTACGAGACATTATTAATCGAATAAAAAAATAACTGGCGACTGATAATGACATACTGTGATACTAAACTGAGCAACAAAATAGGTTAAAAAAAAAATTAAAGATAGGATAGAACTATGGCTGAGCATGTGCGAGTTGATATGGTTGCAAAAACTTAGCTAGGTTGCCCCGATGAAATGCGTAAGGTTAAGTGAGAAGGTTGAGGGGATCCGCTGGATGCGGGACCCTATATCAAGCATAAATGGGGGAGGCCTATGTCCAGCAATGGATGTCTTTCGGCTACAATGTTGAAATGAGAACTGAAAGCAAACGCGCTTCATCCAAGTTCAATGCGTCTTTGTATTTTCTATAATGAGTATTTTTGATATCACATATATTTGAATTGACATTCTCTTGCTAAGTACCATTCATTTTTTACGAGTCATCGAATTGCAGAGAGTTGCAAAGACTAGCAAAGTCGTGCAGATGACGTAATACATTTGTAGGTCATCCATCAAGGTCTATTGATTGCCTGCCGCACAGATATTGTGCACAGGTGCATTTGTAACGTTATACTTACTGACGAGATTATGTTTACGATTTAACTTTGTTTTTGTTGGTTACCTAATTTGTACTTGTGTTATGCGCCTGCTCAGGCTCCCTGATCTCTCACACTTGCCTGTGTCACAGTAATTGGGATCATTAGAGACTGATTTAATACTTCTTCTGTGTTTAGAACCTACCGTAAAAGTTTCACCTTGATTTTCACGGACTATGTGGCAAGATATATTGTAACAATAAAACAAATTCTGTCTGTCTGTTCGCGATAAACTCAAAAACTACTGCACCGATTTTCATGCTGTTTTTGCCAATGGATAAAGTAGTTCTCGAGGATTTTAGTTTATCATTTGTCACAAAGTAATGCGCCTGCCTGGGTTTGAACCCGCGACATACTGTTTGTAAGTCGTGGCCGTAGCCACTGGGCCACCACTGCTCTCAGCTCTCTTTTCTGGTATGCATTCAGTTAATTAGTGGATAAAAAATTATGAGTGTGATAAAAAAATTATATAGATATGCGTTTAAAAATAGCCCATTACTTTTGTTCGCGATAACCGATATCCACCACGGTGGCGACGCCGCGGGCATCGGCTAGTACAAAAGTAAACTCACTCGCTTTTCTCATGTAGGACAGTTCAAGTAGACAGTCTCAAGTAGACAGACGATCTTGTTTTAATTTATTAAAACAAGATCGAATTAGTACAGCATAGTTCTTGTTAATTTTCATCGATTTCCATTACCATAATAATTTAATAATTGGGCATCAACTCACTCCACTATCTTGACCAATTTCCACTGTCAGATCCACGCCCCACGTACTTGACAATACTATTAACTCAGCTGATAGATCTGCTAAGTAATTCACTTTGATTGATCACTACTGTCCACAAACAAACCAATATAACGTACTTTATAAACAGCTGATCACCCCCAAACATGCAGAAAATATAGCTCTCAAATGTAGAAGAACATTATGTGTAGGTCACACTCATTGATAACTGGCAATACAGTCAGTAACAGCTGTTCAATGTTTATACGAATCCTACGCTATATTACTCATAGCCCTACTCCGTAGAACTCCCGAAACTAGGGTAAAACAAAAAACGTGAACATCCATAAATTACCAGGCCAATGATTATGTAACAACATTTTCATAACAGAAATGTGACAGTATCACACTGACACGTTTTCATTTCAGCTTTCCGCCAACTATTATAAAAAACATCTAATCCCATTTAAATTTACAGCCGGAGGACTAAAATGTGTAAGAACAAAGAGATTTTGTAAGCCAGTAACAATGATGAATGGCATCCTGCAAATAATTGTCCTTCGGGGCTAAGGGCGGGGCGCGAGGGGTGTGAGGAAGCCCGGGACGGGGGGAGGTCGGTGGGCGCGGCAGGGCCGTGACGTCACGACGAGCCCTGCGGTCGTCGACCCGCGTGCAAAACAGCTGAGCTGACAGACCACGAGATGCAAGTTACGTCCGCGCCCGCCGCGCGTCGCCGCGTAACGGCATTACTAATTAAGGTTTTAGCGCCACTGACCGACTTTTTATTGTAAACAGGTTGTACTTAAGCCAGTGGAAGGGTTCGCTACGATTCGTAGTGCACGGGTTATGAAGATAACCAGTATTTTGCGGCGTTTGTGTAAGTAAACTGTACTAGTGTATTTACTTTAGAACACGCGAACAGATAACCACTATCTTCTACTATTGTTGGTGAAACAGGTTATCGGCTTATGTAACGAGTCACTGACCTACAAGCCATCAAAATAAAGAGTTATCACGCCTTTAGCGCGTTTGGGGTCCCCCAATCCTTTAGAGGGGGTCTCAATTTTTCGAACATCACTCAAGAACCGCACTTGACGGTACAAACGGCTAATTTAAATTTGAAGCGTGCCCCTCTGGTTTGCTTAGAGTCTCCAAGTTTCTAGGTCGAGGTCTTTAAGATATGGTAATGAAGACTGGGTTCCAGCCGTACCCGCACACTTCAAACATTGTCGGACGAGTTTTAGTTGGAATGAAGCTCTATTTTGGTATGTTTATCATTAATTATGATACAGGAATTTGCGTTTCTCAGCCAGTGGCGAATGGAAACGTTATAACTATTAAAGGCGTATTATTTGAAGCTATCAAATTAGGTTCACTGCTTCGTTGGTGTAGTGGTCGTAAGCGCGACTGTTGAGCATCAGTTTCTGCGTCCGACTGCCAGGTCGGGCAAAGTGTTATTCAGTTCTACTATCAGGAATTTCTCTGCTCGCCTCTATTACTTTCGGAAATAAAATCGGGATGATTACTGACTTATCGAAAAATATTGGATACGTATTTTTTGTTTTATCAAATCAACAAAAATTGACGAAGTTAAAACGCGTCAAATATTTGAGTGGAGGGTTGTGACGTCACTGACCGCTAAAGAATGTCATACTAATGTCTCAGAAAATGACGTCACACAAGTTTTCAAAGCACTGTATCGTCTTCATTGTTTGTTTACGTGAAAAAAAGAAAAAATACGTGTCTAATATTTTTAGGAAATCTATCTGACGGACTAATTACTTTTTTTTTATAAATACCCTATTGCTGGCGAAATGTGGTTGTACTATTAGTTACACCTCTAGCCTAATGCTTCGGGGTTTACAGGCGTGTTATTAAATAAGGTCTGGGAATGATTTCAGACCTCGAATGAAAATCATTCGCCGTGCATAAGTAGATAAAGTAAAAAATCCCCGATCCAGCCGAACTAACATGCGTACCGTTGAGGCGCTTCCCCGGATGACCCGATGACCTGAATCAGACCCGCTTACGTACTTTGCCTGAAGATGCTAAAGAAAAGTAAGTTATGGAATGATAATGCAATTATTTCTGACCATCATTATAATGAAAGGTTAGGTTAGGTTAGGTTAGATTCTAGTCTTGTGACGATAATTATATTTGTTCATTTGGAAGACATGGAATCAAGGAAACATGTCACAAATCCATTATGATTATGATTATGATAGACCTCAATTCTGGGTTCAGCTCACAGCTCACAAATCAAGCTACTATAATCTATCAAATTTCTTCACTAGATTTTTAACTTTATCGTTACAGCAATATGTTCAAAGTTTAATGGGAAAGTTTGAAAGTTATAAGTACCTTGATTTGCTGGCGCTCTGGTAGTCTTTACATGCTATTATATTACAATCAATTTAATGAAATTTTGTGTGCTAAAATAAAGAATAAAGCGCGGTTACATTAGAGCGGTCATCGGTGAAGGAAAACATCGTGAGGAAACCGGCATATCCTAGAACTAAAAATTCTAAGACTTCCATTCCCTCTCAAAGAAAGGAGGTCTGTGTCCCAGCAGTGGGAACATTGGCTGATGATGATGACTTTAGAGCATGTATTAGGTATTTTAATAATAGAAAATAACTTTTGTTATCTAGACGATCCCCATCAGCCGATGAATCGACTTAATTAATTGTAGAATTTTCTTCAAACAATTCGATAAGCTCAGAAAAGCCCATATTAAACTATCGACTCCCGAAGACCGTTATACACTGACTTATGGAATTATGCAGAGCTCCATAATGTTACAATTTAGCAAACCAGATTTCGCTGGAGGAAAGAATGAGGATATTTTGCATTGGAAATTCACAAACGTTTTTTATTTGGACTAGATAATTCTCAAGGGATAAAATATTACTTATTTCTCTTTGTTATTCTAACGATTTTGGGAAAACACAACTTGCGAAGCTTAGTTCAGAGACTTTTGAGACCTTTTTCATTCGTTAAATCTACACTAATATAATAAAGAGGAAAGATTTGTTTGTTTGTTTGTAACGAATAGGCTCCGGAAAAACAGGACCGATTTGAAAAATTATTTCACCTTTGGGAAGCTACACTATCCCCGGGTGACATAGGCTACTTTTTATCCCTGTATTCTCACGGAAACGGGAACTACACGGGTGAAACCGCGTGACGTCCGCTAGTGTTTTATAAAATAGACAGTAGTGAAGCCAAGTACGGCAACACATTTTAAAAAAGCTTTGATGAATAATTTATCAAATGTAACACTTTAATTCATGGGCATAATAAAGTCAATTAATATAATAAGCCATTGTTCGGTGATACGTTCCACAAAGTAAGCGGCTAACAACAATTGTAAATTGTGACATTATCGCCATCAAAAAATACAGTACGGCTCTTTGTTTCCCATAATCTATTCCAGTTGCACTCAACATGGGGCCCAGAGTTTCAAAACGAACTCAGAAAGGTGTGACTTTAACTTTTACTCATTAATCATCATTAACTAACAGGCTAATAGTAACATGTAATTTGGTGCCACTTACAGTTATAACAGCCCATTATGTTTTAGAAGGCTGTTTTATACGAAATTAGATCAACACAAATTGTTACATTGTTAAAATTAAACTTAGAATAATTGTTAGTGGGATTGTGAGAGGCAATAATAAAAGCCTTGAGATAGCTAATGTAGAAAAAGATAATGATGAACTTACGATGAAATGATCAGAGAAAGATTAAAATCATTTTGAAGATGTAGCTAATGTGTACAAGCTTAACCCCGGCGAAACAATTCAACCGTCTTGGATTCCGCAAAGAAATGAATAAAAAAGGAACAGGGAAGTAGGATAAATATAATTTCCACCTCCCACTATATCAAGTATCAACAAATATAAGTAAACCGAAGAAAAGGTTGAGCACCATTGATCCACACACCATAGGCTCCAAAGCTCGAACAGTAGTATTGTTTGTGCACCTAATATAGGCCAGACAGGATTACAATATAAGCGTCTGTTTGCCCAAGTACTTAAGGGAGTTTAATAACGTCGTCGTGTGCCCATTTAACACCATTGTTTGCCATAATATTAAGGTCCTCGGCCTCCTCTAAATGGGGATTGGGGATTTTTTCGTCTGCCCCATGAAATTTTATGCGTCTGTTTGTTTTTGTCCGAGTGAGAGAATATTGTTTTGAGAGGACTCTGCCTTGGGGTTAGGGGTCGTTTGGATTTTAAATATCGACTATGTGTGAGGGTGTTGTTAATATTTATAATAGGAGCTATTCGTCAGATCGCCTAATTTTGTTTCACCAAGTCTTTATCTTATCCGCGCTAGTCGAATAACATTGAACAATTCACTGTAGCACGTTGTGTAAAATGTGTGTGATTCAGATATTCTATTTACAGGACAGATTAAATTGTGAGCACAGTAACTGACCGTGATCATCGTCAAGTTTTCAAAGTACATGCCTTGAGTAATGTTCTGTTAGCAGAAAACGTGTATGGTAGTAATGGACTGACACAAAAATAATAGTATCATCAACCTAGAATCGAATTGTAAGTAACGAGATAATGTGAGCGAAGTGTTACTTGTAGCAATTGAAGTAATATCGGCAATTTGAAAACTAGAAACTAGCACAACGTAAATAGACTATAATGATATTTCAAAAGCGATTCCTAGAACGTTCTAATGTGCAGCGTATAAATTCTTACCCAACTGTATCATTTTTTTTATATTTTATATCGAGAAAAAGGCTGTCGTTTTGAATTTGTGTGGATGATTAATAGAGAAGAGGAAGATCAAATAAACGGTGGATATATTGTCAGAAAGAGGATTTGCACTGTGGAAAAAGGATGACTAGAGTGATAACGGTTTATCGAGAAGTATTCAAGAAGACGGGTCAGACCAAATAAGTAAGAACTTAGAATGATGAGATAGAATTATTTAAGATATCAGGTAAACAAGGCTTAGCCTAAAATTTGTAAAAGTCGCGAAACTTATATTAACAGCAGCAGTTTTAGAACTAATATAAAGCTTATTTTGAAAGCCGGTCTTGCGAACAGGCTTGGGTTAGAAACTTAATTAACTTTCGCACGTGGACCTCCTTTGCGGAACATGGTACCAATTCCGGAAACTATTTATGTTGGGAAAATACGCAAATAAATGCGAAAATACACGGTTATTTCGAAGAAATTGTGCTGAAAGGAATATACTCCGTCTTTACTCTTTAGCAAATCACTTTGATTCAGTTCGTTTTTCCTCACGGGAGGTAGATTCGCGGAATATTTTATCTATATAAGGATGGATTTAGGCTACTGCCTGATAACAGGTGATTATGAGATTATTTTAGTAGTCTTAGTTCTGTGAGGCGGGCTTGTCCCATGTAAAAAAAAAAAAAAAAAATGCTTAGTTCTGTCATCAATATTTTAAGTTAAACATTTATACAAGCATGGTTGTTCTCCTAAGCAAGGAACTATTAAGAGCACTGGATGTTAGTGATAGTCTTAGAGGCCTTTCATTTATTAGACATCTCAAGCCAGTAACAGTTTTCATTTTGCTATCTTAATACTTTTGGTGCACTAGTTAATAATTAAAACTACAACTAATTAAAAACATTAGACAGAGATTAATCGAAAGACGGAATCCCGAGGCCTTTGCCCTGCGTGGAAACATCAGGTTCAACAGAATTTTTAAAAATGATCACCTCGAAATGGTCAATTTTGATAAATGTAATGAGGCTTATTAATATGTCATCTAATTATTGGTTTTACTTTCATGTGTGAATTAAATCATACCAGTGCATGCCTTATTACTAATAATGGTTGACTTGACTAACACCATAACACAAAGTGTGTCAAAAGCAAAGATATGATATCTCTTCATCAGCATATTATTATAAACAAACAACCAACGTGTTCATATCATGGTTGTAAGTCAATTTGCACATTTATGAGGAGTAAATCGTGCAATATATCAATGTTTAAAGATCTCAAGTAAAACAGATGCAATTTACAAGTAATTTATTTTTTACGCTGGTAACATTTTATGTATTGACTCGGACGTGAAGATATGAGATATGATTTACGAGAAATGATTACCTACTATATTTATGATTGCGTCTTATTTTGACTTTTAATAATTAATTTGGAGAAACTTGCGAATTTCTTCAAAACTTGGAGAATGAAAGTAGAAAATCATAGAATTAATATTTAAAGGTTTTTAGTTTTTCGTTTTCAAAGGAAGGTAAAATTCTCAACAATATAACACCAAAGAAATTTTGATATGAAACGGAAGTGGAGCATTTTAACTGAAATTACAGTAATTAACTTTGATAGCAAACACATTTCACTGTTTAGGTTTTTTTGTAATAGCTTACACGCGCCGTCGAAATAATGTTCTTCATAACAGCATATTTTTCATTCGAATAAAACATTCACAAAACAATTTGTTCATTCCAAACCGCTGAACGTGAACGAAAATGTAATTCGTGCTATATTCAGGCGAAGTACAGAAGTATTATTCAAGTGTCAATCATCGGCTTCTCTGATTGGCACGCACGATTTTGGAACTCGTCGGAGGCGCCACGTGCTCAACCACCCAGTTTTTGTGCAAAACAAAAACAAGGTAACCGGGCCACTGACCGATCTCATAACACCCACGCTTTATGTACATCACTATGCTATCAGTTATGTGAGTGCTTCTTTAGTTACCATGTAAAGAGTCAAATAGGTATACTTATCATCCTGTAGCAATATTTAATCAACACTTCAAATGTCAAATAAAACGTATTTTAACTCTATCAAATGTGTCAATCTGACATTTAAAACCAACACTATCTAATAAACTCGATTCAAATTACCTTACGGTAAAGTCACGCTTATTGGAAAGTATGTAAGTAAATACTCGTATATTCGAATATTAAAATACCTTTTTATGGGGAAAAGCTTATGTGGTGTACTTATACTTAATAAAAATTGTGAACAAAGCCGGATATTGACAAGCAATTTCGAACCATTTTCCGTCCCTTTTACACAGAATGCAAAAATGTCTAAATTAACAACACGTATTTCGAGCTGCGAGTCAAAAAGAAAATCGTTGTACCTTATTTTTCCCGGTGAAAATTGGTTATTACGCTCAAAAGTAGGCCAAGTGGCAACATTGAAACGACATCCAGGGCACTAGTGCGGGGATTTTAAATATTCCAGCTCAAACCTTGCGTATATGATAAGGAAAATTAAATGTAGCATAGCTGATGCATTGCAGAATTCTAGGGGAACCGGAATAATTTAGATTCCAAAGCTTATTATTAATTTAGTGAACAGTTGCGGCAGCAGAGCAATACAAACAAAGGAGAGTCAACTTTGAATGCACAACAATTTACTGGCAAACATTTCGCGTTAAACTCGACGGGATTGCTTTGAAATTGTTCGGTCATATAATATCTTGTTGCAAATGTTGCAGCAGTTTTTTTCGCGTCCGATGCATCCGTGGGGTGTGCCCCACATTCGCAAAACGGAACCGGCAACGGAAGAAAGGGTGCGGTTGAAGCAACCACGCACCGGAAACCGGAGCGTGGGACTCCCTTACTGAGAATCTGGCGAGGGTTGCCGATAGCAAAAAAACAGTAGATGGGAGAATTATTTTCGCAGTGCCGTTATTTCGGCCTCGAACGACGCTCATCCCTAGTTTCGTTATAGAGTTATGCAGTCTGTATAGAGCGGCGGCGCTTCGGAAGCTGAATTCAATGTCAGGGCCAGGGCTGGGAATATAATGGACCTACAGACTTGCTACGGCGGTTATGTGAGTGAGTATGGCGCTGAATTCTCACAAGCTTTTTGGTGAATAGGTTGGTATTCGACGCATCATAATTATGTATAAGAAATAGCCTATTATGCCTTAAAGTTTTGCTATGTTGCTTATGATGTTGCTGTTTACGTAGAAGTACGAGTAAGTTTAAATTGATGTTTTCGAAGGACCATATTGATTGTCTTTAATTAGTTATACCTATTCTTCTATTGAGTATAATACTTTCCAGATGCTTTATACGAAATGCTAACATAAGGTTTTTAGTCAATTTTAGATGGTCTACAAAAACCGTCCTCAACAAATACAATTTTTTTTCATTCAAGATCAGCAAGAAGATTCGGACCGTTAAACCTGTCAAATTCATACATCTTCTGCACGTTCAATACCAAATCTTCTCTTCAGACTAAAGTTTCCTCCGACACTAACCTTCGTCAAAACCGAAGCTCCTACACTACAATAGGTGGTCCTCAATACCTTCGCACGATAATACGTGCCAGTACGAACTCCCAAACTATCGAAACTCCGGGATAGGAACGACGTATGTCTGGAGCAGCCACCCTAATCAAATAGACCCGGTTAGTTATTACGTTAAACACTCATACTCCGTTCACAACCTGGAGAGATGCGACTTGAGTCGAGCTACACGCGCGTGTAGCTCGACTCAAGTCGCATCGAGTCGCATCACGACGCGTGACAAGTGTGTCACGCGTCGTGGTGAGTTAAATCATGCTAAAAGAGTTGGTGAAGACAAAAAAAACACTAAAAGATTTTTAAAAACACTAAAGATTCCATATTTTAATGGAAACACTAGCAGAACAGAGGGAAGATGTCTCATATTTATTACGGCCAGCCTCTGCAAACCGGTGGCAGCAGTCATTAGCGCACTGCGGATATGTGAGTGGCCATGCGGAGAGCGGCGTGTGGCGGTTGCCTTCCTCGTTAGATCCTAAACTAGCCTGCACACAAACCAGCTCCGGTTTAGCCAATACGCATCTCCGCACTGGTTCGGTGGATAAACCCTAGCTCCTAGGCATTTCCTATCCTCTCCGCATCGCACATCTCCGTGTTGGTAGAGCCGAAAAGCATCTTTCTTTCCTACACGCGTGTTGCTTGAGCGTGTAGATCGTGGCCAGGCGTTAAGCAAATATACCCGCTAGTTATCATGTTAAATACTTAGGCGGAGCATTGATAGACGCGGCCAAGTTGCTACGCGCTATTGCGGTTTGTAAATGCGTGATTAGTAAATGACATGCATGAAATCAGGGTTGTACATTTTTATTCATTTGATTGAACATCTTTATCCAAAGATTCAGGCAGTTATAACAGAATGTTTGCATTCCGTTGTTCATTTTTTCTAAAAATCTTTCTATGTTTTCAAGAACACAACAGCTTTCATGCGCGTTAAATAAGCTATATCCAAATATACTAACAGCAAAGCTCTCATAATACGCGCGACACCGCCCTGAACGTGGCCTTACGTATAAGTTCAAGTACGTAAGTATAGATGAACACGCATCAATATCGTCATAAGCGGACAGTCTTAAAGAATAGTTAAGGGGAGTTCTAGTTGCTAATAACCAATTAAAAGTAAGTTGATAGTAATGTTACGTTTGTGTGGTGATTTAGTGGACCAATATGCTGATTGTTGTTCGAGAGTAAGAATGCTTTTGGTTTGACTTTTATTTCAATGTAGCATGTTTTTCTCAGTTTTAGGGATTTGTGTTCGAATTATGGAATTTCTGGTGTCGGTTTCAGAGCGAATAGAACTGGTAAAGAACATCCCCCACATTGAACATTAAGAATGACTTTAGAAAATCTTCAGATTTCCTTTGCCATTACTGTACTTCAGTACAGTTAAGGCATTTCAAATTCCGAAGAAGCAGCGCCACCATTAAACTGTCATCTTCCCCATACACACAGTGGCCAAGTTGATCTTCCTTGCGTCACCATAATTGAATTCATAGACCCAACTTTTCTATATGAATAGCATAAACATTTGCTCACACTAAGGCTATATATTCACTGGCGGACAAATGGGCGGTACGTGACACGAGAAGCGAGAGATGCGATGGCACACGTGGCACGACATGGCACGAGATGGCACCGTGGACGAGGATGGAATCGTGACAACACTAAATAGTGACGGAGAAGAAGGATTACTCGTGTTGCATCAGCTTGCCTTCTTCTTATCTCGTATTGAGAATCAGGGGCGAGATCTTGAGGACAAACATGCTGTGATAAAAACATGAGCAAGTCAGCCAGCTGGAATAGGCACTGCCTTGCCAGGATGCGTCGTACGTTGAAGTATCGCCAGTTTTCATGACTCTAGATCACAGTCTTCGTCAATTGTATATCTAAAGGCGAATATAGACAAAGAAACAAAAGCCATTAAATAGTACATTTGAACTGGCGCTGCGTTCAAGAACCTTGAGAGCGGTCAAGGTCATCATTGCCATAGAATATTGACCCCTAACAGTTTCAGAACATAGTTGAGATGTGCTGCTGCCGTTCAGTTACATTCGTGAATTTTGATCTCTGGGATTACTTGTTTTAGAAACATCAAAACTTCTACAATCAACATACAATGCTCCAGTTTAAGGACTAACTGCGGAAACCAAATATCTAACATAGAACTTCTACAATCAGCATTGTCCATAATATTTGGAAATCCTAGAAGTGAACCCCAAACAAAGTTCCAAATAACATTAGGGAGATACCATACGATCCGCAATAACATAACAAGTAACAAGGGTTCGCACGCAGATGGCGAACGAAACAAAAATATTGTTAGAACGTGTGCAATCTGCAACTGCAATGCTGCAGAACTGTTGCATTTTAAAACCTTAACCGTTCAACTATTTACATTGCAAATTCTTTATTGTTTTAGAGGTTTTTTACATTTCCTTTACAATCAACAATACCAAAAAGGCTTTGTCCAGAATCATACTACATTCCACATTGGGAGTTTATTTTAACTTTCTTTCTCTATTGACATAAGTTTGACTGTTGTCACATTTGACATTTTACTGTTTGGTGGAAACGTCAATGCTACCCTCCTTCTCCAGTTATGCCATTGTCAGTAGCAACTTTACTGTTTTAAAAATTAAGATCACTCTACTGAAACTATACAATCATTTTAATTTTGTCTGGCGTCACCCAAAAGCAACCTCATCGAAAACAGAAATGACAAAACTCTAAAAGGACTGAAAACCTATACTAATTCTCTGTTAATTTTATTCTTATTTTGGTAGTTGATGTTATAAGACATTGCCTTTCTGCCGTATTCCTTAACAATACGCTCCGGAACATCATGCCTCGCCAATGCAAGTCTCATTAGATAACCACAGCGAATGAATACTAATACAACTCACGGCCAGATGCAAGAATCAAATAAATCTCGCCTATTTTAGTCTGAATCGTATGCGACAATATTAGCATCTGTACAGTGTTGTACGAGGTATTAATAGGAGTTGCGTAATTGGCTGCTATTCTGTTCGAAGAAATATTTGTTTGCTTTTTGATTTCTTTTTTCACTTATTTAACGACATTTAGAACGTCGTTTTATCATTGATATGTATCTGTCTATTATTCTCTTCGTCACTAAAATGTCTGGAATTAACGAGACTTTTGCTTTCAGAAGTGGGATAATGTTGGTAAATAGTTATACACAATGCTAATGGATAAGTGACGATTATTTACGTATAACTTTCCTGTTTGTTTTGATGGCTGACAGTACTAAAAATTACAGTATTACCTAACTACTCACAATTGAATTCAGTTCTAAATATAACCATTTGACGCCAACAACCAACAGTTGGGTTGCATAAACACTAAATAGTACTAACACATAACATATGACAGTTTACGATCAAAAGATGTCACTGGTTACGCACGTTTACCGTTTTAAAAACATAATCCGTATGTTTTAAGGACGCACAAGACGACTCGGTCATTCGTATGACGAGCACATACTTGCTAATATCATTAAAAGCTTATAAATAGACCTACTTAAAGCCCGAAACGAATGTAGAACGATAATAAGATATGCAACCCGCGTGCAGTCGAATCGCACAGTCGACGCGCGTCTCGTGTGAGAGGCCCCTTAGCGTAAAATTAGGGCTGTTAAACATGCCCGTTGCTAGAATAGGGTTCGTCAAAATTGTTTTAATTGAAAATTCGTTGGCGACATTTGGTTGTTTTGCTATTGGAAGCCAAATAATGAAATTGAAGTTACTTTTGTATTCCGTCGTTTTAATTCCCGAAGGGGTGAGAAGGAAGAAATGTACTCCACTAAAACATACGCCAACTTTAAGGAAGAGATCCGCCATTGGGGAATGCAAGAATTGGCACTCATAGCTATTATCATGTCCCAACACAACCAAGTCTTTTATACGCAAACACCTTATTTATAATTCTAGTACTTGTCACATAAAAAACTCTTCTACTTAAATAAACGTAGCAATTACCCAACTATAATAAGTATCTTCGCAGAAACAATTAATACGAAGTAACTTCTTCACTTCGCCAAAAATTAACGTTTGTAATTAACACGAGACCCGGGGCCCCGTAATAAGGCAATTTACGAGACCTTCATTTATAACAAGAAGATTTCTTACGCCTGACATGATAAACAAAATGACATATCTCTTCATAAATTCAAGTAATATTTAGAGGCGCATTCTCTTTCAGTCCCATATGTTAATGATTTAGGTAAACAACATTAATTTAACATATAATATTGTTTGTTGTAAATAGAGAACAGACGTCGCTTTATACAGCCTTACAAATCACAATACAATGCAATGTATATAGGTTAAAAGCAGCCCTACACACACAGGCGTTTACAAACAGATTTCACGTGTGTTGAAGCCATAAAGAAGTGGCACAATCAATTACATACGGCTCTGGCGTTGTGAAATCGTCAGTTTAATTAGTAGACACTCATTGCATAACTCGCGGTTCTGTGAATACAAGTACAACGCTACATTCGCAACGTCGAACCATCGCACATAAAACGTACGTTGACTCTAATGTACGGCCTATAAAAATTATACTAATAAATGCGCGTATTGCTCTGTTTGAAGAGTCGTTCGTGATGATAAATGGACACGTTTATGGGCACAGTGTTACTTTGATAACATGATGCAAGGTACGCGGGAATCGCGGGATACATCACTGAGTCACGTTCCCGAAATAAAGAGGAATTATTGATGCAAATAAAATACTGCGCCTGTATTTGTTATTGGATTTAGGCCACCGATTGAACAGCCTTTACATCTTTATTGCTGCATAAATCCTACATTTTCATCGGTCATCAACACTATGCCGTGAGAATATGCACGTTTAGCAATCGATGCGTCGAGGTTTCCGGAGCGTTTTTTTAGTATTGAGGTTGAAACGATTTGCGCAAACGCGCGTGCATCGGATGCGTAGAGCACGTTATCGAAGCCGCGTGCGAAGAACCAGCTAACGGGTCAACCAGGCCAAAGTAAACAATTACGATAGCATTGTTAGCGCGGTCGACGACCCGCGCCGCACCGCGCTCACGTATTACCAAATCGCCACTCGCGCGCACCAAACGCCACGCACGCGCTGTTGCGATATCATTTGCATGCGAATACGTGATTCACCTGACGCCGCCTGCGCTACTCCACACACCCGTCCGCTATCTCATTATACTATCTCACTCCCGAAACACCAACGCAATCTTACATCTCCGATAAACATGTTACACAATTCAATAATCGGATTGACCTTGATTGGCCTGTTGGTCTAGTGGTTAGTGACCCTAACTGCTATGCCGGAGGTCGTGGGTTCGATTCCCACCCAGGACAAATGTTTGTGTGATGAGCACGATCATTTGTTCTGTGTCTGGGTGTAATTTATCTATAATATGTATGTATTTAGAAATATATAAGTATGTTTATCAGTTGTCTAGTACCCATAACACAAGCTCTGCTTAGCTTGGGACTAGATGGCGTTGTGTGGTAGTTGTGGAATATTATATTATTATATTATATATTATAATCAAACACGTGTCCTATTACTTTCGTTTACACAAAGAATTTTTAATAGCTTTTGAAAAACTATGTAATCACGCGAGGTCCGAACGGCAACGCGAACCGAACGTTGTTTTTCATTTATCACGCGGTTCGCTTCATATTTCATGTTGTCTCGGCGAACGGGCGCGTTCTAAAATCTTACCAGAAAATAAAATATCCTTCCATTTTCGCGGAGCTAAACAACGACAGTGATCCGGGGGGAAGAGGGGGGAAACTCCGCACTGTTTTTTTCGCCGAACAAAATGCCGTCGGAAACTCGTCAATATATCAGAATTGTCCAACGCAAAGAAAAAGGGAAAACTGCGAGGGACGATACGACCGTCGATAGTTTCTGAAGCGATAATACTACAACTCTAGACCAATTTACGCACCAAGGGTAAGTAAATTGCGGGCCCTTTGGAAAATTTGGGGTCTGAGCAGACGAGATACAGCCGGCACAGATACAATGGAACGCGCGCGTAATGCAATGACGTAAATTGCGTTAGTGCAGATAAGATAAAACGATCGAAAAATCGCTTGCAAACAGCCGTGTATCGGATGAAAACTACAATCCCTCGAAATCAAAATAAACAGATCACATGATTACCTCGCCATAAATTTTCAATTCGCGTTTCTTTGTTGCACTGAGGAGCTTCCGTCTGCATTTCCATGTTCTTTATGGTTACAAGCCTCATTTAGTCTTTCTGACTCTGCTTTGTTATGAAGGAAGTTGGATATTGCTTTTTTCGCATTTTTTCTTTTTGATTGAGTTCGTTGTTGGTTCCAAGACAATTTAACGTTGTGGGAATACCTCGACAGTTATGCGGCGTTCACGACGGTAAATTGTAAACGAGAAAATATGTTATTGCGTAATTCAATGTTATTTGCGGTAGGAAAAATTACAAATATGACTTTTAAAGCCATCCACGCAGCCGTTGCTAAAAATAGCAATACGGCGAAGCCTCAAAAGGCACTTAAATGTAAGCTCGCAGTCGTACCTAATCCAGTCAAATAGGGTTTAGTTCGAGACCACAAAACCGCATTTCTTCATAGTTCGTGCGGACCACAGATTCATTATAGCGCGGGTGGAAATGCCACAGATATCAAAGGTCATGTAATCGCTCCGCTCGACCTGAGCCGATCCCTAGGGCATGACGAAACTTACCATCCTTACACTTAGACATTCATCTTCTCAGAAACTTGTTTTTCTTTATTGTTGAAAGCCAATATACACGTTATATTTATTTGATCCCGCAGGTATTATTTAATGCACGACTTTGGATGATTGCTCAGCTAATACTTATTACATTTGATACAGACGTAGGTTTTACAAAAGACCGAGTAGATGCGATAGCGTTCTCCGTAAAAAAGGTAGTACATTACATTTCTTCCTCACATCATGTGGTGCATCATCTAGGGACTTCAATATTCATACTGAATATTTCCGATGTTTTCTGTATATTACCATTTCTACATCCAAGAGGTGTAAAAATTCAAAGGAGTACTTAATGAAATAACTAAGGTACAGTTAACAGGAAGAGCTGCTTTAATTCATTTTGAGAAAAGAACTTAAAAGATTTGGTAGTCGACTTAATGAAATGGTGCTTATAGCAAACACTAGTGACACAGAAAACTTATAGAATCAAAACAAAGATATCCGGCTTTATACACACAATGACATGTTCGGTAACGTAAACATACAGAACAGAAGAGTACTCGTCTAAGTATTCATGTAGGACTTATGCATGAAGACATCTGTGATATTGACGCTTCCGGCGAAGCAATCAAAGTAAACCAAACATTCGTACAAGTTGCGGAGTAATACAATCAGTACCTAACTCCGCCATAAATCGTACGATTCGCACCAAGTGAAGTGAATCTGATTTGTGTCTCGGCTCCGTTGGAAAGTGTACGCAATATGTGGACGTGCGTGTGCGCGTCATGAATAGAAATCGCTTCGGCGATAACTTTCGTGTTGCCTCGCTCCCTCGGTAATAGCGAAGTGATAGACAAGGGTACATCTACTTTTGTTTTATTAGTCCGTATTCTACATATTATATTGGGGTGTTTGTTTGAGTAGTTTTCGGAGATTGTGCTCTCGAAGGGTGCATTGACATTGCAGAGAATATGGGCAACATTTGATATCAAGAGATTAGCAAGCTAACTGCTTTTAACTGCAGATCAAGATACTAACATAATAATAAACAGTAATAATAAAACATACATATATAACAGTATTCTGATCCTCGCAGACGCAATATTTATAATGTTGAGTTACAGACGCAACTGGAGAAGTGGAGACCTGAGAAACAGTACACGGTACTACTCTTATCTGACAAGGAGACTATAATACGGTCAAGTTTTCGACTGTAATCCCAACTCGACCACTTTTTCTAAATAAAACCTTAATTCACAACGCACCCAAGTCCATCTTGACACTATCTTTTATCTTCAAAAGAGCAGTGAGCAAATCGATTCATAACATAGCTACAGAGCGGGAGATAGCCACTAACTCCAGTGAAATATACCTTCGCCCAGCGTTTGGACAGTAAGAGCCAATATATTCCAGTTTTTAGAGACAGCGCTGTTTGGTTCAGGCCCCTGCGTACTCCCGCGTTGCCACATGTACCCACTTAGATTAGTAAAATGGAGCGGTTTTTGCAGGGCTATACTGATGGAGATTGCGCCTTTTATGTTCGAATGTGATCAGATTTGATAATAAAGTACTGAGAATATATGGGAAGGGTCCTGGAGATAGTTCTTCAGTGGCTACTATGAAAAAACCAAAAGAAAAAAATAAGGACAAAGCTGTAGCCGTCGGTTGAGATTTGGGTCTTAATATAGCCATTTTAACAGTTACAAGACCTAATCCCAATATTCTTAACGAAACAAAATCTCATCTTTAACCCGATCTGGGAACGTTTTCCTGCTACTAGACCAAAAGGCTTGTTTACATGATATTTTACCAACATGCCCGTGAGCTACAGATGTAAACCAACGATATATGGAGTCACGTTCTTATCTAGCGAGCCAACCACAGATGGTTGTTCTAAATCTACAGGGAACCACACTTCCATGGTTACAATAATAGTGCCTTTATTTCGTAGTAGTAAGGGTGGTTTTTATAGATCAAGCGCGCGGTACAGTGATCGTAGCCTCACGTATACACTCCAGCAATTTGTGAGAAAAAATTGTGATAGTTCGTACGTGAGCCGTTGGTAGGCAAAGCTTTTAATTAAGCCTCTTCGTCTTTGTGTTCTTGAGTTATTACCCTTTGTTGCTTAAGGTTAAAAGGTAGCATTGGAAGAGATCTGTTATTGCCCTGGTTCCTTATAGGGTGGAACACTTCGTTCGGTATTATTGGTTAGTGATGAGTAAGAATATTCTAGGATCCCAAAAAGCAGTGTTATGAAATATCGGAGCTTTTATTTTAACACCGACTAATAATCAAGACCGAATCTGTGATAAAAATAAGTTAAGTGAAAACATAACACACTTTTATCAAGATGATATCTTTATATCTTAAGAACAAGTCAAACCAAACTAGTCGGAGTAATTTAAAGCAATATCTCTTAATACAATATTAAACTGTCAAATCAACAAATTATGGTGGTTGTAAAGTACGGCGAAGTGCCTTAACTTTCACTTGCAATTACTTGACGTGTATTTTATATCTGTTTCGGACATTAATTTCTGCGCACAGTGCAATTACCAGCATCTTACAGCCAGATGATATCCAGTCCTTGAAATTTAAAGTAATCCTTATCTTCTACTAGAGTTATTAGAGGACTAGAAGGGAGATACAGTTTTAGGGGTATCTGGTTGTATCCATAAACAATGTCCATGCACGAGTAGGCACCAAACGGTATCTCTCTGCCCGATTTGATCAAATATATTGTGCCGATTTGGTTTAGAAACAATCTAGTAGTCCTTCATATGCATTTATAACATCAGGTGTGGAAAGCTCTTTCCTTTTCCAACCTTCGTAACCAAGAGAAGCGTGAACTTAACATACGACTATATGCTAACTCCAACAAAAAGTGTGAAGTGGTACAAAAACCATTGGATCAGCACTATCCCCTGACATAAATGTAGTCGGAATGGGGTCACTCAAGAAAGAGTGATGGTGTTTAGAGCAGGCAGCTGACACGCGTTTTGGATGTAAGTACACATTACTCAGATAGTCTATGTACCGTAAGTCGGAGATATGAAGGGAATGCAGTTGTGGGGTGTCAGGGTGCGGAGGGAAGTGTGAGAGGACTGCAAATGGCAAAATAATACTGCAGATTTTATAAAACAAAACTCAAACTTAAGAGCCTAACCGGTCAATGAACTGATTTGTCTCCAACTTTTAGCGTCTAAGACAGAATTTTGTATCTTTGGGATCATCCTACATCTACAATTACCTGTTTTGTATCGTTTCTACTTATAAGGCAACCACCAGACCAGTCTGCGGAAATATCTATCTCTATATCCGCCGAAATTGCTGTCGATTATTTTGTGGTTTTAGACAAAAAAAACGTCCCCACAAAATGGCGACGTCTCTGAACAGCAGTCTCGTCATTTGTATATTTAATAATCCTGCCGAGTCGGAGGAAATTTATAATTGTTATAATTGGCATCTGAGTATGAGGAGTGATGTGACACGTTCTTATCTTAACAAATGTTGCGTGCCAAGTGACGTTGCACCGTTATCTAAAGAAATTTTCGCGTACACAATAGACAAACGACACAAAGTGGCGTATACCACAAAGTGCCGTGCACGTGTGTGCAACAAAGTCGGTTTTATGGCGGCACCACACCGCGCACTCGCTGTCGACGCTAATGCCGATAACAATTGACGTGCGTTAGCGAACACCCAAATGTACGCGACGAAGCGAACAATGATTGACGACAGCCGCGAGACTCTCGGAAACGTCGCCAATGAACCACGAAAAAACAGAACAGTTGACGATCCCATTATACAGGGACTAATTAAATCAAACTCAGCAATAAGCGTCGCAGCTCTACCCCTTATTTTGATTGCTTCCATGTAAATTCATTGTCTGTTATTCGTATTCGGTTCTAAATGAATTTCGTGTCCAACGGCATCCGACCGCAACGGCCCGACATCGGAAACTTTATAAATTATTATTACAGCTACACAAGCGAACAAAACAATCTACAAATTCGAACTACATAACGGGAGTGCTCAAATTGAATTGTAAAAGTTCACTATACGTTGTGGACAGAACACCACAACTAGCAAATGGTCCCGGACGGATAGCGACAACTTGGAACGTTTAGTGTTAATCGGAGATTATCTAAAGGCAGCGTCCACGCGTTCATCAACAATTAATAATGAGAGAAGAGAGTTATGTAAGCCGATACAGCTAAAGTATTTGCTCATTTCAGATAATATACACATCACATTCCGGCGTAATTAACAGAGCACGAGCCACGCATCATAATGTTTTCATAACGGGGAGATTATGTTCGGCAGTCGGCTGTCGTTGTCCCGGGAGCCGCCATGCCGGCAGGAGCAGCAGTAGGCATATTAGTTTGGCGGGAAGTGCGGCGACAGCCACGCTCGTTCGCGAACGACCTCCGCCTGTCAGATGTCACCCTTTACCGCATTCAAGGGATGGGAAGATATCTGTAGCGTCACAAGTAATTAAGAAACGAGCCACGCTTTGTCCCGTCCCCGGGGACGACTCGGGGGGCTTTCCGCGCCTCTTCCTACTTACATAATTTCTCTTAACTGCATAATCGATATCAACGTGTAGCACTTATCCCGTCTAGACGTTGACGACAAGCTTCATAAGTCTACATCGTATTGCGTTTGGAGTGGAGAGTGATGCAGCTCCGCCCATCCTCCGAGTCTCAGCCGTATCCCTCGCAGATCCGTCGAGGGCTTCGAGTGTTTTCGGTGTCTCGTCTCCGTGTTCTCAAACATCGCGAGCATACTCTGGAGCCGACGGAGCGTTAATAAACCTCGCACCGATATATCAAATACTTAAGTTAAACCGTCCGTATAAAATTTCATACTTAGAAGCGGAAAGTATTTAATTGACAATGAATGTGACAGTGTAACGGCACGCGAGAGGGTTGCGAGCCAAACGGAGCGCGTCTCTGTTAATGGGGTCAACGAAATTGAGAAAAGTGAAACGGTGGAGTGGGCCGGACGGGCATTTATTACCGGCCGGACCCGACAACCCTCGTCCGGACAGGGACGAGCCCATACACGGGAGAGAGACGCCGCGCATTCCAAATAGCAGTGCACAAACAAAGAGAGAGCTAGCCGGGCCCGAAGCGCAGCGGCCGGCGGCGACACGGCCTCCCAGCCGGCAGACCGGCGAGCTCCTCACTTCCGAATTAATAACGAAATTTGTAAGACTGGACGTGACAGCGCTCGTCTGCTCAGCGGCCGCGAGCAAGCTCTGTCGCCGCACCGCTCATTTATAAGAACTATAAATAATTAATTAGCCGCACCGCCTCGAGGGACGCGTTCAGTTTACCCACGTCAAGCCTGTGACATTTTAATGGCCTTTTAAACGTGCATCCATCGTGAGCCTTCAGCCCATTGTACAATACATTGCATAAATAATTGAATATATCGAGTCGTTGCAAAGATACACGCTGACGTTAAAAAGATTGGGTAGGTAATTATTTCCGCTTTCAATATTGGTATGCACGCGGCAACAAAGATAGAGTCTGTTACAGGGCGAATCGCTTCAGGCTGTCTCCCTACGTATTCAGAACGTAAATCGGTGCATCCAATCACGAGCGGCGGGGCGACGGCTCTAGATAGGGAGTTGGAAATCAGTTTGCCACTATTGAATTATACGAGAGCTGCAGCCAGGACGTCATACGCCAAAGTTTAATCTCCCGGAGCGGCGGACGGGCTTATTATGCAAATAGTCGACGAGTCTCCTCGGTCATCTTACAGGCACGTACGGCGTGCACGTACCGAGCGAGCGCCGCGCCGCGCCGATGTCACCGTGCGGCCCCGGCCGGCCACCGCTGTGCCACCGCGCCGGTACCCACCAGCCACCGCGCTGATTACAAATCCGACGCACATAAACGTAATTGCACCCCACACAAAATAATTTCCCCAAAACGAAATGTCTTCATTAGAGGACGATAACAAAATGGAACCTTGATGAAGATAAAATTATTTGACTATCAAAAGACGGGAGAAACTTCGACATCAATTTATTGCCTCCGAATAAAGTCCGACCTAAAATTCAAAATGAAGAAGGCATCGAGCGACGGAAACGAACGGGAGCGAGAGGAAAATCTAACTCTTTCTTTCGACGAAAGCCAACCCCCGACGAACGTTAATTAAGCGAAAATCGAAACGTCAAAGCTCGACTCGGGCTTTATGCAAATTCACCAGAATTGACTTTCGTGTCGACGGCGTTAGAATTTTTACCGCTTTCCAGACGATTGTTTGAACGAGGTAATTAGGGAAGCGATAAAGACACGTACGCGACACTCGAAACTTTCTACAGACGTTTGACGACTCCAACGAGACGTATTCATTTAGCCGCAGCGGGATGGGGGCTCAGGTCGCGCTGGCTACAGGCTGAGCGTATCGAAAGAAGGGCACGTGGAGTAGTGTGTCGGCCGCGACTGGCTCGGTGCCGGTACGTACCGTTAAGTGAACTCCACAGCGCGCGCGACCTCGAGCCCTGGACAAACGGCTTGCACCAACCATTATATAATTTCCTAATAAACCCACGAACACATAGCACACGCGCTCATAAAAACTTTCGTAATTACGATAGAAAATTAACACCGAATTCTAGCAACAATATAATCGGAAAAGGGTGAGCGGAACGACGGAGAACGGGGAGTTTTTGTACTCGTATCGTGAGAATGGGCATTTAGCGGCTTGCTTATTCGAGGCGTATCGCGTGATATCATTAGAACATTATTGCTACCACAAATTTCTTTGTCACTTAACCGGCACTGGATTTGTTGGATTTATTGTGCGTGACGCTTCACGGACGACTTCGAGAATTTAGTCGCTATCCTACATAGTTGGCCACAGTGGGCACGCCCGCTGTTTCACGAAAATTCTCCTGGAAATGTTCCTGATACAACATTGAAGCGCACTAACTTGTTTCCCATACACACCATTGAATTAGACAATATGGACCATTAAATAAAGATTAAATATATGTATATTGGTATAGAGAAATATGAAGACAAGCTTGCAGTGGGCGGGACACTTGGCTTAGAACCGGCCGCGGTAACGAACTGATAGCCAAGAGCAGTTGGCAGCCGAGATAGTAAAAATCATACGTCAGAATTGTTGGGAAATAATGTGGAAGCGCACTTCCGATGTGTCAGGAATACAGGATGGAAAGGAAGTGGCTTGAGCCAGGAACTTTCAAGGATTTTATTTAAACGGAAAGAAAGCTGAATATTTCTTGAGTACACTCTTCTTTGTACCTAACCATAAATGTGTGACTAAAGGATTAGGTTTATGATCGTACTGTTGAAATTATAATATAAGGTCTTGTTCAGTTTTATGACATTATCTACATAAGGTGCCGTCGAATTCTCTGACCCAAACATTTACTATCACTCCATACATTTACTATCATCTTTGTGGCAGAGTCATCAGAATTTATTTCCATTACTGTCTGAATGTTTTCTTCCTTTATATCCAACACGTGTGCGTTAGTACAATATACAGACAATATCTAGCATATACCTCACATCGTAGCACTAACAATAATACCAGTATTACTTTCAGTGGACAGTAGATATCGTAAATATGGCACAGCGGGGAGCTTGTAACAGAATAGTTTTTACCGAAACTGACCAAAATGGTCGTTTCGCGATGTAATTTGTTGAGCTGTTTTTGTTGGTCATGTAAATTATTATTATATGTGAAAGTATTACTGGTGTAACAGGGATGTTTTGGGTGATTGCTAATAGCTAAAAAGATATAAGTTGATACTGATAAAACTAGCAGAAACCATAGATATAGGTAATTGCATATTACCTCTATCACATTTTAATGACAATCAATTGGCAAAGTACGATTAATTGCTTCGAATATCACAATGATATGTTAATATGACAAATACAGATCATAATGACGCTAACGATACTGTAGTAGATAATACAAATGAGTATGATTGTGAAGATTTCATCGAAATTTCTAAAGCATAGACGCACAGCACGCACGATCAAAATGCTCATTAGAACGATCCACTTCTGGAAATGGTTCGAAAAAACAACCGTATCGATTTCCATCCGCCTCAAAGTGCATGAAACAAATTCCTACATGATTTCCTATTCATAAGTCATCATGTAACGACTTACGTACAAACAGAACGTAAAGCGTGGCCGCCATTACACTCGTAATCGACTCTGAACGGCTTTTAATTTCACACCATCCATCAATGGACTACGCCTGAGGATGTGCGTATAATAAATACATCAAAACGCATCGCATGGGCTCGCCAACTTGTGAAGCTTTAGGGTTGTCGGAAACATGGAAACTGGAAATCTATGGAAAGGGAAAACCATTACCCAAATCTGCACTCCTAATATTAGTACTTAAACGTTGATAGAAATAGGAAATCCTGACCATAGAGAAGGATGGCATAGGAATCATAGACCGCAACGATAATTATGAAGGATTTATCTAGATCGGAACTGGGAAATGCGGTAATTCTTCAGTAAGAGTTGAAGACACAATGGATTGCTCTGTCAGCTTTATACCTAAGTAATAGTAAGGTATCTGCAGCCATATAGAAGGCTGACATGTGAATCATAAACCGCAGACAACATAATTAAGTATTAATCTAGGTAGTGAGAGAGAATGCGGTAATTCCCCAAGAATTGTGGATATAGAATCAACACGAGTTATGGTTGGATCATGCCACCAACGCAAGTATATTTATTAACCTTGTTGTTACTCGACGTGTTATAATTCACTTTACTGCCGGAATCGAATTATCCAGAATAAATTGTTTATCGATGTGTGGAAAATATTGTAGGGGTCTTGGAGATTATTTTACTTACTAATCGTTTTAGCTATCAATGATGATTCACGCCTTCACGCTCTCTGACCAGAAACTTCGGAACAATTTGCTTCATATTTTAATCCAGATCCGTTTCGGTGTCCATACAGCCCTGGGTATCGTTCCGTCGCGTGGCGTAATGGACAAATAATATGCACGTCGTCAGCCAACCATTATAATGTTATTTGAGGGCAAGCAATAATTGCTGAGCCAGTCTGTTGCTGACTAAATTCTGTTGCCAACCGTCTAGCTAGAATAATTTTCGTTTAATATCGCCTAACTTTGAACGCAGAACGACCTTAAGTTCTCTACCTTAACTGCGTCTATTTAGCAGAGTAAGTTACAGACACGATTCCATAAAGATGCATGGTTACCTCTGAAATAGAATTCCCAAATTGAATATTTAGGCTACAACACTAAAATAACAGCAGACTGTGAGAACACAAGTTTCCAAGGTAAATCGATGCTAAAATACCAAGTTTTTTGGTTGGGAAAGTTGCTTCGAGTTACGTAACACCCGAGACCGCTCCAAAGTAATAAACAAAGGTGACTATGACTTATGAAAGCGGGAATTGGAAGTAAGAAAATGAAGAAGAGATGCCTAATTACGCGGCAAGTGTGGGTGTGAGTAAGATCGGCACGCCAGGAGCCGCAAGCAGCCGGTAACAATTATAAATTCAAGGAACTTCGTCGGGTAGCGCGCGCCACGCGCCGTGCCTTTGAAAGCGAACCACTATTTTGATGCATCAGAGCCGCACTCGCGGGCGTCTGGCTTTCAGTATCGCAGACGGTTTTTGTTGCTTTAATACAGAGATGCGTCGGATCTTGTGGAACATTGAATTGTTGCTCTCGAATATGAACATCGCGTCTCACTTCGTATTGATGTTGTTTAGTTGTAGGCGAATGAAAAAGGCAAGGTATGTCGGTTACATAAAGTTATCGAGATAGAAACACATTCAGACCAAATAAAGAATATTGTAGCTCGTAAAACTAAGGCTGATGAAGGTCTGAGCGTAATAAAACAAATTATTAAAAAAAAAAAACTTGTTTGCTACGTCCATGCTCGATATAAAAACGTGTTTATCGCAGCTAATGACACAAATTAAGAGTCCACGTTGATGACAGCTAACAGTGCAATTATTTAATGGATGGGCACATTCAAAACGAGTCTTCGCAAGTAATTAATTCCCATCAAGTTCCATTTAGTTTGGAAACTACAGAAAGCGAGAGGGTTTAGCGACAAACCTAGTAATTTGAGAACTATGAGAAACTTAGTTGCTTGTGTAGGCACACAGTGGTAATTCATTGGGCTTCCCTGCTTAAACTTGTAACCGCACATTGCCTAAGCAATATTGGACACCTTTGACGCAACATGAACACACAAGTTATTACTAATTCACTACACTGTCAAGTAAACGGTTCGTTACTCGGAGAAGTTTAAAGTCATGTTTTCAGAAGCGTGGAATATCGTGAGATGTAAGACAGTTCGTCTAAGAGACGTTCCGCCATATTATTAACACTATGAGAATCTAAATTGGACGGGCGTTTAATGCCGAGATACCGTAATAATTGTATGGAATTCATAGAAATATTCAAAGCTAAAACGATTGAGATTTTAATATTTATCAAAGAGGCTGTATTCGGGAAGACAGGTCCTTTTTAGCTTGATCTTGATATTCAGAGAATGATTTTCAATTAAAATATTGAATGAGGTATTGAATATTATATTATGGATGTCTTCCGGATATCATTAGTGATATCTTTGGCAATTAACAATCTATAAACAAACAATTTCTAAAACGTTTGTGCTAAATGTTTACAACGATTATCTTTAACATAAAACATAATTGTTTCTAGGAGTCAATTTGCTTAAATTCGTGGTAGAACTCTAGTACTTTGTAGCTGGTGAAACAAAGTAACTAGCAAAAAAATGGTATATGCGAACAAATACCATTAGTTTGTGTCTAGGATGTTTACCTTGTAAAGAATGTATTGCAACATTGTCGATTCACCTATAACATTATTATATTTTTAGCGACATGGTTACTAACATTATCACAAAAAATTAGATATTACCATGTTTAGAATTTCTTTTGAGTTCTCGATATTTCGACGATTTTGCCTATGGTAAATATACCGCTTTCAGTGTTAATGGGCACAAGCTAATTGGTACATACTGCCCTTTCTGTACAAGTATTATGGTGTGTGTGGTCCTTTTAGTCCACCGTCTGTTCCCAAGAGTGTCAAAAACATCAGCATCCGCCCGCCACGTGATGATGGATATCAATCACTCCGGACCATGTTCATTCGAGTCGAGTACATTGACATTGATTGTTCTGGTTTATGTGGGAGAGCCATACGAGCTGTCATGTACATTGTAACGTCTGTCGATTCGATGTTTATGTCATTCTGTTTGTATATTTAAGTTTGTCTGTTTTTATTTCTTCGACTGTGACTTGCATTCATATTGTTAGTTAGTTTTCGGAACTTTAAAACATTAACATGCTTACATTTTAAGACAGCACATTAATTTGTCGTAGCTATAATGTTTGATTTCATTTCTGAACTTGTGATTCGAGTAAATCTCTTCTTCGCGACGGAGTAATGCTTGATAACTTTTTCAGTTATTCCGTTTATGAATGAACGGAACTTCGTTCATAAAATGTTCTTATTGCCAGTCAATTCTCTCATTCCTTTTCAACGTTGTCAGTTAACGCGTCTATATTTAGTACTGCAGTACTATCTATTCATGTTATCTGCGTACACATTCCGCGATGGAACATCTCGCTGTATACTTAATGGATCAGAACATTTAGTTGGCGACCGTAGTCGCTAGTGCCCTACACTCGACCTTCCCCGGACGTTTCACTAGATATAACGTTCATAGTTTACTTGTTTTGAAGAGAAAACTCTTGTTTGTGGAATTAAAGAGATTTGAAGATGAAAATAGTAAATTGTTGTAATGTTTTCCAGTGACTTGCCAAAAAATGCATTGCGTGTGTATTGTATGAGGCGACATTACAGAAAGGACAGTGTTTTGTCAAAATCTGTATCATCTATTCTCCTATCGCAGGTTACCTGGAATCAATATCCGTATGTATGTGTTCCATTCTTCTTGTCTGTTTATTTGTGTTCATTAATCGTTAAAGATATAGATGGTAGGCCAGTACCCAATACTCGGACATGGTTCACCAATCATGTGAATGTTGTGACACCGCTGCACCGTTGTGAAAAATTTCATAAATCTTTTGACACTTTTTTTTTTGGGGGTGGGAATTCATCAAATAACCCGTCTCGCTCTTGGGCAGAGCGAAAGGGTCAGACTTCTACTGACTAAAAAACACCCATGTTCTTTCTTAGCCCTATATGTCAAGGCTGCGGTATCTCTTAGAACATCCCGCAGCCCATCTTTTTGAAGAACATTGCTGTACTGTCTGGCTATAATATGTGAATCAAGTTTCCTATCACCATGTACATCAGTGGTAACACGTGCAATACGAAAATCGCTCTTACTACTGGGACATAAAAGCGCCAGCTATAACCCTGATACTGATTGACTGTCCCATCATACAAGAGCCTATTCCACACAATTTATCCAAGTTGAGTGCGGAAAACGAGTTGTTTAATGGTGTTATAAGCGTCGCATAATAATAATATAGAAGTGACAAGCCGCGTTAGTTTTTATGCGCAGGCGCAGGTACTGCGAATAATTGTTTACATGGGTAAGGCGGCGCCGTACGTCGAACAACTGTTGGTCTAACTGTACAATGATGTATGACCGAATACGAGGTGTTTATGGGAATATGCCGCTATTCTTGTAATATACAACTGCCTAGTATGTACAGATTTGGTTTTGAAACGTGTTTTTGTGAAGTCCTGTTGTTAGGATCTTTGATATGTTTCTTTTTTCGACATGGCATCTCACAGGTCAACCTAGGTCCTTGTCGGATACTTAACCTGGGAATATGTACTACATTACCAAGACTTCGAGTCAGTAGTAAATTATGCCCAAGAGCGGGGTTATTTGACGATTTCCCACCCCACAAAAAACAGAGCAATAAAATTATGCAACTACCTCAAATTTCGTTTATTATTTGCCTAATCTTTCCAGCTTCCAGTCTAACCAGATGCAGGTCAGTACTAGTATTTTACATGGAGCCTAACTAACCTCAAGTACTCGATAATATACCATTTTTTTTTTAATGTGGAAAATTATCAAATGATTCCTCCCGCACTGGGCAGAGCGGTAGTGTCATATTTCTACTGACTAACAACCCATCCATGTCCCTTCTTAGCCCTTTGTTTCGAGGCCACGATATTTCTTTCGAACAACTTGCAGCCCCGACGGGTTAATAATATGATACCCTTTGGTAAGACTGTTCATTTTAATTCAGAATACATGGCACAAAAAGTCTAGGGCATTTAAATCTACACTAATATTATAAATATTTCTTTGTAACAAATAGGCTCGGAAACTACTGGACCGATTTGAAAACTTCTTTTTTTTTTTATCCCTGTATTCCCAAGGGAACGGGAACTACGCGGGTGTAACCGCGTGACGTCCGCTAGTCTTTAATAAATGTACAGTTTCTTTATGATTTCCTTTTCCACAGCCTCTAATTTCCATTTATTACTGATTTCTAGTGCCTTAACAGGCGGATCTCTATCTGTCCTTCGGTTATATGCTCAGCTAATAATGAAGACAATTAAGATAGTGAGCACTTATCTCGGTTAGTCGCGACTGCGTTAAACTGGACCACTGTATTCTAGTATCTTATCTGAAGGGCCACGCGGTTTCAATACCGGTTCTGAGTGTTTTAGAGTTAGTGTGACTGGTTTCATGGCTATTACGAGTAATATGGTATTTCACCAAAAAAATCTAATTAGTCCGTCCGATAGATTTCCAAAAAATAATAATAATAATATTCCACAACTATCACACAACGCCATCTAGTCCCAAGCTAAGCAGAGCTTGTGTTATGGGTACTAGACAACTGATAAACATACATATATATTTCTAAATACATACATATTATAGATAAATTACACCCAGACACAGAACAAATGATCGTGCTCATCACACAAACATTTGTCCTGGGTGGGAATCGAACCCACGACCTCCGGCATAGCAGTTAGGGTCACTAACCACTAGACCAACAGGCCAATCAAAATAAATGACACGTCTTTTTTGTTTTTTCACGTAAACAAACGATGAAGACGATACAGTGCTTCGAAAAGTCGTGTCAAGTCGTGTGACGTCACAAGGTTAGTACATTTTACCCATAAAGTGACGTCAAAAGCCCCCACTCATGATCTTTGACGTTTTATTTTCTTTTATTTTTCAATAATCTAACAGACGGACTTATCAGATTTTTTTGGTAAAATACCCTATTCTTTTCAATACGTCTGCGATCTAGCATTATCTATCATTAAGATCTTATAACTTGACAGGCAGATACGTCTAAAAAAATTTAGTTCAGCCTCTTCTCTTTAAAACTATGCTAAAACACTAGGTTGCGATGAAGAGTGAATGTTTTTTGGACATTTCCCATTCAAATGTTTTCTTGTTCTGTCTCACAAACTTTTAGCAGTACTAATACAACCAGACCCCATAAAAACAGAATCGCACGTCAAAACCACACTAAACGCAATCGGATCCATTGCAGCAGTACTTTGACCCTCACTGCAGATGGCGCCACCTATTTCTGTCAGGGCAATACACTCGATCACACCAAGTATTTAAATGATCAAATAAAATCGAGCATTAATTCACTCCTTAGTAACTAGAAGTTGCTATTTTTAACCGACTTTTTCCAAAAAGGAGGAGGTTCTCTACTCGTGTGTATGTACTTTTTTTATGTATGTTGGCGAACATATCCGTCAATTGTGGATCGATTTTCAAAATTCTTTTTGGGTTCGACAGGGTATACTCCCGAAGTGATCCCATTGTCACCAAATCAAGATCCCTCGAATTTTTTAGGCACATAATAATATGATGTTTTTCATGTTTTCAAAAGCGTTTAAGTAAGGGTTTGCGTTTGATCATCATAATATCATGTGGGTTCGCTAATGAAGATGGAAGGTACGACTCCTCAACGGTTAGGAGTTGAAAGAAAATTCTTTCATAATTATACGTAAGTACGTATAATTATGTGTTTATTATGAATGATGAAAGCGATAATTGTATTCTTTCAGGGTATTAGGTTGACCCGAGATTGTCCCATTGTCACCAAGTCAGGATCTGATGAGGGATTCCAATCACATCAAGGCCAACAAAAAACGATATCAAACAAACAAATGTCACCGACTTCAGAAGCTGATATTTTTCAGAAGTTTTTTTTTCACTTTTTGTAATTTTGTTTTTTTTTGGAGTCGGTTATTTGTATTGCATAAATTTTTAATATGTCGCAGCGTATATTTTAAATAGTACCGAAGGTGGTGGTATTAGGCCTCCCTAATAGTAGATGAAGACCAAACAAAGATGATATGGCATGAAAAGAGGTGCGTGATGAGAAGACGAGCAATAGAGAATTATGAAATAAGATCCGATCCCAAATTAATTAAACAAATAAATATTATTCTTAAGAGAATGATGATAATAGGAAGCAAGTCAACATGCATGAATACAGAATCTGTAGTTGCTATTAGGAGATTCCTGATTTGAAACCCATTAACACTTTACCCGATCTGAGAACCCGGGTGCTGATAGACAGCAGACGCTCGAAGCAGTGGCTAAACTACATTTACGTGTAGCTAGAACTCAAAGTAAAAAAGTAGTTAAAAAACTAAAAATCCCGACTGAAAAGACTGAAAAGCAAATAACAAGCACATTTTAAATTAAACAAAGCTTGGAAGCAGGCGGGGTCCATTTAATTTCATAATTTAAACAAAAACTACTTTTTTTATTTCTAACTTTTTAGTTCTTTTGTGTTTGTTTATAGAATTTGTGACTTTGAATTTATTTTAAACATATAAGTGTCATATATTTCTTCATTTTGATACCCTTCTCGATGGTAAAGGATGTTTTTTATTTTTTCAATTCCACGATATGGCCCCTAAAACTAGCAATTTTTCTTTGTTTTTTAATTTTAATGTAGCCTATGACACTCGCGCCATCAAGACGAATCTAACGACGTATATTTCATTCAAATCCCTTCATGCGTTTAGGAGTTTTGAGGGAACAAAGAAACGGACATACATACACGTCAAACACATAACCCTCCTTTTGGGCTTCGCCACAGTCGGGTAAAAAGTTTACTTTAATAGTCCCAGGTGCTTTAAATATTTTACAGACCAATAAATACCACACCATTACCAGAGGGTTCCCTATAATAAAATAAATATCGTATCGTTGCTTACCCGTTAGAAAGTACTGGCGTTTTATTTCGCAGATTCCAGTTATGTGGTGATCGTTACTGGTAGATTAATAAATCGGTGATTTTAATGAGAGTCATCTGAATATTGAAGCATGTACTTATGATTCGATGGTTTTATAACATCACGCCTGTAATCCCCGAAGAGTTATGCAGAGGTGTACCTAGTAGAACACCCACATTTATTCCTCAGATAAATTTAAATCCATGTAACAGTGTTTCATTTCAACAAAATCAATTCATTTATTCAATAATCTCTAATATTATAGTTTTTCTTGAAAGACAATTTATTATGTTCTCGTATTCTATAACTGATACCAAAAATAATATTGGCTGAACATAAACAATAATAGAATAGAGTTTCATGCCGATCTAGACTCGCCAATTAAAAGGCAAGAAAAAAAAACATCTTGAAAAAAGTTATTCCAAAGAAATAGAATTATCAAATAAAGTAATTGAAGATGATATTTCTATAGACAAAAAAATCGTCTTTTGAAGAACAACAGATATTAGAATACCCAGTAATCGTTAATTGCTTAACCGAGCTCACTTACTGTCGCCTATTTTTCACCCTTACTGCCATTAGTTATAAGGTTATTGATTGACCGTCATAGAGTCCGGTACATGATAGGCTAACATGTAAGGTATTGACCTCAGACTAAAATTACTTGAACAGAGGTTGAGATCAATCTGTGCGTTAGGTAAGGCCATGTTTTGGCAAAACAAATACTGACTGACTGTTTGGTTATGTCATTGACTTTGGTTGTAGACTGAATAATTAATAGTTGGTACACTATGAAGAGGGGATTTGTTCTGTATTCGCTTAATGTTGTGTAACGCGAATGGATATTACAAGGAATTAGTACGTACATAAGAGGAAATGCGGGAGGACTTTTCTCCAAAGAAACGCTCTCACCTGCTTTCTTTATTGTTAATGACTTGAAAGCTATGATTTTTAACAGAATAATAAATATTAACTACTTGTACGCCCCTATGTTTTTATCTTTGATGATACATTATTTTTCTAAGCACTAGAACCCTCAAAAAAAATCTCAAAATTGCTTATTGAGAACCCTGTCAACAGAGGCCTAGTGCACAAATTTGACAACTATTAACGAAAACAGAAAAACATCGGGGACCAGAATACATCCTTCTTATTAAGTGTCTAAAATATTTTATAAATTGGTACAATGTTGGAGGAGGAAATAGGCAAGAGCCAAACCTAGAAATATGACTTTTTACTTAAAAATAATATTGTGGGTAGCTACTAGCTAGAGCTATTCAACAACCCATGCTGGGGCTGTGTAGTAAATTATAGTCAATTATAGAGCATTATCTATTTCGTTATTGAGGATGCCCTTTATTCCAGCTCAGTCAGTGGCAGTGACAGAAAACTTGTGTGGTAATCGGTAATCCTGGTATGCAGTTACTTACTCGCAGAATCAGCTTATTGTAGCCATTGCTGGAATAAAGGGCATCCTTAATAACGAAATAGATAATGCTCTATAATTGACTATAATTTACTACACAGCCCCAGCATGGGTTGTTGAATAGCTCTAGCTAGTAGCAACCCAACATATTATTTTTCTTACACATAGCACAACTCAAGGTACAACCAAACACAAACAAAAGTCGTGACTGCTCTTGAACACATACGACATTACAACACACGACAAGACGTATCCGATTCAAAAGATTAACAAAAAACAAAGCGGCCTGCCTATTCATCATGCGACAAACGCTCCACTTTTGTCGTAGTCGTAAGCATGTGTCGCGAGCATTAGTCAGCATTATGTTAGGAACCTGGTGGTACCACTGGTTTAAGACTCTATTCACAATGCAAGCGTAATAAAAAATATAAAGTATTAAAGTAAGTTTAAGGCTTGTTTGACCTTGTCGGGGCTGCGGGTTGTCCGAAAGAGATACCGTGGCCACAGACATAAAAGGCTAAGAAGGAACGTGGTTGGTTTTTAGTCAGTAGAAGGCTGAAACTTCCTACTGCTCCGCCCAGAGCGGGAGTAGTCATTAATAATAATTGATGATTTCCTACAATTCAAAAAAAAAAAAATTTTTTGCAAAAAAAACAACCGACTTCAAAAACACCAAAAACGGAAAAATAAACTTCAGAAGAAAATCATAATAGTCCTCCTGACCGTTTTCGGTCACGGCGGCCAATCTAAGTGGAGATTAGCCATCGGCGCGGGAGATATTATAGTGCACAAGTGTGTGCGCAGGCACCAGTGCACTCTCTGTTCCTTTTTCTCTCATATTCCGATGGGACGGCAGAAGAAAATCATAATAGGTGTACATACATAAAAAAATACCTATCGAATTGAGAACCTCCTCCTTTTTGGGAAATCGGTTAAAAAGACAACGCGATTTTCTCTAGAACTGCCAGTTTGCAAAAAAAGCTTATCCCATCTTTTGAGGAAGACGCAAGAGTTTCTTCCGCTGCCTGTGACGATTCCCGTTACAACGAATTATACCGCAAGGAGCAAAACTAGAACTCATGTTATTCTTTTTTAGAAGTCGGTTAAAAATAACTCCGTTCGACCTCGAAAAGAGTGTTTATGCAATCAAACAAGGGTTGTTATTGAATTAATTAACTAAGTAATGTTGATATCATGAACTGCAACGTAATTACTTTTTCAATGGAATGTAGTAATTTGCATACAACTGTAACCTGCATGACTAACTTTACAGTCAGGTAAAGGACGGGAAGTAAAAACAGACGCCAGTACATTTTCGACTTTATCGTTAGCGCATTCGGTTCAAGGTTGAGACGTCAGCAGGTTGGAGCTGCTAGATGGAAAACGTCATCCGCCTGTCAAATTAAATTCATTACATCCGTATTATCAAATGTCACCGCATCTTAAGTTATGTTGTTCAAGTTATACCTTCATTGCAGGTTAGATGAACTTCGGATGTAAAACTATACGCAAAATAAATAAAAAATAAAGCGTGAAAATTAAAATCGTAAAGTTCGCAGCGCGGGCGTTTTGACCTCGCAAGTCGCGGCCTGTCACGTTGCCCGTCAATGTGTAGCCCGCCTTAGTCGTACAAGGTACCATACACGACGCGTCTACCCACGCGAACCACACAAAACACACGCTAGAGAAATAAATTGCCATCGAAACAAAGAGTCAAAGACAAATCTCTGTGAAGATCAGTCCTTTTACAACGACTATAATAATACACAAATGATGATAAAAATACAAAAAAGACGACTACATTGAAGGTATTTGTATGAAAAGATACTGTTAAATATCACTCCTACAGGTTAGATGAAAATAAAAAATATTCCTCCACAACCGCCACGCTGTCAAAGGCAAAAACAATTGAGATTCAATGATAAGACACTCCATGGACAGAGAAACATCAAAAACTTGTTTTATTTTCAATCACTCGGGTCGGCCATAACAGAATTTCGTTTATTTTGTTACATTCATAATTTCCTTGGACTGACATTCAATAAATTACTTTAAAGATTTACATAACAATGTAGATGTTATTCTTTAGGTGATATTCAAGTTACATATTGAACATTTTTTGTAGTTCCATAATATTTGAAATAATGATGCTAGGAGAACTTATGAACGTTGAAACGGATCGATAAATAAAAGCAGCGTCAAACAAATAACAACCGTTATTATCGAGCACAACAAAGTATCATTCTTTATTTGTTGCCATACGTATACATATAGAGCTAATTAAAACTTTTCTTTAGACAATAAAACAGAACACGGGCATAGAGGAACTAAGCGAGAGCAGCGAGCTTGAAACTGATAAGTTACATAGGATTTAAGTAGCGAATGCGTTTCGCTTTATCTACTTGTTATTTAGTTAGCGACGGGCGGGGTTCAGCCCGGGTATTGATTGATGGTCCAACACGTAGGCAGGGTTGTCACGAAAAAACACAACCTATTTAAAGTTATTCCTTTTTTTAACGCAACTCCAGCGAGTCTCAACCCTGTTCAGTAAAACAGCCGGGCGCGTGGAGTCGTGCCAACCCTAGAATTAGCCGAAGCTCAGTGAGCCCTATGTAATCAGTACATCTCATCGAATACTCAATTAACATCCCTACACACGGACCGGAGATTACCGTATAGCGCACCGCAGCGCGTATCAGATCATCGCCTAACCTTCGCGTGTCTGGTACCCAACTACACAGTACGACGCCCCCACCGAATTAAAGGGGCTACGATTGCGATTCAATCAAAGCCCAATGAATTCACTATAAAGAGAAAGGGTTGCGACACTCAATCAACTGAACGATGGATCGAAACTGTGAATAGGTAATGTAAAGTTTCGAGCACGTTTTTTAGGCACCTTCAAATTAATAGAGGAACGCGGACAGGACAAAAGCGGCGGTGAAGGAGCGAAGATTTCCTGAAGACAATGGTAGTAATCAAGCCGGTACGGGCGTGATTACCGCGCCGGCCTGCCCCCCCCCTTTTCCCCCTCGCCCCAGACCTGCTACACAATTTATAAGCTTACGACAAACAAGTATTACCACCGAATACAATGATTAAAACGCATTGAAAGTCAAACCGAACGTTTGGAGCGCTTCTGCGGCTCTCATTCAATTGCGCTAAATAAACACACTCGAATTAAGCCGCGATTGAGAGTATATATTCTGCACACGTATGCTACCGACGGAATTCAAGGTCCGGAATTAATTTGCAAAATGCAACGAAGAAACGCCAATGTGACTGAACATATCTTGTAAAGTTTGTGTCGGGAACTCGGGACGGGACTCTGAACAAAATTGAAAGTGTCTCTCCCGCCGGCAACACGAAACGCATCAAGTAAAGATCCAATACACGGGCCCAATTCAATTTGCAAATCTTCCCGCCGGCAAAGATAGAATCAATTTACACAATCGCCTAAGCGAATTACGTCATTCGGCTGCCGAATATCGTAACGAGAAAAAAAAGGCACCAAGGCCGGTTGTCGGTGCAGTCCGTTCACTTGCGATCTCGACCGGTTGGGATGGCAATACATAAACAGTGCGGGGATCATGTCCGTGCGCGGTGAGCTGCGCGCCAAAAGTCAAGGTGAACCGGTGTGTTTACTGAGATTGCTGTTTGGCAGCACCGCGCGTCCTGCGGGCGGTGCAGCCGTGTCTATGTAGTCTATGGCAGGGCAGCGCACCCCCGCGCAATCGATACGTCAATTAGTCACAGACACGTGGCAGTTCGCATAGAAATAATGACTATGACGATTCGATCGGCTTACACACGTACACAAACGAGGTCGGGGAAACTGGGCGTTGTCGTACGATTTTCTTCACAGTAAGACAGCTGTCTGCGGAACTGAGTTTTCACAACAATGAAGTGTGAGTCAACAATAAGCCAACCGCAGAAGCTCTACGGTGGCTCGGCGGCACATGCAATCAAAGTGGTGAACCACTGCTCCACAAACGCGCTCTTTGCTCGTTTTCCGAATTAGGAAAGCGTTTCTTACTTGTGCGTGCGTATGCGAGTCATCACCGTGCATGTGTGCCATCAGCCCATAACGCTCCAAGTACGAGTACTTTTCTAGGTTAAGTATCATCTCGAAAGTTGAGTGCGCATACTAAGCGACCATGCAGCAGACAAATAAGGAAATAATAATGAAAACATACTGGACTCCGAGATAGGAGAGGATGAATTAAATGATAAAATAAACAACCGGAGACAGAGGTTTTAGAAAGCGTACGATTATCATGTTGATATACAAGTAAAGGCGAGCTGTGTGTGCTCATACTGCTTACGGCTCGCTGTGTGTCGAGCCAAAATCCATATTCATGTAAATATCGTGTGTTTTTGTTTGCAGACAACGAGCGGTATGATACAGAGAGACAGTCTGTTCGCAGACAGAATGCAAATCCCAAATGTTAATGAAAACTGAGCCATATGATACGTAAACAGTGTTTTCTCTGTCCAATTATCTGGTGAAAATGGAACTCGTGTCCCCGCGGCCCATGACATGGCTAGCTCACTCGAGGTGCCCTTGCCCACCTGAGAGCCCTAAGCACTTGTTCTCGAAGCTTTCTCTCCGCTAGTGTTAAGGCCATGCACATAAATCAAACGCTCTCTAACTATATGTTATAGTATAATTACGCTGTATAGGCGTACATAAAGGTCGGCCATACTTGTTGTCCTAAGATAGTGCACGGCACGACTGTTATCGTACACGCCTACGCGACATAATTTACTCTTATTATTGTACTAAATTACAAATTTTACTACTACTCGTATCTGCCTCGATAAAGGACTGCCTGTGAATATATCCCCCGTTACTAACATCATTTTATTATAAGCTCTATGCAGGTGAGGCATCGAATATATTGAATATTCAAAACAGAACTACACAGTTTCAGTAATGATTAAATTCTGTTAGCCCGAAGGCACGAAGGATTTTTGCGAACACATCCCAATTTATCCCAGAAAAGAAATATCATACACTGAAAAATACAACCTAACACGCGTTTTATTTCAATCTGCATTATGGAAGCATAGATATTGAAAAATATTTACTTTGTTCGTATTTTATATTGAACATTATATGGATAATGGAAAATAGTTCCTTCGGCGCACAAAAGGATAGGCTACTCTTTGTTAAACTTTACATACGTATATTGGGGCATTTCAATTTCAATTTTTCGGTAAAGTTATTTGTTCTTTCAATATAAAGTTGTTTATTACGACCAGGGTAACCTATCGTGAAAGGGAGGTAATATGTAACCCAGTTTCACACATATTTTTTATTATATTTTAAGGCGTGGAAAAATAAAGATAAATATGAAATACAACATCACGAAGATAAGCTATTTTCTTCTGAAAGCAACATGCTAGGTAACCTAGAGTTACGATTACAGAAAGAAAACGTTGTAATAAATCTAGAAGAAACACCTTGACTGGAACATATAAAGTTATTTCCTCGAAGCTAAAACATAACGGATCAACTTTAATAGAAGTAACTAAACGATTCCAGTATACCGCAAATAAAGAAAACATTTGGGCAAACGTTCGCCACAAGCCAATATAGCCAACGACGCGTCAACTCGACCGCTTCCACCAACAATTACCCTTGACAAATATATGACAAATCTTCATTGGAAATAACAATAACATTCTTATGATTCCATAAAGAGAAGCCATAAAGAGGTCCTATTTACGATCGAGCGTGGTGATTTCTGTAATGTAAAAAAAACTTTGTGCGGATACGATATAAAAAATATTGTTAGTTGAGCAGGCATTTATTTTATGGGCCATCGTGAGTTTATACGCTCTGCAACGTTCAGAGTGGGCGCACATCTGACGATGTCTTAAGGGTTTTTTGTTCGGGGTTCAATCATTTTCCTTCAAGAATTGCTACTATGGGCGTAACGCCAGGTATTTGTTGAAGGTTCGATTCGTTTCTCCCTCGCTAAAGACGGAAGGGTGTTATGTTTTTGTGTACCTCTGTATATCCTCACTCAGTCGTAAAGCTTGAGGCGAAACTGTCCATATATGTATGTGTGCTGGATCTTAAACGTTGGTAAATAGGAAAAGTAGATTTTATTTCTTCTACAAACAGTAACAGTGCTTTGTTTATTGAATAAACCGGTTATCGTAAATGAGTTAGGGCTTTTTAGGGCCTATGTTTTGGTCCCTCCATATCAATCAGGTAGTAAAAGTTCCTGGGGACTCAGTTGAGCTACTTTTTCTGCCCAGGTCCAAAACACTATGAAGTGAAGGATGGGCATTTCAAAGGGATGTTTTAATAGATTTTACCGTTTCATTAAACAGGCGTATCATTCAATATTCGAGCCGTGCAAGAGACAATGTTAAAAGAATCCATGAGCTGACAAGGCGTCAATTGAACCGTAATCTTAACTTAGTCGTAGCTCTAGAGAAGACTCAGAATGCAAAAACTCTGTTAGTATTCTAAGTTGCTCACAACTTTAAGTATTTACAGAAAGTGTTACCTCCAACATGTAAAATTTGCAAGCCCATGCACTAACAGCTGTGAAAGCGACCGTACTTACACTCGTCAACAAAAGTTTTAATATTTCTACATCAAAATGTCTAGAACTCCAGATTATCTCGGCTAAATGAGCGGCAAACGTGCTTAGAATGGGAGATATCTAAAATTTCTTCCAAAACGTGGTTTCTACGGTTCGACGTCATAATTGGAGAACAGATTATCAACCTTCCTACGTGAATAAATTTGAGATGATAGATTTTTCAGGTCAATTCCTCCAAAGACATTTTTTGGAATGCGGCCACTTGTAACCGGCGGCGTCCGTGTATGACCAGAATGTATGGATGTGGATGAAGCAAAAGAAGTATTTTGGGTAATATTGCCGCAGTCGGCCTTCTATTGTTTCTTCTTACCCCCATGGGAATCGGCGTGAGTTATATCTCATTCACAAAAACCTTAGTTCAATCGATCAAACACAAATAAAAACTGAACGGAACAGACGAAAATGTTTGTAGCCGAATCGAAAGTAATCATCAAAAACGTAGCCATTGTATATAATAGAAACCTTTGCCATTAGGACCTGACGATAACGTTCCAATTATTAACGATTAATTTCGGACGAAATATTATAAGTGGTGGCCATTCGTGAATGGCCGAATAAAAATACAAATTTTAATAAATATCACGGTTGTTGGAGTGCAAGCAGCTCTGCTTTATGTCTGTTATCTCTCCGCACCTAAATCACCAAACCAATCCTAATGATTTTTGAAAAATAGGTAGAATGGGACCTAGAGAAGGAAGTAGGCTACTTTTGAAAAATAAAAGGCACTTGATGGCTGTATCAGGGACCAGAGTTCGCGAATCTGAAGTTCGAGCTAAACATTATTGAACATCTATTGCTATAACTGCACGCGGGCAAAAGCTGATAAGTACTTTATAAGTCCATTTTTGTGTGTTTAGGAATACCATACGTGTAAGGTTGAACGTCCGGCATTGTGCGTAGGTGTCCGTGGGCGATGAGCCGATTGCTTCAGCTTTCCAATACTCTTTATGTTTTGACTACCTTAAGCCCGCGGCTTCGCCTGGATGGAGTTCGATTATTGTCCCACGGGATCGTACTACCGGGATCAAAAATAGCCTATCTGTTAATCCAGGTTATAAACTATCTGTGTCCCACATTTCATCTGAATCCGTTGTGCAGTTTTTGCGTGAAAGTGTAACAATCATCTATCCATACGCACGAACTTTTGCATTTATAAGAAGCAAGACCTTTTTGTTAGATATTACACGAATTGTTACCATTTATCTATAGATTCTGAGTGGGGTCAAGAATCAAGATGTTATGTGTTTAGACTGCGATAAAGACATAACATTACACATATGTATGACTGCAAGCAGATAGGTTAAGAGGTGATATTGATGTTCTTCCTACGGTAAAACAAGTTAGAAGTAAGCAATTTTGAATTACTCACCAATAGTACCTTTAGAATTTTTTAAGAGAAGCATTAGTCGTCCGGCGGCGAGATGGGCAAACGACATTGTTGCTGTCCCGGGAGTGTCCTGTATGAGGCTGACACAAGAAAAAGAGAAGCCTAAAACCCAGGAGTGGGTGAGTCGTGCTGTGCAAATGAATATATTTTCTTTCTTTCTTTCTGTGAATAATGATGATGACGATGATATAATTACAGATAGAGAATGGACAAACATGAACGGTTTGTTCCTTTGCAAATTCTAGGACCGATCTCGCCTATACAACACAACGCAATTAGTACATCTAAACTGCGTTCAAAGCAGTGTCTTCATTACGGAAAAACACTAACAGTTACCACGGCGGATGTACTTTATAGTGTTCAGTTTCATGCTGTTATTCGGTTAAGTATAGTACCGAATCCTTGATCAAGGTACGACAAATTCTCCAAAAACAAATACCCAACTGATTTACATAAAAACAAATTATCACAAGACTAATACATTACTCTATCTTATCGTTAAGCCCTTTGTTTAAATTTGCATTAAACTTAACCGTAACGACGGAAAAAACGACGTTTTACACTTAAATTATGTCAGCAGATATAAAAATGAATGCAAACGATCCCATTCATAAGTAGTAGTGTTAGTTTTACGAGTTTATGTTAAGTGGCTCCTTAAGGCGTGTCCTAACTGGCCTGGATAACGATTGTCCAAGAAATTCTCGCAGTTCTAAACTCAGAGGGTGTTGGCTACTTAATATGCCAATTTATTATTATGATTATTAGGTTACTGTCGTATTTAACGATAATATCGCTGTATATCGTTCTTTATCGTTAATAAGTAGTAAACATGTCGATTATATAAATTGTTAACGTTGCTAGAAGTCCCAATAATGATTTAGTTATCTTTCTAAGTTATGACGGATCTTAGGTTATCCTTTATTGACCTTATGCTATTAAGTTACTGACCGAGATCTAAGCCAACTACCAATTCATCATACTATATTGTTACATCTACTTTCCTTATAAAGTAATGAGGATCCTGACCTTGTCTAGCTAGAGTTTTCTCCAATTTTTTATTAGACAAATTGATCTACATTTTTAGTCTGAAAAGCTAGATGCGTAGAATATTTTTTCGTAGTTTCGTTTTGTACTAGCTTACTGGAAAATTCATAATATTCAGGTCACAACAGCGGTCTTATTGCTAGTAGTAATGACTATTGGCAACCTTTGGATGCACGGCGAAATATCGCAAAAAAAGATTGCAACATTGATTGGAATTTCATTCAGTCCAACATCACACCTGTAATCCCCGTTAGGCAGAGGTCTACACCTAAGTACATCTACTATCTTAATTCAGTATGTTGCATAAGGTTAAAGTTTCCATCTGAATATTTTGACAAAAAACTATCTCAGAGGTCAGTATTTTAAGGTTAGGTACTAAAAAAAATCTTCGTTTAGAACCACAACATACACAAATCCTAACACCCACAGAGGGTGTAAACAGGAACATGGCACTAAACACTAAAAGCACTTATTTTAACATCTTTATCTATTTTAGTCGCAGAAGAAAATGCTAATACGCAAATAAACAAGGCATCAAGACTTGTTTATGAAAGTAATAACGTAACGTTTTCTATGCAAAGCCGTGCAAAACTGTGCAAACTGTGACAGGGAGGGGCCACGAGTTATAATCAACTGTATCTAGGGCGGGTGAATTCAAAAAAGTTGGTGGTTGGGACAGGCAATGTATTTCGCTGAACCAATATAACTCCAGTTTCCGGACGAACGGAGATTAGAGAAATCGAGGAAAAACTTCATCTCTGTTTTTAGCTGTACCGCAAATACATCATGGAATAGGGAAATAGGTATTGATAACACTATTGTTAGGTTTGGTTTCATTTGCACTGGACCTGGACTAAACATTAATAAATACGATTGACAATTAATTCGTTAGGTTGACTTCAAAAGTCTATTAATTTTAAATATTTTAGGGATTTTATAAAGTAAAATTAGTAAAGGCAGCTAGACAGCTGCATTCAATTTATCATTCGACTAACGGACGTCTTGTCCTGGTTGGCAAATTTTTGAGATGAGAATCGTAATTCCAATCAATGAAGTTCAGTCATTTGGATGGACTGTATAAAGGATGATAATATGTCAAGAAAGGTGTCTCATCTGATGACGAATAATAAGAAAAGAGACAGACAGAAAGAAGACATGCCAACCCCAATTAAATTGGGATTAGGGGAACACAATGATTATTGAATTAGTAATATTGAAACATTCAAAATACTAAAATTAAACAAAATACTTAAAAATCGTGTAACGAATGAAAGCTCCAATCCTCAAAACATTATCATAAACATTTAAATCGTAATGTAACTGTACACAAACAGGGAAATATAACTGCTGATTATTAATAGCTACTAACAGTTACGCATGGTAGCCGTTATCATTGAAATCATTTACTATTTAGGAAATAAATATTTAATAAGTTGAACTGTTTTCCGATTCAACCATTGAACCCGAAAAATATTTGTAATCACTTCCTTATTTGTTCAACTCCTTATTATTTTAACTGAAATTAATGTTTCGCTTCAATATTATTTTAGTTATTATTTCTACAGAAAGGTTATACTATTAAAACATTAAGACCTGTTATATTAATTTAATTCAAAATACCTATGTGGGTTGCTCAATATAAAAGCCCTTATTCGGTGACCTAGCAACACAATGAACACGTAGACTTCTATTACAATTTTTCCAACAAATAACCTTCGACAAGTTAAACACACTAGCCAAACAGGTCCTAAAAACCTAACCTATCAAAGATCTAGGTATAGATGACAATGAAATTGAGAACAACTAGCTCCTAAACAAACAATACACGCACGCTATTGTAATCTTCAAAGCAACTTAGTCCAAGAGCCAGCAACTAACATGGTACGGTAGACAGACTGTCGCAACCACAGATAATGATCTTTATATACCGGCATGGCAACCAGCGTCACTGCTGCCAGTCGACTTATAACAGTAGTTCAACTAGGTACAATAGTTTGCGGTAAAATAAGGTGATACCAAATTGTACAGGTGATAACAACCTAGTTTAATAGACAAACCTAAGAAGCCCCTAAATACAGATCCAGGCCTAGTTTGGGAGTTGGCAATACACTCGTGTGATTTGTTATTGTGACTAGCTTTTAACATGTCTTTTTAAGTATCAAACACCATTTTATTAACCTTTTTGCGTTTTAATGAAATTGCCAGGAAGGCGATGTCTGTAAACATTTATGATATCGTATTGATAAAACAAGATGACGGTCAAAAGGACCATGATATGGTGTAGTTGATCTACTGGTAATATCTATACTGTGGCGACGGTCACATGTTTGCAATTGCGTCGTCTACATTACAAGTCATACATTGTGTATCTTTTTGTTTTCCACAATTGTGAATCAGCAATTATTATTGTGAGCCAATACATGGGGATGTTGCATCAGGTAATCAGGTTAATTGAGGATTTAGAATTGTAATAAATGGATGTGCGATTTCCCTTGTAGTGTTATTTGAGAGTGGGTGGAACAACACACAGTCCCGGATCTTTTTTTATTGAATGTAGCTCATTATTCGAGAGTCCCCGGATAGAAAATCCAAGGATTATTTTTAAGACAGAATAAACAAATTCGCGGCATTCCTAAACATGCAATATCGTTTAAATTCAATGACTTACGTGTATTGAATAACTGGCCGGGGCTGGGACTTGGCTTTTTTTTTCGTCTGATTTCTAGAATGAAAAGAAGCCTGTCTTTTGCTAGGTCCTAGGCTACATATTTCATAACGATCGATTCAGAACAGAACGCAGACAGTTACAGACAACAATACCCCAATCTACCTGAAGAAACTGTTACATTTCCCCAATCAACCTTGAACATAATGCTTAAGCGGTAAAGTTGAAAATCTATTGAGAGATTTGTAGTAGCTTGACGAGTTGACGTGTTGGCGTCTGTAATTCGCATTATTACTATAGGGTATTTAATCAAAAAAATCTAATTAGTCCGTCAGATAGGTTTCCAAAAAATAATAGACACGTCTTTTTTCTTTTTTTGTACGTAAACAAAAGATGAAGACGATACAGTGCTTCGTAAAGTCGTGTCAGGTCGTGTGACGTCACAAGGTTAGTACTATTTTACCCACAAAGTGACGTCAAAAGCCCCCACTCATGATCTTTGACACGTTTTATTTTCGTCAGTTTTCATTAATTTGATAAAACAAAACACATATTCAATATTTTTCGATAATCTAACAGAAGGACTAATTCGATTTTTTTTGGGAAATACCCTACTGAGAAAATGACCATTAGGGGTCAATGGTATAAGCTGAATGGTAACCAGACTCTAGTAACTGTACATAAAATTGCACAGGACACAGTGGACTGTTCACTGCATGTTTTTCTATTCCCATATCACTATGGAATTATCTATTGTTGTCCGGCTGTATTGTTCGCTAATTACATAATAAGACCACGCTATTCTATCCTAGTTTTTTTTAGGTTCAGATTCAAGGTGATACTAATAATGTGTAGTTTACGATCTAATCTGCGTGTCATATTTTCCTTGTTGCTATAGAATTTATATTTGAGAAGATTCTTATTGTACAGCAAGAAATTGAAAGACTTTAAAAGTCTTAGATATAATTGAATGGAACGCCTTTTTAAATGCAATTTATAACCTGTTCCAAGCTCCAATATAAAATTATGTAGGTACTGATGCTATTCAAAAATATGGTTTCCGATTGCAATCTAAGCTTCAGTCAGTCGGTTAGGTCAAAATGTTAATGACTCAACATAACTCTTAAACTCTCCCGAGAAAAAACCACCAAGGAAGTTATAAAATGTCTTCTCTAATACTGTTACGGTTAAATTAAAATAATGGCCTTTAATTTATTTGCTGACATTACTGGGACTTGATAGGAAACAGCAAGCTAGCCACTAGTTACTCTTACTTAGAAGAAAAAAAAAGCCAACTCAAGCGTCCACTAAGTGCGTACTTTGTGAAATGATTTCGGTAAGAATTTTAGGAATAATTAACTTTCCCTTCGTATTTGGTGAAAATATCTTTTCGGCACTTTAAATTAGTTCACTTTTTGCTAAATTGGCAGAGCTTTTAGGTAAGAAGTTAGCAGCGATTCTTCCGCTTCATTACAAAGTGCTTTTATGCTAAGCTCTGTATAATTTAGAGGTCAATGTTTGGTCCAACGAACATGGCGTCCTCCACCAAGTTAGGAGGAGCATAGTAAGTCATAAAACGGTACAAGATAGAAGCCTCACAACAGTCGTTAAATTTGGCCCGACATGATGAACAATATGGTGGATGCGGCAATTTCGACGGCAAATCTACGCCAGTCAAGATTCACGAGGCTAGGAGGATTTTAAGAGGCAAGCGTACTTAGATGGCGTCGTAAGATGTAGGTTTAGCTTTTATTGCTCTACATTTTTGGGGATTCTGGATTCTGGGCGGGGTTTGAGGGGGTCCTCATATGGGGATTATAGATTAATTACTTTTAAGGCTCTAACTGCGGTACTCATCATGATCATCATCAACAGCCTATTGATGTTTCCACTGCTGGGACACAGGTTTCCTCTCCTTGAGAGGGAATGGGCTAAAATCTACGCAGGCCCAGTGCGGATTGGTAGATGTCACATGTCTTCGAATTTTTTGGTTCTAAGACATGCCGGTTTCCTCACGATGTTAATCGATGTTGTCCTTCAACGTTTTGAGAGCAGCGGTGATGAAATAAATTACACCAAGTAATGTGCCTGCCTAGGTTCGAACCCACGACCTACTGTTCGTAAGTCGGAGCCGCCGCCACCACTAGGCCACCGCTGCTCCTTTCGTATGTCGGGGCTACCACGACTGGGCCACCGCTGCTCCTAAGCGGTACTCGGAGATATTTAATGATTACTAAAGCCATCAATCACTTAGTAAAGATTTGACATACTTCTGTATGACAAAACTTTTCAAAACCTTTACTAAGTGATGGCCTAAGTGATCATTGAAGCTCTCTGAGTACGGCAGCAAGTGGTATGTTAGATCATCTGTCTTTAAATTTAAGCTCATCAGTTGCATTTTAGTTCTTAATCATCATCTTCATCTTCTCCTGTACTTATCCCAGTTTATTTGGGTTCGGCGTAGCATGTATTCCTTAAATGTACTCACCTATTACTCACCATCCCAGTCGTACCGTTTCTTATCATTTAATCATCATAATTTTAATAATTGTTTGGCAACCTTTTCTAAATAAAACTCGAAGAAACTTTCTGGTCGAACAAGTATGGTTGTATCAGTACTGTTGCAGGTGTAGTAGATAACCTAAGGTCACACTTTCAGGTTTCTCTCCGGCCGTATCACAGTCACTGTCTCTATAACAACCGGTCGTAAAACTTGACTAGATTTTATTAAGAAGTGTTTTATTGACCTCGTCCGCAATTCAAGTCTAGGTTCCATACCATTGTTTCCTTTAAAAGGCGATACTTCAACAGGTGTTTAATCAATATGGTTCCCTAGTTATTGTAACGACGTCTGAAAATAACATCAAAATATGATTTATCTACGGAAATGTACGTTCTTAAATGTAAATGGTAGAGGCTTTCATCGAACGCTTTTAAATCATTTCTGAAATAGTCCAAGGTTTTGTTTACTATGCAGAGTGTAATATTCAGAGATATATCTGTCAACGTTTATTCTGTTTGGTGATTTGTTTTGTGGATGTTAGTAGATAAGTCTTGATCGTATCGTATAATATCAAATCCAAAAAGAACATGTCTCATGTAAGCAATACATTTGAGGAATAGTTATGCTGCGCTAAAAGTTAGGTTGTCAATGAAGTAGTAGTGGTTTCAACTTCGGTTGAAAAGAAGAACCAACAAGACTGATACTCTGATGTGGAACTGCATTGCAGACTACGCCCTCTGGAATAGAAGGAATCACCATATTCCTTCCATTCGACCCAAACACCTACAGTCAAGTCGATCTCTATGGTCAGTGTGGCAGCCACTGACAATGCCATGGAAGTGATAAATTACCATAAACATAGACATGAAGAAGAACAAGAAAGGTTTAAAAGCAGAAAATCAAAACAAAAACGTCTGATCTTTTCTACAAAATTGCACAGTGATATAATTTCTATAAGAAAGTAACAATATTTCTGCAGTAAACACAACTTTGTATGTCTTCCGTCGTCGTGACTTATTCTTACCCCACGTTTTCCACAGAGTATATTTATAAACTGCTGGTAATAATATACCACAGTAGACATGGATTTGTAAATAGAAAACCCTCTGTATAAGGTTTATTCACGTAAGTTTAAAGGCTATTAAATATTCCATGATTGTTTTTATATTTAACTCCCACGTGAAAAGAATGTAGCCAGTACAAACGTTTTAATTCGGATTATGAGTAATCATAGCTTTTATGCCTTTGATTGGAATGGTTACAAAAAGGAAAGTTAGAATTTACACCTTATTTTGTTACAATTATTACATAAAATCACATGTGTAATCGTCGAAGAGCTAGATGGTCAGTTTAGGTACGAGTACGTCAGAAAAAAGTGGAATACATCTTATGGTCAGCAGGATCGAGTGCAATCACTAGACAAACGCGATAGTCACAATAATGTTTAATTAATAAAATGTTTGGACACAAAATCTTCATATTTCAGGAAAAAAATAAGTACTAGAACCGCACAAGGCACTTGCGCTTGCGACTATAACAACGCACTGAGGCAGAAAATCAGATTTTATTCAATGTATAGAAAAATCCGATAACCCACAGAATAACAGCTGGAATAACGATACAAGGCACATAATGGTGATGTCATGTTTTCACCGACTAATCACATTCGGGCCATATGGAAGGTTGTACTATACAATATATTACATCGTATTATATTATGTATAACAACGCGACCATTAAAATGGTTACATTACAATCGAAAGTAGGTCGCCGGGATGAATAAGATTGATTTAGTCTTAAGAAACGTGAATCGTCGTCGTCGAGTTTTTTTATCTTGGTTAGCAGCCGTTGTTTTTTACCTACCAATAACGAGTCATACCTAGTAGGCACGTGCATTAAAGCGTATCGTAGGGCAGAACTCGTGGATATAGAATAACACGGGGCAGTCCAAGGTTAAACTGTTTGCCAAGGTCACTCCACGGTAGGGTGACATCGAGACCATTCCGTGCATCGTTAAGCCGTATAGGTCCCGGCTGTCACTTAAAGATCTTGGACAGTCGTTGTGGGTAGTCAGGTCGTAAGTCAGGAATTCAGTGTTACCAAGATATCATATCAGCCAGTGAGTTGGTTGTGGAGGTCAGATAAAGGTGGTGAAAGGTGATAAGTAAAGTTTTTAATTGGAGAGACCTATGTCCAGCAGATGACTATATCTAGACTGAAGACGGTCATCATCTGCATAAACATTTCCATCTATATATCGGTCGGCTACCAGTCTACCCAGATGCAGCTGAATACCAGTATTTTACATGGTGCGACTGCATATCTGACCTCCACTAGACCCACTGAAAGGGTGATGGCGATTGCGATGGTGTGGGGCAACAGACACCCTTTCTAGTCGCAAAAGTTACGATTAATTAGTTTAGTGCCTAAACTAGTAAAAATTTATAGTATTAATAATTATCCTATTACTACTAAACTTCATCGTAAGTTTCTGAGATGTGATTTTCTTTCGTCGCCGTCCGATACAGAAACTGGGTAAATAGGTATGTAGATATTTTGCGCACTTATTGTTGTACGGAATATTTGCATCTGATTGTGTCGATAATTACGTATGCATGTCGCATCTTCGGTCTAATAACAGACGTGGCTGCAAATGCCGGCTGTTCTAGTTAGATTTTTTTCTGCCTTGTGTCAGGTACACTCACGATCACTGTTATATATACACGCAGCGCTTAAAAAGTGATTTTCTCCTTCAGTATTTATTGCTATCTTATGTCGTTACGACATACTTATCATGTTACTTCTCAGAGTTTACTCTCTAAACTTATTACATAAATGCAAATTGCGTTTACCAATAATTGCTACACTCAGCGATGTACCCAAAACTGTCAAATTTTCCTAATCAACCTTGAACCTAATATTTAAGTACCTAAGGATGAAGAAGGAACATGGTGGTTTTTAGTCAGTAGAAGTCTGATACTCCCTTTCGCTGTGCCCAAGAGCGGGAGGGGTTATTTGATGATTTACCAACCCCCAAAAAAAAAGGGAGGAAGAGATGGATGCTTCATATTTGGACAGCACCTAATTATGTCCCGTGGTTAGCCAGAACCCCACGGCCTACGTGCATTTACACACACACCTAGAACAGCAACAGCTTCCCAGAAACCGCTTAAGGCACGTCGTAACAATAATAACCTTAGCCCCATATCCCCTTGCATAACAGACCACGTCGCTAAATCATCGCCTAATAACGCCACTGTCGGCCATTTTCCTCAATAAGATAATACGTGGCTACCAGGATACATGCAATGCATGCTTTTCCGCCCTTGTGCCCGGAAATATTTACTAAAATACAAAAATCATCAACTTAAACACTGGTATTTGAATAGTTTCAATCGTAACAAACATAGTAAGGTTTATTGTCTTTTTAAAGTATGGAGTTAATTTAGAAAGACACGTGTAGTTCTGCATGCAATGTTAGTCATACACACTTTGTTGTTTTTTTTACCGCTGTTGCGTCTTTTACAAGTCATTATTATGTAGATTACGAGATCTTTGTAGCTCAGTTTTGTATATCAATGTGCTCGTTTTTCAGTCACACAAAAAATTAAACAACCTTTGAAGGACTATCATACGCCTTCAACAATTATTTTCAGTAACCTTTAGGTGTCATTGCATAAAAACGTGACTGATTATGTATAGACACAATGACAAACAACAAATAAGTACACAACACCGTCCGGTTAGCAACAAACGATTTGCAATTTGTGTGTACAAATACATGATAAACTATAGTTAACTTCGGTTTATTGGAAAATTACAGTGGTTGCGCGGGCGCAGAGCTCAGAGCCGCTGTCTCTACTCCGCTCAGTGCCACGTCACCAAAACATTATGTAAACATGTATTATGTATACGAGTACATACAAGTGTGGCTATTCAAGCGATTCAGTGGTTCGGTACAACGTGTGAATATATCTTTTCTGAAATGCGCGCGTTTTATGATCGTTTCATATGCGCGTGAGTGGATTGATGAACACATTAGCATTGAAAGAGTAAGCGGTAACTGAGAGCGTTGGAAACTGCATGACATTTAATCGCCGCCATCTTCATAGCGTGCGGATGGTAATCTAGATAGTGGCGGCCTAGAACTGAGCTACTAGTTTAGGACTTTCGGTAGCGTCCATCAGTTCCTGTAGTGAACAAAAAACGGGACACGCAGGGCACAGGACCACATTTACACTCTAGGGCAGAGTTATTTCTGCCGGGACTGCGGGACTGTTCAAAAGAGATACCGCGGCCTCCGAACACAAAGGGTTAAGGTGGAAGCTCACATCTGGCCCGCGAAATTCTAATTTTCTTACGTTTTTGGCAATTTGCAGGCCAGTGCTTGGTTGTATGTTTATGAAAATTTGATTTGCGACTGTAAGACGTATGAAGTTACCGAATTATAACCATCAAAATTACTAACTACTAAAGAACGACGACTAAATTACTAAAGAATGACTTTTACATGCAAAAATCAATCTTAACATGAAAATGAACTTGGAGGGTTGTATTGATAATTTTGATGGTTATAATTCGGTAACTTCATACGTCTTACAGTCGCAAATCAAATTTTCATAAACATACAACCAAGCACTGGCCTGCAAATTGCCAAAAACGTAAGAAAATTAGAATTTCGCGGGCCAGATGTGAGCTTCCACCTTAAGTAGGAACCTTGATGCGTTATAGTCAGTAGAAGTCTGACACTCCCTTCGACTCCGCCCAGAGCGGTCATTCACAAGAAAAAAGGCAGAGTCATTAGTGAATGTCCACCTCAGCAGGTTTTCCTTGCTGCAACTAACGTGGGTACGGAATCTATTTAAAGACTTGTGTAATTACCGCCATGTTAAATACGTAGTCGCGAATGTAGTTTAGTGAATATTAAGTGAGACCTTACGTTAGGAGTTGCCCATAAATCAAACGGTACTAACAATAAATAACACGAGACATTATCCCATTCAACAGAGCCATTATGAAACAAATACAAATCATTAGAGCTGGCAGTTTACTGCTTTATGTCAGCGAAATTAACTATAATTGAAATTACCAATAAAATACTGCAACAGACTTGCGTAATAATCTGGGAAATAAGCCCTTCGTGGATTACGAAAGAGAGTACGCGTAACAAGCCTAAACCACACTAAACAGGTATGCACATTCAGGTAAAGTTTATTTTCTAGACAAGACCATCATCTGCCTAGATTTTTCCCAAATGTGTTGGGATCAGCTTCCACAGTCTAACCGGATCCAATCTTACATGGAACAGTCGCTCTATAGGTTGTAGAGGTCAGATAGGACACTGCCTGCAGTTAGTACAGTCGAACAAGCTGGTAAGTATACAGGCAGAAATCTTTATAATAAAGGTATTTCACCAAAAAAATGTGATTAGTCCGTCTGTTATATTATTGAAAAATATTGGATACGTGTTTTTTGTTTTTATCAAATTAATGAAAAGTGACGAAAATAAAACGTGTCAAAGATCATGAGTGGGGGCTTTTGACGTCACTTTGTGGGTAAAAAAGTACTAAGCTTGTGACATCACACGACTTGACGCGACTTTTCGAAGCACTGTATCGTCTTCACCTTTTGTTTAAATGAAAAAAGACGTGTCCATTATCTGACGGACTAATTAGATTTTTTGATTTTTTGGTGAATTGATTCTAGAACAACGAAAATATTTATTGCAATTTTGTTCTATAACGTGTTTCACATTAAGCGACTGACGCCAGACCCTGTATCGTTTTACATCAGTCTCTTAATTTATTGTTTAATCATAAAAGTAAATACAAGTTAGCTGGCTGTATACTTATTAGTTTGTTCGAATGTACTAGGTAATATGCTACCCTTTGGTAAGACTGGTTGTCGGACTTATAACGACTGTAAAAGAGCTCGCAACGGCTTAACGTGCTTTCCGAGGCACGGAGGAAAATCGGATTATAATGGGTGGTCACCCATCCACGGATCTACCTAGCCAAGCGTAGTTTAACCTGAAAATTGGTCCAAGAGACTGTTATTACCTAGGCACGAGCTCCTAGACGAAACGCCAACTAAAAAGGTAAGAGGAAGTTGCGTCATATCGACGTGCACAAAGCCTCCTTGGACAAAAAAAAATACCTTTATCATAGAATGGGGCGTTTATGGTGGGTTTATGGGGTGTTAATGTAACTGTCCATCAATCACGCTTACATCTTATTTAAAGCGTTTTATAAGAAAAGTGTTGAACGGATGTACTCGGGAAACCGTTTCCGAAACTATTGAATCCCACTAAAAACAAAACTTGTAAAAAAGCCAAGTCTCGCAACTCAGTTCTTTTACCGTAAAAAGTAGTGAGATCCATATAATACCAAGTCGGTTAATATAGTCAGTCCCTACTTAAAAATCTTTGATCTTTTAAATAAATAGATTGACTTGGCCATCGCATCGTATTCGCCAATGTTAAACCGGCCATTGTAACAGTTAATCGCTATCGCATTGGCCAATGTGATTCACTGGCCTAGTCAATCTATTTATTTAAAACATCAAAGAAGTTTATTTTGATTGTTTGTACAGTCACCTGCAAAATAGCATGGATACCTTAATGTGTATTTTCCTGTGAGCGTTTATAGTCGATAACTAGTTTGTAACGTTAGGTGGCGTCATTTCTTGCTTTACACGATTTTAGTTCTGAATTGTCCATGCATTTTTGCAGGCGACTGTACATATATACTATACGAAATTCGTGATAGACTGCCTCGTTGGTCTGGTGGTCGCAAGCGCGGCTGTTGTGTTTAGGGTCCTGGGACCGATTCGCAGGTCGGACAAAGTGTAATTACGTATACGTATAGCAGTCACGGAGTCTGGATTTGTGCGCGGTAAACGGCAATAGGGTCGCCCCCTAATACTTAGATATGACTGTATTATTAATTATTAGCTAAGTACACCTCTGCCTAACCCTTCCGAGATTACATCATGTTAGAAAAATGGCGATTAATCTTATTGAAATTGACAAATCTGGTACAATATCGTTGCCAAGCGAGTGTCCTTTCAAGGCGAGCAAATAAATATGGAGACTGGCGACCAAACTGAACTTGTAAAATCAATTTGTCTAACATTATCTATTTCAAAAGACAAAAGATTTAAGATTTTGCTTACACGTTTCGCTCACTTGTAAGTTGGAAATATTATTACCTATCGTATTCCTATGGGAACGTTCAGAATCCTTAGTCAATTATTCAAATTACATAACATTTTAACTCGCGATATGTAATTTATGCAGGTCTACCTAATAGTACACTTCTTCGTCAGTTTTGTTTAAGTCCTAAGTAATACAGCTCATCATCATCATCATCACCAGTCTATAATGTTCCCACTGCAGGGACTCAGGCCTCCTCTTTAGGAGAGGGATGGACTATAATCCACCACGCGGGCCCAGTTCAGGTTGGTAGATGTCACGTCTTCGAATTTATTGGTTCTAAGGCATGCCGGTTTCCTCACGATCCTTCACCGTTTTGAGAGCAGTGGTCATAAAATAAATTACACGTAATGCGCCTGACTGGGTTCGAACCCACGACTCACTGTTCGTAAGTCGGGGCCGCCACCACTGCTCTGTAAAAGAGCTAATTGTCATCAAACTCAGACTTTGTGGCTCTTACTGCGAAAAGGTGAGATGGAAAAATCTAGTAACAAATTGTCTGAGAATCGATCCCCGGACCGATTGCTCTGCACACACAGGACACCAACGAGGCAGCACTTCTTTCATATCGTAAAAAATATCAAACATCTCTCCAAAACACCTTTAAAATACCGGACAATACGATGACCTATATGTCCTCAGACCAAATAAAAAGTAAAGACGGAACTCTGCGAACAGCAAAGTGAGGCCGGTCAAACTACGCCTCGCATACACGCACACACGTGTCAGACCAAATAAAAAGTTTAAGACCAAGGCGTAGTTTATGTTGTACGTGTGTGCGTGTATTGTGTATGTACACGGCGAGGCGTAGTTTGACCGGCCTCAGTTTGCTGTTCGCAGAGTTCCGTCTTTACTTTTTATTTGGTCTGAGCCTATGTCATAATCATAATCCGAATGACTGGTTCAGGTTTAAAAAGGTTCATCAAATAACCCCTCCCGCTCTTGGGCAGAGCGAAAGGGAGTGTCAGACTTCTACTGACTAAAAACCACCCATGTTCCTTCTTAGCCCTATATGTCAAGGCCGCGGTATCTCTTACAACATCCCGCAGCCCCGACGGGCAATACAGACTTACTTTTAATATAAGGGTTCCTTTTAATTGTCAGCATTACAATAAAACTAGGTATTTCGCACACGTAGTACTACAAACTCAATTTATTACCACAATCTTTGGGTACTAAAGAGAAATTGGTTATTATGGTAAGCCTGTTTGCGTGTACCAGTCTGTCGCTAATTAAATCTAAGTAAGAGCTTTCGTTGCGCGTTTGGGGTTAAACTAATATCGTATAATATCGAATACTGTCGAAAGCACGTAGGAACTGAAGACATTTGAGGTCTTATGACGATCTTAATTCAAATATTGCTCCTATTTTTATACGTCTGTAAGTTGCCAGTGATTTTTTTATATGCTTCTTCTTCTTCTTCTCTCTAACATCTTAACATCACGCCTGTAATCCCCGAAGTGTTAGGCAGAAGTGTACTCATTAGTACAGTCACATTTCGCCAGTTATGGTTAAGTCCCATTTTATAGGAGTCGAGCCTATGACCATCAACCGGGCACAAATCCAAATCAGTTTTTAGTTTTATTTGGTCTATGAACTTGGTTGTTTATCTATGACGTAAACTAGATCGGGCGAAAGTTGATTAAATAACAATTACTTAATACGTCATTCAGTAAGTAGGTATCTGTTTCATAATAAACAACAATGCTGATTACTTGATTAGGCATATCTGATATTTCGTTTTTTTTTTATAATCAACGCACGTTTTCAACTGACTTAAAAAAAAGGATGTTCTCAATTCGGTTTTGATTTTTCTATAAGTCAGTGAAAAAAAAATTCAATCAAACAAGTCACGAACTTTCGCTAGTAACGCTATTTTCGGCTTCTTCATAATTACGACCAAACCTTCATCTAACTTACATCACCAGCAACGAACTAACAAAACCTCATTACGACCTACAAACTCAACACCTCAACCAGAACATGAAATTATATACAAACAGAGCGGCCATCACAGCGTATACATTAATAAGATACCATTAGCATTGCTACCTAGAATCTAGGCAGTAAATCAAGGCACGTCACACGATCAACCTATTACTAGAACTAGAACAAAGGTCTCACAAAATGGACCTACCTCTAACATAACACGAGTGATCAAGGCATGATAATAGTGTTAACACAATCCAATGTTATGTCTTCCTATAACCTATAGAATAGACTATACCTATGTGACTCTCAAAACGGTGAAGGAAAACATCGTGAGGAAACCAACCATGGTTTGTTTCCTCACTTACGACCAAAAAATTTGAAGACATGTGACATCTGACAACCCGCACTTGGCCCGCGTGGTGGATTATAGCCCATCCCTCTCCTAGAGAGGAGGCCTGAGTCCCTGCTGATGATGATGTGGCTATGTCTTGTCACGGGCTCGTTTATGTGCAGACACTAGCTCAATAAGGTACTATAATCTGTCAAATATCTTTAATAGACTTTCAAGTTTATCGTCAAAGCATTAGGTTCATGGAAGATGGCGCGATGAGCTGAATTCTTTCTCAAAGGATGAGCATACAATCGTACTAGATCGCGAAAAGTGGAAAGAGGGAAGGGAGGGCTCTGCCCTAGAGTGGGACAATATAGTCTTATTTATAATAATTAGGTTCAAGGTTGATTAAGAATACAGTGTTGGGAAGCTTGATGTGTTGTATTCTTTACATGTAGCTACTAGCAACTTTAAAAGTGATTTTGTCGTACTGTATTGATTGTAATTTGATGTTGATCCAGGATAAGTATCTTGGAATCCATTATCAACTTTCGTTTTATCCCATGTTACTTGGGAGCGAAGGCAAGACATTTTATTTTTCTTCAATTCACTCTATTTGCAACACTTTATCTCTGTCTCACATTCATCAGTATTTTCTAACCGATTCTAATAAAACAGTCTTACTTGAATATCGCAATCGATTCACGAGAAAATCACCTTTGAATTTTGCTAAGCGTAATATCCTAGAGCCCTCTCCTTTCGTGTCCAATAAGTAGTCTAGCTATCCTTTCCATGTTTTTTCCCCGAGGTTAAAGAATCCGTTCGTTAGCGCACGACTAGTTTCTTCATCCACAATGAGACGATTTTCTGGTTTGACCGGGTGTGGCGCAACTTGGGAGAGGCCCATGACCAGTGGGATACACTAGCTAGAGGGACGATAGTTAGGTACTGTTTTATAATGTCTGAAGATGAATTTCTCGTTATTAAATCTATTCGCAATGTCGTCACATCGAAATTTCAAAAAATAGGGATAGGTATCGATTGTATTTTTGATGAATTAAAACTAAGATAAAGATACGAATGTTACACTAACTCCGATTTGAGTTTTATAAGTGAGTTTATATTTAACTCAAATAGGTAGGTAAAACACAATTAGAAATCTTGTTTTCTGAACTTGGTAATGAAAGTAATGTGAACAGTTTCGAAATGAAATTTAATTTTACGTGAGAATTTCTTGATAAAATTAGTCCGACGACTTCGTAACTTGAACTGTTTGGGTAAGTACGAAATTAGAATAGGACGGTTCTTGGAGGAGAATTAAATGAAATAGATTCTTATTAAGGTAAAATATTTCCGTTATTCGTCCAGACATTTCTGTCTTTGTCCGGACGTGTGACGTTTCGACTTCAAGAAATTCATTTTTAGAAATAAAAGAATGCGGAATTTTTTAATATTAAACATAAAATCTTTGGAATTTTACGTAAATGGTATAGTATAGGTATCTTATATATAGGTATAGGTATCTTATTTAGTGTTTTCTGGTAACGACAAAAAAACAATTTCTTTCAAAAATGTAAAGACTACAGTCGACTATGAACCTCTATTTTGATATGAAAGTAAAGAGATCTCTCCAATTTGGAATAACCTAAGGCAGACAACGCCCTTCATTCGTCAGAATCACGTGAACCATTATTTCCTTTTGCGTTCATAGACAAAAAGTACACGATGAAAAAGGGAGGTTCGAAAGTAACAGTTGCGAGACCAGAGATAATCTAGATGCATACGTTTATAGAATAATTAATATAACGAGCGCATAAAACACTCAGTTAATTGTTAACACGATTAAAATATAAACGAGGTTTTTATGTTATCAATTATTGCAGCCAGCAACAATAAATAGTTTCTAATATCAAAGTGGAGAACAGTTTTATGGACTGACGCGTATCGCAGAGCACTCGAGATATGCCTCACATTTTCAATTACCCGATGCTATTTATACAAAATAAACATAGAAACATACATTTTGTTCGGAGTCACAAGAACAAATAACTGTAGTGGAGACACGGTACGGTTCAACGTGAATTATTATGTTACAAACGGTTTACTTTTTAGAGAAAGGTTTTCATGTATGAAATGTGAATTTTATGACAAAAAACGAGACGAGTAAAAAGTGTTTTGGTGGAACTAATCGCCGTTTCTCTAACTACGCGACGTATCACAGTTTTTGTACCAAGACGATAGCAAAAAATAATATAAAGTTGACGAATGGGCTTATTAGCTGTCTCATTCAATTGCTACCAGGCAATTGACAGGTCTTGCGATTTAAATCTGTCTATTCTAAACGCGAAAAGAAAATACATTACGATGGACACGTTACACAAAATTGCTTTTATTCTAATACCTGCTGTCAACGACTCAGGCAGCCATTCATTACGATTATTTACAGTTTAATTCGTCAAATAAAATCGTTCAATTGAATTACTATTTGTAACGAGCTATAAATTAAATAATCAGTGTCCCCGCCTATTACCTCTCGTAGAGATAACAAATTCAATGATGAAAGCGACCTTTAACTTAGGCAAATAAGAACATTCCCCTCCATTAGGGGCCGATGAATAACGTCACTATTTTATTATGCCGACTGTACTTTCACCACTTTCATAATTCTAAAATTGTTGAAGGTCTTTCACAATCAATTTCGTATTATTCTCTGAACGGAGGGTCTGTCGAGATCACTATTCTACTGAACATCGGAGGGCCCACGTTTATAATTGCAAATGTGGATTGTTCGTAAGCTTAGGGATAAAACGAAACGGTCCCACCACAAGCCAAGGAAACCAGGCACGTTTGTTACTTTAATGAAACGAGAATAACAGCCTAGCTAACAAGTTACCGGTTCTAAATTCCTATTCAACGCGAGTAAACAACTATGTAGGCGAAGTAGTATGTCACGTAGACTGGCTTTGTTTCACAAATCGTCCTTATTTATCGGAGTTCGCGGCTAGCCTAGCCGGGCAGCCGGTGAGCCTGTGAGCACTCGGCCTAGCCAAACACGGCGCGTAAACACGCAGCGACCGGCGACCTACAGGTAGCGTGATGACGAGGAGGAAGATCAACGTGACGTAACGGCAGCCAGCGCCCTGCCGGCCGTGGCACTGCTGCCAAATGGGTTACGAGCGTCATCCGCCGCACCCGCACGTCTCATTACGATCATGCACTCTTTCCCTTGCCGCCTACGCTGCCAAGGTCACTGCGCCACGCGATAACCATTCGCGCCGGCACCCGTCACCGGCGCACCGCATAACACCCGGGTTCTGACTTATCAATAACAAATATAAAAACACTCACCTGTTTTTTTCCAACTCGTTATGAGTCGTCCTGGAACAGAAAACATACAGATTGTACGACACGCCGACACTTCACATATATCACTGATCTCACATTATCACTGCACGAGCACTACACTGGCCGCAACTCACCTGCTGCCCTGCGATTTCTTGGTCTTCGGCCGCCTGCCGCCGGAGCGGGACTCTTCGTACGCCGGTAAACTCGACGCGTATCCGTGCTCAGCTTCTGCAACAAAGTACACTGCCATTCCGTCAAAATCAGCTGATTATAGCACGGCAAAAATAGACGGGAGCCATGTTGACGTGTGCGTGTAGTTGCACTCGATTGACAATTCAAACAAAGAAAATCCAAATCACCTCTATCGCGCCTTTCGATGTATTCAGCAGCTTGGATCAGAGCAGCAATACTCATATTTATTGTATCCCGGTTGAGCACAGGTATTCACAAACGCAAAGCGACTTGATTCGATTTAAACTATAAATAAAAGTATGCGCTCCGAAGATCACGACTGCGTTTACCGATGTCAAAAACACACTAGGCGACTTGGGACGCGCGACCGTGTAAGCGGTTCGTGATTTGTCGGCGGCGCTCGTGCCCCGCTCGGTGAGCCAATCACGAAGCAGCAATGCCCACAATAAAATACCTGGGTCAATCACGTGAACTTTGTGTTTCCAAACAAAACATTTTTTTTCTATGCGCTCTTTGTAGTGTAGTTGGAATATTGAGGAACTTTTATTTTCTTGAATAATTTGTAATGCATGTCGGCTTCGCACTAAAGTGCAGTCACGGCATTGAGGCCGCTCAACAGTAAATCAACGTAATAACACGAAAGTTGGCCGGTCGTTCTATAGGAAATAAAGTTATTTAGCGTTTGTTATGCGCCGAAAAATAAAGTAGCATCTAAGAATTGATTTGCATTATTAAAATATATTCTAATAGGGTAATTTGAATTCTTAAATACCAAGCAATAAAAGATTATGATTCACATTTGGGAAACACTTTTAATATTTAAAATGTTTAGACTTGTCTTGAGTGTTTCGTTTAATATTTGCAGCATGTGAATCCTAGCGAATATAACTGGAAGCAGATGTTTTCTGGGTTCCTGGAAAGAGGAATAGCTTTCTCAATTTTTATTAGAATGTAATAACAAATTGATTTTAATTAGAATTTGACAGCAATTGGAATTTCTTAACTCTAATTAATTGTAAATTCGATTTTGTTAGTTGCTGCAATATTTAAAACACTCGGAATATCAAGTTGAAATGTAACAAAACCTTACAAAGAAAAATATTTCTAGCTGATTTTCTAATGCTCTCTTGTGTGCCCAAAATCATTGACAAATTGGTTTTACCAATAACCAGTTATTTTGTGCACAAAAACAGTATGTAATGGAAATACAAGGAATTCTAACATATTTTTTTTATTTTGTCCAACTACATACTTTTTGTATACTAAATACTTCTACAGAAACTAAGCTACTGCATGCTTTACCTTCAGATTTGTACTTACCACCAAAATCCTGGTCTTTCTATAATATTGGCTGAATATTCTGACCATGGAACAGAGGTAGCTACATATGTTATGTGGTCTAAAGTCACAACCTTGAGTAGTTTGGTCCACACACTGGCTCAGAACTGTTGGTAGCCCCAGTATGTAGTTGAATATTAGATGCCATTCCTCCTAAAATAAATTATTGTTGAATTATTATGTTGCTAGCTTATAAAATTATGATTTGTCTAGCATACTATTATGTTATGACTGTTTTAATCTTACATTCACTATACATGCAGGGATTCATGAAAAATTTTTTTTTTTTTTTTTTGTATGTAAAATCCTTACTTAGTTTTCTGTACTTTTTCTCATCAATAATTAATATTCCACCTAATGTACACTGAGTATTCACATTACTCTGGTGGACTATTCACTTATACTTAATATAAAATAATCATTCATCTCATTTGTAGACCTTCGCTTTTTTTAAACCTGAACTATGTCATAAATAAGCAAAGGTTCTCCCTGTTCCTATCACTTTTCTGGGTGTTGTGTCTGTTCCAGCCAATTAAAGAGAAAGCCATCTAAGGTGTCCCACCATCTGCTGCAGGTTGTTGTAAGAGATACCGCGGCCTCGACATAAAGGGCTAAGAAGGAACATGGGTGGTTTTTAGTTGATATTAGTCTGACACTTCCTTTCGCTCTGCCCAAGAACGGGAGGGTTTATTTGATGATTTCCCACCCCCCAAAAAAAATCTTTTCTCTAATAACAATTTATTTGGGGTTGGTGTATCATGATTTATTTCTCAATAACCATCATTTCAGTAATCACCTCTTTCTTTTATCACACAGTCCATTCAATGTTTTCCTAGTCTTCCTTTATAACCATCCACATTCTTACTCAATAACATTTTTAATTCAGAAACCATTACCTCTTGAGTTAGCAATGAAAGATCCACATCATCAAACAATGGCAGCTCCGGGTATGTGCCGTCACAGACCTTGTCATTGTACGTCCTTATTATAGTCTCCAGACGGGCACAATTGTACAGAATGAACGATGCACCTGTAACCAAATGTAATGGATATTTTTATTAGTTCATGTATTACCAATTGTTGAAAGGTCATGTAGAATTAAAGTAGAATGCAATGCAGGTTGATTGATCTAGACTTGATTGATTTTAGTACAAGTTGTAGTCATTGAATATTAATTCATTTTGATTTTGACATCCTTTTAAGTCATCATTTCAAGAAGATGTTACAAACAGAAGGTTCAAGTTGGTTTCTAACTTCTAATAAGATTTTTATACAAGGTTTCCAGAAGGGACAGTAACCTCAAACGGTTACCACATATTCAGTACCTAAGTACATCACACTCATTCATTTTCTTTATCAGTAATTAAAAAAAAATATCCTTTCCACCCGTTTTTTTTATTGGGACAAGCCCGCCACACTATTACCAAACCACTGTAACTACTGAAAGCGCGAATCAACAGTGGTGACCACAAAAAAAGCGTCAGAGAAACGATTTAACAGTCTTAGATTCCGCAACGAAATTAATAAGAAAAGAATAGCGGAGGAGTAGGAAAAACATAATTTACACTTCATCCTTTCGACATTGTAACAGGTTTTAAATTAATTCTAAATATAATAATTATTCACCTTTACTAGACCCAGAAGCGCAACTAAAGTTAATTTTGACTGCCCCACTTGGTTTTGTCTGCAGCAACTCAAACGCAGCAGCTGACTCTCCGAGATGTGCAATAAATTCTGTCCATTTTGAATCTGCTGATATTCTTACACCATACTTGTGCTGGGCTGTGAGACTCATTTCATTTTGTCTTATCCTGGAATTAGAAAAAAATTGTTTTTAAGAACATCTATCATGGGGTTTAGGTTTCCGCACTTAGTCCTTGAAGTGGACTATAGTGCGTGAGCCATGGTGGCCGATTACTCCAACCAGCCCACCTCCAGAAGCAGACAAGACTTCCCGGTCTCCTCAGGGCATCCGGAAGGGATTTTTATAACCCAAGATTTATTTTGTTTTATTCCTTTTTTGGGCATTTCCCAGTTTAATATGAATGAAAATCTCATTCAGGGTTGAAATATAATCTACTAGATTATATAGATAGCAAGAACAGTTATATTTACCTAATATAATCATCTGCATTGATGTTAGTTTCTTTGGCTCCTGATTTAGAGTTCAATACAGTCCCGCAGAGTACTCTTTGGCTTCCCTCTCTTCTACTCGTAGATTTCGATGTGACGAATATGGGAGAGTTCACTTGACATAGCGCACACAAGTTCTTGACGACATTACAAAGATACTTCGCTCGTAAACTCGTTAGGTCACATTGTTCCCCACAACAAGAATCTAACTCAACAGCCGATATTCCTTCCCGCATTTTCTGTGATAACAACGCATTATTTCGCAATGCCTCCGATAAACCGATACGGATAGCTCGAGGTCTTTCTAAAAACAAATATATTCGACTTTTCTCTTCTTTCACTTTGCTCACTGACAAGTTCCACTTTTTAGATTCATCAACTATATCTGTGCACTCTTTACCAATTACTTGTAGTAATGGACCATGTTCTTTATCAACAACTTGATCACAATTAACATAATCGTGCCATGATTTCACTAAATTAGGAAAACTATAGTCACCGTGTGTTTGTAAGTTCTCGTTGTGTTTCTTCACTAAAAGACTTCTTACATCTTTTGATTGTCCAGTTAAATACAAAAATAAGCTTTCTGAAAACTGATCTAGCGCGTTTTCTAACATTTTCTTGCTATAATTTGTAATAAATTCAATAACACAACAATGACAATGAGAACACGTGTGACACCAGTTTTTGACATTGACAACAGACATGACAGGTTGACAGTTATCGATTCTATTTTTGTTATATGGCAATTAGGGCCGATGTCGACTATTCTGCCAATGTCGAAAGTGAATTGGAAAAGCAAGTGTGGTTGACAGGTTTAATAAAAAAAAATATGTCATTGAAAATTTTTGTTAGGTTTGCAATAGTACCACTTCGGTGCGTCAAATTACTTTAGCTAAAATAAAGCACCGTGCTTAATACACATATCATAAAGCAAATGCTATCGTGGCTCCCACAAGTTGCTATTTGCTTATTGCTTTTACATCGCACTCTCTGTCGGTCGCGCGAAAAGCAACAAGCATTGAATAAGCATTAAGCAGGGACCCGGGGCGGGGCGGGCGCCGGGCAGGTGCGTAATCGTTAAAACCGGGCAGGTCGGGTGTGTGCGTAATCGTTATAAGCACCGCGGACGATTTTGCGATCTCGGACGGCTCACGTAAATAAATACGTAATATAGTTACAGTTTTGCTTCGTGCTTTTTTAGTGTAAATACGCCTATATATATCATAATAACATTTGATCAATTACAGACAGTCCTAAGCCTGAAAAGTATGAAGGAAAGTTCATTGTATTTTTAACGGTTCTGTTTTATCGTAATTCATAAACGCGATGTAATATTCTTTTATAGCATGCTGCCACTCAAGCAAGCAAGCGCGGTGAGTGGCATCATGATATGCCTACGCGTTTAAAAAAGCTTGCTTTAATAAAACTGACCTAAATAAAATTTTATTATCAAGCAACTAACCTAAAAATAACATACACAAAAAATAAAAACAAACTAATAATAGTTGAAGTGACAGGTTAACGGAAAGGTTTATGACAAGACGTGGGGAAGAGCAGCACCATCTTCGTAGATGTTTATCCGTTGCCATTTATGACGTGTGCCGCGAATGCACATACTACTTGCTCTGATGATGGCTGTTTGTATTCTCGCACGTAACCAGCCTGTTATTGCAGAAAGGGGCCGGCTCCAGCGGTCCGCTAGTGCTTCGGCGAGGTGTGCTATGAATGAAGTCATTTGTGGAGCAAAAACTCCGTCAACAGAAGTCACCAGTGGGGTGAAGGTGGCATGACGCGTCTCGCATGGGCCGCAGTACTTCCTTTTCTTTTCTTCTTCGGCTGAGCGGAGGACAGCTGCTACTGGGCGTGATGCGTAAGAGGGAGCGTCGGTGTCTACGACACGGACATCAAATAACGCCTCCCTCTGGGCAATCCACACTCTGCGGCAGGCGAAGTCTCCACGCAGTCCGGAGTCGCCTTCAGAGATGACTGGCTCCTTCGTGACATTGCCCCAGGTTTGCTGGAACAGTTTACAGAAAAGGTCTCTTATCTCGTTGTGTCTGCGTGTGATGAGGCCGCCCGTCTTGCAGCATAAGGCATGGTCCACGCTAAATTCGTCGCTGCCGCAACCGTCGCACGCCGCAGGCATGGAGACTGGTGTGCGGTGATATCTTATAGCTAGCGCGTCCCTGAATTCGTGTGGTGAAAGATCGAAGTTGTCTTTTCTTGTGGGTATTACTGAGAGCCAGGTAGAGGTTTTTGTTTTCATTTTTGTCAATATTGATCTTTCTATTGCTCTTTTTTTGTTGGGTGGTAATTTAGTGAGAATATTTTCGAGTTTTTCATTGTCGTATGTTTCTTTTTCCTTTTTTCCTTCCTTTCTTGCGTCGCATAGAGATTTGTGATGTTCGGCTAGGTTTATGTCCTTTGAGTCGGTGAGAGCTGTTGAAAGTATTGTTGATCCCTTTTTTGAGATTTGGTATGCATGATTTGGTGTGTTGAAAGGGTCAGAAATGGCAAGCCCGCCTTTGTGGACTGGAAGGGTAAATAGCTGGGCTTCCAATTTTGTTATTTCGCCTCCAATTTGCGTTGGTAAGAATTTTTCTTGCAATGTGTTGGTTAATGGTTCAAAATGTTCTTCTGCTTTTTTTTAATAGAGGATATAAAAAAGCTTGAAATATAAATCATTAAGCAAGTTATTGCCTTTTTTTTTTTTTTTTTTTTTTGGTGGGTGTAAAATCATCGAATAACTCCTCCCGCTCTTGGGCAGAGCGAAAGGGAGTGTCAGACTTCTACTGACTAAAAACCACCCATGTTCCTTCTTCGCCCTCTATGTCGAGGCCGCGATAACCAGAGGACTACCCGCGGCCCCGACAGGCGTCGGCCCTTTCGGGCCCCTCCCATGTTGCTGACATCTCTTTGAGGCGCGCGTGGAACACGAACGCGCCGTCGACACGGCCTGTTTTAAGCAAGTTATTGCCTTAAAGCAACTTTGAACACCACTACCGTTACCATTAGAGTATTTCACTATTTATTAACCAATTGGCAGTTTTGCAATCCTTTTTTAAATTAAAAAGCTGCCATATTGAAAAACAGTTATTTTCGATAAATAAGCTGACGTTGCCGTGACGTTGACAGTACAATTCGGTCATCGCGATTGTCAAATTGACAATCAGTCGTGGTAGTGTAGACTTTTTTTTAAATATCAGTTTTATTACAATTATTACAATATTACAATTAAGTGATAGTCACAAATAACTGCATTTATAACTAAGAGTATGTGTTAAAATAAAAATGACTTTAAAATACAATTACTTTATTCTTCTCTGTGCAACATGGCAAATTGCAATGGTCTCGTCAGCAGATCACCTACTCGAAGGTATTTACTGTGGAAAAGAAAATTGTTACGAAGTTCTAGGAGTCACAAGAGAAGCAACTAAGAATGAGATCGGTAGAAGCTACAGACAACTGGCCAAAAGGTTTCATCCTGATTTACACAGGACACCCGAAACTAAAAAAGTAGCAGAAGAAAAATTCAAGGAAATAGCTACTGCATACGAAATCTTGCGCGATGAGGAGGAGAGATCAGACTATGATTACATGTTGGACAATCCTCAGGAGTACTATGCTCATTACTACAGGTACTACCGACGCCGTATGGCGCCGAAAGTCGACGTGCGAATCGTGATCGCTGTCACTATCTCTATTATATCTATAATCCAGTACTATAGCGCGTGGTCTAAATACGACACCGCCATCAAATACTTCATGACCGTGCCAAAGTATAGAAATAAAGCTCTAGAATTAGCCAAAACTGAAATGAAAGAATTTCAGTCTAAAAATAAAGGTATGAAGAAATCAAAAGCTGAACAGAAAGTGGAACAGGACCGGTTGATAAGAAAGGTTATTGAAGAGAACATGGACATCAAGGGTGCTTATGCTAAGCCAGAAATTGTTGACATTCTGTGGGTGCAACTCATCATTTTACCATACACTGTTGCATATTATATTTACTGGTATCTAAGGTGGTTCTGGAATTTTACTATAATGAAGCAACCATATGGTGAGGATGAGAAGCTATATTTAATTAGAAAGTACATGAAACTCGGACAGCATCAGTTCAATGCAATAGAAGACTCAGAAAGGCAAGAGTTCTTAGATGAAGAACTTTGGGTGAAAGAAAACTTCAAAGGTTGGAAAGAAGTAAAAGATGAAGAAGCAAAGAAAGCTTTAGCGGAGAATAATAAATATAAGCAATACAGAAGGTATATAAAACAGCATGGAGTTGGCAGGATGACGTTTGACGACTCGTAGTGCTTTGTGATAATGAGGAATTAATTTATTAATAAATCTAGGATCATTTGGTGTGACATTTTTTATTGACAGTTTAGTTTCCGTTGTAACTTAATATTTCGTATTCTTTATATAACACCAAAAATTATACACGAAAAATAAAACAACTTTTTTTACACAATTTGTTACTTTTATTTTTTTAAATCTCTATTTGTCTCAACATGTACTAAGATGATTTCAATACAATTAATCATTCAACACATTCATAATTTACAATCATCACAAATGGCAATTCGTTAAGGCATACTAACACACCGGGTGCACATACACTGACACAAGGCAAGTATGTGAACAATCACGTTTGTCCTGATACAACCATAACAAAGTGGTTTGTCCACAGTAAACAAACTTAAAAATATGCTCCTCATTTATCAAGACAAATCAAAATCGTTTAAATACAAAACAAAATGAGATCCTTAATTACAAAATATGACCCAGTGACTGCAAAACAAGCAATCAAATTGCATTGGCAGTGCTTCTGACTCTTAAATATACTTTTAACCATAATTCCAATAGCCAAAAATGAAAATTTTGGAATGTTTTATACATCACTATACACAATCATACAGCTGCCACATAGTCATACACATTTACAAGAATAGGGCACCTTTATACCGGTTGTATCTGACAGTCGATCATTCGCTAGCAATCAATTTAATTCAATATTATCTCAAATCATTTGCAATATCATAAATCACATCTTTCAATAATAACATAACATTTTCATTATGAAGACATTTCAAAATATAAAATAAATGTCAACAACACAAAAGTTAAAATGTTACCCAACTAATAATAAAATACAATTGCACAGTTGAATGGCTGTAACTGATTAAGCCATTCAACTGTGCAATTATTTTTAAGTTCAGAAATAAGTGAAAGTACGAACAATTTGATTCGTTGCGACAGTATTGCGAGCGACGATCAACTCTCGCAAGTTGACATTATGAAAACCGGAAAAATCCATTGTTAAAAACTTAATTGTGCTGGTAACATCGAAATAAGGGGTCAAATCGAATGATTTGGTGCCAGTTGTTCATTGAAGCGATTTACGTAGTTTGTTTACACAGCTGTGTTATTAAGGTATTGATGTGCGTAATTAATTATTTGTTCGCTTAAAACAATAATAGCCCTCATTCCTTGTTACTTGTTGAGTATTGTAGAGCCAGCAAAATTCGCGGTTGACCACTTTTCAACCTTATTACTACAGGCATAGAGGTGAAAAGTGGTTCATTACCAACTTTATTGGATGTACATGTATATACTTACAAATTATTTTGAATTAGCTATTGTAGAACCATATTATGTATTAACAATTCAATAATAAATAACACCATTCAAAGAACACCTTTTCTCTGACGCGAGAATTTTATTATATCAACTTGCGAGATAGTACAACACAGTAATATGTTTTACAATCTGTACTCATTGCTTTAAGAAATAAACAACTAATTTATGTGTCCAGACTTCATATAGCAGTGTGCATTGTTCGGTAACCACCAACAATTTGTACAATATACGTTAGTTTAGAATCAGCTCAATATATTATTTTATTTATTTCAGTATCATGGTCATTCCCTATTTCGTGATTATAAGATATACTTTACGCGCAAAACTGCTAAACGCTAAATAGGTTTTTACATCGTTTTCGACCTTATTCTTATGTAAAATAGGATTGAAAATGTCTTAACTTTTAGACAGTTTTGCAACTCTATGGTAACATTCTATTGCATTTACGTTAAGGCCTGCTTGTTTAATTTGTGACTTACAAAGTTCAATGATAGTACGTCGTATTTATTAAGAAAGTATTGTTGTAAAGCCGCTGAAATATCTGCGAGTGCTAAATACTATATTTAATATAATCTGATATTAAATACTCAAACTATTTAAATGATTTTTGTGCAGCACTTTCAGCGGCTTTAAACTCTTATTGCCCACTCGACAAGTTTCTTTACTACAACTGTTATCATTATTAACTTGTGGCGATTCTCATCAAAAGATAACTTGTAGAGTTTGACAGGGATGGAAGATATTATTACAGGAATCGTTTCCGCATCATTCCCTTGAAAAAATCACAGTTTTATAGTACAGATAGATTTTAGTGAATTTAAGAAGTACCTATGCATTTTTAGTAAAGAAAACACTTCTTTTGCCGAAGTCGGGTAAAAACAATTTAACTATAGTCGGCTTGCAGTCTAATTACGTTAAATGTCAAAGAAAAATACCTACACATAAGCGAAAAATCAAATATAATACGATATTACTAAAACTATGCATTTGTTTGCACTCGGCAACTCGATAACAGTGACCTGCACTCGTTATCACCTGACAAAGATAAACTCTTACGTAAATACTTCTTTCTACAGAAAATAAACTAAAATAAAAATTCACCTACAGAAAAAAGCGTCTAACGGTTTACGGGACATCAAATCGCTACCTGTCACTGAGAATATTCATTCGAATCTACCTCACTTTTGTAGTCAGTCCAAAACATCCTCCACAGATCCGCCATAAAAGCTTACTTAAGCTTTAAAACTAAATTGGTTTTTCTTTTTCATCAATTAAGATTGGTTTTTGTATACAACAAAATCTACCTTAGAAGGGGGGGGGGGGGGGGTCTAGAATAATTTACGTATATCATGGTGACAGTCTTGATATTTTCGCATCACAGGACCTGATGGAAATTTTGGGTCGACTCAATTTAAATTGCCATCGACATGCTAACAAGAAATTCGTAACAGGTTGTGTGCCGATGTCCCTTCTACACTGTATAGCCTAAGAGATAGATATAAGATAGCCTATAGATATGTTACTCTCGAAACTACATCGTTGATAAAACTGTGAGATTTAAAAGGCATGTAAGTATTAAAATTCTCTTCCACAACATGGCCACTACGAATAGAGTAGAATACATAATTTTGTACACACAATTTTTCTCAATATTTTTACAATACCATCTTCTAATGTATTTACAGAAAACATTTATTTAAATATAACCTCTCGTTTATTAGTTTATTGGGGACAATACGACGCCATATCGGTTCAATATTTAGTTTATATATCTATCTACATAAATAGTATACACAAAATAATGATTCTAGTCTTTTTTCAATGTGCTATTTCGTCTCAGATCATTTGTAAGTTATACCTTAATAAATCTTTGTTTACGCGTCGGTGAAACATTGTTTTATACTTTGTCGTTATAGTTCAATATAAAAGCTCAAAGTAACGATGTTCTCTGACTCGTAAAAAGTTAAATAGGATATTGATCGATTCAATAGTCGACTTAGTCGATTTGCTGTTGAAATTATTATGATTAAATTATTATGTAGAGAAAAAGATTTCATGAAACCACTTCATCTTGTTGCTAAGAGTACTAAGCCATTTAGTCGATTTTTCAAGTATGCGATAGTTTTAAAAAATCTTTAATCAATTGGCGAGACGGAATTCTATTTCCCTTATCACAAAAAACGAATTATTGAACTATAATTCGTAAGTGAAAGTACTTAAAGCACAAAATCGACTATCGAACCGATTTAGTTTAACCAACAACATCGACTCACGCAACTTTCAATCTTACAGCTCAAGCCACATAGCACTTCATACAACTTACTTCCTGTAATAAGATCTACATAGATATGAACGTTCGACTTCGTATCCTACGATTTAGGCATAGAGTTCGTTTATTGAGGTAGCCAGGTCTGTGGGCTGGCTCAGTCTGGGTTGAACCTTATGTCGTGTGTGATAAGGTCGGTTGCACATGCACTAGCGTCGCGCGCGCGTGTTGCGCGGCCGCACCGCTACGTGCAAGGCGCGGCCTCACACGGGCGTCTCGTGGTCGGCTTCCTCTATCCGGCCGAGGCGCCACGCGTTTGGGTCAGTCGCTGAGGAATGTGACAAAATTAAACAGTCAGTATTATGTCATATGGATCCATTACACATTACGTCTTTTTGACAGGGTTGTAAGTGACATCGAATTACAAACTATTACCACGTCTCTCTCACTCAAAATGTATGACTGGATCCAGAACAATTTGCTAAATTAATTGCAATAGTTTGCTCGTAGATATCTTTTACACTGTCCTGTCTGTTATCAAGTTACATCTCGTTTGATTTTTTTTTTAATCGAAACAAAATGTACTTGAAAAAAACACCAGTCGTAATGTGTAAACGAGACTTCAGTGTAGTGAGTGCAAAATACAAATGTCAAAGTGACAGTGACATTAGTATTTTGTGCAAGTTATCGTTTAAGTGATAATTAAGTACCCAGATAATAAACGTTCACCTCACAAATCTAGCAGACATACACACAAGCTTTTAACTCCACGTTTCCGTGTTGTGCGCGTGTCGACGACTGATAGACGTTACACAGATAATAAACACTGACTGTGTTGCCAGTTCGAAAATATATAACAGGTTGGAGTCTGAAATTTACTTTGAACAGATATTAATCCTGACTTTTTATGATTTAACGGAGATAATTTCATATCGATTGTTTATGAGTGACTGATCAAGTTTAGTATTGTCATTTTCATATAAGACAAGGATCTCAAATCAGCTGAAAATGAGCTCAGTCGCTTATGCATTAAAGTACATTTCAGACTGCATTCAATGTAGACAATATTGTAGTTAAATAATTATGTATAACAAACAAAAGCGCAACGTTTCGCAAGCAATGCGTGTTGTGTGGATGTAAACTAGCAAAATGTGACATAATTATAATGTTTTATTGTAGTTTTAAGCCAAGAATTTAAAAATCTTAATTATTTCTGAACATGTTTGAGGTCAACTTTCGCCGCCGAGTCGAACCTTCCAAATCTATCAGCGTATCGAATGTACAGTTCGCTAGCATAATGAAGTTACCCGAAACTGTCAAATTTTCCCAATCAATTTTGAACCTAATGCATTAACGATAATGTTGAAAATCTATTATACTTTGACAGATTGTAGTAGCTTTATGTGCTGGCATCTATATAATAGGGTAGTTCAACATTTTCTTGATGACTTTTGGGCATGGCTTAAATCTATAATAAAAAGCAACAGTCAACAAGGCGTTTAGTTCTCAAACAATCATATTCAATGTGTTGTTATGTGAGTAAGGAGTGAGGCAATAAATTAATATTGATGAAATTACTTTAAGGGAATGATTTTTTTATATGGCCTTAAAATACACTTAAATAATCAAAACTAGAAAATAAGTTTGAAACGTGTATGAATTTTGCAAATGGTTACCCAAAATACCATTAAATCATCGATCAAAATAATAACAAATGTATTTAAAGACCAAATAAAAACTAATGCTCATTTTCACGTAGACTAGGAGACACATACAATCAAATGCTTAAACAAAAGACACAAACATACAAAGCATTCATTTGCTTAATAAAAAGACTTTCAAGATTGAGAATAACTTTGATAATCCATCATTTTTCCTGCCCTTTTTTCTGGGGGGTGGGTAATCATCAAATGACTCCTCCCGCTCTGAGCGGAGCGGTAGGGAATGTAAACTTAAGGCTCTTGTCCTATGTTTATTAGGGTCGGTGCAACACGTATTTTTCAACCGTCAGCCTATCATTTATTTTATTTACATAGGAGATTCGATGAAAAAACTGTACCTTGACAATCCACCTATCATCATCAGCTTATAATGTTCCCACTGCAGGGGTCAGGCCGCCTCTCTAGGAGAGGGATGGGCTATAGTCCACCACGCGGGCCAAGCGTGGATTGATAGATGTCACGACATGTCTTCGATTTTTTTTATTCTAAGACATGCCAGTTTCGTCACGATATTTTTCTTCACCGTTTTGAGAGCAGACAACCTAATAGTGTTATCATAGTATGAGTGAAAACGAGCAGTAATCAAACACATACTTCTCTAGTGAAATGAGTGTGAAACAAATAACATAAAACAAAATATATTACCTTCGACTGTCGATCTTCCAAACATGCTTTGGGAGTTCGGACACGGGATGGGACTACAGGACTGTGATAGCTTATACGACTAATATATAACTTACTTGTATACTTAGCGGGTAAAGGTAACAACTATTATTAAAGCATTATGTATTAGGCCGGGATTTAGAAACATTTTCTTTCATTTTTGTAATCAATCTTTGAGGAATATCATTGTCAAAGTTTTTACGCCGCCGTGAGCCTCTGACTTGGAATTCCAGCACAAATGGCACCACCGATGACATTCCAGGTAGGTATTGCAGGTAAAATCTCTGCCCGATCCCCTCGGGGAGATAGTACAGATGAGGGTCGTAATGTTATGTATTAGCTAACATCAATTTAGGAAATCTTAAAGCAATGAGTGAAGTTTAAACGGTTACATTTGAGATGTAAGTCATCAGAAGTAGGATCTAATATTCATATTGATTAAAGAAATAGTATCTTCTCCATCCCGACCTGTCAAGTTAAATCACATGCACCAATAATATAATAATTATTAAATAAAATACTTGTAAGAGAGACGTAATGAGCGAAATATAAGACTAGTTTACACACTTAATACTCAAACAATCAGCTACACATGCGAATATAATTAAGTACTTATTTATATACTTAAATATGCTAACTCTTTATTTAGCTTTATTAGTATAAATATTAAGCCACCAAAAATATACGATATTATTTAAGCATAAATTTTATTTTGATTTAGCAAAATACTTTAATACGCCGCTAAGGGACTAATATTATACTTTATAAAGCTCTTTATAAAATACCATTTATATTAAAAGTGATATTAATGAATGAAACATGATCACGAGTTCGAATAAAAGTAAGTAGTTTTTTTTTCAATGGGGCGGGATATGTAGAAAACATAAATATTTAAATTTTAATAGAAATCAACATTTATTCCATGGCAGATTAAGTGTTCCATTGAAAAGAAAGAGAAAATATTTTTTAAAGAAAGAGATCAAGAATATAATAAGAAGACCTTACTAAAAATATGGCCGAATGACCAATCAAAAAATTGAACGAAAGTGAACCTTATTTTTAATTTCTTAGAGACGAGAACACTTTGATCTTGCATGGGTAAAAAAATAATGAATAGCCCTAGAGATTATAAAAAAGCCATTTAGAGATCACGCAAAACCATAATATATTATAATACATACATGTTATATGTGTATGTAAAGATATGTAGGTATGAAGATATGTATAGTCAAGTTACAATACTGTTTTTTTTACAGTTGGAAGTAATGATGAAAAGTATTAAAAATATTTGATTTATGGTCAGATTTTTCATTTAAATACTGCCGATATAATGGTTTTCAAAAACTAGCTTTCATTTGCGGATTCGACTTGTACAAATCTTTAGAAACATTTCTAAGATCATATAAAATTATTGGTTTTAGTTAAAACATGTTTCATCTATCACTTCTATTCTGTTTTGTCCTGTATTGCCTGAATAAGGTAAATCAATAGTTGTGAGGAACATAGGAAAGGACAGTTTTACACTTCACGATATAGTTTTGACTAATTAAGAAACAAGAATGCTAGAAAAAAATAACTGACTTATAGATATCATCAAATCTTATGGTGGATTATTTTGGTTACCCACTATCAGTTAAAAAGATTCGATTTTGAAGTATACAATTCTGATATGTAAACAACAACCAAAAGATGTCCAGCGGGGTAAAATGCTTCTGATTTTTATACCCTAATCATTCAAAATGAATAAACAGCAAACGTCATAAAAACTTTTTCTAATAAAAGCTCTATTCACTTGAAAATTCTAAGCAAGTTTTTAATTACGAAAAAAAGTGAACGAGTTTATGCAAAAGTGAACAATCGTCCTGTTCACAATAAATTTAATAGAAATATTTTTTGGAAAATGGAAAAACGTTAAGCAAAGGTGAAACAATCGTGAAGCATAAAAGTGAGGGAACAGGTCAGGGACATAAGCTGTCTTGTCTCGTTGATGACGTCAGCAGTCAGCAGGAATGCGCGTGCGGCGCCCGCAGCAGCGGCGCGTGCTCGCCTGGTGACGTCACGACACGCCACAGAGCCACACGTCATCGACACGGCACAACCACAACACCAGACGGACGCGTTACGTATAGTCCCCTTTAGTCGAGACGCGATACAGTGCCGTAAAGGTAACTAAGTAACTACACATCTGAGAAAATTTTCCTTGGTTAAGTATTTAGACTACTAAACACATACGTTAAAAAATAAATTCCACTAAAGGGACGGTAATGCCCGTAAGGACTGACTGCGGACTGATAATGTTAAGATATATCTGTTAGTGTCTGGAGTTAGGCAGTCTAATACTTCTCCAGTTTGATATAAAACTAATGTTTGTACTAACAGTGTGTACCTTTAAGAAACTGCTTCGCGTAATTTTAGATATTTTCTAAGGATAAGTGCAATATTCAAAAATGTATGGTTCGTGATGGCTATAAAATAAGGACTAGTATTACAATTAACTATGAAGGGACTCCACGTACGCCTTTTAATTAGCTAACATCAATAATATACCTAAGTATGTCTGCATTCAAGAGGCAAAATACGAAAACAAAACATTGAAAGAAAACAGGCAACAAAGCCAAAGAATAAAATGCTTTAAAACATACAAAGCGAACACAAAAGCAGACATACCAAAGTAATTTTAAACATTAAAGTAAATACACAAACGACCAATATGTGGGAACTTTAGAAAAGGTATCATTACACACTAGCGTTTAGACGAGGAAAATCGATACAGATTAAAACGGCTATTTGAATTAAAATGACAAACACTTTAGTCTTTAAAGTCTTTTAAAGGTGTTCTTAATATGCATAACCAGTGAACGATTGATTTGACCTTTACATTATGTGCTTGTCATACTGTTGCATAACACTTTTAAAACATTTTTGTTAGGCTTAATTTTATAAGTAGAAGTAAGTCAAATATTTTTTAAGTAATTTCAATAGCATTTGGAATCTAGAATAGTATTTAAGTGCTTTAGAGATTGCTTTTGACAAATACTTTATTTGTAAGGGTTAATTTAATTTGAGGAGCATATTCAGCATGGAATGTTCCAACTGATGGAGACTCAGCATCTGTCGGGACTGGGCCATTATCCACATATTCCATAAATAAGTAATAAATAATGTTTGGTTCTAAGACGAGCTGACTTCTTCACAACGTTTACCTTCACCATTTTGAGAGCAGGGGCATAAAATACGATTTGGATCTAGTATTTATTTAAGTCAAGGCTATTTCTTATTTCAATATTCATATTGTTTCAAATTTAAATTAACAAATATAGAATGTTGTTTTCTTAAACGATAGTGTGTAAAGACTCCAAGTAATGATAATTCTACCTCGGACAATAATCTCCTGTTGTAACTATGATTATAATCATGCATTATGTATGAAATTTTCGAGCATTTGTTTTGGTATTCAGATAATATTGGATGCGAAGAGAAATGCAAATTATATGTTGGCTAGGACGCTGAGACCAAATTATTTTAATAAATAATTCATAAATCTTCTTGTTAATTTGTCAATGCTAGTCTCAGACCAAGAAAAAAATATAGTCGGCGCGCCGCGAACACCAGAAGTGAAGCCACAAAAACCACGCTACTACAAGTAAAATTGTGTATGTTTACTTGTAGTAGCGTGGTTTTTGTGGCTTCACTGTTGGTGTTCGCGGCGCGCCGACTATATATTTTTCTTGTCTTGTTTTTATTTTTTTTTTGTTATTTTTTCTTGGTCTGAGATGCTAGTTTAACGAGCAATTAAATTCAATTTCAAAAACACTGATTATTCAGCAGTTGTTTCATATTATTTTGATTATGGTAAATTGCACTTTTGTATGGAACATTTTTAAAACTTCAGAGTTAGAATTCATGAATGTAAATAAAATTATTTATAAATATTATTTATTATGAGTTTGATGTGTCCCAGTGCAGAGCAAAGGGGACTTTTGTTCTTTAAAATATCAGTCCAGATTTTTATTTTTTGTTAGGACCGTTTTCCGTTCAATATCTAAAGTGAGTCCTTTAAGTTAGTTTCGGTGTTTCTCATAATTATATATTTTTTTAAACGCGTAAATGTATTACAAAAAAGCAATTTACAGAATAACCAGTTTTTATCATAAGTATTTCGTCCAGCATTCCAAAAACACCCAAAAACCAACTACCGACATCACCAAATCAAATGCTCCTCCTGCTCCCCCAACATCCACCATACACAAGCATCACATACCTTGGAGTTGCCGGTTGAGCAGCGCGGTGATGCCGGGCCCATCACCCGCCTTCTTGACCACCAGCATCGGCTTGTCTTCACCTTCCTCGTAGCTGTTCGGCAGGTGTCCGTTGGAGACTGCCATTGTTTCGCTCACCTGGAATAGGGTAGTTGACAAAAAAAAATTAGTCCGTCAGATAGATTTCCAAAAAATATTGGACACAGGTATTTTTTCATCGGAAGCGCAATCCAATCAGAATCAGGACGCCATTTTGTACTATACCATAAGCAAGAGTCGTTGCGTATCCATTTAAACATTTTCACATTTTTAAATTGTTTTTAATTATATTTTTTGTTACTCGACGGATATTCAGAATCTTCAGTAAAACTTATAGAAATACTAATTAAGGTAATTTATTGGCTACATAAAATTTTTCGCCACGAGTGTTTATGTACTACAATGTCGATCGAATCTGTGAATAGCATATTTGCCAATCGTTCCATTCGGAAATCTGATACTCGATAAATTGTTTGTGAATAGCTATACAGGGATTACAGGCGTGCTGTTATGTTATGTCATTAATACTAAAACTCAATGCATTTATTTTAAACTAGCTTTTGCTCGCGACTTCGTCGGCGTAGAATATAGCCTAAAGCTTTCCTCGATACATGGACTGTCCAACACAAAAAAAATTTTTTCAATACCAATCCTGAGCTTTGCTTGTTCAAAGAAACAAACTCTTCAGCTTTTTCAAATTAACCTAGACCGATTACAGGAACTTTGGAATTTTCAATAAAAGAATGTAAATCACGAAATCGGTATTTTTATGGTGGTATTCTGTGGTGGTGGTTAAAATGGTGTCATTTTATGGATTCGGTCACAGTGTACTAAAGGACTTCTGCCTTTCTAAATTAAATACCTTTGACGACCAACCTCAAAGGTAAATTGTTTGTTAGGCATGAAAGAATATTTAATAATTGGTGTTTTGATCCCTTGCGAATCAAAGGCCTACCATTTTGAATAATAAATTGCGTTTTTAATTTACTGAATATTGGTTCTTTATTTTTTACGTTTACCAAAAAGGTAAACCTTAATCTTACAAACTAATTACCTACCAATGTAGGTAATTAGTTTGTACGATCGAAATTGAATTGAAAGCGAAATATAAATTATTGTGTTCTTCGTGTTTGATGTAAGTATTTTATTGTTGTGTGACAGAAACATCTTTATTTGGTTGGATATTTATAACTGTAGAAAATTGCTATAAAAATATTTACGTAGAATCATAAATAAAAATCTACAGTGATGTTTTTAAATAACAATCTAATAAACTTAACTGGTTTATAAATAATACATTCAAAAAGCAACAATATCAGAATTCAAGAAAGAAAAAACACACCACGGTAAAACCCAAACAAGCTTTCTTACAAAGTTAATATAGTATGTGTTTTTCTGAATCTGTTCACGTCCGCAAGGAAAACCTGCGAATCGTTTAGAACTCCTTCGAACAAATTGAATAGACTGCGAAAGAGCCTGGACCCCAATTACGTAACACACTTTCAATCAATCTTATTCCGAAAGCATTTGATGGAAACTGATACTTAACATAACAAAACATCTCGCCCTTATCACGGATTCTCATGATCTCCATCACGGATTAGGCAGAGGCATTTCGCCAGCATGTAGACCGACGATATCGTGAGAGTCGCGGGAAGCCAGTGGATGCAAACGGCAGGTTGCCTTTCGTTATGGCGTTCTATGGGGGAGGCCATTGTCCAGCAGTGGACGTCTTATGGCTGATGATGATAATAATAATGATTTCGCCAGCTAAATTAGCTAGACGAAGCTATTGCCATCAACCGAGCAGAAATCTAGTTCTAGACTCCGTAGCGGCTACTGTGAAATTCCTTATTGAAAAATTCAAAAAAACTTTTTCCGAACTGGGAATCGATCCCAGCAGGACCTCATTGCCAACCTCGCCAACGAGGCCGCCCGATTGTGCTTGAAAAATCCGTCTGCATACATAAGTAAAAAAGCAATGAATTATGTTGAACGGGCATATTAATTGCATTGCCATTTTCGAAGTGTGTTACGCAGTTTGATCGATGGATACATTCCCGAAAACGTATACAAAAGTTCCCTCGAGAAATCAAAATAAACATGAAACGATAGTCCAATCGTTAGTTTAGAACATAGTGCACCTAAGCCCAAATGTGGGTCAATACAGTTTTCAGTGTTCACAAAATTCAGCCTAGTATGAATAAATAATTTTAGCATAGTAGTGGCTTATGAATTTGTAATAATACACTAGTGGCATTATTTACGATGAGCACGAGGCATAAAGTCCGGTTTTTATGGCTTTAGTTATTTTGTTTAGTGGCTATTTGATTTTGTAAATTGATGCTAGACTACAAATTAAGAAATCCGACATTAAAAAGCCATTTAAAAACTTAATACACAAGTGGACACCGACCAAGAAACAATTAAATTTGTTCTTTACTTAATAAGTACTCGATGAAATGTGGATTATGGTATGGTCAATTTGACGACATTTGATGATGGGAAACTTATAAATGACTTTCTTAATTCGTTCTTCTGAAAGAAAAGACGATAACAAAAATTTGTGTGAATAAAAAAATAAGTTTAAAAACTACAACCCGACTACGAATAAAAACGCGGACTAATAAAACCACGGTCTTAAAAGTATTAAACAAGAAAAATCGTCTGGCAAGTAGATAATTTGATAATTATTATAGAGGACAGTCGTGGTCGCATGCCACCGTGCTAATGACAACTAGCAGCTGACTGCGTTTTTATTCGTAGTCGGGTTTTAGTTTTTAAACTTATTTTTTTATTTGAATTAGATTTTTGTGTTATTCAATAAATACGAAATAACATGTTACTTTCATTAATTCTACTTAATGTTGGTTTGTTATTTACATAATACGAGTAAGTAGCACAGACTAGACCGCGAGAACTGTTTCACCGCAATCTTACGAATCCATTGAAACCTCATTTATTAAAATACGTTCAGTAGCTTATGCGCTGCGGTGGAACAAACAAACAGATACATACATACATACATAGACTGCCAAAATCATTACCCTTCCTTTTGGCGTCGCCGTAGTCGAGTAAGAACAAACATTTCACCACAAACTGTTCATAAGTCCAATCAACTAATTTGCAGCATATTTCGAAGCCAATATCAGTTAATTCGTGTGTTTTTTTGTTTTTTCACTTGACTTAGACAATGCGCTAAGAAAACATTATAGATACTTAGGTGAATCATATCTCAAAATACTTTAACAAAAACTGTTTCCTTACCTGCATAAGTTTATGAACAACGTCTCGTCCCAGTATGTGGTCGAACACGGCTTGCAGGAAGGCGTCCGACATGATGGACAGTTTCAACTTGTCACGGTGCCACACTAACACCCTGGACTCTTCCATCGCCATTATTGAAACCTGTAATGTTATGGTTAGGACATTAATGTAAATATAGTCCTTGTGCTGTGGTTAGGTGAATCTTGCAAGTCGTTGCATCTTTTTCTCAAATCGAAAGTGCTCCATTCCTACAAAACCAAGTTGGTCCCCGCTAACATTTGTAAATTTTTGGCAGACGTTACGAGTAGTCATGACTCGATGTAAAATTCCTGTTCAGCCATATCCAGTAAGACGGGAAGGGGACCCCATTATAGTTGGAAAGAGGCTAGGCAGATCGTGAGTGTCCCCTTTTTCGAAATTAAATGTCAGATACAGTCGTTTGAAAATTAAATATTATAGAGTCGAAACACCATTTTATGTATTGTAGTGGGACTGGATGTAACAAAACTGATTTGACATTCCGATCCTTTGCAAAACTTACCCAACTGAATTACAGACCTGACATCGATTATTTCAATACCCAAAGACTGCAACTCACCTTTAGCCTACAAACGACATTGTGAAACCCCATGACTCAAACCGTTTACATAACTCTCCCTTATGTCGTACTTATATTGCCGTACATTATGCACAACAAACGTGCTATACATACACAGTATAGGCCAGATTTCACGGTGGCGTGTCTGGAAGTAAGTGGATCCGAAAAGCGGTAACGCCGTGTTCGAAACAAGCACTTGAGTGAGCAAAACGTACGGAGCGTTTAAACTTGGCTGTGTCACTAACAAAAGGGGCCAGATTTAAATCTTAACTTTACTCGATATTTACTTAGCTCTTTCTTTCTACACATAATTTTAGATGAATGAGAGGAGTTCTGTAGGTCAGTAATAATTTGTACTTCAGTAACTCCAAAATCGGAAATAATGGCTGAAGAAAACGGAGTGCTCTGTCCAGCATTGGGCTATTCCGGTGGTGCTTATTAAAGTCAAAAATCAATAAAAATTGACGAAGATAAAAACGCGTCAAAGATTTAAGTGGAATGTGACGTCAATCACCGGTAAAAAATGTCATACTAATGTCTAAGAATATTATTATGTCGTCACACGAGTTTTAAAAGCACTGTATCGTCTTCATTGTTTGTTTGCGTGAAAAAAGAAAAAATACGTACGTATTTTTTGGAAATCTATCTAACGGACTTATTAGTTTTTTTTTTATTAACTCCTATTATCGAGTTTATAGTATCCAAAATCATCCTGCCGTCTGGATGCATCGAGGGCAATAAAAATCCACATACGAAAATACGTAGATCAGTCACACGGTCGGGTGTAAAGTCCTGTAAGAACAAAACAAATTGTCGCGGTTTCTTCTAAGTGATATTACATCGTTAGTCTTGCGTTCTAGATTGCCGTGTTTAATCTCCAGTCCTTGGAGAAATGCGAGTTGGCTCTAATTACGAACCACGTTAACAAGTGAAAAAAATCCATCTTTAGCAGAATATTTTAAAGAAACCGAGATATCTACAATTCTGTTATTGTAAATGCAGTAGTAAGTCTGTGAGGTTGAACGGATTTTTACTTTTAGGTACCCAGATGTAGGTACCCATGATATTTGTAATATATCTAAAAGCTAACTAACAGCCATTAGGCAATTCTAGCCAAGTCAAAGTAGATCTACATGACGCCAAATATTGATGTTCGCAAACTTTAACCCTTCAGGCTCACAGGCGTTACAATACATTTAAACCCGCTCATAAATCATAAGTTTTAATACCGCTATTTACATTAAATAACACAGAGTTCTCGGTTCTAATACATAATTCCTTGTGATTATATGTACTTACTGCTGACTCTGCTGAGCTAAAAAGCATCAATAGCCTAGTGGTGTGACTGCCAAATCATAGCTCTCGAGTTCGAAAGCAAGACACGCACTCTCCATTTTTCCGATTCATGTGCATCACTACATAACATTATAAAAAAATCCTATGCTGCGTTTGTCTGTCTTTCTGTTCGCGATAAAGTCAAGAACTACTGCACCGATTTTCATGCTGTTTTCACCAATAGATAGAGTCGTTCTCGAGGAAGGTTTTTGTATATAACTTGACTGACATCCACGCGGGCATCAGCTAGTATTTTATAATTTTCACTCGCTTCGGTGAAGGCAAACATCGTGAGGAAACAGCATGCCTGAGAGATATTTCTCGACACCGTTTAAAGCCAAGTCAGAGCCCCACAGGCGGCATAAAAACATCAGTTTTTAGGTACTAACCACACCCGTCGGGCGCTAATCACACTCTATAAAGAAAATCTGCTGACCATCGGCTCCAGAGACTCTCATTCCAATGTTATTGAATTTCATCTTATTGGAAGCAAGGAGTCTTGATTAATACCTACCTGGATGATAGCAATCGCCCCTGATACATGGGAGTAACACAACTGGCGAAACGTGGTGTACTATAGTATAGACCTCTGTCATACCCTTCCGGGAAATCAAACGTATTATAATGTTTGTATGTTAATAATTCCTTCTATTATTCATCAACGTTTCTCCTAAGCCCACGAGTGAAACCCACAAGTACACTAAATTAACTTCCTCATTCATACAAATCTGAATAATTTACGAGGCTCCACTTTCTGTTCGTATAGAACAAAACACCCACGAATATTATGGTAATAGTCGGCTGAATGAGAGTGAAATCATTGCTGGATCACACAATAACGCATAAACAGATGGTTGGGAAAATATACAAGACCAATAAGGCAGAAGGTACAGTTTTAAAAATGCTCAAAAAAAAAAGAGAAATAAAAGTAGGTACGCTCATTGCACTTTTATTTGTTTCTGTATATCCTGTTTGGAATTTTTCATAGGCAAATAATGAAGAGGGTATTTCCTTTGCGGTTTTGATTGAGAATTAACGCCTTATAAATCCATAAGTAATGCCATGTTCCTGTTGGACAGAATTGAAGCAAAAGTGTGTTACCTCCATGAACCTTCTGTACTTCACGGGTGGTGGCAAAGAGGTCGCAAGAGACACCCACCTGTGCTTATGTACGATTACGACACCAATGCGTACATTTCATATATGTAGATATATTTTACACAGGCTGTATTGGATGGGAATAGGACGCTTCCGTTGAACGTAAAGTACGTTGTTTCCTCTGGATAAGGGAGTTGATGTAAAAAGTATTGTCGAGTTTACGCGATAAAATGAGGGGTGTTAAATATTTTTATAACAGATAGCTGAAAACGGGGTGCTTTTTATGTTGTACAGTACAGTTTAGTAACATAATAACGTCGAACAGGCGAATGGCGAATGTGGTGTACTTATGAGTAAAACTGGCTTAACCAAGCAGACTTATTTTCAAATCTTTTCTCAAGATATTCTTGGCTAGGTTCAAAAATATTAAACCCTATAAACGAGAGTAACATAATACGTCGACCGACTTCGCGAAATAGGACCCATTAAATTGTGTTGAGCCATATTTAGACGTAATGCCGTCATACTTTAAATAGGAGTTTTCTTATTCATCTGCCAAATATAGCAGACGTTTATACATGAATAATAATGCGCACATCTGGATAACTACCAGGGTAGCACTAGATCAGATCACACAGGCCATCTTATGCCTAGCCTTTTCCTATCTATGTTGGGGTCGGCTTACAGTCTAACCAGATGCAGCTAAAATAAATTACATGGAGCGACTGCCTAACTGACCTCCACAGCCTAGCCAGATTGGGTACAGTGATACCCCTAGGTTTTGGTTGCGTCATATGCATTTATCGCACCTTCTGCATGTGCATTTTTATTTCATTGTGCTTCTCAGCCTGGCATTTTTTTGACGAATGCAAATATATTACTTTGCATATTATTCCAATGCCATGGTTTCGGCAAACAAGCCTGATTCCATAACTTACACAGGGGTAAGAGATAACGTAAAGTTTTGGCAAGAGCTTCACCAGACAATATTTAGCACAGGAAGTTTTGAGGCCCAGGCGCGCCAGAGATTAGCAGCTTTTAAAACTACCAAGCCTAGTTTACTTAAAAGTACAGGAATGATGTGAATGCCAGCGATGCAGTAAACTTGTTCTACTCGTATAAAAGTAGTAGAGCTGTTATTTAATTTTTTCGTGTACTTAAGGGGTCCGTAGACAAATGGCAAAAAAACGGAGCACTTTTTATTTGCCTTGTCTGTCTGTCTATTGTTTTGATTTGTCTGTGTATTTGGATGTTTTTTAAATAAAGTAATATGTGTGCATATAACCACTGTAATAACCACTTTTTCAAAATATCTGGCATTATGTTTTTTTTTGTCAGGGCATAACTCTTTTAACCAGACACCGGACTTAATTTCAACTTAAGGGTTGTTTTTTCGCAATTTTTGGGGGTCTATTTTGCAAATGGAAGGCTTTCTGTTATGATAAAATTTCGAAATGTCAACCATCTCAAATGTAAGTGTACGTTAACGCGATCAAAAGCGGTGTAAAAACTAAAAAGGTTTTGAAAAAGCCATTGTAAGGTAAACTCGGTTGCTCGGTTTACACATTGATTAGCCCTGTAGTGCGCGCTGTACGCACGGCCAGTTAACTGCCTATAAGATCAGTTTACACTTTAATTAACAACGTTAACGGCCTTTGCTCGAATATCCGACACGAATCAACAAAAAACACGAGTAAACATACGGTTAACCGGTCCTGTATAGGGTTACCATTACGTTTTAATTTTATTTTGTTTAAAACTGTGGATGGACTGTGTTAAGGATGATATGGCAAGAAAGAAGGTATCTGAACAGATCGCGAGTAATGTAGAAGTATAGAAAAAAAACTACAAAAACACGACTGAAAAGCAAAAAACGAAGCAGGCGGGGTCATTCTATTTTCATGCTTTCAAAGGTTTGTTTAGTTTGAAATGTGCTTGTTTTTTTCTTTTCAGTTTTTCAGTCGGGTTTTTTAGTGTTTAACTACTTTTTTTATTTCCAACTCTTTAGTTCTTTCGTTCGTCGCGTAAAATTCTACGCAGATGATTTAACTTTTGTGTTTGTTTATAGGATTTGTGACTTTGATTAGACATATAAGTAAGTATCATATATGTTTTAAAACCCTTCATTTTGATACCCTACTCGATGGAAATGGTTTTTTTTCAATTCCGCGATGTAGCCCCTAAAATCCGCAATTTTTCTTTGTTTTTTAATCTTAATGTAGCCTGTGACACACGTGCCATCAAGACGAATCTAACGACGTATATTTTATTCAAATCCCTTCATCCGTTTAGGAATTATGAGGGAACAAAGAAACAGACATACATACATACACCCCAAACACATAAGCCTCCTTTTGGGCTTCGCCACAGTCGGGAAAAATTAAAGTATTCTGTGCGGACCTCAAATCAATTGGGATAAAGGCATGACGATGATGATTTTTCCAAAGGTCTAGAACTGTTACGTTTTAATCTTTCTTTTGTCGATATTAATTAAAATCTTAAATTGGGACAAAGGATAGAAGCCGGACCAAGTTTGAACGGAGGGCCCAAAAATAGAGTTTGGGACCTGAACAGGCACAGGCCCCAGAGAGCCGCAAAGAGTGTAAGGCCCGAGAAGTGTGTCACACTAAACACTCCAGCATGACTAGCACGTAGACGAGGTTTTCGATGAACACTGTGTGGTTTTGGTAAGAAAGAGTCTGACAGACCCCTTCGTTCACCCCAGGGCAAAAGACCTTCATGAGGATTTTCACGAGCTCAGAAAGCCGGGCATGTCCGGATAAATCCAGATGGATGGTAACCCTACCTGCATGTTCACATTGTTACGCTATGGCTGACAAATTGGTATTTTGTGTCAAAATATTTACATTACGTTTTATGGCTTGTATTTTAACACCTTATGATAATTGGCAAAGTGGTCGACGACATACCAAACTTGCCTTTGACTTGAGATATTTGTTTATTGATTGGTGCGAGACCGATTAGTCACTAGTAAAAAAAACCAGTATAAGCTGGCCTCTTATTTTTTTGAAAATCATAATTTTACTAGGTCAGCTCAAAGTTAAAATATCACTTCTGATCGTACAGCCTACCGTACGTCAGTACGGGATTTGGGAGTCGAATTAAAGGTGTTTGGAACTAAGATCCGTTTTTTGCAACGTCAAAATCCGAAATCTGAAAATCTCTTAACCGATAAAGAGCCCAGGTTGGCCGCTGTAGATATAATTTGGCCAAATAGGGTGTCTTCGATTCATCCTCAACCAGTGTGGAGACGCTCTGCAGGATATGCGCCACGTCCGGTCCTGCCCATCCTGAACAACCACTTCCATCTTTTTAGAATTTTAATCGAAGCAAATGTTAGAGCTGTGCAGTTGGCTACATACTGGCCTGGCAAAAAAAAACTAAAAAAGTTTGAAACACGAAAAAACTAAAAAAATAATAAAAGCCTTACCTGAAAGAACTCGTCTGTAGACACCCCGAACCATTCTGGTGAGTCGAGGAAGTGATGCGGGAACACTATGTGCAGTGCTCGCTGGTTCTGAGACACCACTAGTCTGAAACATTAAACATAAACATATTAAAACATAACATAAGTCTTGAATTTGTTAGCAGGACATAGGTTGGCTGAAGCAAGGAAAACCTGTTCATGTAGAGATTAAGAGACAACTCTGCACTGTAGTGCATGTAAATGTGGTGTTGCCCCAAAAAACGATGGGACGCTTTATATTGCATTCTAAAAGTTCTGTTGCTTGCACATCACAGGAGCTGAAGGATGCTACTGCAAGTGCCGAACTCGTCACTAAATTTTAGGGTGACTTTATTGTTTGATAATTGTCATCGACACGCTAAGAAGACAGCCATAATTCCCGAAGGACGGTTAGACAGATGTATACTTAAACTTAACCATAATTTGTTTCATCATGTAATAGTTAACGAGTCTATTGCCACTAATTGCCAGCAACCGGTCACATATCCAGATTACACGCTACTGAAAAATTCCTGATGGGAAAACTTAATTTACTCATCTTTTGACCTGTTAATCGACACCAACAACTATGTCAAACAAGGCATGCTGGAAAGAAGTCTTGAAATATCCACTGCCGAAGGGTGCTCTTCCACCAGAGATGTGCTACCTTGCTATGAATGCGTTTGATATCCACCAATCATATTCATTGGTGGATTTGTGGAGCTTAGCACTGGTGGAAACGGATCAACTAAGATATGTTTTTTATATGGAAGGATGCGTGCTATGGATGTGTGCTATGGATGCGTGCTATGGATGCCTGCAATGGGTCGTCGCGAGTGGTGTAGCTATGTGCAGAGCAGAGTACCTGGAGTAGGCCGACCCTCGCCGCTTCCCTACTATCGAAACATCGCATAGCTCGACCTGCGCATTTACTTAATAAGCTTAGCTATTACATCCTCACAGCATAGCTGCGTAGCGCACATCTCTAGTGGAAAAGCAGTCGAACAGGGCATATAAAATGAAAGCTTGGAGGCAGATTTTCGGTGGCGTTTTATTAACGCTAAATCTTCGCATCCATAAAATATTTTTATACCCGAAAGGACCACTAAATTTTCGGACCTTTTTCCCCACTAGAGTGGCTCACTCTGATAGAATCTGGTAGGATAACAATATTCAGCACTTTATTTTCATACCTTTTTCCTAGCGGAGAGTGATGATCAAACTAAGTTCTAAACACAGGCGCAGCATCAATAAAAGTGGAAGGGGAGGCCTTTGTCCAGGTGTGGGACAGTATAGAGAAATTAAAAAAGTATTTTGGAATATTAAGCCTTCAGTTTCATATAATATGGTACTCAAATAAAATAAAAATGTAGTACTTAGTACATTTAAAACGTTTGTTAACAAGTTAAAACAAACAGAATAGCTAATTAAAAAGCTGTTTAAAGTTTTGCGTACAGTTACGTAGGTATGTTTGTAAGTATACGCCAACACTAATCAGTATGAATGAACTTCTTCATCCTTGGCTCTAATTGCTAAAGAGTGGGCATGCATCCTAAATTACTGGTAATTAATCAGCTGTTCCTGCTAGATTGTGCAGCAACAGTTTTGTTGTCCTGACTAGGGTGAAGATAAACCCGTCGGGGCTGCGAGTTGTTCGAAAGAGATACCGCGGCCTCAGCGCACAAAGGGCTAAGACGGAACACGGGTGGTTTTTAGTCAGTAGAAGATTGACAATCGCTGTGCCCAGAGCGGGAGGAGTCATATGATGATATCCCACACTCCGAAAAAAAAATTAAGATGAATATCATCATCGGCTGATGCTCGCATCTGTCCCGAACCCAACACTGTCGCAAACGAAGTGCGGGATGGTAGATGTCACAAATATCTTCCAATTATGCCTATGATTATCTCATACGTTTCTATTCTTTTTCTAGCGTTCACTTGTCATACAATTTTGTTCTATTATTAATTTATTTTTGTTTTGTCTTGTGCGAGACTAAAAATTTTTGATTTTTTAGGGCAGTCGCAATAAAAATAAATAACGAAATCCAATTAATGAAACAATGTTTTCGGGCATACAGCAAAATTATAACGAACTGCACGAAACTTTTAACGAGTTTTAAAGTTTAAATAATGGTGGTTTAATAACCAGAGTATTACAGGAGCAGTGCTAATTAAAACGTGCGGTGTTAAACGTCTCTGCGGTCGTGTAGCACACAATTATGTGTGTGCTGGAGTTCTACCTGCGCAGTGCTCTCGTCTGGGGGTTATTGCCCAAAATTATATGGAGTGTGCAAGCTTATCTTTATGTTTAACTGTTCTTGGCTATGTATGTGAACCCACAATGAGCTAGCTTGGTGGATTATGGCTTACTTCTTACTTACAGAAATGATGATTAGCGGCTGATTGAGAGACGAAATGCTGGAACATTTTAATTAGAAAATAAGAGATCCAGGATAGACGATTTCGTTTAACGCGAAAGTTTGCAGATAGAACAAAAGAAGCGCTTCTGAATATCCCCCTTTTTAAAAGCTTTGAGATTGATTTTCAGGCAATCTCCATCCTTCATCTTCGACGTTACGACGGGGCGGTCCAATTTAATCGAACAAATAAGTTGTCTTTAGGATAAAAGTGGAAAGCCACTAAAAATAGAAGTCCTCCAGACAGAATTTAACTTGATTTCAGAAGCAATTATCCAGTTTGAGCCGAGTCTTGAGCATGTTTCTAAAAGGTAATTTTAAAACCAATATAGTCTTGTCAAAAGACGCCAGTAAAATTAAGACCAATAAAATTGCTTTCAAAACTAATCAGGACGAATCCCCAACTTGTTTCAGCTATAAACGCGATAAACAAATTGCTTTTCCACGAACCAAAATCTAATAAAGAGTATCTTTATTTTTTCAATCATAAATTGTTTCCACCGCCCTTTATGGACTTTACTCGTGATACTTGACATTATGTCTTCTATACCCGAATAAAAGGTAAGGTTTAGGGCTGCCCAATCTAGATCGATTTCTCACTGCCAACTGCCAAAGCTTATCAAAAAATACAATCATGGCCCAAGTTTTTTGGGTCAACTCCAGCACGGTTTAGTGGTCTTAATTTATAAAATTGGCAACGAATTTCGTATAACCAGTATTAATATTTAAATAGACATTCCGCAAATGAAACTTAAGACTTTCGCTATTAATTGTCGAGTTTCGAAAACTTGTTTTTTACCGGTTTGTGCAGAAAAATGAGAATTAAACAATTTCTAGAGCTGTTATAGTCAGCGACCCTGTTTATGATGCTCCCCAAAGCTCGGTGTCGCAAAGGTCGTCCCCCTAATAGAGTTTCGCGACAATAAAGCGTTCCACGAAATGCTTGCCTTTACACAAACCTTTAAAGGAACATTGTCGCGAATTTTCCGGACATCTTAATAATGCTTTCGCATTCGATATTTCAGGAACTTCTTTTTTTCTTCGAACCTTAAGACTGGTTCTTCTAAAAATGGCAAACGAGTTTCTGATAGTTACAAAACAGGCATATAAATCTAGTAATCTTTGTAGTCGTTAATCCCTCTACCCACATCAGGTCATCAAACTGTATGAGCGAATGAACGATTACAAAATTGGTTGTTAAACAAACACTTGGTGGCTTCTAGAATCGTTCACATCCTACAAATGGCTTCATAAACACGAACACTGAGAGTGGTCGTAGTTCCCGTAAAAGGTCGGTAAAAATAGGAACGACTACGCTGTCGGTACTAAAGAGTGTAAGTACCGCAATGTGAAACTGGCAAAGTGGCTGGAAAGAGGGCCCCGTTCAAAGTTGTTGAGGGTATCGATAGTGATCCGCAAAACAGCTGTGTTCACAATCAGGCCGAGAAATTACGGGACTTTATTTCTTAGGTTGAGCCCTCTAAAGGCAATCGATCACATTACTAGGAGGTCTATACTCAGACTGACGGAATAAATCTTATCTAGTACTTAAACTTCACCGTGCCATGCATTTAAATCAACTGATTTAGAAGCGACAGTGTACCTTTAAGCATTTGCATCATTATTGCAAACTACGTCTCCACATTATGAAGCGTATCCTGCAGTACTCTCACAAAGTAGTGTACATCTGGCGGCAGTCGTAAATAAAGCTTAAAGCGCTGCAATTACTACGTCTGAGTCTGTACAGCCATTTTATAGCTTCGTCGCTAACGTGGTACGAGTTGTTAAACTTTATGCTTGGTGACTTGGTCTAACTAAAAGGCGGTGTGGTCGCCACTGGCATTTTCTTTACTTACTTACTTTAGCTGTTACACGGTCAGCATTTCAGATAACATTTTCGCAGAAAAAATAAACGTCATAATATTAAACATTTCGTTTTAAAGCCAAGATGAAAATTTAGAGATGAATAATTGCTTCACAAAGTCTATCCTTGTTTTAACAGTTCAAAGCAGTACCTAGTTTATATTTTACCAATTTCCGGAGTACGCTGATAATCTCTGAAGATGCCAGCCAAGATAAACAGTATATATTAGGATGTTTAACTTTAACACTACAACTGATGAAACCAATGACCTATTCATAGCTCTATTCATATTGAAATAACATGCAAAAGTTATCAGAGTCAAAATAAGGTCAGGAGACGCTAATAAACCGAGACAGCTAGAAATCGAAACGCTCAGAGCGAAAGATGACGAATTCAGTCGTATTCGTTTAGCTGGCCTGTGCCTACTCATCTAGCCAGATTTTTTTAACACAATATGAGTCACGGTAAACTTATATTCAGCCGTAAAATTCATGAAGATTTATTAGCTCTGGTTTTAATATGTTGTGACGCAACCCACGGACCAATCCATTTTTCTAATGACGCAAATATATTTCAATCTTTACTACCTTCATTTTAAAGCCCACCGTGGACAATGTTGACGAATACCAGCTGTTAAGCGACCTCAAAAACGAAAAAGGAGTGACTGGCTACTAGGCTATCATTAACAAAAACAGGTATCAATATTCAAGGCTAGCACCCTATGTAGGCTTGTTCAGATTTGATGTATGGGCACGTGCGACTTTCGAGCAAGAGAACAATAAAGTCTAACAAGACAAGTCAGGCGACCACGAAGATAGTAAAGCACTCCGGAGTAAAATTATCCTCAGTATAACTAAAATTACAGTGAAGTGCAAAACACTGTCTATATCTTGCAGTACACAAGTTTCATATAACACGAGCGAAATTCGTAAAGAGGTCGACAGTTTGTGCAAGTCGGTTGCGCAATGCGCCTGCGACACTGTATACCGTATGTCGATAATTTCCCTTTCAATGAGCGGTTCATTCATAAAATCCAGCTAACAAGTCAAGGAGAACATGCTATTTTTTACTACGAATACGGTGATGAAAATTAAATTGCTTCATTAATGTTTTAATCAGCTGTTTTTCGGTGAATTGAAACTTTATACTAATGGTGTTACATCTGTATAAATGCTAGCCAATATTGATGCAAACAGTATCATATTGCACCGTACTAACTGGGTTGTGGAGGTCAGATAGGCAGTCGCTCTATGTAAAATACTTGTATTCAGCTGCATCCGGTTAGACTGGAAGCTGACCCCAACATAGTAAGGAAAAGGCTAGGCAGATGATGTTGTACATAGATAAACAATATTGCACACACAGACAAACCAACAAAATCCTATAAAAGTTAGTAACTTGAGACCAAGTTACGAAGAAAAACTTCTTGTAAAAAATCGATATACTTTAGAAGACAACTAAACAGTTTGATAGTTGGTCAAAGTAGATAAAACTTCAATTCGGTCATGCTCTGCTAATGTATGCTGTCGGACCGTCAATGACATCGTATAGAACCTTGTGTAATATTAAAAAATTAATTTATTTAATGTATGTGTGTAAGAGTGAGTTATTATTTATAAATGTGTTGTACTCCATATAAAAATATAAGTTGATGTAAAAAATTCGGGCGCCTGGAGTGCACACAAAACTATGCCAAAGATAGACTTACCTGCGGGAGCTTGAGACTTTTAATCTTCAAGCGGGAAGGTATCAATAAAAATCGAGCATGAAAATTATAGAGCGATTTTATTACCCGAAGGCTACTGGTAAAAATATACAAGAGAATTCCTTTCTTTTATATATAACTAAAACTAAAATGGAACAATCTTTTAAGACCTGTCATTATTGCACTTTATAAATAGATGATCTACGTTATATGTATTACAAACCATACCAAATTCCGTCGATTATATTATAGACCTAAAGATTAATGCTCATCCTAGTGATATGCACTTCCGCTGGGATGCCAAAGGCGGTCCATGATATGTTTTGGTAGGGGCGAGCTTTTAAAATTTTTAGTAGTAGAAAAAAACGCCTTGAGGCTGAAAACAAACATGAATAATCGTTAGCTGATATTCAGCGTTGGAAAAGACAATGGCGACCGAGCCGGTTGCGACCAAATGCAATAAAACTCACCGTTTCTTCCAAAATATCAAAATGTGGTCATCAGTAGATGAATGAATCCAGACAAATAAGTACTTAATCAAGTTAAAAGATCCTGAAACAATTAAATATCGAAACTATTAGCGTCTGCTATCAATATAGCCATGACAACGCGGAACGGATCGAAATCACGAAAAAATTTCACTTACCATAAAAAATATGAGCTATCCAATTAGGATGCTGACAAGGGCAATCGGCTACCACATATTTGGGATTAGATGCCGCCCATCTGAAGTAAAACTTCAAGATTTATATCGGCGCTGAAATTACGCCATTCTGTCCAAAAGCTATAGGTCGAAAAGTGACAAATGTCAAAGTCAACTTGCCAGCCTCAAAAAGAAAAAGCCAGTGTGACCACTTCACGATTCTAAATCAACCAAAAAATGAATTCTTATATGGAAACACCACCGTGGTGCCTACAAATTAAATCAAACAATACGTAACATGTAACAGGCTTAAAAGACTCGTTACATTACATCCCCTCCCGAAAATAAAAGAAAGGAACTTTCTTTTATTAGAAAGAAATCTTCAACCAAATAAACCAGTCTTAACAACTTTCTAATTCCAAAAAAGAAAAGAATCATAAAAGATTCAAAGTGTAAATGAATTCTGAAAATGTCAAACGACAAAGTCTCAAGAATTTAAAAGGAAAAAAATGCAAATGACAAAAAGTCAAAAACGAAATCTGTGAAAAACAAAAAATATAAGTTATAAAAACTCGTTAAATGAAACAAAGAGAGAAATCTCTTAGCGCTCCCAAACTCCAAAACAGTACAGTTAGGCACTATAGCCACTGACTAAAAATTTCAAACAAATTCGAACAATTTACCAATACAAATCTCAATTTTTAGTGCAGTTAGGCACCATCGCCACTGACTAAAAATTTCAAACCACTTGGAACAGTACAACCTTGAGTGCAGTTAGGCACTATCGCCACTGACTACCACGTCAACCGCTTCCAACTCTACCATCTCTATGAGTGCAGTTAGGCTCTATCGCCACTGACTAACTCCGTATCCAACAATCAAAAAAAATTTTAAACTCCAAACAAAAGTTTTTAAATAAAGCTGAAAGACCTTATTTAAAATATTGTTACAGGCACAACCTGCAACAAGACAAAGGAAAGCGTATTGTGATCGGCTCATCACCACCGAATTCCCGAGCACAATAGCTGTAAAAGAATGTGAATGCTGTGACTGGCTCAACACTACCAATCTCCCAAACACAGACAGACAAAAAAAAATATTGAGATCTCCAATGAGAAATCTCAATAACAAAAAAGCGAAAGCCAAAGTTTCACAATGCGATCGGCACATCACCACCGAACTTCCGAACGCAAAGAAAAAAGAATGACGAAAGTCAAAAAATCCCGCATTGTGATTGGAACAAAAATGTCCAACACAATGGAAAAAAATATGGCCGGGGCCAAAATCCCACATTGTGATCGGCACTACACCACCGATTTTCCGAGCACAATGGAAAAAGAGTCGAAATCAAGGTCAAAAGCTACACCAAGATCCAAAAAATAATAAGGCATTTTGTAACAAAGGTTACAGAATGACCCTAAAAACAAAAGTCCAGAATGAACTCGTTACTAACAAAGTCAAATCCGATCAATAAACAGAATGAAACTAGTAAAATAGAGAAACAATTCTGTCAAAGAACAGCACAAAACAGATTTAAAAATCGATTACTATTTATGACGAAGAGAAAATAGAATGATTTTAAACTATGAGAAAAAAAATTACAAAAACTTGAAATTGAATTTAAGTTTTTAATCCTCAAGGTAGAAATTACCTGAACTGTAGGGTTATATAAGATCCTAATAAAATATAAACAGGTAAAAGGTTACCCTTAAAAAGAAAAATAAGATCTTATAAAATCCAACAAAAACAAACAAAACATAAAATAAGATCCTTCGATGTGAAAAACATTTGGTGTGAAAAAATTGTATTAAATTAACCAGAATGACCTAAGTTTTAATTTAGAGTGTTTTCAAATTCAATAAATTAATAAGAAGTTACCTGACATACATCTTTCAAACCACCGATAACCTAGCATCCATCCCCTCATACATCACACTGTCAAAAGTGGCCTTCAAACAAAATTATCAAAATCAAGACTAACATTTGGAAACCAAATTAAAATTTAATAATATCTTTAACATGATAACGCCCTACTGTACCCTTATTTAATTCTTTCAAAACATAAACGTTATCAGAAACTTTTTCAGTTATTCTACACTTTAAAAACTTAGGTGCAAGTTTAGCCGAAAAATAAGCAGGAGCATGAGATTGAACGAAACTTCTTCTCCACACCATATCACCCACATCAAAAGAAATGACTTTCCGACCTTTATTATAATAAGCGGCATTTCGCTTATACCCCTTTAACAAGTAAGCTTGAACTTTAACAAAAATATCACTAAGTGAATTAAGAGAAACTGCATAAGCGTTTCTATTTGAAATTTCTAGTTGAGATAAGTTATCAACAGAACTACTAAAGTGATGTAATGACGCATCAAGAATAAGCTCCCTACCAAACATCAGAAAGTTAGGAGTAAACGCTGTAGCGAGGTTTACACTACTATTTAAAGCTAATTGAACATTGGGTAAATAACTAGACCAAGTTCTATGATCATCTTTAACAAAACACGATATGCAGGTTTCGACCGTTTTATTATATCTCTCAACAGGATTATTTTGAGGTGTATACAAAGTATTATAAAATATTTTGGTTATATTAAAACCTTTCAAAAAAATCTACAAAATGTTTTGAAGTAAATTGAGTTCCATTGTCACAAACTACTATTTTTGGACAACCAAATTTTAGAAATATTTCCTTTTCAAAATGTTTACAGATTACTCTAGTGGTGGCATTAATCATGGGAAAGAACCAGCAATATTTAGTGAAAACATCTACAACCGAAAGTATGAATCTATGACCAGAATAAGTTTTGGGTAATATCCCTATAATATCAACGGAGAGCATAAGCATCAACAGCAGCCTCCTTACCTGGATCCTCCAATTGTGGGCACTGAACTCCCTTGTCCATGCTTAACACGTATAAAGAACAACAAGACTGAAAAGCAACAATGCCAATAGGGCAAAGTAAAAAAAACAAATTGTAAAAGTAAAAGGTTTGAAGTTAAGTATGAAAGTCAATGTGGTATTTTTGTGAAGAATTACTAAGTTGATTTTAACGTTTTAAAAGTGCAATAATCACTTACAAGCAGCTTAAATCTAGATAAACTAAATGTACATTATTGTACTTAACAATTAGATTAAATTATTTACATAAACAGTTTAACTTAGTTTTCAAAATAACTTTTCTGTTGAGAACAACAAAACGCGGTCAATGCTATACATTTCTGTTGGTTTTGCTAAGGAAAAAAACATGTTATTAAAACAAACAGGTCAAAAAACAAAATTATCAATTGTAAAAACTAGACATTGTTTACAAAAGATCAACCAAAGTAAATTAACTTATGAGTCAAACAATTAAGTTACAAAAAAACAAAGTCATGAAATTAACAATGCTCAAACAAATCATTGTAAACAATAGACTCATCAGTTAAAAGGCTAATTAATGAATAGTGCAATAATGACAGTATATAGGTACCAGACAAACCTACTTCAAGTCCCTGTTCGCTGAGCGACAATTGTAATATTAAAAAATTAATTTATTTAATGTATGTGTGTAAGAGTGAGTTATTATTTATAAATGTGTTGTACTCCATATAAAAATATAAGTTGATGTAAAAAATTCGGGCGCCTGGAGTGCACACAAAACTATGCCAAAGATAGACTTACCTGCGGGAGCTTGAGACTTTTAATCTTCAAGCGGGAAGGTATCAATAAAAATCGAGCATGAAAATTATAGAGCGATTTGATTACCCGAAGGCTACTGGTAAAAATATACAAGAGAATTCCTTTCTTTTATATATAACTAAAACTAAAATGGAACAATCTTTTAAGACCTGTCATTATTGCACTTTATAAATAGATGATCTACGTTATATGTATTACAAACCATACCAAATTCCGTCGATTATATTATAGACCTAAAGATTAATGCTCATCCTAGTGATATGCACTTCCGCTGGGATGCCAAAGGCGGTCCATGATATGTTTTGGTAGGGGCGAGCTTTTAAAATTTTTAGTAGTAGAAAAAAACGCCTTGAGGCTGAAAACAAACATGAATAATCGTTAGCTGATATTCAGCGTTGGAAAAGACAATGGCGACCGAGCCGGTTGCGACCAAATGCAATAAAACTCACCGTTTCTTCCAAAATATCAAAATGTGGTCATCAGTAGATGAATGAATCCAGACAAATAAGTACTTAATCAAGTTAAAAGATCCTGAAACAATTAAATATCGAAACTATTAGCGTCTGCTATCAATATAGCCATGACAACGCGGAACGGATCGAAATCACGAAAAAATTTTACTTACCATAAAAAATATGAGCTATCCAATTAGGATGCTGACAAGGGCAATCGGCTACCACATATTTGGGATTAGATGCCGCCCATCTGAAGTAAAACTTCAAGATTTATATCGGCGCTGAAATTACGCCATTCTGTCCAAAAGCTATAGGTCGAAAAGTGACAAATGTCAAAGTCAACTTGCCAGCCTCAAAAAGAAAAAGCCAGTGTGACCACTTCACGATTCTAAATCAACCAAAAAATGAATTCTTATATGGAAACACCACCGTGGTGCCTACAAATTAAATCAAACAATACGTAACATGTAACAGGCTTAAAAGACTCGTTACACTTGATTGGTTCCGCCGCGGCTGTGTAAAAGTGATAGTTTGTGATTTAATTTTGTTATTCTTGTCAATCAATACTAATGTTATAAAGCGAAATTTACTCTTTCATTATGTTACCACATGTTACCCGAAAGAATTTTGATATTTGACACACGGGTACACGGATACTTTATTCATATCTCTGTAGTAAGTTTCCGTAAGATAATTTCCGACTTAGTAGTTAGCAAACAATATCTCGTCAGATACGGACGGCTCAAATCTCAAGTGTGTATCCGCAGACAATGGCCCACCTTCCATCTCACGCTGCATGCCCTGACACCTGCACACTTGACGATCTTAAATTATGACTGCATCAGAAAGCGGGGCTCGCATAGCAAAATTTTAGGCCAATGAAAATTTGCCATTGACACGGTAAGAAGTATTCCTGCGGGCAAAATCTATCAAAAATATGTTTTACGCCAATCCGAAAACTAATCATATTTTTTCACACCCAGAATAACATTTTCGGCCTTAACAGAAGATTAACTGTCAGAATCACTGAATCAAAACCGTTGCCCAAATACAATGGATTATTGGCCCTTTTTTCAACGGATTTCGGGAACAAAGAGCAACAGGGAATGAGAATTGTCCAAGTCTATCCAACAGAACTGTAAGCAGATTTACTTTATTTATTAATCATTGGAGTGAGCAAATCAAATGGGAACTGAAGTGTACTTCTTTTGAGTGGTCCTTTGACCTCCCTGTAGTAATATTATAAAGAAGTAAAACAAATTTTTCATCCCTTCTGTACGAAAAGTGTCGTTTTGTTCCTCTCTAAGCGGGAGCAAAGTAGCTCTTTTCTCTTCAAGACATTTTGCAGGCAGTAATGAGATTTAAATTTGGAAAATGAATCGTTCATTCACATCGAACGCAAATTGTTTATATTTCTGGCTGTAAGTGTTGGGTGTACGGTGCGAGGTGACGCGGTAACTAAAAAAAAAAAGTGCGCGAATTACTTCCTTGTTCCTGTCTTGTAGTCGGTACGGACTTTATTGTATTTTGCAAAAAAAAATAGTTCTACGTCTAATTCTGAAAGTGATAGTGCATTAACTCCTGAAACAATAAAAATAGAAGTCAACAAAGTCATACAAAACTAATACCTACGAAATTCCGGGAGAAACATGTAAAGGCCTATGACAATTTCATACTATGGAAAAATAGATAAGGAGCGAAGACATTTTCGGAAAGTATATGTTTGGCCTATTTTCAAGAATTATCCAAAACAAAACAGCCTTCTACTCTTTGGAGTGTATACTCCATGCTTAAATCTACAGTAAATATCAATAAAGAAATTAAAATTTACAGCTACTGAAAATTAGTAGCTTATCTGAAGAGACTGTCTGAAGGACACATACCAAAGAAATCGAAAGTACCTATTTTCCGGACAAAATGTTAAACTTTCTTGAATGAATTGACCATTTACATTCATGTATTTTTTTTTAATTAAACTTATTCATTATTTAGTTAAAAGTGTCTCTATTTTTCCCTCAGGCGATGTACTTTGAATCCCTCGCTACGTTCAGGATTCTATTTTAGAATCCCTCGCTATGCTCGGGATTCTATTCTAGAATCCTTCGCTTCAAAATAGCGCCCTCGCCGTAAAAATATTATTTTGCTCCCTTGTCATACAATCTACTATTAATATTTACTTATTTATATTGGGAACTCAGAATAGAGGATCGGACAAAAAAATAATAATTAGTCCGTCAGATAGATTTTCAAAAAATATTGGACACGTATTTTTTCTTTTTTCACATAAACAAAAAATGAAGACGATACAATGCTTCGAAAACTCGTGAATTCCTCGAAAATGTCACATGGTAGTTCATTTTTCAATAACAAATGACGACACAACCTCCCACTCGTGATCTTTGACTCGTCTTTTCTTCGTCAAGTTTTATTAATTTGATAAAACAAAAAACACATATCCAATATTTTTCGATAATCTAACTGACGGACTAATTAGAATCATATTTTTATGACCCAGTCCGATCCCCTATTATTGATAATCAGGGAGGATATCCCGTGTGACAATGAAAATTAAGGTAACATTCGTTTGTAAGTATGTGGGACTAATCTTCGGAACTTCTGATCCGATTGCGAATGTTCTTTCGCTAATAGGAAGCTACATTATTCCTGAGTGTTATTGCTTTATTACTGATACTGCTACTATAAGGCTACATTTAAAACGTTACAACGTGTACATTCCGTACATAACTGAGAATTCACTAATATCTTCAGTGTAAGATTTGTCGATAAGGTTCACATTCGTCGTTCGACTGCTATACTTACAACTATAGTCTAGCCCATCTTAGATCTAACTCTGCAATCTAATCTAAACTTTGGTGAAATTCTTGAGTGCCCTTCATTTGATCAAGCATAACACTTATGAATTTCTGTCGGTAATTGGGAATAGTTAAAACTTATTTGATTAAAGTTCATCATCGTTAGTCATCCTCCTCCTTTACCCTTAATAATAACAGCCACACGGTACATTTCAAGGTTAAGTAGCGCTTGCTGAGGTCGGTCTGTGGATGGGTGACCACACGTGACATAACGCGGGCACTCCATTAATTTAGTTATTTTGTAATTTTTAATGGGATAACGAATGTCAAACATTTTGTATTTCGAAATACATTATATTTTCCATTTAATCCTCCTTTGATGGGATTTGCTTCACGAAAATGTTTGTTGCTGTGTCCATTGCCTGCTTTCAGATGACTTTAATCAACAGAATCAGTCTCGTTTCTCCGATCATAAAAAATACTTAACATTGAACTGTTTCATAATAAAGAACTTGCTACTTAGCATTGGCCGAAATTACATCTGATAATCAGAAGCGAATATTCATTCTTTTTACTACGACTTCATCGCGTGGAAGTTCGCGTATTTTTTTAAAGGTCGAACTTTTGCCGGATATTGTACTTACTCCTTCATCTTTTTTTTTCAGTACCCATTTAGCTTATCTTATTACTCGACTACAGCAAAGCCAAAGACGGGTTATTACATTTAATCTTTAAAAATTACATTTAAACGGTAAGAAAGTGGCAGATAGGTAGGTAGCGTAGTGGATAGGGTAGTAGGTAGGTATGGTAGTAGGTATTAACGGTAGTAGGTAGGTAGTTGGTAGGTAGGTAGGAAAAAGAGCATTACAATATGCAACGCACGCCGGATATAGCTAGTCTAGGATAAATTCTGCCTCTGTATCTAACTTTATACAAACCTATTAAACTGTTTCTGAGCTGCATAATACTAAAGCTTTAGCATTTATAATATTGTGACATATCGTTTAAACTGGGTTTGTGGTAGAGAAGGACGCTGCGGCATTTCGTGAGGTCGAACTGCAAACATTTGTCACAGATGTGAGCAAGACAATCTTTCAAGAAGACGGAGAGAAAATAATAAGGCTCAATTACATTTTGCTAAGGAAGATGAGGAAAGATAAACAAATTAGGACTATTTCTTGTTAAAAACAGGGTTTAGGAAACTGTTACCATGAATTCAGATTAGTAGTGATTTATAGACTAACTATTTAGCCTGATGTGTGCCACTGCAGGACAAAGACCTACCTTCCCTCTCTCCATTCAACTCTGAATTTGACTGTTTTTTTTTTTTTTTTTTTTTGGAAAACTTACAGCTAGGTAGACACAATAGAGGTCCAAATCTTTAATAAAAGATTCTAGACGTAATTTTAGACCAAAAGCCTTGAAAAAATATGTGCATTTTAGCATCTATTTTGAATTCGCATAATGTGCTAAATGCATGGTAATAGTCCGCGCATCGAGGTCTCATAAACAACTTGATGCCTGATGGCTTAGTGCAATTTGAAATAGATAGTATTATTAGAAAGAGTAACTTTTGTGATAAATATTATTCTCTTGTTTATGTCTACTGCTTTTATAAGTAGTATAAAAATGAATAGTAGTATTGTGCCTAACTTACTTTCCAAGCAGCTGATAAGCTGTAAACTGGTCTCCGTTGTACACAATCTGTCCACCAGTATCCTTATAAGATACTTGTTTGCACGTCGACGGATATTACACCGTGTATACAGGGTGTAAATTAACTCTTCACACATACGTCAACCAAGCATTCTATACATCAAACGTACCCCTACGCAACATTTTTTGCTGGGAAACGATTTTTTATTTGTGTCAAAAATCATATTTTACGGTAAAACTCAATGTAGCATTCCTAAAACATTGTGCTAGTGAATGCTTTCAATAGTAAACGGGTTATGGAGGTAATTTAAGTAAAGTTACAAAGTTATAAAAAAAAACAGCTGCGCAAAATTTGGAACGTTGACCCCCAATATCTCCGTAACTAGGGGGTTCCCAGGTATGGTCTAGAACCAAAAAAATATCGCAGTGATTGGGAGAACGAGTGATGCTCTTCGTTTGCGTTAAGGGTACTTTTACACCCTGTATAACATTTCACAGTTTATGACTGTTGGTTTTTGAAATGCAGTAAATACCGCACATTTGCTTAACTAATCATATCCATTCTCAACAAACTTAATAACGTGATTAGAGTTGAAAGCATCTTGTTTACCGCTAATCTGCGATTTGTAATATGACAACAATGCACATAAAAATTCTCACAAACTGTGCATTTTACATTGATGCCTCACTTATCTGTTGTATAAGATCTGACGGAGCTACTGTTATAAAAAACAATTACAGACTAATGTCAGAGGACATGAGTCACATATTTGCTTAAACATTCCGGCAATTGTCGAGAGCCGTCAACGGTAAGATGTTCTTATGAATTAATGTTTTCTTTATGGTGTGGAGTTAATCTGTTTTTTGAGGGAGAAAAAATATAAAAAATGATAAAGCTGATTTGTGTGAGGATATAAAGGAGAAGGAAGTAAATAATGCCGTGACGTTTGACATGACACAGAAGAATGTAAGAAGAAAACGTATTGCGTATACACCCCAAGTAGATTAGGACAAGGGCAGAAAGGTGGTGAGTCTATTTTTTGATGAAAGTTTTCCAGTATTTTAGGGAGCTGATAAATTAGACGACTTTTGAATAAATTGAATTCCAAACGTCACTTATTTAAAGAGTTGACTGATTTAATTTATATCTGCAGACGAAATAAAACGACGTAAGAATGAGTCAAATGTTTGCTAAAAGATTTCGAGTATTATTTGAAAGGTCTTCATCAAAGGCACTTACTAAGCATGAAAGAAAGGCGTCACTTATTTGATGAAGGCTAATACCGTTTTAATTTACATACAAGTACAAAGGAATTCTGAACAGACATGTGACAAACATTAGCATAAATATTTCGGGTATTTTGGGAATCGGGACAGGACAGCGTCGCGGTCTGTTTGATCTCGATCTCGAGCTTATCATCGGATATTTGTTAAGATATTTTTCAGGAGATTTTCCTCTAAAGCCCGTCATAGACGATAAGTTACGCATGCGAAATATTGCCTGTGCAGTCAAACTTTACTGTGTATGGCTGCCTATAGGTCCGTTCCGTTTCACGGTTACTTGTATCAAGCGACATACGTGTGTTTCACTTGTCTCCTTTTACTTTTTTCCTTTTCCTGAATATCATTGTTTCGGTAATCGCATCACGGTGAATTCTGGCAAGCACTAAGCACCTTCTTTCATTACTTTTTCACAAAACGCTTAAGCGTGTATCTCGTGGCCAGGCGGTAAAAGAGCGCAAAATTGCAAGGTCGTTTTATCATTCAGTTCATATCAGCACTGATCAATACCATAAATGTAATGTGGTGTAATGTGTCACATCATTAATGTGTAAACATGACGTTAATGTGTTTTAAAAGTAATTTCAATTTTATTTACTCCTTTTTATAAGTAAAGTTTGTAACTATTGACGTAGGCGGTAATCTTCGAAACTACTGATCCTATTTTAAAAATTCATTTACTAATGAAAAGCGAAACTATCCCGAGTGTCATAGGCTATATTTTTATGTAACTTACCCGTCAGACAATTTCGGCAAAAACGCGAGCGAAGCCGCGGGCAAAAGCTAGTCATACATAGAATTAAATTCAACAGAAAATAAATCCTTGAAATTTCAACGCCATGTTTTCCTCTGCATCTATCTTTTCTACCATCACTAATTTTCCGACGGTTGCATGATGGCCGCTACTAAACTATCTTAGAATATAGCACAAGAACCCTTGAGGTCAAACATCTGAAGAGTAATTAACACAATAAATCAGTGTAACGGCGGTGGACCGGTGGACATGGACATTATAACGAACAAGCAACTGTGATTAATACGGCAATATGGATGACAGGACTTTACCGTGGACAATGATCGAGACCTCTTGGCGTTGGGGGGACGTGGACTAATAAGTTGAAGTTTACTAGGAATATGAGACGTTTGGAACTAGTGATTTACGGGGTGTAAATTAACCCTTCACACAAACGTAAACCGAGCATTCTGTACATCAAACTAAGTAGGTACGCAAAAAAATTTGCTGGGAAACGCCTTTTTTTTGTAGTCAAAAATTAAAACATTGTGCTAATGGATGCTTTGAATAGTAAACGGGTCATGAAGGTAGGTAATTTAAGTGAAGTTATAACCTGAAAAATTAATATTTACAAAAACAGCTGTGAAAAATTTGGAACTTTGACCCCAATATCTCCGTAACTAGGGGGTTCCCAGGTATGGTCTAGAACAAGAAAATGTTCGCAGTGGTGGGGCGAAACAAGTGCCCTTCGTTTGCGTTAAGGGTACTTTTACACCCTTTATGTGACGACACTTGAAAAATTGTTATACGGTAATTCTATCCAAGGTTGCAATAATGAAGTTGTAAGTTGTCGTTGGTCGTGCGACCTGGCTGTCTTAAGGTTGATAAATGCTTTTTCGTTTTATCATGGTAAGGCGAAGCTGGATAGTCTGAAGAGACCGGTAGATTACCAGCCCTTTTGGTGCGCTTAGGCGTAGCAATCCCGACACTTGCATCAAATTATCCACTTTCTCCCGCTCTGCGATGAGCGGAAGGGAGTTTCAGACTGATCATTTATTTTCCGGGGTCACAGTTTCTCTTTTGGACAGTCCCGCATCCCGGCAGGCACATGATGACCTGAAGATATCAGTGAGAACTCGTAGCTAAATTTTGGGCCAAACACATCTGATGTTTTTTTACCATCGGCACGCTAAGAGCTCATCAGCTCTTAGTATTCTCATCCCACCACAGACTCCAAAAATAAAATTAATGCCACTTACTTGCCAGACAGCACTAAAGACAGACTGTCGACCTTAGTGACCTTTTCGTGCGCGTATAGCTCGTGGCACTTGAGGTGGCGAACGTTGCGCATGCACATCAGCACTTTCCTGAATTGGCGCCGGGAGACGCGCAGTGGCTTGAACAGAGCCACGTATACCTGGGGACAAGGGAGACCACTGTTAAAACACAAACATACTATAGCATCATATTTCTAACTAGCGGACGTCACGCGGTTTCACCCGCGTAGTTCCCGTCCCCTTGGGAATACAGGAATAAAAAGTAGCCTAAGTTACTTAAGGTGAATGTAGCTTTCCAATGGTGACAGAATTTTAGAAATCGGCGCGTGTTTTTTAAGTTTATTCGTTACAAACATACATACACACACACAAAAATACAAATCTTCCCTCTTTATAATATTAGTGTAGAAGTGTAGATGTAGATTTCCGATAGGTTAGCACCCGTCTGTTGTTTCTATGATCTGAGGCACCCGTACTGCTCGTATAGCCCATTTCCTCTGATAGAGAGGAGCCCTGGAGTCGCAGCAGTAGGAACATTATAGGCTAAATGCTAGACGGCGGTTTTTCTAATGTGGACTGGAAGGAGAAGTGTTGGTCTGCCAGCGGCGAGATAAGCAGACGACATTGTTGCTATCGCGGGAATATTCTGGATGAGGCTGGCAACAGAACGTGAGTAGAGATAGGCCCATACCCAGCAATGGATGAAGTCAGGCTGTGAACGATGATGTACCTAATACTCGTAGTGTACGCACATATCACCAGTTATATTAAGGCGCGGACATACGTGAATTTTCCCTTTTTTAGGTTACATCAGAACCATCACCGGATTTAAAAAAAAAAAAAAAATTGTTCCACACAATCTCATGTCCTCGTCACATCAAAAAAAAAATTCTACATCATAAATAAATATGCAAAGTAGCCTCTGTTCTTGTAACTTACTACCATTTTTCTCCTAAACTATCAATCATAGGCGCTTTTTATTGCCATCAAAAATTATATGAAGTCATGCCGAAGGTCCCCTTCGGCTTATTTTTGCCAATAACTTTCTTAATTCTTTATATGGTTTTTTTTTTATGTAATCGCTACTCGCAAATCGCGTAGCTACTACCCCTCTGGCGCCCAATAAATCGGTTGCGGGAGGTTGAAATGTCAGTGGCGTATATCCAGCTCTTAATAGAAATATGACTTTTATGAATGAGAACAATAAAGTAAACTCAAGAAAATGTTATCACTTGCAAAGTTTTTGTGCACACAAATTGTTGGCTGCACATTTATTTCAATGTTGATTTTTCAGGCTTGTGTATAAACGCCTACCAGAATTTAATGCATTTTTCGCTACAGACGGTAAAAACGTTTTTATCAAAACACCTAAGTAAAGCGGATACTTTTTGGTCTTTCATTACTGTCTTTTGTGTTGTGATGCTTCTCAGGAAAGACAAGTTCAGCTTGACATATTTGCCTGAATCAAAACTGCTGAAGTGTTTGAGTAAAAAGCTTGCTTTATTAAATCATCGTAGTTACGAGTATATTAAACAGTAAGGACCATGTCCATCTGATCATATTTGCGGGGCTAACATGGCCAGAGATGGCACAGGATAGAAAGGTTTGGAAGTAGAAATTGGAGCCCTTTGCTCAGCAGTGGGACATCACGTAGGATAGCAAAAGAAAGGACCAGTACACCATCTGGCCATCCCCAATTTGCACCTAATCGCTTTAATATTTTTATAGTTATTCTTCGTGTGGTAGATTGAGACGTATTTTTAGACGTTTTTCATCACGATCGTAACCGAACCATTTCAAGGTACCTTACCCTAATGGAAACGCTTAGCAATTGAATTTTTAATTACAATAATCTGTTATTTTCATGCCTCTACCACCGAAGGGAACTTAATACTTCAGTAACCCAAGGTCGCTGACGTCATACAAAATGTACAATACAGGTGATAATAAAAATATAAACCACAGAGAACAGTGCAATGATATGGAGTGACAAGTTACCAGCTCATCGCGTACACAGAGTGCCCTAGTTCCGACAGATGACTGACGGTTTGTGGACAAGATATAAGACTATTTATTTTTGTCCCAACATTATCTGCCATCGGCTTTTTTGTGATAGACTTTTGCGTCAAATAAGACAGTTACATTAAGACTTTGGAGTAGTTAAAAACAGAAGTAGTGTAGTACTTTTCATAATTCTTTGTCCCGACATGATCTCCAATCAATTTTTGCGATAAGTTTTTCATCAAATTAGCTTATTCCATTCATTTGGAGCATTTCAAGAAAATAATTGGCTACTGTAGTACTTATTAATTATTTACGTTTTCATTCATTGTTATTTTCACGTGATTCAACGACATTGAATGCAATCCATTTAGCACCCACTACCAACAAACGACTACCTTGACAGATTGACTTGTCAACTATTTATTCATTAACTTTAAACTTTACTTACTTTAACAATCTTAGTTGGCTGGTTAAGTTATTACGAAACTTAGCCAAAGCCACCTGCGATGAAAGGAAAATAAGTAAAACGAACTAGCGAAGGGGACAGAAAATATGACACCAAAGAAAATCAATGATGGTGTTACATGTCGTATTAACACGAAACTGTATCTGTTAACGAATTCACTGGCTGCAGAATTACACAAGTATTGGAAACCACAGCAATAATTTCTAACTGAGAAGTAAACAAAATTCAACAAGCGATAACAACAGTAATGAACTTGGAGGTTCTGCTAATTAATTTCCCAAAAGCAGTAACAAACAGAATGACAAAGACACCGCGGTAATAACAACCAGCCAGAGCCATAATAAATTGCAATTTCCAAATAAGCAATATGGAAGCCAACAGACAAAAAATACATCCTAAAAGTAATAAGCATACTTATATTACTTTTTAAATAAAGTTTCATGCGACAAAGGTCAATATTTACAGAAGGCACGGAGTAAACACGAGCAAGGCGGCCGAGATGAATATTTTTCTGCGCAGGCTGATACAATAGCTCCGAACAATATGGCGCCCGGAATTTTGCCATTCTCTAAAAAGGTTCTATTGTTTTGCCTCTAAACGTGGGCGGAAGTGCAGCTGCGCTTTTGCAGGATTAGGCTGATTAAAACGTTGCTAACAGAGAGAGCTCCACGATTTAGGCCGTGAGTGAACAATAGGCCACATTAATGAGCCCTCCTCATTACTAGACTTCCGACGGTACAATATTTTAGCTCGTAACTTTAATCCAGGATCACTGAACTCCATACAAAGTCTGCCCCAGTTTTAAGACATGACTCATTCTCATTTTGAGCTGGAAACTCACCGAGCAGACCGATTGTGGCTAAGCCAAATGAGGCGTTGTTTTCAAATTCCAAGGATGTTTGTACACCTCATTTAATACCAGTGAAGTAAAACAATGATGAATTGAGTTGATTCACAAATTAATTAATGAACACAACAGATGTCTGTTTTAATGCACATATGGTTAAAGGACAATGAGCATTTGAAACTTGTGAGTGGGTGTGCTGGCCTGTAGCTCTATAAATAGTATTCCCAGAGAAGCTTTGCTTATTAATTTACTTCTCGGAAATTTTGGTCGACGCCTATCAGCCAATGTTACTTAATATACAGATGTATGCTTGTGAAGAGACGATGATTGTGGGATTCTTGAACTGAAAGGGATCTGTAATTTTGTTGTTTGCCCTGTTATCAAATGCCATATTAGTTAACTACTGCTTCATCCGTATCAAAGGCTTGTCATTATTGTTGTTTGCTTGTCACGTCACTTCCACGTTAATATAATATGGATTTCATGACCTAATAATTAGTTTAGTAATATAATTGATAACAAAGATTTTAAACTCAAGATACGAATTGATTAATTTAATGTAAATGGATGCAGATTAGAGGTTACCGTGAGAGCATAATACAAGACTGGCTAAGGTCATATGATAATAATAATCACAGTCGCAATTAAAGGTATTTCTCCATGCGTATATTTACACTTTGAACTGCAAAATTAATAATGTTTGTCTCTGCTAACGAACGCGAATTATTGAGCTGGATATTTCGGCCCCATTAGAAATGGTCGGGACCCGGGGCAATTGCGGTCTCGCGTGCCAATTTCTGATTGCCACGATAACCAAAACAGGAAAAGTCCTTAATGGATAGGCTGTTACGCTCGTTGTTAATATGCAACGTGACACCTAATCGATGTAAGCAAGCGGTATGGGAATACAAATTAAATGTAAACATTGTAGGGAAGCGATCAGAGTAGTAAACATACGAGACAAACAGGAGTATTGGTGCGGACGTGTGCCTCGGATGATACGATCAGAATTTCTCATCCAAATGAATATTATAGACTAGCTTTTGAAAGCTACTTCGCTTGCGTTTTGGTCGGGAATTATCCCACAGGAACGATTTTGATAATGTAGCTTCTCGTTAGAGAAAGAATTTTCAGAATCGGATCGGAAGATTACCCCCAAACTTAATCCTACCTCTTTTTACCCGACTACGGCCGGCAGGATGATTATCTATTACACTTTAATAATAATCAATTTAAAAATAATATTATAAAGAGAAAAGATTTGTTTGTTTGTTTGTAACGAATAGGCTCCGAAACTACTGGACCGATTTGAAAAATTCTTTCACCGTTGGAAGCTACACTATCCCCGGGTGACATAGGCTACTTTTTATCCCTGTATTCTCACGGGAACGGAAACTACGTGGGTAAAACCGCGTGACGTCCGCTAGTGATTAATATTAGTGTAGCTGTAGACTGTATGAATGTTACGTACTGTTCGAATTTCAATGAAAAGAGACAGGAAAAACTATGAACTTGGTTTGGACATAGTTTCCCTTTTATCTCGCTTGTACATTCCCGTGGGATTGACGATATCCACGTGTATGAAGCTTCAGGAAAAGGCCAGTTAGTGATGCTAATGTATATGCGTGGACGAAGCAAAAGAAGTTTGTATGTATGGACCGTATCAGGTGTCGTTTAGTAGTTTCTGCTTACCTCCATGAGAAAACCGTGATTGAATGCATGTTTGTTACTATCTCTGAACCAGTTACCTACCATAAAAAGAGGCTGACTGTAGTATGAGCTATTTCATTTATTATGTGTGACACACAATTCCGTGAAACCCCATAAGTAAGTTATCAATAAAGCGTAGCTTAGTAATCCAAGCTACCTTATAAATCGAAATACTGGGCGTAAATTAACCCTTCACACATCTGTGAACCAAGCGCAAACTAAGTAACTCTACGCAATTTTTTTTGCTGGATGAAACATTGTGCTAGTGGGTGCTTTGAATAGTAAAAGGGCCATGGAAGTAATCAAATTAAAGTTATAACCTGAAACACTGGTATTTACAAAACCAGCTGTGAAATTTTTGAACTTTAACCTCCAATATCTCCGTAACTAGGGGGTTCCCAGGTATGGTCTATAACAAAAAAATTATCGCAGTGGTGGGGAGAACAAGTGCTCTTCGTTTGCGTTAAGGTTAACTTTTACACTCATAATAAGCTTTTATACTCGTAAGAGAACATGACCTAAAATGGTGGGTTAGATTTAAACGGGACTATGACTGGGTAGAGACTTTAAAGAGTTCACAACATAACATCACGCCTGACTTCTGAAGGGTTAAACAAATGTGTACTTGGATACACGCATGTTTGATGTAAACGGGGGCCGAGTATATTGGCATATTTGCCATCAACTGGGCATAAGTACCGCCTCATTGGTCTAGTGGTCACAAGTGCAACTGCTGAGCAAGAGTTCTTGAGTTCGATTCCCGGGTCGAGCGATGTGGTATTATTCATCAGGACTCTCTCAGTAATAGCTACGAAGTCTGGCTCGCTCCCATTACATTAGACATTACATGATACTTAAACATCATCATCAACATCAACAGCCTATTAATGTTCCCACTGCTGGGTCACAGGCCTCCTCTCTTTTTGAGAGGGAAGGGGCGATCTACCACGCGGGCCCAGTGCGGATTGGTAGATGTCACATGTCTTCGAATTTTTTGGTTCTAAGACATGCCGGTTTCCTCACGATGTTTTCCTTCACCGTTTTAAGAGCAACTTAAACATTACTGGCCTAATTTGGGTTTCCCATTAATTACACCACTGCCTAACATCTGGGATTACAGGAGTCATGTTATGTGATATGGACACATTTTCAGAGATACGATCCCCTGACTGGTACGAAGACAACTCAATTACCTGACTTAGTAGTCATAATGTTAAACAAGAAAAAATACCATTAGAAAAGTTTTTACCGTTTTTCGGTACCTAAACCAAGATTTGAAGATATATAAAGTTCTCTAAATGCCGTCACGAAGGTTTTATGTGTTGTGTGTTACTTACAACCCCCTAAGGACCAGACTTTATATCCCTTCGTTCCTTTAACGGTTTGCGAAGTAGAAACGAGCTTACAGAACTAAAGAGTAAAGATTTAAAACGTAAGATCTGCCCTCACCGCTCTTAGGTCGTGTGAAAATGTGATCACACTGAGAAGAGTTGGCTCACTCATCTTGCATAGAGAATGATTTTCCATATTGTAATGCTGTTTAAGTGTTAATGTCGACGAAATTTATTGCAAAGCAACTCGTAGCTAGTTAATAACAGCTGCAAGGCTCGATTTAAGGTTAAGCAGCGCTTTTCAAGGTAGGTTCGTAGATAGTTGACCATCCATTACATACAGCGTTTTCTCTTTCTCGCTTCCCGTTTCAATAAAAATCAGAATCAGTTTGTCAAATCTGTTATACCAAGGGTATTACCCAGTTCTAACTGGGTAAGTGTGGAGGTAAAATACTGGTATTCAGCTGTATCTGGATAGGTTGTAAGCCGATTGCAACTAGGTTGGGAAAAAAAATAGACAGATGATGTCAAACAAACAGAAAGGTGATCATCATTTTTAAACGGTTTTATTTAGCTCACCCCGTTTGTTTTATTTATTTGGCGTATAAAGGTGAATCTAACGATCATAAATCATTATTTGTAACATGAATTCCCAAGTTTATACACAAAAGTAAACTAAAGTCGGATATTTGCCATCACATTAACTAATTGGCAGTTTGGCACGTCTTTCAGAGCAACCATTTTTTCCCCTCTTCAAAAACTGCGCATCAGAAACATGACCCGTCACGACTTTTGAAGGGGCAATGTTTTTGCGCAATTTTTGCATTTAATAATTATCTTGCATTTTACCGATAGTCTATGGATGGAGGCAGAATCTACAGAACTCTATCTGTTACGAGCCTCATACTCCATTAGCTCTGTCTACCTTCTTAATCTGTTCATAACATACGAACGACTGTTGACTGTGGCAAATAATAACACATTATATCAATAATAATAATAATAATAATAATAATAATAAGCCCCCTAAACAACCACACGTCCTGATTGACCATCTAATCACGTGGGGGGCGGACACACGAATGAGAAATTACTGACGTGGCTAACGTGGCTCTGGAAACCCATAAAAAAAAATGGAGACACGATCTAAAAGTAAACGTATAGGACCGCTACCCGGGGGCGATCGTCGGGGCGCATCTGGAGCTGACGCTGGGTGCCACAGCATGCGAACCGTCAGCGGTGAGGAGTTGAACAGGCGGGCTCCCACCGACAAAGATACTACAGCCGAAATCATTGACGATGGTGACAGACCGACGGACAGGACAGACACCCCTGTAGAACCGTACAGTCCAAGCACAGTTTCATACACACCTTCTAGGCGATCATCACCATCCCTACCATCGTCACCTACAATTTCATCACCCCCCATTATTAGCTTAGATACAGTTTCACCCACTCCGACCTTGAATGCTGCGCGGGGGGTATCTACCTTTTTACCCGCGTCCACCAAGGCTGGAAAAGCAAGAGTTCGCATGAAATGGAGCAAAGAAGTAAACACATTTATCATGCGAACTTACCTACACATCACTAAATTAGAGACAGATATGACCACATACAGAAAACAACTGCATGAACTTTTTACATGCCGATATCCAGAGATTACCGTTTCTGAACAAAGGATCTCGGATCAAAGGAGAACTATCGTTAGGAATAAACTTTTGACACTTGAAGAAATAGATAGGTTAAGAGTAGAAGTACGCACACAGTTACACCTAGAATCAGTAAATGATGAAGCCACTAACACTATCGCAGCAACTCAAAACACAAGCGAGGACACTCAACAAGAACAACCACAATCTTACGCTCAATCAGAACCATACACACAATCTCAATCATACTATCAGTCATATGCATATTCACAAATTACGCATACATCCACACAAACCGAGAATGTAACCATAATGCTAGAAAATGACATTGAGGTCCTTGAAAACACAGATCAAACCTCGCCCACAAATACACGTATCCAAGCATTAAACGATAAGTTAAAAACAGCTCTCACTCAATATTCTGGGATGGACCCCGCATCACGACCAAAACTTCCCAAACTTAGGTACACACCAAAACTTGCTCAGCTCATTCATTTATTTAATCAAAATATCCTCACTCAGTACATTAGCGAAGAAACTAAACTCATAGACGTCCATACTCTGATATACTGCACAGCATTCGTTATTTCCGAAGAACTCAATTTTAAAATAACAGAACCTAGAGGCAATGCAAGACAGCCAAATGCTAACAAACCAGCATGGCAGCAGAGACTTGAAAAAGATATAGAAAAGCTTAGAGCAGACTGCGGTAGATTAACTCAATATATAAACAACAATAGATCAAACAAAGTAGTCAAAAGAGTAGAAATAATTTTCAAAAATATGGCTGTTCATACTAGACACGAACCCCTTAATAGCACCCCAGAAGAATTTTTAGATACAGTGAAACAGAAATTAGCCGTAAAAGTCCACAGATTGAGAAGATATAAGAAAGCACAAGAACGTAAAAGTAACAACGCTTTGTTCGCTACCAACGAAAAGAACTTTTACAGAAAATTACAGCAACCACAAACAGACACTGACACAGTGACAACAGAAAACAACATACAACTACCAACAAAGGAACAATTAGAAACTTTTTGGGCGGGCATATGGGAAGAACAAGTACATCATAGGGAAACATCTGAATGGATTCAAGAAGAAGAAACTAAATGGAGTTCACTTGAAGAAATGGAATTCATAGAGTTATCTGAATCTGACATTACTAGTGTGACAATGCGACTACACAATTGGAAATCCCCTGGAATAGATAAAATACATAATTATTGGTATAAAAAATTAGAATCACTTCACAAAATTTTAGCAAAAAATTTTACAGAAATCATTTTAGGACAACAACACATTCCGGAATTTATTGCCACCGGAATAACTTACATGCTCCCAAAAACCCAATACTCACCACAACCTTCCCAATATAGACCGATTACATGCCTACCCACAATATACAAGATTTTAACATCAGCAATTACTTCCAAAATAAATAAACATATAGAACATCATAACATAATAGCAGAAGAACAGAAAGGGTGCAGGCGGGGACATATGGGATGTAAAGAACAACTAGTAATAGATTCAATAATACACAAACACGCCGCCACAAAAAATAGAAACCTACATTGCACATACATAGATTATAAAAAAGCATTCGATAGTATTCCACACTCATGGCTGATTCAAATATTACAGGTTTATAAAATAAGCCCAGATATTATTAACTTCTTACGAAATGTTATGTCTCACTGGAAAACTACACTCCAGTTAAATTACCAAAACACAGCTATCACAACTCGGCAAATACCTATTAAGAAGGGTATTTATCAAGGAGATTCTCTGAGTCCATTATGGTTTTGTCTCGCTTTAAACCCTCTATCACACCTACTGCGGCGCTGCCAAGCGGGATATTCCTTTAAGCACGCCTCAGAAGTAACCGTTATATCACACCTTATTTATATGGACGACATAAAATTATATGCGAAGTCTGAAAAAGAGATGCAAAAATTAATCGATACCACTACAAAATTTAGTAAAGACATAAACATGGAATTTGGATTAGATAAATGTAAAACAGTTCATATTGTAAGAGGCAAAATTAAACCGGGTGACTACCCTATCAATAATACAGAAATCATCACAGCTTTGGAACCAACAGACTTATATAAATACTTAGGGTACAAGCAACTCAAAGGAATAGATCACACAGCAATCAAAGACACATTAAACACAGAATTCAAGAGAAGAGTGATTGCAGTATGTAAATGTCAACTATCTGGCAAACACTTAATAAAAGCATTAAACACCTACGCAATCCCAATTCTAACATACTCGTTTGGGGTGATCAAGTGGACAAAAACTGACATACAACAAATAGAAAGAACAACACGCACTACTCTTACTAAACATAACAACCTACACCCAAAATCTGCAGTAGAAAGACTGACTATTAAACGACAAAACGGAGGGAGAGGCCTAATTGATATCCAACACCTATGGCAGAAACAAATCAAGAGACTAAGAACATTCTTTCACTCTAAATCACACACAAGTAGCATCCATAAGGCAACAGTAATGAATGATCTCAATTACACCCCACTTAACCTACACGAACAGACAGACATACATTACACCAACAACGAAGACCCACAGAGGCAAAAGTTAGAAGACTGGAAAAAGAAAGTTCTACATGGTCGCCACCCCCATGATCTAGAACAACCTCACGTAGATACGAAAGCATCCAATAAATGGCTTCAAATTGGTAGCCTATTTCCGGAAACTGAGGGGTTTATTATCGCAATACAGGATCAGATCATAAATACTAAAAACTATAGGAAATTCATTATCAAAGACCCCACAATAACGAACGATAAATGCCGCAAATGCCACAGTCAACCAGAGACCATACAACACATAACAGGGGCATGCACAACACTCACACAAACAGATTATACTCACAGGCACAATCAGGTAGCAAATATCATACATCAAAACCTAGCAATCAAACATAAGCTCATACAAGATACTAACACTCCATATTATAAATATGTACCAGTAAGATTCTTAGAAAATACAACGCACAAACTCTTTTACGACCGTGGCATACTATCAGACAGAACGACTCACTACAACAGACCAGATATCATCCTTCAAGATAAAGCAAATAAAGTAACATACCTCATCGATATTGCAGTCCCTAATACACACAATCTACAAAAAACAATAGGGGAAAAAATCAGTAAATATGCTGACCTGAAAGAAGAAGTGACCAGAATTTGGAGCCAGGAAAAAGTATATGTTGTCCCTATTGTTGTCTCCACTACGGGTGTTATACCTAATCATCTCCACCATAGCCTCAAACTAATAGACCTGAAAGACTCAATTTATATATCACTTCAAAAAGCCGCAATTTTGAACACCTGCAGAATAGTGAGAAAGTTCATGCAGATTGAGGACAATACTTCTCACAACATGAATTCTTCATCACACACACACACGCTACATTGATTTGGCATGCGCCCGTTAATGTAGCTTAAACTAGCCAATGAGCTAAGAAACAGAACATGTTTACCAAAAATAATAATAATAATAATATGTTTATTTTTCTCATCACAAACGCTACAGTGAACAATAATTATTAATCTAAACATAGGGTAACATTTGTGAGAGACTGGTGCCCGAAATAGGCATACAATACCTGTGTTACGGGTCACCAGGCCCCCAAGATTTTCAGGTATAAAACTAATTTAGATTACTAAACTTAATAACTAATGCGTTATGATTTTACTTAAAAAATAGATACAGACAGTGTAGTTAATAAAATATAAATTACATAATAAAAGAAAAGAAAAAATTATAATTTCTCAAATAGGGCCATACATGTGTGAGTTAGTGTTTGTACTAAAAAGAAGTTTAGCGAATTGGAATCAACAGATTTTCAGTTGCCTGATAATCTAGAGTTTTCAACCATTTACCGACGGTTAATTTACAGACTGGTCTCCGCAGTGGATAAATAGTATGTGTAGTGTTGATTTTATTATATAAATATCCTCCAAGAAAACAATAAAATCTTTGGGAGAGAATAGTGCGGAAAAAACTTGTAGGGCAGACATTACCCTTCCTACGTTTATCATTATTAAGGTTGGGGTCATATACTATTTCTTTGTGTTTTTTGTACACGATGGAAAGAATGAAACTCTGCCTGACTGTAAGAACATCCCAACGTTTATAAAGCTCAGCAGTTGGGTAACGAAAAGGAAGTCCAGCTCCTACCTTGAGGACAGCTCTTTGTGCTCTTTCAGCCTCCAGAAGGTGAACTTTGCCTGCTCCTCCCCAAGATGTTATGCAATAATTTGCTACTGACTGACAGAGTGCTAAGTAGACCATTTTGATAGTCTTAAGATCAGCGACATGTCTTAAGGTCTTAAAAATATAGATCAGCTTACGAATCCTAGTAACTAGAGTGTCTATGTGAGGCTTAAAAGTTAGTGTTTGATCTATATACACTCCAAGATATCTAATGACGTCCGTATTTTGAAGGGGTGAACAAAGGCATGAGGAATTGGACAAAGAACAAGTGTGAGCCATGATGCTGAGACTTGCAGGTGGAAGAAGATTTTTCCTGGGTGCGAAGGCAACATATTTGGTTTTTGACACATTTAGTGTCAAGACATTGAGTTTAAGCCATTGACAAACCCCATTGAAACCTTGTTGAGCACTTTGGAAAACTTCTTCCCAGTTTTTACCGCTGAAAAATAGCGCAGTATCATCGGCAAAAGATATTAGTTTTCCGTGATTAAGATGAAGTTGAAGCAAGTCATTAATATAAACAAGGAAAAGACTAGGACCCAAGACACTGCCCTGTGGAACGCCATAATGAACACAGAGTTCATCACTTATCCAGGTGTCTATTTTCACTCGTTGCTTTCTACAACTCAAATAATCCTTAAGCAGTTGCAATGGATGACCTCTTACTCCTATTCTCTCCAGTTTTTGCAATAGCAATGGAATAGGAACCGTGTCGAAAGCCTTGGCTAAGTCGATAAATACTGTTACACACTTCCTATTATTGTCAATATTAGTAACAATATGGTTAGTGAGTTCATGCACAGCGTCATCAGTTGACCTACCCGCTCGAAAACCAAATTGCAGAGGTGACAAGAGGGAATTTGTCTCTAGGAAGTTCATGAGGCGTTTATTAATTAGCCGTTCCAAGACTTTGGACATCGTAGGCAGGATAGAAATAGGTCTGTAATTAGAAATGCAGTCTTTGTCTCCTCCTTTATGGATAGGTTTAACAAGGGCTATCTTCAATGCCAGTGGAAAGGTACCAGTAGTAAAAGCCAGATTGCAGATATGAGTAAGAGGAAGTGTAAGCTGTTTAACGTAGCGTTTCAAAATTCTGCCCGATATCTGATCCACTCCCACTGCCGCACCCTCTCTTAAGTCCATTATGAGGTGTTCAACCTCATTTTCATCCGTAGGAAGTAAGACAAGAGAGTTTGGGGATATAGGAGTAGAGGCCCGGTAGCTATCCGATAGATGGGCGTTACCAATAATTTCTTCCGCCAACCTCTGTCCAACAGCTGTAAAATATTTATTAGCGTTATCAACACTACTTTCAGGATTATCAGCATCAATCAGGGCCGATGAATGGTCTGACTTTTTGTTTGTATTACACATAGATCTAATAACATCCCATAGTTTTTTACTATTGTTTTTGGACTTGTATATTTCCTGCCTCTCATAACTTCTCTTCACTTTTTTAAGAAGAGCGTTGCAAAAGTTTCGGTATCTTTTGTACGTCAGTTTAAGTACCTCATCATGGGGATTGCTTTTTAGCTTTTTGTGCAGCTTGTCTCTATTACGCATGCATCGTAATAGACCAGTAGTAATCCAAGGTTTGATTATTATTTTTTTGTTAGAATTTTTTACCAGATGCGAGTTGTCTTGGATTGCCTTGTCTAGAAGGAAAATGAGATGTTCGGTAGCAACGTTGGCATCAGTGCAGTCAAGTATGGGTTTAAAATTGATATTTTGGATAGTGTTATCTAATTCAGAAAAATTGACACGTCGCCGCGTAAGAGAGGGAAGATTAAGTTTAGCATGGAGGTTGATAGCAATGCCAACACTTTCGTGATCAGTAACTGAGGATTCAGAAACAAAACAAGTGGCTTCCAATTTCGTTTTAATCATAATATGATCCAGACAAGTGAGGCCATGAGTAGGTATGGTATGTGCTGGAAGTAAACAGTGGCTAGCCAAAACGTTGAGGTATTCAAAGGAGCGCTTATCATTAGTGTTAGGAGTTATATCTATATTAATGTCTCCACAAATAATTATTGTTTTATAGTTAGATAATTTTCTAAGCACCGCATCCAATGAATTACAGAACGCAGTTGTATTACGCTGACCTGGAGGGCGGTAGATGCCAATAACGCATATATCAGAGCTCAATTTCAAAACAAGACAGTTAGCATCAATCATGTGCGGTTCCTCCACTAAAGCTTTATAACCGCTTTTATGATAGATGACAACACCCTCATTTTGAGTTTTATTGGAAGTCGATGAGGTGCAGGTATAACCCTCCAATTCAGGAACAAATTGGGTAGATTTAAGCCAGCATTCCGTAAGAATTAATATGTCCCACTCAACATCTGTGCGAGTCAATAATGTATTAAAACTAGGCATATTACATTTGATGCTCCTAATATTTTGAGATAAAATTTTAAGCGAGTGGTTTGGTTCTGGAATAATGGACTTGATATTTTCGGCATCGCATGTCATAGAACTGGCCATAACTAAGGAATCGAGACTCTGGTGAATAGATTCAATACCAATGTTATCGAATTTTTAAACAGATGGTCTTTTTATATAACTTTAGGGGTATGAGGTGTACAAAAAATACACATGTTGTGTGTAATAGATTATCGTGAATCGGTTCCAATGATTGCAACTAGTGTTATTATATGTGCGTACAAATAAAGTAGTAATTGGTGAGTATTCGTGTTTGATAAGAGTATGCCCAGGAGTAATTAAATTAAATATGAGAAAAAACATGCAAAAGAGTATTTTGTTTGAGGATACAGTATCCGTAAGTGCAATTTTATATTCGTTGTTTACCATAACTATGTCATAATTATACAATATGCGAGCAAGTGCGACTGGAACTATTTCAACAGAAAGTTGTGTATATTTACAATGAGGACAATGCCTTGTACGGTGAACTGATTTTTTTAAGATAGTGATGACTTGATAGAGATTTGTTAAGACATGCCTAATATGCACCATGCACATACAACATAGCAATAATAAAGATAACAACAAAAGGTGGTTTAAAGTTAGTCACAGTACAATCTTAAGGATCTCACTTTCTTCTTGTATACGAATAGGTGCCGAACCCTCCTCCTTCTTCACGTAAACCTTGCCGTAGGCCGTCCACGTAGCTGCGAGTTTTTTGGTTTTAACATATCCCCGTGTTAAGTAGTACAAACGTTTAGCTTTGGTGGTAAGGCACTCGGAGATGAAAATAGGTTTGGCCGTATACATAGTACTAGCGAAATAAAGTAGAGCAAGTTACAAAAGACAGAGACGAAATTCGTAACTTAGCAACGCGAGATTGCGTAGGAAAGGAAGACGTCTCAAGGGGCTTGAAAACAAATTTTAAACATCATACTCTGTGTTACCCCAAAATTGTCTTTGTTCAAACTGGAATTAAACTGTCAAAACTGCTAAACATGTCTGCATAACGACAAATAAACAAAATTCGCAACTCGTCTGTATCCCGACTTATTGAGGGTGCCGTGTTCTTCTCTCATAGTGTCACTATTATTGGTCTTTTCAGTAGTTCTCCCTTCTTAGCCTTAATCTTCTTCTTCTTTTTAAAAAACATCATCACATCACATCGTTTGTTTAGTCTTCCCCTTCTATTATAGCCACCCACATCCGTACTAAAAACTTTCCTCAGGTCATTTTCCTAATTCCTCCGCATCTCATGCTCATACCGTGACAACCGATGACCATAACTTATTAGGCACCGGAGCAGTTCAGGTTATCTTTGAAGTCAGTTTTTTTTTTTACATTCTGCTGAATGTTCTAGCTGAATTTGTTTTCATCAGCGTTGCCTGGTCCCTTTCCTACTAAGGTGCACCTGAGTAACAGTATATTACATAAAGCGACTGCCTATCTGACCTCCACAACCCATTCAGTACCGGTTGTCAGACTTACAGGCCACTACTGACTAAGTACCATTTTTTTTTTTTTTGTTGGGTGTAAAATCATCGAATAACCCCTCCCGCTCTTGGGCAGAGCGAAAGGGAGTGTCAGACTTCTACTGACTAAAAACCACCAATGTTCCTTCTTCGCCCTCTATGTCGAGGCTGCGATAACCGTTGGACTACCCGCGGCCCCGACAGGCGTCGGCCCTTTCGGGCCCCTCCCATGTTGCTGACATCTCTTTGAGGCGCGCGTGGAACACGAACGCGCCGTCGACACGGCCTGTTTTCGTCGTGAGACGGATGGACGGCGAGTTAGCCCATCACTCACCGTCCACAGGCCCGCGTCTACGGTGGCCGGAGGTCATCGCGGGACCCCCGACGCCCGGAGCGCCTCCCGCGGCGGCTGGGACGAGAGGTTCTCTCCCTCTCGCGTTCCGCCACCTTCTTCGCCAGCATCACTGCTTCGCAGAAGGAGGCGACGGCGACCCATTCCTCCTCGCCCCGGACCATGGCTTGCACCAGGGCCGGGTGCGAGAGGTCGCCGCCGCCGATCGCCGCTACGAGAACACGGCGGGGCTCCGCCCAAGCGGGGCACACCTCCACTGTGTGCTCCACCGTGTCCTCCGGCCGATCCTCACAATGGTGGCATCCGGGCGTTTCCTCCCGCCTGATTCGGTGCAGGTACCTCCCGAAACAACCGTGTCCGGTGAGGACCTGCGTCAAACGGAAGGTGAGGGCGCCGTGGCGCCTCTCTAGCCACTCCTCAAAGAGGGGACTTACCGCCACTATCGTGGCGTGCCCTGCACGGGGTTGCGACAGTCGCTGTCTCCATGTCGCCATGAGATCGCACCGGAGGTCTGTCCGCCGCGCAGCAATTTGCCGCGGCAGCGGAGTGACCCCCCGGCGCAGCGCCTCCGCGCGCCATTGATGCAGGCGCGCGAGGACTATCGCCTACAGATCCCACGGCGGCAATCCGACAAGGAGGTTCGCCGCTTCGCGGGAGATCGTGCGGTACCCCCGTACCATCCTTACGGCCATGACCTTTTGGGGCACGTTCACTACTGACTACATGTAAGGACTGCCAAATGCTTCTTCCTACGTAATACGATGCCAAAGTCTTTACTAATAACTAAAAACAGTGACGTAACTAAGAAGCAAAAACAGTGACGCAAACAAAACTTCCCCTATACTTAAACGTGAACCAAATCACAGTGTTTTCAGCGAAATCCTTAAGTACACCTGCATCGGGACCGCTCGCAATTACGCCCCGTACATTTCCGCTGATAATAAGGTCGTACTAATGACTTCAATGTGACAAGGCTGAGTTAAGCCGCCTTTAATGCCCAACTAATGTTGTCATAAAAAAAACAGTTTCTTTTATATAATTTAGATCGTGACCCACTGTGCTTATATGAAACAGTAGAGATCAATGTTCATGTTTTTAGGAAAGACAGCGCCTCTATTTTTACCCACTACAACTTCTAAAAGGCAAAATCAGAACCTGCAGTAATAAGATCCAAAATTATTTTTTGTTACGGTTAAAGATATTTATTTCTCAAAAGAATTACAAATTCACTTACAGAGAAAAAACAATAGGTTTACAATGTTATCTGCCGGTAAGCGTAGATAAGAACAAAGAACAAATATGTAACTTAAAAACAACAAACAACAACAACAAACTTGTTGTTGTACTTGCCCTTTATTTTTCTGCGAGTGCTGTGCACTTCTGTAAGTGACGAATTCACTGCGTTTAAAACTGTTTGTGATGTAATTTTATGTATGTTCTTAGTGAGTAAGTCGTTGAAGGGCCATAAATATAAATAAATAAGATTACAAGACTCAAAATCTTGTTATGAGAGTGAAAAAATCTTGGGGAAATAATATTGTGCGATAGAAGTCGATTTTCTTCCTTCCTTCCTTTCTTTTCAAACGTTGATATTATTACTAATATTACTATCCGATTTTTCATCTCCCTGCTCGTATGTGAGCGTGAAAGCTCAGAGATATACGTGAACTGCGCACAAAAAGCATTTATCCAGCGTTCTTGATTTATTATCCAAATATGTAAACAATTAATTTTATTTGATTTTTATCCACTAGCAGACCAAGAATAAGTACGGAGACAGACCTCTATATAATAGGCATGACGAAAGATTTTGAAATCCTCTTCCGTAATGTGGGTACATCTTTTTTATTTACGAAAAATCCTTTATTTCAGTAATAAAGTAAAGTTTAACGAAGATATAAGCCATTTTTGAAAAAAAAAATAAATTGAGCGCGAAAACAGCTCGCAGTGTCATGGCGTCGGGTCTGACGTCACGCCTATGTAAACATGGAAATGTCAAAGCGCAGCTAGAGGAAACTAAAACAAACATTACCATAATTCGTGTGTTAAAAATGAATAACAAAGTTTATAAGTGGTGTGCGGTGCCTCAGTGTAAAAACACATCAATACTGCCGTCTATAAGCTTAAAGGCCGCTAAATGACATTTGGTCATTTTTCACTTTTTTAATGCCATGGTATTAAAAAAAAAATCTCTATCGATCTGTCTAGGAACGGTTATTCTATCTTTTACCGTTATCAAGATATATTTTTTTAAAAGGCAGCTAAATACAAAAAAAAAATACATTACATCGCTTTATGGTCGCTAAACAGCACAACTAGATTAGAAGGCAGCTTTACTACTTTAACGTTTGGATCGATTGAACATTTTTACTATCAACGCTTAGCTATAAAACAGTTATTATTTATCAGTTAACTAAAAGGTAGCAAAAGTATTTTAGCGGCTTTTTGCCTTGGTTACGTTGGAGTATAATACCTTGCATAGACTCAACTAAAAGGCGGTTATACGCTCTTACCGAACTAAAACGCAGTTAAAATCATTTAGCTGCCTTTAAGCGTTGTAGTGTTACTACTTTTACAATTAATAAACTATTATAGAAAGCCTTATTAGACCGTACGTAAAGTAAAATAAATATTTTCTTCTGTGTCTTACATAACAAAAAAGCCGTTAAATAACAAAACATCGCTAAAAAGCCGCAAACTGCATAACCCCCGCGCCACTCATCGGGATTATTCCGGGGTGCGGGGGAAGCGCTTGGGCACGCACGGGAAAAGGGCTAGCCGGCCAGTTTAGTGCAAATCAAGACATCGAGGGAGGCACGTTTGCGCGTCCGCGTTTCGCGCCAAAATCATCCAGTCATTATGGCGCGAAGGGTTCCAAGGTACGTATTTTATTTAATTAATATGTAGTTTTTTCAAACCAATAAAATTATCCAATGCGATATTATAGGATATAACTATATTACTTATTTACCTATCATACTGCTTAGAATGAAAACTGATTGCTGTATAGTTTTCATCTAAGAATTTTATAAGTAGCTAAAGCTTATAATATGGGTGCACGGATGCACGCTAGGTGTCCGGGTTCGAATCACGGAAGGGTACATTTTAGGAAACGATGTTTGATTTGTCTTTAGACGTTCCGATTTAATTATTGTTCATTTAATACCTACTAGCATATCATAACATACTAACCTAGCCTAACTTTAACTATAATAATAAATACCTTTAAGGTACTTAATGTAAAGTTTTGATGTTACCGTGTGTTTGAAGTGTAATAAACCATTTAATTATTTCATAGAAGCAACTTTACTTGTTACAGATACAATGCAAGAGCTAAAACCATTTTAAATATGGTTAGTGATAGTGGTGAATTAGATAATCAGTACTATGTTATTCAAGATAAAAAAAAAAAACAAAATTCAGAAGTTTCCAACAGTCAACATTCAAGTAATGATTCGAAAGTGCAAAAGTTGAAAGGAAGTACTGAACAAGATTTAGTTAATGATTTATATTCCCGCGAATTTTTTTTAACAACTCCTGTCTTCAACCAGATGTGCGAAACACAAATTTCGCAAAGTTCATCCCATCTTAACAGCATAGATTTAGACGCAATTAAAAAATATTTGGGAAAAAAAGACGTAGATCCGATGGAAATTTGTGAATCTATTTCATTAGACCTGACGTGCAAAGAAACTTTTGCGTTATCACCATCATGTGAAACTTATGGTTATAATACCGATTTGGTCGAAGATTCACAAATCCATGAGGCTAGTCATTTTGGTGAAGATTTTGACTCTGATGATTCTGTTCGAGACAAGAATTATTACCCATCTTCATCTGAATCGTCATCTGAAGAGGATAAAGATGGTACATCGACTTCAAAAATAAAATTATTAACAGCTCGAAATGCATTATTGACCAAGACAATCGAACCTCTCGCGTGCGATGTTGTAAAAGCAAATGTTTCTCAGAAATGTACAAATACTATTCAACCTTTTGTGGACAATCAACCGACAAGCACCGTCAAAGAAAAAGCCATTTACAAACGTAGAAATACGTTGGATTCTCTTAGATCACTTCAAGATGTGAACTTGCAGAGCCAAGTGTTGCACCGTAAGAGGACAAAGAGTTGGGTTGGTTCACTTAGTGTTGAACCTTTTTTGAGCAAAGAAAATGATAGAATCACCATTAAAGAAAACGTTCCAAATTCTCTTAATAAACGTCGAAATACTCTAGATACCTCCAGTCCCTTCAGGATACAAACATACAAACGATGAGCCGCACGAGAAGCAATAGTTGCAATGAATTTTTTCTATCAAACAATCCCAGTCTACTAAAAAAAAGGAAAAAATATAGCACCAGCTTAGCGGAAAGAAGGCAAGTAATAGTGAACAGTAAAAGAGAAGAGCACAGAGTGAAGCCAGGATGTAATGATAAATGTCGGAAAAAATGTTCAAATGTTTTTGACGATACAAGTCGTGAGGCTGTGAACAGTCTATTTTGGGAACTTACCTGGCAAGAGAGACGTAATTTTGTAAGAAACAATGTATCTGTTTCTGTACCCAAGAGAAAGATCACATCCAGCCCGAAAAGAGACGCCAGAAAATCTTTTAGACTAAAGGACTCAAACGGAATATCTATACCAGTATGTAAAATATTCTTTTTAACCACCTTAGGTTTCAAAAAAACTAATGATAAAGTTTTATACAACGCCTTGAAGAATAGTAATGTTGACAGTCGTGGCAAACATACTAAAACCGTAGCATTTGATCGAAACTTATTAACACAACACGTAGAGTCTTTTCATCCTACAGAACCCCATTACCGGCGAGAGCACGCCCCACTACGTAGATATATACCGACAGATGTTAACATTACCTTAATGCATGCAGATTTTTGTAAAAAACATCCTAACTTAACTGTTTCCTATGAGCTATACCGATCACACGTCAAGAAAATGAATGTATCTTTCACGAGACTTGGGAACGAAGAATGTGAGACGTGTGAAGGATATGATTTGCATAAAAAGCAAACTTCTCACGATGTACTTATAGAATTAGTAGCTGAATGTGATATTTGTGTTAACTGGGCAAGGCATCAAGAAAAGTACACTAAGGCTAGAAACCTGTATGAATTCCATAAAACCCAAGAACAAAGTTCTTCTCAGATATTCTACAGTACCGACTTAGAAAAAGTGATAATGCTACCGCGACTTGACACATTTAAGGCAGTAATTTTCTGTAATAGACTAATCGTTTTTAATCAAACTTTTGCTCCTTTAGGCAAAATAACTCTTGAATCAAAACCACTTACAGTACTTTGGCATGACGGCATAGCTGGTAGGAAACAGGAGGATATTATGAGTGCATTTTATCATTTTCTGCTACGATACCGGGACATACGGACCATAAATATTTGGCTCGACAACTGCAGCTCGCAGAACAAAAATTGGTTGCTTTATTCATTTTTGACTCATATAGTGAATAGTGATCTAATCTCTGCAGAGAATATTATTTTACACTACTTCGAACCAGGTCACACCTTTATGAGTTCAGATCAAGTTCATCATCAAGTGGAATTAGCGATGAAAAGGAAAGGTAAACTGTATGATTACGCCGATTTTGTTGAATGTGTAAGTACGATAAATCATGGCAAGGTTGATGTAAATTCTATGACACCGCAAAGCTTCTTGAATTTAACAAATTATGTATCAGAGCGTCGTATTAACATTACAAAACCTCGGCCATATCTCAAGAATATGTCACAAGTGTGTTTCCAGCGAAAAATGTACGACCTAATGTACAAGAATAATTTCGACGATGAATATGTCACGTTACGATTTATGAGTGATAAATACTTAAGAAGCCCAAGTACAATGTCTGTAACTTTTCGTACAGAACCTAAAGGTGTTGAAAAAAATAGAAAAGAAGCTATTGTTAATAAATTGTCTGCGTTAATGCCAGCGCATAAAATGCTTTTTTGGAGGAATTTACCAACATTTGATTAAGGTTTTATTAAAACTTTTGAACGTTATAATTAATTAAGACAAACATAATATAACTATATAGTATCTTAAAACTATTTACATCTACTAAACCTAAGTATGTATGATTAAGGTTGTGACTAATTAAGACTGATTGATTTAAGATTGTTATTCATATCATAATAATATGTCAAAATAAATGTTAAAATTAAAAAATATTTATATATTGTTTTCTAATGTGTATTAAGTTTGAATTCAGAGTGATTACTTTTATTGTTGATAAGAATATTTTTTCTAATGACGTTTGATGCTAGTACAAACCGACTGTTTTATGTATCTAACCAAGTGTAACGTTAGTGCATTTATTTTCTTTCGAGTTTAACTTAGTTGTAGAGCCCACGATATGTTTGATTCTGATAAGTAGGTACTTATTAATTGCAAAAAAAAAATGTAAAACACTGATAATAATGAATGATGACATTATTTTTAAGTGCGAGTTTTTATCACCTGAAATTTCAATTTCAGGTATATTTTGTGGTTTGCCATACGATTTTTGAACATAGTTTTTTAAAATAATTATTTAATACATTTTTTATATTTTTATTTGTGTAGAAGAAGTTGCAATTTTTTATTTTGTAATCACCATGCCCGATAGTTTTGTGGCAATAAAAAACTTGTCTTTGCAAAAACTTTGTTTGATTTTATAAGTTAACGTTTAATTTTGCAGGATTCGAAAAGTACAGATGTGGATAGTGCTAGCCTATAAAGCAGTTATATGAAAAGGTTTAATAATTAACCGCCTTTAAGTTATGCATAGCTGTATTAAAAGTTGTTAAAAAATCTTGGAAGAGAAGTAAAGCGATATCCACTTGGCTAAGAGGCGGCTATAAGTAATTAGCTGCTTTTTTGTTATGGATAAGATCAATATAATAACATTCGGTACTAGGTTTAAAAAACGCAAAATAACATAACTGCTTTATAGCTATGTAAATGTTAATAACTTCCTGTCTCTAAAAATACTTTTGGCAGTTATTAATAAATCCATAACTTAAAAGCAGTTAGTAGTTCTTTAGCCGCCATTTAGTTCTGCACACTTGAAGCGAGCCTTAAAATTTTACAAGTTTAGAAAGGAAAATGTGTATTTATTGACAAAATTATTAATATTTTACAAAATCAACTTACTTCATGCGCAAGTTGAAAAAAATACCTTTTTTTTGGTATATGATAACATGACAAAATGTTTATGGATACTGAGGAGCATCGGTTTGAAAATTTTGCCGCGTTTTTCTGCTCTAGCTCAAAATAAGAATTGGTCATTTAGCGGTCTTTAAGCTTATAGACGGCAGAATAGCAATAGTTTTAGCATTACATTGAATGCCAAAAATGTTGTCCTCTGGACCTGCATAGCTGACCCGGTGAGTATGATAGGTTGTTACTATGAGAAAAGATACTAGTAGGTACATGCTTTGTAGTTACAGAAATTTACTCCTTTTGTTGGTTATTAACTCAGTAGCAAACTTTTATTACAAGTTGCGAAGGAGCTAACCTCAAAAATAAACTGACAAGTTTATTGTAAAAATAACATATGAAAGTGAAAATAAACTAAACTCCTACAAGCTCAAAACGAGTTTGTTGTATTTTTATAGTGTTAGATACTTACAAAATTTACTTACAGGGAGGTTTTCACATTTCGGAACTCGGACGAGCAAAATTCTTTATTTGACCCAAGGAAATCGCCCAACATCAGTAAATCTATCCTGGGCAAATTTGAACTGTTTGCTTTTACAAAGCCTGATTCCATTGCTAAAGATGTTCACAAAGTATTGTAGTAACAAAGAAAATATCCAAATGCGTAATCGGCAACAAAACAACACAGTGAGCTAGTGACAGCTAGTGATGTTTACATTGGCGTGACGTAGTGCGCTATGATTGGTGTTTCAATCAAAATGGCCGATATCAGTATTTTAATCTTTTATTTTATTAAAAATCTTACTAATCTTAATTTTTTAAATAAAACTAAATCAGTGTTTTAAATCCTTCTCGTATGTAATTTCCCCTAATATCATTAAATCATTGATTCTTTGACTATGTCGTCACGCCTATTGTAGACATTGTCGTCTTCCTCTTTTAACAACATCTTTGGACGGTGTTACTTTACAAGATACTATCATATCTTAAGCGGGCTTAGAATCAACAGTATTACTTAACAATACTCAATAATATTTGGGCTTTTTACTTTCAGGAATTCGTAGTCTTGTAGTTAGGTTCATTATCTAAAATGCTGTAATATTTCCTTAAAGAGGCTGGCTTAAATTCTTTTATCGTTGACGTAACTTCGGATGACATCAGCAGTCAGCACCGTAAATCATAGTTATGGCATTGTAAAAACAAAGACCTAAGATTGTAATCTAAGACCCAGACCATGTTTTTGATATACATATAAATAAAACTGTCATCCATCTACAACTCAAGTTTCTCCAACTGTAACAGTTCTCAACAGACTAGCTAATTTACTTAAGTATGCAAATCTGCTGGTTCGGATTAAATGGCTGTAAATCTTATCTAGTCTAATCTCGGAAACAGCTGGACCCGTAACAGTAATCAATTGCGAAGTGACAAATCCTACAATCACTTCGTTTTATCAGTTCAAGGAATTAGGTAATCAGTCAATAACAGAAATGCCTTGTTTTTTTGGCGGGTGTAAAATCATCGAATAACCCCTTCCGCTCTTGGGCAGAGCGAAAGGGAGTGTCAGACTTCTACTAACTAAAAACCACCCATGTTCCTTCTTCGCCCTCTATGTCGAGGCCACGATAACCTGTGGACAACCCGCGGCCCCGACGGGCGTCGGCCCTTTCGGGCCCCTCCCATGTTGCTGACATCTCTTTGAGGCGCGCGTGGAACACGAACGCGCCGTCGACACGGCCTGTTTTCGTCGTAAGACGGACGGACGGCGAGTTAGCCTCCTGCGGCGGCTGGGACGAGAGGTTCTCTCCCTCTCGCGTTCCGCCGCCTCCTTCGCTAGCATCACGGCTTCGCAGAAGGAGGCGACGGCGTCCCATCCTTCTCGCCCCGAACCATGGCTTGTACCAGGGCCGGGCGCGAGAGGTCGCCGCCGCCGATCGCCGCTACGAGAACACGGCGGGGCTCCGCCCAAGCGGGGCACACCTCCAGTGTGTGCTCCACCGTGTCCTCCGGCCGATCCTCACAATGGTGGCATCCGGGCGTTTCCTCCCGCCTGATTCTGTGCAGGTACATCCCGGAAAAACCGTGTCCGGTGAGGACCCGCGTCAGACGGAAGGTGAGGGCGCCGTGGCGCCTCTCAAGCCACTCCTCAAAGAGGGGACTTACCGCCTCTATCGTGGCGTGCCCTGCACGGGGTTGCGACAGTCGCTGTCTCCATGTTGCCATGAGATCGCACCGGAGGTCTGTCCGCCGCGCAGCAATTTGCCGCGGCAGTGGAGTGACCCCCCGGCGCAGCGCCTCCACGCGCCATTGATGCAGGCGCGCGAGGACTATCGCCTCTAGATCCCACGGCGGCAATCCGGCAAGGAGGTTCGCCGCTTCGCGGATCGTGCGGTACCCCCGTACCATCCTCACGGCCATGACCTTTTGGGGCACGTTCAGGTAGTGGGCGGCCCGCTTCCTCAAAGCAGGTGCCCACACCGGGGCCCCGTAAAGGGCCATGGACCGCACGATCCCCGCATAGAGCCTCCGGCAGGAGGCATTTGGCCCCCCCTAGATTGGGCAAGAGCCACCTAAAGGCAGCCCCGGCCCGCTCCAGTCTGGGAGCCAAACGTCGGAAATGCTCCACGAAGTTCCACCGGCTGTCGAGGACGAGTCCTAGGTACTTCAAAGTACACTCGACGCCGATGAGAACCCCTCCCACCATTAACTGGGATCCCGACGGCAGCGCATTCCCACGTCCATGGAAGCCCATGGCCTCCGACTTGTGAAGCGCCACCTCGAGACCCAGCTGCCGGATCCTCTCTACGACTATCGCAACCCCGCGTGTCAAATTGTCGGCCGCCACCTCGTACGACCCACCCTGTGCTAGCACCAGCGTATCGTCCACGTAGCAGACTACGCTGACGCCGCTAGGGAGGTCGGCACGCAGCACCCAGTCGTAACCGATGTTCCACAAGGGCGGCCCCAGAACCGATCCCTGTGGAACACCGCACGACATCTCTCGCCAGTTCCACTGTCCGTCTCCGACGATAGTCTCCGACCACACGACGAAGGTAGGTCGGCACCCGGTGATACCGGAGTGCCTCCCTAATGCAGCTCCAGGGCATGGTGTTGAAGGCGTTGGACGACCACACCGCCCCGAGAGACCGCAACCCCCGTCGTGAGGGCTCTCACGCGCATAATGGCGTCCACCGTCGAGCGCCTCTTGCGGAAACCAAACTGGTGTTCCGCAAGATCCGGACCCATTCCCTCAAGGTGCTCGGCGAGGCGGTTTGCAATTACTCTTTCAAAGAGCTTGCCCACCTCGTCGAGCAGCACAATAGGCCGGTATGCGGACGGCGAGTCCGCAGGGCGCTCCGGCTTCTGGATGAGGACCAGCTTCCCCGTCTTCCAACGAAGCGGGAACTGGCCTGTTTCCATGCATGCGCTTAAGAACCCCTCCAGTCGGGGCCCAAGAGCCTCTGAGGCCAGGACCCAGGCTTTGCCAGGCAAGCCATCGGGTCCCGGGGCGGTATTTTTGGCATCTAGCCTCCGTACCGCCGCTCTCAGCTCTACCCCAGTCACCTCCGGAATTTCGTCATCGGTTCCTGAATGGTCCGCTTCCAGCATCGCAGATGGCGGAGCCATTGGCGGGGGAGGATGCTCCCCTCGCGTAGGGAACAGAGCGCTCACCACGTCCTCCACGAGCTCAGGCCGGAGACTCTGCGTCAACGAGGGGGCCCGGGTGCGGAGTTGATTCCGCACCATCTTGTAAGGGCGCCCCCACGGATTCAAATTCAAATTCAAATTGTTTATTGCAATCCATAATGTACATTAACAGGTGTTAAGGAAATTAATTCTAGACACAATTATGGACCCTGTCGGGCACAGCAAATGTTTGTACAAGTACAGCGGAAGAGCGGAAGAGCGTTTCTTTTATTATTAAGTTGGCTTAAAAATATCTATTTTATAATTATATTCTATTAATCTAAGAATATATCTATTTATATACTTATTCTATTAATATTGTTATGCAAACTATGTATTCTTTTATTATTTATTTAGTTATATTTTTAAATTGCTTATTTGTTTACGTCCTTGTTATGGACCTTTTTTTTTTATATTAGTTTTGTAGGTACTTAAATTATGTATTTTTATTGGATTTATCCATTAAATATTCGTGTATTGTATAGTAACTTTTTTTAATTAAGTATTGCTTTAACTTATTTACAAATGTATTGGTTTTTTTTTGTTGCTTTATGTTTTCTGGTAATTTATTATATATTTTTATAGACATTGAATATGGACTAGATTGGTGTAATTTAAGACGGGAAGGGGGCAAATTCAGTTTGTTCTTATGTCGCAAAGAATAATTAGTTTGTACGTCTCCCCGTGTGCTGTAAGAATCCGGATATTTGCGTACTAGTTTACATAATTCCAATATATAAATGCTAACTAACGTGAGAATCTTGTGTTTCTGGAAGTGCGGTTTGCAACAGATCTCTGTTGAGAGTCTCCAGCATCTCCTCGCGGGCCTCATTCTTGCCCCGCCGACAAGCCTCGCGGAGGGTGGCCTTCGCCGATAACAGAAATGCTCTGTAATGTTGCCTGTGACTGAAAATTTGTGACAAAATCGGCTGTCATGTATGTTTATGTCGTAATGTGATGCCGATGTATGAGGAATGTGTCAGGTTTAAAGTTATGAATGTGAATGACGTATAATAAGAGTAACAGGTTAGGCTGTAGAAGCGATAAAAGACTGTGTAAAAGATGATACGCTACCCCTTGGCATTAAAGTCACTTTTAAAAGGAAAGTACGTAGCCACTATTTAAGTCAGACCAAATAGCTCTCAATAAGTCGAGACATGGTATTGCCTATTATTAAGTTTTTTTTATGTATCATAATTGTGCATGAAGTTTAATTAAATAAATATGTCTAGAAAGGGCGTGACTCTAATCGAGAAGTATGGAAGAAGAAGATGCATGAATCGCCGATCACAAATAAATTGCAATAAGAGCAAGGAATTAAATAAATAAATAATATTCCACAACTATCACACAACGCCATCTAGTCCCAAGCTAAGCAGAGCTTGTGTTATGGGTACTAGACAACTGATAAACATACTTATATATTTCTAAATACATACATATTATAGATAAATTACACCCAGACACAGAACAAATGATCGTGCTCATCACACAAACATTTGTCCTGGGTGGGAATCGAACCCACGACCTCCGGCATAGCAGTTAGGGTCACTAACCACTAGACCAACAGGCCAGTCACAATACCACCAAGTCCAATCTAGTCTAGTCTTGGTCCAATTGGACCAAGTGCTGGTAAAGTAGAAAGAAACACTGCACCAGTTAACAAGAAAACTGCCTAATAATGAAAAGGTTAATAAAGTTCAGTGTCAGTTTTTGCTAACAACTCGCGGAAGGCAATATCGTTAGCACGAATACCCGTTCAATTCAGATTGAACTAAAACGATTGGTAACCGTATTCCATTGTGGAGTAATTAGAATTGACAAAAAAAGGTCGGCATTGAGGGCCAAAGAACAATAACCATTGACAACACAACTGAGAAAAGCGTGAACTAACAATGTGCCGTTTTCTATTGAATTCAGAAGCAATTATTTACTTCCCTACGATATTATGGGAGTTTGTGTTGGAACATTGGAACAGTTAATTACTGTAGCAGAGACAGTTACAACTGTTCATTACAAGCTCGTGTTATATTCGGAAATTCGAACTACTTTATGGATCACTTGCACCGCAAATCACCAAAACAATGCTAAACGCTTCTAATAGAACACTCTCTCACTGTCATCTGCAAAAATTCGTCAGAAAGACAACGATATATTTTTTTTCTTTACAGTTAAATATTTTAGGGTGCAAGTGGGCCTTAGACCAGGTAAACAAAACTTTTTGTAAGAAACAGGACGCAATCCGCACTTGACTCTGCAAGATTACGTTGTGTTAACAGGTTGACTATTCAGGTTGGCAGGTAGAAACCCAAGCAAAAAATACTGGCGCCAACCAATAAGACAACGAAGACCCAGGACCACAGGTTGATGATATTTGAAAAGAAGGTAATAGTTATTCAAAAATTCGTTGCAACCAAAGTTGTGAATATTGAATGTGTCACCTTTCTCAGTGCAGCATATCCAATTTCGCAGAGTTCCCAATGCGACTTTTCGCTGAATAATTTCGTAGTTTGACAGTAGATTCGTCGCGGCTGCACGATTTTATATGGAAAGAGCATTTCATTGTTAACTAAATCTGGCGGAAAAGATAAATAGAAAAGATGGACTTTTATGACTGGATTTTAGGACAGAATTTACCAAGTACTGTTTGTAGTCAAATCAAGGAGGTTTGTTACTCTTTCACACATAAACTACTGAATGGATATTGATGAAATTTAGCACACAGATAGTGTATAAACTGAATTAACACATTGGATAGTTTTATCCAGGAAGTATGATCCCGTGGGACAATCATCGAACTACACGCGGTAGAAGCCGCAGGTATAAGCTAGTCTTAGATGTAAAGGATCAGTGACCATTTTGATGAGTGCCGCTGACAAAATGATGGACATTTCAAATACTATTAATATAATATCCATTTTCAAAGAGAACCAAGCTAGACTATCAAAAAAAGTTACTTTTGATAGTCTTGATATGATAATATTTGATTTTATTGAAACTGGCAGAAATTCAGTTACGTGTAGTGCTATTTTTGCTAGATTAACAATTTTACACTGGGTGTGTAGTTTCATGCTTTGCAAAATTTCAACGAAGACGTTTTTGATTATGATTTCTGAAAGGTTAACATCCGTCCGGATTTGTATGGACACGTCCGGCTTTTTGGCTCCTTTATAATTTTTCGGCAATTGCACCCGCAGTATCACTATCAAATATGGTATAATAATGGCTCGATAATGGTTCGATGAATGCTGAAATATTCAATACTTGTAAGTAGGCAAAAGTACTTACAAATATTGGAATCTTTTTGCCAGAGCTAAAAGAGGTAACCTAATCTGCAGTATGTTCCCAGTAAAAGCTTTCCATTGCAAACCTTGACAGGCAAATCTTGTGAACCAATAAACCAATCACGAGCGCCCATAGTAGCGCATCTGTGAGCAAGCAATATTGGCATCGCATTTAGGGTGCAACATACTTTTGCATAAAATCAATAGCCCCGTTACCAAACACTTCGGCAGCGGTCGCGTGATTCTAAGCCATACACCCTTATTATGGCAATTTCTAATACATTTTTGCTCGAACTCATTAATATTGTGAGGATAACGACCTCTGAATGATCCAATTGCTTTATAGAAGCCTCACTAGGTCTATTGGCGTGTGGTTAAAATCGGATCAAGCTATTTCCTATTTTCAATACATTTCACACATAGATATAATAAAATTTCACACCATGTCGCTATTAATAACAGCCCCCGTGTCAACGTACTTCAAGTACTATTATAATATTTTGCAAGACTTAAATGTCCTGTCTTTTGAGCACGATATTTCGTACAAAATATCTGAGTTAATACGACCTTAAGAAGAGGCTTTGCGTCTCTAAACTTTAAGTTTTGATCTCAAAGAGGCATTAAAGTGACGACGATATCTCTTTGGAGATGACACAAAGATAGTGACAAAAGTAGGATTAGAATGACAACTTGTCTGTCATTATCATCTCATCATCTGACGAGTTATTCCTTAAGTATGTTGAGGCCAATTTCTAGCCATATGCATCTAGAAATCGGAAGTTGTTGTTGTCTTCAAGCTCGTGGTTTAATAATAACTGCCACTCGGGTCGACCTTTAGGTTAAGCCGCGCTTGCCTAGGTTGGGTCCGTGAATGGGTGACCGCCCATTACATACCGAGTTTTCTCCGTGCCTCGGAAAGCACGTTAAGCTGTTGGTCCCGGCTGCCATATAATTCTTTGGCAGCTGTTACAGGTAGTCAGTGACCTGAAAGTCTGACAGTCTTACCAAAGGGTATCATATTACTCAGTATTAACTGGGTTGTGGAGGTCAGATCGGCAGTCGCTCCATGTAAAATACTGGTACTCAGCTGCATCCGGTTAGACTGGAAGCCGATCCCAAAATAGTTGCGAAAAGGCTTGGCAGATGATCTATCTAGAAATCGGCAATACTTATTCTACAAGGATCGAGTGCCTGTCTGAACTCCAGAACCCTCTAACTTGATAATACGATACCCTTTGGGAGGACTGATTGTCAATCTTACGGACTTCTGAATACTCCTAGCAACCATCAAGATCTACAAATGACAGCGGGGACTAAAGGCTTAAAGGTCGACATGTGATGATGATAATCTCTGATTTTTTAAATATACATCTGTAAGCATTGTTACGCCAAGGTGAAAACAAAAGAGGCAATTAAATATGTTCGTCCAATTGTTTACTCGGACACAATAACGCAACAGTATTGCGCAAGCGGAGAAAGTAGGTGGCTTAGATGCTATGAGTTTCTTACGTTAAACAGTTATTTATTAGTTTTTGAGCCTTTAGGCTTGGCCCAAGGTCCAACTTCGGTTGTACAAGAATCGAAAACCGCAGTCGAAGGGTACTTTGTCCTAGAGGACCGCAAATAAACGGGTAACGAAGATTTATTTGGACGTGTGGACAATTTTAAATACAGCAATGCGTTTTGTATCACAGCGCTTTCCCGCAGTAGATAGTTAGGTACACATTGCGGATAACCGACGCTAATACATGTGTCGTTGCTCTCTCGCGTACAGGGCGGGCATCAACGATTCCCCTTCATCATTCCGAATCCATTTTTTGTCGAAGTCTTAGGTTCACCTTAACATTTCAAGCTTTTACGTAAAAGCAGTAAATAGTTGCCAAATTTCGAGCGACTCACGAACCCTCGTGAACTAACAGCATACGTAGGTCATAGACGTTTTTTACTTTTCTTTTTGGGGGGGTTGGGAAATCATCAAATAACCCCTCCCGCTCTGGGCAGAGCGGAACGGAGTGTCAGACTTCTACTGACTAAAAACCACCCATGTCGAGGCCGCGGTATCTCTTTCGAAAAACCCGCAACCCCGACGGGACGTCCCAGCGTCGACGGGGTAGGTCATATAGCCTCGAATCTTTATTTAATTTCTAAAGAAGACCATTTGATGAGTATTTTTATTATATAGTCGATTCAAAGAACACCCAGAAACCTTTTGAACAAGTTTATAAAAGGAGATCCGATATCCCGCCGATACTACAGCCAAGAACTGCAAAGTTGTGTGCTCCATCACAAATGTGAAACTTTAAGTACATTTAACCCTCGATGGGTGGTAGTGAGGCGGTGACGTCACTGCTGTAAGGCCGTTCACACCATCTTGCCCCACTGACCTCTGAAAGTACACTACTGAAAGGACTGGCGCTTAGCCATTAATCCCCCTTCGAAATGCGGTGAGCTGATATTGTAAATTCAAATCTCGGTCGTTCGTCAGGCAGCGACGTTGATTTAATATTGAAAATGGTTATTTTATTATCTGTTCACCCGCTCTAAATAAAATTCTACCCATTTAAATACACGAAATGGGACAACATGAACAATATCGTAACCTGACGAGCCAACTAAATGCTGTGGTTGTTGGTACAAGTTTAAGGTGTCAAACATGACGATTATTTCATTTTGCTATTGTAACTAAGACATCTAATTCTAAGACATTTCTCCGGATTGTTTCTCTATCATTCATGATATTTTTGCCATGATAATTCGTTCAAAGAAACTCATTTTGTTTCTTTTCATTTTGCCCTCATCGACATCATTGTATGGTGGATGCGGTAGATGATACCATACACTCACTTTTTCTCATAAGCTATCTTGAATCTCTTCGATTCCAGCCACATACCAGATTTCATTAGCGAATGTTTTGCATTATTTATATTTAAATTAGCAATTCGATTTGATCAGCACGCTGATAATATTGTATGAACAACGCGTTGCTCGTTAATGGCTTTCTAGCCGGCGATTAACAAGCAATTTATTAGATAAACAATGATCATATTAATAAGCCTTTTAGATCTAGAGCGAATACGTTTCGACAGATTTATTATTTACGAAATCAGAATAACGATCGGCCTATAATGTTGCCCTTAGAGAGACACAGGCATCGTTTAAGGGAAGAGCTATAATCAACCACTGGGACCAATGCTGGGTGGTGTATAAAATTTTTCGGTTCTGGGATATGCCGGTTTCCTGACGATGTTTCCATAATTATTTAAAGAGCTGTGATGGCAAATAAATTTTAACAAATTAAATGTTGGTTGGAACAGGCGACCTGCAACTCATAAGTCTTTGTGTTTTCGACTAGCCCGCCACGGTGGAGACAGTATTATGTAGGGAGTTATTATGTTATGCAACTCAATACTTCGTGGTGGCAGCCCTCTATTCGAGTCTAAAGGAGAAGCTTCAGCGGGTATTGAACAAAGACAACACCTACTTCAACTGCTCAATGGGGTGAACCCTTAATATAATACGTGACAAAATCACTGAACGGTGTGGAGTGGCTTTGATTAATTCAGAGGGCTTCGTTTAAGATAATCGCACAGTTAAGTACTAGCAGGATCAGTATCGCCTTACCTCGAGCTAATCAGGATTATTTGTATGAAACACCTCAGTAGAATACACACATAAGCACGGTAACGATATCGTCGTAACGATGTCGATTTAAAAAAACGTGTAAAAATGTTTTTACTATTTGCCATATTTTGATTTCGATATAATCACGTTTGTCGAATTTAGCTAGCTAATTGCTTGCGAGCTTGAATATTTTCGTACGAAGCCTGAAAAATTAAAATGGCGGAAAAGCCAAACCATGAATGAAGTTTAGTATGCTATAAGCTTAATGGAGTGATTAATTGTTCAGAGAATTTTGAGTATACGTAGTACAGAATTATTTACTATTGACATCCGCTGCGGATCGGATATACCGACAGTCAACAACACGTACGTCGACGCAATTAAATATGCATTACGAATAATTACTAAGCGAGGGAAATACAATGTTAACCCTCTTGGAACAAATAAGGGTAACCATGTATTTTTTGAATAGGAGTTTTTTGGCGTGACGATTTGGACTCGTTCTTGACTGATTGGCCAAAGAAGGCAAAACACCGGGAGAGTTGGAAGGGGATGGGGAGGCCTTTGGCCAGCATTGGGACAGAATAAGCTAATATAAAATACTTTTTACGATGTGGCATCTCGTTGGTCAACCTAGGAGGTTGTGTTAACTCGACTACCCCTACCCAGTGATTGCCTTGTAAACATGGCCTCCAGGGCATCAAAAACAGTAATATTTTGTGGTGTATTAACTTGTGACTTTTACCACATAATACCTTTTACCACAGGCGCAGCTCACCGCATACTTACTGTGTTTCTATCGACTTTCGAAACCAATATGATTCCGTTTAAAAGGCAAAGTTCTTACATTTATTAAAGCTTTAAATTGGTGGTGTTGTTGTAAGCTATTATATCATTCAATTTTAGATTATTTGAGTCTTTTTTATATTTTATTATTTGGAGGGAATAGTGGGGGGCTAAAACGATGATGGTTATTTGAGCGATAAAACATTAGGGAAGAGATACAGTCCGTATTCAATAAAATAATTATAATTAATCTATGCACGTGTGCCTGAAACTTGCTGATAAAACGAGTCTAATGAATTATGTAAGTCATATTGTCGTAAAACTTTTACGATTTTTAGGTAGGTACTTGAAGCGTATTAATTTTATCTTAGTTTCGAGTGATTATACTCAACCCGGTAGTACGATATATTATTATGACGGTTTAACTGATTAACGATTATGAGAAAACTAGATAATTAGATGTGAGTAATGCACGAAGTTTTCTTGAGCAAATATTACTTCCCGAGTACGCATCTGTCGGAGCAAATAAATCTCAAATGAGATCAGATGCGCAATCATTGCGGACATATCGACTCCATGTTGATTCGACGTGTAGTGTGATAACCAATTATCAGGTGTCGAGCACTGCAAATTAGGTATATTAAGGAGGACTGGATTGGTGCTGATGTAATTTGCATTTAAAATAGAAAATTATCTGACCCCGACGTAAATTAGCATCCGACATCTTTGCAAAACAAAAGAGATTTAAGATCCTACAGTGAGGTTATAAAAAAATATTACGGAAAAATGTAATCCCATGTTTCAGAAATGCCTTGAAGCAAAATGACATAAAAAAGGATGGCTAGCATCACGTTACACTTGAAGCGACAGTAACCAGTTGGCTATTGCAAGAATATTACGATGTTATACGCTCTGTCTATCGCAAAATTCGCAACGCAACCTAAGTTTTTTGCATAGAAATCTCAGCTCTCAGAAATGATCAAGTTAGTATTTTTAGACATATGACTGTAAACAATACTGGTTACGGTTAGTGGTTTGTTTGCGTTCCTTTCCGCCCTTCACTTAATGATGTTTTGTAGGCCAAACAATATCAAAGGGACCGCAATAAGTCCTTCACGATAATAAGCAAAAACTTTTTTGTCTATGACAATAGTGCTTCAATTTTTCGGTTCACTATATCGTTAACCTTTTCAAACCTATGGAATTTATAACCACACAGTAAGTGCGTAAGTAGCAAAAAATTGCAAAAGTGGGGACATAGAATTTAATCTACAAAACTTGGCAGCCATGTGTTCCAATTAAAAACCATAAATAATTTTGAGAAAAAACGTTTTTTTTTTCATTAGATATACTACTCATTATTCCTTCTAAAATTTACTTTATGTGTCAATAAATTTTTATGATGTTCATATAAAATGCATATCATTAGCATGAACATGGCAAATGTTAGAGCAGTTAGTTATCTATTGTGTATGACAAGATATTAGGCTGTAATTCTGTATAAAAATCTTTCATGATAATTTCAAAGATAGTGATGATAACAGTGCCAACATGTATGTAATGACTATTGCATGCAAAACTATATAAATCTTTCCTAATTTTCACTAAAAAATATGTTTTTTTCCTTTTTCTGAGCCACAATAATATAAGTTAATAAAATATACAATGGTATTGTCCTAGTTTAAACTAAATAGTCATTGTCACCCTCTTTGTACACTACAAGGTGGTGTTTTATATGTTGGACCCTTTTTATTTTAACCTACCAATGTTGTGATGGACTGATTTCAAAATCATGAGTCACATAATCAGCACCTGTGTAGATGATAAAAAACTTTTGAGCTGACTCATCAGATTAGTCTTAATCAATCATTGTTAAATTGATAAAAATCTTTTGAGAGAAATATTAAAAAAAAGTATGACTATCTATATCAAGGAAGGAATTTAAAAATAATCCCTAACACCTTGTATTTAAAAATGATATTGAAGTTCCCTAGAAAGGATCAAGGGCCCATGTTTAATTTTAAATATAATAGTATAGTATAATTGCAGAGATAAACAGGTTATCAGTTGACCTGAAGCCCTTGGATGTTAAACATGATTGACCTATGACTCATTGATGAGGTAGAGTTATTGATCACATTCACATATCAATTGAGTAATATCATTATTTGTATTATGCTGTTTTGTCTACAAACACAAAGGATTAATGAAAAGCTAGTCATTTCAATAAATAATGGTATTGCTACTTGCTCTATACCATTTTTTTTCTCACACCCTAATGAAAATAAAAGTTTTTTTTTTAATGTTAAATGAACAAACCTGCCGCCAATATGTTGGGTTGATATAATTTAAAAAAGTGCATCAAGCACTTTTTTACCTGGTTATTGGTATGGGGAAAAGGATTGATTTAAAGGGGAATTTCAGAATTATAATCGGACTGATAATTCTGAGATGGTTGTGTTTGGCAATGGTCTAATGATAAATAGACTGACATTGTTAGAGGGCCATCTTAGAGATGACATTAAATGCAAGGATTCCTGCACCTCATATTTATTTAAGTAATAGCACAAATCCATTTTCAGTTCTTAAGGGAATAAAGTGAGCACTTGATGAGCTTGCATTTTTGCAGTATTAACTTATCTGTAGCAGCTTCAAATAGATACACAGAACTAGAAAAAGAGGAGAAGGCACGCTATTCTGCAGTGGGACATGATTGGCTCATATTATTTGATGTAGACCTAATATAAATAAAAAAACAATGATAGTTACCTCCTCAATATCCTTGTGAAACTTGATGGGGCGCATCAAATAAAACTGTATAGAGAAGTAAATGAAGTTTATCACAATAAAAGCACTGTTCCACAGTACAGCGTCAAGGTAGCACTCGATGCTCCACGCCCACATGCCAGAGAAGGCGCAGCCCAGGATCAGCGCCACGCGCAGCCACACCAGCCCACTGGGCGTGTGGGGCGCGAGGAATGACAGCAAAAAGAACACATTGGCCACTTGGAAAAATATATGGTTCACTGGCCGCCACTTTGGGCAATGGTTCAGGTACAAGTCCCACATCGACGGGCGCTCGTGCACCGTCACATTCACCAGGTCTGCCGACTGCCCCGACAGCTTCGTCGTCTCTAGCAGCCCCATCTCGCTCACGGCCCGCTCCGCCGCGCTGGGCGGGCTAGCGACCGCGGTGCCGTCACTGCTGGCTGGCGCCTCCGTTGTGACATTCTGCAGACCACTTATCATACCGATCGCTAAGGCACTGAGAAACAACATAGTCCCACCGCGCTCTCACACAAACCCCGATTGAATTTGTCATCGAAATTCCAGCGGCAATTGGCATTTGATCGTTGTTATGTTACACTAAGACCCGGGTTTTTTCGTCTATATTATTTAAAAACATTAATTTGTAAAAGTTATTCTATTTATTTTAGATACAAAAGTATAATCGCACCGCTGCACACTTAAACTAAACTAATAAACGCAAATGCACCCAGATAGTCAACTAATAATACATCAGTCACTAAAATTAGAATAACTTATTTTGAATTAAATTCCTTCAAGAGTCCAAAATAAAACGTTAGGAAACAGTACAGCAAACAATCGAAGCACACAAATGACAAGCAGCAGCACCACAGACTACTATAAAGAGCAGCAATAGGTAATCTATGTATTATTGACAGAAACCATAGAGAAAAGTGAATTAGTGCTGTACTCGAAGATACTAGCAACACTAAAAAGCACTGACGGAGAGTTAGAAAATGTTTATATAGAAAATGTTAATAAAAAGTTCCCCAGCACTTCAGCAACAACCTACAGAACCAGCTTACAATAGGTTTTATTTTATAGCTGATTTGACAACCAACAAAATATTCATAGTTTCTGAACGCGTGGTCATGCCTAGAGTACATTTTCGTAAAGTTCGCTATGGAATAATAATTGTTTGTTTAAGGATGGTTTTGCAAAAAAACAATAACGCAACGTTTAAACCACCGTTTAACCAGTTTTAGCTTCTATGGTTCTTTATTTAATTGTCGACGACAAGTATTTTTGAAATTCCGTAATAAGTAGGTTGTTACTGTTGTTAGAGGCAGTTAGTATCTAGCTAGAGGTTCCTATTGCAGCAGACCACTTACGTAGGTTCGAAGACATGTTATAAATGTGATGTGGTTGAATCTTCAGCAGTGAGGAGGGACGAAGACGTAGAAGAAGAAGACAAATAATAACCACTTTCATGGGATTCGTAAACACACACGGAGTAGTTGTCAGGCTTTTGATTGTCAGTGTCAACTGTCATAATGTCATGTCATCTGTTAAACTTGAACCCAGAAGTCAGAAAGGCGGCATGAAATTCTGAAAATATTTTGATATTCCTTTTACTTTATTTAATTAAGTGATGTTTTGTTCCAAAAATGTCTGTGCCGTGTGATATGCTACTGCATCCCGAGCTTTTAAGTAATGAACAGTTAATGTGTATCATTCAAGAGGTAAAGATCGCATTTTTACATTTTGTTATTGATCAAAACAAAAATAGAGGGCTTATTTTTGTTATCAATTTATATTTTCAGAGGCACCTGCGTGTTCCAAACATGGGTCTTATGCATAGAGATGAACTATTGGATGTATTCCATCATTATTGTGTGCCTTATGGCCAAAGAAAGTATAGAGATTCTGGGAGAGGCAAATTACTGAACAAAACGCGCCAACCTAATCCCGAGCCAGTAAAAAAGTCGGATAACATGATAAATCAAGAAATAAAACATGGAAATATGAATGCAAACTGTGAAAGGCTGAAGCCACCACTTGAGTGCCTGTCCAGCCAAATAAAGAGGATCAAAATTGAGACAAAAATTGCACCTATTACAAACCCGGCAAACCTCTTCAATTTCAGTAAAAGGAAAATCTGTGTAGATTCTGTAAGTACTCCATTGAAATAGACAGTAGGTACAACTTTTTCCCAATTCTCAAGGAAGAGATCCAGTTTGTCCCCCCATCACCTTTGTGGTCTGCTGTGACCCCATGTCACTGTTTCAGGGCGCCAATCCAGAGCTTTACGGCCCACAGCTCGTTTGGCATACAATAAGCCTTTTGAACCATGTCAAAAATGTAGGAACACTGTGAAGTGTTTCAAATCTCTATTTGTATCTATTCATTTCGCACCTAAGATGCTGCACTTCATAGCACATTGGCAAACCTTGAGTTTGTACTTTCAGATGTTAGTCAAAGACCAACTTAGTGCACCGTTGGTCAATAAAGGGAGAAAGGACTAGTAACTCTTCCAGACATTTTCTGTTTGTCTTGCAATTTCTTTATTTTGCCTGGCCCGGAAAGAGATTACTTGACCCAAGTAGATATAGACTTGGACAGATTGTCTATTTTCCCCACCTACGTATATGCTCCTCTTGGAGTTGTTGGTGATGAGTTTGGTCTGTGACATGTTCATTTTCAGTCCAACCTCAAGGCTTGCATCACTATCCTGAGTCCTGAGGCTGTGGGGGAAAAGACAGTGTCATCAGTGAAATGCAGATTAAAAATCAAAGTTATTTCACCAACAACAAACACCTTTCTCTTCCCATTTGACTGCCAACATCTCAAAGACATCTTCTAGGGTACTGGGTAACAATTTTGGAGACACCAAGTCAGCCTTTGCAAACTAAAAACAGAAATTACTTTACGTCAGGGCACGAAAAGGGTTAAAGACCATACAACAGATTATAAATAGCATAAAAATCTTTGTTTTTATCTTTTTCAGATGACATTAGCAAGTGACTGCCCTCCACCAAAGAAAGAAAAGAAACCTATAACATGGCCATAAATAACAGAAATATATTGATTGCTCATCATCTCATCTGTGTAATCTATCGCTGTTCATATTTAGTTTTCGTGTGACAGCAACAAGCCGACAGCAATCGCAATAACAGTATAAATGCAGCCACAATACAGAAGATATTCCTAGTCTGGGACTATTTTGTTACCACTTTGTAAGTACTCAACACTATCTAGCTCTAGCTAGACCTACAACCCTGATCTCCGACTCATAACATGTTACTTGTCTTTTAATATTTGAACAAAGTGAGTTTGCATTGTGTGTTTAAAAAATAATTAAGGGATAAGTTACCATATATTATCATATTTTGAGGTTCTAAAAACAAATTGTCATAATTTTGATCTAAATGACTCAACATATAGCGTGTGTCTTAGGCAAACAGTGGGCTGACTGTTTCTTTTCAGTTCACCTCCCTATACATATATCTCAAATGATGTGTCCATACAGCTCCTACTGTACGCAGTTTGCGGTGTTTTGCTTACCGACTAATTCTCGGTGAAACTTACGCGTGAACTTTGCTTAAATCGGCGGCAAAGTATGCTTACTATGCTGCCTACGACTGACTTTCTTAGTCAAGAGTTCGAAGCTTCGCGGCTAGTATACGGCAGTTCGCAGCTAACTCGACTTTGAGTTTACGACCGAGTCGTCGCTCAGTCAATCAGTGGGTAATCAATCAGTCACTCACTATTCACCTAATGCTGACACAGCCTAGACTCATAATATTATGCAAATGTCCTTAATAATATGTACCTTTTAACCCGACTGCAGCGAAGCCCAGAAGGAGGGTTGTTAGTTTAATTAATATTGCTTGTGTTACCTTTTCATGTTCTGAACACAAACTCAAGTGACATATTTAGAAAAATCTATGTTGCAAGATTTTATTAATGTTTTTAATTATTGCTTGAGCAGATTAAGACAGTTATGGATTTCAATTGGTTATAGGCTTCCCTCTGTTATAAATTATTTTAGCTTTGCAAAATAATAGTCGTATAATATGTATGTTTAATTAGGCACAAAATATAGAAAAAAAAGGCCAAGGTGATGGAGATAAAACTGTCCTTATCTTATTTGTGATAAAATTAAGGCATTCATTAAGTACATTTATTTAGTGTTAAGTTGTTAAATTTATGAATAACCTGCCCAATGTACTGTATTTGTGTTATACAAAACAAATGTTAAAGCTGGTTCAAACATCAGGTGGCCCATTATGACGTCATAAAGCAGGATTGTTTTAATATTATTAAAATGTGGAAAGTGGAGGGCGCTAGACAACCTGTATAGCTCTGGCGGTTTTAAATACTGGAATAAGAATAAAAAGGCGTCATGTCCTCCCCCCTGGTGGTCTATAGCCAGTGTGGGAAAGCGACAGAGCTATACAGTATGTCTAGCGCCATCTCTTTTCCACACTGGAACAATCCTGATTTGAGACGTCTTGGTAACCACACAGGTCAAGTGCCAATATAAGAGTATTGGACTACCGGCGAAAAGCAGAAATATTATTATAGTTCTTCAAGATGGTAAAAAAGAAATGACCAACACAGTTTCTTATGTTTAATTATTTCAATAGTATTAAAATTAGTTTTTTATGTAGCCAATCACCATATTATTATAATATCTGCTACACATTTTATTCACAAATTGTGTACAAATAGAGTCTAGAGATGGATGCCTTACCATGGCGTCATAAAGCAGTTTTGTTTTATTATTACTCCTGAGTGGAAAAGAGATGGCGTGCTGTATAGCTCTGTCGCTGTTGACGTCATGGTTGGGCACCTGACCACACATCGACGCGTAATCGGCTTGATCCAATTACATAATATCATTAAATCTGTCGCTTTTAGTTCTGCACAGTGACAAATCACATCAAGAGGCGTCGTCCGTCTAGCTCGCTGTCCGGCCGTCTTATGACGACAACAGGCCGTGTCGACGGTGCGTTCGTGTTCCACGCGCGCCTCAAAGAGATGTCAGCAACATGGAAGGGGCCCGCAAGGGCCGACGCCCGTCGGGGCTGCGGAATGTTGTAAGAGATCCCGCACCCTTGACATATAGGGCTAAGAAGGAACATGGGTGGTTTTTAGTCGAAGTCTGACACTCCCTTTCGCTCTGCCCAAGAGCGGGAGAAGTTATTAGATGATTTCCCACCCCCCAAAAAAAAAAAAAAAGAGGCGTCGTCTCTAAAACGAAGAAACGCTAATTACTAAAAACAAGCTCTGTCTGAATGGCTGAAGCTGATGACGTGTCTGTGTGTGCTCACTCCCTTAAATGAAGAACATTTTGTAAAACAAGATTTTTCTCATCTTTAATAATATAATACATATATGGCTTTTCAACCGTAGTGCCACGTTTAAACCATCACATAGAATTTAATAGTTTTAAGTTTAGTACCATATAGTATTTTTATCTAATATCAAATAAGCTATTTTGGTAACCGTCACGCAAAGCTGGTTTATCTCCCTACCACGAGACCATTAGCGATACAATTTGCTTATTTAGGAAGACAGGTAATATAATTAGTGACATCTAATCAAACTCAAGAAAAAACAGCTATTCAGCACATTTTTTGTTTTTCGATTTCAGGTTTTGACCCATAGTACAGTTCCCGTCAAATAACTTTGCCCCTCTGAAGTTAGGTGCAGTTACGTAGAAAAGTGTTTAAACACAATAAATATATATTTTTAAAAGATAACGTAATTTTTATGAAAGAAAGAAAGAGGAAAAAACTAATACACAAAACTAAGTAACAATGTTAACAAGAAATAACAAGATATCAAATCAAAAACGACTAAGTAATAACAAAAACAAATAACAACATGTACAATAACGCAACACTTGTGGCATCGAATGTCTATCGTACGTAGCAAGCGGGACGCAAGCATGCATCAAAAGTAAACGAGTGAGTGAGACATAAAATCGCGCCGCCATAATGCCCGCCCCCATGTCTCGCGCATGCGCAGTTGCAGTTTTGTTCGTAATTTTGACTGCAGCCACTCGTAGGCAACTTCAGAGGGGCACAGTTATTTGACACGAACTATAAAAGTTGTTTAACTATCGGCACCAGTTCTCCTATATATGCCTATATCGCGCGGGAAATTGCCTTGATGGTTATGTAAAAATGGTCTATAGGCTATAAAATCATCTAAATTGTTATGGGTTCTTGACGTTACATTAGATTTTTATCACTGTAATTGAATATTTATCATAGAACCAAATTAATAAAAGGTATGACTGTTTATTTGTTTAGAGTTGAAAACAGGCCTAGCATTTGACTGAGCCGGTGCATTGGCAATGCCTAACTACATATAAAGTGAACTATGTCTTAACTCAGGCTTAGTACGTGCTTCATCCGAAAATTAACCTTATTTGTACTAAGCCAAGAGTATCATACAAATAAGAGAACATTAACTGTATGCAACCAAATAAGTTTTATTTTTTTATATGAGCGCCTGAGTGTGCGGGTTTTTTGACCTATTTGATCGCGTTAAAGTAAACTTTGTATTGACACTAAACTAGCGCTGTCTGGTGACAATAATCGGAAACAAAAGTACATTCAAATTGAAGTGGGCTTTGTCACCTACAAAAACTCACGCTAGACCTAACATGGTAGCTGTATAAGCTGGATGTTGATACCCGTCACTGGTAACACTTTTTTGATGTCAGTGATCAAGTATGACTAGTTGGTCTAGGTCGTGACTGCGGAGCATGAGGTTTTAGGTGCTGTGTTGTAGCCACCTGTCAACCACGGAGTCTGGATTTATGCCTGGTTGATTGCAAGCTCACCTCCTATTACATAGGAGTCATGGGACTTAGACCAAACTGGCGGAATGTGGACACCTTTGCGTAATCCTTTTTTTTTGTGGCTGGGAAATCATCAAATAACCCCTTCCGCTCTGGCGCAAGTTAAGATTTCTACTGACTAAAAACCACCCATATTCCTTCTCAGCCCTTTGTGTCTAGGCCGCGGTATCTCTTCCAAACAACCCGCAGCCCCGACGGGACCTTTGCCTAATGCTTCGGATATTACAAACGTAATGTTATCTAAACTTAATCTTGATTCTCATAGATTTTTGGAATAGGGAAAATTACTGCTAAAGAACTCTGCCTCATGCATCGTCGCAGTTAAATGTTAGGCCTGTAGGTTTCAAAATGGTGTCTGAATATCCTATTGATAAGTTAACGTATTCGCTTTTATGATGAGCTTCATTCTTAGGTAGCCAAGCGTTCCTGTAATGTTATATTTTAGTTCAATTGACGTGTAACATATTATTGTATGTATAATATTTAGGTAAGTTATTTTGTATTGTATGAATGAAATCGGAAATACATGGACTTTTTGAATACATTTGTTTTTAATATTTATGCTTCTGCTTGAGATGATTGATAGGGTTTCGTAATAAAAAGTTGTCTGCTTGCTTTTGAAGTTGCAACCCAAACTGCATGAATCTTATGCTTAGTTTTGAAGTTATTTTATATACGTGTAAGTTTACATTTTTGGTAGTACATACATTCTTCGGGACTTTGGAATGATAAAGCAAAAAGTTTGATATGTAAGCCCACTGGCCTACAACAAGCAAACGACTTCATCAAATACTTATTTATGAAAAATCAACTGACAGTTTGATTTCAATACAGCGAACCGTACAAAAACAGCAAACTTTATCAATATCTAACTGTAATTTACATTGGAAACAATTGGAAGTTTTAATAAAATAATTTACAATCATGATGCCGAAAAGGGTGCCATCTTCGAAGTCAAAGTTTCGAGACAGAGAATCAGAACTCTTAACTACGACTCAGTCGCATTTCTTGGTGCCTTCTGAAAAACTTGACAAGGTGACCAGACGGGTCATAGCACCTTATGCGCAAATAGAACGGAAAGGTATACTTTTTACACTATACTAGCTTCGTTCTTCGTGGCTTCACCTGCGTTTAAGTCGAAAATAGGAAATTATCCTACAGGAGTTACTGCTGGGATAAAAATGATCCTACATCCCAGCCCAATTCTACATGTGTCCCAAATTATGTCGAAATTCTTTCATCCGTTACGCCTTAGAAAGGTTACATGCGAACAGATACTTTTGTATTTATAAATACAGGGTGTTTGGTAGATGGGTGCAAAGCCTGAAGGGGGTGATATTTTAGACCATTTAGAACTTATCAAGATAAACTTGTCTTAGACGAAGTCTGTTCCTTGTATTTTTTTTCGAAACTCTAAGGTTTTTAACAATAATACCCATTTTTTTTCATTTAATTGTTAATAGTGTCCAGTAAAAGCTGTTATGTTATTATTTTTTATTTATTTATTATTTATGTAATGTGTGATTACTCAAACAAAATAATTCCAAAGCATCTGAGTCATCGGAGAAATATTCTACGCCATATTCAAGTTTAAGAAACTTTTAAAAATCAAGCAAATGTTTTGCTTACGGCATAATAAAAAAAAATAAAAAATAGCCTCAGTTGTTCAAACCTTTTTTAAAACATGCTTGGTTATTGCCCTTTCTTTTGAGGTACTATTTACGCAGATGTCTCATCAACTCTTGGAATTAGGATGTACAAAGCAAATTGAGTATGAAAATTGTTATTTTCGAACAGATCAATAAAACAACATTTTTGTTAAAATAATTTATTGTTCATGTTCAAAATGTTGACCGCGGTTTCTTATACAAGCGCGTGCCTGTCTTCTCACTTCTGTAGTTGTGATTTTTAATTTCATCTCCTGCTTCATGACTTGAAAAGCCGTTTGGATTCTTTCTATTAATTCTTCTCTAGTTGAAATTTCAACGTGCGAGTAGACGAGCTCCTTGGCCCGTCCCCAAACGAAAAAATCCACAGGAGTTAAATCGGGTGATCGAGGTGGCCAAGGGATGGGCCCGTCTCTGCCAATCCAGCTCTCTGGGAAACAATTATTTAAATGTTCTCTCACGTTTAGGGTCCAGTGTGCTGGACAACCATCTTGTTGAAAAATCAGTGGTCTTCTCATTGTCAATATTGGTATTTCGGTCTCGTCCAGAAGCTCTGGGAGATAGTTTTGGAGGAATTCCAGGTAATTTTCTCCATTAAAATTATCTGGCAGGAAGTGGGGACCAATCAACGTTCGGCCGATTACTCCTGCCCACACGTTAATTGAAAATTTCCTTTGGAACGACACTTGCTTCTTTCAGTGTGGATTGTTCTCCTTGTCGGTCCATCGATGAAGATTATGGAAATTGGTAATTCCTTCTTTCAAAAATTTTGACTCATCGGTCCACAAGACGGATTTTAAAAACCATGCATCTTCAATGTCACTATTTAACAAAAAGCGACAGAACTGAATCCTTCGGGGGGGATCTTCATTTTCCAAACCTTGTACACCCGTGCCGTGGAAAGGATATTTGTTTTCTCGGTGCATCGTATTCCACACCTTCCATACCGAAATGTTGAGGTTTCGAGCTACTACTCTGACGCTCGTAGTAGGATCTGCATCAAAAGCTGCAATAATGTCTTCCTCGATACTTGGGTGATGTCTTCCCGGGTTGAATCCAGATTCCGCGCGATGGATTCCAACTACAGAAAGCCGACGAAATGTGTTGTAAAACACTCTGACATTAGGTAATCTGCGATTCGGATATCTCTCTTGGTACATTCGTCGCGCCAAAGATCCATTACCGTCAGCTCTGCCATACATGAAGACGATATCCGCATATTCTTCATTCGAAAAAGTAGCCATAGTCGATTGATCACACAAATAAAAATCCAAAATCACTGAAGGAGCTCACAGCTAGGGCTCAACACCTTAAACACCTCCAAAATCAACACGTGAAGGAGCGCACAACGTCATGCGGTGAATTGTGTAAACACGAATTTGCAATTAAAACGTCTAGTCACAAGGGCAGTCGTTACTTGACTAACTGAGGGTCCGAAGATGTGACGAGTCCACTCGACTACTCGGGTACTAGGTAGTACTAGTGTAAATAGATAACGACTTTATATCCTTAGCAACTAAGCTGATTTTTCTATTGAATAACAGCAGTTCAGTAGACGCTACCCGAGAGTCGAAAAAAGGGCAAGTTTGTTGTCGTCGCGCGGCGGCTTTTGTTAGCGAGTTCTCAGAATTTGATTGGTGCGCGTGCACCATAATTCTAAGAATGAATCAGTTACCAGTTCTAACAAAAAACAATAGTGCATTAGCAAAAATGTTGCATTATTTTAATCTGTTTAAAAATTAAATATTCCACCTCAATTTGCTTTGTACATCCTAATTCCAAGAGTTGATGAGACATCTGCGTAAATAGTACCTCAAAAGAAAGGGCAATAACCAAGCATGTTTTTAAAAAGGTTTGAACAACTGAGGCTATTTTTTTTATTTTTTTATTATGCCGTAAACAAAACATTTTCTTGATTTTTAAAAGTTTCTTAAACTTGAATATAACGTAGAATGTTTCTCTGATGACACAGTTGCTTGGGAATTATTTTGTTTGAGTAATCACACATTACTTAGATAAAAAATAAATAAAAAATAATAACATAACAGCTTTTACTGGACACTATTAACAATTATTTGAAAAAAAAGGGTATTATTATTAAAAACCTTAGAGTTTAAAAAAAAATACAAGGAACAGACTTCGTCTAAGACAAGTTTAGCTTAATAAGTTCTAAATGGTCTAAGATATCACCCCCTTCAGGCTTTGCACCCATCTACCAAACACCCTGTATAATGTGGGGTATGGATAGGGTTCATACAAGGTTCAGCACGTATCCGTGGATTAGCATAGTACGGAGCTTCAATAGAATGCGAGGTCAGCAGCTTACATTATTGATGTTACTACATTGGCATGCGGGCGTATAGTTCTGTTCAAATTTAATGATGTCTCGGAAGTTAGCGGCCAGTCATGGTCTGCACAGGTATAGGTACAGGCACGGGCGGCAGCCTCTTAGGGGCGGCTGATTTCAGAGGACGCTCACTCGATTTAAGTATAAAAGTCAAACAAGTTCACTGGTTTTCTCATGGTTTTTTAAACTAATACTTACGTTAAATCCCTATAGAAACTGATGACTGAAATTGTAAATCCTAGGTTGTGCCTACTGTTATTTTACTTACCTATTTTATCTATATTACTGCGTGAGTGATGGATGTGAGCGGGCGGGCGGCCGGCAGTGGCTCAACGTAACCATCTTCGCTTCCCTCCGCACTCACCGAGCCGCCTGTGTCCGCCGCCCGCGCAAAGCGGCTAAAGAAAGCGACCGCGACGGCAGTGTTTGTTTTGCAAGCATCGACCGCACACGCTACGCTCGAGTCGTTGCGCTTTACTTGTCTTCAAATACCTAAGTACTTACCTAAACAAAATACGTAACGACTACTGAAGAAAAAATCACAGTGGTTCTCAATATACTTACCTACGAGGAAGCTTCAGTTCCTAAAGGTTAACATAGGGTAAGTTGCACGGCCGCGGGTAGTCCACCGGTTATCGCGGCCTCGACATAGAGGGCGAAGAAGGAACATGGGTGGTTTTTAGTCAGTAGAAGTCTGACACTCCCTTTCGCTCTGCCCAAGAGCGGGACCCCTATTCGATGATTTTACACCCATCAAAAAAAAAAAAAAAAGGGTAAGTGCTACACGAGAAATGTTTGATGCTATTACTATAGAGCTGGAAAAGTTAAACATTAATCTCAAAGATTGCCGTGGTCAATCATAATTATGATAATGCCTCTAACATGTCAGGGATTTACAACGGTTTACAAGCTAAAATTCAAGAACAAGCACCATTTGCTATGTTTGTTCCTTGTGCAGCTCATTCATTGAATTTGGTGGGAACTTCGGCCGCCGAGTCTTGTACAGAAGCCTCCCACTTTTTCATGTTGCTAGAGGAGGTATATACTTTCTTCGTGAAGTCAACCGAACGTTGGAAAAAATTAATGAATGAGATAGGAAGAGGAAAGACACTCAAGAGAGTGAACCTCACTCGTTGGTCGGCTAGAGCAGATGCCTGTAAGAGTCTAAGAGATTTCTGGGATGAAGTAATTACAGTTTTAAAAATGATTGAAAATGACACTACAGAGACGGGTTTCTCTGTAGTGTCATTTTCAATCATTTCCCACGAAATGAGGCAAAGGGAATTCGCATCAAATTAGAAAAACTTGAAACTGCGTTCGCATGGTCGTATTTTGTAATGCTATTTTGGAAAGGATAAATAAAGTGAGTGTTCAGATTCAGAGCTCATCTGTAGATGTATTGCCGGTATCTGATCTCTATGGATCTCTAGTAGAGTTTACAATAGCAGAGCGAGAAAACTTTGACTATTTCGAAAAAAAAGCAACTGAGATGAGCACACTTAAGCAATATCAAGGTGAAATAAAGAGGCAACCTAAAAAAAAAAATGACGGATGATACATCGAATGAAGAATCTGAAATACCCTTCGGCTCCAGAGATTATTTCAGAGTCAACACCTTTTTAGTCATCCTTGATAGACTGAGGGCTGAAATACAGAGAAGGCATAAAGCTTACTTAAACTTTAAAGATTTTTTTTAATTTTTAACAAAAATGAATGAACTTTCAACACAAAGAGTTACAGAAAAAGCCCAGTCTCTCGTGAAATATTATAACAATGATTTAGAGGACGATTTGGTTCAAGAATGTGTGCATTTTCACAGTCACATTTCAACTAATAAAACTGCAGAGTGTGCAGTGAAGCCTGGATCAAACTCACTACTCAGTATTTCAACGTTTTTGAGGAATCAATCTCTGTCTAATGTTTACCCTAACTTGGATATAGCTCTCCGCATCGCACTTTCCACTCCGGCTGCAAATTGTTCTGGGGAAAAGAGTTTCTCTTGCTTAAAACGCGTGAAAAATTATCAAAGGTCTTCATTGTCTCAAGAAAAAATGAATTCTTTAGCTCTTCTCTACATAGAAGCAGAGATAATGAACACCATAAGCTATGATAATATTATTAATGATTTTGCTATTAAAAAGTCCCGTAAAAAATTGTAATTCTTGTTTCTTTTTTATACTCTTTCTTAATTAAGTACTAATTATCTTTAAATAATTAATAATTTTATTAATAACTTTCTAACTCATTCGTTTATTTAACTTTGTGCCTTCCATAATACAAACAAGTGGAAAATTATTAAGTATTTTAGAAACCTACATACATACATAAACCTACCTACATGGGGCGGCGGAAATAAAGTGGCCTACACTCATAAAAAAAACAAATCCGGCACTGAGTTAGACCCGAAGATAGACCTGCAAGATTACCCTCTGGTACCCGGGACAAGAGACTGTAAACACGTTACATAAGCTTGGCTCTTAATTTGAACCGCTGAACCAGCCTCTTGTAATTCTCTAAAAAGTGTACCTACAATTAAGAATATTTTGGCTAAAGCAGATCTGACAGTCATGGACAGAAAACGTAAATCTTAATTGTTAAATCCTTCTATATTATAATTAAACGCAGGCCTGAAAGAAGAGGATGAAAAAGCTGGAAGGTATCTCGACATGAACAGGTTCAATGTCTTCTTGGAAGATACGGTGGATCTGGAGTCGCTTCTGTACGAAACTGCCATGGTGTTGAGGACTGTCACCGAAAGTTCTGGTAATCACTGATGATTTTGTAGCTAAATACATGATTATGTACCCTTTTAAAAGCACGCACAGCGATGTAGTTTAGCGGACAGTGAAAATACACAGGATGGTAGGTACAACAAGCTTAGTGGAGCGATAATCTTTCACTACGGGTTTTTTGTGTAGGCTTTCGGGTGGCAGCAGGATAAAAGTTGCCAAGAATAGAGATGATTAATTTGCGATTTGAGATGCCTAGTTATTTAGGTCCAGCAGTAGACTGCAATAAGCGGATCACGATGGACACAATTTCAGAAGGGTTTGAGCGTGAAATCAGAGCGACAGCTTATACCTACCTGTTGTTGAGTCGTCGCCTCGTATGACATGAGAACCCATAGATAGGGTTTCTAAATTGTCTATGAGGTAACTTACAGGACGTGGTACTAACGGGATTGTAAAAGTATCTATTCATATTTTGGTCTGTTACAGGCGTATTCGTTTACATAGTGGACAAGATGAAGAATGAGATAGTGCTTTTGCATCCTGGCACGGACAATCCTAAAAGACACGAAGTAAATATTACCATTTGTAAGTCTTTCTGCTTTTCTCATCTCGTATTGGCCACAAACTCAACACAAGACGGGTACGGAGACTACTTATCTCATCGGATCATCACCCACAAGAAATTTTGCAGTCAGCAGCGGAAAACTGTGGCTATTTTTGAACTTCAAGACGTCTATAAGAGGTGGCACTAGATTACCCACCACTTATTTTTTATGGTTTTTGACTGTATCCGAAACTTGGAAGTAGGTACCTCATCATCAACCACAGGCTGAATTTACCCACTACTGGGTATAGGCCTCATTTCTTGTGCCATTATCCACAGTCCTGTGCCAGCCTCATCTAAGTTTTTCCCCCGATGATATTTACTATATGTCATCTGCCCATCTCGCGGCTGGATGACCCACACTTCTTTTTCCAGTTCTTGGGTGCCATTCGGTGACAGACATGCAATTAGTAGCTAGCCTACCTACCTAATCCTTTTTAATTTTTCACTAAGGTGAAGGCAAGACAGCAGCAGCTCACGTGGCGTTCACCAAAGAGTACCTTTTGCTAGAAGATGTGCAGCGAGACCGACGGTTCTCAGAGGGTCTCCGCTGGATCGACGCGAAGGTGGCCCTCTGCATGCCCGTTGTCAAACCTGATGGAGACTGCTATGCTGTTTTAGAGCTGTACCGGACTTATGCTCAGCCTTATAATGATGTGAGAAGTTCTTTTCTTTAAGAAAACTTTTGTATTTTCGTATCTGATAAGTTCCCGCAATAGTACCTTAGGTAGGCACCGATTACCTGAAAATGGTAACGTAACAACAATTAATTTTAAGCCTGATGTGTCCCACTGCAGGGCAAAGGCCTCCCTTCCCTCTTTCCATTTCACTCTGTCTATGGCTGTTTGGGCCCAAGACTTTTGAAAACAGTCCAACTTGATACAAAACACTGCTAGATATTTTTTAATTGATAAAAACAGTGTACTTAATATTAGTTACTTCACATAGGTATTAAAGAGTTGCTATGGTGGGATTGCAAATAGTTGTTTCGGGTCTGGGTATGTGTATGTGAGTTTAAATGTCTGTGAATGCACCCACGATACAGGAAAATTCATAGTGTGGGGCAACGTTTTTATAAAAAAGAAAGAAAACGAAAGAAGAGCTACCTATGTAGTCCAATAGACCCAGTCTGCACCAAATTTTAGAGGAGAAAATGTGTAAATCGAACAATAATATTGCTTGAAAGTCACATCACGTTTCGTTTCTTTCCTGTGATTGGTTGAAGCTTGCACCGTTATGGCCGCATTGCTGGAACCTTGGTCTTTATTTCCAGAGCGTAGTATATACAGTGGTGAGTGTGGCTTGCTGGGCAGGCGCGGCAGTGCACCAGGCCCAAGCGAGAGTCGTTCTCCAGAAGACTGCTCATCTCAACACGGAACTTCGTGCGTTGCTGCAGAAGTACTTCTGTGATAAGGCTTCTATTGATACTATGCTGACTGATATGCTGGTGAGAACTAGCTACACAGATCTTAATCAAAAGTTGATTTTCTGTAGCGACTATAACCGCAGCATGTTCCTAGCAGCAGCTCAGAATGCCTAAATCATCCAGAGAACTTCATTTTTTTTTTATTTGTATAAATCCTGCAGGGTGAAGCTATTTGCTTCGTGGTCTATTCGAGATCAGTGCCTTAAAGTCGCGGAGCCCAGATTAGACTACCTATTTACGTTAACCACGTTTATAGAAAATGCACGTGTGATTTGTTTTCACGTCGCTGTTTAGTCTTAGTCACTATCTTCTATCATCTGCCCGTTTGGGTTCGACACAGCCTGCTATCTGCTTTATTAGGCGTTAACTCAACAATTCCCGTTTTTGTCAGATATCTTTCAATTTTACACATCCCTTTCAGCTTTTTTTTTGGTCTTTAAAAAACTCTTAAGAAAATACTGGGATACATCAATAAATGTTTAAACACCTACCAAATTCCACAGACGATTGTAAAATCTTTCGTGGGCGCGATGCGCAGCAGTTTCTACATACTCGACAAGGACAATCTCGGAGATTTCCTTCAGGCTGACATGTGGGACGACGGGTGGTCCAGTGAGAAGAGCACTATGCCGAGGAAGAAGCATAAAGTCAAGTTAGTGCGTTTTGACATATTTATCGTAGAGAAAAGACACTGATAGGGTAGTTTACTGACTAAAAAATAAAGATTCTGTTTAGTCCATCTGTTAGATTATCGGAAAATATTGGATACCTCCGTGTTTTTTGTAAATAATAATAATTAATAAAAATTGACGAAAATAAAACGTGTGAATTAAAGATCTGGTGACCAAACTATAATCGTCTTGTTTTTTGGAAATCTATCTGACGAACTAATTAGTTTTTTTTTGTCAACAGTTTTCTGGTAGTACTAGAGCAGAATCTAGAATTTAATAAACCTGACATGTGTACTGAAGGGTATTATAGTACAGTCTCGTCGGGGCAGCGGGTTGTTCGAAAGAGATACTACGGCCTCGACACAAAGGGCTAAGAAAGAACATGTGGTGGCGAGGAGTCATTTGATGATTTCCCACCATTCAAAAAAAGGGTGTTGTAGAGGTACCTATAGAAGAGTAACCCGAGGAATGACCTCACCAAAAGGTCTAACAAGATAATTATGTAGGACTGTAGGTACTCCTTGGTAATTAAGATTGCCAGGGGCTATCGCATGACAATCTTAAAGAGGGCAGATAAGCAGTCAAGCATGAAAATGCTGTTTGTAGGAGGCGAAGCCTCTTTCCGCTATGGAAAAAATCCAGGCTTTTAAAAAAACTTTCACTAATACTACCCTTAATTTCCACAGTTTAAGCTCCGAACAGACTCCCGCAGGGTACGTTGCCCGGACCGGGAAGAACTTGAATGTTCACGACGCCTACAAAGACCCACGGTTCGCTAAAGAGATAGACCCAACCAGTGGCACCGTTGTTAGATCCTGCTTGGTGTCGCCTATCACGGATAAGAATGGAGTTATTGGTAATGTAATTGTTATAAAATAATAAGGACATTGCTTTGGGCAACCTCAACGATTTTGGGAGAGTCGCACTTGTATCTGCAAGACCAAAAAGGCGTAACATTGCTACGAGTTCGAGTATGTTATAAGCACGACCCGTTTTTCCTCAATCAAAAATTCACCACTGATTACCACTATTCACTTCGAAAACTTCGATATCGCACGTGTTGTAACGCTAAAATCCGTCTGACTGCTTTGGCATATCCGACGGCTATTTATACGCCCATCGATTCAAGTAGAAATGATGGATGGAGTGTGAGGACTGATATGAAGGTAAAAGGTGTACCTACCTTAATGATAGCGTGACGATTGACAGAGGATAATAGAAGAAAAATACGTGTTAGTAAGCTCTTTGGGCTGCCACTAACCTAGCAATAAAACCTTAATTACCTACCATAACACAGGTGTGGTCCAACTGACGAACAAGATCAGCGCAACGCCGTTCAACTCGGACGACGAGCTGATCTTTTCCATCTTCGTGAGCTACTGTTCACTCATCGTGCACTTCTACAACATGCAGCAGAAGATGAAATATCATGTATGATCCACTGTCAATATCGCCTTCTTTTCACGAGGATACTAGACACGTTCTTGTTCAGGTTGAAGGAATCAACAGTTTTTCTTGGACAACAACTCGTTTTCGACTTTTGTTTGGTTCGTTTGGATTAGCATATTTCGTTCCGCGTTTGCCCTCGCTGAATTATGTTCTGCTTGGCTGGACAAAATTTGAGCTAAGCAGATCTCCTTAAATCTAGACATCGTCTTCTACTAAGATATATATAGGTACTAAATATATGACTAAGATATATGACTAAAAAATCCCATAACACACACCTAGGAATCGAATCAGTTCAGTAGAAAGGTTCAGTAATCGAGTTTGCGATTTTATCAATCTGATGGCATCAACGGATAATATAACTCTATTAGGTTTAAAAATCACTCCTTTAGGTTTTAGAACCACCCACTATTCAGCGTTATAACATAAAATTTACAGCTCGTTGATACTTTCAAATTGCAGAGGAACTTAAATCTCGTGCACTCCGAGCTTATTGGCTTACGCCTAAAGCCTTGCAAGCACGACCTGGCGGACCTCATGGAAGTCTTCAGCAACGTTGTGGAGCTACCTTCCAACTTTCAAACGTAAGCAGATGCAACTAAATAGGAGTATTTCACATGACACTGACAGCTTGTTTGATCTCCACAACAAAATAGGTACTCCTTGATCAGTTGTAGTCTTTAATTTTAGGCTTCTCACCACTCTCTTCTTACAACTATTTTAGATCTACAAACTGAACAGTCGCTCACTAGCATTGTACAAGACGATCCCGTTTAGCATAAAAGCAGTAGATCACTGACTGTTCAAGCACTCGACTGCTACGGTGATAGCACGTCCATCTAGGCGGGCTATCTGTCCACAGTCGTCTCCACAGATATATATAGACTTAGATATCTGTATGAAAACCAAGATGACGTCACAACTATTTAATGATGGAAAATCAATTCGATTAAAAGACGCCGCGTACGGCGCCTCCTTCGCCCTACCCTCGCCTTGCACCAGCGCCGACGTCCGACTACTTAGCGTTATACACCGATGCAGACTGAGCGCGAAAGTGGCCACTTACGATTTTTGTACGTAAGCTAGGCTCGCGAAATGGCACGGGAAGTGTTGCTCTTGCGTTATCTAGATCTATCTATATCTGTGGTCGTCTCCTTGATGTGATGATGTCCATATGACATGATGTCGATGGACCCATAGGAGGTTGTGAGTTTGTTCACACTCGATACACGTTCTAGCTTGATTCACTTACTGGGGTGGGGCAGACTGGTGTCTTATTGTAATATTCCTATTGCAGTTTCGACTACCACATACGCGAAGGCAGAAAGGAAGACATGCCGCACCTCGTATCGTACATGTTCTCAGCGTCTTTCTGTCAGCAGCGTCAGTTCGACCAGCTCGCATTATCTGACTTCATTCTGACTGTGCTAGGCAGCTACAGGGATAACCCTTATCATAATGCAGAACATGCCTTCTGCTTCACGCACACGATGTATCTGATACTCACCACTAACGATGGACGTTTTGATTTTCTTGAGGTTTGTGAGTATTTTAATATCTTTTCTTCGTGATCTAGGTTCAGAGGCCTTCATCTGGTAAAGACAGCCCGAATCGTGTGGTTAAAGCAGAACCAGAGATTGTTTGAGGGTTTATAGAATCAAATTACTTTCGATCAGAACTCTGCCACCTCGACGGCGCTGGTGGGGCTTTCCGACAGGTTCCTCAAAGTGCAAGCTGTATTAAATATAGCACACGCAGGTCACGAGATGAACCGTAGTTGGTATTCAGGCACCATAGTCACAGTCTTAGTTCACATGGTGATTACAGACAGTAGCCCTGATGGTGTCAGGTCTGTGCCATGACCTGGACCACCCTGGCTTCAACAACAATTTCCTGGCGCTGGTGAAGCACCCGCTGGCCAGCATGTACAAGACCTCCATGCTAGAGAACCACCACTTCTACCTTGCTAAGAAGATGATTGAGGTAATGGACATTGACTTACTTGCTTACAAATGTATGGAGAGAAAAACCTCTAGCAAAACGGAACCTCATTAATGCGTCTTGTCCTAGGCTGTAATAACACATATGAAATACCATAGGCATTATATTAACGTTATACATTCTAGTCAAACCAGTCAAACTTACAAACACTGTCTCTCAACGGAGCATTCACCAGCTGTAATGTAACGGTTCCGATTCACTTGCTTCTGGATAAAAAAATTTGGTGAATCCTCTTTGTAAGGAGCTCCTTTAACTTATAGGCTAAGCTTGGCGACAAATTCAGAGTTTAAATGTGAACGAATGAGGGTTCTCCCGTCGGGGCTGCGGGTTTTTCGAAAGAGATAACGCGGAGGGAGTCATTTGATGATTCCACACCCACCAAAAAAAAGGGTTCTCAATCGAAAAAATGAGGTAAAAGTAGACGACTAATAACTCTTTTAATTCCAGGATAAGAACATTCTAGGTAACCTCTCGAAACAGGACCAAGATACCATTATGGAGGAGATAAGGTACGACATCATGTGCACGGACCTGGCGGTGTACTTCCAGATCCGGGCGCAACTGACCCCGCTGTTGGCAGAACACGACTTAGACTGGACCGATATCGCGCATCGAAAGATGCTTAAGGTTTAGTAGACCTTTTATAGAACAGTAAACTAAAATTTGTATACTTACAATGTGGTAGGCTTACTAACTATGTTTGTCGAAGGGTGCATGGCAGTCTGGAAACCTAGTGAGATGGATAGATCGAAATTACGCTAACTCTCTCTTTTGAAATCGGTTCAGGCGTCTTCGTAATCGCACCCCGATTGTCATTTATGTACATTTTCACACATAAACCAATTTAAAATGAATCCTTTTTTAAAGTCGGTCAAAAATCACTTACAGGGTATACTGATGACAACGTGCGATCTGTCCGGAAACTGCAAGCCGTTCGGTGTATCGAAGCCGATTGCAGAGGCTGTGTATCAAGAGTTTTATGAGCAGGTTGGTGATATTTATGATCAATTGATTTATAGTAGGTATATGGTAGATACCTACTTTCATAATTCTCTCGATTGTGGCAAAAACTTTGCTAATGCATATTTGGACTAAATTACGACCTGGTTTTTCACTATTCGCGCGTCATTTCAATCAAGCCTATGGTCTGCAGGTCATTGATCCGACTTGTACCAAAAAATTTACAAAACTTCGTTTTGCGATCGTTTCGTTTGTCATTCAAAACTGTCGCTAATACTGCTCCGGTTGAATTTCATTATACCAAACACGAAATAAGTATGAAATACGTTTTGAAAAATTTGTAGGTACTTACCTAGGTTTTTTTTATTTCAAAAATATTTATTATAACAATAAGATATTATGTAAGTGCTATTTTTTATGTAGGTACCTATTTCAAAAATTATTTTTGTGTAGTATTTTTTCTTTTTCGAGATAAGTAACTATGTTTTCAACTTCAGTAAAAGAACATGCCATCAACTTATATTTCAGTAAAAGAACATGCCATGGAAGTAAGCAATTAATTAAAGTAACCGAATTTCAAAATTCTCACCAAAAAATTAAATGTTTTGGGTTACCTATATTCTCATACTCTGCGCTGAGTGACGTCAGAACAAGTCAGGGGTGCACTACCTTTGAACAATTTTGTAATTGTGTACATATGGCGTTCTTCGTCTCAAATGTCTTCCGAATGTTTTTTTTTTATTTGACGGCACGTTTTTCGCAGTGGCTAAGCAATTAGACTGCTGCTGATTAGAATCCCCATATGGAACAAATATTTGTATGGCCTATAGATAGTTGTTGCGGGTCTGGGTGTTTGTAATGTGAGTTTAAAAGTTTGTAAACGCAACCACGATGAATATGGTTTTGGCCAAAAGGTTTGTAACTCATGACCAGTGTACGTGTTAAAGATATACCGCGATACGTTTGTTTTGATCGTGTTAGCGACCCTTCCTTTGGATTTTTTCGAATCGTTTTGAAATATATACATTGGTAGTCGGGTGTCAACGACCTTTGTTCTTCGGTTAACTGACGCAGACTATAGAAAAAAAATTCTTTATCGAGTGGTTAGCCCTAATGTTGAGTTATTTTTGCGAGAAGACTGACTGTAGATATAACGCAGAGTCAAGATCATTCTTGTTTTAGTGTTTCGTCTTGAGTTTCATTCACTGGAAGCTAATGTAGAATTATTCAATCAAAACTGAAACAAAGGTTGAAAAAGTATAACGGATTGTCTGAAAAGGCTTCCAAGACCGAGAAGTAAAATAGCTTCCCATCTCTAAAACTGATTCCACATGACCAGGGCGACCGCGAGCGCGAGATGGGCTACACGCCTCTCAGCATGATGGACCGTCGCCGCTGCATCAACCAGCCCGCGGAACAGATCCAGTTCCTCTCCGTGGTCGTTCTGCCCTGCCTGCTCATGCTGCAGACCGTCTTCCCTAATACCTGCCCGCTGACTGACAACTGCAGGTAAGCAATGACTCCTGAACTCCTGAGTGACGACAAACGCGTGTGATCGCATGTCTGTATTCAAAAATGTATGAATCAAGACTCGGAACCGGTTTAAAAAAAATTGGTTATTTTCGATTAAATACCTGTGTAAACTCTTTTTTGCAACCCAATTGACACTCAAATTAACCGGTTAATTCTGTAGTTCGTAATTTATTTCGTTTACTTTTTTAACACTCCGTCTCCAACAAGATACAGAATGAATATAGTACTGGACCTATAAACAAAATTGATTTGAGGACGTCAAATATAACCGGATAAATGCATGCGAGCGCGAGTGGCGGGGGCCGCAGACCCTATCAAAATTGGTTTTACCCGGTTAATTTGTGATACCAAAGTCAAAATTCATGAAAAACAGCAATTTTTAACCTAAATCGATTTCGGTTTGGGGTAATGACCGTAACCGGTTAAGAATTTCAACCGGTTTCCGAGCACTGGTTTTAACGGCGCTAAAAAGTGTGGGTAGCCTCCTATTTTCTAAGGAAAATTTGACAGGCCCCGCTCCTTGCACGAGCACGTGTGTGCCAACTGCTAAACAAGGGACACTCCCACACTCACTGTCCTTATGCTTTAGACACGTCAATTGGTACCTATATTGCTCAGTTTTGGGGCACACCATACTTGCTCGCGTCTATAGGTTTCGAATTTAGATGGATCGTTTATTGACATTGTATTTGCACTTCTCTTGAAGTAAGTATCTAAAGTCTTACTTGGGCAATCAATCAAGCCCATTTCCGTAAAAACTATTGTGGTTCACGCTCCGGAAAAATGTATAAATCTCTTTCTTTTTTTTTTGGCGGTTGGAACTTCGTCAAATGACCCCTCCCGCCCCGGGTGGAGCGGAATCCCTGTGTCAGACTTCTACTGACTAAAAACCACCCCTGTTCCTTCTTAGCCTTTTGTTCTGAAGCCACGGTACCTATCTTTTTCGAAGAGTCCCGCAGCCCCAGAGGCAGTAGGTTCCCGTTCTTGGGATCAGGGACGTCATTTTAAACATGCTTATCCAAATCCAATCATTTTTTTTTTTTTTTAAAGCGTCGCCCCACACTAGGAATTTCTCCTGTATCGTGGGTGCGTTCACAAACATTTAAACTCACATACACAAATACAGACCAGGAACAACTATCTGTAGGTCATACAAATATTTGTTCCGTGCGGGAATCGAACCCGCGACACGCAGCGCAGCAGTCCATTGCCTGACCAACTGCGCCATCCGTGCCGTCAAATAATGACTTTATTTAGTACTATCACAAGACATATCACTTTGTTCTAGAAAAACGCAGGAGGCTTGGCATGAAGAGATAGAGATCCGCGGTCAGAAGTTGTGGCGCCAAGATGAAGCAGTTCCCAACGAGAAGAGTCACTTCTTATCAGATACTAAGATTGAACCGGAAGGGGTCTAAATAATAAATAATTATTAAAAAAATATTCCGAGTATTTTTTCCATCTGGGAGGCAATATTATGGCGATAACTGGTGCAATAGGGAATCGGATTGATTAAAAAAAATGATTGTTTGGTCCGTCAGTTAAATTATCGAAAAATATTGGATACTTACCTACCTACGTGTTTTTTGTTTTATCAAATTAATAAACATGTACGAAGATAAAAAGTGTCAAAGATCAGGAGTGGGGTGGGCTTATGTAGGTTACAAAATGTACTGACATGTGACGTCACACGAGTTTACGAACCACTAGGCTGTCTCTTCATTATTTGTCAACGTGAAAAAAGAAGAAATATGTGTTCAATAGTTTTTGAAAATCTATCTGACAGATATAGATCTTTTTGTCCGAACTCCGTTCCCTATTCCTCGCAGTTACTTTCCGCATTGATAGCAGCCTCAGTTAGGCAACGACCTTATTGTTACACGAATAAAGATCACTGTTATTTGGCAGATTTGACAGTGGTAGCAACATTTTTTACTGCAATAGAGAGCAATTTTGACGGTGATGCCCAAGTAGAAGTAAACTTACTTCTGAAGAAACAGTACCTAAGTGTCCGTTGAAAACGGGGGTCGTTCCAATAACTGGAGCATACAATTAACTTCTACCTACGCTTAGGGGTCTCCCGTCTACTCCTTTATAATTATGTAAACTGGTTGATTCTCAATACAAACATTATATTATCAACAGAAATTGATACAAAAATCATGCGGACATGATGTTCTTCAAACCAACTAAACAAGGAGACCGTGTCCACCCTCAGGAACTCCTCTTGAGTATTGTGTTTGCCTATGAATCCAAATGTGTGAGGATGACTTACATTTTTAACAGCTTTCTAAATGCGTTTTCAAAAGACGATTTTAGTTTTAGCGGTGTATCTTTTGAGAGGGGAAGGGGGGTTAAATCATCAAATGACTCCTCCCTCTGGGCAGAGCGGTAGGGAGTGTCAGACTTCTACTGACTAAAAACTACCCATGTTTCTTCTCAGCCCTTTGTGTCGAGGCCGCGTTATCCCTTTCGAAAAACCAGCAGCCCCGACGGGCCGCGCTGAGGTTATGCTATCTCAAAATTCATGACAAATAGAAACTGACGGCTGTTATTGGCTAATCATGTTGCCCTAAAGTTAAAAAAAACATGTCCCCAAACATCACGCTGCGTATAGCTGAAAGGTATTGCCAGAATACGAATTAAAACACGCAATGACATGATAGCAAATTTATTTATCCTAATACGATAGATATAATACATTGTATTCCAATTTTATTTGGTATACAACGAAAATACAAATGTAAATTATACTTCTGTGTAACTAAACAGTCGATTATTATCTAGTGATGGACACACTTTATAGCTAGTGATATAAAGCTAATATTTTCCATTTTTGTACACCAAAAGGCTCAGTGTCACTCTTTACTTGAAAACTTTTCAGTTTCTATAAATAATATTGCCAAACTCCTTTTCACCCCAGTAAACAAAGAAACACGTTTTTTTTAAACTAGAACTAATTTACATCTATGTTATTCAGATTACTTATTAACTTTCGCTCTTTTAACGCACTAACGGCGCATCACAATTTTATACAAAACTGCCCAGCCGTTAACACACCTTTACATCTACCCATAGAGTAACACACAATAAATACAATCAATTTCCTTAACGAAATTATAAAAAAATGAATTAGATATTAAAATAATGAGATTTATAATGCATTACATGTCGAAATATACATGGCAAACCACAATACATAGGGACCAACTGATGAGCTTGATCGATATTTCCGAATAATTTCAACAATTCCAATTATATTGCTCAATAATTTAAACAATAACTTATTTTTTGTTCTAATACATTTATTAATCTGTGAAACATTATGCACCTCTAGTCTTACTGTTCCATTTTTTAAAAATGAAAAGAGCATTACTTCTTTATTTATAAAATATAATCTGTGGAATGCTGTGCGGTGTAATATGTTGTCTCAAAAGTTTGCATTCGTTTCTTTTTTATTTTAATCACTGAAGATTATTGCAAATTGTGTTTCGTAACAAAAACTAGAAGGCAGGGTCATGATTTGTTGGTCACAACTGCAATAACATTCGGGGAGGAACTTTAAACCTACTCACTTGCTGCAACTGGCCTGTGAACAAAGTTCGATATATTGTCTTTTAGCTGTCTAATTACTATAGAACACATTGCTGCAACACAGACACTTTAGTCTCCCATGTACCAGACAGGCAGGCCTATTTACAATGTCCATTATTAGTTACATATTACCACAAAACTGTACTTTTTCTATTCTTTATAAGAGTTTAATTTAGCACAGTCGTTTGTTGCAGAACTAACTGGACATATTTACATTGATATAAATAAGAATCTGTGTTGCTAAAGTCCTTGCAAATTGTGAAGACATTTATAACAGTAGGGTCACACACGAGGTCAACGTGTGCGTGAATTTGTAATTATGAACGCACACATAACATGTAACAACACATAACTCCAACATTTAACAAGGATAGTGCTGATATCTAACACGAGTTCAGAACCTCCCTTCGATTAACTAGGCCAATACACGGTCACACACAAGGAGGATGGTTTTAAAGTTCGAAGCTCGCATCTGGTGTCCGTTATTGTCTATTATGTGTTTCTTATCTTGCCGGGGACATAGCTCTTGTCTATGGTGGGGTCCTGGAGGAACATGTGAAGGCACCGCTCGTTCTGCGCCAACGGATGGCCAGCTATCTTGTTGATGAATACTTCTAGACCTGGAATAGACGAATCATTTGTTTTAATGACTGCAGTTTAGTCTGTACTGTAGTCGGGTTTAGAACCTGTTTTTATATTAACTAGTATTTACCATTTCTTTTTTTCTGTTTTTGGATGGCGGAAATTATCAAATGGCCCGCTCTCGGCAGAGCGATAGGGAATGTCAGACTTCTACTGACTAAAAACCACCCATGTTCCTTCTCAGCCTTCAAGGCGTGGAAAGATCCCGTCGGGGCTGCGGGATATTGTAAGAGATACCGCGGTTTCGACATATAGGGCTAAGAAGGAACATGGGTGGTGTTTAGTCAGTAGAAGTCTGACACTCCCTTTCGCTCTGCCCAAGAGCGGGAGGGGTTATTTGATTATTTTACAACCGCCAAAAAGCGTGGAAAGGTAAGAGTTACAACAAATAGGATTATTACTTTTATATTTATTTGAATATCATATAATTATTTGATTAGCAGCGAAGTAAGTCAGTTTGATTGATAGTGACGTGTTGATGACTAATGAACATGCCAATAAAGTCTGCGAAAAAACTGATTGTAGGAAAGTCCGCCCAGTTTTATGATAACGCGATAGCAAGGTAGAATATTTGTTTTATTAATTTGATTGATATCATTTATTAGCATTACTATACATATATTGTGGGACTGTATGTAATGAACATAGAAGTACCTATAGGTATTACTGTTGTACATAAAGAGTGCAACACAATGGTTCAGGTCGGCACGATACGATAGGAATTGAGTACTTAATTTTATTTCTAACTAGTGACCCGCCCCGGCTTCGCATGGGTGCAAAAAAGATACTAAAACCTTCCTCTTGAATCACTCTATCTATTAAAAAAAACCGCATCAAAATCTGTTGCGTAGTTTTAAAGACTTAAGCATCCATAGGGATATAGGGACAGAGAAAGCGACTTTGTTTTATACTATGTAGTGATGTATAACTTTACAACGATACAGCTTTATTTTTTTTTTTTATGGCGTCTCGCTTCTGCTTAACCGGAATAGTTTGATTCTCAGGACAGCCTGAGCACTGAGCAGGAGACCTTCGGATGATGGTAGTTGCTGGGGGACGGTAGCAAAGAGACCTACGTAAGAACCCTAACCTATAGTTTTATTGTTAAATATAGTACCGTTGGCGAACTTATTATAAAAAAATAAAAGAATCGGAAAGAAGTCATTCGGCTAGTGCCCTGTGTATAATGTGTGCTTCAATTCGCCTTTGTTTCTCAATTTATTACCGAATCAAATGTGCCAACCCTAAAAAGTGTGAAGCACCCCTAATACAGAATAATGACGTGATTATGTTAACAATAGCATAATTATTAACACAATATCCGATCGGTATATCATTGAAGTATGTATTGTGTTTTAATATTTATTTGTAATTTTGTCCTGATAAACCGATGGATACTTTCTTTTTTTCAAAAACTTCATCATCATCGTCTGTCTCCCTCTTCTCAACTAAGTATATTAGATGCAGCTAAATACCAATATTTTTTTTATGGACTGACTGCCTATCTGTCCACAGCCAAGTCAAGTATCGCGATACCCCTTGGCGAGATTGGTTATCAGACTTGGGCGTCTGACTTTTCGTAACAACAAAAAGAAAATTGCTTAACGTGCTTTCCGAACACGGAGAGGTATCAGTACGTAATGTATAGTACCCATACACTGACCGTTGGACCTTGCGTGACTTTGAAGATCGATTCGAGGGGCTTGTGGACCAGCAAAAAAAGCAAAGCGGCAAATAAAGTTTGAGTATTGAGTATTGTCAATGTGTAATAATAAGCTGGACCTTCTATAATTTCCTTAATTTAACTATCATACGGGGAAAACGAGAACAGGAAAACTTCGCGCAAATCTATGGATTCTCCACTCAATGGCGAGATTTTTCTCCTTCTAATCAAAGCATAAATTAATATCCTTTTTTCAAAATATTTTTATGCAATAGGGAAAGAATACATCAAATATTAAATAAGGAAACAAATATCACACCAGTGAGGCAATAAGTTTTCGCGATTATTTAAAGATAGCGCATTTATTTTATCGACGACGAAACATCGACACAATACCGAAAGATAAAATAAGTTATCGTAAGTGTTATTGCTACCCCGGACTAAGACCAGCTGATACTTTACGCTTGCTTTTATTATTTATTTATTTATAAACACACTATCCTTACAGGCAGATCCAATACAATAGTGGTTTGCACACACAAGATAATTTGAAAAAACTTACTTAAAGATTAAAACATATAACTTAAAAAAAAAACTATTAAAACACAACCAAACAACATAAAAACAAAAACAAGAAAAGTAAAAATTAAACTTGCGAAATAACTCAAGTTGCACGAGAAATATGTCTGTCCTCTCATGCACTTCATTTAGGACACGTATTGTGCGGGTGAGGGGTGTTTTTGACTGGTACTAGCTCACTAGTTAGGGTTCCGTAGTCATTATGGAACCCTTATAGTTTTGGCATGTTCGTCTGTCTTTCCGTCCGCACTATATCTCAAAGATGCTTAGAAAGCTGTAATTTGGCATGAACATACAAATGAATTACGCCGACAAAGTGTTCAAGTAATATATTGAACATTTTTTTAGGGTATCTCCAGTACACATAAAAGTGGGGATGATGTTTGCCCCAAAATCAATTATGTGGTGTCGTTAGATAGGTCTTTAAAAAACATTGCTAGTGTGCTCAAACAGTTTTTCGATTAAGGGATTCGTTTGTGAAATATTAAGCATTACAGTGCAATTTTTTTATTTCAAAAATTCTTTTACCATTAGACAGCTACATTTAACCTGAGTAACATAGGCTACTTATAAAAGTATTATTCCCACGGGAACGGGAACTACAAGGGTGAAACCGCGTGTCGTCCGCCAGTAATATTATAAAGGCGCAAGTTAGTATGTATGTTTGTTACTTTTTCAAGTATAAACTACTTAACGGATTTGGATAAAATTAGATTAACACAGGATAGTTTTTACCCGGATTTTATCTTCCCGTGGGATAATTATCGAGTTGTAGCGGGTGAAGCCGCTTGCAAAAGCTAGTGGTAAACTAAAGCACAAAATCTTGAGAAGTGGAGCCTGAGTGTGAGCCCCGTTGATGGCAAGAAGCTTGCTTCCTATTCTTATACTTTTCGAGTCGACAACTCAAACTTTGTCCATCCAGTACGTAGAAACCTGGTAAAAATCCTTGAAGGTGCAATTTGTTGGGCACGACGGGCAAGAGAGGTGTGGCATGTCCTGTTTTGGGGCTCCACACTCACATTCAATCAGAGATGGGTCGATTATACCCCATCTAGCCAGATTGGATCGGCAGCGGCCAACTTGGAAACATTGCGTTCCCAAGTTGGCCGCTATTAAAGGTTTCCATATCGGCCACTGCAGTTCGTGGTCAGGGGGGTACTCAAACTGCTCCCTATTACACAAACATAACTGGCGAGTTGTGCGTGTACTAATACGCGTGAGGCGGATTACAGGCGTGATGTTATGTAAGGAATGCGAGGAGGCTTGTGCTCAGGAGAGCGACAATTCAGGCTAACAGAATATTATTACTATTTTTTATAGTATACCAAGCAACTATAAACCTAACATACTTTTGTAAAATACCTAGAATTTGTATAAATATAAAATACTACACATATTTTGCAGCATTTGACAACCGAGATGTAATTTATGACTAACACAAAAGTATTGGAATAAAAGAGCCAATATACGAGGTAAAGTATTTCTTCGTATACAGAAATTAATATTTCAGCTATAATAATACTAATAAATTGTTGTACTTTATTCCTTTCTATTTTTATAAAGTGTTCTTATGTATTCTTGAAATAAATGACCCATTTTGTTACCGTAATCTTCAGTAGAACTACTTCGTATAATAGTGTAATCCTCAGTAGAACAAACTACACATCTCAGTACATATTAAATACTTGATACATGTTTGTAACACACGCAATCTTTAGACAATATCAATTAAAGTTTCGAATGTGTACACTACACATAAATCTAGTACCTATAACATGCGAGGCGTCAAAATGGAGTGGCGAAGTAACATACACACAGGACAGAGGTGTAAGTACAATGTATCAATTGTTTTAGTGTGGACCCACCTAAGCAATATTTTCAATAGGGCAATAGGGAGACAGCTCTTAAACGATGTAAGAGGTACGACAACTGTAACACATCAAACTACTACAACGTGTCAAATTACTATAATAGATTTTCAACTTTAGCACTAAAGCATTAGGTGCAAGGTTGATTGGAACGCGGTATCTCTTTCGAACAACCTGCAGCTCCGACGGGATGACCCTGGACCCTTGTCTCTAAATATTTACCGGATTTGAAAAAAACCCTAAAATCAGCAGTTCCTTAAATGAACATTGGATACATTTGGGAAGGACTGCATTTTTTCGAAATTTGGGATTGGACCGGCCTTTTTTTTCCTTTGGTAATTTTTTTGCCACGGTTTCCCGGTTTTCATACCGTGTATAACGCTGCTGATTGTCGTGATTGGTTCAATGAAATGATGAATGACTAAACTGGTGGACGTACAATTTAATAGTAATTTTATTGCAGTGAACTTTAGTTGATAAGACTCTGCCCTTGACTCCAGCAATGTGTCAGCTTTCATTTTATGAATGAATCGGAATAAATAATGGATTTTAAAGGATAATGGTAATTGTCCCTGGCTAGGAGTATTTGATTTTTTTGTCTGCATTTATTTTTATTATACAATAGGTGATCTTGTGTTATTGAAGAAAATGCAAACAAAACACTATAACGAAATTTTTGCCCCAGCACTACAAATGTATACTAAAGTTGTCGAAAATGTATGCTGCCATCTACACACAAAGGGAGAAATGTGTCCACTTACTACACTCAGTGTTATTTATGGTACTTTAAATGGGACATTTTTGTCATGTGTATCAACTATTCTTATATTGGCACCCTTTCAAACTATTTACGCCACAAGTAAAAGACACTAAATGTCACACAGCATTATTTTACAATTGAACATATTGAAATATGTAGCTTCTTAAAAACTATTGCAGCCAAACTTATTAATAGTTTGAGGGAATTTCATCTGAATTGGATAGAATGTGATTTGAATTAGAGTAAATATGATCTCAATCAGAGTGAATTTGATCTCAATCAGAGTAATATGATCAAAATCAGTGCAAATTTGATCTCAATCAGAGTCAATTAGATCTAAACCAGAGCAAATTTGATAGCAATCAGAGTGAAATAGATCTCTATCAGAGTGAATAAGATCTAAATCAGAATAAATTGGATCTGACACAGAATGAATTTGACACCAACAAGAATCAAATATCCAATACAGATCTTGAACATCGCCAATCAAGTAAACAATAATCCTAAGCATGATCTCGGAGATAAAGATCAGTAGCTAAGTCATTAAAATGGTAAATAATACATGAATCATTACAATTACCATAACTTGTTCATGAGTGTAGTATGTAACAAGTATCTGAAGCATTTGTGGAATATGTGCGAACAATACTGCAAAAGGTCAGTCAGTAACATCAGTCAGTATATTCGTAGAAGTAGACAGGATGTAAAATCTTTATCTGATGATGAATCTTGGCCTAGGATTTCATAACAATAGAAAATTCATATCTCTTTAGCCTAAGACATATTATGTGTAGTAGTGTAATTTAATTGACATGCAAAAAATTACTATATGTATTATGAGGGTGATGTGTGAAGGCCATGCTAATTTCTGTAATAATTAGATTATAAACATAAACTCTGTCTTTGATTGTGTATGGCTTTAGAACTTTCGTATGTTATGTTAACCTGCCTAGAAATATCAGAAAGTCAAGGCTAAACATAATGAACAAAGTCTAATTGAGCTTTAGGGAAAATATAAGATCTTCAAAATGTGCTGGATATAAGTAACCACATACCTTTTCTACGGTCTTCAATAAATTCTTCTTCAAAAATTCCATCATCTCCACGGAATGGTAGCTGTCTTTTCAGGGCTTTGCCTGGTAGTGGTGGGACAACAATCTACAATGGAACACAAGAACGGAATTAAGTTTCGACATATTATTTTTTATCTCTAGTATTTCCATAATGTAATTATAACCAAAAGCTGTTGGAACATGGTTTTTAATTGTGTGTGTTTCATAAGTTTATTAAGCATTGAATTAAGTTTTTTCACAAGAGTTAAGGTCATGATTACAGTTATAGATGCAAAAATTAACAAAAGCTATGTTTGGAATAATTGTCTAATTGGACAGAACTCTGTACTTCTCATAGTACCGAAATGAACTTGTTTCTGCTCAAATGCACATCCATAGAGGGTGAAGTACCCTGACTGAAGTCTAATTTAATTTTAAAATCAAAAAGTATGCCATCTTAGCTGATAGTAGGCAGAAAAAATATGAACAAGTGGATGACTAATAGGTTATTTTGTAATATTTGTTATCTGTCAGTCCATGAACTTTTGGATACAGTAATTTATTGCACAATGCATTCTTAAGTCACATTTTAAACTCAATTTTGTTTCCAATTCAAAGTAAAGGCTACAATCAGCATGCAACTATCAATGTCACCAGTTCAGTGCCCTTTCTTTATTAAAACGAATAAAACTACAATGATACACAGTTCTACTCATATTTTGTAAACAAAACCAACAGTAAAATAACAAAATAGAGCAAAAACTTATAAACATACATCAATAAAGGCGAAATCTGTTATCAAATTAGTTCGGAGACTGGTCAATTATGATTCACACGTATCAATAAACATTTTCGTTCACTGATAACAGACAAAAAACACGCACTAGCTATCAATCACCAAATAACATTGGACTTACTTTACTGTCTCTCTCCAATTCATTTCTAAGCCATTCGAAATCGCTGTACCGCCGTCTCACGCTTGATTCCTTAACTTTAAACACTGGCAGGTTCGTCTGTAAGCAAAAAACTTGGTTCGCTAGAATTATCTCATCGTATCGGCGTACTGTCGCGTCCGTCCGTGATACGCCCACTAATTCTCGTTGACGCGTCGATAGCGGCCGTTAATCTAATTACATGACAATAATAGAGCCGACAGCTTACCCTCATGCGAACTTCGTAATCCGTGTAACGTTTCTTCCCTACTCCCATGGTCGTGACTGGGTTCACGACGTCGATTTCTAGGAAGTTCGCCGGTGCCGCGTAGGCATCATCCAGGGTCTGCTTCTTCACATTCAATCGCCTAGTCGCGTCGGCTGTCGTGTCTTCAGCCATCATAACTCTTTATTTATTGTAACAATCACAAAAACTATGAATAGGACGGTCCACTAATCAAAAAGGAAATGAAAAATGACAAGAGTGAAACATCGTTTGACATTTCATCAAATATGGCGGTGTAAGCAAATTCAAAATACTACCTTTGGTAGAAATTATTTATTATTTTTTGAAGTAAACAGTTCAATCGTAAAAAAGTATTCTTTAATTTTTACATTGAATGAAGACGGCAGCATTTTTATACTTATATTACACAAAGGACGTTGAGTCTGGAACAGAATTAACAAATAAATAACTTACTATATTTAGGGGCGGCAACACGGGTCAGTATTTAAATTGATAAATTCATTGGCACAGCGAACTACTATTCTGCCACAATATGACCTCACTGGCGAAAAACCAAATGATTCACACCGTGAAGGTAAACAACAATGAGTTTTTGTCTTATGTTTTTCATCACATAGAAATCAAGTCAATAAACTTGTTCCATCTTGTTTCTACTTGTAAAAGTGGAAAAAAAATACACAATTTTAGGTTCGTTATAATTTATTTATCCTATTTACATTATGATCATAGAAATTGGCTCATAGGATCTTCCTCTCGCCTCTTTTTCATCTTGTACGCCTCTAGTTCATCTTCCGTGGGTGCCTTTACGTCGAACATACTGTTGTAAGGACGTTTCCTCTCGTCCACGGAAAGGAGATAATCTGCACGTTTTTGTTGTCTTTCTTCCATTTCCAGCGCCTGATTCAGAATACAAAATAATATATTACAAATATTTTTTTTAATTGAGGCGGAGGGCTAGGCTATTTGGGCTTATGATAAATGTCGTATTCCTTTATAAGTACAAGAACATTTTCTTTTAAGAGTGTGAAGTTCTCCACACAGTGTTTCTTTATTTTTTTTTACTATATCAACATAGAAATGCATGCCTTTTTCCTTTGTACATTCCACTACAACGCTGGACCTGCTGTGATCATTACAATATACTCCTTTTACCTCGTCCATTCATACTATATTCGGATCTTTTGGAAGTTCCTACAAATGTTTTACAGAACAAAATATCGTACAAAATAAAATACCTTTTTTAACTTGTCCTCCACTTTCTTCTTCTTAAGTTCCTTCTTCTTCTTCTTTTTGGATTTCTTTTTATTCTTCTTTTTCTTACTAGTCTTCTCTGTTTTAGATCTGATTTTTTTCTCCGAGTCTGAGGATTCGCTGTCTGAACTTGAGTCGGATGACGAGGATTTATCTGATTTTTCTTTTTCTGTGGACAAATGCATTTTAAAATTGGATTAAAAGTTTGGTCTTTGTAGAATGTAGAAGCACGGTAGAATACGACGGGATGATGTACGAACTTGGTAAACGTAAATCTGACTTGTTTGCTACATACAAATGTCACCAAAAAGAAAGTGATAAAGCTATACCTTTTTCTTTCTCCTTCTTCTCCGTGTGTTCTTGTAAAGCAACGGCTGCTTTTTCTTCAGGTACTTCCAAAACAACGGACTTGCCAGCCTCGCCGACGCAGTATGACATCTAAACATAAAATAATCGTTTATTAACAGGCAAAGGCGTGTCCACGTGTCAGTGACTTTATTGTTCTTACATGCATATCTTCGCGCGTGGCAGCAGTTGAAACTAACGTTATTACCTTGTTGTTAAACGTTGCCCTACAAATATTTGTTCCGTGCGAGAATGGACGCAGCGCAAGCGCAATAGGCAATCGCTCAGTCACAGTGCCAATCGTGCTGTTAATTACCCAAATATGCGCTATTATAATACAGTGTGATTCTTTATAATGTGCACATATCGAAATGGGGGAATCAATGCTTAATTTTATCGACGGAAAAATTATTAAAAAAAATCTAAATATTTTTTAATATTTTATATGGAATTTTTAAAAATTTTGTCTGCTACTGTGACCCCAGTGTAAACAAAACGGTGTAACTTTTAAACTAAATTATCTATCGCGATGAAACAAACTCCATAATGATTGGAAGCAATTAGGCGTCCTCGTAAAATGAAAATTGTGGAAAAAAACTACCCTCAATTGAAAATAAACACGTTTTTTGATCAAAAAAACTTTTTTTTTTCATAACTTTTTACATAAAATTGTTTCATCGCGATAGATAATTTAGTTTAAAAGTTACACCGTTTTGTTTACATTGGGGTCACAACAGCGGACAACATTTTTGAAAATTCCATAAAAAATATTAAAAAATATTTAGATTTTTTTAAATATTTTTTCCATCGTAAAATTAAGCATAGATTCCCTCATTTCGATATGTGCACATTATAAAGAATCACACTGTATATAACTGCACCTTGACAATGGTTTTCCAACTTCAAAAGATGCACACTACACTATTAGACGATCGTTCGACAGGACCATACTCTTCTCTCTTCGCCATAAATACTTAGTGCAACATAGAATTTAAAAAAAGTATTTATTTTTCATACCTTTATAAAAGAGTGGCAACACTTGTACCCCCATTGTCCTTCGTGCCAGTACGATCCCCAGACAGACGTGTGGTTGTTTATTAGCACATCTTCTTCATATTTACTCCTGAATAAGATATATGAAAATTATTAGGGAATCAAATGGTATTAAAAAAACTTGTCTGTAAAGCATTTTTTATTCTTGCTCGCAGCATCATTCGCAGCGGCAAAGCTGACCAATTGATACCAACTTCTTTACACTCTATGAAAACGGCATAACGCGGCAGTGGTGCCATCTACAGAAGCGATTTAGCGGCTTATTATTATTATTTATTTATTTATTTCAGCTGTGATCTGAATTCAACCCGATGATCGCGTATCCAGGATGCTAAAGCCAGGCGCGAACATTCTTGGCCAATTAATAGTTTCCTCAAAATGTTTATGAATCAACTTGTATACTCACTTAGCAAGCTGTTTCTCCGGTCCTTGCACGAGAGTACCATCTCTATTGTACCGCACGAACACTTCTGTTTGTGCCAGCAGAAGTTCCTTAGGCGGCGCGGCCAAATGCTCTTCACCACCATATTTTTCTAGGATTGATTGTTTCACCTGGAAAGTAGAATGGATTATGAAATATTTTTTATGAAGCAATAATAAAAGTATGGCGAGGATGTAACAGAGCTACTACTAATACACAAATCATAAATGTGAAAGTTATAAAATTACTTTTAAAAGTCAATTTTGTTTTTGTAAGAAAGGAATTGATATGGATACTCCTTGGTTTTTTTTTAAATACGTTGCCTTACCCTAGGAATTTCTCCTGTATCGTGGGTGCGTTTACAAACGTTTAAACTTACATACACAAACACACCCAGACCCCGAACGATTATCTGTAGGGCAATATTTGTTCCGTGCGGGGATCGAACCCGCGACACGCAGCGCAGCAGTCTACCACCATCATTACCATCATTTGATTAGCAGTGGTTTGCATGTATTAAAAATCTTATATAGGTTGTTTGACCTGCATAGCTATAGCTTGAATTAGTAACTTAAACAAAAACGTTTCACATCAGGCTTTTAAAAGTCAAGAAAAACAAAGTTCCTGTTAAAATGAAACAGCGCAACCGCAAATAGAATAAACCGTTATGGCCAATAAGATGATATGTTTTACGTGGATATACGTGTTTATTTGCTTCAGCAATTCCAAATATTTATGATTGGTTTCATCCAAACCTGCGTCTTAAAATGATCCTTCTTATCATGGTACTGCCTCTGCAGCAGCTGCAGTTTGGTGGGCTCGGCCAGCAGGTGCACGTCCAGGCCGCGCGCCTGCGCCTCCCACGCGAACATCTGCGCCGCCGCGTGCGACCGCGTGTCGCCACTGAAGCGCACGAAGTTCTCGCCTTCGTAGTCCGACCTGCGGAGTTCAAGAGTATGTGTTCAGTCTTACAACTGTGCTTCAATCAATTTTGTCGATTGATTTCTAAACGCCTTATCGAAATATCCAGTACTAGCTTGTGCAAGCGGTTTCGCCCGCGTGGAATTTACTACCAGGATAAGAAGTATCCTATGTGTTAATCCAGGTTATAAACTATCTGTGTTCTAAGTTTTAGCATGAAAGGGTAGCAAACATCCAATCATACATTCATACATACTTACAAACTTTCGCATTTATAATATTAGTAGGATTGTAGGTTGTGGAGGTCAGATAGGCAGTCACTCCATGTAAAATACTGGTATTCAGCTGCATCCGGCTAGACTCGAAGCTGACCCCAGCCAACCACTGCCCCACTTCACTTCAGTTGACTTGAGTTATTTGGTTTTTAAGCAAAAAACATTCCAGTTAGTCAGTCAGTTTGATTGACTATTACTTTATAGTTAGTTTACAGATTTAACTCTGTGATTTCGCATAATCATCTTACAATAATTACTTTTCGGAAGTACTGTCATTTTATTTTTATTTTTTATTTTATTTTATTGTCGTCGTCAAACAAGTACAGTTTTCACTTATAATTTTACGATTTTATTTGTTTGCAGGGAACCTTGAGGGAAATGCCAGATAATTTTGAAGCTCGTGTGGTATTCGGGGGATTATTTTTCCGTCCCAAATGTCGGCCAATAGAATTGCACCATGAGACGAAATGTACAGTTAACAAATAAACATTTCCTTTGACTTTTTTATCGATGGTGGACAGAGAACAAACTCCAAATCGACTCATTTTCATGCAAAATCTCCAATTTTCACAATTGAATTCAACCTGTCAGTTTGACGTGTGGTTAATTTGACTGGATCATGTTTTGTTTTTTATATATAGCAACTACCAGAGAAAATTTTCAAAAAATTATCAGTATAATACCATGTAGGTTGTACCACGTGACGTCGAATGGTGCAATTCTATTGGTCGATATTTGGGTCGGAAAAATAATCATAATAAACTCACTCTTGTGTAACAGGGTTAGGGTTGTCCCTCATGGAACGCGTCTTGGGGTCGTAGTATGCAGAGTTGGGGTCCAAGTTACGCAGGTACTTCGCTGTGTCCTCTCTGATACGCAAATTACGTACTGTGATACGTTGTTTCGAATCCACCTGGAAACAGAAAAAAATTATATAGTGACATTTCAACGGCATGGTGCCTTAACACTTGGCTTCTTATTTGAGCTGGTTTGGGCAGCAAATGCATCTAGAACAGTTGACCTTCAGTGGAAAAGTGCCCATTCTTATGTAGAAACCAGGTTTGAACTAGTCTGGGCTGGGTTGTTCGAAAGAGATTCCGCGACCTCGACACAAAGGGCTAAGAAAGACCATTGGGCGGTTTTTACTCACTAGAAGTCTGACACTCCCTACCGCTCTGTCCAGAGCAGGAGAAGTAAATTTAGAACCAGTATTAGCTGCAAAAGTTTTCTATCATATTTCTCTCGATTTTATCCAGTAAGTATTTACGTTTAAACCTTGCAATTGATTATGATAGATAACACAACACCATTCTACATAACATCCTAGTTTCTTCAGAATAACTTAGCTTTCAGTAAAAAGAAACCATACCTTAGTACCAGGCATGTCCACTTCATCAACATATTTGTCCTCGTCTTCCTCGGCGTTATCATCATCCTCAGTGGCAGTTGGGTCTGAAACATTAACAGATACTTGTCACAATACAGTTAATACAATATTGATGTTGATGGGTTATTTATTCTTTAGTATAGAAAATATGATAGTGAGTTAAACCACATTAGTTTTAGTATTTATGTGGAACCTGTAACATGTGTCTAGACTTTTTATGTAAAGAATCTAAAATTTAAAAACAATATCATAAAAAACAAAGTAATAACTTTATAGACTTTCCGCACCTCCAGCGTCGGTTTTCGCTCATTGATAATCATTTGGCAGTAGGTACCACAGCAATTAACTGATGATATTTTCCTGCGAATGATTTCGATAGGTTTTATAGCATCGCACGGTACAACGTAACCTTTCATAAATGTTTTTGGGACTTTGATTTGTTCAGTGATTGATTCAGTCAAACTAAATTCTGGTTTCAGTTTCACATTACTTAAAATAATGTTGTATTTCTTCTAATAACATACCTTGTTCCAAATTCTTAGCTCTCAGCTCCCTCTTAGCATCTTCAACCTTCTGGTACTCTTCAATGATAGCCTTGTGCTGCAGCGGGTCGTATCCATTCCACCTGTCACGCTTTCCGTCGTAGCTGAGGTTCAGGTTGGGCTGGGCAAACTCGTCCGCTGCTATACCAGCGTTTGTGAATCTTGCTCCAATCTGTAACATTGTGCAATGATTATGCTTTAGAATAACAATGAATAAAAGTTAGATGACAATTTTTTTTTAATAAATTTTATAATGCAATCTATCTGGCAATATTCAGCATTGGGTTGGTATTTGTAGATGACAATGATGAAGAAATGATCTGTTTATATTTTATTTTGAGTATAATTTTTGCTTACATGATTATATGTCACAATTTGCTATTGCTCAACATGGTGATGTTGAGCAATAGCAAATTGTGACATAAGAATAAAAATTACCTTTCTGGGCCTGTCCAAGCAGTCTTTCTTTTTGTGTGTAATAGCTCCACAGTTTTCACAGGCTCCCTTCCTGTATTTTGTTGCTACTTTTGTCTGTAATTACAAGATAAATAATAACCATTCTTAAGTTATTAAACAACCTGATTTAGGTTTTAGGCAAATAAAAATTATACCTTTTTAAACTATCATTACAATACCATAATTATACGAACATGAAAGCAACAAAAATCAGTAAGTATAGATTGTAGTACTTGGCATTCTGGAGTTTCTCCTCAGTGAACGAAAAAGTGACAGGGATTGTAAATTCGACACAAAATACCCTAAGCAGGAAGTTCCGAATTTGTATGGCCCTTGCAATTGGCTAACTTGCCTGTTTGGATGTTTCACTAATACTTTATTGCCACTGTTGATTCTGTCTAACAGGAGTTATTGTGGTTTGGGAATATGTAGCGGGCTTGTCCCAAATAAATTAATACTTTATTAAAAGCTATAAACTATTAAATACTCACAGTATCAACTCCCTTATGATAATAGGTGTCAAGTCTAGTAAAGTCTCCCTCCTTGTCTTCCTGTGGGCGCTGATGCTTCAGAGTAGGTCCAGCCGTACCGTAGTACCATGGTGCGGAGGATATGTACTGTGGAATATGTGGGTTTATGTCCTTTCCTGCAAATAAAAATTGTATATAATTGTGTATTATTTGTCTCCTTGTTTATGGAGGTTGAGATGACAATGAGTAGCTTGAAATATTAACTACGGCTAAGTTGCCAAGTATTTCCCAGTAAGCTCAGAATAGTTAGTTACTCTGTGTCTTGGGGCTTGGGTTATTTTCATATAGTGGCCAATGATACTAATTAAAAAGAGGTCTTTGTAAAACTAACGAAAGTAGTTACCAACAATACAATGGTTTTATTTTTGTATGTTAAAAAGTTGTTTTGTTTAAATAATCTATCACCAAGTTGATATAATGAGTGTACTCGTACACACGTTTAATAAGAGATAACTACGTTGAAATAATAACATGATATTGCTGTGATAATCCCAAAAATGTTGACCATGTTTATATTCAAGTTTCAAGGGTAGTATATAAAAAACAACGCTCATACCTGTCTCATCAACAGCAGCGGGTGCTGTACCAGCCTTACGAGCCTCTTCTAACTCTTTGGCTTTTCTCCAGTCTTCTCTGGACTTCTTTTTAGGTTCCTCTTCTTCCTCACCAACATCGTCTTTATTGCGCAATATTTGCGACACAGCGCTGCGACCACCCGTCGCCATTATGTTTGATTACACTGTTATTATTAAGATTATTACTTTTTATTAGAATTATTGAAATACAACGAATAGTAAATGCTGTAAGTCGTAATTCTATGCAGTTCTGACATTTGTTTTTAACATTGTGCAAAATGGCGTCTCATTTTTGACATGTTGACTGTGCGTTCAGAAACGAATGTCGATAACATATTTTGTTTCTTGTTGGTAATATATTATTAACTTATTTTATAGTTCAAATTGATGAATGTAGTAATTTATGTAATGTAGTCAGTGCTTTCATATCCAAGAGCTTATGTATTTAGGTGAACATTGTGTTATTAAGGTTTCTAGGCAAATATTGTAGACTAACTTTAGCCTACCAAACTACTAACTCCCACTACAAAGCTATGTACTAAGCTTTTGTAGACTGCTCAAAAGCCTTCGACAGTATTTCACATTCAGCCATTTTTAACTCTTTAAGCAACTAAAACATTAATCCCAGTTACATACGTTTACTAAGCCAAATATACAGCAATAGTACACCCTCAATAAAATTAGAAACTACAGGTCCAAAATTTAAAATAGAGAAAGGTGTTACACAGGGTAACCCGATATGTCTTTAATTAACTGTTCACCAGCACTCTCGAAGAAATATTCAGGAAGTTGGCAGCCAATTGGAGGGAAAGAAGCATTGTTCTCGGCGAGACGAGATTATCAAATCTCCGTTTCCCCGACAACATTGTTGACTTTGCTTTCTCAGCCACAGAACTACAGCTTATTCTTCAAGACCTAAGCAACGCAAGCTTTGATCTTTGACTAACATCCAGAACTCCAAACTCAAGGTTTGCTAACGAGCAATGGAGCGCAGTATACTGGGTGCTAAATTAATGGATCGTGTTCGAAACACAATACTGCGTTCCAAAACAAAAAAAGCTTTCGTGGCCCAAAAGGCTACCCAACTCAAATGGGACTGGGCAGGACATGTCTGCCGGATCTCTGCCGGACAAACTGTGGGTCAAAATAGCAGGAAACTGGTGCCCTAACACAGTGAGACGGGGTCGCGGCAGTCCACGAAGGAGATGGCGGGATGAACTAGATCGGTTGCGTCAAAACTGGAAGGAGGACGCGCGGGTTCGCGAGAAGTGGAAAGAGTGGAGGAAGGACTTTGTCCAGGAGTGAGACAGAGCAATATAGTAAAAAAAAAGCTTTAGCCCGCATCATGATTTACATAGTAGGTAATCTATTATCGTAATCGTATCAATTTTGCATTACAAAATGGTTCCTTTTTTCTCAGGTGCGGCGGACTCGAAGACAGTAGACCGTGTATCCCGTCGGGGCTGCGGGTTGTTCGCAAGAGATACCGCGGCCTCGACATAAAGGGCTAAGAAGGAACACATGGGTAGTTTTTTGTCAGTAGAAGTGCGACACTTCCTTTCGCTTTGCCCAAGAGCGGGAGGGTTATTAAGACCTTGTATCAAAAAAGGAAGTGTCAATGTCGATTTAGATTGAAACTAGATCTGAATCATTGCGAAATATTCACCCGTTTAGGGCATCTTCCAACAGACAACTTAATTTAACAAAATGAAAAGCAACATAACCATAATTATATTTATTGATACAATTTATAGTCATTTGATACAATATTTAAAACATTAATTAATTAATTAATTTAGACAGTACATTTATTCAAAGCTTACGACGGGCCCTAGGACGGTGATAGGAAGGTCGTGGAACGTAGAGACGTTCGTTACTGTCCCCTGTTTGAGTGAGGGACTCTTCCAAAGGTTCTGCCCGAGGAGTGAAGAGTTTGCGCCGACTGCGGGTTACGCTGGGGAGAAGAGACACGTTTTTAGAAACATGTTGTATTACATAGACAATAGACATATTGACAGGTTGTGGCAAGATGAGGCTTATTTTGGTAGGTTTACGTTTAGGTTATATTCACAAAATTTCGTGAACCTCAAACTTTAAAGCATACGCTAAAACCCCTAGACTATTATATCAGTATTGATATATAATCCATTGATATATATCAATAATAATCCGTTCGCCTGGGTGTATACACAGGCGAACGGATTATTAACGGATTATTATTGAGATATTTAGCTATAAGCGCATCTGACCACAGCCTAGTAATTCTTCTAGATTTTAGGGTAACCCTCACCAACACTCAAACACTGACAGCAACAAACCCCCACCCGGAAGTACTGAAAACATCTTACTTGATAGAAAAAACCTAATATGTTATGTCTCAGAATCGTGTCGCTTCTTAGACCGCTGAGGGCGCCTCGAAAGTCTAACTGCCCTAAAGAAATTGTAGAAAGAGAAGAGAATAAGAATTTTGAAGAAGAAAAAGAAAGATGCCCAATAAGAAAGCAGTTTGCAACAATAGAGGTCGAACTAACCTTTTGGAGGGACAACTCTGTATTCCAAATACAGGAGGTGCATTCTCCTCCGTCCTTTTTTCAGGCGACGGTATATCTTTGACATCCTTTTTAGTAGCAGGCATGCCCATTGTAACATCAGAGAATTCACTCTGTAAGTTCACAATGTCCTTTAGTTTATCATCACTTTCCTCATCCTGATTCTTCCTTCGTCGCAATCTGAGCGGCCTTTTGCGACCTTTGGTTTCACATTTCGCGTGACTTTCTGCTAATATTTCTTCATCTTTTTCTTTCCCTTTATCAAGTTTACTGTCGTCGCCTTTAGCTGTTCTAGTTTTACGTAAATTGTATTTCGTTTCGTCTTTGTCATGTTTGTCAGTGCTTTCATTGGCTACTAGCAAGTCGAACTCGGTAGCTCTAGGAGCACTTATATCTTTGTAAATGTTTTCGAATTCTTCCACAGTGTTATCTCCTTTAGCCTGAGAATAGTTCATAGTATGATTAGGTTCATCAGTGGATGATACAGGCTCTACTTTTGCTTGTCTCTTAATGCCTACTTTAGTTTCTTTTCGTTCCTCAACTGAAGACATTGGTTCCAATTTCATTTCCTTCTTCATTTGTACTTCATCATTTTCAGGTTCTATGACTTCTCTTATGGATAATCTTGGTTCATCCTGTTTGGCAGACTCACTCTTTTTGACAGATAGCTGATCTAAAACCAGTTTCTCAATCGACTGTCTAGCCTTTTCTACATTGTCAACTTTTTCTCTTGGTTTTTGACCAACTGGTGAATCGAAACCATCGAATATATCTACAGAATTATGTTTCTTAGCTAATCTACTTTTATGTATTGATGATATTACGTCAGATTTCGTGAAACTTTCACCTAGAAGCTTCTTGATTGTGTTAGGTTCGAAGTCATCAGTAACAACTTCTTTGACAATCGATGGCGACCTGTCGTCATCATTCTTCATTAAGTTATTTAACTTTTTGTTAGAAACTTCGACGTTAACGCCAATATTATCAAAGTAGGTTCGCTTTTCTTTTGCGATGACAGGTTCCTCATTACGAATCTCTTTAGGGACATTGTTATCTTCTAAGACATTATCGAAGTATGTTCTTTTCTCTTTCAATATCTTAATCTCACCAAATATTGGTTGATGTTCTGTGCTATCATCATCGTCGTCTTCTCTCGCAGCTTTTTCTAACTGTTCAAATTGTCTGAGTGATACGTCACTTCCTTGATTTGATTTGAACGATCTCATTATTTTACCGACTAGTGTTTCCGACACTTTTTCTGTAATTTTCATATTAATATTAGTTTTTGCTCTTATCATGCCGCTTACTGATTCTAACTTTTCTGGAGGTTTCATGTCTATGTTAGATTTACCTCTTATTATTTTGCTTATTGGTGGTTCTGATAATGATTCTGCTGCTTGTATTGTGTTTGGCTTTTCCTTAACAACTTTGTTGATTTCATTTACTATTACTGGTGTTGGAGATTTTATTTCTACAGTAGATTTGTCTCTAAGTATAGGTACTATAAAAGCTTCATTGGTAGCTTCTTGATCATCACTCACAGTACTTTTAGATACATTTGTCACAGGATCTTTAACAAAGTAAGTACCTCTAAAAGAGTTTTGTTTCTTTTCCATCGAATCTTCGCTTACATCACTTGACTCGTTAAATTGGCTCGTTCTTACAAAATAAGTGCCTCTGATTTCTGGTTTAGTAATTTTAATGGATTCATTTTTAAATTGTATTACGTCGTCATCTCTTTCATCTATCAGTCTTTCATTATTTTTGTCGTTAGTTACTTCACTGCCGTATGTTATATTATTCGGATCGTTTTTCAAGCTATCATCACATTTGTTACTGCTTATCAAATCCTCGTTAGTTACACTTGCATCAGGTTTGAGATGGTCATCGCATTGGTCACTCGTTCGTACATTGTCATAAGTCACATTTGCATTATTTACAAAACAATCATCGCATTTATTACTATGGATAACATTATCGTAAGCTCCTTCAGTTTTCTTACTTTCATCACATTTATCATTGAGTCCATCATTATGATATGTTACATTTGGGTCGGCTTTCCCAATATCATCAAATCTTTCGCTTTTGTCATTTTTGACCACTTCTTTTGTACCAAAATCATCTTCATCTTCACCTGTAGCATAGGTCGAGTTCTTGGAGTCATCATTTTGTAGAGTTTCATGTGATTTTTCAAGGTCACTGTCACATTCCTCATCAATGTTATCTATAGTGTGTACACTACCATTGTCGCGTCTTTCGTTTTGTAATACGATCGAAATGGATCTGTTGAGTTCTTTTTTGAAGATTGGTTCAAGGCTTTCATTGAATGGATCGTTGGTTTCTTCATCAGATTCGTGTTCACTGTCTGAAAGTGACAATACGTCTTCACGTGGCGGAGGTGTGTCTTTGAATGTTTTTTCTATAACAAAGAGAACATTGTATGGTCTGGCATTGTCATATCGTCGGTCTAATTATCAGAATTTATTTGAACAGATTAAAGGAGCAACAAAAAAAACTATTTTTTTAACAAGTTTTATAGCGTTCGATATAGGTTTAGAATGGGTGTTGATTAATGTTTTACTAATATTGTTTTGGATTTTATGGGTAGGGAATAAAACTAGCGTTAACTTGACTTGGGAATACTTGGGATAAGAGCAAGAGAAAGATAATTTGTCTTCTACAAGTCTCAAATTGTTTGTAAACATTAGTTTTAATGTTTTACTTACCATCTCTCTCCTCTATACAGGTTCGCAGATATTCAATTTCTTTCTCAAATCGTGCTCTCGCTAACGTTTCCGCAGTCAATTTCTCCTGATAACAAATATTTAATTGAATTTTAGAAACTTAACACAGTCATATGCAGTTGGGCAGGACACTCAGCAAGGCGCCGTAATAAAAAGTAGGTACAGTTCGAACAAATTATCTTGGCAGGTCCGAACTTCGTGCAGAACGCTGCGCAGTAACATTTATTAGGAACCAAATGGTGACATGAGGTGAAGTTCGGGGGGCGGTAGTCTAGGCTAGAGATGCACCTTACATAAACACAATCAATCCTTTATACGATCAAATATCGTAATCGATTAGTTTTATTTGGAATACGTTATTATTAGTGTTTATAAGATATTTAAGTGAATACATTAACTAATAAAGTGAATTTAATCATTAATAATTGAGTTTTCGTCTTTATTACATAAAAAATGTATAGTAACATTATGTTTTCTCTGTTAAAAGACATGATTTACTTATATTTTAGAAATCTATTACAGACTTCTTGAATAACGAATGTTTACGAATATTTCAAACCTCAATATAAAATTGAATAGAAACATCTTTTTATTACTTAATTTCAATCGATTCTAAGAATAATCGATTAAACGACACCCATTGCACATGCACATGCACATCTCTTTTTGTTAACTTCGTGACCTTCGTGCAAGTTCGGCAATATTCGGTACGAGGTATTATATCTCAGTCACATGACAGCATTTGTTTAGTGTTTGTGTTGCTATCTCTGTCTTGAGCACATTCGATTAGAAAAGTTTTCGTTGTTTTTGTTTGTTGTTTTTAATATTACTGTTATTTTTTATTATTTGTTAGAAAAGTTAGTGGGCACTTATTTCGTCAAATATGCCACCAAAGTATAGTAGTGTTTTAAATCGCCAGGCGAGCAAAAATATTTACGATTTAACTCAGTATATGAAAGGGGAAAAAGAAAATGGAGTTAAAAATGTAGACTAGGTATCTAAAAGTGTTTTGATATTTATTTCATTTGTATTTTCTGACTGTATTAGGTATTTTCTGATCGTATATGTGTTTATCTGGCAATAACAGTTTTCTTCGCGAGTATACATGCGCAAAGTTCGCAGAGCCTATGTTCAGACCTGCCAAGATAATTTGATCGTACTGTAAGGTAAAACTGTGACCGAGTGACGCCCATGGTCTGGAAAAACAAATTTCGGTTTTCCGGTGACCAGACAGACAGATGACATTGTTGACATCGTGCCTATAACCTAGCAGCGGCTAGGCCGCAATGCGGAGATTTGGAAAAGCAAAGAGAAGCCAAAATTCAATATTTTGGGTCAAGAAGCTCATTATAAAGGATTGTGTATTTGTGTGCTTACCTCTAATACTGCTATATCTGTCATGAGTTGTGAAACCTGTGATAGAAAAATATAGATGTTAATAAAATTGTAACAACAAATAAAATACTTCGTCTTGATACTGTATTTTCGAAATGCTTACTTTATTCTGTAGGTACCGTGACGGCGTACCACCGTCGATCTTAGGAGGTACCGGTACCTTAGCTAGCCTGCTTTCATATTCTTCTACCATATCTTCCATCTGTAACAAGAATTAGAATTTACAAAACTGTTACGTAAGATGTTTTTTTTTTTTTTCGGTTATCATCAAATTACCCAGCCCCTCCCGCTACACCTCCGCCTAACCCTTCGGGGACGTGATGTTGCGTGTTTGTTGAGTAAATGAAACTCCTCACCTCACAACGTAACGCCTCGAGCTGCGCCTCATAGTACTGTTTGGTCATATCCTTTGCTTCTTCCACCAGCTCTCGCATAGTGTTTGCGGATTCTTGCTGACGTTCCTCCATAGCTGCCAACAGTTCCTTGTTGCGGGCTTGTGCTCTGCAAAATATTACTTTATCAGATTTTGGGTGTTCACCAAATGCACTGTATTGACGTCGCAATAGCAAGTGATGCTGCTTAGCATGACCACCTGAGTTTGTTTCCAATATCGGTTTGTTTACTTCTTGCATACATGTGTCCTGTTTGTGGTTATTAATCAGGTAAGAAAAGAGGATTTGAAATGGTGTACATTTTGGCCATCAATCTGCCAGTCATCAGACCAAAAATCGATCATTCAGAAGGATGTCCTTAAAAAGAACTCTTAGCAAGTTCCCCCACAACCGAGGCTGAGGCGAGCGGAACGTTATAAAAATGCGGCCTCGCTTGGACTCGGCTCACTTTACGTGCGGTGCTCAGATGCGACGGACGTTACTTTGGTTGTGTGATTAGATTGCTCCTCTATATTTTATTTTCTATTGTGTTAATCTAATTATTATTGTGTTGATTAAAATTATTTTGAAGTTAAATAAAAGTGTTAGGTTGTTGTAGACGGTTATTATTTTTAAACGATTTTCGCTTCTGGTTTGTAAAAGAACCTTAATTTACCACACCAGAAGTTAAAAAATGTAGATATAACCTTGTGACTTGTGGTGTGGGTACTTAGTGTCATAGAAGGCTGTGTTAAATTTTAATCTATACTCACTGCACAAGTTCAAAGTGAAGCCTCTCATTGTCCGAGCGTAATTTCATAACTTCTGAGCTGCAACTGATGGTCGTGTCCTGTGTGCTGCTCTCTAGTGTTGTAACGAGCATTGTGTTGTTTATCTCTGTATAAAATAAAGATGTATGGAATGACATAAAATACAAGCATAAAAGTAGGAAAAGAAATGGACCAAATATTGACCCTTGGTGTACTCCAATTAGTTTTCGTTACTTTTGCAATCTACTTGTACGCTATATTTCTGATTTTACGATTTACAAAAACATGTGGTTTCTTTTCCTACCTTACACCTTGATTTATCTTCCTACAATATGGTAATTTTAAAAAACTCGATCAAAACCACATGTCTCTCTCTCTCGAATGCCAAGAACAAACCTTTTAGTTATAAGGTCATTAGTTAGCAGTGGTAAATCGATAGCTAACTGATTCATTGATATTTAGCTAGGATTCTTATGACCTTATTTGCAACACGGTTACAATTTTTTTTAAAGAAGTAATTTGTCAAGTAAGGTTTACTTACGTATATCCTGCGCGACGGCTGCCAAACTGAGCACATGTTTAGTTTCGTGCGCATACTCTGGCGACGGGTTGAGAGTTACCACCATACTGACGGCTTCGCCCCGTGCGCCCGATAGCCCAGTGCCGAGTAACCGAGTCAGTTTTGATTCCCTGGTGAAAAATGGTTTATTATGAGCTTCATGATAATATTATTAATAAGCTTTGAAGTATCATGGAAAGGTAGGATGCTATGCTCGAAATTCTTACCCGAAAAACACGGATTTCAGTGAAATAACTGGATTTACCAGTTATTTTACTAGATTAAAAAAGGATCTTCGTGTTGCACTGACCTCAAATTAAGACAGGGCCGGAAGATTAGGAGGAGGATTTTCTATGTTTAATGTTGGATTAACTTAACTCCGTGTATTTTTATAGGAGAACTAGCAGAAGTTTTATTATCATTTGTAACTTTGTCAGTCTAAAATGCTTACCTGTAAGGCACCATAGCATCATTCCTGGTCTTCTGCTTCCTGCGCAGCATATGCAGACATCGCTCCAGCACGTGCAGCGAGGAGTTGATGGCGCGCGACTCCGCCATGCGCGCGCCCGTGTTGCGCGTCGCACGTGCGCGCTCGCAGCCCGCCAGGTCGCACAGGCGCACGTACGACTGACGTACTGAGCCTTCACCTAATACAACAACACAATCTTATTTTTATTAGGGGTGGACATTGAGTCTTGAAACACAGTTTAACTTTCACAGTAGTTTTCTAGAGCCAGGAGGACAGTTAGCGAGCCTATTCACAACACGCAAAATCTCTATGAGAAATTCCTGTGTGAAAGTCTACAACGCAAAATCTCTATGAGAAATTCCTGTGTGAAAGTCCAATAAAATCTCTAGACTTTTAAAGGTACTAATCACACAAATAAAACTAAGATGGGAATCGATCTCACAATCTTATCTTACCTTGGGATTCGATTCAATTGTCGATTTTTTTTCGACTCTTTTCGATTGCTTACAATCACGTTAACGATCAAAGATGCACTCACTGCGCATTCCTATTTTTGAGTAAGTAACAAGTGTAAATCACAATACAGGGTGTATTGTTCCCGTTTTTACCCGACTGCGGCGAAGCCCAAAAGGAGGGTTATTTGTTCTTCGCCACAGTCAGGGTAAAAAAAACTATTAAATAAATTGAACATACCAGTCTCAGTAAGCATAGTGATAGTGAATATGCAGTGCGAGCGCGAGGAGTGTGCGTGTACACCGGTGGCTGCGACCACCAGGTTGTGTTTACCGGCCACCATCACGTCGTACGCCTCCTCGCCTGAACGGACGAACGCTTGTGTTGCACCCTGGAGGCAAGAGAAGAGGGTTAAGTCAATATCTGCCTAGCCTTTTACTACAAATACTTGAGCCTTGTATTCAACTGCATCCTGCTGATTACAAGGCTCAAGTATTTAATGATAAATACATTACCAGAGGAATGAGAAAATTTTCTTCACTATGATTACTTGATTAGTAAGTGATAATAATTTTAGCACCTTGTAAAAAAATGCAGTGAATGGTTTCCGGTGGCGCATGAAAAATGTTCATGGAAAAAATAGGGGGAGGCTTTTGTCCAGTAGAGAGACATGGCGAGAAGGATGGTGCATTATTCATGAAATGAATTTTATACCTTGACATAAACATTTCCTGAAGAGTCTTCTCTTATTCTCAGTTTCGTTCTCTTATCAGGCGGTGCCAATAAGTCGTAAACGGCTTCATTATATATCTCCACAAAGGAAACCTGTGAAACCAAGTTAGATGTTCTGTTGTTAAATAAACTTTTTAAACATTCTTTTATGTAATTTGTTTTCACAATGCAAACAAATTCACACCCTTAATCACTGAAGGTTTAGCAGGGGTGTGCAAAATAGTATGGCCACATTTTGTTAGTTATGCATAAGACTCATGTAAAGAGAGTGAGCTCACATTGCCAACCTGGGAATTGAACTAAGGATGTCTTGCTTAGCAGTAACACTTGCAATCACTGGAATAACAAGGAAGTCAATGCTGTCAACAACATTTCTATATCCAAATCAAACTGTTGCTCTTAGATGACTGACAAACTGCTGCTCCTGCTTGCATTGTATCAGGAAATGAAGGATGATGTCTTACCCAAACATAGTGTCGGATCCTGTTAGTGAGGTCTAACGAGCTGGCAGTGAGGTCACTGTGTAACTGCACGCTCATGCGACGGTACTTGTCTCGGAGAGGCGCCGATACGTGGCGAAGGCGCTTCACCCACTGTAGTCAGTAAATATTAATAATGGTTTAGTGTGTTATTTATAATACACTGTAAATTTTTGAAGCCTTGCCAAGGCAACTATTTCTTAACTATTTCTTGACTCTTTATTTTCCAGTGTCATGACTGGTACGGACATCCTATTGTTCAAGATGTGAGCTTGAGGTATTGGAATTCTTGAATCAATTCCTATTAGCCATCCTTAATTTTTTCATTCATTATACTCGTACACACTTATAAGAGAACTATTTTAAGCAAAAAAAAAGGTAAAATAAATAACCTGTAATTCATAATCCTGTTCATGATGACTGAGTTTCTCGGCACCATTCTCAGCAGGTCTGAAGGCAGGTTGCTGTGCAGCGTCCACCAACCTGAATACATACTCCAAGGAGCGTGGCACAAGGCCGGGAGCACCTACTGTGCCCATCAGTGTGTATGTCTTGCCAGACCCTGAAGCTCCATATGTGAGCAGGGTAAAGTTTTGTCCATCCGGGAGCTTCCGCAGGTTGTCTTTAACCACAGCCTCAAATATTTCCTGGAAGATAAAAGCCGGGTTTTAGATAGGATTTTAATACATTCCTACTACACTGATGCCTTTAAAAGGTTGCATAGGTCCCTCAAAAGGAAAAAACGGAATCCTTACTAAATCACTTGTGTATCTGACTGACTGTTTGACCATTACTTATCTCTGAAACTACTGAGCCAAAAAAAATGAAAATAATTAAAAAATCAGTTTCAACACATAGATTACAGGAAAACCTATAAAAAGACTATGGTGCTAAAATAACATGTAAAATCTCTCAATGGAGCGGAACCTGTCTGACTTGCACTTGGCCAGTTTCCTTTTTCCCATTCGGGTAGGCAGAAACTATATTCATAAATATAGTTTAGTAATGAATGAATTTGTTATGAATTTGTTAAAGTTTGAAAAAACTAGATGCTCTAGGTCAGTTCATCAAGGTCATTGATACAAAAACTCATGAAACTCACTCTCTGATTGCTATCCGCACTGAAGATCTTCGAGAAAGTGTACATCTTGGAGACATTGTGTTGGGTACGCCGCCCGTGCCCCGCCGTCGCGGTATCCAAAGACGTGACCAGACATCTGTCTGACCGAATCTCGTACAAAGTATTGGGGATTTTACACGGCTTCAGTCTTAAGTACACTTGCACCAATTCCGGCTCGTCAATCTCAGAATCTTCAAATAACTCCAATAAGTTGGTTCCCTTTTGAGGCCTCGGTCTCATGAACGGATTCTGTATCAGCGGAGGCCGAGGCTCGATAAACGACGGTATGTCTCGCCTCGACACGTCATTGTCTGAATATCTTTGTTCTAACATTTTTAACTTATATCGAAGCACACAAACTCAATCGACTTAATTTTAAAATAATTCATCTATCAACGAACAAAACAAACGGCAACGGTTCAACTTTTGAAATAATTTGATGTTATTATTTTCGAATGTTGGTAGTCCTGAATTTACCGTAGCCGTAGACTATAAACCAAAAATACGTTTTCAATTTCACGACGTGAATGGGTAGTCATTAGTCGATTTTTGCAGATTCCATTCATTTGTTGCTCATTCTTTCCGGAGGAAAAGAATTTTTTCTCAAAAGACACTTATCTGTTACTTGAAAATTTAAATTAAAAAACAATCAGTCAAATTTTACAAATGTCGGATGTGTACTTGTATATTGTTTTACAGTTGTTTATTTTTGTAAAATAAATGAAATATAATCAATGTACAGAGAAATGTGACGGATTTAGTGTGGCATATCATTTGTAAACGACTGGACATTTGTTTTTATGGATAGTTAAGACATGTCATTGATGAATGTAAAGAATTTGTGAAGATGCGATTATTTTTCGTATTTGGCGTCGTGCCATAGTTTTAATTGCAGTTTTATCGAGGATACGAAACATGAAGTGGTCGGCGCTAGTTATTTTAACATTGTTGTGGGGTCAGGGGGTCGTTGGATTCTGTCCTTCGTTGTGTACCTGTAAGGGAAACAAAGCCGCTGATGGGGCGTTAGCGGAGCCCCAACCGGGGGAGCTGCTGAGGCTTAAGTGTGGTGGGAGCCCTGCGCAGATCACTGAGCTCAAGGAGATAGATCTGAGCAAATTATGGACTATAGTAGTGAGCTTGTAAGCATAATTATATTAACCAACTTTAATATGTGCTCAACCACCTGCTTCTTTCTGAAAACCTCATTATCTTTTCAGAAATCTATCAGGCAATGCGATCTCGACTTTATCAAGAGAGCTGTATCTGCCCAATTTACAAAAACTGTAAGTATAATATAGTTGTGCCATAAATGTGTTAGGGGTTCATAAAAACAATAAAAACATGACAGAACATTTTATTGAGCTTGTCATAATAAATAGCACAGAAGTTATTACTGGAACAATATTGAATATTATTCCTCACACACAGCACAACTACATGCTTACTTCATATAATATGTATGAATAGGGTCAAGCAAAAGAAAGATGAATGGATTGACATTCTGCCTACCCCTATGGGAAAAAGCTTGAGTTAATGTATGTTTTAATGTTTCATGCTCTGACCAGTTTGTATTCACAATAAAGCTTCTGTTTGGCAGTGCAGCCAACTTCATGTCCATTACAGATTTAAATGACACACATTTCAATGTTTGTTTACGTGAATCTATAAATGTTTCACATGCATGCTATGTGTGTTGTGAGCAACAAATGTCGAGTGGTTTATACCGATGGGAATTGGGTTGGATATGATTTGAAATAACATTTATTTCTTTTGATGAACACCAGCTGTGTTATAGGAGTAAATGAATGAATTTCAACTTTTAGAACAATGTTTTTTTGACGTTTGGTACTGTCTGTTGATGTGTGTGTTCTGTTTGGTAGATTATTGATACTTATACTAGGCCTTTATGCAAAATGTGAACTATCCAGTCTTCTTGTATGACTTCTCTGTTTAGGGTCAAATGTGTAAGAACACACATTGTTATTGATAAATCTAATGACAAAGTAATAAAATTGTATGAACTCACTAACTGCTCTCTGCAGTAACATCCTCAGCTTGACTGCTTAAGGCCACAGAGTGATATTAAGTAGCTTAAAACCTTCCTCAAAAATCTACCTATTAAATTGCAAAAAGTTCTTATTATATTAGTATGTGTATTAACTATAGCTGTTTACAGGATCTACAGTGCAGTTACATGTTTTTTTTTATCAGTTCATTAGATATTGATAGACTATTGGGAGCCTAATATTGCCTATTAAGGCATAATAGAAATTCTGAAAGTGAAAGTGTGAAACTTTTCAGGCAGTGACTGAAAAGTTGTGTGGTAATTAGTTGTTGCTTTATGTTGTTGTTGTTTTTTTTTTTTTTGCGGAGGAATGAGGAAAGTTTTGAGTATGAATGTTGATGGGTATAAGAGGAGATTCAGACAAAGAAACAATGGATGTTTCTTTTTTGCTTTTTTTATATGGGGCACCACACACATTCCCAAACCACTAACTCCTGTAAGCTAGAATCAACAGTGGCGACCACAAAAAAAGCGCCGAGACAATGAAGCTCGACGAAGTCCCAGAGTAATGATTTAACTGTCTTGGATCCTGCAACGAAATGAATCAGAAAAGAATAGCGGAGGAGTTGGACACAATGGATGGATTGTGGAAAGGAAGATCTGGCAAAAAAGGAGGCTTCTGATGAGATGACGAAGTAATAGATAAAGTATGGAAGGAGAAGACATGTTGCCCCGACCCTTAGGGCTCGTTTACGGACAAACAGGGCGCCGTGCAGCGCGTGCAGAAGGCTCGTCGCGTGCTATTTTATTAATTTACTGATAGGCCGGTCCACCGCAACAAACGCTGCATTTTTAACTAACTAGACGAAAAATCGCTTTTCGTAAAATCGTCGTTTGAAATCGTTACCGTTTTCATACATCGCCATGTGCTTGAATTAAAAACGCACAACGCGCCGCGCGACGCCCCGCGTCTCCGTAAACGAGCCCTAAATGAATTAGGATAAGGGTAACATGATGATGTAAGATATTAAAAGGCCATCAAATTTGAATCCTGTGTGCATCTATTTATACAAAATGTGTAAATGAGTGGAACAGAACACTATGTTCTAACACAGCTTTTAAAAGCATGTCCATTAACGAGATAACATCTGTGTACTACTTAGATAACGCGTAATATGCACCTTATCAGGTTATCATAGGTATAACTATGATAACATGCTGTGTGATAACAACATGCATATTTGTTTGGATTAATTTTCTTAATTCTATGTAGACGTAGGTTTGTTTAAAAGGTAGATGATCATCCTTTGATTTTTTCCCTTTAGATCGATATTTGCTTGACTGAAGATAAATATAACTCGAAAATCCCACGGGAAAATAAAATCGGGATAAAAACTTATGTGTTAATCCAGGTTATAAACTATCTGTGTACCAAATTTTATCCAAATCCATTCAGTAGTTTTTGCGTGAAGAAGTAACAAACATACACACTCACAAACTTTCGCCTTTTAATATTAGTGTGATAACATCACACCTGTAATACTTTAGGCTTAGGCTAAAGTGTATCTGATAGTACTCCCAAATATGGCCAGTTGTTAAGTTAACATTTTATGTAATAGGCGGCGATCCTATTTCCATAAACCTGAACCTAATATTTCAAACATGCAACTGAGAAATTCTTGTTGGAACCACTCGGCCAACCTGGGACCGTAAGCTCAGCACTCTCTTGCGACCTCTAGACCAATGAGGCAGGTATAGGCAGAAATAGAGGGCGAAACCAACATTTCCAGGCAAAGTATTCCACTCAGAATTTCTCTGCCAGTCTCCTCCATTCGCTCGTCAGGCGTATTGAAGCAGCCGCTGTTTACGTTACCAACGGTGCATACAAAATGTACTAAAGATGTGTAGAAGGATTTTTGTTATGTAATTCAATGCGCACTAGAGTATTCATTTCGCTGCACTGAATATACTCGAAATGAAGTAACTAAATACATTCTTTCAGATTCATGAAATAAAATAAACAATTTAAAAAAAAATCTGGACCTACGTTGCGCCAGAATTTTACGCAACAATCTTGTAAAGTACTCTTAACCTAAAGTTACCTTTTCTTCTACACAGAGATCTCAGCCGAAACCAAATAAGTCTGATAGAGTCAGATGCGTTCTACAACATGACGGCAATCCAGAGGCTCGACCTGTCTTACAATCAGATCAGTAATGTTTACAAGGAGATGTTCAAGGGTCTGACCAATCTGGAGCGGCTGATACTGTCACAGAACCACATATCTGCTATGGTTGCTGGGACCTTTGACTATCTTATAGGGCTGAAACAATTGTGAGTAGGACATTATATTAGCTTGAAACTGTCCTTCTTGAGGGAACACATAATTATGTTCTTATTTACTAAACTTACTGTTATAGGCAATGTTATTTACTTTTGGGCGTTAACTTAGACAACCGCCCATTTGAAACTGATGAATGTTAGACCTTTTTTTTTTTGGCCTGGGGAAAATCATCGAATAACCCCTCACGTTCTTAAGCAGAGCGAAAGGGAGTGTCAGACTTCTACTGACTAAAAACCACCCATGTTCCTTCTTAGCCCTCTATGTCCAGACACCTCATCAGCCGCCTACTACGTGCGCGACGGCCACAACTTCGTAATATTAGCTAATTGTGCTTGTAGCAAATATTTCGTACACCTATCTCCCAAGATTTTGTGAAAATTTTAGCTTACAACTTTCTCTCGCATGTATTAATTCATTTCTTTTTCGATAGGGACATTACTGACAACCCATTAGTCTGCGACTGCGACCTCCTCTGGGTCGGGGATTGGTCACGGAACACCAGCGTAAAACTAGTCGGCAACCCCAAGTGCGCCTTCCCCGAAAACATGGTCAACAAGATCGTACGAAAACTGAAAATATTCCTCGACCGCTCCGCCTGTGGTAATGCAATATCTGGGAACAACTTGATAGTCAAACCAGGTCACGACCAAGTTGTTTTTGTCGGAGACACTCTGACCCTATCCTGCAATGCTCCCTTTGCGTCAGTGCTAGCGAAATACGAGCTTCGATGGATGCATCCCATGCTTGAAATCTGTGATGTGAACATAACAAACACAGACATGCAAGAAGAAGGCCTAGCAGAGACGACAGTTCACTTCTCGAATATTACAAATCATCATATGGGAAACTGGACTTGTATGTATAGCGACCAGAATCATATCAGACATAATCATACAGTCGAAGTGTTGGTGCTGTCAAACTCGACGCAATACTGTCCTACAAACTACACTATAGATAACAAAGGTTTATATTCTTGGCCTCAGTTGCTACTGAATCATACGGCCAACGTGCCTTGCCGAAGTGGCGAAGGTGTAGCCTACAGATCCTGTAGTCCTAACGCCACTTGGGGTCCAGCTAACACGACTGAATGCTCCTACATCAGCAATGTGACGAAACTCCTGCAACAGTTTGCACTGCTAAACGTTAGTTTGGTGCAGTTTTCTGCAGTCAATGCTACGGAGAGACTGGCGATGTTGATTCAGGAGAAGACATATCCGTTGGCGGAGATTATTGACCCCGATGATGTTTACTTTATAGCGAAGGCTATAAGGAATTATATGCAGTATATTGCGGACGAAAAAGACCTTGGTGAGTCATTTTTTCTTCATTTATGATTGTAATTTTAATTCAAACAAAGTAATTAATTCACAGGTTTGATGAGCGAATGAATTAATCATACAAGTATATAGCTAATTTAAACTTATTTGCTCTCAAATTTAGATTGCTCCAATTTTCATGAGTAATTCTTATGTACACTTGATACAGTATGTCAATAGCTTGTAAATGTTATTTTTATCTCGTAGCTTTCATGTTGTTGACGAAAATGCGGGGTCATTGAAATGTATGATTTATTTTTAATATTATAAAATACGTATGCTTTATATGCTTGCCTTTTCGTACGAAACAAACCCTGTCGGGGTCTACATATCTTATTTTTATTTCACGTCGCGGTGTGTTATATCATATATGTATTTGGCTCGGCTGGAATCTGTTCACTGCTGGACATAGTCCTCCTCCGACATCTAGCGGATACCGATTACCGCGGCTTTCACTAGGTCGACCAGAAACAAGTGTAATTTTTTCAAATAAGGTGTAAGATTTGTCCCCAGTAACGTCTGACCTACTCTACTTCCTTAATGGGGCAGGACAACTTGTGGTTATGTTGAAAAAAGACAGTTCGCACCCTGGGTAGAGTATTTAAAAATTAAGTTTATTTCGTTTCAGGCCCCACATTACTGGATGTGATAAGCTCCACAATGAACATCAGCATGCCGGTGCTGGCTCGCGCCGAGTCTGCGTACGGCGCCTGCACCGACATCGCCCGCGCGGCTGAGCAGATCTCACAGCATGTCGCTAACATACAGGGACAGAAGGTAGGCACAACTTGGATATCATCATCATCAATTCAGCCGTAAGACGTCCACTGCTGATTATAGGCTTCCTACAAGTGTCGTCACATTGACCGGTCCCAGCATCCAGAGGAAGTTGTACAATATGACAATATTTAGAGAAGGTAAGGTTTGGTGATGGCTGACAGGGTGGGTAGAATAGAAGGCAGTGTGCAAAAAAAAGTGGTCGAAGCAAAAGTAGTACCTATGTGAGGATCGTAGCCGGTGGGGTTGCACCACCATAGGAAACACGTGTGAGATTATGTTTGTTAATTAAGTTAAATGTATTATGCGCACACCCTAAGTATGAAGCTCTCTGCAATTTCTTCCCATTTAACCAGTCTGTCTTCAAAGCAAGAGTGAACAGGCATTTTCTGCGGGTCTAAAATGGCTGCTTTATCAGAATCCACGCAGAATCTTAGTATGAATCACGTTAAGATTTCATAAAGGCCATTTTAAGAATTTTAAATTTTTAACATGATTTATATTACGATTCTGCTAAAGCGGCCATTTTAGACACCGTGGTCAAGCTCACCGCATACATCGCTTTCCATCAGGTGTAATAGGGTATTTCACCAAATAAATCTAGATAGTCCGTCTGTTAGATTATCGAAAAAATTTGGAGGCGTGTTTTTTGTTTTATCAAATTATTTAATAAAAATGACGAAAATAAAACGTGTCAAAGACAACATGCCTGTGACGTCACACGACTTGACGCGACTTTTCGAAGCATTGTATCGTCTTTATCTTTTGTTTACGTGAAAAAAGAAAAAAATGTGTGTCCATTTTTTTTTGGAAATCTATCTGATGGTCTAATTAGATTTTTTTAGTGAAATACCCTAGTCAATGGCTGGCCCATTTCGCGAAAAAAAGTAATGTAAATTATTTGTAGAGCAGCGGTGGCCCAGTGGTGTCGGTCCCAATTTACGAACAGTAGGTCGTGGTTTCGAATCCAGGCAGGCGCATTACTTTGTGTAATTTATTTCATCACCGCTGCTCTCAAAACGGTGAACGAAAAGATCATGAGGAAACCGGCATGTCCTAGAATAAAATCTACCAATCCGCACTGGGCCCGCGTGGTAGATTATTAGGTCCTGGGGGGGCCTGAGTCCCTGCAGTGGGAACATTATAGGCTGATGATGATGATGAAATTATTTCGTAGTTTTAAAGCATTATTTATTACGCTTCATATCACAAAGTTGCATAATTTAAATCTAGTTCTAGTGTTTTATTAAATTAGCCTTCATTCTGTTCCAGTCAAACCTAGCCGTGGAACATTTCCGCGTCAGCGAAGGCTTCAGCGGCGCCACGTGCGTGTGGTACAGCGCCCGGCGCGGCGAGCTGCCGCGACTGCACTGCACCACGACCAACCGCACTGTCGCACCGCTGCTCACCGTCACTGACGCACTCATACATGCTAGTGTGCAGGTACACTTATTTACTTCTTTAAAAATATGTTACGAGCTGGGTATGGGATAAATAAAAACACTACCAATTAAACACACGAATTAACTTTATTACTCACAAAACACTTTTACACGATCGCAAAACACTACTGAACACTATATCGCACTAGATTTCTTTTCGAACCTTTCGTAGTCTCGCTTTAAAAGACTTCGAACGCTGTCCTTGGCAATACAATGGAACTATACCTACAGAATGTACTGGAGTCTTGTGGGCACTTCATAATTATTAGCGAGGTTTCTTGAAGATTCTAGATGTCCGTCGTAACAATAATACAAGGTGTAACCGAAGCCGTCAAACAAACCATAACTTTACAATAGGACCCTACATTCAGAATTCTAGAAGACAAATAATTATGTCTGCAACTTAATCAGAAGCAATTAAATCAGAACCGTTTTTTTAGCCTTAGTTTGCAGTTTTTTTGTTTGTTTTAAGCAGCGTTTACTGCCCACTGCTGGTCAAAGGTCTCCTCTAATTAGAGATAGCTATTTTCCTGTGCCTCCTCGAATCAGCCGTCGCGGTACTTTTCAGCTAGGTACTCTTATTTCTCTTCCAGATACCTTTTTTTTTTTGGCGGGTGGAAAATCATCGAATAACCCTTCCCGCTCTTGGGCGGAGCGAAAGGGAGTGTCAGACTTCTACTGACTAAAAACCATCCATGTTATTTCTTAGCCCTCTATGTCGAGGCCGCGATAACTAGTGTACAGCCCGCGGTACTTTTCAACTAGGTACTCTTATTTCTCTTCCAGATACCTCAATCCTTACTATACAGCACAACCGACTCGGGGGTGGTCCTACAGTCTCACCCACAGAACCTGGTCATCTCCGTGTATGAGGACGCGGCACTGTTCCCTTTGCTGCCCATCAATGATAACGACGCCGACGCTAGGCTGACGCAGCACAGAACCAAGGATTACTACGGAAGGTCCACCAAGAGGGAGGATATGAATATTGAGATTACGTCGCCTGTTGTTGGGTTTCAGTTACGTGAGTATTGATTTAAAATCAAGGCATATCCGAACGCAAGCCGGCTTATAGTAAAGACACACAAGCGGTGTGTTTCGAGAGACAATGTCTCACCATCCATCTTGCATTGCATGCCCTGACACCTGCACATTTAACGATCTTGACTTCATTGCATATCTGAATTTTGGGCCAAGTATATCTCGTGGAAATTTGCAAAATAAAAAACAAATTCGGATCAGAACATTTTGAATCAAAAATGTTATAAACAAATGTATTAAACCGCAAACGCCCCGCCCCTGTTACTGGCTGACCTGACCTTAGAACATTTCTGTCCTATCGGCCGTTACTTTGCATTTTTTTCTGCAACATCATATTGCTTAGTAAATATCCGTAGTCGTCGTATTTTCTATAGACAGCTAACTTCCTGTCCATATTACCAGGAGACGTGAACCTTCGCGGCGAGTTGTTGGAACCCATCATAGCGACAGTACGCGCTCGTTCCGTGGGCGGAGTGGATGGCAGGGCCGCTGTGTGGGACCCGGTCACTCGGCGCTGGCAGGATAACACCTCAGGTACCTTATTTTGTGGTGCTAACAAACCGGCGCGGCGTCTGATAGATATCTGTGAACATCTTCATCATTGAAGATCAGATCATTGCATCCTGAATCAAAATCTTTATAGAAACACTTTGACTTACGAAAATTTTGTAATTTTTCATGGTTTTTATTTATTACGATTACGACTCATACAGAAGTAAGAGTTAACTTTGTCGGATTATGCAAAAAAGCTAAAGAAGAATAGGATATAGAATAAAAAAGGGGCTTCAGCCCCTTCGCTTCAGCGAATTTGAAAATGTTGTCATCCCGCCTCGAAAACTTTTTTAATCATTTTATATTGCAATCTTAATGATAAATTGATGAAAGAGGTTATACGAGAACCTTGCGGTTTAAAATAAGATGTAGTGAAAAAAATTGAAATGGGTGAGGGTCGATTAACAAAAGGTATTTACAAGGCAGAAGTGAGTGGCAACGCCAGCAGGGGACGCCCTAGAAAGACAAACACTGATCTTATTGGCGTCGTTCTTCAGAAAGGGCGTGTGCGTAGTACTCGTAACTGGCGTGCGTGTATGACCAGATGTATGAATGTGGACGAGGCAAATAGAGTATGTAAGGATGGTAGCAGGTGCCGTTCTGTGGTTTCTGCCTACCCCCATAGGAAAAGGGCGTGAGTTTATGTATTTGTGTAATAAACAAAACTTTCATATACATCTTTTCTATCGATTACCACTCGTCTACTTTTGTATAATATCTTATTTTAAGCCAGTGAGTTGCCACTCCACCTTCTTACAATCCCTTTCGCCACCCACAAATGAAACTAACACCCAAAATTCTCTTTCACAGATTGCAAAATCTCCCACGTGGTCTCCGAAATGATAATAATCAGCTGCTCCAAATTAGCCTACGTAGGGCTCCTACAGAACGTTGAAACTGGCATCTACGGGGCTCGGACCGACGGCGCGAGATTCAAGGTATCCCACCCTGCCGTGTACGTAGGCAGCCTTATTTTAATAGGGTGTGTCAGTTGTGCCACGCTTACATACATCATGTGCTATCCAGCCATACAGATGGCGAAGAAAACGAAGCACGCCTTAATCAATACATGGATAGCAATAGGCTTGCTATGCTTCATGTATACACTTGGCATTTACCAAACCGAAGACGTGAAATTGTGTCAAATTCTGGGACTTTTAATCCATTATTTGTCACTATCCTGCTTGCTGTGGATGTGTGTGACCGCCAGCAATATGTACAAATGGGTCACCAAAACCCATAACCCTGTGAGGACGCCGGAAGATGATATACCACCGGATGTGCCCGTTCAGAAACCTATCCTAGGTCTGTACCTAGTAGGGTGGGGTATAGCATTGATAGTATGCGGGATATCCGGTGCAGTGAATCTGAAAGACTATGCAGGATATTCTCAGTGTTTTCTCAGTACCGCGCCAGCTTTGAGCGCGTTATTCGTTCCAGGAGGGATTCTGTTAGTGTTTTTGTTAATACTGTTCTTATTAATACGGTGTACTATAAGGAATATGAATGTACAGCTCTCCGAAGGTACGCAAGCAACTGAGAATGTTGATTTAGAGATGTGGGAGCCGCAGAGTACTGAACGGGCAGAGAGAAGGAGTGTTAAATCTACCTTAGATTCTGAAGTCGAAGATATAGAACATACTCCTATAATTCAGTTACGAGCTCAGGTCATCGTCATGTGTTTGTACATGTCTGTTTGGTCTTGCGGGGCTATTGCAGTGTACAGACCCTTACCAGCATATTTACCGTACCAAGAAGATATATGCAGCATCATATACGCTGTTTGTGCTACAGTCCTAGGCACATTCATCTTATTTTTCTACGGTATAGCAAGGAGTGACGTCAGAGCCCAATGGTCCATGATGCACTGTTATCTACAAAAGAGTAAGCAGTGTTGTAGGAACAGAAGCGTTTTTGATGCTAACCAGCAGAATTTACCGACGAATCAGACTAACACGCCTCCTATACTGCCCATACCTAATGACAACAGATCTAGGTCGGGAAGCAGGAGTTCTAACCGAACTAATTCTAAAACAAACAATAGTGGAACGTATAAAGCAGCCGCAGAATTAAACGGGCAGACTTTACAGAAGGATACACTTAAAAATACTAACGGAAAAGCCCCGAATATCAACCTAGTGGTTCTACACAGACAGCAATACAGGTCTAACAATTCCATGATGACCTACCCAGATAACGGCACCATGGGACCAGAGATATTCTACAATCCCAATCAAATGAATGTTGCCAAAAAGTTCTTTAAGAAACAACGACAGAATATGAAGAGGAACTGCCTAGAGTTACCTACAAGAAGAGACTGTGACAATGATTCCCATTTCTCATTACCACTGCCAACTAAAGAAGCTTATAACGGCGTTGCCAACATTATCAACTCAGGCTCTAAAGTCAATAACACTAATTTACATGTTGAAAGATCGAACAACGGTATCAAAGAAACTAGAAATGTTTTAAATCCAAACTTATTAGAAGAGGAATCTAAAGATAACTACAAAAGCTATTCCACAGACAAAAAGTCTTGGAACAAGAATGAGGATCCTAAAACCAGTAGGACTCAAATTATGAACATTTATACAAATGTGCCGGAGACTTTAGTACCCCAACACCAAGTTGTTAAAGCAAATGTTCCTAAAAACTTCAACGGACAACGCAGTAGCGTGTCTGAGGAATGCTTGCAGAGCCACGCGAGCGAACAGCCAGAAATGAGGACAATATCTCAGCAATGTAGTTTAGAATACAGTTCCGCTTCAGAGATAGCTAATATGCCGCACACTTGTTCCGATCAAACTTTAAACACGCACTCAGAACTGACCTCTCTACAAGAAACGCACAGTGCCTTATGCTCGACAAACGAAATCACAGATACTGAAAGTTTCGGCCAGTACATAGACTATCTACAACCTGGCAAGCAAGACAAAGAAAATGTCATAGACAAATCCTTGCAAGACATATCAGAAGAATGTACCATGAACTCTGATGATATTAACAGGTCTAGTACTCCACAGCGATTAGAAGCAGGTTCGGCAGAACTGGACAATCTTCTCCAGAGTCAAGATATGGAGGGATCTAAGGAGAAGTTGGATGATGATAAAGACACATTTTTTATGGCGAAAACGACGTATGATTTTGAAACTTGCAGTACGAATGCAAGTGAGCAAGGCTTTGAGAATGAAAGCGACATCTATTGCCCAAACTACCAGATGTCTGAAGTCAGTATTCGAAGTCATGGTCTATACGCTCCCTCTCCATCATCGATGTGTCCAAACGAGATCAGTTTTAGCAACGAAGACGTGTCTAACCTAGAAAGTCAGTATGTGAACTATGACCCTGGATGGCGAAAGACTATAAAAAGTAATCCTAAATTGGGAAAATACGTCCCGACACCCGCTTTAAGTTGTCCCGAAGTCAATCGGGACAGTAGTCCGGTGTCCTTCGCGAGTGAGATAGACGAACTCTATACTCAGATCACGAGTAGAGAGAGAGAAAGGGAAAGAGATAGAACACCAAGAAAGGAGACAGGGCTAGACGTGACATTGAACAGTGACGTCACGTTAAAACCTGACAGTGACAGTTGTGTTAGTGAAGCAGTGTCAGACGTTGAAATGAAAGGAGAAACTACAGTATAGTTGAAACTACAGTATAGTTGAAACTATAGTATAGTTGAAACGACAGTATAGTTGAAACTATAAACTTTTTTAAATTGAGGCATTTTATTACCTATAGCGCACGTTGTTAGGTGACTTCTAGCCTTCCTGTAGTGTTTTGGGACTTTTAAAAGTAATATGGACTCTTTGTTATTTAAAGGGACTGTTGTTTGTATTATAAAGATATTTTGAGCATCTATTATACCTGTTTTCACTAAAAAATAGGTGATACCTAAAATAATTCTTGAATAAAACCCCACCACAGCTCAGCTAATACAGTTGAAATTCCAACAGAGTAATTTACATTTAGGTGTTTTTTTAGCTGTCACCCATTTATAGTGAACTCAGGCATTAGACATTTAACAGTTTATTATAGTGTGTGCTAGATTAAACCGGTGTGGTTGAAAATTCATACTAATGTATAGAAATGTTGACTACTTACATGCATTTTTTATTGTATAAAACTTTATTACGCAAAGATTAATGTTCATTTTGCGGTCAGTAAAGGATGACGTGGTCTCAAGGCGCCTACATATATTTAAGTCACCGGCGTATATAGACTGGTGGTGTGAAGGCTCCATTAAATATACCCATGGCACTATACGAACTGTGGGTTAGAACTAGTGGCAATGATCCATCATTCCTGCCTACATATATTGAAATGTTGACTGAAATTTGAACATCAATAACATTTGTGACAATCAGTACGTGCCATTTAATTAGGGTTTGCAAATACTGTTCAAAATCAAAGTAGGTTGTTAGATTTTTACTTCTTGAGTATAAGATCGTTTTTTTTTTCTTACGACATAACTACGTATCGTTACAATATAGATTGCCTCTTTGGTTTAGTAGTCGCAAGCGTGTTTGTGGGTTCGATTCCCGGGTCATGCAAAGTGTTATTGAGTTTTTCAAACTGCAGCCATGGAGATCAGGTGATGGCAATAGGCTCGCCCTGTATTATATTGGACTTAAACATAACTGTCGAAATGTGAGTGTACAATTGAGTACACCTGTATCTAAACCTTTGGGTCCTTTGTGTGTCTATTGGCTTTGTTCTGTTCTGTCTCCTGCAGATATGGAGGGAAGTGGAAATTATGTTTTTCGTACTCCTCCGCAATTATTTTCTGATTAATTTCGTTGCGGGATCCAAGACAGTTAAATCGATTCTCTGGGACTTCGTCGGGCTTCATTGTCTCGGCGCTTTTCTTGTGGTCGCCACTGTTGATTCTGGCTTACAGGAGTTACAGTGGTTTGGGAATAGTGTGGCGGGTTTGTCCCAATGACCCTTCGGGGATTATAATAATAGGCGTGATGTTATGTTATTTTATACAAGGAGTCAAAGTCAATGAAAAAAAGCCTATTCAAATATACATTTTAAACAGTATCTGCAATTAAGTATTTTTGTATATTTTCTCTGTTAGCTATTAAGTTGTATATGTTAAACTGTATAGTTATTTATTATTAAGTTTAAAACAGTCTGAGTAGGAGGTAAAGCTTCAGTGTCGTGTGAGAAATGCTTGAGTTTTAATACGTAAAAATATGCAATTAATTATATCTACCATGCTATCTTTAAGTTGGAAGTTGGTTAAATACTGCCATTATAGTAACATATCTTAAAAAATATTGCATTCTATAGGCCTATGCTTTGAGGGAGTAACACTGACCACGCTCATTGATGTGGAATCTGCTTGACTCAGACTCTTCGGAGACTGATTCGGTTCCAAGTAGCGGCAAACGGACGGAAACTGACGTCTTATTTGCTTGTACGTGAAGCTCTAAATAAACGTCTGAAGCCGATTGTACATTGATACGTGTGGCGTGAAGTGGAAGGACGTGGTAACACGACGATGGGCAAAGGATATTCAAAAGTTTAAATAGTTTATTGAAATTAGACTGAAAATCAGCACTTTTTAAACGTCGAAAATAAAAAAATACAGCTGTCACTACTAAAGCGCAAGCAACTGATTATTTTAATAACCGATAACAAATTTCTATGTGGAGTGAGGCTCTGAATATTGTACTGAATACGTGTAATCGTTTCTGCATCGATGTCTCTTTGAGGGCGGATGGGTCACCGATAAGAATACTAGGGCAGTCCCTCAAAACGTCCACTATTTGCCTGTTGACATGTATCACTCCTCCGGCATCGCGCAATTTCCATCTCAATATAAAAATTAGGCCTTTATCTTATATATCAAAACTTCAACTAACAACTTAAAGAAAGCATGGTAAAGAAGAAAAATATAATGTGCCAAATCCCTTTAGATTTCTCCGTAATGTTTTTGTACTTAATTAATTCAAAATTGTATCGTAAAATTGACTGAAAATACCCCCGCCTTATGTCTAGTCCACTTTTCATGTTGTGTGGGGTAAATTGTAACTCTGACTGTTTAAAAAGTCAAAATTGTGGGTGAGGACATCATTTTCTGCTTAGCCTTTTCCAAACCATGTTAGTGTCAGTTTCCAGCTTAACCAGATCCAACTGCATACCAGTATTTTACATGGAGCAACTGCCTATCTGACCTCCACAACCCAGTTAATACTGGGTAATACGATACCCTTTGGTAAGACTGGTTGTCAGACTTTCAGGTCTCTAACTACCTGTTACGAATGTCAAATGTCTATAAATATCATTTTGTGATTGTTTGAGAGGATTGATTTATTATTACCAGTGAATAACAGGTGACGTTACTTTCATATAAGCCTAAAAGCATGACGTGCCCCTATAACCTACTAATCTTCATGATGTTAGGATTTCTAAACAGTCTGCTCGCCTAATGGGCTGTATACTGTTCGATTCCCTCGTCAGGCAAAGTGTTATTCGGTTCTTCCATCAGAAATTCCTCAGTAGCCGTCACGGAGTTTAGATTTGTACTTCGGCAATAGGCTCGGCCTCTAGTACATAAACATATCTGGCGATATTTGCGTATACTATTTTCCGGGGATTACAAGCATGATGTTATGTTAATTCGGATATTTTTTCTCCCCTTGGACACTGAATAACCTATAAACTTATTACGAGTAAGCCAGTGAAAGCTGATAATTATATCAATAGTCGAGTTACAAATTCACCTCATAGCAACAAATCATATAGAATCTATACCCATCTCATTTTTGTACAGTTTAGTGGAGGATAAGATCAATTGTTTAGTGAACAAGTTGTAAGAGAATGATGAAATAATTTCTTTGGTGGTGAAACTTGGGCTTATTATGGACACACAGACATAGGTACCTGACCATTTCTGGAATAAAATGGCGTCATTCTTCAAACATTGAAGTTACCATCATAATCAACTGCTAGCCTTTTATCAGTTTAGCCGAATGTAGCCAAATACCAATGTTTTTTTATGGAGCGATTGCCTCTCTGACGTCAGACAACACGTTACTAAATAATACTAACCAAATTATGCGATGGCAATTTAAATTGTGTCTGCCCAGAACTGAGCTACTAGTTGAGCGCTTTCGGTAGCGTCCATCAGTTCCTGTACTGAGCGGGACACGATATTCAGTGCCCCATTGTTTGTGGAACAGCACCATATTTACACTCCAAGGCACTCATTAATGAATCTCCATCTTAGCAGGTTTTCCTTTTCGACCAACCTGGGTCCGGAGTCACTTCACCCTTAGAATATTATTTCGTCACTTTCTTACTCGTTGTGTAAAGGATTCGTGCCTATTCGATGTTTGGCCTAACTGTGTTTTGGCTTGTCTATAGTTGTAACAAATGAGATTACCTACTATATTCTGTTTAGTTTATAAGTTTGATTCTATGAAAACTTAATAAGTGGTACGGTGGGGCAGCAAATTTTTGTACGATTCTAATATTTTAAATGCAAATGATGTAAGTACACGTGTAAATAATATTTTTTTTTATAAGGGTTGCGCCACATCTATCAGCACGCATTCACATTATTCTTTAAGCATTCAAATGCTGCATTCGATAGCATTAGCGTTCTGATTCTCACTTAAACAAATGACGGTTTTATGCGGCAGGAAAGTATAGCATCATAGAAAAAATCAATTTCGTGCTGATAAATGAGGTTCAACCCTCAATCGGAATAACTTCTTTTATTTTCGCATATGTATAGTGATTATAATACTTTAATTAAGTACAAATAACTTGGTTATTAAGTTAAATAGTGCCAATATCAGATTTGGCAGCTGTGTTTCTTCCTTCTGTATATACAGGCTGTTTCATTTGTTACAACAAATCTATGTAGATATAATCGTAGTAAAATTCTCTAAACGGCTAATGTGATATAAAATCTTCCTTTTCGGTCGCAGTCTGCGCCCTAGAGACTATAGGTCACTCTATATTATATTATATGAGATTTGTGAATATTATATGATAGCGAAAATTTATGAATGGTTAGCTTTTTGTGGAGCATATTGCGTATTAAAGAGGCGTTTGCACTTGTTTTTTGTTTTATTTATTTCAAATGTCTGATAAAGCAATTTTCGGGCAAATCTAACTCACCCAAAATATAGATTTTAGAGGGTTTTTTGTAACCCATCTGCGTTATTTGGTAGCGTTCCTTCTCAAAGGTGATTTTTTTACATAGCAGTGCGTCAAAAGTCGCCCTTTCGCCACGCCATACTTCGCCCTTTCGCCACGCCATACTTCAACAGATAACAACCAGAATAATATAAGTACATTGGAAAATAAGTATTGAACAAAGTCTTGCTAAGTGTAAAAATAATATTTAATAAAACGTAAATTAGAAAATTATATATTTAATTCATATTTTTATCATACATAATTATATTTAAAACAGAAATAATTATTAAAAACATATAAAATTAAAATTGGGCAATAAGACTGTCTTTGGTATTTAAACATGCTTCAAACTAAACTACTACAATGTTTATTAATATTATTTACAAGTCTCTACATTTTAAACATTTATATACATCATCATCATCTGCCTAGCCTTTTCCCAACTATGTTGGGTTCGGCTTCCAGTCTAACCGGATGCTGCTGAATACCAGTATTTTACATGGAGCGACTGCTTATGTGACCTCCACAACCCGGTTAATACTAGGTAATACGATACCCTTTGGTAAGACTGGGTGTCAGACTTTCAGGTCACTGACTACCTGTAACGACTGCCAAAGATCTATATATGGCACCCGGGACCAACAGCTTAAACATTTATACAAAAAGTCATTTAAATTCGCGGAAAATAAACATTTATTTACTATTCAAAATTCTGAATAAAAAAAAGTTGCATTCCACTTCAGAATAATAATTATTGAAGTCATGGTTTTCAAAACAACAGTGAAATTACTTTTTAGAAAACATGCTTAACTTATCAATATTAAGTTTTGGGTTTTTTTTAACAGGTGACTTATTTACAGAGCGTGGTATCACGAAAACAACAAGATGTTTCCATATAAATAAATAATAAAACTATCTAATCACTATGGATTAATATGAAATGGACTTTGCTTTCATAATAAAACATCGTACGATCGTTTATCGTGGTCGCCAGACATCGCTCACTTTCTTAAATCTATGGCACTGCATGCTAAATTATTATTTATTCTTATAATATTTGAGCAGAAGTTTTAAAATTATAATTAAAATAGTACCTATACGCACAATCACTGGGCTAAATTAAAAGGAAATTTCAACAGAAATCAAATTATACAGAATCAACGCTTCACATTGTAAGGAAAACTATTTCTATCAAACACAGTATAAAAATATTTCTTAGCAAATTTTTTCCATCTTATTTATAATTCCTCTCCGAAACATCACACAACACTTAAATAATTTTCATAATGTCCTTACAAAATATGTTTAAATTTGTACACTTGCAAAACATGTTCACAAACATTCACAACTATATCAACATTGTTCATATGTTTAAAAACATACAACACCAAAATTTCATGCTTGCGTTGGTGGTAGTACTAATCTAGCGGTGAGTTCACGCCCTCTGTCGGCAACAGCGCCGAACACACGGCCCATCAATCCTCTTGGTATCTCTTCTACTAGCTTCTCTTTAGCTGAAAAATAAATTTACATTGTTTAAGATTGAAATATTCTAGACCTTCTATTGCGGTCCAGAATCTTACATGACATTGCCTTAGAAAAATGCAATTACAATGGCCTAAACGGTAAATCGTATGTCACACGTTTAGTTGTGGCATTTGGGGGGCTGAACAAATCATATTATAAGAGATGACCCACTTTGGCCAAGCTAGATAAGGCAAGGCTGGAATGGCAATCCTCCACATCCAAATCCAAAGTGTGCGGCATCTGTGTTCCCTCTCACCTTAAGCTGGTTTGCCTTCAAAGTATAATGCAAATGATGAAACGAGCAGTCCCCGAAGATGCTTGTTTACGCATCTTCTGCGCCCGCTCGTTTCATCATAGACTTCATCAATCGCTTTCCTTTAGGCGTAATCTAGGCCAAGAGCAGGCCTCATTCCGAATAATAATAATAAAACAGGTTAATTATACTTATATAATCTTACCTATTAGAAAATCTAGCAGCACACCGGTAAGTTCCTTACTGCTAGGCTCAGGCTTAACGACTACTCTTAGCGTGGAGGCTGTGCAGAACTGTGCGCTGGCCACTAGCTGCCCTGCAGAGTCCTTGTGGCTCACTAGTAGTCCTGGGGCTGACGTGCGAAGACCTGGCTTCACCTGCCACCAGGCGGCTCCTGCAATAAGGTAGGAGAATTTGTTTAGTGATAGTTAAAGGCGAATTTCTTACTGCCGAATGTCTTCAAAATAAATAGAACGATCGTAGCATTTGTCAGTTTTATGGCGAAAATTTTGTTTCAGTACAAATGGAACAAATTTGGGAACGATGACATGGTGTAATCTTTACTGACAGGCGAATTTTGTCTAATTTTCTCGTTCATGTTGCGCTGCAGAATCCGGTTACCTACTCCCCCTTTCGTGTGCTCCAATAGCCGTCTTGGAGTTGTCTGTCCAATTTGCTGGGGATCTTTCCTATAGTTTCTATTTCATTTGCCGGAAAATCTTATCAGTAACTTGTTATGTTTTGCCCTGTTGGTATAGAGGTCACAGGCACTACTGCTCATCACGAGAGCCCTGGTTGGTTCACAGATTAGGCTAAGTGTTATTTGGACTATGTAACACATCTGCCGAATTCTTCAGCGATTCCAAGCGTGTTGTTCACTAGTGATAAAGCCTTACCTCTAACATAGTTAAGCGCGCCAGTCCAGTCGCAAGCCCTAGAGCTTGCCCAGCTACCTTCACGGTCGTTGAGTTCTCCCTCAGCCAGCCAGCGCTCCGGAAAGTGCGGCCACTGAAGCAAGTACAATGTGTTAATATTCAAGGGTATCTGAAAAAATAACTCGATTGTAACATCTGAAAGGATGGATGGAGAGGGACCGGAAGGCCAAAGAAAAGATGTATGGATTGTGTGAGGAATGATATGAAGGAGAACGGAGTAAATGATGATGCCGTGACGTGTGACAGAAGAGACAGAAGATAGCGCCGACCCCAAATAGAATGGGACTCATCAGGAAGATGAGGAAGATGTAACATCTGAAAATGAGTACACGTTAACACGTTACGACCGGCCACATTACAAATACATTCCCACTGCTGGGACACAGGCCTCTTCTCTGTGAGAAAGATTGGGCTTTAATACAAAATGCGGATTCGTACATCAGATCGTTCAGGACATGCCGGTTTCCTAACGATGTTTTCTTTCAACGTTTGGAAGACCCGGTTTGATCTTAGAGGCGGTAGTTTTATGATTATACCAAAATCATTGTGGTCGCTTTTATAATGTACTCTCTAGGCCACATTAACGACCTCTGGGTAAAGTTAAGGCCGAGACAGGTTGATCCATATACTTAAACATCAATGCTTAGGAGGCTGATAATGTGGTACAAACCTGTATAAACTGCAGAGCTCGATGGCAGAAAGGAGCCGGCGGGTACTGCCAGTAGAGATTCGGATGCGGAGCACTGATCACTGCGAACTTGCTGATCAAAGGGCCGCGAGAGTGGACCAGGTACCTGAAATGAGAAATAAAATTAGAAATATCATTTTTTTGAGTATTTTCTTACGACTGCCTCGTTATTCGAGTGGACGTAAACGCTACTGCTGACCATGCAATGCAGTCCAGATTTTCAGATCGGGTAAAGTGTTAAAGGATTTTTCCATCACACTGGAATTTCTCAGAACAGAGTCTGTATTCGTGGCCGCTTGAAGGCAAAAGGCTCGCTCCCTATAACATGTGACTAATACATAACGGGTGAAATATGGGTGTACAAATGGAAGAGTACGGGCGTGATGTTACGTAAATGTGAATTCTTAAGCATCACATTCATCTACGTGCATTATGTTGATTGCGTGGCGCTTCGATTAATTGCCCAGCTTAGGTACCTACACAGAGTTTAATATCTAGGATCACAACCAACCTTATATCAGTCTTTATCGTGACACAAGAGGGGAAAGTCGCAGATAGATATGTAATGACGCCTGTCCATCGACTATCTATCAATTAAACATGACCTCTTAATCTGACGTGCGGCGTTTAACACGTCACCAAATGACAAAACAAATTGTATACCGTTCCAGATTGTACGAAGCGATGCGATTGTAAAATTATGAGTTATGTGGTGTGATCGTATTACCCAGTATTAACTGGGTTGTGGAGGTCAGATAGGCAGTCGCTCCATGTAAAATACTGGTATTCAGCTGCGTTCAGTTATACTGGAAGCCGACCCCAGCATATTTGGGAAAAGGCTAGGCAGATGATGATGTGGTGTGGTTCCTTTGCTTTGGTTACATTTAGACTTCTCATCATCTGCGTAACCTTTTTCCATCTTCACATATTAGGATAATAATAACCAGCTGAGACCGCCAGATTTTGTCTCGCAACTGAGACATAACATGTCATTTTTGAAGCCACAAGAAGCAGCTCAACATTCTCCAGCTTCTGTATTTGTGCACAAGGACCTCAAGACTTGCAAACACGTCTTTATTAGAAAAGGTGCACCTCGAGGATCTTTAGAACCACCATATTCAGGTCCGTATCCTGTGTTAGAGAGGACAGATAAGACCGTCACTGTAGAACTACAAAGAGGACCAGTTACAGTCACAATAGATCGTGTCAAACCTGCCTTTATTTTGTCCGACTCATCTGAAGATGCATCAAAGTCGGTAATAGAAAACCCAGATGGTCACCGTCCGGTACAAACCACAAGGTCCGGACGCGTAGTTAGATTTCCTAATTATCTTTCTGCAGGTTTTCCAAACTCCAAGGGGGGTGGTGTGGCGGCACATCACTAACTGCTACGCCCATCCTTATTTGCCGGTGTGAAGTGTCAAAAAGTGACTCAAGTCTGACGCATGGATTTTTCTCTGCGGTCCTCGGTTTTTGTCTGAGCTATTAAATGTGTTTCTAGAGAAAGAGTCGTTTACTTTAATACACACGATTCTCGTGGACATCATTCCCACAGTCTAACAGGAATTAACTGGATGCAGCTGAATACCAATATTTTACATGCAGCGACAGCCTATCTGCCGCTCACACTCCAGTAAGTACTCTAGATACCCTTTGGCAAGACACGTTGTTAGACTTTCGGGATGTTGGCTACCAGTAACGTCGTCGTCAGCCGGTACCAACGGCTTAACATGCTTTCGGAGAAAACTGGAGGAACACGGTGGTCACCCATCCACGGATCAACAAAAAATTACTAAAACATACAGGTTTCCGTCGAATCCGTCGGATTTGAGAACTGTTATTTTTGTTCATTCGTTGGTCCATTAGTCGAAACTACTACTGAGTATAAGGTTCGGGTTCGATTACCATGTCCTGTAAAGTGTTATTGGATTTTTCCATCACATAGGAATTTGTCATTAGCAGCCTAGAGCCTGGATTGATGACATGGTTGATAGCGGTTGATGCCTCGCTCAATAAGTGGGACTTGAAACATTTGGAGGCGCACCTCTGCGTAAACTTTGGCGTAAACCTTCTGGGATTACAGGCGTGATGTAATAGTATGTCATTTTATGTTACGAGTACACCTTCTGTAACCTCTTGTTTAATATCATCATCCCTCGCTCGAGAAATGATAATGTTCTTCTCAGAAATTCCCGTTGCTTTGAAAAACATACTAACTTATGTGTGTCCAAAGAGCAGTTTGTGACATCATCATTTGGTGATGGTTGTAAAAAACAAAACGATTAACAATCGTACGATAATTTCCGGAGTACAGTCACGAGAACTAATAGGTATTATGTTTTCTCGCAGCTACATTTAGAAATTTTTCTTTTTTTTTAAACAAGCTTTTGCCCGCGGCTTCGCCCGCGTGTATTTCGGATATACCAAAAGTGTCGATTTTACATACAATTTTTCTCCTTTTTTTTGGGTGGTGGAAATCATCAAACATCAAATAACCCCTCCCGCTCTTGGGCAGAGCGAAAGGGAGTGTTAGACTTCTACTGACTAAAAACCACCCATGTTCCTGCTTAGCCCTTATGTCGAGGCCGCGGTAGGTATTTCTTGCGAACAACCCGCAGTTGGTTGAATTTTGAAAAATCCTTTCTTAGTGGATGTTTACGTCATAAGAGGACAACGTGTGCGAAAATTTATTTTTTTAGCCCCCAAGGGTTTGGCCAGTGCGTTAGTCTTCAGGTCCTCAGTCAGTCAGCTTTGCCTTTTATATCATCATCAGGCTATTCTCCTCTTTATGAGAGGGATGGGCTATAATCTACCTCGCGGGCCCAGTGCGGATTGGTAGATGTCACATACCTTCGAATTTTGGTTCAAGATATGCCGGTTTCCTCACGATGTTTTCCTTCACCGTTTTGAGCCTAATAACTAGCCACTTAAATAGATTGATGGGGTCATAAGAACTTGGGAATACCGCTGCACCGTCCAAGTGAATTTATTCCGTTGATTAATTTAGTATTTCCGAACTTATTTATATTGTTTTGAAATGGGTTTGATTTGATTAAGATGCAATCGTTGTTCCGCGTGAAAATCGCTTTAGAATTTTGATAAGTGTAGACATGTGAATACTCTTGACTGTACTTTCGTAGACGCATGGCAGACGATTTGTACTCGTTGAACTACGGTATCTGATAATGTTGACTCGTATGATATTTTTTGTCAATTTATTTCGCTAAAAATAAGTGGGTACAGAGTACAGAGTTTATGTAACGCGTGAGGCTGGGATTAGGCGCAATCTACTGGGGCAATAATACAATATTTTGCGTTTGTATTTTGGACTCTGTACCGAGTTACCTTCGTGCCTCGGAAAGCACATTAAGCCGTTGATCCCTGCTGTCATTTGTAGAATATTGACAGTCATAACTCAAGTATTTAGTCGCCCAACAAGTCTGACACCCAGCAGGGCTATTGCGTATCTTTTTGAATGTCAGTGATGGCTATCATAGTGTCCATCAATTAACTGTCAAATGGTTTCATTTTGTACTAAACCATAACCAATTTGACAATTAATCGATGGACACTGTGATAGCCACTGACATTTAAAAAGATACACAATAGCCCTGCTGTTCTAACAATGGGTATCATTATCATATCATATACTTAGTGCTTTTAGACCGCTAGACCTACGAGTAAACAGAAATAACAGTTCTCAAATCCAACGGATTCGACGAAAACCTGTATACTCGTATTTAAGTAATTTTATGTTGATCCGTGGATGGGTGACCACCGTGTTCCTCCAGTTTTCTCCGTGTTTCAGAATTAAGCTGTTGGTACAGGCTGACAATCGTAGATCTTTGACGTTACTAACCAATGTCCCGAAACTCTGACAACGTGTCTTACCAAGGGGTATCGTATTACGCAGTACCTACAACTGGGCTGTGGGTGTCAGATAGGGAGTCGGTTTGTGTAAAATATTGGTATTCAGCTGCATCCAGTAAGACTGGAAGCCGACCACAACATACTTGGGAAAAAGTAAGACAGATGTGATGATTTTGAACTTTGTATGTAGTTCGTCAGTGGTAACACTTGGACTTTGAGCTGGCCTTGCGTAGTGCGAATTACCAATATACTTAGCAAGTCTGTTTTTTACTGGTTTTGGTATCACTGACGTGGATTGTGTACCGTATATACGTAAGTACCTACATACTACGTAAGTATTTGCGTCACTTATTTGAATCGGAAGATCAATGTTTACAGTTGACAAGAGAAATTATCGGTAAAATCGACGATGATCCATCAACCAAGCAGAATCGGCTTATCATGTGGTGGATATGTTTTTACTGTCTTCAACATCATCTGCCTTACCTTATCCCAACTCTGTTGGGGTCGTTCGCTTCTAATTTTATTTTTTAAATTATATATCTTATTTTTCTGTACAAAATCGTGAACGGAATCGCAAAATTCAGCGATCTAGTCGAGCGTATTCCGGATTCAATCCCATCAATAGACTGTTTTACATTCTTTTCCGCAGATCAAACCTTGGTCTCAACGCTCCCTTGCTACGAATATAATAGTCCTCCTTACCGATTTCGGTAACGGCAACCCTTACAAACAATTTCCATGCGTGTGCCCTTAGATGACTGGCTAGACCGATTTTATTTGCTTTTTAATTCCCGGTTACAGCTAAAGCAGTAGAGTTGACCGGCAGAGTTGTAGGTGTAGCTGTAGGAGGGCGAGGTCTCTCTTTACGTAACTGGCGCTTTTCGTTCCGTGTTTCGACTCGCTGTTTTTCGAAAGATTTTATATTTTTGTATAAAGGGTGTAAAAGTACCCTTAACGCAAACGAAGGGCACTTGTTCTCCCTACCACTGCGATATTTTTTTTGTTCTAGACCATACCTGGGAACCCCCTAGGTACGGAGATATGGGGGGGTCAAAGTTCCGAATTTTGCACAGCTATTTTTGTAAATACTAGTTTTTCAGGTTGTAACTTTACTTAAATTACCTCCATGGCCCTTTTACTATTCAAAGCATCCACTACCACAATGTTTTAAGAGTGAGTTTTACCGTAAAATGAAATTTTTGACCCCAAAAAATAAAGTCGTTTCCCAGCAAAAATGTTTGCGTAGGGGTACTTAGTTTGATGTACAGAATGCTTGGTATATAAATCCGTTCAATAGTTTTTGCGTTAAGAAGTAACAAACATACACACTCACACACTCACAAACGTTCGCCTTTATAATATTAGTGTGATAAATAAATAGATATGTTTTTACTGTCCTCAGCATCATCTGCTTAGCCTTATCCCAACTATGTTGGGGTCGGCTTCCAGTCTTGCTGGATTCAGCTGAATACCAGTATTTTGCATGGAGTGACTGCCTATTTGACCTCACAGTTCAGTTAGTACTGAGTGATGATGTTAGAAATTACACTAAGTCAGGTACGCGCCTGCCGGGGCTTTAAATTTTTTGGTTCGTCTACGACACACGATCTGCATACACAATAACCATCTAATTGGCTGCTGCTGCACTAGATCTGCTCCTAACTGAATTCATTGTGATATGAACAAGATATTTGGGTTGATGTTGTTCTCGTGACAAAGTTACTTGGGTTTTTCGGTTTTTCTAAGATTTTTATGTGATGGCAATAGGCTTGGCCTATGACTTGTCTATAACTGGTGAAATGTACTGTACTTATAGGTGTTAGAGATAGATAGAGGCCTATCTCTTTAGGGGTTGATGTTTATGTTAATATAACATCATGCGTGTTTTGTTTAAAGTGTGCTTTACCTTTCTGACACTTCAATTATATTTAATTATTTAAATAATGCATGTAGGTACCTACCTAAGTTAGTTTGAATGTGGCGTGATTCTGAGTAACTATAACATTTTGTTAAGTTTATCATTGTTATGTTATTATGCTTTAAAAATTGATTGTGACCTGAAATTAATAGGTTTGTAACCTCGATCGGATGTTTCGATTGCTCATATCTTATTACAAATACCTACCTTCAAGAAGTTTTTGCAAAAAACTCTAGTGTAACTAGAGAACTTTTGTAAGCAATTTTTTTTTCATCAGCATTTCTACATAATGACCTTTATGCCTTTCCATAGCGTCGTGCATTTAACTACAAGAAAATAAAGCTATCTGGCCAGGTTCCATTGAAGGACTATAGTTCACATTTCTGGAGCCTGACACAATTAGTTTCACTAGCTTCTGTCCGTGATTTCGTCTTTGCCATGCTATTTACCGCTATAAAAATGTCGTACTTGTACCTACGTGTTGATCCTAGGTAATAAAAAGCTATCCGTATGCCTAATTTCTGCAAAATTCGTTCAGTTGCAGAAAGAGTAACACATCCACCACATGAGTAGTACACATCCTCCCATTTTTACAAAGTTTTGCGTTTATAATACATAGTAGTAAGATTCTATTAGATATGCGACTCATGAATGTTTAGAATAAATCACTTAAACTAGAGAGATAAAAGGTCCTCACCATGCAAGCATTCCTCCAATACCAAATCCAATCACGACCGCCTGCCTGTTCTCCGACACTCCTAACGCCTTCAACAATGCTGACAGCTCCTCAACGGCCCTCGGAGGAGATAGATCACTTCTGGACCCTCCTTCACTGCCACCAGTTCCTCTTAAATCCAGGGTTACTACATGATGGTCAGTTTCTGCCAAACGTCTCACCACACTTGCCCAGTTCGGTCCCCATTGGTTGCCTGAATCTGGAGCATCTTTGAGGATCAAGACTTTCTGGCCTGATCTTGGGCCTGTTTCCACGTAGTGGTATTTGACTCCCTGTAAACGTGATAAAAGATTGATTAGATCATTCTGTCGAAGAAAGTTATGAGCAATAACTTTGATATCAGGCGTAACAATCAAAGTCTTGGTTTGTCCAACGATGACTCATAAAGTCATAACTCATAAGAAATGAATTAATTCTAAGTAATAATCAGAATCATCATCTGTCATATCATCTAGGTGCCGCATCGGCAATGTTTCTACCATGTTGGGGTAGGATTTCCATCTGCCGGGGATCGTGGAAGGTGCACAGTTCCAATGATTCCCAGTGCAAGTGTGGGAAGGGAACACCGGGGTGGTTAGAGTAAGTTAAATAGACAGTACGAGGCTGACAGACCCCTTCGCTCGCCCCAGTGTGTAGGACATCCCTGAGGATTTTCAACCACGGAACAAAAAAAAAAGGATTTCCGTCTAACGAAATTCAGTTCCATTCCTACCCATATTTTGCCACAAACGGCATAGCCACCTGGGAGGTCCCTCGTCTAGTCCCATAATAACAAAGAATCGTGTTCTTTGCATTGGAAGGACAATGGTGGGAGGCCTCTGCTAAGCTGTGGAACGCACAGTTTAAAACGAAGATAGATAGTTAAAAAGGGGATGACAGTTTGTGTGAAAAGTTGTCAGTTTTGAGGAGAAGAATAATTCCCGACAGACGGTGAGGTAAAATGGATGTACCCAGAGAAAGGCTTGTTTTGTCAGCTGATCTTTCAGTGCAATAAGTATGTGGTGCCAAGCATGAACGAGGGTTGTTTTATTATTACTTAAAAAGTGTTTGTGTTTTATAAATGATAAATTAAACGTTAACGTTAATTGATTGATTACTTTTTATCTGTGAATATTTTGGTATTGGTCATTCGACAGGTTCATGACAATAAGTACTTATTTATAAAAATAATCAATTTAATGTAATTGAAATAATAGTTTTAGATACTCAATCAATTCGATAATTATTATCATCAACGTCTTAGACGCTGAAGGTTACAAAAATAGAATACTAATGTAAATATGTAGAAAAAAATATTAAGGATCCAGCAAAATAGCTCCATTTCTGACCCGGCTGGTTGAAAAATCCTGTTTTTGCGTAACAGCAAAAACAGGATTTGTAATAAAAAAAAACTCACCATAACTTTAATATAACAATGAGTTCCAATAGACGAGTCTATGGTCAGCTCAACCGGCGAAGTACTCTCCGTCTTCCTCCTGTATCCTTTCCATAGCCTCTTCACAGAAATCTCAATAATTTGCCAAATGCCCACAAACACACACGTCAGAATCAACTCCACAGCTTGCCACCCAGATATCACTTGTAAAACTTTCAAGTTCCGTGCACCCATGTTGCGAACAAATTGATAACTGTGAGTAAACGTGAAACTGTGTGTAGATGTCGTGCTGGTGATAGGCTCAAAGGTCTCCAATGGACACGGACGACGCCCTCTTATCAGTTTTATCAAAGTTTTGTTCGAAGCAAACGGATATCACGCGAGTTGGATAAGCGGGGACACCATGTAGACAAGAGGCAGAAGGTTTAATTGGTTTTATGGCTGTTTACAGGCTTAATCTGGGTATTTTATTATACAGAGTTGATATGAGAGAGGGGCATTAAATTACACTACGTATACTATACGTGTTCAGTATTAATTCGATACGGTACAAAAATAGAAAGCACCAAAAATGAGGATTTTTTTTTCTAACTAAATAGCTTACAAATCAGAGTAAAACGCAAACACCCTTTATAAATAAATTGATCAGTTCAATTTATTTATAAAGGGTGTTTGCGTTTTACTCTGATTTACCTTAGATACCTAGGTAACAAATTGGCAACGTCGCACGCGCGCGTCGCGTCTTAGCGGTCATGAGCGCGCGGCGGTGCCGGTAGTTACCGTTCGCAAGGATTTAAGACGCAACACAGTGACCTATTTCTATTTTTTTTACGCGCGGGATGTTTTGCTATGATTGTCACTGTCGTAGTGAAAGTGCACGTGTGTGTATTTATTTTGTTTCCTTGTTTGCATTGCCATCTTTTAGCGAAAATATTTGGTTGTACTTGTGAGTTGCGTCAGAGCGGCAACAACGCATCTCAGATTTATCGTTTTAAGGTGCAACCTATGCGTATAGACATAATCAGCTGTTCGGAAAGATACATGGTGTTCAAACGGGGCAAAAACTTAAAAAATCATTTGCAACTAAACTACTGCTCCTAATTAATTGATTTTGGTACATAGCTTGAAAATGGTACCTTGTTTATGTTGTTGAAAGGAAAGCCTCTCTGTGGTATCAACTTTGTATAAACCCACACTATCACTTCTTGCTATTTATCGGGAGTTTCAATACAAATACAAAAAAAAAGAGACGAGAATGCTTCGACAACGCACGTTGTTTGCCAGGACTGATGCTACGCACCAATGTGACGTGGGACTTTCAAGCCAGGTTTTAGTTTTTTCATAGGGAGATTTTTTACAGCTATCCTATTGGATTAACGTTATGACTAGGATTATTTAAAATTCCATTCTAGTGGCTAGGATGGGTTTCCACTGTCGAGAGCTTGGAATCCACTTATTCAGATGTGTAAAATCCGAAAAAGTGTCGGAAAAAATTCACGTGTAGTATAGACACGGTCATTGCTCGCAGAACGGATGGCCCATAGTGCTGGAAAGTTCTGGAGTGGCGACCGCGAACCGGAAGACGTTGCGTTGGAAGGCCTTCCACTAGGTGGACCGATGACCTGCTGAAGGTTGCGGGGATCCGCTGGATGCGAGACGCACGGGGCTGGTCAATGTGGCGACACTTAGGGGAGGCCTATGTCCAGCTGTGGACGTCTTTCGGCTGAAATGATGATGATGATAGACACGGTGAGTTTCGTCGGTGAGAATCGATTAGTGAGTGACAGTGATAGTTGTACGGAACGCTAAAAGCGAACAAGAAGGAGGAAATACCGTTTTGTAGGTTTTATAAATCTTTCTCATGGTATGTTTTGAGAAGTGAACCTTCTGATCCAACTAAACTTTTGTGGGCAATCTGTCAAAGTGCGTTCACTATCTCATTAGCGATGGTCGATTGTTGCATTGAATTGTTGTCTTGTTTACACTTATTGGAAGTGAGTTACGCTGTCTCCTTTCAACGCTAATTGTTTGTTGTTTACTTGATACAAGAACGGATAATTTATTGTCTACCCTCATAAATTAAAAATAAGTGTTTCGTTCTGAAATGTTATGTCTGCATTCTTTGTTTAATAAGTCAATTAGTGTTACCTACATAAATAAAAAACGACCTATAGGTCAGAAAGGTTTAGGTGTTAAGGCACTGGGTCAGAAGAACCGACAATTTAGTATTTTCTTGAATTCGTCATTTTGTTTTTGCGGAATAGGGTAGTTGACTGACTAAAAAAAATATATTTCTGTTTAGTCCGTCAGTTGGATTATCGAAAAATATTGGATACGTATTTTTTGTTTTATCAAATTAATAAAAATTGGCGAAAATAAAACGTCAAAGATCATGAGGTTTTCAAAGCACTGTATCGTCTTTATTTTTTGTTTATGTGAAAAAAAAGAAAAATATGTGTCCATAATTTTTTTGGAAATCTATTATTAATTTATGCAAACACAAAAAAAAAATTATAGTATCTATCTGACGGACTAACTACCGCAGTTAGCCGTCACTTAGTAAAGATTTGACAGACTTTTGGATGAGAAAACTGTTAAATCCTTTATTATGTGATGGCCTAAGTAATCATTAAAGCTCTGAGTGCGGCCGTAATTAGATTTTTTTAGTCAAGAACCTTTTTTTTACTAATAATATAAGATTTGCAAGACATTTGTCATGGATAATACCGTAAAGTATGATATAACCGATAGTGTTGTGTTGATAACAAAACTAATTTTATATTTATTTAACTTACGAATAGATGTAACTAATTATAGGGTGTTTTCAATGAATTAACTAATAATTTTTCAATAAAAAATAAAAATAGGTAAATAATACTTATCAACCAAACTTACGCACCAGACATATCAAAGTAGTCCATGAAACGATTACAAAAAGGATCAGTGTTTATAGAAACAAACCTTTTTGTTTTTCTGACGGGACAAGGCGACTCGTAGGCTGTAAGCATGTAACATGGGCGTAAGGGTTTATTTAAAAACAAATTAAGTGAGGTCTCAGACGGTGGGCACTCAGCGCGGGTTGAGAGGATAATGGCAGTAACATATTTAGATTACAATGCGTAAAATTATCGGGGTTTGGGAAGGGTTTTCGGGAGAACAGTCCAGATTTTTTTTGTGTTTAATTGAAGTTTACAGCTCAGCAGAACATCACGACATCAGTTCATCACATAAGTCACCCCCTATTGAGTACGCGGCGTTTATACAAAGTTATCAATTGATTAGTTTAGTTCATGGTTTTTGTTAAAGCCGAATAAACTGTATGTAGACTAATACAAAAAAAAAAATTGACAATATTTTACATCATAAAAGCGTAGGTACAATACAAATCACCTAAAACGATTATCTTTAACGTCATTACATTTAGCACCTACCACCTATTAAATTCGCACACAACTGCGCACGTACAAGAATCCTACAGAGAATACCTGATGAGGTCACGTCGGGCAACGTATAATAGATATATTCACGCTTAATGGGTAGCGAGAGGACATGCAGAAATGGCCAGTCACCGTTGCTAACGACGGCTAAAGGCCAGCCATAGTTATTGTGACGTTTACTCAGCCCAGGCTACCTTTCAAAGGATAAAATTGATTTTCAATTTGATATTTGAAACGCCTGCAGTAATGTTAGGAGCAATGAGTTGCAGATGTGTGTTATTATCGTTGCGTTTGTTATTTTACAATGCGGTTGTAGTGCAGTGAAGAGGTAGTATAATAATGTGGAGTGATTCGCGAAGTGCTTTGTAATATTCAGTTAATTCTATAGTATGCTGTGGGAACTTGTGAGAAGTGTGTGTTGTTGTAGAACTAGGTAGCTATAGTAACTGGTCAAGTACCTAAGATTATTTTATTTATTTCATATCTCGATCGATATAATCAAACAAGAACAACACAAAAAAATTAAGTAGTGTTACAGACAAAAATTGACTACTTCAAGAAGGTTCGAAATGAAAATACTGATAATGGAGGCAGATCTGGTTAGACTGGGAATGGAAAGTGAATCCAACATATTTGGAGGGTCTGAGGAAGGTCAAGATACGTCACCCCTATCCCCAGACCCGGGAATCGACTTGCGACCATGAGCCCAACGAGGTATTCGTGTAAGAAAACATACTTTATTCAAGATCCAATCCGTCAGACTTATATATAAGAAAAATGCAATCTAAGCCCAAATCAAGAATGACCCCCTATTTACGTTAGAATAGGAACGTGATCCAACAATATGAGTTGAAACGATCGCAGATAACTTTCCTACTCTCAATATTCAGTACTTAGGGTATAAGTAGATATGAGTGTATATTGAGTGGGTATAATAAGGGTGATTGCAACATGTAGGTGCAAGTCATGCTGCATTCTTGACGTGTTTTAGATTAATGCGAGTAAGTAGGTTGTGTTAGGTGATGATGGTGACTCTTCTTTTATTTCTTACTATAGGTGTTGATAGCGGCTTCGTCCGCTACAACTCGAAAGTTATCCCACGGGAAGATAAAATCGGGAAAAAAAAAATCCTATTATCCTATGTCTTAATCCATGTTATAAACTATCTGTCTACCAAATTTTATCAAAATCCGTTCAGCAGTGTTTGTGTGAAAGAGTAATAAACATACATCCATTCATACATACAAACTTTCACGTTTATATTATTAGTAGGACTATCTGATGTCCTCGGCTTTGCCCGCGGAGATGTCGGTCAAATTATAATACTTAAACCTCGACAACCACTCTATCCATTGGTGAAAACAGCACGAAAATCAATGCAGTAATTAATGAGAATTTCGCGAACAGACAGACAGACAGATGCGGCGGAGGACACTGTTTTATAAAATTTGTAGTAAAGCTACATTAGGCAGTAGTTGTAGCAGTACCTATAAGGTTGTCAAGTAAGTCGGTGTGTCTTTGACATAACTTATTATCAACTGCAGAGTGCAGTTTTTAAATGAGGGTCGACGAATCTCAAGTGACGAAAAAGTGGTGAATATAAATGTTGATGGGTGCAGAGGGAGACAAAAACCAAGGCAATGATGGATTCCGCGGCGGCGACATCTCGCGTCCGGCCCTGGTGCAAGCCATGGTCCGGGGCGAGGAGAAATGGGACGCTGTCGCCTCGCAAAGGCAATGATGGATGGATTGTGTGAGGAATAATATGAAAGAAAAAGAAGTAAAAAAAGCATGACGGTTGATAGAGGAAAATGGAAGAAGAGAATCCCAAGTAACATGGTACAGCGGCAGGAAGATGACGATGGTAGTGCAGTTTTCGAATCTAGTCAGACATTTCCACATATAGGTGTATTAGTTGTTAACCACCACAGTACCCAAGAGCACAGCATAATTCACGTATACAGCAACCATAATACACGATCTATGGCTGCTGGCAGATTCAATGTACCCAGAGTCACCAATTACTTTGGTGACAGAACACTAAACAAAAGAATACCATACCTATTGAACAGTATGCTGGCAGACATAAGGAGTGAAACAAACACTCAAAAACTTTTTAGAAGTCCACAACTTTATTACATCACCCTGTACCTTCACGGCTACCCTACTAAGAGGAGGTGACAGGATGCGTAGTCACGTCTCCCGACCCTCGCCCTGACACCTTTGTGTAACACCCTGTATATAAGGGGAGATTGTACCTATCTTTACAACAGACAATGTTATCTTGCGAAAAATATGTCTTTTGAATATCTTTTGTGATTTTTTTGTGAAGGAAAGATTTGTAAGTGTGGTTTTTTTTTGAAGAATGAATCACGTAGTCAAGAAGCACTTCCAGAAATTGTACCTACTTAGTCTGAAAAGGACGGCAAAATTAAAGAATGATCAGATCAGATGATGAATAGATCAGTCATTCGTGATATATAAACTGTAAAAGAAAATTCAAATCAATCAAGCCATTAAAAGGCAGTTTTAAAGGTCGAACTTCAAGGAATTGGAACTGATTCCAGTTGCGCATTCACAAACGTAGTTTATTAGAGAGAAGAATGGAAAAGAAACTCCATAGTAGCAGCCAGTAGTGATGGCCTACTTGTGTGTGCGTCGGACTGCCAAAGTGCCAAGTCATGTCTCAAGTTTGAACCCCCCGTCGAACCTCTGATCTGGGGGCCTACCACCAGCTCATAAGCAGTATTATTTTAATATTACTTCAGTGGGAGAAAGAGATGGAGCTATACGTACTGTAGAGCTTCATCTCTTTCTCCCATGGAAGTAATATTAAAATAATACTGATTATGAGCTGGTGGTAGGCCCCCTGTGCCTCTGATTATTGTAAAATTATCACTTGGTTCAGTGAACGAAAACACTGTGAGTAAACCAGGGTGCTTGTGAGTATTTTTCGACGAGATGGTAAACTCAAGGCAGAGGTCCATGGGCGACAAACAAACTTTGACACCAGATAAAGAATACCGATAAAAAAAGACGACTAAATAGTTGCACTTTCTGTAGAAACCAGAGTGAGAGAGAGTTATAGATTGGTCTTTTTTGACGAATGACTCATTGTGTCGTTACGAAAGCAGCCTAAGTTCCAAACATTTTTCTAGCACATATACATTATTGGCGTTTTTCTGACACCCTAAAATGTCTAAATTAAAAGATGGAGGCTGGTTGAACGCAGCGGTAACGCAGCGGGCGATCAACATGGCGACAACGGCATAATGGCACATTGTACAGTATCTATTAATTGTGAATACATAATTCTTGTGACTACACTTTGTGATACCGACGGGACTTTTGTGGTAAATAAGTACTTATTCTATGCACCAATGCAGAAAACTTATACAAAAGACAAGTTTTTCTTCAACATTTTGAATATTTTGGGGGTCAATTGGTGCCTGGCATTTAATAAGTGCATTGTTGTTAAAATTATTGATGTTAGAAGATTCTATAGTATCATACCTCTGGTTTCTTTGGTGTAGGTAGCTTCCCGACTTCTTCCCCATGATGACTTACTACTTCATTGCGAGTTCGACAGATCCCAACTGGCGTTTGTCCAAATCGTTTTTTTGTCTTAGACCAAACATTTAATTCTACCCAGAGCATAAATAAAACAGGAAACTACCTACTTCACGCAGAATACTAGATACCATTATCATTCACAGCCGGGCTGGTGAAGTCAGGCTACTGCTGTGTGAGTACTATGTACTATAAAGCCACTTTTTACATTTAGTTATATTATTTTTTATTTTTTAGTGACTTTGCCCTAGTGGCTGAGAGAATGTCATGCTCACTCAAATGTTTCGCTGATGGTGGCGTGTGTGTCGGATCATTTAGCTCCCTTCAAAATGGTTGAGCTGAATGGTGCTGATCCGTGCGTCATGTTCGTGAACGGGCGCTGTCAGTAGAGACTGGTCATCTCTTAGTTGCCATGGTACTTACATTTTTTTTTTTTTTTTACTAGCTGACCCTCGCAACTTGGTCTGCGTCACATAAATGTAGGTTACAACCTTTCTCGATAAATCGACTATCCGATCTAACTACCTTATTTTATATTTTATTAGAATATCTCATGTGAAGTTATTGTAGAGGCTGCAGAAGATTGTAATTATTTCTTTGCATTGTATAGATTCAATATCTTAATATTATATAATTGCATGGCACATGTGTGAGTACTATGTACTATAAAGCTACTTTTTACATTTAGATATATTATTTTGAATGACGATGCCCTGGTGGCTGAGAGAATGTCATGCTCACTCAAATGTCTCGCTGATGGTGGCGCGTGTGTCGGATCATTTAGTTCCCTTCAAAATGGTTGAGTTGAATGGTGCTGATCCATGCGTCATGTTCGTGAACGGGCGCTGTCAGTGGAGACTGGTCATCTCTTAGTTGCCATGGTTTATAAATATATACATATTTTTTTGATTTGTTTATTATACCTTTTTACTCCGGACGCTCTTAACTTGCACGTCTTGCTACATAGTTCTCACATAATATACCATCTCAACATGAATGATGTAATGTACCAAGATTTTGTAACAATATTTTGATTTAAAAGAGTGTCCATGGAGTTTCTTGCCCGTTCTTCTCCATAGAGATCTACGCTAGGGAACTGGCAACTATACAGTACTTTCACAAGTTATTATGCCTTGTGACTGTGACTGTAGCTTAGGAGTGCAATACGTTGTTTCGGGGGTTGCTGCGTCGGGTTGCGCGGCGCTGGATGTTACCGGCGGCGAGTGCTGTGGGTGCGGGGGCGCGCGGCGGCGCGTGCCGTGGTGGCTGGTGCGCGGGGCTGCGGGTCGCGGGGCGGCGGTTGCGCGTTGCGGCGTGCATTCGTTGTTCCGTGATTCGAGGTCTCGTGCATTCGTTGTTGCGGTGTGCGTCGCTGCGTGCTTTTTTGCTTGCAGTGTTCGTCGTTGCGGGCATTCGGCGGCGTGTGGTTCGGCGTGGTGGCTTTCGGAATGACGTATTGCACTCGTAGTTTTTCGTAGTTTTGTTTTATGAATTGTTCTTATGACATTCAAAAGTGCCAGTAATGATTTAATTGAAATAAATGCTTTGAGTTTGAGTTTGAGTTTTGAATAAGTCTCTTTTTGTTTGCACCAATCACAACATTCCAAAGTCAAAGTCAAAATTATTTATTTGCAGCAAATGTGGTACAAAAGATGGTAAAATAACATGTACTTAGTGCAATGACAAATTTCGCCATAAAGTTGACATGCAAACATTAATGAATATAAGAATGGTTATTTCAAAACACTGACAATCTGTGAAACTAACATTATAAATTATTAGATAATAAGTGCGTTTCTAAGTTTAATATGCTCAGCACAATTTTTTTTTGCTGTTCAGCATTAGAAAATAAAATGTTTCCCAGCCTGATCATGGTTTAGCTATCCAGAAACACCGATCTCAAATGCGGACAGTCCTTCCATACCACACTTCGTCGTCACCATAGCCGGCACCAAGGGACAGATCGTGTGATTGTCATGTTAATGCCGCGCCGCGCCGCCAGGGGGCGTCCGCGCCCTCTCGCGGACTGATTAATAATTATTTGACACTTCCACCTCCCCTTATGTACTGAGATGTGGAGATTGTTGTTTCATGGTATACATATATAGGTATTATGTGTGGGTGTAAATCTGAGTATGGGTACGATTTAAAGAAGAATAGAAAGATTTTTAGGTTACTACCATGCAGGTCTTGGTCATAGGGAATAATAGGGATATGTTATCATGTTTTAATGTTAAATCATCATAAGGTCTACTGCCCTTAATATAATTTATTTTGCGGTTGGCGCATTACACGTAGGTAATCCTTCATCTTGATGGTACACAATCATTCTCCTACCCTTAAAGGTACTGCATACCTATTTTATGTATGATTTTCAATAACTGTAGGTCATTCGCAACGATTTCATTCTCTAAACGACTTGATGCCTCCAATCTTTTACCTAATTAACAGCTGTTAAATCAGAACTTAACCGCTGGATGCGAGTCGCACGGGACCGGTTAATGTGGTCACACTTGGGGGACTCTCTCGGCCTTATTACAAAAGTGGTTAAACCTAGGTTTAACTTAGACTTTTTTTATCTCGCATGCTCTTACTTCAATAATATTCAAAAGAAAGTGACGGCATGCGAGATAAACCAAGTCTAAGTTAAACCCAGGTTTAACCACTTTTGTAATAAGGCCGTCTATGTCCAGCAGTAGACGTCATTCGGCTAAAATAGACGATATCAAAACGCATGGACACACAGTACCTATGCATAGTACAATATGTTTTTGATAGTTTTTACTAACACACATGTCCTTTGTGCACCCATTCGTTAATACCTAGGAGTACCTCCCTATGTATTCACAATCCAGGATACTTAAAGCAAGTTAACCCTATTCTAAAAAATCCCTATTCTATGCAGTTAATTAAATTACACAGCACACAACACGCCCTGTCCTACATAACTATTTCAATTACAAAGTAAACTAGATTTGCGGTTGCGTCTCGCGTGTAACACTACCCCACTCTAATCGGATTTACCTCGCAAACGACACCCTATTAAAACCTACAAGGCAAAATTATTGTAACATACGCTGACGTATAAAAAACCTATTTATTACCAACTTAACTTTACTGCTATGAAACTCCTTTCTTCCTAACATCTCTTTGGGGAGAATTTGTAAGGAGCAGCAAAATGTAAGCTTGTTTTCTTAGAATACGAGGCTTCGCATTACATGGGCAAAGAAATAGTACGCAACAAGATATCTTTATTCAGCTCAGTATTGTATAATATAATTTGATAAATATCTCGGTTTGGGTGTGAAATTCAAGGCGTTTATTTTGTTAAAGAATTCATGTGGCTATTATATGTGTATCAATGGTTCGTGGTATTGATTGAAAGGCCTGTAATTTGAAATGATTTGTGTGGTGCAACCGTTTTTTTTGTGGCTTTATTATAGCAAATTTATTCTACCCTTGCTTCTTCCTTAGCCAACTGACGTCTTGAGTTTGTCCGTGTAAATAGTATAAAGTTATAAATATGATAGTCATGTTTCCGAGTCAAATTATCAAAGAACCTGGAATACTTCCCTAGGGTGCTCCTTAGTTGTTGCGCCTGGATTATTCACAACTGTAACAATCATAGCAGATTCATTGGAAAACTTGAGTGAATCTAGAAAGAATATTAAAGAACTTGTCTGATTTGCATAAAGAATCATATTATTATACATTATACAATCTTGACACTCAGATCAAATGCTTTTGCCAAATCCAATAAAATATTAAGAAAGTTTTCTAATATTATTTGCGTGGATTTTTAGAAAGTAAACAATGATCTGGGTGAAATACATCTTCATCGCTTTTTCGGGATCTGATTGACAGATTTTAAGCCGCTAGGAAAAACCTAGCTGTAAAATAGGAAGAACATAATGCCACCCATGGATCTGCAAGGCATAGATAATACGCAAATCCCTCTTCCTTCCAGTTCACTGCACAAAAATAAAAGTAGCATCCACAGATCATTAAAATCCGTACTTCCCACATGAGAAAACGAATGAAAAAGCGCGCCAATTCGGTTTACAGTCGTACAGCGCGGACTGCCCGTACTTTTTTAATTTCTTTTTTTTTGCTAGCATTAGCATGCACCGAGTTCGGTCGGTAACTGCGTTACGCGAATTATTCTCTGTACAGTTCGGAACGCGAGCGATTGTTGGGTGATTCTGTAGAAAATGTAGAAAGAAATCTAGATGTTGTAGCTGTGGGTAGAAGGTTGATATTGCCGTGATGTTTTGATGCGGTAGTATGGTAAGTTGGTGCGTGCATTGTGCCTGAGTGCATTACAACAGGGTACAATACGCGAGAGCCACTCGTTACCTACTTGACTGTGTAACTTCGTTTGTGAGTGCGCGTTGCCTCGTGCTCGGTGTTGTGCTGGAGAGCTCAGCGGACATAAGGGGCTTATCATGGGAAATATAACGATTTTAGACGTGAAATAATATGTAGGTAAGTGAATTCTTGGTATATGAGATTTCTTCTTGTTCTGTAGTTATCAATCGTTTTACATTAAGATAACGTCTTGCGTCTTGCGAGTGGGTATAATAAGTAAGCAGTCAAATACTAACTTTACCTTAATAACTGTATTTTTTACCAAAAATATGTAAATAAGCGTATTCATTGCTGTCTTTCTTGCAAAAAAAAAAATGAGATGATACGTAGCGCTGACTGCTTAATGTTCTCAATGCCAGATGCCTCGTTTTTGAATAGGTTACGCGTCGTATCACTCGTGTCACGCCCACAAGCCGCCTACGAGCCGAGCACAACTATGTACCTATTTGATAAGTTTTCACTTAACATAACATCATCCCTGTAATCCCCGAAGAGTTATGCAGAGCTGTACCTAATATTGCACCTAATTTTGTTTAAGTCACACACATCAGGGCTCCGTGGCTGCTGAAATTCATTTGTTACACTTTGCCCGAACCGGGAATCGAATCCAGTGCATCATGCTCAGCAGTTCAACACTAGACGGCTAGACCAACAAGGTTTTCACTCGAATAAACCGACTTTAACTGTCCGTCTGTCTGTTATATGTCCACTCCTCTCCTTAACCCGTGTCCAGGATTTTGATTTCCTCCACGAGGGTGCGTCACTCGCTGCGAACGCTCGTAACACCTATTATGGCACCCCCTACAAAAAGATTTATTCAAAATGTTATTTTACACCGTCTATGTACCCTGTTCTTTTGTATTCAATCGTTCCATGTACAATGACGTTGTAATTTGAAATAATATTGCGTTCGATTTTGAACTTTATTCCCGTGAATTATTAAAAGATGTCATTCGACGCCATTTTGTCGACGCGAAGGGTGAGTGTAACTGTTATTGACTCGCGTTATTGAGTTATATTGAGTGGCTAATGGGTATTGCGTTCGTTGATTTGTAACGCATTTTGATACAGTTGTTGTTTGAGAAAATGCTTTTACAGTAGCTTGTTAGTTTTCTTCTCTAATAAGGTAAACAAGGAACTTGTTTATATTCGAAAATGTTAACTGAGGTTAACTGTTTACTGAAAAACAACGGGTTGCACTCCGGGAGTGCCGACAGAAGTGATAACTTGAACATTACCTAATGTTGTGCATTTTTGAATATCTTGGTTAGGAAATAATTTAAATAAATAAATAAATTGCTTTATTTATCAGCACAAAAGCACTATCATTTATGTGGTTTAATACAATATTCATTTATTACCCATCCCAATTAAAGTGCACAACACCGCTAAAGAAGTTTTCACTGCAAAAGTGACATGATTCTTTTTCTTTAATAGCCTTGTTTCCCAATGGGCAATGGGATCCCTCATATCCTCCCAGGAACGACAGGAACTCTTCTTCTGCATGATTCTTAGAACTTTTTAATTATTGTTACAACAGCCTGCTCACAGCGTGCCACCCTAGCCAGCCAATGACAGCTAACCATAACCATGCCACTCTAGCAAACCATAGCCTTGCCACTCTAGCATACCATAGCCATGCCACTCTAGCATACCATAGCCATGCCACTCTAGCCAGCCAATGACGGGCAACGACTCGCGAGCCAATCACAGTCAAGCGAAGACACCGCCATAACTACCGGATGCCTCCGGTGGGGATATCAGTCTATATAATGCCCTGTAAGCTCAGTTTCGAGGTCTTGTCGCGCTCGATTGTGAAACCTGTAAGTCGAGACTCTGTCCGAATAAAATAATGAATCAGTTCCTGTCTATTCTTTACCACTGTCGTAACAGTCAGAAGTGGGATCGAATAAAAAAAAACCTACGATAAAACGACTCTCTGCTACTTAAAAGTCAACGGTCACCTACTGTGGAGGACGAGGTCAAAAATTCAAACGAAGAACGTACGTCGATGCACACCGCCTGCAAGGAAAATATTGTCTCCCATCCCAGTATCACAAGGCACAAATTGAAAAAGCGGGTGACAATCTGGATGGAACACGAAGCGACTACCCTCAGTATCGCATCGTTCATTCCATAATTTGACCTTGAAAAAGAAGACTGCGGCCAGTAACCACCTGTGAGACACTTTGAGTTACAAGAAGTATCCATCTCTCTGCCAGCAACGGTTCTACGGTAAATTAAGACTACCTAAAGGTTGTCAACAGCAACCAAGGACATGGAAGGAAGGAACCGACCTACTTCACGCTGAGAGCTGCCAGGAACCATGCATAAATAACAAGGTCAGTAAACATGCCAATATTTGCCAAATTAGCCAAATGCCATTAGCCAAATATATAAGCCAAATGTGTTTTACCATGGAGTGCCCCATGAGTTGATAATTATGCGAATCGTAGACAAAATAATTTGGTAAGCCCGATAAGTAAATCTAATCTTAGTCAGTTAATCTGTATAATATTATCCCGGTACGAAAAAAAATATGTTTTACGAGTAGGTACTAGTTGTGTACTAAAGAGTTGAGAACTTAAAATGTACATATTTAGTTCAAGTGCGCATTAGATTATCCAACAATAACAATTCCAAAGTAAATCATGTAGATCAGATACTTATAAATAGCTACAATAATTTTATTAAACTATTATCAGAGATATAGATAGCATTCCTGGGCGATCTCTTGCTACCGCCAGCCGATATTCAAACAGTTTTAGACTTATTGGATAAAGTTCTTGACAGATTGAAAACGAGGAACTTAAAATTAAATATGAGGAACTGCTAATTTTTACATATTTCTTAATTAGGGTATAAAACATCATGACGCGATGGCATTCAACCAGGTGAATTTAAGTTGATCGTCTTAATTTCTCATCCCGAGTAATGTAAACGAAGTGCGTCAGTTTATTCTATCTAGTTCTATCTAGTTACTAAAGAAAGTCCATTCATAACTTAGCAATAATAGCTCGCCCGTTTATCAAACTTAAAAAAAAAAAGTACGATGTGGGTATGAGGCAAGTCACATAAATCTTGTTATGAAAAAAAAAAAATGTTATAGGTCGGTATTAGTGATTATGTAGGTACGATCCTAGTTTTCCAACAGAAATTCACACGTATTGCAGGTATTGCACGTATCTTTTATAAAGTAGATTGACGGTAGTTTGCGCCCTGTCTTTTAGTTTAGTCGCGTTACAAGTCAGATAGAGTGTTTATCATGATTTTGGGCTTGAATCCCTTGCAGTGATAAAATTGTTGCTAAGATTTCGTATTATGACGTGTTATGTAAAAATGTCCATGTAATTCGGACTGTACTGCAGTACGCGATACAATGACTAATCATGGTCTTATGCCATGTATTGCCCGATATTACTTTTCACTATGGTGACCGATGAGCCAAAGCCCAAGTAAGCTAAAACGAAAAGCCAAAGTCAAAGTCTATGCCTATCTTAGGTAAGTAGATCGTTCGATAGATGCCGTTTATTGTGTACCATTTAGACGTGAACGATTTGTTCAGTACTGTGCAATGACAAGATGAAAAGCCGAAAAGTAGTATTGTTTTACTGCGAAGTGGATGTACAGATACCTATAGTGAGTAATTGTGTAATCGTTGATGGTAGGCTATAACGTAAACAAACCTTTACGGTACCAGATTAGTTGTGTGAGTTGTGTCAAACTTCGCGCGATGGAAGATATTACAAAATGCATCATGACATTATCAAGGAGTAAAACGAAGTTCTGAATTTTATAAATATCAACAAAATTTCTGATTTCCAAAAATAACCCGATTTATAAGTAAATATTATTATGTGACGTCATGTTTACATTGTGCGTACTGTAAAGGGGATAATGTAGGAAAGAGGGTTAACGACATCCAATTCTAAATCTAACTTAGCTCTGATAATACATGACAGTAGCAAGCTAAATTTTAATTTTAAAATGGTGATAAAACTGATGTCCTGAAACGAGGCTGCGCCTGTGGGTGGGTATCTTGGGGGCCAGAGTTGCATTAACTTAACATTAGTACTTAAAAGCTTTAAACACATAAAATTAATATATTGGAAAAATAGAAAAACGTATTCTTGTGTATTGGTGTGTATAAGTAATGAAGTTTTGCCATCGACACGCTAAGAATTATGTGTGTGAGTATGTACATGTATGTATGCGTGCGTCTTAATGGTATGATGTAATTAACTTAAATTGTTTCTTCCGTTTCTTCAAACGATAGTTTGGCAAAACAGTTTATTTATATTTTCTTACATGAAAAATGTTTCATGTTTTTAATGTCGCAGATAATATGGAGTTCTTATAATACTGTTAATATTACAACCGGGTACCTATAAGCCTTACGATTTATCCCAGATCGGGTTGCTCCAGGCAACCAGGGCAATCTAGGTGCGGTAGGGTTATCTCAGAAATGGGACGTAACTTAGATACAAGGTGAAAAATGATAATTCAAATTCAAACTCTTTAATTCAGACAAGTGTCCATAGTGTTAGTAACAACAAAATAACTTAACGACTAGGGTTAGTAAACTTAGTGTTATGGCAAAAGAAAAAAAAAAAAAGGAAAGGAAATATGTTAATAGTGTGATTTACAAAAACAAAAAATTAGATTATGTAACTTTGGCGCCAGGCGATGACTACTGGCGGCAACAAGGTTTAATGCTTTTAACATCACGCATGTAATACCCAATGGGTTAGGCAGAGGTACTTATACTCATGAGTACACACACATTTCGCCAGTAAATTGAAATGAATTAAAAAGTGTTTATTCATGGTTACATCCGTGCTACATGGTATATTACTTCTGTCATACTGTAAAACAGTGATATTTAATTTAAATGTAACAAATTGTTGGTACGTTTCCATCAATAACAACGTCACTTTTACCTACAACTAAACACATTTATTGAACACAAAAGTTGACTATAACGTAGGTAATGCTATAACATTTAAGTTGCGTTAAAACACTTTAATTAATAGCGGTGAAGCCGAAAACATAAGCTAGTATGGCATAAATATATACTTATACAACAATAAATAATCATAAATGGAATCTACACATCTCTTGTAATGAGGTTTTTACATAGGTGTTAAAAACAAACTTCCCTAATTTATTTTAAAAGACATTTTCGTGGTACAGCTATTTTCTTAATCGTAAGGTATGTCGTTAAAAATTGTTGGTACTAAGCATTTCCTACATCTTTGTCCATAATAATTAGTACAAGTGGGTACCTACTACAAATCTTCTTATGCATTTATTCCTTTTACTTCAGCTTAAAGTCCCATGCTATAGGGGGCGACCCAGGTTAACTCTTGTTCGTTAGAAGATTGGTTTTCTGGCCCACATTAACTGATATTGAGGAGTTAGGTAATGATTGACATAAACTAAGAAGTGTGAAAGGTCATATTATATGATACAACGGGTTTACAGGTTGAGTATCCGCTGTAACATATCGTAGCAGTGCTTTCAAAATCAAAAATCAAAATCAAAATATTTTTTTATTTCACATAGGCCTACATGGGCACTTATAAAACGTCGGTAAAAAGGGGCACGGTTCGGTGCATTGGTCGATTCCTAAGGAGAAGAACCGGCAAGAAACTCCAAAGGTTACTCTTTTAATCTTTTAAAATCGTTTGGGTTAACAATAAGGTATAATACACACATGAAGACCATGCAGATTAATGTCTGAGATGGTCTTTTGAAGAAAGCACCACACAGATTTGAGTGGACCCGTCCAGTCTGTCAGTCAGTCTTTTGTCTGATAGCACCAGTAGTGTGAAAGAACAATTGAAAACCAAAGATTTCATAAATCTCCTGAGAGGTCTATTGCCCCATTTTAACTTGGTTTTTCTGAGCTGACTTGTAATCACTGTTTTCTTGTTTCCATTGCGGGAGCAATTGTTCCAGGACGGCCGAATGTTACAACAGCCTGCTCACAGCGTGCCACCCTAGCCAGCCAATGACAGCTAACCATAACCATGCCACTCTAGCAAACCATAGCCTTGCCACTCTAGCATACCATAGCCATGCCACTCTAGCATACCATAGCCATGCCACTCTAGCCAGCCAATGACGGGCAACGACTCGCGAGCCAATCACAGTCAAGCGAAGACACCGCCATAACTACCGGATGCCTCCGGTGGGGATATCAGTCTATATAATGCCCTGTAAGCTCAGTTTCGAGGTCTTGTCGCGCTCGATTGTGAAACCTGTAAGTCGAGACTCTGTCCGAATAAAATAATGAATCAGTTCCTGTCTATTCTTTACCACTGTCGTAACATTATTCAATTAAATAAAAATCGCCTCTTTGGGTCTACATAACTGCCGAACAGTTTCAGAGTAAGTTTTGAATACATAAAAGCGGGATGAGTTATGTTAATAAGAACGGCGTCCATTTTACTCCGTCGGGTGAGTGTGCTTAATAAATTCTATCGCCATATAAAGAACTAACCTTTTTACACGTGGAGACTCGAATAAAAGTAGATAGTATTATCTATTTGAGCACATCTCATACAAGTAGGTCTCCTAGTCAACCTAACAACATAAATATCTCCCAGGTAGTGTAGTCTGCAAAACTGGTGGCCGGGTATCTGCTAACGAAGCCAATTTGCCCGCCTCATGCCCGCCTGCCCATGCCCGCTTGCCCGCACCCGCTCCGGTAATGAAGCCCTCGCGTTGATGACGCGGGGAACACCGTTAACAATTAATTTTCTTCTTCATTTTTCTTTTATTGGCTCTTCGGTTTTATAAAAGGAGGTTTACGTGAAAGAAGTATTTTGTTTCGAGTGGTAATTGGAACGCTTCACTGTGTTCAAGCTGGTTCTTAAGTCGACGCTTCTTGTATTTTTTTAGATTAGCCAATTTTCCTATTAAAGTTGAAACAGCGACCCAATTGCACCTTGACGGGGGGCTTAGGCGCAAGACGTCTCAACCGCAAAATGACTACTTTTGCGTGAAATAACTCTTTTATTTCTAAAATGAAAAGGATTTGATAAAATAAAATGTACCATCACAAATAGGCCTAGAAACATTGTCCTCCTTAAAAAAGAAAACCCTTACCAGACCCTCTCATTCCCGAATTTAAAAAGTGTGCAATTTAGTGTAGTTTTTTCCCTCCGTTCTTCCAGTTTCCCAGTTTCCCGGGGGACTAACAAACGTAGTATAATCTCACTAGAAGTGACAGGCAGCTGCCAGTCGGCGAGTGGCTTCGTTACGCCAAGAGAGGGCGCTCGTGTCGCTTCGCAGTTCCACGCCCGCTCAACGGCTGCTTGAAATGATGACAATTATACAGACTGAGAAGGTTTTGTTATGTACTTACGTGTGTTTGTAGGCATTGGGGCGTTTGCCTGGATGTAGAGGTCTATTTTGGTAATTAATTTTCATACAGAAGTATTTTTATTACGAAAACCTTTTGAGCAGAGATTTTTTTTAAGGACACTTGGTAAATTATAATTATTTGAATGATAATAATATTCTTTAATAAATAATAATAGGTCCATTGTTTAATTTAGTTAAGCTTTGATATATAATTAATTTATCATCATCTTCCTGGCCTTGTCCAATGTTAGGTACACACGGCTACACTTCAAGCTATACATTTCCAGTTTACGCTGTTCTCGCACTGTAAGGAAATCCTATATGATGCGAGACCAGCCTAAACTGGAAATTCATAGCTTGATGTGGAGCCGTGTGTACTAGGCGTCCGCGTAACGCAACTTATTACTTACTTATTATTTTATTATTCCCTTCTCTTCTGCAACCATTACGCTATCATTTTCTTCTTTTCTGTTAGGTACTTATACTTAGCATTCCTTACACAATTTGCCCATCGTTACCTGATAGATAGTTAAGTATTTTAGGGTTTCGACAGATAGTTATTTTAGAACTGAAAGCGAACTTTCAGGTAAACAATAAAAAGAAGATTTATGTTAGGATTTAAAGCCCACTTTCAGTAAGTGAACAATAAAAAGAGGTCTCAGATTTATTGCGTCATTTAGAGAGCTTTACGAATATTTTATTTTGTTTAAAATCCTGGTTTGGACACACCTATATCACAAGGATTTGATATACCTACTACAAAAAAATATTCTTCATTTCCTTTTTTAGTGGCACAGAAAATGTTGGTTCGCCTACCGTAACATAGATGGCGCTACACGTAACATAAACGATTGAACGAAGTGAACGTTTTGTGAAGCCTTGGAGATGAAGTGCCGACGCTATCGTGTCGAATCGTGTGTTGCTGAAGATTAGATTAGATACACTAGTACATGCAATAGGCCAATGACATTCTAAATAATGTGACTCTTTTGAAAGGATCATAATGTAGGGTAATGGACTAAATTGAGAACATACCTTGATATAGGGGCACACTATCTCGAGTTGGAGAAATAGAAATACAGGTAGGTACACATCTGCCTAACCAATCGGGGATTTAAAGCGTTATCCTTTGGATTAGCAAATTTTTTTAAAGTTGGGTTGGTTAGGCCTATGACTTAATTGGTACGTTTGCCTGTCCAGAAATATGGTTGAAATCTAAGTAAGATACAAAATTAAATATCGACTAAAGCTTCTGTAAAATGGGTACCTACGTTTTATAAGTTAAGTTTAATGAATGCTATTGCTCTTTAAAACTCATAAATACATTTCAAAACTTCAATTTACTGCGTCTATTAGTAATAGTTAGGTAATAGCCTTTCAGTGAATCGATATCGCGGTATTATTTTTATGAAAAAAAAAATTACAAGTGCTATACATAATAAGCCATTTGTTCCTCGTAAAATACTGCTAATGGAAAATGTAACTTAATAGGTTTATACAGCAACAAAATATGTTGTAAATTGATGTCAGTTGAATCGATTTTAATAAATATTGGCCAGGTTTATGTTCCAGATCCATTAACTTTAGAAATTAAAGGCTTGTCTTTATTAGACTTATGCACTCCTAGTACATTGATGTATATAGCCTATGATATGATAAATTGAAGTGCCTCCCCCAACATTACTTACGGTCTCTTTTTGAAATGATAAAATGACGATCCATTAAACCCAGCGACCCATAGAAATTGATTGGTTCAATAAAAACTGGTGGTTCGGTTATTTATAAAATACTAACTTGGCCACGGCTTCGTCCGTAGTTTGATGATAATTTTCTCACGGGATCATACTACCGGGGTATAAGCACATATTAAGTAAAAGTGTCCTATGTGTTCGTCTTGTTTATAAACTATACCTATGTGTGGGTTTTGTACAATATTAATAGAAAGTAGGACAGTGTAGTATATATTTCGAAGAAATAGTATCGGTATCGATATCGGTTATTTTCTAATCAATACCTAAACCCGCATTTACACAGTAATGTCTAGCCATAATTTATTTAGAGATGAAAATTAAAAGTTGAATCTCTTTAAATGGTTCGAAACTCTAACAGCCAGTCTTACCAAGAGGTATTATAGGTACCCATAACTGAGTTGTGGAGGTTAGATAGGCACTTGTTCCCTGTAAAAGACTGGTGTTCAGCTGCATTTGGTTAGATTGGAAGCCGGCCCCAACAGAGTTGGGAAAAACCTAGCCAGATGAAGAACTTAAAGTTACTGTCTCTTTAAGAAAATAATAAAGACAGCCAGACAGACAGAATGGGCCGTAATCCACCACGCCTCTAAGGTGCATATCCACAAATAGGTAAATAGATCAGCTTTCGTGGCCTTGTAAGAAATAAGACAAATATCGACCATTTTCGCCGCTTGCAACAACAACATGTTACATTTCAGGTATATACCTAACTATGGGCTAGTTAGGTATATACCTTATATGCAAAACCGGTGTTCATAATTAGAATACTTACCTACAAATTCAAAACAATCCACAGATAGCTATCACAAATCAAGTTATTAAAGTAACACTAGATACAATTTATGCAAAATATCCTCACATTCACAACGATTAACTTGTTTATCAGCCCAGTGTTACCACGTTATGAAGTTGTAAAATATTGACGCTGGTAGCAGCGCCGGAAGTGGCCATCGTTTCCGCCCCAGACAGCCGTTATCTATTTACGACTTTTATTTATGGTGTGCCACAAAACGGGTAAAATATTTACCACCTCACTTAGGTATGACTGTATTTCATATTACCTTATTTACAGGCTTTTGCTAATATGATATATAGCGTGTTTCCTACCCATATTTGTGTATCGTGTCTAGCGTAAAATATGGCACATAAAACTCGCAGACTATTTACCAACAACACATACAAAGCTTTTAAGTTATTCCGACAGCCATTCCTAAGAAATTTAAAGCCAAATGAATAGTCTTAAGTATTCATTATAAAGTCTATAACGAATAAGTCTTAGTTATTCTACCATAAAATTATATGAACCAAGGCACGAAATATTCAAAAACACTAGAAAAAACCTTTAAAAGAACGATAATTTTATTTATTCATGCAAACGAGACAGCTGGTCAAACGACAACATTGAGTTATTGATATCATTCGGCCTCCTTTACTAGCTCTATGGCCACTTCTGTCCACTCAATGGTGCAATTGCATTGTCTGTGGTCACGTACTCCCATTGTGCACTGTTCTTTAGGGTCGTGAGGTTGACCACTCAAAAGATGTCCTACTAATTTAAATTTTTATATTCTCTCTCTTTCACTCGGTAAGTATTGAAAAGAGAAGAGTTGCTTTCGAGATAAAAGATCGTGTTTGTTATGTTATGATGATAGACCTGTTTACCTCTAAACGGGATGATTATCAAAATAGACGGGATGCTGTGTTATTTCAACTGGACCGTGCGTGACTCGATAGTTGAGATGTGACTTGTTGAATATTTAATTAGGGTGCTTAGAAACAGTATTTTTTATCCAAACAAATAAGTATGCTACTCAAAGTCCTTTGTACTTACTTATTAAATTCAAATGAATAAAATGAAAACAGTAATATTCGTCATTTTTATTTAAAAAAAATACCAGTAGAATATTTGTGCATACCTACACCGCGCTGTAAATTTGACAGATGTCATTTCGAACTTAAATTTTTTTTTAATGTCACAGATAATAAATCACGGAGTGTCCATTTTTGATAAGTACAAGCGTTGTCTTCGATTGGCTATGTATTGTGCTTTGTATCGATTGCGAGTAGTTAAGTTCTCGGGTATATTGTGGGTGGACTTTAGGTGTGCGTGAAATGGATACTGCCCTACTGGGCGGGGTCGATGTCAGCCAATCCTGTAAGTGATACTCTACTTCTTCTCTACAACCGACAAACAAAAACCGGCTTTAGCACCACAACGTTAGGCTTCAAATCGCTTCACATTTCATTATATTCTTGAAAGCGATACCCTAGTTCTTTATTGCGTAACGTATATAAAATTAGACTTTGTTGGCTGGTGTTAGAATTCAAAATGGTGGTGGAGTGGCATGTAATTGATATACCGTGTCTAAAATTGGTGTTATTTGCATTGTTGGGTCGTCAGAGTATATTATACTTCCTATCTGCTTTGTACTACATAGGTAGCATGTAAATTAAGTTTGGTACCTACTCTCGGTAAGTAGGTATATCAATTACTTACAGGGTTACTTTGACTAATCCATTTACTATAATTTCAATACTCAATACTCTTATTCCATTCCACATGTGGTTTCGTTGACTTTACAATTTTAGTTGCTTTAGGTAGGTAGGTGGATTTACGCTGCCTATTTGACCACTTGACTTAAGTTTACTATTTTCTTTAGTCAACATAAAAACACAACTTCTACGCCTTGTTATAATGACTTTATTAATTATTATAAGAAGGTAAACGACAAAAAATCAGAAATCTCGTTCCGTACATATTATTTAACGGTCAAAGATACCTAACTGTCGACAGTATTGCCAGTTGCCGACTCTAAAAATAGGTCGTTATGTATTCTCCATTCAAACATCGAACAATACACGAAAAAATCATTAGAAAGGGGAGGAAGGGGAGCACCTGACGCCGGAAGTCATTAGTAAATAGATGGACACGAAGAAACGCGATAACGCCCCGCTCTCCCCAAAATTACTGTGTACCAACTTACGAAATACTTTTATAAAATTCACATAACAGCGAACTTTGGACTTTCGTCACCGAAAATACAGTCGATTTTAAATAAATAATGAGTTTGACAGCTGTCAAAAATAAATTTGTTTCTCGATATAAAAAAAGACATTGTGTGGCCAACACCAAAACGTTAACATCTATTGTTACAATCTAAGGATTCTTTTGAGGGTTAAAAAGATAGAAGTTTCTTTTATTCTGGAAGTTTTGAATGAGTTTTAGTTAAGCTTGTTCTTGTAACGTTTCTTTTATACTTGGTCTTAAGAAATTACGTGCAAGGAAAGTATTTAAATTATCTCTTGATCTCGGATATCTCTGTGACATCGGAAATGATCTCGAACCAAGTTTACCTTATAAACCCTGTGTGAATGTTTGTGTGATAAAATTCCAACTTAATTGGATTACGAAAAGCTATGACCAAAAGTTAAAAATAAATAAACCCAGTGGCCATACGATACGAACAATTAAAAAGAGGCAAGTTAGTTAGTTTAATCACAATTCATTTTAAAAGAGTTAAGTAAGCACTACGGAGCTTTTGTCGGTTCTTTTCCATAGGAAACGACTAGCCCGAGTTGTGCACTTTTTCTCGATGTTTTAGAAGTATCCATGTAGGCCTATGCGAAATAAAATATTTAGATTTTTCCAGAATCGAATAAACAAGTTTTTTTTTGTCTTCGGAGTTAAATACGGCTTTTCTAAAATCCCCACTTTTCGCCATTCCTATAGAATCTCTTACATATACCTATGTATAACATTCCGCCTCATATTTTCGTATTTTCGTACCTTGCATATTTTTTGTCAATGTCTCCAATATCTAGAAACCCCTGATTAATCAAATTCCATATTTACAATTCCACCCGTTCGAAGTTAACCGTTCTGCGGCGCTGGGTGTCATAAAGACCCCGTAACTGTATAACTTGTAACTCGTCACCCCAACCCGCCGCTTATTAGCTTACCAAAACCAACAATCGTGATTAAATCGCGCGTGAACTAATAAAATAATAAGACTTGCTCTCAATGAACTGCGCAGCGTAGGGTTACATGGCGATGCGACTGTTCCACATTGATTTGAGGGCTTTTTGATTGATAATAATGGAGCTCCGTTTTTACTTGTTTAGTTGTTTTTGCTTGTTGAAAGTGAAAACCAACGACGTTCCAGGTAATATTAAGTTTAATGTTATGAAGTAAAAAGAAAAGTACCTACCTATCAGAAACTTTTTAATCTATACAAAAAGACGCACGCATTCGTGAATGCAATATTTAAGTGTTTCATAATTAAAATATTATTAAGAAGTTAAGTTACAAAAGACCAGTATCTTGTTACTAGTCTTAAGAATAACTATGAACATGTCAGAACATTAATCTTCGAAAACATCATACAAGAAACATTACCCATTGTTTTAACGATAAACCAAACAATCTCATACATAAATTCATCACCAAACGAACAATTAAAGCACGATCATACTACAAACTTAACTTAAAACCATCTAACAAGCAACAAAATGGTTTCTCAAGAAATTTAACGCTCTATACTAGCGCAAAAAATTGCATAGAACCCGATGACGTACGGGGTGAAGTGGGGGGAGTAAATTTCATTACAATTAGCTGTGACGTCGTATGAATAATTCATGGCTGGGGTCTGGGAGGCCCGCAAACAGTGAAGGGTTGATTGTTGGACTCTGTTTGCTGGCGGCCAGTAATTTGTGCCGGCCATCGTTCATTATGCTACGTTTACGTTAGGATTTTGATGTTACCGATAATTTGGTTGTGATTACTGATTAGGTTTCGTTGATGGTAGTTTGGGTTGGGCCTGTGTTGATGGATTCTAACTGTCAAGGTTTTGTGTTACTCCACACATTTATTTTATTACATGGCGAAACTAAAATGGGACTGGGCGGGTCACATTTGCAGGATGGGTCAGGACAGATGAGCCAGTCAGGAACGTCACGCAGTTCTGATTTTTCAGAGTAAGTCTACAAACCCTAAGTTCAAAACTGATTTAGCTGAAGCTACAAGGAATCTCCATCAGAGGGTTTAGAAAATGGCTTCTAACACGTTTCCTGTTTCTAATAGGATTTTTTACCTTTCGTTAGTTTAGTTAAACGAATATATACACTTCTCATCAAAAAAATCGAAACACCTCGCAGTTTATGATTTGATAAGGATTATCAGAAAAATGTGTATATTTAGGAATAAATGTAAAATGTCATTTAATAGTGAGTAGTATGAGGTTTTTAAATCCTAATGTTAATGTTCTAAATTCAAATGAAGTCTTCATAGGTTTCGTATTTTGTATAATGAGTAATTTTTACCCTGTATGGAATATGAAGGAAATGGGTAAAACAACACGCGTAAATGAAAAAAAAATGTAAGAAACGTTTATTTAATAACTTGTATTCCCTCCGCGAGCTCTTATTACTGCTTCCATACGGTTCTTCATCGATCGGATGAGAGTCACGATCACATGTTGTGGTATATTATCCCATTCCTCTTGGATTGCATTTTGCAGCTGGCTAAGTGTTTCTGGGGCTGGATCTCTTGCTCGAATTCGTCTCTTTAATTCATCCCATAGATGTTCAATGGGATTCATGTCCGGGCTTCTTGCTGGCCATACCATAATGGAGATACCGACTTCGGTAAGATAATCTCGTACGACGCCCGCGGTGTGAGCTCTAGCATTGTCGTGCATGAATATGAAGTCGTTGCCAATAAAATGTGCATAGGGCATCACATGAGGTTCAAGACACTGTTCGATGTACCGATGAGAGTTTAGTGCAGGCAGCCGTGGCCCAGACACAAAGGCAAGTTCTGTCTTACCGTCGGCGCTGATTCCTCCCCAAACCGTCCACGAACCGCCACCATAGCTGACCTTTTCTTCAATGCAGCATTGTGCAAAGCGTTCTCCATCTCTTCTGTAGACCTTGTTCCTTCCGTCGTTACCATACAGCATAATTTTACACTCATCAGAAAACAGTACTTTGCTCCACTGAAGGTATGACCAAGTTAGGTGCTCGCGTGCAAAGTTAAGGCGCGCTCTTCGATGGTCTGTAGTTAATTTCGGCCCATTCGCTGGCTTATGCGGTGCCAATCCGCGTTCCTTCAACCTTCTTCTTATTGTAGAGTCACTTACAGCTACTCTTCGTACAACGCGAAGCTGCTGCTGCAGTTGAAAAGCGTTAAGGCGTCGATTTCGTAAAGAAGTTGTTACAATAAATCGATCATCTCGCTCAGAAGTGACCCGATTCCTGCCAGATCCTGAACGGCGCGTGAACGAACTAGTCTTCCGATAGCGTTTGTAGACTCTATGAACAGATGATAAGCTTAGATGCAATCTTGCAGCCACAACACGCTGACTAAGTCCAGAATCCAGCAATGCCACCACTTGGGCGGCTTCTGCGGGCGAAGTATTCATATGTTTTAGAAAAAAAAGTTTTTTCAGACGTCCCAAAGTCACAGTAAATGAAATAAGAAACAAAAAGTTTAAAGACAAGCGCTAATTTTTAGTTTTTAAACGAGAAACGTACTCCAACCCTAAATACACATTTGTCTCAAAACAGTGATTAATTTCATTTATAGGATAAACAAATGAAATTCTAATTTCGAATTTTGATTTTTTTCTTCTTACTGTAATGACCAAACTGCCAGCTACACAATAATGTTTTTTTTTCATGGAATTAATTCTCTTTTGTAAAAAATTAGGACAAAAACAATAAAAACGAAAGTGTTTCGATTTTTTTGATGAGAAGTGTATTTAATATATAATATAATATATGAATATATAATATGACTTTTGAGAAAGTTTCAACATCAAAGCTTTTATTTCAAGTACTTAGTGCAGTTACATGGCAGATAAGTGTTAAAGAACAACGAAAGATTGACTATTAGTAGTTTAACAGATAATCTTTACTGATTCTTTTATAACTTTTTCTTTTACAAACAGCTGATGGCTGTCAAACATCCCTCAAAACTAAAAGAGATCAGAGGTCCCTTCAAACACGTACGTTCAGATCTAAATATACGTGAAACGTGTTGACATTGTATTTAGCAGTTCATTACTGCAGACGAGTGATGTCGAGATGTTAGTCGGGCTATCGCCTTACGACACGACGATGATCGTGTTACACTTTCGTAATGTTGGTGTATGTTGTGGGAGGCAGCGATTTGAATGAGGCTTTCTATTGTTTTGTAATTGTAGAAATATTCGTAATTGTGCTCGCGTAGTGAATTACAGCTCACTCTCAGTCCCAGAGAGGTAGCTCGTCTTCTCGTTGTACGTTATACGTTATAAATAAGTTAATTGATCTATTTTTATGATATACTTTTTTTATACTGACGCGTGACGGTACTATAGAAGGCAGTTCTCAATTCAACAATTTCTTTATAAATTTCCTAACGGACATACTTAACTGTGTGTTTATAATGAATTTAATTGTTCAAATAAATAATAACAGAATTAAGGAATTTTGTTTTTTTCCAAAAGTGTTGTGAATGAAATGATTGTGAAAATCAGTCTGAATTTTTTAACCCTCAATGTTTAGTTTTGACTTTTTTGTTCCTGCATGCATCATGTTGGATGAAATGGGCCTAATGCAATTTTATCAATATCGCTTCCGTTTGTCTCATACGCTTACCTCTTACACCATCAAGTTGGATGGGTGTGCGCCTGAGACGGTCCAACTGCTCGTCTGCGCCGGCGCCACGGCATCCGTCCCGTGCTGTCATGTTGCTCCTATCGCCTAGCCAACATGCAGCGTATGATTACCTAGTACTGAGGTATTTGATACCTACATAACCGAGGGAGGCTGAGAACGTTTGGACTAATTTTGTAGTAAAAATATGAAAGCATTAGCTTACCACCCACGCTGAGGAAAACACTATCCCTTATATTTCGATGTTTCCAAACTAGTCTTTGCCCGTATATTATTATAATTACTGTTGTATAGCTGGACAACTTTATTATTCTCTAGCCCTTTTCTCAATTTGTTGGTGGTTGGAATAGCTTGTCTTGTCTTCGTCATCCAAACATCACTATTACTCGTCCTTGGTAAAATGCAACTATAATTGCTTTCATCAACACTATTGATTTTTGGTTAAAGCCGAACTATTCGATTTTCAGGATTTGTTTAGCTAGTTATCCAAACACTATTTGCGATACTCCGTCTGCTGAGAACTTCGAAATGCACCTATGAAACAAATTTCAAGCAACCAAAACCCCTTGTTCTGAAACCTATTCATTTTGTAGTTGTTCCTAAGTTTTTTTTTACTGTTTCTATCACATTTATTTCTTTGCTTACCAAGCATCACTATTCCGTATCAACTTCACCCAGGTTAAACTCTCGAAGGCAACAATGTCATCTCCCTATTTCTATACGGGTTCAACTAAACACAAACCAATAAAACAAACTCCTCAACAGCAGAAATACAGTTAATCGTTTGCAAAACCAACATCAGGAATACACTGATGTTTTGCGTCGACTTCACCCAATATTATTCTACTTACGGAGACGGGCCTAAACAAACACTCACACACTTCCGATATGACATTAGAACTTTGCAAAAAATAATATTTAAGTATTAAATTACGAGGGATATCTATGTTTTTCCAAGTTCTCACGTGGTATGGCGCCATAGTTTTTTTTTTATTTTTCTGGCGTGAGTTGACAATTTTGGCGGGAGGTAACGTAATTATGTCATTGAGTGTCTCTGGTATTTTTTATTCTTTATGGAGTAATTTTGGGGCGATCTTGGAGATATCAAACTATTCTGAGTCAGCAGTTTCTCGTAACGGGTACTGTTGATACGTTTATGTAATTTGCTGTCTTTCGCTGTCGCGGCCCGAGGGTCTGATGTCCAGTCTTATCAAGGGGTACCTTGTTATTCAGTAGAAAGTTGTATGGGTTGTGGAGGCAGTCGCTCTATGTAAGGTTTTGACATTAAGCTGCATCCGATTACACTGGAATATAGTTGGAAGAATGGAAGGCAGATGTAGTTAATGTCCAAGTTTTTATTTAATTCGCCTGATATTCTTAGGTAGGTATTTGTATATATTTACAGCAAAATCAAACTATAAGTAATATGACCACTACAATTATCACTATTAAGTTAATTAATAGGGATGTTTACTGACTTAAAAAAATATTATTCTAATTAGTCCGTCCGTTAGATAATCGAAAAATATTGGATACGTATTTTTTGTTTTATCAAATCAATAAAAAATGACGAAGATAAAGGAGTTACAGATTTGAATTGGGTTTGGTGGCGTCACTGACCGCAAAATATGTCATACTAATGTCTTAGAGTATGACGTCACACGAGTTTTCAAAGCACTGTATCGTCTTCATTGTTTGTTTACGTGAAAAAAGAAAAAATACGTGTCCAATATTTTTTGGTAATCTATCTGACGGACTTATTAGATTTTTTTTGTTAACTACCCTATTAGTTACTTTGGTGGGCAATGAAACGTTAAAGGTATCCCAAGTCATCTCTTTACTGTTTGTACTGTGTGATCCATGAATATATTTCTTACAAAAATAATTATAGATATTCAGTCTTATTCAAACAAAAAATAACACCCATCTTCTTTACTAATTAGGGACAACCAAAACACAGTTTCATCATTACCAAACAAAAAACTCCTATAGACAGAACCCCACTTTAAAAACTGTAAAGTCATGTTGACCCCAAACACTTGATGTATTTAATACTAAAATTGCAAAAAACATGTGTAATCTTTTTTTAATTAAAAGGCAAGGGAATGAAATGTAGTCATCTCTTATAATTACAGGTTGAGACAAAAGGAGGGTGACGAAGGGGGGTAAAGAGAAGGGAGGGGGAGGGTGACGTGACGCGTTGGTAATGACTGCAAGATTGTGAATGAAAGCTTCTTGTGTTGTAACGGAATTGATTAATTGTTTTTGGATAAATAAATTCGTTGTATTGAAAGCATTAGTTAAAATTGCTTTATTTTAAAGTAGCTGCTGTTGGTCGTGGTGAAATTATGATTAGCTATAAAATTTTACTTCTCTTTGAATTTGCCTAGTTTTCTTCCCTTTTTTGCTAACAATTTCAAGGTAAAATAAAAAAGCCTATATTAAGCATCATCTATAAAGTTTTATCCTAATAAAGAGGTATAAAATATGAATACCTATATATAAGTTTTTTTAATGTATTGGAAAAATGTAGGTACTTAGTTGTCATTTTCTTGGTCTTATTCCAATAATTCATTTGGAGTCTTCTCCTTCCATACTTATCTATTACTCGGTAACTCATTAAATACCTCCTTTCTAGCCATATCATCCTGTACCTACTCAGTTCATCCATCGATTATTTGGTCTTCCTCCACTCTATGGCCTCATTTACGGAGACGCGGGGCGTTGTGCGTTATATATAAGTATGTTTATCAGTTGTCTAGTACCCATAACACAAGCTCTGCTTAGCTTGGGACTAGATGGCGTTGTGTGATAGTTGTGGAATATTTTTTTTTACTTTTTATTATTATTTATTAATTCCTTAATTCAAGCACATGGCGATGTATGAAAACGGTAACGATTTCAAACGAAGATTTTAAGAGAAGCGATTTTTCGCTATTTAGTTTAAAATGCAGCGTTTGTTGCGGTGGACCCGCCTCTCAGTAAATGAATGAAATAGCACGCGACGAGCCTTCTGTACGCGTCCTGCGTCTCCGTAAAGAAGCCCTTAGACCGTTTGGTTAATAATAAATTAATTTAAATTTTGTTTGCGATTCAATTCACGGTTCATTGGGACCACCAATACACACAACCGGAACTCCGCTACAGTAACACCACTTATCTATTGCAGCTCTGCATATCAACACAGTCTTATAATGTCACTTATATCTTAAAACCAATCTACATGACCTAACATTGTATTCACTACAAGTACTGATTAAATTAAATAAAAAGCTTATAGCTATTGTATGCAGTATTTATGTAAATTCGAGCGGTTGTGAAAAAAGTAGTATTCTCATTAGTCCTTATAGGGCAGGATATTAATTCAAATGCATATGTTCGTTATGTCTTACCACCGTGTGTGTAATGCAAAGATTAGTTTTGTGACATTTGGAATGGTTTCTGCCTAACGAACTATGCTTAAATTTAAAATACTGCGATATTACTTTTGTTTTTTTTTTGTTAGCGGCCTTGTATGTCTTTACGTGTCGATGATCCCAAATTGTGTTAGACCAGTATGTAACCATCTGTACAGCTCTAACATGTGCGTCGAGTAAATCCTGAAAGGTGCAAGGTTTTGTGCAGGATGGGCAAGAGAGGAAGTGGCGCATATCCTTCAGAGGGGCGCAACACTAGCAATTTGTTTGGGATGGATCAAGGTTACCCCATTTGGCCAGATTATATGTAGGTACAGCGGCCAACCTGGGCTCGCAATCGGTTAAGAGATTTCCAAATTGGCCACTGCAGTTCGTTTCCGGGCGGTTAAGGGTGACATTTAGTAAAAAAAAAAGCTGAACCAGCCAGTGTCATTATAGTAATTAAATATTAATGACACTGACAGTCAATGAACTCGTTCAGTTTATTCGATGAAATCAGCGATCTTATAAATTATTGAAACATACTTTCATGTATGAAATACCAAATTATGAAGATAATCTCTTGAAGTGTTAACTATAACCATAAACTAAAAGGGCAGTCCATTAAATCCGTTTACGTACACATATGACATACAGCTGCCAGCCGTACAGAGTACACTATTGAACGTCATGTTATTTAGAATTTATTCAGGCCGTGTCGTTAGATTATTTTCTACAAGACAAGCTCACATTACATGTCACCTTCTGTACCTTATTAAGATAACGTGTTTGCTGTCTTGTCTATCGTCTGCGATCCATATTTTTATACTTACTGCAGCTATAAAATTATGCCGTTATATTAGATTTTATAAAAAAGTTTACATGACAACGATCCTGGAGTATTTGAAGCAGCCTGGAGCATTTTTCACATTCCAATGATTACCAATGTTTTTAGAATGCTACGTGGTTTTGGCCGCTGACTCGTCTTCATACAGTTTCACAGAAAAGTACGACTGGGGCCAATAGTTCACAGTGTCATGCTATTGTTGTGTGCAAAACATCTAAATTCGTACAGCCGCTCAGACGTAACCTGTAACAGGCAGGCAGAGAGACAAATAGAAATACAGAGTGAGTTACTGCAGAATGTGGTATTTTTGTTCACCAAAAGCTCTACATGCCATATCATAAGATTAAAAGAGTACAGACCGGAGTGTCGTGTCTGTGTAACTCATACAACTCTATGTATGCAGCATATTGTTATCTGAACTAGCCGCCTGTTCTGGCTCGTGGGTTATGAATCATTTGTGCACCATGCACTGTAAAACCTGCACTGTGCCTTGCATGGTTAATACCGTATTAGGTATTAGTAGTAGAAGAATAATTGGCTACGATTTCGAGTGGAAGGAATATGCGGAAGAAGACTTATATGATTCATAGTCTTTGTTTAATGAGTGATAAGACGATTACAGCTGCAATTACACAAGACTAAAAGTTAACACAGACATGGTTGAGAATAGCATACCTACGTAGATAATGATTCTTGCCCATTCTTTTCTATAGCGATGTATGCATTGGAATGGGCAACTACAGTACTTTCACAAGGTATTATGCTTTGTGACTGTAGCTTGTTTTTTTTTCTGTCATTTAAAAGTCCCTGTAATGGTAATTGTAATAAATGCGTTTGAGTTTGCTGAAAATTTCAGCTTCAGTCAAAGAGTCTGATAAAGCCTAAGCTGATCCAATAGGGATGTTTACTGACATAAAAAATGTGATTCTAATTAGTCCGTCTGTTAGATTAGATACGTAGGTATTTTTTGTTTTATCAAATTAATTAAAAAATACGAAAATAAAACATGTCAAAGATTTGAGAGGGCGCTAAAAAATGTCATAACTCAAACTGTCTAACTGTCTCACTCAGAGAGCTTTAATGATTAATTAGGCCAATACTTAGTAATGGTTTTGACAGTTTTGTCATACAAAAATATGTCAAACCTTTACTAAGTGACGGCCTTTACTAAGTAATCATTAAATATATCTGAGTACGGCAGTTAGAGTATGACGTCACACGAGTTTTCAAAGCACTGTATCGTCTTCATTGTTTGCTTACGTAAAAAAGAAAAAATACGTGTCCAATATTTTTTGGTAATCTTTAAGACGGACTAACTAATTACTTTTTTTTGTTAACTACCCTATTAATTAGGGTTTCACACATTGCCTAGACTGAACCAATATTGATAGTACTAGAGTATCACAAAATTGTACTTGTTAGAGACAGAGATTATACTCGCGTACCTACATTAAAACCTTTCACCTATTTTCCCAACTTAATTTTGAGCAGTTTTCCGCTCTAATTTTGAGCAGTTTTCCGCTCTAATTTTGAGCAGTTTTCCGCTCTAATTTTGAGCAGTTTTCCGCTCTATAGTATTTCCTTGAAGACGTGGGAACTGTCTTCTGTCCGTGTTTGTTCGAACTGCTCGGTTTGGATGAAGTCCGCGAGATGTTTTTAAACATCCACGACTACTGAGCTCGCGTTACTGCACACATTTTGATGTCTAGGGCTGGCACGGGGGATAGTATTTTAGTGTAATTTTGTAGACATCTTAAATATTTGGCGTGTATTCACGTTACAGGAATAATAATGTAGTCAAGTTTTCGGCGTTGTTTTCTCACGCAATAATTTTGCAATATGAGCTTTGTTAGAGGATGCAAAACTGATTCATTTACATTACTAAATCAGAACATGACTGACAACGAACATTTTTTAAAACTATTCTTGGTGTTGTTATTTACTGACGGTTCGAGCAACAATTACCATTTCAAAAGCCTTTTAGAGTTAAATAGCGAATTTTTTTTTAAATTGTCTGTCGCCAACCCTGCTGCCCCATGTCTGTTGACTTGTGTTTAAAACTGTGTAAATAGAAGAGGTCTCAAGTTACGGGATCGATTTTAAAACAATATTCAGCTACGGTCGGAGGCGCCTGCGAACAAACATGTCCAACTAGACCAGAGATGCTAAACTTTTTTCTACTTAAGCTTCTCTCAGAGTTGGTGGTTGATTTTTTCCTCTTTTCTTTATGTCTGCTTTATTTGAAAGAGTTCTTACGTGGTGGAAGGTAATCAGTTGCTTTATTTTCAAAAAAAGAATAGACTTAGAGATGTCACAACGAAAAAAGAAACTGTCCTTTTTTTTCGTATTTATTTTTGTTCCGTGATTCGAACTCTCATGCATTCGTTGTAACGGTATTCGTCGCTGCGTGCTTTCGTACTCTCAGTATTCGTTATTGTAAACATCCGGCACCTTGTAATTCGACTCAGTTTGCTTGTAACTTTCGGAATGGCGTTTTGCACTCGGGACAAGGTCAGAAAGGTGATCATTATGACACAGATTGACAACCACTGTCGTAGTTTAAAATAAAAAAAAACACAACCCCTCTTTTAACATCAGTAGTCGGTGAATAACTCCAGAGAGTTTCGTAGAACACTTGGTAAGGAACAAACAGTTTGGTTTGTGTTTCGAAACCAATCGAGATGATATGAAGATGTTGGGCAAACATGCAATAAAGACCAGTGTCATGATGGGAGATAATTCATGTATTGTTTCATGTTTAATGTTATATTGATTTGTTGTTGTTTGGGGAGGTGAGGAGCTTATAGCTAACTAGTAATAGTCGCTCTATAGGTTGGTTCCTGGATGTGTAACCACACATTACAAACCGAGTTGAGGATTACGACCGAGGCTGCCATTTGAAGATCTTAGACAGTCGATACTGGTAGTCAGTGGCTCGTAAGTCTGACAACCAGTCTTACCAAGGTGTACCTATTTTATTACCCAGTACTAACTCGGATGTGGAGGTCTGGTAGGCAGTTGCTTCTACGTCAGATAGTGGTAAAAAGCTGCATCAGGTTAGACTGTATGCTGACCCCAACATAGTTGGGAAAAGGCTAGGAAGATGATACTGTTGTTGTTTGGTGAGACGTCGGCACTGGACTGCTGTCCACAAGTGGTGACAAACGAAGAGGGTCACCACAAAGCGAGCCAGGTTTGGTGATGTATCGCCTTCAGTAAAAATACTTGACAGCTACGCTGCTGTACAATACGGAATTTTCTTGCTCTCATTCACATTTCAGATGTTACGGGGTGTCCTGCATGAGCGACGAATACGTTGCGAAGCGACCATGCAAACGCGACAAACGCGATCAACTCAATAGCATACCCTGCTTGCGGCCGACAATATGACAGTCTGCCGCGAAACGCGACGTAACGCGTACCTACTTGTTTTGAGGGTATGCCGTTGACTTGATCGCGTTCGTCGCATTCGCAGTGTCGCGTCGCGGTGCGTCATATTCGTCGCTCACAGGGTACACCCCGTTAGCAAAACCCGTGAAATCCGTGACTGTATGCAGTATGTCTTGCACACTAAATTAAAACCTACCAATTTAGAACTGGCTGCATCAATCGTTTTAACACATATAATGTGAGATGTATCTAGGGGAATCTTGTAATTGTTACCAAGTACTAATTGGGTTGTGGAGGTCAGATAGGCAGTCACTCCATGTGAAATTCTGGTATACAGCTGCATCCTCTTAGACTAGAACTGCCCCCAACATACTTGGGAAAGCAGATGATGAGTGTGGGATGGACCTGAACGTATCTTTAGTGCAGACAGCGGTAGTTATCACTTGACACCTGCTACTCCAGAATCACCTACCAGGCTATCCAGATGTAGGTAGTAGTATCTTCGTTTGATCTTTTAATCCAACTAGTTAGTGAATGATACCAATATGGTAAGGTTGGGTTAAAACCTGTCCCAGTGGAACAAAGACGTGTTATCTACGAGTAACTGCTAGTTAATGCAATAATTAAGTTCGTTAACATAATCATCACTTGTATCTGAAACAACTCGTAAATAATACGCGATTACGGAATTATATCGTGTGGGAGTAGCAGAAGTACCAGTTTGAACGTTGTCAGATCATCGCCCACTAGGTGTCTGTACGTGGATTCTAGTACTTAGGTGACGTTCTGTGGTTGCTGTTCCTGGCTACCCTAATGAGACAGAGGTGTGCGTTTATGTATGTTGTGTGTGTTTTTTCTTTGGCAGGAGTGGAAAATTCCCACGTAAACCTCGACTGTTTCACTGTTGCCCGACTCAAACCGGCTAAAAACTACTCGTGCCCAGCCAATGTTCCTCTAGCATGAGGATCGCAGGCCTAGTGTTAGTGTTATATCTTCTGATCATTGGTTTGTAGAGATTTCTAATGGGGGCTGTGCATTCTGCTGTGCTTTATCTATAATATGTATGTATTTAGAAATATATAAGTATGTTTATCAGTTGTCTAGTACCCATAACACAAGCTCTGCTTAGCTTGGGACTAGATGGCGTTGTGTGATAGTTGTGGAATATTATTATTATTATTATTATTCTCGCCGTAGATTCCAAGGCAGGGGGAGTGCGTGAGTGTACATGGAGGCAGTCTCACTGCGAGAATTATAACAGAGACTTAAAATGTGGTCATCCAAAATTATAATTAGTTTTTCTGACGGGGGTCAGAAAACAACTGAGTAGCACCTAATAGATGAGTGTGCTGTGTTGTGATAGAGAGGTGGTTCAGAGGCAGTTCTACACATCTAAGACATAAGAATACCGGGATATTTTCGGAATAAGAGACATAGACGAGAAAAAAAATTTCTCTCACTTCAGTTGCCTTAGTGTTTAGCTTTTCTTAAAAGCCAGATCTATCTGCAGACAATCATCTCACTTCAGACCTTCTGCACACAACTCCTGATACCGCGGACAGGTGGAGCCGCAAAAAGTAGCGGTCGATCGTCCCCGGGAAAAACAATCAAAAGGCGCCGCGGCATCACAGGAGCCGCTTTGATACCGGGACAATTACCGCCCCCGCGCCCCGCACACCGCAGGGAAACTCATTTTCCAACGCGGAGTAAACCTGTGCACTTATTAGATGTTCACCAACTTGTGTTTTGCTGCTGACGGGAATTAGATTACGAAGTGTTTGGAGAAAATAGGGTTGAATTTGGAATGATTTTAAGTTTCGCAACTGTAACTGTGTTTTGGTAATTTCGCGCGACAACTAGGTCCTATTTGCCGTTGACGCTACAGTCAATCAACTGTAATTCAAAGTGGTAAGGTTCATTTCAGCATGGCGTTTAGTTTTCCGCGAGCACATACAGGATGTGACGCGAGTTCTCGCGCCGCGGATCGGCCGTCAATCATCTCACGATTCGAGTACTGACAAAGGAAAAATCCTTGAACGCGAAATAACTTGAACATGATCAAAGTGCTATGTTGACACCGTAAGTAAACGCCTGGCGAGTTAATTTCGCCTTTGACTGAATTTATGGCGGGTGCGGGTTCAATTCCCGGCTGCAGACATTTTTTGTGGAGGTGTGCATTGGAAGCGATTACGGCTAATTTGATGCTGTGCTATAAGGCGTATTGTGTTGTTTTGATATTGATTGAATAATGGAGAGTTGTGAGCAATGAAATGTGTGTCGGTGCGAAGTGAAGATATTACTTGTACTTTTAGGGGTATTTCTTGTAAAGAGCTTTAAGAGTTATCAAAGGTATTTCTAGACGGATGATTTAGTCGTCCTAGCTTTGGTAAAGAGAAGTTTCTGTTCAGTGAAACATAGGATCTTCATCATCTTTTCAGCCCAAAGCCCCAAGCTTAGGATAATTTAAAAGTTCAGCGACTGATGAGCAGGATCTGGGTTCGGTTCCCGGGTCAGGCAATCAGCATCAGGAATTTCTCAGTCTTCTTCTTATCGTGTGAGCAGTAAGGTCTAACGACCCCTAGTCCCCTAGTGTCAGAATTTCTAAACTGCCGCAAGGACCTCTGACGTAGATTGACGACCGCCATTTGCGGCTGGGCCCACCTGCTTATAGGTACGTGCCTTCCGAAGCACAGAACCATCTTTTTATCAGACAATCAGGTGATTCAAGCCTGCAATGTCCTAACCAAACTGAAAACAACTTTACGAAGTATGCTTCCCGTAAGAATCCAACCCACGACCTGGTCACAAGTCAAACGCCTAAACCATTCGACTACGGAGGCAGTTTCTCAGTCACTGAGTCTGGATTTTTGACCAGTAAAGTGCAATAAGCTCACCCCTTCTGACAATGGGACTAACACATCTCTTGTGAAATATGGGTGTTCCTATGCTTGTTATATTTAGTGTTTGAGCGTTTCTTATTTTCTTCTATAATTTTTCATTTGAAGGAAAGGTAATGTGCCCGTCGGGGCGGCGGAATGTTGTAAGAGATACCGTGACCTCAACATAAAGGGCTTAGAAGGAACATGAGTGGTTTTTAGTCAGTAGAAGTCTGACATTCCCTTTCGCTCTGCCCAAGAGCGGGAGGGGTTATTTGATGATATCCCACACAGAAAAAAAAAAACAAAAAAGGATAGGTAATGTTATTTGATAAATAAACCCTGAATGAATTTATTGTAATACAGACGCTTCCAACCACCAACCAATCCTTTTCGTCACCACCACAAAACCCCGAGTTAATTTCTCTCAAACATTCCAGGACACGTCTTAGCAACCAATGAAACTGGAGATGACTGATCCATTCATCTCATTCACAATATGTCGTTTGAAACGCGATAACCCTGACAATGGCACACCAGCGACAAATATTCCTACTAATTTCACCTACCAATTTGCGGGGCACATTCTTTTAAGTGCAGGGCTGTCGAGGACCTGCCGGGGTTGCGGAATTTGTTTGAAAGGGTCACCACGGCCCTGACGCATGCAAGGAACATTATAATAATGGGACTATCCCCAAACCACTGTAACTCCAGAATCAACAGTGGCGACCACCAGAAAAACGCGCCAAGACAATGCAAAGGACATTAGGAGGAACACGGGTGGGTTTTAGTCAGTAAGCGTCTGACACCCCTCTCCTCCGTAGAGGAGTCATTTGATGATGTCCCATTGAATTCAGTCATCATTCAGGGCATATCCTCAGGTTCGAATACTTTAGAGGACATCTGCTGTGCCCAGTAGTAAAGTCACACTATCCTGCTGTGTTCCCTTTAACGACAAAGAAGTAATGAAGCCATCATCAACGTGATTCTCAGTGTCATGACTCAAGCATTTTTTTGCCATATTGCTAGAACGGCTATGAAGAAATAATTGGAATAATTGCTTAAAACAAAAATAGCTCATAGCATGATCAGGGTAAAGATCTAGAAATCTTTGATTAATTTCTTTCATGAATTAATCCGATTATGGTACAGAAATATCAAAATTAATTCAGCACAACCCTGCACCACATCATACAAATCGGTACCGTTTGATATGGCCGCTTCCTCCCGCCGTTTCATTCATTCACGAGCACAAAATGGCGGAGTATCGGCATTATAATGTTCATTTGCGGCGCATTGCCACGCGGTCACACCACACTCTACCACACTTCACAGCTTCCTGCCCTCACATCAATTAGCCGTCTGTGAGGACAATAGGCGGTGCATGCTAAATGCAATCTTTGTGTTATTGACAATATCTGGTGTAGGTTTTGCCTGCGGGTTTGCTTCTCATGTCATTCTCCCTACCCCATGTATTTTTCAGAATAAAACGTAGCATATATGTCGTTTTCCGGAGCCGTGTGCGGTTCATAACGTATCCGTACGCAGAAAATCACTTGGGCAGAAAGAAAAAACAACAAACTAGTAATATAATAATAGTTAATAGTTTTCTAATTTACCTATAGCATGTATTTGATGATGGAAATACTCGTATTTATGCTGAAACCACTGTTCCTCAAGATGACAACAATGACAAAGCTCGAAAAGAAGAAGAACTTAGAAAACTCTTGGAGTCAACCTTAGCAATATTTCAGTCGGATCATGGTCATTATGTGAACGCAAGAGACCCATCGACTGCAATTTGCACTTCTAGAGTGCAAATATTAAGTAGCAAACATACATTTTCATTTACAAAGACAATGAAACATCATCGTAGACATATTCCAATATCTAATCCCATAAAGTCCTTACTAAATTAGAAACACTAAATACTCCATACTGATACCCTCTAATCCAGGATCAAAGTATCCTCCACACCAAATCAAATTACTGTCGCCAATCCAATCGATCATAGTTCACTCCATAAGTCCATACCCACGGTATCATGTCACCAACTTACGACTAACAGTATAAAATATTAAGTAAATTTGTGAACGCCACGTGCCGCGTCATCAGTGCCCTTTGTTGTACGGTGAGCAGTGGTCCGGGTGCTGACGAGTGTTTTACACATTTTAACATAATGTTGGGAGAAGGGGGTTCGCGGAAAGAGTTTTGGGAGATGTTGAGCATAGTTAAGGAAGATCTGTCTATATTGTGTTTAGTAAATTTGCCTCGTGTACAAAAAATCCTAATTTCGTTCAACAGCCTCTTGCTTTTCTTCTACTGTTATTTGTTTATGATTCTAGCTTTTGTTCATATCTTCCTTAACTGTATTACCATCTTCATAAACATCACCGTCTTTATAGTTATCTTTGTCAACCGTCAAGGACATTATGTATTCCTTGTTCCCTTCATATCATACCTCACCATCTATGTGCTGGTCATTACTAACCATATTTCTTCACCCATCAACTGTTGTTTTAACAAAATATTTACAAAATCAGTTTCAAAACGCAAGTCTTTTACCATATTTCCTTACACCACCCGTTACAAATCAATATCAGCCGATTGAAGCGTTATTTTTATTCAAACGGAACCCTAAACAGCGGGTTCAGATGGTAATTGTGAAATTAGCGCGCGCAGATCAAAGGCGCCGGCGATTTGTCGCGTTCTTATAATGTGATAAGTTTCGCGCGCGATTACGTTGGGGTGCGGTGACAGTCACAGCGGGGATGAATGAATGAATGAATGATTTTTATTTTACTTCAAGAAATCTTAAAATTAAATACATAGCCCCACAAAACTGCTTACGCAGTTTAACTGTGAGATCGCTGAGTCACATTCACAATAGAATTCACATCATAGGCAGGTAAATCTGTTACATAAACATAATCTTAATATCTATGCTTACATATAATCTAATAATTTTTTTTTTAGTTTGCGTGCGAATTTGCGTGGGTATTCTTTTGCAGTGTCTAATAAGAAATATCTCTCTCTCTTTTTAAGATTCAAATTAATTTCCTTCATTGTTTTACTTACATACGATGGTTCTGAACCGTAGAATTATTTATATTTATATGGTCCATAAAATATATTTGTATAGATGACGATTCGTATGATTCTAAAACCATATCAGCGGGTCTAAAATGGCCGCTTTATCAGAATCCACGCAGAATCTTAGTATAAATCACGTTAAAAATTCTAAAATGGACTTTTTGTCTACAAGTATAAAGTCCATTTTAAGAATTTTAAATTTTTAACATGATTAATATTAAGATTCTGCTTAAGCGGCCATTTTAGACACCCAGTATAAGTTTTTAAATTGACATGGTCACTAACACTAATATTTTATGACAGTGTTGGTAAAAACGGGAAACGGGGTTGCGAGTGGACACAGCGAGTTTCGTGTATCGGGAAAAGAATTAAGTTATGTGACAGTGGTAGCGATACCGAGCGCAAGAAATATATAGGATATTCCGTTTTGTCAGCTCATAAACATACACCCGCAATAACTTCAGTTTATGGTGTTTGAAATGTCGAGAACTTGAAACAAAAAAAAAAACAGTTTTCCAGGTAAATATCCAGTTTTCAGTGTTTATGATTGCCATTTGAACAGTTCCAAAAAAAAAACTAGTTTCTAAGATGAAAAATTGCTCTGTTATTGACAGCAGTTAGAAGTAAAGTGATTGTCATTTCTCCTGGCCTTTTGTTCGAACCCAAAAAGCCGTGAAGGTCAGCAAGTTACTTTTTAAGAAAGAAAGTTAAATTCGCTACAACTCCCACCACACAAAGCGTGTTGTTGACTCTATTCCCCTTGTGCTGCCAACTAGGGGAGCCAAGTATTCAAGTAGGGTAATTTGTTTTGTTCCTCAGTAACGGATTACTATTGGTAATTTTATACGACAATATGAGCTTAGTAACCTTAACAAAAGGTTTGGTAGATTTCTGGAGTAACGATTCAAGTAAGTTTTCATTTAGAGATGACGGTGGCTGGAACAGTAGGTAATCTGGCATATCTTAAAAGAAGAGCCAGGTGGTTCGATTCACATCTGCAGTTTTTATTGGACACAGTATAATTCTAAACTACCTCAATATTGGATTTTTAATGTTTAATGACTTCTAATGTGTGCGTCTAATTAATCGTCTTTAATATGTACGGATTCTAGTTTATCGTCGAACAATGTTGTTCTATTCAATGTCTTGTCTTAATATTAAATGGCTTTGTAGTATTCTGTACTCTTTCTATAACGCTTGGTTAGTGGTAGTGGTGTTCAAAGTTGCTAGGCAATCTCTTGCTTAATGCTTAATGATTTATATATTAAGCACGTGATTTTATATGCTTTATTAAAGCACGTGATTTTTAAACGCGTAGGCATATCATGATGCCACTCACCGCGCTTGCTTTAAGTCAAGTGACTTAAAGCAAGCGTGGTGAGTGGCAGCATGCATGAGTGCGATGTAAAAGCAATAAGCAAATAGCAACTTGTGGGAGCCATGATAGCATTTGCTTATGTTATATGTATTAAGCACGGTGCTTTATTTTGCTATATGATATATTAACCACCACTAGTTAGTGGATATAGTGTGTATCACTAGGCTGTCATTACTATAGTATTAATAATTATCCTGGTCGTTTTCTGATTGTATAGAGCCTGGATTGTGGTCATTTCGCAACGATTTTCACATTATTGTTTATTTGTGATTGGAGCGCTTGAAGTTTTCGTTTGGTAAAGCCAAGATATATTAAGTGTTAACGATGAGTATTTAAGTTTCATAATGGATGTCTGGAAATGGTTTATGGTCTTGCATTCGTTACCCTTAGTATTCTGTCAAGCACTAGAATAAACTAGAATCATGTATTAACAAACAAAATTTATTGGTGCAATCATTATTCTGCATGTCTCGTTACCAACTCGTTCATATCATTATCGAATTCCTCGAAACTTTAATGCCATTGTAAAACAAAAATAAACAGTTGCTATCATTATCGGAGTTAAAAACCGCCACTCACAAGCATTTGTGATGGCTGTCAGCGAGTGAGCGCTAACTCAAATAAAAAATAATTAAAAAAAGAATTTAAGAAATGAAATAATAATCGTGAGTCGTCCGGTAGCCGTCGCCGGTCGTCGTGGCCGGTCGGTGCCAGTCGGGGCTGGTCGGTGGCGACGCCATTGTGCGGCCGTCACCAGTGACTTTACAAAATACTAACGACCCGAAATGTTTTTAGAAAACAATTTAAGAAGCTTCCGTTTAAAAGTTGGTTTATTTATCCTATTGTGCGTAAGCGGATCGTTTCGTATCGTAATTGTTGACTGACAGTCGCTAGTAGCTGTGGGAAGCCAAGAACTGTTTTTTTCTTGAATCAAATAAACATTAATAATATTTGGATCCAACATGGCGACCGCCACTGTAATTACTGTGGTCTGTTATTGGAACGGCAACTGACGTGTGAAACGGAATTTTGAACTGTTCCTAATGAAAATAGATATTATTTTAGTTTTGGAGCTTGATATTTATTTTGTTTGTGTGATCGGTCAGTGTGCGTGAACCGTAACGCCAGAAGGTTTCAAGTGTGAGGATGCAAGGGATCAGTTTGTCGTTAACTGTCTATTGAATTGAATAAAAACAATGTAGGTACGAGTATGATCAACAGTCCTGAAACTTAGCAAAACATATCCAAATGTAGAAGCTGTAATAAGTACTCAATAAGAATCTCTCTCAAAACGGTGAAGGAAAACATCGCAAGGAAACCGTCATGTTCAAGAACCAAAAATTTCAAGCCATGTGACATCTACCATATCGCACTGGGTCCACCTCTCATAAAGAGGAGGCCTGGAGTGTGGAGACCGAACTCCGCGGAGTTCCTGCAGCGGAAACATTATAGGCTATTCGGCTGATTAAGCTTATGCTTAGGCTAAGATGTTCTATATTTCTGTGTTGTGTTGTCAATCAAAATACTGCATTTATATTGCCTTTTTTAGTATCGAAGTCTTAAAAAAATCTTTCGTCTTTAAAATCATCTTTTCTAGGTTTGAATGCAATTCTAATGAATTGCATTGCGTCCCATGTATTCTACTCCTCATCTTCCTTAAATTACCCATTTCCTGGCACAGTTTCTCACAAAGCTCTTCTTGCATCCGGATGGTCAAGTCACTGCAGTATACTCACCATTGTTCCCACTACAACTAGCAGCTAATAATAGCGAACCCTACCATCAATTGCGACGAGCCTATTACTGTCCCTACCGCCGATTGTACGAATTGCCGTCATCCGCGCCGCAATGAGGATGCTGCTATCTCTGCTATTGGCTGGCTGGCCGGATGCTCGCCTGTTCGCCCACTCCTGCGCACCTCCCTAGCGACTTGTGTCAATCTTTATTACCTACTGCCACTTAGTCGACGTTTATGTGATTGGTCTCGGTGAGATACATAATGCCGCACGAGTCGATCTTGAAGGTTAAGCAATGCTTGGCAAGTTCTGTTCGAGGCAGGGCGACCATCTATAAACACGAGAAAACGTGTTTATGGATCATAGAAAAAGTCTCATATTCATGACCACAGCATTGTGTTGGTGTACCAGAATTATGTAAATGTTAATTAAAGCCCTTTCCTGTTACGGAATTATGAGGATCCTACAATGAATCTGCTTACGTATTTTAAATTGAAATACCTACTTGGAAACAAAATCACGGCTACACCACTTAATCTTGCTGAAGCAACTAAAACTATAGAGTTTTCAACATTTTGCAAAGATACGCGAGAAAATTTGAAAATAATAACATATTAAACAAAACTGAGCATTTGACTTGAAATAACAATCCTCCATCTCAATAGGTATATTCCAATCACCTTCATAATAAATTATGACAAAAATTAATATTTATTTTTCTAACACGCTGGAGTCTTTATTTGAAAAAAAAGAGAAAACAATTTAAAGCTGACAGTGGCTCAGTGAGCAGCGTAACGTATTCAAATATCGAAAATTGTTGACAAATTAAGTTCCCTACGACTCCCTTACCACTTGAGAACGACTCGACGAAATTTTAAACTGTCTAACAAAGGTCCTAGTATCTCACCTAAATTGTTCTTTGACCTGTAACACCTACAGTTAAAGTTCGTTTTTGAATGCTTTTCAATTTCAAAATGCATGCCTACGTTTGTAAAGCTATACGGAGGGACGGTACCGGGCCGTTCGTTTTACTAGTTACTCAATTAGGCCTTTTGTATTTGTTTATCTGAGTTTGTACAGCGGCAGAAAGGGATAACGATACAATTCGATACGGATTGGAAAGAGACAAGCTATGCAAAGTAATTTGAGACAGTTCTTTTCACTGGCGCGGTAATACGTTCCTATTTTGAATGGCAACACGAAACTGGCGGGAAATGCATTCAAATTGTGTTCTGTTTTACTTTTTCTAATTTGTGCAATGGCCGCCAGGCTACGGATTTTCTTTGATAGATACTTTCTTTTCTGAAAGCTCTTTTTCCGACTTGAGTTTTTAATGCTAAGTGAATGTTTTCATTTATGTATACTGCCGTTAAAAAGGACGATTTTAAGGTCTTTATCAAGCTTGTGTGACTAATGCATTGACAAATACATCTCATTAACACCGAACGCAGCCACTGAACAATTTCGCAATCGATATAATTTAAACTCCCGTCTGAGTGAGCATTATTGACACTTGATCTTTTATTCTTGACATTCAATAAGGATGGAACGCATTGAGCTGTCTGGGGCTCGAAAAAACGAAAAAGGAAATTATGGCGCCTCTTAATTTTATGTCTCTGACAATAAATTGTGTAGCTTGGCTTAGTAGTAGGTAGTAGTTTTATTATTTATCCAAAAGTTTGTTTATACGAGTAGTTTAGTCTAATATAATACACAGGATACAACTGAGAAACTCCAGACGCAAAAATCTTACAATAACTATTTCAGTTACTACTTAGTATTGGTATTTAACTTCCTTGCTTTCCTTTGAAAAGCTTATTTAAAAGACGTGCAACCCTTGTAAGGTAAATCTTCATGCCACCCTCACCCGGTCCCGGCCGTGCGTCCCTGATTGAGCAAATATCGTAATATCAATGTGACTGCGATCGTGAACTCGCGACCGATGGTGCATAAAACATCCCCGTTACAAAGACAAACACGCCTTGGAGTGGATTATGTGAAATGTTATCAAAAATGTTATAAGTAAAAGAAAAATCTAAGTTAGTGTTTCTTAACCTGATTGAATACAGTGTCTGTCCATGGAGTGTCTTGCCCTTTCTGTGCACGCAAGATTAAAAAAGCCATGTGCCAAATAAACATATTTTCTTTTATTTTTTTATATTTTTGCATATATAATAAAATATAATGTAGATCCTCTTTACGAGTAGGAACGGGCAAAGAACTAACGTTAACTTTATTGAACTGACGATATTTGAAAATTAAAATGCTTATGTTTGTGGAATTCACTGCTGACTGGTCTGTTCTCTGATCATTATAATCTGGATCTATACAAAAATGGAATTTGGTTTTTTTTTTGGGTTGTTTTGGAATTTGTTGGAAGCGTATGCTGAACTATCTATGTAAGTCTAACAGACTAATTAAGATTGTAGCAGTGCCAACTTAGTTCTGTTTTACTTGATCATTTTCGTAAGCTAAAACGTAAAAATATATTGTTAATTAAATCCGTTTGTTAAAATAGGTAGGACTGTTAAACTAGGTAGATCTAATTTCGACAAAGAGGTCGCCTGAAGAATCCAACTCGGGCGGGCAGCGTTCGGGAATCTGCGCGACATCTTTTCGTTAAAAATTCCGCAGTGTTTTAAGACGAGCGTGTATAACCAGTGTGTGTTGCCAGTGATGACTTATGGCACAGAGACATGGTCCTTAACTGCTGCCCTCTTAGAGAAGCTCAGAGTCACGTAACGAGCCATGGAGTTTCTTTGTGCGACAAAATCTGAAATGAGGAAATTCGCTAAAGAACTAGGGTCATCGACATAGCTCTCAGAACAGAAAACCGATGGGAAATAAAGGTTCTCGAGTAGAGACCACGAACCGGAAGACGCAGCGTTGGTAGGCCTCCCAGCTGGTGGACCGACGACATCGTGAGAGTCGCGGGCAACCGGTGGTTGCAACCGGCAGGTTGCCGTTAGTTGGCGTTCTACGGGGGAGGCCTTAGTCCAGCAGTAGATGTTGTATGGCTGATGATGATGATGTTTAAATATCTCCATACAAATAGCACCTATTTTTAACATTTCTATAATCCGTAAGCTATTTAGCGGATTGTAAGAAATGTATCTAAGCTACCTACCATCTTAAGATATCTATCAAAAGTGGCCTGCACACTAAAAATCCGTACGTTTCGTAAACAAATTGGCTATCACCTATGACCCCATCCCTTCACCACTCCGCTACCCTCGATGGGCGATCCTCGGTAATGAACTGGGAATCGCGGCCGTGAGCAAATCCCCTCACATTTGTTGACGCACAATCATACACGCTGACACTTCGGGATTTACTTGACTGCGCGTGTCTTTTGAATAAATTGTATGTCGATGATCTTTTTGGTGTTGTTCGACAAAAATTGTATAATATTTGAAAATAGATTGAGAAAGGAAAAAAGAAACATGTTGATTTAGAACAACAATAATAAAACATATAATTATGCAACATAACAAAACTTAGATATAAATAAATATTGTGTATCTCACAGCTGCATCAAATAGGCGGGCAGTTCAGCAAAACAGCTAATACCCGAGACTTGAAGTTCCAAGCAATAAAAGAAAACATTTTCGTGATTTTATCAATTAGATTAAAAGCTCAACCACGGGTACCGATATAAATAAACAAGATTTGCAAATTGTTCTTAACCATACAGTAGGTACATCCGTGTGTACATCACCTGACGTCTGCTCTACCCATAGACTAATAACATCTTGATATAGTACAACGCTCATTGTCTATAGAAAACGTTTCATTTATGTCTTCCCCTGCTAGTAGTAAACAAGAGAGTGCTGTGTTAGATTTATTTTATGACTAGGTAAAGATTAGTTAGAAAAGGAATCTGGAGGTAGTGAGAACGTAATAAAATTTCTGTATTTGCTACTTCTTTCTGTACAAAGACAATTTGGAACATGACATAACGTTACTCTATATGGACAGCTGGCAACATAGAATTTTAGGAAACAAGTGCATTGCTATCGTAATCATCCTATCGATGATGTTCCCATATATTATATTATATTATATATTATTTCCATATTTTTTTACATTATGCGGCTGGGATTTGATTTATCTAGATAGTAGTACTCCATATACATGGCGTTAACACAACAAGTTCAAAAATCGTTCTGTTAGATCTGTCAGTTGATTTTGATAGTTCGACTGTATCGTAGAGGTTTCCCTACAATACCTACTTGCCTGGTTTTGAGGTTATTTTCGATTTTATAAAATGACTCCGAAACTCGGATTTAGTTTCCAAAAAGAACTTCTGTAGGAGTTAATATGATAAATTTATGTAGAAAATAAAAAACAAAGTTTGATGTTGACTCAGTTTGGTACGGGATTCCATATATCCATGAACAAGATCTTTTGAACCCTCACTAAAAGTTGTACCTAAGTTTCATAAAATGTTGTTGGAAAATGATCGATCTGTTTTTACCTACCAATTATTATTAGAATTTTCATGAGAAATTATTTGCCCATGTTTAAAAGAAAGAAAATTCCCAGAAAGCAATTCTCATTTTTAAATAAAACACAAAAAAAAAACAAATGAATAAAAGTCTCGAGCAGTCAAGAATGTCTTAATTCCCACGTGAAACTAAATACATTAAAATTGGTTTAAAACAGAAACAAAACACATATTAAAATGTTGACTTTTATGAACAACCACTCAAAATCGAGTGCTGTTTGCAAAATACAGCTAAATTGTGTAGAAAAGCCAACCCTTTGTCTTCGGAGGGTCGTTCGAACCCTTAGGAACACTTGATTAGTGGAGGGTTATTCGTCGCTTTTGCGGTTATGTTGGGAACTTTGTGGACTAATTGTTATATTTTGACTTTGTAGCATTGCAAGGGTTAAGCACTTGATTTTTTAAAAGTTTCATTGACTTTCCCTAAAGAGTTTTTAATGTGAATGGCTTCTAAATTGTGACTTTATTTTATTTGTATAGTTTCATTCAGTGTATTGTTTTGATATGAGCGTGAGAGAAAGTGTATGTAAGTTAGTATTTATTATCGTACCCGCCTTGACTTCTGGACTCAAAGTTCCTCACAGAACTTTTTATAAGTAGCGTGGCGATATTATATTAACTTAGCTTGAAAAAGACCTTGACTTGTATTTGCATTTTAGTATGAGCTATTGCATCGGTGCTGTCAACAGTGCCAAAAATATTTAGTATGAATGTATATGACTAAAGATAAGACACGATAATTTCATTGTCGGATTGTCGGATCATTTGACTAGATTGAGGTGACGAGAAGTTTGGAAAAATAATCCCAATGGGTCGATTTCTTCTGCGATACTTTTTTCCCATAGTATTTTGGCCCATGCGTTCGGTCAACTTTCGCACTACTGTTCCTACTCCGTGTACCAGAGGCCAGTTGCTGCCTGCAGAGTGGAGGCGAGATGTGCCAAATTCGACCAATTACAGGAAGGGCGAATGACCAGATGTAAATTTTAACTAATGTGATTGGTTGATTTCCGCGCATCTTCTCTCGTCTACGCTCCTCTACGCTTTGGTGGATACCGGGATTTTTTATTTTTTGGCGGGTTGGAAATAATCAAATAACCCCTCCCGCTCTTGGGCAGAGCGAAAGGGAGTCTTCTACTGACCAAAGGGAGGAAAGGGAGGACTTCTACTGACCAAAAACCATCCATGTTCCTTCTTAGCCCTATATGTTGAAGCCGCGGTAACTTCTGAACAACCCGCAGCCCTGGATACCGCCGGGCCTTACCCAAATAATCTGGTATAGGGGGAGAAACACATTGCTATTGCAGTAAAGTATGTTTTGCCGTGTAAGTTTTGCCATAGTCTAGCTAGATTCTAGTCCATAGTTACCATGAAGGTGTAAATACTTAGGTACTATCCGGATGCAAGTATACTTACTTCTGACGCGACGCCTGAAGCAGGCCTATATCGAGCAGTAGTATATCGATCTTGATACGATGATGATGATGAAGTTATTAATAGACAGAGAAAAGGTGACTTACTACTACTGGTCGGGTAAATTATTATTGGGTTTTCCCATTTAGAATCATTTATAATAGTAGCCACTGGGTCTGGATCGAACCCGGTTGCCCTTTTACATGGAACTTAAACATACCTTTCTAAATATGAATGTTATCAAGGGGTGTTTTTACGTATACCTCAGCATAACCCTTCTGGGATAACAGGTGTGATGATATAATCCCTTCATCGAATCTCACCTACAATTTTCAATGAATTGGAGCATTTTTCCAATGACCGGGTGCTCGTCATAATGAACGGAAGCTTCGTTAAATGTTTCAAGAGCACTCCGCACTCATCCAGTGTCCACTTCATCCTACTTGGGCTGCAGATGGACAGGCGGCTGCCAAAGGGTTCACATTTTGGTACCACCTACACAATTGAATGCAGTGTTTCATTATCAGAAAATCTAAGGCCGAAAATAAGAAATCAATTTCACCATCATTACAATTACTTATTATTATTCGGTGTGTAGCATTAGTAATTTTTTCAATAAACTTCCTCGAAAACTGACTCTCACTCAGTCAGACTTCTACTAACTTAAAACCACCCATGTTCCTTCTTAGCCCTTTACAACATCTGGCAGTACCGACGGGCGTTAGAGCACACCCCTCAATCTAACCAAGATAGACACAATCAGCATATAAAACCTCCCAGATAACATATGTAACAACATTCCCATAGTAGATAGCGATGCGACCACATAGATATCTATCAAGAGGTTAGTTCCCATGGCTGCGTACGCGCTTGACTTTTGACACCGACACTCACTTGTATAGTAATGCTTAGTCTTTCACTTTTTAGTATGGAGAGGTCATTCGATTGGTGATTGGGATTTCAATATGTAAATGTTTTTGATTAAAAAAGGCACTTTAAGCTATCTGGTATATATGCCTATCAGACCTTTGACAGTGGTTTGGGAATAGTGTGGCGAGCTTATAAGAGTAGAGGAAGATCAAAGAAACTATGAATGAATTGTGTGAAGGATGATATATAGCGAAAAGGTTTAGGTAGTCTTAGTCAAATCATATGGGAACCATGCAGATTCGAGAAACTGTTCGAAATGGTCTTTTGAGGCAAGAACTACTTATCCTGTAAAGTCAGTACACAATTAATTATTAATCTGTATTGTTTATATTAGCATCAGAGATAACTAACGACTAAATTAACAAAAACAAAATCGAATTAGAGACAGAATGAGTGAAAGAATAAAGCAGCAACCGTACCAATGCGGCGGAGCGATAAATATAGTTAAGCGAGAATTGTTCGTCAAAAATACGAATAATTTTAATTGGGACGCTGATAGAGGCGGTATTATCGCGTTAATCACGCTCTCTGCTCGCTCCCCACTGTATTCGTTCAACTTAATGCTTCTCTGATTTTTATGACAATAAGGTACTTGTTCTTTGTTCTGTCAAGGTTGATGAGTAGCTGTGTTTATTTTGACCTTTTTTTGTCTGAAAATTGGACGTTTTTGTTTCCGTTAGGATGTTTTAGAATATTTTTTCGTTTTGTTTGTACTTCCAATAAAGAAACTTCTGCTTAAATTTTCTCAAACTGACGAGCCCTGTGTACTGTTGTTTAATAACTTGTTTAATTTCTTTAAGCTACCCCTTAATTTGAAGATCAAAATTTAAGGCTCTCATTATGATGGTCAAACTATCATAAACGTATGACAGCCTCGTAACTCTAGTATTCGCTAGTACTATTGCTGAGCATGAGACGAGGGCGTCTAAAATGGTCACAGACGCAATTTCTGTTATGGAAGATCTATTTTACCCTTTTTAACGCAATTCATATTATGTGGCCATTTTAGACGCCCAGGGCTTGACTCTCAGATCTGTCGAAATGTCAATGTCTAATAATCTAATGATCTGTGGAATTTCTCAATAGTAACGTGGCTGCATCACACTTTCAGAATCTTTCCAGCATGCTACTCAATTTATTTTTGATACCAAATCCCATTTTTATCAAAACTAACTCAAAAATCACTCACAAACGTCCCAACCCAATCTAAAACCAAATAACCCCATATTATACTCTACCAGCATCACTATAGCGACTGAAACACTGTTATTATACTGTCACAATCTCAGCGTATCATCTCTGCGCACAAATCGAATCAGCCGCAATCCCACAGACATATTGTCCGGGAACGGATCCAATCTGCAGATTTGTGCTCAGCATCCCCGCACCCCGTAGCCCTCGCCTGAGGCAAAGGAGTCATGCTAACGAAATAATTTCGACATAGATTTACATGAGATTTTATTGAGAGAATGTTGCTGAGACATTGAAGGAGGAATTGGAATGGAAAATGAAATACTTATTGGAAAGAATACACTGAAATAACTGAGCAATGCACTGGTGGTGTATATACCTACTGGTAGTGAAGGTGCAGATTTTTAGATTGTAGATAATAACTGTAACAATGCTATTATTAAATGTGGCTGGTTCAAAAGTTAAACCATTAATTTCAAGGCCACTGAAAGACACCTGAATGCCAAAATTTACAAATAAATTTAATTGATTCTAGTTATTTTATAAGGTATCTTCTTAGTATTTCCTATGAATGAACTTCGGATACTTATGATGATATTCGATAAAATGTTTTGGAGCTCATAGGCATTAGGTACACAAGTTTTATAGTAAGAAACAATTAATTCATGAACAGATTGTTCTACAAATTATTTCCACCGTTCTGGAAATAGAAAGACCTTAGCATAGTCCAAAATATTAAACCAAATCCAAAACCCAGCGCACATTATAATATCCGGTATCCCCCACATCTTAAAAACACTCAGTATTAAAGAAATTCTAAACCTTGCTACTAACAGATTCACCAGCCTCCTCGTCATCAGGGACTTGCTACATTACTTATTCATTGGTGACTAAACGGGGCATGAAACATTGGGTTATGTTCTCATTCAGACATCACTGCTCTGCTCCTAATTGTGTGGGGATGCCGGTGTCGGATTACTGAGGGTCTTGGCGGATGGGAAATGGTTAATAGAATTTGAATTGAAAGTTTTTAGAATCACTGGACGGTACTGCTGTTTTGAATTGTTATGTTACTTTGTGGAGCTATTATAGTTTATGTGTGTGTTTTTACTTGTATTAAATTCAATTCATTATTGTTTGATTAGTATTGCACTCCTTAAATTTTTCATCAATGTCAATACGTTCATGAACATCGCATGCAATTATTATTATCATTTGCTTAATCGTTGCCATGTTGCGGTCAGCTTCCAGTCTAACCGAGAGCAGTATTTTATATGAAGCGACTGTTACATTGTCTTTATTAAGCTGCAAGACTACTACCACTGGACAAGAGGACATGTCATTCATAAATCTTTATGAGGGATATGTCCACTTGTCCAGTGGACCACATGAGGAGCATTAAATTAAACGGTTACCTTAATCTCTCTTACCTTTCTTTTCTATTTTCAAATACTTTTGTATCACGCATACATAACTATGGTCATTTAACTGACCGCGATCTATAGTCAAAGTCACGGCAGTTACATCAGAACTGTTACTGTAATGACAGCTCCTCCGATAGACCCACCGCAGTGTGCGCCACTCGAACATCAAGTATCTACAGTCTCACTTACTAAATGAAAGGAATGAAAGCTCTGATCGAATGTTATAAGAGTTCTTGATGGTGAATTGTATCGCGAAACTCAAGAGATGTTTACGTAATGAGATTACCACTATAGCACTAAACTATCTCCTCATTTGATGTGATTGTTTTGGTTTTAAAACTGTGCAACGTCTCGAGAAAGTTCTGTATGAAGTTGTCGTCTGAAAGTTCTGTGTGATATTACATCTATTAGAAATAGTAATGTCTTGATTTATTCAAATAGTACATATCGAGGAGGTAGCTAACTCCTGGTCGGTATAAGCATCACGGTTTAATTTATCAACTTAGGCTAACCGTATGTTTTCCGTTACATTAGTTCCATCCTTTACAAGTAAAACGTATTTGCCATCTCCAAATTCACCATCTTTAGTATCTAAAATCATTTCAATCTCTCCAAATTTTATTTCATTCATCCTATCTCAAAAATCAGTCACCATATTGCGACATAGCTATAACGTTATATTACCCTGGAATTGCCCGCGGCGTCTCCAATATCTGCGACCGACGGACCGCGCTCATCTAGTTATACGAGCATGTTCAGAATAACTCTTTGTTATACCTATGAGCTATTGTGTCTCTTTGTTGGCACTAACTTCGTTTGTAGAATCGTTTTGATTTTTGTTCGTACGAAAATGAGCATTTATTTTAGTATTATGATGGATTCTCTGTTTTTTAGGGTTCCGTACCTCAAAAGGTAAAAACGGAACCCTTATAGGATCACTTTGTTGTCCGTCTGTCTGTCTGTCTGTCTGTCTGTCTGTCTGTCAAGACCTTTTTTCTCAGGAACGCGTGGAGGTATCAAGCTGAAATTCATATCAAATACTCAAGTCTATGGTCTCTTGGAGCTGTGAAAAAATCAAACTTCTAAGTCAACGCGATCAAAAGATACTCCCGTTTATGCCGCAAATTTTCGACACTCGCAAGGGAATCAAAACCTACAGGGTACTTCCCGTGAACTCAGAATCTTGAAATTTGGTACGAAGCAACGTCTTATAACACAGATAAAGGAAAAATTGCGAAAAGCATAAATTTTTAGTTACATCATATAATAAAAATATTTTTAATAATTTAAAAAAAAAAAAAAAAAGCGACTCCCCTACTACGATGGTACGGAACCCTTCATGTGCGAGTAGGACTCGCACTTGGCCGGTTTTTTGGAATGATAAAGGAATTGGTTGGTTATGACGTTCTTAGTCTCCTTGGGAATTCAATGGCTGGGCTGTGTAGTCATGAGTAACTTCTTTATCTCTATTTCTGTGAGATAGCTCCTTTACAGAATCAGAGTGGCCGACAAAACTCACAGAATGAGTATGCTGAAGTGGCACTGGACCGGCCATATTAGCCGTAGAACCCATGACATTTGTGATAGACGTGTTCTTGAGTAGAGACTGCGAAACAGCAACCGTAAGGTGGGACGCCCTCAAACCCGGTGAAGCGACGATCTTTGCGGAGTGGCTGGTAACAAGTGGATAAGAGTTGCCGAGAATCGAGCTGAGTGACGTGTGATTAAAGAGGCTGATTACCAGCAGTGGATTGCTGTAGGCTGATGATGATTGTGAGGATGAGCTCCTCTATATAATTGTCTAATATTCATGCTGCATTCAAAAAACAAAGAATAATCTCAAGAAACCTTGAAATAAAACCTCGATTACAATGTAATTTATACCCATGGAAACACTTAGGACGAACAACACATCTGAAACATCTTCAGACGGAAAGCTCCACAAGCTATCTAAGCTGCGCTGATAGAGAAATTAAATGCTGATCGCATTCAGATTTATTAGTGAAAGTCTTACTTACGAGTAGCTAGACGTTATCCATAATCTCACCCAAACCATCTCATCAACGAAACCCCCAAACAATACGTTCAGAAATCTAATCCGTTCAGAATTAACAACATTATATTCTGCCGAGATTACCTCTCGTCTCATGTGAACGAGGTTCCACGGCCCTTTGTGAGCCAGAAACGTTTATATTACACTTACAAAATGACGTCGTATCCTCAGGGCACAAATTAGCAGCACAAAGTAAACCCTGGCTCGCATCTACTCGTTTCCTTCCTGACAGCTAATGTCATTCTGAGAGAGCTACCATTGCGGGTAGTCACAAATTGTTTTAGAAATTGCTTCGGGTTTACTGTTAAAGGTTGAAGTAATAAGTTTGTTAATGAAAATGAGGAGTTTGTAGATCGTTTTCGTGTTTATTGTGGAGTAATGAAGATGGCAGGAAATTGTTATTTTGTTGCGTGGTTTTTAGATGACGATATCTTGAGGACTTCCGGCGTTCTCTTGGTAGTTAGCTTCGCTTTATTATCATTCTGATTCCAACAGCGTTGTTATTTTAAGAAGGTAACTTGTAAAAGATAACAACCACAGCTCAACTAAGTCTTACTTCACCAATCGTTTTATATACAAGTTAAAATAATATTCAAACAAACGATATTTTAAACGCATACAATAAATAAATCTATATTTTATATAACAGTTTATATCGCATCGGTTGCAGGATGTCGTGCGATGCAACGATATATCACGTAAGATATATCGCGGGAAACAACTTCGCGATGCTATGCTAATATTTAAAACAATGTTCGCTACTTTGTAGTTTTTAGGGGTCAGTAACATTAAAGCAGATTTGGTTTTTAAATTAAACCTGAACCTATTAAATTGTCATAATCCTACCGGTTTACATGTTAAAGAGACTGTCACCCGATATTTCAATAATAGTCTTAATCACTTTAAATGTATGTAAGTACATTTTTATTTACTGTTAAATAATATTTTCATTTAGTTTTTTTAGTCCCTAGGGTGGGAACCAAACTGGCAATTGTAAATGTCAGTTACTGTCATATTTTTAGAACTATAAAGCCTTTTATCTTCTTCGTATTGTTTCATTTATTTGCTTCTTCCTGAAGCGCACTTTTTTCTTACTTCTTGAGACAATTATACCAGCAGTACAATTAAAAAAAGTCGGAGTGCTGGTAAAAATTTAATAAAAATTCAAGATGTTGCGTTGATCAATAACTGCACGTATGCAAAGCTATTAAACCATGAGCTTCTGTTTACCATTTAAGGATAAAACACTTCAATATCCATCACAAACTATAAATCATACAAAACTTCGTTACGCCACGAGCCATCGCCATTAACCTAACATTAAATTTTTTTCTAACACACATTCGACCTTTATTTCTCTCTTCACAAATTAACTAAATCGATCAACAGCTAGTTAATTTAATTATCATAGCTCGGTAAAGGCAAAGCCAGTTATAACACAATTATTCTACTCATTACTGTGTGCGGAACCATTATGTGTGATGGCATATCGCGCCTGACAGATTATTTAGAAACATCTGCTTTATTCATTTGAGCTGTAAAATGAGTGTTTTTAAATTGCATTCGTAACTAGGCAGTCTTAAACTCATTAGTTTACTCTTTTAAATTGGTTAAATACACGTGCATATAAAATGAGCAGCACGTGCTGTTTGTGTTGGATTCAGAAGCACGTTTGCTCGCTTTACTTTGTAGCGCGTTTAGTTGTTTAGGAATTCAATTAACTTTACTTTTAAATTACTTAAACAGAACTGCACACTGTGATCCCCGAAGGGTTAGGCAGACGTGTAACTACTTAACTAGTAGTAGACCCGCTCTCCGCCAGTTTTGAGTAAGTTCTATGTACTAGGACGCGAGTGAATTGGCATCAACCAGGCAGGATTCCTGACTAGGTATAAGGCTGCTACTGACAAAATCCTGATGGATAAAAATTACCCATAACACATTCCCGACTTGGCAATCGAAACCTAGAATAATAAAGGGTGTAAAAGTGCCCTTAACGCAAACGAAGGGCACTTGTTCTCCCCACCACTGCGATATTTTTTTTGTTCTAGACCATACCTGGAAACCCCCTAGTTACGGAGATATTGGTGGTCAAAATTCCAAATATAAAAAACCAAGAAAATGGTAAAAAAAGCAAATGTTTCACAGCTGTTTTTGTTAATACTAGTTTTTCAGGTTATAAATTTACTTAAATTACCTCTATGACCCGTTTACTATTAAAAGCATCCACTAGCATAATGTTTTTATAGAATGCTACAATGAGTTTTACCGTAAAATTTGATTTTTGACCCAAAAAAAAAGTCTTCCAAAAACCCAGCAATTTTTTTTGCATTGGGTAAGTACTTAGTTTGATGTACAGAATGCTTGGTTAACGTTTGTGTGAAGGGTGGGTTTACACCCTGTATACGTATTAAGTATTGAGATGTATTAAATAAAGTACCTACCTACATACTATGTAGGTTTACTTTAAGTAAGACCTTCGAATACTCGCGCCCATCGGCAACACGTAAACTCGCGCACGGTCTCTTAGACCGCGATTTGATCTCGGGTCTTTAAAATATGTTTTTTTTTAAACATTATTGGTATAAATCATATCAATCTATACTATCTATAAGTAATAAAATAAATAAAAATAAAATAAAAAATAAATAAAAAAGCCTTATATTTCTTACTAAAGACTACAAAAACAAAACTTATTTCTAATCACACTTAAACTTAAGGCGCCTCCCCGACCAAAACGCCACGCAAACCGTTTTTGTGCAGTTTTTTGGAGCTATCTACTTGTTATTTAAAAGAAATATCAACTAATAAAAAACATATTAAATTTCTACATAATCTTGATTCCATAATTGCAGATTTATTTTTATTTTTTATTGAGTATATCTTTAATAAATCTCCTTCCAACACAACCCCCGAAATGAGAAATAGTGATTAATAACACGCATCTCCTCGTAACGTAAACATTATTTAATTTTGCTACTGACACTAATGGATAGACAATTTAATAATGAACATTTTGACACAAATAAAAATTCCAAAAGACCAAAATTTTATTTTATATAGATTTTATTCTAAAATATGGGCGTATTCACTACTGTACAGTACAGAGGGAACGAATGCTCAAGGTTAATTGGTCAGGGTACGGCCTTAATAATCCTAAATCTTATTTTTATTCTTAAGTATTATGATTAAACTTCATCCATATACTTATAGACATATATTTTATTTAACTATTTATGTAAATAAAATATATCTATAAGTACTAATATTTTAAAGCTGAAGAGTTTGTTTGTTTGTTTGTTTAAACGCTAAGATCTCAGGATCTACTGGTTGGAATTTAAAAAATATTTTTGTGTTGGATAGTCCATTTATCGAGGAAGGTTTTAGGCTATATAAAATCACGCTACAACCAATAGGAGTGGAGCACAAATGAAGAATATTGCAAAAACGGGAAACGATAAATCTTTTTGAGAGCTTCCGTTGCGTGCGCTGCGAAAATGGTTTAAGTTATGCAAATATTATGTACTAAAGAAATGTTTCTCTTTAAAAGTTCTACAAAAAAGTCCGCGACAGCATATATCTATCTATTAAGATTGACTCACTGTAACCATTTTTTACTTTTGAAATGTTAGGTTAGATAGAATTATTTTTTGCGAAGCTTATTTAACCCATATGGTATTAATCTATTTCTAAATAAATGTGTTTGTTAGAATGAAAATCTAATATAGAATATTTGGTCCTTTTAGTTTATATATTAAACAAATATCTTAGAAGATATTGCAATGTTAAAATGTCCGCGCGACAAAATAATGACGCGGTCCGCCGGCAATCGCGTCCCGATGTAGATACGTGGACGATCCAAATTCAAATTCAAAATATTTATTGCACCATAATATTTACAAGGTGTTATTGTATATTGTTTTGGCAACAGTGGTGGCCCAGTGGTGGCGGCCCCGACTTACGAAAAGTTGGTTGTGGGTTCGAACCCAGGCAGGCGCACTTTATGTAATTTATTTCATACCACTCCTAGAGAGGAGGCCTGAGTGGGAACAATATAGGCTGATGATGATGATTGTGTATTTAACAGTAAGAGATAGGTGGGTACCTACTTATAGTAATTCTAACTTTAATCATGTAATCTAAGGTTCTATCTAATATTATAGAGAGGAAAGATTGTTTTTTTTTGTTTGTTACGATTTAACTCAAAAAATACCTAGACGACTTTGAATATTGTTTAAACATTAGAAAGCTAATTAAAAAATTATTACTATGTTGAATAGTCAATCTATCGAGAAAGGTTGTAAGTTATATATTATAGTGACGCAGACGAAGTTGCGTGGGCCAGCTAGTATATATACAGGGTTTTTAAAAAATTACGTTCGGTAAATTATGACTTAGCTTTTCAACTTTAAATAAAAAATTAAAACAGTTGACTTCATGGTTCCTAAGTAGGCTTCAAGAATGCGCCAGACTCTCAGTTTCATAATCATAAAAAAATTAGTACTTACTTTTTTACCGAACGTAATTTTTCACTTTAGACCAACTTTTTCATAACTTTCATCACAGTTACGAAGCTGATTATTTTATGCATAAAAGTACTACTCACGAAGATTCAGTTGCAAAAAAAAAATCTCGACAAAGCCATGTACTTTTGTTTTAATTTTTTTTAGATTGGTCAGGTCGATCATTCTCAAAAAATCAGAAAAAAATTCGTAACTCGAAAACTATGAAAAGTCGCGGAACATACATGGGGGTGATTCAGATACCCCACGATACGAGGGACCTAAATTTTATTTTTGGACGTCAATGTTCCGGCCACCCTGTATAAAAATCAATGCCATTTTTGGTTGTAATTTTATAACTCAAGAACGGGCTCACCTATCCAAACCAAATGTTTAGACTTTGTTCGGACTATTTAGTAGATGGTTTGTGTGAAGTTTGCACAAAATCGGTCGAACGGTTCTTCATTTATCACATTTTTTGTAACAAATGAATTCAGTAAATGGCGGATCATTTTGTTAATGGAGATTTTGCTGTCTGTCTTAGACCCGGTAGGTTAGATTGCCAACTGGTGGTGCTGCTGTCCGGGCAGTACGACGTCTGCCAGGTCCGCTAGTTTATTATATAGAAGAGCGTATAATTTAATAAAAAAACTTACGACGAATTGAGAACCTCCTCCTTTTGGAAGTTGGTTAAAATACATAAAACATATTAGAACTATAACTTTTGGTAGAAACAGTCTCATGATACTATACAGCCTCTTTAAAAATATCATAATATTTGGCGTTCTAACTTGTGAAATGTGTTTATAAAAAATTACCCTTAAATCTAATGAATGGGTATCGAGAACAATCGAATAATACGTACTAATCATAAATATTTTTAGATCAATTTCTAACAGTACAGTAGGCGATGTAGAGCATTTTTACCTATCTAAAACAGTTAAACGTATACTCGCATCGGTCTCACAATACGGATCGAAAATAGTCATAAAGTGTCACTTGTCCACCAGCACTTGCACTACACTAAACAATGCATAACAATAAATTAGGAAGCTATTATAGACCGCAAAATCGCAGCGTTTTTTATTTGTGAGAAAACATCGAAATATTGACTTGTCGGTCTGAGAGACCAACGCTTGAGTATACGAAGGTTAAAGGCCGCGATAGGAAGCAATTAACTAAGTACCTACGTCCCAAACCTGAATGCAAACACACCTGGAGCTAAAGTCAATGATATCCACAAAATAAGCAAAAAGTTGCGTTAGAAAAACCTGTTCTGATGTCACGAATATTACAAGAAACATATTTTTCTCAACTTCTACGATGTAAAAGTTAATTAGGACATGCAGGTGATACAGGTTTACCTTTCTTGTATATTAGAATAATACTGAAATATTAACATTTATCCAACTCTTACATTATGTAAACATTCATTGCTATTGCCACCGTGTACTATAGACCTACACGAATTCAAATTAGGAACACATAAAGAATAAAAATGTTACTATCCATAAAAAAAACTCGACCATAAACGACAGCTCAATATCTAGTATCAATAAAAAAAACAATAATTATAATATTAAAACAAACACGTATTAATTAAAGAAACATCCGTGACTAAGACATTATCACATAAAGGTCATAATTGTTAACCCGAAAAAAACGCGCGCGACAAATTGACGCGTCGTGTCGTTTTGCGACAATTGATCGCAATCTTAGGCCGGATACCGATCAATTAGTGTTTTAAGCGCAGTGCACATGCGACTGGGAGACCATACAGGTTGGTATCTGATATGCGTCAGGTGGATCGCATAATGTGTGCCAGAGTTTAGGAACTTTATGGGCACTTTGAGGGTGTTTAATTTTATTTTTACGGAAGTACAATTCACGCTATGGCAGATCAAGAGTTTAGTTACATTCTCAAATATTCAAAACTACTGGCTTAATGACACCAATAATTATTAAGCTGTCTTGGAATTAAAATAGTCAGACCTATTCTTAACTGACTTTCCCTTCCAAGACAAGAGAGGATCTACTATGGTAATTGCTATTTTTCAGCTCAGTAATTTTAATGGCCTTTAATGTTCCCACTGCTGGGCATCCTCTGTGTTAGAGGCACCCTGTGCAGGTTAGGAGATGTTACATGTCTTCCAATATTTGGTTCTGGAACATGCTCTACCACCTAATATTCATAACCTCACAATCCTAGGCTTCAACCAAAAGGAAAAGTACTAGCCAACAACAAAACCAGACTGCCAGTTTGCATCGAGACTGCGGGATGTTGTAAGAGATACCGCGGCTTCGACATAAAGGGCTAAGAAGGAACATGGGTGGTTTTTAGGCAGTAAAAGAATGACACTCCCTTTCGCTCTGCCCAAGAGCGGGAGGGGTTATTCGATGACTTTCCACCCACCAAAAAAAAGGCCAGAAAACAACAACAGCTTATAACAATAGAAGCTTAAAGCTTATTTATAAACCATCGACTCTGCACGCAATAAAAAGCAGCTGGGCTATAGACGGCCATAGACAAGCACACTGACACAGAAACATATTTAGATTCATAACCATGTAAGTTAGAAGAACATCGTTCCAACATGCAAGTGCAAGCTTTTTATTAATTTTCATTATTATATCATCGCGTTGCGTGTCTTGTCATGTCGTGGTGTAGTTTATCGTATGCTTTGCATTAATATGTTTGATGTAAGGCAATTGCTGGAGGACAAGCACGGCTCTGAATATAAAACTTCGACCTGGAATGGTGTTGTAGGAGTCTTGCCTACTAGGTTTGGTTGATTGGTGAATCTTCTTTCCTTCCTGCTAAAAACGTTATAGTAAAGACGGCAAGGCAATTCTTGCAGAATGCAGGAATTTTGCATTTCCGAACGTAGAGAAGCATCTCTACGTTCGGAAATACAAACACACACTGAGAGACTGCCCAGGAGCACCTGCAGGGCTATTGCGTATCTTTTGAATGACAGTGGCTAACCTATAGTGCCTATCAATTACTGTCAAATGGTTCCATTTTGTACTAAACCATAACCAATTTGACAGTTAATCCATGGACAATATGATAGCCACTGTCATTTAAAAGATACGCAATAGCCCTGCAGGGTAGTCTCTCAGTGTGTGTCTTTCTTTGAGGTAATTTTTATGTCTCCAACTCCTTAGCACTGACGCTTAAGGGGTGTGCCTCTCTGTTGTGGTTTTTTATTATGATCTCGAACTGTTTAAGCACTAAAACTTTACAATAAACTGCATAAACAACTACTTAAGAAACAAAACATCAAAGAAAATGTTTTTCTTGTCTTTTTAAGTGGTTGATAGGTAGAAGAACCATTTAAGAACATTTACAATTTCTACGATTTACAATCTCGACTTCCGAATATTATAAAACCGGCCACCAAAACCGTTGCGTTTATATGATACCACACTTTTACTCCAATTTCTCCAGCAAGTCTGCACTATCCTTAAGAAACAGATGCCTACCATCTGCCTGCATCCTAATACGACATCCACATTAGTAGAACAATGCAATTGTAACGACTATTATGTTAATATCGAAGAGTTATTGTTACGCTAGGCCAATCGCCATTGCCTTCTACGTACGTAATTAGGCAGGCGGCCGGTTATAACTCATATTCAGACATTTTTTCTTAATTTTTCTTATTGAATAGGATGTGGGATTGCCTAAATAGGAAAGTATGATTAAATGGGTGTCTAATGTGTGTATGGGTTATTTGAAATTCTTTTGTTTGATGTATTGGGGTGTTTTGAATAATGGTTATTTGAATCCTGTCTTGTTTATGTTTAATGTATTTAGCGATCAAATTGCCACTTGGCAGTTTATTGTGAATAATGATGTCTCTCGTGTGTGTCCTTGTTTAATCGTACCTATTTAAGCATTATTATGAGGTAGCCCAAAAGTTTTAACATAGCATTTTGTGTGAACTTATGTGAAGTTAGAGGTTTCCGTTATAGGTAAAATGGAATCCTTTATCATCACCTCTCGCTTTAATTACAAAGCTTTGATACTTATTTTTATTATTATTATTATGTTTGTGTGTCCCACTGTAGGGCAAAGGCCTATTTATTTATTTATTTCTGATTCCAAGAATAAGAATAAGAATTTTTTATTTGTAAACATAGGTGTGTGGGATGTTACAATATGCGTAGCTAGATTAACTAACAAAATTAAAAAACAATTTATCAGTAAATGTCCCATGCAATCGTTCTTAGGGAAGAAGAGCTGTACAGTTTTTATTACCACTTTGACTGTTACCAAACCTCTCTATCCTGTGCAATATCTAGCCATGTTCACCCCGCAAAGAGGATCAGATCGTCACACCACCTTCGCTGTGGGCTACTTCGACGGCTATTTTCTCCGACAGGCGTCCAGCGAGTGAGGATCATTACCCAACCCACGAGGAGCTCGTGGTTTCATAATAACTGCCATTCGGGTCCATCTTTAGGTTAAGCCGCTCTTGCCTAGGTTGTCATACCGAGTTTCCTCCGTGCCTCGGAAAGCACGTTAAGCTGTTGGTCCTGGCTGCCATATATATATAGATCTTTGGCTGTAATCGTTACTGGTAGTCATGCAGTGACATGAAAGTCTGACAACCAGTCTTACCAAAGGGTACCGTTTTACCCAGTATTAACTGGTTTGTGGAGGTCAGATAGGCAGTTGCTCCATGTAAAATACTAGTATTCAGCTGCATCCGGTTAGACTGGAAGCCGACCCCAACATAGTTGGGAAAAGGCTAGACCGATGATTATCAAGCTTAACCCAGTGTAAGGTAAAACCTTTCTTATACTACGAAGTTTTAACCACCATTTTCACGTGATGTCTTGCCAATTTCAGACTACTAAGCCATGTCACATTATAATTTAAACAAAAAAAAATAAATTATGACATCACCAAAAAAACATTTAAACCGCAATCTTCCGCCATATCAATATCAAAGTGCCGCCACGAGAATATAAAAACACGTACCTATATTTTGATTTCAATCGGACTGCCAAGATTTATGGGACACCTCGCGAGCGATCCTGCCCGCCCTCTTGCACCGCGCCGTGATGATATATCATTGGTAACTATACACCATAAGATGATAGGTTACTGATCGAATCATTGTGATGTGGTCTGCGAGGTGAATATGAGATTGGTTCAAGTATGGATGTCATAGGTATGAAGTGCGGTAGTTGTTACAGGTGATCAAGAGGTCATGTGTGTGAGGGGAACACCAGGGTGGTGTTTAGTCAGTAGAAGTCTGACAGACCCTTCTGCTCGTTCCAGGGTGGACAACATCCATCATTATTTACCACCCCGAAAAAAAAGGCGATCAAACGGTTGGATATAGAAGTTCGGTCATTAAACTGCATTCTGAGTTTTATACTGACAGCTGGTTTTTAAGTCATACTTTTATTGAGAACAACATAAATAGGGGATCGGAGGAAAAATACACTATTTAGTCCGTCCGATAGATTTCCAAAAAATATTGGACACGTATTTTTTTCTTTTTTCACATAAACAAAAAATGAAGACGATACTGTGCTCGAAAACTCTGAACTCCTCGATAAAGTCACATGCTAGTACATTTTTTTAGCTACAAATGACGTCACAACCCCCTATTCATGATCTTTGACGCGTGTTATCTCCGTCAATTTTTATTAATTTGATAAAACAAAAAACAAGTATCCAATATTTTTCGATAATCTAACTGTCGGACTAATTAGAATCATATTTTTTTGACTCAGTCAAATCCCTTTTGGCTGAATGTCGCTCATACTGCATAAATATTATCTGGGTCTTTTCTGCACTTTGATTTTTGAGTTACGAGAACAGAAAATGTGTATTTAAGTATCTATCGCAATTTCTTTGTTGGTCCCGTGAAGTCCCGTCTCGTAAAAGTTGCTAATGATGTTGAGGACATAACGTCACGCCTGTGATCCCGAAGGGGTAAGGCAGAGATGTGTTTTATTATAGTACACCTACATTTTACCATTTATGTTCATGTACCATGTATAGTGCGAGCCTATCGTTATTAACCGGGCTCAAAATAGACATTGCCCGACTTGTACCAGGATCCCATGGGCTCAGCTGTTGTGCTTGCGACCACTAGACCGACAAGAAAGTCGAGGCTGCTATACGTGTACAGTCACGAGAAATAGTATGTATAGGTACACTCGGAAAAGTTCAAACGCGAATTTCTCGTAAAATAACTAGTGCAACTTGAGATATGACCTACTTTATGATAATACTAGCTGTAACAACTCAAAAATGCTACTAGCTGCTACAATTCGGAAATTATCCCACGAGAAGATAAAATTGGGATAGAAACTATCCTAGGTGTTAATCCAGATTATTATCTATCTGTGTAACAAATTTTATCCTAATCCGGCCAGTAGTTTTTGCGTGAAGAAGTAACAAACATACACACTCACACACTCACAAACTTTCGCCTTTATAATATTAGTTTGATGAGTTCCAGAATATTAGTTTCGTTATGTAACATAAATATTTAATCAATACAGTGAGCGAAAATTGGTTCTAAACATTTTGCTAAGTGACTGTACCGACTTTGACAATACCACCTGGAGTTGTTGTTTCAACAAGATTCTAGATTTTTCTAAATCAATGCAGACGGATCCCAGAATACAGTGTGTGTCCTAGAATGAGCCCAACTTCTAATCACATCCACAAACCCCACAAATATCTTTTACCAAAAAATCCAGGCTACATTGCATAATGGTTACCCGACGACAATTAACATCTTAATGTTGTTCTGCCTGTAATTACCGGCGTTAGGTGTTACTTGCCCCCGGGTAGGTTCGTTTGTTGTAATTATGTTATTTATATCTTCATTCGCCGATCATATCGGGAGTAACGTGTTGGTATCGGAGATGGGTGATTCGATCTTCGAGTTCTAGTGGAGTGGACAAGAGTTGAACTGAAAGAAAGAGCAGCTGGAGGACTACGACTTTCATAAGGACTACGTTTGTCTTGTATACCTACTGAATTTTATGGCCGCGCCAAGTGGAAGAAAAACCAGTCTTCTGAGTAGGTAATAACTAGTTTGTGGATGTCAGATAGACAGTCACTTTATGAAAAAACTGGTATTTACCAGCATTCGGTTAGAAAAAGGCTAGGCAGATGATGCTCAATACTCAATTGCATTCCACAATGTGTACTCAGGTGGTAAATTTAAATAAAAAAAATTTGATCAATGGACCCTGTCGGGCGCAGCAAAAGACAAAGAGTAAGAGAGAGGAAGCTTTTAAAAATACAAAAACAATATTTCTTAAATAAATTCGATAGTGAAATAATTTTCGAAATTCGAAATAATAGGAATTAACTATTTAGGCCTATTCTATTTTATTTCTTCGATTCTAATACATCACTAGTCAGAGGACAGTGTTATTTAAAGACTACTTTATTAGCATACAAGCATTATAGTCATCAAGGTATGTAAGTAATTGGGCCGCGGGTAGTCCACCGGTTATCGCGGCCTCGACATAGAGGGCGAAGAAGGAACATGGGTGGTTTTTAGTCAGTAGAAGTCTGACACTCCCTTTCGCTCTGCCCAAGAGCGGGAGGGGGGTTATTCGATGATTTTACACCCACCAAAAAAAAAAAAAAAAGAATGTATGTAAGTAATCAGGACCTTACGAAATCGTATCTATCTAAAACGGCCTACAATCTTGGGCTAATACCTCGAGATACCAGTATTAGGTACATAATGTAGGTAGCTGTAAACCGCGGGATCTGTCACAGATTACAAAGGTCCAGATTTATGATGCTTTATGCAATGTATCAGGCTTTGTCTTTTCATGAACCTGTATTATTTAATAACAAAAGATGCTACAGTGTATGTCACTGGATTACTCAAATATAAAAACGTTTATTTAGATTGGACTATTTAGAGGTAAGAACGTTTAAATTTTGAAAACATACTTAAACAAAGACTTTAAAAGAGTTGGCAGAAACATCCTCCTAGACTATCATGGAAGTAATATAACATAACATCACACCTGTAGTCCCCGAAAGCAGAGGTATACCTGTCTCTTCTGCCCTTATAACGTGGAACTTAGGGTCAGCTCACACCGAGACGCGACGCTGCGTGAACAGTTAAAAGAGTGACTCAAAATACAACTTTATTTAGTACACGAAAAGATACATGGCATATTTGCGCGATGCGTCTCGCGGCGCGCGGCGGCGCGCGGCGCACCCCGAAATCAGTGGCCTCTTCTAGTATCATCGCGTCGCGTCGCGTCTCGTCTCGGTGTGAGTTGAGCCTTAAACAAAACTCGCGATTTGCACCTAATAGTACTCGTAATATTTCCTACACCCACAACTTCGAGTGTAGAGTCTCCGATCTTGATAGGAGTGGGTGTTACATGAACATTCAACATAACCTTGGTTTTGTCCATGTTCATTTTAAGACCCACTATTTCGGAAGCTCTACTAAGGTCATCGGGCATTATACTTACTGAGGGCTTCCATGGTCTCAGCCATGAGTCCATGACCACTGTATCGTTGGCAAACCGAAAGTGAGTGATGTACTCGCCGTTGAATCAAAGGTACTATAATAAGTACTCTACCTATGTCATGATCGTTCAAGACGTGAAAAGGTATACTTAACAGACAAATAGAGAAAATCTGCCTACCCTTATGAAGCCAAAATAGGTACCTATACCTCGGCGAAGTCGGTTAAAGTCAAACACATTATTCTCGCCATACTAACGTCACCTCTCCGCCGCCGTCGCGACGACGGCTGCAGAATTTTTATCACAACTCAACCCCTTGTGTCAATCTGAATGAAAAAAGTTTCAACCAATCCACGAGATGAATACTGAATCAATCGTCTGGTCCTGTGATTGTTTGAATCAATATTTGGGCTAGACGAGGTGATTTTGGAATGAAAAAAGCTGCGAAAGATAGGTTTTCTTTTGTCTATACGCGCAATTTATTTTACAAGAGTTATGGACGCAATATTGGTGTACTATTGGGCACGTGTCGACCATACCCTTCGAGGGAAGGAGTCATGCCCTTTATTTGGTTTGAAAGGTGGACCCTGTCGTCTTGTTTTTAGGACCTTCTGAGAACCAACTTACCCTGTTAATCGATTCTGTAGTTCAGGCGTATCGCAAGACAAGTAAATTTTCCCATAAGTACAAGTATTAATAATATAATTACTTGTAGCATAGATATGCTCAATATGAAAAAGTCAACTAGGTATAAAAAGGCTTTGTATGCAAACTCATAGAATCAAAATTTATTGGCGAACTGTTTTGAACCTATTTATAAACATAAACGTCACAAAATTCTACATTAATTCTTAAAACCATGCTCAAGCAATGCCATGCTCCAATCACCTGCAATCCTTACCCCATTGTCCAGTACTCTCAAAGGGCAATTAAATCAATCTCCCACGACCCACGGGGCACAGCGGCGACATCTCTGGGCAATAATTAGAACCCCATCAATTACCCTCTTGCACCCCTCCCACCCCTGCGGCATGAGACGTTACGATGTACCCGAGGTCATGGGGTCACGGGAACTAGGGAATGATTAGGGATGATGACATTAGTTTGTGAGATTTGTCACAAGAAAAGACATAATTATGGAGGGATCTAACAAAATTGCGTGAGAGGTATCAAGTGAACCGCTAAATGTGAAAAGGTTCACAACCCTGTGTTTTTTTTTCTATGTTTGTTACCGCATAACTATGCTCCGTCATTTACGAACCGTTTTAAAAAATAATTTATTATTTAAATAATTATTAAACCATCTTTATTAAATTAACATAAAAAAAATATGCCAAAAATGGCAAAATATAAAGTTTCGTATGTATTATTATATTTCTTTCCGAAAACGTGCTACTTTGACCCCAGATGATGAGAGCAACGACCAAGGTGTCTGACGATTCATGGAGACGGAAAAGTCTTTTCATTTTAGGGCGACATCAAGCCATTTTTCATTCTTGGACAGTACCTAACAGTGTTTAGGTTAAACGGCGGGAATGGTTATTTAAATAAGTATAATAGGGAGGATATGACGCAGGTAGCTGTACTGATTTTATCAAGAAAATCTTTAAGACTATTAGGTTTTGAAATATAGTGGATGTGGGAAGACCAAGACGTCATTAGGATTTAAGGTATCGACTTTGATTTTATTTTGATTTTCGCATTCCATGAAAAAAGGTGAAAAAGGTGTCGTCTAAATTCGGAATCTTTGTTTCATTCTTGTCATTAAACTAACCTCTGTCACTATCTTTCATAAAAGCCCATCCACACGAATCGTACTAACCGCAGCGATTCGCTAATGAAGATATTTGGGGCAGTACGCTATCTCATTGTCAATAAATAATGTCGCCCGCCCCTGCCCGAGGCGCTCTCTTCCGCCCCGGTCGTACACGCCACTTTTGTAACCTCTTTTGTTACGAAATCGATATGAACACACCCCTTTAGCGATTTAAAACGCCAAGATATAATCTGAAACACCTTAATAACGTACAGGTGTTCTGATTGTGGTGTTTAGTCAGTTCAGTTTTGGTATAATTTACTTATTTGTACGTTGCCCCCGAAAGCCAAAAAGTTGCTATTAAAGCATTACGTTCTGTAAGTAACTGAGAATTAGTAAAAATAAATTTCTCTTATTTACATAAACGGAAAACACAAAAAAATGCCAAAAACGACAATTATCGCAATAAAAATGCAAAATACGCAACTAATTGCGTATTTTTTAATTATCCAATATCGATGTTATGGTTATTTTAATTGTCCATTTAATGCGAGCTCTGAGATGCTTTTTATTTTTCAGAAACCTGCCTTTTTTAGGTTAAGAGGAATTGCCCTCGTAAGCCAAAATCGACGGGTTTGGCTTGTTCGTTCGTTTTGTTCATAGAATAAAAAAGAAAAAAATGTGACGTAAGCAAGTATCTTGCACTTAACATATTTTAAAACAGATCCAGTACAGTACCACATTCATTGCACAAGAACTGTGCATAGCTCCCACAATTTGCATATGACATTCTCGGAGACTGCTCCCTAAAAAGGACCTAAGTATGTTTTGTATGCGTTTGCATACGATGTTCGACGGGATAGAGTTATAAAATACACTACTTTATGTAAGATTTTTGATCCTAATACATTGTACCTAGCAGTATAAAAACCTAAGGGTTCCCTTTCTCGTAAACTAGCTTTGATCTGCGACTGTTTTCCGTTTGCAAGTCAACTATAAGTCACATGCAACTTAATAGCACTTTGCCCACTCAGTAACTGTAGCTTTTTATTAGTGAAAGAATTCATGATTGCACTTCTAGAGTCACTGACAAACAAAACGATCAATTATATCCCTTTATTTTGATTACCGATACGTCTTTCAACTCCGTCGTTTTTTCAGGCTCAAATATTGTTTTAAATCTACCGTCAATTTATTTCGTCACCGCTCCTCATAATTAGTTCCAATCCAACAGTATCGGTCCATGTAAGTAGATGAAATCGAACCATCGGCCGCGTGCCTCAGTTTTTGCCTCAGACCTTTTCGGTGCCTCGTTTTTGTGTCGGCGAACTTGGCTCAGTAGCTAAAGTCGCAAGAGGATGCAATTTATGACGTATCTCGACGCATCGCGAGTGAGACATTACATTCCTTTTAAGTATAACTGCGTTGAAGCTTTTTCTTGTTTGTTAGTAGATTTTGCGGTTTTTTTTTCGTTGATTCTTATTCGGATTTCTAGATGTGGTTTTTTATTCTGCTAGTTTATAAGTGTGCTTGATCGCCATGCTCATCAGTATCCTACTCAATCTTTTATATACCTTTCTACACGATCTCTTTTTCGCGACCGCGGCGAAGCTTAAAAGAAGGGTTATTTTAATATCTTTGGATTGGGATTCACATCTTCGCGAAAATAAAAGTTAGTTTAGTAAGTTTTCATTGGTTCAGTGGCAGTTGATAGGCAGATTCAGCGTCGAATATGGTATATGCATAACATGCAGTTCGGTCTAGGGAGCAAGCGCACATTTTTACATACGAGGGAGTTGTATTGTCATAATGAATGGAACATCGACAGGATGCATACTGTGAGCCTGTATAAGTCGGTTGTATATTGTACTTTGTAATTGTAATTCTATATGGGCTCTATCTTGTATATTTGGATTTTATAACACGAACAGTGTCATTGTATTACCTCTCGTGCAAGCTTTCACCGCCCCGCTCACCTAGAGCAAAAACAAGTGCGAATTGCGATTGAAATCGATACGAGCAACAATAGCTCACGAGCACAAACTTGCCTGCAATCCCACGGTCATGCACTTTATAATTATTTTCACTACATTTAAAGCTGCAATTATCTTCAATCACACTTCGTTAGGAACGAATCTGGTGTTATTAACACTTTGTAAGCTTTTTACCCGCGAACCAATCGCCGCCGCCGCCATTTTGCAGTAATTACTCATAAGATGGCGGAACAAGATGGCCGACTTCATTCACCGGTTTTTGTAGTGATTTTATGTTTTAATTGTAATTAGCTTGTACGGTGTGCCGGCGTGTAATAGATCATTCATTTACACGTACTTACTTATAATGGTGTTGTAAGGCTGATTTTATAGGGATTGAGCTCTGCGTGGAATCTTGTTAATTATTTCGGTCTTATTTCGCGATAAACTGGGGTACATGCGTTTAAAATAATAACGGGCAAGTATTCGTTGGCCAGTAGTCCGTAAGGCATAAGCAGCTGTTTCTTCTGAATTAACGTTCTTAATTAAATCGCCAAAATAATTACTTGTCTTGGTTTGAATCCGCTATATTCTGCATCTGTAGAATATTTTTATTTTCTAATATCATAAAAATCTTTTGATTCTATCAGGTACTTAAGCTTAAGCTAGCGTCATCATAGAAAAAACTTTATGTATTTTAGACTGCACAATTTCAACGACTAGGTAATTGAAAATTAAGCTATAAAAATAAAATAATTATAGCAGTACTTAACTAAATAAACCCATCTCTACTTTCACGCACCAACCATTAAACTAATCGATATGACAGCAAAAAGAGGTTAATAACCCGTAAAAAACGAATTACACTTTAACAAACATTCCTTACAGCAATTAATGGGTACAGCAGTAACAACGGTGTCGTTTATGCGTAGTTTAGCAGATGCGAGTGTAAAAAGACGGCTTAACATCCTTGCGATTATGTCATTACAGAACAGTAAAAAATTAAAGGGCATTATAGTATGCGATGATATAGTGCAATTAAATATGGCGGTAAAAACCGAAGCGCGTTCGGGAGTCGTCGGCGCGCGATCGCATTGCCGAAATGTTCGTGCGCCCGCGCTTCGTAACGATTGACGGGAATTTTCTTTTTCGTTCACGGTTTTTAGTGAGTGTCCTTTGGAGGATCGATAGAGAATCTTGAGCTTGAGAGGTCGTTGCTTTTGAAGAGATGATCAGATGATTCAACGAGAAAATTTTAGCAGTTGTTGTTTGATGGACCGATTAAAATTAAGAAGAGACAGAGCAGTATTGTGTTTTGTTTTGTGGAAACTGCCAATCTATCTTGGCAGTAACAGTTTTCGTGTAGTTCCTGTTTACTCCTCTAACCTAAAGAAACATAGGCATTTGCGTATCAGTGTGCTAAAGCTGTAGACCTCGTGACTCGAAGTCGTTAGTCATAGTTCTGGCTCGGCCAAAGTCAAGCCTAAGCTTAATTAAAGCCTGTAAAGTAAATGGTACAGTTAATGGCTACATTGTCACAATATAGGCATCTCGTTATGATTATGTACAGCTAAAGGTAACACCATGATCGGTGGAGGATGATTCGCTACCAAAAATGGTCAGGGGTGTTGACCCCTGACCAACCTGACAAGGAAGGTAGAACCGATGTTGGCGATAGGTCTGCCATGCAAGGGTGAAATGGACCTAGACGGATCATATTTCCAGGATGAACCAAGGTCAGGAATGTCACTGTTGGTGTCTGAAGATGGTCGTCGTCACCGAGGCAGACCAAGAAACGGACGAGGGCGCGATTATTACTCGTTCCTTATTAATTAGCCAGAGAAGGTGGAACACAAAGAGAACAGGGACGGAATTGGAGAGGGGTTTGCCTAGCAGTGGGACAGAACAGGCAAACTAAAACATAATTTAATGTGATAAGAGGTCAAGCTACTACAATCTGTCAAATTTCTAATAATTTTTCAACTTTATCGACACAACAGTAGGTTCAAGTTTGATTGAGAAAATTTAACAGTGTCGGGTTCAGTAGCCGCGCATTGCACAAATATTCACTTTGCACCTGCACACGCCGCCCGTCGCCCGGTACCGATTTATCAATTGCTCGAAATTTTATCAATCTGTATCGAGATCAGATTGGGTAGAAATCATTATTTTAGTTAAAATCGTTGTTAATTAAGGAGTATTTTGAGTTTTAATCTTGAGATTTAGGTTATTTTTTTTTGAACTTATTGCATTTTTCGTGTCTGTGTCACAAACTAGCTTTATCGATTTCTTTATAATGGTAGTGATGCATGTTTGGAATTACATAAGTATGTATAACTTGTAGTCCCCAAAGGGTAAGTCAGAGATGTAGAAGTCTAACACTCCCTTTCGTTCTTCCCAAGAGCGGGAGGGATTATTTGATGATTTTCCACCCGCCAAAAAAACAAGAGGTGTGACCAAGTTTCAACAGTTATTTTTAAGTGTATTACTAGCTTTTGCCCGCGGCTTCGCCCACGTGGTCGAAAAATGTCTCAATAAACCCTTATTTAATTCCTTAGTGGTTTTAATTTCGAAAAAAATATATATATAATAGGTATATATATACTAATACCTTCATCAAGAACCACTACCGTATCCATTGGTGAAAACAGCATGACAATCGCCTAATCGGTGCAGTAGTTTTTGAGTTTGTCGCTAACGGACAGACAGAGAGAGGCGGCCGAGGACTTGGTTTTATGATATGTAGTGATTATACATATTTATTATTATTGCTATGGCAGGTAATGTACCTATATTTTATTTTCTGCTAAAACTCCATTTGTATTTTTTTTAAAGACTTAACAGCTCTGTTGCATTAATAAGTAAGACATGACCACAAAGTTTTCCGGTTTATTCAACTTGTGTGGGATGCAGAGCAGCTGTAACAATAACATTACACTTTTATGGTACCTATAGTCATCATCTCCAAGTGATCTCCAACATTATAGTTTGTATTAATATTGTAGTCGATATCTATTAAGATATTAATATCTCATGTGTGCCAATGTCTTGCATGAGCTTATCGACATTAATTTACAAAGCGATTTTGTTTTGTACTTCTTGCATAGCACATGCTTAATCAGCTTATATTGTTCCCACTACTGGGACACAGGCCTTCTCTCTATAAGAGGGAATTATGTAGTTATTGAACTTTCCATAAATTAGGTAGGTGCTTTTACGACATAATATCTAATTTTGGGATATACAGGTTGGCTATTTAGAAAGACACTAATATCTGATTAAGATGTTTTTTTCCACCAGTAAATTTTTATACAGGAGTGTCAAGTGTGAGTTTCTTTTGGGAAAGTTGATTAATATGATAGACCCTCTTGATGGATTCAGGGAACTCGATCATTCTTTGTAATTTAGCTTGGCCATAAAAGAGTATCTCGTGAACAAACATGTAGGCAGAGTGGACTTTAAAGTTTGGTTTTGTGTTACAATTTTGTACCAATCGCAAAGACAGTACCTACCGCGGCGAAATAAAAACACAAACAAGGCAAAACATAATTAAAATCCAACCAGGTCCTCAAACACCCGTAACTTTTTATCAGCAAATGAAAATGTTTAGAATCCATTTTATTGACATTGTTAATACACAAAGTTATTAGTTGATATTGTTGTTAATTATATAATCGGCTCTAAAGTAGCAAGTAATAACATTTTATAATCCTTCCACAAGTAATTTTTAAATGCCTTTTCGCTGTTGTGCTAACAAAAAAACCGCCCCATTGCCTAGTAAAAATAGGTTTACCGATTAGCATGGGGGATCTCGTAAAAATGTAACTGTCGTCTAATTTAAATTAGAAATTGCTTGCAAAATATTATTTCCTACATCGATTCAAGATAGGATCGAATAGTTATGCTAATTTTAACTAGGGCGGTTTATTTTGCCGACGGCTTCTTTGAACTTAGTCTAACCAAATGGTTAGATTATCGAGAATGCTTGCACCACCTACTCAGGTTATATTTGCAAAAAAGTAATCGGTAATTCTTTGAAGAAAAGCGTTGAGTAACAAGCGTTATTTATTGATATTAATAGTTGTAGACCGTACATTTTGAATAGGTAATGCTTTGGGTTACACCTTTTTGCATATAAAACGACCTTTCTATAAGTTTTTCTGACAGTAACAAAGTGCAAACACTAGTAACACTACCGACCCGTGTTATCCTTGTTAGCTAGTTTGTATTTACTTCTTATATGCATGAATAAACAGATAAGTGCATAACTTATTGACCTTTAATCCATTATTTACTACAATTTCTAGTAAATAAAGATTTGCTTGGTCAATTTTGGGGGTTTAAAATGGCGCGTAAAAAAGCGTGATTGCGTAATTGCGTTTAAAAGCGTAACATTGACCTGTCTTAGTAACAGTGTCTGTGACCATTTTACCAAATAATTTTACCCAATTCATATAATTTTATCATTATGATCGATTTTCTTAAATTGCTGTTACTACTACGAAAGGTCCATTTTACGTATTTAACGCAATTCATATTAAGATCTGCTAAAGTGGCCATTTTAGACGCCCTGACGACACCTTTTGAATCATTGTAATAATTTTCCTAACTCATACATAAAACCCAGAGAATTCTTACAATACTCTATATTAGGGGTCGGTAGAGCTCTGAGGTGCACCATGTAGGGTGCCGTTGCACCTCGGAGGTGGACCGCAGCGAACTATGCTTTCGCTGCGGTCAGCCCGGTCACAAGGCCGCGACTTGCCTGGCCACGCCGCACTGCAATGCATGTGCGGCGGCTGGGAAGCCGGCCGAGCACCGGGCAGGGAGCAAGGCCTGCGCTCCACCCGCTAAGGCCAAGGGAAAGGAAAGGTCCTCCGCCACCACCAACCCTACCGTCGCCAACGCCGCAGCCGCCGCCGCTGCTGCCAACGCCGCCACCGCCGCAACTCCCGCTGCGGTAGCGCCACAAGAGGCCCCGGAGGGGGCTGAAATGGACTGCCATTAATGGCCCCATTAAGCCTCCTCCAGGCGAATATCAACCACTGCGCCTGCGCTCAGGATCTCCTGCTCCAGAGCATGGCGCAGTGGTCGATCAACATCGCCGTGGTCGCTGAGCCCTATTTTGTCCCGCCCAGGCCAGACTGGGTGGAAGACCTTAGCGGCTCAGTGGCCATAATTGCGTCGGCCGCCGCCGGTACCCCGGCCCTTGAGATGGTCAGGAAGGGTCAGGGGTGCGTTGCAGCACGGTTCGGGGAGATCGTAGTAGCGGGAGTCTACTTCTCTCCGAGCCGAACTCTCGCCGAGTTCCAAAACTCCCTCAGGGAGTTAAGTGTCGTCATCGGAGGCTATTCCCTCCCGGTACTAGTGCTCGGGGACTTCAACGCCAAAAGCTTGGCTTGGGGTTCCCGTTACACAGATGTGCGGGGTGGGATGGTCGAGTGCTGGGCTCTGGAAACGGGCCTGGACATCCTGAACCGGGGTTCTGTACCCACGTGTGTGCGGATGCGGGGCGAGTCGGTGGTGGACATTTCGTTCGCCAGCCCCGCTCTGTCACGGCGTGTCGTCGACTGGCGCGTCATGGAGGGGGTGGAGTCCTATTCCGACCACCGGTATATCCGGTTTGAGGTCTCTGCCCAGTCCTCAAGCGCGCCGTTCCCACAGACCCCGAGTGGTCCGCGTTGGGCGCTGAAGCAGTTGGACCGGGAGCTCCTCCTGGAAGCCTCGATCGTGTGGGCCTGGGGGTCATCACCGGTCAGGCCCACCGACGTCAACACCGAGGCAGGTTGGTTCCAGGAGGCCATGTCCGAGATATGCGACATGGCAATGCCCCGAGTCCGGCCAGGAAGCGCCCGGCGTCAGGTGTACTGGTGGTCGCGAGAACTGTCGCACCTGCGTCAGCAGTGTGTGGCGGCGCGGCGCCGGTATGCCAGGCATCGCAGGCTCCGCATTCGTCCTCCGAATGCGGAAGCCATTGAGGCGGAGCTTTATGAGGGGTACAGAGCGGCGAAGACCGCCCTCCGCGAGGCTCGTCGGCAGGCCAAGGATCAGGCCCGCGAGGAGATGCTGGAGACTCTCAACAGAGATCCGTGGGGGCGCCCTTATAAGATGGTGCGGAATCAACTCCGTACCCGGGCCCCCCCGCTGACGCAGAGTCTCCGGCCTGAGCTCGTGGAGAGCATGGTGAGCGCTCTGTTCCCTTCGCGAGGGGAGCATCCTCCCCCGCCAATGGCTCCGCCACCTGCGGTGCCGGAAGCGGACCACTCAGGTGGCTTCTGCCCAATCTGGGGGCGCCAAACGCCTCCTGCCGGAGGCTCTATGCGGGGATCGTGCGGTCCATGGCCCTCTACGGGGCCCCGGTGTGGGCGCCTGCTTTGAGGAAGCGGGCCGCCCACTACCTGAACGTGCCCCAGAAGGCCATGGCCGTAAGGCTGGTACGGGGGTACCGCACGATCTCCCGCGATGCGGCGAACCTCCTTGCCGGATTGCCGCCATGGGATCTGGAGGCGATAGTCCTCGCGCGCCTGCATGAATGGCGCGCGGAGGCGCTACACCGGGGGGTCACTCCGTTGCCACGGCAAATTGCTGCGCAGCGGACAGACCTCCGGTGCGATCTCATGGCGACATGGAGACAGCGACTGTCGCAACCTCGTGCAGGGCACGCCACGATAGTGGCGATAAGTCCCCTCTTTGAGGAGTGGTTAGAGAGACGCCACGGCACCCTCACCTTCCGTCTGACGCGGTCCTCACCGGACATGGCTGTTTCGGGAGGTGCCGCCGCGGTAGGCGCTCCGGGCGTCGGGGGCCACGTGATGACTTCCGGCCACCGTAGACGCGGGCCTGTGGACGGTGAGTGATGGGCTAGCTCGCTGTCCGGCCGTCTTATGACGACAACAGGCCGTGTCGACGGCGCGTTCGTGTTCCACGCGCGCCTCAAAGAGATGTCAGCAACATGGAAGGGGCCCGCAAGGGCCGACGCCCGTCAGGGCTGCGGAATGTTGTAAGAGATCCCGCACCCTCGACATATAGGGCTAAGAAGGAACATGGGTGGTTTTTAGTCAGTAGAAGTCTGACACTCCCTTTCACTCTGCCCAAGAGCGGGAGGGGTTATTAGATGATTTCCCACCCCCCAAAAAAAAAAAAAAAAAAAGGGTCGGTAGAGGGGTACCTAATAGCACACCTACATTTCGCCAGTACTGAAGTCACGATCCAGACTCCGTGTATGTCACTGAGAAAATCCTGATGGAAAACCCAATAACACTTTGCGTGACCCGGGAACCTCACGCTCAACAGTCGCACCTGCAACCACTATATCAACGAGGCAACGAACAATATTAGTCAACAAACACCTTAATAATCAACCCTTCGCCTGCGACACTGCGTCAATAACTTCAATAAGACTAAAATAGCCGATAGCCACTCTATTAACCCATATACATCAATAAGTTTTTCTCACCCACAATGCACATAAAAGATAAATTTCACACTCAAAGAGAATCAATTTAAATTCTTTATATCTATAACTGCAAACATTAGTGCGTTTTGTCGCGCCATTTTAATAGGCAACTGGTTGCCCTATTATGCCCAAAAATGGTTTGGTTTTAATAAAATGTGTAGGGTTGCCAGCGTATTGCATGCCTCGGATCGTAATCAGATGTAATGAGAATGAAATATCGTGTGTTTTAATAGTAATTATTATTAGTAGTTTCTGTTTCTGTAATTGGTTTATTATTATTTTATTTACTTAATTAATAATTGACAGCCACTTTATTTTTCTTAATAGTTTTTAATGAATATGACAAATGTTACGGGAAGAATGTTTTTTTTTTGGTGTGGTCTTTTTTGTGTTTTTTATTGGAAGATCCTTTACACAATGTCTTCTTATTAAAATAGCAATTATGTTAGGTAATAATTAAATTGGTTTAGTTATTTTTGTTACTTCTATAAACTTCCTGCTAGAATCATATAATTTTAATACTTTTTCTTCCTTTCTCTGGTTTAATTTGATTTTAAACACTACCTACCTGGCAGGCCTATATTTTCGAGTACAATTAAATATAGATATTCTATCTCCCTACCTTACAAGAAAATTGTTACACAGTGCACGAAAATTAAAATAAATTCATTAAACCAGCCTCCACTCTGCAATTATCCAATCTCCTCCATACACTAAAGACTTCGCCATCCTTCCCTCAAGTGAATGCACCATTAACATTCTTCCACCACACTGCTGCACTGGAAAACCAATAAATCAGGCAAGTGGCAACGATAGTAGGTAACTATGCAAGCGTTTATCTTGCCATCGAGTCTCACACGTTTTCCTACTTAATCTACGTGCCAAATTTCAACTATTTTCTAGCATAGTTTTGCATCGAGCTGTTTAAGGTTAACGCCAGTTACTTTTTGGTTTTGTTAGCTTATAACTGGATAATAAGTGCTGTTAGGATCAATCTTTTGGTTAAGCTGTGCTTGCCTAGGCTGATCTGTGGATGGGACCACCCATTACATACCGAGTTTCTTCCGTGCCTCGCAAAAGCTGTCATTAAATTTTGTAGATTTATGACAGTCGTCAAAGTTGGGCCACCTTATTCTAGCTCGCCGTCCTTCCGTCTTATGACGACGACAGGCCGTGTCGACGGCGCGTTCATGTTCCACGCGCGCCTCAAAGAGATGTCAGCAACATGATAGGGCCCCGCAAGGTTCAACACCCGTCGGTACTGGGTTGTTCGAAAGAGATACCGCGGCCTCGTCACACAGGGCTAAGAAGCAACATGGGTGGTTTTTAGTCATTTAGAAGTCTGACACTCCATACCTAGAGCGGGAGGAGTCACTTGATAATTTCCGACCCGGGGCTGCCCAAAAAAGGCCACTTTATTACCCGGTACTAAGCGTTTTCTTGTTCGGTAAAGGAAAGGCATGTAAAGCCAAGTCAAAAACTCTGTCACCAGGCTAAGCACATAGAGAGATTATTAAATTGTGAGTCGCTTAAAATATTGCAGTCTTTTAATTCAACAGCAATATAGTTATTTATGTCAATTTGAAAATGATCCATGACCAGCGGTTCTGAAAGTAGAATAAATTGGAAAATTAATATATTTATTGTAAACTGTTGAAATAACGTTGAGTTATTTATGTTCATAATAAATAATTAATAGAGCGTTTGCGTTGCGTTTGTTTAATTGATTTAGATGATAATGTATTCACGTTCTACAACTAGCTAACTACAGGGTGTTAGGTTAAACGAGGGTTAAACATATTCCTATCATAGGAGGTTATTCAGATATATAGACATAATTTAAGTACCTACAAAACTAATATAAAAAAAGGTCCATACCAAGGATGTAAATAAATAAGCAATTTAAAAATATAACTAAATAAATAATAAAAGAATACATAGATTGCATAACAATATTAATAGAATAAGTATGTAAATAGAGATATATTCTTAGATTAATAGAATATAATTATAAAATAGATATTTAAGCCAACTTAATAATAAAAGAAACGCTCTTCCGCTCTGTACTTGTACAAACATTTGCTGTGCCCGACAGGGTCCATAATTGTGTCTAGAATTAATTTCCTTAACACCTGTTAATGTAAGTACATTATGGATTGCAATAAACAATTTGAATTTGAATTCAGTATCCCAAATATGTAAAAAAAACTATAACCTTAATTTGTGACATAATTGTCCCATGGCCCCCACACGCTCTCCAGATCTTACTTTACGTTTGTGTTTCCTCATTGTCCTACGCCAGTTTTAAAATATTTAGAGAAAATAGATTATACCTAAAGGTCATTGATCCGCGCACATTTTCTGTGATAACGCAAGGGTGGCGAGACTTTTCTGAAATGTTTGGTATGGTTCTGTCTGTTATTTATCAGTGTTTTTTTTGTTCATATTTTTATTAGTATCATGTAAGCAGGGGTTTCAATATGTCCCTCGTTTAAACTAACATACTGTATTACTATCTATTTGAAGAACTGTCAGAACTAAGATTGTAAGCAAAGATCATCATAATCATTTCATTAGTGTCCGGCTCTTATTCCAATATATTTGGGGTCGGCGCATTATCTTCTTCGTCCAAACATCTTTACTCATCATCTCAGCAGTCTCCGCCTTCCTAACCACATGACCCTTCCTACTATATCACTCTTTGTGTATTTCTTTTTTTGATTAAATCTCTCTTTTGACTTCAGTGTTTTTTTTTTTTTTTTTTGGGACAAGCCCGCCTCACTTTTCCCAAACCACTGTAACTTCTGTAAGCCAGAATCAACAGTGGCGACCACAAGAAAAGCGCCGAGACAATGAAGCTCGACGAAGTCCCAGAGAAATGATTTGACTGTCTTGGATCCCGCAACGAAATTAATCAGAAAAGAATAGCGGAGGAGTAGGAAAAGCAGAAATTTCCACTTCCCTCCATATCAGCAGGAGACAGAAAAGAACAAGGCCAATAGGCACACAGGGACGCATACAACTGGGATAAGCCCAGTTGCCTAGCACCACGGATATTGTTGTCATTAATATTACTGGGTCCTAAGTTGTGAGCTGTTATATCTGATTCCAATAATAGGTATGACAAAAATGCTTGAACGCACGGAAATTTGTTCTAGTTTCTACAAGGTCCGTATAGTAAATAACTCCGGATGTAACCTGTACACTATCCAAAATAATATTGCGTTCATTCTGCCAAAGACTACACTCCCATAAAATGTGATGTGCAGATTGTTCATATTCGCAGTCAGATGTAGAACATTGACAAAAAGGCGACGCAACAAGCTTGAAGGAAAATAATTTACTCTTAAAGTTACCATGACCAGTGAGAAATTGGGCAACACAGTGATCCACCTCCAGCCATGTCCTGGCCAGCCGCTCACGAACGGATGGAAAGAACTGGTGGAGGTGTCGGCCTTTGATGGAATTATCCCACCTACATTGCCATTCTGACAAAAGATCCTCCCAGACGTCAGTCTGTGGTTTAAGTAATCTAGCTATTTTAGTACGGTCACGTTGTGTTAAAAAGTCTGCGTCCGCGGTCTCTCGTGCGCAATAGTACATTGAAGCACGGCGCTGCACTTCGAGATCGACTGGAAGTACCCCTGCCAGTACCGGTAAGGCTTCAGTACTAACCGTCCTATACGCTTTACACAAGAAAATCAAGGCCAACCGCTGGCTTTGAAGTAATTTACGTCGTGCCGCTCCTATGGTGGCCCTATCGGCCCAAACTGGTGCCCCGTAGCACATACACCCCAAGTAAGTAGCCCCATAGATCGTCTTCAGAGTTACAAATGATAAACCCCACGTAGATTTAGATGACTTCAGTGTTATCAAACTCACTAAACTATTCGGAATCATTATGAGATAATGTAAGCGAACAATTAACGGTTAAATTGCGAAAAACTGAACACTCGCCTATTGTTAAGAAAACCGACACGTTCACTTTACAACAATTTTTTTGAAATCTTCAAATAACTCCTCCCGCTCTGGGCGGAGAAGAAGGGAGTGTCAGACTGTTGCTGACTGAAACCCATCCCTATTCCTTCTAATGCCTATCTATCGTTCCAGGACCATGGCAGCTCCTTCAAACAAATTCCATATCCCTGGTTACTATTACATCTAACAGTACACCCAAAATCAATACGCAAGAGAAAAGCCCTACCTCAACTATGCATTAAAAGTATGCTGTCCACGACCCCCGTGACCTCGGCGAGGTCAATACCCACCACCGGTAGCAACAATTAAACTTTCATAATGAATGGGACAACGTATACTTAAACAGTAAGTAGTACAACTTTATCTTCTAATTAAATGTTAATAAACAAAAACTGCAGGGTTAAGTTGGGGTTGGTGTAAGGAGGGAGCGATTAGCGGGTTGATTGGCAATATGGCGGTCGGCTGATAGTTAGTTTTTAACGATCTAATATCTGCTTATTTGTATGTTGTTCGTTTGTCATGTGTCGCAAAGCTACCCATGAGCGTGTCTGTCTTCAACCTGAGTGCTGAGGAAACATTGAGTTCTTCTAAAAACGCTGCTAAAATAAAAACGAATAAATTTGCCCTAACAATATGGACAGCCAGCCATCCCATTACCATGCCATTATGGATCCTGAAGACATCTGAAGTTATAGATTTGGACGTGCCCTATTTACTTCTTTCTCTCTCCAATGCAGCCCACATTTGAGTACAAAGAAGATAGGTAAGAGAAGAAGAACACAGGGCACGTGGACCAACGAAACGGTGATGTATTTTTAAGATACAGTTCATTGGCATCGGTGAGCTATAATGAACTAAGCAGCGGCTAGACTGCAAACGATGCAAAAGTAGTTCCACCCAACCGATCAATACTTTACATAATTAGCAATCAGCTGTTTGTCATGCGCACAACGCTCCCAAACCACAAGCGTACGCGGTGAGCGTCCGCTCCGCTCGGCCGCCGCAGAACGACTGCGACAAAAACTGACCGGACCTGTTGTAACGGCCGGCGCAGGCGCATCGCCCTGTACACCTATAGAGCTGTTAATGCGAATTTGCATCACCTTAGATTCAATTAGAGATTAAATTGAACTTCGTTTTTTAATCGATTGATCTCTTCGTTAATTTGAAAAGTATTTTTATATGAGTTTTAGTTGAGAGCTCGTAAGTCAGGCTAAACGGCGGCTGTGGATTGTATATCATAATGATATGAATTATTATCTCGGTACAGGTGGTTGCTTAGAGTATTAACTATCATCCCCTTTTAAAAACCTATTAGGGCGGTATATGTCAGTTTTTTGCGCTGACAGAAAATAGAGAAGCTGAAGTGTTGAAAGGCAAAAAACATCATAAGAAATATCGACAGAACCCAATATTTTACAAATTGCGTGTGTTGTATAAGCTTGGTACTACCTTCTTGCTTTAAAAGACCGAATTAGAAGTTAAAACATCTTGAAATTAAATTCTAAGAAGTTGGTCTTACATTCTGGGAAAGAACGCCCCAGAAGGACATACACTGACCTGATCGGTAAGGTTCTTCAGAAAGGACAGGTGCGTAGTACTCACAACGGCGTGCATGTATGACCAGATGTATGAATGTGGACAAGCAAAAGGAGTATATAAGGATTGTAGCACGTAGCGATTTCTGGTTTTTTGTTTTATTCCCATCTCGGCACGCATGAATTTAATTATCATGTCTACGAAAAATTCCCATCTCGGCACTCCGACATTACTCGTTGCTAAGTTCACAGTCATCAAAAATAAATTCACTGTATCAGTATAGTGAGTATATCAAATTGACTCAAAAATTCCCGGTTTAGTCCCAACTAAACCGGTTTTTTGGGAAAAGAGCGTGAGTTTATGCATGTATGTTGTATGGTTTTACATTCTCAGTAGATCAGTCGTTCAAGGGGTATCTAACACCTCTATACCCATAACTTTGCCAACAAAACTGTTACAGAGTAGCGATTTTATGAAAATCAGTTGCAATTAATTAAATAAGCGTTCGCGAGCCGGCCACGTATTAATTGCCGTATTGATGAGTTATGATTGTTAATTAGTGATTACACCGAACGGTCGCGCGCCAATGAGCGCCCCTACTCGTGTGGGTCACATGCACTGAGAATTGTGTTTGGCGTTAGTTTAGATATTGATACTCTGAGGACTTTATCACCAACCCGCGCTCTCCTCTCCTCTCACAGAGAGGAGGTGCTTTTCCTAACAGTAGGAACGATATAGACTGATTATTTCATTTTTGATACGGTTGGGGCTTAGTGTGGGGTGCCTGAAATCTTGGCAGAGAGACAACCTGGGGCCTTTAAGCCTCCGTTGGCCGTAAGGCAACAGTTTTGTTCTGTCGTATTAGCATGAACTATAAGACGAAAACTATTTTATTTTTCAGGAACACTGAACATGGTATGTTGGTGTCCCAGAACTAAGTAGAAAGGACAAGCATAACGTTGCTCATCATATAATTCTTTGACTAATGCCATGGAAATGATAATTAGTTTGTAATTATTCCTATGATATTAGATTTGTCTATGAGGATTGGTAAATGTTAATCTCACCTTATAGGACTTCGAAGGCTAATTTGGTAGAGTTAGCACAATAGGTACTGTACCTAGGAATAAGATAAAGGTTTCAAGTCTTAACATCATTATGATTGCAGCTGAAAGACGTCCACTGCTGGACATAGTCTCCCCCAAACTGCCGCCACATCCTCATTGACCTGATCCGTGGGATCCCCACTATCTTTAGCGGGTCATCGGGATACCTAGTGGGAGGTCCTCCAACGCAAAACGCAATGTCTTCCAGTACGATACCAAGTCTAATAAAGATAATTTAGAAATAATCTACCGACTATCTGACGGAAATGACGAAATGACAATGTGTTCAGAAAGCAAACATTATCGGAAAGCATAGCAGGAATAATGTAAGGAAAGAACTAGTCGCTTCGCTTGAATACTTATTTGCATATCTTGTTTATGAGTCCTCTTTCTTTCCTACTTTTGTAATTAACTTTTTGTTGTGAAATCCGCGACTAGAGTGTACGAAGTAATATGTGTAACAGACGGAACTGGAGTGTTAGTTCACGGAGTTTTTGGTAAGATTTGGAAAAGACCTGTTACATGAGGCACAATAAAAGAGGAAAAGGGAAAATTCATTCGAAAGAATGAATTTCTGAAAGACAATAAAGAAACATCAAAAGCATATTGGATAAAAGTTGTTTCTTAAATTTTATTTTCTTTGAAAGCAATTATCAGATATACAGGGTGTCCCAGAACTCAACGTCAAGCCGAAACGGGGTGACAGGATTGATCATAACCATCACGAGAAAAATCTGAAAAAAAATCTATCCCATGCAGTTTGAAAATTATAGGCATTTTAAGAAAAACCTAGAAATTTGATCAAACTGTACCATTTTTCGGTTATTGTGGTTATTCTTTTTTATTTTTGTTAATTTGAACTTTGGAAGCGTAATCCTAAATAACATTTCTAGAATCCCAATAAAAAATAATGACACAATTGCCTCAAGTTTCCGAGAATTGAGACTATTTGTTAAACTACGAATTTAAAATTTTGAAGATTCGTCGACATTGACAGGCCCTCCTTAAAAAAAAATGTAGTAAAGTGCCTTGGCAAGTGGCACTAAAAGTTGGCGCATTTAATCAGAATTCTAAAATGGTACAATACTTGTTAGTTCCATACAATAAAAAAGAGTAAAAAAATTAAAACCTCAAGTAACCCGATTTTTGCTATCTCATTTAAAATATTTTTGATTCGCACAAGCTCTAGGTAGGTTTCTCAAGCAGCTGAGGAGATTAACTCTCGAAGATATGCCCGACTAATAAGTAGATCTTTTTTAAGAAGATTTAGGGCTTGTATTGAGGCTGATGGTAAAAAATTTGAACATTTATTATAATAAAAAATGTTATTTCTTTATCTGACTTTTATTCCAACAAACCTAAATTAAACTAGATCAAGATTTTTCATTATTTTACTAATTTTACTAACTTTTTTTTCACTTTAGTAAATGTGGCGTCACTATCTGTCTCGCTCACTCATGGCAAACATACCCACTATCCCTCTCTCTCATCATTTTGCATTAAAATTAAGAACCCTAGAGCTTGTGCGAATCAAAAATATTTTAACTGAGATAGCAAAAATCGGGTTACTTGAGGTTTTAATTTTTTTACTCTTTTTTATTGTATGGAACTAACAAGTATTGTACCATTTTAGAATTCTGATTAAATGCGCCAACTTTTAATGCCACTTGCCAAGGCACTCTAGTACATTTTTTATAAAGGAGGGCCTGTCAAAACGACGAATCTTCAAAATTTTAAATTCGTAGTTTAACAAATAGTCTCAATTCTCGGAAACTTGAGGCAATTGTGTCATTATTTTTTATTGGGATTCTAGAAATGTTATTTAGGATTACGTTTCCAAAGTTCAAATGAACAAAAATAAAAAAGAATAACCACAATAACCGAAAAATGGTACAGTTTGATCAAATTTCTAGGTTTTTCTTAAAATGCCCATAATTTTCAAACTGCATGGGATAGATTTTTTTTCAGATTTTTCTCGTGATGGTTATGATCAATCCTGTCACCCCGTTTCGGCTTGACGTTGAGTTCTGGGACACCCTGTATGTAGATACACCGCCCGTCGGGGCTGCGAGATCCCTTTCGCTCTGCCCAAGAGCGGGACGATTATTATTGACGATATTTGATGATTTCCCAGCACCCAAAAAAAATAAAAAGATATGGATACACCAGATCAGACATGGAGACTGATAGAAGAAATAGAAACTTCGCTGTAGTCGGACCACCTGTCAATGATGTTGATAAAATTATTATCACACTATGATCACTCTCACAGTATTTACACGGTAGATGATGGCATGTGTCAGACTGCTCTCCTATAAGTGGTATTCATTCGACGGGTGGTGTACGCACGACTACCAATCAAACTATAAAAAAACAATTTATGCGGATCTCTGATGCTCCGCTAAATCTATACAAAGTGACTAAAGTGAGGTCATGTTATACTGGAAATGTATAGCTTGATGTTTTGCTGTGTGTACGTGTGTTAGACATCAACAGACTTCATACAAGCCAATGCGACGTGTGATTTAAAAGTACAAGTAAAAGAGTAAAACCACAAAACTCCTCAAACGCAATACGGTCTGGCAAGTGATCGAGTGATACAAAACAACATGCAATCGATCGCGCACGTTATTGCGATTGCTATCAAACGTGAAATGAAGCGGTCACAGCCGCTGCAGCGCTGGAGCGATTCAAGCGAGACATTAAGACTTCAAGACATACGAGGGATCGATTTGGGCCAGATCCGTATCTTTGTAACTGTAAATACGGACTAATATTATAAAGTTTTAGTATTTGACCGCGACTTTGACCGCGTTGTATTCAAGCCTTCCTAGAAAATTAATCACAATAATATTATAATAGCGGAAGTTTGTGAGTGTGCGAGTGTGTATGTTTGTTACTTCTTCACGCAAAAACTACTGAATGGATTTAGATAAAATTTGGTACACAGATAGTTTATAACCTGGATTAACACATAGGATAGTTTTAATGCCGATTTTATATTCCTGTGGGTTGTAGCGGGTGAGGCCGCTGGCAACAGCTAGTAAATTGTAATAGCAACCAGTAGTTCCAAACAAACTTTTCAGCTTTATAATATTAGGTTTAGACTATCTTTGCAGAACCAGTTCATATCGAACCTTTTCTAGATTGTATTCTCCCATCTCTTAGTTTGTCTCCTTCAATTTCTTTTCTAAAGAGTAGCATTCTGTTATTAGCTAGATATCTTTAGAGGAGGCCTTTGCCGACAGATAAGTTGTAACCGAACTACCGTTTGTCGATATATATATATATATTTAATATATATATATATATCGACAAACGGCTTTATTTTATCCCTTACATTTATTTTTATATTTTAATGTGTTTTGTACTTATTTATTTATTTGTTAGTTATGTTATTGTTTGTACTTAAAATAAGATTAGTATTGTTAGGTGTAAGGGCCGCCTTTTGCGGTGAAAGCCTCCTCCAAACTGTTCCAACTGACTCTGTCTTTCGCCAGTCTCGGCCATAAGTTTCCGGCTGTTTCCTTTAAATCGTCACTCCATCTTTTAAGTGGTCTACCCTATCTTCTCTTCTTACTGATTAGATACCAATTTGTAATGACTAGTGACCATCTTTCATCGGTAGTTCTTTGAATATGGCCTGACCATTTCCATTTCAGTGTCAGGACCTGTTTGACCGCATCTCTTGCCTTGGTTCTTTTCCTTATCAGTGAACTTTTGACTCTGTCCTTCAATCTGATACTTAAGTAACTCCGTTCAATTCCTCGTTGACAGCTTCTTATTTTACTTAGGAAGGATTTTTTGAGGATTTTTTGAGAGGCCAGGTTTGACATGCGTACCTATGTGAGGACCGGTATTAGGCAGTTTGTCGATATATTAAAAATTAATAAGACATTTAAAATATTGTTGTTTTTAATAAAAATAAAAAAAAATTGTTTTCATTTTAGTCAATAAGTAAATTAGTTTAGGCACACAAACTACTGTATGTAACACTTTAAAGTGCAACAATAGAGGCTTTTTATCCGACTTAGGTTCTCAATTCGACTGTATGTTTTTTTTGTATGTTTGTTATGCCAAAACTCCGTCATTTATGAATCGATTTGTTTATTGTAAAGTAAGCTGGCTTGATTTTGATTTTGTTGAGCTAGGGAGCTTGATATCTGAAAGAGTTTTCAAATTGGATAGGACTGTATTTGATTTTGGCTACAATTTGATTGCTTCAGCGCTGTAAAACCTCCATTCGTCTCAATCCGTGCGTATACGTTGAAGATCTTAGGGTGATATTTAAATCCCCTACTCTCATGAGTTAACCTATACCATAGGTATTAACTTATTCAGATTTCCAATGCTTCAGTGAACTGAAATATCGTAAACGCATTATTTCTCTTCTGTTGTTACATCGTGGAAGAGATACCGGCACTAAAACGGTTACCGGTACGGTAAAGGTCAGACCGAATGACCGAATATTTCGTCGGTTATTAAAAAAACAGCTGTTTCCTACAAAAGTGCAAAAGCAAAACCTACAACCACAAGAGATTGGTTTTATATTACCGATGAAAATCTTCTATGTCGCTTAGAATGATATTTTGAATACGTGCTAACCGTTTAGGTATAGCGTCGGTGTCCCTTCCCACATTACAATACATATTTTTTATACACATTGCAATACATATTTCCTATTTTTTGTAATGACAAAAGACAGGAAATAATATATTGTTATATATATTGTTTAATAGCTTTTGATCCCGGCTTCGCCCCCGTGGATGTTGGAAAAATCAAATTAGACGATTTTCCATACAAACTTTCATACCCTATTTCACCACTTTGGAGGTTGAATTTTGAAAAATCCTTTCTTAGTAGGTGCCCACGTCATGAGACGAATACCTACGTGTGCGATATTTTAAGTTTCTACCTTCAAGGGTTTGGTCTGTGCGTTCATCCTCAGTCAGTCAGCTTTGCCTATCTATACTTACATAGATTAATTCTACGTCATCCAGATAGCATCTTTATTTTCTACGAACCACGTCTTATTTTCCTTCTCAACTAATTATATATACGAACAAGAAGTATTTTCCACCTTTAATTTCTGCTGATTCGAAGAGAAAGCGTGGGTGTGAATAATTACCAGCTAGGGTATTTCTGTAATACCCGGAGTTTCTATTAATAGCGTATTCGTATGAACATCTTACTTACTTAGGTACTCGGTAGAAAGGTAGTCGCATGTCCTTTTCAAGATAATTACCTATCCAGCTCGCTCTATGCACACATGAGCATTCTTACAGGATTCCGCATTGTGTAGGGCTGCCGGGACAAATATCTGTTGTTTTAAAAAAGTCATTGCATTTTGTTCGTCATCGTCATTATCTTTGACATGCTTGTCGTCCTCCCCAAAAGCTTATTTGACTTTATCCTTATGGGATAGTGGCATTGTTGGTCAGTTGTATTTTAGGTTCTTTGTTTCATCTAAAACTGCCTTTTTTAATCTTTCCTAAGTTTCCTCGAGCCGCCCAAATTTTACCTAAAAACAACTGTTTTTATCAAATCAATAAAAATTGACGAAGATAAAACGCGTCAAAAATTTGAGTGGGGGGAGGTGATGTCACTGACCGCTAAAAATGTCATACTAATGTCTTAGAGTATGAGGTCACACGAGTTTTTAAAGCGCTGTATCGTCTTCATTGTTTGCTTACGTGAAAAAAGAAAAAATACGTGTGCAATATTTTTTGGTAATCTATCTGACGGAATAATTTGTGTACGCGTTGCTGAATGCGTGGCACACACCTTGACTGTTAGCTTGAATGAAAGTCACGGATAGCCAAAGATGACTGTTTATTGAATATATTTAACTACCACGTAACTAATGCTCTAATGTGTGAATGAGTACCGCTGTGTATGATCGCTGATTGTGTACTGTCGCCTTAAACTATAATTTGTGCAAGGTGACGGAAAAGTGCTGATGTATGCAATGCGCGCGTGGCATGTATGATGCATGACTCGTACAATTTGTTTTTTTTTGTTAACATCCCTATTGTGAATGAGTCTAACATGTCCGCCAACTAAAAGCGGCATACGAATATCTACATCAATATGTTCCTGCCCTAGTTCCATGTTACTTGGGGTCGGGCTTCACGTTTTTTCTTCCGTTCTCAGCTATCAACCGTCGCGCGTCGTGCTATAATTTGCTCCTTTTTTCGTCATTCCTCACACAATTCATCTATCGTTTCTTTGGTCTTCCTCTCCCTCTCTATCTATGACTATTTTAGTCACATGCGTTTCATCCTTCCTCATTACATGCCTAAACCAAGATAGACGACGTCCTTTTAATTTTTATCCTACTACGGCGAAGCCAAAAGGAAGGGTAATGATTTTGGCAGTCTATGTATGTAAATAATTAACCTTGAAATTGCAACTAGCAGCTGACTTCTGTATCAATGAGAACGCCATGAAGGAGCATCAGGTATCAGTGGCATGCGACTACGGCTGTCCTCTATAATAATTTAACTGATAATACGTTAAAACGTTTTGAAATATACAAATTATCTACTTCCTAGAGGATTTTCTTGTTTTCTACATTTAAGACCGCGGTTTTGTTGGTCTGTGATTTTATTCGTAGTCGGGTTTTAGTATTTTAAACATATTTTTTTTTCCTTTCAAGACAGTCGATACGAATATTTACAATATTGGTTAGTAAATGTATTCGCCTGTGCATGATGTGCCAGCCCTAGCGCATAGACGAGCTCTTTAGTATGGAAACTAGATGACGCTTTTTCCATATCATTTGTACAACTAGCCGGCAGGAGATAGGCAGCGACTTGTTTTTATTTTGTACTCAAGCTAATGAATTCTAAAATTGTTCTGTGCTAAATTAATGACGTTTCCGCATCGAATACCTAATGTCTGGAGTACTAGATGCTTGGTTTAGATACGTTCAATTTCTATTTAAAGAAGTAATTCTTGTGTGTTGATGGGTAAATATTTATATTTTAAAATGATTATTTTTCCAGCTGTGCTTAATATAAAAAAAAAACCGGTAGCTTGATATATTTAACGATAAACTGGGAGTACTTTTATTTAAATTTAACTTTAAGTGCAGCAATTAATTTCGATTTATAGACTTTTAACTAAATTCGCGTCAGTTTTCAGACAAATTCGTATAAATGTAAAAATATTTAGAGCAATGCTTTGGTGGTATGTAAGTTATTCGTCGCATTAAATCATAATAAGGCTTTATTAGGCAACTCATAAGTTATCCACCTCTGTCTAGGTACTTATATTAGTGTTACCAAAAACTGAACAGACTGATTGTTGTTTTAAGACAGGTATACTATAACCTTACCAAACTAAATCTATAAAGTGACAGTTTATCAGCAATCTACAAAGTCTTATTGAGTTTTTCCATCGGAAAATAGATTTACTGCGGTAGGTACTCGGTAGGTATTTAACGATTACTTAAGCTGTCACTTAGTAAAGATTTGATATATTTTTATATGACAAAACTGTTAAAACGTTTACTAAGTGATGACCTAAGTAATCATTAAAGCTCTCTGAGTGCGGCAGTTAATGTTAACTGCTTCATTGGTCGCGTGGTCACAAGTGCGAATGCTGAGCAAAAGGTCCAGGGTTTAATTACTGGGTCGGGCAAAATGTTATCAGTTTCTTTCCAGCAGCAAGTTCTTTGAAGCAGCCATGGAGTCCAGGGGGCCAATTCTCGATTTTAGAGATGGTGTCGAACTCGACAAAAATTTCTAATGACGTCATTTTTTCGACAAATTTTAAAAGTTGCTATTCTGGGGATGTCGAATTCGACATTTGTCGAAAGCTAACGTTAGAGTTCATGTCGAGTGCTTCTGAGCAGTAGAGATGTCATGTCGATTGTAGAGATACGTCATTTCTGAGTGAATTCGTTGAGTTTTGGATTGTACACTGTGTTTTCTTTTCTTTAATTTTTAAATAAAATACGGCTTGGCATCTCATATCTACTGGAAATTTGATTTATACTCTTTGATTTGTGCCCTTGCCTTGTTTGATTTTTCCCCTCCATGTTAAAATAAAACTTTTAAAATGTAAAACAGCACCCAACTTTATTAGTTTTCGTAAAAAAATATTTTCGAGGTTTCGTAAAAATAGTTTCAACAATATGATTTATATAGTATCAGTTTAAGTTATAAGAAAATCAATTATTTATTCGAACCATTTTCTCCAGTTTACCCCATACTTCGGAAGATTTAAAAAAAACATTAAAATATCTATGGAAAAGCCGGAACATCAAAGGGTTACGTTAACGATAGCTAGCGACCGAAAAACTATTTAAAGACTGCAGCCCCTGTGATGTAAACACAGTACATGTAAACATAACAAAAGTTTTGAAGGAACCGCAAAAAGGCGCAAATTCTGACACTGACAGACAGTCAACTGTCAATTTGTTTTCTTTATTTCACGAAGAGCATACGAAAATCTTGAAACACACTAAACGTTTCGTTTTATACTTAAATAAGTAGGTTTAGTCAGCGTTTTAAAACAAAGTCATTCATTAACTCATAGCTACCTAAAACAGAACGTGCGATTCTTCATAATGGTAACATTATCTTCACTCGACTCGACATTTTCGTGACATTTATTTCTATTTTGACTGAGAATACGGAATTCTGCTCAATTCGACATTTTTTGGTAGAGATAGAGATATTTTTAATAGACATAGAGATAGACTTACGATCTCGAACTCGAGATAAATGGCGAAAATCGAGAATTGGCCCCCAGATTTGATCCCGGTTGACGATAAGCTTTCCTTATTACGTGGGTCAAGCATAAATGGCGAAATGTAGGTGTACTATTAGGTACATCTCTACCTATTCCTTCGGCTATTACTTACGTGATGTTGTATCACCAACAGCCTACATGTTCCCACTACTGGGACACAGGCCTCCTCTCTTTGAGAGGGAATGGGCTATAATCTACCACGCGGGCCCAGTGCGATTGGAGATGTCACATGTCTTTGATTTTTTTGGTTCTAAGACATGCCGGTTTCCTCACGATGTTTTCCTTCACCGTTTTGAGAGCAGCGGTGATGAAATAAATTACCCAAAGTTATGTGCCTGCCTGGGTTCGAACCCCGACCTACTGTTCGTAAGTCGGGGCCGTTACCACTGGGCCACCGCTGCTCTTGATGTTATATTTGTATCTATAATTAAACTGGTTTAGCAACAAAACTCCCCTCTAACATCAAACATGCCATTTTCAAAACGGGCTCACGCTAGCTACATAATTAAACATAAACAATTACCTACTTATTACTTTAATGCCTGATTGCAATTAGCGCGGCCTAATTATATGCTTAACGTGTTTAGTCTAATTTGCTAACAATAAATACAGCTCTGTTTTATATAATTGTACTGTTCAAGTTGACGTTTACATGTATTTGATGGGCAGAAGTGACAGTTTGCGGTTTAGGATTTTCTTTTTTGTGGTCACCCTACGTGTTGTTCGTGACGAAATTGTTGATTAATAATAACAGACGCTCTGGTCATTTTCCATTTAGGTCTCGCTTGCCTAGGTTGGTCCGTGGATGGGTGACCAGCTATCACATACCAGATGACAGATGAAGTTCTCAACATGGCTGCTTGTCAGACATTCAGGTCACTGACGACACATTGACAGAACTAACGTTCTCTCTGTTTACCCAACTTTGGATCACTTTACAGCTGTTTTTTTTACTTTATAATATTCTGCTTCAATTGGCCCACAAAGACGGACGGTCCTTACTTAATTTTTGATAATTATCTAGAATTACGGTATTTTTTCTTCATCCTTAATAGCAAACACCGTAACGCCTGTTCAACACCCTATTTACCAACAGTAAACCAACGGTAATAAGTAGTAATAACTTAATCAGGAACCTACGGAACACATAAATCGTGAACCGATTTATAAAGAAACATAAAACTGTAAAGTCCAGCATAAATTACCATACACTACACATTTTGGCTGCAACAGTTCTAAATCAAAATAAAATATGGCTGCAACAAAGTAGTACCGAAATAATAACTTCATCGGTGTAAGAAGGAAATTAACGCGGACATAGAGAAAAAAATCAGTATGTAAACCTGCTTTAATAAATTTATAGTGGTCATTTGCATGACGGTGTATGCACTAATTCATGCGACCACGTTTTTGTGTCTTATGTATATATGCACCAGTATTTTGCGTGTTTCATAGACGATTTTTCACTTTTTCTGCTGTTTTGGTTACCTACGTGTAGTTGATTTCGATATTTTTTTTTTTATATTTAACTCGTACATTGATTGGGTTCTCGATCTGATAAACATCCCAAAGGAATTGGATGCAACTTTTCGATACGGCGAATGTGAATATCAAAATCAGGGGCTCTAAAATGGCCAGTTTACTTGTTCACTAGGAAATTCTCCTGTATCGTGAGTGCGTTCACAAACATTTAAACTCACATACAGAAATACCCAGACCCGGAACAACTATCTGTACGCCATACAAATATTTGTTGCGCGGGGATCGATCCCGCGACTCGCAGCGCAGCAGTCCATTGCCTGAGCCACTTCGCCAACCGTGTCCTCATATTATTTCACTATCAACGCAAAAATTGCTGTCCACCACACATTCCTCAGTTATGAATAGTATAATACACGATATATATTCTGATTCTCATTTATCTCAGTCTGTAGTTATGGTAGGTAGTTATGCTCACAATGTAGAAAAGTAATTAAATTATTATTTCTTTACTTTGCTCACATTTTTCCATCGAGAACCCGGCTTAAAAATATCACTAGGTCTTGGTTAGCGGAATTTCCAATTTCGTAATATGTAGTAATAAATTTAGTAATCGAAACCTAATATTATGCTTTACTACCAAACATCAACAATTGCTTTCCCTTATCAGTCGTAAACAAAATGTCAACTAAATTCTCATAGCATGGCCACCCTCTCACCGTCGGCATCGTATTGGCATACGCAACATTATAGAGTTAATTATTGATAGTGTTGTAACACTCGCCGGAATGTCAGCTGTTAATAGACATTTACATACCTACTATTGTGATAATGACTATTAGGAAACTGCTTTAAAGAAACTCGTTAGTCGCTGGTGGCTGGTCAGAGCTAATTGTGCTGTCGTTGGCTGGAATTATGTTATTGAACCCTTGTTCACCTGGGTGTGTAGTACCACTCGTATCAAAAACTCCTTAATGACAGCGATGTAACAAATCGTTGGGCCTTTAGTTAAATTAACAGAAAATTGGCGGAGAGTAGTGGATTGTAAATGTGAGACTAAACAGATCCCGAATTGTTGAAAACTTTAATTTATCTTTACCATCTTCATTCAAAAACGTTTTCATAATAAACACAATACGGCAGATTTTTATCAACTCGGAAAAATGCGATAATTTTTACATAACGTAACATCCACCTGTAACCCTTTAGTCAGAGGTCTAATAGTAAAGCAACATTTCGCCGCCAGTTATGATTAAGCTCCATGTAATAGGGGCGACCCTATTGCCATCAATCAGGCACTACAAATTGTTAGACCTGGGAATCGAACCCAGGACCTCGTGCTCAGCAGTCGCTATTGCGACCACTACACCAACGAGACATATCCTGTATGTGGGTTTATTAATCTGAATCTATAGATACCGAAGTGTGAAAAACAACAAGATGTCAATCTCGGAAGTCGCTTTTTCAATACCGAGTTCTAGTCATAGTCGCGTGACTAGACCTCGTACATCACTGGACCTACTTCAACATCATGAGTTTCTCCAGTTATCTGGTGATCTGCAGCAAATCCCGTCCTGCCCGCATATCATCACCATCATCACGAATCCTAATTCAGATCAGCATTAACCAGACAGGTGCAGCCATATCTTCGGCACATTACCAACGCTTTATAAATTTCGTTTCAGAAAAAAAATCTCAACATCCATCGATTGAAATTTAAGTCAACCCGTGCTGTAGTAGCGCTCGCTAATTCAAGCGTACCCATTTTATTTATGTCTTCATACGCGCCGCCGATAGGCCCTAATTACGCCGCCGACGCAAAAACGCTAATCGCGCATCGTACACATACGGACGCACCCTTAAAAACGATTTACAGCGTCAAGAAATCATCGCAAACACAACTTTATATCTACACAATCAGATTCGATTTCCAAATGAAGTTTCTCGCGCTTAAGATGTTATAGCAGTGCTGTTCTACATGTGAATCGCGGTCGTAAAGCCTTATATGAATTTTCTTTACCCGCTCCGAAATGATCTTTAAGATCGCCGCACAAAGTTATATTCTCAACATCGTGTACTCCAAAGAGAGATACACCGTTTTCCTAATTGAAATTTCGAAATCAGAAAACAACGGATTATGGATGTTGTGAAACGGGTGTGAGAGTAGATATTTGTACGTTTTGATGTTATAGATATAGGCTGATTGCACTACGAGATAGACCGTTGCGCAGGAGAAGCGTTAATGAGCGCTGGTACCTTCGGATTCCTCGCCAGCAATGTTAGTATATCGGCTTTTGTCGGCACCATACGACTTTTTGCGATGTCCAATGATAACAATGACCGGCAAGAACGAAACGAGATAACGAGAAATGTGATAATGTTCTTGTTAATTAATTAATGTTTTGCGCTACATTAAGTTATTATTAGAATACGGAGATTTTAACGCCTGCGTGGTTCGTTTAGATAATGTGTTAACGTAAAGCATGCGTGGCTAGTGAAAGGAATTTTAGAAATAAAGTTAATGAAAAATTGGAATCTGGTGATAGCCAGTACCGAAGTCCATTTGCATTAAGCCATCAAACTTCTAATAACATGGCATTGACATAATACGAGTATATGTAGTAGCTCCTTGATAGCATCACCCTCAAATACGACTATGGATGCTCCCATTCAGATAGATATCAGAAGCTGATGCTAGAATACTTTCAAACCAGACTTGTAAGATCTTCTTTTGTTTCGGGTCTTCTAAGGGATGATTTTGAAACCTATTTTATGTTGTCAAAATTGTCCGACTGCGTGACAACTCCGGCTATCACTCATTTTTGAGCGTACTGTGGTATTGTGAATTCTATTGCTGAGCTTAATACCGAATAAGCTACGTTCCATATCATAGGTATATCATATGAAAAGACATACTGAACATGGCTATCAGAATCCTGTAGTTATAACGATAATAAATAGTAATAAATAACTCGATTATAATAGTTTAAAGAACGAATGGTAATTAGAAAGTGGGTATGCAGATATGTGATGCAACGCGCATGCTAAATTACGGCAAAGCAATAAATCAACTATTGATTAATGAAGATTGTTTTTATAGTACCTAGAAGTAGTGGTGAATTGAGTCGTTTCCTTATGTAATGGTTGGTTTTCGAGGGGGTTAGCAGATATTTTTTTTTTAATATTTATATTGACCATATCTTGACCTCATTCTCGTCCTGAGAACTTAGACGTGGTCAACGATAGAACGAAGCTAACCCAAAAGAAGGTATTACGGGTGAGTCATCATCTGTCTAGGTTTTTTCCAGCTGTGCTTACTTCGGCATCCATTCTTAACGGATGAAGCTGAATCCTAGTATGTTACATGGGGTGACTTCCTATCTGACCTCCACAACCCAGTTGCTGTGTTATCTGATACAGGGTTGAGTGATAGTATTATCCCCTCAGCTGACCCACCAACAATGATTATGAAATATTTCACAAATATTTTCGACAGAAATATACCATACAAAGCTGGAAATTGAATACCTAGTAGTAATATTCAATAGGGATGTTTACCGACTTAAAAAAATGTGATTTTAATTAGTCTGTCTGTTAGATTATCGAAAAATATTGAATACGTATCTTTTGTTTTACCAAATCAATGAAAATTTATAAAACGCGTCAAAGATTTGAGTGAGGGTTGGTGACGTCACTGAACGCAAAAAAATGTCATACTAATGTCTTAGATTATGACGTCACGCGAGTTTTCTAACACGTGAATACGTGTCCAATATATTTTGGTAATATATTAGATTTTTTTAGTTAACTACCTTAATCTGTCGTTATAATTCTTACATTTTAAATAGACCTAGGAAAATATAGATGGACTGTGTGAGTAATGATATGAAGAAGAATGGAGTAAATGATGTTGTTACGTCTGGCAGGGGAGAACGGAAAAGAAAACGTGCTATAATAAAATAGGAAAAGGGCAAGAATATCTTAGGCCTCATTTACGGAGACGCGGGGCGTCGCGCGGTGCGCTGTACGTTTTTAATTTAAGCACATGGCGATTTATGAAAATGTTAACGATTTCAAACGACGATTTTACGAGAAGCAATTTTTCACTCGTTAGTTTAAAATGTTGCGTTCGTTGCGGTGGACCCGCCTCTCAGTAAATAAATAAAATATGTAGCACGCGACGAGCTTTCTGCACGCGCCGCGTGACACCCCGCGTCTCCGCAAACGAGCCCCGATGATATTATACCTAACGTGTGTCCTTCGGAGTTCAGATGCCTGATTATTCCGCATTATTCCGCGACGTTAGCCTGATCTAGGACATTAGGTGCAGTCAACCTCATATTGGTGGTAACAATTTGACATTGGCAGCACCTTTAAGTAGTAGGTTGTCGTAAGGGCGATTCTTGTAATGCAATAGTTACGGCAGATGTGGATTGTCATTACATTGTAGACAATAAAAATACTTTACTTTACTTTCTGCATACACTTAACAACAAATTTCAAATAATCACTTCCAACTATACCGTATCACACAAACATTTATAATTATTTATCGATATCTGTACGATCGGGGTCCAAGTGAAGCGGAATGGAGTCATTACACCGCTGGAACGGGTCCAGTTGGATACAGACTCGGACCCTTAATTACGGAACATAAGTCAGTCGCGCCGTGTTTGTTTCACTCTTTGCGCTAATTTGTTTTAATGCTATCTGATCCTTTGGTTTTTGGTAGGGTTGGACAGTAGGACAAAGTATCCTGTGGTGTCATGCGGAGGAATGAAGAGCATAGGAAAGTCTTTTAAAATGTTAACCAACAAAACGAACGTGACAATTTTCACGAAGACTTACTTAAAAAAATAAAACATTATATTATTTTATTTTGAAGAATAGCTTTAGGAATAAAAGCAGGCCAAAGTTAATAAAGATTATGTGGGTAGTAGTGAATACTTAGATGACAGCCAAGCCTAATATTTAAAAGGTGAAGACGTAGCTATTTCTACTGTGATGACCATGGGGTAAGAAACGTTGAAGATAAGTGGTCCCCAAGTCAAGCCCGTTTTAATTTAATATAATATGTATGAACATTATATTATGACGCATTAAAAGTAGACATTGAAATAAAAACAAGAAGAAAAGGAATTTTGCGAGAACGTGAATACATATGAAAAGGTGACCATAATTTCGACAACCCTATAAAGAGTAAGGTAAATACAAATCTATAGAGTTCGCACTAAAATAAATGTCCCAATCCATTGCGCCTTATCAACAGCGGAAGCTATCAATGTACACTTGAAAACGAGCAGTGAAAACAAAAAAATACTAACAGTAGTATTTAATAAACATCTACTTTTATAAATATTCTCCATACATTTAATAATTGACTGTTTATCAGAGATAGTAAAAGATTAATGGTTATTCTTTTAACTGAATGCAATGAATACAATTTGAATGTGTAATTAAGTGTGAAAATAATTTATTGATGCGGAATTATAGTCACTAAAATCCTGAGACATGAATTCTTTGAATTCAATTTAATTGGCAGTGTGGTAGAAGTCACTCAGGGCCAAGCTTAAAAAAAAAACTATTTTAGTTTTTAAGAAATTGACACAAGTGTCGCCTATTTATGCATCTTAAGAATTTGATATAGAATGTTTTGAAAAAGTGTTTGTAACCCAAAGGTATCTTGGTTGTGGCGCTCAGATAGGGAGTCGGGAGTCGCTCCATGTAAACAGATACCTGACATTCAGCTATTACATTCAGCATATATATTCGATTAGATTAGATTAGATTTTTAGATTATAACTGATATTCAGCTGTATCGGGTTAGATTGGAAGCCAACTCTAAAATATAATAGTTGGAAAAAGGCTGGGCAGATGATGATGATTTTAAATCAGTGCTCATATTATCGATCGTAATAAATGATCCTTAGATCATTTATTAAGATACATAAGATAAAGACGATACACAGATCATCAGAACTCCAGGATTCATTACCACTACCAACCGCCAACAAGCAACTGACAAACTTTTTTTATTTTCCGTCCGAAGCAAGGCATCACACCATACAACCTATATGATCCGACATTAAAAACGTACACGGCACATCCGGAGATATCATAATTAAGTCTTACGGACCGTGTTCAAATTAAATTATGTACGAATTAAAGGTAACGGCGCAATAAATCGGACGCTGCGCAGGCGCCGCCGTTACGCGCCTTGTGATGTATCGCTCGACACACCCTATGCGATACCGGCTGGACCGCTGCGTGGTCTAAAGTGAAGCTCGGATAAGCATTTCCATGTCATCATCTGCCTAGCCTTTTCCCAACTATATTGGGGTCGGCTTCCAGTCTAACCGGATGCAGCTGAATACCAGTATTTTACATGGAGCGACTGCCTATCTGACCTCCACAACCCAGTTAATACTAGGTAATACGATACCCTTTGGTAAGACTGGATGTCAGACTTTCAGCTCACTGACTACCCGTAACGACTGCCAAAGATCTATATATGGCACCCGGGACCAACAGCTTAACGTGGCTTTCCGAGGCACGGAGGAAACTCGGTATGTAATGGGCGGTCACGCAGCTTAACCTAAAGATCGACCATAAGCATTTCCATGTATATTGTCCAAAATTGCACGAAAACCCAGATGAATACAGGTTACAGCCGAGCATGCAAGTTGAATAGGCTGTGAGTACCGTTCAGATTTGTCGGAAAACCGATAGACGGAGGAGCAATCGAGTTCTGGAGTTAAGATAGCTTTCCAACTTCATACTGCAAGTACTACTGAGACGTTCAAGTCATAATTCAGTTTTAAACTTGCAAGTTGACTACATTTACTGCGGTACTCAGAGATATGTAATGATTACTAAAGCCGTCACTTAGTAGGTAAAGATTTGACATACTTCTGGATGACATAACTGTCGAACTTTTACTAAGTGTTGGCGTAAGTAATCATTAAAACTCTCTGAGTGCGGCAGTTAGTTCTTTAAATAGTTTGCTTCATTGACACGATTTCTTCTCATAACTGACCAGCAGGGCTATTGCGTATCTTTATATATATATAGTGCCTATCAATTACTGTCAAATGGTTCCATTTTGTACTAAACCATAACCAATTTGACAGTTAATCCATAGACAATATGATAGCCACTGTCATTTAAAAGATACGCAATAGCCCTGCTGGTTTTATAACTGTGATAGTTTTGCGGATACCAGCCCATTATACAATACAATACGACCAAGATACGTACACGTTTGCTCAGAAATAACTTCATTAACTATTTTTGTTTAATGGATGCCACTAAATTCATAAAAACGTAATCTCAAATTCGGTTTAAATCATCACTTTTTCAACGTCGAAGTCCCCCAAAACGCCAGCCATTCACAATCGCTGTAAGATCCTCACTCATCCCACCCCACAAATGAGAATACAACTTAATCTGCACACCGCGGCTTCCATTTAGCCGTGTTTGTTTTATTTCTGAGAATCAATAAACAGCTCCGATCATATTGGATGCGGACTATCGCCAAGTTGAAACAGATCCCCGATACGCTCTGCTGCGGGCTTTTTGTTTTAGCTTTGAGTTCATGTTGAAGATTACAAGGTTTTTAATGAGGGTTGGAGAAGACGTTGTAGAAGAGCACATGAAAAATTAAGAGAGATTAAAGTACCTAATGTTTATGATCTAGTCTTGATGGAAGTTCAGGAATAAAACTCAGTTTGTCTGAGTCTTCTTCGACTTTCAACCATACCTACACAATAAAGATTCGATTCTATGACCTTCTTCTAGAATCTTCTTTAATATTGTGGGTGTACCCGCCAAAAAAAAATAAAAGAGGGTGTAAAAGTACCCTTAACGAAATCGAAAGGCACTTTTATTCTCCCCATTACTGCGATCATGTCTTCGTTCGAAACCATACATGGGAACCACCTAGTTACTGAGATATTGGGGGTTAACGTTCCATCAGGATTTTTTTTTTTTTTTTTTTTTTTTTTTTTTTTATTCCACAGCTATCACACAACGCCATCTAGTCCCAAGCTAAGCAGAGCTTGTGTTATGGGTACTAGACAACTGATAAACATACTTATATATTTCTAAATACATACATATTATAGATAAATTACACCCAGGCACAGAACAAATGATCGTGCTCATCACACAAACATTTGTCCTGGGTGGGAATCGAACCCACGACCTCCGGCAGTAGCAGTTAGGGTCACTAACCACTAGACCAACAGGCCAGTCAAAATTATAACTTTACTTGAATTATCTCTATGACCCGTTCACTATTCAAAGCATCCACTAGCACAATGTTTTAAGAGTGCTACCGCTAGTTTGATTTTCACCGTGAATTGTGATTTTTCACCTCAAAAATTAAAGTCGTTTCCCAGCAAATTTTTTTTCGTAGGGGTACTTAGTTTGATGTACATACATAATGCTTGGTTGACTGCTTCTTGAGCGGTCCATTTACACCTTGTGTAATGTATTTGATTATCGGTAAATAATTTTTCCTTTACCATACCATATCATACCTTTACATTTCGACTACTCTGGTATTAAAAAAGAGGAAAGTTATTATATTTCTGTAAACAACTGCGGGATTCATTGCCATCGTTATTTAATGATACTAATGACTTCTATTATCACTTCAAATTGTAGGCCTATCTCTAAGATAGTTTACAACTAAGGTTACCATCGAATGCTTATAATCACCACTTAGCACACTGATCACTGATCACATTATGCTGGCATTAATACGCATCAATAGATAATGTTAGGTTTACCATACATAATAGAGAATAACTACGGTTTAATAATTCATCGTTTACGAGCAGGGTACTTCCTACAATTAATTCCAACGATCGGTCAATTATTAAGTTTGCTTAGACAAAAACTTACGAAGAAATGAATGTCTTTGTACTTGTGGACTGTTATCACAAAACAACAAATGCTTAACCTTTATTGTAGAGTTCAAAAAGTGCATTAAAGATGAAGTGTCCAACAAAAAACTAAAGAAGGAGAAAATAGTGTATGCACTTTACAATTGTAAATCATTGATTGTGAATCTATATTGTCATACAATTTTCATTGAATGAAAGAATTCGTCCAAGTATCACACCCTATAGGAACACCACACTTTTGCCTACAATTACGTGCGAGTTCTCATGAGTAGGTAGCTACGGAGCTGTGTTGCAAAAAATACGAGAGACTGTATAAAAAGTTAATATTAATTAAATTATGTATTGAATATTTTCTCCAGTCTGCTGTTATATTAACTTGGGGATATAGAGCGACCTGTTGGCGGAAATCAAACGCTTCATTGGTGCCTTTGACTTAACTTGAAACACATTGTAATTATGTTTATAGAACTATGGTAATAGGGGATCGGACAAAATAGGACTAATTAGTCCGTCAGATAGATTTCCAAAAAATATTGAACACTTATTTTAGCTTTTTTCACATAAACACAAAATTAAGCGATACGGTGCTTCGAAAACTCGTGAACTCCTCGAAAACGTCACATGTCAGTAATTTTTTTCCCTACAAATGACGTCTTAACCCCCCACTCATGATCTTTGACGCGTTATATCTTCGTCAATTTTTATTAATTTGATAAAACAAAAAACACGGATCCAATATTTTTCGATAATCTAACTGACGAACTAATTAGAATCATATTTTTTTGGCTCATTCCGATCCCATAATGGACTGAGATGAGTAGAAGTACAGAATTGCTGATAGTATTGGAACTTACCTCCTCAACATGATTTCTAAGACTTTGTATGTGCAAGTTTCTATCATCCTATCGGTACCTAGATTAATACACATACATTATTGTTTTACCTCTAACGATTGTGTTTCTACATCAGTCTAGCTAGTCGGATAAAATAATATTAGTCCGCTGCCACTTGCACCGCTTAAAGTCTGTTCACAGAAGCATATCGTGCGGTCCGCACTCCGTATCTATCGACACACAGTCAATGGCGGGTACTTTTTACTTAGTGTTTTGTTCACTCATTTATCATAGACGTTTTTGTACTTAATACATGCATGTGTATATTTTGAAATAAATCCAATGTTTCATTTTCGCTTGAATTAAACTTACAGTGTAATAGTATCGATAACATCACGGAATCATTTATAGGATTAACAGTTTTTGTGATATAATGAAAATAGATAATTTCATTCCGATCTATCATCAAGAATTTTTAGTTATTAACAATGGTTAAGTAAATGCTTTTCACTACGAAATCAAACTCTTTCGATCAAGGTCTAGTAGTAGGAAGATATTGCCCATCATCTGCAGGGTCTACCGCGATGTATTTGCTATTCTTTTCTAGAAGTAGTAGTTATTTTGGTCCACAACAGTTCTTTGAACATGTGAAATAGTTTCCTGTCGAAACCCACATTAGCTTTATCATTGAGTTAAAATTCCGCTGTCTTAGGTTCCTACATTAATTGAATCAGTTTCAAGTGTGGGCGTAAAGTTTGTATAATCATAATATTCATGACAGCACTACATTGCGGAAATATATTGAAATGGAGTTATTCCAAAACCATGTTTTGAATATATGCTATATTTTGATGAGATACAAAGAGTCACAGGAATGCTTTGCATTCTGTGATGCTTATTTATATTAGTATTTATGCATTTGCTTTATTTATTTCCTTATTGTTTCATGTTTTATTACTTACCTCTCCACATCAGTATATTTTATAGATTTGACTTATAAAGTATACATTAAAGAAGTGTGTGACGTTGTTAGGTTTTCTCTCATTCACGTTGTATCCTGTAGCTTTCTTAAAAATTGCTCGTTGGGCTAGTACATCGCTGTAAGCAACATTTTGCTACATCTGCTATCAGTAGACGCTTATCTCTCCTCTAAGACCGTACACACCAAGTCTGCGGTACATCGTTCCTGATTTTGTTTCACCCACATTGTATCCCGCAGTGCTTTCAGTAAAACATCCTTCATTTGTCCACAATAACGCTTCTAGCAGTACTTCGCTTTCCGCTATCAGTAGATCCCCATCTTCTCTCTCAGAGCGTACACACCTAGTCTTCGGTATATCGCCCAGTTTTTGCACCACCTACATTATATGCAGATGTCATGAAAGTAACACCGCTAACACTGTTCTCTTGCTTTTTGCTGACTCTTGTTAGTCAATTATGTTGGCTATAGTGATTACAATGTTAGGAAATGTTGCCTCTGTGATAATGTTGCTAGCTAATATAGTTTACAGGGTTTTTCGACGTACAGTGATGGATTTGAGAGATAGTGAGCTGTTGCGTGTATGAATGAATGGTGATAAAAAACTGATATGAAATATGAATCGCATAGCCTACGGCAAACTACGGGACACTGTGTTCATAATTATATAAGCTTAGAGCCACTTTACTGTAGTTTCAGGCTCTTCTAAGATGACATTCTTAAGTCTTAGATTTGTATTTTATTTCAGATCAAGCCAATGAAAACTTTTTTTTGTATTTTTATGAAAGCTACGCTCAATACCAATTGAAGTTCGTGTAATGGATGCAATGTGACTTATAATTACGAAGCCAACAAAAACATGCCATGTCAAATAAAGACACCTCTATCAATAATTTCGATCACCATCTCAATACCAACTATGCATATTCACTTAATATTCCGATCTCATCACCGAACAAATTGTCGATACTACGGACTTTTTGTCGCTTCCATCGATCGACAGCGATTGAGTCTTCGGCCTGTAATTAAGTGACAAAAAGCGCTGGAAGCGGAGCCTGGAGGCGGGACACGATTCATTACGAAATGCGTAAAAACATGCGTCATTACGCTCCAACGAAACGCGAACCTACTGCTGAATACTAATGCGAATGATTATAGTCTGTTTATGATTAAATTAATTTGTTTGGGAATGGAATTGAGGTGTGGAATGTCTTAAGGTCTTGCGGTAAACACTACCCTGCGGAGAACCAGCAGTTATCAGGTCACGCTTGCAGATAACACGTAATAGGTATTTGTAAATCATTCTAGAAGTAATTATCCCATCATTGATGATGGTTAAAAAGAGAGGGCCAGAAAAAAATGTTTGCTGAAATCTGGATGTGAAAATGACGGTTGAGTGTTTGCGTCAAGACTTAGATGTTTTTCAATGATTTTCGTTGATATTGTGATTGGTACACAGCTAGCTGTTGATTGAAATTCTTCATAAAACCTTAGCAAAATATTGCAGTGCCCCACATTAGTATAAAGTACTGCATTGCATTCCACATCTCAGGTTATAAACAAACACAATGCCTGTCTGTCAACCTGTTCTGTTAGTTAGTCTTTGCGTCGGTACTAGCAGTGGTACTGTTGGAAGGTGCTACAAAGCAAAGATATCAGATGCGACACACTTCCATGTAAACTGAACGGTTTATGGTCCTGGGATGAACACACGGCTTATTAGAATGGGTAACATAATTCAATATTTTTATTCTTTCTCGAGAATTTTACAATCTCTTTAGCATTTTCATTGTTGGTGTCGTAGTTCTTCCAGTCTAATCGGATGCAGCTGAATAACAGCCTTTTACAAAAAGTCACTGCCTAAATTACGACACCCCTTGGCTGTCAGATTTTCGGATAACCTGACGACTTAACAACAGTGAAAGTTCTACCATTTTCAAAGCACGGAGGAAACTTTGCATGTAATAGGGTAGTCAGATCAAAAAAATCTATAAAGTCAGTAAACATCCCTATTGGTTAGTCACCTAACCACGGTCTAACGTAACCAACCACGGCTTAAACTGAAGATAGACCAGAGCGTTCGCTATGGGCCTACCACACGTTCAAGCTTCACCACACTTTTGCTTGCGCGATTACACGGTGGACACAGTACATCGCGCGTGTTGGTAATGGTTAAACAGTTTTACCGCCCACACGCGCGATGTACCGTGTTCACCGTGTAATCGCGCAGGCAAGACTGTGGTGAAGCCTGTGCGTGTGATAGGCCATTATTATTTAGCCACCACGAGCTTCTCTCTTATGTTCAGATCTTTCTACAGTACTACAAACTCGCTAGCAGTGTGTCCCACGCACTAAAGGCTATCGCCTAGTCACGTATGCGGCTAACAATTAACATTTCAAGCTATAGAGATGCCGGCGAAGATGCGGACAGCTAATATGGGTTACCGCTTAATTACGACGGCGCCTTGCAAGGAGCTGTGCGTGTGCACATCGCTTTTGGTGTGCGACATGATTTAGATGCTTTTTAGTTGCGTATTTGTCGGTAGTGAATTTTTAATGTAATTGTGTGAGTTTTGCGGTTTTAAATGAGATGGGTGACTGAAAAATGTTGTCAAATATTAAAAAAGAAATTGTAAATAGCTGAATCATATTTCCGAGGTAAAAAACCTATTTGCTATTCCATACTATATCTCTGTGCTTTTGATTCAGATCTGTTTTACTGCTCTGGCGTGATTGAGTAACAAGTATCTATCCACCCAAACTTTTGTAAACTTCTGTTTTTGTGCAAAACGGGATATTTCTTGTGTTTCTGATATTTTGAAGTAGTTTTGAAAAATTGCTTAAAAACTTGTAAATAAGTTTTTTGTAATTACTTCCCACATTTCCCTATAGAGTAAGGCAGGAACTACAGAAGAAATACCTGCTACAATCAATTGAATTCAGTTGCAGGAAATATTAATCCATAAATAATTCATTCAAAATACAAAACACCTCGTAATACGACACAAATATGCGCCCCGAATAACCTTAGTATTGTCCAAAATAACTTTAAATATGGCACCCCGTAGCTCTTCCATTTATCATGCCGGGTCCGGCCGGTTAGGGTTGCCGTGTGTCCAGATTTTTCCGTAGAAGTCCTGAATTTTGGCTCCTTGAATTTTGTCCTTTATTCCGTAGTGCAATTCTACTAACAGTGGTAGAATTCTAAAACGTCCGGAATTTCCACAAATGGGAAAGTAGCATAGACAAAAAAAACGTCTTTTTTTCTATAACAAAATGAAGAAAAATGGTAATAATAATATAGTCTTCCTGGTGACCATGGGCAAATATACATATCCCATGGTACACGTAGCTGGACTAGGCGGATAGACCATGGACAACACACGGTGAGTAAGGATCGTGGTAGTTGGGATCTGTTATGTGGTGTCAGCATACACCATGGATGAAGGGCATAAGTTTATGTATGTACTTATGTATAATTAATTTAATTATACAACTTAATTCAAAGGAAAGAAATGTCCGGATTTTTTTACAAATATACGGCTTTTCTCCGCATTATAGAATTGGGAACCCTAGGTTCTGTCCACCCCAAGCAGTGCGTCTGACGTCCATCAGACTGACCGTGAAGGATATTTGCAAAAAAATTAAGTCGCTTTAAACTTAGGGGTGAAAATTGATTGAGACGTTTATAGGGTGGCCAGGAGATTTGGTTTTCAATGGTAGGGTGTTAAATCTGTGAAAAGAAAATATTATTTAGATTTTTTTCTTGACGATTTGTCCGAGGGTGATTGGCTGTCCTTTCGTCCCTTTTGTAGTTTGATTTTGGGAAAATAAGCACCGATCAAATAGATGAACATTAAGTCCCGTATTACAGAACGGTACTCAAGACTTGATCTAGTTTCAACTAATAAAATGGCTAATTATTATTATAATTATTCTTATTCACATAACATAACATCACGCCTGTAATCCCCGAAAGGAGTAGGCGTTCCCTCTTGTCATAATACATCCAAATGTATAAGAGTAAGTGAACAAATAAAGTTAGAATAAACGCTGCCTACGAGTACAATGAATTTTTGCAAACAAATTCATTCCATAAAAATGTTAGTTATCTGGTGAGACTTAATTGTCCAGTAGAAACTGAAATAAGACCCAACTTTAAATAATTAGGTTTTCTTTCACAAGGTAAGCTGAAGTTTACCATGAAATTTTTCCATTAGAATTCTACTCAAGCAAAACTGAACTCTTACACAATTTTCCACAAAAAAGTATATATTTTCTTACCAAATGCCGATAATTACCGCCAACAGTTATATCAATGTTTTCAATTCGCCATTGTTGCTGTCCGTACCGTGGGACACGCTTCTTGTGCACTAATTGTCGAGATTAGCGCTTGTGCTGTTGGCTGTACTCGTTTACTAATGTTATTTATGCTTAAACCGCTGTGACTGTATGTTGTTCTTCGGATTTAGAAGTGTACACAATAAATTAAATACAAAGGCTATGCTTTATTGACCACCGGAATGTTCCACCCAGATACTCGTATATACCGTGCACCTACGAAAAGTAACCTTTTGGAAACCCTGATAGACCACCTTATCTTTAAATCAAAAGAGAAGAGAGAAGCATAGAAGAAAATATTCGACCCAACCCAGGCCAAAAACTTAGTGTGACATCTGATCCCGTTATAAGAGTAGGTATCTGTGACATGGAGACGACAATAGCTTTTCTTATGCGTCGTTTGATTTAGTGCTCAATTCCCTATCACTATGTTGATCTGGGAACGCTAGCGTATCGAGAAACAAACAATCAATCTCTAGTATTTGCTCCATCGTAAATGGGATTAAATGATAATTAGATAATTGTTAATTGAAGTAATTAGAAGAAAGGAAATGACCTTATAAGTGGATAATAATTCGATGAAGAAGTTAAGAAGAATCACAATTGAAAATAAGTACTTATTTTTAATTTATTAGGCTGGTAGAAACAGACAGCTGAAGATTTATTGTAATTATCAGTACTTACAGAAACAGGTACAGGTATTCTCGAACAAAGAACAGCAGGGCTATTGCGTATCTTTTAAATGTCAGTGGCTATCATAATTGTCCATGGATTTAACTGTCAAATTGGTTATGGTTTAGTCTCGTTTAGTACAACATGTTACCATTTGACAGTTAATTGATGCACACTAGTTTGGTCTGGAGAATTCAAGAGTTAAAATGTGTAAGAATAGGGGAAGACCAAAGAAAAGATGGACTGTGTGGAAGATGATGGAGCTAGAAAGCAGGTAGCTGCTGAGATGACAAGTGGAGAAACCAATTCCATTGATTTTGTAACGTTTTATTACTTTTGTGTTGTAATAGACTAGCGGACGTCACACTGTTTTACCCGCGCAGTTCCCGTTCCCGTGGGATTACAGGGATAGAAAGTAGCCTATGTTACTCAGGGTGAATATAGCTTTCTAATGGTGAAAGAATTTATTTTTTTAATCTGCGCAGTAGTTTTTGAGTTTATTCATTACATTCTTATCCGTCGTGCTCTGGCCACCGTGTGTGCCAGCTATTTTGGAACCCAATGGGCTGGCACGCGTCGATGGGAAGAGACCAGATGGTATGACCATAATGCCATGGAAGTTGGGTAGGCCTTTGGTGTAGGACACAACTTGTGTCGCCATCCCATCTTCCTAGCATGGTGAGCTGTGATGGGGCGGCTGCTGCAGGTGCTTAAAACCTCAAACGGCGCAAATACAATAACTTAATTGGTATAGTTATGTGTTTGAGCCCTTTGGCGTTGAAACACTTGGACCATGGGGTACGAGTGCCCACTAATATTTCAGGAAATTGCCAAACGGTTGGTTGACTCTTCACGTGGCCAGAGGTACTAGGTACTATAGTACCTACTCAAACTGCCAGACAATCGTTAAAATTTAAGAAAGACCCACATGGTCGTCACATTCACAATATAAATTTTAAAAATATCTATCATTTATTAAATAATTACCTATTTTACATGATTAAATGTCAACACACACACAAAAAAAAATATATAAAATAAAATATTTAACAAGTATATATTGGTCAAAAAAATAATATCATACTTAAAAAAGTAAACAATGTCAGTGTATAAAAAAAATCATAAAAGGTCAAATTGTAAAAAAAATTAAATGAATATGTATAAAGTCAATTCAAATTGAAGCAGTTCAATCCCAAGCTTTTTTGTCCTCTATACAATCTTTAACAGTATAAATCCTTCCTGGCAAAGTTTACGTTTTATCATTGCCATCCAACGTGGGAAATGCTGCCAGCCTCTGGGCACTTTTCCTGTAGACAGCGGTGTGGACGAATTTTTTGACGCACTGTAATTCTTCCCTTTTTGATACTTGTATATATTTTATTATACATTTATTTCTGTAAATTGTAGTTTGTAAATAAACTTTACAAACATACACACACACAAAAATACAAATCTTTCCTCTTTATAATATTAGTGTAGAAAGTGTAGATTACTTTTGTGTTGAAAAGTGATTTCATTTTGGAATTTGAGAATGGTCATGAAATGTGTCTATAAAATATGAAAGATGAGTGAAGCTGGCACTGGAACATACCTAGAAGTGAGAATGATTATGGTGATGTTGAATTCATTAAATATTATTTATTTATTTACCACTAGTAATAGCAACATTACAGACAATACATCCAATACGATGCTATAAGACACAATATAAAACAAAAACGAAAATTAAATTAAACTATAGAAATATCCGTAAAACATGACGAAGCTCATAGTTGCACCCCATTTTCAATAACTATTTGTGCCCTTTAAATACATTTCGCCAGGTTTTGACCAAATAAATTCTCCGATACCATTATTTATATAAAATAATTGCACCACAAAAGTGTGTTAACTAAGCTTATAACTAAAACATTTGTTACTCTCTAATGATAATTTTATTATCATGTACAAGAACTGCTTAGATCTTTATCATCCAATACAAACTAGAAATCAAGTAAGAGTTTTCTCGCATAAACTATTGACATATATTCGTTACTTTGAAATGTTTCCCATGTTCACAAAAACTTGGTAACATAAACGCCTGATAATTTCCTGTCATTGTAATCCACGGTGACAATAGCGGCTTCACTGTTAGATCAAGGTCTTTAATTAATCTCGTCGGGGCGGCGGGTAGTTCGAAAGAAATACCGCGGCCTCGGCATAAGGGTTAAGAAGGAACTTGGGTGGTTTTTAGTCAGTAGAAGTCTGTCCAGAGCGGGAGGGGTTATTTGATGATTTCACACCCCATAAAAAAGGTATTCAATTAAGGTGGGGGAAGCGCCTCGGTAGCCCGCAAAAATATTGTTAACGATTTAAACCAACATGTCAATCTTGATTTGTTTAGATTTCTAAAATTACGCACTTATCAACTGTGTCGATTTGTTTAGAACCATTTCGTTTAACTTCTTTAAAAACCCAAACAAAAGTAGTGTCCTATAAAAAGCCACATCAGTAGAGAAGATATGAAAAGTGAATGTCTGTCAGTGTGGCGCTAGAATGGAATTTAATTTACGACAACTCACGGGAGGGATCGTCGGGTTTAAGTCCGGTAGGGCACTATTACGTGTTAAAGTTGCTATCAGAACTGAGGGAACTTTGGTGACAGGTTCTCCGAGGAATTCAGATGTGTATGTTGTTATCAAGAATGAAAGCACTGTCGGCTACAACGAAATAAGGTAGGGTCAATTTTCAACTACAGCTATTGACTAGATAATCAGACTACACAAGAATACGACCAATCTTATTAGTACTAAATACAGTTTCTTGGTTCTTTTGCTTTGATTGGATTTAAAAATGATTTTGGGGTTCTAGACTGGGTCCTGCCTGATCGTTTTCATTATCATCTACTTAATTAACCATCTTTTCAAAAAGAAGGAGAGGTTCTCAATTCGATTGGTATGCTTTTTTTTCTATGGTCGGTGGGAAAAAAATTAAATGTCACCGACTTCAGAAGCTGATTATTCTTATTATTCTTTCATTCACTGAAATTCCCTTCAAAGTCCTTTGAAGACTAAAATTAACCTGGCTCAAACGTTTATTCAACCGATAATAGATTATTCCGACGCCTGCTACCTGGATGGTACTGAGGAGCTATTAAACAAGCTTCAGCGCTTGCAAAATTTATGTATTTGCTTTATTTATGATCGCCGTAAATATGACCACGTTTCTCACCTTCGTAAAGAACTCAAGTGGCTCCCAATCCGTCTTCGCAGGAACACTAGGATCCTATGTCTCCTCTTCAATATCCTACACAACCCGTCCTATCCTTCTTACCTGCGCGAGCGTTTTTCTTATGCCCGCTCCACTGAGGCTCCGTGTAGATCTCACCTTAGATCCATACTTAAATCCCCTCCTCACAAATCCAGCTATTACTCCTATTCCTTCTCTGTCCATGCTGTAAGGTTGTGGAACTGCTGTGGTTGTACACATTGTGGAATGCAAATAAAGTTTGAGTATTGAGTATTGAACTCACTTCCGCCTAGCATTCGGGACCTGAACGCTATTTCACTATTTCACAAAGAATATTACTTTTCCTCTCCATTATGACTGTTTTTTGTACATATATGTATATATTTTATTTTGTTTATACATATATATGAGCATTGTGTATTTATATATGTATATTATTATTATATAGGTTAAGTTAGTTAAACCACATAATCACAGAATTATTTTCCGCCTCTTACTCCTCTTGTATAGGTCTGCTGGCAGAAATTTCTTAAGAAATAAGCAGTACCTTTGTACTCAAATGTTCTAATAATATGTTATTTTCGTGTGCTGTTTACTGTGTGTACATAAATAGTAAAATAAATGAATAAAAGCAAAATGAAATCGACTATCACAAGCCAACAATTAAGGGAATAGAAGTGAATGAAATGCCCGTTAATCACTTACAAAAGAAGTGCAATACAAGTGCAACACTAATTAATTATGTTCACAATACAATGTGCTATTATATCCAGAAATGTTCTGTTTCTTTTGTTAGAGTATCGTTTAATTGATGACAAGTAATTAACGTTTCATGACGATAAATCGCTTTGTAAGTGTTAGGTGATGTTTGTTTTGATTGGTATATGAATGACCTGAGAGGTCATAACATAACAACACGCCTGTAATCCCCTAAAGGTAAGGCAGAGGTGTTACACCCACATTTCACCAGCAATGCAACATTGCTGGTGAAATGTGAAATCGGGATAAAAACTATCATATGTGTTAATCGAGGTTATAAACTATCTGCGTTCCAAATTTAATCCAAATCCATTCAGTAGTTTTTACGTGAAGAAGTAACAAACGTATTAAAATTTGGTCTCATTGGTCTAGTGGTCGTAAACGCGACGAGTGAGCATGAGATCATGGTTTCTTGGGTCGGGTGAAGGGTTATTGGGTGTTCCAATTAGGAAATTCTCAGTAACCGGTCTACACTACACTCCACGAAACTTGACGGTTCATGGCAACAAATTCAACTTTTTTTTTTATTTGTTATTTTTTGTTCCTGTATCTATCTATGTGGGTATGGCTATAGTTTAATTTAATTTGTTTACTTTTTTTATTTTTTTATTTCAACAACAAAGGTACATGAGTGGGTTTAATACAAATCTTCTGCCAAACTGCAGGACAGTTTGTCGGCAGTGCAGGACAGTCTGTCGGCAGTCTTATAGCATCGTAGGTATTGGATAATTCTGTAATGCTGCTATAATTAATTTTGAAATAATTTTATAATAAATTGCAATAGACTCACTTCCTAGTACATCGGACTTAAACATAGCTAACGGGATGTAGGGTGAACTATTATAAGGACCATCTCTGCACAAACCTTAAGGTGGATGCTCTGGGGTAGCCCGCGAAATTAGAATTTTCTTACGTCTTTTTCATCAAATAGTCACTCAAGGAAGTAATAATGAAATGAGGTTGGTGGTTTTAATCATTATTAAGTACTCAGTAAAGTTACATTTGTTACGGTCGCAAATCCTATTATATTTAACATACAACTTGTCACTGATCAGCAAATTGCAAAAAATTAAGAAAAATCGAATTTTGTTTTAGGTATTGTTACACAATCTTTAAAGTCTGTGTAAAATAGAAACCTATTTGGTATTAACGAATAAAACTTCAACGCAAATATGTTATAAATTATTATCCAGTTGTATAAATATATTTTTAAGCATGATATTTTCAATATACTCCAAAGGCAATAGAAAACAGACACGTAATAAAGTCCGGCCCAGTAAGTCCATCAGAGGGAGTATTACAGTGATTTTCGCAACACCTCACTGAATATTCAATTTTGTTTACAAGGACCCCGTGTATAACAAACTGACATACATACAATTTTCATGGGAAGCCTCTTTACCCATCGCACCTCTTTGTCACACTTGGAGAATTCTACCTAAGAGTAAGAGGAATGAAAAGAGGATGACGCGTCAAAGAAATCCCGGTTTTATCCCGAGATTCAGAGGGGCAGTTGAGTGGACAGCTACAGAGAACAGTTAAGTCGTTGATATTGCGGGACTTGAGCCCTCCGTTAAATAATTGATGGACTCTGAGAACGCTAATTGCGATAAAATTTTCAGAAGACGTAATTAAATCCTTGAAACGGATTTAAAACGTGAATTGTGTGAAAAAATTTAAGTGGTTCGTGGGAATTACGTAAAATAGTCTGGTATATTCGTTTACAGTCTGGAGTATGAGCATACAAGGTGTTAACTTCACGAGGCCGTCAACCATCTAAAGTTCTAAACGATTGCTGGGAAACGATACTTTTGTTTTTGTGGTGTAAACTAATCTTGCCCATTTAACCTCGTCATCGTCTGAATAGGGTAGATCGTCAGATAGATTTTCAAAAACTAATGGAGACGTATTTTATTTTATTTTTCACTAAAACAAAAGATCAAGTCGATATTGCTTCGAAAAGTCGCGTCAAGTCATGTGACATCACAAGGTTAGTATTTTTTTTTACCCAGAGTGACGTCAAAAGCCCCCAGTCATGATCTTTGACGCGTTTTAATTTCGTCATTTTTTATTAATTTGATAAAACAAAAAACACGTATCCAATAGTTTTCGATAATCTAACTGACGGACTAATTTATTTATTTATTTATTTATTTTATTGGTTCACCAACAATTGTTTACACAGGGTTCATGGTAATTATTACATGCAAAAATGTAAATTCAACAGTGCAACAATCACTTACAGGTGAACTCTGCATGCATATAGAAGTTGTAAGTACAATATAATATTAATCTAATTTTTATTCTAGTTTTACATAATTACTTAACTAAAGAGTCTAAAGGTCTGCAATATTTGCGGGCAGTCAATTTTGTGGTGCATCACTTTGCACACAAACATTGCGTCATTAATGCGTCGGCGATTATCTAGCGAAACCATCTTAAAGTGTTTTAGTCTCTTACTGTACGAACGTACTTTTTTAGTTATTCCGCTAGAGAACGCCAGATGCCAAAGAAAACGCTTTTGAACGCGTTCGAGACGCAACGAATGTGTGGCATAGTGTGGACGCCAGATCACGCTACAATATTCCAACATACTTCGTATTAAACAATTGTAAAGCATGATTTTAGTTTTACAGCACCTAAACTGTCTAGAATTCCTCATAACAAATCCCAGCATCTTAGAGGACTTTTTTATTATATTGTCTATCTGTGGGATAAAAGTCAACTTCTGATCGAACAGCACACCAAGGTCTCTGATTGTTTCAAGTTCTGCAATCTTTACTCCTTCGATATAATATTCTTGTTTTAGTGGATAATGTTTTCGGGTATATTTAACATGATAACATTTGCTTGGGTTTAAATACATCTTGTTAGTTTGACACCACCTAATAAGACTAATAAGATTTTTTTCTGTAAAATACCCTATTCACCCAATAGGTACTTACAGGCCTCTCCTGGCTTGTGCCAATCTCCACGTTCCTAAGCAAATTATGCTTGACTCTTCCGAATTGAAGGTCGAGTATAGTTTGTACATTGACGTAATTAGGAAAATACGACTCTTTTCATGGAAATTAAGCGCATGCCTTTTCCCTGCAAGTTTCGTGAACGTATCGTAGATTTGGGCAAATAAAACTTAAAATACTGTCGTGCTAGCAACAACACCACTGTTCTCCCAGTGTTTATTAAGTTTCCTTTTTGCGCTTAAAAAAAAAAACTTAACAGTGTTCATTAACCTGTACCTATCTATCCAATCCAATTAATTACAGCCAAGCATAACAATTAACAACAACAATAATCGTCAAATACACAACAAAAACTCCTAACGATTAAAGTAACATACTTAACATAACACAGTCGTAGCTATTAACCCTAACTAGCAACAATTTGAACCAAACGGCCGTTTGTGTGGCGTACTAATGCGCCATTGTTTAACAGATAACAAATACTGTGTGACGTCACTAAACACTAGAAAAAGACAAGACAGTTACAGAATGTCAACATGCTAAGACTTGTGAGGGTGGGTTAGGGTGAGCGTTGACTTGCGCGAACGTTTCAAAGATGTTTAAGGTTAGTTGCATTAAGTGTAAATAATGAGGTGCCTCAAACAACAGCTGTATTTATATTCTGTTAAAGGTTTTCTTGTTCTACTAACATTTTGTTGATGGATGGAGAGGGAGAGGAAGACCATGGAATCGATGGATTCTTTCGAAATAAGAAGGCCGAGGCATTACAGAAAGCAATACAGGTTAACAGAATTGTGTCGGTCTTTTTAGAACAGTCACTACAACAGAAGCAACAACAAGCGCAATTAAGCTTATTCACAGAAAATATCTCACTACTCACAATAGAACATACAAAAATAACAAAAATAAATAAACTGAAAATAAATTCGTCTCATCGGCTCGCGTAAAAGGATCGCATCTTTACATTGCACAAACAGGGGAACAGCGGTGTAAGGGTGCCATTGTCTTACACGAACACTTCGCTAAATGGAGTGCGTGCGTTTTAATGCACCGATGTGCACTTCACAGCCGACTGGGAATTCGATGGTTTAGTACCCGTGAGTGTTTTGTAAATAAATATGAGTGTAAAATAATTAATATGGCTTTTGAATTTAGAGATAATAGTAACCGGAGGAGATGAGAAAAAGGAGTGTTTGATGAAATAGTTATTTAATTAATGCTAACGTTAAAAGGAACAATGAGAAGGATGAAGAAAAGAAAAAAAGAGTAGGTACCTAAAGCACTAATATTATATTACTTCAAAAAAGAGTAGGTACCGAAAGCACTAATATTATATTATTTCAAAAAAGCCCAAACAGGCTCGTTTTCTTTTTAAACGTTTCCCCACACTTGGAATTTCTCCTATATCGTGGGTGCGTTCACAAACATTTAAACTCACATACACAAATACCCAGACCCGGAACAAATATCTGTAGGTCATACAAATATTTGCTCCGTGCGGAAATTGAACCTGCGACACGCAGTGCAGCAGTCCATGGCATGAGCCACTGCACCAGCCGTGCCGTCAGCAGTTTGCCAAGGATCAAGAAAAAGTGTCCTTCTATTCAACGCTATGCCGATAGAAAAGTCAAAAATGAATTACTAATGTGAACTTTATGGCTAGTCGTCATTTACTTGACTGAAAGAACTCGAGTTTTCATAAATAGACCTTTGTAGTGAAAAGTTCTTGTTCATTCATTAATGGCTCTTCTCAAGTGTAAGTAAAAGACACGATACAGGAGAAATTCCTAGTGTGGGGCAACGTAGAAAAAGAAAAATATAACGTAACATCACACCTGTAACCCCACATTTCGTAAATTCCATATTATAATAGGCCAGCCTAGTTCCATAAAAGCGGGCATACATCCGAACGCTGTAGCCGCTGAGAATTTCCTGATGAAAATACCCATGCATGCATAAGGTTCGGATTTTAATGCAGTCAGCAGTCGCGCTTGCAAGTACTTGCAATTTAACTTAACGCTAAAATTTCACCTACTCAACAAAATCCGCCGCCAAAAAAGTCCCACGACATCCCACCTAACACCAATATAGTTTAAGAGTCAACAAACACGGATTCAATCAGCCGCTCAAATTGTACGCCCGCGTTAATCCTTAATCTTGTGTAGTTCCTGATGGCTCAACAGAGGGAGCCACCCCTGTATGTACCTACTTGCACTCAATGGAGTGAACGGAGCGATTCCAAATAAACTGTTGATTGGAGACGGAGGGAATGGTTTTTAACTGTCGGTGTTGGTTTTAGAATTGTGTTTAGAATGATCGATCAATGATCTCGTTGGTGTAGTGGTTGAAAGCACGACTGCTGAGCATGAGGTCCTGGATTCCGATAACCGTTATTCCGTTTTCCTAACACGAATTTCTCACACCAAACTTACGTTAACAAAAAAAAAAAAGGAAAAACAATGGAAGTAATATCGAAACGTAATAATACTTCAAACTTCGGGGATTGGAAGTTTGAATGCTTGTTATTTATTAGAAGCTTCTTTTTCTTAGCGTACTTATCCACGACAATTTAAATTGAGTCATCCTAAAATTAGCGACGAGTCTGGCACTTTCAGTAACGAAGACAGCGCCTGTCAAAAAGAATCTGTGATGTGCAAGCAATAGGACAGGCAGGACTCGATATCAAGTGTCCCATCGTTTGTGGGGCAACCACAGAAGTAGATTAGAAGCTTTAGACCATTTCATATGTAAAACTAAGCCCCATAGCTAATCATAGTGTAACGGGGTAAATTTAATGTGAGAGCAAACGCATCGAAGCCGTTTAGAAATCAAACGGCAACAAAATTAATTGAAGCACAAATGATACAGTTACAGCTTTAAGAAAGTTATATTTACTCTGCATATTGTAAAAAATTCTATAGTCTGCAAAAGTAGAAATTGTTCATCGAATCCTTAATCCGTGAAGGTACTTCCTAATGTCCAAACAGAGGGTGTCTCCCCTGATGTGCACTCGATAGAAGTTTGTTTAAACGTTCAGTGAAAAGAGATTTCGAAAATAAAACAGTGTGTCTAAGTCGGCATTGAATCGAAGAATCAGTGTTTTGATTGAAATGTTAGTTTAGAAAAACAAATCTGGAACAAAACGGTCAAAACATAAGTAATACCTAAAGATAGTAGCTTACATTTAGGTAAGTAAATGATTAATAATAATAATAAGTTTATTAATCAAAAGAAAGAATGCAGTTGAATACAAAATCGGTGAGCCACAAACTAAGCATAGCTTGTATCTTGTGAATCGGGAGTGCGAATTTCACAAGATTAAAATAGTTACATCATCTAAGGACAAAAAGTAATAATAACAATTTCAGGGTAAGAAATTAGAACATAAGCGAGCCTCTGTAATGTGCTCTGAACAAAAATTATAAAAAAAAAAAAAAAAATTAAATGAAAAAACAAATTGCATGTATTGGCTTGTTTTATGCTGTGTGTAAGTATGGATTCTTGTGCGTGATTGTGTGTGAATTTGTGTGGGTTTGTGTGTAGAAGGTTATTGCGCAAGTGTTATACCAAGGCTTCTGTGTCGTCGTATGACAATTTTAGTAGTGCTGATTTTAGTTTTTTTTTAAACGTGATGGTTGTGCAGTCTCGTAGGTCGCAGATTTTAATTACTTTATTATAGGTGTTAGGGAAGAAAAACATTGTACAACGTCTAGCTAGGTCTGATCTGGTATTTGGTATAGGTACTCTAAATGTCCGCTTGTTTAATAAGCTATTGTATTCTGGTAGTTTTGTTACTGTTGCATGATACTTAAGCGAAGCTTGCAGTATGAATATTTGACGTACCCTAAGAACTTCAAACTCCTGGTAGATAAGGTCTGTGGAGAATCTAAATCGTTTTTTAGTGCTACCTTAATTAGTGCCCGTTGTGGCCTCTCTAAAGTAATGAATGTGGTTTTACCAGCCCGTCCCCATATGCAGATGCAGTACTGCATAATTGACTGGCAAAGTCCATAATAAACCGTACGCAGTACGTCGATTGGGGTACAGTCACGGAGTTTTTTCATTACGTGGATCATTTTTCGCACTCTGGCGGACAGGGCGTATACCTATATTGGCTTTGTAAGTCAAGTGGTTGTCTAAGATTATTCCAAGATATTTTATTTCATCAGTACGTTCTAGGACTTTGCAGGGACATGTGTTGTGGGAAGCATTGATATGTTCTTGTGAGCAAGTGTGTATTTTTATGGACAGAGTACGGGATGGGCTGGAGGCACTTGTTTTGGAAAAGGCAATGTATTTACTTTTACCGACATTCAATGTCAGTAAATTAGTGTCTAGAGAGTGCGCTATCTGAGAGACGCCTTATATGATTACAAGATGTTATTTGTCTAAGAGTATCAACGAATGAATTTAGTGTTTCTTTTATTAGTATTCTTATCAAATGATCAAGTAACATAATTTGTACAAACAGAAAGCATTAATTTCTGTAGGTAAGCCAAAATCTACAAAGACGATTTACCAAAAATATATACCGAGGAGTCTAACTCATTGAAGTGTTATGGGACCCACACGACAACAACAATTTAAACCATCCTAAATATTGGAGGGGTTGACAAAACCATAAAAACTAATTTTCCCAGTGATAAGAAAAGAAATGAACTCCACTACGAAAGCCTACAGGAAACTATTTTCAAAACAACAATGAAAGGCAGTAAGTTACTTCTGTGTCGGTGTAGGTTCACGAGACAGAGCACCAAGAGATGACTGTCGCTGTGATGAGCATTCGTCTCTTGAACTTGTCACAAGACATGCGCAGAAGCGACACAATACATTACCGCTAATGGTGCGGGTTGCAGTTCGAAGTTCAAAATATTAGTTAATACTGGAATGTTCTTTGAAGGACTGGATGCTGGTAGAAATAATAAATAAATAAAATAAAAAAGCCTGTTTATTCCTTGCTTCTTTTACAATTCTTAACTTAATTTCTAGTAGGAATGTGTTAGTGGGTTAGTTTCATGTTTTAAATGTAGTTTTTAGTTTTGTTGGTTATCTTTATTTGCAAGGACCCCAGATTGGGTAAAGGCCTCCTCCAAAGCTGTACAAGTGTCTCTCGTCTTTTGCTATTTGGCTCCAATTTGAGCCGGCTGTTTTGACAATCTCGTCCTACTGGTAGAAATATCGGTTAATTTTATTAACCGATATTTCTATGATAGGATATGTTAGTGTTGGTGATCCGTAAAAACCTACTTACGTTCCGTTTGTCGTTAAAATACGCCATTTGTCAGCAGAATGAAGGCAAGATACTACAGCGCTCACTGACTGTTAACCACTTTTGAACCTTATTACTCAGGGCTTCAAGAATCTTACTTGCTTTGGTGACGGAAGCATCGTGAGGAAACCAAACTAGAATGAATAAGAGATATTTCTCGATGGCATGTAAATTCGGCTACTTCCCATTTGGTAAACTTCCCATTTCGTAAACCTCAAACTGTACCTACTAAAAAGTTGCGTTTGGTAAACATTTCGTTACTTCATACATTTAATCCCATTTGGTAAACTTTGTTAGTATTGTTATTTTTGTACGGTACAGTCAGTGTCAAATTAGTATTAAATTAGAGATGTATATATTTTTAAATGCTTCAGTCTTGAGATAGTATCTCGACCATCAAAAAGAATGGCTGATCAAGAAGAAGTAAAAAAAACGTATTAAAGTCTGTAAAAATACCACGATGCTACTAAAAATACCACGTGCTTTTCCCGCAAAAGAAGCACCGAGCGGGTTCTCAGGTAGGGATTTATTGTCCTTACCATCGTTTTAAACAAAAGGTGTGAATGAGATAGACATAAGTAAGTATACGTAAATTATATCTATTACCGGGTTTAACTTATCAGTTCACTCGTTTTATGCATAGTGCAAGGTCGTTGCAATGTCGGGTGAGGGATCTTCTAGTGGTGCAGTGAATTTAAAAATTATTAATAGTACACGAGGCGGTGAAATTTTATTACGCGCTGGGCATCAATATTATAAACAGAAAAATAATAAGGACTCAAGTTGGTGGCGCTGTGTTAATAGAAAAGATGGATGTTCAGCAAGTGTAACTTTGAATTCAAATCGAAGCCATGTATTAAGAGAAAATGCTCACTGCAGTTCTTGTATTCCGAATTTTGAAAAAAATGAAGTGAAAGTAGCCATCGAAAAATGTAAACAAACTATATGTGAAGATCTGAAGCCGATTCCAGCTACATACAGGAAATGTACTAAAAAGCTGAAAGATAATGGTTATGAAATTATTAAAGAATTATCAAATTTTGACAAAGTTAAAAGCAGATTGTATAGACACAGAAATAGACAACTAGGAATCACAAAATCTCAGCACTCTAACTCTACAGAAATCGTGATTCCTGACCGTTTTAAAGACAATTTATTGTTTGATGAGATTGACGGTGAAAATAGAATGATTGTGTTTGGTTCAAAGAGTGCAATTGCACATTTAAATGACGTCCGTCACTACTTTGCGGACGGAACGTTCAAATGTTGTGCAAAGCCGTTTCTTCAACTATACGTTGTACACGGAGACATAGGAAGTACAGAAACTGGGACAAATATTGTACCATTTTTTTATGCAGTGTTGACAAACAAAGAAGAAACTACATATGAAAGACTGTTTTACAAACTAAAATTTCATTTACCAGAGTGGACAGCCGATATTATTACCTTGGATTTCGAAAAAGCTCCAATAAATGCAATTAAAAAGACATTTCCAAACATAATTGTTAAGGGGTGTTTTGTTCACTTTGGCAGAGCGCTATTAAGAAAGGCAAAATCTCTTGGCTTATTACAACATGAAGAATCTCACTATCACGTCAAACTATGTATGGCTCTGGCACATTTACCAAAAGAAGACATAAACGATGGATGGCTATACGTTATGAGTCAAAGGTAAATTAATTTTGCAGTATTGAAATGAACGCGTTTAGTTCTGGATATTTCTTCTACCGCCATTTTCTACAGCCATTTTTATGCGTTAGAAACTAGGTAATATATGGTTTTTCGTATCATAATCTTCAACGAATTAATTCTGTTACAGTTTTGAAGAAAAAGCTATAACTGAATTCAATGATTACTTTGTGGATCAGTGGTTGGAAAATGAAGATATGATGAATATTTGGTGCTGCTACGCACAAAGACACCGCACTACAAACCTTATGGAATCTTGGAATTGGAGTTTCAATAGTGAAATTGGAAAAAGGCCATCAATTCTTTTATTTTTCGAAACGATATCAGGCAATATTAAACATTATGAAAATCTTCTGAAAAGGTACATATTTTTGTTTCAATGACCTGTATTTTTAGGCGACACATATGATAAAAATTATACATTATTACTTTAATTAATCATAACAATTTTTTACAGCTTTTATAATAATGGAGAAAGTATATCAAAACGAAGAAAAAAATCTATCCAAAATGATATACGAATTAACAATATTCTCGGCGATTACAAAAGTGGAAAAATATCATTGGAAAATTGTTTGAACGAATTATCAAGAATTGCTTGTATCACTTTATAATTTATTTATTGATTTTTAACTTTGTAGTGTAGGTAGTAAATTTTTTATGTTAATATTCCAAATCTGTGATTATATTTTATAGTTGATTTTGTGTGTAATTTTTAATGTTAATGTACCAAATCTGTGATTATTATTTGTTTTTATATTTAAAAGTTGATTTTGCATGTATTTTTTATGTTATTGTACCAAATCTGTGATTATTATTTGTTTTTATATTTAAAAGTTGATTTTGCATGTATTTTTTATGTTAACGTACCAAATCAGTGACTGTTTATTTTTATATTTTATAAGTAGTTGATTTCGTATGTATTTTTTTATGTTAATGTACATTAACATAAAAAGATAGTACCAAATCTGTGATTATTGTTTTTTTATATAAGTTGATTTCGCATCTAGATTGACTTATGTTATTAAAAAAATAAAACTTGTCATCGAAATAGTCAAATCGAACTGTGATTTTTCTTAAATTTTTTGAAAGTTATTTGTACACCCCACTTTTTATTTCTGTTTTTAAATATCAATATGTGTAAATGGCATACGTACACATAATCCGACTATTGTACCTGTGATTAAAAATATTTAACAAAATAAATGACAATGTTATCATTAGTTTCGTTTTTCTTTTTTTACTTGACTGTACCCATTTCATCTGAAAGTTTACCAAATGGGATATAACACAAAAAATTATTGAAATGTTTTCGAAATGGGACTAAATGTATGAAATGTATGTTTACCAAACGCAACTTTTTAGTAGGTACAGTTTGAGGTTTACGAAATGGGAAGTTTACCAAATGGGAAGTAGCCGTAAATTCGGAGGCCCATAAAAGCAGTAACACAAAAAAAGAAAGCAGCGAAGAAAATAATGACGAATAAAGGAACGTAATGAAACCTCCTTTACACTTCCGAGTTAAGTTTTACAGCTCGGTATTTTGTAGAAGAAAATAAAGGAAATGAGTCAAAAAGAAGAAAGGCTCTTTTTATCGACACCAAACAATAAATTATTTTCGCTATCTCTCACAACTTCTAACCCCACCAACGATATTAACTGTCACTGCAAGAATCGCTCGTTTGATTAATCGCAGCGACAGACGGACAGACAGACAGACACAGGTGAGCTCGTTCCGAACTAATTGCAAACACCAACCTCCTTTGTTCAAGTGATTGTTGCCTTTTGTGCCAAGATTACATTCACTGAAATCATTCGGCGATGGCACTAGCGTTTCATTTGTCAAAATCAGATCGAGCTGTCATGGAGATCGTGTTTAAAAGTTATTGCGAGTGAAATTGGAGTATATTGAGATGATTATATGTAAATTATTGGCGGTTTGATTGCGGCTTGTGTGGGAAGTTTGTGAGGCGTTGGAAATCAAAGGAAAGACAAATGACTAACAGGGTTTAGCAGTTATTGGTAGTGAAATTACACATAAAGCTTATTTAACTTAGAACTAACCAAACATAACTAACTTTGGTTTGAGTTTGAGTCATCGGATAGGATTAGTCAGCTAGACTCAAATAATGTATCGGAACGGTAAAGGAACTGACATGCCACAGTACCGATTTGAGGACACGTGTTCTACTGTGTCCAACCGGTTCTCAGCAGATTTCTGCTCATCGACTCTCTATGTATATGAACAATCTGACATCACATTTTATAGGAGTGTAGTCTTTGGCAGAATGAACGTAATATAATGTTGGATAGCGTACAGGTTACATCCGGAGTTATTTACTATACGGACCTTGTAGAAACTAGAACAAATTTCCGTGCGTTCAAGCATTTTTGTCATACCTATTATTGGAATCAAATATAACAGCTCACAACTTAGGACCCAGTAATAATAATGACAACAATATCCGTGGTGCTAGGCAATTGGGCTTATCCCAGTTGTATGCGTCCCTGTGTGCCTATTGGCCTTGTTCTTTTCTGTCTCCTGCTGATATGGAGGGAAGTGGAAATTTCTGTTTTTTCCTACTCCTCCGCTATTCTTTTCTGATTAATTTCGTTGCGGGATCCAAGACAGTCAAATCATTTCTCTGGGACTTCGTCGAGCTTCATTGTCTCGGCGCTTTTCTTGTGGTCGCCACTGTTGATTCTGGCTTACAGAAGTTACAGTGGTTTGGGAATAGTGAGGCGGGCTTGTCATCGACTCTCACAAGGAATACCTTTGCTTCAGTAGTGGAAACATTTAAGTCAAGTACTTTTCTTTAAGTAGTCTTCAGTTGGTTTGCTCACAAGCAATACACTATTTCTATTTCGTTACCTAAATCCTCTTATCTACCTTTACAAATAACATTGTAATACCCAATTACCAAAACGTGATTATAAACAAAATAAGCCCAGCTTACGTTCAGATCAAAATAGACAAATTAAAACACATTAAAGTGCCCATTCACAGCTTCCCAAATATCTGTATAATCAGTGGGCATCGTTTTATTCTCATTACCCGCTAATGCTGAATGATATTTGATAGTGATTAGATCCTGTTAACGATAAATACGGCCCTTTCAAATAACAATTATTTGTTCCTCTATGTTTGGCCTAAATGTGTTATGTGGAGCGATAGATATTTAATTCTTAATCATATCAGATGATCTGTTAAAATATATTTTGAGAAAGTAAGCTGAATCATGCGGTTTTTAAAACCGCAAACGCATAGGTATGTAGTACAAAGTTTAGGATACATTTGCATGTTTACTGGAGCAGTCAGCGTTCTTTTAAGTGGCGTGACCAATACAATACATTGTCGCCTGTCACCAAAGATGTTTTCGATTTTCCACACATTCGCCCGCCGCGCGTTGTTATATCTTTTATTATGTTACTAAACCAAGAAATGAAATTCCCTGCTTGTTAAAACTCTGTCACAATAAATCCTTTGCGGTTATCATAGAACGATTACCAAGACTAGCCACTTCTACGCTTCCCAAATTAACTCGCTTATTCCCATCAACTTTGACCACACCCCACGAATAAATCCTATTCAAACATAATTTTATTGTGGGTAACGTTAAACGCTTCAACACTCGTACTAATTATTTTGTTTGTTCCTACCACCTTTGTACCAGCTTCAATAGCTTGAAAAGGCACAGCATAATGCAAGCTAATGTGGTCAGATATTCGTACTTAAGCTGTAATGTGAGACCCTGCTATGGTGTGCCAATCCTTTTTAATTTCAGGTTTTGTTCTAAGAATGCTTTGATTAATATTTTGCGTTGAAATGCGAAACGGGTATTGAATGGATAATCTATACTGAGTACACCTGATTGCTTATTAGAATTGTGAACCTTTTGCTTTATTCATCATCAGCCTATAATGTTCCCACTGCAGGGATTCAGGCCTCCTCTCTAGGAGAGGGATGGGCTATAATCCACCACGCGTGCCCAGTGCGGATTGGTAGATGTCACATGTCTTCGAATTTTTTGGTTCTAAGACATGCCGGTTTCCTCACGATGTTTTCCGTCACCGTTTTGAGAGCAGTGGTGTTGAAATAAATTACACAAAGTAATGCGCCTGACTGGATTCGAACCCAGGACTCAGTTCGTAAGTCGAGGCCGCCACCACTGGGCCACCACTGCTCATTATAAGTAGGTAATCTGTTTTTAGGCCATTCCCATTTACCTAACCTAACCTTCATCATTATCATTCTTGAGGTCTGTTGCCATGTCTTCGTGTTGAAACACTACTTCAATTTGACTCGTGAACTAAATAGTCAGCCCCTTTGAAATGTGTTGGAAAATTTCTTAGCACCATAATATAGAGACGACGTCGGGAACATCTCTATATTATGGTCCTTTTAAAACGAGTTTCTAAATCAAGTTATCTTGTTTTGTCTTCAAAATTTAGGACTTGTGTCTATGTAGTAGAATATATGTAGTAGAATTAATTAATAAATGTATTCTAATAGAACCAAATTTACAGATCCCCAATTTGATATCCACATATATTCTCTGTTTACATTCATTTGACGAATTTTCCGATAGGTACAATCCCAGAAAATTATTCCACAGATCTTTTACACCGAACCACAACACCAAAACAACCACACGCATGTTTCAAATAAAGAATAAACGACACACAATACCTCAGAGCTGTCATAGAAAAATACCTCAATATACGAAGCACGAAAACGTACCAATTAATGAGGTCCTATTCATCATGCGTTGTCACCTCCATCGGTCAAGCACAATACACCAGTTTATCCGACAGTCGCACACAGAGGGTAGTTCGCACGGACAGTAATAAGCCTCCTACTGTTTGCTTAGGAAACTCTATGAATTTCCTTGTTCAAGGGAATTTGGGGCTTATTTCAGTGTTCCGAAGCTTGGTTTTGGGGTTATGTTTGCTTAAGCAACTCTATGATTTTCCATGTTTGATGGAGTTTGAGTCGTATTTCAGTAACTCGAGGGTTGATTTTGGAATAAAAGTGAGGTTAGTTAGAAGTTAGTGTTGGGAATTTGTTTTCGAATAAGTATGGTATGAAAATATGGTTTGAATGTAGAACAAAGTTGTTTGTTTCTGTGTGTAAACTGTGTCAGAGTCTCAGAGAGCAGAAAATTCAATCTCAGCTGAATAAGTATTGTCTTAGTTGTTTCTAGAACAAGCATAAATAGAGTGTAAACAGATGTATGGAAGAAAAATTCAACCTTAAATAGCTGTGCAGGCTTTTGAGACAGTGGGTCGTAATCCACCACACGCCCAGTGCGGGTCGATTATCGCTTTGTCTGGTTCTTGACGGTATACTACTTCACTTAAAGTAGGTATACTGGTGGTGTATATACATGATAAAATTGAACTGATTAATATAGTACACCGGGGTCCAAACCTACGGCCAACATTTAAGACCACCAATACTGTCTGAAACTGAGCAGTACCGTTAGCAATCCTAAGATGTCCATACATTTCACCAGGACCAAATTACTCGAAGGACAAATCACTACTTTTAAAACAAAACAATATTAACAACACCAGTAACATTTATACCATCCAACCACCATCCATCCATTTTTTTTTTTAATTTTTAATTATATATTTTTTTTTTTTTTTTTTTGTATTTTTTTTTGTTGTTAGTAACATTTCCAGACCTATCACTAATATTATTACACTCTGTCTACCCCAAAACTGTAATAATACGTCATTGTCTGTCTCTGCGGTAATCGCCTGCTGTTTTTCTACCTAATTGGACAAGAAATCAAAGGAAAGGGAAGTGTCAAGGAAATGTTTTTCTTTTGCTTTCATTGAGTACGCGATAACGCTATTTATATTATAGATTGTTTTTGTGTAAGGGTGGAATGGAAAATAGTTCGAATCAGATGATTTTGTTCTCAAGACTTTTATAGCAATATATTCAGGGTGTAAATTAACCCTTTACACATACGTCAACCAAGCATTCTGCACATCAAACTAAGTACCCCTAGCAAAAATTTTTATTGGGAAACGAATTTTTTTTTGGGATGAAAAATCAAATTTTACGGTAAAACTCAATGTTTACGCTAAAACTCAAAGATTGTGCTAGTGGATGCTTTGCATAGTAAACGGGTCATGGAGGTAATTTAAGTAAAGTTATAACCTGAAAAACTAGTATTTACAAAAAACAGCTGTGCAAAATTTGGAACTTTGACCCCCAATATATCCGTAACTAGGGGGTTCCCAGGTATGCCCTAGAACCAAAAAGTGATCGCAGTGGTGTTGAGAACAAGTGCCCTTCGTTTGCGTTAAGGGAACTTTCACACCGTTTATGTATGTTGTAGTTTCATGTGTTAAAGCTCGTGGTCAAATGAAGAACTCATTGGCAGTTTTAACAGGTCGTCAGTGGCCGGACAGTCTGACAACCAGCCTTACCAAGAGCTATTATATTGTTCATTTTACCCAGTACTTTCTAGGTTGTGGAGGTCAGATATGTATAGGTAGGTTTCTCCATGAAATACTAGAAGCCGACCCACACATAATTCGGAAAAGGCTAGGCAAATGATGATTGTGCTTGCAAGTGACACAAGCAATATTGGCCGGCCAACCACCACACTGTATTACTAATGCTCCTCGCGCTGCTCATCGCTATGCTCCTCGCGCTGCCGCTATTTGCCGCGATGTTGCTCGCTCTGCCCACACTGCTCTACTCGCGCAATTAATCGCGACGCTCCTACAAAAACAAAAACCGACAACATAGAGAGCGATGGGCAGGACGAGGAGCATGACGTGCGGCATGACCAGTAAAGTGGCCACACTATGTCTCCGCCTCCTTTCCTCGCCTCTTCCCATGCCACTCGTCGATTGTGTGGCGGCCGCATAACATGCAATAATACTAGTAAAGTAATTTAGCTTTACTGTAGTTTAGTCTCCTCTACGGCCTACTAGCCTACCAATGATCGTGCGCACTTATGGCCTGTGTCGACATCAAACGATGCCGCCCTTTCGCGCAGTCGCGGTGACTTCAAATAAGGAGGTATATCTACAAGTTTGATATTACCATTGCATGTGGCTTCAGATTAACTACAATTCTTTGGTAATTCTTTTTTTAGGTAATAACTTTTAAGCGTTTTTTTTTTTCGATTAAATCTTCTTTCTTGTAATGCAGCCTCCACCACGATTGTTAAAATGATTATCCGTATTTTAGCACGCATTTTTTGTGTTTTCCTAACGAAACTAGGGACTTTAAGGGACCTGTCTAAGAAGCCACTACCAATGCCGTCAGTGTGGCTGAGTTCTGGAAGAAACAAATTTAATTTAATAATTCTGGGAATAATCGACACGACGGAAAAGACGAATACTACGACGAAGGACGAAAGTGAACGCGATCACCATATCTGAACGACGTTCAATAGTCACATCAATATGAGTTAATACGGCAAAGGGTAAATTTGTACTTATTGCCATCTTATGATTGAATAAAAGAGGCTAAGAAGAAATGTTATCTTTCCATTAAATTTAAAACCATAACAGAATCAACTGCAACGTGTGACTTGCAAATGCCTGCAATCATTAGTTGATCACATTATCCATCCACGTTGTGTATCTTAGAAAGAGGTTCTTGGCTCAATTGAGGACTAAGAGCAGTGCAGTAAAGAAACTGAAGTGTGGTTATGATGGAGCACAGTAAAAATCATATTACCAAAAAATTTGGTTCAGAAAATAAATCTACTGATAACCTTTTTTGCATATCCATGGTGCATATACAGTTAAGGTTGAATGTTGAAGAGAATAATATTATAATATGTCAAAATGCAGCCCCTTCTTTAGCGAGAACCTGTCTTCCAATTAGACTAATATAACAAAAATTATGCGTATCGTTTTTTTTTTAATAGAACTTTTTTGCTACCAGTGTTTAAGTAAGTTTTTATTTATTTGAATACCAATCAATATTATTTTCTAACTACTATCTTCATTTAATTCAATTTGGAATTAAGATTCCCACACTGAAGAGCGGGAGGAGTCGTTTGATGATTTTCCAGCCTTCATAAAATAAAAAAAGCCGTCAGTGTGCATGTGCGCTCCTGGACGCAGTTCAAGATCACTTTCAGTTTAATCGGTGAATACCCCCGATCAGCAGGAACATTCTAAAAATCTAAACATATGTGCACAAAAAATCTTGCTCAAACCTAACCCTGTGGCGGCAGTACCACACGCGAGGCACCCACTACGTCGTAACGAAACGCTGCGTTTTTTCCTTGCGTAGTGCGTGTTACCAACGAGCGTCCAATAAATCATCCGGCGGCCGCCCCTTGATTTAATATTGTCATAATAATAAAAACGCGCGTTAACGCACTGAGGAGAACGTCAGCTGATTGTGGATAGATGCGATGTAGGGATGGAGTAGGTAAAATAGTTAATACTAAACCTGCATTTTGAAAATGAACGGTTAACTATAATAGGGTATTTAACCAAAAAATCTTATTAATCCGTCTGTTTAATTATCGATAAATATAGGATAGATTCGTGTTTTTTGTTTTATCAAATTAATAAAAGTTGAAGAAAATAAAAACGTGTCAAAGATCATGACTGGGGGCTTTTGACGTCACTTTGTGGGTAAAAAAGTACTAACCTTGTGACGTCACACGACTTGACACGACTTTTCGAAGCACTTTAACGTCTTCATCGTTTGTTTCCTTGAAACAAGAAAAAATACGTGTCCGTTATTTTTTGGAAATCTATCTGACAGATTTATTAGATTTTTTTAATGAAATACCCTATTGTCCAATGAGTCGTAAATTATTAGTTTAGAGATGCTGGCTATTCTGATCATCATTATATTGGTTCTTAAGCCCTTACCCGAGTGTATTTGGGGTCGGTGTGATATGTTTTATTTTTGCTTTAAGTCTTCTCTACTAGACGTCATCTCAAAAAACGTCTAATTTCATGTCAGCACACATTTCTTTAAATTATTCCACCCAAACAGTTTTTTTGTTGTTGTAATCTACCATTTGATATTACCATACTCATATAAGTAAATCAAAGGCTCTAAGATGCGAAAAGCACATTCTACATACTAAACTGTCTCATCTACATGTTATTCCTTGCCTGCAATCCGTCTCCGCGTTTTATAGCTGATGACCTTTTTTGCCCCACTTCGGCAAATCTTTTGACACCTGCGCGATAGCTACTTTAATTTGCCCCGGGTCGGTTAATGCGGTAGAAACATCAATAACACTTAGCACCGCGGCGGTCTTGCAGACCGACCGCCCGTAATTAGGGGTTAAAATTGACACGTTAGCAAAGTGATGGGATATGAGGCATTTATTATTACACTTTATTTTGTGAATTTTTAATATCATTTTTTGATGGTTTCATTTTGAGGGTTAATTTGAGTTAATATGAAGGTTAGAACGGTTTGATGTTGATGCTGTACGAGAGAGAGATAAATAAATTAATCATATCATGGCTGAACGTTCAGCTCAGAATGCTTATATATTTGGCTTATGTTCATTTCAATTTACTTATTAAACGGTGGTTGTTTTGGCTTTTATCCTCAAAATACATTATTGTCTGTTAATTTCATTTTTCTATTTAGTAGCTGGACTGTGTCTGGTATAAGTCTGACAGAAATTACCTGTTATGAGTCGTGCTCTTGAGGTTGTACCGATAAGAATGGACTACACAAGGCACATTCCTTATAGTTCTGTTCTTACCATATAGCGATGATGTGAAGAGTAAGTTTAGGTTCATGACTCAGATGAGAAACAGCAATGTGTATTTAGGGTAGGATGGGACCGACATACGCATTGTGATCATAAAATCTCTAAATAAATAAATAAAACATTAAAAACGTATTAAAGTACTTCTTTTTTAAGCAGTTTCCACCAGTACAAGGCTCATTTACTTACGAAGTTTCATTATTAGTCCTTAATACTGCGCTTATCAACAGGAACCCTGGGTGTGTTGTTGATAGATAACATCGTATCGCAATCATTAATCTGCCTGGATCCTGAGAATGTCTCCCTGCAATAATTAAACGCACCACCTGCCCATGTACGGCACCTCCTTGGAACTGTGAGGTAGGCCAAAACACCAGAAGGCACTGAATACTGGAGAATATTGCAGAATATCCAACATTTCTAAATGTTCTTCAAATGCTTACCTATTGTTTAAATACATTGTTTATTTTAGTTGTAAGTTTTCGAATAGAATTAAAATATATATTATATCAAACCTATTACCACGATTTTAAAAGACGCGTCCATTAAGTTTCTTGTTAGTCGCAATTCTTCAAAGAAATCAACGTTTTGGAAGAAGCAACTAGGTAAACTTAATAAATAACTGTGAACAAAATCATTAAAAAACGTGGTGAAATTTTGTATTTTTCGAATATTCTTTAAAATCCTTTCAGTGGCTTTTTTATGGGACAAGCCCGCCACACTATTTCCAAACCACTGTAACTCCTGAAAGCCAGACTCAACAGTGGCGACCACAAGAAAAGCGCCGAGACAGTGAAGCTCGATGAAGTCTGAGAAACGATTTAACTCTTGGATCCTGCAACGAAATTTATCAGAAAAGAATAGCGGATGAGCAGAGCAGGAAAAAAATGCTGATACATAGTATTGAATCAAGTTTTTCTAAGTATTCCCTTAGGGACCACATCCCAAACATCTTTTTACAAATCAAGCCAGGCAACCTTTATTTCGATTTGCAAGTTCTTGCCGTCCACAATGACAAAAAGCCAAAAATATAAGCAACAAACAAGTCCCAAATGAAAAGTAATAATTTAACATTCCCGTTGGCAACATCAATCAGTAGGAAAAAAACACAAGATATCATCTATAAAAATTATCCGTGGTACATTTAGCTGCGCCTGCGTCGCGGTATGGTCGGAATGTCCCCCGCGCATGCGTCGAATTTGTTACACGCCCTCGTTATACGCTGAGGTAAAAACTGTGGGACTTGACGGATTTTTGGGGTTTGGAGCAAAGGAAAGGCGGAATTTTAAGGTACACGTTGATTTGTCTGAGCACATAGGTTTGTTAGTACTATGCTACACAAATACTATTTCCCCCATCCTGTGACATAGGTTCACGTCCTTTTCTCTCAACCTCATAGACCGATAGAGCACTCGTCTTACAGAGTGAGGGAATCAGGGAAGAGAGTGTATACACCTGTCACATCACTCTTGTAAGTGACACTATGATGCGCATGACTAAAATGATGCTGACTTATAAACAAGTAATGTGTTTGCACTAAATCCTGCATCAAAATGGGATCATCCCAAAATATGAAGTTTTCAATCAACTGTGTGTGTAGCAGCATTGAAAAATTATCTGACGACATCTGTACCATCATATTTCATCGATCACCATCACCAGGCCATCATCAGTTCTCTCCTTGCTTGTGCCAAACTCCACGTTCCTTTGTCAGCTTCCTCCAGGATAGCCCCGTAATGGCAACATTGTCATCTGTCCAACTTGCCACCAGTACTTCTTTTTACAGTTCTTGGACGCCACTGAGTCACACCTTTACATCGCCTACCAAGAAAACTTTTGGCAGTAACCCACTAGACACTACCTACGTGAAGTTATAAGGATTCGTATAAACACCCTGTTATACATACTCCTAGACGTATACGAAAGTACCGTACCTATACTAATTTTCTGCTCCTAAAATCGCTCTAAATCTCAAGCTTACACCACACCACCACACTAATGACGAGTTTGGGAAAAACGTTTAAGTCGGAGGTTGCGCAGGAGTCATTCGTTACGGCGCGCGGCGACACTCACGTATAATGATCTAACACCATACGTATTCTGTGCTGTGTCTAGCTGGATTTTTGGAGGTGGTTTGGAAGATTTTGCAAAAGATGGGGCCATTTGGCACAGTTCATTTTTGATTTGTTTTGAATCGAAGTGAAGGAAGATCAATAAACGGTTATCGTTAGAGTTACCACCTTACCTACCCTAAAGATATCTGTTCATTGATTATTAAGGTGTTCCTACACCTTAAACTAGACACACAACAAACTAGAACACAGAAAACTGCCAGTTTTTTTTTACCTTTACAGTGATTTAAACTTGGTACATCAGGCTTGATATTTGTTTTGTGGTTTTCAATTTGAAACTGCTCTATTCAAACCCCTGTATTCATAAAGAGAGGTTTGGACAAAGCAATTCTGTCGTGATCGAGGTCATGAGCAGGGCCATTTCACAAAAAAAAAAACTAGTCTCAGCTCATCTTCGTTCCATAGATTCATAGACACTAGAACACACACAGGGACGTAGTGTTCATAGCTGGAACACGTATAATCACAAAGAATAACATGACACAATCGGTAATGAGTTCTAAATGTGCAGGAGATGACGGATGCTGGTCTCACGGCCTCGCGATTAGCGGTTAGCTGAATATCTGGCATTATCCCCACATTATATGACCAATGCGTTCAAAGGTCACACGCAGTGTATATCAGTCTGAGCCTTTATTAATGGTTCACAAATCTTCAGATGGAAGTTTATTTAATTATTTATCCGTAAACACATACACTTGTTTTAACAGGCAAAACCTAAGATAACAGAAGTAGTCATTTAATGCTAACTGTCCAGTCCCCAGTAACGGGACTGGGTGAGGACGATATGTTAGTTGTTACTGAACTGTAAATATTCCTTGACAATGGCATTTGGTAAAAAAAATGTTGGTTGTTTGAATTAGCGTCGCCATCGTTTCGTATGTCCTTACAGTTTATAAGTAAACTTGCCGATATTAAACATAGCTTATTGGGCCTACCACACGCTCAAGCTTAGAGTCATACACATGGAAAATTCGCTATTGGTTTTTACCCGACTGCAGCGAATTCTATTTTTTATATTCAAATGGACCCAGTTTGCTTCCAACTTTCCTTTAATTTAAATTGTGCTTGTTTTTTGCGTTTCAATTTTTTCAGTCGGGTGTCTTCGTTTTTTAAGTACATTTTTGGATGGTGTTTCTACAACGGTTTTCTCATGACCTCCTGATGACTCAATGAGTTACATCTCTAGCTACCATCACAACTGTGAGGTTAACATCGGGTTAATTACTCACAAACGTAACGCTACAAGTTAAGTTTATTAATTACTAAACATTTATTTAGTTTTTACAACTGTCTGTCTAATGTCTGGGAACTTCTCAATGTCTTTCAATCAAATAAGGTCTTGTTTTGAAATTGAGTATTTGAAATGCCAGTTACGTGAACTGCATTCACTGATACAGTAATGCACTGAGGTGACAGAGCATACCGAGCAAGTTGAAAAGCGGGCCATTAATAAATTAACCCCTATCTGTGGTGATCGTCTTGATTGTGAAGGCATTACATGGCTTGTGACTTTGCCAGGCAAGTTGAATCACACATAATATCTACCACTTCATCTATTTCGTATCGCATAATCAAATACAAAAACCATTCTGATTGGGAACTCGGTAAACCTAGCTAGACGAACACCTAAATCCAGGCACAGTTCATTGACCCCACCTACCTACTTACAAATATTTGTTTTCAATCAACAATCATAGAGATAATTAAACTTAATTATATTCGTTCTCTAAGAAGCTACACACCACCCGGTGGTGTGTAAGCCACAGAGTAGATTGATACAGAAAGCCGACTCTATACTCAAACTGGCAAGCACGCACACATAGACGCCGCACATACGGCGATCTCAAACAATCTAAAGCAATAGCAAATGACAGCTGTTGCAAGTGGAGAGTGGTAGCTCTGGTAAACTCTGGTTGTGTGTACTGACATCAGCTGCTTATAGGCCCTGAAAATATTACTAAACAATCCGAGAATTCTAAGAAATTTTCAAGTCAACGGTAACGCCTGCCGACAGAAAATCTGTTGCTGAGCTTCGAACTCAAGTCACTCACTGACCTGGAGGAAAAGTTAGCTCAACAAGTGGGAGTTCAGGAATGACTCAGCCCTTCGATGCGTATATCTCTCCAAAGATAATATCCATACCCTGTCACCGGTGCACAAGAGGATCTCCCTGATACCTGATGACCCCGTACATCGACAAGCGTATTAGAATTTTGAACTTAGAAAGTTAAATAACTTTCGTAGATATAAATCAATACGTTATGACGAATTACTCTACTCTACTAGGTACTCTCGTTGTATAGAGCTAACATTCTGTAGTATACCTACTCAATGTCCTCGCGGCGGGCGCTCGCTTCATTAATTAAGAGATGTCTTCATCTGAGCGGCGCGGGCGCACACAGGGCTCTTAACAATGCTATCGAGTTACTGCATAAGATGTGGTGTACAATGGTTGGATGTTTTGTTTTATCTGGGCGATGTTTCTGGTGTTTTGGTAAAGATAGGTCTTTTGAAGTCATGTGGCAGTTTGGCAAATTTAATGGTATCTGTATTTCCTCATTGTTACGTATTAAACCAGTATCACAGAAAATGATGAATGCTATAGAAAAAGATCTTGACTGGCCTGTTGGTCTAGTGGTTAGTGACCCTAACTGCTATGCCGGAGGTCGTGGGTTCGATTCCCACCCAGGACAAATGTTTGTGTGATGAGCACGATCAGTTGTTCTGTGTCTGGGTGTAATTTATCTATAATATGTATGTATTTAGAAATATATAAGTATGTTTATCAGTTGTCTAGTACCCATAACACAAGCTCTGCTTAGCTTGGGACTAGATGGCGTTGTGTGATAGTTGTGGAATATTATTATATTATATTATTATCTGCGAGAGAGCGTTGGCTATTGATATAAGTGTAGCTTAAATATAAATTACATTAAATAGAACATATAAATTGATTTATCCGGTCGTAACAAATAATATAATTAACATTTACATTAATTATATAAACATTACATGATGAAATATCAAAAAAAAAAAAATAATTATGGCTAAATCAGTTCCACAAATTGACGCTGTTCTACTATGTAACTTCCATATTGGCCGTTTCTTTTAAACCAAACTATAAGTTAACAGAGTCATAAAGTGTAACAGCTATAAAATTAAACAAGAATGTTTATGAATTAGCGAAATAGCTGGTATTTGCCACCACCTGCGTAGTTTACGAGAAAATTAAATATTGACGACACAGTAATCGTTATATTCTAACTTCTGCCGTGCTAAAATGGCGTATTCGTTAAAATATTTCTGTAATAACATAATCATATATTTTTCTATTGATTATAATTTCCTTCGTAATTGTAGCCAAGTATTTACTTCAACTATAGGTACTACTAAGTATTTAATGAAAAATTTAAGTTGCCTATCAGAAAATAATTTAACAGAATTTACTTGAAAACAATATCAAATTGTGCCCTGTAATTACTAAGTTCATTTACTAAAGAAGTTTTAATTAAAGCGCGGTCTACACTATAGTTTTCGTGTCCTATCAATTGTCAATCATCTGTCCCAAGCTTTATAACAAAACTGTCGGCGGTCTATTTATTAGACCGATGGATCTCAAAATTAAGGCCGCGTAGAGATGTATTAATTTATTCTGTAAATTGCACTAATTGTGCGAGTTAATAATCTTGTGGTCTCTGTATACAATGATCGATAATTTCGATTTGTGATCTTAAAATAATGTATCTAATTGTTTTTTTACTGTTCATTCGGGAGTGGTCTGTCTGGGTGGATTTCTGTAATCATGCCAATAATGTTTTTTTGGAATTGGGTTGTTATTTTGCAAAAACTTTTTAACAAAATTCATTGGAAATCTTTTTGATAATTGAACATGTTTTTTTACATAAATAATAGAAATAGTACCTATTAAAACAACTATTTATTTTATTACCGATATATCTCAAAATGGTACGGTAGTATAAAGTTTGAGACACACCATTAACCTATAGACATCTAATCTATTTAACCCTATAATTCCGAGCATTCGCGTAATTTCACTTTATTCTTAAATTATTAATTATCTGCATCACTTTTCTTCCACCTGTTGCGAATGAAATATCATAATGACGTGGTTTTTGCCGTAAACTGTGTTCAACGGTTATAGGCTGGAGCCATGCGAAACTGACATAGCGTGAGCAAAGAAAAATGTTTGGAGAATTCTAGATTAAATCCATTCTACTATATTCTGCTAAACCTTATACTGAAATCGCTGTTAACTTAAAGATTTAGAAGACCTTTAATATTAATTGCAATGAATACCGTTCTCATTGCACAAACACTTAGCGACATCTAAATAAATACCTTGGTAAAATAATATTTATTATTTATTTGTTTATTACTCTATACATTATTTTATTTATAAACTTCATGTACAAGAGTGGTACATACAAGGTACAAGGCGGTGTTAATGCTACAAAGCAATCTCTACCAGACAACCTTAGGGTACAACAGCATTGTGATAGGGTTCAAAATATCCAAAAAATAACATTATTCGTTTCATTATCATTATTATCATCGGTTATTATCATAAATGTCTTCACCACTTATCGTGTTGGATTACGACGGACTACCTCTTCTAAAGAGGACACCTGTATCCTAGTACTGCAGGGCTATTTCGTATCTTTTAAATGTCAGTGGCTATCATATTGTCCATGGATTAACTGTCAAATTGGTTTAGTACAAAATGGAACCATTTGACAGTTAATTGATGGACACTTTATGATAGCCACTGTAATTTAAAAGATACGCAATAGCCCTGCTGTAGGTACACACCTTATATAGGTCGATCAAGTTTTACTCATTATTATTATGGCTATTCGCCATATTATTTTTTTTATATCAAACTAGTTGATGCCCGCCACTTCAAGCGCGTCAAATTATATACTATAACCTTCCTCGAGAAACACTCTATCAATTAGTAAAAACAGCATGAAAATCGGACAGACACGGCGGAGGACTTTGTTTTATAATATGTCGCTATACATTATATTATAAAACAAATTCCTCCACCGTGTCTGATGTAGTGATGACATGCATTTACTCATACTTTACATTTTTACACGATCTTATAAACATGTTTGTTTCTGTTTTTATTTGTTTGTAAACCAATCAAGGATATCGAATCTTAAACACGGTGGAGAAAAGCTACAATGTTAAACTAACGTTTAAATGCGTGTTTTGTTTTTCCTTGTTAATTAGTGTAAACAATTGTTGGTAGACCTAATAATAAATAAATAAACGTTATGTCCACATTTCCTATTCCTATATAGTAGTGTAACATTTCATATAATTAAATACAAGCAGCTGTCTATACTTGTATCACGTAAATACGTCGTAACGCTACATATTTTTACTACAGACCTATTTAAAACGACTATCAACATAAAAAAAAGAACTTCAATAGAATACGATTTTAAAACAATTATGTTTTAAAATCGTATTCTATTGAAGTTCTTTTTTCTTTTGATCAATAAAAACTAGCAAAGAAATGATACAATTAGCATTACATTACATTTTTAAGCCGTTTGTGGTCGAAACGCTCGGGTCATGGGGTCCGAGTGCGCGTCTCCTTTTCAAGAAGATCTCTCGCCGTCTAGTCGACATTTCGCGCGACCAGAGGGCTGGCTCTTTCTTTGGTCAAAGAATTAGCATTGCCATTGAACGTGGCAATGCTGCCAGTCTTCTGGGCACGTTCCCGGTTGTCAGCGATGCGGAGGAGTACTAGGACGCCTAAGTGGTCGTTGTATTGTATATGTAAGTATTAAATTTTAGTTTTAATTTGTAATTTCAATTTTTTGTATTTTGTTATACTAAAAATTAGCATTAAATTCAAATTCAAATTCAAATAATTTATTGTGGATCATAGGTTCATAAGATGTTGTGTTAAATACAGGTGTCAGCTATGTCCCGCCATTGACGCATACAAAAAAGTCTTTAATTTTATTTCAAGTCGATTGACTAATGTTATTAATATTTATAGGTACCTACACATAAATGAAAACGTTTATGGACAAAGATGGCCGATGGTGGCGAAAAGTTCTGCGACCCCGAACTGAAAGACGTTGCGTTGGAAGGTCTCCCACTAAGTGGACTGGTGACCTGGTGAAGGTTGCGCGGGGAACCGCTGGATGCGAGACGCACGGTACCGGTCAATGTGGCGTCACCAGGGGGAGGCCTATGTCCAGCAGTGGACGTCTATTGGCTAAAATGATGATGGACTAAGGTTTCCATGAAGATGTCCATGTTTCTTCAACATTATACAAGTATTAAGGGTGTAAAAAAACCCTTAACGCAAACGAAAGGCACTGGTTCTCCCCACCACTGCGATAATTGGTTTGTTCTAGACCATACCTGGGAACACCCTAGTTACAGAGATATTGGGGGTCAAAGTTACAAATTTTTCACAACTGTTTTTGTAAATACTAGTTTTTCAAGTTATAACTTTACATAAATTAGCTCCATGACCCATTTACTATTCAAAGCATCCGCAACCACAATGTTTTAAGAGTACATTGAGTTTTACCCTCAAAATGTGAATTTTGACCCAAAAAAAAAAGTCGTTTCCCAGCAAAAAAATAAGCGTAGGGTTACTTACTTTGAGGTACAGAATACTTGGTTGACGGCTGCGTGAAGGGTTATTTTACACCCTGTAAAGACCACATCATCTTTGCTATACTCGGCACTGTCATATCCGAAGTAATTTTTTTTTTGCAATACACTCGTACCTTATGACATGGAAAAGGGGCTTAATAGATTAAGACATGAGACTTAAGCATTTATCGCAGAGGATTATACTGCAATGGTTGTAGATAAATAAATAAATCTTACATTACGACAAAATTCCAAATACCCAATATACCGGGCACATAGTTTAGTTTAACTGTACTGGGCTTTTATCCATACTCAGCCTCTTGATTGGGCCATTGTGCGTGGTGTTTAGAGAATACCTACTCCAACCAACATAGGTCGTCCAAAAATTGTAGCACCTTCTCAGACTACTGCAGGCTTCCGGGAGAGTTAGGCCGGTGATCTGCCACGCTCCTGCACTCTAGGAGTACGTGCCGTGGTGTTTCGTGCACAGTGGGCTATCTGATACGTTATGTAAATGTTTGTTTAAGGAACAGTGACCAGTTATTACGAATTTCGTCCCTTTTAAGTTTGATACCGAGCACATACCTTGAAACTCTAACTCTTTCTATAACCCTTTTTTTTAAACAGGGCAGCACAGGCAGAAACTACGGAATGCCTTACTGCGAGACTGGCATACTAATCTTGCTTTTATCCATGAATATTTTTGAATATAAACAAAACATTCAAACGCTTCATTCAAGTGGGTAACTCAACACCATTATCTGTACTGACCTTAGTAAAAGATAGCGCAAATATAAGTTGCTGAAACGGTAGGGTTTCATAGCCAGGTGGTCGGGCTTGCCCCACGAGGCGTAAGTGCAAAATATTGTGTTACATTACCTGCGCCTGCGACGGCCTATAGACCTATATTGTGCATGATCACACATGATCCATCATGTTTAGACCAGTAGCTGAACGGGGTCGATGAGGGATCCTGTTAATAGTAGGTGGGCAGATGATTGGCCTATTATAAATAGTTGACTAACACGCGGTGTCTGAATTGGAAACTTGAAGTCAAAAAGTTTTCAAATTCGAGTATTTCTCTATGATTCCTTCAACTTAAGCCGTTCTTCTGATTAAATTCTAATTAAAAAATATAAGATAAAACATAAAAATAGAAATTTTCTTCTGTTTCATCACCATCTTCATCATTTCTGCCGAAAGACGTCCACTGTTGGACATACATAGGCCTCAGCCTTAAACTTGTCAAATTTTTATGCGGAAACTTTTTATGTCAAAATTTCTTCAATCATTTCAGGTGAGCGGCACAAGACCAGGTAATTCACTCTGAAATTTTTCGTCCATTCACTAATAAAGTTCTTGATATTCGCTATCCGGTTTCAGGGTAATTCCAAGTACTTCGGAGGTGGCTATCGGCATTCATCCAATTGATCGGATTATAAAACGGCGAGGGAGCGGGCGGTGTCGCGTTTCCGAATCTGTATGCGACCACAATGAGCATGCCGTTTCGCGGTAAAACGTGTTAATAATGTGGTGTGGGCGCAAGTCTCTGGCGATGAGCGAAGGATGAAGGGTAGGTAAAGGGCCTATTCATGCCTAGGGGCCTATAACACAAGCAGACTTTTCAGAAACCCTAATACCAAGAAGAGCAGGTTATAAGGATAAGCGAATCTTTTAGGCGTGTATTAAAGTACATACCACCACTATTTTATACTAACATTCGCTGGCTGGTGTAACATCTAACTTGTAAAGCAGTGGCAGTGGTCAGAAATCAAAATTTAGAATCAAAAATAATATTGATACAGTCTTACACTCACTGTCCGTCTTTGAATAAGCTTTCCCAATCAAAAGAAAGATAACACTATTTTTTCCATGATAAAAGCCACGTGTCTATCGAAAATTGCAAAATAAGCCTAAACTAATCAATCTAAATTGCCTCAAAAAAGTGTAGCTACGCCGCCGTAGCTGTAATTAACGCTACGCCACGTCCGCTACGCACTCGTAGCCGATAACAAAACCGCTACGACAAATTTCGTCCGATTCTATTTGAGTCTACGAAAAAAACAATCGCTAGTTCGCTACCGCTTATCCTTTAACCCGCAGTAATACGATACTAGTTCCCGTGGCTTTACATCCCGACCCTAATTTTATGGCTCATTAGCACTTTTGCTCATCCTTTTTTGCAATAACCCGATGTGTCGTGGAGCATCGCTGATTTTTCGTGTGGCAAGGCCTTTATTTTCTTTCTTTCTTTCATTATGTCTGAACCACCGTATATCTCGAGTATCGGTTACGAGTAATTATAAAAGCATTGAGCTGTTTAAGCGGACTATTATTTAGTATGTATTGGATGTCAGAAAATTGCTGGATTATAAAAGCATTTGTTTGTTATTGAGGCGGAAGATTTTGAACTGTCTTGTTTGTTCTTTTTGTTGGTTGCTGCTTATTGTTTATTGGGGTGTGTCTTGGTTGTATTACTTTTACTATTTAATAATAATCTGGTAACCAATACACTGCGTCTTTTAGTTGTGCATCTTCTAGCATGACTATTTTTAAATCCATTTATTTACATTGTAAAAAAATTTCTTCATAATTTTCCTAACTATGTTGGGCTCGGCTCTCAATCTGAAACAATGTTTTTTTGGTGAATTTCCAGTATACCTTTGTGATATAAGGAACACACACGATGCCTTTAATTTACAGAACGGTCAAATAAATAGAAAATTAAACTGATATATCATTTTGAATAATTTTGCGCTTAGCGTAAATTACACGGCCATCTTATATTTGCAATTGAAATGCGGCAGAGTCTGTCAACATCTTTCGAATGCTAAGAATATGTATGCTTTACTGTATGTTACTCGTAGTTATGTCTGATGCCTTATCGGTTAACTATGCCTTTTACAACATAGATGGTCAGCCATCTATGTCTAGCCTGCCCTGTAGCCCTAATCGTCCTCTCACCAGGCGCGGGGTCACTCAGGGGTCAGTCCTCGTTAACATTACTGCGCACAATTACCAACGCTGCGCTTACGAAGGTGCCACTAGAAGCATGCCCTGATTATACACAATATTAACGAGGATACTTCGTTCAGTTAAACTACGTCTTGTGTTTGTTTTCGTGTTGCCAATTTAGCATGTACGTCAGAATATTTATGCTTAATTGACAACACTGCGAATGAGGGTTTTTAGATCTATATAGGGGTTAATAAGATGATACATTTTACTTGGATTTTTATTTCCCGGCGCTGAGACTATCATTGAAATGAAATAACGGAGTACCTTTATTTAGACATGCATGTAGGTGTAGCCTATTCTTAGCATCATTCTCTTACTCTTATAAGTACCAATTTATTTGGGGTCTCTGCAGTATGTCTTCCCCTTCCATACTCACACTTCTTCAGATCAGACACCTCCTTTCTGGCCTTGTGTAGCGTAGGTAATGTTAGTTTATTGATATAAGAAAATACCACGACATAGACGTAGATTATCTTAATAACAGTCCCACAAGTAGGTTTTTGCCCAAACTTTTCTTAAGTTTTATGATACTCACACACACTGTGGTCCTTAGTGCTCAAAAGTGAAAGTTGAAATTGGGGTATTATTTGCTTGGCTGCAGGTTGCCGGGTTGCGGGTTAGTCCAGGTGGGCCAAGCGACGCAGTGGGGTGGAACAAGACGCCACCGATACCTGACACCCAGTATTGATCACTTGTACTGTCACCGACGGTGATGTTTTATAGGTATCCGTCACACTTTTTTGAAGATCCTTTGTCGTCTCTTTGAATGACTAATGAATGGATTTAGTGCTTAGGAATAAATTAATTGCTTTTTATACCGACGAAAAACAGTCATTTAGACAAAAAGGTCATTATATTTTAGATGCATACATAGAAAATTCATCTCATTTCCAAAAAAAGAGACGTTGAGGCTTTGCTGGGTAACTTTGTTATTGCGAAAAATTACATTTTTAAACAATAGAAAGAAACTGCAGACAATTATTTTTCTCTAGAAGCTTTCTTAATGTACTTAGTTACTAATTGCCATGTTGATAAGCTAGCACATTGGATTTTAACAAAGCTCTAAGTAAAACTAGCAATTCTATATTCAATTTTATTCCCACCATTTTGCCACAGACTGTACTTTACTTCACAGATAACGTAAAACAAAAAGTACGCAAATCCCCGCGGATACGCGCGTAGCTGGATCGCGTTACACGCTAATGGAGCGTGCACGCGATCCAGCTCGCTGTTCTGCCTAGCTCAAGTATCGATGCTGTTTTTTGGAAATTAAAAAACCTTTGAGGTAAGTAGATACGCTTGGTAGGTGATCTGCAAATACATAAATAGCATTAAGTAAGTAGCCCGCTATATACGTATTTGTGTTTTTCTACTTCCTTGTGTCAAATTGTACAGTCACCTGCAAAATTGCATAGATACCTTAATCTATATTTTCCTATGAACGTTTATAGTCGATAACTTTTGACGGCACGGTTGGTGCAGTAGCTGAGCAATTGGACTGCTGCGCTGCGTGTCGCGGGTTCGATCCCCGCACGGACCAAATATTTGTATGGCCTACAGATAGTTATTTCGGGTCTGGGTATTTGTGTATGTGAGTTTAAATGTTTGTGAACGCATCCACGATACAGGAGAAATTCCTAGTGTGGCGCAACGTTTCTAAAAAAAAGAAAAAAACAGGTTACGTTAGGTGGAGTTATAGGTATATTTCTCACTTCACACGATTTTCGTTTTGAATTTTCCATGCATTCTTGTAGGTGACTGTACGTGAACTGATCATCAACTCTTTACTGTAATGGTATTATTCCTTTGAAATGAGCTTTATTTTTAATTCTATCATTTCTTTTCCCTGCAGCTGCAAGATAGCGAGTCTATTAAAATTGGAAACAGCAAATAAACTTGAAATAGTTTTTGTTAATTAAAAATTATGCAGATAGAACGACAGAGCATTGACAGTTAATTATGACCTTATTTGACTAAATTAATAGTTCATCATCATCATCATCAGCCTATAGGTAATATTCCTACTGCAGGGACTCAGGCCTCGTCTCTAGGTGAGGGATGGGCTATAATCCACCACGCAGGCCCAGTGCAGGTTAGTAGATGTCACAAATGACTTCGATTTTTTTGATTTTCAGACATGCCGGTTTCCTCACGATGATTTCCTTCACCGTATTGAGAGCAGCGGCGATGAAAAAAAATACACAAAGTAATGCGCCTGTCTGGATGCGAACCCACGACCTACTGTTAGCAGAGAAGTAACTAGTAGTAGCAGAAAGAGAGTATTTACACAACAATCATTACGACTTAATTGATGGTCCTCCTATTGCAATTTAAACTAGTAATTTCTAATTATAAAATAGGGATGTTTACTGACTTAAAAAAATATGATTCTAATTAGTCCGTATGTTAGATTATCGGAAAAAAATGGATACATACATGTTTTTTGTTTTCTAAATCAATAAAAATTGACGAAGATTTGAGTGGGGGTTTGTGACGTCACTAACCGCTTGAAAATGTCTTAAAAATGCCATGCCTTAGAATATGACGCCCCACGAGTTTTCAAAGCATTGTATCGTCTTCATTGTTTGCTTACGTGAGAAAAAAATACGTGTCCAAATTTGACGGACTAATTAGATTTTTTTTGTTAACTGTATTTTCCCATTACAACTCGACGCCATCCTCCAAATCCACCTGTCCCCAAACACAGCTCCCTCTAACCAAACGTAACCTAACAAAACGTGCTATCAGAGTCATGATTAGTAAAACGTGTGGCATATGTAAACAGACAGTGTTTGTACTGATGAGATCTGGCGAGTGGGCGACGCCGCGCGCAATTACTTGTCAATTGAACTGTAGGCGCGGGCACGCGACTGTGAAGGGGCAGGCTGGGACAGAAGGACAAGAAGTTCTGTGACTACACTAGTTAACCAGCAGTCAGTCAATACCAACCGCTAGTGGTGAAGAATTTTTTAAAAACTGGGCCTAGGTTTTTGGCACTCTATGTTTTTTCTCTACAGCATATCACACTTTCTTGTCTATATCTCGTATGTTGTATGTCTTTTTGACCAACAAAGACAAATACAGAGACAATAAAAGGTTAGTAAATACATTCGTTTTATTTATTCTAAGTAAAACGAGACGTATAACAAACAATAATCAGAAATCTTTACGTGTTTTTGAAATATCCCGCCATTTTGAATATCATCAAATCATTCAAACACTTTTATTTATAAGAAAGTGTCTTCCAAATAAGGATCACTAAACGCTCCGACTGTCACTGTCTGGTAATAAATATTTTGATAGATCAATTTACGTTTTGAAAGCCCGAACAAAAGTATTTATCAATAGAAAGTCAAGTTTCACTAATGATTATAATGATGAATGAAAGCGTAGCCAGTTCATTTACTGTATATGGTGTCATGCTTTAATTTGCAAAAAGCAGTTTATGGTTTACTATTCAAGTGTCGAATCATACTTCTCGGAATATATTTAACACTATAGCAGGAAGCTGACACATTCTTTCAATCAAAGCTGTCCAGATTTCATTAGTGAATCACGTAAGTTCATTCAAACTTTGCGAAGTGTTACAATTAAGAGACTTATCCCACGCTATTTTATCAGTCATAGTGACTTGACATAGGTAAGTATGACTAATCTTGACTTAAACATTAAGATGACTATTACCGAAAGCTTACCTACTAAAACTTTCGATCAAACCTAAACTACTGTATTTTCCACATAGCGACTTCCGCACAGTCGCTGTCGCCTCGGACAAACTAATTAAACGTCAAGCATCGGGAGCCGAAACACAAACAAGCGTGTTTGTCCACAGATCGAGACGACCCTGTTGTTAATATTTTAAACTGGCAACATTTAGCGCGCCCTCATTGGTCGTGCACTGGCGGGAAGCGCTCGTCATTTATTTTAATTTGTCATTTGATTTGACAGCTGATGTCAGTGTCAACTTGATGTAAATTGAAGTTGAGATTACTGGCGTTGTTTGAGGGGCACTGACCAATTGCTGCTGGTTGCACTGATTGGAGGCAGTAGCGGATAGAATGGAGCAGTTAGAAGTGGGCATGTCAATATTTATTTGTTGATGATTGGTTGTGTTATGTTTTTTTTTGCTAGATACAAGAGGCACGGTAGCTAGGCATTGCGTGACTTTTGGGTGATGAAGATGTAACTCGAAAACATTTGAAAAGATTTTGACCACAAAGAATGAAGGAACGAACATTAAAACCTTACTTGGTTCTTAAACTTTTAGTCAAAATGGCCAACAGCTGACAAAAAAGTCGCATCATTCCACTACACCCTTTACAAACCAAACCTCATGATATGAAGCGTAACTTTAGCAAAAGCACAATAGGCTGGAACCCAACACTACTGGCGATCAAAACGGCGTGAACAGCTAAAAGCCTGCTTACCCCGTACCGTGGGGCGCGTAACTGTCGGTACGACTTAGGTACGGATGGGTGCGCGTATGAGGGCTCATGGTATTTGTTTATGGTTTGTAATGGTTTTAATTCGATGTGCTTTTGGTTGGTAAAATGGGTATGTGATCTGGGACGGTGTTTGCAGAGGCCGTTTTGGGACGGTAAAATAATACGGAGACAATTTTGGGAAAACATGGTAGCGTTTTCGTTACTAATGTCGTGAAAGTATAGGCGTCGCTAATATCAGAATGAAAATCAGCAAAACATAATCATTACACCAACATATATACTTATAACAACATATATGCATATTGTCCGTCTTGCATTTATCACAAAAATATCCAATGTCCTTTTTGTAAGACGTACTACCATCATTATAAACTCTCAGAACCTTACCGCCAATTTTTCCGCCAAGCAAAAATGAAAATCGAACTAAAAACACTTATAGGTACTGAATCGCTGCGTTCTATAACATCACTTTATCAATCTCGTATTGTAAGTTGTTGAATGCACTATGTTTAGTTATTCTCAACATCATAAATCAAAGAAAAACACGGAATATGATAATATGACTCAGGTGGCATAAAAAGCCACCGTCTTTTATCCCTTTGTGCCTTACGGAGTTTCAAGAGGATTTGAAAGGGTTCGAGTGCTTAATGACTGCGTTCACAATGAACCAAAACTTATTGATGTGATTCATTCAGTATTTTGTTACAAATATAATAATGTTTTATATCAATATGAGTTGTTTTTATATCTTTTGCGGTCCTCGGTATTTTTGTAACGTGAAGTAGCGTATCCTATTCATATATGGTTTGTAAGGAGTATTTTTAAGGCAAAGGAGCTTACAGTTCACTTGATTGAAAATAAAGGATGATGTTCTTTCTGGATCAATGAGTCACAAGTGCGATAAACTTTTATTAATATTAGCATCATCATAACATAACATTACGCATGGTAATTCCGAAAGGGTAAGGCAGAGTATCTAACAAGTACACCCACATTTCGGCACTAATGTTTTTTATTAGTATTCTTTCCTAATATACAAGTTTTTTAACTATTCATAATAATTATTATTTTCGAGACTCAAAGTTTGTAATTAAATTAAGATGTGATGTATAATTAATCATAGTTTAGCCTCAGGGCACGCAGTGAAGTAAGCAGGCTTGTATGCCGACGGCTTTTTGTTCACCTGCTTTGCACATTTTCTGAATCGTCTTGTTTTTAAATCAAAAATTATTCTTACCCACATGGCTCTACAGTTTCAGCTCTTTTCGTAATGCGCAATCTTCTTACGATTCTGCTTTAATTATGTGAAATTAGTTTCAGTTTGTATTCCATTCTGAACCTTAACAACACGAATATGATTAAAGCATATTAGGCAGGAGCTTGATAACCTATCACTGTTTAAAGTAGCACCTTTACGTTTCTTACTGCCGCACTCAAAGAGCTTAATGATTACTTAGGCCATCACTTAGTAAAGGTTTTGACAGTTTTGTCATAAAAAGTAGGTATGTCAAATCTTTACTAAGTGACGGCTTAAGTAATCATTAAATATCTCAGAGAACCGCAGTTAGACCTCGGTATGTAAGACATAATATGTAGATACCTACGTTAAAGTGACGTTACTTAAGGCCGTACCCTGACCAATTAACCTTGAGCATTCGTTCCCTCTGTACAGACTGTACAGTAGTGAATACGCCCATATTTTAGAATAAAATCTATATAAAATAAAATTTTGGTCTTTTGGAATTTTTATTTGTGTCAAAATGTTCATTATTAAATTGTCTATCCATTAGTGTCAGTAGCAAAATTAAATAATGTTTACGTTACGAGGAGATGCGTGTTATTAATCACTATTTCTCATTTCGGGGGTTGTGTTGGAAGGAGATTTATTAAAGATATACTCAATAAAAAATAAAAATAAATCTGCAATTATGGAATCAAGATTATGTAGAAATTTAATATGTTTTTTATTAGTTGATATTTCTTTTAAATAACAAGTAGATAGCTCCAAAAAACTGCACAAAAACGGTTTGCGTGGCGTTTTGGTCGGGGAGGCGCCTTAAATTAAATGTTTCTAACTCGTTATTCATATAAATAAGTACAAGCAAGAGACAGTAGGTAGTAACTATACAATGTGATAATTAAAGTAGACTTTATCTACTGTGTTTCACACTATTTTTATCGCAAAAGGGACACACCTGTAATATTTCAATAATTTGCTAACACCTGACCAGCACTATTCAAATCACCATTTAAGAATAAAGCATAACGATGTATGTTACGATGTATGCTACATTTAGTGAATATTCAAACGCCATGCATAAATTAAGAACCTAACACGGCCATGCATCGACCATAGATTATATAGAGTGCGATAACGATCTCACATTCTCACAGGCAGCTTTATGGTCTATTTGCGTATTACACTACGACAAATGAGATAGAAGGCGTGTAGAGAAATTATCGTAAAAACGCATGCAAATTATTTGCCATTTTTTGCTACTTTTTTAGATTTTATTCTCATGTTCTAAGCCGTGGACATAAATAAAATAGATAATATTTTATTATAAGTAGGTAATTATTATCTCAGTAACTGAGATACATTAATTACTTGCACGAGGCATAGCAAATGTTAAACAAAATAATTCTTACAGTTTGTTAACTCTCAAAATGTTGAAGGAAGACATTGTGATGAAACCAGCAAGTCTTAGAACCAACAATTCGGAGACGTGTCGCATCTCGCGTGGTGGCCAACGTACACGTCTATTTTCTGGCATAGTAGGGTAACCCAGCAGTGGACACATAGTATAGGCTGACCATGCTTAATATGCAACCCCAAGTAATTAGGCAGAGAAAGCCTTGATCCCAGAAAACCTGCTGGGAATGATTTTGATAAAGTAATTCGTTGGTTTATCATACCTAAGTGCTAATAGGTACTAGGGCTACAGAAGCTCACAGATGTCATGACAAAGTTATTTTATTTGTACACTTTCATTCTCATTCTATTCACAGTTACATAAATTAAAGACATCAACGCGATTTTTTTTCCAATTTTGATCGCACAAAACGAAAACATGGTAAGTCCATGAGCAAAATGGGCGCTACTAGAACAATCAAGTACCTACTAAAAAATTTCACGCTACACTAAATAGGAAAACAAGAGTAATAAATAAAACAAACATTTAATAAATATTACATTAAATGCAGTTTGTCTTTTGAACGACAAGTGTAAACAAATGGCGGAATTATTGCTATAGTTGAACGATGTAGCCAAGTTTTTGTTATCTGTCCACCCTTCTGATGCGCTTAACGATAACGAGGAAATCTATAAATAATTAATGGCGAAGGAAATATTTAAATGTATTTGTTCATCGGTGGGACTTTCCATTTTAGACGTTATTTGCGGTAGCGAACGGAATTTTTTAATAGTTTGGTATTTTCCAGGCATTTTAAATAAGAAAACCTCATAATAATTAATAATATACAAGCTAAGGGAATCATGTCAATACCTACGTATGTTAAGCTGCACTACTAATTTTTTCTACTACTGGCACACCAATAAGGAATCCATTTTAAAATTTGAAATTATCAAGCCATTAGGTAGTTATCATATTACTTATAAAATATAAACAACATCTCAACCTGTCGAAAGGAAACCATTTTATTCTATTTAGTTTTAAAATAATCGTCCCGACGGATGGTCGAAAGCTTTCGATCCGAATCCTGCAAGTCACTGCCGACATGTGGCGACTTTAAAATTGGAACGCACCTCGCGAGCGCGCGTATTTACTTTTTAATTCTTTTTTTTTTATTAATCGAAGGAGTCATTAGATTGTAACTCATAACGGTCAGCGTTTTTTTATCGTCTGACCCAAAGACTTGTCAGGTGCCTTTTCAATATTTCGACGTAACTTATTTGGTGCAAAAACTTACAGGGACATTAAGGACTGCAACTGTCTGTCTTTTACTTTAATCGTTTGCACGAAAAAGGCTACATTAACGTTAATTTATTAATGTCTAGTTCTGTCGAGCATACAACATGAATTATGGATTCAGATCGATTATTTGCATATCTAATAATATTTTAAATTAATAGTTGTAAGAAATGTGATACAAATACTTGGGCATGCCTTTGTCTATTCTACAGGTAATTTTTTTAAATAAAAAAGAGGATATTTACTTACTTTTAATTATTATCCACTTACATGAAGATTGAAAGATTCCAAAAAAAACAATCTCTCGTTTTAAAAAGAGCATTAATTAAGTTGTTTAATTAAGCCTACAAATAATGTCCAAATTAAATGGTACTAAGTGCTCAACTACTGGCTTAAATCGTGAAATTATATCACCGATTTAATAACAATAGTTTTGCACTTACATACGAAATCCAATCCATCAGCTCTATATCGTGTAGCGGTGAAACAAACTGATAGCTGAATATTAGCACAAACTTATCTATTACAGTCACTTTACTCAATCCGTAATGATTGATCATCTGAAGTTTAAAACAAAAGAATCATTCGAAATATCTCACAAGTCGCGCTAAAAATCCGCGTTCCATTTTATTAATTCAAAAATCGTACCGTCATTTTTTTCATATCAGATCAAGGCGCTCGAATCTATCGGCCTAATATTTCATAACAAATTACAAAAACGTCTCAATACATGACACGGATTCATCGGGCGCCCGCCGCGTCCGTCCGTCCGACTCTTAAACAAAAACAAGCCGTCATCTCACAATGGACCAACAAAAAAACCAGTATATCGGTAACACAATCTATACATATTAAACATACAATACAAACAATGCGATGCTGATTGAAACGTCAAGCAAATGACGTCCCGATTGATTCAGATCGCTGCATTGTACTTATTAACAACGTAATTACGGCACGCTGAGATATAACTATTTATTTTGTGTCCAAATTTATTATTGAGACGTCGAAAAAAACAGATCACGATGCAATGAATCGTGATTTTTGTACGTCCGTCCCTTTCTATCGATTTTTATATCGATTTCCATATTGAGATCAGTGATGTATCGACAAAAAAAGTTATTTGTTCTTTTTTTAATCGAAATTGTTTTATGATGTTGGCATTTTGTGCCTAGCTTTTTTAAATGCGTTGTAACAAAAGTTGCCAGTGCGTGAGGTTTTAACGGGTCCGTGGACAATGAGTTTGTAATAGAGAATTTGATACGTTTTTACATGATAGAGTATTGTAATATTTTTTTGATAGATGGATCACAGTGTTGATCATACGGTATCGTAAACAGTTTAAAAACTTCGACACTGATTTGAGAACATAAACACGTTCCACAATTCCAATATTGCTTTTCATTCACCTACATTATTAAATTGTCCCTGAAAGCTTAAACTTAACTGGCGAAATGTGCGGTATATCTAAATAGACGCCTGCCTACCCTTCTGGGATTGCAAGCTTAATATGATTATATTATTTAATCGCCTGTTAACCAACCAACCAAGCTGTTAGCCAACTCCGACTCAGAATTGAGATGCTGACCTTTCACGTCATCTAAAAATCGACATGGGCGTGTTTCGCGTGTCTTAACTGACGTTAGCGATGTAGTCGTAAGTCGTAATACTGATCGGACGATACGTTTAGAAATCAAGCTCGCCCTGTGAGACTTGCTGTGGTTATGTGGACATAACATAAAATGTTATAGTAATAATTGATGTTGAACGTGATTTTGCCACCATTTTCTCCAAAACTACTACATACACTAGTGTACACTAGTGTTTGTAGTAAAAATACTACATACCCTAGTGTACACTAGTGTATGTTGTATTTTTGATATATAAAAAGTGGAGAAACTTTGTTATTGCATTCGAGACGAGATTCACACCCGAGCCGCAGGTGAAGTGGTTATGGAGCCAAAAACTGCAGTACCAAATGGCCACGTGAATCAAAGGCCTTGTTTGAACGAATTTACAACATTATTACATACAATACACATTAATATTTTACGACTATGAGCCCTGAGTTTGTATACATTTTGCTCTCTTATGTTATCCGTCATACTAGTATTTTTTTTTCTTTTGAACCCTCAACAATATTCGAGAAGACACAAAATATTCTCTTTGATAAAACTCAAACTCTATTCTTGTTCCCATGTTTTCAACGCACCAACCTATTAGTTGTTATAAAGTTTGTATGTTGTGAGAAATAAGAACAAAATATAGTTGGCGCCATACGATAGGGCTACCAATTTAACTAACAAGTCGGATTGAAACTGTAGAGCATTAAGAAACCTTTTGTTTGTTGAATGTAACATTTTATTCTCATACATTATCTGACTCATGGCTGACTGAGAATGGCTTAGAATGAATATTTCACTGAAAACTCAATTAAATTCAATCACGTTCATTATGTTTCTTCAGGTCTTGACTTAATACAAAAGCCTTTAAGATGATTCACTAGACCGTATTATGCTGGGATGCCTTACCTGAAGCCCAAAACATAACGCTTTTAAACAATACTTGGTTCCCAAAATTCCTTTATGTGCATGTCAATCATTTAATTTCTACACCCTCTTTCATAACCCGAAGAATTGCCATACTAAAGTGGCAGTGGGCAGCACATTGCGCGCAGAACGGGTGGCCGGTGTGGCTGGAAAGTTCTGGAGTGGCGACCGCGAACCGGTAGACGTTGCGTTGGAAGGCCTCCCACTAGGTGGACCGATGACCTGGTGAAGCTTGCGGGGATCCAGTGGATGCGAGATGCACGGGACCGGTCAATGTGGCGGCTTAGAGGAAGCCTATGTCCAGCAGGGGACGTCTTTCGGCTGAAATGATGATGATGATGATCCTCTTGAAAATCAAAATATTACATTTCACTTAGGCCTACATGCAATGGGCACTTATAAAATGTCGAGAAAAGTTGCCCTCTGCGGGTTGGTCGTTTCCTATGGAGAAGAACGTGCAATAAACTCTGTTTTAAACTTGGTAACCCTATCAGGCACCTGTTAATTGAAAACTCGATGAAGTCATGTCGGCCGTCACTCGAGATCTGTCGCACTTTAGTAAACGGTGCCATTACAAAGAGACGTCTTGTAATGACAGTACGATATGAACTTATAAACTTGTAAGAGATGGATGACAGCGATTTTTTTATGACGGCTTAATTGAATTGTAGAAGGGACAATCGATTAATACTTGTGTCTGGAAGGGGGTATAAAGACAAACCTACTTTGTATGTGAGACAGCTTTTGCACTCGGGCACTATCTATACGGTGGTATTAATATCTAAACTAGCTTTTGCCTGCGGCTTCGCCCGTGTGAATGTCGACAAAATCAATAATGACGATTTTTCATACAAATTTTCATTCCCTATTTCACCCTCTTGGAGGTTGAATTTTGAAAAATCCTTCCTTAGTGGATGCCTACGACATAAGAGGAATATGTGTGCCAAATTTGAAGTTTCTAGCTCTTAAGGGTTTGGACTTTGCGTTGATCCTCAGTCAGTCAGCTTTGCCTTTTATATATTTTTAATTGTATATAGATAGATATTAATTTTAGCTTGGCACTTAGAAGAAAAATTACAACTCTCTTCTCATATTAATGGGCTAACTTTGTCCGTCTAAGCTGATTTATGAACAAGATCACCCATTCCTATTCCCTCAAGTGTGTCAAGAAAATCTAGATGTAGTTAAGGCGGACTACCGAACCCTATTTCATAAAAGTGTTACCATCAGTGAGATCGGTAAGTAGTACTTAGTAGGAGCGAACTTATTGCCAAAGGAACATTACTTATCTTTCAAAAAAATCAAAAGTCATTTATTCTATGCTGATAATCAGCACTTTTCGAACGTCAAAATTTACTTTACTTATTTACAAGAGACAGTCGGTGTTTTAGCAGGAAAGCAGAAGTGGCGGAACAAACTCCCCAGCAACACATCTGTCAGTTAGGTTGGTTAGAAGAACCAGACTCGATACAATAGTAAGGTGCAAGATAATGCACAAATTTAAATGGCGGCCCAGTGGTGGCGGCCACGACTTACGAACATTAGGTCGTGGGTTCGAACTCAGGCAGGCACATTACTTTACGCTGCTCTCAAAACGGTGAAGGAAAACATCGTGGGGAAACCGGCATATCTTACGAGTAGAACCAAACCTTTACTTTAGGTACTCATGTTTTTTCTACCAAACATTTATGTGTCCCAGTTTTGATTCTACAGCTAAAAAGTAATAGAAGTGTTTATGGACAGCTTAGCTTCCTCCATAACTCCCATTTTTCTGCATTCTGAGATGAGACTCAGACACAACACTGTAAATACTAACTTTGTCATCTCCATCCCCACTTTAAAAGATCAGATACAGTCACTACACACACAAAATAGTTGAAATCTGTGCGCTAATTAAAATGCTGTCAGTCGGTGTGCGCAAGCGACGCGGCCGATAAGATCAGATCTGTCGATATATTCGCGTTGCCAGTCTAAATGCTGAGCCCAACAGCGTGCCCAGCGTGCGACTGAGTTTTACTGGGAAGTCAAGATATCGATGAGATTTTGTATGTGATATCACCTACCTATGTTGTATAGGTTTCGTAACATTCTGGCTGAAGTAAATATACCAGAGCCAACGAAACTTCTTAGAAACTTGAATAAGTAAGTGATCAGTTTACTTAGTATTATATAATAAGCGATCATTGTCTCAAAAGGTAAATAAAAAAAGATATTAGAACAATCAGTGATATCAAAACTCACTCCTTTTGAGAGTTCCCTTATTCAGCATCTTCTTGTATTTCTTGAATCTTGGATGCATGTTGCTTAATATAGTTTGCGACTGGTATTTTTTCCACACCTACAATAAAACTTTGATGTACAGTCGAACAAGCTAATAAGTATGCATGTAGAGTTTTTTTTATAATTCTTGAAAACTGAAAAAATATTTATTGCAATTTTGTTTTCAGCGTTTTGCATTAAGCGACTGATGTCAAACGCTGCATCTTTTGGCATCAGCTTCAAATTTATCTGTTTACTCGTAATCTTAAAAGTAAATGCAAGTAAGCTGGCTGTATACCTACTTATTAGCTAATATATTAAGTTCGGGCGAGATAGTTTAAACATGGAACCGTCTTGAAAAAATCCATAATGTACAATAGACTCGGTTTTTTTTAAAAAGCCTTTAGGCCTATTTCTCACCACCCGTATCAGGACATTCTAGTACCAATTTGTATGATACTTACTGTCTCGTCCAAATAAGTTGAATTCCTCGTGGGCCGCTATTACTGCCCGGTCCCGTCGGGTCTCGTCGTAATGACGTGAAGCGAGCGGCGCCGGCGCATACTGCATAGTCACTGTCTCGTACTGTGGCTGCTCAGCAGTAGGGATAGTTGGGACGATAACGAGGTTGCGGCTTTGAGTGGGATTTGAGTCTTATAACAATAATTTTGATGTTCTACCTACATCCCGCAAGAGAGACCAACTCGAAAACGGTTACAATGTATTCAGTACATCATTCTAACCCCTTGTCCTTGCCTTGTCTTTACCTAGAAAGTAAATTGCAGACAACCCCAAGCTATTTTGCAGTTAAAAGAAGCGTATTTACATATTATGAAATATATTGTGTAGGTAAGTATTATGCAGGTGCAACTTAGTTTTAAAGAAAACAGGCAATAGGTACATAAAGCAGCAAGGTTACAAAGTTGTTATAGTGAACTTTAAAGCTTCATTATTTAAATGATATAAGTCAGCTGTGAAAATTATTACAATACTTTGCTAAAGTAAAAATTATAATATGTAAACTTGAAAAGAGTCGCCAACATCATAGAATTACTAGGTAGGTATACCAAATAAGAACATTCCGACTTGTATTACTGCTCTCTGGTGTGCTATGTCACTCCCCTCGATCACTCACTTACACACGTCCGTTGTCTCCCACATGCCACAGTTTGACAGCTCCAAATATGACGTCACGATGTGCCAGGCGCCACCTTTGGGTAAAAGGAAATGCCCTCCTAACCTGTGATAAGTGTGCCCACGGTTAACAAGGTGTAATTGACATCTAAGGAATCTTTAGTTGAGATACCAGTAGGTAGGAGAGTAGGAGATATAAATATAAGCAACTCTCGGACAGGACCGATTCAATCAAAATCTAAGAAAGTGATTGTAATGCTCATGTAAGTATTTGGTTGAAAATAAGTAAGTAATTTTCTTATTATTTTTATTTATTCTTATTATTATTTTTATATTTATGCATCATAGGTATTGGCAACACTGGACATTAATGGACACAATTCATAGAAGGTTCAATAGGGGATCGGACAAAAAAAACTAATTAGTCCGTCAGATAGATTTCCACATATTTTTTTTTTCACATAAACAAAAAATGAGGACGAAACAGTGCTTCGAAAACTCGTGAACTCCTCGAAAACGTACATTTTTAACTTACAAATGACTTCACAACCCGGGGAATCATGATTTAATCGCGTTTTATCGTTGTAAATTTTTATTAATTTGATAAAACAAAAAACACGTATCCAATACTGTTCGATAATCTAACTGACGGACTAATTAGAATCATATATTTTTGACTCAGTCCGATCCCCTATTGAATTTGAAAAATTGGAAATTACAATTAAATTACACTCTTTGTACTTCACTCCTAAAGGCAATAAAATATAGCCATTTTCTCGTCCTATCGGCCCATAACCACTAAAACACAGACTTGTGCCCATACGTTTTTCTTAAGGCCCGACTGAAAAAGTGAACCACAGACGTTTGACTAGCCATAACTTATGCTAAACTTACTTCGTTTCACTTGTAATTCGTAGTAGTGACATTGACAGGCAGCTGATACGAACCTTGTCTTTCTTTCATTAGATAGATTAGCATAGATTACAGTTACATTGTAACATGGTAAAAGCTTTACCTTGAGTGCAACAAGGTTGGTCATTAGATGGGTGACCAGCCATTACATACCGAGTTTCCTCCGTGCCTTGGAAAACACGTTAAGGCGTTGGTCCCGGTTGTTATTTGCATATGTTTGACAGTCTTTACAGGAACAGTTCACCACTTAGGATAATATTACTGGGGTAATATTAATGACAACAATATCCGTGGTGCTAGGCAACTGGGCTTATCCCAGTTGTATACGGCTCTGTGTGCCTAGTGGCCTTGTTCTGTTCTGTCTCCTGCGGATATGGAGGGAAGTGAAGATTATGTTTTTTCTACTCCTCCGCTATTATTTTCTGATTAATTTCGTTGCGGGATCCAAGACAGTTAAATCGTTTCTCTGGGACTTCATCGAGCTTCATTGTCTCGGCGCATATCTGTAGTCGCCACTGTTGATTCTGGCTTTCAGAAGTTACAGTGGTTTGGGAATAGTTTCTAATGATTTTGTATTTTATTTAGTGTGGATACGATGTAAAAATTGTTACTGAAATAAATAAAATGATAAATGAAATTAAATGAAATGAAGAGGCAAAATGCGGGCACTGGAAGCCAACCCCTACATACTTAGTTGAGAAAAGGCTACGAAGATGATGATAATATAACATCACGACTATGATTCCCGAAAGCTAGACAGTAATTGTGTATAGTAACTAAGTTTTTTTTATTATGCTGCCGAAAAAAAAACTTATTTTCGTCGAAACTTTATTCAATAAGTAATTCGATATTCATAAAAACGACAATTTAATCATAATACTTATTTCTATAAAAAGTTTGACATTGATCAATCGTGTCAATGACAAGCTGGTTTTTTGGGTTTTCTAATACGTTATGTGTGTGTCTATTCATACGGCAATTAAATGCACACTTAGCACTTTTTACTCGACTGCCGCGATTTAGGCTTATTCTAAAAGTAAACGGGGATGAGCTAAGATGTGCCCTATAATAATAACATTAGACCAAACATTTTAGAAAACTCATAGTGATGATAAGTTAAGTAGGTATAAAAACTTCTCTAGAGCTTTACTATTTTTGCTCTACTCGACAGGGTTCATAGTTCATCATGATCTCACGTAACTACACATGGTTGGGTGCAGTTAATTATTGAGTGTAGAGTCCGCAAAATCAAATCTCAAAATAAAATACCCAATTGTTAAAAACGTATTTTCAAAACTGGATAGAGTGATTTTTAACATGAAATACAACCCAAACACAAACAAAAAAAATTGCTAACCCAACAAAATTCTGATACTGCTTAAAAGATTTCTCTTCTACACAAACAACTTTAACATCCCCTGAAATCTCCAAAAATCCGATATTAAAACAAAACAAAACACAAGCGCCAACTGTCATCTTCACACAGTTTTTACAATCGTCGAAGGGGAACTTTGCAAAAACTAAGGGAGCCTGATTACAAACATTATTATAAAATGACATTGGATTAATCGGGGGCCACCTTGCGGCATTCATTAACACAAATGGATTCACGACTCGTTCGCGGACAATAAAAATCGCATTTACACACAAAAAAACGAATTGATTAATGACATCAGTAACTTTACTATAATATACGTTGGAACTGCCGTGATACACGGCTATCGCGAACGACACGCGAGACGTCTCACTTCATACATTTTATTTGCAAAAAAATTGGTTGCAAATGATTAATCGGTGCGTGTTTCATGTTTACATAATTCACTGAAGATCGCCACTTAGTTTAAAATTTCAATAACTGCTTTGAATTTCGTTGGGAATTTGTGTCTATGACTTAGTGTTGACAGCTTTATTGCCGCAAAATTGCTTTAATGGTTATTCAGTTAAATGTTCCGTTAAAGATGATGGCCAAAATATTTGTCCACCGATTTAATCATAATAAATAGTTTTCATTTCATTTCATTTATTCAATATAACAATTTACATTGTATCTGAATGTGTTACATGACATATACAATCTGTTAAAAAATCACAAATAAATCAAAATAATACATATCAAATCCAAAATAATAAATAATTAAACACAATAATAAATCATTGATTATCGCAAAAATACCTAATTTCCGTATCAACTGATAATCTTCATTATTGTAATAGTTTATAGTTGCTGGAAAGCATGACTGATTCGCATGCTAGTGAAAACGTAGCCGTTTAGATGCTTATCGTAGATGTAAGAACAGACAAAGTTATATTTTGTTTGCATTGCGCACCGATCCGGGTTAACATTACACTCTCATCTGCCGTATTAAATTAATCTTTATAACACATTTGCTCGTAAAGGGTCTCTTATTTCATCAATATCAATATCGTAATGTATCTCATTACGTACTTGTGCTGTAATGTAATGTAAATCGCACGGTTAAATTAACTTTGGGAGATAAAATATAATAAATAAACATTTAATTCTTTAATTTAATTAATTTTGACAATAAATTGCAACCATTAATATCTGTAACAAAAACAAAATACACAGGCATCAAATCCCAAATTACATAAAAAAAACACCAAAAATTACATTACAATATGTATTACAAAAAATAGAATTTATTTAGGTTAAAGTATTTATCTATGGGGCTGAGGGATGTTGTAAGAGATACCGCGGACTTGACATATAGGGCTAAGAAGGAACATGGGTGGTTTTTAGTAGAAGTAGAGTAGAAGTCTGACACTCCCTTTCGCTCTGCCCGAGAGCGGGAGGGGTTATTTGATGATTTCGTACCCCCCGAAAAAAAGGTATTTATCTATGGGTATAAAATAAATAAATTCTATTCTATTCCAGTTTAATTAGAACAAATCTAATTTAGTGCCTAAGCAATTTCAACTTCCGATATTGGTAAAAGGCGATTATTTTAATAAATTTAATTATAGTTTAAGTACATTGGGCTAATTTTAACTCTTTTGATGTAATTTCACTATAAAATTTCCCAGACAGCCATTTCATCTGCGACAGTCATAAAACAACTCAACTCTAACTAATAAATAAAACCAATCATCACAACGACATCTAACAGAATACATTAATTAGCCATTTGTTACGTGACTTGTTCGTCACTCTCTTCGCTCGTGTGTCACGCGACAATCAGTCACAGAGCCAGTCACAAATGCACCGTACATTTTGTACTAGCAACTCGTTTTTGATGTAACTACTGCGATAAATATGTATTTTGCTGCTTCCGATATATAAAAACTATGTTTTCGTTTGTAGTATAACCTAAATTGCTCGAGTTACGACTAGCTCTCGATTTACGATTCTGTCGCGAGCTGTTTAATGTATAAAGGTGGTTTTTTGATGGTTTTTTCAGTCATCATACGTTGTGCTGTCGTTTGACTTATTCTACAATTACTTCTACACTGCATTTTGAGTGCTGTCAGTGTATATTTTATTATGTTTTGTTTGTCTATAAATTGTAGAAGCGATGACAGCTTTCTTAGATCCGTCGTCCGCAAGGAGTGGAAACCTGTGTTTAATCATTTAGCAACTGTTCTGTAGGTACATGTTTTTTGCATATTAATTAATTCTAGAAGAGTCTCTCGGATCAGTAATCAACTGAACTACTCATTTATATTGTTTAACTATTGTTGGGCCACATACAAAGATGAAGGAAGGACTTTAGGACAAGGAATTTTTTTGGCGGGTTGAAAATCATCAAAGGGAGTGTCAGACTTCTACTGACTAAAAACCAGCCATGTTCCTTCTTAGCCCTATATCTCGATGCCGCGGTAACGCGTGGAACATAAACGCGCCGTCGCGTCGACACGGCCTGTCGTCGTCATAAAGACGCACGGACGGCGAGCTAGTCTACCACGGCGCCTGTTGACTGAAAAATTGTGTGGTAATACAGGTTGGCTTGGTATGGGAAGACAGTTTCAGGCTTAAGAAATGATGGATGAACTGCTTAAAAGATGATTGCGTGAAGTATGGAAGAAGAAGTCATGCTGCGCCGACCTACCCCAGATAAATTGAGACAAATGATGTAATGAACTATAACTTTAACTGCCGCACTCAGAGAGCTTTAATGATTACTTAGGCCATCACTTAGTAAAGGTTTTGACAGTTTTGTCGTACAAAATATGTCAAACCTTTACTAAATGACGGCTTAAGTAATCATTAAATATCTCTGACTACCACAGTAAGTATTCTTACTTAAAGTTATCATGGTGGTGGACATGAATACATATTCTTTAGAATAATTTTCTTTGCAGAATACATTAAGAGATCATACTTAAAATTTGATGGCACCTAATCTAGATTTCATCTAGCATTCTATTTAGAATGTGTGAACTTGTGAAGAGAAAGCTACTCGAATTTACTTTCTATCAGATTATAAAAAAACGTTACTAAGCACTAAAAAATAAACAACATTGATATAATAAATCATCTTTTAAAAAAAACTACTAAGACGTGATTAAAGACTTTTTGCGATGATTACAAAAAAATGCTACTTGTTCGGTAGCTTATCTTTAAATCTGCTCTCTCCTATAAACACACTCTTACTTTTAGTAATTTACTAATTCAAACATTTTTATGCAGTAGAGCAGAATTTGAACGAATAAGAACCGCCAAAAAAAGCAACGCTAATAATTATAACGTTCGACAGTTCTAACTATAGGCAATTCCTAAACTACAGAATAAAAATAGTACAGTCAGCATCAGAAATAGATTAACACTACCCGAATTTGCAAAGCAGGTTTCTTAATAAAAACTTTTTAGAAATTACTCGTTACTAACAAGTTATTGAACAGTAAGGAATATTTTAAAGAATAAACTTCTGAAACGTTAAAAATAATAACTGGAGTCCAGAACATCAAATAATTTAAATTCCGAAATGTTAAGCTACTTCTGCTGCTGACCGTACCCATATAAAATTATTACTTTTAATCTCTCTCTTTAATCTCTTTTTATTTATTTTTACTTTTGTTTTACTTGTAATTACTTTGATTTGTATATTATAGATACGGGTGTTAGCAGCAATATACATAGGAACTTATATGTATAATACAGTCAAGTCTAGGCTCAAAGATATAACTTACTTACCTCACATAACAGGAGAAACTTCATTGCAAAAATATCTGTCAAAGAACTTTGAACCACCTGCTTGAGCGCCCGATTAAAAATGGGTTGCCAAACTCTATGCAGATGTTCATATTCATTTAGGTAGTTATATTTATTGGTGAATAGTTTTATTTAATACTATCTTGAGTATTACTTTACCTAGGACCAGTCCTCCTCTTCTCTCGTTGAGGTCAGCAGAACATATTGAGTTTCTTTGAGCCCTATCGAGCTATTCTATGTGCTTTACAATACCATAGGATCAATTCGTTCTCCTAATTCTGACTTGGAAGTGTAAAAGACTGTCCGTAGTGATTTTATATTGTAATAAATAAATTGCCGCTAATTTTTCAATGAGAAACGGCAATAGCTGTGTCGGTTTCACTCACTATATTTATCCTGATTTGAGGACGTATGGATGGATGGATATATGTTTGTTACTCTTTCACACAAATACACACATCAAAAGTGTCTAGGGATCAAGCATTTTTATGCGGATTTCTTGAGATTGAGATGTGGCTTTGTAATAAATTTATGATTTTATAAATTTATATGGATCCTTTTTGGTGCATTTCATAATTTGAATCAGGAACTGTGAATCAAATTCGAGTAAAAGATGAAAATCAGCTGTCAATATTTTCCCTATAAAAACATACAACGCATTGAAGACATTATTAGTGCTACTGTTTCCCTACTACTGATTAAAACCAACGTTATTATGGAGCGGCGACGTCATTTAAGCAGGGAAGAAATGCTCAGAGCCGTGGGAATGATAGAAGCTGGTTCCCGGCAACGTACTGTGGCTTTAGCTCTGAATACAAGTCAGAGTGTTATCAGTCGACTTTGGACACGTTACCGAAGCACTGGTACCGTGGCTGAGCGTCATGGAGGACGGTATCGCTGCACCACACGGAGACAAGACCGATACATTCAAATCTTAACTCGAAGAGCTCCAACAATAACCGCCATGATGTTAGCCGTGAGGCTTCATCACTCTTCAGGGAACTTAATTAGCGACCAAACAGTCAGAAACCGCTTGCATGAAGTGAACCTTCATTCCCGAAGACCGCTACGGGTACCACCTATAGCAATGCACAATCGTAGGATTCGATATCAATGGGCTCTTGAACACAGAAATTGGGCAGAAGAACAATGGCGTTTCGTGTGCTTTTCTGATGAGTCTCGTTTTGGTATGAGACCGGATACAAGACGTATACGACACTGGAGAACCCCTGGACGCCAACAGCGATTAAAATCCTGCCAGGAAGTCCATCCTTATAGTGGTGGAACCATCATGGTATGGGCGGGTATTTGGATCGGCGGAAGAACTGAGTTGATTTGGATCAGAGGCCACCTCAACGCTCAAATTTATGCTGAGACGATTGTATCAGACGTCATCGTTCCTCTACAAGTGCAAATCGGTCCCTTATTTCAGTTAATGCATGATAATGCACGACCGCACACCGCAAGAGTTGTAAGACAGACTCTCGCCGCAGCTAACATCAATGTCCTGCCCTGGCCTGCTCAGTCGCCAGACTTGAACCCGATTGAGCATGCATGGGATATGCTAGAGAAGAGCTCTGCCGAATATGGAGGGTATCCAGTCGCAAGAAGACCTTTTTATACATATCAATCAGGAGAAAAGTTATTGCAAAAATATATGTTGATCCCTAGACACTTTTGATGTGTGTACTAACGGATGTGGATGAAATTTAGAACACAGATAGTTTAACTTGGATTAACATACTTCTTATCCCGGTAGTATGATCCCGTGGGACAATAATTATCGAACTCCGCGCGGGCCAAGCCGCCTGGCAGAAGCTAGTCATAAATAAATCAATCAGGCTTAACTAATAATAATAATAATTGCTTCTCAAAATGGATGTAAGAACGGGTCCCGTGGTACTAAGGAGTTACTCCTCATTGATATGGCCATTAGTCAACAGGTTCGCCGTTTCCGAAAGGATCTGCCGACATGTTGGATTGACTATAAGAAGGCCTATGACTCGGTGCCACATACATGGCTCATAAGGGTGCTAGAGTTGTATAAAATTGATACAACCCTGCGCACCTTCCTGATGTCGTGTATGAGGCAATGGAGGACAGTCCTTCGCTATCCAGGATGTCGGCAAATCCATAGGAATAGTGAGCCGGTAAGAATAGAGCGGGGTATATTTCAGGGCGACAGTTTGAGTCCACTTTGGTTCTGCTTAGCCTTGAATCCTCTTAGCACGCTGCTGGAGGATTCAGGTCTAGGCTATCGGTTGAAAAGAGGTGGTCAGGTTATATCTCACCTCCTTTACATGGATGACCTGAAACTCTTTGCCCCCAACGATTTGCAACTGATGGAGCTATTGAAGGTCACTGAAACTTTCAGTAACGCCATCAGGATGGAATTCGGTGTGGACAAATGTGCGGTCATGCATGTAAAGCGAGGGGGGATTGTGGAATCTGTGGGAACCCAGCTCACAGATTCCATAAATCTTAGATCCCTCTCAGCAACCGAAACCTATAAGTATTTGGGTATGTCGGAAGCACTGGGCATCAACGTTACCGACATGAAACAATCGTTGAAGGAGCGCTTCTTTGGCCGCCTGAGAAAAGTATTTAATAGTCTTTTATCAGGCGGAAATAAAGTGCGAGCCTTCAACGGTTGGGTCATGCCGGTTTTGATGTACTCTTTCGGTATACTCAAATGGACTCAAACAGAGCTAGACGCCCTGGATAGGCGGGTCCGTACATTGTTGACGACATATCGAATGCATCACCCACGTTCTTCGGTTATGAGACTTTATATCCCACGGAAGTGTGGAGGTCGAGGCTTTTTAAATGCTAAGACTCTTCATAATCGTGAGATATGCAGTCTCAGGGAATATTTCCTAGAAACCGACGTGGGGATGCATCGAGATGTTGTAGCAGTGGACAGGGGCCTTACCGCGCTCTCCTTGGCTAAAGAGAATTGGCGCAAACCTGTAGTGCTTGACACTAACGACCGCATGGAGGTATGGCAGAGTAAGGAGCTTCACGGACGCTTTTTCCGGGCCCTACACGGGCTTGATGTAGATTTCCTAGCGTCCGTGGCCTGGCTACGTTCCGGGGAACTCTTCGGAGAAACCGAAGGTTTTGTCTGTGCAATTATGGACGAAGTTATGATGACCAATAACTACCGGAGATTTATTGTGAAGGACGGTACGGTTGACATATGTCGGGCATGCCACCGTCCGGGTGAATCAATCCGTCACATTATCTCCGGGTGTTCTCGTCTGGCTAACGGAGAATATTTACATAGACACAACCTTGTAGCCAGGATTATCCATCAGCAACTTGCTCTGCAGTAAAACCTTGTGGAATCAGAAGTGCCGTACTACAGATATGTGCCCGACCCAGTTCTCGAAAATGGCCATATCACACTGTACTGGGATCAATCCATCATCACTGACAGGACTATTATAGCTAATAAACCTGATATAGTGGTGGTGGATCGATCAGAGCGGCGCGCAATGATCGTTGACATAACCGTCCCGCATGACGAGAACCTCGTGAAAGCCGAGAAAGATAGGCAAATCAAGTATCTTGACTTGGCTCACGAGGTTGTCGACATGTGGGATGTGGACTCAGCGATCATTGTACCGATAGTCGTTTCAGCCAATGGCTTAATAGCCAAGAGCCTCGACCAACACCTGAGGAGGCTCTCGTTAGGCAGCTGGATCAAGGGCTTGATATACAGACAGCGGTACTCCTGGACACGGCACGCATTGTTAGGAGGTTCCTTTCTCTGGAGCCCTGACCGCCGGTAGCTTGGACCCTGTTCCCGATACCGGTGGGCTACAATTTTTTATATTTTTAAATGTTTTTTTATTGTTTTTTTTTGTAAAGAATATTTAAAAATGTAATAAGTTTGTGACAAAATAAATAAAGGGAATAATAATAATAATAATATTCCACAACTATCACACAACGCCATCTAGTCCCAAGCTAAGCAGAGCTTGTGTTATGGGTAACTAAACTTCCAATATGTTCACTTGTATATATACACGCCAGCACATCCAGCTGCATACTTTAATAAATTTTGAACTTAATTGCTATACTGTTAGGTTCAAGTTTGATTACGAAAATTTAACAGTTCCGGGTAGTTTTATGTGCTGGCGTCACGTCTGTACCTCATAATAAATCAGATAATGACATAATCTGTTTGTTTCCCATTACAATACCCAAATCTTTCAATTCTACGGTCTCTCAATTAAACCAAATTCGAAAGAAAAAAAGAGCTCTTAACATAAATCGTCAGTGGGAGGGTACAGGCGATGCTCATGCGCATCTCAACAACATAATGAGGATCACTCGACTTCCGTATAATGGTCGCTTTTTGTTCTAAACCGCAACATCTTATTATCTAGATTCTGACCTTGCCTAAGTAAAACTTGGAAAAAACGAAGCCTTTTTGTGTATTAACAGTAATAATTAGCAAATATTGACGGGTAAATGGCAATTGCAGAACATGACACTGTAATTATGATTATTACGAATATCTTCAAGAGACCTTGTAGATACGGGATCTCTTCTTTTTAGCATATTGATCGCAAAAAATTCAAACATTTGAGTACACAATTCAGCTATGGGAACTTCAATCACTGATGTAGGTAGTCTCTGAATCAGAACCTCGTCTGTTTAAATTCATCATCACCCTATTATGTTCCCACTGCAGGGCCTCAGGCCTCCTCTCTACGAGAGGGATGAGCTATAATCCACCACGCGGGCCCAGTGCTGATTGGTAGATGTCACATGTCTTCGAATTTTTGGTTCTAAGAAGACATGCCGGCTTCCTCACGATGTTGTCCTTCACCGTTTTGAGAGCTTACATTATTTTATTGTAATAAAGTTTCACGATGTTGATGTAGACCACAGCGAAGGTGGTGTGACGGTCAGGGGGCCAATTCTCGATTTTAGAGATGGTGTCGAACTCGACAAAAATTTCTAATGACGTCATTTTTTCGACAAATTTTAAAAGTTGCTATTCTGGGGATGTCGAATTCGACATTTGTCGAAAGCTAACGTTAGAGTTCATGTCGAGTGCTTCTGAGCAGTAGAGATGTCATGTCGATTGTAGAGATACGTCATTTCTGAGTGAATTCGTTGAGTTTTGGATTGTACACTGTGTTTTCTTTTCTTTAATTTTTAAATAAAATACGGCTTGGCATCTCATACCTACTGGAAATTTGATTTATACTCTTTGATTTGTGCCCTTGCCTTGTTTGATTTTTCCCCTCCATGTTAAAATAAAACTTTTAAAATGTAAAACAGCACCCAATAATGATGTAAACACAGTACATGTAAACATAACAAAAGTTTTGAAGGAACCGCAAAAAGGCGCAAATTCTGACACTGACAGACAGTCATCTGTCAATTTGTTTTCTTTATTTCACGAAGAGCATACGAAAATCTTGAAACACACTAAACGTTTCGTTTTATACTTAAATAAGTAGGTTTAGTCAGCGTTTTAAAACAAAATCATTCATTAACTCATAGCTACCTAAAACAGAACGTGCGATTCTTCATAATGGTAACATTATCTTCACTCGACTCGACATTTTCGTGACATTTATTTCTATTTTGACTGAGAATACGGAATTCTGCTCAATTCGACATTTTTTGGTAGAGATAGAGATATTTTTAATAGACATAGAGATAGACTTACGATCTCGAACTCGAGATAAATGGCGAAAATCGAGAATTGGCCCCCTGATCTTGTTTGTGAGGCGAATTTAAACCAGGGGTCTAAAATGGCTACTTACGTTAAAATTCGCAACGTGGGCTATTTATAATAGTAACTGCGTCCTATTATGATCTGGTAAAGTGGCAATTTTAGATCCCCCTGATATTGCACAAGACAGAGAGGTTTGTAAGGAGAAAGGCGATAGGTCCGCACCTTATTAGGTACAAGGGACTCGAACATACGTGGCAAAATATGGGTGTACCATTAAGTACACCTCTGCCAAAACATTTACTGATTATAGGCGTGATGCATAACACCACGCCTGTTTCACAGAAAGTTGCCAGCAATTATAATCATCTAAAAATAGCAAACACTTTTATTAAATCTACAAGTCAATTATCAGAAGGCTGACAAAAGAAACAGCGACAAAGAAAAGAAATGATAAGCAAATAACCATCAATTCTGATACAATATAACATCTATATTGAATTTGCTAAATCCAATCAATATACTGTTGCGGGTCTGGTCCGACTGTAAGCGAGCAGCGTGTATTGGAGAAGAATAAGACAGTAATGGTACATTGTTATCCAAGAACTGAAAGTCACTTATTTAGTCCTTAGACGGGGTTCGGGGTTCAAGGGACTAAGTAATTTACCTTTTTATTTAGGTGAACACTGTGTTTTCATTACGAGGACATTAAAAATAAAAACATAAATTATTAGCTAAAGAAAAAATGAGATTGTCTCCACCGATCCCGGGATCCGATTTAAAAAGAGTGTTCGGTAGAATTCTATGATCGTCTGTCTTGCTCATTAAAGTAGTGCGGAATAAACTATCAAGCAGTAAAGACGTGTGTTATTTTTTACGAAGTCCTACAATCAATACAGAACCTTAATCACTTCAACATATGGTCCAAACGAGCCGAATTATTAAAAAAATAGATAAGGACGACCCGGCGACCGGAGAACAAAAGGCCGCATTCCTGAGCCGGTTTTTTGTGCACCTTTTTCGCAAGTCATTAGTGAGTACTACGTGAATGACTAGTAAACAAACGATTGACTTTAAAAACGTAAATAGTGAGTGTTTTAAAACTGTCATATCAAGAAAAACATCGTGATAGTTATACATAACAGTGACTGCTACGTGGAAAACTAGTACATAAACAAGTTAAACGATTGACTGAGAATTGTGAGTGCTTTAAAACTACTATCAAGAAGAACAGAGTTATAGCTATACATAACAATGAGTGTTACGTTAACTAGTGAACAACAAAGATTAGTTAACTCGTTAGAAGATGTTTATATACTGTTACAAAAGATACAAAGTAATTTAAAGAAATGTCCGAAGCAAAGGTTATCAAGAGGTTATGTGGAAACTAAGTTACAAACCATCGAAGAATATTGGCGAACGTTTAATACGACACATCAAGACTTAGTGAAATGTACACCTAAGACCAAACGGAACGAGGTTCCATATTTTGAGAACGAAGATTACTTTTTTGTGGAAGATTTATACTCGTGTTTATTAGGCGATTTAAAGGATATGTTGTCGATGCTTTTAAGTTCTACACACACTCAGAGACAATCATATGATGCCTCGACGCCACCACGGGTTAACTTACCGCGCATCGAGTTACCTACTTTTAACGGAAGCTATGATGACTGGCCTATGTTTCGAGATATGTTCTCGTCGCTGGTACATACCAACACGTCTTTATGTAACGTCGAAAGATTACATTACTTGAAGTTGAGCCTTGTTGGTGAACCTAAAGAATTATTGAAGCATGTCAATATCACGGATGATAATTATGAACAGGCATGGAATACACTTGCCCAACGGTATGGAAACAAACGTTTAATAGTATATTCTCTACTCCACAAGTTAAATACTCAGAAGAAAATTACCTCTCCATCAGCTGTCCAAATTAAGAATTTGTTAGATACAACCTCTCAGTGCTTAAATAACTTGAAAAATCAAGAAATACCCGTCGAGTCCTGGGATCAGATGATTATTTATACACTAGTACAAAAGTTAGATGTGGAGACACACACGGCCTGGGAAGAAGATTCTTACAAGGGAAACTCTGACACACTATCATCCTGGAACGAACTAAAGGCGTTCCTGGAAACAAAATATAGGACACTGGAGATGGTTAACCCTACCGCTAAAAAGGAGCAGACAAGTGTTAAAGCGAAGTCATTCCATTCCACATTACCGGAAGATAAGACAGATACATCACCAACCAAGTCATGCAGTATGTGTAACGCGGAGCACTCCTTGTGTCACTGCAAAGAATTTTGTAAGTTAGAACCGAATGAACGCACTGAGTTTATTAAGAAAAACAAGTTATGCTTCAATTGTCTGACGTCAGGACATTCTGTCAGAAGATGCCGCAATCGAATGTCCTGCCGAAGATGCAACCGTCGCCATCATACATTGTTACATCTACCCAGCAGCGGTCAGTCAGACAATGTAAAAACGAATCAAGGTCAAAAAGAGGACGAACAAAAGAAAGCGGAACACAGTGACAATCCTGAGGTGGCATTATCTACGCACTTTGTGTCAGAGAGGTCAACAGCGTTGCTTGCTACAGCATTAGTGCAAGTCAGAGATGAAGAGGGACACAGTACAGTACTGCGAGCGCTGGTAGACCAGGGCTCGCAAGCAAACTTTATTAGTGAGCGAGCAGCGCAACTGTTAAAGGTCAAGAGATCGCGAATAAAGGGAACAATCACTGGAGTCGGAGCAACGCAGACTACAGTCAGTCACGTGATACAAATCGAACTTCATTCGAGATATGAGAAGGACGTCAAGCTTACTATCAATGCCTATGTAATGCCAACGCGATTAACATCACACTTGCCATCTGAAACAATTACTGGTTCAATGCACACCTGGCCGCACTTAAAAGGACTCACCCTGGCAGACCCGAGTTTCCATTCACCAGGGCGAGTAGACATGCTGTTAGGCGTAGAAGTTTGTGCACAGATTTTAAAGGCTGAGATAATCAAGGGTTCACCTGGCTCCCCATGTGCACAAAATACAAGCTTGGGTTGGATCTTATTTGGAAAGATAAAAGCACAAACTTCAGAACAACCAATACTGGTAATGCATCATAAGCTTGATCTAGATGACATGTTGAAATCTATGTGGGAGGTTGAAACAGATATACGAGGAAAACTTACCAAAGAAGAAGAAGACTGCGAGAGAATCTATAAAGAAACTTACATGCGAAATAGTGAAGGGCGTTACATAGTCAAGCTGCCTTTTAAAACGGAGACCCCACAATCGCCGCATGGCGGTACGAAAGAGGGGGCTGTGAGCAGGTTGTTGCACTTGGAAAGACGTTTTAAAAAGAATGACCATCTGAAAAAAGAGTACACGAAAGCCATTAACGAATACAAGGAAATGAAACACATGGAGGAGGTGCCAAGTGGTGAAAGGAATGAGCCGGCTGTCTATTTACCCCACCATGCAGTGGTCAAGGAGGAGAGCGAGACAACAAAGATCAGGCCAGTATTTGATGCCTCTCACAGGGGCTCAAATAACATAGCACTCAATGACGAATTACTAGTAGGACCGCAACTACAAGAAGATATGAGATCACTCGTCATGAGATGGCGCCTGAAAAGGATAGCATTTGTAGCCGACATTCAGAAAATGTATAGACAAATTCTCGTGTCGAAGGAAGACGCAGATTATCAACGAATTGTCTGGCGTAACAGCCCTAACGAACCTGTGAAAGAATACCGGCTTCTGCGAGTCACCTTTGGCACGGCATGTGCACCATACCTTGCCGTCAAGACTCTACAGCAGGTGGCTAAAGATGAAGGCGAGAGTCATCCTCAAGCAGCAGACACTATTAGGCAAGACTTTTACATGGATGATTTAATGTCCGGTCAAGATACTGTACCCGAGGCAGTTGGTGTTGCTAAGGAAGTAAAAGCTATTCTTGACAGAGGTGGGTTCATCCTACAAAAATGGGCGTCGAACAATTCAGATTTCCTAAGAGAATTTCATCCAGCTGAGCTCAGCTCTCATGTTAACATTGATATCAAGTTAGACGGCTTGATAAAAACACTGGGCTTATCCTGGAACATGGGAGAAGATGTACTTAAATACAATCTCAAGCTACCACCCTTAACAGAAACAGTCACAAAGAGGAAAATATTGGCTGAGGTTCAACGACTTTTTGATCCTCTGGGATGGTTAGCTCCAGCACTGGTACCTGCAAAAATAATGATCCAGAAATTATGGCTTCAACGGGTCCATTGGGATGAAAAACTTTCACCTGAAACAAAAAACGAATGGTTAAATATTAGACACAGTTTTGAAGATATCAAATTTATGAAATTAAAGAGATGGCTGTTTACGACACAAGAAACGTTGAAAGATGTAACTATTCACGGTTATTGTGACGCTTCAACTAAAGCGTATGGAGCTGTTGCTTACCTGAGGGTTCGAGGAGTCAATGGAGGCTATGAGACAGGAATTATCGCTGCCAAGACAAAGGTAGCTCCTATCAAGGCATTGTCCCTTCCACGGCTGGAATTGTGCGGTGCAGTGCTCCTCTCTAAATTACTGAAGCATATAAGTGAAGCGACACGCATCCCAAAGAGTCAGATATTTTGTTGGACTGATTCCACGATAGTGTTGTCATGGCTGCAAGGAGATCCAAATAGATGGCAAACATTCGTAAGAAACAGAGTAATAACCATACTTGACAATGTTGGAAACAAATGGTACCACATACAGTCACAACAAAATCCAGCTGATGTCGCATCGAGAGGAATGTTGGCTCCTGAATTGATAAAATACACACTCTGGTGGCACGGTCCGGAACACCTGAAACAAGACAAAATACACATGGAAACATTAATTAATGGAGAAACAGATCTAGAAAGTAAGAAAACTATTGATACTTACCTTACAAGAGAAAGCGAAGAAAATTCCTTGTACAGAAAACTGGAATCTTTCAAAAACTTACCTGAGTTACTGAAGACTGTCACGTATGTTAAAAGATTTCTAAGGTTAAGACAAACTCGACCTGTAGATTCGCCGATCACTACTGAAGAACTCGAAGACTCGCTGCAGACCTGCATAAAAATCACACAAGATGTTATATTCCAAGAAGACATCAGAGACCTATTAGAAAGGAATCAAGTAAGAAGTACAAGCCGGTTGAAGACCCTAAATCCATATCTGGATACTAAAACGATACTAAGGGTGGGCGGAAGATTACAAAACGCTAACTATTTAGAACATGACCGTCTGCATCCTATAGTCTTAGACCACAAAAATCCACTCACCTCCTTACTCGTAGCTGATGCTCACAAACAAACGTTGCACGGAGGAGTGCAACTGATGCTAAATTACCTGAGGTCAAGATACTGGATTTTAAAGGTTAAAGGTTTAGTAAAGACTTACCTGCATAATTGCTATGTATGTGCCAAGCTGAATGCACGATCTCGGACGCAACAAATGGGCGAGTTACCGAAGGTGCGGGTGACCCCTGCACGGCCATTCCTCCACAGTGGCGTTGATTTTGCTGGGCCTTATGATGTCCTTATGTCCAAAGGCAGAGGTGCAAGAACCAACAAATCCTATATCTCCATCTTCATATGCATGTCGACAAGGGCAGTTCACTTAGAGCTGGTAGGAGATCTGACGTCGGAAGCATTTATCGCAGCTTTTCGGCGCTTTGTATCACGTCGTGGAAGATGTAGTGATTTATGGAGTGACCAGGGACGAAATTTCGTCGGAGCTAACAAGTTACTTGCTGAGGCATTCAAGGAAGCAAACTTCGAATTTGGAGATCACATGTCTAATTTACTTGCAACTGACGGCACTCAGTGGCACTTCATACCGGCCTATAGCCCAAATTTTGGAGGCCTCTGGGAGGCGGGAGTAAAATCAATGAAGTTCCACCTCAAACGCATCATGAATACGAATCTGACATACGAGGAGATGACCACAGTATTATGTCAAGTTGAAGCATGTCTTAATTCTCGTCCTATTTGCCCACTTATTGAGTCAGATTTGAACAACTTGGATGTACTTACACCTGGCCACTTCCTCATTGGAGAGTCTCCAGTTACTATACCCTCGCCGAGCCTGAAGGATATCTCCCAATCAAGCTTATCACGGTGGCAACACTGTCAACGGGTACTGTCGAATTTTTGGCATCGCTGGCAGTGTGAGTATCTCTCCAGACTTCAGCAAAGACCAAAGTGGCAAAAAATACAAAAGGAGTTTGACATAGGCCAGATTGTTCTTATCAAAACAGAAGGATTGCCACCTGGCAAGTGGCCTTTAGGACGGATTGTGGACAAACACCCAGGACCGGATGGAATCACTAGGGTATATAGCGTAAGGATTGGTACGAATACTGTTAGAAGATCAATCTCCAAACTCTGTTTTCTTCCAATCGACAATCGATAATAGCATGTGTAATCATTATGAGTTTTATGTTGATTGTCTCTCAAATTTGTTTATATAATGTTGTTTTTCTCACGAATTTGTGTAATAAGTATGTTGCTTACTCTCAAAATTTATCATTATGTTATTTTCTCTCAAATTGTATTAATAATGTAAATCTTTTCGCTCATTTTTGTTAACTTGATGATATATTCTATTTGATAAATGCAGGCTTAATAACAATCGTTAGAAAGACTCCCAATTTGTTTTGATGAAACTTATGTTGTAGTCTATCTTGAATGTCAAATTGTTTATCTGTTAGTTACTTGCTACAATAATTAATATTTGATGAACATAATGTCTGCATGATGTATGTGTAAATTGATTTAATTTGTGTATAAGTTCAAAATTGTAAAAGGTATCAAAAATCCCTTTTGGTGGGCGGTATGTTCGGTAGAATTCTATGATCGTCTGTCTTGCTCATTAAAGTAGTGCGGAATAAACTATCAAGCAGTAAAGACGTGTGTTATTTTTTACGAAGTCCTACAATCAATACAGAACCTTAATCACTTCAACAAAGAGGGTTGATCGGATTGTCGCTTTTTGTCTTCTGGTCGTCCAGCTATACAGCCAGTATTTTTCATGTTAATCATTAAAAAAATGGCAAAGATTTTGCCGAAATCTATGTTATTTTAGAGAAATAGTTAAAACTAAATTATATTAAAGTCATAAAATAATTATATTCTTAAGATAACTTTATGTTATTTTAATTTTAAATCGCTCTGGTTTTTAGTAGCTGTATAAAATGTTGGAACATGGGTCAATAAAAATGTGAAAATAATAGACCAAGTTTTTTTTTAATAATTTGACAGCTGTTCTCCCTAGGGCTGAAAAGTAGTACTTTTCGGTTTAAGAAATTTTATTTCGCTCAAAAATAATACAATTATTCACTTCTATGAGGAAAAAAGCATAATAATTTACAGTAATATAGGCGACGGTTGCGCTTGTTGTGGCAAACTAAAATGAAGATAGATAACAAACTAAAATTAATTACTACATTTAAAATTTATAAATAACTCAGGTGGTGCTTTAATAGCCTTTTAAAAGTTGGAAGTGATTTTGATTCCTTGATAACTTTAGGTATAGAGTTCAACCCCCTCATATACGATAGTCTTTCTACCGTAATTTGTCCTCGTAACTTGTAACTTTCAACCCTACTTCCACAGTATGAGTAATGGAAATACTTTAGTTAATAAATATGTGTGACCCGACTTTCGGTGACGGTCTGAATAAAATTATAATTAGACTATCATTACAAAACACCCCTAGTGGAAAAAATCCTAAAAGATATCCAAAAACAATTCGGAATAAGACCATCCTTACCGATACGATACAAAAACAGAACCCGCTTTACCCCTAAATATAATCCGCCCGCTAATCGCTCCCACTATGACCGACCCCTGGGGGCGCAAGACGCGTACCTCCCAAGGGACGTCACTCCTCATTCCTCAGCCCCTGTTATTGTTTCAATCTCTCCCAAACTCCCCGTGAAATGAAAAAGTTGCTACCACCGTCAAACGGTGAATATTTATACGATAACAACCAAGTATTTTCGATAAGTTTTGATCGAAAGGTTCGGAGTTGAAAAGTTTGGAAAACGATGTATGTTTTCCTTTATATTTTTCTTTTGTTTTACGTAACTTTTGATTTAGATTATAAAGATTATTTGAATTGATTATTACTTGAATTCATAATCTCAGAATTGTTCTTAAGTGCGGTAAGCAACTTGCATGTCAACTTGTGTGCCCCTTGTGTCATTATATGTTCCTAGTACCTACAGTGGGCTGTGCTTAGCTTAGAAATTTAGGTCTGTACTTCTTCTTTAAATTTCGATGAAACTCAAATGGTGTTAGACCGTAGCCAATTCTAACATTTTCTTCGATTCAATTCTAATTCTAACTTATCAATTTAGTTTAAAAAATACCTTGGTTTAGTAAATTAGTATATTAACAACTCTTTCCGAACAGTTTTAACTTTGAAACGCAGCGAATCGTTCTACTTACCTGTTTAGTACTTAGTTGGTACATCACCTCAACCGCTTTAAGAACATATTCTCATAATTTAATATCACTTTACTTCAAAACCTTGACATAATGGCAGTGTTACCATACTCACACATTAAACTAAACGTTCTTATATTACATAAGTGCTAATATATAAAAATATTATCGTCATCGTGCCTAATGTTACCGCTAGTAAATGTAGTCAGGTTCTCATTATATTTGACCTTCTGTAAAGACCTTTATTTTTTTGTAAATATAGAATGTTAATAAGTACCTGTATTATTTTACTTTAAAGGAAAAAACTTTTTAACAAAAAAAAACAAACATTGATTGAAAAATCAGTTTCTGAAGTCGGTGGCAAAAAGAAATGAAATCTTACAAACAAAAGTCACCGACTTCAGAAACGGATTTTTCTTCCAATATTTGTTTTTCACTTGTTTGTGTTTTATTTTTTGTTGAAGTCGTTTTTATTTTATTTATTTTTTTCACTTTTTAGTGTTTCACATATGCTTACCCCTTCACAGCGTACCGGCGTGATGTTATGTTATGAACTGGTGAAAACAATAGACAGACATGGGATTTCGTCAACCCAAGTCCATTTGCTATAATTTATTGAGGAGTTCCGATGCCAATTGCCACCAAACTGAAGTGGGACCACTCCCAGAAAGTACTCTTCCAAAAACTACTCCAATCATTTCAAGTGTCCCTATAAATTTGAAGATTTCTCTCTTTTTCTGCAGGATCCCATCATCAGACCCTGACTTGGTGATCATGGGACCACCTGGGAAGTATACCCTTTCAAACAAAACAAAAAAAAAACAAAATCAGTCCAGCCATCTTCAAGTAATCATGGAACAAACATAAAAAAAGATCGCCGACGAATGGATAACCTCTTCCTTTTTGAAGTCGGTTAATAAATAGTCTTTTCAGTTAGCACCGCTGAAAATATTTTGTAAGAAATCGGTATCTCCATGAAATCCGTAAATATTCGTAAGTCAAAAGAGTTGGGCAGAATCACAATCATGAACTGTGTAGGTCGTAACTAAATAAGACCAGCCGCTCGAATCGACCTTTAGTTAAAAAAAATACTTTATTTCGGATTTGCAACATCCATAATATGGGTTAGTAAAAACAAAAAGATAACTTATATCTATGTTAGTAAACTTAATATTTATTTAACAACAAGGGTGTTGTTCAGCCAGACCGCGTGGCTGCTAATGACAAATTCGTGATGAAAAAATCTATAACACTGTGCCTTTTTTTGGCGTGTGGATATCATCGAATAACCCACACAACGAAAGGGAGTGTCAGACTTCTACTGACTAAAAACCACCCATGTCCTTCTTAGCCCTTTATGTCGAGGCCGCGATATCTCCTGTCGTCGTCATAAGACGGACGGACGGCGAGCTAGCCCATTACTCACCGTCCACAGGCCCGCGTCTACGGTGGCCGGAAGACGTCACGTGGCCCCCGACGACGGGACGAGAGGTTCTCTCCCTCTCACGATCCACCAACTCCTTCGCTAGCATCACTGCTTTGCAGAAGGAGGCGCCGATGGCGTTCCATTCCTTCTCGCCCCGGACCATGGTTTGCACCAGGGCCGGACGCGAGAGGTCGCCGCCTCCGATTGCCGCTACGAATAACACTGTGCTTGACATGGGACTCGAACTCAGAACCTCATGCCCAGCAATTGAGTTAGGTGTTGAAAATAATTTTAAATCAACGAACGTTCTTAAATCCAATCCATTTATTACTCATTATTTCATACCATACCGCAATTCTCCTACAACTTTAAAAACGGAATTGCTATTCACCACCATCATTAAACCAACATGTTCGCGAACATATCCGCCGTGTCGGCTCGTTTCCGCGCCGCCGGAAGTCGAGTGCCGTCGCCGGAAATCCATGAGATTGGACAAAAATTGCCAGCGCTCGCGCCTCAGTGATCGAATAACGCACTGTGATTGGTTGTCGGCAACTTGTTAACGATATTCTGGTACTGGTGATTTTTATGCCTATTTCCTCTGGGGAGATAGTGGGTGTTGGCGGAAATGGACCATTGAACTTGTTATTTTTATAAAAATGGGTGATTGAGTGATGAAAATGTTGTTAGAGCTAATAAATTCGGCTCTAAAGACAAAGGGTTAGGTTTAGGTACTATTACCATAATTCATTATATCTCATTTGGATTTAAATTGATTGACGAATTCATTGACTTTGAATTGTAGAAGTCAAACTTGATTTACAATATCAACAAACTACAATTTACAGAACTAAAATTGTAATAAATTAAACACAAATATCAATAACCCTCCTTTTGGGCTTCGCCGCAATCGGGTAAAAAGACAAGAATTACAGGGCGTCAAAAAATTACATATAAAATATTATACGAACTGTAATTCTTCACTTTGAATTTGAATAAAAACTTCCAACCAAAAGTAAAGACATCTTCTGTGCACGATCTTTCGATAATTATAATCGTCCATCGCTTTCTACATGGCGTGATCGAATGTAAGTCATGTGCAGGCCCATTTCGCAATAAAACAGGTGTTTTTAGAAGAAAATGCATTTACTTATTTAACACAGATTTACTTTTTGCATCACAACATATAAAATAGTCAACAATTGCCTGCGCTGGTTTCCAATGGTAATTTTTCTTCGCAGACAAATTTTTACAAAAGGTGCGGCACATAACAGACCAGAAAAGTTATTGATAAAAAGAATGTGGCTTTCTAACGCACCGCTGCACATTTTATTCAAAACATTATCCTTTTTAAACCAATAGATTATTTTCTATAGAATCTACATTACTTTCCATACATACAGAAGAAATACTAAAAAAAGATTTAAAAAACAGCCCATTGACTGCAAACCTGCACATCAAAATATGTCCTTATACTTTCTTCAAAAAACGCCATAAGATGTAAAAACCGAGACAATCCCTTAAAAAACCATACGATACATTGTCACATTAATGGTAGTAGTTTTTATCAACACCATAATGATGTTTTATGGGAAAATTATACAATAAAAGGTCTCAAATAGGTCCAGCATACCAACCGAGGGCAGTCCATTCAATTTAATATACTTTTTTGATGTAACTCGATGGAAAAGTATTTATTTATGAAGTGTACGATAATTTTAAGTCTTTAACATAAATGTCAGGTTAATATACTGTTTGTTGCTGGTTATTGCATTGTTTATTGCTTCATCAACCCTGTATTGCTCCATTGGCAATATTAGTGGATGGTTGTGAGCATTAACTGGGGCGGTTTAACTTTTACAGTGGATAGATGTGGTGCCGAGGGTCTTTATTACTGTGAAAGAGATGGTTTTATGGAAACTATAATTTGACAGTGGCATTCCACAACTACATAAGTAGTAGTTTTTAGAGAACTCTTATTTCTGTAATAAGTAGTAATAACAAAACATAACATACATTTGTTTTCAGGCAACTTTGCCCCGTAGATATAGCTTACAGACTAACATAAATGCCTTAAAATACAAATATGTAGTAGGTAGTAGTAAGGCTAGAAAATAGACACCTCTAACATTATTTACTATATTATGAGACTGCCAATTCCAGAGATTGGTTTTTCAGAATCTACAAATAATCTTTATTTAAAGATAGTACATGTTTGCTTAAAGATATGCCTTCGGCGACTTTAATATTTAGTTTTATGTTACTTTTGAGTGTACAGGTACACCACTGCCTAACCTATCGGGAATTTGAGTCGTAATGTTCTGTTATGAATTATGACAGCTTAGATTATAACAGCTAAACTATATTTATACCTGCCAAGCATACAAAATAAATTCATTTCGCTGTTCACACAAACAAACAGTCAACAAAATAGTAAATACCTAATTTAATACAATATTACATAAATAGCAACAATTTCTACCATTTGTCATATTTTTTATAGAGAGCATGTTATAGTAATTTCTAAAGACATGTACAAAAGTTGTTTCTAAATGTAACGGTATAAAAAAGAAAAGTAAAGTTTATATTACAAACTTAATAAATTAAACCCTTATCGCGTTACATAACCATGTAGCTTTATAATTAAATAATAATTTAACTACAAACTTGCGTGCTTACTCGTAATATAGTTTTACTTTTGACCTGAAGACCTCGGGATTAAAACATTTTATCAGTGTATTCGGAGTTTTTGAACTAATTTGATATAAAGAAAGAAAACATATTTATTTGGCACATTCTACAAGACTTTTATTTAATTTTTTGTTCAAAACAAAAATTAAAATAAAACTAAACAGGAAAAAAGATAGCTAATATTGTGTGTCTCACTCTGGATTTCATGTTTTGATATGAGGAGGAGGTATATCATCTCGGCAGCGATACCCCAGTTGTTACAGTTGTTGGTCGTGTGTTCAAACCCGGGCAGGCTCTTTACTTTTGCAGTACTTGTGTCTATGCAGTTTTTTTTTTTTTAATATATTTTAGGCACGAGAAGCGTTCAAAAACTTTTAAACTCACATACACAAATACCCAGACCCGGAACAACTTTCTGAAGGTCATACAAATATTTGTTCCATGAGGGGATCGAACCAGCGACACGCAGCGCAGCAGTCCATTGCTTGAGCCACTGCGCCAACCGTGCCGTCATGACGAAGTATGTTATAAACATTTACCTAGGAAGAAAGCGTCATGCAGAAAGAAAATCGCTCCAAGAAGAGAAATAAAACTTAATCTTTCTCTTTAAAAAATAACCATAGACCAATCACCAAAAAGGTAAACAGAGTTTTGTTACTGGGTTTTCTCCATAGGAAACGATCAAACAGAACCGAGCACCTTTTGTCGACGTTGTGAAATAAAAGGTTTCGATTTTTCTAATAGGGTACTTAGTTAACAAAAAAAATCTAATAAGTCCGTCTTATAGATTACCAAAAAATATTTGACACGTATTTTTTCCTTTTTCACGTAAACAAACAACGAAGACGATACAGTGCTTCGAAAACTCGTGTGACGTCAAACTCTAAGACATTAGTACCTATGACATTTTTTTGCGGTCAGTGACGTCACCTACATCCACTCAAATCTTTGACGCATTTTATCTTTGTCATTTTTTATTGATTTGATAAAACAAAAAATACGTATCCAATATTATTAGAATCACATTTTTTTAAATCACTTAACATCCCTATTAGAGCTTGTGCGACTGCTGTGCTAGAGGTTCTACGTTCGCTTTACAGCGGGTCTAAAATGGCCGCTTTATCAGACCACGCAGAATCATAGTATGAATCACGTTAAAATTTCAAATTCTTATAATGGACTTTAAGTCTATAACTATAAAGTCCATTTTAAGAATTTTACATTTTTAACATGATTAATATTACGATTCTGCTAAAGCGGCCATTTTAGACATCCAGGTCGGGTACAGTGTTATTGAGTTTGTTCATCAGGAATTTCGGTTGCTGGGAATAAACTCGGCCCCTATCACATGGGACTTAAATACAAGATGATTTTTAGCCAACTTCAAAAAGGAAGAGGTTATCAATTCGACGGCGATCTTTTTTTTTATGTATGTTCCCCGATTACTCGAAGATGGCTGGACCGATTTCGATTGTTTTTGTTTAGTTTTTTAGTCACCGTCCAAATTTTTTTGGTATCATTTACTAACACCATTTTTGGAAAAAAATCGATACGTTAAATCTTATTGAATCATTTTCTCGAAAGAATTATCCGCTACTTATCCGTGAAACGTTAAAACTTTGTGATGCGATATCTCAATATTTTTGTATTGAGTGATATTAAAAGAAAAAACACGTAAGTATTCAATGATTTTCGCCAAAAATCCAATTGTTTATCTGGCGAAATGAGGGTGTAGGTTCTATTAGGGAGATCTCTGACTAACCCTTCGTGGATTATATGCGTGATGTTTTGTTATGTTATATATGAATTTTCTCAAACAAAAGCTCCTCAAATAAATGTAAATCAAATCCCCACACAAAGATTACCAACAAATTGTCGCCGTGTCGCCCATCTGCAAACAAAAAGATGATTGTCAAGTGAGGGTTCAGAAGCTGCTCTGAACCCTCACTTGACAATCATCTTTTTGTGTCGCTCAACAATAAAGGAACATAATTGCATTAACAAAGACGTGCCATCAATTCAATGAATTATTGGCCCAATAAAATTTGAACCGCTCAATATATCAACGTTGTTTTTGTTTATACAATTTAGTGGGTGTAGATGGGTTTTATTATGGTTAAATGATACATCACCACATTATTATAAAACAAAGTCATCCGCCGCGTCTGTCTGTCTGATCGTGACAAACTCAATAAATTCTGCACGGATTTGCATGCTGTTTTCACCAATGGATAGAGTGGTTCTCGAGGAAGGTTTTAGTATATAACTTCCACGCGGGCGAAACCGCGGGCATCAGCTAGTTGTAGATATAAGGAAAAAGTCTAGAAAACATGACAGACCAGTCTTCATGAAATGTAGAATTTTCAGCTTCTTACTATTTTTATAACACATTTGCTCGTAAAGGGTCTCTTATTTCACCAATTTCAATTTCGTAATGTATCTCATATCATAATGTATATCATATGTTTCTGGAGAGGAATTCGTAGATAAGTAATGACGCCACTCGAGATAAGACTTTGCTTGGTGCCAACTGTCATTTTGTAGATCTTTGACAGTCCTAACGAGTAGCCAGAATGCGAAATTCTGACATCTTGTACGATCTTTGCATAAAGTTTAATAATTAAATTAATAAATTTCCCTACTTGAAATTCTGGTATTTATCTGCATCTGGTAACACTGGAATTGACCCCAACATAATTATGTAATTGGAGTAAAACTACGCAGATGATGAGGGCTGCTACTTCTTCCGATTGGTTTCCTGAAAATAATATTTGGCCCCTTTTTCAGACGATCCTGTTTTGGCAAGGCTAAATCAGGGTTTTCAGCAAGCGTTTATTCAGCAGGAAATCTTGATAGCTGAGTAGTTATTTCTAAAATTCTACTATGAAAAGTTTTAAGTAGTAGTTTTCCAAATCCTACTATTGTAGAGTATTGTATAACAAGCCGGTGTCCGCGACTCCACGTCCAAACCGCGTAGGATGATCGATGTCACTAACATACCTACAGGTAATGCAGTTTTTTCGCTCAAATAATGTATGAAGCTGCAAATGTTTTATTTGTTTTCTTTAATTTTCAATGTTGGTGGGCCTAGAATAATTATACTAAATTCATGAATCGCTTATAAGCTTGTAGAAAACTTCTTTTTTGTGAGTACTGTCTGCTTTACGCATTACATTACGCCATTTCGTCAGTGTCTCATCTGCAGTTACATTGTATGTCTTTCGAATAATAATAATAATAAGAGCCCTGACCACCGGTAGTTCGGATTCTGTTCCCAATACTAGTGGACCACTATTTTTTTATATTTTTAAATGTTTTTTATATACCTTTTTGTAATTAATATTTAAAAATGTATTTAATATAAAATGAATAAAGGAAATAATAATAATAATATTCCACAACTATCACACAACGCCATCTAGTCCCAAGCTAAGCAGAGCTTGTGTTATGGGTACTAGACAACTTACTGATAAACATACTTATATTTTTCTAAATACATACATTTATAGATAAATTACACCCAGACACAGAACAAATAATCGTGCTCATCACACAAACATTTGTCCTGGGTAGGAATCGAACCCACGACCTCCGACACAGCAGTTAGGGTCACTAACCACTAGACCAACAGTAAAATGAATGAAGTGAGTGATGTAAGTGAATGATCTATTGGTAAAATTACAAAGTAATGGCAAGTTAATTTTTCTCGTAAAGCCATAGATTATGACAATATTATGGCAGGGTCATGAATGTTGATCCGAATGGACATCGATGTTAACATGCCCCCCGTGAGCTGACTGACTAATGTGTCAGCTGAAATATTGATTCTTATGCTGCACAAGGACAAACATATTACATAATAAAAATAATAATATTCCACAACTATCACACAACGCCATCTAGTCCCAAGCTAAGCAGAGCTTGTGTTATGGGTATTTGACAACTGAAACATACTTATATATTTCTAAATACATACATATTATAGATAAATTTAATCTTTATTTATTGCAAAGAAAGAGAAACACACATTTTTTCTAAATCACTTGCAAAGTAAAATGTCATGCTTACATAGGTTTTTGTTTAGTACCTAAAAGAGTGTTCCCCTCACCATCAGCCGAAAGACGTCTACTGCTGGACATAGGCCTCAAGTGTCGCGACAATGAACGCACGCATTCAGCTGATGCCACAATCTTCACCAGGTCATCAGTCTACCTAACAGGCAGGTCTTCTAACGCAACGTCTTCCGGTTCACGGTCGCCAGTCCAGAACTTTTCGGCTAAATTCAACTCTATATTCTACTCTGTGGCTGCTTCTCTAAAAGTACTTATGATAAAACCAAATAACACTTGGGATTCGAACCCAGAACATCTTGCTACCAGTCGCGTTTGTGACCACAAGACCAATGTGTCACGTGTGAATACAAAAGTGGTCTTATTAACAATTCCACTCCAAGGATTAATAATAACCAAAACTACAAATAGCTTTATTGTATCAGAAAGACATAACATTACCATATCCCTGGTCTCCACATTAGGATTCCCTGAGCCATGGAGGACCTTTCATCTTAGTAGAAAGAAACCAATATAATATATATACCCATAAACACAAATTACAAATTTCTGTGTTCCGACAAACTACCTGAAAAACTGAAGAAGAGTTTAAAATAGGCCAATTATACAACAGTCCCGTAGATTTAAAGCTACTCGTATAGCACACACAGGGATTCAGCTCAGATAATAACCAAATTCGTCACTAAATCTATCAAACGACAACGAACTATAGAAAAAGGTCACTGTTCACCAGGCTATCAGCGCACTATCAGACTCAAATATCCGCAAAATAATGAGAATGGCGAATTAATACATTATCATCGACATCGGATTGTCACCCATCGCAATATCCTGCCCCCCTGGGAGTAGGGCAGTAGGGGAACAACCCCCTATTCGAAAACCAACCCTCACTTCACACAAGTAGAGTTCCTACCAGAATTGCCGACGATATCAATTAAGCCGTACCAAAAAGGTTCTATTCGGTAAGCGTATAGGTAGCATGATTAGATACTTTTCAAATTAATAAGGCTATGTTTTTTGTTGATATTGTTGTGTAGTTTTTGAGTCGTAAAAACAGTAATTTAAATACTAATTGAAATGTTATAAGATGATGGGAAAGGTGTAATGAGATTGATACGAAAAAATAATATTTGTGAAGCAAGAGCCCAAGCTAAGAGAAACGAACAGGGGTCGTTCAAGTATTACATAAGCACTATAAGGGATGTTGCTTATTTTTGGTGACATGGGGGGTGGGGGGGGTCTAGATAGTGATTACGTCAGCAGTAGTTTAACATGATAAGGTATCTCGTGTCAATAAAGTTTGTTTAAATGAAAATTATGTGTCTGCTGCTCACTGTGGCTGCTCATAAATCAATAGTAATAGTAATAAGTTTATTAATCAAAAGAAAGAATGCAGTTGAATACAAAATCGGTGAGCCACAAACTAAGCATAGCTTGTATCTTGTGACTCGGGAGTGCGAATTTCACAAGATTAAAATAGTTACAATACAATACAATATTTACGTAAACATAGGGGGGGGGGGGGGTGAGATCTTTGATTAGTTTTTCTGACAAGGGGGACGGGGGGTGAATAATTGTAGTAAATCTGCTTACGTAATACTTGAACGGCCCCAGTCAAAACATTTTGATATCAACAAGACTTTACTGAGATCTACGTATTATTAGTGTTTATGTAGGACGTCATGTTCCACAGTTGGGCAAAGGTTTTCTATATTTTCACTCTAATGTCGTTTAATCTACTCTGTCTTTCCCCAAAGTTTGCCCATTGCTCCTCCAACCTCTACACGTTTCACCAGCCCAGTTCAATTCTATCTAACCTAGCATTTGTAAAGCCAACACGACAGGAGAGGAGCTCTATAGGCTATCACACTAATATTATAAAGGCGACAGTTTGTGAGTGAGTATGTTTGTTACTTCTTCACGCAAAAACTACTGAACGTATTTGGATAAAATTTGGTACACAGACAGTTTATAACCTGGATTAACACATAGGATATTATCGATATTATCTTATTTCCGATTGTATCTTCCCGTTTGATAATTTTCTATCGTTACAGGTAGTCAGTGACCTGAAAGTCTGACAACCTGCAGTCTTACCAAAGGGATCTATATCACCCAGTTCTGACAGGTTGTTGAGGTCAGATAGGCTGTCACTTCATGTGAAATACTGGTACTCTGCTGCATCCGGTAAGACTTGAAGCCGACTCCGACATATTATAGTTAGGAAAACGCTACGCTGATGATGAACAAAGTAGGTAGAGAGCTTTATAAGCGTTTCATAGGTCGATTTAAACCTTTTCGTCATATTCAGTACAAATGAAAGACATTACACCCATACCTCCCTCACATCTACAAACAATATAAAACTCCTTACTCACATAAAATCGATCATCTCCGTTCAACTTTCAAACAAAGAAATCTGAATTGTCATTAAAATAAAGCTCAAGTCCTCGTATCTTCAAGCCAGTCGGCGGAGGGTGGACAGCAATCAAGTTTATTGAGTTTGGAGGACAACTCTGCGAATCATTTTACTATAATGCGATATGAGGGTGAGCAGGGGACAAAGTGGGACACAAATTGTTTTTTAAGGTCACTACGCTTTTTGAGAGTTGATTTGTGGGGTTTCAGAGTGATGTGCTCTTTTGTTTTATGGATGAACGAAAGAAAACTGTCATCTAGAACGTCTTCTTTAGGTAATTGTAAAGGGTGTAAAAGTACCCTTAACGCAAACGAAGAGCACATAATTATTCTCCCCACCACTGCAATCATTTTTTTGTTCTAGATCATACCTGGGAACTCCGTAACTAGGGGGTAGTTACGGAGATGTTGGGGGTCAAAGTTCCAAATTTTTCACCGCTATTTTTGTAAATACCAGTTTTTCAGATTGTAACTTTACTTAAAATACCTCCATGACCCGTTTACTGTTCAATACACCCACTAGCATAATGTTTCAAAAGTGCAACATTGAGTTTTACCGTAAAATGTAATTTTTTTACCCCAAAAAAAAAAGTTTCCCAAGTTTCCCAGCTAAAATGTTTGCGTAGGGTTACTTAGTTTGTTGTACAGAACGCTTGGTTCACGGATGTGTGAAGGGTTAATTTACACCATGTACAGGATTGGGAAGAAGAAACCCAACAACCAATTAAAAGGTACTGATTACGTGAACTGCCCCTATTCATTACGGTTTTGTAAATTTCTTTTATCTAGCTTTTTTTGAACTTTAGATTACATGAATTGTTTTATTTTATTATTCAAAAAAATGCTTTATTTATATTAAAAATAATTAGAAAATCCTACAAAAAAATGATATCAAAATCTTATAAATTATAATTTGAGAGTTTAACATGCCTAGCTCGCCGTCCGTCCGTCTTATGCCGACGACAAGCCGTGACGACGCGACGGCGCGATAGTGTGTAAAGAGATGTCGGCAACACGGAAGGGGCCGACGCCCGTCTGGGCTGCGGGATGTTGTAAGAGATACCGCGGCCTTGACATAAAGGGCCAAGAAGGAACATGGATGGTTTTTAGTCAGTAGAAGTCTGTCACTCCCTTTCGCTCTGCCCAAGAGCGGGAGGGGTTATTTGATGATTTCCCACCCCCTCCCCCCAAAATGGGTTTAAATAAATAAAATAAATTAATCTTTATTTCGGATAAGCAACATCCATAATATGGGTTAGTAAAAACAAAAAGATAACTTATATCTATGTTAGTAAACTTAATATTTATTTTACAACAAAGCCAACAACAACATCACCTAACAAAGGAGAATCGTACCTCCCCGCAATGGTCTTCAGGATGGAGTTGGAGTTTAACATGCGTCAAACAATTATTAACACCTATAATCCCTAAAACACAGTGGTAATTTATTACCTATCATTAAATACCTCACAACTATTCTGGCCAACATCGAACACAAAAGCCCCAACACCTTGACACCCATCCACCAATATTGACCGATAATAACCCTCCTAATAATTCGCTCCACCACAAATATGCCGCGGAACAAGAAAGCAATAAGCAGGACCAATCCCCCGGCCCCCGGGGTACAGGGTGCTAGAGTGTCGACACTAAACGTCGGTGTCTGACACTCGTGACACTCCCGACACTCGGCCCGCTTGACAAATAACGGGTAATTGAAAATGGACTTCTGGGTGTGGTGCAAGTAAGAAACTGATTGAGGTTGAGGATGGAAACTGGTGAGGCTAAGGTTTAGGTGTTTTGTAGGGAAAATTAAGAGGATCTGTTATAATTTTCTAAATTAATTATATTTCCTGAAATCAGTCTAATAAGAATACACATTCATGGCTCTTGAGGGTTGTCAACTAGTTACCTTCGTCCCGGTATATTATATTCCGTCATTTTGGGTACAACATATAAGCTGCCTGAACCAAATTTTGATAGGTACAAACTACAAACACCTCACACATCATGAACATTAAACGTTATGCAAAAAAATTCCTAGGGCTGACTGTAACATTTTTTCAAAATCTGTCCACGCCGTTATGAGATATTCAAAAAATTAGACTGTCTTCTAAAACAGTTTCTTCAATGGCTATGTTACAACCGTCAAGATGAGACCTCAGCTGTCTTATAAAATAAGCCCTGTTTGGAATTCCTGCTTGATCCTTGAATCGGACTATTTGATCAACGCTCACCATTATCACTTATTTTCATGCTCAGGGAAATACTTTACCTTACTGCAGCAACCTTGTTTCCTTACACCTCCCGCTTACACTTTCTTCTTACACCACACTTCATCAGCCAAGACCGGGTTCCACGAGTGTTGCCAGAAACAACAACATTTAGACAGCAACCCCGCAACCTTAGCCTTTTACAACCACGGCTAAATAGCCCTCCGCCGCGGATAAATGTAGCCCTCCGTCGGCCCGTGTTGTTGTTCGGGGGACTTACGGAGGACTAAACAAATGACGAGCATTTGCCCATTTTAATGTAATACCCCTGTTAATGGGAGAAAGGTTGGGAGAATTAAATCTACGGAGATGTTACTTAATGCGTCGGTTATTAAGAGGACAAGAGTTAAGTGAAATTCTCTGTTTTTGGGTGCAATTTTCACTACAAAATACTTAGATTCTTCTCTTCTAGCGTGTCGATGACAATTTAAATTGAGTCAGCCCAAAATTTAGCGACGAGTTTGGCATTTTCAGTTCCGACCATGAGCTCCTGTTATGTGCAAGTAACATGATAGGCAGGACACGATATCAAGTGTACCATCGTCTGTGGGGCAACGCCACATTTACACTCCAGGGCAGAGTCATCTATAAATCTCCACCTGAACAGGTTTTCCGTGCTTCGAACGACCTGTGTCCAGAGTCTACTTAAGGACTTCCAGGTCAGCCATGGCAACTCGTGTCCAGCTGGGAGATGATCGCTGGCACAAATGGGTTGGATCGGAAAACACTTTCGCGCCACAGCTTGGGTCTTTCTTTAGAGCGTTCGCCAGTGAGCGGACACACTTTAAGAAACTGTACCGGCATTTTAGACTTTGCGCAACGAGGATGTTATTGTGTGAAGGGTGTAGTTCATACTACTGGTGGCGCTATGCCTGCTAGTGGATGCAGCATTTGTACCGGGGTGGGTTTAAGGCACCCAGTGATGATGAGCGTTTCATTAAGAGTTGTATCCACTAACTTTGCATGGGATGACCGACTCCACACGGGGCACGCAAATTCACCCGCAGAGAAAGATAGTGCAAGTCCAGTAGTTCGTGTAACGTCAGGCGAAGCACCCTACTTTGACGAGACCAGCCGCTATAGAAGGTTGTTGCGGGTGTGCACCTTCTGCTTGATATTATTGCCGAATGGTTGCGACCTGTCCAGAGTAACACCCAGATATTTTGGGGTTTTGGGATTTTTTGCTGTGCATGATGGATGTGGGGGGTATCCATCATGCACAGCAAAAAATCCCAAACCCACCCAAACGATGTTGAGTTTGCGACTCGCCTCTCGATTGCGAAGATGGAATACGCATGACTGTGTTTTACTCGGATTCGACTTGAGTGAGTTAGCGTGGTTAGTAGGTACGTGGCTAAGTCACCAAGAGCATCTGACAAGGACACCTCAGCCTCAGACCAAATAAAAAGTAAAGACGGAACTCAGCGAACAGCAAGGTGAGGCCGGTCAAACTACACCTCGCATACACGCACACACGTCTCAGACCAAATAAAAAGTTTAAGACCAAGGCGTAGTTTATGATGTACCTACGTGTGTGCGTGTATTGTGTATGTACACGGCGAGGCGTAGTTTGACCGGCCTCACTTTGCTGTTCGCAGAGTTCCGTCTTTACTTTTTATTTGGTCCGAGACCTCAGCCTCTTCAATGGATCTTTAGATATATTGGAGTTTAAAGGATTTTTTGTGCTAAGTTGGCACAGTGCAAAATTTTGCAGCTTTACTGACCGACACAATTGCAGATAAAAATGTAAAGGCAAAACGAGATGGTAAACATCAATGAATGGTGTTATGGAGGTATTTTCTTCGTCCTAAAACATTTTGAGGTCAATAAAATGAAATTGTTTTACTGCGGTACTAATAATTAATGATTACTTAAACCGTCACTTAGTAAAGATGTGACATATTTGTGTATGACAAAACTGCCAAAACCTTTAATAAGTGATGGCCTAATTAATCATTTAAGCTCTCTGAGTGCGGCTGTTAAGTCTCTTTCTTAAATTCACACACTTATTTCTACCAAGTATAACTGAATTCGTGTTTCTTACTAATTTAGTAACACAAATACCAAGGCTGGACTTACAAGCTCGCTTTGCGCCGAGTACCTAATAGGGTAATCTAAACTCCTGGTATTGTCCATATCGGATACTGTCGGCGCTGTTCAAAGGTAATTAATTGCAAACAGTTTATATTTTAGGCGCTTATAATTATCTTCTATGTGTAAATAATAGCTGGTTCGCATACATATATAGGTACATAGTAACTAAATTACACAGTTATATAAATACTATGTACCTAGTTTAGTTACTACTAAGTAGGTACTTTAATAAAGGTAACCTTTAAATGATAATATTATCAAATTATTTTCAGTAGCAACGTCACGTCGCCGCGTCGTCCGGTTCACGGTCACCACTACAGATTTTTTTAGCTCCATCGACCATCCGTTAACCAGATGACCTAGTGAAGATTGCAGGAATCCGCTGGATGCGAGATGAACGTAGGTCAATGTGACGATCTATGTTGGCGACACTTGGGAGAGGCCTATGTCCAGCAGTTGACATCTTTCGGCTGAAATGATGATGATTCTAAATCCATTCCATAGCTTTTATAAAGGGTGTAAAAGTACCCTTAACGCAAACGAAGGGCACTTGTTCACCACCACTGCGATATTTTTTTAGTTTTTGTAAATTCTAGTCTTTCAGGTTGTAACTTTACTTAAATTACCTACAATACCGACAATGTTTTATGAGTGCTACATTGAGTTTTACCATAAAATAAAATTGTTGACCCCAAAAAAAGTAGTTTCCCAGCAAAAATTTTTGCGTAGGGGTACTAAGTTTGATGTAGGTACAGAATGCTTAGTTGACGTATGTGTGAAGGGTTGATTTACACCCTGTATAAGAAAAATACACTGTTTTGTATCAACCATGTGTCTTACCCATTCCCTAATGACCCACACATCATAAACACGTTATTTAGTTGACAGCGTGACGGGTCGAGTCGATTTATGCGTGGCGTGACCACCGGGACAGGACGTGGCACGTGTGGTCAGCAGGCAGACATGTTTTATTGTGAGGCTAACTCATCTTGTTCTTAGGAAGATTAGTAAAAGTCGATTCGATAGATTAAATAGATGTAGAGAAGTGGACCCGGGCCTATCTACTAACAAAATAGTTTTATTTCAGTAGTGTGCTTAGGTTTCAACAATACGACAAGCCCATGAATCAAACAAACTGTTCAGAAACCCTAACATCATGGTAAACCAACCTTTATTCTTGTATGAAACCACCACCTCTAGTCTTCATGGTAATGCATCATTATTGAAAAACAGCAGCCCCTCACCAGAATTCACAATATGCAGCGGGAACTCGTTGTGAGTCCTACATGTCTTTCGAACTGTTGGAAATTACATACCTTGATTACCGATGTGCAAACCGCAATACTTCCTGATCTTCCCTACTCACTAATTAATTAATTATTTAAAAAAAAGCAAATGAGCACATTACACATTATGCTCAGTTTCTATGCTCGTCACGTGTTACAACTAATTCGTGTGTCACGGACGGACGGACAAACATATTAATCTTAACGCCGCCGCCCCCGGGTAATTACAGACGGGGTGAAACGCATTTGTGCAGTTTTTTATGTTATCATCGCTGATTGCTACCACTCAATGTATATTTTTTTGTTTAAATATTTAATTTGGTTTTTTAGTTTGGTTGTTGTTGCAACATTATTTTTTTAACATTTAATCGTAGCGTAGCAGCATTTTTTCTTAGCAATGATAGCCAAGTGTTACCGTCGGACTGCCAAGTCATTGGTCTCTAGTTCAAAACCAGGACACGCAGCTCTGATTTTTTTAAATTCATGTGCGTTGTACTTATAATTATCACTTAAAGGTGAATTGAGGACCACCACTACCATGCCTGAATAAAACCAGCAGGCCTGATATATATTTCTCGACGGCATGCAAAACCATGGCATAGGCATGTAGCGGACTAAGGACGGCCTATAAAATTACACCTGGTTATGCACTAACCCCATGATAAAAAACAAGAAATTTTTATTCATGAAAATTAAATTAGTTAAAAAAATTACCAAGAATTATAGAGACAGATCTAAGTGAAATCTGCCGTTGTAACTTTTGCTTGATAAATATTTAAAGGTTATTTCATAGATTAAGGCCTGATTGCAACAAAACTTACTTACTTTATGCAACAGATTTCTAATAAAATTCTGCTCCGAAGTTCCTGTCTGTACTTAGAGCCCAAGTTGGTTTGTGAAACAAGGAGACCTTAAACCGATAAAATCAAACCTAAAATCTTACAGCAGTATAAAGTAATATTATAAATAGAGCGGCATTTTATCATCACTTCAGCCGAAAGACGTCCACTACTAGACGCCTCTCATAGCATTTTATAGTACCTACTTTTGTACCAATAAAGTGCTAATCTAAGATTTCTAAAGATCACTTAGAACTAACCTCACCCCCGTAAAGGATTAAATTTTATTGCAATGCTTTTCCAAATAACTCAAAGCGGATAATAAACATACCTACACGTTACACTAGTCCTAGTATTATTTGCATCATATTATTATTATGACCGCCATCTTGGTTTGAATGCGCGCCATTATGCATGAAGTGACAGTCGCTCGTCCATTGTCTACGGCGAGCACACTATGACATTTCCATTCGCTAAGTTTTACAACTTTAGGAAGATCTGTGTAAGTATATTTTACAAACAATAATATATTGTATATCTGTTCATTACTTACAAAGGATAGTAAAACAGAAGATTAAGCTTTTTCTGGCAGTTTTCCCAATAAAAAAAAAAGTTCATATAATTCGAGGAACGACTTTTTCGAGGTCAAAGTCATTCCTCGAATTATATGAACTTGGAGGGTTGTATTGATGATTTTGATGATTATAATTCTGTAACTACATACGTCTTACACTCGCGTCCAACATTTCAATCAACATACAACCTAGCACTGGCCTGCAAATTGCAAAAAACGTAAGAAAATTTGAATTTCGCGGCTATCCTGACGCTTTCACCTTAAGTAAGAAAACTTAGTTTCAAATATGCCTTTTACCTAAGCTTTTTGCTTAGTTAGGTACATTTCCGTCAACCTAATAGGTAGTGAATTGATAGTTCACTGTCTGGATTCGTTACTTTATTGGTATATTAAACACGGTAAGTACCTAGGTACTAGGTAGGTACGTGTTGTCTTGCTTTTATAAAAATAGTCTTTATTCTGAGAAATTCTAGTGCTTTTTCAATTAATTCAGGCATGTCAATACAAGGTGGAATAATAAGTCATTTTAAGTGGGTATTTTCCATAGAGACGAAAGCAGGAGGTACCTACCTATTTCATTTTATTTGTACCTATGTTTATAAATGAAAAAGCTCTTGAAAGTGCAAACTTGTTCTATTTGTATGCTGTATTAAGAAGTTTTACTTAGGTGTACCTATTACGCAGTAATTTAAACATACACACAAAAGGCTGAAGACTGAAAACAAACAAAACTCTTTCTTCAGCTAGTCAACTCTCTGTAAACACAAACCTTTTAATAACTCATCTTTCAACCGTTAAAATCCTAATGACGCCACAACAAAACATTAGAAAGAACAACTTAACACCAGACATCTGAATAAATCCCAAATCAACATACAAATCTCTAAAATGTTTTGTCACTAAATAAAAATAAAACCTTGGCTGAATAGAGTTGTGTCTGGTTGTGTGTAAAGCCAAAAGTAAAAAAGTTACGAGCTGTCAGTTTGACACCGCCGGCGCCGGGAATCCGATACAGCCGACATGTCAGTAGGCCTAGCCAGTAAATAAATAAATCAATTCATCTAAACGTTGTTTAATTTGAAGGGAAACATCTTTTTGTTACTAAGTAATTGCTTGATGATTAATGAGTTCGAACGATTTGTTTGAGTTCAAGAAATCGATAGTGGCTGAAAAACAGGTGCGTGTATTAGTCGATGCATTTTATTCTGTAATCTATGCTTATTAAAATAGTGCAGATTTTAACGCTGAAGTATGCACTTCTATGTCAGGCCATAAAGGGTACCAAACAAGAGCTGTGATATTTTTTTCACTATTGTCATTTTTTCACAAGCATAACAATCTTTCAAGTGTTTCCAACTCTTTAATTTGAAAGATTTGTTTGAATTTGCATTGATCAAACCTCTACGTCTTTGATTTCTTATTTCGACAGTTACATAAGTATTTATCATTATTTGCAATAGACAGCTTACAACCTACACTTAAAAAAGCAAGTGGCGAAATATTTGCATTCACAGACAGACACGAGACACTCCAACAATACAGCGTCCTAGAATACCTGGCCTATCAACTATTTAAACATTACTCGACTGTTTCATTAGCTAGCGATATGTCCGTTAATTTGTTTGAGCTGCAATTAACATGTCGGGTCGACGCCCGGCTTTACATTTAGTTGACTAAGCCTCAGAAAAAAAATATTACAAAAAAAAACTTAACGGCTGCGTTCATATTTGACAGCTCCTTCGCTTACTGATTCGTTCATAAGAACATACCATAAACAAACATGAACAAAGTCAATTACTGTATTACAACGTCATAAGGTTGAATTTTGAATTAGAAACTGTTAAAAGGTGTTTAATTTAAATTTGTCGGTGAGCAATAATCGGTTGGGCAACGTCAATACAAACTGTTTAATCCATTGTTACGATAATGTTACAATTAATCAGTTGTGAGCTGTTTGTAGTTGTTGTTTATGTATCACGACTGATGACTGGTTGTGGAATGAAGCCTGTTGCTTAATATATCATTTAACGAGCATTAGGTGCACTGGATTTGATATTGAAAAACATTCTAATGCCGAACTGTAATTTGTAAAGTGGAAAAAAAAGAGCCACCAGTCGTGATTTCAAATGTAGGTAAGTATTTGCCACTAGGCTTGGCAAACATTTTGAAGATATCTTCATCAAAACTGCTACTGCTTTCAATAAAAAGCAGATCAAGTACCTCCTACCTATACCTACTTGATCTGTTATTCATTTAATCACATTATCAAATAACCCTCCTTTTGGGCTTCGCCGCAGTCGGGTAAAAAGTAAATTAACGGTGCTAACATAATTAAATATAGGTAAGTATTCAATCTAAAGTTTGCTTGAACATATTAAGCTCTTCGCCTCTTTATAAATTAGGTAGGTATCAAAAATGTTTCCAAGAACAACACTAATTAACTTGTTAACAGTTTCGTTCTAAAAATACGTACCTAATTACATTTTCTAAGGGTAACGAGGTATGGGCCGCGGGTTGTACACTACTTAGTTATCGCGGCCTCGACATAGAGGGCTAAGAAGGAACATGGGTGGTTTTTAGTCAGTGGAAGTCTGACACTCCCTTTCGCTCTGCCCAAGAGCGGGAGGGGTTATTCGATGATGTCCCACCCGCCAAAAAAAAAAAAGGGTAACGAGGTACATAACGCTAGCCTGAGCGTTCCTAAAAATACTGGAATTTCCCCTCTACAGCAATTTGTAATTTCGTCTTTAGCGTGAAGTTATTTGTGATTATTCTATACCTAAATTATTAATATATAATTTGTATTTTTGTGTGTGTGTCTGTATGTTTATAGTGAATAAACTGAAAAACTACTGAGAGCCTATTTCAAAAATTCTTTCACCATTAGAAAGCAACATTCACCCTGAGTAACATAGGCTACTTTTAAAAGTATTATTCCCCCCGGGAACGGGTACTACGCGGGTGAAATCGCGTGACGTCAGCTAGTACTAGATATTATAGGTAATACAATAACATTACGCCATGTAATCCCCGAAGGGTTTGGCAGAGGTGTACCTAACAAGCACACGCACATTTTGTCAGTTAGGTACGTTTAAGTCCCGTGTAATAGTAGCCGAGTCTTTTGCCATCCATTGGGCGTAAATCCAGACTCTGTGGCTGTTACTGAGCCCACTCGACCAACGAAGTAGCCAGACGATGCAGTTTCTTAATAGGTATTATAAACAAAAAACAGCAGTATACCTACAAAAGTGCCTGGTAGGAGTATACTTTCTCCCTACACCCCACAAAAAAAGGATGTTAAATTACTAGATAAATACTATGGCTAAGAAGAATCTTTAAGAATTTCAGTAATTCCGTATGGACATCCATACGGAATTACTGAAATTGGTTCCGTATTCACCTCATGAGATTAGCATTCTTAAAGATTCTTTTTAGCCAAGTATTTATCTAATTGTTTAACATCCTTTTTTGTGGGGTGTACACTGAAAAAAATGCAGACTAACTAAGATCCATTTTCTCTTAGTTGGCCTTAAAATGTTTGGAATAATTATTGATCTATTTACTTTAAACAAGATAGCATAGTTGCCAGAACAATTTCATTTTATTTAAATCGATAGATATGCACATGTTCAGTATAATCTACAGTGTTTGTTACATCTTACATGCATTGTTTGATTTTACTTCTTCACTTTTATAAATCAAATAATAATTTAAGTTCATGTTAACAAGCTACTTGTTAACATTAAACAATTAAAATAATAGTTTTTAACAACGAGCATGGTTGAATAAATAGGCTGTTTAGTTAAATCAAACAAGATAGGTGGTTGCATCTAATATCGCTTTGTAATGTCAACTAAACGCGATGCTCCTCGCGCCTCTCCCGCCCCCCGCTAGCTCATAGACCAATAATATTGTTCGATTTGAATTGTTCGACCTGTCACCCGGTCAGTCAGAAACCAGTACAAAATTTTGATTGACAAGTTCGGCCGGCGGCGGTATCTTGTGTAACAATTTTGAAATAATCGTGAGTGGAGTGCTACACTATATATTGAACACATGGACGAAGTCGCCGAATTATTAAAGACATGGGAGCTACCCGATCTCATCCCAAAATTTTCAGGTAAGTTAAATCATGCAATACCTATTATTGAATTTTAATATTAAGTAGGCTAGTAGGTAATTCGCAGACCACACCATTGATTTTAAACACTGACGACCCACTGATCAAAACGCGTTCGCTGGTGCCGATTCTATCTCTATCATAGTTTATCTTAATATATCATTAGATTGCGTGTTACGTAGGTAGGTACCTACATAGCTACTATTAGGCGAACGTGGTGAAACGTTACTATACAATAACTCTAGACCTTGTACTTGTTTTGAAATTTATTAATTTCACCAGTTAACGAAAGATTTACATTGTTATTAAAGATCAGGGGATCAACATCCAAGCCTTAGCAGCGTTGACCCCCGACGACGTGAAAGACATCATCCCTCAGATAGGCCCAAGGGTGCTGTTCATGAGGTGCTGGAGAGCTTGGAAGGCAGAATTTCTAGGCACCAACAATATATCTTTACCGGTAGGTTGTTGAAGTCTTTTGACTTTTTTTCATAGTGCCCATAAGACGATTCACTGACCGAAATACCTACAGTTGAAAATAAATTATAAATTGGTACCTATCCCTACCTACCCTACCTATTAGTGATAAACTCCAAACTTTAGTATAGCTCAAAGTATTCTTCTACTTTTGTTTTAATCTAAATTTTACAGTTGTTCACTTAAAGGCCGAAATACCTATTTACAAACTAACAACATAACACCTCAATAAGGTGTTACATAAAATAATATTTTAATTGTACATAGTAATATTATTTGAATAAATTACCTACTCCAGACTCCAGCAAAATATTTATTGTACCCTACAGTGACTCACTTACCTTATTTTTGTTTGCAGAATCTTGATTTATCGGATTTAGAATTTGAGCCAAAAGACATATCTTTTGTAGATAAAGAAAATGTGGCTTCAAGTAATTTTATAATTCTAGAAGAAAACGTGGCCACAAATAGTGTTGTACCTGATCGAGGAATTCAGAGTGGGGTATATTTCTTTTAAACTTTTAAGTACATCTTTTGTAGATAAAGAAAATGTGGCTTCAAGTAATTTTATAATTCTAGAAGAAAACGTGGCCACAAATAGTGTTGTACTTGATCGAGGAACTCAGAGTGGGGTATATTTCTTTTAAACTTTTAAGTACAGTCACCAAATAGGTTAGGAGATGAACAACTTTCAAACAAATTATTATTATTGAACAAATTTATTGATTTTTACCTTACTTACTCCACATGAATACTTGTAAAAAAAACTAACATTTATACTAAACCTACCATTACCAAACCTAAAAAACTGTAATTGTAAAATAGTAATACTCATCTGACTTGATCTGACCATTTTTTTTTCAGTTACTGGAAAATATCTTGTTAAAGTCACTGGAGACATCTTCACTGATGATATATAAAGGTGGAACTCTTGATGGAGATGGTACCAGAAATTTATTGGCTTCCACAATTGCCAGAGAAATATTAAATGAACACACAAACTCACCAATTGTTGGACCAATTTATTTTAAGTGGGCAAATTTGATAAAAGAACTCTTCCCTGGTGAGAGGACCACCATCTATTACATTCCTGCATGTACAACTGCTTCTGGTGCAGTTCTTCAAGCGCGAGGTAAGATTTAAGTTGAGGGTATACTTGCATAATTTGACTCCACGCGCACAACGCACCTTGTATACTCGTTATTTTATTTTATTTGAAGTACGTCATGGTGTTACTATACTTATTTCGTAAATATATTTTTCTTTTTGTAAATTGACACCTTATTTTTTTATAATCAAGTAAATTGTATCATTTATTTGTACTTCTGTGTGTTGTGCTATGTCTTTTGTGTGCACTAAATAAATGGTTTATCTATCTATCTAGGTAAGCTTGTACACCAGGTCTTGAATAAAAGAAGACGTTTACAGCAGTTAGGGGCTTTGACAACTAAAAGGAAGAAAAGCAGACAGGAAAGCCCTACGCCCTCATCTTCATCATCTCCTAGACCATTGTCCGTTTTGCTTTGTGAAAGCAACACATTGGATGAAAATGTTGAAGATGATTTACAGTGGCTTCGAAATTCGTCAGAACCTTGGAGCCTGGTGGAAATAAAATGGAAAAACACATTAAATAATCGAATTAAGCGTCTTCACAACAATCATAATGATCAGACTTTGGAATCGTATATGAACGACTACCCAGCTCTAAAAAAACCGCAAGGTTATACTCTGGTAAGGTTTACCATAATAAATAAACTATTATACTTGTAATTTGAGTTGAGTTTGTAAAGTTAATATTATTATATTGTGGTTTGTGATTTTTAGTTGAACATTGACTTTGAAGCTACGTATGGAGACCAAATAAATAATTTGTTTATTTATTTTCCCGTGGGAAAAGTTAAAATCTTGGAATTACTAAGAAAAAGGAAATCAAAAGATAACGTTGGCCAGGAGCTAATTGCTCTAGCTGATTGTAAGTATATTTTTCTTCATTCATTTAGCCTATACATATACATTAAATAAGGAAATTTAAACTGTCTATGCACCACAACAACCTACTTCATGGTATACCTACTAAAGGTAGCTATTTAACTATTTTAAAAATGCTGGAAAATAGATTGCCTATAATTATGTTTCTTTTATTTCAGCACCTAAAGAAGAAGATAAAAATCTTGCAGCATTTTTGGCAATTCCCCATCTATTGAATACGACAACTGTTAAACAGAAGAAAAAACAAAAAAAAGTCGAGCATAGCTGCAGCTGGAAACCATCTAAGGCAGAAACACGGGATGCTTTCATCAAACATTTAAGATCTGATGCTGAAATCGGTCAGTCTATTGAACTTCGGCTAAAAACATTACAGAATAAAGGGGCAACACCACAGCCTTACATAATTATTGTTGGTGAGTCTTTACAAGATATTAAAACTTATTTAGTAGTTGTCAACAAACTGGTGATGTATCACAGGGTCAATATTATGCAAGCTGTCGACACTTGTTATAAGGCCATTTGGGCTTTAAATGCGGAATATGGAATTGACTCAAACGCAGTATGGTACTTCATACAAAAATGCTTTTACAAAATGACATCTCAGTTTGATCAAGGTTCAACTTCAGCTGAATCTCTCTTAACAGATTGTAATATGTAAAATGATACATATGTGTGTCCATTTATATATTTGTAATAATTATTGTGATATTGCAGACATATTTTCGAAGTCACTGTAAATTAGTTTCAACATTTTCATCGAAAGATAATGGTCTAGGAGATGATGAAAATGAGGGCTTAGGGTTTTAGTTGTCAAAGCCCTTAACTGCTGATGTCTTCTTTTTAAGACTGATTATAATTATAATGATTCGGTACCTGATTAAAGAGTAGAAAGTTGTTCCTTGTTCTAAGTCCTATAATAAGTTAAATTGTAATACTTTTTGATAACTTTAGTTGAGTTTTATTGTATTTGTTATTTACCATGGTGACTTGCTTTGTATGCCGTATGCAATTATTAAATATAAAGATTCTTAAATCTCACTTTGAGCTAATGCATAGTGCTGAGGAGTTACGAGTATATATATGTGTAGAAGATGACTGTAATCGCCAATTTCAGTTGTTTAATTCTTTTAGGAGACACATTTTGAAGAAACATTTGTTTATAAACACTACAGACAATGCCTTGCAGCCATTTAGTACAAAAGAGCTAGAGTCTGGCTATTCAACTTTAAATGCTGTGAGAGATCAGTCGCAACCAAGTGTTTCTAGTGACAGTAGTCACTTGACAACATCTCTACAACCTTTGTCATGTGAAGAGATGGTTGAGAGTGCATTTTCAAATTTTGTTGCAAGTTTGTATGCCAATCAATCCTTGCCAAGAAATGTTGTTCAAACTGTAATAAACGGATTTAGTGAATTCATGGCACAGCCTCTAGCTTTAGCAATTGCGACACGACTTGAAAATTTGTCTTCAAATAACATAATCCCACAAAGCAGCCTAAAAACTGTCGTAAATGCAGTCGAGCCTCTGTTGACAAACCCTTTGACTAAACTTGATACTGAATATAAGCGTTTAGAATATTTTCGACACAAAAATACATATATTCAACCGGAAACGATAGTAGTAGGTGAAAGATTAGAAAGAGTCAAGCGAACCGGTATCAGTCGCATTTTACCAATAACCTGTGAACAACATTTTATACCACTACGCAAAGTATTAAAATCATTTTTTTCACTTCAGAATGTTCTTTCTGAAACAATAGATTACATGCATCGTCTTAATAGAGCAGATGATGATGTTGCTATAGAAAACTTCATTCAAGGGTCATTTTGGCGGAATAAGATGTCTCAACGCCAAGGTAAAATTGTTATTCCTATATTTATATTTTTTGATGATTACGAGATTGGCAATGCATTATTATAGGTTCTCGAGCTGGACAGCACAAGTTGGGTGCGGTTTACGCATCTATTCCATGTTTACCGCCATGTCGTTCTTCAGCGCTTAGCAACATATTTCTTCTTCTTCTCTTTCACTCATCAGATAGAGTAGTATTTGGGAATAATGTTATCTTTAACTGTGTGATTGAAGAACTCAACTATCTGAGTAAAAATGGCATTGAATTTGATCTTCCAGATTTTGCAGGCGTCGTTCACTTTGAACTTGGATTGATCTTGGGAGATAATTTGGGTATACATGCTATAACAGGTTTTGTTGAAAGCTTCTCAGCAAATTTTTCTTGCAGAGTATGTAAAGTTCCAAAACAAGTTATGAAAACGCAATGTCTGGAAAACAAAGAGTTATTACGTACTTTATCTGATTACGAATCAGACCTTCGTCTCGGTAATCCTTCAGAGACAGGTATTAAAGAAAAATGCGTTTGGTTTGGTATAAAAGATTTTGATTTATTTAATCAAATAGGTGTCGACTGCATGCATGACATTTTAGAAGGTGTTGCTAAGTATATGATGCAATTTATACTTATTCAGTACATAAGATGTTTCAAACTTTTTTCATTGACTGAACTCAATTACAGAATTCATAACTTCGAGTATGGTCCTGACTGTAGAAATCAGCCATGTACTTTAGCTATGGATCATTTAAGTCACGGAAATGTGCGTATGACAGCGTCAGAGATGCTAACTTTTTTGCGATATTTTGGTTTATTAGTGGGCGAGTTCGTACCTAGAGAGGATGAAACATGGAAATTGTTTATAAAACTAAAAATTGTATTGAATATAGTTTTATCTACAGCTTTTGCCAAAGGAACTGAAGAATTGTTACAGACCGCAGTATTGGAGCTTAACACAATGTATATATCACTTACCAAAGATTCATTGAAACCAAAGTTCCATAATTTAGTTCATTATCACACTGCTCTAGAAAAATTTGGGCCTATAATTTCCTTGTGGTCAATGCGATTTGAAGCCAAACATCGAATATTTAAAATGGCTTCTAATGCTTCATGTAATAGAAGGAACATTACATTATCTTTAGCTATGAAACATCAATTACAATTAAACAACGTTTTTTTAAAAGGCATTTTGCCTGATACTCTCAGGACTGGTCCTGTATCTCGTGTAACTCTCGCTGAATCTTCTAATGAACAATTCATACGATCTAATTTACTATTAAGCCAAAGTAAGTCACTTGTACAAGTTACTTGGGCCACCGTGTCTACTACGCGGTATGTCAAAGGTACTATCTTAGTTTATACCACCAGCCCAGATGATTCACTGCCTGTTTTTTTCAAAGTGCAAAATGTTTTCTTGTATAATTCAAATAGTCTGATTCTAATGGGACAATTATTGCAAACATTAGAATTTGATGAACATTTTTTTGCATATGAAGTTAAAGAACCAGTAGCAAAGGAAAATGTTGTCAAATTCCATAATTTCTTGTCGCATCCTATACCGTGCAATATAAATATTCTGAGCAATGGAAAAAAATATGTTACTTTAAGATGCGCATTATAATTAATGTACCTAATAGACTGAGAGGTGACGGGAATTTTCATAACGATCATGGATACGGTTTGATTTACTTTTATGGTTTGTAGAGTAGTCCCCTAATGTGAATGATGTCGGTCTGCCTGTTCTCAGTGGTTGAGAGTTATAGCGCTTACAAGAGGCTTCATTGTTGCGAAAAAAAAAAGATCAGAGAAATGGTCAGTTTTAGTACATAAGCCTTGGAAGCGCTATAACCTCTAAGTTGCAACCACTGAGAACAGGCAGACCGACAATTCACATTAGGGGACTACTCTACAAACCATATAGGTAAGTAAATCAAACCGTATCCATGATCGTTATGAAAAATCTCTTGACCTTTTAGACTATATGTATTTTGTGTAGTACAGTGTTTTGTATTTTGTGTAGTACAGTGTTTTGTATTTTGTTTAATACAGTGTTTTGTATTTTGTGTAATTTGTTTTTCATTTTGTGTAATGTGTTTTGTCTACTTAAATAAAATTACAATTAGAAATCAAATATTGTTGTTTGATTGCTATACAATTTAGTATAAGGTCACGCATAAAATATTACACACCACACAGACATTATTGCCAGAGATCTGGTTGTCATTTTTGGGTAGCTTTTTGAGGCATGCTGAAAACTTGTCCAAGATTTCTTCAGACCATGGCTCTCCAGCCAGGTCTGCAATTCTGTGTTTGGGTATTATTGTAGAAGTCTTGGACAAGTTTTCAGCGTGCCTCAAACACCTACCCAACAATGTCTACCAGCTCTCATATTATTAATAATTTTAAAAAGTAGGTTCTCAACCATAATTATTACAATAAAGTTACTTTGTTGGTATGAAAAAGACACTGACTTGGATTGACGTATATAGGTAGTTCATATAACAACGGTTCATGTTATCATTGAATTCGAGCATAATTACATTAATCAGTTCATCAGGGTTATTTGATGCAAGATTTTAGTTAAAACACAAAATAGTAGGTACTCAATCATAATTAATGCAATAAAGTTACTTTGTTGATATGCTAAAGACACTGACTTGGTTTGCCGAATACAGGTAGTTCATATGACAACGAATCATGTCTACGACGAATATGAGATTAGTTGAATTAATTAGTATAACACGGTTACTTGATACAAGATCTTAGTTGAAACAAAAAACAGTAGGTACTCAATCATAATTAATGCAGTAAAGTTACTTTGTTGATATGCAAAAGACACTGACTTGGTTTGACGAATACAGGTAGTTCATATGACAACGAATCATGTCTACGACGAATATGGGATTAGTTGAATTAATTAGTTTATCACGGTTACTTGATGCAAGATATTTGTTGAAACAAAATAAGAATTTCATTGATCTGATAACGTTACACAGACGTCTCGTGCAAGATTTTAGTTGAATCTACAAGTTTAGGGTGTTAATATGACAATGTCTAATTTATAAACTGACAAACATTTGAGATGATTTAATTAACATCCCGTGATTAAACCAATTCATTTCTTAGTCGACGGAACAATGATAATTTAACTAAGTCCTCATAGCTTCAGAAGTCAAGATCTTAGTAGGCTCGTATGGAGTCAAGATGCGTGATCACAATAAACAAGATGTTTATTAAAGCAAACAATTTTTTTTTTCAGTGTAGGAAATCATCAATTGACAGACGACTACTGGTGGCTAAAGAAAAAAAAAAAAAAAAAACAACCATGTTCCTTTGTGTCGAGGCCGCGGTATCTCTTTCGAGACATCTCTTTCGAGATCTTGACATCATAAATTTCTGATTTAAGTTCTTGAATAGAGAACTAAGTAAACTGAATTCATGCAAACTAGCACCTGAAGTATAGATTTTAAAAATTACTTAATCATTAGGATGTTACGAAAGGGAAGAACTGTCCAGGTCGCTACGTACTGGTCGGACAAAATTTGAGTTGTCGAGTCGAAAGAAGAAGAATTAGGATGTTAAAAGATCCTTGACGAAGCCGAAAGAAACTTACTCTCCTTTTTGCGATATATTTTTTTTGTTCTACACCATACCTACCTGAGAAACTTCTACTTAGGTACGTAGATATTGGAGATCTAAGATCAAGATTTTTCACGAGTATTTAAATGTTATGACGTTATTTAAAATATCTTCGTGACAACTAGGTGGTAACCTATTAATTTAAACTAACTACTGGTTACAATAATTGAGTCCTTCTGTAAATCGTGATTTTTCAGAAAAGGCGTTTCCAGGATGTGTTTTTGCGAAGAGTTACAAGTTTAATGTATATAGAATTACTTAGATGTTGTAGGCTTCACTAACTAGGGTCCGTTGACACCTCGTTGAGTTTGACAAATCCTTTTTGATTAGGTATTACTGAGTTCAGAAACCCGCAATGAGTTCCTCACTCCACTACACATTTCAACTAAGCACTTTTAAATTCAAATGGTATTCCGCGTTAGACTTTTTTCTTAGCCTATCAGCATTTGCAATTCTCACTTATCTCATAAATTCTATCATCAAGTCGTAGATAGGAGGCACAGTTACAACCAGCGGCAATAAATTACATGTAAATTACCCACAGTTTTATGCAACTGACACACTTAGATACGTACCATAGACACCAATAAATAATAAGCCGTACTTACTACAACCGATCGGTTGACACAAGCTTGCGAACTCAAGAAAAGGCGCCGCAAAAGACCAAATGTGACTGAATTAATATCACCCTTTAATTAACGACAAATAAATATGTTCTGCACTTTAAAATATGGCCGTCCCACTTAATTACGTAATTATTAGCGTTATTTCATCTAATTAAGTGCCAACTGAACGACGCTTACGAACATTTACCCGCCGAACAGCCTAAGCGTTCCTGCCTCGCAAAAAATATCTTTAATTCAATTTCGCCATATACATTTAACTCCCATAAATAAAATGACATTTAAAAACCCCGGAAGTTTTTACACTCTTAATTAATTTTCTATCGAGTGTTGTCATTCATGAAATTTTATATTGCCATAAAAGTTATCACTGATTAAGTAATTAAAACATTCTGATGCGATAATTGATCGCTCAGTGTTGCCATTTATTGAGCCGTTGTCTATGAATTGTGAAAGGAATTCGAGGTTAATGAATGCCCGCGGCGTATGTGCATGGTTACTCTTAAGAGGGGTTGCCATAAATGTCGTTAGACGGATAGGGAAGCTTGGAAAAAATTGTATAGCGGGTTTTGTTTCTCATGGTCGTTGGATATCAGAAGGTAAACAAATGTTGCAAGCTTGTTGACTTCTAGAACAAACTACAGTTTCCAGATTAACACTAACACCTCTCAGTAATTTTTTATTGATTGGTTACTCAGAAGAACATCTTTGTAATTCATTATTTCTTTATAAAGGCATGAGTTTTTCTGTCCTTACGAAGACGAAATTCCCTAACACTGTAAACCTTAGGCTACTCGTAGTTGCATCATTTTGCACCAGGTCACAGTAAATTTTTTGACAGCCAACAGATTTATTGAAGTAATATTGGATAGACCCAAATAGCTGAACCGCTACAAAGAAACAAAGCTTTGAAAGCTTTTGTCTCTAAAAAATGATATAAAGACTTTAGCTTATCTATTTTGTGTTTGACTAGAAAACATACTTCATTTTTGTTCCAAAACCATCAGCTCTACCGTGGACAGAACTGTACAAAATTACCTATACTTATAAATAATAAAAAAAAAACAGGCTGTAAGTGTACCTAATATTCCGTGTCCTCTAGATACTTATTAATATATAAGATTTTACTGATAAGCGTGTTCTTTCCATTATGTGAGTGGACGTAACGAAGTTTGTCCTAAGACATGTGTCGCTTAAAGGTTAAATATCTTTACCATACCTGGAGAACAATATCTATAGCTGAGACCGACTGTTGGTTTGTAGGACATTTCAAATAGGTAATACCTAATTAACTGGGCCAGAAATAATTATACAATAATAGCCAGAAATAAATTACATCTTTACATGAAACACCCTCAAAAAGAAATTGCTGCAATGTTTTTTCTAACATTATTGCATGACCTATGAGAAAAAGTTCAATCTAATATATTTTCTAGTTTATATTTAATAAGTGTCCTAGGTGTCATTTATAAAGTAAATAATGACTAACACACAAGGGATTACTATAGAAAAATAAAAGAACGATGCCAGGCGTGTAGACGCTCGCGATACAAACAGTGGGTTGCACCTGCGTTTTGTCCTTCAAACCATTCAATTACAGTGAAATACGCGGCGAACTATAGTATAAAGTTAATTAGCAACAAACTACTTAAATTGAGTCACTCGTTACGAATTACTAAAAATTAAACATTATTAATCTATGGTTTGAAATGCTAACTTTTTTTTAGGTGCGTTCCTTTTCCCGCCAAATAGGTTTGTAATGCAAATCAATTTAAATTAGAGTTCATGAGATTTCTTTAGATGCCGCAAAAGTTGGCAAAGATAGGTAATTGATAGGTATACCAAGAGCATGGCTTTGGCTATTAACGATTTTTACACGGTCGAACGAACCAGCTCTTAGTCAAACATGTATGTAACTTTAGCTTCCATGAAGTAAGAAAAAGGTGGTCACTAAAGTTTACCTTTTTGTCATCATTATAGGACAATGAAACGACTTATTTTTTGATATTCCGTGTAATTATTAGCACAGAGCGACATTATAAACTGCGAAGAACACTTCTAGAAATTGACACATCCATATTCTGTAGTCAATTGAAAAGGACAGGTTTTACGCTATGCATTATTGAAATAACTGCCTAACAGTAACTACTTCACAAAAAGAAGATGTTTGTCGGTTTGAGACAATTTTTGGAATTGTTGCCCTTCTTCTTTCCAAATAAAGGGGAGAAAATCTTTTACATGTACCTATGTATTTGTAAGGCTGGATCAAAAATAATACAAAGATGAATTGTTTACGAATATAATTTTATTAACAATTTTAATTTAATGACTGTAATGTAAGTCGATATCATATTTACAATTTGCATTTTTCGTTTTATTCATATAATACATTTTTACAAAGTTCTCTCGTTGAGTCTACCTCTAACTAGCCTATCGCTTCCCGCGTTTCGTCTGAGCGGGAAATTTACAAAAAAAAATACAACCGTAAAGTGTTGCAAGTTGAAAAATGTAAAAAACGGTATTCTTTTTTCGATATAGGTACGGGTAGTGATAGTGGTACAAATGCTGTAAGAGAGTCGTTAGAAAAAGGTACAATGTATAGAACAGTTGTCTTGATTTACTTGAGCTTATTTCAAATCCAATCCATTCTTTGGAAATAACGTATAACTTTACAATTATTAGTTTATCTGCTCTGATATTTAAACAGGTTTTCTCATGCGAAAACACCTTGTTTGTCCAAGTAAGTCTCCATTCATACAAGAGATTATTTACATAACAATAATTTACAATACATAATTTAATTTAAAGGCATGTCCCGCGTCTTAAACAAATGATAAATGGACAAGAACAATACGTATTTACAAAATAATAGCATAATAACTTAAAATGCAAACTTTCGAGTCGGTAATGGAAGAATTTTACGGAGCTATGGGTAAACGAGTTCCATTGGGCAATCCAAAACAATATGTTAATATATTTTACGTCGCAGACAGATGTGTTTAAGTGTCAATCGTTTGAACTTTGAATTGTTTCCAACATTTGTGGTTGTCTTATTTGTTACAGACAATAAAACTAAATGAATCGAAGATCATAAATTTCCCCAATCGACTTTCTACCGTTTATCTAAAAGCAAAGATTAAGTGGGATAAGTACTTAAGATGTGCTAAACCTAATTCTTGGTAAAGGTCGGACATATACCATGTTACCTACTTACGTATAAATGGTACCATTTTTTGTGCTAAAATTATGATTTAAAAGGGTATTCTTATAAATTCTAAAATATCACAATTACGAGAATAAAAACATTAAAATGCATAGAATGAATTCCTCTATTCGAAATTAATTTAATTGACGTCATTTATCATTTTGAAACATTATAGAAAACACCAATCATTTCAGTTTAAAAATCTACTTTCGAGTTCTAAATTCATTCTTTCATCAAATCCATATTGAGCATTGATATACTTATCAGTTTTCAAACTGATATACCTATCGTTTTTATACATATATATTTTTTTCAGTTTAAAATAAAGTCGCTTGCAATAGTAATCTGTATTCGATTACAAGTGATCGTGTTACATTCCTTTGCCCGTTAACCATAGATACGATGTAGAACAAAGCTTTGATTGACATTATGACAGCTCAACAATACCTAAGTGCAAATTAATGTGGCGCGAGTTATTGCAACATTCACTTTATCATTAACTTAAAGGCATCTAGCAGTCTAGCTATCTACTTGTGGTTTCGTTTTGACAGATTTTATTTTTGAAATACTTAGAGCATTTAAATTTTGATTAAAGAAAATAATTAATTTTCGACAGGATTAGTACATTTATTTAGGCATTGATGGCATAGAACAATGATGCATCGTGTGCCAACAACAAATAGAACTTGTTACAGTTTTGACACTTGCTGAATTAGTCAATAGTATTACTAAGTACTAGCATAGACTTTACCTTTTAATCAAGAATAAATGAAAACGAAACATTAAAGTGGGTACTAATACTTAAGTCAAATTAAGCTTTCAAAACGGGTTTAGATGACTTGAAACAATTCTCAAGAGATTTGACAAACCTTTTTTTTCCTAATTTGTTATAAAACCGATAACAATATTTAGAATCTGATTAAGTTGATTTCCTTAAAAAACATCAATTTTCTTCTTCAGTCAAAAATCTGAAATTGGTTTTCATAATCACACCAACAAACGAAACATATCCTAAGTGCTGAATTTTCGCGAATATTTTTGGTGCAACCGTGACTACCTAACCCTTATTATACCTATTTTATTTTATGTTAGGTTACTTACCTAATTACTTTGCATGCCAAATAACCACGTTTCCTTCTTATTCTCTAGTGATATTTCCTGTTCACAAGTAACTGAATAGTAATCATCATCGGTTAAAGATTTATTAGCGATATTATAACACGTCTGATGGACGTCTGACGTCTGAATGCAACAAATGATGGATTAGGGACCTCGGGCATAATAGAGACAGGTTGAAACGATACTTTAATAATTGAAATAGTTAAAACAAAGGTAGTTTTCTTATTTATTAAACGTTTCGAATGTTAGAGAAATGATTGTCATCCCATTAGAATTAAGAAAGTCGATTGGGTGGCTAGATACAAATGTAAGAAGATTTAATTAGATTTTTTATTTAAGCCTTAATTTCCTTATAGATCGTAGGTACTTAACATTTTTTTTTTAAATTTCCGTTTATGTTATAAGCAATCTTTATTAACACTAATTTAATTTCTAACAGAAAAAAAATAAATATATTTTAAAAGCAAAGCAAGTTTTATCTATGACAAGTTATAGCTTGACAATTTTATTTTATTTTGATACCTATCTTGACAGCGGCAAGTACCTACTTACCTACCTCTAATTTGAATGTATCCTGAAATTCTTTCTTTTCGAAAATGCGCGATAAAAATTACTATAATATCTTCTAGATGCGTCAAACAAATAATTCTCAATATTTTTTAAAAACTTAGTCAGTTAGATTTGCAAACTAATATGAATAAAAACGTTTAAGTGAAACACTACAAAACTCGTATTTATAAACTATACAAGTAGGTACCTAAGTATACCAACTTTTATAGATTCCAGTAAAACTTCCTAGTACCTATAGGTAAATATAATATATTCAGAAAATTATAATTTGAAGAACCACCAAATTGGTACTCATCCAAAGAGGCGAAATAAAAAGCCTTACTCTCAAATAATATTGAGAAATAAAAAAAGAAATAGATAGGCGATTTCGCACGCTTTGTTATTTATAAGCTGAATTTGGCAGAGCCCAATAGGAAAATCTGCCATTAATAATTGCAGCCAGCATATTTTTCAAGAAATTAATTAATGGAAGTAGGTATACAGCCGATATTTGAAAAATCTTGATCCTTGAATTAAATATTGTTTTGTAATTTTTATAACTATATTTTACTTTTTTTTCGTAAGTTTTCGAAAATCTCTTTTGAGAAAAATAGTCTTGATACTTGGAGTTAATATCTGTTCTTAATTTGGTCAATTTTGATATGATTTTACGGTTGACTTTTTACTGCAGAAAAATGCACTAGGTAGGTATTGCCGTTTTACTTAGGCCTATGGGTCATACTCAGAAAAAGTGTACATTTGTTATCTTTTCTTGTCCCGCTACTTCACATTAAAGTAAATATCTAATATTATGACATGTTTTCTTTTTTTTCCCCTTGTTGTTATGTTAGTCTACTGATATGAAGATTTTTCTGGTATTTTGACTTTAATATTCATTAAAATACTAAATTTTTTGAGTGTTAAAAACATTGTTACAAATATCATCATACATTTTTTTAGTGTCCCATTGACTATTACAGATTTTCAGAGATGAATTGTTACGAATATTCATGGCTTTATTTAACATTGACTGTAGCTATATTATTCTTGATGAATCAAGTAACTAAATAGGACCAATTTTATTCGTAAATCGTTTATAGAAGAATTTATTTTAATTAAACTAACTTTGTCCCAAAATTATGAAGTTTCGTTATTCAGGGTTAGTAACACGCATTAAAATTTGAAACGCAATTGTTCAAATTGGTATAAATATTTTTTCCTATTCTGGCAACACTATTACTCACGTCAAAACCACAGTCACGGCAGCCATTATGTTTTCGCCGTAGTCGAAAAGTCAAGACTTGTATCAAGTGCATATTTACAAAAAATATCTCAGGGTGTTAAACGACTGTTATTGTGGTAAGTTATTATATTTTTTGTTTACTTACTATGTTGGTTTCTTGTTTTTTGTATTATCTTAACGAATACGCCCAGTGCATGCGTGGTAAACACGTGGTTTACGTAAAAATATTTTTAGAGGTTATAATTTCTCAGATTTTGTTCTCATTTTCGTTTTAATGCGTTACGTTACGAAACTGAGAAATTGTTAAGCTTAGTTCACATAAACAAAAAGTACGTAACTACAGTTATGGGCACGTAAGTTGGACAAAGATGTTGTAGTGGTGGAAGTTCGCGCACGCACAATTTCATACATTTTTAACACGCTTATATTAGCTTCACCTGGGCCTCAAGTCTGCTATTACAATAGTGTCAGAATGGTCTATAATTGATTTCATAATTTTTGATTTTGACAAGTTTGGTAATCTACTAATATAATGGCGTCATAAATGGCGTCAAGACTTTCCCATGGTCAACCATTGACACTCCATTGTATGAAACAATGGGATCGTGTTGGAATGACGAATTTTTAAAAAATAGCAGACTTGGGGCCCTGTATGTATGTATGCTTGTATGTAATGGAATCTTTGAGCTCGATTTTTACCCACTTTAAATCTTCAGATTAATTCGAAATTTTGCACATTTATCCGGGCCTGGTGACAATACAATAATTTGGTATCTTGGAGCAAATCTGATGATGGAGTCAGGAGTTGTATGGTGAAACTCTTCAGCGGCTACTAGTGAAACCTTCGAGTTTGGGCTCATATGATTCGCTGTGATGAGTCCAATAGATTGGGCTTGGTAACGAGGGTCTGAAGATGGTGCCACTGGAATTCTTAAGTATCTACTAGTTAGCCCCTCGAGTTTGGGCTCATAAGATTCGTTTTGATAAATCCAATATATTGCACTTGATGTTGAGGGTCTGATGATGGAGCCAGGAAGTGGAAGTGGAACTCTTAATGCCTACTAGTAAACCCCTCGCGTTTGGGCTCATGTGATTAGTTTTGACGAGTCCAATAGACTGCACTTGGTGTTGAGCGTCTGATGATAGAGCCAGGATGTGGATAGTTGAACTCTTTAGTGGCTACTATTAAACCGGTCAAGTCATAAGTTCGTTGACTTTAGACTTAATAACTAAATGAAGAATATACTAGGCTAAAAAGTAGAAAAAAAAGGTAGTTTAAAAAAAAACTAAAACACACGCTTACGCACTAAAAATTATAAAATAATTAAATTGACTTGTATTAGTTAAGATATGCAGCTTGTCACTTCTTTTATATCCAAAGATTAGTTCAAAAAGCGTGAAGCGCTTTGTTTAAATTAATTAAAAGTACGTATAACTAAAAAGCGCTCTACGCTTTTTGAATTAATCAAACGCACTAAAATTATTAAATTGACGCGTGTTTTTTTAGTTTTTTTAAACTACATTTTTTACATGCGCGAACTTCCTCCATTACGAAATCCTTAGCCAACTTACGTGTCGGTAACTATACCTATATAGGGTGATTGGTAATTAGTGACCGATACCTAAACACATGATTGTGCTCATGATAACAAAGAACTTTTACTATGGGACCAAACCTGAAATTGCGAAAAAAAAATCAGCTGCCCCTACATTTTGACGAGTTATGCGAACATGAATGTATGGGCAGATTTCATGAAATCATGAGGTTTGAGGTAAATGTCAACTTATGGAGTTGTATTGCTGATTCTAATGATTATAATTCTGTAAAGCCATATTAGCGTCGGCCGCGACTCATATTTTAATCAACATACAAGATCACACTTACCTACAAATTGCAAAAAAAAGGAAGAAATTTTGAATTTCGCGGGCAACCCTGGCGCTTTCGCCTTAAACTATTCAGCTATCCAGCTGAACAATATAATTCATGAGAATAATACAAAATTCCCAGTACTAAACCAATAAAGTAGGAATCCTCAATTTTATACTCAAGAATATGTTATATTATTTGTGTTTTTTTTTTAGATTTTATTTTGTGAAGAAATAAATATTTATTACGAGTGTTCTTGACATATAATGTAAATTCTAAATTAAGTCGTTCTAATTTAGCCTTCATATTGCTTCTGAGTTTTTAGATCTGATATTATGTATCTATTTAGATTACTCACGTAAGTTTCATTAAAATTTGTTCATTAATTCGGAAAAAATTGGGTTAGGTAAAAATATGGGACTGTGATTGATAAATATTCTTAATATACGATTAAGAAACATTATTTTCTCGTAATAATATTATTGAATACTCATTTTGTTATTATTAAATAGATAATTTTTAATTTGCTAATTTAATTACCAATATGTTTTTACTATTGACCTCTTACTAATAAACACAAAATAATTCCAAGTTAAAAAATAGGAAAATGTATGGTTATTTCTTTGTTATTCCTGACATAACTTTATTCCGTTTTTATTAGTAAGAGGGTAGAAGTTTTTTTTTATTAATCTAAATAAGACTGATAAGACAAATATAATCACGTGTTTTATTCGCCCAATCCGTGTGTACTATACCTTATGACATCAGTTTCGTGACGGAGATTATCAGTATCGTTACCTATCAGTTTCGTTACAAATTTAAAATGTACACTTTTTCTGAGTATGACCCCTATATCTTTCAAAACATTTGTGCACTTTTAAATAATAAACGACTCTTCTTACAGCATTTCTATAAACTTAAAACAAATAATTGCGGCCCTATATCGTAATAAATAATTTATGATATATATACTTAATTACAATTATATGAAACAACATCACTTTACAACAGGGTGTCGTGGAGTGATCGTGCTCAGGTACAAACCTTCAATAATAGTTACTTTACATCTACACCACGAACGTAATTATCTACATCTTTATAATTACTATAACATACAACTAAAAGCTGATATGATAAATAAAATCTATATTTACTGGTAAAAATAATTAGGATGTATAAATATTTAGGTAAGTAAATGCTTCTCACGGAAACGAATCGATATCAACCGCAGCCGCGCGAAGGTATCAAATAAATTAGCTAACGTTCTGAGTGGGAGTATAAACACGAAATTATACGTAAAATGAACCCTGTCAAACCTTAACAACGAGTAACTTATCAGTGCAGTCGAGTTACAGCTATTAGTCGGAGGCCTAGGCCCTGGTACATACCTGAGATACGCCGATGCGGATACTTCGAGCACTCGCTTACACTTTGACGATACAAATACGCCCTAATAAACTGGTTTACAATGCCTTATCATCACATACAGCACGGACTCCGCGATCTAACTAAGATAATAGATAACTGTGGTCTATATTGCATTGTCAGTCACTGAGCGTCCACGCCCGACGGCGTCGCTGTTTAACACTATAGTCTGTAACTTTATTCTTCGTCCACGTTGATCTCAGAGTCCACGGAATCCTCGTCGTACGTGGAGGAGGAGGCGAAGCCCTGACCGAGCAGTGCCGAGCGGTTCTTAGCCGCGGCGGCTCGGTCTCTCTGCCGCCGGTTCTTGAACCAGTTGCCAACTTGCGTTGGCGTCAAACCTGTCGCAGCTGCCAGCTCACGCTTCTTGGTCGGATTCGGGTAAGGATCTTGCAGGTACCACTCACGCAGCAGTGACCGTGTGCGCTCCTTGAAGCAGTGCGTCTTCTGTTCTCCATCCCAGATCGTTCGGGGCAGCGGGAACTTCTTGCGGACACGGTATTTGTCGACGGGTCCGAGTGGTCGTCCACGTAGCCTCTCAGCTTCTTGGTAGTGTGCTTCGAGCCATAAAGCCTGCAGCTTCGCGTGACTCGAACGTTGAAACCGGTGCCGTTCTAGGATCGAATAAAGTTCACGATGTCTTCCAGCATGGAAGGCGACCACGGCTCGCGCTCGCAGAACAGCTTCACAGCGCTCCAGTTCAGCAACATTGGGGTGAGCCACCGGTAGGGACCACAGGAACCGCGCCAGCCGCTCCACGTCGCCACTCTCCTCGAGCGTCTCGCACACGGTGGCCACTTGTGCGGCGCTGAAGGAGAGCGTGGGCAGCGGCAGTAGAGGAGTAGGAGCAGCCAGTTCAACGCTAAGCTGCTGAGGAGCCGGCTCGGCGCAAGCAGCGGGCTCGGCCGCGCGCTCGGGCGCGGCGGGCCCGCGGTGCGCCTCCAGGATGCGCGCGTGCAGCGCCGCCGTCGCGGCCTCGTCCCACGAGCCGCGCATCGGAGCGAGTGTGCGCGCCGCGGCCGAGCGGCCCGAGTCGCGCCCGACAGGGGCGGGCCGGCCGTGCGCCGCGATTGGCTATCGCTTACTCGTCGGGCGGCGCGCGGGCCAATCGCGCGCCTGCCCGCCCGGGGGGCCGGATAGCTTTCAACCGCGGCGCGGCGCGTATCCGGCGGGCGCGTTTAACTGTGGCGGCGGGGCGCGCGCCCCCCGCGCCGCCATGATCCGTCACGCACACCGGCGCGCCGCCAGCGCTCGGACCGCGCCTCGTGATCCGCACCAACCCGCTAGCCCGCCACCTCTATCGATTACCTGCAAACCTGCAATTAATAGCCTCCATACAACAATCCGGGTGGATTACATGCTAGTGTTTGTCCTGTGTGTCGCGCCTGATCGATAAAATAATAATTTAGCGCGTAATTTGCATACTTACCTGCCCATAAATCATGGCACGGACACCGATGATAAATCACTGCAGTTACCTATACACTTCAACGACACATTTCGTTGGGCACAGTAATTTCACGATTACCTTACAGTTAGGTATTTGTCAGAGTTGTTTAGGGACATTTTGTTTCAATATTTCACGCATTATGTATAATTTTATTGCTATGTAAAGGCGTCGTCCTCTTTTCATGATTGTCTTTATTATGCTTTTCAACAAGGTTTATTAGAAACTCTCTTTGACCTGTTTACATCAAGCAAATTTCCACGCAACATCTTTTCTCATCTCGTGAAGTATAATTAGTAAGTAATAGTCTATATCTAAAAAACCGAGATTTACTTAAAACAGCAAACATTTGTGGCAGAAATAAAATTCACCCCCATGGATCAAGATGGTTCGGTCGGAGTTGAGCGGAGCGAGATTTCAGCGTGAAAGCCTTCCGAATGTATTAAGTTATTGAACGGCAAACCACACCCCACTGTAACGGTACACAGGTGGCCTCCCCCCTCCTCCCACCACACAGCCCACCCCCAGCGCTGGGGAGGGCTAGCCCACGCACATTACGTATTGTCATCGTGTCGCCTTTTTATCTACCACTATTAATATTATTCCGATTTTTTTTCTGTTTTGTTTTCGAATCTTTCATCGCGCTTGTTATTTTTGCGGCGTGTGCAGAAGTTGTTCGAGTGCCCACTTAGAAGCTATGACACGAGGCATTGACCTCTACTGAATTGAATATTGACACCAACACGGAAATAGACACAACATTTGACAACATATTTTTATTTTACGCTCTATATGTACAATAACATTTTAATTTAGGCAAATAAATAATGGTTAATTTTTGCAGTAAAAAGTGTTTATGAAAACTGCTATACCTACTATGTAACGTTACCATGGTTTGCCTACACTGTAACGTTACGAACATTCGCAGCGCTTCATATCTGCTCCATACTCCTATGTCCCTAGTTCGTCGAGTTCCGTCGGCGACGGCTACGACTCGATAACGTTTCACTGTGCTGTTAAATATAAAGCAAGTAACTGAAATATAAATCTAAATGGGAATTTTCATAGCAGTTTTGATTATTTTAATTTTGTTCGTTTTAGGGAGAATATAAATTGTGCATGTATATACCTATTATAAACGCGAAAGTTTGTAAGTATGGATGCGGTTTGTTACTCTTTGACGTTAAAACTACTGAAGGGATTTGGATAAAATTTGGTACATAAATATAACCTGGATTAACACAAAGGATAGTTTATATCCCGATTCTTCCCGTGGGATAATTTGAATCTGAAGAAGCCGCTGGCAACAGCTAAGTAGTATTTTATGTTTGTAAGTAGGTACAATCCATCCAAAGGGAGTTAGTAAGATATCGCTATCAGTGATAAGGCCGTCATTGTGACCATTCAATTACCATAAACATTTGTGTTTCAATTTTGGTATACAATAAAGAATATTTTATAATATTCTATAGGTATAGGTTACCCTTTAACATTTCGATAAAAGGTTACCTATTTGGTGAGAGACAGCAGACTTGTTGTTATAATTAATTCCACCTGTAGGTACCTACCTACTTACTTTTTGGAACCACAATAGGATCTACTTTTATAATTATACTCTTTATTGGAATGTCTAGAACTCTTTTATGTTTGCTGAAGAGTTCATAAAATCGACTAAAAGATTAAGTAAGTATGGTATCCCAGATTTTTTTTTTCCTTTATTTTCTCCTTTAAAAATGATCTAGATAATTGTAGTTTGATATCTTATATAGGTACAGTGTTCTATTTCACAGCTACCTACACGGACGTATTCAGGTCACTTAGCAAAGCGTCCGGTGTTCCCCACAGTTCACACTGAGGCGGCAGATGGCAGCTACGACCGATATCTATGCCATCACTTTTTTTATTTAGTAATCTGCTACGTTATTCTGGGCGGAAGAAAAACGCAAAAATGTTACAGCTGTTGAAGGTCCTACGCTATTTTTACAGACGAGATTTACCGAGAACGAAAGGTGCCTGAAATATTCTGAATGTGGTCCTGAAGAAGAGCATTTGAAGTCTTGTGAGTATCAACATAAGGTGTATAGAAAGATTTTCCTATCCCTGAAATAGGTGTTTCAGGAATAGTTAATATAAATCTTCCTCTCACATGCTACAGTACCTACCTACATATCCTCAGAGAACAAACAAGACATGGACAAGTGGTAAGTAATCCATTTCAAAGAGTTTCGTATTTTTATAATAGTAGGTACTTACTGAACATTTTTGTTGGTCAGAGTTTCACTGAATGAGTTGGGTGGGATGATCATTTTTGGAATCTATGAAAATAGAAATGGCGTGCTACGGATTCTAAAACATTGTATTGTTTAAACTGGATTTGTAAAGATCTTGGCTAAAGCAATACCTATATTGTTGATTATTATAGTAGTCGTCTAAAACCAGAATATTTTATATAACAATGGAATAAACACTTTACTGAACAGTATCAACCCACTGCTGGACATAAGGCCTCTCCCCATGACTTCCAGCGGTTTGCTGTGTGTGAACCACTGGTCACTAGTCTTGTCCAGGTCATCCTACCATCTTCTAAGAGGTCTACTGCGACGCCTTCTGATTCTGTCTGTTAGAGTCTAGATTTCAGGCCTGAAAAAGAGAGCCTACTTACTCTTTATTAGAAAAAAGTTTATTTTGCAACGTAACCTAGGTACCCCAAAACAGGTGACTCGTTCACCCCTGCTTAAGGACAAAACACCGTCATTAGCGACTATGAGCACTGCATGAAAGCATTCGACAATGGGAACACCTCTACTGACCCTTGGAGGCGCCAACCGTGACGAAAGGCAACATTATTGAGTTTATATAATTTTAATTTATTTTCTACAAATGGTTGCAGAAGTTGTTTTTACACTTTTTGCATGCAGTCATTTGTCGTAATGACCATTTTTGGTGCTAATTATTTTCTACAATAAAATTGCAAATGGCGTCAATTGCCATTGACCTGAATTACCTACCTTCGTAACAAGCCATGGACTAAATAACAATGTAAGTTGGTGAAGTGGAAGCGTCCAAGACTAATTGTAATAGGCACCTCTGATTGCTGGAACACATACACGACAGTAAGTAGGATGTTCTATGAGATGAGTGAAGGAGTTTTTACTAATATTCTTACAATACTATGAACTAATTTACAATATAGTTAACTCATTTAGTTGTACAATAGGTAGCTGTTTCGTGTTAAGGTAAAATTAGCATAAAAAATTGGTTAAATAACAATTATTCGCATTGAACTGAAAATTTATCGAGCTCTTGAATACCATATTTTGAAATGAAATGCCAAATGTCTCCACCAACGGGACTAAAAATTTACAATTATATTGAAGTGAAAGATTATTGTCAAGTCTATAAAAAATCTATGACTAAGCGGTTTTGTCAATAGAGTAACAGATCGATGAAACCCATAATATCATTAGCATTACATGCAAGGCCCAATAAGAGGTAGCCCAGCGGTGGCGGCTCGCGGGTTCAAACCCAGGCAGGCGAATTAGTTTGTGTAATTTATTTCATCACCGCTGCTCTCAAAACGGCGAAGGAAAACATCGTAAGGAAACCAGCATATCTTGAACTAAAAATTCGAAGATTGTGGATTATAACCCATCCCTCTCCTAGAGAGAAGGCCTGAGTACCAGGTAGTCTTCGTAAACAAGCCCTAAGGCTGATAAAATTATTTTTCCATCCTACTGAAATTAGAGTTAAGATTGGCTTTAAACCACTTTAGACCTTACTAGGTCTAAAGCCAATTACTGAACTTAACTTAATTGAGTAATTAACAGGTTTCCTATACTTCTGCGAAACAATATAGGCTTCTATCGTACATTTTCAATGTAAAAAAATATAAATGTAGAGGGTACATTTATATTTTATTACATTGAAAATGTACGATATAATTAATTTAATTTTAATATAATTCCTTCACAATAAACATAACAAGCGCAATACGTAATACCGACAACAGTTAATTCGGCAACAATTTGCATTTTTGTGCCGTCCGCGTCTATTCGGGATCGCGGGCTTCCCGCAATCCCGTCATCCCGCAATCCCGCCATCCCGCTTGATTACAACAACGCGGTAATCCGCTTACAGAAGCGAATTTATTTAAACTAAGAACTCATTGTGAAGCTCGTTTAGTTTTAACAATGGAAATTCGTCAAGTTATTAGTCAATTTCATGCTTCATTAAGCTGAAATCTAAGCAAGTTTATATTCTTAAATTGAAATTTGTTCTAGAATATTTTGATAGATCGTACCTGCTGCGCTATGGCACTAAGTAAGCTTTTTTTTTTAAATCAGAATAATTCGATTCTGATATTTTTTTAATCTGTACTCTGATTTCCGATAAGACCATTATATCTGAAGTCAGAAGAAACAATTAATTCTCTTCTCTCTTATATTTAGGTTGTTGTTTTCTTCTTTTAAGAAGAAAACAACAAAAATGGGAAAAATAAACGTCAGCATATAAGTTTCAGCTTACTTAGGTAGGTTACCAAACCTACCAATGGCTGTCTACTTTTTCTCAAATCGATGACTCAGATTTTGTCCGACCCGTATGTAGCAACCTGGGCCTGCAGTCTGTACAAAGATAGCGATCGCTGTACGACAAAATTCGGTCGCAAAGCTATAACGATGCGGATTTAAGTTGGTAGCTAATACCGGCGGGTCGCGTCCGGCTCACGTCCACCTTAAATCCGCATCGTTATAGCTTTGCGACCGAATTTTGTCGTAAAGCGATCGCTATCTTTGTACAGACTGCAGGCCCAGGACAGCTCTGTCGTTTGCTTCTTTCAAATCCTGGAGGGTGCAGTTAGTTGTGCACGACGGGCAAGAGTGAAGGTGTGGTATATCCTGTGTTGGGGTTCCACACTCGCATTGTATTCGAGATGCGTCTATAATACCCCATCTGGCCAAATTGGATTGGCAGCGGCCAACTTGAGCACGCAGTTTTTTCAAAAATTTGCATATGGCTGATTCAGATGTCATATGGAAATCTTACTATATAGTAATATTACTGAATATCATGGTCATGATAATCCAAAAGTAGCAAGATTTGTTATTATAATACTTTATATATTTGTAAGTTCTAAAATGAATTACATGATACGCCATCATTATTCATAACCTAGGTACAACATTTAGTCCGTAATTCACCCATCTATTATACCAATTTGTTGAGTCAGGTTAAATACACATAATAATTATGACCAAGGTCTAGAACGGTGTCTTAATGATTCAGCTCTTAAATTATCTACCTACAAGGATAACGGGTCAGTATTTATGAAACTCATTACGTAGTTATAAAAAACACATCCATTTAATTTTGTGGTCATACGAAATATTCGTATGTCTGTTTGTTATTATTTATTAGGCATTAGCTGTTGTTCGCGACCTTAATCCACGTGAAATAATTAAAAAAATTGGTACTTCCCTATTTTAATATTTTGTTAACAATGTGATGGCTACGTTTTAACACAGAACCGTTTTTTTTTCCTAAAATAGAAGTTTGCTCACTCATAACATCAGCTATGTGCCAGTAAAAGTCGCGTAAAAATCGGTTCAGCCGTTTCGCAGTTTGCCGGTGACAGAAAAAAAATGTTATACGTAGGTACCGCATATACTTTCATATTATTACGTATACATTCAGTAAAATGCTGTTATTTTGAATAAACAGACATTTAATTTTGATCCTTTTTATATATCTATCTCTAACAAACAATGAATATGATAGATACAGTGCTTTGAAAACTCGTGGGACGTCACTCTCTAAGACATTAGTATGACATTTTTTAGCGGTCAGTGACGTCACCAACCCTCACTCAAATCTTTGGCACGTTTTATCTTCGTCAATTTTATTGATTTCATAAAAAAAAATACGTAGGTATCCAATATTTTTCGATAATCTAACAGACGGATTAGTAGGTACTTAGAGTCACATTTTTTTAAATCTTTAAACATCCCTTTAGAAAAAGCTTTGGAAGTTTAGGCTTGAAAATGTAGCAAACAGATCTCCAGGTACTTAGCTGTTATAACTATTTTATAGCCTTTTCTGTAAAAAAAAACAAAATAGTTACCTAAACTATATTTAAAAAAACATTTAGAACTCAATCAACTCCTACGCAAGTCGTGTTTGAAAACAGAACATTTATTTTTAACGAGTGATTACGTCATGCCCTGAGCGATATTGGACAGTCGACGTTTAATGTCCAAGGTTCGATGCCCGGACGTGTTACAATGTGTTTTGGTAACTTTAGACGTTAAATGTATCGTTACATTTAGATGGTACAGGAATATCTCTGTGGTAAAGTAACCCTCTGGCTGGAAGCCAACTTGGAGGAGTCACCCTTTTGAAAGCAATTATATTTGAAGGTGTACCTATTTGCTACATATTATTATTTGACAAAGATAAATACCTAAGCCTTATGGTGGAAGGCTTAGGTACTTTGCATTATTTTTAATGGTATGTTGTGGGTGTATAAATCTCATTATTTTTTAACTTTAACAAAATAAAAACATTACTTAATTACAATAGTTAAGATAAGTTTCGGTCTTAATTTAGACACTCATCTCAGTCATGCAAATAAAAAATAACTAATTTCTATAGGTACCTAAATTAAGAAAATTAAAAAACTAAACCCAACTCAAATCCATCTTATTCCGTCGGCCCTTACATGGCCCTGCCTATGCCTAAGTTAAAATTTTCTTATTTATTTTATTAAGTGTCAATAAATAAATAAGAAAATTTTAACGTAGGCATGTATGCACAAGTAAAAAAACCGCACTAAGTCGGACTTAATGTCTTGGGCATTTTCTACCAGTCTGCAGAGACAATACACAGTGGGTGCAAAACAGAAAACAAATTAGAAAATATCTCCTGTGTCTCTTGTTCTATCGCAAATCTTTACACTGCATCTCCTACTCTTGTAACTCCACTTACTTACTCCTACCAACACAAGAAAAGAATGTATACCTCAACATACTTGGTAAGAGGGTGTCGGAGGGTAGTTGATCGTAATCTTTGTAAATGGAGTTCATAAGCACGCCTTGATTGAAAAGTTTCGCACTTAAAATTTTAGATACAAGTAAGTAGGTGGGTACTTTATAGCTGTTGTATACTTAAGCGTGGGTATAACTATAAGATGTATTATACTTTTTTTTTTTTTGTTGGTGGGAAATCATTAATAACCCCTCCCGCTCTTGGGCAGAGCGAAAGGGAGTGTCAGACTTCTAGGTACTGACTAAAAACCACCCATGTTCCTTCTAAGGCCGCGGTATCTCTTAAAACATCCCGCAGCCCCATAGTATTATACTTAAGGTAAGTATAGTTGATAGGAGGTTTGTTTCATAGATCCTTGACAGTTGTTACGAAAGCCGAAAGCCTGACAACCAGTCTTACCAAGGAGTATCGTATGTCCAATACTAGCTGGATATGCTCCATGTAAAATACTGGTATTCATCTGCTTCCGGTTCGACATATACACATAAGCTACCGAAAACTTTATACAGGTTGTAAATTAACCTCTGTGATCACACTATTGTATCTCAAGCTGTTGTCCCGTCCATTCTCCAGTCCGCTCGGCTTAACCATAAGTACGATATATAATCACTGGCTCTATCCGTCCTGCTTTCATCATCGGGTGCATCCTCTTCTCTGGAGTAATCTGATTGAGCTTTCAGCGAGACAATGTTCTGAATCACTATCAGATTAACCAACACATCACTTTACATACAGGGTGTAAATTAACCCTTCACACAGCCGTCAACCAAGCATTCGGTACATCAAACTAAATCTACGCAAAAATTTTGCTGGGAAACGAAATTTTTTTTGGGGTTAAAAATCACATATTACGATAAAACTCAATGTAGCACTCTTAAAACAGTGTGCTAGTGGATAGTGGAGGACGGATCATGGAGGTAATTTAAGTAAAGTTATAACCTGAAAATCTAGTATTTACTAAAACAGCTGTGATAAATTTGGAACTTTAACCCCCAATATCTCCGTAACTATAGGGGAACAAAAAAATGATCGCAGTGATGGGAGAACAAGTATCTTTCGTTTGGGTACTTTTACACCCTTTATACCGATATTGAAAACCGCTGTCCAAGTCACTTTAAAAGCGACTGTCAGATATTTATAGGCTGTCTGGTTATTCACATCCAACCATAAACAGTTATTCACCTGAATATTTCACAAAGCCGTACCTACCTACTTACTTACAAAGTTTCATTACCCGAAGTAGATGGAACACATAGCACCTTTATATTCAACCCTACTTATATATTTACACATAGATATAGTCCACACAATGTAAGTTTCCCTTTTATATCAAACTAGTCCATCAATTCAATTTCATCTCATTCACGAAAATATTCATTTGTAGAGTGCGGGTAGAGCCATAATAGAGTGTTATGGGTAAAGGTATTACCCTGGCGTAAGAGGCTAAGGTATAGAGATGTAGAGCAGAGGTAAGGCCAGTGATAAATCATAGTAATGGACGAGGGAGGGTACAATCACAAGATGTGTCCCGTATGGTGACCACACGACGTCGTTACACCGAGCCGTTTTTTTTTATTGGCACAAAACTTCCTGTCATCATCCACAACTAGCCTCTCCCAACTATAATATGTCGCGGTCTAACCGGATCTGACATCCATATCCCAGCTAGTACTGGGTAACACGATACCATTTGGTAAGACTGGTTGTCAGACTTTCTGACCAATGACTTACTGTAACGACTGTTAAATATCTGTATGTGGCTTAGAACTCAATGTTTTAAAAATTATTAGGTAGGTACTGTCTGGCTTCTTGGCGTTGCCATATTCAGGTGAAATTAGCGAACAACTTGCAATGCAACCATTATTTTGATATAAATCCCCAAAAGGCTATCGAAAGAAAGCAACACTTTCTACTTACGTAGGAAGGTATGTACTTAGAAATCCTCTAAGTATCTAGGTAGCTCTTTTTTCATGGTTTAATGCTTAATATGGGCTAAATTTTCATTTGTGAAGTGTCGTTACAAATGACAAAGAAAAATCATGGCAGCCCATTTTTCGGTTACTAAGTTTTTTTCTGATGATTCTTGTTGTTTCAACTTTAGTCAGAAAAGGTTATGTTATAAGCCGCCAATTTATTATTGCAAGTCGTAACGTTCATGTTACAATACAATGCATCAGGTTAAAGTGTCAATCAAGTTTAAAGTACGTACCTACCATTCATCAATCCGCCACATCACATTAATTCTTAAAGTTTTTCAGTCTCCAATATCCCCAAATCCATGGTCCACGTACTTTCAGACCACACCCCCTGAAGATTTTATATGATCCAAACAAAGGCAGCGCTGAAAGGGGCCCGCACCGGTATCGATCTACAACCCCCCCACCCCCTCCCCGGTATACAGGGAGCCGGTAGCTCGATACCAATACCACGGTGATACGATGTACTTAACGGAACACCTCTAGTAGCGATAATATCGATGGTTTCATGTCTGTAGTAGTGACCTTATTTTTGTAAGATGTTGGATGATATTTATAATATGCAGACGTTTTAGCTTTCCTATTTAGTAATCTATTGTGCTAGTTTAGTCTTCAAATGCTTTGACGCAACATGGTGTCTCTAAATTTCCCAAGCTTAGAAAATCTTCAAGTTCCTTTTGAAATTAAAAAAAGGTTACAAGAGGGTTTATTCACTGCTGTTTAAACTTAAAATACGTTTAACGTCAAAAAAGTTTTAGTCATAATTATTTAACATTGAACTGTTTATGAACAAACTTCAAGATGCACAAATGTTAAAAGTATGACGATACCGTCTAATGACACCAAGTTTCCACAAATCCCCGAAATAAATTGAAAACAATACACATTACACAATCAAATAAGAGAAGAATGGCATTCAAAGATATTTCCCAAAGCAATCACCATCGACAGACAAGAGCGAGAGACACATCCTCCTTCCACAATGGCCTATTCGAAAAGTAATGCGTCAAAAATCCCACGTACCAATGAAGAGTTCAATCATCTAACAGAACTGCTGCAACGAAATAATAAAATACACAACAGCTACTACCACGAATACAATATGCTATTTTGCATTTGTAAATTTGAAAGTAAAATCTTTCTGAGCTACTGTCTCGCAACATAGTAGAGATACATCTCCTTCAACAAACTAGTTCCACACAATAATCAACCTTATATCTAGCCAGATAACACTGTGGATGCAGCCCGTGGGTCAAAATGACCCGCAAGTGAAGATTTGTTCGACAGACAATACATAATACGTCATGAAGCGCTGTTTACGGTCGCGAGGTATCGCTAGCGGTTTGACACATCGCTTAGCGCGAATGATTTGTGAAGGGTTAAAACCCTTGGATGTGAGTGATCACTCTGTGTGGTTTACCTAGAGGTGCACTATCGATATGTACTAGAAACTCTAGATTAGAAAGCGTTTAAAACACAAACTGGAATGAAACAACGTTGTTCGTTTTACGATCGTGGAAAATGTCACAGTTAATGATGGGAACTTATAAGCTAATATCAAAAAGGCACGAATAACGTAATTTGCATGTTGTTTTGTGTCATTTTTTTAACTGTAGTGTTTTAGAAATTTCGTCCTATTTCTTCGATGTAGGTAAATACGTATTCAAATAGATCTCGTAACAACGAACAAATGACGTTAAAAACGATATTAACTCCTACACAGATCAATGTCTGCGTACATTTTCCGCGTCAACGTACCTAACCCTCTCCTACCCCTATAATCCGCGAAATAGCCTCACCGCATCGCCGCATAACAAGAATACCAAAAATGAAACTAGTGTGATCACAGAGGCTAACCCTTGGCCGCGGGTACCACGGGTGCACGGTTAGTTAGGCAGGCGCAGGGTTAAACGTAATGGCACATGAAATCACCCGGAGTGCAGTTAAATATGATGCAATGGCTACATCAAAGATGGATTTATGAGTTGTAATAGAATTTTTGATTACTTTTGATATGGGAGAAATGAATGTGGCCATGGAAATGTTTGTGGAAGATTGAAATAGCGCCATATAGTGAAGGGTTTATTTCCTTATTCTAGGATTGTGAATTATAGTTATAAATCAATACTTTCATACCTTGTCGTTCATGTATATAGCTTTGAGCAAATGAGATTTTAATGCTCAATTGAATGTCACATTTAGTGACGAGAACAAAAGGCCTATTACAGAACTAAGTATATACTATCCTTCAGAGAAAATCGAATAATTTCAACAAAATTGCATGATCTCTCCTACAAATCGAACCTCCCCAGCACATTCTCCAAAACCCTTCAAATTCAAAGACAAACCAACATCCAGATAGACGTCGAGCAGATATTTATTAGCATAACAATGTAAGGCTCGGGAATAGAATACGGCGAGTAGTGCCGACTGCCGGAACACCCACAAAGGGACATTCGTCCGATGGCGACCAGCCTTCCGTCGTTACGCACTGTTTTGTTATCGGCTAGACTCTGGCATAGGGTAGACGATGAAGCGGGTAAGACTTGGAGGGATCGATGATTGGAAAATGTGGAACCTTTTAAAATTAATGAGGTTGATGAAGATTGTAAGTAATACTAACAACTGACGCATTTTAGAAGCCCTTGGATTCTGTTGATTTGTCATTTGTATGCCTCTGCCGGGCGACGACCCTGCGAAAAGAGTCGATTTCGTCCTGTCATCTCCTGCTGATGTCGTCTGTAGAATTTGATACGCCGAGCGAACCGTATAGTAAACTAGCAGCAGCCTCCGGACTCTTGCGGATGACTAAAAAAAGTACGTTCTACGAACTGTATTATTAAGTCAGTTAGTGCTAAATTTTGACATGATACTGTATTCTTCCGGACAAGCGATATGTCAGGAAGTACATTATATCTTAAAGCGTTGTCCCGTCCATTTTCCAGTCCGCTCGGCTTATCCATATGTAATATCATCACTAGCTCTATCCGTCTTGCTTGCATCAACGGAGGGTACATCCTCTTTTCTGAGGTAATCTAATTGACCTCTCAGCGAGACATAATGTTCTGAATCACTATCAGATTAACCAACACACCACAACAGGGTGTAAATTAACCCTTCACACAGCCGTCAACCAAGCATTCTGTACATCAAACTACATATGTACCCTTGCGCAAAAAATTTTGCTGGGAAACGACTATTTTTTTGGGGTCAAAATTCACATTTTACGGTAAAACTCAATGTAGTACTCTTAAAATATTGTGCTAGTGGATGCTTTGAATAGTAAACGGGTCATGGAGGTAATTTTAGTAAAGTTATAACCTGAAAAACATCCGTAACTAGGGAGTTCCCAGGTATGGTCTAGAACAAAAAAAATATCGCAGTGGTGGGAAGAACAAGTGCCCTTCGTTTGCGTTAAGGGTACTTTTACACGCTTCATATCAGTTGTTCAGTACACCACTATGCTTATAATTTGAACTCGCTCTCTCCCATCCCTGGGAGCACAGCTAAACCCCATACATTCCGCAAGCGTCCTTTGTTCAAGCTGCAGTTTAGCGAAAGCAATTTCGTGTTTTATGCGCAACCAGCAGATACAACGCCGCGACATACGAGATGTGAATACCTGCTACAACACTGAACTAGGGAAACTAGAAGAGAATATAATGTTCTAGTTAGCTTCTTTTTAGAGAAAGAGGTGTCAAGGGACACCCGGATGGAACGAAGTTAAAGTCTATCGCAAACAGCACAAGAATGACCAAAAGAATTAATAATAATTAAAAAAATATATATATACATATATATATATATATATATATATATGTATATATATATATATATATATGTATATATATATATATATATATGTATATATATATATATATATAAATATATTATTTATATTATTTTAATTATTATTTTTTATATAAATTTAAAATATAAAATATAAAATATCTGGCTTGCTTTCTATAAGAGAGAGAGAGACAGACAGAGAAACATGCGACGCCGCACAGCTTACAATAGCTTACTATAGCAAAAAGTGTCGTGACAACTTTTCGTAAGAATTTTTTCCGTCTAGCCCCCTTTCACAACGCGCGATAAGGAACTTCGTTCCAAAAATGGAAAATTATTTTATTCGGGACACGCATTGGACATACTCGTACAAACATCTTCATCTGTCCCGCCAGTCTTACCGGCTGTAGTTGAGAATCATTTCAGTGTTTTATATCTGATCTCGACAACCCATTGGAATGATATCCCAAGACTTTTAAGACGTCTTTTACGTCTACTACGTTAACGATAAGCACTCCGGTACCTCAATCAGTCCACCACCGCGGCTCGCGATATTATTGTGCACAAGCGAGTGCGCAGACGAACAAGTGCCCTCTCTCTTCTCTGACTGTCAAAGTTCGATGGGACGGCCATCCTACACGACCGGAGTAAGATCAACTTCAGTAACAAACGACTTAACGTGACTTTTTACCCGACTGCGGCGAAGACCAAAAGGAGGGTTATTAACGCGTGTTGTTCGCAGCTTCTTTGTTGCCAAACTACAGTAGACCGGCAAGATAAAAAGACTGACCACTCTTCACTAATCAATGTCTCCTGATTTGTGCGACAGTCGGCCACTAATGATCCATATTTATGCGATCACCCGTCGCCGAACAAAGGGTGATTTACCTGCGCCCGCGCCGCCACACCTATTAGAGAAGCGTCGTCGTATTTCAGAGCGTGATTAGTTTATGTGACACGTGAGCCGGTGCGCAAGAGTTGCGGTTAGGGGTTATTCCGTGTTGCGAGAAAAAGTTCTGTAGTAGTTTGTGATGGATAAATGAGGGTCGCTAGAACGGCAACAGAGAAGGAAAGAATATCACTTATTTGGCACATGCCACAAGTGCATACAAAATAAAATTGAAAAAATACTAGCTACGCTACTAAAGCAATTTCGACCTTAAAACTGCTCAAAGAAGACTGATTGGCTCTATGTGTATGTCATCGAGATTTTACTCTGTGTCAAAATTCAATTTGTTTTGTAGATTTCTAGCAGAACTTCTGTCTGTGACATACGAATAAGAAAGTTCAGATGATAATTATAGGTGTTCGGTTTTCATTTATTGGAAGACTTTGAACATGAGCATTTCCATCTCACGTACTCGTTATCTAATACCGTGGTGATTTGGTGATAAGACTTAGGTACTTATCTGTCACAAAGTTAACCGTTAGGTACCGTACCTCGAAGGTTCTTCAAAGAAGCTTATCGAATTTTAGATAGAAGAATTACTACAGTTAGTATTATGTTTTTAATATGGTATCAAAAGCTTCTTCTGCTTCAGTCTTTTGCATATGAACTCCAACAAGATAATAATCCTTATGTTCCTGTGGCAATTTTTTTTCTTTCTCTAATATCCATAACTTCAATATCTATCTACCCTAACATCCACCACCTGCTTTGACACGGAATAAGCTCCTCGCATGTTTTGGCACAAAAATAACATTCAGTTGTGCATGAATCACACGCTAACTTTGCGGTGGCGATCAGACTTGCGGTTAGACTCGCGACACTCCCCCGGGTTATTGCCACACCATTGTCAATGGTTCTGACCAGAGGTGCTGGAATTATTATATTTTTCAAAGAAATCTTGTATATTCAGTAAATTATGAGGATATTTGGACTGCCACCATTAGACCTTTGGAACGATTCTTTCTTGATCCTTACTCTTTCCAAATAATTCATCTCAGTAGTGACCAAGATCTCACAATATCTGGAAGGTTTGAAAGCTTGGGACCTAAATCTTAGGCTCTTTTATTATTGCTATTGAATGACATTGAGAAGGTGTCTTATAAGCAAACTTCTAAAATGTAAATGAGAAAGAGAGAGAATAAGTGTAGAAAGAAGGTTTCTACTGTCTGATGACTTGACGAGTATGGAAGAATAAAACATGCTGCGTCGGTTTCAAATGAATTGGGATATGGGCAAGACATTGTTGATGATGATGATGACTTTTCACACCTCTTCCCAACTTCTTCGTTGTAAAAGGATCGTGTAAAGGTGGTAAAGGTTCGTATTTTATTATTTATTTTATTGTTTAGATTATTTAATTTATTCGATTATTTTATTTTTTAGATTATTTTATTGTTTTAATTATTTTATTGATTGTTTTATTGATTATTTCTGTGAATTTTTGATTGATTTGATTTTTTTTTTGGTCGGCACGGTTGGCGCTGTTGCTCAAGCAATGGACTGCTGCGTTGCGTCATTGCGTGTCGCGGGTTCGATTCCCGCACGGAACAAATATTTGTATGACCTACAGATAGTTGTTCCGGGTCTGGGTATTTGTGTATGTGAAGTTTAAATGTTAGTAAACGCACCCACGATACAGGAGAATTAAAAAAAAAAAAAAAAAAAAGATAAAAGATAAAGATTATTCTTTTGTCGTTTTTATTATGTTGTATATACACTTCCTTTTTTATCTCGTGTTTTGGCTGTTAAGGCGAGTATTTATATGTTGCAAGTAGTGCCCTTCTTTAAGTGATGGGGCACTTAGATTTAAGTTTGAAATGCTTCTATGTAAATGTAACAATGTACCCATTGTTGAGGAGCCAAATTAAATAAATAAACAAGTCGCTGTCCGCACGATCCTCAGACATTCGACATTAGCCTAGCACCTCCCACCACACTACCGTTTACCTACTCACTTTCCACGTCAGCCTACATAAGCGTTAGAACAGTGATTACATCTAGTATTCTTGTGGGTGATCGCATTAGCTAAGTGCATTAGCGTGCGAAAAATAAACCAACGCACATGCTGCTTGATGCTCGGTCGGTTAATCCCGCGAGCGTGAGTGCACTGTTGCATACGGCACGATACGGGAAAATCTTGGAAAAGTTACAAATCTCGATACTCTTGGATTCTAGTAACTCTGTGTGAAGATTTCGATTGCAAAACCCAGCTGAAAAAACTGAAAAGGATATTAATATTTACATATATATTTTAATGAATATTTTTTTTATACTTTTTTTCAAAGAAAAACTTACTTCAAAAACACAAAAAGTTAAAGATAATCTCAGAAGAAAAATCAGCTTCTGAAGTCGGTGACATTTGTTTGTTTGATTTTTTTTTTTGCCACCGACTTCAGAAGCTGATTTCTAACATAATAGCCTGAAAGAGGACAACTATCGGTTCATAAGTACATATCATTTTGAAAGAATTTTATTTCAACTCCTAACCGTCGAGGAGTTGTACCTTCCATCATCAACGCATCCACATGACATTAAGATTATCAGACGCAAATACATGACCAGCTGTGTGTAAGTGCCCATAAAATTTGAGGTTTGCCCTCGATTTCCCTCGAATTCCATCATTAGATCCTAACTTGGTGATAATGAGACCACCTCGGGAGTGTACTCATTCGAAAACAAAAATAATTTTGAAAATCGGTTCACTTACGACGGAGATATCAGAAAACAAACATTAAAATTAAAAAAAAAACCTTTTTGGAAGTCGGTTAACAAAAGTTAAAAGCAGGCTGGGTTTATTTCCCGTCTGTATGGTCAATGCACAGTTAAAAGCACTGCTGGGAATAAACATCGGTTCAACTCGAGCTGTTTTGGATCATTTGACTTTTATTTTTGTGGGGTGGGAAATCATCAAATAACCCCTCCCGCTCTTGGGCAGAGCGAAAGGGAGTGTCAGACTTCTACTGACTAAAAACCACCTATGTTCCTTCTTAGCCCTATATGTCAAGGCCGCGGTATCTCTTACAACAGCCATTTGACTTTAGACTAAAGCACACACCTAAAAGCACCACGGGAAGCTTTTTAAAGGGAGCCGAAGTGATGCTGATTCTTAATAGCCCTTACTTTAAAGTGTGGTAGGTATGAGCTGTAATCTCTGTCTAATGATGACTAAACTGATCATCAATACAGAACAACATTCTCGTGCCGTATGAAATAACGCACATGAGCCACCAACAATGATTTCCTGCCCAGATCCTGGCCCGTTCGCATTAACATTCAATAAGCCGTAATGCCTTGTAACAACACCGCGTAAGGATTTGAACATAACATCAACAGCGCCGAATTAACTCCTATGATGGAATATCTTGGGGATGTATTTGAATATTTGGTAGTAAAGGAGTTGGTTGAAACAGCTGTTTATGTCCCATGGGAGGGCCCTCGCCCTCGGTTGTAATTATCTTCAGCCCGGTTTATCTTTGCCTCTAGGAACTTAAAATCACAGTGACATTACATGCCCATCTTTTCCAAGTAATTATTGTAATTTGACTATATTTTTTGTCACCAAGTTGTATCACCTAATATATAGAAACGTCACCACTAAATATTTTCGTTCTCAGATAAACAAAAAGTGTTTCCAGAAATGAATTATCAAATTAATGTTAATATAATTATGTGTAAAATAAGAGCAACAAAAAGGTAGTTCATTAGATGAATATAAACTTCGTTCTTATAATAATAGTTTTATTACATAAACAATAGTTTTGTGCCCAGAATGGTAGATCTGTCACCAAATAATGCTGAAAAAAACCCTAACCCTAGAGGGTCGACGTCAAGGTCACCCCGAGGTTCGGTTAGTTAGGTTCCTTTAATCCCTGCAGACAGAATTAGGAGCCCCGTGCAGCGGGGCTCCTTCGACCTGCTGACGGAAAGTTAAGTTTTTTTGAAACTTAATGAAATTTTCTGGTGACATAATATATTATTATGATATATTAGTGATATCTTTTAATTAGTTTGCTTATATACTTATTAGGACAAAACTATTATAATACATACAAAAATATTTATTTGCTACTAGAGCCTATATCTCCATGATTTTAGGTGATTTATTGTGGAATTAATTTTATACTGTTTGGAGACTACGTTTTGATGACAAACCTACTATTTTGGGGACAAACCCTATTACTTAAGAAACACAATACTTATTAAATTGGCGATAGCTTAAATGATACCCTTAAAAAATCTTCCAAACATAATGTATTGGAGATGTAAGTAGTGTCCAATACCACAAAGCTGAGGATTCTATCGATTTTCAACTTTTTGATAGCATATTTTATATCAATTGGTGTTTTTCGATAGCTAATGTCAAATGCATTTTCATTTTTGCGTCCTACGTCCGTGATAAAAAAAAAAACATAAAAACACTTCGGTTCTCCTTTCTGAACGGCCCTTAGGAAAGTATAAAATATGAAGATCGATGCTCACATTTTACAACAAAAACTGGGTCAGCGTTCCCAACTTCCTTTTCCCACCATCAATTCGCGACATGTATGTATAATATAATTCTCAAAGCTAGCTACTAACTCAACAATATAATATATGGTAGGCCCACAGTCGCCCCACCGCCACCGCTGTCAGCTGTCACTCATACCAGTAAGCGGATTTGTACTCCACCTCCTAGTGTGGTGTAAGTCTTGAGAGTATAGCGGGTTGGAGCAGTGAGTCGACTTGGTACACGCTTTAAGGTTTTTTTTTTAATGTTGCCTCAAAGGGGCCAAGGGTTAAGGGTTTCAAAAAGGAGATTACAAAAAAAAACATCTGCGAAGAATTTTACGCGACCAACGAAAGAACAAAACACAAAAGAACACACAAAAGTTGGAAATAAAAAAAAGTAGTTAAAAAACTAAAAATCTGAAAAGCAAAACACAAGCATAAAATTAAACAAAACTTGGAAGCAGGCGGGGTTCATTTGAATATTAAATTATGAAATGAAAATAGAATTTAAATCAGTCTTTATCTAGGAAACAACGAAATGGTGATGCTTGATTTCTGCTATAACAGTAGCGTATGAAAAATAATAGTTTGTTTTAAGTTCTTTGCAATTTCAGGTGACATTTTCAATCTAACGCTTACCCATTTTTTGTACTATCATCTCAGTCTCAAATTCCCGCCTCCCGCTATCACTCGTCACTTAACCCTCAACATAAACATATCACAATAGTAGTTTGTCGTTACGTTTTGCAGACTTTCTTTGTATGTCGGGCACACAATTACTTTTTCTGTCGCATGTCGGGTTGGTGTTGCTACTGACAATTTTCTGGTGATGTCACTGTGTAATTATTACTGTTGCTACACTAAAATAATAGAGCGGAGTGATTTTTTTTTGTGTTTTCTAATGTATTTTTGTCTTTAAATTGTGTTTTACCGTGACGACGAACGAAGTAGGTACGTGAAACAGTTACTGTAACTGTAAGCCCGTGTCATCCCACTGCAGTGCAAACGTCTCCCCAATGACTTCCAAATCGCATTCTGGCTGAGTCAAGACTTCACGACGTGGTTATTATTGCCTCACTATTCCCAAACCACTGTAACTTCTGTAAGCCAGAATCAACAGTGGTGACCACAAGAAAAGCGCCGAGACAATGAAGCTCGACGAAGTCCCAGAGAAATAATTTGACTGTCTTGGATCCCGCAACAAAATAATCAGAAAATAATAGCGGAGGAGTAGGAAATACAGAAATTTCCACTTCCCTCCATATCAGCAGGAGACAGAACTGAACAAGGCCAATATGCACACAGGGACGTATACAACTGGGATAAGCCCAGTTGCCTAGCACCACGGATATTGTTGTCATTAATATTACTGGGTCCTAATTTGTGGCAGACATGGCCAGTTAAACAGTACGAATAATGTTATCCTGTGTAGTTATAGTCCCTATGAAATCCGTTGGGTTTTAAAGCTCGAAATGAATATCCCCAAATTGTCCAAGTAACTAAATAACGCAGAGAGTATTGTTAACAATCGATGCACTAATCTCCACAAGTTTTTACAAATTAATAAAGAGATCGTGCTGTACCTCAAAACTAGGGTGGCTTTCCCAGCGTTAAGCACTATACTAAACTATGTCCTCAAAATAAAACCTTATTTCTTTTGCAACAAGATTGATTCTACAACCTCCTAAAACTTTTCAAAACTGACCAAGAAACGAACTGATTTCATTTGCTAGAGGAATTTAAACTTATCTCTATTGAAATAAAGGCCTAACTCATAGCATCATGAGTAGAATTAAAACAAACTTAAACTTCACTCATAAAAACTAACTGTAAACTCTATCAGTTTACAATAAGGGTGATATTCGACCAAACCCCCCTAAAAGTAGCGGCAATAATATTCTCTCAGAATTAAAACACGGGGTGTCAGCTAATCGGTTGTGGGAGCTTTACTAAGCTCATCGGGTTACTAAAATAATGTTTATGTTTACTCTAAGCTTATATTTGCCATAGGGTCACCATTAAAGCCATAAATCCATACGATTCACATACAACCCCATGCATGCTCCCCTAGCAGCTCAACGTAAATCCATTTTGGTAAACTTCACTAATAGATTCGGTTAAATTAAAACACACGTACCTACATAAAATATAAGTTTGTGTTAGTTTGGAAATGTTTTCCACAAATCTGTAAGCAATAATAAAACGTTGTACAGTTTTTTTCAGAGGCTCTGTAAATTGATTTATTTCTTCAATACTGTAACACATTTGATTGTCTATTACTTCCGTTGAGTTTATTCATGCTAATAAATAAAATAAGATAGTTAGGGCCACATATTTTAGTGGAAAACTCAGCTTATAATTTTGCAAGCCTTAATTTTTTTTGCCGACTACGCAGACGCAGAAAGAAGGGTTATCGTTAAGAAACTGGTACAAACAGTGATCCATAACTTTATCGTAATCAAAATCAAATACACTCCAATCTACTCCCACCTTCATCGACGGCATAATGAGAACTAAGTTACACCCGAAGACAAAAAAAACACACAACAGCTCCTTACATCTCTCTTCCCAGTATTTATGCTAAAATGCGTTTATCAACAATGCGCATACGCGGATAAACTTAAATGCGGATAATCCTGTGAAATGTGACAAACATCGCAGGTATCTGTATCGGCAACAATGGCGGAGTGTCCACGACGCATTATGAAGGATTAGTTGAGATGTTTAGATGAATACGCGTTGTACCGTGATGGTGAAATATAAAATATGGAGAGAAGCATGTGTAGGAGTTAGGAATGGACAAGTTTGATTGGGGTTTGAAAAGAAAAATCTAAAGATGGCTGGATTTTTTTAGATTTGATGAGACCGACCCACGGCGTCCTGTAGCAAAGTCATGTCAATTTAAAGCCTAGAAGTAACTCTAACTGACAAATTAGGATTATTTATGACAAAATATTTCTAATGCTCGTGCCTTCTCAATAACTTCCAACACTTTCTATGACATAACTAAATATAATTTTTAGGAGTTCATAATTTTATATCATTTTTAGCTCTCCCAACATTATTTTGATTTTCGATGTATTTGCATTCTACCTACCTTTTTTCAATTCATATTTCAGCACGTGCGTGTTATTTAAAATCATTACAATATGTATGGCATATGTGTGGCTTAACCCTCCGATGCGTGGGTGCGGACATTATCCGCACTAAGCTGCTGTCCTTTATCCGAATGTCCGACGCCTCTATTATCTGGCACTGTTAATATCAATATTATACTCGTGGTGAAACACCTGGAGGCTGACCACAACCTTTTACAAAACAATCTTATTTCAAGAGAGTTTTGTTTCAAGCTTATAATAACCTTACTCATATTCATACCATGACCTTCATTGTTCAATATTATTGTATTCCTGCTTAGGGCTGGGAAAGAACGAACTATTTGTGAGATTAATCTATGGCCTGCTAAAAAAAACAGAAACAACGCTATATGAACTGTATAGCGTTGTCCCTTTCACACGTCGGCGTCGGTCCGAATCCAATTATGGGGTTTTAACAAATACAATATTAACTTTTTACTTAAAAAAAAATTACTTCGTATTAGAATCTAATTGTTATAAGTTATTATGAATAATTTTCATGAAATTAACACAAATATTAAAAGATTTGACTTTGAAAAATAAGAAAAACAATTGTAAAAATTAAAAATATGCTGCGGCTACGTTCACATAATAGGAATCGGAACAGTTTTCTTATCAGCTGTTTATCGTAAACAGCAAAAGTCAAAAGTGTTTCAAGTGGTTTTTTAGGTGGTTGGAGTTATTTTATCATAATTGCTTATGAATATGATCCTGTGTGTCGCCCGCCAGTATTCTGTAGCCAGTTGGGTCAAGGAACAAACATGGAACCAAGGTAAGGTTAAACACTAATTCAATATATTATATGTTTTAAACAAACAGACATTTTTCTGCATCGTTTTACGAAGATAATTTGAAACAATTCTACGTAGTATGTGGTCAGTCGGTGTTTAGTGTTTTGTTATAATATTTGCAGCCGAAGAGTTAATCGGGTTTCCGGGCGGCAGCTAGAAATCCTCTGGGAATTTCTAAATTCCAACAAATCCATCGCTACTGCCCACAATCGTTCTCTGCAAGCTAAGGAGTACTCACGAAGAAAGTGGAAAGAGGTAACAGAAATTTTGAACGCGCAAGGTGATGGTACTCATAAAGATTGGGCAGGCTGGACTAAAGTAACTACTTGTGACTTTTTATTTTGTCAATATGAATTAGGTTTGTTTAATATATTGACATTAATTTAAACAATATTTTTTTCAGTATTGGGTAGATTATAAGGCCAAATTAAAAAAACGGGTTGCTGTCTTGCGGGCTTCTCATGTGCAAACTGGGGGAGGGCCTTCTACTGAGAAACCCTTGACAGAAATGGAAGAAAAATTTCTTCAAATCCTGGGAGAAGATATTGGCCAGGGTTTACCAGGCGTTCAGGTGGAACTAGTAAGAAAACATACCTAAGTAATTAAGCATAATTAATTGTTATTTATAATATTAAGCACATAACTCATTATGTTCCCTCTTTGTAGCCTCCAGAGATTGGCACTGCTTCGGCAGATGTAGATGTGCATGAATCCCCTGCTTCCGAATCCATTTTACACAACATTCATTTGTACGATGACCCAACAGTCCTTGTCCCTATCCAAGACCCACCTTTACAACAAAGCATAGAGCCACTGCCTCAAATTTTTCCTCTGGAACCTCTAGTCCAAGATACACTAGCCCACTCCCCCAGAACTCCTACTACCCCGCGACATGCCACTACATCTGCGGCCCGCTCTCCGCGACACCGGCGTCGGAGGCGCGAACCACCTATGTCGCAGGAGGCTGCAAGACGTGCGCTCGTGAATTCTACACAAATGCATGCTGAAGCTGCTGTGAGGACTGCCGAAGCATTGGAGAAGATTGAAAGGTACAAAGTTTAAATTATGTTCAGACTATAAATCTCCGCTCAGCATTCCAACCATGTGAGACAATTTTTTTAAATTAATAGAATTAATCTTTGGTTTTTATTTTATTAAATAAGTATGTCTTAATAAGGCATTAAAAAAATTCAATATTAATTAAGTTTTATTAAATTACATTAGTAAAAAATTGCAGTAAAAAAAGGTCTAAATTACATAAAAAAAAAAACAGAAAAACATTAATATATAAAATAAAATAGTACTTCTATATTGTTTCAGGATCTTAAGTGCCGCCTTTCCCACAGCCGCTGAACCAGTGCTTCGCGAGTAGCCAAACCCTGCTGCAGCGCGATATTATTGCTCCGTGGCTGTTCACTCGCATGGTTTTGTGGTTGTAATTGGGCTTCACGAATCACATCTTCATTGTTTAGTTGTTGCACAGATACGTTGGCCCTATTGCAAATGTTGTGTAATATAACACAAGCATTTACAATAGAGCCAGCTACTTCTGGTGAGTAGTGCAAGACTCTGTGAACAAGTAAGCAACGAAAACGTGCTTTGAGAAGCCCAATAGTGCGCTCTATAATGTTCCTTGCATGGACATGTAAGTCAGTGTAGTGTGCTTCTGGTGAGTCAGGTGCTGCATCAAGTATTGGCGTCATCATGCTCTTTCTTAAAGGGTATCCGGAATCTCCTATAACAAAGTTAATTAAAATTATTATTGTCCAGTTACAAGTTGAATTTAAATACAAAATGTTTTTTTAACAAGGATGATAAGTGTGTAATACATACCAAGAAACCAAGTATCTTCTGTGTTGCTAAGATCTTCCAAGTGAGCTCTTAGTGGATGAATAGCCCATATAAAAGAATCATGAGTTGCACCACCATGACTTGCATCTACACTGATTATTTGCATGTCCGCATCACAAACCTAAAAATGTATAAAAGACTGTGAAGTGCCATATTTATAATTAAGAATTGTATGTATGCTCTCTTATCTCTCAGTAGTAAGTGAATATAGAACTCTATGTTTTGTTGAAACCTATTTGTTTTTTTTTTTGTTTTACTTATTTTCAATACTTTAATTAGTTAACTTCTACTTGACACTAAATAAACACTTACCAATTGAACATTCAAGGAATGGTAATGCTTGCGACAGAAGTAGCGCTCCTCATGTAGTACTGGGCGTACTATAGCTACTTGGGTACAATCTATACACCCTAGAACCCCAGGTATTCCAAATTTATTGTAAAATCTGCAATAGATAAGTGGATTTAAAATTTACAATTCCTCTCAGCCTATTTTAGTCCACTGCTGGGTTTTATTAATCACTACAAAATTATATGCTACAGTGAGTATAAATATGCCATACAATTGTATTATGTAATTTTACATTTTATTTTTGTTACAATATTACAAAGTAGGCATTCTGCATCTTCACAAAACATAATATTGAATAAAAAAGATACATACTTCATTTTAATCCTGTTGCGTTCTTGATTATTTATTGGAAAATTAAAAGACTGTGAAGTACCATATTTATAATTAAGAATTGTATGTATGCTCTCTTATCTCTCAGTAGTAAGTGAATATAGAACTCTATGTTTTGTTGAAACCTATTTGTTTTTTTTTTTTGTTTTACTTATTTTCAATACTTTAATTAGTTAACTTCTACTTGACACTAAATAAACACTTACCAATTGAACATTCAAGGAATGGTAATGCTTGCGACAGAAGTAGCGCTCCTCATGTAGTACTGGGCGTACTATAGCTACTTGGGTACAATCTATACACCCTAGAACCCCAGGTATTCCAAATTTATTGTAAAATCTGCAATAGATAAGTGGATTTAAAATTTACAATTCCTCTCAGCCTATTTTAGTCCACTGCTGGGTTTTATTAATCACTACAAAATTATATGCTACAGTGAGTATAAATATGCCATACAATTGTATTATGTAATTTTACATTTTATTTTTGTTACAATATTACAAAGTAGGCATTCTGCATCTTCACAAAACATAATATTGAATAAAAAAGATACATACTTCATTTTAATCCTGTTGCGTTCTTGATTATTTATTGGAAAATTAAAAGACTGTGAAGTGCCATATTTATAATTAAGAATTGTATGTATGCTCTCTTATCTCTCAGTAGTAAGTGAATATAGAACTCTATGTTTTGTTGAAACCTATTTGTTTTTTTTTTTTGTTTTACTTATTTTCAATACTTTAATTAGTTAACTTCTACTTGACACTAAATAAACACTTACCAATTGAACATTCAAGGAATGGTAATGCTTGCGACAGAAGTAGCGCTCCTCATGTAGTACTGGGCGTACTATAGCTACTTGGGTACAATCTATACACCCTAGAACCCCAGGTATTCCAAATTTATTGTAAAATCTGCAATAGATAAGTGGATTTAAAATTTACAATTCCTCTCAGCCTATTTTAGTCCACTGCTGGGTTTTATTAATCACTACAAAATTATATGCTACAGTGAGTATAAATATGCCATACAATTGTATTATGTAATTTTACATTTTATTTTTGTTACAATATTACAAAGTAGGCATTCTGCATCTTCACAAAACATAATATTGAATAAAAAAGATACATACTTCATTTTAATCCTGTTGCGTTCTTGATTATTTATTGGAAACCTTATGTATTTCTGTCTCATCTGCTGTAAGTTAAGACACGCAGTAACCTGTGCGATGACACAAGAAACAGTCTGCTGAGCCACAAAATGACCCTCATTACTGCCTACTGGACGTTGGTATGAACCAGTTGCATAAAATGATAATGCAATTAATACCTAGACAAAAGGAATGTACCAAGTTAGTACCTATGTATAAAAGCATAAAAGCATAAAATATGCATAAAAGTGATAAATGGCACATAAACACTTGCCACTTTAGTGTAATTCGCGGTTGAATTATGGGTTTTTACCTTCGTTTCTACAGACAAGTCTGTAGATCTTTTAGGGTTCTTCATCAGTGGCCTCAATTCATCGCACAGGTTATGTGCTAGATCTTTTGTTAGTCGGTACCGTTTAACAAACTCCACATCATCTAAGTTAAAGGGGTCGCATTCCTTACGTAGCTGCATACGACCCCGCTTCCTTGTGCTGTGAACTTCTGCGTTATCAGCTTCCAAAAATTCAAATAATTCGTATGCATTCGCCATCTAGAACCAAGCAAGAAATTAACTACATAAGTACTAAAATCACTAGATATATAATTCACTAAGCAAGTTTACGTAAATAAATACATTTTACTTACTTTATATGACACGAAAACGATTTTTAAAATAGATATTTGCAAAAAAATAATACTTCCGTCGAGCCAGAGGAACTTTTTTATGATTGCTAAATTTGACGTTTAAACAATATTGCTTGTTGTCAAAAGTCACGTCGTGGTACGAATTGAATGAACTTTTTAGAGGTTACGTCACCAAAACCGCTAAGAAAATAATATTGTTTTAACATTATAATAAGCTTATTTTAAGAAGGTCATGGTACAAAAAGTCAATGTAAGATTATTATAATACTGTTATAAGAGCTGGCGGTAGGCCCCCTGGTGACTGGAATCTAAATTACCTATGCTATACATATTTATATATGTTTATGTAATGATTAACAGATCATTCTAACTAGCTAGTCTGGCGAGTGGAATTCTGTGCATTAATTGGCCATGACTTGATTTTTTTTTTTTTTTTTTTTTACAAAATATAGACCATTTCAAGGAACTAATTTTATTTTTTTAGGGGTTGTACATTTTTTTAGGATTTTTTAAATTCGAGGTGCTCTCAATATCACTATGAGGCTGTATGTAGTGCGGTGTTGTGCCACAGACAAATTAAAAAAGAATACAATGTCAATCCAAATCCAGTGACATATCCTTGACAGTTGAGACTTGAGATTGATACAGTGCTTCAAGAGGAAGGTTATAAGTATAATACATGCATAATATAGTAGAGAAAAACACCTGTGCGAAGCCGGGGCGGGTCGCTAGTATATAATAAGTTCATTGATGACAAGAGATAAACCAATCTTATGTAGATCAAAACAATGATATAGAATACTTACATTAGAGCCTTTGCTCCTCGTATTTCCGCTATATTGTGTTGAGTGGACAACATCATATACTCAACAATCATAGCATTATTGACCGTAGGTGTGTTACGGGAATCCGCCTTAGTATAATTTAAAGAAGCCATTACAACAATTCACAATATTTCACAAAAACAAACTTCAACAAAGCTGGCTAAACATAACCTACAAAATGTTGACATACAGTCTCGCAACCGAATGTTTTTTTTTTTCAAGAATGATAGAATGACAAAGGAATGTTCTATTATGCTTTGTTGGAGGGTCTGAAAGGTCAAATGAAAGTCATTCGTTAAAACACCTATAACTTTTGAAATAGTATGTATTTTTCAAATCTGGTAACAGGCATGAATTCACCTAAGCTAACCCTCGAAATGGTTTTAAGACAGCGCTTGAAAAAAAAAATTAGGCATGCCCAATTAAGTAAACACACTTACAGCAACCTTCATTGCGTTGATAATAACGTTTGCAGAGCAGACGATTTTTTAAACTTACGAAAATAATAAATAAATAATAAATTTAAGTCAATGTGTTTATTGGGAACTAAGTGTACAATGTTGGTTTGCTAGTAGGTACCTACTTTTATGACTTAGCAGCCATTTACAACCATTGCATTGTAATAATATCATTCGGCTCCCCTGTTCATCAATCGATTAGTTATATCCTTCAAAATCCAGAATGAGAATTATAATTACATAGGGTGCCTTTCATGATAACAATCTATTGACTTTTTTAAGGATTACTTACGTCGAATTTTATCGCAGATTTGGTAATTAGATTATTTCCATTATGTGACAAAACAATCCTACATTTTAAAAGGCATCAATACTACAATAAAATACAAAACCTAAGTGTTTTGACTAAAGTTAGTCACAAAGTGTAGTTTTACTTATAAAACGAAACAATTGCAAGTATATTCCTGAGCACATCGTAAAATGTTGTATGTGGTATACAAATCCATACGACAATCGGAAATGGCGCTCATCGCATCCATTGTGAAATAGACAGACAGTGTTCATAAAATAACTCGTCTGTGGATATATTTCGTAATATTTTCTTAAGCTTTCTTCCTGCATTGCTAACAGCATAGAATTATTTATTTGATGAATAGGTATGTGTTTCCTTCTCATTGTTTTTATGGATCTGTCTACCTAGATCTGTCCTACCTACTTACTATGAAATAATAGGTCTTTACCTATGAAATTGCCGTTTTGTATGAAAAAATTTAAACGATTTTTTTTCATGTATTTTTTGTTTGTACCTATTAATCGAAGTAATCACCCATGCAATCAATGCATCTTTGCCAACGCAGTGGCAGTTTATTGATGCCCTTCTTAAAGAAATCAGCTGGTCGGGAGGCAACAAATTCTTCAAAGGCATTTTGTACTGCCTCTCGGGTATTGAATTTTTTTCCCGCCAAGAAGTTATCCAAATTCTGGAAAAAGTAGTAGTCTGTAGGCGCAAGGTCTGGTGAGTAGGGCGGATGACGGAGAGCTTCCAACCCCAGTTCTTGCAACTTGGAGACCGTCTGCTGTGCAGTATGAGGTCGCGCGTTGTCGTGCAGGAGCAGCGAAGACGAGCTATTGACCAATGCTGGTTGGAGGTGTGCCAGCTTCTCCATCATTGTGTTCAGTTCTTCACAGTACACATCTGCAGTAATGCTCATCCCGTTTGGTAAGAAGCTGTGATGAATCACACCGGCGCTAGACCACCAAACAGTGAACATCACTTTTCTAGGGGTAAGTTTTCGTTTAGGGCATTGTTTAGGTGCTGAACCAGGATCCAACCAACTTGCTGAGCGCTTGCGGTTATCAAACAGAATCTATTTTTCATCGCAGGTAACAATGTGGTTCAAAATTCCTTCATTTGTGTGTCTGTTGAGCAGTGCAAGGCACGTCTCGACGCGTACTTCGCGCTGGCGATCATTGAGTTCGTGGGGCACCCATTTGTCAAGCTTTTTTACCTTGCCAATTTGACGCAAATGGACCAATATTGTTTTGACGCTAACGTCGAAAGCTGCTGCTAATTCAGCCGTAGATTGTGTATCATCAGCTTCCACAATCGCCTTTAATTCGTAATTGTCGACCAAAGTCTTCGGACGACCGCAAGGTTCATTTTTCAGGTCGAAATTTCCAGAACGGAAGCGAGCAAACCAATAACAGGTGGTGCGTTGGTTTGTAGTGTTAGCTCCGTAAACGTCGTTGATGTTGCGTGCCGCTTGTGCCGCGTTGCTGCCACGACGGTACTCATATTCCATAATTACTCGAATTTTTAACGTATCCATGATGACGAAAAAGATTGAAATGCGATGAAAATGTAACACTAATCAATAAACAAATGACTACTTTTGAAAAAAAAAAATCATGTTTTTAAAATAAAATTAATTTGAAATTAGAATTCTTAGCCAAACAAAAATTATTTTGATTTGAAATGGCCAGTACTGCAGAACGGCAATTTCATAGGTAAAGACCTAATATTTTCGGTCTACTGTATCTATTACTTCTAAATAACAGTTTCAGATTTTCATTTCATAATTTAATAATCAAATGAACCCCGCTTGCTTCCAAGTTTTGTTTAATTTAAAATGTGCTTGTTTTTTTCTTTTCAGTTTTGTAACTACTTCCTACCCGACTGCGGCGAAGCCCAAAAGGAGGGTTATGTGTTTGGCGTGTATGTGAGTATGTATTTTTTTATTTCCAACTTTTTAGTTCTTTTGTGTTTGTTCTTTCGTTGGTCGCGTAAATTTTTTCCCAGATCATTTAACTTTTATTTTTACTTTTGTGTTTGTTCATAGGATTTGGCACTTTGGATTTCTTTTAAACATAGAAGTGTCATATATTTTCGTAATCTCCTGTTAAACCTCTTTATTTTGATACCATACTCGTTGGTATTTTTTTTTAATTAAAAACGTGCTATGACCCTCAAAATCCGCAATTATTTTTTTATTTTTTTAATTTTAATGTAGGCAGTGACACTCGCGCCATCAAGACGAATCTAACGACGTATATTTTATTCAAATCCCTTCATCCGTTCAAGAGTTAAGAGGAAACAAAGAAAAGGACATACATACACGTTAAACACATAACCCTCCTTTTGAGCTTCACCGCAGTCGGGTAAAAAAGACTAAGAACTAAACAAATCGTGCCACTGTGTGCCCCACGGCTGCGCCAAAAAGGTCCAATTCAGCAAAATGCCGGTCAACTAGTGCCCGACGCTGGCTTTCAACTGAACCTGACTTAGAGTGGTTACGGATGTACTAAAAAGTTCCTGACGTAAAAACCCAATAACACTTTGTCCTACCTGCTAATCGAACCCAGGGCCTCATGTTCTTGCGACCACTATTGTAGACCATTGAGGTAAGTAGTATGGGATATTAACATCATACATCCTTTAAAAAGTAGCCCACATCACAAGAGGGATTGTTTCAAGCCAGCAACTTATAGAAGGTCGGTGAGTAACCGGATACCCTGTATCTACCGCTTTGTACCGGTATTATACGGTAATAGCGAGTAATTGGGCGGAATAACCACATTACACTGTAACCAGACACATGCCTTGTTTAGGAAACCATCGGGCATCGATTTACAATCACCAATCACCATGTGGGTAGGTGGTGGAAGGAAACAATGGCTATTAACGGGTGATTCATTTATTTTTTGGAAAAACACCCGTTTTCCTATTTATGGTGGCGTGTCAGGAATTCAGGATATTTATGTTTTGTTGACACTGTCCCACTAGTAAACAATAGTCTTTTACACATTCAAATCAACTCGGCGTATCTAGTTTTCTGTTTCTGATTTAGTAGTAGTGTTTCGTAACGTCAATCTCTATAACTTTTTTTTTTTGGTTGTATCCTAGTAGGTAATATGCAAATCAAATATTTATACTTATTGCTTCTTACTTTACACACTCGTACTTATAAAGTACTTATTTTTTCGTTTTTGTGCTCATACCATAATCTATAGTAGGTAGCATAGTTTCCTTTTTTGTTTGTTTTTATTAGTTGTAAAGCCACCATGAACTAAAAAAAAAATAGGTCTGTACGATGAAAATGACTCCTACCTCCAGCCAGCGATTGCAACACGACAAATTGAAACCCTCAAAAAGCATAACACTAGTAGCAAAACCGACTCCATAAAATAATAATAGCGTCACGAATCGCATTACAAAAATCATATTTAACAAGTAACTTTCACACCCCATCGGTTACAATATGGCCGCCATAGAGGGGCATGGTACATGGCTACATAATTACGTATACACAATGGGCCAGCACAATGGAGGCATTGAGATGTCGCCGTCGGGTTGGGGTCCGGGTGTTACTTTAAAAGTAAATATGGCGAATGTGTCTTTTAATATCTTTAGGTCATGTTTTATTTGATTGCGCCGTGTGATGGCTGGATCGTTACACACAACAAAACATTGCATAATCTATTGTCAAACAAAAATGTATTAGCGTTTTATCTTCAAAGTTACCTACCGTAAATAAATACACCCTTATCATTAGGCTCAAAAATGGACAATCCGCAGAAAGCCAAGCTACAAAGTAGTCAATTATAATGAAAACTAACTTGCCCTTCATAATTTTCCACATAATATAAGTAGGTACCTTCCGAACAATACATACGAACATCTGCCACCCGAGGACATACGTAACAACTCTAATAATAATTTAATTAATCAATTATTATCCCCATGAGGTCTCCTACACGAACACTGTTCGCTGTATGCCCGCTGAGACGCCATTGTCGCGAAAGTGACAAGTTTCCCGCCAAATGTTACTGTTGACAGTTTCGATCAAATAAAAAAACTAAATAAAAGCTTCTAAAAAGTTCAGGACATACCAACCAAAGTTATTTTTCCGAGACGAAACCCGAGTTTTATTTAAAATTTCCTTTATTGGCCAACCAACAATTGTTTACACTGATAATATTTAAAGTATGTTTATAGTACTTATCTATATCTAAGGTTAGTGTAACAATTTATTACAGGTTAGCACCGCATTACAGATTAAACCGCATAAACACTCTGTGGCACACACAAAAGTGTTTATGGGGCATGCGGACAAGCACTGAACTATAAAATTAATAATTGAGTAACTACTATTAACAAGTTCAACAATAAGTTCGTGATGGGATAGAAAAACATATCAACAGTAAAACAACAGAGACACACCAAAACAGTTTAGTAAGTACTTAAACAAACTTAAAATCAGAATTAATGTAAAATTAAAATCAAGATCAGAATTAAAATTAGAATCTAAACATAATCAAAGGCAAAATCAAGATGTGTGTTTAGACGGTTACCCTGACCCCTGAGTAACCCATAGTGCAAATGCCCTAAACAGTAAATTGGATAATATACCCTCAGACCCCGAAGACAAAAAAAAAACAATCAGTTTTCCGAACTCAAATTAAACATAGTGAAAAAAAACCACTAAACGTCAAATTAAACTTTTTAAATTCGACAAAGCATTGAAACCAGACACTGTGCGGCCGGCCACAGATAATTGAGCATTTTTGTACAGAACCTCAAATTTTGGATGTGTCGTGTTACCAGTAACCAGACACTACCGGGTGCTCTTGATTCGTTCACAATAGGACATGTCTAGAGGAATTACGGAATTTAGTGAATCTGATAAAAGTTTTAAAAGATTTTGATGAAAAATATAATTATGAGCAGGAACTCAAAATAGTTGAGTAATGGTGATTGTACCTATGCGTTGTGAGATTTATGATTAGATTAAATATGATTATTATTAATTAAAATATCAATATTGACGGGCGTTTTATATATTCGCTTCAGTTACTACAAGGGTGACCTTTGTAAGTATTGAAGGTTGATAAAATTGTCCGGAAATTATGCTGCTGCGTCAATCCACCATCAGTTATTCAAGGTTGAAATAAGTGAAGCTGAAATTAATATCACCGTTACGCCTAAAGAAAATCCTGGAAAAAGATAACCTCTTTTACTTGGCAGAGATAGGTAGGTACGTTACTATTTTGCCAAGTGGTAAAATATCTACTTACATATTTTTATTTTTAAGACTATTAACACAACGAGGGTGACTTTCTCAATTTTCAGATAAGTTTTGTGATATCCATAGGAGTCAGAATTGCAATGTAACCTTAAGGGCTTATTAAAATACATAATTTTAAGTGAAGCCTTTCGCCGCTCTAAAGGCTTCAGTTAAATTTATTTATTGTTCAAAAATAAATATCGCACACAAAATAACAATTCATACTTCAATGTCAGTTTCGTATATCCTAGTTGTAATCAGTCTCCATACATAGGTATTTTATTTAAACAATAATTGCCCACACAATGGTGTTCAGCGGTTCACATCGCAGTATTAACATTATGTATCATTACAAATGCTCTCATCAGCTCGCAGTGACTACACGAGATCGGTAAATTACATCCGGATATTATATCGTGATGTTGGCAGCAGACATACCTTCTTCACTTCTTTACCTCTTATTTCCCTCACACAGTAAGGAGACCTGTCATGTGCTGTTGTGTCCCATTAGGAAAACTATAGGTTGATAATGTGGCAGAATTTTGTACCAATCTACGTTATCTATTGAATCAAAAGCACAAAAATATCTCATGTCTTTGCGAGATAGCCACATGTGCACAACCTAGTGAAGAGTACCTATTTATGCCGCCATGGGCCTCTGATTTAGCTTAACATGCTGTCGAGGAATATCTCTTAGGCATGCTGGTTTGGTTTCTTCACGATGATTTCAATGATGATTAAACAATACCCTCATGAATCCGAAAAATCAGAGGTGCGTATCTTGGGTTCGAACTTGAGACCAACGACTTGGCAGTCCGACGGTCACACCATGAGGTTTTCACGTTTTGGGTTGCTTATTTCATTTAGGCCTCTCCCAAGGTACACTACAACACCCGATTCTCTTCCTTCAGCAACCAACCTGTCCTAGCCACATTTTTGAGGTCGATCTATTTGATTAAACATGTACAAATGTGCATCCACCATGCACCACGAAGATTGTCAGTGGGACTTCCTTAGATTTTTTTATGCTACTAAATAATTAAACAAGAATTATATTTTAATCTACGGATTTATATCCGTAGTAACCATCGCCCTCGTAAATCATCCGCCATGACGGAATGGAATCATTACTGTATATAATGTATCCACTGCTTTTAACACTTCAAATATTACCTCCACTGGTAATCATTCGGATACATCAGCTAAACATGAGCCTCTTTGTGTTTCTTCCATGATCATTGTGAAATATGTAAAAAAAAAAGTTTTCTCATGTCAAATGTTGTGAGCTTGAGAGTGTCCATGAAGTTTCTTGCCATTCTTTTCATGAGACCAACGCTTTGGAATCGGCAACTACAGTACACTGACAGTTATTATGCCTTGTGAGTGGGACTGTAGCTTAGTTTATTAGCTTATTAAAATTTAGTATTTGTTCGACTATTCAAACGAGCCTGTAACTGGCCTACTTGAAATAAATGATTTTGATTTTGATCTTGCTTTTTCATCGGTCTGTACCTACCTACGTTACGCCGTTACGGAAATAATAAGTAAAGATTTGACATCAACTTTATGAACATAACATTTAAATATCGTTTGATAGATGAAATAATTGATATAATATACTGTGAGTCTGTAACTCGTAGTTCTCTCTTTTCAATTTGAACAGGAGACAGGAGACTTGATGCCGTTTGTAGTAAAATGGCCATTTGAAAGGGATTGTCCAGTCAGTTTCAGTGCTTTTGATCGATTATCCTGAAAAAAAAGCACTAAGTTTAAAATCCCTTTTTAAAAAAGCGAATGCAACATTCAATCAAACCCACATTTGCAAGAGATACCTATTTTACCTATTTAAACAAATTGACGATTATTATTCTGACGGAGATTATTTGCGGCTGCGATCCGAAATGATTTAGGCCTCGCTTCGAAATGTATGCGCATATTTATAGACTAAAATGTGCGTTAATAGACTTTTGTATTGAAGAGAAATGAATATTTTAATATTTGTGGTAAAGGGACAATACACTACCTACATAATTTAAAAATGTAATGAATGACATCTTATAAATGTTTTTGACAACATAATCTTTGCTTTTGCAATACTCGTGTAGGTAGTTTTAATCAAAATCTGGATGTGGTGTGATTCTTGTGAGCATTTTTTTTATTGTAGGTAAGTACCTAATATGTAGGTACATAATTCTCACCTTTCTAAAGATTAATTATTATTTATGAGTTGTGACGCCGATGTCGATGTCTATTCCCATATCTACTTTCAACGTTACTTAGCTAAAATGTAGTTAGGTAATTGTTTCATGCGTGGAAGATTACTCATACAAAAAATACTAACCCAACTCTATGAAAGAAACTTCTGCCATATCATGCCTAGACACATTTCCTCAGTATTACAGTTAAACAAATTATTTCTAAGAGATAAATGCGCCCTGAGAACCGAAACGGCTGTTCCCATTTAGTGAAACTTTACCTCATGTTACAATGTACTTACATTTAGTTAATTAAAACATAACGATCTGATAAAGAAGTAAGTATTATAGCGCTGTCGAGTGCTTGTGGTTATCAGGTAATAGAATTTTTGAGAGTATTTCATATTGTTTTAACCATCTGATAATATTTCTACAAGATTCATATCTTGCGTGAAAAATTGTTGAGCTTTCGCGGGTTTTTAAAGCTTTTTTTCTTATTAACTGTCTTGGATTACGCTCTTAATTAGTACCATGTTTTACATCAAGGTATTAAAAAGCTAATAACCGTTCCTAAGCTTCTTAGATAATTATACCTACCAGTTATCATAATACACACTTGTATAGCCGTATAGGTAGGTAAGTAGGTACCCACTCTTATTCAATGTGCAATACCAAGTAACGTATTCGTCTTGCTTTTTTTTTAATTTAGTACTTAACAGCTCATGGTTCAAAATGCTTAGTTCTTAATAGTTCCATGCGAAATACCAAACAAAGTTTGAATTTAGAAACTAAAGGTTAAAGTTCGAAATAGCCACCAAATATATGTTATGACAGATAGACATAAAATAAAAGCATCATTCTCCATCGGAAATAGAATTGTGATCTAATAGTAAAACTGCCACCTGTCTTATCTGTCCGAAGCTCAATAAACACCTCCACTATTAAGATAAGGAAACTATTAGTTTCTACTAGGATAGGCAGGTAGGTACTTTAGATAAATAACCAAGCAGATGTTTTACCGAGTTTAAGTATGGCTTGAACTATTGACCCCTGTTAGTGCTGCCGTCATTGTGTTCGAAAATATTAAGTGTAGGTATACCTACACTTTTAATATTTTCGACAAGAGTAGGTTGGTAGTAATGTAGGTACCATAGACAAGCGGTAATCGTTTTCTAACTTTTCGACAACAGATTGGCCACGTTTGGGTATGGTGATACAAGTAGGTATACCTACTTGTAGGTATACAAGTAGGTACTACGAGTAGGTACTACTCTTGTCTTTAACCACAAAGTGGTTAGTTTTGAAATTAATCAAGTAGGAGGCTATTTTTATACAGTCTTTGAGTAGGAGTACTCATATAGACTTTTAATAATCGCTTCTACACTTGAATTGAAGATCGTTTGTGTCCTTTTTTTTATTTTTGGCACATGAAGTTTTTATAGGTAAACAAAAAGTTGAACTTGCTAAAGCCACATCCTTAAAGAGTGCATTAACACTGGCCACTATACAGAAGCCATTAGAACCAAATTCAAACAAGTCACTGGACTCCCTACATCCACAATCCACATATTGACACAAGCGCATAATAGGTGAGATAGCGAGCATCCGACATGATAGCAACACCGAGTGTCCCGCAAATATTTGTCGCTGGCAATCATCGTACCGATTTGTTCCTAATCCGACAGACACCATAAAAACATTATCACAAACCCCATACAATAATGGGACAATGAAGAAGGGACAAAGCCATTCATCCCTACACTCTCGCACTATATTTATTTACAGTGAAAAATATACAGATAATAAATTGTGTTTTTTTTATTCGTTTTCGCAGCCGTTGGTGTCAGAATTGACGCCTGTTCAGCCGTGGATTGGTGTCCCTAAATCCGTAGGTATTTTATGAGGATTTTATAAATTATTCAACTTTCATTAATCCATTGATGTGAATTAAATTGAGCGTGACTTGAGTAAAAAATGTTCTTTAAATTATAATTTTCATTGCTTAACAACTCTTTAATGATTACAACTATCAAACAGTGTTAATCTTAAGATTAACATAGGTACCTACTTACTTTTATAATTATGTTGTAGTAATATTTACATTAATGCTGATTTATCATCAAGATCTATGTTAACATAACTTAATTCGAAGCCTCTCATGTAATTATTTAATTTGCCACCAATGTCGTAACCTATAAATCCTTGTCCCAAAATCTCCAGAGTACCTAAAGGTGTCACTATATGATGCAGGATTATTCCAAAGATATCGATCTCGGCCGATCAGCGAGCAGCGGTACCAAACATCGCCATAAACACAAAGGAGGATTACTTCACGATGTTTTGATTGCAGCAGGCCCCAACGTGTGATATTACACATTACAACCTTAATTTATATCCCCAGAAAATCGTATTTTACACCTTAATGCTTAAGTAATAAGAGTGGTTAATCTGGGGTGTTTAACTTGTGAAAATTGACGGAGCGTAATGTTTTAACGACTCAACACTTCTGAGAAGATTATTTGAGATCTTTGTGGCAGCTTGTATGGTATTTTGGCTACTTTGATGGTTAAGACCCTGGAAACAGGGACAGGCGATAAGATTTAACATATTGAACCACATTTTACAGATTTTGTGGCAGATATTTTGACAACTTACGGGCTCCAAAAACGCCAGTTACCTTAATTGGGTTCGTAATTTCATAGCAAACTATAAATATGAGACTTCGGAATAAGAATAACCCACCATTCGTCCAAAACTTTCCTAGCTTTTGATTTCTATACTCTGCCTTGCATAAACAGCTAATATTTTCCACACAAACACTTCAATCATTATCTCTTAACTCAGATGGAACCTCAGCCCAAAATATCTCATCAACAGTCGTTACCACCAAAACCTCTGACCGTGAGAGAAAACGTGCCCCAAGTCCAAGACAAAGGCTTAACCAAACAGTAGCTTAAACCAACTTTCACAAAAGAGCTATGCAAAAGTCATGCGTATTACCAACAATGGTGCGCCACAACACTACCCTAAATCTTATCATTAGAGAGGTAATCCTTCAACGAAAGATGGCGATAATAGTGTATAATCCTCTGAACAATTCATTTGAGTGAAAATAGGACAGGAAGACGAGTTGAGCTGAACTTTTGGAGTAATTTTTGATTTAGTCCCGGAGACTGTTACAAGATTTTTTGGCTTGTGTAAGAAAATTGAGTTGAATATTAAATATGAGTGGGTAAACCTATTGATAGCTATAAGCTATGTCGTAATGATTCAAAATGTTGTAAAATAACTGGAATGACAATAGTAGGTACTCTATTGTTGAACGCTAAACTTGCAAAACCTGATGTATTATGCTCCAGGGCATGCCAGGGGTTCACAACCTAACTAACTATGGCATGTTATAGCAGCATCCTTATTACCATACAGGACGATGACAGAACCACATTCTGCCTTGTTATGAATCTCACAAAGGTTGATTGGTTTGGTCTTCACAAAGGGAAATATAGCTAAACTGCAATTCTGGACTTTCCAAGAATTCCTTCTGTCAAAGTAGGTTACTGTCCGTCTGGACATAATCCTTAGTACGTCCGGCATCGATTACTTGCGTGTTCCATACAATGAATAATCCTGCATTGTGGAAGAAATATGTCAAAATAATGCTTTGTTCAGTCCGGAAGGATTAAAGCTTATGGAATAGTTGGATAACGTTTTTAACAATTATTCATTATTTTTTGCATAACGTAGGCGTTTGATAAGGTAGTGATAAGGATGAAGCTTTCGAAGAATGACTGAATTTTTTTTTCTGGTTCAGTTATGCGGTTTTTTTTTATCTCATAAATTCCTGCGAATATGTAAGCAGGGATGATGTTATATCTTTAATCCTAATGTAATGATTACACAATATTGATTATGGGAACTTATTTGGTTGTTTTGTGTGAAGTGATTGTATATTTCAACTGAATAATTGAGGTCTAATGTTTTGAACGAAGAGTCTCAACATGTTCAACTTGTAGAGCAGTGATTAGGTTTTACCAAGTAGTTTAGTATAATAAATCCCTTCACTGATTTAGATATTCTGTGAATTAATGAATATTTAAATTGGCACACTCTAGCAAATCGGATCAAGGGATTAAAAGACCTCAATACATATCGAACATTTATTTCGAAAATTGCATTTAAATAAAATAAATTAAGTTGAAAAACATTTTCTGCCGTGGTCAGGTCACATCATTCCGCTATCAACGAACATAATAGGAGTATGGAGCATATGCGTAGGCAGAGTAGGGAAGATCAAAGTCGTAGGTGCTGTAGGAGTAAGAGACAGGTGCCGAGTAGGCCGCTAGGGGAGCACTGTAGGCGGCCACGGGGTAGTCGTATTCCAGGACTAGGGGCTTCGGCTTAGCTGAGGCGAAAGCTAGGAGAGCAGCGAACAATACCTGAGGAGGAGATGGATTTGTTAGGTCAACAGTCATGGTAGGCCTTCTTATAATTTGAAATTAGCATAAAGGTACAGATGCCACCACATCAAGCAACCAGAAACGAATAAATTTTCCCAATCAACTACAACCTAAGTAATAAATATGATTTATTAAAATAATTTGGCAGAGTGCTGGTGTATGTATCTACTGGATGTTGAAATCCAGCAAAACACATAGGAAACGATTGTACAGAACAGATTCTTCCTATTTTCTTGACGACGCGCACGGTACTTTGATACGACTATAGGTACTTACTCAAATTGTTGGGCAAATTGATTGCGGCATTAAAGGTATTATTTTACCCTTTTTTTTTTTTTTTGGTGGGTGTAAAATCATCGCATAACCCCTCCCGCTCTTGGGCAGAGCGAAAGGGAGTGTCAGACTTCTACTGACTAAAAACCACCCATGTTCCTTCTTCGCCCTCTATGTCGAGGCCGCGATAACCGTTGGACTACCCGCGGCCCCGACAGGCGTCGGCCCTTTCGGGCCCCTCCCATGTTGCTGACATCTCTTTGAGGCGCGCGTGGAACACGAACGCGCCGTCGACACGGCCTGTTTTCGTCGTGAGACGGACGGACGGCGAGTTAGCCCATCACTCACCGTCCACAGGCCCGCGTCTACGGTGGCCGGAAGTCATCGCGGGACCCCCGACGCCCGGAGCGCCTCCCGCGGCGGCTGGGACGAGAGGTTCTCTCCCTCTCGCGTTCCGCCACCTCCTTCGCCAGCATCACTGCTTCGCAGAAGGAGGCGACGGCGTCCCATTCCTCCTCGCCCCGGACCATGGCTTGCACCAGGGCCGGGCACGAGAGGTCGCCGCCGCCGATCGCCGCTACGAGAACACGGCGGGGCTCCGCCCAAGCGGGGCACACCTCCACTGTGTGCTCCACCGTGTCCTCCGGCCGATCCTCACAATGGTGGCATCCGGGCGTTTCCTCCCGCCTGATTCGGTGCAGGTACCTCCCGAAACAACCGTGTCCGGTGAGGACCTGCGTCAGACGGAAGGTGAGGGCGCCGTGGCGCCTCTCAAAGCCACTCCTCAAAGAGGGGACTTACCGCCACTATCGTGGCGTGCCCTGGTTATTTTGACCCTCAAAGGTAAAACAATTATTATAACGAGTTTTAAATGTTCGGCTGCAAATAGAGCAGAACGTCTAATTTGATAAAGTTTTTAGTTTGCATGGATACCTTTAGGAGGAGCGGATCTTTCTGAAGAAAATTAAACACGACAACATCCCGCCTGCAAATAATCCCCGAAGAGTTTGGGCAGAGATGATATACCTAATAAGTAGTAAACCACACCACCACCACCACCACCACCACCACCACCACCACCACCACCACCACCACCACCACCTACCACCTGTATTTGGTCAGTTATGTACTTAATTTGCAAAGAGTAATCGTATAGAATATTAATACAGTGTGATTCTTTATAATGTGCACTTATCGAAATGAGGGAATCTATGCTTACTTAATTTTATCGATGGAAAAAATATTTTAAAAAATCTAAATATTTTTTAATATTTTTTATGGAATTTTCAAAAATGTTGTCCGCTGTTGTGACCCCAATGTAAACAAAACGGTGTAACTTTTAAACTAAATTATCTATCGCGATGAAACAATTTTATGTAAAAAGTTATGAAAAAAAAAAGTTTTTTTGATCAAAAAACGTGTTTATTTTCAATTGAGGGTAGTTTTTTTCCACAATTTTCATTTTACGAGTCGCCTAATTGCTTCCAATCATTATGGAGTTTGTTTCATCGCGATAGATAATTTAGTTTAAAAGTTACACCGTTTTGTTTACACTGGGGTCACAGTAGCAGACAAAATTTTTAAAAATTCCATATAAAATATTAAAAAATATTTAGATTTTTTTTAATAATTTTTCCGTCGATAAAATTAAGCATAGATTCCCCCATTTCGATATGTGCACATTATAAAGAATCACACTGTATAATAAATACAGAGTGTATTGCCATCTACCGGACACAAATCCATAGACTCCGTGGCGAATAGTGAATTTCTCAGTACCTAGCATTCAGAAATTCCCGATGGAAAATCCCATTATCACAATATTACAGGAGTCGCGGTTGACTTGAGACCAACAACTGTTACTCTCTACAACTCAAGTCTCTTGCAGGGATGCAATCAAAGCAACAAAACAAATAAAACAATTGAACAGGCAATACAAGAAAACAAAAGCACTTACGAATTTGAACATCTTGAAGATTGGTTGGTTTTCCTTTACTGATATAGGAGACGATAGGACACAAGATCCGATGTGTTAATGATTAATCAGACTATAGATCCCTCTTATATATCATCGATCAAGTGTTACCTACGTGACTACTTCACGGATAAACTACCAAAATATCCTCATCCTGCGCATTAAGCATGGTAATCACGCGCAGCCTTGTGCAGTGTCACCGAAAGGATAGAGTTATTAGATCAAGGACTTGTCTGACTCTATTGATAAATAGGTTCCAGTAGGCTACTGACCCTGTCATCTTAGACCAGGAAATGAGTTGACAAATCTTGGCTCAAATAAAAGGTTATGTCAAAGAAAGGTTATGGCATCATCTGACATCGCTCAATGTACGAGTAACTACCTACTAAATGACAATGTGGAATTCGGTTTTTACTTACGAACTGTCGTCCATCCAAAAGACATTTCTAAACTTTACTACTTTTAAACGAAAGGAAACTTTAACTGCTACAGGGGTCCCTTTGTCATTAAAAGTTTTTGGCATCGGGTTAAACCGGTCTCTAACCATATGTTACTAGGTAACTACCCAAGTCCCCTACCAAATTATCTCATCAATAAACGATGGATCCCTATTTGAAACTCGACTAGCCAACATGATTAGCCTTCAATTTGGATAATACGAACAAACCCGAGCTAAGCTCCGGTTAATAACAAATAAGGTCTAACGAACTCTTGTAACAAAACTCCTTCATTTCGTCGAGCGATCCGCCATGATTAGTGAGTTCGTACCTTTCGCGCCATTTTCGTTCGCAGTAATGGCGACATACACTCCCGTTACAGAGTAATTACCGGGCTTTGAGAGCTGAGCCGAGCATTGCCGGTAAACACCGCTTTGCCGATAGTTATACAGGTTAGTTTTACTTTTAATAGGGGTGTTCTGGTTGAGAGTTGGTGCCTTTTTAGTGTCTATTTTAAATGAATCGCATTAGGATGTTATGTCAGAGACTTGTTGCCAGTAGCTCACATTATTTTAAAGAGCAGTTTTCAATGTAAGTAGAAAAGGTAAGGCTAAATAGTCTTGCGTGCTAGGTACTCGCTCAACTGACTTATGGAACATAAGGCACCTTGGTCCAATCTTAGTTGATGACAGACAGGCCTATACAGTAGGCACCTGAGTGCACGCACATTAAGCCCTTGACTGTCGTATTGGTTGACATGAGGAAAATACATTCACAGCACCAATATCTAATGTATTCATCTATTCCATAAGGAAGGCAATGAGTTTAAATATTTTGAACAGAGGCATAGCTCCGTGTTACTAACAAACTGTAGCGATCAGCTGCTGATTTTGGTAATTGTACGAACTCATTTGAAAATTATCCAATTATCATCGAATATGAGTAGAGTTTGCAATTTACAAATCATTCGGAGCGACATCTTTGAAAAACCATCAGCAAAATTCTAATTAGTTGGCAATTTGCTGTCAATAGATGGCAGTGTTAACGCATGAAAAAAATTTACTACAGAATAGGGTTTTTTATTTTTTAAGTATGTGTTACTGTTTTTCCATTCTAAAATAGCCGTCTTTTATTAAAAAGATTTTTAATTAAATCATAACAAACAAAATCTTAATATAATGTATGTTACTGGCAACAGCGGCAAGCCGGCAACAGTGTCATTCATTCAATTCAATTCATTGTCAAACGCAAATAAACAGCTGTCAAAGTTGTTTGGTTTTTAGTTTTCTGAGAACTGAAGAAATACTCAAAATTCTGAGCGCAATGATCGGTGTGCGGTTAAACTCGTTTAATGATACTTCTGGCGAGCCAGAACAAGATGCTAACTCGGCATTAACTGAATTAGACAAAGGTATTTATTTACAACCTAACCTTACTAACAGATGCTTATTATGATGCCTTTTCGTGAATCACTAACAAACTATACTTTGTTCTAGGCCTCCGGTCTGGCAAAGTTGGCGAACAATGCGAGGCCATCGTCCGTTTCCCGCGTCTTTTCGAGAAATATCCATTTCCCATACTTATAAACTCTTCATTTCTGAAACTTGCTGATGTGTTTCGCATGGGCAACAATTTCCTTCGTCTATGGGTACTTCGGGTCTGTCAACAAAGCGAGAAGCATTTGGACAAGATTCTGAACGTCGATGAGTTTCTAAGGAGAGTTTTCAGTGTTCTACATTCAAACGATCCAGTAGCTAGGGCACTAGCTCTTAGAACACTGGGTGCAGTGGCTGGGATCATACCAGAAAGGCAGAATGTACATCATGCTATTAGAAGAGGGCTTGACAGTCATGACAATGTGGAGGTTGATGCTGCTATTTATGCTACTACTCGATTTGCTGAGCATTCCAAGTAAGGCTTGATATTTTTCTCTAAAGATTTTTGTTATACGAGTACAGACAAAAACTAGACTTTTATGTTTTTTGGTTGTGGGAAATCATCGAATAACCCCTCCGACATAATCTAATGTTCAATCTGCAATCTGACTACTTTTAACACCAAACCCCAATTTAATATAGGAAACGGTATTTAAACTTAAAGTAAACTTTCATTTCTATCTGTCTAATTTATAATCCACATCTGAACTTTTTTATATTTTTTGATGTGACATCACAAATAAGCGGATTATTTCCAGTGCATTTGCAGTGGCTATGTGCAATAAGCTGTGGGACATGGTGGACTGTGAGAGCACAGCTGCTGAGCGCAGAGCCAAGCTTGTCCGGGCTCTCAGAACTGTGCATGGTGGAGGTATGTTATTACTGAAAAGTCATCTCTTTTCACCATTTAGAAATTGTATTGGTTACTTATGCTATATCCATCTTTGCTATAAACAAGATTTCTTTATAATTCCATTATGCCCCAATTCAACTAAATAGATTTTTCCTTACATTTTTGATAATTCCAGTTTTAAATTTTTGAGCAAAATAAAATCGTTTTTCACTTATAAAAGGATCTACATAAAAGAAACCCAAAGATAATTATTATTGTTATTCTCTAGCTGTAAGAGCCCAAGGTGTACTCAAGTTGCTCCGCTCTTTACTGGAACGGTTCCCATCGTCCAGCTCTGTGCGGGCCGCTATAGTTGCACTTACGCATATAGCCGCAGATACCGTGGTCCATGTGCCTGATCAAGTAAGTTATAGACTGGAAAAAAAATTGTAACAAAAAAACTCTTTTTAATTATTTGGAAAAATATGATGCAGAATTTTCTACTCTTGAATGAATGTTGCAAATCCAATATTGCACTTAAGTTTAGGTGTTTTCGTTTCAATTTTGAATGCCAATCATTTTCGATTTATAGTAATAAATAAATTTCCTATTAAAATCTAAAGTTTAACCAATGTTTTGTATGCTTCTAGTATTCTTCTTCTTCTTCTTTATGGGGTTCAGGTTTCCGCACTTAGTCCTTGAAGTGGACCATTGTGCGTGAGCCATGGTGGCCGATTACTCCAACCAGCCCACCTCCCTCCAGAAGCAGATCAGACTTCCCGGTTTCTTCAGGGCATCCGCAAGGGATCTTGGTGTACCAAGGGTCTCCTCACGAATCTTGGTAACGCCTGTACACTCAAGGAGCACATGCGCCACCGTTTCCTCTGCCTCCATGCATGCTCTGCACAGGGGGCTGTCAGTGATACCTAGGTTGTGGAAGTGTTTATTTAGTGAACAGTGTCCAGTGATGGTCCCTGCCACCAGACGCAGGCTGTCTCTGTCCAGGCGCAGAAGGCGCTTGGTCAGCTTTGTATCCAGGGATGGCATAGCATCCTTGGATTGCCTACATCCTGGTGTCAAGGTCCACCGTTCCTCCGCTTGTATGCGAGTGTGGTCTTTTAACCAGCTTCTTAGCTGCTTGAAAGGGATGGGCACAATGGGTTCGGGTCCGTACGGTTTTGTGCTGGATCCTCTTCTGGCAAGTTCGTCAGCCGCATCGTTTCCAAGTGATCCACTGTGACCTCTTATCCATTGTAGTGTTACCGTGTTGTGATTTAGTACCGTGATACGTTCTAGTGCCTTGTGGCATTCTAGTATCAGTCTCGACGTGATCTGATTGCTCTTTAGGGATTGAAGGACTGAGGCACTGTCGGAGAGTATTCGAATATTAGTATCCGTAACCTCCCTGGCCTCTATAGCGTGTGCCGCTTGGATAATACCTACACACTCTGCTTGATAAACTGAGTTGAGCGTTCCAAGTGGTTTGGATATCTTAATGTTTAGGTCGTCGGAGAACACCCCGACGCCTGTCCCATTTTCGGTTTTTGATCCATCAGTGTAAATCCTTAGCTCTCTTGTACCTGAGTAGTCACACCACTCCTCTATGAGCTCTATGTTGTAGTGTTTTTGAAAGCAGTAGGTCTTCAGGGTTCTGTCGATGGGTGATGCCATCAACGGTTGTTCTTTGATTGCACCTTCTTTGATGCGTGTGTGTTTGATTCTAGAATCATTTCTTAGGGTGCCGGATACTTCAAGTCTGAAGGTCGCTATGGCCGCTTCCTCTCTTACGACGAGGTGTAGGGGAGGTAGGCCCAGCATCACCTGTAAGGCGGCAGTGGGGGAAGTTCTCATGCTGCCGGTGATTGCTACGCAGGCAAATCTTTGTAGTTTCTCGAGGTCTTTTTGGGCTGTACTTAGGTTGGTCCTGGGCCACCAAACCAAAGACCCGTATGTAATAATTGGTCGGATAACTGTGGTGTATAGCCAGTAGGTGATTTTGGGACTTATGCCCCAATTTCTCCCGAGGAGTCTGTTGCATTGCCATAGGGCTATACTGGCTTTCGTGATGATGTAATCAGTGTGTTTTGCCCAGTTCAGCTGTTTGTCCAAAAATATACCCAGGTATTTGGTTTCAGTCGATAGGCTTAGGGTAGTCCCAAAGAAGCTTGGCAAATGTAACGTTGCTAGCTTCCTTTTCTTTGTGAAGAGAACGAGTTCCGTTTCGCTTCTAGTATTCTTTTAGGTCCCCGCTACTAGATTACACTTTATTGAGATTACTTTTCCGTTTTAGGTGGAACTCCTCCTAAGCATAGCAATGAACGACGCCCGTTCCTCCGTCCGGCGTGCCGCATTGCTAGGGCTGCGCAAACTAGCCGAACACGCAGCCCTATGGCCGGCTGACTGCGTGGAGAAGCTAGTGAGGGCAGCTACTGATAGCCAAGAGATGGAGCATACTATGCTGTGCTTGCAAGTTATGCAGGTCAGTACCATGGTTAAAATCAATCAAAATATTGTCAAGGGTATACTTTCCGTGGGACCACCTCCCACGATCATCAATTCAGGATCTGATGATGGGATCCTGGAGAAATAGAGAGGACTCTTCAATTTTTATAGGCACACTTGAAGTGATTTGAGTCGTTTTTTGAAAAGTCGGAGTGATCCCATTTCAAGTTGGTGAAGATCTGATGAAGAACTTTGGAAATAGGCAATGGAACTCCTCAATAAATGATAGCAAATTAACTGGGATTACTGAAATCTCATGTCTGTCTATTGTTTACACCAGTTCATAACATAAGATCACGCCGGTATGCTTTGAAAGTGAAAAATAAAAACTTTTTAACAAAAAATAAAACCGACTTCAACAAAAAATTCAATTAAACAAACAAAAGTCACCGACTTCAGAAGCTGATTTTTGTTCTAAAGTTTTATTTTTACTTTTTTGTGCTTTATTTTTTCTTGAATTCGGTTTTATTTTTTAAAGTGCCAACTTTCAAGTTGCAGAATATTTTAGTTTGTGTAATATTCATTTACTTGTTTATTGTTTACCAAATCAAGTTATTGAATCCTAACCCCTTAAGGCCTTTAGGACTTCTGGGTGTTTAAAAAAATAACAACCGCTCACACAATCTATTCGCTCGCTCACTCGACCCTGCCATCCCCTTCTAACCTAACTTGTCCGAGTCGGTTTGCCCACAGTCCCGAGCTCGCTCCGCTCGCTCTTGCATCCAAGTTTTCCTAGTAGCGGGTTCGCTGGGTATGCCTATGGGTCTCAGTACAAATTCAGAGGAAAAGTTATTGCTCTGGATTGCTGCCAATTTCAAGGTTTAATATTATTTTTGGGGGAGGGAAGTTGCTCGCGTCCGTAGGATTCACCATCTTTTCCTAGACCCACCCTACACGTCTCCCTCGGGTGGTGCTAAACGAGCAACAACGCCGAGCCTTGGGCGGCGGTTAAAAATCCTGACCAGATGGGCCTAACCAGTTCGTCAAGTTGAAAGGAGGAAATGCCTTTTAACACCCGTTACCTTGCGGACTTGTTTAGTGAGGCCGGGGTCCTTGGCTTCATCGCCCGGGACTAGAGGAAGAAACCCTTAATAATAAATCACCCCTAATCCCAAGGTGTGGACCGCGCCGAGGGGATGAATGACTGGGGGGCATTCCAGCCACTAGCGCCAACCATGATGAACATGGCAAACATCATGAGTATCGCCTTCAGGTGAGAATGGGCGTAACCTCACCTGCGACCTTATAAATCGACCCTTCTCGTGGGAACAAAAATGAGTGAACAATCAAATGAAATATTAAATATATCTTTATCTTCTTCGGAAGAACAACCTACTGCAGTGGGAAAGCTAGCTCCAGCTTTAGAAAATTCTACTGGCCGAAAAGTCCTTGTACAACAGGCATTTCATCCTGGCCTATTTTTACAAAGACCTAGATCTGCATCAATTGGAAGTTGTCCAACACAACCATCTACTGAAGACATGAAATCCAAAGATGCACCTTTGACACCTACAGATTCACCGCGTCCTCCTCCATGGCAGAAAGTGCCCTGTAATAGGAATAAAAAAAGAAAGTTGTCTACCAGCCCCCCTGTAGATACGACTAAAATTAAAAATCGCTATGATGGACTACCTGTTGATATAACTGATGAAACGGATAAATCACCGAAACAAGTTAAGCCTCCACCAATAATTCTCTATGGAATTGAAGACCTACAAGAGTTGACAAACCTCTTAGAAACAGCAGCCAACAAAGATCAGTTTACGTATAAAATTGTTAACAAAACACAACTTCGGATCAGTACTGCAGGTATAGACATCTACAAAAAACTTATCTCCCTGGTTAGAGAGAAGGGCCTGATAGGACACACCTTTAACAGGAAAGATACTAGATGTTTCCGAGTTGTAATAAAAAACTTACATCCATCTACACCACTGAACATAATAAAAGAAGATATAGAGGCAACGGGAAACATGGTATCTGGCGAGATAATAAATGCAAGGTATGGACCAAACAAGAACCCAACATCTACCTTCTTTGTTAATCTGGTTAGTGGTCCCAACAATAAGGCTATTAAAGATCTGAAATATATCTACCACCAAAGTGTCACTATAGAAGAACCAAGAAAAAGGAAAACAATTGTCCAATGCCAGAGATGCCAACAGTATGGTCACACCAAGAATTATTGCATGAGACCGTACAGGTGTGTGAAATGTGGGCAATCACACAAGACTTCCGAATGTCAAAAACTTGACCGTAACAGTCCAGCCATATGTGCCCTATGTAATGGACCACATCCAGCTAATTACAAGGGATGTGAAGTTTATAGAGAAATCCAAGCAAGGAAAGAAAAAAAAAGTTATATCCCTCCAATAGGAAACAAAACAGCATCAAGAACAACTATGAAGAATGAGATGAGTACTACGAGTAGTACGGAGCCAAAGAATCGAGGCCAGAGTTTGTCCTACGCAGAAACAGTAAAATCAGCCAAAATGAACACCGCTTCCCAGAACAGTTTTGATAATACACACATCTCAGGCCAAATAAACGCGACCCTAGAACAAGTAATCACAAAACAAACTGAAAAGTTTGATATCATCCTCCAACAAATGAGCACTCTTATGAGTCTTATAGCAAAACTCGTCGACAAACTGACAAAATGACCTCATTACGGATCGCGACCTGGAACATCAATGGTCTTGCTGCGAATAACCATGAAGTAAAACTGTTCATGTCTCAACATAAAGTGGACATACTCCTTATCTCTGAGGCCCACTGTAAGGTAAATTCCATAGTAAGGTTTCCAGACTACCGCTGCTACATTACAAACCACCCAGACGGTACAAGCCATGCGGGATCGGCCATCATTATAAAAAAGTCTATCAAACATCACCAAATGCCTAAATATGAAACTGAGCACATCCAGGCAACTACGATAACTGTGCATGACAAAACAGGGGACATCAATGTGGCGGCAGTATACTGCCCACCTAAACACAACATGACAGAATCAACGTACACCGACTTTTTTGCCACTCTGGGACATCGCTATATTGTGGGCGGAGATTGGAATGCCAAGCATACATCCTGGGGCTCCAGATTAACGAATACCAGAGGCAAACAGCTAAAACTGAGTGTAGAGGCAAACAAACTTAGCACCATATCCACAGGAGAACCTACTAATTGGCCAACTGACACCAAGAAGGTGCCAGATCTTATAGATTTCTTCATAGCGAAAGGTCTAACGAAATTGTATATGAAACCTGAGTCTTGTTATGACAGCTCCTCCGATCACACTCCAGTGCTCTTGACTGTGAGTACCAACCTTATAGAGGTGTCAAGACCAATAAGGCTGAGTAATAAGCTTACAGACTGGGACACATTTCGAGAGCACATTGATGAATCAATATACATGAAAATGGCCCTTAAAACACCTGATGATATAGATGAAGCCGCTAAATATATAACGACGCTCATACAAGAAGCATGCTGGATAAGTACTCCTGAAATCCAAACCCGTAATAGTAGTGGAGTAAGTAACTATCCTCTACAAATAAAAAAGGCTGTTCTAGAAAAGAGGCGACTTCGAAGAGTCTGGCATACAAGTAGGCTTAGTGTAGATAAAACAAATCTTAACAGAGCTGTAGAAAACTGAAGACACTTTTGGAAAACTGGCATGATAACTCATTCCAAGAAAAGCTAGAAAACCTCACTGCTACAGCGGCTACAAACTATTCGCTCTGGAAAATAACCAAGTGTTTTGACAGACCGCAAGCTGTTAAACCGCCATTGAAGCATGATGGAAGATGGGTGAGAAAACCACAAGAAAAAGCAGACATATTTGCTGAACATCTAGCAAAAGTATTTCGCCCAAATGATTCTGCGAATGATGAGTTTGATGACCAAGTGGACGCAACTCTAAATCAAGACCTCCAAATGGACCTACCGCCAAGACCTGTATCGGTACGGGAAGTGTGGAGAGTAATACAGGAGCTAAAGGATAAAAAAGCACCGGGCTTTGACCTGATTACTAAAGAAATTGTTAGGAAATTGCCCCGAAAAGCTATTATCTACATCACTACATTATGTAATGGGATATTAAGAGTCCAGCATTTCCCTACAATATGGAAAGTATCCCAAATAATTATGATATACAAAGATGGAAAACCACCAAGTGACGTCACGTCCTATAGACCAATAAGTTTGCTCCCGATACTCTCCAAAATTTTTGAAAAGCTCCTCCTTCGCCGAATCCTACCAATTCTAATAGAAAATGGCATCATACCCAGCCATCAATTTGGCTTTAGGCAGCAACACTCCACTGTGGAACAAGTCCATAGAGTTTGTGACAAGATTAGAAAGACACTCGAAGTAAAAGAATACTGCTCTGCAGCTTTCTTAGATATACAACAGGCTTTTGATAGAGTCTGGCACAAAGGCCTGCTATGTAAAATTAAAAGCTGCCTTCCACATAGCTACTTTTTAATATTTGATTCCTACCTCTCAGAAAGACTGTTCCAGGTCAAAGAAGGAGAAACTACATCAAAATTCTTTGAAATTAAAGCTGGGGTACCACAGGGGTCAGTGTTGGGCCCCATACTCTACACTATCTTTACAGCTGATCTCCCTTGCTCGAATGTCATAACCACAGCTACGTTCGCCGATGATACCGCTATACTGGCGAGTCATAAAGACCCAAAAATAGCCTCCAAAATCCTACAGGACGGCCTAACCGAAACAACTAAATGGCTTCGAAACTGGCGGATTAAAGCTAGTGCTACAAAATCAGTGCAGGTTACTTATGCCCTACGCAAAGGAAATTGCCCCTCGGTGAAGCTAGAGAACGTCACCCTTCCTCATCAGAACTCTGTCAGATACCTTGGTCTCCATCTTGATAGGCGCATGACATGGAATGAGCACATCAAAAAGAAAAGAGATGAACTGAACATCAAATACAAAAGCTTCCTGTGGCTGATAGGCCGAAACAGCAAACTGTCAATGGACAATAAACTCCTAGTATATAAATCAATCCTAAAACCTGTATGGATGTATGGCCTTCAGCTGTGGGGTAGTGCTTCTAACTCCTCTATCATAAAGATACAAAGAATGCAGAACATAATCCTCAGAACAATCAGTAATGTCCCCTGGTATGTGACTAATGCTGAGATCCATGAACACCTGGAAATGCTCACAGTGAGAGAAGAAATGACCAACCTCAACATTAAATACAGGGAACGGCTAGAAGCCCACCCCAATACCCTTGCACGACAGCTCACAATTCGCAGCTATGTTAAACGCCTTAAAAGAAAAGACATATTAGGAAACTATGAGTAGATGTTCTTGCTGGAGGACACACTCAGAACGAGAAAATCATACAACACATCTGCTAAAAGTGAATGCACTGATTGCAAATAAAAGAGGAAGAAAAAAAAAAAAAAAAAAAAAAAATATATTATTTTTGACATTCTTAAAAAAAATGTATGTAAAATTTAGTTATTTTTTTATCATTATATCAATGTATGAAAAGGGAACTGTTGCACTGACAAAACGCTATTCGTCCAATAGTTGTGTAGCCTAGTGGAATGTTTGCCAAACGATAAATTTATCAAACGTTTTGTTTCATTATAATAATCAGCTTAACAATGATTCTACCAAATAAAATGTTGTCGTACAAAAATTTGCTAATCGTTAGTTGTTAAAGTGAAACATCGGCGAAACGTTGGTTGGTAAGTGATAATCTGCCAAACAATTTTCGGCGAAAAGGCAGGACACCATAATTGTATGCATGCAGTATACATTTTTCTTAAATAGTTTTATTTTTATTGGCGGCAGTCGAAGTCTATATTTATGCCGTGTTCGGTTATTTCATCTTTTAGTGCTAGATTCAAATAGATTGTAGTTTTTTTTAACAAAAGTACATCACACTAATATCACACTAATATTATAAAGGCGAAAGTTTGTGAGTGTGTGAGTGTGTATGTTTGTTACTTCTTCACGCAAAAACTACTGCTGGGATTTGGATGAAATTTGGTACACAGATAGTTTATAACCTGGATTAACAAATAGGATAGTTTTTATCCTGATTTTAAGTTCCCGTGGGTTGTAGCGGGTGAAGCCGCTGGCAACAGCTAGTATTTTATAATTTTAAGTTTTTCAAATAGTGACTTACAGCTGTCTTGATAGTGAACTCCACAAATTGCTTGGATACATTTTTTTTGAGCTTTAAAAACTGTCAAAGTCTACTGAGTTACCCCATATTATAATGCAAGTTCTTCTAAAGTAATTCCCTCATTCAACAGTAGGGCAGTTCCCCTAATTGTGTGTTTTACACAGGTGTACTGTACCTAGGTGACTTTGTTGGTACATGGCGTATTGGTTACAAGTGCGACTGTTGAAACAAATGAGGGTTTGTGAAGGTCTTGTGTTCCATTCCCGAGTTGGGCCATGTGTTATTAGTTTTTCCATCAGGAGTTTCTCTGTAGCACCCACGGAGTCTGAATTTGTACCTGGTTAATGGCAATAAGATCGCTCCCTATTAAAACGGACTTAAACATAATTGGCGAAATGTAGGTCTACTAATTAGGTACACAAATTCCTAAACCCTTGGAGAACTAAAGATGTGATGTTATGTTTTATTTGTGTGCAGAAACTAGTAGCCTGCCCAGCAGTATGTGCCGCAGCAGCGTCCCCTACCGGCGGCTGTGCAGCGCTGCGTCGTTACTGCAGCGAGGCGACGTTGTCCGCCGACCTCACTCGCGCCGCCACTGCCGCTGAAGTACTCACGCGGCTGGTGGTACACTGGTGAGTCTTAATAGGAACATAGTAGCCTGCCCAGCACACTTTACCTATAAAGTAATAACCTGTATGTGCCCCTAGGCCGAAGGGTGGGCGTTTTGGGGGACTGTCTCTTGTAAATAAGTAGAGTAAAGTAAATTTTGACGTTCGAAAAGTGCTGATTATCAGCCTAATTTGAATAAATGACTTTTGATTTTGATTTTGATTTTGAGGCAAGGCAATCTTTTAGGTCTGTATAAAAGTACCGCTACAACACCAACAATGTTGTGCAGCAATGCAGTGTTACCGCAGTTTAGTCAACGTATCGTTTTTCGTGGTAAGCAAAGAAGAAGTTCTACAGCAAAACAACCATAAGAAAGAAAAAATATTTTCACACCACCTGCTCGAAAATGTTAAATTATATGACAAGCAATCTTAACCTAAAGTGTGTCATTAGTGGCCGGGGGTACAGCCGGTCAATAATGTTGTACTGGATTTCATTATGACCCGCTGGTCAATAATGTGATTTGAATTTGGAATCTCACATGCTCAGCTAAATTGGCAGTATAGTATTAACAAACACCCTTTGGCGCCAGTAAGAGGAAAGCCATTCTCGATACCCTTACTACGCGTGGATGATATTCTCGATTTTCTACAAAATCATAACGACTGCTTCTGCATATCGTTGCCATGTTTTGGAAGACATAATATTGTAAGTATAATAAGATAACTACGAACCATTTTTTAAAAGGAATGGAATAACATTCAAACTGGCATTAATAATAACAAATACCGTACCGCGCCGAGTAATTGGCTGTAACATTAGTTAATTTATTTTAAGTAAACTGCGCTAAGATTGCTGTGGATTTTGTGAATAAATAAATAAAGTATTATAGAATGTCGAGTGATGAAAGTGAGTTCTAAATATGTTATTCTTACTGTTTGTTTATTTAATAAATACTTTGTTTTTAGTACTATGGCTATTATTTTCTTACAATAGGTGTAAAAAGTAGAGTATCCTCCTCTGGGCTAAAGGTGTCTTTGCCTTGGGCTAGCTTAAATCCCTCGCAGCATTCAGGATTCTTGTATTAACTCCCTCGCTTCGCTCGTGAGTTAAACTCTTAACTCCCTCCCTGCGCTCGGGAGTTAAATTCCGAATCCTTCATTGCGCTCGAGATTCAATATGACGCCCGTGACATAAGACACAACTTTAGCCCCTCGGTGCATAATCTCCTATTTCATCCCTTCTATTCGAAAAGTGTCGTTTTGTTCCTCTTTAAGCGGGAGCAATGTAGCTCTTTTCTCTTCAAGACTTTTTAGCGGGCAGTAATGAGATTTAAATTTGGAACATGAATCGTTCATTGACATCGAACGCAAATTGTTTAGATTTCTGGCTGTAAGTGTTGGGTGTACGGTGCAAGGTGACGCGGTAGCTAAAACAAAAAGCGCGCGAATTACTTCCCTGTTCCTGTCTTGTAATCGGTACGGACTTTATTGTATTTTACAAAAAAAGTGAGTTCTACAGCAAAAATATTTTTCCCTCAGGCGATGTACTTTGAATCCCTCGCTACGTTCAGGATTCTATTTTAGAATCCCTCGCCGTAAAAATATTATTTTGCTCCCTTGTCATACAATCTACTATTATTTGTCGCAGAAACATACCGAGCACACAGGAAAAAAAAACAATACACAAACAACGCATAACAGATATTAAAGAAAAATACAATAAGCAGGCATCATTCTCTTGCTCTTGTTCCAATTCATTTGGGGTTGACACATCATGTCTTCTTCTTGCATCCTTTTCTGTCACTCGTCATCTGATGAGATATCTCCTTTCTTACCATATCTTCCTGAAACATAGTTCATCCATCGTTTCTTTGGTCTTCTTCTACTCTTCTACAGAGTGTATATTCATCATATTTCTCCCAACCATATTTTATTATTTAATCACTTATTTCAGCTACGAAGAATGTCTGCCAGTAGAGGGGGGAGAACTGATGTTAGCTTTGGAAACTTTGGTTATAGCGACCGGAGATAACAATAACCAGGATAACATCAAGCCTCTTCGTGTTGCGTTGCGGTGTTTGGTAAGTTATATAGATGTAATCATTAGAGAATTTTGTGCTTTAACGATATTTTGTGTTAATCTCTGTGCGCGTCAATTTGCAATGTATTAATTTTGGTCGTAGGTGCAACTGAGCCGAGCTGAGGCTACAGTGTACGCGTCCCGCACCGCCAACGTGGTGGGCACACAGCTGGGCGCGTGCGGCAGCGCGGCCGGCGCGCGCATGGCGGCGCTGCTGGAGGCGCTGGCGGCGCTGGGCGGGGCCACAGCGCACCTGCAGCCAGCCATGCCCGCGCTGCAGCACGCACTGCATCGCCTGCACCGGTATGTACAACGTTGTGGGCACACAGCTGGGCGCGTGTGGCGGCGCTGCTGGAGGCGCTGGCGGCGCTGGGCGGGGCCACAGCGCACCTGCAGCCAGCCATGCCCGCGCTGCAGCACGCACTGCATCGCCTGCACCGGTATGTACAACGTTGTGGGCACACAGCTGGGCGCGTGTGGCGGCGCTGCTGGAGGCGCTGGCGGCGCTGGGCGGGGCCACAGCGCACCTGCAGCCAGCCATGCCCGCGCTGCAGCACGCACTGCATCGCCTGCACCGGTATGTACAACGTTGTGGGCACACAGCTGGGCGCGTGTGGCGGCGCTGCTGGAGGCGCTGGCGGCGCTGGGCGGGGCCACAGCGCACCTGCAGCCAGCCATGCCCGCGCTGCAGCACGCACTGCATCGCCTGCACCGGTATGTACAACGTTGTGGGCACACAGCTGGGCGCGTGTGGCGGCGCTGCTGGAGGCGCTGGCGGCGCTGGGCGGGGCCACAGCGCACCTGCAGCCAGCCATGCCCGCGCTGCAGCACGCACTGCATCGCCTGCACCGGTATGTACAACGTTGTGGGCACACAGCTGGGCGCGTGTGGCGGCGCTGCTGGAGGCGCTGGCGGCGCTGGGCGGGGCCACAGCGCACCTGCAGCCAGCCATGCCCGCGCTGCAGCACGCACTGCATCGCCTGCACCGGTATGTACAACGTTGTGGGCACACAGCTGGGCGCGTGTGGCGGCGCTGCTGGAGGCGCTGGCGGCGCTGGGCGGGGCCACAGCGCACCTGCAGCCAGCCATGCCCGCGCTGCAGCACGCACTGCATCGCCTGCACCGGTATGTACAACGTTGTGGGCACACAGCTGGGCGCGTGTGGCGGCGCTGCTGGAGGCGCTGGCGGCGCTGGGCGGGGCCACAGCGCACCTGCAGCCAGCCATGCCCGCGCTGCAGCACGCACTGCATCGCCTGCACCGGTATGTACAACGTTGTGGGCACACAGCTGGGCGCGTGTGGCGGCGCTGCTGGAGGCGCTGGCGGCGCTGGGCGGGGCCACAGCGCACCTGCAGCCAGCCATGCCCGCGCTGCAGCACGCACTGCATCGCCTGCACCGGTATGTACAACGTTGTGGGCACACAGCTGGGCGCGTGTGGCGGCGCTGCTGGAGGCGCTGGCGGCGCTGGGCGGGGCCACAGCGCACCTGCAGCCAGCCATGCCCGCGCTGCAGCACGCACTGCATCGCCTGCACCGGTATGTACAACGTTGTGGGCACACAGCTGGGCGCGTGTGGCGGCGCTGCTGGAGGCGCTGGCGGCGCTGGGCGGGGCCACAGCGCACCTGCAGCCAGCCATGCCCGCGCTGCAGCACGCACTGCATCGCCTGCACCGGTATGTACAACGCGGTGGGCACACAGCTGGGACTACTATCTATAGAATAACCAACACACAGCTGGGACTACTAACTATAGAACAACCAAGTTTGGTTGTTCTATAGTTAGTAGTCCCAGCTGTGTGTTGCGCACAGTTGTCCACAGCGCACAGAGCGAGCTCGAAGATTTTATTACTAGGATAGTTTATCCTAGTAATAAAATCTTCGAGCTCGCTTCGCTCGCTCTCTAGCATTCTCTTGACACTATCACAGAGCATACTGACTCCTATTTCCAAGACCTAACAGCTCACGATGTTACAGCGACAACGCGATAGAGAACCCTCCGGACGGCGGCACGGCATTCGTGTTGCTATGCACGGTGCTGTTCCAAGAGCGCGCCGGCAAGGCACTCACACACAACGTTAGTCCCGTGTGGCAGGGCACAATACTGAACACTATTGAGAAGGCCGATGGCTGGGTGCGGTATCGAGTCGCTAGGGCGGCTTTAAGGTGAGTTTCTTTTCTTGTGATGTTTTGAATAAATTCCTTAAAGTACATAGGTTTAGCAGTAGTATTTCAAAAGTATTTAAAAAATTAAACTTGAAGATTGAGGATTTGTAATTGGCTTTCTGGTGACAATGGTTTCCTTTATTTGTCTTTATTAGCTGTAAGTTATACATATACTAAATAAATAAAGATATTTGCAGTGTAATATTTTAACTGAAGTTGGCCATTATGGTATAAAAATAAAAAGGATGAATAATAAATTTACTGATAATACTTTGTGATATATTATTGGTAAAGTCGTTTTAAAATTATTTTATTGGTGCTCTATCGTTTCGAGTTAATCCTTATGGAGTTTTAAATATCTTTATTTGAAAAATCTGGAAACTCCTATAATATCCAGGTACGGCCATCACAGTCTCGCAGCGACCATATTGAAGCGCTTGTCAGAAGAAGCGCCCAGTGAAGCGGCACAACGTTGGCTCACCGCGTTGTACCGCGCTGCAGCCGCTGACTCTAAGCTGATCGAAGATGGTAACGTTTTGTCTTGAATTATTGATGTATGTGGGCGGGTGGAGACTTAGTAATTACCTTATTGTTGATAATGTGTGGTTATTTAAGAACCTCAGAATGCTTGTATTTATTTGAATTGTGTAGTATTTTTTTTTTTACATCTCTTTAAATGTATGGTCTTGTTACCAATAACAGCAATCCAGCAATCTCGATAAAAATGTCTTTTGACTGACCAACTTTAATGTTTTATCTAAACCAGTTAAAAGAATAAAAAATAAAATCTATTTATATTTGGTTTCTCCATATTAAAATTACACAGACACGAGATAAATATAAATTCACAGAACATAAAAATGAAATATAAAAACAAAACTAAAAGTAAAATACTAATAAAAACAAAGTTCATAAATCAGAAATACAATGTCAATAAAATAAAATTAATTGCGCTTCATTTCGTAAAGGAAGAAATAATCTCACCAAGAATCTACTATCGTCATAGGCATCGCCGGTCTAGAAGAAGCCAGCTCTAGCTGGGAGGTGTCTAGCGGGTGGGGCGGTGCGGGCGGGTGCGGCGCGGGGTGGGGCGGGTGCGGCGCGGGGTGCGCGGGGTGCGGCGCGTGCGCGGCGCTGCCCCCCGCGTGGATGCGCGCGCGTGCGCAGGCGTTGCGCGCGCTGGCACGGGCCGCGCACGCCGCGCGCACGCTCTGCACGCAGCCGCCGCCTGCCATCGCGCACACCTTCTCGCAGGTATGTACTAAGCTTCACCAAATTATAGGCCAGTTGCACTGACACCAGTTTTTTTATAAAATTTTTGAGAAGGTATTATATGACAACATATTTTTGGTAAAGAACAAATGACGAATTGACGGCACAGTTGGTGCAGTGTATCAAGCAATGGACTGCTGCGCTGCGTGTCGCGGGTTCGATCCCCGCAAGGAACAAATATTTGTATGACCTACAGATAGTTGTTCCGGGTCTGGGTATTTGTGAATGTGAGTTTAAATGTTTGTGAACGCACCCACGATACAGGAGAAATTCCAAGTGTGGGGCGACGTTTTTAAAAAAAAAAAAATGGGCTTTATTATGAATAGAACCATTAATGGCTATTTATAACTTTTTGGAAAAAAATCATCACAACATGGATAAGAGAACACCAGTGATGGCGATGTTTACGGATATGACCAGGGCGTTTGACTACGTAGACCATAAAATGCTATTAAAAAAGCTCGAAGGATATGGTATCAGAGAATATACTTAATCTGATAAAATCTTACTTAGAGAACAGACGTCAAATTACACAAATTAATAAAGTGAATATAAAGACTAGAACTGATCATCTAGCTTTAGTATATTGTCATGTGGTGTGCCGCAAGGTTCTGTGTTGGGACCATTACTTTTTATTTGTTATATTAATGATTTTCCCCGAGTAGTCGAACATCAAATCGCATTATTTCCCGACGACAGCAATGTCATATATGATTCTGGCACTACAAAAGAAATTGAAGAAGAGGACTCAAATTGAAAGTATTTGTGGAAAGCGTAGTAGATTTTTCTATGCTCTATATATGTTGGGTAAAATTGTGAAAAAAGCCGCCCTACTAGCAGCTTATCATGGTTATGTCGCCTCGGCTCTGCGGTATGGAGTCATATTCTTAGGTAATGCACCTAGGATTTAAGAAGTACTTATAACACAGAAATAATGTATTTGAGCCATTTGTAAATTGAAACAAGAAGAATCTTGCAAGCCACATTTCTGTTTTTCCTACTCCTCCGCTATTCTTTTCTGATTAATTTCGTTGCGGGATCCAAGACAGTCAAATCATTTCTCTGGGACTTCGTCGAGCTTCATTGTCTCGGCGCTTTTCTTGTGGTCACCACTGTTGATTCTGGCTTACAGAAGTTACAGTGGTTTGGGAATACAGAGGCGGGCTTGTCCCATTTAAAAAAAAAGCCACATTTTCATAAGCTAAGAATATTAACTTTACCGTCAGTCTATATCTATGAAGCCTGTATTTTTATAAAGCACAACATCAATTTATATAAATTTGTAGAAAGTAAACGGCGCTCAAGAAAGTTACAGGTGTTAGCTACCAAAACAAAATTTTACAGTAAAAGCTTTTATGCAATGGCACAAAAACTATATAATAAGTTACCAGGACATATTAACTCAACTACTAACATCAATGAATTTAAAAGAAAACTGTTTAATCTGCTAAATAATAAGGTATATTATTCTGTTGACGAATATTTAAATGACAAATCTTAATTCACTATTTTCTATTCCCTATTATTATTATTTTATTTTTTAATTGTATCTTTTTTCATATTGTGTTCTAATTGTTGTATGAGTTTTTGACATTATACATTTTATATTGTATTCTTTTTGACATTTTATGAATAATTTTATCTGATGTTGATGATTTATAATTATTGTGTAACTACTTATTTTTGAATTTATAGTGTGTCGTATAATCTTTGATATTTTGTATGCCTTTTGACGGGACACAGCAAGGACTTTATTTTATTTTAAAAACTTTTGTATGTAACCCTGTGTTCACGAAATTTTGCTCATTAAATTTGAATTTCATCTCATTTCTTTGTGACACTGAAATTGCGTAGGGCGAGGATTAGATATTTTAACATATTTTTTTTTATATTCATAAAAAAAAATTATTAGATGATGAGTAGATGAGGAAGATGGCGAGACGCCTTGAATGACTTCCTTGTAAATTAACGACAAGAAGCACACCATCATGCGTGGTAGGAGAATACAGGCTTCAAAGAAGGTCAAGAATGTTGCGTTCGCTAACAAAACCAAAATCTCATAACATCAAAAATTTACTATTAATAGCTACTGAAAACGGAATACACAACAAACACACACACACATGATAAATATCCCGTTTCCAGTATTAATAATAGTGTCAGTGACCATGTCAGTTTAAAAACTTATATCTAAAATATAGACCGCCTTAACTGCTAAAAGCAACGAACCAAGCGGAGTTATATATTTTTTAATTCCTAGCTTGTAGCAATTACATAAATGCAAAAGTAATACTGCTGTGGTCATAACCTACCCTTAAACCTACCGATCACCTCCGTAGAGTACCCGCGACCCCGCCCTCCGCGCGGGCGCCTTCGCCCCGGCACTCCGCAAGGCGGCGCGCGCAGTGTCCGCCGTGGCACACAAGTACGCCGCCATCGCTCGCACTGCCTTCCACGCCGATGACTCCACCCTGCGACATCTGCATATGTATCCTTTTATACTGAGTTCCCCTATTCTTTTGCAGGGGTAATTTTAAACATCATTTTGAGCATCGACATCAGTTTTGCTTTGAAACGAATTCCAAAATCACGAAAATAAGTCAGAATATATAGTGGCAGACTTTTTGACAGGTGACCGGTTTTTTTAAGTGCTATGCGAGTACAGCTTATGGTCGGTCCTACGTGGTCCCCCTACTACCTAACTAATGTTTAAACATAAAAATACTATGAAATCAAACCATTTTAAAAGAATAACTATGGTATTTCTTGCTGGACGCTTTACGTGTGGACCAACCCAAACAATAATATACTTTTGAAATAACCAAGTAACACAGTCATGCTGAATAAAGTTTGAGTTATAGCAATTCGCAAATGTTTACAGCTATAAGTCATAAAACGTGTGAGTAATTGGATATTGAAAGAGCCAAATTCTGAATAATATTATTTTTTGGGCTTTATAACTCTTTTAGCTTAGTAAAAGTTGTATTAAGTTGACTATTTTTCTTAAAGCTTAGTAACTTCTATACCGCATATAACACAGATGTTATTAAGCCTAAAGCATTACAGATGAGTTTAATTTGAAAAAGAGTGCCTGAGACAGCTTTTATCTGTATAATAGTATAAGTAGCTGAATAAACGTAGTTATCTAATACTAATATACAAACTTTACTCAGCTTATTGCTTATGAAACCACTATATGCTGTAAAATAGTGAGTCTTCTGAATAATAGTGTATTCAATTTCTATTGAAAAGCTTGATTTTGAATAACCGCTTTTATATTGTCTTCAAGTCACATAAGGTTCCATATTTTATTAATTATTCAGCTTCTGTATAAAAATGTTTTATGGGTCCTATATAGAGCTTATTTCGGTAAAATAGAAATAAAGTTATGGTTTATAACTAACTAACATAAATGGAAGTTAAATGATGTATTCTTATTTCGCAATTACTTGTAAAAGTACCATTTTTAAACAAGTTATACAGAGTTTTTCTGGGTAGTAATTGAATTAGGACGCTTAAAACATTGTTGTTCGTTGTGTATTGTTGTTACCCGCGGACTTGATGTGAACAGAGAAAGAAACCCATGGAAATCTAGGAGAAGAACTGGAGGAATTCGTCGTATATGTATGAAGGAGTACATGAAATTAAAAGAAACAGTTTTACAGACAGCACAAATGAATCTAATATGTTCTGATAGTCTTATGTTGAGTCAAGTCCGAACAGATCCAGTTGAAGAGAGTTCCGTACCTTCAAATAATGTCGTTATTGATGTTGAAGAGAGTTCCATACCTTCAAATAATGTTGATATAGACTTTATACGGAATTCATAAGCCAATGGTTCCGCATCTAGCGAAGATGAATCAGATGTGAATTACATTGAATTAAAAAATATAACTTTTTGGGTGTGGGCAGCGGCGCGAAAAGCGTGAGCGCGGAGGTATAGTCAGTGTCTGCGCCATTCGCATTATTTTATATATATTTATTATTGTTATTGATTTATCTATTGAAATCATAAACGCGTACTTGCAACACTATATTACACTTCACTCATTTACTCATTCGAGAAGGATCATCCATTCAAAATCAATTCCTTACTCCCACTCTTTCCGTTCATTCTAACAACCCCTTCCTCACTCTCTTGTAAATCCGCTCGCTTGCTGGCGACACGTGTCTCCGTGCGCCCGCGCTCCCGCCAAAAACTCAAAAAGTGAAAAACTATTGGTGCTGTGTGGTGAATCCTCAAACTCTCTCCTCTCGTGAATCTTGGTGGAAATAACGCCTGAACCGGCGCGCTGGAGGCTGCTATCGAAGGGACGCATCATTTACATCCTCCTGTAAGTTCATTTTCCTTCCAAGTTTTCTGGTCCTTCTCACCCAATAAAAAACGCATATCTACTACCTACGCAGATCTACGCTATACTCATCACACACATCATATTTATCGCATTTATCTATCGATTCGCTAAAAACGCTCAATTACGCATCCGCCATTACCCGTCTACGTGATACACGAGACGCGCCCACGTGGGCACATTTCTCGCTCAATATCTCATCAACGCTAAGTTGTTTTTATAAAAACGCATCTTATTTCAATAAAAACATCCTTTATCTAATATATTATAACTATATTTTATTCATCTCACGCATATTTTCGCATATTTCTCAAAACATAACGCACACGGACAAGTCCATTTTGTTCACGCACGCTCGCACACATTCACTCATTTATCTATTTTATAACACGGTTCAAAACTCGAGTAAGGTATTTCTCAACGCATAAAAATGGCTCCCACGCGTAGTAAGGATAAAGATTCTGATAAAGAATCCTATGCTTCTACCGAGGAAGATCCTAAAGTTCTTTTATTTGAGTCGAAAAAAGACAATTTATTCCAAATTTTGCAAACTATTTACGATCTCGGCCTGCAAGTTTCCGTAAATAATTCATTAAAATCTCAATTTCTAGCTCGAATTAGCTCCCTTGAGCAAATTAGAACAAACTTTATGGAAACTCTTGATGCTTATAATTTAGCTTTATTAGAAAGTGGTTCGACGACAAAGCCGAACTACGCCCCACTTTCCGCATTCGATGAAATCTATTGTCATATTAAAGCAATAGAATCAAACATTAATAAGTCTCAAAATACGAGTAATGATAACACTAATAATAAATTCGAGTTTTTAAATCGTAAACTACCGCCTTTAAAACTTGTTTCATTTGATGGCACGACCAGCAAATGGACAACTTTTCATGAAAACTTTAAAAGTCTTATTCATGATAATTCGCATCTAACTGACGCCGAAAAGGTTCAGTATTTAATAGGTTGTCTCTCGGGCAAAGCACTAACTGTTTGCTCAGGTATCATACCTACCGCTAATAATTACCTACTCATTTGGAATGCTTTAATAGAAAAATATCAAGATACGCGCGTACAAGCTTCCATGTATTTACATCAAATGGTTCAATTTAAACCTTATCAATCTGTTGATACATTTCTTGAGCAGTTTCATTCGGCACAAGCCGCTTTACGTCGCTTAAACATAAAAGATTTGTCAGATTTTATAATAACTGATATTGCACTCAGTAAGCTCGATAAAGAGGTCGTTAACCTTTTCGAACAATCGCATAGTCATATTGCAATACCTACTTTCGATCATCTTTCGCAATTTTTAAAAGAACAAAGTAAAATAATAACGCTTCGTAATCACTCTAATCCCTCTAAAGTTCGTAATAATAATAACGAAAATAATAAATCCTCATTTAAATCAAAGAATAGCCAAGCCTTCGCGAGTACTATCCAGGACACCCCAGTGCGTTCCTGCAAGGTATGTGGATCCCCTGATTCACATCCACTTTATAGATGTTCTCATTTTACGAATCAAAACGCTAAAGACAGATTAGATCTTGTAAACAAACATAAGTTTTGTCGTAATTGTTTAGGATTTCATGATACTAAAATGTGCAGGTCAACAAATACATGTTCGATTTGCCACCGTAAACATCATTCGCTAATACATTTAGACAACTTTAACAATTTAAACAATCGGGTAGTTGAACATGGTTCTGCGCGGTCCGCGCTTTGCACACCGCCCGCGCCGCCGCCGCCGCCGGCTGCGAACAGCGCGCTCCGCACGCCCGCTCCCGCGCTCCCGCTGTCTGCCGCTCCCGCGACACTCGATTCGTCGCCCGTAGGTGATAACGTTGCGCGCGAAAATTCAAACGCTCCTTATTTATCAATGACTTCGGCTACCTCGTGCGTTGAAAATAATACAACTGTTTTGTTGCCTACCGCTTCCGTATACGCTTATAATAATAATAAACCTTATACTCTCCGCGTTTTTCTTGATACAGGCTCAATGAGTCATTTTATTACGAAGGCTTGCTGTAAACGCTTAAATTTAGAAATTACTCCTGACAAATCTTCTATTTTCGGTATAGGTCACGCAAAAATATCCTCGTTTGGTACTACAACATTTAAAATATTTTCCCGCTTTGATCACCGCTGTTATTATACAGTTCACGCTCGGGTTTTAGATCGCATTACTGACGACTTGCCCAATATATCCATAGATATCACAAATCTCGCTCCATTACGTAATTTACCTATGGCTGATGACGCGTTCCACGTTCCCGGTGAGATAGATTGCCTCCTCGGCAATGAACTTTTCCCGCTTTTGTTGGGAAGTGGAAAGGTAACTTTACCTGGCTCCTCGGTCGTCGCTGTAGAAACCACCCTTGGCTACATAGCCATGGGTCGGGCTGATTGTCAACCTCGCATAACTTCGCGCGCTCGCCCCGCTCAAATAAACAAAAATAAAAGCGAGCAAACTTTTCTGTGCGCTACTAGCACACTTAGCTTAGATACGCTCACGCAACGCTTTTGGGAACTGGAAAGCGTCCCTAATAAGATTCACATGAGTCCTGATGATCAGGCGTGTGAACAAATATTTAATTCAACTTACTCTCGCGATGAAACAGGTAGATACACAGTGCAGCTACCATTTAAGGCTCCATGTACAGACTTAGGAAATTCACACTCAACGGCGATGCGCCGCCTCATTCATTTAGAAAAAAAGTTAGATTCTGATCCCGAGATCAGAACTAATTACAACGCTACCCTTCAAGATTACCTTAACAAAGGTTATTTGGCCAAGGTCAAAGATCCCTCTATCAATATCCCGCATTATTATATTCCGCATCGTGCTGTTTACCGCCCGGATAAACAGTCCAGTAAGACTCGCATCGTGCTTGACGCTAGCTGTAAAACTAGCTCAGGTAAATCGCTAAATGATCTCCTTTATGTAGGTCCGAATCTACAAAGTAACATTTTCGATTTATTAATCAATCTTCGCATGTTTTCCGTTGCTGTAGTTGCAGACATCGAAAAAATGTATTTTCAACTTATTCTTTCCGCTGATCATCACGCATTTCAACGCATTTTATACAGGTTCGATAAAGATTCTGAGATTTCAACTTTTGAATTCAACCGCGTTTCTTTCGGTGTTTCAAGTTCGCCTTATTTAGCTATGAGAGTAGTTCGCCAACTCGCATCTGATAGCCGGGATAAATACCCGCTCGCGGCTTACGAGGCTGAAAACCATATGTATATGGATGACTACGTATGTTCGCTAGATGGCGTTGAAATAGCTGAGCAGACATATCAAGAAATGATCGCCATGTTTAGGTCAGGCGGTTTCAACCTTGTAAAGTGGATCTCTAATAATTTCGAACTCTTAAGTAAAATTCCTTCAACTCATTTAAATCCGCAAAATATTGAATTTGACGCTGACGCTAATAATAATACTAAAATTGTAGGTATGCAGTGGAATCCTGTAGAAGACTCTTTTCAATTTAAAATAAATGGTAATTCTCTTAAATGTACGAAACGTACCGTTTTATCCGCAACCGCACGGCTGTTTGACCCCTTAGGTCTTATAGGTCCAGTTACCGCATTCATGAAAGTTTTAGTTCAGGAATGCTGGAAGCATGACCTTGATTGGGATGATCCTGTACCCGCTTACATTGAAAATAAATTTAATCAATTTCACAAGGAACTTTCCTATCTCGAACAAATAAAATTCCCGCGACATGTAGGTATCACCTCTGGTTCTCATGTCACTCTCCTCGGGTTCGCAGACGCCAGTGAGCGCTGTTATGGTGCCGCTGTTTACATAAGGGTTAGTTCTAGCGAAGAAGATAACGGATCAGCCCTCTTACTAACTTCTAAATCTCGCGTCGCTCCGCTTAAAAATACGCCCGTAGCTCGCCTCGAGCTATGTGCTGCTCTTCTCTTAACAAACTTAATTAACTCAGTTGTAGAAGTTTTAAGTAAACGCTGTAAAATTAATAATATTTTTGCCTTTTCTGATTCAACAGTCACGCTCACCTGGATCCACTCGCCCTCGCATAGATTTCATACATTTGTCGCAAATCGCATTGTTGAAATTAATTCAAAATTACCTGCTAAACATTGGTTTCACATTGATGGAACTGAAAATCCCGCTGATGTAGTTTCTCGTCCCGTAACGCCTAAACAATTGTTAGATTTAACTATTTGGTTTAACGCTCCGCATTGGTTTTCATTACCCTTAAATCAGTGGCCAATCAAGCCATTTAAGGTCAATTTAAATAATAATAATTCGGAAGTAATGGAAACTAAAAATATCGCTCTCTCAGTTAAAGTAACGCAAGAAGTTCCTCAACCTATTCAATCTTTAATTGACCGCATTTCTAAATATTCTATTTTACTACGTAGCTTGGTTTTGATATTACGTTTCTGCAAGTTACTAATCTCGCGTGGTTTTATCACAGTTTCGGATTTGGATGCCGCGGAAATATTTCTTATACGTTACGTACAAAGTAGATATTTCTCTGAAGACATTAACGCTTTAAAATCTAATAAAAAATTAAATAAAAGTCTCGCTAAACTAAACCCCTTCCTGGATTCGAATAATATTCTCAGAGTAGGTGGAAGGTTAACTCATTCTCAACTGGATTATGGTCAAAAGCACCCCATTTTAATTCCAACTAAATCACGATTTACTCAACTCGTAATTGATTTTTATCATGTAACTAATTTACATACGGGTCCCGCTCTTTTAATATCTATAATAAGACAAAAATTCTGGATTTTATCTGCTCGTAACATTGTAAGACAACGTGTGCATAGTTGTAATAAATGTTTTAAACTTAAACCTCGAAATACTTACCCTCCTATGGGTGATCTACCCGACTTTCGCGTTTCACAAGCGAAAGCGTTTGTTAATACCGCTGTGGACTACTGTGGTCCTTTCTACATTACTCATATCCGAAAACGCGGAATTAGGAGCCACAAAGCTTACATTTGTGTGTTCGTCTGTCTAACAACTAAGGCAGTACACTTAGAGTTAGTCTCTGACCTTAGTTCGGATTTATTTCTCGCCGCTTTTAAGCGTTTTATTTCTCGTAGAGGTCCTGTTGCTATGATTTATAGTGATGGAGGCACAAACTTTATTGGCGCAAAGCGTAAATTGAACGAAATTTATGTTTTAATTCAATCCAAATCTCATATAAATTACATAGGTGATCAATTAGCTGAACATCGTGTACGATTTAAACATAGTCCGCCTTACGGTCCTCATTTTAATGGACTTAGCGAAGTTAATGTTCGTTGTGTCAAAACTCACCTTTTTAAAGTCATTGGTTCTCAAATATTAACATACGAGGAGTTTAGTACTGTACTTGTTCAAATTGAATGTCTTTTAAATAATCGACCTCTAAGTATTTTAAGCTCTGACCCGTCTGATATTAGTGCTTTAACGCCTAATCATTTTTTAAACGTAACTCCGCTTAAATTTATACCTGCTGAAGATGTCACAGACATTTCAGATAATCGATTATCGCGTTATCAACTTCTTAATAAAATAACTCATTCCTTCTGGCATCGTTGGAGTCAGGAGTACCTCACTTCCTTGCAACAGCGGGAGAAGTGGAACACACCGTCAAAGCCTATTGAAGTGGGTACGATTGTTGTTATCAAAGACAACAACGCTCACCCGCTTTGTTGGCCTTTAGGTGTCATAGATGCGACTTATCCTGGCAAGGATAATATAGTTAGGACTGTGAAGGTTAGAACTGCGTCCGGTTCCTACATACGCCCGGTAGTTCGGCTTTGTCCTCTACCTACACAATAAGTACTTTGCTAATTTTTCTTAACTCTATTTTTAAGTAAATTCATTTATTTAATTTAAGATCTCATAAAGTTTTAGTTTAGAGGAAAACCTCTAGGCCGGGGGAGTTGTCTGCGCCATTCGCATTATTTTATATATATTTATTATTGTTATTGATTTATCTATTGAAATCATAAACGCGTACTTGCAACACTATATTACACTTCACTCATTTACTCATTCGAGAAGGATCATCCATTCAAAATCAATTCCTTACTCCCACTCTTTCCGTTCATTCTAACAACCCCTTCCTCACTCTCTTGTAAATCCGCTCGCTTGCTGGCGACACGTGTCTCCGTGCGCCCGCGCTCCCGCCAAAAACTCAAAAAGTGAAAAACTATTGGTGCTGTGTGGTGAATCCTCAAACTCTCTCCTCTCGTGAATCTTGGTGGAAATAACGCCTGAACCGGCGCGCTGGAGGCTGCTATCGAAGGGACGCATCATTTACATCCTCCTGTAAGTTCATTTTCCTTCCAGTCAGTTATAGCAGTCTATTAGCTGAAGCTCTTTGCATAGATTGTTGAGATTTTTATACCTAATTATTTTATATTTTATTTAAATACCTATATAAAAAAAAATCCAACCATTTGAGTAAATGGGCGATCAGTTGATTGCTAACTAAGAAATTTGTTTATCAATCACAATTTATTTAATTTAACTACTCCTAGCATTTTTAGTTTCCGAGACATCCTGCTTCAGGTATTTTTATATAACCCTAATTCATTGCTCTCGAGTGTATTTTCCTGAAAAATTGGGACTATCGCATTTTATTTTGAACCCTAATTAGCTGTATTATTAATCTTATTTAGTAACTTATTCAAGTGTTATTCAGATATTTGTACTACAAATCACTATTTCTCAAATAATAGCTTAATAATTAGAAAGGCGTGACTTTTTATTCAGAGTTATGTAAAATAGCTGCAGTGCGTGGAGAGCTTTTATTCAGCTTATAATGAATCGCCATTAAAACTTATTTATAAGTAAACTATTGAATCATTGTGAATATGAAATGCCCCATTTTAGTCATTAATTACAGTTAAAAATACAATTTATATTATTTGATGACTTTTGAATAATAAGCATTAGCTGTGTTATCCTAAGTATTTTTGTCAACACAAAGTCATTATTTATGTCTTATTATTTACTATCACTAAACTTGATTACCTAAGCGGCGCGTGAAAAATTTTGAGATAATTCATGTGCTATTCACGATAAAACTACTTGCGCAGTAATATTTAACATGTATCATGGTTAAAATACATAATAACATTTACGTTATGACTGTCGTCGTTATTGATTTTGTTCAACGCAACGACATACATTATGAGTGTTAGAACAAAGACGCACTGCAAGATTATACATCACTTTTTTTCAACTTTACAACACAACTCTTAAATTTTGTTTGAAAAGTAAATCTGAGAAAAAGCTAAGTGAGCCATTACTAAGCTATTACCCAGACTTTAAATTGCTGTTATACAGACTAACGCATTAACTGTGCTCAAATTGCTTGACTAACAGCTGAATAGACGTTTAGTCAGACAATTCCCAGACAATAGTTACAGCTTATAGTTTCGCGGATCTCTGTTACTCAAGCTTTATTCAGCATGACTGTGTTACTAACTGCCGCACTCAGAGAGCTTTAATGGTTACTTAGGCCATCACTTAGTAATGGTTTTGACAGTTTTCTCATACAAAGATATGTCAAACCTTTACTAAGTGGCTTAAGTAATCATTAAATATGTCTGAGTACGGCAGTTAGTCTCAAACCAATGCGTTACTTGTTATGTCAACGAGTGATCAGATGAATAGGGGATCGGACTGGGTCAAAAAAATATAATTCTAATTAGTCCGTCATTCAGATTATCGAAAAATATTAGAATAACTCACCTACGGCTCACTTGTTAATAGAGTATTTCAACAAAAAAATCTAATTAGTTTGTCTGTTGGATTATCGAAAAATATTGGATACGTGTTTTTTGTTTTATCAAATAAAAAAAAAATACGGAGATAAAATGCCTCAAAGATGAGGGATTGTGACATAATTTCGAGGAAAAAAAATGTACTGACATGTGACGTTTTCGAGGAGTTCACGAGTTTTCGAAGCACTGTATTAATTTTTTGTTTATGTGGAAAAGAAAAAATATGTGTTCAATATTTTTTGGAAATCTATCTGACGGACTAATTAGTTTTTTTTTTGTCCGATCCCCTATTGCAAGATGTTTCAGCTAGTTATACAAAGTTGATACGACAGAGGCTTTCCTTTATACAGCATAAACTAGGTACCATTTTCAAGCTCTGTACCAAAACTCTATTAAATAGGAGCAGTAGTTTAGTCGCAAATGATTTTTTAAGTTTTTGTCCCGTTTGAACACGATGTATCTTTCCTAACAGCTGATTATGTCTATACGCATAGGTCATGCACCTTAAAACGATAGCTGAGATGCGTTGTTGCCGCTCTGACGCAACTCACTAGTACAACCAAATATTTTCGCTAAAAGATGGCAATGCAAACAAGGAAACAAAATTAATACACACACGTGCACTTTCACTACAACTGTGACAAGCATAGCAAAACATCCCGCGCGTAAAAGAAATAGAAATAAGTCACTGTGTTACGCCGCCCGATCGCTTCGACGCGACGCGCGCGTGCTACGTTGCCAATTTGTTACCTAGGTATCTAAGGTCAGTTATATTTATTTATAAAGGGTGTTTGCGTTTTACTCTGATTTGTAAGCTATTAAGTATATTTGAAAAAAAAACCTCATTTTTGGAGCTTTTTATTTTTGTACCGTATCGAATTAATACTAATCACGTATATTATACGTAGTGTAATTTAATGCCCCTCTCTCATATCAACTCTGTATAGATAATCCCGACTGTTAGAACTATTATTTCCTGAACAATCACCACCAGTTCCCAGCACACCTACACACAACTAGCCCAGTTCCTGGACCGCATAGCCAGCCCAACCCAGGAGCGTCCCGCGGAGCTGGACCACGTGGACTTAAAGCCGACCACTCTCGAGGAGGTGATAGCCTTGTCAGCCAGCAACAGGCTCACTGACATATCTAGCAAGCTGTTTGATAACCCAACCACTACACCTGGGACCACCCATAGGGTAAGTACGCACCTTCTGGAGTAAGTTTCAAATGTCTTCACAAAGAGTAATTTTTTGAAGTGATATATTATAGGAATTAGTCACCAATCTTAGCCAAAGCTTTTATTAAAAATAATAAATCAGATTTTTTTTTCTAGGTTAAGTAAATACTTTGTCAAAGATAGAATTGAACCCAGTGTATAACCATGTGGGGCACCTATCAAAACCTGTCGTAACTTTAAAATTATTCCGATTTATATCTTTACCTCTACACACATTTTTCTATTAGTTAAATACGATCGAAAAAGCTTTAGATAAAATCTGTCCTCATACACCGTAATCTTGCATTTTTATCAACCGACATTGTATGACTTAGTGTCAAATGCAAAACTCAAGTCTAAGATAATTTCAGCTACCTTTATAAAATTTTATTTAAAAGTTTTCATCTTTTGTGGATATTCCGCCAGGTCTGCTAGCTTTATTCACTTTTTTTTTTTTGGCGGGTGGAAAATCATCGAATAACAGGGGTTATTCGATGATTTTCCACTGTCTTTGATGACTTTCTGCTCTTGGGCAGAGCGAAAGGGAGTGTCAGACTTCTACTGACTAAAAACCACCTATGTTCCTTCTTACCCCTTTATGTCGAGGCTGCGGTATCTCTTACAACATCCCGCAGCCCTGACGGGCAGCTTTATTCACGTCTTGATTGCAAAGGGCCTTACCTCTTTTATGTGTAATGAAACTTCTGGCATTGCGGTGCCAGAAGTTTCATTACACATATTCCAGTTTTTTTATAATCCAGCTTTCAAATAATCCAGTTGCTATCTCTGGTAGCACATGGAAGCCATCTTGGGCGCAGTGCTGGCATGCAGCGGCGGAGCGCTGTGGGCGCGCGGGGTGTGCGCGGGGCGCGCGGGCGGCGCGCTGTGTCGCGTGTCGCTGTCGCCCGCCTGGCGCGTGGCCGCCGCAGCGGGCGCGCCGCCCGACCACGCCGCCACGCTGCCGCTGTCGCACCGCCTGGCGCTCAAGCTGGAGGGCGTCGTGTTGCCGCCCGTGCCGCTCAGGTGAGTGTGATGTCGCACCGCCTGGCGCTCAAGCTGGAGGGCGTCGTGTTGCCGCCCGTGCCGCTCAGGTGAGTGTGATGTCGCACCGCCTGGCGCTCAAGCTGGAGGGCGTCGTGTTGCCGCCCGTGCCGCTCAGGTGAGTGTGATGTCGCACCGCCTGGCGCTCAAGCTGGAGGGCGTCGTGTTGCCGCCCGTGCCGCTCAGGTGAGTGTGATGTCGCACCGCCTGGCGCTCAAGCTGGAGGGCGTCGTGTTGCCGCCCGTGCCGCTCAGGTGAGTGTGATGTCGCACCGCCTGGCGCTCAAGCTGGAGGGCGTCGTGTTGCCGCCCGTGCCGCTCAGGTGAGTGTGATGTCGCACCGCCTGGCGCTCAAGCTGGAGGGCGTCGTGTTGCCGCCCGTGCCGCTCAGGTGAGTGTGATGTCGCACCGCCTGGCGCTCAAGCTGGAGGGCGTCGTGTTGCCGCCCGTGCCGCTCAGGTGAGTGTGATGTCGCACCGCCTGGCGCTCAAGCTGGAGGGCGTCGTGTTGCCGCCCGTGCCGCTCAGGTGAGTGTGATGTCGCACCGCCTGGCGCTCAAGCTGGAGGGCGTCGTGTTGCCGCCCGTGCCGCTCAGGTGAGTGTGATGTCGCACCGCCTGGCGCTCAAGCTGGAGGGCGTCGTGTTGCCGCCCGTGCCGCTCAGGTGAGTGTGATGTCGCACCGCCTGGCGCTCAAGCTGGAGGGCGTCGTGTTGCCGCCCGTGCCGCTCAGGTGAGTGTGATGTCGCACCGCCTGGCGCTCAAGCTGGAGGGCGTCGTGTTGCCGCCCGTGCCGCTCAGGTGAGTGTGATGTCGCACCGCCTGGCGCTCAAGCTGGAGGGCGTCGTGTTGCCGCCCGTGCCGCTCAGGTGAGTGTGATGTCGCACCGCCTGGCGCTCAAGCTGGAGGGCGTCGTGTTGCCGCCCGTGCCGCTCAGGTGAGTGTGATGTCGCACCGCCTGGCGCTCAAGCTGGAGGGCGTCGTGTTGCCGCCCGTGCCGCTCAGGTGAGTGTGATGTCGCACCGCCTGGCGCTCAAGCTGGAGGGCGTCGTGTTGCCGCCCGTGCCGCTCAGGTGAGTGTGATGTCGCACCGCCTGGCGCTCAAGCTGGAGGGCGTCGTGTTGCCGCCCGTGCCGCTCAGGTGAGTGTGATGTCTAGTGTGTCAATGAAGCAATGTTTCGGGCTTATGTAGATATACTGTACGCGCAGACCAAAACACGCGCGCCCTCACCGGCGGCCGGTCATCGCCCGACCTGCGTCTGCGCATGTATATCAGTAAGCAACATCAGCTTGAAGAAAATTGTCACTATGGCTACGATTTTGAACTTGAGGTTCTAAACATAGGGGAGGATTGAAGAAAATTTCGGGAAGAAGGGGGGGGGGTTCCGAAATTTTCTAGATCAAAAATGAATCCCGGGATTTTCGGGATTGATACATCTTTATATTTGTGCAACAAATTGAGAAGTATGCTTGCAGATGAGACGTCGGATTTAGATGCGTTGTTATTCCTAAGATTTTATTTTCCTGGTTTAAAGTATCTGCAAAAATTGATCTTTCATATAGTATTTTTTATAGTTTATCTAAAGAAGTTGATTTTTTGAAGTTTATTGTTACGTTCATTAATTATTTACAAGAGTGCCTAGTTTGTTTATTTTGTATGAAGAAAGTAAAATTTTGTTTCCCTTGTTTAACCGCCTTTTTGAAGATTTAAAACTTAATATTCAATAATTATATTAAGTTTTAAATCTTCAAAAAGTTACTCACAAACATAAAAGATCAATAAAAAAATGATTTCGATATGTTTCTGTGTTTTTTTGTTACCACTTTCCATTACCAATATAATCCCGGGACTGTCCTGGGATCCCGGGATAAACTGTAGATAATCCCGAAATCCCGAGATCAGAAGAATCGACCGGGATCGAATCCTTTAGTTAATTGTCACTTACTAACGTTTTACTCAACAGCAAGCGCCAACGTGTGCGTCAAGTGAAGGGCGTGCAGATCACAGTAACAGCCACGCCACACCCGCGTACTAATGAAAAGGTAATCATCTATTCACTATGTTTATTGAAATATCTAAGTTCACATGAACCATAAAACTTTTTGCCAAAAAGAAACACACGATATTGTTGAATTGACTTTTTTGCCACAGACTTCCGAAAGGATTGTATAATATAATACTTTTCGTTTTTTTTTTTCTTTAAAGTGTATTGCAAAACGTCGTTAGTTACACGTGGGCATTTGTTATTGTAGTTTTCGGCTCCTTAACAACCTCACCTACGGCTCAGTTGTTAATAGAGTATTTCACCACAAAAATCTAATTAGTCCGTCTGTTTGATTATCGAAAAATATTGGATACGTGTTTTTGTTTTATTAAATTAATAAAAAAATATTACGAAAATAAAATGTGTCAAAGATCACGAGTGGGGGCTTGTGACGTCACTTTGTGGGTAAAAAAATACTAACTTTGTGACGTCACACGACTTGACACGACTTTTCGAAGCATAAGCAAGCTATACGAGTATCGTCTTCATCTTTTGTTTGTGTGACAAAAGAAAAATATGTGTTTAGATAGATTTTTTTGATGAAATACCCTATTCACTTCATTGTATTTATAAGTTTCCCCACTTGTATCAAAATGTACTAACAGTTTTTATGGTTCCGTACCCAAAGGATAAAACGGGACCCTATAACTAAGACTTCTCTGTCCGTCCATCCGTCTGTCCATCCGTCTGTCTGTCACCAGGCTGTATCTCAAGAACCGCGATAGCTAGACAGCTAAAATTTTCAAAAATTATGTACTTTTATTGCCGCTATAACAACAAAAACTAAAAATAAAATAAATATTTATGGGGGGCTCCCATATAACAGACATGATTTTTTTTGCAATGTTTATAGATAAAAGTACGTAACCCTTCATGAGCGAGTCCGACTCGCACTTGGCCGGTTTTTGGTGTTTTAAAAAGTATTACTCATCACCATCATATAATATTTCTCTCCCCACAGACGGTAGAACTAACAAACATCCCGCCAGTTCTCACGGCGGTACAGACAGTGACCCCGGTGCGCGACTTCTTCTCGGCCCAACAGCTGGTGTCCGTGAGCGCGCCGGGCCTCTACACAGTGGCCGTGGAAGCTGCCTTCGTGGACCATGCCGCCCAGCTGTGGAACACTGGCCCGAGGACTGTTATTGTTATTAAGGTAAGAGAAATAGAAAATCATTCAAGGAAGTGTGGAAGGGTTAGTTCTCAGCTTGAAAAGAGGGTGGCGGTTGGCTGCATTTATTCATCCGGTTATACAGAGATAAATAATAATATTTACATTGAGATAATCTCTATGTGAACTGGGTTGTGCACGTCAGATAAGCAGTCGCTCCATGTAAAATACTGGAATTCAGCTGCATCCGATAAGACTGGAAGCCAACCCCAGGCAGGAATGAAAATCATTTATTTGCGTAAATATGGTACAGAAGGTTGTTAAAACATATAAAATTGGTCTCTTATTCTGCCTTTAACTTCGGCGTGCAAATATAAGTTACATATAATAAAATAGAAAGGCAGATAACGAAGCGAGACTTTAGGACTCCATCGCGAAAGTATTTATGTGTTAATTTCCTCTGCCTGTGTAATTACAAAAAATAAAAAAAACTCGCTGACATAACTATGCCAACTCCCATTGAAAAATGATGGCCCTTAAGTTTACGATGACACATTGTAATTTAGAACGCTGTCACGTTCCTGATAGTTTATATCATACTAGCGGACCTGGCAGGCGTCGTACTGCCCGGACAGCAGCGCCACCTACCGAGTTCAAGACAGCAAAATCCCCATTAACAAAATGATGCGACATTTATTAAATTTATTTGTTACAAAAAATGTGATAAATGAAGAACCGCTCTACCGATTTTTTGTAAATTTCACATAAACCATCTACTAAATAGTCCAAACAAAGCCTAAACATTTGGTTTGGATAGGTGAGCCCGTTCTTGAGTTATAAAATTACAACGAAAAGTGGCATTGATTTTTATATATATAGAAGATCTGTGCTGGATAGTTCGTATCGTGCGATGTCGATGTATGTAATACTATCCCGAAGGTCAGTACAAAAGGCAATCACATGAACGACGTGGCGCATTTTTAGAATACAATATACAGGTTCCGTGAGTCATCATGTTGGGGTCGGTTCCAGTCTTCCTAGATTCAGTTGAATACCAGTATTTTACTGCCTACCTGACCTCGACAACTTAGTACGGGGTAATACAATATCCAATAAGTAAGGTGTGAGTGTTATTGATAGCGTGTACAGTCTTCCTGCTAGGCAACTGCCTTTCTCCATTATATTTCGATTCTGCACATAATTATATCCACTGATTTCTTTGTTCCAGGCTCACGAAGATCCAAGTGCCAAAGGGAGCGTCCAAGCGGCGCGCGGTAGATTCTAAGTAAATAATATATCTTATTTATTAAGATTGTATTAGAGTAGAAATGTATGTTAGGGGTAGCTCCGTCGTCGGGGCCGCGGGTTGTACACTAGTTATCGCGGCCTCGACATAGAGGGCGAAGAAGGAACATGGGTGGTTTTTAGTCAGTAGAAGTCTGACACTCCCTTTCGCTCTGCCCAAGAGCGGGAGGGGTTATTCGATGATTTTCCACCCGCCAAAAAAAAAAAGGGGTAGCCCCGTCAGTTGCGATGCTACAGAAAGCCGTGAGCGAGGAGCCTTTGAATTGATAAAGATTGTCAAATCTTTTATTCTCGTTTTAAGTCACTTTTTTTAGGAAACTTTCGTCACTGTCATCCCCAAAATCCGCTAAGAAGATTTACTGACCGACACATTAAGTCTGTGTGGCGTCTCGCTCGCAAAATTCACTTGACCTTTTGTATCAATTTTTCTAATTAATCTTTTGACTACAGAAATCTATAGATTTGTTTTGTGCAAATATATCATTATTTTACTTAAAATAGTATATGTTCATAAATAAAGTAAAGAAAACAACGCTCGCATTTTATTTTAAGGCCGTAAACATCTTGCGATAAGAAACAAAGCAAATTAGGACAATAACCGTTGCAAAACAACGTCTCGAAAGTACAGGAAAAACACGTTATCTATGAAACATGAAACGTCTGGCAAAGTCATACAGACATGTCGGTACAGTCAGCATCAGAAGTAGAACTTGGTAAATGCACTCGTTACTAACACGTTATTGAAGAGTAAGGAATATTTTAAAGAATATCTTCTGAAACATTGTAGTCCTATACATCAAATAATTTGAATGTTAAGCTACTTCTGTTGCTAACCATTCAACAATTATATCCCATATTCGTTTAATGTTTCACAGATTACATTTCTCCCCGGTTGTGTCGTATCACAGATAACCCCCTCGTGTACACCCGGTCTCTGGAACAATCGCAAGTGAAGTGATGTGATTGGCCCATAATAATACATTCAACCAATCAGAGCAATTGATCCTCGCTTGACAATTTGTTAGGTAGCTGATCTTTGTGTACATGATTTTCGTTTCATAAATAAAGTCAGATTAAAAATAGACTTTCTACAAACGCGCAGTATTTGAAGTAAATGTCCTACATGTCTATCAACTGATAACATGTATTTGTGCCGCCACGACGAAGCAGTGAAATGACCAAATAAATATCGATAACAATTATCTAGCCACGATAAGTTTTCATACTTATCGCACAGTACCTGAGCTACAGACGAAGGAAAATGATCGTCCACTTGCTTATTCTCGCTCTAGTTCTACAAATAAACTGTTCGTCGATATGTGAAAGTGATGTTTGTCTGTGCAAAAGATACCAAAGTGAACAAAATGAAGAGTTTGAAGGTGAACAAATCGTGTGTGCGCACAAAGACTGGGATATCCTTAGAAGCAATTACACGCTCCCCGATATAGTGCACTCATTGGATTTATCGTTTATTAACATATCTGTAGTACATTCGTCACCTTTACTACAATCCAACACTTTAACAGAACTAATTCTAAATAATAATGTTATTACAAATATTGATGTCGACAGTTTTCAGTTACCAGAACTAAAGAGACTCGATTTAAGTAATAACCAACTGGATTTTATAGACAAAGAAACTTTTAGAAGTGTCAAGAAATTAGAATATTTAAGTCTGTCAAACAATAGATTCACCTCGTTCACGAGGTTAACGTTCCATCATCTGAGCAGCCTGAACGAGATTGTTTTAGACAATAACGACCTGGGCCCTGCTTTGAGAAACTCGAATTTATTCGATAGAAGTGGTTTCGGACTGACAGACAAGATCACAAAGATAAGCATTAGCGGAATCAATCTTAAAACAGTTCCCGACAATTTCTTTGTCGACGCTTATGACTTGCGAAAACTAGACATATCAAACAACAGTCTTACTGAAATGTTTGAAATACCATACACTTTACAATACCTGGATCTTTCAGACAATCCTATAACAGATATATTTAGCGAAGATTTGACCGACTTAGTAGCCTTAAAAGTATTAAAACTGAACAATTTGCAAATCAACACAATTCCTGAAGCTGCTTTTCAGTATTTACCAGCTTTAAAGACTTTGGAACTGGAAAGGAACCGAAATCTAACTTCGTTCAGTAAGCTAGCATTTGGAAGAGAAGTTTTGGCTGATCCGGATAACTTTAGTCTAGAAAGACTGTCTCTAAAAGGGTCAAGGTTGACAAAATTAGACGAAGCGTTGGAGACACCGTTTGGGGTGTTGATCGAGTTGGATTTACAAGGGAACCCTTGGACTTGTGACTGTGAGATCGTGTGGGTTAAACAGCTACAGATAACTGAAGAGTTATACGACCATTTAAGGCAAGTATTTGACTCTTTTCTAAATAAAAATAGAACCGAGATAAGCTTGAGTCATGCAATAAACAAGGACATTCGTTAAATAAGAATATAGTTACAATACTGTGCTAATTTTGCATACCTATGTCTCGTAAAGAAGATAATAAAACACACATTAACAACAGTAATGTACCCTTCAACCTACTTATCTATGCAGGCGGGAAAGCACAGAATTAAAATAATAATATGCACTAAGTTTGACACATCGATGCATTTTTTTTGACATGCAATGCCACCTTGAACCGCATACTACAGTGGTCATAATATACAGCAGTAATGCAACAGATATGAATGAAAACAACGATTTTAACAACTGTTTATGACGTTGCTAACTTTCAGTTAACAGAAAGGCAAATGAGCTATTGTTTCAACCAACTATGTATGCTAAACAGCTCAACTAAAGATCTAATGTATACCCAAACAAACAGCTTCATCGGATTATCTGACTCCGTATGCAATACAATTCTCAAACAAAAGAGTATAAAAATAGCTCAGAAACTATCATCTCGTGAGTTATGCGCCTGACCTTGTTCGGTCCCACACAATGCATCTACCGATAGATTAAGCCGGTAAACTGTTTACCAGCTCCTAGTCACGGCCGCATGTTGACCGACCTTATCAGATGCAAATAAACTTATTTCAGCAGAGAAAAACGTCATCAATATTTGTGTACTGAAGTCTAGTTTTTGTTTGTGTTGTTTAACACGTAGTTGGGGGGGTTTTCTACAGCTTCTAACAAAATCAGAAGTCAATTATAAATTAGGCTGATAATCTGGACTGTATGAACGTTAGTTTACAAGAGACTGTCTCCCAAAATGACCCACCGACACGACTTCCTAGTGTTCTAGGTGGGTAAGAAGAAGTCGCGGAATAAACTCCTCAGCAACACATCTGTCTGTTAGGTTCGAGTCCAGAAAAGTGTGGCCGTATGGAACCATTTAATAACTTCCTCCATCACCTCTATGAGGCCACATCGTAATCGCGAAAAAAGCTGTTTTATTCATTTGTGTTGTGTACTAGGCAGCTAAATTTTTGACTTTAGTATTTAAATCCTATTCTAAGGAGAACGCTTCATTAGTTTGTGGTGTATATTTCTAGACCACATCCACATGACTACAGTTTTCTGATTCACGCTTTATTGTGAAACCGACGACGACATAAGGTAGATTAATCACCAATAGGCTAAGATTGAGTCCGCACCTCGAACTTACCCATAGCGTATACTATTTTTACTAACTTCGGTAATGGAAAACATCGTAAGGAAACCAGACAAGCGTGAGAGATATGTTTCGACGGTATGTAAAGCCAAGTTAGAGGCCCATGATGAGCGGCACCAAAAAACTGCCAGATTAGACACTAACCATACGGATAAGAAAGTTTGAGTCTGCGCTAGGTAGCTTTTCTTTCTGCTATTGCCTAAAATATTTCATACAGAGCATCATTTTGCAATACTTAATTATAAAAAGTAATGATGATTTGGAAAATTTTATTATCAAACATGATGAGTAATGATTGAAGTTTGACACACATAGGTATTACAAGTATATTTGTTAGTAAAGAAGTGGCTTGGGTGGGGGGACTGTCTCTTATACATTTTTACGTACCTACAAAATGTGCTGATATCAGCCTAATTCGACTTTGTTGCCTAGTAAATTTTCACAGAACATTCGTATAAAAAATATTTCTACTTAAAACCTCGTTATTTTACAGATGCGCAACCCCATCGAACTTATTCAACGCACGCATATTCGACCTGAAGCCCAAATACTTCACCTGCAGCATAGACCAGCAAACTCACATCGGTATCACTGTAGCTGTCGTCTCTCTTTGCGTGATGCTAGCCTTCGTAGCCATGTGGATCTTCATGTGCTTACCCCAGCGGCAATCTAGGTGTAACTTCATAAAGAACATGTATACTCCAAGCACGGCGTATACTATGCTTCCTATGGCTGCCAGTTTCCCTAACGACCATTTAAGATAAAATATTCTAAAAAAAATGACGTATGATTTTTAGTTTCTGGAGGGGCTCGAAAGAGACCTTTGCCCAGCAGTGGGACAGTCTATGCTAAAAAGGAGGCTTTTGATGTGTAGGTACCTAAATTTATTTAAAACCTTATATTGGTGCTATATATGATAACTGAATGGCTGTTAATATGATAGAAGAAATGAGTGTTTTGTTATTTTAAGTGTTGACAACATTAAATGAATTTGTTACTTTGGTATTTGCTGTTTTCCTTTGTCTGTTTGCCCCATTATAGCTTTAAAAAGAGCAAACAAACATTTTCGAGAATGGGGTCCTCAAGTTGATCCTCGGATCAGGTTAACCTTTTGAACGCGGACCTCTCCCACGCCAAGGGGCAAATAGCTACTTTTTTTTTTATTTGACACTAGTTTCTATTAGACAGCAGTTAAAAAGTTTTAAAAAATAACGTTTGTCGGCTGTAGCCGACGGTGGCGTGTTCGACGGTCGGGTATAACCGACAAATGAAAACGGGGCAAAAGTGAACTGAGACAAGCAAGAAAGCGCAGCGGGGCTTATATGACTCCCCCAAGGAAGACCGATGAGTTGGTGAAAGACGCGAAATGGACCAGTCGTCTTGATAACGTTTGGGTAAGCCTATATCTAGTAGCGAACATCTTCCCGGCTTATATGATGATGATGAGATATGAATGCCCATGGTATTAAGTCCGACTCTATACAAGGTGTAACAACCCACGTCCCTGTCAAAATCAATCAAAATCAAAACTCATTTATTCAAACTAGGCTGATAGTCAGCACTTTTCGAACGTCAAAATTTACTTTACTTATTTACAAGAGACAGTCCCCCAAAACGCCCCCCCTTCGACACTTCCTAGTGTTTTTGCCGGAAAGAAGAAGTTGCGGAACAAACTCCCCAGCACACATCTGTCTGTTAGGTTGGTTAGAAGAACCAGACTCGATACAATAGTAAGGCAAGTATAAAAAAGTATATTATAATAAAAAAAAAACATAACATATCAGTAAACTAATCTTGGAGAAAGAACATAAATAAATAACAAACATTGTCTTGTGTTCAACTCAGCGACCAACTGTTCTTATCATTTAAGTAGTCGTTAATGAAATAGTACGCTTTTAAACAAAGATTAGATTTTACTTTGGCTTTAAACGCATTAAATGGCAAGTCTAGAAAAGAAGATGGCAGTTTGTTATAAAATGTTATACCAAGCCCGACGAATGAATTATGAACTTTGTGAAGCCGGTGAAAAGGAGCGCGTAGTTTATGCTTATTTCTAGTGTTAAAGTTGTGAATATCACTGTTTTTAGTGTACAGGTGGATATTTTGTTTAATATATAAAATGTTGGCAAAGATGAACTGAGAAGCAACAGTGAGGATACCAATCTCCTTAAAAAAATCTCTAAGAGAAACTCGGGCACCCAGCTGATAAATTGCACGAACCGCTCGCTTCTGCAGAACAAATATATTTTGAATATCAGCAGCTTTGCCCCACAGCAGAATACCGTATGACATAACGCTGTGAAAATAACTGAAGTAGACTAACCGTGCTGTATCAACGTCAGTGAATTGTCTTACTTTTCTGACGGCGTATGCGGCTGAACTTAGCCTTCCCGCTAGGCTTGATATATGTAAACCCCATTGTAATTTTGGATCTACTGTTATGCCCAGAAATACAGCAGAGTCGGCAGTTTCCAGCTCCTGATTGGCGAGGATAATATGGGACCCAGATTTCTAACATTGGGTAAAGCGAACTTAACTATTTTAGTTTTCTTGGCATTAAGAACAAGGTTGTTTATTGTGAACCAATCCGTGACCATTGATAGCGTGCTGTTTACGTCGTCAAAATCGTGTCTATTCCTATCTACTTTAAAGATAAGAGAGGTATCATCTGCAAATAGTACAACGTCACAAAAACCCTTTAAATAGTATGGTAGATCATTAATATTCTCATTAATATTCTGTGTGCCTATTAGCCTTGTTCTGTTTTGTCTCTTGCTGATAGGAAGTGGAAATTATGTTTTTCCCACTCCTCCGCTATTTCTGATTAATTTCGTTGCGGGAACCAAGACAGTTAAATCGTTTCTCTGGGACATCGTCGAGCTTATCTTTTCTTCTTGGTCTGGCGCTTTTCTTGTGGTCGCTACTGTTGATTCTGGCTTTCAGGAGTTACAGTGGTTTGTGAATAGTGTGCCGGGTTTGTACAAAACGTGTAACATAATAATCACAACTCGTGTGGGGTCTCAAACCAAGAATCAATTTTTTTTGGAAAATGCATAACTTCTTTTTTGTTTAAGATTTGATCGGCTGAAAGTAGCTCATTGCGTCAGTTCCTATAGAAATTCCATTTATTTGCGAGCTCATAATTGCGATATAAAGAACTAGTTGAACTAAAGTTTTTTGTTTTGATACGAGAGACCACACGGAGGTCATTGTATTCTTCTTTTTTTTTTCACGGGACATAAATATGAGGTAGGTAGTAGGTAAATAAAGAGATAACACAAATCTCGGTGACAAATCAAATGACGTTATCAGTATGAAGAAATCTATTAATTCCGGCAAAACACCTGCTACTGTTGGATTTCTTTGCAAATGTGTGATCATATAATGGACAACATGTCTTTTATTCGGTCCCTATGCGTCTTGTGCGAAGCCCTTTAATATAACAAGTAGGCAGTTTAACGGTTTATAGCTAACCAACTAAGAGTTTCAGTATAAGTACAACTTTCTGCTCTAAATCTTCAGAACCTGCTTATTTACTACAATGGAAGGCGTGGATAGTGTTGGTAGACAAACATCCCGGGATCTCATATTAGTTAGGGGTATGAAAATTTCAATTTTTTTTTTCCAAATACGTCTGGCGCCGACTCCAGGTAAAATTGAACGTCAGGAAGAAGATGTTACATTACATGCTTCGTCGACTATGTTACGTGGGGACGTACCTTTAGGATCCAACTAACAAGTATATTGAGGCTTATGAAAAATAAATAAAAATCAAAAATACAAAATTCACTTTATATTATTTAAAAAATACAAAAGTGTACAAATTGTTTTACAACGGTTACGATATTGTGCATATAATTACATCTATAGGCAAATACTTTGTGCATTGTTTTGAGTCTCCGTCGAAAGTATAACAAATATAATATTATAACATTAGCCTTTTTGGAATTTAATTTAAATCAATTCTTTTGTAAATGCTGACGGCCATATAAAAATTTTAAGAACGGATTTCTGACACAAAATTCTGAGGGATGACGTACAGTCGCCAGCACATCAATCAAAGTGCTACAATATGTCAAATATCTTAAATAGATTTTCCACTTTATCGCTAAAGCAATATAGTTGCTGCCAGTTAAGATGTCAATAGCAGTCCAATTGCCCTTTCCCTAATATCTCTTCGTACGAACCATGAACCATCAAATTAGCGTGAATATATCGTATTTCATTTTAAAAAAGGTTGAAGATAAAGATAGATGACGATTAAAGACATGAATAGGCTTATTTTCGGATTTTAAAGTTAAGAACTTTAATAAATGTAGCTGGGTCAATTGGCTATTTGACTCCTGTTAAAAATTCACGAAAATGTTATGTTATTTCAAAGAACAAACGTAAATAACACGATGTGTGAAAAAAGTAATAAAATTGAACAAAAAATGACTTACTAGACAAAGACAGCGCGACAGAAATGTGACGTCATATGTCATACCGCCATAGTACAAATGGCCGTTTCGCGCGACAAGGATAGAAAGTGCCCCACTAAAAACTTCTAAAGCATATAGCTACTCCATTTTTAATCGATTTTATTTCTTTTTCACACTACGTGTTATTTCTGTTAGTTTTATAAAATAACATATCATTTTCATGATTTTTTAACATTAGTTAAGTAGCCAATTACCGCTGCTGACATCTTTGAGAAAATATGTCAGTTTGGTGTACTTAAGTAACTGACAGTATCCGCAGCCAGTCTGAAACTATTCATACCACCTTGACTGGGGGATAAAAATGGCGATCCTATACTATAAATTACTACAGTTTTTTTCGGACAGTCAAGCTGGCTTACATATTACTTAATTCAGTTCTCTTTCTAAATTACATCTTTAAGAAATCATTTAATAAAAAAATGTCCTATTACACTAGAATATTTACTGGAATAACTTCACATTTTACAGTACTTAATACTAAGCAGGCACAAGCATTTTACAAAAGGCTGCTATTTGAGCATTGGACTCCGCAACAAGAGTTGCATAGCCGTTGAAGGCCTAATCTCAAAATTGGGAGTTTGGTTCAAAATAGAGAAGTTATATGGCATTAAAGGTTTCTAGGAACCAGTTCAACTCACTGATCGACAAATCTTATGCCCATTTTCACTACATATAAAATAGGCGAGAACTTAATGAATGTGCCTCAAAAATGTGCTGTTTTATTTTTAATTAGCAAAAATCATAACATCACGCTTGTAATTCCGGAAGGGTTAGGCAGATGTGTAGCTAATACTACAACCACATTCCGACAGTTATGTTTACGTCCTATAGGAGGGGGGGGGGGGGGGCTGGACTTGTCCATTGCCATCAATCGGGCACAAATCAGACTCCGTGCGAGGCTGTTACTGAGAAATTCGTGATGGAATAACCCAATAACATTTTGCACGACCCGGGAATCGAACCGAAGACCTCATGCTCAGCCGCCGCGGTTACGACCACTACACCAAACGAAGCCCTCCATTATCATTTTGGCATAAACTTAAGTGTTAGCGAAAATGGGCAATAATATTTATTGAGTCAACTTGACATGCTATTTGATAAGGCTTTCAGAAACCAGGTCAATGTGTAAGTAACATGATAAGTATCTTTCCCTTGTAAATTCTTGCCTTGAAATATGTAAATGATTGAGTATTGACAGATACTTCTCAGAAACTTGTTTTAAAAATTACATACTCCTCTGGTTTACAAGTTAGCTCAAGATTTATTGTTTACAAAAATACGTCTTTAGAAACTTTGTAGAAATATTGGCAAGACTAACTCTAACATTACTTTAAAATACTTTCAAGCCAATATAGTATTATTTAAATAAGTTTATATTTGAAACTTTCAGCAGCAATTTTCCTCCCAGCACATTCAAAGCTAGCCAAACCATTGTAAACCTTACGATATGTTACAATTAGCTACAATTTCCAAGCGCTCTTTGGTCATTTCAGCGACACCCATGCATAAACAGATTCATAATTGTTCTAAGCACAACCTCATTCATTTGCAATATGTAAAGAGTTCTAAAAATTTCTAATTAGTCTTACAACTGTCTTTTATATGATTGATATATTTTAAAATGCAAAAAACCGAAAAGAATGTTTATCAACATTTTTCAACGATAATTATTTGTATAAATAAATAAAAAAGAAATCATTTTCATAAATACGTACATAATATGTATCAAGAACATTTACTTTTATAAAAATAATAAACATTTCAAAATACATCCCTTAATATTTAAACCTACAATTAAATAGCTGCCTTAATACTTATGTAATTACACAATAAATATAATATTATCCTATGATATGGTATAATTAGATTAAATATAAGAATATACAATACATATTCGAGATTCTTTCCGATTCACTGGGCTAGAGGTGAATTTACACGACGCGTATTTTATTAAACACCCAGTTTAGTAGTCTCACTGCGGTACTTTGACGTTTAATGATTACTTAAGCCGTCACTTAGTAAAGCTTTGACATACTTTTGTATGACAAAACTGTCAAAACCTTTACTAAGTGATGGCCTAAGTAATCATTAAAGATATCTGAGTGCAGCAGTTAGTATGTTGTTAGTTCATTTTACGTTTTTTTTTTTTATTTCCATTACACTGGCAATAAAAAAAGAGTAGGAATGCCAGCATGGCTGCGTCCTAACCCAAGCAATCATCGCGCGAACATGCGACTTTCAGTTTGTTCGACGAACGGTTATTCAGACCATTTTTTTATTTCGCCAGTTTTGTTTTAATATCAATAGGTTTTCCAAAAATACGCATCATGTAAATCCATCTTCATGAATATTTAATCTATTCCTTACTACAAAATTGTACATTTGTTATTAAAATATGACACAATGTACAAATTATAACTATTACCTAGATATAAAACATTAAATGCAGTCTAATCTTTTCTAATTTAACAAAAATGGCGACTAAATGTCTTGATACTTAACATACTTGAGATTCATATAAATTGAGATTCCATTGTCGTGTAGTTATTTACATACTCAATCGAAAAATGACAATTTAAGTTATGTTAAAGAGCTAAATGGCTATGCTATTGGTAGATTATTGCTCAAAGAGCAATGAAAATCTCCAGTTTTAGCAGAACATACTATTTTGTAAGCTCGGGCTGGACTTGTCTGATTCTTATTTTATAATAATTTCATAACTAAATTTCCTATAAAACCTACAAAATCTACAATAAAATAATGTAACATTAAGAAAGTATTTATAATATGCAGCATTTTCACGATCAATGTCCTCCTATGAAATCCACTTCACTGGATTTTTCTTCATCAGCCTATAATCTTCCCACTGCTGGGACACATTCCTCTTCCTAAGATAAATCTTTTGCATAGAAAAAGCATGTTATGCACAGCACAACTCTCTCTTTTATTGATATTTTGAAAATTACAGTCAACAATTCTCACAGACTTATATACTTTGCAAAGGCAAAACCTAAGACTATTTTGATTGCAAAATGAGTAACATTTAGTCTCGGAAGAATAGACAATGAACAGAAGATTAACTTTGCACCAAATTGAACACAAGCATTGACAAACATTCCTAGATTATTTAGCTAAATGCTCTATTTACATCATTATTTTCTAGCCGACAAGGTCTATATTAGAATACCGATGTTTTTACTAACACAAAGCTTCACATAAGTTTAAGTGTAAATAAAGGCATGCTATCGGATTTTGAACTTTCGGCAATAACGACTGATTTGAAAATCCAACAGCGCCCTCTCATTTAGACATTTATATAGATATCGCCTAATGTTTGTAAAAACGATTATAGATTAAACGAGTTGGTGGTCAATCATCGTCATTTAAACCTTATACCAATATTCATAAAGTCACTTGTAACACTCGCAATTCGCACAATGCAAGAAAAATCACTGGACTTTAACATCAAACAAAACTGTCAAAACTACCGCAGTAATGACCATTCAAAACACCGCAAAAAACTTCTGTCCATTACCTAACCTAAAAGAACTCCGTATGTCATACGAGTCTAAAGTCATCCCTGCTACAATACTCTTCCTGTCAAACTGATGTTTCCGAGTTCAACCGTAAAATGAACCTGTTACTCTTGGGGTCGACAACCTCTTCTGTCAAAGAAAACTTGGGTAGTTGCTTTATGGTACAAATAAGGGAGATATCACCTTGTCTCAGTTGAAATTCCACGTTGTCAGCTAGTGGTCTAGCCAAGAGCTCGTCGGAAATCAAAGACCATCTCTGTATGGGCCTGGTTTCCTGGTCTGCGGAGAGTACGGGACCCTCGACGAGGAATGGTTCGAGGAAGGCGCGGGGGGATGCGTCTTGTGAGAGACAGCGAGCTAGGTGGGCGAGGACCTGAAATGGGGAGTTAGTTACGTTAGATATTTGTTTAGATTGCAATGCTAACTTTATAGTTATGACGATAAAGCCTATGATAACGGTTTGTGACAAATATGGCTACGTATCCCACTGACAGTGATTTTTATTTTATTGAGAACATTGCTGGACCAAGGCCTACCATCTCCAGAAGTTTAAATTAAATTAGCTAGCGAAATTAAAAGAAAGTCAACAGCACCATTCACAATTATTGTATTCACAATTTTATTGTTGTGATTCTATACTGTCGGTAATTTCATTGATGTAATTCTAAAATAAGAAGGAAAAAAATCAACAAATAATTTTGTTTTTTTCTTCTTTAGATATTATCTTTTTAAGACATTACCATCTTAAAGCATTTCGCTAGGAAGTTTAATTTAACCCAGTGTAACCGCTTATCATTATTAGGAGTAACTCTTAATATAAATAGGAGCTAGCACACTACCGAGTCGGCGGAGTGTCGCGGCTGCTGCCTGGTCGCGCGCAGGTACTTCTGTAGCGCGCGGGCGAGAGACGGGAACACTGCCTGGGCCGCCTCGCGCGGGCCTAGCGCTCCGCCTGTAGACAAGGACAAGGTCATGGTTAGACAACACAACTTAATAAATAGGTGTAGTAACTGCTAGAAGTAACAAGAAGTCTGAAAACTGGAATTGTGAAGAGGTAGAATTATACTGAGCCCTTTAGGCAATATAATTTTTTTATAGTTTTATATACGGTCTTGTTAATTCCAAATAAACACTTTCTTTAATTATGGTATTCAGCAGAACCCGATTAGAATGGAATCAGACCCCAATATAATTTAGAAAACACTTGGTAGATGCTGACGACTCAAATGCGCGCGCGTCTCTTGCTGAGCTATGCAAGTGCAACACACCACACACTACTCACCGCTAGTAGACACCCGCACACGCCGCACATGCGCGAAGGCATCCTCGGCGGCGCTGAGCAGTCGCGCGCGTCTCTTGCTGAGCTATGCAAGTGCAACACACCACACACTACTCACCGCTAGTAGACACCCGCACACGCCGCACATGCGCGAAGGCATCCTCGGCGGCGCTGAGCAGTCGCGCGCGTCTCTTGCTGAGCTATGCAAGTGCAACACACCACACACTACTCACCGCTAGTAGACACCCGCACACGCCGCACATGCGCGAAGGCATCCTCGGCGGCGCTGAGCAGTCGCGCGCGTCTCTTGCTGAGCTATGCAAGTGCAACACACCACACACTACTCACCGCTAGTAGACACCCGCACACGCCGCACATGCGCGAAGGCATCCTCGGCGGCGCTGAGCAGTCGCGCGCGTCTCTTGCTGAGCTATGCAAGTGCAACACACCACACACTACTCACCGCTAGTAGACACCCGCACACGCCGCACATGCGCGAAGGCATCCTCGGCGGCGCTGAGCAGTCGCGCGCGTCTCTTGCTGAGCTATGCAAGTGCAACACACCACACACTACTCACCGCTAGTAGACACCCGCACACGCCGCACATGCGCGAAGGCATCCTCGGCGGCGCTGAGCAGTCGCGCGCGTCTCTTGCTGAGCTATGCAAGTGCAACACACCACACACTACTCACCGCTAGTAGACACCCGCACACGCCGCACATGCGCGAAGGCATCCTCGGCGGCGCTGAGCAGTCGCGCGCGTCTCTTGCTGAGCTATGCAAGTGCAACACACCACACACTACTCACCGCTAGTAGACACCCGCACACGCCGCACATGCGCGAAGGCATCCTCGGCGGCGCTGAGCAGTCGCGCGCGTCTCTTGCTGAGCTATGCAAGTGCAACACACCACACACTACTCACCGCTAGTAGACACCCGCACACGCCGCACATGCGCGAAGGCATCCTCGGCGGCGCTGAGCAGTCGCGCGCGTCTCTTGCTGAGCTATGCAAGTGCAACACACCACACACTACTCACCGCTAGTAGACACCCGCACACGCCGCACATGCGCGAAGGCATCCTCGGCGGCGCTGAGCAGTCGCGCGCGTCTCTTGCTGAGCTATGCAAGTGCAACACACCACACACTACTCACCGCTAGTAGACACCCGCACACGCCGCACATGCGCGAAGGCATCCTCGGCGGCGCTGAGCAGTCGCGCGCGTCTCTTGCTGAGCTATGCAAGTGCAACACACCACACACTACTCACCGCTAGTAGACACCCGCACACGCCGCACATGCGCGAAGGCATCCTCGGCGGCGCTGAGCAGTCGCGCGCGTCTCTTGCTGAGCTATGCAAGTGCAACACACCACACACTACTCACCGCTAGTAGACACCCGCACACGCCGCACATGCGCGAAGGCATCCTCGGCGGCGCTGAGCAGTCGCGCGCGTCTCTTGCTGAGCTATGCAAGTGCAACACACCACACACTACTCACCGCTAGTAGACACCCGCACACGCCGCACATGCGCGAAGGCATCCTCGGCGGCGCTGAGCAGTCGCGCGCGTCTCTTGCTGAGCTATGCAAGTGCAACACACCACACACTACTCACCGCTAGTAGACACCCGCACACGCCGCACATGCGCGAAGGCATCCTCGGCGGCGCTGAGCAGTCGCGCGCGTCTCTTGCTGAGCTATGCAAGTGCAACACACCACACACTACTCACCGCTAGTAGACACCCGCACACGCCGCACATGCGCGAAGGCATCCTCGGCGGCGCTGAGCAGTCGCGCGCGTCTCTTGCTGAGCTATGCAAGTGCAACACACCACACACTACTCACCGCTAGTAGACACCCGCACACGCCGCACATGCGCGAAGGCATCCTCGGCGGCGCTGAGCAGTCGCGCGCGTCTCTTGCTGAGCTATGCAAGTGCAACACACCACACACTACTCACCGCTAGTAGACACCCGCACACGCCGCACATGCGCGAAGGCATCCTCGGCGGCGCTGAGCAGTCGCGCGCGTCTCTTGCTGAGCTATGCAAGTGCAACACACCACACACTACTCACCGCTAGTAGACACCCGCACACGCCGCACATGCGCGAAGGCATCCTCGGCGGCGCTGAGCAGTCGCGCGCGTCTCTTGCTGAGCTATGCAAGTGCAACACACCACACACTACTCACCGCTAGTAGACACCCGCACACGCCGCACATGCGCGAAGGCATCCTCGGCGGCGCTGAGCAGTCGCGCGCGTCTCTTGCTGAGCTATGCAAGTGCAACACACCACACACTACTCACCGCTAGTAGACACCCGCACACGCCGCACATGCGCGAAGGCATCCTCGGCGGCGCTGAGCAGTCGCGCGCGTCTCTTGCTGAGCTATGCAAGTGCAACACACCACACACTACTCACCGCTAGTAGACACCCGCACACGCCGCACATGCGCGAAGGCATCCTCGGCGGCGCTGAGCAGTCGCGCGCGTCTCTTGCTGAGCTATGCAAGTGCAACACACCACACACTACTCACCGCTAGTAGACACCCGCACACGCCGCACATGCGCGAAGGCATCCTCGGCGGCGCTGAGCAGTCGCGCGCGTCTCTTGCTGAGCTATGCAAGTGCAACACACCACACACTACTCACCGCTAGTAGACACCCGCACACGCCGCACATGCGCGAAGGCATCCTCGGCGGCGCTGAGCAGTCGCGCGCGTCTCTTGCTGAGCTATGCAAGTGCAACACACCACACACTACTCACCGCTAGTAGACACCCGCACACGCCGCACATGCGCGAAGGCATCCTCGGCGGCGCTGAGCAGTCGCGCGCGTCTCTTGCTGAGCTATGCAAGTGCAACACACCACACACTACTCACCGCTAGTAGACACCCGCACACGCCGCACATGCGCGAAGGCATCCTCGGCGGCGCTGAGCAGTCGCGCGCGTCTCTTGCTGAGCTATGCAAGTGCAACACACCACACACTACTCACCGCTAGTAGACACCCGCACACGCCGCACATGCGCGAAGGCATCCTCGGCGGCGCTGAGCAGTCGCGCGCGTCTCTTGCTGAGCTATGCAAGTGCAACACACCACACACTACTCACCGCTAGTAGACACCCGCACACGCCGCACATGCGCGAAGGCATCCTCGGCGGCGCTGAGCAGTCGCGCGCGTCTCTTGCTGAGCTATGCAAGTGCAACACACCACACACTACTCACCGCTAGTAGACACCCGCACACGCCGCACATGCGCGAAGGCATCCTCGGCGGCGCTGAGCAGTCGCGCGCGTCTCTTGCTGAGCTATGCAAGTGCAACACACCACACACTACTCACCGCTAGTAGACACCCGCACACGCCGCACATGCGCGAAGGCATCCTCGGCGGCGCTGAGCAGTCGCGCGCGTCTCTTGCTGAGCTATGCAAGTGCAACACACCACACACTACTCACCGCTAGTAGACACCCGCACACGCCGCACATGCGCGAAGGCATCCTCGGCGGCGCTGAGCAGTCGCGCGCGTCTCTTGCTGAGCTATGCAAGTGCAACACACCACACACTACTCACCGCTAGTAGACACCCGCACACGCCGCACATGCGCGAAGGCATCCTCGGCGGCGCTGAGCAGTCGCGCGCGTCTCTTGCTGAGCTATGCAAGTGCAACACACCACACACTACTCACCGCTAGTAGACACCCGCACACGCCGCACATGCGCGAAGGCATCCTCGGCGGCGCTGAGCAGTCGCGCGCGTCTCTTGCTGAGCTATGCAAGTGCAACACACCACACACTACTCACCGCTAGTAGACACCCGCACACGCCGCACATGCGCGAAGGCATCCTCGGCGGCGCTGAGCAGTCGCGCGCGTCTCTTGCTGAGCTATGCAAGTGCAACACACCACACACTACTCACCGCTAGTAGACACCCGCACACGCCGCACATGCGCGAAGGCATCCTCGGCGGCGCTGAGCAGTCGCGCGCGTCTCTTGCTGAGCTATGCAAGTGCAACACACCACACACTACTCACCGCTAGTAGACACCCGCACACGCCGCACATGCGCGAAGGCATCCTCGGCGGCGCTGAGCAGTCGCGCGCGTCTCTTGCTGAGCTATGCAAGTGCAACACACCACACACTACTCACCGCTAGTAGACACCCGCACACGCCGCACATGCGCGAAGGCATCCTCGGCGGCGCTGAGCAGTCGCGCGCGTCTCTTGCTGAGCTATGCAAGTGCAACACACCACACACTACTCACCGCTAGTAGACACCCGCACACGCCGCACATGCGCGAAGGCATCCTCGGCGGCGCTGAGCAGTCGCGCGCGTCTCTTGCGCACGCGCCGCTCGCGCTCCGCCTCCTCGTAATACCGTTCGTTGTGCGCGGAGCCCGAGTCCCGACGACGAGTACTGCCGCCGCCGCATGAGCCTGTTGTTGATCTGGAAATAATTAGCGAATATTTTGATATTCCTAGACTTGTCCCATTCTATTAGGGGTTGGTGCAACACGTTTTCTTCTTCAATTCTCCCCTGTCAGACGTCAAGGCAACATTTACTCCTTTTTTTCATATCAGTACTCACACAATCCTTTCATCCAAAAAATGGTTCAATCTAGGTATTTTATTTCCACTGCCGCAAAACTTATGAGGTTTAATTAGCGGGTATTTTCATAGTTTTCAAGCAGTCTTGACTAGCCATGAACTCGTAATTAAAATGAACTCAGAAGTCGAATCCACAGCAGAAGCATTACGATAATTATCTACCAACCGACATTCGGCAATCCGTTCCACTCTTTAAAATTCGATTCGACACAGTTCTTTTTATTAGGCATAGCTATGGTTAATCAATTACGCCATGGCGGAATACCAATTAATATTGACTTCCTAACTGTTTTTGCTTTGTTGAAAACGCAGTCTCTGTGACCTCTTCAGTTCAAAGATAATTGTGGAAAAAACAATGAAATTGTCTGTATTTCTCGAAATACTTATGTGGCCAATGATACAATAGACCCTTTGATGAAAACCTGGATTCGGAACGTGGAGAGGGTATGCCGCAACTTGGGATGGATGACCAGCATTTTACTTATAACTGGCTTAGTTCATATATACTTGCGCGACAAACTAGATACATACCTAAAAACTTGTGTTTGATTTAGTTTTAACTGAGGTTTTAACCTTTGGTTCCTTATTAAACCTATGGATTAATATAATCTATTCATGTTTTATTTTATTATTTTACTCACCTAGCTTGTCCTGGCTGTACATTAGTAGACCCATCCACTTCATAGAACTTTATACTAGACTGTGCTTTCCTCTGTGATTTAGATATTGGTATCTTCTCCAAATATGGATTGTATATCGGAAACTCTGTGTAGTACTTCTGTAGACACCACACTGCAGCTCTTTGTATACTCAACTGCCCAATAGCATAAGACCTGCTTTCTCCATCAGGACTTCTTACAATCTTCACATAATACACAGGCTCTAAATGCCTGATTTCCATTAAAATAACAGCTATATAGTGAATAAACAGTAATGTATCCGCAAAGCTAGATACGTAAGATACTAAGGCATTGTAATCCATGGCTTCCTCACCTACTGCAAGGGCTTTTGTGGCCTCAGTTATCTGCACAATATAGAACAACCAGTATGAGAATATACAGACAGCTAAAATGACCAGAGTCATAGCCCTGAACACAAATATCCTCGGCAAAATTGCATTTCTTGGCCTTAGAAATACTGCCCAAACTCCTACGGCAAGTAATACTAGCTTGAATGCTAAAGAAAGGAGTATTCCTTTGCATTCAGCTGTGCAGGAAAGCAGCTGTATCCTCTGACTTGGCTGTATTGCAATGTTATCTGACAATCCTGGGAAGAATCCAATCTTTGGCAGGACAACCATTGCTAGAGGACTGACAAAGGAAACAAAAGACAGTCCAAGAGCTATTGTAGTTCCAAAATATCTTGAGCAGACAAAACCTATGCCATTATCTGACTCCATGGGCCAGTTACTCACATCCTCCATGGATTGTGAGCCTTCAGAAGTGTTTCCTGTGACCGCGGTTGTGTTTTCTCCCCAGTTCTCATCCTGTGGCAAGATTTGGACTTCTATGACTTCCTGCCCATCTCGACCCATCTCAGGGTTGATATTTACACTGGTTTGGAATGGTGCCATTGTGTTGTCTGAAGATTCTTTTCTCTGTGATTTGGTGCTCCTGAAAATAATTTTGAAATAATGAAAATCTGTGTAGATTTGTGTTGTAAAATTATAAAAATTTTCTTGCTGTAGCCTTGTAGCAGGTAATAGTCAAAAAGTAGGTCAAATTTTTCTTCAACGAAAATTGATATTTTCGTTGAAGAAAAATTTGACCTAAGAACATTATTATGTCTTTAAAAGTATTGCAGGATAGTTGGAGACAAAGCTAAGAGTAACTTTCTCATTAAATTCCCTTCATTTAGGTTTGAGTTACATATTGAAGATATAATATTTCAATTGAACTACATTCTCAGCCCATATTAGATTGCAAACAGAACATAGTTTTATGTGTATCTGCTAATGATACAGACTCTCATCTAAGAGAGTTGTTGCATACAAAAACATCCTGTTTATTGACCATACAATCATGAAACAGTAGTTAACAACATTTACATACACCTGCCATGCATACTTTATGTCTTACAATGATCCCAAAACAACTTGAGAATATTAATGAGGTTGCAGTAGGGTCTTTAAACTTTTTGGTCAACTAGCATTGCTGGAGGGCCCTGCCTAGCAATGGAACTACAAGCTGACAATATAGTTACAGTAATTTGGTTGAAAACTAGTACCTAATTATTTGATCATATCAGGCTGTAATTAACTTGGGGAATTTCCCATAGGAGTTCAAGCAAATTCTCGGTTTTATGGGGAGAACATTGAACTGCGTCGGGTCTTATTATCAAATCACCTAAATAGTTAAGAATCTAGCCCGGAGGCCTATCATACCGGGTGCTGCGATGCGTGTGCTGCCGGTGCCTCGAGCTTCTTCGCGACCGGCCGCTTACCTCAGACCTCACAGACTCCGTTTCCATTGTACAGCGACCACTCCTCGAGCCTACCCATCAGCACTGCACCAGAAAAACCTGCACCAACACACAATAATGAAACCACCAAAATTACAAGCGATTAAAATGCTTCACGGGGTGTGAACACGATGTTAAACAAGTTTTCACACAGAAAACGTTTCACTACACCAGTTAAATATTATGGCAAACTTATTACTATCAGTTTCAAATAAGTTTTCATTGAAAATACCTTTGCATTATCGAAATAAACGCAAAAATTCTAATTAGAGCGTCTTGAATGTCGATTGTGATGTCGATCAAACGGATTCATTCATTTTGTACAAACCAAACATACTGATGCTGCATTGTAAGTTATCAAATATCGGAAGTCTTTGTCTCTCTTGTAAGCGTCTGTATCTATCTCTTCTATTCCTTCAACGAGGCGGGGTGTTCTTAATTTGGTAGCATAGCTTTTTATTTCTTTCGCTTTCGTTCAGAAACTAACCAAATTACAAACACAGTTTATAAATGTTAGATTTTTTATTCATAATAAAATTTTTGAAAAATAAACCAGCTGTTGCTTTACACAATATTGTGTTGTACATAGTTAGTAATTATCAAACAGTACCAAAACTATAAGAATGTGCTTCAGTCGTGTGTTGTGTTGTATTAAATTGGCGCTGATTTTAAAAATATAGAGCAAGTGATTACGCGAAAAGATAATGATAAGATAACACACCCATTCCATATAGATAACTCACTAACTACACGTATTTTTACCATGAAGTGATTGTTTTTGTAAAGAAATCATGGAGGTCCAGCAATTTCCGACCGCAAATCGATTGGAGAGAGGTGAAAGCAGGGTAGACGACCTGCATTTGGACAGAGTAGTGGCCTCACAGCCTGAAATTGGACCTACGCCACCCGATGGCGGGTATGGATGGCTGATTGTTGCATCCGCAGTAGTATATCACATCACTGTCCCAGCATTGCTGTCGATGTACGGGCTGATCATCCTGAAGGCGATTCGGGAGGAAGGCCATGAGGGGGACGATGTGATGAAGATATGGGACGTGGATATAGCACTGGTGCCTGTGATAGCTGTGGTGATAAGACTGTTACTGGAGTCATGGTGTAGAGCCGTGGTGAAGATCTTCCATATGCCGAGGTTCATGGCATTGTCTGGACTCTGTCTGACGGTGGCCGGAGTCTTGCTGTCAAGTTACTCGACGGAGGCATCAAGTAACGATCACATCGTAAACATATTCTCCGGTATTCTTACAGGTAAGTAATTACTCTCGCTTTGTTCTCAAGGTCGCTGTTGAATAGAATCAATAGAATAATAAAAACGTCTTTAAATAGTTTAGTGCATACTTAATAGACAGAACGTGGTAATGAATGGATAGTAAACGAAGTGCTTGAAGTATTGTACCTAATTGCTCTCGGAAATATTGAATGAATTGATCGTCTCGTCCTAGGTTGCGGTAAAGTACCAAATGGAAATCGTCAAGAGGGGTGGGTACCTACTACTTGTAATCGTAAATCGTGAATAATCTAATATTAGTCATCCATTTTCAAAGAAAACTCCTTTAAGTAAGTAAATGATGCAACAACTAAATGTACCTATTCTAGTCTCCACATGCCAAAGGGTTGGGTAAATCCGTTTTGATGAAAGTTCGAACACTTCTGAGGAGGCACTCCCTAAGATAATACGATAATCCAAATGTTATTTAAACAAATAGGTAGGTAGGTAGGTACCTAGTAGGTAACTACATTATCTTCGTTTCGGATTACCAACAATGCAGAGGTTTCTGAATCATGATAGTTTATCGTAATTGATAAAATCATTTTAATGGAAACGAGAAGCATCCATTAAATTAATGTCTTTTTCAATTACCGTAGATTGTTGATTGTACCCAACTTTAACAATGGGTACTATTATGAATATGGAGATGTAATTTTGTATACCTACTTAAATTATAAAGGTTTGTTTGTGAATTTGTGAATCGAGGTAGAAGCGACTTGGCGGTGACCTCTCGCGTCCGGCCCTGATGCAAGCCATGGTCCGGGGCGAGACGTAATGGGACGCCGTACCTCCTTCTGCAAAGCAGTAGGTAATGCTAGCGAAGGAGGTGGCGGAACGTGAGAGGGTGAGAACCTCTCGTCCCAGCCGCCGCGGGAGACGCTCCGGACGTCGGACCGGTGGCTTCCAGCTACCGTACACGCGCGCCTGAATCTTTATCGCGGCACCGAAGGTCATTAAGTATATCCTGAATATGCCATGCACACCTGGGTACTATAATTTATTTTTAATTGGGAGAGACCAAGTCAGAGGCCCAGCACTACCACACGATAAAAAAGAAATTTAGAGTTATCTCATCGATCACTTGATCGATGACTTATCCTACACTAAGATCTGAGTGGGTTTTGCTAGATTTTCTGTAAACCAACCAATCAAATTAATGACAGACCACTGGCCTATTAATTGAAGCAAGCGATCAAAGTAAACCCATTCTGCATTCGCCTGCGAGGCTATAGGTCAATAATAAGCATATCAAATAGCTACTGCTGGGGTGGTCTACCTATCTTCCTTGACTCTGTGAGAGCTACAGCCACTATCCACGGATTCACGCCGCCGGATCCATTGCGGCTTCATGAAGTTGCAATTTTTTCATCATCAACATTAAGTATGTTTTCACTGTGTCAAATCACGATATTTCTTTAACATTATACTGCCACTAATAAATACTAATAATTGATGGAGTCACGAACTGGAGACGCTAAAATTATCATTAATAATACACAAATCGTTTGTTAGAATGAGAATGTCACCTCGTACCTGTCCTACGTATGTAATTGTTTCTCTTATTTACACAACGGCGGAAACACCTTGATGTAAATGTATTGGCATTGTTTAGATAAGTAAATAGATACGAACGCTCGAACGCATGTCTATTTGTTGATGCTGATATCTTTTATCCAAACTCTACTAACATTAGAATTCATTTTTTTTATCCTGATGGTATACCTACATTTCCCGCAGGATAATTGTCTACGTCCACTGAAACCGCAGGCATAGTCTATGTGTTCTACGAGATCATGACTTATTTATGCATGAATCAGTACCTACACGTTGTGTGGATGAGAATTTCGCTCCGAATCACTAGGTTGTCTTGAAACCAGGACAATCACAATGTCAAACCGTATAATCATAATAAGGGGTTTCGCGGTAAACACCAAAGACCGATTACATAAGCTACGTGCCAGTTGTCTGGTTGTCAAAAGAAATTATTTGAGTAACACTATCGCGGTTTCACTAAATAAACGTGTTTCGTTTGTTTCATTCATGATAAAAAGTGAATGGCCCAAATTATTTAACACGGTTCACGGAACATGACCGCGAATTCGCGATGCCAGTTTTTAGGGTTCCGTGGTCAACATGGAACCCTATAGTTTTCGTTAGCTGATACATCTCTTTTCTTGCCCTTCCCCAATTTATTTAGGGTCGGTGCAGCATCTACAGCATGTTTTCTTACTCCCTATTTTATGACTCGTCATAGCAGCAGTCCTTTTCTAGCCATATTAACCTTCGCACAGTCCATCCATGCCTACATGATTTTTATTTACAGGTATCGGCTGTGCGTTATCTGGGCAGCAGACAGAAGTGATCATAACCCACTACTTCAGAGAAAAACTAACCATGGCCCAAAGAATCGTACGCATGGCGCCCTCTGTGGGCAACTGCCTTATCCCAATACTCATCGGCTACCTTTGCAGCGTATACACCGGAGACGTAGTCGTCATGATCTACGGAGCTATCGTCATGCAGAACTGCATCTTCCTAGCGTCGTACACAAGACCTATATACATTGAAAAGGTCATCCGTCACACGTACAATATGCTCAGAGAAGCCGTAGAGGACGAAGATGAAGTAATATTCTCAAATCAAGCTCGGCTACATGAAAACAAAAACGCCCAAACAACGAATTCTCAAGAGGAACCGACTCAAAGCACAGCGCAAGAAGAAGACGGTACTGACGTCGTTGTCTTCAACTCTAAGAAGAACGCCAAAGAGATCCTCGACCCTGCTGTTCAATACAGAGAGAGCAGATCAGTTTCAGCTAAAGAGTCTAGGTTTTCGTCAGACTTTAGTTCAATTTATGACACAACTTCTAACAGGTTTTCTTCAGATTTCGGGACTTTGGACATCACAAGTTATGGTCGAGGGGTTAACGGCTATCAGGAACTGGAGAATATTGACAGACAAGCCCCTCAACCTTTATACAGAGAAACTACTGTAAACGCGCCAGCGAACAGTGTAGTCTTTGCCGCCGAAGTATCTGTGGGCACGGCTAGAAGGACCGCTTCCATGAAGAAAAATTTCATCACGATTACTAACATGCTTATGGATATCAATTTCTATCTGTATGCGTTGCTGCATCTCTGTACGACGTTCTCAATTCTGGTGCTGGGTGTGGTCTTCCCACCTTTGATTTGGGAGCAGAATCCGTCTATGAATATTTGGTCGGTGAGTGTCTTAGTCCTTTCATGATATCAACATGTTTCCCGTTCGCCTTCTATTGACGGCGGGACATTAGCTGCACTCCATAAAATTCGCGACTCTAGATGGAAGAGTGGTTCGGTGGAGATTGTCGGTAAATGAATTTGGGTTGTAACAAAATTGCGTAATTAAATAACACTAGCGGTAACAGTATATTAGTCATCAAGACACCAGGAGATATGATCTCCTATTGCACACATTTCTTACCCACAATCGGAGAAGCATATGTATATCTTGCTCTTTTTGATATTTTTCCACTACATCAGAATCTATTCCATATTTTCAGGTAGCGACGCTGATAGCAGTGGCTCACGGCTCCGCGTTATGCTTCATAATGCTGTGTGTCGTGCTGCCGAAGTCCATCAACGAGAAGGCAAGACTGTGCGCTGCGTTCTGCGTGGCTGGAGCTATGGGCTTTTATGGTAAGTTTATGGAATCCACTGGATTGTTTCTATGAATAGACTCGATCACAACTTAGAGCCAATCCTCGACAGGGTGAAGGTCTATACTCTTCGACGTGGGTTGGTCTCGGCAAGACATGGGCATAGAACTTACTGTTCAGTTTTTCAAAGATCGCGTATAAGAACTGGTTGAGACTCACGCCAAGGAAGCATTGCACAATAGGGTATAGGGATCTATGCTCAGCAGCGGAGGAACCAAGAAGCCAATCATAGTGATGAGGATTCATTCCAGGTGATCTATAAATGCCATCGCCAATGCAAATATTGTGCGATTCTACCCTTCATGATCCACATGCTATAAAAACTCCCATATCAAAAAAATACACAGAAGCCTACAATGCACGTTTGTACAGATGACTAACTACCCTCTTCTTGTCCAGGAATCACACTATCCAGCAACAAAGGTCTACTAGTAGTATGGTGCATGCTAGCCAGTTTCGCGACAGCTGCCTCAAGCATACTCCAGCAGCCTCTCTACAACAGTACCCTCAACGAGTTTGACACTACAGCCACCATGACAGCTTCGAATACAATCGTGGCATTCTTCATTATGACATGGTCTTTGTCCTATAACTGTGATTATAGAACTTGTTTTTTGACGGCCAGTGTTTTGCAGACTATAACCGCTTGCATGTTCTTCGCGCTGTCTTTTAGAAGAAGGCGGTAATTTATTCATATACGGTTTTACCGCATTCTTATCCAAAGGATTGTGTTCAAGCAAAGAGGGCTAAATGGAAAGAGGAAAGAGAGGCGTTTCCCCTGCAGTCGGACGCATCTTACTCATAAAAAAATTGTCAGTGGTAGCAATGTAACAGCAACCTTATCATAATGTAAATAAAGACTACTGTTATTTGTACAGTGATCTAAAATCAGAGGGAGGTAAACTAGTTGTAAAAGAGCTGTAATGTTTTATAGTTTCCGCCTATCTTTAGCAAGATATAATACATAAATGGAACAGGAGGGTTCTTTATTTGTTTGCTGGATAGGTTATCGGAAGATGGTGAAACAAGCCGTAAGTGTATTTAACGCCTGTTGACACAAACAAAGCGGTACACAAATACATGCCTAAATATTATAGCTTTTTTGTTGGAATTACAACTCTAGACGCTGATCCGAGCGTTGAAATTCTAACCTCCTATTTAGACTTTCATTTAGGTGTTGCCTATGTAAGTGAAAACGGTTTTATGAGTTAATTAAACATTATATTATGTAATGTTTAAGTATTTGTAGAGGATGCAAGTTTACAATATTTGTACAAGGTATTTTTAAGAGTATTTTTATAATATTAATTAGAGCTATTGTTAGAAGCGTTGTCAAGTACCACAAAGTTGAAGGTATGTTTCTAAAACCTTAAGTTCTATTTTAAGCGTCTTGCCATACCTAAATAATAAAAAGGCATTTAAAATATTTAGTAAGTTGTTTATTTTTAAGAGATCACATCTGTTGCAGTCTGTGTAATTAAAATAATAATGTATGACATCTATTATCTATGGTACAAAACGCATTAAGCAGTATAGCTGCTTAGGCTAAAGACGAATGTCTATAGGAGTCGTCTACCTTTTTCTACAGCATATCATGTGACAAAAGAATTTATACGCAGCAGTAGTATTTTTTATATAAACATAAGATTGACTTTTCAATATAAGGAAAAAACGTATATTCGCGGCTTACTGCTGTACAAGAACAGCGTGATGATAAATATTGAACTCTATTGATAAGAGAAAATGTTTTTCATTGGTTGGTCAAAAATGCGGAGCCAAATACTAAAGGGGAGGTTGTATTACAAAATACCATATGTAGAAATAAGTTGTAAGAGTTCTAAATTCACCCCCTTCCCCCCCACCCTGTAAATACTGAATACCTAGCAACCTATCTATCCCTTTTCTACTTTTTCGAGAGCAAATAAGTACTAAATTTTTGTAATATTTTATTTTTAAGATTTTGAATTGGAATCTTCGCTGCGCCTATTATTGCGACCTGTAAGCGATCTATCTATAAAGTTTGTGCCCACAAACTTGTATACGGCGGAATTAACACCCTCGCCAACAACTCGGGTGTGAATTCCGCCTCGACTGTAGTGACACGATTTCCTCACTTTTTATCAAAATGTACCTACTATTTTAAAATTGTGTATGTATTTTTATAAACATACACTGTTCATGTGAAGTGTAATCCGTTCAATCGAGTGAATCGGCGGATATGGGCACTTTTAATGGAATATCCATTAAAAGTGCCCATATCCGCCGATTCACTCGATTGAACGGTTCACTCAATTGACTCATCAAAAACCAAACCATCCGATATCGGTTTTACGCCAAATAATTTAACGTTTCTAAGGTTCCAAAAGATCTCTTACAGACCCACAATAAATATTTCAGTAAATAAATATGATATGTACGTAAAAAGTAAATAATTTTAAATACTATTCTATTTTTAATATTGTAATTTATAATTCGAATAAATAATATTTTTAATACAAAAGACGACATTTTAATTAAATTATTTCATAAGTACCCTCACTTTTGTTGCTTAAATTATAATAAATCGCAAATTAATACATAAATTATAGGAATGTATTACGTGATAATAACAAACAATTTGTTTGAAATTTAAAAGCCGTTAAAATTAAATGCATGTCGGTAAACTAAGAATTTTTAGTTTTACGATTTTTTTTCGCGATTTTTCAAGTGAAGCACTGCTCTCACTTATACGAATCACAATTTTGATTTTGAACATTTTTGTCTGGCTGTCCCGAATAAAATAACTATTAACTTCACTTCACTTCTTAGCTTCTTTAACTCAGCAAGTCCATCATTTCGTTTTCTGTTAGTTTCTTTGTATCACTATTAGGAGTCGGATTATTATTAGCTGTCGGTAAAAGAGATTCGAATGCTGACCAGTCCTGCTTCGCTTTAGCTTGATTATTTGGGTTATTCGTCCATTTGTTATTAAAATTCGCCGGCCCGACTGATGACGCAGACAGAGCTTCAAACCCAGGAAATTGGCTGTGGTAGGAGTAGTTCGAGGCCATAGAAGGAGTGCTATAAGTCGGGCTGGTTATTGAAGAAGCCGTATGTTGGTTATTCGGGTGTGAAGCTGATGAGGGTATCGGTTTTGCCAACTGGTTCAAATTTGACTGGAGAAGTGAGGAGGTCAAATCTGTCGGTTTGGTGATAGATTTCCGAGGAGCGGAGATGGCTTTGGGCTGAGGTTGCGTTGAGAATTTTCTGACGATTTCTTGCTGATGCGCTATCCTGGAAGAATTAAATGTTTGGTTGATATCTTGTTCCATAACAAAGTTGTATACATAATTATCACACTAAGGCCCACTTGTACCAAAACTTTGAGTTAAATAAATAACTCGAGGTTTACTGACTGTGTTAATGTTCTAAATTTTTAACTCGCATTTAAGTTCTAGTGCAACTTAAATGCCAGTTAAAAATTTAGAACATTAACCCATAAAAATTAACCCAAAGTCAACTAACCCTAGTCTTGTCATGTTCATTCATTATTTTAACATCTGGCAAAATATGGAAGATCGAATGCTGAATGAATTAATGAACACGCTTATGTCACACCGCAATAGAGAGAGAGCAGTTTAGCTAAAGTTAGACTAAAACTTGTACAGACGCCAACACAACAAGCCTAATCCTAAGCCTAGCCTAATCTGTCAAATTTTTTCAATAGATTTTCAACTTTATCGCTAAACCATTAGGTTCAAGGTTGGTTGGGAAAATTTTATAGTTTCGGGTAGCTTGATGTGGTGGCGACTGTACAAGGACCGTCTTGAGAATGTTATTGGAAGTATAAAATCAATACAAAATAATGAGATTGTAAATATAAACTACATAATTTATTATTTTAGGACGTTACCTAAAATCTTGACCGAATATAAAGTGTCTTTTTTCTGTTTTCTTTTTGGACCTGTAAAATGATCCGTTTATTGAGCAGATTTTTGTAATTGTAAGGCTAGGATAAGCTAGGTAAGATAGCATTGTCACTTATACTTTTATTAAACTTAAAGAACAAACGCTTCGATTTGAGAAGTTGTATATCTATCTTGCTCGTTTTATTTCTACAAAAGACAGACTGAAAGTCAATAGACCTAGCATTTGTGGATACGGAGCTTCCGCTTCCGTCATTAATGACCCCAAGGGAACGTTCTAGCAACATATAAATAATCATAAGTTAGGACATAGGATACTTTTGGGTAACCACCTGTTTGCTAAAGTTCATCGAAAAGCGTCCAACCACTAAGGCCTCATTTACGGGGACGCGGTGCGTCGCGCGGCGCGTTGTTCGTTTTTAATTTTATTCAAGCACATGGCGATGTATGAAAACGGTGACGATTTTACGAGAAGCGATTTTTCGCTCGTTAGTATAAAATGCAACGAACCCCTTCTCTCAGTAGGTTAATGAATAAAATAGGACGCAACGAGCCTTCTGCACGCGCCGCACGACGCCCCGCGTCTCCGTAAACAAGCCCTTGGGCGTAAAGGCGTGTCTACCAAACTCACTTTTACATTAATAATATTAGTAACGATAATAAGGAAGACACTGCTGATATGACGAGAAATAGAGAAGTATGGAACAATGAGTCATGCATGGCCGACCCTAAATGAATTGGGATAAAGGCAGAATAATTATGGAGATGAATACTAGATAAAAATATCCAGACACACAAACAACCCAATCTACTAAATCCAATAGGTACCTCTGCTTATCCTCCATGGAGAGAGGTCCACCGTTATTATTAACGCCCGGCATCGCAGGCTCCTTCTCTTTTGGCTGATTGAAGGAGAAGGGGTCTATGCCCAGCCCTGTGAACATTTTGTCCAAGTCTGACTGCGGGGCCGGCGCGCTCACAAGGGTATCGTTTGACACGGCCATCGGGATTTCCATTATCCTGAAACGCGAAGCAACAGATATATAGGGTGTAAAAGTACTCTTATCGCAAATGAAGGGCACTTGTTCTCCATTGCGATAATTTTTTGGTTCTAGACCATACCTGGGAACCCCCTAGTTTCGGAGATATTGGGGGTCAAAGTTCCAAAATTGCACAGCTGTTTTTGTAAATACTAGTTTTTCAGGTTATAACTTTACTTAAATTACCTCCATGACCCCTTTGCTATTCAAAGCATCCACTAGCACAATGTTTTAAGAGTGCTACATTGTGTTTTACCGTAAAATATAATTTTTGACCCCAAAAAAAAGTCGTTTCCCAGCAAAAATGTTTGCGTAGGGCTACTTAGTTTGATGTACAGAATGCTTGGTTGGCGTATGTGTGAAGGGTTAATTTACACCCTGTATATTAGTTTGTAGTTGCACTATATACAGCACAATAGCAACATAAACAATAGGGATGTTTACTGACTTAAAAAAATGTGATTCTAATTAGCCCGTCATTTAGATTATCGAAAAATATTGGATACGTATTTTTTGTTTTATTTAATCAATAAAAATTTACGAAGATAAAACGCGTCAAAGATTTGAGTGGGGGTTGGTGACGTCACTGACCGCAAAAAAATGTCATACTAATGTCTTAGAGTATGACGTCACACGAGTTTTCAAAGCACTGTATCGTCTTCATTGTTTGTTTACGTGAAAAAAGAAAAAATACGTGACCAATATTTTTTGGTAATCTATATGACGGACTAATTAGTTTTTTTTTTTGTTAACTACCCTATTATATTGCAACGCTATCTATATACCACTAATACTTGTAAAATAGATGTGTTGCCAAAGAGTTTGTTCCCCCACTTATTTCAAAATGATAATTCCCAGCCTAGTCTGTTTAAATGACTTTTGTTTGACAATGAGGCCTGGAGAATACATTCCGAGTTTATTATATTAGGGATTTCTCATGTGACTTAAACAAAACTGGCGGAATGTTGCCGTTCAAGTATGCCTGCCAACTCTTCGGGTAAATCAACTAGACAAAATGCTTTAGAGAATTGGCTATTTGACTACTGTTAAAAATTCACGAAAATGTTACGATATTTCAAAGAAATAACAGAAATAACACGGTGTGTGAAAAAAGTAATAAAATCGATAAAAAATTGTAGTAGCTACATGCTTTAGAAGTTTTTGGTGGGGGCACTTTCTGTCCTTGTCGCGCGAAACGGCCACTTGTAGGTACTACGTAACTATGGCGGTATGGAATATAACGTCACAATTTTATAGCGCTGTCTTTGTCTAGCACGTCATTTAAAATCACTTAAAACTAAGCCATTTTTTGATCGATTTTATTACTTTTCACTCCACACATCGTGTTATTTCTGTTATTTTTTTTTTAAATAATATAACATTTATGTGAGTTTTTAACAGTAGTCAAACAGCCAACTGTTTTTTTCTTCACCATAAATGAAAGAGAGAAGCGAAGTAATTCCTAATTATACAATACGCACATGAATCCGAAAAATCAGAGGTGCGTGTCTTGGGTTCGAAGTTCGAACACGAGACGTTTGACTTGGCAGTGCGACGGTCGCACCACTAAGCTATCACTGCTATGCTTATGGCAAATAAGAAAGCAACTCACCTAGCTTCATTATTGATAGAGTTCAACTGCTCCAACTTGGCTCTATGCTCAGTCTCCATCTTGGATATCATCTGCTTGACCAAGGTTATCAGGGCGTTGAACTGATTCAGAGTGAGCCCGTTCTCCACGCATAGAGGAATGAGGAATGGGAGCACCTTCGTAGCTAACACCTCCTTGGTGATGCCGAGTTTTGAGTGGCTTAGAGCTAGCTTGTAAATTCCTGGAAAATAATGGATAGATTTTTTGGTAATTTGTATTGTTCTAAAAATCTGTTAGGATCACCTATATTTATAGACATTCGGAAATCTTAGAATCTACAAGAATATAGATAGTGTCAAAGTTGAAAATGAGTCCTGTCCTACTCAACTTACCAAAGGCTAACAAGGTGCATCTATTCGGACACAGAGATCTAACCACATGACTCCCAGTCCTAAATATTTCTCTATGAGTAACGCGTCCAATTCCCCACTGCGTTATTTTCGCTAGTCTGTAGATTACTTTAAATAAAATATTCATGTGATCATAAAAACCCCGCTATTATACTTTACGATTCGCTTTTTAAACATATACATGGCAATTCTTTATTGTGAGTTTTTATTAATCTGTACTGCCCATGACGTTTATTATTTTTTAAGCCATATTAAATAGCTACTAAACTACTAACTATTAAAAGACCAAAAATATGTTATTGTTAAATAATTAACCGCGTATAGTTAAAACATACCCAAAATCCCCATGAGCACAGCCGGTTCCCTCGACGGTATCTGCGGCAAGAACGGTATAATTTCGTCCAGCACCAACCATTTGTCCAGATGCTCCAAGAGCTTGCCCAAGCACAACAAGCAATTTACTCGGACCGACAAATAATTCGTGCTCAAACACAACTTTTTTATCCTCGGCAGGAGTGCGTTCTTCATCGCAGGATAGTCTATTAAGGAGGCGAAGGTCGGTAGCACAGATAAACAGAGCTCTTGTATTTGTTGGGCATCAGATTCTAACGCCCTATACAACATTGGCAGGATATCAGACTTAACTTCGTCACCTGGCGTCAATTTTAATAGCAGTTCCATTTTCTGCATAAATATTAAAAGAATCTGTATAGGATCTTGTATCAACATCACTGGTTTCAAAACCGGCAAAATAAACTTGACATATTCGTCTTTAGAACTGTTTTCTGCTATAAGTAAAACGTTTGGTAGGACGAAAGGAACCATTGGCGGGTTGATGAACTCCTTCGTGAGGCAAGGTAGAACCCGGTAGATGCAGATACGATGAGGCATCTTCTGGAGGATTTGTGGTAAGCCCTTGTAAAATTGCGACTTTTGTAGGTTATCCCATTGAAATAACGAGTCTAAGTAGTTTAGGGTTTTAACGCCGACGTCTTCGAAATATGGTATCTGTGAAAAAATATGTTTTCACTTCAATAATCGGGACAAACTGAAAAATTGGGGATTATAGAACATGTTAACACATGACCCACTTACTGGAATGTGAAGAGTTGCAATTGCACTTTAAGAATCTAATGAATACTCCTGAATGTGGCCATTTACAGGCCATTTTTTTTTATCTAAATCTATATTCGAAAAAGTACCATACACTCGAAAGAAAAGAAAGTAGATTTTTTCCCATTATTAAAAATTAGGGATCATTCAGGTCAGAAAATTCCAAATTTTTGGGTAATTTTCAACAGGCCGTAACTTCGAGATTTCTCTCGAAGTTACAGTCATAAGAGATTGAAGAAAAAGGAAATTATAGCTCCAAGTGTAAAGTTTTTGGATTCGAACTTAAAATTTTGTAGCGTTACTTTCGGTAATCATAGTTAAAAAAAAAATAAATAAAGCTAAATGAACAAACTATCCGATTCTTATAAAATACTTAATATAATAATAATAATCATTTATTCATCAGACTACAAAAGAGGTCCAGTGTTAGTAACAATATAACTTAGCCTATGTTTGTACTTAATAACTAAAACAGATCGGGTGCGATTGGTTAGCGCCCACACTAGCGGGCTATCTGCCCGGTTGGCTATCGATTGCAGGATAGTGTTATGACTGCCACGCAGCCTGCGAAGTAGCGAGGCAGATTTTTTACGCCAAAACGCACCAAAGATGTCAGTGCGTGCGTTGGCAAACATTTCCGAGGCACTACAGAAGCGTGGCAGTCAAATAATGATTCCACGCCTGTAGACAAAATATATTTTTTTTTTTTTGTTTTTTCTAAGATTACTCAAAAACCGCTGCCGCACAAAAAAAATAAAGGCCCAATCCAAAAACTATACACTTGTACCTACATATCTCTCGAAATTACGGCCTGTTGAAAACTGAGCAAAATTTTTTTTTATCACTTAATTTTTCCAGAAAAATCATTAATAAATCTCTTACCTTCAAAAACTGATGAGAGTCAGGCCTCAACTCCGGCGTTGCATTCAACATCAGCTTCACATATTCCTTCAAGCCATCGGTGACACATAACAACCTTGAGTTTGGCAGGTTTCTGATCTCATTCACAAATCTCTTATACTTTGCGTAATCATTCCCTACATTCCCCAACGTCTGATGTCCAGTACTATGGAGAGCATATATCATCATCCCTAACGAATACAAGTCACTGCCAGGGGAGTGAGTGGCTGAAAGAATGTATTCCGGGGCCAAATAATCGAGCGCTGGTTGAGTCAAAGCATGCATAGCGGGACAGTACTCCTGGAACGGCCAATACGGAGATGATCCTGGCCCTCTTTGGTTGGCAATACAGAAGTCAAACCCAAATATCTTCCAAGCACCTTGCTGGTTCACTATAATGGACTCGGGACAAAGATTGTGATGGAGAAGCTTTACATCATTGTGTAGGAATGTCAGCCCTTCGGCAATTTGCATCAGACCATATTTAATTTCGAGCTCATATAACTTATAGTTATTGAAATGGTTTGGAACGGGCTGTGGCATGTTTTCCGTGTTCCCTAAAATATTTGCTAAGCTGGCAAATACAGGTTCTGTGGCAAATGCGATACTCTCCCTGCTTTCTTCAAGACTGTGTTGTACTGTGAGTATCTGTGGATGCCTCAACTTCGTCAGCTGTACAATGCCACGTTTTAAAGTTTCCAACATAATATCCCTGTCAGATTTTGACCATCTCTCTAAATGTTTTTTTTCGAAGACAAATATTGATGCCTCTTGCTTCGTTGATTTCTTATAGCCTTTGTAAATTTTCCATAGTAGACCTATAACATGATAATAGTGTCTTTAATCACAACTAAAACATTTTTGATACTTTAAAAGGAAATTACTGAAGAGTCAAGACTAACTAATAAAAGGTATCCACACAGCCCAGAATGGTTTGAAATATAACACCTTCGGTACCCACAAACCAGTAGGCAAATCAGTTGCAGTATCGGTGTAAGTGTTTCAGTATTAGTGTTTTTATTTTTGTGTTTCACAGAGTGTGTGAAATTACATACTTGTTGCTACTTTAGTTGACAATAAGATTACATCCTCTTTACTGCCATTATTTAGATGTTTTTCATGTTGGCTTTTCCCAAAATGTATGTTAGCTATTAATTTACCATTACAATGTTATTTTTATTTCCATGTTTTGATGATGTTTCAGATATAGAAACAGTGTAATTTAGTTTCGTTTTGCATTTTTTTCTTTTAATTAGGAAATCCCCAAATATTATATTTAAATATTGATTTTTATATATATTTATATTTAAATATTGATTTTTATATATATTTATATTTAAATATTGATTTTTATTTGATTATTTCTTAACAGAATTTTTGAATACTATTGAAGTGAGACGGCATGCAAGATAAACCAAGTCTAAGTTAAACCCAGGTTTAACCACTTTTGTAATAAGGCCGATTATTTTTGTGTTCTGATTATTGATTTAGTTATTTACTAGTTGGTTACAGACAAAAGTACAACAACAACTATTTCATGCGTGCTGAACCTCCCTTGGCCCTAAGACGGCAATATCTGGCCTCCCGTTTTTTGTCTAGAGTCTTAACTAGATCTTCCCATCCTCTTATAGCCAAATTGAACGAGCTAGACGCCCTATGCAGAAGCTCAAAATTCTGGAAACATAAAGAATTCCCCTTAATTTTAAAAACGTTTCGCCAACTACAAAATTTAGAATGTCCAATCGTTAAGTACCCTAGTTTACCCCTTTTTAACTTTGCTTATGAAGTCATTTGTTTCACCCCTAAAATACATTTTGAAATTGGCATTTCTAAAAAGTCTCCCTCGGCAAACTCGGCCTTCAATGCGGTGGTGGGAGAGCGATGGTCTGAATTTCAACGATTTTTTACAGATGCCTCTAAATTTACTGACCTCAGTTACACTGGAGCTGCGGTTTACTACCAAAACTCCAGAATTATTTTACAGTTTAAATGCCCTAAAGAGTCTTCTGTGTTTACGGGTGAGTGTGTGGCTTTATTAGAAGCATGTCTTTTCATAGAGTCACACCACAATATTGAAAAAGCCGTAATTTTCACTGACTCTCTTAGTAGCTTGCAAGCCTTAGTACAAAACCCTTTCAAAAGTAAATTGCACAGCTCACTTATTTTAAAAATTAAAAAGTCGTTATTTACTTGCGCTGGTAATCAAAAAGACGTTCAGTTAGTTTGGATTCCCAGCCATTGTGGTATTAAGGGCAATGAATGTGCTGATACTTTGGCTAAAGACGCTTGTTCTTCAACCACAGCTGATCTCCCCTACAACACTCATCAGGGATATGACTTGCTGAACTTGCCAAAAATTAAACTCCAATCTTCATGGCAGGAACAATGGAACATTACTGGTAGGAAAAAGGGTAGGTTTTATTACGCAGTGCAACCAACAATTAGACCAAAACCTTGGTTCTACGGGTACAAAAAGGTCTCTAAAACAGTTACATCCGTCCTATGCAGAATCAGATTAGGTTTCTGTTGCACCCCCGTTTTTTTGCATAAAATCCATGCACGCGACTCCTCTCTCTGCGAATGTGGGTTAGGAGAGGGTACTCTAGACCACATTTTCTTTGAATGTTCAGATAACATCCCACCTCTTGATTTATATAGCCGCCTCCCTAAACTCAAAATCCCCCTCCCGATCAATTTTCCGTCCCTTTTAACATATCCTTCCTCCGAACTGCTTGTGGCGTTGATGATTTTCATCCGCCACAATAGTATAAAATTATAAGCCGTTACATCAAATCCTCTGTCTATGTTGTTGTGGTATATGTCTGTTTTAACAATTATAATATTTATTTATTATTTATTTTTTGTTTGTTTCAGTCCGCTACTAACACAACAAGTCCAACTGTATCAACCGAAGTTTTTTTATTTATGTTAACTGTTTTTATCTATTTTTTATTTCATAGAACACTCACTTGCCGTTCCATCTCACTTTTGACATTGGCAGAATAGTCGACATCGGCTTCAATTGCCATTCAACAAAAATAGAATAGAACTATTTCATGCATTGGTTCATGACCAGCTATGGAGAGATAAACAACAAGGACAAGGATGTACTCTCATTACAAATAACAACATAGACACAGTCACATGGTACTACTATACACATTAATTAAGAACAACTTGTAAAGCTTGGAAACTCTTTAAATACCTAATCTGTTAGCGCTTATTTTAAAACAGTTCACAGTTACATTGGTAAACACTTTGTCAGCAACCTCACAATCTGTTTTGGTCAATCGTAAAAATCTTCGACGCATTCAGTAGACCGTAAATGTATACAAAACAAATTGAATAAAATGTATAGCACTCCCAGCTCACCTATATCATTGAATTGAGTAATCAAAGAGTTCTGTATCAAAGCAATTAAGGTACAGAATAGACAGCACCTGAGTCTGAATGCAAATTATAGATACATCAATCGTTTTTGTACCTGGACCAGCGCTAGCAATAAATTGAGTCGCCTCGAACTCTCTTGTCACAGGATTCCCAGGTAAAACGCCGGATAAATGCGAAACTGTGTTGCTGACAGACGAATAAAACTTGTTAAACACCTCCATGTTCGAGTTACACTTCTAACTTTTTATTGTATTGTAAAAATAAAAATCATTACGGAGCCAGACAAAAATGTACAGACATAAAATGTCACTTTGACAAATTGACTTTTTGATCTTAGTTCGGAAATTGTGATTGTCGGCGCTTTTCGCCGTTGTCTTGAGGAGACTGCGTATAACTTCGTTATAAAAAGTTAAAGAAAAAATTCAATATATATGACTGTCTTTTCATATCCTAGGTAGCTGAACCTTCGATCAATATACATTTTATTGATCGAAGGTAGGAACACTAAATAAAAGTTCCTTGGAAGTAGAAGATAGCTCAAGAAGAGATTTGAAGGGTCTATAGGTGCATAGAGTTACGTGTGAAGGTATTTCAAAATGATTTCAGATTTTTTTCATTGCTAATAATCTTCCTACCAATAATTAATTGGTTGACTAAATAAGAAAGAAAGACAGAAAAAAAATATTTATTGGGTTGACACAGGACAAGAAATAATAATTTTTTTTTTTACTTTATTACGAAAACAAGAGCACACAAGAGCACACACACAAGAACTCATATATCAGAGCATCTGAAAATGACTAAACACAGAGTTATAAGTATTAAAGATAAACGCAATGTTTTAAATTAGGAAAGTGAATAAAATAGCTATACATTTTTGTCACAAAATGACAGCAATATTCCTAAACTACCACTAAAATGTCACAATGCAATGTCATGAATGTCAAATCGTATTCGTGAGACCGATACGAATTGTTTTCGTAAATGAATCGTTATAAATAATTCACATGTGACGAAGTAAAACGAACGCAAAATGTGGCTAAAACGCTCCTTATTCGTTATATCATTATTTCTAACAATCATACCAACGATATTAACAGAGAGCGACCCTTATTCGAAGGAACCATATAGGCCTCTTGGTCCACTTGTGAAATGCAACTTTTTACCGCTGGAATATTTAGATTGTGATGAACCAATCGACCATAAAGGAAACCATACTGCCAGAGAAGCTATTGGTCACGGCTGCGTGAAGTTTGGAGGCGTTAGATACGACGAAGTGGACAAAACGAGAGTGCAATGCAAGGCTTTGGATGGCATCGAGTGCTATGGAAGCAGGAGTTTCCTAAGAGACGGTTTCCCTTGCGTGAGGTACTCCGGACACTATTTCACAACCACCTTAATTTACAGTATATTATTAGGCTTCTTAGGAATGGATAGATTTTGTCTCGGACAAACTGGGACTGCTGTAGGAAAACTCCTAACATTGGGAGGTTTGGGCATATGGTGGATAGTAGATGTTGTGTTGCTGATTACAAACAGTTTGCATCCAGAGGATGGGAGCAATTGGAATCCTTATGTTTAGACTTGAAGGTGGTAATGAAAAATGACTATTGTGAAAACAAGTGATTGTAATTGTGAACTTTGTGTTGTGATATTTGCAAAAATAAGAAAGTCATAATGACGTGGTTTTGTGTTTTCATAAATGACTGTGCATTACATTCAATTATGGGTGTAAAATTTGGTACACAGTAGTCCCTAACCTTTCAGGGATTACTGTGTACCAAATTTTGTTTGTTACATTCTAACCATTAGGTATCTCACCCCAAGGTCTGAATTTCTATTATTTCTTTTAAAATTTCTGTCTTGCATTGTGATACAATGTAACCCCCCACCTTTTGTCTATGTAAGAGAATCACCCAACAGCAGATAGCCTCAACTTAGTGGAGTACTTAAATTTGAGAATCAGGAGAATACTTCTGTTGTAGAAATTCATGGTTCAAGAAATAGTTTTCTTTTGCCTTAACTTGTATAGATACAGAAAGCAATTTCTATTATCATGTTCTTGAGTTAGTTCATTTTCAGTATTCAGAATTTCCTGTACATGTCCAAAAGTGAAAGTATACTATGATTATATACCCAATTTAACAAAATATGTAAATGAATGATAATTGTTATAACTATGTATTTTGTTATCTGTAAATAGTAGGTCTATGAATGTGTAAATAAATAAAAACTTTTTCTAATAAAATTATCAGTTTTTCTTATATTTTATCATACACAGCCAACATTTGTGGCTGTTCCATGGCAGAATTTTTGTGTAAAAAAAATGATACAACTAAATTGGAAATTATTTAGTTTATTTATAACTTAAGCCACCAGAGCTGAAGCAGTGCTAGACTCGTACTTCCAGTTCGGTGGGAGCACGCTCTTTGTCTTGTAGTAGCGGGCTAGCCTGTGAATTCTGGACTCCACAAGAATCAGCCTGAATTTGCTGTCCTTGTCCTTCCTGTTGCGTTCCAAGTGCTTCCTCATGGCAACGGCTTTCTTGATCAGGTAGTACAGGTCCTCCGGTAGGTCGGGAGCGAGACCCATGGCTTTCATGATACGCAGGATCTTTTTGCCAGTAACGAATCTGACTTGTGCAACTCCATGGGAATCCCTAAGCATGACACCTGGAATAGATGAAAAGGATCATGTTAATATCATATTTTTCTTAATATACTAGAAGCTAAGAAAACTTCACTTTTGTCCACTTGATCGAGCCAAAGTTAAAGCTATATTTTGTTGGCAGTGTGTGTGTTCTTCAATTCCATGAAATGTTAATTTTCCAAAATATATCTGATTACCATCCGTACTAAGTCACATGGTAGTTATAGCTCATTCCCTCCCAAAGAGGGGAGGCCTGTGTCCCAGCAGTGGGAACACAAAATGACAAGAAGCTGCCTGTTTCAACCATCAAAGCACATCAGAATGAGAGAGTAAGAGTCCTTTCTGAATGGCAGAAGATAATCCTCCGGAATGCCTGCTGCCTTTCCACCACTTTTTAGTGTTACTTAGGGAGAAGAAGTGACAGAATGAACTCCTCAGCATTATCACATGTCATACTGTTACTGTTTACTGTTGAACCTGTATACCTGGTGCTTAAGGAAAACCAGTTCAATGTCACTATTATTAAGGTAGTCTTGGCTCTGCTGTGTGATAGTACTGATACTTATCAAAGGAGTTCAGCTTATCCCATCATCTCTGGCTGGGTCTACCTTGCTAAGTCACATTTTGTTCCTACATTTATCTGATAAGACTGCTTACTAAACAGAGGAGGCCAGTTCTTGATATACCATGATTTAATAGCTTTTGACAGTTCCAATAGACATGGTTCACAATGCAGTGTGTTAGGCTAATACCAATAATCACTTCCGGATGCTGTTAATCCATTTAGGTAGTCCAACTGGATCAAGCAGCATGGAAATCCATCGAAGTTATCATTCTAATGAAGATCAAAACAGGTGCACGTAACCACTTTGATTATAATCATTCTCATGCTTTGAACAAGATTTATAATTTTCGGGCTATAATGCCAGAGGAACTGCCAACTATAACTTCACAAAAGCACCCAGAACTTCTAAAAAACAACTGTGAGCAACTATTCAAGTCACATTTACTGAAGACATGAGAGGCACTTACCGATTTGGGAGGGAGTGAGGCCTTTCTTGCCAAGTTTGAAAATCTGTTCCTTAACATCATCAGCTGTCAGTTTTAACCAGGTCGGCACACTGCGCCGGTATGGCAGCGCCGATTGGGAGATACCCTTACTGAAAACATAAAATTCACACTTCGCTGTAATGCCATGTGGTGACCGCTTGATGTGGGTAGGTTATGTTACTGTCACAAAAACTTTATATAATGATATTTTTATACTGAATCGTTAATATGATATTGTACACTATAAATAACACATAAAATTACCCAGGTGCGTGCATACGACCCATGGCTGCGGCTTTTAATAAAAATCGCCGATCTGACAACGACAACAAGAGAACACGAAAAGATGGTTGCCGGAAGGTGGTCAATCATTCAGTTCTCGTTCTTGCGCTTTATGGTCGTTCTTCGTTCACTAGTGTTGGTAGTGAAAAAACCGAAACAACGACTAAAGTCTTTGGTAAGGCCTGTTTACTTTGTCTTCCAAAATGTTACTAAGATACAAATGGTTCGTTTGGTGTTTCGAAAATAAAATCTATTAAATGTCATTAGTGTCAGAATCAAATGACATTTTTCTACCTTTCTGAACCAAATCCAAAAGTCAACCAAACACTGTAGTTTTATTTTTTAATCTCAAAAAATGACGAACCCTTACGGCGTATCTGACGCTGCGTTCAACCTCATCAAGCAGCAAGCCGAAAGGCGTGCTGGGTTCAGGAAGGAGTTCTTAAAACAGAAATCCAACCCTTTTAAACATGCCTCTGAAGCTGGCTATGTCGTGAGTGTTAAATTACGTAATTTTATTATGAGATTTAAAGTATAAACAAATTAAATGTCTAGGGAATAATAAAAGTCGGACAATAAATATATTTGTTTGTATAATTTTCAGTTCGATCCAGCTATACAGAAGTTTCTGTCAATGAAAGTTACTGGTCTGGACCACTTCACTGCTAACACAAGAACTAGCTTGTTTGGGATCTGCGCTATTATAATCCCCATGTTTTCTTATGGATACGTTCTCTGGAAACAAAGATCGACTCGTGAAGCAAAGATCAGAAGTGGAGAACTTCTGTATAGAGATAGAATGTTCAAATTGCAGTAATAGTTAAATTCAGTGTAAGATAAAAGTGTTGTGTAGAGAAATTAATAAAATCATGTAACTATTAAATCGCTTTGATTTATTATTTAATGGTATAACATTAACTCTTGCTATATTAACCAAATGCACAAAAATATGATTTCACTCATTGCTTTTTTATTTTAATTTTATAATTTATAACACTACTGGCTACTCACAATAAATTAAAAATAAGATAATGTTGTCAACTTGTCACTATGTGATTGATTGATTCTGAAGCTTGAATGAAACTTGTATTTTTACATAATATATATTATGTCATGTAAATATGGATTTTCTGATCTGGAGTGCAAAATTTTACTGGCTCAAATTGAGAGACGCGCCAAATACAGAAAAGAGTTTTTGAAGCAAAGAACTGATCCATGTAAACATTCTAAGCAAGCCGGCTATGTTGTAAGTAATCAAGTAGAGAATATAGACTATTGTATTCATAATACTATGAGCTATTTGGTTCTTGGGTCTACTAAATTGCACATGGAGGCTGCCTGGCCAGGTATTGAAACAGAGTTTGTGACATCTGGCAAAGTTATGGTTAATAAGTTAAATAAAAGCTTGCAAAATCAACTATCCTGTGGCTTAGAAAAAGCAGGAAACAGTGCAGGAACCCTATGAGCAGACAGCAGAACTGCCTCAAGAGATTGCATTCAACATTCTATTCAATTCTCTAGGTCTAGTGTGAGGTGAGAAGCTGGTAATGTCTTTGTCCTACGATGTGGAAGTAATGACGAAATAGTGTAAATTTATTAGTTTACATTTTGTATTACCTAGTTTACATATTTTACTAACTTGTTGCTCGTCAAGAGTAACAGAATTGGAACCGTAACAACCATCCATCAGTACAGACAGATAGTACTCTGTCGTGGCTTCTCTTTTTTGTGCCACTGAACAGTCTTGTGCCAACCTTATCGAGGTTTTTTCCCAGTTGGCAATTATGTTGTCTGCCCATTTTGCCACCGCATGACACACATTTCTTTTCCCAGTTCATAGTTCCCATCACATCGTTCATCATCGTTATCCATCAGCTGTTAAGTGTCCTACCAAAGCCTCGGCTTCAGCCATACGTTCTTAGGTTACAACCGAAGGCTATTTCTGCCACCATCACCTCGATTACAATTCAGACACAACGGGTGTTACACTTAAAATTGCCTTTTTCCATATTTCAGTTCGATAAGGGGATCCAACACTTCATATCCATGAAGGGAACTACTTTGGACTATTTCCCGTTTAACTTTCGAACGATCAGTTTCGGATTATTTGCTATTGTCCTACCGATGAGTACTTTTGGTTATGTGTTATGGACCGTACGATCTGAAAAGGAACGCGAGATACGCTGCGGCAGTCTCAAGTATAGGGAAAGAAGTCATAAGTTCAAATAATATTATTTTTTATGTTGTTAAGACCTGGCAGAAGTTTTGTTTTTAATTTTGCAGTCTATGGCTATTTATTTCTATAAAATAATATAATGGAATCTTTTAAATTTACCTTTACGAATAATCCTGTACCCATTATTTATTTGTATCTTTTATATGACATAAATGACTCGTCTGCTCGAGCTGATGGCAATTACTAGAAGAAGTGGTGTGATACCCACGCGTATAGTTAAAATTGCAGCAAGCCTACAGTCCGTCGCGATTCTAATGGCGCAAACACGATATGTAGACACAAGTGATTCTAAAGTCATCATCACATCAGCCAGCCAAACAGCCTGACAGAGACCACTTCAACCAGTCTTGAGCTTCGAGCAATAAGAAATAATGCGGCCACTTATGTTTAATTTATTGGGTTTTACTGTTAGGTGGGACTGGCTGGTCACGTCTGCCGCATCCTCATGTAAGCTGGCGGGATTATCTGGACCAGACTAGCGACCAGTGATCCACATTGGATTTTTTTTTTGAGGTTTGGAGATCATCAAATGACTCTTCCCGCTCGGCAGAGCGATCGAGTGTCTTCTACTGACTAAAAACCACCCACACCACACTAAAAACTCCATGTTCCTTTGTTTCCGAGGTCGCGGTATCTCTTTCGAACAACCCCCAGCCCCGACAGGCGTCGGCTCTTGCGGGCCCCTGCCATCTCATGTTGCTGACATCTCTTTGAGCATGGAACACGAACGCGCCATCGACACAGCCTGTCATCGTCATAGGACAGACGGACAGTGAGCTAGTCCATTACTTACCGTCCACAGGCCCGGGCCTACGGTGGCCGGAAGCCATCACGTGGCCCCGATACCCGGAGCGTTTCCCGCGGCAGCTGGGCCGAGAGGTTCTCTCCCTCTCACATTCGGCCACCTCCAGAGGCCTTTGCCGAGCAATGGGATGATGAAGGATGCAGGTTAACAGTATCAGTAACATAAACGTCTTCTATTGAAAAACTTCATAGAACATAAAAGCATAGCTTATTTATTAAGATTTAATGTGGGTTACAATACTAGTATAATATACTAATAAAGAATAGTTAGCGGTCATCCAGAGACTTGTCGCGGGCTATGACGGTGTCGTCGAACTTCACCATGTAGGTTGTGCCCTTATGCCAGTGGGCTGTCACTTTAGCGGGCTGGAACAGAAATGGAAAGCCTAAACTCGTCATTCTGCCTAGTTTGTCTAGTGGTTCTTATCGCAACTGTTGAGCATGTAGTCCTGGGTTTCGGTTACCAAGGTGGGGCGATTGTTATCGGAGTTGCATCAGAATTTTTTTAGTAACAGCCACAGAGTCTGGATTTGTGTGTGGTTCATGGCATGGCATAGCAAGGTCCATGGGACTTAGAAATTTTTTAATTTTTTGGGTTTTGGAAAATAATCAAATCCCTCTTGGGCAGAGCAAAAGGGAATGTCAGACTTCTACTGACTAAAAACCACCCATGTTCCTTCTTGGGTCTTTATGTCAAGGCTGCGGTATCTCTCACAACTCGCAGCCCTGACAAGGTGGGACTTAAACCTAGCTTGCGGAATGTGGGTGAACTATTAGGTACACTCTTGCCTAACCCATAACATAACATAAAACTTGTAATCCTGAAGGAATTTAGATGTTATGTTATCTGTCATTTTTTATGTTTTTTACACTAAGCATGTCAGTGTCAGGTTGTATGTTGTTTACAACATGATTTGCAATCGTAACCAATATAGATTACGGACTTATGATTTTTACGAGAAAATTTTACGGTGACTTTAAAAACAACAAATAATTAAATAAAACTCACAAATCCACTCTTAGTAAGCACAGCCTCTATGATCCCAGCATTGAATGTGGCGCAGTTCAGGGAGCCCTTGTCCTTTGGCACACTTATGAATTTGTTGATCTGTTCATCATTGACTTAAGGTTAATTGTTGTGTTATAAAATTTTGAAAATTACTATTAATTGAAGTGAGTTTATTTAAGTTGTAGTACAAACTCAAGACATGCTCTTCGGGATGTTTGGATTCAGGTGCATATGCTTTGGGAAAACATTGTGAGGACATCAGCATGCCTAAGAGATATCTCTTGTTAGGGGTGGCATAAAAACTCGAACACCTAACCAAATACATACATGAATGCTAAAAACATAACACTCTTTTTTTGGGGCAGTCGTGTAAAAAATGTTACTTCTTCTTCTTCTTCTTTTGATTCGACAACTCAAAGTTTATCCAACCAGTATGTAGCAACCTGGACAGCTCTTTTGTTTGCCTCGTTTAAGTCCCCAAACGTGCAACAAGTTGGGCACGACGGACAAGAGAGAAGGTGAGGCATGTCCTGTGTTGGGGCTCCACAGTCACATTCAATCATAGATGGGTCAAATATACCCCATCTAGCCAGATTGGTTCGGCAGCAGCCAAATGTTACTTAAGTATCCAAAGTATGTTGTTAAAAACACCTCCATCAATGCCTAAACAAATGCGGATTATTGATGGTCCAATAATGCATTATTTAGGCATTTGTTGCCTGCCTAAATTGCCTAATGTGTGTGAAAACAGGCATTAATAAAATATAGCTTGCTTACAAGTGCATCCTTTTCAATGATGTAATAAGTTCTCTCATCATCATTGGCATGCTCCAACTTGTCAGCTTCCTTGCCAAACAGGACCTGGAATCACATACACAAAATAAGTCTAAACACAAAGTAACAGAGCACAGAGTTCTTTGGTTTTTAATTATTAAATATTAAAATTCTTTACCTCAATCTTGTCCTGCAGACAGAGATGAGGTTGACGATGAAAAGAAAAAAAAAGCACAACATAACTTCAATAGAAACAAAAGCAATTTATTCATGTTAACATGTTGGGACCATGAGTCTTATAGTAATTTTATGTTGATATTATGGAGTATTTTTATACAAAATTATTTATTGTGAATTGTTGTGTGGCAAGTGATTGTTGAAAAACGGTGAAGGAAAACATTGTGAGGAAACCGGTATGTCTTAGAACCAAAAATTCGAAGACCTGTGACATCTACCAATCCGCTCTGGGCCCGCATGGTAGATTATAGCCCACACCCTCTCAAGGAGAGGAGGCCTGTGTCCCAGCGGTGGGAACATTAACAGGCTGTTGATGATGTAGTGATTGTTGTGGTATGTGATGCAGAGGAATAAGGAAAGTTTAATTAATAAGAATAAGAATTAAAAAAAACTAAAGGAACTGACTATATAAAGAATGATATGGCAAAGATGGAGGTGGCTGATGAAATGTTAAGTAATGGAGAAGTATGAAATAAGAAGACTTGCTGTGCCAATCCCAAATGAATTGAGATAAGGGCAAGAGTATCATATTATTGTGTAGAGCACACATAATTACATGCCTATATGATCATCATCTGCGCAGCTGTTCACTATGTTAGTGCTGGCTTCCACTTCTGCTCTTATGGCAATCAATATATATTGTTTCAATACTGCAGTTTAAACAAAGGACAGTTTAATCCAGAATTAGGAGTAGTCAATATTGCTAGATTATCTTACCTTCCACAAAGTAGATTTCACAAACAGAAGCATATTGAGCAACTTTATTTCTCGCTTGCTATTTCTTTCTCTTACAAAGTATAAATCCAGGAGTCTGGTCCCTACATCATGACCGATGTCTGATAATCTGAAATGTTAGAAAAAATTGTAAATAAATGCAGTAGAAGAATTTGCAATATTTATTGTTTGAAGACTGCAAAAGTGGTTCAACACTTACTTAGTTTGGAGTTCGTGAATAGAATGTGACCGATTCTGACAATACTGGACTATTTCTGAGAATAAAAGTGCATATAGGGCTAATGAAACCTCCCCTTTGCCTTTACTGAGTGGTTTGTCGAGAATCGACGATTTAGATCGACCTGACGACATTGTTTATACTATTTGATTATGAACACTATAATAAACAACTAGGTACTTCACTTTATTTAGGATTACCTACATTAGATCTATTAATTTTTCACCCAAAAAAAATTAATTAACACCACCCAAAGAAACGACTTCGGTTACTAAATAATATTTTTTGGGTTCCGTTCCGAAAAAACATGTTTTGGAACATCTCTGCCATGCTGTTTCACTCACATTTGTACCAAAAACTCTCTACTTCATTGCTTTCGAATGCACTAATATTCGGAACAGGATTCAGAGTTCGTCGGAACGCGATACGTTCGTAAAAATTTGCATCAGCCAGCGAAGCGTCAACTGTCACTGTCAGTGTCAGAGTGACACTGGAAAAATATCTTTTCTTTTCATGCATTTTGACTTCCAGTCTTTTGATTTTCTCAGAGGTTCTTTTAGATTGATGGAACAATCTTGTTCAGGCACTCAAGCATGTTTTCTAGATTAGAGCGGGAATCGGACGCGGTTGCTGAAATCTATCATAAAGCTAATCATAACGAATCTATTCATCTATTGAACTTCCAGATTAGTTTGTAAGTTTTATCTGCAGGGTTTACATTGTAGCGTTGTGCGTTGTGTTGTTTGTGTATAGTAGTCTTTGATTGTAGCCTACAAGGCTTAGGAGTCTTAGGACAGGTACATTATAACTATGTCAGTCTTGTAAGGTAATTTCTGGCTACCCATATTGGGTATAAAGGCGTGTTGATGTGTGAAGGTCTTAAAAAAAATTGGATAGGTCAACGGTGTAAGCCCAGTCTTCCAGCAAATCTGTTTCAGGGTCGTGCAAATCACTACTGTAACTACTCTAAGCTGTATATACAATTATAATTAGAACTATTACAGCTAGGTGATTGACTTTGATCGGTCGGTTAGGTTAATAGATGCAGTCCATCTACGTAATTAATTGTACGTCACAGTTCCATGCACGCAACTTTACAAATTGATCATGTAGAAATCTTCAACCTTGTTGTCTGACCTACACAGTATTTGACTTAGTAGAGCGTTAATAAATTGAAACCTGACGTATCACATATAATATGTACTAAATATAAAAACATCAATCCCTTTTTTTTACCCGACCGCTGAATGCTTTGACCCGCAAAAGGAGGGTTCACGGACCTGAACGATCCCGATTATGTTATTGGTAGGAAGTGGGGAGCTAGGTCAGGTAAAAGCCCTGTGGTTCCTGTGCATTCATGGAGAACGTGTAGTCACTGGCCGTCGGGATTGGCGTGGGAAGTTCCGTCGCGGGTTGATCCCCGCACGGAACAAAATATTTGTATGGCCTACAGATTTCTAGCCTTTCGGGTCTGGGTATGTGTATGTGAGTTAAAAATGTTAATGTTAAAATGTAAATGTTTGAAAACGCAGCCAGGATACAGGAGAAATTTCTAGTGAGGTAAAGTTTTTCAAAAAAAAACCTTTTGCAATCGACACATGGTAGTAGCTTAGGAATAGGGACAGTGGGTCTTTAGTCGGATAGAGTCCGATGTAACCCTTTTTGTTTTTTGGGGGGGTGGGAAATCATCAAATAACCCCTCCCGCTCTTGGGCAGAGCGAAAGGGAGTGTCAGACTTCTACTGACTAAAAACCACCCATGTTCCTTCTTAGCCATTTATATGTCGAGGCCGCGGTGACTACTTAGTGTACAACCCGCAGCCCGTCCGATGTAACCCTCCGCTCGCCTCAGACTGATGGTATAATCCATGAAGATTAAGCCATTCAAAGAAAACCCTAGAACAAGACTTAGCAGTAGAGCACTTGAAATATGTAATAGCTATGTTGAATAATTCAGTTATAGATCCTACTTTTACATCATGCAATATGATATCTTATTATGTAACGTTTCGTCATGCTGAGTTAGCAGGGAGAGCGGAATAGTGATTCAGATTACGGAAGGCCGCGCGTATATTATTTTTTGGTTACTATTTATCTAAGTTGTTTCCAAATTATGAAAAATGTCAGTACCTACCTTTACGAAACTATCACAAAATTCAGATAAACAGCTGGTAAATACTTATTTCAACATCTAGTTCTTCCCTTGATAATGCACCACATAATATAATATTGCGTACCAATGTACCTATCCACTCAAATATAACATGTGCTAAATAAACACCACGCGTGTTATCCTTGCAGGGTTATGCAGTGGCGTATCCGCGTATTTACATAGGTACTTAGGACCTACAAATTTTGCGTACCTAGGTATATGAGATTTAAAAATTCAGACAACCGATTGAAAACACACACTGACTGACTAGGTACCTGACCTGGAAATCGAAGCGCATGGTCAACAGTAGAGTTTGTGACCACTAAGCCAGAGGCCAACGGACCTATAAGAATGTAGGTACCTACCTACACCTATTACGAGTAGCTACACATGTAGGTAAACAATATGATAAGCTCGTGCATGCAGTTGTGAAGGTACAGCGTGGTACCTACAGCTGTGTGTAAATTATCTAATTAGAAATAAATTATATCCGTGGTTGATATCTTTAATGTATGCCCTAATTACGTCCACTTAATAGCAAATCGGGTCATTTACTTGACCCACTGTCTAGTAGTGACCTCATTGCATATACTAATGCGTAGGTAATAGTATCTTTACGATAATGTAAATAAATAAATAAAATGAATAGGTAATTACCTAGAAGTTGCAAACTCTGCTGCTAAGCATAAGCCTTATCTATTTCCGGGTAGGGCATTTATAATTATTAGGTTTTTCACTAGGAATTTCCCAATAGCAAATCGAGTCAGAAAGTGTATCTGGTTGAGGGTTATATAGAGGGGGGGAGGGGCCAGCCTCCCCCATTAAATCAGACTTACAGAACTGGTATGGGGTGCATAATCAATTAATCAGACGATAATCTTCCCACTACTGGGACACAGGCCTCGATGAGAGGGCAGGCGATGTTGATGATATTGTTGTTGATGTCGTGAATCGTGATGTTATTTATTCGTTCAAATAAATAAAACGAGATATTATTAACAAAAAAAAACTTTTCTTCATATAAAGCATTATTATAACAGCATAATTTAAGCTACTCCATTAAAACAAACTGATAAAACATAAGATTAAAAAATAACATTTTAAATCACTCGTCCAAAAGTACATTTTCGTTACGACAATCCTAAATATTGTCAATCGACTACATTTTTGTCTCTTGTTATCTTTTAGTCTTATGCGATGACCTTAGAATTATTTAAATTACATTAACTCGTGTTCAAGTGTTATTACATGTAGGTTCACCTCAAACCTTATTAAACATACCTGTGCCCGATATTCAAATGTCGAGATAATGAATGAACATGTCAATATTTTATTATTTTTAGATTTTTGAAAATAGAGAACGACATTATAATATCATTTTGGGCGAAAAAGCGCTGGGAAGTATTTGTGCCGCGCAAAATTGTCAGGTTGTCCAGTAATTCTTACTTTTGTCCATTGAACCCGTTCCAATACTCGAATAAATCTATGCGTACAAAGACTATCATTAACATTAGTCATATTTTATAATTTAGAACTTAATTATAACCATCACGTTTAATTGCAAAGATTTAAGATCGTGTATAAGACAAATGACTGCGTAGTGTCGGCGTAACACCTCGTAATAATTTACGAGTGAAACTTATGGTACGTTCACATTAGTAAAATGTACTTTACTTCAAACTTAGGCTTCGTACACATTGGTAAACGTACCAAATTTTACTTTAAAATTAGCTGTTTTTGCATACAACAACAAACAATTGTTTATTATTATAAGTAAGTGTACTTTATTTAAAACTTATGGTAAATTACTTATACGTGAAAATGCACCTTATGAACACTTTTTTATCGAAATACAGGGTACGTCTAAGTCACATTTGTGAGAAAATGCATCTTACTCGTACTTTTTGTCGAGACAAAACATATTATCATGTTGGTGTAGGTCAAGAGTTCATCGCGCATATTTCAAAGTATCTAAACTACGCATTCTATAACAAATTGAAGTTTCATATTTTAAAGTTGTCCGTTGGACGGCTCATTTATAAAGTTTTAAAATAATCTTGTCGTTATTAACACTTTTATGTTAAATGAACGTATAATTCTATATTGCGTGGCAATATTTAAGTTGCTGTTGTGAAAATGGTATCTACCAGCTAATTTTAAGGTTTCACTGAGAAACGCTATCGATAATCCTTTCAAAGGTTTCTAAATCCATATTAACTTTACATGTATAGACAACTTAAGATACGACATTGCATAATTGGATCATCTTAAACAATTATAATGTCTATCTAACGATTATACATGGTGTTGCAGGTACAATATTTTTTAACTTAAAGTTAGTAAAGTTTAGTTAATGAAAAAGTATTTCTATACAGTTTGAAAGAAACAAAATCGTAGGGATCGTTTTCGAATTCTTTGGTTCAAATTACACGCGTAATGTATAAAGCGGTCCAAATGCCACTGTGGCAGCTAGGAAGAGCCGCTTTTGATCTTCGAATAAACCAATATTATGCCGGTTGCGGACCAAAAGTTAAGTTAGTTTAGCTCTAATAGCTGAAGTAACTTTTCATAGTTTGCGATACACCTCGGGAAAAATACCTCATCAATTCGAGTTATGCTAAACTTACTTACATTAGCTTTGTAATGCAACTACCTAGTTTGCAAAATTATGACTCTGTTCGTTGAACTGGGAAGTCAAGTTACTTTTCGCATAAAAACTGGTTCTCAATGAAAGATCGGTTCCGATATTAAAGGAAAATCTGTGGCATTTGAATCATAAATATACTTCATGGGCATATATTCTTTACAATATTTACATTGTCTCATTTAAGAGTAATTTATAGGTGCAACAATTTACCTTTGTTTTGATCTGTCAAATTATAGATTTTTCGTTTTCTTTCGAGAAAAGTTAATGATTTGCATTGCAATATTCAAAAATCTGACTTGACTGGGACTAGACTTTTTAGATCAAACTAGGACAAGATCACTTTTAGTCTAATCTTGAAATTAAACTTTCACTTTTACACATTTTGAACTATCTTTTTTTTTACACCGTCATGAAATTACTGCCATAAACGTTTAGAAATGAATGTGTGAAAACACATAATTCTGTGTATTACCATAAATGAAACCTGCTTAATTACCAAATAAAAAAATCAATTAAATATTTGCAATGCAAATGATATTTTTTCTGATTCAATGTTATACATATTGTGCTCGTTATCTGTTCCTATGAGCTAAAATTATAATCTTGTTTTTTTTTTTAGTAATGAATGAAAAATATAAGTATGAATTTACTAGAAGAGGTCATTATAATTATGTCATTTGCTTATAAACATTTGTGTCCTGAAAAATATGACTTGTGAAGACTATGCAAAAATTTATTTGAAGTCTAATTGCCAGTTTTGCTACAATAGGGGTTTACTGACTTAAAAAAATATGATTATAATTAGTCCGTCTGTTAGATTATCGAAAAATATTGGATAAGTATTTTTTGTTTTATCAAATCAATAATTTTTTTTTATTAAAAATTGACGAAGATAAAACGCGTCAAAGATTTGAGTGGTGGTTTGTGACGTCATTAACCGCTAATGTCTTAGAATATGACGTCACACGAGTTTTCAAAGCACTGTATCGTCTTCATTGTTTGCTTACGTGAAAAAAGAAAAAACACGTGTCCAATATTTTTTGGATATCTATCTGACGGACTAATTAGATTTTTTTAGAGAACAGCCCTATTGTGTGCTACACCTACTAACAAAATCAATAACTGAATAAGGAAATTGCTGAAATGCAGATTCAGTTACTTAGCAGCGTTAAGCAGAGTCCACGTCAATCTATTTATTATTAAATTATTAAAAGTTCAAATATTAGTTTTCAGAAATTTACACGTTTTAGTAACATAAACAAGGTATCCTATTTTTTTAATATTTGTAGTAGCTGTTTGTTCCTAAGAGTTGCCAGATATTTGTGTAAGTATTATTCTATGTTTGTAACTATGCCACAATTTAAGTAGTAATTTCTCTTAAAATAGAATGCTGGTCATTGTTTTGACTATATATGAATGATACAGAAAATTGGATAAACAACAGATTCTACTATTTTTATTGCAAGAGAAAAATCTTACATCAGCGGAGATTCAAATAGTACAATGTATGATACCAAACAAACAAAAATGTTTATAAGTAAAAGTTCAACAATAAACCGAATAAAACAGCTTTCCAGCAGTTACCACACCTTATCTACATTTGTATATATATATACAGGGTGTAAATGAACCCTTCACACAGTCAACCAGGCATTCTGTACATCAAACTAAGTACCCCTATGCAAAAATTTTTGCTGGGAAACGACTTTTTTTTTGGGGTCAAAAATCACATTTTATGGTAATACTCAATGTAGCACTCTTAAAACATTGTGCTAGTGGAAGGTTTGAATAGTAAACGGGAGCTAATTTAAGTAAAGTTATAACCTGAAAAACTAGTATTTCCAAAAACAGCTGTGCAAAATCTGTAGCTTTGACCCCAAATATCTCCGCAACTAGGGGGTTCCCAGGTATGGTCTAGAACCAAAAAATTATCGCAGTGGTTGGGAGAACAAGTACCCTTCATTTGCGTTAAGGGTACTTTTACACCCTTTGTATATATGAAATTATGCTTACACATCATATAATTTTACTAAACTATTGTGAGTCAAATATATACACTTATTAATTACTCCCCTAGCAACATGTGGACTGTACCGTCTCAGCTTCGAGGAGGTTGAAGTCCATGCCGTTCGGACGGTTGAAGCCAGTCTTGATCCCGTCCCACCCATCCTCCACTTTATATTCTCCTGTTTGAATGCGGTTGTATACTTCTTGAGCAACTAGCACAAATGCTTCTTCTACATTCAGACCACTTTTTGCGGACGTTTCTACATGGTGTAAACCTAAAAATACAAGTTTATTTTAAATTCACTAGCAAAACTCCACAGATGTGATCGAAATGGGTATTCATAGATTTGTATGCCAATTTTTAAAGAAAGTTTTATAATAAATTATTATCTGTGACTATGGGCGAGGCTACAACACTGCGTTGCGGCGTCGCACCGTAAAATTATTGTATTGCTGCGCAAAGTCGTTTTTGCTATACAACGCCGCAACGCAGTGTTGTTGCTTCGCCCTAGGTTTCATTGGAGTGATTGTGTTATATTTAATTGATTAGGGCAAAAATTAGCTATTAGGATCATTACATTGTCCTATTATACCATTAATATTTTATTAACAAATTGAAGTTTTCATTGTCATCATCTTGAACACTGGAAATAAACATAAATGAGTATTTCCTGTTGACCTTTCATAGCCAATAAAAGATCTTGAGATAGTTACACTATAAGAATGTTTTATTTATTAGTTTTTTTTCCTTAACAAGTGATAAAGCAATAAAGCTATTTTAGGAATTTGAAAATTAATTATTTATAAATCTTTGGCATTAGTAAGTTACAAAAAATGCCAAAAATTAAGTTTTGCTTTTGAAATCATACATGTTAGTCAACATATACAAAAAAAAAAAAATTGTGCGCTCATTTCAAAATAAGAATTCACAAAACATGCTTAGCAGGATACATCAGCATACTGGCCCAATTTTTTTTTTTTTTAATTATGAAATAGTTGAGCAACTCACCATTCTCTTCGGCAAACATTCGCGCCTCCTCACATGTAACTTCCCTTCTAGCTCCGTTCTTGTTGTCTGTGCCCACCAGATCCACTTTGCATCCAACCAAAGCAAACACTGGCCGGTGAGGCTCTATGTGCCTCTTTGCTTCCATCATCCACAGGGGTATATGCTCAAAACTAGATCTGTTACACACATCGTAAACTAGTAATGCACCCACTGAGTTCCTATAGTATGATTTTGTTATAGATCTGAACCTCTCCTGACCCGCCGTGTCCCATAACTGTAGTTTAATTCTGGTACCATCTTGCACTTCTATAATCCTTGCAAAGAAATCCACACCCACGGTAGGATCCGACAGCTAAAATTTAACGCGCAATTTACATCACAAATTGTATAAATAACATCAAAACAAAGGCGATTGTATGTACTCACCTCAGCGAATTTCCCATCTGTGAAATATTTCAACAGAGAACTCTTACCCACTGTACTATCACCAATTAGGATAAGCCTAAATTGGTAATCGAATATTGGATCAACCATTTTTTTGATGGACTTGCAATAACATCAATTGATAGCAACAAAGGTCTCGTCAAAAATTACGTGAAAAAGTGACAAGACAAACAAGAAACATCAGTCAAGTCATAATCATAGCACTTCACGAGTCTCCTAGTTTGTCTATGGTAAAAAATCTTATCAGTTCTTATCATTAAATTACAAGACAAGCGCAGTGAAATAGTGCGTATAGAATTAAAAAGATATTTAAAAACTATCATCATCATTCTCCTGCCCTTATCCCAATTTATTTGGGGTCGGCGCAACATGTCTTTTTCTTCCATACTTCTCTATTTCTCGTCATGTCAGTAGTCACCTCATATTTAAAAACTATCATTATAAAATAATATCACCTTGGTATACGTATGGTGATAGTTTATTTTAAACGCCAGTAAAACCGTACACTATCTAATTCTGAGCAGCAAGCACATACCTATTCATTTCCGTAATTTAAAAATCGTTCATTAATGAATGGGTTTTGACTGATACGATACGATACGAAACAATTCATTGTTTATGTCATTCAATGCTCGTTCATGCCACAAATTTTCTATGGGGGAGTGTTTAAAATTTCATTTACGCGCTTATGTGTGGCTGTAAACTACAACTGCGTAATATAAAGCAACAATTGTTGTGTTTTCTTTTGTTTACCGGTTGCATCGATAAAATGTTGACATAGCGTAAATGAATTAGAAGCGATTAACCTATTCTTTCATATGGTTTTCGCTGCCGGCCATTCCAGTCCAAATAGTTGTTGGGCAACGCATTAAAGTAAGTTTCCACGCTCAATATGCACAGAGGCCAACTTCCATTTGACTCTATTTACATACTTTTGTGACAACATAACCAATCTTTTGAGATATGACTTGGAGACCATGAACTCTATTCTCAAATATACTTTTTGACATATTTTTTCAGATAGGTAGAATAGTATGATGAATACAAGCCAGAGTTATAAAATGAAGGAGAATGCAACGGACCACGGCGACAGTAAAGTTAAATCTACCCCTATAGGTTAGTTGTTTGAATTAAAAAAAAAAAAAACTAGTGTTCTATGGCGTCAGGTTTGTTTACTCATGAAATAACATTTACTTTTGTGATAATTAAGCAAGTACCTATTAACATTACTATACGGATTGTAGATCCAAAATGTTCAGCCTGCCTGTTTTTGAATTTGTGACTGACACTAACACAAAATTATCAAGCTAACAGAGGAACAGTTTGTGTGTTTTAGTTTATTTGAAATATAATGAAATGAAAACAATTAGAGATACAACATCTACTACAGCAAAGTTCTCCAAACCTGTCTTCCTGGCTTCTGCAGAAATTGTGTTATTATTGATACAAAAATGAATAAAGTGTCCAACCAAAACCTATGCCCAGTAATCGGTGATTGCCACATCATTTAACTTAACTTATGGCCATTGTCAAAAGTTTAGTAAAGATAGACACTTAATCGACTTTGGATTTAGTTGAACATCAAATAATATTTTTTCTACAGCAATGGTGGCCCCCGAATTGAAGCAATATGCAGATATCGATACAGAAATAACTAAGACTTGTGCAGTGCTTGGATGTGAAGATTTCAAGAATTTAGACGCAGAATCTTTTTTCAGGTAGACTTTCTATGAGTAGCATTTACTTCTTAAATGATTCATAACATAATGGTAAGATATGAATGAACAGTTGTCAACTTGAAGGCAATGCTTAATACAGTATATTGTATTAATTTTCACACCATTGATACTGAAATAGTTTCTAAGAGTAGATAAGAGCCAGTTTTAAAAATTCCCTTTTAAGTTTACAGAAACTTGACTTACAGCAACAGTGCTGTAACTCAAATTTATTTGTGGATTCATTGAAAGTTTCTATTTTAGTAATAAATAACAAATTGATGCTAATGCCGATATCCCAACCCGAACTAAACAAATTGAAACATTTCTCTTCTTGTTCTTTTGTCCAGATTCCCAGAAGAGTCCAGCCTCCGACAGATCTGGACAGACCTGACAGGCCGCAACAACTGGACACCAACCGACTTCTCCTACATCTGTATGCAACACTTCTCCATTGACTGTTTCAAGTGTGATGAGGATGATCAGATGGTCCTAGTGGATAAGGCAGTACCTTCACTTAAGTTACCAAGACACGTTTTAGAGGTCAGTTAAGTTTTCTGGGCTCTTTTTTAACATCACCTCTTTTTTTGCATCAATCATTGGAAACCAATCTGTTTTTGTTTTTTTTTTCTCACAAAACTGCACACAAGTTCTAAAGAAACAAGAAAAGATGAGTTACAAGGAGGTCAGTTACATATCTTGCATTTTTTATGTTAGTTTTTTTAGTTTGAATTGGTTCCTAGTTTTAATCTTTAGAGTTTGCATGCCATTTTATTATATTATTTCCATTACTATGTTATTGTCAGTCTAGTAAGTTTCTGGTTCACCCTGACAATAATACACCTTATTCTGTATCAGGTTGAATACATAGATGAAGAAACTTTAGACAACGAAGAGGATGAAGACTACATGACCACCGACGAAGATGAAGACAAGACCGCCAATGGACCCAACGACATGTCTCTAGAACTAAACATACCTCAGAAAGAACTAGATAGTATTGAACTGCTCAAACTGTTCTCTGAGGTCCAAAGACTACAGAGACAAGCTGTCGGACTAAAAGACAAACTCAAATATAACATGAAAGTACACAACAGACAAAATAGATTTCTAAAGAGAATAAAAGAAATCATAGAGATGAAGAAAAAGGTTTTGAACCAGAAACGGAAGAAAAAATGCAGAATTTTGCTATCATTGCAGGATAAAATCAAAGAGGATTCTACAGGACTGATCTTGGCTATGCCAATGAGACAGACGGAAGACTTGAAAAACTTTGCGCTGAGCATTTACAAATACTCGCCGCAAGCGTACATTTATATTAGGAACACGTTAAGAACGATGTTGCCAAGTACTGAAATATTAGACTCGTGGATCACGGCGGGTTACCAGCCCAGAAATGTGTTAGCCAATAGCAACCTGATAAAAGTGGTCGCCGAACAAACTGACACACAGTTGTCGTGTAAAGTAATGATAGGATAATAAGTGTAAATCACGGAAATATTGTTTTAAAATAAATTAGGAAGTTTTCCTCGTCGCTGGTGGTTTTTATTGAGATATTATTTACGAAAATAACATTTCGTTTGCATCATCATAATCAAACTCCTGCCCTTATCCCAATTTATTAATCCCTATACCTATGCAATCCATATAAAGTTCTTAGATGTCCCGTTTATCATTTAAGAAAATGTAGAATGAATACCTAAGCCCAGAATTCCCTTCCAATGTCCCATTTTTCGTCATTGCCAGGTTTTCTTTTCAATTTCCGGTACCTCAGGACACTTTTCCAAGGGGATCGCAAAGTAGACCGAGTCGTAACGCACTGAGTATTAAGTTCGTGGTTAAACTCGTAGCGGAGATGTGAATGTTGTGGTGGATCTGTGGACAAAAATGGAAAAGGTTGGAACTTCCTCTAATAGAGGAAGTTTAAAAGTTACGCCAGTTACAGAAATGTTGAAAGGCGACTGTCCTGGTACGGACATGTAGAAGGGATGAATTGCATGTGACTAAAAGTGTATGAATATAAATGTTGATGGATGGAGAGGGAGAGGAAGGCCAAGGAAACGACGAAATGAAATTAAAGAAAAAAGAGTAAATGATAGCATGACTGCATGACGGTTCACCGAGGAGAATGGAAGAAAAAACGTGTTGCACCAACTGCGCGACCCAAGTGACATGGGACGAGCGCTTGCTGCGCTCGTCCAATGTCACGGTTTTCTCTTGAACGATGAAAATCAATCTTAGCTAGCAGGCCCGTCTGGTCGTTTGTCTGCCAGCGGTGGGAATTATAACAGAATTAGTATAAAATAGTTTTTTTTTTACTTAGAATGTGTATTTCTGTCGCCGCTATAACCACTAATAATATTTTAATAAATTAATGGGGGCTCTAAAACGATGGTACTGAACCCTTCATGCGCGAGGCCGAGTCGCACTTGGTCGGTCTTGCATTGCAAGACAAATTACAAGGGCACTAGGAGTCTAGGACGTATCCCTGTGTCACCCCTATTCATTTTTTTACTGATTTGTTGCGTTCGTACCAGTCTATTTTTTTCTAAATTAGAACTGGTAGGAATATAAGTTCCTAACAAAACATTACCGAGTTTTTGAGATAATACTTTTAATTATTGAAAAAATAAGCGATGTAACTGTATCGAATGCAGGTGTTGGGTAGAAACGGACAATATTCAAGTATTAATAATTTATGGTAATATTTCCTTGTTGGACAATCAATTATTTAACTATAATATCAATTTTTGTAGTCCAATGAGTAGGTATAATAAAACCGTATTATTGTACTTGAAAGCGAATCTATTGATTCAGGTGTCAATTGTTGAATTTGGCGCCTGGGAAGTAATAATGAAGGTTTTTATTATTTCCATTATTAAAATGTTGTAAGCAGGGTAATAAGTGTGGTGATAAGAGTGACAGATGAGAAGATTTGGGATGTGCAAGCAGGACTTAGAGAGGGAATGGGCTTTATGGATCAGATCTTTTATGCACCATAAAAGATCAGCAGGGCTATTGCGTATCTTTTAAATGACAGTAGTTAACCTATAGTGCCTATCAATTACTGTCAAATGGTTCCATTTTAGACTAAACCATAACCAGTTTGATAGTTAATCCAAGGACAATTTGATAGCCACTGACATTTAAAAGATACGCAATAGCCCTGCTGATCCAGCTGAAAAACATCTGGCAAAGCACACTCCACTGTCCACGGTCCACTGTGCTTTCGTAGACTTGGAGAAGGCTAATGACAGTATGTAGAGGGAAGAGCTGTTGTCGACTCTATCTATGTATGGTGTGGATAGGTCATTGGTGCGAGCAATTAAATCTTTGTACAAGGATTCTAGTGCTTGTTTTAGGATAAATGTGGCATACACTGACTGGTTTTGCATCTCAAAAGGTGTAAGACAGGGTTGTGTACCTGTGTAGCGTCTCCTTGGCTGTTCAACGTATACATGGATAGTTGTCGTTGTCTAACAGATTTGAATGAGAGTGAATGTGGATTGAGGATTAATGAGTTGCCTGTCATGTGCTTTCTGTACGCAGATTATCAAGTTCTTCTTGCATCGTCAGCTGAACGGTTGCAAGATATGGTAACTGTATTGAATGAAGCATTTAAGAGAAAAGGGATGAATGTAAATGTAAACAAGATGAAGGTCCTCTTCTCTTTCAATTATTATCTTTTAATTATATTAAAGATAATAATTGAAAGAGAAGAGGATGTATCGGTGTGTGATGTGGAAATAAAATTAAATGATAAGAGCGTGGAGCAAGTGAGTGAGTTTGTATATTTGGGCAGTATGTTTACAAGAGGTGGAAAGATTGGCCAAGATAAGAAGAAGAAGAGAAGAAACGAAGAGAAGAAGAGTAAACTCGAGAAATAAAGTGAATGGTGTTATGAATGCGGTGGTGCCCAACTAGTCGCTGTCAAAAGAGGCTCCGGCTGGCTGTTCACAATGGTGTGCTGGTGCATACACTTACGTATGGAAGTGAATGTTGGGTATCGCAAAAGAGGCATGAAAGTAGGATTAATGCGGTGGAAATGCGTTCCTTGTGAAGCATGTGTGGTGTAACTCTGAATGATTAATTTGAGGAATGAGGTTATACGAGTACGTTGCGGTAAAAGAAGATGTAGTGACAAAATTTGAAAAGGGTACGCTTAGGTGGTTGGGTCACGTAGAGAGGATGAGTGAAAGTCGAGTAACCAAAGGTAGATGTGAGTGGCAACGCCGGGAGGGGACGCCCTAGAAAGACATACACTAACCTTATTGGTAATGTTCTGCCTACCCCCATTGGAAAAGGGCGTGAGTTTATTGTATGTATGTAAAGTGTTGAGTCTTGTGTTTCAGTTGAGAATGTTTTGTAAAATAGTAGTAATTCAACTTGTATCAGTAGCATAAAAGTGGTTCTATTTGAACCAGGAGCGTATTTAGTTTTAAGTTCTATTCAGTTTACATTATTTGTTGCATTACCGTCTTGATATTCCGGACATATTCCGCACGTTGGTTGTATTGTTGTATAAAATGACATCTATACGAAAATGCTGACTTCAACAAGTACCGCACGTAGTTAGTGACTCAGCTAGCTACCCAGTGGGACACCTTGTTCAACCGGTATCCGTTAGGTGGAGCTGCCGTTAAATTCTTATTAGAAAGGGAAGGCGAAGTCTGATCCAAACAAACGCGAAGTTCCGACTCAGTGCCGAGATTCCCTCCGCGTGGACGGTGTACGGCGTGGTGTCACTCCGCATGATCTTACGTCGCGCGTCAAACCAAAATAAATATCCCATCTGTTCAAATATTGTGCAAGTTTTTTTTATTGTTTCCCCAAAAAACGTACGTTAAAGCATGTGTGTGTTTTACGTTCCGCCATATGTTACAACGTAAGAGGCCCTAAGTTTCGTTATTTTTGTGTTCGCAAAGTGCTCGAGTGGTTTTTGTTTCGTATTGTGAATGGATTTATAAACCCGATTATGAGGAAGGACGCCTCATAAGGTACGTTTTTCTTAAAAAATCTTCGTTCTATTTTGGTTATTTACGTTGTCTACGATTGGTCGGCTGTATACCCGTGTGTTTTAGCTAAAACAAGCTGAATTGGACGTCTAAATTGGCTAGAATTCGAGCGTAGCGAGTGGCCAGTAACTGGACTTTCGCAATATTTATTCCTTATGCGTGTTTCCATGCCTTAAGCGTCAGGCCCAACGCCATAAGAGCAGCGGTCATACGCGCTGCACATACTTGTAATATTTTTAATGTTCACCATTATGCTGCTATAAACAATTATAAATATAATAAAATGTTAATATCACATTCAAATCATGTGTCTAATAAATTTCTCCTCGCTTTTTATGGCCTGGAAGTAATTTTCTACTTGTTACGCCAATTGAAAGTATCCGTTTGCCGATTTCTTTTGTGTACAATTAATTACTGTATTGTTGTTTTAAGTTTTGTGTTTTTTAGGTGCAGTAACAAATGTTGTTTTGCGGTCAACTGGTTTTCAAGTGGAGAACATATCTCCACGCTAAGTATTTCCGGGTAGCTAACACGAATGTCTGTTGTTTCTACATTTGTTTTCTTCACTTTCATATTTAGAACAGTGCGTAATAGGCTTGTAAGAAAATATATTTCGTTGGAAACAAAAGTAGCAGGTACACTTACCTACATCGAAAAATAGCCTTGAATTAAGATAATCCGTCTGAAACGTTTCAGTCCTCAATGAAATATAAAATTACAGCTCGATTCGTTACATCTTTAAGTGTTTCGAATGCCCCTCTCTCCCCTACCTTGTTAATCTTACATGGGGGATTAGGCGTCCTTATGTTCTCCCTCGTTTAGCTCTTCGACATCCGTGTCGGAAACACAGCATGTTTCCATGTCCCTCTGCACTTCGTCTATTTTGGATTAAAGCATTCCGAAACAAGGATTGCGGTCAACTCACTTTCCGGAATTCTTTATCGGAAACAGCTGCTTTCATTAGCCAGAAATTTAAAAAAAAGTAGTTTGCGTGGAAATTGTGAAATGTCCATCATTTGACTATTTCTACGGATTCAACGGTATCAACGTATTTCCGATTTCTCGGAATCATCCCATGTTGGTGGCAATCCGAAATGAACAATTTGGTTGCTCTGACAAATATTTTCTGTTCGACCATTTTTGGCTGCGAAAAAGGAATTTAAGAACCAGAATAGTAGAACAGAGAATATCTGTGATAATCTGATTCTGATTTCAGGTGTCGAAGACGATTGTGGAATAGATTCAAGAGTGCATACTGTTTGTACGGTAGCTAATAGTATCCCTCTGTCGAATAACATCATGCAATACTGAAAAGTTTTCAATACGGTGGTTAAGGGCTATGATGATGGCAATAATTCACTTAGCTATCGTTCATTGTACAACTCGACTAGGCGAACCATGTTGACCACTGGACATTTACGGCTGATATCAACTAGTGAATCGAATTTGCCCAAAATGGCGACATTGCCGAATATGGGCCCAAGTGTAGTGTTGGCACTTACTTCTTAGCTTGGCGTAAAATGTGGTTATTCACTCCATAATTTATTGTATACAGAAGTAATGTTGGAGTAGGTAATGGTACCTACACAAATAGCTTTGGATTATTAGATTCATCGCCCACTACTACTAATCCGTTATTCTCCGATCGATGAGTCATGCAAACTTGCTATAAGAATATGGTAATTCCCCATCTACTACGACCTGCTACGTTTTTTGTTTGATTTTGTAAATCTGATTTACATTTCACGTGCAGAATACATTCATTTAAAACAAGATGCGTCTCTTTTACCTACTTCTAATCTCAATATCAACATGGTATTCATAATAAATTCCTTAGAGCATCTATTCATGACCATCTTCTATAAATTCTCAAAAGACCTTTATGACTTTTGTCAATGCGATCTTCCCAAAGGACCCAATAGCTGAGATCCTAAGACATTTATTTATACAAATAAATTAGCAAATTATAATAATCTTGACAAAATTATGATCTCCAAAGAATCGAGCAGAATTAAAATAGGAACCTACCTAATTTGGTACCGAAAAACAAAACAGAAAGCCGGGCTTTGTGAATCGTAAATAAATCATCTGAGGAATTTATTAAAGGTATCATTAGAGAGAACTAAAGATAGACTACCCTCCTTTCTAAGTAGGAGTTTATTTTGAATTCTATGCATCAGTACAGAAACCCCAAAGTCCGGTGACGGACGTAGTTATCTATCAATTTGCAATGCACTGCTAGACGTAAACCTCTCCTAAGATGCTCCAAGACAACCTGGCCTCCGCCTTCCGCATCTAGTCATATAGCTGGGGTGCGTCTTACAATCGATCTTCGTCCTTAGACTATTAGAAATCCATCGCAAAATCAGACCGGAAAAAATGTGTACCAAATCAACAAATATAACGATTAATAACAGTAATTACGATGTTATTAATAACAATCAGTAGCAGGATCGATGAGCAGTCGTGAGCCGGCTGCCCCACGTCTCCGGCAGTCAAAGCTAGAAATCGCCGCAGGTTTCGCAACGTCCACACTACGCCGATGCCATTAACCAGTTAACTGACCACTTGTTACGCGGAATCGTAATTTGAGGGACTATTTCGGTTTCGACAAATCTGAAAACAATTGGCAATTGGTTTTTGGAGGTTTTTTAAGGTATGTGGGCGAAGAAATCCAAATTCTGGCTGTAGTCTCTGTGTAGGGTCTACTAGGGATAGTAGTGTGTTCTGTACTGTCTTTCTTTATCATCGATGATGTCGTTAACGTTACTGATAGCGGAACTTGACCACACCAACTGGTTTAAGATTTAGTGCATATCGAGTAGGTACCTAAAACTTTAACGTCAAGTCGTCAACACATTCATCTATTTGATGGTGTAGCAAAAATATATTGTTTGAGAGAGAGAGCTGCTGATTTGACAATAAAAATAATATGAGCATTTGCATCGTTAAAAACCTTGTAGGTCATAAAACTTTAAAGTGCAGACCGAAGCATTAGAAATGTTCAAGATTTATTGCTAGGGTTTATGATTTGTGTGGGCAGGTAGTTTGACAAAAAGTGTGGCTCTCACCTAGAGAATAGATTGGTGCTCAATTAGCATAAAACTCGATGTGGTTAATGGAAATGCAAGGTAAATACAAGCTTTCCTTGCTTCCCGAAGGAAAAGACAAATTTATACATCATCCATATCATTCCCATTTATTCCCTTACCTTCATGATTGTCTAATGACATGACATTGTATTTAGCTTTAAATAAGCTCCTTTGTAGACTGATAACGTCTTGGTTTCAACAGTCTTGCTTCCGTCTGTCTGGCTTTGTAATTATGTCATGCCTTTCTCAATTGAGGGTAGGTAGGGAAACTATAGAACCATTCAACCATCGCTTTAATACGGTCTTATCGGTTATCTTATTTATTCTTATTTTATTCGGTTATCTTACGTGGATACCTACGTTCTAACATTCCTACACACGAGTATTAATCGCCAAGGAGTAGAGGTAACGCCTTGATCTTTAAGGGAGGTCGTCAAAAAGGTCAACGAACGTCCTAGGGCATCTGGGGTCAACTCTGTGGAAAATGACAACATTGAAAGATCGCTTGTGATGTTCTTCAGAAAGGTCGGATGCGTAGTACACTCAACCGACGCGGTGGCGACGTGTGTATGAATTTGTACCAAGAAAAACAACTGTATGAGAAACTAAGAATCGTAGTATGCATCGTTATAATTATAGTAGCTACCCACTAATAAATTATAAGCTACGATCTATGACAGAATCGTCTAGATGTACATGATGAGGCAATATGCATAATTAAAAGCATGCCGTCATTTAAAAAATAAAAAAAAGATTGATTACTGCAAGGCGTATAAAATAATAATCGCGTAGCGTCTACATCGCAACACGAACGTCATTCACCTACTTACACAGTTTTAATGTACATACGCACATCACCTGAATATCTATTTATTACTGACTAACTAGGTCAGCAGGACACCATGTGAACACTGTACATTAGGCCGAAGATGGACGCACATTTTTTGTAGGCTAGAACAATAATGCTTGAAAAAAAAAATTGAAACTATTTAATACATCACGCATTCATAGATTAAAAATACAGCAACGATAACGCTCAATCTATCATTCAAGATTATATGCGCTATCGATTAAATATAAAAAAAAAATCATTTCAAATTCAAACCTCTTTTGAATTACCAATGAATCAGGTAGTTAAAAACAGTGAGATGAAGCTGTTATAGTCATGAACCCCTTGTGATTAAAAAATGAGGAATATTAAGTTGATAGATGGAAAGGTAGAGGAAGGCCAAAGAAAAAAATTGCATTGATTGTGCGAAAAATGACATGAAAGAGAGAAATAGATGATGGCGTGACGTCTGACAGGCGTCTGACGACCCCAATACAAGTAGAATAAAAAGGCGCGAAGATGATGATGCTATAGCTATACCTACTAGCTTTGTCGTCCGTACCAAATTAATAAAATCGATGCAGGATTAAAAAATATAGTAACTGGCTAGCAGCCACGCCTTGTTGAGACTGAACTCTAATATACAGTACAACTTTTATTAAGTGTGGTCTACATACGAAATGGTGTACGTAGCTCTATGTTAGTCTTACAAAACGTAAATAATAACCAATACCCATAAATAACAACATGTTACAATATCACCTATTTGTAACCAAAATTAATGTTCGTAACCAAATTATAAAATTAAGTACATCCACGGCATAGTAACAATCATTTCAAGCGTACACGTAGGTCAATCTAGATAGACCGATAACTGATGGCTAGGCGCATGTTGAACTTGATTGCGTTAGGCTGTGGTGCGTGCAAGGAAATTAAGTAGTTTTACCTACAAGATTAACTATTTAGGCATGTCATGTTTAAGTACGGACTACGTAACTATAAGTTTTTTAACTATCGTGGTCTCTAATATTATCATTATCACCGAAATCAGGATATTTACCATAGTTACTATTTGTAAGTGTGGAACCACTGCGAACACGGATAAACTGCAGTTATTACGGTACTTGCAAAAGCGCCGAAATATCGGGAACTCAAAACAAATAGTAAACCATGGTAAAAAAAAAATATTCCGTTTCAGTGATAATGATAATGTTAGAGACCACACACAAATAATACATTCCGGAATAGGTGTAGTCTATGGGTAGCAGTTCGGTGAGAATTGGGGCTCTCTATACAAATTTTCAGGTCCAGCGAGTTTTTAATGAATTTAGCCTTAAGCTCTTTTTAGGTCCAAACTTTATGTTAACATGTTGTAACTATATTTGATTTCTGTTCAACATGACCGGTTAGATAATTAAATTTCTGAGTAAATATTATAATCACAAAGCTAAAACTCGAAGAGCAAGGGCGAACAGAATCAGATAGGGATAGATAGGCTATGTTTGTGGAGAAAAAATATGTTTACCGCATAAGATAAATATTCCATGTTGAAACTCCAAAATATTCCACTTCAAAACCCCGAGCATCTCAAGAGCTAAGGACTAACTTAACTAGATCCCGAGGCACAAGGAGTATTTACTCAAACGTTAGAGGTAAATCGATACATCGTTACGGCGCTATTTACAGGCTAAATAACGTTCCTGGGGGGATTTTTCTCGCTACACGTAAAATTAAGATTTCCTTCTGCCCCAAAGGAATCGTTTTTTTTCTCGGAGCGAACGGAAATGGTCGAATGAAGCGAAGCTGTGGTTAGGGAGAGCAGGAATGTTTTTCGGATACACAGATTGGCGCCGAAGTGGGTGGACGAATTGAACGGCAAACGACAATTGCAGCTTAATCTATGTTTAATGGGATTTAACGTGGATTAAACTGTAGTTACTGTGGTTTGTTTTAGCAATATAGGTTCTAGATAAGAGTTGTTATTTGGAACTGTTAAAGACATTTAAAAGTCTTATCCATATGGATCGTTTGGACGAGTAGCTGAATCGTTTACCGAGAAAAAACGAGAGCATGCTTGTTTTCTATAATTATCAAATTTCAAGCGTCGGTAAAAATCAAAGGGTCCTTGAGGTCGAAAATTGGGATAGTCTTCTTAGTGTTGGTACCTACCTCAAAAAAGTTACATTGACTTCGCATTACGTACCACCTTGTTCACCTTTTTTGGACACGTCGACTGGATTATTGGTAGATTCCAACTAGATACACAGTTACAAGTATCAAAGCATGACACACATGACATTGTGTGCTACTACTTTCTAGGGTAATCTTCGGAAAAGCTGATCCGATTCCGAAAATGTTTAATTGATGGTATGCTCACATTACTCCTGAGTGTCTGGCTATTATAATAAAAACGTTACAATCGGATAATTTCTGATAGTTGGTTTAAGATACCTTCACCGAGCTGGTTATTGGATGAAAATTATTTTATATTCAATTAAATATTATGTCGTACATATTGCAAATGGGTTGACTAAAACAATTCTTTAATTAAATCATATTAAATAAAAACAAAAATAGTTAAATTAAATTAAATTTAAAAGATCAGTTTGTAATGAAATAATCTTTATTTTAATTTAATTTTAATTCATAATCCAGACCGGTGTACCTATGTTACTAACTTACTAGTATCGACCTACCTGTTTATACCTGCCTACCCAAGAGTTGTGACGGGAAAAAAATAGTCAACCTAACGTTACGTTTGCATATTCTATGGGCTTCATACTTTCGATTGGTATCGAATAGGGTAATTAACAAAAAAAATCTAATTAGTCCGTCAGATAGATTTCCAAAAAATAATGGACACGTATTTTTTTCTTTTTTCACGTAAACAACGTCATTTTCTGAGAGTATGACATTCTTTAGCGGTCAGTGACGTCACAACCCCCTACTTAAATCTTTGACGCGTTTTATCTTCGTCAATTTTTATTGATTTGATAAAATAAAAAATACGTATCTAATATTTCTCGAAAATCTAAAAGACGGATTAGTTAGAATCATATTTTTTGAAGTCAGTAAACAGCCCTATTTGTCTAATAATCAAATCAGTGCAATGGTAAAAAAAAATTAAATGTTTAAAATTGTTAATTAATCATATTCTGGACTGGATTTCTTGGCATATTTAATTGAATATAAAATAATTTTCATCCAATAACCAGGTCGGTCATGGTCGTTCTTCTAGGTATCGTACAACGCAAGCGAAACCTCGGGCAAATATTCAAGTATACCTACCAATTCGTGATGTCCTCTCCCCATCTCAAGGCACTAAGTTCACGTATCCAAGTTATCCTACAATGGTACCTGTTGTGTGACAGAGTGTGAGCAGAATTACCATAAACATGTCTTGTTGCACGCCTCACTGGGTCCAGAAACAAAGCGTATATTGTGTGCAGACTGCTTCACGGTGCAAATAAAGGGGATTTATTTTATTATTGAGTATGTGACTTGATTATGGTTGGTTGTTAAAGCAACCATGCGTGATACCTACTGGATAAATTGTAGTTGAGGATACAGATATATAGATGTGCTGCTGCGAGCTTGTTTTATACAATCCAATTCATCATCATCAGCCTATAATGTTCCCACTGCAGGGACTCAGGCCTCCTCTCTAGGAGAGGGATGGGCTATAATCCACCACGCGTGCCCAGTGCGGATTGGTAGATGTCACATGTCTTCGATTTTTTTGGTTCTAAGACATGCCGGTTTCCTCACGATGTTTTCCTTCACCGTTTTGAGAGCAGTGGTGTTGAAATAAATTACACAAAGTAATGCGCCTGACTGGATTCGAACCCACGACTCGCAGTTCGTAAGTCGAGGCCGCCACCACTAGGCCACCACTGCTAATTGTCTGTATGAATCCAATTCATACAGACAATTATTTCTACATAAAACACTAGCTAGTGGTGCAAGGCAGTAATTTGAAGGAACTATGGCTGTAATTGTGACGTAAAAAAAAAGTAGTTAAAAAACCAAAAAACCCGACTGAAAAAACTGAAAAGCAAAAAACAAGCACATTTAAAAAAAAAAAAAAAATTTTATATAATTATTATTTTTTTTTTTTTAAGTTTTACACATTTTACAAAACTTGGAAGCAGGCGGGGTTCATTCAATTTTCATTTCATAATTTAATATTCAAAAGTCACATACAATTTTAGCTCAACACAAAAATATTTCAGACGTAAGCAACTTGAAAAAATCTCTCTTACAATGTTCAGTGACAGATAAAACAGACACATACTGACATTCAGCAGCTTAGCGAACTTCCACTTTAAGTGCACATTACAAAACAGCTGGAACGCATACAAAAAGTGCTCCTGTGAAAGATTTTCAGTGCTGAAATGTTTCAGTAAAGGAAGATTTCGCAGGTACGAGACTTAATGGTCGCTGACCCAGAGAGCTGTGGTCCAGTTTTTTTTATCTTTTGTATTTTTATCGGTTTGCACTCTCTAACGTGAATACATGGTCCGCCCAAAATTTTTATATTGTCCACCACAGTAATTGTGGTGATATATTTTGGGGAGGTTTCAATCCTTATCCAATCAAAATCAAAATTAAAAAAAATGATTTTGATTTTGATTGAAATTCATAGAGGGGGGGGTGGATTAAGACGTGTTTTGGCTTAAATGCGATTATGAAGGATTTGTTAAATATTCACTTAGGGGTCCCATTTGTTTGGTATGAGAAGCGTATCCGTTGATGATGTGTTTTACGATTTGCAGTATCCAATTTCCTTTCTGTCGTGTCTTTTGTCGTTACTCCCTAAGTCGAGAAATCGATACCTACCAGTACAACGTAACATGTAATTTGTCTTGACGATGATAACTTACTTGTTTACCTATCCATCGTGAACAATATCTCAAGCACTAATCATTTTAATGGCGGCGGCGGCGCACCAGTTTAATCGAGTTCTATCCAGTTTCAACCAGCTCTCACCGGGGTTGACCGGTAATAAGGGGCGGTAATTAGTCTGTATATCGGTGCACAACCCCGTACCTACATCAGCTCCGGGTCAGGCTACCTTCGATAGCCTGCCTAGATGGGCTATTAAATATGAAATTAACTGGCTACCTCAAACACTCGGCTGCTAGGCCATTAACTGCGCTTCGGTCCACGTTCTGATACAATACACAAGCTTGCAAAAAAAAAATGCTTAAATGGAGTCTAAGTGTACTTACTTATGAATATTCTGAGTTGGTTATTTTTATGCTGACATGGGAATATGCGTGTTCATGCAAAAAGTTGCGTGGGTTTCAGTTTATTCTCACGCTCATTAGAATAATATTTTGTTAAATGTGTCGACTGACAGTTTCAACTGTAGAAAAATCGACACGAACTCAAACGACGGAAATTTTGAGATGTGAGAACATAGGTTTTACGAATTAACAAGATACTATTAAACAATATTACACTATATATAACTTTTTGTTTAATGTGGGTCCTACATTGGTAATGCATTTATGTAATCGCATACATTTTATGGCTTTTTAGCCCATCCCTCTCCTAAAGAGGAGGCCTGGGTCCCTGCAGTGGGAACAATATAGGATAGGCTGATTATGTTGATTTCTAAAGTCGACAGTTTCGTTGGTGTCACAAGCACATCTGCAGTGCATGAGGGCCTGGGATTCTAACCTTAAGGGGTCACACGCGAGATGTTATGTTATTATAAAATAAGAATATGTTTGCAGTTGTCTAAAGTCGTTATTTAAAAGACACTTGTTTTTTATGCTTCGACAATTGCATAACGTGCCTGTCTCATGTTAGCTTATGAGTTATTTTTAGTGTAGAAAATTATATTTTTTTTATCACGATACCTAATCATACAATCACCAGCTAGTTTTGAGCTCTAACTTTAAATTACAATGATAACGTTTGATTGAACAATGATGTGAAAATAAACAGAAATATTTGTGAAGTAGACATTAAATATCATTGCGATGTTTGCAAAATAAATGGTCGAAAGTAGACGAAAGGCGGTAGTTTCTGAATAAATGGATACTCACATGGATAAGAAGTTAAATGTAAAAAGTATGTTATGTAAGATAGGTACATTGTTACTGAGTTAGGGTCTGGTTTTGTGGGTAGAAAGGAAAGAAAACTGTCTTTAGGAATTCGTTTTTTCAGATTGGGTTATGTTTTTGATTGCTGCTTATTTTGTGAGGTTAAAAAGGCACGATAAAATAGAATTGCCGTCTAACGCCCATATTTTATATTTAACTTATAGCTGTTGCCTGCGGCTTTGCCCGCTACAACTCAAAATTATCCCACGGAGAGCTAAAATCGGGATAAAAACTATCCTATGTGTTAATCCAGGTTATAAATTATCTGTGTACTAAATTTTATCCAAATCGGTTCATTAGCTTTTGCGTGAAAGGGTAACAAACATCCATCCATACTTACAAACTTTCGTATTAGTAGGATACAATTAATTCATTTGTCAAGACTCGTGTGACCTCAAATTATAGTTTATTGTTATTTGTATCATCCTATACACGATAGCTGACATTTCTTTTTTAATCGAAATCATGGTTTAGGGTAACCTTCCCGACTTTTCAGCTTACCTGTTTTAAAATTAGACGCGCTACATGCATGTTATCCAATCCGTCGGAATACTTTCTCTGCTAACAAAGATTATAGCAACATATCGACATACAGGTTAACCAGAGAGATAGAACGAGGAAAATTCTCAAGAAAATGCCGGATCTTCACAAGTGACATAAGGCAGACTTAGGGTTAAAGGTGAGAGAGAATAAGGGTGTTTTGACCTTATATGTAGCATAAGGTCAAATCACCTTTGTTCTCATGACAACCAAATATTTATAAGCCTACTTTATCCCTTGATATTGAATAACGGAAGTAACATATTTGATACCCGTAAAAATTTCTTTGGGGAGATTTTGGCCTCTTTTGTTTGTTGCTAGGATGGAGCGAGTATTTTCACAAAACTTACTGCTCCGCTGGTGGATCTCGTCATTGCTCCATGCATGCATAATTTACTGGTACTCAGCTGCATCCAGTTAGACTGGAAGCCGACCCCAACATAGTTGGGAAAAGGCTAGGCACATGATGATGATTATATACTACTCCACTGGATTGAATGATTTTTATGGACGATACTGAGGTTAGGAGGGATATGCACTTATTAATTTATTTGAATAGCTATTCACAAGCCACCACGCTTTAGCCACGGACTGTCAAGCATGGGGGCAGGTAGTTGGTTTACTGTTTACCTAGAACTATTTGGAAAGCTAGACAGGTGCCTACTTCGTTTACTAGGACCCTAACTTTGGCAGAGTATTGCAGTTGAGGAGGCATGCACTGGCATGCATTTAGTCAAAACCAACCCGAAGTTAAAACCAACACTCAGTTGTTATCTACAGGAGAGAATAGTATTTGATGATAAACTTGTTGGATATTTATTTGTCACTAAAAAGTTACTGAAGAAAAAGGATATGTTAAAGAATAATTTTCCATATTAATAATTATTAAATTAATAAATAATAAAAATTGAGAATATTGTACCTACATCAAATAATTAAAATTTCGAAATGTTAAGCTACTTCTGTTGCTGACCGTACATTGGTAGTTTATGTCATTTGAATGTACGTAATATACATAAGGATATAGACAATCTCTCGACTTTATTACGTAAGTGTAGCAATCAAAAAGCAACTCGCTTCACAAAGCGATCCAATCTCCGACAACCGTCAATAAATTGTCAACCGCAACTAGTGATGCGCGGTTGCTTTCGATCCGATACTCCGATATTTTAGATCGATACTAACGAATACGTAATTCTTGAATTGATGTAAAATACCGGTATGGGAATGCATGGATGATATCGTGTATTCGTGTTGCATTGTCAAAACAAATCATGAAAACATGAATCAATCAATCAAAACGTGAATTATAAAAAAAGCCTGTAATTTTGCCTTAATTAATAAGTATGATATAATATACTATCATTTGTCTCGATACAATAGATCAGTTTAAATTAAAGTGTACATCAAAGGGAACGTAGGATCCGATCCGGTATTTATAGAATCGTATCGGAGCCATGTAGGTACGTTGCTGATGGTCTAATAGTGATCGATCGGGCTCTTTTCTCTAACAGTTTTTCGTTAGGGAATGTCTCTGACCAGTAAATACCGAGGATGCAATGAGGGACAGTGGCTGACGAAGACTCGGATTTTACGTAGGATGTTCTTTGTTTCTTCCGCGTTTCGCACCCGAATAATAGTACAGATTTTTCGATAGACGCGATCACACGCTGCGGAGGAAATATCCTCAAGGAAAAAGGAAGCGCGGCCGTCTCCGACAAACCAGGCGTCCGATGTACCTGTGTATGTAGAAATGACGACCATCGGGATGACGTAGAGCAGAATGAAGCGTGAAAATCAAGACCGTTTACGATGGATGCCCTCTGCCCCACCTAGGGGACATAGGATTTTCAGACAAAAGGTAAGTTCGAAGCCAATCATCAGAATCGTATAGTATAGTTGCGATTCAGATCGATCTAAAAAAATACCAATGCAATACCAATGCAAGCACCGTGCATCCCTAGCTGCAACAACAGAGTTAAAATGTGACTAGTTTTCTCGCAAATGAGTCGTACGTAGCATCTCGCAAGACTGTACACTTCCCCGCCAATAAATCAACCCACCCCAGCGCATTGAATTAATGGCTGACTTACTTACACTTGAGGGCAATAAAAGGTTAACGCAGTTACGCGGCGCTTGTCTTTTCTGTTATAAATATTAAACGTGCAGACATGATCTTGTTACTTTGTGAAATTCTATGTTGGAATTTTTGTTTTTATTTGCAAGTTGGTTTTTGTTTTCGTGAACTTAAATGTAGAATTCGAGGGGGTTTTAGTGTTCCGTACCTCTAAAGGAAAAAACGGAATCAATCTTTCAAGTCTCTCTGTATATCTTTCAAGACCCTTTTTCTCAGGAGCGCGTGGAAGTGTCAAGCTGAAATTTATATCTAATACTTAGGTTTACTGTCCCTTAAAGCTGTGAAAAATCAAAAATCTAAGCCGAAGCAATAAAAAAATACAGCCGTTGATGCCGCAGATTTTCGACACTTGCAAGGGAATTAAAACCTACGGGTACCTACTCTCCGTGAACTCAGAATCTTGAAATTTGGTACGAAGCAACGTCGCGTCGTATAGCACAGATAAAGGAAAAACTACAAAAAGCAGAAACTTTAGTTACATCAAACATTAATTTTATACTTTGTACGGAACCCTCGGTACGCAAGTCCAACTCGTACTAGGCCGGTTTTTTAGTTTACATAATTTAACTTTAACCATTTTTTTTGGAGGGTGAGAAATCATCAAATAAGTCCTCCTATTCTGGGCGGATCTGTGTCTCACTTCCACTGACTTAAAACCACCCATGTTCCTTCTTAGCCGTTTGTGTCCAGGACCGCGGTATCTCTTTGGAACAACCTACAGCCCCGGCATCGGCAGGCGTCGCGTCGGCCCTTGCGGGCCCCTGCAAACTTAACATCACTACCCATTCAATGTAGACCACAACTCTCTCTCTAACAGACCAGACTTTACAGGAAAGATTTTAAGTTGTTAATGCAGAAATACTCGGTTCCTCTCTTACGTAACGAGCAAGATATTAAAGTCTCCAGCGCAAAATTACGCACTTGGATGGCTCTGTCTGGAGTCTGGACTTCCACATTTTTCAATTTCGCGCACAGATTATGAGAGTGCCGTTGTATTTAGGGATGGCTTACTAATGAAAGATATGGATAAAAAAAAATATTGCCAAAAAAATCTTTTCGGAAAAAGACCTAAAACCCGACACCAAAATAGCGACCAGTATTTTAGTTTTCCGGGTTTTCGCTTGAATCGTCTGGTTTTACGGACATTAGAAATTTCACAACAGAGCCAAAAAATGCAGTTTTTAATGTAAAACCTGACAAGGAAATATTTCATGTTGTGGACTTTTTTTAAGTTTGAATAAACTTAATAAAATAATAATAATAATAATAATAATAAATTTCTTTATTGACATAAGTTACAATTACAATATTGAATTCCCTAACACCTACGCTAGTAAAAACTGTGTTACAGGTGTTAGTGTCTTCCCCCTATTAAAGTGACAATACTATATGCCTGACAGAATTATTATATTTAAAAAGAGATAGAAAAACTTAATAGTAATAATAGAAACCAAATTAAACAATAAAGTTAAGTAGCTAACGTGCTGCCATGTGTGGGTGGCGTGTGTGTGGTGTGTGTGTGTGTGTGTGTGTGTGTGTGTGTGTGTAGGTATGTGTTTGTGTGTGTGTATGTGTGCGTGCGTGCGTGCGTGCAGATGTGCATATATGTGGGTATGTATGTGTGTGTGTGAGGCTGTGTGTATGTATGATGGTAAATTTAGAATAGGTTATGTTTTCAAAATATTTTCTACATCAGTATAGTCTAAAGCTTTTAGCCAATTATATATTACTATTTTAAATTTGTTATTAATCAAAACCCATATTTGTTATTAGTAACCCATTCGCAAACCTAATTCTGAATCTATGTAATCTATATAATTGTACGTAGGTACGAGTACAACACACCACACGACCACAATATTAGTTTGCTCATCATAATAAAAATTGTTTCTTTTTACTCGTGTAGGTAAGTAAGTACTATCATTTTACAAAGTCGGTCAACCCTGAACTAAATGTTGGATGGTTGTAACGGTAGCCGCAGAACCAATTACTGAAGTTGGACAAGGCTCAACTGTTTCAGACATTTAACTGTGAAATAAACGATGGAAAGGAAAAGTTTCCACCGTAATATTATTAATTCCTTGTTTTCATTATTCTATTTGTAGGTATTTTGCATGGTCAGATGTTCACTTTCCACTTTCTAACAGATTTGCAAATTAGGATTTTTTTATATTTAATTTTAATTTGGGTTTTCATTGAGATCCACAATTTTACATTCTCCGAAATGGTAGGACTTTCCAGTGAATCCATGTTTAAAATGAAACTCGAAATCAAATTGAAAACCTCCTCCTTTTTGGGAAGTCGGTTAAAAAAAACGCAACTGCTGAGCTGAGGTCGAGTGGTGTCTGGATTTGTGCCCGGTTGATGGCAATTGGATCGCTCCCTATTTCATTGGACTTAAACATAAGGGGCGAAATGTGGGTTGTCCTATTAGGTACACCTTTGCCTAACCCAGAGGTGTACCTAATAGGAAAACTCACATTCTGGAATAACAGGGATGGTCTGCCTAGCCTTATCTCAACTATATTGGGGTCGGCTTCCAGTCTAACCGGATGCAGCATTTTAAACATGAATCGACTGCCTATCTGACCTCCATACCCCAATAAGTATTGGGTTATTCAAAAAAACTAAGAAAACAAAACTGGAGAGAATACTTGATAATAATCTCAAAGCATCTCCCGTACCACTTCCTATCTACGTTGTTCCCGATTATTATTGTTGACTGGCCTGTTGGTCTAGTGGTTAGTGACCCTAACCGCTATGCCGGAGGTCGTGGGTTCGATTCCCACCCAGGACAAATGTTTGTGTGATGAGCACGATCATTTGTTCTGTGTCTGGGTGTAATTTATCTATAACATGTATGTATTTAGAAATATATAAGTATGTTTATCAGTTGTCTAGTACCCATAACACAAGCTCTGCTTAGCTTGGGACTAGATGGCGTTGTGTGATAGTTGTGGAATATTATTATTATTATTATTTTAAGCCTCATCTAAGTAAGTTATTTTAAGATCTCTAATGCTGTTTATAGACAGGGATCAGCCACCTGTGTTCTTAGATCACTATTATTAGGCCGGTTCGGAGACGCGAGGGAGACAGGAGTAAATCAAATCCCTTGAAGCTTATGTTAGAGATATTATGGTACAATGACGTCATTTTATGTATCTGGTTTAGGGGTACATTCAAATCATAGTTTCTGTATCTGTAAATTAACTCGTCGCGACGAGTTAATTTACAGATACAGAAACGATACAGACGCGTCGGTAGTGACAATCGATTGGTACTTTTGGACCAATTGAATACCTGTTCCCCAATCCACACTGGGCCTGCGTGGTAGATTATAGGCCATTCCCTCTCAAAGAGAGGAGGCCTGTGTCCCAGCAGTGGGAAAATTAATAGGCCGTTGATGATGATGATGGATACCTATTGGGTGATATAATAACACAACATTGCGCTTGTAATCCCCCAAAGGTTTAGGTAGAGATGCATCCTTTAGTATATGGCTGTACCTAGGTACACTAGATCGGGTCGTGGGGCTTTCGTGACCGGGACCGTGGTCCAGGATTCGACCTAAAAATACACATACACTAGCTAAAAAACTAGGCAGTCGATATTTGTTGATGATAGATTATATTTTACCGTTTCAGTGGAAATTTCAGTTGCTCTTACCCCATAATAGTTAACTACTTTAATCGAGCGGTAATACTCAGTTCCCTGACTTCCATTTCACTGTTACGATAACTGCATTTTTCGAAGTCCTTATTCGATAAACGTTTAATTTTAAAAGCGAACTTTTTTTATGCTGGCTGTTCGGAAAATCCAGCCAGTCCTAAAAGGGTATTTCACCAAAAAAATCTTATTAGTCCGTCTGTTGGATTATCGAAAAATACCCTATTAAATATTGGCTTTGGTATTGCATTTTCAATCGGATTATTACGAGTAACTTCTTAGTTTACTGGTGCAGCTATGAATAGTACTTAGCTCTTCTATCTAGTTTAACTTTGATTTTACGTCAAAGTCGTCTTCTCGAAAGACGACTTTGACGTAAAATAGGTTATTATTGGGTTGCAGCCACTGACAAGTTTTTGAAAACTACATTTAAAGCCCGCCAAAAGCACAATTATCTTTACTCTAGATTTAATATGGTTGCTGTTGGATTGTTGCTATCACTACGTATCACTACGTATTATAAGACAAAGTCCTCCGCCGTGTCTTTGTCTGTTTGTGATAAACTCAAAAACTACTCCACCGATTTTCACGCTGTTTTACACCAATAGATAGAGTGGTTCTCGAGCAAGGTTTAAGTGAAAATATTCCACGCGGGCGAAGCCGTGGCTAATGATTGATAAAATAACTGTGATAGAACTGTAGAACTTAATCATCATCAGGGGATCGTTCGATAGGTCTGCAGACCGCGATCAAACGTCACAGGTCGCACAGTGATTGATGAAACGATATGACATATCGCTGGACCACCCGTCGCACGTCGTCGTGCTGACGGTTACACTGCCTTCTATTACAACTATTTTTATTTGCGCACTAGATGTAACGAGATTAAAGCGCGATTTCCGGGAGAAATGACCGGTACTTTAGATTTGTTAAAAGATAAACGGATATAAAATGTATAATAGGAGTCTTTGGTCAACTGGACCCACCCGAAATGGACCCGCGGGATCAGTCGACCAAGTATCATTTTGACTTGGGCGATTTTACAGTGGGCCCAGTAGCAAGTGGGTCCAGTTGACCAAAGACTCATAGCGGCGAATTGTTAGATTAAAGAAAGCAATCTAAGTATATATCTTTTTTATTAATGAATACAGGTAGGTTATTAGGTATATGAATATTGTCGGGATAAAAAGTATCCTTTGCCTCAACTCACGCTGTCCGTATGTCAATCTTCTAAATCCGTCAAGATGTGAAATGATAACAGGCAGTAGTAACATTTACTTTTATAATAGGCACTTCCCTACCCATGTATTAATTAAGGATTGCGCGACGATCAATAATTAAGTTATAAAAACAAGTTTTTTTTATGGATCTCTACTTGTACGATATTTCTATTCAAAACGAAGCTATGGTATAATGGAAAAGCATAGTGTATTATATCACCGTGTGTACAGTCTGTGTCCAGCACAACTTGATCCCTCGTACAAAAAAGAACATGGCAAGTGGTGTGAGAAGAGGGGTCAGGGAATGTTGTGCACTGATTGTACTTATCCAGGTACTGCAATACCAGTAAATAGTGTTGCTCATCAGTGTGATTTTAAAACTCAGTCGGGATATAAACAACGGATATCTACTTCCTGCGTTCTCGTTTATCTGTCAAGGTTGTGACTTACACCAAGTATGGAGCTATGAATAGTTTGTGGCAGCGGGGAGAGTATCCAGTACCTACCTATAGATAATAGAGCATGACCTAACTTCAATTTATTGTTGGTATTCCATAGACAAAAACCGGCCTAACGATGACGAAAGAGTTAATACTGAATTGACACAAGGTACTGACAAGTCCCTGTGGAATTACTGAACGCATTGAAAGCGATTCCCGCTGTCGAGGCTTTGGTGGCAGATACAAGTGTACTACCTACATTTAGTTAAGTATATACATGTACATCGATCCGTTGGCGCGTGGTTTCAATCGCCGCTATCTAGTTTTTCAAAACAATAATTTTCGCGGACAATTTCACAAATGTTTGCAAACAATGCCCTAGCCAATAACTATCATTCAACCACCACTAGAACCATGTTGCACTGCATCTTACTCCACAAAGAACAACAAATAACAAAAAACAGAAAATGTAGGAACTAGACAAAGTTGCGCCATCAGCAAAACATTTAACAAAACAGCAATTTTAATTGGTTTAATCTTTAAATCCGCTGCTGTTTTCCGATGGGCGCGCATGGACTGCATGAAGCCGCCACTTATCGCCTAGCGAAGTAGCGAGTGCTCAGATCACTGCGCATTAACTAGAGCGTGAACATGAACAATGTGATGATATTGCTCATATTGTAACTGCTTAAATACTAGGTTTGAATGTGTGAATGGTCTACGCAAGGCTATAAGAGTAGAAGTAGACCAAAGATACGATGGATAGGTGGACTATGACTGTGACTGGACTAGACTACGTGAAGGATGAAATGGCAAGGGGTCTGATGTGATGACGCGTAATAGAGAAGGAAGTATTGGATAAGAAAGATGCGGCTTCAAATACATTTTAATACCTAAAGAAGATAATGATGATGTTACTGCTAAATACTGTATTTCAATGTGGATGGGTATAAGAGCAGATTAAGTCCAAACAAACGATGAATAGACTGCATGATGGATGAAATGGCTAAAAACGTGCTAAGATGTCGACGAGTATACTCAAACTCGAAGGATATTTCAATTAGACCATTTCAGGCACTTTAGAATGTCAGAAAAACAAAAAAGCGAAGCTAGCGTCACAACTTCACAAGGCATAGTAAGTTGTGAAAGTACTGTAGTTGCCCATTCTAAGGCGTAGATCTCTATAGATAAGAATAGGCAAATGGAATGGAATGGAAGTATGACTGACAAGTTGTGTGGTTATCAGTTGGCTTGGGATACGCATGTGATGCGGAGGAATGAGAAAGACAAAGATAGTTTTTAGTATGAAAGTATAAGATCAAAGGAAGACCTAAGAAACGGTGCATGGACTGTGTGAAGGATGAAATGGTAAAAGAGGGGTCTGATGAGATGACCTGTAATAGAGAAGTATGTAAGAAGAAGACAAGCTATTGCAAACTTTAAATAAATTGCGATAAGGGCAAGATAATGCTAATGACGTCGACGTCGACGATGTACATAATTTGGTACAGCTAAATATGTTCCTCTCCGGATCATCATCAGCCTATATTGTTCCCACTGCAGGAACGCGCGGAAACCGGCATGTCTTAGAACCAAAAAAATCGAAGACATGTAACATCTACCAATCCGCACCCGGTTTCCGCGCGTTCCGCGTGGTAGATTATAGCCCATCTCTCTCTTAGAGCGGAGGCCTGAGTCCCTGCAGTGGCCAATGAGACGAAAAGGGGTGCGTGGCGCAGGTTATTATAAATAAGACCACGCAACCAGTCTACATAAAATATATTAATATAAAAAAAATGGGTGTGGGAAGGTCTACGGACACAAACTCCTAAGGCATCCCTGTGGGATGTGCTGTACTGCCCTGATAGCCGGCGTGGCGATGACCGCAGCGAGGTGCCACGCTGGATGCGTAGGGGTGATGGCCAGCTCTTCTTTACGTCGGCCCGGCTCGGCCCACGTGGCAAGTATGGCCAACAGGTGGGAAGTCCGATGCCGTGCCGGCCCGATTTTAGCACGCACGACGGAACCAGCCGCGTAACTAACGCGAACTTGAGGGTGCTCTAGCCGGAACTTTGGAGTTATGATGTGTTCCTCCAGCAGGAACCTGGGACCCTGGAACGTAACGTCCAGCGTGTCATGAGGTGGACAAAAGGTCACCTCCGCTGATTGCGACACCAAGCTAAGCAGAGCGAGTAGCAAAAATAGTGCACTAATGAAGGTGTTGGTGGATTGTCACAATCAAACGGAGTTTACATGATGGGAAGAGTGAAAATAAGGCATGATAGCACATTTTGGGTGTGAAGCACGAAAAGTCAAAATGCATTGAGCTGAAGGCCTTAAGGTTTAATTACATCATAATTATAGCGTAGCATAAAGTCGGAGAAAAATAGGCATACATGCTAAGATAACCTATAAAATTAGGAACACAAAATACACACATGTTTATGCTGTTCAAAACTTACCTAGTATGGGGGTTATGGAGACACTGAGTTTAAATGCTCGATGGCAGAGTAAAATTAAGATTGATGGTAAAACTTAAGCCCGAATGATGGCGAGAGGTAGGCTCGTAATGGGCGCAGGCGCGCGCCCGCTAGGAACGCACGCCTACGCCGGAGACCGAATTTGCAGTGTGCTGTGTCACCGACGCAGGCCGTAATGACATCTCTGCGGAACGAACGCCTATTGGTCGCTCTGCTCAATTGTAGTGATGCGCGCACGCAATATACGTCGTTCACGCATTTTAGTAAGGTTTACCACAGCACTACAACTTATTATCTGTGGTTATTATATTTTGGAGTCTGCGGTTCCTTGACAGTTGGATGAAAGTAAACATTGGAATGTTGCAGTGTTTTTATAATTAAATTAGTTATTATGTTTTGATTTCTGCAAAATGTAACTACTACGTTACAGTACCCCGCCACTTGGTGAGGGTTTTTACCTCAGTAAAAATCCTTTACCTCTAATATAGCTCTATCTGAATAACGACCACTTTTATTCTTCATCGTTCATCCATCATATCTCATATTCAAATTTCAAAATAACAGACCACCTTAACGCGAGGTGAGTCCGCACCCTATCAAGTATGTGAGAGTTTCATGTCTGTATTCGACTTGAAACTCGCGCAAAACAGAAGTTCAAAAAGGAAGTAAAAGAATCTACTGGGTTTGTAAAATTTAGATGGTTTAAGGCTTATTTAAGGAGTAACCACCCGCTCCTGCAAAGGCTTAATTAATGAGTTGCAAACCGCTCAGATAAATTATATGGAAGGGGAAAAAAACTGGATGTAGGCTTATTTAAGGGGTATCCACCCGCTCCTGCATAGGCTAGGCTAGGAACCAAAAAAATCGAAGACATGTAACATCTACCAATCCGCACTGGGCGCGGATTGGTAGGTGTTACATGTCTTCGATTTTTTTGGTTCTAAGACATGCCGGTTTCCTCACGATGTTTTCCTTTACCGTTTTGAGAGCAGTAGTGATGAAATAAATTACACAAAGTAATGCGCCTGACGGGGTTCGAACCCACGACTTACTGTTCGTAAGTCGAGGTGGCCACCACTGAACCATCACTGTAGAAAAACAAAAAACAAAACAAATGCACTTCGTTTGCGTTAAGTGTACTGCTTTCCTCTGATAGAACTTTATAGGCTATTTTAATATACATATCTACTGTAAGATTTCTGATGAACTCTTCGGGAGTAACAAACGTAATGTTATTTATTATAATGGTTATGTTATGTGTAACCAACTCCCCTGATCAATTTCTACAACTGTTATGGGCTATAATTCTTGCTATATCAACGCTCTGATTTTGATGGCTCATAAACTAAATGCTGAGGGGAGATTGTGATCGATGTGTCAACCTACCCTCGTGAGGTGTACGTTACGTGAACCTTATGTCACGTTGTCACGTTTACCCTCTGTACTATTTGTGTCAACTACTTATGTATGTTTATGGTGGTTTCATTCAACTTGTAGATAAGAAAGGTATACAGGTATTCTGATTTAAAAAGAGTGCCCATGGAGTTTCTTGCCCTTTCTTCTTCATAGGTATCTGCTCTAGGGAATGGGCAACTATTAGTATTTTCACAGCTATTATGCCTTGTGACTGGACCTGTAGGTTCTTTTTCATTTGTATTTATTTCAACTATTCAAAAGTGCCCGTATGGCCTACTCGAAATAATTAATTTGATTTTAAAAACAAAAGTAATCTAGGTAGGTCATGACACGATATCCCCACAATTTAAAAACGCTTTCCAAGTCGGTACACTTTTAGTTAAACCGGCCAAAGTTTTAATCGGATATAGCCGGATTTCCACGGTTTAAAAGATTAGGGTCCGGTGAAAATGGTCTTAACAATGGGTATATTGCAGTTGCGAGGTTACAAAAATCGACAAGATGATAACAAAATAGTATAGAATGAATGGAGTATCTTTTTCATATGATACCTTTGAGAATGGGCAATTAGACTCAATTCTATTTCCTTGTAAAGTTTACTCTTCGGAAGTGCTTTTGAATGGACTAATTGACAAAAGACTTTGACACGAGATTTGACTTCGACATCTTATTAAACGATGCCGAAACTCTTTTTTCGAGTCGTTTGCTCGCAAAGCGTGGATGCATTGCATTAACATGATACATTTATCTCAACAACCATCTCAGTTCATACAAGTGTCAAGAGTGCCATAAACACTCTTGACACTTGTATGAACTGAGACGGTTGTTTTGGTGCTTTTAATCATTATTACTCAGTAAAAAATAGACAATCGTTACTGCCGCGAATCCCATTTTATTTAACATACGACTTGACACTGACCGGGAAATTGCAAAAAACGTAAGGAAATTCGAATTTCGCGGGCTACCTCGTCGACTTCACCTTAAATGCAAATCTGCACATTTAAGAAAAGTATGAGGTGCTAACAAAATTGTTCTACTCGAAGTGAAGGGCCATATATTATGTCACGTGCACAACCAGAGAGAAGAGGGAGGGGGGGGGGTGAGGGAGAACAATTGTGACTAAATGTGACGTGAATTTGTATGAACGGCACATTCATTGTCATAAAGGTAGCATGTTTTAGTATTCATTCAGGGTAATGTGCCAGTCCGACATGCGCTGGCTTATGACGATCACGTGTGTAATCAGAGATTGAAGATTATGCTGGTCTAAAGGGAAAATATGACAGAGAGAAATAGAGGGTGTTTTTCTTGGAAGAATTACTTAGTGACTGTTTAAGTATGCAGGATTCATAGACACGGGCGTTGGCCAGTCTGATCTTAGCTTTTCGGGAGGTTCTTAACTTTTGTGGTATTAAATAACGCAATTATGACAATATCTTCTAAAAATCTAAAGCATCACATAACTAAGATATCGCAGTTAAAATATTCGCCATTAGTACATGTTTAATGGCATTTTTACACACCATTCCCAAACCACAGCAACTCCTGAAAGCCAGAATCAACAGTGGCGACCACTAGACAGGCGCCGAGACAGGCGCTCGACGAAGTCCCAGAGTATCAATTTAACTATCTTGGATCCCGCAACAAACGGTTTGATGGCTTATTTTCTTCTTGTAAAAAGAAAAACGCTAAAAATACAAAACTACTTGATAAAGGCCGCATTTCACCTTCAACCTCCAATATTTACGCGCGGGGTGCGTTAACCCCGGCCGAGGCCAAACTAACGACACATTAGGCTTATACAATCAACTGTTACTACACGGCGCTTCATTAATTTCATTAATCAATTCGACACGTACACATACGTATAGGGTTGCCAGACGAAAAAGTCCCCCGGGGTTTTTATTCGGGAAAAAAATTACATAATATTATATCATGTACCTAATCTGTAATGTCCAAAGGATTAGGCAAACCTACATTACACCACTTTTGTTTTAAGCCCCATGTGACACGGGGCTAGCCTATTGCTAAAAACCGTCCACAAATCCTACCTCCACGGCTGCTAGGAGAAATTCCTGATGGAGAAACCCAATAGCACCTTACTTGACCTGTGAATCTAACTCTGGACCTCATATTCAGCAGTCCACATGCCACCAACGGGGCAGTCCAATTGACAGTTGTAAAAAATATAAATGTCCGGACTTTTTTTGCCAATTTTATATCTTTATACTACGCTTGCTTGGTAAGTGTACCAATACTACCCCACTAAGAGGCTTGAAAGCTGTTCATTAAACCTTCTCAAAAATCGAGGCAGTTATATTGTATGGAATTTCATTACTGCCCTGAAAATCAGGGTAGTAATGCGTTCATTACTAACGCGTTTTGTTTTTTTTTAAAGTCTTGATGACGTTGGCAATCAAACGATTTAATTTTACCATAAAAATACTGGCCACTAGAACTTTTAAAGCAGGTAGCATACATTCCGATAAGGCCGCGGCATACTTCAAACCTCTATACGATAGAGCGAGAGATTTATAACACTCTCTCACTTTAACACGCGCGTAAGTTGGAACCTGCGAAACGGGGCGTTCTTACCTTCTCCAAAGCCACGTCCCCACTAGAGCCGCGCGGCTCTAGTGGGGACGCGGCTTAACGTCTTTTGGCGCGAAATCTGTTTGACGGGCTAAAATTTAAAGAAAAAAAATAAACTTATTGTTTTTTGACGTATTTTGTAGAAACAATTTTCTTGGTACCTAAAGTTTAAAGTTTGGCGCTGTAAATCACAAGTAAAAATGAGTGATTCCAGTGACAATGATAGCAATTTATTAACAATAACTCCACCCGACATAATAGCAGATGCTAACTTCATTGTGCTTAAGTGTAGTATAAAGCAGTATATATCACTCGAGGGTAAGTACAGATTACTAAACTCGTGTGGTTTACGGCCCTCCGCTTTGCGTCGGGCAAATGCACACACGATTAGTAATCTGTGCCTTACTCCCCTTGGTGCATAATCTACTATTTCAAATTTCGAAATGGTAACCCTACACATACAGTCCGTGCTCATGTACTTGCGTGCGGGTGTAACGTCGAGTACATCAATCATTCGATGGCCTGATTGATGTCCTGACGTACGCTGACGCTTCGACACGCTATCGCCTCGGCCGTACGACCCGACCACGCGACTGTACTGGCGCCTATTTTGTGGCTCTCCCATCAATTTTGTAATAAATAAATAATGTATTTACGAAATGAAACCGTATTATTATGGAACTGTAAATTATGCAGGAAACACAAAATAAGAAGGCTCGATTTAGGTAGGCCACTGTGTAAAATCGTTGTTTTCATTATTCTGCCATTATTGTAATTTTTTTTGAGTCGGTTAAGCATGTCTAGTGTTTTTCATTCGTAGTTGTTTCAGTGGTCACCCTCACCCCCATTTATAGCCATAATCATCATCTTTAATGCAGTCCATCCATCGTTCTGTGTCAAATATTATGAAACAAAGCAAGACAGTTTTGTCTCTTCTGTCAATCACAAAGTGAATCGTTTAGGGTGCACATTTTTTTGACTTTTTGAGTGAGCTTTGAATCAAGTTGCTTATAGAAAGAAATGTTTCTCCAATCACCAAATCCTATTTAACTAACGTGAAATACCAGGTATTTCTTTCTTTTCCAACAATCTCGTCAAGGTAGAGACACCATATGTATAGTACCAAGTCCTTAAGCAACTCAACTACAAACATCATAGTAACGCGATCCGTCGGCTTTTCACTCACATTGAATGATACCAGCTGCCAATACCGATTTTATTCCCTTGCCAGATTGAAAAAGGGGAATATTTTCTGATATTTCTTCAAAGGGACTTGTGGTCGACACATGTGTGGGTACCGGGAGTGTTATTGCATGTTTTTTGCGCAAAGCTTAGTTTCAGCGGCGGTATCTGATTTACATTTTGTCAAGTTGTTCCTTGTGACGAGTCTATTTGATGTTATGTTGGAATGATGTTGGTTTTGGTCTTGTGTGTGTGTGTGTGTGTCACCATTACCAGATCTCACATAGCTTGATTAGGTAGGTATTATAAATAATTTAATTTAGCTACGAATGCTGATTCGTCAGTGGGTACTTTGATAGGACAGGTCGGCACTGAGATATTACAATTATTTCTTTTTGGACTTCTAAGTCTTCTTTTCCAATCCATATACTCGTAGAACTGATTTCAGACTCCTCAGTTCCTCCTATGTTTATACGATTCAACATATTCTGTTCATAAGTTGACAGGAAGGACTGCGTCATCGGGTGTTTAGATACTCCCAGTTTTAGTAAGAACTTGGAAAGTAATACATAAAACTTGGTTGATACAAAACTGCGAACAGTTTCAGCAAATAATGGATGAAGTATGAACCAAGCCTTTTTACGTTGCAAAGCGAGCTTTAAAAAGTTTCAGACAACGCACAGCTTCAACGGCTGTGTCAGAATATTGAAATTTTGTAGCAGAGTTCCTTTTATGTGTAACAAAGATGAGCACGAAAGAAGGGCTTTGAAAATACTTTTTTCCTTAGGAAATAGAAGTTGAAAGTTGGCAGGACGTTCATCGTAAGATTTTGCCGATCAAAAACCATCAAGCACATGGCTGGTACTTAAATCGAACAAGATTTTTTTGCTTGATTTTGATTTGAAGTTGGGTAAAGTGTTATTGGATTTTCCATAATGAACGTAATCTGCAGCTTGAACAATGAAATCACATCATGTTAAGTGAAAACTATGGCACACCTCGAGCAAAAAACTGTTTTTTACTCGAAATATGGTCGAGTCTGCCCCTAACGAGCAATTAAGGTGATATGTTAATGATTAATTATTAATCTATCTTTATGTATATAAAAGGCAAAGCTGACTGACTGAGGATCAACGCAAAGTCCAAACCCTTAAGAGCTAGAAACTTAAAATTTCGCACACATATTCCTCGTATGACGTAAGTATCCACCAAGGAATGATTAACGCGGGCGAAGCCGCGGGCAAAAGCTAGTAATTAATATAAAAAGTACTCTTAGCCGAATTAAGACCTTACATAATTACTTAGTATGTTATACTTTATCCCATTGCGGTTAATAACGCAGATGACGAGATTCCGACTAAGAATAGACCCTATCCCTATCCGTGGGTGCCATTATGGCGCGTGGAAGCTGCCCACGTCATGAACTGTTTACCTAAAACTCTCTGCGTAGGTGGCAATGGTGGGTGATCAAGACGTAATCAGTTATTGTTGGGTATTGGACGTGGATATAATGGACACCCTGAAAGGCATCGCCTGGCTCCTTCATCAATTCAGCCGAAATACGTTCACTGGTGAACATTGGACTCTGTCATGTGTCGCCAGAATCACCCGTGTGTCTCGCATCCAGCGGTTACCCGCAACTTTCACCAGGTCTTCGGTCCACCTAGTGAGAGGCGCGAGGCGTTAGCACTCCTTGGTGAGCGGGAACTGATCAATGCGATTTCATATTGTCTCAGTCTTTGAGCGCTAAATCTGCATTTAAATGTGAAAGTAACTCTTCTTTTCAGTATATTACTTAAACAGCTGAACCCATGAAATGCACACAGAACATAACTTGGTTTGGATATAGAATACTCTTTCTCGGTAGGATGTTCTTTTGAGAAGAACTGAAAATGTCTCAGCTCAGTGATTTCACGTAGAATGCCACACGGATTTCTAAGGTCTCTATGACTCGGGGGTATATTTAAGAGTCCAAAGACACAAATAGTGTCTATACCAAATAAGGGAAGCCGTTGGGATCTCCAATGGATCATACCGTTGTCACGGCACTGTGAACAGTAAACAGCAGTCTTTGCAAGTGACATATAGGAATTGTAAATATTTATGACAAAAACATAGTCCCGTTGACGGTGTGCGACATAAAATATGGAGTATATTAGCTGCTTAGTATTCCAAGTGAGAAGGGTGACTCAACCGATTGACTAAGCATACTGTACTGCAGTGGGTTACGTTTGTAACCGCAGAAATGTATGCATGGAGGCAGGTGGCTTGTTAAACCCACAGTTGGTTACTGTCACACAATTCGTGGCATAATTCACTGTCCTGGCCTAAATAAAAAGCCGTAAATAATCGAAAAAAGAGGGTGTTTGTATTGTAGCTAAAGTTTAAAGGTTGTTTTAAAATACATTTTGACTATGGAAGGGGAAGGCTACAAGAATAGCGGAAGACCAAGAAAAAAGTATATGGCCTGCGTGGAATAGAAGATGATATGGCTACAATGGATGACTACTGAAAAAGAAATAAACATGCTGCGTTGACTCCCAATATAAAGTATGTTAGTTTAAACGACGCACATATTGGAACCCGCAATATGCTTACATGATACTAATATGAACAAAAAGAAACACTGGTAATTAACAGACAGAACCATACCAAACATTTCGGAAAAGTCTCGTCACTGTTGCGTTTATCACAGACAATGTGCGCGGATCAATGACTTTCAGGTATAGGTAATCCATTTTCCCTTCGTATTTTAAAACTGGCGTAGGACAATGACGAAAAAGAAATGTCTAATAAAGTGAGATCTGAAGAGCGTGCCATGGGACAATTATGTCACAAATTAAGGTTAAATCGTTTTTTTACATACTTGGGACGAGAATCGAATTCTAAATGTCCGTCGTTTAACATAACACTCTGTATTGAGATAAGTGCAGGAGAACGATGTTGATTACTTATATGTAGCAAAAGATTGGAACACCTAGCTGGTTTAAATTAGTTGTAGGTACTTTGCAGTTATTTACATCATCCGATAAACCAATAATGTTTCTATAAGATTCCTAAAAGATAACGTGCCTACAAGTTGACCTTTGAATCGTCTGATATTTGGTTGCTCAAAGTTGCTGACATAAATATTTACAACTTGCGCCTTGCCTTACAAATATTATATATACACATATAAAAATACAATATATCTAAATAGACAAATCTTATTGTTCTGCTGGTATTGAACCACAGCTTATTCAATTATTTCCATTCCATTTATTTAAGTACCAAGCTCTGTGAATTATTCTGCAGAGCTTTACTTAATTTAATTTAAGTTTCTATAAGTAGTTATTTACTCAGCCACACCGAAGTTATTAAAATTCTTTGCTAAGCACCCAAGCTTAAGTATATCTTGGTCTATAATTAGCCAAACTAAACTCTGACCGCTTAAGTACTTATTTAAGTAATTGAACGTTCTTTGTTTTTTAAGCTAAACGAACCTAATTATTTAGTTAAAAAAGTTTTTGCGAGTAAAAGAAAAAGAGTAAAAAGTTATTATTTTTTTCTTTTGTAAACCCGCTGTGAAAGTGTTTCGAAGATAAAACAAGATGGCTGCGTAATTATGGCAATAAAAACAATAAAAAAAGTTACCGTCAATATTTACTTGGGATGTAAAAGGTTGTAATTTTATGGCTCCTGTTTGTTTTCAAAATGGCTGACTTCTGATAAAATTTAACGCCTATTAAATAAAAGATCTCTTGCAGGTTATTCTGTGAACTGTGCTTACCTACCTACAAGTTTGAAACGTTAGGAAGTAAGTATACCTACTTGTTGTTTTGTTTTAACTCAAGTTTATTAGCTGGTCCTTAATTTAATTTGTCTTTCTACGTGTAAATACGAATCCCACTAAAAGAAAAACTTGTAAAAAAACCCAAGTCGCGCAATTTAGTTCTTTTACCGTAAAAAGTAGTGAGAACCATGTAATACCAATTCAGTTAATATATTCAGCCCCTACTTAAAAATCTTTGATGTTTTAAATAAATAGATTGACTTGGCATCGCATCGCATTCCATGCCAAATTGGTTACAAAAAATTCAGGCTTCTAGTTTTATCCACAACGAAGTTATAAGAGGTCGAAAATGGCCTGAACTGGTTCGAGAAAAGGATGGTACGGCCGTGCCGCTTTGCTCGACTTGGCGGGCACTGCCGTGCCCCCAGATATGCGACCAAGAATGTAGAACCTCGGTTTGAAAAACTTACTCTTTTTGTAAAAAAAGGCACATCTTTTAAAGTAGGAGTTCAAGCTCTGAAGATTTCATTGTGGATGAAAGAAAAAAAAGAAGGCTAAGGAGATTTTTTGCAACATATTTGTTCTTTTATTGTAGGCAGGTCTGGGTTAAATGAACGAATTTTCTATTAACCATTCTCGTTTTTTTTCAAAGCAGAGAAGCACCACCCAGGTAGCAAGATGACGTCTGTGACGAAATAATGACGTCCCACTTTAGTCATTTTAGGGTCCGTCCTTTATTCGTCGAACATGTACGTAAAAATGACGTTATTTTAGGGTCGATTCATAACCAACCCGTGTTAGTCATAAATGATACGTCGTAGCAACGTCTATTTAAGGTCAATTTTGTGACGTCCGGTATTAGTCACGAATGGTACGTCCTGATGACGTCTATTTAGGGTCACCAGTGTGACGTCCGGTATTAGTCACGAATGGTACGTCCTGATGACGTCTAGTTAGGGTCACCAGGGTGACGTTCTGTGTCCCATTTATTTCAGCCCGTGTTGGTCATGAATGGTACGTCCTAGCTACGTCTATTTAAAATCATTCTGTGACGTCCGGTATTAGTCACGAATGGTACGTCCTGATGACGTCTAGTTAGGGTCACCAGGGTGACGTTCTGTGTCCCATTTATTTCAGCCCGTGTTGGTCATGAATGGTACGTCCTAGCTACGTCTATTTAAGATCATTCTGTGACGTCCCGTATTAGTCACGAATGGTACGTCCTGGTGACGTCTATTTAGGGTTACCAGTGTGACGTTTTGTGTCCGATTTATTTCGGCCCGTGCTGGTCACGAATGGTTCGTCCAAGCAACGTCTATTTAAGATCATTATGTGACGTCCGGTATTAGGCACGCATGGTACGTCCTGATGACGTCTATTTAGGGTCATCAGTGAGAAGTTCTGTGTCTGATTTATTTCAGCCCGTGTTGATCATGAATGGTACGTCCTAGCTACGTCTATTTAAGATCATTCTGTGACGTCCGGTATTAGTCACGAATGCTACGTCGTGTTGACGACTATTTAGGGTCTATTGTGACATCAAAGTAATAGTCATGTTAAGGCCACTTCAACAATCTCGCACACTATCATAAACAAACACAAACAGTTTTATACTTTTAATGACCAAGTAGCGCCAAATGACCAACAGGGGACCAACGCCCCGCGTTAACACCTTCATTGGTCTATGCTCGAAGAAGCCCGAAATAAATAAAAATACTCCGGCTGGGCGCTGCTAAGACAGTGCTTCCAACTAGTTTTAGATTTTGGCATTATTTTCACTCGCCTAGCACTGATATTTTATTTTATATATTTAAATAATAAAAACTAGTTCAAACTGGATCTACCCTACTCAAGAAAAATGCTAACTGATGACTATGCAGCATGGTCTCAGACCTTAGCCTGTTCCGTCAGGAATTATAATATAATATTTAGTATAATTTATTTACAAAAAAAAGTGAAGCTAAGCTAGTTTTCGCCAGTGTTGCCAACCGTACGATTTAAATCGTCCTTTTTGGCACTTGTACGATCGAGTAATCGAAGTCGTACGCAAAATATACGATCTTTTCAAATTTATACCCATCATCATAACGAAGTAAAACTAGATGACATATTAAATTAATTTTTGATATTATAAAAAAAAACAAGTAGAAGACTTGAACGAGCTAAACTGAAACTGTCAAATTGTACGTACATAATAAGCAAAAGTTACGATTTCAATCAACTGAAATCGAGAATTGGTAGCATCAGAGCTTACATAATCAAGGTAGAGGACAACTTTTATCCGTATACAAATTCGAGATTTTAAACCTGTATCTATGGAAATGACACCTAATCACGGTTTCATCTGAGTCTTAGAATTTACTTAGGTACTTTTCTCATATCTAAAAATATAAAAATTCAGTTAAATCTTAATCCGAAATGTTGATTCATGTCCCTTAAATGATAAATATCTATTAAAAATTATAAATTACATTCTGTTTTAAAATGATTTACATTGTTTTATTGAAATTTCATTAGGTACTATTTTTTTCCTTGATATGTTACGATCTTCTAAAAAATAAAGTTGGCATCACTGGTTCGCGGGTTCGCGCCACAGACGCGCTGACATTTTGTTTTGTACAACATAACCTACCTACAAAACATGACTAGTATACTTTACGAACATAACGGTCTTTATGAGTATTCCTGCAGTCGATAACTTGCTCGTTTTGTACAAATTGATTGAATTATCTTTGTTCTAAATAAAATTTCTAAGTTCTGTGCATCATACTCTCTCAGTAGACAATATGTATTCAGTCATTCAGTTTTCTGATCCTTCTACTGGTGCCGAAGGAAGTGTGTCAATTGTAAATCGCCAGTGGATGACACCACATAAATGTGAAGTGTATTGGCCCCCTGTACGGGAATCCAAGGCCGTTAATCGGTTAGTTATAGAACAGGCTGAACCTGACGTGGATACATGGAAGCTATATGGTGTCCGGAGAGTTTTTTATGAGACTGGTAAGTACTACATGGTATTAATACGTTTAATGGTCGTATCTGTCTGCATGAAATTTCGGTCAAGGAAGCTGCGGTTTTCTCATCTTTACAATACTTACTTGTTCTTCCTGTGAGATAACAATTGGCAATTTTGACATGCCTTACCAACGTCACTTTTCATTCGTGATAGGTATAGGTACACAGCTTCTATTCTACCATAATCACTTGTTACTTGAACTGCTAATTAAACATATTCGTAATTACCTACGATTAATTAGAATATGCCCCACCCCCAGAGTGACGAACGCACTGTTAGAGCATTGCAGCGACAGAAAAGCTCCTGTTGGGTAATTTCTTTTGTTATGTATTAGGAAGGGGTAAATGTTAACCCGGCTTGGTTTCAAAAGTTGTTGAATGAAAACTTTTTTGTACCTATTCTTTTTTCAAACTATGATTCTTGTGCTTGTAAAACTGCAAACACAACAATTCAATGTTACAAAACCTAAAAATTAACTGATGATAACACCCGCAGTCAAATTCATAATCGGGAACTCCTGACACTAGGATCTACAAGGACAAGGGAACATGGTGTAGGGTGGTGGGGTGTACCTGTGCAACTTCAGGTGTGTTATGTATTGTAACATTTAAGGTGGAACGATTTTCATACAAATTGCTTTTACCATCTAAGGGCGAAGGGCTAGTATGTTTGTGTATACTGAAATAACTGTGTCAGTTTTTATTTTGGTCTGTATTTGTGACAAATTATATTTGGATAGAGAAAACCATATTTATTATTAGTAATCGTGAAAATAATATTGACATTTTAATTTGAATGTGTGACTAATCACTGAATTTCAGTGTTCGCTTTATATAATACGATACTATAATTTGCCACAAAATAAAGACCAATGTAAAAGCCTAACTAGATACCAGGTTACATACAAATTTATAGCTAAAAAAAGGGGCTAACATGCAATGATTAAATTTGAATTGGGTTTATGAGTATGCCCCTTTACTGTTGTTTGTCTACTACTGTTTGTGCATGTGCATGGCATGGTTATTTTGGGTGGATTTTTGTTCTTTAGACTGCTTAGAAAAAGCTAAGGAAAAACTGAAATTGGCAGAGGTAACGTCTGACGTACAGACAGAAGCAGAGGATACTGAACTAAAGCAACGAAGACCTAAGCGTAAACCCAATCGTTATATTACTTCAAGTGAGGATGAGGACAATAATGACAGCCATAGATGCCCACCACCACTAAAAAAACAATACATAGATGGTAAGATTTTCAAAATTTCAAGATTATTGTGTGAACATGGTATTACAAGATTTTTATTCAGCTTATCGTGTAGGTATTGTTCTATTGTACATTTATATGGTATTTACCAAAAATAAAATAAACAGGGGATTTTATTTAGCTTGCTTTGGATGATTGTTTGTTAAATTATTGTATGATGTAATTACCAAATTCATTATACAGGATGTAAAAAGACCACTAGGTTACTTCTAGGTCAGCGTGCTACATCTTCGACCACATCGTCACTTAACATCAGGTGAGATAGTGGTCAAACGCGAGCCTATCTCCAATAAAAAAAAAAAAAAAAACCACTCCCAAAAACTTCGGGGAGTTTAAGTACCCATCAATATAATAAACAACTTTTCAACCTTTGAAGCTCAGTTGGTAGTAGCTTTACCTTCTGCGCTGGAGGGCGTGGGTTCGATCCCCGCCGAGAACAAATGTTTGTGTGATGAACACATGTTTTGTTCTCTGCCTGGGTGTTATATTGTATTCTAAGTATGTATTTACAAATAATAAAAAAATTATATAAGTATTATATCAGCTTATCTGGTTCCTTTCTGGTTATTACAAGCTCTGCTTAGATTGGGGCTAGATAGTGTTGTGTCATGTGTGGAATGTGTAAATATTTATTTATTTAACAGTGTGGAAATTAGTGCTAAACGCGCGTCAGCAATTGGTCTGAATAAAAGAACAGAATTATTTTTTTACGGTTATGTACCATAAACAAATATAAACGGTACATATCTTTATTTACAGTACTACGAAATAAACAGTATGTGTCAGAGCCCTCAGGATTAGTAAAGGAAATTGAAGCACAAGAAAAACATAAACGTAAAGCCATACCAACTGATTATTCATCTGATGATACAGTTACTGACCATAGTTGCACAATATTAAAAAAAAAACTTGATTGTACAGTAAAACCAGCAAGTTATCGACAGGCATACTCATCAACACCGAAAAGTAAGTTAATCATAATTTAACTCTTTCCCATTGAGAAGTAAAAGTGATTTGGGCTGCATTAGAATATTATACCTTTTGTAATTTCGACACCTACATGCTCCAATTCATTTTTTTTTTAGTAATTTTTCCCTTAAGAGTCAGGTCAGGGGTCACTGACCGCCGTTAGGTGGTTAAGGGTTAATAAAAAATTAGCCTAGACACATTTTCTTTAATAATATTTATAATTTCTGACATTTAGATGCTGGGACGAACAATGACAACAGTGATTTTCCGAACACATTGTCATCCAGTATTCTGCAAAGTAAGTAGATCTAGGTAGTTTATCAGGGGTGTTCATTATTAGCTACAAATACTGATAGGGCCTAATTTATATGTCATACAATATTTGATTGCATTTTTTTGTGTGCAGGTTTGTTCAAAACTTAAAAAAAATCGTACGAATTTTTATTTTTTTAGTACATCCCGTTATCCTTGAATGTAATTAAATCATAATGGACAACCATATATATTAAGTATAAATCACCATCATCATCATCAGCCTATAATATTCCCACTGCAGGGTCACGGCGTCCTCTCAATGAGAGGGAGTGGGCTATAATCCACCACGCGTGCCCAGTACGGATTGGTAGATGTCACATGCCTTCGATTTTTTGGTTCTAGGACATGCCGGTTTCCTCACGATGTTTTCCTTCGCCGTTTTGAAGAGCAGTGGTGATGAAATAAATTACACAAAGTAATGCGCCTGTCTGGGTTCAAACCCACGACTTACTGTTCGTAAGTCGGGGCCGCCACCACTTGGCCACCGCTGCTCTCAAGCATAAATACTGAAAGATATTTGGGTAGGGACTAACTGAAAGTTATGAATATTTGCAGACTTAGAACAAGACCTTTTCACAAGTGATCAAAGACGAAACGATATCTTCCACGAGAAAGTAATTACATTGTTGTCTCATATTAAGTGTCAAAATGACCAAATTTTATCTATATTAAAATCTACTGAAGGAACTTTAAAAGTAGATTTCAAACTGCCAATAACCACAATTGAGGCCTTGGAAACTACAGAAGAATTACTAAAAAATAAAGAAAACTATGATAACTTGGTATGATTTTATTTCTAATACCTATACTAAGTATTTGATGAACTATTGAATGTTTGCTCGGAAACACAAATTTATTTTGGGTTTATTATTAATTTCATTAACTGTTACTGCACAGCACTAATCAATACTTTGATTCACAGGTTCAATATATAAAGTCTATTGGTGGAAGGGACATCTTCAGCAAAGTTTCTCGAATTCTGAAAACGCTTTTGTGCGACTCTCTAGCAAAGCAGTTCAATTTCTATGGCAAACGATCACAGAAAAAGCCATTCTGTCAATTACGTCTTCGAAACTGTCTTGTTGGTGAGTACTTTTGAATTGATTTGTTGAATTTAACGAACATTTCGCTAAAATTCCTTCTCCTCTTTCGGAGCCACGGACACTTAAAATTTATCCGCGGTGAGAGGTACCGTCATCGAGGGAAAGTTATCAATTCAACTATCAACATCTCGTTAATTTTTGCCATGTCCAGTAAAGTCTGACATGGCCTGCCTTATTTTATTGTGGGCTTATTTAACTAACCACTTTTACATGTATTTGATTACAGAGGCTGTAAAGAAATCTACTTTAGGAATAACTGAAAAAGATATCGAAGATTGCATTAAAGTGTGGCTTAAACACGCACCTGAAAGACACCGCAAAAACGAAAATAAGCAGGTTATATAAATGTTACCTCAAACAAAATATAAGACAAAAGCTGTAGTTGGCCAGCGTCAATTGTTAAGAAGAGCTAAAATAGCAAAAACGAAATTTATATCAGATTTACAAAAAATATATAGCAGTTCATTTTCACATACATCACATTGTAGCTTGCCTTCGACCTCATCGAGCGAGTGCAACATCCACATACAACAAACCATACCAAACATTTCCATGGGCAATGATAATAATTTATGTGAGAATGATGATGACGTTGAAGTTACCAATAATATAGACTCGCCATCTCCGTTAAGAACATTACCTGAAATTGATATTAATTGTAACACTGACTATGACTTGCCAAATCAATTGAAACATTGGGCTACTGAGCATAAAATACCGCACAACGCCATAAACAGTCTCCTCAAAATTTTAAAACCACTATCTCCTATTTTACCAAAAGACAGTAGAACTTTGATGCAAACTCCAACGAATTTAGAAGTAACTGCCTTAGATACAGGAGAAATGGTTTATATGGGAATATTGTCTCAAATACAAAAACAAATTAAACATATTACTTTACCCGACGCTGAAATTAAAATATGTTTTAATATCGATGGATTGCCCTTGTTTAAGAGCTCAAATACTCAGGTGTGGCCTATATTAGGTTTGTTAAAAAATCACCATGATTTCAAACCATTTGTGGTTGCTATCTTCTGTGGGCAGTCTAAACCTTCACCATTAAATCAATTTTTAAAGCTTTTTGTGATAGAATTAGCACAATTACTTGAAGATGGGTTTCATTTTGAAAATAATCATTATACCCTCAAGGTGCACAGTTTCGTATGTGATGCTCCAGCACGAGCTCTTATTAAGTGTACTAAACAGCATGGTGGCTATTCCGCTTGCGACAAATGTGTAGAGCCTGGCGAATACCGAGGGCGAGTTGTTTATGAAAATGTGTCTGCACTCAGGAGAACTGACGAATCATTTCGTTTGCAATCAGATGATGAACACCATATGGGTGAATCGCCACTGATAGCACTTCCTATAGATTTGATATCATGTTTCCCCGCTGAATACATGCATAGTGTTTGTTTAGGAGTAATGCGTAAGCTTTTAAACACGTGGAAAAGTGGACATTTAAGTGTGCGCTTACCTAGTCATTTGGTAAATGTTATATCAGAAAGATTGATTCTCTGTGCAAAAGTTACACCTATTGAATTTAATAGAAAACCAAGAAGCTTAAACGATATAGCTCGTTTTAAAGCAACAGAATATCGAATGATTTTATTGTATCTTGGTCCAGTGGTTTTTCAAAATGTTTTGCCAAAATCTCTTTATGAAAACTTTTTGCTATTTAATTGTGCTATTACTATTCTATGTTCAATTAAACATATGAATAACGTGGGTGTAGACCTGGCTCACGAGTTGTTGACGATGTTCATAAAAAATGCAAAAGTAATATATGGACTCGAGTTTCTAGTATATAACGTACATATGTTATGTCATATATGTGATGATGTACGCGTGCTTGGAGCTCTTGATGAGTTTTCGGCGTTTCCCTTTGAAAATTATTTAGGTGCATTAAAAAACTTGGTGAGGTCACCTAATAAACCTCTGCAACAAATTGTCAAAAGATTAATAGAAATAGATTGTTCCCAGTTCGACGGCCTCTTCTCTGATAAAAAACCGGTTTCGTACTATTATTCTTATTATTCAGGGCCTGTTCCTAACGAAAGTGCGTATAAGTGCTATAAAAAAGTTAATTTTAATGGGTTAACTTTATGTGTTGAGGCATATCGTAAGGCTGATTGTTACTGTCTTACTAAAAATAGAAAAGTTTTTAAAATATTGAATGTGTTAAAAAACTCAGAGGGCAGGCTGTTTTTTTACGGGTGTGAGTTTTTATGTTATGAATCATTCTTTGATTACCCATTTAGCTCGGTCACTATCGACATTTTCAAAGTTAAAGAATTCTCTGATTTAAAAACCCTAGCTGTGGATGTTGTACTCACTAAATGTGTCCTAATTCCAAATGAAAATGATCATAGCTATGTAAGTATTCCACTGCTTCACGCATTATAAACTGTATATCCATTTAAAAAAAAAAAAAACCTTGCGATACTAAATTCATATCCATACTATGCAGTGATTGCCGCTGCTTGATTGACTACTTTCTTTAATTTATACAAAGCAAAAGCAAACTTACTAATTTTGTTGATTAACATTGAAGTATGTATTTACAATTTAGTTGATTGTTCATTGTTAACCCTAAAAATTTTGTATTTGTAACTTCAAATTTTTCATTATTATACAGTTATGGGCACGTAAATTGGCAAGAGTCGTTAGATGCGCAGAACTCGAATTCTAGGTCTCTTTGGTATCAAGTGGGACGCTAGGTATAGGTAGCGCCGATCCGAGCGCCCGATTGGTCGCGTCAGTCGACCCCTGCCTCCCGCAACGCGTCTACATTCCGTCAGTCGACCCCTGCCTTCCGCACCGCGTCTACATTCCGTCAGTCGACCCCTGCCTCCCGCACCGCGTCTACATTCCGTCAGTCGACCCCTGCCTCCCGCACCGCGTCCCTACATTCCGTTAGTCGACCCCTGTCTCCCGCGCCGCGTCTACATTCCGATCGCGCCTGCTTTTTTGTTCCCGATGCGCGAACTTACCCCCACTACGCTAAAACCTTGCCAAGTTACGTCCCCAGCACTGTAGCTTACATTTCGTTTTGCATTGGCTACTCTTTGACGAAAATTCATAATTTTTGTTTTCTTCAAATTTATAATTATTAAGTTGTTATGTTCTAACCAGTTAACGGCTTGTTGTAAAGCATTGATTGTGTCAGCTTCAGTCTTTATTATTTTTGTCAAGTTTAACAATGATAGTACTCTCATAGGCAAACAATGTCACGGGATAGGGTATATTCTGAGGAAAGTCATTTATATATTTAAGGAATAATAAAGGCCCTAGCACACTGCCTTAGGGCAATCCATAAGGCATTTTTCGTTCTTTAGAAATGTTTTATTTCTGTACGTTGTGTTCTATTTTTTAGGTAAGAATACGCTTCTATTTCCATTTTCGATTTATTATATATGTCTCTATTTTATAATAATTCTTTGTGTCAATTAGTGTCAATTTGATAATTTTCTTAAGTCTGTTTGAATAACTTTTAAGTTTCGTCACATTTACCTGAGATGGATTTAATCTATGGTGCCAAAACATGAGTCTTTATATTATTTGGCTACACCGTCTATTACCAAGAGTTAGCCAATTTGGATTCATTAATAATTTTCTTTTTTTGAACGTAACCGGAAAACCTAGATTATAAAATAATTGGAATAGTTCGAAAAAGTTTTTGTATGCTACATTAGGGTCTTTAATGAGGTAGATATCAGAAAAAGGAATTGATTTCAAACAGTCTTTGAATTTCATCAAATTTAATAAAGTTATGCACCTTTATATTCCAACTTTTAATTAAACATGTCTTTTTTACTGGAAGTTTTAAAGTTTGTGCGGTGTGTGTGATCCGACATATTATGTATATCAAGGACCCTATGAGTACCCTTTCGTGAAATATTATGTGCAAAATTATCGATACATTATCGGTTCATTAATTTGTAAACATAGATTGTACTTCATTATGAGACTAGTAAATTCAAGAGATATCTTGTTTTAAAATATTAATGTTGAAATCACCACAAAGGATTACATTTTTGTTTAAGTCTTAACAGTGTTTTGGTAATATAGTGTTTAATTTTGAGTAGAAAACCTCTAAATTGTTTTTGGTAGGTACTTACCTACTCTATCTAGGCAACTAATGATTGTGTTATGTGGTATTAGTTCAAAATTGCACAAACTTCAACGTCGCTATTACCATGATTAAATAATAAATTGATAGTGATTTTTGTAGAAAATGAAAAGTTTTTTATTTCATGGTACCTATCCATATTCATTTTATATGCACTGTAGGCTTTTAAATGACTAATAAGTAGTTATATTTTTTTGCAGCTTCAAGGCATCATCTCATCACTAAAGTATGACGCAACTTAGACACTTCAACACGTCATCTCAGGACCAATATAAAACCTACTGGTGGCCGTCATTAATCATGACATTAAAACGTCTTATAAGGACGTACCTTGGTAGACAATTGTTTACCAAGGTATGTCCTTAATGACGTTGTCTAAGTTGCGTCATACTTTAGTGATGAGATAACGTCTTTATGCCGTTATTAATGACGTCCACAGTAGATCACTATATGACGTCATAATGCCATTATCAATGACGTCCACAGTAGGTCACTATATGACGTCTTAGTGCCGTTATTAATGACGTCCACAGTAGGCCACTATATGACGTCTTAATGCCGTTATTAGTGACGTCCACACTAGGTCACTTATGACGTCTTAGTGCCGTTATTAATGACGTCCACAGTAGGCCACTATATGACGTCCTAATGCCGTTATTAATGACGTCCACAGTGGGTCACTTTAAGACGTCTTAGTGCCGTTATTAATTACGTCCACAGTACGTCACTATATGACGTCTTAATGCCGTTATTAATGACGTCTACGTTACGTCATATATTAGTCCTGAGGTGACCAGCCTATACGTCATAAAATGACGTCGTGAGGCTGTGACATATGTACGTCATATTCCAGGGACGTGTGACGTCATAAAATGACGTCAGTTACGTCGAAAATGACTGCGAATGGACGTCATAATCACGTCGAAATGCTACCTGGGCAAGGATCTAGATAGCTTTTAAATGTTTCTTGTTCCTAATGACCACTGGGAATCCTAGTTGTACTTATCAGAAAGATAAAGAGCTTTAGCGTCGAGTGCCGAGTATTCAATAAAATAATGATTAGCAGTGGAATCTGAAGATGGATAATAAATGGATGGCAGTCTTCAGTACCTACTTAGTATTTTGTTCCTTTGTGGATGTCCTTCGATTGAAGCTAAGTAGGTACTTACCTAGACAATAATAAGATGTTACCTACCCCCTATTTATTTACATAATCGTTAAATTTAGTGTCTTTTATATTCTACTCGGTAGTTTTTTTTATTTTTATTTTGAGTAAGTACGGTCGAAAGCACATGTTTGGTATTTTGACATCGAGAGATCCACAGAGAGGTCAGCCTTAGCAGGCTTTGTTGGCACTTATGGCTGCTGCACACGTTACTAAAAATCATTACGATCGGACGGTACAGTTTAAACTGTACCTACAGTTTTCGTAGTAGTAAAATCGGACAAACGGTTTTTTTTCACATACACACATGTAGATTTATCGTTGCAGTTTGAATTGTCCGTCTAATCGTATCGATTTACCGTAACGTGTGTAGCAGCCTTAACGTGTGAACTGTGGTGCTTACCTACATACTCCTTTCTGACATTTGTAGATAAATAATGGTTTCGGTGTACTTACCTGCGCAATCTAATATTACTTGGTATCCCAAAAGGGCAAATGCATAATACCTACTTGATTTGCCTACCAGAAAAAGAACGAAACCAATTAAGCCTAAACAACCCTCTACTTTTCATTAACCCTTAAATTCCGACATATTTTCTAACCTGAAATTTAGAAAAAAAACCGCCATTTTTTTACCCACGTTCGGTAATCAATCTGGTGTTTCACACGAGCGGACCCGAAGCGCGCCGACTGCCAATCAATCAGTCGCTATCTACACGACACGACACGATGCCGACACGACATCGCTACAGGCACGCACGACCGAGTCCAATACTCCAACAGCTCCAGCCTTCATTTCCCTCGCTTTTCCCTTTGACTAACGCAGGCAAAGGAAAAAATGCTCAGATTAAAAGTCCGTTTTACCTCCAAATGTGTCAAATGAGGTTAGAAGGAAATATTATTAATGTTGTTTGCGCTTTTGTTGGTTGAATTACGACGCTCTTTTTAATAGTTGTTTTAATTTTCTTTCTTACCTTTTGCTTGTTTGGTGACTTGAGAAATACTTAATGATGATAAAATATGGCCACGTTTCCCTTTTTAAAATTCGTTGTTTTCTCTCACAACACAATTTGTATTCACCTACTGGCTCGTTTCTTTCATTCTTATCTAACACTTATAAACCCAAAAAAAGCAAGTCATTGAAAGTACAAAACAATATTTGCGGTCATAAAAGAAAGTGTGCCCGCGTTGGCATAATATTACGGCGTCATTACGAAACATAAACAATAGCGGAAAAAAAATAAAACGCTAGAACGTAACCGTCACGGGTCAGTCGACGTAAATTGAGTGGGAACGATCTCTGTATTAAATTCTTTTACACCATGGTAAACCAAACCATGGGCCATTCTTTGCACAAAAACTGTCATGGCACAAGTATTTCACAATAAATGTATTGTTTAGAATTCGCATAATTTTGTACATGTGTGATCTTACAATTTTATTGTCTGTGGTTTCTGAATTGTGTGATTATCGCGCGGAAATGTTTGAGTTCCAAATTCGTAATAGTCGTCCGAATTCGTGGCATCCATTTTGCTTGTTACGGAAAATTTTGAACGTTTATGAACCATTCAATTGCAGTAATACTAAAGTATTTCCCACCACATTTTGCCTGATCGCCTGCAATAATAATTCAATGAGATAGGTACCTACCTAGTTATCGCCGTTTGAAAGGATGCGGGCGGTTCAAAGGAAAAATACCCTGAAAAAAGTTCCGTAGGTACCTACGTACTTATAAACCTTTTCAAAGTACTTCCAGGAGGGAAACATCATTATGTATTCTAAAATTTTACGGCTCGTTTGCTACGGGAATACCAATATTTTCATGTTGTTGTCTCGTATCCCTTACGTGTTATTTTTAAAGGAAACAATGTTTTTATAAAATATTTATAAATCCTCTTTTTATCGCATCAAACAGTGGACATGCGGTTGCATTTGAACTCACTTTTGCGTTGACTTCTAAAGTGAAAGTAAGTGTGGGTTTCCCTATAGTCTGTGTAGCTTTTATTAATTGAAGTGTAGTCTTTACAACTCCCACAGCTCCTACGCTGTACAGTTCATTATTTTGAAACTGTCTTTAAGTATAAGAGGAACAACGTCGTGTGCAATGACCTTTTCTTAAGTCTTTCATTGCGGGGGAGGTAGCTAAATTGTTTCTCTTATTTTGCGTTGAATTTTATTATTACAAGTCCCAACCTACACAAAGCAATGTTTAATTATTTTATAATAACAACACGCCTGTAATTCCCGAAGCGTTAGGCAGATGACGTGTACCCATTAGTATACCCAGATTTCGCCAGTAATGTTTAATTATCTCACCATGAATAAAAAAAACTAATTTGGATACACACAAATAACGCGACATTCAAGGACCAACAGGACCTTTATAATATGTAGAATGTTTTACCCGCATGGGTAACATACTTTCCCTTCATTCCAAGTTCCCAACCTCACTATAGAAAAGCCATCGATCATGTTTTCCTCCATAGAAATAACATTTATCATAAATATTTCGTATACGGAGGGTATTCAAAGCGGGGAGGGGTCCATTTTGTATTCTTCGGGCCAGTGTGTCCTCAGTTTTCGACAGTCGCACAAAAATATTGGTTACGTGCAGACGTGACCTAGTTTACTGCGGAGATTTATTTGTTATTTATGCTTATTATGACGCAACGGGTGAATAACTTATGATTATTATTAATAATTATGTGTTGGTTAGAATAAATGCTATCAGATTTTTTGTGAATAAGTTATAAGGAGTTGTACTCGTATGTCGGTAATTTGTCATAAAATTATTGTTAAGTGTTGTAAGAAAACAATATAACAAATAATAACATAGAACAGACAGGATAGTTATTATGTTTTTTATTATGTTGCACTAAAAATAATTGCCATTAATTAATGAATCTAGTCAAAAAAGCATTGTAAACCTGCACGAACATTTCAACGGGATGTCAAAGTTGCCGCGCCTTATGAAAAATGTAGCATAAAAAATAATACTTACTTTCGATTGTAGCTCCGCTAAAGATTGAATTCAGACAGCAATGGGAAATGGAAACCCAAGAACTACGCCGGAGACTGCCGATTACAATGCTACCGCATTTCGCAATGTAAATTAGATTTCCTCGCGCTGTACGTACTACTACTTTACCTACGTTAACATATTGAAGGAAAAACAGAAATCGAAGTAGAAAACTTTTTCGTACAAATATGGAACATCGGTGATCAAGTGTAGCAGATTTAATTTCATCACTGTAACATCCCACAACATTCCGAATACATGATACATCTACCAACCCGCACTGGGCCAGCGTGATGGATTATACCTGATTGTACCCCACGTGTGCTCCACCGTGTCCTCCGGCCGATCCTCCAATGGTAACATCCGGGCGTTTCCTCCCGCCTGATTCGGTGCAGTTACCTCCCAAAACAACCGTGTCCGGTGAGGACCTGCGTCAAACAGAAGGTGAGGTGGTGGTGAGGGCGCTGTGGCGCCTCTCCAGTCACTCCTCAAAGAACGGACTTACCGCCGCTATCGTGGCGAGCCCTAGACCTGATTCTCTGCAGTGGGAACATTATAGGCTGATGATAATGATGATGATGATGAACATCCCACCGGTCCCCAAGGGCTAGCTAACTCCTAGGCTACACCTACTGTACCTGTACCATAGTAATAGGACCCCAATTCGCCAGTTATGGTTAAATTTCATTAAAAAGGAGGCGAGCCTATTGACATTATCCGGGCACAAATTCAGACTCACCGTGGCTGATACTGAGTCCTGTGAACACAAAAATACTGCCTGTCCTGGATAGCGAACCTCGGATCTGATGCTCAACAGTCGCGCTTGCGAGCACGAGACCGACGACTTACCACTCAATTCGATTTCCTCGTACTATGCGTACAGTCACGATCAATAATATGTATGCACGTGGCAAACATCAAACGCAAATTTCTCGTGAAAAAACGATTGCAACTTTTGTGATATGGCCTACTTTCATAATAGAGGTTTTAAAATATTAGTTCTGGTACGTAACATGATAATGAAACAATACATCAGACGAAAATTGCTTCTAAACGTAGGTAAGTGTACACACATTGGTGCTCGTGACTGTACATACCTCTCCTACACTTTTCCTAAGTCAATAATATTGCAGGAAACAGATTTAAAATCGAAGTGGAAAGATCTTTCGTTCAGTGAAGTATAAGAAACATTCAAACACAAGATCTCTTTTGAAAGTAAAGTAAAGCAGATCAGAATTTCATTTAAGGCAAATATCACGATTTGTCTGCTGCATTTCCATAGCTCCTTTTATTCCACTTTTAAACTTGAAAGCCCTCTTGAAACCTGTCTAGACGACAAAAAACCAATTAAATAGAAAGTAAAGAGCTTGTTCAACTTGAAATTAATACAATTACGAACAATAATAAAAACTTTTTTACATTTTCGTGCTTTGGGCCTTAAAACTTCAAAGACTGGTTAAATGAGTGCTCTCAATTCGAGTAAAGAGCATTTAATGTTGAAAATGCTTGACTGATCCTGGGTCACCTGGGTCAAGTTTTCAGGACATACTGCACAAATAACATTTGAAGACCTAATATAACATCACGCCTGTTACCCCCGAAGGCTTAGGCAGAGGTGTACCTACCCCGTGCACTTAATAGTACACCCAAATTTTAACAGTTTTGTATATTATTACATGTTGAGATGTAATATTTTATCGCTCGTCATACATTTTGTACGCGACCATTCACACTGTGCTATAATATAAAATATGTCGCAGATTCAATCGGATTAGCGTCCAAGTGCACGATATTGGTGTCTGCCATGTTGTTATTTTATCAATAAGTGCGAACGACCGACACAGGCGCTGTCTCGGGAGCAAGAAGCTCTAAATAAAAATATACGAACACACTACTGACAGATACAACTGACACTGACAGCTACGAAATTGACAAGTCCGAAGTTGTCTATGATGTTTACGCGGAGTTCCTATTTAAATAAATTAAATAGCCATTCAAATAAATGTTTCTCGTGCATTATTATCTCTAACATTATATACATCTCAAACGCGGGAAGTAATATATAGCTCAAGATGTAATATATATTACATCTCATAGTCAAAAGCCGGCTATAGTCCTATCTAACAGGGGGCTAACCTATTGCCATCAACTGTGCACAAATCCAGACTCCATGGCTAGACCAACAAAGCAGTCACATTAGAGTTAAGTCTCAATAGGGTAATTAACAAAAAAAAACTAATTAGTCCGTCAGATAGATTTCCAAAAAATATTGGACACATATATTTCTTTTTTCACGTAAATGAAGACGAAATAGTGCTTTGAAAACTCGTGTGACATCATATTTTTAGACATTAGTATGACATTTTTTAGCGGTCAGTGACCTGAGAAGCCCCCACCCAAATCTTTGATGCTTTTTATGTTCGTAATTTTTTATTAATTTGATAAAATAAAAAATACGTATTCAATATTTTTCGATAGTCTAACAGACGGACTAATTATAATCATAATCTTTTTCAAGTCAGTGAACATCCCTATTACATAAAATAAATAGAACCTCCTCAGTGATTCGCAACTACACACATCAAAAGTGTCTAGGGATCAAGCATTTTTATGCGGATTTCTTGAGATTGAGATGTGGCTTTGTAATAAATTTATGATTTTATAAATTTATATGGATCCTTTTTGGTGCATTTCATAATTTGAATCAGGAACTGTGAATCAAATTCGAGTAAAAGATGAAAATCAGCTGTCAATATTTTCCCTATAAAAACATACAACGCATTGAAGACATTATTAGTGCTACTGTTTCCCTACTACTGATTAAAACCAACGTTATTATGGAGCGGCGACGTCATTTAAGCAGGGAAGAAATGCTCAGAGCCGTGGGAATGATAGAAGCTGGTTCCCGGCAACGTACTGTGGCTTTAGCTCTGAATACAAGTCAGAGTGTTATCAGTCGACTTTGGACACGTTACCGAAGCACTGGTATCGTGGCTGAGCGCCATGGAGGACGGTATCGCTGCACCACACGGAGACAAGACCGATACATTCAAATCTTAACTCGAAGAGCTCCAACAATAACCGCCATGATGTTAGCCGTGAGGCTTCATCACTCTTCAGGGAACTTAATTAGCGACCAAACAGTCAGAAACCGCTTGCATGAAGTGAACCTTCATTCCCGAAGACCGCTACGGGTACCACCTATAGCAATGCACAATCGTAGGATTCGATATCAATGGGCTCTTGAACACAGAAATTAGGCAGAAGAACAATGGCGTTTCGTGTGCTTTTCTGATGAGTCTCGTTTTGGTATGAGACCGGATACAAGACGTATACGACACTGGAGAACCCCTGGACGCCAACAGCGATTAAAATCCTGCCAGGAAGTCCATCCTTATAGTGGTGGAACCATCATGGTATGGGCGGGTATTTGGATCGGCGGAAGAACTGAGTTGATTTGGATCAGAGGCAACCTCAACGCTCAAATTTATGCTGAGACGATTGTATCAGACGTCATCGTTCCTCTACAAGTGCAAATCGGTCCCTTATTTCAGTTAATGCATGATAATGCACGACCGCACACCGCAAGAGTTGTAAGACAGACTCTCGCCGCAGCTAACATCAATGTCCTGCCCTGGCCTGCTCAGTCGCCAGACTTGAACCCGATTGAGCATGCATGGAATATGCTACAGAGAAGAGCTCTGCCGAATATGGAGGGTATCCAGTCGCAAGAAGACCTTTTTTTGTTGTTGCAACGAACATGGGCGGCCATTCCACAGCGTGATTTGGATGAACTCATTTTGAGTATGCCAAACCGATGTTCTTGTGTTGTTAGTGTTCGCGGTAGAAACACGGATTATTAATTGTTTAAGTTACCCAATAAAATTTTAAAGAAAACTGTTATTTCAGTCTTTTTTTCGAACTTTAATGTTAGTGGTTCAAATGTCAAAAATCCCTTTATTAGGAAAATGGCAAATTTCTTTATTAATGCAAAGGTGACTTGGTTTATCCTTACTGTGACAAACGAAAACACTTTATTTGATGAATCCTTAAAGAACATTTTAATTAATATCAATCAGGAGAAAAGTTATTGCAAAAATATATGTTGATCCCTAGACACTTTTGATGTGTGTATTTGCACCCTACATCATGAAAGAAAAACTGTTCTGCTAACTACTAAGAAATAAGATTGACATATGATAAGATATCGCTAAGCTACGTCGCTAAGCCAGCTACAAAATCTTGAACATTTTTCTTAGTCGAGTATTTCACGGACCGAACTTCAACTAACGCGACGAGACTAAAAGGCGTGATTAACGACCTTCGTACGACTTTACACCTTACCATCGCTGAATACGGTTCTTTTTTGAAGGGTGGAGAGCTAGAAATAGAGGGGTTACCCCATGGTTCTTAGGCAGGAAGTGACGACGGTAATAAGGAGTTTTTATGCATGTTTCATTATTTGAATACGGGCTGTTTATTTTTAAATTCGTGTGAAGCAGAGATTTTGTCGTGCGCCGCGTTTCCTTGGGTTTTAATTGCTGTGGGTTTATGGGCTTTTTGTGTTGCGGGGTAAGCACGACGTGTAGTGCATGCACATGTATGAAACGTGCGTGACGAGGGCATTTTAAATAGGAATAAATAAGTTAGGCGTTAAATTGTAACTAGTAAGGAAGATTTCCGGTGGAGGTAGACCTGTTGTGGTTTCCTTTACCAGTGTTATTATTGTATTGCGGCCTACTGTCCTACCAAATAATAGTTTAACCAATAATTACTTTGAAATCAGGGATATGCGGCGGGTTGTACGATAGAGATACCGCGGCCTCGGCACGAGGGCGAAAAAGGAACATGGGTGGTTTTTAGTCAGTAGAAGTCTGACACTCCGCTCTGCCCAGAGCGGGAGGAGTCATTTGATGATTTCCCAACCTCCAAAAGAAAGGTGTACCCCTTGGTGGCGCATGTTTACTCGTATATAGCCATCCTGCTTAAACAAAGCTATTAAAATGTAGACCGATCCTTCGTGCCGACAGCAAATTCAACAGAAGCGATCCATAATCCCGTGATCACCATTCACTTGATATCCGCAATTTAAACATAACTCGATTGTTCGCGCCATGCTCGACTAAAATAGCATTACAATCGATCGACTAGCGCTCGCTCTATAAATTTTTCACAACACTGGTTCTGGGGTTGCCATCACAAAATTTTACGGGCGCGTCTAGTCACAATGTTGCTAATATAATTTTATAGTGGTTGTTACGTCGCCTGCGATTGTCCCAAGATTGATGTTCGTAGGTTACATACGTTTTTATTAGAATTGGGTAGTAAATCCTGTATGCTTTGTATTTTTATGTTTCTTTCTTCGTTCTCACTATAAGCGGTATCGTTTCGAGATATTGGTAATGCGTTTGCCATTTTCTGTAATAGAATTTCTATAGGTTCTGTAGATAAAAAAAGGGATAAAGACATTATGGAAATATAGGATCAAACCACATAGTAAGTACCTACCTTGAAGAATAACCTCGCAAATGGCATAGATAGACGTTTTTCATATACCTACTTAGGTAAGTCGAAATGTTGCTATAAAAGTGGTAATAAAAAAGGCACTTTGTTAAATGCGCCGATTACACTTTCTATTTGAATTACCACAATAAAGTTCTTGTTTTCCTCAGATTTGCATTTTATATGTGCATACACATAATATTATAATGTTCAGTATGCGTACCGCGTAATAATTACCCGACGAATTTTAATAGTACTTTCACTATTACGATGCTAAAGACGAATTTATCAGACGTTTCAAACGCCTTCGAACATAAATATTTATTATCACAAGATATGGATTATGTAACAAGTCTCAGTGTATCCTTTTTATTAATCGCATTTGTATTTGTTGAAATGACTGCCAGAAGAGTTTTTTCAGCGAAAAAAGGCATAATGTGGTCGGTCAAATTGAGCTAATGGAGCGAAAAAAAAAACACCTGGCAAAAAGGAATTATAATTTCACAGACAGAAATCCACCCAACATTAGTCGCAAGCACCAATATTTCGACTGTAGACGCAATAAATCAGAACATTACAGAAAAAGAAAAAAGAAAGGTGGCAAAAAAAGGCAAAAACTGTCATGGCGTCTGAGGGATTCCGACGATTTGTTATTTTCCCGTTGAGCGAAAGGTCCCGTTGAAATTGTTTCAGCGCGTTGTTATATGGTTTGTTTGTGTAAAGTGTGTAGTAACTGTCTTACGAGTAGGTACGGTTAATGCTAATGATTAATTAAAGTTATGTGAACAACTTGCTCCATTTGCTCTTTATTTGTCTGATGCAATTTTTGTCTTGCCACTTTTAAGTGCAAAGAAAAGTGGGTGTTATGATGGTAATTATAATGTAACAAATTCGTTCACAGTTAAGGTAGATTATAAAATGTTTTGCATATTTACGTTAAGGTATTTTTTTTTGTGCAACTATAAACAAAAATTTCAAAACTTTCTGCTTTTATTCTTGAACAAACTTTGGTATGTAATTCTTAGGTGGAGTAGGCATTGCATTGTAGGCATTTGTCTACAGAAACGTCTTAAAATCGATGTCCTCACTCAGACGACCACCAGAAGCGGACGGCGCAATAACCAAACAATTTGTCAGTCGAAGTGTACCAATCCAAGACAAGAGTCGATTTATTACAATACTATTATATTGTCGTCACAGACAATTCCTTATTCAGACTTTCAGAGGCCAATAAGTGGGCAGAGATATAAATACGCACTTAAATACATGATTGTTATTCAAAGCGCACACAAATACGGAAACCCTTCACAAACCAACGAGAATAGTACAAGAATTACCAACACAAACAGTAACTAATCCACTCCATCCGAAAGTAACATAAGATTAAAGTTGCCAGTTAAAATAAACACGCCGAAAAAGCAATCAAACTAAGTGTTAGTGTGTTTGATAGCTAATCTTTCAACGGAGCGGTCAGATCAGAGCAATCCACGGGATGTAAACACGAGTAGCCAAGTACCACAGCTCGTCTGTCAGAAGTGTGCCGAGATAAGTAAGCGAAGCGATTTTATGTGCTCCGGCAACTTTTTTAATTAAAACATCATAAAAAGAGCGCAATTTTTCTGCGCTTGCAATACTGGGTTTTGTGGTTTGTTGTTCCCATGTTAGCTGAGATAATGAGGGATAATGTTATGTACCCACATTTTTAATGTTTGTTGCTTCATGTAATACGGTTGGTTTTAGAATTTTGGAAATAAAAAAATATTTATTAAAAAGACAAGTTAAGTTAAATAAAAGTTTATACTTGTGGCGACAGCGACATATATCGCACACATGCAAACTAATGACAAATCCTGCATCGCGCTATCAAAGTTAACCGCGACATTAGCCTATATTAGAAAATCCCTATATACATAATGTCTGTCAGTTAGCCCACTCTTTATTTTCTATGGGGGATGAGGAACTTTACACCCTGTTCCTCCTTTCGTGCTCGGGGTCAACAGTTTGGGGGGTATGCCCCCCAAACTGTTGACTGGTGAACTGGTGACCCCGAGTGCAGTTCGTGCAGCTAAGTAGCTGCATACGTCATCATCACTTCCTCAAGCCTTCGAGCAGCGAGTCATACCGCCAGCCAGCAACCACGGCTTCATAGGGTATCCTGACCATCAGCATGCAGCGTAAGCGCATAAATGGTCATCACCCTCAACCTCATCAGCGATCTGGGCACAGCACACTGCACTTTGGCCGGTCAGCAAGCAGACACGCACTTCTCTCCTGGTCGACGCAGCAGCCACCCACTACGCAGCACTGCACACTCCGACTCACTAGAGCATACGAAACATCACCCCGACTCACTGGGGCATCACCGCAGACAGTTCCGACTCACCGTGAACTATGCGGCATCCGGTTCCGACTCATTGGAACCTTGAGATGCTTGCCGGGCCAGCCTGCTATGGACTTCGGTCTCGGAGGGGAGTGATGTGGCGACAGCGACATCTATCGCAACACATGTCAAATCCTGCATTGCGATATCAAAGTTATCCGCGACATTAGCGTATTTAGAAAATCCCGACTTACATAATAATTATGTTGGACAGTGAGCCCACCAGACACAACACCCGTCTGGTCGGAGGATCCTCCCTTTTCTATGCCTCGATGAGGAACTTTAGGTACACCCTGTTCCTCATACCGCCCAAAAACTTAATAATAAGCAGATAATTTTGCAACATCAATAGTAGGTTACTATTTCAAAGTCTTATAAGAAGCAGATTCACACAGACTTTCAAACCAATTTAGGTTATCTTAAAATGAATAGACATAACACTTGCCTCTACTGTCAACCGCTCGAAGCAATGCAATACTTTGTGTTTAGCGTATGGTTTAATTGAACGAATTTTGCTTAAAAAATCTATTTATCTAGTTAAATCCACCTAGATCGTTGAACTATAATCTCCTCGTTATAAAGACACTAAAATAGGCTTACGAGTGTTTCAGAAAAGAAAATCTCCGAATTAGATAGGCCTTCCTTTTATAGCAAATATTTAGAGCAACAAATGTGTAAATTATGCATAATGAAAACATTTAAAAGCAAGAATGACTATTCAGTAGATGTTTATTAAGTAATTTGTAGTTTTACGAGTTTGACTTGATTAAAACATAATGCCTTTCCTGTGTTTTGGCATACAGTTGCATCCGTACAACAAGTAACTTGAACGCAACAACAATACTAAACGACAATAATATTGTAAAGTTTACAAAATAATACAGCATTCCATTAATATTAATTTATTATTTTTAATTAGGTAATCATAACGCTTAAAGATCGTTGCCTGTTCCCAAATAATTTAAAAACCTTAACTGTCAAACGTCTTACGCCACAGATTATGTAAAAAAAGATAACTCAAACGAAATACGGAAGCGTCCGATTGGTCGATTTGATTTAATGAAAATCGGAATAGTGATGTGCTTAACTAGTAGTGAAGAGGGGGTCTACAGTCGTCGGGTCTAATTTTAGACTAGAATGATGGCCAGATTAAACTTTTAACGCGCTCGGTTTCAACACGGAAAACTACATAGGTATGAACGAACAAACTTTTTGGTACAGACACGAGTGGTCTTTTTTTCATTAAAAGTTTCACATAGTTGAGCAAAACGAAAGAGATAATTATTATGTTTTTTTTTAATGTTGATTCAAAATTATTTTATTTTTCTGTTTGTGCTCAATCCTTTATCTCTGGTTCAGGGAATAGGATGATAGCGAGGCAAATGTGTGTGTTTTTAAAAAAACTTTTTCAGTACTCTGTTTTAATACGTTTAATTGTAAATCGTTTGATGCTTGATTAACTATCCTTTTTATTGTTGCAGGTATGTCACTAATGTCACCTCAATTTGAGAAGGCCTTCAAATAGGTCATCGCAGCAAATTACGGTAACGGTAATCGTACCTTACCTAACTTCTACAACCAAACGAGATTGCTTTGTTCATTCAGATCTAATTCCCTTTGAATCGAGGATCCGTATCAAACGCTCCAACTCCCCAATTAGATCTATTTTCCTCTCAAAGAACTCAACACCAGTCACAATTTAAATTTGAAATCCGAAACTAGTTACCTCAACGTCAGTTCAGCTAAGAAATTACCTGAAAATTATAATTGTAGGCTCGAGATGGAATAAAAAGCAAGTCTAGATATAACAAAGTAAGGGAAGGAGGTACGTCTTTGAGTTCCCTCCGTAATTGTGCGCGACTCGAGCGACTTTGAAAGTCTTGCTGACGTTGCTTGGAATATACTTTAGTGAAGTTGCACATTGAATTTAAATGTAACGACATTTTTGATGTGATTTATATTTTGTGTAATGGGTAGCTCAACGGGTTTGTTGAGAGTTGGAAGTTTGCGTCTAGTACGGTACTTAGTTTGTTGTTGAAGTATTGAATTGACTTTTATTTATTTGAACATTTATTTATTTTCAGGCTACTTTAGCTCTTGTAATCGAATTCTATCATTATTATTGTCACTAGCCATCGAAAGAATTGTTTTTCAGACTTGAATTGTTTTTCAGATTTCAGACGCTCGAAAAACTAATGTGTGTTTCAATGGATAGACATGAAGATGAGAGATCTCAGTCACACTCTAGTAGTAATTTCCTTTTCTCATTTTGTCAATTCTTATTTTTTCTTCCATTTTGCTCCGTCTACCGCCATACTATATCATTTACCCCTTTTTCTTTAACATCGTTCTTCACACAATCCATGCACCGTTTCTTTGGCCTGCCTCTCCCTCTCCTACCATCAACATTTATCAACTTTTAGTCGAAGAAGTCGTAAGACCCCATTCCCCATCTGACGATATTTTAAATCATACTTAACCAATTATTTATTGTATCCTTATAACCGACGCCAAAATAACCATAGATAGACAAACAGTCCGGACGAAGCTTAGTGACATATAGTCAGATGTGAAACCGCTGACGGGTCGGTCTGACCGCCATTTAATCTGACCGATCGGCACATCAGCACGAACTCAAACATGGAACTATCAACGAACAATGTCGGTTTAGGATTTGTAGAGCTAACTTTTAATAATTTGCTACCCTTTATGGGTGTGATATGTGTGTAAACAATAATTTGTTGTGTTCTGTTGGTTTCATAGATTATTGAGCTAAACAGCGCACACAATTGTACCTAATTGAAGAAATCAGTTGAACAATGTGTCCTTTATCTATTGTTTTTAAGTGCAAATTAGTATCTTGTTTTTCTTTTTATAACGTTTGCGGGGTCTAATCTAGCTACATTACAAGATACAATAAGTTTATGACAAAACTTTTATGAAATGACCTGTCGAAAAATAAATCTAAGCGAAACAAAGGTGGTATTTTCTGCACCAGATCTACAAATAAGTATTTTTTCAAAAATTCAACTCGAGCTTCAACTAAAGAATAATGTGACGTTTGAACTCAATAACAAATCAAAGCTGTTAAGAATGTTCGTTCAGTTTAAAATTGAACCGTGTGTAACCCACTTTGTAGCATCGTAAATCGCAATCCGGAAAATGTTTTAAACTTTTATAGGCTGTTGAAATTAGGACAACTGGAACTGAAACAATGAAGCAATCTGTACGTACGTACGTTATTGCGAGAATTTTAGAAGTCAGAACACACTTCTCTCTGAAGAGGTTAGTAGATTTGTATTACCAGAGAGCTAAGGCAAGCAAGCAAGAAATAAGGTGTCTAATGATATGATGAGTATATGTATAAAATATTATAGTATAATAGTAGTATATATATATATATAATAACTATGGAAGAAGAAGACACACTGCGCCGCGGCGCCGGCCCCAAATTAATTGGGATAAGTGCAACAGTACTTAGAGCAGGTTGCAATCGCTTTCAACCAGTTTCGTATTCTTCAACAAATTTCAACAGGATTGACATGAACATTTTCGACATCGTTATCGCTTTAGAACGTCTTTCTCTACGTCATCAGTTACCAATGAACTACTAAAAGCTCTGTGAAAAGGATACAATACCAACGTTTCTATAACCGCACCAAGTTTTTTTTACAAACCGATTTGAATGAAGCAATTTATTCCTAAATTCAAGTTATTAAGTATAATCCAATGTATAATTAATAGATCAATATCAACCTACAATTACCTACTCAAACTAACAGACTAATAAGTAGGCTTGTTGTGACAGGTAACTGACCACAGAAAACATTACACTTTTCTACTTTAAAGAGACCTCTATATTCGGCTTCGCTTATTAGATTCAACATAAGATATTTTATTTCGTTGAACAGAAATTACTACACATATTGTGAGTGCGGCATCTGTTATTGCTGTATCATCTTTCGGCACATTTTGAGCTAATCTGAGCCGCATTTTACCCAAAGATTTTCTTACTTCGTGTCCCACTACTGAGCAAAGATCTTCCTTTTCTCTTTCCATACCACTTCCAGTACGATCTTTAGCCACCTTTTTTTTTTTTTTTTTTTTTTGGTGGGTGTAAAATCATCGAATAACCCCTCCCGCTCTTGGGCAGAGCGAAAGGGAGTGTCAGACTTCTACTGACTAAAAACCACCCATGTTCCTTCTTCGCCCTCTATGTCGAGGCCGCGATAACCGTTGGACTACCCGCGGCCCAGACAGGCGTCGGCCCTTTCGGGCCCCTTCCATGTTGCTGACATCTCTTTGAGGCGCGCGTGGAACACGAACGCGCCGTCGACACGGCCTGTTTTCGTCGTGAGACGGACGGACGGCGAGTTAGCCCATCACTCACCGTCCACAGGCCCGCGTCTACGGTGGCCGGAGGTCATCGCGGGACCCCCGACGCCCGGAGCGCCTCCCGCGGCGGCTGGGACGAGAGGTTCTCTCCCTCTCGCGTTCCGCCACCTCCTTCGCCAGCATCACTGCTTCGCAGAAGGAGGCGACGGCGTCCCATTCCTCCTCGCCCCGGACCATGGCTTGCACCAGGGCCGGGCGCGAGAGGTCGCCGCCGCCGATCGCCGCTACGAGAACACGGCGGGGCTCCGCCCAAGCGGGGCACACCTCCACTGTGTGCTCCACCGTGTCCTCCGGCCGATCCTCACAATGGTGGCATCCGGGCGTTTCCTCCCGCCTGATTCGGTGCAGGTACCTCCCGAAACAACCGTGTCCGGTGAGGACCTGCGTCAGACGGAAGGTGAGGGCGCCGTGGCGCCTCTCAAGCCACTCCTCAAAGAGGGGACTTACCGCCACTATCGTGGCGTGCCCTGCATCTTTAGCCACCTTAGCTCCGCAAAATTGATGCATCGCCATTGCCACGCCACCGTCGTCGTGGTTGACCTCGACTTCCTCAGGCCTCCAGTGTGCGACGATCTTAGAAAAGAAAATATTTTATCTTTGCACATCTCTCTGGGTGCAGCCGTGTGACGTATATCTGCTTATATTTCGGTGTTCGAAATGATCAATTTTCTTCGATAATCATTTTATAATCGATGTTGGGTTCATATTTTGATTTCTTATTTTTTTGATCAAACCTCTTATTTTACTTAAAGTAAGTACTTACTCAATATCGGTTTTTATTTTGACTTTGTTATCACAGTGAAATAGTACGAGTAGCAAATTAAACGAAATGTAAGTACAAACATTGCTGAAAATAGATTAATGACCATTTCTGTCGCGTTCGGATTTACGTGTAGATTGATAATGATCAATGATAATTAGCAATTCGAACCATTTTTTTTTGGTGGATTATCATCATCAAATAACCCCTCCCGCTCTTGGGCCGAGAGAAAGGAAGAGTGTCGGTCTTCTACTGACTAAAAACCACACATGTTCCTTCTTAGCCCTTGTGCCGAGGCCGCAGTATCTCTTTCAAACAACCCGCAGCCCCGACGGGACCACTTCGAACCCTGTCAAACATAGTCAGATATCACAAGATTATCCCAAATACGCCCGGCTACGCCGAATGAAGCCGAGCCAAATACGTGTGCAGCACTCCTAACTTATGTTATACAATGTAGCGAGTATTATCCAAGCTGTTGATTAGTATAGATACAGGTAATTGTTTGCGCAACCCATTTTAATTGATTTTAACGCATTTTTACCGCGCGGTAATCGAACCGGCCGGAATCCATTAACGCTGCTATCGAGTTGCGAAACATCCGCTAAGTGTTGGGGAAACAAAAACGTGGTTTGTTGCTTTTTGTTTTTTGCGGTATCTTTGAAAAATGGAAAATATTGTCGTCAACAAACACACGCAGATTACTCTATAAATATTTCCGTCAGTCTCCTGTCCATTCTTCCGGTGCCTCTCCGGTTACTTTTTAAGGAGCCATATGCATCGAATATGTAGGTATGTCTACTTTTTCATGCCCTGAGCGCGAACAGCTCAACAGCACGTGCGATTTTCAGCGCTAACTTAAAAAAAAAACCGTCATACATTTTCACTGTGTGAGTATTGCAGTTTTTTAGGTATCCGTTGTGGACTTAAAACTTTATTATTTGTCATCTCTACTCTTATAGCCATATTAAAAGTTTCCTCTCTATACTTTCCTCCGCATCACTCGTATTTAAGTAACTACTTAGTAAGGGGTTCGTTAAATTCAATCCATATGAAGAGAGGGACAGTAAGTAGGTAACTACCTAACTTAGTTAACCCACTTCAATTGATGGGTTGGCGATGTTTGTATATAAGTTCTTATTGGTTTACACTACGTTACAGTTTAATGATGATGTACGTCTTCTGAAGGATAAAGCTTGCTTGCTTGCATGCTTCTAACGATGTACCTAGGAGCTTTTATTTTTTTAGTGCCAAATAGGCCTGAGTTTAGCCGAGAGTCGCCTGGCGTAACGCGAGATGCGACGAGATGTGTTGCTGGGGAGTTTGTTCCGCCACTTCTTCTTTCCAGCTAAAACACTAGCGTGTCGAAGGGGAGGCGTTTTGGCGGACTATCTCCTGTAAATAAGTAAAGTAAGTAATTTTTGACGTTCGAAAAGTGCTGATTATCAGCCTAATTTGAATAAATTACTTTTGATTTTGATTTTGAAGGGTGGAGCACCTATAAGTAACGGAGAATAGATCTAGATTATACCTAATGATCGGGAAACAGAAAAGCCGGTAGAAAATTCCACAGACTGGCAGTTTATTCTAAACGTTCTTTTGTGGTGCTATTAAAGTATTATTATTATTTATTTATTTACCACTAGTTATAGCAACATAACAGACAATTGATATTTTCCATCAGTTAGTTCCTCAGTGGCAGCTTGCATTCTGAGTAGTGTTTACTGACTAAAAAAATGTGATTCTAATAAGTCCGTCTGTTAGATTATCGAAAAATATTGGATACCTACGTTTGATTGTTTTATCAAATCAATAAAAGATTTGAGTAGGGGTTTGTGACGTCACTGACCGGTAAAAATACCATACTAATGTCTTAGAAAATTACGTCGCACGAGTTTTCAAAACACTGTATCGTCTTCATTGTTTGTTTACGTAAAAAAACCAAAAAACTCGTGTCCAATATTTTTTGGAAATCTATCTGACGGACTAATTAGATTTTTTTGTTAACTTCCCTATTGTGTCCAGTGGATGGCAAAAGGCCCGCACCTTATTACAAGGGATTTAATCATCACAGGCAATATGTGGGTCAGGGTCTACAGGCTGCGGGTTGTTCACAAGTTACCGCGGCCTCGACATATAGGGCTAAGAAGGAACATGGGTGGTTTTTAGTCAGTAGAAGTCTAACACTCCCTTTCGCTCTGCCCAAGAGCGGGAGGGGTTATTTGATGATTTTCCAGACGCCAAAAAATAAAAAAGTTTCTATAGGTAAATACACCTCTGAGCCTCTGGCCTGGTTGCTTACTCTCGAATAAAATTCCGATAAATCGACATTGGAATTGTCAGTCAAACGTCAGGGATTGGCTAGACTCAGGGAGTCCAGCCAATCCCTGACCTTTCACTCAACCTACTGACGTTTGACCAATGTCGATCTATCGGAATTATGTTCCAGAGTAAGCACCCTGATGTTATGTTATGTAACGACAGTGGTAAAAAATAGACAGGAACTGATTCATTATTTTATTTGGACAGAGTCTCGACTTACAGGTTTCACAATCGAGCGCGACAAGACCTCGAAACTGAGCTTACAGGGCATTATATAGACTGATATCCCCACCGGAGGCATCCGGTGGTTATGGCGGTGTCTTCGCTTGACTGTGATTGGCTCGCGAGTCGTTGCCCGTCATTGGCTGGCTCGAGTGGCATGGCTATGGTATGCTAGAGTGGCAAGGCTATGGTTTGCTAGAGTGGCATGGTTATGGTTAGCTGTCATTGGCTGGCTAGGGTGGCACGCTGTGAGCAGGCTGTTGTAACATTCGGCCGTCCTGGAACAATTGCTCCCGCAATGGAAACAAGAAAACAGTGATTACAAGTCAGCTCAGAAAAACCAAGTTAAAATGGGGCAATAGACCTCTCAGGAGATTTATGAAATCTTCGGTTTTCAATTGTTCGTTCACACTACTGGTGCTATCAGACAAAAGCACTGCTACGATATGTTACAGCGGATACTAAACCTATAAACCCGTTGTATCATATAATATGACCTTTCACACTTCTTAGTTTATGTCAATCATTACCTAACTCCTCAATATCATTTAATATGGGCAGAAAACCAATCTTCTAACAAACAAGAGTTAACCTGGCTAGCCCCCTATAGCATGGAACTTTAAGCTGAAGGAAAAGGAATAAATGCATAAGAAAATTTGTAATAGGTACCCACTTGTACTAATTATTATGGACAAAGATGTAGGAAATGCTTAGTACCAACAATTTTTAACGACATACCTTACGATTTAGAAAATAGCTGTACCACGAAAATATATTTTAAAAATAAATTAGGGAAGTTTGTTTTTAACACCTATGTAAAAACCTCATTACAAGAGATGTGTAGATTCCATTTATGATTATTTATTGTTGTATAAGTATATATGTATGCCATACTACCTTATGTTTGCGGCTTCACCGCTATTAATTGAAGTGTTTTAACGCAACTTAAATGTTATAGCATTACGTTATAGTCAACTTTTGTGTTCAATAAATATGTTTAGTTTTAAGTAAAAGTGTCGTTGTTATTGATGGAAACGTAGGTACTAACAAGTTGTTACATTTAAATTAAATATAACTGTTTTACAGTATGGCAGAAGTAATACGCCTTGTAACACGGATGTAACCATGAATAAGCACTTTTTAATTCATTTCAATTTACTAGCGAAATGTGTGTGTACTCATGAGTATACCTCTGCCTAACCCATTGGGTATTACATGCGTGATGTTAAAAGCATTTAAGCATTTAAGCCGCCAGTAGTCATCGCCTGGCGCCAAAGTACATAATCATAGTTTTTTTTTGTAAATCACACTATTAACATATTTCCTTTCCTTTTATTTTATTTTTTTTGCCTTGTTACTAAGTTTACTAACCCTAGTCGTTAAGTTATTTTGTTGTTACTAACACTATGGACACTTGTCTGAATTAAAGAGTTTGAATTTGAATTATCATTTTTCACCTTGTATCTAAGTTACGTCCCATTTCTTTCCAGCTATTCTAATCTGAGATAACCCTACCGCGCCTAGATTGCACTGGTTTAGAAACCCGATCTGGGATAAATCGTAAGACTTAAAGGTACCCGGTTCACGGTTGTAATATTAACAGTATTATAAGAACTCCTTAATATCTGCGATATTAAAAACATGAAACACTTTTCATGTAAGAAAAGATAAATAAACTGTTTTGCCAAACTATCGGATGAAGAAGAACCAATTTAAGTTAATTACATCATACCATTAAACGCACGCACACACACATGCACTCACACATATATAATTCTTAGCGTGTCGATGGCAAAACTTCATTACTTATACACACTAACACACTACACACGAATACGTTTTTCTATTTTTCCAATATAATTTTATGTGTTTAAAGCTATTAAGTACTAATGTTAAGTTAATGCAACTCTGGCCCCCAAGATACCCACAGGCGCAGCCTCGTTTCAGGACATCATGTATTATCAGAGCTAAGTTAGATTTAGAATTGGATGTCATAACCCTCTTTCCTACATTATCCCCTTTACATTACGCACAATGTAAACATGACGTCACATAATAATATTTACTTCTAAATCGGGTTATTTTTGGAAATCAGAAATTTTGTTGATATTTATAAAATTCAGAACTTCGTTTTACTCCTTGTTATTGTCATGATGCATTTTGTAATATTTTCCATCGCGCGAAGTTTGTCACAACTCACACAACTAATCTGGTACCGTAAAGGTTTGTTTACGTTATAGCCTACCATCAACGATTACACAATTACGCACTATAGGTATCTGTACATCTACTTCGCAGTAAAACAATACTACTTTTCGGCTTTTCATCTTGTCATTGCACAGTACTGAACTAATCGTTCACTTCTAAATGGTACACAATAAACGGCATCTATCGAACGATCTACTTACCTAAGATAGGCATAGACTTTGACTTTGGCTTTTCGTTTTAGCTTGCTTGGGCTTTGGCTCATCGGTCACCATAGTGAAAAGTAATATCGGGCAATATATGGCATAAGATCATGATTAGTCATTGTATCGCGTACTGCAGTACAGTCCGAATTACATGGACATTTTTACATAACACGTCATAATACGAAATCTTGGCAACAATTTTATCACTGCAAGGGATTCAAGCCCAAAATCATGATAAACACTCTATCTGACTTGTAACGCGACTAAACTAAAAGACAGGGCGCAAACTACCGTCAATCTACTTTATAAAAGATACGTGCAATACCTGCAATACGTGTGAATTTCTGTTGAAAAACTAGGATCGTACCTACATAATCACTAATACCGACCTATAACATTTTTTTTTTTCCCATAACAAGTTTTATTTGACTTGCCTCATACCCACATCGTACTTTTTTTTTTTTTTTTTTGTAAGTTTGTTATACGGGCGAGCTATTATTGCTAAGTTATGAATGGACTTTCTTTAGTAACTAGATAGAACTAGATAGAATAAACTGACGCACTTCGTTTACATTACTCGGGATGAGAAATTAAGACGATCAACTTAAATTAACCTGGTTGAATGCCATCAGATGATGTTTTATACCCTAATTAAGAAATATGTAATAATTAACAGTTCCTCTTATTAAATTTTAAGTTCCTCGTTTTCAATTTCTCAAGAGCTATATCCAATAAGTCTACAACTGTTTGAATATCGGCTGGCGGTAGCAAGAGATCGCCAAGGAATGCTATCTATATCTCTGATAATAGTTTAATAAAATTATTGTAGCTATTTATAAGTATCTGATCTACATGATTTAATTTGGAATTGTTATTGTTGGATAATCTAATGCGCACTTGAACTAAAATATGTACATCTAAAGTTCTCAACTCCTTAGTACACAACTAGTACCTACTCGTAAAACATTTTTTGTACCGAGATAATATACTGATTAAGTGACTATGATTATTTTTACTTAACGGGCTTACCAAATTATTTTGTCTACGATTCGCATAATTATCAACTCATGGGGCACTCCATGGTAAAACACATTTGGCTTATATATTTGGCTAATGGCATTTGGCTAATTTGGCAAATATTGGCATGTTTACTGACCTTGTTATTTATGCATGGTTCCTGGCAGCTCTCAGCGTGAAGTAGGACGGTTCCTTCCTTCCATGTTCTTGGTTGCTGTTGACAAGCTTTAGGTAGTCTTAATTTACCGTAGAACCGTTGCTGGCAGAGAGATGGATACTTCTTGTAACTCAAAGTGTCTCACAGGTGGTTACTGGCCGCAGTCTTCGTTTTCAAGGTCAAATTATGGAATGACCAATGCGATACTGAGGGTAGGCGCTTCGTGTTCCATCCAGATTGTGGCCTGCTTTTTCAATTTGTGCCCTGTGATACTGGGATGGGAGACAATATTTTCCTTGCAGGCGGTGTGCATCAACGTTCTTCGTTTGAATTTTCAGACCTCGTCCTCCACAGTAGGTGACCGTTGACTTTTAAGTAGCAGAGCGTCGTTTTATCGTAGGTTTTTTTTTTATTCGATACCACTTCTGACTGTAACGACAGTGGTAAAAAATAGACAGGAACTGATTCATTATTTTATTTGGACAGAGTCTCGACTTACAGGTTTCACAATCGAGCGCGACAAGACCTCGAAACTGAGCTTACAGGGCATTATATAGACTGATATCCCCACCGGAGGCATCCGGTGGTTATGGCGGTGTCTTCGCTTGACTGTGATTGGCTCGCGAGTCGTTGCCCGTCATTGGCTGGCTCGAGTGGCATGGCTATGGTATGCTAGAGTGGCAAGGCTATGGTTTGCTAGAGTGGCATGGTTATGGTTAGCTGTCATTGGCTGGCTAGGGTGGCACGCTGTGAGCAGGCTGTTGTAACAGTTATTTTGCGAATTCCAAGCAGCTTTAATAGGCAGCCTGCAAAACTTACTAGTTAGCCATTACTTACGTACAAAACTGTAGTTCGGATAAGTTTGATTCACAAAAGTTTCTCTGCAATCGTGCACAGCATCGCAAGTGGTCGCACAGTTTGTAAGCGAAAGTTCGGGATAATGTAAACAAACAGATGTTTCCGTAATGTTTCTTTTAAATGAAAAAGAGTTACACACACTTGTGGTAGGTGTAATGTGAGATTTGCGTCGCTGAACTTTTTCATAAGCTATCATGTGGGTTCCATTCGCGGGTCAGGCAAAGTATATTTGGGTTTTTCCATAAACAATTTATCAGTAGCAGTGGTGTCTGGATTAATATCCGGTTGATGCCAATAGGGTCACCCTCTATTACATTGGATTTATTTTTATTTGGAGTGAAGGAAATCATGAAATGAATCATCCCGCTCTGGGCAGAGCGGTAGGATGTGTCAGACTTTTACTGACTAAAAACCACCCATGATCCTTCTTAACCCTTTGTGTCGAGGACGCGGTATCTCTTACAAACAACCCGCAGCCCCGACGGGATTAACATAATATTAATATAAGTGGCAAAATGTGGGTGTGTACTGTTATTTAGTACACTAATACACTTCTCTCTAACCCTTAGGGAATTATAGACGTAATGTTATGTTTTATTACACCAGCTCTTATATTTCTTTTTTTTTTTTTTTAAACGTTGCCCCACTCTAGGAATTTCTCCTGTATCGTGGGTGTGGGTGCGAATGTATGAAGTTGCCATAGGTATATTATTTCTAAGACACGAGAGGTTACAGCATGCAAAATCAAAATCAAAACTCATTTATTCAAACTAGGCAATTAGGTTGGTTAGAAGAACTAGACTCGACACAATAGTAAGGTGCAAGTTAAGACTACAGACATAAATTTTAAGCAATAATTAAAAATATAAAAAAATAAATCTAAAAAAACACATAAAATATCAGTAAACTAATCTTGCAGAAAGAACATAAATAACAATTGATCATGTCTGAAAATATCTTTGGACAAAGTCCGTGTTAGCTTTGCTATAACAGACGAAGTACACTGATGGATACATGATGCCATGTTTAATTCTTCAGTTTTCATCAAAGTTATAATTGGAACTGATCCGTTATATGCGTTTGATGAGCCGACAGTTTTTATTTCATTTATACTAGGTAATAGATGAGCCGTTTGTTAGTCTGTCTTAAAATAGAACTAGATTAAGACAAATTGTTGAGGACGTATTAATTATTTTTTATTAGTTTCACGATGCATGGGAATGACGGTAAACATTGCATCATCTATTTAGGTTACTTCCTAAGAATATTAACTTTATTCGTATTTAGGAACGATTTAAACAAACATAAAAAACTTATAAACAGTAGGTACAATTTATTATTATGATACAACATGTATTTAAAAAAAATAGCCTGTTTAGTCTCGCACGGCAAGGGGCTCTCCCATTCCTTCCAGTGAGTCAGGAATCAGCCCAAATCGTAACGTCAGCGTTTCTTTGGACTGCATTGGTTACTTTAGGCACTAACTGTGTGACGATTCTGGTCCATCTGTCCTAACTCCTGGCCCAACCTGGAAATGTGACCCGCCCCGTGTTAATTTAAGCTTACAGACATGTAAATACACGCATGTACTTCCTGGAGATGGTAATTATGTATTTCATCATAAACTCCGATTGTAAAGTACCTATTGAAAAGCCTTGAAATGAAACACGATAGGGGATCGGACTGAGTCAAAAAACAATGATTCTAATTAGTCCGTCAGTTAGATTATCGAATAATATTGGATACGTGTTTTTTGTTTTATCAAATTAATCAAAATTGACGAAGATAAGATGTGGTTGTGACGTCATTTGTAGGTAAAAATGTACTATCATATGACGTTTTCGAAGAGTTCACGAGTTTTCGTAGCACTGTATTGACTTTATTTTTGTAGCACTGTATTTTTGTAAAAAAGAAAAAAAAAAAAATATCTCCAATCTTTTTTGGAAATCTATCTGACGGACTAATTAGTTTTTTTTTTGTCCGATCCCCTATTGTATTTCAGGAATTTCATTCCATTATTATGCATTTCATAGTCGTCTTCGTGAAATTGAAACCTTTGAATTCATAATTATGAGAACTGATGTACAAGTAAAAACAATCCATTTATCAGTTATCCAGTTCAATTTCAGCGGAAATCATTTCGATTTGCGGTAGTTTAAACCTTTTATAATTTTGTTTTATTTTTTATTTATTTAAAAAACGTTGCCCCACACTAGGAATTTCTCCTGTGTCGTGGGTGCGTTTACAAACATATAAACTCACATACACAAACCAAACACCCAGACCCGAAACAAATATCTGACGGTTATACGTATATTTGTTCCGAACAGGGATCGAACCCGCGACATGCAGCACAGCAGTTCAATCGCTCGGCCCAAGACCCCGCCATCCCCTTCTAACCAAACCTGTCCGAGTCGTGGTGCCCCAAGTCCCGAGCTCGCTTCGCTCGCTTATGCATCCTACTGATTGTGTTGTAAAATCTTTTTGATTCAATATTCATTTAGAACATAGTGTTAAATTAATTGATGAATTATTTGGGAATTTGCAATATAAAATTCTTGGAATCAATACCTGGATTGTTAACAGGTGCATCCTCACCGATACATTTGGGGTTTCGATACTCATAACTTTAAAGATACAATTATATGGATTTACGGTGATAGTATGAAGCATTCCTGGCATTTGAGTAAAAGGTTAAAAAAAAAACCGGCCAAGTGCGAGTCCTACTCGCACATGAAGGGTTCCGTACCATCGTAGTAGGGGAGTCGCTTTTTTTTTTTTTTTTTTAAATTATTAAAAATATTTTTATTATATGATGTAACTAAAAATTTATGCTTTTCGCAATTTTTCCTTTATCTGTGTTATAAGACGTTGCTTCGTACCAAATTTCAAGATTCTGAGTTCACGGGAAGTACCCTGTAGGTTTTGATTCCCTTGCGAGTGTCGAAAATTTGCGGCATAAACGGGAGTATCTTTTGATCGCGTTGACTTAGAAGTTTGATTTTTTCACAGCTCCAAGAGACCATAGACTTGAGTATTTGATATGAATTTCAGCTTGATACCTCCACGCGTTCCTGAGAAAAAAGGTCTTGACAGACAGACAGACAGACAGACAGACAGACAGACGGACAACAAAGTGATCCTATAAGGGTTCCGTTTTTACCTTTTGAGGTACGGAACCCTAAAAACAAAACTTTGCCCCACACTAGAAATTTCTCCTGTATCGTGGGTGCGTTTACAAACATTTAATGTCACTTACACAAATACCCGACCCGGAACAACTATCTAAAGTGATTTTAGATCGCGGGAGATATTATAGTGCAAAAAGCAGCAGGCACAGGTGCACTTTCTGTTCCTATTTTGTCATAGTCTGATGAATCCTTAAATCAATAAACTACCAATTTAATAGCGTCACTAAAACACATCTTTCCGTTACAAAAAAAAACAAAAAAACGGTCGTCAAATTACATCATTTACGACTAGCAACATTGGTCTTCCGTTCCAGTCGCTCACATTGCATCATTACGTTATACTGGTAACACTGATCGATAGCTTCACTAGAACGGTAACGTTAACCGTTGCGGCGTACTGTTTACGCATCGCGTCTTACTACATAAGAACAATTAAGTATTATTTGAACTCGTGATGTTGATTGTTTTCCGTGAATTTGTGTTGTAATACTTTTTTAACGTACATTTGAGTTTGGTACTAGTACCTACATTGGTATGAAAGTGGGTTTGGTAAAATGCTGTTTCGTTCGTGTATCAATGTCAAACTGTTGATTGATAGTTTTATAGCAATTGCTAATCGATTTCACTATGATGCTTTGGCTTTCAAATAATCTCTATTTATTGGCATTACCATCGGCAAACATTTCGCTTTTTTGCCCTTCGGGGTAAATAAGCGTTATGTTATTTTGCGTTAGTGTTATCTGTGGCTAAATAGTCTTTGGTTCTATGGAATTATAAGAAAAGAAGCCAAGGTTGCATTTGATTATAAAGCAAGAGACTTTAAGAAGGGTTAAAAAAATTATCAGTCTGTTTAGCCTTGATATTTTTTTCAGCGTTTTACCGGATTTTAAACCAACAAAATGTTTCGTGAATTTTCTCGAATTTCTTTGGACCTAATGGACGCTTTACAACTTTCAAAGACAGCATTACCCAGCTAAGGAAAACGAGTTACCGACTCTTTCGTACTTTGGGTTTCCTCGCTCCTTCTAATTAATTATTTCTTCTTTCAAATTTTATACCAGAAAAAGATACGCTTGACAAAAAAAACATAGATTCAAAAGAATTCTTAATTGAACTAATAATAACAAATAAACAAAAGGTCTATACAATCTGACAGCAGCATTGGGATTTCCTGATTTTAAATAAGAACTCGTTATCTTTCAGGAATCGTGTCAGAAAGCCCTCGGGGACAGACCCCTCCATTTTCAAGGGATTTGTTTTAACGAACACTACAATTGAGAAAGAAACAATTCAATTATTAAAATTATAAAGTCGACCCGTTTAAGTCGTTCTATTACAGAGAAGTGTGAAGGAATGGCGTCCTCGGTGCGAACAATAAACTGTTCATACAGCAAATTGCGAGATGGAGGGAAAATTACACCGAACTGTTTTTAAACTTGTGTAATTTAAAATAGGGTCGAGAGTCAAACCGACCGCTGCAAAGCACCTGTGACGTTCAAGGCGCTCCATAGACAACTGACAGTTTCCGTCAGTAATCGGGTCACGTTCCTTTTTTGAAATGCGCGCGGTTGTCGTGTTCGGTTCAGCGTAGAGGAATTCTATCGTGTGTGAGTCGCTTTGTCCTCTGTGTATGGACTTGCCCAAAATAGATTTTATTGTGTCCTAATACGATTTGCGCGTTACATTCAAGGAGCGCAGGTCCAGCACTTAGCGCTGCGAAATAACCGAGTCAGTCGATTTAATTTAGTGTAGGTAATAGTGGGGAGAAAGGAAGTGGAGGCCTTCGTTCTTTTATTCTGATTTTATAAAATGCTCGTCTTACTCGGTTCGCCATTTTCCGCGCCAGTGCCTCCATCCGCGGTGACACAAAAGCTGTGAACGATTATGGACGTGGAGCGGAATTTCGCGGAGTGTAATGTAGTCCCTGACGTACTTAAGTCGGCGAAGCTGCGGAGGTTCAGTAATTGTCTAATTTTCGTCTTTTCCACTCAAATGGGCACTGGGAACAGCTGTTAGGGAAATAATTTGAAATAGTTTGAGAAGCGCCTTGAATATTTTAATAAGAATAAAGGGACAACGAGTTTCGGAAGGATTATGTTCGTCGTAGCGATTCTGAACAGAATTAAATGTAAATGAGAGCTCAATTTGTATTTTAAATTTTAACTTTTGCCGGGATATGAATAGAATTTAAGATTGTAGTTTGAAATGTAAAGCATGTGGTTAGTCAGTGTACCAGATTTCTGATTTCTTGATTTTGTGGTTTAAGGCAATTTTGTAAAATGCAAACTAACACAGACATTGCATGCGCAACGTTAGCTCATTCTCTTTTAAATATAAAGTAAGTCAGTTCGGTTATTTGAGTAACATAAATACGATCGAAATCATAAATAAAATGTTACCTCAAAGTTACTTTCTTAAATTAATTCAACTCACCGATTTCTGACAACAGTTACGATCTCGAACTAATTGTTTTCACTAACTAAATGTAACGATGTGTCCGGAATATAAACAAACCCCGGTGCATTGACACACATACAACTTATGCGCGTGCATTCCTTTGCGTCTAAGAAAGTACAATTGACGTTTGACGTTTTTTTTTAAACTAGGTCGTCTGCAAATGAATATGATTGGCACATTGGCATATGTATGACAGACCTTAGAGCTGTTGCTGCATTTTGGACTTTTTTTTTATTTTATTTACTAAATTACAAAGGTTGAATCGTAGAGAATGTGATGTGGCGTTCAATCCACCCATAAGTGATACATACTTGCTCACGACATGAAGATTAAAGAAAAAATAGACGCCGGATTCTATTAAAGTGGAGTCTTGAAAAGAAGAAAGAAGATGCGATATAAACCACTAATAGAATTTCATCATTTACATTTCTCGCCTCCATTTAGCTTAAATAAAAACGGTTGGGCCGACAGGAGAGCAGATAATAATTTTCCAAATCATTATTTTGTTGTTCGTACCTCGTGTGACAAAATCTTCAGAATATTCCTTCAATCTAATATCAATTAAACAGTAAAATTGGTCGATAAAACAAAACAATCTTGAACACAGGCAGACGCTATTAAATTCTCAGCCTAACTTAAGACACCGCCGCCGTGATATTATTACGACGTGTCTTTACGAGAAGGGGAAACTACCAACTGGAGGCATATTGTGTAATAACTTTGTACTCAAACACTCAAGAATTTCAATAACTAGTGTTAAAATAGAGGCTGTTTAACTGTCGCGAGGCAGAGATGTTCTTGCCTACGTTGACTTTTAGTACTTGCCTGAAATCGGGGGTTGCAAGCTTAAAACTTTGCGGCATTTAAAACTTGGTGAATATTTTGAAAGTTCCACGTTGTTGTTGAGAATATTTTGAAGAGAGGTGATAATGAGATGTTGCTGTTTCTTTTGTTTTCTCTTTTTTATTCAAACATAAATAACCTCTTTGATTGTTTTGTTTCAATTACTAGGAAATCTTCTTGCGATAGACTATATACTAATACTACTCCACTCTGGTTTTTAAAAGGACTGCAATAATTATAATTGAACCAAGTAATAGAAAATACGTACCTGACCGAAACAAACCATACACTAAATAGAAGAAGAATATCACTCAACGATTCTGATTGTAACGCACCTCTATAATCTCTATGGTTCACGAATTGATATCTACCCATACCTAGACACCAACCTCCATGATGCAGAATAAAGGGTGGCAACACTGTCTGTATAATTATGCCATGGGTTGCCATCCTATACATATTCATGGACTCGGAGGGGATCAGCAGAGTACCAATTAGCGCCGATTGTGCTTTAGACTTTTCATAAATGTGGAGGGTTAATGGTTGTGAAACTCGTGTTTGGCTCGGTAATCATATAATCTCTGTGTTGAATAAAATATTGAATGGAGGTATCTAGTAGGATTTAACGAGGATCAATTTAACAAAGCCTACAGGATTTTTTTTGAGGATTCATCATTCATTCATACTTTGACAGATGAAAAAAGAATTATGAAATAAATTTTAAACCATTGCTGTCGGTTTCTAAAAAAAAAATACTGCGTTTATCTAATTAAGTAATTAGTAAAATAAGTGCTGATACTGTTAGCCTGTATCATCCCACTGCTGGGCCTCTCGCCATGTCTTCTAGTTGATTGGATTCAAGGCAATATGGACCACTGGACGCTATTTTTGTCCAGATCATACCGCCAAAGCTTCATCATCATTTTTCTTAGGTTATTGGCTAATATAATATTTGAATCTTACTTAAAATCATCACCATCATCATCATCATCATCGTTCTGGGCGCCACTTAGCGTGCCAATAGCGCTTATCTCACGATTGGCGTTTCAATCTCTTTCGTATATATCTAAAAATACAACGTAAAATATCGTAATTCCTTCACGAACCGGATATTAACCGTATGAAATATTTTAAATCTTGCGTCAAACATGCACAGAGATGATTGACATGCTATTAAGTACCCCTCTGTTTACAAAGGAATATAATCTCGCAAGATATAGGGGATTTTGCCATCGGCTTTATAGCTCATTCTTAATTTTAGCTGATTCATTTCCTCACATCAATTTCTTCGAGAAAAGTGTATTTTAAAAGCTAAATTGACTGCATAGAATTGGGTGTGTTGACGTGTGCCTTTGGTGGCTCAAAAATAGTCTTCTTGTTAGCGCATCGATAGTAATCCCAGAACTAAGCCACTAGTTTTGCGCTTTTAGTAGCGTCATAAAGTAAACATATAAGTTACGGAGTTGTAAAACAAAGCTATAGGTCTCTCTGAGGTCATTTTGTGATTGGTTAGGCGAACAACGAAGTAAACTGACCTACTCATCTAATGACATCTTCATCTTTAGGATATCAGAAGATCACCATCATCATCATTTCAGCCAAAGCACGTCCACTGCTGGACATTGGTGTCGCCACATTGACAAGATAATATCAGGAAAATGTGTTCCCTTCGACAGCGGCCATTTACCAATTTATAGGCACGTAACAACCTCCTGAAATTTGCAAGCAGATTACATTTTATTCGCGTTCTCCCTCCTGTCACAAACCTATTCAAATGTCTTTGCATAATACGGTAAAAACGCGACAGAAGAAGCCTGAAAACATCCCTAAAGGATTAGACGTCAGTTCTTACAAGAATCGTATTGCAATAGGTACGTGTCGCCCGGGGACTTTGCACAGACCCTTTGGTTGCGCTCGAGACCGCAAACTTTGCGACACTCCCTATTGTGTTACACAGATAACAACGTGGATGTAGAAACTGTTTGACACTCTGTGACTTGAGAATTTATTATGGAGATAAAATTATGAAATGCTTAAATTATGAAAGAGTAAGTAGTGAATGATGCTGCAAAGTCTGACAGGAAGAATGGTAGAAGAAAACGTGTTGCCTGGACTCCAAGGTATATCCCCACGGAATATGACAAGGGCGGGCTAACAATTTGCTTGTTTAAACTGCACGTGCAGTACTTATTGTCACATGTAGTAGGCGGACTTTGTACCACAAGGCATTCACGGATAGTCAACTTTATCCGCTAATTTGTTAATTTTCAATACCAATAAAGCCAATTATTGATATGAACAATAAATGTAAATGATACTTAAAAGTTTTCTTTTGGGGTGTTGAATACGGCAGTGTTTTTGTCATAAAAAGAAAAGCTTTTCTTGCTTGAGATCTCTTCCGCGGTAACGATGTCAGAAAAGTCAAAAGCATTTTTTATTGACGAATTTGTCGTATCCATTATTCTCTACATCTGTGTTAGAAACTTTACACGATTGCCAATATGTGTAAAGGCTAACTGAGTTAGTTAACAAGTATTGTCGTTTAGCTTCTAGTTTTCAATATTACCTAAATTCTATTTTGAATGAAATACAGATATTTCAATACGTTTTATGTGTTTTTTTTTCGAGAGCCAACGTACTATTAGGGTCACTGTGGTATTACTTTGTTATGAAGATTATTTGCCACTTAAATAGTTTTCACTTATAGTTTTAAGTTAGTGTCACAGTTACTGAACCGGGCTTGTACTGAAACGGTCATAAGACTTATTTGCAACATGTACAGGAAAATCCAAGTGCATATTAATTGATTTGCATAAATTTAAATTAAGCATCACAAATCCCTAACCAAATTCAGTCACGGTTCTCCTTCTAACTCCGTTGCAAGGTAAGCCGCCAAACAGATCAGGTTTAAAGGCACGATCTGCTCATTATTTGCAACAAATCTCTTTATCTCAGTCAAATTGATTGTCTATGGCCGACCAGTCTGGGTACTAATGCCGTCGTAGTCTGTGGGTTGTAATAATTCATTGTCAAGGCTTCTTGTGCAAGTTAGATTGCATCTTATTAACGAGAATAGACAGGGTTAGACAATAGCATGCCGCAAAATGTCCCTGCTTTAAAATGCTATACATGTTTTGAGGACTTCTAGTGGTATTTCTATGACATTATTTAAACATTACCTTTTCTTTTACTTGATAAACTGCGTCTCGCTGGTTAATACTTAGAATTTTATGGAATAACAGGGTATAACTAAAGCTTTTTATGCACAAGTGAATTTAGTTTACCTGCAATTCTGTTACCTGTTTACCTAAAATTAGCCTTTTTTATTAGACCTCAATATTGTCCTAAGGGCAGATATGGGATCTGCGGATTGTTCGGAAGAGATACCACGGACTTGGCACAAAGGGCTAGGAAGAAACATGGGTGGTTTCTAGTCAGTAGAAGTCTGACACTCCCTACCGCTCTGTGCGGGAGGAGTCATTTGATGGCTTCCCAACCTTAAAAAAAGAGTAGAGATGAGTTCGACGATAGACAGTCACACAGTGGTCGATTATACATATTTACATAGGTAACAACACGCTTGTAACCCCCGAAGAGTCGTGATCCTCGAAGTTCTAATCCTCGAAGTCAGATGTTCAAATATTTTGAAAACCTATATTTTCAATCGCAATTGTTCTCATCAACATAGAAAGAACTCTAATAAAACCCTGTTTACCTACCGCATTACTCGTAAGTCAGGCCAACAATTTGTGAGGAAACATTCCTTAATCCGTTCGCCGGAGAAAAACCGTTCGTATAGCCCGGAGAACGGCTTAATACCGGATTAACTGATCCCGTCACTACTGACGGAGTATTAATTAGATGAGCTTACAGAATGCATAAGGAATGATGGTCCGAATAAGAGAAGATAGCAATGTTAGCTGTAAAAACGTGGAGGAAATTTAACGGAAAATACGATTATGGAAATTTAATGCTGCGGTCGGCAACTGCACTGAATTCAGTAATGTTTTTTTTTTCAATATAATTGTTCGAGTTTTTGTGGTTTTCATTCAAGCATCAGAAATGAACAAGAAAGTGAAGCGATACCAAATATCTACCTGCAGTAACTGTTTATGTGTTTCTATCTAATTTTGTGTGATCGTTGTCACTTACATTAAGCGACAGCTTAAATTAATGTCTCGACAATAGCCTACTGTTGGAAATTGAATGCTCGGATCAGTGCCGAGAATAGGGTAAAAATACGTGTCGGGGCTGCGGGTTGTACACTAGTCACCGCGGTCTCGACATATAGGGCTAAGAAGGAACATGGGTGGTTTTCAGTCAGTAGAAGTCTGACACTCCCTTTCGCTCTGCCCAAGAGCGGGAAAAAAACAGTATTTTTTGAAAATCTATCTGACGGTCTAATTATTTCGTTTTTGGTGAAATACCCTATTGAAATACCAACACTGTAAACTGGAGCACTAGAACACTGTATTGGAGTATTTAATTACGTATTCTGTAGGTACAGATGTCAGCACATCCAGTTACTACAATCTGTCAAATTACTTTAATAGATTTTCAAGTTTATTGCATTAGTTTCAAGGTTGATTGGGAAAGTTTTATAATTTCGGGTAGCTTAATTTATTGGCGTCTGTGCATAGCATACGTGTCCTGATGTTGAATGACGATACGGTCGACGATGTGGTGCGTTTGCTTAGAAAAACCGTTTTACTGATTCCCATCACGTTAAAATAATCAATCCAATAATAATAATATGCGCGCACGATAATATTTGTTATGCGTTGTAGGTGTAATCTGTTTTTTGCCACTGTGTTTGCCCGTCATGCATCAAATCAATTTTGTTTTCCTTATTTTATGCATAAGAACTCCTACTCTAGCCGCTAGCCATTCGTCCACATGCCGCTCTATTTCCTATTCATACTGTAGGTAATCTCCGTCGTCGCAGCACTAAGTCTGACCGAACTAATCCGAGTACAAGTTGACGCGTTCATTGACGGCGGGTGTTGTGGTCGCATTCATTTGTTTTTCAATCAAGTCTCCTTTTTAATTGCGATTGGAGGAGATTGGGGTGATGTTGTGTTTGTGTTGTGTTGTGTGTCTTTCGCTTTAACTCCTATTTCGTAATATTAAACCTGTAATCCCCGAAGTGTAAGCAGAGGTGTATCTTTAAGTTTATTCACCCACATTTCGCCAGTTATGTTAAAGTCCTATCTAATATAGGGTGAGCCTAATGACGAGTGTACGAACAAACAGCAAGGCATTGATCACAGCATTGTGTTTTTGTGTGTGTGTGCATTGCTTTTTGGATCTAACCCAAGAAAACTCTATAAGAATCTTATTTATAAAGAATACCTGTGTATTTCATTTTAAATTATTAAGTTTGATTGGCCAAAAGTTTTTATCTTTTCAATTGTATTCGTGTTTCCACCGCATCACATCCGCTCCCACGCTCAATTTTCTCATTTGAACAGCCATCCTGCTATCCCTCTTCTAATCCTTTCATCCACATCTCCATTGACAGGTTTAGACAGATTATCCTCCGTCGGAAAGTTGAAGGATTCGGCTTTTAAGCTCCGAGCGTCCGATTGTTCTCAACTTTCTTTTTAATGAAAACATTTTAATTAAATTTTAATTCTTTGGTGGTCGCAAGCGCTGCGGCTTAGCATGAGGTATTGGATTCTATTCCACGTGCAGGTAAGGTGTTATTAGGTTTTTCCGTAAGGGAATTTTGATCTTCAGTGTCTGGTTCAATTTGTTTGAATGTCAATAATTGTTATTGTCACAAAATTTGCATGCCTAATTTAAGAGGCGGAATATGAAGAACTATTGTGTACTTAAGTGTGATAAAATCTGTAAAATACCATATTTCAGGCAAATAAATGAATCTATCTATCTATCTATCTGGTCTTATGACAGTATGCTTGCCACCTGATTTGAAACATACCTGACAAAAAGTGTGTACCCTTAAATACACCTTTACCCAAACCTTCAGAGATTACAGGGCGTCATGGTTTTTTAATTAAAGTTTATTAAGAGGTTTCTTTGGCAATGAAACGGTGTGATTATGAGTTTGTTATTAGACTTGTTGAGGTGTGCTTCCATGTTTGTTCTTGTTTGATAGGTATTTGTTTTCTTGTTTGAAAGTTCGAATTTGTAGGAGTATTGTTGCTGTCTGAGGTTTGATGGTTTTGCTTTGAGTTGAGGGATTGGTTCATTGAGTGACTTTTTATTATTAAATAATCAAGCTTTTGTACCGGTTCATTGCCATTTTCCCGCCCTGACCCCTTTCTATTTGGGGTCGGTGCAATACGTTTTTTTTTTAATTCACCACCGTCTAACGTCACGGCATCTTTTACTCCTCTTTCATATCATTCCTCACTCAATCCATCCATCTTTTCATTGGCTTTTCTACCAGTTACCCATACGTATTTGTGTACTTTATACCTTTACATAGTAATCATAAATGTCTTCAGAATTTTAAAAAGTTTGTGTGAAAATATATTGTGGTTTTAAAACTTTCTATCAACCTTTTCTATCAACAACGATTGACTTAAGACCTTCAAACTTTCCACCACGATTAGCCTAGCCTAAACTAGGTCACGATAATTCTAAACTATCCCCAAATATAATATAGACACTAGAACTAGTCTGAATATTTTGAGCCAGGACTTCAGTTCGGCTTGATAGGCGGAATTTCATTATTCGCTGAGTTATGCGCTTTGAAGGATACCGCGCAACTGCTCAACTATTCGGCTTAGCGTGTGGAGATATTAATAACTAGAGCTGGTCATCGCGGTGTGGCCTGGTGTTTACACAGTGGCTGTTAGTGGTCAAGTAGAAGTTTCTGTTAGCAACATCATTTTTATTGAATTAAATTTTTTGTCCAGTATACAGGGTGTAAATAACCCTTCACACATACGTCAACCAAGCATTCTGTACATCAAACTAAGTTCACCTACGCAAAAATTTATGCTGGGTAACGACTTTTTTTTTGGGGTCAAAAATCACATTTTACGGTATAACTCAATGTAGCACTCTTAAATCATTGTGCTAGTGGATGCTTTGAATAGTAAACGGGTCATAGAGGTAATTTAAGTAAATTTATAACCTGAAATACTAGTTTATTTACAAAGAGAGCTGTGCAAAATTTGGAACTTTGACCCCCAATATCTCCGTAACTAGGGGGTTCCCAGGTATGGTCTAGAACCAAAAAATGATTGCTGTGGTGGGAAGAACAAATGCCCTTCGTTTGCGTTAAGGGTACTTTTACACCCTTTAGGTACCTACACCATTAGCTTTGTTTTGTAGTCGAGGTAGTCTGAGTGGTCGTATTGCTGTAACTTGCGGCTGAATCTGAATAGTAATATTTCTTATTTCTAACTAAAACTCTAACCCTAACTAATACTTATTTTTCGTATAGTGTTTATCTATTTAGTATTCAGTTGCGTCCTGCTAGACGAGAAAATCAAACCGCCAAAAGTTTGTTATGATGATGAGACTTCAATTTGCAAACAGTTGTTTATTTTTTTTGTAAATTGAAGTCTTTATAATCACTTTTACTCACCTTGTCCCCACAGAGCAACCTAACCTACCTTCACTCCAAAAATCCCGCTTACCCAAGGATATCCAGACCATTACAGAACAAGAGGGTCCTCCCAAAAGTTGAGCAAACAATGCTATTAATACAGTAATTGTGTACGGAACCCTTCGGTCCGTTTGTATGCTGACGGGCACCTAATTAAATCTAAGGGTTATGGCGGTCGCTGCCGTTACATGAATTAAACAATATTCAGAACAGGGCAAGGATTTTTTGCGGTATTAATTAGGATGGTGAATAATGAGATGTGATATGCAGGATTTAGTAGGGTGTGATGGTGGATCGTTGAATGTCAGCAGACTTGTGTGGTTATTAAATTATGAAAACTGCCTCGTTAGTCTACCACCCGGTTCCTATACCAGATCATGTAGTGTTACATAGTTTTTCAAACAGGACTTTTTCAGTATTCAGGGAGTCTGGATTTATGCTCGATTGATGGCAATAGGATCTCTATTTTACACGGGATTTAAACATAACTGGCCACATGTAGGTGTACTATAAGGTACACCTCTGCTTAACTCTTCGGGGATTATGTTATCAAATTATAAAGGTCTACATCCAGGCAAAGAATTCATCACTTTCAGATAGTCGCTGAAAGTGATGAATTCTTCGCTTACCAGGGTTATCGTGACACGAAAATGCAATGCCTACTTGCCTACACGGTCACAACGTGTATTTTTTTTTGTTCTCTAGAACCGTGTTACTACTGAATCTATGGTAAAAACTTGGTGTCACGATGTTCTTTCCATAACTGTGAATTCTTGGCTTCATTATTCTTCTGCCTATGACCTAATGTCCTTGCTGTCATCAGCATGTCTTCTTCCTCTTCTATACTGCACTATTACTCGTTAGCTCAGTAGTCACCTCTTTTAGCTCTAGCTAGGTCGCGGAACTCTCGCGTCCGGCCCTGGTGCAAGCCATGGTCCGAGCCGAGATGAAATGGGACGCCGTCGCCTCCTTCTGCGAAGCTAGCGAAGGATTTGGCGGAACGTGAGAGAGAGAGAACCTCTCGTCCCAGTCGCTCCGGGCGTCGGGGAGCACGTGACGGCTTCCGGCCACCTTAGACACGGGCCTGTGGACGGTGAGTAATGGGCTAGCTCGCCGTCCGTCCGTTTTATGACGACGACAGGCCGTATCGACGTGCCACGCGCGCTTCAAAGAGATGTCAGCAACATGGAAGGGACCCCGCAAGGGCCGACACTCGTCGGGGCTGCAGGTTGTTGTAAGAGATACGGCGGCCTTAAGGGTTAAGAAGGAACATGGGTGGTTTTTAGTCAGTAGAAGTCTGACACTCCCTTTTGCTCTGCCCAAGAGCGGGAGATGTTATTTGATGATTTCCAACCCATCAAAAAAAATTTTAAACGTCGGGGTCATGACGTCTTTCCCATTTTGTTTTTTAACATCTTAGCGTTTACTTTCTAGTTCTAGTTTTGATTTTACAAATATATAAAAAAAAGTAATAATAATAATAATAATAAACGTGCACGTTACAATAATTAACTACATCCTAATCATTAAAATAAAACATGCTAATATGAATCAATGTATAATCCTAATCATAAACCTCAACGCATTAGCTCAAAAGTTCATTAAGTAAGTATTTTATTACACACGCTAAACACAACAAAATTACGAATAATAACTTCATACGAATCGTAATATAACTTGACACTCAATTTCGGTGAGAACACATTAGCGAAATAATATTATGTACAAACACTCAGGGTTGGCAAATAATCAAATACAGACATTAATTGTAAACAGAAGTAGTTATTTTAAGTCTACATTGACATAGACATATTATTTTCATTTTTCGTTGATGGATAACTCCAACCAACCACGATTATGCCATTAAAAAAAATAAAAATTGTTCTTATCATAATGCCTTCTTCTTCCATTCTTCTGTATTTCTTGTCATCTTATCAGACACCTCTTTTATTGCCTTGTCATCCTTTTTTTAATTAGAGTGTTTTTATAAAATTATGTTTCTGGAAACTCTGAACTTACCTGGCAACCCTGATAGCACGAAGTAGACATAACGTATTTAAATCCTAAACATTACAGTAATAACATTTAGCATTGAAGTCGTTTTGTGTCTGGGGGGCGACAGAGAGGTTAATAGGACACACCACGTGTAAGTATCAGGTTCTAAGTCGTCCTGTTATTTTGTATTTATTTCTCAGTAACAACATGTCTTCTCATTAAAACTTTTGTATCCTAGTGACAAAACTTATCGATACACGTGTAACTTTTGTATCCGATAGAATTTTCCTCACCCATCGTCACAATGCGGCTAAGTATTTTAGCGCAAAATAACTGATCTTGCAAGGAAGTACCGATTGGGGTATAGGTATAATTGACCCACCTCGGATACAATGCGAGTGTGGACCAGACAGTGACCTAGCCGCCTCTCTTGCCCGTCGACGTGCACGCACATACTAATTGGACTTGAATGAAGCATACGAGAGACGCAATGGTAGGAACAAATCTGAGTCATCTATTAAAAAGCCAAAATTCTAACGTAAACATGTTTCCCAAAATTCATGCTTGAAGTATGCGCTAAAACATGTACTCGGTATTTTATCAACGTACAGTAACGTGTACCTTCATAATCATACTATTTACAGCGCATCGTTGTAAATTCATATTAATGCTAAACCGAGTCTTGATCCAATCGCCAGTCGTACCGCGAGAGATAGAACAGAAGATTCATTGCAATGCGTCATCACTGAAATAATCCTTTGTTAAGCGATGGGATATCAACAAATGACTGCTCCCGCTCTGGGCGAAGCAGGAGGGAGTGTCAGACTTTTACTGACTAAAAAAAAGCTCATTTACATATTCCGCTCACTTTTTTGTACATATTCCGCAACTCTGGAATACCCTGCGCATTGATATCTACAGAACGAAATAGAAAATATGGCCTGGTGGCAAAGTATAGTTATTATAATTATAAACTAAATGGTTGTTGAAGTTGTAGACAATCTTGAATCCAAAAAAAGCACTTCAAGAACAGTAGGAGAGCTAGTAAACTCTCCAAAAGGATGCTAAACTACACAAACATCTTCGCTGTTGATTTATTTTACCGCCGCAATGGCGCCTGTTGGAAAATGGAAAGGAGAAACTGGCTATCCTTTTGGCTCCTCTGACATCCCCTGCAGTCCACGACAGTAAGAGTCCATGACCACGACTGAAGAACTCATCTGAATGATGAAGGTCTTACTGTTGTTTGTTTTCGTCCTTTATCCTAATTTATGTTGGTTTGTTAATTGCGTGTATGACTAAATGTATGAATGTGAACGAAGTAAAAGGAGTATTGTAAGGATCGTATCATGTTGCGTTCTCTGGTTTCTGCCTATCCCCATAGGAAAGTGCGTGAGTGTATGAGTTTATGGTAACCGCAGTGTGCTCGGCAAAACATGTGTTCTTCATGCAATGCTATGTCATGACTTATGACCGTCATCTGGTTCAAACTAAGACGCGTGTATGTCTGCCACTATTGTTTCCTGAAATAGGCCTTCTGTTCCCCCTGTGTCAGTCAGTCAGAAGCCAGGCAAGTGCGTCAAGTGGTCAGGTCAACCGCTGCGTATAATTAGGATCATCTCCTCGACACGCCACGCCATGATTGGCGCCGACTAAGCCCGACTTTATTAACGTACCATTTCCTGTTTCAATTCATATTTTATTTTAATTAAATGATTATTCATACTCACTGGCTCACTACTTATAAAATAACGCTGAAAACGAATAGTTTTTTTTTAAGAGTTGGGAGAGAAATATGATGTTACTTTTTCATACAAAAGGAACTGTCACGCAGAAATTAGTACCTACTTAATTTTGTTTTTTTTTAGCATGCCTGCTTTGTTTTTCGGGGGTGGAAAATTATCAAATAACCCCGCTGTTGGGCAGAGCGAAAGGGAGTGTCAGACTACTACTGACTAAAAACCACCCATGTTCCTTCTTAGCCCTTTGGGTCCGGGGCCGCGGTATCTCTTTCGAACAACTCGCAGCGATGCAAGCAAGCATGTCTGCTTTAATTTCAATTTTAGTCATCATCTTGGTAGAGATCCCCTTTTTAGCCAAATCTTGGCTCAATCATACAGGGTGTGAATTAGCCTTTAACGGCATTCTGTAGATTAAACTAAGTACCCGTAAGTAGTAGTAACTTACGTAAAAATGTTTGCTAGGAAACGACTTTTTTTTGGGGTCAAAAATCACATTTTAGGTAAAACTCAATGTAGCACTCGCAACACATTGTGCTAGTGGATGCTTTGAATAGCAAACGGGTCATGGAGGTAATGTAGGTAAAGTTATTTAATAACCTGAATAACTAGTATTTGCAAAAACAGCTGTGCAAAATTTGGAACTTACTTTGACCCCAATATCTCTGTAACTAGGGGTTAGGTATGGTATAGAACAAAAAAAAATATCGCTGTGGTGGGGAGAACAAGTGCCCTTCGTTTGCGTTAAGGTTACTTTTACACCCTTTATAGCTACAGATTCCTACACCAATACCCCGTTCAAAACGGAACTCCCAATCTGTAGTCAAACCTTGTACAGAATCTATCACAAGATTGGGTCAATTAATTGCTTTCCTGTCACCCCTTGCTCACAAAGATAAGGGATGAAACTGAACCGATTAGACAGGGTTACCCTACAAGCTCATTAAAGGCATCTAAAGATATAAGGCTGGTTGGGCACAAGACACTGTTCAGCAAGATTTGACTGAATAGGACTGAATGTATTAAGTACGAGCTTTTGGTAACGGTTAGAAATCGTCCCACGTGAACGTTTTAGCACTTTTATGTCACTCGGGAATAATGTTACTTTCCGTCAGTGATATAATTTTCGGAGTTGGATCAGGAGAATCCGAAAATTACCTCCTACAACAGAAAATACACACAACCTTCAATGTTTTTCAATTCTTGTTCTAGTAAGTAAAACCAAGTCCTGATTAAACAAGTTACCTTTTTTTTTTTTCTAAACCTCATGTTTGAAAAGTTACGGAGATCATCAGATTTGATTTAATAGAGGAATATATTTTGCCATGTGCCTCCCAAGATTGCATTCATCATTACCTTGCCCTTATCCTATTTTATTTGGGGTCGGCGAAGATCTTCTTCATGTATCTTTATTAGTCGCCACCCTCCCGTCTAGCCATTTCATCTTCCATAGAACTTACAGTCCATCCATAATAGGGATGTTTACTGACTTTAAAATATATGATTCTAATTCGTCCGTCTTTTAGATTACCGAAAAATATTGGATACGTATTTTTTTGTTTTATCAAATCAATAAAAATTGTCGAAGATACAACGCGTCAAAGATTTGAGTCCCCGGGTTGTGACGTCACTCACCGGTAAAGAATGTCATACTAATGTCTTGGAAAATGACGTCAAATGAGTTTTCAAAGCACTGTATCGTCTTCATTGTTTGTTTACGTGAAAAAAGAAAAAATACGTGTCCAATATTATTTGGAAATCTATCTGACGGACTAATTAGATTTTTTTGTTACATAGCCTATTTCTTTAGACTTTCCTCTATTTTTAACCCCCGACGCAAAAACGATGGAGTGTTATAAGTTTGACGTGTCTGTCTATCTGTCTCTGTGTGTGTGTGTCTGTCTGCTCCATCGTAGCTCCCGAACGCTGCCGAACGCATGAACCGATTATGATTTTTATAGCCATGCTCAACCTCAGGAGAGGCACACATTCAGAGTTTGACGACCTTGGAAATGATTTAATAATTGGTTTAAATGCCATTTTCACCTTTCATTAAACCAAAGCGTGACAAAAACAAATAAGTTTAACAAACCGATTAACCTTAGATCGTTATTTTGTTAATCAATTGCCGCGCAATCGATTTGTGGCAGTAATTAACATTCGAAGCTGTTCCAATGACATTTACTCACGAACTCACGATATTTGCGAAGTTTTGTGGTAATTTTGATAACAATTTAACTAATAATGTCACTTGAGCAATGTCATATCTTGCTAGTTGGTATGACCTTGAAAAATTAACACGCAAACTGTAGTTTTATATTTGTGTGATGTTTGGGTCACCAAGATACAGGATGTGCTTAGTTTGGGACTGTTAAATGCACTTTAAATATATGTTTTCTGTTAACTGATGTCTTTGGTCAACTGGACCCACTTAAAATGGATCCGCGGGATCAGTCAAAGAAGTAACATTTTTATTTAGTCGTTTTGTTCACAGTTTGACGTGGGCTAGCTGGTCCAGTTGACCAAAGGCTCGATATCATTCTACTGAAGTAGGTAAAACGACACAAAACGACTTTTAAAAATTGAATGCGCAGTCTTAAACCAACACTATACTAGCTCATTGTTATATCTCCTTAGTAGCTCCACAACGTTTTATCCTTAGACTGCCCATCCAATTTACTCTACCTTAATAATATGCAAATCTCTACAAAGAACCGCTCTTGACACCCAAAGATTTAACAATTCATACTTGAAAAGAAACCCCAAGGGAAACTTACGTAAGCTGAGCATTTTCCTTTCAACAGCACGTTTTTCGAATAAAAAAAGGGATCATAGAATTCGGATCTCCAGTAAAACTTTTCTCACCTTCAAACAAATATCTTAGAACCGTCTAAATAAAGCGATCAAGGGAAAAGTACCTGACGTTTTTACATGCTGTATTTCAATGCGAAGTTTTTGGTCTTCGGGGAACTTCGGGGAAGTTCGGAGGACCATTAAAAGTGCCTCGTACCTCGAGCTGTCACACGTGTGGACAATAAAAACGGACAAAGGTAGATATTGCGGATGCCAGGCATTCAATGCCATGACCCAGTGTAGCCCACATTCATATCGACTCCTTTCTTTGCGGGGCGACTGCGATATTACGCTTTTTTATTTGGTCAAGTCGAAATAAAACATTTGTCTTATTTATAGTGCTCGGAATTGGTGAAGTTGAAGGTATTATAGTGTGGGACCCTTTTTGCTCACTTTGGTTTGTGGTTTCATAAAATCTTGTCGTTATTTATTGTAGTAAGGAGTTCTAAAATATTAGATTTTAGAACGGAGTTCCTTATCGCTCGTAATCGTTCTGATTTGTTTGCGGACTGAGGGTCTAGACCGAAAATGTGGAACAATGAAAAACAACACCAAAGACCGTTTTATACCTAGTGATATTTGAGGCACTTCCCGATCACCTGGGAAACAAACTGTTTTCAATCGATTCTGCTCGTTGTCAAAATGCGTGATAAATTGTGCAAGCAATAGCAACCGGGTGGGTGCCCATAAGACACCCCTCTATTTTGCTCTTTACGACAATTTATGGCAGTTCAAAGAATATGGTGATCAATGCTATCTTCACCAAATCCTTTGAACTGCCCAAAAAACCCATTAGCTTTATAACCTATTTATTGATATTAGCATGCAAGAGGAACCTGTTGCCCATCATTTGAAGTAATCCCACAGTTGTTCATGTTTATTCTCTCACACCACACATAACCTTATTTCCAAGAAAAATAAAAAGGTTTTTGTATCATACAAAAGTTTAGTTAGTCCATAGTTTATTCGCTTGGTTTCATTCTGGGTGAACTCCAGTTCCAAGCCGCGCTCCTAAAAAAAGAAAACTTGTAATAACTTGAAAGAAAACTTAGTACATCCACGTCTTCTTCGTAAGTTGTAACAACAGACTTACAACTTAGAATGAAGAGTAGTTTATGAAGGACACTGATTAGTTTTGTAAAAAAACATTCTAACAAAAAACAAAGACTTTTTGAAGTATACACGGAGTAAATGATACGTTCACGAAGCCGTTTACCAAACAAACTAATTCTTATCAAACTAATAAGTAACTTGACGCAAAAGTTATTGATAAATAAATTACTTTTTACGGTAGAACTTAACGTAACGCACACAAAATATTGTGCTTATGATGATGCATTGAACGGTGCAAGAATCATGGGGCCCCGTCGGGGCTGCGGCTTGTTCACAAGTTACCGCGGCCTCGACATATAGGGCTAAGAAGGAACTTGGGTAGTTTTTAGTCAGTAGAAGTCTGACACTCCCTTCCGCTCTGCCCAAGAGGGGAGCCCGGGAGGGGTTATTTGATGATTTTCCGCACGCCAAAAAAAAACAACCAACCAAGTTTACTCCAGAACAAAAAAAAAGAATACAATGATGGGGAAAATAAATGCACTGGCTTCGTTAAGGGTAACAAAAAAAAGAATACAATGATGGGGAAAATAAATGCACTGGCTTCGTTAAGGGTATTTTACACCCACTAGATTACCTGTTGTCAATCTGTCATCATCGTTTCGATACGACTATTAACTAGCATGTTATTGTATCAGCTAGTAACAGTGTATAATCGTATCCCAGCTATTGGACCTCTGATTTTAAGTATTGGCAAAATCAAAAGTGATTGTTAAAATAAATAATGTTATTTTTATTGCAGTTTTGGCTGTCAAAGCTACAATATCAGTAAAAGCGCTGTAAAATGTGTGGGTTCCACACCACATCATGTTCACTGAATTATAATTCATAACATTTAACCAACGATTTTTCTCACCATTTTCCCTTCATAGTAAAGACTCACAACTTACACCTACTTAACCGACCCCTACATAACTAACTTACGGGAAATCACTTACGAAAACTTAGAGTCAAGTGCGAACCTTTCCGTAAAAAGGTCGGAGTCCATCAAGTGTTCGATATTGTCGTAAAGAGTGACTTTATTACTGAACGAAGCAAAAACTTCTGTGCTATTCCACTTTGCCCCATCAGTTTATCTCACGGAATAATGAAGTAAATGTATACTTATAATGCCCCCTTAGTCCTAGTTGTCGATATTGGAGTAAAAAAATGTGCTACAGCGTTCGTTCTGGATTTTAAATACTGAATTTATTATACCTAACAAAAATATTGAAAAAGATAGTTTGTGGGTCGAAAATATTTTTTTGTAATGTTTTTGGTGATTTTTGTTTTGCATTTTTGTAGTCTGTAATTCAACTTTAGCAAACCTAGTTTAATCGCTATAATTAAGGGACACATCTCCCATACAATTTTGAAAAAAACCACTTGGAGCAACTTGATAGTGCAGAGTGGAACAATTCAAACTCTGTCATACATGCAAAATATGGCGCTGTTTTTATTCTTGCACTAAAATGTTTTATCGTGTTTTTATTGCGTATAGATTCCGGATTATGTAGCTACGAAGGTTTATCACCTGAGTTTCATAGTGTGTGATACACTGAACTTTTACGGGGTTTCGTTTTAACAGCGGTATCAAGTGTTTTGATATGGTTTTTAGTTTCAAAAGCTGCGCAAGACTTAATTCTCACAGGTTTTCTTCTATATTTCAATGGTTCTACAATCTTTGAATTTTATTTTTCACTGGAGTTTTGATTTCATCCTGACTCGTTGCTAGATCAATGCCGCTCGGATCAATCTTAAGCCGTGTTTTCCCAGGTTTGTCTGTGTATGGGTGACCATCAATTACATACCGAGTTTTCTTTGTGTCACGTTTAGCTTTTGGTTCCGGCTGTCATTAGTAGATCTTTGAAACTCGGAACAGATAGTAAGTAGCCCGATAAATAATCTGACAAACATATAACAGCTCACAACTTAGGACACAGTAATATTAATGACATTATTACCCGTGGTGCTAGGCAACTGGGCTTATCCCAGTTGTATACGTCCCTGTGTGCCTATTGGCCTTGTTCTGTTCTGTCTCCTGCTGATATGGAGGGAAGTAGAAATTATGTTTTTCCTACTCCTCCGCTATTCTTTTCTGATTAATTTCGTTGCGGGATCCAAGACAGTTAAATTGTTCATTAAACGTTCTAGAAATTCTTTCAAAATTATATAAAATGTCAATCATCTAGAGATGAGAAGACTCAGGTTGTTGAATTTTCAGTCCACGTCTGGAGCTGAAAGGCATCACAAGTCTTTAATATTATAAGAGTGACCAGAGGAAGTTTTCCTCCTCTGAGGTTCATAATCTACGCGTACTCGTGCCATGGCGAAATATCTGTTGCCCGGGCTATAGGACGGAAGATCCTCCACTCTCCTTTACCACCTGAGAAAACTAACGTCCTCCGGTCCTCCGAGAGGAAAATTCCCGCCTCCTCTGCTGCGATGATGAAGCCTGACTTCCCTCGACCCACTACTACGGCCTGAGGGATGGAAGACTGAAGACTGAAGCCTGAAGTCTCTCAGCCACTACTACAGCCGAGAGGGCCGCCTTTTCTCCATTTTATCGTATACCGAGGTGTAGCTATTAGCTACACCTCGGCTGAACCCTTCGGGGATTACAGGCGTAATGCATCTATGTACATACGTGACTAATAGGAGATCGGACAAAAAAAAAAACTAATTAGTCCGTCAAATAGATTTCCAAAAAATATTGAACACATATTTTTTCTTTTTTCAATCCCTCCTCAACTCACCAACCTCCTCTACAAATGACGTCACAACACTCATGATCTTTGACGCGTCATATCTTCATAAATTTTTATTAATTTGATAAAACAATAAACACGGATCCAATATTTTTCAATAATTTAACTGACGGACTAATTAGAATCATATTTTTTTGACTCGGTCCGATCCCCTATTGTAAGTAGTGTTAGTTTACAGTCTAACCCAATTAAGTACATTACATATTGTGTAACAATAGCTCAACATCATCATCGTCATCAACAGCCTATTAATGTTCCCAATGCTGGGACACAGACCTCCTCTCTTTGAGAGGGAATGGGCTATAATCTACCACGCGGGCCCAGTGCGGATGGAAGATGTTACATGTCTTCGAATTTTTTGGTTCTAAGACATGGTTTCCTCAGGATGTTTTCCTTCACCGTTTTGAGAGCAGCGGTGATGAAATAAATTACACAAAGTGCCTGTCTGGTTTCGAACCCACGTCCTACTGTTCGTAAGTCGGGGCCGCCATCACTAGCTCTGTACCTAGGTATAATTACCAATAACCACACACCTATATAACAAGTAGGTACAGCACAGATGAAGTCAGCGGTGTCAGCGGGTTGTGTTGCGACTTGCGATCTATACCAGCGACTCGTCTGACCGCTTTCCATCCAACAGACCTGTCACTTTCTACTGCAGGAACTGAATTACCTTCCTACCTTCTCTGTACGTGACTTCCATAGTAATAGCGTTGATGGTTGAGACGGTAATTAAAATATCAATGGTCACTTATTTGACCCAGATTGTGGTTAATTTAGAGGTAGGGTGACGATTTTAATTTTGAAAAGATCTGAGCAAAAGCAAAAATTTTTGCTAGGAAACGAATTTTTGTTTGGGGTCAAAAATCTCATTTTACGGTAAAACTCAATGTAGTATGTAAATCTCTTAAAACATTGTGCTAGTGGATGCTTTGAATAGTAAAATGGTCATGGCGGTAATTTAAGTAAAGTTATAAACTGAAAAACTAGTATTTTCAAAAACAGCTGTGCAAAATTTGCTGCTTTGACCCCCAATATCTCCGTAACTAGGGGGTTCAGAGAACAAAAAAATGTTCGCAGTGGTGGGGAGAACAACCCTTTATATTCCCTAATATATGCAGAGATTTATCTTATAGGACTCTCACACATTTTGCGAATATATGATATAATATATAATTAGTCTCAACGAATTCCAGATAGATGGCCTTATGTGATTTCTGATCGACCCGTATCTTATCTTACACTAGCTGACCCACCCCGTCTGGGTTCGAACCCACGACCACCGGAGCCACCGGGCCACCGGAGTCGGAGCCGCCACCACTGGGCCACTACTGCTCACAAAAATATACAATTACACCTTGTAATTGGTGGTGAAATGTATGGTGCAATAAATAATTTGAATTTGATTTTCCCGGAGGCCAGAACCTCCACGTATCTACATCAGCAGGGCTATTGCGTATTGCTTTTAAATGACAGTGGCTAACATATCATCATCATCAGCCTATATTGTTCCCACTGCAGGGACTCAGGCCTCCTCTCTAGGAGAGGGATGGGCTATAATCCACCACGCGGGCCCAGTGCGGGTTGGTAGATGTCACATATCTTCGAATTTTTGGTTCTAAGATATGCCGGTTTCCTCACGATGTTTTCCTTCACCGTTTTGAGAGCAGTGGTGATGAAATAAATTACACAAAGTAATGCGCCTGCCCGGGTTCGAACCCACGACCAACTGTTCGTAAGTCGGGGCCGCAACCACTGGGCCACCACTGCTCTCCTGCTCTCTCACTGCTCTCCATGGCTAACATATAGTGCCTTTCAATTACTGTCAAATGGTTCCATTTTGTACTAAACCATAACCAATTTGACAGTTAATCCATAGACAATATGATAGCCACTGTGATTTAAAAGATACGCAATAGCCCTGCAGGACGCGAGGGCCGGCGGACCGCGTAATTATTTTGTCGCGCGTACTTTTTAACATTGCGATATCTTCTAAGATATTTGTTTAAACTATATGGAGTAAAAGGAACAAATATTTTATGTTAAATTTCCTTTCTAACAAACATATTTATTTAGATATAGATTTATACCATATGGGTTAAATAAGCTTCGCAAAAAATAATTCTATTTAACCTAACATTTCGATAGTAAAAAATGGGTACAGTGAGTCAATCTTAGTAGATAGATATACGCTATCGCGGACTTATTTGTAGAACTTTTAAAAAGGAACATATCTTTTTACATATTATTTGCATAACTTAAACCATTTTCGCAGCGCACGCAACGGAAGCTCTCAGTAAGGAATATCGTTTCCCGTTTTTGCAACATTTTTCATTTATGCTCCACTCCTATTGGTCGTAGCTTGATGTTATATAGCCTAAAGCCTTCCTCAATAAATGGACTATCTTACACAAAAAGACTTTTTAAATTCCAACCAGTAGATCCTGAGATCTTAGCGTTCAAACAAACAAACAAACAAACTCTTCAGGTTTATAATATTAGTATAGATTGGGAAAAGTCTTTCGGATAACTACGAAAGCAATCAAGCATCTCAGTAACATAACATCACGCCTGTTGTCCCCGAAGGGTTAGGCAGAGGTGTACTTAATATTACACCCACATTTCGCGAGTTATGTTTAAGTCCCATGTAATAGCGGCGACCCTATTGCCATCAACCTGGCTCAATTTCAACTTCTGGGGCTGCTTCTGAGAAACCCTGAGAGAAAAATCAATTACACACACACACACATGCACACAAACACACCCACCACATACATACATACCCACTACATACATACTCACCCACCACATACAAACACACACACCACATAAACTAACACTTTTTTAATTTTTTATTGTTTCTTTTTACCTATAAGTTCCTAATTATTAACAGGCTCTATAAAATGTATGCACATAAATATGGAAGAGGGAGGTCTTCTGTTACAGGTATTTCCATACTTTAAAGAAGGCTTCTACGTGATTATGTATTTGTGACTAATGTATTTGTAAAAACCTGTTGATTATGAAATAAACTTATTATTTTTATTATTTTAACACTTAGCCGGACCCGGGAATCGAACTCAGGAGTAGGAACTCACTAGACCAACGATGCAGACAATAAAGAAGTCATTTGATTTAGATTTAATTTACCCTTTCTCTCCTACCCTTGATACAATCGCGTATAGGTCTACCCAAATCCAATTAATCACGAAAATCAAATACGAATTATAAATAATCCAATCAGACAAATATACCCAAAATCCTGTTCAAACATTATATTGTTCTCAATATATAAAACAAAAGTCCATCCCGTTCTGTTAATTATAAAATTCAATTATCAAACTCAATTTGCGGGATTCGGTTCCACAAAACGTTTTGAACCCTTTCTGCCCGCAATAAATGATAATTCGGATTATGAGAGACTCGCTGGTAAACGTTTTACTGCTGGACAAATGGACATCGGCCGAGCCAATTGCCATCACAATGGTCATTAGGGACAATGATGGTAATCACTTTGCTTTATTAACGGTTTGATTGTAGTAAGTAATCTTGCGTTTTCATCTCTAGGGAGCACTACGTTACATAACATGCCATCATTACATTAGGACTGTAGTCTCCGAAGGGTTAGACAGAGCACGTGTACCTTAAGTAGACCTACATTTAGCTACTTTCCTGACTAAAAAAATATGATTCTGTTTTGTCCGTCAGTTAGATTATCGAAAATATTGAATACGTTTTTTTTTGTTTTAACAAATTCATAAAAAAATACGAAAATAAAACGCGTCAAAGATCATGAGTGAAAAAGCCAAGTATGGGGGCTTGTGGCGGCACATTACAGTAAAAAAATGTACTGAAATGTGACGGCACACGAGTTTTAACTAAACAACTTTACTAAAATATCTCTGAGTACCGCAGTTAGGGTACTTTCCGAAGCACGGAGCAAATCAACATAAAATGTGTGGTCATGCAGTCACCCATAAACGGAACAACCTAAGTAAATGCGGCTTAATCTGACCGTCTCTTATTACAAGTCAGCTCCGCCTATTGTATGTTTCTACCATTACAAATAATTAAAACATAACCAACTGAACGCATAAAACACTCGCGCTGACGTAACTATGTCGCGTAACACATAATATAAAGATGGTACATTATCAACAGGTTGACCTTAGCCCACGCGATGGCGATGTCTGGTGACTCATACGCAGTAAACAATGTACCTAATACCATGTAATTGTTATTTGTTGCCGCTGGCTTATGGAGAGACTTGTTCTCATTAAGTTTTGTTATGTGGATGGTTTAAAGAGTTGATGAAGACTAAAGAAACTATGGACGGACTGTGTATAAGATGATAGATATAGCCATATAATCTTCTGTTGAGGGAGGGAGGGATATATAAGAGTAAGACGATGGATGGACTGTGTGAAGGTTGATATGGCAAGAGAGGGTGTCTGATGAGATCGACAGAGAAAAGCAGACATGCTGCGCCGACCCTAAATAAATTGGGATAAGAGCAAGACTATGATTATATTCCATTGATTGGACTTGTTTGGAGTATCCGGTAATATACAGTTGTGCCCTGCTTTAGCCTTAGGCTTATTGGATGATTCTAGCCAAAAAAGAACAGACTTCTGATATGACTACTAAGTTAGAAGACTTCTTAGTATGTCGATGGCAATAAATTCAGATGTGTATATCCCTTAACTCAGCTATGTGAACCCCACTCACTGGTACAGTGGAAGGAGCCTCATCGAAATACGATTCCAAAGGCCCGGCGCTCTCTGGAAAGCTAGCACTCGGTAACGCAGAGACTAGCTGAGTTATTCTTTCAACTACGATACGCAAATATAGGGTGTAAATTAACTCTTCACACATACGTCAACCAAGCATTCTGAACATCAAACTAAGTACCCCTACGCAACAATTTTTGCTGGGAAACAACTTTTATTGGAGTCAAAAATCTCATTTTACGGTAAAACTCAATGTAGCACTCTTAAAACAATTCCACTAAAGTTATAACCTAAAAAACTAGTATTTACAAAAACAGCTGTGCAAAATTTGGAACTTTGACCTCCAATATCTCCGTAACCGGGTTTCCAGGTGTGGTCTAGAACAAAAAAAATATCGCAGTGGTGGGGAGAACAAGTGCCTTTCGTTTGAGTTACTTTTACACCCTTTATAAAGATAGATTTATGAGATGTACGGAAGTAGACCGATTTGTTGGACTGGTGGTCGCGAGTGCTAATGCTAAGCATACAGCCTTGGGGTCGATTGCCGGGTCGGGCAAAAAGTTATTGGGTTTTTCCATCAGAAATTTCTCAGTATTGCTTAGATTTGTGGTTCGTTGATGGCAATAGGCTCGCCTCAATCACACGAAACTTAAAAATGCTGTCGACACATGGATGTACCTACTACTTAATGGGTACACCTCTGCCTAACCCTTCTAAAATAAAAGGCGTGATGTTAAATATGGGAGAAGAAGATAATTTAAGCCGATTTGCGATCCGGGTTTTGTTATGTTAGGAGCTGGATTATATCATATTGATTGGAGTTTCCGGTAATACACAGCTGTGCCCTGCGGCAATACCTACCCTCAGGGTTATTGTACGATGCTTGCATTATCATTCAGACTTGATTTCGTTTTCTCTTTGAACATATACGCAGATTTTGTTACACATTTTTCTATCACAATGCCAAGGATTTTTTTTAATATAGTGCTCTTTGCAGATGTTTTAATAAAAAATTCTTGCATTTTATTTGGTTAACTTGTTATTTATTTAATGGGTCGTGCCTAATGACATTTGTGAGCTGATTCTTGATCCATTTTTTTAAAGGTTGCCCCACACTATGAATTTCTCCTGTATCGTGGGAGCGTTCACAAACATTTAAAGTCACATACACAAATACCCAGACCCGGAACAACTATCTGTAGGCCATACAAATATTTGTTCCATGCGGGGATCGAACCCACGACACGCAACGCAGCAGTCCATTGGCTGAGCCACTGCGCCAACCGTGTCGTCAATTTTTCTTATTCAAACTTTGTAACGAGTACATAAGTACTTTCATCTATTTGTGCATCGTGTCGAAATTTAACTCTATATATCAAATCTATGCATCAAACTTTAAAACTTCCGTCTGTGGAATTTAATCTCAAAATAAGAATATACAAACATAAATTGACTCCCCATATCCCAGTTAACTGAATTAACTTTCTTATCACCTGGCTGGAGAACTTCCGACGCGGACTTCAAACGCCTTATCTAACTTGTTCAATTGAGAATCAGGTCATTGAGTTAAGACATCATTTTTAGGTACTTGCTTTAGCATTTACAAGAGGCGGCTGGCAATTAATTAAGGATTACTAATCCTTGATCAATTGCTAATAGACTTCTTGATACTATTACAAAAATCCTGCGAATTAAATTAATTTTAAATCACTGTTTTCAGTTTTTATTAAAGCTAGCTGTTGCCAGCGGCTTCACCTGCTATAACTCGAAAATTATCCCACGGGGAGATAAAATCGGGATGAAAACTATCCTATAAGTTAATCCAGATTATAAACTATCTGTGCACCAAATTTTATCCAAATCCGATTAGTAGTTTATGCGTGAAGAAGTAACAAACATACACATAAACTTTTGCCTGTAAAATATTAGTTTAATAGAGTGATAGACTATAAGAATATTCTTTTTTATGTACACCATACAAGTAATTTTAGTGTATTGCGCGTTCAAAGACTTAAACGAGGCAAACGAAAGATCTCCAGGTTGCTACGTACTGGTCGGACAAAATTTGAGTTGTCGAATCGAAAGAAGAAGAAGTGGGGGACACTAGATGTTATTCTCTTTTAATCAAAAATTACTGAGTGCAAATGAATTATGATGATTTCAGAATTACCAGAATTACATATTTGTTAACATGTTTGGAAAGCAGACTGATCGAAACCGTAGTATAGACAAATGACATTCTGATTCTTGACTGGCCTGTTGGTCTAGTGGTTAGTGACCCTAACTGCTATGCCGGAGGCGTGGGTTCGATTCTCACCCAGGACAAATGTTTGTATGATGAGCACGATCATTTGTTATGTGTCTGGGTGTAATTTATCTATAATATGTATGTATTTAGAAATATATAAGTATGTTTATCAGTTGTCTAGTACCCATAACACAAGCTCTGCTTAGCTTGGGACTAGATGGCGTTGTGTGATAGTTGTGGAACATTATTATTATTATTATTATTCTATCAGCGATATCCCACGATAGAAAAACTGTACCTTATAGCAGTAATATTATATTTTTATATAAGTGGGGAAAGTGACACTCGAGGCGAAAATCACACGTCGTTTGAAAAAAACACATATTTTTAAAACAAAAGGTACCGAAAATATTACGTCGAACTCATCAAAAGTAACCGTAGAACGCTTAGAAAACTATTATCTCAAATTGCCTAGATGTAAAGTATAGTTGCTTTAACACCTTCAAGGAGTCCAATTGACCAACTGCTTGCTACGGAAATCCTTATTATTCTGACAGTGGAAAGTTGTTCCTCGTGAATTGAATGCAGTCATCTGTGTACTGATAAGAGTTAGGGGGTATCTGTGTGCCCAGAGGTCAGGAGGTCATCCACTGTTTATTGATCCACCATGATTGGGAGGGGAAGTAATGGTGCGTAAGATTTGCTAAAGTGTTTGTAATGAGCATTGAGCATACCGCCGTTCCGGAGATAGAGGTAATCCGAGGAAATACTCCACTCCTAAAAGCGTGAAAAGATCTTTTTCTTTTGCAAGATGTTCAAAAAGTTGCAATGTGTCGTACGTAGCCATAGTCGTATCCGAAGCCACTATAATGTTTCTTAAATACATCTTGTTCATACAATGTCGCAATTTTTAGCACTATGGTCATTCTTGCAGGACTTTAGTTATTTATTTCGTTAATTGGATATCTTAAATTCACGAGGAGCTCGTGGCTAGATACTATAACAGCCACTCGGGTCAATCTTCAGGTTAAAACCGTGTTTGCCTAGGTTGGTCTGCGGATGGATGACCACTAATTACATACTGAGTTATCTCCGCGCCCCGGAAAGCACGTTAAGCCGTTGGACCCAGCTGCCATATACTCGTATAGATCTTTACCAGTTGGAACAGTTAGTCAGGGGCTCAAAAGTCTGACAACCAGTCTTACCAAGAGGTATCTTATTACCCAGTATTAACTGGTTTGTAGAGGTAAGATGTTAGAAAGATCAGTTGCATCATTATTGACAAAGAGCTAGAATTTCTATGCTTTCAGCAAACTGTCTTTCAACGAAGATGTGTAACTTTACCCTTCATGACTTCATCGCGTGACCAGCCCACTTCTACCCCACTCTGAAAATATTCGCGCTATTCCCATAAAATACACGTGAGCAAACCACTCAGGCACACATAACACAAAACATTTCCTTCATTTATTTATTTATTTACTATTTATGTACACACAGTAGACAGTACAGGAAAATAACATAAAATAATATATGAGTACAAAGGTACTGCTTATTTCTCACGAAATTTCTGCCAGCAGACCTGCTAAAGGAGACATGAAGAAGAAATGTAGACAATAGTGTGCGAGAAAAGGAAAAGAATAATGTGTATATGTGCCTTAACTAACTTAACCTTAAATAATAAATATATATATATATAAATATATATATAATTATATATATATACAAATCCTAAGATGCGTCATTATGAAGTATTACAGTCTATTCACAGTATAAACGGAAAATTTACCCTCAACCGCGATACATCAAAATTAATTTGTCGTCACTTCCAAAGGCAAAGCAAGTTCTAAAAGGTTAACCCCCAGAAGGAAACGGAACAAGTTATCGACTATAAAGGTTAACCGCGGCGACCTGTGGCTCAAACTTTAACTTGTAATGTTACCTGGTTATAACTTAGTATTTTGAGTACCGTATGTGGTTTACTTGCGGAATAGTTAAGTGAGGCATGTAAAATAGGTATGTGATAAGACAGACATTGTTCCCTTGAGACTTGAGCATATCCAGCTATATTGGTACTGCTTTACGAGCATTATGGTGAATAATAAATTAATAATGCATCAATTCTAATAGCTTAAATGCGACAGTAAGCTGACAAACATGTAAAGAAAACTTAACGATTGAAAAGCTAAAACCTATGTAGTAAATACTGTAGGATTTTATTCTATCTGTTTGTTGTCGAACTCCCCGCAGTCGATCACGCCGCGGGCAAAAGCTAAAGCATATTCTATCATTCTTTATCCGAGGGATATAAAAATATGGTGGGCTTTAAATAGGTACGTACCTACCTTTGAACCTCTCTGTCTATTTAAAATACTTTCATGGCTTGCTGAGTTTATTTTCAATGAAATATAGCTAAAAGATGAACATAAAAATTTAGAGTGGTGCTTAACTATTTCCGTAAAATCCGTAAAACACCCAATTGATATCATAATTTACAACAGCTCCATAAATACTTTGTGTGAATAAATTAACATTTACTGCCAAGTGTGTAACTTATGCTAATATTTTTGCTGTAGCGTTTGACATGGCAGTATGCATCTACAAGCCAACTCGTAGCTGCATCCTGCATTTAATGTTTTTCAAGCGACTTTACGAAGGCTTTCGGTAAAGCTCTTGTGTCACGTGTGTCAAAAGCAGACTATGTTTTTTTTGTAAAATTGCAGGCACAGAGTAAGGTGTCCCACAGGGTGATACCGTAGGATCTATCAAAAATATAAGTCTGAGTTTTGTCTGTTGATGATTCTTATCGGATTCAGTAAATATAGTTTCGCTCTCGTTAAAAATACTTATGTAGCGTTTTGCGCGTGTACATTACGAAGTGTTACTTTTATTCAACTATACTTAAATCTTTGTTGTGTTACTACATAAGGTGCGACGTGTAATGTATTGTTATCTTAATTGTGTATTAGACAACACAGTTAAGATCCAAGTACTCGTAAGTATCGATTATTGTTACAACTACTTGCTTATTGGGCTGCCCAATATCTACTCATAAGTACGATATAGGCTATAAAGCAAAAATACATCAAATTTACCCAAGTTATTTTGAGAATTTCTAAAATTAAGTCTATGTAGACTATGAAAGTAAATCTAGATCACTTGACATAAGGCCTCAACATTTAACACTTGAATTAGACCCAGACATTTAACGCCCCAAAGGTCAAAGTTCGTTTCCCACATTATCTGAACAATGTGCCCAGTCTAGATCGAGCCGGTCTAGGGTTCCCAGATCTTCTAAAAAGTTTTCTGAAAAGAGATCCAGACATTTAAAGAAAAATCGGGAGTTTCTTTCATTTGAATTTGTGCTATATAATTATTGTATACTGCGATTTCTTTTTTGTTTCAAAGATTTATTAATAATGGAGAAATATGGGTCAACAAGTATAACCGGATGGTTAAAATATAAAAACTAAGTATTCCCATTATGATTATGTATACGAGTGATACAGTTGATTGTGTTTTATTTTAATTTTTTGAACATCTGGATGTTCTGGAATGCCCCCTCAATCTGGACACTGAGCTAAAATTCCGTACGGGATTTACAAGGCAGCCCTAGATTGGTCCCGTCTAATCAGCTGACATTTACTGCCCTTTGAATTGTTTCAACTTTTCACTTTAAAGGCCGCCCCGACATAAGCTCCTGATTGGGTCATTCCAACTTGGACGTATGGCATTCGCGCTATCACGGATCAAATCAACAGGGTGCGAAGTAGTGTTTGTTAGAACTTTGAAGTAGGGTCCTATATTGTTATTGGTAGATTCAATATGGAGTTGAACTTTATTGTATATTACCTGTCAAAAGTGATGTTTCAAGTGTGAAATTATCCAATAGAGATTGGATTGCAGATATTTGAAAATTTGCAGTTTTTAGGCAAAAGAGTTTTCCTGATCACCTATTTCACGAAATGTACCTAACACTAACAAATTCTCTGTATAATCATCACACAAATCGGAGTTAAATATCGCATTCAAAAATCAAGACTTCATGAATTATTTATATTTTTCGAGTAGATTTTGCATGTGTTTGTTTGTATTATTTAGTATCAAACATCTGTCTTTGGTTTCTATAACTGACAAGGTAAACACGTTCAATTAGAAACTGTCGAAGAACAACCTACTCGAAACACAAATTGGCACCCGCCCAACTCAAATACGTTGGATTGAGGATGGTTTGAGTTTCAAACATTATGAATGACGCACCTGATGCTTTTGAAGCAATAATAAAATCAAATCAAAAATCAATCAAATCAAAATATTTTTTATTTCACATAGGCCTACATGGGCACTTATAAAACGTCGGTTAATAAATAACAAATAGTCTGTCAATAAGACTTTAACCAAGATAGTTTATGCACCTTGCATATAATGATAAGCTTAGACTCTACCTTAAGGGCTTCATCAATATCCTTCAAAGAATGAGCGAACGTTTCTACATTAATGAAAGGTGCAATATCAACATTGATTTCACTAACAATTTCACAAGTAACAACCCAATCAATATTTTCTGTATTATTATACTTCCTTATTCTTATTTATGTTCGACTGGCTTCCGCAACATCGTAATTAATTAGGTTACGAGTATATTCTTTTAACTATGTTTAGTCTATAAAACGTCTGTTGTAATTTTTATTAAAACAATAAACTTTATACCGACTGGGTTGCGTTCACGAAATCTGTTCATACACTTACAATGCAGGTCAATGACCGGCTACCTGTCACATAAAACTATGCTTATCCTACTCTAGCATGTTAATTTCTCTATTACCTATCCTTCTCTTTCCTTGACGTAGAACGTGTAACTGACAGGCATTGTTAGGAGTTCTTAATCGTTGTTTTCCAACAAGATACTTAGTTACATGCTTAGTTGGCGGTTTATTCGGGCTCTGTGTGAGAATTGGCACCGTGTCAACTTGATATTAGACACGGTGTGGTTCCGATTGTGTGTGTTTTAATAGTAAAAGGCTTAGGATTGATCGGTTTCCGTTTAAAAGTTTGTCTTTTACGTAATTTGTAGTATATTTCTTTGTCATGCTACTCTGATTTTGAAAGAGAATCTTTAGCCGGAACTTCAAGTCATTTTATAACGGGTTTTGTTGTACGCTTTAGGTATAGTGGCAAGTTTTTTCATAGTTTGCCATTTTACTGTATGTTACTTAGCGGTATTGTGCGGTACTGACGTATGTTTTAGTACCGTTTTGTACTTTACATACAATGTGTTATTGAGATTGTGTATGTTAATAAAAGATTGGAATTTAAGGTAGTGACACCTGCTTCGCTCATGCATTTATGCAGTTGTAGGGATTGAGTGTGTTTAGGTTTACTATTTTTCCAATCCCTGAGGTAATAGTCAAATTAGAAAGAAAGAAAGAAAGAAAGAAAAAATGTTTATTTGTCACAGAAACATACATGCATACAGGAAATAAAACAATACACAAAAAAAAAAGTAAAATACAACAAGCAGGGAAATTAAAAAAGAAAAAAATATAAATAATGCACGTCGTAACTGCGACAAGTAGCCAACGCGACAATAGCTGGTGGATGGTGTAAATTACTTGTCGTTGATTGCCTCACTATATTTTTATGTATTGTTAGCTGTAACTGTTACCCACCCAGACACAATAAATTCAAATTGGACACTGGAACCAACAGAAATTATCAGTGACCATACATTGAGTTTTTGTTAGTACGAACAGATAGCCAGTCGCATAATCTTAAGAAGATTCAGACATAATGATAGTAATTTACACGATGTATATTCTCAGTTGTGACCGTTTATCTGCTTAACACGATGGCGACAGTCGTGGACGAACTGTTGTTTTTTTACGAGTGTCTCTCAACCATTCATAAATTCGGAATTGCACATGGAATGGGAATGGTTGCAAGTATTAGGTTATATTGTTGTTCTGAAAAGCTACATTGACTAGCTGCTCTTATTATTAAACGATTAAGGGCCGGTTTTTCAATCGCCAGTTAAGTTTTACCTAAGGAATAAATGTGATGTTTTGACAGATTATCTATCCAAAACTGTCAATATGACAAACTTATTCGTCAGATAAAAGTTAACTGGCGATTGAAAAACCAGCCCTAAAACAAAAAAAAAAAAAATATTTTTTAAATGTTAATTAAATCTGTGGCAGCTGCCATTATTTTTTTTTACATTTTCAGACGGTTCGAAATTGTCTTTATCATTTTTATTAAAGTAATTTTTAAATAACTTCATAATTAAGTCAATCTTATCCTCAGATATCTCATAAAATGCTGCAATGAAATAAATAATAGCTTCAAGGATTCCTTTTCTTTGGGGGTGGAAAATCATCAATCATCATCCCCCCGCTCTGGGCAGAGCGAAAGGGAGTGTCAGACTTCTACTGAATAAAAACCACCCATGTTCCTTCTTAGCACTTGTGCCGTGATCAAGGTATCTCTTTTGAACATCCCGTAGCCCCGACGGGAGCTTCAATGATCCCTTAAGATACAACTACTAACGTTGTAAATAATAGAACGAAAATTAGCTAAGTAAAACGTTTGATCGAGACAGGTGTCGCCACCTGGTGGCGAGGCGGTGCATTAATTACCGCACCGCGCTAATACGCAGCTGACAAGTGAATTATCGCGATAGACACCTAATTAGACATTGTGCTAAGGTAAGAGATAAACGTGATAATGGTATTGCGCTGAATAATTTATCAGGGTTATGATAGGTGCCCGTCGGGGCTGCGGGGCCCGTCGGGGCTGCGGGATGTTGTAAGAGATACCGCGGCCTTGATATAAAGGGCTAAAAAGAAACATGAGTGGTTTTTAGTCAGTAGAAGTCTGACACTCCCTTTCGCTCTGCCCAAGAGCGGGAGGGGTTATTCGATGATTTCCCACCCGTCCAAAAAAAAGGGTTATGATAGGTCTGTGAGCGTACAGTAAAAATACAATTTTCAAAAAGTTTCTACTTTTTGAAAATTGGTTTTTTGTGTTTGAATGTCTAGATAAGAGTACAAGGTCCTGGTTTGGATTCCGAAGTCAGGCGGAAATATTTATAATAATAATATTTATTGGGTTTTTGCATCAGGAATTTGTCAGTAGCAGTCACGGAGTTTGAATTTGTAAAAAAAAAGAAAAATAAAAAATTCAGACCTTGATCCATATGATTTTAGTAATACACACTCCTTATAAACTATGTTAGTTACAAATGGAATAAAAGATTTTAAAATATTTCTAAATTCATATATCTGCTGCATCCACCTGACGCACCGGGTAGATGTACATGGACACCCTAATGCGCCATAATGCTGCAGCACGGCTTTTCACCTTCAGGATGTCATTGCCGTCGACGGCACTAAATAGACTCACCCCTTATTACATGGTACTTAAACATAAATAAATAAAATATAAATAAATAAATAATATTGTAAAGAAAATGATTTGTTTCTTTGTTTGTTTGTAATGAATAGGCTCCAAAACTACTGGGCCGATTTGAAAAATTCTTTCACTGTTAGGAAGCTAAACTATCCCCGGGTGACATAGGCTACTTTTTATCCCTGTATTCCCACGGGAACGGGAACTACGCGGATGAAACCGCTTGACGTCCGCTAGTATTATGTAAATAAGAGCACGTTGTTGGTTCCTACGATTGAATCAGCTTCTACAGTTGAATGCATGAAATACAATAAAAACAAAATAATAAACACAAGTCGGATAACCTAAATTTAAATGTTTTTATTTTGCCATCAAATCGATATCACATATTCAATGACAGCAGATGTGATTAAAATTATGCCGTAAAAAAAATAGATTGGCGCGAATCGACAATATGGCGTCGTATAATCCTTCCACGTCGCGCGTCGATCCAGAGACAATGGTACTGGCGGGAGTTTTTATTAAAAACATTTTACGCATTCCGAGAGCGGAGCGCCCGCCAGTTCGTAATCCTTCCTCACTGAAATGTTGTTTTATTGAAATAAGCACGGAAATTAATATTAAATGTTCCGAATGTTAAATAATGTCCTTTTGATGTTTATATCTCTTTATATTTACTGTCAATGATCTGAAGCCTAATTGGCCTCGCGCTTAGGGACTTTCCTTCAACAGAAAACCAACAAGAATTGAAATCGTAAACTTATTCTGATTTGTTCTACCCCGGACGCGTTACAAAATCCGACTTAACACACAAGAAACACTATTTAATTACCAAGTTTCTGGTTCAACAATCTGGTATTATATTCCGACCCATTTATTCAAACCGACACGCACCCGCTAAAGGTTATCTTACCCTACTTTCCAAAATAACCTAATCCCCACTTTATCGAGTGGGCAAAAAGCGCGCGTAAACAAAATGCCATCGCGAAAATGGCGTCCATTTTCACTCATATTTCGTCCGTCGCGTTCCAACGATTACGGTTTCCGAGGGAACGGTCGGGTTCTTTTTTTGCGGCAATTTGGGCGGTATTTCCAGTGGACTTTTTGCGGCCAGTTTTAATCGGTGTTGCCATTTTAGAGACCTCGCCGACGAGGGCGATTCATGTCTGTCCTCTTTTGAAGCGTTGTTGTTTGAATGTCTCGGATGCCTACCTGCTGTTGAATATTTTTAATTAATGTTTTTGCTTGATTTGTTTTTTCTTTTGTTTCAGATGAACATATCGTTAAATATGATACGATGACGTGAAAGCAATGCTGCTGCAGCAGGCGTCGTCGTCGCCTGGTCCCAGCGGCACGGCGAGTCCGAAACAAGCTCCCAGTCCCAGACCTAACCCGAGTCCAAGTTTTAATAGTAGAGCGACTGGTAGTCCAAGTTTGAGTGATGGAGCTTCGAGTTCGAATAGTCCCAAGTTGGGTGGCAATAGTCCCAAGCTGGGCGCCAGTCCTAAGTATGGCAGTCCAAAGTTGGGCACTGGGAGTCCGAAGCTGGGCCAGGCAGCGCTGGAGGATGAGGCCGCGTTGGAGAGGCTGCAGGCCGAACTGAAGGAGGGCTGGACAGTACACACGGGGAGAGATGGCAGACTGTATTATTGCAAGTAAGTTTTTCTTCAAATTTTGTCCGAACAGTATTTACGTAATCGCCTGTCTAACAACGTGTTTGACAGCACGGTTGGCGCAATGGCTCAAGCAATGGACTGTTGCGCTGCGTGTCGCGGTTCCGATCCCCGCACGGAACAAATATTTGTATGGCCTACAGCTAGTTGTTTCGGGTCTGGGAATTTGTGTATGTGAGTTTAAATGTTTGTTCTCCCTCGATACAGGAGAAATTCCTAGTGAGGGGCAACCTTTTTTTTTAAAAAAACATTTGCCAAAAAACATAATTTGATCGTGAAGTCTCGACGCAGGACACTTCTTTTCTGCCGGAGGGCGCCAAATATCAGAGTAAGCTATCAATTCGTATTACAATCAGCATTTACATTTTGCAAATACATATTTATATCTCGCACTGTTTGTGCGGACCTCTCGCTGTGATTACAGAACGAATTCCGTGAATAAATGAAAAACCAATGTTACAAGGACATTTTTTGTAAACATTTTATTACACGAAACATTTTTATGTGCGAAGTTATTTTATGGCGGACTATAAAAACCTTTGCATTAATTTTTGAAAGTCAATTTGGATGACGATACAAGGGTCTTTAGACGTAAAATGTTACGTATGAAACTTATTGCTGCGTTGTTCATAAAATTGAATAATTGAATGCCCAAATACTGTTGCGTAAAATTCGCTATCACATGATAAAGCATACTTACCTACTGGTTCGGTTATTATTAATATTATGAATTTTAAAATCTATATATATTTTAGTTTTCCCGTTGTGATGACTGCACGGAAATTAATGAACCTTTTAACATTAGGATATTTTTTATTTCAGTAGTATGCTCCCGTGGGCCTACACGTGGCTGAAGCCGCGAATAAAAGCTAGTAAAATATAAAATGATCTTCTATTTCTAATAAGCCATATCAGAGATTATCGGTTGTGACTCTTATGTCTAGAATGTATTTTATTGGGTTCTGTCTCGGGAAGAATTTCAATTACTGCGGTCCTGAATAAGTCGTAAATGGTATTAAAAACTTCGATTCTGTTAGCTGACTAATAATCTGAAAGGTACTTGATAATTTACTTCTTTTATTAAAGAATCAGTACTTAAAGCGGGTGTCCCTAAGTACTGATTCTTTATATACCCATAGTTATTTTTAGTATCTAAGCTAAGAGACACGTATTAACCTAATAACAGAAACTTTCCGGATTACATTATCTAATTGGTGCAGAATCCTGTATCAAAATAGTACGGTTTAAGTTTAATTTCATACAATCAGAGTTACTGTCATACAAGATGCTAAGTATATTTTTGCTACCTGCAGACCTCTATCCATATCCTTGCTACCATAATTACTACATCCACAGTACCTATTAGAAGATTTATTATATTTGCTCTCAAGCACTCAGACAACCGCGTGTCTAAAGAGAGAACGGGAATCTGTTTGAACAGTGGCAGTGTTCGAAGTGTCCGAACAAGAGATCCAATTATCAATGCGAATGCAACCGCACCCAACTTACAAAGTTCGGCCACAAAGTAACGGGGTAAGAAGGATCACTAGATAAGGCAGGTACTGAGGTTCAACTGCAAAAGCGATCTGTGTTTCTGTAACGGCTAGCAACATGGTTGAGATAACGTTAATAAGTAGGTTCTGTCCTTACATGTAGATAGGGCCCTCCACCATTCTAAACTTTCCGATGGTAAAAGTAGACTTTTAAAATGTTTTTTTTTTGTGTTTCGAGATTTTTAATATTGTAACCTTGGGCAATTGTCTAGGCTCTCTGGTAAAACTAGTAACTCACAAAGCAATAACACTGTTCTCTAGGGTTTGATCTAGATCAACCATCAAGAAGCATTTCTAATAACATGGGATTTGTACAGGACTGCCCCGTTGGTCTAATGGTCGCAGTAAAAGTTGGGGATATGTGTTATTGGGATTTTCCATCAAAAAAATTCTCAGCAGCCGCCACAGAGTTTGAATTTGTTCCTGATTGATGGCAATATGCGCTCCCCCTTTGACGTGGTACTTAATAATATAATATAATAATAATAATATTCCACAACTATCACACAACGCCATCTAGTCCCAAGCTAAGCAGAGCTTGTGTTATGGGTACTAGACAACTGATAAACATACTTATATATTTCTAAATACATACATATTATATATAAATTACACCCAGACACAGAACAAATGATCGTGCTCATCACACAAACATTTGTCCTGGGTGGGAATCAAACCCACGACCTCCGGCATAGCAGTTAGGGTCACTAACCACTAGACCAACAGGCCAGTCAACTTAAACATAACTGGCGAGATTTGGGTGTACTTACTATCAAAAAACGTCTGCTTAACCCTTCGGGGCCTATATACGTGGTGTTATGTATCTATATATCTGTTGTAGGCTAAATTGACATTCTTTACGGGACCTTTCTGTTACTCACATTGTGTGGATCACTGTGGATTAATACTTCTGAAGACATAACCGCAAGGCTGGCATTTGCAACTTTATGCAATTTAACTTGCTCTTTGGTAGTCTGTCTAAGAATTCTGACAAAGTAAACGTACAATGTAGAGTGATGTTGACTTAACTGTCGGATGCATTATTATTTGATTCTGCTCCTGAAACTATTTTTTAAACCTGAAAGTTCACTTGAAGCCTGTGTAAATGTATTTGCACATGTGGACCAGTCCAGAGGGCTACACAAGTGGTAAGGTATCGCTTTCAAATAACGAAATAATCTTCTACGATGACATTCACCAGGATATACATTACACGTTTTCGGTATCTTAAGTCAATCACAATATTAATTAACATTTCTATGATCGTCAATGTTGATAGAATGGTAAATCTATGAACGAAGAAGTGTGTTGGCAAGTGTTCTCTAATTTCTGCGTCGTCATCATCATCATCATCATCGTACCTCAAGGAAAATAAATAGACTTGAGTTCATATAGGGTGCACAATGGATCTCATTCTGAACGTATAGGGATTTGATATTAGTACTTAATTTTTAAAAAATGCGGGCCGCTTTAGATGGCTTTATCGTAAATTGGTGAGAAGAGGCACAACACCGAGAAAAGTAGAAGGAACGGTGGAGGCCGTTGCCAAGGAGTGGGAAAGCTCAGGGATTTTAATTAACCATGAAAGATTTGATTGTAAGGTTTCAGTACATAAAATGTACTAAATACGCGCCAACCGTGCGTACATACTAACAGAAAAAGTGTAACGATTCTATTTACGAAACCTTTATATTATAGAATACATCACACTTTGTATTACATTAAAACATCAGACATCTTCGACAAAATTCGGCAAAACTATTTCTATTGGATATTTTATTATCTGTCTAACAAAAGACAGCAATACTCGTATTTACTTGGCCACGGCAGTAAATGGTGAAGGTCAAAGGAGCAGAATTTATTGGTTATTACCCGCGTTACCCGTGTATCGATGTTTCGAGATGATTTGATCGCAATAAGAGGTCGAACGTGTCACCAATATTGTATCGTATTGCTTATGATAGCAACATCAAATCGATTTAGGAATATAGTGCGATGGGATTCGTTGATCTGTTTTTCGAATTGGTTAGATTTTATTTATGGGTAGGTATTATGATATTTTTTCGTTTTCTGGCTGTTCAAATGCTAATTTTTAAAACGTTTTAACCATTGTGTATGTTGGACGTGTAGTAATAAAGATAGGAACTTTTTATATGTTTACAAAAACTTTAAATAAATATTCCATTCTTTTCTAGGTTTGCGGCAATTACTCAGTTCCCACGATAATTTGTGTAAGCAAATTGTAGTTTTTTTTACAAAATTCGAGTTATGATGCTGTATTAGATGGCCAAAAATGATTTTACCAAGTTTATTTTTAGAAGGGAAGATTTTTCCGCTAGAGACAAAATTGATACTCTTTTGACATTCCTTCTTCTCGTGTCAATAATATAAATTCTGTCTAACCAGTACGAAGCAGCCTGAACAGCTCCCTATCCATCGATCTCTGTACACGCTGTGGGAAACCGCAAGTCCTAATCATATATCTGTACGTAGGACTTACAACATATCTTCATTCATATCTAACATACAAAGAAACGAATACATCGTTACTCGCTACACAACTGTCATTCGAGTATCGATTCCGCACCACTAGTTTAATCATCGAGTGCGTTGGACGGCCGGCTCCGATGGACTCGCTCGGGAGGCGGAACGCGTCGCTACAGTCCTATCCTTACAATGTAATTCTACCTCTGACAGCTGCAGTTCAACAGCAACCTTATTTTTACGAAAATAACGATCACTGTGATTTCCACGGGATTGTCAGTGACAGCAACTTAGGTCATCATCAGCTGCCTAGCCTTTTGCCAACGAGGTTGGGGTCAGTTTCCAGTACATACAACGAGGAGCTCGTTGTGAGAACTGGAAGCTGACCCCTTGACAACCAATTTACTGGGTAATGGCGACTATGACGTAAGTATAATTTGTTATATTACCTTGCTAAGTAATGTCTGGTAAGGTAAACAAATATTACATATTCAATCAATCAATCAGTTCTTCAATCTCGTAAGTATTAGCCTTATTTCAACGTACATAAATATCACTGTGATTTTGACAGTGATTCGGAAACAGAGGTAAATTACCTCTGAGAGGACTGTACAACTACAATGGTACAACTGCGTCGCCGTTGGCTGTGAACACGCGCTTGTGACGTCAATATTTTCCCGCCATTGTCAGCTAGTAGGGTTGCTAGTGTTTAAAATTAAATTTGGACCGAGATACTAGTCATGCGGTTCATCATTGTCATTGTAATCCTGCAAGTATCTAACCAAATTCAATTTTCATTAATTACCGAGTCGAGTGCAGTCAATAACTAGAATAAAGCTTCTCCGAAGTTGCAAAAATACTAACGACAAATCTGAGGGGGAAAACGCGAAGAATTTTCCTGCTCGTAATTTTACTGAACGTTTTGTTCGTCCGGAAATGGCCCTCTTAGAACATTTTAAGATGACGCACTTTGCTTGGATCTTTCCCCTGTCTATAAAGATCTATTATTATTAATATCTTCAGTGACACAATTAATACGGTATTTCACAAAAAAAATCTAATTAGTCCGTCTGTTAGATTATAGGAAAAAAAAAGTAGTTTTTTAACTGCTTTTTTTATTTCCAACTTTTTATTTTTTTGTGTTTGTTCTTTCGTTGGTCGCGTAAAATACTTCACAGATGATTAAACTTTTGTGTTTGTTTATAGGATTTGTGACTTCGAATTTATTTTAAACATATAAGTGTCATATAGTTTTGTAATCTCCTTTTAAAACCCTTCATTTTGATACCCTACTCGATGGTAATGGATTTTTTTTCAATTCCACGATATGGCCCTCAAAAACCGCATTTTTACTTTGTTTTTTTTTTTTTTTTTTAATTTTAATGTAGCCCGTGACACTCGCACCATCAAGAAAATCTAACGACGTATATTTCATTCACATCCCTTTATCCGTTCAGGAGTTATGAGGGAACAAAGAAACGGACATACATACATACATACACGTCAAACACATAACCCTCGTTTTGGGCTTCGCCGCAGTCGGGTAAAAGTATTGGATACGTGTTTTTTGTTTTATCAAATTAATAAAAGTATACGACGTCACTTTGTGGGTAAAAGTATTATACTAACCTTGTGACGTCACACGACTCGACACGACTATTCGAAGCCTTCATCTTTTGTTTACGTGACAAACAAAAAAAAAAAAAATACGTGTAAATTATTTTTTGGAAATCTATTCTGACGGACTAATTAGATATTTTTGGTAAAATATGTCTATTCTACGTATCCTTACGACATTAAATCAGAAAACTCTTTTATATTTCCTTTGGATTCATTTCATCAACATCATTCTCTTGCTCTTATACCAATTCATTTGGGGTCAGCGCAGAATGTCTTCTTCTTCCATAATTCTCCTATAATACTCGTCATCTCACTAGATACACAACAATAAGTACCAAACAACATCACCACAAAACAACAAACACAAATCCGTCAGCCAGTATTAGTTCAACACACACCGCCCAAGTGTTGGTACAAGATTTGAATGTGATTGCACGAACGTTCACGACGAGCTATTTCATTCAATTTGCATGCAAATACGCGTGTCTATGGGACTGTGAGTAAATAAACACCCGTCGGTTGTCACTATGTGAGGTGTGGTGTCTTGGAGCTTCGTGTACGGTTATAGGACAGGGAAACTCAGGGTTAATACTGCTTTTATTACAAAAGTTCTATCTTCATTTAAGTCAAAATAATGTAGGTTTAATTAAAGATTTTTTATTTTACACATTGCAGTGGTGATTGAATAAATGTTGGTATGGACATAGTAAGTACTAACTGCGTTGTGGAGCTGTGGAGGTCAGATAGGCTGTCACACCATGTAAAATCAGTTAGAATAAAAGAAAAGTCCAGCATAGTTTATGACATAGTTAACCGATGATGAGGATGAAGGACCAGCAAAGTGAGTTGGATATTTTTACCCGACTGCGGCGAAGCCCAAAAGGAGGGTTATGTGTTTGACGTGTATGTATGTTTGTACGTATGTCCGTTTCTTTGTTCCCTCATAACTCCTGAACGAATGAATGGAAATATAATAATTTCCATAATTTTGAATAAAATATACGTCGTTAGATTCGTGTTGATGGCGCAAGTGTCACTGGCTACATTAAAATTAAAAAAACGAAGAAAAATTGCGGATTTTGGGGGCCATATCGCGGAGTTCAATTTTTTTTTCCAGTATTATCGAGTAGGGTATCAAAGTAAAGGGTTTTAAAAGAAAATAACAAAAATATATACAACTTATATGTTTAAAAGAAGTTCAAAGTGACAAATCTTACGGGACCACGGAAAGAACAAACACAAAGAGCGAAAAAGTTGAAAAAAAAGTACTTTTTTATAATATGTATTGCTGTACCCTGAGGATGTATTCAGTTTTTAAATCAAATGCGATAACAACGGGTTTGATTACTATTGACTATTATGCTGCCCGTTTTCCAAGATAAATTTAAATGTTTAGGGACAAGGCCAAAACTATGCTGTTTCGATAAGGAGGTCTTCTTCTAAAAAAATAAATAATAATTTAATAATTAATAATTATACTATTAATTATATAATAATAATTTAAAAAAAAAACACAGAATGGCTGTCGCATCTTCCTACAGCTTTCTGTTTCACAAATTTCTAAATTTATTTGCAATCCTATCAGCCATTGAACATTTATTTTTATTCTTATTTTAAAATGACTTTCTTATTTTTTTTAATGTTACAACCCTAATGCTAAGCCATGATGGCGGACGCGCGTCACTCGTTCCCGCCTTCATTAGACGGATTGAATTGAGACAATGTACGCGATATCCGCTTGTAAATTATACGCATACATCCGCCTATAGCAAAATAATACACTTTTGATTATGGTGTTCCTGCTTTGAAACAATGGGAGGGCAAAATAGTGATATACCTACTCTCGTTATTTGATGTCTGTGTGGAAAAAGTTACATCGTTGACAGATGTCACATTGTCACGGCTCAGAGAACGCGCGGCAAAGATTTTGGCGGCATTTCCAATTTTCGCCCATGTTTTTAACTGTTAATTTAAAAAAGTTTTCGATGAAAGTAAGGGAATTTTGTACGTTTATGTTTTTAACAAAAGGTGTAAACTTTAAACTCGATAACTGATTCGTTGGAAAAAGTTATAGTGTTGACACTTTGATAGGTGTCGTAATTGACGCGGGAAAATTGCTGGATTTTTGACAAGTAATATTTTAAATACAGTGTGCAGTTGACAGGATGTCGCAAATAATATATTAGTTGAACTAATATTTTTTTTCAGTGCATTTTCCACTGACAATAGTTTCACAAATATTCATAAACAGCGCCCATCTGATAGTGTTATTCAAGTGCCAAAAATCCGTTCAGGTCTTTTAGGTCTTCTTCGTCGTGTCGATGATTCCCTTTACTTCAGCAAAATAAACTTCGACCAGAACTCTGCCACCACGAACACGTCAGTGTAGGCTTTGGACATGTACCTCAAAGTGTAGAAACGCAAAGACCAGCTGGCCAGCCTTCTCACCACGCGAATTACTTACAAGAGCATCGACAAAGGCATTTTTCAGAGCATATAGGTACTTATACGTAAATCACCCATCTCCTTGACTGCGTATAAAGAGCCTACATCATCTTCCACGTTAAAAGCTATTACTTATCATTTTCTCACTAGAAGAGACGCATACAAAGCGGACGAAAGGAATGCCAATTCATACTATCGCTAATGCGAATCTCAAAGGCAAATGGAAGACATGTTTTAATATCAACGGCGCTTTGCGATCTTGTTTTCTATTTTCCGTTCCGTTTTACTTTAATTGAAATAAAAGCAACTTTGAAGTAGGAAGCACAATCTCCTTTAAATGTTGTTTTTCGATTTTGTGACGTTTTTATTCAGACACAGTATTTTCTTGCGTATATCCGGTGATGGGGATTTTATTGAGCCTAGTGCTATCAGATAACATTTATGAAAACAGTTTCATAACTTTCCTCCTACGGGATCGTGCCTAATACCGCGATGAAAAGTATCTTATAGAAATCCATCACCCACATCGCTTCAGAAGTTTTTGCGTGAAAGAGTAGAAGTGCGATATTTTCCACTAACCACCAAAGAAAGTTAGCGCCATTGAATAACCTTGTCACTGATAGTCTAAAGATAGACAGTCTATTTTTAACTCCCGACGTTATTGGACATCTACACGAACAAACCAATCTATAATATAGTGAGATATCGGAAAACGCTCTGAATCTGTTATCTAGGCGGTTTTGCGCTAAACCGCACTTGATTATGCAGGCGTGTTCATTTAACTATGAAAAACGATGTATTTCGACCACACTGAGCCTAGGATAAGGCTATTTAATATTATCTGTACTGAAATGAAAAAATAAAGCAGAAGAGTTACTTTGTTTTTTGTTTGAACGCGCTTATTTAGAAGTACGAGATTTAGCATAAAAGTCATGTATTTCATAGCCAAATTCTTGAGAAAACTACAGTACCGGCAATTAAGGGATCAAAAATAAATTGTTGGCCAATCTTCAACAGACCGTAACTTCGAGGGAGATGGTCGTACAAAAAATCAAAAACAAGGAAGTAGAAGCTCCAAGTGTCTAGTTTTTGGATTGAAATTAAACTTTTTGTAGTGTCAGCGGTTTTTGAGTAATCTTAGAAAAACCAGCAACAAAAAGAAATTCATTTTGTTAGTAGATTTAGTTTGCGTTATTGATTCTCTGATTATAGCAACAATGACTTAATCCCATAGATTAGCACACATCCAAAGCTCCCATGAGTTCTCATGGGAATAGGCACAAACCACGCCACTTGCCCCAATCCTCAAGTATACTCCTTTCATCGAGATATTTTCAATTAAATTCCCTTGCCTATTTATGGCAAAAAAAAACTTTTATTGAGTCTATCGCTAACATTATACAAAATCTCCGTAAATTCACTGTAAACATTCTTCCATCTGGCAACACCAGCCTCTTTTTGGAGTGTTGCCAGTTAATTACTGGCATACCGTCGCGAACAGACGACAATCATACACAATGTGCTTATGTGCCGGGATTTGCTGACATTTCAATGTCGTTACCACGTCTCGGGAGTTAGGACTGGAGCTGATATTTATTAGGCACTGAAATGCTTTGTGTGTCAATGGCCTAGCTTTCAGCGAATGGAGTTACACGAGTACGTACGTAAAGAGAGTAGGCAGAGGTGGTATTGAACTAGTAAAGCGTTTTATATTGTGTAACCTAGAATAACTTTATTACATTATGTTATCATTTATGTGGCTCTTTTGTCTTTTTTGAGAATAAAGTATAAACCTAAATTAATTTAATAAGCGTCTTGTTTTTGGTGGTGGTTGATTGATGTTTATTTTGCAAATAGATTTTCCAAACCCTTTTTCACGCCTTAGATACCGCAGAAACTTAACAGGGTCTAGAAACCTGATATTTTGCAAAATAGGGGGTGGTAGATGAATGACCAGTACGAAAGCAGTTATCAAAGTTCTTCTGTTTTCCATATCATCATCAGCTCTTTAATGTTCCCACTGCTGGGACACAGGCCGCCTTTGTTTGAGAGTAATAGGGGTCCGTCTGTTAGATTATCGAAAAATATTGGATACGTATTTTTTGGTTTATGAAATCAATAAAAATTTACGAAGATATAACGTGTCAAAGATTTGACTGAGGATTTGTGACGTCACTGACAGGTAAAAAATGTCATACTAATGTCTTAGACGAGTCACACGAGTTTTCAAAGCACTGTTGACGGCACAGTTGGCGCAGTGGCTCAAGCAATGGACTGCTGCGCTGCGTGTCGCGGGTTCGATTCCCCCACGGAACAAATATTTGTATGGCCTATAGATAGTTGTTCCGGGTCTGGGTATTTGTGTATGTAAGTTTAAATGTTTGTGAACGCACCCACGATACAGGAGAAATTCTTAGTGTGGGGGCAACGTTTAAAAAAAAAAAAACTGTATCGTCTTCATTGTTTGTTTACGTGAAAGAAAAAAAACACGTGTTCAATATTTTTTGGAAATCTATCTGACGGACTAATTAGATTTTTTTTACCCTATTGGCCTATAAACTACCATGCGGGCCCAGTGCGGATTGGTAGATGTCACAAGTCTTCGAATTTTTTGGTCTAGGACATGCCAGTTTCCTCACGAGACGCTTTCCTTCACCGTTTTTGAGAGCAGCGGTGATGAAATAAAGTACTAAAGGTCCAAAGTTCCTCACTATGTTCATGTTAAAGCTCCATTCAATATCACCAGTGCGTATTGTTTTATATTTTCACCTGTTCTACAGGCGTGTAGGGTAGGGGTGATAACGTAGGGGGGAAGTGAAGGCGGTCTGTTTACGGATCATTAATTAAATCTTTGATTGCTGTTATTACAATGCAAAAAGTGGCCTTCGTAACTTTATTATTGTGAGGTGCAGGCGTCGGAAGGTTTCGTAACTTGTTGGCGAAAATACTATCTTTATTTTCCAGAGATTTTTTAGGCTGAAGGTAAATTTAAACAGAAAGGAGGACCTAAACATAATGACAATTTTTTTAATAGTGACTAGCGCTAGGGTTAAACCTTGCCTCGATTTTAACCAACTAATGCTATTTTTCGTTTCGAAGGCATCATCAAATGACTCCTCCCACTCTGGACTGAGTGGTAGGGAGTGTCAGCTATTGCCTAAAGAACCACCCATATTCCTTCTTAGCCCTTTGTGTCAAGGCCGCGGTATCTCTTTAGAACAACGCGCAGCCCCGATACGGGTCGGCCCCTGGGGGCCCAAGGCGTCGATTCCTTCATATTGGTTGTCTTCACCTAATTATCTACCTAACTTTTTCCCAAATATGATGGGGTTGACTTGGAGTTAATTGGATGCAGCTTCACATCGATAGTTTACAAGGGGGACTATCTATCTGACCTACAGTACAAATTACAAACAAGAAAATGGCCTCTAGACCTTTTACCTATAATGTACTCGTATTTTGTGTAATACGAATTAAAATACGCCAAAATGTCCCTACACATCATTTTTCGTCATACCAAGAGCAAAGCCCTCACGCATTACTAAAGGATACGAGAAACTAACACGCTGATAGTGGTCGGAAACGTTTTGAATGGCCAATCAAGATGCCCTAAGTCGTTACAAACCCTCTGATAGACAGATTAAGAGGTCTCAGGGGAATCACGGCTAAATGTAGAGGACAGAAGTGCCAGTTAACATAATTGCTCCATATTTTGAAACACGTTGTTTGTAATGGGTGTAAAAGCACCCCTAACAAAGCCGAAAAGAACTTGCTCTTCCCGTCATTGCGATATTTTTTTGTTCTAGATGATGTAGACCTGGGAACTATTGAAGGTCAAAGTTCTAACTTTTTGTTTGTATAACTTAACTTGAAGTACCTCCACGACCCCTTTTATTTGTTTTTTTTGGCGGGTGGAAAATCATCGAATAACCCCTCCCGCTCTTGGGCAGAGCGAAAGGGAGTGTCAGACTTCTACTGACTAAAAACCACCCATGTTCCTTCTTAGCCCTTTATGTCGAGGCCGCGATAACTAGTGTACAACCCGCGGCCCACCTCCACGACCACGACCCCTGTATTATTCAATGCATCAAAACATTCAGCACAATGTCTTGAGTTCGTTACATTGAGTCATACCGTAAAACGTGATTTTTTACCCAAAATAGCAGAAAATTTTCGTTCCCTTAAGTGAAGCTTCTGATATAAGTTGGAATAGTCCTTCTGCGCATAAAGATTTAGTGACATACTAAAGGACATCCCCATTTAAGAGGGTAACAGGATATTGGACCTTCAGGCCTTTGAAACGAAATGAGTTTCCGATTCGGTTTTTTCAGAGCTTTCAGCGCTGAAACTGTGTCCATCGATACGTTTGTAAGTCCCACAAAATCAAACACAATCGACCCACTCACTATAGAATAGGTCGATCCTGTTTAATTTCGTGGGACTAGGAATATTAAGTAAAGAATTTATGGTCTTGATAAGAAGTTTATGTGTCTGTTCAAGTAGAAAGTAAGCACCTAACCCGACAACACAACACTCGACTTAATATTCAAATGAACCCCGCCTGCTTCCAAGTTTTGTTTAATTTAAAATGTGCTTGTTTTTTGCTTTTCAGTTTTTTCAGTCGGTTTTTTTTTTAGTTTTTAACAACTTTTTTTTTATTTTCAACTTTTAAGGTCGTTTGTCATCTGCGAAGAATTTCACGCGGCCAAAGAAAGAATCGTTGGTCGCTTAAAATTCTTCACAAATAATTTAATTTTATCTTTTTTATATGTGTCTAAATTTGTATGTATGTTTATTTTATTTCGATACATTTTTTTTTTCTCTCTTAATTCTAGTTTCTGTTTTTCTTTTCTACACACTCTCTCTGCTCTGCTTAGCTTGGGACTAGATGGCGTTGTGTGATAGTTGTGGAATATTATTATTATTATTATTCCCTTTATTTATTTTGTCACAAACTTATTACATTTTTAAATATTCTTTACAAAAAAAAACAATAAAAAAACATTTAAAAATATAAAAAATTGTAGCCCACCGGTATCGGGAACAGGGTCCAAGCTACCGGCGGTCAGGGCTCCAGAGAAAGGAACCTCCTAACAATGCGTGCCGTGTCCAGGAGTACCGCTCTCTGCATCAAGCCCTTGATCCAGCTGCCTAACGAGAGCCTCCTCAGGTGTTGGTCGAGGCTCTTGGCTAATAAGCCATTGGCTGAAACGACTATCGGTACAATGATCGCTGAGTCCACATCCCACATGTCGACAACCTCGCGAGCCAAGTCAAGATACTTGATTTGCTTATCTTTCTCGGCTTTCACGAGGTTCTCGTCATGCGGGACGGTTATGTCAACGATCATTGCGCGCCGCTCTGATCGATCCACCACCACTATATCAGGTTTATTAGCTATAATAGTCCTGTCAGTGATGATGGATTGATCCCAGTACAGTGTGATATGGCCATTTTCGAGAACTGGGTCGGGCACATATCTGTAGTACGGCACTTCTGATTCCACAAGGTTGTACTGCAGAGCAAGTTGCTGATGGATAATCCTGGCTACAAGGTTGTGTCTATGTAAATATTCTCCGTTAGCCAGACGAGAACACCCGGAGATAATGTGACGGATTGATTCACCCGGACGGTGGCATGCCCGACATATGTCAACCGTACCGTCCTTCACAATAAATCTCCGGTAGTTATTGGTCATCATAACTTCGTCCATAATTGCACAGACAAAACCTTCGGTTTCTCCGAAGAGTTCCCCGGAACGTAGCCAGGCCACGGACGCTAGGAAGTCTACATCAGGCCCGTGTAGGGCCCGGAAAAAGCGTCCGTGAAGCTCCTTACTCTGCCATACCTCCATGCGGTCGTTAGTGTCAAGCACTACAGGTTTGCGCCAATTCTCTTTAGCCAAGGAGAGCGCGGTAAGGCCCCTGTCCACTGCTACAACATCTCGATGCATCCCCACGTCGGTTTCTAGGAAATATTCCCTGAGACTGCATATCTCACGATTATGAAGAGTCTTAGCATTTAAAAAGCCTCGACCTCCACACTTCCGTGGGATATACAGTCTCATAACCGAAGAACGTGGGTGATGCATTCGATATGTCGTCAACAATGTACGGACCCGCCTATCCAGGGCGTCTAGCTCTGTTTGAGTCCATTTGAGTATACCGAAAGAGTACATCAAAACCGGCATGACCCAACCGTTGAAGGCTCGCACTTTATTTCCGCCTGATAAAAGACTATTAAATACTTTTCTCAGGCGGCCAAAGAAGCGCTCCTTCAACGATTGTTTCATGTCGGCAACGTTGATGCCCAGTGCTTCCGACATACCCAAATACTTATAGGTTTCGGTTGCTGAGAGGGATCTAAGATTTATGGAATCTGTGAGCTGGGTTCCCACAGATTCCACAATCCCCCCTCGCTTTACATGCATGATCGCACATTTGTCCACACCGAATTCCATCCTGATGGCGTTACTGAAAGTTTCAGTGACCTTCAATAGCTCCATCAGTTGCAAATCGTTGGGGGCAAAGAGTTTCAGGTCATCCATGTAAAGGAGGTGAGATATAACCTGACCACCTCTTTTCAACCGATAGCCTAGACCTGAATCCTCCAGCAGCGTGCTAAGAGGATTCAAGGCTAAGCAGAACCAAAGTGGACTCAAACTGTCGCCCTGAAATATACCCCGCTCTATTCTTACCGGCTCACTATTCCTATGGATTTGCCGACATCCTGGATAGCGAAGGACTGTCCTCCATTGCCTCATACACGACATCAGGAAGGTGCGCAGGGTTGTATCAATTTTATACAACTCTAGCACCCTTATGAGCCATGTATGTGGCACCGAGTCATAGGCCTTCTTATAGTCTATCCAACATGTCGACAGATCCTTTCGGAAACGGCGAACCTGTTGACTAATGGCCATATCAATGAGGAGTAACTCCTTAGTACCACGGGACCCGTTCTTACATCCATTTTGAGAAGCAGACATAATAGAATTCTCGTTAATATGTTTATTTATTTTAGCTCTCAAAATGGAGGTAAGAACTTTATAGACCGTTGGAAGACACGTAATCGGTCTATAATTTTTGGGTTCCGCAGTACTACCCGATTTATGGAGCAGGTGAGTTATTCCAGTCGTCAGGAACTCTGGTAGCGACCCTGACTCTAAGGCTAACTGGAATAGGGTTGCCAAGCAAGCATGCGATCTTGTGAACCATTTAATCCAGAAGTTGTGCAGTCCGTCCGGTCCTGGTGATTTCCAATTTGGCAACGGACGAACTGCACAACCTACATCTTGGGGGCTGATCGTTATTGCCCCCATTTCTGTTATTGGATCGCATGCTCGCTCGACGTCCCGAGTCCACTCACCCTCGGTATGACTGACAGGTACCGACCAGATGTTACGCCAAAATGAACACATGGCGTTATCATCCGGTAGGCACGTGTCAGTCACACCTTGGTCCGGTCGCTCCCATGCTCTGTAAACCCACCTTTCATCGCTTTGGAAGGTGCGATTTAGAGTGTACCGTTCCACCCGACGCTTATACCTACGAATACGGTTCGCCCATGCATACACTTTCTGCTTCCAGAAGTCGATGCGCTCTGTGACACGGGACATGTAGTCTTGAGGACTGATATCAGTCCCCGTAAACGCCCGTCTCACAAAGCGCATCACTCGAGGGCGATTGTTGCCCTCCCGGAAGCAGATTAGTTTGCCGATGAACGCCCTGGCCCCAGCAATGCGTCGTTCAATCCTATACTGCCATGCCGGTACGGCTGGTTTCGGTCGTGTAGCTCTGTCATCCGGAAATTTGACATGAGCTACACGACATGCCGTTACAGCCGCGCAATAGAGGATTGAATGAGCATCACTGAGGTTATCGCAGTTATCAAAAAAGCTTGACAACTGCGAATCCAGAACAGCCACCAGCGCCCTATTTCTGTTATGCATGGGCAAACGAGGTAAGCGTGGTCTACGTTCGGGTGTCATGAACTTATATTCTCTGATCGCACCCTCCAAAGTACTCCTCATTTCCTCACTGCACTGGATACTTACGTTAGTAACCATGTCACTACTCACGTCGTTTTCACAAATAAGTGGCGTGGTAGACTGTGGTTGTACCACAACCTGTGACGGCGTAGCAATGACATGGTTACTCTGCATTTCAGTCCGCAAGCGATCAAGTACGGTGTCATCCAACATACGATTACGCTGGATGACTCGCACCTGATCCGACAGTCGTTGTGCCGATACGTTGACAGCCGGCTCAAGTACCTGAAACAGAGAGCATCCGAACACGGTACGCGGTCAGGTTGTTTCCTCCCTCTGTAGCCCCATAGTATGAGCGCATGACGTTCTCGTTGATGGATTGCGTCCATCGCATGCGCTGCACACTTCCGCCGGGAGCTGGGACCCTATCAGAAGCCGGTGGGCCTCGAGGTCCTAAGCCGTCCGGCGGCCGGCGTCCTCTCCGTCGCCGAGCAGGTGGTGGTGTCGGGGACAGCGAGAAATACTTGTCGCTCGAGCTCGACGCGACTGCCGCGGTCGGTGTCACAGCACTCACGATGGGGCTGGGTTCCGGCGGCGGCGAGGCGGAGCTGAGCGACGAGTCCGGGGATGGTGGGCGTGCACGTCTTGCTGCAGCTGCAGATCTTGTCAACATAATATCTTGATCATACTTTAACAATTTTCTTCACATTCATTTTGGCAATTTTGGCCTGACATATGTCATTTATTTTTCTTCTATGGTATTTCCTTGAATTTTGTCTCATTTTATTGTATTAAGATAGAAATTATGATAATATTTTAAATTTATTATTATTATTATTCCCTTTATTTATTTTGTCACAAACTTATTACATTTTTAAATATTCTTTACAAAAAAAAACAATAAAAAAACATTTAAAAATATAAAAAATTGTAGCCCACCGGTATCGGGAACAGGGTCCAAGCTACCGGCGGTCAGGGCTCCAGAGAAAGGAACCTCCTAACAATGCGTGCCGTGTCCAGGAGTACCGCTCTCTGCATCAAGCCCTTGATCCAGCTGCCTAACGAGAGCCTCCTCAGGTGTTGGTCGAGGCTCTTGGCTATTAAGCCATTGGCTGAAACGACTATCGGTACAATGATCGCTGAGTCCACATCCCACATGTCGACAATCTCGCGAGCCAAGTCAAGATACTTGATTTGCTTATCTTTCTCGGCTTTCACGAGGTTCTCGTCATGCGGGACGGTTATGTCAACGATCATTGCGCGCCGCTCTGATCGATCCACCACCACTATATCAGGTTTATTAGCTATAATAGTCCTGTCAGTGATGATGGATTGATCCCAGTACAGTGTGATATGGCCATTTTCGAGAACTGGGTCGGGCACATATCTGTAGTACGGCACTTCTGATTCCACAAGGTTGTACTGCAGAGCAAGTTGCTGATGGATAATCCTGGCTACAAGGTTGTGTCTATGTAAATATTCTCCGTTAGCCAGACGAGAACACCCGGAGATAATGTGACGGATTGATTCACCCGGATGGTGGCATGCCCGACATATGTCAACCGTACCGTCCTTCACAATAAATCTCCGGTAGTTATTGGTCATCATAACTTCGTCCATAATTGCACAGACAAAACCTTCGGTTTCTCCGAAGAGTTCCCCGGAACGTAGCCAGGCCACGGACGCTAGGAAGTCTACATCAGGCCCGTGTAGGGCCCGGAAAAAGCGTCCGTGAAGCTCCTTACTCTGCCATACCTCCATGCGGTCGTTAGTGTCAAGCACTACAGGTTTGCGCCAATTCTCTTTAGTCAAGGAGAGCGCGGTAAGGCCCCTGTCCACTGCTACAACATCTCGATGCATCCCCACGTCGGTTTCTAGGAAATATTCCCTGAGACTGCATATCTCACGATTATGAAGAGTCTTAGCATTTAAAAAGCCTCGACCTCCACACTTCCGTGGGATATACAGTCTCATAACCGAAGAACGTGGGTGATGCATTCGATATGTCGTCAACAATGTACGGACCCGCCTATCCAGGGCGTCTAGCTCTGTTTGAGTCCATTTGAGTATACCGAAAGAGTACATCAAAACCGGCATGACCCAACCGTTGAAGGCTCGCACTTTATTTCCGCCTGATAAAAGACTATTAAATACTTTTCTCAGGCGGCCAAAGAAGCGCTCCTTCAACGATTGTTTCATGTCGGCAACGTTGATGCCCAGTGCTTCCGACATACCCAAATACTTATAGGTTTCGGTTGCTGAGAGGGATCTAAGATTTATGGAATCTGTGAGCTGGGTTCCCACAGATTCCACAATCCCCCCTCGCTTTACATGCATGATCGCACATTTGTCCACACCGAATTCCATCCTGATGGCGTTACTGAAAGTTTCAGTGACCTTCAATAGCTCCATCAGTTGCAAATCGTTGGGGGCAAAGAGTTTCAGGTCATCCATGTAAAGGAGGTGAGATATAACCTGACCACCTCTTTTCAACCGATAGCCTAGACCTGAATCCTCCAGCAGCGTGCTAAGAGGATTCAAGGCTAAGCAGAACCAAAGTGGACTCAAACTGTCGCCCTGAAATATACCCCGCTCTATTCTTACCGGCTCACTATTCCTATGGATTTGCCGACATCCTGGATAGCGAAGGACTGTCCTCCATTGCCTCATACACGACATCAGGAAGGTGCGCAGGGTTGTATCAATTTTATACAACTCTAGCACCCTTATGAGCCATGTATGTGGCACCGAGTCATAGGCCTTCTTATAGTCTATCCAACATGTCGACAGATCCTTTCGGAAACGGCGAACCTGTTGACTAATGGCCATATCAATGAGGAGTAACTCCTTAGTACCACGGGACCCGTTCTTACATCCATTTTGAGAAGCAGACATAATAGAATGCTCGTTAATATGTTTATTTATTTTAGCTCTCAAAATGGAGGTAAGAACTTTATAGACCGTTGGAAGACACGTAATCGGTCTATAATTTTTGGGTTCCGCAGTACTACCCGATTTATGGAGCAGGTGAGTTATTCCAGTCGTCAGGAACTCTGGTAGCGACCCTGACTCTAAGGCTAACTGGAATAGGGTTGCCAAGCAAGCATGCGATCTTGTGAACCATTTAATCCAGAAGTTGTGCAGTCCGTCCGGTCCTGGTGATTTCCAATTTGGCAACGGACGAACTGCACAACCTACATCTTGGGGGCTGATCGTTATTGCCCCCATTTCTGTTATTGGATCGCATGCTCGCTCGACGTCCCGAGTCCACTCACCCTCGGTATGATTGACAGGTACCGACCAGATGTTACGCCAAAATGAACACATGGCGTTATCATCCGGTAGGCACGTGTCAGTCACACCTTGGTCCGGTCGCTCCCATGCTCTGTAAACCCACCTTTCATCGCTTTGGAAGGTGCGATTTAGAGTGTACCGTTCCACCCGACGCTTATACCTACGAATACGGTTTGCCCATGCATACACTTTCTGCTTCCAGAAGTCGATGCGCTCTGTGACACGGGACATGTAGTCTTGAGGACTGATATCAGTCCCCGTAAACGCCCGTCTCACAAAGCGCATCACTCGAGGGCGATTGTTGCCCTCCCGGAAGCAGATTAGTTTGCCGATGAACGCCCTGGCCCCAGCAATGCGTCGTTCAATCCTATACTGCCATGCCGGTACGGCTGGTTTCGGTCGTGTAGTTCTGTCATCCGGAAATTTTACATGAGCTACACGACATGCCGTTACAGCCGCGCAATAGAGGATTGAATGAGCATCACTGAGGTTATCGCAGTTATCAAAAAAGCTTGACAACTGCGAATCCAGAACAGCCACCAGCGCCCTATTTCTGTTATGCATGGGCAAACGAGGTAAGCGTGGTCTACGTTCGGGTGTCATGAACTTATATTCTCTGATCGCACCCTCCAAAGTACTCCTCATTTCCTCACTGCACTGGATACTTACGTTAGTAACCATGTCACCACTCACGTCGTTTTCACAAATAAGTGGCGTGGTAGACTGTGGTTGTACCACAACCTGTGACGGCGTAGTAATGACATGGTTACTCTGCATTTCAGTCCGCAAGCGATCAAGTACGGTGTCATCCAACATACGATTACGCTGGATGACTCGCACCTGATCCGACAGTCGTTGTGCCGATACGTTGACAGCCGGCTCAAGTACCTGAAACAGAGAGAGCATCCGAACACGGTACGCGGTCAGGTTGTTTCCTCCCTCTGTAGCCCCATAGTATGAGCGCATGACGTTCTCGTTGATGGATTGCGTCCATCGCATGCGCTGCACACTTCCGCCGGGAGCTGGGACCCTATCAGAAGCCGGTGGGCCTCGAGGTCCTAAGCCGTCCGGCGGCCGGCGTCCTCTCCGTCGCCGAGCAGGTGGTGGTGTCGGGGACAGCGAGAAATACTCGTCGCTCGAGCTCGACGCGACTGCCGCGGTCGGTGTCACAGCACTCACGATGGGGCTGGGTTCCGGCGGCGGCGAGGCGGAGCTGAGCGACGAGTCCGGGGATGGTGGGCGTGCACGTCTTGCTGCAGCTGCAGATCTTGTCAACATAATATCTTGATCATACTATAACAATTTTCTTCACATTCATTTTGGCAATTTTGGGCTGACATATGTCATTTATTTTTCTTCTATGGTATTTCCTTAAATTTTGTCTCATTTTATTGTATTGTGATAGAAATGATAATATTTTAAATAATGATGAAAATGTTGGTCCCAAACTTTGAAAATAAAACAGAATATATATTTAAATTAAATAAAATTGGACGAAGAAATTGTATGACAACTATGTTGACGTTGGTGTTGCTAGCTATTTATTATTATATTATTATTATTATTACTGTGTCTATATTTCTAATCCAACTCTCCTCTCGCAGGTCTGCTGGAAGAAATTTCTTTAGAAATAAGCAGTACCTTTGTGCTCTTCTATTTTTTATATATTTTCCTTTTTTTGTGTTTTGTGTGTACATAAATAAATAAATAAATAAATAAATAAACTTTTGTGTTTGTTTATATAGGATTTGTGACTTTGAGTTTCGTTTAGACATATAAATATCATATGTTTCTGTAATCTCCTTTTAAAACCCTTCATCTTGATACCATAAGGTTTTTTTTTTAAGGATTTTGATAGGGTATCAAAATGAAGGATCAAAGGATTTTATTTTCATTAGAGTCGTACCAAGCTATACTATAGATATTTCATTGTTCTCTGAGTGAGTTCACAAAAAATGCAATGTTTGTGATTAGTTACAAAATTTAATTTTAAATTATTATTGTGTACACTATCGCATTAGGGTATACCCTGTAAAGATAGTCGTAATATGGAGAATAAATAAATAAATAAATAAATATAAGCTCAATGTGCAGCTTCCTCTTCAAACAAGAGTAATGGCATTGGCGCACGGTATGAATACTTAATGGGTAACCTTATTAACTTTCATAATAGCTTGCTTCTTATTGTTGGTTAATGACCCATTTCAATGATTGTGTTGGAGATTTTAATTCTTATTTTGCAACACCAAAATTAAAGGGGAAGAACCGATGTGGTATATCAACCTGCCCACCTGTTCCCAGGTTGATTATTATTATGCGCACGACAAAATCGCTACGCATCGCAATTAAACGCTATGTAATGCCAAATAATAGTTTTCTCGTGCTCCTAGTGGTATGTAATGTACCTAGCCTCTTTCTATAAACAGTATTTATATAATAATCAACGATAATAGACACGTACGAGGTCTATTTTGTATGTGGTCATTGTACTCTTTGCCTTCAAAATCTTGTTAAGGTGACACTTTGGGGTACCATGTTACTATACATTTCTTGTTCGTCTAGGTGTCCATACATACCAATTTCATCGTGGCCCCGGGGCCGTGATTACTAAAAAATATCAAAATAGCGGTGGGTCGATATGCCAGCTTCTATACAAAACAGTTCAAACCCCTTTAAATTCTCGTGTAAATAGTGGTGACAGTCCCTTCTATCAGCGACACTCACTGGTTCAATACAGACGTACATTATATTATTACTTGCTATGTTTTATTGAATCTGCCCAGGCACCATTGTACCAGTACCTCACCAGCTACCCCAACATCTATTGCAAGTTAAACAGATTTTTCGTCATACCAAGAGCAAAGCCCTCACGCATTACTAAAGGATACGAGAAACAAACACGCTGATAGTGGTCGGAAACGTTTTGAATGGCCAATCAAGATGCCCTAAGTCGTTACAAACCCTCTGATAGACAGATTAAGAGGTCTCAGGGGAATCACGGCTAAATGTAGAGGACAGAAGTGGCAGTTAACATAATTGCTCCATATTTTGAAACACGTTGTTTGTAATGGGTGTAAAAGCACCCCTAACAAAGCCGAAAAGAACTTGCTCTTCCCGTCATTGCGATATTTTTTTGTTCTAGATGATGTAGACCTGGGAACTTTCTGGTTAAGGAGATATTGAAGGTCAAAGTTCTAACTTTTTGTTATAAAAGTAAGGTCCATATTGCGATTGCTATGTTTGGCAAATGCGTCCTCATATTTACAAAACACTTGTAAACTAAGTATGTGAAAACAGGATCAAAGTATTTTTTTTTTACACTTATGTTATTAGGACTGTCGTCGTGTCGAAGAGCTCATAGCTTAATAATAACTGACACTCCGGTCGATCATTAGGTTAAGCCGCGCTTGATTAGGTTGGTCTGTGGATGGGTGACCGCCCATTACATACCGAGTTTCCTCCGTGCCTCGATAAGCTGTTGGTCCCGGCTGCCATATATAGATCTTTGGCAGTCGTTACAGGAAGTCAGTGACCTCAAAGTCTGACAACCAGTCTTACCAAAGAGTATCGTATTACTCAGTATTAACTGGGTTGTGGAGGTCAGATAAGCAGTCGCTCCATGTAAAATACTGGTACTCAGCTGCATCCGGTTAGACTGGAAGCCGACCCCAACATAGTTGGGAAAAGGCTAGGCACATGATGTGATTAGGACTGTCGAAACTGAATTGGATTGACATATGCTACTGTGACTTTTTTTTAGCAAGAGGTTGCCTAGTGGTGTGACCATATGGCCTGCCCGGTCTGTAAATCGAACTTGGCAAGGTGACGGGTTAGACTACCTCTGATTTTTCGGATTCATGAGTGTATCGTATATTGATTACTTGCTTTGGTGGAGGAAATCATCTTTAGGGAACCAGCATGGCTGAGTGATATCTCAGCGCCATGTAAATCAAACTGAGAGGCATAGGCGGAATAAAAACACACAAGATTAATCACACGAAAAAAAAACAATTAGATTATATGCAATATCAAAGATGGACCCTATAGAACGAAGATATTCCTGCAATCTCAAAATTAAAATATTTTTATTTCACATAGGCCTACATGGGCACTTATAAAACGTCGATAAAAAGGTGCACGGTTTGGTGCATTGGTCGGTTCCTAAGGAGAAGAACCGGCAAGAATCTCCAAAGGTTACTCTTTTAATCTTTTAAAACACTAAGGTATAATACACACATGAAGACCATACCGATTAATGTCTGAGGAGTTCTTTTGAAGAATGCACCACACAGATTTGAGTGGACCCGTCCAGTCAGTGCAAGCATTGTCAGTTATCGTGGTGCCGTTGTAAAATGATTGACAGTTGCCCAGCTCTTCAGACAGAGATGAATCAAACATGATACAAAAACACAGCTAGGAGTAAAAACAAAAGGCGCCTCTGTTAGATAAAACCCCGTAATAGGTACCTACAAGTTTGCTCATTGTGTAAACAGTGGAGCATAGTTTGTTCCCCTGTAAGCTCGGCTCAGCTGCCGCCAAATAAAACGACAGAAATCAGCTTTGTTTTTATACGAGGATAAAGGCTTTGTTTTACTAATTTTCTATCTCACGACCCGCATGGCATTTGAAATGGAAGAAAAATACGCCAAAATAATACGTTGGTAGGCACCTAAATTAAAATTATCTACACGGGTAGGTTAGAGTTAGGGATGTTACAGTGCCTCGACTCCGATTCCGATAGGTCTGAACTTCCGATTGATATGACACCCCGGCTCCGAATACGGCTCCGACACTTTTAAATCGGATGTCGAAGCATAGTAGAGTGACGGACGCGGCACACGTGTGCTATCAGGTTTCTTATGCATGAATTTTATTTTACTAGGCCTTCTTAACTCATTCTGCAACCATCTCGGGCTGCGCCTCCAACTTCGATTCCAATTCCGACTTCGGTTTCGATAAAACCACCTCCGTAACATCCGTAGTTGGAAGTATAATAGATCTGTTTATTTTTTATGATAGCCTCAATACCGTGACTTAAATTGTAGGATGTATGGATGCTCATGGCTAAACAAAAGCCGCTCAATCACCAGGTTAGGTAAGCTGTACTTGCCTAGGTTGTTAAGTGGATGGGTGCTACGGAAAGCACGTTAAGCCGTTGGTCCTAGTTGACATTTGTAGATATTTCTTTACAGTCTTTACAGTGGCCCGAAAATCCAACAAACAAAAGGGGTATCGAATTACCCAGTCCTAGCTGATTGTGGAGGTCAGACTGGCAGTCGCATCATGATAAATATTGGTATTCAACTGAATCCGGTAATACTGGAAGCCGATCCAAATATATATAGTTGGGAAAAGGCTAGCAAGATGATGACCGTAACTCCAATTGTCTTTATAATCCAACAAACCAACAAATTATGTTGTGTAGTGGGGGTCAGGTAACGAGATAAATTAATGGACGATGTATAGTGCACAAAAGAAAGTTTATTGTCACAGATCACGGTATACGAGAAAATCACAGTAGACACCGGTAGAAAATTAGTATACGTGACCGTATGCGACAGCGATGCGAGCCGGACTGAGGCGTGCGCGCCGCGGGGCCGCGGCGTGGGGCGGCGAGCGGTTTTGTACCTACCTACGCTCTGCTAAGAAAGCGCGGGCGCCTTGTTGCTATGCCCTCCTACAGTTGAAAATAATAATAATTTATTTATTTATTATTTATTTATTTATTTTATAATAATTTTCGAACAGTCTAAATTAATTCATTTCTTGATCGATTTGTTTGTTTATTAATTTGTGTATTTCTGTGACTCCATTCAATGTATTTAATATTGTATAAATAATTTAATTTAAGCTAAAATTTTGTTGCGATTCGTTTCCACTTGTCGGTTACCACCTACCCAGCACACATTATTTCTTTTATAGTTTTAATTTATAATAATTATTTTCTATTCCAATTTAATAATTGGAATAGAAAAGATAATTGATGTGTATTGAAAATTTTGAATTTTCTGTGTTTTAATTTAATGTGGTAAATTTTTATTTTGTTTAACATTATTTAAATCCGCTTCAGTTTTTACTAATGATTATACAATTGCTGCGCAGTACTAAAACAGAATATATTAATATAATGGAAATGGATTTAGAGAAAGTAAGTCGTTGGTGTGTCAATAAATAAATAAATAAAATAAACAAGTATTATTTGACATGCAATTTTCCCGAGCAAATATTCAGGCAAAGCGGAAACGGATATGCATATGTAAATGACTATTTTACGAAAACTGGTAGTACAAACTCAGTACCAAATAAATGTTTAATTTAAACGTTTACTGGTGAAAATTGTGATAGGTGGTAGGTATATCGTGACTTTTATAAATATTTAGCATTGATTCAGTGTTTCTAGGGCCTTCTCAGTTGGAATCAAGAAATAGACACTGTTTTATGCAAAAGTAAGGAACACCCTTTTTACCCGACTGCGGCGAAGCCCAAAAGGAGGGTTATGTGTTTGGCGTGTATGTATGTATGTCCGTTTCTTTGTTCCCTCATAACTCCTAAACGAATGAAGGGATTTGAATAAAATATACGTCGTTAGATTCGTCTTGATGGCGCGAATGTTACTGGCTACATTCAAATTAAAAAAGAAAAGAAGAGAGTTTTGGGGGCCTTATAGTAGTAGTAGGCCTTAAAAAAAATTCATTACCATAGTAGGGTATCAAAATGAAGGGTTTTAAAAGGAAATTTCAAAAATATATGACACATAAATGTTTAAAATAAATTCAAAGTCAAAATCCTATAAACAAACACAAAAGTTAAATCATCCGCGAAGAATTTTACTCGACCAACGAAAGAACAAACACAAAAGAGCTAAAAAGTTGGATTTAAAAAAAGTAGTTAAAAAACTAACAAACCTGATTGAAAAAATTCTATTTTAATTTCATAATTTAATATTCAAATGAGGGGTTCATTTGAATATTAAATTATGAAATTAAAATAGAATATTTTAGCCTGCTTCCAAGTTTTATTTAATTTAAAATGTGCTTGTTATTTGCTTTTAAGGTTTTTCAGTCGGGTTTTTTAGTTTTTTATTTATGCAATGCAGTTTTGGACCTTCCTCCATATTGGATCAGACGCTATCGCCCTGAGCCATAAATGTGTGGTTCAAGCTACGGGGCAAGTATTAAGGAATTAATATGAACAGGTAATTACCCGTACTTTAAAATAGGAACGTGAAAGTTACATAATAGTGGCTTTACTCCCGGTCACCATCCTTCATAATCAACTTACCTGAATCACCTAACATTTTTTTCTAATTATGTTGGGGTACTTGTATGCAGCGACTGTATGACAACAACTCGACGCAGTAACCCCCGGAACGATTCATTGCACTCTAAAGCTACAGTCACAGACACAAGGCATAATAACTTGTGAAAGTACTGTAGTTGCCCATTCCCTAGCGTAGATAAGATAGCGTCCCGTATGTTATCACTGGCAACACACACTGACACTTTCGTCTTGAGACACTGCGGTAAGTTAGGCGAGAAGATACTACTCAGCTTCCTAAACGCTGCCCAGCTATGTTGGATACGACGATTGACCTCTTTCTCACCAGCAAATAGAGATCTACCCAGCAGTGAGTGAATTAGAGCTGTGGATGATGATGTATTTTGAGTATTGTTTTTATTTATTTCATCTTACTCCGTAGCAGACCACAGTTTTGCGGCCAGTTGGTTGCTATAGTCTCGCTTACCGTTCATCATCATCATCATCATTTCAGCCGAAAGACGTCCACTGCTGGACATAGGCCTCCCCTAAGTGTCGCCACATTGTCCGGTCCCGTGCGTCTCGCATCCAGCGGGTCCCCGCAACCTTCACCAGGTCATCGGTCCACCTAGTGGGAGGCCTTCCAACGCAACGTCTTCCGGTTCGCTTACCGTTGCGGACTTAAACACAACTGGCGAAATGTGTGTAGTACTAAAGGGACATCGCTGTCAAACCCTCCAAAGATTACAAACCTTGTGTTTTGTTATGTAGTTTTTGTTCTTAAAACTTGCGATAAGGTATGCTATTATGATCCTGACGCATCAATTCAAATTCTATCTGTGCACCCACTTAAAACGGTAAAACTTTAGTTAAGTAAAATGCCGATTGTTTTAGCTTTTATAATATTTTAGAAATCACACTACAAGCTTTTGAATAAGCTTTATCTTAGCTTTTCAGCAATCTTCAGTGTCAACATCTAATTACCGTAAATTGACCTAATCATCATCAACAGCCTATTAATGTTCCCACTGCTGGGACACAGGCCTCCTCTCTTTGGGAGGGAATGGCCTATAATCTACCACGCGGGCCCAGTGCGGATTGGTAGATGTCACATGTCTTCGAATTTTTGGTTCTAAGAAGATTCTTTCCTCATGATGTTTTCCTTCACCGTTTTGAGAGCAGCGTTGATGAAATAAATTACACAAAGTAATGTGCCTGCCTGGGTTCGAACCCACGACCTACTGTTCGTAAGTCGGGGCCGCCACCACTGGGCCACCGCTGCTCTGACCTAATACACTCGAAAATTAGCTCGCGCAATTTCCGATTAGTGGATATATGTAATTATAGCTGGCTATTGAGCTCCATTTCTGCGTAAAGCTAGCCATGAAAAGGCATTGAATTAAGCCAATCTACCTTGTATTACGGCAGCTTGCCCAAGCTTGAAATTACCTTCAAATTCCCTGAAAACGTTCTATTGTGCATATTGTAAATGAGACTATGTGTCCAACCATAACCTCTGTTCACATAAGCTCCCTAGCCTGCTCCTATAGATAACCGGGATTATGGTATTGTCAGAGGGTTGAGACAAACGCTGGGATGATGAATTATTCAGTGCTTTGCCGGATGCTGGGGCGCGGCTTACTAACTTTTTTGGTGGTTTAGCGTGATTTCCGTAATGTGGATGAAGTTTGGAATGTATATTTGGGAAAAGTTTTGAGAATATTTTCTGTCTGTTTCTTTTGCTTGATAGTTTAGTTGCTGAAGTTTTTGAATGTCTCAGAATTTTTCTTTATAAACAGATTTCTAAGTACTACTGAACTGTTCGTTGAGAATCGCTTATCTGACCATGAGTTGCATTGACAGACCTAGAAGTTTCCAAACAGATTCTTAACACAGACTGGTCGAAGCAAGCAAAACCCGGTCCTGTGAAGATTTATAAGTGGCTCTCGCCTGAAGGTCTAATGTGGTGCTGGTCCATAAATAATGGAACATACATGAATGATACATACATAAACTCAAGCCTTTTCTCATGGGAGTAGGCAGATACCACAGAAAGCCACCTGCTACGATCCATCCATACAATTTTGCCGTGCCGAAAACGAATAAAAGCTTCAAACTTATAACTAAGTTCTAATTAGAATCTGATGTATGTATGGATAGATGGATTGGCAACGACACGCTTAGAAGAAAACTGTCAGGTTATACCATACTTGTAGGTGCACAAGTAATCTCAATCCCGGGATAAACCCGCATTTTCTCTCTCGTCTAAAAACTCCCGATGGCGAGTACAAATGAACCGCACGGTGGATTGTAACGAACTATCCGTTTGTTGAACTGATAATAGGTCTTTACCTATGAAATTGCCGTTTTGTATGAAAAAATTTAAACGATTTTTTTTCATGTATTTTTTATTTGTATTAATCGAAGTAATCACCCATGCAATCAATGCATCTTTGCCAACGCAGTGGCAGTTTATTGATGCCCTTCTTAAAGAAATCAGCTGGTCGGGAGGCAACAAATTCTTCAAAGGCATTTTGTACTGCCTCTCGGGTATTGAATTTTTTCCCGCCAAGAAGTTATCCAAATTCTGGAAAAAGTAGTAGTCTGTAGGCGCAAGGTCTGGTGAGTAGGGCGGATGACGGAGAGCTTCCAACCCCAGTTCTTGCAACTTGGAGACCGTCTGCTGTGCAGTATGAGGTCGCGCGTTGTCGTGCAGGAGCAGCGGAGACGAGCGATTGACCAATGCTGGTTGGATATGTGCCAGCTTCTCCATCATTGTGTTCAGTTCTTTACAGTACACATCTGCAGTAATGCTCACCCCGTTTGGTAAGAAGCTGTGATGAATCACACCGACGCTAGACCACCAAACAGTGACCATCACTTTTCTAGGGGTAAGTTTTCGTTTAGGGCATTGTTTAGGTGCTGAACCAGGATCCAACCAACTTGCTGAGCGCTTGCGGTTATCAAACAGAATCCATTTTTCATCGCAGGTAACAATGCGGTTCAAAATTCCTTCATTTGTGTGTCTGCTGAGCAGTGCAAGGCACGTCTCGACGCGTACTTCGCGCTGGCGATCATTGAGTTCGTGGGGCACCTATTTGTCAAGCTTTTTTACCTTGCCAATTTGACGCAAATGGACCAATATTGTTTTGACGCTAACGTCGAAAGCTGCTGCTAATTCAGCCGTAGATTGTGTATCATCAGCTTCCACAATCGCCTTTAATTAGTCGACCAAAGTCTTCGGACGACCGCGAGGTTAATTTTTCAGGTCGAAATTTCCAGAACGGAAGCGAGCAAACCAATAACAGGTGGTGCGTTGGTTTGTAGTATTAGCTCCGTAAACGTCGTTGATGTTGCGTGCCGCTTGTGCCGCGTTGCTGCCACGACGGTACTCATATTCCATAATTACTCGAATTTTTAACGTATCCATGATGACGAAAAAGATTGAAATGCGATGAAAATGTAACACTAATCAATAAACAAATGACTACTTTTGGAAAAAAAAACCATGTTTTTAAAATAAAATTAATTTGAAATTAGAATTTTTAGCCAAACAAAAATTATTTTGATTTGAAATTGCCAGTACTGCAGAACGGCAATTTCATAGGTAAAGACCATATAAATAAACTTCATTCACGCAAGAGTTTATCCCGATCGATGTTTCAATCTATTGCCTTGGTGTATTGACCTGCTCTGGTCGACTTTTCCTTAGAAAAAGATGAAAAGGTCGTATAAACACTACATGCATAACTGTGGAGATAGCACAAAACCATTTCAGCATTGCAGGGAATATTATTGGACCAAAAAAAGGCAAAATTGAGAACAATTGACAGAGGTGATCCTAATTTATTTTCTTATTCTATACTTCACTTTTACTTGTCATTTCATCAATCCTTTCTAGCCATATTATCCTTCACCCAGTAGATCCATCGATCGTTTTCATCATCATCATCATCATCATCATCATCATCATCTCAGCCGAAAGACGTCCACTGCTGGACATAGGCCTCCCCTAAGCGTTGCCACATTGACCGGTCCCGTGCGTCTCGCATCCAGCGGGTCCCCGCAACCTTCACCACGTCATCGGTCCACCTAGTGGGAGGCCTTCCAACGCAACGTCTTCCGGTTCGCGGTCGCCACTCCAGAACTTTCCGGCCCCATCGGCCATCCTTTCTGCGAGCAATGTGCCCTGCCCACTGCCACTTAAGTTTGGCAATTCTTCGGGCTATGTCGGTAACCTTGGTTCTCATGCGGATTTCCTCATTTCTGATTCGATCACGCAAGGAAACTCCGAGCATAGCTCTCTCCATTGCCCTTTGGGTGACTTTGAGCTTTCTGATGAGGCCCATAGTGAGCGACCACGTTTCGGTCCCGTATGTAATCACTGGCAACACACACTGGTCATAGACTTTCGTCTTGAGACACTGTGGTAAGTTGGACGAGAAGATATTACTCAGCTTCCCAAACGCTGCCCAGCCGAGTCAGATTCGACGATTGACCTCTTTCTCAAAGTTGGACCTACCTAACTGGACCGTTTGTCCCAGGTAGACATAATCGTCTACAACTTCGAGTGATAGAGTCTCCGATCTTGATAGGTTTGGATCGTTGTCATCGCATCATACCATTGCTTAAGTTTTTGATGTCACTAACACACAGACAGACAAACAAACACACTCAATAACTCTTTAAGCCGATTCGTAAAAATAATACAACAAAAACGAACGAACACAAACAAACCCGAACGGTTCCGATCCTAAACGATTCCATTGTTGCCTCTATAAATAGTGCCCATTCACGATACGTCGTCATCTCACTCCGTTTACGCAACATCTACTACCAAGTAGTAGTTACATACTAACTTAGTACCTACGTAGGTAGGTAGATAGATAGGTACTCAGGTTTCAGAAGTGTTGGAGTGTCAGCTCGTGAATCAAAACTGCTTGATAGAATGAAAGCTTCTGGAAAGTGAGGGTGCATTGTAAGACGGCTACTTATACTAGTAGTTTTTCAGCATTACACATACTAAAATTTGTTTTGCTACTGGAACGCTAGATGCCTATTTATTATAGGCCGTCTAGTAGTTTAACATTAGTTTAGAGATAGTTTTAAACACATAGGTTATGTTATGGTGTGTGGTGGTAAGCTGCCCGATAGCTGTTGTTTCGTGTTTCTGTATCGCCTTAAGTTGCGGATAACCTTATTTAGAATTTTGATGTTCTTCCTTTGTGTCATAGATGGCGCTGTAGTTCTTTTTGTAATGCCTCTACACACTAAATGTAAATATACCTAATTAATTTTGTAGCAGTGCCCAATGGCCAAAATGTCAACTGGAGAGCGTAAGTACTGCTGCGGGTTGTTTGAAAGAGATACCGCGGCTCCGGACTCAAAGAAGGAACATGGGTGGGTTTTCAGTAGAAGTCTTACATTTCCTTCTGCTCCGCCCAGAGCGGGAGGAGTTATTTGATGATAACCTATTTATATGAGCCTATTTATTGCGTTTTGGACGTCAATCTAAATCAAAGACTAAGACGTTACCTGCAACCAGCACCTTTACAAAACTTTTCAAATGAAAGTTCAAACATTAAAACGTTTTGTATTTTTGTTACACTCGATACTGGTCCAGACCTTCATTCACTGTCGCTTTTAATAGGTTAAACAAACAAGTAATTTACAAGTCTCATCTCAAACCACAAAACAAATCTCCCAATTCCAATAACCAGTTATCAATAACATTTATAGATCGCACGTCACAATTCTGGTTGTAACCTCAAAACGATGACGTGCCGTGCGTCAGTGGGCACGCTCACTGACACATGTGGGTCACCGCAGCTGATAGTGAGATGAAAAGATGTTGTAATGCTTTATTGTGGGCACAGAATAGATACGTACAGAAGAACAACAAGACCATACTCAAACCTTATTTAGTATTGTTTATGGTAGATTCAGGAATGAAGTTATACAAGGTATTTACAAGGTGTACATGTGAGTTTATGTATGTGCATGTTCGTCAATTCAAGCTCTTATAATTCTATTACTGACACAAATGTTTTTACACACTGGACAGGTCCACTCAAATCAGTGTGATTCTTTGCCCAAAATACCATCTAAGATGCTAATCTGCATGGTCCATTGCCTTCTCGATCAGATTATGACTGTGAGTCTGATCAAGACAATATCCATAGTTTGACAAGATGCCTCCGATTTTGGTGCTCAGAGTATAAATATAGTAACGTCAAAATGTTGACTTCATCGCACATTTATTACCGCTGATCTGAAACAAATGCCTGTCGCGAGTACGTTTGCACTCACTGTACCTGAAGCATGAGTGTCTACGTTTTCGCTCGTTGTAAAGACCTTCTGTGTCAATTTTGTGATTGAGAATATTCAAGTAGTATCACTACCGGAAAAATATCTCGTTTATTGTGTGTCGACTATTCCGTATTGTTAAGAATATAAGGTTGGATTTCTATCGAATATACTAGGAACTCGCGATTCGTATTAGAGTGGAAGGAATGTATTCGCCGTGATAGAATGCGAAGTGCTTCGCAGTATTTCTGGCCACGGCAAGCAATAGCTGAATATTGCAGTGGAAGTAATCCCACCATAATCACCGTATCTAAAAGACTCTTGTCCCAGTTATCATTTGTATAATTTTGAGAGTCATCGTCATCACCAGCCTATAATGTTCCCACTACAGGGACTCAGACCTCCTCTCTCGTAGAGGGATGTGCTATAATCTACCACGCGGGCCCAGTGCGGGATGGTACATGTAACTATCTTCGAATTTTTTGGTTCTAAGACATGCCGGTTTCTTCACGATATTTTCCTTCACCGTTTTGAGAGCAGTTAATCAATATTACCCATACTTACCTAGACCATGCATACTGCAATCTGCCATCAGCATGGATGTCTGATTCACTTAGCAATTTATAACATAACATCACGCCAGTAATCCTGGCAGGGTTAGGCAGAGGTGTACCCATTGGTACATCCACATATTGTCAGTTATGTTTTAAGTCCCATTTAATGGGGCGAGCCTATTGTCGTCCGGGCGAAAATCTAGATTTCGTGACTGCTACTGAGAAATTCCTGATGGATAAACTCAATAGCACTTTGCCCGAACTGGTAATCGAATCCAGCTGTACTTACCTAGTGCATAGCTGTCACGCTTGTGATCACTAGATCAAATGAGGCAATGTTAGTAATGATTCTAATCATCATTCTTAATTTTCTTCTAAAACGCAGTATCTCGTGACGGTACGGTTAGCGCAGTGGCTCAAGCAATTTTGACTGCTGCGCTGCGTGTAACGGGTTCAATCCCCGAACGGAACAAATATCTGTTGGTATGGCCTACAGATAGTTGTTCCGGGTCTGGGTATGTGTATGTGAGTTTAAATGTTTGTGAACGCACTTACGATACAGGAGTAATTCCTAGTGTGGGGCATCGATTTTTTTTTTTTTATCTTCTAAATCGCAATAATTATCTTTACATGAATCTTTTAATCGGGATAATTAAAACACACAACCTCTTTCTCAAGTCATTCCATTATAAATTTTTGAACGATTATCGCGTACAATTATATCAGAAACATTGTTTCTTTGTGAGTTAGTGAAACAATGCGTCGTTTGTACGTGTTCTATTAATTGATTCGTTTCCTTTGTTACGAGTTCATTGACACTTTTTGTACAATCAAACGATATTTATTCTAAAACGGATTATAGCAGTTAAAGACTAATTTAGACTTAACTATAACCATTAGTTAGGTGATCAGCAATTCAATATTTCAATATCAGCGCGGCTTTGCTCGCATTATGGTCCGAAGTAGGAAACACTTTAACACAAGAACGTTTTCAATAATTATAGCCTTCGGTACTCGGGGATTTTTCCCGCTAGAGTCCCAGTTTTCGGATTCATATATCAAAATTTACCTCTTATAATGCTAGTAAAGATAACTGTGCTCTTTTTGTTCTAGAATATCTTCCTGAGATGTCAAAAATGAGATTTTTTTAGCGTGTAAGCACTGAGAACTGAGCAGTAGTAGTTTGGCGCTTTCGGTAGCCTGTGGTAAACAAACAACAGGTAGGTAGTACACGCAGGACACGATATTAAGTGCCCCATTGTTTGAGAGTTGATATTTCGCCGTTAAAAGTATCTAGATTGAACTGGAAAAAGTAATTCTAGATTTCCCATAAAAGTCAAAGTCAAAGATGTTTATTGTGAGACTGTAGTTACAGGGTAAGTAATGCAAATAAAAATCTGACTCGATTTGACACTTCCCAAACTCACTACAGACAATAGATGCAGTCACATCTTAAGGTCAGACTGATAACCAATAAACTGAACTTTTACTTTGTAGATAACTGTAGTAATTTGACGTAACTGTAGCTAGGGTTACCATCATAGATATAATAAATAAGTTTCTATGACCTGAGGTTACAATGATGTCCCACCGGGGCTACGGGATATTGTAAGAGATACCGCGGCCTCGACATAAAAGGGCTAAGAAGGACCATGGGTGGTTTTTAGTCATTAGAAGTATGAAAGGAGTTATTTGATGACTACCCAACCCCCCAAAAAAATTAAAGTTTATAATTATGTACGAAAAGGGTTTCGGCCGTCTACGAAACCGTAGTTTCGTAACTGGTTTCGATGAAGGAATGATTTGTCCTTGTACGTAACTAGTTTCGATGGAGGATATATTTGTCTTTGTACGAAACCACGGTTACGTACAAGGAATTTTTGCAAAAATATGAAATTTTACTAGTTACGAACAAGGAATAATAATTCTTTTATCGAAACTAGCGATTTATGTCATAATTGGTCCAAGATTCCAAAGCCGCAAATGTAAATCTGCAAATTTCCAAAAAAATATATACAGGGTGTAAACCGACCCTTTAGAAAGGTGTCAAACAAGCATTATACACATCATACTGAGTACCCCTACGAAAAATTATTGCTGGGATACGACATTTCTTTTGGGCCAAAAATCACATTTTAGGGTTAAAAAAAATTGAACAGACCAATCGGAGAGGCCAATCATCTTCCCAGATACACACAACGTGTAGCTACAAGAATGAGTAATAAGATCATAACTCTGTCAATTATGAACCGATTTTCAAAATTCTTTTATTATTCGATAGAGTGTAATCCGCGTTTCCACTAAGGCCGCGCGGCTACTTGAGACGCGGCCGTGCCCCGTGAGTAGGACGGTTGTCGGTCTACTTCAAAGAAAGCTGTGTGGCTCTGGGTAATCGGTCAGTGCACTAGTGCCATAACATAATGTACTTAATAAAAAACTATGAAATTATTTATTTATTTATTTTAATACAGACTTACCCACTTTCAATAATTGCAAGGTGAAGGTCAGTTCAGTAGACAGCCAACGCTCTACTGAACTACCTCAATTCCAAAAATAATTCCTCCATGGAAACTAGTTACGTACAAGGACAAATCATTCCTTCATCGAAACCTTAACAGTAAATTCTTTGTACGTAACCATTGTACATAATCGTGGTTTCGTACAAAAACAAATATATCCTCCATCGAAACTAGTTACGTACAAGGACAAATCATTCCTTCATAGAAACCAGTTACGAAACTACGGTTTCGTAGACGGCCGAAACCACGAAAAGCTCCGACAGAAAGAAAATGAATTGCAATATGATGGATTAAATAGATTGCAAAAAAGATGGATTGTTTGAAAAATATTACGGAAGAAAGGGGAATGACAGCGTGACGTGAGGGTTGACAGAAGAGAAACGTACTGCACCGATGTCAAGTAGGTAAAATTAAATAAAAGCAGGAAGGTAATTAATAAATATAAGTCGTTATTTATACATAAGGCCTTCAACACTGCTTAAATACTACCTAGGTCGCATGAATTTCAGGAATAGAAGAATTTGAATTAGAGGTAAGACAGATATAGTGATCCCTGACTCTCAAACTATGAGATCATGAGTGAGTTAAGAGTCAGTGTTTTGCTGTCACGATGATATGAAAACGTCCTTTTACTAAAAAGTGTGTTATTTGGGTATACAAAGTCATGGCAAAAACAGGAATGACGGTAGATAAATTTATTAAACGATGTTGTATTATGCGCAATTGTGTGTTGACGTGAAGTTGTAAATGAATTTGAAAAAAAGCCCCCTAAGTCTAGATAAATTATAAGGTTAGTCAATTTTAGGTCTGGGAGTCAAAAACCCCTTATGGTAACCCTAACCGTAGCCCGGTTAAAGATAACAGCGTCAGTTAGTAATTGACGTTATCAGATCGGCCAGCTCCCCGACTATACTCACGTAGTTTCGAAACTCCGCAGCTCCGTCTAAATTGAAAGTTATTTAGTTTAGATTGAAAGTTAACTGTTGTGTTTTAATTGAATTTAATTAATTGAAATGCTTTCTTTGGAGATTAGGCAATTTGGGAATGGTGGGCTTTAAATTGTTTTGTTTTTTCTTTTCGAGCTTGGGTTCCTTTTTTTGCTTTAATGTGTTACGACTTACGCTAGTGTAAGTTGATGTGTTTTCTTTATTTCTGTGTAATTGTTTAATTAGTACTTATGTCGAAAGTCTCGAGTCTAGTTATTTTTTACAAAAAAGCTCTAGTTTTCTCTACGTTTTCATTTTACCTTCTCGTTTCGATTTTTCTTTACGATAATTTTTTCTTTTTGATTTAGACCTCATAATTGATTAAATTTTAAAATGGTCAATCTTTAGTGGCAGACGAACTGCTGAAGCCTATCTATCATTCTTCGACTCAGGATGACTTCATCATCAGCTCATTATGAATCCAGTAAGTCATTGATTCATGTAATGTTTTTCTACATGAAGACATGTTTTTTCAATCTTATCATCTATCATTGTTAATTTGTTCGCTGTTAAGATTATTTCATGACAAAGAGAGCGTTGAATTTACTCAATTAAACCTTTATTGGAATTTATGGAGGTTCCTTCTTATCAAAGAATTTAATGTATCTGACGAACTTTCGAGAGTCTTCGTGGAAAGAACCATGCTTTTAAAGAAAGAAAGAAGGAAAGAAAGAATAAAATTTATTTAGCCACAGTACATGAAACACGCACACTACAAATAAATTACACAATAAAAATAAGGTAGGCATACTTAACATGAAGCAAAGTGTGTGCCTCACGGCTGCGCTAAAAAGGTCCATTTCAGCGATAATGTCAGACTGGCTGGTGCAGTCTGACGCTGGTTTTCAAATGAACCATTTCAGGAACTAATGACGGATCATTTGGAGGTGAAATTTTTTTTTAAAACCGAAATTATAGATTACGTAACAATTAATAGAAAAAAGAAAAAATAAAAATAAATCACAGCTTAATAATAACTTTTGTCAGTGACTTGGCTGCAAAGAGGTTTAAGTTTATCCCACGGAATCATAGTCAAATATAATATTCTAGAGATACTTTAAAATGTACGAGGACGTACTTTCAGCCGTTAAGGACTGACAAAATAACAGACGAGTTAATAAAACTTGAAACTGAGTGAATTTTATAAAGAATCTAATAAATATTTTTATATATCATTCGCTATAAAATTATTGACAAATCTGCAAAATATTGTCCGTATTCCCACCACCACGTGGTTTGTCAGACGTGGGGGGGCGGGTGAATTAAATAATCACACTAGGGTTAGGCATGTAATACGTCAAACAAAATTTCCGGCTTGCAACTATCGCATGTGTTAATCCGTCGACTGCTGAGTTACCCGCGACTTCGAACATTACTGACTGTGTTGTGTTGTTGGATTATCGCACGGATTATTCGCGGAAATAAGGAGCTTACGTAAATATAACTTCAGTAGTTACATAAGAGCTGGATATACGCCACTTTCACACTCCCGCATCCGATTTATTGGGCGCCAGAGGGATTTGCGAGTAGCGATTACGTAATTCTTTATATGTTTCTTACATATAAAGAATTAAGAAAGTTTTTGGAAAAAATAACCTGAAGGTCCTGTAATTTCTGTATTTTTTTTTTAATTTTGGTTCAGTAGACTCGGAGATAAAGGGGTAATGGTCGGACAGACAGACACGAGTGATCCTATAAGGGTTCCGTTTTATCTTTTTGAGGTACGGAACCCTAATAGGACACGACACAACAATTTCACTAAACAATACCAACAAACAAAGTCGAAACTCAAACTATTCTACCATAAAATAAATCAAAGCCAACAGTTTAATTCGGAAAATTGGCACCACGTCTCAACAATGCGCAATGGCGGTCGAACGGCGAAACAACGTGAACCCTTTCAAGTCCAAACAATCTCTATGCATTTAATCAGGTAGGCTACGTGACGACGGAAGGGGGGGGGGAGGGAACTAGGTGGGTCGGTAGGTAAAGGCTAGTCTATACTGGCCGGTTACGAGTACAGTAGATGAGGCAATTTGAGCGGAATAGTAAAATTTAGCTGATGCCCGCGGCTTCACCCGAGATAATGTCGGTCAAAATATATACTGAAACCTTTCTCGAGAACTACTCTATCGATTGGTGAAAACACCATGGAAATCGGTGCAGTAGTTTTCGAGTTAATCACAAACAAACACACCGACAGACAGACAGACGCGGTGGAGGACTTTGTTTTTATAGTAGTGATAGTGTTCTTGTGACCCGCCCAGGCTTCGCACGAGTGCTATGTGAATATAATAAATAAATAAACCTTCCTCTTGAATCATTGTAGCTTTTGCTTTTCGCTTAAACTGTATTGAAAATTGCGTAGTTTAAAAGATCTAAGCACACAAACTGGTAGAGCGACTAAACAGAAATAAAAATCATTTGTATTCATCGAATAAATTTAAAAACTACTCGACTGATTTAAAAAATCCTTTCACCGTTGAGAAGTGATACTATCCCCGGGTGACATAGGCCACGTTTTATCCCTGTGTTCCCACGGGAACGGGAACTACGCGGGTGAAACCGCGTGACGTCCGCTAGTATTATGTGAAGACGTAGGGGCTGGAATCGAATATCTCGGAATGGTATGGATCTTTATTTGGTACCCGCGTTTTGTAAGAGAGAAGATGTATTTATAGCCTTTTACCATCGACTAGCAAAATAACATTCTTGACTCAGAGTTGTTCCGAAATATTCCTGCTGGCAATAAGCGCTTCGTCTGTTAAGCTGTACCACTTAATCAAGTGGTCATAACATTGTCACACAAGTTTCCTATAGAATTAACTTTCCTAGGAATCGAACCGATGGCCCTATACTCAGCAGTAACTGTCGCGACCACCGAGGTTATCGAGAAAACTTGCTTTATCGCCACAAACTCCGCAACTGCAGTTGTGGACGTGTGATCGTGTATATCGACCTTAAGGCGGGTAGGTATATAGGAGTGTAGGATATCGAGTGGTTTGTTTTCATTAGCTAGTGGTACGCCAGCCGATACTTTGGGACACACTGGTTGGTTAGATGGGGGATGTGGCTGTTTTGTCTTCACCACTACACAGCTATACTCCCCATTTGGCTAAATATTATATGTGGTAAAACAAGGTTAGTGAGGGTTCGAGATTTGGTGGGGGTCTCAAGTCTGAACCCTGTTTTAACTAAGATTCGGTCTAATCTTCAATACCAACTGTCGCAGTATAAATATACAACAGAATAGGTACGTGATAATTATATTTTATAGGTTAAAGAATTACACTGTGCCTTTTACCTGTGCTTTTTTGCATATTTCTAACATATTTGTAACAATAATTCACAATAATAATTTGATTATAGAACCCAAACCCAAACCTCATCAGGCATCAAAGAAATCCCTGATGAGAATACCCAATAACAGCTTTCTAGGAATCGAACCTGAGGGAGTTATGCGCGGCAGTACCGCTCACACTAACGAGGTAGTCATTTAAAACAATATTTATAATCTGTTACCCATCCTCCGTACCCGTATAACCCGCTTTCCGGCTGTCTACCTCCCTATTACCAACCACCCATCCCCCTAAGTCACCTGGTTCATGTTTGAAAAGAAATTCTTCACTTTTCACAGTAAATTTAAATGATTTGATAAAGCTGTCGAGAGCCCAGACTCTTTCATTTGTACTCATTTATGTTTATTTTCGAATTGGGGATTAACCATGCAGGATTCTTTTTATTTCAACACTTTACTTTCGAATTGGGAATTAACCATGCAGGATTCTTTTTATTTTATCACTTTACTTTCGAATTGGGGATTAACCATGCAGGATTATTTTTATTTCAACACTTTACTTTGTAATAGGACTTATTAATGATGAATGTAATAGGATTTTTGTTTTAAGAGCTGGATATACGCCACTGACATTTCACCTCCCGCAACCGATTTATTGGGTGCCAGAGAGGTAGGAGCTACGCGATTAGCGAGTTGCGATTTCGTAAAAAAAATCCAAATAAATAATTAAGACAGTTATTGGCAAAAATAAGCTGAAGGTCCCATCGGCATGACTTTATCTATTACATTAATGGTAATAAAAATATCCTATGATTGATAGTTTAGCAGAAAAATTGTAGTGAGTTAAAAAACAGAGGCTACTTTGAATATTTATTTAAATTTTATTTTATTTTTTTTTGGACTGAAGAGGACATGCTCTAGATTGTGTAGAACAATATATATTGTTTTGAAAAACAATTCGTTGATGATTGCGGAAAAAAATGGTTCTAATGTATCCTAAAAAAGGTCAATTCACGTATATGCCCACGCGCCTTAAGCTAACTTTTGCGTGGGTTTTTGCGTGCGTGGTGATCAGAAATAATCTCAACTACGTTCAAGCGTTAAATTCGTCAGTGATATAATTGCTGTGGCATATTGACCTTGACGGCTCTTCAAAGCAGTTCAGATAACCTTTTTATTTACCCTGTATAAAGAACCCTTTTTTTTTTTTTTTTTTTTTTCTTGGTGGGTGTAAAATCATCGAATAACCCCTCCCGCTCTTGGGCAGAGCGAAAGGGAGTGTCAGACTTCTACCGACTAAAAACCACCCATGTTCCTTCTTCGCCCTCTATGTCGAGGCCGCGATAACCGTTGGACTACCCGCGGCCCCGACAGGCGTCGGCCCTTTCGGGCCCCTCCCATGTTGCTGACATCTCTTTGAGGCGCGCGTGGAACACGAACGCGCCGTCGACATGGCCTGTTTTCGTCGTGAGACGGACGGACGGCGAGTTAGCCCATCACTCACCGTCCACAGGCCCGCGTCTACGGTGGCCGGAGGTCATCGCGGGACCCCCGACGCCCGGAGCGCCTCCCGCGGCGGCTGGGACGAGAGGTTCTCTCCCTCTCGCGTTCCGCCACCTCCTTCGCCAGCATCACTGCTTCGCAGAAGGAGGCGACGGCGTCCCATTCCTCCTCGCCCCGGACCATGGCTTGCACCAGGGCCGGGTGCGAGAGGTCGCCGCCGCCGATCGCCGCTAGTATAAAGAACCCTTCGGATACCTTCTGACCGTGATCCGAGTAAGGTCAATGGGTCTTCATCTCATCGTGAGGTTATTGCCTGTCCAAGTGACAGATTTCGATAGATATATCTCTCAAGCATGCTGGTTTCCTTACGATATTTCAGCTCACCAAAGTAAGGGACAATGCGATACATACAGACATGGAAACGAAAAATCAGAGGAAATTCGCCTTATTCCATTGGTGAAATTCATCAACATAGTTCTAAAGTATCAGTATATTTATCATGCAAATCCGTTAAGCCGACAAGGTGTAAAAATGTAAACATACACAGTTACTTTTACTTTCATAATGTTCGTATGGATGGAGAGAGGTCTGCCCTCTAGACAAGGGGAGAAGTGTCATTGAAATACGTGGGTTATTCTTTATTGAACCATTTGCGATTTTATTGAATGTCTCTGTCAATTGCAGACATATTTTAATTTAGAATCGTCTGCTGTTTTTGAAACGTGTGAAAATATTAGGTGCTTATTCAAAGTATTCTTTGTTTTTATTTAGATTGTGTATTACAGGTATTTACATAGCAGTTGTGAGTGGTAACGTTGGGAAGGGTCGCCCTAAAACACCTTATTTTTGTTTTTGGTTGGTGGGAAATCATCAAATGGCTCCTCCCGCTGTGGGCAGAGCGGTAGGGAGTGTCAGACTTCTACTGACTAAAAACTACTCATGTTCCTTCTTTCTTAGCCCTTTTTTTCGAGGCCGCGGTATCTCTTTCGAACAACCCACAGCCCCAACGGGTTGTAGACACACCTTGAGTTGGTATTAGCAAACTATTGTAGGAACAGGCGCTGTTTTAAAAGTTTTTTGTAATCATTTGATCTTAATTTCTAAATAAATAAACTTTTACTTAAATTGTTCATCGAATTTCTGATTTAACTTTGCGAACATATGTAGATCTAGATAAGACTAATAGTAAATTTTCCCTGAATCGCTTTTATAGCCCAAAGCAACCTTTGTTCATGTATTAAAAGTACTAAAACGAGTATTTTATTCAGGAGATAGTTAAGCTAAAGTAACGAGCACCGATATGTGCCTACACTTAGCAACTTTTAAGATGAAACTTGTTTTGTTTACAGTTGGAGCTAATTTTATTATTAAACACGCTTAAGCCCACGGCTTTGCACGCGTTATTCGTAAAATGTCCGTGTCGATAAATTACGATTTTCCATACAAACTTTCGTCCTCTATTTAACTCCTTTAGAAAAAAGAAAAGTCTTGACTGACTGACTGACTGACTCATCAACGCCCAGCCCAAACCCTTGTACCTAGAAAACTGAAATTTTGCACAAAAGTGCCCTTTAAAATGTAGACTAGGAATTAGAAAGACTTTTTGTCTACCAGTTGTGTTCCACAGTTGTTACAGCTCTGCTACAATATTGTTAATTCCCTATTCTATTATAATTTATGGTAGGTACAATCGTGACTGAACAATTCGAGAAACAAATTCTAAGCACTCCACCCCTGATGTTTTATCAAAGGCGCTGTCTTGTATTTTTCAGCGAGAACAATATAACCAACCAAAATAAATAAATATCCGAGTTTGTTATTGAAAAATCTAATTAGTCCGTCAGATAGATTTTCAAAAACGAATGGACACGTATTTTTTCTTTTTTCACCTATACAAAAGATGAAAACGATACAGTGCTTCGAAAAGTCGCGTCAAACATGTGACGTCACAAGGTTAGTACTTTTTTACCCACAAAGTGACGTCAAAAGACGACGACTCCAGAGGGTGACTCATGATCTTTGACACGTTTTATTTTCGTCAATTTTTATTAATTTGATAAAACAAAAAACACAATCTCGTATCCAATATTTTTCGATAATCCAACTGATGGACTAATTCGATTTTTTGGTTAAATACCCTATTATAATTAATCTTTTTCGATTGCTTTAAAAGATTTAAAGCAAACGAAAAAGATTTGTCGATGGTGTGCCGGAAGCCTTATATGACCCAGCTAGTCGTAGATCTAAAATAATATTGGTTTTTGTAGTCTTTGGAAAATAAACAAGCTGTTTAATAAAATACTATTAAAATTACCACAACTTTCTTTTCTTTTCTTTGTCTTTAACGGACATGTTTTACCTGAAATCACTATCATCTGCTGAGCCAAACTTTGACTTTCCATGTGTATTAAAACTTAATATGACTTCAAAACGGCACGGCACGGCACGGTTGGCGCAGTGGCTCAAGCAATGGACTGCCGCGCTACGTGTCGCGGGTTCGATCCCCGCACGGTACAAATATTTGTATGGCCTACAGATAGTTGTTCCGGGTCTAGGTAATTGTGTATGTGAGTTTAAATGTTATTAAACGCACCCACGATACAGGAGAAATTCCTAGTGTGGAACAACGTTTTATTAAAAACCACCCATGTTCCTTCTAAGCCCTATATATCGAGGCCGCGGCAACTTGTGAACAACCCGCAGCCCAATAACACTTGGTCTGGCCTGCAAATCGAACCCGGAACCACATGCTCAGATTACACGTTTCCGTCTGCTAGACCAATGACGCCGTATCATACACTAATACACCTGCCTACCCTGGAATCGTTAAAACCGTAATAATAAGAAGTGGAACAGCATCCCTAATTCCATTAACCCCCTACAGGCTATAGCGGAATATATCGGCTGGTGGCTGGTTATCTTTTCACGTCAGCAGGAAGGGTGGCTAATGGTGCCTGCAGGCTACTTGAACCTGACAACACTGAATAGGTAGAATACAGAAGACCGAGTCATACATAAACTCACGTCCTTTTTCCATGGGGGTAGGCAAAAACCACACAACGATACCACCTGCTACGATCCTTACACACTCCTTTTGCGTCGTCCATACATCTGGTCATTCACGCACGTTTTAAGTAAGGTAAATCATCAAATGACTCCTCCCGCTCTGGAACCCATTCGTGTTCTTTTTAATGCCCTTTTGCGTTCCAGAGCCGCAGTGACTCTTTAGAACAAATTTTCTTATTGCAATACCCTAAGCAATCTTTAATGTTCCCTCTGCTAGGACAAATGCCTCCTCTCGGTCAGAGAAAGAAGGCGAGAGCTACTCTATGATGTCACTTTTTACATCATGAAATAATTTATACTAAGGAAAATGTAATACTGGGTTCGAAAACTGTTCCATATAGACATATGGCGGTCTCAATGTCAACACATCAAAAGTGCGTTTGCACTCGCCGTACGTGAAGCGTGTCTATGTGTGCGTGCGTTTCTGCTTGTTGTATTGAGTGAATCTTCTGTTCCTATCTATTCTGTGGTACTAGGGTGATTCGCAGGTATAGGGGTGATACGTAGTTATGTTTCAGGAAAAGGTACGGGGTATTAGTTCCGGTTGTAAGGGTGTAAATTGGGGAAACGGGGTACTGTGTTATTTGGGGGTTGTGATTTAAGTAGTGTTTGGTCCTGGCGTTGATTTTGTGGTTACGGTGGGAACAAATTATATAACCACAACTATGTGTGTACGTATGAGAGATACACTCGTTTATGACTTGACTTGTGCTCCATTTGTCGTTCCCTCTGTGTTTTAAAAATAAAAGTGATGTCTTTTAATGTTTTTAGCTTTTGTCGGGCACAACCTACTAGGTCGGGCAATGTGCTATTGGAGTTTTTGTGCCAAGTTGATGCGAATAGGGTCGCCCCCTTTTACACGGGACTTAGATATTATATAACTAGCGAAATGTGAGTGTACTAATGAGTACCCTGCCTAACCCTTCAGGGAAACATAACATGCCTATGTCATGTTTTTGTCCCAGAGAAAAATTATCTCTACTTATAGAGATCTTGTCTTGACAGAAATTAGGATCATACCCCATCATAGAATTATCGGGCACCCTTAGTCCGAAGCAACGTTCTTTAAAATAAAATAATAACAAGACCCAAATTAACAGCCATTATAACTTTTAACAAGGTTAAATTATGTTTTGCCCGAAGAAGAAACTTAATGAACTCCAGCCCTTGTTCCCTTTTATACCATAATCAAACAAAACCAAATTCCTAAACTGAATTAGATCCATTATAATCTGTGGACGGTATCAGTCCTGCCAACTTTCTAGCTTGATTATAATTACGTTAATACCAACCAAACAATGACGAAAAACAAATATTTTCATTGAATTTTGCAAAGTTTTTGACAAATTAATTTATCAGTTTCTATTACCTGGCTTGATGAAGTCGCAAAGGGTTTAATATTTTGTGATTGGTTTGCGGGATAAGCTTGAAGCGTTTTGATTATTGAGAAAATAGTTTTACAAAAGATCGGTCAACGATTAAATAACAAACTATTTATGTTCCTATGATATTCCGAAACTTTTCTCGATAAACAGGTATTTTCTGATGTCGAGATAAAATATAAAGATTTTTGATTATTATATTTATGTGTGTAATTGTGTATCATAAATTTTAGTGACTTGTTGATGTTTGTTTAACAATATCATTTTCTTTTTCTAGGTAAGTGCTGTTTAAAATGGAGATTCCACATTTTGGTAAAGTACATACTAGTCAAGAATTCAATCAGATAAATCCTTGAGATTTCCCGCTGCAATTTCATTTTATTTGTGAAGAACCACTCAGCTTAAATAAGACAGCAAAACAATAACCCCTTTTTTTAGCCAGTTTATGTTTCCCACTGCTGGACAAATGCCTCCTCTTTCTCCTGCCAAACTTCTATATTCTGTGCAATTTATAGGCATGTTCGCCCTGCAAACAAGATCGTGACGCCGCCTTCGCAGTGATCTGCCTTGATGGCGATTTCCTCTAGCAGGAGTCCAGTGAGTGACGACCCACCTCTCCAAGCGGATTCGTGCTACGTAGCCAGCCCTTTTAACCAAAAAATATACCACCACACCTTCAAACCATTACCAAAACCGTTCTTCGTTCATAACTTGTAACGCTACATTTTAAGTTTCCCCTAACTAATTTACGTGACGACTTGACGAGATGGGATTAATAGAATTTCAGGGCGAGCCGCAATACAGTTACGGACGGCTACGAGTATCTCAAATGGAGGGCCCTCAGCCATAATGGATTAAAAGAGACCTTGTGATTTTGTTTTTAAGGACTAAGTTTGTATGGAAAAATGGGGATAAAATTGTTTGGTGCTTGTGTTTTTTTTGCAAGGATATATAATGTTTAAATTATAAACACTGTTTATAAAATGACAAGTGGATCTTTTTTATTACTCTAATAGAATTGACTTTCTGTCTCCTGGAACAGGGATAATAACATTTCTTCAAGAATACGCCCATTGCTGAACATGGGCCACCCTCAAGTGTCACCACATCGACCGTAATTGTGCTTCACGCATTCAGCGGATTGCTGACTTTCATTGGTCGATTTTGGGGGTCACACTGCGCTAGGAATCACACTACGTTCGTTACGTCTTCACGCAAAAACTACTGAACGGATTTAAATACAATTTGGTACACAGATAGTTTATAACTAGGATTAACACATAAGATATCCCGATTTTTCTTCTCGTGGGATAATTTTCGAGTTGTAGCGGGTGAAGCCGCTGGCAACAGCTAGTTGTCCATAATTCAGCAGTAACTTTTGCAATCACAATTTCAACTAAGAATAGGAATGATTTAACTCGTCATACTCGAATAACTTGTGGTTCAAATAGTCTTTATGGCAGTTAGGTAGATAGGTAAGAGTTCTGGGTACTGAGAAGTAGGTCCAATAACTCGTAGTTATTTAGGTAACTATTCGATTTCGACCCAAGAATATCTCAACATACCATCAGCACGTTCCAATCCATCAATATCAGCTCCAATTCAATGTTACCAACATTCCAGTGCTACAAACCTTTCAACACGAACTTGTACCAGTAGACCATCAATAACATTTTTCCACTTACCCCTAACATCAATCATGCTGTAATCCTGGCAAGGAATACTCGAACGGACTCAAATACGCAATATTAATTACATTTTGAGTACTAAAGCATCTATCCCACTGATGACGAAGCGACTAGTTATAGTTTTCTGACTCAAGAAATCGTAGGTGATGTAGGTCCAGTTTTTTGGCGGATGGCAAATCATCAAATAACCCCTCCCGCTTTTGGGCAGAGCGAAAGGGAGTGTCAGACTTCTACTGACTAAAAACCACCCATGTTCCTTCTTAGCCCTATAAGGCCGCGGTATCTCTTACAACATCCCGCAGCCCCGACAGGCGTGATTGAGGTCCTGTGTCGGAAAAACAGATACCTACCTAATATACTACGGCAGATAAATATATATGCATATAACATCACGTCTGTAGTCCTTGAAGGGTTAGGCAGAGGTGTAGGTACTTATATGTTTAAGTAGGCCATGGCGAGCGTGAGCATGCACAAGTCCTGACTCCGTGCCTTCTACTGAGAAATTGGCGAAATATGGGTGCCCTATTGGTTTTAGGTAGCCATACCTCTGCTTAACTCTTCGGAGATTATAGGCGTGATGTTTATGTTAGCTCTACTCACATCTTCTTTATCGCTAACGATGTGACCGATGCCTTACCTAACTAGACGAGCTGAAATTCTAGAAATTCTTCATGTTCCTAATATTTTAATTAGGACTGATTTTATGCTTATAATAATATTACTAAGAAGTTAATTAAGTTATTTAATGTGTTGCTGCGTGGTTTATTAAATATGTTGGAATATTATGGTTTTCTATGAACGCTGAATTATAGGTATTTCAAGTTTAATATAGGTAACACAGGTTTCTATTCCACGAAGAGTTGAGCAGGGGTGTACAATACCTCCTCTTATGTTATGCTAGTTTTGTTTTAGGCCATGAAATAAATTAGGGTGCAAACCCATTACTGCAAAGCTTAAACCGGTATAATGGAACTTGGTGGCCAATACGTAAGGATAAACCATAAATCACATCACACTAATATTATAAAGGCGAAAGTTTGTGAGTGTGTATGTTTGTTACTTCTTCACGCAAAAACTACTGAACGGATTTAGATCAAATTTGGTACACAGATAGTTTATAACCTGGATTAACACATAGGATAGTTTTTATCCCGATTTTATCTTCCCGTGGGATAATTTTCGAGTTGTAGCGGGCGAAGTCGCTGGCAACAGCTAGTGGTATTTATTTTGCGAATAGGTTTTTCAATCACTTTCACATGGCTTTTTTTAAAGTAGTTGAGACCAATGTTTCGTAACTGACTACGAAACAGAGCCGAAACAACTTCGGACGTCTTATTAGTTAGTCTCTTTTCAGGAACAGTCATAATCATGATCAACTCTCATGATAACTATGCAAATTAGTGTCTGAGATGGTATTTTTAAGAAGCAACCACACAGATTTGGGTGGACCTGTGCAGCAGGTCTATTGCGTATCTTTTAAATGTTAGTGGCTATGATAGTGTCCATCAATTAATAATAATAATAATAATAATATTCCACAACTATCACACAACGCCATCTAGTCCCAAGCTAAGCAGAGCTTGTGTTATGGGTACTAGACAACTGATAAACATACTTATATATTTCTAAATACGTACATATTATAGATAAATTACACCCAGACACAGAACAAATGATGAATTAACTGTCAAATGCGTCCATTTTGTACTAAACCATAACCAATTTGACAGTTAATCGATGGACACTATGATGGCCACTGACGTTTAAAAGATACGCAATAGCCCTGCTGACTGTGCAAGCCTGCACAACTATGCAAGCATTTGTCAGTTATCGTGTTGCTCAACTCAAAACTCAAGGAGCTTAACGAACAATTCCAAAGATAAGTCAAAGAAAATAACAGAAATACTCACCGAATAACTATGGCTAGTTACATTATCATTGGTCTGTCTGTATATCTTATGTCACAGCTTCTTACTTTAATAGGGGATTATCCCGTGCCCCATCTCTGCTTAGACCGCTTCTGAGCCAGATTGATGATATTATTCACTCCCAGCTGTGACGTTTATTTGAGAGACAGAAATAAAAAGAAAAATATCGAAATACTTGCCAAGTGCGAGTTGTGTAGACAGTTGGGCCGAAGGTTCCGTAATATAATATCTTCAGAGAAACGGACTTTGTGACTGAATTCAATTTTTTTTCTTGTATTTGATAGAGCAATTCTTGAAGAGTAGGTTATTTGACGTTATGGTACGATCCTTATGAGTTGAGCAAACACATAAACACAGCTAGTAAATAATAATAAGAAGTATCCATAGCAACTCGGTATGTATCTTTTTCATGTCCTAATGGCTGATTTGAAAGGATTGGATGTAGGATATTTTTTTATTCCGGAAGTACTTCTAAAGTATAGTAAAAATTTACGCGGTCGATATCTAGTTAAATAGTACATTACTGCCGCGGTCTATAATGACTACTTTGCTGGTCGCGCTGATGATGGCCGACAGCGCAGCGTAGCGCAGCTCCAGGCCGACACAGCGCGGTCAGCGTGGAGCACTTGATGGACGAGCTGAGATAAAGGCCGAGAACGTAGGTCGAGGCCTTTACAGCGAGGACAGCAAGGGCTGCAATGATGGCCAAGCTGAAAGGCCTAGAGCGTAGCTAGGCTAGCTCGAGGCAATCATAGCGTGACCAGCGAAGCAGTCATTGTGGGCCAAGGTTTGTATAGTGCTTTACTCAAAAATGCAAGTACCTAATCTAAATAAAACCAGCAAGTAATTTAAATAAAAAATATATTAATTAACTAGACTTTTAATTAAAATGACAATTATGAAAAGTACAGTTACTAAAATTCAACACCGACTTTCCCGGTTTGATATTACTGATAGTTTGCGATAATTCTAATGCGGTGTTTGACTGCTGGATTATTTCTTCATTTATTACTTCATTTAAATCTTTTTTTTTTACCTTTAGACGTACAAACAGCTGTGTTTTAAATAAAATCTTTTTGGAATTGATTTTTTAAAACGTTGAAACGTCAAAATAGCGGCCGGCAAAACATTGCCGGCCTGTTAGAGCGGCCAGCAAAACTTTGCCGGCCGCTCCTTGAAACAGACCGGCAAGGTCGACTTTGCTCAAACAAGTTTGTCAAAATAATGACAACATTACATGCATTTTTGAGTAAAGGTAAATATTTTACAAATTATGATGTTAATAATTCAGTCGATACCTCAAACCACATTGTAAAGTGGTACCGTAATGTGGTGCTGTCTATTGGCAATAATTGGCGAATGAACTCCATAAAATAATGTAAATAATTAAAAGCTTAATTTACGCATGAATTTAATATGATTGGTTATATTCACAAGGGTGTGAGTTGTTATGAAGTGGGTTTAATATTTGTTGTTTACCTTTTGATGTTAAAACCCAACAAAGCCCAGGCGAGCAGTCGATAGTTACATTCGCTTGCTGTGTATTTCTTACTTTTGTAAGTAACGTATTTTAACAGAATTTATTTCCGTAAGATAGAACCTCCAAGGTAGGCCGAGAAATACAATTTTTCTTAAGATTTTGTAATTTGGCAGTAAGAGTCATGTTGTTAAAAAAAAAGTTTTTCATGTATGAATTTACTAGTACGATATTAATCGTTGAATTTTTATTATTAAACTAGCTGTTGCCAGCGGCTTCACCCGCTACAACTTGAAAATTATCCCACGAGAAGATAAAATCGGGATAAAAACTATCCTATGTGTTAATCCAGGTTATAAACTATCTGTGTACCAAATGTTATCTAAATCCGTTCAGTAGATTTTGCGTGAAGAAGTAACAAACATACACACTCACACAGTCACAAACTATCGCCTTTATAATATTAGTGTGATAACAGCTTTTTTGTTATTAAAAACATGATTCAGAATAAGGAGCTGAATGCACACTGTCAATTTGCGGAGGGCTGCTCGTATTCTTACCTAAGTCCATCTTCCTCAACAAGTTCAAGTATAACTGATACGCGTCGCGGTCGTATATAAGTCGTCAATTTCACAATAAGATCTTTACGGCAGTTAAAATAAGGTTTGACAACGACAGCTGGTTCAAATAGGGGTCAAACTCAGTATTCATTTTGCAATTAGATAGAGTTGGTTTAGTAGATTTTTGGGGTTCCGCAGTCTGCGGTGGCCCTATCACTGCAGACTGCGGAACCCCAAAAATAAAATCCAAACAGACGCGTTTAATTTCCGACGTTTCAGGTTTGGCCTCTTTAAATGATAGAAATAAACGTCTCCATTTTCCCGGAGCTCTTTTTAAGGATAATAAGATGGCTAAAATGTGGGTGTGTTTTTAAAACATGTTGAAAGGGCGATAAATAAGGTTATTTCATGAGTTTCGTTGAGTATCTTGAATGTTTTATGTAAAATGGTAATTCTGAGTAAGTTATGGAGTTAAGTAATCAGTTTTATTTGCTTTTTTTTAAATTATGGCTTACATTAATCTGTGGTAGATATTGATTGTCTCTGTAGATTTGATTCTTCTTTCTCGAGGATTTCGCCTAAACTGGTGACAGTGTTTGTATGCCTCGCACGGGTCTCTGACTTGGCTTTACATGCCGTTGAGAGATTTTTATCAGGCATGCTGGATTTCTAACGATGTCATAAAATATGATTCTGTGAGAGATCTTATGATAATTAGTCCGTCAGTTAGATTATCGAAAAATATTGGATACGTGTTTTTTGTTTCATCAAATTAATAAAAAATGACGGAGATAAAACGCTTCAAAGATCAGTGTGTGGGGGGGTTGTGGCGTCATTTGTAGGTAAAAAATGAACTGACAATAGGGGATCGGACAAAAAAAACTAATTAGTCCGTCAGATAGATTTCCAAAAAATATTGGACACGTATTTTTTCTTTTTTAACATTAACAAAAAATGAAGACAATACAGTGCTTCGAAAACTCGTGAACTCTTCGAAAACGTCATATGATAGTACATTTTTTACCTTCAAATGACGTCACAACCACATCTTATCTTCGTCAATTTTGATTAATTTGATAAAACAAAAAACACGTATCCAATATTTTTCGATAATCTAACTGACGGACTAATTAGAATCATATTTTTTCGAAGCACTGTAACGTCTTCATTTTTTGCTACTGTGAAAAAAGAAAAATTTTATCAATATTTTTTAGAAATCTATCTGACGGATTAATTAGTTTTTTTTGTCCAATCCCCTATTGTATAATAGTACATGAATCCGAAAAATTGGTTTCTGTAGGATATCATATCAGTGCTAAAGATCATCGGTTAATATTATTATGTTATGGTTTCTCTATGAGCATCTTCTTTTGAAAAATATCCATGTTAAAGGTACCAGAATATTTAGTTTGAAATGATTGGTGAATCAGCTTCGGTATGAACTTCTTTTACTACAAATTCAATTGATTTCAGACCTGGGAGCGATCATTATTTTAACAATTAATGGTAATGGTTCAATGACAATGGAATCTGAGTAAAAGAGTCAAGTTTAAATTCTAATCAACCAATGATAATTTTGTAAAAACTGGCAATTTAACAATAATGTAGGCCAGTTTTCACTGGACTGAAAAGAAGACCTTTTGAAATAAATAACAACTCGATACACAGATACATAAATTACATCAAGCTGGTATTCTTTGAAAGGCTAGGCCGAGGTGTACCTGTGGCACAGTCACGAAAACAAAATTCAGAAGCGCCCTGGAGCAAGATTGAGGCCAAGAGTACACCGACCTCATTTAAAAAAAAAAATGAATATCGAATACGATCGCAACTTTAAGGCACAGTTGTGTGTACTTACTGTCATAGGACTCACAGATACTAAACTCCACTAATTCCAAGCAAGCGTACAGTGTTCTAAGTACACATTATTCCCAAACGGCGCAACTCCCCCGCCGCCGCGCCGCCTCAAGTCTCTTGGAAGCGGAAACGGAAACCATCCGGACTTGTAATCAGCAATGTTGCCATAAATAAATATTTAAACTGCGTCCTTGTCCCTTGGTGCTTACCTGTGGTGTTGTGGCACTGAGTATGTATAAATGGAATGCTTTGTGTTAGCTCTATGGTTATTGATGACTTTAAAATGCATGCATGTATTAAAGTTTTTTAATAGTTACTTAAGGTACCTACCTAACTCCTACTCCAGCAATGAGTACATCTATCTTTACTAAGTTACTAATATTTTACGAGTGAATGTAGCTCTGTTTGATTCCGACATCGTTCAAGTAAATAAATTTCTGTTAAACCTGCTACACAAGTTGACCGTCACGTGTGTTAGGAAGTAGGATACTTTTATCTTCCTTGCACATCATCTGCCTAGCCTTTTCCCAACTATATTGGGGTCGGCTTCTAGTCTAACCGGATGCAGCTGAATACCAGTATTTTACATGGAGCGACTGCCTATCTGACCTCCACAACCCAGTTAATACTAGGTAATACGATACCCTTTGGTAAGACTGGATGTCAGACTTTCAGGTCACTGACTACCCGTAACGACTGCCAAAGATCTATATGGCACCCGGGACCAACAGCTTAACGTGCTTTCCGAGGCACGGAGGAAACTCGGTATGTAATGGGCGGTCACCCATCCACCGATCGACCTAGGCAAGCGCAGCTTAACCTAAAGATCGACCCGAGTGGCAGTTCTTATTAAGCCACGAGCTCCTCTTTTATCTTTATCTTTCTTGCACGTGATCTCCAATATCCACGCAGCGAGTCTGCGTGTAAAAGCTTGCTTTTTCATATTTATACCTGAAAATTCTACATTAATAATAAATAAATTTATTTCAGACCATAATCATCACACAGGTAATAGGCACAGATTCATGTTTAATGCTAGTAAACACTTATAAAAAACTATGTTAGACTCAGCGGCTGCAGCTTGTGTGAGTAAGCATTCCATTTACTAACTAGCCCGTGTTTGTGGTATTGGAATTCCTGGCGGAAGGTAGGTCACCAAAGCATTAACGTTTGTTACCGTAAATTAAAATGACATCTGACTTTGTTTAGACCCTAGATCACGCCTGTTATCCCCGAAGGGCTGGCAGAGGGTATCTAATTTGTTTACCTATATTTCGCTAGTAATGTTTAAGATCCATCAGGAATTTTCAGTAGCAACAACACAACAATCTAATAATAATCTGCTCGATTTGCGAGTCAAACCCAGGACCCAGTCGCGACTGCGATCACTAGAGCAACGTAGCAATAATCCAGTCGAGTTAAATTATTATTAATGATTAATTAATTAATATAATAAAAATAATAATAAAATAATATAATAATAATAATAAATAATATAATATATAATGATTATTATTAATGATTGATTTATTAATTGATTTATTTATTATTATTAATTATTATTTAATGATTTAGAAAGTACCTACTTATATTCGTAATTTTCGTAGATTAGGATTAAAACTTAAAGCTTTTTAGCAACTTAAAACAGGTTTAGTCGGAAAGAAAAGTAGCTTTTAGATTTCCCTGAATTATTGATCAGACAACTGAGATTTTCAGGCAATAGGGATGTTCACTGACTTAAAAAAATATGATTCTAATTTGTCCGTCAGATAAATTATCGAAAAATCTGGAACACGCTACCCCTGGGAATTAAAAAAGCAGGAAGCAAATTCACTTTTAAAAGGAAAATACGTAGCCACTATTTAAATCAGACCTAATAGCGCTCAATTACTACAACTCGAGTCATGGTAATTACCAGTTATGTTTTATTTTGGTATTTGTTACAACTTTTATTAGTTTATATTATTTTTATGTGTGTATTAGTATTAATATAATAATAATAATAATAATATTCCACAACTATCACACAACGCCATCTAGTCCCAAGCTAAGAAGAGCTTGTGTTATGGGTACTAGACAACTGATAAACATACTTATATATTTCTAAATACATACCTACATATTATAGATAAATTACACCCAGACACAGAACAAATGATCGTGCTCATCACACAAACATTTGTCCTTGGTTTATATAAGTATATATATGTGTACATATTTTAATTTATATTGTTTATACTACACCTGCTTGGAAAGTACCTTGATACTTTATCAAATTTACGGTAGAAAGTACGTCATTGCATATCGAACAAATATGCGGGGAGAAAACGCATCTGAGCGGGAGAGAAAAGTGTATGAAAATCCATTTCTTACGTGGTTTTTTTTTTTAATTTTGGGTAAGACTATGCGCCGGTAACCTAAATATCAAAAGCCAAAAAGTATTTACAGTGAGTTTTTATCTCCAAGTTCGCAAAATGGCACTGGCCACTAGCTGTGTGTTGGATGGGGTCGGGCTGGCAGTGCGACCCTGCGGCGTAAACAATTTGAAAAAAGAACATGTAAAAATTGCAGACGCCATTGGCGCCATTTTCAATTTGTGTGTTGTTTGAGGATTCAGTTTTCGTAGAAAGTAAAATAAAACTATCAAAATGATAAGTAGTGATAGTGATGATGAAGATTTTTCAACTCCGCCGCAGTTGAAGGAAACAGCAAAAATACTGATGAATAACCTTTTACCACAGAAATCAATTAAAAAATATAATAAAACTTATAACGATTTTTTGCAATGGAAAAGTGAAAAAAATGCGGCATCTTTTTCTGAAACAGTTTTGCTAGCTTATTTCAGTGAAAAAGCGCAAAAATACAAACCAAGTACGTTATGGTCTATCTACTCAATGTTGAAAAGTACTATATTGACAAGAAACGACATTAATATTCAAGAATACAAAAAACTTACAGCATTTCTGAAAAGAAAGTCGGAGGGATTCCGTAGTAAGAAATCAAAAGTGCTTACTACAAAGGATGTTTATTCCTTTTTGCAGAATGCTCCAGATGACAAATATTTGTTGATGAAGGTAAGTTTATGAACAAAATGCACTGGTTTATGATTTATTACGTACCTATTTATGAGTAGAAATCTAATAGGTTTTCATGTTTGATATTTTTGTTTACAGGTTATTTTGATTTTAGGAGTAAATGGGGCCTGTCGTTCGCAAGAACTTGTGGATATGACAACAGACGATATCGAAATCCTCGAAAATGGAATAATTGTCAATATTCCTAACACAAAAACCAAAATTCAGCGATCATTTGTTATATCAGGCTTATTTTATGAGATAATGAAGAAATATAACGAAATTCGCCCCAGTGACCCCAAAACCAATCGGGTTTTACTACAATATAAAAACAAAAAATGTACGAAACAAGTAATTGGGAAAAACAAAATAAGTACTGTGCCAAGAGAAATAGCTTCCTACCTTAATTTACTCAACCCACTAGAATACACTGGCCACTGCTTTCGCAGAACTTCAGCGACTATTCTTGCCGATACTGGTGCTGATTTAACCACAATAAAACGCCACGGTGGTTGGAAATCGTCCGCTGTTGCAGAAGGTTACATAGAGAATTCCGTAGGAAACAAAACACGAATAAATAACCAAATATCGGGATCGATTAATGTGCATCAAGACTCATCTCCTCAACCATCAACGAGCGCGGCGATGCCAAATGCTCCTCAGCAGCCAGTTGCCCCTTTGGCACCACAGCCTTCTACGAGCGCAGTGCCAACAGCACAGCCAGTTATTCCTCCTACATTGTCGCAAACATCTCAAACAATCATTAATGGAAAAAGTGTTACATTAAGCTTCACTAACTGCAACAATTTCAATATAAATTTCAATTAGTAAAGATTTAGTTTTTTATTTTCCTCGTAGGTGTAGTATAAAGCACTATGTATCACTCGAGAGAAAGCGCGATTCCCGATCTCGGGTGTTTTAAAGCCCTCCCCTACGGCTCGGGCTTCAAACGACACCCTCGACGGTAATCGGTCACTTTCTCCTCTCGGTGAACAATGTACTATTTTTTGTTATTTTGTAGCCTACTACAATGTTGTCTTTTTTACCCTAAGGTTGACTGGTAGAGAATGCCTTGTGGCATTAAGTCCGCCTATGTATCACTATTGTACATAAAGTTTAAATAAATAAAAATATTGAATACACACGTATTCAATATTTTTCGATAATCTAACTGACGAAAAATATTGTATACGTACTTTTTGTTTTATCAAATCAATAAAAGTGGACGAAGATAAAACGCGTCAAAGATTTCAGGGGTTGTGACGTCACTCACCGGTAATGAATGTCATACTAATCTTAATCTAATCTAATCTAATTCTGGCTTCCTCACTGATTAATTTTAATGTGCCGTGCTTCTCTGAGGCTATCCAGGCTTGGAAACTCGCTTGCCCAAACACTGAAGCACCCGACCATCCATTTTCCCAGAGACGGTGGGATGAGCCGCTTTGCAATAGTTCAGAACAATCTAGTGAACACGTCTGCTACTACTGCTGAGCGTGCGTGCCTGCTGGCTGTGGGTGAATGGGAATCGGGTCTTTGGCTTCACACACTGCCGGCGTCGAGCATAGGCACTTTGCTCGACGACACGACCTTCCGCCTCGCTGCTTCTTCGCCTGCTGTTCTCCTTATCGCTGTCAATGTGGTGAAGCTGTCAGCAGCTTCGGTCACCACGCCCGTCATGCAGCCGTAGTGCTGGCCGTTTTGCACGGCACACGAACTTAAACGACATCATCCGACGTGCTCTTGTCGCCGTCGGCGTCCGAGTGCTCATAGCCTTTTTAAGGAAATTTCTAAACGCTTAGTTGACGCTTCTCGTGACCCAAGGGCTGGCTTTTATCTTGGCCAGAGGCTAAGCGTTGCCATACAACGTGGCAATACCGCCAGTCTTTTGGGCACATTACCGGCTGACAGCGTTGAGGAGCAGTATTTCGATGCCCTTTTATAGTATCTTTTTAGTTTATTTTATAGTTTTTAATTAATGTACTAGAATAATTATCTAATCTAATAAAAATCTAATCTTAGAAAATGACGTCACATGAGTTTTCAAAGCACTGTATCGTCTTCATTGTTTGTTAACGTGAAAAAAGAAAAAATACGTGACCAATATTTTTTGGAAATCTATCTGACGGACTAGTTAGTTTTTTTTGTTAACTACCTACCCTATTCATTGAATTTTTTTTTATCGGGTCTTACTTTAACTTATTTTCTACCATACCATCACATAGACCTTTTTATTACATTCCTTTCCAGACACTGATACCTTATTCCGAGAAACATTTGTGAAAATGGAAAAGTGGAAGTCAATCTTAATTTATATACAGGGGGATTAAAAGCTAAGTCTGGTTTATAAAGAGAGGGTTCTCTGAAACGTATAGGGACGTAGGCTTTCACCTGTGTAACTTTGAAAAAAATTCAGTTTAGCAGGTTCGCATTTCCGATATTCCGGGATGATTAAATTGAAAGTACTTTAAGTTTGCTTCTTTTGGGTAAATTCTTGGATTCAATTAATAAAACTGGATGGAATGCTATCAAATCTATAGTGCAGCTGTTTCATTAAAAATCTAAACTTTTGTGTACACGCGACTATCTCACATGGGGTAGAAACTTCACAACACTCCCTACGATAAAAAGAAATAAATAAAAAGGTCAGTCGGGGATAATTTTGTTTACAAAAAAAAAAAACTCTTGTGTGGAATAATAGGTACCCTAGCAATTAGCATGTTTAATTAGGCTTACACTTAACAAATATCATTCCATTACACTAGACACATTTGCTTACCTATTTAACTAAACAATCGCTTTGATACACCCAACAATATCCACTAAGCAAACTTCAGAAATATCCTATCATTTTAAATAATATGTCCTCAAGCAATCTCCTAAGATGTTCCGCGGATTACAAATAGAAAGAAACATATTTATTCAAACAAATCTGGGGAGAATTAGAAAAAAGCCGAGTCTATACGTTCTTCGTTATTATCGTAAACGCAATCGCAGATCGTTAGGTTTCTGCAAATAGGTAGGGGGAAGCGAGGCAGACTCTCTGGAGGAAAGGCACTGGCTCTCAAACTTTAGGCAACACGTTCTGGGAGAGAACTATGGTTTTCTCAGTTTAATATACAGGGTGTAAATTAACCCTTCACACATGCGTCAACTAAGCATTCTGTACATCAAACTTAGTACCCCTACGCAATATTTTATGGAAACAACTTTTTTTTGGGGTCAATAATCACAGTTTACGGTAAAACTCAATGTAGCACTCTTAAAACATTGTGCTAGTGGATGCTTTGAATAGTAAATGGGTCATGGAGGTAATTTAAGTAAAGTTATAACCTTAAAAACTAGTATTTACAAAAACAGCTGTGCAAAATTTGGAACTTTGACCCCCAATATCTCCGTAACTAGGGGGTTCCCAGGTACGGTCTAGAGCCAAAAACTGATTGCAGTGGTGGGGAGAACAAGTGCCCTTTTTTTTTTTTTTTTTTGGTGGGTGTAAAATCATCGAATAACCCCTCCCGCTCTTGGGCAGAGCGAAAGGGAGTGTCAGACTTCTACTGACTAAAAACCACCCATGTTCCTTCTTCGCCCTCTATGTCGAGGCCGCGATAACCGTTGGACTACCCGCGGCCCCGACAGGCGTCGGCCCTTTCGGGCCCCTCCCATGTTGCTGACATCTCTTTGAGGCGCGCGTGGAACACGAACGCGCCGTCGACACGGCCTGTTTTCGTCGTGAGACGGACGGACGGCGAGTTAGCCCATCACTCACCGTCCACAGGCCCGCGTCTACGGTGGCCGGAGGTCATCGCGGGACCCCCGACGCCCGGAGCGCCTCCCGCGGCGGCTGGGACGAGAGGTTCTCTCCCTCTCGCGTTCCGCCACCTCCTTCGCCAGCATCACTGCTTCGCAGAAGGAGGCGACGGCGTCCCATTCCTCCTCGCCCCGGACCATGGCTTGCACCAGGGCCGGGCGCGAGAGGTCGCCGCCGCCGATCGCCGCTACGAGAACACGGCGGGGCTCCGCCCAAGCGGGGCACACCTCCACTGTGTGCTCCACCGTGTCCTCCGGCCGATCCTCACAATGGTGGCATCCGGGCGTTTCCTCCCGCCTGATTCGGTGCAGGTACCTCCCGAAACAACCGTGTCCGGTGAGGACCTGCGTCAGACGGAAGGTGAGGGCGCCGTGGCGCCTCTCAAGCCACTCCTCAAAGAGGGGACTTACCGCCACTATCGTGGCGTGCCCTAGAACAAGTGCCCTTCGTTTGCGTTAAGGGTACTTTTACACGCTTTAGGTTAATTCCAAAATTGGTGTTTTAAACAGCAAGTAGCGTAAACTCAAAAGATCTAGTTGCCTAGGTTGATCCATGGATGGTTGACCATCCAATGCATTCCGAGTTTTCACCGTGCCTTGGTAAGCATCTTGAGCCGTTGAACCCAGCTGTCAATCACTTTGACAATAAAAAAATAAAAATAAAAAATAAAATAAAAATAATAAAAAAAAACCCGAAAGTCTAACGACCAGTCTTACCAAGGAGTATCGTATTACTCAGTACTAAGTGGGCCGTAAAGGTCATATAGGCAGTCGCACAATCTGTCCCACCATGTAAAAATGCTAGTATTCCGCTGCATCTGATTGGACTGGAACTCGAGTCCTGCATAGTTGAGGTTCACACAATAACTCACTCACTTACTACTCTTTCACTTGTGCGTGAAGTAATATTGTTTGAAATTATTCAATAACGAATTATTTAATAAGTAAGTAGCGAAGCTTTGAGCATCACTGCTGCAGATGAAATAAAAATATGAAATACCTTTATTGAAGCGGCTTTGGTTACGTCGTTTGCGGATGTCACGTTTTTATTGAATCCTAGATAAACAAAGTTAATTTATTCCGGGGTTTTCGTATAATTGAATGAAATGTTAAATGATATTATTTTGGCATAGTTAACTCATTTTGGTATGAACGTGGATAAAGCAAGAAAAGAATTAATGTAAGGTTCTTTAGTTCCTGCCTACCCCCCATGGTAAAGGCGTGAGCGTAAAGTGTGTGTTAATATGTCTAGACCGTTTTTTTTGGGGGGTGTGGAGAATCATCGAATAACCGCTCCCGCTCTTGGGCAGAGCGCAAGGTAGTGTCTGACTTCTACTGACTAAAAGCCACCCATGTTCCTTCCCAGCCCTTGTGCCGAGGCCGCGGTATCTCTGTCGAACAACCCTCCGCCCCGACGGGAATATGTCTAGGTCTAAGTTGTAATTCCATCGCTAGAATACTCGTAATAACTGTCTGAAAAGAAATGTTTAAATAAAACAGTTCTTGGGTAAATAAAAAAGGTTGTTTAGTAAAATGCAATAATAATATGCCTTCATGATTAATGACGTGTGGGACCCAAGTTTATGTTCCATGGTTATTGTCTAACAGACTGAATTATAAGTATTAGGTATGAAATACCTCTAAGCTAAATTTTTGGTAGAGTGCTTAGATTAGTCTTCGTGAACAATTATGTCTTACTGTATTTTCTACCCCTTCTCTTTATTAAATTTAATTGTTAATTAACTTACCCTCTTTTACTTCTTAGGGATAAGTAATACGTCAGTTTTTAGTATGAAGTTTGAGCGACGCATAACGTGTTTGTTCTTTATTTGTGAAACCCAGATAATAATAAAGGGTGTAAAAGTACCCTTAACGCAAACGAAGGGCACTTGTTCTCCCCACCACTGCGAACATTTTTTTGTTCTAGACCATACCTGGGAACCTAACCTAGTTACGGAGATATTGGGGGTCAAAGTTCCAAATTTTGCACAGCTGTTTTTGTAAATACTAGTTTTTCAGGTTATAGCTTTACTTAAATTACGTTCATGACCCGTTTACTATCTGTGTTTTAAGAGTGCTACATTGAGTTTTACCGTAAAATGTGTTTTTGGACCCCAAAAAAAAAATCGTTTCCCAGCAATTTTTTTTGCGTTGGGGTACCTACTTAGAAGTGGACTTGTGAAGGGTTAATTTACATCCTGTAGGTATCACTTACAAGTGTTCTCATACGCGTAACTGATATTATTTCGGCACTCCTTGCCTTTTCAAATCAGTTTAGCATCGACTAAAGTCTACTTCAAATAAAAATCCTTCATCATTCTCAGAACCTTTTTCTCCATCTGTCAAAAGTCTCGTCCACTTGCCCGGGTGTAACAGCTTCCCCTAGAGTCCATTATGATTAAATAACGCATATTTTTACTTCTTCACCTCAGCTGGTATCAGGCGCCCTCAACCCAAAGGGTCGCTAAACAAAATAATTTATTTAAGAGCCGTTTGCCAACGGAATGAGGAAGTCTGTGTTTTATTCACATATTTTTTGGTGTTTTTAAATTGTTATTTGACTTTCTGTTACAATATTTACCTTCAATGCAAAAGTTTGGAAAGTTACCACCGCTGGGTCACAGGCCTTTGTGTGAGAGAGAAGGACGTACGAATAACATACCACGTAGGCATATATTTGAGGATTTTCTCAGGATCATTTTCTGCACCGTTATCGAAATACTTATTTTCTTTTAAAAACCCATTTTTCACAATGTAACCATACCACACAATGCAACTGCCTTACTTGATAACTTGAGTGGTTTAAATCAAATCAAATCATTTATTGCATGAAATATGGGTACACAAATGGATGAAAAAATACAAATAATAGACCTTTATACCATATCCTACCCTAAAAGGTGTGCAAAATTAGATATACATCAAAACAAAATGGGATGTCAATAATAATAAACACATCATATTGCTTATGCATAACATTATAAATTAATTAATTAATTACATTTATCATTTAAATAATCATTAATTGAATAGTAGGCGATTGCCTTGTGAACCGATGGTCGTGGGTACAATTCCCACGGGTAGCATACTTTGTAACAGTTGTGTCCAGTTTGGCAAGGATATTGCAGGCTTGAATCACCTGAATATCTGATAAAATGATGATTCCGTGCTTCAGAATGCACTTATAAACCGGTGGTCCCGGCTGCTCAATGGCGGGTCGTCAAACCATGTCAGAGACACTTTTTTTGTGGTGGGAATTCATCAAATGAGTCCTCCCACTCTGTACAGAGCGGTAGGGAATGTCAAACTTCTACTGACTAAAAACCACCCATGTTCATTCTTAGCTCTCTGTGCCGAGGTCGCGGTATTTTTTTCAAACAACCTGCAGCCTCCCGCTCTTGGGCAGAGCAAAAGGGAGTGTCAGACTTCTACTGACAAAAAGCCACCCATGTTCCTTCTTAGCCCTATATGTCAAGGCCGCGGTTCTCTTGCAACATCCCGCAGCCCCGACGGGCAGCCCGGACCTTTGAGGCGGTTTGGAGACTGATACTAGGGTACTTGGGGTCTTTAGACTTTACTGCCCAAGTACCCACACGATATAAAGAAGACTCTTCTGGGATTGCAGGCGTGATGTTATGTTACTTAAAATCAGTAAAAAACCACTTACCTATCAAAAGAGGAGTACCTAGGCATCACTATTTTCAGCAAAAAAATTACGCATTCACACATTTCCAAGTTTCTTTAAAAAAAACAAAACAAAATGTTTTGTTTATATCAGAAGGATTTTTAGCTGCAGTTGAAACATCAAGCTCGAAGATAAAACGGTAAAAGGCATGGTATGTAAAGTAATTAGCGCGGATTTGGCTGTGAGCCAGTTCAGTACACTGCCGCTGCTTGTTGCAGTGGTAGGTCGTATTAGCGATATTTGATCGAGACATACACAGACTGATGAGCACTGTGGCTACGTATATTTCTCTAAATAAATTTGATAAGTTAGGCCACAAAGGGCTAAGAAGTAACATGGGTTTACGTCAGTACAAGTCTAACACTATTCCGATCCGCCCGCGGGAGGGGTCAATTGATGATTTTCCATCCACAAAACAAAAAAAGCTTTGTACGGGATGTTTACCAATTTATCGTTCTTCAGTTCTAACCCCTAAACACGCACCTGCATTTTTCCGATTCATGTATACCTACGTATTGTATATTCATCATTTCGTGCATGCAGCATGCTTGAGAGATATTTCTCGACTCGCGGCATAAAAACTGTATACATAATATTATGTATTCTTGTTTATATGTATAACACTCTGTCACCTGGTTTGGCACTAATCACACGATTCCGTTCGGTTTTCCTTATTTTTATTGTTTTTGTACTCTACTACAGTGCTGTCCTTTTTAACCCAAAGTTTGACTGATAGAGAATGCCTTGTGGCATTAAGTCCGCCTATGTACCACTCTTGTACATGAAGTTTAAATAAATAAATAATTAAGAAAAACCGAAGTAAAATTTGAATAACAGATTCTCATTGCAAGATTGAGAAGGCATTAAGTATTATCTTATTTTCCTTGAACTCACTATCAAGCTCTGGTTTGTTGAAAAACATTCATCCGAAATTTTAAGTAGAAGACTCCTTTCTAGGGCATGCGGAACCCGGTTTCTCCCGGTATCCGCATGCCAGAGTCCATTTGATTCAACCACGAGATCGTTTAGGGAAAAAAACGACTATATTATAATAGGTAAGTAGATTAACTACCCACCATTTTGTAATGTAGTTAAAAAAAAGTAAATCGTACACTGCACAAAACACAAAAACAGTTAATTACTTCCACAGAAAAAGGAGATGACCTTACAAGCAACAGAGCAATCTAGGTTGCATAATAAATACTCCCGCAATCCCGTTACCCTTCCAACTACTCGTGAGACTAGCCAGAACTACGTGGAAATCTAGATAAAAACCTAGATTCTAAACAAGGCAGTATAAAGTGTCGTGGCTTGGCTTGCGGCCAAACGGTCGCAGATCCCAACCGTCTTTGTTTTACGTACCTCTATTAAATCAACATTTTAGTTCTCGCTCATGTTTTCGTTTGGCAACCCCCTGTAGTTTGGACGGTAATTCATGCATGTCTGTGGGGTTATATTTGCTTTCTGAAGGTAATTTGGTTTTGAGTTTTGTGTAATTGTGTCTGGGTTGGTGATGTTTCTTTAAGATGTTTTTGTGAAGGACTTGTTTTAATGTTATGATCAATGGTGTCATAAGTAAGTATGACCAGTGATATAGGTAGGTTTTCGAACCTACCTATACTTATCCTGGCTATATTATTATCATTGCTTGGGTTCACCCAAGCAGGAACAACAGTGATCAGCAACAAGTCTTACTGAAGCACTCTTAGATGATTACTTAAGCCGTCACTTAGTAAAGATTTTGTGTCAAATCTTTACTAAATGACGGCCTAAGTAATCATTAAAACATTTCTTAGTGCGGCAGTTATAAAACACATTATTAATTTAGTGATATTTTGAATGCTTGTGACATTCACCTATTCACAACGGCCCCAAATGGTGGATGTGGATGACGGCCTACTCTCAATGACAGAGAGGACACCTGTGTCCCACCTGTGGGAAGGTTGTAGTCTCATTATACAATGCAAAGTCAAACTATCTGCGGCACTACACATACTTTTGAATGACAAAGCTGCCAAAACCTTTACTAAGTGATGGCCTAAGTCATTATTAAAGCTCTCTGAGTGCGGCAGTCAATGTAGTTACGAACTGATATGTAATAGATTATTATACTACATGGGTACTTACTCTGATTTATTTCTCCTGCCTCTACAGTTTCGCCCTAATTTCACACTTCATGTAATAAATCTATACGATCCTATCTATGGCGCCTATAATACATAACCTATTAATACATAAGCAATCGTAGACGCGGTGATTCAGAAAATGTTTTATGAAAGAAGGCTCTGAGGTGTATGTACTTAGTAAGTAAGATCTATGTTATAAGATATATTGTATTAGCATAAGATGATCAGTAATAAATGGTAACCGATCGGCTCCAGTCGTTTCAATAATAACACTAGTTCCCTACATGGCGACCCTGCCATTTGGGGCGCGTGACGCGTTAGTACTATAGTGTTACGGCTCCAAACAGACAAACAAAATGTGAAGTTAAATTACGGTGCAATAATATTTCAATACTTATATAAAATCCGAGTAAACCTGTTGACACAATAATAAATTATGTGTCGATCAAACGTGGAAAAGGAGACGGTTTTCTTAAACCAGAATGCTGCAGGATCAAACAATGGTCATATCGAAGAGATGAAGACGCACATGTCGAATATTAGCATTGTGCTGCTAGTAATTTGTATACTTTTGGGTCTCGGCGCTATTTATTTTGTGTACAAACAGTACAAGAAGTGCCACCATTCATGGATCACAGACCAAATAGTACAACATAACTTCCGGCGATCAATCAACCGTACCAGAGGTAGCAGAGGAGAGGATCGAGAGGTCCATGTCCCGATGAAATAGGAGGCAACAGCACAAGAAAAACAAGTGGTAATTTTGTGAGTGATTTGTGCGATTTCAACATACAAAAGTGCATAATGTGTGATAGTGGTATTATACTCGTTGAGTGGATTCTATAAAGAATTATGGATTTTAAAGTTTAATGACTATAAAGTTTATTTTTTAAGTACTACCTAGGAAAAAGGTTAAACTATAACTCACCTTCTGAATTTTGTTTACTAATGTAGTTAAGTCGTGAACGTGTATCAAGTTACGAGTGTATCCCCTACTACCGTAACTCACCGTGAGAATGTGGTATGTATATTAAATATTAATTAATTGATTGCGAGGGAATGGAAGATGAATTATTTAAATGTTTAGATGAACTTACATTAATAAGAAAATATCTAGTTAAGAAAGGAAAATCGCGTTTCAAGGGTAATGTTATAAAAAATAAATTATCAGAGACAGACATAATCTTTGATAAAAGTACATCATTAATTAAAATATTGAGTACTAAGGAAGGAATTAAATCGGAAGCTTATAGCACGATTAACTCTTGTAAGGGATGAAATAAAAACATGCTACTTAAAAATTCAACAGTTATGTACTGAAGATAGTAGTAGTGAAAGTGATTTTTGTGACACGAGCTCAAATACAGAAATAATCATGGAATTCGATTTAAAAACTGCGTGTAATTTGATTCCTGTAATGAACAATAAGGAAAATAACATCAAGAATATCATTGACTCTGTTGAAATGTATTCAGATATGCTGTCCGAAGCAGGGAAGAAATTACTTATAACATTTGTTTTAAAGAGTAGACTGTCAGAGAATGCTAAGTTACGAATGTCCAATAGTTACACATCTACAAACGATCTTGTTAAAGACTTACGTTCCACACTGTTACCAAAAAAGTCATTTACTGCCATACAATCGCGATTACAAAATACAACACAAGGTTGGCGCACTATCGACCAATACGGTACCGAAATAGAAAAACTTTTCACCAATTTAACAATATCGCAAGCCGATGGTAATTCTCAGAATTATGTAGTTTTAAAGCCAATTAACGAAAAACTAGCGATTAAACGGTTCGCAGATGGGTTAAGTGATTCCCGGCTCAGTACAATTATTGCAGCACGTAACTATGACACGCTGAAGGATGCAATCCAGGCGGCGAAGGACGAGGAGTTGACTACGGCATCAACTTCGGGAGCAGAAAATGTCATGCATTTTTCACGTCGTGGTAGAGGTGAGTCGCATGCTTATGATAATTCTCGTCGAGGGAATTCCTATAGTCGTCGAGCACGGGGACAACGTGGATATTATCACCAGAACTCAAATAATCAGCGAGGATATTATCACCAAAACTCAAATAATGTCCGGAGAACTTTTGATCAATCACGTGGAAGATCATTTTATCGCTCTCGTGGTGAACCTCGAAGCTCATTCAACTCAAATCGAGGACGAAGCAACCAAGTGCCTCACGAGAACCGATCGAGATACGAAACTCATGGTAGTGGTAATCATCGTCGCGTGTTTTATACGGAACAATCTAACAATAATAATAGTAACAATAACAACGAATCCGTTAATTCTAAATCAGAAGAAATGCAGTTTTTTCGATCATAAACAAAATATTTTGATGTTAGCAGGCAAAGCAAAATTTTTAACATTATACTTTGGCAATAGAAAATACTTTTGGTTGGTAGATACAGGAGCGTCCATTTCCATAATAAAGAGAGTCGCGTTACCGAATAACATGACTATAATTAGAGATGATACTATTATAAATGGTATTGGTGGTCAAACAAAAACAAACGGATTTATTAATCTTAGCCTGACTCATCGTGATGAGCAACAACATGTTGACTTTCATGTCAAGCTGCATGTCTTCGATAACATTTCCTTAAAAGCAGATGGAATTTTAGGTTTAGATTTTCTATGTCATTACACATCCAATATCAACTTGGAGACTAATATCATTACTTTGTCTAAATATGGAATGGAATATTCTTTAGTGTTAAGTGACACGATAGATTATTCAAACGAAGTGTTACACATTCCTGCCAGAAGTGAATCATTTCATTATTTACTATTAAAAAACAACACTGATAAAGATTGTGTAATCCATAGCAAGCAATTAACGGAAAATGTGTTTCTTGCGGGCTGTATAGGAAAAATTAAAAATAACAGATTACCTGTAAAAATATTAAATACCAATGAGCATGACGTTACATTGCCAATGTTTCAGCCAGAGATTTATTCGATGCAAGATTATGATTTATGCGATTTTAAATTACAAAATAACAATTTAAAGAGGGCAAAAATGTTATTAGACATTTTAAAATTAAATAATCTTAACGTAGAAGAACGACAATCAATACAAGGAATATGTGCCAAGTATTCTGACGTGTTCTTTTTACCAGGTGACAAATTAACAACTACAAACGTTTATAAACAGTCAATAACTTTAAAACCAAATACTAGTCCTGTTTATGTTAAACAGTATCGACTGCCTCATTCCTTAAAAAATGAAGTCAATAAACAAATACAAAACATGATTGACAACGACATAATAGAGGAAGCAAGGAGTGAGTGGTCAAGCCCAATTTTATTGGTCCCAAAGAAAAGTGGAAATGACAAAAAATGGCGGTTAGTGGTCGATTATCGTAGACTTAATGACTGTATTGTAGATGACAAGTTTCCTTTACCAAACATTACCGAAATTTTGGATTCTCTGTCTGGATCAGTCTATTTCTCACATTTAGAATTAAATCAGGGTTATTACCAAGTAGCTTTGGATGAAAACAGTAGAGAGTATACTGCGTTTACTACAAACACTGGACAATACCAAATGAAAAGGTTACCGATGGGACTCAAGACAAGTCCAAGTGCTTTTAGCAGAGTAATGTCAGTAGCCATGTCCGGATTAACATTTGACAGATGTTTTATTTATTTAGACGATCTAGTAGTTTTTGGAAGAAACTTAGATATCCATAACAAGAACTTAGTTAACGTTTTAGAAAGACTGAGAAAACATAATTTGAAATTAAATCCAGAAAAATGTAATTTTTTGCAAAAGAAAATTCTTTATTTAGGCCATCTAGTAACACAAAATGGAGTTTTACCAGATCCAGCAAAAATAGAGATATTACAAAAATATCCCACACCAACTAATACAGATGAAGTAAAAAGATTTGTGGCGTTTTGTAACTATTACAGAAAATTTATTAAAAATTTTGCAGAAATTACCTATCCATTAAATAAATTAACCAGAAAATATGAACGATTTAACTGGGATATAGAATGTCAAAATGCATTCGACACGTTAAAACATGCTTTAACAACTCCACCAGTATTAGAATTTCCCGATTTCACTGAAGAAAATGAATTTGTTTTACAAACTGACGCATCCGGTACAGCTATTGGAGCAGTTTTGTGCAATAAAAATATGAAACCAGTAGCTTATGCTAGTAGACCGCTCAATAAAGCTGAACTAAACTATCCAACTATACAAAAAGAGCTATTAGCCATTGTGTGGGCAGTGAAGTACTTCAGGCCTTACATTTACGGAAAAACATTCACAATTATGACCGACCACAGACCATTACTATATCTATTCTCAATGAAAGATCCATCAAGTAGGCTAACTAAGTTTAGATTAGCGCTGGAAGAATACGATTATAAGATATTGTATATAAAAGGGAAAGAAAATAGTGTTGCAGACGCGTTGTCTAGAATAATAATAACATCAGATAACTTAAAACAAATGAATGAAGAAATTATGTTAGTGATGACTAGAGCGCAAAAACGGCGTTTAGAATTAGACAAACAAGTACATGACACACCTGTTCTCAGTAGACCCGACGACTCGTGGCCTGATCAACCACCAGTAGTCGAGGTACTAAGAGTACCAAGTGACTCCGTAGAAATGACTTTTATAGAAAATGATGAACTAACTAAATTAAGAAGACAAAACAACGTAGACGTAGAGAATGAATGTTTCATTTACAGTCGTCATAGAAAAACGTTATTTATTAATCTTAACTTTAGGGCACAATTTACGCGAGACGAATTTGTGACTAAGTTAGGAGAATTTTGTAAGAATATAAATATTAATGAACTATGCATAGTCAAGAGCAAAGAATATGAAAGTTTTATCAAAGATTTATTAAAAGAAATTAATGAATATAAGGATTGGACCGGTCCACGGATATATGTATTTAGAGGAGTTAAGAGAATTGATGATGAGGAAGAAAAGAACTATATTTTACATGATTTTCATCTACTACCCACCGCAGGTCATGCAGGTATACGTAGGATGACGAACAACATAAAGAGGAAATTTTACTGGCCAGGCATCGACAAAGATATAAAAGCATTTGTGAGTAAATGCACAAAGTGTCAGAAAATGAAGCATTGTAGGTATGTCAAGGCGCCCATGGAGATAACTACAACAGCTTCACATTCTTTCGAAAAAATATTTCTCGACATTGTAGGTCCTTTAGAAAGGGATACACACGGTAATTGTTACATTTTGACCCTCCAGTGTGAGCTTACTAAGTTTGTAGAGGCATATCCTCTGAAAAACAAAGAAACGGTAAGTGTTGCGAAAGCATTAGTTGATAATTTTATACTAAGATTTGGAGTGCCAAATGCCATTGCGACTGACCGTGGCACAGAATTCGTGTCTTCAGTAATGGATCAGGTATGTAAACTTCTGGGAATAAACAAATTGATATCTACTGCATATCACCATCAAACTATTGGTGCCCTTGAAAATACACACAAACACCTTGGTGCTTTTTTGCGAATACAATGTGATGGTAAAAAAGACACATGGAGTCAGTGGTTACCTTTTTGGTGTTATAGTTTTAATAATACTGTTCATACAGAAACAAAGTACACACCTTTCGAACTTGTATTTGGTAGAGCTAGTGTAATACCATGTAGAGTTAGTCAGTATATTGAACCATTATATAACCCGGAAAGCTATCCTTTAGATCTAAAGCATAAATTACAAGTTGCACACCAAGATGCTCGCAAAAACTTACTCAAAAGTAAACAAAACCGTAAGTTATCTTACGATAAAAATGTTAATAATGTAACATATAATAATGGACAACTAATACTAGTTAAAAATGAAACAGCCACTAAATTAGAAACTCTGTGGCAAGGACCATTTGTTATTTTAGAAGATTTAGGTGTTAATGTGAAGATTTTAAAGAGTAATAAACCTTATGTTATCCATAAAAATAGAACTAAGCCATTTAGAACATAAACATAATCTAAGTAATCAATTAAACTTTAAAAAAAAAAAAAAAGTTCATTTATTATTTTTGTTTTTTTTTTCTCTCGCCCCCGAGGTGAGGTGTATGTACTTAGTAAGTAAGATCTATGTTATAAGATATATTGTATTAGCATAAGATGATCAGTAATAAATGGTAACCGATCGGCTCCAGTCGTTTCAATAATAACACTAGTTCCCTACAGCTCCGTAAATATTTGTTAGAAGATAAATAGAAAATCAAAGAGCAGTATTTAGTTTAATCCTTTACGATAAAGTATTGACTACAAAGAGGTCTGTTGTTTATTTCATACATGGATATTTTAGGTGGTAAGATGGTGGTGTGGTGGTGAGGGCGTAGCGAGAGCGTATAGCAACAGCGTGTTTTATATATATAGTTTTTGGATGATTTAGAACAGACAATGATTTTACAAACAGACGGAGGAGTTGTTGTATATTTTACTACGCCATTGAATGTAAGTCGAGCGTTTTGAGTGACGATCCCAAGGTACAAGATCACACTAAGGTTTAACTGGCAGGTTTACCTGCACAGTTGAATTTTACAAGTAAACCGGAGCGTGTATGTTGTAAAACTATGTAGGCTCGGGGTACGCTTCGGTTAACATGTGCAGTGTCAGTCCATAGGTTACACCCATAGAAATATAAATAAGTCAGTATACAGGGTGTAAATCAACCCATCACACACCCGTCAACCAAGCATTCTGTACACCAAACTAAGTACCGCTACGCAAAAATTTTTGCTGGGAAACGACTTTTTTTTGGGGTCGCAAATCACATTTTACAGTAAAACTCAATGTAGAACTCTTAAAACATTGTGCTAGAGGATGCTTCGAAATTTAAGTAAAGTTATAAACTGAAAAATTAGTATTTACAAAAACAGCTGAAAAATTTGGAACTTTGACCCCCAATATCTCTGTAACTATGGGGTTCTCAGGTATGGTCTAGAACAAAAAAACTATTGCAGTAGTGGGGAGAACAAGTGCCCTTGGTTTGCGTTAAGGGTACTTTTACACCCTTTATCTTTGGTTACACCCTAGCCTTTATCTTGTACTTTGGGACAATCTTCCAAAAGGAAAGGAGGATGCTAGGTTTCCGCATAAAGTAATTCCTAATTGCTACCCTCTTTACATCTAAATTAACATTTTAAAAGCGCCACTTTGTCTTACAGCTCCCATTGTGCACAAACGCAACAAGTCGTGTGAGCATGTTATGATGCGCATTCAATAAACCGGTTACTTTACGTTTGTTTAGCTTAAGGCCGTTTATTTGCGCAGCTTCGGTACAAACCAGAACATAATTATTTGTATGATTAAGTCATACAATAGATTTATTGGCTTATTATGTAGGTTAATACCTGGTTGGTGTACAGTCATCAACAACATAGTGATTTCCTTCCACTGTATCTACGCATTGCCTGTAGGTATGATCGTCCTATTATGAAAAAATAATGCTGATGTATTGCGAAGGAAAATTAGAGATGGAAGGATAAAGAAAAAAACTGGCCAAGTGCAAGTTAGACTTGCACATGAAAGGTTCCGTATCATTGTAGTAGGGAACCCCCCTTTAATTTGTATTATTTCTTGTTAAAGCGACAACAGAAAAACATATTTTGTGATAAGTTTGTTTTTCATAGTGTTTGTATGAGTGACAAAATTAAATTTGCGGTTTTTTAAATGGGTTATATCCCAAAAACTGTTTACTATATATCGTTCAAACTACATTGCAAAAAAAAATATGATTGAAACTATACATTGCGATCTACAGCATATTTTTTTTTTATCTTACCACTTTGGAAGTGTCTATCTTCCAAACAATTCAGTTTGAGATAAAACCAACAGAAATATATATACTCACAGCTAATCTACAGCATACTCTATCTACTTCAAAAACCGAAGTAATAACTCCTAAATAGAAGAGCTAATTGTCACAAGAAAATGCAGTTGACTGTACCGTCGTTGTGTGGTCCGATGGGAATCGGGATACAATGTTTTCATGTTTAGCTTTGTGATCTTGTTTTTATAATAATGTACTTGTATCTTGTTTTTCGTGAACGATGAAGAATGTATACAATTTACAACTTGAAGAGTCCCACTTCTTCATTTTGATTGAGTTCCTAATGTTTGACTCCATTTAGGGATAAGGATTTCTTTTGATTTTATGAAAATGCAACGTGGTGTTCTTTAAAAACACTAGTTAAGGAAATAAAACCACCAGATTATCAGTAAGTAGATGAACTCGTCGTTTAATAATAACTGCCCCTCGGGTCGATCTTGAGGTTAAGCTGCGCTTGCCTACGTTGGTCTGTGGATGGGTGACCGCCCATTACATAGGTACCGGGTTTCCTCCGTGCTTCGGAAAGCACGTTAAACTGTTGGTCCCGGCTGCCATATATAGGTCTTTGGCAGTCGTTACAGGTAGTCAGTGACCTGAAAGTCTGACAACCAGTCTTACCAAGGGGTATCGTATTACCTAATATTAACTGGGTTGTGGAGGTCAGATAGGCAGTCGCTCCATGTAAAATACTGGTATTCAGCTGCATCCGGTTAGACTGGAAGCCGATCCCATCATAGTTGGGAAAAGGCTAGGCAGATAATGATGAGATGAACCACTTTAGGGATGCGTGCACTCGCTGCCCGAATTAAGTGACGACTAGTCGATATGGATCCTTAAACACGCTACGTTTATAAGTATAACATCTTAGTATAAAATAAAAAAATCCCTTATCCCTAAATTGAGGCCTTAGTCCAGCGGAGTGGCACAAAACCCTCATTTAAAATCAAATAATGTAAGAAGAAAGTATTTAGTAAGTTTAGTTTAGTTTCACACTTATTCTCGTGTTTTTCAGTAAATATTTCATGAGTATTATTTATTTTAACTTGTTCAAAGTTTTAAGTTACTTTGTAAGTAAGTAGGTACTTTATAAATTGTTTTTTTCAGAATAGTGAATCTACTTCAAATTAAATAATAATTCACGACTCTTTGGTTCTGTTCATGCTTTTTTTACACATTAAATGGGTCTACTCTTGACTCCAATGTTTCGTATGAAATCAGTATGTTACCATACCTAAGTAAATAAATCAAAACAAAACATAACCAATTGACTACCCTAGTTACCGAACCCACAATTTAAACTTAACCTTGAAGCTTTCATACCCAGAATCGCGGTCAATTCAATGTCTAAAGAGAAATTAATTTTCCACTCTGAGCGAACTCGAAGGGGGCCGAACTAGGCCGAACCGTTCCGAAGCAACAAAGCTTTATGGACGATTGTATTCCTCTAACTCCTAATACAATCTAGATTAATAAAGGAATTTATTTTATTAATTGAATGGTTTTAGGTGTGTTCGAATTCGAATGGGTAGAAACGTTACGGGCCGGATATATATCATCATTATCATTATTTCAACCGAAAGAAGTTCACTTCTGGACACAGGCGTCTCGCATCCAGCGGAGCCCTGCAACCTTCACCAGGTCATCGGTCCACCTAAAGGGATACCATCAACGCAAAGTCTTCCGGGCCGAAAATTGTGAAAAGAGTAAAAAAAACCGGTCAAGTGCGAGTTGAACTCGCGTGAAGAGGGTTCCGTACGATTAATATAATATATCTACCATGTTTTTTTAAATCTGACCCAAATTTGTTTGTGGTAACTAAAAAAAGTACCTATGTATGGTACCGGATTGTAGAGGGAAATTGCTGAATATATTGTCTATTGTTGAATTTTGTCTTGTAGTATACTCTTGAATAGTGGGTATTTACAATATAATAAGGTATATATGTGCAAAATTTCAAGTCTCTAGGTCCAGCGGTTAGGGCTGTGCGTTCAGTCATATCAGTCATTGAGTCAGTCAGGACTTTGAATTTTATATATATAAATTCACCATGTAATTTTTAGACCATGGACTTCTTATAGGTTTTCCTGTAATCTACAGGTATAGAACTATTTTCTGTATTTTTTTCAAAATTTTAGGCTCAGTAGTTTCGGAGATAAGGGGGGGGGAACGGTCAATTTTCGTCTATTTTCTTAAATAACTTTAAAACTATTTATTTTAAAATTATTAAAAAAATATATTTGAGACCCTCATAGTAAGCCCTTTCATTTGATGTGTCACATGGTACAGTTTGCAAAACTTTTTTTTTAATTTTCTTATTTGCCCCGTAAAAGCGACCCCCATATTCAAAATTCATTTATTTACTTTAGCCGTACATGTTTGGGTCACAAAAATCCATATGTATACCAAATTCCAACTTAATCGGTCCATTAGATTCGGAGCAAATTGGCTGTGACAGACGGACAGACAGACAGACAGACACACGGAGTGATCCTATAAGGGTTCCGTTTTTTCCTTTTGAAGTACGGAACCCTAAAAATAATAATTTGACGTTCAAACTCAAACTTAAAGTTGTTATTCCAATTAGACCATTACAGGCTTTTTGAATGTCCAACAATCAAATAATGCGAAGCTACAGTAACATTCAAAAGTTATAATAACTTGTGAAAGTACTGCGGGTCTAAAATGGCCGCTTTATCAGATTCCACGCAGAATATTAATATGAATCACGTTAAAAATTTCAAATTCTTAAAATTGATTTTATATCTTATAACTATAAAGTCCATTTTAAGAATTTTAAATTTTTAACATGACTAATATTACGATTCTACCTAAAGCGGCCATTTTAGACGCATGTTGTTGCCCATTCCAAAGCGTAGATCTCTATGAAGAAGAATGGGCAAAAAACTCCATGAGCACTCATCCAAACTGCATTTTCAATAAAAAAAACTTTTGAACGTAAAACGTTACATCAAAATAAATTAATTTGATTTTGTTGCCTATTCGCAAGGAGTAGAATCGGCAGACAACTGGAACAATGATTTCCTAAGCATAAATTCATGTTTTTTTGTCGTTATTTCATGTTTTTAATTTGGTTTTAACGTTAATAATCGATTCCTTAGAAAGCTAATTAAGAATGTAGTATAATGTAAAGACAATCATTTTATTTGGTTTTTTAGAATTCTCAGATATTATTTTTTTAGAAACCTCGTTCTTAAGACTTTGTTTTTGTTACTTAGAATTTTACGAGTTAATAATTAATGTGCAAGTTCTAAAAAGTTATTTCATATCTCAAAAACCCAAACGAAGATAGCTAAGGGATGAAAAGTAATGGAATATACCCTAGGGCTAGATATTCTAGACCTTTTGTTTATGATCTAATATGTTGTCAGCGAAGTTTTGTACCTTAGAGGCACAAAATCTTTATTCTCCAAAATGCCCGGGTGTGTTGAAAAATGGATTCGAAAGTCATATTTATGTTTAGCTGTCAAAAGATAAGGCTTCTTCTTAAGCAGTTTCTAGAAGTGATACGTATCAAGGATCATGATTTATACAAAAAACGGATCCTAGTATACAATAGTGTGGAAAGCTTTCTTAATCCGTTTCCAAATAAAATATGTCAGCAATATTTTCATCCCAATCCTATTCAGTGGAATCGACACCATTCTCGTTTTATTGATAAACGTTTGCAACGCTGTACTCGAGTGTGCATCCGTGCTTGCAGGCACAGGTATACAAACTCAGGTACACTTCGACACAACTCGCTTTGAACAGCCGATATCTTGCGAAACACCGGATGCGTTCGCTCGTCGAGACTGTTAGCAAATATTGTAAGTTGACTGTACTTGTTTGTTTGCTGCGATTGAAGGTATGTTGTAGGAAAAACGTATTGTTGTAGATGATAGGTAAGCTGTATTCTGTATTTTATTATTTATTTAAACTTTATGCACAATAGTGATACAAGGCGGACTTAATGCCACAAGGCATTCTCTACCAGTCAACCTTAGGGTCAAACAAGACAACATTGTGGCAGGCTACAAACTAACTAAAAAAAACAATATCAATTAAAATATATATACAGGGTGTAAATGAACCATTCACGCAAACGTCAACCAAGTATTCTGTACATCAAACTAAGTACCCCTACGCAAAATTATTTGCTGGAAAACAACTTTTTTTTTGGGGTCATAACTCATAAATCACAATTTACGGTAAAACTGAATTGTAGCACTCTTAAAACATTGTGCTAGTGGATGCTTTGAATAGTAAACGGGTCATGGAGGTAATTTAAGTAAATTTATAACAAAAAACTGAAACGAAAGAACTGAAAAACTAGTATTTACAAAAACAGCTGTGAAAAATTTGGAACTTTGACCCCCAATATCTCCGTAACTAGAGGGTTCCCAGGTATGGTCTAGAACAATAAAATTATCGCAATGGTGGGGAGAACAAGTGGCCTTCGTTTGCGTTATGGGTACTTTTACACCCTTTACATACTAATACATAGTTTTTAGGGGTCAATTTCGCTACTGGCGTAGTTGTGAAAGGAAATACTCTGTCCATAATTCAAATGGCTTGATGTTGGTCTTAATCCAAAATTAAGACTTCAGCATTATTGTTTGAGTCCACCAAAGGTATATTTTCTTGTCGCCTTTAACGCCTGAAAAGGTGTATACACACTATGGTATTACCAAATTTCGCTCATATTTCAGTTCTATGTAACAGGGCAAGTATATTGCCATCAAGCGGGCACAAACAAATTCAAATTCCGTACTGCTGTTATGATAATCCACTAACTCTTAGCTTCATTGCAACTCGACCAACGACGTGACGGTATTAATAAAAATCAAAACATTTATAGAGCGCATTTATTCAATAAAACTATCCTAGTACAGTCGACTAAACAGATATCTAGCTACTCGAGGCTTGTCACATGCGCGCCATCTAGTGTTTATTAATACGAAACAAACATGTGGAATACGTTCCATGTTTGAATAGTTGTTGGAAATAAAATTGAAGTGCAAATTGTAGGAGGGAATCGAAGAAATTTGTTTTGTTTGATAGGTATTGTGTTAAGTGCGAAAAAACTAAACACCTGCACATTTGACGACCACATCAGCGAGTGGAGTTCGGATAGCTGAATTCTTGGGAAATAGTGTTTTAATAGAAATTTGACATCGACACACTATGAAGTCGAGGAAGCTTTTTGGGCACTGAAGTGGTGTTCTCATAGTCTCTAAAGCTGTAACAGGTCAACACTTTAGCAGCAGTATTTAATTATTTGTTAATTTACTAGTTTTAATGTTATAACTTTACTTTAATCCATGACCCCTTTTTGCGGCCTTCATCATCATCATCATCATTTCAGCCGAAAGACGTCCACTGCTGGACATAGGCCTCCCCTAAGTGTCGCCACATTGACCGGTCCCGTGCGTCTCGCATCCAGCGGATCCCCGCAACCTTCACCAGGTCATCGGTCCACCTAGTGGGAGGCCTTCCAACGCAACGTCTTCCAGTTCGCAGTCGCCGCTCCAGAACTTTTCGACCCCATCGGCCATCCATTCTGCGAGCAATGTGCCCTGCCCACTGCCACTTAAGTTTGGCAATTCTTCGGGCTATGTCGGTAACCTTGGTTCTCATGCGGATGTCTTCATTTTTGTCCTTATTCATCAAATAATCCCACTCTGGGCGGAGCAGTCCGTTTACACCTTACAGACTGATGACATTTGGCAGTATACAGGGTGTTTGGAAGGGAGCTGTACATACGCCTAGGGTAGAAACTAGGGATAGTCTGCTACCTACCCCCGCCCATTATATTGACCTTGGCCTCAAGGTTTTTTTTTAATTTATTATTATTTTTTATTTGACTTTTTGACTAAAACTACCTGTAGCTCAAAATCTATCCATGGGACCGGTCGGCTAATGGTCTTGTTAATTGTTAGAGTCTTAGGGTCCTGCAAAAAATTATTTTACACCAGAAAATTGTGGAGAAGAAAAGTTATGGGGCCTGAAGTACCGTAGTAAGGTAAAGATATAATTTTAAATTAAAAAAAAACCTTGAGGCCAAGGTCAATATAATGGGCGGGGGTAGGTAGCAGACTATCCCTAGTTTCTACCCTAGGCGTATGTACAGCTCCCTTCCAAACACCCTGTATGTCATGCAATATACCAAAATATAAGCAAATATCGGCATGGCTCTTATTCTATAAGAAAATTTTCCCCAATATTGTAGTATTGTGTTCACGTGTCTATCTCCAACGTTCCTTCAGCCAGCTGCGATGGCACGCGGTGTTCAACGTGACTGTCTGCCGACGTTACCAGCTATTTGTTGTATAACTTTGTGTGTTTACTGGTTATTTACTTACTAGAAAGTACATTACAATCTTCATGGAAATTCTGGGGTAAAGTTTGTGTGTAATGTAATGGAAGTTCATTTATAACTTGTTGTAAAATGTTAGAGTAGGCCTTTGCCTACAGAACTAACACACTGAACTAAGAGGTTTTCTATAACGCAACCAAACCACATTCTTTAAATATTCTTTAAAGAAAAAGAGTCATTTTGCGTGGTGTATTTGATGACCAAACTGGAGACTGCCCCAGTTATTTGCCTCTAACTAACTAAAATATGTTAAATATTTTTTTATTAAATTCCTTTAATGAACGTACAGGTACTTATTCCTTTACTTATATTTCGTTGTTTATTCTACGAACCTTTATCAAATAAACATTACCTAATTAATATAATAAAAATGTGGTTTACTTGTAGTTCCGAAGTAGAACAACAAAAACTTGCTTTGATCAAATGTTTGAACATTACTGAAACTACAAACTCGATACTTAACAGAAAACTTCTACTAACGACGTAAAAATAACATAATTTTTAAGACAACACGTGTAACACATAACATCACGCCTCAAAGCAATCCGACAGAGCTGTACTTAAAAATACACCCAACTTTTGACCAGTTATGATTGAAATTCCATATAGGTAGGTATTAGGGAACTGCAGTTCTGGTAATCGGCTTTCGTGGCATGTGATACGGAAGAATGAGGAAAAAGTCGTGACGCAATTTGAGTATGAATGCGAGGAGATATAAAAGAAGAAGACTAAGAGGTGGATGAACTGTGTAAAGGATGATATGCCAAAAAAGGAGGTGAACATCATCACCTTGAGAGGTGATGATGAGTATGTATATATGATTTATGTATGGAAAAAGAAGACATGCTTTGCCGACCCCAAATGAATCCAAATAAGAACAAAAGAATGATAATGGTCTTGATAAATCCTAACAATACAGTATGTTAGTTTGAACGAGGTTCATATTGAAACCTGCTAAATAAGAGACAGAACCATACCAAACACTTCGGAAAAAGTCTCGCAACCTTGCGTCTATCACAGAAAATGTGCGCGGATCAATGAATTTTAAGGTAAGTATAATGCTTTTTCCGTTTATATTTTAAAACTGCCGTAAGACAATAGCAATACAGAAACGTCTAATAAAGTGAGATCTGGAGATCATGTAGGACCATGGCACAAATTAAGGTTATATAGTTTTTTTACATATTTAGGACGAGAATCGAATACTGAACACTCTCCTTCAATATGTCTCTCGTTTAACTTAACATCCTGTGTATCGTCATAACACCCGTACCTGAGAATACTCCACGGAATATTGCCCTGATATAGCTGAAGCTCACTGCTATGCGCGGTCCAGTTCTCAACTATTTCAATCAGATGAGCATCGTTTACTAAAGAGTTCGTATGAAACGAGCGTGTGTTTGGAGTTGGAGCGAACAGGATAACAATGTTTGTGAAAGATCGAGTAAATTGAAAAGTGGAACGGAAAATGTTTGGTAACCTGAGCTGTTACTGTTTTGATAACTTTTCACAACATTACACTTGCATATATAAGAAAACAGATAACTCTCTGATAAACTGTTTTTTTTTAATTAATAACAATATCACCCAACATTTTATGTCCCAATTATGAATAAAAAAGTCTACCATTTTTTCTGCGTGGTGTAAGGCTATAAAGGGACCTCTGCAGTATGCTCACAAAGAGAAGAGGGTCGCTTATTCTTATATAAATCTGCCTAATTATAACATTGGGTATATTACGGGGACCCGATACTTATTGATTGTCCGGTGACCTTGGACCTTGAGTGTATTATTCTTAAACGACCGTTTTAGGAACCTTTTTCAATGAATTACCCAAAGCAATGGCTCCTTACCTGAACAAACGAACAAACCCACTCGGGGTCTTAATAAAAACATAAGTTTAAAAACTAAAACCCGTCTACGAATAAAAACGCAGACTAATAAAACCGCGGTCTTAATTTAATTTTTGTGTGTAATACAATAAATACATAATAATATGTTACTTTCGTAATGTAATATTCTACTTAATGTTGGTTTGTTATTTACAAAATACGAGTAAATAACACAGAGTACTGTTTGACCGCAATCAAAACGTATATGTTGACTTGAACTATAATATAATATACATATTTGTGATGTACTCGCCAAGACCTTTCATTTGATACCAAACATGTAGGTAATGATTATCTCAATTTAATTTTTTTTTACCTTAGAATTTGACATTTAAATTCCGTCTTAAAAAGAATTATTATAATGTATATAGCCTATGTCACCCGCGTTATTCTTACGAATCTATTGACACCTCATTTATTAAAATACCTTTAGTAGTCTAGGCGCTACGGTGGAACATACAAACACACATACATACATACATAGACTGCCAAAATCATTACCCTTCCTTTTGGCTTCGCCGTAGTCGGGTAAAAATGTACTGTTTTAAAGAATCTTTTTACCCACGTTAAACAGTTTATTGTCTAAATAATAAACTGTTTGTATGAAGCTATAAAGAGTTCAAACAAAGTCTCTCTCAAAGATAGAGCAATTTCCAGAAACTGAAAGGCCCGCTTGTATAATTAAATAAGTTAAACACTAAATGTCCCTGCCACTAAAGGTCTTTTAGGTACTCCTACAATTCATAAATTAATTCCCTGTAACCTCATTCCACAAAATACTAAAACAAACCCTACATTCGTCACGGTATCCGAACAATTCCGGACAAATCCTCTAATATCCTTGATACCGGAACATCGTCCGTGATCGGTGAAATCCGCACGGATTCGCGACCCACTGATCGTAATGCCAGATAGTCTGGCCGTCTGGCGGACTGTTATCGTGTCTGGCAACGTATGCCATGCTGCTGGCAGATTCGAATTGAATTCTTATGAATATGGGTACGATTGGGTACGACGACAAAGATAAAAAACGACAAAAAGAAATAAGAGAAAGGACAAAAGTTACTGATGCGGTTACACACCGCAAAAAAAAATTGGACAAGCCCGCCACACTATTCCCAAACCACTGTAACTCCTGAAAGCCAGAATCAACAGTGGCGACCAAAATAAAGGCGCCGAGACAATGAAGCTCGTTCAAAAAATTTGAAGAGTTCTCTTTATTTCTCCCGGAGCCCATCATCAGATCCTGACTTGATGATCATGGGACCACCTGGGAAGTATATATATATACCCTTTCAAACAAAATACGCGAAACACATAAAAATAAATCCGACGAATTTAATAACTTATTCTCCTTTTTAAGTCGGTTAAAAAGAGGGCGCTATTGGATTTCTAGCTGTCAGGACTTCTACCACGTAAGTCTTTTTTTTTTTTTTTTTGGTGGGTGTAAAATCATCGAATAACCCCTCCCGCTCTTGGGCAGAGCGAAAGGGAGTGTCAGACTTCTACTGACTAAAAACCACCCATGTTCCTTCTTCGCCCTCTATGTCGAGGCCGCGATAACCAGAGGACTACCCGCGGCCCCAACCACGTAAGTCTTACGTGCACATAAAAAACAAGGATATTAATGTGAATATGTTCGAGAATAGTCCTGTGCCCCAAACTTATTTCAATTATAAATCCTATCAAAGTTTTAAGTGGGGTTAAATTGCCTTCCTACGCATTCACTGTGTATGTAAATTATATTTTAACTAGCTGTTACCAGCGGCTTCACCCGCTACAACTCGAAAATTATTCCACGGGAAGAAAAGTCGAGATAAAAAGTATCCTATGTGTTAATCCAGGTTATAAACTATCTGTGTACTTACCAAATTTTATCCAAATCCGTTCAGTAGTTTTTGCGTGAAGAAGTGAGGAGCTCGTGGCTTAATAAGAACTGCCACTCGGGTCGATCTTTAGGTTAAGCTGCGCTTGCCTAGGTCGATCTGTGGATGGGTGACCGCCCATTACATACCGAGTTTCCTCCGTGCCTCGGAAAGCACGTTAAGCTGTTGGTCCCGGGTGCCATATATAGATCTTTGGCAGTCGTTACGGGTAGTCAGTGACCTGAAAGTCTGACATCCAGTATTACCTAGTATTAACTGGGTTGTGGAGGTCAGATAGGCAGTCGCTCCATGTAAAATACTGGTATTCAGCTGCATCCGGTTAGACTGGAAGCCGACCCCAATATAGTTGGGAAAAGGCTAGGCAGATGATGGGTAGTGTGAAATTATCAAATAACACCTCCCGTTCTTGGGCAGAGCAAAAGGGAGTGTCAGACTTCTACTGACTAAAAACCACCCATGTTCCTTCTTAGCCCTTTATGTCGAGACCGCGGTATCTCTTACAACAACCCGCAGCCCCGGGACACGAGCTGTGAGTCTAAGAAACAAATAATTAGTACCTTGGAACAGTGAGCCGGGGCCGCAGCAGTCCATGAAGTACCTAGATCGCGGGATGGATGTGTTTCTTAAGAATTCCAGAATCGTGAAGTGGGAAAGAAAATACGTAACTGTAAGACAGCCTAGCCTTATCTCAATCATGTTGGGGTCGGCTATTAGTCCAACCAGTCCAGGGCCTGCAGTCTCTACAAAGATAGCGATCGCTTTACGACAAAATTCGGTCGCAAAGCTATAACGATGCGGATTTAAGGTGGACGTGAGCCGGACGCTACCCGCCGGTATTAGCTACCAACTTAAATCCGCATCGTTATAGCTTTGCGACCGAATTTTGTCGTAAAGCTATCGCTATCTTTGTAGAGACTGCAGGCCCAGCTGTATACCAATATTTTACATGTAACAACTGAAAATCTGACCTCTACAACCCAGTTAGTATTTTGTAATACGATAACCTTTTGTAATACTAGCTGTGTACGGGATATTAATTATAATAGAGAATTTCACAGAAGCTTAATTGGTTGATAATAATTAGCTACCCGAATGTACACGGGAATATCATGTTTCAGACATAATATTCCATGTAACGTGGGCTAGTAGTACTTACTGAGAAACGTCTCCTTTTTTTTGGAGTCTAGGAAATTATCAAACGAATCCTTCCGTTCTGGGGAGTCTCGTGCTTTCGTGCTCTCGGTGCTCGTTGTTGCTGGCATTCGGCGGCGTGTGATTCGGCGTGGTGGCTTTCGGAATGACGTATTGCACTCGTAGTTTTGTTTTATGAATAGGGGATCGGACTGAGTCAAAAAACAATGATTCTAATTAATCCGTCAGTTAGATTATCGAAAAATATTGGATACGTGTTTTTTGTTTTATCAAATTAATCAAAATTGACGAAGATTAGATGTGGTTGTGACGTCATTTGTAGGTAAAAATGTACTATCATAAGACGTTTTCGAAGAGTTCATGAGTTTTCGAAGCACTGTATTGACTTAATTTTTTGTTTATGTGAAAAAAGAAAAAATATGTCTCCAATATTTTTTAGAAATCTATCTGAAGGACTAATTAGTTCTTTTTGTCCAATCCCCTATTTCTTCTGACATTCAAAAGTGCCTATAAAGGTTTAATTGAAATAAAGGCTTTGAGTTTGAGTTTGGGCGGAGCAGAAGGGAGTCTCAGACATTCTACTGACTAAAAACCACAATGTTTCTTCTTAGCCCTTTGTGTCCGGGGCCGCGGTAAATCTTTCGAATAGCTCGCAGCCCTGACAGTCACTGAGAAACGTCTTACGTCACGTTATTAAAGCCTGTTATTCTAAAAGTGTGAAAGTGCAAATAAATAAAAGAGAAAACATATCTACAAAGCTTGATCCAAAATGGACGGAAATAAACGGAATCCATGTGGAAATTGAGACATCGCAGTGTAACGCCGTAGTTGAGCTGATCTCAATTCCAGATAACTGCGATTTCAACTGGACGGATGACTGTCCGGTGACCGGGATATGTCCGGCCGTCGCCTGGGACACGTCCGGAAAGCGTGCGTCACACACCAAAACTGACGGCAGAAGTAAAAACTGCAGAAACCTTTTATGGTTTCGTATTATCATCCTTTTACGGCCGAATACTGAAGCGCCACTCAAATATAAGTAACGCTCAAATCTAGTGGTGTCTCGGTCGCTCTATGCCTAAGTAACAGAGACAGAACGAGATTTAAGATTGAGTAGCGTTTCAGTATTCGGCCGTTAGACTTTTTGATTTGTTCTAAATTAGTCACCTGCGTAAATACAGGTGATGCCCTTTTTCTTAGCAAAATTTGTTCAACCTTGTATCATATGGTTTTTGTACTTTTATGTGATTGCTTGGTAAAAGGTTAGGTCTTACAGTTTGCAAACGCGTTTTGTATTCCTATAATGAATTTTAACAATTTACAAACGCGTTTTGTATTCCTATAATGAATTTTATTAGTTTGCAAACGCGTTTTGTATTCCTATATTGAATTTTAACACGATTGACATTGATATGAACTTGCGGTAGTTTATATCAATTATGATCAGGTGATGATGTCAGTCCCATACGTTTTTGAGTTTATCCTCATCGTTTATTTATTTATTGATTTACACAAAATACAAAAAAGCAAAATACATAAAAAATAGAAGAGTACAAATGTATCGTTACCAGTGATAGAATGTAATTTTGCCTAAAACCATTGATGGTGACAAAACTGATAACTCTTTTGGCATACTAAAAAAAAATGTCTGTCAAAGATTAAGTTTTTTGGAATATAAGTTTACAAAATGTGGAGTAGACTTTCTGCGTCGATCTCGATAGTGACCTGGACTACTAATGGACCTGTGGGGAATCTTTACAGATTTGACCTGAGATTCCGCTTGAAGGCCACGGTTGGCAGATCAGACGAATTGACTGGCTCGTCTGTTCGACTAGATAGTTCGAGTAGTTTGGGAATCGATTCGTGAAAGTTTTCGGGCTTGGATTTACCTGCTGTAGTTTCAATGCTGCAGTTTTCAATTTAAACTGATCCGAATTCTACAAAGCAGATTAATTTGATTTCTCATATACCTCTACTTATACAGACATGTTAACAGAAATAACGACGAATGAAGGTCAATATGTTACAGTCAAATTTCTTAATCGGTCAAAACTACTTTTGACTGGTTGTTGAGAACAGGATATTTTTTTTAAAGTAATGAAACCACAAGTTCAGCTTCTCATTTAATGTAGCACATATTTTTCACAGACTGACTTTATTCTTAAAACAAAACATAAATTGACAAGCAAAAATAAAGAAATATAAATTATCAAAAAGTTTGGTAGCTGGTCGCCAACATGGCCCCCGACGGTGTGAGGCACCAATTTACTGGCCGGCGACCAGCAATACCACCTTTCGAGTGGGTCGTCGCAGCACGCCGCCCTTCGTAGTGACGTCCACAACTCTGACGATGCCGTCTTTCCCCGGGTGCACTGCCGCGATTCGCCCTCGGGGCCATTGGTTCCTGGGTAGCGTGCCATCTGCAATGAGGACTAGATCACCCACCCTTAACGGACGAGTCTCCTGCAACCGCCTTCTAGGTGTGAGCGTGGGTAGGTATTCGAGCACGAAGCGCTGCCAGAAGTGGTCTGCCAGCCTCTGCGCTTTCCTCCAGTTAGCACGTCGAAGCAAGTCGGCGTCGTCAAAAACATTAATGTCTGGCTCGCTGCTTGGGCTTCCGATCAAAAAAGTGAATGGAGTCAGGGCGTACTCTGCGTCTGCATCCACAGAGACGTGCGTCAGTGGTCTTGAGTTGATAGTGCACTCGGCCTCTAAGAGCAGGGTGTTTAACACATCTTCCTTTGGAGTCCGCTGCTTCAATGTGACTGCGATAGCATTTTTCACCGAGCGGACTAGCCGCTCCCAACAGCCCCCCATAAAGGGCGCGGATGGGGGTATGAATCGCCATTCGATTCTTTTATTGGCGCAGAAGTTGAACAGCTCTGGCAGCATTTTTGCTGCGCCAGTGAATGACGTTCCGTTGTCAGAGTATATCCTAGTCGGGCATCCCCTTCTCGCAATAAACCGCCTGAGTGCCATCAGGGCGGAGTCCGACGATAATGTCTCCACAATCTCTAAATGCAGAGCTCGCACTGTCAAACATGTAAAAAGGGCAATCCATCTCTTGGCGGTGCGTCTGCCAATAGCAACGTTCAGAGGGCCAAAATAATCCAGCCCTACGTATGTGAAGGGGCGCTGGTGATGTGCTAATCTGGCTTTTGGCAAGTCTCCCTCTGGTGGTGATTCCGGCTTAGCCTTCCGGTTGCGGCAAAACTGGCATCTTTGTGAAGTTCCTCTGACGGCTGGTCTGAGGCTTAGAACGTAGAACCTCTGGCGCAGTTCATTAACCACTAGCTCGTTATGTCCGTGGGCGTATCTGGCGTGATAGGAGTGTATCAGTAGCTTGACGATAGGATGTCGGCCATCCAGGACAATCGGGCGTGACTCTACATACTCTGCGACGGCAGTGCGGCCAGAAAGACGTAGGAGCCCGTCTTCACCGAACAAAAGCGACAGGTTCCGAAGCCTACTATCACTCGAAACGGGACGTGCTGTTAAAACGTGCATCAAAGCTTCGGGAAAAGAATCTATTTGGACTTTACGAAATAAGTGAACCTCCGCAACGTTGAGGTCTTTAACGGAAAGGGCAAAAAGGTTACGAGCATCTCGAAGTGCTTTTTGAGTGAATTTGGAATTTGGGCGCAAAATTGATCGAAACTTGTCAATACACTGATGGGTTCGCGCTGTGGCACGAAGTAACCGGGTCCAACTGCTAAAGCGTTGGTGATCCGCTACTACCGGTGAAGGTAGTTGTCGCGGTGAGGCAACTATCAGTCCCACCGATTCCGAAGCTCGTTTAAGTTCTTCGGTTACCGGAGGGATGGCACACGTCGGTTCACATGGCCAGTCAGAGGGTGGGGACAAGAGAAATGCGGGTCCTGTGAACCAACGTGAAGAAGTCGTGAAATTGTGAATGTCTCGCGTAGCGTCGTCTGCGACATTTAAAGCCGTGGGGACGTATCTCCAACTGTGGATGTTTGTTGTTTCAGCTATCTCTCCCAATCGGAACGAAACAAAGGCCTTAAACGTGCAAACGTCGCTACGAAGCCACTTTAGAACGGTTAGAGAATCCGTCCAAAAATAAACTTCATTTGGTGGTCGTCTGTGAGCTTCAGTGACGTACGCACTGAAACGCGAAGCGATCAGGGCAGCCTGGAGCTCCAATCTTGGGATTGAAACGGGTTTCAGTGGCGCCAGCCTACCCTTTCCCCCTACCAGGGATAAGCTTACGTTGTCAGCTTCGTCTGTGAAGCGCCAGTAGACCACACAGGCGTAAGCGCGTTCACTAGCGTCGGCAAAAACATGAAGTTGCGCATTCTTAATGCGCCCGGTGTCGCGAAAGTAGCATCGAGGAACAGAACTGTTGCTTAATTTTTGAATTTCGAGCAACCATCTTTTCCAGTCTTCAATCAGATCAACCGGCAGTGAATGATCCCAGTCGATGCCCAACTTCCAGGATTTCTGGAATAGTGCGCGGCCTTTCATAATAACGGGAGTTAAAAAACCTAAGGGATCGTAGACAGACATCAATAGGGACAATACTGAACGTTTTGTATACTTAGTAGGGGCCTTTGGAGGGTTCTTGACGAAACAAAGATTGTCCTCACTGGTGTTCCACGTAAGACCTAATACCCGAATTTGTGAGGGAGACGTCGGACCTAAGTTCACCTCAGTAGAAGCGTCTGTTGCATGTAAGTCTGCAGGGATTATCGCTAGTGCTTCCTTACAATTCGAAACCCAAGAACGCATCTCGAAGCAAGCCGCTTTATGTATGGACCATATTTCAAATGCTCGCTGAGCCGCCTCACTGATGCTGTCAAAACTCCCTAAGAAGTCGTCCATGTAATGGTCCTCGACGATAGACCGCACGGCGTCCGGGTATCGTGACTGGAATTGACTAGCATTTTTATTTTTCACCCAAAGCGCGGTACACGGGCTAGATGCTGCGCCGAATATCATCGAGGACATACGGAATTCCTGAAGCGGCAAACCGGGGCTATCTCTCCATAAAAAACGTTGGGCGTCCCTATCCTCCGGTCTAATTTTAATTTGCGGGAACATCTCTCTGATATCTCCCGACAAGGCAACCGGGCCTTCCCTAAACCTCATCACGATGCTAAGAAGCGGCTGCAATAGGTCCGGTCCAGTCAGCAGAAGCGAATTTAGGCTGACACCTGCACACTTTGCTGCTGCATCGTGGACAACGCGCAGCTTCTTCTTATGTGGGTGGGTAACTCCAAAATGTGGAAGATACCACGGGACCTGGCCGGACGGTGGACCCGAACATAATTCAGCGTACCCTTTGCTTATCATTTCTTGAATATTTTGCTTGTAAGCATCGGCATAAGCACTATCCTTAGCCATTTTACGCTCGAGGCTAACAAATCTAGATAAGGCTAGGTCGCGGCTTTTAGGGACGGTAGAGATATTATCGCGCCATAATAGGCCCGCTTCGTACCTACCAGAATTTAAGCGCTTGGTAGTCTCCTCTAAAATGTTTAACGCACGTTGTTCGCTAGCGCTACGATGGTCTGCCTTCGTTATCCCTATAGAGTCCAGTCGAAAGTATTCCTTGATGAGGTTGTCCAGTGAGTCATTGTCGATGGCGACTGAAATATGATTAACGGAAGTGGCGGCGTAAGATCTACTAGAAATATAACCGTAGAGGACCCAACCAAGCGCGGTGCGAGCGGCTGCAGGTTGTTCACGAGTGCCGTGACGAACCTCTGAAGGAAGCGACATGTGCCAATTGTCCGCACCTATCAACAACATGGGCTTCGCATCATCATAACAGACGACGTCCACTAGATCAGATAAGTAATCGTACCTGGCTACATCGTCTATGCGTGCTGTCTGCCTTTTGATGCCCAAGTTGGGAATGGTGCGTGCTCTGATGTCAAAACTCTCCGTACCATATCGACCCTTTACTAGGATATTAACATATCTCACGTCGGCCTGCGTACTCAATCCACCAATGCAGTCAATATTCAGCCTACACATAGGGCCCTCAGCTCCCACTGACTCCGCCACAGATTGATCCAATAAAGTCACGGAGCTCCCGTCGTCAAGAAGGGCGGGCATATGTATTAACGCTTCCAAGGGGTCCAGAAATAGTGACTTCTACAACCTTTAAGAGTGGCTTAAGGCAGGATGAGTTCAGTGGAGAAGAGTTGTGGGCCACGGTGACCGATCGCTGCTCTTCCTTCGACGTGCTTGGTTTGTTGAGGCCGAGGATTTCCGCGGCTGAGTGTATCTCGACATGGGCTGTCGTCACAGGTTGGGGTCTATGCAAGAGGGTGTGGTGCCGCCTCTCAGCCGGGCAGCCTTCGAACTCACACTTCTTCTTGCAGTGGCGATATTGGTGCGAACCCTTTTTAAGACATCTACGGCAGACCTTGTTCTCCATCACCCATTGCCACCGATCGTCCAGAGGCAGAGACTTAAAACCTTCACAATCGCTAACCTCGTGCTTACCGTCATGGCAGTAATGGCATGAATAAAAATTTTTCGACTTTGACGTGACGTTTGACACTGTCGCAATTGCGTAAGTTTTGTCTCTTGTGGTTTTGATGGGATGACATTGACTTTTGACAGGATTCGGCTCTGACACTATGACATCAAATTTAATTTGTAATTTTGCCTCGATTTCGAGAAAATCGGCCAAAATTTCCAATTTAAACTTACCGGAGCCAACTCTCGACGATGCAAAATCTCTCCATTTAGATCTAAGGAGTGGGGTCAACTTACCTAAGATGATGTTGAGAAGATCCGGTGAAGCAAGGTGCTCGGGCAGATCCAGCAAGCGGATGATTTCGACACAATTACGGACGCGACAGGCAAAGATGTTCAGCTCTCTCGCAGACTCGTACATACCTATTTTAGAGAGGGTTTTGACTTCAGAGATCTGGTGGAGTACGATGACTTCCGGTTGAGCGAACCTGGTCTCGAGCGCTTCAACAATCTGCTCCGGGTCATCAGCTGCTATTAATCTGATGGAAACTGCCTCTTTCGCAGCACCGTGCAGCGCCGCGCCAAGTCGTGTGATGTTGTCGCTAGGAGAAAAGTGCGCCTTGGATTGTTCATACGACTTCTTGAAGTGAAACCAATCCGAAACGTGACCATCAAACTTAGTTATATCACAAACCTTTGTTGTCTTCTTCCCTGTGCCTCTAATTGCGTCGACCAGCTGATTAAATGATGTACTTAGATCTTGGCAATGATTTTTATTTTTGTAGCAACAATTTTCATCATTAGTAAGTGTGCCTAAACCTAGTGCATGTTGTGTATGTTCAGCTGGCTCAACTGATGAGTACGCGCCCACAGGGAGCGTACAGACACAGGGAAACGGGTGCGTCAACGTGCCGACTGGGGCCGGATGCGATGGCGGGTGAGCGGGAGCCTGACGAGGTGGCGCGCAGGTGAGGACAGGGCGTGTCTCGTGGGTACGGTCCAGTACATCAAGGGGAGGATGTGTCACTGTCACTGGACCATCTCCGTAGGCTGTGGCGGGCGTCGAACGCGGACGGTCCTGCGGTACAACGTTAGAAAACTTCCGCTTGTCTGTCCTGTCAACAAATGAATGCGCTTTGTTATCTTGCTTGGGGAACATAGAAAGTGATTTAGCTAACCAGTCTTCGACTCTGTGATGTGGTCTCGTGTAGTGGGACTTGTCGGAATGGCGGGATCCTGCACTTATAGAGTTGGCCTGGATAACGGCCAGCTTCGCCTGCAATTCCAACTCCGCAACGGCGGTTTCACGTTCCGCTTGGCTGCGGTCACGTTCCGCTTGGCTGCGGTCACGTTCCGCTTGGAGGTTCGCGAGCCGACGAGCGTGCTCCGCCTTTGCAGTCAGGATTTGTGCTTTTAATGTGCTGCTAGAATGGCCTGACCGTGCACTCTGAGGCACGATGCTTGACGAGGTCCTGCTGGCGGGTGGTAAGGTCTCGTTAGGGTTGGTACAGGGCGGCGCCGGCGCGATGGCACCGAATGTGGAAGCACCACCCACTTGAAGAGCACCTGTTGGAACGATACCTGCTGTACCAGTCTCCGCCATTGCTGCCTTTGTCTGCGATCTTGTGGTGGGCATTTAACCGTTCACTTCTGACACCAATGTTGAGAACAGGATATTTTTTTTAAAGTAATGAAACCACAAGTTCAGCTTCTCATTTAATGTAGCACATATTTTTCACAGACTGACTTTATTCTTAAAACAAAACATAAATTGACAAGCAAAAATAAAGAAATATAAATTATCAAAAAGTTTGGTAGCTGGTCGCCAACACTGGTTTCAGTCAAAACCCTTATTACGTTAAAACGCGTTACTCTATTAAAATAAATGTTAACTATCGCACAAGGCTACGAAACGGTCAAAAAAAAACTTTACAACCTAATAAGTTTCCTAATGACCTTTAGGTTATTATAAATCATTAGAGAAATAAAACAAAAACCACCTAATAATTTCTTTTAATAGTTTTGACCGGTCTAAAGTAGTTTTGACTGATTAACAGTTTTGACTGTGACATATAGCATCCTGTCTATTCGATGCGCTCCTCAGCACGATCATTAAGCTGAAGTTCTTAAGAAACTCCATTTTCATTACAAATAACTACGCTGACATTTTAAATACCACGAGAACCATTTATATTACTACATAAACCACTTATTTTGCACTTACCAGAACAATCTCGTACTTAAACCAGTAGACAAATGTTAGTATATTGTCTAGTACTAATGGATCGCCGGTTTTCTCGCAGTTCCTACATGAGATCGCTGAGAACACCCAAGTGATAGATTAGGGGATCTGTCGACAGGTCTGTGCGGATTTCAATCGATGGAACTAACGGCCTAGAGTAGATTATTGCGGTTCCGTATGTGGGAACGTTTTACACGTAGACACGGGGAAGGTGAAGGTAGAACGAAAATAAAGCTTTAGTTTGTTAGTTTGTGTTGTTTTACGAATCAGAGGATGTATTGCTGTAATTAAGTTATCATTAACATAAAATAACACCAACATAGTACCCTAGTTCCCAATAAACATTTCCTGTTATCGTTTGGTGACACTAAAATTACTAGGAAACACAACTAGCTAATTAAACAAATTCAATTAACTATTAACATTTCGCAATTACACAAATCTAACATTGTCATAATATTGATACTAATAAAATTAAACTCAAATCCCCGAGGGATAAATAGTTGGCAAACTGTTGGAGCCAATTTTGTTTTAAAACAACTTCGGCGTGCGTTAAGCCGGTCAGCAAGTTTCAGTGTTCGGAAACGGGTCACATCCAGACAACGTCCAGCCAACCATATATCTCTGTCTATCTGTTCGCGATAAACTCAAAAACTAATGCACCGATTTTCAACAATAGATAGAGTGGTTCTCAAGGAAGGTTTTAAGAAAATTTACACGCGAACAAAGTCGCAGGCGAAATGCTAGTAACATAATATAAATACACGCCCCATGGGGTTAACTTATTGTATTCAATTTCTAGCCTTGCCAGATGCAGCTGAATACCTACACTTACACCTGCCTTTCTGAACCTCATAACCTAAACTGCTTTTCATAAAGAAAGAAAATATCTTAATAATTTGAAAACAGATCTTAGATAGCAGAACTGCTTGGGAGGATAGAATGCAAAGAGCTCATACTACGGCTATCATTTAAAAATACTTTAGATGGCTCGAATAGATGATAAACGAACGCCTACGACGCGTACTTATCTTGCTACGATACCGATTTAATCGAAAATCAATGAATGCAAGGCGCGTCAATTTATAGCAAAACTTTCGCCGTTGAAAGTCGTCGCCATTTTAACTGCTGCACTTGTGAATAATGTATGGCTTCTGAAGTTTTTACGTATTTAAAGCAAACTAAGACATATCAGTTCCGAACTCTTTTCCAATGGAATCTATTATTTACTGACTTAAAACTTTTGAAACAAGCTTTTGCTCGTATGGGTGCAGTGATTTATAAGTATCCTTTTGACCCCGACACCACCAAATAGGGTAGTTAACAAAAAAAAACTAATTAATCTGTCTGATAGATTTCCAAAAAATATTGGACACGTATTTTTTCTTTTATCACGTAAACAAACAATGAAGACGACACAGTGCTTTGAAAACTCGTGTGACGTCATTTTCTGAGACATTAGTATGACATTCTTTAGCGGTCAGTGACGTCACAACCCCCCACTCAAATCTTTGACGCGTTTTATCTTTTGTAATTTTTTATTGATTAGATAAAACAAAAAATACGTAAGTATCCAATATTTTTTGATAATCTAACAGACGGACTAATTAGAATCATATTTTTTGAAGTCAGTAAACATCCCTATTGGAGACGAACCGAGATCTGTAAAGCGGAGTTGAGAGGAGATGAGTAAAAGTAAGCGTGTATCCATCCATGTTGGGCGGAGAAGAGTCCCCCGCTAACAACACGCCGCTCAGCACACGCCGCTCAGCTCACAGCACACAGCACACCGATCCTTGTACATCACCATCTGCCTAGACTTTTCCTAACTATGCTAGCTTCCAGACTTACCAGATGCAGGTGAATAGCAGAATTTTCTAACCAACACCAAAAAATCGACAATTCCCATCACTATATCCGTGTCGACAGTCAAGTATTTTCGGAGTGAAGCACTGCGCATCGTTTCTCGTCAAACCTCGTCAGAATTTCAAGCGCTCCGTCGCAGTTTCATACCTTTGTCTATTTAGAGGTAGGCACGCTGGCGCTGTTTTGAATAGTAACCCGACTGCGGCAAAGCCCAAAAGGAGGGTTATGTGTTTGGCGTGTATGTATGTATGTCCGTTTCTTTGTTCCCTCATAACTCCTAAACGAATGAAGGGATTTGAATAAAGTATACGTCGTTAGATTTGTCTTGATGGCGCGAGTGTCACTGGCTACATTAAAATTAAAATACAAAGTAAAATTGCGGATTTTGGGGGCCAAAACGCGGATTTGAAAAAAAAACCATTACCATATCCATACCATATGTATCCAAATGAAGGGTTTTAAAAGGGGATTACAAAAATATATGAGACTTGTATTTAAAATAAATTCAAAGTCACAAATCCTATAAACAAACACAAAAGTTAAATCATCTGCGAAGAATTTTACGCGACGTTTAATGCTGACTTAGGCCGTCACTTAGTAACGGTTTTGAATGTTAAATCTTTAGTAAGTAACGGCTTAAGTAATCATTAACTGTCTGTGAGTACGGCAGTAGAGTCAGTTCAGTTAAATTACAGTAATTATCTATCAATATTTATGCGTCTAGTTTTTTCCGCAAATAAATGTATTTCTTTCTATAAATCTGAGTATCAATCTAGTTTTTACTGTACTTTGACTGAAATTCTATAAATTCAACTGTCGGAAACAACAAAGTTTCTACATAGGTTATTTGTGGTAGGGAACCACAAATGACCTACTGAAAACTATTTATTTATTAGGAAACCACGCATCTGTATTTACTTCCTGTGTCCTGGTCTCTTGAACCGAGATGTGAGCAAAACTTAAAGTCAACCTGTTGCTTCAACGCTTCGACTTAATCTTTATGTACCAGACTATAAAATTGGAGTGATCCTTTGAAAGTCGGTTTCATAATACTGGATTCTTGAGTTTAAAGATGGTCTTATTTACAGATAAAATTGTTTTTCTCGACGAGGCGTATTTTATTTTATTTTATTTTTTTTTTAACTTTGCCCCACACTAGGAATTTCTCCTGTATCGTGGGTGCGTTCACAAACATTTAAACTCACATACATAAATACCCAGACCCGGAACAACTATCTGTGGGTCATACAAATATTTGTTCCGTGCGGGGATCGAACCCGCGACACGCAGCGCAGCAGTCCATTGCCTGAGCCACTGCGCCAACCGTGTCGTCAAAAATAAAAAAAATAACGTAGATAATATACCTACATTTGTGAAATAGAACAGAAAAATCTCGTTTCGCGTATTTATACTGTTTATCATTTCTAGACTTTATTAAAATCTATGGTTATACCAATTGGGCTGTTATGGTTTGAAAACTGATATTTTAGTGTATAATTATTTCTGCGTTGAATTAAATTTTCGTCTTAACATAGGTTAAACATTAAAACATTTCTATTTACTTCGAGCAGATGAATTAAAACAATGATTACTTTTTATGTTAGTTCTTTTCTTGCTCCAGAGTCTTATGCGGTACTCAGAGATATTTAATGTTGACGTGGATCTCGATTTGAATAAATGCAACGAGGATATAGGTTTGAGTATAAGCGATTCAACTAATAGCTGCCTGTTTTGAACATAAATGGAGAAGCATTACATTAATTAGTACATTAAGTATATAAACAACTAGCGGACGTTACGCGGTTTCACCCGCGTAGTTCCCGTTTCCATGGGAATACAGGTATAAAAATTAGCCTATATATGTCACCCGGGGATAGTGTAGCTTCCCAACGGTGAAAGAATTTTTCAAATCGGTTTAGTAGTTTCAAACAAACAAATATTTCCTCTGTATATCATTAGTGTAGATACGAGTATATGCGATATGTGAGATGTTTGATGTCGTGTGTGTGTTTTCCGTCGCAAGCACCTAATACGTACCGACTTTCCTCCGGAGAACACGTTAAGCCGTTGGTCCCGGCTGTCATTTCTAGAGCTTTGATAGACGTAACAGGAAGTTGCCCTAAAGTGTGGCCTAAAGTCTGACAACCAGTCTTACCGAGGAGTTGAATTTAACTGGATTGTGGAAGTCAGATAAGGAGTCGCTCCACGTAAAATACTGGTGGTGGTGGAAAGACTGAAAGGCGACGCCAACTTAGTTGTTAAAAGCAATAGGGATGTTTTCTGACTTAAAAAAATATGATTCTAATTAGTCCGTCTGTTAGGTTATCGAAAAATATTGAATACGTATTTTTTGTTTTATCAAATCAATAAAAATTGATGAAGATAAAACGCGTCAAAGATTTGAGTGGGGGCCGGTGAAGTCACTGACCGCTAAAAAATGTCATACTAATATCTAAGAATATATATATATTTTTTTAATTTATTTATTTATTTCAGAAAACAATGTTCCATTATGGTTAGTAACAGTTGAAAACTAAACTATGTTAGTAGGCACAAACAACACAAAAACAAGATTACAAAATAAAATTAAATCTGAAAATTAACATTAATATATAGAATATGACGTCACACGAGTTTTCAAAGCACTGTATCGTCGTCATTATTTGTTTACGTGAACAAAGAAAAAATATGTGTGCAATATTTTGGAAATCTATCTGACGGACTAATATTATTTTTTTTGTTAACTGCCCTATTCCTGCACTTTTAAAATGTATCGAAAATTTACCTTAATAATTTTTTTTTTTTTTTTTTTTTTAAGAATAAGAATAATAAGAATAATTTATTTCTATAAAAAAGTAGGTATTACAAAAATGTACATTTAGGTGCAGTAGTGTTATTTCTAAACAATTGTATAATTAGTGCTTATAAGTAATCTATAAGTAAAGTAAATAACTGTCGCAAGTTACGATAGTGGCGAAATCAAATGTTAGGTAGCGACCTGCCTGATCTAGGTTTATTTAAACCTGTGTTTCAGGCCATCACTTTACATTGTATAATTTAATTAGGACAGGAAAAGTTTTAAAATAAAGTAAATCTAGGAACAAAAACATTAAACATTAAAACTAACTTAATTACAATATGTACAGCTAAATACGAGGGGATGACATATCAAATCAAACCAGGACTTCTAGAAGTTTTTCTGTGTCCGTGTAATTAAGCGTCCCTAAATAATCACATATTACAAAATTACATTTCCTATAACTTAGACTATAGAAGTTTAGTTTCTTGTTGAGTCTATTATACAGAAAAGGTCCTAAAAACACATAAAATCGACTAGCAAAAGCATGTCTAGTTTGAGGCTTTGTGCAAACCAGGTCTTTTCTTCTCCTATCGGATGGAACTGGGTCATAGGGAAGGGTAGAGTGCTGCTGTAGTATAATGTGAAGAATAAATAATTGCCGTACTGTGAGCACATTACATGCTTTGTAGAGCAGGTGTGTAGGAAATCTAAACGGACGAAAGGTAGCAACCTTTAAAATTGCTCTTTGAGCACGTTCTAGAGGGAGAAGAAACGAATTTCCCGCCCCCCCCCAGGATGTTATGCAATAGGTTAGAATAGACTGACACAACGCTAAATAAACCTGTTTTATTAATTTATAGTCGGCTACATTGCGTAAATACTTAAAAACATAAATTAGTTTGCGCACTCTGGCACATAGTAACTCGATGTGTTTACGGAAATTTAGATTGGAGTCAATAGTGGCACCAAGATATTTCAAATGGTCAGCTTTTTCTAAAGTAGGGCAAGAACATGCAGTGTCAGCGTACGTGCTACAGGTATGCGCGTAAATTATTTGGTTAGTAAGCGGTGTGTTAGTATTTCTCATTGTAAATGAAATGTATTTTGTTTTATCAGCATTCAGTGTTAGAAGATTATTCTGGAGCCAATTAGACACAGTGTTGAAACCATCCTGAGCATGTTCAAAGGCCTCAGCCCTTGATTTAGCTGCAAATAACAGAGCAGTATCATCCGCATAAGACATTACAACACCATTTTTAAGTGTCAGGCTGCAAAGGTCATTAATATAGACTAAAAATAATGTAGGACCTAGTATACTGCCTTGTGGAATTCCAAAACATGTATTAGAAAGATCAGAACTTGTAGTCGGACCAATTTTTACACATTGCTGTCGATCATTAAGATAATCAGATAATAGTAGAAGCTGCGCTCCTCTTATCCCAAGTGATTCAAGCTTCTGCAAAAGAGTAGTGCAAGAAATAGTGTCAAAGGCCTTGGCAAGGTCTAGAAAAATACCCACTGTATGCATTCCACTATCCAGATTTGTAGAAATGTAATTAATCAATTTGTTTACTGCTTGGTTGGTTGATTTTTTAGGCCTAAACCCAAATTGATTATCGGAAAGTAGTTTGTTATCTTCCAGATATTTTATCAGTCTACTGTTTATGATTTTTTCTAAAATTTTTGACAGGCCCGTAAGTACTGAAATGGGTCTGTAGTTATTCACACTCATTTTGTCTCCAGACTTAAAAATAGGTGTCACCACAGACTTTTTCAGCAATTTTGGAAAAATCCCTTTAGATAAGCAAAGCTGAAAGATGTGGGTTAGCGGAGGGGCCAGTAGGTGTTTAAATCTTTTAAGTACATTATTGGATATCATCCCACCCAGTTGCGCAAATATCCTTTAAGCTGTCTATTATTCTAACTACTTCGTTAACGTCTGTATCTAATAGAACAAAAGAATTTAATGTGGAAGATGGCCTAGTTGGGTTTTGAGTGGGAGGACGGCTAATATTTCTGGATTTTTCAGCCAAGTTTTTACCAACGTTGATAAAATATTGGTTAACCTTGTTTGTTGCTTCGGATGGGTTTATTTCTGTTAGTAGTAAATCTAGCGGAGGTTCGGAATTTTTAGACCTTAATGTATTAGTTTTTATAAATTTCCACACAAGTTTGCTATTTTTTCCCGCCTTCTCGAGTTCATTTTTATCGTACTGGTTTTTTAGTTTTTTTAAAAGATTATTACAGAAATTACGATATCTTTTATAGGTAACAGAAAGTATTACGTCATCAGGTGCAAGTTTGGATTTTAGGTGAAGTTTGTCTCTGTGTCTTATACAACGAACGAGACCTGGTGTGATCCATGGTTTAATACAACTAAACTTTTTAGGGATTATCTTAGTGTATGTGTTTTTTCTGATTACGTATTGTAAAGAATTTATGAAATATTGTAAAGAAATATTTGCATCAACAGAATCATAAATAGGGTTAAAATTAATGCCGCGTATGTCACTTTCAAGGTTTGTCATATTGACTTTAGTGTAGCTACGCTCGCAGTTTTTTCTAGGTGAACTTATTTGCATTGTTAGTAAAACAGCTTGATGATCGGTAAGCGCAGAGTTAGTAACCACTGTTTTGGATGAATTTTTTGATTTTAGAAGGACATGATCCAAGCAAGAGCCGCTTTGGTGTGTGGGGTAATAGTGAGCTGGTAAAAGTCCATGAAATGCACAAATATTTAGATAATTGTGTGTATTGGTATCTGGTTTCCCGGAGGAAATGTTTATGTTGATATCTCCTACGAGTATTATGTTTTTGAAAATACTGATGGATTTTAAGTTCGTGTCGAGTGAGTCCAAAAATCTGTCGATATTATGAGAGGGAGGCCTATAAATAGCCATGACTACTGTATCGGGAATAATTTTAATGAATAAGCAATTACTGTCTTGGGATAGTGGTTCATCTTTGCTAGTTCGTAAATTATTTTTAACATAAACTACAACTCCGTCGTTTTGGTTGATGTTTCTGTCTGTTTTATATGAATAAAAACCGTTCAGAGATGGTAAGTTGACTGTCTGTTTTGACAACCAACATTCTGTTAGTACGATAATATCACAGCTTATGTCAAGACTTTGTAAAAACACTTCAAAACCGTCCATATTTCGGTTTATGCTGCGAATATTTTGTGTAAGCAAGGTAAGCGATTTGTCACCAGAACGAATAAGGTATTTACAGTCCTCAACATTACAGATCTTGGATTCAGACACAGTAAAACTATCTAGATCACTGATTAGCTGATTGGTCATGATACTTACAAACTAAGAAGAAATACAAATAAATAAGCTACCTGTTTGTGTGCCTAATAAAAGTAATATACTGCGGCGCTCTTAGGCGCCCTCATAATCTATTGAGTTGATGTAGTTGGTCTCTGCATATTTACGTGCCGGGCAAGTAACATCACCGGTTGGATGGTCACATTTCCTCTTGAATTTTTTGCACGTCGCACACTGAGGGGGAGAAGATTTGCTACTGCATTCCTTCACGGAGTGTCCCGTCTCTGCGCAGTGGTTGCAAGTAGGACTCGTTTCACGGCAAAACTTAGCTGCGTGGCCGAACTGCTGGCAATTGTAGCACCTGGTGACGATCGTAAAATCTCTCACCGGGCATGAGGTCCAATTTATAAAAATTCTATTTTGGTTTACCAGCATTTTTCTTATGCCAGCGGGTACTTCCAGAATGTAGTTGCAGGTAGGAAGGCCTTTCTTGCCCGATTTGTGGCTCAGTTTTATAGTCTCAAGGAAGGAGTCACGTGTTGTATTCGGCAATTTATCGGATAGGTTTTGCTCGTAAATACAGTCAAATACCTCCTTCTCAGTAAGGGCTACGGGAACACCAATGACAGTAACCCTAGGGCGTCGTTTAGAAGGTTCTTCTATTGTGAGACCTGAGGTGAATATCTTCTCCGATTTCTTCAATTTGTCGATATCGTCTTTATTTTCAGTGCTAATTAGTACTCCCCCATTTTTCACTTTTATCAGGCCACGTACGTGAAGTTTGAGTTGCTCGGGGGATATTAACTTTTGGACAAGTGACTTGGTGTCGTCACTTGTTTTAGTTTTATCGCTGGGATAGATGGCGATTGCACTCAAGTTTGCAGGGCGGATGAAGTTGTCGGAGCCTTTCTTCACCATGTTAGCATAGGAACTGCTAGGCGTATTCAGTTTCGACTCAATAACCTCTTTAAACTGGTCCAGAGAGTTCGCCATATTCTTCTGAAGTTGTAAGTGCTGGACAGTACTGTGGGACTGGATCATTTTCTGCTTTATCGACTGGTAAAGGACAGCCATCTGAGAAGTCCCACTTTGGACCTTACGGCAAAGATTTACTACACGTTGCTTCTGGTCCGAGTTCATTTTTCCTTCACCAACAATAGTGCAGACTTCGGTCAGAATGCCATCAATAGATAGCAACCACTTCTGGATCTCTGGCGTGCTGACAATATCACTCGGCAAGAAATTCTCCTCAGGTGCTGGTGCAGGTGCTGGTACAGGTGGTGGTGGATTTGGTTCACTCGAGGGCAATTCTCCGGTAGGCGTTGGCGGAGGACTTCGTCGTAGTAATTGGCTGCGGGCCCCAAATGGGCTCGATCCTGGGTTAGACATACTAACCACAACACTTTATTTATTGTCAATAGAAAATAAATATAATTTAGTTCATCTTGCACATAAAAATACAATAGGAAAAATACTTGTGAACAATTTCTATGTGAGGTTTAGTATTATGTACTGAACCAGTGGTAAACGTTTATACGTCAATGACCGTTTCACCCTGTTTATGGCTTTGAACAAATCGATCACGATCTCATTAGTATGGCTCGACTAGTCCCTTCGCATCACGAGTTTGATCGTCCAATTCAGAATTTACGTCTTTTAACGTTAAAATAATTCAGTCCGGGGTCTCAATCATAAAGTGGGGTTGTAAATATAAAATGTTATGTTCTCTGAGGGGGGCTCTTCATCGAAGGCTTTCGAACGTTATTGCTGGGAAGTAAACCGCATAATGCCACTGTTAGTACAACCCTTGTTTGGTGCGCGTAAGTTACGGTGGAAATACTTGTGGTGAGTGTAGAACTTGTAATTTGCTATATATGTATAATACGTACTTACATATAAAGTACAGCAAATTTTGAATTCTACAATCTCTGCGACGAGTACCTACTCAACACTTTCTATAACTTAACTCCCCCATATGATAGATTTTTTTAAATACGGTAAGAAACAGCAAACAGAAATGGTACCCTCAGCTGACAGTCTTTTATTTTGAATCATATTCCACCGACATTTATCTAAGGATGATTTTTTTTTAATTCGTCTTTTAGATAGGTACTTTTCCTTTATTTATTTCAATGTAAAATTAATCAGCTGTACGCAGCACTCCATTCATGTAAATAATACCGCTTAAATTAAAAACAAAACTACCACAAACGGCGCGTGAAATCAGCTGTTCACTTGCTGCTACACAGTTCATCGTACATTAACGGGCTTGTCGTTCACTACATACGTTTTGCCACATTAACGATACATTACAACACCAATCAAATTTGCCTTACCATAAATTTTTTTGTTTAAAAATTACCCTCAATAATGTCCCCGCTTCCTCTCTTACCTCACACCATCTTCAGGAGCACAAAGAGGTTATTATAGCTACTTGTCCTTGCTAAAGCGTGTCGTAACGTAAGGCTGCGAAAGGCTTCTTTCTGTGAGCCCTAATGAATAGAATTCAGCATTTAATGATGGGGCAAATTAATGTGCTTTATGTACTGAACCCAGCCCTTTGTGTGGTGTATGAGAACCGGGTAAATTAGGTGAGGATTGGGGCAGGTTATTTTGTTTGCAAGAGAGATTATGATGGATGTAAGTATAGGCTAGGTAGAAAATTTTCTCAGGTTATAAATTTTTGTTTTGTATTAACACTTTTTAGGTATTTTTATAAACTTGAAATGGCTGAAATGAGTATAAAAACTGTAATATTTTCCTCAGAGTATAAATACTTCGTAGTAGCAAACTTTCGGAGTAACGAACATTTTGAATACCGTAATTCGTTTGAGCCTACATTCTGACTCACGTAATTCGGACTCACAAACTTTCTGTATAACGGTATTTCGAACTTCGGGGTAACATAAAACAGTAATAGTCGCATAGTACGCTAATGTGAATACAATGGCAATGCCTTTCATTTGTGTGCAACATACATGGCATTTTGTACTTTGTTGAACAAACGATATTTTGAATATAAGACTTATTTTCAAGTTTACAATCGGACTGTTACCCTGGGTATCAGTGCAATGCTATGCCAATAACTCATCTGATTCCAGTTCTTTACGAGGGGTCGATGTGTTAAACGTTTGTTCGGCTTTGCCCTGCCACCCTGTATAGGCATTTGAACAATTCGATTCTCCAGTGTAAGAATGTTTAAAAACAAACCCAAAGGTCTATGAGCCAGTCTCGGGTCACCCATAGCTGTTGGCGCGAAATACCGCCGTCATTTAGAACCCTTCACAGCCAGTTCATTTAAACTTGTGAAATATTTGCACAACTTCATAAACTTCTGTTTTTCATTGAAAACACTCCCTTTTGGCGAGTTTCGTTTGTTTAATTAAGATGGGGTTATTTTTAAGAGGCACCAGTGATTTAAAGGCTTTGGAATTTTGGTAAGAGTTGGAAAAAAATGGTATAGGTTTTTAATGCTTTTTTGGAAAGTTTATTAAAACCCAATAGGTAACTAAGCTATTGAACGTCACGGTCAACATAACTCGCCAGTTAAATCGCCCAAAGGAGTAAAATGTACAATTTGGGGTGCAATATTGCCTAGCCTTTTAGGAATTACAGGCGTCATGTTATTATGTTTTAGTAAACCGTATTAGAAAGACACAACGTTCATGAATGATGTTACTAAGGGTCTGCCTCAATATTTCTTGCCCGTTCTTCTCCATAGAGATTTACGCTAGGGAATGGGCAACTAGAGTACACTCACAGTTATTATGCCTCGTAACTAGGACTGTAGCTTCTTTTATTTCATTCTAGCTTGTGCCAGCGGCTTCGCCTGCGTGGAGTTCCATAATTGTCCCACGGGATCATACTACCGGGATAAGAAGTATCCTATGTGTTAATCCAGGTTCTAAACTATCTGTGTTCTAAATTTCATTTACATTCGTTCAGTAGTTTCTGCGTGATTGAGTAACAAAAAACCATCGATCCATACATACATCCTCACTCAAATACAAATTCAAAAATCTTTATTTGTTTATTTTTAAAATCTTAATTTTCGCTACTTTAATATTAGTAGGATTTGTTCGACTATTCATAGGTGTTTGACGGCACGGTTGGTGCAGTGCCTGAGCGGTTGGGTTCGAACCCCGCACGGAACAAATATTTGTATGGCCTGCAGATACTTTTTCCGGATCTGGGTGTATTTTTGTATGTGAGATGTTTGTAAACGCACCTACGATACAAAAAAATCCTAGTGTTCGCACCACACTAGGAATTTCTTAAAAAAAAACTTGAAATAAATGTTTTGATTTTTGACAACATCAGCATTTGTATGGAACTTTAACCAAATAAGTACCTACCTATTTTTTTGTAGTAACGATTTGATTTGTTTTTCTCAGGTAAGTAAAGCTCCAGTATAAACAAAGTTTGATGAAGCATTTCTGACCATAACCTAGAGAAGGTAGGGTATACATTTCATTTTATTAAAAAAATCGATAAGAGGTGGAATCCTTATCCTTTAGCATTTCCAATATCCAAGTAACTTTTTCTTTAATTAAATTCCATAAATAACTTGGAAAAACAATCAAACTGACAATGTATCCATTCGTCGAGTTTTTGTCGATTTATCTCGACACCCCCAATTTTCGCGAGGGGATTAATTCTCGTTCATTTTTATCCTCATCCGGGTTTTAACCGGCACCAGTGACCCGGATAAATTATCGCCATGGCTGGTACTGAAACGGTACTTTTAATTATTTTTTCGAAAGCCCTATAATGTTGAGGCGTTGTAATGGCTAATTTTTATGACTTTTAGAGCCGACGATAAAAATATTTTAAAAAATGGAAATAATCAAAGTACCTATTTTTATTCCAGCCTTAGTAAACAGAATGAAATAGTTGAACGATGAATACGATATACACAAAAAGTCTACTTATTTTCTGATTTATATCATGCAGGGACTTATCCTCTCTCAGGCCCGTATTCCACCAAAGCGTAGAGGCGAGGGAAATCGGCCAATCACATTAGTTAAAACTTACATCTGGTCTTTCGTCCTTCCTGTGATTGTTCGATTTTGGCACATCGCTCCGCTCTGCTCGTCTCCGCTTTGGTGGATACCGGGCCTAAGAGAGGTTTCTTTTCTTGTCTTTTCTGTAAAAAAACGTTGCCCCACACTAGGAATTTCTGCTGTATCGTGGGTGCGTTTACAAACATTTGAACTCACATACACAAACACACCCAGACCCGAAACAACTATCTGTAGGCCATACAAATATTTGTTTCGTGCGGGGATCGAACCCGCGACACGCAGCGCAGCAGTCCAATCACTTGGCCACTGCGCCAACCGTACCTTCAAACTTTCAGACTTTCAGGTTACTGACTACCTGTACCGACTGCAAAAGATCTGTATAATAAGTACAGTATGGCAGCCGGGTCCAACACGCTAAGCGTGCTTTCCGAGGCTTAAGAATCTAGAATATATTTTTTACACTAACCTCTGGTAAGCCAACCTGATGGCGAGGCGTACACTAATTGTAAAAGGAATGTAGTGATTTACATTGCATTTTTTTTTGCCGGATGGCAAATCATCAAATAACCTCTCCCGCTCTTGGACAGAGCGAAAGGGAGTGTTAGACTTCTACTGACTAAAAACCACCCATGTTCCTGCTTGGCCCTTTATGTCAAGGCCGCGGTAATTCTTACAACATCCCGCAGCCCCGAGAAAATACATTTCCTTGTTTTTATTTCTACTGTGTCGTACCGTTATCGTATCGTGATCAATAAACAACATCATTTGGCCATTAAATCTACTACGTTATCTGAGGAATAGAACGTATTAGCTCGCAAAGAATTTTAATTCCCATTAATATAGACTTAGATGCCGCTAATATTTTTTCTTTTACAATGTCACTTAATAAAACCTAATTCATTAAGACGGGGCAATAAAATAAGCAATGTTTCTTTATTAATTGGCTTTGGTAATTAATTTAAAATATTGCTTTAAGTATGTAAGAATTTATCGCTTAAGTTTTATTAGGTAAAATTATTATGCTTTTCAGGTTCGACATATTTTGAATAAAGCTGTCAAACAACCATTTTGCGTTCTCATAACTATCATGTACTATCTGATAAAATGTGTTTTTAGTAACTTAAAATAATTGTTTCAAACTTAGCGAATGTACGGTTTTGAAAAATAATTATTGAACAAATAGACACCCTACGCAAAACTATCATTTCTAAAAGGTTAAGTGAATATTCAACTTGACTAGCAATCATTTTTTCTGACTTTTGCACGGTGGGAGGGCCTGTGGATGGTGAGTAATGGGCTAGCTCGCCGCCCGTCCGTCTTATGACGACGACAGGCCGTGTCGACGGCGCGTTCGTGTCAAAGAGATGTCAGCAACATAGAAAGGACCCCTTCCATGTTGCTGGCAAGGGCCGACGCCCGTCGGGGCTGCGATTTGTTCGAAAGAAACACCGTGGCCTCGGCACAAGGGCTAAGAAGGAACATGGGTGGTTTTTAGTCAGCAGTAGTCTGACTCTCCCTTTCGCTCCACCCAAGAGCGGGAGCGGTTATTTGTTGACTTCCCACAACCACAAAAAAAAGGTACATGCATCTCTGCTGAAACCTTCGGGGATTTCAAAGAATAAAAATTATGTCTTTAAATTCAATTAGCTAAAGTCTTACTTTACTTACACTCTTATTGATCTACCGAGCTTTGACCATCAGCTCATGACCCTACTAAAAAGCATAACTTGTAAAAATAACCAAGTCTCGCCACTCAGTTCTTCTACCGTAAAAAGTTGTGAGATCCATGTTATACCAAGTCGAGTCTCTACTTTAAGGACCTCAGTCGGAGTCGGGGCTGCGGGTTGTTCACAAGTTACCGCGGCCTCGACATATAGGGCTCAGAAGGAACATGGGTGGTTTTTAGTCAGTAGAAGTCTGACACTCCCTTTCGCTCTGCCCAAGAGCGGGAGGGGTTATTTGATGATTTGCCATCTGCCAAAAAAAACGTACATGTAAGTGTGTGTGTGTTTATATTATGTTTTAAATACATAGATTGACTTGGCCATCGTATCGCATTGGCCAATGTTAAACAGGCCATTCAAATGGTTAATAGCCATCGCATTGACCATTGTCATGCGATGGTCAAGTTAGTGCAAAACAAACTAAAAATTATAAATCGTCAAAGCTGCTTTTGATCGCAATTAATTGTACTCTACACAATACTAATCAATTTTTGACTAACTTTGTTAATGATCTATAAAAGTTGTTATTATTAACGTTGCAGCAATTTAAAAATACTGGATAGCTGTTGATACAGCTTAGGTTTCTAAATAAGATTTCTACCACTGTAATGGAATAATGGAAATACTCAGAAAGAAATAAAGAAAGCTATTGGTGATGACAGGCATTGCTAACAATTTCAAATTCTTTGTAAACCTCACTGATAGGTATACAGTACAATCCCGATTATCCGGACCTCGATTATCCGAATATCTTATAAACCGGACTCATTTTTCACGGCTCTAATTATTTAATTTTATATGGCATTGTCTAAATGACAACATTTGTTATTAATATTATTGGATTTTAGAATTTGAAATCGATTATCCGGATTTTCGATTACATACGGAATAACCTGGTTGTCATTGATTCGGTTAATCGGTATTCTACTGTATTTCGTGTAACCCTGCAGAACAGTTTGTTTTTTCGTAGAGCCCAGTTCTTAGTCCTTAGGCTCTTTCCTCCTGGAGAAATGCAGGTCGAAGTATTCTTCATCTGGGTACAACAGGATAAATCTGAAAGGAAAAGAATGAATGAACGTATACACGGCGACATTTATCAAGATATACATTTGTATTATACTCGCGCCTCGTCCTCGAGATTAGTAATTTACACATGTAGTTACGCCTAGTCGTCACCACTCATGCGAATACATTTTTCCCTTATCTGTGGCAGTTCAATTTGACATACCCACAAAACTTGTAACTTTTTTATTTTTGTATTAATGTGGGTACCTCGTCCAGTTCCGCTCTCAGACGATGTCGCCAATCATTCGCATTCTAGTGCTCAACCACTCAACATTTATTTCGCGTCTTCGCATAGTTCGTTATAAAAATGCCGAAACGTAAGAATTCTAAGTCTCGTGAAGAAAAAATTAATCGTTATAAAAATAAAATAAGAAAATTAGAAAACAAAATTCGTGAAAGACGAATGAGTGCTTCGGAAAGTTTATCAGACTTGGAGGAAGCTGTTCTTCTACACGATGAGGATATTGGAGCAGGTATTTACCTACTTATTCATTTTAAAGTGTCAATTATTTTTTTTTACCGCCATGCTTACGTATTTACGTATTTAAGCTACTTTAATGCAACCTGAACAGTCGTTGGGGCTGATTCAACGCATTTAAAATACGGTTGGCGTTCCTTCCGCTGGGGATTGTAACCTAGCCTAGTAATTATTATGACCAATCTACAAGTGATATGTAATTATGTACCGACCTACCTATAAATAAAAAGATGGTCATGGACTTATTTAAGTCCAATTTTCCATATTTGTAAGTTATTTAACTTACGTGATAAAATTATCATATCAATGATAATTTTCAGACACCCCCGCACTGCGGCCAGATGATTGGTTATTGGAATGGCCACCTGAAGATCAAACAGCTCAGGATTCGAATGAAACCTGTGAACCTCAGCCAGGCCCAAGTACTTCTACGGATATGCCTCCCGAAGAGCCCACTGCTCATGATGTTCATATTCCTGAACTGGATACGGAAATTTTAGAAATTTTAGGCGATGATCCTACTAACATTGACAAATACGGGCCTGAAATACGCAACGAACTTGCAAATCGTTTATTACACATTTGTAAAGACGGTCTCAGTAAGGAAAATCGTAAAAATTTGATTTCAAAATATCTGTTACCTAAGAATTGCATCCAACTAGACGCCCCTAAAATAAATTTGGAAATTAAGGCGGCAATTGCCGATACCGCAGTTAAACGCGACAAAGGCATAGAAAATAAACAAAAACAAATGTCTAGTGCAATTGCTTGCTTGGCCGACATTATAAATTCCCAACTAAATTCCCAAACAATAACTAAAGACGTGCTGGAAAAATTAATGGATATAAGCAGAATTTTATGCGATTTACAACACGCAGATTCCATCACACGTAGAAATTTTATTTTATTTGCCCTTAAAAATGACGTGAAGGACCACCTTAAAAACACTAAGATTGACACGTACCTGTTCGGTGAAAATTTAGCTGAGACATTAAAATCCGCAAAGGCTGTAAATAAATCAGGGATCGAGCTGAAAGCCGAATCTCACGCTAAGGTTGCGCATACCAATTATAAAGGACCAACATCGAGAGCTTTAAACCGCAGAGCTCCCCCCCAGGCGCGCAGGCCGCCCGCGGGGACGGCGCCAGCGCCGAGGAGCCGCGAGCCTGCCGCGTCGCGCGCGCAATATCCCCCGGCGCAGACGCAGTACATGCCCCACGCGCACTCATCGAAGCCGTCATCGCGGGGCCAACAGTCAACGTACCCGCGTCGCCGCTTCTAGATACAGTTAAGTACGCAGGCCGCTTATCGAAATTCTATAAACAGTGGGCTGCAATTACAAACGATCAAACAATACTATCTTGGATAAGAGGTTATAAAATACCATTTACATCACCCGTTGTACAACATACAATCCCTGCTAGACCAGATTACTCGCTTAATGAAAGACCACATTATTTAGAAGCGATTAATAACCTACTCAAAATAGGTGCAATATCAGAATGTTCTCCATGTGAAAATCAATTTATTTCCAGTATTTTCTTGGTACCTAAACCAAATGGCAAGATGCGCTTTATTTTAAACTTAAAAAATCTTAATAAATTCGTTAAAACGGATCATTTTAAGTTAGAAGATTTAAGAACGACATTAAAATTGATAACATATAATTGCCAAATGGCATCAATTGACCTCAAAGACGCATATTTCTTAATTAATATGCATAAAGAATCTCGAAAATTTCTAAGATTCTATTTTGAGGGTAAATTGTTTGAATTTAATGTATTACCATTTGGATTATGTACGGCCCCATATGTTTTCACGAAAATATGCAAACCTATAGCTAAATTATTGCGTTCCACAGGCCTTTTATCCACGGTATATTTAGACGATTGGTTATTGTTCGGGTATTCCCATCAGGAATGCCTAACTAATATAGATCTTACTAAAAGATTATTAACTTCACTTGGTTTTATTATAAATATGGAAAAAAGTGCACTTTTTCCTTCGACCAAATGCAGATTCTTAGGCATGATCATAAATTCACACGAGTTTCAGATTAGTTTACCAACAGATAAAAGGTTACGAATAAAAGCGCAACTTGTAATGTTTTCAAAATTAAAACGTTGTAATATTAGGAGTTTTGCTCAGTTATTGGGCTTATTAGTTTCTTCTTGTCCAGCGATCGAATACGGATGGCTGCACACTAAAGAAATGGAAAGATGTAAATATCTCAACTTGAAAGATCATGATGATTATAACAAATTTATGATTTTACCCGAATCACTACAACCTGACTTTGACTGGTGGCTAAGAAAAATAGATCATTCTGTCCATCGAATAAAAACTGATGTTTACGAAGTTGAGATATTTTCTGACGCCTCAACGACGGGGTGGGGGGCCGCCTGTGATGGACGGTCTGCGAGCGGGCAGTGGTCGAATACCGAACGAGAACGACATATAAATTATCTCGAACTGCTTGCCGCACTTATTGCTATAAAAGTATTTGCTAAAAACCTTTTTAATTGCCAAATATTACTACGCGTTGACAATTCAACAGCAGTGGCATACATAAATAAAATGGGGGGTATACAATACCCTCATCTCACAAAAATAACTCGTGATATTTGGAATTGGTGCGAAAGCAAAAAGCTTTTCGTATTCGCTTCGTACATAAAATCTAGTGATAATGTTATTGCTGATTACGAATCGCGAAGAACTCACCCGGACATAGAATGGGAGCTGTCTGATTGGGCCTTTGACAGTCTCACACGGGCATTCGGTTATCCAGAAATTGATTTGTTTGCTAGTCGCATAAATAACAAATGTGCCACATACATATCCTGGCAACGAGACCCAGACGCATTCGTGATAGACGCGTTCACGGTTTCATGGGAAAATTACGATTTTTACGCATTCCCGCCATTTTCAATCATACTGAAAACACTTAGGAAAATAATAACAGACAAGGCACGGGGTATCATGATCGTACCCTTATGGCCAACGCAGCCATGGTACCCCTTGTTTAGATCCCTCCTTATTTCGGAAACTGTTACATTTCCACCTAAAAGCCATGCCTTACTGTCTCATTCCAGCTCCCGACGGATACACGAGTCGATTACCCTGGTGGCAGGCATATTATCCGGGACGCATTTTCAAGGCGGAACGTACCAGAATCATCACTTGATATAATGTTAGCATCATTAGCACCTAATTCCATGAAACAATACGACGTTTACTTGAAGAAATGGTGGTACTTTTGTAAAATTAATTCGTTAAATATTTATGATGCTTCTGTTCCCACAGTAATTTCCTTTTTAACCCAACTATTTAATGACGGTTGCAAATATGCTACACTAAATTCGTGCAAATCTGCGCTTTCCCTGGTGCTGAGCCCGGCACAAATTAATGACGATAGAATAAAAAGGTTCCTTAAAGGGGTTTTTAGATTAAAGCCACCAATGCCTAAATATGAAGTTACCTGGGATACCAACCTAGTATTGGATAAATTAACTTCATGGTATCCTAATGAGGAATTAACCTTAGATAAGCTGACAAATAAAACCATCACCTTACTGGCTCTGTCAACCGCACACAGAGTTCAAACTCTCTCCAAAATAAAAATTAGTAACATTCATAACCTTTCTCAGCGTATCACAATTAAAATCTCAGATATTATAAAGACTTCTAGACCGGGGTTTCAACAACCTATTATTCATTTACCATTCTTCATTGAAAAAACGGCCATCTGCCCAGCGACGACCTTACTATGTTATTTAGAACGCACCTCATTATTGAGAACATCTGACGATTTATTTGTTGGAATTAGGAAACCTCATAAACCAGTAGGAACGCAAACGCTTAGCCGCTGGATAAAGCAAACACTCGGTGAGTGTGGGGTCGACACGAGCGTGTTCAGTGCACATAGCACGAGACATGCATCGTCATCGCGCGCGCACTCATTAGGGGTTAGCCTAGATACTATCCGTAAAACGGCAGGTTGGAGTAGGAATTCCACAACTTTTGCTAAATTCTATCAGAGAGATATTATTTACGATGATAGTACTACCTTAGCAGAAACAATAATCAATCAACATTAATTATAATAATTCGATTAGCATATATTCCTAATAAGAGTATAGTAATTATACGTAATTGTCTGTAGCTAACTATGATAGATATTATAAGAATAACTATTCCTTAGTTACCTAATTATATTCATATGTATGTGATTAATTTTACTCTCATTGTTTATTCTAATGTACAAGTTTTTTCTTTATGTTTACTGATTGTACCAAAATAAAAATTATTTTGATATCTTACAAACATTCATTGTTCATCGATGATATTCCCAATATACTCTCAAAGTCTACATGTGTAAATTACTAATCTCGAGGACGAGGCGCGAGTATAATTAATGATTAAACGAACTTACCTGTACGTGAAGTTCTATCATAATTATACGAGCGCCGAGTCCGAAGAGATTAGTAATCCCACCCTCCCAGTGCTTTACACACATACCCAAGATATCTTAGTGTCTTGGAAATATATCAATGAACCACAAGATCTTTTTCTCTAAACTAAATGATTGGCGACATCGTCTGAGAGCGGAACTGGACGAGGTACCCACATTAATACAAAAATAAAAAAGTTACAAGTTTTGTGGGTATGTCAAATTGAACTGAAGGGAAAAATGTATTCGCATGAGTGGTGACGACTAGGCGTAACTACATGTGTAAATTACTAATCTCTTCGGACTCGGCGCTCGTATAATTATGATAGAACTTCACGTACAGGTAAGTTCGTTTAATCATTAATTATATCAGGGCCTCGTATCGCATAGATTTACCTTGCAATGAGAGATCCGCTTAAACTGTTTTTTTTTAATAGCTTTTTGTGTGCGTACTGGCTATGGCTATTAGTAGATAGTATACAGGGTGTCTCAGAAGTCGACGTCAAGCCGAAATCGGGTGATAGGGCAAATCATAATAGTGACCAGTAAAATAACAAAAAAATCTTGGACACCCTGTGATGGTTTTTTATTTCCTTTAGCTACAAATCTTTATTTTTATCGTTTTTTTTTGCGTAATCTTTAGAAGTGCTTGTGTAACCTGTTGTTTTAACTTTTTAGCTAACTGTTCCAATTTAGAAGAAAATGTCATTTATACGAAACAAGAATGAAAAATTATAGTTCGCCCAAGTTTAACTGACTGTACTGTAATTTAAAAAATACATGACTAAGATTTTTTTTCACGTTTTTCTGGCAACTAATACGTTTTGCCCTATCACCCGATTCCGGCTTTTTTTTTTTGGCGGGTGGAAAATCATCGAATAACCCCTCCCGCTCTTGGGCAGAGCGAAAGGGAGTGTCAGACTTCTACTGACTAAAAACTACCCATGTTCCTTCTTCGCCCTCTATGTCGAGGCCACGATAACTAGTGTACAACTCGCGGCCCCGACGGGCGTCGGCCCTTTCGGGCCACCCGATTCCGGCTTGACGTCGACTTCTGGCACACCTTGTATATATGAATGGTCTGGTATTTCAATTAATGTAGATAGTAGGTACTTTTTTTCTTGCGAAAATTCACTTCAAATAGGTATAAAAATTAACATGTACTAATTTAGTTATCGTCCCAAAAAAAAACTTCTTCTTTATAATAAAAGTTTTTTAAGCCGACAGTCCATAAGCTAGGAATACAATGTGACCTTAAGTAACCTTGAGTAAAAATTTCACGAGCGAAGCTCTATTTTAACGGTTATCATAATGAAATATGGCTACTGTCAGACCGCGTTAACCTCTAAAACTTCGCTATTGTTATACCTTTGTTATCTATTTTCATCGGCTTCTAACATTTTATAGTTATGACCTTTCGTACGTGGGTTATGCTAAGCCAACATCTACAAACTAAACTTAGCTGTAGGTACTTTGGATAAGTTATGTCTGTCACTGTCTACATCTATAAGATTAGATACGAGAATACCTCTAAGGGCAACAACACTAGGACACGCCCGTATAATACAAAATCTATTTCTTAGTGGGTTCCAAAATACTGCAGTCGTAACAAGATAAAATTGCAATCAGTAGACAAGGAGCTACCTATTCAATTTTAAAAGTTACTAAGGGACTATTCCAAGATGTCCGATTACCTCTACTTACCGAAAAATTAAAAAATGAATATCTATGCCAAGTAAGTTAACAGGAACGTAATTGTAGGTTAAGTACTGAAAGGGCTCAGGACCTAAACCAAAGCATGACTATGCTAAGTGACGTTTGTAAATATAGACTTAAGCTGGCTGTTTAGTTTTCCCAATTTTCTTGCTGGTTTTAGGTTTATTTTGAAAGAATTTTAAGCAGGTAGGTACACTTTATCTAAGGTCGCGTCGGAAGCAAGTCTGAATTTTCTTTGAAAAATAACGAGGTACACAAAGGAGTATAAAACGTTTAAAGTAATTGGTACTAGTATTTTGGGATCCAAGGCTTGACGTTTAGTTTAGTTAAAGTTCTTTTTTGACTGGTCTTCTAATTACTGAGAAACATTTTTCAATCCCTTCCTTATTCATACATAGGTACATACATAAACTTACGCCCTTTTCTCATAGGGGTAGGAAGAAGCCATAGAACGCCACCTGCTATGATTCTTACGTACTCCTTTTGCATCGTTCACATTCATACATCTGGTCATACACGCACGTGATAGAAGTATTATTTTCGTTGTTCACACTGCAACAACGAACCGGCGAACAGATTGGCAAAGACATTCCGATGTACACTCGACAATCGCCAGCATCTTTTTCTAAAAGTCCATCAATAGTATTTTAAACTCAGGCTTCATTTACTGTCAAACCGGCTAATACCGTCATCATCTGTCAGAACAACGCAATCGAAACCGTAGGTACAGCTAAATACAGTTACTTTTGCAACGGCAGCTGCTCCATGAGGGTACCGAGCTGGCTGGTGTAGGGCAGCGCGAAGTTCTCCGCGACGTCCACATGCTGGACCACCTCGTAAGCCCACTCCGACCACTCGTACAGCATCGCTGTGGGTTATAAGTAGATGGGATCCAGTTTTAAGTTTTCACAAAACGTAGTGGTACTAAAAGTGTTTTTTGCCGTGATTTGTGCCGAGTTTCAGTTTCAGCCCACGGCACGGCAAAACACACTACGCGTAGTAAAAGACTCAGAAAGAGGGTAGACAGATTTCTATGCACTTTTTGTTTTTGGGGGGTGTGGGAAATCATCACATAACCCCTCCCGCTCTGGGCAGAGCGGAAGGGAGTGTCAGACTTCTGCCAACTAAAAACCACCCATGTTCCTTCTTAGCCCTTTGTGTCGAGGCCGCGTTATCTCTTTCGAACAACCCGCAGCCATGTTGCTGACATCTCTTTGAGGCGCGCGTGGAACACGAACGCGCCGTCGACACGGCCTGTCGTCGTCATAAGACGGACGGAGCTAGCCCATTAGTCACCGTCCACAGGCCTGCGTCAACGGTGCCATCTCGTGGCCCCAGACGCCCGGAGCATCTCCCGCGGAGTTTTGTCTGACCTTACAATTTATTTATCATCCTCCCGCTATCTCCAGTCATCCCGCGATCATCGCTTGGAACAGCGTCGAAATATCGGGAGCTCAGAATAATGAATAATCACGGAAGATATCCCGAATGGGACAGTACATTTCAGTATAGCTTTAAATTGTGAAAGCTTAAAACCGGGTCAATAGTTATTTTTTAATTCTTCAATAACTGTAGGTAATCTAGTGTGCACAAGTTAAAGGGCTCTTTAGTCAACTGATCCCACTAAGGCGATACCACGGGTCCAATCGACCTAATGCATTTCTGAATTGGTCAATTGGACCCGCTGTCATATTTTATTATTTGTATAGTCCAGTAGAAAAGTTCACTTGATATTATCGTTTCAATTAATTATAATATTGCCTATTTTAATGTTACCTTCAACTTGACTCTTCATATGAAAGTGACTGAGGTCCGGAATGTCTAGCGTGACGTCAATGTTCTCGTCTTCTAAGTACATGTACGTGACTCTGCTCTGCACCTTCAGCTTATACGGGTATGTTATGACCATACTACCTGGAAAAATAAATCATAAATATGAAATAAATAACTTACCCTTAGTGATAATAATAATTAAATTACCTAAATAAAATACAATAATTAATATATTAATAACCCTCCTTTTGGGCTTTGCCGCAGTCAGGTAAAAAGTAATTGGTTTACAATGTTATTGAATAAATACATATACCTATTACTCGTTACTTAACTTACTCACATCTGCCTAGCCTTTTCCCAACTATGTTGGGGTCGGCTTCCAATCTAACCGAATGCAGCTGAATACCAGTATTTTACATGGAGCGATCGCCTATCAGACCTCCACAACCCAGTTAATACTAGGTAACACGATACCCTTTGGTAAGACTTTCAGGTCACTGACTACCTACCTGTGACGACTGCCAAAGTTCTATATATGGCAGCCGGGACCAATAGCTTAACGTGCTTTCCGAGGCACGGAGGAAACTCGGTATGTAATGGGCGGTAACTCATTCCCTCTCAAAGAGAGAAGACTTGTGTCCCCGCAGTGGGAATATTAAATAGGCTGTTGATGATGATGATGATTGTTCTTACATGATATACCTACTAGGTTCGAATGCCAGGTTGGGTGTGTTTAATTAGAATGTTGGTTGGTCTAGACCAACGCAAGCGCACTGCCGACCATGACATACTAGTTTCGAATGAGTGGCAAGTATAGGTGCTTTCGTTAGAAATTTCTTAGTAACAACAGCAAAGTCTGTTGTTGGCACTAGGAGTGTCCTTAGAGTTTCTTGCCCTTTCTTCTCTAAAGAGATCTACTACTACAAGTTTGAATTAGGATTAGCCCATATTAGGTACCTACCCACATGGAACAACTAATTATGTAATGTTATATCTGAATTTTCATAACAATAGGATCACAAACATCATCATTCGTACATCTGATTAAACATTAAACAAACTTAAATAGGTTTCGAGATACATCATTACTGACACTTGTTTTTGTTATTCGGAAACACATAATTATCAAAATGTTGTTCAAACTTTACTAACTGGAGTTAATATTGTCCTCACAATTTGTTTAATTACTAACTCACTAATTTAGCGAATGTGGACGGATATGATTGTGATTTTAGGGTGTAATTTTGAGCTTGTGTCAATTTGTTATGATAACTTCGCCCTAGGTTATTGCAGGCTACATTCCATGACCCATGTCAGTTAATATTTAGGTTTTTAAGCATAATAGGGAAGTTTAGTTACTAAAAAAATAAGATGCTAATTAGTCCGTCTGTTGGATTATCGAAAAATATTGGAGACGTATTTATTGTTTTATCAAATCAATAAAAAATTGACGAACATAAAACGCGTCAAACGGGGTTTGTGATGTCACTCACCGGTAAAAAATGACATACTAATGTCTTGGAATATGACGTCACACGATTTTTCAAAGCACTGTATCGTCTTCATTGTTTGTTTACGTGAAAAAATAAAAAATACGTGTCCAATTTTTGGTAATCTATCTGACGGACTAATTAGTTTTTTTTGCTAATTACCCTATTTATAGCCTACAATATTCCCACTGGTACTTCTTAGCCATTTGTGTTAAGGGGCCACGGTATAAGTTTCAATGCCTGTATTAAATTTAAGTCAATGGTTAAAGCATCATCATCATTCTCCTGCCCTTATCCCAATTTATTTGGGGTCGGCGCAATATGGCTGTTTCTTCCATACTTCTCTATTTCTCGTCATGTCAGTAGTCACCTTCCTAGCCATATCATCCTTCACACAGTCCATCCATCGTTTCTTTGGCATATGCCACTTAAACACCTCTATAGGTGAATACTATCTACACTACACGTTATGTCTATCTACGTATACGGTTGTTCATGCTCAACCACGCACTAATTGGTTGCGGTTCAATGGGTCCCCGTGAATATCTTGCGAGCGGTCCAGTACTCCAGAGGTTATTGTTTAGAAGCCCTATTGTTATCAAGAGCAGGAGACATACTCGAATAAGTTTGTAAAGATTAACACTTGAAATGAGAGGTGATGTGTGCGCAGCTTTCGTTTAGAAGAGGATATTGGGATGTCTATACGTTGTTCTTAATTTTTGTATAGGCACGTGAAATCTTTTAGAATGCGAGTTTAAGTGCATCCTCTTGCCCGTCGGGGCTGCGGGATGTTGTAAGAGATACCGCGGCCTCGACATAAAGGGCTTAGAAGGAACATGGGTGGTTTTTAGTCAGTAGAAGTCTGACACTCCCTTTCCCTCTGCCCAAGAGCGGGAGGGGTTAATAGATGATTTCCCACACCCCCCAAAAAAAAAGTACATCCTCGTGGTAAAATTTTACTCGCGGCGTTCTATCTCTACGAAGATTAGCCCTTTATTTTTGGAGGGTATGAGTCATCGAATGACTTCTCCCACTCTGGGCGGAGCGGAAGGGAGTGTCAGACTTCTACTGACCAAAAACCACCCACGTTCCTACTTAGCCCTTTGTACCCAGGGCCGCGGTATCTCTTACCAACAACCCGCCGCTCGAAGATTAGCCTTTAATTAAGATTAGCAACAAATAGGCAGGTACTTTTTAAAACCGAAAAATCTGAAGTCTTGTTACACCTACCTTTAGCCATCAACCGGACAGAGATCCAGACTCCGTGGCTGCTAGTGACAAATTTTAATTCCTTACAAAAATACCTATACACGACCCGGGAATCTTACCCGGGACTTCATATTCAGCAGACACGCTTACCGCAACTAGATCAATGGTGCAGTTTTAAAGTTAGTCATTGAATTTTCGAACCTTTCCAAATGAATATTATTCTCCCTCTCGGCACCGTGAAATAATATGATTAATTTACTTCAGTTCGTCGAAAACGTCTTCCTCCATTAAATTGAGACGACCTTTTAAGACTGGCCTTTTGTAGTATTGTTCTGTAATACTGGCTTTATTCTATTCATGAGTTATCTACTTCTCAATAGATAACATAAAGTTAGGAAGTCTTCTTTTTTGTGTGTTTAATTTCTCAACGAATGTCAAACTTTTTATACCGTCGAGAAATATCTCCCAGGAATGCTGGTTTGGTTTCTTCTCGATGTTTTCCTTCATTGAAGCAAGTATTAATTTACGGTACGCACATACATCCGAAAAACAGAGGTGTATTTCTTGAATTTTTACTCGAGACCATCTTATTTAAAAAGATTAAAACAAAGTAACTGATCAATAAATTTAATAACACTTACCATTTCCGGTAAACCTCATCAGGCCATCTGAAAATATGCAAAACAGTTAATAGATATTTCATCAATATCATTAAAAGCGTTATTCTAACCAGTATTAAGGTCTACTTGTAGCATAAGTGCCAAATAGACAATGACGTATTATATATAGACACGTCACGTACTAACATCGCGGGGCTTAAAAACTTCGAAAATATTAGATAACTACTTATACGCGTAAAGAAAGGGAAAGAAAATATGACACCGTACAGCGGGATGCCTGTTGCTAGAGAGAGATAAATATACATCTTCAGTTACGTCACAGGATAAGTAATAGTCTAATTACTTGCTCATTGGTCGAGCGCGTGAGTGACGTAGCTAACGTAACTTCATGCGCCGGCCGCCATTACACGGCGGCGTCGAACAAAATAAAATAAAAATAGGTAGTTTTGTGAACTTACGCATGAAATGACACATTTTTATCTATAACTTTTGGAGTATAATTTGTACATCGTAAGAAAACACACGACGGCATGTTTTTTTTATGTTTTGCGCAGGTTTACACACACGATTTAAATTAAGAACAAACGTAGCGTCGCGGGAGAGGTTGGTGCGGAACTAAGCGCGATGTGGCTAATTGGCTTCATTTCATGTTGCCATTTTTGAGGGCGGACAACGTATCTATAGTTTTAATATATCATTGCAAATAGATATGTTTTCTTCTATTGTCCTTATCTCTTATGCCATTGTTTTCTGGTCTGTGCAATAAATGTCTTACTGCCGCACTCAGAGAGCTTTAATGATGACTTAGGCCATCACTAAGTAAAGGTTTTGACAGTTTTGTCATACAAAAGTATATGTGAAATCTTTACTAAGTGACTGCTTAAGTAATCATTAAATATCTCTGAGTACCGCAGTGAATGACAAGAATACTGGTATCATTTTGGTATATTTTAGCCTAACCCATCGGGGTACCGGCGTGATGATATTTAGTAATGTTACGTGAAAATTAATTACCACCTGTTTCTTTTAGTATTTCATTGTAGTTTCATATAGACATATCTATTTGTAAAACATAATTGCTAGTACGAATAAATAAACCAATTTAGACAAATTAATTGGTATCGAGTAAATGACATGAATGTATTGGGAACAGAATATTTGCATTACTGAATGACATATGCGGACTCATGAAATTGTGACTTAATTATTGTCAGTGTGCTATTTTGAAGTCCCGAATGACTTTTGATGAAGGCTTTATTGTACTATTTATATTTTATGGCGACTGATATCAAACCACATACGAAAATGCCTTCTATGCTCTGTAACTGACCTGTATCATTCCACTGCTAGGCAAATGCCTCTTCCCCATGACTTCCAAACCCTTCGATCCCGAGCTGACGTGGAACACTGGTCGCTGCTTCCGCCCCTACAACTTCTGCGAGGACAACTCCTGCGAGGGCTTATATTTTCAAATTATACAAAAGTCATAATAAACTTACTCTTCTGTAGTTTAAAGACGGTGATTTCTGAAACAATACGTCAAATTATGTAAATGAACAACATAATTTAGCTTTGATAAATAAATTGAAGTGGTTAGCAGATACCTATAGCCTTGTTTATTTTTGTGTTATAAAATGAATGAGAGGGCAGACAAAAATGTAAGTAAACAACAACAACAACAATTCTCTTTAGAATAATCGCTATTCTGGGAGAAATATATAACTTAACTCCATTCCAATATTAAACGTACGAAAGTAACTTTGTCTCCCTGTTATGAACTGATGATGATGAAATTTCATAGCAGGTTGGAATCACCCACTGCTGATATCGTGGACCTAGCGAGCTTTAGGACGACCCTGGTTTATTTGGCCTTGGACGCCACTCAGTCAGAGCCTTAATCCATCGTCTGGATTACTGCATGATTGGTGATAATAGACTGGACTGATTAAAGCGTGAGAGCAGTGGTGGCCCAGAGTGACAGGCCTCCTATTACGATCAATAAGCCGTGGGTTCAAATTCAGGCAGGTGCATTACTTTGTATGCTTTATTTCATCGCCACTGCTCTCAAATCCATGAAGAAAAACCTCGTGAGGAAACTGGCATGTCTTAGAACCAATAAATTCGAAGGCATGTGACATCTACCAATCCGCACTGGGCCCGCGTAGTGGATTATAGCCCATCCCTCTCCTAGAGAAGAGGCCTGAGTCCCTGCAGTGGGAACATTCTAAGCTGATGATTATGTTGGTGATAAGCGTAACTTACTAATGGGATACGCTTCTACCCAACTCTTTGGAGATCAGAGGCTGTTATGTATTGTGGAATATATCCCAAGAGTGGTTATCGTAATCTATACATAACTAACCCTGTTGAGGTTTGGCGCAAACCTTCACATTTTTCTTCACTTGAAGAATCCTCAGCGGGAAGTCTATCACTAGAGTGTATATCCTGGCCGTGCTGTTCATACTGAAAAATAAATTGAAATGTCAAAATGGGTAGGGAAGCTTACATTGCACATGGAAATTACTGTCCCATAATGGATTGGAATTGCATTTGAATGGCATTTTGGTGAAGACCAAAGAAACGATGGATGGACTATGTTAAGAATGATATGGTAAGTAAGGAGGTGTCACATGAGATGACGAGAAGCAGAGAGGTGTGGAAGAGGAAGACACGACCGACAAATGAATTGGGATAAGAGCAAGAGACTGATGCTGAATAGATCAAAGATGTCACGGAATGGTATCCGAGAGAAGGAAAGAGGAAGAAAGGAAGACCGGTGCGGAGGTGAGAAGATGCCTTGTGGTGAAGAGCAGAAGTGACATGGAGGACTATAGACATGTCTGGGGGAGCCCTGGGCCATAGGTTGTCTTCCAGTCTGCTGAATACCAATTTTTAACATGAAATGACTATTTGACCTCAATAACCCAGTTTGTTCTGGTTAATACGATAGCCCTTGGGAGGACTGTTTGTCAGACGTTCGTGCCAGTGACGACCTATAACAATTGTCAGAGATCTTCTTTTTTTTGGAGGGTTTGAGTCTTCAAATGACTCCTCCCACTCTGGGCAGAGCGGTAGGGAGTGACAGACTTCTACTGAATTAAAACCACCCATATTCTTAGCACTTTGTGCCGAGGCCGCGGTATCTCTTTCGAAAAAACCCATTCTGAAACTCACGTGATAGAAGTAAGTTCGCTGTCCTCCAGCCCCGCCAACTTGATGCAGGTGCCTCCACCATATTCGAAGACATAGTTCTCATATGTTGGTATGCGGTACCTCTCGTTACCCAGCAGGAAATTGTCCCTTAGTGCTCTGTATTGCAGCTTGAAGCACTTGAAGTCGGTCGTGTGGCAGGCTATTATGTAGCGGGCTGGTGAACAGATAATTTTAGTTTTAAATGCATTGACATAACATAAGTACTGTCACGCTTGTAATAGGGTAGTTAGCAAAAAAATCTAATTAGTCCGTCAGATAGATTACCAAAAATTTATTTTTTATTTTTATTGATAAACAAAAAATACGCATCCAATATTTTTATATTTTTCGATAATCTAAAATACGGACTAATAGGGAATTTACTGACTTAAAAAAATATGATTCTAATAAGTCCGTCTGTTAGATTATCGAAAAATATTGGATATGTATTTTTTGTTTTATGAAATCAATTAAAATTTACGAAGACAAAACGCATCAAAGATTTGAGTGGGGGTTGTGACGTCTCTGACCGCTAAAGAATGCCATACTAATGTCTCAGAAAATGACGTCACACGAGTTTTCAAAGCACTGTATCGTCTTAAAAAAAAAGGAAAAAATACGTGTCCAATATTTTTTGGAAATCTATCTGACGTTCAATTTTTTTTATTGACCCTATTGTCGAAGGCAGAGGTGTACTTAATATTGTACCTACACCTTTATTTCGCTAGTTAATGTTTATGTAACATGTAATAAAGTGAGAACATTTCCATCAACCCAGCACACGTCCAAACTCCATGAATGACAGCTCTGTCGTTAACGTCAGCTAATCAGGACAGCCTGTCGTTTGCTTCATTCAAGTCCTGGAGGGTGCAGTTACGGGCAAGAAATAAGGTGAAGGAAATCCTGCGTTGGGCCTTCACATTCGCGTTGTATCCGAGATGGGTCGATTATTCACTTATCTTACTACATTGATATATTGGGAACCTGTTTCACCACCTGTTAATTTATTTGACTGGGGTACAAAATCTGTTCCATTTCTGAATTTATTGGGTGAGTAGTGGCCATTCGGACCTCGTGGAACAGGTCCTAACTGTTTTATACTTTGTACAGCTATTATAGGTACACAAGAATTGTTTATTGACATGACGAACGTTGTACTTATAAGAAACTAGAACAATACACTCGATTGATTACCACAATAAATACCTAGTGCTATAACATTCTTGAACTCGCATATAATAATAGTACGGAGATATTTAAGGACACCTAATTTTAGACTATGAATAAATAGTCTAGACGATTCTAAGAGGAATGCCTCACTGGTCCTGTGGGCGTTGGGAATGAGAGGGAATGTGCCAGGTTAACGGCATTATTAAGTACTTGGAAAAGTTGGAAGTTAAAAGTGTAGATGTATGGCTCTTTGGTAAATTGATCCCACTTGGATGGGACCCGCGGGTCCAATCGACCGAAACTAATTTTGAATGGGTCAACTGGACCCGCTGTCAAATTTAATGAGCTGTATAGTCAAGTAATTTTTTTTTTTCCGTCGGGGCTGCGGGTTGTTCGGAAGAGATACCGCAGCCTTGGCACAAAGGGTTTAGAAGGAACATGAATGGTTTTTACTCAGTAGAAGTCTGACACGAGCGGGCGGAGTTGTTTGTTGATTTCACAACCCCAAAAAATATTGCATACTGAACGGGTAGGTATTCTTGCTAAAGAGCAACACGTGGCTGAAGAATATCAACTCCTCGGTTTGTTTTCGGTTGGTTGATACCCGTTTTTTTTAGGGGTGGGAAGTCATCAAATAACCCCTCCCGCTCATGGGCAGAGCGAAAGGGAGTGTCAGACTTCTACTGACTAAAAACCTTGTTCCTTCTTAGCCCTTTATGTCGAGGCCACGGTATCTCTTACAACATGCCGCAGCCCGGACGGGTCCCGCAGCCCCGACGGGGTTGATTGATACCCTGAAGGGTAAGTCGCGCATAGGTTGGTCCGTGGATGGGTATGTTCCCGGCTGTCAATTGTAGATCATTCAGTCCGAAAGTCTGTCGACCAGCAGTCCTACCAAGGTAACATATTCCCGGTGGGTGTAGTACTAACTGGGTTGTGGAGGTCAGATAGGCGTTTTCAGATACTATAATAATCAAAATTGCCCTAACAACAAATATACGACAAAAGAAATAAACAATATCACGAAGAAAAGCATTTAAAACAAATGAAACCTTGCTAACAGAGATGAAAGTATTAAAAATATCTACTAATGACTGGCAACTTTTCTATAGGTACACGTGTATTTTTTCGTATTGTCACCCCGGCAACGGAATAAAGAATTGTAGGGGATGTCCTTGTATGTGTGTGTTTCATTCAATTTAAGTGTAGAATTGCTACTGTTATTTAAAACGGCTTTGTAAACAGGCTGACTGTAGTTGTTATATATTTTACTCAAAAATGCATGTAATGTTGTCATTATTTTGACAAACTTGTTTGAGCAAAGTCGACCTTGCCGGTCTGTTTCAAGGAGCGGCCGGCAAAGTTTTGCTGGCCGCTCTAACAGGCCGGCAATGTTTTGCCGGCCGCTATTTTGACGTTTCAACGTTTTAAAAAATCAATTCCAAAAAGATTTTATTTAAAACACAGCTGTTTGTACGTCTAAAGGTAAAAAAAAAAGATTTAAATGAAGTAATAAATGAAGAAATAATCCAGCAGTCAAACACCGCATTAGAATTATCGCAAACTATCAGTAATATCAAAACGGGAAAGTCGGTGTTGAATTTTAGTAACTGTACTTTTCATAATTGTCATTTTAATTAAAAGTCTAGTTAATTAATATATTTTTTATTTAAATTACTTGCTGGTTTTATTTAGATTAGGTACTTGCATTTTTGAGTAAAGCACTATACAAACCTTGGCCCACAATGACTGCTTCGCTGGTCACGCTATGATTGCCTCGAGCTAGCCTAGCTACGCTCTAGGCCTTCAGCTTGGCCATCATTGCAGCCCTTGCTGTCCTCGCTGTAAAGGCCTCGGCCTACGGTCTCGGCCTTTATCTCAGCTCGTCCATCAAGTGCTGCACGCTGACCGCGCTGTGTCGGCCTGGAGCTGCGCTACGCTGCGCTGTCGGCCATCATCAGCGCGACCAGCAAAGTAGTCATTATAGACCGCGGCAGTAATGTACTATTAATTTGATGGGGCTGCACTAAAGTTGGCCAATGTTTAATAGAAAAAGAAATTAAATTTACAGGTCACATTTAATAATAGGTTATTTCGACAAAAAAATCTTATTAGTCCGTCTGTTAGATTATCAAAAATATTGAATACGTGTTTTTTGTTTTATCAAGTTAATAAAAATTAACGAAAATAAAACGTCTCAAAGATCATGAGTCACTTTGTGGGTAAAAAATACTAACCTTGTGAAGTCACATGACTTGACGCGACTTTTCGAAACACTGTATCGTCTTCATCTTTTGTTTAAGTGAAAAAAGAAAAAATACGTATTTACGGTTTACGCTGTTGTGAAATTACAAATAAACACTTAATTTGTATTTATTTGTACCTATAGACAAGAGAATCGCAAAATATTTCTGCCAATATAAAAATTTCCATAACAAAAAGCTGGGATCAGCATCGAAAACGTTAAGCATAAACGTAAACGTGAAAATACACCATAACATTTGAAAATGTTGCCATTTTCAGCACTCATTATGTTCCCCTTTTCACTTTAAGCGAAAAAACGTGAGTTTTCGAAACGGGGTCAGAATGACGCGCATAGAGATACTATCCTATTTAAAAGGCAGAAAAACAATTGAACGAGATGCTTACAAAGGGTGTGTTTGTTGAAAATAAAGCCTTGCTCTCGCCCTCGAGCGATGCGGCTTGCATGAACTGATACGCACGCTTACAGTTACATTTCACAATTATTTAACACCAAACCAAACACTTCACACTATTTATAATATATAATATTATAAAGCCGAAAGTTTGTGAGTGTGTGAGTGTGTATGTTTGTTACTTCTTCACGCAAAAACTAATGCACGGATTTGGATAAAATTTGGTACACAGATAGATTATAACCTGGATAAAAACATAGGATAGTTTTTATCCCGATTTTATATTCCCGTGTGACAATGGTGTGGGATAATGGTGGTTGAAGCCATTGGCAACAGCTAGTAGGAGAATAAAGGTCAGTCAGTGTCAGTGATAGATTTATTACAACGATAGATCAATGTGATTTTGACAGCTATGCCAAGTCTTCCTGGAGAAGGACTGTAGAGTCGCTCTTCAAGTCATTTTGAAAGAAGAACGAAAGAAAATGCATTTATTTGGCACATGCCCCAAGTACACACGATGTAAAATAGTATATAAAAAAGGAGTAAGCAATAAACAAAGCGTGCCACTGTGTGCCTCACGGCTGCGCCAAAAAGGTCCAATTCAGCAAAATGCCGGTCAACTAGTGCCCGACGCTGGTTTTCAACTGAACCTGACTTAGAGTGGTTACGGATGTAAAACAGTTTTATATGTTGTGTCAATGTTTGTCGTGAATATGTACTTAAATAATTATGTGTTGAAGGTGTGTACAAAAAAAAAAAAAAAAAATAACATAAAACGAAACATACAAACAACAAATATCGTAAGTGTGTAAAACAAAACAAAATCAGAGAATATATATGTATATAGAGAAATGGCACAGGCGCTAGATAAAAAATCTTTCTTTATCTATTTCTTTAAAAATAAATAATAAAAATCTATTTCTTTATCTATTTACTCTCGTAGTTCCCGTTCCCGTGGAAATACAGATAAAAAGTAGCCTATGTCAACTGGAGATAGTGTAGCTTCCCAACGGTGAAAGCATATTTGAAATCGGTCTAGGAGTTTATAAGTTTATTCGTTTCATACAAAAATCCAAATATTTCTTCTTTTTAATATTAAGTTTAGATTTATTCTTAACAATCACAACAATCTTGTCGCTTCAGCGTATACAGCTCTTGGCTAGCTTAAAGACATAAGCACATTTTACCTTTAAGGGCATCGAGAGCACTTACACCAAAATGATATAAATTAAAAAAAACACTGCTTTTTTATTGTTCATGATAGATGTTTCTTTCCGTACTCATTTGTGCTTATTTTTCAGAGATCATATTGTATTTCCCGAAATATATTTTGTTAAATATGTCTTAAAAAAGACTTTATTTTGCCCACGCATCCACGTAAGAGATCATTCCAAAAGAAAGTAGGCACTACCACGATTAAAAAGCCTTTTGTCTTAAAGCTTATCGCTTGAACGTGTTTGTCGTGGCCGATGCGTAAAACAACACGGTTCCAGTTCTGGTTCTCATAAATATTTATTGCTCGCGAATTTTAGATATCAGGGCCAACGAGGCATAGGACCAACTTCGTTTATCATTGCTGCCTTATTCCCTAAAGGGACAGATTAATAATATATTATTTTATATGCTACCAAATCCTGTCTACCTGTGCGTGCTTAAACTCAGATTAAATTAATTTACTAACCCTTTTTATTTTCTCGGTTTCACATGAATTATGTTGGTTAGTTTTCAAGTGCCGGTGATTCCGTTTTTGTCTCGTTTTTCTTCGAGAATATAAAATGAAGTGTTCGAGTTTTCTAGAGGGGAGAATAATATTTTGTTTCGCGAGACAGATTAATAATGCAGATGGTGAAAAGATACCCCTATCTTTCAAGGGAAAATTGTTGTTGATAAGATATTTTTTGCGCTTTTTGTCATTGCGGCTAAATGGTTCTTTAGGGGCGTTGATGCAGAGGGAACGTAGTAATTTTTTTTTGTAAAAATTCCTACGTTTTATTTTTAATAGTCATCTTTTCTATTTTTTTTTGAGCTACCAGGGCAGAGTTATTGGCTAAATGTGAGTGTATTACTAGGAACACCTCTACCTTAGCCTTCGGGAATAGGGTATTTCACAAAAAAAAATCTAATAAGTCCGTCAGATAGATTTTCAAAAAATAATGGACACGTTTTTTTAAATTTTTTCACATAAACAAAAGATGAAGACTTAAGATGAAGGCTTCGAAAAGTCGTGTTAAGTCGTGTGACGTCACAAGGTTAGTACTTTTTACCCACAAAGTGACGTCAAAAGCCCCCACTCATGATCTTTGACACGTTTTATTTTCGTCAATGTTTATTAATTTGATAAAACAAAAAATACGTAACCATTATTTTTTGAAAATCTAACAGACGGACTAATTCGTTTTTTTTGGTGAAATACCCTATTATAGACGTGATGTTTTGTTATGTTATGCAGACGACACCTGCAGGGCTATTGCGTATCTTTTAAATCACAGTGGCTATCATATTGTCTATGGATTAACTGTCAAATTGGTTATGGTTTAGTACAAAATGGAACCATTTGACAGTAATTGAAAGGCACTATAGGTTAGCCACTGTCATTTAAAAGATACGCAATAGCCCTGCAGTACAGCCTTAATAAAATCTCAATGTTGCGTGTTCACCCAATGCCGATATTTGGAAACCCAACTGTAATCAAATCAAATCAAATCAAATCAAATCGTTTAATTGTGATACATGGGTTACATGCAGGTGTTCATTACATTCATTTTAAATTTCTAAGGTTCAATACCATGATCAGCCACTTGGGCATACAAATGATTAAATAATCAAAGTTATAAGAAATTGACATAAATTACATAATTATCATTAAAATTCAGACAGACAATACAATAAATAACCTAAGGATATCGTCAAGCGGACATGAAACAATTAAAATTTCTTAGTCGATAAAAAATCATCAACAGAGTAATACGATTTTGCTATAAGAAATTTGAACAATTTATTTTTGAAGTCATGAATATTGCTACATCCCTTTATGTCATTCGGAATCTTATTGTAGATCTTTGTGGCCATAGCAAACATACTTTTCCCAAAGAGGGTAGTTCTATATTGCCTAGTAAGGTTATTATTCAAATAACTCCTATTTCGTGATCTGAGCTGCAAAGTAAATAGCGATGGATGATGTCTAATGAACAATAATAATATTTTTAATTTTTCAAAGTAGTCCTTGCAACTGTCAGTTCTTTTGAGACCACACATAGCTCGCACGCACCTTTTTTGACATCTAAAAACTTTATCCCAGTTGGTAGCATTTCCCCAGAATTTATAACATTACTGTGATAAGCTACAAGCAATGTATCAAGATTGACCTTTTTAGCTAGCATATATAAACCATAAGATGACTGTGACACCTTTTTGCAAACGAAATTTTGTCGCGGTCGTTAATCCTACTTCTTGACCATTAATTTCTATTTGAGTACCTATGTAAACTGTTTTTTGTTTTCTGCTTAAATTGCATTAATTTAGTTTTGTCGATATTTATCAATAAATTATTATTTTGTAACCATTGAGTAATCAAATTTAAACTTCTATTTATAATATTTTCGTCATTGTATAAAACAGTACAATCATCGGCAAATAGTACCATACGATCTGTAGTAGATTTTGGCAGATCATTAATATAAATGATAAAAAGTAGTGGGCCCAAAACACTACCTTGTGGAACTCCATATTTTATTTTTCTACTCCTGGACTTATAAATTACTTCATGCTTTGTATCAGTATGAATAATAAGGCATTAATTAAGGTTTAGCTTGGTGTCAGTGTAGACGAAGGCATACCTACGCATATATGAAGGTCAGAAACTATTAGTTTATCGTTAACATAAAGTCCTAACAAACTTATGTCCGATGATCGTCGTCGTAACAATGTTAATGTCGTGACGAGGCGTTTCGTGTCAACTTTTACACACACAGACTCACCTGACATAAATACACTTCTGTACCATAATGAGTCATCATCAACAGCCTACTAATGTTCCCACTGCTGGGACACAGGCCTCCTCTCTTTAAGAGGGAATGGGCTTATAATCTACAATATGTATTTTGTATAATATGTTTGCAAAACACAGGATGAATTTTCAGAGTGGGCGTGGATGGCCAAATTCAAACTTTGAGAAGTAGCGAAAAATACTCAAAGGAGCCTGAGGCCCGATTTTGATCAAAACTATCAATATGTTCCTGCTTGATATTTTAGGGGTATACTTGAGGGGAGCTTGTTGCAAATAAGAAGGCGAATAACGATCTGTGTCATTTATTAGGGAAAGCCCCTTATATACAGTTGCGAGTCAAAATATATTAAAATAAATAAGGTACACGAATAAAACTTATGACTAACACAATTTGGTAATGTCGGTAGTATGTTACTATGGTGTGCCGCGCTCCTTACGATAAACAAGCGTGAGGTTGTACAGAGTCCGCATTCCTTTTGCCTCGGCTAGCTTGGCTCAGTTCAGTATGCGCGGGCGCGCGGCGGCAGGCGGCTGTGCGCGTTCCTCTAATCAGTATGAGTATCGTAAGTATGAGCCGCTACAATATGTTCTATCAACAGATTTGTTTTCGAAAAAAAACGTGGCATAAATAAACATTTTTTTAACTCATAGGGATAATAACAAAAACAAGCGAAGGCTGTAAGAGAAAACCATCTAAAGAGAAAGTCACAGCATGAAAATAAATCCAACGAATCCTAACTTAGTCCCGTAAAACTTTTTAATTTTCCGGCATGGCCAATATTCTCCGATAAAAAGCAACTTCTGTATCAAATTCCACCAAAGTTAACAATATCGGAATAGTTTAATGAGATAGTTTGCTAACTGCCTCTTAAAAGTAAAGGACAAATAGAAAAGCTAACTTTGTTAATCATCTGCCTAACCTTTTCCCATCTACATATATTGATGTCAGCTTCCAATCAGTTCCTTCTTCTAGTAACAGAATTTTACATGGAGTCGGAGGCATACCTCCTTGTAGGGTAAACCTATAGGGCCTGCAGACTGTTCAGAAACTCTAACATAATGCGGAGTAGCATATTATAAGGGCAAGCTTAAAGACTTTGGGGCTGCGAGTTGTTCGCAAGAGCTAACGCGGCCAGACAGACCACATAATGTAAGCTTTTTATTGTAACACAAATTACAGAGTCATTCTAAGCAGGCACACTATTATTTATACGGATACTTTATTAATACTTACTTATGAATTCGTTTATTACTAAAACTAAGTTATAGTATTGTACACTGCTCTTGTCCATGGCCAAAATTGAAACGAACGACACCTTAAGGTGCTTCTAAATCCCGTCGGGGCTGCGGATTGTTCACAAGTTACCCCGGCCTCGACATAAAGAGCTAAGAAGGAACATGGGTGGTTTTTAGTCAGTAGAAATCTGACACTCCCTTTCGCTCTGCCCAAGAGCAGGAGGGTTATTTGATGATTTCTCACCCCCCCCAAAAAAAAAGCTTGTAGGCTTGAATGAAATACACACGTGTACATTGTACATGGAGCGACCGCCTATAATAATAATAAAATATGTTTATTTCTCACCACAAGCCATAAAATACAAACAATATTTATACATAAGTAGTAGCCAACGATTTTTGGTTGAGGAACGCTGGTGCCTGTGGTAGGTAGTAACACCTGTAATACAGGTCACCAGGTCCCCACCTGCTTAAAGTTACAAATTTGATAGCATACATAATTATCACAGCAAATAACAAAAGTTTGAAACAAATTAGTGAGCTTAATAAAAAGAGACACAATATTAGAGTAATATAAGTTAAAAAAAATCTGATCTGATCTCCACAACACAGTTACGGGGTAAACGGTTCCCTTTGCCCCTCTTAACCATGTGTACTATAAACGAAAACGTACTGGCATTAGCAGCTTTTTAGAGGTCCAAAGTTTTGACGGCATTGGTGCAGTGGCTGAGCGATTAGACTGCTACGCTGCGTGTCGCGGGTTCGATCCTCGCACGGAACAAATATTATGGCCTACAGATACAGGAAAAATTCCTAGTGTGGGGCAACGTGTTTTTTTACTTTTTTTAAAGACTCTCTAACAATGTAAACACGTTCTGAATTATTATAATTATGTTTCGACCAGTGGAACAGACCCTACGAAACTTTTGCAAGGGTTCTCGTAAATCGTTATGTTGGTACTAATGGAATAGCTTTTGTACTTGAAAGTTTAATAAAAAAGCGTTTATTTAAACGATGTACCCAATAATATTGGTTAGATTTAATTATTTATTTATTTTTAAGTGTTAATTGTTACTCTACTGCCAAGCAATTGAATCAATTTGAACTTTTAATTAATTTGTATGATGTAATTAATATTTAATTTATTTTACTTTTTTAATTAGTTTTTTTTATTAATTTGATGTTATTTCCTTTATTAATTTTATAACATATTAAATACATTTTTAAATATTCATTACAAAAAAGTATTTAAAAAACATTTAAAAATACAAAAAATAGTGGTCCACTAGTATTGGGAACAGAATCCGAACTACCGGTGGTCAGGGCTCATGAGAGAGGAACCTGACAATGCGCGCCGTGTCCAGAAGTACAAAATGTTATTATTATTATTGTTTTTTGCCTATCTAGTGACACTCATTATCATATACAGGGTGTAAATCAACCCTTCACACATGTAGCAACTCAATGTAGCACTCTTAAAACATTGTGCTAGTGGGTGCTTTGAATACTAAAGGGACCATGGAAGTAACCTAAGTAAAGTTATAAACTGAAATACTGGTATTTACAAAAACAGCTGTGGAAAATTTGGAACTTTGACCCCCAATATCTCCGTAACTAGGGGGTTCCCAGGCATGGTCTAGAATAAAAAAATCATCGCAGTGATGGGAAGAACAAGTGCCCTTCGTTTGCGTTAAGGGTACTTTTACACCCTGAACCCTGAATTTTGTAATGCCACCTGGAGGGAAAGTACTCTTAATACTGCAGATAGAAAATTTTACTCAAAGGAAACATTCCTTTATTTTTGAATAGAAAGCAAACTGCATTCAAAGATTTTCGAAAATTCTCCCACACCCGGGAATCGAACCGTCTAAAATCTGAAAAAATTATACCCTGTACTTTTATTGCATCGATCGTTAATGGTAACCCATTTTAATACCTGGATTGAATTGGCGAATGTAGTGGGCTGCAATTATGTTGTTTTTTGTATGTCTCAACACATATTGTAGCTGTCTATTGTCCCTAAATAAATAAAATATAATAAATACAGGAAAATTATGTTGTGAGATTTTAAGTAATCTTTGAACGGTTACAGAAGGGAGTGTCAGCGTCTTACTGACTAAAACGTATCTGTGTTCTTTCTGCCCTTTGCGTTCCAGAGCCGGGGTGAGTCCTTCGTTTAAATTCCGCAACCCTGGCAGGAACATAATATATGATTAACCGAACTGGCAATCGAACCCAACACCTCATGTTTAGCAGGCCCACTTGCAACTACTGTACCAACGATGGAGAAACTCTCGACGATAGAAACTGTCGTATAAATTACTCTAGACCCATCCTGTGTCATCTGTGATCCAATTACAGCACACTGTCAGGGACAGGACGAAGCGCGTTAGGACAATACCACTCTGGGTAACTTACGGATTTAATGTGTACGTCATTACTAGGGTAGTGACAAAAAAATCTAATAAATCTGTCAGATAGATTTCCAAAAAAATATTGTACACATATTTTTTCTTATTTCACTTAAACAAAACATGAAGACGATATAGTGCTTTGAAAACTTGTGTGACATCACATCGCAGTGCATTTTTTACCACGTAGTCGACTCATGATCTTTGACGCGTTTTATCTTCGTCAATTTTTATTATTTTGATAAAACAAAAAACACGTATCCAATATTTTTCGCTTATCTAACTGACGGACTAATTAGAATCATATTTTTTTGACTCGGTCCGATCCCCTATTTTGATTAATTTGATAAAACAAAGAACACGTATCCAATATTTTTAGATAATCTAACAGACGGACTAAACAGAATCATATTCTGTTTAGTCCGGAAACATTCCTATTTTAGTGCTTGTACATTGTAAGTGTAAACTTCCTAGTTGTTTCTGAAAGCTTGGGGGGCAAATTCACATTCTGTGAGTTATAACATCATCTGCCTAGCCTTTTACCAACAATTTGTGTCAACCGTTTATCGGATGCAGCTGTATTCAGCTGCATCCGATACACAGTGGACACAAATTTTTTTTTTTTTTTTTTTAGTATAAGCATAAACATTTATAAGGACTGCATGGAAATCTAGGAAATCTTACCTGAATCATGACAGAATCAGAAGATTGTGAAAATCATGTTAATAACCTCCTTCCGGGCTTTGACGCAGTCGGGTAAAAATAGATCCTAGCTCAAATACCTATCCCTGAAACCCATTAATCAAATCACTAACTCCACCAAATTCTCACACTCTCAACAATATACCCAACATTATTCTAGCAGCTCAACAAAGCTCAGACGAGCTCAACACATAACCTTGAGCAATATTGCAAGATAATTGCGTCGACATTGCCCACGACGAGCAGGGAATAATCTACCGGTGAGGATTAAAAGTGATTGCCCCGCGGTTTCGGTACCTACGCGGTAGAGACGCTCGGCCACGACCCACCCTCGCAAGCGACACGCGTCTTACGACAGCGGAGAAAATGAATGAAGGACATTACTTCGAAGCATGTTGAGTCATGTGAAACGCGAAAGAGGCTTTGGATGCCCTCATATGAGGAGCGTCACTCGACAAGTCGCGTCGCGGTGACTTGTATATTTAGGTAACTTACCATAGTGTTCATTTAATATTCATTTAGTGTATGAAAGACGTGGTACCTTTTCCCACATCGAAACAATACAGCTACAGCAACAACAAAAACAGCAACCACTCGTTGTAATTGCTTTTATTGTGTTGGCGTAAAACTATAATTTTTGCATGCTTTTTTTTTTAAATATTATACTCATTACATGTACTCTTTGAAGACCCCAATCTTTTCACAGTTCTTCGCCCTCTGGTAACTGCATTCTAACAGCAATCTTATTGTCTCGAAAATAGAGGTCACAATAATTTTGACCGACTTGTCAGTGGCAGCAATCCAACTAATACTTTATTATAACGAGCTTAAATCTCTTTTTTTGGCATTGACGCAAGTTGATAGATAATATTATAACTGTAAAATTACTGTAAGCAATTTCTTTAATTTATTTTCTCCACAGTCGTTAGACGCGTGTCACTCGAGCTTGTAGGTCGTGGCCAGGTATTAAAAGTGGTTTAAAAGGTAGCGAATCTATTGTTCACAAAAGTTTTGTTTGAGAGAAGGATTTTGCGAAACGGCTTATGGTATTAAAATAAGAGTAACCTACTTCTTGCCGGTTTTGGAGGTATTAATCTGGGTAATGGATAGCAGCCTGTGTTTAAGTGGGATTTCAGAATAGATAATTCGTATTAAAAAAAACACTTACCAAGAAGCTTATCATTGATCTTCTTGCAGGCATAGGATCCGACGAACAACGTAAGTAGAAACCACACAGGTTGCTTAAACTGTAACATAATTAACAAAATTATTTAGTTACAACTATCGCTAACAGTAACAAACACACTATCATACACTAGTGACTGATTGAAACTGGTCAGTATTTTTTTAATGCTGTATGCGTCTGATGTAACAACGGACTTGGCTCAATTTGAAAGCATAACTTTTGATTTTAGACTTAGATTTAAGAGCAACAGGCACAGCCCTTTTAGGTCTTTACAAGGATAGTACGTCCATTTAGTATACACACAGAAATCTTTATAATTCTTGTACACTGACAATATAGATTGCAATTTAGTTTTCAACATCGGTTGCATAATGCCAAATGGTAAATCGTTTGACATGAGTCTCTCTCTAAATGTATATGTTTATTCTTAAAATTAAATGCAAGTTAACTGGCTGTACATAGACTTAATACCTTGTTCGAGAGGAATTAAGAAGTCTGACCATCTCCAGGTCTAAGCAATCTTGTAAAACAACTGACATAACTGGGTTGTAGAAATCCAATGCCCTCGCCTGCTAAGTGTCCCAGGTGTCCGTTAACCTGCACTCTTGAGGACCTTAATAGTTCCTCTACCACTGCAATAAATGTGGCCACCTATTGGGCCCAAAGCGTGGTATATAGAAGTAACATCGTTACGACAAAAAAAAGATGTCTTGCAGGCGTTACTCCGTGTAAAAGATTAGTTTCAATCTGTTAAACTATGAGACGACTGACATGGTCGGTAAAAGGCTAAGCATAAGTTAATATTCACAATTGGATATATAATTTAGATTTTCCACCAATCATAGCTTCCCAAAGACAAATACCTCACAGATTTTTATATTCTTACAATAAACACCTGTCTGTACAATGCAATAACCTAGAATTATCTCTGACACTTTTCAAAACATCTAAAACAAATTATTTCATGTACTCTAGTAAATAATTGTAAAATGAGGTCACTCTTGTCCCACACTCAAAATACTTCCTTCTAAATGGTTGTGCGAACTCCTTAAACAGTAACTATTAACTGACTAAGCAGGCAAGATGGGTTCCAAGATAATGTCAGTGTAAATTCCCTCCATAATATATGTAAATAGCGGTCCCTTTTGTAATTGTGTTACATAGGGGACGACATGGTCCACATTTGAAGGGTTCTGCGTGGAAACTTGGAAGGAATTTGTGATTCTGATAGCTTACGAACGATTAGAGATGAGATAGGATAAAAAAGCTTGGCTAGTTTTGGGAACTGCTTTCCAAAGTGCGTATGACTTTGGGACACAATTTTTGAACAACGCATGATAAGCAACAATGACTGTAAAAATTGTGGTGGCTTAAACTTTAAGGCGTACGAATTATAAATACTGCTTTGACTAGCTTATCATTGAATTATTGCATGTTATTGATATTGCGTGGTATAGACAGTATGTGAAGACCGCAGTTGATCCTGCCAGGGCTGCTGCAGGACCTGTTCCTGGCGGGGCTGCGGGTTGTTCAAAAGAGATACCGCGGCTTCGGACACAAATGGCTAAGACAGATCATTGGTGATTTTAAGACAGTAAAAGTCTGACAATTAATTCCGCTCGGCCCAGAGCGGGAGGAATCAATTGGTGATTTCCCAGCCACCAAAAACAGGGACCGTAGCTGATGGAGTCCGACCCTACTCCATGGAAATAAAAAGTGAGCTTGTGTTTGTAACATTGTTCCAAGATAAGACAAAAAATTTAAAATGGAAATAAAGGTGGTCAGAGATTTATCTAGCAAACCGTATTAGAAACACACTCACGTTGACTATAAATATAGTCAACGTGAGTGTGTTTCTAATACGGTTAAATAAGTTAGTTGTTAATTTTCTCAATATTCTTGTCCTAACGATTTTGTTTTCTTTTGTTCCAGGTAAGTGATGATGATGAAAAATAAAAGATTCGATCGCCAAAGATGCACGGACGGATCAAAAGGAGTTCTTATGAATCATGGCAGGTGGCATGCAGTCGTTGCTCCCTACCCCTGCAGATATAGGCTTATGTATTTATGAAGGTCTAATACTACTATAAAATTATTAGTTATTCGCGTGTAAAACTAATAGCAGCTTAAAATCTAAGAAACTTTTGGGATTTTAGCTCTCTACAACTGAAAAGACAAGACAGATTTCTAAACTGCCAAGCTCATCTCAAACCAATCAAGAACGCATAGCATGATAATCTACCTAAGTCCACATATTATATAGTGATCTTCTATATCGACTACGAGAGTAAATGTCGTCACCCCAGTGTGTTTATATTTTTATTTTCTTTGTGAACGATTGTGTTAGGATGTTAAAGCCAACAAACAGCCAACAAAGTAGGATAGACCTAGTAACTAAAAACGAGTTGATTATTTGACCTAGATCTCGCCGGTGATTCAGCGTAAACTTTGGTTTTCTCGAGTCCCACTTCTGGGCAAAGGCACCTCTTTTCCCCATTACATATACCTCCGCTCCCCCCACACTCCCCACTCTTCTGTTCCTTTCATTTTTCTCGATGTGCCGCCTCTTTTCCCCACTTGAGGAGAAAGACCTTCAAGTCGTCGCATCATATTCTCCTCCGTTTAGCTTTGCTCAGGGCTCCAGTTTTTCAGCATCCGGCAGACATGGCCTGTCCAGTCCGATTGTAGATCAACTTTAATCTTTGTTTTTTCATTAATTCAAACGGTAACACATTTACAATTTTTTGTACGTTTCTTGAGCGAATTCTGTCGCTAAGCTACATTTTATGTTGCTGCCAAGATCTATTAGGGCTTCAATTACTTGAACAAAATATACAGTTCACACACACACACACACACTGTAAAACTGTTTTTAGAAATAATATTGAAAAAACATGTTGGCGGTTTTAGATCTGATTTTGGCCAAGGACCTGTACTAAATTTATATCTGGTATGCAGCTGTTCATTCTCTATGGTCTATCCTTTCATCTAAGTTAAATTCGCCATCAATATTATGCCTGCTCGTCTGCGTAGCATTTAGTTTGCCGGATGGTTGAACAAGTTATTAATCTAATGAGTTTAATATCCTGCATAGCTCTGGATAGATGCTTGAGTACCTTTATTGCAGTAACGTCGTAAGTGAATAGTTATGGAGCAATATGTCAGTGTTGTCTTGAATGCTGTTAGATGTGCTGATTCTGAACATATTCAGCTTTATTGATGAAATCGACTCTTAGGTTGTTTCCTGCCCTTTTTCCAATCTACTTCAATGGGACAAGGCAGGAAGATGATGGCATGGACCACCGCGGTACTCCCGAATAAAACTCTTTCGAATAAAATAATACTTTTTTTAAATCGGTTTATGAATGACGAGGTTATGACAAACATACAGAAAAAAACATAGGTACAATCGAATTGAGAACCTCCTCTTCTTTGTAAGTAAGTAAAAAACTCATAGGTAACAAGAAAAAGCTTTGAAACAAATTAAATACGTTTAACTGCCCCACTCAGAGAGTTTTAATGATTACCGATCGTTTAGTAAAGGTTTTGACAGTTTTGTCATACAAAAGTATGTCAAATCCTTACTAAGTGACGGCTTAAGTAAACATTAAATATCTCTGAGTACGACAGTAAGTGCGTTTTTGAACTTCCCATTGCTATCGACTTATCACCCTCTGTACGTGAATCCGATATGAATAATGTAGTCCATACTATTAAGAAGTAAGGTACGGCCACAACTATTCAATATCGAATTCACAACCTGTCAAACTTTCATTAAGAATATAGCGCGAAGTTGTCAGTTCTCCCTCGGGGAAGCTCAAGATTTTATTAAAATACTTCCTAGAAAATCCGGCTCGTGGTAAGTGACATTATGTCGGTCAGAACATAATACATTAGTTACTATATAAGCTAGCTGTGATTGATAGATATACAGTATGTTAGTTTGATCGTGGGACATACTGAAACCCGCAGCATGCCCTATTGCATGCTTACGTGATACTAATCACAGAACAGATAAAAGAGGTTTAAAACCTCTTTTATTTTTTCTGTGATACTAATAATAAAAAACACTTATCAATACCGGCAGTAACATAATAAACAATTCGTAAAGGTATCGCTCGCAACCCTTGCGCCAATGACTTTTAGGTATAATATTTTTTTTCCTTGCGGTCTGTTAGGACTGATTCCTATATTGTACTGATCTCATTATGAACAAATATCAATAAAACCTTTTCCCATAATGACTGATTTTCTAAATGTGTTTGTTTCATTCTCTTCATTCTTTAAAACTGGCATAGGACAATGGCGAAAAAGAAACGTGTAATGAAGTGAGATCTGGAGAGCGTGCGGGCTATGACCACAATTACGTCACAAATTAAGATTTATATACATATATTTGGGACAAGAATCGAATACCAACTGAATACTTTCCCTCCATTTCTTCGTTTGACCTAACATACTGTATAGGTGGATAGATGAATATACTTTACTAGCTGTTGCTGGCTTCACCCGCTATAACTCGAAAATCATCCCACGGGAAGATAAAATCGGGATAAAAACTATCCCATGTGGTTATCCAGGTTATAAACTATCTGTATTCCAAATTTTATCCAAATCCGTTCAGTAGTTTTTACGTGAATAAGTAACAAACATAAACACTCACACACTCACAAACTTTCGCCTTTATAATATTAGTGTGATTGTATACCAAGACTGCCATATTGGTCTAGTGGCATGTGTGACTGCTGGATATGAGGTAGTGGCTTCGATTCCTGGGTTGGGCAGTGTTTTGGTTTTTGCCATCATGAATTTCTCAGTAGTAGCCTCAGGAGTCTGGAATAGGAAAGTTTACTGACTTAAAAAATGTGATTCTAATTAGTCCGTCTGTTAGATTATCGAAAAATATTGGATACATATTTTTTGTTTTATCAAATCAATAAAAATTTACGAAGATAAAACGCGTCAAAGATTTGAGTGGGGGGTTGTGACGTCACTGGCCGCTAAAGAATGTCATACTAATGTCTCAGAGCTGACGTCACACGAGTTTTCAAAGCACTGTATCGTCTTCATTGTGTGTTTACGTGAAAAAAGAAAAAATATGTGTCCAATATTTTTTGGAAATCTACCTGACGGACTGATTAGATTTTTTTTTTAACTACTCTATTGTGCCCGGTTGATGGCAGCCTATTACATCCTATTTATTACTTAACACTTAAAAAAAGTAGTTAAAAAACTAAAAAACTCGACTGAAAAGACTGAAAAGCCCCAACCTGCTTCCAAGTTTTGTTTAATTTAAAATGTGCTTGTTTTTTGCTTTTCAGTCTTTTCGGTCGGGTTTTTTAGTTTTTTAACAACTTTTTTTTATTTCTAACTTTTTAGTTCTTTTGTGTTTGTTCTTTCGTTGGTCGTGTAGAATACTTCGCAGAAAATTTAACTTTTGTGTGTGTTTATAGAATTTGTGACTTTGAATTTATTTTAAACATATAAGTGTCGTATATTTTTGTAATCTCCTTTTAAAATCCTTCATTTTGATACCCTACTCGATGGTAAAGGATTTTTTTATTTTTTCAAATCCACGATATGGCCCCTAAAACCAGCAATTTTTCTTTGTTTTTTATTTTTAATGTAGCCTATGACACTCGCGCCATCAAGACGAATCTAACGACGTATATTTTATTCAAATCCCTTCATCCGTTTAGGAGTTTTGAGGGAACAAGTAATGGACATACATACATACATACATACACGTCAAACACATAACCCTCCTTTTGGGCTTCGCCGCAGTCGGGTAAAAAGCAAAACTGGCAAAATGTGGGTGTACCTACTATACACCTCTGCCTTACTCTTTGGGGATTACAGGCTTGATTTTATGTTATGTTTAGCAAAACTGTAAAACAACTGCTAAACAGCTCGTAAGTTGTTGAATCTAACAAGAGACCACAAGCAACTAATCACTACATATGTAGTATAAAACAAAGTCGCTTTCTCTGTCCCTATAATATCTTTAAAACTACGCAACGGATTTTGATGCGGTTTTTATTAGTAGATAGAGTGATTCAAGAGGAAGGTTTAAGTATCTTTTTTGCACCCGTGCGAAGCCGGGGCGGGTCACTAGTTCTGAATAAAACAAAACGAGTAAAATTAGACAAATGGCTCGCAAGTATATGTGTATATAGTATAATTACACCAAACGGACAGTCAGACAGAGATACTTTTCGTTTTATAATTTACAAGAATAAGACCCAAGAACCTCGTTCTATTTTTCAAGTGGCAAAGTACTTAGTGCAACTCATAGTTTGAGCAATATGTTGTTATCAATAGATGCTTGGCGGACATATATTTCAATTCAAGTTGCTGTCCAAGTTATTGGCGCTAATAACTCACGACTTGACAGCAGTACTTGGCAACGGTATGTTAGGGTGTGGACACACTTTGAACGCTCAAAATTAAATAGCGTGGATTAGCATAATCAACCCATAATGTTACCACTGGCAGGTGTGAGGCCTCCTATCTAGTGTTAAGAAATGTGCTATCCACTACGCAGGCCTCGTTTTCGATTTTTTGGTACTAAGACATACCAGTTTCCTCACGATGTTTTCCTTCACCGTTTTGAGAGCCGTGGTGATGAAATAAATTACACACTAACGCCACAGATTCTAATGCGCCTGAATGGGTTCGCTACCACTGAGCCACCGCTGCTCTTAACGTTGCTACATTGCTTGCTAACGGCACAGTTAGCGCAGTGGCTGAGCGATTGTACTGCTGCGCTGCGTGTCGCGTTTTCTATCCTCGCACGGAACAAATATTTGTAAGGACTACAGATAGTTGTTTCGGGTCTGGGTGTTTAGTTTGTGTACGTGAGTTTAAACGTTTGTAAACGCACCCACGATACAGGAGAAATTCCTAGACTAGTGTGGCGCAAGACTCTTTTTTTAAAAAGAAAAGTAATTATACACGTAGGTACTTAAATATACTCACACGATTCCAATACACCATGTTTGCTCAGAAGATACTTTATTATAAACTAGCTGTTGCCAGCGGCTTCACCCGCTACAACTCGAAAATTATCCCACGGATCATAAAATTGGGATAAAAACTATCCTATATGTTAATCCAGGGTATAACCTATCTACATACCAAATTTCAACCAAATCGGTCCAGCCGTTTATGCGTGAAAGAGTAACAAACATCCACACATCCATTCTCACAAACTTTCACATTTATAATATTAGTAGGATGGGTTCATGTAAAAAAAGTACCTTTAAAAGCTAAGTGCTGAACTACACACATCAAAAGTGTCTAGGGATCAACATATATTTTTGCAATAACTTTTCTCCTGATTGATATTAATTAAAATTTTCTTTAAGGATTCATCAAATAAAGTGTTTTCGTTTGTCACAGTAACGATAAACCAAGTCACCTTTGCATTAATAAAGAAATTTGCCATTTTCCTAATAAAGGGATTTTTGACATTTGAACCACTAACATTAAAGTTCGAAAAAAAGACTGAAATAACAGTTTTCTTTAAAATTTTATTGGGTAACTTAAACAATTAATAATCCGTGTTTCTACCGCGAACACTAACAACACAAGAACATCGGTTTGGCATACTCAAAATGAGTTCATCCAAATCACGCTGTGGAATGGCCGCCCATGTTCGTTGCAACAACAAAAAAAGGTCTTCTTGCGACTGGATACCCTCCATATTCGGCAGAGCTCTTCTCTGTAGCATATCCCATGCATGCTCAATCGGGTTCAAGTCTGGCGACTGAGCAGGCCAGGGCAGGACATTGATGTTAGCTGCGGCGAGAGTCTGTCTTACAACTCTTGCGGTGTGCGGTCGTGCATTATCATGCATTAACTGAAATAAGGGACCGACTTGCACTTGTAGAGGAACGATGACGTCTGATACAATCGTCTCAGCATAAATTTGAGCGTTGAGGTTGCCTCTGATCCAAATCAACTCAGTTCTTCCGCCGATCCATATACCCGCCCATACCATGATGGTTCCACCACTATAAGGATGGAATTCCTGGCAGGATTTTAATCGCTGTTGGCGTCCAGGGGTTCTCCAGTGTCGTATACGTCTTGTATCCGGTCTCATACCAAAACGAGACTCATCAGAAAAGCACACGAAACGCCATTGTTCTTCTGCCCAATTTCTGTGTTCAAGAGCCCATTGATATCGAATCCTACGATTGTGCATTGCTATAGGTGGTACCCGTAGCGGTCTTCGGGAATGAAGGTTCACTTCATGCAAGCGGTTTCTGACTGTTTGGTCGCTAATTAAGTTCCCTGAAGAGTGATGAAGCCTCACGGCTAACATCATGGCGGTTATTGTTGGAGCTCTTCGAGTTAAGATTTGAATTTATCGGTCTTGTCTCCGTGTGGTGCAGCGATACCGTCCTCCATGGCGCTCAGCCACGGTACCAGTGCTTCGGTAACGTGTCCAAAGTCGACTGATAACACTCTGACTTGTATTCAGAGCTAAAGCCACAGTACGTTGCCGGGAACCAGCTTCTATCATTCCCACGGCTCTGAGCATTTCTTCCCTGCTTAAATGACGTCGCCGCTCCATAATAACGTTGGTTTTAATCAGTAGTAGGGAAACAGTAGCACTAATAATGTCTTCAATGCGTTGTATGTTTTTATAGGGAAAATATTGACAGCTGATTTTCATCTTTTACTCGAATTTGATTCACAGTTCCTGATTCAAATTATGAAATGCACCAAACAGGATCCATATAAATTTATAAAATCATAAATTTATTACAAAGCCACATCTCAATCTCAAGAAATCCGCATAAAAATGCTTGATCCCTAGACACTTTTGATGTGTGTATTTGCGTAATAAACTATTTTCTAGGAAAAATTTGATAAACATGTTTTCCTCGTTGTTTCTAAAAAATACAAAATAATCACTGAAAAATATAACATAGTTTGTTATATTTTTCAGTGCTTGTTGATGCTTGTTGACAAGATTGTTGTTTCCAGGAGAAAAATAGCTGTTATTTTTCATGAATAAGTAAAGAAAACAGTGTCTAATTGTAAGTTATACTATGTGAAGTGCCCTCGACGTCCTTGGACGTCAGTGTAATGTGTCTCCTTTACTCTTTGACCTAGACGGTCAAGCAACGCGCGTGTTAGCACGACGACTCCGGATTAAGTTAATGAAAGAAGTATTGTAGAGCATGCCAAGAGTCACTGCGACATGAATAGGAAACAAGCTACGGGCACATGCATGTGTCGCTTAACACAAATCGTATCGCCCAAAGGTGTGATTGGGGCTTTACAGTGAGGGTTAAGGAATGTTTGTACTACGCTAGTCTCGCTAAACTGTTTAGATTAATGCAAGTTATTCTTGTTTCAGGGAAATTATAAGTGTAATAAATTATAAGTAAGTTTGTATGTAAATGTGTAGGTGTGGGGTGTTTTGTAGTCATGAACTTGATGTAGTTTATAAGGGGATAGGACAAAAAAAATCTAATTAGTCCGTCAGATAGATTTCCAAAAAACGTTTCTTTTCTTTTTTCACGTAAACAAATAATGAAGACGATACAGTGCTTTGAAAACTCGTGTGACGTCATTTTCCAAGACATTAGTATGACATTATTTAACGGTGAGTGACGTCACAACCCCCCACTTAAAACTTTGACGCGTTTTGTCTTCGTCAATTTGTATTGATTTGATAAAACAAAAAATACTTATCCAATATTTTTCGATAATCTAACAGACGGACTAATTAGAATCATATTTTTTTAAGTCAGTAAATGTCCCTATTTTCCTGTCCTTATCCCAAATTTATTTGTGATCGCCGCAGCGAGTCTTCTTCCATCTGCTGGGACATCAGGCCTCCTCTCTAGGAGAGGGACGGGCTATAGGTAATCCACCACGCGTGCCCAGTTGCAGATTGAACACCTTGTCCACATCCATCAGAAAAAGCATTTTATTAACATGTCCCATGCAAAAATTAACTAACGACGCTTACAGTTCGCCTATTTACACGGCCGTACTTTAATAGTGAAGTACTCGAGTCTCTCAGTGTTAAACTGTTGAACAGATTAGTTGTATTATACTTGTTGTTGTTCCGGGTTCCGTAGTTCTGGGTTACGTAAACTTATGTACGAGTATATTAAGTAAGTATATGTTAGGCGATGAGTGCTGCGTTATCAGGTACTTTGTTAACTAAGAAAGTTTATTTCTATACAGGGTGTAAATTAACCCTTCACACGTACGTCAACCAAGCATTCTGTACATCAAACTAAGTACTTTTTATAATATTTACAAAAACAACTGTGCAAAATTTGGAACTTTGACCCTCAGTGTCTCTCTATCTAGGAGGTTACCAGGTATGGTCTAGAACAAAAAAATGATCGCAGTGGTGGGGAGAACAAGTGCCTTTCGTTTGCGTTGAGGGTACTTTTACACCCTTTATGTAGTTTTCAGTGATACCATCTGGACTAGATTGACTTCATGTTGCGCCACAAAACGGATGAATGAAAGACAATAGGGTTGGTTCTTGACTTAAAAAAATATGGTTATTTTTAGTCCGTCTGTTAGATTATTGAAAAATATTGGATACGAATTTTTTCTTTTATCAAATCAATACAAATTGACGAAGATAAAACGCGTCAAAGATTTGATTTAAAGATTTTTTTTTGTCAGTAAACATCCCTAATTATTTGGGGTCAGCGCAGCATACCTTGCACCTCCATACTTCTCTATTTCTCGTCATGTCATGACGTCCTTTCTAGCCATATCATCCTTCACACAGTCCATCCATCGTTTCGTTGACTGCCAAAGTTCTAGGTATACTTGTATCATCATATCATCAATTCGTCTACTGCTGTACATAGGCCTCTCCAGGTGTCGCCACATTGCCGGTCCCGTGCGTCTCGCATCCAGCGGATCCCCGCAACCTTCACCAGGTCATCGGTCCACCTATTGGGAGGCCTTCCAACGCAATGTATTGCGGTTCGCGGTCGCCACTCCAGAACTTTTCGGCCCCATCGGCCATCCGTTCTGCGAGCATTGCCACTTAAGTCTGGCGATTCTTCGGGCTACATCGATAACATTGGTTGTCATGTGGATGTCCTCATTTCTGATTCGATCACGCAAGGAAACTCCGAGCAATACTTGTATAGCAGGATAATATAGGTACCTACCTAAACATTGTTAAGACCTCATTCCTCCCTCTGAACCTATGTGTGGTTGATTACTTACGCGCTACTGCGGCTGAACAGAATGCCAAGCAGAGTTGACAAGAAACATATTAACGCCTCTCAGTGACGAAAACGTATAACGTGTCGCGAATAATGTATTTATATGGCAACACCATATGCACACGGTTGAGTTTATTTTCTTAATGGGTGGAAAAATAGGTAGGTACTTTACTACGTGGAAAGATTAAGGATGGGATTTTTATTTTCAAAACTGAGTTTGCTGCTGTAAAAGATACAGTAATGTGAAGTAAATTGCTGTTATTGTATAAAAACTCGTTAAATGCTGTAGGGCGTAATATACAGTATGTTTGTTTAATCGAGGGACATATTAAAACATGCTGCATGCTTACATGATACTAATAATAATATTAACATAAAAAAACACTGATAAATAACAGACAGAACCATACCAAACATTTCGGAAAAGTCTCGCCACCCTTGCTTTTATCACAGAAAATGTGCGCGGATCAAGAACTTTTAGAAAGAATCCATTTTCCCTTCATATTTTAAAACTGGCGTAGGATAATGAGGAAACACAAACGTCTAATAAAGTGAGATATGGAGAGCGTGCGGGGGCCACGCGACAATTATGTCACAAATTAAGGTTATATATTTTTTTTACATATTTAGGAGGAGAATCGAATACTGAATACCCACCTTCAATGTCCCTCGTTTAACATAACACCCTATTATGTCGCAGATAGATTAGCAGGTGGTTAGCCATTGCATGGCCGATGCATTTAATATAACTACTATACCACTTACCTTTTTTATAGCAACCGACTCGGCAATCCTTCTCCAATGTATTTTTTTCCATGGGGGTCAGCAGATATTTCAGAATGCTGCTTGCACCTTGTGCTTTGTCAACGTTTAAGTGTCTAATACAATCACACACGCACGCCGGTTTCGTCTATTACGCAACAGACCTTTCAGTAAAACACATATTATAAACACATACTTTTAAAGTTAAGCCAAAAATCTAAATAATACCTTACTTGAAAACTGCATTGTGATCTGAAATATATAATTATAAAAAAATCAGACGAAAAGTACCTAAATTTATACAGTGACGACAACAGAACACTTAGGCGTAAAGTATTATCCTCCGCCTCGCTGTCATCTGCAACGTGCCCAAAAGACGGGCAGCAAAGCCGAAAAAGAAAGTAGGTACCTAGGTCTAGAAAGCTATGTCTGCCACATCACATTACACTTTGCCATAAAAGAATGAAGCGTAATTTCCCCTTAAAACCACGACACGAAATATCGGCGCCAAAATCGAAAACCAAGAGAAGCTCCAATAAAAATCTATCAAAAGTACATTGTGTATGCATGGAAAAATTCTAATATTCTCGTAGAAAGAGATGGCCAAGAAAAAATATTAAATTTATACTTGGCGACGTTTCAATGGGGGTGCTGAGTCTAGGGTTGTAAGGGGCTCTTGAACTTAGAGCTTGGGGTTCATACATATTTATGACGTACATAATGATACATCACTGCGTTGTTCTTACAGTACTTATAAAGCTTAGCTAAATTGATTTAAAAGAGTGTCCATGGAGTTTCTTGCCCATTCTTCTGTATAAAAATCTGGCAACTACAGTACTTTCACAAGTTATTATGCCTTGTGAAAGTGGCTTCAGCTTTGCTGTTTATATGTTTTTGGACATTCAAGAGTACGTGTAATGATCAATTTTATTGAAATAAATGCTTTGAGTTTGAGATTCACGTTAAAGTTCATCTTAAAACAGAAAGGTTAGGAATTAATCAGAAGATTCACAGCAAAGGCTGTGTGCATGACAGGGACTTAATAATAACAACCCTACAGATCGATTTTGAAGGTCAACCAGCGTTTGGCGAGGTTGGTCCGTGAATGGATGATCGTCCATTACAGACCAAGTCCCTTTCGTGCCTTGGAAAGCACATTTAACAATTGGTCTCGATTGTCATTTGTAGATCTTTACAAAAACGAGATGTTTGAAAGTCTTACAACCAGTTTTACCGAGAGTAGTCGTATTACTCAGAAAATGGATTCTAGGGGTCAAATAGGCAGTCGCTCTACATAAAATACTGGTATTCAGAATTTTAGATGCATCCAATTAGACAGAAGTACGACAATCTGCAATAAATAAAAGCTAGAATAACCATTTATTTAGTTTTATAGTTTTAAATTTCAACCCTATCGTTCTCGCTTTCAGTAGATAACAAGCGGTCAGGTCCATGTCCCTCGTGCCTGCTTCTTGGTATATTTATTTTTGAGCTGAAACTGGACCGATTTTGCTAGAATTCAGACACTAGTGATATTTTTAGTAAAGAAAATAAATCGATTGATATAGTGATTTAAAATCCTGTTGAGATATACCACTGACTGCCGCACTCAGAGAGCTTTAATGATTACTTAGGCCATCACTTAGTAATGGTTTTGACAGTTTTGTCATACAAAAATATGTCAAACCTTTACTAAGTGACGGCTTAAGTAATCGTTAAATATCTCTAAGTACGGTAGTGAGAGTGCACTTTACTTAGGCATGATTCATCTGGGTGTCTCCTAGCGTTGCTGAAATTTACTGACTGACTGGTTGATTGGCTTTCTTTATATGTATCACTAAGAGTGACTAAAATCCTATAAAAACACCTACCATATCTGCCTATCCAGTAACACAATGCGTGAAGAAGCGCTGAAGCAAACCTGGCTCAAATATTTGCTCCAATGATTCCAATATTCCACCTAAATTGGTTGACGACATCAAATTCTACGTAAATAGACGTACAGAAATAAAACGATTCATGTCAGATGAAATAATATATAAAATTAGATGTTTGACAAGAGACGATAAATATAATAATGTGAATTAAATATTATTGACACATTTTTAGTGTAAAAATATTGTGTCATTCTATGACACTTGAAGTAATTTCCTGCGAAGGCATCAGTGGTGTTAACAAAACCAGTATTTTACTGTCCCACTGCGGCAAAGGCCTCGAGGCACGAGCATTAATCACCACGATCAAGGTGAGATGGTGATAAGGAAGATAACAAAAATATCTAATTAGTCCGTCATATAGATGTTTTTTTTCTTTTTTCAAACAAACAATGAAGACGATACAGTGCTTTTAAAACTCGTGTGACTTCATACTCTAAGATATTAGTATGACATTTTTTAGCGGTCAGTGATATCACCAACCCCCACTCAAATATTTGACGCGTTTTATCTTCGTCAACCTTTATTGATTTGATATAAAAATAAATACGTATCCAATTTTTTCGATAATCTAACAGACGGACTAATTAGAATCACATTTTTTTAACTCAGTAAACATCCCCATTGAAAAAGTCACATCATTAATTTGTAATTGAAAGAATTTGAATATGTTCACAACCTCGTGCGTAACGAACGAAGCCCTAAGGCTGATGAATTCTCCCGTCGGTGCTGTGGGTTGTTCGGAAGTTACCGCGGCCTCGACATACCTATAGGGCTAAGAAGGAACATGGGTGGTTTTTAGTCAGTAGAAGTCTGACACATCTTGCTGTGCCCAAGAGCGGGAGGGGTTATTTGATGATTTTCCACCCGCCACAAAAAAAAGGCTAATGAATTCTTTCCTTATGTTATATTTAGAAACACGTCTCAGTATTATTGACTTAGTTATGGTTTGACATTAACTTTTCAGTAGGTTAATATGTAAGTTTTATACACTTTTATTTTATTAATTATTCACCGGTATTATCGTCTACCTATGATTTCATTAATACAATAAAACAACAAAATTAAAAAAAAAAAATGATCTTTTCACCAACTCTTGAAGCTCAAAAGGGTGTAAATATCAAAGTTTTGCAACAGCAATCCGATTAGATGTTCCTCTGTGCGCCTGTAAATGGCGCTTGCGATGTGAAATGTAATTACGTTCGCATTCACGTCGCTTTGTAACAAGCGACATGAATGGTATAATGGAGTTATGTATCGCGATATGACCGGTATCTGCATGGTAATACATATACCGGTCATATTTGTTTCTTTATTTTGTTTTTAAAACGTTGCCCCACACTAGGAATTTCTCCTGTATCGTGGGTGCGTTCACAAACATTTAAACTCACATACACAAATACCTAGACCCGAAACAACTATCTGTAGGTCGTACAAATATTTGTTCCGTGTGGGAATCGAACCCGCGACACACAGCGCAGCAGTCCAATAGCTCAGCCACTGCGCCAATCGTGTCGTGTGTTACATGGGTCATAACGATACCTTCTAAAGTTATATCTCTACCCAATTCTCCGAGGTTAGAGGCGTTATTTTTTATTTGATAAGTCTTCAAGTTAGGAGCTGCAGGTTCCCGTCAGGGCTGCGGGTTGTTCACAAGTTACCGTGGCCTCGACATAGAGGGCTAAGAAGGAACATGGGTGGTTTTTAGTCAGTAGAAGTCTGATACTCCTTTTCACTCTGCCCAAGAGCGGGAGGGGTTATTTGATGATTTTAAACCCGCCAAAAAAAAAAAAAAAAGAAGCTGCAGGTTGTGGGTAGAAATCCAGACGTCTGAATTGTGTTTTTTTTTCAACACCCTTCCTCTAAAAACGGGGCATCAATCCCGTACTGAGACCACATTAAGGATTACAGCCTACTCCTCCTCATAAAGAAGTGGCTCTTGTCCCAGCGATGGGAACATCGAACACTGATTGTGCATTACTGTCTCGTCAATATCCGACAAGCATCCTACGCAACATTTATCTCACACATACGAAGTCTTTGCTCGCAATATGGCAACCCTGTGATTATCTGTTTACGAGCAGAATCCCGCGGATACGGCGGATATTCGCGGTAAACGGCCCGCGGGCGGTTATTAGTTCCTCGCTCAAGCTAGACGCAGAGAGAGGGTTAACGCTGATGCTAAGTAGGGGTATACAGAAGGGTAAGATTGTGGTGAGATAAGAAATCATCATGTAGATATAGTGTTCACGGCGAAAATGTAAAGTGAAGTTGTGAATTTTAGAATGGTTGATAGCGTTTACACAATAAAGGGTGTAAAAGTACCCTTAACGCAAACGAAGGGCATTTGTTCTTCCTACCACTGCGATATTTTTTTTGTTTTAGACCATACCTGGGAACCCCCTAGTTACGAAGATATTGGGGGTCAAAGTCCCGAACTTTTCACAGCTGTTTTTGTAAATACCAGTTTTTCAGGTTATAACTTTACTTAAATTACTTCCATGGCCCCTTTACTATTCAAAGCACCCACTACCACAATGTTTTAAAAGATAGCAACAATGAGTTTTACCGTAAAATGTGATTTTTGACCAAAAATTTTTGCGTAGGGTTACTTAGGTTGAAGTACAGAACGCTTATTCCCTTTACTATTCAAAGCACCCACTAGCACAATGTTTTAAAAGAGTGCAACAATGAGTTTTACCGTAAAATGTGATTTTTGACCAAACATTTTTGCGTAGGGTTACTTAGTTTGAAGTACAGAACGCTTATTTCACGGATGTGTGAAGGGTTAATTTACACCCTGTATATGAGTTGTAAGAAGTGTATAAGTAAGTACACACATTTTTTGTAAGCCTTTCAATAATATAGTTAAGCGGCCTTTCCCCACCTTGTTATATGAAAACTCCACCCTCCATCATCCTAATATAAAGAGGGTTAGACTTTCTGGCAATTGAGCAACCAAACATTGAATTACATTCCATTTTATAAAGGAAAAAGATTCATCAGCAGGGCTATTGCGTATCTTTTAAATGACAGTGGCTATCATATTGTCCATGTGACTGTCAAATTGGTTATGGTTAGTACAAAATGGAACAATTTGACAGTTAATTGATGGACACTATATGATAGCCACTGTCATTTAAACGATACGCAATAACCCTGCAGATCAGTTACTTAAAATAAAACTAAAGAATTAAATGATCCCTGAACAGAGAGACGCAGAACTTAGCATTCAGAATTAACATCACCTCTTTACAATAATTTATTTAAACAAATGTTTAAAAAAATCTCTGCTTATAATTAAGCAGAGGTCTTACCAAGGGTCATATAATATTCCCCAGTCCTAACTAAATTGTGGAGGTCAGATAGGCAGTCGCTCCATATAAAATGCTGGGTATTCAGCTCCGCTTAGCATCCGGTAAGACTGGCCGCCGACCCCAACAAGGTTAGAAAAGGCTAGACTGGTGGTAAATCAAGCTGAGATTTTTTGTTAGCTTAGGAAATCGTCAAATGACGCCTCCCGCTCTGGGCGTGGCTGAATGGAGACTCAGACTTGACTCTTAGCCCTTTGTGTTCCAGTGTTGTGGTATCTCATTCGAACAGTCCCGAAGCCCTGGCATTAAGCAGAGGCCTACGTACACCATTCACTTCTCTTTACAGATTTAGGTGAGCCTTCTGTATTATATTTCACGGTGACATAGACAGGCACGGTTGTGAAGCGTTGAGTGCGTTAAGGTGGAAGCTCACATCTGGCCCGCGAAATTCTAATTTTCTTACGTTTTTGGCAATTTGCAGGCCAGTGCTTGGTTGTATGTTTATGAAAATTTGATTTGCGACTCTAAGACGTATGAAGTTACCGAATTATAACCATCAAAATTATCAATACAACCCTCCAAGTTCATTTTCATGTCAAGATTGATTTTTGCATGTAAAAGTCATTCTTTAGTAATTTAGTCGTCGTTCTTTAGTAGTTAGTAATTTTGATGGTTATAATTCGGTAACTTCATACGTCTTACAGTCGCAAATCAAATTTTCATAAACATACAACCAAGCACTGGCCTGCAAATTGCCAAAAACGTAAGAAAATTAGAATTTCGCGGGCCAGATGTGAGCTTCCACCTTAAGTCCTGCTCGCACGGGGATCAAGCACCTAATAAGCAGGTGATCACACACCATGCAGCGCTGGGATTAGTCTGTGTGTAACTGCCGGTGTAGGCGCCTAGTTTGTGACTATTTTGTGGGGATAAAGTAAAAGAATGATGTTACGAAAGTTATTTAATTGAACGGTGAATTTAAAGTTGTTCCGAGACGTTTGGTGCTGGACTAAGATCGGACGTAACGACGTCATCTTGGAACAGACATGACAAAACATCACGCCAGTAATCTCCGAAGGGTTACGCAGTGCTGTAACTATTAGGACATGTCCATGTTCCTTGTAAAAGGGGGTGAGCTTATTGCCAATAATCTGGCAAAAATCCAGGCTCCGTTGTTGCTACTGAGAAATTGCTGATGGAAAAAACCCTATAGCACATTGCCCGACTCGGGAATCGAATCTAGTAATCGAATCCTCATACCCAGTTGTCATGCTTGCGACCACTAGACCTACGAGGCAGACAATCATAAAAATAACCAAAAACATAGGAATTAAAATAAATTAATTATCTTAGGAATTAAAACCAAATAACCTCAGGAATCGTAGCTTTAAAGCTATAATTATCGTTAAATTTTAGCAATATCTCAAAACTCCATTTCCAAAATTTCATCACTCCAAAATCTCAACCACAATATGACCAAAATCCCTGCTAGACCCTCTATTCGGAGGTCGATTCACACACCGCGAATCTCTAAAAGACATCCCTGAAATATCTCCGTCACCCGTTCGTAGGTAAATTACGACTACATAAATTGCCGTCAGAGATACGTCCTGTCAAGGTTTCGTGATGTGTGAATCGACCTTCGTCTCGATGAAAGGATGTACCGTGATGCTACGGATCAGGTAGGGTAATAGGGTAACGTCAGCCTGTAAAATAGACTTGGTAGTACCCAAACAAATTTTTATGTTTTGTAGGGGTTACGGATTTTTTTCCAGGGAAACTTGCTCGGTTTCACTATCACCAATCATTATTAGAATACATATAAACAAATCATCATCATCATCAGCCTATAATGTTCCCACTGCCTCAGGCCTCCTCTCTAGGAGAGGGATGGGCTATAATCCACCACGCGGGCCCAGTGCGGGTTGGTAGATGTCACATGTCTTCGAATTCTTTGGTTCTAAGACATGCCGGTTTCCTCACGATGTTTTCCTTCACCGTTTTGCGAGCAGAGGTGATGAAATCAATTACACAAAGTAATGCACCTACCTGGGTTCGAACCCACGACCTATACTGTTCGTAAGTCGGGGCCGATACCACTGGGCCACCGCTGCTCTCTCGTAATAAACAAATTATTACGCTTAAAATCCTCGAAGGATTAGCACTATTGAAATTCTTTCACTATCAGCAAAAGCCAAACAAAATTAAACAGGTGAAAGCTAGTGTTAGTAAAAGCGAGCATGATGAACAATAATAATAATAATAATAATATTCCACAACTATCACACAACGCCATCTAGTCCCAAGCTAAGCAGAGCTTGTGTTATGGGTACTAGACAACTGATAAACATACTTTTACAATAATTTTATTAATCTTCAAAATTATAATTGTATATGAATTACACGAATTAAAATTGCATAACACATAAACTATCTCACTAACTCATGGATCGTGTTATAAGAAACAAATAATTCTTTGTTTTTATTTGATTTTGATTACTTCAGTCAAAACACAGTCTAAGCGTTAAAACATACAAAATAAGGGTCTTAAGGAGGCTCTTACACATCAAATTGAAAATTGTGATTGAAAACATTGTAAGGACTTACATTTTTCATCTCCAAAGTCCCCACTCAAACAAGAACAAAAAGGAAACAATTTCGCAGCTTCTTTTTAATTAATTCTCTCTGCGGTCGTGTTGCAGCGCCGGCTTTCCGTCTGACGTACACTCGGGGACAAAAGTCGATCGTTATTGGGGGATTTTGATTGCTTATTGACTTAAAAGTGTTCGTTGGCTTGTCTTCTTACGTGCTTTATTGAATGGCAAATAGTTTCAACTTGCACTGGGTCGTCGTGATGGGTTATGGCCGTCTCTCTATCGTACAGAGAAAGTGACAAGCTACATTTGCTCTAGTTTCGACCCGTAAATATAGCAAAAACATAGTCTATAGGTTGAGAACAAATACATACATTCCAAAAATAATAATAGTTGATTTATGTGGTAACAATTTCATTTATAGCAAAAAGATTAGCGCTCGTAGCCGAACTGGACACAGCCTGTGTTTCTGCTATTAGAACCATTCCAGTACAAGAATAGGTGCAAAGTAGTAGGCCTATGTAATTAAATCAGTCCTTACTACAGAATATTAGTAATGGAAATGTTATAGGTAAGCTAATTCTGTTGTGTGTTTACATATCATTGTGGAAAGCGAATATGTATAATTCTCTTTAGTCAAATTAGTTATGTATAAAGGGTGTAAAAGTACCCTTAACGCAAACGAAGGGCATTTGTTCTCCCCACCGCTGCGATAATTTTTTGGTTCTAGGAACCTGGGAACACCCCAGTTACGGAGATTTTGGAGGTCAAAGTTCTAAATTTTGCACAGCTGTTTTTGTAAATACTAGTTTTTCAGGTTATAACTTTACTTAAATTACCTCAATGACCCGTTTACTATTCAAAGCATCCACTAGCACAATGTTCTAACAGTGCTACATTGAGTTTTACCGTAAAATGTGATTATTGACCCCAAAAAAAAAGTCGTTTCCAAGCAAAAATTTTTGCGTAGAGGTACTCAGTTTGATGTACAGAATGCTTGGTTGACGTATGTGTGAAGGGTTAATTTACGCCCTGTATATTATAAGTTAAAATAATATTAAGGAAAAAAAAATATAAATCTGTTCAGGATACTTTGGTAACCATTAACCTACTTCCGCCTGACTGTACAACAGGGTGGTAATATACCCCGTAATTAAGAGTTCCGGCATCCCTGCCTTCCGTACATTTGTCAGGGAAGTTCAACCTTCGTACGGCCCTCACAATCGTCACGGTATTGCTTCAAGCAGGTAATTAGTTTGGGACTTGGCTGTAGCGGTTCGTTCTGCTTGTTTACGTAGTGTATGCCGTAATTAAAGAGGAGGGATATTCATGGAGGGACGGACAAAAGAGATTTACATGTATAGACGGTTTTTTTCTGATTTGAGGTGAGATGTGCTGTGGAGCTCGTGGCTTGCCTAGGTCGATCGGTGGATGGGTGACCGCCCATTACATACCGAGTTTCCTCCGTGCCTCGGAAAGCACGTTAAGCTGTTGGTCCCGGGTGCCATATATAGATCTTTGGCAGTCGTTACGGGTAGTCAGTGACCTGAAAGCCTGACATCCAGTCTTACCAAAGGGTATCGTATTACCTAGTATTAACTGGGTTGTGGAGGTCAGATAGGCAGTCGCTCCATGTAAAATACTGGTATTCAGCTGCATCCGGTTAGACTGGAAGCCGACCCCAATATAGTTGGGAAAAGGCTAGGCAGATGAGGCAGATGATGTGCTGTGACTGAAAAGTTTTTGTGAATTTATAACACAAATAAAGGATAAAATAACAGACACTATTTTGGCACTTTTGTTTTCTTTGCAACATAGCTTTCTGTTGTATAAAAAATCAAACAGCGACTTTTAGTTGATTAACAGTTTTCCTTTTACGAACATGTAAATCGTTTTGGAAGCCACACTTTTTCGAAATAGGTCTAAAATAAATAGAAATCTCAAAGTACGAACCGTTACTTTATATGCAAATTGCTTTTGAGTTTTGCTAAGTATTAATATATTTCTGCTTTTGACTACACAAAATATGTACTTCCCCGAGTACATTCGCAATGTACTCCAAAAATCCCTTCTAGTTTAATTAAATCTTAAAAAAAAAACTACCAAGAAAAGCTAAAGCTCCTGCAATGCCCTCAAACACGAACTTATCCACTCCTCCCACGGAAGAGACGTGGACAGATGGAAAAACTTGTCGCAACTTGGAATGGCCTCCCTGCAGTCGGATCATATTTCCTTGTGTACTTCAATGAAGATTGCTTTCACGCTGCCTTTTCTTTACGGTATTTTTCTCTTAACTTAAGTTTTCTCCTTTCACCATATCATATTTAAGTGGTTTTAGAAGAGATATTCTATTCTTCTCGTTGCGCAGTTTAAACGAAATCAGATAAATCGTTCTACGTAAATAAGCTATGGCTACTGTCAATTTACCAGTGTCTCAAGACGAAAGTCTATGACCAGTGTTTGTTGCCAGTGATTACATACGGGACCGAAACGTTGTCGCTCACAATGGGCCTTATCAGAAAGCTCAAACCCACCCAAAGGGCAGTGGAGAGGGCTTTGTTCGGAGTTTCCTTGCGTGATAGAATCAGAAATGAGGACATCCGCATGAGAACCTACCGACGTTGCGTTGGAAGGCCTTCCACTAGGTGGACCGATGACCCGCTGGATGCGAGACGCACGCAGGCCTATGTCCAGCAGTAGACGTCTTTCGGCTGAAATGATGATAATGATCGAGGCCGCGGTATCTCTTGCGAACAACCCGCAGCCCCGACGGGATAGATAGGGATCTTTGCTCGTCAGTGGGATGACACAGGCTAACAGTAACAGTAAATAGGCTACATCATGTCACCAATGTAAAGTTGGGTAAAAGTTCGTTACTTACGAGTATGACTATCCGGCTCGAAGGACCCTGTTGCGAGAGCGGGAGGGGTTATTTAATCAATTCCAACCCACCCCAAAAAAAGGATTATTTTATGGTACTTACGATTTTAGATTCATTTGTGTTTATTTTTATCAAACAAAAAAAACAAATAGTTCTACTCAGTTTACTATTATACTTGTTCAAGTCAATCTATCCTTCGTAGAATTTATTTATCAGCCCAGTTTATTCAATTATCGACAGAAATAAAGTTTAGCTGAGGTTTCCAACGCCCCTTGAAACGTTTACCGAGGAAACTTGAGCTGGCTAGTTGAGATTGCAACAAACTTAACTTTGCAAATTGAAAAACAGTATCTTTTCTAAGGCAATAAGGAAAACACGAACAAGTTTATTTATTAAACTTGGTCTTATTTAGGCTTAGACTGCTCATTTGGTGAAAGAGCTGGTGGAAAAAGTATAACTTTAATAGTTAAATGCTTTGTGAATTTTCAACAGTAAGTAACGTACTGTGGGGTAATTGCGTTACACACTAACAACAAGGTAGACCACAAACAATCTAAGTAGTCTGTCAAATAGATTTCCATTGGAATAAAATATTGGATCTAAAAATATATATATATTTATACTATTTTCACGTAAAAAAAAATGGAGACAATACAGTGCTTCGAAAACTCATTTGTCGCCCCATTTCAGTACAATTTTTACCCAAAATTTACGTCACAAGCGTTTTATCTTCGTCAATTTTATGTTAATTTGATAAAACAAATAACACGTATCCAATATTTTTCGATAATCCAGCTGACGGAATAACAGAATGATATTTTTTTAGTCAGTCGACATCCCTATTTCAATGCTACTTACATTGCCACATTCATTGCATTATTTAGATTGTAAAACATAAGATTTTTTCACTTTTTCGTCGTAATGGATTATTGGGATTCCCTGTGACAGTATTTGAATTGTGATAGCGAAGAGTGCCACGAGATTGAGGTCCCGGTATATATGACTCAGGACCTCTCTGTAAGAAGTCTGATTTCATTCTTCGGTTGGTAAATAGAAAATTTCCAATTTTCTAAGTTAGTACCACTTTACTTACACCTAGTAATCGATTGAATTACTTATTTACCAATTATGTATCGGCTTTCAGTCCAACGGGAAGAACCTGAGTATCAGTATTTTCCTGTCGGGGCCGCGGGTAGTCCTCTGGTTATCGCGGCCTCGACATAGAGGGCGAAGAAGGAACATGGGTGGTTTTTAGTCAGTAGAAGTCTGACACTCCCTTTCGCTCTGCCCAAGAGCGGGAGGGGTTATTCGATGATTTTACACCCACCAAAAAGAAAAAAAAAAAAAAAGTATCAGTATTTTACATGGAGCGACAGTCTATTGATCTCCACAACCCAGTCACAGGGAAATACATACTTAAAAATTATCCAAAATCTAGACTTCTAGAGTCTCCCATTATCAAAAAAATCACCAAAACTTCTGAACATAAATCACCATAGATTTCCAAATCAATCAGTTCGGACCGGGCTCAATCCCAAATCTTTCACGACCACTATTTTCAATAAAGGTGCGCCCTCAGTGCCGCGGCATCACGTTGACGCGGGTAGTTCGGTGCCCGGCGGACGCGGGTAGCCGGGTGACCGGCGTACGTGGGTAGCCGGGTGCCCGGCAGACGCACCGTCACGTCGGTCGTAATGAATAGTTCTCGCAAATCACGCACGGAACTCGCACGGTGTAAGAAAAACAGTAAACCAACTCGGCAACCTTTTTGTGAAATTAAAAGGGAGTGTTAGGGTTGTCTATTAAACTTTTTGTTACGACCTATGTATTACAGACTTTTTTTTATGCACACACACACAATAAAACTCCTGTAATCTCCGTAGGGTTAGGCAGAGGTGTACCAGTACGTACGTGTACGTGTAAATAGTACACCCACCTTTCGTCATGTTTAAGTTCAATGTATTAGGGGGTAATAGGGGGGGGGGAGAGAAGTGGTGGCTCAGCGGTAGCGGCCCCGACTTACGAACAGAGAGTCGTGGGTTCGAACCCAGTCAGGCGCATAACTTTGTGTAACTTATTTCATCACTACTGCTCTCAAAATGGTGAAGGAAAACATCGTGAGGAAACCGGCATGTCTAACCCAAAAATTCGAAGACATGTGACATCTACCAACCCGCACTGGGCCCGCGTGGTGGATCATAGCTCATCCCTTTCCTAGAGAGGAGGCCTGAGTCCATGCAGTGGGAACATTATAGACTGATGCCGATTGACATCGGGTAAACAACACCTGGAAATGCAGACTACGTGACCGCTACAGATAAATTCCTGAATGAGGCAGTTTTTTCTTAATTGTGCCAATACTCATATGTTTGACAAAATAAATGATTGATTGATTAATTGACTCATAGATGAGCTCCCCCTGGGCTTGGCGAAAGGGTCGTTGTGGCCAAAGATACGGGCGTTTCCGATTTAGTTAGGTAACTAAAAAAAACGTCAACACGATTGGACAGTTGTCCATACTCCGGATGTATTTCCAAAACTCATGAATCCGACAGGGAGTAAGGTTCATTTCAAAGTTACTTAGTTTTTTCGAATGGGCCCGTATTTTCGTTGACGGACTTTGAGAGTAGCCCCCCAGACTCCTACTGATTAAACTACTACCTTTGGTCAGGGTGTTGGAGTACGTCTGCAGTTCGACACGCTCCCCCGGTCTGCTCTACTACAAAAAGATATCATACTTCTCTTGATGCGACAGCCCCAATAAACTAACCTGACGCATGCTTAGAATTCTTGCAAACGCCTTTGTCTTACCAAAAAACTTTCGACCGTTTTGTTCCTAGTTGAAATACTGTGGGCATTTTATACTATGCCTGTCAACTGCAGTCATGTCCAGTATTAGGCGGGATATACTCGTACGAGGTAGTGAGTGGAAACGGATTTTTGTTTAACGGATTTATTTTTCAAGAGAATTTTAGGATTAAATCGAAATGTTTTTTTTTCTCGTTTCGGTGGTGTCGTCGTATGGAACAGTCAGTGGTCTAGTTTTTTAAAACTAATTTTATATTGTTTCTGGTTATTAAGAAAGTGATTGTTCTTCGTGAATGTAATACTTATGTATATATTATACATACATATACGTAATATGTATGTATTTAGAAATATATAAGTATGTTTATCAGTTGTCTAGTACCCATAACACAAGCTCTGCTTAGCTTGGGACTAGATGGCGTTGTGTGATAGTTGTGGAATATTATTATTATTATTATTTATTATTACTTGTGTTGTTGACTACAGTAATTTGTAGAGTAATGATGAAAAACACTGGAAAACTACGAAAGAAAGATTAATTTTCAAAAAACACAACGACAAGACGGCCTAGACGAAGGGCCAATTAATCCATCAAAATGGAAAAGGCGAAAAGTGTCAGGCACTAGTTGTCCGGCATTTTATTGCGTACGTAACGTAACTCATGTACAATCACCATTTCTTGTATTAAATGTGGCACAATCTTTTTTTTTGAAACGTTTCCCCATCCTAGAAATTTCTCCTTTATCATGGGTGCGTTCACAAACATCTAAACTCACACACACAAATACCCAGACCTGAAACAACTATCTGTAGGTCATACAAATATTTGTTCCATGCGGGGATCGAACCCTCAGCAGTCAATTGCTTGAGCCACCGCGCCAACTGTGCCGTCAAATCTTTCCTTTCATTTAAAATATTTGTATTGAAATAAATACTGAAAACGGTAATCATAATTGAAATTCGTTGTAAAAATGAAACAATTGCCACTTTCTAAGCACTAGTATCCCTGTATAAAGCGAAGATTAAAACACATAACCCTTCTTTTGGGCTTCGCCGCAGTCTGGTAAGTCATAAGTCATAAGTCATTTATTCATTTGTTTAACATAGGTAAAATAATTGTGGTATAGGTAAAAATGTGCTTTTAAAAAATACACCGTCTTTTACAAAATACGTGCAACATCTATCACTGAAATTGAGACATACAAACAGTAGTAAGGCTAGTACACCCCCACTGCAGCTATCCAATATTCCCCTGCCACTACCAAGGGGTGACCGCTCATGTTTAATATAATGAACGACCACGCCGCACGGGGGCGCGCTCTGAATTATTAAAAGCAGCCATTACGTAGCTATTATAATCAAGTGCGGAGACCACGCCATGATTTAGTTGTAGTTCGTATTTAGTAGGGAAGCTTCGTGTCAAACATGTCGGGTAGTAACTTTTCTTGACCCGGGATTCGAACCTCAGGCTTGCGACTACTAGATTAACTATACAGGGTGTAAATTAACTCTTCACACAGCTGTCAATAAAGCATTCTGTACATCAAACTAAGTACCCCTACGCAAAAAAAAACAACGTCAAAAATCACATTTTACGGTAAGACTCAATGTAGCACTCTTAAAACATTGTGCTAGTGGATGCTTTGATTTTGATTAGCTAACGGGTCATGGAGGTAATTTACGTAAAGTTCAAAACTGAAAAACTAGTGTTTACAAAAACAGCTATGAAAAATTTAGAGCTTTGACCCCCAATATCTCCGTAACTAGGGGGTTCCCAGGTATAGTCTAGAACAAAAAAACGATCGCAGTGGTGGGGAGAACGAGTGCCCTTCGTTTGCGTTAAGCGTACTTTAACCTATTTCCCTAACTTGACATTGGCTAAATGCACAAACCGTGCGAAGCCAGAAGCAAAAAAAAAAACCTATGTCCCGGTTAGAGCTTAGGACGCTGCAATCGACCATTTCCAAAATGTGTGTCCAAAAATAGTTACTAATGCAAAGTAAAAGATTTTATTTCTCCACCATAAAACGTGAAATAATAAATTCCATGCTAATCTCTCTTGAATCTTTCCTTTTTCTTTAAAAAGGATTATATCCGACGTCTTTACGTTCACGGCTTTGCAAGCAATTAAAAGTTTCACTTAAGATAACCGAGTCCCGTAGTCCGGGGTCCGGGACATGTCCGGGACTGAACTGAGTAAGTGCTGGACGCGACTTTTAGTGAGTTTAATCTTTAGACGCTTTGCATAATGTGGAGGTGGGTGTTAAATAGACTTTGGAAAGACGGTGTGGGCAACTTTTTAAACGTTAAGTTACCTGTGAATTAATGTTATAGTTTGTTTAAGATAATATTGAAATGAAGTTTTTACTTTACGTTCCTTTCTTCTCAAGTTGCCACAACAACTGTTCTGTTTAATGACAATGCTTTTACCTATCAAGTTTATTATACCCAACAATGAATCTCTCTCCTTCCTTTACTTTACACACATTCCCACTTTTAAAGACAGTTCTTCAGACTTTATCCGACTTTTCTAGTTTTTCAAAACACTTTGAAGTCATCAGGCTGCGCAATTATTAAATTGGTTATAGGTAATAAGTAACAACAGTAGTGGTATTGTCTGGGTAGTATTGCCAACCGACATGTTTAAACAGCTTATGAGCAAATGATATTTCATTACATACCAACCCGTAAAGGGGGTGGCGGGAGGAACTGGAGCGTTTCGTCAGAACTGGAACAAGTACGAGGGTTCGCAAGGAATGGAAGAAGGAGAAGAGTGAATCCTTTGCCCAGGAGCAGCTTAGAGCAGGCTAGGAAGAAAAATGTTTTCTCTAGGAACAGTCGTTAACCTATTTTAATAATAGTATAAAATACGCTTTATAATGGATATAACCCCGGATATAACTATGCAGTACCCATTGCAAACCTATAATTTACCGTCCCAGATATCCAAAAACCTGCATGAATAAATTTAAAAACTACGCCCGTACCATGAAACAGAAGCCTTTAGCCAAGTAAAAACTGCAGTGTTCTATTTTAGTGTTTAGTGAAGTGTTGTTGCGTGTTTGAATGCAATAAGGATCACTTATTATTCATAGGATCGATAGTTAGCGTCGCACTGCGCATTATGGTGCAAGCCAGAACACCATGCTGGCATAATTAGTGACGTCATTTATTAAGAGGAAATGTGGGTGGAGAGACTTTTGAAAATTAGGTATTTGAAGAAACCATCGCTGTCGCTCTGCGAGAGCGAGGCGAGATAGGCGTGCGGTGCGTTATGGACAACTGCAGATCCGACTCAATAGCTTAAGTAAAAAGTTAAATAAGAGACTGTATTCTGTGCCCCTCTGTTTTCCTTTTTTCGTTAATTTTGAGCACTTTTTGAGGGCTCTAGTGCTTAGAAAAATAATGTATCATCAAAAAGAAAAACATAGGGGCGTACAAATAGATAATATTTGATTACTCCAAATCGGTCTAGTAGTTTCGAAGCCTATTCGTTACAAATAAACAAATCTTTCTTCTTTATAATATGTTAGTGTAGATGACTATAGGTAGCAACTTATGGGACTAATAATCTATAGTGCAATAGTTGCAATTGTGTCGTTACGAACATATTATTTTGGAAATAGACCTTATCTCGAAGTTGCAAACGTTCTACGATCATTTTTCGTTGAGAGCTTTGCAAGCCCTTGCTTCAACAAAACTTTCTAACTATTCAAAAACACTTAAATCTAAAAACAAAGTCATCCCCAAATAAAAATGCAGGCACTTTAAGAACTTTAACCACATACCTCTAAAATAAACACATCACCTACGTAATCCCGGTTGAATTTCAAATCTTTAGTAAATACTTAATCCCGCGTTTGTGGGACGGGGCTATCAATGTGATCACCTCCCGGGGGCCACTCAAATCTGCCGGGGTCTCGTGTAAGGGGTCTTAGCCGACTTATGAATAAAAGATGGCAACGTCCACTCCAATGCTGGACTTAACGCTCTTAGTGCAACTTTCGCTTTTCTGTTAGAGATTCCAGTTTTGAGGAGTGGGTTAAAAATTGAAGGTTTTATTTGGTGTGGCAGTGTGGTATAGTTTTGCATTAGATATGCTTTAGGTTGCTATAAAACGAGTATGGAATTTTCTTTACTAGGAAAGTATTCCTACATATTGTCAGTTCGCAGTTTATAAAGTAAATAATGTTTAAATTTTCCTGAAAAATGTAGACAAATTATGGGTATATTTCATTAGTTATGCTCACAGCTTATATGAGTTTTATTGCATGAGCTGTGTGCCATGTTTCATCACTTTAATGTATTGTAAGCGAAGAGGTTTAAGATACTTACAATAAAGAGACCATCATAAGAAATATCAGAGAATAAAAGTGGCTTAACCTAAAGTAAGTTTATTTATTTACAAGTATTTTTTTTTGTTTCTTCTTTTTTATTCCATGGGATAAAAGCTCCCCATACATACAACAAACTACCATCGAAAATAAGCACTCTTCCCAAAAAAAAACATCTCCATAATTAGACCCTAAAACAAAGCAGTAAAAGTCATCAACCCCATTAATACCCCAGCTAACACGAGCATCTAATTCTTTTACCCACAAATACACAATAAAGTCGACAATAACCATGTGTCTCAATTCGTTATTCTACTCGCTGAATATTGCTACTTCATGTATATTACCATATTGTGGAAGCAAGGTGTTCGAGTAAGAGGCAGTTAGTTCTGGATGCAAATCTACTACAGACAGTAAAATATAGTGCCAATATACTCTGCACTCTACTGTACTGGTTAGATTTTTCAGACGGGGCTGAGTTAAAGGATATTTTTGTTTATTTTCTCCACAAAACTTATTTGTTTAACAGTTATTTGAAACACAGAATACTCACATAGCACATAATACCAAGTGAGAATACTCACACTGGCCAAAGCGATGGTGATTAGCCATTAAAATGAACTGTTTAACATTGGCGAATGCGAAGCGATGGCCAAGTCAATCTATTTAATTGAATAAATTAATTGATTTGGTATTACATGGATCTCACTACTTTTTACCCGACTACGGCGAAGCCAAAAGGAAGGGTAATGATTTTGGCAGTCTATGTATTATATGTTTGTATGTTCCACCGTAGCGCCTATACTATTGAACGTATTTCAATAAATGGGGTGTCAATAGATTCGTAAGGATAACCCGGGTGACATAAGCTATATAAATTTTAACAATTATTTTTATGCCAGAATATAAATGTCAAACACTAAGCTCGAAAAAAATTAAATTGAGATAATCATAACATGTTTGGTATCAAATGAAAGGTCTTGGCGAGTACATTACAAATATGTATATTATATTACAGTTCAAGTCAATATATACGTTTAGATTGCTGTCAAAAAGTTCTCGCGATCTAGTCATTACATTATAAAGTAATATGTTATACGTAAAAAAAAAAAAAAAAAGTTTAAAAACTAAAACCCAACTACGAATAAAAACGCGTTCTTAAAAGTACTAAACAAGAAAAATCGTCTTAGTTTTTAAACCTTTTTTTTATAACGGTAGAAGAACTGAGTTGCGAGACTTGACTTTTTTTACAAGTTTTGTTTTTAGTGGGTATCATTTACACTATAAAAGTGATATTTACAATTTTTACTATTTATTTTGCGTTCCCGACATCCTGTCTGGTGACCAGAAAAGTTGAAAATTTAGAATGAGTACTTATCTTGCAGCTTAACAAAACAGAATAGAGAAAGCCAGTTCTCCTCCGTGAATGGGACAAAGCAATTAATGATGCTTTATTCATGGGAAAGAAACAAATGTTTCCATCAACATAACATAACATAATGCGTCATGCAATCCCCGATGGGTTAAGCAGAGGTGTACCTACTCGTACACCCTTATTTCACTAGCTTTGTTTAAATCCCTTAAACTCCCGGGTGAGAATCATTAGGAGAGAAAGTTTAAATTTGTGTCAAAAACAAATCCTAATTTCGTGGCTAGAAATTCCTGATGGAAAAACAAAATAGCGCTTTGCCTGGCCTGGAAATCGACCCAGGACCTCATAGAAGCTAATGTTATTCCCGTTGAAAGTCCAAGTGCTACTCATCCGGACCCCAGAAACTTAGTAGATAAATAAACGATGTTTTCATTTAATAAAAGTGGTAAGTGTTATTAAATTAAATATTTTATTTGAGTGCTCAGTCTCTGCAACGCCTGCGAAGTAGTCTAATTAATTCAAGAGTACTTTACAAGAGTCTATCTTTATTTTTAATCTGTAGCGTTTTTTCCAACATGCTCTACTTCTGTTAGAGTTTATTTTGATTAAAACTACGTTTTTCATTACACCGCGACCGCTCTCCGTAAAGGAACAGTAATTTTATAAAAAGCTAGCTGTTGCCGCGGCTTCATTTACGTGTGTTTTTAGTCCCTAACAAAAACAGGGAGTGTTTTAAAGTTTATGTATTTCCTTCCTTTTAAGGAACTTCAAACCTACCTAGTAAAAGTACCTAGTACCATAGGTAAGTAACTAGTGCTTATCTTCCCAAGGTAGGTTCAAATAAACCTATCTCTCAAGCAAGACGATCAGTTCTGAAGTTAGGCTGTTATACGGTCAGAGTTACTTTTGTATTTCAGTAACATACCAGCACGCCTGTAATTCCCGAAAGGTTATTCAGGAGTATTTAAATAGGTCACTCAAATCTCGCCAGTTATGTTTAAGTACCTTGAGGGGTCGAGCCTATTGCTCTCAATTCTTGTGTACTTATTTCGGTGTACCTATGTAGTCTGTTCTCTTCACACACGTCTAGTTTTTTTATTCATCAACAGCCTATAATGACCCCGCTGCAGGGACTTGGGCCTTCTCTCTAGGAGAGGAATGGGACTATAATCCACCCAGTGCGGATTGGTAGATGTCACATTTTCCTCACGATGTGTTTCTTCGCCGTTTAGAGAGCAGTGGTGATGAAATAAATTACACAAAGTAATGCGACTGCCTGGGTGCGAACTCACGACTTACTGTTCGTAAGTTGGGGCCGCCACCACTCGGCCACCGCCTGTTCTGGTACTGGCACTTCAGTACGTATAATTAATTGATGATGAAGCCGTTGCACATATCCCGGACGGATATGACTAATGAGGATTTGATCGATCCGTCACAGCTTTGTTAGTGTCCGAACTTGTAACCATGTTTCCTCATCCATCGACACTAATGTATCCTAGACTTAGTTAATGGAGTTTTAGTTAAGTCTGGTTTGCTGCTCCGTGTTGATATGGTTTCAGCAACAAGTTAAACTTGTATAGCTGTACAATTATCAACTTACAGCTGAACAATGAGTAACACAGTTATCTATAGGTACTACTATTATAAAGCTGAAGAGTTTGTTTGTTTTTTTTGAACGCGCTAATCTCAGGAACTACTGGTTGGAATTGAAAACATATTTTTGTGTTGGGTAGTCCATTTATTGAGGAAGGCTTTAGGCTATATATCATCAGGCAACAACAAATAGGCATAAATGAAAAATATTGCCACAACGGAAAAAAAATGTTTTGAGAGGTTCCGTTGCGTGCGCTGCTTAAACGTTTTCATCATCATCAGCCATAAGACATCCACTGCTGGACAAAGGCCTCCCCCATAGAACGCCATACAGAACGGCAGTCTGCCGTTTGCATTCACCGGTTGCCCGCAACTCTCACGATGTCGTTTAATGTCCAATGTGTGTACTTATGATGGAATTGTTCCTTTTTAAAAGTCAACATTGGTTGATGATGATGCGTTGAATAAACAAACATGCACAAAGTTGAGGTGTATTTTTAGTATTATGAAAGCGATCAGATTTTAAACAGTGTATTTAGCTCTCAAAACGGTGAAGGAAAACATCGTGAGGAAACCGGCATGTCTTAGAACCAAAAAAATTCGAAGACATATTGTGACATCTACCAACCCGCACTGGGCACGCGTGGTGGATTACAGATTTATAGCCTTTCCCTCTCCTAGAGTGGAGGCCTGAGTCCTTGCAGTGGGATTATTATACAATGATGAAGTTGATTTGGCTCATGTTACTTACCCAGTTACTGTGTTCTGGAAGTCAGATGATCTGCATTCGTTTAGACTTGAAGCTAACTCAACATAGTCAGGAAAAGGCCCTTTTCCTGATATCATAAGTTTCTTTAAGCATCCAGTTTCGTCCATTATAAAATCACTAGAGAGACTATTCTGTCCTAAATTATTTACAGGCAAAGTCCCACCGGTTTATAATAGACAATTTGTCAAATTCAGCTTGTCCCCAAAATCTTGTTGGTAAGCCTCGTTCCCAACTCAATTTGTCTATGCTCTAGTTAGATTTGGTTTTGGTCAGAACATGGGACAAAATGTGCTGTAAATTCAAATATCTCTAATACTGGTTTTAGCTTTCCGTCAGTTGCGCTTCCACGTACTAGACTTAGTCGAGTGTCAATCGCTTTTGAATTGTTTTGTTTTTATAGATTGACTTCGAACAGGATTTACATAAGCTTTTCAAACCAATACTTTTTTCTATTCTTTTTATTGTAGAATTTTAGTGAACCCAAACCGAAAAAAGGCCAATTTCCGTGCTTCTTTAAAAACGTTCTCAGTCTAAACCCAAACTGTAAAAAATTCTTCTAACTTACCTACGCACTGATTAATATTTGACAGGTCGCTGAGATGTGATTGTAACAGCATTTTGAGCGTATTTGAATTTTGAAATTTTTTTACTTCTGGTTTTCAAACACATCATCATCATCAAACTAGAATCGCCTATTGCTGGTTATAGATCTCTCCGTCCATCTGCCAATTCCTCGGTCCTGTACGTCCCTCATCCAGCTGTTTCTCGTCAAAACAACGCGACTTTTGACGGCTCTGGTCTCCCTGCCAAACACTCTAGTATCAAAACTGTGATTCTTTTGATCTTCTAAAATAAATGTTGTTAAACTACTTCGACCCTTCTTGCTTCGGGGCTTTCTTGTCTTAGAATCAAAAAAATCGAAGACATGTGACATCTACCAATCCGCACTGGCCTGCGTGGTGGATTATAGCCCATTCCTCTCCTAAAGAGGAGGCCTGAGTTCCTGCAGTCGGTACATTATAGGCTGATGATGATGATGATGAAACTACTTTATGAATCTAAAGTATTAATCGGAACACATCGGAAGCCCGTATTTAGCGTACGGATCATTAATTCAGTATTTCATAATTAATCAAGAATCTTATACTTAATATAGACTCATCTGAACTGTGTGACATACGTTGTCCTGTTTAACATGAAGGTCGCACGTGACATAAACACGCTGTCTACGTTTTACAGTGGCTTATAGTTCAGTGTCACGTCGCGACGTAACCTTTGTTTGAATAATTATATTAGTCTATGAAAAATATAGGTATACTTAGAGCATGCAATGCGGAGGAAATGTCGTGAGGAAAGTTTTGAGTAAATGGGAAATGAAAATGGTTTGAAATGAATGGGAATGGGGATGTGTTTTGTTTGAATGGGACGGATTACAGTAGATGAAGACGAAATGACCATGGATGAATTGTCTGAAGGATGATATGGCAAGAAAGGAGGTGTCTGATGAGATGACGAGTTATAGATTGAGAAGACATGTTGCACCCAAATGAAAGCAAATACAGGAGAATGATCCTAACGTGTAATGAAACCCGCGGAAATAATGATTGCAGTTTTATGAGAGGACTCATCTATTACATTATAGTATGATTTCGTGAAATTTTTACCTAAATTTTGATATTTAATGGAGTATTTTACCAAAAAAAACTAATTAGTCCGTCTGTTAGATTATCGAAAAATATTGGATACTTGTTTTTTGTTTTATCAAATTAATAAAAATTTACGATAATAAAACGTGACAAAGATCATGTGGGTAAAAATGTACTAACCTAGTGACGTCCCAAGACTTGACGCGACTTTTCGAAGCACTGTATCGTCTTCATCTTTTGTTTAAGTAAAAAAAGAAAAAATATGTGTCCATTTTTTTCGTCTATCTGACCGACTAATTAGATTTTTTTAGTTAAATACCCTATTACATACCTTAGCAGGAAATCGCTTTTCAATCCCTCGAATTGAAACGCCACCTACAATATCAACGTAACGTAAAATAAAATTATGCAAATAGCGTTACGAGTAGCACGAGCGTTACGAGTGAAACGGTTTTCTTGGGGATTACGCTTGATTCACGGCTACAATGGGGTGCTCATTTAACATCTCTTGCAGGGCGGCTAAGTTCAGCAGCATATGCCATTAGAAAAATTCGTCAGTTTACTGATGTAGATACCGCTAGGCTGGTCTATTTTAGTTACTTTCATAGCCTAATGTCTTATGGCATTTTGTTATGGGGACGAGCTGCAGACATTGAATCTATTTTTATTCTGCAAAAACGAGCCATCAGAGCAATATATGGTCTTCGTAGGCGCGATTCTCTGAGAGAACTATTTAAGAACATTAACATTATGACGGTGCATTGTCAGTACATCTACGAAAACATAATGTATGTCAGAATAAATCTGCATCTTTTTAGTAAAAGAGGTGACAGACACAATTATATTACTAGGAATAGGGACCAGTTAGTGCAGCCAGGCTTCAGACTCGCTAAGGTAGACTCATCTTTCATGGGGTGCTGTTTGAGATGCTATAACAAAATTCCACAAAGCATTCTTGAACTGAATGAGACGAAATTTAAAACATGTATCAAACGCACACTATGCAAGCAAGCATATTACAAGTTAGACGATTATATCGCTGATAAAAATGCTTGGCTCAATGCCGGTCCTGCTCCACAAGGACAGGACGCTTAAATGAATAGCATTTAATAGGAAGAAGAAAGAAGAAGAAGAAGATTGTACAACTATCTTTGCAATGTATAAATTCAACCTCTTTAGTATTATATAGTCGCATAGCACATATTGTGTGAGTACTATGTACTAGAAAGCTGTCATTCTCTGGAAACCTACATTTGTTTTTCTATTTTTATTTGACTTGGATATGCCCTGGCGATTGAGAGTGTGTCATGCTCACTTAAATGTCTCGCTGATGGTGGCGGGTGTGTCGGGTCATTTCGTTCCCTTTAAAATGGTTGAGTGGAATGGTGGCTGATCCATGCGTCATGCTCGTGAACGGGTGCTGTCAGTTGTGACTGGTCACCTCTTAGTTGCCACGGCTTGTTTGAATTATTATATTATTTTTAAATCGTCGTTTTGGCTTTACTATGTCGACACTTATCGTGCACAACTTGCTACATCGTTCTCACATGATAATATACCAATCTCGATATGAATGATGTAACCAAAGTTTTGTAACAATATGATTTAAAAGAGTATCCATGAAGTTTCTTGCCATTCTTCTCATGAGACCAACGCTTTGGAATCGGCAACTACAGTACACTGACAGTTATTATGCCTTGTGAGTGGGACTGTAGCTTAGTTTATTAGCTTATTAAAATTTAGTATTTGTTCGACTATTCAAAAGAGCCTGTAACTGGCCAACTTGAAATAAATGATTTTGATTGATTGATTGAGTACAAATTGAATAGCGTCAAATTTATGGCGCCCTGTTGTGAATATTAGGTTCAATTCTTTTAGATACGTTATAATACTTATGGTGCATTTTTCGAAAATGACTTTAAAACATTAGTACAGATACGAAGTTAAGTCACTATCACTAGTATCTCTTTAAAGGTACGAAAACTCAACTTAAATTTCTCAATTTAGATCAGAATGCAAAACACAAGCCAAAACTAAAGTTACCTTCAAAATCTGCTATAAATTCTTGTTCCCTACAAAAGTATCTCGTCCAATTATCTCAAAAGCTCTTAAAAGCCTCAAGACCTATTCGAAGTGGTCCTAAAATGTTATTCCGTGTTACTGAGTATAATATTCAACGATTGGAATCCGTGTTTTGAATTCAGATAGTTTTATTTTACCTGTGAACTCCAGATTTTGTTGGTGATTTAGAAATTGAGAGTGATGTTGGAATCTGGTTGCGAATTACAGAAAACGTATACTGTAAGAGAAATTGATATTTAGTAACAGATTGCTTTAATAAGTACATTCCAATTTCTTCTCATCACGTCGATGAAAACATTAAATATAAGATTTGATTCAAAATGCGGTTACGCGAACTCCGCTCGCTGATGCAGTCATAAGTTCGTCAAGTGTGCAGGTGTCAGGACATGCAGCGCAAGACGGAAGGTGGGCCATTGTCTATGGAGATACACCGCATACACGCTAGCGATCTGCATGGCTATTGCGTATCTTTTTTAAATGTAATTGGCTATCATAGTGTCCATCAATTAACGTCAAATGTTTCCATTTTGTACTAAACCATAACCAATTTGACAGTTAATCGATGGACACTATGATAGCCACTTATATTAAAAGATACGCAATAGCCTTGCTGAGCGGTCCGTGAACGCTCATCTGTAGAGATTGTCTTTGCTACGGCAGACTTGGTTTAACACCAGTAGAAAACACAATACAGGTCTTGTACATTTCACATTGTTCAGCCGAATACCGTTAAGGAGAAGAATTGGAAGCGCGATGGCTGTGCATGATGACGTCCTGGGTTCGATCCCCAGGTGTTGGACAAAGTGTTATTAGGATTTTCCATCAATAATTTCTTAGTAGCAGTCACGAAGTCTGGATTCGTGGCAAATTTATGGCAATAGGGAGGCCCATTATTTTACGGGACTCTAACGTAACTGTTGGTGTTATCAGAAAAGATTAAGATGCGAAACACGTCCTTAAAAAACTTTTTTGCAATACCGACTTCAAAAACTCCGAAACGTGAAAAATAAACTTCAGAAAAAAGTCTCAGCTTCTGAAGTCGGTGACATATGTTCTTTTGATTTCATTTGGTTTCTTTATCATGGTACCACCCTTGAAATAGATCCTTTCCAATAAAAAAAAAACATCAAATACGAAGTTATTTGCGAACGCACATAAACGAAAATTTTATAAAACCATCATAAAATGAAAAGTACTGGGCCAAACTATGTTAAATTTTTATGGGACCAAATGGCAACTATTCCGCATCAAACTAAAGAATCACGTAAATCGGATTAGAAATCTTGGCGTAATCGGTATACATAAATAGGAAAGACAAAAACATACCTACCAATCGAATTGAGAACCTCCTCCTTTTTGGGAAGTCGGTTAAAAATAAGGGAATTAACCCTCAAATCCCGAACCTGAGTCAACTTTGCTCTAAAAAAAGAATCTCTCCCAAAACACACTTTATCTTAAGACTTTGGTCACGTATCAAAAATATTTGCCTCTGCTTATGCAAAGACGTTTAGGACCCCTGACATTTCCCCAATATTTAAATGTTCTTTTTTCTTTCCAGGTAAGTGCGACCTACTGACCTAAGGATCCTAAGTTACTGTTCCTGTCACCTGGGACCGTATCAAACGTAAGCACACCAATATTTGTGAATACCCTCGGTTGAATGACTAAACTGATCGTGGACACTGATAAGAAGATTTTTATATTAATTTGTTTCAGAATAATTTGAAATTCTGACTTTTGTCCGAGAAAATACTAATTAGGTATCTAACACAGTTATACTCAATCCTTATTATTGAATTGAATTGAATTGAAATAGCCTTTATTAACAAACTATATACATATAAAAATTACAATAAAATTGAGTAGGTATAAATCAGACATCGGTTACAAGTTTGTCTTGCTTTCGAGCATAGGCCTCCCCCAGACCCTTCCAAACTTCACGATCGTGAGCTATCCTTCTCCATGTTGCGCCTGCTGTCGATTTGAGGTCATCCTCCCATCTACGTGCCGATCTTCCTCTTTTCCGCACTCCCTCTCTCGGGTACCATTCAGTTACGTCTTTGGCCCACTTGTCTGCTCTGCTTCTAATTGTGTGACCGGCCCACTGCCATTTCAGTTTTTTTATTGTGAATGTCACGTCGGTGATATTAGTTTTTTTCCGTATAAGTTGCAATTTTACTTTGTGCTTTCTTTTCAAGTTTAGTATGCTGCGCTCCATATTATGCTGACAAGTTTCCAATTTATTTAAACCTTCACTGGTTAGTGGCCATGTTTGGCAACCGTACGTCAAAACAGGAAGAATGCAGGAGTCGAATGTCTGTTTTTTTTATTTTAAGTGGTACAGATGAATTTTTGAGAATCTCTTTTAATGACCAGTATCTTCTCCATGAGGTGTTAATCCTGTTTTGTATTTCTTTGGTGGTGAGTTGTATTGGAGAGATAATTTGTCCCAAGTAAGTGTAATCTTCGACATATTCGATGTTGTTATTATCTATAGAGATTGGTACTTTTGTGCGGTTGGTCATTAATTTTTTTTTTTTTTTTTTTTTTTTTTTTTTTGTTTTTAATGTGTTCATCTGAAGTCCAACTTTGTTGCTTTCTCTGACCAGCTGTTCTAACATTTCTTGTAAGTGTATCGGGTTTTCAGTAATTAAAATAAGATCATCAGCAAATCTTAGATGGTTGAATGTTGCTCCGTTTATTTTAATTCCATAACAGGTCCAGTCTAGATTTTTAAATACCTGTTCTAGAGTGGCAGAGAAGAGTTTCGGCGATAACGGATCCCCTTGTCTAACACCCCTGTTTATATCAAATGTATTCCCTTCCTTATTATATTAGAAGCTAATTAATTAATTCGTCATACCTTTAAAATACGAAAATAAACATGTTTTTAGATAGAACCCTTCTTCAAAAAAACTTCTTAAAAGGTTTGGGATACCGCACTGAAATAAGGCATGACTCAACACCGCGCGCGGCGAGTCTATGACACGAGACGTTTTTTAATAACAACATTAGTAAGTTGTAATGCAAACACATAATTTAACAAAAAATACTGGCCAAGTGCGAATCGGACTTACACATGAAGGGTTCCGTATCATTGTAGTAGATATTGAGAGATTTTCCAGGCTATTTTATTGTATTGAACTAATTTCTGTATTTTTTTCAAAATTTAATTTAGGTGTTCAGGACATTAGGGATTTAGGTGGTAGGACAGACACACGAGATCTTATAAGTGTTCCGTTTTTCATTTTAAGGTACGGAACCCTAATAAACTATACTACGATATTTATGGAGGTCCGGCTACCTCCACAAATACTTAAGTTCTGTTTGTCTGTCACTTCAGTTTAGTAAAAGACCAACTGAACCTTATTTAAACTGAAGTGTCATTGTTCAGAGTCTGTGTCCACGTGTCCACATTTTGTCCGCTCCGGTCAAACCCATGCCTAACTTATCCGATAATTACTAACAAGTTTCCAATGTTGTGTATCCCAACGCAGTTAGGAGTTACCACTAAAACCACTAGTGATGTGACCAGCCCGCCACTATGCATAAATAATGTCGATGCTATATCAAGTGTCGATCGATACGTCGGCGGCGTCGCGGCACACCACTAATTCATGCCGACTGTGACAACTTAATCTATCGGCCATCGGTGCTGATATTTATTGCATTATGTGGTAGAAAGTTTTCCTATTAGACATTTATTATTACAGATAAGTAATGGTTTTAGTAAATCAAAACTTTGCGACAAAAATTATTACTCTTTCTTTTGCCTTCGCCGTAGTCGGGTAAAAAGAGGCCGTATTGTGTTGAACTTCCATTGGTTAGGCTATGTGAAAACTTAGATTTGAGTTTTATTATTGTTCTGTAACAATCCATTCCAGAAATGAATTCCGTAATACAAAGAGGATTACTCCTTGTATTACGGAATTCATTTATTATTCAACGAATGCTCACTTTTAGTACCTATTTACAAGCACATTATTTTGTGAATGACTATAATAATTTTCACGAAACATATAATATGTGTTGCGCTGACCCCAATTAAAATGATGAATGATTATTACGTAGTTCTATATTATACATAATTATTATAATAAGTTTCCAGTGGTCCCGCCTGAAAGAAAGAGTCATCTTTCCAATATTATTATTACTAACCATTTACCTAATATATTAAAATTCTCGAAACATTATTAGAAATAGCCGAATAATATAGACCGATCTAATAAAACTATATTCCCAAATACACGCGGAAGTAAGTTATTCCAATAATTCGCAACGTGCCAAAACCTCCCCATGAACGGTGCAACTCCCCGCGAAGGATTAACACGTCGAATAGTTAGAAATTAAGTTTGTCGTACAAACCGAACGAGGGCGGGGCAAACAATTAGTTTCGGTGGCAATGTTCACTTCCTCACGCCGTGAAATGGCGAGTTTCTGGGTTTAGATAGTAATGAGAGGGAGAATGTGTTTTGTGAAGCCGGATTTCTGTAACGTAGGTACTGTTCGTTATTTTTTAAGAGAGTTTTTATAATAAATTTGTGTAAGTGCGTGTGTCTGTCTGTGGCACATGTTGAAAAAATTTTGAAATCAAAATAAATCATGAATTTGATTTGAATAAGATGCAAAAAAAGGCTTAGGACAATTTTTGACAGTCGGTTTCGAAACGTTTGGTTCATATTATGTCTACAATGAATTTCAATAGGATACGCATACCTACGGTTTACGGAAGCTAATCAATGTGAATTGAAAGCGTGTTTCGACTAATTTTGCCTTTGTTGTCAGTGATGGTAAGACAGTTTGTCTAAACCCTTAGACCATGGACGATTGACTTCGACAGACGTCAGCTCACATAAGTAAGTAAATGTCACTTATAAATTTATTACACTTATATACATGCTCCTCGTATAAAGTGTAACAGGTGAAGTAATTTTTAGGAGAGAACTTTTTAATGATAAAAATTACAAAATACTGTTTTCAGAACGACCACCGATCACCACTTTAGTTTGAAGAAGAAGGGGCGCGACAATCTCCCCAAAACGTCTGCCTGTTTAGTCTCTGTTACATAGCATTCTCCTTCATCGTTTAGTTAGTGCCTTATGGTGTGCCCTGTAGGGCCACTTGGCTTTACAGTGCCGTCGAGAATGCATACATAATACATGCTGGTTTCCTAGCGTTTTTGCTCACCAGAGCAAGTAATGATAGTTAAACAATACGCACATCAATCCAAAAATCAGGTCTTTGGATCTAAGTCGAGACCTGACTATTCGACTCTCTCCACTTAGCCACTCATTATTGCAAATATGCATGGACAATTTAGAACTAAAATCGAGTGAAGCGAGAAATGACGCCACCTAACGTAAAATAGTTATCGACTATAAACGCTCACAGGAAAATAAACATTAAGGTATCCATGGAATTTTGCGGGTGACTGTACATAAATCATGCATAAACAATTATGGTATTAATATGACATTATAATAACCGAATATCAGTCAATTCGTATTTGATATGTAGTGTCAATTAGATATAACTCATGTCCAAGATCACAACGCGATAGTATTGACACATTATGATAATTTATTGGTAATACTGTGATAATATCTTATGGGAGATGTAGGTTGCTTATGGTAATATTATCAAGCTCTAGAGAGGAGTAGGTACCTATTGATATGTTTAGTAAATTACACACACATGCATGGTTATTTTTGCTCTCAATTTTTTATCATTCTAGCACAAACGTTTAATGCTTTACTGTAAATAGCAGGACCTGAAGCTCCTGAAGTATTTGGGTACAATTTAGTACCGTACATAGTGCTGACATTATCTCGAGACAGTGGGCAGCCTTTTCCCTAGGATGCGAGTAAAACTTATAGAGGCCCTAACACGAGTGCGCAGTGTAAACGTAAAGTAAATAAGTACGACCATTTTTTTTTAAATTAAAAGTGCTAATTATATTTTTTTTTTTGTACACTTTTCTTATTTTTTTTTTGTAAGAAATCATAAAACATGTACAAATTTTTTGTAAAAATAAATAAAGGAAATAATACTACTAATTTTATAAACGCGAAAGTTTGTAAGTTTGTATGAATGGATGTTTGTTACTCTTTCACGCAAAAACTACTGAACGAATTTGGATAATGTACACAGATAGTTTATAACCTGAATTAACACATAGGATAGTTTTATTCCGATTTTGTCTTCCCGTGGGATAATTTTCGAGTTGCAGCGGGCGAAGCCGCTGGCAATAGCTAGTATCATCTATGGATACTGATTGTGTTTGCTGCAAACAATTTAACTAAAATTAAAAAAAAAAGTAATAAAAAAATCGACGTATTATATTTACGTTATGTTAACACCGCACGCTCGTGCTGAGACCTCGGTGTATTAAACATGCCTACAAAAAAGTAGTCTATATTCACATAATGTCTGATAAGAAAGAAAAAGTCGTTCCAGTCTCTCGAATTCTTATCTCAAGTCCCGAGGTGCGAAAACAAAGCCATTCAAAAAGAAAAATACTTTTCTTCACCAAGTCGAGTGAAGCCGCTGAAAAACTTGTTTTTTTCTACGGTGTCACATAAAAGCCGATTTCAAAACAATTCCTCCTTTGTTCGTTGCTCAGAGTTCTTAATGACAGAAAGGAAAATAATGAGATAGATTCATTATTTGAACCACAGTGCGTCCACAAAGTCATCTTGCATACTTGACACAGAAAACGCTTTGAAAATCGCCCCTGTGCTGTGGTCTCGAGCGGACTGTATGATAACATCACGCCTATAGACCCCGAAGGCTTAGACAGAGGTGTACCTAAAAGTACACCCACATTTTGCCAGATATGTTTAAATTCCATGTAATAGGGCGTGCCTATTGCCATCCCTCGTCCAGACTCTGTGGCTTGCTACTGAGATATTCTTGATGGAGTAACGCAATAACATTTGTTCGACGACACTATTTTCGTTAAGCCCAGATAAGATGATGAATATTCGTCACGAAAATTGAGTATATAGTTGGGACAAAGCTAGGCAGATGATCATTGGTCGATTTTCAAGGTTAAGCCCTTCTTGCCAAGGCCGGTATGTGGATGTGTGAACATCATTATAAAGGGTGTAAAAGACTTAACGCAAACGAAAGGCACTTGTTCTCTCCACCACTGCGATAATTTTTTTGTTCTAGACCATACCTGGGAACTCCCGAGTTACGGAGATATTAGGGGTCAAAGTTCCTCCGTCTTTTAGATTATCGAAAAATATTGGATACGTATTTTTGTTTTATCAAATCAATAAAAATTGACGAAGATAAAAAGCGTCAAAGATTTGAGTGGGGGGTGCACAGGCGTTTTTGTAAATACTAGTTTTTCAGGTATTCAAAGCATCCACTAGCACAATGTTTTAAGAGTGCTACATTGACTTTTACCGTAGGTAAAATGAAATTTTTGACCCAAAAAAAAAAAAGTCGTTTCCCAGCAAAAAAAAATGCGTAGGGGTACTTAGTTTGATGTACAGAATGCTTGGTTGACGTATGTGTGAAGGGTTAATTTACACCCTGTATAGTTGGGACAAAGCTATAAATGATTATTGGTCGATCTTCAAGGTTAAGCCCTTCTTGCCAAGGTGGATGTGTGAACATCATTATATATCGAGTTTTTTCGGAAAGCACGTTTAGCCGTTGGTCTCGACTGTCGTTAAAATCAAAGACCTTAAAAAGTGATCTATCTAGCTGGGGTAACTTAAGTTCAGCGACTCAGATTAAGCTTTTCTGTTACTACTCGGATACTCTCCTGGCTTTTCCCTAAGGATGTTACTATTATCTAACAACATTAATCTCAACACGCATTTCCGACGCGAACTGTAAACTGGTTATAAATCAATTAAAGTTAACATCCACACTCCGACTCCGTTAAATGTAGCTCGATTTATACGGAGCGCGATTCTGACATCTATTGACGCCTGCCTCGGGGATGCGAAGCGTAAATATGCAGGATATTGTTCGTTTGTGTTTTGATATTAGACATGGGTTGATAGACTATTATTTTTAAACAAGTTGTTAGTACGGAACCAGGAACACGCTTCTAATCAAAATCAAAACTCATTTATTCAAACTAGGCTGATAATCAGCACTTTTCGAACGTCAAAATTTACTTTACTTTACTTATTTACAAGAGAACGCCCACCCTTCGATACTTCCTAGTGTTTTAGCTGGAAAGAAGTGGCGGAACAAATTCCCCAGCAACACATCTGTCTGTTAGGTTGGTTAGAAGAACCAGACTCGATACAATAGTAAGGTGCAAGCCTACAGACACAAATCAATAATTGAAAAGTATATATAATAATGCAAAATATAAAAAGACAGTACATATCAGTAAACTAATCTTGGAGAAAGAACATAAATCAATGACGTATTATACATATAGTATAGACACGTCTGTCATGAACTAACATGACGGCGCTTCAAAACGGCGAAAATATTATATAACTCCTTTAACGCGTAAAGAAAAGGAAAGAAAATATGAGACCATACAGCGGGATGCCTGTTGATGCCTGTTGTCTTTATGTTTCGCGCAGGTTTACACACACGATTTATATTAAGAACAAACGTAGCATCGCGCGAGATGTTGGTCCGTAACTAAGCGCGATGTGGCCAATTAGCTTCATTTCATGTTGTCATTTTTGAGGGCGGACAACGTATCTATAGTTTTAATATATCATTGACATAAATAACAAACATTGTCTTGTGTTCAACTCAGCGACCAATAAATAATCTTGACTGGCCTGTTGGTCTAGTGGTTAGTGACCCTAACTGCTATGCCGGAGGTCGTGGGTTCGATTCCCACCCAGGGCAAATTTTGTGTGATGAGCACGATCATTTGTTCTGTGTATGGGTGTCATTTATCTATAATATGTATGTATGTATTTAGAAATATATAAGTATGTTTATCAGTTGTCTAGTACCCATAACACAAGCTCTGCTTAGCTTGGGACTAGATGACGTGGTGTGATAGTTGTGGAATATTATTATTATTATTATTATTATCTTCTTAGCAAACTACTCTCAAAACGATGCATTGAGATTATTATCAGTCTAGTCTTTTTCCAATTGTCTTCCAGTCTAATGGGGTGCAGCTGAATACCATTATCCTTAACCTAAGTATACGAATACAATAATAATACTCTAAGACTGACTGTCAGACTTTCAAACTTCTAAAACAGAACGTAAGTACTTTATTTTACACCAAAACAGAAACAACATCTTTATTACTAATTTATGGTTACTTTACCAGTCTTATCGTTGATAGCTATAACTTACCTTGCTTTGCTTATAACCTTTGGAAGGACTGTACGAACATAAAATAAAAAGGGTGTACTCGTGGCGTGCTGCTAAGCTTACACAGAGATCAATTTTCAGTCGACACTTCATATTAATTACAGGTCACATACACTTACTTTATGCAATCCAGACTAAAATAATGCATTCCACCTTTCAACTTCAGTAGACAGCACGTCGCTTCAACGCATTAAAGTTATTTAATCTGTGTAATGCGCGCTTAGATTGTAATGGAACAGAGTGGGGCTGCGGTAATGTATGGCTACGTTTACGAGCTGATGGTAGACTTATTGTAAAGTGTATAATGCACGTGTGGTGGAAACTTTTAAATAAAAAGTAAGATTTTTGCATAGTAAGAGATAAACAGTGTAGGAATAATTTTAAAGTAATATTATACAGTGCAGTGTCTTAAGACGAGGGTGTATAACCAGGGCCTGTGGATGAAAACAGGCCGTGTCGACGGCGCGTTCGTGTTCCACGCGCGCCTTAAAGAGATGTCAGCAACATGGGAGGGGCCCGAAAGGGCCGACGCCCGTCGGGGCCGCGGATTGTACACTAGTTAACGCGGCCTCGTCATAGAGGGCGAAGAAGGAACATGGGTGGTTTTTAGTCAGTAGAAGTCTGACACTCCCTTTCGCTCTGCCCAAGAGCGGGAGGGGTTATTCGATGATTTTCCACAAGTGTGTATAAGCAGTGTGTGTTGCCAGTGATGACTTATGGCACAGAGACGTGGTCCTTAACTGCTGGCCTCTTAGAGAAGCTCAGAGTCAAGCAACGAGGCATGGAGAGAGCTATGCTCGAAGTTTCTTTATGCGACAAAATCCGTAATGAGGAAATTCGCCGAAGAACCAGGGTCTCCGACATAGCTCTGCAAATATGCAAGTTGAAATGGCTATGGGCAGGTCACATCGCTCGAAGAACCGACAACTGATGGGGAAGAAAGGTTCTCGAGTGGCGACCACGAACCGGAAGATGCAGCGTTGGTAGGCCTCCCACCAGGTGGACCGACGACATCGTGAAAGTCGCGGGCAACCGGTGGATACAAACGGCAGGTTGCAGTTCGTTATGGCGTTCTCCCTCGGCCTTTGTCCAACAGCGGACGTCTTATAGCTGATGATGATGATGAATATTATACAAGAGTAACGATGGATTTTTTTTCCATTCTTCTCCATAGACTACTATCTTTTAAGCAGTTATAGTGGAGTGACCGTCAGCATGTCAATTCATAGGTCCACTTCGAACCAAAGACATGCAGCTCTGATTTATTGGACTCACGTGCGTATTGTTTAATTATCACTTGCTACGATAAAATAAAACATTGCGAGCAAACAAGCATGACTTTTTATAAATTTTTTTTTGGCGGGTGGAAAATCATCAAAAAGCCCCCTCCCGCTCTTGGGCAGAGCGAGAGGTGTCAGACTTCTACTGACTAAAAACCACCCATGTTCCTTCTTAGCCCTCTATGTCGAGGCCGCGATAACTAGTGTACAACCCGCGGCCCCGAAGGCCAAATTCGGCCCTTACGACATGTTCAAGAATACTAAAGTCTAATTTTTCTTTCATTTCATTTACTTTCATCTTTCTTTGGGTAGTACATCATTTTATTCACGAATCCAGACTATTGGCTGTTCAAAGAAATACCTGACGGATAAACCCCAAAACAATAAGCCGACAATAGAATCGAAGCCCATTGGTTTCCTCTCCCGTGGCCGAGTGCCAGCCATGGGACTTGACCGGACTGGACTCTCACTCATTTATTAACGCAGATTTTATAAGGTTCGTAAATAATGTAAGTAGTAACTAACATATTTGCCTCGCCATTCCCAACAAAAAGACAAGAAATGTTGTAATCTATTCAGCGTACGTTTTTCTGGCCATGTGTAGGTTGTAGCTGGGGGCCTCATTAAGCCGCCACCTCAGTAATTAGAGGGGCAACTTAATTACGGAGTCTCAAGACTGCCTCGGTTGCGCCCTGCCGGCAAGGAAAGAGGGCAGGGATAGAGAACAGTTTTTTAGTTATGAATAATAAACTTGGCCATAATCATTTGCTTGATTTGATTTACTCAGAAGTTTTAATATTGTTCATGTTGTTACTGGATAATTTATCCCGCAAATTCTCCTTCCCGGCTAAAACACTAGTGTGTCGAAGGGTGAGAGTTTTACGGACTGTGTCTTGTACACTTTGACCCTTTGACTTTAGCTTCATTTTGTCTTTTTTAGCTTACATACCTCAAGTTTTTTAACTGCATCAAATAAAACGACCTATCCAGGAACTTTACGTCTTATACTCTGTTCGGAAAAAAATTAAAACCTTACTTTACTTACTAAATGGAGATTGTTTAAATTGTGTAGGCGGGATGCTTAACTTTGTACATTCATGAGCAACAATATGTGAAAACTGAACAACTTTTAGAAGTGAACTAAATTTTTTATGAGAAAGATCCTATCGCCAAGTTACAAATCGTTTTTCTCTCGAAAAATGCTTTTAATTTAGGAAAGTGTGTACATAGTGGCACGTGTGCCTGTAGTCCTACATAAATGCTTCTAAATTTAGGGAAGGTCAAATATTCCACTTTAATACCAGTCCCAAAACCTACCTCAACAACAAAACATACGTTGGTCCCAAAATGGTTCCTCCACAGATGACTTAAGCCCTCTCCATGTAGCCTAAATTCGACTAACAGCGGTACTATTTGGAACTAATTTGAGAGGTGGTCGCCACCGTAAGCCCCAGTGTCCGTGGGTGAATCTGTGTGAGATAATTATGTAGGTATATCACGACATGACTTAGAAGTTCCATCATCCATCGATGTCCCAAATTAATTGACGGTAACGAAAATTAGACTATCTACGTCTTAAGGTGTGCTTTTTATAATGGATAGGCACGTGTTTTAATATAATATAGCTTGCTTGTGTATGATTACGTCACGTACAAGATTATAATTTTATTATAAGCCTATTGTCCCACTGCAAGCTTTCTATCTCTACCTCTCGAGCGATGTGGAGCAACTATGCAACTATTCATAAGTAATTAGCAATTAGAGGTAATTTTGAGTCCGCATGCCGCATGCCGCATGCCGCGTGAGATCCGCAGAGGTTCGGCGTGTGTTCGTCGAAATTTCCCGACAAAACTTCTGAAATATGTCAGTCTGTAAGCCAATTCGTTTGTGTTGTGCCGATATCAAGTTGCCACACTTGACCGTAAGCTTTAATTTAAATATGTCTGCATACCGGTGTGGCGGTATTTTCATTTTAAGGGTAGAATTGTATGGATGTTGCCGACGAAAATCAGAGGATTTACGTACAATACCTGAATTTTCGTGGTGTAAGTAAATTGTGAAAAAGCCAAGTATGTAGGTAGTTATTTCAATAGAGTACCTACTCTACATTAAATAAATAAAAAAAACATCAAAAAGGCAATCGGAATCAGAATTTTTACAAAATTTTATTATTAAAAGCAAAGTTACTGAGCAATGTCAATTCTAATCAAAATAACAACAAACTTTCTAACCATTTTCTAAACAAAAAAACCTTGTAACAACCCTCCACTCCATATAGAACTACTAAAACCCTATTCCTAAAAACAGACCGACTTACATGAATAAAAACTACACAATATGTACATATGTAACCCTTTTTGTTCGCCAGACGATAGCACCCTTGTCACGCAGACGGCCTATCTTAGCGTAGGGCTTGAATACTGAGTTATGTGAATATTCCAGTGTATTGCCCAGATTTAGGGGCTTATGTTGGAGTCATGTAGGTTCTTACTTAGGTCAAGGGGAGCCCCCCATATAAATGTACTTATGTATTTGAATACTAAATCCTAAAAGACGGTTTGACTTAAGCTGAGACTGTATGACCTAGACAAGAATTTTATCTCATATTATTCAAAAAAAACACACAAACCATCGTGGGTTTAACTATGAAAGTTAGTGGCGATTGCTTTGTTTTTTTTTAGGCACATGTATGAAGCTAATGCATTATTTATTGGTTTTTGCCCGACTACGGCAAAGCCAAAGGAGGGTTATGACTGGCTATGTATGTATTTCCATCATTGTTATCGTAAATAGCCTGTGGCTTGGCCTATGCTCTTAGTTTTGCAAAGTAGACTTATCGCCTTTTGATAATAATTTATTTTTGGAATAGGTTTTAGGTTTTGCATTGAAATTTGTGTCAAACTTAACAATTTTCTTTGTTTTTTCTTCTCGTTGTTATATTTAGAGCCCGTCATTCTCCAAGTTTTCAATTTAACCTGAATCTTTATCTATAATACTTCTCCGTGATTTCACCGACTTTTCTTTTAAAACGTCAACCAAAATGAGCTGCGGATCAAAAGTTTTCGTACAAGAAGGCACGTGTCCACGAAAATCATTATCTAAAGTGGTCCGACCACGAAAAGCCACTTAGACATCGTTGAATACTTGCCAAGCTCTTTCAAGTACCGTAATAATAAGGCAAATAGAATTTTATATACATAGTCTTGTACGTTTCCGGTTTTAAAGGGTACTAAGGGTAGTAGGTATATAAAAGTTGTTTAGTGGTCTTGGGTTCAATCCCCCGGTGGGTCAAAGGGTTTTTGGGTTTTTCCATCAGGAATTTCTCAGTTGCAACCACGGAGTCTGGGATGTTAACAAAACAATCTAACTAGTCCGTCATAATTATAGATTACCAAAAAATATTGGACACGTATTTTTTCTTTTTTCACGTAAACAAACAATGCGATACAGTGCTTTGAAAACTAGTGTGACGTCATACTTTAAGACATTAGTATGACATTTTTAGCGGTCAGTGACGTCACCAACCCCCACTTTGACGCGTTTTATCTTCGTAATTTTTTATTGATTTGATAAAACAAAAAAATACGTATCCAATTTTTTTCGATAATCTAACAGACGGACTAATTAGAATCACATTTTTTAAAGTCAGTAAACATTCCTATTTGCGCCTGGTGATGGCAATAGGCTTGACCTTTACTACATACGGTTTAAAGAAATGTGAGTGTACTATTAGTACAAAACTGCCTAACCTTTTGGGTATTACAGGCGAGTTGTTATGTTGTTGAAATAATTGAAATTCTGGTTGATCTTATGTTTGCCAGCGAGCCTATAGGGTAATTGACTGACTAAAAAAATATGATTCTGTTAAGTCCGTCTGTTAGATTATCGAAATATATTGGATACGTGTTTTTTAGTTCGATCAATTTAATGGAAATTGACGACAATAAAATGTGTCAAAGATCGTGAGTTGGTGACGTCACTTTCTGGTACAAAATGTACCAAGATATTAAATCTTTAAATATTAAGCTAACAAGCTTAAATAGAAATTAAATTATAAGATACGTAAATGTAATCTTCACATTTACATTTTTTTATCTTCCCCACATTTTTTTTTTAAAATAACAATCATAGACAGGGGTGTCCATGACTGTTATTTCAAAAAAAATGTTTACCACCTAAGCCTATCATATTGTCCATGGATTACCTGTCAAATTGGTTATGGTTTAGTACAAAAAGGAGCCATTTGACAGTTAATCAAAGCACACAGAGCCAAAGTGATAATCAATAAATCTGTCAACAGAGATACGCAATATAGCCCTGCAGGATTGAGTAAATTGTGACGTCGCGCGACTTCTCGAAGCACTTTATCGTCTTCATTTATTGTTTAAGTACGTGAAAAAGGAAAAAATACGTGTCTAATATTTTTTGGAAATCTATCTGACGAACTAATTAGATTTTTTGTCAACTATCTTGTTACCATCAACCAAACTTTTATATTTATATTATAGTCAGTGTTCAGCGGTGCAGAGATAGCAAAGCATGTGTCTTTTGTGTTTGAAACTATACACCACTTTACCTAACTTGTTTGTGACAACATGACTGGCCTGTTGGTCTAGTAGTTAGTGACCCTAACTGCTATGCCGGAGGTCGTGGGTTCGATTCCCACCCAGGACAAATGTTTGTGTGATGAGCACGATCATTTGTTCTGTGTCTGGGTGTAATTTATCAATAATATGTATGTATTTAGAAATATATAAGTATGTTTATCAGTTGTCTAGTACCCATAACACAAGCTCTGCTTAGCTTGGGACTAGATGGCGTTGTGTGATAGTTGTGGAATATTATTATTATTACAACAAACGTAATCACACTAATATTATAAAGGCGAAAGTTTGTGAGTGTGTGAGTGTATGTTTGTTATAATTCGCACACAAAACTATTAGGCCTATTGTTTTGTTTTCGAACTAGCTATTCGTATGCGGCTTCGTATATTTCTTATTAGTAGGTTTAGTACACAGATAGTTCATAACCTGGATTAACACATAGGGTAGTTTTTATTCCGACTTTATCTTCCCGTGGGATGATTTTCGAGTTGTAGCGGGCGAAGCCGCTGGCAACAGCTAGTGTTATATAAAATAAACCTAAGTAAAGTAATTTCCTGCCACGTTCAGTGATAAATAATGACATTATTTAAATACAAATTCAGCCTGTCACATGAACGTCTGATATTACGAGACATTTTCTTTCTTATTTCTTCGAGTTTTCGAGAAAAGGAAATAAAGATGATTGGGTAAATAATGTGTGTGCTTATGTTGCTCGTTTGAATTAAATTAATGTTTTTTTTGCAAATGGCTGACGTGTTTCGAATTTTGAGAAGATCAAATGTTTCTTCAGTGGGTTTTTTCTTTCTGTTTTTAACACAATATCCAATTACCAATGACACACATTAATATATTTTTAAATCGATTTTATGAAAGCATGTGTGACTAATTACGTGGCTATGTTAATATGGGATCTTTTTGGTGTCTCAATAACGTTGAAAGGAGAACGTATTTGGTAATCATTTGCAAAATTGTCTGTGGATATTGTATTTACAAGGAGAGGCATCGCGGCGGCGCCACTCGCTGAAATATCCTCTATGATTTACTTTTATAAAAGCGGCGATTTATAAGGACGTCTTAAATCTCATTTGATTGATTCCGTTCATTCAAATCGGAAACTACATAGATACTTCTTACCTGCGAAAATAAACCGAAAAATATTTCCAATCTATTTTGTAATCTGTCAGTTCACACCTCAAACGTGGTTCCTTGTAATTTATTTTTACTTTACATTAAGTACAGCGTACCAGCGTACAAGTATAAATTAAACTCCCTTTATAAAGCTGAGCTTTTCAATTCACAAGTTTCCTTTTGAAACTTAGTAAATTTCAACTTGTTCATAAACTAGGTACATTTTTAACTTTGCAAGGAAAGTTTTACGGAGAACTTTATACGGCAGTGTAAAACCTCTTTCGTACGTTAAACCGGATTATATCTGGTGTGGACTGGCTGTAAACAGGTTTGGAGCGGTTCGAACTGGTTTGGGTGAACGGTTAGGCATTCGAATATTCGATTTTAGAATTTTAATTTGCATTTATAGAGGTGTGTGTGTTTTTAGCAATTTATGTGCTCGCGTGTTTTTTGTAGTTTGGTTTTAAACTCGATAATGGAAAAGCTTGCTGGAAGGGTTATGATTTTATTTTATAAATTCATCGCTAAAAGTGGAATTCCTAGAAACAGAGAAAACATTTTTTTTTTGTTCTGTTAGTGTGTGTTTTCGATGCAATTTTTACGGTGGTAAAAATGAAACGGAATATGAGAAAAAAATATTTGAAAGCGGGATTCGTTTTTATTTTTATTTAATGAGATGAATAGGACTTTAAAATGTTCATGCATTTTATGTACTACCGCACTCACTCGTCATTGGATGGTCATCCATCCACGGGCCAACCCTAGCAACCGCTGCTTGACCTTCAACCCTTGCGGCAGTCATTATTTAGTCAGAAGCCAATCGCACAATTACATGACATCTCTACCCTACAAATTAAACAGCTGCCACTACAAATAGTCACAAAATAATACAAAAACAAACAGCTGAGTGGAGCGATGCATGTTTGTTCACCTCTTGACGTTTAATATCCGCCGGAAACTGTTCCTCATATGCACACACTTATTGTTAGTCAGTAGGCGGGGTAGGTAGAAGTGCCAGTCATGCTTGTTGGTAGAAGTAATAGAGGCTGGCTGGGCAGAGCCCATTACTTTGTGTAATTTATTTCGTCACCAATGCTCTCAAAACGGTGAAGGAACACATCGTGAGGTCTTAAAACCAAAAAAATCGAAGACATGTGACATTTACCAATCCGCACTGGGCTCGCGTGGTGGATTATAGACCATCCCACTCCTAGAGAGGAGGCCTGAGTCCCTGCACTGGGAACATGATAGGCTGATGATGATGATGATTACTCGTACAATCATGGATAAAGAATAAAAAGGATGTAATTAGACCCTTAATCGATCTGAAAGGCACTATGTTCTCACCGTCATTGTGATTTTTTTTTGTTATGGACTATACAGGGTGTAAATCAACCCTTCACACATACGTCAACCAAGCATTCTGTACATCAAACTAAGTTCCCCTACGCAAAATTTTTTGCTGGGAAACGACTTTTTTTTTGGGCTCAGAAATTTCATTTTACGGTAAAACTCAATGTACCCTTAAAACATATTGCTAGAGGATGCTTTGAATAGTAAAAGGGTCAAGGAGGTAATTTAAGTAAAGTTACAACCTGAAAAACTAGTATTTACAAAAACAGCTGTGCAAAATTTGGAACTTTGACCCCCAATATCTCCGTAACTAGGGGGTTCCCAGGTATGGTCTAGAACAAAAAAAATATCGCAGCGGTGGGGAGAACAAGTGCCTTTCGTTTGCGTTAAGGGTACTTTTACACCCTTTATACAATGTGGAGCAGGACGATTGACATTCCTCTAAACCACGTAAAGAAAGGCATGCTCTTGACCCGTATACAAAAAATCAATCAAATCCAATGACTACTTTAGCCACAGGAAATTATTTTTCATTTTCTTATTTTTCAACATGATGTAGATCGGAGTCCGTAATAATAGGTAAACATTGTAAGGTCAGGAACCTGTGCAAAAACCTACGATTCTATTCTCAACGTCTCAATACGCTTGAAAGACAGAGAAAGGTGTCATACGATCCCACTCTGACGCGCCCCGCACACTCCCACAAAATACTACAATTATAAAGAAAAAGTAATATTACTTACGCAAATAATGCATTAGTGGTGCATAGAAAATTGCGAGTGTGTGTGTGAGCGGAATTTTTTTCGGCAAAAAGTCCTTGACTCGGTAACTATGTCAGTCAGTGCATAGCGGCGCCCTTTGAGGAGAGCACACGCCTACTTTTTTTATCACAAGACGAGCCGCGCGCGCATTGTCGTGATTTTATGAAAAGTTTGTTGTTATTGTGATTAAAGACGATTTATGATATTTGGATTAGTGCATAGGTTACTGTGACTTATTGGTGTTAGTGTAATATTAGTTATTTAGGCATTTATTAGGTAGCTAGTTTTGTGATTTAGGTTAAGTTAGTAAGTTTTTTAGTTTAATTATGCCTCAAATAAGGTTTTAAGTGATTAATTATTCAATCAGTGATCTTTTATTAATTAACAACTCGCAACTTAGTGAGTTTATGCCGCTGATTTGTTGTTCTCCGATAAAAAGTACCTACGCCCAACATCGCCGCAGCTCGCTGCACCCCGCGCACTAGGTCAGTGACTTTTCGTAGTTAAAGCGTGTTTACTTTTTATGCAGTTGATTCTGCTATTTATTTTGTTTGAAAATTGCAATTTTTAAATTTTCCACTAACTACTAATCTTCGTGTTTTAAAATGTTTTGATGGACTAGTACAGTGCTAGTTTTAATTTAATGTCGTAGTTCCAGATCCACATTGTATACCTTGTAGGTACGGAGATGTTAAAGGCCAAAAATCGAATACTGTCACAAGTTTTTTTTTTAACTTGTTATAAAGGTATCGTTATTCATTAAATATTTTTTTTACTAATTCTATTTAATTTTATTACTTGAAAGGTTTTAGTGCGTTATTTTGAGATACGCAAGTTTACAATACAACGTGATCATTTACCCCAAAAAAGAAGTGGTTTCTTACGTAGAATCTACAGGATATTACCTGCTGTGTACCACAAGGCTGTAGCAGGTGGTGTCCTGTAGTTTTTACGTAACCTGTATTGGAAAAAATGTGTGAATTGATACATTTTCTCACAGTAGTTTTACTGCTCTTAAACCTGCACTGTGGTCGGCCCAGATATTATTTGCACAAGCATCATACAAACGTATCGCTCTGTTAGGGATGTGTAAATAACTAAGTACGTACTGAAAACTGCATTCATGCTAATTACGTATATCTACGGTAAATTCAGCCCTTCGCTTCCAAAAATAAACGTGCTTCCAGTGCCTGTCTTTTGATGATATACTTAACGTAATAAAATTATTATAAAGTGGTACTTTGGGGGGGGATCCTCAAATAACCTCTCCCGCTCTAGGGCAGATCGAAAAGGAGTGTCAGACTTCTACTGACTCAAAATATGTCAAGGCCGCGGTATCTCTTACAACATCCCACAGCCATTACCTATAAAGGGTATAAATGTACCCTTAACGAAGGGAATTGTTCTCCCCACCACTGCGACCATTTTTTGTTCTAGACCATACCTGGGAACCCCCTAGTTACGGAGATATTGGGGATCAAAGTTCAAAATTTTTCACAGCTGTTTTTGTAAATACTAGTTTTTCAGGTTATAACTTTACTTAAATTACCTCCATGACCCTTTTACTATTCAAAGCATCCACTAGCACAATGTTTTATGAGTGCTACAATTGAGTTTTACCGTAAAATGAAATTATTGACCCCAAAAAAAAAGTCGTTTCGCAGCAAAAAATTTTGCGTAGTTGTACTTAGTTTGATGTACAGAATGCTTAGTTAACATATGTGTGAAGGGTTAATTTACACCCTGTATAGTGGTCGTAGTACTCGTGCCACCAAGAAAATTCTATACGACGTATATTTTATATACATCCGTTCATCTATTTAGGGGTTATAAGGGAACAAAGAAACGGAACGTACATGCATACAGATGAAACATGAAACACATAACCTTCTTTTTGGGTTTTGCCGCAGTCGGATAAAATAAGCCACGCAGGTTTTTGTATTAGCACCTGTTCATAACACTTTGATTTCTGAAATTTACCTTCTTTCAGAGACACTGAGAGATAGGTTTTAATAAAGCCAACATCTTTCAAAAATAATAAATTACCTAATTAAAAACCGGCCAAGTGCGAGTCCTACTCGCACATGAAGGGTTCCGTACCATCGTAGTAGGGGAGTCGAGTCGAGTCGGGAGAGAACCAATTTGCATGAAATTTTGTGTGCATACCGGGTAGGTCTGAGAATCGGCCAAAATCTATTTTTTTATTTTTTTTGTTAATCGCATAACAACGTTTGCTGGGTCAGCAAGTCTAATATATAAAATTCTCGTGTTGCGGTGTTTGTTTCCAAACTCCTCCGAAACGGCTGAACCGATTTGCATGAAATTTTGTGTGCATATCGGGTAGGTCTGAGAATCGGCCAACATCTGTTTTTTTTTTTAATCGCTGAACAACGTTTGCTGGGTCAGCTAGTAAGTTTATGATTATTAAAAAAAATATACTATGTGATGTAACTAAAAATTTAAGATTTTCGGAATTTTTCCTATATGTGTACTTTATAACGTTGCTTCATGCCAAATTTCAAGATTCCAGGTCGTCTGGAAGTATCCTTTAGGTTTTGATTCCCTTGCGAGTAGTTGCGAGTTTCAAAATATGCGGCTTTAATTGCTGTATCTTTTGATTGCGTTGACGTAGAAGTTTGATTTTGTTACAGCTTAAAGATATTATAGACTTGAGTATTTGTTAAGAATTTCAATATAATACCACTACGCGTTCATGAGTAAAGGGGTAATAAGTTTAAAATTATTAAAAATATTTTTATTAAATGATGTAACTAAAAATTTATGCTTTTCGCAATTTTTCCTTTATCTGTGTTATAAGACGTTGCTTCGTACCAAATTTCAAGATTCTGAGTTCACGGGAAGTACCCTGTAGGTTTTGATTCCCTTGCGAGTGTCGAAAATTTGCGGCATAAACGGGAGTATCTTTTGATCGCGTTGACTTAGAAGTTTGATTTTTTCACAGCTCCAAGAGACCATAGACTTGAGTATTTGATATGAATTTCAGCTTGATACCTCCACGCGTTCCTGAGAAAAAAGGTCTTGACAGACAGACAGACAGACAGACAGACAGACAGACGGACAACAAAGTGATCCTATAAGGGTTCCGTTTTTACCTTTTGAGGTACGGAACCCTAAAAATTGAAGATGCGACGATAAACTACCATCGAATTAAGCAATAACTCACACTTCAGTCAAACATCGAGTTATCTGTACAAAAACGGCAATATTTCTTCTCTGGAGCAATAAATTAGCTCGCTGAGCAATAACGTGGGTGCCGGCAATCGGCAATTAACCGGGGAGCAACATTAACTTGACATATTACCTTCTAAACTGCTGTTTGGGGTAAACTATTCACTGTTACCTTGAAGAAGTTCAGTATTAATTAACTAATTATGTTGATTCATTTTATTTACCTACATTCATTATCTCGCGCCTTTTTCTAGGGGTGGAAGCAGAAAATACGGAATACCAAGACAAGAAAAACAGTTTTCCGATGAAGGGATTTGTTTGTGAAATATTAAACTTTAAAGTGCAAAATGTTAGACTCAAGTGTGCCAACCTAAACCACTTATACGGGTTGTGTTTGGGCGTGTGAAAAATATCATGGTAGTAGCATATACGTATAACGAAAATAAAAGGAAAACTATCACAGCTAAGTAGGCTTTACAAGTTTACGGTCAACAGTCCACCAACTTATAAAATGTAGTTGTACGAAATATTTTCCTATACGTAATGTATGGGAGCGCAGGGTTCAAAACTGCAAATGTAAGTTTGTTTTATTTTTACAATACAAATCATCGTTCGGAGGCAGGTAGGCAGGGTGGTTAGTCAGTTTAGTAAGTTTACATATTTTGATGGGCTACTGCAACTGCGGAACTCTACATTGTGCGTGGTCCGACATGCACTTAGCCGGTTCTGGGTTTCAGTACTATAATTGCTAGCTATTGATTTATTTCCTCAATCTTTTAATTGAGTTATGTGGTTCTTTGTACAAATTTATTATTCAAAAGTGCCCTACAAATATCTGGACTCGTACATAATTGTATGTACCTACAGCATCCAAACAACAAAACCCCTGAACTTACTTAGCAACTTACAAAGACAAGACTAACTTGACATCTCAAGCAAACAAAAAAAGATCTTATTACAACGTGACAGGACCACAAACAAGTAGGATATGACAAGTCAAGCCTGGGCTGTCATAACGTTAGATATTACAAGACAACGATGTAGGACACGCTGATTAACTCGTGTACAAGAAATGTGAGGAAGATATTGTGTTCCAGTGAGAAAAAAAGATAGTTACTTGGTAATGTTTTTTATGACTGTAACAATAATTTAATAACCATCTGTAATCCAAACCTATATATATCACACAATAACTTAACATCATGCCTGTTTTCTCTGGTGGGTTGGGCAGTGGTGAATATTTCGCCAGGATCATACCTGATAAATCCCATGTTACATAATTACTCCGAAGTTTAGGCAGTCGCATTATAAAATCCTGGTACTCAGCTGCATCTGGTAAGACTGGTAGCATCATAGTTAGGAAAAAGCTAGGCATAATATGATGTTAAATACTTACTCCACAGAAATGCGAAAGTAACTTTGTGTCTTTACTGATTACGTATAAACCAATGAGATAAAATACACGTAAGCGCTCCCCGCCCACGTTAGACTTTTTGTCGGGCCGATTTAAATTTGTTTGTTATTTTTGACCAAAAAAAATCGGTCGCCCATTTTTTACGAACAAATTTAAATCGGTCACTTACAAAAAGTCTGACGTGGGCGTTCAGCCTAAATAAAGTCATGGGTAACAGCTATTGGAGTTCGAAATTAGAAACTTACCAAAAAAAAATACCAACAATTGGTATTTTCGTTAAAAATAAGTTCCATTATTCTTGAGCTAGATGACAGATGTCACCATTTTTACAGGTTCACAGGAAGTTAATTATAAAACGGAATTTTAATGTTTGAAGTCCTTATTTAATAGTTTTTGTTAGTCAAGAATAAAATCGTCACGTATTTTAACGAAAATGGCCGCTCTGTACTTTAAGTAAATAAAAAAAGATTAATGCTTCTTACTGCCATGAATGTCTTCAAAAAGGTTTAATTTCAATATGGTATTATTTATTCATTCATTCAGGTGTTTTAAAGAGAAAAGTGATGATAAATGAAAAGATGACATTGTTGCCATCGTGGGATCCTGAATGAAGCTGGCCTGGCCTATCCCCAACGTGAAGTCGAGCTGATGAGATGGTGATGATTATGATGAATTCAAGAATCACTTTGTATTACTGAAAAGGTGCATTCGGTTTTATAATAACATCAACCATGGTCAGTAACACACTTAGCCCGGTCCAGTTGTGGGTGTCTTTCGAGTTTCAGCTGAAATTATGATAAATATTAAGCTGAGCTCATAGCTACGTAGACGTACCGTCAATCTAACCTAACTACGCATTATAAAATATCTACACCACACAACACGAAAGTTTGCAACAAAAACATTTTACTTTTCACACAAAATAACGAAGTTATACGACTGAGCTATATCTATCCCTGAAGCTCATTATTACTAGCGACATTTTTAATAAAAATTCTTGCATTGAGACGTGGTCGCAACTTCGTGACTTGCATTTTGTCATTCAGATGCGGGTAGGTGAATATGTAGGCATGTGGGAGACGACACAAGTCTTGGTAAACAAGTTATTTCATGAAAATGAGAAATAGTTTTGTGTCTGCACTTTTTGGTAACGTCAGCTAATGGAATTCATAAAGGTGTACTTATTAAAAAGGTTAAACTACATCTGTCTTCTAGACCACAAAAGCGGTTTCTTTGACTAAAGTTAGAAAATTTCCTTGATCGTTGTCGTTTTAGAAAAAATAAAATAGAAATAATATGTTTGCTGATATATTTACTACGCCACGCCGTTTGACCTGCGTAGTTCCTGTTCCCGTGGGAATACAGGGATAAAAAGGAGCCTATGTCACCCGGGGATAGTGTAGCTTCCCAATGGTGAAAGAATTTTTCAAATCGTTCTAGTACTTTTCAAGTTTATTCGTTACATACATACACACAAACAAAAATATAAATTTTTCCTTTTTATAATTTTAGTGTAAATTACCGACTTTCATCAGGTTTTTGTACGTTATAGAATAGTGTTAGGAAAAGTATATCGTTTAAGAAAACTGATAAGTATAATTATGAAGATAAACAGCAAATTCAACAACTGTAAAATAAACAAAACAAAAACTTACAAAATAAGTTCAACATTTTAATAAATTGCCACCACAATCCCCACCAAAATCGTTTTAATCTCTCATAGTAAACCATAAATTGTAGAACCGCGCCTCGTTGACGTGTTACAAAATGTCTACCAATTCCCGCGCATTCCCGCGACGCCATCTTTTTTATTGGAGTTGCCGAGACTTGGCACTTGGGTGAATGGATGTTACCTTTGCTTGTAAAAAAGTTTCGAGAACACTTTTCACCTGGTTTCTTGGGATTACATAGTAGATGAGTATTTATTTTATGTTGGTAATAAAAATGCTGTACGTAGCTTGTTGATTGTGCCCATAATTTTGTGGTTAAGTGCTGGTAATATAATAGATATGTGGCTGGTTAGAGGTGGAAGTGGTGCAGAAAGTCCAGCATTGGGACAGCACAGGCTATAACAAAATATAATATTTTATTGAGTGTGTAAAGACGAAAGAAGGAAAGAAGAATGGCTAGAAAAGGTTGAATATAGACATGATGAATAAAAACTTACGAACCATTACTCCTAAGCAGCCACATTACTCCTAACCGGCACCTCCTCACTCTTAATGGCATGTCGTAGAACCAAAAATTCGAAGGCGCTCCAGAACTTTCCGGCCCCATCGGCCATCCGTTCTACGATCAGTGTGCCCTGCCCACTGCCACTTAAGTTTGGCAATTCTTCGGACTGTTTCAGTAACTTTGGTTCTCATGCAGATGTCCTCATTTCTGATTCGATTCACGCAAGGAAACTCCGAGCATAGCTCTCTTCATTGCCCATTAAAATTACATGTCAGATTTAAAATAAAGAATAAAAACACAAATCATTCTCCGCTACCACGAGCAACAAACACAAAAGTGAATTATACATTATAGCAAAAATAATAATAATAATCAGGTCATAACAATAATCAAGAACATAGAAATAAATAATGAGATAATCATAGAAACAAGTCAGTAATAATTTAGTAAGTAGATATCTAAAAAAACATTCCTTTAGGTCATTAATGCCTGGTAGGTTAGCCAGTCTTTGGGTCTAACTTTAAAAGTATTTTCAGATGTCGCACTCAAAATGTCCAAATCAAAATCAAAACTCATTTATTCAAACTAGGCTGATAATCAGCACTTTTCGAACGTCAAAATTTACTTTACTTTACTTATTTACAAGAGACAATCCCCCAAAACGCCCCCCCTTCGACATTTCCTAGAGTTTTTGCTGGAAAGAAGCACATCTGTCTGTTAGGTTGGTTAGAAGAACCAGACTCGATACTGGTATTTTCATTGTAATCTGGTAGCCGGTTATATACCGGTGGACCCGGTAGTATGAATTAGCTTTCCAGACTATGAAAGTGTTGACATTCAACTAATTTTTCTCGACCACGAGCGCAGTAATTATGCCTGTCTCTACGTTTGTTGTACTCAAATATCACCACAGTCAATAATTTTGTCGTTTTGATTAGTGGTCTGGCGGTAACATCCCACTGTGATCGCGCAATGGCCCACACAGTACGCTTCTGCATCCTAAACGCTCTCTCCCAATCGGCAGCTTGCGGCAGACCTCAACGCCATACCGAAGAACTGAGTGTATCAACGCAAAATAACACCCTCCCAAAATTTTACGAGGGAGCGTTTGCGCTAGTCGTTCCACCGCGCAGCATGTACGCATGCATGCATGAACTATCCAGTTCGAAACCGAGAAATATGGTGACTTGAACTTGTTCGACCTGACTGTTTCCTACCCGAAGTGACAGCGGTGTACACGTTCGACCGGAAAGATTAATGTAGTTTTGGTCATGATTAGAATTAAGCCAATTATTTGAAACTAGTTGTTGATTTTACCCACGTTTAGCCTTTCTTGTAATTTTTCTATTGTATGTTTCAATGTTAACAAAAAATATTTCCACACAAGCTATCAACAATATCACACCCATTAATTGCATACATATTTACTTATCCACGAATTATTCACGAATTATTTCAACGAAACCCGCATCAAAGGACTCCAGGCAAATTGGGTTGCCATGTTCGGCAGACGAATTCGAATAGCATACGAAACGATTATTCGAAAATTGACTAATTAGTCTATTGACGTTCGAACCGGCATCGGTAATGAATAGAGGAATGCTGTTTTCTCTTGTGTTCATAATTCGAGGTATGAGTTGCAAGCTATGAAACAGTTGGCTGTTAGGTATTTGTAATGGTAATTAGTTTGTTTAGGGTAATGAACAATGTTTATTTACTATTAGTTTGAAAGTATGAAAATAATTATAGATTCAGTATAGTCAAAAGTGTTTTAACCATTAGACGAACACTGAATAAATATAGTTTTTTTTTTCAATAAGAGACGATTCAAGATGAATGCGACAATCCTACTGACAAATCGATCAATTACTCACTCGAGACGCACGGGACCGGTCAATGTGGTGACATTTTGGGGAAGCCTATGTCCAGCAGTGGACGTATTTCGGCTGAAATGATAATAATTAATCAAGCTACTTACGATCCCGCGGTTGTTCGCAAGAGGTACCACGGCCTTGACATAAAGTGCTAAGGGAGGAACATGGGTGGTTTTTAGTCAGTAGAAGTCTTACAGTCTCTTTCGCTCTGCCCAAGAGCGGGAGGGGTTATTTGATGATTGCCCACGCCCCACCCCAAAAAAACCTACTTACGATAAGCAAGTAGTAACTATTTACTGACCTGCACTGCCCTTTTGTAAAATTTAAAAGTAACAAGCTGTTTAATCTCAAAAATAGACGCCTGTCTCATAATAGACCTACGAAAAAATAAGGTAAAACCATTTTAAGTAATATATAAAAACATTTTACTCAACTTTCCACATATAAACAAAATTATTTACAACTGGTACAACACAAAAACTCCTCAAAAACCAGTCCGAACCAACAAAAAAGTCTGAACAGCGACAAAAGTAAATTACAGCGAGCCTTGTGCTAAAAAAATTCATTCATACACGCGAATAACCCAGTTCGCGAGTTGAGAGCGCAACACATACATGCATACACTCGGGCGGGCGCACACTCGACAGAAACAGGGTTTATTTACATTTGCACTTGTTAGTTTAGTCTGGGAGGGCTTTAGATGTTGTGCTGTTTTCGTGCTTAATTGTTCGGGCATAGGAGTAATGGAGTGAGGTAAATTGGTTGTTTCTCGTTGTTTTGAAATAGGTGAAAATAGGTGCAAAAACACATAAATTTAGCCGAAAGATATCCACTGCTTGACATAGGCTTCCCCAAAACGCCCCTTCATTGACCGGTTCCCTGTGTCTCGCATCCAATGGATCCCCGCAACCTATCCTTCCTACTACTAATTTTAACAAAAAATAGGGGATCGGCCAAAAAATATCTATTAATGATAGATAATTTGATAATTATTATAGGGAACAGTCGTAGTCGTATGCCACCTTGCTAATAGCAACTAGCAGCTGACTTCTGTGTCAATGAGAACGCCATGAAGGCGCATCAGGTATCAGTGGCATGCGACTACGGCTGTCCTCTATGATAATTATCAAATTGTCTACTTACTAGACGATTTTTCTTGTTTTCTACTTTTAAGACCGCGGTTTTATTAGTCTGCGTTTTAATTCGCGGTCGGGTTTTAGTTTTTAAACTTAGTTTTTTATTTGAATTTAATTATTGTGCGTTATTCAATTAATACGTAATAATAGTTACTTTCATAGTCAAAGTCAAAGTCAAAGTCAAAATTATACTTAATGTTGGTTTATTATTTGCATAATACGAGTAAATAACTCAGACTAGACCGCGAGAACTGTTTGACCGCAATCTTAACGTATATGTTATTTGTGATGTACTCGCCAAGACCTTTAATTTGATACCAAACATGTTATGATTATCTCAATTTAATTTTTTCCGAGCTTTAGGGTTTGACATTTAAATTCCGTCATAAAAAGAATTGTAATAATTTAAATAGCCTATGTCACCCGCGCTATTGTAACGAAACTATTGACACCTCATTTATTAAAATCCGTTCAGTAGTTTAGGCACTACGGAGGAACATACAAACATACATAATTATAATACATAGACAGCCAAAATCTTTACTCTTCCTTTTGGCTTTACCGTAGTCGGGTAAAAATAAAGACAGTGCTTCGAAAACTCGCGAACTCCTCAAAAACGTCACATGTTGGTAGATTTTTTAACTACAAATGACGTCACAACCCTCATGATCTTCGACGCGTCTTATCTTCGTCATTTTTATTTTTTATTTTTTGGTAAAACAAAAAACACGTATTCAATATTTATCGATAATCTAACTGACGGACTAATTAGAATCATATTTTTTTGACTCAGTCCGATCCCCTATTACCTTTTAGAACCGGTGCATCATTTAATAATAAAAGAAGTTTGTTAAAGGTTATGGTCCTGATTCGTCATCTTGAATACTTAGAAAGCAGATCACCAAACTATGTGTCTTATTTGATCAAGAAAACCAGTTTTTTCTCGATTTACTCCTAGACATTGACCATAGCTATCCTTTATTTAACATTCTAAAAGCTGTTTTTTTGTTGTAAAGGTTGGAGTGAGATTTGAATCATATAGGGTTTTATTGGAAAAAAATCCTTGGAACGCAAAGTGCAGAAGGAACACGAATGGGTTTACTGCGGTACTCAGAGATATTTAATGATTACTTAAGCCGTCACTTAGTAAAGATTTGACATACGTTTGTATGACAAAACTGTCAAAACCTTTACTAAGTGATGGCCTAAGTAATCATTAAAGCTCTCTGAGTGCGGCAGTTAGTCAGTAAGAGTTTAACATTCCCTTCTGTTCCGCCGAGAGCAGGAAGAGCCATTTGATGTTTACCATCTTTGAAAAAAAGGATTCTATCGGAACACTGTCAGATACTCATAAATAATATTTAAAAAACAAATGTAAAAGCTTCAGTACCTACACCTACGTCCGACACACGTCACCTACGGATGCTGTATTACAAAACGCGTGCAATACACGCTACACACGCTCGTTAGAGCTTCACCTATTTTGCGTACGTCTATTTGTGCGTCCTAGTTAAAATAACTACGTGCTCATTTATTAACGGTAGTGCTTTTCCTGTTTCAGCTGTTATTCGGATTTTTTATACCTAGTCGTATGTTTTTTTTGCAAAAATACATGCAAATGTGTGCCTTTAGTTCTTTTCGCTAATAGGTTTAAATCCCACGTAAAAGCGAGCGTATTGCTATCAACGTGGCATGTACGAGATACTCCGGGATGTTATTTAGAAGTCGCCGATGGAAATATCGAAATTATCATTCCCGAACTGGGAATGGAAACCAAAAGATAGACCTAACAAGGAGAATTGTATTCATTTGTATTAGTTTTGTTATTAAATTCAACATAATATCAATTCAAAAGTTACCATAAACGCCGTAGTCTATCGATTTCGTTGCTCACTTTCTCAGTGATGTCTTTTACTATAAATTGGTAATACCCTGAATATTTCACACTGAAAATAACAGAGAATACGTAATTTATTTATTTTATTTATGATTTTATAATACACTGTTTTAATTCCTTAAACAGGTACAATATCGTCAATCTACTTGAAGTTTCTGGAATAAAATCGAGGCTTCTTGTTATGGGAAAAGGCTTAATTGCGACCCACTATGAAAATTCACAACAAATGTAATTATTAACTAAAGTAATAATGGTATGATAATGATTTTTGTGGTCGGTGTCATGTCATAGTTTGAGTGGTTTCTAGGTAATTTTCTTTAGGTATCAAAATTGCACTTAACCTAATGCTATTTCGAAACCATACCACTAAAAAATAAGAGCCACTGGGGTCGATAGATTGGTCCTTGATTGGGTGACCACCAATTATATACCGAGTTCACTTTGCGCCTCGGAGAGCACGTCAAGCCGTCGTTGGTCCCGGCGCGGCGGTCAATTGAAAATCTTTGATAGCTGTTAAAGGGGATCGGACAAAAAAATAATAATTAGTCCGTCAGATAGATTTTCAAAAAATATTGGACACGTATTTTTTATTTTTTCACATAAACAAAAATGAAGACGATACAATGCTTCGAAAACTCGTGAATTCCTCGAAAATGTCACATGGTAGTACATTTTTCACCATCAAATGACGTCACAACCCCCCACTCATGATCTTTGACGCGTCTTATCTTCGTCAATTTTTATTAATTTGATAAAACAAAAAACACGTATCCAATATTTTTCGATAATCCAACTGACGGACTAATTAGAATCATATTTTTTTTGACCCAGTCTGATCCCCTATTATGTAGTCAGTAACCCGAAAGTCTGACAACCAGTCTTAGGAAGGGTTATTCAAAATCAAATCATTTTATTATCAGGCAATAAAAGCTCATACATAAAATACACAAAATAATCTTCTAAACTAATACTTTTCTAAAGTATTAGTAATAATCGTCTTTCGGACAAAATTCCTTCTTCAAACAGGTCTGTAGATACTGGGTTAGAACTCTTACCACGAAACACTTAAAGTTGACGTTGTGGTGCGATACCAACCTTTCGACCCTCAGAGTCCAGTAATTGGTCTTGACTTTCTAATACTGCACGACATCCTTAACCGTCGTGGAGTGATGCAGTCGTGAAACATACATCTGCGTCATTGGCACAGCAGGGCTCGACCTTTCGCGTCCGGCACTGGTGCAAGCCATGGTCCGGGGCGAGGGTGAATGGGACGCCGTCACCTCCTCCTGAGAGGTGGGGGAACGTGAGAGGGAGAGAACCACTCCTCCCAGTCGCCGCGGGAGACGCTCCGGGCGTCTCCCGCGCCACGTGATGGCTTCCAGCCACCGTAGACGCGGGCCTGTGAACGATGAGTAATGGGCTAGCTCACCGTCCGTCCTTCTTATGACGACGACTGGCCGTGTCGAGGGCGCGTTCGTGTTTCACGCGCGCCTCAAAGAGATGTCACCAACATGGAAGGGGCTCCTTCCATGTTGCACCGACGCCCATCCAGGCTGCGGGTTGTTCGAAAGAGATGCCGCGGCAACGACACAAAGGACCAAGAAGAAACATGGGTGGTATTTAGCCAGTAAAAGATTAACACTCCCTTTCACTCTGCCCAGAGCGGGAGGTGTTATTTGATGATTTACAACCTTTCAAAAAAAAGGCACAGCAGGGCGCAGCAACATGTTGGGTCCACTCGGTACGGTAACGCACAGGTAACGTGAACAGCAGGGCTATTGCGTGTCTTTTAAATGTCAGTGGCTATCAAATTGTCCATGGATTAATTGTCAAATTGGTTATGGTTTAGTACAAAATGGACGCGGCAGGTTGAGCTCCTTTTTCAGATTTTCCCGTTTTCTAGTTTGCCGCTCAGGCTGCGACGCATCACATTAACTGCGTAGCCCGTAGGCACGTTAAGGGGGGAGGGGGGGGTATTGTGTTGGCAATGGAGGTCAGATAGGAAGTATAGGAAGTTACGCTCCGTGTAAAATATTTGTGTTCAGCTGAATCTATTTAAACTGAAACCCTACCTATAGTTGTCTAGGCAGATGATTTCTTTAGGTTAACAGTAATTAACACGTAGAAGGAGACAATGACCTAACTGTTACGCTCGTCTCTTTTTTTAGCTGGCCGAAACGTGTGCAAGTGTTCGAAGAACAAAAGAGTTGCATCATACTTGACAAAAAAAGTAGCGCAATATTTGTACTCCACGAATAGAGTTTTTAACTTTTGCTGCAGTCATTAAAACATTAGGCTCACTGGCAGGCATGACTTTCAACTAAATACAATTGCTTTATGGCATGACTGAGCTTTTTCAAGTTTCCGTGAATGTGGCAATTAAAACAAGGCTCGCTTGGAGTAATATTCGTTGTATGTAAATAGGCTTAATTATTTTGGAAAGTTTAATGTGTTAACTAGAAAGATTTGAAAGAAATACGAGTATTTTTCAATGTTTTGGCTGCACTAGTATTATCATAGTCATAACATCACGCCAGTAATCCCCGAAGAGTTAGGCCGAGGTGTATCAAATGGTACACCCACATCATCATCATCATCAGCCTATAATGTTCCCACTGCAGGGACTCAGGCCTCCTCTCTAGGAGAGGGATGGGCTATAATCTACCACGCGGGCCCAGTGCGGGTTGGTAGATGTCACATGTCTTCGAATTTTTTGATTCTAAGACATGCCGGTTTCCTCACGTTTCCTTCACCGTTTTGAGAGCAGCGGTGATGAAATAAATTACACAAAGTAATGCGCCAGTCCGGATTCGAACCCACGACCTACTGTTCGTAAATCGGGGCCGATACCACTGGGCCACCGCTGCTCTCTGAACACGCCTTAGGTCTACTAAATGATCCCGTCGGGGCTGCGGGTTGTTCACAAGTTACCGCGGCCTCGACTCGTACAGGTTTTCCCCCCGGCAACTATGTCGTCTGCCTATCTGACTACCGGACGGCCCACATTTATTTTCCCCATTCGTGAACGCCATTCGGTGACAGCCTCACTCAACTTGGTTAAAATCACCACAAGCCACATTTTTTTGTAAAACGTGCAGAAATACACTTGAAAACTAGTCCTTTTAAACGAACCCGTTGAAAAAACACTTCACAAATAAAACTAAAAGATCATAAAAACTTCACAATAAAATAAAACTCCGCTTCAATGCAATCAGTGAGGAAACTAATGGCTACGGCGTAGCAAAGCGCTACGCAGTCGTAGCACGCACGCGGAGTTTCGTAGCGAGTTAGTGAGCGTAGAACGAGGCGTAATAGAATTGTTTAGATATTTGTTACTTGAGTTTTGTATACGTGGCCGGGGTTTTATATTATCGTATATTAATGTTTCGTATATTTTGTTAAGGGAAATGTAATCAATTTACGACTTATGAGTTTGGCGTATTTATTGTATTCCCTATTCGACTGGGACTATGGTTTAGAACCCAACGCGTTACTTCATACAGGGTGGAATTTTGTAATGCCACCTGGAGGGAAAGTACTCTTAATACTGCAGATAGAAAATTTTACTCAAAGGAAACATTCCTTTATTTTTGATTAGAAAGCAAACTGCATTCAAAGATTTTCGAAAATTCTCTTCTCCCACACCCGGGAATCGATCCGGCTAAAATCTGAAAAAAATATATTTATTTATTTTATTTATTTATTAGGGACAAAAAAACAGTTACATGTTAAGTTTAACAATTATGATTTGTTACACATATAACCCACGCCATTGTCCACAGATTAATATAATGAACAAGTTAGGAACGGAAATGAATTAAGCAAATATAAGTTAAGATTGCGATGAAAGACAATTTATGTCTTAAATTGTATGCCGTGTCGACGGCGCGTTCGTGTTCCACGCGCGCCTCAAAGAGATGTCAGCAACATGGGAGGGGCCCGACGCCTGTCGGGGCCGCGGGTAGTCCAACGGTTATCGCGGCCTCGACATAGAGGGCGAAGAAGGAACATGGGTGGTTTTTAGTCAGTAGAAGTCTGACACTCCCTTTCGCTCTGCCCAAGAGCGGGAGGGGTTATTCGATGATTTTACACCCACCAAAAAAATAAAAAATAAAAAGGTCTTAAATTGTAAACTAGAAAGAGAGAATATATCTATGTCGATGAAATGTGTGTTATAGGCCTCCACAAGTTGATACTGCTACTACTATTCAATTATAAGGTTGAAATCTCTCTAACAAACATGATAAATTAAATGAAAGGAAAACCAGGAAATCTGAAGTTACAAATTCAATGAGTCAAGTTCAAGCTCTGTAACTAACATCCATCTTTTGTAATGAAGACTCCTTTGCTTTTTAGAGCTTATTGTCAGACTTTTTACACCTGCAGCCTGTGGGTCAAGTATACGCAGAAAGCATAAAGCGCTCTGCGTGTCCAATATAATAATGCCTTCAGAATGCTTGTGGGGCTGCCGCGTTTTTGTAGCGCTTCGGGTATGTTTGCCGATGCGCGGGTAGATGATTTTTATGCCATCATTCGTAATCGATGCGCTTCCCTCCGACGCAGAACAGATGCCAGCTCCCACAGCATGTTGAGGGCATTGAGTGACCGGTGGGACTGCCCGATGCTTGGCCGATGGATGAGACTGCACACACAGGTCGACTCAAAGTAGCTACTTTGAGTCGACCTGTGTCGCGTATCTAAGGTGAACGTCGGTTATGTACTTTTGTGCTGTATTCTACATTGTGTTGTATATTATTGTCTGTTGTTATTTGTATTGTACTTGTTGATTAAGTGTGTTACTAATATTAGTTAAGTAAGTATGTTTCATGTATTACTAACATTATGGACCGAGGTCTGCAATAATGTTTTATTATTATTATTATTATTATTATTTGCGACATAGTATCATGTTTGTTAGAGAGATTTCATCCTTATAATTCATCATGAGCCGTGAATTTGAAAAACAAAAACAAAATGGCGGTGAGTCGATATGCCAGCTTCCATACAAAAAAGTTCAAACCCCTTTGACCACAAATATCTCCGTAACACTTTAATCTGACCCTACGCAAATGCAACTTGTATCATGAAACTTGCTCGGCTGAAAATGATTCTGTTACCGGATGAATACGTTTAATCCCGTATGAACCTTCTTAATATACAATCTTCATAAAATGAATTATTTTTCGTTAATTATTGAGGCCACTGTTAATTAATTTCTGCCTCGAATATAATTAATTAATTCACGGTCCAATTTAATTTTAAGATTTTTCCTACGACTACGTATTGATGTTTTCTCTATGTAATAAATATATTGACAATTTAAAAAGGTCGTAAATGCTACGTGTAATTGGGTTTTTTCTAGCATTTGTGAGTAAAAACAGGGTTTGAATTTGGTCCCTGCTGAAAACAATATGTTTCAAATCAAATCAAAATATTTTTATTTCACATAGGCCTACATCGGCACTTATAAAACGTCGGTAAAAAGGGGCACGGGTCGGTGCATTGGTCGATTCCTAAGGAGAAGAACCGGCAAGAAACTCCAAAGGAATCTTAATCTAATCTTTAATTAAATAATTAAATAAATAAAATTAAATAATTTAATTTAATCTTTTAAAATCGTTTGCGTTAACAATAGTTTAACAATAAGGTCCAGACATAATGTGAAGGCTGTTGTGGCATTGTATAATGCATTGGTGAGGAGTCAGTTAAAATGTAATGCAGTCATCTGGGCTCCGCATGAAGCATAGTCTCATGCTGGAGAGGGTACAAAATAAATTTATAAGATATTTGTATAAACGGTATTATGGCGTATATCCCTTTTACCCGTTAATGTATCCTACTTTATTTATTTTAGGTATGGGTAGGATACAATGAGCTAAGGGTTAGGAGGGATCTTGCACTCACCTCATATACAGTATGTTAACTAACAGAGGGCGTTCCCGTCAACCAAGCATTGTGTACATCAAACTAAGTACCCCTACTCAAATTTTTTTGCTGGGAAACAACTTTTTTTTTTGGTGTCAAAAATCACATTTTACGGTAAAACTCAAAGTACCACTCTTAAAACATTGTGCTAGTGGATGCTTTAAATAATTAATGGGTCATGGAGGTAATTTAAGTAACGTTATAGCCTGAAAAACTAGAATTTACGAAAACAGCTGTGAAAAATTTGGAACTTTGACCCCCAATATCTCCGTAACCAAGGGGTTTCCAGGTTGGTATTTTTTTTTTAACATGGATGGATGCTATACTATTGCGGGTTAACGGGAACGCCCTCTGTTAGTTAACATACTGTATATTTAAATTATTGAGAGGAAAGGTGCATAATGCTGTTGTTTTAAACCAAGTGAGTCTGTGTGTTCCGGACAGGTACGTGTGGCGACGACGACAGCCACGACTGTTAGTGGAGCCGCGTTCTCGGACCAACCTTTTACAGGAGGCGCCGCTGACGCGTACACTCCGAACGCTCAGCCTCATAGCCAGTGAGACGGACTTATTCTGTTGTTCTCAGAGCGAATTCACAAGGAATGCTTTATTTGTCATTAGTTATAGATTTAAGTTTTTACGTAGTTATTAAGTTAGAATTAAGCCATAAAGGCGCATTTATCGCATTGGAGTTACCCTGATATGATTGATGTAAGTTGGAAAATAAATAAATAATACACACTTGAAGATCATGCAGATTAATGTCTGAGATGGTCTTTTAAAGAAAGCACCACACAGATTTGAGTGGACCCGTCCAGTCAGTGCAAGCATTTGCCGGTTATCGTGGAGCTCGACTTTAACTCAAGGTTGAGCTCCTTGAGCGTTTGCCCTTATAATATGGGACTCAAACATAAGCGGCCTTATTACAAAAGTGGTTGAACCTGGGTTTAACCATCTTTCACTATCTTTTAAATATTATCGAAAGGATTCAGCATTCGAGATAAACCAAGTCCTAATTAAACCCAGGTTTAACCACTTTTGTAATAGGGCCGAAGTAGTCCCATAGTGGAATTAGAGAATGGATCGATTGGGATGCGGCGAACTTATCGGGTGAAATATGAGTGTATTATAGGAATACCTCACCGAAACCCTTCATAGAAGTACAGGCGTGGCGTGGTAGCAATACTTTTTTTTGGGTTCCGTTGCTGAATGCCAAAAAACGGAACCCTTAAAGATCCGTCATGTCTGTCTGTCCGTCCTAATGTACAGCCACTTTATTCGGAAACTATTAAGACTACGCAGTTGAAACTTGGTACGTAGATGTATTCTGTGGACCGCTTTACGATTTTCATACAAAAATAAAAGATTAAGGAGGGTCTCCCCATACATGGAACTGAAACTAAAGAAAACTTTTTTTATCAAACCAATGCGTGTGAGGTGTTTAAAGACAGGTCTTTTAAATGACATTGTGGTTCCTAATACCATTTTTTCACAAAGTCAATCGTTTCAAAGATATACACTTCCAAAGTGGTAAAATGTGTGTGTGTGTGTGCGTAATTTTTAAAATACGAAAGTAAAAAATCTAAAAAAAAAATGCTGTAGATCGTATACTATTGTAGTTTTTTTTATTTGCCTCTTCTTCCCAGCGCTGGGCAGAGGCCTCCCCGATTCCTTTTTAGCTCTCCCGGTGAATTTTGATGGTGATGTTAGTCAGAAACCAGGCAAATCACCACGTCAGCGTTTCTTGAGCTTGCCTCGCTAACTGCCACCGTCCAAATAAATTTTTATCATCATCATTATTTTAGCCGAAAGATATCCACTGCTGGACATAGGATTCCCCCAAACGTTTTTTCCGAAAATTAATCCATCAGATAGATTTCTAAAAAATAAAGACCACAATTTTACCTTTTTTCACATAAACGAAAAATGAAGAATACATACAACAACACAGAATACAGTGCAATGAATACAGTGCTTCGAAAACTGGTGAACTCCTCGAAAACGTCACATGTCAGTATATTTTTTACCTACAAATGACGTCACACCCCCCCCCCCCCCACTCATGATCTTTTAGGTGTTTTAGCTCCGTCAATTTTTATTAATTTGATAAAACAAAAAACACGTATCCAATATTTTTCGATAATCTAACTGACGGACTAATTACAATCATATTTTTTTGACCCAGTCCGATCCCCTATTAATATCCCTGACTGTTGATTCAGGGATATTAATTAATTGTTAAAGAGCAAAAGTGCAACAACTTTAATCTTACACTTAACAGATTCTCCATAAATTCGATCAAAGTTCAAAGATTCTTAATTGCTCCTAGTAACTTTAGAACCTTCGTCCCGTTGTTGACATTTTCCATTTTATAACTTGTGTTATGAAAGTACAAAATGAATTTCTTGTTTTCACAAACTTATTGATTCTCAGACGTGATTGGCTTGGCTAAGAGAAATTGTGTTCCACTTCGGATCCCTCGAGGATGCTGGGATGATTTCTTTGACCAGTTTTTAATAACCGTTCTGCAGTTCCTTAGATGAGGTTTTGTGTTTTGAGGAGGAACTTTATTCGTCCGTTATTCCATGGAACTTAACTGGAGAAAAGTGGGTGTAAGTGTGCGGGGTGTGGGTGTGAGTGGCTGTAGGTCCACCCCTTATGTTTTATACAATAATATCACCTCTCAATAAAAACAAATTTTCGTATTTAAATGCATAAGTGTAAAGCTATTTATCAACTCTCAGTTTTGACCAAATTAACGTAGCAACGTCGGCTGTCAGATGTCAAGTGACAGCGCATAACATTGAATACATGAATTAAACATGGACTACTTGGGAGTCCTAGATAATTGGTTTATCAAGGTGTCCTGTTCTAGGGTGCCGACATGACTTGACAACTTACATCGTAATTTTCATAATGCGTGTGTTCTACACTACCCCAATATTCAATCAGGATTTTGTTTGTTTTGACCATCGATTACATCTAACAGCTTACATTTCACATAATAATATTACCTCAATATAATTTAACCTATTTTGTTTTTAAATTCTTGAACTGAACTGCCATAAACAAATAATGGAGAAGTAATATACCTTGACGCAGTAGACTATAATTACCAAACCAGCCAACATTTTTCATTCTACGCTAAAAAGCCCAGTCATAAGACTACAATTACCATAAATCACTTTGAAAAAAAAAAAAAACTCACGCAAAGTAAAATCAGCATTTCGCAAATATTCAAACCACGGCAACTAAGAAATTTCGTAGAAATTATGAAAACTTTGTTCGCGTACAAATTATGCAAATATTATTCACTTTTCGCTCTCAACCGAAAACTAAGATCTTAAAGCATGACTGTAACTGAATTATGAGTATTTAGTTGAAAATGCAGGATTTTTGAATAGTCTTGTCTGTTGTAGACATAAAAGTTTTTATTATTATTTACTATCACAATGCTTTCTTTACCTTTACAGATATAGATCTACATCTTTGTACTAACATGTCAAAACTTGTAAATTATAAACGTTCTTTTGGCTTCACCGTGCATAGAACGCTTGTGGCGTCACGTGATATACAGTATTCATCACCATCACCACTATCATCATCAAGTTATCCCAAGTAATTTGGGATCTGCGCAGCATATTATCTTCCTCTTCCAGTCCTCTCTATCTCGTCATCTCATGAGACACCTCATTTCTTACCATTCTTAACACAGTCCATATTTTTTGTAAACCGTCCGCTATATTTTTAGTTCTGTGGCGACGTCAAATTCCCAGGGCGCACTCCCCCCCCCCCCCCGCACCTTATTATTTTAGTTGTGTTTCAACAACTGCAAAAAACTCAACAATATGCTATTTATTTCAAACTGAATTGACCGCAGGATCCTTGGGCAAAGCATGTTCTACTTAAAGTTTATTCATCTGGGCCTGATATCGTTTTGTAGCAAGTATTTTATCATTGTTTCCAAACAGCTGTCTGACTGAAGACGGTATTCAGACGTAGAGCACAGCCCTAGACGTTAAAAGCATGATAAAATTATTCACTTTTTACTTTTAACATAAAACTACAAGCTTTAAGAGTTTAAATCTTAGAACTAACTCGTTTAAAATTCAGTAAAATCTTGAATCTACATAAGAAAATTCAAGTATTTGAATATTTATGTATTTTATTAAGAATAGTTATATCAGCTTTTATTGTGTTAATGAACAAAGTTTTGTACCTTCCTGTATACACAGTAGAAATATTAGTACCTACAGTTATTTTAACTAAAAACAAATGATTACCTAACAAAATAAAAACTAAGTAATCCATCATTATTATTAACATACATTAGCAAAAAATTTTGAACTCTTTTATTCACGTGAACAAATATTTAAGGCAATACAGTGCTTAACACACAAGCCCCCACTCATGACCTTTGACGATATATATTTTCGTCGATTGTTATTAATTTAATAAAAACAAAAAAAAAACGTAACCAATATTTTTCGGCCGAACTAAAGTTTTTTCGGCCGAACTAAATAGAATCATATTTGTAATCTGTAAGTGTTAAACTAATTTCTGTATTTTTTTCAAAATTTTAGGTTCAATAGTTTCGGAGATAACGGAATGGTCGGACAGACAGACAGACACACAAGTGATCCTATAAGAGTTCCGTTAAAAAAAAATTACTATCCTTTTAAATAGTGTCTATAGATAATGTATTTTTTTCATGTTTGTGTAATTACGTAATATGACAAATGAAACTACAGTTAATTCGCAGTTAAAATCTTTTTACGAGTAATTTTACCAAGTTTTCGCCTTTCATTTTCTCGCCTTTCACATTTTACGAATTGACTTTTTACAAAATGGCCAAACATTTTCAACCAATTTAAAGCTTCACAAATAAAAGTGATTTCGTTTTCAAATTAAATAAGTAAGTAAACTTTATCGCACCACTGAGGTTTTACGAGAAAAACTTAATCGTTCTGGCGTTAAACTGAAATGGCTGTAATTAAAGGTTTTAATGGAATGTGATTGAAACCGATTTACTTAACGTTCGAGCAAAAAATATATAGGAAGGTGCGGAGAGTTTTAGGGTTCCGTTTTGCTAGAGGAAAATCGATGCGGGTTCTGTTACATTATTTTTCAAATAAATGTATTTACGAGTATAACATTCTTGCCTTTTGCATGCTACCTACCTTCAGCCTTAAATGCGTTGCTGATAATAGTTTACATGGAGCGACTGTCTATCTGCCCTCCACAACCCAGTTCGTACTGGGTAATACGATACCCTGTGGAAACACTGGTTGTCAGATTTTCAGGCCACTGACTACCTGTAAGTTTTCTTGTAATTTTGATTTTAAATAATTTCTTTATAAATCTATGAGAGAGGTGGTCTGTGAACTTTATCACATTAATATTATAAAGGCGAAAGTTTGTGAGTGTGTATGTTTGTTACTCTTTCACGCAAAAACGACTGAACGGATTTGGATAAAATTTTGTACACAGATAGTTTATAACCTGGATTAACACATAGGATTTTTGTCCCGATTTTGTCTTCCCGTGGGATAATGTTCGAGTTGTAGCGGACGAAGCCGCTAGCTAGTATAAAGTATTTCTTATCGGTAGGAAATTGCTCTTGCCATCAAGTGAAGCATCAAAATATTTACCAAATAAATACCGAATCGTACCAAAAGAAGTGATTCAAGCGAAAATAGAATGGATACACACATGCCCAAAGCTTATTCCTTTTTTCTTTTATTGTATAATCGGATATCCATTCTCTCCGCATTGGATATTAAATTCCGATCATTCAATACGGAGGGAGATAAAAAATAAATGATATAAAATATTTCTAGATGAGGATCGGCCGGCGTGTTTTATGCCCCGGGGCTCCTTGAGGGCCTTTAATAAACTGCGAACGACCTCTGCTCGGGAAATCTATGAAATACCGGTTTTTTTATAAACCTTTACTTTAGGTACCTACATTTCCCGTGGGGGCTGTGGGATGTTGTAAGAGATCCCGCGGCCTCGACATAAAGGGCTAAGAAGAAAAATGGATGGTTTTTAGTCGGTAGAAATCTGACAGTCCCTTTCGCTCTGCCCAAGAGCGGGAGGGGTTATCTGACGATTTCCCGCCCCCAAAAAAAAATATTACCTACATTTTGTAGCTCGAGAAGTTCATACACTGACCATATATGTGGTAGTTGGTGGCGATCGCCTCTTTGCATTATAATAAAATTGAATATCGATGTTTCCTGACTAAAAAAACACTAGTTCGGTTTAGTCCGTCAGTTAGATTATCGAATAATATTAGATACGTGTTTTTTGTTTTATCAAATTAATAAACATTGACGAAAGTAAAAACGCGCCAAAGATCATGAGTAGACGTCACTACGTGGTCAAATTGTCCTTCATTATGTCGTCACACGAGTTTACGAAGCACTGTATCGTCTTCATTTTTTGTTTACGTACAAAATGAAAAAAATACGTGTCTAATATTTCTTGGAAATCTATCTGACGGACTAATTAGAATTTTTTGTCAACCCTTAGTTCCTACATACACGTACATACATAAAGTCACCCTTTTCCCCGTTAAGGTAAGTCGAAACCACAGAACGCCACCTGCTTTGATTTTCACATAGGTACTAGTACTCCTTTTGCCTCGATCGTCTTCGGTCATACACATAGGTACACCGGTTGCGAGTACTTCAAACCTGACCTTTCTGAAGCATCTTACCAATAAGGTCAGCGTATGTCCTTCTAGACTAGAGCGTCCCTTTCCACTGACTAGGTATTTAAGATTCTAACTATTCTTGATTCTAACGTTGCCCCACACTAGGAATTTCTCCTGTATCGTGGGTGCGTTCACAAACATTTAAACTCACATACACAAATACCCAGACCCGGAACAACCATCTGTAGGTCATACAAATATTTGTTCCGTGCGGGAATCGTACCCGCGACACGCAGCGCAGCAGTTCATTGCTTAAGCAACTGCGCCAACCGTGCCGTCAAATGATGATGAATGATGTAACCAAGAATGTTTAAAGAATGTCAATGGAGTTTCTTGCCCACTCTTCTTTGGAAATGGCAACTGCAGTACTTTTACAAGTTATAACGCCTTGTGATGGTTGCTTTGCTTTCTTTGTTTTTCTAACATTCAAAACAACCTGTACTGCAGGGCTATTGCGTATCTTTTAAATGTCAGTGGCTATCATATTGTCCATGGATTAACTGTCAAATTGGTTATGGTTTAGTACAAAATGGAACCATTTGACAGTAATTGATGGACACTATCTGTTAGCCACTGTCGTGTAAAAGATACGCAATAGCCCTGCTGGTCTAATAAAAATAAATGCTTTGAGTTTATATCGGCCTAAATAACCAGTACCATGTTTTTTTAACGCAAAACATTAAATATCAATGTTTTATTGTGATCCTACATAAGTATAGTCTATCATAGATATCCGGAGTACTTAGGCGATCACCAAAATAGATCACTATGTGGTGAATGCGTGCGGTCTCAATTCGATATCTGTGAAGCGTTCCGCGGCCGTGGCTATCCGAATTGCGGTTTTTATCAACTACACACAAATAACATACGCCTGTGCTATATGTCCTTTCCTATGTGTCGGATTGTCAGAATTTATTCCGTTCGATTCGTACCGAAGATGGGTTTGCTTTTACAAAACTAATATTTTTTTAAATTGGAAATTGACACTATTACACGGGGCACAATGAATGAATCGGGTACTACTGCGAGCTCTAAACATAAGGACTCCGTAAAAGCGCACTTTTCATCAGTAATTTCTCAATAGTAGTCACAAATATTCTATTCTTTTCTGATTAATTTCGCTGCGGGATCCAAGACAGTCAAATCATTACTCTGGGACTTCGTCGGGCTTCATTGTCCCGCCGCTTTTTTTGTGGTCGCCACTGTTGATTCTGGCTTACAGAAGTTACAATGGTTTGGGAATAGTGAGGCGGGCCTGTCCCATAAAAAAAAAGTAGTCACAAAGCCACAAATAAAAAAACAAACACAGGTTTATATAAACGAGTACATCGGGCTGGTCGCTACCTACCTTAAATTTAAATTATAAAATTATCACTACTTGCAAATCCTTCTCCGTCTTATCTAATATCTTTTTAGTTACAGTTTACTTATAAGCACTAATTATATCATTGTATTAGAAACAACACTATTTTGCCTTGTGTATTACTTTTTCTTAAATAAAAAATTATTGTTATTCTAATTTGGGCCCCGTTGATGGCAATATCTCACTCCCTAGTACAGTCGAACAAGCTAATACGTAAACAGCCAGCTAACTTGTATTTACTTTTAAAATTATACAGATACATCAGAGACTGATGTCAAACGATACAGCGCGCATCACTGTTGCTAATTGCGAAACACTTTTTAAAACAAAATTGTAACCAATATTTTCAGTGTAGGTACTAGAATTATAATGATCTCTACCTGTATACTTACTTATTAGCTTGCTCGACTGTACATAGCACTGAAAACTCAACTGGCCTTTGGGTTAACTAGGAGTCGGTACAGGCTACCAAACCCTTCACGATAATATTCCTAATCTTATGTTACAAATTTATGAAAACGCAGAGTAAAAGTCAAACCTTCTTGCCTTTTTCAAAAAGGCTAATATAACTTCACACAACAAAAACTTCCCTCGTCTTGAGCAACATGTTACTGTAACAAGTTCGCTGCAAACTTTCGAGCAGCTAATAAGTTACTGCGAACAGTGGGAACTACCCTCGGGCCTTTTAACATACGTCTATTGTAAGTTTTTTTATCAGAAAACTTGGTTGAGCGACATTCATAAAGTTTTATATAGTGGATGGACTGGTCCGTTTTATGGACTGGACGTGTGCTTTCTCGAACGTTTATTTCAGATAGGTTTTGTTTTTAAGCTGGTGGCTAATGAATTGATTTCGGTCTATTTCTATTTAAATATTAGCTGTGCCCCGCGAAATTATTATAAAAATATTACTTCCCTATTTGACTTAATTTTGTTAACAATTTCAAGGGTTTCAATATTTTTTCGCGGACCTTTAACAAAACGATCGATTAAATGGTTGGTGAAAGCTAACGGTACGCATACGCATGTTTGTTTTTTTCTATGTTAATTCTACCGTGTACTTAATTATATCTACATTTTATCCCTTCTTCCTTTATTTTTCTGGAGATTCCTATCAAAATAATATCGGATTTTACTTACACTAGATGACACGTTAATGTCAATGAAAAGCGCCGTGTTGTGTTTTCAACATTTAGCGACTTAAGTTGAATACCAGCAAGGCGCTTTCACGATGTCGTTTAGTCTTTGTGAAAACGGGCATAGAAATTGTACGACTTGATTCTATGAATCTTAAAGCCCCAATTACTGCCTACATCGTTCATTATGATTGCTTTATCGACATTTCACAGAAAACATTACCAACACATCAATCTATGCAATATTGTAGCGTGTATTCCCATATGGATCGATAGTCTTTGTGTGTATGTTCTATAATAATTATACTTATATTTAAATTGAAATATACAAATTCAATATATGAATCATCATCATCATCATCATCAGCCTTATATTGTTCCCACTGCAGGGACTCAGGCCTCCTCTCATCCGTCTCCTGGAAATGAGGCCTGAATATATGAATATCAGACAAGAATTATTTTCTTGTTTTCTACTTTTAAGACCGCGGTTTGTAGTCGGGTTTTAGTTTTTAAACTTATTTTTTTTATTGTAAACCATTTTTCCTCAAGTTCGTTTAAAAACTTTAGTGAAAGTGTAAACAAGGTTCATTATAAAAGGGCAAAGTGTACCAACTGTATCACAATGTCAACACAACTTGCAGCTTTTATAAAATGTAATAAAGTTCGACACTTAAATTTAATGCGTGAGTTACCTACTCGTTACCGTCAAACGTTGTGTTTCACACGTTTTGACGTCATTCAATTTGATATAATTGCGTCAAATTGCGAGTGCCTGTCGCTGAAATAATGATTGTGGAATTAATTACTTGGCTGCGTCAGTCAACGGCTTTATGAATGGCAATAGACTACATACATAGTATTATACTGCCTTGCTAAGCGGAACAGCGGTATTCCGAGGAAAGCTAATTTCGAGAAAATTTCATTGTCGTAAATATAGTTTGGTACACACATTATGGATTATTTGTTCTACCTTAATAGATTTTTATGTTTTAGAATAGATACTGCTATTTAGCTTAGTTTATGCGTTTTATTTAAGGTATACGATACATCAAAATCCTTTTATTAATTTTTTAAGATATTGCTTGTAGTTAAGTTAGCGTTGTCAATGATAATACGTCATCAAATCAAAAACATTTATTTCAAGTAGGCCAGTTACAGGCTCTTTTGAATAGTCGAACAAATACTAAATTTTAATTAGCTAATAAACTAAGCTACAGTCCCACTCACAAGGCATAATAACTGTCAGTGTACTGTAGTTGCCGATTCCAAAGCGTTGGTCTCATGAGAAGAATGACAAGAAACTTCATGGACACTCTAATATACATGTGAAGGTTTATTAGCGTAGCTTTTATATCACCTGTGGTGCTAAACCAAAAGCCTGCGTTAGCCCACTGCATCAGCCTTCCCTATTTTCTCTATCTAACGTGATTGTAGGCCAATGCATTAAAATGAGTCCGGTTCATTCCGCCCACTCCTGGGCTTGCCGCGTTGTCGTTTTCTGTCAATTCAGTTCCATTTCCTTTGAGTGATAGGTTACGATGTGCGGTAAATATAGCCCAGATATATAATATATACATTTTTTTTAAAAACGTTGCCCCACTCTAGGAATTTCTTCTATAACGTGAGTGCGTTCACAAACATTTAAACTCACATACACAAATACCCAGACCCGAAACAACTATAGGCCATACAAATATTTGTTCCGTGCGGGGATCGAACCCGCGACACGCAGCGCAGCAGTCCTTTGCCTGAGCCACTGCGCCAACCGTGTCGTCGAAGTAAATAATTATTATTTAATTTAATAACTTGAATTAATTATTATTTTACTGCTAAATTTAAAGTCAATCTTATCTTTATGATCTGTGTTTACCTAGATGAGATTTTGGTTTTACCAATTTAAACATTCAAGGCCCGGCTATACACAGTGACCAGTACTTTTAGCGAAGCAAATCACGGATTCCAACCAACAATTTGCCGCAAAAACATAGCTTAATAACCTCAAAAAATACTCGGAAGACCCGTTGTCTTAACCAAGGATTTGGTTAATTATAAGGGTACGTAACCAAAATATCAAATACTTAGACTGTCACAGATGTTAGCCCATCCCACAATATTTCTTTACTTCTTTAATAAAACAGAAAAGGTTAGAAATAAACTGGACACTGCTACACAACGAAGTTACGGACGAGCGCGCTGGGTGTCCGGATAATTTGATATTCGCGTCCCGGACAGCTGTCCGGTGTCCGCTGTCCGGAAAGTGTGGAGCCCCGTTTCGTCCTTTTGTTTTTAATTGTGTGTGTTTTTACTGGAGTTGTATGAAGTAGGTTTTATTTAGTTTTAGATTTTATGTTGAGTTGTTAGAGGTTTTTTTATTTGCAAATTATGTGGGTGTGGGGTTCGTGTTTAGTGGTTTGGAAATGGGATAAACGGATTTAGCGAGTCTCTAAAAAAATATCTGTTGTGTTTATCCATAGTACGTTTGTAATGCAGAGTTGCATTTATCTGTTGTTAGACCATTTTATGAGCAAAGTTGAGATTCCTATTAAGAAGCATTTGTAATGTTTACTTGTGCTAAAATGTTGGTTCCTCTGGAGAAGTTTTCATCTATTAGTTCATGAAGGTTTAATTAAATTCTCTGTCCAATGTATAAAATATAATCGTATAAAAGCAATCTTATTCTATCAAAGAGAACAACTCCCTAACATTGTGTTATTTCTCTCTACAGCAGTGTACAATAAAATGTTACATTCTACTTAAACCTAATAACTTTCTAACAATTACATTGCACACACACACACCCACCCCCTCACATACCCACTACAGTCATGTGTACGATCAGCAACAGAAGTAGCTTAACATTTCCGAATTTTAATTATTTGACGTACAAGACTTCTGCTATTATTTTAAATGTTTCAGAAGATTATTCCTTTAAATATTCCTTACTTTTTAATAAATTATTATTAAAGATTAATATCTAACAAGTATTTATTAAAAAAAAACCTGCTTGTATACTTTAAGTAGTGTTGCTACTTCTGTTGCTGACCGTACACCCCACTACATGACCACACATTGCTCTGTTCTGTTATTACGTGAACTGATTAATTTCTTTTTCTTGGACACACTATTTGTCCTGAGTTCACTTTATTCTATTCGTGCTCGACAAAGAACATATTGTATTTTAAAGTGCAGTTTTATAAAGTGCGAAAGTAACATACATATGAGTAATTAAAAATATTCTTTATTCCGTATGCCTTTGTTAGTTTAACTTGTTTGTAGTACAAAAATATGGCGTTGGACTATCAATAAATAGTCGTGTATTTGGTCCTGACATTGCACTATTGATTGATTTATTTATGAGTAACGGTGGGCCAGTGGTGGCGGCCCCGACTTACGAACAGTAGGTCGTGGGTTTGAACCCAGGCAGGCACATTACTTCGTGTAATTTATTTCATCATCGCTGCTCTCAAAACGGTGAAGGAAAACATCGTGAGGAAACCGGCATGTCTTAGAACCAAAAATTCGGAGACATGTGACATCTACAAATCTGGCTATTCCCTCTCAAAAAGAGAGGAGGCCTGTGTCCCAGCAGTGGGAAAATTAATAGGTTGTTGATGATTGCACTATTTGTATGTATAACGCATATTAATCTACCATAAATCATGTTTTTTATTAAAATTATAATCGTGAAGATTTGCTTTTTAAATGCGTGGAGATTTTTTTTTAACTTTCTGGTGACTACGGGTTTCTTCTTTTCGTTTGTTTTTATTAGCTGTAAGTTCTCCAGGTACTAAATAAATATATACGCAAGTGTGTACCTACCACTGCAGGGCAAGCATTGGCAGCAATTTTTAATAACTTAGCTAGTGCTATAACAAAATGACATCATAAAAATCTAATAACATCATCATCCGCCTTGCACTCTCCCAACTGAAATAGTTTGTAGGTGCAGTGTAACCGAATAAAGCTGGATAGCAGCATTTTTTAAATCTTACCTTCACAACCTAGCTAAGTAGTTGGCTCCTTGGTAAGACTGATTGTCAGACTTTTGACACACTGACTACCTGTATATAGGGTGTAAAGTAACCCTTCACACATACGTCAACCAAGCATTCTGTACATCAAACTAAGTACCTCTACGCAACAATTTTTGCTTTTTTTTGGGGTAAAAAATCACATTTTACGGTAAAACTCAATGTAGCACTCTTAAAACATTGTGCTAGTGGATGCTTTAAAAAGTAAAAGGGTCATGGAGGTAATTTAAGTAAAGTTTTAAATTGAAAACTAGTATTTACCAAAACAGCTGTGCAAAATTTGGAACTAATATCTCCGAGACCGAAAAAATGATCGCAGTGGTGGGAAGAACAAGTACCTTTCGTTTGCATTAAGAGTACTTTTACACCCTTTACAATGACTGTAAAAGTTAAAAAAAGATAACCGTAATCCACGGACCCACGGTTAAACCCGCCTTCCGAGGCACGGAGTACACACAGAATGGCTATGGGTGGTGACCCATGGTATACCTGGACAAGGAACAATCTAAAGAATCTAACAACATTATAATTTTCACAAATCCTTTCACCAAATTGCCAAATTCATTAAACCGATAAGCTGTGAAAAGTTACCAGACCGAGTTACTTTCGTGTTTAGGATACGTGAGTGCTCACAGAATCTCCGTATATCTGATCCTCGCTTACGATATCAAGCTTTAATTATTTAATATTAATAACGTAATGTAACCCACACCGCTATACACACTATATACCCCTGAGGTCTCACACGTGGGAATCATGACAGCCTGACATCCGACGATCACATTAAATACTTTAAATTAATTCCGCAAATGATATCGCGTACGACGACAGATATTAATTAATGAATATGAATATATTAATTCCTTTACAGATGTCGGAGTTTAAATATTTATATATTCCGCGTGTAGGTATAATATCATCGCTCTCCGGATGTGGAACACGAATAATCTGGGTATTTTTCAGCAGTTGGCAAATAAAAGGCATATTTCGTAAGGTAGGCTTTTTTTTTCAATATTATTTTACACTAGCTGATACCCGTGGTATCAGTTTTGGTTGAAAGTTTTTATTGCGATCTACAACATATATTTTTGTACCTTACAGGTCAGCAGGTACAATTTTCTCTCTGCCATTACGCTTCAATTTACTACCTTAATTACTTACCTTATGTAAGAGCAATATGTGCGCACTTAATATAATAATGTTCTCCAACATTTTGACGCCATCGCGAAAATTAATTAATTAATAAACCTTCCTCATATTTTGACTTTAGTGTCTAATTAATTTGCGAGCTAGTTAAAGACAAGCAAATCTTCTGTTGGTGGGAAATCTCTTACTTTGTAAGGAATTCATCTGATTTGAAATACAGCCTCAGTCATTTATTCTTGTGGAGGGATTTGTCGCTGCAGATTTTACTCGACTGAGTAATACAAATAATTTTGTCTTGGTATGAAATATAGGCAATGTTGTTGACAAAAATATCTAATTATTCCATCAGATAGATTTCTAAAGCAATTTGGACAAATATTTTTTCTTTTTTCACATAAACAAAAAATTAAAAAGATACAGCGCTCCAAAAACTCGTGTGACGTGTCACATCGCACTGCATTTTTACCACGTACTGACGTCAAATGATCTTCGACGCGTTTTATCTTATTCCATTATTTTTTTTTTGAAAAAACAAAAAGCTTCGATAGTCTAACTGACGGACTAAACAGAATCATATTTTGTTTAGCCAAGAAACATCCCTATTGATAAAACAGGTCCAAACTGAAACATAAACACTTTTAAACAACCACCACTCATTAGCCCCTACACCCTTATCACCTTAATAGTCCAGGAGCTACCCCAAACCGTTTAAACTTTAATGATGCCATCTGTCCCGTATCGCAAACGTTCCGGTACATTTCACACGTAGCTGGAACCGTGTCCGGCCGATTCACGAGCGATAAACCGTAAGGAACTATTGCCAAATATTAGACCATCATGATATGGTGACGATGACAGCAAAAGAAACAGATTAATCTGATATTGCTGGGCTTCAGATCCTGAATTCGATTATACGTCGGGATGTTCGGGGCTACGGGTTGTTTGAGAGAGATACCGCGACCTCAGACAGAAAGGGCTAAGAAGGAAGAAGTCTGACACTCCCTACCGCTCCACCCAGAGCGCGATGGTATTTGATGATTTCACAACAACCAAAAAAAAAACGTCGGCTAACGTGTCAGCAGAGTTTTCCTTCAGGAATTTCACAGCTCTCTTCCGTTCTAGCCGTTCTCTGTTAATATTTTTGAATCCCATTCAAAATTCCCATTTAACCAACACCATCGTTCATTAGAACAGAACGGAAAAGAGCGTGGTATTTTTGCTACAGATATCAGTTTTAATACCAATTAATAATACTCCAATTCCTTATATATATCTTGAACTTACACTAGGTACATATTTATTTAAACAGTTTGCTTTAGTTTGTTTTATTGTTCACTGCACCTGCAGGGCTTTAACGTATCTTTTAAATGTCAGTCGCTATCATATTGTCCATGGATTAACTGTCAAATTACTTATGTTTTAGTATAAAATGAAACCATTTCACATTTAATTGATGGACACTATATGATAGCCACTGTCATGTAAAAGATACGCAATAGCCCTGCACATCCAGTCAAAAATTTTCCCGTTATAACAAAGACTACTCCAACCACTTTATTCACATAATCTTCGCTTTCAACCGCACACTATTCACTTGTAAATCCTCAAAAAACGTTGGTACTACCCGCAATCTTTACCAAAACACATCACAATGAGATAAGGTATTTAGGGGCAGAACTTGGCAGTATTACACAAAAATAAAGGTCTTCGGACAGTGTGGCTTTTTGTAGCTACAGCATCGTTTTAATCATGACAACTATTTATTTATTTATGTACTTACAAAAAAGGAAAATATTTAAAAATAGAAGAGCACAACGTTACAGCTTATTTCATAAAAAAATCTTCCAGCAGACCTGAGATGAAAGTTATACTAGTAATATATTATATAATAGACACAGTGTGTAGAAAAGACAAACAGTAGAAAAAAAAAGTGTATCGATCTAAAATAAACATACTATCATCATGCTTAGCGTTTTCCCAGCTATATTGAGGTCCGCTTACAGTCTTACCGTATGCAGCTGAATACCAGTATTTTACATGGAGCGACTGCCTATCTGACCTCCACAACCCAGTTAGTACAGGGTATTGGGGTCGGCGCTGCATATGTTCTTTTTCCACACTTCTCTGTTTCTCGTCATCTCATAAGACACCTCCTTTTTTGCCATATCATTATTAACACAGTCCATCCATCGTTTCTTTGGTCTTCCTCTACTCTTATACTGCATCGTGACGGTGTCGCGGGCGTGTTGCATTTGCATCGCTGGACGAGAGCCCTTATTCGGCAGTATTACCCTACAATAACTTGGCAGTGTTACCCCCCAACTGTGTTAAATCCCATTCATATTTATATTTCCAGGCAAATGTGCGCCAAAGTGCTAGAGTAATAACACAGCCTCGTTTAGGGGTGCCTCGTGTGGAGACCAAGTTTAAATTAGGCAATTTTGTAATATATTTGAGTTTAGTATTAAAACTAGAGCTTAATACATGTTGGAACTTGTTTGATAAGAGTCCTTGTTGTATCGTAATGAGGAAGATAACAGAAGTCTTGTAGGAACAGGTTATAATTAGTTCACGTCGCGTTTAATGTTTGCACATTATTATAAAAGTAAGGCGAGTGGAAGATTTAGATCGACTTGGTGGTGTAAATATATTATTATAGTTATCCGGTTTTAATTCAACAAAATACTGTTGGATAAAAGTTAAATTATTTGCTGCCCTTGTCCCAATTTATTAATTTGTTTGGGTTTGGGGGATATAGGATTATAATAGTTACGCACTGCAAAATTTTTCGCAAACCTAGTTTGTTGCATGTCCCTCACTCCAAGTCCGCGTACAGGCAAAATTCATTTCTGATCCGTGCCAGCAGATGTTTTAACAAACTGATTAGTGAACATGATTTGGACATATTCAACACCAGTGTGTCTCGTCTTATGAATGAGTTGGTGAAAACATTTTTTGCTGAAAACTAATTGTTGTTTATTGTCACCTTTTTTATGTTTTTTCTTTGTTTTCGTGTTTTAACTGTGGAATCCAGTAATTGGCCTTCAAATGTTTATTGTTTAATTGTACATTGTCTGTATTACCTGTAAGTTTTCCAAAGACAATAAATAATAAATAAATACTTGTCAATGACTCGTCATCTCAGTAGCCTCCCCTATTTCATAGCTTGCTTAGCAAAATACATTATATGTAATGTATTTGCTTGGCTTTGCTACGTACATTTAATAGAAAAATAATGCATTCTCATTGATTCTTGTATGAAACTCCATTTTCATACCATTTTTTTTTTCAACATTACTAACCAAAAGTACCTGTATTTTATTGCTATGGCAACCCTGCAAATAATCTCAGCACTACACAATAGCCCTGCTACGATCTAGCTAATCCTGTATTGTTGTGCAGACTCTCAAGAGCTCTAAATGTGACCGCAGCCAACCCGTATCGTTCATTTTCATATTCTAATCCCCCCTTTTTGAATGCTACTCTAAGTCGTATGGCAATGGAGGACCAGTTTAGAGTAATCTTAGTGCTTAAGTGGGGGCGGTTTAGTTCATTTCTTTGAGCTTTTTATGTGCAAATTGTGGTTTGTTGATATGAATTCTTTCGAAGATTTTGTAAAGATCTCAAAGAGTTTCGGTGATTGGCGATTGGGTTTTACATGGTACCTTTATTGCTACCATTTTAATTTGGATCTCCAGATATGAAACAAAATCCAGTAATTGATATATAGGGTGTAAATTAACCCTTCACACATATGTCAACCAAGCATTCTGTACATCAAACTAAGTACCCCTACGCAAAAAAATTTGCTGGGAAACGCGTTTTGACTTTTGACCCACTCAAATCTTTGACGCGTTTTATTTTCGTCAATTTTTATTGATTTGACATAAAAAATACGTATCCAATATTTTTCGATAATCTAACAGACGGACTAATTATAGAGTCATATTTTTTTAGTAAGTAAACATCCCTATTTATTTGCAGAGGTCAGAAATGTTGTCACGCCATGTCATATACTGGTGTTCAACTGTATCCGGGTAAAGGGAACTGGCTAAACAGATTATGATATTTATGACGGTACGTCACTGATAGCCACTTTTATTTATTTAGGGCAGAAACGTCTCGTGTGTTGTTATTATCCACAGTAACACACAAATTTACTCCTGTCTAACACACGAAACATTTCACAGACCATTATAATAATAATAATAATAACATCTGAAGAGGCACTCGTTAGCCAGCTGGATCAGGGGCTTGATACAGAGAGCGGTACTCCTGGACACGGCTCGAATTGTTAGGAGGTTCCTTTCTCTGGAGCCCTGACTGCCGGTAGCTTGGACCCTGTTCCCGATACTGGTGGGCTACTATTTTCTATATTTTTAAATGTTTTTTTTTTATATTATTTTGTATGGAAATATTTAAAAATATAATTTATATGTAAAAAGTTAAATAAAGGAAATAATAATAATACTCCTGTCTAACACACGAAACATTTCACAGACCATTATCCTTTCAAGTGGCCCTGTCTGTCCAGACTTCACACGTAAACTCCAAGTATTTCTCTAAGCAACAATTTTCAGGTCAGTTTTCAAACGTTGTGCACTTTCGCAGGCTTCATAGTTGCTCGGGGACGTTCGGCGAAACGACCGCGACGCGGCGACGCGAAATATACTTGAAATGTTGGAAAATATAATAAAGTTTCACCACGACGGAAATATCTCTGGACATATTGTATAGGACGCAAGTGAAATACAAAAAGTGTTTGGTAGATGTTTAAGTGATTTTTTTGGTCAAAAATGTCAGAAATTCTTCAGCTTTTATAACTTTTACAACGCCTGTAATCCCCGAAGGGATAAGCAGAGGTGTGCTTTATACTACAACCATGAAAAATTCTTCATAGAACAACCCTATTATAATAACACTTCGCCCCACCAGAAAATCGAACCCTAATCTTTACTAGCGCTACATTTAAATCAATAATTTTTAAAATAAAAAAATATCAAATCCAGGGAAAGTTCAATCAAAGCGTAATTACCTCAGCTTGATTCCATTGACCATATTACTTAAAATAGTGGTCTACCTATCCCGCAGCTTACGTTAGATTGATAATATACGGCTACAGCTTTTACGCTTAGCGCTAATTCAGTTATAATGGCCACCGCTAAGCCTAATGGATGATGATATGCCATTTAAACTAGAATGTAAAATGTTGGAGCGAATGTAACATACCAAATACACACATCAAAAGTGTCTAGGGATCAACATATATTTTAGCAATAACTTTTCTCCTGATTGATATTAATTAAAATTTTCTTTAAGGATTCATCAAATAAATTGTTTTCGTTTGTCACAGTAACGATAAACCAAGTCACCTTTGCATTAATAAAGAAATTTGCCATTTTCCTAATAAAGGGATTTTTGACATTTGAACCACTAACATTAAAGTTCGAAAAAAAGACTGAAATAACAGTTTTCTTTAAAATTTTATTGGGTAACTTAAACAATTAATAATCCGTGTTTCTACCGCGAACACTAACAACACAAGAACATCGGTTTGGCATACTCAAAATGAGTTCATCCAAATCACGCTGTGGAATGGCCGCCCATGTTCGTTGCAACAACAAAAAAAGGTCTTCTTGCGACTGGATACCCTCCATATTCGGCAGAGCTCTTCTCTGTAGCATATCCCATGCATGCTCAATCGGGTTCAAGTCTGGCGACTGAGCAGGCCAGGACATTGATGTTAGCTGCGGCGAGAGTCTGTCTTACAACTCTTGCGGTGTGCGGTCGTGCATTATCATGCATTAACTGAAATAAGGGACCGATTTGCACTTGTAGAGGAACGATGACGTCTGATACAATCGTCTCAGCATAAATTTGAGCGTTGAGGTTGCCTCTGATCCAAATCAACTCAGTTCTTCCGCCGATCCAAATACCCGCCCATACCATGATGGTTCCACCACTATAAGGATGGACTTCCTGGCAGGATTTTAATCGCTGTTGGCGTCCAGGGGTTCTCCAGTGTCGTATAAATCTTGTATCCGGTCTCATACCAAAACGAGACTCATCAGAAAAGCACACGAAACGCCATTGTTCTTCTGCCCAATTTCTCTGTTCAAGAGCCCATTGATATCGAATCCTACGATTGTGCATTGCTATAGGTGGTACCCGTAGCGGTCTTCGGGAATGAAGGTTCACTTCATGCAAGCGGTTTCTGACTGTTTGGTCGCTAATTAAGTTCTCTGAAGAGTGATGAAGCCTCACGGCTAACATCATGGCGGTTATTGTTGGAGCTCTTCGAGTTAAGATTTGAATGTATCGGTCTTGTCTCCGTGTGGTGCAGCGATACCGTCCTCCATGGCGCTCAGCCACGGTACCAGTGCTTCGGTAACGTGTCCAAAGTCGACTGATAACACTCTGACTTGTATTCAGAGCTAAAGCCACAGTACGTTGCCGGGAACCAGCTTCTATCATTCCCACGGCTCTGAGCATTTCTTCCCTGCTTAAATGACGTCGCCGCTCCATAATAACGTTGGTTTTAATCAGTAGTGGGGAAACAGTAGCACTAATAATGTCTTCAATGCGTTGTATGTTTTTATAGGGAAAATATTGACAGCTGATTTTCATCTTTTACTCGAATTTGATTCACAGTTCCTGATTCAAATTATGAAATGCACCAAAAAGGATCCATATAAATTTATAAAATCATAAATTTATTACAAAGCCACATCTCAATCTCAAGAAATCCGCATAAAAATGCTTGATCCCTAGACACTTTTGATGTGTGTAGTTTCACAAAGTTTATTTTTAAGTGTAGGAAATCATCTATTATCATCTGGTAGATAAATAGCAGCACAATTTCACTTAGACTCGGATTTCAATAAAGCGGAAAGATGTGCAAAATTCGACCAATCACAGAAAAACGACACAAAGTGCTTTAGATTTCACCCTATCCCTGGTCCGCTCGATCCACTTTGGTGGAGTTCGGGACTTAGGCTGCCTGTCCACTGAAGCGTTGTGCGCAGAGGAGAAACGGAGAAATATTAACCAATAGGATTGCACACTGGAACAGTGGACAGATTTTATGCAATCCTATTGGTCAATATTTCTCTGTTTCTCCGCTCCGCAGCCTCATTCCGCTTCAGTGGACAGGCAGCCTTAATCTGGTATCTGACCTGAGTCTTAACTGAAACAAAAACGAACACTCACTCGTGTTCTTTTTTGTTTCAGTTTTAATGTGTTCAGAAGTATCACTTCGAGTGAAGGTAATTTACATTATTTGGACTGTTATTTGTAATTGAAATAAGTGCCTGACACAATACTAAATTATTGAATTAGTTCAATGTTGCACCATTATTTGCCTTACAAACTAGCCATTCCATAGATGGTTCGTTAACGTTATTATCAAGCACTGATAATAACGTTTCAGTATGTTTTCTGCGATCGAATTCGTGGTCATGTCAACAATTTCTTGTAATACATAAATCAGTCATGGATTGTTATGCTTTTTGTTAAGTTCTATATATTATAAATACACACGCTACCTATAAACGATTTACATCACATTAAAATCACATTAAAAAACGACATATGATGAAAAATCTGCCATACCCGCCCCTTCCACGTCTTCAAAATTGATCTAATCTAGGAATGCGCCTATTTTCTCTCCTGTCCTCAAATGACTGGACTCAGATGAGCAAAATAACAGCCACGTGTTTGGGGGGAGCACAATCAGACGTAACTACGTATTCGGTCGGCGATCAGCGTCCGGTCAATTCGTACTGTACTGGGACCATGGCTTGGAGAATATTATGTACACTCTTCAACAATACCTTAGAAAAATCCTACAAGACCTGTCATGGGAATCAAAGTTAATTCATTGTCCTCAGCAGCAGTGAATACATTTCCCTTTTACTTTGGATAACAAGAGATAGTGTTTCGTCTAAATAAATTATAATCATCATCATCAGCCTATAATGTTCCCACTGTAGGGACACAGGCCTCCTCTCTAGGAGAGGGATGGGCTATGATCCATCATAGCAAGCGTAAATGTACCCTATGACTGGGCGTTCTAGACCATTAAAAGATCCTTTTCCGGGTAATTATTTAATCAATTTGTGACTCTCTCGTCCTACCAGTACCATAATTATTATGTCGTTCAACTCAACCGTCCCTATATTAAAACCTTCTTTAGTTATTTGCCTATAGTATCCGACAGTACTAAACGTACTTATCTGTGCCATAAATGAAGAACTAAAATCAAAATTCGAAATCGTGCAATTTAAGTTATGCACGACTTAAAACTACATAAGAAAATCCGACAACAACTGTCGGGCAGGTAGTAGCCCACTGGACATAAAATTCGTCTGGTCTGAAGAGCCCCCTTTTTCTATTGGGAATGAAAAACTTTACATCCTGAGTACGTATTTCTCATATCATTTTTAATTGACTTTCATTTACTCTTAAAACAAAGGAAAAGTCAAATTTATAAAAAACAAGTGACAGTCCCAACTATATTTCCATCATGGCTGCCGCAATCATTCGGCCGTACCTGCAATTTGTCTGGCCCCCCTGGCCGCCGGGCCCCCGGGCCAGTTCCGCTGCGGGACGGTTATTAACCGTTTACCACGGCCGCTTGGTGTTAACCGCTTTTTAGATTACTTTGCTTTGTTTGCTTTTAGGCTCAAAGTTAGGTACGGAGTTTTGAATAGGCTCTTTGAAAATGTTTAGATTTTAAATTGTGTTTAAAGGTGGTCTAAAATATTGAGTTAAACTATCTTTAGCTTGCTATATATTTCTATTTATGATCACTATTATTAACACTCACTCACTCACTATTATTATTTTTATTATTTTACTATGATATTTTTGGAGGGAAAGAAAAGCATTTTTAGGACGCGCCAAATTAAAAAATAAAACAAAAACCTTTAATCCAAGAGGAGTTACAGAAGAATTAGTAATTCGTCTACTATCTTACTCGTTGCCTAAAAATGAAGCTGGTATGCTTATATTCTAGAAGGATTGTATGGATATTATACTTTTAGGTTTTAGAGGAACATGACATAACATCACGCTTATCATCCCCGTAGGGTTAGGCAGAGATATGTTTACCTAATTAACACCCATATTTCACCAATTATGTTCTAGTCTCCTATAATAAGGACCGAGACTATTGCCATTAACTGGGCAAAAATCTTAACTCCATGGGTACTACTCAGATATTTCTGATGAAACCTGGGAACCCAAGACCTCAGGGAAACGAAACACAATACAAAATTGGAAGTACCAACTTCAATTAACTGCATTCAACAGGCAATTTCCTCCCTCAAGACACCGGCAATAATGAAATGAACGGTACCGACTTTTCAACCCACTTCTAAGTCTAAATGCCGCACTCAGAGAGCCTTAATAATTACTTAGGCCTTGACTTAGTAAAGGTTTTGACAGTTTTGTCATACAAAAGTACATAATATGTCAAACCTTTACTCTCTCTATCTATCCCTGAGTACCGCAGTAACATAGATTTTTTCGTGGATTGCTCGGAGTTGCTCGGAATTGCTCGGGAAATTTCGTATTACTACGCTTTTCATGATTGATGATCGCAGTATAAAGTCGGCCTGGATAGGTGCAGCTGTCTATTTGCTAGACTGAATTACCTTTTACGACAGCTGTAGAACGAGAGGTTGTGACATAGGCATCGTAGATAATAATGGCAGGAATGATTTACGAGTGATATCATCAACACAGCAATAATAAAAAAGTCTTTCTTGTCAATGTAAATTCTGAACTCAAATTCCGGTGAATTTTTACCTAATTCCTTACTCAATGACGGCACGGTTGGCGCAGTGGCTCAAGCAGTTGACTGCTGCGCTGCGTGTCGTGGGTTGGATCCCCGTACGGAACAAATATTTGTATGGCCTACAGATACTTGTTTCGAGTCTAGGCATTTGTGTATGTGCGTTTAAATGTCTGTGAACGCACCCACGATACAGGAGAAATTCCTAGTGTGGGGTAACGATTAAAAAAAATGTATCTTTACCGAAAAGTTGGAAGGCCTCCCACTAGGTGGACCGATGACCTGGTGAAGGTTGTGGGGATACGCTGGATGCGAAACGCACGGGATCGGTCAATGTAGGGACACTTGCTCTTTCGGCTAAAATGATGATGATGATGACCTGCCTCGTTGGTCTAGTAGTCGTAAGTGCGACTCTGGAGCATGAAGTCAGTAGTTCGCTTCCTGGATCGACCAAAGTGTTATTGAGTTTTCCATCAGAATTTTTTCAGAAGCAGCCCCGATGTCTGGATTTCAAAATCAAATGAATAAACCCTAACCCTTCGGGAATCACAGGCGTGATGATAGATTATACTGTATCCTGACCCCGAAATACTGTCTTAATATTGCAAGCCTAGGTACCGCAAGAAAACACATTTTTGCGGAAGAAAAAATGCCACAACAAGTTATGAGCATCATGATTTTCTCACGAAATGTTCCCATCAACAAAATGTGCGTTAACCTTTCTAAATAATGAACGTAGATAATATAAAAAGTGTAGGCGGAACCCTAATAGACATCAGGTGTGTCACAGATCACCGAAAAATGTTGCCTAATGGAGAGTTTTGAGAAGAGAAAAGGGTCATAGGAGCTCTTGAGGGTAAACAGAGTTTCTTTACCCATAGACTATTAATCTAAGGATATGTAACAGTCCCGTCGGGGCTGTGGGTTGTTCGTAAGAGATGCCGCGGCCTCGGCACAAGGGCTAAGGAAGGAACATGGGTGGTTTTTAGTCAGTAGAAGTCTGACACTCCCTTTCGCTCTGGCCAAGAGCGGGAGGGGGCTATTTGATGATTTCCCATCACCAAAAAAGAAGGACATATTATGTATGTAAAAGTAAATCGTGTCTAATAGGAATGATTATATAATTGGTTTTATCCATATCTGTCATCATCTTGCCAGCATATTCCCAACTATGTTGGGGTTGGCTTTCAGTCTTACCAGATGCTCCTGAATAATCATCATAATCTTCGTTCTTCTGCCCTAATTGCAATTTATTTAAGACTAGCGGACGCCACGTGGTTTCACCCGCGTAGTTTCCGTTTCCGTGGGAATACAAGGTTAAAAACTAGCCTATACAATACTAAGCGTGAATGTAGCTTTCTAATGGTGAAAGATTTTTTGAAATCGACACAGAAGTTTTTGAGTTCATTCGTTACAAAGATACACACAAAAATCCAAACTTTTTTTTTCTTTACAATATTAGTGTAGAAAGTGGTTGTTTAGTAGTAATATCAAAATCATGTCAGTTGTTAAAACTAAATATGAACCTGGCAACACTGGCTGCCTTCTATCTTCGCGATGAACAGAGCGCACATATTTTTAAAGTGCTTATTACCTCCCAACAATGTACAAAAGTGTAACAGTCAATAAACGATATTAAGTATAGTGCAAAGTGGTTTCCATCAAGATTCCTAACATTGGTAGCATTTCCTCTTAGAACCACCATACCATACCTTATCAGAAGACTTACCAATGTTTTATAGAGCGATTACCTATCAGACTCTACGACCCAATTACAATGATCCATTTCCAAACCGAGATTTTCACCATGATATCCCCCAGCAAGATGGAAAAACTTCGCAAAAACACCCATAACGCCCCAAGGTAATAAATAAATTAGAAAATAAACCAAAACCCCATCCGGTAATATTATATGAAGCACCTAAAGCCAACGCGTTGGCACAATAATTTGGCCGACATTACGGCATTACGGCGGTGTCTCGAGTAACGCGTAAACGCGAAATGCGTGCCGTTACGCTAGATTATGTCGCGTAACGTAAATAAAAAAAAAGTTTCGGCGATGTTCTGTAATTGTGGTAAAGGTGAGGTCGCAAAGAAAGCGACATGTTGTAGGTACAGACGCCAGGTTTCCCAATCAACCCTAACCTGCCTTAGCAATATATTTGTTTACTCAAACTCAAAGCATTTATTTCAATTAAACCTTTATAGGCACTTTTGAATGTCAGAAGAACAATTCATAAAAACAAAACTACGAGTGCAATACGTCATTCCGAAAGCCACCACGCCGAATCACACGCCGCCAAATGCCCGCAACAACGAGCACCGCGAGCACGAAAGCACGCAGCGACGCACACCGCTACAACGAATGCATGAGACTGTTTGACTGTTTATCTGTTTGTTTGTAACTTTTATAGATAAATTTACAGATTGAAAATAGTTCGATGTGCTTCTTTACTTTCTTAGAAACGAGTGAATCGAAGTCACTAAAAGTTTTCCTTTGTGCATTTGTGTCGGCAAAGGGTAATTTATAATGTGTTTAAAATTACCCCTGATGAATACGAATATTTTTTCTCACATTTTTTTTAACTGCTTTTGTTTTCATTTCAAAACTTTACTTTAAACACCTTAATGAATGGTACTATGCATCAGCGCACCATGCTATGAGTGTGTTACATTGAGTCTTTTGGTGGGTGTAAGTAAAATCATCGAATAACCCCTCCCGCTCTTGGGCAGAACGAAAGGGAGTGTCAGACTTCTACTGACTAAAAACCACCCATGTTCCTTCTTCGCCCTCTATGTCGAGGCCGCGATAACCAGAGGACTACCCGCGGCCCCGACAGTGTTACATTGAGTCTTACCGTAAAATGTAATTTTTCACCCAAATAAAAAGTATTTTTCCCGTAATATTTTTTGCGTCGAGTTACTTAGTTTCACATACAGAATAGCTAATTGACGGCTTCCTCAAGGGTTTTTTTTACCCTGTAGATGAAATTAAATTGTCATTAAATTTATCCGCATAGATTACAGCATTGAGGTGTACGTGGTACATTATACCTCAATGAATAACAGTTACTTTTTTTATCTCTGAAGCAAGCAGTACCTTTATCGCAAGCTAACAGGCCACGATGTATTTAAACGCTGATCGCTGACACTGTGTCGTCATCCTGACCTCATCAGGTTCGCTACAGGTTGGCGGACGCTTGGCCGTTTTCCTCGGGACCCACATAAATTTTATTACGAATAAACTTTATCTTTATTATTTGGTAACAAGTTATTTGATCAACGTAATTTTCTATGTTATTTTACTTGAAAGGAAAGACCCCTTTTTCTTTCAATTTTCTTTCTGTTTTGTTTACATTTTAGAAGTAAGTTAGTTGACCCCTATGTTTTAAGAATTTACTTAGTTACGAGTTGGATATTCGAACCTCTACCTAAGTTCTTGTTGTTCTATTGATCTGGAAATCTTCTAAAATAAACTCATTGTAAATCCAGCTTGTTTGTATTTTCCTGGATTGATCGTCTCATCGCTTCACATCAGGCGAGTTGCAATTAAACGTAAGTCAATTTAGTTTAAAACGTTAAACGATAATTTGTAATTGCTTACAATGCTTACCAAGGCAAGGGGTGTCGTATCATCCAGTAACTAACTGGGCTGTGGAGTCGTTTCAAGTAAAATACTAGTATTCAGCTGCATTTGATAAACTGGAAACCGATGATGATGGATGATTAAAAATTCATTCAGTCGATGTTTACTAAGTACTAAGATTGATGAAATTAAGCAACAAACTAACTTACCTTATTCATTACTAGCGGTCGTCACGCGGTTTCACCCGCGTAGTTCCCGTTCCCGTAGGAATACAGGGATAAAAAGTAGCCTATGTCAACCGGGGATAGTGTAGCGTCCCAACGGTGAAAGAATTATTCAAATCTGTCCAGTAGTTTCGGAGCCTATTTGTTACAAACAAACAAAACAAATCTTTCCTCTTTATAATATTATAGTGTAGACTTATTATTACCGTTTGGTCTAGTCTCAGGGTCTAACAAAGTTCCAATTCACTATTGTGATATTACTTAAAAAGTTTCAATTATCTAAACCTAAAAAAAAAAGAAAACAACCAAGTCTAAAAAGATTACAATGATTACGAACAAACGAATCAAACAGACGTTCCCATATATATTTTACTAGTAATCTTCCTGGAAAAGTAATGAGAAACAGGATTACAGAAGTTTCAGTCATATTTACAATAAAATTTCGGCGCTGGAAAAATGCACACGCGACGTTTTGTGCCTCTCTATTGTTGCAGATATGGCAGAAACTTCAGGTGACAGTTGGTGCATAAAATTCTACCAATACTGACGCTAAAGACTTATAAGTTATTTATACATATCTGAAGTAAATAAGCGGTTGACAATATCCGCAAGTGTATGTGGTCTGCCTCTGAATGCCTGACAGCCAGGTATTTTGCCCCCGACTGAGCAGCGGTGGCCCCGACTTACGAACACTAGGTCGTGGGTTCGAACACAGGCAGGCGCATTACTTTGTGTAATTTATTTCATCGCCGCTGCAATCAAAACGGTGGAGGAAAACATCGTGAGGAAACCGAATTCGATGAATGTCTTAGAACCAAAAAAATACGAAGACATGTGACATCTGCCAAACCGCACTGGGCCCGCGTGGTGGTTTATAGCCCATCCCTTTTCTAGAGAGGAGGCCTGAGTCCCTGCAGTGGGAACATTGTAGACTAATGATGATGATGATGCGATGCGGCAATGTGAGGTCGGTGTTTAATTCATACAATTCATACATTTCCTTTCCAAGACCGTTAAAAGTCGCCCTTCTGCATCCTTTATGTTATTATCATTACGTAGTAAAAATCAGTACCTACGGCTATGTATATTTAAGACTCCCAGGGTATTGTTTCACGCAACAAAGAGATCGTGGCGCTACTCTTCAACATTTTTCTTGGCTAAATTAAAAAGTAAGATGGATGCCACAGTGACCCGGGGGAGCTTGGTTGTTTTTAGACAATAGCTCTTTATTGCCGTGGCCTACTGAGGCTTGCTCACGCCCTTTTCCAGGGTCAGACTTCTACTGACTAAAAACCACCCATGTGCCTTCTTAGCCCTTTATGCCGAGGCCGCGGTATCTCTTTCGAACAATCTGACGGGATGGAAATGGGCCTTGGATGGTCTAAATATGACTAATGCAAAACAATGGCTCACAAAACGCCAATATGACAATAAAATATTTGTCCAGTAAGGTGGCTGTCTTTCTACACTAATACGTACGTACGTTTTTCACGGGTGACCACTGAAAACCAGCGCTGTGCTGTAGGCGACCATAACACAGCACCATGCTGAGTGGTAACCTACTTGTCGCAGTCACAACGTGCAACATTTTCTTTTTTGTAATCCCTGCTTGTTGTATTTTTTTATATCTGTTAAGCGTTGTTTGTGTAATGTTTTTTTCCTGTATGCTCGGTATGTTTCTGCGACAAATAAATAAATTTTCTTTCTTTCTTTCTTCTTTCTAATATTATAAAGAGGAAAGATTTGTATTTTTGTGTGTATGTTTGTAATGAATAAACTCAAAAACTACTGCGCCGATTTCAAAACATTCTTACACCATTAGAATGCGACATTCACCCAAAGTACATAAGCTACTTTTTATCCCTGTATTTCGACGGGAACGGGAACTACGCGGGTGAAACCGTGTGACGTCCGCTAGTATTAAATATTATCCTTAAAGCACCCGTGATTTTCCCATAAAACGTTGGCCGCGGGTTGTCCACAGGTTATCGCGGCCTCGACATAGAGGGCGAAGAAGGAACATGGGTGGTTTTTAGTCAGTAGAAGTCTGACACTCCCTTTCGCTCTGTCCAAGAGCGGAAGGGGTTATTCGATGATTTTACACCCGACAAAAAAAAAAAATCACGACAAAGTTACTGCTCTACTTGTTTATAAGCGTAACGTTTTTACTGCTTTATCTCGTTTATTGTGACGGCCCACAAAGGGTTAGGTGACATAATGCTAGCTTGAAATACGCCTGATAAGGGTTTCAGCTGTTTTAGCGTTGGTTTATAAACTGTGGAGGGTGTTTTTTGTTATCGTTTTTTGAACGTGTGGCTTTGTTGGGAGATAATTATGCGTAATACAGCGTGGATTCAAACAGCTTTGACGGATATGTAAAATCTTACTTAGTTGATGAAGTTTTTAAGTGTAGGAAAATAACTGGTAAAATTACATAGAAGGAAGATTTTACGTATAAAACTAATATCACAAGGCAACAGGCGTTGTTGTAAAGCCGTCAAGCCTCGCAACGTCTGTCATCAATGTTGAAGTTTTTCAGAAACTTATGTTAATTATTCAGGTTAAAGCAGGTGATCCATACAAAATACGGCAAACAGCTGCTTCTGGTTACACTGGAAGCCAACCCCAACGCTTTTGGAAAAAGCTAGGCAGTGATGTTTTTGCTGATAGAATTTCATCATGTTTAGAGTCGTTTTATTTTATATCTGTTCTTAATCAAAGACTTTCTTCAAACACATTGTTTCTACCATAGCATTGTCAGTCAAGCTTCCGTAACCCCAGTTGGTGGAACAAGGCCAACTGTTCTGCATTGAGGAAGTGAAGCCAGGGTCCCTGGCACTCAGCCACACGGATCCTCTCCTCGTTCGTTTGAAATAGGGGTTATTTCAAACGAACGAGAAGAGGATCCGTGTCCCCCTATTTATGCGGCTATAATACTCGCTGGTACGCTCTTTGTACATGATTCACGGTAATTTTATTGTTTGCTGTTTTGTGTTTCTGTGAAATTAGTGGGTTGAACTTTTTGTTTGCAAATTACGTAATTTTAGGGTAGGTGAGGTTAATTTTAGGTTGACTGGTATGATAATGTCTTTAGCATTAAATTTGTCTCTGCATTTGTGTGATTAAAGTATTATATAGTAAGAAATTTAGGAGTGTTGGAAATCAATTAAATCATGTCATCTTTCATCCAATACTATTGTCTATCAGTTTTTCATTGGTGGTACTCAGAAGATTTAAATGGCTACTTTACAGTGCGATTTCCGCATAACCAATAACAACACTTAATTTTTCTCCAACCCAGATTTTCTTTAATGAATACAGGTACCTACACAGTTTTAATTAAAATAAAACCCTGTCTCCCAAGTCACAGGTGACAACCAAGTTTGGGCACCAAACCAGTTAGTTGGGAATGTATCCTAAGATGTCTGTTGTTATGTTTTTAACCTCCGTGTTGCTATGTGCTGTGTGGTAGGGTTCATAATTTGTATTTAGATCTAAGCGTTTTATAACATTTGTTAATCATATGAATTAAAATACTACCTATACTTATAAATTCTTAAAACTTCTAACAATTTCCATCAATAACATTCACTTTTTTTCCTTGCAGTCACATCACAAGAACAGCTAGCTGGCTGCCTCCTGCCGAGAGCTGGCCCAGTGGCAGGGAAGGCAGCGCCAGTGGCAGCGAGCATGATGAGGAGGAACTGCCCTACGGCTGGGAGCAGGCGCTCGACTGCCATGGGAAACCTTATTATGTCAAGTAAGTGGCTCTTTGCATTAACTAAGTAAATAGGAATAGCAGAAATATTATTGGTTAGGCATCCGATTGGTCCAATCAACACTGGGCCCGCGTGGTGGATTATAGCCCATCCCTCTCCTAGAGAGGAGGCCTGAGTCCCTGCAGTGGGAACATTAGAGGCTGATGATGATGATCCGATTGGTAGACACGCTGACTGCCCAGAGAGGACGGTTGATATCCACTTGTGGAGTCATCATCATTTATCACACACTTTAGTGTCGCATACTAGGTACAGTCACGAGCACTAAAATGAAAACGCAATGCAACTTTTATACCTAAGTCATTTGCTGTTACTTTGTCGATTAACATTTTAAGTTATCACGAACATAGCATTTTAGAACCTATAGTTTTACGAATCTTATAGTACAAACCGTTATGTTACAATCTAAATGTAATGTTATAATCATGTTTCTAATGTGGGTTTTGTTGCTTGAAATAGAAGAAATTTAATTTAAAAGTTATATCACGAGATACTGTGTATAGGTAGGTACATTGTTTTTAACGTGCCTGGTTTAAGTTTTTAAGACTTTATAGTGCAATTTATTCAAACACTGCTAGGAAAATTCCACTCCATTGCAAATCACTTGGAAACAAGAAGTATACAGGGTGGAATTTTGTAATGCCATCTGGAGGGAAAGTACTCTTAATACTGCAGATAGAAAATTTTACTCAAAGGAAACATTCCTTTATTTTTGAATAGAAAGCAAACTGCATTCAAGATTTTCGAAAATTCTCTTCTCCCACACCCGGGAATCGAACCGGCTAAAATCTGAAAAAAATTATACCCTGTACTTTTATTGCATCGATCGTTAGGGTCAATTATAAGAATGAAATCTCTCTAACAAACATGATAAATTAAATGAAAGGAAAACCAGGAAATCTTAAATTAATTTAATTACTTACAAAAAATGGTAAACTAACTAATTAGTTGCTCGAAATGGGCTCCATTCTCTTGGATACACAAATTTATTCTTTTAACGAATTCATTTCTAATAATTACCCTTTACGTGCTAGCAATATGGGAGTTTTAATTTCAAGTTGACTGTTACAGCGCATTCAAAATAGTAACCCAGTTCACCTCTCGCTTTTCACCGTTTGCTTTTATGTAAATTATAATTAAGTGCTTGTTTATTTTCAGCACTATAAGCTAAATAACCTTTCCACCTTCCAGCCACGTCAACAAGACCACGACGTACGTGGCTCCAGAAGGCTGTTCCTGTGAGTCTCCCCCCGCACCCAGAGACGTGGTGCTGGAGAGAGACTCCGAGCTGGGGTTCGGCTTCGTGGCGGGGTCTGAGAGGCCTGTGTTGGTCCGGTTCGTGACTGATAACTCACCTAGTGTGGGGAAGGTAAGGTCATCCTAAATTAGGTTTTTTCTTCGGGACAAGCCCACCACTCTATTCCTAAACCACTGCGAGTTCTGAAAGCCAGAAACAACAGTGGCTGCCACCAGAAAAGCGCCGAGACAATGAAGCTCGACGAAACCCCAGAGAATCGATTTAGGTAACGGTCTTGGATCCCGCAACGAAATAGCGGAGGAGTAGGAAAAACATGATTTCCACTTCCCTCCATATCAGCAGGAGACCGAACAGATCAAGGCCAATAGGCACAAAAGGATGTCTAACTTATGTATGGGTATTATAAAATGAAAAACGAGTTTATGAAGATATTAGAACTAGCTAGTGGCAATCATTGAACGCACCTGCAGGGTTATTGCGTATCTTTTTATATGTCAGTGGCTATCATCATGAGAGGAGCTCGTGGCTTAATAAGAACTGCCACTCGGGTCGATCTTTAGGTTAAGCTGCGCTTGCCTAGGTCGATCGGTGGATGGGTGACCGCCCATTACATACCGAGTTTCCTCCGTGCCTCGGAAAGCACGTTAAGCTGTTGGTCCCGGGTGCCATATATAGATCTTTGGCAGTCGTTACGGGTAGTCAGTGACCTCAAAGTCTGACATCCAGTCTTACCAAAGGGTATCGTATTACCTAGTATTAACTGGGTTGTGGAGGTCAGATAGGCAGTCGCTCCATGTAAAATACTGGTATTCAGCTGCATCCGGTTAGACTGGAAGCCGACCCCAATATAGTTGGGAAAAGGCTAGGCAGATGAGTGGCTATCATCATGTCCATCAATTAACTGTCACATGGTTAGTTTAAACCATAACTATTTTGACAATTGGTTATTTGAAATTGGATAAGGTTTAGTACAAAATGGACCCATTTGAAAGATAATTGATGGCCACTATGATAGCCACTGACATTCAAAAAGATACGCAAAAACCCTGCTGCAGAACTACGCACTATGAAAAATCCACTAAAACAGCATACTCCAATCGAAATAATAATTTTCGAAGTCAGTCTTCCTTCCAACAACCTTTTCCGTTCCTTCAAATAGGTAACCAGAAAAGGAACACCTACATCACACTAAAACTTTTACTCAACATTCCAGCTGGAACCCGGAGACCAGATCCTCTGCGTTAACGGCGAAGACGTCAGCCTGGCAGCCAGAGAACATGTCATCACCGCAGTGCGAGCCTGTTCCGAGCGGGTCACTCTTCGTGTCTGCCAGCCAGCCAGGAGTGGGAACCCAGCCAGAAGATCAGCACTGCTGTCTGCTGCGAAGCGGGCGCGGTTACGGGCCAGGCCGCCGAGGGTCCGATTTGCTGACTCTGTGCAGCTGAATGGTGCTCCTATGTATCCTGTAAGTGTTTATTTGCGTTTTATTTACATTTGAGAATTTAAATTGAATGTTTTTCTTGTGGTCGCAGTCAAGTCTGCTGAGTTTCATTACCGTTATTTAAGCTTTTCACTATGAATTCCACCGTAGCAGCCGTCAATTTGGAAGTAGGCGATATGGGTGTTAGAAGTCTTCATTAACTCAAATGGTCAGAAGAAAAACCTTTAAAACTTCGAAGGTCTTTCAAACATATATATGTGATCCTAGGATGTTCTTTTAACATTGCTGGAGAGTTTTCGTACAACATATTTTAGTAACTATATCATAACATCACGCCTGTAATCTCCGAATGGTTAGGCAGAAGTGTAGCTAATAGAATACCCACATCCCACCAGTTATCCTACTTAATATTATAAATGCGAAGGTTTGTGTGGGTGTAATTTATCTATAATATGTATGTATTTAGAAATATATAAGTATGTTTATCAGTTGTCTAGTACCCATAACACAAGCTCTGCTTAGCTTGGGACTAGATGGCGTTGTGTGATAGTTGTGGAATATTATTATTATTATTTTATTATTATTTGTGAGAATATATGGATGTATGAATGTTTATTACTCTTTCACGCAAATACTACTGAACTTATGCGACTGCTATTTAGAACACAGATAGTTTATAACCTGGATTAACACATAGGATACTTCTTAATGATTCCGTGGGACAATTATCGAACTCTACGCGGGCGAAGCCGCTGGCACAAGCTATTGTTTAATATTTTGAAGTCCAATGTATTAAGGGGTGAACTTGTTGCCATCAACTGGGCACAAATCCAGGCTTCGTGGCTGCTGCTGTGAAATTCTAGATGGAAAAACCCAATAAGTATCCTTTTTCCCGATCTGCGAATCGAAACCGGGACCTCATGATCAGCAGTCGCCCTTGCGACCACTATACCAGCGAGGTAGTCACTGCGGACACATATTTGTCAAATAATAGGAATGCTAACCAAAAAAATCTAATTAATCCGTCATATAGATTACCAAAAAATATTTCACACGTATTTTTCCTTTTTTCACGTGAGCAAACAATGAGGACGATACAGTGCTTTGAAAACTCGTGTGACGTCATACTCTTAGACATTAGTATGACATTTTTAGCGGTCAGTCAACCAACCCCCACTCAAATCTTTGACGCGTTTCATCTTTGTCAATTTTTATTGATTTGATAAAACAAAAGTATCCAATATTTTTCGTTAATCTAACAGACGGACTAATTAGAATCACATTTTTTTTAAGTCAGTAAACATTCCTATTAATGGAAAATGAAAGAATATTTACCACACTCGGTTACCTTTTTTGTCATTATCGACCATTAGCTAATTGATATGGAAATATGCGACAACACACACACACAACATACACATAGCTATTAATTATTCCGCCCCCTAATATCCGCATTGTTCATTATTAATAATAATAGTCCTCCTGACCGTTTTCGGTCACGGCGGCCAATCTAAGTGGAGATTAGCCATCGGCGCGGGAGATATTATAGTGCACAAGTGTGTGCGCAGGCACAAGTGCACTCTCTGTTCCTTTTTCTCTCATATTCCGATGGGACGGCAATCCGACACGACCGGAGAGAGATCAGGCGCGGGACCAACGGCTTAACGTGCTTTCCGAGGCACGGGGGTATAATACCGCCAACTTCCAAACTCCGGGCTACTACTGGGAAATTTCTAATGAAAAACCCAATAGCACTTTTTGTCCGACCCGGGAATCGAACCCAGGACCTCATGCACAGCAGTCGTGTTCATTATTAATAAGGTACTAGAGTGGTATTATGAATGGGGTTGCTATCAAGCTGCTACTACACTAATACTATAATTGCTCCCAGTTAAGGTGTCAATATCGGTCATTGCCCTTTCCGTAATATCTCTTCGTACACACGGCTACCCATCAAGCTATTCATTTCCAGTATAAGCTGGTCTCGCATTGTATGGCCTACTTGAAATAAATGATTTTGATTTGATTTGATTTGATGGGATTTTCGTACAGAGCGAGAACAGCGTAAACTGTAAATGTATAGCTGTGTGTACGAACCAAAACAAATATGTAATAATGTATCGTTTTTTATTAGAAAAAATGTTGAAGATCACGATAGATGAACAACTTATTTTTACATTTCAAAGTTAAAAAGAACTTTAATAACTGTAGATGGGTCAATGACCGCTATTGATATTTTAACTGGCAGCAACTATCCTACTATTACTACTACTGTTACTGTTACTGTTTTACTACTATAGTAAAACTTTTCCTTAACGTAAGTACGCTGAATTCTAGGAAGGAAGTTACTGCCTTGAAGTTTATGCTACACCTGCGTGCTAATTTCAAAGTTGGTGCAGCTACCGGTGAAATTATAGGAGACATTCTAACTTTATCTCTAAGTTTGGCAATGCTAGTGTTATGTTTTAATACCAAGTTCCATCTTGCGCTGCATGGCCTGACACGTGCACACTTGACGATCTTATGACTGCATCAGCGAGCGGAGTTCGCAAATGTGAATTTTGGGCTAAATTTATTTGCCATCGACACGCTGATAAGAACACCAAGTGGGCATATATGTAACGCTATATTATTTTATCCAATAAATTAAGATGCTTTTTTTTTGATAAATGGACTGATTATCTGATGAGTAATTAGCCTCGTTAACTATCATCCAAATAAACCATATTTAACATTCAATAAGACCTCCTCTCTCATACACCAAACAATTCCATTTCAGCCATCAGCCTTCTCTCTCGGCGACCTCTGCCTACCTCCCATGGCGAATGTCCTGAAAGTATTCCTTGAGAACGGTCAGACGAAGTCCTTCAAATACGACACCACCACCACCGTGGCAGATGTGGTGACCAGCCTCAAGGATAAGCTGTGCATCACTGCGGAAGAGCATTTCAGCCTCGTGGTGGAACATGTGAAGAGTCTGAGGAGGAACAAGCTGACACTGCTGGACCCGAAGGAGTCTTTGGCCAGGGTAACTATAAACTGATGGTTTTTGCTAGGGTTCAGATTGTAGCGTTGATGTTACTGTGGAGAAGTGTTAAACTAGAGTAACAGTGTACTCAAAACCTTTAGGCCGCGTCCTAACCGAAGCGTTTAAGTGAATACGCGACCGTCATTTTCATTTTGCTAACTCGAGACCGAGGCTTGAGCACGCGGTGTAAACACGTCGTAAATACTTACGTCAATTTTAAAATCAGAAATACCCGTTTCACAGATAGTTTTCATAATTTATGGATGTTACCGATTATTTATTTATTTATTAAAACTTTATGCACTAGTTAACAAACTGTACAAAGGCGGACTTAATGCCTTGAGCATTTTCTACCAGTCTACCTTAGGGTGATGCAGAGACAGTACACAGTAAGTGCAATAAAACAGAAAACAAGTTAGAAAATATATTATAACCTAAAATATAAGAATAAATACATACATTAATACATAAAATATAAAAAAGTTATGAAAGTTAAACAAGAAAAACTATTACAACGTAATTTTGAGACGAAGCTGCCAACTTCTTGTGAATGTGTTCTTTTACTTTGAACGTGAACCGACTGTTTACTGTCCTGATATCCTGAGGGGATTTCCGACTCAAAAATCGACGTATTCGGAAACATTTGCATATGCTCCGATTTCCGAACTACAAAGGGGGGCTTCCAGTTTTCATATAAATTCGCTGACCGTGTATGTTCGCTTTGGTTAGGACGCAGTTTTATGATATCAATTATAGGGAAGACCAAAATATCAGTTAAGTTTCTACTGTGCCTTGAGTGTATCAAACAAACTCTGCTAGGAAACCAATTTTATTGAGTTTTGGGAGCTGAAGTACCTAATTAGCCATTACCCCTACTCTATCAAACCCATGCAAACATGTATAACTTAGATGTATTTTCTCATCCTCAGGTAATCAGTTGGGTAAGTCTAGTAGTCGTTCAAATATGTTTATTGGTTACTGGTGAAGGGTTAGCCACTCCTAGGACTGATCAATGGCTAGTAGAAAACCTTTAAACCTAAGTTTTTTTGGGTGGAATGTTGAGTCATCATATTATTGCTTAGATTTTTTTTAGAAATAGTTCTAAGGGATGAATGAATAGCATGTGGCTGAGATGAGGAGGCCCCATAAGTGTTGTAACGCGAATAGATAAAATCATGAATGAGTATACAGGTTGGTGCCGACAATGCGACAATAAATGAAACCACTGGTTAATCTAGTTTATAGGAACATTTTTAAACTATCAAATAAATATTAACGAAAAAAAAAGCCAAGTAGCATAAAACTGTAAACGAAATACACTACAATTTACAAACAAATATTGTTTTATTAACCTTAGGAATAATTTGAACTAATTAACGTGTGAAAATAAAATGTAACGTTCGAATTTGGCAGAGACAATAAATACCCTACCTATGTAGGTTATTGTCGTATCGTCAGCACGACTCTGTTTAAGAGGAAGTCTGAAAGTGGTGACTGTGATTGTGATGTGGTGTGATAATCGGTTGTCGGAGAACAAATTTAGATGGCTAAAAATAATGAATGTGTGAAGGATGACATGGCTAGAAAAGTGCTAATAGTCCGGTCAAAATAGACCAAAAAATAGGGGTAAGGTTACATTCATTTCCACCCGGCTGAAAATTGGTAGGATTGTCCAAAACACCATTATAAATAAAATGTAATAAGTCCCCATCGATCCGACAAATTAAACAAAAATATATACGAAGTCAAAGGTCACAAAAAACGGGTTTTTCGCGATTTTCAGCAAAACGGTAAGTTTTATTATAAAGCTGTAAAGACAAAATTATAGATCAGATAAAAATCTATTTTTTGTTCTATATTTTCTGCCGGGTGGCAATTATTGTAACCTTGGATGTACAAATTAACCGGACTTTAAGGTGACGAGTTAAAGAGAAGTATGGTGGACGCAGACATGCTGCGGAAACTCCAAATAAATTTGGGTTAGGGCAGAATGATGGGCTGCGGTTTGTTCAGAAATTACCGCGGCCTCGACATATAGGACTAAGAAGAAACATGGGTGGTTTTTAGTCAGTAGAAGTCTGACACTCCCTTTCGCTCTGCCCAAGAGCGGGAGGGGTTATTTGATGATATTCCACCCATTAAAAAAAAAGTTACCTAATGATGATGAATCGACTCAGACCCAAAACTAACACGCATATGATTTGATTAAGAGCATATTCTATAGATTAAATTCATCACACACACGGAAATGGAACATCAAGGTTTTAGTGTAGATGTAGCATTCTCTTGTAAGAGAGAGACTTAACCTTATTGACACAAAATCGGCTTGAGACGGTCACTAAAAGCTTATGATAGCAAAAAAAAGCGCCATTCGCCTCATTTTTGTTCGGATGACGATTTGACAGCGCACCAAACTAAATGTGGTGAAGCATGATCCATGAATGTGGCCAACCATGGCGTCGTAAAGCAGGATTGTTTTAATCTTATTTCAGTGTGTTTTCTAGTTTTTCTTTTATATCCCTGCAAAACTCTGTCGCTTTCCCACACTGGGTTTTTATAAGATAAGAACATCGTTCTCACAAAATACACCATCTCAACATGAATGATGTAACCAAGGTTTTGTAATAATATTCTGATTTCAAAGAGCGTCCATGGAGTTTCTTGCCCGTTTCTTCTCCATAGAGATCTACGCTAGGGAATGGGCATTTCAGACCTACAGTACACTCACAGTTATTATGCGTTATGACTGAGACTGTAGCTTCTTTCATTTTGTATTAGTTCAACTATTCAAAAGTGTCTGTAACTGGCCTACAATCCTGTTTTAAGACGTTATGGTAACCCCACTGTTCAGACCCAAGTCCGTGTCAAAAGTATAGTCACTCCCTAATAATATACAATGCGCTTAAACCCAACAGCAACAAATTACCTTCTACAACGACCAACATAATGTTTACAGATCGCAGCTCGACCTGGTTCGTACAAGATGCGGTGCCTGTTCCGCGTGGTGTTCATGCCAACGTCGGCTGCTGAGCTTGCTCAGCGGGACCTGGCTGCGCTCGACTACCTCTACATGCAGTGCTGTAATGATGTGGCACAGGTAATTTGGCAAATTTTACCTATTATTATTATTATAGCTAACCTCCTTCCTTCCTCCTTCCAACGGTCACTATTTCTCTCCAATTCTCAAGGAAGACATCCAGTTCGTTCCGCCATCTCCTTCGTGGTCTGCTACGACCTCGTGTCACTATTTCAGGGTACCAATCCTGAGCTTTGCGGCATGCGACAGACATGTCCTGCCCAGTCCCATTTAAGTATGGCAGCCTTTTGAGCCACGTCAACAATTTGCGTTTTGAAGCGCAGTGTAGTATTTCAAACCCGATCGGTTAATTTTTCACCGATTTTACTTAAGACAGCAATAAACCAAAAACAACTTTGCTCAACGAAAAAGGAGATCATGTTACCTTATTTTGATAGATGTGTTACTGGCATGAGGTCCGGTTTGATTCCGGGGGTCGGGCAAACTGTTATTGAGTTTCCGCCAGGATTTTTTATGTAGCAGCCTCTGACTCTGAATTTGTGGCCCTAGGTTCCGGTTCCTTATAAGTATATTTATTTTTTGTTACGATTCTTGGAAGCACGGAAAGGGCGCTCTGTGGATCTAAAATGGCCACTTTACCAGATCTATGAATTGCGTTAAAAAGCATAAAATAGACCTATCATAATAGTAACTGCGTCTGTGAACATTTAGGAAAATAGATCATAATAGGAAAATAATATGAATTGCGTAAAAAATCGTAAAATGGACCTTTTATCATGATCTGCTAAAGTGGCCATTTTAGATCCCCTGGACAAAACAATCAGGCGGTAATATTAGTTCAGGCTGTTGCCACGCGCCAAAAGAATCATGACGAACGCTATTTTTTTGTGGCTAAGTGAAAGTAAACGGTTTGTCTGTTCCGTCCCCCAGGAGCGGTTCGCGCCGGAGCTGCAGCCGGACGTGGCGCTCCGTCTGGCGGCGCTGCACATGCACCAGCACGCGCTCGCCAACAACATGGCGCCCGCTAAGCTCACGGTCAAGGCTGTCGAGTGAGTACCAAGGGAGTTTTTAATATATCTTAAGGAGGATGCGCCAGGGTAGTACGCGAAATTCAGAGCGCAAAAATTTTTGTTTGGCGGCCTACGTTCCACCCTTTCGTTTTATTTTCAAATAGCGACCACGCATTCAAATGATATTAATCTATAGCTGGCATCAATACAGATAAGTACTTTATCCAAATCTTCGTAAGCGTCTCGTTTCCGAGATATAAGCCATTAAAGTCATCATGTTCGCTACCAGGTTTTATTCGTAGCTGCTATTTTTTTTGTAAAAAAAATCCCGTTAGGTTTTATGATATTATAAAAAAGTTTAAAATAAGTTTGATGTAGAAACCTACTCAGTCTATCATTATTTAATTTGATTTAATCTTGCCATTACAGATCCGTTATTTCATAAATTTAAACTAATCGTCAGTCCGACATTGCATAACTTGCATTTTTACCGTTAATAATTAATTAAAACATAATTTATCCATTTCAGGCGAGAATTCGGTCTAGAACGGTTCGTCCCTAGCGGTCTACTGGAAAGTATGAAGCGCAAGGAGCTCCGCAGACTGATAGCACACTTCCTCAAGATGAACTCGCAGATGACTGGCAGTCAGCGACAGCTCACGCAGTTACAGGTCAGTTTACCTTCTTGTAATCAACGGTCTATGACGTCAAAAGTACAAAAAAAAACCGCAAACTTACCTTAGCCAATCCTTTTGAAAGTCCCTGTTGAGAACAGATGTCGGGTACTATCTTAACCGAAAGACGCGATTTTATCGACTCCCCAAAAAAAGTACTACAGTAACAAAGTACAAAAGTACTAGAGCGCCATCTATGACAAAACTGAAGAACAAACTTGAAAATTCGATTGCGATTTTTTTGTTGAGTTTTGTGAAATGCTCAACAGGGTATTTTATCTGTTATCTGTTAAATTATCGGTTATCTGTTAAATTATCGAAAAATAATGGATACGTGTTTTTATTATTTAATTATTGTTTTGTGTGCCTACTAACATAGTTTATAAGTTCTAACTGTTACTAACCATAATGGATCATTGATGTCTGAAATTAAATAAATTATTTTTATTATTATTTTGTTTTATCAAATTAATCAATAAGAATTTACGAAAACAACACGTGTCAAAGATCATGAGTGGGGGCTTTTCACGTCACTTTGTGGGTAAAAAAGTACTAACCTTGTGACGTCACACGACTTGACACAACTTTTCGAAGTATTGTATCGTCTTCATCTTTTGTTTACGTGAAATAAAAGTGTCCATTCTTTTTTGAAAATATAAATGACGGAGTAATAAGATTTTTTGGTGAAATACCCTTTTTATTGACAAATTACGGAATCCGAAAAAGTAAGGAGAAGTGTAGGAGTCAGTCAGTATACTACCCAACTTATTTATATATTTATGTCTTTCCAGGCTAAACTTCACTATCTGGACATAGTGGCCGGTCTGCCCAGCTACGGAGCCAAGTGCTTCAGCAGCAGCAGACCTGAGCGAGTGCTTCTCGTGTCTCCACGGTTTGGGCTCAGTCAGATCGTGGGCAGGAGTAACTCTGTGGTAAGTCAAAACTAAGAAACTTTACGGAAACTTCAGAGCCACTATTACACAATATTATTTATTTATAATAGGGACTCCATCAGTAATACACTTTACATTAAATCAATCAAGTCATGACTTGACTGTCCATGAACAATGCGATGGTTTCGAAGCGACTCAATTTGAAAGAAAGGCAAATGTTGTTCGTATTCAATGGACATTCGTCGGATATTCCTGAGGATTAGCATGCAATATGTCTCATAAACGCTCGCTGGATGTTCTTAACTTATACCTACATCATGATTTTCAGAGACCCTACAATAACTCTCATTAACTACGAAAATCTCCGAAAATCTTTTTTTTATGATAAATGCTCTTAGAAAACCCATAATTGTTACCTCGTAACGTAAACCCCGAAACAAAATATCCAACCTTACCAAATGATTTTTCTTGGCCATATAGTCGTCTTTACTAGTAGTACACCAAATCACAACTCCACCAAATCAAGTGGACATCTTCAGGCACCGTCTTTAATACCATACCGTTCTAATACAGCCTCAACCCATCGCCTCTCTAGAAGAAGTGGAAGGTATCAGAGTGAAGCGAGACTGGTCCAGCGGCGGTGCAGACGTCGCCATCTTCCTACAACGAGATCGCGTGCTTGCACTGCTGATGGAAGAGCGGGATGCTGCTGAGATGCCGCTTATCATTGCTGGGTATGTTAGAAAATATCTGAATTATTAAATATATAAATAGAATTATATTTTTTACCTAGCTTCTTAGCCTAGCTTGTTCTTATGATGGACAAACGCCTCCCCATAGCTTTTCACTCTTTTCTTTCTGTGCAGTTTTCTACAAACGCTTCTGGGTCGTCACGTCAGCGATTTCTAATTTAGAAAAAGTATAGCTCATGTCTAAATTAAGCGATCGTCGGTTGATTGCATCCCTTTCTCATTCCTTATGAGAATTATAAAGTGGAAGTGAATAGCTAGGATCGCCTAAGTATATTAAGACATGGTCTCAAACAAGTTCGTATTTTAAAGCTATACGATAAATCGGACAAAGTTTTGTGTTTAGAAATAAATTATGAATGTCAGATCAAATAAATACTCATTTTTGTACGTTCACAGGTACTACCGCCTAGTAACTGGTCAAGACTTGAATGTCGAGCAAGAAAGAGAGCCCATGACAGAAGATATAGGTAAGTAGTCGAACAACTCGTGTTGTTTCTCACTCTATGTAACTAACCTCTCAAACCTAGCAACATTGCTAAGTGAGCATCTCTCTCTGTTCCAGCTCCACCATACTTGTCTCAACACAACGTGGTGCCAGCTAAGTGGAGCTACCTCCACTACGACGACCCCAACACGCTTTCCAAGAAGCACTACGCCATCTTCAGCATGCCTCCGCCCTACCACTCCACACCCGACCAGAACAAGTCGCTTGACACCAACATGAACACCAATATCAACAACAGGAACCACAGCAACAACTCCAGCCCTCTAATAGGCTATGACTCCAAATCTGGTATCCTAGGACACGATGTTCACTTCGAAAAATGCAAGAGAAACGATGACTTCAGACTCTTCGATCCCAACGATGCTTGCTACCTCGACGACGGCATGGGCTTCGACCTTCAAAGCGTTCTATCCATGGAACTCTTAGAGAATGCGTCGAACAACCCAAGGCTAGTAGAAGCCAAGAATGAAGAAGTCCTTAGAAGAGTAGCAGAAATGCAAAAGCTAGTAGAAAACTCCGAACAATATTTGACTGAGAATTGTGATTACGATGCTTATCATGAGAATTTAAGAGATGAGCTAGTTGGTAAAGAAACTTGTGTAGATAATGTAGAGAGTGATACAGAGTCTAATACTAGTAGGATGACGGACGACGCACCTGGTATATTGAGACATAGTGATTCCTTGCTTTTGCTGACTGAAACTATAAACCAAGGGCTAAATGGTTTAGGTGTACCGGAGAGTGAAAAAGACAATAATGGCTTAACCACGCGACAATCACAAGGTCTAAGTGCTATACTGAATAACTGTGGCCTGACTGATGCTCTGATAGCTCTGAACAATGACATATGCCACTCGGAGAGTGACAATGATTCGCTTTACACGCCCACAAGTAGTCCAATACGTAAACATCAAAACAAAACGACCACGACAACAAAAGGGGTTCGTACTAGCTTTGGTCTAGTCAGCCCAGATGCAACGCAAGACAATAAAGAACCGAATCTAAAAGAATATTTGAAGCAACTTAGAGAGAAGAGCAGCAAAGAAGAAACGAGAGCGGCCGAGTACCCGTACTTGTACCAGGAGAGCGTAGTTGATAATGATGCTGAGCTTATAGATTTAACTTTGATACCTCCCCCACAAACGCCCGATGAATTAGACTGTGCAACGCAAGTGCCTCAAATTTTACCCGTAGTTCCGCCATCTTTTGCTGATGATAAAGTAAATTCACAAGAAAATTTAGCGAATGCACCAAAAAAAACTGCACTAGAAGAATTTTTAGCTAATGTTACGATACAACCACCGACTGTGAAGGTCACGCCAGCGATAGAGTTAACTCCAGAAGAAATAATGTCATACATCATTCCACCTCCACCGGCTTCCAACTCATCAACCTTAGATAGAGAACAAGTTAGTTATGCTAATCATAGTCAAATACTTCAAGCAAAAAACGAACAAGCGAATGCCGAGGCAGCAAAAACTGCCAACGGTGATGTCTTGAAGGGAACATTAAGCGTCAGTGAGATTAGAAATATGTTTGCAGCAAAAAGCCTTAGCGACGCCAGAAATAGCCTTCTGCTTAAAGATAAAAACAAAGTTTCCAATCAAACGAAATCAAATTCGCCTAAAGGGAAAAGAAAAAGTGTATCAGGTGACAAACAGGCGAATGGAACAGCGCATGTCATAGAATATCCAACAGTTGAGAGAAAAGGAATGTTCTCTTGCTGTAGTAAGGACAAAAATAAGTCAGAAGAGAATTCTGACGAAAATGAACCAGTTGAATCGAAAATTCAGAACTCAGATTCCATTCCAGACGTTTGTGAAATTAGACCACCGCCGAGGAGAAAAAACTCAGACTGTAGGAAAGCTCCGGAAAGACCACCGAAGATACCACCCGTGCCTGCACCAAGACCACGGTCGAACTCATTTACGTGTATCAACAACGAGCTTTCAGCTGTGGAGATAACTAACAATCACTTTAGCACTCTGAACAATAGGAAGCTGAACTATAAAGTCATATGCGATATAAACGAGCAACATAATTTACAGAATCCTCCAAAGTTACCTCCACGATTAGAAAACAGAGTTCTTTCACCACCGCCACCAATACTTTTACCTCCGAAAAAGCCGCCACTACCTCCCGTCCCGAGCATCGAAGTGCTTCGACTTAAGAATGCGCAAAAGCAATCACCAATCAGGAACCCAGAACAGCGATTAGCCAGCATTGGCTCCCCACACTTCCAACGGAACCTAAACACTTACAGAAACCTTGAAATTGAAAACAGATTGACCGACGAAGAGACGCAAAACATCCGAGCAACACCGAATTACAGTTCAATGACTTTACAGTCTCGTCATGTGAGATCGAACTCGGAAACGAAGAGTACTATTTTGAAGAACAATACAGCCCTTTCCCTATGTTCTCCGCAGATGAATAGACGGTTTAGCAACCGTCCAGACTTACTAAATGGTGCGCCCGGCGAGAGGGTCTTCAGTCCTCCCCTAACAGAGCGACAGTCGTTCCGTAGAGACAGTGCCAGCCCGACTTCCAAAGTCCAAAACCACGTGAGGTTTAAAGATGATGTAGTGGATGATATTCCGACGCCACCTTCGCCCCCAACGGTAAAGTTCCCAGACTTCCCGGGGAACAACGGGCACGTGTCGATAGAGAACCTGCTGTGCAAGACCGAAGTGGCAGTGGAAGGGCTGCTGCAGCGTCTGCATCAGGTCGCGCAAAGGTGCTCGCACCAGCACGCGCATGGAGGCGGGGAGGATATCGATGAGGCTAAGTTTCAGGTGACTTTTTAACTAAGATTTCATTGATCGTGTAAGATAAACCAGACAGTACGAGTATATAGTTTGAAAACTTATTGTTATCTAAGCGGATATCAGAAACTTCATTGGAGAGAATCGTGCAGTAAAGTATTAATTTTAGTCCATTCCACGTTTGCACGCAGTAGACAAAACTACAGAATTAAAGTTCATCTACGATTTCTCTTGTGTGATTATCAACATCGGTTTTGAGACACTGAGTTTAATTGGTCACCGAAAGAATCTTTTTAGAAGACAGTAGAAAGATTAGTGAAAATTGGTGATCAAAGAGTTTTTGTATGTTTATAGCGAGCTCGCAGTGAGCTGACAGCATGCGCGGTGACGCTGGTGACGGCATCGCGAGCACTTGTGGGAGCGCTCGGTGGAGCGGCGGGCGGTGCGGCTGCCACTGCACTTGCCGACTGTCTTACACCCTTGAGAAGACTGTCTGACTTGGCACAGGTACGTGTGAGTCGAAATCAGGCACCTACCAGTTTTTTGTAAGAGATTCGCGGCCTTGACATAAAGGGCTAAGAAGGAACATGGGTGGTTTTTAGTCAGTAAAAGTCTGACACTCCCGCTCTGCCCAAGAGCGGGTGGGGTTATTTGATGATTTCCCCCCGCCAAAAAAAAAGGCACCTTATCTTTTGTAGGGAGTTGAGAATCGTTAGGCCAAAACCGCTGTATGTCAGAATTTGAGAAACATTTCTATTGATTTAAGCTCGCACAAAATTCAGTACTTTCAAGAGAGCCTGCAATGTGTCATTGCATCAGTGATAACGGTGTTCAGTTTAGAAAATTATTTTTTTACTTATTTTTCTTAGGCCCTCGGCAGACACACGTCAGCGCCACTCCAAACACGAAACCTGGTCCTTCGAGTCCACGACGTTACAGCGGCGTTCAAAGAACTGGCTGGCGCAGAAATGGCACAAATCATCCATGAGTACAACGCCAAGAAGTCCCAAGGTCAAGGGCAGGAGAACAACTCAACCTTGGAAGGTCAACTGGCACTAAGGGCTGAATGTTTAGCAAATGTCCTCGCTACCTTACTGAGAAGCCTTAGGGTATTTTCACCATAGGACAAAGGACCAAATTCAGTCTTTCGAATCAAATATAATCTGTTAAAGAAAGCATAATATTAATGAGAATGGAATGATAAATGAGTACTTTTAAGTACAAGATAATGTGAATGGATGTATGGAATTAGATAGGAATGATACTAATATTTGTATAGCGCAAATCATGACGTACAATCAGATGGCGCACGCGTTATCCAGTGATTTAAAATAATATCGATATAGATTTATTTGAATCGAATTAATCGACTCACGAATCGACTTTATTAAACATGACAGACAAAGTGACAAGATTTATCTCAATATAACGTGAGTTGAAAATAATTGGAGGATAATATCTGAAAAAAAGCGAATATGACGTTCAATATGAACAGTTCCAGAAAATCAAAAGAGCAGCTAAAAATACGAAATATAACCTGTAAATCCATTATATGTATAGATTTAATTTGTTAATCGATTTCTGTTGATAAATAAATAACCGTTACTAAAATGAGACCAAATAAATTTAGGTACGTTTTTTAAATTAATCAGAAGTTTTTTTCGTAGTTGGCAACATTTGTGTTTTTATGGCTCCTGTATACAATGACCCATGTTTACAAATTGATTGATGATTCTTAAACTTTGCAAAATAAGGAGAAAATAAACTTTGAAAGTTATGTCGTTGTATATTGGAGCCGTTTATTTGTAGATTGTAAATTAAAACGTTAATGTTCACATTTGTTGTTAATATAATTTTCGTGAAGTAATTTTAATTGTAGCTGTCGCTTATTTTTAACTTGATGCATAGTCTCGAACTTGCGGTCGATACTCGATCAATCTTTGTTGAATTTGTACTGATTAAGATTCTTTAACAAAAAAAAATCATATCACGACGAGGTAAAACTCTTCCTAGAAATTGTTTAAACCATATCAAAGATACTCGAACACTTTATAAAATCCTGTCATAGTCCTATTTTATGAATAGCGATAATCTGAAACAAACACCTATGCAGTATGCTTCACGTTAAAAAAATCTAAAGCGGAAAAACGAATCCACAGAGTATATCAGTTTTTCTGCATTCTATTATCTATAATTTCGTAGACGAAGTGTTACCATAGTTTAATTAATTTTATCTTGATACATATCTATTTATACAAGAATATAATGTATATTTTCTATTTTAAGACGTGTGATTGGTATCTAATAAAGTGCGAACTCTGTAATCCTTCAGTGTCTAACTTACCATATCTTAATACTTTAGGCATCTGTAATCAAAGATACCGACTAATACGTATACTGTTATTCAGTGCATATTTTCTCTTCGTTGTTTTACACCTAAATGTACTAACATACTTCAGTAAGGGTTGTAATGATATTATCGCGCGAATTTGCATAAAGTTTGGTGTTGCTAGCTATTAATTTGTTCAACAATGTTGCCGGCAATCGTTTTTTGGTACACGCGATGTGCTGATATTAAAATATTGGTGCTATTTTGAAAAAAAGTGTACGTTTTTGGTATTGTGATCGGTTGAGCTGTAATGATTATTTGCGAGTACATAAATAATAATTATGTAATGCACCAGTGATTTGAATTTTTTATGTAAATATCAAGTAAGGTTGTTTTTGCAACGCAATAAACTAAACTAAGGCAAAGGTACGCAAGATGTATTAACAATGATCTGTTTCTATTTACTCGCCTGTTTAGTACAACTTTGTGTTATTTTTCTCTGCTGGTATCCCAAAGCTTTTACAGGAACCAAAGACGAGAGTTTTCATATATTTTATGTTATTTCTTAATTTTGTTTACGAGTATCGTTAACTTTCAGCTTGATAACAATTTCTTCATGTATTGAACAGAAATGTTGGATAGATTCTCATATTTGTTAAATTGATACACATGTAACTAGAGGTCAGCATTGTTGTAATTTTTTATTGAAATTAAATTTCATTGGGTTATTCTATATTTCAATTCTCAATAACCTAAGCTTTTAAAAGCAAAATCATGTAATTTTTGTTGAAATTTTATTCGTTTTCTAATTTGGTCATGAACGGCGGGACCTCATCCACGGTTTTAGTTTTTATATCTATTTATTTTGATTTGGTCTACATATTTTTTTGGGTCAGTTTCATGCTGGACATTTCTAGGCAATAAATATCTACATGTGTATCAAATGTAACAGCAGTTAATGTGTATAAAATGGTTGCAAACATAGTTTATCGTTATACAAGATAAAAACACACCAGTTTATTTATTGTTCCCAAGTAACAATGCAATGCATTTGATGTAATAAACAATATAAATAATTATGCGATTTTATTTATTTAACCTTTATATGATTACAATATTTACAAACTACAATTTAAGTACAAAGCCAAAATTATAACAAAATAGAATTATACAAGTATCAAAAAGAGAAAAATTACAGGGCGTCAATAAATTCTTCCACACCGCTGTCAACAGGAAAAGTGCCCAGAAGGCTGGCAGCATTCCCACGTTGGATGGCAATAGGCCAGCCCTCTGGTCACGTGAAGAGTCGACCAACCACTTGGCAATTTCCTTAAATATTAGATGAGCACTCGGACCCCAAGGCTCCAGAACAACCCCAAACGACTCAAACACATAACTGCCAATTAAGTTGTTGTATTTGCGCCGCTTGAGGTTTTCAGCACCTGCAGCAGCCGCCCCAGCATAGCTCACCGTGCTTGGAAGTAGTAAGAAGATGGGATTTTAGTATCTATTTATTACCCTCTAAAAATTATAAACTAGAGGTTCAGTACATATTTTATAAGCGAGCTTAAAAATATACAGGCTTCGTGGCTGCTACTAATAATTTCGCGATAGAAAACTCAATAACGCTTTGCCCAAACGAACCAAAGACCTCTTGCTCAATTGGTCAGCAGCCGCACTTGAGACCCCTACACCAACGCAGAAACGAGGCAAGATTTTTAAATAACCTACGAAAAATTTGGAACTTAAAACCAAAAGAAAAAAAAAACTAACAAACAAAGATAATTTCATTGAATACATGAATCGAACATGGACTAGAGTTGGGAATCCTAGATAATTGGTTTATCAAGGTGTCCTGTCCTGCTCTAGTGTGCCGACAGGACTTCATCATCATTATCAGCCTATAAATGTTCCCACTGCTGGGTCAGAAGCCTCCTCTCTTTAAGAGAGAATGGGCTATAAGCTACCACGCGGGTCCAGTGCGGATTGGTAGATGTCACGATGTTTTCCTTCACAGTTTTGAGAGCAGCGGTGATGAAATGAATTACACAAAGTTCAAACCCACGACCTAATGTTCGTAAGTCGGGCCGCCACCACTGGGCCACCGCTGCTCGTAATTTGTTAATTGAAAGCAATGTTTGACTTAAAGCCAAAGATCTGCTTACTCGTCAACATAATTTAGTACCAAGGTCCGGAAAAAAGGAAAAACCCGTACCTACTTAAAAAATGGCATCATCAACTACCTACTACCACACTCAATTCTCACTTAAGAAAATTCTCTTTAAAACCTAACTGACACGATCTAAGGTCTTTACCGATAAAAGGCCCGGACTATTATCCATCGCTCGACTTGCGTTAAGAGTTCCATTAAAGTAGATAGTGGACTGGCAATGGACGTGCTTCAATGGCACTAAACTGCCAGCGTGTTTGTGTAGATATAAATTTGCGAGAGCGATACGCAAGTGATATCTATTTAATTTCTCATTCTGATAAAAGCCGATGTATGTGGGGCAATCGAGGTGGACTAGATTTTCCTATCTACCTTGACCACTTTATTATGTTCTGAAATATATTGGAAACATAATGCTATTACGCACTGGAAGAATTTCATTATATAAGATAATGAGAATATTGTCAAAAGTTTTCCTTTATCTGATTTTCCAAAATAGGTATATTAAAAGTAATATGTGAAGTACACTGGTTACGCAATAAATATTTACTTTAAAATAATTTCAAGACCTGTCGTGAAGTTTCCTTATTTATTATCAACTAGAACCTCGCCCGTCGCCCGCGACTTCGTCTACGATAGCCGTTAGCCAGACGAGAACAACCAGAAATAATATGTCTGATGGACTCACCCGGACGGTGGCATGCCCGACACACGTCAACCGTCCCATCCTTCATAATATATTTCCGGCTAATATGCATGATATATACACACACAGAGGAGAGGTGTGTCCCAGCAGTGAAAATATTTATAGGCCAATGATGACGATGATAGCACAGTAGTGCAATGTACCTAAGCTACATTGCACTGTGCTATCATCCCAGTGAAAGAATTGTCAGAATTCGATTTCTTAATCTTATATATTACTTCCGGAGATAACCCTCTACATACAAACAAACTGTACCTCTTTATTTTGTTACGTGTAGATAAATAAATGCGCACAGAAATACCAAACACTATTTGGTGATCCTAATGTAATAATTAAGAGTTATATACGGCAGTAGATACTGTATCATCCAATACTCAACTGTAGGTAATCTCACAATACATTAGTTTGTCTTTTATCTACAAATTAATCGACAGAATAAACATACTTATTTTATTCTTACGCCAATTAGCAACTAGCAACTTAACCAACCGCCGACAAACACGTCGCGTCCTAGATACAGAATAAATAAATGCTATTTTAGAAAAGAAAGATGTTTTAATTAATTCAAAATGATACGGTAAAGTAATTGCTCTCGGTAATTTAATGGTACCGATAATACTACACAATGTGGATACGGACACGAGCGCTATTAAGTTACTGTAAAAGTAGTACCTAAGTAAATTTTAAGTTTTACTAGTAAATCTTAGTTTTACCAACAAGAGCAGCTGTTGGTAAATGTAAAGATTTTGTAAAAAGTAGAGTTGATTTTTCGGCCTTTTACCATTAAAGTTAGGATTTAGGATACCGATGACAGTTAGTAAATGTGGGACTGGGTACAACAATTACTTTTTTTATATATCTGACAAATAATGATGACATAATGTAACATTAAAGTGAGCGACCAATTATGTGAGATAGCTAAGAATATGACTGTGCAACTTGAGTTGCAGTGCGAGATGGTCGGGTAATAGAGCTCCCCGATATAATGAAAAATCTATTTGCATAAAATTCCAAAATGGGTGAGTTCCAAAATACTGTTGTCTTAACAATGTACAATTACAATCTGTAAGTACAATAGTTTAAAACTAGGTAAGTATTTCGGTATATAGGTACGGTCAGCAACAGAAGTACATTTCGGAATTTTAATTATTTGATGCGCAGGACTCCAGCTATTATTTTTAATGTTTCAGAAGATTATTCTTTCAAATATTCCTTACTCTTCAATAACTTGTTAGGAGCGAGTAATATCTGACAAGTTTTTAATAAAAAACCTGCTTTGAATATTTGAGTAGTGTTAATCGTGTTCTGATGCTGACTGTACTAGACTATTAGTTAATGGGAAAAAAACCTTAAGCATATGCAACCTCTCAACTCGCCAGTCATTATTCATGCAAGTTAGGAGGCTACGGCTTGCGGTGGTGACCAACCAGTCGCTGTCGAAAGAGGCTCCTGCTGGCTGTTCACAATGGTATGTATGCTGGTGCCTACACTTATGTACGGAAGTGAATGTTGGGTATGGCAAAAGAGGCATGGAAGTAGGATTAATGCGGTGGAAATGCGTTCCTTGCGAAGCATGTAACAAAAATTAAAAAGCGTATGCTTAGGTGGTTTGGACACGTAGAGAGGATGAGTAAAAGTTGATTAACGCAAGGTATTTACAAGGTAGATGTGAGTGGCAACGACAGGAGGGGACGCCCTAGGAAGACATACACTGATCTTATTGGTGCCGTTCTTCAGAAAGGACAGGTGCGTAGTACTCGTAACCGGCGTGCGTGTATGACCAGATGTATCGCTTGGTGGAGACTTACAACAACGAGTTTAGCTTAATCGACATACTTTTCCTCAGTAAAAACGTATTCAGGAAGCAAATCCATGCAACTCTTAAGATTTACCAGCAGACCATTTTAATTTAATGTTATCTATCATAAAATGAATAAAGTGATCTTAAAATATATCATAAAATGAATATTGAAAAGGATTTTAAGTTCTTGATGATATTTGGTATTTATTATACAATGCAGCACCTTCGTTCATCACATTTTTCTTGATTTGGCTGGTGCGTGGTGGGTATAACTGTCTGTCATTTGCATCTAAGCCCGATTTTTTGTATCTGATGTGTCTTTTCTCTTTTTGAATGACCAACCAAATTAGAAGATAGTATAAATATTTATGAAATGGATACTCAGCGCTTACAATCAGAAATACAGGCCCTGAATATGTCATTAAACTCTATATCTTTTAAATATGATCGCTCAAAAAACCAAATTAAAGAGCATATTCTTGCTACAAATGAATTAGTTGACAAAGTGGACTTGCTGACTGTCAGTAATACTCTCTGTACTTGTCAGAGGACATGTAGCCCTGATGCCCTCCAGCCAGTGGGAACGGAGGACTTGTCCCTGGCTGTACGCACTCAGGACTGTATCATCAGTCAAGAGGCACAAGTAGCGCACCCTCAGATTGGTAGTTTTGTATTTCCTAATAGTTATGATTGTAATCATTCAGTTTTGTTTTCTGATGGTTTAGGTAGAGGGCTAGGAAAATTAATTAGTAATAACTTGAGTTATTGTACACAAAATTATTGTATGCCGGGGTCAACCTTCAAACAGATTATGGCATCAGCTTCAAAAACTGTTTGTGGTCCTGATACAACCATTACTATATGTGTTGGTAACAGTTCTAAAATTAAAAAGGAAGACATCACTGACTGTGTATCAGAGTTGTTAAAGTTAGATTGTAGTAAAATTATATTGTGTGCTTTTCCCTATTTTGAAAGACTTTGTGATAGGAAAAACAATTATATACACATGTTAAACAAACATGTGCATTTCTTAGTAGGTCACTATTGTGACAAGCTTGTATATCTGGATACCAACACTTTTGTTGATAAGCTTAAGTCGACACCAGGTAATGTGTATCTACCTCTTAGATTTAGACATAAAATAGCTAGGCTATTAGCTTTTAATATTCACACAGACATATGTAGTATGTCAAAGTTTTCTTACATTGTTAACACTGCGACTATTGGTCATGGTACTTATGTACAGGAGGTGACTTCAAATAAATATAGCACTAGTGCTATAAATGTTTACAAACATTGTACGGAGGAGGTTCCATATGTCACCGTGGAAAATTCTCAATTAGGAGTTTTTAGTGATAGAATCTTGTTATCTGGTGATAGCACAGGAGACTCTGGGCTCACTCCAGATATTAGTTTAAACTAGGAAGTAAGACAACAGAAGGTACCATTAACAATATTGTTAAACCTACCAACAGAAAGGTATCTTCTTGCACTAAATTAGTTAGTAAAAAAGGGCCTCAGCAGAACACTTTGAATTTATTCCACCAAAATATCCAAGGCATTTCTTCCAAATTATTAGAAATAGAATTGTTTTTAGAGAAAAGTATGTTTGACATTATTTGTTTTACTGAACATTGGCTCAAAGATTACCAAATGCTTATTAATTATGAAAACTATACGGTGGGTAGCTGTTTTAACCGTAAATCAATGCTGCGTGGAGGTTCCCTAATATTATTAAAAAATTGTGTTAAATATAAACAACGCAATGACATTGTAGGTCTTTCGGTTGAACATTGCGTCGAACTGTCCTGTGTTGAGCTAGATAAGCATGTAATTGTGTGTGTGTACAGACCCCCAAACAATCAAAACTTTTCCTTGTTTGAATCAATAGTAGAAGATGTCCTGGCAAAACTTGCTGCCAGTAATAAATCTGTAATTATTTGTGGCGATTTCAATGTCAATATTTTAGAAGAAAATTCAATTAGCAGTAGGTTATTAAATCTTTTTAAGTCATTTAATTTAACCAACATTTTTATAGAACCTACTAGGGTCACCTCATATTCTGCTACATGTATAGACAATGTTTTCTGCGATTGTGATTACATAGATAAAGCCATAGTAAATTGCCTGCCGTCTGATCATAGCGGACAAACCGTAACTTTTAAGTGTAACACACCATTACAAAAAGTTCAAATTACATTTAGACCTTTAACAACTAGCAAATTAAATAAATATAATATTTTCCTACAGAACAAGTTATGTGAAATGAACCATCATGTGGATGATATTAATATAAATAAATTGTACGATAACTTCTTTTCAATAGTTCACACAGAATTCAATAAAACTTTTGAGAAGAAGATTAAAAGTGTTAGCCCTAAATTTATATTTAGTGATTGGGCAACTAGAGGTATCAGAAAAAGTAGGGAAAGACTTTTTGAACTATATGGCCTTAAGCCTTACATAAACACTGAAACTTTTAACAAGTATGTTGCAAAGTATTCAAAAATATTTCGAAATACTTGCAAGGTTGCTAAAGCCCTTCACATTAGCAAAAAGATCAAAACAGCAGAAAATAAAATAAAAACAGTTTGGAAAGTCATAAATAACGAGACTAACAGGAAAAAAATACGTACCACTAGCTACACATTAAATACAGCATGTGGTCCTAAAAGCGATAATCAGGAAGTAGCTCAAGAATTTGTAAATTTCTTTACTGATATTCCTTTAAAAACAACGGAGGCTCTTAATTCCTCACCTGAAGTCTCAATTGGTTTATTGAAGGCGAACGTGCCTGGTTGCCTGGCTGAATTTAAATTTAAACATATAAACCCTACGGAGGTAATTAAAGCTTTCCGGCAAATAAAAATTAAATTGACCGAAGATCTATGGGGAATGTCTATCAAAGTTTGTACATCCATAGTTGAGACTATTGCACCATACTTAGCTTCAATATTTAATTTGTGTGTAGACCAAGGGGTTTTCCCAGATTTAATGAAACACAGTAAGGTCATACCTCTTTTCAAATCTGGTGACAGTAAAGATACTAATAATTATAGACCTGTATCGGTGTTGCCAGCTTTTAGCAAGGTTTTTGAAAAAGTTATGCTTAACCAAATGCTCAATCATTTTAACACCAACAGAATCTTACACGATCAACAGTACGGTTTCACTAAAGGACGTTGCACAACTGACGCCGGTGTAACTTTATTAAAGCACATATTTAATGCGTGGGAACAGTCTCAAGATGCTGTAGGAATATTTTGTGACCTCTCAAAAGCATTTGATTGCGTGAATCACGACACATTGCTTTTGAAACTTGAGCATTATGGACTAGGTAAACTTGCACTTAGTTTAGTAAAATCTTATTTGAGTGAAAGGCAACAACATGTTCAAATAAATGGTGTTAATTCACAGGGTTTAAAAGTAAAAATGGGGGTTCCGCAAGGCTCAATATTGGGCCCTTTTCTTTTTCTGGTATATATTAATGATCTACCCTATATAATGAAAAACCAACCTCAGAATATGGTGTTATTTGCTGATGACACTTCCCTAATTTTTAAGATAAATAGACGGGCTCAAAAGCTAGATGACGTGAATAAAGCCCTACTTCAGATTCATAATTGGTTCACAGCAAACAATTTAGTATTAAATGAAAAAAAGACAAAATGCATAAGATTTGCTTTACCGAATGTTAAAAGTAGTGATTGTGATATTCTATTAAATAACGAGAAACTAGAATTCGTAGATGAAACGGTTTTCTTGGGGATTACGCTTGATTCACGGCTACAATGGGGTGCTCATTTAACATCTCTTGCAGGGCGGCTAAGTTCAGCAGCATATGCCATTAGAAAAATTCGTCAGTTTACTGATGTAGATACCGCTAGGCTGGTCTATTTTAGTTACTTTCATAGCCTAATGTCTTATGGCATTTTGTTATGGGGACGAGCTGCAGACATTGAATCTATTTTTATTCTGCAAAAACGAGCCATCAGAGCAATATATGGTCTTCGTAGGCGCGATTCTCTGAGAGAACTATTTAAGAACATTAACATTATGACGGTGCATTGTCAGTACATCTACGAAAACATAATGTATGTGAGAAAAAATCTGCATCTTTTTAGTAAAAGAGGTGACAGACACAATTATATTACTAGGAATAGGGACCAGTTAGTGCAGCCAGGCTTCAGACTCGCTAAGGTAGACTCATCTTTCATGGGGTACTGTTTGAGATGCTATAACAAAATTCCACAAAGCATTCTTGAATTGAATGAGACGAAATTTAAAACATGTATCAAACGCACACTATGCAAGCAAGCATATTACAAGTTAGACGATTATATCGCTGATAAAAATGCTTGGCTCAATGCCGGTCCTGCTCCACAAGGACAGGACGCTTAAATGAATAGCATTTAATAGGAAGAAGAAAGAAGAAGAAGAAGATTGTACAACTATCTTTGCAATGTATAAATTCAATCTCTTTAGTATTATATAGTCGCATAGCACATATTGTGTGAGTACTATGTACTAGAAAGCTGTCATTCTCTGGAAACCTACATTTATTTTTCTATTTTTTATTTGACTTGGATATGCCCTGGCGATTGAGAGTGTGTCATGCTCACTTAAATGTCTCGCTGATGGTGGCGGGTGTGTCGGGTCATTTCGTTCCCTTTAAAATGGTTGAGTGGAATGGTGGCTGATCCATGCGTCATGCTCGTGAACGGGTGCTGTCAGTTGTGACTGGTCACCTCTTAGTTGCCACGGCTTGTTTGAATTATTATATTATTTTTAAATCGTCGTTTTGGCTTTACTTACTGTCGACACTTATCGTGCACAACTTGCTACATCGTTCTCACATGATAATATACCAATCTCGATATGAATGATGTAACCAAAGTTTTGTAACAATATTATGATTGAAAAGAGTATCCATGAAGTTTCTTGCCATTCTTCTCATGAGACCAACGCTTTGGAATCGGCAACTACAGTACACTGACAGTTATTATGCCTTGTGAGTGGGACTGTAGCTTAGTTTATTAGCTTATTAAAATTTAGTATTTGTTCGACTATTCAAAAGAGCCTGTAACTGGCCAACTTGAAATAAATGATTTTGATTTGATTTGATTTGAACCTATTTTTTTGTTTTTCGTTATTTATTGTTAATTGTGTTTTTTTTTTTTTTGAGTTTTTAAGTTCAACTTCATGAATACTATTGATATAGATTAGGAATCATACGGGACCCAATATTTTGTATCACTTATTTTATAACTATTACTTTACTTTATATCGGCAATTTTACTTTATATAACTGTTATGTTAGTTTATATAACTACTATTTTAGTTCATATAACTGTTATTTTAGTTGTAATCCTAATTATAATTGTCTCTCTAGCTATTAAACACTTAAAGTAATCTGTGGAAAACGTAGTGGGTGGCATATTTATCATATTTTAGTATTTAAGCCTGCTCATATATCTGTAATATGCTACTGTTTGTTTTTCCTTAAGAAATAAATAAATAAATAAATAAATAAATGTATGGATTTGGATGAAGCAAAAGGAGTATGTAAGGATCGTATCAGGTGACGTTTTGTGACTTCTGCCTACCCCCATAGGAAAAGGGCGTGAGTTTATGTTATGTTGTGTTGTTAATATAACTTATTATAATAATATTTATTATAATAAGCATAGCAGATGAGATGCGCCTAAAATAGGGATGTTTACCGAGTTAAAAAAATATGATTCTAATTAGTGCGTCTTTTAGATTTTCGAAAAATATTGGATACGTATTTTTTGTTTTATCAAATCAATAAAAATTGACGAAGATACAACGCGTGAAAGATTTGAGTGGGGGTTGTATCGTCACTCACCGGTAAAGAATGTCATACTAATGTCTTGGAAAATGACGTCACATGAGTTTTCAAAGCACTGTATCGTCTTCATTGTTTGTTTACGTAAAAAGAGAAAAAATATGTATCCAAAATTTTTTGGAAATCTATCTGACGGACTAATTAGATTTTTTTTTAACTACCCTATTATTCCTTCTGAGTATGTCATGGATGTTTTATTTCTCACATATTTATAAACTTTTACAGCAGCTTCACGCACGTGGCAGTTCCTAATGAATCCACGGTCATGTACTACCGAAGTGAAATGATTCTTTGTGCTAACCTATGCCAAATTCTATTTTTTTTTTCTATTCAGCTGATATAAGTTACAGACAGGCAGAGTTACTTTGGCATCTATAAAAAGAAATAAAAAGGGTTTATTGGTCTCACACAGAACAAACAAATGTAACCAAAATGTATGAAAGTAAACATAAGAAAAGCTGATAAATATGACATACATTAAACTAAAATTAGTCCTAAACGAGGATCATAATATTCAATAGGGGATCGGACAAAAAAATAACAATTAGTCCGTAACAGATGACGTCACAACCGGGACTCATGATCTTTGACGCGTCTTATCTTCGTCAATTTTTATTAATTTGATAAAACAAAAAACACGTATCCAATATTTTTCGATAATCTAACTGACGGACTAATTAGAATCATATTTTTTTGACTTTATCGTATTATTATCGGATCTATCCATTTCATAAACCTGACACCAATCGAAAACAATAAACTCTTTTTTTCTCCCACTTAACACCGTGTTCATTTAACTTGAATAAAATTACAATCAATGAAATCGCAAATCGATATCCAGATGATAACTACATTCCTCTGAAAAAGGGACCAATTCAAGTGTTGAATGGCCATGCATTACTTTCGCACCTTTAATTGAAAAATATGGGGTATCATTCATACTGCCCGCGTCAACCAAACAGGTGTAACTCATAGAACCTAGTTCTTGAGAAATCAAAGTAAACATGTTCAGTTCGAAAATGATACACTGTACAATATAAATCATCATGGTCGTCATGACTCTTCTTCCCTTATCTCAATTTTTACTCGACTGCGGCGAAACCCAAAAGGAGGGTTACGTGCTTCGGGAGGCGCTCCGGGCGTCGGGGGCCACGTGATGACTTCCGGCCACAGTAGACGCGGGTGTGTGGACGGTGAGTGATGGGCTAGCTCGCTGTCCGGCCGTCTTATGACGACAACAGGCCGTGTCGACGGCGCGTTCGTGTTCCACGCGCGCCTCAAAGAGATGTCAGCAACATGGAAGGGGCCCGCAAGGGTCAAGAAGGAACATGGGTGGTTTTTAGTCAGTAGAAGTCTGACACTCCCTTTCGCTCTGCCCAAGAGCGGGAGGGGGGGTTATTTGAAGATTTCCCTACCCCCCAAAAAAAAAAATGGTTACGTGTTTAACGTGTATGTATGTCTGTTTCTTTGTTCCCATCACAACTCCTCTTTTCAGATTTTTAAGCCGGATTTTTTAGTTTTTTAACTATCTTTGTTTGGTGAGTGAGTGCACTTCTAGTCATTGGATCTCTTTCTCTCTCTCTCTTTTGTGTTCTCTTCAACATTTAATCTGTCTGCATTCAGAGCAAGAGTGAGCTGACTTCTTCTGGGCACTCTCGTTCAATCATAGACCTCATCCATCGCATTACGCGCGATCTAAATCAATAGCGGGTCTATAATTATTAATTAGCAATAAAAAAATAGGCCGTTTTATTGGTACAGAATAAACACCTTTTCATGCTCTATTTTTAAAATTATCGGTCATCGGTTTCAAAGGATCGGTCGGATAATTACGGTTATTAAACCGACTCCCATCTCATGTATATTTCAAGCTAAATCAGCTAATTAAATTTTCAAATTCCAAAAATTGATTTTTTAAGTAACTTTTGTTTATTGTATGATCAAAAATCGATACCTATCTAACTTTGCGAAACTTTTTCTCAACCATGTTTTGAAATCCAGATTTAAGTTATTTCTGAGATATCGCTTTTCGTCGTACGTTGGCAGCATAGGTGGTTGACCAGTTAGGAACATACGAGGCGCACATAACCTACGCGGCGTACGGCCGTCGAAGGCGTTTGTCACGGCAACTCGTACCCAGCCAGTATTATTTTCACACGATTGCTTACGACCGGTTATAACACATATGGAAAAATAAATTCAATAGAATAGATGCTAGATCGAAGGGAAGGTTCTGTAGGCATAGATTGCTAGGGCTACTCAAATAGACAATAGGAATTTTATAATTATCGTACTATGCTTTCTTATGTACTTAGGCAATCGAACCGAACTTTGTATAGCTGGTAACTGTTTTAAGTTATCGATCATCAGCTCTTTAATCAAAGACAAAGCATTATAATATTATTCTTTGTATTTATGGGATTCGATTCATAAATATGGAAAGAATTAAGCGCAATCCATATTTCTACTATATATTATAAAAGCCATATGTCGTTTTAAGACATGGTTTTTTGTATAAGGACAACCACAAATAATAAACTATTGCGTTTTCGTGATAAAATCAATAAACGTAGACTGTTGTCTCATTTTAAGCACAAGTAGAAGATAACTGTATCAATACCATTTAATGTTTAATATCTGTAAATATTTAAACAAAATTAACGATTCAACACTTATAAAATCAACCGTTATCCGATAATAAACAGTGTACCAACATTAAGTAATGAAATACAACGTTGCCAGCTAGAAAAATAATCGTCTTACGGATCTCCGATCAGCCTGCGACTAGGCTTGCTAGCAAAAAGATGTCCACGACTTCTGGCCGAAGTAACTGTCGCACAGTATAAGCTATGTTTTATGTCTGAAAGAAAACTATCTTTTTTGTTACTGCCTATTGAAATATGGCAGCAAACGTCCGCTATTGAAAGCTTGGATCGGAAATACCAATAAAATAGACGTTTTGAGAGTAAAACATTTTAAAGATAGTATTAATTTAAGAGTTAGTTAGTTAGAGTTAGTTATTTAAACATTACTTCTTTGTAAATAAATAGGTATCAGTCACCTGCAAAATTGCATGGATACCGTAACCGTACCGTACCTCCACACAAAATAACCTAACGTAAACTAGTTCACGTTACGACGATTCTAAGTTCGAGATGATTCTAATTAGTCTGTCTGTTAGATTTTCGAAAAATATTAGATACTTACTTACGTATTTTTTGTTTTATCAAATCAATAAAAATTGACGAAGATAAAACGCGTCAAAGATTTGAGTCGTGACGTCACTGACCGCTAAAGAATGTCATACTAATGTCTCAGAAAATGACGTCAAACGAGTTTTCAAAGCACTGTATCATCTTCATTGTGTCCAATATTTTTTGGAAATCTATCTGATGGACTATACATAGTCAGATTTTTTGTTAACTATCCTATTGCCCATGCATTTTTGGAGGTGACTGTACATTATTTAGGTAAGTCTTGTAATTATAAAATTAATCCGGTTGTAATCCTCTTAAGTTTTGGCACAGGTGTACAGAAGACACCTACATTTCAACAACCATGTTTTTAATTCCCATGTCATAGGCGTGATTATAGCCATCAACCAGGCAGATATTGAGACTCCGTGACTGACTGCTATTGAGAAGTTCCTGATGATGATGATGAACAGTTTTACCGACCGTAACCCCGTCATCATCTTGCTGACCTTGTCTCATGTTACTTGGGCGCATCACGTTTTTTTCTTGCATTCTCCTTTGTCAACCGTTATATTATTTACTTCATTTTTTTCCTTTCACGTCATTCCTCACACAATAAATCCATCGTTTTCTTGTTCTTTCTCTTCCTGCCCGACCTTGACCTGCGAATCGAACAGCAAATCTCTAGTCACTAAATGGATAAACACTTTTTCTTATGATGATGTCGAAAAAATTCTCAATACGTGACCTTATTACCCACCCCCCTTCCCAAACTTTTACTCAATCCCACATATCCTCAACACAGACACACACACACCCACTCACTCACTCCAACAAAACTATGACACAATACACATAATTATTATTTGCCTTTTTAAATTAATTATTATTTTGTTGCATACTTTTTTTTTAAATTAATTGTTATTAGTTGTATACTTTTACACCTTAATCTTTGTTTCCCGTTTGACGTTTACGGTTACAAACTCCATTGTTTGTATGTACTGTCCTAGTGAACTAAGTTATCCCTGACACCCATAATACAAGTTCAATTTTAGCTTGAGTGTCAGTAGTGTTTAAACGCCTGTATTAAGTACAATTCTTAAAACAAAAATTCGGTCGCGAAATTTAGTAACCGCCTACGATAGCCAGCGCATACAGTGTACCCCAAGCTTTAAATATCGGGTGCTACCAATGTTTACAAATAAGGAGCGTTCGCCCGGCGTTTGTTCAACCCTATGTTTTATATCTTATTTCTCTGGCTACAGGGCTGGGCCTTAAATGACTGGACAGATCGAGAAAAAACAACGCCCTTTACATAACGTATCTAATGACGGTTCTCAGGAGACAAAAAGAAGCAGAATTGTACGGAGTTTATAAAAAAATGTTGTTTGTGTTAGTGTAGGATACTGTACGTCTGCAGGCTAGATGTTTGCTTTTAGAGCTTCAATAAGTAAGCCAATATTGCCACGTGACCATCTTAGGTTCGGGTCGAAGAGAAACGGATAACAAAATTCACCAGTTTTGATACAGAGCATACTGACCAAAGAAACGATGACTCTGTGAAGGATGATATGGCTAGAAAGGAGGTTACTACTGACATGACGAGAAATATAGAAGTGTGGAAGAAGAACACATGCTGCACTGACCACAAATAAATGTGTCCCAGCAGTGGGAACTAATGTTCCCACTCATCATCAACAGCCTATATTAATAGGCTGCTGATGCTGATGAAGGGCAGGAGAACGATGATTATGATGACAAATGTAAAGAAAATAAATAGTTGAATTAGTAAGTGGCCAATACTAAACAAGGTGTTAATCAGTAGCAACGTTTGTAACAAATCCGATGTTTCTGAAAAGCCCAAAAGTCGGGACGATTACTACAGACGGAAGAACGCCAACAATATATTATCACAATCTATTTGCAAGATTCTCGTTGCCTTTTGCTAGGAATGCATTTGGCAGTTTATTAATCATGATCTCATGATATAACATGGGAATGTGATCACATCGTTTCTGACATTTTTTTGATGTCTCTTAACCCTCTCTTTACAGGGTGTAAATTAACCCTTCACACATACGTTAATCAAGTATTCTGTACATCAATCTAAGTACCCCTACGTAAAAAAAATTTGCTGGGAAACGACTTTTTTTTTTGGGGTCAAACATCACATTTTACGGTAAAACTCAATGTAGCACTATTAAAACACAGTGCTAGTGGTGCATTTTTTGGTTCTAGACCATACTTGGGAACCTAGTTACGGATATATTGGGGGTCAAAGTTCCAAATTTAGCACAGCTCTTTTTGTAAATACTAGTTTTTTAGGTTAAACTTTACCTAAATTACCTCCATGACCCGTTTACTATTCAAAGCATCCAATAGCACAATGTTTTAAGAGTGCTACATTGAGTTGTGATGTTTGACTCCAAAAAAAAAAGTCGTTTCCCAGCAAAAATTTTTGCGTAGGGGTACTTAATGTGATGTACAGAATGCTTGGTTGACGTATGTGTGAAGGGTTAATATACACCTTGTATATGACACATGTCTAAGTAAATACATGTTATCATATCTTATCTTACTATATTATAATACAGGAAAAAAACAACGCAATCATACTATAAATAAATTACATTAGACCAATACTGCTTGCTTTCTTTCAACGCTATTAGTGTCACAGTACCCCAGACAACCTACAAGGATTGCTTTCAAGCTGTCCATTCTATTCCGATCACATGACAATATAAAGGCATACCTACACTGCAACCCTAATTGGCCGATTAAATAGTTATCCCTGATGGATTACTCGAATTATTATAATGACAGTTATTCCGAGGGATATAAAATTAATATGATATAGCTGTTAGTATGTGAACAAGTCGGTTTTAAATTGGCAGCTTGACTTGTCAAGTTGTTAAACAAGCTGATGTAATAGTTAACTAGCGTTGCAAATTAAAAGTAAAGTTTATGAACTTATACTTTTCGTAAGTAGGTACCTATTTCTGCTAAGTTAACAGATGCGAGTTGGTCCCAGTCTGTTCGGTTTTGTTCAGCTTTTCCAGGCCTCCCGAAGATAAAAAAGGAAGATGTCTGAAATATTCTGCAAATGTTTGGCATGTGTAAGTGTATACCTATATTCTTCAGTGTCTGGGGAGCGTGCTAGAGTAATATCACAAAGGATCTGTTTCTCTTCTCGATAGGTCTGCGTAGCTTTAACCTACATCACAAAATCTTCCGAAAGCAGATTTTGTGTTCTGTGATATCCCAAGGGATTTCGTGAGATCCCTGATATCCTCATTTCCCTGCGACATATAGGTACACACAATCACAATTGGTTAAATCTCAACATGAATGATGCTACCAAGATTTTGTAACAATATTTTGACTTAAAAGTTCATGTTGTCCATGGGGCATCTTACAGTACTTTTACTTAGGTGCATACCTAATAACTTTAATTGTTTAATTGTGATTGTGAGTCTTGTGACTGTAACAGTAGCTTCGGTTTCTTTGTTATTCTGAAAATCAAAATTGCCTGTACCTAATGGTCTAATTGTCTCAACATTTTTGAAGTTACATGAATTCAACAGAGCTTTCCTTCCCCCAATCCTGGTTTAAATATAAACAGAAACTAGAACTACTTGAGAACTTATTATAAGGTTACTATTTTTGTACCTGACTCACTTAATAACAGGTACCTAAGTACCCTTTTCTCCCCGACACCAATAGAAATAAGATAGCGTGCGAATACTAAGAAGGGGGCGCCTAATGGCATTTAAAGTTCATAATTATGACGGTTAATTAATAACTTCTTTTAAAGGGTATAAAAGTACCGCTTAACGCAGACGAAGGGCACTTGTTTTCCCCACCACTGTGATCATATTTCTGTTCTAGACCATACCTGGGAATCCCCTAGTTACGGAGATATTGGGGGTCAAAGTTTTTTTTAAAAAAACGTTGCCCCACACTAGGAATTTCTCCTGTATCGTGGGTGCGTTCACAAACATTTAAACTCACATACACAAATACCCAGACCCGGAACAACTATCTGTAGGTCATACAAATATTTGTTCCGTGCGGTAATCGAACCCGCGACACGCAGCGCAGCAGTCCATTGCTTGAGCAACTGCGCCAACTGTGCCGTCGCATCGTAGTTCCAAATTTTGCACAGTTGTTTTTGTAAATACTAGTTTTTCAGGTTATAACTCTACTTTAATTACCTCCATGACCCTTGTACTATTCAAAGTATCTACTAGCACAATGTTTTAAGAGTGCTACATTGAGTTTTACCGTAAAATGAGATTTTTGACCTCAAAAAAAAAGTCGTTTCCCAGCAAAAATTATTGCGCAGGGGTACTTAGTTTGTATGTGAATGTGTGAAGGGTTAGTTTACACCCTGTATAGGTACGTAAGCAGACTGGTAATTAATTAATTTAATCAATTTCAAGGATAAGGTTTAATTTAATTAGTATTTAATTATGAAGTTTACATTTTCAGTTATGGCACAGTTAATCAATAGTTCAGAAGTTTTAGTTTGCAACTTGCGAACTTAGTGTGTGGACACACGACAGACAGGGTTAGAGACAGAGAAGTGACCCCCCATAAGCGTACTCTCTGTGGCGAATCTGTGGAATTCACTACCGGCTTCTGTGTTTCCAAATTATACTACGGCCGTTCAGAGAATGCGTTCCTGACACCTATCAGTTAGTCACGACTAGTGATGGGCACAACATAACACTGAGTTCGTTACCGTTCCTCCAAAATGAACCGCCGCATTATTTTAAGATTATTTTCGTTTTAAATTGGCGGAATCATTTAAAATTTATATTTTAGTTATTTAAGTGGAAACCAAAAAAAGGTAATATTCATATAATAAAATTGTTTTATTTATTCTTTGTTACAAAGTTACAATCTGTATTTCTATGCAATAAAGTAAGCACATTGAATTGAATGTGCGTACAGAATATTAATCAGACTCCGATTCGCTTGAGGAGGTGGTGTCTTCATCATCTTCGCCTACATGTATAATTATATTATTGTCAATAACAGAATCAATCCTCATATCTCGGTCATAATGTTCCAAAATCAGGTTTTTAGTCTTCTCAACAACCTTTGCCCAGTCATCTCTTGTGACTTCCCCGCAGGCTTCTTTTAATAGGGTCATCATCTTTTTCGTGCTGAATGGCGGGGAAGTATTGTGGCGGGCGGCGTAACCTTTTAGTCCATTAAACGAAAGCCGGGTAATCAAATAAAAACAGATCGAAAACACTTGAAGAACGTGGTCTATGCGCACCAAACGACAACAGACGACTGTTTTAGCGTCACAAAATGGCGGCCCAACGCCATATGGGGTTACCATTTTCAACCTAAATATAAAAATGCTACTTTCTTTCGCGCGTTCGGTTTGGTAATAGTTTTATTTTTATATTTCATAAAAGTTATCTTATAGTCCATTATTTTCAAATTCTTAAAAAGAAAAACAAAGCGTATTATTTTATATTAAAATATAAGTATAACTGTTTATGAACAGATTACGATACTTGCCTGTTATTTTTAGCACAGCACTACAAATATAAAGCGCTGACATAACCTTGTAATAGCGCAGTATAGATTTAGAAAAATATTGTTTACCAAGTTATTTGACACTCAGTTTGGCACAAAATTATAACATTCATTGATTATTGATATAATAATGTTGTTTTAATGCTCATCAATTGTTAAAACGGTAAACAACCAGCAAAAATATTTTTATCGTAACTGCAACGCCATTACAAAGTTACGTCGTCAGTTCAATCGCGACGTGTCAGGAACGCATTCTCTGAACGGCCGAACTATAATATAATTACCAATGCTTCAAAAAAAAAAACTCCAAGCCAAAAAGGTATTATTTATTAGCTAAATATTTTCGAAGTAACGTTACATAGAACAAACAAACATGACGTCGCAGTATGAAGGCTTCGGTGTATAGTTTTAGGTGAAACAATTTTCGCAGAATAGTGTTTCGAAGTAACGTAGGGAACCCATATAATCTAGATCGCTTCAAAGTTCGAGAGTTGCGGACAAACGAAAGCCTACTACACTACCTGAGTGTAAAAAAAACTAATTTTCAATTTCGGTACAACACTCAGAAGTCATAAACTATCACACATTAATCTGGGACATTTCATTATCCTACCTACGTATTTCTTTTCTCGCATAGAATCCAAAATATGACAACGAAAAAGTTATATAATATGTTACTTCTGCACCCTATCCTGCCATACGAATTCCAAGGTATTTAAAAGCCAGCATGTCAGTTATTTCGTCAGTTTTTGCATCGGACTACCCCTCGTTATAAAGGTCACGCTAGCTAATTAAACATAGAGGTTATTATCATCTAAATGTCAGTCGCGTGAACTTTGCTTACTGACCTAACACATAGGCTATTAATTTTTAACGGAAAAATACGTCACTCTGGAGAAAAAAAAAAGTAAAATGAAAGGTCCCATTTTATGGTTATACTACGGCCGTTCAGAGAATGCGTTCCTGACACCTATCAGTTAGTCACGACTAGTGATGGGCACAACATAACACTGAGTTCGTTACCGTTCCTCCAAAATGAACCGCCGCATTATTTTAAGATTATTTTCGTTTTAAATTGGCGGAATCATTTAAAATTTATATTTTAGTTATTTAAGTGGAAACCAAAAAAAGGTAATATTCATATAATAAAATTGTTTTATTTATTCTTTGTTACAAAGTTACAATCTGTATTTCTATGCAATAAAGTAAGCACATTGAATTGAATGTGCGTACAGAATATTAATCAGACTCCGATTCGCTTGAGGAGGTGGTGTCTTCGTCATCTTCGCCTACATGTATAATTATATTATTATCAATAACAGAATCAATCCTCATATCTCGGTCATAATGTTCCAAAATCAGGTTTTTAGTCTTCTCAACAACCTTTGCCCAGTCATCTCTTGTGACTTCCCCGCAGGCTTCTTTTAATAGGGTCATCATCTTTTTCGTGCTGAATGGCGGGGAAGTATTGTGGCGGGCGGCGTAACCTTTTAGTCCATTAAACGAAAGCCGGGTAATCAAATAAAAACAGATCGAAAACACTTGAAGAACGTGGTCTATGCGCACGAAACGACAACAGACGACTGTTTTAGCGTCACAAAATGGCGGCCCAACGCCATTTGGGGTTACCATTTTCAACCTAAATATAAAAATGCTACTTTCTTTCGCGCGTTCGGTTTGGTCATAGTTTTATTTTTATATTTCATAAAAGTTATCTTATAGTCCATTATTTTCAAATTCTTAAAAAGAAAAACAAAGCGTATTATTTTATATTAAAATATAAGTATAACTGTTTATGAACAGATTACGATACTTGCCTGTTATTTTTAGCACAGCACTACAAATATAAAGCGCTGACATAACCTTGTAATAGCGCAGTATAGATTTAGAAAAATATTGTTTACCAAGTTAGTTGACACTCAGTTTGGCACAAAATTATAACATTCTTTGATTATTGATATAATAATGTTGTTTTAATGCTCATCAATTGTTAAAACGGTAAACAACCAGCAAAAATATTTTTATCGTAACTGCAACGCCATTACAAAGTTACGTCGTCAGTTCAATCGCGACGTGTCAGGAACGCATTCTCTGAACGGCCGAACTATAATATAATTACCAATGCTTCAAAAAAAAAAACTCCAAGCCAAAAAGGTATTATTTATTAGCTAAATATTTTCGAAGTAACGTTACATAGAACAAACAAACATGACGTCGCAGTATGAAGGCTTCGGTGTATAGTTTTAGGTGAAACAATTTTCGCAGAATAGTGTTTCGAAGTAACGTAGGGAACCCATATAATCTAGATCGCTTCAAAGTTCGAGAGTTGCGGACAAACGAAAGCCTACTACACTACCTGAGTGTAAAAAAAACTAATTTTCAATTTCGGTACAACACTCAGAAGTCATAAACTATCACACATTAATCTGGGACATTTCATTATCCTACCTACGTATTTCTTTTCTCGCATAGAATCCAAAATATGACAACGAAAAAGTTATATAATATGTTACTTCTGCACCCTATCCTGCCATACGAATTCCAAGGTATTTAAAAGCCAGCATGTCAGTTATTTCGTCAGTTTTATGCAAACAGCAGGTTGCCGTTCGTTATGGCGTTCTAAGGTGAAGGCCTTTGTCCAGCAGTGGACGTCTTATGGCTGATGATGATGATGTACAAATAGGTACAATTTAGTTAAGGTTTTTCTTGACTGTTTCGTTGGTTTTCAAGCGCGATTGCTGTCCATAAGGTTCTCAGTTGGATTCCCGTGTCGGGCAAAGTGTTATTGGGTATTACAGTCTGGATTTGTGCTCGGTTGATGGATATACGATCACCCGCTACTTCATGGACTTCAAACGTAACTAGCAAAATTGGGTACCACTCATAGGTACACCTCTGTTTAATGTCAAACCCTTTCGGCCTTATTACAAAAGTGGTTAAACCTAGGTTTAACTTAGATTTGGTTTATCTCACATGCCGTCACTTTCAAAAGAATATTACTTATCGAAGTGCGAGATAAACCTTTCTGTAACAAGGCCGTTTGGGATTACAGGCTAACTATATATAGTACAAACGATGGAATCGTCGACAAAAATTGGGAACAACTACAAACTTTCATTCCATTTATCAGATGACTGGTTTGGGAGATAACTTTTCATAATTCTTCCGCAGTGCTCGCACTTATGATTAAACGATATAATTTTCATCAGAAAGCAATGAGTTTAAAAATCATTTTATGAAGTAGCAAAGTTCGGGTTGAGGGTTGTTCAAAAGAGATACCGTGGCCCTGGTAACAAAGGTATAAGAAGGAACATGGGTAGTTTTTAGTCAGTAGAAGTCTGACACTCCCTTCCGCTCCGCCCAGAGCGGGAGGAGTTATTTGATAACGTAACATATAAAATAACTAGCAAAGTTTTCATTGCTTTTCAGTTATAAAAACATAGAGATTTTTCGTCACATTTTAAGTTTATAATTTGTGTACGTGTAAACTTATCATCGGGAGGCGCTCCGGGCGTCGGGGGTCTCGCGATGACCTCCGGCCGCCGTAGACGTGGGCCTGTGGACGGTGAGTGATGGGCTAACTCGCCGTCCGTCCGTCTTACGACGAAAACAGTCGGTGTCGACGGCGCGTTCGTGTTCCACGCGCGCCTCAAAGAGATGTCAGCAACATGAGAGGGGCCCGAAAAGGCCGACGCCCGTCGGGGCCGCGGGTTGTACACTAGTTATCGCAGCCTCGACATAAAGGGCGAAGAAGGAACATGGGTGGTTTTTAGTCAGTAGAAGTCTGACACTCCCTTTTGCTCTGCCCAAGAGCGAGAGGGGTTATTCGATGATTTTCCACCCGCCAAAAATAAAAAAGTGTAAACTTAACATAAGTAAAATTAGTAAATTTTATTACCTTAAGAACAATTCAAAGTAGTTTAACCTAAATTACCTCTAGACTTAGGTTTACGTATTATCTTCTATAGTTTCTCAGCTTCACTTGTTAATATTTAAAAAGTTAAAAATAATATCGGGCATTAATAACACTTAATAAATATTGATAAGATATAAAATATGGGTACCTTTGTTCTTGCGTGTAGTCTAAAGATAATAATTAATTTAGTTTTAATATTATTAAATTAATGTAGGGGGTATTTATATAAAGAAAAAGAACGAATTGAATTCCATAAAGTTTCATTAAATAAATGCGTCCCTTTTGATCTCTAGCTTGAATTATTTAACCAGTCCTAGAAGAAAATGCTAAATGGACCTAGAAAATCTTTGAAACCATTTAGGTAAGTACTTAATCAAGCTGAGAGTAATTATCACCTCTACTTGTCTCCAAGCAAACGAACAATTACAAAAACTAATGTAGTAGTTTCCAAAGGCATTGAATAGGGGATCGGACAAAAAAATAATAATTAGTCCGTCAGATAGATTTTCAAAAAATATTGGACACGTATTTTTTCTTTTTTCACATAAACAAAAAACGAAGACGATACAATGCTTCGAAAACTCGTGAATTCCTCGAAAACGTCACATGATAGTACATTTTTCACCAACAAATGACGTCACACACAACCCCCAACTCATGATCTTTGACGCGTCTTATCTTTGTCAATTTTTATTAATTTGATAAAACAAAAAACACGTATCCAATATTTTTCGAAAATCTAACTGACGGACTAATTAGAATCATATTTTTTTGACCCAGTCCGATCCCCTATTACCATACAAGCCTTCCGTCTAAAAATCGCTACTTCCATGTTATTCAGTGTAAAACCTAGACTTTTAAAAAGGCATCTAGCCTCACCTAATCCAGTCTAAGCAGCATATCTGAGCCTCATGACCGATGTCAATGAATCCCACTTATTTTATCGCTAACCCCCTAGTCTACAACGAACATTCCAACAAAACCACGCGTTAGCTACTAAGAACTATATTAGAAACTATTGCAAAACCTTAGGGAACCACGTTTCGCTGACTAGCAGACTTGAATAGAATTCTGAAGTCTTTAAGTGAAGTTAATGGTTACTTGCGCGTTTGCGTTTAGTTCGTCAGGGTTTGTGGTAAGGGTTGAGTCGGGAACGCATTCTGGAGTCGAGTTTAGGAGTTAGCGAGTGCAATGCGCCGCTCATGCAGTTCCCTAACCGGTTTCTAATCGTTGTATTTCGCCGCCGTCGATCGGGCTTTGTGTGTCTCGGAGAAAAAGTTAAAATAACTTCAATGAAAATGTTTCTGCTCGTTCTTTGTACAACCGAAATTCTAACAACTTTCAATCACATATAAAATATGATGGATTTAACCGGTGTTAAATATTTTAGCCGCACAAATATTTCTTCTATCTTTTTAGTAAAAGAGTCTTGCGGTATAGCGAGGTATCTAAGTACCGTTTCAAGTGAGCAGTCATAGCTCTGTTGTTCAAAAATCACAATAACACCTAGGCAGGAACAAAGGCCTGCCTAGCAACACTCGGAGACCATTCTATAGCATTCCTTAAACTCGAGAATGCACCTGACACACAAGTATTGTGCAAGTTCCAAGTGTTGCCATGACCGCCACACTCATTGACATCGATCAAATGTAATATTGTGGTTAGCTGGATGAACAAATCTGAAAATGTATTTGCAAAATTCGAAACTTTGGTGACTACATACTCTGTCTGATTCTGCAATAATAAGACAGTGGTTGCTGGGAATAAGCTTACATAGCTATTTTTTCCGAGTGGATGTCTTATTAAGTAATTATTTAGTTACTGCCCAACTTAGGTCCAGAAGATATACTTCTTCTTCTTATCGACCCCACACACCCTAGTGTCAGAGTTTCTAAACCGCGTCAAGGGCCTCTGACATTGTTTGACGACCTCCATTTGGCGGCCGGGACCACCGGCTTATGCGTGCCTTCCGTGATTCAAGCCTGCAATGTCCCAGCCAAACTGGAAACAACTTTACAAAGTATGCTTCCCGTGGGAATCGAACCCACAGGTTCACAAGGCAAACGCCTAAACAACTCGACCACGGAGGCAGTTAAGAAGATATACTGTGGCTAGCCATTGACTGAATAGCAACATTTGTACCTCATCATCATCATCAACAGCCTATTAATGTCCCCGCTGCTGGGACACAGGCCTCCTCTCTTTTTTGAGAGGGAATGGGCTATAATCTACGACGCGGGCCCAGTGCGGATTGGTAGATGTCACATGTCTTCGATTTTTTTAGTTCTAAGACATGCCGGTTTCCTCACGATGTTTTCCTTCACCGTTTTGAGAGCAGCGGTGATTAAATAAATTACACAAATTATTGGGCCTTTCTGGGTTTGAACCCACGACCTACTGTTCGTAAGTCGGGGCCGCCACCACTGGTCCACCACTGCTCTTAGTCGTCACTCGTCGTTCTCATTTGTGCCTAGATTAAGAATTTCTCTCATACTGCTTCATTATTATCCACCGTGACAATCTAAAGTTGTATTGAAGTAATTAACTATGCTTATAATATTCAAGTTTTCTTCACCTAAACTATTTAAAGTCATTTGAACAAACGAATGACTCGTACCCTCATACCTAATCTTACCCACGTCTGTCAGTCTTATTTAAGAGCTTGCTGCTCTCCGCGACCTGCGTTACTTCCAATTTGATAACATTAGCTGTCTGCCAGTAGAGGTCCCGGCAAAATTGGTCAGCCGTTTCGGATATTAGTCGAAACAAATTGAAAACCCAAAAATTATGTTTTAACAATATAGTTACATGATATGCAGTACAAACAGGCACTTACATTTTATTTACCTACTATAAATACTAATTTGTATAAATATTGTCAACTGTTGTGCAATCCTTCTGGTGCACAATTTTGTATACTTTCTAAATCTGTCCATCTTTCTAACATTTCATTCCAAAAACCATTATCCACAAAGAACCACGACTCCTAAAACTGTCGATCATAAAAATCTAACAGCCAATCAAGTGGCATCAGTTATTATAAGTTAATCTTCACTGCGCGGACGCAGGCAGCGCGCACTTTCGCCCGCTCCGTGCGCAGGCGCCGCCGCCGCATTTCTCCCCAAGGACATCGGAACCTGTCTCTACTGCCGACGTATCAGATTGTCCGAGGAGTATATGGCAGCCATAAATTGTTTAGCTAAGTTTTAGTTTTAAAATGGTTGACTTTAGTGATTTAAACACGAGTAGTGAGTTGTTCAATTCGATAAACTTTTCTAACTTGCTAACCACGTATTGTACGCATTCCAAAGACAGTTCTCCTGGGCAAAATTTGTTTCAAACACTTATCGTCTTCAGTAACAATAAGTAAATGCCTAGACCGATGCAGTTCCAATTTCAGAGTCCTTCCCATCCAGCAGGGCTATTGCGTATCTCTGTTGACAGATTTATTGAATACCACTTTGGCTCTGTGTGCTTTGATTAACTGTCAATGTACTTGTACAAAATGACAGACAAATTTTTTTTTGTAATGACAGTGGCGATCATATTGTCCATAGATTAATTGTCAAATTGGTTATGGTTTAGTACAAAATAGAACCATTTGACAGTAATTCATAGGCACTAAAGGTTAGCCACTGTCATGTAAAAGATAAGCAATAGCCCTGCAGGACAGTAAATCCTGTGTCTACGTCGACATAATTCATCAAATATCATCGGAAGTCATAAATTATTTAGTTAAAAAAGGTATAATTTTTTTTTGAGTTTTTGAAGTAAGACTAGTCAACATCTACCTAGCCTTTTCCTAATTAGGTTGGAATCAGTTTCCTGTCTAACCGGATGCAGCTGAATACATAGAACGACTGCCTATCTGACCTCCACAATCCAGGTACTATTAAGTAATACAATACTCTTGTGTACGGAAACTTCGTATATAATGGTTGATCGAACCCTGGCTTCTAAAAAAATATTGTCATCTCTAGAAACATTGAAATTGCAATATGGATTTTTACTGACTTTAAAATATATGATACTAATAATAGTCCGTCTTTTAGATTATCGAAAAATATTGCATACGTATTTTTTGTTTTATGACATCAATAAAAAATTACGAAGATACAACGCGTCAAAGATTTGAGTGGGGGTACCTATGTGACGTCACTCACCGGTAAAGAATGTCATACATAAGTCTTGGAAAATGACGTCACACGAGTTTTCAAAGCACTGTATCGTCTTCATTGTTTGTTTACGTGAAAAAAGAAAAAATACGTGTCCAATATTTTTTGAAAATCTATCTGACAGACTAATTCGATTTTTTTTGCTAGTACCTATATAGAACAGCTCTAATTTTGCACAGAAAGTAGGTATGTATAAGTTACAGATGTTAAGTTTAAAATTATCCTTAGAGCAACTATGAAGGTAGTTCTTAGTAAGGCATGCAAACAGGATGAAGACGGGACGATGTACCTAATTACCTATGCATAATACCTACGCGCTACACACTCACTAGTGAGAAGAGTGTGCCGGAGTGGAGAGGGTGGCAGAAAAGAGTGTCATGCCGTTTGCCGTCACGGCATACGAGTCGATCTTATACCTAACTAGCTGATGCCCGCGACTTCGCATACTAAAACCTTCCTCGTGAATCACTCTATGCATTGGTAAAAATGCAAGAAAATCGGTGCAGTAGTTTTTATGTTTATCGCGAACAGACAGAGACAGACGCGGTTGAGGATTTTATTTTCAAGCAACTTCCAAAAAGGAAGAGGTCTTCAACTCATTTTGATGTTTCTTTTTTTATAATAAATATGTACCTACGATGATTTAGTGACAAGACGTTTCACATGAAAACCTAATAATATAAAATACCAAGGCAGTTCTGTTGTACGTAAAATGCATTTACTACCACACTTGCAGTGATTAGAGACCCGACTTACCCGTATTAATAGATAGTTAGTTTAATTCTTTGATACACTAAAGAAAGATAATAACAATCCGCAGGGAAGTTATAAAACTTAGATTAAATTATTGGTCCGGTCGGCAACTATAGCCATTTCCAATCATTCAGATCGTTATCGCAATTTTACGGTGCATAAGCAGCCTAGAGGATGTAGCTGTAACTACTGCTCAGACAGACTAGTTTTGTTATTTAATGTTATTCTAAAACTCCTTTGCTTAAGAATTAAACATCATTTTCAACACACTTGCTCATAAAATGGCTCTAATTTCACTGCATTAGGCACATAATGACACCGTAATCAAACTGTGACTATTTCATTGCTATTATTCACAAGTGAGATATGATTTTCTTTTATTGGTTGAGTTGCTTTGTTCTAAAAGTTTCGAAACAAAAAAGATCGTGTTCAATAATCCAAATAAATTAATGTACCTATAACTTGCTCATTTCATGCAATTTCTATTTAAATAGATAATTTCAATTTGTACGTTTTTAATAAATAAAACTTACACTCAAATATAACTCTTATTTCTTTGTACTTAATAATAAATAAAGCTTTGAAGTCGCCATTTTGTACGTGGCTAAAACGCTATCCGAGAAAATCCAAAAAAAGAAACCTCATTCTTGTAGTCTATGACCGTTCGCGATTGTTAGATGCGCGCGCTTAGGTAAACTGATTATTTTTTCCCGCAATTACGTAAAAAAAATCAAAACTCCTTTTACACTGTTGAAAATAAGTTTTTCGTATTATTTTCTTCACAAGTGTGTTGAAAAACGTTGTGTCATACACGTTTGTCTTGATGATTCTTCGGCTCTCTTAAGACCCTCACCTGACGGCTCGGGTCTCAATGGCGCCTCAGCGGTGATCACTAACATTACACACTTGTACCATAATGCACTATTATTCTTGTTTGTAAAAAAGCTGTCATTCGACTAGAAGCTAGGTCATTATAGCATCATTCTCGAGCACTTGTCGCAATTTATTTGGGATCGGCGCAACATGTCTTTTTCTTCCATAATTCTGTCTCCATTACTCGTCGTGTCAGCACATACCCAAATCCCAATCAAATTAACAACGATGTATAGGATTAGTTGAAAATTAAAATCAAAACTAGCTTAATAAATTCAAACTGGGCTTATAATCAGCACTTTTCGAACGTCACAATTTACTTTATATATTTCCAAGACAGTCGCCCAAAACGCCCACTCTTCGAAACTTCCTAGTGTTTTAGCTGGAATGAAGAAGTGGCAGAACAAACTCCCCAGCAACAATATCTTACAGTCTAACCGGATGCAGTTGAATACTGAGAGTTCGTGTACTAATTTTGTCAGACTTTCGGGTCACTGAGTACCCGTAAAGACTAACAAATATTTACAAATTATACAGTCGGGAGCAATAACTTAGCGTGCTTTTCGAAGGATAGAGAAGTCTCGAGACATCGTGAAAAGTGAATGGTCACCAATCCACGGACTGGCTTCGGCAACCGTAGCTTAACCGCGATAAACCTGTCCAACTGTTATTATTTAGCCAAAAGCCTCTTAACAAATGAAGCTAATTCGAATAACATTACAAGCAAACAGTTAGACAGAAACAGCCCCGAGCCACAACAGTTGACAAATTCTTATGCAGATCATGAAATATATTGCCCACAAATTCTAGCCCGCGGGTAGAACGAGAAACATAGTCTTGAAACATAGATTGTAGACACATCAATATCTTTCCATTTATGGACGACTTGTAAGACTTAAGAAGACTTTAGAATACGAGATGTAATTCATGGGGAGATAGGAATTATTTTGTAGGGTTTTAGAGCATCGTCAAAATCCTCTCAACTATGGATTCCTACAAGTAATAGGTACTCGTATTTGATGTTAAATAAAACTCTTAATGAAAGGAGCTTTATTATTAACGTGGCCAATTTCCATATTATACAATATATTTTTTTAGTCAACGTCCAAATTCTGAAATATAAAACTTTCGCGAAAATCATTGAATACATGTTTCTTTTTCTTTTAGTATCACTCAATGCAAAAATATTGAGATATTATCACATCACAAAGTTTTAATGTTTCACGGAGAGCGGAAAATTTTACGTATCGATATTTTTTTTTTTCAAAAATAGTGTTAGTGAATGATAGATACCTAAAGCCTAGAAAAAATTTGGACGGTGACTCAAAAATCTTGTATATTCTAGATATTTCTGAAAAAATAAAACACATTTATATACTTACTTACCTACACGTTCACAAATTTAATGAAAACTACGGTTTGGAACAAATTGATACATACACCTCAAAATAAGGCAGCCATAGTTACAGATTCTGTACTTTTAAAACATAATCAGTAGAAAATAGAATATTAAAAACAAGTCTTAGTAAATACATAAACCTCGAGAACTTTCAAGGCTCAAGACTACATTGTAGGTATAAAACTTACGATGTATTTTCATCATTCTCCTGCTCTTATCTCAATTGATTTTGTGCCTTGTTAATTAACTTCAAGACCAACATTATTAAAGCCTCCATTCAGCCCCTACCTAAAAAGAAAAACAACTAAAATTAATCACTAATTACCATAAAAATGCCTGCACTCCCTCTCTCGAACTACAAAACAATGCGAAAATCATTACAAATCAAAACGACGAACAATAATCACGTTCAGCAAACTACCTGACGGTCAGCGTCACAAACGCAAGAACTTGCGGCCTCTGAGTACCAAACCACCACACCACTACGTCATCCACCATAAGAACCAACCACCCCAGCGAAAACCAGACCCTCGTACGTCGAGTTTAAGTGAGGTCTTGCTTAACAAGGGACTGGTTGTTACGGTGTCCAAGTTGATGAGCCATGCTGGTCAATAAATGTATGTAAAAACGTCTGCAGACTCCGGCGACATTCTTGTGAAGAGTCTGTAAGACGTTAGGGCCATCTAAATGGTCAGGACGCTGGCCCATAGATGTTTGTGCAGTATATGAACATTTTTATATCATTCTATATCAATTGCTAGTGATTAGCCATCGTGGAAGAGTTTCTCATGTTAGGCGAGATGTCTTCACGTTCTAATTGTATTTTACATTAAGACGGCTATTTTGTCCTTTTATGATATCTGGGTAGGTCTGTAATTGGAGCTGTTCAACATTCCCTGTAATTGATATAGTTGGCAATTCATAATGTGTGTATGATTATCCCTCAATTGCTTGGGTACCTAACATGAAATTACTGGGACATGACTTCATGAACTATTATGTCGCCTAGATAGACAAATTATTCAAATAAATCGTCGAATGCTCTAAAGTATCAAGTACTCTTCTAATAGCAGAAACACCAAACTACTTAACTCAACATGCATTAGAAACATTTAACTCCACGCTAACTCGCCAACTGACCATTACAATATCGCCATAAATGTTAGTCGCTTACTTTTAACCTATCCAGCCTCACAGGCCCAATTTAACACGCCATCTAACTCGTAGCTAAGGTCTAAGACCTACAACAAGACGAATCGGACCCTATAAGGCGTATGTCAATTTATTGAACGCACCCGATCGCTCGTTCCCGCGCATTCGATTCAAGATGGCGATGGCTGCCATCTTTTTTACGCTTTTTATCATGTTTTAATATATTTCTGTTTATTATTAGATGCGTGTGGCGTTTGGTTGGTAATTGGTAGCTGTTAATGCAATTAGTTGCGATATTTTATGTAGGTAATAAAAATATGAAGGGGATATTTACTGGTGTTTTATGCCATTTTCTTGTTTTTTTCTGCTATCCAAGATGATTTAAATTTAGACATGGACTGGTGGAAATGGTAGGTATATTTAGACATCCTAGAAAAATAGAATCGTCATGAGTTGACTGTCCCAATTTCTAGAGCATTTAAAAGCACCGCCAAAACGTATTGAAATCAACACTCCATTCAAAGACCTTTGGTTGCAATTTACAAAGAAAACAAATTTCACACGTGGGGCAAAGTTCCAGAATAATGTTTAATCTCCTATATCGGCATTCTTCTGAACCTTGTAAGGTCCTAGGATCACAATAGTTAAAATGCAAAAGAGAAATCAAAAGTTTCAATTGCCTATCTTCCTACGCGGATCGTTAAAACTGCCGAGGGCAATGGCCAAATCGTAAAAAAGGTTCAAGATATGAGTGCTGGCACCTCTCTATTTAAGGCATTATCGCGTTTTACCCATTGATTTATAAAAGCGAAGATAGCGTATATTTTGCACAGTACAAAAAAAAAAGCTAACAGAATTTCTCACCATGTTTTTTTCGCCTTTGATTGAATTCCAAAATATAATTTTCTCAATAAACAAAAATAGAGATACCTACCTGTAACTGAACTAACGACTTGTTAACTGTTAATTAAAATAACGTGGACCCCTTAATACTGCAGGGTCAGACAGTAGCCTGGCGCGTAGCACCGAGGGTATAAAACGAGGGTCCGTGGCAAATACTAAACACATAGGAAAAGTAGGTACTAAAATTGTTATGTCCTATATGTCCTGTGACTAGTGGTTTCTACATTATGGAGTTGTTAGGTAGGTTATGGTGTCTGGCAGGATTGGACACCACATTTGCCTATTGCCATCAACGTGCACACATCGAGGCTGCTACTAAGGCATTCCTGATAGAAAACCTTAATAACACTTTACCAGACCCGTAAATCGACACCAAGAAGTCATGGAAAATAAAAGATATCAAATCAAAACCGGGCAAGTGCATGTCGGACCACGCACAATGTAGGGTTCCGTAGTTGCCCATCAAAATATGTGGACTTACTAAACTGATTTGACCACCCTGCCTAGCCTACCTACCTTCGAACGATGTTTTTTATTGCAAAAGTAAATCAAACTTACATTTGCAGTTTTGAGACCAGCGCTCCCATACATTATGTATAGGAAAATATTTCATACAAGTACATTTTATAAGTTGGTCAACTATTACTCGTAAACTTGTTTAGCCTACTTAGCTGTGGTAGTTGTCCTTTTATTTTCGTTTTATGTGCTACTACCGTGAATTTTTTCACACGCCCAAACACTACCTACCCGTATAGGTTTAGGTTGCCAAACTTAAGTCTAACAAAAATTTACACTTTATTTCACAAACGAATCGAAAAACTGTTTGAGCAAACTCGCAATATTTTTTAAAGACGTATTCAACGACATCCTAAATGTACATCGCGAGAAAAAAAAAAATCCCCACTTCGATGTGTAATGGAGATACACTAAAAACCCGTCGGGGCTGCGGGATGTTGTAAGAGATACCGCGGCCTCGACAAAAAGGGCTAAGAAGGAACATGGGTGTTTTTTTGTCAGTAGAAGTCTGACACTCCCTTTGGCTCTACCCAAGAGCGGAAGGGGTTATTCGATGATTTTCCACACGCCAAAAAAAAGATACCCTAAAAAGAATATTTCAATATTTAACTTTAGCACTTTGTTGGCTTAACTCATTTGTATATTCATGACAAATTACAGCTGTCTAATACTAAGAGTCTTTGACATGTAGTACGGACGGACAGTCGGACATGGCGAAACTATAAGGGTTCCATATTGACTACGGAACTCTAAAAACCGTGTCGTTTCAACCCGACACAGCTTCTAAAGACCGTCTTGCTCTTTTTTCCCTCTTACAGCCAAGCCCACAGTTAGCACAAATACTTACATAACTAGCCGTGTATCAAACAGCGCTAAGACAAGTATAATTTGTAGTTGCGTCAATAATTCATGGGCAATGCGACTTGCGACTGCTGCGCACGCTGGTTGTCGCGACATCGGACAAACGTATGTGGTTCACGCTCCGGGCTTGTTTATTTTGTTTAATACATGAAAATATCTTCTTATTTGTTTCTGTTGGAAACCTGCTAAAGAAGAATAACCCGAGGGCCTTTGTAAGATAAAAACACATGTTATTAGCGATAACTGTAATGGAAAAATTACCACTGTACCTATATGATAGATAGTATCCAAAATAGTGTTAATTTTCCCATTAGATAATAAATAATTTTCCCATTATAGTACCAAAAACCTAATTAACCCCTTAGATCAATTCTATCGAAATTAGAGCAGCTGTAAACGACAAAAGACTTTAATAACGAAAGCGAATAGGTTGTCTGATCTTTCATAATTATAATTTCTCAACAACGAAATTTTTCTTAACTGAGCTTTGCCTAATTCACTAAACAGAAAAAGCTTTTTGACCACCTAATGGTCTAGTGGTCGCAAGGACGACTACTGACCATAAGGACCTGGGTTCGTAATTGTACATTTTTGAAAAAAAATAAACATTATGAATTTCCCAACTAGCAGCCACGGAGTCTGAATTTGGGATCGGTTGATGGAAAAAGACTCGTCCCCTATTACAAGGGGCTTAAAATATAACTGGCGAAATATGGGTGTACCATTAGGTTAACCTCTGTCTAGTCTAACCCTTTGGGGATTTAAGGGTTGATGTTATGTTTTCTTTTATTTTGACTGCCTTGTCGGGCTTGAGATCGATCTTCAAGGCGGGATAAGTGCAATAGGGGATCGGACTGAGTCAAAAAAATATGATTTTAATTAGTTCGTCAGTTAGATTATCGTAAAATATTGGATACGTGTTTTTTGTTTTATCAAATTAGGAAAAAATTACGAAGATAAGACGCGTCAAAGATTATGAGTCGGTTGTGACGTCATTTGTAGGTATAAAATGTACTAACATGTGACGTTTTCGAGGAGTTCACGAGTTTTCGAAGCACTGTATCGTCTTCATTTTTTATTTAATGTGAAAAAAGAAAAAATACGGTTCCAATATTTTTTGGAAATCTATCTGACGGACTAATTAGTTTTTTTTTTGTCCGATCCCCTATTGGTTGTTTTCATCAAGGAGTTCTCCGTAGCAACCCCGAGTCTCGAATTGTGCCTGCGGCCAATAGAGTCACAGCCAATCACATACACGCCAAAACCCACCTCCTTCCATAGGAAAGCCACCTCTAACTTAACCATTTCTCTACTTTGCCAACTCAAAAGCATTTCATTGTTTAGTAGGAAAAATATTCCTATTCTTTGTATTCCTTGTCTGCGCACTTTTATGAGATTAAGATTTGCAGCGATTACAGATTTAACAAAACATAAGCTGAAACTACGTGCCGAGTCAGGCCGAAACTTAATACTTTAATGCTACTGTACACTACCCAACCGTCAACGACTCCAACAAATCGAAATAAAAACAAAGTCTCACCCATACATTACTTCACACTTGTGCAAAATCATAAACAACAACACAACATTTCTATTTTTTTCTACCAAAGAGAAAAATAAAAACTCTAGCAGGTTGATAGAATATTTGCAATCGAGTCGAGATCGGTAGCCGGCCTGCGGTCCGTTCGAGCTAGACCTTAGCTCAATGCTCGCCAGCATGCATTAATCTAGGATACTTATAAACAGCTATAACTTGAAACGTATCTATGGATAAGCTCCTGTTAAGGATACTACAGGTTTGCGGGGAAATTGCTGCGTTTTTTTCTTCTAGAATAGTCTTCTTAGAGTGGTTTTGCTGTATTTGTATAGATTAAAGATAAAAATTCTGTCAAAAAAAAGAAAGTCTGACATCCAGTCTTACCAAAGGGTATCGTATTACCTAGTATTAACTGGGTTGTGGAGGTCAGATAGGCAGTCGCTCCATGTAAAATACTGGTATTCAGCTGCATCCGATTAGACTGGAAGCCGACCCCAATATAGTTGGGAAAAGGCAAGGCAGATGATGATGAAAGATAAAAATTACATGTTCATTACTATACTACTAACGAATACAACTGCCTCCGTCCTTAAGGACTGGAGTTCGGTTCCCAGTTTGAACAGTGTTATCTGATTAATCTATCAGTAACTTCTCAGTCAATTTAGCAGTCACGGAATTCGGATTCACCCGGTTAAAGGAGAATTTACACAACTGGCGTTACTCGTATGTAGGTGAACTATAGTTACATCGCTAGGTGTGCATGCCTAGATGTTTGGACGAATATTTTAAATCTATCTGTGAAAGTTGCTTATAATTTATCTCATAAAATAAGCCAATGAATTGCAAATAGGCGACGATCTGCAACGGCTCTCGTTTATTGTTTAGTGTTTGTGCATAATGAATTTTTAATAGTTTAGCCAAACACATTCACCTGCGGTCGGCCCAGCATAATAAGGAGAAATATTATTTCTCCTTTTATTATTTTTTATGGAGAAATATTATTTCTCCATATTTGCCGTCAGATAAGTTGTCACCCGCTTTCTAGCCCTATCATCTTTCTCACAGTCTATTCATATACATATTTGCTGTGATTTTTATTTACTCTGGCTATCCACATTTATACTCAAAATTTTCCTCACGATATTTTCCTCATGTAACTTAGGGTCACCGCGATTCACTATTTTCCCATTCTCTACTACCGAATATGTTGGCAGTAGAGAATATTATGTCTTCATTTTGAACGGTTTTCCTAGACGAAAATATGTAACAATGAAAAACGACTCCAAGAAAATACAATATCTTTTTAGAGATTTTTGAGGCACTTCCCGATCACTTCGCAAAATAAAATTCAATCGATCTATCTTGCCGTCAATTATGAGAAAATGCAAAAATATTTTATAATTTGAATAGTTTAGTAAGATTAATAACTCCCCGCGGATTCGCCGAGTGAAAATTTCGATATTCCATACAAACTTTGCCGCCCTTTTGGGCCCCTTTGGGGGTTGAATTTTGAAAAATCCTTCCTTAGTATCCACTGAGAAAGGATTTTTACGGTTACTCTTATGGCGGCTGCCTACGTCATAAGCGGAATACGTGTGCGAAATTTTAAGTTTCTAGCTCTACTGCCCCACTCAGAGATTTAATGATTACTTAGGCCATCACTTAGTAATGGTTTTGACCGTTTTCTCAAACAAAAATATGTCAAACCTTTACTAAGTGACGGGTACTAAGTGACGACTTAAGTGACCATTAAATATCTCTGAGTAGGGCAGTAAGGGTTTGGCCTGTGCGTTTATCCTCAGTCAGTCAGATTCCCCTTTTATACATATATAGATTAGAACTCCGTTCAACCACCGGTTTCTATAAGACACCTCTCTCCTTTTCTTTCCTACTTTTAAAACGCGACGTTTCCGAGACGAGTGTATTCTCTCCGTAAGTTCCCGGGAACGTGGTCAAGCCGCCTTAGAACCTGTCCCCTGGCAGTTATTAGAAGTTATTAAAGAGCGCACTTTTTGCGCGCTGTCGCAGCGCCCTCGCCACCAGATTGCGCGTCTAATTGCACGCTGCGTGAGAATAACGAGACTAAGTCCGAAGTGGATAGTTTTCAGGAGTTCTAGTGACTTGTTTACAGGCTTGGGAATTATGTAGACTTCGCCTAATTCGTCGTTTGATAGATTACCAAAACAAATTCTTCTGGAAGTAGTCTTTTTTCGAACATGATTGTTTTTTTTTTATAAAATCACAATGCTGTCAGTTGACCCAAAGGTTGACTGGTAGAGAATGCCTTGTCGCATTAAGTCCGCCTATCTATCACTATTGTACATTTAAAATAAATGATAAGTGTTTTTGTACGTTTTCAGAAATAATGTTGAGAGAGAGATGTAGAAACTGGACACAGCAGAGCATTCTCGCAAAGGCTTTGCCAACATAAGGTAAAGGGATTACCTTATCTTGGCAAAGGCTTTTCTATCATCTATCCTCAGTCATCAAATAGGTACTAATGTTACCACGTCGTTCATTTTGCGTGATTAAATTATTATCAGGAGCAATAAAATGTACTTAAAGATTTTCGACCTAATACTTCAATATGCTTACGAGGTACACACACATTTTATAGGATCTGTCCTTTAAACTAACTTGTATGCATACGTATAGAACATCACGCATGTATTTTCTAAAGGCTTAGGCAGGGTACAATCGAAACCTACTTCTAATACATAGACATCCAATAACTAGCAAAAAATGGTAGGACTTAAGTCCTATGTTATAAGCTGATTAGGAGAAGAACCTTTTCCCATCAACTGGACACAAATCCAGATTATGGACCGCTATTGAAATACATACCTTTTTTTTTTCTTTTGGCCGGTGATCAAACAACCCCTTCCGCTCTTGGGCAGAGTGAGTGTCAGACTTCTACTGACTAAAAACCACCCATGTTCCGTGATGCGGGATGTTTCTCTTACAACATCCCGCAGCCCCGACGGGCGTCGGCCCTTACGGGCCCCTCCCGTATTGCTGACATCTCTTTGAGGCGCGCGTGAAACACGGACGCGCCGTCGACACGGCCTGTCATCGTCATAAGACGGACGGACGGCGAGCTAGCCCATCACTCACCGTCCACAGGTCCGCGTCTACGGCGACGGAAGCCATAAAATAAACAAAAAATACATACCATAACGCCTGTAATTGAAAGGATAGGGCAGAGGTGACTATTGTACAAAGCCATATTTTGCCAGTCAAGTTTTAGTCCATGTAATAGGGTGCGAGCTTATTACCATCAAATGGGCATAAATCCAGACACCGTGGCTGCTACTGACATATTATTGATGGAAAACTTAATAACAATGTTGCCGACTCGGAAATCGAACCCATGAACTCAATACTCAGCAGCCGCACGATCAACAAGACCACACTGAACAAAAATATGTTTGCATTATTCTGTACCAAACCAAAAATTACAATAATCCTTTTGAACAGTAAATTAAACATGTTTATAAGATATCTTTCATGTTTTATGAAGATATCTTATGAACAAACAAAAAACTAAGAAACTTTGTACGGCACAGGGGGCACCCTGTTGAGACCTGTCCTGCTGATACCTGTTGTGGCGTTATCAGCGCCTGTTCGCGTCATTAGCAGATAAGTACAAGCTCACGCAATCTATGCTGTGCTCGCAATGTTGTTGACGCGCGGATTTGTCTGTACAAGACTAATTTTCAAAAGATTAGACAATTTAAATCTGTATTTGTGCCCGGTTGATGTACGGCAATAGGGTCGCCCCCTATTACCTACATGTGATTGGAACGTAACTGTCGAATTGATGTGCCTAACCCTTTGGGGATCAAAGTTGTCTGTTACAGTACAAGACTAATTTTCAAAAGATTAGACAATTTAAATCTGTATTTGTGCCCGTTTGATGGCATTAAGGTCGCCCCCTATTACCTACATGTGATTGGAACGTAACTGTCGAAATGATGTGCCTAACCCTTTGGGGATCAAAGGCGTAAAATTATGCTATACGAAGATATGATTGGTGGTCTGACTACTTAATTGAACAACGTAAAAGTTATCGCCGAGTGCGAAGACATTTAAATAAGCTTAAAAAACGGAAGGTCATCGGAGAACCACTTACCTCTGCTTAAAATGTTATGTTATGTTAGACAATATTGGCAGAGCAGTAGTTGCACAGTTCAATAAACCAGGAGTGGGATGTGGCCGTGGAGCATAGTTTGCGACATCCTGGCCTCTAAGTCCAAAAACAGGCAGCCGATGTGACCTCTATGCTGTGTGTGAGTGGAACTGGCAAAGTATCGAGCTAACAAATTAAATATAAAAATTGACGTGGCAGCGACACAAAGTATAAGGAGTGACCCTGTGATATCGGATCAAGCGTGAGGTGGGTTAGCAGGTGGGTAAGCAGGGACTTAAAGAGTACCTAATTTATTTAGGGCAGGAAAACATCATGAGAAAATCAACATCTCCTATAATAAAAATAAACCGTCAAGCTTTAATGGGCCGACACGGTAACATACCGCACCCACTGCCTCTCATAGAGACCTAGGCTGTATCCCAACAGTGGGACCATTAAGTATATACCTATTGTTTATGTGTGGGACAAGATACACTCTGTGAGGAAGCGTCCTGCTGATACCTGCTGTGGCATTATTGCTTGTTCTCTTCGTTAGCGGATAGAACAAGCTCACGCAATCAATATTGTGTGTTCAAGATACAGTATAACACACGGATTTGCCCGTGATTTTAATACGAATGATTAGAAAATCATTTCAATTAATTTTTGCCCGTCTGTTTGTTCCGACTTATTTGCGAAACGGCTAGACCGATGCTGACGGAACTAATGTTATAGGGATTTTTTTACTTATTTTAGAAAACGATTAGGGTCCAAAAAAATAAAACCCTTAAAATTTTAACAAAATCGATTCATTTAAGGAAGTAATAGTTTTATAATTATTCCTGACGGACGAAGGTCGGCCATCAGCTAGTACCTAATACTTAAATTAGTTTCTTGCAAAACTAAACTATAAGTTTTTAATTACTTAGTGACAGACAGACGGTACCGTATACTTTACATGATCTAGATTAAATATTAGAAATATACGGCACGACGACGCGCGACGCCTCTCGTAATATTATCTAATGACATAACCAACGATGCTCAAACTTTTCTACAACACACAGCTTGTTTTCACCCGATTGTTCCTGAAGTAGGAAATGTTTTAAAATCTATGTGTGCATGTCTATTTTATGATTTGCTCTAGAGGCTTGATTTCTTGATGAGTTTAATTATAGATGAAGTATCAACTTCATTCAACGAAATTGACCTAGAAAGAAAAAAACGAAAGACAGAAAAAAAATATTCAGAACATGCCACAAGTGCACACAATAAACAATAAAAAATAATAGAAAAACACATAACCCTCCTTTTGGGCTTCGCCGCAGTCGGAAAATCAAATCCCACAAAACTGCACTGTTGACAAAATACTTGGTAGTTTGCTACGATAATATATTTCAGTTACGTGCTCACCATGGTTAGAGCAAAAACAAGTTTTAATCATGTTTTACTAAGACTACATGTGTGATAATACATATAAAGTTTATATACCGCCTACTTAAAACGATACCGGTGGTTACAAAGCTTGCACCCCTCTTAAGCTATTAAATCAAAGGCATGACGAACATGCAATTAAGATTATAATTTTATGTTTAGCGCAAGAACCCATATACCGAAATTAATTAGTAGATAATTTATGAACCTTTTTATACTTTTGACCTGTTTTGAAAAGAAAGTTATTCTCACGCCAACTAGGAAGATATTTTACGAGTAAAGAAAAATGTATGTAGCCTATGCCACCCGGGCTATTCTTACGATTTTATTGACACCTCATTCATTAAAATACGTTCAGTGGTCTAGGCGCTACGGTGGAACATACAAACATACATATAATACATACATCCATACATAGACTGCCAAGATCATTACCCTTCCTTTTAGCTTCGCCGTAGTCGGGTAAAAAGTTACCCTTTACTTACTACTTTCTGATTCGGAAAAAACTTTATATACAATCACAGAATATTATTTTTCTTAAATCTTATGTAAATTAAGAACATTTCAGGAAAGAGTAGAAAACAGTGTCTATCTGTTTTGCAACAGTTTTTCCCATGACAAAACAAAAGAAAATGCTAAACTGGAGAATCTTAAATGAAAACGTCATTTATTATTTGGATTTTATACAATAATGAATCCTCTAAAATATCCTTTCTTACTTCCTAGTGTTTTAGCTAGAACGAAAAAAAATTGAAATGTTACATTTAGCGTGCATTTTTTAGAGGACGCAATTTTATTTTTAAAATATTTAGGGGGACCATAAATAAAAAAGATAACCAAGAAACATTTGAGAAAAAAAAAATCTATTGGTCGATATAACTTTTTTTAAATCATTTTACAAAAAAATTACATCAGATTTTTATATCAAGATGGTGTTTTAAGGAATAATTTTCAGTACGACCTTTTTTAATTATGGTCATTTTATGGTTTTACAGAGCTGCGAAACGAATACTATTTTTCGCTCATAGCTTTTTTATTTATGGTCCCCTTTGATATCTAAAACATAAAATTGCGTCCTCTAACAAATGCGCGCTAAATGTAACAATTTAATGGACCAATTAGGCTGGCACAAGCAAAGAGTGAGTTCTTCTCCATAGAGATCTACGCTAGGGAATGGGCAACTACAGTACTTTCACAAGTTATTTTGCCTTGTGTCTATGACTGTAGCTTTAGAGTGCAATGCGTCGTTCCGGGGGTTGCTGCATCGAGTTGCGCGGCGCCGGATGTTTGCGGCGGCGAGTGCTGCGGGTGCGGGGGGCGCGCGGTGGCGCGTACCGTGGCGGCGGGTGCGTTGGGCTCCGGGTTGCTGGGCGGCGGTTGCGCGTTGCGGCGTGCATTCGTTGTTCCGTGATTCGGAGTCTCGTGCATTCGTTGTAGCGGTGTGCGTCGCTGCGTGCTTTCGTGCTCGCGGTGCTCCTTGTTGCTGGCATTCGGCGGCTTGTGATTTGGCGTGGTAGCTTTCGGAATGACGTATTGCACTCGTAGTTTTGTTTTTATGAATTGTTCTTCTGACATTCAAAAGTGCCTATAAAGGTTTAATTGAAATAAATGCTTTGAGTTTAAGTTAGAGAGGCCTACACCCAGCAGTAAGTTATGTCGGGCTGTTGATAATGATGATGAGTGGATACTGACACATCATTCTCACCAATTGTCCTATAAGTAGGTACGAAATAATAGTCTCAACACTGATTACAACCGCCTATTTATTCACTTCCGAAAACAAATTAACAAAATCTTAAACAATCAAGCCGATGGAAATAGATTAAAGTACGGAAACGCGGTAAGTTCGATACTCGCGCTCGTGTCTCACCCAAAAGTAATGTCCCTCGAGTCAAATGCGTCTAATGTCAACGACAACCGACCATTGACAATTGACATCTGACATCTTTCAACTGACAGCTGTTGAACCAGACCTGCCACGCTCTGTATCGACCTCACCCAAGCACACGACGTTTCCAACAAACGATGATAGATGGCGTCATTCTAAATTAACAATAATCAATACCAAATCAAATTAATTGTGCCTCGGTGTTCATGAAGCGATAAACGTAGGTTTAAAAAAAAATATAATTCAAATCTAAAATCTCCAATCGTAACACTTTGACAGCCGCTGTCAGATTATCTCCGTTGATTAACCTGTTGAGTAACTCTCCGGTTGACTAGCGACCGGTGAACCAGTGTCCGCAGTCCTGTAGGACCACACCGCCCATGCTAAGGGTTATGTTGTCAACACTAATTGTAGGTACCTATAAACAGAGGTACATCACGCTTGTAATCCCCGAAGGGATAGGCAGAGGTGTACATAATATGTAGTACACCCATGTTTATGTTTAAGTACCATGGAATAAGGGTTGAACCTATTGCCATTAATTATAGGGTAGTTAACAAAAAAAAAACAATTTAGTCCGTCAGATTGAGTTGTTTGTGTTTGAGCCGTTTGGGATTGAAACACTGGGGCCTTGGGGTCCGAGTGCTCACCTAATACACTCGAGAGCAATGAATCCGGGTCACTTAAAGAATGTTAAAAATCTCGGAAACTAAAAATGATAGGTTAATGCAATAAATTGTATTTAATAGACAATGTAATACTCCATAAATGAAAGTAAAAAAAATATGAGTCACCATACATTTTATTAACACAAAATTACATAAAGAAAAAAACTGCTGATCTCTCCTTAAAACAAAAATAGGAAACATGAAATTTTTGAACTTTATTACGATTTTCTTGAATTTTAATACTTCGTATTGCCTCCTCGTGCTTCCATTACTGCGTTTACGCGGTTTAGCATGCTGTACACCAAGTTCCTTATACGATTTTGGGGAATATTCTCCCATTCCTCTGTGAGAGCAATTTTGAGCTCACGAAGCGTGATTAGGGGAGGGTTTCGTTGTTTTACGCATCTGCCTAGCTCGTCCCAAGCATGCTCGATCGGGTTGATATCCGGGCTGCGCGCTGGCCACTCCATACGAGTAATGTTTATCTCTTGAAGGTAGTCATTCACAATCCTACCTGTATGAGGTCGGGCATTGTCATGCATAAATATAGCATCCTCACCTAAATTGACCATAAATGGACCAACGTGATCATTGAGGATTTCTTCCACATATCTTACGCTAGTTAAAGAGCCGTTTTCTATGATCACCAGCTCGTTGCGACTTTCAGAAGAAATTCCGGCCCACACAAGTACAGACCCACCACCGTAGGCTACTTTTTCTTCGATGCATGCTTGCTTGAATCTTTCCCCTGGTCTTCGATACACTCTGTGTCTTCCATCGTGCTTGTAGAGCATACATTTTGATTCGTCGGAGAACATAACTTTTGACCAATCTTCAATACTCCAATTTACGTGGCTCTGGGCATATCTTAGTCTTGAAATACGATGCCCACGCTCCAGTTTAGGGCCGTTTGCAGGTCTAAGGGGTTTTAAGTTAGATTCAGCAAGCCGACGTCTTACTGTCCATGCACTTGGGTTACTTCCTCTGAGGCGTCGAAACTGATTTGTGAGTTCAGTTCCTGTGAGAAAGCGATTTCGAAGCATGATGTTCACCAAGTATCGGTCTTCTCGTGCTGTGGTACACCTGGTTCTGCCCGTTCCTGGTCTGCGTAGGTTAGAACCAGTTTCTTCGTAACGTCGGAGAACTCTTTGTACTGTTGACAGCGACACACCGACAGTCCTGGCTGTATCGCGCTGACTCCGGCCGGTTTCCAGCATTGTAAGTATTCTGGTGCATTCTTCAGGCGTAAGCGACATAATTTCAGCTTGAATAATGAATATAGAGCACTATCAACATGGTTTATGTACCCACATAAATGACAGATTACAAACAAAAGCAAAACCAAATGCTGTAATTTCGTAGTTCCATCTTCGAAAGTGGCCCTTTTTCAAATTTGATTTTTTTATGATATAACTTTACAATAACTAAGAAGTTTTAATACCTTCATTTAAGGAGTATTACATTGTCTATTAAATACAATTTATTGCATTAACCTAGCATTTTTAGTTTCCGAGATTTTTAGGATTCTTTAAGTGACCCGGATTCATTGCTCTCGAGTGTATTTAAGGAAATTGCCAAGCGGTTGGTCGACTCTTCATGTGACCAGAGGGCTGGCCTATTCTTTGGCCAAAGAATCAGGATTGCCATCCAACGTGGGAATGCTGCCAGCCTTCTGGGCACTTTTCCTGTTGACAGCAATGTGAACGAACTTTTTGACGCCCTATAATTCCTCTGTTTTTGATATTTGTATATAATTTAATTTAATTTTAGTTCTGTAAATTGTAGTTTGTAGATATTGTAAATAAAAATGTCCGTCAGATAGATTTGAATAAATAATGGACACGTAATGAAAAATATTGGACACGTATTTTTTCTTTTTTCACGTAAACAAACAATGAAGACGATACAGTGCTTTGAAAACTCGTGTGACGTCATATTCTAAGACATTAGTACGACATTTTTTACCGGTGAGTGACGTCACAAACCCCCAGTCAAATCTTTGACGCGTTTTATCTTCGTAAATTTTAAATCATTTTAAAAAACAAAAAACACGCAGGTATCCAATATTTTTCGATAACCTAACTGACGGACTAAGAATCATATTAAATAACTACTAACTAACAGTTGGACTAATTAGAATCACATTTTTTTAGACATCCTACGACCTTTATTTCTTGACTTCTTGTTCTTCTTTACGTGTCGATGATCTCAAATTGTGTTAGACCAGTATGTAGCCACCTGCACAACTCTATCATTTGCTTCGAGTAAATCCTGAAAGTTGCAAGGGGTTGTGCAGGATGGGCAGGACAGGAGGTGGCGCATATCCTGACTGAGAAATTTGTGATGGAAAAATCAACACTTTGCCTGACTTAAGGCGCATGTCACACATAAATGGCGTCGGGCGCGGACATGGCGGAGGCGGCTTCCTATTCCATTCAAATTTTATACCATGTGCATAGAAATAATGCGCAATTTAGGATACACGAAATGTCGTGGCTCGGGCGTGTATATGACGCGCCATTTCGGCGCCCGCGTATCCTAAACATACGCCGCATCGCTTACGCATCACGGTGTATAAACAATCTACGTGAGCTTCAGTAAACATCCCCGATGCGCTACAGTATCGGGGCAACCCCATCAGCACCCTAAATCCCTAAATTAACTAATTCACTAAATTAGATGATTTCGCACATTGAAATAAAGTCAGTGACGTAACTCGTCTCATACATTCATCATCATTATTCTCTTGCCCATATTCCGATTTATTTGGGGTCAGCGGAGCATGGTCTTCTTCCCCCATACTTCTCAATAACAGATATATCTAACATCTTATCAGATACTTCCTTTCATACCTGTTTTTTACTCGACTTGGACACGTCTTTCACACGATCTGCTGATAACAAATATACTAGGCATACAAATTAACTATTGTGTATCGATTATGAGTATAAAAGAAAGGCCCTTTGAGGCCTTACTTACACACTGACCATAGAATCATAGCACCATGGAATTCCACATAATCCTACAAGAATAAAAGATTAATGCACCATAAACGATACACACAGCATTATTTTCTTAGATAAAGAAAACCACATACAATGGTTTATAGGTAATAACCATCCCAATCGAGACAGCATAGAAATTGAGATTTTATTTCTTGACAAAGGGGAACATATACGACTCAACTCTATTACGACAGGTGGGCGGTTCTTTCTAAAATGATACACGTATGCACACTGAATGGGTTTGGTTACTAGACCCGTGGCAAAAACTAAGTTAGTAGACAGTAGAGTGTTTCCTGAAACATGCTAGAATAGTTCCGTACAGCATCACCATTTCAGCCCGTGATCACCGACTGTTGGATATACTCCTTCCCTTTCTTCTGCCACTCGCGAGTCTGACGATTTTGTCAACCCAACTCGCTTTTGGACAGCCCTGGTTATTGAGACCAAACCTTGGCCGTACTAAAATTTACAAGATATTATTAGCCCATACCATTCCCACTTCTGTCTGGAAACTTGAGGTTCACCCTGTTGATAGTCTGTGATTACATAAAGTAAAGTAAGTGTAGTGAGTTAAAATCTACGACTCTAAACTCTTCAAACCCGACTCACAAGTTATGACTTGTGATATTATTATGTGATGAATGATATGCCACTGGGTCACCATTCGCTGCTACTAGCACTGTCACGTCAAATCTTGAGTACTACAACACTGGCTAAATGGGGGTTTGAATATTCTTCCGACAATCAGTTTGAATGCGGTACTCCTGAACAGACCATAGCTCACTTGCTCGACTATACCAAGTATGCATACGTATAGGTAACTGCATTAGAAAACTTGAATAAGTCTAGACATCTGCAGACCTGTAATAAAATGTTCTGTCATCTACTTATACGTGCCATCGTCGACCTCATACTACCCTTAAGGCAAGATTGAGGTAAAGAGTAAGTCCATTTCAAATTAAAAAAAAAATACGAAGATAAAGAAAAATCTTCAACACTCCCAGAAAGTCAGTCTGCCTCGAATGAGGCATCTCTAATGCTAAACCTATGTAAGCCTAGACTCAAAGGTCACGGCACACAATAAAGCTGGGTGTAGACCTAAGGGGATCCAAAAGGTCACACAATACTAGTAACTGTGACAGGATTTTTACCATATAGGGATTACCTAAACATTGAGGATATGAAATATGATGATGAGAGAGAATAGTAATAGTTACAATAGTTGACGAACAAATTATTAATTGCTGAACGCGGTAAAGTAAGATGTCCAAAAATGTGACAACTAGTTATAAAAGGATATCGTGTTACCCAGAGGAACCCCTATGAGGGTCGCTCCGTGTAAAAGATTGCTAGTCAGGTGCATCTGTTACTCCTATAGGAAGAAGGTTTGCCAAATCGACTTGTATTTACATGTTTATGTAAAAAACGCCAGCACATCAATCTAAGTACCTGAAACTGCCAAATATTCCCATCTTCCCTGAATGTAATGCTTTAGCGACAAAATTGAAATTTATTAAAGGAATTTGACAGATTGTGTAACTTGATATGCTAGCGTCTGCACACATTTCAACATTCTGGGAGATAACCACATCTTGGTCATTTGATAAGACCTTGAAGACAAATTTGTCAACCCTATTAAATAAGGATCGAATGTCTTGTGCTATAAAAAGCTATAATATCGGCGATGATGCGAGCACCATTAAAAGACAGGAATCGAATATTAGAGACAAAGGACAATCATGTAGCTTTTAATTATTAGAAGATCGCAGGCTTCCTTCAAAGGTAAAATAACTTCCACTTCTTCATTTCTTATAGCGAACAGACCAGCAAGAAAAATACGGTTAACTTTAAGAAGTAACTTTGCCTGTATGATTGTTACGTTTTTACGACTTTATGTGGATCTCGTTGAAATTTGGCATACTCACAGACTGTCGACCATGACCTATGTTAGAAATAGGTTAGTCTTTATCCCGGAGTAAATGGGTACTTTTTCAACTTTCACAGTGCCGAAACCGCAGACTAGACTAGTCCATCATAAACTAACTTAATTATATCATCATAACTCTTCAAAACACACATCTCGAAAGGTAGAACAAAAGAGTGTGATCGTAAATTAAAGCCAACTTCTAACGAAAACCAGAAGGTACATCTTTCCATTGCTGTCAAGGAAGGCAGGGATCCATCAAGCGTTCTCTCATAACCTATGGGATTTACGTTGCGACTTGGTTAACGTAATTACGATTTGTCATTTACATAGAAGTCTTGAACTAGCGAAGTTCGATGCGAACACTACACGGCGAGGGCGTGTGTTACACCTTTGTGTAAGGTTTAGTTGGCTAATATTCACTGTTCGTCTTCTGTTTTTCGAATTGATTAGTCATTGGACCAGTTAACTTGTAATTTTTTGATGTAGGAGGCCAAATTGATAGCAGCGAATTTTTTTGATACGGAACCAATAAAAATCGGGCATGCGTGACCTACAGAGAAAAAAGTGCGCCGCCCAGCTGAAGGATCTTTACTTATGGCCGGATTCTGTATCTCCTTTTATGAGAGTTTTGGCCTGTGGGAACCATTATCAAGAACAGATAGTAAATGCCACTTTCTCTGGTTATAATAATGAAAATGAGAATGTCTACAAAAGCCAAATAACACCTTCTAGATACCAAGATAAATGTTGTCGAAGTGGCTATGGGAGTGAGAATTTGCCAAAATTCACTGAAGAATGCAAGAAGCTCGGAAACGATCGATGTAACTTCATATCTAACAGTAGAAGTAATATAGTGTCGATGACAATAATGATCAACCAGATATTGAAGACAGATTACAGATTCATTCTTTGTCACACACATATAGAATTGATCAATATTCTCCACCATCAGACTTATATTGGGAGGTTTTCTGGAGTAGTCGCCGTAATTTATCCAATACCGTGCAGTGTAACCTGGAACAGCTTGCAGGAGGTCTGTGTCCAGCAGTGGACTGCGACAGACTGTGTTTTGGATTGATACTGTGATAGATTCTCCTATCGAATAATAATAATAATATTCCACAACTATCACACAACGCCATCTAGTCCCAAGCTAAGCAGAGCTTGTGTTATGGGTACTAGACAACTGATAAACATACTTATATATTTCTAAATACATACATATTATAGATAAATTACACCCAGACACAGAACAAATGATCGTGCTCATCACACAAACATTTGTCCTGGGTGGGAATCGAACCCACGACCTCCGGCATAGCAGTTAGGGTCACTAACCACTAGACCAACAGGCCAGTCATAATATATATTTATAGTCGGAATATATTGATGACATAATTTTTTTTTCTGGTAAGTACCTAACCAATTTCTTCGACGAACTAAAGCGGACCGCCACACTTCGGTGTTATACACATCACCGCATCTGTGTGCGGTGTGTACTTAGGCCGCGCACACACCGGCGCGGTTACGTGAGCGAACATAATAAAGGCGCACACACACCGACGCGTACCGGGCAACGTCCCTAACTCGCTGTGTACCTACCTACCCGATAGTTGTGTTTTATTTATACTTTCTTAGCTTAGGCGATACGGGCAAGCGGCGGTGACTGACAATTTCTTAGTGCCAATGTCCATTTAATGGAGTTTGAATTGTGCTGGCTGCGATAGAATCGTTGGCGGTTTTAATTTTTTGTGAAAATTGAATTTTGGATGGTTTTGTTTTAGTTTCAGTCGTAAAGATATTTCTTCTCATTTTAATACCATATAACATCACAAACCTTCATTAAAAATACCTAGGTACTCGTACTTTTGTCATAGTAAAATAAATTAATCATTAACAACTAAGAATGCAGTTTATTTTTAAATAATTAATTACAGTTACTTATGAAAATCTCATGAGCTGAGCAATAATATTACAAGAAATTATTTTATTACGGTTATAACGCTACCTAACTCGTGTTGTAATTAGGTTCAATTCAAAAAACACAAAATCCTCCACAGTCTCCTGAAAATTTTAAGATTTAGTAAAATATTTTCATTCATTGAACAGGATTTTTAATACACACCAATTTGACACACGGCTACTTAGTCCAACAAAGAATACAAGACTCAAACAAGAAAAACATTCTTTTAAAAATAAAAGCTCCAACAAAAAATTCAAATTTCACTTACGCCATTTTCTCCTGACATTCACATCGGCATTAGGAGCGGGCGTCTGTGTCACGTCTCGTGTCGCTTGCGTGTGTGCGCTTGCGCATCTGTGTGTGTGAGCGACTCTTGCGCAGGTAACCGGGATCGTCTGCGCCTCTGCGGTGTGCGCCCGGATAGGCCGCGTTCATACTCCGTACAAAATCGTTAGATTTTTTTCTTTTAGTCTTAGAAGATTCTTAGTGGGTTGGTTATTTGGAGCTAGGTGGTTATTTGTGCTAGAACGCCTGGTATTCTAGAGGGAGGATTAAATAAAGAGAGGTGAGGAGTGAATTAATTGAACTCAAAGTGGAGAATGCACTATGCAGTGCCTGTCAATAAATTGTTCTATTGCATGAGATAGGTGGTCGATATTCCTGTTTGAAAGTTTATTATTGTGTTTCTAATTACCTACGTCAGTAAAAATTAAATATGTTCCTCAGACAGTTTCCGTTAAAAATACTTACTTTATTCCCCCAAAATTAAATCATTATAAAATACTTCCAACGCAAACGCACTCGAAAACGGCTACCCATTATCGCACCGGAGATCATTTATTACAAAAAAATCTCATCGCCAAAAATCTTACAAGAAATTAATTACAGAAAAAAAAGAAAGGGGTGTGCTCGACCAGTGTGTGCGCTGACGTAATTTCACTGACGGCGGGAGCGCTCTGGCCGGCGCAGTGCCATCCGAGCCCTCGCGCGTCCCGGTCGACGCTTGCGCATCTACCTAACCTTACAACATTGAAAAAATATCGTAACATCAAAAAAGCTGTTCAAAAAATCATTGACAACAATTTTTTTTATTAAAAAAAAAACATCTTTTGACGTTTTGTCTGATGTGTCGATATTTTGTTCAGTCCCACACAGTGTTGCACATCGCCTGTGCACGTGTGTTGTCGTCAGCAGCGGCCTACCCGGAGGGAACGATGTAAGTTTTTTTTATTATTTCTTTAAGACCCTGGTCAATGGGTCGTCTTAGGCCCTTTCTAATAAGTTTCTAGTCGGTTGTATTGTCCGATTAAAAAAAAAACTAAACTTTTTCATAAGAATTGCTAATTTTATCTCATGCAGTTTTTCATCAATATTGTAGTAGGTATCTAAACTGTTCATTACTTTTTGATATTTGTTATAAACTTAAAATACTTATCAGGAATTTTCTATGCAAATGAGAAACTAAAGTTTATTCGATTACCTACCTAAGTGAGAAATAAAACCGCATTGTAGGTATTCATGTCACCTATTACTAGATTATCGCAATAAACATTAGTACATAAAACGTTTAAATGTGAATCTAGCGTAGGTTCCATCACAGTTCAAATTAATTTAATAGATCTTATCTGTCAGTGAACTAAGAAAAAAATGCATGGGAAAAAAATCTCACTGCTTTTATGTACCGCCCGCACAGAAGCAAGTTAATCTTATTTTTTTAACCGTCTTCCGAAAGAGGTTCTCAATTCTTCGGAAGGTTTTTTTTTAACGTATTTCTATCTTACAAAAAAAATACCCACTAAAATGCTATTTCAAAATCAGAACCAACCATAAACAAGTAGGTACCATCCAAACTAAAAGCCTCATGAAAAAAAAAATTGTGAAGCAAGCATTTTTACCGGCATTTTAACATTAGTAAGAAAATGGCGGCAAGACCACGTCACCGCTGCAGTGGTGACGCGCGGCCTAACCTAGGCCAACATAGTCGATAGGAAGCACAGGTCAATACACCCGGTCATGGTCATGCGCTTTCCCGGGAATAGAATTATTCTTGTTTAGTCTTATGTAGGAATTCTAATTAGAAGTTGGACGTGGCAGACGGCGTACCACGGGTTTTATTGTAAGTACTAACTGTTTTGAGTATTGGAATTCACTGAGAATATTTTTTTGAATTTTCTGTTGGAATTTTAGGATTTTAAACATAAGATTTAAAGTTCAAAATTATCATTCGGAAGTTGAGGAACATTTTTTACAGGATCATTAAGAAAGGTAACACTTTTAAATAAATTGTCTTCGACCTTTGCTAATCCAAAACTGAAACTCGTCACTATTTAACAAAATTAAAATAAAAGCTTTACAAAATTTTACATAAGTTCTAAATACAATCCAACCTCCACTTTTGTTTTAATTAAGACTTATAGTTTACCCTAACTAGTCAAGAAACAAGCAATTTTACTCGGCATCTTTCACGACAGCTAATTAAAAAAAAATTAAACCTACATTTTCTTGAGTTAATTTTAAAATCAACCCAAGTACGCAAGTTACCAGAGCAAAATACCTAAAATTAACCCAGCATTCCGATTCACAGTTCACACAAATCGAAAAGCAAGTCCACGCTGGCAACCCTAGGTTGTGTTAAAAACGGTTTCTAAGTCGACTCGAGCGCACTCATAGTTGCATGTTATCCTAGGTCACTGGCACGAGCTTTCACGATCATTGACGATGGCGCCCGACGACGCCCGAACGCAGACGGCTGTGTCAAACGATAGACGTGCGATAGTGTTTCGTAGTAAGGTGACTAATTCATTCATAACTTGTTGGAGATTATTCGGAATGAATATTACTTTTTGGTAAGCAGTCGTTTAGATACGAGGATGCGGTTTAGACATTCTTCTAGTGATACGGCCTCTTTATCAGCACAAGCTAGTCCAATTACTCCAAAGCACGTTGGTTCATACCTACCTTCGCTTCTTTCATGTCTTCTGAGACTTAGATGTGTCAATCAAGATCCTCGTGATTCATTGAATGAGACATCTTAATGTATTTTTTCTCACTCTCGCTTTTTTCTCACTTGTAAGTTCCATAAAGATTAACTAGACGAAGTATATCACTTAAAAGACAACAGGCAGCTTTCCCAGTGGATTCTTCCCATCTTCTATAATAGGTACAACTAACCACGATCAATCCGTATTCCAAGCATGGTGCTTTTAGCAACGACCAATGTCAACTTAAATCTTCTTTAAAAGGCTATATAGTTTTCAAAAATCTTTCCAAAACCAGTCTTAAAATCTGTCCCATGAAGTACTCAATCGTTGTCGGCCGAAATTAAAATTCCATCACCACGTTGAACGCTTCAAGCGTCTTCATCATTGCAAAACCCATGCTCAGCAAAAAAACAGCTATTGCATTGATAGACGGTTTCAACTTCCTCAATTCTTCGAAGCAGAAACAGGCCCTAGTTATAATAAAAACTATAAAATAATAAAGAGAACAGTGTCATCTCCGTATCCTGCAATCAACCAGCACTTGGCTTCGTAACAACCAGTTTCTCTGCCTGACAATTTCTGGGAATTTAGCACCTGTTTCACTAATCTACGTGTGTCAACGTTCTGACTGATCCTGTATTACTGCTAATAAAAAAAAAAAAAAAAGTGAGCCTGTATTATTGTCATCATTCTGTTTAAATGAGACAAGTTATATATTTCAATTAATGCGGACTAAAAATAATGGCTAATTGTAAGTTATCAATCCATTGACAAGATAGCAAGATAGATAGATAGCCTTAGATCTAAGGCTTTGGCGAAGAATTGCCTCTTTGTGCCAAATTTTTGCACAAAGAGGTAATCATCACATCACATTTTGATCACATGCATCTTAATAGCAACCAAAATGTTAGTATAGACCGTACTACCTATTTATGAGACAGTCGCCAATACTTACAATTGGAACTGCCACGATCCTTATTGGAATATAAATAATATAATTCAATGGTGAATAATATTGGAGATGAATATCAGAAATCGTGTTCGCAAACAATATGAAATGTCAATGAGAACCTTTTAAAATTGGCCAGCATAGATAGACCCGACACACTGAAACTAGCTAACGAATGATTGCAGTTACCTAAATAATTTGTGGAACCTCACACTAAAATTAAAGACAACATTTTACATTTTGTTGTTAAGAAACCTTACGGCTAATGAATACTGAACCTAACCTAAAAGGAAATCTACCGTAATTAGTAAAATAATCAAATTCAAATTTCACCGTTTGACATTCGCTACCTATTACATACATAATATTGGATTGAACTAACCTCAAAAGTGTCATATAAAGGCCAGTCAAGGGTTACATGTGGCCATAAACTATAACAATTTGTCCCTGCGAGGGGTGAGGTTCGGAGAGGGGAGGGAGGGACCCTACCTGGTGAGGTCATGAGTGACCAGCAGACAGGTTTTTTGTTTCCGATGATAGGGATGGAAGAGACTGTCAGCTGTTAGTTTGAGTATCGATATTTCGATAAAAAGTTAGGAATTGTGCGTGCACCATCGGTACACTTCTGCGCAGCCCTTCATAGAAACTCAAGCACGATGTTATTTCATGGGTAATTTAAGAATTAATGAAACTTTTAAATAGTGGCCTAATATAGGTTTATTAAAATCCATTATAATCATTATTCATTGCAGAAACGTTAAAAGTACGCAACGTAACGATAAAAGGTTAATTTTATTGACCCCGTAGCAATAATAATGATGACAGTCTGTATTGTGCATACTTACAAAGTTCTGTTTCTTCATCATTTCGATGATTAATTGATTATCACTACATAGTATAAAATAAAGTCGCTTCTCGCCGATGTCTGTCCCTATGTTTAAAACTAAGCAATGGATTTTGATGCGGGTTTTTTAAAGGTAAAGTGATTCAAGAGGAAGGGTTTAGTATCTTATTTCCCGCGTGCGAAGCCGGGGTGGGTCACTAGTATAAGCTAAATTAGCTTTTATACGCCTATTTATTTTAATTCCAAAACTGTTGTATTGATACTTAGGTTTTTATTTACAAATTAATGACACTCAACAAACGATAAACAATTGTAAGCTAAAAGTATTCATCCCGTGATTATACCACATCGATAAATGAAAAAAAACCACGGGCTATCGAAACGATCACATCCCTACGCACGCATGCCGCCAGCCGACATTTCACTGTCAAGGTCCCGCCTACCCCTGGTCTATAGAACGCAAACATTATATCCCACAGCTTTTTATTATGGTCGTTGATGGCCAGAGTCTATTGAAACACGAAGGTCGGGTACAGTTTTGATGGTGACACGTTTTGAATTGAATTGAAAGATTAAAAGGATTATTTTTGGATTGGCAACAGACACCTAAAAGCTGTTTTACATCTTAAAACGTATGGTCTCGTTATTTCTGACAGTGGCTGAGCTGAAAGTGAAGTGATGCTTTATGAATGATACGAAATTGGTACGCAAAATGTCTTGAATTGTCATCATTTGTTTCGTTTTGTTCTTATGTCTGGCCCAGTTATTGTCCGAGAGTCAATACTGATGGCTAGTATGTACAGTCGAACAAGCTCATAAGTATGCAGGAAGAGATCTTTGTAATTCTAGTTCACTGAACATATTGGTTGCAATTTTGTTTTATAAAGTGTTTTGCACTAAGCAAAAATGCCAAACGCTGTTTCGTTTGACATCAGTCTCTTATGCGTCTAACCAAAATTTTGATTGCCTCGTGGGTGATATGGCAAAGAAAGTAGACAACGCTTGGAGTCTAACACCTTTTAGGCCTCTTTTACAGTGCAGCGCGTTGTGCGTTTTTAATTCAAGCATATGGCGATTTATGAAAACTGTAACGATTTCACGAGAAGCGATTTTTCGCCCGTTAGTTTAAAATTCAACGTTTGTTCCGGTGGACCCGCCTCTCAGTATAAAATAGCAGGCGACTAGCTTTATGCACGCGCCGCGCAAGGCCCCGCGTCTCCATAAACGAGCCCTAAAAATGATTTAGTATTCAATTAAATTATGTTATTCTTGTACGAAACTACAACTACCAATGAATTGGGTTAAGGCCAGGAGAATGATGATGTAGATTCATTTTAGGTACAGTAGAACAAGCTAATAAATAGGTATACAGCCAGCCAACTTTTAATAATTTACTTTTAAGATAATACAGATACATAAAAGAAAGATCATAATTATGCCTATGAATCTTTCTAGCTAAGCTACCTTTTGATAGCCCATTTTGTCTGAATTATTCCTAGTACCCCGGCAATATCCTTCATCTGTTATTACAATTAAATAAAAAAAAACAAATTCTTTTCTTCTTATTAACGTGTCGATAGCATTCGTAATTGCGTCGGCACAGAACTACTAGTATGTTTCTTTTGATCCTGAGGTCTTACTGGAGTTACTGCATGGGATCCGGATCGCAATACTTTTACAAAAAAAAATCGTTACTCCCAAATTACGTTTTGACACAAGATGATCGATCCCTTACCGTTAAAGTTACCCCACACCCCAAGATCACCATAAACAGTGTTTGTTGTATGTTGTGACCGGAACACGTGGCGGAAGCAGATGCCAGTTTATTAGTAGATACTAAAGATACAACGCGTTATTGCTTCAATTTCGGTAGCTTCATTGTTCTAGAAAATGTTTCGGATATGGTGATGCGGGCTGGGTGATAACCCTTAGCAATAGCAGCCCTCTTTCCCGTTTCTGTATGATGTATTGTCTTCAAAACTTGGCCAGGATTTTAGACTTAATGTATTTTACATTGCAGAATAGTTTCTGAGCTAGGTACTTGCTCAAAACCCAATCAATTATCCGATTCACCATTTCCCTTGATGGGTTGAAAAATAATGCCAGTCTTTGTAAGTAAGTTTTTAGAATAGACCAGTTCAAATAACAACACTCCTTATTTTTTGGAACAAGTACTTATTGATAAAAAGCGATAGATTAGAACTTTTACCGAAAATGGTTTCCATTAGGTACGCAATTTAATAACCGGCAGGAGTTTCATATATTTAAATCATACATACTAATACGCATTCCCAACTAAACATTACATTTTTATATTCAAGTTTCAACAAAGAGCACAGTCAGGGCTCTCGGTGAGATAATACCAACACGATAGGGATGGGATGTAACTCAAACCGGTATCACTCGATACCAAAAAAAATAGACCGCTGTAAACGAGTCTAAGGGGTCAAAAAAGTTGGATACTTGAGAATAAATGGACGTTTGTTATTTTACGTATGGAGGTTTTAGTATTGACGAGAACTTGTCTTCAGTGAGCGGTATAAAGTACTGGATCTAGCCTAATAATCCGAATTTGTTCTACCAACTGTTTTTGACATCAGCTCTTAACCCACGAAATACATGAGAAAGTTACTACTGTGTGGCACTGGAAGAGTGATCGAAAAGTTCTGTTGGACAAACCGTGGGCCTGATGGATGACACCGTCATCATAAAAAAATACTAACTTACGAACTTTCATTATTCTTATTTTACGACTTCTCAAAAATAATTTCACAGTCCTCACCACCAAACTTTTGTGCAAAATGTCATGTGAGACCCAGAAGCTTAGCGCATGCATGGAAAGAGGCCAGTTCCCGCTTCGTTGGAAGACGGGGAAGCTGGTCCTCATCCAGAAGCCGGGGCGCCCGGCGGACTCGCCGTCCGCATACCGGCCCATTGTGCTGCTCGACGAGGTGGGCAAGCTCTTTGAAAGAGTAATTGCAAACCGCCTCGCCGAGCACCTGGAGGGAATGGGTCCGGATCTTGCGGAACACCAGTTTGGTTTCCGCAAGAGGCGCTCGACGGTGGACGCCATCATGCGCGTGAGAGCCCTCACGACGGGGGCTGCGGTCTCTCGGGGCGGTGTGGTCTTGGCGGTGTCTCTCGACATCGCCAACGCCTTTAACACTATGCCCTGGAGCTGCATTAGGGAGGCACTCCGGTATCACCGGGTGCCGACCTACCTTCGTCGTGTGGTCGGGGACTATTTGACAGACAGGGCTGTCATCTACCCTGGTCAAGACGGACAGTGGAACCGGCGAGAGATGTCGTGCGGTGTTCCACAGGGATCGGTTCTGGGGCCGCCCTTGTGGAACATCGGTTACGACTGGGTGCTGCGCGCCGACCTCCCTAGCGGCGTCAGCGTGGTCTGCTACGCGGACGATACGCTGGTGCTAGCTCAGGGTGGGTCGTACGAGGCGGCGGCCGACAATTTGACACGCGGGGTTGCGATAGTCGTAGAGAGGATCCGGCAGCTGGGTCTCGAGGTGGCGCTTCACAAGTCGGAGGCCATGGGCTTCCATGGACGTGGGAATGCGCTGCCGTCGGGATCCCAGTTAATGGTGGGAGGGGTTCCCATCGGCGTCGAGTGTACTTTGAAGTACCTAGGACTCGTCCTCGACAGCCGTTGGAACTTCGTGGAGCACTTCCGACGTTTGGCTCCCAGACTGGAGCGGGCCGGGGCTGCCTTTAGGTGGCTCTTGCCCAATCTGGGGGGGCCAAACGCCTCCTGCCGGAGGCTCTACGCGGGGATCGTGCGGTCCATGGCCCTTTACGGGGCGCCGGTGTGGGCGCCTGCTTTGAGGAAGCGGGCCGCCCACTACCTGAACGTGCCCCAAAAGGTCATGGCCGTGAGGACGGTACGGGGGTACCGCACGATCTCCCGCGAAGCGGCGAACCTCCTTGCCGGATTGCCGCCGTGGGATCTGGAGGCGATAGTCCTCGCGCGCCTGCATCAATGGCGCGCGGAGGCGCTGCGCCGGGGGGTCACTCCGCTGCCGCGGCAAATTGCTGCGCGGCGGACAGACCTCCGGTGCGAGCTCATGGCGGCTTGGAGACAGCGACTGTCGCAACCCCGTGCAGGGCACGCCACGATAGTGGCGGTAAGTCCCCTCTTTGAGGAGTGGCTTGAGAGGCGCCACGGCGCCCTCACCTTCCGTCTGACGCAGGTCCTCACCGGACACGGTTGTTTCGGGAGGTACCTGCACCGAATCAGGCGGGAGGAAACGCCCGGATGCCACCATTGCGAGGATCGGCCGGAGGACACGGTGGAGCACACAGTGGAGGTGTGCCCCGCTTGGGCGGAGCCCCGCCGTGTTCTCGTAGCGGCGATCGGCGGCGGCGACCTCTCGCGCCCGGCCCTGGTGCAAGCCATGGTCCGGGGCGAGGAGGAATGGGACGCCGTCGCCTCCTTCTGCGAAGCAGTGATGCTGGCGAAGGAGGTGGCGGAACGCGAGAGGGAGAGAACCTCTCGTCCCAGCCGCCGCGGGAGGCGCTCCGGGCGTCGGGGGTCCCGCGATGACCTCCGGCCACCGTAGACGCGGGCCTGTGGACGGTGAGTGATGGGCTAACTCGCCGTCCGTCCGTCTCACGACGAAAACAGGCCGTGTCGACGGCGCGTTCGTGTTCCACGCGCGCCTCAAAGAGATGTCAGCAACATGGGAGGGGCCCGAAAGGGCCGACGCCTGTCGGGGCCGCGGGTAGTCCTCTGGTTATCGCGGCCTCGACATAGAGGGCGAAGAAGGAACATGGGTGGTTTTTAGTCAGTAGAAGTCTGACACTCCCTTTCGCTCTGCCCAAGAGCGGGAGGGGTTATTCGATGATTTTACACCCACCAAAAAAAAAAAAAAAAAAAAAAAAAAAAGACCCAGAAGCTTCGGTTGTGTGGTCTGTTAATAAATGAATTTAAGATTCTTACTAAATAGCTTTATGAATCAGGTCTTGAGAAATCGAGTTTAAATAAAATAGGTTTATCGAAGAGTAACTGCAACTACTAACAGTTTTGTTTATTTGTAGGTACGTACTTATAAGCCCTTTAACAACCTATAAAATAATAAATATCTACGTTTGTTTATTCTTAGTCACATTACATGAAATGTTAATTTTAAACATGCGTGCAAAAGTATCATAAAATTATTTAAGAAATAAAATTATGAATAGTATAATTCCTAACCGATGTAAAATAATGAATGCTAGTAGGTAGTGACTCACTACCTACTAGCATTCATTATTTTACATCGGTTGTGGTCCCTCACTACTAGTGAGGGACCACACCGAACTGGTATCAGTAAAGATACCAAGTTTATGACACTATGTATTATCTTAACAGTTTGGATATATAGGAGGATAGAATATTAATACCTACTCGTTGAACATCATTGAAAGTTATTTTTACGATGGGATCAATTCATTAGCCATGGTCGTATTTGATGATAAGTTATGTGTATAAGGGATAATTGTAACAATTGACGATATTTCCTAATCAAAATTGTACCATAGTCAGAGGCCATATTTAGTTTACTAAGCTACTTGAACAAAACAGTAAGCAATTCACTCTAGACATTTAAAATAAACTAAGTACGTAATAATTTAAGCGACCTAAAGTATTTGTCTAGCTACCATTTAAGACTCTACTTGCCAGTCCTTCCGTATGTTATATATATATATATATATATATATATATATATATATGTATTAGGTATTCATAAATAGCTGTTAAAGGTTTTAAGAAAATTATGGCACCTACATTTTGTACCTACTAAAATTTCAATTCTGGTGCAATTGCCTAATCTAAGGTAATATACACCCAAATATAGAAACCACAATCTGTACCTGAAATATTATAACATTTCGGATAAATTCTGATACCAAACTAGAGCGTTAGTTAAATTACATCACTAAGTACTTGTGTTATTTATTTCTCATTTTGAGAACGTTATTTGGAAGGAACTGTTCTTGTGTATTTATGCCCGGTTGGGGCATTAGCTTAACACTTATAAACTGGGACCTGGCGAAATGTGGACAACTGCCTCATCTTCCACGAATAAAGGCGTGATATTGTTATGTTGAAAACGTGTTTGTACTAGATATCCATATCGTGGTACCTATCAGCAAAAGAAGTAGCCTAACATTTGGACATTTTAATTATTTTTAATGTCTCAGAAGATTATTCTTTAAAATGTTCCTTACTCTTCACTAACTTCATGTTCAATGTAAATCTACTTCTGATGCTAAACTGTACCACCATAAGGTTATTCTTCCACCTAAGTTTCATATTAAAATATAATAATTTTAAAAATAAATAGATTTTCTTGTTCGGAATAATGAATTTCTTCTTTCATTCTGTATTTTATTGAAGAACCTAGGTACCTTTAAAGCCTAAGACCATACTTTTGTGAAATCACTAAGCTGGGTTTAAGCTTAATTTTACGCTAGTGATATTCATAATTGTATAACTTAGAAACCTATTTAAAGCCCTTACAAATACAATTTAAACCTAAATGATATTTAAATTCCTATGGAACTCAGACCTACTAAAACCAGTCTCAACAAAAAATACTTCAATAATTGAAATATTATTCCCAATCGAAACGCAGCTAACACTCAGGACCGGCCCTATTATCGTTAGCATGTCAAATTTTATTTCGGCATTTACCGTTTCACCACGCTTTAACCCTTCCCTAGCGATAAACGTTTGAAATTCGAACGCATCGTAGTGAATGGGTATTCCTAATCGATTTCCCAGATGTAACAATTGTTTTTGAGGGTGTATGAACGTTTTAAATACATGGCAATGATGCTAATGGCCAGTGTGTTTAGGAATCGGTATGACACATTTTTTAATGGGTAAGTCGGTGACCAAGTATGCGTATAGTATGTTTGGTGGCGATGTGTTTTTGTGCTGACTATTGCTGTTCCACGCTATTTTAACAAACATTTTAACAGCTTTGGGATAAAATACGTCAACTCGTTCGTATATCTAGCGAATGATTTAGCATAGCAACGGAATTGCTAAACTATTTAATTTTCAATGGAATTTAATTACTTCTTGTAATTTCGATGACCTGTCCACACAAAACATTAAATTTTTTAATTCACTTTCCACACTAATTCCCAGCAGAACAAATCCGATTGTATTTATTTCAATATTAAAGAGCAGATCATTTCAAGAATGCTTTGAACTCGAATTAGCTCTCATAGAAATACGAACTAAAAATACATTTTGAACTTAGTCCTAATTAGTTCTGGATCCAATCAATTACTAGCAGACGTATGCATATAATACATACTCGCAGCTTAACGTTTCAGAGAAGATTTTCATACTATCTAAATAAGATAATAATATAATCAAGCCTGTTGACTAAAATAACATTCAATAAATAAAAACCTATATACCTGCAGCCTATTAAAATATTCATTCATACTCATTTTATTACAGACTTTTAAAACACTTCATTTATTCTGCATACATCAGTTTTAATAGTAGTTTTATATCGAGTCTCCTTATAGAGCAGAGATGCCATCTTAAATTGACGTGAATCAAATTCCGCGTTCCCAATGGGAAAAGTAAAACAATAGTGGGACCTGTCCCGTCCTTATGCTAATATACATTGTAATTAGAATTCAGTCTAGTATAACAGCTGTTTTACATTTCAAATTCAACCTTAGATTCTCGGCTCTAGAGCTGGTTTTTAAACGGATGATAGTGTATGAAAAAATTATAAAAATCTTATCATGCATCTTTTTGAAAGTGACTGTAAATTTTCTGAATTATATTCTCTTGCTTTTTATTATTATTAACTTATTATTATTAACATTGAGTTTAAGTGGCGATCGATTGGGAAGACGTTTAATTCAAACGGTAAAACTAATGAGTTTGTTTGGCACCTACTTGTTGTAATGTAAGTGTATTATTAAAAGATAAATAAATAAATAATTATGTTTAAAAAAAAGTTATGGCCAAAGATGATCTATCGTCTTTTTCTTTTTCCAATGAGAGTTTGAAATCGATTTTATCCTTTCCTGCTGGGCCTGTATGGTTAATTAATATTTGCGTTCAGTTCAAGCTTCATTTCAAGTTCAACAGTAAGTTGGTAGCTCTTAGAGTCACGTTCAGCAAACACAATTCTTAATAGTGCGTGTAAAATGACAGGTACCTACATACACAGTTCCTTGAAAATTTCTGTCTGCTACCAGATTTCTTCAGCCAGTTTTAATTTTTTACATTGCGTGTGTTATGTGAAGGATGATATGGCAAGAAATGAGATGCCTGATGAGATGACGAGTTATTAAGAAGTATATGGAAGAAGATAACATACTGCGGTCGACTCTAAATTATTTGGGATAGGGCAAAAGAATAAAATAATGTGTTATCTAAAGTAGACTCTTAAACCTCGATCTGCTACTAAGTTTACAAATGATGATGTTTTGATTAGTACTGATAATTCAAAAGGAGAATCATTCCGACTATGATTGCTCTATAAATGTTTTCTTTAAAACATTCCTGTGAATGTATTAAGGCGTGGATATACGTGAATTGGCCTTTTTTAGGATACATTAGAACCTTTTTTCCGCAACTATCAACGGATTTTTGTTCACAAAATTATTAATTAATCTACACAATCTAGATAATGTCCTCTTCACTTCAAAAAAAATTAAAATTAAATTTAAACATCATAAATAAATATGCAAATTTGCTTCTGTTTTGGGAACTAACTACCATTTTTCTTCTAAACTATCAATCATAGGATCTTATTATTGCCATCAATATATTATATAAAGTCATGTCGACCTACGACTTATTTTTGCCAATAACTTTCTTTCTTAATTTCATAAATATCTTTTGTACGCAAATCGCGTAGCTACTACTCCTCTGGCGCCCAATAAATCGGTTGCGGGAGGGTGAAATGTCAGTGTCGTACATCCAGTCCGTAAAAGCATTTGTATTGACACGTCATCTGGTTACAAAAGGATGAAAAAACTCCATAACAAATGAAAGTGCTAACAATTTCATGACATTTGGACAACTTTCGTGTCACTCACATGTCAGTCTTCACGGTTACTGTAAAATTAGTCCAAAATAATTATACTACGACCCTTTTCACACTGTGTCGGTGCTGTCAACATGTAGTTAGTACAAGTGTCTTCAGTTCTTGACACAGTAGGGCTTTTTTGTGACAAGATGCTCCTACATCTGTGAAGAGCGTTATGACATGTATTATATTTAAAACTTTTAGCTAGTCTGCATATTTTATTTTGTGATGAACCTATGCGCATCTGTCTGTTTTGTATTTATTGGTGTGACTAATATTGTATGATCCAGCAACGAAGGTTTTATTGATTTTACTGAAACAGCATTGTTTTGGAAAATAATGGGACGCATGACCTATGCTATTTGATCAGGAACAGTCTAGGCAGTTGTATTCTTAGCTTCAGTGCAAAGCCTAAAATCATATCAGTTTCCAACATCTTCCGATTCTTCATCGTTAGAAATACACTTTACCCACCATCCAATTATGGAGAATCCGTCATCAACACTTTAATGATGTCAATTTGGCCAGCAGCAGTTCGTTCAACTGTTTACTAACCGTGTGTTTTCCGTGATTCCTGGGAACTTGGCTATTTGCTAGTCAATAGGTGTCTCTTAAGGTGCCAACGTTTCCTCATTCCTCATTGGAACGAGCTGTTAAATCTTTGGGACAGTCTTGATCGATTGATTTGTAACTACGATTGGGTTTCTGCTTGACAATTTCTGTTTTCTTCTTCTTCGTTGTTGTTTGTGAGTCTTATATTAAAGTTAAATTCATTTTGATTTTTTTAGCACTTACATTGAATGTTTTTTGCCAATTTTGTTTCATATTCAAAGAATTTTTTCAATAAAATGTTTAGAATCTGCGTTTGTTGCGATTGGTTTGTCTTGTAGATTCGACACGCTTTAAAGTAAGTTCCCTGTACCATTTTTAACGAAAGATTGCTTCTCAATTGGTCCATAATACACTCGATCTTCAACCGTATTGTAGCCACCTATACATATTATACCGGTCACTTTCAAATCGTCATCGTTTTCATTCCTTAGCTTGGTCAACCTGCCGCCTAGCAACACGAACCCACTGGTTATTGGTTCAAATCTCGTCGAAAAACAGTCAAACACAAGATCTTTCAAACAAGTTTTACCAAAAACGGGTAGCCGGCACTACACAGACATGCCTTCCATATTTGTTCCACCATTCCACTTGAACAGCAAATATCTATACAAAGAGACAGAAAGTGGAAAAAAGATGATGAAAGAAAAACAAAAGGGAGTGTGGTGTGGAATAAGAATAGGATACTGTGTGTTAGTGAGTTTTATAAAATAAATCATTATGTATTCGAGCCACGAACGCTTAGCAATAATAATAGTGCAACACGGGGTGGACTCAGGGCTGTCCTGTGTCCAAATGGAATTATTTAGGACACAAGAAAATATTTTTAATGATGAAGAAATAAGAATCGTTGTTTTTGTAAATTCGACAAGGACCTCTTTTAGTGCCCATCAGATCAGAACCAGGCTGTTTGAATGAGATGAAACAGATGAGAAATGATGTTCAAACACCTGACATGTAGTACCTACCTCCCTAGAGCGAACATTGAAAACTCTTTGTATTTTGAAACATCCGAGTTAGTTGAAGCAGCTTATTGATTGATATCGGTCAATGTAGATAGGCAGTAAATGGGAGTGTGATTAAAATGATGCCAGACTTGTTCAACACAATATATTCCATCTATTATTTATAATACTATAAAAGTCATATAAATCTTTAAGTATCAATAACTTTCAAGTCATGCAAGCAGCGGCAGCCCTACATAATGTCTCATTACTAACTATATTTGTAGAACTTAGAAAACGTGTAATGAAGTATTAAAATTCCATCCGACATTAATGCAAGCTAGTTCCTTCAATTAAAAACAAAAAGCTCGCATGAGAGCTTTAGAAAAAGCTGACATCCCTAACGATCCAGTTGAACAAACGACGCGCGCCGCTGCGCTTGCGCCTCCCTCTCATTGGCCGATGCAACTCGCTGCGGCGGGCGTGCGAAAGAGATGGCGATTCGTTTTAGCTGGAGTGAGAGTGGGATGGAGGAGTGCAGTCGACGGATGCGAGGGTTTCCGATCATTGACTCCTTTCAAGGCCACTGGCAAGTTACTTTTTTGTTGTATGTCATCGTAACGCCTGTAATACTGACTAAAGTGACCTTCACTACTTTCTTTTGAGGTCGTTTTGGGGACGGACTGCTTTAAATTTAAAGGTGTTATTAATAAACTGATAGTAGGGGAAAGTATTGTGATTAAAACTGTGTCATTGTATTTGGTGCATGTTAAGTATGAAATGAATAGGTAGGTACCTATAGTAATATTTTTTCCAATCCACTTCTTTCTTTTTGAAAAGGAGTAAGATTGGTCAAAGTAATGGTGGTCTAGCTTCTGTCACTAAGCTCCATTACACCTAAGATAGGAAGAAAGGTATAGATAGGTACCTATATCATTGAGAATATAAAACCGAAAAACTGTGAATTTAAACCCGAATGACCGTAAAACTTTAGTTGCTATGCGTCCAACAAAATGATATCAGTCGTCCACTCGGAGAGTCCCACAAGTAACGCTCCTTACGACACACTTTCGTTTCACACGTAGCCATAACCTATTCCAATTCCGGTTCCCCATCATAAAAATAGATAAGTAACGTAAACAGGGGTAGGAAGATACCATGGTCCTCCAACTGAGGTCAATGGATTCTTATCTGTGTGAGTTTTGTGAAGTTTTAGAGAGATTGATTCATCATTTTCATTGTGGTAGGTTGCTGTGCGATGCAGTTAGAAACTAGTTTTTGTTCGTTGTGTTTTAAATAACTAAGAGTGTTAACGAGAAGGGGGTAGTAAAATAAATATTTGGAGTTACTCGTATGCTAACCGAAAGCTAGGTCAATAAAATATTCGAGGAACAATTTTTTTTGTAACTAGAAAGAAGAGAAAAGGAATTATTAACTCATGATTTTCAGACACTACGGTGTGGTACTATGGTGGCTGTCTATTCAGATTGCAATAAATGAACACAGTGATCCGAAAGATCTAAGAAACATAGAACATTCGGTACAGAGTAAAGTAAAGATAAGTATACATAGGTATTTTGGGCATACCCAACGTACGTATCTTTTGTGTCTTACTTTTATAAGTGACAAACTAGGTAATACCATATACAGCCATCATCATCATCATCATCATTATCAGCCATAAGACGTCCACTGTTGGACAAAGGCCTCCCCCATAGAACGCCATAACGAACGGCAACCAGCCGTTTGCATCCACCCGGTTGCCCGCAACTCTCACGATGTCGTCGGTCCACCTGGTGGGAGGCCTACCAACGCTGCGTCTTCCGGTTCGTAGTCGCCACTCGAGAATATTTCTTCTCCATCAGTTGTCGGTTCTTCGAGCGATGTGGCTTGCCCATTCAAATTTCCCTGCCATTTCAACTTGCATATTCTGAGAGCTATGCCATAAGCCATATACAGTATGTTAGTTTAAACGAGGGACATATTGAAACCCGCAATAGGGCAGGCTTACATGATTCTAATAAAAATATTAACCAAAAAAATCACTGATAAATAACAGACAGAACCATACCAAACATTTCGGAAAAGTCTCGCCACCCTTGCGTTTATCACAGAAAATGTGCGCCGATCACTGACTTTTAGGTATAATCCATTTTCCTTTCATATTTTTACACTGGCGTAGGACAATGACGAAACAAAAACGTCTAATAAAGTGAGATCTGGAGAGCGTGAGGGGGGCCATGGGACAATTATTTCACAAATTAAGGTTAAAGATTTTTTTCCATATTTGGGACGAGAATCGAATACTGAATAGGGTTCCTTCAATATGTTCCTCGTTTAATCTAACACTCTGTATAAATTATTATACATTAGTTCCTAATATAATATCCATGAGTACAAGTTAATGAAACATCTACTTATGAGTTATATCATCACGTGTAAGTAAATCCTTCAAAGACCTTACATCATTTAGTTTATAATAACTTTCTCCATTATAGAAGAAATTCCTTTGTTTCCCTCACTCAACATAAATGTAGGCATGTTAATTCCGTCATTGCGAAAGAATTCGATCTATTATCCTTTGATTCAGACCTTGTTGAATAAACAAACTGTTCGTGTAGTGTGTGTGTATTGAAATTGATTATTATAATTATAATAATACTCGGAAATACGTGTCTTCCTTTTACATAAATACATTCTTGAGTAATGCTTAATATATTTACCCATGCTTAAGTTTCTTTTAGTCATTCATCATTGAATCCCTTCACAGGTAGGGTGGTAACAAGTGTACTAATAATAAGTTCTTACTAGTCACCTTGCCAAGAAAATAAAATGGCAATTACGACTATAACCTTTATAATTTCATTGTTCGTTGTATTCAAGCGAGGGGGAGCCGTCTCCTTTTTTTTTTAGGTCACGGTATTGTAAACTTGTTCTCAGAAATGGGGTTAATTAAAAAATGGAGCTAATTTAAATTTAGTATCAAAAGAATATTTTTTGTTCGTTATTTTATTAAAGCAACCTCTTCTTTTTTATTTAACGGTTGACTTTTTACCCAGTGGCTTCTGGTGCTTTTAATTGATCATAACTAACCTAATTTGATCGTAACTCAAACTCAATTCCATCAGAAATAATAGTTGCTGAACATAACTTAGACAACAAAAATTTAATCAGCTTACAATGCCAGTGAACCTGTTAAACGATTTTAAACCTTATTGCTATAGCAGTGAGTATCAAATAATTGTCAATTTATAACAATTCAATGGCCGTTAATGCACCCACGCTAAAAAACTGTTGACTCACAATGTGAAATGAATTTAGCCGCGCAAGCATTTCAATTTTATCTCATTGTCATTTAATATTACTAACCTACTGTTAGCATTCAAGTAGGTACGTGAGACGGTTAATGTCCTATGTCAATAACTTGCAATTTGAGAGTACATATTATCTAGGTACTCGTAAGCTAAAAAAGTATAATAAGCCTGGGAACAAAGAAACATAAGTAAAATTAAACGTTCAGAACGGTCTGAATGTTTGAGAGATGGAACCCTCTGAGGCATTCGAAACGGTTTTTTACGTACTTCGTAGTTGCATTATTGGACGTAAATTCAATGTTTAAATTTTTGAGGTCTTCATTTTAACCTGGCGTGCCCCAAGGATCAATTCTTGGCCCTTTCGTGTCTAGCCTTTAGGACATGCTCTTATTGCACTGTGTGTTAAAAGAACGCACTATATTTTTACAAATAATGGTCTAGTATGTTCAATGTTGCATTAACTGTATCATCATTTTCTCAGTTTAAAACTGGCATTCAGCTTAAGCTTAGAATTTCTGTTTCCTACATTATTATAATGTAATATCACCTAAGAATCTTATGGGAAAAGAATGTGTGAATGGGTATCTAATTTACTTGGCTATCCAGAGCCTAGCTTAAGAGAGATAATACGGCACATATTATTTCAGTAAGTAGTGCTTGTTAGAATTTTACCTCGGTGTGGGAAACGGTGTAAATGTTTCTAGGAAAAGTTAGGCCTCACATCTTGTTGCCTAGGTACTCTAATTATAGTAATTGCAGAATGACTTCTTCATCTTCGTGGAGAAGTTCTATTTGCTTAACAAAAGGAGTAAGTACTCTTGAAAGCTGTGGTTAACTTGTTAAGTCTGTGCGAATCGTTATTTGTGTTTAAATTGGTTTTTAGAAATGTAAATATGGCGATGATAGTTTATAAACAGCCTACGCTAGCATATAGCTACATACCTAAATGGTTTTCTGATATCGATTTATGATTTAAAATAAGTACTGCAGTGTTAGATACTGGTAGTAGTTACGATAATTCGTATATTTTATTATCTATTTAATCGAAATTTCCTGTGATCAACTACTAATAAACTTCTTAATCTATCGAATATTTTAGAATAACTTGACTTTTTTTTAATTTTCAGAAAGAGCAATCTCCAGGAAATTCATGCTTATGGAAACAGCAGGACATCTACAATGTGAAGACTGATCACAATCAAATTTAAGTATACCCTTTACAATATTTTCTTCAAGTGTTAGGGACCACGGGATAACGTCTCTTGTCCTTGACCGCGGTACCACCATTTTTAAAGTCATCTCTTCTTATTGTCTCTTTACCACAAAGGAAACGAACGTCAAAACAACTACTAACCTAGTTACTGCAGCTCTATAATTAAATCGCCCTCAGCATTCCACCCTTCATACCAGCATGCCAATAAACCATAATTAAACACCCTCGCTATAAAGTTCACATAATCAATTTAAATCGACACCCGGCAATTTATTTACGTGCCATCTTTATAACTCGTCCTGAATTAGCTAATATAATTCCACAAAAGCTGCATACAATTATTCAGGCATTATTTTATACCCTTTAGAAACCAAATAGGCCCATGAATTAAACAAACGAACCCGATCCAAGATGGCGGACGGCGCGAGCGCAGCTTTTTCGTTCCTTTTTTGAATTTCGAATAGGCGGTCGTTGTGAAGGGGTGAGTGAGAGAGCGGATCGTATTCCAGTTATGTAGTTAGAAATAACAGTGTATAAATGGACGTAAGTTTCTTTTACTTGTGAATAACGAAATTCTTTGTGTAGGTATTCCGTAAAATTTGGTGGATTTTGTTGGTAAATGACTAGGTTTACGTTTTGATTTGTTAAGTTTCGGACAGTTTCAGGTAGACAGCCTCAGGTCTAAGTGTCGTCGCAAACTATATTTCCTAGTTTATGTTAAAGTTCTAATTCAAAGCTTTGGCCTTCCTAATACCTCATAACTGAAGGTTTCTTATTTGAATATTTGCTATTTGCTTCACCTGCTGAAGTTTGTCCCTCATCTGGGTGTCCCTAAAACGTACCCACGGCCTGTCACTGCAGTTGAAATTATGGCGTACGTACACAGCCAGAGGGCCTATTAGTCGACAAGGCCACACCACACCCCATTAATGCGTTACGCTCACTTGCCGCTTCCCCAAATTACGCGAAATAATAAACGTTATAACCATTATTGTTTCCGGTGGTTAAAAGTTTACCCCTGTCATCCCATAAGGGTCATGAAGGGTGAATTCATAATAAATTTAATGTATTTATTGCACTTGTTCAGCAATTAAATAAGCAGTGGCATCATCTTGTGCGATTAGCCCGTGTTATTCATCATAATGTGTGTCTTTTTTCAACTGTATTCCATAACCAACCGATCATGTATTTTGCAGGGAGCTACTGCCTATCTGATCTTCGCAACCCGAGACCATTTAAAACAGCACATTAGTTGCCAGGAAAATTTACCACCACCTACCACCAATTTATTTAAGGCAGTTAGATTCTGACTAGAACCAACAATTATTTAATGATAAATAGACGGGTATGCTAAAATAAGAAAAGTTGAAGGCAAGTTTGAACTTGAATAGTGACTGAGAGTGAAGAAAAATGTGTCCAAGTTCGAGAGGATTAGCAAAACGAATCAAATCAAATCAAATCAAATCAAATCATCTTTATTTGTGAACACAGGTATAAAGGTCTTAGCATACATTTTAATTGAACTCCATGTCCTACCAATGAATTTATTGTACAAATATTCGTTTTTTTAAATGGATTGAATTAGAATTCAATAGGTACGAATTAGATAGCTTTAAATTCATCATCATCATCAGCCTATAATGTTCGTGCAGGGACTCAGGCCTCCTCTCAAGGAGAAGGATGGGCTATAACTCTACCACGCGGGTGGTAGCTTCCAATTGAAACAATACATTTCTGGAAAATAGATGTGATATTAAATAGGAATAAATCATACCACATTTAGTGTTTGCTGCAAACTTCTACAAAGAAAAAACTAAATGAACACACCCCATAAAACATTACTACAATCATCCCGACATTTACATCGTTCAGACTACCTGTGTTAAAGTAAATGATATCTGCGGCAGTTATCAAGAGCGATAGTAACGCCAGCCGACCGTGCCGTGCTGTACCCACTGAACGGAAAGTACCGACCGATCGCACGGAGAAAATTGTTGCAAGCTAAATGCGGGTTCCGGCGTTTTATGAAATATTGTATTGAGTGTTGAATAGGGAGTCTAAATGTTTGAGAATGAAACATTTTGTTCGAATTTAACAGACACCTAAATAAATTAAACTATTGAAACCCTTTTTTTTCATCCATTGAATATTATTGTTACAGTCAATACACGGCCTTCGGATATTATTTTATATTAATAATTTAGTAGATTCTGGTCAATGCTTGGTGGAGGCCTATGTCCAGCAGTGGACGTATTTCGGCAGAAGTGATGATGATGATAGTAGATTGAGAACGAAAGCCAATTTATTAATGAATTAGTGACACAATACTAAAGTAAGTAGTAGGTACTACAATAAAACAGCAGTATGGCCTATGTTAGGAAGTAAACGAATTTCTACGATCTCTGTTCTTCAATATTTAGGTACTTAGATAATGTTTAATTCTCAAATCCTATTTATTGTCTATTTTCAGAGCTATTTGCGCTGCTTCAGCCCTTCCACCAAGTTCCTCAAGTGCCTCCGCTTAGAATAACTAACCAACCAAACTATCAATCAAGATCGCTGTCTCAAGAAAGTCTTCATCATCACATTCTGGAGTGTCATAGAAGTTCTCCAGACGTACCTGGGCCTGGTAACTCCACCACCGTTGGCTGTGCGCATGCGCCAACGGGGGCGAAGTTCCTATTCCTAGTTGCGAGTGTCTTCACGAGAAGAATTACAATTATCAAGAATACCACTACCCACGTGTGAAGACAGAAGATTACGAAAAGAAAAATCTGGAATTCTGTTTTATAACCCAAGTACCTGGACGCAGCACATCAAATATATTTTCCTTGATCGTTAAAGCTTGAAGGTTGATTGGAAAAAGGGGTTTGAACTTTTTTGTATGGAAACTGGCATATCGACGCTGCCGTTTTGTTTTTTTTTTTTCAAAATCGTGGCCCACGATGAAAGTGGTATATATGGATAAAGGACATATAGACGAACAAAAAATAACCAGTAATACGGTACCCCAAAGTGTTACGTTACCGAGATATTTGAAGGTAAAGATCGATATAATAGGTCTTTACCTATGAAATTGCCGTTTTGTATGAAAAAATTTAAACGAATTTTTTTCATGTATTTTTTATTTGTATTAATCGAAGTAATCACCCATGCAATCAATGCATCTTTGCCAACGCAGTGGCAGTTTATTGATGCCCTTCTTAAAGAAATCAGCTGGTCGGGAGGCAACAAATTCTTCAAAGGCATTTTGTACTGCCTCTCGGGTATTGAATTTTTTTCCCGCCAAGAAGTTATCCACATTCTGGAAAAAGTAGTAGTCTGTAGGCGCAAGGTCTGGTGAGTAGGGTGGATGACGGAGAGCTTCCAACCCCAGTTCTTGCAACTTGGAGACCATCTGCTGTGCAGTATGAGGTCGCGCGTTGTCGTGCAGGAGCAGCGGAGACGAGCGATTGACCAATGCTGGTTGTAGATGAGCCAGCTTCTCCATCATTGTGTTCAGTTCTTCACAGTACACATCTGCAGTAATGCTCACCCCGTTTGGTAAGAAGCTGTGATGAATCACACCGGCGCTAGACCACCAAACAATGACCATCACTTTTCTAGGAGTAAGTTTTCGTTTAGGGCATTGTTTAGGAGCTGAACTAGGATCCAACCAACTTGCTGAGCGCTTGCGGTTATCAAACAGAATCCATTTTTCATCGCAGGTAACAATGCGATTCAAAATTCCTTCATTTGTGTGTCTGTTGAGCAGTGCAAGGCACGTCTCGACGCGTACTTCGCGCTGGCGATCATTGAGTTCGTGGGGCACCCATTTGTCAAGCTTTTTTACCTTGCCAATTTGACGCAAATGGACTAATATTGTTTTGACGCTAACGACGAAAGCTCCTGCTAATTCAGCCGTAGATTGTGTATCATCAGCTTCCACAATCGCCTTTAATTCGTAATTGTCGACCAAAGTCTTCGGACGACCGCGAGGTTCATTTTTCAGGTCGAAATTTCCAGAACGGAAGCGAGCAAACCAATAACAGGTGGTGCGTTGGTTTGTAGTGTTAGCTCCGTAAACGTCGTTGATGTTGCGTGCCGCTTGTGCCGCGTTGCTGCCACGACGGTACTCATATTCCATAATTACTCGAATTTTTAAAGTATCCATGATGACGAAAAAGATTGAAATGCGATGAAAATGTAACACTAATCAATAAACAAATGACTACTTTTGGAAAAAAAAAATCATGTTTTTAAAATAAAATTAATTTGAAATTAGAATTCATAGCCAAACAAAAATTATTTTTATTTGAAATGGCCAGTACTGCAGTAACGGCAATTTCATAGGTAAAGACCTAATATCAGTACAATGACTACATAAAAATAGACCTTGTACGTGTCTATAGGCGTTGATTATTATTATTACTGTTTAATGTAAGAGAATAATATACATTTAGGGACATACTACTAGGAGCACGAGAAAACTATTCTTTAGCATAAAAATCATTGCGATGCGAAGTTATTTGCTCGTGCGCATAATAATAATCAACCTGGGAACAATTATTTGGATACAATTTAACGCCTATACAAGTAATAAGTCTATTTTTGATGAATGTCAGTGTACACATTAATTTGTCGATCTTTACCTTCAAATTATCTCGGTAACGTGACACTTTGGAGTAGGCTATCTATCGTGTTACTGGCCATGTTTTGTTCGTCTATATGTATGTGCTCTATCCATACATACCACTTTCATCGTGGGCCATGAAATCGAAATTAAAAATAAAATGGCGGACAGGTTGATATGCCTCATCGTTACTATCCCCTTTGTCAGATAACTTGATGTTTGGCGTCTTTAAATGTTTTTGTTGTTAAACTGTCGTAATTTATTCAAGATTTTTTTAATTGGATGTCCTATAACTTTTAGGCATAAGCGGAGCCGCTAATTAATATTAAATTATAACTTCGTAAAACCTTATTTTAAGCGCTTCAAGCGAAATTTTAACGCAACCTTGTAACCTAAGTACCTACACGGGGCGATCGTGAAACGCGTGTCTACGCGCTTGCAACTGCCAACTAATTGCAACCCTTTGTACGTGCTTCATACGAGTTTTGAACGCGTTTCAGACGCGCGTTTGAATCTATAAAAACACAAAAATCGGCATCTACGACGCGCGCTCCTGAAACGTGCGTCGTCTGCGCGTTTAAAATACGCCGTGCGCTAGGGGCCTGAGATGTACAATAGTACATTATGGTACAAGTGTGTAATGTTGGTGATTACGTTGGTGAGGGTCTTAAGAGAGCCGAGGACGGTAATCATAAATACACACGTGTATCATACGACGTTATTCAACACACTTGTGAAGAAAATTATACTAATAAATCATTTTTAACAGTTAAAACGAGTTGTGAAAAATTTTTCACAATGGCGGGAAAAATGTATCAGTTTTCCTATGCGCGCGCATCTAACAATGGCGATCGGATCATAGACGTACAAAAGGGGGATTCAAAGTTTTCTTTGTTAAAGAGAAAAGAAAAGTTATAATACCTATATTTGACGATTTTTTTTATTTATTAAAAACGTGCAAGTAAAAATTATCTATTTAAATTCGAAGTTGCATGAAATGAGCAAGCAATAGGTACATTCATTTATTTATTTATACCATTGATCACGATCTTTTTTGTATCGAAACTTTTTTAAGCAGCTCAACCAATAAAATTAAAAAAGACTAACTCACTTGTGAATACTACATAGCAATGAAAAAGTCACAGTTTTATTAACAGTTGTCATGTGCCTAATTTCGGTGAAATTAGAGCCATTTTATGAGCTAGTGTGTTGAAAAATTATTTATACAGGTGTAACCGTAGATGAAAAATAATGTATTCATATATCTTGTATTTATTAATGATCATACAAAGATTACTCATGCACACCTCTGCATTAACTCTTCTCAGAAAATATATAGCGTGATGTTATGTCACACTACTGTGCGCAAAAATATGATATTCCCTTATCTGTTATGCTGGTCTTAATTATTTCTAGGAGCTAACAAGGTGATAGTGATTATATTAACTTGATACCATATTTTGTGGGCGGTCCTTGTTTGGGTTCTAAAATGGCCATTTTAGCAGATATATTAGCGTTAAAATTCGTAAAATGGACCATGCATAGTAACTACGTCTGTGACAATTTTACGAATTTTGGTCGCCGTTTTAGACCCCTAGATTACCAATTTATGAGATACCTTGCCACTTGGACTAATGCATTAAAGTTGAGTTGATTAAATAGGGGATCGGACTGGGACAAAAAAATATGATTCTAATTAGTCCGTCAGTTAGATTATCGAAAAATATTGGATACGTGTTTTTTGTTTTATCAAATTAATAATAATTGACGAAGATAAGACGCGTCAAAGATCATGAATGGGGGGTTGTGACGTCATTTGTTGGTGAAAAATGTACTACCATGTGACTTTTTCGAGGAATTCACGAGTTTTCGAAGCATTGTATCGTCTTCATTTTTGTTTATGTGAAAAAAGAAAAAATACGTGTCCAATATTTTTTGAAAATTATCTGACGGACTAATTTTTTTTTTTGTCCGATCCCCTATTAAGAGAATAGGAGCAAAATTATATAGGGAAGACTCGCTGTGATCGTCGGTGGCTACCATTATATGAATAGTACCCATAATAGAAACAAATAAGTAGATGTGTCACCTATACAATTTTATGTTATTGAGTTCCTAGTTATTTCTATGTATATCTCCCGTCTAATCATTTATTTTCTGTTTTAAGTTGTATTAACTATGTTTTTTATTTTTAATAAATAAGTAACGCAAAATCCAGTACCTGCGTAAAAATCTTTAATTTGAGCGTGTTATTATTTCCTTTATTAATTTTCTAACAAATTTTTTTTTTTTTTTGGCACAAGCTTGCCACACTATTCCTAAACCACTGTAACTCCTGTAAGCCAGAATCAACAGTGGCGACCTCAAGAAAAGCGCCGAGACAATGAAGCCCGACGAAGTCCCAGAGAAACTTTAGTTGTCTTGGATCCCCCAACGAAATTAATCAGAAAAGAATAGCGGAGGAGTAGGAAATATTAAATACCTTTTTAAAATATAGTGAAATAGTCCACCAGCATTGGGAACAGAGTCCGAATTACCGGTGGTCAGGGCTCTTGAGAGAGGAACCTGACAATGCGCGCCGTGTGCTTCTGAATCAAGCCCTTGATCCAGCTACCAAGCGAGAGCCTCCTTAGATGTTCGTCGAGGCGCCAAGAGCCTCATATTAAGCCATTGGCAGACACGACTATCGGCATATTGGCTGCTGTATTCACGTGCCACATGTCGACAACCTCGCTAGCCAGATCTCAGATACTTGAATTTGAGCGTGTTTATTATTAATTTAATGTAGCAATGGGTTTTACATAACTTATTTGGCCGACTCATCATCTGCCTAGCCTTTTCCCAACTATATTGGGGTCGGCTTCCAGTCTAACCGGATGCAGCTGAATACCAGTATTTTACATGGAGCGACTGCCTATCTGACCTCCACAACCCAGTTAATACTAGGTAATACGATACCCTTTGGTAAAACTGGATGTCAGACTTTCAGGTCACTGACTACCCGTAACGACTGCCAAAGATCTATATATGGCACCCGGGACCAACAGCTTAACGTGCTTTCCGAGGCACGGAGGAAATTCGGTATGTAATGGGCGGTCACCCATCCACAGATCGACCTAGGCAAGCGCAGCTTAACCTAAAGATCGACCCGAGTGGCAGTTCTTATTAAGCCACGAGCTCCTTAGAACTTATTTGGCCGACTATCGATTTAAAAGTAGGTATAGGTATTTAATAGGCTAGGATTCCAACAGTTATCAGAAAATATTTACTTAGTAAATATTTACTGGTCGTAAACCGATCCTTGTATAAGATGTCGTATTTAAATTGGAGGGGTGCTAAGTTTTGTTGTACGTACTTAAACGAGACGAACGATGTCTTTTCGCTTTAATTAAACGGAAATAGAGCTGGCTTCGTGAGGTAACCGGCATGTCTTAGGACTAAAAAATTCGAAGACATGTGATATCTACCAACCCGCACCGGGCCTGCGTTTTGGATTACAGTTATAGCCCATCCCTCTCCTAGAGAAGCCTGAGTCCCTGCAGTGGGAACATTATAGTCTGATGATGATGTTGAAAGCTCGCTGTCTGACTCCAATCCGATTCCACGTTCCAGTTTGGTCCGTACTCCAAACAATTCGGGGTTTTAGTTTTTCAACTTCGCAACACATGTAGAATAAAAACTCAATCAAGTTTAATGACTTCATTTTATTAAAAGTATACTTCTATTTTATTCTCACTACCATAGACAGCCCTCATTGTCCGCTACATTATCCATCCTTAGTCAGTTTCTTACTTTATTAGTGAGTTCCTACCGTGTCATGACTTCAAAATTAAAATAGTCATTTTTTCCATAAAAATAAAGTACAATTTAATGTGGCTCATCGCTTGCACCTAGTGGCGCCTACGATAATCATGGTGAGTGCGTTTTTACTCGACTACGGCGGAGCATAAAGGAAGGTTATTTGTTTCTGTCGTCACGACACAGTGGAAGGAGTATTTACTATGATACAGCAGATTATAATTATGGGTATGTATGACTCATGATTATATATCAGTTCTTGTAACTAAATCTATGTCAAATATATAATAATAAATAAGTTTTATATTCCAATACAAGTTTCACTAGTGTCCCTCCCAACGTTTATAGGTCATACAAAATAACCGAACATCTATCTACCCGTCCTTCAGCCAACATTTTTTTTAGAAACCTATGCACTAAAAAATTTCAAACAATTTATGTTATTTAAACTCTAAATGGACTTCATACAAGCTTAGAAAAGGGATATAAAAACAAAACAAACTTTGCACCATATTTACACTTCTCACACAAAAACCAAAAATAAATTAACATCCGTGTATTACGTACTAGACACGGATTGAGTAAAACTAAATTATAAAGGTCAGTGCACACACATCACTTCATGGGAATTCATGGGATCAGCATTGTTTCAACTCGACCCGTTTTCGGAATTTTTCTATAAAACTCCATATCACAATAACATCACGCCAGTAATCTCTGAAAGGATAGGCAGAGGTGTACTACACCCACATTTCACAAATATCTAACAGATGATCGCACACTGGAACGAAAATCGTGTTTCGAAGACAGAACTTTTAAGTATGTCGTTTTTTTGGGCTTGATATGGCTTCTATTTAGTGGTACTCAAATATGGCACACGAAGTAAATTGGTTTTAAATCTGAGGACTAGTATTTTTTTTACGAATAAAAAAACATTAATGCAAAAAAAAACCGACTTGAAAAACAAAAAAAAAACAATAAAAAAAATTCAAAAAAGTGTAAAATAAACTTCTTGAAAAATCTGCTTCTGAAGTCGGTGACATTTGTTTGTTTCATTTCATTTTTTTTGCCAACGACTGTAGAAACTCACCCTAACTGATCTATACAACATATCTCAAAATGTAAAAAACTAGATCATGCTTTGCGATCTTAAAGTTAATTTCCACTGGGCTAGAGGGGTTATCAATTATTTATAACTGAACTCCTAAACAGCTGCACCGATTTTGATGAAAATTTTCATGTGTTCACGTGGATGCGAGAATGGTTTAGATTACAATTGGATCTGGTAGGTAGTGCTGCTGTCCGGGCAGGACGACGTCTGCCAGGTCCAATAATATAATTATAGATTTTGTCACACTTCACTTTTTCAATAATTTTGTAAAAAAAATTAAGTCCAGTGTGCGATATCTACCGCAAACGTGCCCACCGGTGATGCTAAGTCTATCCGGTTACGTAAGCAACAATAGGCGTTTTGACGAGTGGTTAACCAGAGAACATGCTGGCCCCGTGTAGTACTTATGAACACCGTATTACCTTAAGGTGTGCGCTAGTGTATTCTGCGATTTTTGTATATTGCCGGTCAGTGTCAGGGTGTATGTTAACCTGTCGAGACTGCTGGTTGTTCGAAAGAGATACCGCGGCCTCGACACAAAGGACTAAGAAGGAACATGGGTGGTTTCTAGTCAGTAGAAGTCTTGACACTCCCTACCGCTCTGCCTAGAGCGGGAGAGGTCAGTTGATGTTATCACACGCTTCAAAAAAAAATTGTGTATGTTAAACAACGGGATTCGCGCACGTAATCCTTCTTCTGTATTATGTAACTTAAATACAATGTTAAAAGTTCTTAAATAAATGTTAACAAAATGGTTTATTTCTTGTTTATTTTTCTACTCGACGATAATGCTGTCCTATTTGACCCAAAGGTTGAAACGTAGAGAATACCATGTGGTATTAAGACCGTCTATGTACCACTTTGTACATGAAGATTAAATAACACATAACATAACGCCTTTAATCCCGTAAGGGTTGGTAGAGGTGTACCTAATAGTAGATGCATATTTTGTTAATAGGGTATACCACAAAAAAAAAAAAAATTAGTCCGTCAAATAGATTTTCAAAAACTAATGGACACATATTTTTTTATTTTTTCACGTCAACAAAAGATGAAGACATATATTTTATCATACATTGCTTCGAAAAGCCGTGTCAAGTCGTGTGACGTCACAAGGTTACTACTTTTTTTTACCCACAAAGTGACGTGAAAAGCCCCCACTTATGATCTTTGAAACGTTTTATTTTCGTTTTTTTTTATTAATTTAATAAAACAAAAAACACGTATCCAATATTTTTCGAAATACCCTAATATGATCAAGTTACAATTGAGAATATCGCGGGCTACCCTAGCGCTTCCCACCTTAAGGCGTCTGTTCCACCAGAGATGTGCTATGCAGCTATGCTGCGAAGATGTAATATCTAAGCTGTGAAACTATGTGACCGTTTCAGCTGATACTAAGCTATGTAGCGGTGCGAGTAAGATGTGCTATAAAGATGCGTCGCCGCAAAGTAGCTGAGCGGGGAAGATGCGCAGCACGACCTATGCGATGTATCGATAGAAGGGAAGCGGCGAGGGCGGCCATGCTGTGAGTACTCTGCTCTACACATAGCTACACCACTCGTGACGACAATAGCAGGCATCCACAGCACGCATCCATAGCACACATCCATAGCACCCTATCCTTCCTATTAAAAAAATCATATCTTAGTTGAATCTGTTTCCGCCAATGCTAAGCTATGTGCACCAATGAATATGATTGGTGGATATCAAACGCATTCATAGCAACGTAGCATAGCACATCTCTGGTGGAAAAGCACCCTAAAGGTAAAGCACACAGTTTTCTTACAAATAAGACAAGTATAGTTTACAACATACAGTAAAAAAGGGGGAACAGAAACGCAGTGGTGTATCGATATAACACTCAAAGAGGGATTTTATCGTAGATTTAGTATGGTACAAGTATGTTGCCAAAAACGTACCTTAATTATAAAGTAAAATTAAGCACATACAATAGACTACCCTAAAAAATCTATTCAATGTTAAAGTCCATTTTACTTTTGTCTTTATACCCCTGCATTCCTGTTCACCAAGTTTTACCAAAACAACATATTAGACTAAACAATAATAATATAAAGACCAAAACAAAATCCGATGGTATAAGTTTAACCATGATATGGCTAGGGGGGTGAACACTGAGATGACGAAAATAAGATTATGGAAGAAGACGTGCAGCAATGGCTACGAATAAAATAAGGGTAACGGGAGGATTTATACATGCTCATTGCATAAGGTGAATGCGACAAGGTATCCCGCGAAATTCGAATTTTCCGTCTCACGAAAGGTTCCTTGAATGCCCTTTTCATCAAATAGACACTCAAGAAACCTTTATGAACTGAGAGGGTTGTATTTGGTGATTTTTATCATTATTACTCAGTAAAGTTACATTGCTTACAGTCGCGAATCCTATTTTATTTAACATACAACCTGACACTGATCGGTAAATTGAAAAAACTTAAGAAAAATCGAATTTCGCGGGCTATCTTGTCGCATCAACCTTAATAGCAGATGACGACTTCGTCGAGGGTTTGGCATATGGAAGTAAAGTAACCAAACTCATCGACTCGTTACCGGCTCGAGACAATCATACGGTTCATTGTCACTAGTTCTACTGCACCTGTGAATGGTGTGTACTCTCTCTGTACACTACTCACCTGCAAAAATGCATGGACAATTCAGAACTAAAATCGAACTAGTTATCGACTGACTATAGAAGCTCACAGGAAAATACACATTATGGTATCCTCCATGCAATTTTGCAGTTGACTGTACCATTCCACCATTGTGAATGTGCAGCCTACGCCAAAACGTAGTACTATGAGAACAAAAACTTTCCATTATTTTTAAAGTAGAATAGGGGATCGGACAAAAAAAACTAATTAGTCCGTCAGATAGATCTCCAAAAAATATTGAACACGTATTTTTTCTTTTTTCACATAAACAAAAAATGAAGACGATACAATGCTTCGAAAACTCGTGAACTCCTCGAAAGCGTCACATGTTAGTACAATTTTTGCCTACAAATGACGTCACAACCCCCCACACATGATCTTTGACGCGTTTTATCTTCGTCAATTTTTATTAATTTGATAAAAGAAAAAACACGTATCCATTATTTTTCGATAATCTAACTGACGGACTAATTAGAATCATGTTTTTTTGACTCAGTCCGATCCCCTATTTTGAAATAAGACCGGTAGAACTATTGGGACTTTTTGTTGCTACAAGTTCTACAATTTTGTACTACCTTAAATCGTAGGACTAGTGGAAAAAACCAATCAGTTAGCCAGAGAGGTTTTAGTCCTAGGAGTATTTTTTTAGAGTTTTAAGTCCTAGGAGTATTTTCTTTAAAGAATTTTTAGTCCTAGAAGTATTTCTTGGCAGGATACCGCGTCGATGAGTATGACCACTCACTAAATCAGCATTAGGGGTTACAACTTTTCAGGGAATCCGTTCTCCGGGTACTTACGAGCTCGGCATCAACTTTGCAAAGGATTCCGTAACAAAATGTGGGTCTTACAACTATTATTTTATATTACGGCAGTAGAACCAGCGACTTGACAAAACGACAATATAATCCAGTTTTGTAATGATTACAAAAAGATGTATAGATAAATGGATCCGGCCTTCTTTTATAAAGTCTTTTCATTACATGCTTTTTTCCAGAACATTTATTATACCTAACTCCTAAATAACTGGAATATACAATTCGTATAACACGTCCCTAGTACGTAGCACAGAAACGTCGTTGAGTATAACTTAGAGGTGGAAAATAATGATAACGCTAAATTAATAGTAATGTATATAATAATAACTATTTACAAATGACTCGAAGTGATGATTACAATGTTGCTTATCGACCGCGTTTCTATAACGCCTATAAATATTGTTTCATAATTCATTTGTGGTTACCTGAAATAAGAAATGGGTAAGTAGTTTAATTTATATATCGAACTTCATTCTAAGCGAGGTTAAAATAATATTATTATAGTTAGTCCATACTGTCCCACTGCAGGGCAAAGGCCTACCTCCCTCCATTCCTTCCCACGGTCACGATTCCGTGCAACTTCTATCGAATTTTCAAGGAAGACATCCAGTTCGTCCCGCGTTCTCCTTCGTGGTCTGCTGCGACCCCGTGCCACTGTTTCAGGGCACCAATAAGTACTTTTCTCACACATCATGTTATTTCTATTAGTTCTTTGAAATAACATAACATTTTCGTGAGGTTTTAACAGTATTCATATAGCCAATTTGTGCCTCGAAGTGCAAATGACTTCTAACCTGCCTTTCCCCTTATAAGCACATCACAGGAACTGGTGGACGCTACTGTGCCAAACTTGTCGCTGGGCTGAATCAAAATAAATTGTCGCCGAGACGCTTAAAAGGACTGATGATTGAGGGTTGATGAGATCCCCAATATTTGTAGTTCTAGACCATCATCTGCCTAGGTTTTTCCCAACTACAATACGGTCACAATATATCTGCACCTCGCTGGAATGCAGTGCCCCTCCCGATTCCGCCTTCACACGCACTTCGCCCCGATCGCGTCAGTACGGTTAGATCTTTGTTGCTGATAAGCGTCTCGATAATTTAGTTATTCAATTAAAGTCATATTTCTAGTGTTGCTTATTTTGGACACCGTACCGTAAATGTGACGTCATCGAGCGAGGTGCAGAGATATAGTGACCGAGTAGTATGTTGTGGTCGGGATCAGATGCAGTAGATTATTAATATTTTACGTGGAGCGACTGCCTATGTGACCTCCGCAACTCAGTAATGGGTAATACGATACCCTTGGAACACCTAAGACTGGTTGGTGGGCCACAGCCACGAAGGAAACTCGGTATGTATTGTGTGGTACCTAGACAAGCGCGACTTGTAGAGATCGCGGTATATTCACCTAAGTAGGTCTGCAGGCAGGCGAGTGCAGGTCTCGGTCGGAGCCGCCCGCGAAGCTGATGTTGAGCAGCATGGCTTCGAACGGGTCGCTGCGCATGCGCTGCTGGTTGGCTTGCGCTGCGGAGCCTGCGTCGCGGATTATGCGGGTTTCTTCTTTGCCGTCCTGGAAGCAGAAGACGGAAATATAGAAAAAATAAGTATTTCATTGATGCTCATAAAATTCTCAAAACGGTGAAGACGGTCAAAATCGTTTTGAACCGTCTTAGAACCAAAAAATCGAATACATGTGACATCTACCAACCCGCACTGGGCCCGCGTGGTAAATCCCAGCAGTGGGAACATTAATAGAATGATGATGATGATTATAAAATTCTTCAGTTACCTCTTAAGTTTCAAATACAGTTACTGTGCTTGCAGTTACAATAATCATTTATATTTTTGTACTTAAAACGACACACCGACCTTTAGGATGATTTTTTTAATGATTAAAATTTCAATTGTAATATTTGTATAGTTTAACTATTTATGTTGTGCGCAACGGCAATCATCGCAGATCTATACAAAAGGACTCTGAAGATTTCAGAAACCACGGTAAACTCGGGTACCTAAGGCCTAGGGATCCGCACGACGGTTTAAATCCCGGTACGAACATGGAGGTAGTTGATACAATAGACTATAGAGGATGGAGCACAGTACCTCAGGCCTAGGGCTCCAGAGCCGCACGACGGTCTCGATGCCGCTGGTGGCGAGTAGGAACATGGAGGGATGCATCTGGATGCAGTTCAGGATGGAGTCGTCTCCACGAAGGCAGCGGATGATGTTGCCGGATTTGCGGCACCAAATAAACATGCTGCCGTCGTCAGAACTGTAAAAGTAACCAAATTATATTGCATAACATCATCATTAAAGACGGCAGCCCATGTGCTTCTACCAAAGGAGATACCAAAGGAGTTCGTAATATCAGCATACAAATGTTCACACTGCTGGGACTCCAGGTTTCCTCTCTATGAGAGGGAACGCAGAAACTCAAATATTGTTTTACTGCATACATTTCGTTCACACAACCGGTTCAAAAGTCGTACTGTTAGATCTGTCAGTTGATTTTGACAGTTCGGCTGACTTTACATTGTCAAGGTTTCCCTATATTACTGACTTGCCTGGTTTTGAGCTTATTTTTGATTTTATACAATAGGGGATCGGACTGAGTCAAAAAATTATGATTCTTATTAGTCCGTCAGTAAGATTATCGAAAAATATTAAAAAATGTACTATCATGTGACGTTTTCGAAGAGTTCACGAATTTTCGAAGCACTGTATCGTCTTAATTTTTTGTTTATGTGAAAAAGAAAAAATATGTGTCCAATATTTTTTGGAAATCTATCTGACGGACTAGTTTTTTTTTGTCCGATCCCCTATTACTACGAAACTTGGATTTTGCTTACAAAAATAACTCTTGTAGCACTTAATATGATAAGGGTAAGTATACAATTTAAAATAAAGTTTGATTTTGGAGCAGGTTCGTACGGGATTCCATATCCATTTATTCGAAAAGAAGAAGAATTTAGGTTCCATTGCGTTTTAAAACGAATGATAAACAAAGTCTATTAGCAAGCTAGAAATGAGTTCGTCAGTCCACGTACCCGGCTGCTATATAGTTGGCATCAGGCCCCAGAAAGCTGGCCTCCTTGATGTCGGTGGTGGTGTTGCAGTGTCCCAGGAACCGCTGCGAGTAGTCCAGCGCCGCGCTGCGCAGCTGGCGCTCCAGCACGCTGCTCGGCTGACTGTCCTCCGACTGCTCGGCTGCTGCAGGGGGGGGGGGGGGACAGTACAGGTCAACCGTATGGGTTTCAGTTGATAGGAGTTCGATGTAACCCTCCTTCCTACTAAAATGGAGTGTCTAGAGGGGGATTACCCACAGAAAAAACGGTATTTTGGTAAAAAAATAAGGGCGAGAAATATTGCTTACAAAATATAATTAAAATTACAATATTTTTTTCTAAAAAATGATTATTTAGAAAGCACTAACAGCTATGTCACTTCATCGTTATCATGCAAGCCGAAAGACATCCACTGGTGGACATAAGCGCGCCACATCGCGGTCCCATGCGTCTCCCATCCAGCAGATCCCCGCAACCTTCACCAGGTGCACGGTCCAGCTAGTGAGAGACACCGCAACGCAACGTCTCCCAGTTCGCGTTCGCCATTACAGACCTTCACTGATCTATCACTTGACTTCTCCTAACTGTCCTACTTACATTACAGACCTTCACTGATCTATCACTTGACTTCTCGTAACTAAAGTCCTACTTACATTACAGACCTTCACTGATCTATCACTTGACTTCTAACTAAAGTCCTACTTACATTACAGACCTTCACTGATCTATCACTTGACTTCTAACTAAAGTCCTACTTACATTACAGACCTTCACTGATTTATCACTTGACTTCTCCTAACTAAAGTCCTACTTACATTACAGACCTTCACTGATCTATCACTTGACTTCTCCTAACTAAAGTCCTACTTACATTACAGACCTTCACTGATCTATCACTTGACTTCTAACTAAAGTCCTACTTACATTACAGACCTTCACTGATCTATCACTTGACTTCTAACTAAAGTCCTACTTACATTACAGACCTTCACTGATTTATCACTTGACTTCTCCTAACTAAAGTCCTACTTACATTACAGACCTTCACTGATCTATCACTTGACTTCTCCTAACTAAAGTCCTACTTACATTACAGACCTTCACTGATCTATCACTTGACTTCTCCTAACTAAAGTCCTAATTACATTACAGACCTTCACTGATCTATCACTTGACTTCTCCTAACTAAAGTCCTACTTACATTACAGACCTTCACTGATCTATCACTTGACTTCTCCTAACTAAAGTCCTACTTACATTACAGACCTTCACTGATCTATCACTTGACTTCTCATCCTAGAATACCATCTTCTAAATACGGGTAAGGTATAAATAGCCCTTCACAAAGCCTCTAATCAAGCATTAAGTACATCAATCTAAGTACCCCTACGCAAAAAATATTGCTGGGACACGACTATTTTTTTTGGGTGTAAAAGCACATTTTGCAGTAAAACTCAATGTAAAGCACTCTTAAAACACATGGGACAAAGAAATAATTTAAGTAAAGTTATAACCTGAAAAGCTAGTATTAAAAAAAAACAGCTGTGAATAATTTGGGACTTTAACCACCAATATCTCTGTAACTAGGGGGTTCCCAGGTATGGTCTAGAATAAAAACTTCTCGTAATGACCGGTAGAATCCTTTCGTTTTTTTTGTGCCCTTTGGCAACGTGAACCGTATTTTTTACACCCTTTATATGTATACCTTCATCAGGTGTGGTCTCCATACTCTCCAATGCCACATTAATGTCCTTCTGCAGCAAAAACACGGCATGACTGGTGGCGTGCCTGGGAAACTTGTCCTTGAAGTAGAGGAGACACTCGTGGGCCTCCCGGGCCCTCTTGAGGTCCATCAGACCCTTGGCCAGCCGGAAATGGGACTTTACGTGGGAAGAGTCCAGCTTTATGGCCTTGTAGCAGTCTTTTATTGCGGCGTATGTGTCGCCTGACCTGGAAAACAGAGAAAATAAGAAAATTGGTACACATAAAAATCACAATAATTGATTCATAATGGGTTACAAAGGAATAAGGATGCAGAGGACTTGGAAACACCTATTGCAAACTATCACTTCTGTGAAATTACGCTAGCAATACTGTGCGCCAAGAGCAGCTATACATTTTGTAAACAAAGAACTCTGCTAAGTTACGTAGCGACAAAACAATCAACAACAAATAATACCAAATTCGATTCGATTGCGATATAACGTGCTGTCGTCCATTATTTTGTGGTACCAGAACGCGACTGACACATACGTGATTTCCAGTACCACAAAACATTAAACAATAACACGCCATGTTTCTGCGACAAATTGTTTTTTCACTCAAAGTGAAATTGCTCGTTAGTTTCGTATTACACGTATGTTCCTTTGAGATGATTGAATTTATTTGTCACTACATAACACGTAACATAGTAGATTTTTTTGTAAAGAAAAATCTACTATGTTAAGTTCCCTCGTGACGCGCAGTATAGAAGTATAGAGGATGCTGCACCGACCTCAAATAAATTAGGATAACGGGAGAAGCATGATAATGATGACTTACCATCCACGTCGCATGAGCGCGGCGGCCCTGTTGGAGTAGAGGATGGCTGTGTCGGGGCACGCGGCTATAGCCTCGTTGTAGAACTCCACCGCGGTAGAGTAGTTGCCTTTGTTTACGTAGTCATTCGCCTGCAACATACAAACAAACTTGAGTATTGAAGCTATGATTATATTGAAAGCATTGTGCTGGAACATTGACCTATTTAGACCACCACCTTATATTTTAGAGCGGAATCGCTTCGCTTATGAATCTTGTCTCAAACATGTAGATCATACGATGTTTTGCACTGAGTGAGGTTGTGCTTACTCGCGCCGACCATACCGGTGCGTGATCCACGTATGACCCGAATGTGCTCTTCGTCTGCCTACCGAACCATTCGGATGGCGCCGCGCTAAATATTGTATGAAAGGATCGTAGCAGCGATCTTTCGTTTGCGCCCACCAACTTGGGGAAAGCCATCACTTTATATATTACTAGCTGACCCACGCAACTTCGTCTGCGTCACAATAATATATAGCATACAACCTTCCTCGATAGATCGACTATCCAACATAGTAATATTTTTTCAATTTATTTATTTATTTATTCATTAACACATACATTTGTTTTAACAGGTAAGACCCAAGCTAACAAAAGTAGTCATCAATTGTTAAAAGTTCAGTCCCAAGTAGCGGGTCTGTGTAGGAATACAGCTATACAGTGGACAACATACTAAGTGTCACCCTCTGGAATTCCGCCAAAGAACAAGAAAATATGTCCAAACGCCGAGACAGTGTGTCTCGGCGTTTGGACATATTTTCTTGTTCTTTATTCAGTGTTCGCATTGCTCGAATCACTGGTGCGAACTTTAATAAGTTAGTACGCGATGCCGGAACTTTAAAAAGCCCCTCCCTCGGTCCCAACCGTAACCTTCTGTCTGGAACAAGTAATCCCAACGATTCTAATATTTGTGGATTATTTAACATACCACGAAAAACCATAAAAACATATTTTACGAAAGCGAGGTTGCGCCTTACTTCCAACTTATAGTATACAACCATCCCTATTACAAAGAGAGTAGGATACATAAGCGGGTAGAAAGGTTAGACCCCAAACTGCCTCAAGTACAGATATCGGGTAAATTTATTTTGCATTTTTTCTAGCATCTGAGAATACTTCACCTCATAAGGATTCCAGATGATAGCACTAGTTTCCAAGTTGCTTCGCACCAACGCATTGTAAAGTGCTTTCACTGCTGCCATATTAGTGAAGTCACGGGTTTCACTCATCACAAAACAAAGATTTCTAAGCGCTTTTTTGCTTTTTAGCTTTCTAATGTTGAAATAATTTTCAAAGTCGTCAGAGTTATTTTTGAGTTGAATCGTAACAAACAAAAAATCTTATCTTTCCTCTCTATAATATTAGTTTAGATTACCTTAGAATATATTATTAAAGTGAGAATTACTATGTGTTCCTATCTCTTACTGTTAAACATACAATCATCATCATCATCATCAGCCTATATTGCTCCTACTGCAGGGCACTCAGGCCTCCTCTATAGAAGTGGGATGGGCTATCGTCTCCACCACGCGGGCCCAGAGGGGATTAGTAGATGTCACATTTCTTCGAAGTCCTTACGATGTTTTCCTTCACCGTTTTGAGAGTAGTGGTGATGAAATAAATTACACAAAGTAATGCGCCTGCCTGGATTCGAACCCACGACCAACTGTTCGTAAGTCGGGGCCGCCACCACTGCTCACAAAACAATATAAAATAACACCTTGTAAATATTATGGTGCAGTAAATATTTTGAATTTGAATTACCCGAAGGCTGGCGAGGGCCGGCGGACCGCGTAATTATTTTGTCGCGCGGACATTTTAACATTGCGATATCTTCAAGATATTTGTTTAAACCATATAGAGTAAAAGAAACAAATATTCTATATTAAATTTCCGTTCTAACAAACACATTTATTTAGATATAGATTAATACCATATGGGTTAAATAAGCTTCGCAAAAAATAACTCTATTGAACCTAGGATTTAAATGGTAAAAAATGGTTACAGTTAGTTAATTTTAATAGATAGATATAATTATGCTGTCGCGGACTTATTTATAGAACTTTTAAAGAGGAACATTTCTTTGATACATCATATCTGCATAACTTAAACCATTTTCGCAGCGCACGCAACGGAAGCTCTCAATAAGGAATACCGTTTCCCGTTTATGAAACATTTTTCATTTATGCTCCTCTCCTTTTGATCCTAGCGTGATGTTATATAGCCTATCCTCAAAAATATATAAACCTTCCTCGATAAATGGACTATCCAACACAAAAAGAATTTTTCAATTCCAACCAGTAGATCCTGAGATCTTAGCGTTCAAACAAACAAACTCTTCAGCTTTATAATATTAGTATGTATGTTTATCTGACCTGCTCCTTAAGTTGGCGCACCCTGTCGGGCAGCTGCGGCGGCGGGTGCAGCGCGGTGGTACCGTTGGCGCCGCTGCTGGTGCCGGTGGTACCGTTGGTGCCGTTGCGCGGCGACTGCTTGCTGTCACCGCGGTTGCCGTGGTTGTGCTGGATTATGAAGCTTTCCACCAGGACTGGACGCCGCCCTGAGTTTATGTCGAACAGGTACACCTGAAATCGGGCAAGAATAGATGTCCTTCTCTGACCCCTGTGTTTTGGTAATGGATTGCGGTTGAGGATGCAGCCAGGGCCTTCTTCATTCGATACCTTACATATTTATATTAAATCATTTTCTTGGAGATCGGACTGAGTCAAAAAAATATGATTCTAATTAGTCCGTCAGTTAGATTATCGAAACACATTGGATTCCTACGTGTTTTTTCTTTTGTCAAATTAATAAAAATTGACGAAGATAAAACGCGTCAAAGATCGCGAGTGGCGGGGAGGGGGGGTATGACGTAATTTATAGTTAAAAAATTTACTGACATGTGACGTTTTCGAGAAGTTCACGAGTTTTCAAAGCGCTGTATCGTCTTAATTTATTATTTAAGGGAAAAAATAAAAAAATTGTATTCAATATTTTTTGGAAATCTATCTGACGGACTTATTAGTTTTTTTTGTCTGATTGATGATCCCTATTATCCGCTCTCCGTGAAAAGTTAAACCTTTGTGATATGATATCTCAATATTTTTGTATTGAGTCTAGATTGAGATTAAAAAATCATATTGTATGTTTATATAAATAAAAAACAAAATAACTTACCTGTTCAGAGCCCAAGTTGACGAGCAGCTCGTTGCCATCGCTACTGAAGTCGATGTATGTCGCCGCCTTCTTTGGGAACTGGTGCTCATTTGGCTCCATTGAAAGGTGACCTGCGAAATAAGCGCGAGTTAGTCCCGTTTACTGATTTTTGAAGTTTTGAAAATATGCAGCAAGGTACTCGGAGGAGGAGTATAGTCCTTTTGCACTTATTCTACCTCTAGTTTTGCAACACAGTTAAAATCAGTGATTTTGCGAAGGTTGCTGCCAACAAAATTATGCTCAGCTGGTGGTAATAAGGTTCAGATTCAATTAGAGATCGACCCCAAGGCATCAAAGGAGATTTCCTTTTCCTGATAAGGTTTCTGTTCAGTTGTTTTTGCCAGAAGTGAAATACTTGTGTATGGACTGTAAAGTGGGTCTACAATGGCCGCTTTATCAGAATCCACGCAGAATCTTAGTATGAATCACGTTAAAAGAACAATGGCGAAATCTTAGCTGAATTTATTTTGAGCGTCTAAAAGTGACTTATATACGAAGGCAGTTCCATTATTTTTTTACGTTTTTTCAAAGTATCACATTAACTAGTTAGGGCCGGATAAAAAAAATATTTTAAATGAAAAGTTAATTGATTTTTTCATTGACCTCGAGTGTTGCCATTTTATATTTATTCTGCCTAGTGACAGTAAACTCAGCATTATTGTGTTTTATTCAGTTTTAATTTGTTATTGTAATGAAACTGAGTAAATTAAGTAACAATACTGTTTATTTCTAAGTGGAAGTGTTCCTTGCTGGGAGGTAAAACCTTTGTACTGTAAAAATAAATAAATTACTTTCAATTAATGACTGGTAAAAAGACTAATACTTAGTTATAAATAATTGTGTTTGACAATGGTTGATTACGTCAGTGTCACAGACGCTTATGCGCTTGCGCTTTTTTGTTGATCTCTCATTGTACAGAAAATATATACAAATCGAAGCCACGTTATACTGGAAATGTAAAGCTTGATGAGCCGCCCTGTGTACATGATACCAATTGTATACCTATAGTAAGGCGTGCCAAAGAGTATTTATAACCACTGGGATTACCTACCTTTTAAAAAACATTGCATGCTGCAAAAACTGGGTAAGGAAAGTAGAAATACTAATGCAATGTTGTTACCATAGACATAACCTACAAAAGTTCATCACTGAATTTCTATTATTCTCGGCCTTCTCGAACCAAAATTCTTGCGCAGACTAATTCAGAAGTTGACGGCGAGTTAAACAAGATATTTTTCATTTAAAGACGACGGTATTTTACATCAGCTAAATTAATGTATGGGCGGCTGCCATTGTTCTTTACAATTCTTAACATGATTGATATTACGATTCTGCTAAAGCGGCCATTTTAGACACCCTGAGTTTCCTCCATGTCTCGTAAAGCACGTTAAGCCGTTGGTCGAGACTATCATTTTTTTAAAAACTAATAATAATAATATTTATATATTTTTGTACCAATATGTTTACCTACATTTAGCAACGTTTAGAAGTAATTTTCACTTACTGTATTGATTTAATTTTCATGATACGCAACGAAATTAATATTTTCGAACCCATTTTATTATAAAGTAGGTCAAATCTCAAAATAGTAATTGTGTTTAACGATTCATTCGCGATTGAACTTTGCTAAGTGTATACATAAAGGTTGTAAAAGTACCCTTAACGCAAACGAAGGGTATTTGTTCTAGGGCACGCCACGATAGTGGCGGTAAGTCCCCTCTTTGAGGAGTGGCTTGAGAGGCGCCACGGCGCCCTCACCTTCCGTCTGACGCAGGTCCTCACCGGACACGGTTGTTTCGGGAGGTACCTGCACCGAATCAGGCGGGAGGAAACGCCCGGATGCCACCATTGTGAGGATCGGCCGGAGGACACGGTGGAGCACACAGTGGAGGTGTGCCCCGCTTGGGCGGAGCCCCGCCGTGTTCTCGTAGCGGCGATCGGCGGCGGCGACCTCTCGCGCCCGGCCCTGGTGCAAGCCATGGTCCGGGGCGAGGAGGAATGGGACGCCGTCGCCTCCTTCTGCGAAGCAGTTATGCTGGCGAAGGAGGTGGCGGAACGCGAGAGGGAGAGAACCTCTCGTCCCAGCCGCCGCGGGAGGCGCTCCGGGCGTCGGGGGTCCCGCGATGACCTCCGGCCACCGTAGACGCGGGCCTGTGGACGGTGAGTGATGGGCTAACTCGCCGTCCGTCCGTCTCACGACGAAAACAGGCCGTGTCGACGGCGCGTTCGTGTTCCACGCGCGCCTCAAAGAGATGTCAGCAACATGGAAGGGGCCCGAAAGGGCTGACGCCTGTCGGGGCTGCGGGTAGTCCTCTGGTTATCGCGGCCTCGACATAGAGGGCGAAGAAGGAACATGGGTGGTTTTTAGTCAGTAGAAGTCTGACACTCCCTTTCGCTCTGCCCAAGAGCGGGAGGGGTTATTCGATGATTTTACACCCACCAAAAAAAAAAAAAAAAGGGTATTTGTTCTAATATAAATTAAAATTAATATAAATTAATATTATTATTACTTTACTACTATTATTCTAATATTAATAAATTATCGCAGTGGTGGGGCCACTCATAATTTTTTTGTTCTAGACCATACCTGGGAACCCCCTAGTTACGGAGATATTGGGGGTCATAGTTCCAAATTTTGCACAGCTGTTTTTGTAAATTAGTTTTTCTGGTTATAACTTTACTTAAATTACCTTCATGACCCGTTTACTATTCAAAGCATCCAAAAGCACAATGTTTTAAGAGTGCTACATTGAGTTTTAACGTAAAATGTGTTTTTTTGAACCCAAAAAAAAAGTCGTTTCCCAGCAAAAATCTTTGCGTAGTGGTACTTAGTTTGATGTACAGAATGCTTGGTTGACATATTTGTGTAGGGTTAATTGACACCCTGTATTATTGCTCGTGACTGTACCGCTTTGGCAGCTTTTACATGTAGACAGTGGCCCAAAAGTCTGACCACCAGTCTTAAAAAAGGGTATCATATTACTCAGTACTAACTTAGTTGCTGAAATCAGATAGGCAGTCTCTTCATATAAAAATTACAGTAAAATACTGGTTTTCAACTGCATTCGGTTAGACTGGATGCCGACACCAACATAGTTAGAAAAGGCCAGGTATAATATGATGATGGTGATGATGATGATGATGATGATGATGATGATGATGATGATGATGATGATGATGAAGAGTAGGTAACTGACCGGGTGCGAAGTAATGCACAGCGGCGCGCGGTATATTGTTGTCGGGGTCCCCGTGACCGGCGCGCGAACACCGCATGTTCTGTCGCTCCCACATCTGACGAGATGCTGGCGCGTTTACCTACAACGTATACGATACATACTTCGTCAATAATTGAATACTAATAAATAAAACCTAATTGAAACAAACAAAAACACAAAAAAGTGAAAAATAAACTTTTGTTTGATTTCGTTTTCCTTACCACCGATTTCAGAAGCTAATTTTCTTCTGAAGTTTATAAGCCAGTTCATTAATGACGGACATATCCCGAAACAAACATGCGAAAAAAAACAATACAGACGAATTGCGAACCTTTTCCTTTCTGGAAGTCGGTTGAAAAAGAACAACTAACGAAGCGATATTGAACTAAAATCTTTAGCATAATACGAGTACTACTTGCATAGGCACAAATTCAGATTGCTCTACTCAGAAATTCTAGGTTAACACGTTGTGAGAGCAGCGGTGACCCAGTGGTGGGCGGCCCCGACTTACGACCAGTAAGTCGTGGACTCGAACCCAAGCAAAAACATTATTTTGTATAATTTATTTCGTCACTGCTGCTCTGAAAACGGTGAAGGAAAACATCGTGAGGAAACCGGTATGTCCTGAACCCAAAAATTCGAAGACATAAGACGATAGAATCTTCTCTACCGAACTGGGCCCGTGTGGTGGATTATAGCCCATTCCCTCTCATAGAGTGGAGGTCTGTATGCCAGCATGTATATATGTTAGACTTAGGAATCAAACTTAAGACATCATTGGGCAGCTTAACCAATGATTAGGTATTTAGTTCCGTGATGTAAGTCATAGAGAATCATGAAAAATTTATACTGAAATCAGAATCTCACAGCAATGAGCTACTCTTTAAAACCTGCACCTCATCAGCGCTTACCTGCAACCTCGCCAACTTAATCATCCTGGTATCATAGAGCCGCACATAGAAGTCGTTGGCCCCCACTGCCAGCTGGTAGGGCCGGCGGGGGTTTACGGCCACGCACTTGGCCTCGGCGTAGCGCCCCATGTGGTTCAGTAGGTTCACCAGCACGTTGGTGGAGTCAGGGTTGCAGGTGTGGGAAGTACGCAGGTCGTGTTGCCTGGGGAAGAAGATGAAGATTAGTAGCGTTATTCTTGGTGTACAAAATTGATTTAGTTCTTTCTATTCTTTCAATTTTGTTTTCCTGCACTTTTGTTTTGTACGGAGGAACACGTACAAGATTTGAAACACCACGGAAGAGATGTGGAGTTCAACCAACAATGCTATTGGTCGACTCCCGCTCGTCTCATCTCAGCTCCGCTCGTCTGCTAAGGTGGAACCTAGTCCCGACTCCTTCCAAGAATCCATGTCTTTATCTTACAGTATGAGCCCGTCCTCTCCCGCTGACCACAGTAGATTAGGGTTGTCGGGCGCGGTGGCGAGACGCTTGACTCTTGCGCAGTGGCACGCGCACTCCAGCAGCGGCGCGTTGGAGCGGATGGTGCGCACGCGCACCGACCCGTCTGCTGCGCATGTCGCTATCATGTCCGGGGCCAGGAACTGGAGACAATGGACATGTTTGAGATATTGTATTGGGACAAGCCCGACTCACTGCTACTCCCAAAAACTAGAATGAACAGTGGACAGTGCTGAGGCAATTAAACTCGAGAAGTTCCACAGAAAAACTTAAACTGTCCTGAATTAATCAGAAAAGAAATGTTAATATAGGCAAGCCCACCACACTATTCCCAAACCACTTTAACTTCGGAAAGTCAGAATCGGCAGAGGTGACCACCTGAAAACCGCCGAGACAATGCAGTTCACCGAAGTCCCAAAAAACAATTAAATTGTATGTCTGTCTGTTCATAAAAGCAGTGGTACCCGGGAATTTTCTTTGCTTCTTCAACTTAAGATTTACGAGGTGGAAAAACTAAATAATGATATGTAACTTTTGGACCAAACCTAACTCTTTACAATTAACAAATTATTGAAACACAAGCGAAAAACAACAGTTTTTGTTTACTGTTTTTAAAACAACTCTTGTGAGATCCAAACGTGTTTTTCATCTAAGACGACAAGACAGAGTACACACCTAATTTAATATGCTGATGGCAAGAGTATGACAGTGATATTATATTCGGTTGTATTGTAGGTTACATTATTACCATATCCTATGGTGTGTAAATAACGTTGTAAACAACATTTAGAATTTCCAACTAGATTCACAGTGGATTTCACAGTTGACAATAGCTTATAATACTTTTGGCAATATAAAGCAAGTTTCGTCCTAATAGACTTAGATATTTTTATTTCAGCAAATACGGACATTAAGTACTTGTATTTAAATACAGTGACCCTGAGTCCTAATATGCAATCGTTGTGGTTTCACGTTAATATTTGTTCGGTCAACCCGAATGCGCCGTCAGTGAGACAAAGCGTTCTATTTCGCCGAATAAACTTTACACGGTGAAGCTAAACACGACGATCGCATATGAAAGCGGCTGAAACAACATAAAATCTTTTTTCAAGTAATACATTGTATCTTACTTGTTGCTTAGGTAACATATGTTTATGTTTAATCAGGGCAGTTTATCAGATTATCACATATTAGCGAAGATAATGTTTTTTTTTTGCAATTCATATAAATATTATTCGAGTTTCTAATTCTAGCATGGCAACTGAACCAAAACAAATAAAAATAATTGTTAGGATAAACTTCTTCGTCTTTATATTGTTGGCACAACAGTATTTTGAATGTTGCCAGTCTTAAGCTTCCTGCAGTGTCGTCGATGGCGGCGCAGGAGTTATTTTGACTGCATGGTTTATGTGCAAGATAGAAAGACAAACAAAATATCATGACTAACTTTTGACGAGTTTTGTACAACAGAATTTCTGAAAGCCGATTTTAATTTAAAACAACTCATTTGCCTCCCAAAACATCTCAACACAATATGTTAATATTATGTGAAGGATGAATAAAAGAATCACAAGTACAGTCACAGGCACTAACTCCAATACAGTAGGTTAGTTTGCTTCTATACATTTTGCGACCATCTATCATCCTAAAGTATTTCTCAGAGATGTGCCCTTTAGTACACCCAGATTCCGCAACTGGCGGGTCTATTGCGATTAATCACACTAATATTATAAAGGCGAAAGTTGTGAGTGTGTGAGCGTGTATGTTTGTTACTTCTTCACGCAAAAACTACTGCAGGGATTTGGGTGAAATTTGGTACACAGATAGTTAACCAATAACCTGGATTAACAAATAGGATAGTTTTTATCCCGATTTCATATTCCCGTGGGTTGTAGCGGGTGAAGCAGCTGGCAACAGCTAGTCGAGCATAAATCTAGACTAAATGGCTACTACTGAGAAAATCAGATTACACTTTACTAGGCCCGGGAATCGAACTCAAGAACCACTATAGACCAATGAAATAGACTAGTACCTATTTTACAATAGGTTTCAAATTACTATTTTCGTAACAAAATAAAATTAGAATAAATGAGAGGGAGAGAAAAGCCAAAGAAAAGATGGATGGATTGTGTGACGAATGATATCTACACTAATTTTATAAAGAGGAAAGATTTGCTTGTTTGTTTGTAACGATTAGGCTCCGAAATTACTGGACCGATTTGAAAAATTATTTCACCGTTGGGAAGCTACACTATCCCCGGGTGACATTTGCTACTTTTTATCCCGATATTCCCACGGGAACGGGAACTACGCGAGTGAAACCGCGTGACGTCCGCTAGTGAAGGATAAAGCAGTAAATGATGCCATGACGACTGACAGAGTTTGGAAGAAGAACGTGTCGCGCCAGCCCCAAATAGAATGAGACAAGGGCAGGAAAATTATGATATAATTGCAATAAATACATTAAAAGACAGTCACTTTTAAAGTTGATAAGTTTTTGTGTGAGTGTACATCCATTTTATATCACATGCAGTGCAATGACTACAATAGCTTTTGAGAGACCAATTGCTTTGAATAGATGTGACTCTGAACTTTATAATAATTGACATGTTATTGTTAGCACACTCAGTCTGAAATGTCTCTCTATTGATAAAGAATATTGCATTTTGAATGTTATACTTTTCGGCTTTACGATAGTTTCATAATTTACGAGATTTTTGGTTAAATGATAATAAATTAATATAGCTTTTAACCGACTCATTGCCACCATCATTTTCATGCATACTTTAGCCAGGCCCCGAACATTGGACGGTGACGTGCCAGGCGCGTCATGGGCCTGCGTCAAGGATGACGCAACTAGTGCGTCATTGGCCCCCTGTGATGCTTTATGCGTATTTCTCCGTTATCTTTCGTCGATCTGCTAAATAAAAAAGTTCTTTGTGTGCTTCGATTTCTATTCGTTGATATTCAAACGAAATATGGCATCACAAGGTAGGATTTACTTATTTCATTAAAATGTTACAGGGGTCATTTGTTAGAATGAATTAAGAATGATCATGACTCTGGAGTATTGCTAGGTAATTAGATTTGATCCTAACTAGAAAGACTGAACTTTTTAGTTTTGATTACAACATAGCCCTAAACAAAGACAAATAGCAATTTATTCCAAGAGTAATCATCTCTGCCAAAATGGTGTCAAAAAAAACCACACAACATGAACACAATCTAAAAATCAAGGCAAAGTAGGTCACTATGAATCATTGTGGGTTATCTACACTTAAGTAAACAAAACATTCTATTTACCACAGCTATATTTAGGTTCTCATAAAACCTCATTAATGGAAATGGGAAAAAAAACCCAGAAATAGGAGCCGAAGAACCATGGTTTTGTAAAAATGTATTGTGTAAATTAAGTTAACAAAAAAAAATCTAATTATTGACAGAACAGACAGATTTCCAAAAAATATTGAACACGTATTTTTTCTATTTTCACGTAAACAAACAATGAAGACGATACAGTGCTTTGAAAACTCGTGTGACGTCATATTCTAAGACATTAGTATGACATTTTTTACCGGTGAGTGACGTCACAAACCCCCACTCAAATCTTTGACGCGTGTTATCTTCGTCAATTATTATTGATTTGATAAAACAAAAAATACGTATTCAATATTTTTCGATAATCTACAAGGCTTATTTTTTTGTCAGTAAACATCCCAGTCGGGGCCACCACTGCTCTTTTAATTTTATTAATTTACAGTCTAGTAGTGCGTACCGTTGTAAGTGGGGATGTGGCTGTGCGAGGTGTGCTCGTAGTAGGCTAATGTTGATTAACCAAAAATAAATAAATGTGTAAAGACCAGCAGGTAGAGTGTTAGGAGTTCTATGGGAAAAAGTTGTGAGTTTATGTATGTAACACTACAAATAGCCAAGTTATGTCTAGCATTTTATTATAATTTGAAGCATTCTTAATGGCAGTTTTTTAGTAAGAGCCTGAGTCTGTCTTGACTTTGTTTCATGGCAACAGCTTATCCTGGGACTTTGAACTGGTTGAATGTAGCTGTCCTACAGGTACATCTCTACTCAAGCCTTTGGGAATTACAGTTGTTATATTTTTAATTATTATGATTCATAATGATTTGTTTGTTTCTAAGTTTCTACCAACTATATTGTTGGTTATTTAATGAGGATTCCATAAAGGAGTTTCTGTCGCTGTGGTAGAAACTTGTGCTCTGGCGACTACAACAACATAAATGGATGGAAAATAATATGCTGGATTAACCATGTAGGAGGTGTAGTAAATGCTAGGGGCCTTAAGGATAATTAAAGATATTGGTTTTATGTTCGAAACTCAAACTCTTTACGCAGGTAAAGAGTTTCAGTTTTACCTACCTTTAAAATCTAAAACTAACCTTCAATGTACTGTGGAGGGAACACCATAATACAAACAGGTTGAAAATGCATATGTTCACAATTGAACAGATAAAATAATAGAAAATTAAATATACAATATAAAAACACTGTTCAATATAACTTGATTATTGTAGGAAAAACTTGAACAGTCATTGTTGTGTTATATGCAGGTGTATTTAAATGCCTTGTCATGTCTTTCAATTGATTATCTTTAATGGATTCTAATTGGCATTGAATATTATAATAAAAATAAATGTTACAGTAATGTTACATTTTTAATAAAATTATGCATACTGTAACTTGCCTTGAAATTTTAATTTCAACTAAAATAATGCCATGACAATAATTGTTTTACATATTGAATCATTTCAACAGATAACAATAACAAACAATTTTTCTACATATATTGGAATTTTATGGAAAGTTTTTGGTATACTGACTAACCTTCACAGAGAATATGTTTCCGGTGTGTCCTGTAGATATGTTCATTAGCTCTTTGTAGCGGTACGGATCCCACAGCATTACGTGGAGATCATCAGATGCTGATGCCAGTATTCTATAATTATATTGAAAATTTTTGTACCAATTGACAAACGTGAGGCTTAAGAGCGATGATTTTTTAATACTTACGATCCATCGTGGTTCCATTCCAGGCAATTAACGCATCCCATATGCCCGTGAAGTTCCTTCTCGAGACCCAATCTGTCGATCATAGGTCGGGTCACTGTGAGACGAGTCTGGAACTTCCTGTTCAAATCGCCGCGCTCCCTCGCTGCTACCAAACCCACCGTGCCGCTGGCCCAAGCGGGCTCCTCTCTTCTGCCCATTTTCGCTAAATAACTAGTCAATATGTCTGATCAACCATTACAATCAGACGATTCATCAAACTAACTGCGAGTCAATCTATTATTAGTGTTACACATCGTACTTAACATTACTAAGTGGTGTTAACGAATATATCCACGAATATATTTAATGTATTTCGCATTAATTATACAATGAACAAACAAATACAATCAACAAAAAGCTATAGTCTCGAAAGAAGGTAATTCTCTTACGAAAATAAAAGTAGAGCTGTCAAACAGCTGTCACTGAGTTGCCAGCATTGTCTTTTCTTTTAGTCTATTTAAAGGAGGTCTCTGATAAATTTATGAAAGTCGTTCTGTCTGCCTCATTCTCTCGTATGTATTTTTATTGTAAAAAAAGATAATGAATTATCCTCTATCTAACACAAAATTGAAATTATACTGTTCATCAGACATTTGCTCAAAAACAAATAGGGAGTCCTAACAGAAATTAATGTGAGTTCTCCTAATTTCCCCGTTTTGTGTGTTTCTTTGTATTTTTTTTTTTTTATTTCCTTCGCCCTTCATGGGCAGGCTAAGGTCTTGGACCATACCGCCTCGTCTTCAGTGCTTATTATCTTTCTTGTTTATAAGTAAGGCCAAAGCCTCGTCTTCAGTTTTCTTTGTATTTTACAGCTGACACTGACAGGCTGACACATAGAGGTAGAATATCTATGGGCTGACAGCTGGGTATTTGACAAGTTGGTTTGACGTTTCGTCAAAGCACGTATTTTCCTTTGAATTGCCGTGAAACTATCAATGAATTTGCTCACAAAACAATATTATTGTTAAAACTACAACTCAAGGAGTGTTTCAAAGGTATATTAAAAAACTATGCTTTCTTATTTACATTAATTGCACCTTTTAATTTGATAACTGCGGTGGAACTTAGTAAGTAGAAGCCTTTGTCCATTAAAACTAAAATTAACCTCGCATTATTTACTAACCTACTTTAGTGTTACCTTCTCAGGCTAGAAGATGGGTGAACGCAAAGGCCAAAACCTTTACTACCCCCCCGACTACGACCCTAAGGTCGGGGGGTTGAACAAATTCATGGGCACCCATGCATTACGAGAAAGAGCCAGGAAGCTCCACATGGGCATCCTGATCATTCGTTTCGAGATGCCATACAACATCTGGTGCGATGGCTGCAACAACCATATTGGAATGGGAGTCAGGTACAACGCTGAAAAGACTAAGATTGGAATGTATTATACTACTCCGGTTTACCAGTTTAGGATGAAGTGTCACTTATGTGATAATCATTTTGAAATCAAGACAGATCCAGGTGTATGTATTCCTTGTTCTTGTGTACTTTATTGCTCTTTGTGTTAACCATAAACTCTGCCTTTTAAAGTAAATTATGCAAGGCACTGATCCTTTCAATTATTTATTTAACTTTGTTTTACATTGAATAAACTAATGGAATAACTATTAAAATCCACCTTCTAATTTATGTTAGTCTTTTTAATAATGAATTCTGTATTATATTTTCAGAACCTAGACTATGTCATTGTATCTGGTGCTAGGCGTCAGGAGAACCGCTGGGACCCCACAGAGAATGGCCAGATTGTGGCGGACACTAAAGAGACCCAGAAGAAACTGTTTGATGATGCCATGTTTAGGCTTGAACACAAGACAGGAGATGAGGATTCAGCTAAACTTGACAAACCAAGGTTGGGAAGACTGGTGGGGAGGAATGAGTCGGTCTGGAAAGATGATTATGAAGCCAACTGTTCCTTGAGGAGGAATTTTAGGGTGAGTCAACCAACATTTTAATCTTTTCGCAAATTTCAATGTCTCTCATTTTTTTTTGTAAATTCTGTTAATTACTTTCAGAACCATTTTTTTTTTATTAACATCCAGTAAAGATTGCTTTCACAAGCAAACTTTCAAATATCAACAGGATATGCATGAAATCTGTTAGATATCTTGAATACCAACACATAGTGTTCTCCATATTATTTTCGATATGTCAGTCATAATAACAATTATGTTTAATTTACATTACAGAAAAGAAGAAAAGAATTAGAAGAAGCATCTGTAAACGACGGCCTACTCCTCGCCAAATCATCACTCAGCATAAGTCTTCTACCAGAGAGTCAAGATGACAGAAACATGGCCTCCCTTCTCTCTCTCAGACCTTCAAAGAGTATAGAAGAGTCCCAGAACCATACCAGAAGTAAGATTCTCAATATGCCAGCATTACCCAGCTCTAGTGGACTACTCACCAGCTTTGGAGGATTAAAAAAAGAAGAATCATTAGGTAAGAGCCCTTTACTAACTAGACACACATTAGGCATCACTTTTAAAAGAAAAAAGATTGAAAATAATAGTAGCTTGAGTAAGACAAAAGATGATATTTGTGATGTTGAAGAAGATAAGAGTGCTAATGAAAAATCTGAAGTAATAGAAGATTTAACTATTGAGAATGGTATACAACATCGTCATCATTACATAACACCTGTATTATCTAAAGAGCAAGACAGTGTAACTAGTGAAAAAGAACAAGTTAGTGAAAATATCAAAAAAGATGAAGAACACAGTAAAAAAGGACCTGCTCTAAAAAAAGTGATCACAGATACAAAAGAAATAGCCAGTTTGGCTGCTGTAAAAGATAAAACAAACAATATAACAAAAGATATGAACACTGACAAAGAAAAAGAACCTAAAAAGATGTCATTGGTATGTGACTACAGTTCCAGTGGAGATAGCTCAGATGGCTAACACAAAATTATATCAGATGAACTTATTCCAATGTATATTGGAAGCTGAGTTATGAAAAAACTTAATACCTATGGATTCTTGCCATGATTGGTGTAATAGTTACCGCTTTAAGCCATAAGAAAATATGCTTACCATGACAAGGATTGATCCATATGAAGAAATGTGATATTGACCCACAAAAATGCGCTTTTGCCCCATTAGGCCTAATGACGGTACCCCAGAACATATAAATGAATGAAGATATGGAGAAGTGACTATTTATTTTTAATTATAGGGATATATTGGTTATTGGTATATTTCTTTATAAATCAGCATAAAGGCTTAAAATATGTACACCAGATGCAGTATGTTTGTAAAATAATAATAATAATAATATTCCACAACTATCACACAACGCCATCTAGTCCCAAGCTAAGCAGAGCTTGTGTTATGGGTACTAGACAACTGATAAACATACTTATATATTTCTAAATACATACATATTATAGATAAATTACACCCAGACACAGAACAAATGATCGTGCTCATCACACAAACATTTGTCCTGGGTGGGAATCGAACCCACGACCTCCGGCATAGCAGTTAGGGTCACTAACCACTAGACCAACAGGCCAATCGAAAATGAATACTAGGTATGGCGTTCAGAGAGCCTCTTAAACAATTATTGTTATGGATATGATTATTCATATATCTAAGAGTGTAAGTTAAAACTCCAGTGGTGTAGCTACTAAGATTTGGAAGTGATTTTTTGACATCCCATTCTACAATCAACTTTTAAGTCTAGAGACCCAACCAGAAACTAGCATTAGTGGCTTTTAATTCTCGTTGTAGTCTTGGCATCTCCCAAAGTAATTCTTACTTGCGTGCTTTTAGGGGAATGCCTGAATAATACATAGAGCTGAGTTAGTGCTGGTCGAGGAATCCCCGAAAAAGACAGCTGTACTAGCGATTTTTTTTTCTCAATATTTAATATTTTGTCATCCATTTGTTCGAGAAGTGCCGATTATCAGCCTAGTTTGAATAAATGAGTTTCGATTTTGATTTCTATTTGATTTTGATTTTGATTTCTATATACCTATCTTTATTGCCCACAATATTCAAATATGCTGCATCCGGTTTAGCTTTTTATGCTGTAAGTACTCTTAATTTATTGTTACAAATTATGATTTGTATGAACAGAGCACCTGATCAAATTATATGAGTATAAAATTGTACACAGGAAGAAATATATAATATATTTATTTACTGAAATAAAAATGCCAAACATCAGAATCACATTTTATTTTCCCATTTAAAAAACATTCAATTTCATGATTTATCTTTCGATGTATTTACCGACTTTCGATCAACTACCAACTTTCGATGTGTGTACCAACCAGAAACTAGCATTAGTGGCTTTTAATTCTCGTTGTAGTCTTGGCATCTCCCAAAGTAATTCTTACTTGCGTGCTTTTAGGGGAATGCCTGAATAATACATAGAGCTGAGTTAGTGCTGGTCGAGGAATCCCCGAAAAAGACAGCTGTACTAGCGATTTTTTTTTCTCAATATTTAATATTTTGTCATCCATTTGTTCGAGAAGTGCCGATTATCAGCCTAGTTTGAATAAATGAGTTTCGATTTTGATTTTGATTTTGATTTCTATATACCTATCTTTATTGCCCACAATATTCAAATATGCTGCATCCGGTTTAGCTTTTTATGCTGTAAGTACTCTTAATTTATTGTTACAAATTATGATTTGTATGAACAGAGCACCTGATCAAATTATATGAGTATAAAATTGTACACAGGAAGAAATATATAATATATTTATTTACTGAAATAAAAATGCCAAACATCAGAATCACATTTTATTTTCCCATTTAAAAAACATTCAATTTCATGATTTATCTTTCGATGTAAGCAAATGTACCCTTAACTCACGTTGGATGAAGATTCTTTACTTATGGCCTGCCTGTCAGGGGAGCTACGCACTCCGCTCGGTTCGGCATTCGGTCGGCTAATTTGAATAAATGTGGATATATGCGGATAAACCCCTTGTTAACCGGCTAGCTTAGTGTCGAGCCAACCCTAACGTGATTCAGCAATATAAGACGCCGAACGAATTTTACCGATCGGCACGAGCCGAATAGTTGTAGTATCAGCTTCTTTGTTCAAAAGTAGTTCCGACCCGAACAAGTGTGTAGGACCCCTAAATTAAAAGGGAATATCTACACTCCGCCAAGCATTCTCAAAAAGTTCTAAATAAAGTGGGTCTACAATATTGCAGCTAACTTAACTTACAGACAAAAGTGGGGTTTGTAATAAAGATAAAAATCATCTACGTAAATATAGAAAGAAATGGCAACGCCCCTATTTCTGTACTTGTTTATCTCTTGCTCTCATGTTTTTTTTGTAAGCTAGAGGTAACTATCCAAACCATTCATCAAAAATATTAACTTCAAACCAGAGAACAGCATAACACATTTTTTCCACACTAAATCAATCCCAGCACTGCCCAGACCAAGAATTAAAGAAACTACTTTTACCTAAATATTTAAATTAGTTCTACCTACTCCAAGAAAAGTAAGGGACTGCCCAAACATAGGCGATATACCCGCGTGCTTCATACAAGTTAGCTGACACAATCGGCGCGCGGTGCTAGCGAATTCGGTTCGGCACTGGATACGCCTCAGTTAGACCAGAGGTTTACACAACAAACTTGCTCTAAAGTAGGGAAAGATCAGAAAGTGCAACCTAATATAATACATTCAATTATCTCAGTGCCCTACAGGTGACAACTAGATGAGAAATGCTTGATGGAGTGAAACTAAAACATATTTTGTGCATAAAGACAACACTTCTGTCTACTTTGAAACACTCAGGACACAAACAAATATCTATAGATTGACATCGAAGAATCGAGAGACATCCAATTACTTGTCACCCTATGGGCTAACAGAGTACAATACCTAACCGTTAATAGGGCCCAACGAGTTTAAGAAAGAGAATAAGCAGTGGTGCTTCATCCAAAATTAACCTATATATTGATCAAGGTAATGCTGTTATTCGTACACCTGACCACAGTTGATTGAGGACTATTCGCTTTAACATAAATGCTGTTATGGTTTATTTTTGGATGAACTAAATCGCCTTAGAGTGGCGATCGCGTATCGGCGCTAGTGTATTGTGTGACGCCCCCAGATATTACAGTCAACGCTATAACATGCAAACAATAATGTGAACTTATACCAAAAACTCGTAACTATCGATGATAGCTATCGCTTTCCATATTTATCATTCATCATTTCAGCTAAAAGACGTCTACTGCTGGACATAGGCCTCCCCCAGGTGTCGCCACATTGACCGTCCCGTGCGTCTCGCATCCAGCGGGTCCCCGCAACCTTCACCAGGTCACAGACCGCAGGCTTCCTATATTAACTGTTGTTATTTTATTATCATATCGTACCGGTACGTATGAACTAGATTCATAATACGCAGGTCATGATACGCATGAGATTATGATATTTAGGGCCAGTTACTATGGGATAGTGCGATGGTAAATATCGTTTGCAATTACAAGTTCACATTAATTGTTTTGACAGCTTCGAACGATGGCCCCATGACTTTACAAAGGTGGCTGGGATAGATGGACGCTGAAGGCAGACGACAGTGTTTTGGTTTCTTCCAGGTTGGAATAGGCCCACTCCCAGCCGTGGACTGCGATAGGCTCAGTTGGATGCAGAGTGTTGTCTCATCGGCATAGCAATCCGTTTCTCAATCTCGTGTTGCCATATTAATGGCCAGATAGCATTAGTTGAAATACTGGTAGGTAACTTATAAATACCTACTCTAACGGCAAATGATTACATGTATTTAGTCATTAACAGATAACAAGCTTACTTACTGAAGCTTACATATCAATACATAAAACAATATAAATATTTAGGTAATTTATTATGAAAATACTTTTAATTTAACATTTAATACAATATCAGAGAGTTAATTACTAAATTAATTAGGCAATGAAATTGCACAGTTTTAATATAATTTGCGCTAGATGGCGACACTTTGTTCGCCGATATTTTCTACAAATTCGTTTTTACAACATCCAAGTTACAGTTCACGACAAATATTAGTTAATTATTTATTTATTTGAAGGATGTTTTTTATTCCGATATTTAATTTGCATGTCTTGATAGCAAGTATTCTATTTAAGTTGCTATAGATAAGCTGACAGCAATACCTAAACGTAAGTGTTTACTTTTGGCTACAGCGCAAAGTATCATTGGCGTGATCGTTGCAAAAATATAATTATTTAAAATATTAGGTAATCAAAATAAATGTAGGTACGCAAAAGTTGACTAGGATCTGAGATCAAAAAATTATTAGTTAGGTACAAATATAGTTCAAAATTTCAAATTATTGTCGTTATAAAACAGACATAGGCTCAGGATGTTGATATGTCCCCTGCATTATTCCAAACGAAAAACGATGAATAAATATAACAAATCTAACAACATATTAAAGATGAGATGATTTTTATATAATGTAGAAATATCCCTGTTACATTATTCTATGCGTTAAACAATTTATATAAACACCTATTTCAATTTGGCAGAGTGAATGTTCGCCTTTGTTTTATTTTATTTCAGTTATGGAGGGTAGAGGCAAGGAGGACTATCTCCGTGTATGAAAAAGTGTCCGTCGAAATGCGTTAAATAAGGGTAGTAAGTATACAGTTATACTGTTACGGACATATTGCGAATTCTGTATACTGACAGATACTTCAATATACGTGAGTGCCCGGATAAACGTCCGCAGTTTGTCCACACCGGTTTCACCGAATCTTTTGGTAGGTAATACAAATCGTTTATGGAATACAATAGTAAGTACCATCAATGTAAAGTGTAGTTATAATCAGTGTAAGTTAGTTTAGTGTATGTCTGTTTATTCGGTTGAAACGCATCTCTTGTCTTCTAATGCCAGGATGAGGGCGCACTCGATCTTGGAGTGCAGCCAGGCGAGTACCTCAGGATCTGAAACTTCCACCGCCTTTTCGTCCGTTGAGAAGTAGTTTACAAGCTCGTCCTGGAAACAAAATCATGACGAATTATTCACTAATCCAATACTTTTGTAATCATCATTGGGGTCATCATCATCATCATCATCAGCCTATTAATGTTCCCACTGCTGGGACACAGGCCTTCTCTCTTTGAGAGGGAATGGGCTATAATCTACCTCGCGGGCCCAGTGCGGATTGAATTTTTTGGTTGTAAGACATGCCGGTTTCCTCACGATGTTTTCCTTCACCGTTTTGAGAGCAGCGGTGATGAAATAAATTACACAAAGTAATGTCAGGCCTCCGTCACTCCATGTACTTGCGCGCTATAAGTGCCTACCGCCCAGCCGAGCGGTCTCGGTCCGCCGGCGGACCGAGGAATCGCGCGGTGCGAAGCAATCACTGCTGTACGCTTGAGCATTTAGGCGCATTTTAGCATAGTGGTTGTTGACGCGAGGGAGTAGGCAATTATCGTAATAGGTATTGGAAATTTTCTACTGAGTGAAGTATCTGTACTAATCTGTGGTAATGTGCGTGGCTAGGTTCGAACCCACAACTTATCGTTCGTAAGTCGGGGCCGCCACCACTGGGCCACCGCTGCTCTCAGAATCATTGGGGTAGTGATAATTAATTGAACGAGCAAATCTTCTTTTGGGTAACACTGTTACGAAACTGCTAAAAGTAGATTCACAGTGAATGTGGTTCAATGGGCACAAGGGCCATCATCCTTTGAAATATTCTTCTTAGCGTGTCGATGACAATTCAAATTCAGGAGCCCAAAATTTTGCGACGAATTTGGCACTTTAGTGGCGTCCATCAGCTGTGCCTGTGATGTGCAAATAACAGCACTGGTAAGACACAATATTAAGTTCAATATCCCTTGAAATGTCAAGGTCACGCACACTGAACTACACTCCTCTTTTTCTGATACAATAGGGATGTTAACAAAAAAAAACGAATTTGTCCGTCATATAGATTAACAAAAAATATTGAACACGTATTTTTTCTTTTTTCACGTAAACAAACAATGAAGACGATACAGTGCTTTAAAAACTCGTGTGACGTCATACTCAAAGACATTAGTATGTCATTTTTTAGCGGTCAGTGACGTCACCAATCCCTACTCCAATCTTTGACGCGTTTTATCTTTGTCAATTTTTATTGATTTTATAAAACAAAAAATACGTATCCAATATTTTTCGATAATTTAACAGACGGACTAATTAGAATCTCATTTTTAAAGTCAGTAAACATCCCAATTTCTGGTTAACAGCTAAGGTTACCACTGTATCACTCCATTTCATGGGACTTGAACATACACCTCTGTTTAAACCTTCGGCTTCATAGTCGTGCTTCCAACCACGCAACATTAGAATAACACTTGGCCAAGGTCAGAACTTGCTATCGGCCTCCATGAAATATATCCGCAAAAAAACATTGCTAGCCTACATCATACAAACCTGTTTAATGTTAAGCAGCAGCTTATCGTCGCGCACGATGGGTGACCCGATGACGTCATCCAGCTTGACAGCCCACTCCACGTGCCAGGAGCCGCTCGTACCGCTCGCGCGTACCATGAATATGTGTCTGCGAAATTAAGGTATGTGAGTGTTTTGATCAACCATTGATCGCTTTTCAAAGGGCCGTCTTCTTTAGATATCGTATATGGTTATTGTCTTTTTTTTTGGCGGGCGGAAGACCGTATAATAACCCCGAAAGGGAGTGCCAGACTTCTACTGATTACAAACCACCCATGTTCCTTCTTAGCCCTGTATGTCAAGGCTGCGGTATTTCTTACAACATCCCGCAGCCCATGGGCCTCTTGGTTTTACATGCCAGCCGTCGAGAAAAATCATTCAGGCAGTTGTTTCCTCAGATTTTTTTCATTCACCGAGAAAAGTAAGAACACGAACATGAAAACGAACAACGAACACGAACACGAACGAACAACGTGAATGACGAACATGTAAATCAGCACAATGTTTTGAGTGCGTTAAAAGTCGTTTCCCAGCAATCTTTTTTGTGGATTTATTTAAAATGTTTGGTTCTCTTCCCAAAAAAAAGTCTACTTCTCCCAAAAGTACTTGGTCTTTTGAAGCCTACTTCACCCAAAAAGACTTGGTCTCTTGAAGTCTACTTCACCCAAAAAGACTGGACTTTTTAAAGTCTACTTCACCCAAAAAGACTGGACTTTTTAAAGTCTACTTCTCCCAAAAAGACTCGGTCTTTCTACTTCTCCCATTAGCCCTGCAATATGAGTGGCACAAATAATTTAATTTGAGAACCCAAAATCCTTTTGGACATATGTTAAGAGCAAAAGAAACTCGGGCACTTTTCCAAAAGTAATGCTTTATGGTGATAGCACTGCGAGTACAGGTGAAGAAATCAGTAACTTAGAAGGTATCATTTTCTACCACTTGACCGTAGACGCCATATTAATGACGTATGCTACTTAGTTAATGTCGCTAATAATACTATCGACTGTCCTGAACTCGTCTCGAAATTAACGTTACGTACTAACCAGATGGGATTGCGTCAGCGACCACTTCTACATATTCCTTCTGCAATCACAAATTACAGGCGTAATGCATACTTTTCGAGGGCCAGTCGCAGTTTTAACAAAATTTCTTGCGAACCTGACATTGATCTTTTCTGCACCAAAGCAAGCACAGTCAGGAAACTATTAGCAAAGCCATTTTTTGTACAGGAGGCACCTACTAACACATAAGTCTTGGTGTGTTAAAAGTTGATAGTTTTATATTATTTTATATTGTAATTTTGGAAGTATATATTTTAAATATGATTGTAGTTATCTGTGGAAGCTTGTTATTAGCAATTTAGAATTATATTGTTGTTATAATTATAGTTATTAGACTGTAAGCTTTCCTAAAAATAAAAAATAAAATAAATAGTTACTGTGTAGAAACAAGCAGCGTGCAGTTGGAGGTGGGTCCCAGATGTGCGTGCGCGATGTACTTGTCCGTGTCGGCGTAGTGGCCGCGACCTAGCAGCGACAGCAGCTGCAGCCCCAGCGCGCCGTGCTGCGAGTATGGACGGACTCCCTGCGGGGACAAACGTCTTGTTGGGTAAACGAGCTTTCGGACTAGTCGAGAGCGAACGTACGAGGTGGAAGGGACTCGCACTGCTTTTCCATACATTTTGACCGTGTAGGTAGGTCATCATCATCATCATCATAAGGCCATTAATGCTCCCACTGCTGAGACACAGGCCTCCTCTCTTTGAGAGGGAATAGGCCACCATTCATGTTGGAATCCACCACGCGGACCCAGTGTGGATTGGTATAATATCACAAGTCTTCGAATTTTCGGTTCTAGGTCATGCCGGTTTTCTGTCGATGTTTTCCTTCACCGTTTTTGAGAGGAGTGGGTATGAAATAAATAGGGATGTTTACTGACTTAAAAAAATACGATTCTAATTAGTCCGTCTGTTAGATTATCGAAAAATATTGGATAAGTACCTACGTATTTTTTGTTTTATCAAATCAATAAAAATTGACGAAGATAAAACGCGTCAAAGATTTGAGTGGGGGGTTGTGACGTCACTGACCGCTAAAGAATGTCATACTAATGTCACAGAAAATGATGTCACACGAGTTTTCAAATCATTGTATCGTCTTCGTTGTTTGTTTACGTGAAAAAAGAAACAATACGTGTCCAATATTTTTTGGAAATCTATCTGACGGACTAATTAGATTTTTTTAGTTAACATCCCTATACACAAAGTAATTATGCGCCTGTCTGGGTTCGAAGCCACGACCCACTGTCTGTTCGTCGGGGCTGCTACCGCTGGGCCACCACTGCTGCTGCTTGCAGTTTTGTAGAAAACAAGAAACAACTGATTTTTTTTTAACAACCGACTATACAAAATGATGTACCGAATACGTGGTAGTCTAGTCAAGAAGAAGAATCTTACCTCAATAGGAGCGCAATGCCTAGGCAGACGTCGCCTGGCCAGCAGTCGGCCTCCGCTCCGCTCCACGCAGGCCTTCAGCGCACTCTCCGCACTGCTCACGTTCAGCTGACGAGACAGCGACGCGCGAGCAGCTTCGCGACAAACATCTGAGGAATTGCAGAAGATAGTCACAAGGTGATCATCAAACTGAAGTTACTTTAGTTGCGCGTATTGTCAAGACGACATCAGTGGAGCACTGGCCGTTGTTTCAACAGTATTATTTTTTAGATAGCGTATTCTATCTCTTTCACTCGTAAGGTGAAGTGTTCCTCATACAATGGGGCACTTAATAGCGTGTCCTGTGTGTCCTGTTGGTTGTTCACTACAGGAACTGATGGACGCTACCGAAAGCGCCAAACTTGCAGCTCAGTTCTAGGCCGACACAACTTTAGATTGCCATCGATACGCTAAAAAGATTGGAAGGCCAGTCTTTAGATTTCTGGTGAATCAGAGAGATAGTAAGCTGTCTATAATACTTTCGAAACAGCGGCCAGTGGGCCACAGTTGTCGCTATAGCCATTGCTACCGCCTTGGCAATAGCAGCTAAGAAGCAGATTTGCCTGCCGCCGGACTCTGTGTTACCAAGACTGATGGCTAGAAGCTTAGTTATGTCAGTTCGATGGTCCACCTTATTGGTATTGCTTTTTAAGCTGTCTACGTGATCTCTGACGCATTTAAAATGTATGGACCCTCTGCATTGTGTCGTTTGCGGTTTATGTTATGTGTTGTCTTTTATTATGGGACCGAAATCCATTTCCGCACTATAAATTCTCACTTAAAGTTTAACCGAACTTTAAGCAAGCTGAGGCACATTTCATCTAGCTGTCCTACTGTCTTGGTCAACTAGTATTTATAGGAAACATAACATAACATTACACCTGTAATCTTCTGACGACACGGATGGCGCAGTGGATTTGACTACTGCGCTGCGTGTCGCGGGTTCGATCCCCGCACAGAACAAATGTTTGTATGGCCTATAGATAGTTGTTCCGGGTCTGGGTATTTGTGTATGTCAGTTTAAATGTTTGTAAACGCACCCACGACACAGTTTAAAAAAAAAAATAAACAAATCCCCGAACAACACGGCAGAGTTGTACGTTGTACCTAATTGTTCCCAGATTATGTTTTTGTTATGTTTAAGTTCCACGTACCTAATACAATTTGGTCGATCTAGGAATCGAACCCGGGACCTCATACTCCGAAGTCGCTATTAGTAAATAGAAGTTTATCATGCAATAAAATAAAGCGTATATGCATGCACTACGATACTCACTCCTCACCACAATACAGTCGTCATCTGTCCGCATCGCAGACGAAAACAAACGAGAAACACAGTTAATTTACAATAAATAACTACATACAATTATAATAATAAAAAATAGGAAACATTTAAAACATAGTATTATAAAAGAATCGTGAGATATAGAAGGAAGAGGAGATATAAAGAAGGAAGAAATAACAATCATGCTATTAAACATTAAGTTTGTATACAGTCAGTACCATCCTTTTTTTATTTAACCCCGTTCCCTCATTTTCTACCCGACTGTGCGAAGGGGGATTATTCTACGTATGGAGGGGCAACTATTGCAGGGTACTGACTGTACATGTTTAAAGTTGCACTTTGATTCTTTAATAAAACCCGATAGTTCTCAAAAAATGGCATGCATATAATATTTGAATAAAACGAAATTAATGTTTACTCTGGCCCTTAAGGTGGAAGCTCACATCTGGCCCGCGAAATTCTAATTTTCTTACGTTTTTGGCAATTTGCAGGCCAGTGCTTGGTTGTATGTTTATGAAAATTTGATTTGCGACTGTAAGACGTATGAAGTTACCGAATTATAACCATCAAAATTATCAATACAACCCTCCAAGTTCATTTTCATGTCAAGATTGATTTTTGCATGTAAAAGTCATTCTTTAGTAATTTAGTCGTCGTTCTTTAGTAGTTAGTAATTTTGATGGTTATAATTCGGTAACTTCATACGTCTTACAGTCGCAAATCAAATTTTCATAAACATACAACCAAGCACTGGCCTGCAAATTTCCAAAAACGTAAGAAAATTAGAATTTCGCGGGCCAGATGTGAGCTTCCACCTTAACATAAAATGGTTTTAAATAACTTAGATAAAATGTTTTTTTTTTTTTACAAAATAAACAGAAATAATCTTCTACACTTTTTTAAAGAAACACTCATAGAGAGGTTTAAAGAAACACAAAAAAATTAAAAGTTTCTAGACTCACCAAATGTAGGTCTTGCAACGAGAGCGGTGAGTGCTAGCGCGATGCTCGTCTGATTACTGCTGTCTCCCTCGATAACGCTTTCAGGGATGTCGTTGCTTAGTTGGGGGACTTCACCTGACACAAATATATTACATGAGTTACACTTCTTCAGAACGATTCTGAAGGATTTCAGCCAGTGTCAAAGCGTTTCGTGTTTCCACAGCGCCATTCAACATTTGTTAGCCTCTGCTTCCCAGAACCTTATGAAAAACCAAGTAAAGAGGCCCATCATTAGCATTATTTCAGTCGAAAGACATCTACAGCAGGACAAAAAGATAATAGTCATCATCATCAGCATATAATGTTCCCACTAAAGCTACTCAGGCCTCCTCTCTAGGAGAGGGATGGACTATAATATGTATAATAGTACCTCATGTTAATTCAATACATCTAAGTTTTCTACCTCTCTAGATGTAATAATATCAGTTGGAAAAATTTTGGAGCAGTTTTTGCAAAACCAGGTCTAGTCTTACCTGGTTTCCTCCTCGGTGTTTGTGGTTTAGGCAAGTCATCAAACATGGCGCTGGTCCTAGTGCTAGGACTCGCTCGCAGTCCCAGCAAGGCTGCTGCTCCTTCTTCCAGGCGAGAAGCCACATCCATCACCTTGCGGCCTAGAGCTGTTCCCTGGGTAAGGACAAAAGATCGTTAAGGTATGGAGTGCCTACTTAATAGGTGTAATGTTTTAGTGGTCAAATGCGTGACTATTAGGCATGAAATCCTGACATCTTGCCGGTCCGAATAGAAATTATTTCGCAGGTGACCGAGAGTTAGGATTTGTGCAATTCGAAAATGGGTTTTTATTATGGTCTCGTTAATTCTTTTTAAAGAAGTTTTTTAAGATCCAAAATTTCAGGCAGAACAAATCCTTTCAAACTTGAACTATAAAGATTCGATCAAGCCGGTATGGACAAAGTGCGGTCGCAGTTCCAGTCTCTGACAGATAGTCTATTGGAGTACCTGTCAGTAGTCAGTACCCGTTCTTGCGTTGCTGGTCCGAACATCTATGTACCATTACCCATGTTTGCAAAGCAATAAATAAATTAAAAAAAAATGCAAATCTTAACTTTAAAACTCACCAGACAAGGCTCATAATACTGCTTGAGTCCCCTGGAAAAGTCTCCGATATTGCTGTAGGGGTTCCCGAGGATGTTGAGGCCGAGCACCAGCACGTAGAACTGCTGCACCAGCTGCGTCCAGTAGTGGCGCGACGCCTGCTCCACCAGCGTGCCCGCCGAGATTGGAGCGTTGCGGAACTCAAGGTAGGACATTCTGGAATTATTAGCGTACTTAAGTTACTGTAATTTATGCCTGAAGTACCTAATTGTACTTATGCAGAGTCAAAATAAAAAAAAAACTGGGGATATGGATATCCATGATTGTACACGGTGTCTTATATATTTTTGATGAACTATTTAGACGAAAATCGGTGGCTAAAATAAAGGTAATGAATTAGATAAGTCACCGACTTCTGAAAGTTATTCCCCGATTTTAAATGTATTGGAAGTCGTTTTTTTTTTTTTTTGCTATAAAGTGTTTCCAAAAATACAAAACAATGAATTGCCAATTCCTTTAAAATTCGTTCGGATTGTTATTAAAATTGTGTTACGCAATTGGAAATGAGACCCTTTACCGCACCATAAGCACTTTGAAATTGAGAATCACATAAAATTTTAACTACAATCCCTTCACTTAAAATACAATAAAAATTATTAACTTTAAATTTAACGAAGACTTTTATTATGAGACATAATGAAAGGGATCGGATTACGACATCCATAGGATAATAAACATAAGCATTGTGAAAGCAGTCTTGCACAAAAATGGAACTGTAGGTAATGATACTACAAAATAGTGGCAAATACGTGTTGTACGAGTAGGTCAGACAAGTATAAAAACATCCACTTACTTTATAACCACATCCTTCATATCACACAGTGAAGATCCCCAGGAGTTAAACAGATACTCCAACAAGTCACTGTTAAACAGCTTCGGTCTATTCTCCTTCTTATTGCCGAACTTAGTCTTACTAGGACTGTTGGCGCTCTCCGCAGAGTACCCTCGAGATGATAGACTCAACACCAGTTTTATAGGAGATAGATGGACATACTCGAAGAGGACGTTTCTCTGAGCAGTAATCTGGCTTTTGATAGCGATCATTGGTAAAGGCATGTGGACCAAGGCAAGATCTGCCCTCAACCTCACAGCAGGCTTCTCCTGTATCTTCCAGTGGTTCAAAATATCGAAGACGTAGTTCACGAAACCACGGTCTAAGTTCACACAGTACTCTTGAACTAGGATTTTCACGTATTTGTAGATGTCCTGGTTTAAGCTTGGACGATGTTGCTTTAAAGCGACAATCTCTATGCAAGGTTTTAGACCTTTGCTGGATCTAATGTCATTGGGAATCGGTGCGGGGTATAGAACACTGGGGAACACAGCTTCGTGCAGCTGGTTATCAATTTGTAGCCTCTGGCATTTCAAATGGCAGTAGGTATAAGTGTCAGATTTGCGTAACTGCATCCAAACACCAGGGTTGTACGTCCTGCGTAATTCTGAGAAGAACGGTTTCGTCATCTGCATTTTCTCCAAGTCTAAATGGATGTACTCTTTCAACTGACACTTCTTCTGCTCCGTTTGGTACTTATCCTCAATCCAGGATGTTAGGTCTGGGGATACCTGCTTCCATTTATGATTGACGTTGACTTCCCACCTGGGTAGAGAATCAGTCATGCTCACATATGCCAGTTCCTTGACTCCTGTGTGAGTTGGCACGCAAACGGACAGACTGACTCCGGACAAGGACATGTAGACCTCATAGTTACTCCTCTCTGCATTGATCCTCGTTCTGTACTGGTGTGCTATTCGTTCGTCCTGGGCTAATGCGAAGACTCTCTGGTACCCATCCATGTAAGATATCCAGTACACTATGACCTTGTCTTTCCTCATCTTCTTGGTCTTGGCGTGTGCTTCGGGAAGGTCTGAGCTGTCGGAGTCATCACTGCTTGAGGAGCAGGGTTCAGGGGACTTGGGGTTTAGTCTCTTGAGGGTGGAGGATAGTTTTGATGTGACACTGCTGGTCGCCACCAAAGTAGAGTGCTTCACTGAGTGGAAGCTTACTTTTTCTTCTCCATATCTGTAAAGAAATAAGACTCCAGTTAAAGTTTTAATTAATTATTTTTGTATCTTGATTATTTCGAAGCTCCGAAGCCGACAGTTTCAGTTCCTACCTTAACCATGTGTGTTTACAAAAGAAATAAAATCTTCTTACCCGTCTTGTCCAAAAGGAGCATCAAAACCTTTGCCCTTATTGTTATAAATGTTCCACATCAGCCTCCTGTCCTTAGCTGGATCATCCCAAGTGTAGAGCAAGGACTGGTAAGGACTCAGTAGCGCCACCTGGCCTGAATCGACCTGATGCAGCTTCAGGAACAGGTCATCACACAAGTTGTCGATGCGGACTGGGGAGTCCCCTACGGTGTATGGCTTGAAGGTTATGGTGAATGGTCGGTCTGTGCCGCCTGTCACTTCTACACAGATTGCCGTCTGAAAACAAAGTTATTATTTTAATTTTACGATATTTACATCATCTTCATCAACAGCCTATTAATGTTCCCACTGCTGGGACACAGGCCTCCTCTCTATTGAGAGGGAATGGACCACGCGGGCCCAGTGCGGATTGGTAGATGTCACATGTCTTTGATTTTTTTTGGTTCTAAGACATGCCGGTTTCCTCACGATGTTTTCCTTCACCGGTTTGAGAGCAGCGGTGATGAAATAAATTACACAAAGTAATGTGCCTGTCTGGGTTCGAACCGACGACCTACTGTTCGTAAGTTGGGGCCGCCACCACTGGGCCACCGCTGCTCCTTAACGATATTTTGCTTATAGGGAAATTAAATAAATGCATTAGCCAATTCCATGGGCAAAGGCTTCCGAAATATGGACTACCCATCGTTCGCCGTGCTAGTAGTATTTATCTTTCAATAAACATGTAAGGTACTAAGAATGCGGTGACATTTAATACTTATGTAAAAGACCACACCAGATATTTTAGTTTGAAAATCATCTACGCCAAACATTTACACAACCCACATCCATAGCTATATTTGGCACCCTACTTCTCAACTTCCCACATAGTTGAAAATAAAGGTCCACGTAAACATTTCACATATCCGCATAATAATACAGACCCTAACTTGTAACATAAACATGAAAGCCGTGACATAAGTCTTACATCACACGAACACGACCGCGGTCGGGGCGCGAGCACTAACTCAATTAGCACCACTTTCATCTCAACTTTTATAAGACCCACACACAAACTTACTTTCCCTCAGTTTTCAGCAGACTACAGTGAAACCATGTTCAAAATAGTGCTTCTTGTAACGTTCTCTGTGATATGTGTGGTTGTGGAAAGTGATGATGAATGCAGACATTCAAGATCGTACACAAGAGTGAAACGAGGGAGATATACCGGCCCACCGATAAGATTCTACAATCGTCCGCCTATGACCTTCCCTATCAAAGGTCCGTTCTCCTACACCCCCCCGCCGTTCATGCAAGATGATGATCCCCCATACCCCGGCAGCAGACCCTACAAGGTTAGTAAACGTCCTACTAACGAAGGTTTAGGAGACAATGACATAAGTAACCTAGTTAAACACTTATCTAAACAAGACTTGGACAAAATACTTGAGTTTGCTTCTGAGAAAGATAAATACTCCCAAAAAGGAAATGTGGACTTTGAATACAACCGATCGCAAAAGAGAGAGAATTTACAAAGACCGACGTATACCAAAGATTTTTACAACGGAAACGTTGCAGAGAAACCTTATGAAATGGAGTTCAAGAAATATGTAAGCTATGGTACTGAATCCACTCCTGTAAAATACGCACCACAAGATGAAAGGAGAAATCCATATTCAATAGAAACAGAACCTAATCAAGTGAGTTTTTATGGACCACAGAATGATGGACCGTCGCCTTCTAAGGGGTATACTGAGCAAGACAATGCGCCTCCTTCATTCCGGTTTCCTCAAGGTGGACCGATAAAATCTTACGACTTTAGGCCTAATCAAGATTTTGGACAAAAAGACAACGGACACAATCAATTCAATGATTTAAGTTCTCAGGACATTCAACCTATTCAATACAAGCCTTTTTTATTCCAAGGTGATCAGCCCGCTCAATTCAAACCTTATAGTCCACAAGTTGAACAAATGCCTACATCTGTACCTGATGACAGTCTTACTAGACAGAATTTCGAAAACTCTCAAGGACCTAATGCTTATCAAGGTTCTAGTAACATACATTATACTGAGACAAATGAAGAAGAGGAGCTACCACCGCCAACGAATATGAGAGAAGAAGACTTTGATATATCTTACACTAATAATGTGCCTACTGTAGTGAAAGCTGATTCTGATTCATATCAAGTAGAGAGTTTCGGTGATCTACCGCTGATGAATTATAATTCTAAGTTGCATTCAGTCAGTTCGTATCATGTGCCACATTATACTGTAAGTATTCGAAATTATTTAAGCGGTCTGGGAGAATTAATCTCTGTTGTATTTGGATCGCCTATTTATTTAACCTTGGTTGCTAAATGAGTATCTCGTTAATACATTCAACGTTATAGTTCTAAAATTCAATATTTGGTGTATTTAATTTTAGATAAGAATAATATTATTTAATATATTTCTTGTTCAATATTAACGTGGAAGGCTGCAGACACGCATTGAATAAGTGTTATAATGAATGAAATACTTTAAAATCTTTGGCTCTTTTGGGTATCTTACATCGTTATCAAACAAATTCAACTAAATGTAAGGACTCTAATCTAAGTAAAGCCATATAATTAATGGAAGTCCCAAACGAGGATTTAAAACATTATTAAAGTGTTGTTATTTGAGGATTCTGAATCTCAATGGCCTGTTTTATTGTTTCAGATAACCCAATCAAAATCACAATCGCCCCCATCGGCACCTTCACCATCATTCTCATCATCACAGTCCTACTCCTCATCAACTGGCCTGAAGCCGTCACCAGCTTCTGCCTCCATCAAAGCTCCACCAGTCGAACCTGCTCCCCCAGTATCAGCTGCTAAAGAGCAGAGTGATGCCCATCTAAAGGCCATCAAGATCTGGTCTCACAAATCTAAAGGCGCGGCGTATACGTTGCACGACGATGGTACTTTAACACCAGAGTGGTCGAGACCGAAGTATGGGAAGTGATCTTTTGTAAGTTGTAGTAATATAGTAATTTATTTGTAGTTTGTGGTTTTATTTGTCCCTTAAGTTTTAGTCATGACGATGGCAATTTTATTATAAGTACATTGTACTTCATATGTTAAGGTGGAAGCTCACATCTGGCCCGCGAAATTCTAATTTTCTTACGTTTTTGGCAATTTGCAGGCCAGTGCTTGGTTGTATGTTTATGAAAATTTGATTTGCGACTGTAAGACGTATGAAGTTACTGAATTATAACCATCAAAATTATCAATACAACCCTCCAAGTTCATTTTCATGTCAAGATTGATTTTTGCATGTAAAAGTCATTCTTTAGTAATTTAGTCGTCGTTCTTTAGTAGTTAGTAATTTTGATGGTTATAATTCGGTAACTTCATACGTCTTACAGTCGCAAATCAAATTTTCATAAACATACAACCAAGCACTGGCCTGCAAATTGCCAAAAACGTAAAAAAAAATAGAATTTCGCGGGCCAGATGTGAGCTTCCACCTTAAGAGAAATTTCGGCTTTTTCGTGCGTTGTCCTAATCACTTATGACTAAAATTCGAACTATTGCCGCTATATAGAAGAGTAACCAACGGGACTCTATTACTGAGCCTTCGCTGTCTGTCCGCTCGTCTGTCTATCAACCCGCACCCCCCATTTTAACGACATTCGAACGCCAAGAAACCCTTTAAAGAGTACCCATGTTATGACAGTTCGTATCAATTATTTTGACGGCACGGTTGGCGCAGTGGCTCAAGCAATGACTGCTGCGCTGCGTGTCGCGGGTTTGTTTCCCGCACGGAACAAATATTTGTATGACCTACAGATAGTTGTTCCGGGTCTGGGTATGTGAGTTTAAATGTTTGTGAACGCACTTACGATACAACCACAACAACGTTTTATAAAAAAAAAATACGTTAAATAGGTAATCGTGGGGATGAGATAAATCTTGGGAAGGATCAGGATCATGCAAATCCAAAAGCTATCATCATCATCAACAGCCTATAAATGTTCCCACTGCTGGGACAGAGGCCTGTGTCTGGCTATAAACTACCACGCGGGCCCAGTGCGGAGCGATCACATGTCTTCGATTTTTTTGGTTCCAAGCCATGCCGGTTTCCTCACGATGTTTTCTTTCACCCATTTTGAGAGCAGCGGTGATGAAATAAAATATGCAACGTAATGTACCTGCCTGGGTTCGAACCCACGACCTACTGTTCGTAAGTCGGGGCCGCCACAACTGGGCCACCGCTGCTCTCTCAAAAGCTATAACATTCACAAATCTACTCACCCCCTTATCCATCCTCAACACCGTAAAATGGTTCCTCGTAATTGGAAAGTGTTGGGACACGACAGTCGAGTCCCGATACTTGCAGTGCATCGACATGGAGTCAGTCTGCGGCCAGAACGGCGTACATTGCTGGGGCGACAGGTCGTTCCACAGGTCGGCTGCTTCGTTCTCCTCCATGAACCGCAGGTGACGCTTTGTGTCGTTGTAGACCAGGAAGTATGGTAGGAGAGTCACGATTTTTGTGAGTTGAGGGCAGAGCTCTGATAGGGTGACCTGTGGAAAGGAAACATTATGTTAAAGATTTTACAATAAAATATCAAATCTTCATATTTATTGAAAAAAAAAAAATAAGAAAGAAGACAGTAATAGGGGATCGGACAAAAAAAAACTGTCCGTCAGATAGATTTCCTAAAAATATTGGAGACGTATTTTTTCTTTTTTCATATAAACAAAAAATTAAGTCAATGCAGTGCTTCGAAAACTCATGAACTCTTCGAAAACGTCATATGACCAGTACATTTTTACCTACAAATGACGTCACAACCACATCTTATCTTCGTCAATTTTGATTAATTTGATAAAACAAAAAACACGTATCCAATATTTTTCGATAATCTAACTGACGGACTAATTAGAATCATTGTTTTTTGACTCAGTCCGATCCCCTATTGTGTAAATAAGAGCAGCAACACAATTGCTTTTGGCAGTAGTAATTTATTGCTATTACAAATAATAATTGTATTCCAAAAGCAAATAATAAGCCACATGTGTATAACATGCGGCTGTCATTTGGGTGATGCCGATCAGCAAATTCCATTCGTTCTTACTACTAGCTGAATAACGTTCAGATTACTGCAGATAAATTCTCAGCACAATCTGAGTTTAGCTGACCTTACCTGGTATTTACTAAAACGTTTATTGACATAGTAATTCGTATTTTAAATGTCGTTGTTGTTGTTTGTAGTTTAAATGTTTGTGAACGCAACCACGATGCAGGAGAAATTCCTAGAGTGGGGCAACGTATTAAAAAAAAAACTTTGGAGAAGTCGTGGTTATTCCGTCACAAGTTACACTAGTACCAATCACTGCTACAGTGACTCGAAGCATCAAATTCTTCCAGAAAAGATAGGTACCTACTAATTTCCACTTTCATAGACAGTAACGGTAAGAGGAAACACTTACATTGAGCAGCAATCTGTAGTTAGTCCTCCTCTCAGTGTGCGGACACACAACCAGCCCCGGCGCCGCAGCCGCCAGCCGCGCGGCGCGGGACCAGGCCGACTGGTGCGCGCGGAACCGCGCCCGCGCCCCGCGCCCCCGCCGGCCCCGCGCGCCCGGCCTCCACAGCAGCGGCTCCTCCGTCACCTCGTACCACGTGTCCGACTGCCCGCCCTGACAAAGACAACGCAGCTTCAGAGAAGAAACCGGCTATAAAGAAGAAGAAGGTGAAATAGGTGTAACAAAAGAAGAAATAAAAAAACAAGGATGAGACAATACTGTACAAGAAAGTATGTAAGTATAAGGATGAGATAGATCAAGAAAAAAAGTAAAAAAATGAATAAAACAATAAAATAAAGAAAGTTCTAAGATTGGACTTACACGAAGGATTAAACAAAGCACAAGAAAATGAATAAAATCCAGCTTATATTAGGTCTTTACCTATGAAATTGCCGTTCTGCAGTACTGGCCATTTCAAATCAAAATATTTTTTGTTTGGCTAAGAATTCTAATTTCAAATTAATTTTATTTTAAAAACATGTTTTTTTTTTCAAAAGTAGTCATTTGTTTATTAATTAGTGTTACATTTTCATCGCATTTCAATCTTTTTCGTCATCATGGATACGTTAAAAATTCGAGTAATTATGGAATATGAGTACCGTCGTGGCAGCAACGCGGCACAAGCGGCACGCAACATCAACGACGTTTACGGAGCTAATGTTGTAGTAGTAAGTTGGAGTAATTGGTTTGCTCGCTTCCGTTCTGGAAATTTAGACCTGAAAAATGAACCTCGCGGTCGTCCGAAGACTTTGGTCGACAATTACGAATTAAAGGCGATTGTGGAAGCTGATGATACACAATCTACGGCTGAATTAGCAGCAGCTTTCGACGTTAGCGTCAAAACAATATTGGTCCATTTGCGTCAAATTGGCAAGGTAAAAAAGCTTGACAAATGGTTGCCCCACGAACTCAATGATCGCCAGCGCGAAGTACGCGTCGAGACGTGCCTTGCACTGCTCAACAGACACACAAATGAAGGAATTTAGAACCGCATTGTTACCTGCGATGAAAAATGGATTCTGTTTGATAACCGCAAGCGCTCAGCAAGTTGGTTGGATCTTGGTTCAGCACCTAAACAATGCCCTAAACGAAAACTTACCCCTAGAAAAGTGATGGTCACTGTTTGGTGGTCTAGCGCCGGTGTGATTCATCACAGCTTCTTACCAAACGGGGTGAGCATTACTGCAGATGTGTACTGTGAAGAACTGAACACAATGATGGAGAAGCTGGCACATCTCCAACCAGCATTGGTCAATCGCTCGTCTCCGCTGCTCCTGCACGACAACGCGCGACCTCATACTGCACAGCAGACGGTCTCCAAGTTGCAAGAACTGGGGTTGGAAGCTCTCCGTCATCCGCCCTACTCACCAGACCTTGCGCCTACAGACTACTACTTTTTCCAGAATTTGGATAACTTCTTAGCGGGAAAAAAATTCAATACCCGAGAGGCAGTACAAAATGCCTTTGAAGAATTTGTTGCCTCCCGACCAGCTGATTTCTTTAAGATTCATCAATAAACTGCCACTGCGTTGGCAAAGATGCATTGATTGCATGGGTGATTACTTCGATTAATACAAATAAAAAATACATGAAAAAAAATCGTTTAAATTTTTTCATACAAAACGGCAATTTCATAGGTAAAGACTTATTATAAAGGCTTCCACTGAGGTGGAATCGAGTAAGAATTACAACGCTCGCGTGGAAAGCCAGAATATTTACCTGAAAGTCACTGGTTAACAATAGCATAGTATATTGAAATATCTTAGCTTTTATGAATCTACGTACCTTCATCTGCAGCGGCAGTCCCGTCTTGTTGATGAGCCAGTGCTGAGCATGCAGGAACACCTCCCAGCAGTCGTTACGTTCCACCGTGACACAGACTTGCACCTGCTTGTTACCGTCTTCTGTCTCACAGTCACTGCTCAAGGTCACGCTCTTCTCGGTTACATCTGGAAATGGCAAGGTTATTTTAGAAATAGAAATTTCAAAATGTAATGTAATGAAAATGGGACAGAACAGGGAATGGCTTATAAGATTTTTCAATCTTTGCCTTTACTGGGACGAAGAAGACTATCGTAGATCTCAACATGAGATTTTCTCCATAGAAATCTACGTTTTGGAATGGGCAACAACAGTACTTTCGCAGTTTTTATGCCTTGTGACGGAGACTATAGTTACATAATAATATCGTAATTGTTGTTTTTGTTTCAATAATTCAAAATCAAAATATTTTTATTTCACATGGGCACTTATAAAATGTCGACAAAAAGGTGCACGGTTCGGTGCATTGGTCGATTCCTAAGGAGAAGAACTTGCAAGAAACTCCAAACGTTAGTCTTTTAATCTTTAAAAATCGTTTGGGTTAACAAGAACTTTAACAATAAGGTCCAAACATCTTGGTATAATACACACATGAAGACTATGCAGATTAATGTCTGAGATGGTCTTTTGAAGAAAGCACCACAGTCCAGTCAGTGCAAGCATTTGTTAGTTATCGTGGAACTTAACTTATCACGATTGCCTTGAATTGGTCTACTTGAATCAAAAGCTTGGTTTTTATTTTGATGGTGAGTCAGATAACAAAACTTCAGCGTAGTTGCTCCGGCAATCTACTGAAGAAACTGTATCAAACTGAAACTCAAAGCATTTATTTCAATTAAACCTTTATAGGCACTTTTGAATGTCAGAAGAACAATTCATAAAAACAAATCTACGAGTGCAATACGTCATTCCGAAAGCCACCACGCCGAATCACACGCCGCCGAATGCCAGCAACAACGAGCACCGCGAGCACGAAAGCACGCAGCGACGCACACCGCTACAACGAATGCACGAGACCCCAAATCACGGAACAACGAATGCACGCCGCAACGCGCAACCGCCGCCCCGCAACCCGGAGCCCCGCGCACCCGCCGCCACGGCACACGCCGCCGCACGCCCCCGCACCCGCAGCACTCGCCGCATTATAAACACATAACCGTCTTTTTGGCTTTCGCTGTAGTCGGGTAAAAAAAGTTGTTCTGCTAACCTGGTGACAACGTAAAGCTGCCAGTCCACGTGCGCCCCATGTAGTGCATGTTGACGGAGATCCTGTGCGGCTGTGTGAGCGCCAACGTGTAGGTGTGCGCCCGCTCGCCCGCCTCGATGCGCGCGCCCCACGCCGCGCCCGCGCTGCGTACCTGCACCGCGTACGGCAGCCGGTTGTACAGCGCCAGCGGCGGGACTACGCGCACCACGTAGTTGGGGATCGCGCGGGTGATGCGGTGGGACTGGCAGCCTAAGGGTGTGGGTACATACATCATTAGCTAGTACCAACGTAACAATTAAAAACACAAAAGCTCAATTTCGGCTCTTAATAGCAGCCGCTATTATGACTTTCTCCGCGAAGTTCAATTTGGTTTCAGGGCTGGGCAATCGACTGAAACTGCGGTACTACGATGCAAGAATACTCTCCAGTACTATATGATGAGGAAGACGCCTATATACGGTTGTTTTTTGGATTTGTCGAAGGCATTTGACCTGGTGTGTTATGGTGTGCTGTAGGATAAGCTCCATGGGGAAACCAGCACACCCAGAGATGTCATAAATATATTAATATATTGGTACGGCAACCAGACCAATAATGTTAGGTGGGCCTCATGTACGTCAGAGTACAGGTTGGAGTGTGGAGTGAAGCAGGGAGACCTGACTTCACCACGACTACGACTCTTTAACCTGTACGTTAATAGACTGATAGGTTAGCTCAGCAGGGCCGGTGTCGGCTGTTAAGTTGATGGTGTTGTCATGAACAACATTAGTTATGCCGACGACATGGTTCTGCTAAGCCCATCTGTCACGACCCACTCCCTCTCAAAGAGAAAGAATTGAGCAGTATGAAAATAATCATAGTGATTGATTGTGTAGTAAATCCACCAACTTGAACAGGACAGGTGTCTCGTTGTGGATTTTAGCCACCACCTTTCATAAAGAAACTTTAGTTCCACCAATAAGAATAATGCGACTTATTTTGTTTCAACCTTGCACTGAATGTGTACCAACACCAACAAAAATTAGTTTAAAGCAACAAGGCAATATTAGTTTGCTTATTGTTTCAGAGCGATTTAATAGCAGTCTAATCATTCCATAATTTATTACTTATTTAAGTTATCATTGTTTTTCTTATATTATATTTTCTTACCTTCTACAGGCAGTATCCTCATAGCAAATATCCTCTTGTCTTCTCCATCCTTTGCAGGACAGATCATGTCTCTAGGTGTACCCACATCGTTTGCCAGTTCCATCCACCAGATACCTTGTGTAGCCGTTTGATAACTCCTGGATAAAGAGCATATAACAAAGAAATGAAGAGCAGCTACCAGCGTTTCTGATCAATATAATCTGTTTAACTTTTGTAAAATAACAAAGTATGAAATTGTTTTATGTGTGACTTACTGAGTGCTTCTAACTAAAGGCATTCCCAATCATGATCACTAAATGAAATATCCTAACAATTGTACTCATCAAGATCTAGTGACCTTGAATGACGTTGTTACTGCGTATAGCCACTTACTGGGCCCAGCTGATATAAGAAATACCATCGACATACCAAATCTATCAATAAGAATTACCCCAAAGAATAATTCAGGTAACAAAGTATTTGCTCAAAGTCAGAGCAAATGCACATCTACTACTTATTAGCCAGATATCATCATGTCCAAACAGAGCTTTTTCAAGCTCAAACTGTGTATACTCGTATAAGCTATCAGCTGTCTTTGCTGTTTTAAGTAATAACTTACTCAAAGTTAGAAGGCAGTAGGAACAGCTTGCAATGGTAAGCTATATACAGCGGCACGTTATACGTCTCCTGCGGCGCTATCACTGCCAACCGCATCTTGTCATCGAAGGGGTTCGTCAGGGAGCCTATTAGCTCGGCTCCGATGGCTTGGAGGTCTGTCTTTTTGTAGAACAGCTCCAGGGCGTACGAGGTTTCATTGCGGATCTGTAGAAACAGCCATTTAAAGTGTGGGATCATTATTTCCGGCAAAAACGTTCACTATCTATGGACATTGTCCTCCAATGGTACTGTTAACGGATCAAACGTAGTATATAGGTGAATCGCCCAAGCTTCTTTCAAAACTGGACTTCTCTGTGAGATTTTTTCGCTATCCAACTTCGTACCTTTATGATTCCTCTTTTTACCTTTAGATTAACCAACATTGTAAAAGAGGTATTTAGTTGTGTATGCTGACTGACGTATAGTTTTCTCATGCAACTCAATAACCATAATAATATACTTAAGTCACTAACTTCCAATCCATTCTAATTCTTTACCATTTTTGAGACTTTTGTGGAACTTCCCATTTTAGTCTAAATGATGCAAATACAAACCTGTAACGGAGACCTCACAACGATCTTCTTGTTGTTATACTTGGAGGTCCTGTCCACGGCGATGTAGTAGCGCGTGGAGTTCCTGCTGGGGTGCAGGACGTGCAGCTTCGATATGCTGCGTTGAGGGCAGAGGATCTGTGGGAAAAGGTTTGGTTATTATAACTAACTAGCTTATATATAAGCTCGTGTTTTCGCCCGCGTGGAAGTTAGTCAAATAATATATTGAGGGCACGGTTGATGCAGTGGCTGAGCGATTAGACTGCTGCGCTGCGTGTCGCGGGTCCGATCCCTGTATGGAACAAATATTTGTATGGCCTACAGATAGTTGTTTCGGGTCTGGGAATTTTTGTATGTGAGTTAAAATGTTTGTGAATGCACCCACGACACAGGATACATTCCTAACGTGGAGCAACGTTTAAAGTTAAAGCCGTCCTCGAGACCCACTCTATCCATTGGTGAAAACAGCATGAAAATCGGTGCAGAAGTTTTTGAGTTTATCGCGAACAGACAGACAGACAGACGCGGCAGAGAATTTTGTTTTTATATTAGTGATGCCATATCTGGAGAATTTAGGGTTGAATCAGCGCAAATATTCAGGATTTCATCATAATCTTAGGGTTACGAGTTACGACGTGGTGTTTATCGCGGGTTTGTATTTGCTGCCTATTTCAACAAATCACGTTACCTTTTAAAAGTTCCGGATTTCGTTCTCTTGTTTGTGTTTAGATCAGTAAATTGAAGGAGAATCCGTTGTTTTGATTTTGAAGACTAGTGGGTGAATCTTGTACAAAACTATTTAAAAGATATGGTAATTACTGACAGACATAAGATGGTACTCACAGTGAGATGGTCCAGGTCGTGCAGTCTCACGGTGAGCGTGAGGTCGGTGAGCTGGGTGCGCAGCGCGGCGGGCGGCGCGGGGTGCGCGGGGGACCAGGCGCTCGCCGCGGGCGACGGCACGGCGCCGCCAGGGAACCCACCCTCGAAACTGTATTACACACAAATTATAGTACTCAGTGGTCTCTCTACTACTACCCTATTCGACGTTTTAGTGCCGTTCAAAAAATGTGACATTCTAAACATCGAAAATAAATAAATTATTGGCCGCTCGTTTTGTGCCCAATCAATCAGAGTTCGTTGAACGAATATGCATAATAAAGTTCCTTTGAAACAAACCTACATGTTACAGACTACTACAGTGAACATCAAACCAGTTTCTATAGTAATGTAAGTTTGTATCGTTAAACAAAACTCACCAGTCCCATTCCTCACTGACATCGGTCATTAAGGGTCTTGATTTTTTTAGTGGCTCGTCCAGAATTTCACCTGACGATGTGTCACATCCTTGAAAGATTTAAGGCATATTAGTGAATTACACAAAAATTTGCGAGACATCGAATTTCTAGTGCCTATGTGCTAGAATCTACAATCTAAAAGACCAACAAAAAAGACGAAGACACTCCTGTCATTTAAAATGAGTTACTTGTTATACTAATTCATAAGTTCCTCACCTGGTGTGCTAGGTCGACTAGTGTCCACATCATAATCGGCTATGGCTATAATCCTCTCGTTGCCCGCCAAATCTGTTTCCGCTTTAGTTTTCAAATGCACTGTTGATCCAGGACCTATGACAAAATTAACTTTTAACTCATGCTTCGCTCGCGCCTTCAGGAGATACGCCTTCACTCAAACGACAGGCGCGCGTGTTTCTAGTTTCGTTCGAGAACGTATTGTCGCTTCGTAAGCCGCGCGAGTATTATCGCGCTGTCTCAAGTCATGCTCGGAACAACCTCCTGCAATGTTTTCTCCACAATTGCCATCAGCCGGGCTATTGCGTATCTTTTAAATGACAGTGGCTATCATATAGTGTCCATCAATTAACTGTCAAATGGTTCCATTTTGTACTAAACCATAATCAATTTGACAGTTAATCCATAGAACATATTATGATAGCCACTGACATTTAAAAGATACGCAATAGCCCTGCAGGACGCGCATTTAGCTTGAGCGTCTAGAACTGACTAAGTGGTAAAACCATCCTCAATAATATATGTTTGCTAGATAGAGTGAATCAGTTCAACCTGATCTGCTTATTTATGTCTGACAACCAGTCTGGCCACGGGTTAGCGTATTAACTGGTACGAACTAGGTTTTGGCGGCCACACAGGCAGTCGCTCCATGTAAAATACTGGTATTCGGCTGCATCCGGCTGAACTGGAAGCCGACCGCAACATAGTTGGCCAAAGTCTAGGCAGACGATGATAATGATGTGTTTGGTCTTACAATCTGGTGTTGTATCTATAACTTCCATCAAGAACTTACCTATATCATTGACCAGTAGCAGGCCACTTTCTCCAGTAACAATAGCAGTGACCACAGCAGTTCTATCAGTGCAGGCAGCAGCTAGGTCTAGTAAAGCCCTGGCTCCAGCTGGAGTCACGGTCACATTGAGCATATCTCTCGCCTCTACGGCTATGTAGGTACAGGACTTGTCGACGTAGCTTTCTGTTTCGAGGCCTGAGTCTACGCTATCTTCGCGGACCACGGGGTCCTGGGTAAAGGAAATTGTTAGGTGAAAGTTAGGAACAAGTTAAAAAACAGGTTCAGAATGGTTGGTTAGAGGTTCAAAAAGGTGTGCTCATTGCAAATAATAAGCAGCCTATGAGTTCAGTATTTACTTAGTGGTCCTTGATTTAAAATTTCTTTAATTTTAATGTATTTTTGTAAATTTGTTTTTTTCACACAAATGTATTCGCGTATTTAAAGTAAGTGCTGAGACTAAAGACAAATTATGTCACGAATCTTTTGACTCATAGTTTTAGATAGTTTGATTTAGATTTATTACCATAAGTTTTAAAGAGGAAACATAAATTGTGTAGGTACCTGTAACGTCACAGTCTTATGCTCCGTCTCTTTCTTCCCCTTTACTTCTCCGTCTGTAAACGTTACAGCTTTCTCATTCTCATCATGATCACTGCTGGCTTCCACTTCACTGTGTTCTGGGGCTGACGAATCTTCTTCATTGCTCATCTCCTCTGCACTTGAGTCACTGCAAGTAATTATGAGTTTCAAATTCATAGAATGCCAAAATCATTACCCTTCTTTTTGACTTCGCCTAAGTCGGTAAAAACGTCGTAAAGCATATGGGTATAATTACAAAACATAGGGTTTACAGGAAAACCTGCTAAAGTACAACGCAACGAAAAACAGTTATCGCATTTTTTTATCACCCTTTGGTTGATTATCACTTGCATTTCTGAAAACCATCAGGTGTATTTATCTAGTCCCATTACTTTCCATCAAAATGAACTATGAATGAATTGTTTGACAATCGTTTTTAAAAGTGGAGCTATTACAAGGAGGACAATGCACTAGGAATTATCAGGTAAAGGCTGAATATCCTGACTGTGGCAGATAGTCTAGTAGTTTTAATTGATACTGTTTTTTTTTTTTTGGTTAGTTTGTAGCCTACCACAATGTTGTCTTGTTTGACCCTAAGGTTGACTGGTAGAGAATGCCTTGTGGCATTAAGTCCGCCTTGTATCACTATTGTGCATTAAGTTTAAATAAATAAATAAATATGATCTTGTGATGAAACAACTTACTCAGTAAACAGATGTCCAATAGCAGTGGCCAGTTTATCCATAAGCCCGCTCTCATTCTCCGAGTCCGACTCATCAGCATCCAGCAGTCCCAAGAAGGACATATGTCCAGCACTGAAGTCCACATTGTAGTGCTTACTCTCCTTGCCATATGGGATCTTTATAAACGTCATCTCATTATCCGTATCGCATTCATCGGCTGAGGTCTCGGATTCGAAGCCGTTTCTCTTTTTGGGTCTTTTTGTTTGGTCTGATGTGATGGAAGAGTCTGCTTCTGTTTCTTGCTGGGTTGAGGTGTCCATGCGGGAGGACATTGGGTATGCTTTTGCCTGTTGGAAAGTATTTATATAATTTAGTCAAACAAAAGAAGTTTTTAAAGGTCCTTTCTTATTCTTAATCCGGTTGGTGATTTAACTTGAAACCTGAGTTTGAAATACGAAGGTACATAAATACCAAATCATTTAGTATGAAAATGTCAGAAGTAGAATTAGGCAAGAATTGTTCCTCATCCCCCATAGAAAAGGGAGGATCCTCCGACCAGACGGGTGTTGTGTCTGGTGGGCTAACTGCCCGACATATCTAAGTCGGGATTTTCTATATAGTCTAATGTGGCGGATAACTTTGATAGCGAGATGTAGGACTTGACAATGTTAGTTGGCATCTGTTGCGATAGATGGCGTTAGAATATGACGCATTTGATTTTTAGCATCGGAAGGATGCTACTAAAGGTACCGACGTCGTCGCCAAACCAGAGCCTATTCAACTAAAAAAAAATGGCCATCGACACTCTAAGAAGTAGACTTATGATAAAATCCAACAAACCTGGAACAGCGTAGCAGTAATCTCCCACGGTCGGTAAACATTCTCGTTGTGCACCACAGGCTCGATGACAGGCTCCCAGGCGTCCACGCGCTCGTTGTAACACGACGCGATGAGGCTCAGCGACGCCGTGCCGTGCAGCTGCTGCGACCAGTCGTGCAGGGACACCTCGGACTTCATCTGGTATGTAGATACTTGCTTATTTAATAAGAGATTTAATGAGACTATTTCAAATCGTCGTCTTGCACGATAAAGGGCATAAAACCGAAAAGGCAGAAAGTCAACCCATCACCATTTCCCTTCAAAGAAAATGAAAAATGCGTCCTAGTAACTGACCACGATATAAATAGTGATGATGGGAGGTGGACAATACCAACTTCCATAGAAGAAAAGTCACACCCCTTCCGAAAAAGACAATAACTTTTGAAGTGTATGAGGATAAGTTGTGCACTGTGCTGTCTGTCTTGCGGTGAGGAGTGTGTAATCACGTCGGGGTCACCAGTTTGGAGGGTATGAGGAACAGGGTGTAAAGTTCCTCGTCCTTCCAAAAACTTATCCAGTAGAGGTAAAAATACAAGTATAAAAAGAGCATATTGTAACAATAAACACAGCACTAACCTTCATCATCAAAACCGGCACCCTAACCGTATGTTCCATCTCAAACATAACCCTGACGCAAGGCACATTCATGATGAACGTCTCCGAAGGCCTGACACTCGGGTACTTCGGCTGCGTGAACACCTCGGGGCTTATCATCACGTAAGGAGTCAGCTTCTTCGGAGACCAGAGGTCTTCCTCTTGTTTCTCGGCTTTTGGGTTGTAGGTGGCGAAATTGAAAGGTTCCTTCTCGTCAGGGATTGTCAGTTCTGATGTTATTTCTTCGATTATGTCTGGGAATAGACAATATTTATGGTTTATTCGTGTTTCATTTGGTACAGTAATATACCCAAGCGTATGACTGGAAAAGTTCTATGCCTACTTGTTACTACTTGGCACAGGTCTCATTCATGGACTTCCTCAGACCAATCTATCATCAAAATATCCATCACGAAAAGCTAAATTGGTGCAAACAACTACTCACCCATAATAGTATGGACCGTAGTAGCAGCAACATGCACCTCAATCTCCGAAACGGTCATCTTAACCCATATACCCTCCTCAATATTCTTGAAGGCCTTCGAAAACTCTATATCACAAGGTTTCAAGACCAACTGTGGTGGTAGATTCTTCAGCTTCGACTGAAGCTTGGACATGATCTGAAGACCTGCCAAGGAGACTACGAAGGACTCGCTGTTGGAGTGACAGGAGTAGTCTATGAGGAGTTCCGTTCGAAGGAGGAGGGCATGACCCTCTGTCTTTGTGAGGTCCGTGAAAAACATAATCTCAGGCTGACGGAACTGGATAGATATTGATAGGCTCTGTTGTTCTTCTGATACTGATGTTGCTGAAACAAACGTAGTAACGTAGTTCTTTTATGTTTTCGATCAGGTCAATTCAATAATAATTCTTTTGGCATTGTTTATGCAAGTTACGTCACACACAACATCTCGTGGCATGCCCTTAAAAAATGTTCCATGTGTATCTTCCGCTTTTTCTGTCGAAGAATTGAATATAAACACACAATCTTACCTGTAGAATAATACCCGCTAGTAGAATCACTGGAGCTGGGTAACCTGGCTCCGCGGTTCTTTGAAGGATGCACATCACCTACATACCCGTGGTTTACAACACCACCTTCTATAGTCTTCTCTCCTGTTGATGTGAAAGAAAGTTTTAGTAATGGTCAACATGGTATAGATAAAGTATTGTAAGTTTTCATTGATTAACCGATTTTTTTATGACAAGGCACAGGATCCCTCGTGTTACAACTGATTGCCTAACCTTTTCCAAACTTAGTTGAAGTGGATTTCCAGTCTAACCACTATATTTATTTAGCGAATGCTTTCTGATGACATAAACAAAAACAAAACCCATTGATAAGACAGGTTATCGGATTGTTGGTCTTCTGACTACCTACCCGTAACAACGATGAGAATTTCCGAAACATTTGAAAGACCTACCAGGCATAGCATCTAGCAGCGTCCTCGCCAGCTGCAAGAGGAATGGCAGCGCGAGGTTGAACCTGGTGCGGTCCACTCTGACGTCAGCGTGGCGCGCCTTGGCGCCCGTGACGCGCAGGGACGCGTCGATGAGTGGCGGACGTCGCACCATGATGCACGAGTCCTCCGCCTCCGCGTTTGAGCCGCCTTGCGACTGGAAGATCCTTGGAGAGAGATCGTAATCGTGTTATCGTTGCGTTGGGTTTAGACGAATGGGAATGGAAATATATTATTAGTGTTTTCTTCTTCCTCTTTATCTTTTTCTTCATTACTGAGAATAGAACTTGGAACAGTGGAAGAGCTGTCCCACTACTGGGATATGTATAGGTCTGCTTCTCTGTGAAATGTAGTGAAACCTAATAACGAGAATTACGCCAAATGGATTTAATGTGGGTTAGTCCGATCTAAAAATCTAAAATAAAGTTTTCACTGAAAACTGACGATGAGACGGTCTATAAACGGTTAGAAAATCTGCTGGTTTTGTTTTTTTTATTTTTAAATTCACTATTTCAAGAGCAGAAGTTCTCACTTCTATGTAGTGATCCAACGTGCCCACTTACCTCTTAATAACAATACCAGGATCCGGCCTTATGTCCTCAACGAGCAAACTCTGAAGACTAGCCTTGACCTCTAGACTTCCATCAGAGCTGTACTCCATCTGCAGCATCGTTTCTCCAGCAGTCAGCTTCGCTAGTCCATGGTTCATGTCTCTGACGGGAGAGCTTAGCACCTCGTCCATGTCGGAGAATAGTTTTAGTTCTACACCGTCTAAAATGAACCTGGAAAATAACGCTTTGGTTTCAGACTTTTCTTTGCTTATATCGGCAAATAAAGGAACACCGCCCGTTTGTGGTAATAAAATGAAGATAAACTGGAATTGTTCACTATCTAAACTCTCAGGGTCACAATTAACATTATAACTGACGTGCGAATTGGTAGAAATAGTTTACACTGTAAGTGCAGTTATATCTACATTCTTTTGTCGATCCTCACCTTACAACGGCTTCCTTTCTGATTGGTTCTCCTTGAGCGAAAAAAGCTTGCAGCTTCTTTACCGATGAGTCAGAAGGTGCAGAGTCAACAGGTGAGCTTGGGACTATGCTTCCTGTATAAAATAAAATGGAATATTGCCAGCGGTTATCCACAATGTTTTCAAAGAAAGAGAGCAAAGTTAGTAAAGGCAATGGTCGTAGTGGGGTTGTGTCAAGTATGTAGGTACTCATTTATGGTTAGTAGTTCAATACTTATATGTATAGTTAATTTTATTTTACAAAACCTACTACGATCTCGACCGTTTATTGAAAGTGGCAGTCCGGTCTCGCAACAATAATTTCCAAGATGAATATCGTACCAATATAATGTCCCTCGCTCAAGTTATCAGTCCACACTGCCAGCATAGTAGCCAAGTCCTTCTGCCCCACATTGAGCAGCACAGTATCGACAGCCACATCCGCTTCACAAGCGAGCAGTTCGCGGTACAAGTTGATGCTGACGAGCTGTTGGTAGGACACGGCTCGTTTCATGTCGCAGCGCACTGACACGGGTTCGAGGATGGGTTCCTGAGGATAAAATGGTTCAACTTGGAAGGAATAGGTTCGACAAACATAAAAACTACTTAAAAATTCAATATTTCTCAAAGAAAAGTGTTGTAGAAACCTGCTGGACAATGTTGACTCCTCTAAGGCGTTCGATTCCTTCCGCTATGAATGGACTCAAAAAGAATTCCGATTACATCGAGGAAGTGGTGATTAACAAAAGATTTTATTAAATTTTTCATGAGTTATGTTGGTGGATGTAACAAGGGTCTTATAATTTATTTTTTTGGAATTTTATAAGGTATGCCGCATGGTTCTATATTAGGTCCAACTCTGATTACTTACAAATTTAATAAAACTGCTAAAAGGAAAACTAGATATTAAATCACAAACCTGCACTTCCAAAGTGCCAGCCAACGTCATGACAGCTCTAGAGAAGGTGATATTGACCAGTTTAATTAGAATGTTGTCTATGATTGCGTTCTGTATAGGACTGGAAGGTTCGTGGCCAGTATTCAGCTGCTTGAAGAAGTTCTCAATTAGAAGATCACCTGTCGAAAGAAAAAATCATAAGCATTTCGACTGTTTAAACTGGTATACACTTTAGTACTACGATTATTGGACGTAGAGTATACCTTAAAATATGTTTTGTAATTGAACAAGTGTTGCACCTACCCATGTTTAGGACTAGTAGATTTGGTGATGATGGTTTCTGTGGCAGCAGCAATACAGGTGCATGAATCTGGAGAAGGGACAAAAAATTCTTTTAAAAATTTAGGACAAAATTACAAGATAACAAATAGATGTTCGTGGCCGCTAATCTCAACGGACATTAGGCATTGATGTAGGAGTTATTATAGTGCATAGGTGTGTTTACAGATGCACGTGTAATTTCTCTTCAAGATTAAGAATACTTAGAATGTGACATATACTCGTATGTTGGAGTTAAATTTAATATACACACTGCATACTCAGAGATATTTAATGATTACTTAAGCCGTCACTTAGTAACGATTTGGCATACAAAACCTTTACCAAACTGTCAAAATCTTTACAGATCATTGAACAACTCTGAGTGCGGCGGACAGAGTAGTAGCTGTGTACCTCAATGACGAGGTTGAGCCTGGTGCTGCAGGTCCTCACGCCGCGCACGTGGCGCTCGGCGGCGCGCTCGGCAGCCAGCGCCGCGTCGCTCGGCAACGCGCTCGGCAGCAGCGGCTCCAGCAGTTGCTGCATGGCGTTGTATATTACATAGCATAACTTTTAAAAACATTTCATGAAAAAACTGAAAGGATGCGTTGGAGTGCGAATGATCACTCAAACGCAACTCGCAAACAAAACACTGAAACAGACACAGTTTCAAGATCTACATTTTTAGGAAGATGTAATAGCAACTCACATATAATAACATTCCAGTTAGCAAACGCATTTTATTTAGGCTCAGAGCACTGAAACGGATACTGGATACAGACTCGCAAGCTGATCTCGATCCAGTGATGCCATAACGATGCTTACAAGTATGCACACAGTATAAATTTTTATGAATCACAGACGGCTCAAGTAGAAACAATGTCAATCCTGAGTATCACATTTCTGTCTGCTGATTACTCAATATCATCCGTACCACTCGGTGGACCGATGACCTGGTGAAGGTTGCGGGGACCCGCTGGATGCGAGACGCACGGGACTGGTCAATGTGGCGACACCTGGCGGAGGCCTATGTCCAGCAGTGAAATGATGAATGATGCTCCGTACCTGCAAGTGATGCACGACGCAGCAGAACACGACAACATGCAGCCTGCCCACATAGACGCGCAGCTCGCCGTGCGCCTTCATGCTCTGTTGTTCGCTGGCGCCCGCGCCGTACACCCGCGCGGCCGCTCGCACGTACTTTATCTCCAGGACTTTGTCTTCGTCGGGCCATACCAGCTGGAAATTACCAAGAAGTACTACTTTAGTACGGTAGCAAAGGGTAAAACCAAAGAATACAGAAGCGTTGAGTCGCGGCAAAACGCCAGGATATATGCGTCATTCATATTGTAGAAGAAAAGGCTTTCTAGAAAAAATCATAGATCTATAGAATCGTTGTTTCATCAAACTAGTTTGTCTTATCTATAAAATGATCTAAAATCATAAAGAAATAAAAACCTTAATTGTTTAAGAGAACCTTAGACAAGCCGAATATCACTAGAAAAAAAATGAAAGAAAAGAAAGAAAATGAATTTATTTGGCACATGCCACAAGTACACACAATGTAAAATAGTATATAAAAAAAGGACTAAGAAATAAACAAAACTTGCCACTGTGTGCCTCACTAGCACAAACTTCCCTATCGTGGAGTCTAGGGTTCAACGATACACATATTATGACGACTCGATCATTTGGGTGACATAAAATATGCAAAAAGGACCAAAGAAGATCAATGAGACTAACCATTCATAGCTGGCGTCGCACAAAAGTTTAAGTTGTACAAGTATAACCCAGTTTTTCTATTTTGTATTCAACCTAACTCAAGTCATACCTTATTTTTACTTTTCACTAACCTTAGGATACAGCGTAGCCTCAGCCAGGTCATCAATATGCAGCGAGCTGAGATACAACTTGAAGATCATACGGTCATTGGCCCTGAACACGCAGTCACTCTCCAGGGACCCCAGTCGGATCTCCAGCACAGGGCTCTCCAAGTGGCACAGCTTTAGTGATACTGATGAAGCTCTGGAAAAGGTAATATTTATAAAAAAAAAATACATGATAGTCAATCCACATTTTGGCTTCACACATAAAGTTATGAGTGAAGCCAAAATGTGGATTGACTTAAGCTACCAAAAGACTTACAAAACGTCATCTTATTGAAAGTCGTTGTGGAAATGCGAAACATTCCACAATCATGTCGGCACTCTAGGCAAAACTCCAACAATACTTGTGAAGGATCAACACCAACATTTTTCCCAAAATATTGTTTGCAGCAAAACTTTATACTGTAACCCCTTTTTTTTGGTGTTGGGAAATCGTCAAATAACCCCTCCCGCTCTAGCGAAAGGGAGTGGCAGACTTCTACTGACTAAAAACCACCCATGTTCCTTCTTAGCCCTATATGTCAAGGCCGCGGTATCTCTTACAACATCCCGCAGCCCCGACGGGATACTGATTCCAAAACTATACCCCTGATTCCAAAACTTACCTGACGGAGTAACTGAATTTGGTCGCACCAGGTGGTACCGGAGGATCAGCTTCGGGCTGCATCATGTAGTCCCACAGCGACTTGGATTTCGGTAGGACTACACTCTTCAGGTTTATCGAGTGCCGGTTCTGGATCCTAGACATGGTAGAAAAGGGTTCTGGTGAATTAATGAATGAATGATCTTTAATTCACAATATTAAAACTAAATACATAGCCCCACAAAGCTGCTTACGCAGCTTGCTTGTTTGCTTGCTTATGGATGACGAATGTCTTTGAATGCTCTAACAAAGCCACAAAGAAAAAATCGCACTCATAGAAACTGACTTTTCGGCACAAAATCGTCGCAAATTGGGTCACCCGAACTCCGATACTGCACCAAAAAATGTGGTCATTGCTGAGCCTTCTTGAGCTTAATACAACAGAAGAATTAGACCTATTTGAGTTTTTTGTAACCTTTTTATCTATAACACTTACTTATCACCAATGTACTGCACGTATTTGAGCAATGTGGGCAGTGCATCTGCATGCAGCAGTAATGCCAGGTTTCCTACGTCTGCTACTAACGCCTGTTCCACGCTGTGGAAGTGGGAGCGGAACTCTGGACAGTCGGCGCGCACCTGCAAGAATACATTGCAAGTTTGATTCACCTGATGATGTAATATTGTTGGTGATCTAGATGAAAGACAATCGTAATGTTCACCCATTGTTCAACGAATCTGTATTTTCTATTAAAGTGTGTGAGGCAATTTAATCCATCTTTAAGTCTTCAGATGAGAAGGACAGAGTTTTGATATTTTTTTATGTATGTTCCACTTCTAGTTGAAATAACCTTAGAGGAAACCGTTGAGATATGGACGACATTGGTCGTTCTTACCTTTCTATACAGCAAGTTAAACAGCTCCCCAGAACTGGTAATTAGCTCCAGATACTGTCCGGTACTGGAGTGATGCTGCTTGTCAGTCAGTAGCACCTGGCTGATGGACAGCTGGATAGCTGGGCCGAACTCCATGAGAGCCACGTCCAGGCAGACCTTCGTGATGCTCAGCATTACGTACGGCTTCTCCACTTGTTCGGTTGTGCGGGAGAGGTTGATCACGATTTCGCCTAAGAAAAAAAAATATTGTAAGGTTTTAGGGACTATATAGCATGCAATCAAAATAAATGGCTGGAAGCCAGAGAAAGATGCAACTCCCGCAAGAAGTTGAGAAATTTATCTGATGGAAACATTATGTAATGTCATATTTTATGCCATATCTTTTTCTTTTGGTATTCATTTAGGAGTTTCAAGCCGACGCAGCAATACACTTTTTCGAAAGGTTTACCAAACCTTTATGATGCAATAATCGTGCTTTAAGCTCCTAGGCTTTCATAGCGTATCCTTACATGGTCTAAAACGTCGTATTATCCTAAGAAAATTCCCAAGTTTTTCTAACAACTCACCCACAATGAACCTCAGCAGGGTGTTGATATTGTTGCTAGGCGACACGTTGTCATCGAAGCCGGGCAGGTCTACAGTCCTGGCGTACACTTCCATATCCTCGTCGCTATGCTCGGAAGCAGCTGACGCTTGCTGAGCAGCTTGGAACCCGAGCTTTGCTGTCGCTACGTCGAATGTCGTTTCTGCTGCCCTAAAGAAGTTTGTGAGAACAGGCTAGCTATTGACTGCATTGATACTTGCAACATCATTGCAGATAGCAGAAACTGTATCATTCTGGATACTTAACTAAATTAGAAGATTAGCTTACAATAGTCTAGTAACTAGTAGTAGTAGTAGCTTTAATGATTACATAGGCCATTACTTAGTAAAGGTTTTGGAAGTTTTGTCATACAAAAGTATGTCAAATCTTTACTATGTGAAGTAGCTTAGAACCTTATTAAACGTTGTCAATTTTATCTACTTGGTAAAGTGAAGCCAGCACTTAAACATGTGCTATAAACATTAACATTGTGTTTTTGGGAGACAAAGACAGACCCTCAAGATGTCTTCCTTTAAATCTAACCACTTCCTTCAGTGATTAAAAAAGTCAAGTATTGAAATTCAGAACTTACTGGCTCCTACTCAAATACGCCGCCACAACCTTCTGCCTCAAGTTCATCAGATCCTTATACTCCGGATCAGCAGTCACCCTATCAATACTCAGCAGTTCTGCCAGCTCAGGTTCCTCCACCTCCTCAGTATAGTCTCCGGAGTCCATGAAGGAGACCGGCACGGTGTTGGGTACAGGTACTGGTAGGTTATCGCAGAAGTCCAGGAGATTGGCGATGATGCGGTCTGATAAGTTCAGTTTTATGCTTGAGAGGGAGATGTTTAGCTTGTACCTGTATTGGAGGAAAAACGTTTTAGGGAGTTCTGATTAAAGCTGATGACTCTAGCAAGTCAACATGAACCATTCTTAATGGGGTGAAAAAAAGGGGTGCAAGTGGCAATCAGTATTTTACAAAAACCTAACCATGTATAAGAGAAGAGATCATACTAAAAGCTAAGCAAAATGCATTAATAACTGTTTGGATATGTTTTCCATGATCACAAATTCAAAGAATTGTGAATTGAGATCTGACATCCACAAACCCGTAATAGGCCCATGTGGTGAAACATTCTAATAATAGGCAACATTATCGTCTGTTTCTGCTTTTAGAGGGTATGAGGGTGTAAAGTTCCTCATCCCCCATAGAAGTGGGATCCTCCATCCAGACGGATGTTGTGTCTGGTGGGCTAACTGCCCTACATATGTAAGTCGGGATTTTCTTTATAGGCTAATGTCGCGGACAACTTTGATAGTCCTATGAAAGATTAGCCAATTAGTTGGCATGTGTTGCAAAAGATGTCGCTGTTGCCACATGTTTATACTCAACAAACATTTAAATAACTAACTTGGGCAGCAACTTATAGTCCTTCTTGATGCTGTTGGAGAACACAACCTGCATCTTGATCTTGGGCACCAGGTGCAGCTCCGAGTCTGCGTGACGTCGCGCCTCGCGCCACGTCTCCGTCCACTCGCTGAACAGGATCTAAGAAGACCAAGCAACATGACGTATCAACTGCCTAAACTAATCTAGTGTAGTGGGATGTATTATCGATTACTCAATTATCAAGAGCAAATGCGGCACCCACGTCTTGGAGTAACACAAATTTCCGTTTACCGCCCTCAGAAACTTTATTGTACTTTCATAGCCAGTTTCTTACCTGACAAGAGCATTCCGCGTGTAGTCTGTCATACAGCCTCTCCTCCAGCTCCATACACGTAGCATCCTCCAAAGTCAAGTTGGAAGGTTGCAGATCAGACTTCACTATGATGCGAGAGATATCCAGGATCATTACACGACCAGTCCTGGGGAGAAAACATAAACTGTAAAAAAATACATCTTCTTCTACTCGCCCAGAATTAATGACAATGCATATGATTGTTTAGTAGGTCTATTGTGAAACAGAAGTAACGACTGACAGATTGTCTGACTGATATCTGATCGTGCTTTTTAATAGGTAATGATAATAATGTTACTGAGTTAATGTAAGGCTTTTGTAAATGTACTTGTGTTAAATAATTTCGCATGCCGTAAGGCAAAATGTATCGGGACGCTCATCAAAACTCCATCATATTTATATACCTACATTATTGCAAATAAATGATTCTGATTCTGATTCTGAAAGATCGACTGCGCAATAACAAAAGTGAAGAAAAATTGCTGGACAGAAAGTGATTGTTTATAAAACTAGCAAGGGTAGCTTATCCGTGTTGGTTCTCAAAAATGTCAAAACATTGTAATTAGAATCTCTGTTGAAATCTTCTCATAAGTAGGTACTTCTTCTCGTATTGATAATTCAAAGCAATAGGTACCTTGGTCCAGCTAGCTTTGTCCGACCAGTAAACGGGACTGCTCTGTCATTTGCCTTATCACACATATAGATGATGCAGGTTATATCAGCTAGAAATGATAGTATCCACATACTTGTGCACACACCCATGCTCCGGCACGACAACGCAGGGCCCCTTGACGTCGACGTTGAGGTGGAACAGCTTGCGGCGGCTGACGGCGTAGGCCAGCAGCGAGCGGCTGACGGCGCCAGCTCGCAGCGCGGCACCCGACACCTGCGTCGCCAGCTCACTGGCTGACATCGAGTGCGTTTGGAAGAAGTTGATCAGCTCCGTAAACGAGTGCTGGGGGTGCGACAGGGATGTATGAAAATTAATGGTTTTTATAATAACTAGAGGTCACCTTGTAGTTTGACTACATTCGACCGTCATTCATTATTTTATATAACTTTTTTTCCATAATGAACTTTAAACATTCCCAACCATTGCACCGCAAAAAAAGGGGTACGAATACGAGTACATGTGGATGCGTTGATTTGATCACGATTAATGTTTTGGGTCAAATCGATTTGAAACAAGTGCAAAGGCTCCTCTAGCACGAATTTTAACATACAGGGTGTAAATTAACCCTTCACACATACGGCAACCGAGCATTCTGTACATCAAACATAGTACCCCTACGCAAAAATTTTTGCTGGGAAACGACTTTTTTTTTTGGGGTCAAAAATCACATTTTACAGTAAAACTCGATGTAGCACTATTAAAACATTGTGCTAGTAGATGCTTTGAATAGTAGACGGGTCATGGAGGTAATTTAAGTAAAGTTATAACCTGAAAAACTAGTATTTACAAAAAAAGTTGTGCAAAATTTGGAACTTTGACCCCCAATATCTCCGTAACTAGGGGGTTCCCAGGTATGGTCTAGAACCAAACAATGATCGCAGTGGTGGGGAGAACACGTGCTCTTCGGTTGCGTTAAGGGTACTTTTACACCCTTTATTATCGTGTCGTATCGGATTACGCAGATTTCCAAGTAAATTTTGCAGTGCCCTAGCTTAGCGTTCGAGCTGTAAAAATAATCTGCTCAATAGAATGTCGATGACAACAAGGTGCTTGACTAGGATATCAATCTAATATGACGAATCAACTTCTTAGTTCAGTAAATTCGTAATAACAAATAAATTTCACCTCAATGTAGATCAACTCCACTGGTTCCATAAGACAGCACAATCCATAATCAGCTTCGTTGCTGCAGGGGTTCTTCTCCAGGTCTATGGCCAGAAGGTTGGGACTGGTGACACCGGCTCCTCGCTCTGGAGTCAGGAGTGGCACCAGGTCTCCATCTGATGTTACTCCTTCAATAACGACGCTCTCTGCTCGGGCTGATAGCTGTTGGGTTAAGGAAACAAATGTAGCAAAAGGAAATCCGTACCCTTCACGCAAGTCGAGTTTCGCTAGCTAATTCAAATTGACCCCATATACCATGTACCGTACGAATATCGAAGAGCACATATTTTAACAACCTGTTAATAAGTTTCATCTTACCTTGTATGCTTTAGCTGAAGGTCTGGTCTCCAAAGACGCGAGGAACTGAGTCAGGGTCAAAACTAGAACCTCCTTGCTTCTATTCATCAGCGTCAATGAACAATTTGCCAGCGTCAGATTTATTTTGTGCTCTGAAATTATGCAAAAAAGACAAATGTTTTTCTTTTTGGACAATCATTCATATGCATCTAGTTTTATGTTCAGCTACCGTACTTAAAATCACACGAGACTTAATCCTGACTTTGTCGCCTGATTGCTATGCTGCCGGTCAATCTCAACGCAAGCTAATAAAGCCTTTTACGTGGTATAAAGCACAAGGTGTTCTCTCTATGCTATATGCTACTCACCAATATACTGCTTCGACTTATCCTTCAACGGTGCGCCCTCCACATATCCTATCAGCTCACAGACCCTTTTCTTCTCAGGACTGGACAGGTGGCTCCACAAGGTCTTGCTCCGCTCTGTCTTGACGCACAGTTCCACATGGTTCTTTGGCAATTCCGGTTCGGCCTCAGTTGGAGAGCTCGTTGGCTTCCACCAGTCGAATTCGGTTTCTACTACTTCTATGCGCTCGGGTTCTTGGGCGAGCAGCTAAGAGATAAAAATACCCATTAAAACATGATTTGGAAAAGTCTGACTGAAATCAACGACTCTTCTGTTGAGTCATAAAACAAAATACTTTTGCCTCTTCAAAATTCATCTTTTCTGATTAAAACTGAATTCATTGGGAGATGACGAGAGAAATATAAGGTTTTTGATTTATTCTACAAAATGTTACCAATAATAAAAAAAAACATCCTTTCCCTCACGAGACCGCTCTTCCTACGGTCGGACGGTGAAACTAAACTCACAATTCTCACATCGCTTTGGCTTATACAAATTCCGTTGATGCCTAACACAAGTACACCGATATAGAAATATTCGCCGCGGATTACCGGCACTGCGGTGTAGTGAGAGAAAGAACTTGTTACATAAAATTCCCGAGGGGGTTACGCCGAGTTGTGTTTAAATTCCATGTTATAAAGGGCGAGCTTATTAAATTACCATCTACCAGGCACAAATCCAGACTCTAGGCTGTGAACAGAATAAGAATTATGATAACCATTCAAAGATAGGAAAAGACAACACTAACTTCAAACTTCGCCTGCTCCCTAGCAATGATCACCGACACGATTGGCAGACTGTCCTCGCACTTCTGGAGGTCCAGCTTCAACTCAATATCATTAGGGCTCCTCAGTGTACTCTTGTAGATCTGCTTGTATACATTGTAGTTCTCCCGGTGCTTCTTGATGGCTGCCCAGGTGTAGGGCCTGACTCTCTGTTCCACCACCACGTTGAACGCGTATATCCACCACTTCTTTATGTTCTTGGAGAGAGGGATGCCTGGGTGGAGGTGGCGGTATTTTCTGGAAAGAAGATAGTCAATTAGTTTTAGTCGAAGATATATTATTTCTAGCTAAAAAAACTGATGTGTTCTGAGAAGATTGATGACCAGGTTGTATGGTAAAAGACGTGTTACGCAGATCCAGAATTGATTGAGAAAAAGAAGCTAATGATGATTGATTAATTCTGTATTCTTTTTTCCTCAAATCGTCTCACCTATTCAATTTAATCCTGTCAAATGAAGCCATCAAGTTATTTATTGACAGGTACTGTCGACGAGACAACTGCAGCGCGCTGTCCTGAAGCACGGCATCCAACAGCAGACGAGGAACGCGAGCCTCACCCGAGCGGTTGATCAGAACCTTCACCTTGCAGGTCACTGGTTTCAATACTAGAAAAAAGAAATATTAGTCACTACCAGACGTATCTTTTATTACTTAGCTATTTTGTTGCCAAGAGTTGGTTGAAATCTAAAATGATCACTGTTTTTATATTGGGTCAACCAAAATCTGCAAAGGTACTGGTATATTGACAACCAGGACGGGAAAAGTATTGTGCCGTTTTCCATCATGATTTTCTTAGTAGCAGGCTGGATCCTTTGTGCTCGGTTGGTGACAAAACTCTCACTCCCATAAAGGAGACTTTAATATTATTGTCGAAATATGACTATTCTTTTCCCTTTCGAGGATAAAGACCTAAATTTACGTTACATTATAACCGATCAATAGAAAAATACACTCACAAAATTCAAAGTCCTCATGATGCATCGAGAACTTGTCAAGCCCAGTGAGCATGTAATGCTTCCAGTTGTAGTACTGCATGGGTGTGATGTGGGCAGTCTCGTTGTCATCCAGGGCGGTCGCCGTGGGGTTCCAGTAGGCTGACATGGACTCTATACGCATCATCTGGTAGACCGTTGATGCATTCGCTGGAGTCACTGAGGGTTTCCATTTGCTGAAAGTTTAATAATATGGTTTCAGAACGTAGTAACTTAGTCTTGTTATTATTAACTGGGAAAGTGCCTCAAAACATTATTTCTTCTTTCAAACTCTGATAATTAATTTGTCAGGGATTTGAACAACAAGTCAATAAGTTGAAGCTAGGCACCCAATCCAAAACGTAGATCTCTATGGTGAAGAACGGACGGCAACGGACGAAATAAGGCATTACAAAATCCTGGGTAAACTATAACTAGCATTCGGCTTGGCATGAAATATTCTAGAAAAGTTTTTCGGGGAAACTATAAAATAAAGAAAATTAAATAACCTGATGATATCACCAACTTACCTATTAGTAGTCTCAATAGACAAACTCTGAAGACAGAGTCCACACGCGAGAGGACCATCCTTAGAACTGATGGAGTCCTCATACCTGATGTGGACATTCCTCACGTAAATCTGCAGATTATTCACAATCGCTGTAAACAAATGTTCAAAGAAGTTCTGAGGACCTTTAAGGACCTCACTTTCCGCTTCCAAATCTTGAAGAATCTTCCTTTTTGCAGCTCTGGTGAGCCGTCTTTCCCTTTCTGGGTCGAAGTGGCTGTTGGATATGGCTGGGCCAACTAGGACCAGCACATCTTCGATATTGACCACGACGGGCTGCGTGTAGAGGCCTGACCATGGTATCTGCAGGCCAATGCGGCCGATTGTGCCGATTTTCACATCTATTGGTAGGTCGAGTTCGTACTGTAACAATGAAAGGTAGTTTGGTTGGAAGCATAAATTTGGTTTTCTTTCTAGCATTATACTACAAGTAGGTAAGCCAGAGATCATTCAGTGACTACTTCATGAACTAAGCCAATATACTGAAATGTTTCCACTTTAATTGGGACAAAGGCATCCGCTCTAGAATAGGGAGTGGTTGAGTCCACCACGCGAACCCAGTACGGATTGGTAGTAGGTAGTCACTTGTCTAAGAATCTAAGAGTCTAGCATGTCCAAGCATGCCGCTTTCAAAGTTTTAAAATCAGCTAAATTACTAAGTAAGTGTCTGCCTGGGTTCGAATTCAAACCCTATCACGGGAAATTTGAGGCCATTGCCACTACTTTTTCCTACATATCAGGGACGGCTTGAGTCCATGCAGTGGGAACATTACAGGCTGATAATGATGATCAGAGACGTATAATAAACACAAAATGGTCATCTGCAATATTAAAACATCTCTTACCAAAGCCTCAGGCTTAAGCTTCAGATCAGTAAGGTTGACATTTCCGGAGAAGATGCCCACGTTCAGGTTCTCCGTGTCCAAGTCCTGGACATACTTGCCCAGCAGCCGGTTGAGGATGCCGGCGACTGCGCCCTCAAACATGGTGACGGTGGCTGGTGATCAGCTGGAAAGAGATGAAGTGTGTTTATTATCTAGTGACTTAAACTTATTTTATAATGTCTCACAAAGATTAGGTAGAGGACCACCGGCATAACGTGCTTTTCAAGGCACGGACTCACGGAGATGTCACACCGCAAACTTTTAAACTTCAAGAGCAGCTGCTACTGAAAACTTCCTAATGGATTTAAAACAAACACACCGGAACAGCCCGACACAGGAATCAAAATCAAGAACTCACGCTCAGCAGTCCTACGATCATGAGACCAACAGGGCGGAGCATGGAGTGCTCCCCGGTGGGTGCTACTGCGGCATTATCAGTCAACACTTTCAGTTTTCTTACAGCCAAAAAACCAAGAAGAAGTGTTCTGTTATTCACAGTACACCCTACCGTGTTCAATCCCGAAACATGCACGTCATTGCGAAGGTACGAAACATAAGAAACAAAAACAATCATCGTTAAAGAACTTGAGTGAAGAACATCGCACAAGTTAGGTATCTTATATAGGAGTTTGTGTAGCTACTGTCCTATACGAAACACAAGATAAGTACCTCACTATATGTACATAAATAGTCTAAAGAAAAGTTGATTAAAAACATCGTTCGATAGCGTATGGAGGGATTCCCCTGAAAAAATGTAATACAATAAACTTTTTTATAAATAGACCGGTGTGACTTGAATAAAAATCGTCTATTAAAAATCATGCGAGATATGATCTACCCACTACACTTCAATTGCGTAACACATGTTGCCTTTTGGCTCTCGAATGTGTTACGCAATAACCCCGCTGATTCCCAAGTCTTTATAATATAGTATATATAATATAGAATCTTGTATCTTCCTAGAAAACCAATCTAGAACCATGTAGATTCGAACCAAATCAATAAATCCGAACCCCCACGCATACGCTTCTGAAGTTGCATAAATGCGCAATTGCCGTGATTGTCCGTGAAATAAAGACAAAATGTTACCTAATCGATAGCCAAACCAAATATTGCGAAAGAAGAAGAAATTCATAAAAAGATAAGCAAAGATAAATGAAACTGAATCACAATCTTCAACTCAACAATTTTATAAATGCGTCAACAACCCTGAACTTTGTTATTCATTAATCTAAACCGTTGCTGCAATCATGGCTTCCAGCACTAAATGTCATCGATGAATAAGTTAGTGGCAGCACTGACAGCAACCTATTCCGTGGAAAGGTGCTGCATAACTTATTAGCTTAGGGCTAGGAAAATTTTATAACATTAGGTGACCTAATAGAATCGGCGTCGTTTCTTAGAATGAATTTTCTACAAGAAAAAAGATAGAAAGAAAAAGAGTTATATACCTAGTCACTTCTCTATATAATCTCCTCCTAATCTTCCTTTAATGATTTTAGATAGCCACGGAGAACATACCTGTGTTAAAACACAGGGGGTGCTATCTATCACACGGGCCTAGTGTGGTTTGGTGGGTAAACTACATCACGAATGACAACACGTTTTATATTTCCATTCTCTCTCCTGTAGCAGCAGTACTCAACTATAATTTGACGGAAGAAGGAAAATTAGCTAACTGCCGCACTCAGAGAGCTTTAATGATTACTTAGGCCATCACTTAGTAATGGTTTTGACAGTTTTGTCATACAAAACTATGTCAAACCTTTACTAAGTGACGGCTTAAGTAATCATTAAATATCTCTGAGTACGGCAGTAAGTCTAACCTCAAATAAATTAAGATAAGAGGAGGAAAGAGTGACAAAGACTACTAAATTAAGGGTATCATTTAAGCTATCGCCAATTTAATAAGTATTGTGTTTCTTAAGTAATAGGGTTTGTCCCCAAAATAGTAGGTTTGTCATCAAAACGTAGTCTCCAAACAGTATAAAATCAATTCCACAATAAATCACCTAAAATCATGAAGATATAGGCTCTAGTAGCAAATAAATGTTTTTGTATGTATTATAATAGTTTTGTCCTAATAAGTATATAAGCAAACTAATTTAAAGGTATCACTAATATATCATACCTAATAATATATTATGTCACCAGAAATTTTCATTAAGTTTCAAAAAAACTTAACTTTCCGTCAGCAGGTCGAAGGAGCCCCGCTGCACGGGGCTCCTATTTCTGTCTGCAGGGATTAAAGGAACCTAACTAACCGAACCTCGGGGTGATCTTGACGTCGACCCTCTAGGGTTAGGGTTTCTGTCAGCATTATTTGGTGACAGATCTACCATTCTGGGCACAAAACTATTGTTTATGTACTTAATAAAACTATTATTATAAGAACGAAGTTTATATTCATCTAATGCACTACCTTTTTGTTGCTCTTATTTTACACATAATTATATTAACATTAATTTGATAATTCATTTCTGGAAATACTTTTTGTTTATCTGAGAACGAAAATATTTAGTGGTGATATTTCTATATATTAGGTGATACAACTTGGTGACAAGAAATATAGTCCCCCATAAATTAATTTCAAAGTTTAAAATTCACAGTAGAATTGAATTTACAATGTGCCCTTTACTAGGACATTTATTATGTAAAGCCACAGCTGCCTTTTTTCCCTCGTACGTTGCAACTAAAACACTTATTATATAACAATATTCGGAATCGATGCGGTGGACTATTTTAAGAACGGTTGTCGGTACCGATACACCAGTATTGACTGAACGTAGACTAAGTTGAATTCAAAGACAGAAAGTAAAAGGTACCGTACTCAAATAAAATAATGAACCTATAATTTTATTTTAGATCGCGGCGCTCGTTCCGTATTCATTTCGAGAAGTGTGGGTGTATATGTATATTATGGAATACTAAGAGTACTACGGACATCTCTGTCTTACCCTTTAATGATAACAGGCATGGGGTTGTGTATTATGTTATTATCAGACTAATTAGAGAATTAAAGTTTGATTTGCGATAGGTATATGGATTAATCAAAGCATAGTAAAAGTAAAAGCAGACACGTTAACATAATTATCATCGACATGAAATATTATGTGATAACGGGGTTAATTTTTGGGGACAATACTAACAATTATTCAAGCAGTAAGTACCGCCATGATCGGACTTCGGCGAATAAGACCGGGAAAGTATGAGTTAAGACTTATTCTTGTTTCCAACAAACATTTCAAGCTTACAGAGATGTTGCCAACACAAAATTAGAGGTAGGAAGGGAGCCTCTCAACCTCTAATTTCACTCCTTGATTCAATTCCCAAGTGGCCTTACATCACTTCAGATTAGCATAGCGATGAGTGCAGCTGTACTGAAGGACCGGTGGTTCATGTCATACACTGGTGCACTAAGCTCTTTCAAGAGCTATTTGCGATTAGGTACGTACGACATTGACAACATAGTAGGTACAGTCGCACACATTGGAAATGCGTGCACGATTTGTAATATTCAGAACTGCGTTTAATATTAAAAGTACATTAAATGCAGAGAGGGCGAGTAGAATTTTAAATGCATTTTACTTGATTTTATGAACAATTATAATATCTTACACGATATCCATGTACTTACTAAAACAAAAAATAAATTGAGAATTTTTTTGTCCGCTGATTATAGTAAACAAAGGATTAGCATTAAGTAGGCCAAAGTTTTGAAGATTGAAACAATAACATACCTACCTACATAGTAGCTTAAAACAAGCAGTTTACTTATACAAAAAAAAATCATCAAGCATCGAATAAAGATCCCACTGCTGGGATTTAAGCAGATTTAAAGAGGTGGTAGACCGTAATACCTACACAACCATAACGCGCGCATGCTGTGGGGTTTGAACCCTCCCAACCGCCAATAGCTTATATACAAAATTCGCAATTTCATCAAACCATTCACAGGCACTTTTGAAGAGTCAAGTGATTGGTGAGTCAGTCAAGCAGTTCGAAATTTGAATCAAATAGAGAATAACTGGCAACATATTTCATGAACACTACCTCATCAAAAGTCCTGTCACCGATGAATAAATAATAACAATAAATAAAGCAATCAAAAGATTTACCACAAATCCGATGAGACGTCTTAGCACGATGAAACCAGGCGTACGATTCGCGCGTTCCTAACAATAACAAAATCGATATCTTCTATTGGTCGCCGAGCTAGTAAACATCGGACACGCTTGCTCTAGTAAAACGTATATTAATTCGGTATCGATGTTTTATCTGCAGATAACGTATCTCGGGATTTATCGATGCGTTGTATGACGTGTGTGTAATGTTGTGTTTGGCGGTGTCAGACAAGAAAGGGTTGAGTCAGTTTTATGATCCGGGATTTTTTCATGTATGGTTTTTTATTTTTTAAAGTCAATCGATGTAGCAGTCAAAATTGCATACACAAACTAGTAAAAACACTTCACTACTTACATAGTATAAAACAAAGTAGCTTTCTCTGTCCCTATATCTCTATGTATGCTTAAATCTTTAAAACTACGCAACGGATTTTGATGCGGTTTTTTTAAATAGATCGAGTGATTCAAGAGGATGGTTTTAGTATCTATTTTGCACCCGTGCGAAGCTGGGGCGGGTCACTAGTTAATTATATTATGTTGAACTAGAAAGCTGGAAGGTCTTCGATTACGAGAAACTTCGCAACTTTAACGCAAAATTTTAAGATTTGTATCGCTAATTCACAGAAATAAGCCTAAGGAGGCCTAACTGTTTTTTTAAACGTCGTTTAAGCCAAGAAAATGTCTAATTTCAACATTGAAATACATAAGCAGGTAACCTTATAATAAATCTTAAGCAACCCATTTTTTTCTCAAAACATGAAAAGGGAAAACTCACTTTGATGGCCAATGTCGGTTGGAAATCAATACAACTTGACAAAGGATTTTTCGCAACGACGTACTTACAAGAAATTCTTCGCTCGCTAATTGCCCTTTTTACCCAGGACATCTCAGAAATTATAATATTTGATAACAAGAAATAAGAAGTTATTTATTTAATTGTCTAATGCTCTTTTTTATTACAACACCAAAGATAGTCTGACTAATTAGGTAGAGAATGCGAGATTTTAGATTTTCAACGCACGACCACGACTCAGTACGGCTAGTTGAAAATCCAAAAGCGAGATAATATTAAGGCATTAATTTAACCGTCACTGAAAACAGGCAAAGTTCTTTACCTGTCCAACTGTAAGTAGTAGCTTTCTGATATGGGTACAAATTGTTTGGTTACTTATTTATTCAGCGAGCGAAATAGTATCGACGTTTGACAAGCTTTGGTAAGCCCCTCAATTGTGGGCGTTTTCAAAGTTGAGTGAAGGGTTTAAGAGGATGGCCGCGGGAACATGGGTGGTTTTTAGTCAGTAGAAGTCTGACACTCCCTTTCGCTCTGCCCAAGAGCGGGAGGGGTTATTCGATGATTTTACACCCCCCAAAAAAAAAAAAAGGGTTTAAGAGGATATAAGGATATAAGGATATAAGGCGAGGAGGAATGTGACGCCGTCGCCTCCTTCTGCGAAGCAGTGATGCTAGCGAAGGAGGTGGCGGAACGCGAGAGGGAGAGAACCTCTCGTCCCAACCGCCGCGGGAGGCGCTCCGGGCGTCGGGGGTCCCGCGATGACCTCCGGCCACCGTAGACGCGGTCCTGTGGACGGTGAGTGATGGGCTAACTCGCCGTCCGTCCGTCTCACGACGAAAACAGGCCGTGTCGACGGCGCGTTCGTGTTCCACGCGCGCCTCAAAGAGATGTCAGCAACATGGGAGGGGCCCGAAAGGGCCGACGCCTGTCAGGGCCGCGGGTAGTCCAACGGTTATCGCGGCCTCGACATAGAGGGCGAAGAAGGAACATGGGTGGTTTTTAGTCAGTAGAAGTCTGACACTCCCTTTCGCTCTGCCCAAGAGCGGGAGGGGTTATTCGATGATATTACACCCACCAAAAAAAAAAAAATGGTTTAAGAGGATCCCCGTCGTCGGTTGAGGGTTTTTCTCAAGAGATACCGCGGACTCGACATAAAGGGCTAAGAAGGAACATGAGTGGTTTTTAGTCAGTCGAAGTCTGACACTCCCTTTCGCTCTGCCTAAGAGCGGGAGGGGTTATTTGATGATTTTCCACCCCCCAAAAAAAAAAGGTTTATAAGGATGGAGCAGTAATAGCCGATCGTAACTGGGTTGTGAATAAGGTACCTTCCATTCCTTCCTCTTGGCCCTTGCGAATCAAGTCTAGTTTTGTCATTTGTAAGATTTTAGTTTTCATGAGAGAGGATGAGAAAAGAAGGTCGAGATATTTCTATTGGGAACAGAATCCGAACTACCGGTGGTCAGGGCTCTTGAGAGAGGAACCTCCTGACAATGCGCGCCGTGTCCAGAAGTACTGCCTTCTGAATCAAGCCCTTGATCCAGCTACCAAGCGAGAGCCTCCTTAGATGTTCGTCGAGGCTCTTGGCTATTAAGCCATTGGCAGACACGACTATCGGCATAATGGCTGCTGTATTCACGTGCCACATGTCGACAACCTCGCGAGCCAGATCCAGATACTTGAATTGCTTATCTTTCTCTGCTTTCACGAGGTTCTCGTCATGCGGGACTGTTATATCAACAATCATTGCGCGACGCTCCGATCGATCCATCACCACAATGTCAGGCTTATTGGCAACAATAGTCCTGTCAGTGACGATAGGTCGATCCCAATACAACGAAATATTACCATTATCGAGAACTGGGTCGGGCGCATACCTATAGTATGGCACTTCTGTTTCCACAAGGTTGTATTTCAAAGCAAGTTGCTGGTGGATAATCCTGGCAACGAGGTTGTGTCTATGCAAATATTCTCCATTAGAGATTTTTCTGATAGTCTGGAAAACATGCCAGACAGTATGGAAATAAAAATAACTATAGGTTCATCCTTGCCTTGAGTTCGACTATTAATGGCCTCTAGTAATTTATGGTCTTAGTCAAAACCACCAAAGTCTAAAATCAAAGCTTCGCAAAGTTCGTCCCATGATTAAAAGGAAGTATTTGTTTAGTAGTTTCAGTAACTACTGAACATTTAGTCCAGTTCCAGACGAGAACACCCAGAAATAATGTGACGGATCGATTCTCCAGGATTATTTATTATTATTATTATTACTGGTATTAATTTACACCTCGACCGATTAGACTAGAAGACTTATATCTTATAGCTATAACTTAACTAATAAATAAATAATTGCGAAAATCCATAATAGGCTATTTGGCAGCCCATTATTCGCTAGTAAAAAATAAAATACAAATAAATCAAATACACGAATAGAGAACGTCCTTCTTTTTGGAAGTCGATTAAAATTGCGACTACCAATCCCTTAATCAATTGTGGTGATTATGTAGTGATTATAATAACCATAATTATGTCCACATACTGCAGGCTACAGAGTGTAAATGATTGATGGGAATCGCTCGCGCGGGTTACGGCTCTCAATGTAACGCACATAAAACATTGTGCTGATGGATGTATGATGTATTTTCATAAGGGCATTTTACAGCAATAAAAACTAGTACTCCTATTTAAAAACTAGTACTCCTATTTAAAAACTAGTACTCCTATTTAAAAACTAGTACTCGTATTTAAAAAAAATAATGTCGTGTTATAATATTGGAATTTTGACCTTCAATATATCGTGAAGTGTGTGTCTGCTTTGTTGAGGGTGTTATACACCCTTTGTTGTAGACTATTATTTTGAAGTACACATTTCCAATATGCTAACATTCTGAACGATGCTATCGTGTCCATCGGCTATTCATAACTCTATGTCAGGCCGTAATAGTTTAATTTCTTCAAGTTACTATTATTGATCCGACTCAAGCGAACTTCGTAAGTGAATTATTTCTTCCCGTCAACTATGTACCATAATTAACTTAATGTAATTTTAAGACTATCTAACATAACATCACGCCTATAATCTCCGAAGGGTTAGTTAGACGTGGATCTAATATTACCCTCACATTCCGCCAGATCGATCCCCTCACGGAACAAATATTTGTAAGGCCTACAGATAGTTGTTTCGGGTCTGGGTGTCCGTGTTTGTGAGTTTAAATGTTTGTAAACGCACCCACGATACAGGAGAAATTCCTAGTGTGGGGCAACGTTTTTTTTTAAAAGAAAAGAAAGAAAAAGATATGTATAAATCCCATGTTATAGGCAGCAGTCTTTTGAGATCGACCGGGAAATTCAGGCTCTGTGGCTGTTATTGAGATATTCCTAATGGAAAAACCCAATAACCACACTATCTACCTACTTAAATGAAATGAAAAAACTTTGACTTCGTAATCCTATCTAAAAGTTAGAGAAAGATGTGGTCCTTTTCGATTTAGTAGGTAATCCGATTATCCACCACTGATGTTTTGATGTTAGAGGAATCCTGCCTTTTTACGACACGCCCATTAGCCATAGATAGGAAACAGGTTTTCTACGTTTTTACCCGACTGCGGCGAAGCCCAAAAGGAGGGTTATTATCTTTACACCTTGACATCACGCTAGTTGTCCCCGAAAGTGAAAGCAGACAGAGGCAGAACTAGATTTTATGTCATGTACATTTCGCCAGTTGTAAATGTTTGAGTTACATAAAATGAGGCGAGGTATACAAATCCAAGATTTTTCCTCTTCGTGACCCTGGCACAACATTTTTTTCATTACTTAGCCAAGAACTACGTCACTTCCGCTGCATGTTTTTTAGACTAAGATAGAAGGTGGAGCACAGCTTGTGACACAGCCACACCGAAATATCATTACTTCTGAGCTACTGTGATATTCATGATGGCTGAACCCATGACACTGAGAACCGTACACAGGCTCTTGAACCAAGCAGATTAACGAGACATTCACTCGTTTAATAATAATTTATGCTTTCCCAGACACCAATCGGTTTTATTATTAAGTTGTTACATGTAAAAGCGCTATCTACTCAAGCTCTTTTAAAAAGCAGCTTAAAAGTTTCTTGTTGAATTTAAGTGTCTTTTGTTGACGATCTATGACGAAATTTTTAAATAATATGTTGTATTTTATTTTGATATTGTTTATTTGTGCAACATTAATATTTTAACGTGTCTATTTAATTTTTTTTGTACCTAATTTAATTTAAATTTTATTTTTATACCATACAGTAATATCATATGCAATATATTGTTTATGAATAAGTGACCAATGAGTAATTTAATATGGTGTTATACAATGTCTCAATTCCTGCACGTCCCTGTCTTGACCTCAGATGCCAGCCCCGGTCCTTCGATACACGCACTGGTTACTTCAAGACCAAGGCCACCCAAGGCTACCGATACGCGGAGCACTTCCGACGTTGGAGCACTTCCGACGTTTGGCTCCCAGACTGGAGCGGGCCGGGGCTGCCTTTAGGTGGCTCTTGCCCAATCTGGGGGGGCCAAACGCCTCCTGCCGGAGGCTCTACGCGGGGATCGTGCGGTCCATGGCCCTTTACGGGGCGCCGGTGTGGGCGCCTGCTTTGAGGAAGCGGGCCGCCCACTACCTGAACGTGCCCCAAAAGGTCATGGCCGTAAGGACGGTACGGGGGTACCGCACGATCTCCCGCGAAGCGGCGAACCTCCTTGCCGGATTGCCGCCGTGGGATCTGGAGGCGATAGTCCTCGCGCGCCTGCATCAATGGCGCGCGGAGGCGCTGCGCCGGGGGGTCACTCCGCTGCCGCGGCAAATTGCTGCGCGGCGGACAGACCTCCGGTGCGATCTCATGGCGGCATGGAGACAGCGACTGTCGCAACCCCGTGCAGGGCACGCCACGATAGTGGCGGTAAGTCCCCTCTTTGAGGAGTGGCTTGAGAGGCGCCACGGCGCCCTCACCTTCCGTCTGACGCAGGTCCTCACCGGACACGGTTGTTTCGGGAGGTACCTGCACCGAATCAGGCGGGAGGAAACGCCCGGATGCCACCATTGCGAGGATCGGCCGGAGGACACGGTGGAGCACACAGTGGAGGTGTGCCCCGCTTGGGCGGAGCCCCGCCGTGTTCTCGTAGCGGCGATCGGCGGCGGCGACCTCTCGCGCCCGGCCCTGGTGCAAGCCATGGTCCGGGGCGAGGAGGAATGGGACGCCGTCGCCTCCTTCTGCGAAGCAGTGATGCTGGCGAAGGAGGTGGCGGAACGCGAGAGGGAGAGAACCTCTCGTCCCAGCCGCCGCGGGAGGCGCTCCGGGCGTCGGGGGTCCCGCGATGACCTCCGGCCACCGTAGACGCGGGCCTGTGGACGGTGAGTGATGGGCTAACTCGCCGTCCGTCCGTCTCACGACGAAAACAGGCCGTGTCGACGGCGCGTTCGTGTTCCACGCGCGCCTCAAAGAGATGTCAGCAACATGGGAGGGGCCCGAAAGGGCCGACGCCTGTCGGGGCCGCGGGTAGTCCAACGGTTATCGCGGCCTCGACATAGAGGGCGAAGAAGGAACATGGGTGGTTTTTAGTCAGTAGAAGTCTGACACTCCCTTTCGCTCTGCCCAAGAGCGGGAGGGGTTATTCGATGATTTTTACACCCACCAAAAAAAAAAAAAAAAAAAAAAAAAAAAAAGGCTACCGATACGCCCTCAAATTAACTTAGTTTCCGACGTGCTCGTTATTACATTAAATATTATCTTACGGTCGTTAGGTTAAACGAGGGATATTTATTTTATGGGAAAAAAGTACTTACATGAATGTGAAAACTCTTTAGTAATAATATGGAACCAATGGGGGCGGATCACTGAAATGACGCTTGATAGGATGTATCGAAAAAAACCGGCCAAGTAAGGGCCAAGTAGGGTTCCGTAGTTGCCCATCAAAATATGTAAACCAACTAACCTGATTAACCACCCTGCCTACCTGCCTCCGAACGATGATTTTTATAGTAAAAATAACACAAACTTACATTTGAAGTTTTGAGACCTGCGCGAGACATGCGTTATGTACGTAAAGGAAAATTAACCTAATTAAACGTTGGCTTCAGAATCACAATCTCGAAGTAAACAACAAAAAAAGAAGAAGAGAGAAGTAGAAGAATTCAAACTAGGTATTACATTAGACTCTCATTTAAATTGGAAAAAACATGTCGAAAAAACCAAAATAAAACTGTCACAATTCGCATATATATGGACTTAGTGTGCTAAAATCAAACACAAAAACTCACTGTGCCCTCTCTGCTTACCACGCATATGCTTACGCGTGGCTACGTTACGGTATCATCATGTGGGGACACAGTGTCGATGCGAACGATCTATTCATTGCTCAAAAGAAATGCATGCGCATATTATTCAAAATAAAACCTAGAAATAGCTGCAGACCCCACTTTATAGAAGAAAAAATGTTAACCCTGCCCTGTATTTATATATTAGAAATAGCAACTTTTGTGAAGAAAACATAAACCTATTTAATTTTGACAAAAACGAGCGCCGCAAAACTAAATTAACTTTACCAGCACCTAGGATACAATGTACAAAAATAGCCCAGAATACCGAAGTTTACAAGTATATAATAAATTACCTGAAACTATACGGTCCACAAAAACACTGTGTATTTAAAGCCAAGTTAAAATCATTGCTCTTAGCTATGTGTTATTTTAGTATTCAAGAATTCCTGAAAGATAAAATGTTAAAATAGAGTGTTTGAAATATATATATTTATACAATGTATGTTAAATTTTAATAAATATTCTTATTTCTTAGGTTTTTTGTTTGTCTAGAGCTAGATATAAGTTTAAGTTTGAATTAATATAATGTTTTAATTGAATAATTTTGAAAGTTCCTAATTACGTTATACATATAATATTTACACTGCAATATTGTTAGTTTTAAGTTATCTTGCTGCGCCCTAACAGGGTCATGTACTCACTAGTTCTAAGCCTAGCGTGTAACATGATGTGTACATTGTGCAATAAATAAATAAATAAATATTTCATACATTTAAGTTGGTTCACTATTATTCGTAAACTTGTAAAGCCTACTCAACTTTAATAGTTTTTTTTTTATTATTTTCGTTAAAAATGCTACTACCATGATTTTTTTTCACACTCCCAAACACAACCCGTATCTAAGGTGGTTTAGGTTGCCACACTTTAGTCTAGCACTTTAAGCTGAATATTTTGCAAACTCGCAATATTTTTTAAAGACCTATCCAACGACATCCCACACAATGGACTTCGCGAGAAATTAAAAATAAACTGGTGTACTGGCGATAGCCTAAAAAGATATTTTTTCAATATTTTACTTTAGCACTTTGTCGGCGTAACTCATTTCTATATTTATAGCCTAAAGCTTTCTAATACTGACGGACAGACAGACAGACCGACATGGCGAAACTATAAGAGTTCCATATATAACTACGGAACCCTAAAAAGAAGACTTGCTGAGTACAGCAAGTCTACAGCAAGTCTAGTCTAGTGCGACAATTAGTAAATTGAAGTGAGCTAAAGGATTACTGACAGATACTTGCTGCTTTGACTTTGTGGTTCTTTCCGTATACACACTGACCTGTAAGGTCTTCATTTTTCATAACTTAACCAACCCTTCTCTGAGTTTGCTTTGGATGTTTCTTCTCAGAGTCCTTCCTCTCGGATAGGATACCCGCGACCGATGTCGTTATGCTCATATAGAGCTTTAATGATTACTTAGGCCATCACTTAGTAAAGGTTTTAACAGTTTTGTCATACAAAAGTATGTCCAATCTTTTTGGTGGCAAAAAATAACCAAATTAACCAACAAATGTCACCGACTTCAGAAACAGATTTTTTTCTAAAGTTCATTTTTTACTTTTTTGTAGTTTCTGTTTTTTTTCACTTTATTGTTTTTTCTGCAGTCGCTTTTTTTTAATTCTACCCCCAACAAATTAGGATAAGGATATGAGCCGAAAGGAGAATTTTGTTGAAAACAAGTTTGAACATAATTTTAACAATTATTACACACTAGCTGTTGCCAGCGGCTTTACCCGCTACAACTCGAAAATTATCCCACAGGAGGATAAAATCTGGATAAAAACTATCCTATGTGTTAATCCAGGTTATAAACTATCTGTGTACCAAATATCCAAATCCGTTTAGTAGTTTTTACGTGAAGAAGTAACAAACATACACACTCACAAACTTTCGCCTTTATAATATTAGTGTGATTCTTCTGTTCAGTCCTCTACTTGACTCCGATATGTTGGTTGTGTGTGGTTTTATTTTATCACAAAATAAGACAGTAAAGCAAATGACTCTTTACATAGTAAGAATCCTTACCCTAGCAAGAGTTACCAAACGTTCTTAAGAAACGGAACAACTTGAAAACTTACTATTTGTATAGCATGAAACTGTTTTTCCTGTTCCCGTGTTATGTAAACGGGAACACTTGTGTCCGGACTCCGGGAACCGGGAATAATAGCTGTCCCGGCGTAATGAGGACGAATCCAAATAGAATTCTACCAACATTATGTTACTGATATTTTTCTATGTTTATTCGTGGGTGTTTTTCTCGTTTACCGAATCATTGAGAGATGTATCAGATGTAGGAGCAGATTTGTTTATTGTCAGGCTCTGAATTCGCACATACTGCTTTTGAAATGTTAGTACCAGTAGATAATCTTATGCAGAAAATACTGAAGCTACTAGCTATAGGGTTGATGCGACAAGGTAACCCGCGAAATTCGAATTTTTCTTACGTTTTTTGCAATTTGCCGATCAGTGTCAAGTCGTTTGTTAAATAAAATAGGTTTTGCGGCAGTAACAAATGTCTATTTACTATGTAATAGTTAAAATCACCAATACAACCGTCGCAGTTCATTAAGGTCACAAGAATGCCGTTTTCATCAAATAGTCACTCCAGAGACCTTTATGAACTGACACGTTTGAACCACCCGCAATGACTTCAGAAATCCGTGATCATGGTGGTTGTAACAGCGCCGAAAAATCGGGAACTCAAAACAAAATCTAAACATGGTAAATATCCCTTTCTGTCTTCAGTGTTAATAATAGTGTCAGTGACCATATCAGTTTAAAAACTTATGATGCTCATACAGGGCATGTATGTTTAAAGGGTGTAAAAGTACCCTTAACGCAAACGAAGGGCACTTGTTCTCCCCACCCACCACTGCGATATTTTTTTTGTTCTAGACCATACCTGGGAACCCCTTAGTTACGGAGATATTGGGGGTCAAAGTTCCAAATTTTGCACAGCTGTTTTTGTAAATACTAGTTTTTCAGTTTAAAACTTTATTTAAATTAGCTCCATGACCCGTTTACTATTCAAAGCATCCACTAGCACAGTGTCCACTGTTACGTATTAGTTTTGAACCATTGATTTTTGTCAACTGGACGTTTTAATTTGGTATTCTGTTTTTTAAGTTATTTATTGTAATTGGTGTTATGCCGTTTAAATTGACTATAAAATAAACCACACTAACTGGGGCATAAGCTGTTCAGTGAAAACAGTTTACGTAACTTCATCGTGTTCATCAAGTTTGACATATTTTCGCTTCAGTAGACCACAAGATGTACCTATAAAACTTTATTTAAAAGATCGATCTCGTATGATAAGGACGAGTCTATAAAATTATAGGCTCGTCCTTACCATACGAGTATAAAAGGTATGTCGGGATCGCGAGCCCTCGTTCCTATTTACATCATATTATTTGAATGAACGTCCCAGCAGGTAGGTAAATAGAACTAAGTATATTATGTAGAACCTCAGACTAACCCGCTTCTCAAGACATGATAGTTTTTGTAAACAGAAAGCTTTTCTCTACCTACGTTATGTAGGGCAACTATTTGCGTGGGTTTTCTAGGAAAAATGTTAGGTAAACAAGTTGTTGTTCTGAATAACATAACATAAAATCACGCCATTTGTCCCCAAAGGGTTAAACAGAGGTGTACCTATTAGTATACCAGAGTGTAAGTCCTATGTAATAGGGGGCGAGCCACAGATATAATATATAAAGGGTGTAAAAGTACCCTTAACGCAAACGAAGGGCATTTGTTCTCCCCACCACTGCAATCATTTTTTGGTTCTAGACCATACCGGGGAATCCCCCAGTTACGGAGATGTTGGGGGTCAAAGTTCCAAATTTTGCACAGCTGTTTTTGTAAATACTAGTTTTTCAGGTTATAACTTCACTTAAATTACCTCCATAGCCCGTTTACTATTCAAAGCATCCACAAGCACAATGTTTTAAGAGTGCTACATTGAGTTTTACCGTAAAATGTGATTTTTTACCCCAAAAAAAATGTCATTTCCTAGCAAAAATTCTTGCGTACGTAGGGGTACTTAGTTTGATGTACAGAATGTTTTGTTGACATATGTGTGAAGGCGTTACTTTACACCCTGTATATGTACATAGATAACGCAAGTTTCACGATCTGTATGAAAACCAAGCGTGCCATTTTTTGACTACCTATTATTACGTGACAATCACTGAAAATCGGAAAATCAAATCGATTCAAAGACACCGCTGCGTACGGCGGCGGCGCCCCCTTCGCCACAACCCGCACTTTTTGCACCAGCGCTGACGTCCGACTGGCGCTATACACCGATGCGGACTAAGCGCGAAAGTGGCCACTTACGATTTTTGTACGTAAGCTAGAAACGAGACGAGACGAGGCACGTGAAGTAGTTGCTCTTGCGTTATCTGTGGGGTGAGCCATCAATCGGGCACAGCTAAATGTGGTTACTGAGAAATCCTGATGAAAAAAAAACGATTTGATTTGATTTGGAAAACCAAATGACACTTTTTCCACTCTATACTAATTGGGTTCTGGATATCAGATGCGCAGTCGCTCCATGTAAACTACTGGTACCTATTCATCTGCATCCTGCATACAGGGTTAGACTGGAAGCCGACCCCAATATACACACATCAAAAGTGTCTAGGGATCAAGCATTTTTATGCGGATTTCTTGAGATTGAGATGTGGCTTTGTAATAAATTTATGATTTTATAAATTTATATGGATCCTTTTTGGTGCATTTCATAATTTGAATCAGGAACTGTGAATCAAATTCGAGTAAAAGATGAAAATCAGCTGTCAATATTTTCCCTATAAAAACATACAACGCATTGAAGACATTATTAGTGCTACTGTTTCCCTACTACTGATTAAAACCAACGTTATTATGGAGCGGCGACGTCATTTAAGCAGGGAAGAAATGCTCAGAGCCGTGGGAATGATAGAAGCTGGTTCCCGGCAACGTACTGTGGCTTTAGCTCTGAATACAAGTCAGAGTGTTATCAGTCGACTTTGGACACGTTACCGAAGCACTGGTACCGTGGCTGAGCGCCATGGAGGACGGTATCACTGCACCACACGGAGACAAGACCGATACATTCAAATCTTAACTCGAAGAGCTCCAACAATAACCGCCATGATGTTAGCCGTGAGGCTTCATCACTCTTCAGGGAACTTAATTAGCGACCAAACAGTCAGAAACCGCTTGCATGAAGTGAACCTTCATTCCCGAAGACCGCTACGGGTACCACCTATAGCAATGCACAATCGTAGGATTCGATATCAATGGGCTCTTGAACACAGAAATTGGGCAGAAGAACAATGGCGTTTCGTGTGCTTTTCTGATGAGTCTCGTTTTGGTATGAGACCGGATACAAGACGTATACGACACTGGAGAACCCCTGGACGCCAACAGCGATTAAAATCCTGCCAGGAAGTCCATCCTTATAGTGGTGGAACCATCATGGTATGGGCGGGTATTTGGATCGGCGGAAGAACTGAGTTGATTTGGATCAGAGGCAACCTCAACGCTCAAATTTATGCTGAGACAATTGTATCAGACGTCATCGTTCCTCTACAAGTGCAAATTGGTCCCTTATTTCAGTTAATGCATGATAATGCACGACCGCACACCGCAAGAGTTGTAAGACAGACTCTCGCCGCAGCTAACATCAATGTCCTGCCCTGGCCTGCTCAGTCGCCAGACTTGAACCCGATTGAGCATGCATGGGATATGCTACAGAGAAGAGCTCTGCCGAATATGGAGGGTATCCAGTCGCAAGAAGACCTTTTTTTGTTGTTGCAACGAACATGGGCGGCCATTCCACAGCGTGATTTGGATGAACTCATTTTGAGTATGCCAAACCGATGTTCTTGTGTTGTTAGTGTTCGCGGTAGAAACACGGATTATTAATTGTTTAAGTTACCCAATAAAATTTTAAAGAAAACTGTTATTTCAGTCTTTTTTTCGAACTTTAATGTTAGTGGTTCAAATGTCAAAAATCCCTTTATTAGGAAAATGGCAAATTTCTTTATTAATGCAAAGGTGACTTGGTTTATCGTTACTGTGACAAACGAAAACACTTTATTTGATGAATCCTTGAAGAAAATTTTAATTAATATCAATCAGGAGAAAAGTTATTGCAAAAATATATGTTGATCCCTAGACACTTTTGATGTGTGTAGTTGGGAAAAGGCTAGGCAGATGATGATACAACGACGATGATACAACGACGATAATACGACACTTAAGCGTCTTAACGTGCCCAGAGACTGGTGACAGCATTGCCATGTTGAACATTTACTTATTTAAATAAACGAGTGAGTATTTAGAATTATGTATTGCTACCAACATGGCTTCACAAGCCTTTATGTAGTTCCGAATAGATTAATATCAAACTGAATGCAAGGAAGTGGAAACTAACTGATAGCAAACTTAAATTCTATTCAAATATTGACGGAATATGAATCTGTATGGGCGCCCCGAGGGTAGTTTGTTTACTGAAATAGACTTCGATAACATAGAAATTGATAAATAAAACAATAAGTTAATAATATCATGAATCATAGGCCTATATTTATTGAACGCACGCTTCTGTTGTCCGACATTTATTTTATTTATTTATTTAGGGACAAAAAACAGTTACACGTTACAATTTGCATATCACAGCTAAATGGATAAATTTAATAAACGTATAACCCACACTATTGTCCACGGATTCAAATTTCAAATACATACTTAAAAGACGAAAGGACGGGCGGTCACATATATTAATTTGTGAATTAAAAGAAAATAAAAAAACCAAGTTATGAAAGGTTGTCGGTAAGCAAAGCTATAGCCGTTTTTTTAAATTTTGCAGAAGAGAATGCAAAAATATCTGAATCGGTAAAGTGTGTGTTATAAGTTACTACAAGGCGACGGAGAGGTGCCCGCTCACCGGCGTTTGTTTTGCACTTCTCAGTGTGAAACAGACGAGGAACGCGCACCTCCCGCCGTATAACAGTTCTAGGTACTACGTAACATAATTTATTGGTAAGTTCATTACAATCAAACTTATTATTACAAATGCCATGCAGCATCATGGCCATGAGGAGCGTACGTCTGGACTCTAAGCTCAAGAGAGTGTGCTGGTTGAGTAGTTGTAAATAAGAAATTCTCGAGTGATAAAATTTATACTGCACGGTACGTAAGAATTTTTTCTGAACCATTTCAAGACTATGTGAGTATTTGTCGTAGAAAGGACTCCAAATAGGAACAGCATATTCTAACTGGGAGCGAATCAGGGTTTTGTATAAAAATAAGAAAGTAGATATTTTTTTAAAGTCCTTCGACGATCTCATGACGAAACCATACATCCGAAAGGCCCTGCTAATAACATTTTCAATATGTTGACAATATGTTGTTGACATTCGTTTGCTTGAAATTATTTCTGTTTATTATAAAAATATTATTTTTTATGAACTTACTAGCTTTTGCCCGCGACTTCGTCTGCGTAGAAGTCGTCGTAAATGGTTCTAATAAGACTTTTAATTTGTTTTTTACGTTATACATTTTGTTCAACCATATAAATTATTTTGCTAAATTGTTTGGTATTCTTAAAAAATATCACAATATTTATTATAATATAAAGGTCCTTCCCAAGCCTTCACTACTTGACACCAATCTACTAAGGAATTGACATCGTGCCTTGTTTTGGGGTAGTGCAGGTTCTCCTATTTTGACTACACATTTACTGTACATTTCATCTGCTAGATGTTCATCTATAATGCCAGACAGCCTTTCCACTTGTTGCTTATAGTCTTCTGATAGGCTGTTCGCCAATAATCTGACAGAATAGTTACCAGCATTATAGAAAAAGTTCACAAAAAAAGTTACACTTTAAATGACGAATAAATAAGGATCTTCATTTGGATATGGTTTCTCAGCACATTTATGTTTATCCACTATGTCAAGCGAAAGGCCTATTACCTTTGGTTTGAAGTGCCATTATTTTCTTAACTTTGAGGTGAAAAATCCTGGGTACTATTTCTTTTTAAGGCAGCACTACCTTTTGACCCAGCTGATCAGCATCATCGTCCTATCTCCTTATGGCATCTTGCAAGTGTAGGTAAATAACTGACCGCACTAAGCTACGCCCGATTGTTCCTAATATAACTCAACCTTTCCGTCTCGATTTTCGCAAACATGTCGCCTAAAAAAACTGCCTAAACAGCGAACGAATAAAATCACAAATTATTGTCTTCTCCTTTCCTAATCATTTAAATACGGTATGAATAAAAAGTTGCAGTAGATACCATTTTTTTAAGCGGTTGTTTGGTCTTACGATCGCACTGGGGTATAGAAATGTAGTAATCATAATCGCCGCAGCGAAACAAAAAGTGGGTACCCACTGTAATGCGTATGAGCGATGGATTTCACTTATTCGATGCAATATGTTATCATGACTCCCAATTTTAATGTAATATCCCGCATGTATCCATGTATCCAGCTTATATAGAAAATTGCTGTACAACAATAAATAAAGCAACTTCATTTGACTTAAGTTGATTGAGTTTTCAAACTTGTGTCAAAATAAAACGTCATTTAAATCAAAAGTAAATAAGGAGTATTGATATCAACTTCGAAGCAAATCACCCCCAAAATAACTTTCTACGTCTTTTTAACCCCATTAAGAGGTAAATATCAATAAAATACGAAACACGTCTTCCTTCAATTCTGTAAAAAAAAGTTTTTTGCAAAAATTGAAGTAGATTGGACCAAGGAATCACGTTGCCCCATACAAACTTTGCCCCTCTATTTCACCCCCTTAGTGGTAGAATTCCGGAAAATCCTTTCTTATCGGAAGCTTACGTCATACGTACAAAGAACACACCCTCCAAGTTTCAAGTCTCTACGATCAGCGATTTAGGCTATGCGTTGATCCGTCAGTCATTCAGGACAAGCATCTTATGTTTAAAGAAGATGTGTGTTATTTATGTACAAACAAAATATATTACAGGGCAGTACATTCAAATAAAAGAGCACAAAGGTACTAGGTGTGTAAAAAGGGCAGTAAATCTGATCCTAAAAATTATAGACCTATCTCTTTATTACCGGTTCTATCAAAATTATTTGAAAAGATACTCAAAATTCGACTTTTATCTCACCTCCGTGAAAATCATGTTTTAAACAGAAGGCAATTTGGGTATCAAAAGGGTGTTGGCACTTCAGATGCCATATATACGTTGTTAGATGATGTGATAAGTAAAATTAATAATAAAATGAAGGTTGCAGGGATTTTCCTTGATTTAAGTTCTGCATTTGACACAATTGACCATGAATTGCTTCTGACTAAAATGAGTCATTACGGAATAAGGGGAAATGCTTTGCTGCTATTCTCATCCTACTTAAAAAACCGGCGGATGTACGTTGAAATTGACAAAACTCAGAATAATTATAAGAAAAGCCATAAATCCAAAATTGCACGCTTATCCACGGGTGTCCCACAGGGATCTATTTTAGGACCTATTTTATTTTTAATATTTATTAATGATTTGATTAATTATCTAAATACAATTTGACCTGACATTAAATTAGTAATTTTCGCAGATGACACAAATGCCATAGTGGCAGCAAATGACATGGTAGAGTTGACAGAAAGGGTGAAGGCTACGCTACAAGCTTTTCATTGGTGGTTCACAGCAAATAAATTATTGATTAATAATAGAAAGACTCAATTAATGTTATTTAAAACTACGACCCGTAACAAAGATAATTTAAATGTTGAATTAAATAAAGTCGAAATTGAACTCGCTGTCGTAGTAAAATTTTTGGGTATACGTATTGATCAACTGTTAAACTGGAAACCGGAATTAAAAGCAATTGATGCGTCGGTATCATCCGCATGTTACGCTCTGAGATAATGAAAAAAAAAAAAAAGAAATGTAATCAGCATAAGACAGCTAAAAGTTGTATATTTTGCGCTGGTAGAGTCTAAAATTAGATATAGCATACTTTTCTGGGGTAATAGCTATGAATATAACAGTAGAAGAGCTTTCGTACTACAAAAACGTGCAATTCGTACCATGGTTCGCATCTCTCAAAAGGAAAGTTGCCGGCAACACTTTACTAATTTGGGCATACTTACTGTGCCAAGTCTTTATGTACTGGTACTTTTAAGCAATATGGCCAAAAACATGCAAGACTATGAAACAGTAGAGGAACGACAGATACGGGAAAGCACCCGTAGACTGGACTTAAAGAATAAGAATTGCACCTTAAATAATCTAAGAATTGTAAGACACAGTCCACGATACCAGTCAGTAACATTATTTAATAAGTTGCCTTTACACATTAAAAGTACTGTCTACAGTAGCGGTTTCAAAACAAAACTATAAAAATTACCTTTTGGATAAGTGTCTATATACAGTAGAAGAATTATAATTTTGATATTGGGTACCCACTATTATAATATTGATGAAAAATATAAATTTATTATTTTGATTATTGAATTTTAAATTTGTAATGTTAGTTAATATGTTATTCTTATGTTTTTGTGTATTAATTATGTTGTGTAAATTATCATTATTATTGATTAAAATTACTATAAACTATTACAATAATGAAGATTATCAGTTGATACGGAAATAAGGTATTTTTGCGATAATCAATGATTTATTATTGTGTTTAATTATTTATAATTTTGTGATTTTTAACGGATTTGATATGTATTTTTTTTTATTTATTTGTGATTTTTTAACAGATTGTAAATGTCATGTAACACATTCAGATACAATGTAAATTGTTATATTGAATAAATGAAATGAAAATGAAAGGTACTATGTACTGCTTATGACATAAGAAAATTCTTACAGTAGACCGAAAGTTGGATATTACTTATTTACTACCATTACATCACAAGGCGAACCCAACACAGTTGGGAAAAGGCTAGGCAAATGACGACATAACATTTTTTTGCACGGATCCCTAATCCTTTTGTAGCATACTGTAAGAAGATTACCTTCTTGATGTTATCCGGACAAATAGATGAGGCTGTTACAAAGTTTTATTTTTATCGATTTAAATTCTGTAAGACGTTCACTGGCGATTAAAAAACACGCCAAAAATAACGAGCGCACAACTGCATGTTTTTAATTTTAACAGATTAGCCAAGAAATATTACACTGATTGAACAAAACCAGTATCATCTCTTATCTTATTTTAAATGTAACTTATAATGTGGCATTTTGCATGTGTGTGTGTGTTCTAAGAAATCCCATACAGCCCTGAGTCCACTACATTTTAAATCCTAACAGTAGCAGAAATATCGCTGCAAAGAAAGCACGTAGCCTGTAAAGTTCAGTTGCCAAGTTTCTAGAAACATTTCTCTCACATAATAAGCAGTTTCATACAAAAAATAATGTCCATTAGCAAGCGTTATACTACACAATTTTGTGCTGATGCCTCACCAACAGACCGAAATTCATTGAAATGCTAATGATTACTGCCGGCGATGTAGGACTGAGCTAATGAAAAATAAAAATAAATACAAACACGGCCATCTTGAATTCCGTTACTTACAATTTGAATTGAAATTCGAAGACTGCCCTCAAGTCATCAAGGTTTCAAGAAAAGGTTTCAAAAGTGTCAATGTAATTTTTTCTTAAAGACGGTATTTCACCAAAAAATCTAATAAGTCCGTCAGATAGATTTTAAGAAACTAATGGACACGTATATTTTCTTTCCTAAATTTACAAGATCCTTGACAGTCGTCATATTATTATATCGTCAAAAATGTGGTTAAACAGTCTTACCAAAAAGTATTGTTTTAACTAGTAGTAGAACAACTAAGGAGCAGCGGTGGCCCAGTGGTGGCGGCCCCGACTTACAAACAGTAAGTAGATCGGGGGTTCGAACCCAGGTAGGAACATTACTTTGTGTAATTTATTTCATCACCGCTGCTCTCAAAACGGTGAAGAAAAACATCGTGAGGAAACCGGCGGCATGTCTTAGAACCAAAAAAAACAAAGACATGTGACGTGTGACATGTGTGTGTGATCTACAACCCGCACTGAGCCCGCGTGGTAGATTTGCCTCATTCCCCCTCAAAGAGAGGAGGTCTGTGTCCCAGCAGTAGGAACATTAATAGGCTGTTGATGATGATGATGATGATGAGATAACTAAGTTATGACAATCATAAAGGCAATCGGATCATTTCAAATTCTATTCTTCATCCGGTTAGGAATAAACCAACCCATAGTTAAGGAAATAGAGATGAATATGATGAGGAGTGTAAAAGTATGAGCGAAGGTTTTCACATCCAACTGGTAAAATGTTGCTCGACGGCATTAATACGATTGTAGAGGGATGGAGTATTTTTTCACGATGCCTAAGTTCTATCAATAGATTAAATATTTACTAAGGTAGGTTCTCATGGGCTGCGGGATGTTGTAAGAGATACCGCGGCCTCGAAGTAAAGGGCTAACTGCGGTACTCAGAGACATTTAATGATTACTTAAGCCGTCACTTAGCAAAGATTTGACTTATTTTTGTATGACAAAACTGTCAAAACCATTACTAAGTGATGGCCTAAGGAATCATTAAGGCTCTCTGAGTGCGGCAGTAAGAAGGAACATGGGTGGTTTTTAGTCAGTAGAAGTCTGACAGTCCCTTTCGCTCTGCCCGAGAACGGGAGGGGTTATTTTATGATTTGACACCCGCCAAAAAAAAAAGGTCGGTTCTCTTTCAAGGTAACTTTAGGTATTTTTCAATAATGTTAAGTGAGTAAAACTTCTAATCTAATCAGGCGTACAGAAAGGCTCTCATTGTGGCAATTTCAACAAAAAAATCTCCAGATATCTTCGTTTTCTTATAAAAAAATTATGCGAAAAATACAATAGACGTTCATTAATGTATTGTAAGAGGCTGAGGTACCAATATTGTTACGTGGAGTATCTTCGATCAACTCATTCCCCGAGTTTGTACGAGGTAAGTAGCAACCTAAGTAAGTATATTTAGGACCGTCCTGTTTAACCAAATCCTCCCATATAACGCGGTCATATTATAAAACTCAGTAATATTCTATCCAGTAATACGAATATTGGATCCAGTCGAAAAGGATCGCAGATGGTAATCCACAATGGATTTACCCCAAAGTGACTCCAGATTCAATCAATTATAGGGTTCAGGGAATGAGCTGTATACAAACGAGGTTCAACATATTAATAACATTGAAAAGACTCTCCGGAAGGTTAATCTGGATCTTGGGGAAATGATTCTAAAATCAGATATTATGCCAGAAGTATCAGAGCGTACGACTTTTTATTCAGTTCTAGTTATTCAGTTACTGATCAGATGAGACCTTGAAAGGCTAATGACCAGAAATGGAATGAAGCTTATGATAAACTCATCATCAGGAAGACATCAAGATCAAGATGCACATGAATGCAATAAAGATCATCCGAAGATCTTCCCAAATTACTCAATACTTTTTTTGCACTTCACATTAAGTGCGTGTTCGTATGTGTGTGTTCTTCACGTATTCTTAGGTGGTAAACTTAAAATGACTTATACCATAATGGACCCAATTATCTTTTACAATGTATGGTTATCATTGTAAAGTATAATTTTTGTTTTCCAATTTTAAATTACAGCCCTGTCGATGCCACGGCACGTGTCTTGCCAGTGGAAGCATCTTATTAGACTAATGATTGCGTTTTATTGGGGTGGTTCAGGCAAACAAGTTGTGACACATGTCACACATGAAATGATCTTTGTCCCAGCTTTTTTTGATATTTTCTCAAGGCTTCGTTGCAATCAATGTAGTTACTGTTGTAAGTCCCCCTAAGCGACAAAGTAATTCGGAATAAAGGTCACGTCTTAAAAGCTTGCCGGGGTTGCCAACATTAATGAGTTTTGATGACTTTGTTGGCAAGTTTATTTTTATTTAGATTATATTTAAGGCGCCGCTGTAGCCCTGAAGGGATGATCAAGATATCAAAGTGGATTATCTTGCTGTGGTGACAGCACTCAAACACTGTTTTAAAAGATAATGGAATTTTCTGAATTGGGATGGTTGGATAAATTTTAATTGCTTTTTAATAATATCGATGGGATATGTGTATTGGAAAATCTAGGTACAGGAGCCAGTCATTTCTTAAATCTTCAACGCGGACCTACTGGCCAATTATTCCGTAGTTATAAGGGTACCCGTAAAATAGTGGTAGACTAGTCAGTGATCCTCCACTGGTGTGACTTACGCATTCAACACTATTTTTTATGCAAATTATTTCATCACCACTCCTCCCAAAACGGTGAATGAACACATCGTCGGAGGATACCGAATTTTTATTAATTCAAAAAACTCGAAGACCTAATGAGACATCCACCGACACGTAACCGTCACGCGTGGCGGATCACTCACGCAAGAAGTGGCTTATGACCCAACAGTGGGAACATCTAGGTATACCCAGTGTGGTTGAAATGATGGCCACAGACAGACGTACTACAGAATAGAACTTCCCGAGTGCCCGAAGATACATGACATACTTTGTGGACTTTGAAATATTAAAACGCCCTAACTTGAACCTCATCTACAGGGTATAAACGAACCCTTCACACATACGTCAACCAAGCATACTGTACATCAAACTAAGTACCCCTACGCAATTTTTTTTTCTGGGGAACAACTTTTTTTTTGGGGTCAAAAATCACATTTTACGCTAAAACTCAATGTAGCACTATTAAAACATTGTGCCAGTGGATGCTTTGAATAGTAAACGGGTCATGGAGTTATTTAAGTAAAGTTATAACCTGAAAACCTAGTATTTACAAAAACAGCTGTGAAAAATTGGAACTTTGACCCCCAATATCTCTGTAAATAGGGGGTTCCCAGGTATGGTCTAGAACAAAAAAATGTTCGTAGTGGGAGGGAGAACAAGTGCGCTTCGTTTGCGTTAAGGGTACTTTTACACCCTTTATATCTCATAGGCGAAAGAACTATGTAGATTATCAAACCGGAAATTATACAAATTTAAGCCGATTTTTAGTCTAGTAGGTACTATAAGTAAAACTTTTCGTATCGCATTAGAAAGAAAGAAGGAAAGAAAAAATATTATCTTAGATTTTTTTTTTACTTTTTTAAATTTTTATTCATTATTATATTTATTTATGTCTTTAGTGTCTAAAGACATCAGCTGAATCTAATGTCTGTTGTTAGATGACGAAAAGATCTTATGTCGAAGGTTTTGTGTAGAATCGCGTAGCGAAAAGCGTAATCAAAGATTTTAAAATAAACAGAAGTAAGCTAAATCTGAATAAGGTATATATCCAGCTGTGAGTGAATTCAGGCAGATGATGATGATGATGATGAAACTAATGCTCAAACTACCGCCAATCTCTAAAGCAAAGAAAATAAACACCTAACTTGAGCCTACGCTGTACTAATACAGATGATTATTTTCTCAGGAACATTTTATAAAAAAGTATTTGTAAAATGTCAAGACTTCAAAGGCAGCTAATACCCACTTGCGACCCTTTCTAGAAAATACGTCAGGTGAATACAGTGCAATATTTATTAGTTCATGGCATAGAAACGCCCCAAGTTTGTTATTGCGATAAAATGGAAGTCATGTGGAAGATATTATCTACGTCAACGTTACCAGAGGGTATGAACAAGTGACAATCGGTTTCAAAACGTAACATATCGCGATCGTCAAAATAGGTTTGGTTTTCAAAACAAGAACGATATTTTACTAAAAAAAAAATGCTAGCTTGTTTCGAAGCTCGGATCTATTTAGACCACACATGATCTACTGCGCCTTCGGTGTTTTACGATGCGCTATGTTCTCTAAAATATTTGTGAGATCGTGCAGTATGCAGATCATATGACTAGGGAAAATGTCTTAGAAGAAAAAAACGTTTGCTGACTAATTTGTGTTCAAATGATATTATCACCCTTTACAACTATCAATAATTTATTGTAAAAGGCGATTCGCAACGACCGTCCCAGAGCTTGAAAAGTGGAAAATACTTATTTATTATTTCCTCCTCGGTACCTACTAAGATAGGTAGGTACCCAGTATCAGAAGCAAGGCAGATATATACCTTCTAATAAGAACCATCCCCATAAATATAAAACAGTCACGATTCAAAGAAAAGCGTTACTTAATAGATATCGACGAAGATCAATGAAGTGTCTTTAATCAATTACCATCAAATCAGACATTGATAAGAGTAAAGGTCACGAGACACGCGCAATATCAGTCGTATACCTACAGGTACATCGAATTGTTATCACATAAACCTATGGACTATTAATAGCCCGAAGGCTGTCATAATCGACGTCTCAAGTTTATTTCATCGATCGATAACACAACGGACACAAAATGAGAAAATTTAAATTAAAAAACTGCGATCAGATTAATCACGAAAAGAGATTACAACCATCGACATTTTAAAATACGAGTAACACCTACATACATGCCGCAAGTCCGAACGAAATCGACACAAAATTCAGAGTAACTATTTATAAAATAATTTTCCTGGAATTAGATTGGAGGTTTCCACTTACCTAATTTTACATGTTTCACCAAAATGCACTTGGATTTCCCGTAATTATGCTTGCAATGACGTCAAACGTTTCACGGCACTGGGGAGGGATAGACTGATTTTGACAGATGTCAGAGAGGGCCCACCCGTCGGGGCGCATGCGCGGGAAACCAGTGGAAAATTATGGAGAGGGCGGGAAACAGTGGGTGCCGTTCGGTGGGTGGGAAGCGCTCAATACTCGAAAGGATATGACGTGGCGCAGGAAATTAAAGCCTAGATTGGAATAGGTTTTATTTTATTTGCGAAAGCTTATAATTGTGTTTTATTTCTAGTTGTATTTTACTTTGATGTAGAATTAAGTTTTTATTAAAATTAACTGAAAGGACTCGGTAAGGCCATTTTACGATCCGAATGTATTCCATCTCAATTCAGTTTATTTCAGTCATTGGGAGAGTCGTACGAAGTTCTTAGCTAAAGCTTTTTGCGAAGTATCGGATCATCCTTCATTTATTTTATGATCCAAGCTTTTTATTTTTTTTCGAAGCTCAACGAATATGGGAGTGGGCCACGATGGCCGATTGTGTAGAGAGTGGTGCTGGCTTCCATAGAGCTGGAACACGTTGGTCATCGTGTCACGTGTCGTATTTTGTATTGCCTCGTGTTTCCAGTTTTCCCGGAAAACCACAAATATTGAATTTCACTGCTCGTTTTTATTATAAGGTTTCGCAACTTTACGGTTTATAAATAAGTATTGAATGCTTAAATTTCAGCACGTTTTCAAGTGTTACTCGTATTGAGTTTGTTCAACTCGAGTTGAGTTTAGTACGTTCGATTCCCGGTTTGATGAGTTTTTGTTCTACCATCAATAAAAACTAAGTTTTTGCTTCTCGACATTACCGGTGAACTATCTACGGTTCTCGAGAAAGTATTTGTATGACAGATTTTTTATCTTTTTACCGATTTCTAAGAAAGGAGGAGGTTATGTACTCCACCAGTATTTTTTTTCTTACAAGTATGTGCACCGATTTCTCTGTGATAACTGGTCAGATTGTCGAGATTCTTTTTTTTAAATTTATTATAAGAAGCTCGCGCGGTAGGTACCTGATATACAATAGGGTATCGGACAAAAAAAAACTAATTAGTCCGTCAGATAGATTTCCAAAAAATATTGGACACGTATTTTTTCTTTTTTTAACATAAACAAAAAATGAAGACAATACAGTGCTTCGAAAACTCGTGAACTCTTCGAAAACGTCATATGATAGTACATTTTTTACCTACAAATGACGTCACAACCACATCTTATCTTCGACAATTTTGATTAATTTGATAAAACAAAAAACACGTATCCAATATTTTTCGATAATCTAACAGACGGACTAATTAGATTTTTTTGGTGAAATACCCCCTATTGTAGTAGTTTCCAGGAGGTAGATAGTATTAAGACCACTGGAATACCTATGTCATAAAAGATGCTTTTAAATCTTTATTTAAGAGTGTGCCTTAATTAGACACAAAAAGCAAATACTAAGTGAGCATGAATGAGATAGGTATCAGTACCTAGTATATGTGAAAGCTTCCTTACTGTAGGCACTATTTACTTTCTATACTTTCATACCTTACTTAAAGGTACTACTTACTCCTGTTGTTTGTAATCCCAACTAAATCGTCGATGGTTACCTTTTTTTTTCAGGTGCGTTTTCATCTAATCTGCTGTGAGTTGAGCGAAAGGGAGTGTCAGACGTGTACTGACTAAAACCCACCCATGTTCCTTCTTAGCCCTTTGTGTTCCAGGGCCGCGGTATCTTTTTCGATCAGTCCCACAGCCGCGGCAAGTATCAGCGCTTCCATTTTGCTGACATTACTTAGAGCCGCGCGTTAGGACACGCACGCGCCGTCGACACCACTGCGCAAGCGACGTTATTACTTTGCTTGCCCTTCATACTGTGGTTATATTAATTATATTGAAACAAGTACAAAAATTAAAACAACGTCTGCTTTTGCAAAATAAACTTTAATAAATCATCACTGCATTAGGCTGTTCTTGGCTGCGAATAACATGCGTTACAGGATCCGACGGGCACTTGTGGGGCGAAGCAGTCGCTGGGGCACACGGGACATGCGGCTGCGTACGCGCGGGGGTACGCGCATGATGTGGAAGCAGACCATTGTGATGGAGTCGCGTGCTGGAACACGTACAAGGTTTATCTGACTGGTTTTTGCTCACAGATTTATATTCACGGAAATATCTAGTGTCAGTTGTGATGTGGTCTAATTTTTAATGACCGGGAGCATTCGTCAGTAACGTAACAATTCAGATTCGGTCATTACATCCCGGAGTAAGGAGTACAGAACATTACAAGGTGAAACCTGACCACTTATATTGTGAAACAACTTCTTTTATTTCGTAAAATGAGAGCCGAGAATCTTTAGACACTTCTGTCTACGGTTTTCCCAACTATGATAGGGTCGGCCTCCAGTCTAACCTGATGCAGCTGTACCTTACAAAGAGCGACTGCTAGCTATCTGACCTCCACCATCTAGTCACTCTGGGTAATACGTTACCTACTTCTTGGTTGCCAGACATTCGGATCACTGACTTCGACGAACTGCTGTCAAAGATCTCCACGGCACGGAAAAAACTGGATATACAGGGTGTAAATTAACCCTTCACACATACGTCAACCAAGCATTCTATACATCAAACTCAGTACACCTACGCAAAAATTTTTGCTAGGAAACGACTTTTTTTTTCGGGGTCTCTTAAAACATTGTGCATGGCCCGTTTACTATTCAAAGCATCCACTAGGATGCTTTGAATAGTAAACGGGCCATGGAGGTAATTTAAGTAAAGTTATAACCTGATAAAATAGTATTTACAAAAACAGCTGTGCAAAATTTGGAACTTTGACCCCCAATATCTCCGTAACTAGGGGGTTCCCAGGTATGGTCTAGAAGTAAAAAATGATCGCAGTGGTGGGGAGAACAAGTGCCTTTCATCTGCGTTAAGGGTACTTTTACACACTTTATTGGGTACCCATCAAATACCAACCTAGAAAACCGCGGCTTAACCTGAAGACTAGTCCGAGCTGCTTTTATTTTTTAGCCACGACCTCCTATCTCTTCAGAGAATCTTTAGAAACATAACATTAAAAAAATTAGAACAACCAACCAACCTTAATAAAGCTACCCAACACACAATGCATGACATCATAAGCTGGGCAGTTGAGGAAGACTCCCTGTGCCTTCAGCTCCGGCCCAAGGCAAGCTGTCTTCACATGCTGAATAGCCGGTCCCCACTCCGCATGGTCCTTCTCGAACTGCTCGAAGTAGGCTGTCAACTTTGTCTTGTCTACCTCGTTTCCGTTCAGCCATTTCTCCTCACGGAAGACGCAGTTTATTTTGTCACACTGGAAGATGTTTTTGGACTTATTGATCAGTTGAAATACTTAGTAATGTACTAAGTTATATAGTGGTTTCTAAAGGGAGCTGCTTTAACATAAAAGCAGTCTTTTGTAGTGTAACAAATACACTGTAGTACACTGATCATAATCAGCAGGTGATGATGATGAAGCGAAGGATTTATGAATTTCCTTGGGAATCCTTCGGATCGTCGTCAGTGTGTATCGGACTTAAAGGTGCCTTGACCCAATTAGATTCCCTGAAACCCTAGCATGAGCCCGCGATGTTTTACGTAACATAATTAAATACGTCGATTATTGAATGGCATAATAATGGCATTTTAATTAAATTATGAGCAACAAGCACAGTCAATAACATCCAACATCATTCTCTCTCTGCAGCCTCTCTTCTTCTTCCATAGACCAGTGTACCTACTTCTGTTTATGAAACGAGTATTTTTATTTTTTAAGCCGACTTACTTCCACCGCGCGCTTGTGCTCTGTTCTGTTGTGGTCTGTTTGTCTATCACTAGTTTTGAAATCGTACACTGTACCTAGATAGAGAAAATATCTAGTTTAAGCTTATTTTAGAAGCCTATATATTATTCTGAGCTATAATTAACAGTAACGTTTCATCAACATCTGTTTTGTAGTTTTTGGATGTAAGTTTAGAACAAACACCCATTAGATTCATGTTTTTATTTTTTACCTTGCACACTTGTTTTTCCAATTCACTGGACATTGGCAGAACAGTCGACATCGGCTCTAATTGCCATTAAACAAAAATAGAATAGAATATAACAAACATCCAAGCATCAATGCTCACAAACTTTCTCATTTAACATAGAAAGAAGATAAGAACGATAAGACATGGCAATAAGATAGCCCTATATCTTCTAACTTCTTCTCTATTACAAAAAAAACGATGATATCTACAAAATTTTATAACTATGTCGCAGCTATCAACGCCCATTTAAACAAGAGGACAATTATCGTTCCAGACCTAAGCTAGACTTAAACTATACTTTACAAACTTTATAATAAAAATTATAGAAAACAAAGAAATTGAAGCTTTAATTACCTCGGTTAACTGGGCACCTTGGCACTTGCTGGTCACATCAGAACTAACTATCTCCGGACCGCCGATACAGTTGTAGATCTGAGAAGTTAAAACAAAGGTATCTTCATCATCATTTCAGCTGAAAGACGATGACCTAGTGAAGGTATCCGTTGGATGCGAGACGCACGGGACAAGTCAATGTGGCGACACTTGGGGAAGGGCTATGTCCAATGTCCAGTAGTGGAAATAGGTACACTGGTACATATTCTTTAAATATAGGCCACCACACCACCTGGACACGAATTGCCATAGCCGAACTGGCAGTTTTTAAGTGCCCCAGAATCAGGTAGGCCGAAGCAAGGAAAACCTGTTCAGGAGGAGATTCATAGATGACTCTGCCCTGGAGTGTAAGTGTTGTGTTGTCCTACAAACTATAGGGCACTCTTGGTATCGTTTCTACGAGTCCTGATTACATTACAAGAGACGATGCAGGCTACTGAAAGTGCCAAACTCGTCGCCTTGGGCCTACTCAATTTGAATTGCCATCATAGGTAGTTGAAAACTAGCGTCGGGCACTAGCTGCTCGGCAGTTTGCTGAACTGGACCTATTTGGCGCAGCCGTAAGGTGAGACACACAGTATTATCTCATTTTTTCTTGTTTATATTTTAGGTTTATTTAATTACATTTTTTTATCTATTTATTTTTATTTTTTTCTCTTTGGGAAACTTACAGCTAATACAGACAATGTATGAATTAATGTTTTCTTTCTTTCTTTCATCGACAAGCTAAGAAGAAGAACCTATTAATTCTTATTTTGATTTCACAAAAATACTAATATGCCATTTGGTGGCCATCTCTAGGTGTATCGCCACGTAGAACTTGGTGGTGGTCAACCCAAAGCCCAAGGTCGAGAGCGTTAGCCTCACGAACTTAGGTTGGGATTTTCCTGTACGGAATCTTAAGAAAAGGTGGCTAAGCAAGTAGAACTGTGTGAAATTGCCATTTAGACCTTTTAACATTTTTATTATTGTTAAATCTGGATATTTTTAGATCTTACCGCTTGCGGTGTATCTCCACAGTAGGTGCCGCCTCCTCCTGGAGCCCCTGAACAAGCCTGAAATCAATACGAAACACAAATTTGTAAGAAATTAAATAAAAACCTATATACGTACTTCATCATAGGGTAAGCCACGATAGCGGCGGTAAGTCCCCTGTTTGAGGAGTGGCTGGAGAGGCGCCACGGCGCCCTCACCTTCCGTTTGACGCAGGTCCTCACCGGACACGGTTGTTTCGGGAGGTACCTGCACCGAATCAGGCGGGAGGAAACGCCCGGGTGCCACCACTGTGAGGATCGGCTGGAGGACACGGTGGAGCAGACCGTGGAGGTCTGCCCCGCTTGGGCTGAGCTCCGTGTTCCCGTAGCGGCGATCGGCGGCGGCGACCTCTCGCGTCCAGCCCTGGTGCAAGCCGTGGCCCGGGGCGAGGAGGAATGGGACGCCGTCGCCTTCTTCTGCGAAGCAGTGATGCTAGCGAAGGAGGTGGCGTAACGTGAGAGAGAGAGAACCTCACGTCCCAGCCGACGCGGGAGATGCTCCGGGCATCGGGGGCCAAGTGACGGCTTCCGGCCACCGTAGACGCGGGCCTGTGGACGGTGACGGTGAGTGATTGGCTAGCTCGCCGTCCGACCTTATTATGACGACGACAGGCCGTGTCGACGGCGCGTTCGTGTTCCACGCGCGCCTCAAAGAGATGTCAGCAATATGGGAGGGGCCCGTAAGGGCCGACGCCCGTCGGGGCTGCGGCACGTTGTAAGATATACCGCGGCCTTGACATATAGGGCTAAGAAGGAACATGGTGGTTTTTAGTCAGTAGAAGTCTGACACTCCCTTTCGCTCTGCCCAAGAACGGGAGAGGAAAAAAAAAGTATGCTTCATCATTACAAAAGATGTCGTTGATCTGTGGGATGGTCTACACCAAACCAATAGGAAAGAGAGCATTATCCCTCTCTAACATATGTGGAATTGTTGACGTTTTCTATCCCTACCTCCCAAACAAAATCATGATTCCCCCATTGTGGGACATGCCTTTTCTTTGAGAGAAGACCTGACGGTTTTCTTTGATGTTTTAACCGACTTCTAAAAAGGAGGAGGTTCTCTGTTGCAAAATAAAAACGAAATCAAACAAACAAAAGTCACCGACTTTAGAAGCTGATTTTCTTTTGAAGTAAAAGTCGGTTTTACTTTTGTATTTGAACGTTTTGAGAGCAGTAGACAGCGCACGTGAACCGTTCCCTATATGTATAACCAACCTAATTGGGTTAGAAAACAGTTTAATTAGCTCTGCTGAATTACTCTGATTCAAAACCTGAGGGACCCTAACTGGGTACTTTAGTCTAGTACGTATAATTTTATTTACAATGGTTTAGTGATTTTTCTCTAAGAACTTTAAATATTTCTTTTAAATAATATCAATAGCTTTCTACTAGAAATACGTAATTCGTTCCGCAATTTTGATAGAGCTCTTTCATTTAAATATCTCTTCATAGAAATGGAAGTCACTATCTCAATTTTAAAGGAATGAAAACAGAAACAAAGGTGCTAAAATAATTATTTATCGCTACGGGTTTTTAAAGCTTTGCCCACCATTAGGTTTTTTTCATAAGTATGTACAAACATTTAAATTCATGTAGGTACACAAGCAGCCAATCGCCAGAATCGAGCCCGCGACGCGCCAAACGTGCCGTCAAGGTTTTCAACTCTTTACTTTAATTTCCTTAATAATTATCATTAGATGGATGAATGATGATGATAACACTTAAGGGATGGAGCTCTAAAAAGCAAACCACTGCATCCTCAACAACATGCGTACAGGAAAGGCAGATCAACAGAGTCGGCATTACACATGGTAGTGCATAAAATAGAAACGGCCATAACCAATAAAAACTAAACACTTGCTTCCTTCATAGACATTGAAGGGGCTTTTGATAAAACCATACACAACAGCATTAACCACGCCCTGCAAATATTTGGTGATGTATGACATCCAACTCACTGTAGAAGCAGTTGATAGCTCTGGCATCAATGAAGCTAAGATATATACGGACGGCTCCAAGACCTCATATGGCACAGGAGCCGGCTCGAATGATCAATATCAATTACCCTAGATAAGTAAAACACAATCCTTCAAGCCTTTTTCTTCAAGCCATCAGTCTTTGGCAGAATAAACGTAATATTATGTTAAATAGTCTACAGGTCACATCTGGAGTTATTTACTATACGGACCTTGTAGAAACTAGAACAAATTTCCGTGCGTTCAAGCATTTTTGTCATACCTATTATTGGAATCAAATTTAACAGCTCACAACTTAGGACCCAGTAATATTAATGACAATAACATCCGTGGTGCTAGGCAACTGGGCTTATCCCAGTTGTATACGTCCCTGTGTGCCTATTGGCCTTGTTCTGTTCTGTCTCCTGCTGATATGGAGGGAAGTGGAAATAATGTTTTTCTACTCCTCCGCTATTCTTTTCTGATTAATTTCGTTGCGGGATCCAAGACAGTTCAATCGTTTCTCTGGGACTTCGTCGAGCTTCATTGTCTCGGCGCTTTTCTTGTGGTCGCCACTGTTGATTCTGGCTTTCAGAAGTTACAGTGGTTTGGGAATAGAGTGGCGGGCTTGCCCATTTAAAAAAAAAATCCTTCAAGCCTATCGGCATTCATATTCGGTTTATGTACTTAAGGTGTAACTAGTTTTATCGGGTTCGATTTTTTTGTGTAAATGCTCTCAGTAGATCTATCTACCGAACAGGAAAATATCCTTGTGAGGGGCACCGTTTAGAAGATATTTTAGTGACATCATCTGAACGACGTTCCATGTTTATTAGTAGACAAGGTCGCACGTGGTAGGAAACACAATTATTGGGGCTTTTAGATCATTGAGGAACACTCCTTTGTTTAAAAAATAGCATTACCGGCATCACATTTTAGGCCCATGCTATCACCATTGCTTTTGTATATATCCTCCTTTTGTTATTAATTTATTATATACATATACCAACTACTTATGTGCCATTCAAATGGGTCATCACGTTTACTGTCTAGCTAGAATACCGCTGTACCCATGTAGTCACAAACATAAATAAACTGCGGATGACTTCACTGATGTCTCATCTCACAGGACACCATAATTACTTGAACTTGTTATCAAACGCTAAAGCAAGGATCAAGCCCGATTGATTAGGTAAACGGTGGTCAACAAGTCAATTGCCACTCGCCGTTCGAATTTAAAGAATAGGTAAAGTGGCTGGAAGGTGGACACCCACCAAATCACATTACTCGGACTACCTAGGGCTTTAAATAGTGTTTTCAAAATTTAGATTCCATTTGTTGTTTTGTCGAAGATATTGGAAAATTTGTTTTTCGTTTTGACTTCGCTGTAACGATAAAATAATAAGAGTCGGACACCACAATCGTAAACACATCAAAATACTACACAAGTACCCAGGTATCGCGGAAATTATTGCTAAAGAACTCACCGCTACACAAAATGCAACAAAAACACAAAACTTAAACATGTTCAAAACACGATCACCCTCGCTAGCCGTACTAAGAAGACTGGAGAACAAACGAAACAGGCTCAGATTAATCAGTAAGGTCAAGTCAGCGGTCAGGTTAGCACAATGATAGTGCTTCTCAAATTAGTCAACAACCTGTTTTTTTGGGCCTCTTAGCAAACGCTCGTGTAATGATTAGGTCCTGGTAAGGGTTCAACGTTCGATTTTAACTACCGCACTCAGAAAGCTTTAATGATTCCTTAGGCCATCACTTAGTAATGGTTTTGACATACAAAAATATGTCAAACCTTTACTAAGTGACGGCTTAAGTAATCATTAAATGTCTCTGAGTACGGCAGTGAGTATATAATAAGCTCTGTAGGACCTTGTCAGTAGTAGCCACTGAGTCTGGATTTCACCAATTGATGTACAGCTTAACCCTTTAACAGGCGTGATGTTACGTTATGTAGAATTTTCAACTCTCGGATATGTATCGAGTGTTGGAAATCAAGTGCACAGTGATGTCTGGAAATGGTACTTCTAACTTGTGGTGTAACTTACTTTACAAAAAACTTATATTATTTTTAATCCGTTACAAAAATAAATTGCTTAAAATAAGGGCTATCGCAAGTAACCTTAGAATATCTCATTGGAAAACTCTAGCAACAGGTTTTCACAGAGAATCACATACCAAACTGTCTCTCGCTGGCTTGTATCTTAGTTTTAAAGTGTTTTATCATTTCAAAATTGATTTTATTAGGGATGTACAACAATATCTCCTGTTTTAAAACTGGTACATTTTAAACCTTGGTAGGCTAAGTCGATCTAGCCAAAAAAATACTTCTTGCTGTTGAACATAACTTGTTCCGTTGCTAGTTATCATATGTAACCGCGAGATGGCGCTGACTACTAGCTAACAAAAAGACGCAGTATTGTGTCTAGAGAAATATTAGAAAAGTAATGTGCCGATTAAGATCTTATATCATTTCTTTTGAGATAGAAGTTATAGCCGTCAGCATTATTAATAACATTCTATTAACATCGCAAGTTCAGTTGAAGCTACAGACTGCACGTATCTTTTTTAATTTTACTGTTTTGAGTATTAACAATTAATCCAACTCATTAGATGATCATAAACTGAGCATTAGTTTAATTTGTACTAATCTATTTTTTAACATTAATAATGTCAATGTGTCTTAGTTTTATTGCATTTTAATAGTTTGTAAATCAAGTGCGATGTTATGATTAAGTTTTAATTCTAAAAATAATTATGACTAATTATGACTATACTGATTTTTTTTAAATTAGTTTAGATCGAAAACACGAAAAAAAGATTTACATTTTACAGTTTGCACATAACATGCTTCGTAAATTTCATTCATGTGGTATCGTAACGACCTCTGTAGACACAAGGAGTAAATGGAAGCAAAGATTAATAAAATGTCGAGAACTCCAGATAGGCATTAAACTTGTACCTTGAAAGTGAAAAACCTTTTTTAGATTATTATTATAATCAGAATAATGTAGATTTAACTTCTGTTTTTAAAGCAATATTCAAATTATATTTATATAAAAATAACGTAAACACAAACATAGTATACAAATACCATTTTTACATCATGGCAAAATTGTTGTTAGATTGAAGTATATAGTTATTTTAAATCACTAAATCAGGAACCACTGAAATAAATTTTATAATTTGGTTTGTTTTAGTTCAAGTGTTTCTAATCACACGACAATCACATTATATTTTGGAACGCATTTCGCTGTTATGCCGAGCATAAATCATCGGCATAAGGCGGCGGCGGCATCCTAAATGGCAACGGTCGTACGATCAAACGGTGCGTTCCCGTCGTACGACGAGATTAAACACACTAGTTTCTTCAGTGTGTCCTAATAGAGCTTGCGAGTGATCGTGCGATCACAGTGAAATGCTTAAAATGATCGTACGATCCTCCAACCAAAGCTTGAAATCGCTTTTAATTGGTCACGCGCCATCGTGCGAGCAGAACACGAGGGGCGGAGGACGACACAGGTTAGTCGAGATGAGAGAGAACGCATCGTTTGATCGTACGACCGTTGCCAATTAGGACGCCGCATAAAACTAATAGATCGAGTTCCTAACGTCGAAATCTGAAGATTTACAAAACTTTTCGATATTGGGAATCGCGTTACGGAACTCAAATGGAGTTGGGTAGAGCACCTAGCAAGGCGCAGTGATGACAGATAGTCCACCCCCACCACCACCTGTCACCGACTGGCGTCCAAGAACTGATAAAAGAAGTGTGGGTCGTCCGGCGGCGAGATGGGCAGACGAAATACTTAGATGCCATCGGAGGCAAAACCTGGATGAGGCTTGCACGGGACGGTGGAGATTGGCACAAGAATAGAGAGGCCTATACCCGGCACTGGGTGAGTTCGGGTTGTGGATGATGATGTTAAATTCGCTTTTTCTAAGTTTCTTTTCCTAATTACATAAAGACAATCAAAATTCAAGGCCTGACAAACTGTTTTTGAAAAGACCCTTCAAATTAGAGAAGACTTACAATAAAAATAAAGTTTGAACTTGTTATAAGCTCAACCACTTCAACTGTTTATTATGTTCTTAATTCTGCGTTTAGTTTGTCTTTTCAACTACGAGAGAGTAGTCTCACCTCTACGAGCAGAATATTATCTTTAGTGCTACTCTTTGTTCTGATTGACGTTCCATTCCAAGATGGCAGACATGCCGCTTGAGCCATGATAGTATGGAATCGTAGGATTACGATTTTTAGGTGTGTCTTTCTAAATATCGAACTAGAATGTCTCCCGAATTCTCAACTAATGTCTTATACGAATGTTCTGACGATGTGAAACAACTCGTTTGCGTCAAGTGCGCTAGTTTTAGGTAACGTTTGTGCCGGGACATATGTAATAAAACGGTGATCGAAATTGTGTTTTTCGGTGTGTCGTGTACGATAAGTATTCTGGTTTGATGTTAAATTAAAATGTGGAATATGATGTGCGACGTGATGCCCACTATATCGGAGGACAGTATCAGTCAAAGGAGTTCGCAGTTATCCGGTGAAGATGCGAACTTCGAGCAGTTGATGGTGTCGATGCTCGATGAGCGCGATAAGCTGGTGGAGAGCCTGCGGGAGACGCAGGAGCGGCTGGGGGACTCGGAGCTGCGCCTCAAAGAGGTGGAGAAGGAGCGTGACTCGCTGCACAGACAGATCGCCGCCAATTTGCCTCAGGTCAGTGACTTGAATGCTAATGCCTAGCTGCTTATGTAAAAGCGGATATTATTTATATTGCAGGTAGTGCTCATTTACGGTCACAATGTAGACATGCTTGGGGTTATGTTCAAGTTCATGTCTACTATATTTTCTAGTCATATTGAATGGCCCATAGCTTGAATTTTTACTTGAACCATGTAGTTGATTTTCTCAAAGAATAATACACTTTAAACTGAATGCTTACCAATAAATCTTCCTTATACCATTAATTATCTAATTCTACAATAGCGGCAGTCTATTGTACAACAGAATGAACCAGTCATTTAGTTGTTGACTGTACTAGACAATTACTGTATTGATATTCTATTGTTATTTTTATTGCTCCGTAACTTTGATTAACAATTTGAATTACAAGTCTACCTATCAAATGGTTTAATTGTTTGTGACATATGTGGGGTTCCTGTATTGTGTCAATTCTGAAAAACTGCAATAGTTTCTGTTTTGCCCAAAAAAAGCATCATCATAGCTGTGGTCAAGATAAATGAACTGCCTGTAAGCATATCATCAGTGGATTAGGATGCTTCTTGCTTTGGTATAGTCTTGTGAATAAAAGGCTGGTTTGTTACTTTAGGCACTTGATGTTTCGCTGTGTGATAGTATTTGAATTTTAATTGGAAGAATGCCAATAAAATCATGCAATATTGATTTATAAATTATTAAGATGTTGAAGGCGTTGATCAATGTATGTTTTATCAAGACCCATTACTGTCTCATTGCTCGGCCACCGGCACATTTCATGTACTTACTCTTTTCCCACACCATGTCCTTGCAGCTGGCTGATAGTTATTGTCATATAGCTTGAATGATTACAAATAATTGTCAAAGATGTCAATTTGACCTTGGTTAAAAGAAAGTATTTCAGTCAGTACTTTTTACCATTATCCAAATTTATTTGTGGGTGGCAAAGTATTGTCTTAATATTAGTATCGTCATTCTCTAGCCAATATTCCAATTCATTTGGTGTTGGCACATGTCTTATTCTTCTTTCATACTTCTCTATTTGCCATGATCCTAAAATAGTACTGAAAAGATATGTCAATAGTAGGGATGTAACTTGACTAAATAAATATGATTCTAATTAGTCAGTCTGTTACGACGATAAAACACGTCAAGAGTTTGAGTGGGGGCTTGTGACGTCACTCACCGGTTAAAAATGTCATACTAATGTCTTACAATATGACGTCACACGAGTTTTCAAAGCACTGTATCGTCTTCGTTGTTTGTTTACGTGAAAAAAGAAAAGATATGTGTCCAATATTTTTTGGAAATCTATCTGATGGACTAATTCGTTTTTTTTTGTTAACTACCCTATTTCTTTACTTTATATAGGTAGTATAGTATGCTTGTAAAGTAACAATGAATATTGTTAGTGTGCTCACCATGTCAAGGAGACTTGCAGACATAATGCTCAGCCAACAAGAACAGAAATAAATAAATGTTCATTCTGTAACTGAGTTGAAGAATTATACTGTATTTGTTACAACCTTGTTTTGTGCTGTAATTTTAACTACTTTTAATATTAAAATTTAATTTTTTGGGTGTTAAAGATTGAGGAAAGAATCAATGATTTGTTATCTAAAATTTTAACTAATAGTGTCTTACAAATGTGTCTGATGGTTTCCACTGTTTAGAATACTGCCTAAATAGTGTTCACATTTAAAATAAAAACGCTGCATTGTCCGTGTTTTAACCACATGTGATAAAATGTTTTTTTTTTTGGCATTTGTTTGCAAAGCTAAAAGCTGTTTTAAGTAATCTCTGCTTTCCTAATTTCTTAGGGCTTTCAATGCTCAAAGATTTCCATCAGGTCCAATTTTCTTAAGTACACATTTTTATATGTTGCTGTTCATACCTACAAACAATACATTATGAATTTATGACTACTACTAAAATAAGTATGCGGTATATTTATGAATAGGTACTTCACCATCTGTGGTTATTGTGGAAAAACAATAACATTTCATTATTCAGTAGGCACAAATCAAATTATTATTTTAACAAGCAAGTTCCCTTTATGTAAATCTCCATCCAGTACCTATTACAATGATGTGATGAGACCAAACTTGGAAATTATCATAAATCTCGAAACTAGGTTACCCATTATTAAAAATGCAGAAATAACATTATCTGTTACCCTTAACGCTGTATAAACCATTACCTGGGTAAGGACAAAGGCTACTTTTTAACCCTTAGTACAATCCTGTGAAACAATAAAATCCAGCATCATCGCAGGCAAAAGTTAGTTATTCAAATATTGATATTAGGTCAGCAATCATTCACATAATGTATGTAGATAAAATCTGTGATATACTGAATACTATGTAAAATTGTCATGGGTCTGATAACATAATGTACACAGTACTGTGATAATGAACATCTACTCTGCGGCAACGGAGACTGAATTTAACTAATCACTGTTATCAAATCAGTGTTGTATTGTAACTGGTCAGGCCTGAAACATTTGATCCTCTGTGTGCCAGCTTAGTTTTGTTATCACAATTAGCTTTGCATACTGTTACTATACATATATGCTAGTATTGATTCTGCATTATAAGGGTGCTACATGTTACTTTATTAGGAATAAAATGTTATTAGTATTTGTTACTAGGTTGTTTCATCTGGAATTTATCAGTCAAAACCAAGGAGTCTGGATTTCTGCCTGGTTATTGCCCCAATGGCTACAACTGGGTCACCGCATTTTTTTTTTTTTGGTGGGTGTAAAATCATCGAATAACCCCTTCCGCTCTTGGGCAGAGCGAAAGGGAGTGTCAGACTTCTACTGACTAAAAACCACCCATGTTCCTTCTTCGCCCTCTATGTCGAGGCCGCGATAACCAGTGTACAACCCGCGGTCCAACTGAGTCACCCCTCAAACATATTCTATAACCATCAACCCTAGATCATTCAGAATCTAATTTGTCAACAGGCTGGTAGCACATACCGATTTCGCAATACTGTTGTATTGGTTACCTGTGATAAGTTATTATAAATTAAAGGTTCACTATTACATTTAACAGTATGGACCTTTTATGAATAATTTTATTCTCCAATCAATGTTAAACAAAGCTGAAATTAATTTACAAAACGCCTTCAAAACAATTAAATATTGGTAAGCACTTGAAATCACCAAACTGCTAAACAATTTAGGAGAATGACGTAAACATAGCCAAAAACAATGTTTTCGCGCCCACGTTTCCCCTTTACATCTGTTGTGATTTGCATCAGTTTGTTATCATTCAATTTCGATACAAATTAGGCTAGCTTCTTGTCGGATGTTTTGTTCGACAGTCAAAGAGCCATTCAACAGCCTTCGGTGTTCAATATTGCTTATCTTATAGAGACAGCTTTGGCCGAAGCAAGTTACTTTTTATGTTGTAGCTACTGTATTTTGTTTCATCAGTTTATCACGTAAACGTAAAGTCGGTTCGTGGACGAGTGATCAAGTGATCGTCCATAACATCAAAGTCAAAATATTTTATTTCACATAGGCCTACATGGGCACTTGTAAAACGTCGACATAAAAAAGGGGCACGGTTCGGTGCATTGGTCGATTCCTAAGCAGAAGAACCGGCAAGAAACTCCAAAGGTTACTCTTTTAATCTTTTAAAATGGTTTTAAATGGTTAACAATAAGTTTAAGGTCCAGACATAATCTTGGGACACACATGAGGGCTATGCAGATTAGCGTCTGAGATGCCACACACCGAAGCTCCTCAGTGCAACGGAAAACACGTTGAGCCTCGGCTGGGATTTCTAGTTCTGGACAAACGTTACCTACAGGTCAGATCAGTACTTACTGCAGTATTTGTCAGACCTTCGGGCTAGTCTTACAATTTTGTCTTGATACCCAGTCCCTGGATGGTGGAGCTCAGATAGGCAATTGCTCCATGTAAAGTACTGGTTGCGTCCGGCTAGACTTAAAGCCGATACCAACATTGTTTGGAAAAAATCTGAGTGGCTCATCATTCTCGTAGACCTCTTCCCTGACTGGTATTTTTTATCGTCATGATGTCTAAAGTCGTTCAAAGGATGCTACTGCTTTTATTCTTGTTATTTATTGTGTTGGACATCTAAATGACAAATCATTAACGAATTTAGTAAAGTTAAAACCTACATAAAAAAACAGGCAGACAAAGGTTCTTCTTCAAGCGTGATCAATACTGCGTCAGCCCGAGCTAGGTCGTTCATCGAAGCGGCTTGATGTAGACCCATGTTCAGCACTGTCTAGCTCACGCAGACCGATCGATTTCGCTCCCGTGTTATCTAGAAAACGGTTAGAAATCGGAGTGGTGTTACACTTTTATTATCATTAAACAACTAATAGTTTAAATTGGGTTATCGTTGCATTCCTGGGTTGTAAAAATATTGGATATTCGATATGGTAAAGGGCTCGCTAAAAGTGTTGGAATTTTTAGGAGTGTTCCAATTCTAATTTACATCTAATGGTAGTGTTCCTATTCGCAAGGGTTCTGCTCGTAGAGTTACGATGCCGGTTAAATTTGTCAGGAAGTCGTGTTCCGCTAAACAATGAGTATCGCCTTCAAGAACACACTTATCTGCTTTAGTCCGAATATCACACCCACGGGTATCCTCAACATCACGCGTTTAACTTTACTGGATCTTTCAAAATCCACCAAAAAATCTTGCAAATTTACAATTTCACGCTACCTTTATGCAAATGCAATTTACGATCTTGTAAAATGAAAATGATCCATCATTTACGACGCGAAAATTTTAAGGGACCTCAGAGCCCACACTCGCCAAAATTACGCGCAGTATTTTTATATCCTCCCAAATAATTGTGTTCGAGTTCATACGAAGTAATTTGCTTAGGGAATGACTCGAGTTTTCCTCGCAGTGATTTATGAATGTATCCGTAGCGCAATTAGGCTGGATTGTCAGCGATTTTGCATGAATTAACCAAGCTTAAAGTACCTGAAGGTAATTCAACGGAATTTTTCACCAAAGAATGTTGGGAAGCCGTCAGGGGTTCCAAAATGGAGTGTTATTAACTTGGAAATGGTTTAAAAAGGTTTTTTGAAGCTGTCGAGGCGGTAGCAGCTTTGTGTAATGAAGATATTTATGATTATGAGCATAGTTTCGGCTGTGTCATAAAAACTTTTTAACAGCTTTCTGAACGCTATAATTAGCGCTGTCTTGTTGGAGTGAAGCGCTGTGATTTGTCCCTTACGTTACTTAATGTGCTTCCATTCTTTTAATAACAAACATAACATTTATACAAAAAGCTTGAACAGTGTACTCCATAGGATATTATCATACAGGACCGTTTAAACATTAAGTATCACCGTTTTAACTCAATTCTTTCACGGCGATCCTAACAAAACTATTTGGTTTATCTCCACTATTTTATCAAGCATCCCGGTGCACAATCTTCCCCAACATTCCAGATAATCAATGTCTTCCCAGAATGCCACTACACATTTCCGGAAGCATCTATTTCGGTCAGCAGCGTGGCCGAGTCAAAATATCAATGAACTTCTAATGCCCCCTATATTTAGATCGGAGATAATTTGGAACGCTTTCTACTAATGTCGGTGCCGTCAAACGGTAGCTATTACTGGGGGTTTGCTTCTGATTATATTTTAATTATTGAAAAAATATTATTTTAGTATCGAGTAATTTAATAGAGAAGTATGGAAGAAGACTTGCGGCGCGGACCCCAAATGACTTGAAGAAATGATAATATAAAGTTAATATCGTCTCTGGCGATTTGCGAACGCCTGTTTTATTTGTTTGCCTAGTTAATTCCTTTAATTTTTATTAGTTTGTTAATCACCTGTCAGTTTAAATTACCGAACTCCAGTTACCTAATAATTTTACAGCTAAAATCAATGTTAAATAATTGAAAATGTAAAAGGTGATTAGTAAAATCGATATTGAAAGACACGTAATACTACAAGTATTACGTGTCTAATATCGATTTTCGATACCCAAGTAACGGAGTTAAGACAAGTACCGTTTTACGTTTAATAGCTTGTGGCTTAGAAACTAATTAGCCAACTAACAACTGCCTGGCTGCTTTGCGTAATTAGTTTTTTTCTGCAAGATCTATCTTGAGTACAAGAATGAGTTAGTAACAAACTAATAAATAAATAGAATAATTTATTTACGTAAAAGTAATACAAAATGTCTACATTTACGCGCAGTAGTTTTGCAAGTGCTTTCTCAAATTACATATAGGTACTTTAAAGTTGCAAGTAGTGATAATGTTTAATCTAATACAAAAAACATAAGAAAAAAAGAATAGTAGAACTAAAAGAGAATTATGCTTCTCTGTGAGGTTACATTTGTCACAATACTCGATCACATGGAACATCTGGATTTGAGACAAACATCTGTAGGCCATACAAATATTTGTCGCGATGCCGCATTCAAACTGGCGACCCTGTGCTAATGCGGCCATTTCGCTACTACGCCGATATTGTTCGGATTTGCTGGTTCTTTTGCTTTTCTTTTAGTTTGTATAACACTAGCGGACGTCACGCGGTTTCACCCGCGTAGTTCCCGTTCCCGTGGCACAGTGTTTTAGAAACCCGAATTTTGTTACATGGCTTTTTTATTGCAAAAATCAGTAGTTAGTGTGTCTTTCCAAGCACTACATTGAAATTCCGCCATTGATTCGACTTTTAGTTTTTATGGAAAAAAAACTGAATTTTGCGTAAATCCGGGTCATGAAAAACGGATATAATTGATATAAATTAGTCTAAGCTATTTACTTGAAATTTGATTGAATGTGATGCTTACAAACATAATAACAAACATTGTGGCCCCTTTCGGACTTTCTAATATGGAAGGGTGACGAAATAGGGGGGGGGGTGTATTTTTATTTTTTTCATCGATTTTAATGCTGTATTAGCAAAAGATTTCTATACAGTATATGCTCTATACACACATCTATTGATAGTAATTAAATCACAAGCTAAGTCCGCATTATTTAGAAGTTATTGGTAATATAAGTTTAATCCGGATTTACACTATCCGGATTTACACTATGTGAATTTTCTTTGTCGTTAGATCCGACGACTATTTAATATTTTTGGAAATATTTAAAGTTACCTTTGCTTTTTGTTATTTATTAAAGTTACGTTCAAACCCTAACCAAAATGAAAAATTACTAATGATTTCTAACATACACACACACACACACACACACACACACAAAAATACAAATCTTTCCTCTTTATAATATTAGTGAAGATGGGCTTTCTAGTTAAAAACAAAAAACTGAAGTTCAAATAATTATTTGTACCCTAGTCAACAAAATGCATCGATCTATTGACATTGTGAGAAATCCAATCAAAAAATGATCAGCACAGGTAGCTGTTTCATAAGTGCGCCGTATATTAAATATCAATATACTCAACAAATTTATTCAATGTGAGAATTACACAAGCTCTGTTTATTCTGCGGGTCCCGTGAAATCGTTGGAAGTTGTGATGTAACCACGAACTAACTCGAATACACATAAGCCTTCGACACGTTGTTAGGTAAATGATAAAATTCCCCGATTTCAACCCGTTTTCGACCGCTGAGAATTTGACCCAAGTTTCTCTTACAACCATGCCGAATATTCGAGCCTGCTCCTTGTAGACTCATCTAGTCTAACCTGTGTAATTCAACAATTTACGAGCAAATGTGAATGTTTGACGGTTTTGTTGGCATGACTTTGACCTCGAAAAAGTCGTTCCTCGAATTATATGAACTTGGAGGGTTGTATTGATGATTTTGATGATTATAATTCTGTAACTACATACGTCTTACACTCGCGTCCAACATTTCAATCAACATACAACCTAGCACTGGCCTGCAAATTGCAAAAAACGTAAGAAAATTTGAATTTCGCGGCTATCCTGACGCTTTCACCTTAAGTTTTAGGCGTGGAACTGCAGTAGTGTAGGGAACTCGAGATCTGTAAACATAATATTTTATTTAAGTTCACTTACGCAACATACTGATGTACTTACCTACCACTTGCTGGCTACATGCATTACCTGCACATCTTTAGAAAACCGGTTTTAATCATTTGCAATAAAACATTAATACATGATTAACCAGATTATCGCCATTATGGTACCATTCTAGCTATACAAAACAACACAATATTTTCATCATAATGACTCAACAACATCTCCGAATCCTCACCGGACATTGGTCTCAAGCTTTCACGCCCTTGAACAATGTCATGACCACAATCTTACATTTATTTATTTGGAGCATTTAATAAACACGCTGGTAACAAAGTCGATATGAAAACATCCCTGTTGGCTTTGAGCCAGTGCGCGTTAGAGCGCGAACGGGCACATAAAGTTGTACACAATCCGCCATAGTCTTTTACACGACGCTGAAGTTTATGGTTGAAGATATTAGGATAAACGGACACATTATTGGTGGGATTTGGGAGATGTCGCCGTGATTGTTTGTGTGCTTAACACGTCTTCGTGAGGCGGCCATACACGAGCAGCTACAGCGTTTAGTGATTGAACAACTTGCACGAACCACACGAGCAGTTGTTGTCCACCACTTGGTTAGGCACTGTCAAGTGTCGACTGTCTCTATAGTAAGCCGCACGGTGAGGTGTATTCCAATAAATAGAAGATTGTAGTTCACTATGCAGTCATAGCTTGTAGCAGTTATGAAAGCCTCTAGCTTTCAGAGTTTGGCCACCCTGAGACCTGTATCTTGCGAGTAAGTTAGTTGTGCTGCCAGCCAGATATCAAACAACATTCGGAAGAGCATTGTTCTAACGGAGATCCTAAGCGCTGAAGACAATATAGTTTAAGTCGTTGAATGGTCTAAACTAATACGTTTGAAGTTTTAAACGTGGTAGTTAAATTCTCTGTTATATTGCAGTAGTTTAAAAATGATTCCATTGTACGTTTAAAGATTCAACAAAATTAAACAGACAACCGACGCGAGAAGAATGTTTAAATTAAATGAAAAGCATCTCTATTCAGAGCTAGTCACGCCTTCAATAGTGACAAAAGAACCATTTCTTTGAAAACGTGTTTCTCGATAATACTAAATAAACGAGAAATATCAATTGAAACTTGTAATGGATTTTTCAAGACTCGCCTTTGTCAACTGCAGAATATTTCATTTGAGTATAATTTATTCTACTTCAATAAGGATAACATCTGCCAACCATCTTCCGCTATCAAATAAACTTAAACCAAATGACATTGCGTCTAAATGTTTTCTCAAGTAAATCGGTTGACTCTCTGTATGTAAACAACAAGCTGTGCCTGATTTGCTAACAAACGTCAAATAAATATTTGACGTTTGTTAGCAAATCAGGCAGCAGAGAAAGAGCAGGAAGAAAGTGAAATGATGGTGAAGAGTACGTAATGAACTATGTTAAGGTGATGGAAATAGTACTGTAGTGTAATGGAATGGTGTTGCTATTATGATGTTATATTGAGCTTGACCAGCAGGGCTATTGGGTATCTTTTAAAATGTCTTTTTGGTATGGTATGTTATGGTTAATGGTTAAGGTTTAGTACAAAATGGAACCATTTGACAGTTAATTGATGGACACTATAGGTAATAGCCACTGACATTTAAAAAGATACGCAATAGCCCTGCAGGACGGTAGAAGTCCTTGTTGAAAGGTATAACTTGGGAAAGTCCTGTGATTAGCACCGGTCTTAATAAATCTTGCTAATTCCCGTGACCAAAGGGCTAGCTTTTACCTTGGCCAGAGGCTAAGTGTTGTGTAAGTGGCAATGCCGCCAGTCTCTTGGGCACAACTATCTGACAGTGCCGTTGAGGAGTATTTTACAATCTGAATTGGATTTTGGTTTGTTTTTAATTCCTGAACATGCAACGCAAGTTCTGTCCCTCACAGAGAAAAACGTTAGAAAAGAAGGAATTATTCAAAGAGGAACTAAGGCAACTAGCCCAGGCTGCAGAATGCTGTAAGAGATACTGCGGCCTTGACATATAGGGCTAAGAAGGAACATGGGTGGTTTTTAGTCAGTAGAAGTCTGACACTCTCTTTTGCTCTGCCCAAGAGCGGGAGGGGTTATTTGATGATTTCCCACATCTCAAAAAAAAAATACAACTAGCCCACCCGTCGGGGCTGCGGGTCGTTCACAGGAGATTCCGCGGCCTCGACATAAAGGGCTAAAAAGGGACATGGGTGGTTTTTAGTCAGTAGAAGTCCTTCTCCGCCGAATATTTCTTTCTTATGCCATCAGTGCCAGACTAATTTGCACACAAAAGAAAGTACTTACTTACCGACGTAGGCGCATGCGTGCGTAATGAACTACACGCTGAAATAATGACATTCGAATGACGTGCAGAGTTCGTCGTTGTATTGCGTAATGCATCATTAGGAGGAACCTGAATTCGTGCTAGAAAATATATTATTGAATGCCTTGTAGTTTGGTTGCGAAGTTCAAAATATTATTGCTAATTTTCAGAAAGCCCATGTCAAAACTTTTACATCAGGGTCTGGTAGACTTACTACCAGAGTCTATTTATTACTGAAATTATGTAAATAAGTAATTAAAAACTACGTATTTCATAGCAAATAAGCTGATGTCGCACCTGCCCGATGGAAAATAGTGAACGCAGCCCATTGACGTCTACAATACCAGCCAACACAGAGAGCAGTCATCATCATCAACATCTGCCTAACCTGTTCTCTACTATATTGGTGTCGGCTTCCAGTCTAACCGGATTCAGCTGAATACCAATGATATATCTTACATGGACCGCCTAACTATCTGACTGTTAGGTTTTCGTGCCAATATGCTAAGATCCAGTAAAATTCATCATCGTTCAGTCATCCCAAACGTCGTACGTCAGTCAATCAGCAACTTGTGACGTTACAGATTTGCAAACAAAAGAACATTTTGAGGCGGACTAAGCGCGTAATGAATTACATGCTGCAGTAATGGAAGCCGGACGACTACAAAGTTATTTCATCATTAAAATAGTATTGCGTAATGCAACTGTAGTTAGAGAACACGTTTAAAATATTGGAGATAGCAAAAACTGTCTGCTATATTCAAAAGAGGCATTCTAAAGATTTATTAAAATAAATTGCACATTCAGAAACTATAACTGTTTTTTGTAATGATACCAGGAATGGGACCGCGTTTAACTAAATATTTCACCTAAGAGCCTTTTAACATAGACTTTGTTTAGAAAATGTTTACGTATTCTACAGTTGATCCCACATGGATCTCCCTTTCACAGCGAGCACAGATTTATCGTAGGAATATCAGTAATGCAGAGATGTCGACCGAAACGAACCTTTAGACTGTCGGATTAGGCTCCCGAAGTTCTTAGCCAGAAAGAGGCTTTACCGTTGCTTCAGGTCCATTCGAATATTTGCAGGGGATTTGGACTTCAAAGCCGGCCACTTTACTGGAGTGAAGATTAAATACTAAAGTGACTGAGAGTCTTCAGCTTAGCACAGAAATGTTTAATAATGGAGAGACCTAAAACTCATCGCGCAAGAAATGAAATGCGAAGTACAAAAACATTGCCGAAAACGTAATTAATTTTCCATTCCACGTCAAAGCTTTTTCGCAGTATTTCAGTCGGTGCTTCACCTTTCCAAGTAGAGCCGTATCAAAATCCAATTGGCATTTGGTAGAACGCCGTAATCATAAGTTGAATACCGCTTAACTTCATCCGTGCCCGTATAAACGGCACACCGGGATGTTTCTACGATTATGGATCCCTATATGGGATTATTGATCCTGATATTGCACTTGCGTATTCTGCGGATTACGGGGATTTATAGATGTTGTTTGTATGCTACATACATCTGCGATAGCATAACGTTAATCTAAATGATTTAGTTTGACGTTTGACTGTATTTGAAATCATATCTTTAAAACATAAACGAGTCATCATTCTCTTGCCTTTTGGGATAAAGGCAAGAGAATGATGACTCGTTTATGTCATCAGGTCATTTGGTGTCGGTGCACTGTTTTCTTCTTTCAGACTTCGCTATTACCCGTCATCTCATCAGACACTTCCTTTTTTGCTATAAATCATTCTTTACACAGTCCATCCATCGTTTCTCTCGTCTTCCTCTACTCCGCAATAAAACAAGAACGATTATGTCTCCAATATTAGTATATTGATTCAAAACTATTCGGGCGCTTGTAAAACTGGTACATCCCTCGATACTTCGAGCGTTGTTTTCGATTTTATGGGTTTCCAAGCAACCTGTTGTCATAATTCGATCCTATCACGATCCTCCAATCAAATTGTCATGGTGCTAGTGGAGCTAATCGCTGTTAGTTCTGGTTGATATCCCGTGGAAATCTGTTGGTCAATAACGGGAAGTACTGACATGTTGCAAGTTTTGATTCTCATGTTTTTGGCTAGATTATTTTGAAGTTGAAGACAAGCAGAACAAGTGTTTTTTTTTTTTTAAACGTTGCCCCACACTAGGAATTTCTCCTGTATCGTGGGTGCGTTCACAAACATTTAAACTCACATACACAAATACCCAGACCCGGAACAACTATCTGTAGGTCTTACAAATGTTTGATCCGTGCGGGGATCGAACCCGCGACACGCAGCGCAGCAGTCCATTGCATGAGCCACTGCGCCAACCGTGCCGTTTGTAACTGACCTATGTTTAACAGCTACTGTCAGAGTTCTAAGTATATTTAGTTATTTATCTATAGAGTTAATTTTAAACGCTTTGATAGGCAAAACTATCAGTAAATCGTGAGGCTTTGTTTGTGTTTTCTCTCAAATAAAGAACCGTGTTGAGTTTTGTTAGCGATTCCATTTTAGTAATTAGTGAGCCATGAGCTGGCGATGAAAGCAACTCCAACAGAAACGGTACGATTGTACTAAAATATTTAACGATCCTCTAACGAAACTTCAAGCTATTAAAACGTTTTGGTACTAAAAAGTTTTCTGTGGTAAACGAACCAATGAATTGAATATAAGGCAAAGGGTTTTGGTCATGAAGTTTTGGGGATTACCTTTCATAAAATCCAACTAGTTGCACACAGCCACGGTAATTCTTACAAGAGTCATGACACTTATCCGTCTTCTTTAAAGAATTTACTGTAATTTAGAGAAAGGCAGAGATGTATTTGTAATACACTCACATTTTGCCAGTTATTCTTATTTTTTTTTTTTTTACTTTTTTTTTTTTTAAATCGTTGCCTCACTCTAGGAATTTCTCCTGTATCGTGGGTGCGTTCACATACATAAATACCCAGACCCGGAACAACTATCTGTAGGTCATACAAATATTTGTTCCGTGCGGGGATCGAACCCGCGACACGCAGCGCAGCAGTCCATTGCTTGAGCCACTGCGCTAACCGTATCGTCAGTAGTTATGTTAAAGTTTCATGTAATAGGAGCGAGCCTAGTGCCAACTATTGGAAATAAAACCAGACTTGCGACAAATCCTTTTTTTTTTGGCGGTTGGAAAATCATCAAATAACCCCTCCCGCTCTTGGGCAGAGCGAAAGGGAGTGTCAGACTTCTACTGACTAAAAACCACCCATGTTCCTTGATAGCCCTTTATGTCGAGACCGCGGTATCTCATGCGAACGACCCGCAGCCCCGACGGGTGGGCTAGTTGCCTTAGTTCCTCTTTGAATAATTAATTGGGACAAATCCTTACGTTTTAATCTATCCGTCAAGTCAAGATAACTGTAAATTCAATAATTGGCTTTTGGGCTATATTTGACCAAACGAAGTGAAATCTCAGTTTCTTTCGTCACAGTTGATAATGCAAACAAATGGTATTATGATCGTGAGAAGATACGCATGGCTGGACAATGGTCACCGCTTGAGCTGCAGTGTTGACATTATTGTGAATGCATGATGTAATTGTTGGATAACAGCTTTAGAAAACATCGTGAACCTCACAAATATGAATGAGCGTAGAAACGGTGGCTTTGTTTGTCGTCATAATTATACAGGCGTTGCCCCTAGGTCAGATTTCACACCGAGACTGTCTGTCTCATCTTGGTGGAAATCTTTACTCGTAGATGTACTTGATATAATATACCTATCGAACTTAACGAACTTTGATCCGAAGGTACTTTCTACTTGTAAATAAAGGAATAATTTGCCAGATTTGTTATGAATTAGTAAGCGCTTGTGCAAATTTTGTTTTTCAATATTACCGATCAATTTTCAAGAGCAGAATCATCAATAGTCAGTTTTTTTTGTAATTATTCTAAGCGTTCTACCAACTTGCTTGTTACGTAAGTCCTTTTTCCGTATTGCCCAGAAACTGCTACCTTCTATGTCTTGCACCAAATTGCAAGCTGCGCCCATGTCGCGAACTAATCAGGGCGCGACAGCCTCCTTCATAGCCACTGACATCCTAGACTGGCCGTGTCCGTACTTTGATCTGTAAGGGATGGTCGTTTCTGTACTTCAACACAGTTTTGCTTAACGTTTTTGTACTTTTACTGTGTCAAGCCTATACAATCCACACATACCAAAATTTTTAACACTGTTATTTAATGACCACACATAAAAAGACAAATATGTATTTTTAAAAGAGTTACCGTTGAGTTGCGTGCCGGTTCTTCATAGAAAACGGCAAATTCTAACTAAACACCTAGCTTTTAACGTTTCGTAAGTGTCGATTTAGGTTTATGTGTTAATGAAGTATGTACATTCTTTGAGAATCTGACGTTGCGATGATTAGAAGTTAATCTATATCGATGATATCACGATCTTTCCTACGTCTATTAATAAAGCTGAGAAATCGCGAGTTTCCGACGAAACATCCGCTAGTATTTTTCTTCACACCATCGTAAAAATGACATTCTTATCGTTATTAAATAATAAATAAGCCTGCTGTTCAGAAAGTATTTAGCGCAGGCTCTAAAAACCAAATAAGAATTTAGCTTTTGGATCGCAGCCCACATTTTATGCACAGCTGCAATTTTATAACGCCGTAGAATGTGGGAAATTTTATAAGCCGCTTTTACTATTAATTTTTGAACTTATTGCGCTTCATATAAAATTAAGTAGCGTTGGACGATTATGGTACTGAAAGTACTGATTATGAAACCACTATGATGTGAAATTTTATAAAATGCATCTTCTACTCGTAGATATATTCCAATAGTTCCTTAAATTGATACTATGATTTTTTTACGATTTCCACTATCCTTTAGATCAGATCTGAATGAAGTTTAATTAAATTAATTTGATTGTAAGACATTCGTATTCTTCAGTAGCTTGTATAATTCATATCCTCGCTAAATCCGTGTCGCTCAAAGCTTGCACCATTCGCGTCTAGCAGATAATCAGTGCGCAACGGGCGTTCCCTTTCATACAAACGTTCACTCGGATATTGTTACGCGTTTCAGTCGTCGCAGCAACGCGCTGTTGTGTTAGGTAACGGCAGACCTCAACGGTAGCTACGTTAGCAATCTAATTAATTCGTTCAGCTTTGCCATTTACATCAAGCAAACGTGAAACGCCAATTTCATGATTGCTTCGATGATTCTGATTGCTCTGTTTGTATGTTATATGTTCAAGAGGTGTTTCGGCGTGGCGTTTGGTTGCCTGTACTTAATAATATATTTTATGGTCACCTCGGGATTACTCTTTGAAAGGGCATGATGTTTTGAAGTAATCATTTTATCATGGATGCCGAATCGATTGTTTAAGTACTGCAGTGTTCAGACTCAAGTCGAAATCTGTCAATAAAATCCCTCTCGATTCTTTGCTCACAGAGCTATATTGAAGGTTTCTACCTTTCGGCCGATCCTTTTCCCAACCATTGAGTTATACAAAGCGTGCAGGGTACTTAATGTACGTCAACAATTTATTCTTCACACTGTGTTACTTCAACATCGTAAAACTCCATATATAAAAATTACTAAACGTCGCAAAGACCTAATCTGTAGTACCCCACCCACACACTCCGCTTTTATAAAGAAATTCAACATCTACCTTGGCCCATCTTTGTATAACAAAATTAACTCACATAATTATGCCAGTCCATGGATCGTCCAATTTTAACTGCAAAAAGTCTGTCCGTTCTTTCCTATCAAACCTAAACTATGATGAAACAGAAAACTATATTACGAATGTTAACATACCTAATAATACACTAATTCCTCCCCCAGATGCGCCCACACGCACAAACACTCATACACTCCCACACTCTATTACACAAACACTCACACCACTCATACATATACGAAACACATAATTACTCTCATGTTAAGTAGTTGTTTTGCTAATTATTTTAATTTTTACATTTTTTTTTTCTCATTGTAGATTTTTTTTGCTAATCCGCACAGTCATGTAACACGTACCAGAGACAATTAGTACCGAGGGAAAGAAACTGTGTCTCCTTAACACAGGCTATTTTGTAGCCTAGCTAGGAGGACAGAGCTTCAATCAATTAATTGTAGACTACAACTTTGTGTTTCCGGTTGTTACTATTTAAGTGAAATATTGTATCTACAATCTGTTTATGCGAAATAAAATTATTATTATTATTATTCAGTGATTTTATCGAAAACTAAACAATGAATGTTTGCGGCCTTTATTTTCTTTAACCATTCATTACATTGCATTTAATATTTTAGTTTAACTTCGTTGTTGTAGAAGAAAATCCCTGCGTATACTCTTTGGCATTGCGTGGTCGTGTCGATTTAATTGCTGACTTTGACAATGTTTGAAGCAGACTTTGTTCGATGTAAAGAATCATTATCATTTTTATTATATTATTATTTTCAAGTTAAGTAAGCAAAGCCCAAAGCTGCCCAAAGATATCAAGAGCAAAGTTACAAGACATTTCAAAAATCCCCAGAAGAAAATCTACCCTATATTGCATTCCATAAAAGCGATTCTTGTCCGGGTAAATAATTGATGTCCTGTAAATAGGGTAATGCAGCTCTGTAGAACACCATTAAATATGAATTAGATCTGACCCATTACAAAATCAATGTTACGGGTGCCTTGTGAATACGAAATACAAAGTTGTCGATCGTGTCAGTTTCTATTTTAGGACTAATCTTGAATGTTACTGGTTAGATTTTGGTGCGGTTAGCACTCAAATTGGCTTCAGGCAAAGGAATTTGTGATTCGCCAAGGCCGCTAAAATAATTCCAGAGACTTGTCTTCGCATAGCACTCTCTGGTACCTGCTTGTAGTTTTCTGTACTTAACTGTACCCAGTTCTTTGTATTTGCAAACAATTTTTAGCTTAGTTGTTTGGTATTTTCATTTCTTGCGCCGTTTTCGCGAAATCTGCGTTCTTCGCTACTCACATCTTGTTGAATTCTGGTTTCAATAAATCCTTGGTAAGTTTAACTAGAAGCTACCCTATTTTGAAACTCGATAACAGATGGCAAAGAAATAGATACGATAAATTTTCCAAATAAGACTATTTCAAAATTTATTGCTTTCCCGGCTTTACCTTAATTTACCGATGCGACAGTCTCTGGAATTAAGCCCCAACCTATTTCGAGACTAATTGTCCGATATGAATATCTTCCTTCACAATCAATATTTTACCTATTCGCTGTTACTTAGTTATCGCTATTGGCTCAATATACCCTTGATAATACTATAAAATATATTTTATTGTTTGATTTTAATACGTAACTACATCAAATATCGATTATCGCTCCTTCAATGCAAGGTCGTTAGGGTAATCAAAAATGTTGAAGCCACTTCAATTGCAATTTGTACTTTAAGGCAGTAAGAAAAGAATAAGATTTCTTTGGCAGTGTCATGTTCATTTTCTACATGCCGTAATGGTTTTTGATGATGAATAGGGTATTATACGAATCTTGTTCTTTGGAATGTCGACGGTCGATGAACCTGTCTCTTTCCCGACGTCTCCTGACTTTACTTTTGTTGCTTAGGTTTTTAATCTTGAAGATGTTTCTCGTTAACTTTGTCCTGTTACAGAGAATTGATTTGTGATGTTTTTAATGATATGAAGATGTCATTTGTTGGCAGTTCTTTACAGTGTTCTTTTCGGAAATACTGTGTTAAGGTTTAGGTATAAGGCCAAAACAGCCATGCCTTGAATGCGATAGCATTTACTACCATACCCGGTATTGTACTTTTCAAACCAATTTCTTCACTTGTATGAAGTTGCACCCGAAATCAGAAGTAGGTCATCCTCCAGCTTTACCATGCCAAGTTTTTCCTGTTTTTCTGCCCATAAAAATTAACGAACCTTCGCCAATATCACAGACTCCAACGCCTCTCTCCCGGGAGGACATGTATTGATTATGTAACTGATTATCCGACCATGTATACCATAAGTAATGACATACGACACTGAGGGGAATTGACTCCCAGCAAATGAACAGTACCTACCCCGATGTTTTCATAAGCTTATGTACTCGGATAAAATTGCACGTGTAAAGGCACTGGAAAAGGTTTTACGCAATTAAAAGTTGCCAGGTTTATTTTTGGAATGAAACAAGCTCTGGCGATAGGATCGGGGCTAATTATAATTTACTACTAGGGTCTCCTACTGGTTTCTAATAGGTCAATTAGGCATGTTGTAGGTAGTGATTATTCCAGTAACCTGTTGCTTCGTCAAAACCATTTAGCTGTACATTAGTATCTGTTAGACTGAAACATGTTATTACTAACTCAAAGTCGGGTAGTACAAGATAATATTACAAATCATTTTTAATACTCGCCATAAATTAGTATGGCTAATTGGAAAAACCACCCTATGGGTTCGTCTATTTATTTATCTTATCTTGAGATCGTTTTCAGTAATTTAAAGATGTTCACTATGTACACAAAACGTATTTTACCGCCCGTATCGATTGTATAAACAAAATTCTAATTTGTTACAAGGAATTTCTTCACAATTTTCAGTGTTAAGACGCCTTCGCCAAAAGTATTTTAGTTCATTAGCAAGAATATTTACTAAAACTATTCAAGGACGAATTTTTTTCATTGCGCCTAAATGGGGTTCAAGTTACCATTTCGACATTTTGGCGCCCAACTGGGACCATTATCAAATAATTATTTTGCGTATAACGATAGCAGTATCTGAAAATAAATATGTAAGACGTCCACAGTTGGAAGCCAAAAAGTAATATTACTTGTGTAACAAGAAAAAAGATTACTAAAGTAAGATAAATTTTATTTACGCCCTCTGACTTGAGTTAGAAGGGCAAAGGTCATCCCGTTGCCATGATGGTAATTGAGCTATGCTGGAGTTGCTAAGTTAAATGCTTTGTTATTTCAAGTACTAAATAACATCAATTAAACAAAATTGGTTTCTTCTTTGCTCAATTAAAATACTACTTTCATTCTACTTGAAACAATTGAGAATTTAACCCGATATTTCTAAATTCAAAAAATGGGCGTTATACCCGTGCAGAATGGAAATATTAATGCTGCTTGCAATATACTGACCAGTCAGTAATTACTAACAGTAGTTAGACCCGACTTAAAGAGCGTTAAATATCGTTTTAGCTAATTGACAAATTAACTAGATGTCAGCCTGCTGAAAAAACTTTAAAACAACAGCATGAAAAATGTCACCTCAATATAAATCTTTCGGCATAAAACAATAATATGCAAGATTGTATTCCTTTGAACTAAACAGTTGAATTCAATATCTCGAGGCAACCCTTAGCAGCACCTATTCGCGCTTTATTGAAGCCGTATGAATCATGATATTTTGCAGTGTTCGGAAGTATGTTTGCCAAGTTTTTTGGTGACTCGCCGTATTGATAATATAATAGGCTCTAAAGAATACCTTTTAGCTTTTGTAAAAATGGCAACAGCCGTTGTTCACGGCTGTCATTTGAAGATCTTTGACAGTTACGGTCAGTGGCCGCAAAGTCTGACAACCAGTCTAACCGATGCCAGAACCAGCAGGGCTATTGCGTTGCTTTTTAAATGTCAGTGGCTATCATAGTGTCCATGAATTAACTGTCAAATGGTTCCATTTTGTACTAACACATAACCAATTTGACAGTTTATCGATGGAAACTATGATAGCCATTTAAAAAGATACGCAATAGCCCTGCAGGCCAGATATGCAGTAGCTCCATGTAAAGACTGGTATTCAGCAGCAGTCGGTTTGGCTGGAAGCCGACCCCAACATAGTTGGATGAAGGCTGACCCTAGGCAGTAAATAAAAAAGATGTCCACAGTTAGCTGTATTTAAAATTGTATTGTAATGTCCCTGTTTGGGCCTAGTGTTAGATTTTATTACTGACAATACCTACTCCGCGTTAACGCAAACATCAATTTACATGGTAATTGTGTTCCCTAGTTTTTTAACAGACGGCGGCGCGATGTCAGTTTCAGTAAAAAATACTTAGGTTAAGTAAGGCGATTGAATTGAAAACGCAGTTCAAAAACTCAGGACTATCTCCGCTGAAAGCCAGAATCTCGCTAAAACATGGCTTAAATAAGACATTCGGAATCCTGGCGGTAAAACATCTCAGCCATAATAAATGCCTTGACTTAAAATACTCGAAGACTAGTTCCTCTGAAAGAAAACGGCTGATAAAACAAATACAACATTCCTTTCGGTACAATATACGCATGGTCACGTTTTTAGGGCGGTATTTGCATATTTTGTTTGAATAGTATTGAAGATTAAACTTATTGGTATGGTCGGAGGATGTCAGGGTTAAGATACCCTATATTTTTACTCTCCTTAAACATCTAGTTAATAAAAACAAATTCTTGGTAATGGTATTTTTTGTTAAAGGCGGGTAGTCGCAATTTTGCAGCAGAAAGAATAATGAGGTTTTATTCAGAGACGAACTCGACAGAAACATGCAGTGTTGTACTGTTAAATTTAAATGGAAAGACGGTAGGGAATCTTACCCAATTACAGTGCAGAATTTTTCCAAGCTAATGCTCAAAGCGAAGTCTGCAGAATACGTAATACGAGTATGTAACAAACAATCGGGTTCCCATGACTGCAGCCATAATAATGGTAAGGTTGTCGACATGTGGGGTGTGAAGTGTTAACTCACCGATCATTGTGCCGATAGTCCTTTCAGCCAATGGCTTAATAGCCAATAGCTACGATTAACACCTAAGGAGGCTGTCATTAGGCAGCTGGATCAAGGGCTTGATTTAGAAAGCGGTGTTTCTGGACACGACTCGAATTGTAACACAGGTTCCTCTCTCTGTGAGGATCGGCCGGAGGAGTGAGGATCGGCCGGAGGACACGGTGGAGCACACAGTGGAGGTGTGCCCCGCTTGGGCGGAGCCCCGCCGTGTTCTCGTAGCGGCGATCGGCGGCGGCGACCTCTCGCGCCCGGCCCTGGTGCAAGCCATGGTCCGGGGCGAGGAGGAATGGGACGCCGTCGCATCCTGCGAAGCAGTGATGCTGGCGAAGGAGGTGGCGGAACGCGAGAGGGAGAGAACCTCTCGTCCCAGCCGCCGCGGGAGGCGCTCCGGGCGTCGCGGCCTCGACATAGAGGGCTTAGAAGGAACATGGGTGGTTTTTAGTCAGTAGAAGTCTGACACTCCCTTTCGCTCTGCCCAAGAGCGGGAGGGGTTATTCGATGATTTTACACCCACCAAAAAAAAAAAAAAAAAAAAAGGTTCCTCTCTCTGGAGCCCGGACCTCTATAGCATGGACTCTGTTCCTAATAACGGTGGGCTACAATTAATTATATTTTTTGTACAGTACTTTATATTTAAAAATATAAATAAATACTAGCGGACCTGGTAGACGTCGTCCTGCCCGGACAGCAGCGCTACCGGGTCCAATTGTAAATCTAAACCATTCTCGAATCCATTTGAACAAACACAAAAAAAAAACATCAAAATCGTTCCAGCTGTTTAGGAGGAGGTCAGTAACAAACACACGTACAGTAGAATTGTACATATAAAGATAAATTAAATGAATGATTTAGCAATATCACAGGTGAAAGCGTCATTTCAATTCTAATCAGGCATAACTATGCTCAAACACCAATTTTCGTCCATAACTAATTATATTCACTAACTGATCCATAAGGCTGTGTTCACGGGTGATTGTAATTGATAGAGGGTTCTGTAGCTTCATCAATCAAACGTTTTATATAACGTACCGCCGTAATTAGGGCCTTTCTCCAGATTCCTCAAGTTTTTGTTACGAACAAAAATCGAGCCGAGATTTTATGGGCTCAAGTAATATATTTTTGGGTGGTCTTGGGTGGTTTATTCAGCTCTTCAAATAAGACTGTAATTATAAAAATGTTTTAGTAATCTTTCGTTGTTTATTTCTCATGCATTGCATTTGATAAAATAATGTAAGTATCATCACGCCTGTAATCTCACAATAGTTAGGCAGAGGTGTAACTAATAGACATCCACATTCCGCCAGATATGTGTAACTCTCATGTTATAGGGGATGAGCCTATTGCTATTAACCGGCGCAGATCCGGAACCCGTGACTGGTACCGAGAAATTCCTGGTGGAAAAACCCAATAACACTTTGCCCGACCCGGAATTCGAACCCAGGACCATGCTCATAGACATACATGCTCATGCTCGCCCGTCAGAGCTGCGGGTTGTACACTAGTTACCGCGGCCTCGACATATAGGTCTAAGAAGGAACATGGGTGGTTTTTAGTCAGTAGAAGTCTGACACTCTCTTTCGCTCTGCCCAAGAGCGGGGGGTTTATTTGATGATTTTCCACCCGCCAAATAAAAAAAGAAAAGGACCTAATACTCAGCAGTCACCCTTATGACCACTACACCTACGAGGCATTTGATAAAATATGAATGAAATACAGTAATAATAAAATAGAAGGCACTTGTGATTGAGATTAAACAACTCGATCTAGGGGGATGTCTACACAAGTATCGTGACATGTTTGTCGTGGGTGTACCCGCAACTGGGCTCAGCTTTACATAAAGTTAAGGACGTCCATACCGACCTTATACGACTTTTGACTTGACACCTACTTGAAACATTGTTAACCTATATTTACCCAACTGCGGCGAAGCCCAAAAGGAGGCTTATGTGTTTGGCGTGTATTGTATATGTATGTATGTATGTCCGTTTATTTGTTCCCTCATAACTCCTAAACGGATAGAGGGATTTGAATAAAATATACGTCGTTAGATTCGTCTTGATAGCGCGAGTGGTACTACATTAAAATTGAAAAAGAAAATAAATTATTTTGGGGACCATCGAGTTAGCCCATCACTCACCGTCCACAGGCCCGCGTCTACGGTGGCCGGAGGTCATCGCGGGACCCCCGACGCCCGGAGCGCCTCCCGCGGCGGCTGGGACGAGAGGTTCTCTCCCTCTCGCGTTCCGCCACCTCCTTCGCTAGCATCACTGCAGCGTATTTAAAAAAATAAAAAAAATCCATTACCATCGAGTAGGGTATCAAAATGAAGTGTTTTAAAGGGAGATTACAAAAATAAATGACACTTATATTATGTTTAAAATGAATTCAAAGTCACAAATCATATAAACAAGCACAAAAGTTAAATCATCTGCGAAGATTTTTACGCGACCAACGAAAGAACAGACACAAAAGAACGAAAAATTTGAAAAAAAAAAAGTAGTTAAAAAACTAAAAATACCCGACTGAAAAAAACTGAAAAGTAGCACATTTTAAATTAAACAAAACTTGGAAGCAGGCGGGGTTCATTTGAATATTAAATTGGACACCGCCTGCTTCCAAGTTATTTCTCCAACATTTCTTTTTTGGATGGTGGGAAATCATCAAATGACTCTTCCCGCTCTAGGCGGAGCGGAAGGGAGTGTCAGACTTCTACTGACTAAAAACCACCCGTGTTCCTTCTTAGCCTTTTGTATCTGGGGCTGCGGTATCTCTCGAACAACCCGCAGGTTGAAATACTATTGACAGAACGGTTTTGTTGGTAGATATTTGAGAAATGATTTCATGATATCCTAATCACTCATCATCTGCCTAGCCTTTTCCCAACTATATTGGGGTCGGCTTCCAGTCTAACCGGATGCAGCTGAATACCAGTATTTTACATGGAGCGACTGCCTATCTGACCTCCAGAACCCAGTTAATACTAGGTAATACGATACCCTTTGGTAAGACTGGATGTCAGACTTTCAGCTCACTGACTACCCGTAACGACTGCCAAAGGTCTATATATGGCACCCGGGACCAACAGCTTATCGTGCTTTCCGAGGCACGGAGGAAACTCGGTATGTAATGGGCGGTCACCCATCCACAGATCGACCTAGGCAAGCGCAGCTTAACCTAAAGATCGACCCGAGTGGCAGTTCTTATTAAGCCACGAGCTCCTCAATCGTAATCCCTACATAGTATAAAACAAAGTCGCTTTCTCTGTCCCTATATCCCTTTGTATGCTTAAATCTTTAAAACTACGCAACGGAGTTTGATGCGGTTTTTTTTTAATAGAAGAGTGTTTCAAGAGGAAGGTTTTAGTATATTTTTTTCCCGTGCGAAGCCGGGGGGGTCACGAGTTAAATACAAGATGAAGGAGCTATTTACGATTTTGGACACGCACTAATAGATCCTTGTTCAACTATAGGAACTGATGGACATAGATTATATCATACCATCACGCCTGTAATCCCTGAAGGGTTTAGCAGACGTGTAACTAAAATAGTACTGCCACATTTTGCCATGTTTAAGTCGCATGTAATACGGGGCAAGCAAAGAGTAACCTTTGTAGTTTCTTGCCGGGTCTTTTCCTTAGGAAACGACTAATGCACTGAACCGTGCCCCTTTTTTTTGTCGACGTTTTACAAGTGCCCATGTAGGTATGTGAAATAAAATATTTTGACTTTTGAAGCCATTGCCATCAATCGGGTACAAATCCAGATTCCGTGGCGGCTATTCAGCAACCCTAATGCTCTGCCCAACCCGGTAAGTGACCCCAGGACCTCATGCTCTGCGACTACGCGAGGCAGTAACGAGGAAGTACATAGAATTTATAACCGAATGGAAATTGTTTTCGTTTTAATAAGGATCCATTCGTACCCTTCTGCACGTACAGATAATGATTAGATAAAACTGGCACGCCATTGATTGCGAATCAATACAGTTATCACCTTCAAACTTTCGTAAATACATCAAATAAATATTTTAAAAGTCCCCATCCATTGCGGTGCCCTTAAAATTTTATTATCTCAACTCAACAATGAATTAAACTCGAAAAAACACACACACGTCTAGAGGGTTTTATTACAGTAAAACGGTTGTATTTCTGTTTTGTTGTATAATACAATTGAAGGCTTGCAAGTCTGAAAACGTTTTGTAATAGAGTAACAAGAATTGTTAATTTGTCTGGGTAACGTTGTTTTCACCAGAAGCAGCAATTAATTATGAAAAGCGACGACAATGGTTGGCCAGTACAGTACTTGACCCAGAAGCTGTGTTTTTCAAGTTATATTGTGGGCACGATATTCTGAATTTAGGATTCTTGGGAATTGTGAAGGTCATGTTTCCTTCCATATCCTTCAACCATTAATTTTCTCAGAAAGATTGATGTTTCAAAGGTTTCACATGAATCTCAAACTTCTTCGTGAACCAGTTCTTTTTAAATAGTTTTTGTCTCTAGTGTTACAATACAACCTTGTTAGTGCTAGTGACATTCAGCTTAAATAATATGTAATGCTCCCTTAAACAATAAAGCTTTTTATTACAAAGATCGTTCACCAGTTGCATGATTCCGCTTACCATTCACAAAAAACCTCTCTAATCATTTTATACGTCAATTTACAAAATTTTCTGAATACCTAGCTAGGGGCTCGGCACAAATGCGCAGGTCCCAACGCTCGTTTAGGGCCGGGGTCAGTTTTCACAAACCCTCTGGCCGCTGTAATATTTAAAGGAAACACTCAGCAAGACCTCCCCAAAGCTGTTTTTGTTTAGATTTATTCATGTTCAGCGTTTGCCGTGGCTTTCGACGTTATACGTTGTCAATTTAGCTAATTATGTAGTGTCGGGGTGTCGGGTTTGATACTGAGCGGATGGCCAGGAAATTATGTTGGAAGCTGAGCTAATAGACTATTACTGTTGCTACAGTTGCTAGTTTCTGTGACACATGATTGAATAATGAGACTGTTTGGCGCGTGTATTGTTCGTAACCCTCCAGTGTTTACCGAATTAAGTAGAGGTATAGCGGTCGAAATTAGTCTTAGCAACATATTTAGATCGATGTCATATCATTTATCCGAAGCTTTTCAGTTTAATTCTGCAATCTTCTGTTTGGAAAATTGACCGTGTGTCTTATTGTTTTATTTTGCTCATCTTACAAATTTTGTGTTGAAGTCCTTTGGAACATCAAATAAGATTTGAAGCGCTTGGCAAGAAGTACCCATCTTATCGACCTTGTATTTGACCTAATTTTCTTTAGTTGTCATTCACTTGTCGTATTCTCCGACTCGACGAAGCTTCCCGTACTTATTTTCGTTTTCCCCGAGTTTTACTAAAGTCTCTGTTCTTAATATCAAACAAGAACCAGTCCCAATTATGTTATCAGATAATGCAGGTTGAGTAATATAACGATGCACTATTGATTATAAATTCCAAGACGCGATAAGTTCTGTGAATAAGACAGAAACGATTACGGCATGTCTAGATAAAGACAAACTATCAAAATGAGATAAAGTGCAGTCAAGTCAATACCCTGACCAATAAACAAACACTACAGGGAAATAGTAATAAACGTAGATTGAATTTACTTTGTCTGTCGACGTTGACGGTATGCCGTGTCCAGAGAGACTAGTATCGTACCCTGGGTTGTCTTCGATAGGATTTAATAGAGAAGCTTGGTTTGTTTTCTTAGGAATGTGGTGTCACCAATTATTGTGTTTTGCCGTGTATACGCTACTAGCTGACCCGCGCAACTTCATATGCGTCACATAATATGACTTTTATAACCTTTCCTCAAATAATTGGCTATACAACACAAATATTTTTTCAATAGGGTAGGTAATAAAAATCTAATAAGTCCGTCAGATAGATTTCCAAAAAATATTGGACACGTATTTTTTTCTTTTTTCACGTAAACAAACAATGAAGACGATACAGTGCTTTGAAAACTCGTGTGACGTCATATTTACCGGTAATTTACCGGCATTTTTTACCCGTCAGTGGCGTCACAAAGCCCAACTCAAATCTTTGACTTGATAAAACAAAAAATACGTATCCAATATTTTTCGATAATTAACGACGACGGACGGACTAATAAGAATCACATTTTTTTTGTCAGTAAACGTCCCTATTCCAACAAGTAGTTCCTGAGATTCACGCGTTCAACCAAACAAACAATTTTTTCAGCTTTATAATGTTAGTAGAGATTGTCGCTAACGGTGTCCGAGAATTCGTAGAAGATTTATGTAGCCTTTAAGTCGATGAAGTGGGGAGGTCGACTAGAAGCTGATTGAATTTGAACGAATTATCGTTTAACACGTGTTGTAAAGGATTTAAACAAACCAACCATCCAACTCGGGTGTCACAGAATCAAGTTCTAAAGACCTATCCATTTCTAAACCTAGCTTACTATATTTGTATTTAAATAAAAAATATATCAGTGCCGCCGGTTATAATCGTGTGGGGCTCTCCGTAGGGCTGACGGTGATATAAATAGCCTGGTCGATAGTCACTCCAGACTCGATGCTTGAAATCAGACCTAAATGCGTGCTACATCAGTCTGCGAACTTTGGAGACTAATAAATACTTTGTTACGCCACAGGCTTAGAGGAACCAGTAGGTTGATGTGAAAGAAATTAATTTTGCGTATTTATTGATTTTTGATGGATCTACTGCGTGGTTTTAGCAAGTAGAAATGCTATGGTTATCAGGACTTTGAGAGTCCTATTACATTTTTACGCAAATTCATGATTTTTGATGCTGTAATTTTCAGCAGTATTAAGATATTTTAATTATTTGTTTAAGAATAACGATAGTACCAATCTCTTTCTTGTAAGTTGGTGTTACACATTTTTATTTTCGTTTTCGTGTAATTTACTATAAATATTTTACGATCACAGTAAGAAAAAACCGTTGACGATGGAAATTTGGCGCTCAATTTCACATTGTTACATTCAATTCTTAAAGATGTTAAAAAATACTTTGAAATTACTCAAAGATACTTTGAATGTTTTACTTGTTTATTGGAGGTCTAGAATTCCTTTAAATTCCTTGAAGTTTTGAAGACAAATAATCGTAAAGAAATTTAATTAATTTTTTTATTAGTTTTCGTTTATCAACTTAATAAGACAGTACATAAAATTAAAGTGCTATATATTCTGCGTCAATTCGGCGCGCTTCTCAGCGCTAAGCGAGCGTTTACGATTCGTAATAGGACTCTTAAGTCTTCCAAAGCTTGAATTCCCAATGCTAAAAATACATATTACGAGTATTGTATAGAATCTAGTTCATCTAACTTACTTGAAAGATTGATGCTGGGGAGTTTCCGCCAATTCTTCTTTCCAGCTAAAACACTAAGAAGTGTCGTACGGTGGGCGTTTTGAGAGACTGTATCGTGTAAAATTTGACGTTCAAAAATCGCGCGGACGCTGATAATCAACCTAATTTGAATAAATACCTTTTCGTTTCGATATAGGCAGCTGCATTGTATTAACTACAACCGGATCAAAGATTCCTAAATAAGATTAATCAGTCATACAGTCCAGATATCGTTGACGACGACTTTAGTGGATGATAAACGATTTTACAAAAGAATCTTATTACTATACAGATTGAATCCTGACGAGGCAGCTCAATTAATTTCGTTTATATCTTAGAGATAATATCTTGACCTGATTGACTACACCGACTTGTGACAATATCAGTCAATGTTATAATTAAAAGGATCATTATAGGCTTCTCTTACATTTTCCAATATTTTTAAGTAGGTAGCAGTTCAAAAGAATCATAGAGAAACATATTACATCTAGCTAGGATTTTTATTACCAGTGGAAACTTCTAAAGAAATCCGAAAAAATAATTAATTTGTAATGGCACGTGTACACGGCAGCAGTAATTAAAATCTAGTTACGTTAGTAATAGGGGCAGATAATTACTTGTTAACAATTACTAATTGATGGTAGTTTTACGTTAATTCTTTATTTCATAAGGAATTTAATAGCTAGCGTTGTGTTCCCTTCCTTATTGTCTTCAAATCACTTGTATTTGAATAGACGGAGTGTGTAGAAAAAAAAAATTAAGCTTTATTTTTTTTTGTGTAAAGTTGAGTAGATGTTTGATTAGGTACGAAAAGTGATGATTGTTTGCCTTTTTATGGTTCGGTGTCATCTAACGGATGCCCCCGTGCTGTGCGGAGCAGAAGGTAGTGTCAGACTCTTTCTGACTCTAAAATCCGTGTTCCTTCTAATGTCTTTTGCGTTCCAGTTCCGCGGTGGCTTTTTCCAGAAAAATCCGCAACTTATTGAGGCTGATTGTCCTGCCTAGGCGTCTTAATACTAACGGTGTCTAAGTACATCCATAGCTCCCATGGGTCTCTAATTGCGATGCAAATGTATGCGCTTATAATTATAATCCTTTTCCTGCATAACCCGCACAACTACACTATTCAAATATTAACAACACACTCGTAACAATAATTGTCAGACATGACTGTGTTGATTTAATTACCTTCATTAATCATGTCGAGTTTTTAACTGTACCTACTGCCCACAACATAATACTAGAAGGATCACCGTTTTTAATACTAGCCAAAGAACTCATTTATTACTTGTAGCCAGATATAATTTATTTATTGTTTTATCCCTCTACGATTTTCTCCTGTGTCGTGGGTGCGTTTACAAAGAGTTAAACTCATACTGCTGGACCCGGAACAACTTTAATGTACATGTGGACCGTACAAATATTTGTTTCATGCAGGTATCGAATCTGCGACACGCAGCGATTCATTGATTGATTGATTGATTCAATATTAATGAAGTTGGCCCAGAATTTAGCTACGAATGTGGCGCCTTCGATAACGTTCATCTGTTCCTGTAAACTATTGACTTTTCGTTGGCTACCACTTACTACTGCGATACGATATCACTGCTATATGTATTGTTGCTGGGAAGTTTGTTCCCCCACGTGTTCTTACCAGCTAAAACACTAGGATGTAGCGAAGTGCATGGCAACTATCTTGAGCGATTGACGTTCAAAAAGTACTCGTTCATATGAACAACCTGATCAAAACACAATATTTTTTGTCCGTTTCATTTTGCTATACATGTTACCGTATAACACAACATAACATCACGCCGGTAATCCCCGAAGGGTAGAGGTGTACCTTACAGTACACCCAAATAATTTCGACGGTTATGTTTAGGTCTCATGTATAGTGGGCGCGTCTATTACCATCAAACGGGCACAAATCCAGACTCCGTGGCTGCTAGTAAGAAATATAATAGCTGATGGAAAACCCGGTAATCGCACCCAGGACCACGTGTTCACCAGTCCCGCATGCACTAGACCAGACAGGTGGCAGAGGAAGTCGGCAGTCTATAACCGTTTATTCTGGTGATAATTGTACGAACGGAAATTCAATTACGTTTGGTATAAACTGGGTCTACTGTATTTCTCCATTCTGCGGCTAAAGTTGATGTGAGTTCACCATTATCTGCAACATCAGCGTGAAATATTGGGAGGAAGTTTTGTTTCGTGTTTTAAGTTTTAAGTGCGGAGTACTTAATGTGCTTTGTTCTACATATTACACAATGTGTTGCTACGAGAATTTTGGGCCTTAAAACGTTTCAAGGACGAGGAAATTTTCTCGGAGTATTTACCAGACAGACCATGTAAGAAAATCAAATTGCTTTGAGAAATAACTTTGTAAAGTAAAGTTAGAGACAATCGTGGAGATTGACATTGGCAAAAGCAAAGAGCAAAAGAACATTTCCAGCAGTGGCCGAAGTCGGGCTTGGGGTGATGATGAAAGACTTTCTTTTCTGTAACAAAAGTGTTTTAGTAAAAAATGCAGTGTCTATTGCTTACTAATTTAATAACCTTAACTACACAAGAAAACCCAACCTTAGGAAAAAGCCCCTGACTAACCACCAACTTAACCCTATTCTTAAAAAAACAGAAGTCAACTAAAAAACCACAGCCATAACGTAAAAAAGCGTCACAAACTCACAATAGTATGAATGAGTTGGTCCCACGGTATCGAGTGGAACCGGTCGCGGCGACCTTGTCAAGGCGAGCGGGTTACATATCGCACCTTGCCGTGGAATGTTAATAGCTATCTCTATTTGGTGCCTGCGTTAGAGCAGTCAAGGGATTCAAAGGCAGATGCTTTGTCTCATCAATGACGTGGTTTTGATTGGCTAATGAGATTTGTAATTTGGAGTTGGTTGGGAAATTGGTAGGAAAATTCTCAATAGTTAGAATATTCTTGATCGATCGATTTCGATTAGGTCTTCTAATACAGCAAAAGTTGAATAACGTTAGATACAAAATTTGACATTACATAACATCGTTTTTATACTTGTCCTTGCTAAAACCTAATAAATTCCTCTGCACTGGAGTGTAAATGTGGTGCTGTTCCTCAAACAATGGAGCAGTTACTATCATGTCCTGCGTGTCCTGTTGGTTGTTCATCACAGGAACTGATGGACGCTACCGAAAGCGCCAAAATCATAGCTCAGTTCTAGGCCGACACAATTTAGATTGCCATCGACACGCTAAGAAGAATAAGAGAACTGACTAGTAGTTTGTCTTCTTGTCTTGCAGCATTTTTAAGGCAAATTTAATTAGTGCTCGGTGGTATTCATCACAATATTAGCTAAACACAATAGGGGATCGGACAAAAAAATAATAATTAGTAAGTCAGTTATATTTTCAAAAAATATTGGACAAGTATTTTTTCAAATAAACAAAAAATGAAGACGATGCAATGCTTCGAAAACTCGTGAATTCCTCGAAAACGTCACATGGTAGAACATTTTTCACCAATAAATGACGTCACAACTCATGATCTTTGACGCGTCTTATCTTCGTCAATTATTATTAATTTGATAAAACAAAAAACACGTATCCAATATTTTTCGATAATCTAACTGACGGACTAATTAGAATCATATTTTTTGACCCAGCCCGATCCCCTATTCTATTCGTAGGGTTCAATTTGGGAATGCTAAATTCCCACAATTTAACAAAGAGGTCTCTGTAACGTTGCTCTGTTCTGGTTTACCAAATGCTTGACCTAGATCTTTATCTTAATTGACATACATGGTAATGAAATTCATACATTTAGTAACTATTCACACAATTTTGTTCTTAATTAATGTGCATTGCACGCACACAAGATTTTGTAAACAGAATCAAGATCACGTTTTGCAAACACTTAATTAATTAATATTCATTAGTCGAAGGTGCTGGTTTTATTTTATGACCTTCAATTTGCGTTTCTGTTCTTGTGTAGGTACAGATAAAAGTATGGTCGTAGTTTTAACGGTAGTGGAGTGTGAATGTGGAGCTTTCTCAAACTGTTCTATCTGGTATTCTACTTTCTGTGGCCCAAATGAAGCTGTAAACTTGGCGCTGTCAGCAGTAGACGAGTTTTGGACGAACAATATTTTTAGAGCTGTCGTGCCCGCAACACGAAGATCCTACTAACCAACTAATATTATAAATGTGAAAGATTGTGAGAATGAATGGATGTTTGTTACTCTTTCATGCAAAAACTACTGAACGGATTTGGATAAAATTTGGTACACAGATAGTTTGTAACCTGGATTAACACAGGATGTTTTTATCCCGATTTTATCTTCCCGTGGGATAATTTTCGAGTCGTAGCAGGCGAAGCCGCTGGTAACACCTAGTTACGAATAAGATCACACTCAAGGGGAATCCCTAGGGTGACGGTAGGTAGTAAAACATAGAAATCACGCGTTTCAAGTGGGGTCACTAGTAGTACACAGAACACGAATATACTTTCCTCTGTAGAAACTAGAAAGATAAGTTTGACTTTACTGACTATTATGGAACAGGTAGGCAGTTGAAAGAGAATACACACAGAAATGGCCTATTCAAATCAAACTCAATTTATTTGTACAAGCGCACCGCGAAATACACTTACCTACATTGCGTCTGCCGAAATACTGATTGAATCATCGAGAACTCAATTTTCGAAGTACACACATGTTTCTATGATGTCATTCGGGCCCAATGTACTGTATACGGCCTATATTAACCTCTCTTGAATAATCAAAGAAATATTCTGGTAGTTGGTAATGTCTCAAGATATCTGGAGATTATTTACACGCTAAAGCGTCTGATGAGTAGAGAACGCTCGAAAGTTTTGGGATTCTTGATGTCCTTTTTGTAGCATAAATAGCAGTACTTTTTGGGCAGAAGCTTGCCGAGATGGTCTAGAAGAGTAGTCTCATCATCATCATCATCATCATCATTTCAGCCAAAAGATGTCCATTGCTGGACATAGGCCTCCCCTAGGTGCGTCTCGCATCCAGCCAGCGGGTCCCCGCAACCTTCACCAGGTTACGACGAGTAGTCTCATTGAACATAAATATTGGCCGTCACAGATTAAACTAAGCATATTTAGTTGAGTCATCCTTTATTATAAAATAGTAGTAGGTAGTACCGGATTTTGCCTAACATGCTGTGACTACAAATCATCATCATCTCCCTGTCCTTGCACTTCTTCTACTTCTTAGCGTATCGATGGCAATCTAAATTGTGTCGGCCCAGAATTGGGCTACTAGTTTGACGCTTTCAGTAGCGTTCCTGTAGTGAACAACCAGCAGGACAGACAAGGCACGACATTAAGTGGCCCATTGTTTGAGGGACAGCACCACAATTACACTTCAGTGCAGAGTCATTTATGTATCTCCACCTCAGCAGGTTTTCTTTGCTGCGACCGACCTGGGTCCGGAGTCTGTTTATAGACTTCCAGGTCAGCCACGGCAACTCTTGTCCAGGTGGGAGATGTGGGTCCTTGCACTTGTCCCATGTTACTTGGGGACGGCGCAACGCTTTTCTTCTTCCATTCTGCTCTATCAACCGTAATTAACTCCTTTTATGATTGTCAACCAAGATAAAATGGTGTAAAACCAACAAATCGTACTTCTTACCGCCCATTCTAAATAATATCTTCACAAAAAGATGCTGTAATCATTTTGTACTAAGTATGTCAACATACTCAGTCATCCTTTAAATATACCTATGTCCTGTATGTTACGCTTCGCCTAATTCTTCACCTTGACATTATACTAGCATTGCCATGTTATAGATCAACAGTAAATGTACAATAGATGGAACAGAAGGACCAACCGTATAAAGTGTCGAAGCAAGCTCACGTATCAACTTTGTGCGTAACGGAACGTGAAATTCAATGAAGTGAGCCCGATTGAAGCTGTTTTTTTTCTTATTGTTGCGGAAAAAATCATAGTAGTAGCAGGCACTATTAAACTGCTGGACCTAGCCTCATTTTTATGAGTTTGAAGTTTCCTCTTCTTCATTCGTGGGAAATGCTCAAATGACTCCTCCAGCTCCGGATCGACTCTGACTAAAAACTACCCATGTTCCTCCATAGCCCTTTGTGTCCGGGGCCGGCGGTATCTCTGTCGAACAACCTGCAGCCTTCATGAGCCACCCTCAAACCAATCGTTGTCGTACGCGTCTAGGTCATTTCGACACCTCTTCTCACTAAAGTCAATTTGTTTGGTATACTATGCCTACTGAATCTCCTCATTGACGATCGTACCGAATCCATTAGGCAGCATACAGGCACTCAGCTGAAATTTAAACGCATTTGCCAGTCGGCTGTGCGGTTATATCTAGTGACCGTAACGTTGTAAATAACTAATGTGTTCTCTAAAGGATGGCGCGTGAACGAGAGGCGGCGAGAGGCCGAAATTGTGCTCAAAAGTGGCTACTTGAACATTTTCAGCCTACTGACTTTTTTAATTGAAAAAGTTCCTGTGCCTGAAGTTGATGACGTAAATATATTTTGTCAGAATGGTACTTCTTTCAGGTGATAAATGCATTCCTTTATAAACAAAATTCCTTCAAATAAACCAAACTTAAACACACGCACACACAATATTTGTAGATAATGCTTGAAGTATGCTCATGAATATTATAATATTCAATCCACAACATGTGCTCAATCGACAAAATGTGGTTTTACCTTTTAGGTAAATTACGCTGAATTAATAAATTATTAACTTTCACATGTTTATTAAGCTTACAGTCGATTGTATAACTTTTATCAATAAACCGCTCACATGGTTTAACGATCAGTATTACTCAGTGAAATGGGCACCGACTTTTTAATTCTAGCTCATGGGATAGTGCCGTACTTGATGTAATTTATTTCATAACTGTTGTCGAAACGGAGAAGAAAAACAGAAACTGGCATCTTATAACCAACAATTCGAAGACATATTTTATCTACCAACCCGCTCTGGGGCTGCCTGGTCCCACTCCTGAAGCCTGTGTGGAGGCCTGTGTCCCAGCAGTTTCACGGAACATAGGTTATGCTCACATATTAAACGATCACTCATTGAAGTAAATAGCTAGCATAACTATAACTCTCACGTTTATCCACTATGAGACACAGTTAACAGAAGACTTGCTACTTAGGTCCATTTAGAGAGGCTAATGACTTATGAATTTACTATCAGAAGCTGATAGCTTGTGCTTCGTGGGCCTACGTCTCACATAGTATGCGGATTTTCAGTTTATATGGTTACTTCTTTCTTACAAGTATGTCAAGTTCTATGGAATCGTGGTCGATCGAAGTTTTTGGCCGACTGACAAAAGAATTGCTTGCGTCGCAGACTTTACGTCTAGCTAGTTTTGGGAAAAGCCTTTCTAAAATGTTATTCTCTTCTAGATTCATATTATATTCTCTCTTAATTTCTTTTCCATCCATGTGGTCTCAACTTTGACTAAATACAATTTAACGGCTAATCAAGACCAGGTGGGCAGGCCACGTGTAAAATGTAAAAAAAGTTGTTAAATATAATCTCGGTACGAAGTCTGAGCTTTCGGCTCTAACACATGTCTACGTGTGCGCCCACACAATCTTATATTGAAGGGCAATTTTAAGTTCTCAAAGCTTTTAACCAAGTTTTTACACGAGTACAAGTTCTTCACTTTCTTTGCCTTGTAGTTCTATTTTTAGGGCCAATAAAAAGCCAGGCTAATTTTAATGTTAAGTTTTAGACTAAACGAAGAAAAACAAAAAGACGAAGAAAAACGGGCAAATTGTAGAAAGATGTTAAATATAATCCCGATGGGCGAACTGTGTCCAACCGTAAGCTTCACAGATGTCTTCGCCCACTTCTATTTTAATTCCCTTTAAAAGTAGGTTATTTCTGGCCGAGTTGAACACTCCTGGCGTACTGTTTGCCAAATTATTAATTTATGAAACGTGTAATTCATGTTCCTTTTGCCTAACTGATTTATGAATGACTTAACTGTCTCTGGTCTCTGGTATACTGGCAGTGGTTATTGTGAATGGTCATAACTTGAGCTACTTGTTGTCACATTTGGCAAGTAATATTGACGTGTCCTGATTTTCAAATGACATTTATATTAGCTCGGTTTGATGTATTGGCAGACACACTGTTGAAGCTAAGATATTGGGTCTACTTGCCATTGAAGTGCTAAATAAAAATATCTTGATTTGGGTGCAAGTAGATTGACAAAACAAAATGTCTGAAGAGGAAAGTGTCCGACCAGTGTTACCAGTGATGATTTACGGCAACGGAGAAGTCATCTACAATGGAACTACATCAATTGGAAGGCTTAGGTCACCCAAAAGGCATTGGAAAGATACTATCACGAATCGAATTCTCATTTCATAAATATTCTAGTTGGTAAAAATAAAATCGACTCCGTACAGCTTTTAAAGTAAATTCTAACACGTTCAATTTTCTCATTCATAAAGTTTAGGGTTTATCGGCCACATACCTACACTTTCGCAAATGTAAAAGTCAATCGAGAGGAACAGGTTATTTATGTGCATGTACTGTAATTTCTAAACCTAAAATGTGCTAGACTTTACTACAAATACCAACCTCATTTTGGACTAAGGTTTAACGTTTTTCGGTCTGTCCTTATCGTACCTACTCAGGTCGGCTTCCCGCTTTATTTTCAGTTTTGGTAAACGAAACAATACTATTCAAAAATCAACGAAACAGAAACCAAATCGTTTTTCGACGCGGTTGGCCGAAACTAACGGGGTTATATCCTTGATTTTGAAGGGAATTAAATTCTAAAATTACCCAAAGGCAACAATGTCTCAAAGGACCTTAAGTGATTATCTCAGCCTGTTCAACAACTGTGATAAATCCATACTTGATACAAGCATACTCATCCTAATTGGGGTTAACATCAAAGGGAAGAAACAGTTAATTAGCTGATTTTGAGTTATGACGAGCTTATCGGCAAGAAAAACATTTATAATGGTATACTAGACAAAGGCCTTAACGCCTCAGCCTAGTCGAGTATACATATATTTCCATTCTGATCTATTCCTGGCTCTCCATTCTCACTCCTACAGTTATGGTATTTGTGTAAGGCCTAGGCCCAAGCTCAGATAGTGGATGGCGAAGACGCGTCCATCTTTACGGCAGTTCGGCCAAACGACATAGGCTTTCCAGCTATCCAGATTCTTATTGTCTAAATACTATATTTTGGGTACTGTAATCTTGACATGTCCTGCCCATAATCATCAGCCAGAAGACGTCCACTGTTGAACAAAGTCCTCCTCCAAAGAAAGCTGTAACGAACCTGCCACTTGCGTCCACCGGTTGGCCGCGATTTTAACCGTCCTGCTTATTGAAGAGGAAATTTTTTATGGCGTTAACAACATTCTTTTTCCGTTTAACGCAATAAACGACGACGAAAATGGAGTGTTCATAAAGACTATTCTACAATATTCATCCTACTTACGAGCCTCAAACTTTTCCCCATAGAATCCCCCTGCGACTGACTGATCAGCTAATTTGTATACGCAGTTAAGCTTGTTATGCTGTTTGTTTGTTTGAACCATGTTATACTTTTTATGCACAAACTTGGGCGTTTTGTAAATGTTCCTGTTTTCATCGTGTTTTCACGGTTAACGAGTGTTCGTTGTGTTTCAGTCGTTTAGGATGTTGCTTGTTTTTTAATTAAATAAAACTAAAATTGGAATTTAGGTGTTGGTTTGTGTGAATTATCTAAAGTTTTTACCCATGTAAGGTCCTATGACTTAAATTAATTAAAAATCTAAAATAAAATTAGATGAGTTTGTAGAATTCGTAAACTGGCTGAAGTGTTACACAAAAGCCTTTGTAGTTTTCATTAATTCTCTTGATGGTTTATACTTACCTAGTTTTCTATATTAATGTAGAGCCTAAGCATTGTCTTATCTCCGATCCAATTACCTAAAACCATTTTCTCTTCAATACTCATAATCGCCAAACTTATCTTATTCAAACGAACGTCTTCACAATTCCGCGACTCCGTTGTTCTAACTCGGAACTGGTTTCATCCAGCGCGATCCGCCGTAATCCGGTTATATCCGGCGGGCGGATATAGGACGCGATGGGAAAAAGCTAAGAAGATCCAGTCTTTCGTAATATTTAATGAGGAACTTAATGAATAGACGGGAGTTTATCTAAGTGTTTCACGATCGTCTAACCGTTAGACGATCATTGTTAGGAACTCATAAATTCTTCCCACCGTTTGTCATTGTTTAGTCCTTGAGGTGACGCTTGTTCGGTATGTAGAGTGAAAAAGAAAAATCAGAAAGAATCTATAGTGAGATTAAACTATAACCTGTTTGATATTTCGTTGGATATCCTTGTTCTCCACTTGCTATCAACTATCAACTAACATATTTACGTGTCGCGTTTCAGTTGAAAATAATTTTTACACACTTTGCATCTACTGCCCGTATTGAAGCAGTCCATTTGCATTGTTGTTTAGAATATATAAGTAATATCTTGTTTTCCATGTAATGGATCTTCTTTACTTAACTAACACGTCAATTGTACGCCGTTTAAGTTAATCGTTGGCGAAGTAAATGGCTTTTAACAATCGACGCCGAACTGTAAACAGGGATACGGTTTATTGGATAATTGACTTTATTTTTGTTCGCGCCTGTCCGGTTCTGAGAACCAGAAGAGTTTATGGTGTAATAGTGTCCGGGAGGTATTTTATTGTCAGTGTAACTCAGATGTTATTGCCTATAACTTGTGGAAGTAATCGGTTCAGCAGTAATCGCTTAAGGAGTGTCCATAAGATATTCTTGTTAGTTTTGAAGGGGTTTGGATTTTTTTGGTATGGAATCTAACGTAGTCGTTATTTTGATTTTTATTCTTCTAACGGCCGAATACTGAAACGCTTCTCAATTTTAAATTGCCCTTAAATCTCGTTCTGTCTCTGTTACTTCAGCATAGAGCGACCGAGACAGCACTCTATTTGAGGGTTACTTATATTTGAGTTGCGTTTCAGCATTCGGCCGTAAGTTTGCGATAACTTGGCAACGCATCTATATGCAACAATATTTCTGATATATTTTGTTGGTTTTAGTGTCCTCTACCCATATGCGCAGTTTCATCGTATACCATACGTTTGCAGAAAGATTAAAATGGCTATGTGTTGATTACGCTGATTCGGTTCTATGCCCTTGACTTCTTCTGGATACATCTCCAATCCGTTATATGTCACAATTTTGAGTTTTAACTAGCTTTTGCCCGCGGTTTCGCTCCTGTTATTGTCGGAAATACAGTAAAAGTTGAGAAAAGGCATCTTTGACCTCCAGATATCTCCGTAACTTGAAGGTTCCCAGGTTCGGTCTAACTAGAACAAAACAATGATCGACAAAACGAGTGGACAGTGCCTTTCGGCTTTGTTAAGGGTACTTTTACACCCGTTATATCTAACTATCTATCATTCCAATAGATCACACCATCCACTCTCGTATTGTAGTGAGAACGGAACCCGCAAGCCATTTGTCGTGATATCGCATTGTGATCACAATTGTGTCGATGAGCACCCCAATTACCCATTCCCCACAATTGGCTTATCTCGTGGGATCGCAAACATCTTGAGGTGCACAAGAGGTCGTTTGTTATTGACGAGTTATATGGCGGTCGTTCAGCAGGAAGGAAGTCCGGTAATACAATCTTGGTTGTAACAGGTCTTGGTTACACGTTTCTTGGCATTGAAATGGTGTGAATTTTCTTTAATATTGGAAGTGTTGGTGTTCTTTACAGGTAACTTAAATCGGTGATGAATTATATGAGACTTATACGTATTGAAGCTATGTAAAAATATAGCTTTTTTACTTTTTTGTCTGCTCCCTTGGTCTAGTGGTCGCAAGCGCGCCTGGGCAGCATGAGGTTCAGGGTTGGTTTTCCGGGCCAGGCTAAATATTATTGGATTTTTCCATTAGAAATTTCTCAGTACCAGCCAAGGGTCTAAATTTGTGCTCCGTTGATTTATTTTATTTTTTGGCAGTTGGCTCGCTCCCTATTTCATAGGGCTTTAACTAAACTGTCGAAATGTGGGTGTATTATTAGGTACACCTCTGCCTTTTTTTTTGGGGGGTGTTGGAAATCATTAAATAACCCCTCCCGCTCTTGGGCAGTCTGGCAAAGCGAAATCCCTTTCGCTCTGCCAGACTGCTGTCGCTGTGTCAGATTTCTACTGACTGAAAACCACCATGTTCCTTCTTAGCCCTTTATGTCAAGACCGCGGTATGTCTTACAACAACCCGCAGCCTCGACGGCCTTATGCCTTTCTCTTGAAATATTATTTAAACAGTAGGCACATAGTATAATCAGCCTAAAATGATCCCACTGCTAGAACTACAGGCCTCCTCTGAGACGGAATGGGCTATCTACACTAATATTATAAAGAGGAAAGATTTGTTTGTTTGTTTGTAACGAATAGGCTCCAAAACTACTAGACCGATTTGAAAAATTCTTTCACCGTTGGGAAGCTACACTATCCCCGACATAGGCATACTTTTTATCCCTGTATTCCCACAGGAACAGGAACTACGCGGGTGAAACCGCGTGACGTCCGCTAGTAAATTATAATCCACCACAAGAGCCCAGTACGGGTTGGAAGCTGTATGCACAAAAATGTTTAATTTGATCGCATCATTTACCTATTTCCTTCTGAGATCCGTAAAGAGATACATGGGAAAGATTTGTTATGGCGTCTTTTTTGAATTCAGCTCTTTCCTTTTGGAATATATCTTTAATTATTGTAAGAGAATAAGGGCAAGAGAATTATCATATTGTTTCGTTTTTCTACAAAATCCTACTGCGACTGATTATGTCAAAGAAAATGTGATCTTCAGAACACTTCGTTTTGCGTGATTAATTTCACGTTATCACGTATCTTTTCGTTTACCAGTAATATCTTGTAACGTTACGTCCTATGTAATAAACTAATCAACCGTTGTCTCGGCTCCTATTACATTCCTTTACAATTTTCTACGTGACTTCGTTCACATCCACGTGTCCCGGTCGTTTCACTCTTAGGCTCTATGTAAGCTGCTGCCACCTAGCGGGAAAGGTTGGAACGTCCTCTGAAGCAACAGGGTTTTTTGTTTCAAGATAACGCGCTCAGTCTCATTTAGTTCTAGCACCCTCCGACAGATGGCGTTAGTAGTATCAAGTTGGGTGTGCTGTAGCGTATTCATTAAAACATTACTTTTTTAATGTATTTTAACTGCCAAAGTTCCAAGAGTCATGAAAGGTTGGCTCTTAAAGCAAGACAATCTTCAAAGAACATACTTTTTAACGCCAGATTCCAAGATAAAGCAATAAATCTTCCATGTTTACAATCAAGCGCAAAAAGCCACTAATTATCCCAACAGCAATCTTAACACCTCATCATCATACAATAACTTCTCACTATTACTCGCATTACAACATAATTTCATACAATAGCGATAAGTTCCCAAGATATGTTTACATGCGTCCGTCATCGACAGCTCTGACCAATATATCTTGACATACGGTGGAATTTCGAACTACGTTTACTGTACTAAATTTGACAGAGAATGACGCGTTTGCTAGCAAGCAGCGCCACCCATAAGTCTCAAGTTATGTCGGTTGAGTAATATTGCATTATAAATTATGACGTTAGTAGCAGTCATGGGTGCTTACGATGCTGGTTATTATAAACAATTCTGGCAGATGCGAACGACGTCATAGGTGTAATATTAGGTTTTATAGTGAGAAATTTTTAGCTTAATAATAACTGCCACTCGGGTCTATCTTTAGGTTAATCAGTGCTTGCCTAGGTTGGTCCGTGGATGGGTCGTTGGCAATCCATGATTGACCATGGATTAACTGTCAAATTGGTTATGGTTTAGTACAAAATGGAACCATTTGACAGACATTTGATAGACACTATATGATAGCCACTGTCATTTAAACGATACGCAATAGCCCTGCTGAAAGCCTGACATCCAGTCTTACCAAAGGTTATCGTATTACCCAGTTTGACAGGGTTGTGAAGGTCAAATAGGCAGCTCCATGTGAAATACCTACTGGTTTTCAGCTAGATCTGGTTAGACTGGAAGCCGACCCAGCATAGTTAGGAAAAGACTAGACAGATGATTATAGTGCTACGTGACTATCTTGGCGCGTGGCCAAAGTCCGAACTAACAGCTGCTTATTTTTCATTGTTTTTTATTTATTTTTACTTTCACAAATATTTACCAATAGCGCTTTCCCTACTCACTCAAACGCCAATAAAACCATGACGTACAAATGTACAATACGATGTCAGTTATTGTAAATAATGCTGGCAGATGGCGCGTGCGAAGTGATGTCAGAGGTGTAATATTAGGTTACTGGCGCGGAATGTGGAGGTCCAGACAAATGGGGATTTCGGGACGGGTAGTTCGGAACGTTGATACTAGATGGCGTTGGTAGGCTTGCTTTGTTCCCGCTGGGGCTACGGGTTGTTCTAAAGAGATACCGCGGCCTCGACACAAAGGGCTAAGAAGGAACCTGGGTGGTTTTTAGTCAGTAGGAAGTCTGACACTCCCTACCGCTCTACTTGCTTTGTTGGGGTGATTGCGATTCTTTGATTTCTATGTAATAGTTGATTGTTGGTGAGCTTTTACTATGGTGTTAGAAGTGTAATTTATTTAAAGAAATCTTGTTGGAACGCAGTTCGTTATCGCACGTTATCTTATCATTCTGATACCAAATAAAACGGGCATGTTTCAGTGATTTTTGCGGCACTTCCAGATCACGTAGTAAACTAAACTTTTTTTCAATCGATTCAGCTTGCCGTAAATTTTGAGAATATTCAAAAATATTTTAAAGTTTAAAACACTGTTTTTATTAATGTAAATAATTATTTTTGCTTTATAAATTGTATGAGCAATAGCGTGCAGCTCCGTTCCAACCGGCTGTCTATAAGACACCTATCTATTGTTAGGGATAGCAGTTATAGATTCTTGTATAGTGTCACAGACAAACGAGATTCGTGTAATGAGCTTATATCTAGAGGACGTCACGCGGTTTCACCCGCGTAGTTCCCGTTCCCGTGGGAATACAGGGATAAAAAGTAGCCTATGTCACCCGGGGATAGTGTAGCTTCCCAACGGTGAAAGAATTTTTCAAATCGGTCCAGTAGTTTTGGAGCTTAGGTATTCGTTACAAACAAACAAATCTTTCCTCTTAATAATAATAATATTAAGTGTAGATAATGGATTGATGGATTGGATGCGAGACGCACGGGACCGGTCAATGTGGCGATACTTAGGGGAGGCCTATGTCCAGCAGTGGACGTCTTTCGGCTGGAATGATGATGATGATAATATTAGTGTAGATAATTGCTCTGATACCCATACCTTCCGTGCCAAAACAGCAATACTGCCTATGTAACAGAAACAAGAGTACCGCAAATTATTGAAATGAAAGCACATATTTGAATCTAAATTCGACACCAATGAATCCATTTCTCGGAAACTGATGAAGCGGACATGTTATATTTGTCAATGTTTTCGTAGTAATGCTCGAGAGGGAAAGGAGGGAGGGAGGGAGTACGTTTATTGAGTGTTAATTGTGAACACGTGTTGGTACAGGCGTTCCATTGAGCTGTTCTTGGTATAAGACGGGTGGCATGGTTCGGGTGTTGATAGGATCTCAAGTAAAAGAAAGCGAGAGAGTCAGGGTAATTTTTTTTTTTGATAAATAGACAATAGCCCAAGTCTCTGTGAACGCTTGAAGCAAAATTTTATTATTATCAATTTTGACACGTTACTCTAGAACAGGGATGGCAAACCAAATAACCACGTTAAGTATACAATATTTATGGCACACCACCGAATTTTTAACCATATTTTCATTTCAGAGATGAATAACATACAATTCGAATATGACTGATGAATAACATAAATTCATTAAATACCGTTTGGTAGAGGAGCCCAGTTCAACATATAATGTAACATATTAGTTATTTATCATCTAATCAGCAACAACAGACGTTACGCTAATGTTACTTTGTCGATGGATGTACAAGTTTATTGAGTTTTTAGTTGAAAACATTTAGTTAAATAACCTGCCAATAAAGACTAAGCAATATTATTGGACCGCACGTGCAATGTCTCAATAAACATTGCTTTAGAAAAAATGGTACGTTGATCCATAAAGGTTCGCCATCCCTGCTCTAGAACTAGGTGGTTGTACATCTGTGGATGTTTTCTGGCTGATGATCATAATGATAAAACCATAGATTGTAGAACTAAACGAGTGCGCAATAGTCTGTTGACTCTTTCAAGATTATAACGATTTCCGTCGCATTGTCTTATCTACCGTGATTGTTTAGTTGGATGTTTTAGCGCTGGGTCCAGTTAGGCATTTGAATTGGTGCTTTGGTAGTATTTAAAATAAGATTCTTCTAAAATTAATGACTCTAGGTAGAAGTTTAATAAGCTACGTTTATTTGTTTAAATTTAGACTAACTAGTTTTAACTTTTCGGCAAACAGTAAAATGTAATTATTTTTTCATGCAAAAAATAACCATCCTTTTTTTGTTTTTACAGGTACCTATGTTCCTTTCACATGTTCGAGTTTTCAACTAATCATTATCGAAATCTATCGTCGAAGATCAAAGTAAGTATTCCCATTAATCATTGAACACTTTTTAAGCGTTTACTAAAGTCAACAGTAAAAAATCAAAGAATTTAAGCCTAACACGTAACATCTACGTGACAGAGGTAAACACAATTTAAAATATTTAAAAAATCAATAACATTCATTTGGCACACCGCCTGAGGGTCACGGCACTATTTTTGTATGCGCGCACGCATTTAGAGTTCATTCATTCACAGTTTAAATATAGAACGTGACGTTTCCCGTTGTACTCTACTCGGTCAGTTCGTTCTTAGCTGTGGGCGTGTGCGGTTGTCAGCCCAACTAATTAGATAGGCGATAAATAATTACATAAATACGGTTTCCTTCCGTTTTATGTTAACTTTTAACTATTTTAAGACTTGAAAATAATGAGGCGTGAGTTTAAACGAAACGATGATTGAATTATAGCATCTATGTTACTTTAACTGGTAAATATCCGGTGTAATAGTGTGGTTTGTTGTTCAATTGGGGATAGGACGATTATATCAGCTGTTGAGCATCCCACACGCGGCGGGTCAATTGATGGGTCAACAATCTACTATGTTGCCAATAGATGTGGCTATAGCTGAGCTGATACAATTAGTAATGACTGAATGAGATTTATCGGATCTGATATTGCACATGGGTAGCGTGACGATCATTGCTGATTTACACACAACACTGAACGAATAGTGTACAGTGTACTAGATACGTCTAATCAAAGTCAATCAAGTCCTGTAAGACTGCGTTTCGACCAGAGGTCGTGTGCGTGCGGTGAGAGATAAGAATGCATAAATCGAACCAATCACAGAGCTAGCTTAGCTCAAAATGTAAAAGAGAAGCTTTACTATTGTTTGGTTTCACACACATCCCTCGCTATGCATCCTCGCTGATGTTATGTGGAAACACACCTTAAGTATTCTAGATCCATACCCTAGCAACAATTTCCAATAAAATCTAATTGATTTACTTTTCAAACATAGGTTTGCTTGTGCTAATTTACGTGTAAAATCCTGTCCCACATACACCCATCTAGGGTATCAGAAAGGTCAATGAATCAGCATTAATGCCCTCCGGATCAGAATCCAATTAACTCGTCATTGAATCTGAGACCTGTTTGTCACCTATATCGATAGACATCGTTCAGTTCTCGAAATCCTTAGCCATAGATTGATTGCTTCCGCACACATTTGCAGTATTTGGAAACATGGAATGTATTTGAGTGTGAATAATATCGATGACAAAGTTACACCAACATCTGCGACTGAATAATTTCCCATAAATCCACCTCTTCTATTCATTAATAGGGATGTTAACTGACTTAAAAAAATGTGATTCTAATTAGTCCGTCTGTTAGATTATCGTATAATATTGGATACGTATTTTTTGTTTTATCAAATCAATAAAAAATGACGAAGATAAAACGCGTCAAACATTTGAGTGGGGGTTGGTGACGTCACTGACCGCTAAAAACTGTCATACTAATGTCTTAGAGTCTGACGTCACAAGAGTTTTCAAAGCACTTTATCGTCTTCATTGTTTGTTTACATGAAAAAAGAAAAAAAAAAGTGTCCAATATTTTTTGGTAATCTATATGACGGACTAATTAGATTTTTTTTTGTTAACTATGTACCCTATTGCATTATACTGGGATGTTATTTTTTTAATGTCTTAAATGTGCCTACTCAACCTACTGACCACAATATTGTCCTAAGACCCTATGCTATTATTTGTTGATTCGTTTATATCTAGGTCGACGATGGAAATTAAATTGAGCTAAAGATGATTATACATTATTTTTAATATATGCTTTATGCGAGCAGTAGTGCGTAGTATCCTTGGAGTTAAGCTCACATAAAAAACTGGATACTGTGTTCCAAAACTCAAATTGCCGATGTAGGTCACATGGCTGCCAGAAGGCGGGCCCAGCAGTAGGACACAAATGGCTGATAATAATAATAATAGTATGCTATTATGCAATGAACAGTACTTATCAGCTTTTTGAGGGTAGAGGTCGATAATGAGCCGATGTCAAGACAGGTTTCTTTCTGGAATATTCAACCTTAATTAATCCGATTCTCTCTAATCCCCTCCAAAATTGCTCCACAACTTCCTACATTCCAAATTTATGCTCTACAATAAATACTAACCAACAAACAAGCTGAACATACTTCAGCAACACAAATACAGTCTGACAATGAAATCGGTTGTACAAACACCAGTTATTGTGTGGGTTAGTGCGCGCCCCACCCACTGCTTGGATAAATAGTACAGTTACCATATTATGTCCGTCCATGTACACCGGATGGACTGTGACTATACTCATAGTAGGATCAGTATTCAGCGCAGAATTAATCGGATATCTGTCTAATTGAGGCCGCGGTTCATGATGTTGGCAAGTCGACAAAATTATTGGGAGAACTTGATTAGCGTTGATTTTGTATTCAAATGTGCTGCCGGGGTGGTTTAGTTTCTTTTATTTATTAATGTTTACTGACTGACTAATCAGATGTTTTAGAGCATTTGTGTATGTAGATGTTAATAGCAAACAAAAGCTCGTGGCTAAATTATAAACACGCGGATAAATCAATCGGAAGGTACAAGTAGCGGAGGCTCTCAAAAACTGAAACATCATAACAGAACATATCCAAACCATCGTTGGTTTCACTTACAAAAGTGTATCTTCCTAAGCTTGACTGACAAGGTTGTCATTTCAAGGAGTCCCTTAAATATGTCAGGCGTGTATAAGAGGCTTTTTCGGGACTTGAATTTATTTTCTCCACTTGTACTTGTTAACATGTCGATGTGTTCCGCACCCACGCGTTTCCTACTTGAGCGGTACTTCGTAAGAGCTTCCTAATCTTGACTGACACGCTTCAGTGGTTCCAGGTCAAGGTTGAGGCTTTTGGACTACTTTAGAATTCGACAGTGAACTTTGATGACCGACTTACATCTGGGATTTGGCCAGATAAGTACAAGGCCTGAATTCAGTGAATGCATAGCCCAGTTGTGTGACGGTTGGACTGCCAAGTCATAGGTCCCGAGTTCGAACCCAAGGCCTCTGATTTTTTATTTAGATTCATGTGCGTATTGTAGGTATAATTATCACTTGCAATTGTGTGAAAACCAAGCATTCCTGAGAAATATTTCTCAACGATGCCGTAAAGTCAAGTCAGACAGACGCCCATGGACGCCTTAAAAGCTTGATGCTAAACTCGAAGTGGGACTCGCTTCCAACGATTGAGATACTTTAATTTTCGACTTACACGAAAGGTACACATTATTTTATTTCGGTTTCTGCCGTGTTCAGGCTAGACTAAGATATTCGTGTAGACGACACTGATAGTATCTGCCACAAAAGAGCCAGAAATCAATACTAAACATAGCCAAATAATTCCCCGACCCGTCGCCTGATCACCGCTAACTAAAACAACAATAAGTTCGATACACCTGCTAGTATGTACATGCGATAGCCTGCATTGCGATAAATCTGTCCCCGTTCACAATATGACACAGGCTGCGCTGCCCGACCAATTGCAGCGCATAAATCAATTGTGCTACCACCATGTTTTGAATTTCGCTGAATATCTTATTAGGCTGTGATGTGTTCGTTTTGAAGGTAATCAAAGTATCTCTTGCAGTTAGTCCACAACTGTTGAGGTACAACGCATTATTAGCACCACACAAGTTAAGGTCAGCATGATACGGTACAGCCGTGCGTCACAATCAAAAATATATTCTGGAAAAGCAGTCATCACGGAGTAATCGGTGTACACATATGCAAAGCAAGTTGCCTCCGGAATACACAACCTCCTATTTTTTACTGTACATGAAATGAATGAGTGTTCAACAAATCATCATCATCATTCACAGCCCGATTTCAGGTATAAGTATCATCTCTTTTTGTGCCAAGGTCCGAGCTGTTGTGCCAGATTCTTCCAGAATATTTCCGAAATGGCGACAATTTCGTCTGCCCATTTCGGACGATCAAAATTGCTCTTTTCATTCCTTGGACGCCACTCGAACACAGCAGACAAATTGAACGTGCTTTCCCGAAAATGTACGTAATATACCTCTCAAGGAAGCAGCTACTGACTTTTACTGACTAGTATCCTGTTGACGATATAGTCCGTTAATTACTTGATTACATTAGTAGTTGCTTGGCAAACGACGATGTTGATGCAATATGACAAAGCCACTACAGTAGAAAATGTGTGACGACGCGAGCTTGTTTACTATGACATCGTTAGTCACTGTGACACGTTACTATAACAATGTGTTACTCCTATTATACTATATATATATATAGCTTTTTGTCGACAATGTGGATTGATTATATCTAGTAGTCTTCATCACCTCATCATCTGCCCCGCCTTTTAGTAGCCCCTAGTATGTCGGCTTAGGTTTCCTATCTATCCCGAAATATGTCTGAATTATCCACGATATATCTATATAAAAAAGAGTACATACTCATACAAAACTAGTACTGTAAATATATATGTAAGTATACTCGATATTACAACATAAAATAGAGGAGACGTAATCCTCTCTGACTAATATTATGAGATTTCAATCGTTTCTAACTATGAGAAAGTTTCCTTCTGGGCTTGGTTTTCAATCTTACCAGATGTGACTGAGTTGGCCCCGCTTAGTCGAGCAACAAAACAAATATAATCAGTTTGGAGATGTTTTTCTTATCGTGAAACATGAGCTTCAACAATATTTTCGCTTTCGAAATAAGAAAAATGGATTTCGGCTTGTTTTATTTATTCAGTTGATTCTAGTTATTTACGTAAGATCATCCGACTATGTCGCGTATAGAGTTTGTTTATACAGTATGTTAGTTTGAACGAGGGACATATTGAAACCTGCTATATGCTTACATGATACTAATAAAAATATGAACAAAAAAAAAACACTGATAAATAACAGACAGAACCATACCAAATACCTACTTCGGAAAAGTCTCGCAACACTTGCGGTTATCACAGAATATGTGCGCGGCTCAATGACTTTTAGATATAATCCATTTTCCCTTCATATTTTAAAACTGACGTAGGATAATGGCAAAAAAGAAACGTCTAATTAAGTGAGATCTGGAGATCATGTGGGGCCATGCCACAATTACGTCACAAATTAAGGTTATAGTTTTTTTACATATTTAGGACGAGAGTCGAATACTGAATAGGGTTCCTTTAATATGTCACTCGTTTAACATAACACCCTGTATTGTAGCTTGAATATATACGCACAAACATTTGTTGAGTTTTGTTACTAGTTGTGTAAACAAAGACGTATAAACATAATCGTTACATAAGGATCATGCAGTGTTGTTGTACACCCACAGTTCTCAATAACGGGATTCAGACGGTTGAGCCCCATGTTATAGGGGACCGGCCTATTGCCATTTAACGAGCACCATTCCGACTGGGTTCATATAATTGTAACTCTTTCTAACTGGATAATACAAGGACCAAGTTCTTGTCGGGAAATTAAGGTTATGTCATGTTGCGAAAGGGCCAATATTAAATTAATGCTATATTGGTTGGTACTTTACACGTCTCTTATATGAACATGTACATAATCGATATCGTATACATTCAGTAAAAGTGTTATTGTAAGCTTATTAATTTGATCAATATCATCGTCTTTAGCAACCTTGTTCCTCACACTGCTAAGTAATATCCTCATATACTCGCTTTTATGCCATGGTTTCCTGGTCAGTGCTTTTGTGTGATTTTCGAGCAAATATTTTTTTCCAAATTTATGGCGTTGTCTTCCAGTCTGACCGGATGCAGCAGAATATCGACCAGGATTTAACAAAGAGCGACTGCGATCTGACCTCCATAACCCATCTAATACTGCCATAATGTCTGAACTATTTTTCATCACAACTTGTAAAAGTCATGTTGATCTTCTTCAGATTTAAACACTATCTACCATTAACCGTACTGATCTTCCATTAAGAAACTAGATGGAAAGGTCGTAAGGTCATCGTGTAGTTTCACAGTACATTTGTTTGTCCAGAGGCACTTACACCGATTTATAGCCGGCACGTTAGCCGCAGAAGCCTGGATGAAACTGAAACATACGCATTACTAAAGGGTGATACGTTTTCACTATCATAGCTCTCGTGTCGGTATTTTCGAGAGGAAATGAGAAAGAGTTATTTAACATGATCATCATCATTTCAACCTTACTTCATAAGCTGGGTCATGAAGTAAGGATCAACCTCTTGATTTATTTTCTTATCTGATGACTAAGATAGAATACTTCACGTTGTTTGTTTTTAATAAGAAGCTGATTGAAATGTGCCATTCAATGCCAAATTAAATTTTATCCTCACAATTTAGGGTGTGCCAAATAAAAAATAACCGTCCAATATAGACGAAGCATGGATAAACCGTTTTATTGCATCCGTAATTGGGGATATATGGCAATCGACGATTGATCCGAAATTCCACATGCGCCTTTATGCGTCTGAAAAACCTCGCATTTATTGCTTTTAAGATATTTTAGAAGTGGAAACACGTATATGAATACTAAAAAGAAAGTAGCTTTTAATCTCACTGGGAGCGCCCAATCGGCTTTTGACGTTCTGCCTGCTGGAACATATACCTCCTCTATTTGTGGAGTGTAACATAATCCAAAACACGGGCCTAGTGCGGGTTCCACCAAATATTCCTAAAAACAAAACTATCAGTGTACCTTCGAACCAATATTCGTTCCGTGTGTTTTCGCACACTTAGTGTCAGGACTCCACTTAAAAGGTAAAACTTTCAGCTATTGTCCACTCATCATGGGCAATAAACATTGTTTTTAGAAACTTGTGCAATTAAGAACGTCTTCTGTGCTTAGTTTTAAAACAATGAGGTAGTTAATATCTTGTTTAATGGACAGACCTTTAAAGACTTTCACAGTTATGAGGTTTCTTTAAGGTTGCCATGGTCACCATAACCTAAGTTATGATAGACATCATCATCCTCTTATAGGCCTACCACATGCACAGGCTGGTAGCCCACAGACACGGTACATCGCGCGTGTGGTTGGTAATGGTAATACAGTTTTAGCAACCAGCGCGATGTACATTGTGCACCCTGTTATCGCGCAGGCAAGACTTTGGTGAAGCCTGTGCGTGTGGTAGACCCATTAACCTTTTTTTTTTTTTTTTGGTGGGTGTAAAATCATAGAATAACCCCTCCCGCTCTTGGGCGGAGCGAAAGGGATTGTCAGACTTCTACTGACTAAAAACCACCCATGTTCCTTCTTCGCCCTCTATGTCCAGGCCGCGATAACCGGTGGACTACCCGCGGCCAGACCCATTACCCTTACTCAAATTCATTTGGGGTCGGCGCAACATGTCTTCTTCCATATTTCTCTAATACTCGTCGTTTCATCAGACACCTCCTTCCTAGCCATATCATCCTTCACACAGTCCATCCATCGTTTCTTTGGTCTTCCTCTACTCTTATATCTATCTACATTCATACTCAAACTGAGTTAGAATAAGACACCGTTAATTGTTATCGTTGAGCGACCCCGAGGCAACCCACATTCATAATTTAAGATAATCTTGGTGTATATCCTGAAGATTATCTCCTGCAGCTTCTAACAAATGTCCCTTCTTCTCAGTCTTCAATCCATTAAATAGAGAAACATATATTCAGAACTAGCGCTAGAAATCTAATAACAAATCTTACACTTGCATTGTTTTCGAGATTAAAAAGTGTAAATAAGAAGAGTAGCGGAATAAGACCGCGTATCGCGAGGGATAGACGGCTCCCAGTACAGAGCGCCAATCAAATCTACTGCCTCCGGGCGGCTATTCAATTAGAAATACCCCTCTACAGTTTTTGAGGAATAAGGTACTGGAGGAAGCGACGATTGGATAGGAAATATAAGAGGCCTCTCTTCCGCACCAACGCCTTCACCACTTGGCCCATTTAAGATGATCTTAATCATAAAAATCTTTTTTATTTGTAAGATTTCCTTTTGTAAAGAAAGGTTTCTTAATGTAGGTAACTTTGTGTTCACCATTTTTGCCGTTGAGAAATCCTATCAGGCACATGGCTTGTAATACCAAAAGTTAATGAGGCTCTCCCTTAAATCAATTGTGATAAGAATCGGAGCGTTGTCCACCATGATGAGAATCCCTCTCATTTGAGTCGCTGTATGCTTACATCTTGCGCCGCCCGCTTACAAACTGCTCTATGAGACAGGCGAGCGCGGCGGTCGCGGTGTACTTACCATACAGCGTTAGCTGAATCGACCCCCAACGCATAATGCGTCTTTTTGCCAGTCCCGCTCACATTTCCATATCCAAATGACCCCTTTATTTTCTTTTTAGAATTCCGATTTCAAAGGGGAACGCAGTAGAATACATTGTTGATGCTGGTTTCATGGTTAATTATACGTTAATCAGAGGGGGTTTCGGTTTCTTTTGTGGTAAGGGAAACATACCTGCCTAAATCCGTTTTACAATCAGATTTATTAAGAATTGGCAGAGCAAACGCGACCAAACAATCCACGACAAACGCTCAATCTTCAGCCAACTTGATAGTCAAATCTCTCAGAATTCCCAAGCCTAATCAAAGAAAAGACATAGTCTTCGTTCCTCGCGCACTAAAGTAAAAAACAAACAATTCCCAACCTTCCTACTACCGTATAAAAGTGTACAGAACAATTTATTTTGATGTGTTCACTGGTATCAATAAGGTGTACATAACACGGCGCGCTTGTTTACGAGGTTGGGCGTGTCGAATGTGGTGTGTTTTGGTGATTCTACCCCGTGTTAGTGCATGCTTACATGTCGTTGGGATATACTTTTACTGGGCTGTCACATGCGATAGGTAAATGGCAGCCGATGGTTGGCGGTTTTTGTATGTCGATGTTAAATGTGAATATGGAATTGATGGAATTCTTTTTGATTTAGTGAAGAGATACCTGGGATTTATAGGGGAAAGGTCGTGTGTTTGATGGGGGTTTCCATTAGCAGAATAGATGCAGATAATGAAATTTATATCAGGAACTTGAATATAATCTTTCTAGTCTCTAGACTCAGCGGTTTAGGCTGTACGTCGTTTTTTAATAAATTTTAGATCTATTGTCAATATCTAGAATGCACTGAGAGAAAACGTAAAAATGTAGATCAATAATGTCAATGGGTGCTGCAACTAAAAGTACCTACTTATTATGTGGTATTCATTCCATTCGTGGTTTGTAGCAAGTTTTCAGCAATTTCTCCCTTCATCACTTGTCCTGAAACAGCAAACGGATCCTGGTCGTAAAAAGTGTATTGCTCTTGTCATAGCCTGAGTCCGAAAGCCTCGATCACTATCTGGAAACGATGTATTAACAACTACGAACGAGAAACTCGTAAAAGTACAAGTCGAGAGAACCACGTTCCTAATTATTTTCTCACGCCTCAAGGGCTAAATATTTTCACGGCTAATAAATATAGATCTTGAAAATAAAATAAAATAAGAACTTTAGCCTGAGGCTTCAGAAGTGAAAGTTGAGTTGATAAGCTTTGATTTTGTTCATCTTTTACGTGCTTTCAAAGTTTGTAATAACAATGAAATTTTCAAAACTTTCTTTCCATTCAAATAGCTGTTTACAGACCGTGATACAAACCAAATAGTAAAAATACAGAGTATGACAAAACCAAATAAATAAGATTTATTTTTAATCCAAGCCACTACTGAGACCTGTGACTGGCGATCACTAATTGACTGAATATCGAGAGACCGAGTCCTGACCTGTCAGACCGTCTTTCCTCCAAATCCTCTGGCAATAAACAGTCAAACTACACACATCAAAAGTGTCTAGGGATCAAGCATTTTTATGCGGATTTGAGATGTGGCTTTGTAATAAATTTATGATTTTATAAATTTATATGGATCCTTTTTGGTGCATTTCATAATTTGAATCAGGAACTGTGAATCAAATTCGAGTAAAAGATGAAAATCAGCTGTCAATATTTTCCCTATAAAAACATACAACGCATTGAAGACATTATTAGTGCTACTGTTTCCCTACTACTGATTAAAACCAACGTTATTATGGAGCGGCGACGTCATTTAAGCAGGGAAGAAATGCTCAGAGCCGTGGGAATGATAGAAGCTGGTTCCCGGCAACGTACTGTGACTTTAGCTCTGAATACAAGTCAGAGTGTTATCAGTCGACTTTGGACACGTTACCGAAGCACTGGTACCGTGGCTGAGCGCCATGGAGGACGGTATCGCTGCACCACACGGAGACAAGACCGATACATTCAAATCTTAACTCGAAGAGCTCCAACAATAACCGCCATGATGTTAGCCGTGAGGCTTCATCACTCTTCAGGGAACTTAATTAGCGACCAAACAGTCAGAAACCGCTTGCATGAAGTGAACCTTCATTCCCGAAGACCGCTACGGGTACCACCTATAGCAATGCACAATCGTAGGATTCGATATCAATGGGCTCTTGAACACAGAAATTGGGCAGAAGAACAATGGCGTTTCGTGTGCTTTTCTGATGAGTCTCGTTTTGGTATGAGACCGGATACAAGACGTATACGACACTGGAGAACCCCTGGACGCCAACAGCGATTAAAATCCTGCCAGGAAGTCCATCCTTATAGTGGTGGAACCATCATGGTATGGGCGGGTATTTGGATCGGCGGAAGAACTGAGTTGATTTGGATCAGAGGCAACCTCAACGCTCAAATTTATGCTGAGACGATTGTATCAGACGTCATCGTTCCTCTACAAGTGCAAATCGGTCCCTTATTTCAGTTAATGCATGATAATGCACGACCGCACACCGCAAGAGTTGTAAGACAGACTCTCGCCGCAGCTAACATCAATGTCCTGCCCTGGCCTGCTCAGTCGCCAGACTTGAACCCGATTGAGCATGCATGGGATATGCTACAGAGAAGAGCTCTGCCGAATATGGAGGGTATCCAGTCGCAAGAAGACCTTTTTTTGTTGTTGCAACGAACATGGGCGGCCATTCCACAGCGTGATTTGGAGTATGCCAAACCGATGTTCTTGTGTTGTTAGTGTTCGCGGTAGAAACACGGATTATTAATTGTTTAAGTTACCCAATAAAATTTTAAAGAAAACTGTTATTTCAGTCTTTTTTTCGAACTTTAATGTTAGTGGTTCAAATGTCAAAAATCCCTTTATTAGGAAAATGGCAAATTTCTTTATTAATGCAAAGGTGACTTGGTTTATCCTTACTGTGACAAACAAAACACTTTATTTAATGAATCCTTAAAGAAAATTTTAATTAATATCAATCAGGAGAAAAGTTATTGCAAAAATATAATGTTGATCCCTAGACACTTTTGATGTGTGTAGTTCAAACAATTCGTGAACCAGGTACAGAAAGTGGACACTGACTGATACGAGTATTTCAGAGGATACTTATATATCATCATCATCATCATCTACAGCCTATTAATGTTCCCACTGCTGGGACAAAGGCCTCCTCTCTTTGAGAGGGAATGGGCTATAATCTACCACGCGGGCCCAGTGTGGATTGGTAGATGTCACATGTCTTCGAATGTTTGGTTCTAAGCCATGCTGGTTTCCTCACGATGTTTTCCTTTACCGTTTTGAGAGCAGCGGTGATGAAATAAATTACACAAAGTAATGTGCCTGCCTGGGTTCGAACCCACGACCTACTGTTCGTAAGTCCGGGCCGCCACCACTGGGCCACCGCTGCTCTCATTTCGAGGATATATATATTAAATTTAAAATAAAAAATAAAAAAATATTATGGGGATTTCCCTGTCCAGAACCGCGCTCACAATTTGTTTAGTACTAGCATGGGTGAACCTAACACGGCTCACCGCTATATTTGTGTTTTTTTTTTTAGTTATTTTGTACCCTACCACAATGTGGCCTTGTTTAACCCTAAGGTTGACTGGTAGAGAATGCCTTGTGGCATTAAGTCCGCCTATGTATCACAATTGTGCATAAATTTTAAATAAATAATAAATGATTTTGTGTCCTCTCCAGTGCTTAAAGCTTTGGTCTCGTCTGGACTTAGAACCACGATAAATCATGTATTTTATGATAGTGTATAGAATTTTCCATATATTCCGCACTTAACGATGTTTCAGTGCGTCTAAGTATCAAATATTCATCAATATCTAAGTAACCGGCTAATATCTCCGGACCCAATATCTTGCCCTAATGTATTCCATAAGCGAACCATCCTTTTAACTAATCTAAGTTTGTAACTTGTCAAAGTCTCTGACAGCCTCGTAGAACGTCTCCCGAATAGTAAATGTTTCATACTTTTTTTTTATTCGTAACTGGATTAAAGGATCTACGGTCGAATGGAGCTGGTAATGTCTTTCTTTTGTTTTCCGTTTTGTCTGCTCCGATGGGTGGGGCGAGTTTTAGATTTATTTTAAGGAGTAACTTTGAAAGTTTTAAGCTAATTATCATTGAATTGATAAGCTAATATTGTTTTCCTTGGGCTTCAGATATTTAAACTCACTAATGTTGCAGTCGTTTTTTTTTTTTAGTTATGGACTGGTAAGTCCCTAACCTGGTTTTACAGTTTTTATGCGACCCATGGACCTTTGACTTGGCTTCCCCTGCATAACTTAACCCAACAACCCCTCTTTCGCTTCATAAGATGGGTCAGGTCATGCAAGGCAATTACTTCTCTGTAGGTATTGAGTAACCTTGCCTTACCTTTCAGGAATTACAAGTGGGATGTTATGTTACTTACAAACAGTAGTAGTCGTGGGTTCGAACCCAGGCAGGTGCATTACTTTGTGTAATTTATTTCATCACCGCTGTTCTCAAAAGGAAAATATAGTGAGGAAACCTACATGTCTTAGAACCAAAAAAATCCAACACATGGACATCTACCAATCCGCACTGGGCCCGCGTGGTGGATTATGTATGGCCCATCTCTCCCCAAGAGAGGAGGCCCGAGGCCCTGCAGTGAGATCATTATAGGCTGAAGATGATGATGTTATGTCATATATCTTTTGGCTTGACAATATTTGCGCTAAGGACCAACATCTTCTAATATAAAAAATGCAAAAGTTTGAGAGAATGTATATATGGGTACTCTTTCACGCAAAAACTACTAAACGGATTTGGATAAAAGTTGGTACACAGATAGTTTATAATCTGGATTAACACATAGGATAGTTTCTATCCCGATTTTATCTTCCCGTGCGATAATTTTCCAGGTTAGCAGGCGAAGCCGCTGGCAACACCTAGTGTAAGCTAAATGTAACCTTTTTATTGGTTGGGGCTAGCATTACTCTCTCTTTCCGAAAAAAGTAACGAAACAATTCCCCTTAACAATCAGAGCACTGTCTCTTTAAATGATAAACAGCTTATGAAGAACCCTCGTTACTTAAAGTTTCGCGATCCCAGCCTCCGCGTCTTATTACATCTGCGCTGTTATTACGCCTTTTTTCTCCCCCGCTCCCCTCCTGCACAGGATTAAATGTTTTCTTTGTGAAATCATTTCTTACTGAGGAAATGTACGGGGGACAAAGTTTGGGCGGGTGCAACAAAGTCTAATTCTAGTTTTGTCTTAACAAATGCTCTGAGAAATAAAGTCCATTTTTTTGCCTTATTGTTGGTTGAAGTACCTAAAAATTTTATTTAATTTTGTGTCTATATTCTGCTTTAAAAATAATATAAAGAAGCAACGTAAAATATTCAAAGTTAGCTGCTGCAAGTGTTTATGTATTTACCCATTATAAATGCAATCTGCAGTCCGCAATACTCGTTAAAATTCATAGTTTGAATTAGAAAACTCATTCCTGTACCTAACGTGTTTATTACAGGCGGGCACGTTGCAATTTGCGTCCACTATGTTTTTTTTACAATATTATTGTAAACTGTGTTGTAAACGGCATTTATTTAGCGGTTGGTTTCAGACAACTATTCTTAATTATTCTTCTTGTGACGGTTGATGAAACCGGTCAGAAGATTTAAATAAGTTAATTCACGACTTAATTAAGTTGTAAGTTTCTTCCTTATTTTCTTGGAGTTTAAACATGCCTCTGACAGCTAAAAAGATATAAAATGTCTCGACAAAGAAATACCTTCACAGAGCAATAAGGAACCCATGTTTACTTAGAAAGCTCGGAGACGGAATACAACACATCCAGGTGAGACAGATCGCACAATAGCGAGAGATTGCTACAAAACTGATATGCTGAAACATTTTCCTTCGCAATCGCACACTGTTATATTTCAATAAAGATCAAGTCCAACAAAATGCACTTAGCCGGGACACTTGAACCTCCCGGGTGCTAAATCATGACCGGCCCACTGATCTAAAGTCTATACTTGCCGTTCGGCCATTATCGCCTCAAAACTTCGTAATAGTTTCCCACCCGAACGCTGCACGTAATATGTAGCCACATAAATTGCACACTGCACATAATTCATACCACTGAACAAAATTTTGGTCACCATTAATTTAATTTCACATTTTATTATAAAGTAGATATAATCAATTGGTTCAATTTATCAAATTGGTTATCGAGCGGAAACCCGATACTTTTATCTCGTTCCAAATTCGGCAAGCGGCGAATAAGTGGGAACTGGGTAGATCGATTTCCCAAATCTTGGAATCAGAAAGTACACTTAGTGTGAGGGCTTTCGGCAGTCGTCAATGATTGACGAGTGATTGATTGCTGCGTACGGGATCAGCTGAGAACGTTATCGACGATTCTTTAATTTTGCACTAGAAGATAAAATTAAAATTTTGTAATCCGCGATCTTCGGAGTTTAAAAAAACTTAATCTGGGTTTCTATTTAGGTAATTGCGATTTGTTTTCGCCAAAAAAACTGGCTGCTTTAATTCTTCTTTTCATACCTTTTAAGTGTATTAAAGAAAATATTCATAACCTACTCTCTCACGAAACTCAAAAGAAATCGTAAGGCGTACTATCAGCCTCAGGCAATAGCCTATTACATCGAACGATCCCACATCAAAACTTCCCCAGACAATCACGGAACACATGAAATACTGAACTCGAATCTTGAATTATGAATATAACTTCACGACTTTAGTACTTTCAGGTACTGCAGTTTTCGATTTTGAGGAGTAAGCTGGTTTCTACTTTATGATAGTGAATAATTTCATTTCTCTGTATCTTACATTTCAAGTTATTACTAAGATAGAAGTAAGGAGGGTCTGCTGCCTATTTTATCTACCTATACTTATAGAATCGTACGAAATAGCAGCTGTTGTAAGTTATAGTAGTAATATTATTTAATATCTAAGCTCAATTCCGAATGGGAATTAATTTTAAGACAGGATGGGATGGGTATGACTTATTCGATTTTCAAGTTACTGGTACGGTCGAGCAAGCTAATAAGTATACAAGTAGAGTTTTTTTTATAATTATAGTACACTGAAAATATTGATTACAATTTAGTTTTTTAAAGCGTTTCGCATTAAGCGACTGATGTCAAACGCTGTATCGTTTGGCATCAGTCTCTAAATGTACCTGTATAGTCTTAAAAGTAAAAGCAAGTTTGCTGGCTGTATACTTATTAGATTGTTCGACTGTACTAGAAAATCTGTGCACAGCAGTTTAAATTAGATTGTTACATAAATTGAATGATAGACGTAAGTTAATAACAGACGCATAAGTACCACACGGATCGTCATTACTACATCTTTACAATCGATTCGAGGCGATAACCCTTATACGGTAATTGTAATTGTTCATTAAAGTATAAAATTTTATAGGAAGAATCCCGAACGGTTCTGGCGATGCTACTCCGCGCAGTGCTTATAACTGTCTCTTGACCTTTAATTCACTAATGGCAATTTTTCTAGAAACATCCAGAAATCTATTAAAGAAAAGAAAGACAATTCCGTAGCGCACAATTCTAACTTCAATCAGCATTACCACAATTAATTGACCCCGGGTCCTAAGAGAGTGCTCTCAAAGAAAATGAACACTAAAGTGTGTTCTACATTTTAAGCTCTTGAAAATGATGTTTCCAATATGTAACTCGCTACTGCCGATACAGTAATCCCGTTCAAAGGTTTTAACTCTTAGGAAGCTTTCAGAAGGATTTTAGAGGATATGTTTTAGTACGAGTTCTTGCCAAAATCCTGGTTAATGTAATGTCTTACTGCTACTAGACTTAAGCTTTTGCTTCCAGTTTTGTTACTGTCGTTGAAATGTAGGGTAGGTAGTTGTCGTAACGGTCGAGTTTACGACCCCTCTTAAGTGATATTTATTGGATCCTCATACGTCATCGAAAATATTGGGTTGGTGCTTAAAAATGTTGGGTCGACTGTAGTTCGGTAATACAACATAGTATTTTCTGAAAACTGAAATATGGATTGTGTGAGGAATGACATTAAAATAGGAGTAAATGACAGTGTGACTACAGATTACCATAATTACAGTTTTATCGAGCTACAAAACATTACCCCAGTCCATTAATCCGATGTACTTTTGCACGAGTCAGTTTTTCAGGTATAAGGTGGTGAATAAAATTTAAAATAGGTACTTTGTAGTTTGCTAAATAAATTTTTGGAAGGAAATTTAGGTACTTTTATTCTTCCTCTTACACGTTAAAGTTACTAAGTAACTATATGCATAACATACTATATTGACGTAAAGTAAAGTAGTTTCGTCAAAGATTTATATTTCAAAATAGATTTCGCAGTTTATGACAAGTTATAAACATAAAACGCTAGAAAACTTAGGAAAATCTCTACAAAAATCCTTGCTTCTTGACATTTTAAATAGGAAATTGGGAAAGTTGTAGAAAGAGCTTTTGAAACTACTAATACCTACATTTTCCCCTCTTTAACACAAAGTTTTTAGAATTGCTCATACTTTCCTTTCCTCGTTTCCAGACGGTTTCAAGGTTTGTGTGCCTGCAATCTAAACGGTAAATAGATAAGACAAACTAAAACGAAGGCAGTCGAGATAAAACCTTGGCTCAGTTCTGGCCTAGCCTTGGTCGGAATAAGGCTACTACAAAACTAATATCCTGAGATCTTCGTCTGGGTTGTATAAAAAATATTCTTTCAAATAAAAAGGTTTTTTTTTTGTAATCGCCGAAGGATTGTTCCACGCGCGCCTCAGAGATGTCAGCAACATGGTAGGGACTAGCAAGGGCCGACGCCCGTCGGGGCTGCGGGTTGTTCGCAAGAGATACCGCGGCCTCGGCACAAAGGGCTAAGAAGGAACATGTGTGGTTTTTAGTCAGTAGAAGTTTGACCCTACCTACCGCATCTGCCCAGGGCAGGAAAAGTCATTTGATGATTTCCAACCCTAAAAAAAGCGTCACTGATCTAGACTTTTATGGACAATCCTATTGCTATCAGCCGGAGACAAATGTGAATCCGGTGACAGATACATTCATGATGGTAAAACTAAAAAACGCATTGCTTAGCCTGGATACCGTATCCATAACCTCATGCTCATCAGAAGGGCTTGCGGCCACTAGACTATATAATTACTAAACTACTTAATCCAATATCCAATTAACAACTTCAAACTCACCTGATAAATATACCAATTACTAACTACACAAAAAGATTAACTATAATTAATCTTCCTAGCTGAAAGTTTTAATTATCAGCTCGTTAAACTGGAGGCGTTCACTGAACGAATTATTAGCTTCGTTCACTCGTAGGCCGGCTTACAATAGCACTCACTTTGTGATAGTTGACCGTTAGTTGGCGACCCGTTTTGGGAAACTGCAGGATTATAATCGTAACGGTATTTTGATGAGACCCCTAACTTCGCACACAAAATAGAAATACATAAAATGTTTACTCTGCTACATTATTACTAGTAATGCAAAATATCTATCATGAAATTGAAAACGTTTCTGTGGTATTTGTGTTAGAACTCAATTGCAATAAAATATCCGTTGCAAAAAAGTTTATTTCAACACGAAAACCATCCCGCCAAAAACGTATAAATGAATAACAACACGTGCCCCAAATACTTCATAGTTTGACAAATCATGGCACTTATATCCTACAACTGATTCCATATTTTCGGCTGACATGGGAAAAATCGTCTTTCGGCCATTACGTCATATTCGGCGCGACCTTTCGCGTCGCATTGCTACGAGCGGCTCGTAGCGGTCGCGTAGCAGTGGCTACGGGCGCGTCAGACACGCTGGGTGAACGCTACGAGATGCTACGAGCGCGTAGCGAAGTTGACGTAGCCAAGTGAAGTTTGTGTGTTTGTTTTGAAGTGACGCGAAGTGTAAATATCATAATTATTAACACTGAAAATGGGATATTTACGATGTTTACTTTTTGTTTCGAGCCCTCGATATTTCAGCGCTGTTGCAAGCACCATGACATGGTAAATATCCCTAGTTAGTGGCAATTTAAAAACTCAAGTTGTATATAATTTTTTTGTCAAATACTAAATATTCATTAGCTAAAACTGATTAACATCCTCATTTAAATGAACAATAAATCTCATTAAATATTTAAATGCATATTGAACTAGTGTGAGTGTCAGCAATATGTGATCGCTGGCTATGGGTGAGGGCTCATTGCCGGGGGTGTTCTTCTGTGCCGCGGAGAACGGCAACGGGTACAGGCTGTCGGTGCAGGGCATCAGGACGCTGCAGGGCTTCCTCAGGGAGCATGGCGCTGACTGCGTCAGGCAGTTTATGCAGGTATATATAAGAGTGTCCATGGAGTTGCTTGCTCGTTCTTCTCCATAGAGACCTACGCTACGACTTGCACAAGTTATTATGCCTTGTGACTGTGACTGTAGGTTCGTTTTATTTGTTTTTCTGACATTTAAAAGTGCCTGTAATGGTCTAGTTTAATAAATGCTTTGACTTTGAGTTTTCTATATCAGTCTACTATGTTTTTTTTTTATAAAGGAGGAGCACGTTGTCTTTCGAAAGTGGTACTGTCGCCTTTATAATATAGCCATACATACACAGTGTACATTGTTTAAGTTACTTATACTAACACAAATGTTTTAAGTATCTATATTTAGGTTAATGTATTTTATTTTTGGGTCTTTGTTACCTGAAAACAAATGGTTTCTATAAAGCATTATACGATAGACGGCATACAGCTAACAACATCGTAATGTACTTGCTATAAACTTAGCTATTATGTCATTTTGTTATATTGTCTCACTTACACATGAGATCACAGATTTTTAAGACATATGTTCTGGGGTCTAAAATGACGACTTGAGCAGATCATAATAGAAAATTTGGAAAATGGTCACCACAGACGCAATTACTATTATGAATGGTCCATTTTACGAATTTTACCGCATTTCATATTATGATCTGCTAAAGTGGCCATTTTATACTCCCTGATAGCCTCCCCTAGACAAAGCTGAAATGTGTCTGTAATTCCAAAGGTCTGTGGACCTTCCAAACTGAAGAAAAGTTGTTAGTTGTTCAGATACAATTAATGTTCCATTAATGACTTCAAATACCAGTTGATTCTAACTGCCGCACTCAGAGAGCTATAATGATTTCTTATGCCATCACTTAGTAAAGGTTTTGACAGTTTTGTCATACAAAAGTATGTCAAACCTTTACTAAGTGATAGCTCAAGTAATCATTAAATATCTCTGAGTACCGCAATTAGACTGTAATCTTGAACTATTTATTATACCGATGTATTCATAATATATTATGTGGGTTTTCATCACCTTGACTTTGGTTGAAGAAGTCTTAAGCCCTCCGTAAATCTCACACTGTTATTAGACAGACTAAATGATTACACAAAATAAGTACGTTTAAGTATTAGTTTCTACAGAATCACCGACTCCACAGACAAACCACTACCAGCGGTTTAAACAAATTCGTTGTTAGTAAGAATTACCTTTTTGAAAAAAAAAAATACCCCTTTAGATGGTTACCACTGTTGCGGAATTATATTACAAGCTGTAAAAGACTGAAAAAAGTTTTAATTAGAACACAGAAAGGTATCGTAATAACAATAAAATTATTGTGAGTTTGTTCTCGCATACTAATGGCTGCTTTTAAAAGTCAATACTTTCTTTCTGTTCCTTCTTTATAGAATCATTATTGAAGGTTATCTTTTCTAAGCACGTGTAACACAATAAAAAATAACAATTACATAGTTTTATCTTCTTTTTATTTTTGTCATGATACTGGCTGACTTACTATTGCGTAAATAGTTTATAAAAATATATCAAAATATACAAGCGCTCTGTGACAAACAGACAGTCGACATTGCGACACTAATGCCCTACGGCACCCCAAAAAAAAACGCATTCATAACATCTTAAGTCTTTCAACCCCCGCCCTGAAATATCCTTATCTTACTTAATGAGTCTACCGCTTTAGAAAAGCAGTACTTACCTACTTACTTCAAACTTTCTCCCAGCCTCCTTAGATCTTCTTGATACATACTTCGCAGGGTAGGTACAGTCACGTCCATAAATACTTTACAGTAAAGGTTCGGACGAACACAGACGGACAAATTGCGGCGCGGCTTCGGGCAGATACTTTATTCAATGTCTAGGTCTTTCTCACATCATTCAAAAGCGATTTATTCCTAAGGTGTTACGAATAAAGCAGCCACGAATTTTGAATATACAGGGTGTAAATTAACCCTTCACACAGCCGTCAACCAAGCATTCTGTATGTCAAACTAAGTACCCCTACACAAAAATTATTGCTGGGAAATTAATTTTTAATTGGGGTTAAAAATCTCATTTTACCGTAAAACTCAATGTAAACACTCTGTACTATTAAAACATTGTGCTAGTGGATGCTTTGAATAGTAAACGGGTCATGGAGGTAATTTAAGTAAAGTTATAACCTAAAAAACTAGTATTGACAAAAACAGCTGTGCAAAATTTGGAACTTTGACCCCCAATATCTCAAATATATATAATAGGGGGTTCCCAGGAATGGTGTAGAACAAAAAAATATCGCAGTGGTGGGGAGAACTAGTGCACTTTGTTTGCGTTTTGGGTACTTTTACATCCTTTTATTTGACGACTTCCCATCCCCACCAAAAAAAAGGCGTAAAAGGCGTGTGTTACGAATATAGTACTTTCGAAACCACAAAATTACGTTTTATGCATTACTCTAAGTTGCAATCATTATTTCACCAGAAAATCGCTCTTGAATTAAGCGTAAGTGTAAGGTATTAGTGGTGGTGAGTGTACTCGTAAGTTAGACGTATTGTCTACACTACGGCTGCCAACTGACGTCGTTTGTCACAAAAGAGCACGACAACTTCCAAGGATCAGTGTTTTATGTCAAATTATGTAGGTGCCTTTAAAGTGGGTTATACACCTTCTTCAAGAATTCGTTCAGTGGTAGATATTGAGTTTTTGCTGAAGGTCTCTTTTGGTAACACTTATGGTTTTCTTTAATAGTCATCGATGAAACTATAGTATTCTCTTTTGTTTTTAATTAAGTTTAAACATACCGTACTCCTAACAGTACGCTTATAATCCACGACGACGTAATATTTTAGGTAGGCAGAAAAAAAAAACTGCTAACGTACAATACTTCTTGCCTTCTCAATTATAGTACCGCCAAAATTTCACCATAATTTCCAACCCAAACCCAAGACACCGGACACCAAGGTGGGTCCTAGTGTCCGGTACACAAATCTGAGCCGTCCGGAGCCCCATTCATCTTGTGGCACTTGATAGCTACCGAAGTACCGATATAATTACTACCACAGCGCGACCGTTTGATAAATTGCCGAAATATTTTCACTACTACGTATATTTTAGCTGAGATTTTCCTCGGAGGATTATAGCGTTTGCATTATAATTTGGGGATTTGAAATGTCTGGTTTCGACGTAAATTGACGGTTATCAGCCAATATTTACTGTGCTCTTCTACCTAGAATTCAGTAGAAAATAGAAAAAGCTGGCGTTTTTGGGAAATGTATGTTCAAAAAGTTCTCAGCCTGTTGTCGTTTATTCTGAAATACGGTCATTTTAATTTTTGTACGTTAATTGGTTTGTATTTTGCACGGTGCGGCTGCAATCATTATATGCAGGTGTGGCTTGTGGTATAAAGAAGCTGTCTAATTACGGACTGTAAATACCAACTTAATAATAATTAATGTAAATATACCTACCGAAATATTGTAGTGTCATCGGTTGGCTTGGCATGGACATATGATGCGGAGGTATGAGGAAACTGTCGAGAGGAAAGTTATATCAGTATGAATGGGTATAAGAGTAAAGACAGACGATAAAATACTAGGGTACGTAATAATCGAATAGGGTAGTTAACAAAAAAAATCTAATTAATCCGTCAGATAGATTTCCAAAAATTATTGGACACGTATTTTTTCTTTTTTCACGTAAACAAACAATGAAGACGATACAGTGCTCTGAAAACTCGTGTGACGTCATTTTCTGAGAAATTAGTATGACACGATTTAGCGGTCAGTGACGTCACAACCCCCCACTCAAATCTTTGACGAATTTTATCTTCGTCATTTTTTATTGATTTGATATAACAAAAAATACGTATACAATATTTTTCGATAATCTAACAGACGGACTAATTAGAATCATATTTTTTTAAGTCAGTTAACATCCATATTGCAGAGTGTAATTTGTAATTCATTAAAAAAAAGTATTTGCTCGTTTTGTTTGTATTGATGACATTCGATCGGTAACTATTGGCCGGAGTACAATCGGTTTTCCTATTAGGTTACACTGCGATAGATGGACTGTGTGAAGGATAATTTGGCAAGAAGTGAGGTGTCTGATGACATCCCAAGTAATAGAAAGGATGAAAGAAGTTGGACTGTATTACGTTACTCCGAAGTTCGAAATACCGATGTACGGTAAACAGAAAGTTGCACTATAATTAGGTTCGACATGCAACGTATTTCGCACGTGTGCGGTAATCTTACTTTTCCGCAACCAAGGGGGAAGAATACCCTCGCCTTGCGGCTCGGGTGTTCAATCTGCCTGGAATGCTATAACAAACTTTCCGCACTTGTATCAAAATGTACTATTAATTGTAATATATAAAATTAAATAATTCAGTTTTAAAATAAATAGTGTCTTTTTTGACCATTTGCTCTTTAGTCTTGTTTGTAAGCACTGAGCTATTCATTTTGTGTTTTGTAACATTTGCCGTTATTCTTTCTATTTCCAAAATGGTATTTTTTTGTTCTTTTAATAATTCTTCTCCCGCCCTTATCTCCGAAACTACTACGCCTAAAATTAAAAAAAAGTACAGGAATTAGTTCAACGCTTATACCAGAAAACTTATAAGAAGTCTAAGGTGTTAAAATGACATGGAAAATCTCTCAATGTCTACTACAATGGTACGGAACCTTTCATGTGCAAGTCCAACTTGTACTTGGCCAGTTTTTTTTCTATTAAACAGACTGTTTCAACGGTTGCGCCAATTTTCAATTGAATTCTGTGTTGTTAGTATTATTCGTCTTTACACAATCTAACACAGACTACATGCGAGGACCAGTCTAAAATAATAATAGGAGAATAGATGGTGATTTTAACTGAAAGCATTTTGCTCAACTAAAGGTCTATCCTGAGATAGGAGTACTTATTATGTAACACCAACTTAAAGTGGCTAAACTTCAACACCTAAACCTAAATTAGTCGGAAGCTGTGTTGATAATTAATTTTGCAGCGTAAGAACCGCACGACTGACGTAGGTACTTCCTACTCAAATGCATCTTGAGAGCGAAGCTGTGTAAGCGTCGAGAGCGATACTCTTATCTGGGAGTGGATTGACTTTGATCTATCGCTCGCTTGTTTCTACCAATGTGGATCTGGATTTGGCACGAGTGGGGATAAAGGGTTGGTTTGGTGGTAAGGTTTTGTGTTTTTGTTTATTGAGAATGATTGTACCAATGAAAAGGTTAGTTTAAGTTGACTGCCTTAAGTTTTTTGACTGAATACCTACTTATATCTTAACCTGTTCAGTTGAAACACACACAGTTGGACAAAGGCCTCCCCCAGGTTTCGCCACATAGACCACTCCCGTGGGTCTCGCATCCAGAGAACCCACGCAACCTTCACCAGGTTATCGGTCCACCTATTGGAAGGTCTTCCAACGCAGCGTCTTCCGGTCTGCGGTCGCCACTTCAGAACTTTTAAGTTAAGCAATTCTTCGGACAATGTTTAAATAAATGATGTCAATTCCTTAATACAGATGGCGCAGTAGTATACACACCCTGTTAGCTACAGTTGTTTTAAAAGCTCGAATCTTTGAAAATGTTCACAAATCGACGGAAGATTATGCAAATCTCATCATGACTTCTTACAATAATTAAAGCGAATCGAAGTCTGGCTAAAGCAATGTACGTAAATCCTTAAATCAATGGAAAGTTCTCTTCGTTCGCTTACAGTACCTACCACCTACTTACAAGTTGTACAATCAACCGCATGTATTGGTGTAACAAGAGAAGTTTTCTTAGTCCAACTGTCACTGGTACCACAAAATTTTGCGAAATGACAAAGAAGATTTAAAGAATTGATTGTTGAATAGATGTTAAGAACATTGTCTATTCAGAATCACACCGTGCTGAAATAGCTCTTTGGTCAAAATTGTTATAGTTTTTTTACGAGAAAATCGCTGTTAAATGTCGTGTACGGTATTTATGTTCCTGCGGGTGGTTCGTTGTTGACCTCGGACATAAAGGGCTACGAAGGAACATGGGTAGTTTTTAGTCAGTAGAAGTCTGACACTCCCTTCAACTCCACCCATAGCGGGAGTAGTCATTTGATGATTTCCCACCCTCCTCTAAAAAAAGGTATGTATGCGTGCTGTACAGTATGAATACGCCTTTACAAGTGGTAGCTTTTAGTCGTTCGCACTGTGTACACGATGTAGGCACCGATGTTAGTGTGTTTGTCAAAAGACTACGTCACATCGATTTTTGTGACCGTGTCGCGTTACGTGGGCTTTGAAACCAATTGGGGACATCGGCTTCTTTTATGAAGGGAGTACGGATCTGTAAGAAGGAAGATTGGGTGTACCTATAAATAGATTATGTGGTTATTGATTAACAGTTCTGAAATGGCAAGTCATTTCAACGTTTGTTAAACACGTTTCTTTGGCCAAACACTTAAAAATTGCTTGTAAGCCAACAATGATACAGACATCGTAATTTTAAGAAAACGAATAATTATACAACGTTATTTTTCATATAAGAAATTATGTAGTTTAATCGTAGGTAAGAACGGAATTGCTGCTGAAACTACGTCACATAAAGTAGACATTTGAATGCAGTTGCAGGAACAACCCTTTGTGCCACCTGGTACAGTTCTGATAACTTTAAAATAGAAATTCCTATTCTACAAATCGCTAGCAGCCAAGCAATTGACACAAACACGCACAAAATATTAACTAAGTCAAAGTCGATTGTTGTACTTATACGCTAACAAAATAAAATTAACTTTTGGCCGCTTCCCTTGCCTAGAGATCGGATGTTATCCCACATCCTAACGAAATAATAATTATCCTATGTTCTAACTTAGATCAAGGTCCGACCGGTCGTTTCATCGTGAAGGAGTAACAAACATACACACAGACACATACTAAATTTGGCATTAATATAGTCAACAAAAACTAAAGGCAGCAGGTGGACTATTAACCCGGATCGCCACGAGAATCACTGCATGCAAGAAACACGACGGTGATATGATGACGCTTGTTAGAGGTCTAAGTCCAGCTGAGGAAAGATTTGTTTGTTTGTTTGTAACGAATAGGCCCTGAAACTCCTGGACCAATTTGATAAATTCTTTCACCGTTGGGAAGCTACACTATCCCCGGGTGACATAGGCTACGTTTTATCCCTGTATTCCCACAGGAACGGGAACTACGCGGGCGAAACCGCGTGACGTCTGCTAGTGTTTTATAAATTTTCTTTATATAAAAACAGAAAAGTTTGTTTTGTGACTTTCTCTGGTTATTTAAAACACAACTATCATTCTTTGACTGCTGAACGATATAAGACATAAGACATCATGCGTTAGTAGTATGCCAATTTAATGAACAATTATTTTTTCTAACTATTCATCATCTTCCTGTCCTTCCCATTCTATTTGGGGTCGGTGCAACACGTTCTTCTTCCATTCTTCCCTCTTAGACGTCAAGGTGGAATTTACTCCTATTTCTTTCAAATCATTCTTCACGCAATCTGTCCATCTTTTCTTTGGCATTCCTCTCCCTCTCCATCCATCAATATTTATATCCATCACTTTTTTCCTCACTCCCTCCTCATTACATGACTATACCAAGTTAGACGGCTTCCTTTCAATTTTTCTGTAACAGGCGCTGCTTTCAAACTTCCTTTAATATACACATTAAAGGAATTGGAGATGGATGGATGGATGGATGATGGATGGATGGTTGTTGGTGATGATGATTGGATTGGATTTTTTTTTCATTGGGGATTGTTATTTTTTTTATTATTATTATTATTTCATTTTTTTTTCTATTTACTTATTTTTAACTTTATCCATTCTTGTCACTCAAACATAGTTACACAAAATAATTATTAAATATTCTAATTATTATATAAGATTTTGTTGGCCAATATTACTAATTACTTATTTATTTTGTTACAGGTAAACCGAAAATCTATCTGAAATTGGGTAACGGTACATTTCTTCAATAGCATTCACTTCATTTCACTAAAACAAAGAGAATATTTAAAGAAAATATTTCAAGGAGAATTTTAACCGAGTATTTATGAAAATGGCCATGAAAATTCTATCATGCCGATCACGTCTTTGTTCTCGAACTACATAGAATATTCCCGAGAAATGTTTTCAGAACAAAATTTTGGATGACCGATAACAGGAGAATATAAAATTGAAGATATTATTTTACACTTTGAAACGTAAACGTCCAATACAAGTAAAGCGGTTCTTTAATAAAACGAATGTATACAAAACTGGTGGTAATAAATCAACCAATTCTAGAAAGGAGGTAATTTGGGTGTATGGACTCCTTATTACGAATATTCATAGTATATTAACCATTCTGACTAACTGCCGCACTCAGAGAGCTTTAATGATTACTTAGGCCATCACTTAGTAATGGTTTTGACAGTTTTGTCATACAAAAATATGTCAAACCTTTACTACGTAACTGATTAGTAGTAAGTAAAAATCTGATACTTAGCTTAGGTGTCATCAATCATTTTCTGAATCAATTTTCTCCGTTTTTTTTTTATATGGCATGTCGCATGTCAACCTATCAGAATGGTTTTTGCTGAATGGACTATGCGTATTATCAGAATTCTTACCTGAGATGCAGGTACTGATAACAAACACCTCAAGCTTTACAATGGACCTCTTTGACTCAAATAAACACTACATTTGGCTACAAAACGATCATTTCTCGAGTTCCTCAAGCAAATATCCCGAATCAAGTCCCAAAAGATGTTATTGTCGAGACTCCCACTTAATATTCTACGGGTATGAGCCTTTAAGGTATATTGAATAAACCATTTCCTCTCACCACATGTGAAGTACTTTACGTCTTACGTTCATACGGGTGTAGTGGGCGTCACATAATCTATAATTTGTCGATACGTCGGATTTTTTGCCCGCCTCAAATAATACGTATATTTGCCCGTAAGAATGCCTGATATTCGATCGTATAGGTAGACTGTAGAGGTACCCCTATTAATATTTATGAGGAGTCGTAATGCCTTCATATTCATATGTGGGAGTGACTACGCTGTCCTGCGAGTTCTTGAACTAGGCTAGGTTTGTACCACTGCCCCTTTTAGGAGTAAGCTGTGGTCTGCGGTTTCACCCGCCTATTTCTCTTATTGCTCGTCTCATAAGGGCCGGAGCCAAGATGTTAAATAAACTCCATAATTGGGCTATCAACTGCTGAATTCAAGGGTATGCGTTCAAACAGAAAAAGCTCATCAGTTTTGATATTAGCATAGATTTCTTAAATGTCACTTCAACCATCATCTGCCTAGCCTTTTCCTAATAATGTTGGGGTTGGCTTCCAGTCTTACCGGATACAGCTGAATACCAGTATTTTACATGGAGCGACTGCCTATCTGACCTCTACAACCCAGACAATACTAAGACTAAGTAAGACTGGTTGTCAGACTTAAATGTCAATTCAATGGAAAACAAATGGAGCTACACTGGTCGACTAGCTCTCTCTCTTTTCCATACTGACCCGGTTACTATAGGTTGGAGTTCACTAAATGGAATGGTTCGTAATGGGATCGCGTGAGTTTGTCACTAACTGTCGAACCGCAGACTAAAAGTTTACGGTACAGTGAAACCATTTGAATTCGTTAAAGTTTTAGTAGAAGTCTACTCAGTCTCTTCATGCGGTGAAAAGTCCATTAGTACAGGTATAACTATATAAATAACATATTTCCTGTCTTGTTCGTGTATTTCCACAAGATATTCAGATTTATGCAACTTGTGAATTCCTGGATTTTTATCAGTTGAAGTATTTTTCCTTTGAACCGCAGTCTTCAGACGCCTCGGCGGCCGCTGCTAAAGGAGGCATTGTCAACTCATACTATACAACACCCAGCATATTACCATTTGACTACTAAAGTTGAGATCTGAGCGCAGTTCTGCTGGCATTTTTTTTTAAAGCTTTGCCCTCTCACTCTAGTAATTTATCAACATTCAATCTTACATGCACAAATACCCAGACCCGAAACAACTATCTGTAGGCCATACAAATATTTGTTCCGTGCGGGGATCGAATCCGCGACATGCAGGCAGTCCAATCGCTCCGCCACTGCACCAACCGTGCCGTCGGCATTAACTTGGATAATAAAATTAATTGTTTAACTAATTGATTACCAGCTTAAATTGACCGTATATTTGATATGCCAAATGACATTATTTAGTACTTATATAAAAAATTATGTAATTTTTTAATTTGATAAACAATTTATTGATTACCCTGACAAATTTTTTTGCGCAACTAAAAAATGGGAAGTTTAGAAAAGGTTTTACCATCTCTCTCGGAGTTAAAACCTATATTTTTTACATAAAGGTAGCAGCAGTATTGAAGTACAGGACTGGCTTTCCCCTCTAGTGGTTAAAAGCGCTGCTACGCCATCTATCGCTAGCAACTGTAACTTTTTTATAAAGGGTACTCTTTTGTTTTGATAACTGTTTATTACTAGTGGGTTATAAAAGTTTCTACTTGAGATTGAAAAGCTTTTGTAAAGCCATTCATTCTCCTGCCCTTTATCCCCCTTATTTTTTGGTTGTTTTGTGAGAATCACTTACAACAAACTTCTAAGCCCTGCTTTTTTGTGTCTTCTGCAAATAAGTTCTTCTTGAAAACATTTCAGAAGTCATCATGACAATGTTTTCCAAATTGTATCGGTTCCTTAGTAACACACCTGTCTCATCAACCTATCGACAAAATTCTCACTCAAGAAACCTGTAACAGTTCTATAGAATACGAAATAGGTAGGTAATAGTTCTTACTAATACAGTAGAATCTCGATTATCCGGATCAATTAAAAGCAAGAGGTATTCTGTATAATGGAAAATCCGGACAATCGATTTCCAAGTAAAATCATACCAGATAGACAATATTAATATCAAATAAAATCAAAATCAAAATATTTTTTATTTCACATAGGCCTACATGGGCACTTATAAAACGTCGGTAAAAAGGGGCACGGTTCGGTGCATTGGTCGATTCCTAAGGAGAAGAACCGGCAAGAAACTCCAAAGGTTACTCTTTTAATCTTTTAAAATCGTTTGGGTTAACAATAAGGTTATAATACACACATGAAGACCATGCAGATTAATGTCTGAGATGGTCTTTTGAAGAAAGCACCACACAGATTTGAGTGGACCCGTCCAGTCAGTGCAAGCATTTGTCAGATATCGTGGAGCTCGACTTATAACTCGAAGGAGCTCAACGTCACGACGAACAATACCAAAGAAAGGACATTTGGGTGGGTCACTTAAAGTACTCAAACTGCCAGACAATCACAACAATTAAAATTTAAGAAAGACCCACATGGTCCTCACATTCACAATATAAATTTTTTAAATATTTATCATATTGTATAATCATTTTACATTGTTAAATGTCAAAAAATAAAAAAATAAAAACACACACACAAAAAAAAAATATAAAATAAAATATTTAACAAGTAAATATTGGTCAAAAAAAAAAATAAACAATATCAGTGTATAAAAATAATCATATGATGTCAAATTGTAAAAAAAAAAAATTATATGTTTAAGTCAATTCAAATTGGAGCAGTTCAATCCCAAGCTTTTTTGTCCTCTATATAATCTTTAACAGTATAAAATCCTTTCTGGCAAAGTTTACGTTTTATAAAGGATTTGAATTTATTAAGGCTTAAAGGAGAATGGGCAAAATCGTACGGCACTTGGTCTATCAGCGGCCAGGAACATTTTATTTTTTTTTGGTTTAATATCACCCTACAATAACGGGTTCAAGAAGTTTTATATCTGTAGTGTCATTATTAATGGAACTAAATACATTTTTATTTTAGATATATGTAAGCCTGTGATTTAGCGTATTAATTACTAAGATTTAGTCTTAAAAATAAGGAAATAAAATAAAATGACTTGTTTACTTCAATACATTTATTTTACATACATTTACATACATAAACTCACGCCCTTTTCCCATGGGGGTAGGCAGAAACCACAGAACGCCACTTGCTACGATCCTTACATACTCCTTTTGCCTCGTCCACATTCATACATTTAATGTACAATAATAGCACTGAGTTCTGATGCCGGTAATAAAATATCCTCGTCTTGATGTCTAGCCCATGCCAGATACCACACTACACACATAACGTGTGCGCAACAACCGATTGTGCGCCTTCCACTCAAACAACTGCAATAATAATGAGCAATTGCTTCTCTATTTTGTCTTTGTCGGTTAATTACAATATAAGAATAATATATTCTGGACCTTACATGTCTAGATTGTATTCGCACACGTAATAACCAAATATCTTCTTCTTCAATAAAATCTCTGAGCTGACTTATTTGTCGCTCCCGGTATACTTCGATATTGTATAAGCCTTCAATTAAGTGTTCAGCGTAGTAGCTGCGAGCCAACTTGATTTGGTATGTGCCAAGTGCAAACAGAATTAGGTCTTCTTCAGAAAAAACCGGAAAGTCTTCAAAAATAGGTTGGTCGCTGCTGAGTCTTTCAAATGATGCCCTCTGTCTATTTATGTTATGACGGATAACATAGTCCGCTAAGAGGTTCGGTATTTCAAAACGTTCATTAATTATATTTACGAACGATGATGCATGAATACTATCTTGTATTGGTGTTTGGAACGCATTGATGAGTGCCGCTGCGTTTTGAAAGTCCTCAAACATGTGACTTAAGGCGCGATTAAAATATTCTTGCCTAAACAATTTGAAATCTCGCTTGAACCTGCCATTTATAACTTCCACTACCCAGCGGCATAGAGTTACCAGCCTAGTTCTATTGGCCTGTTCAGTAGTAAGCTGGTCTGCACCGCGGTCTTTGGTTTCTGGCATATAGGCACTGTAGTTGCATCGCTCCAAATCGCCACAGACGTCTCTAAACCCACGATCTAAAATGAATATGTCGCCAGCCCGGTAAAACCAGTGAAATGTGCCTTCTTCGTCATTTATAATTCTTTCCAAAATACTGGCATCTGAGTCGGTAGCAGCATAGGGCCCGCAAACATCAATTATATGCCCATCGGAACACACCATTAAGAACGGTTTTAATAGATTTTCGTATTTGTGTAGACTGTAGGTCTGTCGCTGGAACGAAAAGTTGGAGCTCTTCTGTATATAAATATATGTTCCATCCATGATTGTTACTGCCTTCCTTTCTTCTGGAGAAGACTCGGGATTTCCAAATAACGCGTTTGGTACAATAAGATTACGGTCAGCGACCATTCTTCTATTTAAATGGTCGAGTCCCAGGTGTCGTGGCTTAAAATCCAGAGATATAGCATCACGCGCGGTTTTTAAATGCCTTTCTAGAGTCCTTCTACTTATGTTAAAGAGCGTGGCTAATCTCTCGTTGCTATCACCAGTTCGCAACTTCATTAAATAAATGGCTAGTTTTGTTTTGGCGTTTGACTCAGACAAAGAAGGCGTTTGTTCCAAGATTGTATTGAATTGATCTCTGCTAACGCCCAATCGAATATGAATCTCATTAGGATCCATATTTGCAATATCTTCAAAGTCCAGAATATTTTTATTTAAAACAGCTTTTTTAAAAAGCTCTAGTATTTGCACAAAATGAGAGCTGTTAAAATCATGTCTGAGATTTGGACTATCAATGAGCTCTTCCCAATCATTTGATGTTAAATGTGCATCACATATTCTGGCACTGTCTGGTATGAATAAGTTAGAATGTAACATAAGAGTAATCCTTACATTCTCAGGCATTCGACGACGTGAAACACTACGGCATCTGTCAAACATACAGTTTGCCGAGGTGCTAGGCACTCGTGAATATTCTTCCACTTGAAGAACACATTCGTGCGGGGCAGGGTTATTGTTTGGCTGCACAGCTCGTTGAGCTCGTTGCCAACAGGGTCGACAAACGTATTCTCGGCCGTTGTATTCAACCTGAAAAGGAAAATAGTTTATAACATAGTATTTAAAACTCACAGCAGTTTCAGTTAAATCATGTGTTGTATAGTAGAACATGCCGAGCTCTTTTTCAACGTGACGAATGAGTCATGCTCATACGCATTGTTAATGAGTGGTTGGCCTCTATTATATTTCGAAGCTAGATAACGTTGGCTCTGTTTCCATATGCACCATGTGTGTAAAAGAGAGAGAAGATCTGTTTTGACTATAACTTAAGTATTGTTAGAAAAGAACCATACGCTTAAGGAAATAACATAATTCACTAAAAGGACGTACATAAAAATACAATCAAAACTGTAACGTGGACTTTCAATAAAGAGCCCACACTTCACCCAACGATGTGTCGCATATGCACATCGTGACACAATATTATGAGGCCATCACCGCTATAGGGTGCGTACATACGGGTAAAAACAACCAAAAAATAGTCTAAAAATACTTACTTGCTGTGGAGCTATAGCTTCAATAATATATTGAGCATTGGCAGCATTTTCCTCAAAAAGAGCATGGGTTATTTCTAACCTTCTTCTATTAACCACTGATCGATTGCACAAAACACATATAGGTCGATTTTCTGCCATTTTTCAATAATGTTCCGTTGGCGTACACAAGTCCAGAGTCCAAGTACACAAGCACAAACGTACAGAAGTTCAGAGTTAATAGCCAGGTTATCAGGTTAGGAAGAAACACAGTCCAGAGGGTAGCCAGGGTCAAAACGTTTGAAAAAGAATCCGTAGATGAGCGCACAGTACACAACGTCACAAGGGTAAGCGAAGGACTGCGCCGAGTGACGCACACGCACCCCACACCTCGGCTCTTTTGTTTGCACTCGAAGCTGATTGGGCCGTTCGAACTCAGGTAGTCCATGTAGTAAACCCATTGTTGAGCTGAGTCTTGTAAACGGTATGCTGACAACGTTTTGAAATACTTTTGAAGACATAAACTAATGTTAATAAGTATTTTATAAAATGGGTTTGCACATTTTCTTGCACTTATTATCTAAGTATTTTACCTATATGTATTTTTTTTTCTAAATGAGCTGCAATGTTACGTTCATAGTAAAAGTTAGTCCTTAGTAATAGTACTTTCATTTAATACCTATTTCGTTGTTGGCCGCTCATAGACCATTTTGCTCTTTCTCCTTTTGAATGTGGCTTGGTAGTTTATTATAAAAGCGAATACATTGGCATCTAAATGATCCACCTATTTTCTTGAGCCTTGTTGTGGGTACAATATATTTATGTCTATTTCTTGTATTTATATTGTGAATATCACTATATTTCTTAAACATCTTTATATTTTTGTGAGCATACAAAAGATTTTCATAAATATACTGAGAGGGAACAGTCATTACATTAATTTCCTTAAATTTTTCTCTCAGAGAGTGTCTCGGACTTAATTTATAAATAGATCTAACCGCCCGTTTTTGCAAAACAAAAATACGAATTTTTTTAACTGCGTATGCTGCAGAGCTCAGCTTTTTCGACAATTTATCTATATGAGGCCCCCACTGAAGCTTAGCGTCTAAAGTTAAGCCCAAGAACACTGCTATCTTCAGGATTCAACTCTTCGCCCTTTACCAACACCAGGGGCGTGCGCCCTATATAGGCTCTTAGGCTTAGCCTACCTTACCAACTGAGCATTTCTTGTAACTAATTAACGATGCAATAAAATAACACTATGTACAAATTAATCATAAAAAAGTTCAAACTCCTGTTAAAATACTTATAGCAATTTTTCGCGTCCCACTAAAACTCATTGACAAGGATTACGATTAGTACGAATCTTATAGACAAACACTCGACTTGTCTAAAACCCATTCATAATTGTATGCACACAGCGTCACATCGGTACGTATGGCCGTGTCTATGAACCGCACACATACATAGATTTTCGCAATTTTAACGCAGCAGCTCCTGCGACTGTAGCTGAGTGGGCTGTGATTGGCTGCAACAACACAACCAATCTATAACCCGCGAAGTTAAAAATTTACATTTTTTTGCAATTTGTAGGCCAGTGCTAGGTTGTATATTGAATAAAATATGACTACATACGTCTTAAAACCGGGAATCATATTTTAATGAACATACAACCTAGCACTGGCCTGTAAATTGCAAAAACGTAAGGAAATTTTAATTTCGCGCTTCGCGAACTTCGGGCTTCCGTGCATAGAGCGCAGCACCTGTTTAGTTCGATGTTCGCAATGTTGTCAACTTGTCACCTCATTCATTGGATTTCGTATAATCCTGCAAAAAATGTTGACCGCTGTTGTGAACAAACTCGATATGAAAATGATGCAATTTTATTTGCTAGTATTTTTCTATCGACAATAATAACCTAAAAATTATTTTTTACGTAAGAGGAAGACATTACTGTTTCATTGTTGTGACAAGCAATATACATATAATGCGATTTTGTTTTGAAACCGAAAACGTACAGTTAACGTTATTAACAGTAGTGTAAATATTAATTTTGTTGTGTATTACTTGTTTATTCACGTAACAAATAACAATGGTATTTACTTGTGAAGTTTGTGCTGATAATGTGTGTTTATTACATGTTAAAGGTAATAATAAGTGTTCTCAATTATCGGTCAGTGGGTCGTCTTAGGGGCGAATCGTATAATGATAAGATTCAAGTTGTATCTAAAGGCAGACGAATTACGAAAATTTATCCAAAATCTTGCAAGTTACGTGTTCTGTAACTATCATCCACTCACTTGGATGAGATATTTGAGGTGGCCGAATCTTTCTTCTGTTTGCATCGTCATTAGAAAATCGTGAGTTAAACCTTGAATAATGTGGTGAGTTTTTGAATTGTATTTAAAAGTTTTGTTTTCACAGGCTTACTTTTTTTTTTTGCTGTCATTTATTCGTAGCCTACCCATCGTGGGGGACCACTGCACGCCACTGACCAACACACAAGTTTTCACCTGCCTAACGTGAGGTAGTGTAAACCTAATGCATTTGGTTTTTTTTTCATTAAGAAGCAAATTATTAGCGTTAAACCAATGCACCACTTTCGAAATCGCGCTATTTACATCGTCAACAACTACCTGTTGTCGTTTAAGTTTAAATAAAAGTGAAGTGTCATCCGCAAATAACACGATACCGTGGTTATTCTTTATGAGGTGAGGCAAATCATTAATATAAATAAGAAACAAAAAAGGGCCAAGAATCGAGCCCTGTGGGACTCCCATTATTACAATAGATCCGGGTGATCTTTTCCCGTTGACGTCAACACTTTGGATCCTATTACTGAGGTATGAGATAAGAAGATCCAGAGCGCTGTCTCGTATTCCGTAGTGGCGGAGTTTCCTGATTAAGGTTTCATGAAGGACGCAATCAAATGCCTTGGATAAATCGCAAAAAATGCCCAAAGCATCGCATTTATCTTCCCAGGCATTATAAATATGTCCTAAAAGTTCGACACCGGCATCGGTAGTTGAGCGACCCTTCGTAAAACCTATTTAAGTTAAAAAAGTTATTTAAGTTATTAAAGTTAATAAACATAAATTATTGCACAATAAACAGTTCTTATTGTGCAATAATTTATGTTTATTAACTTTAATAACTTAAATAACTTTTTATTATACGTAGTGTTTCACAAAGGTACGTCATTTAGACAATATGATACAGAAATACGGTAATTAAAGCCGTAAACGAAAAATCCGAATAATTGGATATACGGATAATCGAGGTTCGGATAATAGGGATTCTACTATAGTTATTATAACATCATGCCTGTAATCCAATGAGGTGTATCCATTAATACACCAGACCAATAGTGCTAGTCCCCCAGGACCACATTTTCAACAGCCGCGCTTACGACCATTCGACCAACGAAGCGGTTATAGTTAATAATATTTATTTATTTATTTGATCACTGGCTGTACTCGATTTTCGATCGATAATCGCCTCCAGTGGTATGGGCGCCACTCTTTAGAAATACCAATAAAAACAACAAGAAATGAAGCGCTTTTTCATCGATATAACAACTTTTAAGTATTTGCAAACTACACTATACGAGTTTTTTACAAGCACAGTAATTTAATACGTTTTTAATGTGAATCGATATAAAATAATATCGATTCGTGTTTATGTTGCACGCCATTGTTTTATTGTCGCTACTCATAATTGGCTGTAATGGCATTTCCTTGTATCAATGCTGTAGTTATGACTAATATCGAAAAGGGTTAATAGAATATCATTATATCCATATATAATTATGTATATTTGCATATAGGCTATCCATATCCTAAGTTTATTATTATCACTTATTTTGGTGAAGGAAAACATTGTGAGGAAACCAGCATGCCTTTTTTATTTGGTTGCTGGCAAATCATCAAATGACTCCTTCCGGTCTGGGCAGAGCGGTAGGGAGTCTGCTTCAAACTTCTACTGATTAAAAACCACTCATGTTCCTTCTTAGGCCTTTGTGTCGAGACCGCGGTATCTCTTTCAAACAACCCGCAGCCCCGACGGGATAAAGAACACCTTGACTTGACACCCAAAAGATCTACATACAAACCGCGTAACTTGATAAACACTTGATACTATTTTGTTCACCCTTCTTACATTTCTAATAAGTTTTTTGCACAACAGGTAAGTTTTGTGGAGGAGTAAACGATAAAAGAAACAGTAAACACAACAAGCTCAATACATTTTTAATACGTTGCTTGGTCTAGACACAGGGTTCGAAGTTACGTACTTTTAAGCAAGATTTTGAAGTCGAAATGCAGTCGGACGACAAAATTATTACTTAAGCCTTTTTTTTAAAGGGAGTGTCAGACTAGCACTGACAAAAAAGCACCCATCTTTCTTCTAAGCCCCTTAAGCCCACAGCTCCGACAGGCCTCTACTAATAGGCACAGACTTTCCACAAAATCCTAGGCAAACATTCCATTTTATTTTGTTAAAAACAAAATAGTTTCACCATATTTGACAAACATTAACTGATACGCGAAGAAGAAATCCAATTTGAAACGTTGACCTGAATCTAAAGCGTTTAAGGTAGAATATTGAATACTATTTATTTATTAAGAACTACATGATGTGGTAGACAGTGGCAGATGAAAAGCTAGTAAAATTCAATCAACTGTCACTGTCATACAAATTGAAAGTAGTGAAATATTAGTTATGCTTGGCCACAAAAGAAAAGAAAGAAAGATCGAAATAGTACATTGTTATCAAAGGGGTGAAAGTTACTTATTTAGCCCCAAGACGGGGTTTGGCGCCCGTGACCTAATGAGGGCGCTAATTCTCGTAGTTCGAGGGACTAAATAAGTAATTTACCGTAGGTAAACTGCTTTTCATTACGAAAACGAGGAAATAAAAATAAATAATAAAAAAATATTATTAACTAAAGAAAAATGAGTATTGATCGGATGTTGTCGCTTTCCCGCTTATTTTGTTTTTTTTTGTCCTCTGGTCGTCTAGCTATACAGCCAGTATTTTTCTTGTTCATCAGTAAAAAAATGGCAAAGATTTTGCCGAAATCTATGTTATTTTAGAGAAATAGTTAAAACTTAATTATACTAAAGTCATAAAATTATATTCTTAAGTTAACTTCATGTTATTTTAATTTTAAATCGCGCTGTAATTTAGTGGCTGTATAAAAAGTTGGAACACGGTTCAATAAAAATGTGAAAATAGACGTAGTTTTTTTAATAATTTGACAGCTCTCAGTGGAAAGCGATTCTCCCTAGGGCTGAAAAGTAGTACTTTCAACACGCTCCGCGGGCATGTTATGACCTACTTCCAGAGCATGAGTAATGAAAAAGTATTTATTAGTCTCTCGCATGACAGAACAGAATGATACAAAATTAACGATGAAAGAAAAATATAAAAAGTAAACAAAAAAGCTAAAATAAAACACCACCATACAAAAAACGGGTAGAAAATCAGGGTACTTACCACTGTCGTGTAAAATAACCCTAATGGGCACCCAAGTTCAGCTCACATTACACAATAGGGGATCGGACCGAGTCAAAAAACATTGATTCTAATTAGTCCGTCAGTTAGATTATCGAAAAATATTGGATACGTCTTTTTTGTTTTATCAAATTAATCAAAATTGACGAAGATAAGATGTGGTTGTGACGTCATTAGTAGGTAAAAAATGTACTATCATATGACGTTTTCGAAGACTTCACGAGTTTTCGAAGCACTGTATTGACTTCATTTTTTGTTTAAGTGAAAATGAAAAAATACGTGTACAATATTTTTTGGAAATCTATCTGACGGACTAATTAGTTTTTTTTTTGACCGATCCCCTATTGAATATAGTTCAGTTCATCGGGTAGAGGACTTACAGTCAGTTACAGTCCTAGATAATAATTTGGCTTGACTTAGTAATGTTTGCCGGCCGACTTGGCTGGGCTCGTGTCCTGCTTGGAATGCGAGCAGTCTTGAAGTCAGACTGTCTGGAGACTAGATCTAGTATCCAGTGGAATAATATTTAAGTTCAGTATAAACTAGGTTACAGGGGCAATACCAGCTTAGAAAAACGAAGCACAATACGATAGTTGACAAAAAAGTCTAATGAGTCCGACAGATACATTTCCAAAATAAATTGGACACATATTTTTTTAATTTTTCACTTAAATAAAAAATAGAGACGATACAGTGCTTTGAAAACTCGTGTGACGTCGCATTGCAGTACATTTTTTACCGAAAAGTGACGTCACAAGCCCCCAGTCATGATCTTTGACGTGTCTTATCTTCGTTAATTTATATTATTTTGATTAAACAAAAAAAAACACGTAGGTACTTATCCAATATTTTTGATGAACTGACAGACTAAACAGAATCATATTTTTTTATCAGGTAACATTGAAAATTGATACCATTTTGACGATGTTTCTGTTTTGTACTGATCGCTACTAACCAAACGTATGCATTTTGAACCCACAGTAAGAGTATCAAAATTCTTTGGTTTCAAACAACATTATTTCATAAATTAAATATTTTTGTAGTGGAAACTTGGGTACGAAATTAAATCTGTTTCCAGCGCCATCTGTTGCTTAGTTCTCAAACTACGAGCTTGGCGGTAAAGCGTTCTGTTTCCGCCGTTCTCCGCAAACATTGAAACTAGATTAGTTATGCCTCTGCTTATGCTCGCAAGAGGGATGTTAGCGTTTATTTTTTGTTGAAATTACTGTAGGTTATAAACAGATTGGACTTAGCTACTGTTTTCTCTAATTAAGTGAGTTGAATTGGCATATTGGCATAATTAATTAAATAGTTTTGGATTCAGTAATATTGTGATGCTTGTGACCTTATTATGTATTTATTATATATTCTTCTTCTTCTTCTTTCCAGCAAAAACACGAGGAAGTGTCGAAGGGGGGGCGTTTTGGGGGACTGTCTCTTGTAAATAAGTAAAGTAAAGTAAATTTTGACGTTCGAAAAGTGCTGATTATCAGCCTAGTTTGAATAAATGAGTTTTGATTTTGATTTGATTTTATGTAGTTACAAAATTTAAATTAAAAAAAAATATTTTGTAGGCCACCTTAGTTCATTCACCTTAATTATTACTACGTGATAATAAAGGCCGTAAATAGGAACTGGTCCTTTTGTTCTCGTCGTTCATAAAGTCCATACCTATTCTATTTTGATCAACTTACCTACTTAGAATAAACGAATTCTCTTTATTTAAAACAACAGCCTAAAGATAGAAATCTCGATTTCCGCGCAGACAACTCCCTTCAGCCCAGAAGCCGTTTTTATTTTACGTTTCAAGACTTTCGCTTTCAGTCTAAAAGGGTTAAACCCTTCAGGAATAGGAATTGGTTTAGGGGTTACATCCTAAATCATTTGTAAGGTCTAGCCTGCTGGAATGTTGTTAACCTTCCTTTTTCGTTTAGATTGTGTACATAAATAATCTTGGACGTTGCTATGTTGTGTTAGCTAAGAAATTTGGGGAACCAAGAAGGCTGTTTGTTGGTTATTTTATGGTATTTGGGACACGGTTTATTTTCTTTGGGAGTAAGTAATATCTTTTATAAGACACACCCATCTTTCAAACGTTTTGACTTTTCTTTTTTTTGCTCCTTTGTTGAAATGTTCTTTGCTCTATGGCAAGCGGAGGTGTCTGTCAGATTTTAACTGACTAAAAACCACCGCGGTGTTCCCTTGCTACACTTGCACTGAGGGTCATAAGAACTTGTTTGCTTTTCACGATAGTTCACTTTCCCTACGGCAACTAAAATATTAAACCCCTGTTCAATAGCGAATATAGCTATACTTGCTAGTTTAGTCCTGAGTAAAAATTCTGTAGATACTTCAAATATTGTTCATAACAGCTTAATATCCTGTATAGCCAATATTGGTGCTGATCTTTCGCAAACCATATACAGTAAACCTCACAAATCGTTTATAACCGATTACCCAATTAAACCGACCATAATTCTGTTGTTTTCACTTATCCTTGTAATCGCTTTAACACAGATTATTACATTTTCATCGTCACCACATTAATGAGCTTACAGAAGAATCACAAATTACTATTAAAGCTTTAAGATGCCCTGCAATGTGGTTACCATGGTAAATTGTTGTATTTCCACTGCTATATCACTCTTGGTATTTGCACATATTTCCCCGGTGCAAGTATGGCAAGGGACCACCGAGTTGGGTATTAGTAAGTTAAGAGTCTGACAGATCACTCCGTTCGCCCCAGCGGAGGACAATTATTGATTTTTGTAATGGCAAAATGGTAATTATATGTCTACTAAACATTCTACGCACACGATTGCGGCGTAACCATCAACAGCATTGATACCCAAAAAAATCGATCTTAGATACCAGTTGATGTCTTCCCGTTTCTGATATTTACATGACACGACATACTAAACCTTCTACACTTACTTTCTCTCCAACTATACTTATTCACAACAAGGTTTCCGCCATAAATATTAACATACACTAATAACAGCGCCGCGTCTTTAATCTGCCGCCGCCGATATTTCTCACGCTCCGCCGAAGGGAATGATGAACCGCATTCGATGGCGCTTGCTAATAGTTTTAGGGTAAGCAGTAGTTATAGATTAGCGATTGAAGGTTTCGATTAGATAGTTGATGTTAATTTTAAGGTAGACCGTCTGAGGTGCCGTGATGTGGGAGTAAAGAGATTGGGCTATAAAGTTAGGTGTGATAATTAACGAGACTATGAGAAATGCCGATACACATGTAGGACTGATTGCAGTTTTTGGTAAAGAGGCGCATACTACGCTACTTTTTCCTTTGTTCACACATAAAAAATAGTGTCACGATTCTTGGAATGAAAAATAATACTACTTAACAGGCCAGAAGGCATGTGGATATTATCCACAGTTTGTTAAGGCCTTTGGCCAGGTTTTCTTGAAATCACAAGGTTTAAAGTTATTTAATTAAAATTCATCCCACGTAAGACATTTACCTAGCTGTAGGCAAATCTCGAAGGGAAGCATAAATATAATAAAAACCTGCCTTAGAGAAACAACAGTCCAAACTCTCTCAAAGCTAACCCTTATTTTACGATAGTCCCACGACAAAATATGATACTTTATGGACAAGTTGTACCTTCTCTTATGATCGGAACAATATCTGACAAGACAATGGGGCGAGAAACTTTATCTCGCACCCTTTTGTTTAACAGCCTCGTAAATATTGATATTATTTCTATTGTGTCTATTGAATGAGAAGAGGGGTCGTTTGTCGCAATGTCACTTAGAAACGTTAAAGCTTTTGTTTGGGTATTTAAAGCAGGAAATGTTGTGATTCATTCATTGTACTATCAACGGTTTTCTATCTGATTAAGTGCCTGAATGATGACACTCAATTTGCTTACTCTGAGTTTTCCGCTTCAGTTGAACCATGTTTTTAACCTATGGTAGCTTTTAATTACCGACTAAATATCAATTTACCGCAAAATCAGCCTATGTCTAGCTTTGTTTTATTTTGGTTAGAAACTTAACCTTAACTTAACCTTAGCCATATGTTTTCAATCACCCACTCATTGGATTCTGCGGACGAATTCTTACTTACTCTCAGTATCCATAGTTCCACACACACACTTTCATCTTGCTATACGTCAGACTGCAAATAACGCTCTGTTATGAAAAGGCACATATTATAACACCATCTTTTTCCATACACCGTCAAGAAACATACCCGACATTACAAACACAAGTCGCGTATCTGAAAATCGAGACGTATCACCTGAAAAGACGTGCTACGTTAAAAAAACCTCGTGAGCGCTCCCGGCTGTCCCGACGTCAAAGCGTCGCGTTATCACCTCCTCAGATTAAACCGTAGAGAGGAAACATACGTGGCAGCGGTTGGGACGGCCACGTGTGACGTAGGTACTGAGGTATAAGACGTGTCATGGAAGGTGTGGGATTAAAGTTCCGTATATACAAATTCAATTTATCGGTAGTTTGATTTATGAAAATACTAGGTATAACCAGCGGCTTTGCCCGCTACGACTCGAAAATTATCCCACGGAAAGATATCGGAATCGGGATAAAAACTATCCCATGTGTTAATCCAGATTATATACTATCTGTGTACCAAATTTTATTCCAATCCGTTTAGTAGTTTTTTCGTGAAAGAGTAACAAACATCCATCCATACTTACAAACTTTCGCGTTTATAATATTAGTAGGATCGAGACGCTACACGTACAAGGTAGTTGTAATAAATGTAAGAGAGTAAAAAAGTGAGCCTATAGGCACTACAATGTCGAGCAGCGTTTGCTTGTTCACTTTTAAAAGTATGTACTTAAACAGACAATAAAATAACGTTCCCATCACTGGGACACAGGCTCTCTCGATGAGAGAGAGCGGGCCGTCATCCACTACGCGGGTCAAGTGCGAGATGTTTAATTTAACTTGTTTTTCTCTCTCTCTCAGTGGCTCTAGCGACATCTCCATTTTCTAACAAAAACTAAAAAGTGGCGCGTCTTTCCGCAACCAAGAGACGTACCTATACACTCAAAATTACCATTTTTCATCTCATCCCAGCCTAGGTACAAATGCGCTGATCCGCTAATCTTTGCGTCACTTGTGACCGTACTACTAATGAAATGCCTCGAAGTAACCTTACTAAGTGACAAGCCTGCCTTTCGTTATGCGTGATGAAGAAGTATGGAAATTAGTTAGGTGTGATGTGGAGGAGTGCTGCTGGATGTGGAAAGTGTTGAATCACTTATTTAAAGGTCGTCCTGTTTCCTGTATAAATAATTGAATAAGGACGCTGTGTGAATTTGGAATGTTCGTGTTCAAGTTCATGATCGTGGTACATTCCGTGCCCATGTAAGTTAATGTCATTAAAAATGCTGTAATGCAGGAGCTAGTTCTTGTTTTAATTACTCATTGGGTGCTGATTAAAATTATTTTACCAAGCCATTACATAAAACTTAAGTTTAATATAAACAAATCGTAATAAAATCCTTATTGGATATTATAATATTTGTACGACCTACAAGTATTTGTTCCGAGTCTGGGTGTTTTTCTATCTATAATATGTATGTATTTACAAAAAAAAAAAATATGTATATAAGTAGTTTATCAGCCATCTCGTTACCATAACACAAGCATTAGGTTGCTTAGCTTGGGACTAGATGGCGTTGTGTGAAATGTCCAAGGATATTTTATTTATTTATTGGTCAGTACGCAAACAAATAAAGTCCCAACTACAATTTTAATAAAACGCTTTTTAAAATCTAGAGATTTACTTTTACCGTCAAGCGTCGACTGACATTGTTAAGTTGAGTTTTTCACTATACTTAACCAACAGCCCAACCAAGCTGATGGCGTTGGCGTCGCTGAAAACTGTCAGAATAATCCAAGAAAATGTATTGTTAACTACGCTACATGACTATAGCAGTAACTGACGTGACAGAAATATTGTGAGCTTGCTTGAAGAATGAAATACAAATTGTAAAACTTTTAATTTCGTGTCCTTTGAAAGGATTACTGTAAAAGGCAGTATCTACTTGGTAACTCTCGTTGTGATTGAATCTAAAGAACGTTGTCGCAATAGCTTACGATTGCACGTAGCAAAGGTTTTGCCCAAAATAACATTTTTAATCGAAGAAACATATCCTATAGCACTAGGCGTAGTGTTGTCAGATCCATCAAAAAAAAAACCATCTAATTGTATCCATCTAATAAATTTGAGCTGTTTAATGCTACCACATGACGAAATAAACTACAGAACAAGCCAAAGAGTAGACCCGCACAGTAAAGCTGAAAAAACACTTATTAACACTGGCAACAAATACACGTGTACCATAAATGTTTTCCTTTGCCATGGCACCTTTTAGCTCGTACAATGCAAGCCTTGACGTCGGTAATAGGCCAGTGAACTTGTACCAAGTATCACAACCTTTTTTAACCCAAATGGTAGAAGGTGGCATTATAATAAGGCAGGTTTGGTTGTGTTTGTAGTTCGCTTTGACTGAAAAGTTGGTGTAAGATAAAGCTTTGAAGTTAGACTTTTCAAAAACTTGTTTCTCAACGATGTTTCAGTCATAAGAATCATTAACTTCAATCAGACTCATTAACTAACAGACTCTTCTAGAATGGAAGATTTTTTCCAGGAAAATCCCTTCCTTTCTGAATATTTTTGTTTTACTGCGTTTGTTCTTACGATCTAAAACTGTGTATATGCTATTGCAGACACCAAAAAAAGACGAACTAAAGTTGAAATAACCCCATAACAGCAAGATGAAAATAAAACCGTGTAATACAATACGACCATATTTCCATTTCAACACATTCTGGTCTTATTGGCCTCACAAACTACCCCTGCCCTGAAAAACGCCCGAACAACACCCGAACAGACGACCGAACAATAGGATTTCAATTGCCGACAAAAGTTCAGGCCAGGTGGCGGAGACGTCGCGGTTCGATTCCCGACTCGTATAATAAATATGTAAATAGACTCACTCATTCGACGCGTCTATAGTCTACACCGTTGTTTGGCGAAGCCTTCATTTCCATACACCTGCGAAACTCCGACAAGAAATATTCTGATGAGAGTTTGTGCTTTGAACATCATTGGTTTTGTATTAGCACAAACTTTGACCAAGGTACCTACTTCGAATAAAGTTCAATATTTTTATATTGTTACGTAAATTTTGATTGGTGCTCTAATGGGAATACCTTGGGTTCATTTTATATGTATATTTTCACCGTGGCGGTTTGCACTTTTCTCTATAAAACTGTTTTAAAAACGTCGAGAAGACTTGATAGTTCCAGATTTCAATTTGAATTCATGGATAACTTGACAAACTTTAACCATGTTTTCAAGGAGTAAGGGTTGTTCGATAGAGATACCGGCCCCCGGAACACAAAGGCCTAAGAAGGAACATAGGTGATGAGGGGTGGTTAGGGTCATTCCCTTCCATGATGTATTATGTCCCATGTCCCACTAAGGACCATAATTAACGCTCTAATAACCCTCTAAAACCTACAACTACGATCCTCAAAAGTAATGACAGTGACATGTCATGGTGAGGTGTCAATTATTGGTATAAAAAATACATACTATAGTAGGTAACAGCTTATAGTTGTGATAAAACGAGTAGTAGAACTAAACAGATTGTTTTGTTACGTCCAGTCGAATAACTAACTAGGAAACTTTATTATTATTTCAAATAGAAAATCGGGGTGGCAAAGCTAATGGTGTTATAATTGAGTTCGACTTTGTTGGTGTTATTCTTGCTAAGTTGGTTCCGTTGAAGTTTGCTAAGTTATTTCTACTGCGGATTTACTTTGGAGTTTAAAAACCGCAGGCTATTTTCATATGGAAATCAATGGAAGATATTTGGATTTACTAGTTTCAGGTACTTAGTCCATCTTTATCCATGGATGACAGGAGTCTTAACATCCGCTATCCACATAATAAGTTAAAATACCATCACTAATTTATTTAAAAAAGTTTATTAAAGCTAAAAGCAACATTTCAAAAATATCCCTTTTAGCAGTTTAGTAAAACTGTAATTACTTGCAAAAGCAATGAATCCCATTCTGTCTGAATCCTGACTATCCTGAATACTTGTGGGCCGCTGACGTCATTAGCGAGTCAAAACTGTACCCTCACCCCCCCTCCCTCCTTCACCCCCTTGCACTACTCTTTAGTGTAACTAAGTACTACGGCGTAGTACTAGCACGTTTTTGTGACGAAGTCTGGTTTAATCCAGCCCAAAGCAGTTGCGACCCGATTCAACCGCCTCGTTCCAGACTTGAATGCATTTTGTTATAACTGTTCGTAATGGAATTTACTTACCGCATTGTTGCTGTAATATTTGTACTCATTATTTTAAACGACTTTTTAAACAGATGTCGCGGAAAGGAAAATGTACTTTCTGCTTTTCTTTAATTGTATTTAATTTAACTGTTGTTTGCGCATTTTATACGTTTCTTTGTTGTTGACGAGGACGACAAACATTTGGAAATTTCATAACACACAAAAAAAACGCATAAAGAAGTTCTCAAACAGTTGAGACGTCAAGAGGTCGGGCTCCTTTTTAATTTTTGCTCCCAAAACGATAAATCTTGGATTTATTACGAACGTTTCCTTCATTTGGGTAAAGTTGGCGTGTTTTACGTATAATTATATCCTCGGAGGGAAGTCCGAACGCTCGCCACAGTCGCCACTTGATCCACTCGGATTTCATGTTTCTGAAGGCATTAGGAACAAAAAACTGCTATAACGCTTTTGTCTGAAACGAGTATTCCCGTACAGCATATGGAAAACAGTGATTTCGAAATTCGGCTCAACTGGGAAATGAAAGCTAACTGATAAGTGCGTAGGATAAGCAAGGTCAATGATGATTAGACGCGATAACATTGCAGTTTTGCCTCTCCTTTTTGTAGTTGAGGAAAACCATACCTTTTACCAAACGTGCAGGGTTTATGGGCCCCTGAATTTAATTAATATAAAATCATGCCAGATGCTCACATCCTCACATTATAAATATGTATGCATGGTAGATGGATAGTTTTTGCTTCATTTAAAACTAGGATATTGTTGATCACAGAAGGAATTGTTTTAAACTGGTCTACATTATGTGGGACTCTACAGTCAATCAGTCAGAGACAGTCATATTTTACCTTGTAATTCAGCTCTATAATTCATTCTAAACACTAAAAACGGTAAATACTTATACAAGAAACGCTAACTGCCGCACTCAGAGAGCTTTGATGATTACTTAGGCCATCACTTAGTAAAAGTTTTGACAGTTTTGTCATACAAAAGTATGTCAAATCTTTACTAAGTGACGGCCTAAGTAATCATTAAAGCTCTGAGTACGGCAGTAAATCATTACTAAATTAAATTGCAAGTTAACCTGAAACTTGAAACAACATTACAGTACTAAACTACAATCCTTTCAACTTGTCGGCACATTGTTTAGGTTTGCCATTCTTGTAATAAATACCTATTAAAAGTCATGTAGATGCAGGTACAACCTTTTTCAAGATGGATAGCATAAAACGGGATAGTAATAGCTATTATTTATTTATATGTTGTTGATTTGTGTGATACCTATATGTGTATGATGAAACGTGGTCTTCTCTCGGTGAGAAGGGAGTGGGAGCACCCACTTACTCTATATTTATCTCGGTGAGAAGGGAGTGGGAGCACCCACTTACTCTATATTTATCTCGGTGAGAAGGGAGTGGGAGCATCCACTTACTCCATATTTCTCTCGGTGAGAAGGGAGTGGGAGCACCCACTTACTCCATATTTATCTCGGTGAGAAGGGAGTGGGAGCACCCACTTACTCCATATTTCTCTCGGTGAGAAGGGAGTGGGAGCACCCACTTACTCCATATTTCTCTCGGTGAGAAGAGAGTGGGAGCACCCACTTACTCCATATTTCTCTCGGTGAGAAGGGAGTGGAAGCACCCACTTACTCTATATTTATCTCGGTGAGAAGGGAGTGGGAGCATCCACTTACTCCATATTTCTCTCGGTGAGAAGGGAGTGGGAGCACCCACTTACTCCATATTTATCTCGGTGAGAAGGGAGTGGGAGCACCCACTTACTCCATATTTCTCTCGGTAAGAAGGGAGTGGGAGCACCCACTTACTCCATATTTCTCTCGGTGAGAAGGGAGTGGGAGCACCCACTTACTCTATATTTATCTCGGTGAGAAGGGAGTGGGAGCACCCACTTACTCCATATTTCAATCACAAAACTTTCCCCAATTCTTCTCAAAACAGACTTACGAACTTTTAAAACCTACCAGCCCTAAATTGGCACAGATGCGAGTTCCGACCTAAACTAGATTTATAGCTCTTATGGCAAAGTTGCGCACTAGGCGGCAAGTACATGAAACCGCTATTACGCCCTACCTTTTGTTTAGCGCTTTGCATATAAAATTGCAGCGTTCAGTTATCCGCTAAATGCTGAATTATCTTCGCAGATTGCCACGGTAATCGGGTTCCGTGGAAATGTACAAGGATTTTGTATTTAGTTTGATGGAAATATAAGGAAATTGTTATGAAGGAAATGTTTATTTGTTTGATTAAACTGTTGTTGCTTGGGAGAAAGTTAAAGTTTGGCGTTATTGTCCATGATTTTAAATAAATCGGACACCGATAGGGCGAAACAAGGGTTTGGAAACCAACTAAGTACCATTGCAATCATATCCACAATATTTCTGTATAATGATTCCACTTTTGGTGCATCAATTATTGTGTGTGACTATACGATATTATATATCTCGATATATAATAGCTACGTCTGTGACGGGCTTAATGCGAAATATGACGCACACGTGTAATGAGTAAAATTACCGGTTATGATAGATCAGCACAGCGTCTATGAATATAATCAGCCATTTCCCATTATTAGCTTCTAGAAAATTGCGCAAGAACACGCCATGCCTGATGCACTAATCTTTTTGTTGTTCTAACCTGTCTGTCTTTATAACGGTAGGTTTATTTATATTCATGTAGTACTATGTGTGCATTGTACGCAGATTTTAGACGCGCGTTTTACAGACGATAGCTTCTTTGTCCAGCAGGTCCTGTCAAAAAACCCGATTCTGTGGAAAAATTAACAGGATTAATTTCAGTTGTCATTTCTATTTGGCAGAGGATAAATAGTCCAACGTCTCCAAAGAGCTCCAAGTTCAAAGAAAACCACAGAGTATAGATACCTGTTCGAAGGCCGTTGCTAGAGGCACTGTCTTACTATATCAAACTAAGTGACTGACGGCTTTGAACGGGGGTTGTGACAGAAGTTGTAGGATGTGATCAACATACATAAAAAAATAAACACACAATCGGTGCCACGAATTTTTATATTAGTACTGCCCATCGGCTCTTATCGGCGATTCTGTTCTGTGCTAAAACATTACGCTTCAATTTGGTTTTTCCCATTATTGCGGTAGTTGGTGATCAATAATAATTTACAAGAAAATAATGATTTATGTGTAAATGAGTAAACGAATTCTAGAGATTTGTATTGGCTATGTAAACGTTTCATCTATGCATATTAAATAAGTACGAGGTTAGTAAGAAATTCCATCAGGAATACCTCAGAGCAAGCAAGAAACACTTTGAATTCTTAACAAGAAACTTACTACAAAAACATCTTAACTTAGGACAACATGAAACAATTAACCAACAGTAAACACATTTATTTAGATATAGATAACAATTGTTTTGAGATATAAGTAAGACTATACTAAATATATAAACTATACTAACTATACTAACCAACAGTTGGTTAATTTTCCGACACTCGTGCCAAGTAGGCACAATAATGAAGGATACATACTCGACAAGAGGCAACTCATCTTTGATATTCGATACTGTTGCTTCAACCCATGTGTTCCGTATGAGAACTAATTTTGTACTTCAATTTATAATACCTGATGTCGAAGCTCGTTAGCTAGCGAAGCTTTTACGTTTTTAGACTACAAATTAACGAGGCAATCTGACCCATACTCGTTAAGTTTTTGCTTTGACATACGTGATCTTTATCACACTTGTTCTCCCAAGGTGCTGAATCTGCTGACCAGGAGCTAGAGCTGGGTCGTAGAGAATAGATAGCCAATCCCAATATGGTTTAGAAAAGGCTAAGGTGATGATGATATTTCATCTTTCATACCTCGAAAGCTACGTTGCAGTGATGGTTTAATCCCCATTTCGGAAAAGTATTATTAAGTTTTTCCATTAATTGCTGATAGTTTTTTTCCATGAATAGCCCGTAAACTGGAGGTATTCCCATCTGAGCACCGATTGTTAGAGCACCTACGCTTAGAGCACCAAAGCTGAGCACCAATCAATATTTTGACGTGGGGCTCTAATGGAAAAAATAAAAAATATTTAATTTCATTCCCATCTAAACACCCACGATTTGGTCTTCATTACACACTGCATGGTATTAGAAATGTATATAGATGATGTATATAGATTTGATTATGAGATTCCTATTAACAATACAATACCTCCTAATGTTTCTGTTCTCCTGGTAGTTGGTGGAACTTCACTAAAATTATTATCGATTACTTTTATAATACACCCCATCACTAGCAGCTACCAAATCGTAGGTGCACAGATGGGAATGAAATTAAATATTTTTTATTGTGAAACTTATACTACTATCCAAAAACATTCTACGGCTGGACAAAGGCCTCTTAAAAACACAAAAGTAATGCCAATAGAGCTCGTTTCAACAAAAATACGATAACAATAATCATAAAAGATCCAACAAAGCTCTCCTAAACGGCTTTAACTGTATTAATTAAATTATAATTGAACATTTAGGGATGTGCGGCGGTCTCGCCTCCCGCGGGATTCGTACCGGGAATCGAATACAACAGACGCTTGTATGAAGCTTGTAGTGTGTGATGTTATCTTCGAGCGTTGTTGCATTGGTGATTAGCTGTGAGCCAGTTCTGTGGTTTTCGTTTTAATAGCAAAGTTTTTCCCTATGAGGGTAGACAGTAAAACAATGACCAGGAAAGCAAAACAAAGAGAAGGAGATCTGTATCCACTTAGAAGTGAGTGGAACTCGGCTGCCAATGATTTTGATGTTTAAAAACGGTCAGTCTTCTGGGCAACAGTGCGCGTTCCATGACAGCCATGTACGCCTAAGCGCGACCTATTATTTATTTAGTTCGTTAATTTACCTTTTATCCCTTTTTTTGTAAACATTCAGTTTTTTATTATTCTAAAAGTTAAATTGTATTGTACTCGTAGTTGTAGCTTTTCTTACAAATAAATAAAACGGTCCCTGTTTACCGGCAGATGTAATTGAAGTTAGATAAGTCTTCGTAAGTGACGTTTCTGGTAACTTTTAAACGCAATTTGTGTTGTTGAACTGTTATTGAAGGTTCTTACATTTTCATTCTTGGGGAAAGAGCTAACGAGTTGTTTTATTAACAAGTAATTTTATTAGATGAATATGCTCGACCCTTATTACATCGGACATAACAGGCGATATGTGGCTTGTACTAATGGGTACACCTCTGCCTAACCGTTCAGAGAACACAGGCGTAATTTTATGTGTTTCTTACACAGATATCAATAGACCTAGATAACGCAAGTATCACGATCTATATGAAAACCAAGCGTGCCATTTTTTGACTACCTATTATGACGTCAAAAGCACTATTTAGTGATGAAAAACGGAAAATTTTATCTATTCGAAGGCACCGCCGCTTACGGCTCAGCCCCCAAACCCCGCATTTTGCATCAGCGCCGACGTCCAACTAACGCTATACACCGACTCAGACTGAGCGCGAAAGTGCCCATTTACGATTTTTGTACGTAAGCTAGGCACGCGAAATGGCACGCGAAGTGTTGCTCTTGCGTTATCTAGTTCTTTTTATATCTGTGGTTTCTTAGATGAAGAAAGTTGACTAGATCTGTCTGTTCGTAAAGTCGGACGGTCTTACCCATTATTATCAAGCAAATTGACTACGAACTTAAATTGTCCGTTTACTAAAATTGAATGAAATGGCTCTAACTCAGCAAATTGAAAATTGTAGAGTAACAATTTGCAAAATAGTAAATTGCCTGTACGGTACTTAGTATCGTCGCAAGTGTCGGTTATTATCGTTTTGTTTTTTAAAGGTCTTGATAAGTAAAATCACTAAAAGAGAACAAACTCTTTTACGGCCCGCCTTTTGACAACAAAGTGTTTATTTATTACTAGCGGATCCAATCCGCAAAATATTGTGAAAGAAAATATTAAACTTATTGAGCGCAGTTAGCGTTCAATAAGTTTAATATTTTCTTTTCAGCCAAGTTCATAATCCAATTACCCAGCGCACATTGCAGAATTTTAATCAAAAATATTTTCAATCGATGGCTAATCAAACTATGTTGTTTTCTTCTTCTTTTTGATTCGCAGTAACTGTTAAATAGAATAAATGTAATCTTATTTTGTTTTACGTTTCTAACAATATCATATTCCTACCACCTCATGCCTAAACTCATCAGACTGAAGTTTGCTTCATCATCATCAGTGATATTCTACTCTGTGCTTACCGTTTTGCTTAATATCAGGCTCTTAAAGATGGTTTCAGTAGACCGTCCAACTCAAATAAAAACATACGCATAATAACTACACTTAGCAAACTTTTCACTGATGATCTGCTATTATTATGCTATACAAGACGGGTCGATAATGACCTCATTAAATTTAAGTTTATATCCTAAGTAAACATTATGGAATGCAATTAACGTTTGATCATTATTACTGATCGCAATACCACAATTGTTAATATTCCATGACGACTCCGTGAGAGTTGAGAAGTTCCTGGTGGAAAAACTCAATACCACTTAGTCCGACCTAGGAGTCAAACCGAGGACCTCCATACCAAGCAGGCAGTCATCATGGCTATATAACTTGACATGGAAGTCATGGAATTATTTTCCCATTATAAAACGTAACAAGCATTCATGGTTAAAGTAAAAGAGGTCTAGGGTATAGGGTTACTAACGAGATTGTTAATCAAGTGTTCACCTACCTAACTAAACGAGGTTACAAATAGGCCTACAGTTACCTTACTTCAAAGCATCAGTATGGCGTAGGAGTAAGGACTGTTTTCGAAGAAGTACTACTCCTGTAATTGACAGTGGATTCTGCTAATAACTTGGTGCATGTGTCGTATTTCTGTGCTAGGGAACGTGTCAACATCAGTCTATAATGTCTAGGTGAGGATGGGCTATAATCCACCACGCGGGCCCAGTGCGGGTTGGCAGATGTCACATGTCTTACAATTTTTTTTAATTTAAGATATGCTGGTTTCCTCACGATATTTATCTATCCATTAGATATCTTAACCATTTTGAGAGCAGCTATGATGAAATAAATTACACAGTAATGCGCCTGCCTGGATTCGAACCCATGACCTCCTACTGTCCGTAAGTCCGTACACCGCTGCTCTACAGCAGCGGTGGTCCAGTGGTGACGGACACCGCACGCCGCACGTGCGATACGTCAAAAAACGCGTCTCCGCGCGGGCTAGCTGATTAACGGAAAAAACTTAGTAGTGTGGGAAGAAAATTTTTGAGTTTTTCCCAAAAAACCAGTCTTTTGGCCTTACTACCTGTTATTTCGTAGCAGCTGTTTCTGCATTCTCTGAGAAATTTGCCATAGTACTTAATGTATTTTTTACACCACCAGAAAAAAGAGATTTCAACAAAAAAACCACACCGACTTTTTAAAAAATTCAGATATTTTGTTGAAAGAATTTTCCATTGAATAAGAATAATATAAAAACAAATGTGTTATAGCGCACCGAATTTATGTACGACTATACTATACATAACAACAAAATATATTAACTAAACACAAACTAATTAACTCGTCCTCAACGCTGTCAGCAGGTCAAGTGCCCAAGAGACTAGCAGCGTTGCCGCGTTGCATGGCAACACTTATCCTCTGGCAAAAGATAAAGCCAGCCCTTGGGTGTAGAGGAAGCGTCAACAAGGATTTAGAAAATTCCTTCAAAAAGGCTGTGGGCAGTAGTTTCAACCCCAAACGGCTCGAAAACATAGTTTCCACAAAGGTTACTAAAAATTACAGTGTGTTTGGGTCAAAAAAAAATTGCACCAAATTTAGTGGGGAAAAAAATATGTTTCATCCTACTATTATTTGGTTTGGTTTCAAAAATAATCGACCCTGGTCTTTAACATACATATTATGATATAATACAGCTTGTGTTAGTTAATTGAACTTTAAAACTGTGGAATTATGTGGCACCTTTAAAGTATTTTAATGTTACAGAAGTTGCGTAACATTCCCCCAGTGGCGTATCACTAACATACAAACATCTCATCTGAGCATCTTGCATTACTAACGACACCGCTAATCACATGGACTGCAACATATTTACTTGTAAGTGGGATGTACCTATCATCAATCTTGCTCTTAGGATCGTCTTACCTCCAATTGTCCTCACAATTTCACTGACAAGCGGATTTGTGTTTAGTTTAGTCATCTGTAGGAGTGCACGGCTGGTTAAAACGAGTTTGTAAGGAGGGAATTGCGATGAACAATTGCAATTGGCGTTAGCTCTTCAGTAGTCCAATAGATGTTTGACTTTTCCATTGTAATCCATGATAGAATGTTACTGTTTAGAGTTAGACTATCTGGTATAGGGTAGTTAACAAAAAAATAATAATTAGTCCATCATTTAGATTACCAAAAAATATTGGACAAGTATTTTTTATTTTTTTACGCAAACAAACAATGAAGACGATACAGTCGTTTGAAAACTCGTGTGACTTCATACTCTAAAATATTAGTATGACATTTGTTAGCGGTCAATTACGTTACCAACCCCCACTCAAATCTTTGACGCGTTTTATCTTCGTCAATCTTTATTGATTTGATAAAACAAAAAATACGTGTCCAATATTTTTAGATAATCTAACAGACGGACTAACTAGAATCACATTTTTTTGAGTCAGTTAACATCGCTATTGTAAAATATAAGTCAAAGTAATATGCTAAACAATTCGATGTGATACAATTTAAAAGACATGGTATGAAGTATGTGTCCTAATATTGCTAAGCTTCGAGCGGCATATTATTACATTGGATTTACATAGCATTCTAGACTTTTAAAATAATCTTATATTTTTCAGTAACATTGGGCTTGCATTGTCTAAGTTAGAAGACTCGCCACGGAAAGTAACGCAACTAGTAACACTCAGCTGTTACTAGTTGTGTTACATCTATAACATAAATCACATTTAATCCAATTAAACAACTTTACTTTGTCCTAACAGTGGCGCACTGTTCGTTTTATTACCGCCAGTAATAAAACTGCTAGAAAGTTCCTCTAATTTCCATCTAATTATTCTTGGTTGCAGCTCGCATACCGACCAGCTATTAACTATCTCGCTAATGCTAGGATAATTTGTTAATTCTACCATTTCTCTTTTCATATTTATTACACTAATTTTGCCCGCAGGTACACTCGGTTTGATGCCTCTAACTGTCTCATCATCCCATAGAACCGTACTATGGGGATTAGTAATATCCTAAGTCCTATCTGTACCTTGTGGTCGGTCTACCTTCGTTCCAAAAAATTTGTTAAAATTCGCTCAGCCATTAAGACGTCAAAAGGTAACAGATAGACAGGAACTGTCGCACTCAGAGAGCTTTAATGATTATTTAGGCTATCACTTAGTAAAGGTTTTGACAGTTTTGTCATACAAAAGTATGTCAAACCTTTACTAAGTGACGGCTTAAGTAATCATTAAATATCTCTGAGAACCGCAATTAATGTTACTTTCGCTTTCAAAAAAACTATATTTTTAAGAATTTTTTCGGCCTGCTATAAATCATAAAAGGATAACGGTTTTCAATTACAAGGTGTGAAAGAGCTTTTGTTTGGAACATTACTGAACCGAAATCTGTATTTATGCCATTTGGGAAGCTATCGATAGCGGTAGGGTCTAAATTATGATCTAGCTACGCTTTTACACCGTGCTCTTTGTTATCCGGGGTTCCTCCTTCTCCTTCGCACGGGGCGATCTTCAAGGTTAAGCACCGCTTGCACGGGTCGTTCCGTGAATAAGTGGCCATGCATCCGTTACATAAATCTTTGACAGTCGTTGTGACTAAAAACTGCCACCACACCAATTCGAATAGCGAGACTGTTATCAGAAACCCTAAAAGTCAAACTCATGGTTTCCCCCCAATCACGGTGACTGCTTAAACAAGCAATTTAATCAGGACTACGAGTGCTACCGATATCAGTATCTAATCACAGCCCAAACCTATAGTGCTTCTGAAAGGGACGGCGCGAGCGTTGCCATGGCAACCCGCTTGTATGTGAATGAGACAGCTGATAAAGGAATCGTGTAACTAATGTGGGTTTTATACTGCAGGCTTTTTGGTGGCAATAAAGGTAAACAGTTGTCCAATCATTGAAAATATAGGTACGGAGTGTTGTTTCTTTAAGTTCGTGTTAGTAGATTCCGGACTAGTAACTATAGTACAAAATGTTTTATTAATTTAGTCTGTTTTTTTCTCTGAAAGCCAAAATAAAACTTACTATGAAAAACGGACTAAATTAATGAGAAAATGAAAATTGACGAATATTCGTGGAAGTTGGCACATTATGTATTTTGTCATGGAGAAAGATTTATCTCATTATGAGAATATGACATTATGCGAAATTCGAGTGTGTAATTTTGAGAATGTGGCATTGTGCGCCTTATCCTATCAAACGTCTACGCTGGAAATGTTTTGCAGTGTTCTAAATGGTCGTATGTTCATAGTAGAAAGTGATCTTATAAGAACATTAGGTAGACATGCAAACAAACATCGTCACATACTAATTATAAGGTTTCACTCAGAATTATCAGTAACTCTTCAAATACTTTATATTATAAAATGCCCATTGGAATAATTGTTAGAAGACAATTTCTAGATAAGTACATATATCATAATAACAAAAATGAAGTTAAAAAACTAAAACCCGACTACGAATAAAATCGCAGCCTAACAAAACCGCGGTCTTAAAAGTTGAAAACAAGAAAAATCGTCTAGGAAGTAGATAATTTGTATATTTCAATTTAAAGTATTACAAGTTAAATTATTATAGAGGACAGTCGTAGTCGCATGCAAACCTTGTTAATGGCAACTAGCAGCGGACTTCTGTATCAATGAGAACGCCATGAAGGAGCATCAGGTGTCAATCCGTTTAGTGGACTAGGCGCTATGGTGGAACATACATAGATAGACTGCCAAAATCATTACCCTTCCTTTTGGCTTCGCCGTAGTCGGGTAAAAATAACTGTGACGAGCGAGTTAACAAATAATGTAGAATATTTATTAACTCTCACGCCGCAATTATTTTTATAACCACAATCATAATAATTATGCCCGTCTGTCTTTTCAATAATATTTAATTCCGATAAATATAAATTTCCATCACATATCGTGTCAATAACGTTTTACCGGTATGTGGGTTAAATCAATTAAGCAGTAAATTAATGTCCCGACTCACATGTCATGTTGCATGTGTAAATGTTTAATAGGGATGTTTCCTGACTAACAAAAATATGATTATTTTCAGTTGAGTCCGTCAGTAAGATTACTGTCGAAAAATTAAGAGTGTAAAAGTACCCTTAACCCAAACGAAGGGCACTAGTTCTCCCCACCACTGCGATATTTTTTTTTGTTTTAGGCTTTACCTAGGAAACCCCTAGTTACGGAGATATTGGGGGTCAAAGTTCCAAATTTTGCACTGCTGTTTTTGTAAATACAAGTTTTTCAGGGTATAACTTTACTTAAATTACCTCCATGGCCCTTTTACTATTCAAAGCATCCACTAGCACAATGTTTTAAGAGTGCTACATTGAGTTTTACCGTAAAATGAGAAATTTGACCCCAAAAAAAAAGTTGTATCCCAGCATAAATGTTTGCGTAGGAGTACTTAGTTTGATGTACAGAATGCTTGGTAGACGTATGTGTGAAGGGTCTGTGTGTGTGAAGGGTCTCTACATGATCTAAAAACATTATGACAGTGCGAGCCGCATAGTCTCGTCTTGGCAATATTACACATGAAAATATTTTTGGTGGGATATGCATTTTCGTGCTTATCATGAATACACGAATGCACGTCCGTTATTTTTCCTATCTATTAGCAGTAGCTAATAATAATTGTTGTTTATTTTTGTTACAGGTAAACTATTCCAAGACAATCATTATTCATCACGGAAACCAGCTTTAAACTTAGAACGAAAAGTTTTTGGGAATAAATATCGTTTAGCTCACCTAGAACTTGCAGTAAAGGCTGGTTGCGTTCCAATGCAGTACACACGTAAGTAGCTCTATGAAATATGTGCAATATGGTCGGTGGGAGCACTTGGAGGCGATGACCGCCGCTCCAATCCGACCCTGTCCCCGATCAGCTATAAATGCAGGGCTGTCGCGAAGGAAAAAATAATATTTTGGAGTTTAGAGGATGTTGCTTTCAAGCTAAGCCTAAATAAAGGGTCATTCTATCACCGAAAACGGTGACAAAAATCTATTAAGTATATGAATTGATATACGCTACCGTAAAGCTTATAATACTCGTATGCCTTGCCCCACCTGTCCTAATTCTCTAGAACATGTTGAGTTTTGGTCCCCGTAATACAACAAGTGTTCATGAAAGACTTCTTCTTTCGGGAGATTCAGCTCAAATGTAAATGTCATGTAAAGTAATTAAATTATAATACGATACATTTACATTTATTAATATTTCAGTCCTTATTCTTGATGTCAATAGCGTAACCTTTGGTCCGAAATCAGTTGTTTCACTTTCTGTTAATTTTTGTCTAGCACTCCTGAACTTAAATTGAATCAAAACCAAAAGTGAACAATCACTGGACTGAAGAATCTCTAATCATTTCTACAGGCACAGATATCTCAAAAAATAAAAATATACTTAAGTAAATCCAACAATCCTACAGGCGAGGCGAACGAGATTATTTTGAGCAAAAAGTACGTAACGGAGCAAGTGGAATTGTGCCTTCCTCATCTAAACTTAATACCAAAGTTTTTACGTTTGCCAAGATATTCGGACCGGGTTAATCCCACTTCGGATTACCGTCTAGTTTTTGTTAAAATTGTTAGATAAGTGGTACTTATAACTAGATTTCAGTTCAAAAATTAAACTTCATTTGTGTGCCAACCTAAACGCGATCTGAACATCTAAACGACTTTCAAAGGTTTTCAGTGTCAATATTCCAAAATAGTTTTATTATAGTGAAATTGCAATTCTAAAAAAGTAATGTAATTTGTCAGCGCCAGTCGATATTAGAGTCAGCGAAATGAATTAAACCCAAGTGACCAATAAACTAAAAAGATAAAAATTAAACTTTCAAGGAATTATTGAAAAACTTCAGACAGCCCTGTCCACTATCCAGTCATGAGGAATGCGCTGAACAACATTGCCGTACTATGCCGGACGTATCCGGATATGAGCCTGCATCCTTTTTGATCCTATCTCTTAATGTTAAATCAAACATGCGAGGAAAAGCTTGCACTACAAACTGGTTACTGTTCAGTTGTAGCGAGTGAAAAGTTTTTGGGGGTATGAGGAACAGGGCGTAAAGTTCCTCATCCCCCATAGAAAAGGGAGAATCCGCCGACCAGACGGGTGTTGTGTCTGGTGGGCTAACTGCCCGACATATGTTAGTCGGGATTTTCTATATACGCTAATGTCGCGGACAACTTTGATAGCGCGATGCAGTATTAGCCAATGAGTTCGCATGTGTTGCGATAGATGTCGCTGTCGCCACAGGTTAATAATAGTACTTTGGCTGCCTTGTTTCGTCCACCAACTAAGTGTAGGCTTTTCTTTCGTACCGAGATTTTGTGTCGGTGCTTTTATTTAAGCTTGGTTTACTCTCCATGATTCTTCTGAACAGTATGTTTGCCTTACGGGCTTGTCGTATTGTTGGTCCCTAGGCACGCCACTGCTTAGATTCTCTGAACAGTGCAACTCTCAAACTCAACCAAGACTTCACCCAAAGATACTTTAAATAGAGATAAATATGTATAAAGAATATTGGTTTGACAACCATATTTCACCGACTGCACTGGATGTGAAACACATTATGCATTAAATCGGGACAGGTGTGGGCGACATACATTCAGTTACATCATCTATCCTGTTTCATCCTCCAACCTCCGTTTCTAATACGAAAACACTTGCGGTTATCCGGTGAAGATATCACGACACAATTCTTTTCCTGTGTCTTATCGATGACATAAACATATCTGAGGATACATTGTGTCATTTATTTCCTTTGATCCTGGTATCATTTGTAATGCTACACTAGCTACAGTGCCATATCCAGTTAAATCTACGGCGATATTTTCTTACGTCTGCCATGTCATGTACTGAACTGACAATTTTATTTACGATATTTTGCGACGTATCAATATTATTTAAGGAAGAACAGTTTATGTTTTCCTGGTATTAAACATTCTCAGTAATTGAGAAATCTTTCAGTAGCAGCCTGTGGTCGAAGTTATGGTTGTAGGGAATGGGCTCGCTCCGTATTACATGGGAAAATGTGGGCCTACTATAAGTAAACCTCTGTCAAACACTTCGGTAGTTACAACCACAGGTTACAACTGCGATGTTGAGTTATAAAATGAAAATAGTAATGGTATTTTCCCGTGGGAATGCAATACGTCACATTTTCCGAGCCATCTGTTGCACCTTCAATATCAGATCTGACACGCTCCGACAATTCCGTCAAAAATATTTGCCTAGAACATATTGGAATGCCAATTTATTTGCAAAATGCAAATATATTGCTTTGTTTGTGTATTGGTTTTCCTAGATACATGTGCTTCTTATGAGACGTTATTAGAGGATTTTTCAGGACGCTAGCTTTTTTCTTTCATAAAGCGCCATCTCTGCTTCAGGGCTGGTAAAGTTAAGTTACGTACCCTACACAGGTTCCATAGCTTGTAAATCGCTAAGCTTATAATATAAGTGTTTTAGATATGGCTAGAGGTCGTGTTTATATGACAACACAGACAAACGCGGCGTAGGATTTTTATAACATGTGAACACAGGATAAGCAGCCGATAACTTCCAAAATTTATTTGCAAGATGGCATACAGAAGAAAAAGCTTGAGGTCTTAAATAAAAACAGTCGTCACACATCCCTCTGGATCCTGTCTCTTGTAAAATAACATTAATTTCCCCACTCGTGATAAAGCACACTTTCACTCCTGCTTTTACAGCACACTACTCTTAACCCATATTTATGATTAACCAGCCTCCTTCCCTTTTGTTTCTTTCATATAAATAAGGAGCCATTAACTTTGACAGGCTAAGAATGGTAATAATACCTTAGGGTTGTTTATTAAACGTATATTTTTAAGGGATTACTTTTCACGATCCACGTTGACCTTTTCTTCAGAAAGTTTTATCCGATTGGTTTTTTTACGTTTAATTTTTAAAGGTTTCTTTTACGTGAATATCGTGTATCGCATATTGGTTCTATTGCTTTCGTCGTTATACACGAAGTGATTTTTAGGGTTCCGTACTTCAAAAGGAAAAAACGGAACCCTTATAGGATCACTCGTGTGTCTGTCTGTCTGTCTGTCCGTCTGTCACAATCAATTTGCTCCGAATCTAATGGACCGATTAAGTTGGAATTTGGTATACATATGGATTTTTGTGACCCAAACATGTACGGCTAAAGTAAATAAATGAATTTTGAATATGGGGGTCGCTTTTACGGGGCAAATAAGAAAATTTAAAAAAAAGTTTTGCAAACTGTACCATGTGACACATCAAATGAAAGGGCTTACTATGAGGGTCTCAAATATATTTTTTTTATAATTTTAAAATAAATAGTTTTAAAGTTATTTAAGAAAATAGACGAAAATTGACCGTTCCCCCCCCCCCCCCTTATCTCCGAAACTACTGAGCCTAAAATTTTGAAAAAAATACAGAAAATAGTTCTATACCTGTAGATTACAGGAAAACCTATAAGAAGTCCATGGTCTAAAAAGGTAGATATTATATTCATCGTACGGAACCCTCTTCACGCGAGTTCAACTCGCACTTGACCGGTTTTTAATTCTTGATATTTTCTCAGTAGTATAATGCGTCTGTAACTCACAGCTAGGATGCACACCTTCCTTCTCAGTGAGACGGATATTCTCTATATGGGACTAAGTACTAAGTAATTCTTATCAAGTTCATATGCTCATTTTGGGTATGTAAACAGATTCGCAAATGCTCGATTAATAATAGTAATCCGTCATCACATAACATTGCCAAACGTTGATTAAAACTAGATCATAAATTAAACGTCAATGCGTTTCATGAAAGCTTACAAAGCCGCTGGTTTAATTAAAACTTTTAGGTCCGATACTCACAGAATTAGGCTCAGCGATAAAACCGGCTATTCTGGTGAATATAAAAACGTATGCTATAACGAGCAGCAATTAAAGGTAGCTTTACAGGGTGTTTATTAGACAGACCAACACAATAGGAAATGTTTCCTGACAATAAAATAAAAATCTGTTTAGTCCGTCACTTAGATTGTCGAAAAATATTGGATAACTGTTTTTTGGTTTATCAAATTAATAAAAATTTACGAAGATAAAACGCGTTAAAGATCGGGCTCCTGACGTCACTGGCCGGTAAAAATGTACAGCAATGTGACGTCACACAAGTTTTCGAATGACTGTATCGTCTTCATTTTTTGTTTACCTACGTGAAAAATTACAAAAACATGTCTATTATTTTTTGGAAATATATCTGACGGACTAATTGGATTTTTTTGTCAACTGCCCTATTCTCTAAGGGACCTATCCCTTAGTGGAGTGCGGGAGTCAAATCCTAGTTTACAGCCACATGTCTCTTCTACCTAAAGTATCTCTGTTGTCAAGATTTTATTTTCTTTATTTTGCGCAAATATCACAACGCAAGTCATCAAAACTTTCTTGTTTGAGGCGGTACAGCGATAACTTTTCTAAAACTAGCTTTTGACTGCGTCTTCGTTCGTGTTGTAGTTGTAAATTGTCACGGGGACGTCCTGTTTTCTTTTCATAAATAAAGGCTATGAAATTGAGGAATAACGTAGCTTCCCATTTGCAAAAGAACGTTCGAAATTGGATCAATGTTTTCATGTTCCGAAGATTATTCCCAACATCCCAACTTCACCTCTGTATGAAATTAGTCAAGCTCTTTTTATTTTAATTTTACTTACAAATATAGACTCATACCTTTTCCCCTTTCTATTGGGGTAGGCAGAAACCACAGAACGCCACCTGGTACGATCCTTACTCCTTTTACCTCGTTCACATTCATACATCTGGTCATACATACAGGCATGGCTGCGATTACGACCCACCTGTCCTTTTAATTTTAACTTAATTTTAACGACAACTTAACACTCCCTAAAAAAAAGTGCCGTTCCTTTAACCAAACATCCTGTATAATGGTTCAGTACACTCAAACAAAACAATATTCGGTAGTTAAGGAGCACCAGTGAATAATATCGATTTGGAAGGGAAATATGATAGTCGAGTTATGTCGTTATTGTCCGCGTTTAAAAGGGCTGTTCAAACCGTCACGATAATTTATCATTAAGGATTTTAAACAAGGGAGCTTTTAAGCTTTGTGTAAAACTTTGATTGGCTTTGAAAGGTATGTTGGGGAGTAAACGCAGAATTGGTTTAGGCGGTCAGTGGGAACAGTTTGTCTGTGCAATAAGAGCGACAAAGAAGTAATTAGTATAGTTTCGACCAATTTGGTTTTATTGAATAGACTAGAGTTCTCTGCGGAGGAAAATAGAAAATGTTGTGAGGAAAGTTTTGAGTATGGATGTGATAAGAGTAGAGGAAGAGCAAATAAACGGTGAATGGACTGTGTGAATGATGATATGCCAAGACAGGAGGTGTTTGATGAGATTACGAGTAATAGAGAAGAATGGAATAAGAAGACAAGCTGCGCCGACCCCAAATGTATTGTAATAAGAGCAAGAGAATCATGAACATAGACGTCTTTCTGGCCAGTTTTAACTCGTTTTTTTTTTAAATCGACATACAGTTATTTTATAATGCCCATTTCGCGTCGATAAAGTGTAGTCACAACCGTAAGCGGTCTTTAACAAACTTATTAAAACTTTTATCTTACTTATCCATTTACTAAACTTTTCTCAAGTTCAACTCAGTAATAACTCTATCCCAGTGTCCTTCAAACTTTACCGTCAAAATGATCGATAACTGCCAATTTAGTTTATCATCTTCACTACAATTGACAGCTCTAGAGATGTTATCGTCCGTTTGTTAGTCTGTATCGATAGATAATTATTGTGGTGGGTCGACATTGACAGCGAGTCCTTCGCATGTCCGCTTAATGTCCGCATGACATATTACGGAGCCGCACAAATGGTGGGAGCACCCCTGGGAGCAAGCAGGGATGTGCAATCACTGGCTGTATTATTTTGATATGATTGGGTTAAGGTCGCTAGAGTAGGGATAGGAATTCCAAGAATTATACGTGTTTAGTTTTTGAAAAGAAAGAAAACAAGCATTACGCTTGATTTTTTTTCTGATATGTCAGGCCAAATTGCACATATTCCTGCACCTAGTTAATTCATTATTAGCCAGTTATGTTTTGGCAAGCCAATTGCCAGCTGGATACAAACCCTGACCCCGAATAAGCTGCTACTTTAAAGTGTCTGTAGTAGAAAGCCAAGAACACTAACCGGTCTGAAAATCCCTGATCCTCACGATTAGCAGAAGCTTTCTAGCACTAGCCACTTGACTAACTAGGCCTCATACAGGTCCTTATCTACACTCTGTATGTCCACCTTAACATTACATAAGTCTAAAGCAATTATTCTTAAAATCGCCATTCATATTCAGATAAAGAGGCAAAAAGGGTTTGTCAAAGCCCCTTGATCACTAAAGATCTATTATTTCTACCTTTCTTAGTCCCACACCAATTATAAAAAGCCATAACCGTCTAAACTTATCATACCTAACATGTAACGGTTAGACTAGAATCTTCTCCTTGAGCAGACCCGAATGTTTCCTTCCACCCTCAAATTCCCGCTTAAGAAGATTTTTGCTCCTTGAAACGGAAATTCGTTTGCAATTGAAGGATCGGAATGATTGGCGTGGATCAGGACAAGGCTTGGCGAGTTACAGATAAGGGCACAGCGGTGGGTAAATACGGGCTCATTAGCGTCCGATAAAATGTAGCTCTTTGGAATACGTATATATGTTCGAGAGTTACATATGGACTTGTGTAATGGTGTCTGTAGTATGTGTAGAAGATTATTGAGTGCGAAGCGAATTATCTCCAATCAAACGAAACACGATCAGTATATTGAAACTTCCTTCAAGACCTGTCAGTGACAGTATTTTATTGCAATGTTGACACTAACAGGAGCTTTGGTGAAATTCACATTTCAAAGATTTTTTGGTCCGGAGTTCCGTGTTATGTAATCTAGAAAAACTCATAGCTGATCACATTTTACGGTAAAACTCAATGTAACACTATTAAAACATTGTGCTAGTGGATGCTTTGAATAGTAAACGGGTCATGGAGGTAATTTAAGTAAAGTTATAACCTGAAAAACTAGTATTTACAAAAACAGCTGTGCAAAATTTGGAACTTTGACCTCCAATATCTCCGTAACTAGGGAGTTCCCAGGCATGGTCTAAAACCACAAAAAAATCGCAGTTTTGGGGAGAACAAGTGCCTTTCCTTTGCGTTAAGGGTACTTTTACACCCTTTATATTTGTCTCCCACAAGACAAAATAAATGATTTGTAAAGGAAAACACTTAACAATAAGACATATCTACATTAAACAGAAAACTAAAATTAACAACGAGCATCGATATTAACCTACTCGTAAACATCTGCAAAACTCGGACCTGCACTTTGCAACTTTCCTGCTAAACATACTGCACACCTCAAACATCAGTCCGCAATTCCGTGCAACACTTCTAGTCCTGCATGTCCGATCGAATGCACTCACTGCTCAATGACACGGGACACTCGTGGACACTCAAACACACATCTACAACACTGTCAGGCGTATTGAGTGAGCACTCTCTACAGGGATTCAATGATGATGTGTTTATTTTAACGTGTTTGCATTCAACCTGGACCTCTGCTAAAGTACTGACGCGAAATGCATTATCGTTGTGAAAATGTTTTTGAAAGTCATATTTTTGGAGGCTCTCGATCGCTTCTCAAGTGTAGATTTTAAATTGATGTAATTTCTACATTGTGTAGGTATCTTTTACGAAAGGTGTCCTAAACATGTAGCTTTATTAACACCTTAATGTAATAAAAGCTGCAAAGCAACGTGTTGTAAAATATTCTGGAAAAGTGAGACGAAAAATGTGCATCCAGTAATTTTCAAGATGACACTACGCGACTTCAGCTGAGTGCCCGCTAAAAGCATTGAATATAGTGCAAAATGTGGACACTTCATAACCTTTGTCGCGTTCTATGAAATATACAAACAAATAGCTAGACTATATCAGTTACCTGCATCCATTTTCACACAAAGCAACATTGACGCCACAGAAATTCTATTAACCTTTGTCGCCTATAAAATATACAGACCAACAGCAACAATATTACCTTTCGTGCATTTTACACATAAAACCAGTATTGACACCACCAAAATTCTATTAACCCAAAATCCGTAAAAACTTGACTCATTCCCGGGAACTCCCAATCCCAATGGAAAAGCCAATAACCCAATTTTTGAACATTTCAGTGGTAAATCATTGAAATGCATTTGGGCGTGCCGTGTGCCGGGGCCTTTCAGCGAATGTTCATTAAATGCTGAAACCTCATTACCTTTACGCACGCACGATGTGAAGAATGCTGTCAATGGATTCCTTCAGTGAGGACTGCTGAAATATGGATGCGGTTATTTGATAAATGATTGATGGATTCGGTTTTAAATATGTTTTAAGCAATTTCTTGGTACCATTTGTAACGGTGGCAGAACCTCTGCAAGCTTATTATCTGTATAAATACGAAAATAGTAATTTGGTGCCGAGGGAAGCGACATTTTGGTAAACTTTTTTCCAAAGAAACTAAAGAAAACAAATAGATTATGCAGCAATATAGAAAAGCTCGGAAGAAAATAATCAAAGACTTTCAACGCAAAAAAACTGATCCAAATCGCTTTTATCTCGCCACTTTTAAACGATTAAGTAATTTGGTATTTCTTCAGGCTCCCGTCCATCGGACGGTTGACATTTCTCTCAAATAGGTACGGCGGTGGACCTTAAAGACATTATGGACAAGGGGACGAGCACTTAAGGCACTTAATTGCACAAAAGGGGTGCAACCCTATGGGCACCTTCAATCTATAGGTGGTTGACGGATTTTTTTACGAGAGTATGAGGAAAATAATGCCGGAAAACAGGGAGCACAAATGTGGGTAACGATATAAGTGCGGTTAATACAAATTTTGTATTGCAAACACCCGGTGTGATGATACTTGACATCGTGCGGTTTTGCGGTGCAAATCCGCAAAATTAACCACACCACAAATACAAATTGCAGCTTTAGTGTGTAATTGAAACCCCCAATATATTTGCAATAACCAATACAGCATTTAAAGGCTCATGTGACACAACATTTAGCCGGTCCGATAAGTCTGCAATGTTATCGTACGTCACCGAGGGCGGCAAGCGCGTCAGATGGGCGGGAAGCGCGCTCAGACCGCCCGCGCCGCGCGACCCTCGCGCCGCGAATAAGCTCCCTACCCAATTGACCACCGAATTCAATTTTGTAAATAGAATAACGGTTTTATTCTTCTACCTTTTTCATTGTTGACAGCCAGTGATTTTAGTGAATTTAAGGGATGTGCAAGTGATGAATAGTGACAAACTAGTGATCCAATAAAGGATTTACTTGAACTTTTTAATCAAATCTTTTGCCAATTGAATTTAACTTTTTTTCTTGAGCGGTGCTATATTGTGTTGGCTATAAATAAAATAGACTCTATCGAACATTCTGTTAAATTAAGCTGTGTTAAGGTTGTTCTTGTAAACGGAAAAATTAGTGGGTAATTGAATAAAATTAGGTGTGTGGGCTCAGTCTTTGGATAAAATAAGACTAACGAGATGTTTGATCTTGCTCCGACCTGCTGATGACGTAACAAAACTTGTGTAAATTAATTTGATTAAATAACGAGCTTATTGAAGACGATTAAATGAATCGAAATCGAATAAGCCGATTAGTTGACAATCATCGCGTTTGTTTCGGTTCGTTATTCGTAATGCTCCGTATCTCATTTTAGTATCGGTTTTCGGATGGATAAGCCTGGATAGGCTTTGCCTACATTATTTGTCAGAATCTGATAGGTATCATTACATTTGCTCGCCTAATTGCTAAACTTCATAGCTTACACATTCTACAATATAGGTACCTAGTTCCAGACCTTTCTTAATCAAATCTCTAATCCAATCTAGTCGAAGTATATTTAAACCTATTCTTAGTGCAAAAGTCGCGAACATCCAAGCTTGAATACTACAATACACCCTAATTGAACAACGCAATTTACAAGCTCTTTCCTCGAAGTCATACAAATTGTATTTCATTACCTACCATCTCAAGTATCTATGTATTTCCTGTAGGTGCCTGTTCTCGGGTATCCTTCGAGATTAGCAACAGGCACCCATTGGTACCGGGGGGGCAATAAGACGGGGTTAACGCACGAGATCGCACAAATAAGAATTACTACAAATATTTTTTTCTTTCTCCGCTTTGTATTTATCTGCTCGACAGTGTAGAAGCCGTTTTTCTCGAGATTCAACGTAAATGTAGGTAGGTTTGGTGCAAAAGCTTTAATATGGCGGTGGCGTCTGGGAATGTAATAACGTATTTGTTCAACCATTGGAATGTTTTTCATTTGATCTTGAAAGAAATCCGATGTCTTCAGTTTTGATCTTGATTGATACGAGTAGAGCTTTTCAATCACTGACATGTGGCCCTTCTACTTAAAGTTCAAAGGTAAGGTCATACATAGCGTCTAGACTTGAATGTTACAAGCCTGACGACTAACTACCATCGTGAGTACTCGACGTTAAATATAAACCCTACCACCATCTAGCGATAAAAATCAGATTGGTCAAGCAACTAACATAGATCAGATGGGTTTGGGTTATCAAACCTATAACTGTTCAGTAAGCATAGATTGCCATTGATGATAATACATCTGTTCATACGACTACATTATAATAAGATTGTATAGTGGCCATTACTAGTCGATGTAACAGTAACAGTCACATTGAAACGGTAAAGCTTAGAAATAATTATTAATCTGTGTAAAACTGTGGAAAAACACGACAATACGAATACGTAATAATTGATTTATGAAACTACCCTTGTATGGTTTTCCATTGTTTCAGAACGTTTTTTTCCGTTCATTCAGGAAATTGAAATTTGAATAAGCTTTTGATAAAACCCTGTTATTTACATACATATGGTCGACATCTACTCTACTAAAACACTCTCATATTAACATATTTATTTCATGAATATGTGAAATATTCCCGATTCAGGATCATGACTTTGATTCAGAAGTGTCGAATTTAATGTTCCATTTATGCTTGTGTACATTTTATATCTAAACATGTCAAAATTAGGGCCTTAAATTCGGCTACGACTTCGGCTAGGCTTCAATAACATCGATCAGTTCTTAAGGACACGGTATTTTGTGTCATTGTGTCTGACTACACCGCTTTTACGCTTCAGAGCAGACTCGAATCTCATCCAAGAATACCTGAGCTGTTTTGTTCACTTCTATCAGCCTGATTTTGTTAACAAACTATTGCATATTATATCGTACACATGTTACGCAAGCAATCCGTGTCTCTTCACTACGCTCTCAGATTCGTCCCACTGACATTCATACATCACTATACTACTTCCACCATTGCAATATTCAAACTCAATCAATTTTGCTGTTTGAAGCGCAGTACGCTGAGTTCGACTGAACTGCTAGTAAGTTATGATGCATTCTGTTTGTAGTTTAGATATAGGATACTCAATTAGGTAAGAAACTGGCTTTAGTATTTCATAGCTAGAAATGACCTTCGTTCTAAACTATTTGGGTCTGCGCAGTGCGCAGCATGTCTACTTCTTAGTCACCCCGTTTCTTTCCACACCTTATTTCACGCAGTCTCTCCACAACTTCGTTGGACGTCCTCTACTCTTGTAGCCATGCTCATTCATAATCAAAACTTTCCTCATGATAATAATTCCCCCGCATCACTGCCCATTCAACTAATGAAGCTATATTGTTGTAATCAATATCTTAACTTCGTTGAGTGGCGGTTTATATTTATAAGCTCATCCCCCTATAGGTGAGGTAATTGAAAATAATTATTGTCACATTTTCATATTTAGGGAAGCTTTCCCCGATGGGGATATCAATTTTTGTTTTCTTTTGCATCTCTCCGGTCTGATAATTAATTGCCTGCTACCAAGGTGTGCCCTCCGGATCAATTTTCATTGCAGCCCCGAACACCAAACTCGACAATTTTGACGGAATAACCGTAAACTGCTCGTAGTAGTCTACATGTAAGCTCAAAGGGCGGCCTTATCTCTAATAGCGATAGTTTCCGAATAACTTTTAGTGAAACTAAAGGCTTTATTTTTAGTCTTTTATCTCTGAACTTTCCCATATCAAAGTAACATTCAACTAGAGCATGTATAACATAAAACATACAGTTAGAAAACCGTTCGTATCCGCACTTTTATTGCCTCCAGCGTACTTTATAGCGATATTTAATACCACCCTTGGGATTGACCGATTTCGTTACGTCACCACCGCCCTATGATCGTTTGAATGTTAAAAGTATCGGGAAAGCCTGTTGAAAAAGTACGTGGAGGATGTACTTTTGAAGGATTTAAGTACCTAAAGCAATTACAGCCGGACATGTCGATCTTTGAGTATAGCAACAATTGCCGTGTGAATCAAGTGGGCGTTTATTACATAACGAGTATCCTTAGAAAGCACATTCAGCCTGCTCTTATTTGTAGACCAGAGGATGAAGGTTATCAAATGCCCGAAAAGTTGAACAACCAGTCTTATTAAAAGGAATCGCGTTACGCAGAAACTGTTTTGTGGAGGACAGTTAGGCTACATGAGGCATACTGTTATCAGTGGTATATCATCCAGCAAACCTGTAAGCCAACCCTACTTTTGGGAAAAATCTTAGCAGATGTGTGATTGCTGCTGTCCATCATTTCAAATAGGCTATCAAACACCAGGTTCGAAGTTAGGACCTTGAATTTTTCTAGCCGACGAGAACAAAGTACTTTTACGACACAATAAAAATGAGATGGCCTTTAATCCAAGACCTCGGCAAGTTCCCTTATAGCCCCTTTAATTTTGTAAACTGCTCCCATTTTATATCTTGCCTTTAAAGGGATTTTATTTATGATTGATTACACTGAAGGATAATTGTCTTAATCTTAATCAACTTTAAAAATATTAAAATTATTCACTGACTGACATGCACAGCCTTAGTCCATGTCCAGCTATAGAAGCATGACATTTTGCATTAGTGTTTTTTTTTTAGGCTTCCGTACAAAAAGGATGCCAACGTTACCCATAAGCGTCAAAGGACTGTATCTTTTGAAGCGTAATAGGTAAACAGTTAAACTCAAGGGGGTTCTAGTTCCCGTCAGGGCTGCGGGTTGTCCGAAAGAGATACCGCGGCCTCGGCACAAGGGCTAAGAAGGAACATGGGTGGGTTTTAGTCAGTAGAAGTCGGAGACTCCCATTCGCTCTGTCCAAGAACGGGAGGGTTTATTTGATGATTTCCCACCCCAAAAAAAGGGGTTCCTAGTTATTTTTTTTGGAATCATGCACGTGTGAGAATGACTCACACTTGGCTGGTTTCTCTGAAAGGGGATAAAATACTGTGCGAAAGCTCGTCATTTTTGTCGATATATAACCCCCATTGACCACACAACTTCCTTTGTTAATCCTAGTGTTACTTTCTCGACCAATACAACATAGACGGTCACACCTCCCTGATTTATTTTCCAAGGCTATTTCCGATTAGAACCACGTACACCGTAGAGTGGCAAGTTTTCTAAAGTGCACTACACTCAGGTACATTTATTGTTCTTTACACAATTGTCACGATACAAATACAATCGATATTTCAAAATGTCCACTAAAGCACGTTATTCTTACATTGAATGTGGTTTATCATTCCGCTATGTTATTTCATTCATGACTGTTTTATTGGTCTAGTATCGATACGACTGAACATGAGTTTCTCGGTTCGAAATCCAGGTCGGGCAAGTTTTCATTAGGCTCAGTAACAGCCCAGAGTCTGTATTTTGCCTAATTGGTGATAAGTTCGTCCTCTATAACATGTACAACTTAATTCATCATCAGTCTATTAATAATGTTCCCACTGCAGGGACTCAGGCCTCTTCTCTAGGAGAGGGATGGGCTAGCCTACAATCCACCACGCGTGCCTTGGTAGATGTCACATGTCTTCGATTTTTTTGGTTCTAAGACATGCCGGTTTCCTCACGATGTTTTCCTTCACCGTTTTGAGAGCAGCGGTAATGAAATAAATTACTCAAAATAATACGCCTACCTGGGTTCGAACCCACGACCTACTGTTCGTGAGCCGGGGCCGCCACCACTGGGTCACCGTTGCTCCACAACTTAATAACTAAGAAAATATTGGTGTATAAGTGCACCTATAACTAACTCCTCGGGGATCACAGACGTGTTGTCATGTTATTTTGGTGACCAGGTTAGTTATGATTATATTAAACCTTGCCTAGATTAAGGAATGTCTCGGGCCTGACCCGTGTTTACCTGAATATGCGAGTAGCTTATCTTTTTGTTATGATTATGGAAATGTTAAGGATTCTTCGTGGTATGTTGAGCAACATTGTTTTTTAAAGACACACAAAAATAAAATTGAGAAAGCTAGTTTTAATCCAGCTTACTCCTTCAGCAATATGTTTTTACGTTTCTGGAAGGCCAAATTGTTTCCAAGAACACTTGATCTTTCTGCAAACAATATCAAACGAATGCTTAACTTTATTTAGTTTAATCGTGGGTTTCACTTTAAATGTAAATGAAACTTAAAGTGTTTGACCCCTTTTGTGCACCTGTATCTAACAGCTCCAATTACCGCGAAACGCCAATTAATTCGGATTAACTCGTCACAAATAATTAGCTTAATAGCTAGCCTTATTTATGTATCTAATTCGTCACTCGCTAATTAAGCATCTACATAATTATGACATCTACGGCTAGCTATTGATTACATTAGCTCATTAGTAGTAACGGTATCCTAAACAGGCACGAATACATAATAGGGATGCTTATTAATTGGGCCACTTGAGGTGCTATTAGGAAATAACTAGCTAGCAATATTGTTGATGGAGTTTGCGGTGAGTAATCATAGGTTATTGAAACCTAAAGACATGCTTATATACTTACAGTTGGTAATCGTTTTCGAAACATCTCGGTCATAGATTATCTCATAAACTTATAAACTTTAGCCCATTTCAATCTAAGCGTTATTGATTTTCATCGTCGTTATCGCTGATCATTATATCATTTATCAAAGCTATAAGGAGATTTACAGCAGAGTTCAGATGTCAATTCTATGCTATGCCTGAAATCAAAAAAAGAAAACTTGAAATTTTAAGGTATTCCAAAAAAGCCAGTGTCCGACAAAATGAGACGTAAAGCCAGCGTAAAGTTGAGTTTAAATTTAAAATTGGCCCATCACAAACCAGGGTCAGTCTCATCCAATCCAATCCAATCTCGGGCTTGACATGTCCCAAGATAATTCACTTTAATATAGCGCACCTATCAATCGTGCAGTCCAATTTACTCAACAATAGCTCGGCATTCACTCGACTACATAGTAGTCCCACAGCAATTGTTCGAAACCTCACAAATAAGTGTTGAAAATTCTAACGGAATCAGGGTTACCATTTCCACGACTTTGCTTTTTGATCCCCCCCCCCCCCCCAGTAAGGAGATAATACGGACAGAAGTTATTTTTTTATTTAGGAAAAGATACGTCATGGAAGTAGGCGTTGCTTTGCGGAAATCCATAACATTAAAATGTCGTCAACATCTTCTGCAGTCGCCCCGTGGATGGGCGAAACACGTGATCGGGTATATACGAGTAATACGTTGGGATTGCATGCCAATAACCTATTGAACTTCCTAAGTATGCGCATATTTTTACACTGTGTCCTGCATCCAAACCTGTATCTTTTTCGGAATTAAAACTATGTATGTGTCGCAATAAAAATTAAAAAGCCAGAATTCTGTTTCCAGCTGGTCCCCTGGACTTCTTGTTTGAAAATGGTAGCCCTAAACGGAATTGAATGCCGTGTGCAATGTTCAGTGCAGTAACTCGCGTCAACTGGTGCGGTTTGTTCGCAAACTAACTGCTGAATTGACGAGCGCTGTGACTACTAACGCGACCTACTAGTTGATCGAGTTTTGGATCAGTACGTAAATAGACGTGGGATGTGCACTGTGGTGCTTAAGTGAAACTACGTTTGGTTTATCTTCGTATGTTTCCGCTGCATAAGTGCTGTTGTTTCGTGTTTGCAGCGAGCAGTAGTGGCTCAATGCAGTTCTGACGTACGGATACATTTAAATGTGGGTTCAAACCCAGAAAAACTGTTTTTTTTTAATGAAATTTGACAGTACTTACCACTTTTCTTAGAAAACCTTCTCAGACAACTTTCTCCGAAATGTCCTTTCAAGATCAATTATTGAATTTAGCTAGCAAAGAAGAGAATTGATGTGCCCTTTTACAGAAACTTTCTTTAGCTTTCGTTAAAAATGGATCACACGTGTTGATCCGCTCCCTAAACATCAGAAAGTTTACGTCCTCTTACTCAAAACGACTTACGGCTAACAACAACCCTTCAGACCCTTAAACCCCGAAGATTTAGACACTATTGTACCCTCTAGATAACAATCGCAAACAAAAGTCATTCCTATCAATAAAATCGACATAACTAACCACTAATAGTAAGTAATGTGCTATAAAACCCGTTACGGCGAGAAGCTTTCCCTAAAGGAACTGTTATTAGCATAATAAGTCGTACCACGTAACGATGATGGCGCAAGACATCGGGGAACTTCTCAAACTTTTATTTTACTACCCTCAGATCAACAGATAGGATGATTGCTTTGTTATCTTTCTCATCTTTCTTTCTTTTCCGGGTACGGTGGAGCACATGAAGCTATTAAATCGCTCGACACGCATGCGGTGTGCTTTTATCACACGCTATGCGTGTTTTTTGGAACAGCGAAACATGTAAAATGAACTCTCGAAGGATTCCCTCAAACACATATCGTAAGAAAATAAAGCTTAAGAAATAAATTTCTTAAGAAAGGCTTTTCGAAATTAAGCGGACTATGTGATACGAACAAAATATTATCAATTAGCTCTTGTATTATAAATATGAAAGTCTATCTATGACTTAAATCCCGATAAGTACTACATCCTTGTAGGATGTCCGATCTTCACAAAGGCAAAGCAACAAGCAAAAGCTTGTTCTTCATTAAAAAACATTGCTTCCCTACCTAAAAACAGGAAAGTCCTATTTGCCAGACCTAGCATATTAAATCCAAAGCACTTAACAAATCATCAACAAAAGACAAGGCATTAAAATTCAACACTTAATCGATGACCTGAATGCCGACAGGTCCCCGTGATCAATTCTACCGAAACGTTCCATCTGACCAACGCAGATCAATAGCGACCATTACAGCCACAAATTATTGGGCTATCAGGAGATATGAAGCCACAACCAAGGAACTAACTAGCGGAATAAACTCATTCGTATCGGACATTGTAATGGTGTAAATATTGAACGGTTTCTTGAGGATTTTGTAACCGTCTTGGGATTTTAGTCGTTGATTTTGGGGCATTCTTGAAGCTTTTTAAGATGTTTTGTGTTAATCTCTTGGGTTGTTTTCTTTTCATGATTGTTTTGTCCGTTATTTGACCTATTTTCAGAGATGATAATAACATGTTTTCCACCGAACGGTGTCTGCTATATCCCATAGCTCGACTCATTCACTATGTTTTTCTTTTTCCAACCAATTCTCTCACAAAAGACACTTTGTCACCACGCCGACTTTTCTTAGTTGTTTCTCAAACTGGTACAGTATTGTCTCCCCAAAAGTAGGTATGTTTCGACGATTCGATCAAATTCCGGTCCAAACCACGACAGACGTTGATTCATAGCGATGAGCAGCGTCCACTAAACCTCGGCCGGCTTGACCACAAACTGGGCGAATGTAACCGCGAGACATCTCCAATCAATAGCGTCCATTAGCTCACGTCAAATCGCGCACTCATTAATTCTGATCACGCGCGCTATCCCGCCTCGCTTTCACATGCAAATTGTTCATCGAGCTCTGATGGAATATGGAGCCCTGGTACCCAAGGAGCCCAATTTTTCTCACGTATCCGAGAGTTTTAAGTGGAAGAAGTTCTTAAGTCGGAAATTAATTTATTTTGTGTAGGAATTTTAGGCAGTTTTTTACGGAAATTGATACAACCTAACAAATAGGTATAAATATTCACCCAATTTTACCGATGCCTTTGATTTACGAAGGCCTAAAAATCTTTTTTGGAAGTTAAAGTTAGAATCAAATATTGGATAACCTTTACTCTCAGTAATCGCTCAAAGGCTTCTTTTTTATTGGAGAGAAAATAAGTATTCTAAATAACCAAAAGCTCCATCTAAAATCTGTTACATAGCATGTACTTTGTGAGTAGAGTCACTTGGATTTATAACCGCTTTCATAGTTTATTCAAGCTTTAACAAGCTCACCGCCACAACGAAATTTATCTCGAGGATTCACCATTACACTAACGAAGCAGTCAGTTTCAGTTTCTATAACAAGACTGCCCCACTCTGATCTACGAGCTACTCAGCGTTCAGAATATTATCATATTGTTCAGAACACAGTGAACTGACTAATTCTCAGCTCTTGCATAATATCTTAGTCTAAGCAATGTTTGGTTGTATTGCTAGAGTCGGAAATAGCAAACAGCTGTCTAACCAATGGGAGATCCTAGGAAAAAGATGGTATGTTCTCAACAATAATGTTTGGGACAAAACAAAAGATCAATTTGATCAATCCCAAAAACTTTCAACTTATTACTTCTGTCAGACTTACACAGAAATCAAACTTACAACCCATGCATTCAAACGCCCCATAACTTTTCCCTCCATGATTTAGTTTGTACAAATCTTCAGAAGTTTTTCTTGTTTGGCGAAAAACTTTCTGCTATCATGATTCAGAATCCGAAATGAAGCCCGGACACCTCTATTGTAGGTCTTGGCAATCATTTCGCCTAGCCTATCTAGTATAGTTCCGTTTTTAGGGACGACACCCTTGTTTGTCTTGTCTAGGTCTAGATAGCTTCAAACGCCTAAATTCGTCCCAATTTAGCCTGCTTTTGTTTTTGTTTCCTAGGCCGCAGTTCTCTTGGGCCTAGTTTGCTGAATGAATAGAATTTATGACTTGGTTGTAAATCTTGAAGACGGTGGTTAGAATGTTTTTGTAAGTGTCGGAGGAGGAATTAATGAAGGGCGATAAATGTAGGTTCCTAATTTATGTTTTTCCGAAGGATATTCATATGAATATCCTTCGGAAAAACATAAATTATTGGCATATGCCAATGGAGCCTGTGTGTTTGAGGTTATCCCCTAAAATGGTACCGTATTTGTATCGTAAAAGGCAGTTTTCTTTTGCTCTTTTACGAAATCGCCTGCTAATTGGCTACCTAAAAAATCTTCACGTTCGTTGAACGAAGTAAAAACCTCTTGTTAGTCCTCCTCTCGTTTCCCAACGTTTACAGAAGCTATAGTTTCGCAGCTACTAACTTAAAATATACTCGTGCGGTTTGCCTAAAACTTGCCACGAACCCGCTTGTTATTTTGCACATGCTTGCATTTCTCATTATGCATATTAAACTTTGTAGTTGAGTTTAGTTTAGCTAATGCGCCTTGTCGGTAACTGACGGTTTGACATCACTTTGTGGCTTTATTTATAATGGAAATTGGAGTTTGCATCATATTCATATACGCATTATGGCGGCTTTAATTCATTGTTTCTATTTTTTGCCATCTGTACCTATCATTGTATTCGTTTAATTTTCTGGATGTTTCACACGCAAAAGTTGCATGGAACAGAAAACTAAGTAAGAAAAAGTCATACTGGTAACAAGATTGTCAACAGTTGAAAGTTAATTATGGTAAGTTTCAGGACATTAACGAGGGATGCTGTCGTCACCAATTAAGGATGTTTACCTTCCCCACAAACAACTCGTTGAATATTCCATAAATCCACCAGCTTTTCTTTATAAAATCTTCTACAAACAAGTCGACAGATATGCCAGACGTAGCGCCAACTATTAGTTGAACATTTTTAATAGCTTCTCCGGCTCTATTGTGAGCCCGTCTATTAGAGGGATCACGCGACAAAGTTTAATTTAATTTAACATCGCGACTTCGCCTGGAGTCGGAGTGAGACGTCCTTAGTTCACTCACCGTGTGGTTTCACCAGCCTTTGAGACAGGAATATAAGTTCTGTCGCTAAAGAAATTATTAGAGCTAACAAAGTGTGAAACCTCTTTTCAAAGTTTTATTAATCATTTTCTTTGATTTTCCTTTTTCTATATAATCTGTATGTTTAGAAACGATTTTCTTTTACCTTTAAACAGTTACTTTTTTATCTAGCCATTGGTAACCTGTAATGTAAACAAACCTCCTAATATATTTCACGAAAACTTGAAAAGGTCGCTGTCATTGCCTTGTATTACTTACCGTCGTCTACCTTTACAACACTATTTAAAATTGTGACTTTTTCTGTACCGTAAGCCATTTGTATCTCTTCCCATATCGTCTTTGTTAGCTTATCTAGTCCCCTGTCTGTTCACTATTTGTAAAACGGTGACATTATTATTATGAATCAAATCTAACAAGTGGTAGATTTTATAAGGAAGACATTGAAAATATGTGTGTAAACTTGAACCGATTTATTGGTTTTACAACAAAACAAACATGTTCAGTGGACCCTTTCACAAATAAAAGAGGCCTGTGATGTGACAAAGTTTACACATGACCGCCTACTAAGGTAGACCTAGGTAAATATAAGTTTGGTCTATTTATATCTAAATTTCTTCCTACAGCTAGTAGCATCTTCACCGTAGACAATAGTATAATAATCATCATTATATTTAAGACCGGAATCACCGTATGCTGCTGCTACGCGCTTCCCTCTTGCAAACGTTTCCCGTGACTGACCAAATCGTCAATTTGAACTTTTGGACGGCCCTGACCACTTTAGCCAAAACACAACTCCAACGGACTTTCTCGTGTAAATGAGAACGTGATGACATGACACAAACGAATAATTCGTCTCTCAGAATAAATTCTTTATCAAAACATCCCAACGTCGTCGTCTCTTTCCTACCAAACAATAATACGTTAAATAAATCATAGAGTTAAGTTTCAGATTACGTGCAGTATTTTAACAAAGAAGTTCAAAGTTGTAATGCATTTTTCAAGGAATTATTGCCTCGTCCAGACATTGAACCCGTTGCGTTCGTGCGGCTAATCATTCGAGACACGAAATCACGTTATACTTGGAGGTTTTTCTTGGTTTGTTGACAAGGATTTTGTTATTTTGATTATGTTGAATGCTCTAATTAAGTTTTGATTTATGAATGGGAATTTTGTAGGACTTAACTTGTAATTTTTTGCCAGAAACAATCCAAGAAATCATCGTTAGATGTTTTTTGGTGTTATGTATCTTTGTATATTGGTCTAACCGGTGTACCTGATGGAATTTCCCATGGAAAGAACACATCGGGCATCGCCTATATATAACTTCTTTAGGGGATAAATATTCAAAAATCCTGCCGCAATCCACCTTCATAAAATAGGAAGTCTTTTACAAGCTGTCGTGCTTACAGTCTCGGCAGTTTTATTAACTTACATCTAATTTTAAAGTAATCAAAACTGACTCACTTAATAAAAGATTCCCTACGAGTACTAACTCTAAAGCAAAGCAAACTAAAATAACATTTCTAGTCCCGTTTCATCCACGGACATCATAAATTCCCGGCTTCCGTTAACTTCACAAACTTGATCTTCACAATCCTATTTTCAGGCCCTTTTTAGCTATACAATTCAGTTCTGTAAGCAGTCTAAATTTCCTAGATCTTATTTTATGTTTCATTGAAATAATATATCAGGATATTCTTTGCTAATTAAGCTCTTCACACTTATGTTACGGTACAGCCAACTACATTTCAGTGATATTAATTTGACTGCTTTAGATTGTTGCAGTAAAGGCGATATTCGTACTGTAAGTCTCTCTAGTGATGTGCAGTAGATTGTATATTGAACGTACTGTCATCGTGTCCTCTGTTAGCAGCATCGTTTGGTATGCAAACAGGGGATCCTAAGTCTTTGTGGGTGTTCATATGTGTTCTAATGCTTTACCAGCTGAAAGCGGGATTAATTGGAGGCGATTATGCCTTGTGGTAGCTGGTAGGCGGTTCGATAAGAGTTAAGGTAGACTGTGAGGATAGCACCATGCTGAGTGGCAACCTACTTGTCGCAGTTTCACGACGTGCAACATTTTTTTTTATAATCCCTGCTTGTTATATATTTTCTTTTATATCTGTTAAGCGTTGTATGTGTATTGTTTTTTTTCCTGTATGTTCCGTATGTTTCTGCTACAAATAAATATATTTTTCTTTCTTTCTTTATTGCCCGCTAGTCTGCCTACATTTATCTAACTCTAAATAGTTATCCTAACTTAATAATTAGCTGCACTCCGAATTACTTGCTGCGACTCTCGACTATCCGAACTAGTAATTTTATATTTACTTCAGTATTGAAAAAAATAAAAATAAAATTTAGACAACAGCGGTGGCCCAGTGGTGGCGGCCCCGACTTCGGTTTAAAGACATTTATTTCTCAAAGAACAAATTACAGTTCACTTAAAGAGAAACTTAACTAAATTAACAATAGGTAGGTTTACATTACGACGTTCAAGCCATCCAACAGACCGAACAGTAAACACCGAGGTTTATCTATATGAAATACAAAACAAAACAGTTCACGCAAAACTTATGTTAACAAAACAAAAATACTTATAATATATTTCTTCGTGCTTAAATGTTGATATTCAAGAAACTGAACAGATTTATGTATATAAAATAACAAATGGTAAAAGAATTTATTCCTCATCAAGAATAATTCACATTATGAGAAAACTTAAAAAAAAAAAATAACATATCTTAAGGTACGGGAATCTAAGTTCATAGTAAAAAGTAACAAATTAAGAGGGTAAGCGACCACAATTTTACAAAACAAATAAGCCAATCACCAACCAAGCAAACATGGAAACAAACTAAAAGTGCTAGATGTGACAAAATATGGCATCACAAAATTATTCTAATTCGTTATTTCTTGTGTTCGTTAGTTTTGGTAACGGTTTCTATAAAATGAAATAAAAGTTTTTTTTTTTTTTTTTGTTAGTAGGAAGGTAGGTAGGTAGCAGGTAAGTAAGTAAGTAGGTAAGTAGAAGCAGGTAGGTAGGTAGGTAGAATTAGGTACGTAATAGGTAGGTAAGTATGTAGGTAGTGGGGAGGAAGTAGTAATGCCAGGCATAGCTAGTGTGATTTAAAAAGCTTAACTTATGTGTCTAATATAAAATTTCTTAGGCCTTTTTTAAATGTTGGTATGCTTCTACACTCTCGGATTTGTTTGGGTAATTTATTGTATGACTTAAGAACAGTAGGTCGTGGGTTCGAGCCCAGGCTGACACATTACTTTGTGTAATTTATTTCATCACCGCTGCTCTCAAAAGTGTCGGTGAAGTAAAACATCGTGAGGAAACCGGCATGTCTTAGAACCAGAAAATTCGAAAATATGTGACATCTACCAAGCCGCACTGGGCTCAGGTGGTAGATTATAGCCATTCCCTTACAAAGAGTCCTCTCTTTGGGCCTGTGTCCCAGCAGTGGTAACATTAATAGCCTGGTGATGATGATGATGATTTAGGCTCCTAGCATACAGAATATGTAGTATCCAAATTTACAAAAGCATATCTGGTTGTGTGATTAACTATGTAGGTACCTTATAGTAAATCACTTTAGTGACCTTTTCCAATGTTAGCTCACAGTTCAACTACCATAAAACAATATCAACTTTTCTATTGGGGTTTTCGTGTTGACTTTTCTCCGTAAGTGCTACCGCGGTAGTACTTCCTCACTTTCTGCGTTCACCCAGCAATTAACCACGCCCATGTTTGATTGATTTTAATTTTCAACGTCTACTAGATTACTGGTTGAACTTACACGTGTGACCTTGTAACCTTCAAATTTGGGTCTGTCAGAAGAAAGATTTAGTATTTTTTTTATCGCATAAAATCTCGGTCTCAGCCTTGGTTTGGATTATCGGATTAACTAAAGTGTAGAAAATGTAACTCGTAATTTTTGAGAATGAACTGACATTGTTCAGTGAGAAATATGATAATTTTACAATACGCACATGAATGTGAAAATGTGTCTTGGGTTCGAAGTGTTCGAACTCAACACCAACTAGGATTAACTTGTGTTTTGAAAACCAGCGAAAATATTTACATTTCCAGTGCCAATGCATTTTGTCAATTTAACAACATTTATTATATTGCGTTTCTCATATTGTCGAGCTGGAAAACTTTTTAACTTATGGATTTCTTGAAAATACTCTGGAATGCGATAGAAGAGTTTGTCACGCAATAATTTCAAAACGCAATTGCGGTAGTGTACCTGTTCCCACCGTTCCGTGTTTTCAGTTTAAACTAGCTAAATTATCTTAAGCTTGGTAAATAACTAAAGTTAAGCATTAACACAAACTGTCGTAACAGTTGACGTGTTCAACTCATCCAGAGTTTGAACTTTTTTTTTAATAGCCTGTACCTACTGTCCCACTGCTGGGCAAAGGCCTCCCCCAAATCCTTTCAAGTGCTCTTTTCCTGAGCCACCTCAAACCAACCCTCGTGGTACGCGTCCAGATCGTCTCGCCACCTCTTTCTGGGCCGGCTTCGGCGGCGCCGTCCTTCTTCCGGCAACCATCGTGTTGAGGCTTTTACCCAGCGGTCATCGTGCATGCGGCTGACGTGACCCGCCCAATCCCATTTTAGCCTAGCAGCCTTCTTGCCAACGTCCACTATGCCCGTTTTGGTGCGCAGCGTGGTGTTTCAAACTCTATCTTGTCTTTTGACACCCAAAATGCTACGTTCCATTGCCCTTTGGCAGTTTGAACTTACATGAATAAAATTATATTACCTAACCAAACCTTTCTAGATTTTACGACTTTATTTTAGCGACTGCCACCGACATCACTCAACATTATGATGATTTTATACATTACACGAATGGCTAGAACTCCTTTATCCCAGACAATTTTAGGATGTGTACCATATTACACAGGACTAGCACTGGGAACATTTTACGCTGGTATCGTTTATGCAAGATGTACGATATCGTCTATCCTAGCCCTAATAAATATCTGACACTTATCCCACCTTACCTCACGTTGGCACGAGGTACACGGAAATAGCTCGTCTCTTGTCTAGAACAACTATGTTGGAGCTCTGCGCTAAGTAATGTAACTCAAAGCTCCTAATGCACCCCAAACTTATACCCACTAAGCTAGATGTACGAAAACGCCCCACAAAATTAGTGATGTGTAATTCCTATGATAGTGAAGTGATGACAGTAGACTCAGTGGGGCGTCTCGGGTACATTGTACATATATTTGAATAGTGTGTGAGTCAGCAATATTTGTTGTGATATATGTTATTGTATTATTGGCTGTTGACAACACCATATAGTGTAATGTTTGTGTGTGTTTATTGACGTGAATCATGAGATATATAAATTAGGTGGAACATTTTTTTGGCTTGCCAGAAAATGTTTGGTGGAAATTGGTTTCATAGTTGGTTATTATACGAACACAAATGAGAGGAAAAGCTTTGTGTTAGTAAGTAATTGCCTATCTATTTTTCTTTTATAATAGTGACAGTAAGGACCGACCGGCCGAGAAACAATGATTATCTGTAATTATTATGGTGAGGTAATGTAAGACGAGTCTGGTTGCCCGGTTGATGGAAATACGTTTACCCCTATTCATAGGCTTTAAACGTAAATGGAGAAATGTATGGAGGTTACACCGTAAACATAGCGTAATAGTATTTAATCGCCACTTGAAAGCTTTAAATAAAACATAGGCTTCTGTGCCCCAAATAATAGTGATAAAAATACCCCTTACAGAATTAATAATGCCAACCAGCTTCAAATAGGACGTCGCGAAAGCTGTGAGCTACCGTCTATTTTCACTACAAACGTAAATAGGTCCGCGATCACTACAGATAGTCTCGTAAAAGGATAGGATTTAGAAACGGAGTCGGTTTCGCTCTCGTAAGATTTTAGCCACTATTTAGATTTTAGAGGATCAGTGAAATGACTCACTTAGTGCATGTGTTGTGAGGAGAGAAATTACTGCTAAAGCTTTCGCTGTGATAGAAATGGATTCTAGCTTTAGGATAAGGAATTATGTGTTAGGGTTTCTGCACAGCCTCCTTAATTTTATATGGGGTTTCCGTATTGCCGGCTCTTAGACATGCAACTGCTACCAGAGGCGGCTGCTTAAACATTATCTTACTTCAGATCTGTACTCCTGAATCTGAAGGATTACCTACCCATGGTGGGTATCACGGTACTTGAAAACCCTAATTGTCAGAGAATGTTTACTCTTGTATGGCCAACTTTTACTTATTTACTTTAACTAAATAAAAGTGACTTGTGAAGCGTCGAAAAATACAAACTCATAAATTAAACATATCCTACTTCCTACTAATATTATAAATGCGTGAGGATGTTTGTTACTCTTTCACGCTAAAACTACTGACCGGATTTGTATAACATTTGGTACACAGATAGTCTATAACCTGGATTAACACATAGGATAGTTTTTATCCCGATTTTATCTTCCTGTGGGATAATTTGTGTCGATTTGTAGCGGGCGAAGCCGCCGTCAACACCTAGTTATTACAATAAAAACAAGAAATATTTTACCAAAAATTTAAATACGGCGGTTTTATTGATCCCACTCGCTGGTCACTTTCAGGTTCAGACAATTCAAGGTGAGCCTGCTTAAATTGTCCGAAACTGAAAAGTTGATCCCTGTATCGATCCTGATTGTTATGTCAAACTTTACAATAAACATTTTTGGAAGTAAATCCCCGCTTGTTTTGCAAACAAATTAGTTTTCAGTTCAAATCTAAACCCGTTGAACCGTACTAATCATGAATAATAAAGAATTATTGGTTGTAATATCAACCGTGGCTGGTTTTCCTTTTTATTGCGCCGTAGCTCAAACACAGTAGCTATATATTTATACCTGGAGCTCAAGTTTAATAATGGCTTGGTGACTACATTGCATGCTATGTGAAAATGATCGTATTTCAATAATGTAGAAAATACCTGTAGCTTTGTTTAGTAGTTCTATTGATCAGAAAGGGTTTCCTCACAGTCTTTGCCAGTTAGTTTTTCCACAATTCTTGCTGATTGGATAACTTTTTGACATAACAAATGGACCATACTTACATACCTTCAGCATTGAGTCATAACGCCTGGTTTCGGGAACAAAAAAACAAACTAATTAGGAATATGCAAATGATCAGCTCTGATTGGTTGTATTTACAAATAAGTTACACGTTGCCATTGACAAGCTGTCACTTGATTTTAATCAACAGCCAATCGCATCACTTGGCCTGCGTTTAATTTTGACGCATCGCTGATTTTCGTCTCAGAAACCCTTACAATGCGCTATTGTCATCCCAAACTATTTCCGAAGTCCTCTTTTCACCCCATCGTGCACTTCAACATAACTATCTTAATATTTCATTGTACACCATAACTATTGTCTAGCTGTCTAGTGGCCAGAATTCACCATAAAATTAATTAACCACTCAAACTTCATCATAAGCTTTCTGTAAGTACGGTCGAGATGCATTTAATGTCGCAGCAGAACGTCTTGAGACCCTTCAAACAAAACAAAGATGAGCGGTACGGAAACTTGTAAGGTTCAGGAGAGACAAGAGACTCGATGTTGGTCACGACAATTTCTGATTGGTTGATGCAGCCGCACAGGTTCATCAAAGGTTTAGGTGCCCCCTTTTTACCGACGTTTTATAAGTGCCCATGTAGGCCTATGTGAAATAAAAATATTTTGATTTTGGTATGCTTGCCGCGGTCTGTCCGTGGATGACTTATTACACATCGAGGTCTCTGCATGCCTTGGAAAGGACGATAGGCCATTGATTTCGGCTTTCATAAGTAGATGTTTGACAGTCTTTACCGCGTGGAAGTCTAACAAACAGTCTTATGACAGAGGGTATCGTAGTACCAAGTAAGTGGGTTGTGGAGGTCAGATATGCATTCGCTCCAGGTAAAATACTGGTGCATCCAGTTTGACTGGAAGACAAACCCAACATAGTTGGGAAAAGGCTTGGCAGATGACGATCCATGCAAGTCTTCTTTCCGCTCCGCTCGTCTCCGCTTTGGTAGAAACTTGCCCTAAGTTGGGTCAACTCGTACAGCTAAAATCTAGCCATAATTTATTTTATAGCCTAAGCTAGAACTGTGGTCCCGTAGAGACGCGTAAGTCACATTTAGGTTGAAGTTAGTTTTTTAGAAGTGATGCATTTTGTCATAATAATAAAACTTTGCTGCTTTGTTTGCAGTAAAGCTGAAACTACTTAACTATTAAACTTACGCGTAGTTACAAGTATTCTGAAATTGATGAATGCGAAACTAAACCTAGTAACGAACGACTGAACGGATTTCGATACATTTACACACTGGGAGACCGGTAGTACAATACCGTGGGCTAATGTCCGACTTCCACGCCGGAAATAGCTCGTCTTCTTTAAATTCCTATTTTATTTTCATGCTTTAGGAGTATGTGCTTAATGTGCTGTGACCGCATTACTGCCCGTGCTAATCGAGCTTTTCTATTTTGCGGTACGGTATGCATGTTACCTGAAAAATACTTGAGTACTATATGCTTTTTGGAGTACTTGGCTACTTACTAAAACAAACCGTCTTCCTTTAGGTTTGTTGTTCTTGGTAGCACGTGATATTTTAAAGTGATTTTTATAATTCACGTCTCGCACTAGAGTTACAAGGTGCGGATAGGTTGAGCAATTATAACCACAACAGAGCATCCCAACCATAACAGATCCCAACTCACATAAAACATAATTTCCATTTGTTTTCCTTAAATTATTCGTCAACTTTGAATTCAAAGATCCTACAGGACATATGAGTGAAACATCTATATAACTATTACAGATCGACTATGGTGCTACCTTCTGCCGCCTCCCTTACGTTTTATGTGTGTTACGTGACGTCACAGACCCGTCTTTTGTGGCGCGCGATTTATAGGCATACCTCAATGTTTTACTGGGCTAAAGTGCGACTTTTACCACCTGTAACGATTTTATTTTCATCGCTGGAAATTTTTTAGGGATACTGTAAAACTGTAATTGTGTCTGAAAACCAAATGCTACATTAAATCGGTGGTAACACATTGTTCTTGATATCGTCTTTCGTAGTACAGAAGGTGGCCATTTAATCACTGGTATCTGAGCTTGTACATTTTTTTTTCGCCTGCGTTTAATATGGCGGGTCGAATCACACCATTAACGAACGCTGGTGACTTAAGCGCCCCCCTGTATTCACATTATACAGATTTTGTATCATCTGAGCTAAAGCCTAAGACTAGTGTCCTCATAGAATTATGCCATTGGCAAAGGGGCACGTCGACATTTGATATAGCGTTCCCAATTTCATAGTCCCTTTATTCATTAGCACATATAGACCGCTACAATTCACCTGTAACCTTTCCACCTCACAAATCAAATCCCCACCACACCATCATAACTCAAGATCTAAACAATTCACTGGTAAACCTCACCTCCATTATTTATAGGCTCATCCATTGCTTACCAGATAGGCCAGTCATCTCCTGTTGTTCATGGAGATGCTGTGAGATACAGATTACAGACGTCATCGTGACACTCTGAACGGGAATAGATGTAATTTGTAATGTTTCTGATTATTATTCTAAGGCTTCCAAGGGTTGCTTCACACATCTGTCCAAAACAGTGTCTAGACTTTAGTAAAGACTGCGCTTCTTTTTTTAGAGTGGGGAAATAGGAAACGAGTTGTTTTTTATATTTCATGTTATGGTCGATATGACTCGGCAATGCCGTGCGGTAAAACACACATTTGGATTAGTCGAACTATGCCGAGCCGACCTTACCTTGATTATTTACTCAAGAAAAAAAATTAATATTATTAAAGAAGTTTGCCGATCGGTACGAGCCGAATGTGAACTGAATTTGTGTTGTAAATCGGCTTCAACAGATACTGCTGATTTGAATGTACCGACCCGAACAAGGTGTACCATCCCTTAAGTACGAGTTCGAATAATTTGTTTCGTCATATGACGTAAAACAGACACAGAGACAGTAATTAATTACTGTATTCCCTCTGTAAAATTAACATAACACACACATATTTTCCACTGCTTGTACTTATCTGCTAAAAAGGCTGTCTCAGTGAAATGTTCTCAAAATGGCCTAAAAGTATGATTTACGATGCAAAAAACATTAAAGTTCAGTGTCCAGTCCACACTTCATATAAAATACACTAATTTTATTCGCGGTGCAAGTGTATGTTTCAACGTTACTCGTAATTCTGTTGTGTTGTTACATTCAGTATTCGTGCGATTTGTTCCCAACCTCTCGACATCCCAAACTCTCGACTCCATGTTACATTCCCACCGGTTTTCGCTGCACATGCAGCCGCTAGCCGTGCATATCGTGTTATATGAATTTAACACACAATTATAGAAGCAGTTCTGCTATCTCTCTTGCTCTGACATTTATCTGCCTACATTCCAAGGGTGGTTAAGTTCGGTTAAGGTGGAAGCTCACATCTGGCCCGCGAAATTCTAATTTTCTTACGTTTTTGGCAATTTGCAGGCCAGTGCTTGGTTGTATGTTTATGAAAATTTGATTTGCGACTGTAAGACGTATGAAGTTACCGAATTATAACCATCAAAATTACTAACTACTAAAGAACGACGACTAAATTACTAAAGAATGACTTTTACATGCAAAAATCAATCTTGACATGAAAATGAACTTGGAGGGTTGTATTGATAATTTTGATGGTTATAATTCGGTAACTTTATACGTCTTACAGTCGCAAATCAAATTTTCATAAACATACAACCAAGCACTGGCCTGCAAATTGCCAAAAACGTAAGAAAATTAGAATTTCGCGGGCCAGATGTGAGCTTCCACCTTAACGTACCAAGGATGAACATTCGTCTTTTATTCAATTTATGACTCATCTTACTAGTTGTTCGTAGTAGACTTACATGCTAAACGTGTCTTCTTTCGTAAGAGGTTTGAAATAGTAGTAAAGTCATGCTTATAAGTTTTGTATATTCATCCTTTCGGCTAGCTTTTCTACATTTTGGGCATCATACGTGTAGAGTCAGCTTATAAGGTACACCATGGATTAGCTGCCGAGACATTCCTGCGTGCGATGCATAAACATGAAAAATAACATGATTTCTTTTATCAGTCCTATTAGATCATCCCAATATAAAAAACCCAATCCCTTATTAACACTTCAGTCTCCAAACTAAGCTGCCAACCTAAAAAAAAAGTACATCAGCTTGAGCTAGAGTGTGCAACCGCGCCAGCACTAATGAACCGATAGCTCGAAGGTAATTGTATGGAAAAATTGTGCAATCCGACGCCCAGTCGCTCGGGAAGACTAGTTAGCGAACACTCCTTGCGAGGGAAAATAAGGGCCCCAACTCATTTCACGTCTTTTTCTAACCACGTAATAAGATGGGTGTGAAAAGTAGTAAACGTTGTGGGGAAATCGATAGGCAGTTAACAGAATCAAAATGAAAATATTTTTATTTCACATAGGCCTACATGCGCACTTATAAAACGTCGGTAAAAAGGGGCACGGTTCGGTGCATTAGTCGGTTCCTAAGGAGAAGAACCGGCAAGAAACTCCAAAGGTTACTCTTTTAATCTTTTAAAATCGTTTGGGTTAACAATAAGGTATAATACACACATGAAGACCATGCAGATAAATGTCTGAGATGGTCTTTTGAAGAAAGTACCACACAGATTTGAGTGGACCCGTCCAGTCAGTGCAAGGATTTGTCAGTTATCGTGGAGCTCAAATCAAGAAATAAAAAAAGAATAAATATTTAAACACAAAATTGAATGACGATATAAGGTATTGGGACTGGTCAACGTGTCGACACTTGGGGGACGCCTATGTCCAGCAGTGGACGTCTTTAGCCTGAAATGATGATGATAAAGTAATAAAGAAACTTAATTAAACCTCACATCACGAACGCTTATATTTTAACCGGGTTTCTATTAAAAAGCGTCGCAATAAAACCGCGAAGAAAGAAATAATTAAACTTTGTTGTTTACGGAAATAATAAACAACAATTTTCCAAGATGAAAAATTAAAGCGGTGAACACGCTTGATGGTAGCGTGTGTGTTCAAATATTGCTGTATTGAATCGAGCTTTCAGTGTGAAGAATGAAAACGCGTTTCAACGTTTTAGCTTTTAAGTTTTATGGTTTGATTTTAGAAAATTCTTTAAAAAAAATGATCAGTTGTAACCGTTATCAATCTTAACATGTTCTACTGTTACTTCGATATTTATTTAATGTGGTTAATTAGTGTCTCAAACTTCATATCTAAATTGCCGCCTCAAAAATTGTGAGATCTAATCTAAATATTGGTTAATTTAGCATAGGTTTAGGTTCCACACATAAAATATAAAGAGTAAGGAGTGTAGTTCCGAACTCCATATTTCACTCATTTAACGTATACCCATCCCGTCTTCCCGTATGTCAGACAAGAATTTCCATTGTTTTCGAAAATGTCGATCCGCTGAACATATCCCAGACGCATTGCGGTCGTGTACGAGGTTATTATAAAAGGTAACACTGGGAGGGGGTGAATGCGTCCTGCTACAGTTGTAACTCTTTATAATTGTGTAGCCCTGTGATTTTGATGTGATATTACCGTTTGAAACTGCTTGGCCACAAACTACGTGAACACGGGTTGAGCGGATAATACAAATGAAAGACATGCATACCGCGACGCGACTCTTGGCTAAGTTATGAACCCGCGGGTCATTTGACGCAAGTCGCATCGCCCAAGGTTGTGAACAGGGTGTTACTATTCATAATTGTGCGGCCGTGGTTTTGACGCGGTTTTACGTTTTCAAAAGATGAAAGAGTAAATTTTAATTTCATAACGGTGCAGTGTGCATAGCTAGCTTAATCTTCACTAAGTATGCCGAGCGAACCTAGGATGTTGAGGAATAAAGAGTATATGATAATAAAAAAACAGCATTGCCGGCTGACTAGCTTGTGGTTATGGTTGAAATTTCATTAACGCCGTTTAATAGCTTTAGCTGTTTATGTTAGTATCATTAGTTCATGCTAGGCTGCTTCTTCTTTCCGTACAAATTACAGGGTGTAAATAATAACCCTTCACACAGCTGTCAACCCATTCTGTACGTTGAACAAAGCTACTTTTTTTGGGTTCAAAAATCACATTTTACGGTAAAACTCAATGTGCACTCTGAAAACATTGTGCTAGTGGATGCTTCGAGTAAACGGGTTATGGACATAGTTTAAGTAAAGTTAGAACCTGAAAAACTAGTATTTACTAAAACAATTGTGAAAAATTTGGTACTTTGATTCCCAATATCTTCGTAACTAGAGGGTTGTCAAATATGGTCTGGAACAAAAAAAATATCGCAGTGGGGGGAGAACAAGTACCTTTCGTTTGCGTTAATCATCATTATCATTTATTTCAGACGTAAAACATCCATAGATTGTTAGTAAATTAGTAAGTTATGGGTACTTTTAAACCCTTTATACCTATGATTATCATTCATGTGACTGGCAGCCTTGCCCCACTTTGGATCGTCATCATCCATTACCAGACTTCACCATCTATTGGGTATTGGCCTCTATTTGCTTGTGCCAGTTTCGACATTCTTGTGCCAACCTGATCCAGTTTGACCCGCGATGACAATAATGTCTTCTACTGGACAACCACCACTTCTTCCAATTCATGGATACCACTTATTCACAGATTTGCTCCACGTGTCATCACTGCGTCTTGTTAGGTGTCCTGCCCAACGATAATAAAGTGCACTCTTACTTTATCTTTTGGTATTTAATTACAAATAAATATCTTCAAGTGATGACCTACAATATTTCATTTACCACTTATTATCCATCACAGCTGAGCAAACACCTCATCACTTAGGCCACTCGGTACACATCGTCACAGACCTCGTCTCGATTACTCGGTGTCCAGTTACTTTTAAAAGCACTCTCCACACTGTTAGCATCTCCATCCTAGCCAACCTTATCTAGATTCTAGACTTTATTAAATTTCAGATCCTTGTGTCAATATTTTTTTGCCATCTTTTTGAATTACCATCTAAGTAAAAAGAACTTGGGGTTTTTTATAAAGGCCTTCATTAACATGCTAAAATACCTTTCATCTCAAACACAATTTTGACAGTCAAAGAAATATCAATAAACTGACTTCGTTTCATTTTCTAGCTATTCGTTATTAATGTTTTTACGTAATCGCGTTGAGTGATGGTTGATTATAGAAAATTGTCTAAAAAACAAAACTTGTAAAAAAAGCCAAGCCGCGCAAATCTGTACTTTTACCGTAAAAAGTAGTGAGATCTATGTAATACCAAGTCAGTTAATATATTTAATCCCTACTTAAAAACCTTTGATGTTTTAAATAAAAGATTGACTTGGCTTTTTTTACAAGTTTTGTTTTTGTTGGGATCTCATTTCTTTTTGTAGCGTCTCTCATTCTATCTATTTCGTTTAATGAATCAACAATACATAGGTTTATTCGAATTTAGAGCAGTCTTATTCATCGATTTGAAGCACTGCTAAAGTACCTACTCGACAAGCTGAATCAATCGAGTAAAAAATCGACAAGGCCAAGTCGTTTTATAACGGAATTCCTATGGCCACCTTCACGCTGCATCAACAGATCTTGGAGACCATCCAAAGACAAAGTACTCGTCAAAACGAATCAAACGAGTCTAAACTCGATGGGTTATGTCGTTCTATAACGGAGTTCTTATGGCCACCTTCCAGCTCCATCATCAGATTCTGGTTAGCAACTAAAGACAGAGTACTCATCAAGACAAATCAAATGAGCTCAAACTCGATGGGGTTATGTGGTTTTATAACGGAATTCCTATGGGCACCTTCCAGCTTCATCAACAGACCCTGGACACCATCTTAAGACAAACTACTCGACAAAACGAATCAAACGAGTCCAAACTCGATGGGGTTATGATATTATAAAATGGAGTTCCTATGGTCAACTTCCAGCTTCATCATCAGATCAGTTCCATATCATCATAATATTGCATTGATAGGCGATATACATATACGTGCAAAATTTTAGATCAATCAGAAACTAGGAAGTATGTTAAATTTAATAACTCGTAAAATTCATTCACTGAAAATGTAACTTTTACTTTGTAATCCTATATGAGATTACAAAGTTATTTATGCAGTTAGTTTATCTAGAAAACTAGACTGAAATTATATACTTTTTTAGTTTTTTCATGGTTTAAACACTTAACACTAATTGTATTCTAAATTTGAAGCTTCTATGTCTGCTAGAAGTGCCTTAGACTTTTGATGATCGGTCAATCAGTCAGTCAGTCAGTGAGTGACAAAACTAAGGAACTTTGATTAGTTATAATTCTTAAACCACTGGTTTAAATTGAATGAAATTTTAAATATACCGTGTTTATACAATGCCTAATTGGTTACTAAAAATTCAGGCTTCTAGTTTTACCCACAAAGAAGTCATAGGAGGTCGAAAATGGCCTGAACTAGTTCGAGAAAATAATGGTACGGCCGTGCCGCTTTATTGCTCGACTTGGCGGCGGCATTGCCGTGCCACTAGATTTGGCCATCGCATCGCATTCGCCAATGTTAAACAGGCCATTGTAATAGCTAATCGCCATCGCATTGGCCAATGTGATGCAGTGGCCAAGTCAATCTTTTATTTAAGACATCAAAGGTTTAAAAAAATCAGGCTTCTAGTTTTATCCACAAAGAAGTTATAGGAGGTCGAAAATGGCCTGAACTAGTTCGAGAAAAGAATGGTACGGCCGTGCCGCTTTATTGCTCGACTTGGCGGGGGACTGCCGTGCCACCAGATTTGGCCATCGCATCGCATTCGCCAATGTTAAACAGGCCATTGTAATAGCTAATCGCCATCGCATTGGCCAATGTGATGCAGTGGCCAAGTCAATCTTTTATTTAAGACATCAAAGGTTTAAAAAAATCAGGCTTCTAGTTTTATCCACAACGAAGTTATAGGAGGTCGAAAATGGCCTGAACTGGTTCGAGAAAAGGATGGTACGGCCGTGCCGCTTTATTGCTCGACTTGGCGGGGCCACTGCCGTGCCCCCAGATAATTTCTCAATGGAAATTTATTTCAAGAGTTGAAGGTAGGTACGGTATACGATTACCTACGAAAATTCAAGCCACGAGGTTAAAACAATGACGGTTTACACAACATGACAGGAGACGTTACATTTAAAACAAACCTCAAGCACACGTTACAGATGAAAATACACGCGGCTCACAAAAGTTGTATCCTCCAAGCGAGACAGACTGACAACCTGAATAATAAAGCTGTACTGGAAATAATAGTGCTGGTTGTAGGTAACGATGAGATCGGTACAATTATGTATGGTATTGTGGATCAGCCATTTTTTTCAGAAGTTCCTTCTATCTATCTATCACAACTAGAATAAAAATAGGTAAAAAAACTTTTTAAGTTAAACGGTTTTATGTTAAACATACATTGCAATGTTTAAGATAAATGTACTAAAAACCAAAAAATAATAAAATAGATACAGTCGTGGGAATTATAAACATATGCATAGACTAGACTAAAATAAAACCGTGGGGCACGTCTCTTTTATTTACATGGAGTGTATAACTATTGGAATTTCCATGAGCAAGAAAATATTAAGTAATTTCCTCACCGTCTGCGGGCCAACTGCCTATTTTAACGACGAATTAAACGATTCTTCTATCGCACATTAAGTCGATAATTTGTAGACAATTGATGAAGACTTGAAAAACGAGAATGAGGAGAGCTATGGCAAATGTAAATGATTAATGTTAATGGTAAATTACAAATGATTGGTTTTATAATAATAGGGTAGTTAACAAAAAAAAATCTAATTAGTCCGTCATATAGATTACCAAGAAATATTGGACACGTATTTTTTCTTTTTTCACGTAAACAAACAATGAAGACGATACGGTGATTTGAAAACTCGTGTGACGTCATACTCTAAGACATTAGTATGACATTTTTGACGTCACCAACCCCCACTCAAATCTTTGAAACGTTTTGTCTTCGTCAATTTTTAATGATTTGATAAAACGTAAAATACGTTTAGCTAATATTTTTCGATAATCTAACAGACGGGCTAATAAGAATCACATTTTTTTAAGTCAGGCATCATCTGCCTACCCTTTTCCCAACTATATTGGGGTCGGCTTCCAGTCTAACCGGATGCAGCTAAATACCAGTATTTTACATGGAGCGACTGCCTATCTGACCTCCACAACCCAGTTAATACTAGGTAATACGATACCCTTTGGTAAGACTGGATGTCAGACTTTCAGGTCACTGACTAACCGTAACGACTGCCAAAGATCTATATATGGCACCCGGGACCAACAGCTTAACGTGCTTTCCGAGGCACGGAGGAAACTCGGTATGTAATAGGCGGTCACCCATCCACAGATCGACCTAGGCAAGCGCAACTTATTCTAAAGATCGACCCGAGTGGCAGTTCTTATTAAGCCACGAGCTCCTCTATTTTTTTTAAGTCAGTAAACATCCCTATTGAATAATGATATTGATTGCATTATAAAGATACCATGGGTCGTGATGCCGTAGTAAGTCGTCAAAGTTAAATTCAAAGCGCAGCGAGTGAGGATACTTCCAGACAACTGTTGAATAATAAAGCAATTACGATAGTATGCGCTGTGCTGATGTTGAAACTTCATTTTCCGATTGCAATACAGTTGTTGGATGTTGTATTGCCTCGTAGATATAGGTTTATAGGCAGCTTTACAAATATATTTAGGTATAATATTACTTACCTAATGTAGAAGTTGATAAAATATTCAAATTCTGTTTTTCTTCGCACCAATCATTAAACTTGGGCGGTGAAATCCGAATATTTCATTGATATTTTTTGTGGTTGGTCAGCAGCGAAATATTTGTGACTTCATTGACGTAACAGGTTTTATTATTAATATTGAAACAAGGGTGACGGCCGTGGAACCGAGATAAAATCTTTTCAGACGGGCTGGTTCTATGAATGCGCTATACTTTAGTGGGAGGCAAAACATTTTTCAAGTCGGCTTGTCCTTCCGCCAGTCAGCTTATTGTCACTTATCTGACGTTGGCAGACAACTCACAAATAGGCACGTCTATTCTAGAGACTATGAAGCTGAATGGGATTTTGTCAAAAATATACTTGTGCTTAACCTATGCCATCACTTACTTATTTGTCTCATACAGAAATAAACTCACACCTTTTTGAGGTTACGTGGAAACTACAGATAGACCTCATTAATTATAGACGACGGTGACATCGATACGCACTTGACCTTTCTGAAGAACATCACAATTGAAGCTCCTCTTATAAAAAAGGGACTTCATCAGAAAATAAAAGTGGCTACTCCGGCAATAATTAAAAAACCAATGAGTTTTGTCTTCTTCTAAGCAATAACCAAGCAATTTTCTAAATCCTAAAGAGATTAGTTACCTCCTCTACACAATGCTTTGACGTAGCCGCTCTGCTAGATTGCACCGAACCACTGTAATATCCATTTCTTATTATTTTCTTTGCCCCTGGCGATTAAACGAGCTACCATTGAAAACGTATCAGAAACAAGGGGATTATTGCTTCATTTTTCTCAAGACAAAAGGAGGAAAATATCTACTAAGAGTATTAAAGATTGCTTTTTTTGCCTTAAACTGTAGAATATTCATGAATAATGGCTTTAGGGGAGATGTTTATTATTTTGGGGTGACATAAAGTAAAGTGCCTTTGGGGAAAAACAACATGCTTTTGAGGCAACGAATTAGGATGAGACAATATTGTAAGAATATGAAGTGCTCCCAGGCTCTTATGTAATTTAAACTAAATTAACATTATAAAGGTGTGTTTTTGTATGCTAAAAATGACAAAACTTTAGAAAATTTATTAAGAGATTAAGTTCTTAAAAGTTCCGACTTCTAGACATTCAGCCAACTTTAAGGAAACTAGCGCACTACGCGGCCACGACAACGACTTGTCGCATGACCGGCTGCTCTCTTACACAAAACTGCTGGGACGCCCGGTCATGTGAACAAACTTTCTTCCTTATCCAAGCCTCTCCGGCGAAAGTCGGGGTTCAAAAGGAATCAAGTGACAGTTGCAATAATAATCGACAAAAAACTTCCTACTTTAGACTCAAACGACAATAATTTCTGCACCCAAAAAATTGCCCTTATCTAAACAAACAATCGGCAAACAGCAAGCAACAATTTTGACATATCTCATTAATACTGCATCGGGTTCTGGCGTTGGTCGTGTCGTGTTGGGGGCTAGAGGGGCCCGTTGGGGCTGTAACTAGTAATTGGCGTGGTTTACGACGCTCTGCCCTCGGTAACACGCCTGCCCGGAGTGAACGCTGATAGATACATGTCGGGGTTAAGACTATTTGTCAAACGACGCGTACGAAAGGGGAATTTGAGAGTGAAGGCTTTTGCTTTTCGTAGTTTTCTTTGAGGTAGCGGAAAATGAATTGGGTATTTGACTGTCGATATGTTGACATCAATATGTGTTTGTACACTACCGGGATCATTAATAGTGAAGTATGGAAGATAAAGATATGCTGTGCCAACTCCAAGCAAATTGAGATAAGGGCAACTAAGTACAAATTTTGAGGTGTAAGTGTGTTCGGAAAATAAACGTAGCGTATGCGCTTTTCCAGACCATAATCTATCTCTGTGACAGATTTTATTCGTTCCAACGTTCTTACGTGATTGAATAAATACATCCATCCAAACTTTTGCATTTTTAGCAGTAGTAAGATAAAATAATTTTATCTAAGTTGGAATTAAATTAGCACGTAACTTTTTTCTTACAAATCATACCTCGAAAGACTACAGATTCTAATCCTTTCCAGATTCCTCTTAATCAATTGTTAATACAAACAATGTACATACTATAATTGGCACCCCCGATGAGAGTTCCCTTCGCCGTAGCTCTATCTACAGAGAAAACATCCAATAAACATGGCCGCGGTAACTTGCAGTCGGCACCTGGCTTAGTGGCCGACTGAATTCGATAACGAAGCTGAACCGTCTTATTGAACTGTTTCTGCTAGTTTGGGGGTTTAACAATCCTGTTTTGAGATGTGTCTAGTCTCTGATTTTAGAAATGTTTTGATTCATTGTTATTCTAGCTATAAGTGAATTAATGTGAGTATCATTACAACGTTTCCTCCCATTGGATACTTAAAACTAAACATTTATATTATTTTCTAAGCCTAAGATCTCTGTTAACAATATGTCAAGATCAGAGTTTCTTAGTTGCTACCTAGCAAGCATTTAATTTAATCGATTAATACGAAATTGAATTTGTTAAATATATTTCTTTCAATTTAGATGTCTTTACCGTCTCTGGGAATAGTTTATATATAATGTTTAAAAAATATTTTTGGATTAAAATGAGATACGAAGCTCATACACCTCATTAAGTCTTGTCAAAACTAACGTACTATCAATAAAACTGAACCTCACACACAAGTGAACCCAAAAACCCAGTGAAAGTGCAGTGTCCATTAAAAATGGTGGTGTGCAAACATTAGCGCGTCAGAACGCGCACGAGGGATGACCGCGCGCGATGAGGCGTGGCGGCGGCGCGTGCGCGTGGCTCGGCACGCCCTGCGCGCGCAAGAATGGCGCCGTGTGTGCGTGCCGCGTGCACACCGCGCTCTTACAGGTAAATCTGGGAGGTATAGTTTTCCAGTATGCTGTAAGTCCTAATTAATGGCAAACAAATTGGTTACTTGATTTATTTTGTAAATATTTTTTTAAGTGACGAAATGTGCACCTCTGCCTAACTCTTCAAGGGTAACATTATCATTTGTAAAGGTAACTTTTGTCTAAACTCGAACTCTTCTTTTAGGTACTAAGATGGAGTGGTGTTTTTCCGATTTATTTATATGTGTATCTACGAATAATTTAGATAGTGATTAACAACAATAGATCACTCATTTATGTAAAGAGTGGTCCTTTCATTCAACTCACCGTCGGGGCTGCGGGATGTCCCGTCGGGGCTGCGGGATGTTGTAAGAGATACTGCGGCCTCGACATAAAGGGCTAAGAAGGAACATGGGTGGTTTTTAGTCAGAAGAAGTCTGACACTCTTTTTCGCTTTACCCAAGAGCGGGACGTTATTTGATGATTTCCCACCACCCAAAAAAAAAAAGGGTAGATTTGCAAATACTAGTTGATAAACACTACGAGGTCCTATACCTATGTGTTATTATGGCAATATTTGATTTTGATGGTATTTTACCTAGATTGATACTCGGAACTACTTTTTACCGTGGCATTTCAGAAGGGTGGGTAACAAGCTACTAGTTAACAAACATGATTGAAAGCCTCTCCTCTATAGTTAACATACTCCTTACTATTAAATACTTGAAGATGACGATAAGGTGTGAACACTTCCAACTAAGCTGAAAGTGTATAATTACGCCGCGTATGTAATGAGGTCGGTTCCGAACGCGTGTGTTCCCGTGAAAGGTCTGCTACTTAAACGTGAATTAATTTCCCAGCTCAAAGTCTCAACGCAAAGCTTTTATGCTAATAACAATAAGTATACAGAGAAAAAACTTTAAAATTGGACGAATTTACGTTCATATTAATTAACATGAGGGATATTAAGGTGCGTAGCATGTTACACTTGTTATAAAACACTAGTTAACCAACTACTAACATTTTTAACATTGCATTCAGGCTCCACATTACGGAAACATGCTATATGTAAGAATCACCACTCAGTGAAAGCTTCTCCTCAACATCATGTGCAATAACAAAGACCACGGTATATTAGGTGTACTGCAATATCAGGTCTTGTGACTACCAAAGTGCGAGTCGATAGACCAATTTTTTTACTGACTAACTCATATCACATCGTTTCTGCGTTTCTTTCTGTTGTTTGTAGATTTTGGAGACAGTCTTATGCTTTATTTAAGAGTGATGATGCAAGGAGGCCTTAGTATTCTACCAAAATCATCGTCTTTCATAAAATATGTAAAGCATACTTGCCATATCTTGATGTGTATTCAGACTTTGGAGCCACTTTGTCCCGATTTGATTCAATTTGACGCCCGCGCTGCCCTCAGTTAATAGTTCGTTCCAACTGCTAACAACTTGCACACACTGTCCGCTCACTATCTAGTTTAATATTCAGAGATTTTCACCAAAATTTGTTCCTATGTGAAGCAATTTTAAACTCTAGTGCTCCACTGTACATCGGTAATTTGTTATATGGCTACTGGGCCCAAACCGTCTAATATGGAAGTAGAATCAACACGAAAAGACGAAGAATAAGATGTGCATATGGATAAGGTTTTACTGAATGTGTCGAAAATATCTTTTGGTGTCACGTACCCACATTTTCTGCTTTTGCGTTGTTGCTGTCTGTTGTTTATCTGATACGAACCCAGAATGCTTAAAAGCGATTACCATGCACATGTCTACCGTTTAGCCCTTAAGATTTATGCGATAAGGTAGCCCGATGAACTGAGATGATTGTATTGGTGATTTTATTAATTATTACTCTGTTAAACATTTGTTATTGCCGCGAATCCCATTTTATTTAACATACGACTTGACACTGACGGGAAATTGCAAAAAACGTAAGGAAATTCGAATTTCGCGGGCTACGTTGTCGCTTTCACCTTTACAAACCATGTCTTTGTCATTGTCAACAGCTATTACACTATGCTCTATATGACCAACAGAATCGTCATTCATTACTCAAAAAGTATTTTCCACTTCATTCAACCACACATGCACGTAGGTCTCTGGTTTCAACTAATCTACATACTAATACTATGTGTATTTAAAGTAGCTTGCACTATGTTGTGAGCCCGATGGGATTAAAAATATTTTTTACCAAACCAATAATAAACTCATATTTAATTCAGCTCTGAATTCAATCTGTATCATTCCAGTTGCCAGTGGAAGTGTGGCAGACAGACTGAACAGAAATAGATCGCTGCGGGCCACTGCATAAGGAATTGTAGGCTTTCAGTGTCTAGTTCAAGCTTATTTCAGCCATTTTATTTTTACCTTCATTTGTTTTTGATATAGTCCATATATTACATAAAAATTAAATAAAGCTAGATATAATTTCTTTTCGCGTACATCACACACGGTCTAAGGACTTTGTCAAAAATTTACGAAAACCTATAAATAGTCGAAGATACAATCGTAAATAAACTACATAAAAAACACTGAAAATTAAGGCTGAGGCACGGCCAAAGGTAGTTTCAGGAATAATAACCGCAATAAATAACCATTTGTTAGTTTAATATAACAACCATTCTCAATCTACACAATTAAATTCCACCACAAAACCTGGGACCGGTTTATTGAAAATCCATTTCCTCAGCTTATCTCAGAATATAATTTAACGAACCGCAATTGGAACCGCTATAACACTGACAAAGTACAGTATGTCTGTACAGTCAAGGGCAAAAATATAAAGGCTCATAGACAGCTTGTAAAGATCTGAATAAGGAAGAGTAAACTACTTCTTGTCGTATCGATGTTACTTTTATATTACACAGTTTAGGCCCATCTACTGTAACCACGTTTGTTACAGCGGCAGAGACATATTTAATTAGATATTTTCGATATTGCGATATTTTGCTAATCATCGTGATTAGCACATTTTAACGGCGATCAAGAGCTGTTTGTATCAATATTTCACAACAATTATGTCACTGACAACTTTTGAATTGAACGCGATCAATTTAATTGATGACTTCAGAACCCTGAGAAAATATCTTCATAAAACAACAGCAAACGACACCTATCATTGTTATAACATTGTTAACCCAATAGAGTTGAAGTTTAATAATTATTTTCCGTATAGTTCAGATCCCTTTGAACTGTCCATTTTTCCCTTTTAGCCGCTGTCTGTACAAGCCACAACCCGCTGTTCATTCCGCTCGCGAGCCGTAAAAACGGATCGGAAACGTACCGGAAAACCGTTGTGTGTCGAGTGTCATGTTTAATATATATTTTTTGTTCGTATCGCCGGAAATTGATTCAGTTGAAACTAGCCGCCTGCTAATTGGAACAACTGGCGTCGTGTTTGTAGAAGGAAATTGAACTTACGCGGGGAATGTGGGAACCAGTCTTAGTGGAAAGTGCCTGAGTATATGTATAACTGTGTGTGTTTGGTTAGAAGGTTCTGGAACGTTTGGTGATTACATGACTGTTCAGTGCCGTTTTTGAGGCTATGTTTTGTAATGTTTGGTATTCCGGCCAATGTGACGGGAATGAATAAGACAAGCCTTGTTAGTTCGGGAGTTTAATTACAGCTCTAAAGGAATTTGGGTTTAGAGGGAAGCAGACTCCTTGAAAAGACGTGTACCCTGTACAACGGCTCTCAGGCATGCTGAAAAATCTCAAAAGCGAAAGTTTTAAGAAAAAATTTATGATAGTTGGAATTTTATCAAGGTCAACACTAACACCGTGTATATTATAACTTTAGAACTTCTAATTAAACATGCAAACTATTCATGTAAGCTGCTTAATTACTGGATGCCGAGCTCAGCAGAATGACGTGTTAATGAAATTCCACCGGCTTTGCTGAAGACATGGGTCAGTTCCGTTAGCCAACGAACTTGACCCGTCACCCTGACATTATGATGTCATCTATCAAGATTTGTGAATTTCTACCTGAATATAAAAAACGAGATTCATGATAATGTCTTTTATGACAAATGCGTTACTATGCGGCCCATACATCATTGGATCTGTCGTTCGTGATGGATAACCGAAAAATGAATCCGTTGACGGGTGATATTTCGGTGCGGGAACGTTTTGTTTGACTGCAGGAATATACAAGGGCCAGGCCCTTTAAACTTTTCAGGAGGCAAGTCTGCTATTCTTTTAAACAATTCGGAAACAGCACCATTGGCGCCCAGACTTATTGAAGCAATCACGAGACTGCTTCAATAAAAAGTTCAGAACCCATAGAAATTCAAAACTCAAGCCACTCATGTAAAACCAGTGAATAAGCAATCTGAATACTCCTGTAGGCACTGACGCATAAAATATAGTACCTAACTGCTGAGCACCCAAATGCATAATATAACCATCACCTGACGATACCAAAATCGTCGCGTTAGATACGCGGTTTATCGCTACGAACATGTGTTTCAGGTGTAAGTTTCTCGCGACCTGCCAGACACACAGTTTTCGACCCAGACACTACTAGAATTTTCAATTGTAACTGTATCGAGTTTCAAGAACTACCATTGAGGCTGCCGCTTAGTTAATCCCCTTCGGGGCTGCGGAATGCTGTAAGAGATACCGCGCCCTTGACATATAGGGCTAAGAAGGAACATGGGTGGTTTTTAGTCAGTAGAAGTCTGAGACTCCCTTTCGTATTTGATGATTTCCCACCCCCAAAAAAAAAAAGGCTGCCGCTTAGTTAGATCGCTGAACGTCTTAATACGTAAGGATGTCCGATAAAAAAAAAAAAAAAAAGCTCTTTCATTTAGTGGTTATCAGAAGTAAATTGAAGAACTACATAAATACTAATAAGACTGAGTAATTGATATGGCTAGTAAAGGAATGGTTATATAAACTACTGAGATGACAAATAATAGAGAAATATGAGAGCAGAAAACATGCTGCCCAGACCCTTAAGTAAATCACGACATGATGTGTCGGAGAGAGGAGAGTAATGATGGAAATGATGAAAACTACTTCAAAGAGTTCCCATTTATACCAGATTCATTTCGTTTAAACCCCTAACACGATCAAGCAACGTAAACGAGCAGAAAAACATAAAAACAAAGGAGATAACCAGTGCTCATAGTCACATGACGAGGACGACAGACAAATGAAAGCGAATAAACAACTTAATAGATCTGTAAGGCTGTCAATACAACGCGGGAGCGCGGTCCTACCACACTGCAGACGAATAAGCAGACCAACTAAGAAAATGTGGTGTTCTTCCTGTTGCGAAATTTGTTCGAAATGATCACCCTGGAACACAAAGAGCATTAGAACACGAATAGATTTTAGTCAGTAAGAGTAACACTCGATTCGGCCCAGAGCGGGAGGACATCATTCGATGAGTACCCATTTTTTTAAGTTTTTAAAGAGGATGGTTCTCCTAAGCGGATGATAACATATTTGATAACGTGGATACATTCTAAGCCGAAGTAAATATATAATAAGGGCTGACGTTTCTCTTGCAAAATGAAATCGGACAATTGATTAAATTATAACGTGTTAGTTCTCATAAATGGATTTTGATAAATGGCTTGGCTGGTAAAGGTCACGCTATTGAATTCGTCAATGTCAACGTGGCATTTCTTCTAGTCTATCGAAGTCAATCATCATCAGCCGTTGTCCTGTCAGAGTCACTGCACCACGTTTTCTTCTTCTTTTTTCTTATCAACCGTCATCATTATCTTTCACTCGCTTTTCTTTCAAACCATTCCTCACACAACATCCTTTATTGCGCAAAGTGTACCTTCTCTGTCTATCACTTGGAAGCTGTCGTGTAACGCCGCAGGGTGCAAAGTGCGCCGTGGACGATGACACCGCCGGGGGAGTTAGCAGGGTGGAGGCCACCCACCGTGCACTATTGCTAGAAATAGGATAAGCAGAATTGGGCCAATGAAGAGCCGATCAATTGCTGAAATGTTTATTCGGATGAGGTTCTATTGCTTTTTAAATTGGTGGGTGTGCCATGGTGATGAAATATGAAACGCCATTTGCCAAGATTTCCATATTTTGGAAAGCAAGAAAAACTCAATATTAGAATTATCCTACGTAGCTAGAATAATGAAAATGTATTTCTGAATAAATATATGGTGCCATACGTAACTCTCTTATGTATCGTGTTGGTAATGATCACATTCATCGATAATCAAGGATTAAACTTATACTTACCTAAAATACTTCTATATCAAAAACACGTAAGTGTTTTTTTTCTATTTTGTTTTATCGATACCTCGACAAAAGGTAGAATACAATAGTTCTGTAGAGTAAATTGAACTTACACTGCATGCAACTCTAACAATATCAGCATCCCTTTTATTTCGTAATCCAACTTTTAGTTTGTTTTTGAAGATAGAAGCTACACTCCGATGTTATTCTCTCATTTGCTAGCTCAAACAGAAAGCATCAAAAGTGCGACTTCTTGAAGAAACACTCGCTTTTGAGTGCGAGGACCAAGAAGATAACATTTTATTTGCATTTCTAACGTAGCTTTTTGAAAATCTTCTGAGTGGCAAGCCTTTCCTCCCTTTTCCAATGGAGACAGCAGTGTCGTCTCCTAGTAAGCATGAACAAAATCACCATGCTGAGATAGTGGCATTTTGGCCTCGTACGGGACTTATTTTAATTCTGTATTTTTTTTTTAAGTTTTGCTCTTGCTTTCGTTCTTAAGTCAATTTTTTTTTTAATAATTTCTTGTCCTATGTGAGACCAATAACTTTTTCATCCAGGAATTTGTCTGTATTTGTCCCCGGTTGATGGCAATAGGCTTCTTTATTACATCTGACTTAAACATCACTTGATGTGCTACCCGTACCCGTCCTTCAAAAACAGGCTGTGTCCATCAGTGAATAATTAATGACAGAGCAATCAAGGTAAATAATGTTATTACCGAACAGGTGCACTAGCTCTTATGACAAGCATTAGATACTGTTATTATATTGACACACACACACACGCGGTATATGCACCGTTAATTGAATGTCAGTCGGTATATTAAACGCCTGACTCTGACAACGTGTTCGCCAACACAATAGCTACATTAATTGTCTACATGGAAAGGCTTTTAAGAGCAAATAATTACCGACCAACACTTGGATACTCGAAAAAGTTCTGCCAACAGATTCAGGTTCATTTTTAACGAATTTCAAGCGAACTTTTACGTAACATAAAAAGAATTTCCTGGCCTACATGAAGTAACATCCAAGTGACAACGACTGTCAACGGTATAGGGGTTTGAAGAACACTGTATAAAGTTCACCAATACTCCATAAAAAAGGGAGGATCCTCTGACCGACGGATGTTACATGTGATGGGTTACTGTCCAAAATTTGTTGTTGTCTAGTTTTTCGTATGAACAAATTGTTTTCAGGTGTTCTTGATGTAGTAGGTAGTATTCGTTGCACTTTCTACTAAGTGTCAACTGTTTTAAAAAGCTACGTGACAGAATATGCGAAATATTCACTTTATCTAGCTCCTCTTATACTACAAGACTTCACAGTCTCAGTAAACCCATAGTTACTCTCAATTCGCAACGTTAATGCAAAATATGACTACATGAAATACCTTTTCCTCTTCCTCCGTTCCAGCATTATCTATCGAGGTGTCTGCAGACAGAAGGCTTTGCGATAGCCTCCTTAATTTACAACCTCAAGTGTGGAGCTAAATCGATTTATTGAGAGGATATAACTTAGCTACATAAGATCGCCTGATAGCAACTTTGATCAGGTTAAAAGTGGAGTCAAAGGAATCGCTGATTAAGTTACTTGTATGGTAAAGAAATAAGTTAGTAACTGTGTGGGTAGGTGAAAGATGTTTTCGCTGTCGTAAATCTCAGGACATCGATAAGATTGAAGTAGTCATGTAGAAGCATATTTTTATACTATTATGAACAGAGATACAATAATATGATAATCTTACTCGTATGTTATTGAATTATGTAAAAATGCCTCGGCTTCGTGCGCATATTCAGCAGAAGCGACAGCTGATCCTTGTCCTCGAATGTCACATTATTCGTACCTGTATTATTGTATACTTTGTTGATCCCTGCTGTCATTTGTGTTTATTTGACAGTCGTTACAGGTAGTCAAGTCACCCAAAAGTCGGACAACCAGTGTTAGCAAAAGGTATCATACCCAGTGCTGGCAGTCCTACCTAACTGGGTTGTGGAGGTCAGATATCATGCAATCGCTCTATGTAAAATACTGGTAATCAGCTGCATCTGGTTGAGGCTGGAAGCCGAGCACAACATAGTTTGGAAAAGGCTGGGTAGATGATTATTCTGTAATGCACCTTATATGTAGGTACTACATACTAACACACTCGCTCAAAAAGCCTTGTTTCAAAACTATAAACAACTGTCCAACATGAAGCACCTAGGCAACAAAGCGTTAGAGAATATTTTACTACAAGGTAACATTGCAAGCCGACTATAAAACTGCTACGTGCAGGCAGTAAAACATACCGCAATGTACTGTGATCTAGGAAATGCACTCGTTGTTTGTGTGCATTAAGGTTTTAAGGCACTAGTCCCAATTTACCAATACTGGACTAGGAGTAGGACATGTGGAGAGAAAAAAAAAACTATTTATTAAAGGCGGGCGGAGTTATATTTCATAGAGTTACAACTTTGCAAAGACGGATACTAATTAATTGAGACAGTAACAGCGTTAGAGTTCAATTAAAGGGCTTTTCTTTATGACCTGGTTTATTAGAACTAGTCGTGGAAGTTCTTTCGATCTGACTGTAAAACTAATTTCGGTATAAGGTACTATGACTCTTTTATTCTAATTCATAGTATGCCATCATCTCTAGCGTAACTCATTTAAACTTCCATTGAAAACCAACTCCAGCACCATAGCAGACTTAACCCTTAAGACTTAACGGATCAGAATAATTTAGAAACTGTGGTTAATACCCTGTAGTTAGTGTTTATTATTAAAATATTAAAGACCGGCTCTTGCTTGTATAATTCACGGAGATACAAGGGAGATGGTTAATTAACTGCTAGAATATGCGGGGACTATTTGCCAAGTTTATGTCTACTGCTAAAAGCAGTCTGAAGCTCCTTGCCCAGTTAGTTTATATGGTCCCTTTAAATATAACGAAGTATTAAAATAAAACTACTAAAAGATTGGAAGCCATCATGCAAGAATAATACTAGCAGCAAAAAATCTACCACAACTAATATTCTTGTTAATCAAGGGTTAAGTTGTTTTACTTGACGTGTTCCTTGACGTTATCACAACTCCCCCGTATCGAGTCATTTCGATAAGTTAAATTATTTTTACGAATACGAAGTTATTTTATTTACACAACCTTTTCAAAATCCTGTATCAATATCAGCACTTTTCCAAACGTAATCTGATTGCATGCCACTAAAATAAAGCCGATTTCGTGTAAATAAATCCCGAGTGCAATACATCTGTTTGAGTGTCACTTGCAAAAAGCGTCCGAATTAATTAATGTTACTGTACAATTAGTATTTTAGGCTGACGCGTAGTTGTTTGGCAGATTATATTTGTCTACTCAACTGACGTTGGTCAAAAAACCACTACCCTGAAGTGAGACTGGGCTGGCCACGCCTGAGATATACCCAATGAGCCTTGAGCATAATAACCACTAGGAGCTTTGACACAATTTCACACAACCAAAAGATGTCAGGGCAAACCTCGTAAAAAAAGGTGGGACGATGGAGACAAAGTCAACGTCCACATTAGCTATGAACCGAAAGAACTTATGCAGCAATAGGGGACACATACTAACAGTACAAATTCACTGATTTTACCGAATTCTCCAGAAAAAATAATGCACGCAGCAAATTGAATGTCGACGACGTTTCCCATAATTATAATATGCAAATATCCAAACGCCCATTAAAAGCAAGTTCTCCAATTTGCATGCTGAAAACTCGAGCAAAGTCCGCCAGAGTTGGAAAAACCGTACGATTGAGAGAATTTCTTTTAATGATTTGAACTACTTTGAGGTTGGAGATCAAAGATTTGTATTGTATTTCTAATGTGATCTTGTTATGGAGTAGCAGGGCGCTAGCGGTGTGTTAAGTCCAATGTAATCACAGCACGCGAATCTGAATGAACCTATCAACAATATACATTCACGAGAAACACTGACAGCTCTTAGGGGCACTTAAAAGACATTGAAAAGATAATTGCGACATCAAATATTACTACTAAGTACATTTTAAATTCCTTTGTACCTTCTGGTCGCATCGTCACTGTTAAAACAGAGACTATAAACCCCGGTGGGGTGGTGGCCTTTCGTTTCGTGTCAGTACCGCGACCTCGTTCATCCTCGCGAGGCTTAAACTTACTTCGAAGTACACCTGTGCCCCGTCTAGACTCCTATCTTCTTAGCCTCACTTCGATAAAGTGATTTTTACAAGTTTTCTACAAGTTCCGCAGATTTGCTGTTGTTCTGATGTTATATTTGTGCTCCTAGCACATCTTCGGTTTTATAAAAAAAAATCCGCTGTGATAGAAATAAAGCGATGCAAAAGGCATCGCTTTATTTCTATCACAGCGGATTTTTTGTAGCTACAAGTTATGCTCTCGGCTTTGATTGCTTCTTGTCTAAGAGTATCATAAAATATGGAATTGAAAAATGACGACTGTTAAAAACAACCATTACGCATATATTCGTATAAAAGCGACCGGCCAAAGGCTTTTAGATGATTGCAGTAGACATTTTTCTAATGTTATTTTTTTCTTTTGTCTGTAGGAATTCGCAACTCTCACAAAAGAGCTCAACCAAGCACGGGAACAGCTCCTCGAGAGGGAAGAGGAGATTTCAGAGCTCAAAGCGGAGAGAAACAACACCAGGGTAAGTTTCAAAGATAATGATTATAAATAGATGAATTTGTGGATAACAGATATGTATAGGTCCACCGCTTGGGACAAACGTAAACGGTAAAATGATGGGGAAAACATGCGTAATTTCATTCCATCGTAACTAGTTCAAATGTTATGATAGTGACATCATAATCATCTGTAGCTGTATTCCACTCCTCGATAAGTATAGGTCTGTGCCCTAATAGTTGCGAGTCTCTTTGGTTCATCTGTATAAGGTAAAACTGCCTGGTGGACTGCCAAACCTTCTACCAAATGAGGCAAGCATTCTGTCAGGTTTCTGTTTAGTTCCATCTACGTGTCATGTTTTCAAACCTCTATTATTGAACTGAAAACAGATAAATGTCTATCCACTACACGACATTGCGATGATCTGCAATAAAATAATTCAATTGTCGCCATTGATCAGAAGAAAAATGTTCAAAAGCTCCAAAGATAAAACTATCACTTTCGAAAATAGCAAGCTAAGATAGTGTAAAACTGACACCGCAACGACATAGTTGTTCTCTGGTGCGGATGAAGAGTGCACGCCACGTAAATAACCTTTAGAGAGCAGGCGAGAAGCCGTTTAGAACGCTCACCCGACCAGACGCGATGCACTCGCCGAGCTTTTTCACCCAATCTCAGCATTTTTAAACAGTTTTCACTTTCGAGTTATTTTTGTTGAAAGAAACTATATTTGCTTTCTAGAACTTGTCTTGGTTGAATGATTCAGATTGGAAAATAGCAGGATTAATCGATTCATTTACTTATTTGTCGACGGAAATCTAGCGAATCTTGACGACTGATTGTGCAGTGACTTATCAGACCGACTACAATACCTTGTCATCAACAGCCTGAATTCACCCATTGCTGTGTATTTGGGACAAACCCGCTACACTATTCCCAATCCACTGCAACTCCTGAAAGCCATAATCAACAGTGGTGACCACCACGAACGCGCCGAGGCAATGTAGCTCGACGAAGTCCCAGAGAATCCAATTAACCGTTTTTGATCTCGCAACGCATTTAATCAGAAAAAAATTGCGAAAGAGTAGGAAAAACATATTTTCCACTTCCCTTCATATCAGCCACACTGCGGAGTACAACCCTATCTTTATTAGTACCATTCCCCACGTTCCTGTGGCATAGTATCTTCAGCTCCAAAATGTCTCAATGGCCTCTTGAACCTCGTTTTTTTGGCGTGTGACACAAGTAACATATCCGGCAAATGTTCTAAAAATGTTAATATTCCGCAACGAATATTTCGGTGGCGTTTATTAGCCTTTCCGCCCATATCCTTAGCTGTCAGGGCACACGAAAAGATGAAAGGTCGTCCATTGTCATTTATACAATGAACTAGACAAAAGATTTAACCAGCGTTTGTTAATTAAATTTTGAGCAGGTTTTTAATGAACTTCGTGCATTGATGAAGTCTTGTTTCGGGAGTCTTAAATCAGCCTGAATCAGATACAGAAAAAAATACAGTTACAAACACTGGAATAATGTTCACATAAGTCAGCTTTTACGACCATTACAACAATGAGTTTTACTTAACTCTTGAATATCTGACAGTTTAATCAAAAGAGTAAAAGCTACACAAGGTTGTAAGTTCTTCTAAGCAAAAAGTTTATTCTATCTTATGAGAATCCCAGCTCAAATCTAACTTCGTTTGGATTTGTACGATGTACTTTTACATATATAGAGTATTCTATTAACAGTAACTTTATCGACTATGACCCATCTGACTGAGCACAATAGACTCCCATATGCCAATCATCTAATATTCGATCAGAATTTAAATATGGCAACAATGTACCCAACACACGAGTATACTCACCTCAATATCATCTACAAACATGACATTAGAATATTTTCCCATATATCTTAGCGCCCCATTTATAAGATGCTCCAGCTATTTGCTGAAAGATGCTGAATAATGCATGAGGTTCCGCGTCTAGACCATGCCTCGGTCTCTCTCAGGCTCTCTGGGGCTTTTGCACTTGATTGAATTCGATGCGCTAACCAGATTAGCGCTTATGACGTGATCCCTTTTAAAGTGTTGAACCCTAAAACTTTAGATGTCAACTATGTCGAAGGCCTAGCTAAATTCTGAAATGATCGTAGGTATGTTTTGGTTGAGGGTTGCGGGGACCCGCTGGATGCGAGACGCACGGGACCGGTCAATGTGGCGACACTTAGGGGAGGCCTATGTCCAGCAGTGGACGTCTTTCGGCTGCAATGATGATGATGATGATAATGTTTTGATTTGAGATTTTGTCACTATTTTACGTCATGGATAGGTTCTTTGTTTATCCTATAATTTCCCACTTCTGGGTTAAGTCTTTCACCAATTCCTTCCCCGAACTCCAATTATTTTCAAAATCTACATAAACCGGTCGCGAAATTGGGATGTGGGGTCAGTTAGGCATAATAAATATAATGTATTTACTTAGCTGCACCCAGTCTAACGACTGGAAGCAAACCCCAATGTAGGCGGCAACAAAGCTAAGCCGATGATGATGCACATAAAATCTGAGCTATTAATACGACAACCGCGACAAGTATTTTCTTCTAAAACATTATTTTTTTATTTCTATAGTCATAATCAGTTAGTTTGTCAGCATCCGTAGTATCTTCCACCTCCGAATTTAGGCTTTTATATTCCGCCTATATGCACGTATATTAAATTTGTTCGACATGTGGACATAGGCCTCTCATATTCCCACAACAGGATCACACGTGATGTCTAAGTCGCGTCTCCTGTTTATCTCAAAGGCTCGTAAGAGGCGAGTAAGCTGCGATCAGCCACTAATCTCTTTATCTTGGCCGTGTCGTTGACCTGGCTTCCTTCGGTTCAAGTGCCCCTAGTCGACTCACTTTGTTTTGTTTCGCTTTTGTTATGGGCATTTACTAATAGACTGTTATGTTGTGTGTTTCGAATAGTGGATGTTCTATTATTGTTTGATCTTCATAGACTGGAGGGTCTCGCTAATCTTGCAATGATAGCTATGATAATTTAAATAGTTATCTATAGCGGAATCGTTAATCTTTGAATAAAAGTATTCGTTACGCGCCAGATAAGGTCTGTTAAGATGTGTAGTCTGGTTTAAATGTATGAAAAAATACGACAAGGACGTCTTGCTATAAATCGTGTATTCAGGTGAGCGGACGTAGACAAAAAGGCAATCACATACATGTCATAGACAAGTGGTGCGAACCACAGATAATTAAAATACGTAACAAGGTCCTCTATGAAATAAGAGGTGTAGGTATTGTATTGTACTTATTAACTAATAAAACGTGAATCGGATAAAAGTTGAATAAACCCAAAATATTTGCATTCTGGATTAAAACAAACTCGTTTTGAATAATTGTTTCGGTATCTGTTGAAACTTGGCATATTGCAATTTTACGGCCATTCAGTAACGGATGCAGATTTTATGCATCAGTTGATTGAAAATAACCAGCTTATAACATCCCCTTTTTTTTCGATTTTGGTGGGTGAGAAATCATCAAATAACCCTTCCCGCTCTTGGGCAGAGCGAAAGGGAGTGTCAGACTTCTACGACTAAAAACCACCCATGTTCCTTCTTAGCCGTTTATGTCGAGGCCGCGGTATCTCTTACAACTACCCGCAGCTGCGACGGGTTATAACATCTTCTTCGCTGGGAAACAAGTCTTGTTCTTGTTTGCGAGCATGGACTCTATCTGTGTCTAGGTTGATAGATGGTCAGTATGGAACTGACCTGGTGTGTGTTCGATCTGGTCCGGGGTCTGAATGAGCTTTAAGCTCATGTGAAAAACACGTTATGAGCCTCGTTTCAGTTCGGACGATGTGACTGCATACCGCATCGAACTGAATGCATTTAACTTGGACGATTCTGCGTCAATAAAGAATTCCACCGTGAAAGACTTATGATGAGCCGGAAATGGCTAAACGAAGCGGACTTCGCTTTCATGAAATAGCTTTGCTTTTCCACCACGAAAGAGTTTAGTTGTCTGATTCCCAGCGCAAAAGAAATTAATCAAGAAGAGCAGAGCGGGCTTATTTTTACTCCTTTTGCCCGGTGAGACATATCTGCTTGACTCTTTGTTGGTAGAAATACATGTATCTAAGCAGTTTTCGCTGCTCCGCTTGCGGTGGAAACCGGGCTTAAGAGTGTTTACTTCATCATGGCTAAGTGATTTTTTTTAATAACTTATTTCTATCTACAGTTATTGCTAGAGCACTTAGAATGCCTGGTATCACGGCACGAGCGCTCGCTGCGCATGACAGTAGTGAAGCGACAGGCGGCCGCGCAGTCAGGAGTCTCCTCCGAGGTCGAGGTGCTGAAGGCACTCAAGAGCCTCTTCGAACATCACAAGGCGTTAGACGAAAAGGTAAGTTCAAAGACTCCTGCCACACTTGAAGGTTCGACGATTGATTGGAAATTGAGACAAGTATGTCTAAATACGCGCTTTAGACGTAGAGTTGTGGACATCAACCCGATATTATACAATTCAAGTTGGATTGATAATAACCAATAAAGTATACTTAAAAATACCTTCCTTCACATATTTTGGGTGCGGCGATAAATTTTACAGAAGAGATTCCTTCTGAATGATAGTTTAAAAAATAACCGTTTTGGGTAATTATTATTAGAGAATTATTTCAAATTCTGGGCTATGCATCAGCGACCATATCCTGAAAAGTCCTCTTTTGAACCAAGTTTTAAATCTGGTTTATCACACAAAATAAATGTACCTGAAAGGTACACTTTAGGTACTGAAACTTAAAACCCAAATCAGCATACCTACCAACAGTTTTGTCTGAAATAATATCGCTTACAATTCTCTCACGTAGGTATTACTTATTCCCAATTTCCTTAGCAATACAAAACGTTTTTCTCACATGGATATGTTTCCAAATAAGGTTATTTCTATATACAAATAGATATTTCTGTAGTGCCTTTGTATGTCTCGATCGTAGTAAAAGTAGGTAAACGTGTTTTCTCTTATAGGTAGATATTTCTACAAGTAGTATATCATATATATTAGAATGCCTCCTTTGTGTAGTGATCGAAAGCGCAAAATGTTGTTCTTGGGTTAAATTCGGTCGGACAAAGTTTTCATCATTTCTCAGTACCGGCCCAGAGTTAGGCCAACCCTGTTTTTTTTGGGGGATGGGAAATCTTCAGATGACTCCTCCCGCTCTGGGCGGAACGCAAGGTACTGTCAGACTTTTACTGACTAAAACCACTAATGTTCCTTCTTAATCCTTTGTGTCCGGGGCTGCGGTATCTCTTTTGAACAACCCGTAGCATTCAAGCCAACCCTTTAGGTAAAACATGCGTGATTTTATGTTATTTGGTAGTTATCTCTAGTTTAACATGTGTGTTGGGACGTGTTACAGGTGCGGGAACGATTGCGTGTTGCGTTAGAGAGGAACACGGCGCTAGAAGAAGAACTAGCGCTCACTAAGGAAGAAGTAAGTTATTTCATTCATTACTTCTTTATTATCAAGTAAACAAAATGTTCCTTGTTACCGAACTGTAAGGAAAGGCTTATGTTTTTCGCGCCTATCTTTGTCGATTGTATACATAAGCCTGCGTGTCTTGTGTACCTCTCGATTGCCGAATCTGGCAGCGAGTTCTTACGAAAGTTAAAGCAAGCTGTATTCATAGAACCTCTCTCTCATCATCATCATCTTCATCTTGTATCGCAAAGGCTGAAAAGCCGAAACAGCTTTATGAAGTGTGTCACCCCACGCACTGGTGAGCGGTCTACGGAAAGATTAGAGCTGTGTCAAGGTAGTGCATCCTTACCTTACTCATTTGTTCCACCTGCTAAACATCTCCCACCTGGACAAGAGTTGCCGTGGCTGACCTGGAAGTCTTTAAACAGACTCCGGACCCAGGTTGGTCGCAGTAAAGAAAACCTGCTGAGGTAGAGATACATAAATGACTCTGCACTGGAGAAATGTGGTGCTGTCCCTCAAACAATGGGGCACTTAAGGTCGTGCCTTGCCTGTCCTGCTGGTTGTTCACTACAGGAACTGATGGATGCTACCGAAAGCGCCAAACTAGTAGCCCAATTTAGGGCCGGCACCCTAAAACATTCCTTAATTATGTTTTCAGTAACACCCAAGACCCAAAATTGTGTACAGCTGTACCCAATTGACAATCCTATTGATGGATAATTTAGAGAACACTGTGCAATCGTGTTCCATTTCTAGCTTCCCAAAACTCGTCATATTTCCGATAGCTCATTATGTAAAACAGAGTTGTGTCCCCATGAACTGTCAATAGAAGTCGGATTAAGCGCGACTAACGAACTGCGCTGCCGATATTGCAATCACGTTGTTTTGACACGGGACACGTCGCTTTTGACAGAAAAGCTGGCTATTCACTATCGAGGATTTGGAAGCAACACACCTTTTATCTGTGCACAGTTGCATACTATTCATTATACAGTTTTATGTAGTTATCTTCTATTTTATAAAAAATGTCGCAATTTTATTAGAGCATTTCTCCATTATGAAGATGAGTTAAGCTCTGATTACACAGCTGCGTTCGTCGATTGTTTTAATGATTAGGAAGTCCAGCCACGGATTCTGGATTTGTACCCGGTTGTTGGTCCGCCCCCTATTTTTTTATTATGAGCCTATACTGTCCCACTGCAGGGCAAAGGCCTCCCTTCCCTCCTTCCACTTTTCGCGATCCAATGTGATTGTAGGCCAATCCTTGGAGAAAGAGTCCAGCTCATCCCGCCATCTCCTTTTGGGCCTGCCGCGTTTTCGTTTCCTGCCCTGCCCCCTATCGCATGGAATTTAAACATATCTGGCTAAATGTCAGTGTCCTATTAGTTACACCTCAGCCTGACCCTTCGGGGATTACAGGCGTGATGTACTTATGTTATGTTATCGGAAAGTCACTCGACTATTCCTATTAGTTTCAACAACTCCATACAAAGCTTTTGACATGATCAGCGCAAGCGAATTTCGTCCCATAAACCGCGCTACACTGACTAGCTAAAGCTTTAATACGTTTCTTTACTACTTAATAGAACCTTCTAACATATACCTTCGTGATCAGTTACAGCAATACAAGTCGTCGCAGGACGACAAGCCGAAAGAGAACGGCACCGTGCCCACTGGCTCGCCCGAGCAGAACGGGGAACAGCAGACTCCTAAGGTACGGTGCTCACAACATGGACTACATCCTCACATTAATCCTTGTAAATTAAATAAATTAGGGGTTGTCTGTAAGTTACATGAATTTTAGGAAGTGCTAGGGCGTTGAGAGAGTACATGCCTAACCTAAACTTTAGGGACAGATATGTTGCTGCAGATTTTTGTTCCAGCTTGTCTCTAAAGAAAGTGATGAAGGGTCGGGCGTTGTGGGGTCTTGTAGCTAATTCTCAATTTTAGGTATTTGAATGTATGACTTGATTTTTATAATCTTGAGAAGATTTTGTCAACATAGGAAAGGGTTGTGAATAGGTTTTCAGCGGAGAATACTCAAGCTATGTTGAGTTTTAGCTATCTATCTAGTATCAGTATTATTCCTGTAATTTATGGACAATCTCACAAAATCACGGGGAAACAAACCGCACCAATAATAAAGTAAATTGTAAAAGATTTTACATAACACACAGTACATGACACTAACAGGAAATATTTAAAGAAACACACTCAAAAGAATATGTGTTATTACTCCCTTTAGATGCTTAGGCTGCGAATTTATTGAAGGCGTAACATCTTCTTTGTAACTTTTGATCATGTTTAACGGTTCAAGATATACATTTTTCCACATTTAAATGAAAATTTTGTAAGAACTAACAACAAAGAAATTGTCCGAAAAAGAATCTTTTTTTTACCGTTCCTGCTTCAATTAAAACTCGGTAAAAAGCTCGAGGTGTCGAGAAGTTAAAAGTACTTTTAACAATTTCCCGATATTTCGACCTTTTCCGCCATTGATGTGTTCGTAGCCTTAGTGGTTGGTGATTATGCTCTTTTATGAACGTACCTTTTCTGAATTTTATATTATGCCTGCAATCCCCGTACGGTTAGACAGGTGTACCTACAGTGCACCCATATTTGATATACAGGGTTATTTGTAAAACATCGTTAACCTCTCAGGACTAAGTTGCTAACATCATAATCCACAACTTTTGTTCTATGACTTTTAAAAATTAATCATATTTTAGTTCATCAGATTTACTTACATAAATAAAAATAGTTAAATTGTACGCTCTAAACGTTACCAAGTCTGCGAAGCAAAAGAAAACGATACTCGATAGTACAATAGCGAGGGGAGCGGGGTAAGGGCGGCGGGGTAATCGTAGCGTAGCGAGTTACGACAGTGCGCGACAGGCGTCGGTAGGTACAGCAAAATACAGAGTTGAAATGGTTAGATAGGACAACGAAATCTTGAACTTTTGTTTTTGGTAAATGTATTATGTTTTGAAAAAAGTCATAGAACAAAAGTTGTTGTTTATGATGATAGTAATACAGTCCTGCAAGGTTAACGGTGTTTTAGAAATAACCCTGTATATGCTTTCGTAGAAAATTATTTAATAATAATGACAGAAAAGGTACGTGTGTGTTGTGTGTATTTTTTTTTTTTTTTAATATCTTTGGTTTACTTAATTCGTAATTTTATAACCTGCTTAAGAAGACCCAGTGGCCCAGTGGTGGCGGCCCCGACTTACGAACCCAGGCATGCACATTACTTTGTGTAATTTATTTCAACACCGCTGCTCTCAAAACGCTGAAGGAAAACATCGTGAGGAAACGGGCATTTCTTAGAACCAAAAAATTCGAAGACATGTGACATCTTCCATACGCACTGTGCCCGCGTGGTAGATTATAGCCCATTTCCCTCTCAAAGAGAGGAGGCCTGTGTCCCAGCAGTGGTAACATTAATAGGCTGTTGATTATGAATATGTGAGAAGGCTTGTTTACACAACAAATTATTTTGTGAATAAATATCTTTCTGGGTTCATCAATCGTTTGAAAATGACAGAGGCTAAATAAATACGTTTCACACTATACGATTTTTTAGTGCAAGTGTGCCTTAAACTTGGTTATCAATTTACGAATTAAGTGAACCACTTCTAGCAAAAGAACCGCTTAAACAAACTAAAGTAAATAGCGTTTAGTTTGACATTGAAATTTGTTTTTTGATGGATGACCCAGGAACCAAATAATGTAAACGGCGAATCGGAGACGTCAAGGAAAATCAGTGAGCTCCAAAATACGATCGCCAAGCAGGTTAGACACATGCTGAAGCATCATGCTGTATTGAGGATTCGGTGGTGGGCAGGACTTGGCTCCATTGGCTGGGAGATGGACGGTCTATGGTGTGGCCTAACCAGAGATAATGGTCTAGGCAAATAAATCAATAATTGACGAAAATGCACGGTGTTTAAGTACTGTGGCAAAGATAAACTATGTATTAGCCTTTCTTCCTAGTTTCACTACAGTCGTATAAAATATGAAGAGGCGCTTATCATATAATAACGAAGTATCACTATGAACTTGAAGTTATTTTTAGATATTTTGTACCGTATCACAATGTTATCTTATATAACCCAAGGGATGACTGGTAGAGAATGCCTTGTGGCATTAAGTCGGCCTATTATAAATGAAGTTTAAATAAATGATAGATTTAGCAATTGAAATTCATGAGGCATAATATGAAAAATGTAAAAGATCTGTCTACATAAAGTTTCGTCTAGGCTTCCCGTTATTTACGACGTAAATATTTCAACTTGATACATCGCTCCGTATCTACATCTACATAAATCTCTTCCACTTCGGTGGAACTTTCATCAAAATTGGCCCTGACCCTAAAAAACGGCGAGACACATATCTATGTAACTTTCATTAACCTTGTTTGCCCTTGTCATCCCTTTCGGGTTAAAAGGAGCCACCATTTTCAGCCCTACAGAGAAAATAATATGAGTTTTTCGTTTATCCCAGAGGGGATTATCTGCTTATCTTCAAAGCTGACTTAGTCTATTGCAAGTTCATTAGAAGTTTGGATACAGTCATTTGAAAAGTCCAAGCCAGTTTAAATACTTTGATTAGATTTGATTAAAATAAGTAAAACGAAGCTTTTCGTTTTAGTCTAAACGTAATATTTTTAGTCGAGCTTAGAATGTTATTGCTTTACCGCCCTAGGGGTGAATGTCACTTGCACTTCAGAATACAACAAGGTCGATTTGTCTATCTTCGTTTTCTCGAATCAACGACTTATATTTTGGTCTGACCAGTAAGTGTGTGGCGGCCTCATGGTTCTACCATATTCCCGATTTAAACCTTGTTGGTTCCGGCTGTGATTTTTAGATCCGTGCCAGCCAATATGAGTAGTCAGAAGGTCGAAAGCTGACAACCTGTCTCATCGATGGTTATCGTATTACCCAATAGTAACCAACCCAGTAAGTCAAATAAGAGTTCGAATAGGCCGACGTTCCTTTTAAAATTCTGGTACCTACTCAGCTGCATCCAGTTAGACTGGAAGACCCTAAAATAATTTGAGACAAACAGTGCAGGTAGTTGTGCACGACATGTAGGGTTTGTCAACCTCGTTAGAAGCAAACAATTTTGTTTACAGAGTGTTTGTCAAATGGGAGTACCTACGCTCCTTTAAGGTAACTCTTTGATGTTTTAACGGTAATTACTAACAGTCAAACAACTGAGGTATAAAGGAAAATAAAATATAATATGCCAGTAAAAAATATTGCCATTAGAAGTCTATCCCCACCATTGGAGCCAGATCCAGAATACCACCCAATCAAGCTAACAGGCCCCTAACACCGCCGCCTGGTCGCCATGCACGATCGTGTCGCCATCTATAACGCATACATCGTACTAATACGCATATCAACCTGTACTAATGTATTATATCGCTAACCAAATGTATTTAGTACTAATACCTGCTAGATTAAGTAGCGCTAAACCTGAAGGCTTCTGGTCATTGCATCGTTTAACATTCAGTATCTGAGAGCAACTTGTTAAATGTCTTGTTTTTCTTTTCCTGTAACCAGAATACGTTGTCAAGAGATTTTATGAAATATCCATAGGGGTTTCGAGAAGTCGGAAACCTGTTTATACAGTTTTTTTAAGATATCCATGTTTTGTAGTAAAACTGGGCGTTTTACTACAGTCCGATACTAAGCCAATATTACATAAAAAACAGGTTATTATCGAATGTGATTGTTGTTAAAGTTGGGTTAACCTTTAGTTTATCGGCTGTTCTTATGATTATCTTGATACATAATTTTAGTCTAATAAGAAGCTGGCAACAACTGGACCGGTTACGGCCGATATCGTCTCTGCTTTTATATCTTTACGTAGCAAAAACCACTTAGAACATTTGGCGTTCTACCAGAACTCTTTTACTGCTACGGTGCAACGACCAGAAGGCTTTAACTGTAAAATATAACCTACTAATTATATCGTATGTTATTTTAGTTTCATTTGTTAATAATTATAGCATATAAAGAGTATATTAATCTCACTGTTTGTCAAAACTGGATTCAACCGTGCAGACAATAAGTTTTCTATATGAATTTTAGAAAATTAAACTGGACTCATTATTAAGGTGGGCAAATGTGTAATAAAAAAAATACAGTTAGTCACTTTTAGCCTCCGCACGGCAATGTTTGTAAAGTTTACTAGAACTTCTTAGAATTCAAAAGGAACCTAACTATCTTTTGGCTCTGATATGCAAGAACGAAGATGTATGCTACCTCCTACTACGGCTTAATAGCATATTTATATACTTATAGCATGCCTCTGCTCAATCTCTAAGATCAATTCAATGGGCCGGTTATAATTTAAGGTAAAAACAGTTTTGACAAATGGTGTTTATAGGGTCAGACTTAAGCAATCTAACCTTTATGCCTAATTTCTCGAGCAAAGCACTCGGTCGTATGTCAAACTTTTGCGTTTAGGGTTGAAATTCTAATCGTGCAATAGATAGACTTGTGTTCTCTAAGCATATATTGCTCAAGCCACCCCTAAAGTACCCTACTAGTAGCATGCAATACCCTAGTCTACCATCGGCGCACACAGACATCACGTAAGACTACCATAGGAGCATAGGATCACATTCATTGACACTAACACTGACCATCACCGGTGACCACTGTAGTTGGGATTCTCCATGGTATAATCTGTATTTTGTACGGTCTTTACATTATGGCTGGCTAAGACTATTCATTGACTGATAAGAATCTAATGCTGAAAATTTTGTGATGACATTTATAAATAGATTTTATTGTTAGTGTTGTAAAGTTCAAATTCGCATAATCAAACAACTGCTAGTGGCGAATTTGCACTCCAAAGTCTGATAATAAAGTTTAATTTTTAATGTCTTTAGAAAATACTTGAAGTTGCTTTCCTTTTAGTCTGCGTTTAATCAGAATCAGTTACGTCCATCGCTTCTCTTGTATTGAAAGGTTATATCAATGTAGTTAGTAACGGATCGATGGATGTCGCTTGATGAAAACTGGCCAAAGTGTAAAGGTAGTATTAGAATGTAATTTAATGGTAAGTATGGGCCAAAGCATTTTGTAAATAATATAATATCCCAAAAATCCACATTGAAATGATTAATAATCATGTATTGAAAACTAAGTCCAGCCATTACTAGTAAAATTTTATAGTAACCCAATCAACTCTTATACTGAGAACTATTAACGTTACCTAACACGTTTTACACCCCAGTCAAAAAACAATTGTGAGATATAGACGGCAACATGCCTAAGAGCGATTTGCACCAGTAAAACGAAACGCGATCAACACATTCAAACACCGTTCGAGAGCTGTCAATGTCATAATTGCTATGGTATATTGATTATGATATTCAATTAATTTAAATACAAATAAATGTGTTACTTCTATATTTTTGCACGTCGAAATTAAAAGCAGAATAAGAGAGCAATTTTATATATTTACCAACCTTCTGTACCTTATTTACGCAAATAAATGATTTTGATTTGATTTGATTTAACTTATTTTTCTAATTCACTGGACAGTGGCAGAATAGCCGACATTGACTTGCCATTTAATAATAATAGAAAAATACACAGTCAACACTGGAACGCCATTTTGATGCTCTAAACAAGTTCAGATTCTGATGAAATTCGCTCTATCTAAGATCAAGTGCTAAGTAACGTCAACAGATCTCAGCCTCACTACGACCTGACCAAATAATCTAACACTGCATCCCCATACAGTCAGCAGAGTTAAGCTCGTGGCAGCGCCGCGTGGCCGAGCTGAACAACAAGGTGTCCGAGCTGGAAGACCGCCTGACCAAGGGAGAGAAGGAACTGGCTAAGAAGCAAGACGAGTGCGTCAAGCTGCAGAGGGACCTGAGGGAGAACGTCGCGCAGAAGGAGGACCAGGTGAGTGCCTTTACAAGCTTATTTATGTGCACACAGTAGACCACACAGGAAAATATCCTACTAATATTATAAATTGGAAAGTTTGTGAGAATGTATGGATATTTGTTACTCTTTCACGCAAAAACTACTGAACGGGCGTGAAAGAAATTTAGTACACAGATAGTTTATAACCTGGATTAGCACATAGGATGCTTTTTATCCCGGTAGTATAATATAATCCCGCGGGACAATAATTTACACGAGGGCGATGCCGCTGGCACAAGCTAGTCACATAACATTAAGTTAGGTACTGCTTCTTCCTGAAATTTCTGCCATCAGACCAGCAGACTGCAAAAAGAGAAATTAAAAAGAAATGTAGACATTAATATGTGAGAAAAAAGTTTTTAGTTAATTGCTCTCCTGTGATGGGAGTTCCATGAAAGTACTTTCACTATTTCTTAACGTGCAGCGTGTTTCGTTTTGAAAGACTACTAGTATATAATTTGCTTCGATTTTTTCTACTACCCTAAGGTTGAATATTATCTCTTTCACTTTTCTGAAGTTTCAATTTACTGAGAAAAGCGGTAAAAGATCCAAGTCAAAGTTTTTAATGCACAATGCAATGTAACTACAGTCTCAGTCTCAAGGCATAAAAACTGCGACAGTACTGTAGTTGCCCTTTCCCTAGCGTAAAGAAATTACGATTACAAAACACGTGAAATTTCTACTTCATCTTCGGCACTCTAGCATGCGGTGGCCGTAGTCAGTGATGGCCAGTGGCGAGAGCCAATTTTCATTGTCGTCGTGACCGATGAACCAATGACCGGTGTTGCCGACTGGCTGGAACTTTGTATTATAAACCTTTTTTAATATTTGTTTTTTTTTATGGTTTGTTCTTTTATATTTTTAAAAAGAAACTGTTACTTTTGCTTTTGATTGTCTGTCAACCTCCTAGATTTGGTTTACATAGTTTTATTTGTTATAATAAAGCTACTTAATAATAACCCCCATCATTTTCCTTTAGTATCGTCCTTATACAGTCCACACGCTCACCAACAACCGGGTGGCCATCTTTTTGATTTCCACCGACGAACATAAAAAAAAAATATTCGGACTTCTCTTGTCTATAATCTTGTAAATTTAAATTTTCTCTTCATCCCCACCACTAGCACAATTCCGTTCACAATAAACAACGTGCTGTATTCATCCAGGAGGAGCGTATAACGACTCTGGAGAAGCGGTACCTGAACGCGCAGCGCGAGTCCACGTCGCTGCACGACCTCAACGAGAAACTGGAGCAGGAACTCAACCACAAGCAGGCACAGCTTAAGGTGAGAGGACCACGCCTTATAAACATGGCACATCGAGCTATACAAAGGCAAGGTGATTGACGCGTTTATATGAGTTATGGCCTGATTGGTTCAATATTCGTATAAACGGTAGCGGTTATGAAACAGCCTAAAATAGGTATCGTCAGACTTTTTACAATACTCGATGTGTCATATTATATTTTTCATTTTCATTTTTTTTCATAAAAGATTATCCTCCTGACGGAGTGCACCTATGGGCATGTAAAAGTAAACAAAGTATTTTGTCTTAACTGAAAACCAAGTTAGAATCTGGAACATGGATTGAAATATTTTCTATAAGGCAAACATATATTGTAGGGATAGGTGTGATTGAGTAGACGACTCGATGTGTAATACTCACGTTTATTAACAAATCATTCAATATATAGACTTAAGCTACTTACACATACAGTCATGGGTATGGGACCCACACTACACCTCCCCTTTTTATTAAAAAAAAAAAATCTTACATAGGTTAACATGGGTTTGTTTTTTTTTTTTTTTTTTTTTTTTAACATTTTAATTGATTTAATCTAGGTATATAAGATTAAGAAATATCTACTAGGTACAATATAACTTAGTTCTATTCTTATGCACTACATCAATTTTTCCTTTTCTTATTATTTCTACGTTTGGTGCTAAATCCCTTACCACTACATAGGGTCCAGAATAAATGGGACTCAACTTGTTTCCAGTTTCTATTTTTAAAAGGATTTGATCGTTTGGTGTGTAAATGATTTGTCTCATAGTGGTATCATACTGTTGCTTGCGCTTGGTTTTTTGTTGTATCAAGTTACTTCGTGCTTCAGTCTGTGACACCTGTAATCTGTATTTCAACTCAAGCGGGTAACTTTCATGATTATAAAGTGGTTCAATTGACTTTGATAAATTATTAGGCAAATTACATTTTTTCCCATAAACCAATTCAAATGGAGTATGATTCGTTGCACTATGCACGGAAGTGTTATATGAGAAGCACCAATAGGGTAACCATGTACTCCATGCTTCTGGATGATTATCCGTCTGGATTCTCAAGAATGCTCCTAGGTGTTTATGAGCGTTCTCCAACGCACCAATACTTTCGTGATGGTACGCCGTGGAGTTAAGCTTTTTTATACCTAGTAATTTACATACCTCTGACATTGTTGCGCTGATAAACTCTGCTCCTCGATCAGTCGCTATAGTATTTGGAATACCATACTTTAGAATAACATTTTCCACAAAGGCTTTTGCAACCTCGTCTGATTTTTTAGAAACAAGTGGGCAAGCTATAATATATTTGGATAACTCACATTGTGTGGTTAAAATATAGGAAAAATTATACCTATCCTTATCTAAGGGCCCTACTATATCTAAATATACCTTCTGAAATGCTGTATGAGCAGTAGTCGTCACTACCATGGGCTCTTTATTGTATACGCTATGTTTTTGGGTCTGGCATTTATGACATTTCTTTACATAATCATGGACATCTCGTTCCATGCTAGGCCAGTAATAATATTTTCGAATATTATTTAACATTCGTCTCATACCCGCGTGTCCACTCGTGGGTAAGAGATGGAAGTCGTTAATTATGACTCTTCTGTCATCCTTCTCATCTACTCTTTCTACGTCTTTTAATATACATAAGCGTGGTCCGGACCACTTTGCATCTTTCTTTATCTCGGCTATCAACTTTTCAATAAACAAATTGTTTATGCCATTTTTAATGAAATATATCTCTTCTATATCATTAATTTTACAATAGTCCCCAAACTCCCTCGCAAATGCGGCTGGCGTCATCTGCGATCGGGACGCTGGGTTTATAAACAATGTCATTCGAGACGGCACATAACACAATGTTCTCTGACTACTTATCTTTTCATTTTTATTTTCGTCCCTTAATTTATCCCAATTATTTCCATCCACAAACCTCATCTCAACAGAGTCCTTCGGTTTACTATGAGTTTCCACAACCTTTGGTTGATCAGGCCAAATGTCAGTGTTAACCATATCTTCCGAAGAACTATTCTCCAACAACTTCCGCTTTTGTCCTCTAGTCATAACGTTTACAACACACTCATGCATTTCTTTCAGTTCCTTCGATGACACACTCACTCTCGATAATGCGTCTGCAGTCACATTACTTTTACCTGGCACATATTCGATATCAAAATCGTACTCATCCAAAACCAATCTAAACTTCAATAATCTACTCGAAGGATCCTTTAAATTAAATAAATAAATTAAAGGTTTATGGTCTGTATAGATTTTAAATTTGCGACCATACAAATAAGGACGAAAATGTTTAATACTCCACACTATAGCTAATAATTCTTTTTCTATAGTGGGGTAGTTTCGTTCAGCTTTATTTAAACTTCTACTTGCATAAGCAATTGGCCTTCCGTTCTGATTAGACAATACGGCGCCTAACGCATATCCTGATGCATCTGTTTGTAGGTTGAATATATTGTCACTAGAAAAGCATGGGTATTGCAATACTGGGGCAGATATTAAACGCTGTTTTAATGTATCAAAGCTGACCTGGCAATCTTTATCCCATTTAAATGTTACATTTTTCTTACTCAAATTATTCAAGGGATGAACTATATCAGCAAAGTTTTTAATAAATTTTCTATAGTAGTTGGCAAACGCTACGAAGCGTTTTACCTCATCTGCCGTTTTTGGAATTGGATAATTTTTCATGACACTAATTTTGTCTGGGTCTGGTAAAACACCGTTACCAGAGACTACATGACCTAAATATAACATTTCCTTTTTCATAAATTCACATTTGGATGGGTTCAATTTAAGATTCACTTTCCGTAGTCTTTCAAAAATGTCTATTAAATTTTTTGTATGTTGACTGAGACAATTTCCATACACAATTAAATCATCTTGATAGACGAGGCATTTTTCAAAATTAAGACCTGCCATTGCCATAGTCATCATCCTTGAAAATGAGCTAGGACTAGTTTTAAGCCCCATGGGCATCCTAGTCATTTGATATTGCCCAGAACCAAAGGCAGTATATTTCCTACTATTTGGGTCTAAACCTACATTATAATATGCTTGATGAAGATCTAAGTGTGAGAAGTAGATGCATCCCGATAACGAGTCTAAAATTTCTGTAATGTTAGGAAGAGGGAAATTATCATTTTCAATATTATTATTCAGTTTGCGGTAGTCGATAACTAATCTCCACCTCTTTTGTCCATTTGCGTCTAATTTCTTGGGTACCAGCAATATTGGACTAGACCAATCACTTACGCATGGCTCTATAATGCCGTCAGCTATCATATTTTGAAATTGTTTATGTACCTCGTCTTTCTGAGAATGGGGTAATCTATATGGTTTAGTAAACACGGGTTCTACATTTGGCTTTACGCGGATAGAATGTTGATAAATATGTGTAGTTGTTAGTTTATCCCCCGGCTAAAAGAATATATCAGCATATTTGGCGCATACTTCTTCAATTGATATCTGCTCTTCTTTATTTAAATGTTTTGTATTTAGCAGTGAAAACATTTGTTTAACGCGCGCGGCATTTTTGTCGCATTTATCAAAACTGCAAATATTGTAATCCGAAGCGCTGTGTATAATCGGGTCTAACTTCTCTATAGTTAACTCATTTTCAGTTGTGTTAAGTATTCGTACTGGTATTTTACCACTAGTGGGTTTTGCTAACGTGCTAGCTATAAACACACCTTCGCTACATTGAGAAGCACAAACAACACATTCTTTTTCCATATTTGTTTGTATAAAGTGGATCGTCTCCGATCTGGGTGGTATTATAAACATATCATTCTTTCTATCAGATATCTTAATTGGCAACTTAATAGGATTACCATATAAAGTTTGCAAAGATAAACTATTATTCTCGTAATCTAATATCGCTTTATGTTTTCGTAAGAAGTCGTCGCCGATGATTCCATGCGCCTTACATGGCAAGGAATTAAAAACAATAAACTTATGCTTAAACGTTGCATCATCTGTTACTAAGTCTAAATAAACGTAACCTAAAGTTTGTACTTTGCCCCCAAGTCCATTAATCTCAATAATCTCATCTTGGAATGGAATATTTTGTTCGACAAGATGTTTATATTTGATGGCTGAAACTGTTGCGCCCGAGTCAAGTAACCATTGGATTGGTCTTCCGTTTACAGAAAGCTCGACAATCGTGTTATTATCACATGACATAATACAATTTTTAGGCACGAAAAAACTGATTTTTGGATTCTTCTTTTTCAGGAGTTTCCTCGGTCATAACTTGCATTGTTTCCGAATTACTTGTCCACTTGTTTCGGTTATTATGAAAAGAAGACCTACCTCGATTCGATCTTCTTGAATCTCGCCATGATCCCCGTGGTGGACGTCCACGGCTTACATCCTGGTTACCTCCTCGCATGTGACCCTGGTTTGCGCGTCCTCTGAACGCTCGTCCATGCTGACCTCTATAATTATTATTTGAAACGCGCCTGTAATTATACCGATTTCTTTGATTAAATGCCATAATCTCACCTGATGAAGTCGAAGGCGCCGAAGTTTCCTCATCCACTGCTGCTTGAACTGCGTCTTTGAGGGATTCATAATTCCTGGCTGCTATGATAGTGCTTAATCGACGGTTTCGCAATCCGTCGGCAAACCGTTTGATAGCCTGTTTTTCATTTAGCGGTTTCAATACCTGATAATTATTGGGTTTCCCTTCGGATTGCGCTATCGTCAAATCCACGAACATTTCAGTTATAGCCTTTCCGTACTCGTCAATTGTCATTTGTTTTTGGCAGAAAGAATGTAATTTGCTTTGTATTGCCGTTGCTGACTTTGTTGGCAATAGTTGAACTCTCATATCGTGTAACAGATTCTTAACTGAGTCATAATTTAAAGCTAACTTCAATTTTGCTGCCTGAGATAGTCGACTTTTCATTACAAACGTAATTAATTGTTCTTGCGCTTGACTGTCTAAAATAGAACTGTAGTAATCGATCCCATCGATTAACTGCTTAATACTTAACTCGTCATTGGTCATGACAGGCAACAAGTTCAGTGCTATTTTAAGATCAAATTGCGCCATTTTAACTGTTTGCCCTTCGTCTTCACTTAAACTTTCAAAATCTGAGTTACTATAACTACTTTCTTTTTTACATAACTCCTTAATTTCTACGAAAACTTCCTCTATCTTATGACGATACTCCTTTATTAATATTAACTCCTCATTTTTGAATTCTTTTATGTTAGTTTCTATTTCTTTATATATTTTTTTAAATGAAAATAATAAATTTGTCGATTCTTCCAGTTTTCTACTACTAACCTTTGATTCTAATCTCCGCTTAGGTCCTATTTTTATTAAATATGTACGTATTTTACATAACTCATTATATATGTTTTCAATTTCCTTAGCCATAAGACACTATTTTATTCGTTTTGACGTCACTGCACAGTTGTTGTTTTTGTCTTACACAGTCTTTTAACAGTATATTTCTCCTTATTTTCTTCTTGATTATTTTACGTACGTACGTACATAACAAACACTTATTACGCACTTTAAAACACTCATTAGTTCACTGATTTACACTGGCATTCACTTTCTGCTCGCTGCTTCGCTGCTACCTTCGGAGTGTTTTGGCAGCGACCTCGTCCGGACAATCGCATGCCCCTGAACGCCTGATGGTTGATCTCCTGACGCATCCATTGAGTATGGCACTTTTTATATGCCTTAAATCCCAAGTAGAGCAGCACTGCACCCATGATGCAGATAATTATTGTTGTCATAATTGTCTGGATGCTCATATGTGTTCCAATTTGCTGCAAATCTGCACTATTTCCAGCACCAGCTGCATTTTGAGCCAGAAAAACCTCTTCTTTTGTTTGGTAGGATTGACACATCTTGAATAATTTCGCACCAATTAAAATTGAAGCCAATTGTAACGCGACACGACCATTATGCGCGGCAAGCCCGAAGGCAGGGTCGCCATGTAGGGATAGGTGTGATTGAGTAGACGACTCGATGTATAATACTCACGTTTATTAACAAATCATTCAATATATAGACTTAAGCTACTTACACATACAGTCATGGGTATGGGACCCACACTACTATAATTTTCTTGTAGATTGACATGTAGTTAGTTTTGTATCCTTTTCATTTCTTGGGGCAGATTAATGAGTAGATAATTGTAAAGTGTATCTTGAAGTACCTTGGAATAGGGTAGTGGACAAAAAAATCTAATAAGTTCGTCACATAGATTTCCAAAAAATATTGACCACATTTTTTCCCTTTTCACGTAAATAAAAATTGAAGACGATACAATGCTTCGAGAAGTCGTGTGACGTCACATTGCAGCACATTCTTTAACACGTAGTGACGTCACAAGTGCCCACACATGCTCTTTGACACGTTTTATTTTCGTCTTTGTTTATTAATTTGATAAAAAAAAAACACGTATCCGTTATTTTTCGATAATCTAACTGACGCACTAAACAGAAACATAGTGTTGTTTAGTCAGGAAACATCCTATTATAGATAAATTTAATAACCCAATTGGTCCAGCAGAGCCTTTGTAACTAAAAAGTAGTAACCTAGCCCCGCTTCCAGTAGCATGCACTCTCATAGACCATGCCACGTCATTGCATTGCAGCTGCAAGAGGAGAAGATCGCAGCCATCGAGGAGAAGCTGGAGCTCTCCACGCAGAAGCTGGCGCAGATGTCCTCGCTGCCAGAGATGGAGGAACAGCTTAAAGCCAGGATGGAGGCGCTTAGCCAGGTGGGTTGACGACGGCATGTGGTGGAGATTTAAATATAGGAAAATGGGATGATTGATAGTGTGGATGTAGGGTCATATGGATCCGTAATGAGCATGTTGGACCGTGTGGGTAGGATAATTGAGTTTTACGATATGGTGATGAACCTTATTCACTATGGTGGGTGACAGTGACTGTTGAATTGGGTGTGACATAGAACTAACAAAGTTGTGGTTAAGTTTGGCGAATGTATAGTTTTTTGGAACAGACTAGTTAATTGAATTTGGTTTTGATGCCTATCTACGAGCCTTAGATATAAGATAAGCTTAAGAGAGCACGACAGTGCTTAAAAAACTAAATCCATGTCACAATCTCATCTCAGCGAAAATTTTGCCAAATTAGTTATTGTTCTGTAGATACTGTGATGAGTTAGAAACGCTCTTAAAAGTACGGGAATTGCCCGTCTGAGTGGAAGTCAAACTCAATAATAATAATTTAGTCAAAGAAATTGACCTAACTGACAACAGGTTCTGATTTTCAAAAATCAATCAATTGAATAGGCAGGTCAGAAACTGGCTAAGATATCTAAGACTGAGACCTACAAACGCTAGCTGTTACCATTCTGCCACACTACAAGGACAAGATAGCGACGGGACAAGCGTTTAGATTTAGTCTTATAGCTACTTAGTCTATAAAATTAATTATTTTAGACTAATTTTATGTATTTTTTTATGTTATAGTGATTAACAAAGAAATTCGTGCTTCTCATATTCCATTCCCCATATTCGTCTTGAAATATTCCCTCTTTCAAGTGGAAGGTCATTCCAAACTGATATTAATGTTTTATTTTGCAATAGCTTTTACATGTTTGTTTACTAACTTAGTAACCTATATAATATTACCTGACCTTTTATGGTTGTTTCATTTTCATTTTATTGTGAAAATGGTGCTGGAATATACCTATGATGTTAAGGGAGTGATCATACTAACTTGTCAATGCGGAAACCGGTTGATTCACTCAGAAATAGCTTTTTTTTTTCATGCAACAAAAGCGAAAATAAGTAGAATAACCCTCCTTTTGGGCTTCGCCGCAGTCGGGTAAAAAGCAACTCCTCGCTTTAATTGTATCTGACTCGATCGAGCGGATTCCTCGTACATAAGTGTGGACACTCCCTTAGGGTGCATTTGCACCAGAGATTTGCGAGAATGTGGAGTCACGCATGTTGGAAAATCCAACCAATTGTCTTGCTTACCTATGGATGTGAAAACTATACGATATTACTGGTGAGTTCCACACTCATACGTCTCCATGATCCGCACTTCTCTTGTAGGAATGGGTGTGCTCTAAGGGCAGACTGGGAGGGGTGTAGCCTGCAACGGGGCGTTACATTGCTAGTTCCACTCCGCCTCGCTGCACTGTCCCTTAAATCTTTTTTTATTTTTGTATAAAAGTCATAAAGCCGTTCACAGAATACATTTATTTAACCAAATTTCAACTATGTAGCCCTGATAGTTTCGTAATAAAGTGGCTGTGGCATACAGACGGGCAGACAGACATGACGTATCTATAAGGGTCACGCTTTTAGGGTTCCGTAGCTGTATGGCAAAAAACGGAATTCTTATAGATTCGTCATGTCTGTCTGTCTGCCTCGCTCCACATTGCAATACACTCTCTGCCCCTCTTAATTTGCCCGTACGTACGTACAGTATAATATTGTTTAACATGTGACGTGTGTAATAACATGTAATTTTGTATAATGCAGGGTGTTTGTCCGCAGGCACAGGAGCGGCACGGCTCGGCCGAGGACCGCATCCAGCGCCTGGAGGCCAGCGTGGAGGAGAAGAACGCGGAGCTCATGCGCCTCAACCAGCGCCTGCGCATGAACGAGGAACACAACACCAGGCTCTCCGCCACCGTCGACAAGCTGCTCTCCGAGTCCAACGACAGGTTACTATTATAGCTCTAAACTAGTTTTGAGTTGACCTCACTAGAGTAAATGCACGCAGACGGGTACGAAATAAAAATCCTTGGTTACTTTAAACACAGTGTTTCCATGAGATTTGTGAACTGATTGTCTCAACATCCCAGCTCCTAGTCTTACATTGAGCGTATTATAGATTTAGTATCTATCTCAATTAATAGAAGATTAGTTATTCCATTGCAGGGTTTTCCAAAATCGGAGACTGTCTTATACATTTTTTATGACGTCCAAAAGTGCTGATTCCAATTGAAATAAATTATTTATTGTGATTTTAATCTCTCTCTTTTTCAACTCTTCCAAATATTGAAATTCATTTAGTAGAGACCTACAATCATGAAAAATATGCTTTTACTGACCAAAAATATTGTTGTCCAGGTTACAAGTGCACCTGAAGGAGCGCATGCACGCGCTAGACGAGAAGAACGCGCTGACGCAGGAGTTGGAGAAGACACGCAAGTATGCAGACGAACTGCTCGCAGAGAAACAGGAGATACTCAAGGAACTCGCCAAGTGGCGCATGGAGACTGAACAGGTATATAGGAGCTGGAATCGCGTTATTACAATTTACCATGCAACTGTGTAGAAACCAGTCACTTTGCAAATAGTAATATTTTTTTACAAAAACTATTTTTTAACATAACATTACGCTTGTAATCCCCGAATAGTTCGGCAGAGGTGAACAGTTTTATAATGGAACTAGCTGACCCACGCAACTTGGCCTGCGTCACAGTATATAGCTTATAACCTTTCTCGATAAGCTGACTATCCAAACAAACAAACAAACAAACTCTTCAGCTTTAAAATATTAGTATAGATAGAATATAAATCTTTCCGGATTTTCCCCTGCGGATGTTGTAAGGAGACAATTATGTCGGAGAGTTACGTCAGACTTATTAATTGCCGCTTGTTGAACGAATTGGCTGCCGATAGTTTTGTTAGCTGCCTGCCTCCGCATCCACATTCAGGGGCCTCTCATTTGATTGATAAACGAGGCGGCCCCAATCGAACCTACTTATATACTTCACTCTACTACGATATTCCTGTACCACAGCTTTTTGTTTAATTTCAGCTAAAACGTCAAATGTTGGAGCAAGAGATCGCGTTCAACATCCAGCAGACGGACGCACTCACTCGTTCGCTATCACCTGCCGCGCAACCACAGCCGCCACAAGGCTTGTTCCAACCCAAGGTATAATATTAACGCATCTTCTTTCAATAGAGAGAAGCCGTCATAACATGTTTCCTCTGCTGGATCGGAGGCCGCGATATAAATCTCTCTCTTAAACATAATTATTTCTTACATCATCATGTAACTTGTAGTTGTACTAGTTGTGCATTAATGACGTGCATCAAGCACGTAGATGTAATGTATGTTTATAAATGTTGGCCTCGGATTCTTCGAAGCGAGCTAATCCACCATGCGAGCCCAATGCAAGATTATGAATTTCCGAGAATTAAAAAAAAAAGATCCAACATCTCATCATTCAAGCGTTGGTGACTGAATACCTGAATTTTAGCCTATTCAAAAGGACTAAGTATTTAAAGAAATATTGCGATTGAATGTGTGTTGCGTGAGCTCCATATAAGCCTGGAAAGTCCATATGGTTGGTTCATATTTCATGGATTTATTTGGTACTAGCTGTTGCCAGCGGCTTCACCCGCTACAACCCACGGGAATATAAAATCGGGATAAAGAAACATCCTATTTGTTAATCCAGGTTATAAACTATATGTGTACCAAATTTCATCCAAATCCGTGCAGTAGTTTTTGCGTGAAGAAGTAACAAACATACACACTCACAAACTTTCGCCTTTATAATATTAGTGTGAAGTAACCACCCATCAATTTCGGAATTACAATTCTGCTAAAACTCGAATGAAACCCTTATATAAAGTCATTGTTGAGTATAGTACTAAGGTGTTACAGTATGTGTACCCGCAGCTGGACGGGTCGTGGGAGAAGCTGCAGCAGGCGCACGCACTGGCCAGCGTGCAGCAACCCTTCGACGTGCCCAGCGACGCCGAGGTCAGTTCTCTATACGAAGTTAGTCACACCACCTTTTATATACCGCATGCTACTTTCATTATTTTTAGGCTACACAGGCTTCAGAGAAAAAAATTGACATGGATTTTTCTATTTACCAACAAAATAATTATATTATTATATTTCTTAAGAAAATTTACTGCTAGCATACATACAGGGTGTAAATTAACCCTTCACACATACGTCAACCACATTCTGTACATCATTTATGTACCACTACGCAAAAATGCTTGCTGGGAAACGACTTTTTTTTTGGGGTCAAAATTTTAATTTTACGGTAAAATTTAATGTAGCACTCTTAAAACATTGTGAAACATTGTGTTTAAATAGTAAAAGGGTCATAGAGGTAATTTAAGTAAAGTTATAATCTGAAATTCTAGTATTTACAAAAACAGCTGTTCAAAATTTGGAATTTTGACCCCCAATATCTTCGTAACTAGAGGGTTCCCAGGTATGGTCTAGAACAAAAAAATGATCGCAGTGGTGGGGAGAATACGTGCCCTTCGTTTGCGTTAAGGGTACTTTTACACCCTTTATAGTCGACAGATAGTGAAAGAAGGCCAATTTTTTTTTTTAAGAATAGCACAAGAAACAGTAGACATGCAAGAGAAAGTATCAGTCAGTAATATTAATCATAATCGCACTTCAAATATCCTATTTTACCCGAACACACTTTATTGTGATTTACTTTTATTTTCATAGTTTTGTCCCTATTAATCGCATATTGACTAAACAGCAGCAGACGTATTCGATACAACTAGTACCCTCTACATAATATAATGGTACAGAACGACGAGTCCGACGGCGGCGTGGAGGGCGGGCACACGGACGCGGCGGCGCTGGCACTCATGCTGCAGGAACAGCTGGACGCCATCAACACGGAGATACGGCTCATACAGGAGGAGAAGCAGACCACGGAGGCGCGCGCAGAGGAGCTGGAGTCCAGGGTAAGCACACTACACTGTTTTGTGGTGGACTTAGGAGGCATTAGCATTCTACTGAATGCTTTTAGGTGATGTTAACTTAGAGACAAAGGAAACCATATTTCGAATATATCTATCTATTTCATCATCTGCCAAGCCTTTCCCCAACTATGTTGGTCGGCTCCCAATTTAACTGGATGCAGCTGAATATCTGTATGTATGACCGACTGGCCTCTCTGGACTCCACAACCGAGTTAATACTGGATCAATATATAAAACTAAGACATATAAGATTGACCAAATAAATAATTATCTTTCCATTTGATCTTAGTTTGGGGTGTACTATATCATGTTGATCGCTAAAATTATTAAATAAGTGAAGACGGATAGTTTAGTAGTATTTTTTACCTACGAAAAGCAGATAAAGGCATCATTAGAACATTACAAAGGTAAGATTATCTTATTTTGGTGGGGGTTAAAATAAAGATTAGATACATGGTGTATTTCATGTCGTCTAGAATAGTTCATCTAAATGGTTGTGGAAAAATAACATCTCAACAAACATCTGTGTATCATAAATTGTATTAAAATGTTTCAGCTTTACATTCTGCTTATCCACACAATTTGTAATTTTAAGTAAAATAAAATTCTCGGTGATGGTCCATACATTTCATGGGTTCGATTGGCGTTCAGTAGTGGCGGCACAGCAGTTATTAAATCATCTTTACTTTTTGGTCTTGAAAAAACAAAAAACTTCTGTTGCTCTTTTGATATTCTATTCCCAACATTGAGCCAGAATCTGAATAAAGTATGAAAAAGTCCAAAAAATAAAGGATATTTAAGGTTAAGTGCCGCCTTAAGTTGTTGTCATTTCATGTCGTGGGACTTTAACAACTCCATCGCCTAGAATCTTCTCTTGCTACCGACTACATATTTGTACTACGTGCTTCGCGCGGTTAACTCCACCAACGGGTTCAATTACAATTTAAATTTAAAATAAATTGTTTTCTGAGAAATATTGTGACGCCTCAAAATAATTGACACTCAAGCAATATTCTTGAAACGACACACTAATCAAAAATAAAAAAGTAATGAAAAAGTGAAGGATTAAGTTAAAATTATTAAAGATTTTTTTCAAATACACTCTGCATTTTTTCAAAAATGTTAACGTTTTAAAAACATTAGGTAAAACTATTTAATCAAGATAAGTTTTTTTCGCAGTTAAATTTTGCTTATGTTAAAGTCAAACCATTTACTACCATTAAGAGTTTCATTGAATTTACAAGTAAATAGTATTAGGTTTAGTTTAGTCTTGTTCGCAAAGTTGGTTTCTTTAGAGAAGAGTGGGCAAGAGGAGAAAAATAATAAGTACTTCTAAATAATATAAGACAGAGTTGACAAAGATTTAAAAGTCCAAACACAAGGTCTGCCAACGTGCAATGGAGCGCAAAATTCTAGGCGTCAAACTAACCGACCGTGTACGCAACACAACACTACGCTTAAGGTGGAAGCTCACATCTGGCCCGCGAAATTCTAATTTTCTTACGTTTTTGGCAATTTGCAGGCCAGTGCTTGGTAGTATGTTTATGAAAATTTGATTTGCGACTGTAAGACGTATGAAGTTACCGAATTATAACCATCAAAATTACTATCTACTAAAGAACGACGACTAAATTACTAAAGAATGACTTTTACATGCAAAAATCAATCTTGACATGAAAATGAACTTGGAGGGTTGTATTGATAATTTTGATGGTTATAATTCGGTAACTTCATACGTCTTACAGTCGCAAATCAAATTTTCATAAACATACAACCAAGCACTGGCCTGCAAATTGCCAAAAACGTAAGAAAATTAGAATTTCGCGGGCCAGATGTGAGCTTCCACCTTAAACACACAAATATACGGACGTTGTTCATAAAGCCGCTAAGCTTAAGTAGGACTGGACTGGGCACGTCTGCCGCATGCTCAATGAGCTGTAGGACAAATTAGCCACTTTCTGGAGCCCTGACACAGTCAGAAGGCGTCGTGGTAGACCTCGTTTAGAAGAGAGCGATCTGATAGGCAAGACGATCTGGACAAGACCAGCGACCAGTCGTCCAGATTGGCTTTTTTGGTGGGTTTAAAATCATCAAATAACCCCTACCGCTCTTGGGCAGAGCGAAAGGGAGTGTCAGAATTCTACTGACTAAAAAGCACCCATGTTCCTTCTTAGCCCTTTATGTCAAGGCCGCGGTATCTCTTACAACATCCCGCAGCTCCGACGGAGTTCACATTGGCCTTAGATCGAAATAACTGGAAGTCATTGGGGAATGGGTCGTTGTGGGATGGCTAACAGCATCAATATTTCTCAGAAGACTTTTAAATATATTTGGTAGTTTTTGGTCGTGGTTGTTGACGTATGTGCGTAGTACGTGCATGCGGTGTCGGTAACTGCGCGCTATTAACAGGATGTATATAAGCGGGTGTGGTCCGGGCAGGTGGGCAGCTACGAGCACATGAACGTGCTGGCGCGGCGCGGGGAGTCCCCGCCGCGCGCCGCCTCGCCCTCGCGCCCGCACCGCCCGCCGCACAAGTACCACACCGTACGTATGCACACAACCACCTCTCTACAGGCCGCTTATTCACTAACGCTGCGTTTTCTCACTTTGTCAACAAATAGATCCGAATCGTAGCGTTTGTAAATAAGAGGCTAGTTTTGTATAAAACTCCAAAGACAACCGATTTAATCAACTTAACACACCATCACACATCGGTTGGTAAAATGTAAAATAATGGGACTGATAAAACTGAAAATTTCCTAGGAGTAGACATTCTAGGGAATGTGACATTAACTGCCATATTTATGAATACCAGAATATTTGATTGTTCTGTTAGTTCTGTTACAAGGGAATGTTCAAGTTTACCAGTACCCTGAACTGTTTATTTTAAGCTACGTCCTCACACACACTACTATTATAACATTTTATTTTTGTACATAACAGTGTTGTGCCATGTTGCGGACATAGCTTAAAACGTAAGATCAACTGTATATTTGGATTTCTTGCATATTTACTAACACTTATCAGGATAAGATGCAACAATCCTGACTCGGTTTGGGATTGTAATTCATTTTTAGAACCTAACTGTAATATTTCACATAACTTGAGTGTTGTAGAATTTAAATAATAATATAAAAATGGTAAAAAAACACGATTTCTATTCTGGAAACAAAGTACTTTTCAGTATTTTAACAAACTTACTGTTCTTATTTGAATATTTATAGATACTAAATTAGGATCAAAATTACCTATGCAGCGAAACTCCGCAGTCGTGACGGGTGAACAACATGATGTAACAAAAACTTTTAATTCAAGGTCAAAATCAAAATATTTTACTTAACATAGGCAACGTGGACATATTAATGGATTCGAGTTAGTCGTTTCCTATAGAAAAGAACCGGCAGGAATCTCCATGGTCGCGCCCGCTGAGTTACACTACGTAGTTAAATTTGACCCTAATATATAGCAGTTATTTAGTAAACCTTACTGTAACTAAGTGTAACCTAGAATAGAACTAACATCCTCCACGGTACATGGTACTAACCCGCTGCATACATATGGTGTCAGGCGCCCGCGTCCATGTCTCCCGCGCACCACTACCGCACTCCGCCCGCGTCGGAGAGCCTGCCAGCCAGCCAGGTCCGTCTGCCGCTACACTTTACTAAACGCCATTACGCAATACCTATTAGTCCTTAGATTGTAACGCTAAACTGATTTAAAACTTAAAAACAAGTTTTTTGAATATTTTTTTAATCGGTTCATTAACAACACAGTTATGAGGTAATATTACATATTACATTCAAAAACATACAATCAAATCGAGTACCTTGTCTTTGAAGTCTGTTAAAAATAAGGTTCTTCTGTGGGACAGAACCCGCTAGTAGTATTTAAGAACGGAGTTCGCACGTCATTGCTCTGATTTGTTTGCGGGCTGAGAGACTACGAGAACACGGCGGGGCTCCGCCCAAGCGGGGCAGACGTCCACGGAGTGCTCCACCGTGTCCTCCGGCCGATCCTCGCAATGGTGAACCCCGGGCGTTTCCTTTCCCGCCTGTGCAGGTGCAGGTACCTCCCGAAACAACCGTGTCCGGTGAGGACCTGCGTCAGACGGAAGGTGAAGTAGTGGCTCTCCAGCCACTCCTCAAAGAGGGGACTTACCGCCGCTATCGTGGCGTGCCCACGTTTAAATACCCGTATTTATGAATATCAATATCTATTATTAGTACACTTACATTACAACAAGTTGGTGCAAACATAAACTCATTAGAGTTTTACCGTGCACCAAAATCATCGACGACATAATTCAGAAAACAATAAAATACGATAAGATAAGGAACACAATAAAATTAACAGCGAGGGTATGCATCGAAATATCATTAGTTGCTACCTTACAAACCAGCGAACATCGATGACCAACTGCCCGTCCATCGAAACAATAAGTAGTGGAGGAATGTTATTTCGCTTGATACATGTTGTTTCAAAAAATTACAAAAAAAAAATGTGTTACTAGTAATATTCAGATATGTAAATGTGAATTAATATTTTGAAAGAAATGTTCCTTTAATTTGTGTTTAATATTCATACCAGTTTTTTTGTTTTGTTATTTAAAATAATTTATGCGTGATTATTTATTATTATTATAACGTGCAACTCCGTTCCACCTCTCTATATTTTTTTTTTATTCCGTACTACAGAGAATCTTGATTGGTCCAGTTTAGCGGTACAATTTAGTACATAAAAGGTATGCACGCATTCACAGGAATGGCTTACAGCTGTGTGGAAGTTTGCGTCACTTATTTACTACTTTAATGTACGGTGAAACAGTCTGCTACAACTTTGAATGTTAGTATTTAAAAATAAATACTTTAAACAACATATTTAATTAGTTCTAACAATTATAAATATTTAGTTTTAGAGCGTATTGTGAACTGCATTATAGGTTCAATCGACCATAGCATTTTCATCTATTACATCTATTTGATATAGTTAAAAAACAGATTCCCATTTTACCCGCAATTGTAATGAATTAGTTTTAAGAAAACAAAGTTTTAGGTGGTCGTGCAGAAGCAGACTGATTCACCATAGTCTCGTATAAAATGCGAATGTTCAACTTGTAGCCTATATTTAGTTATAATATCTAAGTAATAAAATGTAAATATATTACATCCTAGCATTTAGCATGACACGCCCTTTATCGATAATATTATTGTGATCCAATGCTCGGTATTATATGCCTTATTGTCAAATATTTAGGGTTGGCTTTACCACTTTCACAATATGTGTAACTAACAAACTAAAGTCGAACGGCGACTTTAGTTTGTTAGTTACACATATTGTGCTACGCGGTTTTAAAATATCAAAATATTATATAATTAGTAATTTTTTTATTGTTATTAATTAAACAAAGAAACAAAATATAAACACAAAAAAACCTCAATAGGTTTGTCTGGATGTTAAAACATTTATGAACTATCTTAAAACTAACATAACAAATAAATATAATTCAGACCTCGTAAAAGATGGTGGATCGATCTCGACAAGCATATCGACCAATGGTCCACATTGGCCTTAGATCGAAACAGTAGGAAATCATGGGCCTTTGCCCTGCAGTAGTAGGATGCAGGTTGAACAGTACCAGTATATCTACGCTAATATTAAAAAGAGGAATGATTTGTATTTTTGTGTGTATGTTTGTAATTAAAAAACTCTAAAAACTACTGCGTCGATTTCAAAAATTCTTCCACCATTAGAAAGTTACACTCACCCTGAGTAAAATAGGTTTCTATCACTGTATTCCCACGGGAACGGGAACTAATCGGGTGAAACCGCGTAACGTCCGCTAGTTAATTACAAAGTGGTTAAGCCAACCTTTTATTAAAACAGCGGCATGCCAGCTATATTATCAACACTTATGTATTAGCAAGTAGTCTATCATATTTATAGCCGTATACGTATTATTAAAGATTACAATATTGTCATCTGAGTGCACAGCACTGCTTCACGCAAAGTAGTTCCTAGGCGACGCTTGTATGTGAGATATAGTGTTGATAAGCGAGATGAGACTACAGATCTGTTAAATGCATTATATCTACAATAAATATAGGTACATGTTTAGTTTATTTTTTGAAAAGAATTTTTCATTTAGATTATTTATTATTGTGATAAATTCATAAGTTGTTTTAAGTTATATTAAAATATGTGTAGTGTAAAATTTATTTTAATAAAGTGGAATTTTGACTGTTAGAGTCAAAACTATTTTAACAATAAATCATTACTAGTAGAGTCATCGGTTAGCTGTAGTTTTGTGAAATGAATTCCGGGTAAATGTAGTCAAATTAATTTTAATGAATTGGTTTAGTTTCAGAATATATGATGTAGGTATCATAAAAATAGCTTATTATATTTATTATTGCATGTAATATTAAGTTTTATAAGAATTGAGGTAACTTAAAAGATTTTCTTCCTATTGTCTTCCTATTTACAGTCACATACGATAACCATGTATGACCCTAGGTATGACGTCCGATTTAGTTGTTTAGTGGTGGATTCGTGCATTTGTCCATAAATAGATAAAATACAGCATAACTTGGACCAGTATAAAACCCAAGGGGATGGTCTCATTAAACGACATCATCTCCACAGCTGGTATTTACAAAAACTTATCGGCTAGCCGTCTAGATTTTACTACAATGCTTTTAATACCATGTGACTAGGTATTAAAAAAAATCTAATTAGTACGTCAGATAGATTTCCAAAAAAATATTGGACAAATTTTTTTGATTCCTTTTTTCACGTAAACAAAAACTGAAGACTATACAGTGCCATGAAAATTCGTGGAAAGTGACGTCACAAGCCCCCACGACACCACACATTCATCATCATCATTATCAGTCTATAATGTTCCTACTGCAGGGACCCAGGCCTCCTCTCTAGAAGAGGGATGGGCTATAATCCACCACGCGGGCCCAGTGCGGATTGGTCACCACACATTAATTTGATAAAAATTAAAAAACACGTATGCAATATTTTTCGATAATCTGTCTGACGCGGACGGATTAAATAGAATCATATTGTTTTGAGTTAGGAAACATCCCTATTACGATGCACGAATACTACAGCGATATAATGTACCATCTTTCTTTTTTTGGATGGTGGGATGTCATTAAATGACTCCAACCGCTCTGGGCAGATCGGTAGGGAGTTTCAGATTTCTTCTGACTAAAAACCACCCATGTTCCTCCTTAACCGTTTGTGTCGAGGCCGCGGTATCTATTTCGAATAACCCGCAGCAGTCGACGGGCATAATGTACCATCCAAGCTAACAGATGTTATCGTCCACCCAGCTCCAACTATGCGAGGAGGGCGCAGGGCAGGTGGTGAGCGGTGAGGGCGCGGAGTCCCCGCTGACGGCGCGGTCGCTGCGGCTGGAGAGAGCGGCGCGGGCGATACACGCCGAGAGGGACCGCCTGAGGACGCACTACCAGCCGCCCTATGACGCGTGAGTACTGTACAGTAACTGACGAACATGCGCAGAATAGCAGATACCCGATCTTCTTTTTCGTCATGTCGTTGATTCCCAAAATGATCTGTCACATCGAAGGCTATAGTTGAAGTAGGACAGGCCCCTTATTTACAAACGCGATTTCGGTGTGGAAAGTTATATGACTATCTCGTTCACTTTCGTAATGTCGAAACAAGACAGACATACGACTTATCGAATCGAAGCGTTTGTGAATATGGGGGCAGGTGGGTCATAAATAATGAGGAAGCTCCGCAGTTGCATCCTTCGCATGCTTCGTGGGAATAACCGATGATGGTATGGTCTAAAACGCAAAGAAATATAGGAAATCTAAAATAACGTAAGGGACACTTGAGTGTGCTGCTCGATTTTAAACTTCCACCACTGAGCTGGACGTTTCAAATCCAACAGCGCAATCACTGTTCTACCCAGTTTTTTTCAATTTCTTCGGTGTGTTTTCAAAGTGTGTCTATTATCAACATAACAATACAATTTGATATTTTTGTGCAAAACTAACAACTAAAACTTTCCCTTCCACGCTACCAGGACTTCAATAATGTCAGGCAGCCTCGCCCGCATCCCCATGCACAGGTCTCCGCCTTTACCCCTCGCGGGCGTCAAACCCGCGTCCCACCCGCAAGTGAACCTCGCTCACTTGTGGTGCGACTGTCCCGACACATTGTTCAACTATGTACCACACAGATTATGTCTCAAGTCTAGTATGTATAGGATCGTTGATAGTTATCTGTTCCATCATCCCTGTTTGGTCAAGTCTGCTAGTTATATTTGAGTTTCAATGGGTATTTAAAATAGGTTGCTATAACAACAAAACTAGGCGACGCGGTAGGCCCATAATGGCGAACTAGACTCTTACCAAAAGGATTGGGCTCAAACAGTCATAGATAGAAATAAATGCAATAGAAACAGGGAAGGGAGTCCTCTGCCCTGCTGTGAAACACGTCAAGCTCATTATAAATAAGAGGGTTGCTAAACACTTAATTGTTCAACAATTACTGCTAAAGTTGTGTAGCACCTCTGAGGGTGGTGGGTTACAAAGGACTTAGCTTGATGCATATTGAACTGGACCGTTTGAATACAAAGTTATGAAAGTATGAAACTTAGCTCTCTAGCAATTAACTACGAATATTTTATCACATCGTTTATGTGCCTTAATCCTAGCACAATTTTTAGGATTTGATAAGGGAAAGCCCTGTGAATAATTACCCTGGAACCCAGAACTTGATATTATAGACTTGTTATAGTAGATGTATTATACAATTTAATCATTTATTTTCGATTTGCAAAACAATTAAGTAGTTGAACAATATGTCGGGAGTCTCGGCTTATTATTGTGTTTTATGCTTGGACGCATGCATTTTATTTTCAGGCGATATAATGGATTTAATGATTTGTTAGATTTTTTCTATTTTGTCCTAAATAAATATTAAGATTTGTTACAAAATGGAATTACTAATTGTTTCTAACCTCTAATCTATCACGTCATAGAATGGCATTACAATATTTATGCAACGGTATGTTTTTATTTTAACTATTTTTCTATGTGTGATCCCCGATTCCATAGTAGAAGTCGATTGATGGCTAACTATTTTTAGTAATTCCATTTTAGCTAGAAAGTTAAGAGGTAACGGGGGCTGCGATTCTCCATAAAAACATAAGTCCCTTTTTTTCTCGTAAATAATGACTCTAGATAGAGAAATGTTTTCATAAAATTAACATCTAGTATAGTTACGTCCCTGTCAAATCCTTTTTTTCAGCAACTAAAAAGTTAAGAAAAAATCTTGCAAATATAAAAAAAAAAAACTAAAAATGCCCTAAAATATCCCTTTTTCACGCCCGTGGTTATGGACTATCAGACAAATTCTAAAAGTTTTTAACATAAAACCTAACCAAACGTATAAAAAATCTTTCCTAATTTTTTTCTTTATATAATTATTATTATATTATTATTTTTTATTTATGTAATTCTGCTCTCGAGGTGAAAAAAGAGGAATACGAATCGTCGATTTTATTTTTGTTAATAATAAATTGGTTTGAGCTGTAGCTGTCCCTATCGCACAAGCTTAACGCAGTGCGACAGTTTCTTCAAATACTTACTTCGCGGGCCCTGTTACTTCTTAACCCCTGTCTAGGAAAGCACCTTCATTAGTTAGAGGAACAGTAAAACTCAAACTTTTTGTTGATCAAAAAACTTGAGCATCGTAAACAAGAAAACAGGTGTACAATCCAAACACCAAAGTTGTTAAACAATTATTTTTTTCCTTTTGCACGCATAAAAAATGTTTTGAGTATTAAACTTTGAGAACACTGAATTTCTGTTTTAGTAATATTTCACTAGCTAAAAATAGAGAACAGCTAAAACTCGTGTAGCTTTCTTTGTTCCCACTATTGCACTCTTTATTTTGTGAAACTGCACTATCTCAATACTTTCTTTTAAACAGTTTTCACTCAAACCTAGCTACACGAATTTTTCATATAAAGTAACGATGAAATCGGTTGACATACAGCAACATCTCGTCAAGTTCGAGCCAGGAGTCGCTGGGCGGCGCGGCCCCGCCGGGCGGCGCGTGGGGCGGCGCGTGGGGCGGCGCGACGCGCGCGGGCAGCTCGGCCGCCGCGTCGCTCGCCTCCATGCACCAACAGAAGAAGCGCGGCATCAAGAGCTCGCTCGGCAGGTTCTTTAGCAAGAAGGAGAAGGCGGGGATGCCGGTCAGTACACTATTTACGAAGTTACACTTTACTTTCACTAATTTATTGGTGACTAGGGGACTGTTTCAGCTTCCCACGGGTGGAAATTTATTTTTTTAACTTTTTAATACAACCTTTATCACTCGGGGATAATGTAGCATTATAAAGTTGAAAGATTTATTTTTCATCGGTCCAGTTGTTTTCGAGTTTATTCGTTAGAAACATACAAATCCTTTCTGTTTATAATATTAGTATATACAGAAAACCCACGTGATACATACAATGAAAAAGACAATAATTAATGCATCACAAACTCAACATTTCGGTTTGTTTAATATTATTAATTATAACACAAAATTACCGGACGCAACAAAATAAAACATTATTAACTGCCTATGGCTGTAGTCGACCGTAATGTAACTTCGAATTTATCACCATAATCAAAAATATAGTGATGAAGCGTACTGTATCTTGTATTGAAGCCTCTTTATCTCAACAAACATTCCGACCTACAGAGGGCCGAAATGAACAATAGTTTTTTTCCCTATCTACAGCAGGGCCAGAGTCCCCGCTCCCTGTCGTCGGCATCATCGCTAGGTCTGTCGTCCCTGGCGGACGACCCGGCGTGCAGCGACGCCATGACGCCGCACGCGCCCATGTCACATGCACCCATGTCGCACCAGGACTACGCCAGGACCAAGAGCAAGTCAGTATTAGCATTGCGTCTGTAGCTAGACAGTGTCATCACTATCTGTAGGTGATGTAACACCAGTTACAGCCATTTCACCACCAATTTTAATAGATGTAGGTATGTTTTAATTTTGTTAGAGTAGGATATGGTCTAAAGCTCTTTTGTTTATATTTTTCCATCCTTATGTGTACTCATATTTCAAGCAAATAAATGATTTGAATTTGACCATCAATAGGAAACCCTGTACCATGTGGTATGGCGTAATATTGCCTTTTCGTTTATTTACATATATTATGGAAACATCTTCAGTTGTTAAATACTTTAAAGTGCCCACATTGTATCTTTCCATAAAAAGCATAATCGTCTTGACGCGATGTACGAAAAGACACTATCGGACCGTTTGAGGTTTTTATAAGACTTGCCTCTAATGACTAAAACACTAGAAGCTCTTATCGTTTGCAAATTATAACACATACAAAAATGTTTCATTTAAAAACAACATTCTAAAGAAAGATTGCTGTAACGCTTACATAAACGTAGATACTCTTTTTCATATTAAACTAGTTTTACGTATTTTTTACCCACACTTAAGTTCACAAATGTTGTAAAATGTAACATATATCCACCTGCTGTGCTGCAGAGACCGCGACTACCGGCACGAGCTGCTGGGCGAGGCCATGCGCGCGGGCACGCCGTTCGCGCTGTGGAACGGGCCCACCGTGGTGGCCTGGCTCGAGCTGTGGGTGGGCATGCCGGCCTGGTACGTGGCCGCCTGCCGCGCCAACGTCAAGTCGGGCGCCATCATGTCGGCGCTCTCCGACCAGGAGATACAGCGCGAGATCGGTATGTCACTTTGTAAATAAAGTATGCCGTCGCATACTCTAAAAGCTCGATAAACTAGGTACCAGCGGTCGTTTGCCTAAAAAAAAATATCAAATCTATCTAACAAATTTAATTTGAACTGGTTGTCTGGTGTCTGCATTTCACCACCCACGAGCCCTTTAACAGCTGTTTTATTATGTGCACTCACTTTTATACTAGGCGTAGTCGTGTGTTTACCATTCATATTACATATCGATATCTTACGGTGTGTATGAAGTTAACTTGATTTAGGGCCGGTTTTCCAATAACCAGTAAAGTTTCCATTAACCGAATAAGTTTGTTTTTGTACAGTTTTTGTACAGACAATCTGTCAAAACATCACACTTAGGTATTCTTCGGATAAAAGTTAACAGGCGATTGAAAAACCGGTACTTAAATGAAGTTAACTTATGTTCATCAGCCTGATTTTACTATCGATAATTAATTGATAAACTTTTGTTTTTTGTCACTTGTTAGGTCACATTAACAGCTTCCATTGCAACTTTGGCGCACAATTTCAAACCTTCCATTTGCAAAGAACACATCGTTAGGTATACTATCATTCCTTCCTAAAGAAACGTACAGTTAGCAGCATCAATATATACACCTAGCAAGATTTAGAAGCAATTTTCGCCTTCTGTATTGATTTAGTTTAATGTCACGTAACGAAACTAATATCTTGGAACCCATATTTAAGTTTAAGTTACAATCATTATTTCTCCTGAAAATCATTTTCAAATTTATTGAAGTGTAAACATGTTAGTGCAGGGGACTGTACATCTTGAATTCTGAAGCCAATACTTGAACCATATTGTTACTACCCAGGTATAAGTAACCCCCTTCACCGGCTGAAGCTGCGGCTGGCCATCCAAGAGATGGTATCGCTGACGTCACCGTCTGCACCGCGCGGTACCGCGTGCGCAGCGCTCGCCTTCGGAGACATGAACCACGAGTGGATCGGGAACGTCTGGCTACCCTCCTTAGGTGAGTAACCGCCATAGGCTGCGAGAAACTAGAGCAACTGGACTACTCTACTATCGTTGCACCATTTATTGTTTGGTTCCAATTTAGTAGATTTGAGCAATTGAATTATCCTAAACAGCAACAGATGAAAATAGTTAGTACTAATTATCATCAGCATTATTCTCTTGCCCTTATACCAGTTCCTCTTCCATACTTCTCAGACACTTCCTATCTTGCTGTATCATCTTTTACACAGTCCATTTATTGTTTCTTTCACCTTCCTCTACTCCCTCCACATTCATAATGAAAACCTAATTAATTTCCTCACGACATTTTCCTGTTTCCTCCACATCACATGCCCACATCACGACAGCGGATTACCACACAACTTTATCATTAGTACCAACAACGCAATTGGATAGGAATCTGTGTGATAATAGTTATTCCTTGTGCAGGTTTACCACAATACAGAACGACTTTCATGGAGTGTCTGGTGGACGCGCGGATGTTGGAGCACCTTACGAAGAGGGACCTACGGACGCAACTAAAAATGGTCGACAGTTTTCACAGGTACACTATATCTTAAAGTAGCATAGATATATTTCTAAGTAGCTTAAAATATTTCATTGGATGTGCGATTAAAATAGGCCCTAAAATATGTCCTTGTAAGATCTGTTACGTTGTGTATTACATTATTTCGATTTGAAGCTAAGTTACATGGGCGATTAGTAAAACATAATAATTTCAAATAATATAAAGATAGATTTATAATCATAATAGCTATCACTGGATACATAGAATCTATTTGCAATCCTCAGTAAAGTATATGCTCTATGCGATACCTTGTCAAAAACCTTTGCAAAACCCAGAAATACTACATTAGTTGAACAGGTATCCTCTCTGTGAGCCAGTAGGCCATAATGCATGCATGGTTGGTAGACCTAGGACATACCAGTTTCCTGACATTATTATCCTTGCTTGAGTAATAGTGTAATGTGATAACAGAACGTCGCTGCACTTCGGCGTGGCGTGCCTGAAGCGCGTGGGCTACAGCGTGCGCGCACTGGAGGAGCGGCGACGGGCTGCGGACCACAGCAGCAGAGATGTGCTCGTGTGGACCAACGAGAGGCTGCAGCGCTGGCTTATAGCTATTAATCTCAAGGTAAACTTGACACACCTTCACTTTCCCTCGATCAATAAGTCCGCCTAACTGACGTCACTCTCAAGTTGCAAAACAACACCCGGTTTTGTAACTTTTGCGTATATTCCGGTCGTCCTGCTTACTGTTTGCTTTTTTGGTTCTGTCTCAGGTATTTCTGACGTCAGTGTTAAAAGTTCCACAGGTTTTAAAAGCTTTGCAAGCGTCAGAGTGCTTTTAGGTACACTGAACCAACGACATAACATGTAATCCCCTTATTTATTAGGATTCCCAGATATATGACACGACATGTGACACAAATAGTTGTGTATTGCAGGAGTACGCGAACAACCTGTCGGAGAGTGGTGTACACGGCGCGCTTATAGCGCTGGACGACAACTTCGACGCCAACAGCATGGCGCTGGCGCTGCAGATACCCACGCAGAACACGCAGGTACGTACTGTCGTATGATGCCTGATAGTGTCTGTGTTATAGCCGATTTTTTTGTGGTTATAATTGTTTTGCAACATCGATAAATAACAGTCATTTTCCTTTAAATATGTACGCGCGATTGGCTGCCTTGGTTAGGATACTCCGGTTATAACAAAGAGACGACATTAAAAAAAATGGAATAAAATGAATGAATTTCGAGATATCTCGAAAGATGTGAGGCAGAGCGCAGGTGCGGCGTTCGTCTGATACCTACCTAACTTTGCAATATAATATAGCGCACGTGTAACACTTCTTCGATCACCGTACGAGTTAATTTGAGATTATATGCAGTCGTTTTTGTTGTTAGGCGCGACAGATCCTGGAGCTGGAGTTCAGCAACCTGCTGTCGGCCGGCACCGAGCGCGCCGCGCGGCTGCCGCACGACCACGCCGCTTCCTGACATCACACGCTCAACTAGGTAACACTTACCGCAGCGCATACGACGCCATGCCTCAATAACACCTCTACAATATCAAAAATGTTTAACAACAGTGCGCTCCTGACAATGATGTTCGAAAATCATACAAAATAAAGTTAATCGAAATGGTTCCTTGATAAGACAAGATACAAATATACTCACATCTACGTGCCCCATTACTCCCTTTCGAGCATATTTCCCAAATACCAGTTTTATGTTCCAGGCCACGTCCTACCCGCGCTAGAGGCGCGGCCCACGCCGGCGACGGGTCACGTCGCGGGGCGATCCTATAGTCATACGATACGTTAATACACAACACTATTTATTTGGTACAAATTCGTTCACCTCGCCCACACCGCAGGGCGCGGGCGAGCCAATATGGCGGCATTTTATAGTAACGCTTCATTTCAAACAAGTGTTGACATGTTCATTATGTAAATACTTCGTTATCGGTATATTTGCCGATATTCTGCTTCTTATTATTAACAAAAACATGTAAGTCTCTTGTCGCCACGATATCTACCAAAGTACTATAAAATGCTATCATAGTGTAAGTTGTTGATACAATAATGTTCTCCACGATGTGTATATTGAACTAAACAGTCGTAGCTAAGGCTTCACTATAACAAAGTGCTCCGAAATCTGTAGACTATGTACTTAACTTGTAATCGGATATTTATTAATTGTAACTTGGATACAAATGTAGCTATGGCGCGATGTACCGTGTTCGACTTATGATACACTATAATGTAAGTATCACTCGCCTTAAAGTATTCTCTTAGATGTACAGTATACTTGTTATGAAGCAATATTGGCTGTTATTTGTTCTACTATTCATCTGAAAAACATACATAGGAAAGTGGAAGTATTTGACATTTTGAGACGAATAGCACAACAATCACCTATACAAAATATTTAAACAAATAGCCTTATATCGCAATAGTTTATAGAGCCAGTCTCTTAGACTAGCATCTTAAACGGCGATAGTCCAAGAGCCTGGCAATTATTGTCACTTTATTAAAACGTTGACAAAACACGGTACACGCAAGTAAACATTGTCATACTCTGATGCCAAATATTAGTTATATTTTAACTAATATACATTTGTTTAGTGTCGGTAGCACAGTCTGCAAATTGCAAACACCTTTACCGTTAATTTTCTATTACTTCCATTACCTTGGTAACAAAAAGTTTGGAATAACATCAAGTAAAGACCCGTTCAAACCAGAACGGACATATTACGGACCGGCTGCGGACACTGGATACTGACAAAAACTTTAGTAGGTATATTATTCGTCAGAGTCCGGTGTCCAAAGTCTGCGTCTTCAATTTGTCCGTACAAGTTTAATGGTACCTTGAATGGAGTTGAAACTAATTCATAATTTAATTTTAAATGGATTTGAAAGTACAGTAAAGAAAATAATTTGATAAATCGGCCTAAAAGGCTTTTCACGTTTATTATCAATATTAATTGCAACTGTGTAAGTAACAAGATTTTTTTCTTTTAAATTGTGAAATGGTTCTGCTGACCTGATGAAAACCGGTGGATGAGCTCTATAATGGAATAAAAGTACAACTGAAAACAATTTTTTACTAAAAAGAGATTTCAAAAGCCAGTTAGCAGGCTGTGCGCTCGACTAAGCTACTCGTAAAGTTACTGTGTTGTGAGAGATGACTTTATATCTGAGGCGATGCTGTATCGCCGTGTCCGTGTATTTCAACTGTGGACTGTGGCGCGACTGTGATTGTGTATTATAGTAGCCGCACTTTACTTGTACACTTGATCGTTTTACCAGTTCACCTAACACTACTGACCCTATTCATTTGACCAGACTTACCGTCGGTACGAAAGAAGACACAAAATCCGCGAGGAGAGAAAAATAATAAAGATGAATATGACAGTTAAACATTTTGAACCTAATTTGATGAAGCAGGCGATGCATCTTAAAATAATCGCTCAAACCGGTACGGATAAATTGTGGACACCAGTCAGGAGATGGACACGGACAGATACTTTAGTAGTGTTGAGGTGTCCTTATCCAGAGTCGCGTCCGCAATTTGTCCGTGACCCTATGGTCATCTCTATAGATAGAGCTGTTGAATTAGACGGGGGGAAAACTATCAAATGTACCAGAAAGTGTGGCCGTCTTTATAGTTGGAATACATGCAGTCTCTCTGTGTCACACAATTTAACGACAAATTTTACATAATGTACCTCTGGACTTATCACACTGCCTGCTATAACAAATTGATTGTTAGTTTGTGTGACACACAGAGATGTTTCGTCTAACCTGTGTACCAAGTGCCTCGCCGAGGTGTGTATATACATAGCTTTATGTAGTTGAATGTGTGCCTCAGGTGTCAGTGCAGACACACGAGTGCACAGTTACTAGTCTTATGTACAGTGTTATTACATTGTTTTGTAATCTTCTATTTTATTAACTCGCTACTAGATCAGCTGAAACTTAGCTAGGTATATTTTTGTTAAGCGTTTTACAAATATCCTGAAATACGGCAGCCTTACCTCAATTGTGTGTGGAAGTGTTCGTTGTACTGTGAGTGAGGGTAAGGCTGCCGTGTGTAACATTAATGTTGTCGTTTTATTTGTCCGTCGACGTGCGGTGTGCTATTCGTATACATTTTGTGATGAATTCGACTGTTGAAATGTATGCAGCGTTAACCACGCTCACCACTAAATGGCAATATGGCCACTATGTGTTTTTAACATAATTTAATAAATGAGATTGCTTAAAATTTTATCGGAATCATGCGCACACCGCACGCCGACTTCAATAGATAATGAAATAAAAACTTATGAAATGTATAGCTAAAGCGATTTTAGTTTGAAAAGTGAATCTTTTTAACCAGTAGCAAATATATTGTAAATATTATCGTTTATATATCATTTATATCGACTGTAGGTGTAATAGCAATATTTAGCTAAGATGTGTTCAAAACTGAAAGGATTTTTATTGTATTATTACTTTGTAATGATAACCGCTTATTTATTAACTAGATTTTATTATTTATTAAGTTATTATAGGAAATGTATTAAATATACCGGTTTATTATAAAAATTACCTCAATAATGGTTTGTCTTACGGTTGTCGCGTATCACAAGTAATGTTTAACGCCGTGGAGCCGCGTGTATAGGCCTCAGCTAATGTATCTATAGTTATGGAGTAACAGTATTAATAAACTAAGGTGAGAGACGGCGCCACCGGTGTGATTTTTTTATAAAAATTATTTAATTTATAATCGTAGATAAACATTTGGATATATACTTCTCGGAGTAAGTCTGCGCCGGCGTCAAATATTGCAAGACGTTCAACCATACATATAAATATCGCGCCTATCCCTTTCAGCATATTGCTCATAATCCTTCAAACGTGTTGCAATAGTTGAGACGGCGTGTTTTCAAAATTTTTCATAATCAATTGGAAAGTGAATGGTATCTACTTTGTATGCGACGTGACAGTTAGCGTGTCGGTACTCGCGTGGGAGGGACGTGACTGCGTTCTTTGTACACTTATTGTTGTATATGCCAACGCCAGGGGTGACACTACAGCGGTTCTAACTCAAAATCTGAAATTTCTACTTAACTACAAATAATTAATCATTATTTCAGGGGAGCTAGATTAGAGTCCTCTTGCAACCAAAATCACTAAGTACGTTTAGCGTCAAACTTATTTATTTAAAACATCATTGTTTTTGTGTATCGTTTGAAGATGGCGCAGAGAGAATGATGTTTCAAATACACCAATCTGTGACGCTTAACGCATTTAGTGATTTGTGACGCAAACGGACCTAAATGTGAATAAAAAATGCCGATTTTTAAATAAGTATTCACTTATCAATCATTTAAAAGTGGGTAGTTATTTTATTACTATTGAATTCTTGCCACTTTGAAGGAAATGACCCCCGGAACCGTTTGCAGTGTGCCCCTGGCTAGGCCAATGTGGTTCAGTGACACAGTGTGGTATATGTATATAAGTGCGGCTAGTCAACGCGAAGCGGGCGCGGGTAGGGTAGCGGCCGAGCGGAGTACGGAACGAGAGATATACCGTGATAACCCTGTCTATATCGCCCTTACAACAATATGTAGGGCTGAAATCATTACCTATAACTTTATGCAAGACACAACAAGTCGTATGAGCATTTCTATAAAATCTTGAGCTACTAAACTAAAATAATAAGTATCAAATGTTTTCGTTTCGTACTTTGGTTGTTCGTCGTTCTGACGTCTCGTCAATAAAGCCTGACTCAATATCATAAGTACACATCATCGTTTCATTATCAAAATATAAATAAATGATATATATATTAGCTACATAATGTTTGTATACAATGCAAGTATGGAGTACTATTGAGATGGTTATTAGTTTACTGTTAGCGTACTTATAGCTTTTCGACGTAGCTAATCAAGTTTTGTATAAAGTGGTTTGGATGACGTAGTATAGCCGAAGTGTCATGGCCGCTGTGCGGTCTCTTTGTAATCATACACTTTTATATGTTCCCGTCAGATAGCTAAGATATGGTAACGTCAGTCGTCCGGTTCGCTGTCCGATTGTAGCGTCCGGTGGCGAGTTTGTAACGTTCGGTGCGAGTCGGTTACGAGTGCGTAACGTGCCTTGTTACGGTTACACTAGATCATTTGTTTGGATGACTCCACTTTGTTCTGTGAACTTATGTTTGTTATAATGATTGGAACCCAATCACTTCTAGTGGACGAATATTGTCCGCTGAGAATTCGTACATTTAAGTACAGTAGATATTATTTAGTTAAAGAAGTTACATATCTGATGTTACAAACCCGTAGCCAGCGTTACGCCGGCAGCTCCACTATGTTGTGTTCGCGATCAGTGTCGCCAGTTGTTTCATGTCCTCGGTGTGTACTCCGGTATACGGTATACGGTAGTGCAGTAACGTGTGCAACTCCACAAGTGCCAAGTAGCCGCCAGTCTGAAACGGACGCGACCGAACAATAACTAGAATTATTTTATCACATTCCAACATACTCCGATCACGCACTATCGAACAAAAATAAAACGAATATTTTTTCAAGATTTTCAGTCCCAGTGGCTCGCGCTACCAAAGAATAAAGTTACCTTCACGTTAAGGAATTATTGTAAAATATGTTTACTAGTGAAAAGAATTGGATATTATGTATATAATTTGGCCTGTGTGTGCATAGCTTGTTATAGTGACGGGATATGTATCGAGTCGCGCGCGGGAGTCTCGTCACCGAGCGCGTTACATTCCAAGGCTTTCCGTGTTATAAATGATCGCTTTGGCCCTCGACTAGATAATCGGTATATCGTTACAGGTGAACCCTTCTAACGGCCATTGTTTTGATGTCATAACGAAATTGTTAACTAGACAATGTTTATTTTGACCAATGTAATCTGTACTAATGTGTAATCTGTACGTTTGTAAAGACGTTTATCAAAAGTGCGATGACGGCATACGTTGTGCATAATGATAAGAGGTAAATACAATTTACACGATACAATGTCTTGTTTTATTTAATTATTTTACTACCTGTAGTCATTTGCCATGAAAGTCGAAAATACCACAATAACAGTGGCGTGATTAGGAGCAAGCAATACCAAGCAAAGCCTTGAACAATCAGACTTTTTGTTTTGGATTTATTTTCGTGTTCTTTAAACATACCTAAATATAAAAACACAAAAAGCGGTGAAAGACACTTTTCGTAGTACCTATTTAATATTTATGAACAATTTCAATATATGAAATTGTCAGCATAAAGTATGTAAGAGCCATCTGACTATGTAACAAGTTAACTATTTGGGTTAATTATTTTATAAATGTTTCGTTCGTCAACAATCGCTGTGGGCTTCATATTCAAATCAGCTACCGCTAGATGGCGCACAAGTATTAAATTGGTTTCTAACCACACATAGATACAAATACTTATAATTAATCACAACGTAAACAGCCATAACTCTTCATTCTTCGAAGTATATTATTATACCATGATTCTTCGTATCTTTACCATGAATAGGTTACAAACACCAAGCGCAAAGGCAATAAACTTATTGCTATTAAAGGTACATACATAATATAGATTTACAGATTATTAATAAAAGAGAACAACCGACCAGCCATTGAATACCTATTGTCGCTGTCTACTTTTTTGGCGGGTGTGGAAAATCATCAAATAATCCCTCCCGCTCTTGGGCAGAACGAAAGGGAGTGTCAGACTTCGACTGACTAAAAACCACCAATGTTCCATCTTAGCCCTATACAACGAGGCCGCGGTAACTTGTGAACAACCCGAGTGTCAAAATTCGCACCATCCATTGGTAACACATTCTCTCTCAAACATACACTGACTTGCCACGTACACATTCAAATAGAAGCTACCGAACGTAGCCAAGCTTATTCCTTAAACAGAATTTCGAATGTTTCGTACAAGTATGAATGAAAAGTGCAGTCCAAACAGTACTTCCCAGAGAAGCCAAATGCAAAACCAGTGGGTGCGACAGATAACGGGCTGTACTGGGCTAGCCCTGCCCCTGGGTCATTACTTAACTCTTCTTTTGTTAGTTTTTTGAGCGAGCTAGACTCACGGTCGCAGCGTAGACCAAAGACATGAAGTTTAGCAACGCCGCGCGCTGAATGATGCGTGCAAATTTATATTTATAATAAATGATATTATTATATTTTGTTGGTGTCAATTGTAGGACTGTTTCTTTTTATTTGTTGTTTTATTTTAAGGCAAGCCTGGCTTTTCGGCTTGTATAAAAGGTCCGCCACTGAACACAATAAATGACTTGATTTGGATGCAGCGCAACTCCAGAGCAAGAATCTGTGGCCTAAATGTGAACCTTGCGGAACACCACTTTGAGTAGCATCTTCTTGACAAGTAGTGAAGGAAAATACTTTACTATCTGGTATTCCTAAAGAAAGGTAATGTTATCAATGGTAGTACGAGTCTGGAATCGACGTAGAACAAATACTGCTTGATAGAATGTAAATGAAAGAAATAAGACATTACTAGAACTTGGGCAGCAGAACCTTAGCTAATGAATTCTTGACACTGCTTTACATAAAGCACGAGTGCTAAAATGGTTTAACTATCTGCCTATAAAAAAATCACAATCATGAAGTAGTGTAGCAAGAATGAGCGAATGTTACATTATAGAAGTAGTTAGGGTTATCAATAAAATGAAACAAAATTTTTACCTAATCACATCTGCTTCTTTTTATTACCAACTTTACTTAAATGCCTACATATTTTCTTCTTCAACTCCTTCTGACGTTTCAACTTTCGCCATTCTTCTTCTTCTAGCTGTTTCTTATGTTTCTGTAATCTTTGCGCCGTGGCTTCCTTCTGTACTTCTTTCTTTTTCTCGAAATTAGTTTTCAACATCTTCATAACATTCGAGACCTTCTGTTCTTCGGGATTCTTGATAACCGCTACCCTGTTCTTGAATTTATCTTTCGGGTTTACTCCTGACAGTGTTGTAGACTTGTCCTTAGGCTTGAATCTGTACGGCAAGCCTTTCTGTAGGTTCTTAGGTATCACCAAAGGTTTGAATACTTTGGGAGCTCTGTTTACTTCTGTATACATAGAGTCAGTGTTTGCTTCGTTTTGGATGTTTTGTTCTCTCTTTAGCTGCCCTTTAGTCTTCATGCCTTGCCAAGCGTTCTTAGCTCCAGCAGCGAGTAATAGATTAACGACAGGAGCATAGAACTTGGTAACATCCACTTTGAACCATGTTCGACAAAATATGATATCACTCATCAGGATTTTGTCTTCAAAGGTAGCTCTGAAAGCGCCTTCTGGTTTGTTCAGGGCTTTCTTAATCTGTCCTCTAATTCCTGAAACTGTTTTTACTCTAGCTCCCTCAAACTTGGCTACTTCTAAAGTAGTTGTAAACATGTCCTTGATGAAAGCTGTCTTCTTGTAAATCTTCAATGGTGTTCCAACCAATTTTAATTTCTTTACTATTTGAGTTGACTTATTGATTTCGTTCACACTACCTGTTGCCGCTATTCTAAAGCCCATTCGTTTGATATCATTTGTATTGTTATTGACGCTCTGTAAGGCTAGGAAACCTGTGTTCTGAGGTGTTATGGGACCATAGAAATGCATGTTACAAGTGACATGCTCAGGTGTGTACTTCAGATACCTGCATTTCATGTCATCCTCTATCTTCGAATAGATGGGTATCGTTTGGAAGCGACGCCAACCCAACGAAATGATGAGAGGATCATTGGTCTTCAATATTTTCTTGTACCATCTGTGCTTTTTTACTTTACAGGACACAAAGCCTATGTTTTGTTCAGCCATGTTTAAAGCTCCAATAAGTATTGGGTAGCTGGAATCGAAATTAGTAACAAATTCTGATGGCATGTTCTTGTATACCATTCTGACATATAACCCTGGTCTGAACCCTTCAACTTCCACCCTCAGACCATTGTCTAAGTTTTCAAACACAGATTTGTTGAGTTCTGACTGTTTTAAAGCTTCTGCTTTTAAATTTTCATAGTAAGAGTGGTCTCCTTTGATCCTGTGGTCATCAGGATTGTCATACTCTGAATCGAATTTAGCTTTTAATTTCATCTTTTTGTCTAATATTTCAGATTTAGTTAGCTCTGCTTTTCGTTTGGTGCCAGGTTCCGGAGTAGCTTCTGTGTTTTCTTCTGCTTTATGTTTCTCTCCAGTTTCTAAATCTTCGAAATCACCAAAAAGTTCTTCATCTTCACCATCACTGGCATCATCTAGTTTCAATAGTTCTGATGCATCTTCGTCAGCTGACCTCTTACCAGTTACGAAATTATTGATCAGGAACTGTTTATTTGATTCACTTGTCCAATCTCTAAGATTTGGTTTTGCTAAGGCATAGAAGAATGAGCACTCATCTAAATCTAATCTTTCCTTTTCACTATGTTTCTTCTTTTGTGTATCTGTTACTTTTTTAAATAGACCACCAAGCTCCTCATCTTCCTCTTCTTCAGAATCTAGGTCTTTTTTATTTTTGGATTTATTTCCTATCTCAAATTCACCATAGACAAGCTTCATGATGTTCTTTGAGGTCTTTTGTCTCTCTAGGTATGCTTCTGTGGCTTTCTGTCCTAACTTTTCTTTCCATTTCATTCCAAAATCTTCTTCTTTCTGTGGTTCTTCATCTGAATCACTATCATCATCATCATTGCTCATATTCTTTTTGTCATTTTCGTCCCCATCAACACTCATTTCTCCATCCTCACCATCTTCACCTTCTGAGCCACCTTCAGAATTATTATCCCATGGAAGTCTGTTTTTCTTCTCTTCTTTTTCACTTTGATCTATCCCACTATCATTGTCAGAATCACTGTCATTACCTTCATTCTCAGAATCAGATGTGTCTGATTCAGCTTTCCTATTCTGTTGTAAATATTCATCATCTTTGATCATATCGGGGTAGATGACTGCACCACCACTGAACAGTTTGAAACCTGACTCTTGCATCTGTTCATCAACTGTTTCTTTTGTTTCCACAACATTTTTGAGAAGAGCTTTCTTTTCATTGGTTTCTTCATCTTCCTTCTTGTGTGAGTGAGAGCCTTGCAGCTCTATGTAGACTGCATCTTTGTCATAGACAATACCTCCAACACCTGCAAATGGTGCATATATCTGTCTCTCTCGTTCCATGAGATGGCGTTTCTTTTCTTTGCTGGGGAGAGGGCATGGATCTGGTAGGTAAGATAGCTCACTGATCTTCATGTCTCCAACACCTGGAAAGATTAAACAAGAGTTTGTGAGTTATTCCAACTATGATAAAACTTGACTGAACTGGACACCAGTCTCCACACATAAGTTATATTAATTGCAATGATTTCATAATGGTGTCAAAATTTTCAAAATACATAAGAACTAATGCATTTCCCAGACTATGTAACTACAGAATTGTGTACATACAGGACTTGTATAACAGGAGTTGCAATAAAAATTTAAAATACGCAACTACTCTTTATTTTCTATATACCTAATAATTACATACTATAAGTATAATGTGAATTTGCATGGTGATATTTGGTGAGAATTTTTTAATTAGCCCACATTGATTGAATTTTATTTTATAAGGCATTAAACACAATCTTACCTGCTATATGAACTGAGGACTCCTTCATCAGCGGCACGCCCCTCACATAGCCATACAGCACCACATCTCTGTTCACCTTAGCATCCTTCCTGATCAACTCCTGACTAGTAATATCTTCCAAACGGTCTGCCAACACATAGGCATGAGTCATTCTCCAGCTCAGAGGTCTGAACTTCATCACTGAGATAAATCTGGACAGATTTTTTATCTCATTCCTCAGATATTCCCCATGTATGATACCAGACAAGTAGAACAACTTGGCTCCGGAATAAACTTCAGTCCAAAACCTATGTTTTAAAGTTTTCTTCGTAGTTTTTAGTGTCTTAGCATTCTTGATCATATCAAGATGAGTGAGAACACCCATGATCTTTGGCATGCCATGCACTTGGCAGATGTTGAGGAACTCAAATATCTCCATCTCGAAGCCGAAGCTAGCATCGCACAGCAGTAACACAAGATCAGCGCATTTTGCGATGTCGATCATAGAATTGACATCGTTGTTACATTCTATCAGAGTAATACGTCGTTTCTTCGATGTAACGATAGTTATTGGACCGTTCGTGTTCGTCACGTTGGTTTTAATAAAACTTTTTATCAAGTTATTGATGAGAGTGGTTTTACCGACTCGAGGTGGACCGACGATTGCCACAACAATAGGCGGTGGTTCGAGGGGAGTTTTGTCCACTTGTGGGATGTGCTGCTTCTTCGAGATAACATCTTCTCGTCGCCGGAACTGCCTTTCGGCTCTCACAGCAGATTGGATAGCAAAAGCTTTAGGATTTCTCTGTCGAGCACTTAGGTTAGACTGATCAAGTTTGGTCTTGCTTTTCTTCTTCTCTGCTTTGCGCCCGGCTTGCTTAGCACGGTGCGACTTCTTTTTATCAAAAGCAGTTTCATCCGCCATGATTTAACTTTATTTTAATTATAAAAACACATCACAAATATTTCAAAATAGCCCACCTAACCTCACGTGTGTGAAGTGACACTGTGACAGGCGTGAGTGACAGACAGCTTAGTTTTTATTTTAGAATTGGTTGGTTGAGTGCCAAATTGTTGGGTTTGAATTCTAGCTTTTTAAGCTCGTAATATCCGTAGTTTATAATGAAATAAACTTTTTCGTTTCCGCAAAGGAGAACGGTAAAAAAGTTAAAAAGTATGAATTAGTTGCAAGCAGTACACACAACAGAGCAGAATAGGTCGATTTTCAAGATTAAGGTTGCATAGGTCAAATTCTCAAACTCTGGTCTTAGTCACAGGCAGGTTACTTCAGGTTAGTCTTACCAAGGGGTAGGTATCGTGTTACTTGAGTGTCTGAGTTACGGAGGTGAGTGAGATAGTCGCTCCATGTAAAATACTAATCAGATTCAGGTGCATATGGCTAGACTGGAAACTGGATCATGACTAACATTTGTGGGAAAAGTCTAGGTCGAACAGAAACTCCTAAAGGTTCCGAGCATCAAAAAACCCCTTCTAATTGTTGGCAAAAACCCAGTCCAAATAAGGAATTATTGTTTATAATATTTTCACACGGACGAGGGTCTCGACTTCTCGAGAAACAGCTATTAGTAAATAACAGATGTTAAGTTTGTTTTCATAACCTTGCAACACTGTATCTAGTTGTCATTGACTACAGCAAAAGAAAGATATCAATTTTATATTTTTGTGCAAAAAAATCCATTATGGATGATGAAAGCAAAAAACGCAGCTGGTAATGATAGCTCACTAGTGGCAGAAAATAAAGTGAACTAAAGAGGACTGTTATCATGACTTCTTCAGATGTAGACAACCGGAACATCGCCATATCGATGTGAGTAATATACGCGTTTTTCCTAATTATAGAACGATTGTGTTATTGTGTCGCCTGTGTCGGTCACTGAACATTGTTTATATTGTTTACTAGTTAATACCAGTTGGGTGCTTGTCTAGGATACGTCAAAACAGTCTAATTGGTGATGATAGGTCGATGATCTTTGTGCTCAACTGCTCAGTCGTTCCCGCAATGCAGATGGTAATTTAACATCACCAGCTCCATAGATACCTTGGAAACGATCTCTCAAAGCCTTATTCTACGTCAAAATATTCCTAGGGGTTTCATACAGTGTTCACATAACATTTTTAGATGAATGTTTACCTAATATTTAGGCTAACAAATTGCTCACTGTCACCACTTTATACAGTTACTTGTAACTGCCATCCTGACTAATATTCCATTGTAATAATTTATCTAAACATGGGAAATATGTTAACAAATAAATGGTGCTAATTTCAAAGATATTTCAGTGTACAAACAGCAAGAATTTGATGCTGTTAAATATCAACTAGAACTAGGTCTTTTTAATGAAAATAAAAAAAAAACATAACAACACAACAACCAAATCAAATCAAATCAAAATATTTTTATTTCACATCGCCATCAATGGTGTTACTGAGCAAGTTTTAATTGGAAATCATACCTTAGACCTCAAACTCAGCAATAGCATAGTAAACCACAAGACCATTGAGGCAGTCATAACAATAAGTGAAGGGATTTATTAATAAATCCTTTACTGTGTGATTAGATAGTGATCATAAAATGTAGGCTACCTAATATTCCCATGCATCTTCTGATTTAAAGATAAAATTAATGTGATACATTTGTAAAAAATACAAAAATATTCAAATAATATCTGCAACCTTCATGTTTGTGATGAGTTTAATGTTAATAAAAACATTATTAACTCTATTTTATTCTAGCAGTATGATAATTTATTAAAATTCTGTTGGTGGTTACAAATGTTAATTAGATTATTTATCCTAACATTTATTCTAAACTGGTTGTAAACAACTTTTGGATAACAAAAGGAATAATAATACAATGCCATAGAACAGATTTCATCCCAATGTGTTTTACTGTTAATTTATTTTTATTGAAGAAAAGGTACACACATATAACATCAAAAAACATATTTGTTGTTATACATATGTATATAAAACATATAAAACTTAAGATTAAACCTTTTTATTAAATTCTCACACAAAACAAGTCAATGTGGCCACACTTTGGGAACGCCTATGTCCAGCAGTGGAAGTGTTTTGGCAGAAACGATAATGATTAAATTCACATCATAATCAGCCTATAAAGTTCCCACTGCTGAGACACAGGGTTCCTCTCTTATGATAGGGAATGAGCTATAATCCACCACTGTTTTGAGAGCAGTGATTATGAAATAAATTACACAAAATACTACGCCTGCCTGGGTTCGAACACTTCGAACCCACAACTAACTGTTGCATAAGTCGGGGCTATCGCCACTATTGCGCCACTGCTCTTTAATTTCACTTAATTTACATGGTTTTTAATCAATTATTTATTGACGTATTCATACCGCGGAGTTTGGATTTGTGCCCAGTTAATGGCAATAGGGTCGCCCCCTATTACATGGAACGTAAACATAACTGGCTAAATGTGGGTGTACTATTAGGTACACCTCTGCCTAACCCTTCGGGGTTACAGGCGTGATGTTATCTTATGTGTGTGTGTAATTATGTTAAAACGATTCATACGATCCACAGGAGAAAGTCAGTGGAGAACCTAGTTATATCATCACAGGATGCCATCGGACAGAGTATCAGCCAAGCCCTCACATTCTCAGGAGTAATCACTCAGCATGCCAACAACATCATACAGGAAAACAGGTAAGAACACAGGACAGGTATGAAAAAAGAGTTAAACTTCGTAGCCGAGACTACAGCGACTTCGCCCTCAGCAATTCGGAAATTATCCCACGGGGAGATAAAATCGGGATAAAAACTATCCGATGTGGTTATAAACTATCTGTGTACCAAGTTTTATCCAAATCCGTTCAGTAATTTTTGTGTGAAAGAGTAACAAACATCCATCCATTCATACATACATACATACATCCATACCTACAAACTTTAGCGTTTATGATATTAGTGGGAAGCAGTATGTTTTGGCAAAGTTAGCTGAAACAATAGTTATTTCACGTTTATCACGTTTTTATGGATATCTCTGCAAAAAAAAAAAATTATCACACAGTTTTATCGAGGAGATAAAACTGTGTGATAATTTTTTTTTTTTCAAATAAGTTTCTGTGCATTTTGAAAGTTGGTAAACAGGAGATCATTTCAATTTCTCATCTATCGCTTTTCATCAGGCATAATAATATGCGACGTCCAGAGTAGGCCTATTTTACAATAAACAAAAAGATTACTTTAAAGGTTTTTACTTGTAAGTATATGTAATAGGTAAATGGTAATTTTCAAACAGTTTTATAAAATAATGCAGACCCTTGCCTTGAGGCTTTCCTGTGGGGGCAGAATATAACTTACAATGCATATAACAGGAAATTACTTTGTTTTATGTGTATTTACAGTAAATCTTACTTCCTGTAATAATTTCATTTTTGGATTATCACAAGGTTTTTATCAAACCAAAACGAAACAAACCTATGTTAGTATGGAAATGTGTAATTGTGGAATGTCATTAATGTGAAAACGAGTTTCTCTTATCATTTCCTGGTGACCCAATTAGGCCAACCTTTATTAATTAATTCATTATTAGAAATGGTTAATTATGGTACCTATATTACGTGAAACAATATAGAAAACTTTTATCATCAGTAATCTTTGATAAGAAAATAATTATTATACAAACAAATAAACATTGTGCCCCATGGCAGTTTACTTAATTCCATCACCCATCAGGTAACAAAACAACCTATGCTTTTGATAACATAATGGTATATTTTCAGCAGTGGCCATCAGTATGCACATTGTACTACATTGTAGATCAATCGAAATTGTGTGAAGGTGGCTATAAAAATGTGAAAGGGCATCAAAACTTTTATAAAAAAAACATAAATTATCAGGCCTTTATACTTACCTCACTTTTTTTTTTGGGGAGTGGAAAATCATCAATTAACCCCTCCCGCTCTTGGGCAGAGCGAAAGGGAGTTTCAGACTTCTACTAACTAAAAACTACCCATGTGTCTTAGCCCTATATGTCGAGGCCGCGGTAACTTGTGAACAACCCGCAGCCCCGACGGGCGTCTGCCCTTTCGGGCCCCTCCCATGTTGCTGACATCTCTTTGAGGCGCGCGTGGAACATGAACGCGCCGTCGACACGGCCTGTCGTCGTCATAAGACGGACGGACGGCGAGCTAGCCCATCACTCACCGTCCACAGGCCCGCGTCTACGGTGGCCGGAAGCCGTCACGTGGCCCCCGACGCCCGGAACGTCTCCCGCGGCAGCGCCGGCGGCTGGGATGTGAGGTTCTCTCCCTCTCACGTTCCGCCACCTCCTTCGCTAGCATGACTGCTTTGCAGAAGGAGGCGACGGCGTCGGAGGGCCGGACGCGATAGGTCGCCGCCGCCGATCGCCGCTACGAGAACACGGCGGAGCTCCGCCCAAGCGGGACCGACCGCCACGGTGCGCTCCACCGTGTCCTCCGGCCGATCCTCACAGTGGTGGCATCCGGGTGTTTCCTCCCGCCTGATTCGGTGCAGGTACCTCCCGAAACAACCGTGTCCGGTGAGGACCTGCGTCAAACGGAAGGTGAGGGCGCTGTGGCGCCTCTCCAGCCACTCGTCAAAGAGGGGACTTACCACCGCTATCGTGGCGTGCCCTGGCCTTTATACCTCTGGGCCTGGATTTGTGCCTGGTTGATGCCAATAGGCTTGTACCCTATTACAGGGAATTTAATCATGACTTGCGAACTGTGTGTGTACTATTAGGTCACCTCTGCCTATCCCTAAGGGTAATTATGTTAATTGAAATTGTTTAAAATGTTCACTTCTTTCGAAGCATAACACTTCCATTCATAGTAGGTACGTAACATTGGAGATCTATAAACCGATCTTACTTTCTATACAAAATATAAAACATGACTAGAACACCGCACCTAATAGGTAACACACGTAACAGCACGCGTCTAATTCCTGAAGGGGTATAGGCAGAGGTATACCTATAACACCCATATTTCACTATCATGTTTAAGTATGAAAGGCGAGAATAGGTTTAGAAAATGAATGTGGATGGGTATGAGAGTAGAGGAATACCAAAGAAACGATGGATGGACTGTGTTATGAATGATATGGTAAGAAAGGAGGTGTCTCATGAGATGACGAGAAACAGAGAGGTGTGGAAGCAGACATGTTGCGTAACTTGCAAGGGAAGTTGCGATCATTTGACCGACGAGGAAGACCTAATAAGCAGTTATCTGTAATCATTTCCTCTGAATCTAGCAAGGTTATATTTGATATAGTCACACATTCACTAAGACAATGAGTAGCGTACGGTGGAAAGGTCATGGGTGCAATTTAGTCAATAATAATATTGTTGTGGATATGCTCAGGCAGGTATTGTTGTGGTTAGGCATATTCGTGGCTATTTGTCGCCGGTTTTCTTTTAACGTTTAATACAATATGAAGAAAGTGTTGTGAGGAAAAAGTTGAGTATGAATGTAGATAGATATAAGAGTAGAGGAAGACCAAAGAAACGATGGATGGACTGTGTGAAGGATGATATGGCTAGGAAGGAGGTGACTGCTGACATTACGAGAAATAGAAAAGTATGGAAGCAGACATGTTGCGTCGACCACAAATAAATTGGTATAGGCGCAGAAGAATGGCGATGATGAAATGACACGTTTCCGCGGCTGATTTACTAAGACTACATTTTTTGCATTTATTTCAAATAGTCTCGTCAAAAATAAGCTGCCTACAGTACAGCTCAGCCACATAGGCATAATAACTGTGAATAGACTAGTTACCCATTCCTAAATCTCATGGAGAAGAATAGGTCAGAAACTCCAAGTTTTTCAGACAACGTACCGCCCAAAGTGATGGATATTGATCATGATGTATTTGGAAGATATAATTCGTGTCTGTCTTTTGTGGTTTACTGGACAAGCTTGGCAGTTGAGCGTGGAAACTCAAGTTTGATCTTTTTGGATCGGGGGTGCTATTTTTCTCCGGAATATGCTCGTCAGTAGTCTGAATTTTCCATTTAATGAATCAAATGAATGGGCAATAAGTACGCTCCTATTGCAATTTAAATTTGCTTCAAAACGTGCTCAAATCGCGGACGCGGCTCCGGAGTTCCGGACACCGGATCACTCTCCTGAAATGAAATGAAGTATCTCTCAGCCGGTCCGCAATCTGCCTGGACTGATCGTTTAGGAATATAGTAGTCACATCATTGATGGAAGTCCTCGAAATCAAACCTACAATCACAGTCAGTCCGCCTCTGGATCTTCAATACCGACAATAGACCAAGGTGACGGCATTTGACCTAATTTAAAATTAATGCCTATTCACTGTCAACTCAACACTTCCTGCCATTTTAATTGAAGCTACGGACGATTTATTTAATTTGGAGTAATAACGTCACGCCTCAACCTCGAAGGGTTAGGCAGGGGCTTGCCTATAGTAACCACACTTCGTCAGTTATGTTTTAAGTCTCATATAATGTAATGGCGAGGCGAGCCTATTGCTGGGGAGTATGTTCCGCCACTTCTTCCTAGTAGTGATGTGCCGTGTTGTCAAAAATGGTTATCCGCGGACACGGATCCGGATACGGATATTTAGTGTCAAGATCCGCGGATACGGACACGGATACGGATTTTTATTTTCCCACCATAACGACGCGACGTCGACGGGCAGGATAGGTTCCCTGGTAACTTAGGTACCAGAAATTATGTTTGGCATAGGTGGCAAATTTTAAGAAATAAAAAATAGTCTGTAATGTTCTTTTTTTTAATTTAACTACTAGTCACATAATTCAAGTTATTATACTATACATCAAATTATCCTGTCAATTAAATTTGAAAATTAATAAAAATATCCGTAAATGAACCGCGACAAAAGTGACGGATACGGATATCCGGAACATCACTACTTCCTAGCTAAAACAATAGGAAGTAACGAAGGGTGGGCGTTTTGGGGGACTACTGTCTCTTGTAAATAATTTTTGACGTTCGAAAATTGCTGATTATCAGCCTAGTTAGAATAAATGGATTTTGCTTTCAATCGGGTACAAATGCACACTCCGGGCTGCTACTAAAAAATTCACTGCCTGATTTGGGAATCGATCTGAGGACCTCATTCATGTTCATTGCCATTAATAGCTCACAATCATTTGATTGTGTCCTGCCCACCTCGTTTACTAAACCTAGCTTGAAGATATCTTACCGCGAATAGTTAAAGCACATGATGCGTGTCGGCAGTTAGCCTCAGTCATACTCGCGGCTCACTCATTACAGCAATTAAGTTATTAAAACAAGGACGAAATGAATTCCGATCTTTAGTAATCTGTATCTAGACTTATAAAAGGATTTATAAAAGATTTTCATTTGTCTCTATGATTCAGTAAAAATATGTGAATACAGTTCAATTGGTGATAAATCATCGCTCTTTTTATACACCCACCCTTGCACCTTTGGTGTATCTGTGCTTCTATCCGCTCTGTATACAAAGGCGGTGGGCAGACAGTCAAACATTCATAATAGACAGAATCGAATTAATTTATCTAGTGAAACTCCAGAAATGATGGGTAACGATATCCAAAAATAATACAATAAACGTAATCATTCAAAAATAAATATCAAGTCTGTAAACTTCGATTAATAATTTCTAGACCTTCAATAGTAAACGCTTACGAAAATAAAATGCTTATAATTCTTCCAACTCCGATGGCTCGACCCTGATTATCGCAACGAATGCCGTGTCTGCCAAACTGTCTTCCGCGACTATTGAGGAAGCGTGAAGTTTTCGCAATAGACCGTTATCAGGGCTCAGGTGGTTGCACCCGCCGGTTACCCGATAACAGCTATCTACGCCGCTTGTTGCAACATACGAGGTAGTTTGTAGCATGGGTCACCTATGAGAACTACTGGCCTGGTTATTTTTGGTGTGATCGGTTTCCACTTACCATAATTATTAGGGCTCTTTTTTAAGATGTTGACCGTAGATTCAAAGTTTCGACCCCAGCCAGGCTCATTACTTTGAGTAATTTATTTAAATAAATTACACAAACTAAATTGGTGAAAGAAAATAAATGAGGAAATCGGCATATCCTAGAACGTGACATTTTCAAAAAGCAATGAAAATGTCACGTTCTAGGATATGCCGATTTCCTCATTTTCTTTTTTGCGATGAAAATGTGTCATTATACTTACCATCCCCGCACTGGGTCCGCGTGGTGAGAGAACCTGCCCACCCCACTGATAGACCTGTGTCCCAGAAGTGGAAACTGAAGGCTTAGTTATTTATTATGCTTTATCATTCGTGTGTCAAAATCGAAAATATTCGGGATTACTATTTTTGCATGTAAATATTCTTAGTGTCTATAAATCTTTTAAATTTCTTCGGATAAGTACACTTAATATTTTATTACGTAAATTGCATGACAGCCACTTGACTCATCTCTCACTTCAGAGATAAAAATTACAATCTTCTCCGGTTATAACCACTTTTCAGATTTTACGAAAATAAAATTCCACCTATATTACGCACGCAAGTCTAATTCATACAATGCTGAACAAGCACACACGCACATTTCAAGTTTAACTTAATAGCACAGTTAAACAACAAAAGAATGGTTACAAACCAAGTTATTTGACCTTCTGTTACAACTGCACTGCACACCTATTGTTTGCAACCACTAAATAATATGATGTAGATAAATTAGGAATACCTTATCACCGGGACTTTTGCACCTTTCGCCATGTGTCATCGAATTTTACAAGCTTATAGATTAGACTTATCATGTTATCTATGTAAAGAACTTATTAGTTCAGAAGAGGATGTGTTTGTGTTATGTGAGTGACAGTTATTCCTGTTGATTTTTGTGATGGAGACTGAAAAGTTTCATGTGTTGTACACGCAGTGGGAGTCTCTCAGTAAAGTTTTCATAGTCAGGTAATTTTTTTGTATATTTTATAGGTTTATTTTTATCGTTAATCAGTTTCGTACGCACATTGCGTAGCGATTAATCAATAATCTAATTTTGTTTGGAGTGATGGTTGCCCTAGATAATGGGCTTATTTTAACTCTGCAGTACAACATGTTTCTATAAAATTATTCAAATAAATATGTTTGGGAGCAGTAGAAATGTAGCGACTATGTGCTAATGTGCTTCTTGTTTGAATAGAACATTGACACAAATCGGCCGCTAATTAGAAAAATATATACAAATAATATTGCGTAATAATCATGTGCATTTCGGGTGTAAAATATACATCTAAACACATACTAAACATCATAACATGTTTTAACATGAACGACTTCACTAAATCTTATCGACGACATTAATTATCACCGTCATCCATAGGCTGACTGGCACTAGGCCTCTTTTTCCTTGAACCAGCTTCCACGGTTGTTGCGCCAGCCTCGTCCAGACTTTCCTGCGGTGACAACACACCTCTGCTCCCTTGACGGAATACAGACTTGAGGTTACATTGTAAAAACATTGCTAAATCTTACTATTTTTGTTTGTTTACCGTAGCCTGACCTATTTAGTCTAGTGGACTGCCTCATTTGTCTATTTATCTAATGATACCGTGCGTTGGTTCGATTCCTGGTCAGGCGGGGCGGATTTGTGCCCAGTTATTGGCGATAGGTCCTCCAACTATCGTATAGGACTTACCAACTAACGAAATGTAGGTGGTACATGTCTGCCCAAACCACCCTTAGCGGAACACGGGTGCCATGTTTTGTTTTGAAAACATTGTAAAATCTTATCGATAGCACTCAGTAGCAACAAGTTTTCGCGGATACATGTCGCTGTTCGCCGCATAGCTGGCTAATAGACTGCGTATCTTACGAGTAGATCGGTGGTTTCCTTATCAGTGACAACAAGCTATGTTGTACTACTGTGTGCTGGGTGGGCATGATAAGCCTTAGCAGACTGATAGTACAGTCAGACATCTTTTCCTTTGTTGCTTGGTAAGATGGAACAGGTAACGCAGGCCACTGACATTAGCAGAACTCTGACAAAGTTTCGGGAGTACTCGGTACAACCATAAATCCATGATGTCTTACCAGTACCACGGTATCATACGGTGTCACCATGTCACACTGTGTCTGTCTACGTTTCTTTTGCAACTGTCTTGTGGTAGGACTAATTAAAGATTAAAAAAAAAAGAATAAAATCCCTTTGTGATCTTAGATATATTTTTCGTTTTAATACATAATTTAAAACTATACATTGTCTCTCACGAAGCAAGACGCAACGTTGCTGTTCACTTTTAAAAGGTATAGTTTCCGGTGGAGTTACAGGCACCTAAAACATTTCAGCTTTGTCTCCAGCTACCAAAATGAAAATATTTTATTTCACATAGGCCTACATGGGCTCTTGTAAAACGTCGACAAAAAGGTGCACGCTTCGGGTTGGTCGATTCCTAATGGGGAAGAATCGACAAGAAACTCCATGGTTACCTACCAATAAGTGCAACCATTACAGGCACCACTCGTTGGTAATAAGCAATAGTTTTAAAATTTGAAGCAGATTAACTGCCGCACTCGGAGAGCTTTAACGATTACTTAGGCCATCACTTAGTAAAGGTTTTGACAGTTAGGTCACACAAAAGTATGTCAAATCTTTATTAAGTGACGCTTAAGTAATCATTAAATGTCTCTGAGTACCGCAGTAGGCCTAAGCTAGTGCTAAATAGGTACATTTTCAGTCAATATATTGCAAACAAAAACACGTTGTTTACATTTCACGTCAATTTTAGAAAAAGCAATAAAATTGAGATTGTTCCTTTTTTTACATCAAAACGCCACGTCAATTTGTGTACTTAACCGAATGCTATCATGATTGGTGTGACCCTATCTCCAAGTGAAACGACCAAATTGCTAAATTACGTGGTTTTTTTAATTATTTCTATGAGAGAGTGAGTCAAAAGTAGTGCTGTAGTGAATGCCAGTGTCAAAAAAATGTCGCAACTGGTAGTTTTTCACTATTCACCAACCAACCGTGAACGGGCGCCCGATCAGACCACTGTGGTACTTCGTAACTTTAAAATGTGTATTGTAAACGGAAGGTGATTCTTAAAAGATGTGAGTGACTTTGTGTTGTGTATTCTTCTTCTGGTTAAGTGCTGGCGGAATGTGGGTAATTTTTTCAAAAAAAATATTTAAGTACTAGCGGCCCGTCCCGGCTTCGCACGGGCATTAAACATTACATTTAGATTTGTTAATTTTAACACATTCATAATAATAATAATAATATGACACATATTCATCCCTTTTTGCGTCGAGCTCCTAAAAAAGAGTAAATAAAAAAAAAAATAAGAATAATTAAATTCAGATATTATTTAATGATTTTTTTGTATTTATGTGTTTTTTTTTGTATATTTTTGGGGTTTTTTTTCTTTTTTTTGATATATTTTTTTAATTTTTTGTTTTTTTTTTTAATTATTGAGGTCATAACCCTAAAAGAAAATACATTTATTTTGTTAGAGCTTCTCTGTAAACAATATTTGATGTTGTTTTATTTTGTGGCAGCAAAATAAATTGATTTTCAGGGGCTCCGACTCGCGATAGACCAACATACAGTTGACCATGAGTAAAACATTTCTTTCGCAGATCGATCCCTACTAATTCGAAGGTTTGGCCTTGGGACTTGTTAATTGTTAATGCGAAAGATGTTTTTACCGGAAATTGAAGCCGTTTAAATGGGATTGGCAGATCAGTCTATTTTCAGCGTTGGAGCTATGTTTGACCTCAATGATAGCTGATCTGCGTCTGAAATGAAATATACCTGCAAGTATTGTGGATTTTGGCCTGGTGGTGGTAAAAGGCTACCAATAAGATGATATACCTGTCCCTCTATTTTAAAAGTTGGCATAAAATTACCCTCTCTTATTTCTTTGGCGCCAAACGAAGTCATTTGAAATAGGCTATTGTACTTACGGATGTTGGTTATGAAATGTCTAGATAGCGAATGATTATTTGTCAAAAGATTTTTTATTGGCTGTGGTGGTTCCTGAATACTGGGGAGACTAACTTTTCCAGAAGCACAGCACATGCCATTAGTTTCATCGACCCATTTTTTGGCTGAACACTTAGGGCAGATCTTATTCATGTCGCCGATTTGGACGGAAGACTGTTGAGCATAATCAATCTGTGGATCGTATCTAAAAGCCGATCTTTTACTGTGGGCTAAAACTTGATTGCGACTTCTCGCTCTTGACGTCTGTTGTCGTTCTCTCTGATCTTGAAGGCGTTGGAAACGCTCAGAGCTTGATTCCCTAGTGCGAGATTGAATATTTCTGATATTTGGCTCTTCAAGCCGCTGCAAACGCTGAGTACTTGACTCTCGCGCATGCACATGAGAGGTTCTTAGATTTTGTTCAGTAAGGCGCTGCGAACGCTCAAGACTGGACTCTCGCGCGCGTACCTGAGAGGTTCTCAAATTTTGTTGAGCTAGACGCTGTAAACGCTCAAGACTCGATTCTCGCGCGCGTGCTTGAGAGGTTCTCAAATTTTGATCAGCTAGTCGCTCTGAACGCTCAAGACTGGACTCTCGCGCGCGGACTCGAGAAGTCCTCACATTTTGTTCAGCGAGCCGTTGAGAACGCTGCAAACTGGATTCTCGCGCGCGTATTTGAGCGGTTCTCATATTTTGTTCAGCGAGCCGTTGCGAACGCTCGGTACTCGACTCTCTAGCACGCGATTGTGCCACATATTGTCTATGAATTGAAAGACGATTTTCAGTTTCTGATGAAGATTCTTCATTTCGACGTATTTTTGATGCCCTGGCCTGGGAACTATTTCTAGAAAGTTGAGATCTTGATCTTTTAGGCATTTCAAAATGACAAAAGAAAAAATGCCTTTGAACTAAATTAGCATAACTGTAAGCTATATATGATAATATATTACAACGTACACAACTACCTACTATTTATTAAAATTAAATTGAAAATCATGAAAAATATTCAAGTAATTTATTAGGTTAATAACTAAGTGAACAATATTTTATATAAATGGGTTTAGTTCTGAAAAGAACTTTTTAAATCGGTTTAGTTACTTACTAAACGAATTATTATCAAGCGTAAATTCCGCACACGTCCATCACGTAGGGAGCCGACCGCGCGAGTAAGCCGCGCGGCAAGTTTATTTCGTGATCTTAACTCCCCTCCCGTACCCCTGCCCGAGTGACGCCTACAACGCATAGCTAGCCGAATACAGTTTATTTTTTAATTTTTTTTTAACTCGTGATATCTTTTGAATGGATTGTCAGAATCGAATAATTCAAAAAGTAATATAAAGATATTGAAGCAGTCTTAAATAATACATCATTTATTTTGATAAGGGTTAATGCCAAGGTACAAATAAAGAGCTTTTTGTAGCGGTGGTATTTTAATTTCTTTTTTTCAATAAAAAAACGCTTATTGTGACATGACTGTAATAGTTAGAGATATGCTGCCGCTGATTTTTTGTAGATAATGGTGTGTTCTAAAAAAATGTAGTATATCATTTTGTTCTATCATCAATAGTTTTCGCAGCGCACGCGATGTAAGGTAGTTTTTTGATATTTTTTTCACACCTTGGATTACGTTATCGTAATTTTAGTAAGGATGCCTATTTTTTTTGAAAATGAAATATAGCCTATGTCACTCAGAAATGATGTAGCTTTCCAACAGTGAAAGAATTTTTCAAATCTGCCAAGTAGTTTCGGAGCCTATTCAATTCATACAAACAAACAAACAAACAAAAAATCAAACCTTTCCTCTTTATAATATTTGTATAGATAAGTAACTGTTCTACACAGTCAACAGCTAGCTGTTGCCAGCGGCTTCACCCGCTACAACTCGAAAAATATCCCACGGGAAGATAAAATCAGGATAAAAACTATCCTGTGTTAATCCAGGTTATAAACTATCTGTGTACCAAGATTATCCAAATCCGTTCAGTAGTTTTTGTGTGAAGAAAGTAATAAACATACACACCAACTTTCGCCTTTATAATATTAGTGTCATTTTGCCTCTATTCCAACTCGAATCTATTTTAACTTTGTTTGTATTATACCGAAAATAAACATAGGATTATATCACATTTCCAAGACGAATGATAGTTGTAATTCTAGGGACAAACTAATTTTTCTTTCGATCTACATTTTAATGTTGTGAAATTCCACATTGTCTGCAACATTATTTCCATTCATTTATTTGAAAATAAAACGTAATCTAAACCTAGGACTACGGCCGCCCAAGAGCATGGGATCTTGGGCTTGAATCCTAAGTCGTTTTTGGGTTCGTCCATCAGCAATTTCTCATTAGCAACCTAGCCTGTATTTACGGCCGGTTGGAGGTAAAAGGCCTAGCTCAGCCCTTTTTAGGAGTGTGAAAAATCATCAAATAACTCCTCTCGCTCTGAGCGGAGCGGAAGCGAGTGTCAGACTTCTACTGACCAAAAACCACCTGTTCCTTCTTAGCCCTTTGTATCCGGGGCCGCGGTAATTCTATCGAACAACCCCCAGCCCCGACAGGTCCATTATACATTACTATTGAAATCTGGGTCTACCTCTGACTTCTCCGATGGCAGTGACAGACGTGATGTCCTGTTATATTTGTTAATGTGCACTCTACTAAAATTCGAAGGGGTCACTATAACTAGTTCAGAGGTAATTAACGCCTGTAACTCTATCGATATCAAATCGGCCTCCAATCATACATGGCCTCTATGCACCCACAGTAATTAAAATTAATTAATTGAACAATAAACCTAACGATATATTCGTTACTACACGTGTGTGGCGGGAGAAACACTTAATATAATAACTGCTCCCTTGGTAATGCTGGACATCAAATAGGTATGTATGATTCTTGTTGTAACTGTACGAATGAAGAATATAAAAGCGGATTTAACTGAGCCTGATTAATTTAAGTGTTCAGCGAGTGAGATCGAACTCGGGCAGGTACTTTACTATACAGGGTGTAAATTAACCCTTCACACAAACATAAACCAAGCATTCTGTATATCAAACTAAGTGGGGTACTTAGTTTACGCAAAAAAAATTGCTGGGAAACGACTTTTTTTTGGGGTCATAAATCACATTTTACGGTAAAACTCTTAACACGTATGTACCACTCTAAAAACATTGTGCTAATGGATGCTTTGAATAGTAAACTGGTCATGAAGGTAATTTAAGTAAAGTTATAACCTGAAAAACTAGTATTTACAAAAACGACTGTGAAAAATTTGGAACTTTGACCCCCAATATCTCCGTAACTAGGGGGTTCCCAGGTATGGTCTAGAACAAAAAAATGATCGCAGTGGTGGGGAGAACACGTGCCCTTTTTTTTTTTTTTTTGGTGGGTGTAAAATCATCGAATAACCCCTCCCGCTCTTGGGCAGAGCGAAAGGGAGTGTCAGACTTCTACTGACTAAAAACCACCCATGTTCCTTCTTCGCCCTCTATGTCGAGGCCGCGATAACCGTTGGACTACCCGCGGCCAGAACAAGTGCCCTTAGTTTGCGTTAAGGGTACTTTTACACCCTTTTGAGAAGCAACCGTGTCCCAGTTGTAAAATGTAGGCTGAAGTTAGAAGATATATTACAGGCTAAATATACGATGTAAACAAGATTTCTGTCTAAGTAAAGATTAATAACCTCAGTCTTCACAATATTTCACTACAAGGAAGCAAAAACTATCCTTCATAAAAAATTATATGCAGGTGTTGTTTTACACATTTTCCCAAAGGTCAATAGAACTACACTAATACAATTTCCCTTTGTTTTCCTTCGCCAACCGGCATCGTCATCAGAGATAGCAACTAATTAGGTAGTAGGCTAAAAGAATAAGCATTTATATCAACAGTGGCATTATGAGTATCAGCTGTTTGAGCGACAAATCATACACAAATACTTTGTACAAATATGGAAAAATAAGGTGTGATTCACACGTGCTCGAATCACTGCCTAACGATACATTTCTGTAAAATTATGTAGCTTTTTAATTTAACATTTGAACAAATGTGTGTTTCTGGGATAAATAACTTTAAAATCCACACATTATGATCCGTTTTCAAAACAATAGGGGATCGGAGTCAAAAAAATATGATTCTAATTAGTCCGTCTGTTCGATTATCCAAAAATATTGGATACGTGTTTTTTGTTTTATCAAATCATTAATAATTGACGAAGATAAAACGCGTCAAAGATCATGAGTGGGGGGTTGTGACGTCATTTGTAGGTACAAAATGTACTAACATGTGACGTTTTCGAGGAGTTCACGAGTTTTCGAAGCACTGTATCGTCTTAATTTTTTGTTTATGTGAAAAAAATAAAAAAAACGTGTCCAATATTCTTTGGAAATCTATCTGACGGACTAATTAGTTTTTTTTTGTCCGATCCCCTATTATTGTAGGTTTTTAATTAGTTGTACGTTTTCTGAAATCAATACAGACATACTGTTAATAGTTGTTTAAATGATCATAATGGAGTATATTAGAGGAAGTTTGAAAGTGGGGCCAGTTAAAGAAAAATTTAAAGGCAGTCGCCTGTATGGTATGGTCATGCAAGGAGGAGGGATCAAACGGATGTGACTAAAAAAGTGATGGATATAAATGTTGATGGATGGAGAGGCAGAGGAAGGCCAAAGAAAAGATGGATGGACTGTGTGAGGAATGATATCAAAGAGAAAGGAGTAAATGCCACCGTGACGTCTAACAGGGTAGAATGGGAAAAGAAAACGTGTTGCGCCGACCCCAAATATAATGGGATAAGGACAGGAAAATGGTGATGATTATTAGAGAAACCAATTAAAGAATGGATGAACTGTGTAATGAATGATATAGCAAGAAAGTAGGTGTTTAATGCGACGACGAGTACTTAAAAGCTGGATATACGCCACTGACATTTCCCCCTGATTTGTTGGGCGCCAGAGGGGTAGTAGCTACGCGATTTGCGAGTATCGATTACGTAAAAAAGATCCATATAAAGAATTAAGAAAATTATTAGCAAAAATAATCCGAAGGTCCCATCGGCATGACTTTATATAATATATTGATGGCAATAAAAAAGATCCTATGATTTATAGTTTAGGAGGAAAATGGTAGTATGTAGCAAAAACAGAGGCTACTTTGCATATTTATTTATGATGATTAAATTAATTTTTTTTTAAGTGAAGAGGCCATGCTCTAAATTGTGTAGATTAATATATTAAAAAAATATATATATCCGGTGATGGTTGCGGAAAAAAAAGTTCTAATGTATCCTGAAAAAGGCCAATTCACGTGTATATCCACGCCTTAATAGCAAAGTATGGAAGAAGCAGGCATGCTGCGCCGACATAAAATAAATTGGGAAAATCGCAAGAGAACGATGATGAACATCAGTTGGAAACTCATTTGAACATGGAATATACATAGATATTCTTACCAAATAAAGTCGCTCGGCTTACTTCGAATTAGCCGACCCGAACATCATCCAGTGATGGTTGATGCCGAACAAACTCCGCCGATCGGCACGCGGCGAATAAGTGTGTAGTACTCCTTTATTTAGAATAACAGAAGCTGTAATATAAGGTAGTACAAATTCGTGAGTGAAACGTGACATAACTGTTACGTTGTTAATGTAACACGAGTATTTTTAATTATTTATTAGATTATGAAGTAATTAATGGTTTTTTTAAGCACTTGAAATCGGTTGGGCTATTAGAGCAGTAGTGTCGTTTATTCCGTGTGTTAATTTATTTTCAACGTGAATGAAGCAGCGTGTCTGCTATCTCACTATGACTAAGGCGAGCTGGTCAAGGTATTGTTTTTGAAAAGCGTTTTAATTATTTGTTTAATGTTATGGACAGGAGGATGATATTTAATTAAGACTGAGAACCCATGACTTACTCTTTAAAAGGTAAAACTTGTGCGGACACTTCACCATAATAATATTATCTGTCAGTGTCCGAAGCCAGAGCTACTTCCGTCTATTTGGCGCAGCCGTGAGACACACACATACAATATTATATCTTTTTACTGGTTAGATATTTTATTTAAATTGAGATTTTGTTGTATACACTCGTGGCATGCACCAAATTAATATGTTTTATTTTTTTCTTTCTCTCATAATTAATCCGCACCGGTTTTATCGAATTGTAAATTACCGAAGATTCCTGTCAGGTCACAGTTCATTCCCTCTTTCGTACAAATATTTGTTTGACCCACAAATGTCTCATTCAACTTAGGATGTTTGTATTTATTGCCTAATTTGTTTGTAAAACTACGCAATATGTGGAACGGTCGGAACTGCTAGCAATATGTTACAAAAGGCATGGGGAACCAACATGTTATCTTGTTCAAAGGAGAACTGAGAACTGAGTGAGTTTTCACAATATAAAACTGGGTAAACGATGTTAGGAAGTATTTTGCTGTTTTGTTTAACAATCTAATTGTTCTTTGTGGTAATTATGAGTTTCTCACGACTCTACGTTTGATTGTAGAGATAACAGGCAGATAACATCACGCCTTTAATGCCCAAAAGGTCAAACAGAGTTGTACTTGTAGAACACCCGTATTTCGCCAGCTATGTTTGTAGGAATCTACACTTACTTAGTAAATTTAAGTGCTTTTTCGTTATCTCGGCTGAAAGAGTATCCGGTCCTTTTATCAACCTGCATTGGCCGACTGCTGGACAAAGGTCTCCTCCATAGCTTTGCACTTCTTTCTATGTGTGTATCCGGCCTATCTGCCACAGACGACTCTATGTCATGGCGTCCCTATCTTTATACGTCACCTAGTGATGACTTTTTGGCTCATTTGCCCCATGAAGTGCATCATCATCATCATCATTTCAGCCGAAAGACGTCCACTGCTTGACATAAGCCTCCCCCAAGTGTCGCCACATTGACCGACCATCCGTTCTGCGGGCAATGTCTGTCCGTTTCGTAAAATGCTGATATCAAGTAAATATCTGAATGTTTCAGGAGCGTATCTCGCTCGCCATCACCGTCCCCGTCGACGCGCGACTCGCTCCGGAACACAGACAGCGCCAGTGAAGCATTGGACAATGACAAGGTATGTACTTACTTGTACACATACTTCGATACACTTGATAGCCATATTAAAGTTGTGCATAGTGAGGTTTCGTCAAATGAAGAAAGGTTCCTGCCTGGCTGTGGGTTGTTAGAAAGAGATACCGCGGCCTCCTGCACAAAGGGCTAAGAAAGAACATGGGTGGTTATTAGTCAGTAGAAGTCTAACAATCACTTCCGCTCCGCCCAGAGCAGTAGGCGTCATTTGATCCTCCAAAAAAAAAATATTTATTTCGCACAATATTTTTTTTTAAGTAGTTATGGTATTAGCTACAGCAATCTAATGAAATTGAAAAATTGATTATTTACAAAGCTATAAATTCAGCAATTTCTATACTACAATTTTAGCGTATCGATGACAATTTCAATTGAATCGGCTCAAAATTATGTGGCACTGTCAGTAACCTCCATCAGCTCCTGTGATGTGCAAATAACAGGACAGACAGAACACGATATCAAATGGTTCTTGTTTAATTCTGACTCCCAGTATGGCGTTCCTACCTAGCATTTAAATTAGAAGTGTGTTAATTCCAGACCAGCGAGAGCTCATTGCACATTCCGTGCCACGCGGGCGGTGACTCTGCGTCTATATCGAGCGGGGAACTCGCTGTCACAGTCGTCTCTGCTACCCCCACAGGAAACAAGGGCGACAACCCCAGGGTGAGATGTGTTCTGTTAAAAATAACCTGTAGATGTTACGATTTCTCGATATCAGAAACATAAGGTGGCATAAGGTTGGATATACAAATACAGTAAGTTTTGTACTTCCGACCTTATGCTTCTGATGTCGAGGTTTAACATGGCAGTTGTGGGCTTTCCATAATATTAAAATTATGTATCGTTTTCCTTATATTTTAAAAGCAACAGGCTTTTTTGGCGGTCCCACTGTTGGGCAAAGACCTCCCCCAATTCCTACGGTTATCATAGGTTGTATTGTTACCGTAGGGATGAAAGTAACTTATTTAGGGGACTAAACAAGTCTTTAACCCGAGGTAGACACTGTGCTTTTCATAACGAATACAAGGAAAGTAAAAATTAAAACATCTTGTTTTTTTTTCTGTGGCCGGCCAGCTATTGAGCCATTATTTTTAATTTACATCATTGAAAAAATCGTCAATATTTTGGCCAAATCGATGTATTTTAAAGAAATAGTTGAAACTAAATTATAATAAAGCTGTTTAAAAACTCCCTAGGGCTGTAAAGTATTCCTTTCAACCCGCTCCTCAGACAACTTCAGACTTACTCTCATAGTATTATATTAGTAATGAAAAAAATATTGATGATCACGATAGGTGTCGTTTCAGTACGCTCAAAAGCTTTATATCAACTTTTATTATGGAGAACTTCAATTTGTAGATGGATCAATGACCGCTATTGCCATGCTAAATTGCAATAAAACTAGCTTGCAAACAACATCTGTTGTACCCACCGTGACTAATAAAAACTACTTTACTTGTAGGCATTAGTTACCGTTGATTGTTCTGTAATCATGTAAACTACCGAGATAAGCCGAGTAACAACACAATCACCAATTAAGTCACTTGATTTTCTCATTATTTTGATTAGCCTTTTAGAAACTGTGTGACTTTAACTACGTTATAACGCTCCCACTTACCAGTTATTAAAAGATTATAAGAGTGCACTAAAAAGCGCATAATTATGACAAAATATTAAAGTGTTTATAAATAGGCTGCATAAAGAGAATGTAATTTTATATTGAAATAAAGGAATAGTAACTGAAAAACGATTTAAATAAAGGAAAAAAACAATGGGAAAAAAGCATTTTTTTCCCATTTATTCACACATTTACGCCATACAATAAATTGATATATTTTTAGGCTCTTTCATTTGATATTTCGGAGTAAGTGCTACAAGGTACAAGGGTGGGGATGGGGTCCATACAAATTTTCCCATTGTTCTTTAAGGAAAATTCCAGTGAAATATGATTCAGAATAAGAAGCTGAATGCACCCCTGCGGTCCCTTACAGCCTGTATATCAGGGGTCAACATATGGGGGACCGCGGTCTGGATCCGGACCGCCGACCTATTTTGTGCGGACCTTGTACACAGTAACTTGTATGTTTCTCGCACTTTGCCTTTGTTGCCATCAATTCGACAAATGAAAAATAGTTCAAGGCAAAATATATCATTTTACACATTGATATTTAACAAGAAATCCTTGTTACTTATGTAAATTACATTTGTTCATTGAATAAACTTAGTAGAAACGAAAGTAATTTATTTTAAAAAACCGGTCCCCTGAAGTAACTAATTGGTGATCCCTGCTGTATATTATCTAACACCCCTACATACTTACTAACCCCCATCCCTTAATGTAAGTAATGGTACTGACTGCCTTAGCTGGGCACTCCGCCGAGCAAGGCACTGGACGGCACTCGCAGCAAGAAGAAGAGCTGGTACAACTCGCTGTATCCCACCTACAAGAGCAAGTCTGACGACTTCAAGCGGCTGTTCAAGGATCTGCCCGATGATGAACGGCTTATTGTAGGTCAGTATTGCGACTTTAAACTTTGTTAATTGCCTTTGTGGTCGAGTGGTTTAATTCTCACGGGAAGCATACTTGTAAAGTTCTTTCCACTTTGAGAGACATTGCAGGCTTGAGTCACCTGATTGTCTGATAATAAAGTGATTCCGTGCTTCGTAACGCACGTATAAGCCGGTGGTCCCGGCTGCTAAATGGTGTTCATCAAACCATGTCAGAGGCCCTTAAGAAACTGAGACTAGGGTATGTGGGGTCGTTGGACCTTACTGCCCATACGATAAGATGAAGAAGATGGCTTTGTTAACTACATTTGTAAAATAGACAGCGTTTGGCCAAACATTTTCAACTATGTTGGGCTAGAGTAGACTAAATGTCTAATTAGCCGAGGGTCGTGGAAGGTGCAATAGTTCCCATGATCCCTAATAGTGTGTGTGGGAAGGGAATACCGAGGTAATTTTTAGTTAGAGTCTGACGTAGTGGGCACCGTTTATGTACATGTACTGAGTGACCGACCACGTGGTGCCTGGTGCACACTGGGGGCGGAAGGTGGAGGACAGGGGATTGTGGCGCAGTTTGTGAGAGGTCCACCCCCAGCTATGGACCGCGACAGACTGACTTTATTAGTTGCCTTATCTAGCTATTTTCGGGTCAGTTTCCAGTCTCACCGGATGGAGATGATTATCCGTGTTTTACATAGAGCCACTGCCTATCTGACCTCCACAATCCAGTTAGGACTGGGTAATACTGGTTGCCTTTGGTAAGACTGCTTGTGAGACTTTAAGCCACTGACTACTTAACGACTGTCAGAAATAGTCAATTGATAGCCAGAACTAACGGCTTAAAGTGGTTTTCGAGACACGGCTTATTAACTGACCATAAATATTGACTTGAGCAGCGTTGGCCCAGTGGTGGCGGCCCCGACTTACGAACAGTAGGTTGTGGGTTCGAACCCAGGCAGGCACATTACTTTGTGTAATTTATTTCATCACCGCTGCTCTCAAAACGGTGAAGGAAAACATCGTGAGGAAACCGGCATGTCTTATAACCAAAAAACATGTGACATCTACCCATCCGCACTGGGCCCGCGTGGTAGATTATAGCCCATTTCCTCTCAAAGAGAGGAGGCCTGTCCCAGCAGTGGGAACATTAATAGGCTGTTGATGATGATGATTAAATATTAAGACTTAAAGCCATGCTATTCGTTTCGCAGACTACTCATGCGCACTACAGAAGGACATCCTAGCGCACGGGCGACTGTACGCGTCGCAGAACTACCTCTGTTTCTACGCCAGCATCTTCGGCTGGGAGACGTGCATGACGACGCGGTGGAAAGACGTCACCGCTATCACTAAGGAGAAGACTGCTCTTGTGAGTCCATCTGTCATCTACACTAATAATAATATTATAAAGAAGAAATATTTGTTTGTTTGTTTGTAACGAATAGGCTCCGAAACTACTAGACCGATTTGAAAAATTCTTGAAAGTAAAAAACAAGCACATTTGAAATTAAACAAAACTGGCGGGGTTCATTTGAATATTAAATTATGAAATGAAAATAGAATGGACCCCGCCTGCATCCAAGTTTTGTTTAATTTCAAATGTGTTTCTTACTTTTCAGTTTTTTCAGTCGGGTTTTTAAGTTTTTTGACTACTTTTTTATTATCCCTGTATTCCCACGGGAACGGGAACTAGTAGTAACCGCAGTAGATTATAGCCCACTCTTCCGAGTAGACCATTGTCTCGATTATGATGACAAAATGTAATGTAACCCGCAAAAATGCAATATGCAAATACTCTTACTCGCCGCCCGCCAACCAAATTGCAATTGGCTATTTGACTACTGTTAAAAATTCACGAAAATGTTATTTCAAAGAACGAACAGAAATAATACGATGTGTGAAAAAAGTAATAAAATCGATCACAAAATGGCTTAGTTATAACTGATTTTAAATGACGTGCTAGACAAAGACAGCGCGAGAGAAATGTGACGTCATATGTCATACCGCCATAGTTACGTAGTACAAATGGCCGTTTCGCGCGACAAGGATAGAAAGTACCCTCACTAAAAACTTCCAAAGCATGCAGCTACTCCATATTTTTATCGATTATATTTATTTTTTCACACATCGTGTTATTTCTGTTAGTTCTTTAAAATAACATAACATTTTCGTGAATTTTTAACAGTAGTCAAATAGCCAGTTGTACAATATTATCACGTACCTTTTCAATACATTATTCTAAACAGAAAATTAATAGAAGTTTTTCATCGGGGCTAAAACAAAATCAGCTGTTTCCAATAACAGTGCAATAGCTACTCGTTCAAAATATATGAAACAGCTGCAGTTTTTTTTAAATACCGATTAACAATTTCGGTGTCGTCGGGGTTCAGAGACGTTATCCCAAATAAATCTTCAATTCATACAAAATATTATGACAAATTACCTAATACAATACAAACCTACATACAATAACAATGAATTTCTTCCTGTTCATCCAGGTAATACCAAACGCCATCCTAGTGTGCACGGAGGGCGAGAAGAACTTCCTCACCTCATTCTCCGGGCGCGACAAGGCGTACCTCATGCTGTTCCGCATCTGGCAGAACGCGCTCATGGACCAGCCTATGAGCAGCCAGGAGTTCTGGCAGTGGGTGAGTACTACATTCTGAACTGGTAGGGTCCCTTAGGGAGAGAACGCACTTGAGAGCATTCAATATTTCGATTTATTTGTTAATAGGGTTTAAAAGTAACCATTGGGGTGACCCAGTGGTGGCAGCCCCCACTTACGAACACTAAGTCGTGGGTTCCCAAGTAAACGTATTACTTTGTGTAATTTATTTCATCACCATTGCTCTCAAAACGTTGCACTACCCTATAAAAAATTAGACGATTATGTCTACTTGGGACAAACGGTCCAGTTAGGTAGGTCCAACTACGAAAAAGAGGTCAATCGTGGAATCCGACTCGGCTGGGCAGCGTTTGGGAAATTGCGCGATATCTTCTCGTCCAACTTACCACAGTGTCTCAAGACGAAAGTCTATGACCAGTGTGTGTTGCTAGTGATTACATACGGGACCGAAACGTGGTCGCTCACGATGGGCCTCATCAGAAGGCTTAAAGTCATCCAAAGGGCAATGGAGAGGACTATGCGCGGAGTTTCCTTGCGTGATCGAATCAGAAATGAAGCCATCCGCATGAAAACCAAGGTTACCGACGTAGTCCGAAGAATTGCCAGATCTAAGTGGCAATAGGCAGACCACATTGCTCCCAGAACGGAAGGCGGATGGGGCCGAAAAGTTCTGGAGTGGCGGAAGACGTTGCGTTGGTAGGCCTCCCACTCGGTGGACCGATGACCTGGTGAAGGTTGCGGGGACCCGCTGGATGCGAGACGCACGGGACCGGTCAATTTGGTGACAAGTTGGGGAGGAATGTGTCCAGCAGTGGACGTCTTTGGCTGAAATGATGATGATGATAACACTAGAAACAAACATTTAAACACCCTAAAAACCCTATAGGGGCAAACTTCGTTCACTGCGAAAATAGGTCATTCATCTCGTATCGTTTCAGAAGTATCCATTACTGCACACAGCAAGCTTTTATAAAGATGACTCCTACTAATATTGTCACTGACGTGAAAAATATCTAATAACATGCCTTATAAATTAAGCTAGAGCTGCGGCCCCTAGGGGACTGACCTGTTATCGGACCCGTTAATAATCGAACAAAGCCTTTAGATACAAACAGCTAGACAACAATCATATTAAAGGTACGCAGGTGTGTTTGACACTTAGGCAAGCACAGAGCGTAACGTGACAAAAACAATGTTAGATCCAGTGTGCGTCATCTCTATATTACGCACACTGGATCAAAAATTGCGTTTCAAAGACTAACTGCCGTACTCAGACATATTTAATGATTACTTAAGCCATCACTTAGTAAAGCTTTGCCATAAAAACATAATCGATCAAATCGTAATTTGGCTAAAAAACTAAGAGGACTTATCTTTTTTTTTCATATTTGAATAACTAGTGTCCTGGCAGACGTCCTACTGCCAGCAGCGCCACCTATTGGGTCCAAGACAGCAAAATCCCCATTAACAAAATGATCCGCCATTTATTGAATTCATTTGTTACAAAAAATGTGATAAATGAAGGACTGCTCGACCGATTTTGTGCTAACTTCACATAAACCATCTACTAAATAGTCCAAACAAAGCCTAAACATTTGGTTTGAATAGGTGAGCCCGTTCTTGAGTTATAAAATGACAACGAAAAGTGGCATTGATTTTTATATACAGGGTGTCCCAGAACTCAACGTCAAGCCGAAACGGGGTGACAGGATTGATCATAACCATCACGAGAAAAATCTGAAAAAAAATCTATCCCATGCAGTTTAAAAATTATGGGCATTTTAAGAAAAACCTAGAAATTTGATCAAACTGTACCATTTTTCGGTTATTGTGGTTATTCTTTTTTATTTTTGTTCATTTGAACTTTGGAAACGTAATCCTAAATAACATTTCTAGAATTCCAATAAAAAATAATGACACAATTGCCTCAAGTTTCCGAGAATTGAGACTATTTGTTTAACTACGAATTTAAAATTTTGAAGATTCGTCGACTTTGACAGGCCCTCCTTTAAAAAAAATGTACTAGAGTGCCTTGGCAAGTGGCATTAAAAGTTGGCGCATTTAATCAGAATTCTAAAATGGTACAATACTTGTTAGTTCCATACAATAAAAAAGAGTAAAAAAGTTAAAACCACAAGTAACCCGATTTTTGCTATCTCAGTTAAAATATTTTTGATTCGCACAAGCTCTAAGTAGGTTCTGAATTTTAAGGCAAAATGATGAGAGAGAGGGATAGTGGGTATGTTTGCCATGAGTGAGCGAGACAGATAGTGACACTACGCATTGAGACGGAGATGCGTCGTTTAAACGAGTGCGAATGAAACAGATAGATGTCATACCAAGCAAATGGCTACGCTACCAGTCCGAATGAAACAGATAGATGTCATACCAAGCAAATGGCTACGCTACCAGTCCGAATACTCTCGAAGATATGCCCGACTAATAAGTAGATCTTTTTTAAGATGTAGGGCTTGTATTGAGGCTGATGGTAAACAATTTGAACATTTATTGTAATAATAAATGTTATTTCTCTATCTGACTTTTATTCCAACAAACCTAAATTAAACTAGATCAAGATTTTTCAATATTTTACTGATTTTACTAACTTTTTTTTCACTTTGGTAAAAGTGACGTCACTAGATAGTGACGTCACTTTTACCAAAGTGAAAAAAAAGTTAGTAAAATCAGTAAAATATTGAAAAAATTCAACACAGATGTGTTGCTCACTCATGGCAAACATACCCACTATCCCTCTCTCTCATCATAGGGATAGATTTTTTTTCAGATTTTTCTCGTGATGGTTATGATCAATCCTGTCACCTCGTTTCGGCTTGACGTTGAGTTCTGGGACACCCTGTATAGTGATCAGAATTTCTCTGGATCGGAAAAAACTTCCATTCACTTAGTATTCTTTGATATTCAGGTCGGTATTGTTTTATATAGACGGGCAAAAGATGGAATAATATAGATTTGAGAAAAACCGCCGGTCGGGTCAAATTATACCAGTCATCCAGTCCTATATGATTCAGCGAGGCCACATGTTTGCGAGCATCACAGGCTTCTCACTCCCAACCTGTTGCTCAGTTGCTGCCATTGGGCATCATTTCGATATTTTTTCATTGGAATTCTTTCATTCTTCTTAGAAATAAAACTCACGTATCACTATGTTCGTACTCCCCAACCTTCGAAGCTGCGCAACCGATTTCGATGAAATTTTATGAACGTGCATGATTGGTTAGTTTGGATGATATGATAGGTTTAGAACCGATATAAAGGGTGTAAAAGTACCCTTAACGCAAACGAAGGGCACTTGTTCTCCCCACCACTGCGATCATTTTTTTGTTCTAGACCATACCTGGGAACCCCCTAGTTACGGAGATATTGGGGGTCAAAGTTCCAAATTTGCACAGCTGTTTTTGTAAATACTAGTTTTTAGGGTTGTAACTTTACTTAAATTACCTCCATGACCCTTTTACTATTCAAAGCATCCACTAGCACAATGTTTTAAGAGTGCTCCATTGAGTTTTACCGTAAAATTAGTCGTTTCCCAGCAAAAAAATTTGCGTAGGGGTACTTAGTTTGTTGTACAGAATGCTTGGCTGACGTATGTGTGAAGGGTTGATTTACACCCTGTATAGATACTGGCGTACAGTAAGCAGCACTAATATGCATACACTTAACAAACTTAAGAAGAAATTTTCATCATCAAATAACCCCTCCCGCTCTTAGGCAGAGCGAAAGGGAGTGTCAGACTTCTACTGACTAAAAACCACGCATGTTCCTTATTAGCCCTATAAGTCAAAGTCTCGGTATCTCTTACAACATCCCACAGCCTAAGAAATTTTCGCCTACTGTAATGATTTCATTTTTATGATACGAAACGAAACTAATATTTTGGAACCCATATCATCTTAAAATAGGTCATATTTCAAAGTTGCAATCGTTATTTTACCAGGAATTCGATTTTGCACTTGGTCAAGTGTATACATATTAATGCTCGTGACTGTACAGAGTAGGGGCGGTTCACTAGTAATTTTCTATATTTAACGAACAGGTTGTTCTACTAAACATGTTCCTCTCATTAATTCCACCACCGGCACCTTGGACAAACACATTGAGCCAAAAAATTGTCATTCAAATACATTCTGCGCCACGACACAGATAGACGTATTAATTCTAAATCATGCGCATAGCTGAACGCTCCCAAATCAATATTTACCACTTCACAGCGAAAAACAAGAGGTGGTGTGATTTGGCAACATGGTCGGTGTTGCCAATATTAATAACTGGCTTTTTACCGCGGCCTCACTTGGACGTGGAAATAGATAATGGAACTATTCCACGAGAACGTACTACCGTTAAATAAATATATTTTGCCTTAAACTACCTGTCTGCCAGATTCCATTAATATAAGGTGGTCCGCTCGAGTGGTTTAGGCGTTTGTCTTGACTTCGATTCCCACGGGAAGCATACTTTGTAAAGTTTTTTCCAGTTTGGCTGGGACATTGCAGGCTTGAACCACCTCATTGTCTGATAAAAAGACGATTCCGTGCTGCTTTAACGTGGTCCCGGCCGCCTAATGGCGGTCGTCAAACTATGTCAGCGAAGCCCTTTCTGTTTTTTGGGGGTGGGAAATCATCAAATGGCTCCACCCGCTCCGGGCAGAGCAGAAGGGAGTGTCAGACTTCTACTGACTTAAAACCACCCATGTTCCTTCTTAGCACTATATGTCGAGGCCGCGGTATCTCTTACAACATCCCGCAGCTCCGACGGGATGTCAGAGGCCCTTTTTTTGGGGGGGTAACCACCCATGTTCCTTCTTAGCCCTATATGTCAAGGCCGCGGTATCTCTTACAACATTCCGCAGCCCCGACGGGCGTCGGCCGTTGCTGACATCTCTGAGGCGCGAGTGGAACACGAACGCGCCGTCAACACGGCCTGTCGTCGTCATAAGACGGACGGACGGCGAGCTAGCCCATCACTCACCATCCACAGGCCCGCGTCTACGGTGGCCGGAAGCCGTTACGGTGGCCGGAAGCCTTATGTCAAAGGCCCTTGAGGCGGTTTAGAAACTAGGGTGTATGGGGAGACCTTACTGCTCACACGATAAGAAGAAGGTAGCCTCCTCTGGGCAAACAGCTCCCTTAATTTCTTCTATCTTGCGCTTTCTCCTTCCACTTTTGTCGGATTCTGTCAAGTTCGTCCCGCCATCTCCTTAGTTACCGGCTGACTACCCGATACTACACCTTCCTGCCTCAGGACAGCACTAGATCTGGGTTACTTTAACCCTCAGTTTTTCCTGCATTTCCTGCACTCATATTATCAGTTGAGATTAAAAGACATGATAAATATCCATTTTTATGCATCTAGCAGCACATAATTATATCCTAAATCAAGACCAGCAGGGCTATTGCGTATCTTTTAAATGACAGTGGCTAACCTATAGTGCCTTTCAATTACTGTCAAATGGTTCCATTTTGTACTAAACCATAACCAATTTGACAGTTAATCCATAGACAATATGATAGCCACTGTGATTTAAAAGATACGCAATAGCCCTACTGGGCTAGGACTTAATACCAAAAGAGCTAATAGGATAAAAGAAGAATAACTGAAAAGCTTGAGTCGAGTACATGCAGTCGATTTACTTAATTTAAACTTGGCAACCCCAGTTTGGCACAGATTAGAAATTTAAAACAATTCAAATACGTTCGACCTCAAAACTAAATATACGGACTGAATACAACGGACAATACTTTGATATTAAAAAACATAATCGTCCTTTGTGTGAAATATGTAGTGTTGTCGGATTTGCGCAACTTTCAGGTACTTGCTTAGAACCTTTGCCTTTGGGAAGTATAATCTAGACATAGAGCTTATCTTGGTAATAGTAGAGGAGACGGAGAAGGTCGACCTTCACAGCTCTGATAACCAGATGAGACTTATTTCTTATCAAATATAATTTATAAACAAATATTCCTTTGATAACTTGCCTATCAAAAAGTGCGCATAGCTATTTTACCCGACTGCGGCGAAGCCCAAAAGGAGGGTTATGTGTTTGGTGTGTATGTATGTCCGTTTCTTTGTTCCCTCATAACGCCTAAACGGATGAAGGGATTTGAATAAAATATACGTCGTCACTCTTTTGATAACGGAATTAATTTTATTTCAATTGAAAGTTTTTAATACACAGAATATGCCTAGGTAGGCTTGCCTACTCATTTCTGTGTATGGCTACCTGGCAAGCTGTGAACAGGTAAGTCAATATAGGTAACTACACTGATCTGCTAACCAATCGAAATTGATATCAAAGGTTAGATATTTTAATTACAAAACCAATCGTCTTAGTTATAAAATAGCAAAAAAAATAGCTATGAGCACTTTGTGATAGGCAAGTTATCATGTGCATATTTGTTTATAAATTATATTTGATAAGAATACGTCTCATCTAGTTATCAGAGTGGTGAAGGTCCATCTTCACTGGCCCTTAGACCATAAGGAGTGGTCCATAATCCACAACGTGGTCCAGTGTGGGATGGTGCATACACCACACACCACCATTACATTCATTCAAGTCTTCGATATCTTTGTTCTAGAACAAACCTGTATCCTCACGATGTTTTCCTTCACAGTTGTGAGATAAAATAAACGACACAAAGTAGGGCCCGTTTATGTGAAACAGAAATCGACTCTACTGGGTTTGGAGGGCGATAGATTCAAATAACAAAATCGTTGAAAATTTGAAGTGAATGAAGTTCTGAGCTGGAAGTGATAATTATGCGACAAACGTTGCTGATGATATTAAATTTTCATAAAATAATATTAATTATCAACAAAAGACAACAGCTGTGGTATATTTTGACAGCTATCTGCGCCTTTGTCAACTATTAGAAGGCACCCTCTTGATCAAATATCATTAGATTAGAATTGGCCACAGGACTGTGTAGTTAAGTGCACCTTCCCGCTTCCAGACAACAAACATATTTCAAACATTCCAGTTTCATTCAGCATTAAAAATAGTGATATAAATCTTGCGTTCTGTTTTAAACAATTTAATATTAAAACGCAGTAAGCGATAAAAAAACGCAATGTGTCTACTTTTCGTTTTATCAGTCGACTTTGAATTACTTTGATTTATTCCTGCGTTATAAAACAAAATGTTTTTGTTGCCACGTTAGGCTGTTGAGCAAGAAGTCCTGAGTTAGATTCCCAAGTTCAGTAAGGTGTTATTTAGGTTTTCCATCACAAATTCCAACCTGGAATTAAGGATTTCTGCCCCTTGATGTAGCAATAGACTTGCCCCCTATAACATAGGTCTTTTTTTTTTTTGGCTGGTGTAAAATCATCGAATAACCCCTTCCGCTCTTGGTCATAGCGAAAGGGAGTGTCAGACTTCTACTGACTAAAAACTACCCATGTTCCTTCTTCGCCCTCTATGTCGAGGCCGCGATAACCAATGTACAACCCGCGGCCCCGACGGGATAACATGGGTCTTACATAAACATAACTGACCAAATGTGAGTTTACATAGTAAATACCTCTGCTTGGCCTTTCGATGAAATAAACACCTACAACATTCACAAGAGCAGAAACCTTATAAGTCCGTATAAGAAAAAGAAGTGCGCCGTCTATGAGTTTCATCTCCGTTTGTCCGGGAGGCTGGTCATTATAAAGTTAATGAGGTGTGGGTTGTGAGTTGCGCGTCCAAGGTTCTGTTCTGTCGCTCAGTGCGGCACGGGACGCGGCCCAGCGTGCAAGGGAACCTACGGCCAGGTATTCACTTGAAACTTATTGATCAATTTATTATCTGAAAACTGAAAAGGAACCATTATGTATTTCCAATGTTGTGTTTTAGAATTTTGGCTTAGAACACTGATCTAAACCGACAAGGACTTTTTTATTTTTCTGTCATAAAATTTTTAATTTACCACAGGTCTTATACCGGCTTTGTAGCAGTAAAAGAAACCGTCTTTCTCAAGTTTCTTTACTTTATTTATTTAGAAAATATTGAAGAACACGTACATTTCTGTAATAAAAATTAAAAACAATTGAAAAACAGATTAACTAACTTAAACTTAACCAAAATGTCAAGTTATCCCAAGTATGCAAGGAAAACATTTAAACAGAATTAACTAACATAAAATAATTTTAAAAAAAATAAGATTTGAATGTGGCTTCATTTTAAAGTTTGTTAGCTAAATACTTCCTGATGAGTCAATGTTTTGGCTTGCATTGAAATCATTCATTGACAAACAGTTGTGCACAATATTGCCAACCCCTACTATAATTTGTTGTTGTAAAACTTTGTTTATTTATATGTTTTCTACGTTGCTTGGACTGCAGCCAATGCACTTGGATCTCTGCCCGTTCTCTTATTTCCCCTCACTTTCGTACACGTTTCATGATAATATCATATGATTTTGATTGAAATTATCTGTAATTGTACTCTGAAGTGAACATTTCTTATCATTTAGATGAGTTTTTGTGAAAAGATATATTCGGTACAGTTAATATTGAATCAGTGATAACTCTTTTCGTTGATTTCTCTTAGTTTGATTTCATCTTGAATGTGTGCTAGTCATTATACGCAACAAAATATCTAATTCATTCATGGGAACAAATTTAATTTAGTACTTGAAAAGTTTTACTGTCTGTTAAGGAAATTCATTAGTGTACGCCATATTAGTGTTGTTATTCAATATTTTTTGTGATTAACATTTTATTATAATAGACCCACCATTGTTTGTTATCTCAACTTGATAAGCAACTCCAAACAGGAAGCATTAATTCGTATATTTTATTTTTGGGGATAACATCAACTCGAACAACATAAATTCATATACAATTGAAGTGACATTACGTTGTGTTAGTACTTAGTAACCACCATCAATTTCTGTAAGTAGTGTTGGATCATGTTTTCAGTAAAATTATCTTTAAAGTGTTTAATGTATAAATAGGGATGTGTCCTAAGTAAACAAAATATGATTCCGTTTAGTACGTTAGTTAGATTATCGAAAAATATTGGATTCGTGTTTATTGTTTTATCAAATTAATAAAAATTGACGAAGATAAAACGCGTCAAAGATTATGAGAGGGAGCTTTTGACGTCACTATGTGGTTAAAAATGTAGTGCGATGTGGCGTCACACGAGTTTACGAAGCACTGTATCGTCTTCATTTTTGGTTTACGTGCAAAAAGAAAAAAATATGTGTCCAATATTTTTTGGGAATCTATCTGACGGACTAATTAGTTTTTTTTTGTCAACTACCCTATTCCAAGTAAATGAGCACATTAGTCTAACTAGTTTTTTAATTGACACCACTTCCAATAATTAGCACATTTTTATTGTAAACTTCTAACTTAACTTTGTGACTGGAAATAAGCTAAAGCTTAAAGTAAAAAAATATATATTTCCCAAAATTCAACTATCTCGTATATTCCATATTCTTTAAGAACAGAAGTTTAACCGTATTTGACGAATGAAGATTCTCCACATTTGGAGTAGTAAAATATATCTTCTCATTTCAGTACGCTTTCGCGTGTTGCGTATTGATGATCCTATAATGTACCCACTTGTAGGATACAAGCACAAGCCCTTTGAGAAAAAGTGGAGCATAATCCACCCCGCCGGCCAAGCGCGGGTTAGTTTATGTTTTGGATTTTTTTTAGCTATTAGGGTGAAATCACATTTTCGGGCACGGAATAGCCATTTCATGTATATCTATCTCATTTTGTCAACCAAACGGTGTTATTGACTGTCAGAGTAGCCCGGTCGCAAGCATCCGCAATTTATTACCATGGGAAACGGCTGTAACTTGTGGCTGGACTCACACTAGTGAGTTACTATTCAAACACCAGAATACAGTCAAGTTAAAGCAATTCCTTAAGTTTTAGTACCTACTACTCATACAAACAATTTTATGCAATAGACAAGAATTTTAACGAATTCAGACCTGTCAGTCTTCGTGTGTCAGTTTTAACTTCAAGCAATTTCTAAACTACGGGATAAAAATCGTATCTTTGACTTGTTTATACTTAAATACGGGTGGGTATAATATTAGAGATATGCAATAAAATGCTGGTCTGTGCATGTAAATGTAATTTCACCCTTATTTACCTATTCTGTGGAGTAACAATTGGATTGTATTAAGTTGTAATATTTGCGTTGCAGGTGCACAGTAGCTACGGCGAGGAGCTCGGGTTCAACTCGGACGAGGAGGGCTACGGGCGGGACGCCATTGACGACGTGCCGCCATTACCGCACGACCCTGACTCTGTACGTACCTCCTGTTTCTATGTATCAATTGATAAGTAACCCATGTAGGTATACTGCGCGCCATTATAAGCTATAATTAGCTATTTGACTACTGTTAAAAATCCATAAAAATGTTATGTTATTTCAAAGAACTAACAGAAATAACATGATGTGTCAAAAAATAAATACAATCGATAAAAAAATGGAGTACCTACATACTTTAGAAGTTTTTAGTGAGGGTACTTTCTATCCTTGTCGCGCGAAACGGCCATTTGTACTACGTAGCTATGGCGGTATGACATATGACGTCTCATTTCTGTCGCGCTGTCTTTGTCTAGCACGTCATTTAAAATCAGTTATAATTAAGCCATTTTTTGATCGATTTTATTAATTTTTTCGCACATCGTGTTATTTCTGTTAGTTCTTTGAAATAACATAACATTTTCGTGAATTTTTAACAGTAGTCAAATAGCCAATTTCACATTTTACATTCATCATCATCATATCAGCCCGGAATCACCCACTGCTGAGTATAGGCCTCCCCTTTTTTCTGCCACACTTCCCGGTTCTGTGCGCATCTTATCCACGTGTTTCCGGCGACTTTGACGATATCGTCAACCCAACGAGCTTTAGGACGGCCCTGGTTTCTTTGCCCTGACCTTGGCCACCACTCGGTCAAAGCCTTGCTCCATCGGCCATCTCCGCGTCTAGCCAGATGTCCTGCCCAGGTCCACTTGAGTCGCACTGCCCGATCCCCGACATCGTAGACTTTCATTTTACATTAAGTTGATTGAATTTGTAATTATTTGTTGTTGAGTTGTCGCTACGTAACTTCTTTGTTTACAAACATTATAGCTTCTCGTGGCGCGGAGTACACTAACCCACTGCAAACCAACCGACAATATGAGGTGTTGTACTGCTTGAGCTTATCCGAAAGACTGTTATATCCTTAAAGCGGTCTAACGCGGTGTCGATACACGTCGCCGAACCAATGCAAAGCGGATGTCGTCTTGTTCGCATTTGTTACATGAATGTAAAGCTCTTTCTGACTGGCTGCATTCTACTAAGTCGATAAGTGTGATCACTTCTAAACCTCGACTAATGCGAGAACGGTTCCTCACCCTTTTGCAGAACATGACTCACTTGCTGGATTGTTCCAAGTGTCCTCACACTTGCACATTTTGAGGATTTAATAAGTAGTTCACTAGACACGACTTTTAAGTACTCTCTGTAACTCTCTAAGCCAGATGTTTGAGCTAACGCCTGCTCTTTTAGAATGAGCAAATTTTTTTTTTTTTTTATTGTAGATAGGCTCGCGTTTGACCACTATCTCACCTGATGTTAAGTGACGATGTGGTTGAAGATGTAGCACGCTGACCTAGAAGTAACCTATTCACTCTTGACTTGAAGACCCCTAGGTTATACTTATCAGGAAATACAGACTCCGGCAGGGAATTCCACTCCTTAGCTGTACGCACAAATCAACATTTTGCACTAATTGGTTTGTAATTAGAATTTAGATAGAGGAATGGAATTTATAAGGATTTTATGTGAGTACTAGCTTGTTATTTCTTCCTCCAATTTTGCTTGTCACAGAAGTTTTCACCAAATATCAGCATTTTTTGAGTTTTTTTTGAAGAGTCACCTAAAATTCCACAACAGTGATACCTAGAAACTTTCTAAACTTCGAGTTCCCATCTCTTTCTTCCACTTGCAGCTTGTCTTGTAAGATGTGTGACAGTTACAGAAGTGATACTAGGCGAAAGTTCGTGCAAATTAACAATTGACCTATTAATCTCGCCTAATCTCGGCCTTAGAGTGGAAGACGGCTGTGGTAGACAAATGCTCTATATTGCCTCTTGCCCTTGTACTTGTGGTTGGCACAACACGTTTTGTCCATCCGTACTCGCCTGTCAGATGGGATGCTATCATTTACACCTTGTTCATACAAACAACCTATGCGTAATAATTAAGTTTACGGGATAACAACGAACATTAATCATCGCTACGTTACGTCTCTAAGATAAAACGGACTGAGTCACACGTTGCGAATAAACAAAATAATCGCAACAACGATAATCTTCAACACCTGTGCTTAGACAACCTGCGTTACAATAAAAAATACAACATTATTACAACTTTAACAAATATCCACTTTAACTACATGAAAACAAAGATAATTTTAGAATGACACACAGTATTGAAAATGTCATAAATACGACTTTAAAGACATTGAATACGGAACCTTATGTTACCAAGTTAAGGTACAAAATCCTAAAGCAAATTTTCTCTTTAAAGTGGCAAACGTATAGATAAGACCCGATAACTTTAGAAATACCGAAAAAAAAATCAATCGGTAATCAAGCCATTGTCAGTATCAGTCGATAAGTGATAGCGTGATATCAACACGTATCCACGGCCATGAGGTATCCCGGGAAATCTAAGAAAAAAGTGAGTTTTGAAAAAAAACATATTAATACCACTCCCATAAAACTTTTTTTAGATATAAAAACGAAATCTTCCTATTCGTAATGAGACAAGTCTCTCTAATGAACAGCTGTTAATGTCGTCTTTATTCAGATATTTTTTAGTTGACCATGTATTTTTGCGATGAAGTGGCATTGATGAGCTGTCAGCCTCAATATACCATAGACATTATGACACTGACAGCTATAGGTCTGTATTGTGCTTAGTGCAATTTGTGGAATTCGCAACAAGTGTTTTTCTTTTAAATAACATGAAATAATACAACCTATAAAATAAGACATAATTTGTAAAATGTTTATTTCGGTACCTCGCTTTTCCTTGCGGGTAAATCAGACTGACTTTCTTCGGTCTACAAATAAATAGCAGGATGTTTTTGTTAGGTATTTTTGTTTAAATATCCCACTTCAAATCAAAAGATACGGCAGATATGAGATAATATTTATTGTATAGTAAAGTGTAGTATTTATATGCGCCACAATATTTCGCACATAGCGTCGTTACACAATTTTTGAAAAAAAGAAACTTGCTCTCCAATCTTACAGGGATGTTTACATGCACTGCCATTATGTATAATTATAATTTATGAAATCCATGTAAAGTTTTCAAGAGTTTTAAATAAAAAAAACAAAAGTTTTATGAATAGCATTTGGTCCAATTCCCTCTCATAGAGGAGGTCTGAGTCCCAGAAGTAGGAATATTATTGGCTGAATATGCCATTCTGATGCGTATTTTGTCCAAGGATTATGAAATTTAACTTTTGCACTGTATTTTAGGAAGTCCATCTCTTTTTGAATATACAGTAGACTAAGATTAAGCGATGTGTTTAACCAAAATTTATGAAATGTTTTTGAAATAAAAAGTTTTAATTATTTTTAAAAGAAGCACTGTTTAACTAATATGTTTTATCTATCAAATATTTTAACTTAATATTTATATCAAAATCTAACCAGGAAATATAGCATATCACATAAATACAGTACAACCACCGCCCTAGAAGGACGCACACTGACCTTCCATTATGATAATGAAACAACGATTAGCTAACGCTAAGTAACGCCTGCAATTAGCGAATACGAAACAACTGATTGTACTCATCACAATACACAGCTACATTTCAAAACAACATCACGCCTTGAAGGAGCAAAGCAGAGAAGTAGGGCACACCCACATTTGAATAGCTATTCCACATCTTGGCATATCTATGGCAGTGGACATGTGATGCGGAGGAATGAAGAAAAAGTTGAGTATGAATGTAGATGAGTATAAGAATAGAGGAAGACCAAAGAAACGATGGATGGACTGTGTGAAGTATGATATGGCTAGGAAGGAGGTGACTACTGACATGACGAGAAATAGAGAAGTGTGGATGAAAAAGACAAGTTGCGCCGACCCCAAATAAATTGGGATAATGGTATAAGTCATAGACCATAATCTGTAAACGTGACTTTGCCTTTACTTTTGTTTAACATAACAAACTAAACGTGCAAGAAAGAGTCAGTACAGCGTATAAACCAAAACAAATTCTAAGTAATGTTTGTCGATTAGAACTTAGCCACGACTTACTTGTAAGCGTCCATTGATTGAAACGGTTTATCAGTTGATTGAACACGAAATCACGTGTCCCATCGTTTGTGGAACAGCACCACATTTGTACGCCACCAGGCTGACAACATAACATCACGCCTGTAATCCCCGTAGGGTTATGTAGAGGTGTACCTAATAGTACACTCTTATTTCGCCAGTTATGTTTAAGTCAACCGGGCTTAAATCCAGACGAAGAAGTAAGGAACTTAACCAACCATACCTTATTCCTCCTACGAACAACGTGTGACAGTGGTTATATTACAAATACCAAGTATTTGGGCCGAGCCCACCGATTCATCAGAATGATACATAGGTTACCTACGCTTTATTTTGTACCTACGTTACGTATGCTGCTTAGATTATTAAACAATGATAAACCAACCGATTACAATGATTAGGTAGTGTTAGCTAATAGATAATTGAAATACACCTGCACAAAATATTTGTCATACCACTCTATTTGAGTCGGTTTGAACCTGACGCACAAACTAACTAGATATTGGATAGACAAGTCTATTATTTAGCAAGCGTGTATTGTGAGGTATTCTTGTAACAATGGAACATCAATATTGTAAGATATTTATAATTGTAAATGTTTACAGTTTCACTTACTATATAATATAATTCAGATAGTTAGTTCGATTCTTGGCGTGGTCGCGTGATGAGTTCTTGTATAATTTATTTATTTATTGACACACCAACGACTTATTCACTAAATTCTTACATTAATATACAGACCTAGTCTATTTAACAGTGCGGTGAATTAATAATGGTATGAGACTTACTAAAACACGGGTGTAATCTTTGAAAAGGGACGCCCTGGAAGGAAAACCACTAACCTACTAACCTTATTGGTGACCTTAAAAGTACCGTGAGGTAAGGTAGAGATACCGTAATTCCCACCATGACTAAAGGCGTGAGCTTATGTATCTGTGCATGTATATGTTTAAGAGTAAGCAGTGTTTTTGTGGAAGTGAGTGACTGCGAGCCATACCGTTGCGTGAAGCACAGAAAATTTGGCTAGTTTTATATGTCTTTTTTTTTGTTTTGTTTCCTCAACGCTCTAATCCCCACGGGATATATATTATAGGGGATTAGAGCGTTGTACTAGAGATAAATTTCAATATTTTACAAGCACTTCGGCGTAACTCATTTGTATATTCAATGCCAAATTACAGCTTTCTAGTTATATGAGTCTTTGAGATATAGTGCGGACGGACAGACGGACATGGCGAAACTATAAGGGTTCCGTATTGACTATGGAACCCTAAAAGGGTACAATAAGCTGGTGATGTAACGTGGTATATGTTACACAGGAGCTGGTGGATGCGGCATGCATGGAGGCCCGCGGCGGTGCGGACGAGCCTCGCCGCGCCGCGCCGCACGCGCGCGACTCCTCGCCGCCCCTCGGTCAGTATACAGGTACACAACTTTATACATCCACGGGTTATGGTGGAGGTCGTGGTGTGGGCTGCCGGATATTGTAAGAGATACCGCGGCCGTGACATATAGGGCTAAAAAGGAACATGGGTGGTTTTTAGTCAGTAGAAGTCTGACACTGAAAGCATCAAATAACCCCTTTATAAAAGGTGGTGGTGTCTAAACCAACCAGACATACTGTAACTCCAATCTGTTGATCATTACTGCTCTAAGTTATACTTGTCTAACTTGCAGTGTAATATTTAAATGATATAATTCAAAGGACCAACAAGAAGACATTATTTCTATGCAATTAAGGTTCAGTATCGGTCCTTACTTTGATAGGTCATTAGTTCAAAGCTAGCCAAGTGCGTTAGTGTTCATCACCACTGCTTGCAAACAAAAAGGTCCTAGCACCAAAAGTTGAAGACATTTGACACAAACCAGCAGATTATGGCTCGCTCTCTTGACACAGAGAGGGGGCATGTGTCTTAGCAGCGGGTACAGTGATGGAACTCTTGGCTTTGGGCATAAACCCCGTAGTGCCTCGGCCAGCCCTTAAAATAAAAAATCATTTATTTGCTAGGCTGAGAAACAAGACCTTCCCTTGGTCAAAAGTGTACCAAAGATATTAAGACAGTCCTCTTAAAAGGTCCGCCCTTCAAATTAAAATACGCAGACACCACTAATATTAAAATGCACATAGATAGGCTTGCTTTAATTTGTGCATTTTATTTAGATTTAGAGTTAGATATCCCAATTATAGTATAATATATTTTATAAGAAGTACAACAGGCAGTCTTGATAATCATACATTATGAAGAGCGAGAAATAGCCCATTCAAAAATCTTCAAGTTTCGCGATAATACGCTGATTTCGTTAGTGTATCTAAAGAATAATTTCCGAAAATACTCGCTGTGAAAGGAAGCTGCAATGCCAAGAAGTACCATTACATAATGATTTATGGTATAACTGACTTCCATGCGTACGAAATCACAGGCACAATGAAAATGAAAATGAAATCTTTATTTGTAAACATAGGTTTTAAAGTGGTGTAACAGTTAAATATAGAAGTTCCGTCTATGTTTTGCGTTTAAGCGTACAAATTAAACAAGCGGCTTCTATATAAATTACTAGCTGTAACTAGCTGATGCCCGCGGCTTCGTTCTCGTGGATGTTGGTTATCGCGACAAAATCTTTTCATCCCCCTTTTCAACCCTTTTTTCGCATTGAAAAGTAAACTATGTCCTTTCTCAGGCTGTAGACAATATTTGTACCAAATTTCATATAAATGGGTTCAGTAGTTTTGGCGTGAAAACGCAACAGACAGACAGGGTTAATTTCGCATTTATAATATTGGTAACGATTTTGAAAGACGTTTTTAGCCATAAACCATAATAAAATTAACTAATTACCTCGGTTCCTTGTCACAATAAACAAGAATTGAATGGCGTTGACCCGAATGGGTGCGGGAATCCCCAACAAATAAAGTACTCAATTACTGTCTTGAGGGAAGACCCTACAATCCTATGTGTCACAAAGAATAGGGGATGAGTAAGTCAAAAAAATATGATTAAGTATAATAATATTTAGTCCGTCTGTTAGATTATCGAAAAATAATGGACACGTGTTTTTTGTTTTATCAAAACGAAAATAAAACAAAGAAGTGGAGGCTGGTGACGTCACTTTCTGGTAAAAATGTACCAAACTGTGACGTCGCGTAACTTTTCGAAGCACTGTGTCTTGTTCACTTTATTCATTATTGTTTACGGGGAAAAAGAAAAAAAACGTGTGTCATATTTTTTGGAAATCTATCTGACGGACTAATTAGATTTTTTTTGTCAACTACACTATTACAATCACAAAGATACTCTAAACACCAAGATGTTTACACACAAAACAAATTAGAATGATTAATTTTATTTTATCACGCATTTCCTTTGACATCGATACAATTAACCACAATTTCGAGAAAACCCCCTTATGCACTTAGTAAACTAAGTTTGAAGTACATTTGGATTCGACGCATTGTTAGTACTTAAGAAGTGCAGTGTGCACTTCTTAGTTTCCGGTTTGTTGTGACCGCTTCTTAAACCGCGATTGTTCTCCGTCAACTTGTTTGATATTAAAGCGGAGTTGTTTTTTTATATTAACTGCGTAATTGTAGGAATGAAAAATGTTTTGTTAATAAGTATAATAAGTGTAAAGATATTGTGAGAATTTAGAATGAAATGTGGCAAAAACAGTGGTTATTTTTCAATATAAAGTTAGTTTATGCAAGCTAGTCTGTGAATCAACATTTTTTTAATGTTTTAGAAATTCGAAACAAAAAATTTTGCCACTTTGAGTTTTTTTTGCATAAAGTTAAGTTGTTTACTAAAAGTAATTAACTTATTAGCTAATCAATTAAATAACTAGGTTTCTATCAGACAAAGATCATGTTGTGTCTTACCATTCAATTATCTCGTAATAAAACTGAATAAACACTGCGAATTTCTATCGATAGGTCGTAGTATCTTTGTAACTATTGAACCATACGTTGTGTAAATCCTAATCAGAAAATATTGGAGAAAAGTGTTTTAAGAGTTTTGAAATAGAAATCAAGGAAACAATTGCATAAAGAGTGGAACTACCAACTTTATTAGTAAAAAAGTATGTATGAAAAAATACTAGATAGATTTTTTTGGTGTGACGGACTTAAAAATGATTTTTGTGGATAAAAACGTATGCATTGAAAATGGAGGACTCAGATATAATACAATATTCAGACGATGAGTTTGTGGTGTGTGAAATATTTGAATGGGACTATATTGAATTCAGCGAAATAACTACAACAGATGTGACTGGTAATTTTATTCGTAATTCTAAAACTGGGTATTTCACCAAAAAAAATCTAATTAATCCGTCATAGATTTTAAAAAAATAATGGACACGTACTTTTTCTTTTTTCACTTAAACAAAAGATGAACACGATACAGTGCTTCGAAAAGTCGCGTCAAGTAGTGTAACGTCACAAGGTTAGTACTTTTTACCCACAAAGTTTTATTTTCGTAAATTGTTATTAATTTGATAAAACAAAAAAACACGTGTCCATTATTTTTCGATAATCTAACAGACGGACTAATTAGTTTTTTTTTTGGTGAAATACTCGTATTATTCGTGAAGTGACCAAACTTATCGACACTGTATTGACTTGATGCGGTCAGAAAGAGCTTTACGTGCATTTCATAGAAGCGAGACGTCATTCGCATCATTTTGTTTCGGACGACATACTCCAGACTGCGTCGGACCATGCGCTTTTAAAACACAGACATGAAACTGTACCCTATTCAAGCATATTCCGCGTCGAATACTCAGTTAGTACTTTTTTGGTATGCATGTGCTCTGCTTATTCGCAATCTGTGGTCTGAGGATCCTCTAATTTAGACGATGCGTATTATTTTCATTGTGAAAGGATTTTTATTGAAACACTGGTTGCCAACCCTTGGGAATGGTAAGATGGCGTTTGACATTATGTCAGAAAAAGTTTAATCGAAGAAAAAAAAACGTAATTACCATTCGCTTCATTTAATCACTAAATGACAACATGTGCAAGTTCCACTTATTCGATACTCTGGTACCACAGCAACCAGTTGGCTCTTGCAACTATATCGGTACCTAATATTCGCGTTGACCCATCTTTCATTGCTATATTATTTAAAAGATAACAAAAAAACAAATAACTAATAAAACAAACAAGTAAACAAAACAAACAAATAATAAAAATAACTAATGCATGATATGCTTGTCTATAAGAAATTGGTAGACTAGTCTATAACACTATTGGGTGTAAATATCTTTGTATTTTGTTTATCCAATAGGGGATCGGACTGGGTCAAAAAAATATGATTCTAATTAGTCCGTCAGTTAGATTATCGAAAAATATTGGATACGTGTTTTTTGTTTTATCAAATTAATAAAAATTGACGAAAATAAGACGCGTCAAAGATCATGAGTGGGGGTTGTGACGTCATTAGTTGGTGAAAAATGTACTACCATGTGACGTTTTCGATGAATTCACGAATTTTCGAAGCATTGTACCGTCTTCATTTTTTGTTTATGTGAAAAAAGAAAAAATACGTGTCTAATATTTTTTGGAAAGCTATCTGACGGACTAATTATCATTTTTTTATCCGATCCCCTATTGTTAGGTAGCCAAATAAAATAACAGAAACCTTAACTGTACCTTTTCTCAAAAATAAAATAAATTTCGTGTAGCCGCGGTGCGTTATTCTCACTTCGTAAACATTATTTATTACTATTAAATTATCACGAAATTGTATGTTAAGAATGGCGACGTTGAATGACAGATTGTCACAATATTATGGTTGCATGTTGTAAATGTGGTTTAAGCATATGACTGAAAGGTCTCATGTGATGAGGTTTTTAAATGATACCTACATATAAAATAATAATAACATTTGTTTCTTAATTTTGATATAGCCAGTGAGTGACACTTGCGCTACCAAGACAAATTTAACGATGTTTATTTTATCCAAATCTGATCATCCGTTTATGAGGGAACAAAGAAACGGACATACCCACAGGTCAAACACATAAACCTCCTTTTGGGCTTCACCGCAGTCGGGTAAAAACTAACTGTGGCTGACTTGGTCCCATTCTGAAAGTATTTCCGGTAGTCGAAGTTAATGTCATACACAGCTGTATCAGATGAGGACTTTTACGAGAGACGTACATCTTAATCTAGATAGTTGTACTTTATTTAAAATAAATAATTACATATTTATAAGTATCACACTGTGTTGTAAAACCATGCCCAAAGGGACCTACAGAACGCTACCATCCTTACATACATATTTATAATTAATTTGATTGATTTGTTTTCCTTTGTCCACGTTGATACACTCGTATGCTGATGTTTCCCGTTGTCCTCAGTGACGAACGGTGATGCGGAGTACCGCGAGGAGGAGGCCGGCGACACGCTGCCCACCGACATGTCCGACACCAGCGACAGTGAACCCGACAAGCCCCACAAGTACGTACACCATCCATCTTTATTATTTACTAGCGGACGTCACGCGGTTTCACCCGCGTAGTTCCCGTTCCCGTGGGAATACAGAGATAAAAAGTAACCCATGTCACCCGGGGATAGTGTAGCTTCCCAACGGTGAAAGAATTTCAAATCGGTGCAGTAGTTTCGGAGCCTAATCGTTACAAACAAACAAACAAACCTTTCCTCTTTATAATATTAGTGGAGATTAGCTGATGCCCGTGGTTTCGCCCGCGGTTACCAGTGGTTTCATTTCTAGTTCATAGGAACATTTTAAAACTATCAAATAAATCCTAACACCGAAAAATAAATTACGTAGCTAATCAGCTTGTAGGTTCGAACCCAGGCAGGTACATTACTTTGTGTAATTTATTTCATCACCACTGCTCTCAAAACGGTGAAGGAAAACATCGTGAGGAAACACAAAAATTCATTGTGACATCTACCAATCCGCACTGGGCCCGCGTGTAACCAGTGCTGCTATTAGCACTAGTGCTTACTGTTATTCATATCTCTGAAGACGAACAAGTGTTCCCGGTGTATTTAACACATACCCTACTCATAAAGCACTTTTCATGTGTTTCATCTTCAGCCTTATATTGTTCCCACTGCAGGGACTCAGGCCTCCTCTTTAGGAGAGGGATGGGCTATAATCCACCACGCGGGCCCAGTGCGGATTGGTAGATGTCACATATCTTCGATTTTTTTTATGATATGCCGGTTTCCTCACGATGTTTTCCTTCACCGTTTTGAGAGCAGTGGTGATGATATAAATTACACAAAGTAATACGCCTGGTTCGAACCCCACGACCAACTGCTCTCATGCTCTCTGCTTTCATGTGTTTGCGCCTCGGTAATTATTATATACTAACTATGAATTTAAAAAAACAAGTACATTTAAGGGGTCTTCTAAGCGATAGTGACAGTTTTCCGTTGGAAGTTGTTACTGAAATAGTTGACTTTGAAAGAAAAGAAGATGTGCAAATAAATTGCTCTAAAGTATCTCTTTAATGTTTCAAATATTTTTTTTTTTTTTTTTGTCAAAAGTCGTTTATTCTAATTAGGCTGATAATCAGCACTTTTCGAACGTCAAAAATTACTTTACTTTACTTATTTACAAGAGACAGTCCCCCAAAACGCCCACCCTTCGATGCATAATCAATAATAAGATTATTTCAAATAATTAAAAACATATTACTTTACCAGCATCCAACTTGAGTTCTACAAGAACATTACATTTACGAAGTTTTCAAATAATCATGTAATATATTCTGTTGTTAAGCGGCGGCGACGCAGAGAAATGCACAGCGTTACACGACGGGAAGCTACTCCTCCGCCAAGAGTTCCACTTCAACATCGACCAGATGTTCACCATGATCTTCACAAACTCCAAGTTTAACCTGGAACTGCTGGCAGCTAGGTCGACCACTGATTATGTGCAGGTAACTACTTTGATGCTACATATCCTTTAACATTTTTTTTACCTCTGACAAAAATCTTAGCTTTACGAGTATAGTACATTTTGATACAAGTGCGAAACAAGTTGTTCATGGACTAATGATGGTATTGTGTTACGCAGGCGCCGTGGCAAGTCCAGGGCGGACTGAAGTGTCGGCAGATCAGCTACACGCTCGGCCTTACGTCTGGACCCATCGGACCCAAAGAGGTGCAGGTCACTGAAACACAGGTACGTCTATTCGTCGTCGACATCTCGTGGTAGCGTGGTGATTTTTTTTTTCAAATTAGGCTGAAAATCAGCACTTTTCGAACGTCAAAATTTACTTTCTACTTATTTACAAGAGACATCCCCCAAAACGCCCCCCCTTCGGCACTCCCTAGTGATATAAAGTCATTTGCTTACTAAAATAGAATGTCATCATCATCATCATCATCATCAACAGCCTATTAATGTTCCCACTGCTGGGACACAGGCCTCCTCTCTTTGAGAGGGAATGCGCTATAATCTAACACGTGGGCCCAGTGCGGACTGATAGATGTCACATGTCTCAGATTTTAGAAAGACAACAGGTTCACAAATTGTTAATGTTCTTGGAAATAGCTTTACTAGTCTGACAACTGTTCTTACCAAAAGTATCGTATTACTCAGTGGTTGTGGAGGTCAGGAAGGCAGTCGCTCTATGTAAAAATCAGGTATTTAGCTGCATCCGGTTAGACTGGCAGCCGACCCCAATTTGAGAAAAGGCTAGGTAGGCTGGGGCTAGGGCGATAATAGTTATACTAGCGCCATTTCTTTCAAAGTTGTCTTGAACATTAGCATGATCATAAAACGAACGTATATTGTTAAAAACGTCTCGCGTTCCAGTTCATTCTGAGATGTATAGCTACTCTAGTAGTCTCTGCTACTAATCTTTTCAGAGCATTACTTGAATGCCGTCTAGACTAAAACTAACCTAGAAACTCCTGTAAACCCCTGTAAATCTTGCAGGTAATGAACAAATGCTCAAAGCCGGGCGTCCTGTACTCCATCGACTCAACAAGCGAGAACGCCGGCATCCCGTACGCGGACTACTTCAGCGTACAAGTGCATTACTGTCTGCAGAGGGTCTCGGAGACCCTCACCGAGCTGTCACTCTTCGGACGCGTGCATTATAAGAAGAGCATGTGGCCTATGATCAAAAGTACGTTATACTTAATCAGCCTTAGGTCCCATTACTGGGATGCAGGGGTTATTTCTGCCTGTGGAGAGTGAGTAATGGGCTAGCTCTCTGTCCATCTGTCTTATGGCGAAGGCGGCGCGTTGTGTCGCAAGGGCCGACGCCTGTCGGGGCTGCGAGTTGTTCGCAAGAGATACCGCGGCTCCGAAACACGAAGGGCTAAGAAGGAACATGAGTGGTACTTAGTCAGTAGAAGTCTCACATTCTTTCTGCTTCACCCAGAGCGGGAAGAGTCATTTGATGATTTCCTACCCACCAAAACACAAGAGGGGGGTGTCTTTTCCGAAAGCAACACTTGTTGAAAGCAACAACGATGTGTGAGTACTGTGTACTATAAAGCCACTTTTTACGCTTTGTGTGATTCGGCGTGGTGGCTTTCGGAATGACGTATTGCACTCGTAGTTTTGTTTTTATAAATTGTTCTTCTGACATTCAAAAGTGCCTCTAAAGGTTTAATTGAAATAAATGCTTTGAGTTTGATGAATAGTTACAGTACCTTCACAGCCATTCCATTCTCGATAATAAATAAATAAATAAATTATAAGAATGCTTATATTTCGTACAGAATAATCTAGGTTTACAAAGTAGTGATGTTAGTAAAATAAAAAACTTTTTTTTTTCTTAATAAAGTTTTTTTTTTTCATTATTCTGTAGGAACCCCTCTACGGGTAAAGGCTTCCTCCAAAGTGAGCCAAAGCCAATTCAATTCAAAGTCTGTTCTAGATAGCAGAAACTTAAAGTCTGCATCTGAAAAAATCTTGATGGAAAAACGCAGAAACACTGTCTGGCTTAGGGGTCGAACCCAGGACCGCAGTCATATATTTAAAAAAGGCTAAAAATTTGCACTTTCTGAACGTTTTTTACACTCACGGAAACATTCACAAATTCCGTATTCTGAGCCACAGATTAGTGTTTATTCAAAACTTACTTCACGATATTCCCCTTGCAGCATTCCTAGAAAAGAACACAATGTCAGGTCTGGAGGAGTTCGGTCGTCTGCTGGAGTCGCGTCTCACCAGCGAGGCCGAGTGCGCCGTGCCGGCAGCCCGCAAGGCGCGCAGGCATCGCCGGGTCACCAGTATGTATAGCACGACCTTGCATGTGTACCTGCTTACTCTTGTACGACGTCGCTGCGCCTGACTAATTCCATATGGGCATTTTCATATTATTTCAACACTTACATAACACAGTGTCAATTTCATTCTCGAAGTGTTGACAAAATCTAAACACTTTGAACTAATTTCATATGCATAAATAATTAGTCTAATTATTCGTTTAATTATTCTCCCAAAACCTTACACAAATAACATAATGGAACTGTTCAGGCTCATCGACGATGAATCCTTTTGATATTGCATAAGGAAATGCAATGCTGCATTAGGAAGTAACCGCACTTTTCGACGCAAAATCGGCTTGAGCTGATCAGAATATCTTCACAATCAATAAAGATTAAATGTAGTTAAACGTGATTGGCTCAAGCCCATTCTGTATACGTGTGGTCACTCCCTAAACATAATATAAGTGAATGTCTACTCGAGTAATTTTCATCTCATTATGACACATTCATCAAATCCAAGTGTAGGACCTACATTATCATTCCTATCCTCATCCCAATTTACAAACGGTCACAGACCCTGCCCGTCGGGGCTGCGGAATGTTGTAAGAGATACCGCGGCCTCGACATAAAGGGCTAATAAGGAACATGGGTGGTTTCTTAGTCAGAAGAAGAAGCACTGACACTCCCCTCTGCTCCTCCCAGAGCGAGAGCGGTCATTTGATGATTACAAAAGTATTCAGATCCTACAAGCGATAATTTTTTTTTGGTGGGTGGAAAATCATCAAATAACCCCTCCCGCTCTTGGGCAGAGCGAAAGGGAGTGTCAGACTTCTACTGACTAAAAACCACCCATGTTCCTTCTTAGCCCTCTATGTCGAGGCCGCGGTAACTAGTGTACAACCCGCGGCCATCTTTGTTAACCTTCAATCCTAATCACATTCACAGTATATCCCTCCATTTAAAAAAACCCATTATGTGTTGTATTTATTGTATGTTGTTTTGTCCTCCCAGCTTTCAAGCTCGTGACTCCAAGTCGAGTGCCGTTCCCTACGGCCGGCATCCTCGCGCCGACGACTTCTGTGTCTCCTGTGGTCTTCCCTCTCGCTTGTCCGCGTACAGCGAGAACTCACTAGATCTTTGTACTGCACTACCCGCTAGTTTATATGACATATCGAGCTTTAGAAGAGGTCGTTGGTCCTAGCTGTCCTTTGTAGATCGTTAAGAGAGAGAGAGAGAGAGAGAGAGAGAGCGAGAGAGAGAGAGAGAAGAGACTGTCATTACCGGTAGTTAGTGAGCCGATAGTCTGACCACCAGTGTTACTAAAGAATATCGAGAGTTACCTCGGACACAAATAGCTGATAAGGAACATGGGTGGTTTTTTAGTCAGTTGAAGTCTGACACTCCCTACCCAGAGCTGGAGGAGTCATATGATTTCTCACCCTCAAAAAAAAATATAAAAGATCCCGCTTGTCTGTCTTGTTTGTAGATGTTTGAAAAACACTAGGAAGTGTCGAAGGGGGGGCGTTTTGGGGGACTGTCTCTTGTAAATAAGTAAAGTAAAGTAAGTTTTGACGTTCGAAAAGTGCTGATGATTTTGTATCATTACTGTAGTCAGTGACCCCAAAGTCTGACCACCAGTGTTACTAAGAGGTATCGTTTTCTAGTCGAGGTTGCAGGTTGTTCGAAAGAGATACCGCGGCCTCGAAACAAAGGACTAGGAAGGAACATGGGTGGTTTTTTAGTCAGTTGAAGTCTGACACTTCTTTCTGCTTCACCTAGAGCGGGAAGAGTCATCATTTGATGATTTCCCACCATCCATAAAAAATAGGGTGTTAGTGATAAGCTGGGTTTTGGTGGTTAGATATGCATTCGCTCCATGTTAAATTCTGATATTCACGATCAGGTTAAATTAGAAGCCGTCTTGGGAAAGGCTAGGTTTAATGGTAAGATCGTGAAAGTTCTATTAAACACATTGATTTTTTTCAAAATCTCGAAGTGTCATATTTACGGTCGGGTACTGTTATTTGTGTTCACGTAGAGCTATGCTTTGCTGTCCACAGTCTGCTTTAAATAGCTAAAAGTAAATAAAAAAAACTAAAATGCACTTGCTTTCGAGCAAAGAAAAGATTATTTTGCATATTTTCTGGTACGTTCCATAAGTTATCGATGACTTTTCGCTTTACAAAGACTGTCGAGTGTAGACCTTTCCTATTTATGTCTTACTTTGAGAGGATGTATCAATGTATGTAACATTTAAACGCATGTTCATTCGTCCAATATTCGGGAGTACTGATCTAGTTTAATTTCCCCAGCATCATCACAAGAGCCAGGCATCCCCACGGCGGTGAAGTTACCGACCGCGCACTTAGCGGCCCCGCGCGCTGTGACGTCACGCACGGCGCGGGGCGCGGGGGGCGGGGCGGGGGCGTGGCTGGCGGCGCTGCTGGCTGTACTACTGCTCATCAACGCCGCGCTGTACTACAAGCTGTACTATACGGATAGGTCGAGCTACAGCTTCGACTTGGATGACTTGCAGAGCAGGTTAGTGGATCAACATTATATTTTTTCATTACTCATACTCTGAAAGTAGGTCATAACATGCCTGCGGATCGGGTTGAAAGTACTACTTTTCAGCCCTAGGAAGAATCGCTTTTAACTGACAGCTGCCAAATTATTAAAAAAAAACTTGGTCTATTTCACATTTTTATTGAACCATGTTCCAACTTTTTATACAGCCACTCAATTACAGCGCGATTTAAAATTAAAATAACACAAAGTTCTTAAGAATAAAATTATAATAAGATTTAATATAGTTTAGTTTTAACTATTTCTCTAAAATGACATAGATTGTGACAAAATCTTTGCTATTTTTTTAATGATGAACATAAAAAATACTGGCTGTATAGCTGGACGACCAGAGGACAAGAAAAAAACAAAATAAGCGGGAAAGCGACAACATCCGATCAACATAATTTTTTTCTTTATTTAATAATTTATGTTCTTATTTTCCTCGTATTCGTAATGAAAAGCACAGTGTTTACCTCGGGTAAATTACTTATTTAGTCCCACGAACTATTAGCGCCCTCACTACGTTACGGGCGCCAAACCCCGTCTCGGGACTAAATAATTAAGTAACAATGTAGGTACTATTGTTTTACGCACCATTGTGTGTACTCGATTTGATCGGATATCTGTGCTGGATAATAGATACCAAATATCGACGTTCCTATTGTACAGCTTTTTCTTTATTGTTAACACAATCTTTTTAAATGTAAACTCATGTCATAATAAGACATCCCTTTAAAACACGCCATCCGTAGCTTTCAAATTTAAGCTAAATGACGAAACAAACTCTTCAACAAGCATAGCTCTTGTTTGTTACGGGTTTTCAGCAGCTCCAAGTAGCTGTGGAAGAGTGAAGCTTTGTATTCAGGGGGCTATATTAAAGCGACCATAAAACTTTTGATTCGGATCACATTTCCTGTATTAAATGTGTGATGTTGTGTTAGGATGAGCAGTGTGAGCGGGTCACAGATGGCGGACTGGTCTGCGCTACTGGAGCAGCACACACATCGGCAGCGCGGCGAGATGCGCGCCTGGCGAGACGCGCTGGAGCGGACCGTGCAGCATCTCGCACAGGTTGGATCATCATCATTGTCTACTTCTTACATATTCCCTATTGTTATTGACTGGCCTGTTGGTCTAGTGGTTAGTGACCCTAACTGCTATGCCGGAGGTCGTGGGTTCGATTCCCACCCAGGACAAATGTTTGTGTGATGAGCACGATCATTTGTTCTGTGTCTGGGTGTAATTTATCTAAAATATGTATGTATTTAGAAATATATAAGTATGTTTATCAGTTGTCTAGTTCCCATAACACAAGCTCTGCTTAGCTTGGGACTAGATGGCGTTGTGTGATAGTTGTGGATTATTATTATTATTATTATTATTATTATCTACTTATTATCCTTTTCTTGCCGTACCCTTTACACAGGAAATCAATATTATTATAATTCACATTATTGCACTAGGCATACCTTACAGGCCTTTTACATCCGTAAAACATCAGAAGATTCATGGGGTCTAAAATGCCACTTTAGCAGATTATAATAGGAATTGCATTAAAAAGCGTTTTTTTTTTTAAACGTTGCCCCACACTAGGAATTTCTCCTGTATCGTGGGTGCGTTCACAAACATTTAAACTCACACACAAATACCCAGACCCGGAACAACTATCTGTAGGTCATACAAATATTTGCTCCGTGCGGGGATCGAACCCGCGACACGCAGCGCAGCAGTCCATTGCCTGAGCCACTGCGCCAACCGTGTCGTCTAAAATGGACCTTTCGTAATTCTATTGTTCGTAAATATTGTATCTATTGTTCGTAAATTTTGGACAGTCGTTACGTGTAACTAGAAGTTCAATAGTGTGACAACCAGTGTAATCAGGTCGTCGAATGTTACCCAGTGAGAGGGTTAGCTCCCATCAACTTGTGGCGGCTAATTTAATTGGCTGTTTAAATTATATGCAACGTCATTTGATTACATAAATAGAGTATTTCCTGATGATTCATTCCAAGGTATGTGCTAATATTTAAAATGTCTGGCAACTCTCGGAGACGATATCGCTTTATACTGTCTCTTTTCCAGACGGAGCAAGCGCTGAAGAAGCTATTAGAGACGATAAAGCCTTCGCTGGAGAACGCGCAGAGAGAAGCGGACTCGAAGGACGAGCTCTGAGCGATGCGCGTATGTCACTACCACGCGCGTTTGGTTTTATATACGGACTTGTACGCACATACAGCAGACTATGTAAAATCGGCTTAAGGACTGACCTCACTTAGTTTACTTTAACTAGGCTTTTATTCGCACTTAGCCTCTTCATTAGGCCATTGTGCGTGATGCTTAAAGAACACCTACACCAACCAACATAGCTCGTCCCAGAATTGTAGCAGCCTTCCCAGACTGCTGCAGGGAGAGGTAATGTGCCCGGCGATCTGCCATGCTCCTGCACTCTAGGAGCAGACTCACTTATTGACGTCTTGAGCTGCTGAGAAAGAGCTTTTTACAAAATAGATAATATAAGTGAACAGACCGAGGCGGTGTCATGTCGTCGGAACTAAAATGAGGTGAATGACATTTCTCTTGGTATCACATCCTTAGTTGGAATATGACAACTATAATACTAAGAGATGCATATACTCCTTTGCCAAAGTTAGAGCATCTCTGATTAAACAGATACCGCTAAAGGCCAATTCCCTTAAATAAACGTTTTAAATCTAGTCACAATGTCAAAAATGCAGGAAGTTAGAGGTATTTTTGACAGACTAGCCATGCGACGAACGCTCTTAAAAATATGACCCCTGAGTACTGGTTTGTAGGAAGAAAAATTAGGAATAATTTTCTATAAAACTGCATAAAAATATGTGTTCCCAACTCAAATATCTTTGAAAACTGTCACGGGTCATGCTCATAATGGATCCTATTTCCTATTGCTCAATTTGCAACGCTGTAAGATAAGAGTATACGATTACGGACAATATGCGAGTGTCCGTACAAATCAAGTTGTATATAAAATCATACGCGTGTTCTTAGTAAAACATATTTTATCCTAATACGTCTGCTAGAGGTTTTCTCGACAACTCCCTAATACCCTAAAAAATTAAGTTAAACGCACACCTAATTTATTTATATTCCGCAACACTATAATTATTGTTAGTTTCAAGAAGGATGTCTTTTGATGAGTGAATTTTGAATCAAGATTGTTCCAATTTTACTGTTATGACTAACCCTCCTATTAGCATCACCGCAGTCGGCTAACAAAAAGGTAGACGAAGTCTTCGGCTAAAATAACCAGCTTTCGTCTTTCCAACTATGATGGGGTCGAAATCCTGCAGATTGAAAGTAACACGAAACTCCTTGGTTGTTAGAATTTCAGGTTAGTACAAGCTGTACCCACTGCTGCATTGCTTTCCTAGAAATGGTCGCGAAAAACCACTTCTTCTTCTTATCGTGGGGGCAGTAAGGTCTAACGACCCCACACACCCTAGTTTTAGTTTCTTAACCGTCTCAATGGCCTCTGACATGCTTTGACGGCCGCCATCTGGCGACCGGGACCACCGGCTTACACGAGCCTTCCGAAGCACGGAATCATCTTTTAATCAGACAATCGGGTGATTCAAGCCTGCAATGTCCTAGCCAAACTGGAAACACCCGTGGGAATTGAACCCACGACCACCGGCTCACAAGGCAAAACGGCTAAACCACTCGACCACGGAAGCAGAAAACCGCTAAATACAGCATATTAGTGTTCTTAGCTCTCAGTGTAGCGTACGATCGCCAGATGCTTGATCACGTCTTCCCCTTTTTTTCAGCCACTTATCAAAAGACACTTCTAATTTGACCAATTCCTCATTCCCCTCGGCGTATAAAGAAAACCTCACAGATCCCCACTGTGATAAAGTAGATACAAATAATAATTTTATTCGTCTAGTGAATACTGTAACCCAACATGACGTATGACGCTAAGCGTTTGTACTCCTTTCCAGTTTCCTTGCTAAATGTTATATTGTAATATTATATGCTTAGTTTAATTTTGAGTAAGACGGCGGAGGTAAATGAGGCCCTGGGTTTTTAATGTATAGTCAATTGTACGTTACTAGGAATGCTTTAATTACGTAATAGGCGCTGTCTACGTGTTACCAAGTGGCGTCTATCGGTGACTAAAAGGTTGCGGTTGCACTACTAAGTTTCTTAGTACTCTTAGACGTCCTTTAACTAACAAGAGATGAGATCTTGAAGTGTATCTGGAAAGAAAAATGCAGCCTTAAATTGTTGCTTTCATTTTGAGTTAAGACTTTAATTTAACCGAATTAATAGCTAGTTTTAGGCTATGTGCCAATCACATGATAACTATCATCATACTATCCTCACATGAGGTTTGGCAGAACGATAAAAGGGCCTCATTTGCCTCAGTACATTAACAACGCCTCATTCCCGGGGTCCAAGACACTGTACTTCATTTCAAACTTGATATGTGCACTAGCATCACAAATTAAAATATCGCATAATTATGTCTAATTTAAATCAGCGAGTTGTAAGAAATCGAGTACAGTGCAAATGAGGCTTGAGTTAACGTTTATAACGTAAAGAGTACTTACGGCAATTATATTAAATTCATGTAAATATAAGTGAAGGTACGGTACACAATATTTTAGCGACAAAATATGGATTTGGGCAGGAAAACAACCAGACAAGTCTGCAAATTCCTGTGGAGAGAAATTATTTTTAATGTTGTCTTAAATATTGTGTACAGTTGATATACATTACGCAGGCGCAATATTAATTACTTATGAATTAAAATAATATAATAATTTAGAAACAATTAATGGTTAGGAAACTGCGATCGCTTCTTAATGTAATATTTATCATGATCACAAAACTTTTTGGCGCCTGCATTTTTTGAACAATATCTGTACTTTTCGTATTTCTTTGATGGTGATTTTTTTATAAATATTAATTAATGAAGAATATACATGGTTTGCCCAGGTACATAGGAGTATGTATGTATTTAACAAAATTATTGACAGCTCTACCAAAAATTGTTAACCATGCTTGGTATAAGGTTCCGTTGTTGCATTTGAACAGTTTAGAGTAGTTACATGTTTAAGGGTATTGTGTAGTTGACTGCCGCCAAACGTCGTCATGTGGCATTGTGCTACGTGCTAGCATATTTTAGAAATTATAGATTTGTTTTGAATTTCATCAAAGATGTATCGATTTGGTCTTGTACAACAACTTGTTTATAGATATCGGTGTCTCAATTGCTTGCTCAGAATTTTGAGAATTAATAGAATAGCAAAATTAACTCCAAAAATAATTGCAATATATCCTGTAATAACTTAGTTTATTAGGTAAATATTATAATGAAAAAGTAAATATTCGAGAACTGCAATCGATACATGTCTGATTCATAAAGTTAATAGTCGAATTAATTATATTCAGAAAGAATCTAAAATTATAAAGATGTTTATGTAAAAATATATAGATTAAAATAAAAATATGATCACGGTGTTGTTTAGGATATTTAAAGAGTATTAAATATAAGTAAGTCAATGTTATCGACTAGATAAAAAGGAAAATATGTAAATTTTTCAGTTGTAGTAATGATCTCTTATTGTAAAAATATTTACTACATCTAGTTATGTTTCGGTGCTCTAGGTTTATAAAAAAATGTAATGTTTCTAGTTATTTTTTAAATTGATGTTTGTATATTGAACATGTCAATTATGTTATTATTTATTGAGAAATCATTTGATGGAATCCACATTATAATGATATTCAATGAAATGCCACTGAGTTATTTACATATACCTACACCGGGAACTGTGTAATGCCTTTAGTTTAAACTAAATACATTGTTAAATGATATTGACTCATCGCAGTTGTATTAAAACTTCATTCCAGATGTGTGAAATGATCTGAAAATATAGATAGGTTGGAATGGTGAGACAAATTATATAGAGTCCTATTAGATATACCTTATTTGTGCATTTCTAATGTCAAATGGAGTCGGTTAGTCTTGCAGAAGCGGGCAGTGGTGCTGGGACCTTCATTTCCTTCAGAACTAATCTAATAATTGCTAATGACGAAATCAGAGCTGGCTCAACTGTTTGGTAAAGTTGAATATGCATACAGGTTCTGCCAAAACTCCGATTTCTACAACACAATGTAAGAATTTTTGTTTGAAGTGCTAGTCTTAGGTAGACTAGCAAAAATTCGTTGTAACGAGACCTTGTAGCACCAATTTTCATTTTGAACTCTATTCCCGTAGTCATTGAGAATAGTAGTATCAGCTAATTGCATGGATATTTTGTAATTGTGCTGTGAATCAACTGACCATATAGGGACTTTTAAGTTCGGAAAGATGTCTGAAGGGATAGGAACTGATGCGGTCAGAATCTTTATAACATCACGCCTGTTTCCCTGTAGGCAAGGCTGATGAATTCATATTTCGTTAGTTATGTTTGAATTCTATGTAACAAGGGGTTCCTATTCAACGTTTCTTGTCCTAGAGATATTTTCTACAACCTACCATATTCGTTCCTACTAGAGCTTAAATAAATGTCAAGAATAACTGCCAAATAAAATAAAAACGCGCCTACCTCAAGGCGCTTAGCAAAATCTGATAGTAAAGCCCCGATGCCCGCTTCTATGCCCGTTGTCGGCGTCAAATTGATCGCTTGCCAGAACTAAGGTGGATTTATTGCACAATTAATTCCATTTAGGTGTTATGGATTATGTAAGTTAGACAATTCTATTCTCAGTATTGAATAAATATTTTAATGAATTGAGGGCGTTTTAACTTTTTACCTTTTATGTAATACATTGTTGCTGATCACCCTGAAATATGCGGACACATTTTTTTTTTGGCGGGTGGAAAATTTTCAAATAATTGCTTGCTCTTGGGCAGAGCGAAAGGGAGTGTCAGACTTCTACTGACTAAAAACCACCCATGTTCCTTCTTAGCCCTCTATGTCGAGGCCGCGATAACTAGTGTACAACCCGCGGCCCCGACGAGGACACATTCACCCTAAGAGCCAGTTCACACAGACAGGCTCGGAGAGAAGAGTAGATTTTTATCACGTTTAAAAGTTTTTATCATTGTATTAAGGTTTATTTTACGTCACTTCTTTTATTATTGATAATTCATGGTAGCAAACCTAACGCGCTTAGTGTGAGATATTAAAAGGAGCCGACCGGCTGCCTCCGATGACGTACTCTTTCGCGTCCGCTGGGGTCCTCGCGCCGCGCGCCGGTCTGTGTGAAAGGAAGAGCGCCGGCTGCTGCTCTTCATGTTGCGATTCCATTAAAAACTGCGCGGACATTTTGTGCAGGCCACAAAATGTTTGCCTCGACGTTTTATGGCCAATACCATACATTTGGTTACTTTGATTTCAAAAATAATAACTTTTAAAAACGAAATGTCGACGAAACGAAGATAAGTATTCTTTTTCCACCGACGCGCGACGACAACACCTTTAACCAGCCAATTTGGGTTTATTTCTCGAAAAACTTCATCCAGCATAGCAGTGAAGAGTTTGGGAATCTCCCTCCCTCACTCAGGGGCGGTCCCAGCTCCCAGCCAAGGATTTGGGGAGGGGGGTCACACAGGTGACACAGGGCTATAGCTAGGAATTTTGTCAGGGGTTGTGGTTTTGGAGGGGTTACACTGATTAAAAAAAATTGGTTTGAACGATAGGTATATAGTAAATAGTTTTTGAGACACATTGCACATTTAAAAAACCGCAAATATAACTTTGTCCTTCATACAAACACTATTGGAAAACAAACTTATTTACAAAACATGTTTTTATTTTTTTACCGTAATGTACAATTCCCACAGTAATGCGACACATACCATTGGAAACTGTACACATCTCTCTGTACATCTAGCACTTTTTTTTCCTTTAGCTTTCCTAATTGTGTACTAGGTGTTGCCAGCGGCTGCGCCCGCTACTATTCGAAAATTATCCCACGGGAAGATAAAATCGGGATAAAAACTACCCTATGTGTTAATCCAGGTTATACACTATCTGTGTACCAAATTTCATCCAAATCCGTGCAGTAGTTTTTGCGTGAAGAAGTAACAAACTTTCGCCTTTATATATAAGTGTGAAGTGTGATTAGTGTGATTCCCCGGGCCCTCCTCCACACTACATCACGCCGGAAGAAAAACTACCCCCTGGCCACGAACTGCAGTGGCCAATATGGAAATCTTTAAATAGACTACGCGCCCAAGTTGACCGCTGCCGATCCAATCTGGCTAGATGGGGTATAATCTGACCCATCTATGATTGAATGTGACTGTAGAGCCCCAACACAGGACCCACACCTTCTCTCTGGTCCGTCGTGCCCAACTTGTTGCACGTTCGGGGACTTAAACGAGGCAAACGAAAGAGCTGTCCAGGTTGCTACGTACTGGTCGGACAAAATTTGAGTTGTCGAATCGAAAGAAGAAGATGTGTGATTATTACAGAAATTGTGAAATTAGAGAATCTGTGTTCTCTAATTTCACAAATTCTGTGAGCGAGCGAGCGAGCTCGGAAATATTATTTTTATTACTAAGTTTTTATTTTATTTTTTAGTACATACATATGTAACTAATGCAGAAAACTTTTGAGAACCAAGAAAACGCAAGAAATTTTTTGATGACGTCCATAGGTATATTGGATTCTTTTCGTTTACTTACACAGAAATGAAAATAGGAGCAAAATTCAGAAAGTATAGAATGTATTAGCGACTGAGGCGTATTACCAACCCCTAAGGCAAACTAGGCACGTCCCTATAGGGGCGCGAGGTTACAAAAGGGCGCGCGTGGAAATGTTTAATCGTAGTAATGATGAAATGTGAATGGGAAATGACGGCGGGAACTGGTCATCAGATGATCTAGCCACGCCGTTCTAGGCGGAGCAGAAGGGATATCAGACTTCCCCTGACAACAACAACCACCCATGTTCCTTCTTACTAGCCCTTTGTGTCCCGGGGGGCCGCGGTATTTCCTCCCGCCCGGTTCAGTGACCTCCCAGAAACAACCGTGTCCGGTGAGGATCTGTGTCAGGCGGAAAGTGAGGGCGCCGTGGCACGGCCACGGTAGCGGAGTTTGAGGCAGGCGCGCGAGAACTTTTGCCTACAGATACCATGGCGGCAATCTGGCAAGGAGGCTCACCGTTTCGCCGGATATCGTGCGGTACCGATGGACTAGCCTGCGGCTGCCACCTGTAGGGGCGCGTTCAAATAGTGCCCACTATCTCCCTCGCTGCCTCAAAGAACGTGACCTCACCGGGGCCCCGTAAAGTGCCATGGACCTCACGATCCCCGTGCAGGCTTTTTTTTGGGTGAGAAATCATCAAATAACCCCTCCTACTCTTGGGCAGAGCGAAAGGGAGTGTCAGACTTCTACTGACCCGCGCAGAGCCTCGCGCCTACCTACGCCTACGCGTTTGGACCGCCCTGCTCGCCTGCGTGTGGAACACCGCACGACATCGCTCACCGTTTCCATTTCCCGCTTCGACCAGCCCTATCTGCAGGGGCGGTTCTATCGGGGAAGTACAGGCGTCCAGACCCCAAGCACTGTAAAAACTTGCAAGTTTTGGAAACTATGTAATTATTAACTTTCTGCACAAAAGAATGTAACCATTCCGAAGGAGCATGCTAAAATTTTCGAGCTCGCTAACGCCTTGACGGAGTTATTTTTATGCTCATCTCTGATGAACAAAAAATAACCTAATTTGTATGTGGTAAGATGTTGTGTTTGTGTGTGGTTTTTGTGTATTTCTATATGAATGCACCAAAAGAACCTAAACTATCCGGGGCTCGACTCCCTTCGCACCCTCTTGCGTTCTCTTCATCTTGAAACTTGAAATTCCAACTCGCCTCCCGAAATCGTACAACTATAAATAGATCAATATATTCGTGGCGAAATGCTAAAATTTTCTCGCTCGCTGAGCTCGATTATTTTTTCACACTAATGAGAAATGCTCGTATTCGTAAGGCAAAATCATTCACTATTAAATATATAACTAAACGAAAAGTATAAAATATAGTTAATCCAGTAGAAAAATAATATAAAAAAAATTAATAAATTTAATGATGTGCTAGCCTAGGGTGCAGTAGACACTTAATGCGCCTCTGATTAGCGAGTCTTTCTAATTGTCTAAATTCGGGGGGCGAACCTACGACTTTTTTGCCATGATGTCAGAAAAAATATCACTATTGACCTAGGCTCAGCACGGGGCGGGATGGTTATGATACCCATGACCGCCCCGCCCCGTGCTGGATCTAAGTCAACAGTGATATATTTTTCCCGAATCTGCTTTAAATATTAATAGAATGCAAGAGATTGAGCTTTAAAATTTAAGGTGCCCGGGTTACTACTTAACCCGGGCACCTGTAATTACATACGTCTTACAGCCGAAAACTTACTGTTAATTTATCTAACCTACGGCATAACAATAAATATATATAATAAAAATAATATATAAAGACAAATACGGGCTTTTTATTTATATACAAAAAGAGCCACCTCTAGGTATTCTTCATACATTTCGTGAACTATATTTTTTTTAAAACATCGGGACCAATAAAATTTTTGGTCAAAGACCTAGCAAATGGCAAATATCTGGATGTATTTCTTTCGTTCACACATAATATATTACTGGATGTATTTTAATGAAATTTAGAATGGAGAAGATATCTTACCTTGGAATAGCACTTAGTTATTTATAATGTACTTAATCATGTGTAAGGTCATAGAAACAGCTAGTAGAAAATAATCCAATAACAACTTTATTTTATTATTTATTACTTTTCTACTTCAGTGTACTCAGGCACAACACGTGTGAACCGGTTAGTGAGTAAAGTAAAGAAGGTCATCGATATGTATGAATCCGTCGCTTTTAGTAGTCATTCAAATTTGGTCGGATAACCAGCCGTTGTTTACTTAATTTGGTTTTTTGTTTATATTTACTTAATGCGAAACATTCCAAGCTCAATATTTTCACCATATATTTTTGACTAAAGGCATATCATTTTGGTTTACACCTACACATCTGAGACTTAGCCAGTTCCTTGTATTTTGCCGTCAAAGTTATGACACCATCATCGTGTTGACTTTTAGCAAGATTATTCAAAAACGCATGCATGGTGCGTTTTGAAACTTTGTATGGTTATTATTAGCGTCAAGAAGGACCGAATACAGTTTTCAGCGCACTTATGCCTTGTCTCATTTAGGCGCTGCGATGTTTTCTCGGGTTTTCATAAAACCGCGATAACTTGAAAACTATAAATATTTTCTTAAATTTAATTGGAGCACATAGGGGCACTTATTAAGAGCTACTCGTGTATGTTTATTCTACAGGGTCACATGCAATGGTTTTAGAGATATACGATTCATCAAAACGTTACTCCAGCAGGAAACGCAATATCTCGAAAATCTGAAGGGGCACAGATTTTATTTTTGGGGGCACATTGTGGCACACATTTAAGCTCTCTGCCAAGCTCTCGCCATGCACAATTTTTCTCTCTCCGATCACTCGTTTAGAATTTTCCTGCTAGAAAAACGTTACCCCAGCAAGAATAGTTTTTCCGTTTTTTTTTCAAAACGACATGCGGCACACATTTTTTATGTGGACATTTACTACAGCAGATAAGGCACCAACTATACGTTCTACTCCTAAATCTCTAGGAGATACTTTCTTGCTGCTTGCTTTCTTGCTTGTTTTCTTGCGTAACGTACACAAATGTTCGTGAACGGGCGCTGTCAGTGGAGACTGGTCAATAGCGATGGGCGTTGAATCAACGAACTAGTTGAATCAACGTTGATGTCTCTTCAACGGAATTAACGTTGACCGTGTACAAATCAACTCGTTGAATTCGTCAACGAGTTACGAAACAACGCCGTTTATGAATTCAACTCGTTTCATCGGTTGACGAATTTAACGAGTTGATTTGTACACGGTCAAGGTTTTGTTACTTTCAACGTAGGTCACTTGTTCTACAGTGGCTCACTTTTTTTCCGAGGCGTATTTTTTAACACCTATTTAAGTTAGGTTATCGAAATTCGGAATGAATATAGTGGAACTAAAGTGCTTTTAAAATTTACAGTCATTTTTAAATAAATGTAAGACAGAATGTAAATAATGTACCTTTTTAAAAAAAACATAAATGAGCCACTGTGTACCATAGGTTTGGCACACTGGCTCACCCCAGAGTACACAGTGGACCGTAGTGGTACACAGTGGATAGTTTGTACTAATCACAAGTAATAAAACAAATAATACGATAGTTATTCATTATTTATTAGGCAATATGTCAACATGTATTAATATAGAAATAATGTTAAACTTTTTCTAACAAATTTTAATGTAAAAATCTTCGAACTAACATCGAGCACAAACCGTAAAAAATAACATTATAATATTCATTTTTAATAAAATAGGAACGAAAATACCTCATTGGTCTAAAGCAAAACTAATATTAATTCAAAATGAGATCAAGATCCCGAGATCAATCAAAAACTTAACCTTAAACTTAGTAAAAAACGAAAGAAACGAATTTATGCTTTGGCTACCTACCACAATTAAATTCTAAATCAGTCGAGAATTTGAATAAGAATTGAATCATGATAATCACTATCTTTAGATATAGGTAATAAAATTAAAGAAATCACATAAGGGCAATGCTTTGGCATAGGTACACTACTGCACATTCAATTGAGATAAATCAATTGAAAAATAGTAATAAGACTGTTGACGTGTCGTGCTGCCACCGACAGAGGGTTTCGGCAATATAGATTTGATGTCCGCTTCTTTAACAAGTGACAGATCCGGCACCGTAGGCATATAAAATTTACCTGGAGTTTTCTTCCTTAAAAAACTGATGTAATATTCCATATGTTCATTTCTGCTTTCCAACACTTTTCCTATGTAAAACAGTTTCTGTTTTTTTGTTGAAAATTCTACCAGAACATATTCGCTTTCCATCGGAGGTCGAAGTAAAGGCCTTTTTAAATCACGTTCAGTCATGGCAGCAATTTCCATGTCTACGTCTTCTTCAGGCCACTCGCTATCTTCGTCTGATTCCTGATATTGAACTACAGCCTCATCATTTTCTTCATCGGAATCATCTTGCAGAACTTTTTTAACAATTTTCTTTATTAGCATTAGCATAAGCTTAGAATATGAGAAATGAGAATAAGAATATGTTTTTGAATTTAATTCATTACCATAGCATTGCAACATACATACTTTCAGTACTGATTTGAGAATCTGTATTTTAATCAAAATATTACAAAAAAAACCAGTTTAGTACACAGTGGCTCATGATCCACTGTGCACTTACGTGATCTGAGCCGATGTGGACGATGCCGACATTTTGAATACAAACTACCACAAAAAAAAAGCTAACCTATATTTCGAGAGGAATAGAACAGGAAAACATTCTGAAATAAGTACAAACTACAATGGAAATGTAAAAATATTCAAATACCATACTAGACACGTGTTGGAACAAAAGAAAACTTACCTTATTTTTTATTTTTTTTGTCACTTAAACAATTTTTTTTTTGCACACAAACACCACGCGTCGTACGCGCTTCCCGACTGGTTTCGACGAGTTCATGTACCGACGTCATCATTGGGTGAAAGAGACAGATTTATATCTCTGGTAGTTTCTTAGATTCTTAAACTGAGCCACTGTTTCTGGTATAACCACTGTAGAACAAGTGACCCTACGTAAATTGTATTTCTTTAAGAATAAAACTCCCGCTACGACGCGATAGTCATGACAAGAATTTGAACTCTAAATAACGAATACAAGATTTTATATTAATTTAATCATTTGATAAATGTCAATATTTTTTAAAGAAAGTAAACGATGACATTATTGTATATTCGTGCGCGGAATGAAAGGTTTCGGCGCCGGCGGGCCTGTGTCTGGTTGAAGCGGCTGATTGCAGGCCGGACAGTGGACACCTCGTTCGACTCGCGCGCCCTGGCCATGATAAACAGGTTAGATACGCCTGAGTGTTTTATAGCAAATTAATCAGTCAGTACTAAGCCTGAAAAAAGTGTGAAGGAAAGATCATCTAGAACCCTAGGTAGGTAGTAGGTAGTCATCATAAAATGTTATCCAATTTCATTAGGTAAACTGCATCAAATTGTTCGTAAATTAACATTACAACAGCATACGTTAATAAAAGCGTTGAGGCGTTTATCGTTCATGCAAGTTGACGTTCGTAACACGTTAACTCGTTGACGAAATTAACTAGTTGATCAACTAGTTGACAAACGCAATTCAACGTTAACGTTTCGTTGACGGAAAAACCTTCATCGACCCATCGCTACTGGTCAATGGTCATATCTTAGTTGCCATGTATTTTTACTCCGGACGCTCATAACTTGCACGTCTTGCTACATAAATAAAATAAAATAAAAAAATAAAAAGCCTTTCATTTCTTGCATTCCATAATACAATTTCATTAACAGTGTGCATGCAAATTAAATTAAATTTGAAATTAATGTGACTATGATTATCAAATAATTAGATTGTATTAATGTTATATTCGAATTCATTTAGTTTTTTTTTTTTATCGTTTTTTAGTTTCTTTTAAAATATATAAGTAAAATTAATTATTGTTTTGTTACTATGTTATGTCAATTACAACACTAACTTAAATCAAAAAACTGTTTTTTAGCAAGAACCCTCTCCATGAAAGGTAAAGGCCTCCTCCAGAGAAGACCAGTACTCCCTATTCTCTGCCGCTCGTAGCCAATGAGTACCTGCTACTTTTATGATATCATCTGCCCAGCGTGCACTTGGTCTTCCTCTCTTTCTCTGACCGAGTGGGCCTGTCCATTGTTGTCTTGTCCATCTATTATCACAAGTAGCCTCGCTACGTGACCAGCCCATCGCCATTTAAGCTTTTGTGAGTAATTGAGAGCGTCAATGGCTTGAGTTTTCTGTCTTTTAAGAGAGTGGCGGATCTTTTGGATTTTCATTATTTTCAGAATGCTCCTTTTCATACTCCTTTGGCTGGATATAATTTTATTTTTTACTTTTCTGGTAAATTTCCAAGTTTGGCAGGCGTATGTTAATGAGGGCATTAAGCACGTGTTCATGACTTTCGTTTTCATTCGTATGGTCATTTTACTTTTGAGTATTTGTTGCTACATAGTTCTCACATAATATACCAATCTCAACATGAATATTATGTAGGTAATGTACCAAGATTTTGTAACACTATTCTGATTGAAGAGTGTCCATGGAGTTTCTTGCCCTAGTCATCGCGGCCTCGACACATAAGGGTAAGAAGGAACATGGGTGGTTTTTAGTCAGTAAAAGTCTGACACTCCCTTTCGCTCTGCCCAAGAGCGGGATTGGTTAGGTATTTGATGTTTTCCACCCGCCAAAAAAAGTGTTGCACAACATGAACACTATACACACAGTAGTTATGTCAGATTATGTCATTTCCAAGTTGTCTCGAATGCTGAATTATTGTAACAAGACTGATTTTTCGATGTTTTGCGCTTCTATTCAAGTTAACTAAGTAGGTATTCAGAGAATACTGTCAATTGAAAAAAGAGGGTTCGTACTTTTAATTGGTATATAAAAAAGACCCAATGACAAATTTATATTATAAAAAAATATACAAAATAATGTGTGTGCGTTTCGACCGCGCGGCCACGACGTTTTTTTTTAAAAAAATCTGTACCAAGTTTATGTAAAAGTTGATTCCCAAAACCATAAATTTGTCAACGTTATGGTTACAAAGTTATAAGGGTTTGAACGTGGCCGCGCCATCGAAACGCGGAGAACCGCGCGGCCACGGAGATCTTTAAAACTAAGCGTTGCAGAGACCTGCAATTTAGGTAAATAACAGATACCAGATGTAAAAAATTTGTAAAAATATAGAAAAAAATCCTAGGTTTATATTTTAGGAGCTGTAACACTAAAACCCCATGGCCGCGCCATTGAAACGGTGAAAACCACGTTATCGCCGATATCTCGCTGAAAAAGCATCGTAGTGGTCTGGAGTTTCTTGTGATTCATAGATTTGAATTTGTCAAATCATGTAAAAATACAAAAAAAAACCCTAGGTTTATATTTTAGGTGCTATAAGACTAAAACGCCATGGCCGCGCCATTGAAACGGTGAAAAATACGTTATCGCCGATATCTCGCTGAAAAAGCGTCGTAGAGGTCTGAATTTTCTTGTAAAACATAGATTTGAATTTGTCAAATCATGTAAAAATACAAAAAAAAACCATAGGTTAATATTTTAGGTGCTATAAGACTAAAACGCCATGGCCGCGCCATTGAAACGGTGAAAAATACGTTATCGCCGATATCTCGCCGAAAAAGCATCGTAGAGGTCTGAAGTTTCTTGTAAAACCTAGATTTAAATTTGTCAAAACTTTTGGAAATACCCAAAAAGGACCTAGGTTTATATTTTAGGAGCTGTAAGACTAAAACCCCATGGCCGCGCCATTGAAACGGTAAAAAACCACGTTATCGCCGATATCTCGCTGAAAAAGCATCGTAGAGGTCTGAAGTTTCTTGTAAAACCTAGATTTAAATTTGTCAAAACTTTTGAAAATACCCAAAAAGGACCTAGGTTTATATTTTAGGAGCTGTAAGACTAAAACCCCATGGCCGAAACGGTGAAAATCACGTTATCGCCGATATCTCGCTGAAAAAGCATCGTAGAGGTCTGAAGTTTCTTGTAAAACCAAGATTTGAATTTATCAAATTTTTAAAAATACACAAAATAATCCTAGCTTTGTATAACAGGAGCTGTAGTACGATATCGTTTAGAACCTTTGTTGTTTCGATAGGGTGACCATGACTTTGTGTTTACAGAAAACTTTCCACCTATTGCATTTCCCTAAAAAATCCAAAACTAGGTTTACTAAAAAATGAAAAAGTATTACGACAGTAACTGTATGTATTACTTACCTTGGTTATGAAGCATTAATTTGAAATCCAATCGTAAGGCGTAACAAAGTGCACTCTAAAAGAGATATCCTGTAGTCGCGCAGTGTCCGCCAAAAGCCTTTTTTGCAGTCGTCGTTTTACTTTCAGTTAATTCGTAGGGACTACTCGTTGGTGTTTGTTTGGTGTTTTTATATTTTGGCATTCCTACGGACTTTGATTTGAGCACTGTTTCGGACATTTTTTTTTTATCTTTGGAAAACTAAGTTCTGCTCTTACAATTTGGATTTTGTTACGCCTTACGATTGGATTTCAAATTAATGCTTCATAACCAAGGTAAGTAATACATACTAGTTACTGTCGTAATACTTTTTCATTTTTTAGTAAACCTAGTTTTGGAATTTTTAGGGAAATGCAATAGGTGGAAAGTTTTCTGTAAACACAAAGTCATGGTCACCCTATCGAAACAACAAAGGTTCTAAACGATATCGTACTACAGCTCCTGATAAACAAAGCTAGGATTATTTTGTGTATTTTTAAAAAAATTGATAAATTCAAATCTTGGTTTTACAAGAAACTTCAGACCTCTACGATGCTTTTTCAGCGAGATATCGGCGATAACGTGATTTTCACCGTTTCGGCCATGGGGTTTTAGCCTTACTGCTCCTAAAATATAAACCTAGAAATTTATTGTGTATTTTTCCAATTTTTGACAAATTCTAATCATTGTTTTACAAACAACTTCAGCCCTCTGCGATGCTTTTTCAGCGAGATATCGGCGATAACGTGGTTTTTTACCGTTTCAATGGCGCGGCCATGGGGTTTTAGTCTTACAGCTCCTAAAATATAAACCTAGGTCCTTTTTGGGTATTTCCAAAAGTTTTGACAAATTTAAATCTAGGTTTTACAAGAAAATTCAGACCTCTACGACGCTTTTTCAGCGAGATATCGGCGATAACGTATTTTTCACCGTTTCAATGGCGCGGCCATGGCGTTTTAGTCGTATAGCACCTAAAATATAAACCTAGGGTTTTATTTTGTATTTTTACATGATTTGACAAATTCAAATCTATGAATCGCAAGAAACTCCAGACCACTACGATGCTTTTTCAGCGAGATATCGGCGATAACGTGGTTTTCACCGTTTCAATGGCGCGGCCATGGGGTTTTAGTGTTACAGCTCCTAAAATATAAACCTAGGATTTTTTTCTATATTTTTACAAATTTTTTACATCTGGAATCTGTTATTTACCTAAATTGCAGGTCTCTGCAACGCTTAGTTTTAAAGATCTCCGTGGCCGCGCCGTTCTCCGCGTTTCGATGGCGCGGCCACGTTCAAACCCTTATAACTTTGTAACCATAACTTTGACAAATTTATGGTTTTGGGAATCCACTTTTACAAACTTACATAAACTTGGTAGTTTTTTAAAAAAAAAACGTCGTGGCCGCGCGGTCGAAACGCACACAATAATGTTCTGATATTTACTAACTTTACTAAGTTTGAACTGTTACGTTTAAAAGTACAAATACCTAAGTAGGTACAAGATCATTTTGATTTCATATTATATAGCAGGGATTGTTAGCTATACAAACATTTATGCATTTTTTACCGGTTTGTGTACGTTACACGGTAAAAATATCAGTAGGTACATTATTTTGTAATTTTTTTTTTATAATATAAATCTGTCATTTTAGATATTTTTTATATACCAATTTAGAGTACAAACCTTCCTTTATGGGCTCCATTTTTTTTCAATTCAGTGTTCTCTGAATATTTAGTTAAATTAACTTGAATAGAAGCGCAAAACATCGATAAATCAGTCTTGTTACAATAATTTAGATTAAGAGACAATTTTGAAAGGATTATTTAACTACTGTCTGCATAATATTGATGTCGTAGAATAATGTACAACACTTACCCTCAAGTCAGAAAAAAATAGTTTTCGAAATTTCGACACAATGCAGCAATGTTCAATAATAATTATGAGACCCTAACTTTTAGGAATTGATTACTGTGCGGCGGTTTCTGGCTAAGGGACGAAGAAACAGGCTTGGGTAGGACGAAAATAAAATGTAAAATATTGGCAAAATTTATATATTCAGAAATTGAAGTAATCCTTCCATGGACGTAAAACTCACCTCTGATGACGACGATTTCCAGGTTCAATATGGTGTTATTATATTGTAGTAGAATCGAAGAGAACTTATCAAGTATATTGCTTTTATAGTCACTCACTGTGATTTGAACACTTACGAACTTAGCTGTTTTGTAATAAGAACAAGCACTCAATACTCCATGATCTAAGATCTCTACATAAAATACAAGATTTAAGGAATCTGACACCTTTACCATGTATCACGATTTACCTTACACCCTGTAATATTCAAGCAAATTAAGACAAGGAAACGGCGAAAGCCTAAGGTTACGGGACATACTTACACACCAACTTCAATCGTAAAATAAAACCAAAATATAACTCTGACACTGTGTCAAGATTTATTAAAAATCCATCATACACGGTAGTCTGAGCGGATTGGTCTTAGTATCTAAGTGTTATGCTCTATTTCTCATCGTCCTTGAAGACCATCGTGCTGTGACACTTGCCGCAGTAATGGCGGTCCTCCATGACGGCCATGAACACGCCGGCGCCGCACTGCTCGCCCGTGCACTCGCGCCTCAGACGGTGGATCTTGCCGTTCTCGTCAACCTGGAATGAAGATGTAATGGAGTTAGTTATTTGTATTGGAGAGCTAGTATAGGTGAGGGTTGAAGAGGTCGTATTAGTTTCGAGGTAGTTTTAGACAGAACTACGAAAGACGGGATTAAATTAGTATCCGTGTCTTCCGAAGGTCCCAAAAGTTCGAACGGAAAAGGCCTGATTTACTTGTAGGGAGAATCCAATGTCTACCTTAAATCCAAAACTAATATCCAGTAAAATTCCCCTTGAACTTACGCATGGAATTACGAGAAGCATTTGTATTGATACGCACAACGTAAACGATTGCTTCACCGGTCGCAACAAAACAATGCATTGTTAACTTCCTAACGACTATTACATACCCCATTCACAACATAGTCACGGTTGACGGAACCCCATGAATCACACGACGAGTTCGAACAAGTCTGCTTACCCTCCCTGACTCACAACAAACAAATCAACAGGCTAGCCGCGCTCGCAAGTCGCGACCTGACTCGACTCAAGTATTCCACTTTCAAAGCTTTTATTTTCATTCCCGGGAGTTGTTTGAAATGCAAACCCTTTTATTTGCTGACTGCTAAGTAGTCTCCCGGGTTTTCCTTATTGCGAACATGTTCCTGCGTGTTTATGAATAGGAACGCGTGAATTATCAATGAAATACTTGAAGATGCTAATTGGATATCTTGATGGACAGCATGATCTCTCATACAGACGTTAAAAATGACAGCTTTCTTTTTTTTCGAAGAGGTAACTTGAGCGTCCGAAAACAAAGCGCTGCAGATAGGACTGTAGACACCAGAATAGCTATAAAATTCCAAAACAAAAAGCATATTAATTCACCTTGTAGAACCTAAGTACAGCTAGCTTGACCTTCTTCTTCTTGTGCTTGATTTTCTTGGGGGTGGAGTAATTCTTCTTCTTGCGCTTCTTGGCGCCACCACGCAGGCGCAGCACCAGGTGGAGTGTGGACTCCTTCTGGATGTTGTAGTCTGAGAGGGTGCGACCATCTTCCAGCTGTTTACCGGCGAAGATCAACCTAGCAGAGTAAAGGCCCATTTTATTAGGGGTTTGAGTTTTAAATAGATGATTGTAGGAAAAAAATCTGGCTACTAGATAGAAAATCTCCCATTTCTATTGTTCAAATTTAATTGGACCTTTTGAAGAATACTTCATTGGTTGTGAAATTATTTTAACAGTTTCTTTCAGTTTAGTCACCTTTATCTCTCTGAAATGGCCAACCTTTATGGATAAGGAAAACTTTTGCGAATGCATTTATAAAAACAAAACAAAGGACAAGGGTGTCAAAGGTTTTTAGTATGGAATGCTGTTACTCGCGAGCGTATTTCAACGTAAGTATCAATTCCAGTCGGATTGTAACCGATCGCGTGTGTAATACTGATTACCTACTACTGCATTCCATCCAATGATATCAACCTGATGTTTACATTTATTTCCATGCATCAGATTTACGCCCACACGTGCACATCAGTTAGACTTACTAGGTACCATATTTTGCATAATTTTTTGACAATTTTTTTTTTATATAGGTAATTTACCAGAGCCATACAGAATTATTTTTCATTTCGACTTGTGGCAGATTTAGTATTGGCTTCAAAACATCGCAATCAACAACCGATGACGGTTTTGGTTGCAGGACTAGTGCTATGTTCAAATGTGATATGTATTAGGTGCCCTAGAAGTAGGTACCTAGTACCTATAATAATATTAGAAGTCTCACCTCTGCTGGTCTGGAGGGATTCCCTCCTTATCCTGGATCTTGGCTTTCACATTTTCGATGGTATCCGAGGGCTCGACCTCAAGAGTGATGGTCTTACCCGTGAGGGTTTTGACAAAAATCTGCATCTTGTGTCACCTAGACAAATAGAAATTAGGGGATAAGTGACTAGGTTTCGTCAGAACTTACTTATATCTAGAAAATACTTGAAAAACTTTAAAAGTATCAAATAAAAATTTAAGTCATCATGATCTTCCTAAATTGAACTTTCCAAGAGTAAGATTCCTTCATAAATGTATATGGCAGAATAAGAAACAGTGCAGTGTTTGACACACCAAACCTTGCACCATTTTGTAGAAGGTTGGCGTCAATATAAATAAAATCGAAATAAAATCCAAAACAAAAAAGTAGTACTATTCCTGTCAATGTTATTTTAAATATCTGGCGCCATGAACTTGAACGCAATCTGTCGCGGCAAGTTCAAGGACTCCAGTACAAGTAGGAAACATGTTTCAGGCAGCAGCATTAGTACGAATATCACAAGTTTTCAACTTAGACAAAGTAAACATTGTGGATTAGAAACAATAGGCAAATCATAATGGATCTAGCCAGTAATTCATTACAGGTACTTAATGAGTAATCATTAGTTGTCTACAACTATAAAACTTTGTGTATCAGTTTCAGTCCCAAGTAGACAGCTAGTGTGGTGTGCAAGTCTACCAAAATGGGTAAGTGAATAAAATTCATAAGAACGCTTCACAGTATTTATTGGCAAGCCAAGATAATACAATGCAGTACATTACAATCTTAATGTTATCAAACATTTAAATTTTTCTTGTGACTAAAAGTTTCAATCAGTTTCAGAGCTGAAAGAAGTAGTCAGATGGTATTTTATGTTAAAAAAAAATTAATTAAACTAAAAGTACAGCGTTAATGCATCCATCATTCTCCGGGTTGTTTGTAACTTGTGCATATTTCCCCCACACAACTTTACCAGCCTGCGTTACCAGACCAAGTTCAGAGATGTTAATTTCAATGACTGTACCCTTAGTTATCACCCCCAAGCTTGTGTACATCTGTGAACTGGGGTTCTTCTTCACTCCAATGATTGGCAAACAGAATGTTGCCTTTAACTCTGGGTGTGTGACATGAGCTTTCTTAAAACGTAGGGCCATCGGCCTGATGAACCTTTCAAACTTAGGTGGTTTACGTGTGAAGTTCTCTCCTACAAATGTGACTTTGGTTACCATGCGCTTCCACGCTTTCCGTTTGGTCTTTCCTGACTTCAGTACTTTGAATACTTCAGCATCAGCTTGTGCCCTGACTTTAGGTATAGGAACATCCCATTTTCCAGCTTTTTCCTTACGTTTCTGTTTGATCATGTTGGATAGTACCTTGGCCCTGGACTGCACATCTCTGTCCAGAAGATACACGGGCAGCGCTCCCTCAGCCACCTTCTCTGTGTTCTGTTTGACATTCTTCTCTTCATGTGCTTTGATTTTCTTTTTCATCTGTATCTTCTCATTGCGGCGCTCCTTGTTATAAATCTTGGCCTTGATACCGCGTAGCTTGCGAGCCTTCTCAGCACGCCTGTGAGGCTCTCGAGCCTCACGCTTTCGCTTCCGCTCTTCATAATCGAGCCTCCTACCGTAAAGTTTTTGGTGACGTTCAATATATTCGTTCTGCGGCATTGTGGTTGCTTATTCGGCAACTACAACAAAATTATCAAAGTCAAAAAGCTTCTTCACAAACTAACCTCTTCGATGCGTGTTTTCACTATAATTTGTTTGTGGAAAGAGGATAAGCGCTCACAAGTAGCGATATTAACGTTGTCTAGAAAAGTTTTTATCATTGTAAATGATAAATCTTCTTTAAACTCGACCACGATACTCAAGTCCAACACCAATTTGCACGTGTTTGTATATTTCCACAATTTAAGTTCACTTTCGCGTTAAAGACAAAACATATAGTTACTGTTCAATAAAAGCAGTAATACGTACTTTGTAATTACAATCTAATATAGTATTACGTAGTTATTTGTAATTTATTTCACAAGATTGACAAACTCACCTTACGCCGACACCATGCCACATGGAAAAGGAAACCAAAATTTCCATAGAGTTACCACCAGCGAAAACAGCTATAATGCTATAAATTATAAATGTAGTAACAATTAATAACAATCAGCCCAAACACAACACTATCAATTTCTGTCGCATTATTGCGTGCATGGATTTGATACACTGGATTTTGAGATTAGTGTTTGGGCATTGATATTTTTTTCTGTAAATAAAAATATTATGATCGAAATGAGAAATGTGCAATAACCGGTTAAATATTTAAAGCATCCATAAAACCGCAAATAACAGATCGGATTATAAAGTTACTTTAAAAGGTGTCCCTTGTTTGTGATTCAGTCTAATACCAAGAGTAGAGTACTGAAAAATCTTAAACAATTCAGAGTGAATCCATTAAATTTTTCCCACATAAAACTGATAATTGGACCGCCGTTTGAGACACTATACAGATCTTCACAAGCAATTCAAATTCGTTCAAATGTATCATTCGATTATTCTGTAAACATCTAAGAGCATAAAATACCTTTAAGGTGGAAGCTCACATCTGGCCCGCGAAATTCTAATTTTCTTACGTTTTTGGCAATTTGCAGGCCAGTGCTTGGTTGTATGTTTATGAAAATTTGATTTGCGACTGTAAGACGTATGAAGTTACCGAATTATAACCATCAAAATTATCAATACAACCCTCCAAGTTCATTTTCATGTCAAGATTGATTTTTGCATGTAAAAGTCATTCTTTAGTAATTTAGTCGTCGTTCTTTAGTAGTTAGTAATTTTGATGGTTATAATTCGGTAACTTCATACGTCTTACAGTCGCAAATCAAATTTTCATAAATATACAACCAAGCACTGGCCTGCAAATTGCCAAAAACGTAAGAAAATTAGAATTTCGCGGGCCAGATGTGAGCTTCCACCTTAAGTTTAACAGTGAAGTTTACACACACCATCATCTTCCTGCCCTTCCTGCCCTTATCCTATTCTATTATTCTATTTGGTGTCGGCGGCCGGCGCAACACGTTTTCTTCTTCCATTCTTTCCGTCAAGGTGGCATTCCTTTCTCATCCACATCGTTCTTCACACAATCCATCCATCGTTTCTTGGGAGATTACATACATACACTAGTTATTTTCTCCAACGACGAGACAGTAACGAACAAAATATAGAGAGCCCCTGTCAGTAGAAGTAAAATAGAGTTCAGTTTGGACTACTTTAAACAGTCCCGGGACGTCGACGTTTGATCTCTCCATCAAATAAAAACAAACAGCTGTTTCCTACAAAAGTATAGGTAGGTACCTAATTATTGTTACTGCTTTTTTATTATTTACCTATTTCGATGGGTATTCAGAATGATGTAAGTGTACGATATACCCTAGACTTGGTATGTGCGCTAGTTTCCTTCCTCTACTTAAACGTTAATCACTACATAGTATAAAACAAAGTCGCTTGCTCTGTCCATAAATACCTATGTATGCTTAAATCTCTAAAACTACGCAACGGATTTTGATGCGGTTTTTTTTAATAGATAGAGTGATTGAAGAGGAATGTTTATATGTATAATGCACCCGTGCGAAGCCGGGGCGGGTCGCTAGTAAATACATAATAAAAAAAATATTTATCACGTTTACTCACGATCTTGTTACGTCTGACAACATTGTGATGTGGCATGGCGTCATCACGACGTATTTTATCTGTGACGTTACAAATGTTTAGTCTGGCAACACTTCCCTAAAAAAGTAATAATAGTAGCAAACTTAGCAAGCGCGTAACGAAATTCTCTAAACCAGTAGTATTTTCTGGTTTTTTTTTACAAACGCCAGGCTATCTGGCTACGATTAGTGTTATGAAAACAATAAAGCAATATTAGAGATCAAAATCAAAACTATTTGGTAAACGACCGAACGCCAGACAGCTTTGCTATTATGAACACAACAGCAACCTTCTCTTCAGGTGAGTGTTGATTGTGTTAATTTTACGGAAAGAACATCCTGTGCCTTGTGCCTTGGTGTGTGGTCAGCGAACAGTGGTTATGGTCGATTATTATGATTGCCCAATACATGTAGTGTCTAATTAAATCTATGGATGAGTTCTAAAGCATACTGTACTCAAATGGGAGGTCAGTTTTGGTTGATATTCATGTTCATTCATAAGCATTGTGCGTACGAGATGTCAAAATCATTAACATTCGGAATGAGGTTACAGTTTTCTTGCAAATAGTTCGTACCAGTATGTTCTGTCAAAAGTTCAAAACTACTGCTCAAGGTAATTTAGTTTGATGATAAATAATGGACTATATTGTAATTGTATAATACCTACCTAATTTGCTATAAGGATCGTTGGTGATCTTTGTACAACGCGCGATAAAAGTATTTGTGTTTATTTTCAGTTGGGCGGGAAATCAACTTTGTTTAAAATCATTATGTTTTAGATTTGTAATGAATACTGAAATCCATAATGTAGATCTATTAAAAAGATAATTCTAAACAATAATTAGGATGCATTATTATCTGCCTTTTGTTAGTATCAAGTAATTCCTAAGGTTTTTTGAAAGTACTTTATTTATTTTATAATATGCTGTGTACATTATATTATATTTATTTTGTAGCTGCCTTTTTTTGAATATCAAGTTTCCTTTTCACTTGAATATTTTTTTTTTGTATACATTATTGTAACAGCATTTATTTGGCAGAAAAAAAAAACAAATTACACAAGAAACAATCCTTACAGATCATTCATGGAGCAGACGTTGTTCAACAGAGACCGTGTTCAGCATCCAGGGAAAGGAAACTGGTAAGATTTATTTAGCTAAATAGCTTGTACATTAATGACTGTTTTTTTGTTCCGTAGATTTGTGCATTTGTTTTTTGTGACTGTCCCAACTGTTATTTGCATGTATTTTTGTTGTATGTTATGTATTATCTATATTTGTGTAATATTAATTATTATAAGTAGGTAAAGTATAATTATAGATTTTTAACATTAGGTAATGTAGGAAGTAATTTCATCCACTTCTTAAACATTTTGTTCTTATGTAAGAACAATTAACACTTCTGATTATAGTAAGTAATGCATTTTTATGTGTATTCAGTTTCTAACATTAATTTATCATTTCATGTTCCAACAATAGTCTGGGAGACTAAAAAAATTATTTGTTTTCCAATTTTAGAGCAGCCCTAACAGCAAAACTAGTCATACCAAAAATTGAAAATAAAAGGCTGATATTCCACAAACTTGGTTGAAACAAAGTTTGTGAAGTGTTCTGATACTATCTATGTTATGACTGGGGTAACCATCTTACCAGATTTGTCCGGACATTTTCGGGTGTTTGACCACCTGTCCGAACTTGTCTGCCCTTGTTATTTGTACGAATTTTTAAGTACATAAAAATATTGGTGGTTCAAAAAGTTATAACTGTCAGGGACTTTTGTGTGACTCTCAATAAGACCTTCGAAAGAGTAACTCTAATTACAACAGACATAAATACAATAAAGTAGTGGGTCAGAAATTAAAATTTTGCCACGTAAATGACCTTAAGTGATAGTGCGCGACCCCTATTAGCCTATCCTATTACATAGTAATTACTAATTTGTGTTATTATTGCGGAGTTTTGATATAAAGAATGTTCCTAATATCGTTCAGCCCGTTCTGGACTAGCATTTACCTGCGGCTTTGCCCGCGCAAATGTCTGAAATTATTCCATGGAAACGTAAACTAGGTACAAAAAATTGGCTATGGCCTATACTTCATTCATGATAACAGCATGAAAGGGTAAAAGATTACATACAGATTGACCTATAGTAGACAACCAGCGTTACTTTTTCATTGTAGTATTATAATACTAGTATGGATTTGGATGAACAATACTACTCTCCCTCATTTGGTACAATTGGCGTGACATATAATCTAATACATGGACATAATATCGATCGGATGACTAATGAAAAACGTACATATGGCAGAGTATTATAGCATAATCAAATTATGATACTCCTATCTAAATGCACACTAATTATATTATTACCTTCCCGCCAAAATTGTTTAAAACAATGCTTTTTTACTTGTACTGCATTCCCATGTTAGGTATTACAAAATCGAAAAGTTTCACATGGTATGTAGGTAGGTACAGTCGCGGTTAAATACTACGATACCTACTACATTTTGATAAGTTTGGTATGCTTCGCTCACAAGGGCGAGTTTATAAAGCGGCGATTTTTTTATCGCGCTTTGTAAATCCAACAAAGCGTAAAAAGGTACACTATTGAATTTTATATTTACGATTATTGTAGTTTTGCCGAGATGTAAGGTTTCAACAAATTGCATGCCTAGCACGTCATAAAATCGCGCTATTGGATTCTCTTAGCTCTTAGCTGTGTTGAATATAAAAAAATCGCCCGTGTACATGGCTTGTTTCTAACGATTATATGTTGAAGTACACGTGGATATCTGAAAAATATTTCACAATGAATTATTTTTTAATTTCTGGAGAAATTTGTTGAGTATTAAAAATTTAAATTTGGGCTCTTGGCATAATTAGGGTTACCATCCGTTCGAGTTTGTCCGGACATGTCCGGAGTTTTGGCCCTGTTTAGACTTGCTCTGACCTTGTCATTTGTGAGGACTTTTCGAAAGTCTGAAAACAAAGGATTTAAAGTGTGTTAATGTGAGGACTTTTTTGTCTATCTCCAAGCTCTTCCTGTAAATGTTTTTTCGTCAGGACATTTAAAAAAACCGTTTTCTGTTTAACTGGGTTAAACAAAGCGATCCTGACATTAGGATTGGATCATACATTGTACCTTTGTTTTACAAAAATAATTTGATTTCCTTTTAAAACGTGACTTTAAAACCGTGACTTCACGCTTCACGGAAAGTAATGTTTTTCACAACGTCAATGACTGACCTGCTTGGCACCCGCATCAGACAAGTTCCAACATGTTTGTATTATTTTGGAAACCTCATTAAGTACAAATGTTATTGCATTTACGATATGAGGGGCTTTATCACAATTGTTCACTTATTATTATTACTTACCTATCTAAAGGCAATGAGGCGTTTATTTATAGAAAATAATGTAGTCTGTTATTCTTATTGGGTAGGTACCTACTAGCTGTTGCCAGCGGCTTCACTCGGTACAACTCGAAAATTATCCCACGGGAAGATAAAATCGGGACAAAAAGCTATCCTATGTCCTAATCCAGGTTATAAACCATCTGTGTGCCAAATTTTATCCAAATCCGTTCAGTAGTTTTTACGTGAAGAAGTAACAAACATACACACTCACAAACTTTCGCCTTTATAATATTAGTGTGATTAAAAACTTTACTTGCGTAGATACATGAAAGTATGTAGGTATCTAGGTACCTACTAGTTTGGGTAGGTTATTTTACTTGTGATTCACGGTACTAGTTCTGTCAAAAGAAAGGAAATAAGTGTTACCCTTAATGTTTCCCCAATATCGCTACTAGCTCTTTCTGTCAGAATTAGGGCTGCTCCAATAGGGTAGTTAACAAAAAAAACTAATTAGTCCGTCAGATAGATTTCCAAAAAATATTGGACACGTATTTTTTCTTTTTTCGACGATACAGTGCTTTAAAAACTCGTGTGACGTAATTTTTTAAGACATTAGTATATGACATTTTTTACCGGTGAGTGACGTCACAAACCCCACTCAAATCTTTAAACGCGTTTTATATTCTTAAATTTTTATTTATTTGATAAAACAAAAAACACGTAGGTATCCATTATTTTTCGAAAATCTAACAGACGGACTAATTAGAATCATATTTTTTTTAGGCAGGGAACATCTCTATTTATGAATAATTATTTCATTTTAAAAATATCCATCATCATAATATTTATTTAATATTATTCTGTGTACTATGATTCGCCGTTAATTTTATTTATTTAAAACACAAAACTGCTAACAAATTTTATAATTATCTACTACATGTATGAAATGTAATTATGTACTCCCTATAATGTACCCAAAACACTGTGATATCCCATATTACTCCAATAATGATGAGAGTGGCAGTTTTTTATTTTAGCACAGAACAAGTAGGTGTACCTCCCGGCTAGTTTTTATTGAGCGTAAGTTCGAACTAACATCTGGGAAATAAAGTTCTTTCCATACTTCGTACCCACTACCCAGAGAGCCCACGATACAAGTACGACTCGTAAGAAGTACATATGTTTCTGTAATACTTATAGCTCCAGAAGAATGCTCATATTTTATCTTGAATGACGTCCTCAATACAACGAACTTGAGTGTTTATTTACTAATAATAAAACAGACCATAAAGAGCACTACCTAAAACTTGGAGATGCAGATTGTGGCGAACTGCGAAAGTTTAAAACTTTAAACAAGAATAATTGATCAAAAACGTCTAAACTTAGCGAGCTTTTTAGAACGCCATGATGTCAAAAGTCAAGCCGCAAAACGCTCTCATTTTAGCTTTTTCTAAAACTTTAAACTTGGGAGGAAAACGGCGCAACAAACTTCGGTAAATTTGTCCATTAAAAAAAAATGCAAGTCACAATCTGAGCAAAAAACAGTGAGTTTGACAAAAATGCAAAGAATTTATAGGTTTTTTGGCATTTGTACTTGGAAATTGGAATTGCCCCTCTGATTCTCAGTTTCATTCAACACATCGCTTGTTAGGTATATAATTCATCGTCAGTCTATCGACCGGTAGTCCCATTGTCAAACATCCCGCCTAAAATTATGAAGGCCGTTATTCTAAATATAAACTTAACCCTTTACCATCAGGGGAATCCCCCTAATGCCTATTTCCGAATAAAACAATCAACAAAAGTCCTTCCTCTTTGAATGAGTTGTCACTCACTAAGTTTTTAATAACTAAACGAACGCCTAAATGTGATTGCACTGCTGTAACATCAACTCTCGGTCCTAAATCGAAAGTTGGAAATCCAACAGCGCTTTTATCAAAGTGTTGCCTAGTGTAAGTGACGTGTCATTAGTCACTAGTTTGTGCAGACAAGTTTAAACTTGTGTCTAGTGTTACTAATTTGAGTTTTTCGACGTATTTGTCGGTTACATACAAAAATAGAGGAGTTCGGAAGTGCATTCCATTTACGACATAACGTACAGTCATTGACCTCAGAACAGTAGTTGTTAAACCTGTCTAGACTGGAATTCTTTTACCTATTATTAGGAAACTAGAAAAAATGGGGGTACCCATTTTGTAAAAATCGAAATAGCTTTGACAGTTTGTATAAAAAGTCGCATCTTTATAAACGAATAAGATTTCAAGCTCGACATTTTACAAATGAATTAATTCACCTTCTAAGGAACTTTCTAAAAATGCGTGAAAAACAATACAGATTTTAAATAAATCTAGTTTTCTATAGCGATTAAGTTCTGCGCCGCTCTGATTCTTTTCTCATCATTTTGCTCAAAAAGCACTAGTTTTCGGGCAATGAGAACTTAATGTTATAATAATATGCAAGAAAATATTATTTTCTTAATTATAATCATATAATAATAATCTCATAAGCCGGAAACACTAAAATCTTGCAATCGCTCACGTAGCGATAATTCACAAAAATGAAAACACACTCGAAAAGACCACTGTCATGTCTTGCCAACAAAACACACGGGCCCACACGCTAATTCCTTTTTCGCATCATGAACTCATGAATTGCAAATATGGGTTGTTCCAAAAACTGCAAGTGTCAAAGTCCTAAGTCTATGCAAGTTTGAACAGGACTTATGGTAAGCATGAGTCACGTGGCCATGTGGGTAGGGTTACCATGCTTCCGGACATGTCCGGCTTTTTTGATGTAAGTACCTACGTTCGCACTTTGTTCATCCTCTTCATTAGTCGAGACTTATTCATAGAAGGGGATTGTTTTCAACCTAAAAAGCCGCCCAATTTTTGGAAACAAAAATGGCCGACACATCAAAGTTAATCGCTAGTCAAGTGATGCGATTGGCTGTTGATATTTAATCCAACCAATCACGGCACTTGGCTTCCTTGACTTGCGTTTAGTTTTCACACGTCGATAATTTTGATCAAGAAACAAGGCGGAAACAAAAATATTGCAAAGAAGGATGCTAACATATTTTCACAAATGATGCTATTTTGTCTCCAAATTTCAAATTTTGAAATCGTAACCCTGCCTGTGGGCAGTATTACGTCAGGAGTGTGCTTGATAATCTACTGTGACATCTTTATCTGGCCTGCACTGTACTGGTCATACGGGTTGGGATTGTCGGAATTCAGGCATGCATGATATCATTGAGTGGGTAGCAAACAGACAGGAAAGAAAATAATCTGAGTTGAAAAGATGTTGCATATTTGTGCAACAGTCAAAAAGGTTTCGTGAAACCGGTATGAAGTTAACGGACACCTAAATACAAATACTATTGAAGCATCAGTGTCCGGTGTAGGCTCCAATTTTCAATTTATCGGTACCAATTTCACTAGTCACCGAGTAATTTGGGAAACTAATGAAGGCCGTGAAATACGAAGGCCTGTTTTAGTGTCCTGATAGGCTATCATCTACCAAATAGATCAGTAAATGGCCGATTAGTTAACAGGAACTTATCAGAACACAGTTAATCTAAATCCTGATGGAGTAAAGAAAAGTCAGACTCTAATCATAAAAAAGAGGTTCGATCCCTTTTGTTCTTAATTGATAAAATATTTTGAAATCCATTATTAACATTACAAAAATGAATGACAACATTGTGACCTAATACAAAGTATTTAAATATTCAAGTGTTAAGAATCCCAGGATAATTACGTAAGAAGATCCCGTTAATGAGTCCGATACCCGACAACGATCTCGTCTGCTAGAATGTAACGAGAATCGTAATGAGCACGAAACACGTTTATGATAATTTGTAAGCTCCCTAGTTACTGTAGATGGTAATCTAGCTTCTAATTTTAACTGTTTTACCTCTAACTTTATTCGTTTTAATTAGGAATGGTTGGATTGTAACACGTTGTGACGGAAAAGGGGTGCGTGGCGCAGGTTATTATAAATAAGACCACGCAACCAGTCTACATAAAATATATTATTATAAAAAAATGGGTGTGGGAAGGTCTACGGACACAAACTCCTAAGGCATCCCTGTGGGATGTGCTGTACTGCCCTGATAGCCGGCGTGGCGATGACCGCAGCGAGGTGCCACGCTGGATGCGTAGGGGTGATGGCCAGCTCTTCTTTACGTCGGCCCGGCTCGGCCCACGTGGGAAGTATGGCCAACAAGTGGGAAGTCCGATGCCGGCCCGATTCTAGCACGCACGACGGAACCAGCCGCGTAACTAACGCGAACTTGAGGGTGCAGCCGGAACTTTGGACCCTGGAACATGACGTCCAGCGTGTCACGAGATGACCAAAGGCCAACTCCGCTGATTGCGACACCAAGCCAAGCAGAGCGAACAGCAATAATAATGCACTAATGAAGGTGTTGGTGGATTGTCACAATCAGACGGAGTTTACATGTGGGAAGAGTGAAAATACGGCATGATAGCACATTTTGAGTGTGAAGCACGAAAAAATCAAAATGCATTGAGCTGAAGGCATTAGATTGAAATGAAATACATGAAATAGCGTACACTAAAATAGATAAAATTAAGCATACATGCCAAGTTAACCTATAAGGACAAAGAACACAAAATATACACATATCATGCTATCCAACACTTACCCAGTATGGGGGTTTCAAAGACACCGAATTTAATTGCTCGATGGCGGAGAATTATGTTGATTAGGTAGGCAATTGTTTTAGGCCCGGATAATGGCGAGTTAAGACACGTGTGAAATCACATATAATTTAGATATGGTGAGACGTGTGACCGCTTCGGGAAAAACCAAAATTCCTAATGTCAAACGAAAAGATCGCGTTGGCAGCGTTGGATAGAGATGGGACATACGCGAGCCCATAGATAAATCCTCACTCGCGCGCCCGATAGTTGATGCATCTTGTGCTTTTAGTAATTACTATTTGCTACCGCACTACTTGTAATTTTCTATGGTTATTATATTTTGACGTCTGCGGTTCCTTGACAGGTGGATGAAAGTAAACATTGGAATGTTGCTGTTTTTATTGTTAATTTAGTTATATGTTTTGTTTTGTGCAAAATGTAACGTGCGACGTTACAAATACACACTAAATTGGTTAACGTGTTTAGAGGTTTTTTGGTCAACAATTTAGGTCTGGTTGGCGAATTTTTGGCAAGCGAGATTAGTTTAAAAGTCTTAAAAGTGTCTAAAATACAAGTTTGTTTTTTCGTTGGTCCATCATAATTGCTCAATTACAATGTAATTCCAAAATTCCTCAAAGATTCGCCACGTCTAAATCAGAAATTAGCAGTCATCAATATGAAAATATTAACTTTTGAATTGGTGATTGTCAGATGGTTCTGAACTGCAACATGGTCGACCCCGCAGCCAGGGCCAGGGTACACAGGATCCAGTGGACCCGAAGACTTGATGATGATGATCACCATCTTCATATGGGATATCACTCAGCAATTTAGCGTAGAATAATAGTGAAAATATTCAATGGATTTTTTATTACAGTACACTTATGTTATTGTCGACAGCAGGGACAAAATATGTAATTGGGATACATAATATTATTTCTAAATGGCCAGGTGTATGCCAGGAATTCAGTTATTACAGATGTAAAAAAGTCAGTCTTTTGAAAATATTTACTTTTTTACAAGATTAACTGTGAATAGACTGAGAATTCCTAGCCAGGAAATATCTGAATCAATATCACTAAACTTTTATAAGTCTAGTGTAAACACAATGCATGTAACGTTTATTTTTAAACAAAAGACGGACTCTGTCCTTCTGATGTCACCGTACATAGTTATATCATCACTCATTGACTGTAATGTAATTTACAACATATTTCAAATTCAGGTTCTTTCACTCATCAATTGATTTGATTAAGAGAGCATCTTTGATAGTGCATCCCTTGCTTAAAACCAGGTCAATTTTATGCATAATCAGCTTGGAATGGTGGAGGAAAATAATAAGGAAACTGACAAACTGTAACCAGAATAACTCGAAGCTCACAACGCCATCTATCGGGCGAAGCTTTTGTCGAGTGGATTCAAGTGCCCTTACTTGAAAACAATGGGTGACACTTGAACAAACATTTGTCTTTCTCTCAATATAAATATTGCGTGATGACGTGCAATAATATTTTGTTGGCGTATTTGTGAGAAAGGTTTATCAGTAACACAAAATGAAATGCAATCTATATCGAGGATTACCCATTTCAGTTTAATCCAGTTTGATCAGACTGTATGCCTATCTTAATTTTTTTGCAAAAACCTTAAATATTTTTCATTGTGTCATACATAGAGCAGAAACTAGAGGTCGGTTTCAAAAATAAGAGCTTATAAGTAAAAAACTTATTCTCTGTAAAAAAAGGGCGGGGTAAGTAATTTAGTAAAGTTTTATTTTTAATTTGCACGTTCATAAATACACCCCCTCAAATCCCCTGCAACTGTGACAACCCTAAATTGAAATATGTTTTTGTGTGATTGTACTTCATAATTTAGTTTTAGCTAGTTTCTAGTACTTTCCATGGTTGTGGTAACAACTCTAAAAATATGATTCATTTGAACATGATTTCTAGGTATTAACCGAAGGTAGTAATTTGAAAAAGTCGTTAAAGGAACGCACTGTTTAGTGAGCCATTTTCCGCCATATTATTTTCGAAGTTGTGGCCATTTAAAATCTATATATAGCACGCTCAGTGTCCCTTACGACTTTCTAAATTTTCATCCTTAAATATAGATATCATCGGTGGTAAGTTTCACATGATTGTAACATGCTTAGTCACCTAACACGTTGGTACGTGGATGATTGCAATACTGTGTGAAATTTCTCATGCAGTAGCTCAGCAGGCTTTTTTATCCAAGAATACCATTCAATTGCAATATTCTGGTGGCCATAGAACTTATTTTTATATCCTAAATTCTGTTTCTTAATTATTGTTTGAAGTCAGCTTTGTTTATGCATGATTTCGCTTCAGGTTTCTTTTTAAAACATGATAATCATTATCTGAAAAGGTTTTTGGACTTTTTATCACAGCCATATCTGCATGTATTTTTGTGTGTGTAGATTAAATTGTGTATGTATGTTTAAATTGGCTATGAAAAGAATGAGAAAACAAAAACACAAAACAGTAATTGGAAAGACAAAAAGAAAGAAATTTTTTGAAAAAAAGTAAAAGAGACAGATTACTGAAAAAAATAACTACCTATTAAAAAAATAATTGTAGTAAAAAATTATTATCAAAAAAATTAAGTTAAAAAAAAGTACAGTACAAAGGACTCGGCTACGTCCAGACCAAAAAGATGAAACGGCAAAAAAAAGGAATGGCCCACTGGTTTCAAATTAAAAATAATTATTTTGACAAAAAAATTATACACTTTCAATGACAAAAATACACAGTTACGAAATTTACAGACTTCAACTTCTTCGTGTAGCTGACACGACAGAATTTTACATTTAGCAGGCCCAACACTTCGCCACTTCCTCTGCGCTGTCTCCGACGACGCAGAGGTCACGTTGGCTACAAGTCTTGAGGCAGGATAGGAGATGGAACATACATTAACAGACACATTTGCTACACGGCAGTTTGATGGCTACAGGGCAGTTATACCGCAGTTGTTGAACGATGTACATGTTGTAGATATTGCGCGAGACACCAGTGACACGGACGGCGCGATCACCGATGCGACCGATGCCAGCGACGTTGAGTACGAACCCGTGACGGATATCGATGAGGACGGCCCTGTTGATGACGACGATACTTCCGCGAATAGCGACGTAAGTACATCATAATACTACATTGAGCATAAGCATCATCTTCTTAAGAGTGTCGATGACAATTCGAATTGAGTTTGGCGCTTTCAGTAGCCTCCATCAATCCTGCGATGTGCAAATACAGGACAAGCAGGATACGATATGAAGTGCCCCATAGTTAGTGGGACAACACCACATTTACACTCTAGAGCTGATTCATCTATGAATCCCCACCTGCACAGGTTTTCCATAGGCATAAGCTTTTTGCTTAAGCATCATCATATCAGCCCGGAATCAACCACTGCTGGGTTAGGTCTGCCCTTTTTTTTCGCCCGAGTTCCCGGTCCTGTGTGTCCCTTATCCAGGTATTTCCCGCTACTCGATATCGTCAACCCAACGAGCAGTCGAAGCCTTGCTCCTTGCTCCATAAAGGCCGTTTGTCCACCGCCGCCGTCACCAGACCGTCACCGAGAACGAGATGAAGGCGCCGATTTAGCGATACATACATTTATTATGGCCATGTGTCCACCGCACGCTAATCACCCGAGCGCCGTCATCCCGGCCGCCGATGTTTCGAGTAGTTCTGCACGTTTTTATGACGGGCTGATGTGCCGGCAATACAAATAGTAGATTATGTACCAAGGGGATAAAGTAGTGTCTTATGTAGCAGGCGCCCCCGTATTGAATACCGAGCAAAACGATGGATTCTAGCGTTAACTCCCGAGTTGAGCGAGGGATAATGCCAATGGCTTCGGATTTAATGTACTCCGGAGTCAAATCACTATCGTCACTCGACATTTTTGTGAGAGTTTGGTGTGTTCTCGGTGACGGTCCGGTGACGGCGGCGGTGGACAAATGGTCTAAAGGGTGCCCTCATACCCAGCTGTAGTGATGTGACCACTAGACCGATTATAATCGTAAACTACATTCAAATATACCTGCAATTAAGACCAGTTATAAGCGCTAATTGCTTTAAATTAAATCATTAACGCAAACATAAATTGAAACGCTCTGTTACTCTTTCGCTGTAAAGGTGGAAAAATTTGTCTATTTTATACTTAACTAGTGCTAGCGCTTTCTAATCATCATCAGCCTAAGATGTTCCCACTCACTCAGGCCAACTCTAGGAGAAGGATGGACTATATATTATCCACCACGCGGGCCCAGTGCGGGTTGGTAGATGTCATATGTCTTCGATTTTTTTTGTTCTAAGATATGACGATTTCCTCACAGAGAGCAGTGGCGATGAAATAAATTACACAAAGTAGTGCGCCTGACTGGGTTCGAAGTTCCGAACCTCGCTCAGTTTTTGAGTCAAATCGACCGTAATAAAGAAAAAAATCAAACCTTTCCTCTATATGTATTTATAATACTACTTTAGATGTCATTATTTAGATCGCTTAGCTTGTGAACTTCATGCAGGAGTTCTGCCAGGTGGCATCCTCTAGAGATAATGCGATAGCGGTGGTAATAGGGGATCGGACAAAAAAACTAATTAGTCCGTCAGATAGATTTCCAAAAAATATAGGACACGTATTTTTTTTTTCATATAAACAAAAAATGAAGTCAATGCAGTGCTTCGAAAACTCGTGAACTCTTCGAAAACGTCATATGATAGTACATTTTTACCTACAATTAACGTAACAACCACATCTTATCTTCGTCAATTTTCTGGAATTTGATAAAACAAAAAACACGTATCCAATATTTTTCGATAATCTAACTGACGGACTAATTAGAATCATTGTTTTTTGACTCAGTCCGATCCCCTATTACTTAGCCATGCCTTAAAGAGGTATCTTATCTTATCGTCAATATCAATCGCAAAATTCAATCAATCTTCCCTGTCAACTTTTGAACCGATGTTGAATAAACTCGACATCTTGGTAAAATACGGAACTACTTTCACCTGAAAACTAGGAGAAAAATGTGCCTCGTTGCTTTCCTTGGGTGCGATTGCCAAGTCGGGCAATGTAATTGCGTTTTTCCATCGATAGTCGCTCGCCCCCCATTACAAGGATAACAAGGGACTTTCCTAACGAAATGACGAAATGTAGGTTTACGTGTAACTAGTAACCACCACGATTAGTAGACCTAAATACATAGAACAGCTGTATTTTTTTTGCAGTTACCGTTAGGGTAGTTAACCAAAAAAAAACTAACTAATCCGTCAGATAGATTTCCAGAAAATATTGGACACGTTTTTTTCTTTTTTCACGTAAACAAACAATGAAGACATACATTGCTTTGAAAACTCGTGTGACGTCATTTTCTGAGACATTAGTATAACATTCTTTAGCGGGCAGGGACGTTGACGCGTTTTATCTTCGTCAATTTTTATTGATTCAATAAAACAAAAAATACGTATCCAATATTTTTCGATAATGTAACAGACGGACTAATTAGAATCATATTTTTTTAAGTCAGTAAACATCCCTATTATTCTGTTTTGGAGATATGTAGTAGTCCTACTTAAAAAGACTTCAGAAGCTTTCGTCTTTTATTTACATTTATGGTCGCTTGTTTCCAGAACGACATAATAGCGACGAAGGTGGTCGAGGTGTCGGTGGGGGACGATGGCGACCTGCAGTTCGCTGACTCGGAGCGCGAGCGCACTGACTCGCGCGATAGCGGCAGCGACAGCGAGATGGACCTGCACGATTACTGGAACTGCGCGCAGTGCCGCGCCAAGAACAACAACCCGCTCTACCGATACTGCCACAAGTGTTTCCAGGTATGTAGCGGCTTTTTCATGATGGCAAGGACCTTTTACGCAGATTAAATTACTTATTGCCCTTTTAGTGGCCACGATCCGGCTCGAAGGACCAAATATTTTTATTTTTATTTCTAAGTTTTATGTGTATAATTCATTACCGAACGACGGATGATGAATTTGCAATTAAATAATTGACACTTGGGTCGAGATCTATAAACATTACTTAGCACATACTTTGAAATAACATGGGAGCTGCTTGTTGTGAAGGTATCATTGCCTTGGGTGATTCTTGTCTGTCTAGCCTCTGAATTAACTTGGGGGTCAAAATCCTCCAAACATATTCTCTACTTTGCCATCTTAGCATCAAATTTTTAAGCAGGTTGAAACTCAGGAAATCCGCTTTAGGCGTTGCATAACATCACGCTTGTAATCCCATAAGGATTAGGTACACCCACATTTCACTAGTTTTGTTTAAATTCCTTGGGCACGAGCCTATTGGCATCACCCGGGCACAAAACAGACTAAACTGAAAAATTCTAGATGTAAAAACCCAATAACAACTTACCCGGCTTTGAAATCGAACCACATGCTCAGCAGTCGTATTTGCGTCCACTATACCAACGTAGAGACAGGCCTTAAACTTTATTTCCCTCTTTAATAAATACCGCCAACTCATTCCAGGTACGCAAGAACTTCTTCCCGCCGAGACCGAGACGCAAGCGCAACATACTCACTAAAACCGATGAGATCCCGCGCACACTGTCCCAGGACTCTGGCGTGGACTCGCCCATGAGCCAGGAGACAGACGGACCAGCCAGTCAGGAAACCGACGTGCCCGCCAGCCAGGATATATTCCCTGCCAGTCAGGATGTGTTCCTTCCAAGCCAGGATATCGCCAACCTGGGTGAGGGCACGTCTAACCCAATACCGTCTAGCATAAGCTCGTACCGTAAACGCCGCGCGGAATCCGCGGACCGCCGCGCGGAATACGCCGACCGCAGAACGAAACGCAAATGCGCACGCACGGATTCCGACACCGAATTAGATTCTGATGACGATCTATTTGATTCTAAACCGAAAATCGACGTGCGACCACTCGTTAAGACTGTCAGCGATCCCGCGATTACTATCGAAGATAAACCTCCTAAGTTTACTAAGAAGGTTATAGCGAACAGTTTGATTGAAAAGATGGAAGAAAAGGATTTGTGTATGATTTGTATATCTGAGCCGAAGTCGGGTGTGTTTGTCCATGGTCGGATAGCGCATATCTGTTGCTGTTATAAGTGCGCTGTCAAAGTGTGGGCCAAGGCAAAGCGGTGTCCCGTCTGTAATTGCAAAGTTAGTAATGTTTTGAAGGCAGTAGTCATGTAATGTGTGTGGAAGGACTTTTGGACGATTTCAACTTGATTTCTGCATACTTTTAACATTTCTTTGTGTTAGGTTTCAGTAATTTCCAATTGTCCGTCATATACTATGAGTGCAATGTTTATTTATTTCCTTATAAATAAAAATGTTATGTGACTTTTACCACATTTAAACATATTAACAAAAATAAACGATGGTTTGCGTAAAAGATAGAACTCGTCAAATACATAAAAATGGGTAAATACTATAAAAAAATCTTCGTTAATGATTTCCTATCGTCCAGAGAGGTCGTTAGTTAGGTTTCAAAGGCCGGGAATTACTCTAAGTTGAATAGAGAGTGAATGAAAGAGTGAGTGAATATTGAACATATGCGATATGTGTGTTGGTCAAGTTCGTAATGACGGATGATGGCCACTTTCCATCATTGTTTGGTTTATTGCTGTCTTTAGCTGTACACAGTATTCTCAAATAAGGTAGCCTTACAGGTATTTAAAACATGCGTAGCATAATAATACCGTCGCGTTATTGTCACGCCAAAACAGGCCAAGTTATGCGTGAACATTATCCATAATTCGCACATTATTTTACGTGCACATTTTAAGATAAGGCTACCAAAATATAGTTATCAATATAAACAATTTGTTGATGATAATAGTTTTCTGCCAGGTTGATGGCAAGATGGTGGCCCCGTATTAAAAGGGGCTCAAACGTAACTGATACAATGTAGGTGCACTTTAGGTACACTATTTATAGCTGTAAATAGTGTTTTTATAGTTATAAATAGTGTACCTAAAGTGCGCCTACATTTTACTACTAAATAAGTTGAAGTGTGGTCATCATGGGTCAAATAGAAAATCATAGATAGAGTGTGTGTTTAGTGTGAGTTCGTTAATAAATGTGTAATGTATTTACGAATCGACGCCAACTAGTTATAAGTCTTCTGTTTAAGTTAGAGATTCCTTTATTTGACGTCAGCCAGATAAACCACAAAGCAAAATAATAATGTTCACGTACCTACTAATAATATGTGAACAATTGTACGTGTTCTTTTTTTATTTAATACTTATTAGTAGAAGTGCGTCACACTTCTTTGTGATATATTTTCAAGTGCGACTTCACATTTCAATTTTGTGAGGGTAAGCTTAAAAAACAATACAACGGGTTGGACACTTTGATTGTTGTGTAAAAACATTAAATAGCTAATAATATTAATTCAATACCGCTAAATCGGTTCTTGAGGATAGTTTTTTATAAACCGGATAAGCGTTAACAATGAAACTATAAACCAAACTCCAACAATAGGAGATCGGACAAAAAAAACTAACTAGTCTGAGATAGAATTCCAAAAAATATTGGACACGTATTTTTTCTTTTTTCACATAAACAAAAAATGAAGACGATACAATGGTTCGAAAAACGCGTGAACTCTTCGAAAACGTCACATGATAGTACATTTTTTACCTACAAATGACGTCACAACCTCCTACTCGTGATCTTTGACGCGTCATATCTTCGTCAATTTTTAATTATTTGATAAAACAAAAAACACGTATCCTATATTTTTCGATAATCTAACTGACGGACTAATTAGAATCATATTTTTAAGACTCAGTCCGATCCCCTATTGTTAATACGTTTATGGTTAAATGTGTGACGCAGTGGTTCAGAAACTATTACAATATTAGTTCGGAGATATGGGATATAATTATATAACTTTTAAAGGAATCTCTAACTTGCATTTCGTATCGACCTATCAATTAATGCCCTTAATTCTTTGTGATAACAATCTGATAGTAGGTTCTTAAGTAGGAAGTAGCTAAAACATTCACAACAAAAAATATTAATAATAGTACGACTACATGTTACATGCATTAATAGTTACCTCTGAGTTTTTCGTGAGTTGTCGGCTGGATATCATTATTAATTGGTACTTGGAGCAGGGTGTCTAAAATAGCCGCTTCAGCAGTATCGTAATATGAATCATGTTAAAAATTTAAAATTCTTAAAATGGACTTTAAAGTTATAGGCATTAAGTCCATTTTAAGAATTTTAACGTGATTCATGTTACTATTCTGCGTGGATTCTATTAAAACGGCCATTTTAGACCCGCAGGTGGTCTAAAATGGCCACTTTAGTATAGGATCATAATATGAATTGCGTAAAATTTCGTAAAATGGACTATACATAATAGTAACTGTGTCTGTGACCATTTTACGAATTTTAGAACCCCAGTTGATTTTTCAATATAAGAAAGAAGGAGTCGCATAAACCATACATGTCACAAACAAGTATAAAAATAAAATACTGATTGTAATACTGGATTACAGGCGAGCTGGCAGTCATCCTCATAAATTAAAATTGTCTATTGTGTCTCAAAGTTGTGAATAAAACAGCCCCAGTAAGTAATAAATAATACATGTGTTGGTTGTTTCTTACGCTCCTTTCCTTAATTTATAGGCAACAATATTGAGACTATAAAATTAAAATTAATAAGAACTAATTCATACATTTTTTAGATGAGAAAGAAGTCGTTGACGTATCTAGCATCTTTCAAGACAAACCTTGCATTCGCTAAGGATAAAAAAAACAAAGCAGAGTATATAATATTCTAATCAACACCACTGCTACGGGAATTCTCGAAAATTCTCTAACTAAAGACCACTTGCCAATAGAAGCGTAATTTTATTATTTCTGTCCATTTCTAATCACTGCTACAGTTTAAAGCACTATTTTTCTTGTAAGCAAATAACCGATAGAGCTTTGGAATATTGAAGGTGCACAAAAATATTCAACCATTTTTTTTTTATTATAAACTAGTGACCCGCCCCGGCTTCGCACGGGTGCAAAAAAGATACTAAAACCTTTCTCTTGAATCACACTATCTATTAAAAAAAACCGCATCAAAATCCGTTGCTTAGTTTTAAAGATTTAAGCATACATAGGGATATAGGGACAGAGAAAGCGACATAATGTTAAGGAAAGCCATTTTAATTACCTATTAATGTATGTAACATGTAGTTATAATCAATATAAAAATATTTAAAAAAGAAACTAAGCTCCGATACCTTCCTGTTATGTAAATAAATGTAATTGTAAATAGGTAGAGACGTCGACCACCGAACGAAACAGATTAATATATTTTCATTTATTAGGTAGTTAGGGATCTTCTAAAAAAATAACGGCTATTTTGTATTAATGCCAAAAAGTTGAAACAATTTTGATTAATGATTTTAAAGTTATATTTTTAGGTATTGTTACTAAAATGTTAAAATACACTTCAGTTTTTGTAAAAAAAAAATACGTTAGAAATTGTCTCTGGTTATGTCGTGAAAAAAATAATCATGAATTTGAAGTGTTTCTTTAAAACGTAGTTTATAATAAAATAATTTTGAGCGTGGTCTTGCGTACACAGTATACAATCCATAATGTTATCGTGTCAGAATCATATTTGTTACAAACCTGACAAGTTACTTGTATAAACAATAGTAAAAATGTGTATTTTTAATGGGGAAGGAAAACGCGATGTTCTTATTTAGTTACCATATTCAATTTTTTTTTCTTTTCTATAAAATCTTTAATAAATTCTCGTTAGTTTTGAACAATTATTATAATCGTTTTTCGTGTTATTTAGCCAATTATTTGCGTCGGTAATACGATTGATCAGGCTAATCGCTGCCTCTCCCATTACATTTAGTTATTAAAATGGTGTATATTTCATTATTTTTGCACTTTTGTATATTTATTGTATATTCCTTTTGGCTGGCAATAAGTTACGCCAAATTCTATTACGGCCTTACCTATTATTAAGTTGCGAAACATTACTAGCTTAAACGAATCTAGATTTATGCAAATTTATATACTTGTAATCTTAGGATCGATCTTTTTAAACTCTAACCCACCACCTTTCCTACCGCTCAGAGGATATTCTTGTTACAGATTTAAAGAATTTATTTCAAAAGAAACATTATTTTTTATTAAATTGTAGATCTCTTATTAGCTTTTGTACAAATAGGTTACACTTTCTTTAAGTTCAAATTGATGTAAACATAGCACTTGAAAAAAAGAAACGAAAAAAGAAAATACGTTATCGAAAAAAATAACTCGATTTAACAGAAAAAATATCAGAAAAAATATTAATAAAAACTTTTCTTTTTCAGGAATTTTGACTTTTTTTTACAACCTTTTTCCCTATTAAACAAATAATTGTAAAAAATACTGTAAAACGACTGTAAACAAGATAGCCAACACACATACACATAACAACGAGTAGATTAGTAAAAATTCAGACCGAAAAAACTTCCGATTTTTATCAAACTTAACAGAGATCCTTATCTAAAAAGTTATCTACAGCAAATAGATTTCTGAGAGCTATTGCTAATTTTTTATATTATAAAGTATAGTAGTATATATAATATATCTTGATAAAGCACACATTTCGCCAGGTGGGGCTTATTATCAGTCAGTGTTATCTACAAGTACATATACTTGACTCTTTCTATGATCAAACTTAAAGGTTTCCTTACGTGAGTGGCGATAGATTTCATGTGTCTATCAAGATATACGTGCGTTCCTTTGAGAAGACTCCTTTGTACATAAATCGGAGTTTTTTTTGTTTGTTACACAAAGAGTAGCGCAAGTCTTGTTATATCCGTTGACACTTGCTAGACAGTACACGTCATTCTCTTGCTCTTATCCTAATTAATTTGGGGTCGGCGCAGCATAACTTCTTCCATACTTCCCTATTTTATTCATCTTATGAGACGTCTCCTTTCTTACAGTCCATCCATCGTATCTTTCGTCTTCCTCTACCCTCTTACCCGTCCACATTCATATTGAAAACCTTCCTCACGACATTTTCCTCATTCCTCCGCATCACGACAACCGATTTGAGTCATCGGCGTCACTTTCACACGTCCTCTAATGTACTCATAACTAAGTTTACCCATTCGCGTAACACCGCAAATCCCCCTAAATATTCTCATCTCATCCAATGTAAATGATTTTCATTCGTCCCTTTTCGGGCCCAACATTCTGATTCTAGATAAAATACTTATAGACCTGAATAAAAGCGCACCAGTAGTGCAATAATCTAACCATCCTTAGTGTTGGTGAATTGAGTAAGAATGCTGCGTATTTTCATAAATTAGTTTTAGGAATAACTTACCTCGCTGGTGTAGTGGTTGCAAGCCCTACTGCCATGCATGAGGTCCTGGGTACGATTCCCCAGGTCTGGCAGTGTAATTAGGTTTTTCCATGAGGAATTAATTTCTTAGTGGTAGCCACGGAGTCTGAATTTTTGGCCGGTTAATAGTAATAGACTCGTCCATATTACATGAGACTTCAACTTAACTGGCGAAATGTGTGGGTGTTGGTATTAGCACACCTCTGCCTATCCCTTCGGGAATTACAGGCGTGATGTTATGTTAGGAATAACCTAAAAATATGGAATACTTTTTTCTATGACGACATAGTGTGGTTTGGAAAAGCTGACACACTTTTTTCAAACAAATAGTTTAATAATCGTAAAGAAATCATCCTTAATCAAGTATTCAATAGCAATCCGTAAGACAGTTACTAAAACCCTGCGGACATTATAAGTCCTAAGTTGTTCTTAGTAGAATTCCGTGCCGTAACTTTTATTACCCGTCTTCTAAAAAGGAGTCCGTACTGTAGACCGATTTTCAAAATTCTTTTAGTATTCTAAAGGGTATTTATTCATTCCGAGGTTGTCACATTGTCACCATGTCAGGATCTGATGATGAGATCCCTGAGAAATCGAGGGCAACCCTCAAATTTTATAGGCACTTGGGTACGTTTTCCAATTTTCTGAAGCTGTTCAAGTATTTGCGTCTGATAATCATAATCTCATGAAGGGACCCCGAACACATACCCAAACAAGCTTTGGACTGGAATCCCCAATGAAAAAGAAAGCGTGGCCGTCCTCGTCAAACCTGGCGTCGCACCGTGTTGGCAGAAGCGGCGAGCATCGGAATGACATGGAGTAAGGTGAATCGTGAAGCGCAGGACCGATCGAGATGGAGGACAATTAAGACAAATAAAGAAAAGAACGTCTATTGACGCCCTCTGCCCCATCTAGCCAAGTAAGTCATGGACCGACAGTTGTATTCTTTTAGGCTTTTAGGTTGACCTGATAATAGACGATCAATCTCATTAACCGACTTTAAAAAAGGAGGCTGTGAAGTTTATTTTTCACTTGTTGTTTTTATTTCGTTTTTGCGTTTTGAAGTCGATTCTTTTGTTGCATAACACGTTAGATTTGATCACTCATTGTGTATCTTGATTCACCCTTATAATCGATCCTTACACTGTGTATTTGGTCAAGCCTTTTGTAACTTTAAAAACCCTAAATTTGCAAAATCATCATCAAAACAAGGACTGAGAACCAGCACTATTTGTTACGCCAAAACTACAGTAGACCAGGTACTTCTTAATTAGCTTCATTCTATCCCAGACGATTAGAGAAAATTAAGGTTTCTCGAATTCTCGAGTCAACAACAACATTGAAATTTCTAGGGAAAAAGATGGCGATAGGTAATGATCAAGTCTAGACCCTAGACTGGCCCCATCGCCCACGGCGGGCTTCGTAATGGCGCATTTCCTTTGCCGGAAGTGCGTCATATGGTAGCTTGGAGGTCCGGCGTTAGTTCCTTTTTTCCAGGAATAATAATAAAGATATAAGATTCTACAATTAATTAATTATTTTATTAATTAATACGATTGATGATTACCTATGTAATTCGCATGTTTAGAATTTGGTAAAGTTGGACGAAAATTTTAAATTATTTATCAATTATGACGACCTTATCACCTTTTCAGTATTTTCTAAAAATTGATAATAAAATACACACATCAAAAGTGTCTAGGGATCAACATATATTTTTGCAATAACTTTTCTCCTGATTGATATTAATTAAAATTTTCTTTAAGGATTCATCAAATAAAGTGTTTTCGTTTGTCACAGTAACGATAAACCAAGTCACCTTTGCATTAATAAAGAAATTTGCCATTTTCCTAATAAAGGGATTTTTGACATTTGAACCACTAACATTAAAGTTCGATAAAAAGACTGAAATAACAGTTTTCTTTAAAATTTTATTGGGTAACTTAAACAGTTAATAATCCGTGTTTCTACCGCGAACACTAACAACACAAGACGAACATCGGTTTGGCATACTCAAAATGAGTTCATCCAAATCACGCTGTGGAATGGCCGCCCATGTTCGTTGCAACAACAAAAAAAGGTCTTCTTGCGACTGGATACCCTCCATATTCGGCAGAGCTCTTCTCTGTAGCATATCCCATGCATGCTCAATCGGGTTCAAGTCTGGCGACTGAGCAGGCCAGGGCAGGACATTGATGTTAGCTGCGGCGAGAGTCTGTCTTACAACTCTTGCGGTGTGCGGTCGTGCATTATCATGCATTAACTGAAATAAGGGACCGATTTGCACTTGTAGAGGAACGATGACGTCTGATACAATCGTCTCAGCATAAATTTGAGCGTAGAGGTTGCCTCTGATCCAAATCAACTCAGTTCTTTCGCCGATCCAAATACCCGCCCATACCATGATGGTTCCACCACTATAAGGATGGACTTCCTGGCAGGATTTTAATCGCTGTTGGCGTCCAGGGGTTCTCCAGTGTCGTATACGTCTTGTATCCGGTCTCATACCAAAACGAGACTCATCAGAAAAGCACACGAAACGCCATTGTTCTTCTGCCCAATTTCTGTGTTCAAGAGCCCATTGATATCGAATCCTACGATTGTGCATTGCTATAGGTGGTACCCGTAGCGGTCTTCGGGAATGAAGGTTCACTTCATGCAAGCGGTTTCTGACTGTTTGGTCGCTAATTAAGTTCCCTGAAGAGTGATGAAGCCTCACGGCTAACATCATGGCGGTTATTGTTGGAGCTCTTCGAGTTAAGATTTGAATGTATCGGTCTTGTCTCCGTGTGGTGCAGCGATACCGTCCTCCATGGCGCTCAGCCACGGTACCAGTGCTTCGGTAACGTGTCCAAAGTCGACTGATAACACTCTGACTTGTATTCAGAGCTAAAGCCACAGTACGTTGCCGGGAACCAGCTTCTATCATTCCCACGGCTCTGAGCATTTCTTCCCTGCTTAAATGACGTCGCCGCTCCATAATAACGTTGGTTTTAATCAGTAGTAGGGAAACAGTAGCACTAATAATGTCTTCAATGCGTTGTATGTTTTTATAGGGAAAATATTGACAGCTGATTTTCATCTTTTACTCGAATTTGATTCACAGTTCCTGATTCAAATTATGAAATGCACCAAAAAGGATCCATATAAATTTATAAAATCATAAATTTATTACAAAGCCACATCTCAATCTCAAGAAATCCGCATAAAAATGCTTGATCCCTAGACACTTTTGATGTGTGTATATTATATGCAGCAAAGTAGTGCGTCTTACTTGTTTTGTCTGAATTTGAAAGCCATTGCGCCATAACTGCGCCTTTCAGCAAGATAAAAGTACGAGACGCAGCGAAGCGTCGCTTTGTTAGTAGGTCGTGGGTTCGATTCATATTGAGGTACTGCCGAAAACATCTGTTGAATTATTTCGTTGTTTTTCTAGCCGTCTCAACTCAAACTATTTGGAATTTTTGCTATGAAACTCCATAATGTAACGTACAATTTTATTATCGTTATCGTAACGGCATCCCCAAAAATCTGGATAGGCTAGTAAAAATCTGGAATGATGTACTATAAGTTTTTGGGTGCTCTTCTACGGATTCCGCACTGTTTTATAAACATCTGATGAAGAAAGACGACTGCTCCAAGGCATTGCATAACTCTACAGTTTATAGCTACATTTTATGCAACCGTATCTTTCCGGCCGGAAAATGCACAGGATCCGGGCTGAGCCCAGCCGGCGGCATCTTAAAGTCCAGGCTTTCTTCAGTGCCATCTCGTGAAATTGTGCGATAAACTACACTTACGGATACAGCTGACGGAAAACATGCGAAGTCGAGAGCAAAAAAGCTCTGAAAAAAAGAAAAGTGGGGCTAAAATGAATCGGGTTCGAGATCGGAACACCGCGCAGGCGCGTCATCTTTTAATTTTGTCCTCTGAATAACTGAACTGTTGACAAAAAAACTTTGGATTTAAGTAGCGAGCGGTACTCGGTTGACCTCCCCCTCTCATTGTGGCGGATGATTCACGACCGAGGCCGAGTAAGGGAGCGGAATATTTTTTAACTTTTAAAACTACAAAAGAAAAGAGGATTTGTAATTGTTTTTCTTTGTTTAGAAGCTGTATCTTTGAAGAAGGTACCTAAGTAATTATTTCTCTTAAATAATAAAATGTTTAGTAGCATTTCACGACTTAATTTTAGACCTCGATCTACCCGCTAATTAAATATGTTCATCTAAGGTTGTAAAGTTGTTTAATTGAAACACAGAACAGAAAGAATGAAACAACGATTCCTTATACAGGAATGTTAATAATAAAAGTAACAATAAAGAGATTTGATTGTGGAATGAACACACTTTATCTTGTTTAGCTTACATACAGGTAATTGTTTACATACGATCAATGATGTCATCAATTTAAACATATTTCCTTCATTATTTTGTTTTTCGAGTGATAGGCTGAGCAGTGAGCAGTGCCGTGAATCATCGCGGACACGTTCTGTGAAATATTATTGTACCCGTGGCAGCACCGACCCGCGGCCCGCCACTCCGGCCCGCGCCACCACCACCCCCGACTCGCACGCCCACATACAACTTCTGTCTGTTCGCCTCAGTCGCTATTTGTCGTCGCTACACAGTGCACGGAGCAACGCCTTTCTTTCTCCACATCAAATAACACTTGGTGAGTTTTAACCGGTTTTTTACTATTTCGGTACAAAATTCCATTGTTAATATGAAAGATTCAGTTTTTATTACATGAGCAACAATTCAACTTTCGTGTGCTTTGACGTGTTTATCGAACAGTTTTTTACGTAGTCCCTCCCTCGGGAACTGGCAATCGGATGTAGTGGAGTAGCGGCATCGCGGACTCATTGATCAGGAATTCCTTTTGGACATTTTGTATCGTTATATTAAGTAAATCGAATTAGAAATTATTAGTACTTTTTGATTAACGGAATCATTGTTTGTCTATCGGAATGGGAGCGGTTGTATGACTTCATTCTTTTTTATCATGCGGTGCTGTTAGGCTATATAACGTACGTCGTGCATTTTTATTGTTCGATTATTGTCACTGTCTAAGCATTGTAACGAATAATGAAACCGATATTGTGCCCCTGTTAGGATTTGAACGTTGTTTTACCGGTGTACGTGCTGATAAAATTAAATCGCCGGTTTTCCTTCCTACCCACAATGGTTCATTAATTTGCTCCCGATTTAATCCACACAGATTTGCTTGTGTAGTTTCATAAAACAATGGTTCTGGACTGGATTACAAATTATGACTTTCCTCCTAGTTTTATGAGAACAAAGTCCGTAATCGGGATTCTCTATTGTGGATTCATTTTTAGCGTAGTGACTTACCTACCCTATAGATGCACCACTTTGGATAACGCTGTTGATAAGTAATTCATAGGGAGATAGTGTCACAGTCATTAATATAAGAAACATACATTCCAAAGGGCGGAGGGAAGTGAGTGAGGCGCAACAAAAAGATTCTTGTTTAGAAATACTTACATAAGAATTAACGAAACAACTGACTTTTCTACCGAAGCAATTCGTCAACAAACCATTTTCAAGCAATTTTTAAACTAAAAAACAAGAGAAAGAACCGAATTAACCGTTCGGTTATGGTTCGTTTAACATCATGCGATATTATGTTAATAAATACAATTAACCCGTCTCGCTAACTCACTCGTGCGGCGAGTCGTTCAACTTTAGATTTTTAGGCACAGAATGAAAACAAAGCGAAGATACGTTCACAGGTTTTAATAAACACGAACATCATCAGCAAAAAAAACTTTAGTTTTCAATAAAAAAGTATCGGTTTCGAGCACATGGTTGACTGTCTATGAATCTTGTCTGTAACGCGGTTAAGCCGTAAGGCGCACAATTATGGAGGCCCTTAAGCCTAACTGTAGCCATTGACAAGTGTTAATGAACCCAAGTTTTGTATCAACCGGCCGCTAAATATAGAAATCTGACTAATGCCTAACACATGCTTGCCACGGCCAATAACCGTCGTTGATGTTTTGAATAATAAATCATCCTTTGATATTAATTAAAAGGCTTCAACTTGACCCTAAATCAATACAACTTACATAAAAAGTTACAGAATCAACCACCATATTGACACTGACAGGACATAAATATTTTATGGTATTTTTTATTTTAGGGACGTTCGTCCCTAAAATACATTGAGCCTACTACACAATTTTCGACTTTAAAAATGCGCGGTAGTCATAAACCACGTTGAATAATTACAAAAGAGTTAACCGGTTCGCGTGAACGCTGGGACTTTCGCCGCTTTCACGCATCATAGCGCATTGAACGGTAATCATTGACGAAATCTATAACTAGTACACACGCTACGATTGCACGTAAGTGTTTTATGTCATAGATTTAGGAAGTACCTACTTAGCGCGAAGCTAGTTCAAGTCAATCTTTTATTTTATTTATCCTTAATTATAAAGTACATAAGCATAAGCGATTAACCGGCAACCAAATATAATAATACTTTATTAAGTTTTCCTGTTTTGTAAATACTGAATAACGGTTTTCAATCGTATTATTATGGATTATTGCTGGAATATCAGCTATCTATAATGCTTCCACATGAAAAAAATTCCTTGTACACAACTTGCATACTCCAATTATTACCAATGTAGATGCAACATCGATGCACAAGTGCGTTGGTTTGTAATGAAATCGGTCCAGACAGGACACTGGCTCATGCGCGAATGAGAAGGAGATATGCAGACATGTTTGGGGGAAAGAGAAGAAATATCTTCCCGAATACGCGAATCGATTGCCTGGAGACCGGAGACGAAACGACGCGTCGTGTCGCACCCCTAATGCCTAACGGCTAGGGTTGTCTGCGAGGGTTTTAATCGAATTAGTACTCAATTGTGCTGGGGAGCAAGATGGAGATAAACATGGGGCGTTCAAGTAGTTGTTTTAATGTTATATATGTCTCAGTCGACGAAGTGTTAAAATAAGACAAAGAAGGGGAAAAAAAAGTAAATGAGGCTTTAATTTTCTGCTTCCTTTCATACGCCACGTGGAGACGTACGACTGAAAGTACAAAAGTCAAGCTAGAAACTTCATAAAAAGAGAGTTAGCACTGGACTTTTGGGTTCTGGATTTGGGATTATTACTGTTCTGCAGACCGTAACTCCATACGCAGACATAAATAAGAAAATTTAACCCTAAAATTTCGAGGGTGGCAGCCATTGAACCATTCGGGCCCTCGCGGTCGCATATACTTATTATGAAGCCCTAGGTACCCTATGTGGATATGTTGGTTTATAGATCAATAAACGGCGAGGGGAACCACATCGGAACGTTCCGCAATGCCCACCCATATACGTAGTCCGGAATAATAAAACAATAACGGTATATCCGCAAAATAGAGACGTTCAGATCTGAATAATGTGTTTATAATTTAATTGAGCTCCATTTTCATAATTAAATTGTTTGGTTTAGATAATATTTATTACGGTTTTTATTAGTTGACTAATTATTCTTAGGTGAGATTTTAAATTAGGTAGTCTGGTGCATACCAAAAGATTCAGATCGTGTAAAAAATGTGGCGCACAGACATTACACAGTGCTTCCTCAGCCATCCGTGAGATGCTTACACTTGAAAATCTCTTAATTGCCGATGCTGGCTGGCCAGCTTGACGCTCCATAAAATTTGAGAGACGTATCTTTGATATATACGCTCTAGCTTAGACGAGGTCAATGACACTGCACGGTAGTTCACACCTTATTTGAATTTCAGACCATTTTTTATTTTTGATGGTATCATTTTTATTTTATTACTAATTAGCCAACTTAATGACGATGATTTTACAATTTATTTGAGACGTGTATCTAATTAATAAATCAACTACCTACCTAACTTAAGAAATTAGTATTTATCTGAAGCTTAATGCAGTGACAAATAAGGTATACAAACAACAATGCCTTCATCAATTGCTCAAACAGTTCAGTCTGTTTATTGATTTGGTGTGGCATCAAAATACAGCTCCTTGGGTACCTAATTTTAATATTCTACCAGTCCTAGTTAACATTACTAAGTTGATTTACTATTGAATTCTAACTGCATTTATATTTGGCTGTAGACTAAAATAGGTACATGGTGCCCTTGGCATATTGAGTCGAGGGGACGCCCTCGTGCGCCCTTGCCCTAAACCGAGGGTGACAAAGTGTACCATAAATATATAAAACTACCATAAACAAGACAGTAGACACAACCAAAATTATGTGCTGCAGACATAATAATGGTGTATGGAAATATGGAATTGGTTTTTAGATTAATGTGTTTTTTTCTTGTCAGACATTTTGATATACCTACTTACTCACGTACGTTTTCTATAATGATTCCACTCATAAGAAACAGGCCTCCTCTCTTTGAAACGCAGTGAGCTGTTATATCCTATTACTTAATTATTATTGAAATGAAAGAAAAAAAGCTTTAAGTATCGTTTAATTATTTTTCTACTTATCTTTCCAAGCATGAACATCTTTAATACCTTCTAATTGAGTTTTAGAAGCTTTTCTATCGACTGAAAGTTACCACATCAGGCAAATAATTAACGTGAAGTGGGTTTACAGCGTCAAAGAAAATGGAAAGCTGCTAGCTCTAGTGATACTTTACGTTCACAATTAGGTGCAGTGAAACGCAGGATTTATGTCAAGAGATCGATTGACAGATGAGAATTCAATTCCAAAATGGCGGCATATCGTTTATCAATCGTTGTCCGTTCCGATAGCTTAAATTGTCGCAAGAATTCCTCTACAAACATTCTGTTTACACAGATGGCAAAGCATTTATTGTTATTTATGGAATGAATGATCTTGAAATGGCATCTTGTATTCATGATCTGTTTCTTAAAATAGAAATGCAATCTGCGTAAAACGTGTTTAGCTTGAGAACTAGAAGAAAGCTGAAATATTCGTTTAGATAAAAACTCGAAACCGGAAAATGTGGCTTCATTTTTACAAGAGAGTAGCTTTTTCGGATGATACAAATGTCAAAGGTGACTTTTATGAGAATCCTCCTTGAGAAACATTCGGGGCATACGCTAAATATAGGTACCCAAAAACACGCGGCCGAGTCTTGGAGCGTACCTACCTAGTAATTCAGAGACAATTCACGGCCCTAGAGACCATGCGCGGCGTAACTTGTGTGTCGTAGTAGTACTACCGCAGGACTGGTTCCACTTTACTATCTATGTAGAACGTGGAATACCTTGGCATGCACACTTGTATTGAAAGTGTAGACTGGTTCAGGATCCACTGTGACTCACGCTCGGATCGTCCACAATGCCTGACGAGACTATGGTCTATATCGATTGTTTGCTTCACTGTGCTGAGGAAATGTTTGTTAATTCGTTACATAATCGGATAACTGCTTGCTTTGTATAAAAGATTATTGTAGATTGCAAGAATAGGGCTCTTAATAATATCTTCTGGTAGTGTACTAAAATTATAAATCACTACATAGGCTCAACAGTTTTACTATGCCTACACAGGCAAATCACTATGATTTTGATTAGTCAGTCGATTAGTTACATTTTACAGGGGAACTAAAATATGGACCTTATAGTAGTATTTAGATCTAACATTAATTATACAAAATGATTCGGCAAAGTCTGCTGCCATTGACTTCAGTGATCTTGCTTTGCACTAGCTCCATTATTGAATTGTGCTACATAAGGCTAGGTTCGCAATTTATTGAAACTAAAACTAAGTGGGACCCAAGATTGATGTTACAGAAGTGACGGAGCAATATCTCGAGGTAACCCGTTACTTTGTCCCGTTTATAAGAGTTACTGAAGCTGTACGCACTATTTCATTGATTAGAACGTATCGGGTAACTTCGTATCTGATTTGACAACTAGATTCATGTAGATTCCAGTCACTCTTTATTTCTGTCGTTTCCATGGCTTGCTGTTGAATCTCTTTCAGAAAGTTCTCTGTCCATTTCCATTGCATCAGTATTACCTTTATTGCTCATTTAAAAGTCAAATATTTATGGTAATTCGATAGCCAGTTTTATTGAAACACTTGATAATTTATGCTTTAGCAGTTAACTAACATTGTTAAAAGTTTTACTCTCATTCATACCCAGCTCGTTACAATATGTTTGGTCTAATTTTATCTCTGTTACTCTCTGGAATATCTGCAAGCTCTGGTTAAACGGGACTATATTTAGATCTTTGCAACTATCACGATTGTAAAGTTTACCGACACAAATTCGCGATGTCTATATTATCTGCAACTGCTCTTCAAACATTTGGACATTCTTTGAAAGATATTTATGTAGTTGTAACCAATCCTGAATGAAATAAATAGTCATACTTAACACCAGGGGCGAATGAATCACGCGAAGTGAATGAAATGTTAGATAAAGGAAATCCTATGAATCATAATATTATAAAATTAACAAAGGAATTGTTGAAGAACTGATATCTAATGTTTTGATTAGCTTCGTAGCTAGGTAAACGCCATAAGGCGCAAGGCGCCATGTATGATCGTCGACCTGGACTTATGGCTTCTTTCAGTGTAGAAACGTGACGGAACTATACAGGCTGTCTGGCGCCATCTCTTTTTTACACTGGATTAAGAATAAGTAAGGACTGTTTCAAGACGTCCCGTTGGGGCTGCGGGTCCCGTCGGGGCTGCGGGTTGTTCACAAGTGACCGCGGCCACGACATATAGGGCTCAGAAGGAACATGGGTGGTTTTTAGTCAGTTGAAGTCTGACACTCCCTTTCGCTCTGCCCAAGAGCGGGATGGGTTATATGATGATTTTCCACCCGCCAAAAAAAAAAATAGGGCTTTCAAGACGTCACTGTAGGGCCCCCCACAGTTCTTTATGATAGATCGAATACTCAGCATTCAAAAAATAGATGATATGTTTAGATTGTTCCATCCAGATTTCAGTGTTAAAAAGATTACGGTTGCTTTCTCTTGTTTGTTTTGATGCACCAATCATATTTGGAGCAACGAACTGAGTTGGCGGGACTTGATGTTGCAGTGGGAAGATATTTACAAGCGAAAACGAATACCTATTCTTACTAAAGAAATGCAATACATCTTCTTACTCGCCGACATTCTGAACATCATACGATAGGTGTCCGGAAATGATCAATCATCATTTTTGGTTGTCAATAAATAGGCTTTATCTTTTTTTATTTGAATCTTGAATGAAATTTCGTTCTAGAATTCCTTTCAAACCAACATTATAGAAAAAATTGTTTTCAATTGCTGTTTTTTACTAAAGTTTTTCTCCCAAACATAACCAGAATAATAATATATTTTGCTCTAGACTTGAATGTATTCCTGGAATTTAGAATACACATTTGGGTCAAAGACCTGCGGAATGCGAATATCTTGAAGTTTTACCATTGGACAACGTCGTCGTGGACATGAAAAGCGTCAATATTTGCATTTTTGAATATTCCAAGATAGTAATGCCACAGATTACTGTAATGCGTCGTTTTGACGATCTATGTCGAATCGTAATTTATTTGCTTGATATTTGAACAATTCAATCGATAGAAGGGACAATAATTAGTCAATAACGTGTATTATAGTTTGGTAGGTACGTAATTTTCCTCAACATTTTCCAAGTATTTTTAAGTACCTACATAAATAGAACGCATACGAATTACGAATACTTGTGGAATGGCATAAGCCTAATATTTTTGTTATGATTCCAAGTTAAACTGTAGGGGAATAGTTTAATGTTTTTTTTTTACATAAACTGACCTAATTATACTATGTTATAACTGTTAGCATTATCGAAGCATACAATTGTGTAATTTTTCGCTTGAAATTCTAAATATCCCATCAGAAATCAAATCACGCCACGACGGATCCAAAAGTACAGAATAACCAACACGGTTGATTACGCTCCCTTTGAACATTTTACCCTTTAAAGGGATGTCTGATGCCCGTAAGTGGGACCGGTACATCAATTTATTTACTGTTTTATGACTTTGTGTGTGCCGTAAAATGTTTAGTTTTAACCCTCCTCAACAGATTTGGATCAAAACAGTGCCAACTGACGCACATCTGGAGCGATATTTATGGAAAGACACGAATTTTGTTTATGTGAAATGACTAGTTTTTGGCTAGGGTAACATCTTGCATTCGTTATTGAATTATCTAAATTCTGCAGTTTCTCAATGAAATCAGTAGCATCATCATCATGGTTAGATGTGATAGTGTCCCGTTAAGCGAGAGGGTTCCGTTTCACCTCTGCAGCCTCTATGGGTTGACCTGTCATGTTCATCCTATCATTGCGTTGCTAGTTCATGTGGTCTGCAGCTGTTCACCTGTGATTCTTTCTGCATCATCTGACAGAAACATCAATATATAATTAATTGTACGTTGCTAAACACATGTTTATTATTAATCAACAATGTTTGTTGTTTTGCCCTTTGTGTAATTATCGGAACTGCATTAATCATTTTGATAAACTGTCGAAATATACGCTTGTATTTTCTTCGGTAACGACCATTCTGGACTTGATGATAACCGAATATTGACATTAAATAAGGATTGTGCCGATAAAGGATATAGCACTACGTAGAAGTACAGATAGTCATACCTACCTACTCAGTTACAAGTGTTTTGTCAACGATATTTGTAACATTCTAGGAATTTAGAAAAACAGTCTACTAGTTAGTAAACAAACTAATAAACTACGTTTCGTTTTCTACCTCGTGATGCCTTTATTTTGGGTGACTGCAGTGACATTCTTAATTGTTAGGTACCAAGATATAGCATTTGCCATCATCAATACGACAGTACCCCTGCCAAGATAAGCGATTATAATGGCAATTTTCCACTACCCACGGACAATTTTAAAGATCATAGATCTTCTTTGGATGTATTTCGTCCAGGAAATGAGTTGATCAGGTGATCCAGTGCTCGTAATTCTTGAAGCGCCCACCTTTATGCACCTGCTAGTCATATTTATGCGATGCATTAAATCTTACACACTAGCTCATAAATCTGACAAGCACTGTGTCAACGACGTGACATTTTGCACCTAGCCAACACGCTCACTTAGACTACTGCACGTATCCCGCTAAAACATCTAGCGTAGAATTGATTGAAATAATTATTTCGTGTTAGATCGAAACGTAGACCAATTTTTACCTGTCAGTGGACCAATTACGTAAAAAATAAATAGCAATGATGGCGGCGCTCTGGAAGCTAGCGACAGACATTCGCCAGACTGAAACTCGCAGAACTTATTTACTCTTGCCTCCACAAATTAGTGGAGGCAAGAGTAAATAAAGACAAGTTTAATATTTAGTAGATGTGCTTATTTGCTCTGAGAAAATAAATTGTTTGTGGGTACGAGTTCTATTTGAATAAGAAAATGCGTAAAAGAGCATAATAATATGGGGACCATCATCAATGATTCTTCCTGAAAGGTTTAACCAGGGTAGTCGTGAAAATAATAATTTTAATAAACCTTTATTACTGTAAAACCAACAACGTGACAATAAAAACAAAACGCTTCTCAGCTTCGCAGTATCTAATCACAGAATTCAGTCGACCCAATTCCCATATAGTTTGTGACCTTAGATGGAAAGTGACGACTGCTCCATGTATGGACGTCTTAGCACCAAGGTTAGCAGCTATGCACTGCAGATGTCACGACTCTTCGTGAAGTAAGTCATTGTATTAATAGAGGCAACTGAGGCAAGGTCGATCCGTGGCTTCGCGTTTGTAGCATATCTTAGAATCAAGATAGTCCTTATTTGACAGCTGTTTATCCATTGCTTTGATGTTCATCTTTTTGATTGAAGGTTGAATTATTACTATCATCTAATGTTTCATTGGAGCTAGGTATCGCCTACGCTTGTTTCTTAAATAGAATACTGGAGAGTTCCGACAATATGTTCCATCGTGCGTTGTTATTGCAGTTTTAATGATGCATGAACAATTTCAAAGGTTAGTTTAGTGCTGCGAATTTTGTTACCAAATCTTTTGGCTACTATTTTCATATTTTCTGATATCGTTGAAAGTTCTACTACTCAGTTAAAAATCGTTGTTTAACTCAAAAGTTAAAGACCAGCAGATTCAAATCTAATCAACGATGTTAATTCTGTTCCTTCATTTATATTCTCGTCTGCAAGTCGTTACTAATGAGTCTCGACGGAGCGTCTATCTTTTCCTGGCCAAGTAAAAGGGAAACAAGTCCATTTAGTTTCCATCCGAGACCATTCACTTATAACTCTTCCAAGGTTTCCTCGAGGAAGAAGTTTCTTGAGCGTTTCCTTATACAGAATAAAATGTGGTTGCTATTAGAATTACTTAAGATATCGTTTCCCAGGAAGCCATTTATTTCTTCACGGCTATCGTTTATGTTAATTGGAGAGTACATTCTTGTACTTAATTACAGCCCGGTTCTATTTGAGATGGTTTACAACAAATGCAACACATAGTAAGTAGCAGTTGTAAATCAGCAAAAACGGTACGTGTCGAGGCCAGCGATCTGCTTACGGTGAAATTTTAATAACTTTAAACTTTCTACGGTGTCGGCTCGCAGACGTGCATCGCATGACTCACTCGGTTCACTGTACGCTCCCCCACCAAAATACGGCAGACGTTGCATTGTATTGATTCCCCAAATGTTGGCGAAAATGTAGCTGCTACAGTGTTACTCAATCGATTCTCAGTTTTGCATAACAATGAGTGCATGAGAATTCATCATCAAGAACAACAATTAAAAGCATTTCAAAATGGAGGACGCCATCGTTATTCGTTACTTAAAATGAAACAACTGTTTAACAAAGATGTAAAATATCATTGTAGTCATGAGAAATGGTCCCGAAACAACAACGCGGTGCGGGCAACGCAATCTTATGAACACATCTTATTTTTTTTAGGTAACAAGCGATTAAAAACCAAACATTTCGGCTGACATTTTGAAAACTCTGACCATATGGCGAACATGCTTCGTACGTACTTTTTATGGCGCTAAGTATTACGAGTTGTTTTACGTAGGTACCCGTTCTTGCAGGTTCCGTACCATAAAAGGTTTTGGAAAGGCGCCATGACACGGTACGCACCGTTAAGCTGAGTTAATCTAAAGATACAATAGAACACTGATTTTATTTCGACGAGACGAGACAGATGTTCAGAGTCAGACTTAGTAGATTGTATGTGACAGCCATTGTTGCGGCAAGAAAAGTAAGTATGGTGATATCTTTTTAAGGCCCATTGTTTTTTTTTTCTCAGTCGATGTCGTTAGGCATGGCCATGACATGACTCACATCCTTTCCCGATACGAGAAAGAAATGTTAGTATTTCTAAATGGTTAAGGTAGTTAAGAAGCATGAATCAATTATGACGCATCCACATACTTCATCAACGTTGGACATAAAGCCGTAAGTAAGGTGGCGTGACTAGAATGACCTCATCTTGGTTTTCGGGTACACCAGTAATTTTGGCCGAAACATTATTGATTTCGTGCTGAAATCGCGCATTTAATTGAGTAATAAACCTTCTGTGGACCCTACTAAATCCATGCTAATTATTTAGAAAATGAAAAATGTCTATGGCTGCTTTCTTTTTTTGGGGTCGTCTCTTCTAAGTAGAAGAGACGACCCCAATAACAACATATTCAATTAAAAAAAAAAACATAGACAATTTTTCATTTTCTATGCTGTTTATTTTGCTAGAACGAACAGGTTGATTCTGCAAAATGTTGAGCGGCAGTTTCTTATAGTTTAATTAAAACAACATGCTCTGATTAACGCGGTGCAAGACGCGTGCGGTACGGCTCTGTAACGAGATATGTGCGGGACGTATTTATGTTAACTAACACCTCACCGCAAACCCAATACATTACTACTTATCTCCTACTACAGCACCACTTCAAATTATGTATAAAGGGTACGTGTAAAAGTACCCTTAACGCAAACGAAGGGCACTTGTTCTCCCCACCACTGCGATATATTTTTTGTTCTAGACCATATCTGGGAACCCCCTAGTTACGGAGATATTGGGGGTCAAAGTTCCAAATTTTGCACAGCTGTTTTTGTAAATATTACAAGTTTTTCAGGTTGTAACTTAACTTAAATTACCTCCATGACCCTTTTACTATTCAAAGCTTCCATTAGCACAATGTTTTAAGAGTGCTACGTTCAGTTTTACCGTAAAATTAGATTTTTGTGCCCAAAAAAAAAAGTCTGTAAATATGTGTGAAGGGTTAATTTACACCCTGTATGATTTGGGATACGAAACGGTGAAAACATCGTGAGTAAACCGGCTTATATCCTAGAACTAAAAATTCGAAGCGTCGCGTCTCGTGATGGGTCACGTGTTTAATTACGGACTCGCCCTTTCACAGAGGCACAGAGCTGGCCTGTGTCCCAGTATTTTTTTTTCATTGGGACAAGCCTGTAAGCCAGAATCAACAGTGGCGACCACAAGAAAAGCGCCGAGACAATGAAGCCCGACGAAGTCCCAGAGAAACGATTTAACTGTCTTGGATCCCGCAACGAAATTAATCAGAAAAGAATAGCGGAGGGAAGTGGAAATTATGTTTTTCCTACTCCTCAGTAAAAAACATAATTTCCACTTCCCTCCATATCAGTAGGAGACAGAACAGAACAAGGCCAATAGGCACACAGGGACGTTTACAACTGGGATAAGCCCAGCTGCGTAGCACCGTTGTGAGCTGTTATTTTAGATTCCAATAATAGGTATATTATGACAAAAATGCTTGAACGCACGGAAATTTGTTCTGTGTCCCAGTCCGTTCCAACGTTGAAAGCTTTAAAGGCTGATTGTCTGTGATATGTAAATACACGAAAGGATGTTAGAAACTGAAACCCTAAGACCTTAAAATATTGAATTAACTTTCGGAACCAACGATAAATAACAAACCCATGCAATAACCTGAAGGCCAACATCTACAGTCCCATGGGGAAAATGAAATTTAAACCTAAATTGTAAAAGAGTCTCAGCCTCACTTATCACTTCATGAAAGGGTTACCCTTTGAATTGAGTTTATAACTGGGTTATCAAATACCGTATTTATAGTAAGTGCTATCAGTTTTATTCGGTGTTTAATGGAAGGAGCGATAAACTGCGAATTTGGCGGTAGGTAGCTACGGCTAGCTGAAGTAAAGATTAAGTAATTGATAAGTTTTGTGAAGAATGGTCAAATACTGAAACTTGAGAATTCTAAAATGTTATTAGTTACGTACCTAGTTGTTACAGAAAATGTGTTTAAAGTAGTAAGTACATGGGTAATTTTACGTGTAAGAACTAATGCCGCTATCTGGTTTCTCCAATAAAATTTCACAAATATTTACCTAAATCCTGGCTGCCATTCAAGTCCCAAAGAAACCAAGTAGCACTTTGTATAGCACAAACGTCAAAATAAATATTTGTCTCGAATCTCCGGTTTCTTAGCGAGATAATTTATACTTTTCTGTGCTGTAGCTTTGTCCAACTTGCTGTCTTAACTTGTCAATTGGCTCCATTTAACTATTTCATTATCCTGTGTAAAGTTAGCTTCCATATTCCACTGTATTTGTGCCTGGTGCATCCGATGACTCTGCAGCCATTTATCGGCAGAAAACCTTGAAAAACCTGACAGCCATGGATAAACAAGGACCGAGTTATTGAGGCCAATTGATAAATATTGCTGTGTAATTTAAAATGTTCGATAACTTCACTTTAATTTACATTTATTTAAGGCACTGACATTTAATTCTGTTTACTTCTACGGAGTCTTGTGTAATGAAGTTTTAAATAAGTAGTAAGTAAGTAAGTAAAAAGACGAATGAGTCTTGAAACTTTGTAGGAGCATTACTAAAGCTTGCTGCCGTAGAAAAAGAATTAGTTTGGATTTTTATTACTGAAAGAATCCTTATTTAGAAGTTACCCGTGGGTGGTTCGTTATACAAAGTAAATAGCTATAAAACACATCCATGAGACAACCTATTCGCCCAAGTTCCAAAATGAGGTAATGTGGCTAACAGAATCTTATTATGGAAGTTTGGCGAATTGTACCTTCTGTGTTTGTTTTGTGCCAACCTGTGCCCTTCCAATTTCCGTCACATGGTACCGGGTGCCAAACCAAACTGCCAAATCTCTTTTACATACTTCCTTGCACCCATATCCGGGCTCTATGCCAAAATTTAATTTGCTTTTCCAGCAATATCGGCTGTTTATGCATCGTCAATTCTTCCGAGGCTATTGCGAAAGTTGCAAGAATATTATCATCATTGTTTGGAAATACTAAACAGTACTTATCATAAAACTTTTAACGCTCATAAAATTGGAATGATCCGTTTAAGTCGACGTTATTATAATACGAAGTCCTCCTACACGGCACGCTTCAAGAATTTCATAAAGAAAGGCTCATGTAAACATCGGGTTGTTTGAACATGTTGGCTGTAATGGCAGTTTATTGTTTCTTTAGTGCTAACATATTGTTCGCTTTCACCCTCATCTTCGCAAACCATCCAAAACAAAATCTTCAAAGGATTTCTTTCGGAACATCTTACCTACTTCGGGAACTTTTCTGACCTTTTTCGGTACCAACCTACGAAGTTGTTTGCCAAGAACTTAGGCAACTATGGAGCCCTCCGATAAGTTTTACAAGTAAACAGTTTGAAAATCATCCTGTAGGGCTACGACTTTCTAGACAAACTAAACAAAACCGTACCTATCTTAGAAAATGTCACTAATAGAAGAATTTTCAGACAATATCCGTTTACGTTATATTAGTAGGGCAGGTAATATAAATAGTATCATGCCTAGATAATGGACGATCACAATGGTTAGGACTGCAATTTATGATGAATCGTCTACTGTTCTGTGGCCCTAGTCGACCGCTGTAGATTCATTAATTAATTTATACAAACTGACTATTCTAAAACATGACTATTTGAATAATAGCTCGATGTCTAACTACTAGCGTGTTCAGAGATCCAAGTGGTTCTCTCGCTAGGTTTTAACATTGAAAGACCTGAAAATAGTTGTCCCAGTATTCACGAATCGCGAGGTGATATCGTGTCGCCTTACACCACCCTAACATGTTCCACAGGTTTTGTATTTATCAATACGCACAGGTAAAACCGGCCTGCAGGTACACACTGACTTGTGACGAAATATCACTAACTTTATCTCATAAGAACTCTTTTAATCGTTTAAACACCGTAATCAAGCGTCAATTTGTAATCTGAAGAAAATTACGATTTACGAACATCAAAATAATCATTAGACAATTATTTTTTGAATTTTAAAGAACCAGAATTAAAGAGTTCTTTTACAGAGGTTTTATAGCGCCATTAAATAATAATAATTCATCAGTTTACTTCTGTCTACTACTGGTATGGTATCCAGCAAGGTAGCGTTTTGGGGCCGATGCTAATTTGAATAAGTACTTCAAACCTTTTTCCCCACATTTTGCGGAAATATTTGAGTGAACAGTTATTCAAACATTTTATTGGTAAACCTCGGGACCTCCAGGACTACCTCGTAAAAAATCTTGAATCGTGCATGGATTGTATGGATTCAATACTTAAAACAATAGCTCATAGCGATTAGTAATGCCCCAAAGTAGGTCTAAAATACATAATATACCTATGACTGTACAGAAGACAAAAGTAAAGGCTGTATAAATAACAATTCAAGCAATAGCGGACGACTCAACCTCGTCATGTACCTAATGACATAAAAACAATTAAATAACTCTTAAAATAAACAAAAGCCAATGACCTTTTCCTTCAATTATTAAACTTGTAAAACTGGTTGGCATTATGTCAATCAACATTATCAAACACGAATTCTGTTAAGTTTAGACTCTATAGCCTATTGCACTCAGCAATGACGTTTCTGGATCGTTCTATCAGAATCAGAAGAATAATGAGTCCAACTAATAATGATAACAATAGACTTTATCCTCGTGTTATTGTTACGTTAGTTTTGATTCAGAATGTTTGTATTCGCCTTTTATCCTATTTAGAATACGATAACGATACGAACGACGACGACGATACGACGACCGGTCGGATACGATTTTTATTTTATAAAATACACTTCTGGACACATCTATTGGCCCACTTTAGAGTTTAGGTTTCGATGGCCCCTACCGAAATATGATTGCTAGATTGAACAAAAACTGTTGATGCAGTTTTAAACCTGATACATTTTACCATCTATTTTCGATCGTATTGTTTTAAATTTGAATTCAGAATACCATACGACATGGAGCTACGCCTAACAAGTCGGATATGCGCCTTGTTAAAGGCAATTGATTTTTGAATAAAAAACATGTTTTATCAAATAAAGGTTTAATTTAATAACGCGTGTTGCCTTCATGGGCATCTACCACAGCTCTCATACGATTAGGCATAGAGTTTATCAACCGCTCTATGAAATTTTGAGGGATCATCTCCCATTCCTCTTCTATGGCAGTTTTCAACTCCTGCATCGTCTGGGCAACTGGCTGACGAGCCCCAACACGTCTTTTTAGCTCGTCCCTCATGTGCTCAATGGGGTTCATGTCTGGGCTTCTGGCTGGCCAGTCCATAACTGTGATGTTCACATCCCGAAGATATTCCCTGACGATGCCGGCCGCATGGGCTCTTGCATTATCATGCATAAAAAGGAAATTTGGGCCCACATAGTCCGCGTATGGTATCACGTGAGGTTCTAAGCACTCACGAATGTACCTTTCAGCATTTAATGTTGGCAGCCGTGGTCCTGTAACAACCTCAAGTTGAGTTTTGCCGCTCGCGGATATACCGCCCCAGACAGTCCATGAGCCACCGCCATAAGCAACCCTCTCTTCAAAGCAGCATTGTGCGAAACGCTCTCCCTTACGTCGGTAGACCTTCTTCCTTCCATCATTGCCATGTAACACAATTTTAGACTCATCAGAAAAGAGTACACGGCTCCAATCTTGCTGTGTCCAATTTAAATGACTGCGTGCGAAATGAAGGCGCGCTGTTCGGTGGGCTCGCGTTAGTTTGGGCCCATTAGCTGGCTTGTGTGGTACCATATCGCGTTCTTTTAACCTTCTCCGAACAGTTCGAGCGCTCACAGATACTCCGTGGAAGTCGCGAAGTTGGTTTTGTATCTCAATGGAGGTAAGGTGACGATTTCTCAAGCTGGTCGTCACGATGAATCGATCCTGCCTTTCAGTTGTGACCCGAGATCGTGGCCTTCCTTGGCGACGAACAAAGCCGCCAGTCTCTAGGTACCTCCGATAAGCATTTCGGACCGCAGATCGACTTAAATTAAGTTGAGCACTCACGTTTCTTTGGCTGTGTCCGGCCTGAATAAGTGCCACAGCTTGGGCGGCGACTTCAGGTGAAGTATCCATAGATTATTGATAGAACCTCACCTTAATGTTAAGAATAAGTAATGTTTGTTGCAAAACCAAAGATATCAATCACTTTTTCAAGAATTAAATCCAAGTAAACCAATAAAACCAAGTTTTCTTGGTATTCGATTGTTTGATATCAACAAACAGGCTCCAAATTGTCTTTTGTTTCTTTAAATTCTGTGTTCGAAATTAAAAAAAAGACTATTGAATGAAATTGTGAATGTGCCAGGTTCAAAACTGCATAAAAACTTTTTGCTCGACCTAATATGAAATTTTAGCTAGGACCAAACGAAACTGAAAATACAAGGTGGGCCAATAGATGTGTCCAGAAGTGTATATTGTTTTGTCGAAGGATTGCTTGTGCATCATGGTCCATTTTTTCCACGTTGTCTGAGTACGAATTTTTGCCAACTTAAACAAAACTTACTAGGACTTGGATTAGAGTAGGTACGCAGTTTTTGTCTAAATACGGAGCAGGTTTTCAAATGCGTCGAGCCTCACAATATAATAATAACTTGGGATCCGACTCCCCTATGATATCAACCCTGAACCAACATCCTATTGGAAACAAAAGATTGTTTCCCGGGCCACAGGATGTATTCTGGTTTAGTATACACGCCGAGTTGTCAGCAACAATGACCCCGTGTTTTAATATGCAACGAACGTTGGCTATGACTGCCTTACTGAGGCCATGCATCACTCACAGTCATCGAGAATAAAGGCTGGTGAAAAAGAAAAATATACCACAGACAATTTAATTATTTATCAGTATTATCTGGTATTCGTGCTGAATAGTGCAATATTTCGAATTCTTTAGAATTCGAAATATAAATTGAACAGAAGTCGGCTTCAAGTAGGAGGGCCTCTAATTAATCGAATCTTCTTCGTGATCAATATCTTTTACCACACAAAGGCCAATCCACTTTGGTGGGCGATGCTAATTCAATTAATCAATATCAACGATCTTGCAAACATTCTTGAGCATCCTTAGCAGAAGACAAGTCTTTTAGTGAGACATCATAACATTTTTCTATAGAAAAAATTGGACCACCACTCGCTAGTGTTTGTTGGCGTCTTACCTTACATGTGGGCGAAGATATAAACAGTTACTTAGCAACAATGGCCGTGGTACGCATATTATGCTGATTAAACTGCCGTTAGTTCACTCTCCGCTCGACAAGCGATTTGTTATTGAAGAGGTCGCGGAAACCGTGACGGATTGCGGTTCGCTCATGAACTAATGTAGGTTCAATAAGATGGAAATAATTAAACTTTTTGGTGTGTTTGAAATTAAAGCTGAATAAATAAGTTGGTATTGATTTGAGAATACTTACAAAGTATAATGTTACTTGATACTTTGCAAAATAATGATTTTCACTTATTTGTGGCTTCTTGCAAGAATCCTTCGAGCTACTAGCGTACACGACGTACAGCACTCACAATCGCAACGCTATTTTATCCTATGCTTCAATATTGTTCCACATTATAAATTTTGCGTTATTACCCGACTGCGGCGAAGCCCAAAAGGAGGGTTATTACGTATGTAGTGAGTTAAAGATATCCACCATGATTTTGATTTTGATTTCATACTATTGTATGACAAAACTGTCGAAGCCTTTACTAAGTGAAGGCCTAAGTTAGGTATCATTAAAGGTCTCTGGAGTGCGGCAGAAAGTCTTCTTCTGTTAAACTATCTAAAGCGTCCAAAAGATTACTAACATCGACCACCATTACCTAAAGTCTTTAACGATAGTTTAAATTGTTAGTAAACAATCATGGGCGACGTTCTAGTAAGTCCACTAATGCGATGTTTTATCGTCTACCCATTTAGTTCGCTAGCGATACGTGAAAGCGGTGCACCCACGTCTAATGTAAACATAGGTACCTAGCATAATAACATTCTTTTATGTCGTTTAAATGAGGTTTTTTCTGAGTCAGTCGATCCAATCTTACATTATTTGTAGCAAGAATTACTACAGTCTAGTTAGAGGTTTAAACAAAGGAAAACGTAGTGTAATTTACTTAGTAGTCAGGGTAGTTAATTGTTAAGCAAATGACGACAGACTCTCACTCAACTGTCCATTATTATTTAAATCACAACCGATATTCTTTGTTTCACAGTTGTACTTTTTTCCGTGTTACAGCTAGCTTGAAACACGGAAAATTGATAAATTATCCTGTCAATCACACCTACCACATTAATAAAAATGAAATATGTAACTTTAGTTTGATCTGAGAGTTGGAAAAGTACCTTATGGTACCTTTTTTTTTTTTTTGGAGGGTGTAAAATCATCGAATAACCCCTCCCGCTCTTGGGCAGAGCGAAAGGGAGTGTCAGACTTCTACTGACTAAAAACCACCCATGTTCCTTCTTCGCCCTCTATGTCGAGGCCGCGATAACCGGTGGACTACCCGCGGCCCCGACAGGACCTTATGGTACCTTAAGTCTCAATATACGAGTTACAAGTTACTATCAAATATTGATACAACAAAAAATACCAGAACTAGTTCTACGTTGACTTAATGTCCTATGTCCCCTAGATGGGGCAGATGTCCTCCATCTCGATCGGTCTTAAGCTTCAGGCTTCACCTCACTCCACGTCAATCTGATGCTCGCCGCTTCTCCCATTGGAGATGGTCTCGGGCGGGGCCAGTAAATTCCGAGAATGCGACGAAGACATCGGTTGACGATAACTTGGATTTGGAGTGAGATGATATAAGTGACCTTCCACATTTCACACCCGTGAAGCAGCACGGATTTCACATTGGAGCCGAAAATCTTAAGTTTAATCCTTTGGGTCAGTTCCCGCGACTGCCAAACAGATCTCAGCTACGCGAAGGTAGCTCGGACTTTGCCAATTTCCCTTTCTTTTTTTTTTTTTTAGCCTATTTTGTCCCACTGCTGGGCAAAGGCCTCCACCATTTCTTTCCAGCTCTCTCGGTGTTGTGTTGGTTCCCTTATTCGAGGGAAATGCTTGTATAAGTTAAATGGGATAAAGACGGGAGTCTGGCAGGTACATTACGATAGGATCACTAACTGCCGTACTCAGAGAAGGTTTGACATATTTTTGTATAACAAAACTGTCAAAACCTCTACTTAGTGATGGCCTCAGTAATTATTAAAGCTCTCTGAGTGCGGCAGTAAATGCCAGGTTACTTATGGTTAGATTAGAACGATCCGTGAAGCGATGTCTTCTTCACTGCCCCCAGTCTCCGCCACAACGCTCACGAGTAGAGTTTATTTATTTTATTTATTTCAAGTGTAGGCGTCGCATGAGATGCCAATAGCCCAAATGCCCAATGACAGAACAGCGTCGTAAACTACTGATCGTCCACTGTGCCATTGCTTTCTCTCATCAGTCAGATAAACCAAAAGTTGTACCTATGTGGCCCACAACATTTAAGTACCGTGAATTCTTATTCTCGTTCACTAAACACACGGCATAGACGGAAATATGCAAACAACAAAGTAATCAACTTGCAGTAACCAACTGGTTAGTGTCGAGTGTCGATACAAGAGAAACGTCAAACTTGAATCCATTTTTAATGAAGGCGACACTGGCATTATGTAGTCTATCTGAATAACCCATTGACCATAACTAATTTCTATTTTTTTCATACTTCCAGATACCAAAATAAAATGGCCTGCTCAGTAGATGCCCCCTCCCTCAAGGACCTGCCCAAGGTAGCTGTGGACCTGAAGAGTCAGCTGGAAGGCTTCAACCAGAGCTGCCTGCGTGACGTGGACACCAATGAGAAGATCGTCCTGCCCTCCGCAGAAGGTACGTTCAGGGGATAATGGAAGAGTGAATTGCTTGAGTGTGATTCGTTCGTATAAATTATCGTCAGTTGTGAAAATAAAAGTAAGCTCTCAAAAGGATGGTACGAGGAAAAGTATTTGACTCTTTGTGAATCGTAGGCATAATAAATAACAGTTAAATATTTTCTAATAGGCGACCATTGGTATGGCTGTGCTACCACCGCAAGGCAAATCATATAAATTCTGATCTAAGTATTTATGCATATACATCCTCAGGTTTCTCGGAGAAATGGTGAAAACCAAGCTAAATTTATTCAAACACTTAAAGGAATAAACCAAGATATAGATCTTTTACCCGACTGCGGCGAAGCCCAAAAGGAGGGTTATGTGTTTGGCGTGTATGTATGTATGTCAAAATCAAAAAAAATCAAAATCAAAAGTCATTTATTCAAATTAGGCTGATAATCAGCACTTTTCGAACGTCAAAATTTACTTTACTCTACTTATTTACAAGAGACAGTCCCCCAAAACGCCCACCCTTCGGCACTTCCTAGTGTTTAGCTGGAAAGAAGAAGTGACGGAACAAACTCCCCAGCAACACATTCTGTCTGTTATGTTGGTTAGAAGAACCAGACTCGATACAATAGTAAGGTGTAAGTTCATTTTAGAGTTACTACAGACACAAATCAATAATAAAAAATTATATAATTATAAACAATGTAAAAATAAAAAAGTACATAACATATCAATTAACAAATTTTTGTAATGTAGGTAAGGCACAAATGTTGATATCAGTGCTGTAACTATTCGTACCAAAGGGCGTCTGGATGATTAAAAACCACTGTAAAAGAGAGTAATTCTTTCTTTCTTTTCTTTTTTTTTAAAAAAACGTTGTATGTCCGTTTCTTTGTTCCCTCATAACTCCTAAACGGATGAAGGGATTCTTTCCGTTTCAAATTTAATACCTATGTTTTTTGCTCGATGTAGGTACCTACCTACATCAAATGGTTAGAAGTTAGGTAGGTACATCAGGAAACAAAAACACACCCTTTGAAGTCACGACGGCGACGTTAATATTATTTAGGATGATACAGCAAAGAATTAGCGTCCTATTGACATCAATTCATTAGTAATTCGCTTCTAAAATCCATAACAAAACACACTTAGAACTTATTACGAGAGAAGCGGGCTCATTGACGACGCTTAGATTGAAATCAAACTTTCCATGAGTAATACCGATAACAGTCTAACAAAGAAAATTTCAATTTCACAACAGACGTAGCGCAAGAAAAGCAACACAACGCCCTACTTCAAGGCGTTGAACAATTTCAGGCATCCTCCCTCAGGAAAACGGAGACGGTGGAAAAAATCGTGCTACCAAACGCACTAGGTATATCACTGGGTGAAATGCCGCAGCCACTAATACATAATAGCGAGCCGCAATACGCCTGTGAGACGTGGCTGCTTTTGCTCATAGCATTCCTTCTAATTTTAACTGGGGAACTAAACCATGGGACGAAGCTAATATGTATTTTACGACTCATTTTGCAGTTATTGTTGTAAATCTAACTACGTTTTACTAAAACAATAACGCGCATGTTTTTTAGACGTTGTGAGAGTGCGCCATATAATTTAAATTTTGAATATTTTCTGATAAATTTTGTCTATGGTTTTCAGATGTTGCCACCGAAAAAACTCAAAAGTCCCTGTTCGATGGCATCGAAAAGTTTGATGCTACCAGGCTGAAGCACACAGAAACTCAGGAAAAGAACCCACTTCCTGACAAAGATGGTATGTTTAATGTTAATTCCTTTATCAGCACAGCACCCTGATTATTACGCATGCATAATTATGTGCAATAATATTGTAAAATACATATTAATTCTAATGAATCATTATGTTGAAACCTAATGCGCTTACGAGTGACAAATGTGGCAATAAACCAACCCGATATCCGCAGTCTAAAAAATCTTACGCAGTTTTAATGACTAAACAAGCCGAAAACTCATTGTTATTCGCCGATCGGCGGCGGCGACCTGTGGCGTCTGGCCCAGGCGCAAGCCATGGTCCGGGGCGAGGAGGAGTGAGACGCCGTCGGCTCCTTCTGCGAAGCAGTAATGCTAGCGAAGAAGGTGGCGAAACGTGAGGGGGAGAGAACCTCTTGTTCCAGCCGCCGCGGGAAAAGCTCCGGGCGTCGGGGGCCACGCACGTGACGGCTTCCGGCCCCCGTAGACGCGGTTTTGTGGACACGGTGTGTAATGGGCTAGCTTGTTGTCTCATTACGACGACAGGCCGTGTCGACCGCGCATTCGTGTTCCACGTGCGCCTCAAAAAATGTCAGCAACATGGAAGGACCTTCCATGGCCGACGCCCATCGGGGCTGCGGGATATTGTAAGAGGTACCGCGGTCTCGACATAAAGGGCTAAGAAGGAACTTGTGTAGTTTTTAGTCAGTACCTAGAAGTCTGACACTCCCTTTCGCTCTGCCCAAGAGGAGGGGTTATTTGATGTTTTCCAACCCCCCAAAAATTCATGTCATTAGCTTATAAATGTTTTGTGGCCGCTTATGGTCTGACACGCTTTTTATTTCGAGCACTCCATACCGTGTCTGAGTCAATTTGCATGTAAATGTTGCCTTTCTATGAATGACAGAGTTACAAATACGAAAGATACATACAATGCTTGTATTTATTATGTTTTGCCTTGCACGATTTGCTTTGCATCAGTTGTTGCCGCGGAGAAACAGCACCAGAATCTGTTGGATGGCGTTGAGCACTTCGACAAGACACAGATGAAGCATACAACGACAGAAGAAAAGAACCACTTACCCCCTATTGAAGGTTTATTTTTGCTGCTTTATAATTTTCTGCCTCTTTGATTGTATATTTTATTTGTTACTTTTTTGGCCTGCTAGTGTTCTATTTATTTTTTATTATGCTCAGTATTCATTTTAATCCTCAGTATACATTTTAATCGTTACGACTGCCTGTAGTTATCTGTTGTCTTTACATGACTATATATTATTTGCACGCTTACTTTCACTTTATGTAAAGAGCAGAGCTTCAGGCAGCACCGAGCGAGACTATCAATTAGTTGAATAATTAAACGAAAACAGTCGTTCGATTTGAAAACGCGGGTTCAATTCTTGCAAAAAAATATTTTAACCAACGAACGGCACTATAAACAAAAAAATACTAGTACATAGATACCCCTTTATTATTAAGCATAATATTAACCGTATTTCGAAGTCACTGAGGTCTATTATAATAGTTTTCGATGACTCTTTCATTCACAATGTTTAGTAAGTAGGAATACATGCAGATACTTATTAACGTCTTCAAAACATCTAAATGTCAGTATGATTAAAAATGTTTAGGAACACACCATGATTCGAAAACCACACTCCTGAATAAATAGGCCCAATAAGACGCCAGAGTTGATAGGTTAAATTATAGCAATTCAAACAGGGATCGACGATGAATTTAGTCCAAACAAAATCTCAATTTACTTGGTGTCGACTCAGCTATCTTCTGTATCCATAATTTCTCTATTAGTTTACATCTCGGTAGTGACCCCCGTATTATTTCTTACTTAGTCTGTTCATCATAACAAAATAATATATTAATGGATATTTTCCACTCACAGCTATCGAAGCCGAGAAAGAGAAGAACAACTTCTTGAACGGCATCGAGAACTTCGACCCCACCAAGTTGAAGCACACTGAGACTTGCGAGAAGAACCCTCTGCCTACCAAGGACGTCATTGAACAGGAGAAAACAGCCTGAACATCCTCATTCGTAACCACCCGCAACTATATCTCGCTAGTATCGCCCGTATTTTAAACTCGATATAAGTCATAGGCCGTTTGCGCTGTCCGTTTTAACAAGTCTTTATTTTTATCAAACGTCAGAACTGCACCAAAGTTCGATTAGACTTATAATGGACTTTGTAAACTGGTCCTTATCATTAGTTTATAGGAACCAAATTTTCTATGTCACTTTTTAACGGTATCATATGTATATTAAATAAGCGTATTTTACGAGCATTTTATAATTTAATTTATATTGAAGAGAATAATTAAGAATGAATGTCCAGTACTGATTTATTTAAGTCGGGAACACACTGCACTCCAAATAAAATGCTATGGTTTAATTCAGTCTTCTTCTGTGCTTGTGTTCTCTTTTAAATTGAGATATGTTTAAGTGCTCATGAGAATTATGCATCTGCGCGTGTGTGATGCTCTGGTCAATAAATTAGGAGTGTAGTTACCAAATCTCATTTGGGTCTAAATTATTTTTTAACTTTATTTCTGCGTTGATATAGTATTTTTGCATTGTATTAACTTAGAAATATGGTAAGAATCATCGAATGTAGTACTGTAACAATATTACTTGCTCAACCATTTTATGGTTAATACCATAAAATAAGTATTCGGTCTGAATATAAATAAAAGCAATAGTTTGTCTAAGCAATGATGTGAACAATCATAATTTTTATATTGTCATATACAACCATAATCAAACACTTTTCCATTTTTATAATAAATAACGCTGTCGATGCCAATAAACCATTTTTACCGGAATTGTATGTTTTACAGACGGTGCTTTTTATAAATATAGATTTAAAAAAGTGTTGGTTTTTTATTTATTCTCTGCCGAAACTGAAAAATGATTTCATTATAGGACACCCACACAAAGCCATTCTAATCTAGGTGGTGTCTACCCGTGTGGCTAGTTTAATCGAAATACGTTCTGCCATAAAGGCGTTTATTAAAATCGTAACAAACCGAGTTACGTCCGCATTTAAACATTAATGCATTATTAATCATTACAAATAATAATAATAATAATAATATTCCACAACTATCACACAACGCCATCTAGTCCCAAGCTAAGCAGAGCTTGTGTTATGGGTACTAGACAACTGATAAACATACTTATATATTTCTAAATACATACATATTATAGATAAATTACACCCAGACACAGAACAAATGATCGTGCTCATCACACAAACATTTGTCCTGGGTGGGAATCGAACCCACGACCTCCGGCATAGCAGTTAGGGTCACTAACCACTAGACCAACAGGCAAATAGAGTAAAAAACGAAAAAAAAATCCATTTAAATGCTGTGATGTTAAGTTCAGTCTCGATCTCGACTGAGTTGTAGGTGGTAGTAGGCTCATACAAATACGTGCTTTGTCTTCTTGACTAACGCATATTATTATAGCCTGTGATTATATTATTATTACTGTAATTTAGATAGAGGAGGGACTTGTGTCTAGAGAAAATTTGGCGCACGGTCCAAGATTAAGATACGCTGGTGATGGTGAGGTCGATCCGTGGATGGCTGAGCTGTCATTACATATCGATACTCCTCCGTGCCTGGGGTGTAACACGGTTTTGTAATTGGTGTAGATATTTGACAGTCACTACAGGTAGGTAGTCAGTGGGCCAAGTCTGACAAACGGCTTAACACTGTAACCAGTAACTGGGTGAGATAGGCAGTTGTTACATATAATAATTATAATACCTAGGTACTGGTGTATTCAGCTGCATCTAGTAAAATCTAGTTACACTAGATAAGGCTAGCCTTTGCCAAACATAATAATATTTATTGATGATGATGACTCTTATTCCCTCCATAACATTATTCTCATCCATTTATCTCTCTAGGCATGACGGGGAATATTGGAACTGTATTAAAAAATATTACCCCTCAAATTAGCAATTTCCTATAGTTGGCAACCTTGCGTTTCATCGTCGTGAACTTTACGATTTCGGGAATTTTCAAGATAACATACCTTATAATTTCATCAATTTTAATATTATCATTTCCATTTAACTTTAATGCGCTACAAAGAAACACTAGATCACATTGAAAAAATAATGACCCAAAAGAATCGGTTATATCAAAAATAAACAATTATAACTTTTGAATATTTCTTTTTTACATCGGTTTCTATTTATACTCTATGATCTTAGAAATTGTCGATGGTTAGCAAAGTTCGGTTAAGACATACTAGAATGTCAATATATCTAGCATTTGATTTGTAGATGCAGATGAAACTACAAGATACGTTTTCTCTTAAGTTAAAACGAGATAACAAATGTGGACCTGGAGTGCGCTCCTAGTTTTATAACATCTGCATCGTTGCAAAAATGCCGTGTCTTGTAAATTTTGATTTGCTTCCCGCCGGCTCTTGACGGTTTGCTTTTGGCACGTGCAATTTTCAGTAGATTCTAGTAAAAATACAACTTCGCGCAAACAACTAATTTAAACACTGATGCTGACAGTTTGCAAACATTATTTCGGTAAGTGTTTCCATGTTATTTTAGCGTCGTACGTAAGTTTTAAAGTTTGCACGTGTTGTAAATTGTAGACAGCAAAACAACCATTTGCATTCGCCAGACGATATAGCTACGATATGGTTATAAGGATACCTTATCCGTTAACTAACTTGGTTTTGTTTACATCTGGATATGAAACGGATCGGTTTGTTAGACATTTTTGGCGGATATGTTGATGGAAGCGGCAGCGTCATTTGTTTTTGTTTACCTCCAGATTGTTAGCAGTGTACAATGTCGCCTTCCCCAATCCGCTGTCGCGGGCCGTGGAAGATACACAAGCGTTCCTCGGAGCCGGACAGGTGGTTGGACGAGATGGGATTTTTCCGTAAACACACTGCTAGGGACTCGAGCTGCCTTTACCGCGCTGTCTCTGAGAACATGTATAACACCCAGCGATACTTTCACAAAGTTCGCCTGGACTGCGTTCAGTTCATGGCTACTAAAAGACACCTCTTCGAAGGGGTAGGATACACCATTTATTTGTGAAATATAATTCAGATTAAGGCAAAATGATAACATAAAAACTTTTGTTTTGTAGTCGTTGACTTGTCCGTTTGAAAATTATCTCAAAGAGATGTCAAACCCATCCGAGTGGGGTGGTTTAATTGAAATATCGGCCATGAGCCATCTCTATAGGTAAGAATATTTTCTCATGAAGTATTGACTACCCGCTTCTTGATTTATAATTTCTAACATTTCATTTTAATTGACACTGTGCCTAATACAAGCTTGGAAACATACATTTGATTGTTGGATTAATTTACAGACATGAACAAAGTCCATAATCCATGCAGAGCATCCACTACATTGTCTAAATTATATCAGCATACCTTCATTACAAAACAATATCCATTGGCACTAAAAATGAATCACCTCAATATTTATCATGTCTATTGCTAAAAATATAAACTTGTGTTAGGCACAAGGCCCAAATAAAATAACTTGCCATTAAACCTTGCAGACGAGACTTTGTAATATTTGAAGCCAACAAAGGTCCGCAAACAAATATATGCAATGGTTACGGGGACCCAATATACCTGTTTTACTCACCTGACACTAAGCATTTTGACGTGGTGTATACTAAAGATTTCATTAACAAATCATCTTTTTGCCAATGTAAGTTAATTCTACTTAAAATCTCTAAAATCAAATATTACATCTTTTACTATGCAGTGTTATTTATTTTTTATCTAAACTTAATACAATGTTTCTCATCAATATCAAGAATTATTTGTCTGGGGAACATTTATAATATTACATATGTTGACTGACCTGATTCACGGAATTTGAGTACCTACTTGGGTGTTGGCAATAATAAGTGTGTAGCTAAGCAAAATAAAACAAAATACTTGTCATAGGGCCCATTATTGTCTGGTTGATTCTAATAATAATGAATTAAGCTACTATACAAATACCCGTGAACATGCTGATTTATTTATTTCTTCTCCTATCACTTGAAAATGATGTTTCATCCTTCACTACGAATATGTCAAATTTGAATGAAACTCATTGTTAATATATTGTAATACATTGTTAAATGAAAGCCACATTTTGTTTTGGCCAGGATTGCTTTATGTAATTGGAAACTTGTTGAGAAATTACCAACAGAAAGAAGGTTTGTCAGCCAATCCTGTGTCAACTTTTCACCTTACTGACAGAAAACAACAGTTCCTTCCATTCTCCTCTACTTTTGCAGAACAACACCGTTTTCTGTTTTCAATGTCTCAGAGCAGTCACAGAAACTTTTCAAAACTAATTCTTTATTGGCAAGTCCTCACTTCCTATTTTTTTTATTTGCCTTTTTCTGTTTCTGAATACAACCTTGCTCCTTAAACCTAAAGTGCAACATTATACTTATAGCTCTGGCATACGAAATACTATATGATGGCGTCTACCAACTAAAAGACTTGTCTTACGCTGTCGACAAAATGCTCCACGACAAAGTTCCTAGCAACCATATCGAGTACTTCATGTCAGAGAATGTTGAACGTCGTAAAAAGCAGAAAGAAAGGGCTAAGATATTTATAGAAGCCGCAGACGATGACAAAGACAGAAATAATAATGCTTTGGCGCTAAAATGTAAGCACCATACTGAGGATTTGGAAAGAGCTAGTCTTTTGAAGGAATCTCTAAGCATCTTCGTATTCAACCGCAGTTTGATTCAGCTTGAGAATGTCTGCATGAACTGCTTGAACGTAAACAGTGCGAAAGACTTGCTCGACAATGGGATCACTCCGTTTCCATACAAGGTGGCAAAAGCCTTAGATCCTGATATCTATAGGAACATAGAGTTTGATGTCTGGAGCGAGTTGAGACGAGGTACTCAAGTTTTTTCAATAATCGGAATAGGAACAGAAACCCTATACAAGCATACTATTTATATTCCACGATTGGAATAATTTTCAGCGACCTTGCGACCGTATTCAGTATTCGATCGATTGGACGCTTGGTTAATTCGCCCTCTTTCATTATTAACTGGTTACTCGTATTCGTATTGTGTACTAGATTTCTCGCGCGAATTTCTTGTTATTTCGTTATTGGTTTTCCTACGAACGGAAATGTTGGGTCATTCTTTATGTAACGAGGTCAGACCATCAATCCCAAGATGTATTTTGTTTGGGCGTTTCAGTTACCTATTCCAGTTTATTTTGAGGGAATTATTTTAACATACAATTCACCTATTTCGGTACTTATGAAATGGTATTACAGAATTGCGTTATGGCGCGAGATATTCGGATGGAACGACCCTGCAAGTGGGTGTCAAATGTTTGTGCAAACTGCAGCCCGAGCAGTCAGTCCCTTACCACTGCCACATACAAGAAATGAGCCCCGAAGCTGGCCCCTGTCTCGTGTTTATCGAGGAGTTGGGCGAGAAGCGAATAGTGAAGTTTGAGCAATTGGAACCTCTTCCCGTTGAGGAAATAAGACCCTGGGCACCTCCTTACAGATACTCTCGGGCACATTCTCAGTTCCTGACCCTAAGCCAAATGTTGCAGCAAATAGGTTCGACATTCTTCAAAATAATTTCTCTTAACTTGCGAATGCTTTCTAAACATTATTTTAAAATTGTTTTTGACTACTTATTTTTCACTATTTTTTGCATTCAGCACAATTTTCTTCCTAATAATAGTGTTAGTTTGTCACAAGCTTATCAACACTTCCCGTACTCAATGAATGTCCCACGCCAGGCAACATCACGCTGAAACAAGGTCTCAGCAAGGCTAGGAACAAATCCAAGGTGGCTACGGACGATAAGACTTCAGAGAAACAAACCAAGCCCACCAAAGTGTCGTGGGACGAAGAGACAGAGCTATCCTTCCAAGACAACGTCGATTTCACATACCAACACCTGGACTTTCTTAACTTTGAACCAATGCCTGTTAGTTGTAGCTAGACACAAATAGAACTAGGTTCTGGGTGACTTGTAAGCATATCACTAGACGAAAACTTATCTTGACGCAAGTTTTCCGAGAAATCCTGTTACATAACAATATTTTACTCAAGAAAAAATTTAATGGCGTTCTCAAATAAAATTCTGCCAAGTTTATTCGTGAGTGAAGCCAATCATGCTCTCTATATATAAGTCAATAAAGAATTAAGTACATTTTTCAATTAATAATACAGCTCATTAGCCCGATAGTATTAAGTCCGTGTAACAAGCATCCTTACGCCCGCGCCCATCAAATACTTCAAAGGGCAACCATATTTGCACATTGATTTTTAATCTACCTTCAATGAAATTATGCAAACAGCAACATGTCATACGTTTCGTTTCTTCATTTACATATTTTATTCAATATCTGATGACAACTGATAAAACAAACCATTCCATGTTTTTTCTTAATTATTAATTAGGAAACTTTTTTAAGTTGCTAATAAAGCTAAATTTACTAATATTAAAACGACTTCTCGCTTTCGAAAATGTTGCTAAAATTGTGTTAAAGTGACGTGCTTATAAATCTATCCCACCATATCGTAGCTATTCTAGAGGTAATCAAATTGGGATAATGAAGTGTAGTTTAGTAATTAAGTAGTTTGTATTGTTGTTGCGTTGTTGGTTTTTGTTTTATAATTTTCGGAGTGGAGTAAATTACTGACAGGAGGAATAAAACGGTACCTATACCTTCTTTTTAAAAAGCTTTTAGTTTTTCTTAAAATAAGTTGTTCTTAAATAGTTTCTGCGTGATTTTACTTTGGATGGACTTTTTATTAGCTTCCTTCACCCTTTTAATCATGTTACGGAAGCTTTTTAGACTGATACGCATAAAGTGCCATAATTCGCTACTTAATCGTGTTATCAATCTCAATATTACATCGGACGAGCAAAGAAAATAAACAATCAGGGTTAGTGCATTATATTGCACCGGGCAGCGGCCCGCGCATGCGCGACGTTGCCCCTCACCGGCTCAGCGCTCCCCATTGGTCCGCAGAGGGCACCAAAGTAGAAACTTTTATTTTAAAATTTGAGTTGCAATCAATCATTTGATAAAAGCATCTTGTTCGTATCGCACGTGTACCCCTCCAAATCGTACAACGGACCTGTCACGTACTATTATGGTAGTAAGTTTCTCTTTTTGCGTATATCAAAGTGTCTTGTAATCATCTTGTGCAGAAATGTGCCGCGAAGTAATACCAAACAATAAATAAAAACAACGTTGTCTTTCTACCTGTCAGTAATTTAACTAAATTATAGTGTTAGCGGCCTTAAGTTCGTAGCAGATGTCATATTGGTGAAATGTTTGATTAGGTTGAAGTTGAAGCCCTGATGGTGGACAGCCGGCCGGGCGCGGGTCCTCCGCCCCACGAGCTCGCTCACACTCAGTCGAATGGCGGAGCACCTATTGAGAACCACCATACCCAGGTCAGTATAAAATAGAAAATATTTCATACTTTCGTGAAGACATGATGTTTTTAAAACCCAGCATACAGCGCGGCGCCGGCGTCGGTATTTGTTGAACGCCTTTCAAATAATTATGATACGGTAATTTGAATTAATTTAATATTGGAAGTTAGTATATAGTTAGCAGCATTTTACGATGTAATTCTACCGTAGAGAGCCATCATTGAGATTTTAAAAGAACTTGATAAATCAAGTAAACTTCGTGAATTCCAGTAATAATTGGTGGTTCAGCTATCTACTCGTACTAGATTCTGGCATGAGTAAATAAATACATAGTTCTTGTATCTGACCAACATAATTACTGTGGAGGCAAACGCAAATTTCTCAATTGAACAAAGGAGGGTCAGCAGACGAAGTTATCTTACTTTGTCGAGTGAAAAAATATAGGGTATCCAGGATTCTGGTTCTTGTCATAATCTCTGATATCTTTGCTCCGCCTTGACATTCCAAAAATATAGTGCCACGTGTGGGTACCTACCCTACAAACAGCTCTCAGAATTTCATCTTGTGCCATTTTGTAAACACCTAGACTCAATTTGACAAATAAACTAGTTTATATGCTGCCAGACATAATAATCAGTTTATTGCACCGCAGTTTTCCAAGTCTCCAATTGAATCGGAACTCAAATCAAATTCAAGTGTTTTGAATGGATGTTATTGCTTCCGTCAACCAGTCTTCGCGACTAAAATAAGATTAAAACGTAGACTTTCTGAGCGAACAATTTTTCAGATTTTCTGAAATTGGGTGTCATTTTCTTCCAGTAAATAAGTGTAAAAAAGTAAAACCGATTTCATTAAAACACAAAAAGTGAAAACAATCTGCTTGTGAATTCGGTGAATTTTGTTTCTTTGATTTCGTATTTTGTCTCGATTACAATAGTGCTAAGAGAGTGGTAGGAGCTAGGAGAGCAGTGGTGGCTCTGTGGTAGCGGCCTCGACTTACGAACAGTGGGTTCGAACTTCGAACCTAGCCAGGCGCATTACTTTGTGTAGTTCATTTCATAACCAATTCACCACTGGTGAAGGAAAACATCATGACGAAACCGGCATGTCTTAGAACAAAAAAATCGAAGAAATGTGACATTACCAACCCGCACTGGGCCCGCGTGGTGGATTATAGCCCGTCCCTCTCCTAGAGAGGAGGCCTGAGTCCCTGCCGTGGAGCAGTATAGGATGATGATGATGATGAGGGTTATTGGGGAGAGAGGTTTTATTCTTATAGAGAGAGGTTATTGGGGGTCAATGGTAGATAAGCAGTCGGTCGAATGGTAAGTTCATCGACTACTGCTGTAAAGCGGAAGCGTCGGAGACAAAGAAATGAAATGTCTTGTAGTCGTTTCTGCCTGTATCACTTAAACATTAAAGCCGAGCCGAACCAAATAATTTTGAAATAATACTTACACATAATTATTCACCTTTCATCCGGCTCGTCCCGATTACCTAACTCCGTTCGGCACTGTCACAATCATATTAGGGCTGCATCGGGAAAATTCTTGCTACACCCCCAGGCCTTTTACCGCCCGAATACGATTATGTTCACTCAATTCGATTAGGCTGCCGGGCTGGCCTAACCATGCCTGCATATAGCACCCCTAGGGGAAAAGTATCATGCTGCGTGTATCAGAACGGTGCGGTCACATGTAAGGATATCCGTATAGACTGAGGAGCCGTGGCGAGGGCCCAGTGAGGGTGGCCCCGACTTACGAACAGTTGGTCGTGGGTTCGAACCCAGGCAGGCGCATTACTTTGTGTAATTTATTTCATCACCACTGCTCTCAAAAACGGTGAAGGAAAACATCGTGAGGAAACCGGCATGTCCTAGAACCAAAAATTCGAAGACTTGTGAGATCTACCAATCCACACTGGGCCCTCGTGGTAGATTATAGCCCATTCCCTCTCAAAGACTGGAGGCCTGTGTCCTAGCAGTGCCGCCACCTCCTTCGCTAGCATCACTGCTTCGAAGAAGGAGGCAACGGCGTCCCATTCCTCCTCGCCCTGGACCATGGCTTGCACCAGGGCCGGGCGCGAGAGGTCGCCGCCGCCGATCGCCGCTACGAGAACACGGCGGGGCTCCGCCCAAGCGGGGCACACCTCCACTGTGTGCTCCACCGTGTCCTCCGGCCGATCCTCACAATGGTGGCATCCGGGCGTTTCCTCCCGCCTGATTCGGTGCAGGTACCTCCCGAAACAACCGTGTCCGGTGAGGACCTGCGTCAGACGGAAGGTGAGGGCGCCGTGGCGCCTCTCAAGCCACTCCTCAAAAAGGGGACTTACCGCCACTATCGTGGCGTGCCCTATTAAGAGGAAGCTTCAGTTTCTAAAGGTTAACATAGGGTAAGTGCTACGGCCGCGGGTAGTCCACCGGTTATCGCGGCCTCGACATAGAGGGCGAAGAAGGAACATGGGTGGTTTTTAGTCCGTAGAAGTCTGACACTCCCTTTCGCTCTGCCCAAGAGCGGGAGGGGTTATTCGATGATTTTACATCCACCAAAAAAAAAAAAAAGGGTAAGTGCTACACGAGAAATGTTTGATGCTATTACTATAGAGCTGGAAAAGTTAAACATTAATCTCAAAGATTGATTGATTGATGGGATTTACAACGGTTTACAAGCTAAAATTCAAGAACAAGCACCATTTGCTATGTTTGTTCCTTGTGCAGCTCATTCATAGAATTTGGTGGGAACTTCGGCCGCCGAGTCTTGTACAGAAGCCTGCCACTTTTTCATGTTGCTAGAGGAGGTATACCTATACTTTCTTCGTGAAGTCAACCGAACGTTGGAAAAAATTAATGAATGAGATAGGAAGAGGAAAGACACTCAAGAGAGTGAACCTCACTCGTTGGTCGGCTAGAGCAGATGCCTGTAAAAGTTTAAGAAATTCCTGGAATGAAGTAATTACAGTTTTAAAAATGATTGAAAATGACACTACAGAGAAACCCGTCCCGCGAAATAAGGCAAAGGGAATTCGCATCAAATTAGAAAAACTTGAAACTGCGTTCATGGTCGTATTTTGGAATGCTATTTTGGAAAGGTTAAATAAAGTGAGTGTTCAGATTCAGACCTCATCTGTAGATGTATTGACGGTATCTGATCTCTATGGATCTCTAGTAGAGTTTACAATAGCAGAGCGAGAAAACTTTGACTATTTCGAAAAAAAAGCAACTGAGATGAGCACACCTAAGCAATATCAAGGTGAAATAAATAGGCAACTTAAAAGAAAAAAAATGACGGATGATACATCGAATGAAGAATCTGAAATACCCTTCGGCTCCAGAAATTATTTCAGAGTCAACACCTTTTTGGTCATCCTTGATAGACTGAGGGCTGAAATACAGAGAAGGCATAAAGCTTACTTAAACTTTAAAGAAAAAAATTAATTTTTAACAAAAATGAATGAACTTTCAACACAAAGAGTTACAGAAAAAGCCCAGTCTCTCGTGAAATATTATACCAATCATTTAGAGGACGATTTGGTTCAAGAATGTGTGCATTTTCACAGTCACATTTCAACTAATAAAACTGCAGAGTGTGCAGTGAAGCCTGGATCAAACTCACTACTCAGTATTTCAACGTTTTTGAGGAATCAATCTCTGTCTAATGTTTACCCTAACTTGGATATAGCTCTCCGCATCGCACTTTCGACTCCGGCTACAAATTGTTCTGGGGAAAGGAGTTTCTCTTGCTTAAAACGCGTGAAAAATTATCAAAGGTCTTCATTGTCTCAAGAAAAAATGAATTCTTTAGCTCTTCTCTACATAGAAGCAGAGATAATGAACACCATATGCTATGATGAATATGATGATATTATAAATGATTTTGCTATTAAAAAGTCCCGTAAAAAATTGCAATTCTTGTTTCTTTTTTACACTCTTTCTTAATTAAGTAATAATTATCTTTAAATAATTAATAATTTTATTAATAACTTTCTAACTCATTCGTTTATTTAACTTTAGTGCCTTCCATAATACAAACAAGTGGAAAATTATTAAGTATTTTAGAAACCTACATACATACATAAACCTACCTACATGGGGCGGCGGAAATAAAGTGGCCTACACTCATAAAAAAAACAAATCCGGCACTGGTTCTCCCCACCACTGCGATATTTTTTTCGTTCTAGACCATACCTGGGAACCCCCTAGTTACGGGGATATTGAGGGTCAAAGTTCCAAAATTTTCACAACTGTTTTTGTAAATACTAGTTTTTCAGGTTATAACTTTAATTAAATTAGCTCCATGACCCGTTTACTATTCAAAGATCCACTAGCACAATGTTTCAAGAGTGCTACATTGAGTTTTACCGTAAAATACGATTTACGACCCCAAAAAAAAGTCGTTTCCCAGCGAAAATTTTTGCGTAGGGCTGCTTAGTTTGTGGTACAGAATGCTTGTTTGACGGCTGCGTGAAGGGTTAATTTACACCATGTATACTTCTATGTTTTAAATACAGAGTTGTAATTGGTATTGTTTTTCAGGGACAGGCTGGAGGTAGCGGTGACATGGGTTCGCACGGCATGAATTCGCCGGCGTCCGTGCGTGCCTCGACACCCGCCACCACCAACACCATGGTCACCTATAATTCTACTAGTAAGTACTTAAGAACATTCTAGAATGCTAAAAGTGCAATTATGAAATTAATTTTGTGCCACCCGATACTTCAATTATACTTAGACTTCCAAGTAGACTTACACCCAAATTTCTTGAATGACGACCACGAACCGGTAGGCCTCCAACCAGGTGGACCGACCGACGGACGTTACGCGTCATCGTAAGTTGCGGTTAACCAATGGATACAAGCGGCAGGTTCCCATTCGCTATGGCGTTCTATGGAGGAGACCGTTCTCCAGCAGTGGACGTCGTCTGGCTGATGATGATGACACCCAAATCTATGAGAAAAGATCGAATGGTGAAGCATCTGGTTTTCTTCTATAGAAACACCATCACCGATAATGTTGCCGACCAACTATTATCTGCTTGATTCTATGGTGTACAACAAATTGGTTCGTCTAGAACATTCAAAAGTTCTCCTTGTCTCGGTCAGCCAACCCCGTTTGGCATCTTCCTACGCTGAATTAGCATGTTGCAGTGTTGTGTGTGGATTGCAGCTATAAGCCCAGCGGCCTATTCCCGTTTTATCGCTTGGCTGTGTCGATTATTGACAACCCGAACCTGAATGTAGCGAACGAGACTCAACTGATGATTTTCAATGTTACTAGATAATGTTCTATTTTGGCACAATTACGTCACAAATTAAGGTTTTAGTTTTTTTTTTTTCATATTTAGGACGAGAATCGAATACTGAATATCTTTCCTCAATATGTCCCTTGTTTAACATAACATACTACATTTGAGGGATTAAAGAGTAAGTAAGTATTAAAGAATTAAATAGAAATTATATCCAGGTCGTTCGATCTCCCCGCCCCTTGACACCATTTCTCTGTAAGTTACAAATAAAAGCAAGGCGAAGCAATAGAGCTGTTCCGAAGGGTTCGCATTCACAAAGGGGGGGTTCCATACAGGTTTAGATTCATGTCGTAATTATTGATGCTGATACTACGTCTTATTTCTTCACCAACAAAGATACTGTACTATGAATCATGATTCTGTCGTTGGCCCTTGTTAAACACGTCTATTTTTTTTTTTTTTTTTTTTAAATTTTGTTGAGAACTTCATTACTATTGCAAGCCCGCCCGCATTGTCCCACAAAGACAATTGTCCAAGAGCAACGGTGGCCCAGCGGCGGTGGCCCCGACTTACCCGCATTACTTTGTGTAATTTACTTCATCACCGGTGCTCTCAAAACGGTGAAAAGCAAATAATTTTGAAATAATACACATAATTATTTCCTTTCATCCGGCTCGTCCCGATTACCTAACTCCGGTCGGCACTGTCACAATTATATTAGGGCCGCATCGGCAAAATTCTTGCTACACCCCCAGGCCTTTTACCGCCCGAATACGATTATGTTCACACAATTCGATTAGGCTGCCGGGCTGGCCTAACCATGCCTGCATATACTTAGCACCCCTAGGGGAAAAGTATCATGCTGCGTGTATCAGAACGGTGCGGTCACATGTAAGGATATCCGTATAGACTGAGGAGCCGTGGCGAGGGCCCAGTGAGGGTGGCCCCGACTTACGAACAGTTGGTCGTGGGTTCGAACCCAGGCAGGCGCATTACTTTTGTGTAATTTATTTCATCACCACTGCTCTCAAAAACGGTGAAGGAAAACATCGTGAGGAAACCGGCATGTCTTAGAACCAAAAATTCGTAGACATGTGACATCTACCAACCCGCACTGGGCCTGCATGGTGGATCGCCCAACCAGAGGAGAGAGACTGAGGAGGACTGAGTCCCTGCAGTAAGAACATTATAGGCTGATGATGATTGTCCCACACTTGAAAAACCCGCAAGATTCTGCGCAATTTCTTCCAAATGTTTAAGCAAAAAAACTATGTCGTCCAGCCATCGCCTTCGTGGTCTGCCACGGCACGTTACTGTTTCTGATATAACACAGATATTGACAGAGCTAGAATATGCGTTGTATTGTAGGTAGTACAGTCAATTTCACGTGAGTTGTAATATTACTCGCTGTAAATTATTTTCCCCATCGGACATCGATCCTTCAACGAAGATGGCCAGAACACTGCCTTTTCAGCGTCCTTACGCAAGTTATGTGTGTTAGAACAGTTATTTTCGGAAAAATATAATTTCTTATCAAAATAATTTCGAATCAAACCCTCAAAGAAACTCAGACCGTAGTAAGAAATATTTTAGCCGAACAAATTGCGAAACACATTATTTTCATTGAAGCCCTGTAAGTGTAGGTCGATAAGGAAAATCTAAATGTATACAAGGTGTTGATTTGCATCCTCGTCAAATTTCAGGAGGTTGTCATAAAAGACATAAATAATCAATTGAAGTACGGTAGCGGGTAATAACTAATAAGCGCTGCTTTTTTTTTGTTGTTGAAATTTAACAGTATTTCAGAATTAAACCCTTAATTCAATACAAATAAAACAGAATCACCCGACTGCGCACACAGCTACAATGCAGCTGAGCTGTGTGCGTGTGTGTCGACGTCTGTACCTACGAAATGCAAGCCGCGTGCGCTCGAGCGCGACCGAGCCATGACCGGTAGCAATCATTTTACCTAATTTTATTTCGAAAACCACCTACATTATTGTCATAAATTTCGCTTAATAACTAACTCATTTTTGAGCATCATTGGAATACGGATTAATCTTACTAATGACAGTAATACTAGTAGCCAAAGAAAAGTTCACTGACCTGATACCTATCAGATGATTAATAAAATGTTAGTTTTGCTTTATCCTTCAACCTAAAGTTTTCGTAGTGATTTTGTTTTTATTTGTGGATTAACTCATTTTTGAGCATCATTGGAATACGGAAATCTTACTAATGACAGTAATACTAGTGCGCCAAAGAAAAGTTCACTGACCTGATATCAGATGATTAATAAAACGTTAGTTTTGCTTTATCCTTCAACCTAAAGTTTTCGTAGTGATTTTGTTTTTATTTGTGGATTAAATTGGTTGATTTGAAATTTTCTTTCCTACTTAACGGGTTTAGGACCGGCAATAATACCTACCTTAGTTGGTGTACCGATCCACTAAGTCTAAAAATGTTTTCTACGTTTGATGGAAATGGAAAGACGTGCTAATTAAGTGTATGTACCTACGTGGTGATACTTTCGACTCTTAGGTATTATTGGCGTAGTTAAAAATTTGAAATCAAATTATTTACACTAATAAAATTGATTAAGCTAACAACGTATTTACAAAATGTACAAATAAATAAATTAGGTAGGTACCTACTTAAGTTACCCGGAGGTATTGTTCAAAGTGGCCACCATCACGCTCCTCGCACAATCGAGCACGACGTAGCTGGTTTTCCTTCACCTTACGTAACACTAACACATTCGTTTTTATTTTAAAGTGTCGAAAGCACTAATGATCCTTGCACGTAATTCTGTTACACTTGTCACTTCCTCCGTGTAAACCCAACATATCCTCGACAACGTGACGCAACAGCTCCAGGTATTTGGCACTGTTGAGGTACCCATCAATGAAGTAGGGTCCAAGCACATGTTCCCCTATTATGCCAGCCCACACATTCAGTCCAAACCGCACTTGGAACGCATGCCGTTTGGTTACGTGCGGGTTATGGTAGCGGTGAGCCCACCAATGTTCGTTATGAACATTGTAGACGCCAACTCGAGTAAATAAACACTCGTCCGTCCACAGGATGTTGGCGTCTTGGTGTTCCAGCAACCAGCGACAAAATGTAATCCGCACGGCATTATCACCTGAGTGAATGTCTTGTGCCTTGCGGTAGTGGAACGGGTGTTGCAGTTCACGCTTCAGTAGGCGCCACACTGTGGTGTGGTGCACTCCAAAGTGTTGACCAGCCTCCCGCGTGCTTGCCCGTGGGTCTCGCTGGAAGTACTCCAGGATATCTTCTTGCAAGGCGACAGGCAGGCCTACGCTGCCGCGAGCTTGAGCATGCAGGGGAACGTCAAACTGCCGATGATCCCTCAGTCTTTGCGTAGCAGCCAGCATGACGCTCTGTGATGGAGGTTCCCGATCGGGAAACATTTCGGTGAACATCTGGATGGCTCGTCGTAGGCTGTCTCCACTGATGGCATACAGACGGACCATCTCCACCAACTCGACATTTGAATAGTTGTCCGTCATCTTGCACTTTGTACCTACGTCTCAATGATGTACCGAGAAGCGAAATTCGCAAAGCACCCGCACGCTTCGGCGACATCAAACACACTGTTAGTTCCAGAGCCGCGGGGGCGCGGCTAGGAGCGTGCGCGCACCGTGATTGGGGTAGGATTGACTACCTACGAATTTATTGAATGAACGTTGCGTATGCGTTGTGTATGTACTTATTGTTTGCTTTTGTTTGTGTGTAAAAGCGCGGTTATAGGGCTAGTAACAGACAGGCCGCGTTTAAATACGGCTGGTTTACACTTACGGATTTCCGCAAATAAGAAAAATAAATAAAAAAATACCTACCCATTTTATTGTTGATTTGGGTCGAGAATCATTAGCATAATTACGTCCTTGAATTTGACTAGGATGCAAATCAACACCTTGTATATGTAAGGTAAGGCATTCATGGAAAGGGGAAAACTTTCACAATCATTAACTTGTCCTTATAAAATGTGACGGTCGGAGTTTCCACAAGTTTCTTTTTCTCTCCAAACGAAAACACAAAAGTTTCGAAGCGGTACTTATAAGTTGTGTTGGTCCTTACCAATTGGTTTCACGTTTATGTAAGCTGAAAGAAGTATTGTATTGTTGCCACAATGTGACTTGTGAGTCATACTGTAGGTAAATCTAAATCAAAACATTGCACACAGTCGAAAACATAATTATCGTCTAATTGGATCCTTTAGAATTGGATACTACGGTCACTAACAGAGAGTGCAGTACACTATAACTACACATAAATGTTGCTACATTTCCATCTCCCTATTTAATCCTTTAACTGGGGACCAGATATAGCGTGTTTTCGACAGGGACATAACATGAGGGGAGGCAAGTTATTGAAAACACAGATCGAAATGAGACCCGATGAAGGTGGGCATGGATTAAAATTTGCCGGCGAGAGCGCCGTGTGTCTGCTTGGGGAGATTTATTTCGTAATTGGAGGCTAAATGATTGTCGACAGGCTTACCTACGTATAGTATTCATTTTGGGGGCACGTTATTAAGTCCTATTGGGATGTTGTTTATTAAAACTGACTCATGCATGCGTTTGTGTGTGTGTGTGTAATCTGAGTGCACTTTCATGTTCTGAGGGGTTGTCCTTGGTAGTTATTGGGGTATGAAATGATTTTTATTAATAATTAGTCTTGCAAAAAATATAGATCTATGATGTGTTTTGGTTGTCGTGTCTGGACATGGTGATTTTGTGTTTTTGTTGTTTTCCGATTGTTGTAAGCTACGAGTTAAGATTTCAACTTTTGAAAGAATAGGATAGCTTAATTCTAGGTAAATTTGAACTATCGCCGACGGCTTCCGTCAACGCGCCGACGAAGCGCTTTCCGCGATCGTCCCATGTGCTTAGGTTGCGTTCAAATCTTGTTTGAAGCGCGTACATGTATATGCGCGACATCAGCGCGTTTTCGGTGCCGCAAAAAATACGCCGTGTGCTATGGGCTTAACGATTATCTTCTTCTGTAGACGTGATGAACCCGGGACCCGCCGCGCCTCCCAACAACGGCGGCTACGCGGGCGCTGCGGGCGCGTGCGGGCCCTACGTGTGCGGCGTGAAGGGCGTGGTGTGGTGCGGCGCAGCGCCCGGGCCGCACGCCGCGCCCGCGCCGCACGTGCCGCCGCCGCCGCCGCCCGGCGTCAACCCGCACGTCTTCAAGAGCGTGCAGGCTAATGGATCTGACTTGCCGCTGGGTGGTGAGTATGAGACGTCTTCTCGAATTATCTTGCGCTAGGTGGTGTTGTTGTTCGTGGAGATAACATCACATGGAAATCTCTGATGGCAAAATATAATAAAATTGCTGAAATCAAACCTAGGACTATAACTTTAAACTTACACCAAAATTCTCTGTACAGTTTCAAAATAAAGACTGTCGATATAGAGTTGACTGGGATTAAAATTACCTGTTTATAGTACCGTCAAAGTTATCAATGATCAACAACTGTGATGATACACGAACATACGAGAGAGAGAGAGAGAGAGACAGAGAGATCCGCGAGAACAATCGTTGGAACCCGCAGTACCACACCATCAGACAGCACTCATCTGGTGTGGGGATCCTCCCTTATCTATGCAGGATCATCATCTTCCTGCCCTTGTCCCATGTTAATAACGCAACACGTATTTTTCTTCCATACTCCTCTGTCAACTGTCCGTCATTCACTTCTTTTTTAACCGACTTCAAAAAGAAGGAGGTTCTCAATTCGTCGGCGATCTTTTTTTTTTAATGTGTGATCCCCGATTACTCGAAGATGGCTGGACCAATTTTTTTTTTGTTTTATTTGAAAGGGTATACTTCCCAGGTGGTCCCCATGATCATCATGTCAGGATCTGATTATGGAATCCTGGAGAAATAGAGAGAACTTTCAAATTTAATAGGCACACTTGAAGTGATTTGAGTAGTTTTTGGAAGAGTACTTTCTCAGAGTGGTCCCATTTCAATTTGGTGAATATCTGATGAAGAACCTCGGAGATACGAAACTCCTCAATAAATTATAGCAAATGCACTGGGATTCCATGACTGTCTATTGTTTACACTAGTTCATAACGTAACATCACGCCGCGCGTCGGTTCGCTGTAGAAGAAAAAATCTGTTTATGAAGTGGTGGCAAAAAAAAAAAATCAGAAGTCACTGACTTCAGAAGCTGATTTGCTTCTAAAGTTTATTTTTATTCTATTTTTCACTTTTTTGTGATTTATATTTTGTTGAAGTTGGTTTTCTTTTTTGTTGTCTTTTATATTCCTCACACAACCCATCAATCTTAGTTTTTCTCTCCATCCATCAACATTTATATTCATCACTCTACTATGGAGGATGAGAAACTTCCACCCTGTTCCAATTCTCTAAACCGAACATTGTGTTCTCCTAGACATGCAGACGCTGCGCTACTACTTCAACATCGGCGTGGAGTGCGCGCACTACGCATACGGCGTGGCCATGCCCCCCCCCCGGCACTACTCCCCGCGCGACCTGACGTGCGACATGCAGCAGATCTCGCTGCACGAGCGCCCGCCCATGAGCCACGCCATCCCGGAGCCCAGCCACAAGCACAAGCCTGGCCCGCCCAACGACAAGCCCCAGATGAACCAGGGCAAAGGCAACGGACAGCGACCCCTGTTGGGACCCAGGTCAGATATACAACCTCTTGGATGTCACGGGGCAAATTTAATCAGCTCTTGAAACTCTGCAATAGGTTAAAGTTTATGAACTAATTCGTTTAACATTAGCACTGAAAATGGGATATTATTAATGACTATGTCAGTTTAAAAACTTATATCAATTTGTTTAAATCATAAGCATTACTTATTTTGTTTTTGCTCTCAACTGTCTTGTTCTCGTAAAGCGGAGAGGTAAAGTAAAGTTTGGTACTCCTATAATTTCCAAACATACAAACATTACTTTACCACTTTATATCATTCATATAGATTGTAGTTTATACCAATATGGTCAGCCGAGTTTTGCTGGCTAATTCGATTTGCACTTGTAGACTTCTTTCTCTGCATGATATCTTGATAAGTCAGTCGGGCGCATCAGGCAAGGCGGCAATAAGTGGTGGTAAGTATAAAGGTCATACACATACTCTATAAAGCTGTTTGACGGTTGTAGTTGTAGCCAGTAACTTTGTAACTTTGAAATCCTAAAATAAGCCTGTTCATGTCTTGTCATGATCTTTAACATTTTTTTCTAATGAAAAACGATACATGGTTCGTTTGTTTTGGTTAGTACGAAGAGATATTAGGGAAAGGGCAATGACCGCTATTGACATCTTAACTGGCAGCAACTAAGCTGAGCAATTTTTTCGCCGCGCGTCGGTATTACAAAGCTACCAAGGAGTCCAGTCGTATTCTTCGACCAAAGTCGAGTGACAACTGTGTTTACTTCTTCCAACTCGCTTTTTATTTGTCTGATGTGCTTTTGTTTTATTTCATGCCATTAATTTATTATATAATTTGCGAAATTTTATGTCATTTATATATATTGACAACAGATTCAAGCGCGGTGGGGGCAACCAGGAAGGCAACAACAATAACAATCAGAAGCATAACAACAACATGGCCAACAAGGGACCTAATAACCGGTTAGTTTAATTTATACACACTTGTTTATGAGCGAGGAGAGCAGCGGTGCGGCGGCCAGTGGTGTCGGCCCCGACTTACGAACAGTAGGTCGTGGGTTCGAATCCAGGCAGGCGCATTACTTTGTGTAATTTATTTCATCACCGCTGCTCTCAAAACGGTGAAGGAAAGCATCGTGAGGAAACCGGCAGGTCTTAGAATAAAAACAATCGAAGACATGTGACATCTACCAACCCGCACTGGGCCCGCGTGGTGGATTATAGCCCATCCCTCTCCTAGAGAGGAGGCCTGAGTCCCTGCAGTGGGAACATTATACGCTGATGATGATTTATGAACTATGTGATACTCTTTTCCATTGTGTTAAAAACAGCTTAGTTGTGATCACACAGCAAGGTGACTTAGTATGACTTAATTCATTTAAATCATGTTATTATGTGTGTTTAAATTACAGATTCAGGTAACGAATGAGGCTAAGTTACTAAATTAATGGTTAAATTTATTTTACTGTTGGAATTTCAACTTCAACATTGATTTACTATTTTAAACTTGTGAAATTCGCACTCCCGAGTCACAAGATACAAGCTATGCTTAGTTTATGGCTCACCGATTTTGTATTCAACTGTATTCTTTCTTTTGATTAATAAACTTATTATACCTAGTTGTCAATTTATTTATGTCAGATTAAAACAAAATTTGTAGTTTATTTCATCCTCTATATTTTACTTAGACAGCTTAGCTTACGTTGTGACCTGCACTGTTATCTACTCCCTCGTTTATTAACACTTCATATATTAAAAGGTTGGTTTGTTTGTCCGTCAGGCGCAACTCCCACGGCGAGAGTCGCGGGCCGCACGCAGGCTACGGCGCGGGCGAGGGCGAGTGCCTCATGGAGCAGCCAATGCTGACGTTGCCGTACATTCCCTACCCGCCGCCGATGTACTCCATACCGTACTACCCCGTCGAGACTGACCCAGGTACCTCACACACCATGATTATGTAGATCTTTGTTTTGGAGGGAGTCATCTAAATGACTCCTCCCGCTCTGTGTGAAGGGGTAGGGAATGTCAGACTTCTACTGACTAAAAATATGTCATGTTCCTTGTTAGCCCTTCGTGTCGGAGGTCGCCGAATCTGTTTCGATCAACCCGCAGCCCTGACAGGGATGATTATGTAGATCTATAGACTGCCTTTTTATCCCGAAGAGCTACATCCACCGGCTATCTGCAGCCTGTTATGATTAAGTCTAAAATAATCTATTACAATACATTCCTATTGCCATCAAATGGGCACAAATCCAGGTTCGGGTCTGCACTGTCAAATTCCAAATGGAAAAGCCCCACTTAGCAGAAGTGCTTACCACTGCGTGCAGTGAAGTGCGTGCCACTGGAACAATGACCGCAACAATTCTTTATTCATACTTCTGTACCAGTCAGTCAGTTTGTAAATGTATTGTTAATTCTGTAAATTGGTTTTAAAAACATATTTATTTTTTGCAAACCTTGATGGAGTTTATCTGACTAGTCTGAGTAAGAACACCAATCACAGTCACCAGTCACAGTCACAACAAAAAAATATATCAGGTCATGAGGACCATGCAGATACATAGACTAATGTTATATAGAGCTAAAATTTCTTGGTATGCAGGGGTAATCAGGACTAATGGTACAAATCTACTTCTTATCATGCACAATAACCGAGTTATCGTAATTATTTCAAAAACGCGGACAAAGAGCTAGTCAGTTATAAAACATTACTGTAACAAACCACCCTTTTTCTAGGGATGATGGGAATGATGAGCGGCATGTCGTACGTGGGCTACGACGAGTCGGGCGGCGTGTACGACGGCGGCATGCAGCCCTACTACCCCGCGCCGCACTTCCCGCCGCCGCACCCGCACACGCACCACATCGAGCACAAGTAGACCGTGTACCCGCCAACGTACACACTCATTTGTGGTAATACGGTATTTCACTAAAAAGATCTAATTAGTCCGTCTGTTAGATTATCGAAAAATATTGAAAACGTGTTTTTGGTTTTATCACATCAATAAAAATTGACGAAAATAAAACGTGTCAAAGATCATGAGTGGGTGCTTTTGACGTCACTTTGTGGGTAAAAAAGTACTAACCTTGTGACGTCACGCGATTTGACGCGACTTTTCGAAGCACTGTATCGTCTTCATCTTTTTTTTACGTGAAAAATAAAAAAATATGTGTCCATTATCTTTTGAAAATCTATCTGTTGGACTTATTAGATTTTTTTGGTGAAATACCCTATTTCATTGTATAAAGGTTCGGTCAAAATGCGGATGCGGCTCAACACCGGACACGGCCAGATACTTTTGAAGTATCTGGCCGTGTCCGGCGTCCGCAATCTCTCCTTATTTAACCGCACCGGGTGTACCCGCACTTATCGACACGGATTGGGCTTGAGCCGTTCACAAAGAACTTTATGTCATGTGAATAAGACTTCACTCGCCTCCGAACTCAATGCGAAAAATATGGTGAAGCGTGATTGGCTCAACTTAATTCCGCGTCGATATGTGTTGTAAAATCCTAACTCGCACGCACAGACTAGGCCCTTGGTACAGTCGATGCAGGAAATGTATACAGGTAAAAAAAAATACATGTAGCTGTATCTGAAAATTGAACTAGTGGCAACTGGCATTCGTGTCGTCATCCAAACATTGCGGATCTATTGTAACAGCTAACATCGACATTAGTATATATTCTGGGTTCCATAATCCTGTGTGCGCGAGCTATCACAAATGGGTGTTGTAAGACTGAGGACGTGGGGGACATTGTCTTTTTGGGGGCGGCTCTTTCGGTTCACAGTATATGTTGAACAACAGCCGATCTGCGCATGTGCATAGCACCCTTGAAAGGACAAAGTATTTATACTGGAAGTTATATTTGAAAAAAAAAGCATTCAAAACATACGAGAATTTGTCCTGACGAAAAATTCAAAATTGTAATTCAAAATCACCTCCAGTTTAAATGTAACTCGTCTTAACTCACAGTCTATTACTTGAATAATCGACTAAATGTATTAGCGACTGATTATGTACCAGCTGGGTACTCCATAACTTTCACAATTTCTAATATCTTGTGAAGAATGCTGCGAAAATATATCTGCCAATAATGCTTTAGTCGATTATTCGACTAATTTAGTCATTTTGAATCGGTACATCTCGATAAATTCTTCAAAAGATTCGGCAATTATAGGGAACTTGTAAGGTCTAACAAAGCTGTCTAAATACTTCGTTTTGTAGTCTGGTTAACGCTGGCAATTTTGCTTTAGCTCACCACATTCAAGTGACTTTTTATTTTTAATTTTCATAAATATTGTACTGTACCTAGTGTTGAATTCAATGTCAATGCAAACTACAAACTGTAAACGCATTCTTGTCTCTTGGAATTATAATTATGTCACTTGAAAGTGGTTAAACTTCATTGGTATATTTAAATTCTTACTGTTTGAATTGCACACATCGAATACCTAGCGTATTATGGTGGTAAAGTTGAAATGCAAAGCTTTTAAAAATATCGTAAGTTCTCACTGCAGATTTATTACATATACGCCATTTGCCAAGCTAATTGTTGATATGTAACAATATTCTGTGCAGTGTCAACTGAATATGCACTGGAACCATCAGAAAACTACACTTTCAGTAAACTTTGTGAAGAAAATCGTCAGAATACTAAAGCATATCGTGCCAATAATGTAATCCGCAGACGTTCCAGTGTATGTTCCAGTCAACTACATCGACCGAGATGCATTCGATTTTTAATGGAACATAGATCTGGTATTTTTTTTACAATTTTAGTGAACAAATTGATATTAAAAATCCGTGAGTCTCGGCCGATTACAACTTGGTCACCAACGAGTCTAATAAGACTTGGTTAAGGGCAACATTGGTGGCTAATGGTTAAATAACAACGAAAATGCTCATCGAAAGACCAGTATACGAAATTGTATAGACACTGACTAGTGGTCATGGGAAATATTCGGAATACAAGTCAGTGTCCATGGTGTCATGCTGTGTGTGGGACAAGATAAGTTTCGGTACAGTAACTTGCGTCAATTATATCAATAATTCTTCTCGAAACCGTCAATTCAAAGCGTTAATTTTCTGTATTTATTGAAATAGTTTAGATCCTGTAAGGATAACGAAATTTTTTAGTCTTGCATCAGATGCAAACAAACCTTAACACAGCAGGGCATGATTTATTTGTTATTTATTACGGTTTGGAAGTAAATGTGTGTGACAATTGTTGTCGTAAAATTTGTAAATTTACATTGTTTGTGTACTTAACGTAAGGAGTGAGTTGTCGTTGAAAGTGAGATTAGAAATGAGAATGTGAAAGCGAAGTGTGAAACGTTTTTTGAACTCTTTAAAATTCCCGTTAATTATCGCGCACCTCCTGTGATCAATTTGGACTGATAACTTTCGCATTTTTGTACCCAACTTAGTATGCTATATACTTATTATGTAGGAACCCATTTTGAAAAATGTAATCCCTGACGTGTTCATTGGTGCTGCAAAATTACGTAGAACAGGGTCGGCGTAATATTTTTGTATGTATTAACGGCGTTAGACATACAATGTTGCGTAGTAGTTAGGCACTGTATATCATTCCTTGTAACGTAAGGTGAAACTGTACATTGTAAGCCAATTTAACGTAGTTTTTAATTCAAATTTAAGTTTGTTTCTTTAGTTTTTTAGTCGCTATTTACAACACATGCGCTCTCGTTTATATTAAACATGCCTTACAAGGGCTTCCTGTGGAACCTGATCAGTGGCTCTGTTACCTAAGTTGGAATGTCAGTCGAGTCGTGTGTAGTGATAGTTTATTATTTGACTTAATTTTAGTTTAGTTAGTAATAAGTCAGTACGGTTTCACATGCCACAGTTTAAGACTCTTCACTAAGAGTAGGTTTTCTTTTAAATATATCCAGATCTCAGGCTCACGATGAAATCGCAGACCTTTAGAAACTCGAAAGATAAAAATTCAGCACTTAATATTAAAAAGTGAATTAACGATTCTTTGATCTCAAATATCATTTGTAAGAAAAAACCATGGTGCTTGGGTAGACTTTTATATTTCTCTTACTACTTAAATTCACTAACATTTTATAATAATGCGGGAAAAATAAAAATAAACCCTGTTCAACAACTACTAATTATAACGTAGAGCTATCATTGATACAATGGTCCACTGCACACAGAGGATAAAAAAAAACTATTTTAATAATAATAAACTTCTCTAAATAGCACCTAGTCTCAGCATTTACTATTCTAAGTTATGTGCATTTATCGCGTCTCAGAGGCTGAAAGATCAAAGGGGCCCTGTACTTTGACTCCTTTTTGGGAGAGCCGTCAGTATGTATTAGTGCGTCATACCTTAGTAAAATTTCCTTACACTGCTATTATCTTGTTTACGCTTCACTCGGAGAGGGCGTTCGGTTCGGAACCGCTGGTATAACCGCAGCGAAGTACTCATCGCCTATCGATGACTAAATTGACGTGACGTATTTTTGGAATGTTTATATGAATATGCGGCTGTGATTCGGAAGTAATCTCAGAGCTTGGAAAGACGATTTTGGCATATTTGTAAGGCTTAATATAGATGTCGCTTTCTATGTCTGTAACCATATTAAATGTTAGGCTTGTGTCTATTATACCCGATATTACCTACCCCTATACTTTGATCGTCTCTTGATCGCTACGTGTACCTTTCTTAATAAATCCATCCATACTTTTTGATCCCCACTTTATCCTTCAAATATCCTTAAAATATTATACATGTATTTAACGTACAACGTACGTAACAAAATCTTGATGTTTGTATAGCCCATTGTTGAAATTTTTCAAAAAATTCAAAAAAATAGGTGTTCTCTATAGGTATGTGTCATGTTTTAATGTAAAGTGATTTTTCGATGTTTCAGTATTAGTTTTAAATCACTAGGAGTTAGAATTTTATGTTAGTTGTTAATTATTGTTTACGTATCTATAGTTTAGTATTACTTCATTTAAGTATACCGGCAGTTACTTTGTAATCTCGTCAGTTAAGGCGTTAAATATATATTTCTTTGTTCTCACAGTAGTTTTAGTAAGAAAGTGTGCCAAGTAAAGTTTGATGTATTTTTATGTAAATTGGCAGATACATCCGATTCCGTACTCTCGATCAGCGTGCCTGCCAAACAACTAAATTCTCGTTGTCATATCAGCCTAAAGATACATACTTACTTACAATAATTGTGTTGTGAATAATTTTATACTTTATGGGTAAATGTAATGTCTAAACTGTATGGTTTTACAGTGCTCAAAGATAGCGTTATGTCCGCCTTTGGGATGTTATTTGTATTTTTTTCCAAATTCCATCAAATAAATGTCAACTGATTTCAATTTTTGTTATTATTTCTTTAATTACATATAGTTTTTAGTCTTCCTGCACCCATCCATTAATCACACTTCACACTAATATTATAAAAGCGAAAGTTAGTGAGTGTGTATGTTTGTTACTTCTTCACGTCGAAACGGCTGGAGCGAGTTTAATAAAATTTGGTATGGAGTTAGCTGACACCTTGGATTAACACATAGGATAGTTTTTATCCCGATTTAATCTTCCCTTGGGATAATTTTCGAGTTGTAGCGGGCAAAGCCGTGTTACTGACTGGCAGGGCCACCAAAAGGGATTTTTATTTTGAAAACAAAAAAATTGTCGTTAGTTTGTCCAACTACTACTTAAAAATAGTTACGAACTCGAGTGTAGGTATTCCGCAAATGCAAAAAAAATCGGGGAAATAATTTACAACAAAAACATATTTAATTGAGATTTTATCTCTCTCGGATATATTTTCGTGAACTCTTCGATCTAGCTCTTAGACTATACCTTACTAATTGAACCCATTATAACTCCTAAACTAAGCCTCTACTAAATCTGTAACTTGGGGACAAATTTGGTTAAATTGGCGAAAAGATATAGGAGAAAACAGATCTTCGCTAGGTTCTCGTAGTTTTTGAGATATAAATTTGGCCCTGCTGGGGAGACTCCAGCAGGGTGACCTATAAGACCCTTATAATGCCTTATATCTTTTGAACCAGTGAATGACAAATTCTGATATTTGGTGACTGGACAAAGTAACGACAACATTTTTGTGTTTACAAAATTAATTTCCCTTTTGGTGACCCTGCCAGAGTCAGTGAATCAGCAAACCCGCTGGTAACAGCTAGTAATTAATATGGTTCAAACAAATATCTTAAGAAACTGAATTACTTTTGTTGCTAACTGTACGTACAGTCAGAACACCATTACTTGACCCCTCTTCTCACCACCACTTGCCCTCTTCTTCTGTAATACGAGGGGTCAGATAATGCTGGTCACTGACCACCACATCCAAGTTGGGAATTAGCTTATTATTCCTTATAAAGATAAACCACACACAGTCTAGCCAAAGTAGGGTTGAACCTCATCTAGCTATGTAAAAGGTTATTTTACATGCTCCTATCCTTTTCTTTCGCTCAGAAACCCCATTTGCTACAGCGAGAAACAGCGTGCTGCTGACCACAGCGCAAATTACATTTGGTGTTTCAGCAGGGAATCTGCGCGTACCTTATCCACGTGTTTCCGGCGACTTTGACAATGTCCAACGAGCTGATAGACGAGAGGTATAAATATTCTTCATCGGGTGATAGGGTAGAGGCAGCTTAGATGCTGCCACGTGTACTCTGCTTCTCACTAATAAAATGTAATCCGACTGAAAACTAAAAAACAAACGCATAACTTTGAGAATTGGCTTGACCCATTGAAATGTACATTCATTATTTTGATACTCCACTCGATGTTATTGATAGAAAAAAATCGAATTGCACAAGGCATCCCAAATGCGGCACATATTTCTTTGTATTTTTTTCACTTGAATGTAGCCAATAACACCAAGGCGATTTATTTCAATTAAACCATTACAGGCACTTTTGAATGTCAGAAAAACTACCTAAAACAAAGCTACAGTCATACTTAACGCATACTAATATAACTTGTGAAAGTAGGTACTGTAGTTGCCCATTCCCTAGCGTAGATCTCTATGGAGAAGAATGGGCAAGCAACTCCATGGACACTCTTTTAAATCAGAATATGGTAGAATATCCAAATGAAGGAACAAAGAAACATACATACATACAGGTCAAACACATAACCCTCCTTTTGGGCTTCGCAGCAGTCGAGTAAAAATGTGAAACATTACACTTATCGGGTCGCCAGACACTTTTAAACGATTATCCTGGTAAACTATAGTCGACTCTTCAGCTCACTCGCCGTTTTCCAACGTTCCCAACTATGTTGAGTCGGCCTACTAGTCCAATCGGATACAGCTTAATACGACGATACCCTGTGGTAAGACTCCCGAAGTAACGACAGCTAAATATCTGGAAAAAATGTGAGTTCCTAACTAACGGGTCAATATGCTTTCCGAATCACGGAGTAGTGGAGTCTGCTCAACCTTATAGATCGACCCGTGCTGCTGTTATTATCTAACCACGAGCTCCCAATGAAAATCGACTATTTAGAGTAAAATAATCATGTTTGACTAAGTGACATCACTACTGGTTTGACTTTTCGTAGAAGGTCAAATTTTCACAAGTTTGTTTGTTTACAATTTTGCTTTTTATAACTATTGTTAGTTAAAATTACGTGAGTAGACAACGGAAACACTAATATATTTAGTTTAATTTATCTCTAAAATATAACAGATCATTGTAACTAATTTTTTATGTTTTCCTGTACCGGTTAAATCCGATCCTTCTCCCTTCAATGGGTGTTTGTTTGTTTTGTTTTTGTAGCATAAATTCTTATCGGAACACGAGTATAGAAGTACAGAAGGGTTATTGTACGTTGGTACGCAGTTTCTGACTAATAAAAGAGCTCTTTAATGTCCGTAGATCTTCTAATAAGTGCATCTTAGTATAAAGGGGACAATCGGCAATCGTCTGACCTTGAGCAAACAAGTGGTTTGTTATCATTCAGAACTCGAGAGTATCACTAAGCCTCTTGTTTGGGTTCGTCGCAAGCCTACTGCGACAGAAACCCAGCGTTAATCATATAACGTGTAGGTTGGTAAAGATTTAGATATATAATTGCTTTTCAATTGCAATCGTCGTTATTTGCTGCTCATCGCTTGTGCAATAAGGTAGGTGATCGCTTTAAATTCGTGTTGTTATTCTTATTATTTTTTATTTGTTAGGGTTACATCACTACTTCACACACAGGTCTTTTATATTAGTATAAAGTTAATATTTTGTTTACAATCTACTACAGTCTGTATAGTATAATCTTATACTTTTCCATAAATTAGTACTTAAAGTCTTCCTTCCTAGTAATATATCTAAGGAGCCTTTATACCTACTATACACACCTAATTTTACTGTCCTATAATATTTTAAAAATAAATAAGGGCTCTTTAGTAGAAAGAGAAAAGTGAAAATATATATTCAACAATGTAAACAGTGCTTTAATAAAACCATAGATCATAGTAACTCATCAAATACCACAACATAATAATGTGGTAAAAACCGTTAAGTAAACTTAACACAATTTATCAAGAGCACTTTTTAACTTTTGAAAAATCGCAAAAGCTGTTATAATGTGCTCATAAATTGTTATCATTGGATAATAAATAATAACTGTGATAAAACACTTGTTATCATTTGTTATGTAATACATAATTATATGTAAGTAAGTAATATCAAAGTGGTCTGAGATATTTTTGCACATATCAGTTGAAACTTGGGAACAATAATAATGATATCTGCCTAAAAAGATTTTTTTTTCTTTATAAAAATAATAGAAGTACTTTCTGGCGATAATTAAATGATTGATAACAACATTAAAAAATTATTAATTTTCTATATATGTATTATTTTATGCAAAATTAATTAATTAAATCTATTATGTAATAATTTAAAATAATTTTATTTTAATTTATCTCATCCCTCCACCTAGAGGGGAGTTCTGTCTGAGTCCCTGCAGTGGGGGGAACATTATGCAGTATGCTGATGATGATGATGATCAAAATTACCAAGATAATGCTTAAAAAGTCAACTGGCAGACAGACAAAGTGTTAAGAGTTACTTTCACATTTTCTATTGAAACTCTATTATGACATTCATTTATTTTATAAACATATTGTTTTACATGTTAAATGCTAGAAGTATACAGGGTGGAAAGAAGGGAAGCCAATGCTGAAACCCAACACTAAAACGGTTATCATGTAATCAGCACATCATTCCCAACCAACCTCTGCACCCAACCCCATCATCATCAGGAACTAGGGTTGAGGCTACCGGTGCGCGGTGGTCAGGGCTCCAGAGAGAAGAACTTTTAGCTTTATTAATCAAGTCCTAGACCCAGCTAGGCAATGAGAGAAGTCGAAGACAGCTTACTTTTGTCGTTAAGGTAAACATAACATAAAATCGCGGTAATCCCCATAGGGTAAGGTAGAGGTGTACCTGACAAGTACACCCACTTGGCCGACCCGGGAATTGAACGCAGGAACTTATGCTCAGCACATCATGCGCTCAGCATCCTTACGGTTAATGGAATTATCATTTTATTATATTCAAGAAAGTACTCGCCGTTAGCACGATAAAAACCGGAAACAATATGTCAGTTCGTTAAACTGGGACAGTTATCTTCCATTGTTGAACTATCTTTCATTAATATATTTATAACTATCTTTGAGACCTGCTTTTGTCATAACAATCAACTCAGACAGATATTAAAATAATTCTAAACACAAGTATAAGACTAGCTGGATATCCACTTCTGTCTAAGGTGCTCATGTCAATGTCGTCTGATGCCCAATCATCGTCGACATCAGCCATCCCGGATTGGACCCGGTAGTCCAACTAGAGCTAAGAAGCATTCAGGTGACCAAGGAATGTCACCTTCCTACCCTAATCTCAATTTATTTAGGATCAGCTCAGATACTTTTTTAAAAAATCCTCAGCATTTTGATCAAAAGTCCCCATTTAATTCCCACGCTGCACTGCAGACAAAGGACAATGGGCAAAAATGTATGGAACGTGGTACCCGCTCCAATAGTCCTCATTAATATATCATTGAATAGACATTTTGATGCAGAAAAACGTCTACCATGGCGCCTGTCCCTATTCACGTTTGGAAAGCAGTAATCTCACTATCTATACTTATTATTATAAAGCTTTAATCTCAGGAACTGCTAGTCCGATTTAAAAAATTCTTTCAGTGTTAGATAGCCCATTTATTGAGGAAGGCTATAAGCTATATATCATCGCTACGCTACGACTAAAAGGAGCCGAGCAGCAGGGGTGAAACCACGGGGAACAGCTTGTGTTTTATAAATGATGAAGAATTTATTACAAACTACTTATATAAGTAAAATAAAGCTAGAATAACATGATATAACACATTTAGGATTCTATTATTAAAAGAAGTAAGAAAACAAGCATTCTTTAAATACAAAACATATATTTTATCAATAAGTGAGTAGATTTAAAACATTACATATCGGTATCAACTATAACAGCATTGAGGAAAGATGCCGGAGCAGTAAATCCCGTATGCCTCGCATAGCCTAAGTACCATACGATGGACACTATATGTGCACAAGTGCCGATCGTACGTCGCCCGGTTAAACATGTGCAATACTGTTGGACAATATTATTTGCGCTGCTGATTAATATTTAACAAAAATATGTTTTTACACGGACATGTCGCGACTGGATTCGTCCACGCAAAAGCCAGGCATCTTCGTGTATGCCATAGTCTGGCAGATCATCAAGTGCTCCCTCTCTGTACGTTTCAATTATATATAGACCATTTGATAAATGCTCGGCACAGTAAGATCTTGCCAGCTTGAGTTGGTATGTACCTAGCGCTAATAGAATTATATCCTCCTCCGTCATTGAAGGGAAGTTTTCAATCTGGCTCGCTTCCATCCTCTGAAAATCTACTCTTCTGTGGTTAAGCCGTTTTCTCTCTACATACATATGCAGAAGATTCGGGGTATCTATTTTCTGCCTTATTATATGGACGAATTCGTCTGCGTGTACGCTATCCACGATGGGTTGGTGGAAGTGATTCGTGATAGCTGCGGCAATCTTAAAATCAGTGAACATATTGGGCAGTGACTTATTAAAATATTTTTGCCGCAAGAGCTTAAAATCACGTTTAAACCGGCCATTTGCCACTTCCACAACCCACCGGCATAGCGTTACCGATCGAGCTTCGTTGGATTGTTCAGTGGTCAGCTGTGTCTCTTGGCGGTTCTTTGTTGGTGGGACATAGGATTCATACCCACATTCATCAATGAGGTCCAAGCTGTCCCTAAAACCTCGATCTAATATAAAAGCATCGTTTGTTCGGAGTAACCAATGTAATGGATGTTGTCCATCATTCATAATATCGCCCATTATTTGCGCATCTGTTTTTGTTGCAGCGTATGGACCCATTACATCCAATATATATCCATCAGTACATACAAGTAGGAAAGGTTTCAGTAGATTCTGAAACTTGTGTAAACTGTAGGATAATCTTTGGAATAAAAAGTTCGAGCTTTTATTTATGTAAATGTAAGTACCATCACCAATCAATAATAACTCATTATTAATCGTTATTAATAGAAAACATGAACGGAAATGCCGAAAATATTACCTTGGTACTCATTTTCTTACATAAATAAGTGGTAACTAATATACTCGTATATGTATGTTTATCGCCGGGGCCACGAGACTGTCTAAACAGGTTACTGTGGCCCTGGAAAGCAAAGGGAAACTGAAGGAACAGGGTTTTTATTAGTTAGTAAGACTGTCGTTTATCTTCAAACGCAATCAGATTTGAGAGTGGCGGCTATAGTAAAAATTGTTCCTCTTGGTAAGACCTTTTAAACGACACTACAATCATATCTATTGGAGCCGGGTACCATTTTGCTCATTCTCCTTTGTTCGTATTACTTTCAATAAAAGTAAATTGCCTGTGGTGCTCGCGAATAGAGGGCAAACCGGGGTCCATAGCTTGTCGCCTTTATTGGACAATCACCTATTAACATCCTAACAACAGAGGCAGTAGGTAGGAAATGCTTGCGACGAATAGTGCCACGTTATTTAGGACTTTGTCACAAACGTTTTCGCCCGTCCAAGTCTTTAGTAGCATTTGTAATGTTTAAATTCTCTTAGGACCAGTAACAGCATTATTCTAGAAAATTTGGTAGGTATGCAAAGGTTTACAAGGGCTACTACCAAACCCCGTAAAGGTGATGGGGTACCTTGGTATCTTGGCTTATGGCTGACCGAGAGGCTAGGACTGACTTGGTGAAGCGTTTCACTACGTGCGATTCGAGCGCCACACGTTGATCAGTGAGCCTTATCAGACAAGTTGATGGATTGAATATTACACCCCATACGGCCGGCGCTCGGCGCGGTGTCGCTCTGAAATAGGTCTAATTTCACACTTCGTTAAAGCAGTAAATAGCTGTTAGCAATTTAATTGGAATGGCCTTTTTTATTTCCACAAAAAAGTAATTAACCCAACAGTTTGAAATGTAATTGAAATTCGCTCATTTAATCTATAACATGTTTGTGTGAAGTACTGCGTACAATGTGTATTACTGGTTTATAATTTACGATATTTTATACGTAGGTACCGGATAAAAAGGAGTATAATATATAAAACAAAACCGGGATCGACAATAAATAACGTATCGGTAAAGACTCGTTGAACTATTGCGTTCCAAAAAGTAACACAATATACAAACGATGGTTAGGTTACTTCTAAGATAGTGTAAACTTCTTTGAAAGTTGACATAAAACTGAGATCAAGAAACAAATGCATCGATTAATAAAAAAAAAAACAACTTATTATCCACAATACAATACTAGGTAACCTGCTTGTTACTTTGACCAGATCTTAAGTCCACCTGGCTTGTGGTCTGCCTACGCTCCAATGACTTGAAAAAAGCCATAGCTAAATGAAAAATATCTAGGTTGCTGTTTCTTTGTTCTAATCACTAGTTGTGTTGTGTCCAGATGTCGGTTAAGGTACAGAAGATCTCGGAGCCCGTACTCCTGGGTGAGGGTCCTCACTGGGACGAGAAGCAGCAAGCCCTGTATTTCGTCAGCATCCAGGAGCACACCATCCACAAGTACGTGCCAGCAGCTGGAAAACACACTAAGACTAAACTAGGTAAGGGTTTATGAAGGTCATAAAGGGACCAACTAGAAGCTAGGTACATAATATATGCAGCAGACTCGAATGCATATGTATACAGTCATAACCCTTCAATCTTCTAGGTGGTCGCGTGGGGTTCTTGGTGCCAGTGGAAGGCACATCTGACCAGTTCCTGGTGGGTGTGGAGCGCAAGTTCCAGGTGGTGCGATGGGACGGAGGGGAGGGCTCCCCGGTCACTGTGGTGAAGGAGGTCGGTGAGGTGGACCGTGACGTACCCACCACCAGAATCAATGACGGCAAGGCGGATCCCAGAGGCAGGGTGTTCGCAGGTTAGTTGTACTGCCAGTGATCATTCACCGTCCCCTTTTTTTTTGGGGTTAGGAAATCACCAAATAACCCCTCCCGCTCTTGGGCAGAGCGTAAGGAAGTGTTAGACTTCTACTGACTAAAAACCACCCATGTTCCTTATATCGAGGCCCTTTATATCGAGGCCGCGGTATCACTTAAAACAACCCGCAGCCCCGACAAAATTTCACCGTCCACTTATCCCAATTTAATCGGGGTCGACGAAGCATGTTTCCATAATTCGCTATTAGTCATAATCTCATCAGTGGCTGACCTTTTCTAGCCATGTCATCTTTTACACAGTCCATCCATCATTTCTTTAGGCTTCCCTTCTCTTATAGCCATCCATAATATGGATGTTCATATTCAAAGGCCCTCACGTCATTTTTTATATTCTTCGGCATTATTTAAGTCTGTCATACCATGACAACCGATTATCACACTACTTTTTGGTCACCGGCGCCACTTTCAGACTTCACCAACTTTATCTTCATACGTAACCTCTTGGATCTACTAGGGATATCTTGGCAAACAATACCGTAAAAATCTTTTCCTTATATTTAAAGATTTGTGCACTATTGATTCCCGTTCTCTTTTAACACCGCCATTAGGAACCATGGGATGTGAGGATCCTCCTGGTACCTTCGACAAGCATAAGGGCAGCCTGTTCCGCCTGGACGGGTCCAAGATCACGAAGGTGGCAGACCGTATCACTGTTTCCAACGGCCTGGCTTGGGACCTCAAGGAGAAGGCCATGTACTACACCGACTCTTTGGAGAAGAACATCAGGAGATACGACTATGATGTGGAAACCGGAGAGATTTGTGAGTGCACTTGTAGTTTAGTAGCAGTTGGAGAAATCTGTGTAGATACTAGCGAAAACAATAAAGAGGAAGGGGTCATTTGTTTTAACGCGCGCGCTTATCTCTGGGACAAGCAGTCAGATTTTTTTGTTTGTTAGTCCAATTCTGGAGGCCGTTCTTTCAGAACCGCCGTGGGCCGTGTTTTTCCTAGCATAGAGGTAGGCAGAACAGGAACAGGGGACAGGGGTCAGGTGGAACTGAGGACCACAGCTAGTGAGATGAACTCTAAAAATATCAACACTGAATGATTAACTCGCAGCTTCTGTTTTCAAACCGACTCATATTTTTCTTTTCTCTTTCAGCCAATCTCAAGTTTATCTTCGATTTCGACAAGAACAAAGTAGAAGGTGTCCCCGATGGCACGACCATAGACACGGACGGTAATCTATGGGTGGCGTGTTTCGACGGCTCAAGCGTCATCAAAATTGACCCCAGGACCGGCCAACTGCTTCAAAAGGTCCCAATTCCGGCACTTCAAGTGACTTCAGCTACCTTTGGGGGCCCCAACTACGATATTTTGTTCGTTACCACTGCCAGTTTGAATATTAATGGACCCCAGGATCCACCGTGCGGGGCCACCTTCATGGTTACTGGCTTGGGGGTCAAAGGGCTCCCCAATTTAAATTATAAGCTTTAATCTTGTTTTTTAAACATGGTTTACGTACTAAGTAGGTACCTAAGCATAATTATGACTACTTTGATGTGTTGTATAATTATCATAAATCATAATAAAAACATCACATTTTTAACAATTTCAATCGATTGTATTAACTTTATAAAATGTTTAAAAAATTATTAAGAATCACTTTGTAAAAGTGGTTCAGAGGAAACTGCAATTAGACTGAAATTATTGTAATTATTTGATTATAAAGTATTTAAAGATTTACTTTTGTTACTCATGTTTTTAGAGCACAATTTATTGATAAACTATTTCATTAAATATACATTTGCGTTATCTACAATATCTTTAAATTATTTAACGTAACCTTTCGCAATCTATGTACCTACATCATTTAAGTAGAACATGAATAATAAATACATAATCTAAACAAACAAATAAAATTGAAGTGTCTGTAGACAATTTCGCAATAACCGGTTTTTAATGAATGTAAATGTACCTACTTATATAAACTATTTTTTTTAATTCTTGTCTATCTGTCTTTTGGTCTGTCTGTTTGTTCCGGCTAATCTCCGAAATGGCTGGACCGATTTTGACGGGAATTTTACTGGCAGATAGCTAATTATAGAAAACTAATTAAGGTTCCGTGCAAACAAAATCGAGCCCTTCAAATTGTTAACAAAATCTGAGGAATGATGCACGGTTGGCGCAGTGGCTGAGTGATTGGACTGCTGCGCTGCGTGTCGCGGGTTCAATCCCCCGCACGGAACAAATATTTGTATGGCCTACAGATAGTTGTTCCGGTTCTGGATATTTGTGAATGTGAGTTTAAATGTTTGTAAACGCACCCACGATACAGGAGAAATTCCAAGTGTGGGGCAACTTTAAAAAAAAAAAAATGATTTTTCCTGGGCGTTTGGATACGATATCTTTTCTCACCCTCAGTAGTCACGTTTGCAACCTTATGTAAGTGCCTCACAATTTAGGTTAAAACTGGACTAAATAAACTCGCCATTCCTTGGCCAGAACTTTCCTTTTTATGTTTTGGGTCATAGCTATGCACGTTCTACTGTGGAGGCAGAATGAATAATTTCTAGATAAAAAATGCAATTCAACAACCTGTTTCTTTTAGTCTGTTTGATAAAAAGTATCAATTTGTTGATTTGCGACGAATGACATACTATTGGTGCGATTACTTAATATGCACCTATTTTGACAAAAAGTAACTACGTCGATGGTAACACTCTCAGTTCTCACATAGAACAACACAAAAACAATGGTTTACTATTCATTTTTTATACTAGCTACTTATGTATGTTGTGCTATTTCGGTAAGGGTGCAACAAATCACGGAGCCCGTATTTCTTGGAGAGGGTCCTCACTGGGATGACAGCAAGCAAGCGCTGTACTTCATCAGCATTGGATTATTGAACAGGATCCATAAGTATGTGCCAGCTACTAAAGTGCATACCAGAACTAAAGTTGGTAAGTTTCTCGTAAACTAAGTAAGGGGGCAAATCATACGGCGCGTTCGTGTTCGCGCGCCTCAAAGAGATGTCAGCAACATGGGAGGGGCCCGCAAGGGTCGACGCCCGTAGGGGCTGCAGGTTGTATAAAGGAACATGGGTGGTTTTTAGTCAGTAGAAGTCTGACACTCCCTTTCGCTCTGCCCAAGAGCGGGAGGGGTTATTTGACGATTTTCCACCCGCTAAAAAAAAAAAGGGTCGCAAATCATCCGTCGAGGCTGCGGGTCGTTCGAGAGAATGAAGAGATACCGCGGCTTCAATACGAAGAGCTAAGAAGGAACATGGGTGGTTTTAGACAGAGACGTCTGACACTCCCCACCGCTCTGCTCAGTCAGCGGGAGGAGTCATTTGAAGATTTTCCACCATCCAAAAAAAAGTCTGTGAAGAACGGACTCGCCTCATTTGAATAGTGATAGTCCGACCGAGACCGTTTTTTAGCTTAGGTCTTACTTAAATATTTTTCATGACTGAAGAGAATTGATAAGAAAATCAAATCTAACTGCGCACAGTCGTTAATAAAAACAACTTTCTAAATTATGTATAATTTCACGTGACCCCCTAGATAGTGATGTTGGATTCATAGTGCCGGTAGAAGACACTTGCGACCAGTTTCTAGTGGGTATGGGGCTCAAGTTCAAGATAGTGCGGTGGAACGGAAGGGAGGGCTCCCCGGTGTCTGTGGTGAAAGAGCTGGGCGAGGTGGACCGCGACGCGCCCGCCAACAGGATCAACGATGGCAAAGCAGATCCCAGGGGCAGGGTGTTCGCAGGTCAGAGTTAATGACACTTTGCAATAAACGTAACGGTCAAACCAGTGTCGCTGGCACAGCTAGTTCCAAAATAGCTTTACCACATTGGGCGTATCAGGACCTAGCTATGGTCAATGAGTCTTCTTTAATGAACTTTGACGGGCCTTTTCCGTTGACAGTCGGTCAGGCTAGCTAGCTTACTAACGATTAATCGACTAGCCCGACTGATTTCATTAAAAGTTCAGTTTTTTTTAAAAAAAAACTCAGCTTAATTAGCCCCTAAAATGACGAGTCAGCTCAGTAAGCTTAATTATTTGATCTTCAATTAATCTTTTCGCAAAGAAAATTAAAGAAGACAGGTTAAATACAAAATCTACGGCTTTATTGTCGTCCTCAGGGACCATGGGCAACGGAACACATCCAAACTTCGAACTCCAGAAAGGCAACTTGTTCCGCCTGGACGGCTCTAACATTACGAAGGTAGTAACCGGTATCACCGTCTCCAACGGCCTGGCCTGGGACCTCAAGGAGAAGGCCATGTACTATACTGACTCCCACGAGAAGAAAATCAGGAGATACAACTATGATGTGGAAACGGGAGAGATTTGTAAGTAGAGACATCGTTTTTCTGGCTATTTTTTTGTTTTAAATTAAGCGAGTCCTTTTTCTCAGTTACAGAGAATAGTATTCTAAATTGCATTGTTCTAAAATTTTGCGACGGATGGAATTCATCCTCACTAGGAATTTCTCCTGTATCGTGGGTGCGTTTAAAGAACAAACATTTAAAGTCACATACACAAATCACCCACACCCGAAACAACTATTTGTAGGTCATACAAATATTTGTTCCGTGCGGGAATCGAACCCGCGACACGTAGCGCAGCAGTCAACTGTTTGAGCCACTGCGCCAATCGTGCCGTCAAAGCTTTACTTTGGAACCATCGTTTCTGGGTCAACAGGACATTTGGTTTCCATCGGAAAAAACTTTGACGTGGTTGCTGATGGCGCTAGGGACAAATTAAGTTTTAACCAAATCATATTTTTTTCCAGCCAACCTAACGTACATCTTCGATTTCGTGAACAAAAACGTAGAAGGTTATCCCGATGGAATTACCATAGACACGGACGGGAATCTATGGATCGCTTGTTTCGACGGCTACAACGTCATCAAAATTGACCCCAGAACCGGTGAATTGTTGCAGAAGGTCCGAATTCCGTCGTATCAAGTGACTTCACTTACTTTTGGAGGTCCCAACTTTGACATTTTGTTCGTAACTACCGCAAATTTCTATTTCCGTCTGCCCCAAGATGGGGCCACATTTATGGTCACTGGCTTGGGGGTTAAAGGTTTACCAAATCTTAATTTTAAGCTTTAATTTTGTAATGTTGCTTAATTTGTGCATTTTCTTTTGTATATTTCTGAAATCTTTGTAAAATAAACTGCATACGTATATATTTGAAGCAATTCTTCAATAAAAATACACGTGTTATCTAATTTAAGAAAATAATTATGTTTTGAGTGTTTTATCCCTGAGTTTCATTATACCCACAAATAAAATACAGTATTTTTCCTCCGCTAATGCCGATTCAAGAGCGGGCTCACAAGTTCACATCGGTATTTCACCTGCAAAAGTATACTCGAGCTCGTAAGGTTGAATGTCACTTGCATGCTGTACAACAAGGTGTACTTGTCTGACACGAACAGAGTTACATAAATCCAACAAATGAAGATTCAATTGTGTGCAATTTTTAACGACGAAGCTGGGGCTATTTCATGATTCGACCATTTATAGGGTGTAAAAGTACCGTTTAGGCAAACTAAGGGCAATTGTTCTCCCCATCACTGCGATATTTTTTTTGTTCTAGACCATATCTGGGAACCCCCTAGTTACGGAGATATTGGGGGTTAAAGTTCCAAATTTTTCACAGCTGTATTTGTAAATACAAGCTTTAATTACCTCCATGATCCACAATGTTTTAAGAGTGCTACATTGAGTTTTACGGTAAAATGTGATTTTTGACTCAAAAAAAAAGTCGTATCTCAGCAAAAATTTTTGTATAGGGGTTACAAAAATGGGGGGGGGGGGGTTTATTATGTGACACTCTTTAAATTAAACTAGTATATTGCTGTGCCCTAGCAGGGTTCATGTATGAATCCTAATAAGTACCCTGTAACTACATGAATGCAATAAATGATGATTATGATTATGATTAAGCAAATTTGCTAGGTTGACCGCATTGTGAAGGGTTGGTTTACACCCTGTATAGAATTTCCTGTAATTCGCGACGGGGCGAGTGTGTATGTATACGAACCAAATCAAGAAAAACACAGTCAATTTATTTCAAAACTTTACTTATCATCATATATCAGGTACTAAGGTTTAACTAATTAAATCTGACGTTATCATTAGGAAGTCCTTTCGCGCCCGTTCCTGTTATCTTGAAGGTGGCTCCGGCGGGGGGAAGCTGTTCGTCTCCGCGGTTCATGGCGGCTGACGTCACGTACAGGACGTCAAGTGAGGCTCCGCCGAATGTCGCTGACGTCGTTTGGAGAGCTGGGACCGGAATTGACTGGAGAAGTTGGCCTTTCTTCGGGTTGATTTTTAGGATCTGGAATGTGTGAGGAGGTGGTTAGTTTTCTGTTGATGATATTATACGCTGGAGAAGGTTATAACAGGAATAAAATCTTCGTTTTGTATTCTTATAGCTAGAAAGAGACTACTACGTTGTTAAAATATTGTCACGAGGTGTAATCTGCAACGTCAAATACAACCGCCATGAAAAAAATCCATCAGCGTGCAGGCGAGTTGTCCGCAAGATAAACAAATAATGAGGAAAAATATACAGAAACCTGATAAAAAAACGTTGGGCAAAAAATCGGACATTTCTTTCGATACACGTCACGTTAAGTTTGAACACGTCACGTTAAGATTGTACACGTCACGTCTTAGTTAAGTTTGTACACGTCACGTCTAAGTTAAGTTTGTACACATCACGTCTACGTTAAGTTTGTATGTAAGTTGACATGGATCAATAAATAACACATCACATCACGCCTGTAATACCCGAAGCGATAGACAGTGTTGTACCTATAAAAGTACACCTATATTTTGACAGTTACGCTAAGACACACAGATCAAGAGTCCACTATTTCATCTGAGAAATTGCTAATGGAATCAAATAGCTCTTGCCTGACCTAGGAATCGAATTATCGAACCCAGGACTTCATACTCCGCAGTCGTACTTGCGACCACTAACCTAACGGGTGTTCTTGTCTATTTAAATCGCTGCAGCGAAAGAAAGCTCAGTTTTATGAATTTACTAGCTGTTGCTAGCAACTTCGCCCGCTACAACTCGAAATTAATCTTACGGGAACATAAAATCGGGATAAAAACTATCCTGTGTTAATCCCGGTTATAAACTATCTGTATACCAAATTTTATCGAAATCTGTTCAGTAGTTTTTGCGTGAAAGAGTAACAAACATGCTCACAAACGTTCGCATTCATAATATTAGTAGGATAGGTGAACTAACCTGGAAGCCATCAAAGTTGGCGACCCAGAGGTTGCCGTCAGTGTCGATGGTCATGCCGTCGAAGATGCCCGTCAGCTTGTCGCCGTTCTCGCCCACGCTGCTGTTGTGTGTTGCCATGGCAAACACGTCGCGAGGATTCGCTGAAAAATATAAGAGGGAAAGTTAATGGTTGTCGAATAAAAATGGGTGTTTCTAAAGCTATGTTTACGTCACATTATAATATATCCTCGTAGGGTTATGTCAGAAGAGTATGTTTACTATGGCTGGTTACACGAGGATCACACTTTCTTCATTCTCCCGCCATAATCCCAATTTATTTGTAGCTAGTTACATCAGCAGTCACTTCCTTCCTAGCCATATCATCCTTCACACTGTCCATCCATCGTTTCTTTGGTCTTCCTCTAATCTTACAACCATCAGACGCTCCAAAAAATAAAAAAAATATTGTCTACTCACAAATATCCCCTGTCTCCACATCATAGTCATATCTCCGGATGGTGAACTCGAAGGAGTCAACGAAGTAGAAGGCCTTCTCCTCGAGGTCCCAGCAGAGGCCGTTGGAGATATCGATGTTCTGGGCCAGGCGGTGTGCGCTGCCATCTGCGTCGAACCGGTACAGCGAGCCCTTCTTCATGTTGAACTTGCCCGGTTCGTACTCGTGGCCCATGGTTCCTTGGAGGAAATTACATAAGAACTTCAAGCAAGTAATTATCATCATCATCAGCCTATAATGTTCCCACTGCAGGGACTCAGGCCTCCTCTCTATAGGAGAAGGATGGGCTATAATCTACCACGCGGGCCCAGTGCAGGTTGTTAGATGTCACATGTCTTTGAATTTTTTGGTTCTTAGACTTGACGGTTTCCTCACGATGTTTTTGTACACTGTTTTTCAGAGTAGCAAGCAAGTACCTAAAAAATGTAAGTCCCATGTGATAAAGGGTGACCCTAATGTCACAAAACGGGTACAAGTCAGATTACGGGCTACTAGTCCTGCCGCCGGGATCCTGCTGGAAGGACCCAATAACACTGACTATCGACGCAGTTTTTGGAAAATAAATAAGTAAATAAACTTTTGAAAGACCACTTATTCAAGATCTGAATCTAGCCCTTTCCAAAAAATATTGAGGTCGGCTTAAAGTCTAAGCAGATACAACTGAATACCATTATTTTACATGGAGCTGAGCATAAACTGCTGATCTGACCTCTATGGCTCCAAAAATCTGATTTTGGAAAAGGTTCGGCGTGGTGGCTTTCGGAATGACGTATTGCACTCGTAGTTTTGTTTTTATGAATTGTTCTTCTGACATTCAAAATTGCCTATAAAGGTTTAATTGAAATAAATGCTTTGAGTTTGAGTTTGCACTTCAACTTATCCATATATTCCATAAATGACTTACCAGCAAACAGTCGTCCCCGAGGATCCGCCTTGGCGTCATTGAACCTGTTCTTGGGGTTCTCGTGGTCCACCTCGGCGATGGTCCTGCCAGCCTTGGCCGCGTTCTCCTCGCCATCCCACTCGATCTCCACTACACTCCGGTTCAGCCCCACCACGAAGTGGTTCCTCTTACCTTCCAGTGGGATTATGAAGGTTGGCATGCCATCTATAATGTGACATATAGGTTTTGTTTAATTGAGTTTTCGGATAACGATTAAAAGAGAAAATCTATAAATCATCATGAATTGTGTGTTGTGTGTGTTTTTTTTCATGTAAAATGCATCTGCAATGCAACTGCTAGACAAAGGCCATAACGAACGGCAACCTGCCGTTTGCATCCACCAGTTGCAGGCGACTTTCACGATGTCGTCGGTCCACCTGGTGGGAGGCCTACCAACGCTGCGTCTTCCGGTTTATGTTCCACACTCGAGAATCTCATGCATCATGGTAATGCATAATTAGATTAATGTTTGCACTGCTGGGACATAGGCCACTACAGCACTGCGCCCAATGCTAGTTGGTAGATGTGAAGCCTTGGAATTTTCTAGGCCTAGCCGCTTTCTGCACAATGCTTTCCTTTACCTTTTTTCAGAGCAGTGATTTTTGGTTATAAAATAAAATACACAAGTAACGCGATTGCCTGAATCCAAACCTATGACCACAATTCAGAAGGAAGGGCCGTCATCACAGGGCATCTGCCCTGCCATCTGCTATCGGCCCGCAAGGGCCAACGCCCGTTGCCGGGCTGTGGGTTGTTCGAAAGAGATACCGCGGCCTCGACACAAAGAGCTAAGAAGGAACATAGGTGTCAGAGTTTACCCCCCCCCCCCCCCTAAAAAAGGCGGGTCTATCTATATCTGTGGTCAGGCGCGAAGTCCTGCGTGTATGACCTGAAATATGAGAGTGGACGAAGCAAAAAGCACTCCTTTTGGTTTATCTGTAGTTTTTACTTACCCCACGTGGAAAAGGCGAGAGTTTAATATAATGTATGTAGGTTCCAAACTCACCCAACTTAGCCTTAGTATGCTTGCCGGTGCTGGGCACATATTTGTTGACGGTGTTGTCGAAGATGCTGACGAAGTACAGCGCCTGCTCGTCATGGTCCCAGTGAGGACCCTCGCCTAGCCACACTGGCTCCGTCACTGGCTCCACCACTGGCGCCATCTGGAGAGTGAACAATAAGCTTCGGTTTAGGAGACTATGGTAGTGCGATACATGGGTGGTCAATCCATTATTTGGTTTGGGGTTGGTAGCATAAAAATAACACCCGCACGGGTAGATTTTCAAGAATAAGCAACGTTTGCCCCGGTCCGTCAATGGATGGCTGACCCATATATCGAGGCCCCTCTGCACTGTGTCTTGAAAATCACGTTAACCTGTTGGTCCCGGCTCTTACGACGATCTTTGACAGTCATTATGAGTTGACAGAAACCCGAAAGTATAACAAGCAGTCTTATTGAGAGGTATCACAGTACCCGGTAACTGGATTGTGGAGGTCAGATAGATAATTATGACACTCCATGTATAATAGGGGATCGGACAAAAAAAACTAATTAGTCCGTCAGATAGATCTCCACAAAATATTGGAGACGTATTTTTTCTTTTTTCACATAAACAAAAATTGAAGTCAATACAGTGCTTCGAAAACTCGTTAACTCTTCGAAAACGTTATAATTATGATAGTACGTTTTTTAACTACAAATGACGTCACAACCACATCTTATCTTCGTCAATTTTGATTAATTTGCTAAAACAAAAAACACGTACCTATCCAATATTTTTCGATAATCTAACTGACGGACTAATTAGAATCATTGTTTTTTGACTCAGTCCGATCCCCTATACTAGAATGCAGCTGGAAGCCAACTCCTACATAGTTGGAAGCAAAAAATGCAGGTGATGACTATGACTTGTACAAGATGATGCGTTTTTTATCGACATAGACCCGATGCAGTTTCTATGTTCGATACTTACGTGAGACACCGGTTAGTTCACTTGTTACTTTTTAAATGTCATTGGGCATTTGTAATTTAATGATTTTATTTGACATGAGACAACTTATACATAAAATTCGTATTGTTAATATGAATACTATAAATAGTGAAAATATATGATCGGAACCAATGGGAGCAATCCTATTAATATTATAAACGCGAAAGTTTGTAAGTATGTATGTATGAATGGATGGATGTTTGTTACTCTTTCACGCAAAAACTACTGAACGGATTTGGATACAATTCGGTACACAGATAGTTTATAACATGGATTAACACAGGATATTATTTTATCTTCCCGTGGGATAATTTTCAAATTATAGCGGGCGAAGCCGCTGGCCACAGCTAGTAAAATAATAATAGTGTTTACGACCGATCATGTCGGCTATTCACAGCGAAAACTAATCATCGACCCGCGAGGGTGTGTGCAAACACAGGTGTTCCCTCTGCCATCACCCCATGGGACGATAATCTGACACGACCATGGGAAGAGAGGGCAAACACATAAATCAATACCGAAGAATTATCTTAGTTAATACACGGCTGCCCAAAAAAAGTTGTATTTAGTAAAGAAGTTTAAGGATAAAAACATAGCCAAGGCAAACACAAAAATAAACAAACAAATGTACGTACCGGTTTATACGATACCAGGCTCAAAATAACAATATTTGTTAGGAAAGGTAGGTTATGATTATGGAAAAACATTTTGTTACAGAGAGACCTCAAAGTTTTAAGCTAGACTGAACTTGAATAAGTAAACATCATTAATATAAAGCTTTGAGATTATCCTCGGCTAGGTTCTATGAATAGCGGTAACATTTAGGTCGGGGAAACCGGTCGTGACGTCATTCGTACGCGTTGCTACAAGACGCGAATTGTTGCGAATGATGAGGAAAATGAAGGTGTTGAGATTTATTGTGCAATTGATTTGAGTCATCGTTTGTAGGTGGACAGGGTTCCATATATATATAGTCCTCGTGGAGACGTCCTGGCGTACGTTAGAAGAATTGAGTGGAAACCATGAGCAATTTAAGAGACATAGCATAATTAGAATTAATAAGTCCGGGGTCAAAACAACAGTATACTCGGTCACTAACACCGCGAAAATCAAATTTAAGGTTTACGTTTTTTTGCAATTATGTCAGATTCCATGTTGAATTTTTCGTTTTACCTATGATTCGTGACAAAAATGGCTTTACAGATAATAATTAAAATTATCATCCAGTTCATGTACCTCTATTGAATAAACATTCTATGAAAAGTCATTAGATGGGATTAAATGAAATAAGAGGGTTGTATTGATGATTTTAACCATTGCCATTCTATAAATACATGTACGGCAGCAAAATATATTTTAATCAACATACATCCTGATACAGTTGAAGCATACCTATTGTCATAAATATTGTTCGGGACGCTAAGTCGGCCGACTCTACGTCTTTAAAACAGCTGATGCCGATCAGAGGCTATATTGTTTTTTACTAAAGAAGCATTAACTGGGTATCTGGGTTTACTGAGTATTAACTGGGTTGTGGAGGTCAGATAGGCAGTCGCTCCATGTAAAATACTGGTATTGTAGCATAAATTAGTCGATTCACTAAAAACCGACTAATTCTAAAAAGTTGTCACCTCACTAAATTATAGGTACAACCCTAAATGTTCTGTAATGTCACAATGGAGGGAGAACGTCACTCAGGACCTCCTTTAAAAACGGCTGCACGCATAGGTTCTGCCCTTTTTACATCAAGCGAGCAGCCTACTAGATAAGTCCCCAGTTATTGGGTAAGTGAACTCCGCCATTGTGTTCTTTTGCTGCTAAATTTATGTCCCGGCAAGCCATATCTATTTGTAATCTTTGTGTCTATTTAACATGGCTGCCGGCAATGTATTCTGTATTTAATATTAATTAGCACCTAGCTATTTACTATGCACATGTGCTCTAATAGGTTAAATGGTTCTCCGCATGGCATGCATCCTATTCTATTCTCTATAAACTAAATCATGCTCATCCATGCTGTATCATAAACCGGCGACGCGAGTCGACGATCAATGAGAACCCCGTGGCGATGTGACGCCACACCTTGCCATTAGTCTATCAACTATTCACCTATCAACTAATCACTGTAAACCACTGCGATGTGTGAGTACCCATCTTCCATCTTCTTCACTGCCTTGAGCTTGCCGCATCTAACGCATGGCTGGGACACGCACATCGTAGGGGCTTACAGAAACCATCTTGGAGCTCAAGCGTCCCCTTGGCGCTGTTTCAGGGTTCCTAGCGCTGGCTAGCCAACTATGGCTGTTTCGCTCACGCTGCACTGTTCTGCTGCTCTGCTGTGCTCTCGCGCATCTGCACGGCCGCCCTACCGCGAGCCGCCTGTAAACTGCGACGCCTACGCGTCCGGCACCAGACGACGGCGTGGCCGTGTAGACAGTGGCCTGCCGCCGCTACCTACTGGCCGTCTGCGCTGCCACTACCTGCCTACCACCAACGCTGCCTAGGGCTAGTTGCCCTGAGCCCGCTGCCCACCTGGTCGACCGCCCTGCCGCGCGTCCCTACCGACGCGTGAGGCCGCCTGACCCGGCCTACCTACCGTGCGTCGCGATCGCCCTGCCGCGCGTCCCTACCGACGCGTGAGGCCGCCTGACCCGGCCTACCTACCGTGCGTGGCGATCGCCCTGCCGCGCGTCCCTACCGACGCGTGAGGCCGCCTGACCCGGCCTACCTACCGTGTTTGGCGATCGACGTCTTCTGGTTGCTCAGGGCAGTACCGTTTTCCTACCTTCAGTGACAGTGCGTGACCTTAGACCCTAGAACCCCTATTTTGTTTGTGTAGTGCTAAGTAAATGTATAACTAAGTCTTCCTTGTCTCATTTCCCTACCTCGAAAAGCACTACGCTACAGTATTCAGCTGCATCCGGTTAGACTGGAAGCCGACCCCAATATAGTTGGGAAAAGGCTAGGCAGATGATGATGACTACAGAAGCAACAAAAAAATATCTAGTTCACGTTTCGCGTTTGTTCCGGGTATATATTAAATAACGTGAAGACCAGTTTATGTAAATATAGGTGAAGTCTAACAAACCGGATTTTATGTGCCTAATCCGAACATTTCGAAGAAGTTCAAATTCTAATTCATTTTCAAATTATTTTTTATCGATTAATTCATTTTTAGGGTTCCGTACCTCAAAAGGAAAAAACGGAACCCTTATAGGATCACTCGTGTGTCTGTCTGTCTGTCTGTCCGTCTGTCACAGCCAATTTGCTCCGAATCTAATGGACCGATTAAGTTGGAATTTGGTATACATATGGATTTTTGTGACCCAAACATGTACGGCTAAAGTAAATAAATGAATTTTGAATATGGGGGTCGCTTTTACGGGGCAAATAAGAAAATTTAAAAAAAAGTTTTGCAAACTGTACCATGTGACACATCAAATGAAAGGGCTTACTATGAGGGTCTCAAATATATTTTTTTAATAATTTAAAAATAAATAGTTTTAAAGTTATTTAAGAAAATAGACGAAAATTGATCGTTCCCCCCCCCCCTTATCTCCGAAACTACTGAGCCTAAAATTTTGAAAAAAATACAGAAAATAGTTCTATACCTGTAGATTACAGGAAAACCTATAAGAAGTTCATGGTCTAAAAATTACATGGTGAATTTATATATATAAAATTCAAAGTCCTGACTGACTCAATGACTGATATGACTGAACGCACAGCCCTAACCGCTGGACCTTTTTTAGTTACCACAAACAAATTTGGGTCAGATTTAAAAAAACATGGTAGATATATTATACTCATCGTACGGAACCCTCTTCACGCGAGTTCAACTCGCACTTGACCGGTTTTTGTAATAGAAATAAAGCCCACTAAGATTCTGGCAGTGACGCTGAAATAAGATACTAAATAACTATACAACGTTACTAACCATATCCTAGGTCAACCTAGATAAGTATTAGCCAGAGCTACTGTAAGCAATATTATCTTACTTATCTGTAGTGGATATAACATGTGGTCTAGATAGAGAGATAGTCATGGGACTGTAGTTCCTTATTATACCTAACGTTACAATTAAAACCGTGGGATTCCCATAATTATATTACTGTTACTTCTATCGAAGCCGTTAATAAAACTAAAGACTTACTTGTACAGTAGGATTCCTTAATTAACGATTATCACAGATGAATAAATTCCAAGAATAAATCAAAGTAAAGCTACGAATAGTAACGCAAACGAGTGTAGAAAAGTATAATTAGAACTGGTATTAGTCTACCTATAGCTGACAACGCGAGGTCACACTGTAATTACGGCTAAAAACTTCATCGGTATTGAGCCTAGAAAAACTTTACACGAAGTAGATATAGCGCAGGGGCCATGCAAATCTTCTCTGTATCGTTCCAATTTTAGTATATGTACTGCCGAAGCTATTTCGCGCCATATTTTAAATAGAACGCTGAGGGGAAAGCAGGTGTTCGCGCATGGGTACACTCGCGCACGAAATTACTAGGCCTATTGTTTTATTTTCGAACTAGCTTTTAGTTTGCGGCTTCGTATTATACATATATTGCTTAGTAGCAGGTTTACATTGAAAAATATATTAAATATAATCTACACTAATATTATAAAGAGGAAAGATTTGTTTGTTTGTTTATTAACGAATAGGCTCCGAAACTACTGGACCGATTTGAAAAATTCTTTCACCGTTGGGAAGTGTTATATAAGGGATGTATTCTAACGGGAACGGGAACTACGCGGGTGAAACCGCGTGGCGTCCGCTTGTATTAAATATAATATTATAAAATAGTATTAATGCTGCCTAGGTTGGTCTGCTGATGGGTGACCACCAGTTACATACCGAGTTTCTTCCGTGCCTCGGATAGTTTGTTAAGCTGTTGGTCTTGATCCCGGCTGCCAAATTTATATCTTTGGCAGTCGTTACAGGTAGTCAGTGAACTGAAAGTCTGACAACCAGTCTTACCAAAGATATCATATTACCCAGTAAACTGGGTTGTGGAGGTCAGATAGGCGGTTAGACTGGAAGCCGACCCCAGCATAGTTGGGAAACAGCTAGACAGATGATGATGACATATTTATTATACTTTTACTTGTAACTAAGTAGATTTATACATGTGGAAGCTTGTAATTAGCAAATGTCTTAAAACATTATGTATGATATTTAAAATTATTATTAGTTACAGACTAATAATATTTTTTTTTTAATAGCTTTCTATAAACATAAATAAATAAATTATATTTACAAAATGTATGCAGTAAAGATTGCGTTTTCGCTTACTTTATGGTCAAAAGAAACTTAGAAACGTACAAACTTTATAATATTAGGATTATGGGACTTACGTACGTTCTTGTTTATAAATCCAGTATGGCGGCCTATGAAATTCTAGTTTATACAATACCTTTTGTCTACGTAGGAAACCTTATAAGAAACTTAACTAAATTAATTACATTATGTTGGCATTACGTAGAAAACTTTACTGCTTCTCTTATTCATAGGTTTTGTGGTTAACAGAAACGTGCCTGCCGATACAAGACCTGGGTTCAAATTCCAGGTCTGGCAGTGTTTCAAATTCGTCGAAGGATCGATCTTCCTACTGTCAGGAAATTTTATAGTACAGGAATTTAGTACAGACCTCACTTAGCACGTAGGTACTTTGATTGTGCGTTGATAAATATGTTCTTGTCACTATCACAGGAATATGTCTAAGCTAAACTATACTCCAAGTATTGTTTAGAGACCTTTTTATTTCTTTTTTACACTTTGACATTTTCATTATGTACTTTTTGACATTATTAAATTTTTCAAGCATGTACGGTACTTATAATATTATTATTATTTTTTTAAGAATTTTTACCTTGTTAAATATTTTATTTAACTTTGTGTATATTTAAAAATTTGACATGTCTTTAGTTGGACAAATAATGTATTATTGTGATTGTGAGGACTATGTGGGTTTATCTTTAGTTTTAACCTGTGGTTTTAACGATTGTCGGCCAGTTTGAGTACTATAAGCGACCCACCCAAATGTCTTTTCTTTGGTATTGTTCGTCGTGACTTTCAGCTCCTTGAGTTATAAGTCGAGCTCCACGATAACTGACAAATGCCTGCACTGACTGGACGGGTTCACTTTAAAAGACTATCTCAGACACTAATCTGCATAGTCTTCATGTGTGTATACCAAGATTATGTTTGGACCTTAAAAGAGACCTCTGAGTTTGTTTCGGATGTTTGTTCTCAGAGTATTCAGGTACGAAACAAATGCAAGCGGTCTCATAAAGTTTAAAAAAAGCGCCTTGTGAAAGTGTTTTTAAAAACCTATTTGCAAAATAAACATCATTTATCGGCCGTAAAGTACGGAAAACATAATAATATGAAAAACCAAGTTTACTTTTAAAATTCACTATTAATTTATTTACACAGGGTGGAAGGGAGCCCAACGCTAGAACGATAACCACGTATTCATTAGGTACAGACAGCATAAAAAAGTAGATTAACACTACTCAACCAAAACCAAGTTTTTTAATAAAAAAAAAACTTTTTAGATATTATTATCACTCGTTACTAACAAGTTATTGAAGAGTAAGGAATATTTTAATGAATAATATGAATATCTCGAGTACTTCAAATTATTAAAATTACGAAATGTTAAGCTACTTCTGTACCTGACCGTACATCATTTCGAAATACATAGAAAAAATTCCATAGTAATTGAATAGGCAAAGACATTCCTTGAAATCGGCATCCCACATTTCGGCGTAACGACAAGATTTATAGTAAAAAACATGATGAGACATTGGTGATGGAAAAATATGGTGAGATGTATATGAAGGGGGACTTCCTCCAATAATGATGAAATACAAGGTGATGTTTTAGTCATCGTCCAAATTTTTTCTAGGCATTAGGTATCATTCACTAAACCAATTTTTGAAAATAAATCGACATGTAAAATTTTCATATTAAATCATTTTCTCGAAAGAATTATCCGTTCTCTATGAAAAGTCAAAACTTTGTGATGTGATATCTCAATATTTTTGTATTGATTGATACTAAAAGAAAAAACACGTGTTCAATGAGTTTCGCCAAAGATTATTGTATCAGAATTTGGACGGTGACCAAAAAATCATCTTGTATTATGATGACATAAAATGTCTTAGAACCAAATAATTCGAAGACATGTGACATCTACCAATTCGCACTGGGCCCACGTGGTGGATTATAGCCCATCCCTCTTCTAGGGAGGAGAATTGAGTCCCTGCATTGGGAACATAGGCTGATGATGATGAAAATATTTCTAAAGAAAACCAGAAAGGCAAGTAATGCAGGTGAACGACGTAAACAAAAAGCTGGAACTCCCATGGTGGGCTTACCAAAGATGCAATCTTGTACTTGTTATCAATAGGGATGTTAACAAAAAAAATCTAATTAGTCTGTCATATAGATTACCAAACAATATTGGCCACGTATTTTTTCTTTTTTCACGTAAACAAACAATTTTTACAAAAAAACAATCAACTATCTGTAGGTCATACAAATATTTGTTCCGAGCGGGAATCGAACCCGCGACACGCAACGCAGCAGTCCATTGCTTGAGCCACTGCGCCAACCGAAACACTGAAGACGATACAGTACTTTGAAAACTTGTGTGACGACATACTCTAAGACATTAGTAAGTATGACATTTTTAGTGGTCAGTGACGTCACCAACCCCCCACTCGAATCTTTGACGCGTTTTAGCTTCGTCAATTTTTATTGATTTGATAAAACAAAAAATACGTATCCAATACTTTTCGATAATCTAACAGACGGACTAATTAGAATCACATTTTTTGAAGTCAGTAAACATACCTATTGAGATAAGATAGCAGATGATCACTCAATATTATCTACCACCACTCAAAATAATAACAAAGCAGAGATAATGCTTGTTTCTATTCTATGCACTTTTTATTTATTTAAACTTTATGCACAATAGTGATACAAGGCGGACTTAATGCCACAAGGCATTCTCTACCAGTCAACCTTAGGGTCAAACAAGACAACATTGTGGTAGGCTACAGAGATTAGTTTAGTTTTTATGTTTTTTAAATAACGCTCATCACCATCTACCTACTTTTACCCAACAATGATGGAGTATGCTTCCAGTCCAATGCGATGCAGCTGAATACCAGTATTTTACATGGAGCGACTGCCTATCTGACCTCCACAATCTAGTTACTACTGGGATAATATAAGTAAGACTGGTTATTCATTTACTTTCTATAAATAACCTTATAACTGGATGAAACCGGAATGGGCAAAGATAAAAACATTTGTCTGATTGCTACCAAATACACAAAATGTAATCACTGATGGATGACTGGTAGGACTGGTAGGACGCGTCTAATCTTTACCGGCCGCTTTGACTTATCTCAATAAATAATAAGTATGTAATTAATTACACATCAATGGCCTGTTAAGGTTTTCGTTTTTTTCACAAAATTTATTATTATGTACCATCTATTTACCCATATTATGCGAATAAATTATTTGATTTGATTTTGTTTCTGGGGGTCTACCCTTTTTTTTTTGGCGTTTGTAAAATCATCGAATAACCCCTTCCGTTCTTGGGTAGAGAGAAAGGGAGTGTCATACTTCTACTGACTAAAAACCACCCATGTTCCTTCTTAGCCCTTTATATCGAAGCTTTAATTATAAGGAATTCTACATTAAGTAAATATTTAATTATTTTTAAGTATAAAAAAATTCGTGATTCATCGATGGTAAAACACAGAAAACTTTATCATTAAAACATTTTTGTATCTACCAATTACCCCATATTAACAAATAAATTATATGATACACAAACGAAGTATTCCTTTCCAAAAACGCTATGTGTACCATTATATAATCCAAATTAACTAAATACCACAATGATAAAAACATATATTAATAAGTACTCACTGTTATATCACAGATTGAGTCACAACGCACTAACAAATGCAGAGCAGTCGGCCGTATCAATGTTATATAGCGTTACAAGTATCTAATCTAATCTACTGAAGATCACATTATTATACAAGTGCCGATATACTCTTGAATGGAGGCAGAATGTGGTTTTATATAATTTTCATCTTTAGCAGTTTTTTGTTTGGCAAGATACGAAGGAGGCAGCGATAACAGGTAACAGAGAAGTACGGAAAAAGAAGAAGACATACACATTCTGCGCCGACCCCAAACAAATGAAGGCAGGAGCCTTTTTCTGCGAAGCAGTGATGCTAGCGAAGGAGGTGGCGGAAAGTGAGAGAGAACCTCTCGTCCCAGCCGCCGTGGGAGACGTTCCGGGCGCCCGGGGCCATATGACGGCTTCCTGCCACCGTAGACGGTGGTGAGTAATGCGTTCGCCGTCCGTCCGTCTTTTGACGACGACAGGCCGTGTCGACGGCGTGATCGTGTTCCTCGCGCGCCTCAAAGAGATGTCAGCAATAAGGAAGGGGCCCGCAAGGGCAGACGCCCGTCGGAGCTGCGGGTTATTGTAAGAGATACCGCGGCCTCGACATAAAGGGCTAAGAAGGAACAGGGCTGTGTATTTGATGATTTCCCACCCTCCAAAAAAAGGCAAGAAAATGATAATTTGTATAGATATGATCTGGTGTGACTACGAGTCGGCAATGTTACTAGAGAAGATAGTTTTTAATTCTATTAGTAGAAAAACTGAGATTGTTATTTTTTCCAACTGCCACAGAGATTTTTGTCGGGGTCTGCAACGTTGCGCAATTTTACTGCGAAACTATTCAGGGTTGCTGTTCTGAAGTAGCGGTGAGCAGTACGTAGTGATTAGTAGTATGATTTTAGTATGAGTGATTAGTAGTAGATTAGTAGTATGAGTGATTAGTAGTAGATATTAGTAGTAGATTGAGTATTGGAGTATAACCTTCACTGAATGACCAACGAGAGACGTTAGAAGAAGTGTTGGTAGACTAACAGTCAGATGGTTGGATGATATTTAGAAAATTCCGGACCTGGTCTGCAGTCGCAGACCGGGGAAGTAAGGTACGAAAGGGGGGAAGCCCATATTCAACAGTGGCGGAACGAAGCTGATGAATGAATTAAAAAGCATATTATATTTTTCCTGAATTTAAATATACCCACCAAAAAAAAAAGGGTAATGATTTTGGCAGTCTAAATATGTCAATAGATTCGAAAGAATAGCGCGACATAGGCTATATCAATTTTAACAATTCATTTTTTTTTCTTTTTTATTTAAATGACAATTTCTCAGCTCAAAAAAATAAAATGGCATGCGACTACGGCTGTCCTCTATAATAATTATCAAATTATCTTCTAACAAGACGATTTTTCTTGTTTTTTACTTTTCTTTTAAGACCGCAGTTTTATTAGTCTGCTTTTGAACTTATTTTTTTTTATTCTAGGCAGTAAACATCCCTATTATATTGACAATTGATTGATTTACCCAACACTGTTACGCACAGTTGAGCGTTATAATATCTCCGGTGGCGCTAGTCTCCGCTGATATTGGCCACCATGACCGAAAACGGCGGAAAGCACTTTTTAGATGTATCAGTTTTCAAGTTTTACCATATGCCTAGCGTTTTCCCAACTATGTTGGGGTCGGCTTCCAGTCTAACCGCATGCAGCTGAATACCAGTATTTTACATGGAGCGACTGCCTATCTGACCTCCACAATCCAGTTAATACTGGGCAATACAGTTATCAAGATCACAGCTGCATATACTTGCACTACTGTCGTATTTAGATAAACCACTCAACGCTTGTTCAGTGGGATTTTCGACAGCTGCCGAAATTGAGATAAGCTAGAGTTCATTGCTGTAGCACGATAACAAACTATCTTGGTTCAAGAAAGTACTTTTAGGCGATCTGTTGTTATGCCACTACAAGAGAGGATCCCTAATGTTTAATAGTTTGGTTCGCAATATTTGTCGTAGAATAAAGCCGAGCCGAAGCAATCGCTACACTCAGGTTGGTGCCCATCAGCAAACTCACATCATGTGGCTTGGGGTAGCACAGACTGCAACAAAAAAGGTGACTTGCTACTAGACTTTATTATAAGCAGTAATTTAGAAATACTAAATGTAGGTAACATACCCACCTTTATAACCAGGTCAAGAACTGAGGTGCTGGATATTACGATGGCATCCAGCAGGATAAGCAAACACATAAAAGACTGGAGAGTCGACGAGGAGGATTCTTACTCGGATCACCGTAGAATCACCTTCAGTCTTGACTGTGAGATGGAGAAGGTAATGATCAGAAACGCAAAGAAAGCCTCCTGGGAGATTTTTGACTCAAAAATAAAGACATGGTCTCCTAGCCAAAAACAAAGCTACGAAACAGCAGAGGAACTCGAAAAGGAAGCCAAGCGTCTAGAGGAGGCATTAATAGAAGCCTACCACTGCGCATGCCCTCTTAAGGAACTAAAATTAGGTAAAGGCCAACCATGGTGGAACAAAACACTAAGGAAGATCAGAAAAAGCACGCGTCGAGCTCTTAGAACTGCCCTCAGAAAAGGGGGCGATGAGAACTGGGACAAATATAGAGAACTAAGGAACAGACTAGGACAAATGTGCAGGAAAGAAAGCAGATCAGGATGGAACGCCTACTGTGAAAATATCAGTAGACACACTGACACTGCGCGAATAGTCAAGGTGTTGTCGAAAGACAAAGCATGCAAACTAGGAAGCCTAAAGATAGGGGAAGAGATCATATCCGACCCAAAAAAGATACTAAACGAAATGATGGGAAGTCACTTCCCCGGATGTGAAACCTATCAAGAAGAAACAATGATGACCGAAAACCAAGACGAAGTGACACAATCTGAGGTCGAGGAAATCATTACAGAAGACCAAATAGATTGGAGTATATCATCCTTCCAACCATACAAAGCACCTGGCCCGGACGGTGTACTCCCGAAGATATTACAGCAGGCACACGAGTATATTAACAAAGATCTACTAGCTCTATTCAGAAGTAGTGTGGCCACAGGCTATATACCTGAAAATTGGAGAAAAGTTAGAGTAGTCTTCATCCCCAAGCCTGGGAGGACGACGTACCAGGAAGCAAAATCTTTTAGGTGCATCAGTCTCTCGTCTTTCGTGCTGAAAACCCTAGAGAAAATAATAGACAGACACATTAGAAACAAAGTGGAAAAAAGTGACACGCCGCTACAGAGGAATCAACATGCATATATGGAGGGCAAGTCCACGGAGACAGCTCTCCATAACATAGCGGTAAGAATCGAAAGAGCGTTAGAAAACAAAGACTTTGCATTGGGCTGCTTTTTCGACGTGGAGGGAGCTTTTGACAAAGCCAACTCCACAGCGATCAAGGCCGCTTTACAAAGAGAAGGCATAGCAAGCTACATGTCAAGATGGATAGAAAACGTACTAAGACACAGAGCAATTCAGGCCGAATTAGGTAACAATACCATCACAGTGAGAGCGGTGAGGGGCTTTCCCCAGGGAGGCTGCATCTCGCCGCTCCTATGGTGTTTGGTACTTGACGACTTGCTTAAGAAGCTAAACAAGATGCACATATATATACAAGCATACTCGGACGATGGAGTGCTATTAATTACTGGAAAAGTACTTAGCACCATGAGTGACGTAATGAAGAAAGGAATTAGGGCTACCCTCGAATGGTGTAGGGAAAGGGGACTGAACCTCAACCCCACCAAAACGAAGTTAGTCCTTTTTACAAAAAGAAAGAAATACACGGAGTTATCACCAATATACATAGACGGTGAACGGATAGAAGTAACTAAGGAAATAAAATACTTAGGAGTGATCTTAGACAAAACCATGTCATACAAGACGCATATAAAAGAAACATGTGAGAAAGCAAAAATTGCATTACTACAATGCAGAAGAGCTATAGGTCGAACCTGGGGAATGAAACCGGCTATAGTAGCCTGGATATACAATGCCATCATCATACCCAGAGTTATACACGGAGCAATAGTATGGTGGCACAGAACACAAATCAAGAGTAACAGCACAGAGCTAGTAAAAGTTCAAAGAATGGCCGGGTTAATGATCTCTGGGGCAATGAGGACGACTCCCTCAGCGGCCCTGGATGTCATACTAGGAATGATACCGCTTAGTCTACAAGTCAAGAAAAGAGCCTTAGAGCAGTGGTTCAAACTGAAAAGCTTGAACCTCTGGAAAGGCAATTTTATGGACAAAGGTCACTCGGAGATAGCAAATCTGTACGAAGACAATCTATCAATGATTATGGCCAACAATGACTTAATCAAAAAAGAGAAGATCTTCGACAAAAAGTATAGAATACATATAGGCTCAAGAGAAGAATGGACAATCGAGAGTGATCCATCTATAGCGGTCTGCTATACAGATGGATCAAGGAAAGAATCAACTAAGCTATCCGGCTCTGGGATACACATACCAAGACTGGAAATAAATAGATCATTCTCACTAGGAACAGGCGCAAGTGTGTTCCAGACAGAAATACATGCCATTATGGAATGTACCAGAATAATTGGAAACGCCCTTACAGGTGATCTTTCCAAAATAGTTATATACAGTGATAGTCAAGCAGCACTCAAAGCACTGAACAAAGTGGAAGTCACATCTGCACTGGTTAAAGAGTGCAAGGAAGCACTCAACCAACTAGCGGAAAAAGCAGAAGTAACAGTCGCATGGGTCCCTGGTCATCAAGGACACGAAGGGAATGAGATAGCAGATGAATTAGCCAGAAAAGGAGCAGATGAAACCTTTGTGGGACCAGAGCCCAGGTTACCGATCCCACATAATATAACAAAAGGAATCATCCATAGAATAACTACAAGAGAGTCAAATAGAAGATGGAACGCAACAGAAGGTTGTCGACAATCAAAAATCTTCTTAAAGTCATATGATGAAAAGAAATCCCACAAGTTACTCAGAATGAGCAGGGGAAACATAAGACTAGTAGTAGGGGTCGCAACAGGACACTGTGGACTCAATAGACATCTGACGATTATGAAAGTAAAGGAAGATCCCATATGCCCAGCATGTGGAGAAGCAGAAGAAACAAGTTTCCACCTTGTGGCGGAATGCACAATGTATGGGCCACTCAGATGGGAAATCCTAGGAACAGATGAGATTAATGAAGAGAAGCTCGCAGAAATCTCCACCGAACAACTGGTGAGCTTCTGCAAGGCAACAGGAAGATTCGCGATGCCGACCACCAGTAACCCATGAAGGGGATCCACCAAAATGGGGAACTGGGCGAAATAATCCACAACGAAAGGACTGATCGCCCGTCTGGTGTCTGCCGGCGTCCCCGAAGATAAATAGATCAGCAAACTTCAATAGGGGATCGGACAAAAAAAATGAAGACGATACAGTGCTTCGAAAACTCGTGAACTCCTCGAAAACGTCACAATCATGTTAGTACATTTTTTACCTGCAAATGACGTCACAACCCCCCACTCATGGTATTTGACGCGTCTTATCTTTTGATAAAACAAAAAACACGTATCCAATAATTTTCGATAACCTAACTGACGGACTAATTAGAATTATATTTTTTTGACTCAGGCCGATCCCCTAGTGGCATTTGGCTGTCTCGTTGATTTAGTGGACACAAGTACGACTGCTGAGCGTGAGCGTTACTGGGTTTTTCCACCAGGTACTTGTTAGTGACATCGACGGAGTCTGGTTTTATGCCCTGGGACTTAAACAAAACCAGCGAAATATGGCTGTACTATAAGGTGCACACCCACCCTAACCTTGCAGTTTTGGTCGTCAAATTACATGACCCAAAATCCTTGAAAATTTAGCAAGCAAATAAGCCCTTCACAATTTAGGTACTTTTGAAATGATGAACCATACACACTCACCGCCGACGACGCGCCCACCCAGTGCACTTCGTACTGTGCTAATTTAGTAACAAACACAAGTAATGTTATAGATGTCCACATTTATGTTCGACTTCTGATTGTATAATAATAAGATGATTCCTTGCTTCGGAAGGCACGTATAAGTCGGTGATCCCGGCAGCCAAATGGTGGGTCGTCAAACGATGTCAGAGGCCCTCGAGGCGGTTTAGAAACTCTGACAATAAGGTGTGTGGTGTCGTTAGACTTTACTGCTCAAACGATAAGAAGAAGAACAATAGTGAGATTTATGCGCATTCTTCGAAATGTAACTTTCATTAATATCTCCAACTGAGCATGAAATTAGATCTGGTAATTATTCACGAAAGCTTAATAAACATCATTAATTGGTCTACATCTTTTATAGATGTTTTATCGGTTTAATTACAATCAGTCAACTCAAGCATATGCACACTCCACCGAGTAAGTGCAGAGCGGAGCAAATGTAACCAATAAACCAAGCCTTTTTTTTTAAAATGGTGGCAAATGATTAAAAGTCTCCTCCCGCTCTGGGCGGAGCGGAAGGGAGTGTCAGACTTCTACTGATTAAAAACCACCCATGTTCCTTCGTGGCCTTTTGTGTCCGGGGCCGCGGTATCTATTTCGAAATAACCCGCAGCCCCGACAGGTGTCAGCCCCCTGCAATGTGGCTGACATCTCTTTGAGGCGCGCGTGGAACACGAACGCGCTGTCGACACGACCCTGTCATCGACATAGGACGGACGGACGGTGAGCAAGCCCATTACTCACCGTCTACAGGCCTGCGCCTAGTGGCTGGAAGCCATCACGTGGCTCCCGACGTCTTCCGCGGCGGCAATAAACCAAGCCTGACTTCACCTACAGCTAAATAATTATGTAGCTATGTGTTTGTGCTTATCTCCACTTTCCTGTGCCAACCAATTTTTTTTTATTTTTTCACGGGTGTTATACCCGTAAGTTTGAAGTGTGTATCTGTGTGCAGCATCATAGCTCCTGAACGGATGAAACCCACAAGGCGACGCTTGGATTAAAATATGCTACTTATAGTTGATCGTAAAGGGACATTTTTTTTTACCGTCTTGTCAGAGGTTTCACATTTTTTTTTTAAGAGATATTAACTCTTCATCATTGTAGTATATTGGAGAGGCCTATGCCCATCTGTGGGCTGTTCTAGTCTGATGATGATGATGATCAACTAGAACACCAGTGTAAGATAAAATATAGAAGTTAAAAATCTTACCTAGCAGATTTGTCATATCTTCACACGCAGCATCCAACCATTATCTCGACTATGAGAGACTATTCGCCTACTTTTGGTACAGCTATGACCTCCATTCCTTTTCCGAACACGCATACTGCTATGGAATCTCTGTAAAAAGAAATAAACCAACGTAAAACGTACCCTTTTTTTTTGAGGCTGGGAATCATCAAATGATCCTCCCGCTCTGGGCGGACCGTTATGGAGTGTCAGACTTCTACTGACTAAAACCACCAAAGTTCCTTCTTAGCCCTTTGTGTCGAGGCCGCGGTATCTTTTTCGGTCAACCTGCAGCCCCGAAACCACCTTACCTTACATCTACAATACTCTTGGCTGCTACCAAGAAATTCCTAGGGGACGAAGCTAATGACACTTTTCCCGGCCCGGCAATAGAACCCAAAACCTCTCAGGAGTAGCACTTGAGACTATTAGACCAACAAAGCTTTTTGTTAGGGTTCCGTAACCAAGAAGTGCCAACAAGACCTTATTATTACAAAGACTGAGGAGCATGTAGTCAATTTGTTTCAACCGGGGTTACGATGAGAGGGAAAATAACATTGCTTAACAGCGCGTTGCTAGTTTTTGGCCTATTTTCAGCCCCACTTTCAGTATAATTTTAACGTTCTCCCATCACATCCTACCTACCAAGTTTTAAGATGAATATACTCGCTGAGTAACTCTCTGGGCTGCCCTACGACTATCACATATAATGATTATTATCATATTGTCGATTCTATTTGGGGTCAGCACAACACGATTTTTCCTCCACTCTCTCGTGTCAGATGTTACGGCATTTTTTTTACTTCGCATAATAATACACAGATAAATTAAATAGAAATAGGGATAGTTCCTGACTAAAACAAATATGACTAATTAGATAAGTCTAATTAATTCTAAGTCTAATTAGTCCGTCTGTTATATTACCGAAAAATATTGAATACGTATTTATTGTTTTATCAAATCAATAAAAATTAACGAAGATAAAACACGTCAAATATTTGTGTGGGGGCTTGCGACGTCGCTAACCGCTAAAAAATGTCATACTAATGTCTAAGAATATGACGTCACACGAGTTTTCAAAGCACTGTATTATTGTCTTCATTGTTTGTTTACATGAAAAAAGGAAAAATATGTGTCCAATATTTTTGCAAATCTATCTGACGAACTAATTAGATAAATAGGCTAGATTGCAAGAAATATGTTAACGTACGATGACTAATAAAAAGGAAAAATATGTGTCCAATATTTTTGCAAATCTATCTGACGAACTAATTAGATAAATAGGCTAGATTGCAAGAAATATGTTAACGTACGATGACTAATTATGTTATCAATACATTTGATATGGGGGACCAATCTATTTGATATGACTAGTTGAGTACACACCTCAAGTGATAACAGTCCGTAGTTGTCCTTCAGAAGAACAAGCCTTTTTTCTTAAATATGAGTGTCAGACACTCAGAACAAACTACCCTTTTTTTTTCTTGCGGGTGGAAAATCATCGAATAACCCCTCCCGCTCTTGGGCAGAGCGAAAGGGAGTGTCAGACTTCTGCTGACTAAAAATCACCCATGTTCCTTCTTAGCCCTCTATGTCGAGGCCGCGATAACTAGTGTACAACCCGCGGCCCCGACGGGAGAACAAACTATTCACATGTCACTCACTTGAACCACTGGACCGCATTAGATCCATCCGCTATCTTGGAAAAAGGGGTGGGGGTCTAGGACAAGGGTTGCAACCCCGGACTGCGGGATTTTGTAAGAGATATCGCGGCCTCGACATAAAGAAGAAGGAACATGGTTGGTTTTTAGTCAGTAGGTGTCTGACACTCCCTTTCGCTCTGCCCAAGAGCGGGAGGGGTTATTCGATGATTTTCCACAAACCAAAAAAAAGGGTTGCAACCCCACAAACTGTAATTTGGTACTAACATCGAACCGTAACATTAGCTTTTTTATTCTTCAGTGTGAAATGTATGTACGGTTGGTGTACCTGTTTTTAATAAGTAAATAAATGATGAGATGCGAGTGATCTCACTGTCAAGTGTCATTCAGTCGCTAAGGAGTACCTTACTGAACACATAGCCGTGAGAAGGAAGGCGCTAAGACTTGTCGCCTTGCGTTTGATAAGTGTCAAACACTTTTTCATAGCGGTTTCGAACAAACAATACCATTTAGAAATGATAAATAAATGATGATAATTACCTATCTTGCTCCAAAAGATCCATCCCCTGAACATCAGCGACATCTGTATGAGTTTGTGACAAGAACTTGCCCTCTATACCCTCTTCACCGACCCGCCATCTTAACAACGTTACCCTCTGATCTATTGACGCCGATAACAGATACTCATCCACCAGACACAAGCCCGTTATCTGTGAGCTATGGTACTGGGAACTACTCCAAGTATGGAGTACTTTTGTTGAGGTCAAGTCATTCTGGTCAGGGGTTTCAAGTAGAATTATATGGATGGCATTGTCGTCACCACCTGTAGATATTAGTATTCTGTTTTCTGTGAGAATGGTAATGGCAGTACTGTTGATGCCTGATTTGTTGGTTTTTGTGGTGAAAAATGGCTGTAAATCTGATTCTGTTACAGAGGTTACATCCCAAAATGTAACATCACCTCTTGTTGTAAAAGTAATGAGGATATCTTTATCTAGAATTTTAATGATTTTGGTTTTCAGTATACAAGTTTTGTGATACTTCGAATCTTTTAGGAGTTCTATCTTTTTGCTATCTTTTTTGAACAAGAACACTCTAAGATAAGAGTCAGAACAGCCAGTGAAGATGATAAAGTCATCTTTATATTTGATCAAATCCAAATCCATGATTCTCATTTCAGGATCAAAGTCAATGGAACGATTCCTCCATGTTTGATTACCTTTTCTTTCTTTATCTGTACCTTTTATTTGATAATCTATTAATTCTTCTGATTTTACATTGATTTTATTACTGTCTTTGCTTAATTTTATATCTTTAATGCAAAGTTGTGCTCTTCCACCTGCAGATAGAGCTAGGAAATGATTGTCATCTAAAAAATACGTTTTCAGAGTTCTTACACTAGATAAATGTTTGAAACTAACTTCGTCTTTAAAGTTCATTTCTGCGTCAACACTAGATATTCTAAGTGTAGTATCTTCTCCACCGGAAATATATACTGTTCTATTATTATCAACTTTATACGCTTTCAAACAATTAACTTCTTTAGCGTGTGATCCGTTTATCAAATTCCTTGACACGATTTTACTTAGTTGGAAAGTTGTAACATTAATATCAGCACTTTTCAAATAAATCAATTTTATAAATTCTTCATAATTTTCTTTTACTTTTTCGAAGTATCTGACTGCATCCCAAGATCTGTGTCCACCTCCACATTGCACTTCAAGTATTTTGCTATTATTTTTTATATTATGTACGATAAAAACTCTTTCTTGGAAGCCACAAACTATATTCTCGTCTTTATCTAAGAACTTCTCGACCCATTCAAAAGCCAGATCTTTGCTGCTCATATATTTAACAGTATTATCATTAATACTAAAATATCTGATAGTGCCATCTCTCCCTGTCGTGATCATACTATTATTTTTAATGTTTATTGAGGTGGGGCCATATCTTCCATGCACCTTACTGAACCTCTTTACAGGATCCTTCTGGCCTTTTACAAAAACGTGTATATTACCACATCTGTCTCCAAAAACGAAGTTATTGTTAAGTGTATCTATTGCACAGGCTGTCAGCCATCTTTCTTTGCAGTTTGGTAAAACAAAATGAGCATATTCTTCCACTTTCGCATTATTTGAAGCTAAGACGGTAATATTACCGTCGCCAGAACAAAATACTAGATGTCTATTCCCAGCCCAGTGCATTGACAAAATCTTTCGTACTTCCAATTTTGTGTCAATAACATTTAAAATAAAAGCCTCATCTTTACACTTCTCTACAAATACTTCTAGTTTGCCATTCATATCTGCAATAGCAATCAGTTGCTTACAAGATGATAGTGATACCAATTTATATGTTGATTCATGATTCAATTTATGTACAGTCTTATTTTTGTTTATAACATCATAGTATATCAAGTTATTCTCATCCATAACAAGTAAGTTCTTTCTAGCAGTGAAAACAACTTTTTTAGGGGTAGCTACACCAATATCAATAATATGATTATGGGAGTAATCAGTGGCTACAGTTAGGGGATGTAGAATAACGCCACAATCACCTCCACCAGTGACCAAGTCATCCCCATCAGAGTCAACAGACCATATACAACCATTCTGATGAGTAAAGGCCTTTTTGAGCAAATTGCCATCATAATCCCAATAGCAAATAGCTGAGTCTTCACCTACAGAAACAATTATATCTTTTGTTATACAACTCCTCATGACCCTAGCCAAATGGCCATATACCTCATGTTTACAAACTATGTCTATGGTCTCCCAATATTCTGCAGTGTTGTGTGGGGCCAATGGTGTGGTGTTGGGACCCCATATCCTGACAGATCTGTCATCAGATGTTGTCACTATTATGTTCTTATGTGGTTCACAGGCTATTGAGAATATAACACCCTGAAAAGAAAACATTTTTGATTAACTTTCTAAAGAATAGATCTTTGCAAGTGAGTACCAGGGGCAGGTATTGCAAATAGGCATTGCCTACTTGCCTATGTCATAAGATTCAATTAGACTATCACTAAATAAATAAAAAAAAACAATCATCACCCTTCCCATCCCCAACAACCATCCCATAAAGTGGGACTGGGCGGGTCACATTTCCAGCAGGGCTATTGCGTATCTTTTAAATGACAGTGGCCAACCTATAGTGCCTATCAATTACTGTCAAATGGTTTGATTTTGTACTAAACCATAACCAATTTGACAGTTAATCCATGGACAATATGATAGCCACTGTCATTTAAAAGATACGCAATAGCCCTGCTGGAGAGGTCAGGACAGATGGGCCAAAACCGTCACACACTGGGTGCCTGAAGGCGGTCGTCGTCACCGAGGCAGACCCAAAAAACGATGGCGTGACGATTTGGACTCATTCGTGACTGATTGGCCAGAGAAGGCACAACACCGAGAGAGCTGGAAAGAAATGGGGGAGGCTTTTGCCCAGCAGTGGGACAAAATAGGCTAAATAAAAAAAAATAAAAATAAAAAATAATCACCCATCATACCGATGAAAGTTACTAAGATAGTGTATATGGAGGTGGACAAGTAGGCAGTGAATATCTGTGTGACACATGCCTGGTGAATACATGCAATTTCGCAGTCACTTTTCCCGCACTTTTTAGTTTTGTGGACCAACAATAAGTGCAGTCATATTGTAAACAACAGTTGTAAACTCTGATGAACATTTGTTTGTAAGCAAGATTATTGCTACTAAAAGTTTTTAAGCAACCATAACCAATCAAAAACAAAATTATACTTTTTAAATTCAATGCAAATTCATTTATTAATACATACCTTATGTCCTCTCAAGTGATGTAGTGGCTGATCTCCACTACATTTATGTATGATAACCTCAGAGAACACTGTGCCAGCCATCACAAGGATGTCATCCTGCAAGGGCAGGAGCAGTCCACTGTAGAGAATAAAGTTGTCTCGGCTAGCATGCTGACATACCAGACTCTTGGTGACTATATTCCACTTCTGTAATTTAATAGAGGGTTTAATAGGAGATGGAAATTGTTGCTTTTTCTAGTGGAAAATGTAATCATCCAAATCATGATTGACTATTCTTTTTTTGCTTAATAATAATGACTTTAAGTGACTTGCAGTGTCGGTTTTATTACTACCAGCGCTCTGGGCGAGATTTCTACGGCGCCCCCTAACCGCAATTAACCCATACGAAAAATATAACAAAGGACATAAAAAAGAACAAAAACTCTATAGGTTGTCAAGTCAATATTTTCAGAATTTCTATTTCAATTGACAAACTTGCCAGGTTTGGCTTTTTTCACTAAATTTAGTAACTAGGTCCACCTCGGGCCGACGCCCAATCGTACCCTTAACGTCGCCACTACTCACTTGCTTTACATATAGAACTCCTGTGCCTGTAATGATTATACTGTTCAATATTTTCTTCTTTACATATGTTAATTTTAACCTTACTATACTTGTGTTGTTACAAAAGATGACCCACTGACCCAACTCTCTTATGTTATTTAATAAGTAAATGCATGTGTCACCTGAACCACATTGTGTGCTGTCAACAAAGCAACCACTTCACCATTAACCCACACCGCTGAGTGAAACCAGTCATCACATACTATGGGCTCAAACACTCTGAAAAACTCCCCCTTGTCTTGACTAGCTTGTTCAAATATATCAGTAGATATTACAGTGAACTGTTTACCACCAAAAACTAATATTATGTCTCCACATAGAGCAGGCACAAAGCCGTATATTTTCTGACCGTGTAAACCGCTTAAACGTTGTAATAACTTCGTGGAAGCCTTGTCAAATATGTTTATTATGCTTCCAATACCTGGAAAGAGTTATTATTATGTTAGACATATCGGGCACATGTTAGATATTAATTCGGAAATTATTTGTAACCTGAAAACTTACCGGCTAACGCGAGGTCTTTGTAAAACTTCACAGCAGTAACATCCGTACGTGTTAGTAAAGACATTTCGGTAGACAATGATACAATATTTTCTTATAAAAATAAAATTGTGAACTCCACAAAATACATTGCAATAGTGAATTAATGACTTTTAACAATTTAAGTAAATAAATTCTATTCCACGGATTCCACCATGTGTTTTTGACATAGAGGAGTACAGTCTATGCAATTTACCGTGTGTGAAAAGAGAGGGAAAGACAAAATGATGCTAGTGACGTTCTTCCGTCACTGCTCTGGAAAATTAGTTTCACAACTGTCATTTTGATGTAAACGTTCCGTTCTACGTACAATAGTACTCAAGTGAGGTTCTGTTCCAGTTACATACATGCATTTTTTTTATACCACAAACAATTTCATAAAAATAATTATAAATCTCTAATTTATCTGGCCTATTCATTTCTCTTTTTCTTTTCATGAGGATTTTAATACTATCCATAATAATAGGGATGTCAAAAATCAAAGTAAAAACATCGATGAATGTTAAAATATAATTTAATTGTTTCAGAAGGTTGCTATATATTTTAGTTAAGCCAATTAATCAGTCTGGTAGCGATCAAGAGGGTATTTGTCGGGATATTTCTTCAAATGCTCTTCCATCTGCTTCATTTGTTTTCTGGAAAAATAAATAAGATTTATGATTTATCCAGTGCACATCGTAGCTTGGTCAGAACCCTGCAAGAAACGTCTTATCGTTTCATTCGGACAATAATTATTATTGTACAAAATTACATATCTTGTGCTAATTTCTTTAAAAAACATTCACTTTTATGAAATGACAAAATTAAATGCGCAATAAACTCACTGAATTCTTGGTGGCATGTCGTAATAAACATCCTCGAGCATTTCTTTCCAATGAGGCAGCTTCTTCTTCTCTGCCTCCTGCATAGTTCTAACAACCGTGTCTCTTGATTCTTTAATGCAAGATTTTTCTGCATCGTCATCCCAAATGCCTGTGCACATGAAAAAAAATGTTATGATTATAAAAGAGCATTAATTTAATCTATAAACTTTTTCTTTAGGCTTACACAGCAAAATCTTAAGACTGGCAGTGTGAGCTTCAGAATACCTACCTTTGCTTTTCAAATACAACTTAAACTTCTGAAGTGGGCTCTCATCATTGGTCCATTTTTGTATTTCTTCCACCGATCTGTAGGCAGTGCTGTCATCTGACGTGGAATGATGTCCCACCCTGAAATGTAAATAGTGGTGAGTTAATGACTGCTCAGCCATGCCATGCCTTTTTTTACTGTAGCTAGGTGCGTGAAAATAAAGTTGTGGGCCTTCAATAAAAAAACATTAGTACTTGGCTTTGTAAAAAAATTATATTACATCAATTAGGGTTCCGGTTTCACACGTTAAAGAAAGAAGAACATATTTTGTATTAACGTTAAGCAAATTGACTTGACCAACCTACCTGTAGGACATAGCCTCAATCAAAACAGGCTTGTTGTTAGCTATAGCGAACTCCCTCGCCTGTTTGACAGCGTTGTAGACAGCAAGGGTATCAGTCCCGTCGATGCGGATCGTTCGGATGCCGAGTGCAGGCCCCCGGGCTGCTATGCCGTCACCATTATACTGCTCGCTTGTAGGAGTAGAAATCGCATAACCGTTGTTTCTACTGCAAAATTTAAAACAATGCCGAATATAAATTTAGAATATCTTCTTGAAACGATTTAAAGAATTAAATTGTATTTTAACCAAAATGACAGTGTAAAATTACCATAACAGGACCACGGGACAATCAAGTGTAGCTGCGAAGTTAAATGCTGCGAAAGCATCCCCCTCGGACGCGGCGCCGTCTCCAAAGTAGCAGATGACACAGCGATCGTTGTCAGGCTGACGCTTCAGCGCGTACGCTGCACCTACCGCTTGAGGCATCTGGGTTCCTGAAACATTAAGAGTAAAGGCATGAGTTTTGCTCTTTTTGTGATGTGATGTTTCGCCAAAATCGCTAGGATCTGACTAGGCATTTGGATACAAAGCTTATATAATAACCACAGCTTGGACACTGGTCCTTTCTCTGTGAGAGGGAGTGTACCAAAAATTCACCGCAAGAGACCTGCATGGGTTGATGGAACATCAAATATTACAAATGATATTGTTCCCACCGACCGATATTTTATGGAAGAACCACAAATAGGTACAATACAATAGCGACACATATTCTTACCTAAAGGACTGGATATGGTAACAAGATTGCGTTGCTTGTCCCCGTAGTGAACAGGCATCTGTCTCCCTTTCCCAGGGTCCTCATGGTTGCCGTAACACTGGTTGATGAGCTCAGTGACAGTCACCCCCCGGTACAGGAATACTCCTACTTCACGGTACTGAGAGAACACGAGGTCCCGAGGGCTCAGGGCCGCTGCACTACCGATGTGAATGCCTTCTTCTCCGTAGTTAGTCATGTAGAATGAAATACGGCCTTGTCTGAAAATTATAACGAGTAAAATACATAGGACAACAATCAAACCAAAAATAAAAACTTAAAGAGTTGGTTAGATATTGTTTGTAATGACATTGATATCGAGAATTTTGGAAACGGAATTAATAAACAGTGCTGATTCTTTACCTTTGAGACTCATATAAAATCTTGTCCATTTGAGTAAGCTGTATCATCGTTTTGTACATGTTCACAAGTTGGTCTTTATCGATACTCGGTTCCTCCCTATTTTCAATAACACCGCCATTGTTGTCCATAACTCGGTAGATAGGGATGGGATCGTAACTAGTTTCGTTCAGGAACTTCATTTCCGTTACGTAGGGAGCTTTGGCGCCCGGAAACTCAGCATTGTTTCCGTTGTTTTGGGCAATTTCCGGTATTGTGTGGGTAGATAGCAGCTGTAAAACACGTTCGACATACTTTTAAGATCACAAGGTACCTAGGGGGAAGGTACTGCTACGCTACACCCTGTCCATGTGACTCCCATTTATTACGAAACAGTAACAAGCAGGAAAAACAATCGACATAATGTAAGTACCTACATATTTTTTAAATGTTTTTCCACAACTAAAAACGCACTTAAATCAAATGCAGAATTGATAATTAAATAAATTCAAATTAGTCACACGAGTGTGTGTTAAACAGTCTAAGTAAGGGAGCTATAACTTCGTATCAACTAAATACAAAATGATTGAAGTTCGCTACAGAACATGATGTAACAAAAAATCAATCTTATTATTCTTTCACTATGTTCAATATTGACCGACTGTGTAGATAAAAATCCAAAACACGATTATCAGTTTAATCACTCGGCGCACTGATTTCGTTCACTTAAAAAATAGCTTGAATCTTGTTTATTTCTTCTAAAACGGCACCGCTTTTCTTATTAATAAACTGTTGGAATTTGGCGTAATTTATGCGATACTTTAATGATGGTTTAACTAACCCTGACAGCGGCATTGCGTAGCGAGTTCAGCCGCAAAACACTAGCTCCCGTCTTCAACGCCATGTTGTCACTGACGTACGCTCATTATAATTACTGTGTCGTTGTTGTTACAGGCATTAGCAATTGTGATAAGGCGATCACACCAGCGTGCTCGCTATTACGTATGCGATATTTTGAAACCTTTCAATAAACACTGTAAATAGATGACGGCTTGGAGGTCATGAGGTCAAATGCTAATGTTTCTTGAGAGCAGAACTGGTAAAGGATAATACTGACAAGCATGCATCCTAAGAGCTTTATCGGCCTCAAAATTAAATATATATATAAACTTATAGACCTTATCATAACTCTCCTGCCCTAATCCCAATTTATTTGGACTCGGCTCAGCATATCTTTTCAGCTATAAGTACTTCTCTACCAGGTACCTACTCGTCATCTCAGCAGTCACCTCCTTTCTAACCATATCATCTTTCACACAGTCCATCCATCGTTTCTTTGGTCTTCCTCTAATCTTATAGCCATCTACATTCGTACTCAACATTTTCCTCAATACATTCTCCTTACCGGTGACAAATCAAGGTACATAAGCTTAATTCCCGTGCAATGAAAGTTCCACGGAAACCTACTTTCTATGAAGTTGGTTACAAAGGTAAGGGGGCGTGGAACAGATGGCATGGCACGATGTGCGATGGATGCATGGTTCGGAGTCCATACGTTCGTTTTCATTTTAATTTTAGGCAATTATTTGAGTAGTTAAGTTTCCATTTGCGCCTGCTTTTGCAAGGATGATAAATTGATAATAATTATCACAATCGCAGTGAAAAATAATGTGTAATTATTTGAGATAAGATAACGGTCACTAACGGCCGATAAATATAAGGTTTTTCGCAAATCTAAACCACACGCAAGCATTGATTATAAAGGAAAGGATAAGAGGCAAGTGTAAGAGATTGGATTTTTAATCCCCATACCGTTAGATTCTCGATTGCTAGTTGTTTTATCTAACTGTAAGTTTCATGCTGAATTATAAAGTCGGATGAGTTTCTAGCAGTAAAGTAAGCAGATTAGCAAGTAAGTGGATTGATTCCATTTCCATCCAGTCAGAAATGTGAGCATGTGAGCTTTTCTAACACTAGACTTACTACTTATAACATCAATGCAATGTTTAAACTCGTATGCTTGCAGTACTTGACCTACTGTGGCTTCAATGAGGTTGGTCTTGGTATGTGATGTGTCTGATTGATATAGGTACTGATAAGAATAAAATGAGGAGTTTTTAAACGCATTTTTTAGTGTATTGTTCTCTTTTCTTTATTAAGTTATTTTGGTAAGTTAATAAGTGTATAAAAACTTATAATAATAATTATAATAATTATAATACAAAATGGCATGGCGTTGCAGTGTTGATCTCCATTAAGATTTTTTTTTGTTGGTAGCAACATTATATTTCATGCGTTCCTTGTTTTTTTTTGCTGAACTGAAACGTCAAACGTGTTACTATAACCCTACCAAATTGTATGATGGCGGTTTTTACGATTATATCCTGCCTTTGCAGAGCTTTCCAATTGAACTGCGTAGTACTAGTTGTCAGTAATAAATAAATGGCTGTGGAGGTTAGTGACCGTCTATCGATAATATTTGTGTTATAGTGAAGCAACGACAATGCCTTATTGGTACTATGATAAGAAGGATCTGCAGAACACGCCGTCGTTCCGCGATGCCATCACCACGGACACGGAGAACCGATACAGGAAAGAAGGTGCGAGGTTCATCATCGACACTGGCTCGAAGATGGACCTAGGTTATAACACAGTTGCTACTGGCGTTGTTTATTTCCACCGCTTCTACATGTTCCACTCGTTCAAAACATTCCCGAGGTACATCACCGCGTGTTGCTGCCTCTTCCTCGCGGGGAAAGTGGAAGAGACGCCAAAGAAATGCAAAGATATCATAAAAGTTGCGAAGTCGTTGCTAACAGAGCAGAAATTCGCTAGTTTCGGAGACGATCCCAAAGAAGAGGTGATGACGTTGGAGAGGATCCTGCTACAGACGATCAAGTTCGACCTGCAGGTGGAGCACCCATACGGCTACCTGTTGAAGTACGCCAAGTGCCTGAAGGGAGACAAAGCCAAGCTGCAGAAAATGGTACAAATGGCATGGACGTTTGTTAATGACAGGTTAGTAATGAGCTAGGTAATAAGCTAATAACATCTTCCAGTTATTGCCTTGAACTGCGACAGAAAGTTTAACAAAACACGGAACTATTAATAAATGATGGTTTGCACAATAAGATTAAAGTATTGTTTGAATATTCATTGCTTTTCAAAACGTTATGATACTCTTGCATAGCTCTTGTTTTCGTTTTAGTTTGGTATGAGAGGTTGTACGAGGGCTGTCCAAAAACTGCCCAGCCTAACTTTGACTAGGTTTTTAGACCCCCAAGTCAATGTTTATTTTTTAAATGTCGCTTTTATTGCCCTGAATTTGCTTTAACTGAAACAATTTCACTAGGTACTCTGTTTTGTCCCATCTTATGGAATTGCGGCAGCCATCTTAGACACTGCTATTTATGTACAATTTATCCATCTAGATTCAGTACTGACATACAGCCCTTTATAAAATTCTTAGTTTATCTTGACTTGTGACTTCTTGAGTAACTAACTAAAAGTGTTAGCCACACCACCACCACACATCAACCACACATTCACCACATTCAATTGATAGTCATCTAATAACACTTTTTTAATTTTTCACCATTTCTGGTGTAGCTCACATGGTGGATGACTGTGATATAATCTAAATAATCAACCCTTATTTTCCAGTTTATGCACAACATTGTGCTTACAGTGGGAGCCAGAAGTGATAGCCGTAGCGCTAATGTTCCTTGCAGGCAAACTTAGTAAGTTTGAAGTGATTGACTGGAATGGACGTAACTCGAAGCATAGTGCATGGTGGGACATGTTTGTTGAAGACATCACAATGGAGCTGCTTGAGGATATTTGTCATCAGGTGAGTTTTTAGAAATGTAGGAGTAACTTTGAATTATTCATAGTATATCAGATAATAGATTGCTGATTGCTAGCTTGGTCTGTAGTTAAGGCAAACTGCAAGTGCTCATTGGCCAAGTAATTTATATTTACTGTTTTTGCAAGAAAGTGGCACAGATTTGTGCCCATTAATATTGTTTTAGCCATAGATAATGTACCTATGTGTGCAGTTCAGAAAATGGATAAGATGCCCAACGCCTAAGGCATTAAATCCACCTTTGTATGTTATGTGTGCGTAAAGTTTAAATAAATAAATAAATAAGAGATGAGTAATATGTATAAGCGGAAGTGAGAGAGTGGCAGTGGTGGCTGTCAAGGTGTGTGAAAATCACTTGACATGGATTGGGTATGTGAGTATGTCATGTGCAATAAAATGGAAAGGATTATCCAGGAATCAATTAACTGCATCAAAGATAGTATGGCTAGAATGGGGGTCACCAAAATTATAATAGAAGAATCCAAATGCAAACAAATTGGGATGAACACAAAAATGTTGAGCAATCATAGTTAAAAACTTAGTGTAAAAAAGGGTTTATTCTGAATTCTTAAAAGTTTATTGTATATTATCATTAAAGTAAGACTATAATAAATATATAAAATTATATATAGCGTAAAAACTTAATAAAGACACTTTAGTGAGCTAATAAATTCGGGAGTAATATTTTAAAAATAAATTAATATTTTCAACCTCAATTTGTCATTGTAAGCCTACTATTTGTATTGTCTACATAATAAATGTGGCCATGAATGAATCATACTATTGACTCATGAAAATGAACTGGACTAAAATAAAAGCATAGATAAAAATTAAAACCAAATGTTGGATTGGCTGCCTCATTGGTTTAGTGGTTTGCTAGTGCGGCTGCTGAACATGAGGTTTTGTGTTTGACTCATAAGTCAGATAAAGTGTAATTCGGTGTTTTCATCAGGAACTATTACTATGTTTGAGGCAATATATGATTTTATTTATGAAACTTTCAGAGACCTAGGTAGGGTGCAATTATATATAACTAACTTAGAAACTTACGTTATTTTCCCTTAGGGGTAGGCAGAAACCACAGAATGCCACATGACTATTCTCCTTTCATTGTGCAGTTATAATAGTTATGTTTGTTTCAGGTGTTAGATCTGTACTCGCCGCAGCCGCAGTCGTCGGGCGGGGACTCGCCCCCCGCGCCCTCAGTCGCCAAGCTACCAAAAAACGACAAGAAGCCCCTCTCCATTACTCCGCCAACTTCCGCATCTCCTGTCGCCGTGGCCGTTTCTAGACCGGTGCTGACGCCGATGAAGAATGGCGCTGATATTAAGGTAGAGCCTCCGAAGATGGAGCCGCTTAGGTATACATATCCGGCGTACCCGGGGCTGCCGGCGCCCTACCCGCCCGTGTACACGGCGCCGCCACCCTCCATCCCGCCCCCCCCGAGGTTGCCGCTGACGGGCCCGCCGCCAACCGCGCTGGTGTACACGGAACCCCCGCCTGCACCCCCTCCACGCTTTCCCCCCGTGAATGTTCCTCCTCCGAACTACTTCCCTCCGCTGCCAGGCCGCGGGCCCCCTCCCCCCGGCCCTCCCCCGCGGCCCTACTACCCGCCGCCTTGATCCTTATGTAAGCAATAGGTTATTGTATAATTTTTTACTGAAATATAATTTTAGACTATATTTTTTGTTTTTTATTTTGAGATTGCGGGTCGTTAAAATGAAGTAGGGAGCTCCCAAAAATAAAAAGACGATAAACGTTTCTTAGTACAATATTTTATTGTCAGATTCAAGTTTAGAATGTTTCTCCCGTCTGAAAAGCACGGCACTCTTGCCTGACAGGACAATTCACAATAAAGATTATCAATACTGGAATTATATAGAAGTTACTGTAGTAAAATATAAAATTTTTAGTCATAAATACATCACAAAACGAACACGATAACACTGTAAATGATAATAAGTGACTAAAACAATGCAAACCTTAATATGTTGTGCATACAAACGAAGTCTAAGCGTATGTACAAGCAAACGAACTAACAATAATATGGAGTTGCCGTTGGACTAGACAGGTATAGCTCGGCTCAGCTAAAATTGCGTGCTCCTCCATTGCAAGTGAGAATAGGTCATTGGAACATAATGCCCAACCAAACTTATAAGGGGAAATTTATCAGTAGACTACTTTATCCATCAAATACACAATTAGTGCTATATGTGTGCAATATAATTATGGTTCTATTGGTCGCCACAGGCCAACCAGCCATAGTCGGAACTAACCCCGATCTTCTGTTTTTATTTTAAATACAATTTCACAAAATTAATTCAAGTGTCCTTCGACAATATTACTCAAGATGCACTATATTCGTTATTAGATAACGCAATTTAGACAGGGTTGTCTAAAGAGTGACGTCACAAAAATATTAGATTCTCCAGGGACCCAGTAGAAATGTTGATTTTTGCAAAGGAGCGCGCAGTTTTAGTTGAGACCAATTCTACACTAATGACATATAGGTATGAACACATTGATGCATCAACTGTACATTGGGTATGGATCGACAGTGGAATTAAAATAAGGATATTCTAAGCTGATTATTGTAAAAGAGAATTCTTAGTTATAAGCAAACTGATTTAGATACTCCTTGAGAATTCAAAGTGCGTGTAAATGGTTTAATTGAAATAAATGCTTTGGGTTACTACATAACAATTATGCACATAGTATTTCATGAAAAATGCTCTGAATATAAATCATTATTTGGAAATCTAGACTAATTAGTTTTTTTTTTTGTTAACTACCTTAGATTAATAGTCTGATAGAAATAAATGCTTGAACTCTCTGAACTTAACAAAGTTTTAAATGCGTAGCATCTCTATTAACAACTTAATTAAACCATCCATGCCAGTTTCCACAAAAACTAGATGACTCCACACACTATCGGAACCGTGCAAAAATATTTAGGCATTAATTGAGGGGTCGCTTAGTGAAAACGGGCATCAGTTCCACTGTCGATACATACCCGAGACATATTCAAACAATTTCAACAAGTTGGCATAATACTTGAACATAGGCAGTGACTGACAATGTCGACTACACATCGAATACGAACGGTAAAAAACAGAAATTAGGAAAAATTTCAACAATTTCACACATTTGAGAATATCACTCCTTCAATAGAAAATTCTATACTACAAATATATTTTTCGTTGTAGTCAATTAATTCAATATAATTATGCGTTTACATGCAAGCCAAATTCATACATTTACATTCAAGACATTTAATGCTTGCAATACAATAATGTATTTTATATAGAAAAAATGTTATTCTTATTCCCATCATAAAATGATATGTTTTAAGTGTCCCAACTGTAGTAAATAAGTGCTAGTTTTTACAGTGAACATACCTCTTGTATGAGAAAGTGCGCCGTCGACACGCAACATAAATAACGCAATAATTTGTGAAAAACCACTCGAGGTTTCAATAAATACTCTCACATACATACATACCATTTGTGAATGCATGATATTGTTGAAATCCTCCGTAATCGACATAAAAACGTAAGTCTAGAAGGCACGCGAAAGGTTCATCAGATCCTCGGTAATCTCTGACTAAGGCACGTCGTACGATTCACACTACAGGCTCGGTCAGACCGGTGCGGACATGTTGCGGACACTGGACAATGACAAGACTAGTGTCCGAAGCCGCGAGCCGGTTTGACTGATCAGTAACTACTGAGAGGCAGGACATCTGTTTTGTAACGTTGAATAAAGAGTATTAGTTGTAATAGAGTATACAAAGTAGAAATTAAAGCACTGAACGAGTATTCTAACACCAACTCAGACACTAATCTGCATAGTCTTCATGTGTGTATTCCAAGATTATGTTTGGACCTGAAAAGAGACCTCTGAGGATATATCTTCTCAGAGTAGTCAGGTATGAAACATCGGCCCCATCTAGCTTTAAGAAAAGTGACTTGTGGAAGTGTTTGTAAAAACGTATTTGCAAAAAGGTCTTCTTTCTTCTTCATGTGGTTAATTGCCTAACGTGGTGACAGAGTTTGTATGCCGTCTGGTCTCTGACTTGACTTAATGTGCCGTCAAGAAATATCTCTCAGGTATGGTGGTAGTTTGTGTACATTTTACTTGAGCGATCGATATTTGTACATGTTACTTAAATGGCAGACGTCATGAATGTGGTTGCCTAGTGTATTGTCAAAGACGAGTATAAAATGAGTAGTTAAGGAATATATTAATAAGTTAGATTTTAGAGAATTAGTCTTTTAGTTATGTGAATATTTGTTGGCACGTACAGTTAATTTCTTGTTCATAATAGAGGAGATCAAAAGCATAATAAGTTTACATAAAACATAAAATACACTCTTTGAATATCAGATATCCTGCCTCTTGTGTCACAATATAATACTTTTCATCAATTTACAAATAACTTCATTTAAAACATCCCCACAACGTGTATATCATATAAAAATCCATTCAACAATCACAAAAACTCTCTGTAGGTTTATAAAAATCACTTTCTATACAAACATCAATTAAAAAACGTTAAATAAATACATAATATACAAAATCACTAGATGAAGGTGGAACATTTTTGTCATCTCAGTCATAAATCGTAAAAATCTCATAAGTATTAGATCTATGATCCAGTCGATCGATATTATATCTTATATCTACATGTATAAGGTTCTATAATAGAACTTGATGATAATATTACAGTATTGTTTCAACCTTAGAGTCAAATTATGATATAATTTGTGAAAGGCATGCTCTTATACTAACCGTTGTGTTGAGCAACTAGCAGAATATCGAACACGATTTAAATATCGATAAGATCGTGTCGCTTCACTCAAACATCGATAAAACCCTAGTGTTGGGATTTATCGATGTATTGTAATATCTTGTCTCGTTGATAAGGCACTAATTAGTCAATCTCATGCAATAATTATTTTAAATTGTTATTTAACTTAAGACCTAATCCTGTATTACGAACTAAATTACAGGAAAAATCGTTTTTGCATTTAAATAGAACTATCGTGTTATCTTGTGTTAACAATCTCGATTCGTATTATTGCGCTTTCGTATTTTTCGGTTGTTATTTTATTAATAACTATTTAGTAAAGATTCAATTAGCAGTCATGCTTTTTCCTCTTATTAAGAACAATGTAAAATTCACCAAAGTATTTTTTTCTCGATTTCAAAAGAACAAGAACAGGCTGCAAGACATACGCGGCTTATGTCTTGCAGTCTTATTAGAATGTAGGTACATATCAGTTACTAATACGTAGTGACTGCCATCCACAACCCAAAAATTCGGGATATTTCTTGATTTGATTTGGCTCATGCCTACATTACACCTGGTGTATATTGCTAGATTACACTTCGTCCCCCTCTACAGAAAATGAAGTCCTTTACATTTAGTACATACCTACATTAGCCATGATATATACCAATGCATATGGTGTATCCTTAGGGTACTTCGAATATTCCTTCCTGGCTACTTTGCCGGTAGACCGGTTCTTCGTGTGGTAAGCAGAGTAGCAGGTCTATATGAGCCTCGACTGCTTTAAGTACTGCAGTAGGAGCTGATGCAAGAACTTGTACTGATGCACGTTCTGTATCAAGTTGGCGCGTTGCTGGTGCAGCATGCTGATCGTGCGAGGGATGTCTAGCTCCTGGGGAGAGGAGAAAATATGATTTCGGTTACTTTTTGAATGGGCGAGAGGTTTTGAAGGGAATAAAGGTTAATTTTGGGTCAAAATATAGTCAGGTATACCAGTAAATAAACATTTTTATTTGTACATATTTAAAGTGTCTTTTTGCATTGCCCTTCGCAAATGCAGTTTTTAGAACTGGACTAGAACTGGAAAGTATGGTGTATCAAATAAATATTTTCTTCATTTGCTATTCCTGATTTTTATTTATTTTTATTATTTACTAACACTCTGTGTTCACTGAAGCGCTAAAGCCTCGTGTACCTCCTTCCACTTTCCCTATCCAGTTGTAGTATCCTGTTGTCCGTGGCCAATCTTATGTGATAAGAGACAATAATGAGTTCATGGGGGCCTGCCAGGTTTCCGTTTGCTTTTCTCTGACTCTATAGTACAGTAAAATTGCTACACAACTCCAAAATTTATGCGTACGATGAGAATTTGAATCCCAACTGCTTGCTTCCTGGCGAAACACGTGAAATCTATATTTCTCTCTTTCTTCACTTAAAATATTTGAAATTTTGTATCTCATCAGGCAACATGTTTATTATGTTTCGCGAGAGGAAACGGGTACAAATACATGCTTATCTAGCATTATATCATCAGGTCTTAACAGCTAGCTGCTAGCATGAAAAGACTTATAGTTCTCAGATCGGTCGAACTCTCTTCTGCTGGTGCATTGGGTAAGGATGATGAGATGGCCATCTGTTTTTAGGATTTCGTACCTCAAAAGGAAAATCGAAACCCTTATAGGATCACTCGTGTGTCTATCTGTCTGTCCGACCATTTCCCCCCCTTATTTCCGAAACTACTGAGCCAAAAAAAAATTGAAAAAAAAAATACAGAAATTAGTTCAACACTTATAGACATGAAAACCTATAAGAAGTCTATGGTGCTAAAATAACGTGGAAAATCTCTTAATATCTACTCAAATGGTATGGAACCCTTTATGTGCAAGTCATGCTCTTGGCCGGTTTTTTACTAACCTTTGTCATTAAGTAATTTTGTGTTACTAACACTAATCTGAAATAAAGAATGTGTATATTGTTCCAGACGAGTCCTACCTGGTTGTTATCCAGTATATCGTGCAGCAGGTCGGCCGCCAGCGCAGTCCCACTGCGGCCCGCGCCGCGCTCGCAGCAGAACACGACGGGAGCGCCCGCGGCCTTCGCCCCGCGCGGCCCCGCCGCCTCCGCCTCGCACGCTAGCCTCAGACTGTTCACTTCTGACAGGAACGCTGGGACAACAACTTGTGAATTAATTAATGAATAACTATTATGGTTCCATTGAGAAGATTTATCATTTTCGATATGAAGTGGGACTGTGAGACGTTAGCTCCGGTATTAAAGACATTATTTATTAAAGTCCTAACTGAGAAGTGCACAAGGGATATGACTTAAAAGACTTAAACGTGACCATAAATCATGTTATAAACTGTACTGGAACTCGCACACAATCCAGCTAACGGTTGGTGACGTACGAGTCCTTTCGACATTCCCTTCAAAATATCGGCGTCTCTAATAAATAACGCTAGTAAATATGTCATTGACACGCTAAGAAGGAGATATCGCTAGTCATATTTAATTTTAATATGTTGTGAACTGTAATGTGTGAAAAGTGATATACGCGAGTTTACTTCATATTTTGTGTTACATTTTCGCCTTACACTGTCTAAGACGTTTTCTGCCGTCTCTTCGCTGGTCGGTATCACTGCCACTTATTCGATTAAGAAAGATGAGCAAAGTCTAAATATTAGTATATGTTAGTTTCCTATGGAGACTAATTGTCAATGATTCCATGGTTACTCTTTTAAAATAAGTAGCCTTACCCAAGAAGTGGGTCAGTTCGGGCGCGGTGCTGGCGTTGTGCCAGGCCGCGAAGTGCACGTGCCACACGTCGCGCACGCGCGCCCCGTCGCGCACGCGCACCAGCACGGACGCGCCCCACGCCGTGCGCGACGACGTGCCCGACGTTACCTGGAACTAGGGGAGAAAGAACAACTTTCTAAGATGTAGATATACCTAGATAACGCAAGTTTCACGATCTGTATGAAAACTAAGCGTGCAATTTTTTGTCTACCTATTATGACGTCACAAGCACTATAAATCGGACAATCAAATCGATTCAAAGATGACGCCGCATACGGCACCTTCTCCGCCCCAACCCCTTTTGCAGCAGAGCCGACGTCCGACTACCACTATACACCGATGCAGACTGAGCGCGAAAGTGATGGCCACTTACGATTTTTGTACGTAAGCTAGCACGAAAAGAGGTATGCCAAGTAGTTGCTCTTGCGTTATCTTATGTTTATCTATATCTGTGGTATGTTATTAGTAATTTGTGGTAAAGACAGATCTTAGACGGCTGTGATACAGAATCATTAGGAAAATGAGGAAATTGAAGTCAGGAAATTATCTTGACAATATTTGCAATGTGGACATGACACAGATGATGAACAGTAACGTGGTCGTGGTCGTACGTGGTACATAAATATGTTTACTGAACATGGTAGGGGGCACAACTGATCATTTGTTACTTTTTCACAATAGTTAGATATTGTTACTAAATTAATGATGTTGGTATATTAAATTAAAGTTAAAAATTGTATATATCATCACACTAATATTATAAAGGCGAAAGTTTGGGAGTGTGTATGTTTGTTACTTCTTCACGTCTAAACGGCTGGAGCGATTTTAATAAAATTTGGTATGGAGTTAGCTGACGTCTTGGATTCACACATAGGATAGTTTTTATCCCGATTTTATCTTCCCATGGGATAATTTTCGAGTTGTAGCGGGCAAAGCCGCTGGCAACAGCTAGTATGAAATAAAATAAGTAAGAGTTAGTTGAGATTGTTTATTTATTGTGTACAGTAATAGAGATCGTACGCGTTACCTTCCCAAAATCCTTGGTAGTGTTATCATGCGGCAGGTAGTGCGGATGTGCGCTGCCGGCCACGCGCGCCAGCAGCCCCGCGCCCACCTGCGCCGCGCACGCCCACAGCTGCGCGCACAAGCCGCCGCACGCGCAGCCCGAGCTGCACGCGCCGCCCGCACTGCCCGCACTGCCCGCACCGCCCGCACCGCCCGCACCGCCCGCACCGCCCGCACCGCCCGTGCCGCCAGCACTGGTGCTGCTGACGTCAGCCACGCGAGCTACGACGTAGAAGCGCTGCGTACTGCCCACAGTCATCTAAGGGTGGGTATATTACTAACTTGTTATTGTACTGAACAATAGGGGATCGGACAAAAAAAACTAATTAATCCGTCTAATAGATTTCCGAAAAATTATGAACACGTATTTTTCTATTATCGTTTAAACAAAAAATGAAGAAAACTCGTGAACTCCTCGAAAACGTCACATGACAGTACATTGTTTACCTACAAATGACGTCACAACCCCCCACTCATGATCTTTGATGAGTTTTATCTCCGTCAATTTTTATTAATTTGATAAAACAAAAAACACGTAACCTATATTTTTCGATAATCGACTCGACGATCGGACTAATTAGGATCATATTTTTATGACTTAGTCTATTCCAAAATGGTAATAAATAATATACAGGGTGAAAGTGACAGTCCTTCGCAAATAATAGGGTGAATTTAGCATTTACTAAGATTAATGGTACAAGAAATTATTTCAAGAACGTTATGGGAATCCAATAAACGTTATTTGTTTTATTCTGGCACATACTATGTTATACTAAGAACTCCTAACCATCTGCCAACCAGCTAATACTCACAGTAATATGCGACGCGTTAATATACCCGTGCGGGTTGGTAGGCGTGGGATGCAACCTGACCCGGTTGTCTTCATACGGCAGGTGGTCGGAAGAGAACCCGTTGAGGGCTGCGTGCTGAGGCAGTAGCGCCGTACGGAACTCACCGCCCGTCTCACGGCCTTTCGGGATCTGCTCGAACGCAAACGAGAGTTGCTCGTCTGACATTTTGCGTTCTAGGATTTGGACCTGGTGAAAAAGATGGTGTTAAAAATGGTAGAAGTCTTTTTGAGAAGCTGTGTGACTGTGTGTATTTTGCTGTCGCCACTGCTCCTGGCGTTTTTAACCGAATTCAAAAAAGAGGGATGTTCTCAATTCAACTGTATGTTTTTTTCCTATGATAAGTTTAATCACAAGAGGCTACGTACTCAACTCTTACTTTCGCAATCATGATGCCCATGGCCATAAGTATCCAACGACCCATATATGGACAAGGAGAAGATTGTTTTGCAAAACTGCTTATGTATAATTGAAGTGCTTAATGTCTGTAAAACCGTAATCAATCATTATTATTGTGAGTGGCCATAAAGCTAAAGTTGAGTTCAACATAGGTAGATACTTCCCAGGTTTAAACAAGCAACTTCATGCTCGAGAAACGTATCCTAAAATATTATGATTCCATACATTCATGCGATAAACTTAACAAATTTCCGATCAAAGTTCAAATTAAACAGTAACGTTTTTAAGTCTGGATGTAGGAGGTCATCTACAAAAACTACTGAACAATTTTTAAAATTCTTTCACTTATACTAAACAACGAACGGCTGAGTGTCATAGGATGTTTTTTTATGTTCAAACAGATAGTTTATGCGGGCGTAGTTGCGAGCAGATGCTATAAAATTACAGAGATAATAAATGCATCAGCACGAAATGAAATGCACTGATTGGATTAAACACAACAATTAAACTGAAACATGATAGTGAACCACAAACAACTGCTGCTTGTGTATTGTTTTTTGTCATCGTGGATACAGCAGCTTGTTGATAAACAACGCGTGGAACATACCATTGATTCAGTGTTTTTGAATTGTTCAGATATTACATAGGTGAGTTGGGGTTTTAAAGGCAGACAGAATCTTTGAATGGATTGACATCACTTAATTTTAATGAATCTGCTTGAACTGGTCATAGAGCTCAATGGTCATGCAATAAAAGCGAACAGTACGGCGCGTCATCCGAACTGAAGCAAGTCATTACGATATGACGACGTACTTTTACTGCTTAGATTATGTTCAGCCTATGCCGACTTCACGTCGATTATATATTTATTACGCCAAGAATTACATTCATTGGTTGTTCGAAAGAGATACCGCGGCCTCGGCACAAAGGGCTAAGAAGGAACATGGGTGGTTTTTTAGTAAACAGAAGTCTGACACTCCCTCTACAGCTTTGTCCAGAGCGGGAGAGGGAGATGGATTTGATGATTTCCTACCTAAAAAAAATGGCGATGGGCGTCATCAATAGTTAAAAAAATATAACTATTTTAGATGTCAAAACCATCGCCATGTTCTCCATTCTCTAATGAGAGGTTTTCAGGGCGGTACCAAATAATTTTTGCTGAAACTTTCAATTAAGGTCAACCGAAATAAATTATTATGTAAAACAGCAATTTAATTGCTATAATACTTTTGGCTAATGTTGATAGTTGTTAAGCCTTACAATCTGATCAAAATAAAGATACGAACATTTGTTATCATAAGACTGAGAACGGAAATATAATTTTAAGGAAAAAAATTGTAGTAACAGTAATATATTTTTACTGCCTTTTTATTTTTGCACATATCACAGTATTTTTGGTGTCTTTATTTAGAGAGATCAGGTGCGGGGCACTTGCAACCAGCGTGTGTATTTGAACGTGGACGACACAGAAGGATTATGTTGTATATTGTAGCAGAGTTATTTATTTATTACCTTTTTTATGGGGGAGGGGTGGGTCTACATTTTGGTGGGTTTATTTGTTACCTTAGAGTGAGATTAAATGCTGCGCAGACCCCAAATGAATTACAAATACAATTTGTTTAAGGTCTTTAACAAGTTTGTACAACTTTTAAGCAAGTAGCCTGTATTAAGACAGTTGGGTTAAGTGCAAGAGAATGAGATGACGATGTTCAGCTTATAACAGGATTCTCATAGCAGTATTATTTTGTGTGTGGTTTACTAACATAGTTGATACGAAATATTGTTACTAACATTTTGAGTCGTTGTTTAACTAACAAAATTATGGATTACGAGGCTGAAATAAACACTATTTTTTTTTAAATTAAATATAAATAAAAATGTATTAACTTACCATAGTCTCTTTGGTGATACTAGGCGGCAGCGGTTGGAACTTGGGCAGTCCCGTCGACCAGCGATGCGTATGCGGCGCCGGAGTGGCCCTGTTCCGGCCCAGCGTGGCCGCCCTCACCTCCGTCTTATTAGCCCTGCCCATGAACACGCCCCATCTTCTCCGTTTCTTATCTTTACTACTAGTTTTACTCGTCTCAGTGTCCATGGAGCTGTTCGTAGTCACTGTCTCAATAGTACTCGAGCTAATGTCTGCTATGTTCGGCCGCGAATCCGTCACTACGATCGATGTCACGTTATCAGCCTTGTTTATAGTGTTGTTATTCGATACGCGGTGTGTCGATAAACTCTGATAAGGCGTCACATCGTATTCGCGTTCGTCGTTCTGTAGCGATAGCCTGTCGATGGACAGTGTTACGTTTTCGAATTCTGCTTCGCGGTTCACTGAGCGACTTGACACGGTCAGGTCTTTGGGTACGCTGGATTCGCGAACGCTTTTTATTATTTGTGCGTTGACATAGTGGCCGTCTGGGTTCTCTATTTTGACGGGCACGTAAGGTAAGTTCATGTTAGGTGAGAGATATTTGTTTATTGTGGGATGGCTGCTGTTTCGCTCGTTTAGTCGCGCAATTTCGTCTGTTGTTGTAAGACTCTGTGCGCGATCCCTCATAGTAATCTTCCCCTCGTTTTGCCAAGGTAATGGGACGTTTTCATAAATAGGTTCTTGTGTATCTCCTAATTTAATTTGTTGTGTTTGTGGCAGAACTACGTGCCTTTGGTAGGGTATCCTATGCATCGGCATCGAGTACATAATATTCCCTCTTTCGTCGTAAACTTTTTGTATGTTATCCGATATGTGATGAGGGTCTATTATGATGTGCGGTTTGGGGTCTAACACTGACGCTAGATTGTTGTAAGTTCCGTGTGTTCCTGGCATTATGTTAGGTCTTCCGTAGTTAATATGACTAGTATTGATATAACCTAAATACTGCCTGTTGAGGGCTGTTCTCGTGGAGACTAGGTCTGGACTTGACCCTGACACATGAGAGTTAATATAACCTCTGTGGTAGTTCAGGGCTTGGCTGGCGACTGCTAGGTCCGGGGTTGAGTTCGAGGCGAGGCCGTTAGAGGGGTAGGGGGGCGGGGGTTTGTAGACATTCACGTAGTGTAGTTGATTGAGATCAGTTTGTACATTGGGGTTAACAGCAAAGGGGTAATTTGTTCCCATGAATTTGAGAGGATAAGGGTAGTCGTCCGTCGCAGGACTTGTGTGTGGAGCGAGGGGTGTTGGCCCCGTGTGTCGGGTCACGTCGGGGTACACGCGATGTATGTCGGGGTGTGAGCCGTAGGGCTTTGCTGCGGGCCCCAGAGGAGCCCCGTGGTGGTTCTGGTATCGAAGTTGGGCCTCTGCCCTCTGCTGTTGGTATTTCTGTTGGATGGCTGTCTCGTAGTCGGGCGCGGGGCGGTATTGAGGTACGAGTGCTCTGGAAAGGAAATATAGAGATATAGTGATATTGATCTATTTACTGTTAAGTCGTCGACAGTAGCCATCGGTCAGGAACGGGACAGGTGTTCCGGTTTAGTACTGGTTTACATACGTACATAAACTCACGCCCTTTTCCCATAGGGGTAGGTAGAAACCACAGAACACCACCTACTACGATCCTTACATACTAATTTTGCCTCGTCCACATTCATACTGGTTTACGTGCTCTATGGCCTCTATGGATGCCGATGTGTCTAATCTCTTGAAGGACATACGTGATCGCGTGCCTGGACCTTCAGGCCGCATCTACTTTTCGGGTCGGAATAAAAGCCGTTGGTTCTGTTTCGTCAACAAATAATGAGCGTAAAAGAACCCGCGCAAATGCACTTGATTTCCCCGTAATTGCGATGTTTTTTTTTAATTTTCTTTAACCTTTCCTCACACTAGGAATTTCTCCCGCATCGTGGGTGTGGTAACCGACATTTAAACTCACATACACAAATATCCCCACCCGAAACAACTATATGTAGGTCACACAAATATTTGTTCCGTGCAGGGATCGAACCCGCGACACGCAGCGCAGCAGTCAACTGCTTGAGCCACTGCGCCAAACGTGCCGTCGTACCGTCGTCGTTTACAACTTTTATGCTAAAAGCTGTTTGACGGTCAGTTCAATCAGTTTGATGAACTATCTTCCTCAAGTCCTCACCTGTTCTGTGGCGGCGGCTGGTGCTGCAGATGATGCTGCTCCGCGAGCTCGAGGCAGGAGGTGGAGTAGGCGCGGTGTGCTGACGTCAGAGGCTCCAGGCGAGGCACGCTGCCCAGCTCCCGCGCGTCCAGCTCTTCACGACTGTCTGATAGACCGTGTTCCTGGGGACAGATGAACGGAGGCGCTTATAGTGAATATCTGGAACAAAGGTGATAGAAATGCTCCTTGTAGAATGATGAAACAGAACCCTTCCAAATAGCATGCCCCAGTTTTTATTTTCGCCCAGGGCCGATGCCTGCCGGAGTTGCGGGACTGACTGTTCGGAAGAGGGAGCCGCGGTATCTCTTTCGAACATTCCCCCCCCCCCATGTCCCACCTATGTTCCATCCATAGGTAGGTTTTTAGTCAGTACAAGTGTGACACTCGCTTCCTCTCTGCCCTGAATGGGAGAAATCACATGATGATTACCCAGACAAAAAAAAAAGTATTGAAGTAGTAATTTAATCGTCTAAAACGGCATTAATTTGGGCTAACAGTATTATCGTATCAACCCGGTACAACAATACGATTTGACTACAGAAAAGAAAAACATATTGATCAAGTTCAACGAATGCGTTTTGCAATCGCAAACTATACTTTTCGAAAGAATTGACCGAACATCATACAGAACGCGAATCTTCCTCGATCGTGTCATGACCAATACCTACAAACTAACACAAAATAACTAAAATTATGTTATTTGTTTAATGAAATTAGTACAAAATACTGCACCGGCGCGCACGCATGGGTAAACAAGGAGCGCACACGAAGCGCAATCAGCCCAAATATGTGGAACCACACGATCATTACATATTATTACTTACAAGACTGAAGTGATTCGTAGTCTGGTGGTCGGAAACGGCACTTCTAAGCGTGGGGTTCTAGATGTGACCTCGAGACTTAGTTTTGCGAATCTTGAGTAGAAAGTTCTTAATAAAAAGTTAAAACAATAAGCTCTTCAATGTCGTTTCGTGTATTACTGCATAGGTATGCAGCTGTGGAGGACCCCAGCAGGTTTTAGCCTGCCAGGAATTTAGGAAAGAATGAAAGGGCGCCATGACAGGAATGATACCCAGCGGCTGGCATCATTGTCACGTTGAAGCAATACTGATTCATTGATGCCCTTGAAGAGTTGGCCAACCGCTTGTTGATATCCTAAAAGACTATGTGGGCAACCGGTGTTATGGTTATATTAGTTGAAGTAGTCATTAGGAAGCCATCGAAGTCAATATGTATTCATAATCTAGTTTGATTTATCACAACACGTCAATAAAGCACTTTAGTAATCAAACCAATCAAATAATAATTTATTACCGATCTAACTCTTGCGTGGCATGCACTGATGTCCACTTTCACGAGCACAAGCTATACTTAGTTAAATATTTCAATAACCGATAGATCACAATCGTCCGTATAACAGACGGATGGAGGACAAAAGGTTCACTCCATACAATGTATGAAAATGCACGTACGTATTGACACGTTTCCCGTGTAAGCTAGTGCAAATGGCAAGTGCACTCGCAACTCCAGAGGTATGCGGGTAATTGTCTATGTCTATGTGTGCATGCACTTCTTTTGTGGATGTTGATGGAGAGGGAGAGGAAGGCCAAAGGAAAGATGGATGGATTGTGTGATGAATGACATGAACGAGAAAGGCGTAAATTCCACCGTGACGTCTAACAGGGAAGAATGGAAGATGAATGTGTTGCTCCGACCCCAAATAGAATGGTGTAAGAGGAGGAAAATGATTATTTTGCTTTGTAAAAGTTTGAGAAACAGGGTGTAAAGTCCCTCTGGTAGGCGGATCCTCCCTTTACTAAGGGGCAACAGAAAAAGGAGGATCCGTCGACTGACTGCCGGACAGGTGCTTCAATGACACCCTCGATCCCTCAAAACATTGTAACCAAACACCCACCAATATTAGTCTTGCAGATAACTCTGCTTGTGTGATGTAAGACTTGTGTGCCGTCAGACGCGCGCGTAGTTCATAAAGGGTGTAAAAGTACCGCAAACGAAGGGTACTTGTTCTCCCCACCACTGCGATCATTTTTTTGTTCTATACCATACCTGGTAACCCCTTAGTTACGGAGATATTAGGGGCCAAAGTTCCAAATGTTGCACAGCTGTTTTTGTAAATACTAGTTTTTCAGGTTATAACTTTACTGAAATTACCTCCATGACCCTTTTACTATTCAAAGCATCCACTAGCACAATGTTTTAAGAGTGCTACATTGAGTTTTAACGTAAAATGAGATTTTTCACCCCAAAAAAAAGTTGTTTCCCAGCAGAAATTTTTGCGTAGGGGTATTTAGTTTGATGTACAGAATGCTTGGTTGACGTATGTGTGAAGGGTTAATTTACACCCTGTATACAGATTTGCAGATGTCGCCACAAACTCGTTGCATGAAGCGGGTCTTCTGTACTGTACCTATCTTGTGGCTCGGAAGTGTTCTCGATCACCGGCGCGCGCGCAGGCGATGTTATCTCGCGATCTATAACGCGCGCTGTTCATGCTGCTACAGATTGTGATCGCGTTGCTTGTCTTCCGGTCGCCGGTCGCGCCGTTCATTAGGTTTGTTGTTTTACTGTACTTGTTCCGGTTTCATTGTATCTTTGTTTGGATATAGTTTACGTTGGCACAAACGAAACTGTTGTAATTTTATTAAATTATTGTAAATTAAAATGTTAAGTCTCATACCACACCTATAATATGTATTTCTCGATTTTTCTCTTGCTTTTCTTAGCTAGTAAACCGCCTTTGCGGTTTTAGCGCTTATGTGACACACAATGATCAAAGGGCAATTTAAAGCCCTAAGTTTAAATAGAACTTGCAAACTTAAATGGGCCAATTCACTAAGGTCGCCCTGATTCGGGGCAGCCGGATCAAGCCGACCCGAGTATGTGTGTAACAACAACAGTTTAACCATTTAATACAACCAAAAAAAAAGAAGACTACATACAAAGAAGCGACAGTCGCACGATCACCCAATGAATGGTACTCCTATTTTCCCGCGTGAAGCGACGCGAAGATAGCGCGAACACTTTCATAGCGCAAATAACTTGCTAATTGTTACTTAATGACAACATCATCTAACGATTTACTAAGCTATGTCGATTGAGCACAAAAACTACACAACAGCGCTTAGCATAATGTTACGGGTTTTTTTGTACCATTTTGTTGTAGAATAGGGAATTATACACACACTTTTCCAGCAAGAATTTTCAATTTGAAGAATGGTTGACAATGGATGTGAGATGGTTTCTTTCTTGTAAGTTATTTGTCTGCATTGGTTTTATTGATGCGGTACTAATGACTTTATAGGGAGACCATAATGTTGTAAGGGAAAATCTGAAAGGCATAAAGCACATATATTAGACATCGACACAGTTTGACGAACTGCTTAATACATACCTCACTACTGAATACCCTTCAAAGATTTCTGCATGATGTTAGGGTTTCTAAACAGTCTGCTTGCTTTATTGGCTTGCCGTATTGTTTATTGGTCTTGGGTACGCCACTGGCCACTGGCATGGATGGAGTAAAACTAGTTGTTATAAATATAAATGCCTTTAGAGGAGTGTCATGTGACTGATGCATACAGGGTGTAAATTAACCCTTCACACATACGTCAACCAAGCATTCTGTTTATCAAACTAACGAAATTTTTGTTGTAGTAGTATTTATGTAGTATTTACAAAAACAGCTGTGCAAAATTTGGAACTTTGGCCCCCAAAATCTCCGTAACTAGGGGGTTCCCAGGTATGGTCTAGAACAAAAAAAATATCGCAGTGGTGGGGAGAACAAGTGCCTTTCGTTTGCGTTAAGGGTACTTTTACACCCTTTATAGGTCCATCGGGGGATGTCCGTCAGTTGTTATGATGGTAATTCATAACACAATTCCTATCCCAGAGAGCTCTTTCTTTGACTGCTAACAATACGCGGTTGTATACCTCTTGCATCCACCAGATTTCCCGCGACCTTCACAAGGTCTTTGAAATAAAATTTTGTGACGTTATTTTGAACAATAGGTCATAGAGACAGCTCACCTGAAACTTAGGCCTATGCTCGTCCCTGGGTGCCTCGCTGAGCGCGCTCTGGTGCTTCATGTAGAAGGTGTGTTGCTGCACGCAGGACCACCACACGTACTTGCCGTCCTCGGGGCTGGCCAGCGTGAAGGACGCCGAGCCCGTCTGCTTCTGGCACTCGATGCTGAACGTGCGCTTGTGGTTTATCACGTTGGTTATGTCCATCCATCTACGGGTGAAATTACAGTGGTTAAGAAACTGGAAAACCACATTGGTTGTGGAACGGACGGCCGATGGGGTCGAAAAATTCTAGAGTGACGACCGCAAACCCGCAGAGGTTGCGGTGGAAGGCCTCCCGCTAGGTGAACCGATGACCTGGTGACGGTTGTGGGGCTTCGCTGGATGCGAGACGCAGTTGAGTTATACATAGCGTTCTCACTGCTGCGATGTGTGCGACGTGAGTAGAAGTGAGCCACAGTTCACCATGTGGGTCCAGTGCGGGTTGGTAAATGTAGCATGTCAACGAATTTTCGGAAATGTCGATTCCCTTTATTACAATATTTTTCTTCAACGTATTGAAAACAGACTAGGAGAGTCATGCATGTCATAATTTGTTGATTAGCGACAGGCTAATCCCTAATTTAGTAGGCAGCGTATAAAGAAAGAATAAATCCCCAGAATATACATATTATATCGACACTACTTGTGGACGCACTAAAATCCAATACTTTAAGAGACTGCGACTTTCTCAGAAGCTATAACTATCTAGACATTCGTCAAAACTTTTACAATATAGTTTATATTCTTCACCGATAGCAACAAGCAGTTATTTTAAAGAAAACTAGAAACTCCTTTCTTTCCTCACGACGGACAACTTTCTCGCAATAAATAAGACTAGAATGCATAGAAACGGTGGCAGTGAGACAATCCTTTTACCCAATAAACTTCAACTTGATAGAAACACGTTTTCTTTCTAAGATCAACATGAATATTGATATGGGTAATTAATAGTGGCACGCCATTCGTGAACGTAATCGATTGTCGGAGTGACAAGTAACTGATTGCTGGTATATGCTGGAACTAGGGATGTACGGATACTTGCATTAATATCGGTAGTAATGGAAGTCCTAATTTATCGTGTGCCAAGTGCTAATTGCTAGTGCCTAATTTTTGTGTTAGGTTTTTCAAGCCGTCCATTGGGTTTACATGCCGCCGTCGAGAGATATGTTTTAGGTATGGTTTGGTCCGGGGCTGCGAGACTGTTGGAAAGAGATATTGCTGCCCCAGAACACAAAGGGCCAAGAAGGAAATAGGTTGTTTTTTAGTCAGTAGAAGTCTGACACTCCTTTAGGCTCCGCCCAGAAGGGGTCATTTTATGATTTACTATCCACAAAAATAGGCATGGTTTGGTTTCCTCACGGTGTTGAACTTAAATAATAATCAGAGTTGCGTCAGTTGCGTGCCTAGGGTTCGACCTCGAGACATGAAGTATCGAATCGTATTGAATCGTCAACTTAGTCAAGGTACATGTGTCTGTCTAAGTTAAATTCCAGGAATTATATGTGAACCTCACGTGTTTTCCTTTTGTAATATTTTGAACTGACTGATACTGACAAGTTAGGACAATGGGACTATTACCATTCAAACATGCTGATACCAGTACTTTTGTACCGATGCAAGTATTTATCTTATTGTTTGTATCAATCCAAAATATTGAAGCATTGTGTTGTATCGACATTCTAAAGTATCGGATCTGGCTGTGCGTCCCTATCTGGAACCGTGTCATATTCGCACGAATGCCCACTGTTGAATATGATATGCCAATGACCGCTAGCACGAAAATTCTGACAGTACTTCGTCTTTATGTATGCCACTCATAGATGTCAGACAAATTGTTAATAATAAATCAAACGGAATTAAATTCGTGTTTCATTTGGGCCGCAACTACAACTGCGGCTGTATGGAGGGAGGCCCACGAGAATGTATTACCGCAATAAAAAAAATAGCCTATATACTAACCCAGGCCATATTCTTCCTGTTTCACTGGTATGTCAAGTTAATGGAAATCAGATCATCTGTTTAAGTGAGGAAAAGTAACACAGACAGATAGTACATTTTGCTGCAACGAAGTGTTGTAAGATACATTAATTTATTTAAAAACGATTGTTAATTCATTGTAATGCACTCAAACATCGTAAGCGAATTTTAACGACTTTGGTTCTTACGACGAAGTCCATAATTTACATGTTTTTTATATTTCCACGATGTCGCTGGATCTTGGCCAAATAGAAAAGCGCCGAGAGATTTATCTCACTCGTTTAATAAATTGTTTCTTTTAATATTTCTGAGAGAGCATATTTCTCTTTGGATAATTTATCTTTATTTTGTAACGTCATCGCGCGGACAGGGGAAATTTAAGATAGTGGAGTGGCCAAGTGGTTGCCGGCCCGACTCACGGATTGTGGTTGTAAGTTTGAACTCTGGCAGGTGCATTATTTTGTGTAAATTAAATTACTTAGGTAATCACCACTGCTCTCAATATGGTGAAAGAAAATATCGTGAGGAAACCGGCCTGTCCTAGAACCAATAGGAATGTTTAATGACTTCAAAAATATGATTCTAATTAGTCAGTCTGATAAATTATAGAAAAATTTTGGATACGTATTTTTTGTTTTATCAAATCAATAAAAATTGACAAAGATAAAACGCGTCAAAGATTTGAGTGGGGGGTTGTGACGTCACTCACCGGTAAAGAATGTCATACTAATGTCTTATAAAATGACGTCACACGAGTTTTCGAAGCACTGTACTTCATTGTTTGTTTACGTGAAAAAAGAAAAAATACAAATACGTGTGCAATACTTTTTGGAAATCTATCTGTCGGACTCAATAGATTTTTTTTTGATAACTACCCTATTTTCATGTTTTTACTTACAGTGAAAATTACAGAGTATTCTTTTAAAACATTGTTGATTTTTAACTTGCATTGAATATTAACAATGAAAATTGAAAATAGACGAGTTGCGTCCAAAGGCAAGCGTTTTTAGGATTGAATGTTTCAAAATGTAAATATTGATGTAAGTACAGCAGGGCTATTGCGTATCTTTTAAATCACAGTGGCTATCATATTGTCTATGGATTAACTGTCAAATTGGTTATGGTTTAGTACAAAATGGAACCATTTGACAGTAATTGAAAGGCACTATAGGTTAGCCACTGTCATTTAAAAGATAGGCAATAGCCCTGCTGGTCTAGAAAAAGCTAGGACTTCTAACAACACATCGGCTCGTATGAATATTGAACGTTGTTTTGACAACTTTGACACTGAACATGACTGTTACTTCCTTTCGAAAACTGGATTATACAAATAAAGATGGTTCCTTTTGGAACAAGGCCACCAGATGACACGGTCAAAAGTGAACAAGAAAACACACTCGCGTTTCATTTTGAAATTAAATACAAGTTTAGCAAATGATTCCCGCAATGGATGAAATGGCAGCTTACTGGTAACTTGATACAAGAATGGATTATAGCGCCGTTAAAGATTAGGAAGTCAGCAAGGCTGGGGGATTTACCGCCCTCGCGGTAAGCGTATCTAAAATAGGTACCTTCTGCCGTTATAACACATTCATGTCAAGACTGAAAGTGCATCTGAACTGCACTTTGGCAATTAAGGAAGACCGCTGTTCCCCCATTTATTTTATATATCTTACCAGCAGATAACGCTGCTAGTGTTGTTACTGTAAAGCCTCAGTCATTTACTCCTTGAGGTATTGTGGGTCGTAAGCCCAATCCGGGTGGATTTACGAGATTGACCTGTGTAACCGAACGAGTCCGGAGTCGAGCTTACCTGTAGAAGTGCGGTGTCTCGCTCGTCTCCGTGAGCACTCTGATGCCTGTGAGCGAGATGGCGATGGTGACCTCGCTCTGGTTGAGCTGGTCGCGTGCGCTGAACATCTCCTGGCCATAGCCGCGGAGCTGCTGGCATGTCGTGATGAAGCCTTCCTCTGCTTGTGCCTGGCAGGTTGAAAACATGGTTATAGGCTGGTACTGTTACTGATGGTATTAGGCTTGACCATGTCTCATGGCACTTAAAAAAAAGCGAAATGTGAGTGTACTTATGGGCACAGCTCTACCTAACCCCTCGGGGGCATTACAGGCGCCATGCTATGATACTGTTACTATTGTTATAGTGCGTGTTATGAACAAAACTTGTTTAATTCCAAGCGTCTCCGCGCGATATATTGCTCGAAGTAGGCTATTGCTTCGATTACGAAGCCCCGAGCGACGCGACGCTTGAGTTTTTTTTTTAAATAAACTCTGCCCCACACTAGGAATTTCTCCTGTATCGTGGGTGCGTTCACAAACATTTAAACTTACACAAATCCCGAACCCGAAACCCAGACCCGAAACAACTATCTGTAGGCCATACAAATATTTGTTCCGCGCGGGGATTGAACCCGCGACACGCAGCGCGGCAGTCCAATCGCTCAGCCACTGCACCAACCGTGCCGTCAAGCCATTATTGCGTTGATTTAGTTCTAATTCTTTAGATAGTGAAATAACCGAGGTAAGCAGTTCATTACCCTTTTTATTCGTCTTTATATCTAAGTCGAGATAAACTGAATTATATATTTCAAAAAAGAAAGGTGACGTATTCCGTAAGTTCCCCTCTGGCAATATAGCAGTCAAAAACCAATTCCTACACAAAATATTATATGTATAATATACCTACTTCAATTACTATCGTAATATTTAAAACGATAGCTGACAACATACACAGAGGTGGACGCCTACCGCTAAACGTAAAGTGTGTCGAATTGATTTCATTCACATTTAGGTACACGTACAGTAATAGTACGCAAACGTACCTATATACGGACTGAGGAGGACGTACTCATGTGCGCCACGCTTACGTGTCGACGTGGGGAGCTCATGGTCGTAATATTTTGTATCATCATCGAGTTTAGCACATACCTTCTTCTGTCCTATATACACCCCATATCATTCAGCGCTGTTGCACACTTTGCGACTTCGTTCATCATCATTTCATCCGAAAGGCGTCCACTGTGGGACATAGACCTTTTTTTTTGGGTGGTGCGAAATCATCAAAGAACTCCTCCCGCTCTTGGGCAGAGGCCGCGGCATCTCTTACAAGATCCCGCAGCCCCGACGGGCGTCGGCCCTTGCGAGCCCCTTCCGTGTTGCTGACATCTCTTTGAGGCGCGCGTGGAACACGAAGGCGCCGCGCCGTCGACACGGACCATTACTCACCGTCCACAGGCACGCGTCTACGGTGGCTTCCGACGCCCGGAGCGTCTCCCGCGGCGGCTGGGACGAGAGGTTCTCTCCCTCTCACGTTTCGTCACCTCCTTCGCTAGCATCACAGCTTCGCAGAAGGAGGCGACGGCATCCCATTCCTCCACGCCTCGGACCATGGCTTGCACCAGGGCGGGGCGCGAGAGGTCGCCGCCGCCGCCGATCGCCGCTACGAGAACACGGCGGGGCTCCGCCTAAGCGGGGCTCCACCGTGTCCTCCAGCCGATCCTCACAGGCGGGACATAGACCTCCCGCACATATTATACACGCCTCATTGACCGTCGTTCCTGTGCGTGTCGTATCTAGCGGATCCCCGCAAACTTTACCAGGTCATCGGTCCACCTAGTGAGAGGCCTACCAATGAAACGTCTTCAAGTTCGCGGTCGCCACTACACAACTTTATTCAATCCATTTCATTAAGCCTTGTACTCGTTGTACGGTTTACAATGGGTTACACCTCTGCTGCTCCGCTGCTCTGAAAACGGTGAAGGAAAACATCGTGAAGAAACCGGCATGTATTAGAACCAAAAAATTCGAAGACATGTGACATCTACCAATCCGCACTGGGCCCGCGTGGTGGATTATAGCCCATCCCACTCCTAGAGAGGAGGCTTGAGTCCCTGCAGTGGGAACATTAAAGGCTGTTGATGATGATGATGATGACACCTCTGTCTAAACCTTCGGCGATTAAAGATGCGATGTTGTGTTTATTTTCTTATATAGGACACTGTACGCTGTGTTGTTTCTCTGGGACTTCGTCGATCTTCTGTTGATCCTGGCTTTCAGGAGTTGCAGGGGTTTGAAAAAACTATGGCGGGTTTAGTATCCCGTTTGCCAAAACAATTTTTAAGGATGCTGAGGCAGATGATCTACGGTGGACCTCGTGGCAGGTCTCCTCAACATGCCACTTTCTCTTAAAACAAGTTGCATCTAACAGGTAAATTTATTACTTACTCCTTAATTCAATTCAATGTACAAGTTATCGAATACAAAGCCTATGTTTTAAAAAAGATTGTCTATTACAGTTCATATTCCCTGTTTAAATGCCGGTACTGCGTTGTGCCGTCATTTACATATAAACACCGCCTGTGGCATACCTAGATTGATATCGTGTTAATGAGACCTGGTGGTATTAAGGCGTGTTCTTGAGGCGCCGACGAACACATCTTATCAGGTATACATAATGATTACATGATAGATAACGAGGTACACTTTGAAACGCATTTACTTTCATTAAGTTGACATGGTTTAATTTGCAATGAAGTTATGATCACGTTTTGTATCATTGTCATTACGTTTTGATGACCTTTTCGTTAGGTCAGCTCATTAGTCATGATGAGCAAACGGTATCATAGGTATATCTCCATTCATCAGCTGACTTAGATTTGACACTCATCATCACAGTCCTGCATTTGTCCCAATTTATTTGACAGACGGCGCACGGGCGCAATGTCTTCTTCTTATCTTTGTATATATATCTAGCTGCATTGTACTCCTAATAGTGTTACTAGATTTGGAAAGTGATAAATTGAGACACTAAGGCTGATGGAAGACTGTTGCCACAAGGACATGCAGTCAGCCAACAACAACCAGCGCCAGTTAAGGACCATCTTGAGTTTCTTGCCGGTTCTTCTCCTTAGGAATCGACCAATGCACCGAACCGTGCCCCTTTTTACCGACGTTTTATAAGTGCCCATGTAGGCCTATGTGAAATAAAAATGTTTTGATTTTAATTTGATCTATTGTATTGATGAGGTGAGGTTAAAAAAAACTGCTTGTAGACAGACAGTTATAAATTTACGGGGTTGAGCTGTCACGTAAAGTCGACGACAAAGACGTAACACGTATTTAGTGCACCAGTACGAAATCGTAAAAAAAACCGCAATTAAGGTAGCAGAAGTCAGTGCTATGTTTACAATAGTTAAATAAACCAATATTGTCGCAGTTGTTCAAAGAGATTACAATTTCTTGATGACTCAAGGCGGAGCTTTCCAATAAAATATTTCTTAAATAAATAAATCAGTAACAGTAAAATTCCACAGACGGAGCAAAACAGTTGATTATATTTGCACATATACAGTTATAAATAATGTATTCTTAGTGGCTTGTTCATGACAGTTTTACTAACTATCCTAATAGGATTACAATATTATTCTTTTTATGGGTTGATTATGAACATACGCTATAGTTTATGTTGTGATCATAATCTGTGGCAGCTCAGTTGTGTTTCTCTAATTGCTTGTAACAATGTGGGAACATAATCTTGCAGTATGAGATTAATCTGAATATATTTTGTGAGAAGATTTCAAACAAGATTCTAGTAATATCAAATGTTCTGTGAAAGATATTTAGGTTTTAAATATTGTTTTTTTTTATTTAAAGTCATACCTGCATGCTTATTCGAAAACTTTAACTAAATAGTATGTTTACATGTTTCAAATTAACTGAAACATGTTAACATACTATTTAGTTCAAGTTAAATAGTAGGTAGTTATGATATGACAGCAACATTTATAAAACAGGTCAACTCTTATTTTTAAATCATTGTGATGAATGAAATTAAATGCCTATTCCTTCATTAATGTGAACTCTAACACCTTGACAAAGTTAAAGCTACAACAATAGATTTATTATGTCGTAAGTAAATGATATCTTCAGTTTAAAAATGGTTCAAAGAGATGAGAAGTAAATATAACAGAGGACTTTATAGAAATTATTTCCCACAGAATGATTCAGATGGGAACAAACCCAACAAACAATGTGTTTTGATATCATTAGCCGATCTGATTGATGACTAAGAAACCTATTAACACACAAACATATGTACAGATTTTTATTATTGAATATTTATTTAGTGAAAGTTTGCAAAGGTCAGGTTTCTTAGGTTTCCAATGAGAATCATGTTTATAAATAAGATTGACTGGTCTGTGCAGATATTTATAGCAGTCACATGTTCCAGTTATATTTGCTGTGTGAATAAATATTCTGCTGACCAAATGGTAGGATAAAACAGTTTACTGTCTGATTTGTGAGTTAATTATCATAAAATAGATGGTTACCTGTGACATGTTGTGTAGTGCCATGTGATGCTGTATGACTGCCTCCGTGAGCCACTCCAGCCTCCCAGTCTCAGCCAAAGTACTTCCATCAATAATCTGCCCCCCATCCAACATTTGTTTAGGGAAAGTCAACAAGTTCTTCAAGTACTCCACTGTATGTCTTTCCCGGTCATGATTACCATACTCTGCTTGCCTACTGTAGGATGCAAGCACCACAGCCTGCTGGCAATCACAGATGATCCTGCCTTCTATCAAATCATTCTTGAGTTGTAGGAAGTAGTGGTACCTGGTGACCTCGTCAGTGATCAGACTGGTCCCGGATATGACGTAGTACATGACGCGCAGGTACAGCTGGTGCGAGGACGCGTGCTTCTCGAGCTGGCGCTTGAGCGGCCGCTCTAGCTGCACCCAGCGCGGCTGCTGGCTACGGTTCACATAGCGTAGTCCGAACAGGTCTGGCTGCATGACGGCCTGGCGCTGGCACACGTTGTCCAGGCACTCCTGCCCCGTGCTGTCCACCGACAGCGTGCAGTCCGCCACCCCGCCATCCAGCAGTTCCACACTTATCACAAATAAACTCTTCGACGCTACATTGTACTGTCGCGTCTTCTTCAGCTTCAACTTGAAAGGCATCTTCCTGAGCTACCCGCCACCACTTTGCAATAACATCACATAGGAAACAAACGTTACGTTTCGTTTATGGCGAAGGAATGTAGGAAACGATGCATCCGTTACGCGCGCCACATATTTAAGACATTTCGTCTTGAATTCGCGACGTAACTCCGGTCACTTGAACGAATTTATGTTACGGTGGCGATGACGTAGGTCTATCAGCGGAAAGCAATAAAAATTGTCGAGTAAACACATTTATGTTTATGAAAAATAAGAAATTCTCGTTCACAACATTGAAGCCATCGAGAAAGTGACAAATGTGTTTGACAGTGGTATTTCGGTGCTGCCAGTGTAAGATCAAAAAGTCTACCAATTTATTAGACTTGTAATATATTTAGTAGATTTATTATATTAAAAGGAGGAGGAGGTTGTCAATTTAACATTTTCAATAAAGAAACACGATCCTCTCTATTATTTGCCTCATAAACAAAAACTAAAATAAAAAAATATTTTTGCACTAAGCACGCTTTTGGAATTTGTTTGCTTACGTTAATTACGACGGATGTGTCATGTGTGCCTGGGACTCATAATTTACATTATAGTCAGATAAGCTGATTAACAGTTTGTGGGTTTGGAATGTGATGTGAAATGTGAAGTGCTACATTTTATTGAAGGAGACACCATAATAACCCCAGCGCAAACCAGGGACGACCGAGTGTTTACAGCACTGCAAAATTGATATCTTTAGAATTTTTTTTAAAGATATTAATTTAATTAAAAGACTAGAACATCGTTTATTCATTTAAACAAATATCTAAGTTAAGCATTATTCTTACCATGCCGAAGATGTTGTGTTATATTTTAATGTTTACCGTTGTTGTTAAGTTGCTATCAACTTCGCCCCTACCATGACCTACGAATAAATGGCTTTGTACGCGCTTAACGAAGCGTTCTATTTTATGTATAAGGTTATCTATTCGTTCCATTCGGCGCGGAAAAGTGTACGAGATTTCATACAAATAATTCTAATCTATTTCCTATTCTAATTCCATTCTTTCGGCTCTGATAAATAAGTGTGCGTCTACCTTTAGACAGAACTAACCCTGCTATCATGATGTTAAATACAATTTCACGAATATTCACAGATGTGGTGTGTTACCTCTGATTGGCATTACCGTCAAACCATCAAAGTTACCTAGTCTTTTTACCCGACTGCGGCGAAACCCAAAAGGAGGGTTATGTGTTTGGCGTGTATGTCCGTTTCTTTGTTCCCTCATAACTCCTAAACGGATTGAAGGGATTTGAATAAAATCCGAATGCGATGCGATGACCAAGTCAATCCATTTATTTAAAACATCAAAGGTTTTTAAGTAAGGACTAAATATTATATTAACTGACTTGGTCTTATATAGATCTCACTACTTTTTACCGTAAAAGACTTGAGTTGCGCGGCTTGGCTTTTTTTTACATGTTTTGTTTTTAGTGGGATGATACTTATATGTTTAAAATAAATTCAAAGTTGTCATATGAATATTAAAATTATGAAATGAAAAATAGAATGGACCCCGCCTGCTTCCAAGTTTTGTTTAATTTAAAATGTGCTTGTTTTTTGCTATTTAGTTATGTTAGTCGGAGTTGAGTTGCTTCCACTGACAAGTGTGTAAAGATGAGTGATAGTGATCTTTATTTTCATAGATGTAAACTTACTGTAAAAGGACTGTAAGTAATAACAGGTTTGAATTATAAAATAAATTATGAAATATAAGGAAAAAAAAAAACAAAAAAAAGGTAGATTAAAAAAATATAATTTAACATTATTTATAAATATTTAAAAACTCGTCTATAACACTGTTTTTCTTGAACCAATAACCCGTAAATTTTAACTTTTCAAGCAGCGGCCCGCTGTTGCTGTTTATTTATATTAAGCCAATCAAGAGGTTCTTTTAGGACTTTCATCAGTTTTTCTTCTGGTGAATTTGCTTTGGGTTGATTCATATACTCCCATTTCTGTAACAAAATATTTAGGTAATTAATATAAGATGTGTGTATTTTGGCGATTTGTATGTTTTTGGTATCGGATTTAGTGTATTTCCATTATAAGAATCTAAGAATGATGAGGTCTTTTAATCATAGACTATTTTGTTTTCAGATTTTAATATATAAGTTTAATAGATAAGTTGACAGTTCTGGGTAGCTTCATGTGCTAGCGACTGTAAAAAAGTGTGTTGAAAGAGTGTAAGGATCATTTCTATAATACTCACAGCGTTAAGAGGCAGTGACATGAGGATAGACTCGTAGCGCGCCTGCGGTGTGTGCAGGCCGAACTTAGTGCCTCTGTCGTACATGAGGTTGAACTCTACGTAGCGGCCCCTTCGCAGCAGCTGCCACTGGCGCTCGTAGTAACCATACGCGTCATCTTTGTGCTTTTTAACTGCAAAATAGAGAACGAAAAATATACCTTCTTTTCTAAGACTTTATTCGAGTACAGCGTCATCATCTGCATGGCATCTTCCCAACCACATTGGGATCGGGTTTCTAACACCTGTCCAACTTTTAGAAATAGCTATAAAACTCCATAACGTGCTTTCCAAAGCACGGAAGGCTTTCGGTATGTAATGGTTGGTCTACCATCAACGGGCTGACCTGGACAAGCAATACTTAGCCTTGAAGATCCTCGTAGCAGAATAATAACTGTGTTCGATGAGATTTAATTTAAAAATCTTACCAATAGGCAAATAACTGGGAATGACGGCTTCTGCGCAGGACGTGACAAAATCAAAAGCTTTCTCTTGACTGGGCGTGTCAATGTCATCAAAGAAGATGCCGCCTAGGCCGCGCCGCTCGCCACGATGGGGAATGTAGAAGTAATCGTCACACCATTTCTTGAATCTGGACGGTATGAATTGAAAAAGTTAGTAAATACAATAATATTATTTTTTTTGAGGGTATTTCTAACCTCAAAAATCATAATACTACAAGCTCTTTATGTCAATATATATTCAGTTTTCATAGCATGCATAGACCATGGTTATTTACAATTTTTATCTCGTTCCATGATTTACAAAAATGTTTTCAATTAACAAATTAATGGACCGTTAAATTAATTGTAAAGTACTTTAAAGGCTGCCAGTGAAAAAAAAATAGATTCTACCAAAAACCACTACTGACTAACATTATGGTAGAAAATGAAATGCTTATAATTTTCATGTGGTATTGTTGAAATTGGGCACGAATATAAATCTTGCGGTCAGTTTAATAAAATAATATTCTTATAAGAATTATTCAACTCACTTTGCATAATATGTTTCATCGTGTTTGTCGCACGCATTCTTAAGCGTGAGATGGAAAAGTACTGCGTCCTCTTCATTCAAGTAGTAAGGCGTCAAGTCAGTGCCGCCGCCGAACCACCATTGGACACCTAAATAAAAGGAGATAATATTTCGAGTTTGTTTTTGTTCCGATTTTCTGAATTCAGTCTAATGATTGTGTAAATATTATTTTTAGCGGTTTCGAAACATTGCTTGACCATCATACAGTGTGATTCTTTATAATGTGCACATATCGAAATGGGGTATCTATGCTTAATTTTATCGACGGAAAAATTATTAAAAAAAATCTAAATATTTTTTAATATTTTATATGGAATTTTTAAAAATTTTGTCTGCTACTGTGACCCCAGTGTAAACAAAACGGTGTAACTTTTAAACTAAATTATCTATCGCGATGAAACAAACTCCATAATGATTGGAAGCAATTAGGCGTCCTCGTAAAATGAAAATTGTGGAAAAAAACTACCCTCAATTGAAAATAAACACGTTTTTTGATCAAAAAAACTTTTTTTTTCATAACTTTTTACATAAAATTGTTTCATCGCGATAGATAATTTAGTTTAAAAGTTACACCGTTTTGTTTACATTGGGGTCACAACAGCGGACAACATTTTTGAAAATTCCATAAAAAATATTAAAAAATATTTAGATTTTTTTAAATATTTTTTCCATCGATAAAATTAAGCATAGGTTCCCTCATTTCGATATGTGCACATTATAAAGAATCACACTGTATAAACTGAAGCTAACCTGCAAATAGCCAAAATCGGGTCACCGGTCACCCTGGGGCTTGCAGTAAACTGTACCAAGTGAGTCTACCAAGACAATAACACAAGCGCATCTGATCGGCCAACTCACCATCCTTATCCGTGACTTCAAAGTACCGGTAGTTGAAGTGTATAGTGGGCACCATGGGGTTGCGCGGGTGAATTACTGCGCTTACCCCGGCCGCGAAGAATGGCAGTTCCGCGTTCTCGAGCTTTTTACCCCTAAGACAAAAGTGTTAAAAAAGTTGGATTAATTTTATCGTAGGTTAATTTTCCACTTCAGGTCTCGCCCGCATTTAGGCGTGAAGCTATCCCACCACGGGTACGTACGTACTACTAGGAGAAAAAGTATTCGTCTAGGGCTGTGTCAAATTTTATCAAAATCCGTTGAGAAGAAAGGGTAAGATTCAGTATCTTGTAGCAGGCAGTGTAATTAGGTAAGATAGTATTCTGATTGAAAAAATATTAATGACCTTTTGGGGAATTTTGATACCATTCCAACAATGACAGCACTTCATATCTACATTACAAATGTTATATGATAAACGTTTTTCAAACTACGTTACTCCGAGGAATAAACGGGCATTGTTGAAGCTATGGTTGCGATGACCACACTGTTTGCACAAATGTCTTTGGTGTGGTGAGTGGTCCTGTCGCGCATTTGGTTATCACAACCGACAGGGATATGTCGTTCGTACCTAAGCGGATTGTACATTTTATATCCGGTATCCGATCGCCCATTCTCAGAATGAGAATGCTGACGGTGACAACTCTTGAACGCGTTTAGATGAGCTGATCACGTTCAGTTTTATTAGTGAAAAACTGCCTTTTAATTTGAATTTGCTTAGTGGGAAAAGCATTCACGATTTGTAGTGCGTGCTAGCGAGGCTAAGTCGCATTCACTGAATGTTAGGTTTTAGATAAGGGACACTGAAATATCTACATAATCTAGCTTAAATCGTGTACTCAGAAAAGCAATCGGAATCCGGAAAACAAGCGATAGCGATAAGATACGTTTCTCAAGCGTTTCATTGAGTAGCATCTTGAACGAAGGCATTTGTTTTGCATTAAGTTTCTTTAAAACTCGATCGGCTTTGCCTGCATTGTACTCAGATAATAATCCTCCTTTTGGGCTTCGCCGCAGTCTGGTAAAAAGTAGCCTATGTCCTTGTAACATATGAAATGGTGGTTTAATAAAAATGGGTGACTTGGTTCCTGAGAATGCCCTCGGCATTCATACAAAGTCACAAAATAAGCACATTATCTTTATGACATGAAGGATTTCAATAAAACTCACCAAAAACTTCTAAAGCATGTCACTACACACATCATGTTATTACTGTTAGTTCTTTGAAATAACATAACATTTTCGTGAACATTTAACAGTAGTCAAGTAGTCAATTGTATTGTAAAGCGTCTTCTTGGTCACTGCTACATTTATGGACCGTTTTTGAAGCTAAGTCATGGTAGGAGCCATAGTAGCAAAGACCGAGGCGTACACAGTACAGGCAGGATTAGTCGTCTACATCTGTCAAGGAGGTGTTTCTACTCGTAAAATGTTCGTTTTAAATTGACAACATTTCATATTTTCAACTTGTGAGTATTAATATGTAATATAAAAGCAAATCCAAAACTAGGACACCCATATTTTTTTGTTTTTCGAAATTATGTACTTTTCATTCATAATTTTAAGTTTCAAATTCGGCGCGTTCTAAAAAGACGTAAGCGCCAAATGACGTCATTCTTACGGTGGAATGGCGATATAACCTTTGCTTTACTGTGACACGACAAAAAAAATTGAAAATTGTCACACTTGTCTTGTCGTTGTCACTTTGGCAGCTTGTCATACTCGTTGGCGCAGGCTGGTACAAAACAATATTTTGGTTCCTCTATTGGCGTATCCTTTATTGGCGTATATGTTTCTTTGGGATCCATTTTATTGGGGAAATATCAATCAAAAGTTGATAATACTAACAGTAAGCGTAAAGCGTCGAGTTTGAAAAATAAATTGTTCAATTTTATGAAAAATGTAAACTTCAGTGACATTCAACATTGACAAATTGACGTCTTGTTTGACATTATTGTTTTCATAAAAAATATTGAATGCTTAGGCAAAGATAACTACATCATTCTGCCGTCTACATGAAGTCATCACATGTTTTTTGGTTTTAATTTTTTTTCTCAGAAATAAAGGAATCAAAAAATAAATAAAATACATGTATGAACTCAGGATACGAAAATAAAGAAATGGTATTTTTATTTTAAGGTGGTGTCAGTTTTGAAATGTTGTCAATTTCATTCGTGAAAAAAAAAACAGTTGAAAGACTATTTAAATGAATGTTTGTTAAGTTATTTTTTACGGTAAAAGTTTCACAGCGAAACTTTGTATGTAAATATATCGACTGGTAAAACACCCTCATGGCTCAGGCAGATGTAGGTGCCCATGTCACCACCCTGTATATTCCCGGTCTCGGAAACCTCCAAGTCTTCTAGTCTAACTGACCTGCTTCTCATCTGCTGAACGGCAGCCGGTGGTAAGGTGCCGGACACGACGGAGATGTTGACGCCCGCCTTCTCGAAGACCCGTCCATCTTGCAGCACGCAAGTGATGCCGCCGCCACCTTCCTTGCGCATCCATCTGTCCACTTGGAATTTAGATTCCTGAGGAATGCAAATATTAACGGTGGTTGTGAATGAATGAAGATTGTATGGAACGCGACCAATCAAGTGATAGAAAACTAATTTATGTTAATCTCTCATTGTAGAGGAGGCAGAATACAGGGCTGCGGGTTGTTCACAAGTTACCGCGGCCTCGACATAAAGGGCTAAGAAGGAACAAGGCAGGTTTTTAGTCAGTAGAAGTCTGAAACTCCCTTTTGCTCTGCCCAAGAGCGGGAGGGGTTATTTGATGCTTTTCAACCCACCAAAAAAAAGGTCGGTTTATGCTGGATGCTGCGACACTGTTCGAAAGAGATATCGCGGTGCTCGAAAACAAAGGGCTAAGAAAAAAGGAGGACAGAAGGAAGCTAAGTATAAGTCTGACACTTCCTTCCGCTCCACTCAGAGCGGGAGGATTTCCACCCGGGTATTAAAAAACTGGATATGTATAGCTTGATGTGTCACCATGTTTTCATGGAAATTCTACTGAAAACAATAAATGGCGTTGTTATTTCGTATTATGGCCATGGTGCATGGTATAAACTGGCCTACCGACTGCATGCGATACTGATAAATATTCTTTAAAAATGTGTTATTGACACTTTTATTTGGTAAAATAAATACAAATAATTTTAGTGGTTTCGTACCGGCGATAACAAGAATACATCGTTTTCGAAATCATATTCATCGGCTGTTTTTTCATCCTCCCAAGCCTACAAGAAAATAAGTTATTTATGTTTGTACTTTGCTCATAGAGATAGCAATATAATGAATTGTATCACTTTAGAAAATTTTATGAATTATTTCAGAGGAATTGGACCCATTATCAACTCTGAATTGTATCACTTTAGAAAATTTGATGAATTATTTTAAGGGAAATTGGACCCATTATCAACTCTTAAAAGTCCTTTATAGGATTATTAAAAGCTATAATAGTATTACTTAATCACTATTATCAAAATTTACTTACACTTGTAAATAAGATAAAAATACCATGGATCTATTTCCACTTTTCTATTATCAAAGAATATACTTCTACTACTACAAAAAACAAGATATGCTCCTTACCTTATCTTCCTCTGCTTCCAGAGCCCTACAGAACTCTGCCTGTATCCTCATGATGAGCAGTTCCATTTGCGTCTTCATATCGTCCATGTTTTGCTCTAGGTGGTCAATCGGTGTGATGGGATCTGCCATGTACCTCTGAAGCTGCATTATTTCTTTCATCTCGGCTTTGTTTTTTTTTAGTTGGTGGTAAGCCGCATAGCCTGTGCCTAGCAATGCAGCACAGTAAAATCTGAAAAGAATATTTTTGATTATGATAAATAGGCTTATCACAATACTTACGACGCAGCCGACCCGACCTTCACCTCCTGATCTGCATTCGCGACCCAAACGCAAGAGTTCATTGCAACACTTAGCCTGTAGGCGTAACGGTGCAATATTGAATACCTTTTTTTTTTTTTTTTTTTGGTGGGTGTAAAATCATCGAATAACCCCTCCCGCTCTTGGGCAGAGCGAAAGGGAGTGTCAGACTTCTACTGACTAAAAACCACCCATGTTCCTTCTTCGCCCTCTATGTCGAGGCCGCGATAACTTTCTCGTTAATCGGCGAGAAGAGGCGCAATACCGAGAAAAGTGGAAGGAACAGCGTAACAAAAAAAACCTTGACTATGCTATACTGCCCCTGCCTGTTAGCCAAAAAACAGTATTTTCTCTGTTAAAAGAAAATATTGTAAATAAAAGTAAACGCATAAACAGCGACTGGAGCTAACTCTAATTGACTTCGGACTAAAGCCATATAAACTAATTTAGGGGGTTGTTAAATTCAAGCACATTTGCGATAGTGAAACCTAGTCTTCTGTATGAATCGGCGGCGAGGGATCGCATATGATCATGGAAGGTTAGTCGCGGATCAAATAAAACGCCAAGATCTTTAACCGAATTAAAACGGACAATTGGTTTTACTCCTAAAAAATATTGCACAAGTCGAGGGTGTTGATCACGAATAGACACCCCACTGCGTTTTTTTTAAATGTTGCTCCACACTAGGAATTTCTCCTGTATCGTGGGTGCATTTAATTGAAACAAAATGATGTTATAAAAATGCAAACATTTAAACTCACTATTTGTTCCGTGCGGGGATCGAACCCGCAACACATGCAGCGAAACAGCCAACTGCTTGAGACACTGTGCCGTGCCGTCTCAACTTAGCGGTATTAAATAAATGCTTGTTTTAGTGCTCCATTGGAACGCTTTATAATGACCTTCTGAAGAGTATGTGTGTGTGTCGGCTGCCTTCTGATCACCGTATTCATATTCATATAACTTGAGATCATCATTCTTAAGTGTTTGAGAACCTTCTCCAGAACGCTAACCCTCATCATCTTCCTGTTCTTGTCCCATTCCATTTGGGGTCGGCGCAACACGTTTTCTGGTTCCATTCTCCCCTGCTATACGTCCCGGGATCATTCACTCCTTTATTTTCATATCATTCCTTACACAATCCATCCTTGGCCTTTCTCCCTCTCCATTCATCACTTTTATTCTCAAGATCTTTAACGATAATCCTGAAAAATAGTGATACCAAAATGGATCCTTGCCTTGTTTTTTTTTTTGGCGGGTGTAAAATCATCGAATAACCCCCTTCCGCTCTTGGGCAGAGCGAAAGGGAGTGTCAGACTTCTACTGACTAAAAACCACCCATGTTCCTTCTTCGCCCTCTATGTCGAGGCCGCGATAACCTGTGGACAACCCGCGGCCACGACGGGCGTCGGCACTTTCGGGCCCCTCCCATGTTGCTGACACCTCTTTGAGGCGCGCGTGGAACACGAACGCGCCGTCGACAGAGCCTGTTTTCGTCGTAAGACGGACGGACGGTGAGTTAGCCCATCACTCACCGTCCACAGGCCCGCGTCTACGGTGGCCGGAGGTCATCGCGAGACCCCCGACGCACAGTGGTTCGAAATCGACGCTCCGTGGACATTGAAGTTAAAATTTCTTTAGGCGAGAAATAAAAATCGGAACGGCTTTATTTCAGTATTATTTATAATATTTGGTAATATGACAGCTATAGACAGCAGACCATCTCCGAAAAAAAAAATATTTAATATTTTTTTGTATGAAGAAAAACACAAAAGTCGTCACAACTCACAACTTAATAAAACTTTAAAGCCTGCGGCTTATATGGGGTGTTGTCCCACATGAGGCGATTCCGAAATGCTATAACACGCACACCCATGCGCGCCGCTTCACTCACAGCAGTGTTGAATTTCGAGAAATTTAGTTAGAGATTTTTACGTTGATTTAGGTGTGATCTTGAAAAAAAAAAAAAAATAATATAAAACGTTTATTTTCTCTACACAAGTTATGTACTTAATGCTAAAATTTTACAATAGTGAATGGAAAAGGAGCTAACTTTGTGAGAGACTGGTGCCTGAAGTAGGTTTATGTAAAAACCTGTATTACAGGTCACCAGGGCCCTATATTAGATTACAAAGTAATTGACCATAGTGTGCTAATTTTATTAAAAATAATGATAAAAATGGAATGAAATAATGGAATAAACAATACAAAAAAACTAAAAAACACTCAAGTAGAGACCCATTTACAATATATAAAAATGGATGTAAAAACAAAGCACGAAACTGTCTATCGGTCGCGTGATAAAGTAATTAAATATGGTGTGCCTCAGGGGAGCGTGCTTGGCCCCCCTCTATTTATACTTTACATAAATGACCTGCCTAAAGTAACGGAACATCACATGACACTATTTGCCGATGACAGTACAGTTACCATTAACTGTAAAGACAAACTAAAATATGACAAACTCATATATGAAAATGACATTACAAATACTATTAAATCAATAATTAACTGGCTAAATAACAATAACCTTAAGATAAATATTGACAAGACCAAACTAATGACATTCAACCAACGCAATAATTTGACTATGAATATTCTTTACGAAAACAACAAAATAAATCAAGTTGACACAACCAAATTCCTCGGGTTAACCATAGACCAACGACTAGATTGGAAGGCACATACGATAGATTTGGCGAAGAGACTTAGCAAAATCGCATATGCTTTATATAAACTTGCGCCAGCCATAGGAACGGACGCGATTGTAACAGCATACCATGGCATGGCTAGTTCAATATTAAGATATGGAGTTATTTTTTGGGGAAACTCATCCAATAGGGAAATTATATTTAAGGCCCAAAAAAAATGCATTAGGGCAATGTTTGGGTTAAAATTTACAGATACATGCAAACCCTTTTTTATTAATTGTAAAATACTGACACTGCCCTGTATGTACATATTCGAAGTTGCAGTATTTGTTAAAACCAACCCGAATTTATTTCCCAAGTTGTCTGACAGAAATAACCGGAGTCGACGACACGCCAATATGTTATGCTCGAGACAGTCCAAAACAGCTTTAATGCATAATAGTGTTTTTTGTATGGCACCAACTATTTATGACCATATACCAGAATCGATTAAAAGTTTAAATATTCACCAATTCAAACGACATTTAAAATTTTTTCTGTTAATCAAATCATACTATAATATAAATGAATTTCTGAAGGATAAAATACTTGTAAAACTATAATTGTTTAATAATTGACATGTCAGTTTATTTTTTTATTTTGAATTATTTTAATTTATTATTTTGACATCTAATTGTGTATTTTGATGACTTTTTATGACGAATTAGGATTAAATCTTTGACATTTCTTTTACTGACATTTGTTAATATTATACAATTATATTTTATATTGAACTCTGTGTAATGTTTTGTTTTTCTTTATTGCATGACATTTGATTTTGTACATTTGCTTTTTAATTGTTTTTTTAATTCTTATTTTTAATATTGTTTAAATTAAATTTTCATAATATATTTCTGCACTTAATGTTTTTATGAATTACTGGAATTTATGTAACAGTCAAAGTGGTAATAAAAAATGTACAGCTCTTCTTCCCTAAGAACGATTGCATGGGACATTTACTGATAAATTGTTTTTTACATGATTTCTGTTTGTTCATATATATTTGTACGCTTCACGGCAAAACATAGAAGAATCTAGCTACGCATATTGTAACATCCCACACACCTATGTTTACAAATAAAAAATTCTTATTCTTATTCTTATTCTTATAAATGAATTTTTAAATATTTCTTAAGATAATTTAATTTGTTGTTGATCATGTCAGTAGATAAAAAGTTGACTTCATAAGTAAAATTTTTAAAAAATCAAACATTTGTACAAAAACTTATATAACTAATACAGAAAAATACTAAGAATAGGCAATTGTATAATTGAGAAATATATAAAATTTACAGAAAAACATTAAAATCTAGTCTACTGAGTTTCATCATCGCTATCAAAGACTTCAAAATCAGAATCCAACATACTGGGCACCTCAACAAATTCAATGTTTTCCTTATCCATGGTATCCGGGTCAATTAAAAGAAGAGACTTCATTTCTTCAGTTAAATCATCTCTACTCTTATTTGTCAGTTTAGGGCGAATGCTTGACAAAGGGGTCTGAGGATACGATGAAACCATTAAAGATGTCTTGGTTTGTCGCTCTGCGACAAAATTTCCGCGTATGATGTTCCCTGAGTTTTCTAAAATCTTTGTTTCGGGCCTCAGATGCCTCTTCTGATAGCTTTCCTATAGGCAAAATATTGAAATGTTTTATTATTTCGGCTCCATGCAGCAGAAGTTTGTGGATACTGGAAGGCATGAAATACCAGCCATACAGTTCCACATACAGCTGCGCAGTTTCGTCGAGATAATTGGCAAACAAATCAATATTAATAGACTGTCCTAATGATACAACACGGAGAATAGTTGCGAATTTTTGGAAACTAAACTTCTCGAAATTCAACACTCTGCTGTGAGTGAAGCGGCGCGCATGGGTGTGCGTGTTATAGCATTTCGGAATCGCGTCATGTGGGACAACACCCCATATAAGCCGCAGGCTTTAAGTTTTATTAAGTTGAGAGAAAAAACGACTTTTGTGTTTTTCTTCATAGAAAAATTTTTTTTTTTTTTTTTTTCGGAGATGGTGCTGTCTATAGCTGTCATATTACCAAATATTATAAATAATACTGAAATAAAGACGTTCCGATTTTTATTTTTCGCCTAAAGAAATTTTGATTTCAATGTCCATGGAGCGTCGATTTCGAACCACTGTGCGACGCCCGGAGCGCCTCCCGCGGCGGGTGGGACGAGAGGTTCTCTCCCTCTCGCGTTCCGCCACCTCCTTCATGGATCCTTGCCTTACACCAGATTACTTGTGATAATTATGGTTCTGAGACAATACAACCTTGCCTTTCTTTTTTTTTTTTGGCGGTTGGGAAATCATCAAATAGCCCCTTCTGCTCATGGGCAGAGCGAAAGAAAGTGTCAGACTTCTACTGACTAAAAACCACCCATGTTCCTTCTTAGCCCTTTATGTCGAGGCCGCAGTATATCTTACAACTTTTAGCAGCCCAAACACCGCAGACTGTGAACCGCCCATTACATGCAAAGTTTCCTCCATGCTTCGGAAAGCTCATTAAGCTGTTGGTCCCAGCTAGATCTTTGGCAGTCATTACAGGTAGTTTAGTCAGTGACCTAAAATTCTGGCAACCAGTTTTACGAAAGGGTATTGTATTACCTAGTATTAACTAGGTTGTGGAGGTCATATAGGCAGTCGCTCCATGTAAAATACTGGTATTCAGCTGCATCCGGTTCGACTGGAAGCCGACCCCAAGATAGTTGGGAAAAGGCTAGGCAGATGGTGATGGTTCGAAGTATTACAGAACACATAAACTTGTGGTTATTATGTTACTGTGTCACCGTGCTACAAGTGCCATTGACCTACTTTGCTTATCTATCACAATAAGATTGGAAATATTGTATTGAACTTCTGAATCGTAGATAATGTCGAAGTGAGATTGCTTTGACACTGATATAACACAACAACAGTTTTCATTTGCTTGTTTATGTAGTACAGAAATGATTATAAAGGTTATTTTAACAAGTAGTCCTACATCTTTACTTGTTGTTGTTGGAACTATGATGTGTGCACTTATCAGAACACCTTTGTACCGTACAGTAAACAGCCTTAATATTTACTTTACCAAATGATCGATGACTCCACAATGGTTTGATCACGTACGCCAATTACACTTTCAAACTAAACAGTACCTAGTAACAAGCGGTTTATTTACTATATTCTAAAACGTTATTCCTGAGTGAGAGTACCAAATCAAAATATAAACGCTTTCATAACCTTTTCATAAATTTGTGTTTTTAAATACAATGTAAATTGGTACCTACCTGTAAGCGGGTCGGTCTCGGATTTTCTTGTAGGTCTCCACATAACTTAGAGTGTTGAAACATCTCGATATCACTTTATACGACATTCTGTGTATATTTCAGCCCGAAAATCACTGATATTGTGAAGTGAAGATAATGTTTTTAATAAAATTCCAAACACCTATTTTGACAAGTGGACTACCTATTCCAGCAAAGCCGGTTTGACACTTGACAGTTTGACAGACGTCGAACGTCACACATTTGTTATCGTGCGCGCGCCACCCTGCGGCGGCATGCGGAACTATTTGGTTATCAGCTGTGAAATTTTTCTTCCGCAAGACGCGCCTACATGCGCAATATGTGTTCATCTCTTTCCCGAGCGGGGCTGAGCGAATCGATCGTTCGTGTCGTGCTCTTTCCGGCCAGTCCGCGTCGGCCTCGCTGACAGCGTGTCGCCAGTGCGCGTGTGTACTCCGTTGTCCGGGCTATCGATCCGTGAGTGAAGCCGCATTGCCGTACATTCCGGAGGCGGTGCCTCGCCTAGTTTTCGTCGATCGTCGGCGTGGCGGACGCGTGTCGGCGTCGGCGGCGGCCCCGGGCGGCCCTGCGCAGTAGCGACCAAGTGTAGCGCGGGAGCGACCGACCTTCCTTCCGCCAAAACCGGCTCGCTGTCCGCGGCGGACGGCTGTGATGTAGCCGCGGCCGGCGCGAGCGGCCTTCGGACAAAGGACCCGCTACTCGATTATTCGCGATGAAGAAGTTCACGTTCAAGGGGGTGCTGGACGGGTTCCGCAGCTCGGTGCAGGCGGCCCCGCGAGGCACGGAGCAGGAGATCCAGGAGACTCTGCGGCCCGACCACTTCCAAATCAAAAAGGTGAGTGTTTTATCGCGCGGCGCGGCCCAAGGTCCCGCAGATAATGGCGATGAGCGGCACGCGAGCAGGCAGCTACGGGCCTGGGGAGAGGGGCGACCACGCTCCGCTGCCGGTGCCGTATTTGTAGTGGCACTCACCTGAGTCGCGACGGCCAGCGCGTGCAGCCTCTGCTCTGTTGTGTAAACTGTACGCACGCCGCGCGCCACAGACGACATCGCTGCACCGGTACGACGGCGACGTGCATACCAAAACAATCACAACAGATCGCCACTCTCGCCGCTGCACCGACAGATCGGCTATGACTCAACTTTGTTGACATTTCTTTAGCCAAGAACGTGTTCCATGCGGAAAGTGTATATCTATTATTTCGACTGTTTCGTAGAGGCGTACTGCAAAATGTTCGTGATTGCGGTTACTCGCTTACGTCAGTGCAGCCTTGACCATCTACTAAATCTATTGGCATTTTTACATTGAATGTTGGTAATCTGCTTACGGAGCACGGCAGCATGAAAGTGCGTGGAAGCACGATTAGGCAATTTTAATATAACGTAGCGTCTGTTAGGCTGATATTATTTTCCGTCAGATTACTAAACAGTATGTACACCTGTAGGCGGTGAATACCGATCATAATATTGAACTGATAACAGATTAGATAACCGCTGCACTTAATAACGCCTTTGCCCTTTGTCGTGTAGGTAATGTTAGCTATGAATATGCAGAAAAATGTTCTTATTTCTGAAAAACCAATTTGCATAAATTGGTACGAAGTCCATTGAAGCAAACTTAGAAAACACTACAAGAATGATGGTAGAAGTTATTTATTTCTGAGCGCACCTACCCTCGCTACACAAAAAAATGGCGTTACAAAAATACTTTCTCATTATAACGTAAACTTCCTGAAATCGGGAAAGCAAAACATTTCCATGTCAAGGTCTAAATGCCTAGCGCGGTAATGTTAATGATCGATAGCGTAAAAGTGGAAGCAAACTTAGAATAAACGACATTCGAGCCAACTTTGTCAGGCCGCTTGCTATTTTCAAACTTCTAGTTATTGTGCAAAGTTGTGTTTTAAGGTCTGTTCTTGGGAGCATCTGGGGCCGCGTGCGAAATCTACCGGCCTCCAAAGTTAATGAACAAACTCTTAAATAGTTAATTACGTTACGGTCGTAACAGCAGATGGAAAACAAACATTTATTTGTGATCGTCCTCCATTGAATTTGAACAGCGGTATGCTTTTAAAAGTTTTCCCTTTCTTTGGCCGAATTTGCGGGGTGAGCCATTTTCGGGCGCTATCCATGAAAAAAACAACTTTTAGTTAGCTAATTCTTTTGTGAACTGTGTATGAATTCCACGAATTTTATGGTTGAATGTCGAATGAGTATTCGGACTGGATTGAGGGTGGATTTATCCACCCTCAATCCAGTCCGAATACTCATTCGACATTCAACCTCAAGTCAACTGATCTGTCTTACCTATATATGTGGTTTTCTTTTCGACATTATCCTGTTAGAAATACGAAAGCCTACATAACATAACACCTAGAAAGTACCTAGATATCTTTGTTCCTTTTAAATTATAGAAATTGGGTAGAATATTGCTAGAATAAAGAACTGATAAAAATTAAAGATCGTAGATTTCATTGATGATATGACTTAAACTCCTCTCTCCTAACTGCGTATTATGACTGTGTTCTATACTTAGTAGCAAAAAGAATATCGGCTCGATGTCTATGTCTAGTAACAAAGATAAAAGGAAAACAATGTCATTCGGAGCACGTTGCTATTTAATTTATTTATAATACGGTATGATGTAAGAAAACATGAGTTCACAGCTGGATGTGCTTGCCCCACAGCCTCTGGGCAACGGTGACTCATTACAAAAGGATTGATTAAAACTGGTTTTTACCATAACTATAAAATAAGTTATTAATATGAATCGGATTACATCGATTTCTAGCTACCGACTCATTGAACATTCTAAAATTAAACGCTATTTGAATATTTTGCCTTGAGGCCTCCTTACACCTCGTTTTGTTATCACTTTCGATATTTTAGCAAAAATGTAATTTTTAATTTTGCAAAGGCGTCGCTCCAGATCTCAAACTGCAAAATGTACAACTTTTAAACTCCAGAAAAACTTAATTAAAAAGCTGTTTTTGTGGGGCACAAGTCTGTACAAATTCCCACGAGCAATATCGTTGAACATAGCAAAGTAAAGTAAGCTGCATTCTGCAACGTTTAGCCAATATGTAGTAAATCGAGAACGATAACAGTCCTCGTATATCGCGCCACCGCCATCGCGGTTATCTCACGCCGCTGCATAGCGCTGATAAATATTATATCCTCCGAATGAAGAACCTTTTATATTGTGGCCTAAACCAACGGGAAAATCAATGATTGATGCGATATTTTCACTTAACTAAACATTGTAGGATTATTTGTGTTGTATTCTGAGGGGTTTCGAACGATTATGTTGATGTTTTGCTTAGTAATGATTATTGTCGACTCTGTGATCTCAGATCTGTGTAGCGTTGCAAACGCTTTTGGAACAGATCAATAATATTGCACCTTTTTGTAGACGTTTTATAAGTGCCCATGTTTTGATTTTTTTATTCAATTATTGTAATTTTATTAAACTTAGGTAATGTTAATCAGCCTGTAGACTTAGTACATTCATGGCCATCCATCCATATCCATCCAGGATGGCCATGACACAAACCTAGACAAAAATATCTTCAGGAATAGATACCCAAGTCAAGTACTTAGCAAAAACTCCATAATAGTACATTTTGATACAAGTGCGGAAAGTTGCTTTTTGCATTCGAGGCGGGTTGAACACCCGAACCGTAAGGTGAGGGTGTTCATGGGGTCGAGAAATGCATTCACAAACTCCCACGTGCATCAAACAACGTTTTTCAATACACTTTCGAAGAAATTAACAAATAAAACGATAGGTAAGTATTTTTGTCATCAATTTAAAAGAGACTGATTGAATTTGCTTTTTTCCGGGTTTTGATTTCGCCAGGTTGAAAAAGAAACAAAGGTATGAAGCCGCTTAACAGCCTTACAGAAAAATATAAAATTCTTATATTTTTTAATTATGAACACAAATAAATGTTTACTTGTTCATAAAAGCAAATAATTATTTAAAATAATCATGTTTATTTATAAATACAAATTAGTATTCAAAAATTATGCTGTAAAGATGCAAATCAAAATAACTAATAACTAAATTTAAAAAAAAAACAGTCGGTGGTGTCTTTTTTTTTAAATTCCTTTGTTCTAATCGATTTGGACTTGGACCTAGTTTACGGTATAGTTATCTGTGGTAATTTTCTTTACCGCCCTTGGTTGCGGACAAAATAGATTACCGCACACGTACGTTGCATGTTTAACCTAATCGTAGTGCAATAAGAGCCAGTTTTCGAGGAAGTGTATTGAAAAAGCATTACCGGAAACGATTCACTTATATCTAATAGTGCTGTGATACTAATAACTGTTCATAAAACAGTTATTTCACGATAATAATTATAATATCAGTCCACGTAAGCGTTATTCAACTATAGTGATGTGGCGCACGGACAAGCACTCATTATCTTCTGTTCTCCCGAGATAAGTAATTAAAGGGAGAATTGGATTTGTACGTTGTTATCTCGGACTTGTGCTAGTGATTCATTTAATTAACGCCCGACACCCAGGCTAGTTACTTTCGTCTTTACTTCATCATTTTATGAACGTTTTTTTCGTTCACGTAATAAAATTATAATGTTGTATATTTCAGTAGGTTCCATTTATTACGTTGCGTTAAGGAAATTGTTATAGGTAATATTTGTTGTTTATAATTCAATGTTAGCGACCAGGAAAATATACTAGTTACAATACCTTTGATATATTGTTATCGCTAATAATCCCAGTATATCGCTTTTCCTTTATAAATGACGTATTTGAACACTTAATAAACAGTAATGACGGCAAAGGGTCTTTATAAAACAATTTTGGACTCTTTTATTAAGAGCAATAAAGCTGAAAAGCGCATCAAAATCTACTCAGCGGTTTTTCGAGACTGTAAAATGTGTCTGGTCGTCTTTATCTTTCAGAATAGCTGAAGTTGGCGCTTTACAACGGTATTATCTTTTCATTTTTAGTCATTACCTACTCGTCGGAATAATAATAATCTGATCTATAGATCAGAAGTGTTTAATTACTTGACAAACTCTTTCTAGACTAATTGTACATAATTGGTCTAGAATTAACTGTTCCGAATATTCTATAGACTAGAGATAATTATGTTGTAGGCTTTATTAACCAATTAACCAAACAACTGCTTTAACAGTGAACAATTAGATACAACTCTAGGTCTATATACGGGTTTGGGAGACATGTAATTTTTCATGACACTTGCATGCTGGTGCGTCCAGTCAGTGCCGACCTATCCTAAACCAGTCATCAATAAACTACGTCAGTATCTGTATCATAATTAATCTGGCTGTTGTGGTCAGTGTCCGAGAGGATTTGTGGACTTCGCGAGGATTACCGGAATTCTGCGTTGAATTACAATTGTTTCGGTAAGGATGTGGCGGCAACTGCTCTCGACATTCCGTCATGTTGTTTTACATGTTCTGTTTTTGAAATAACTGTTTTTTTTAAATAAAATTGCTCTTCATTCTCGTTATTTTTATTTTGGACTGCAAAAGTATAATGTTTGAGGTGGAACAACAAGTTTGGCAAAGTCCATGTCCAAACTTTAAAGCTGCTGCCCCGCTGAATTAATTTACGAGACCGAAACTTTTCGACTATGGAGTAGGGCTTAAACTTCTGTATTTGAAAAAGAATTTATCAGCATAATCGGCCTGTTAACCTCCAATGCTGAACAAAAGCTTCTAAAATAGCACTATGTATATTGTCAGTACAGTACGGCCTGAAGAACTACTCTTTTATTACTGTTTTCATAAATAAATGTGCTTGGTTTTTAACTTATCTTAACTACACACATCAAAAGTGTCTAGGGATCAAGCATTTTTATGCGGATTTCTTGAGATTGAGATGTGGCTTTGTAATAAATTTATGATTTTATAAATTTATATGGATCCTTTTTGGTGCATTTCATAATTTGAATCAGGAACTGTGAATCAAATTCGAGTAAAAGATGAAAATCAGCTGTCAATATTTTCCCTATAAAAACATACAACGCATTGAAGACATTATTAGTGCTACTGTTTCCCTACTACTGATTAAAACCAACGTTATTATGGAGCGGCGACGTCATTTAAGCAGGAAAGAAATGCTCAGAGCCGTTGGAATGATAGAAGCTGGTTCCCGGCAACGTACTGTGGCTTTAGCTCTGAATACAAGTCAGAGTGTTATCAGTCGACTTTGGACACGTTACCGAAGCACTGGTACCGTGGCTGAGCGCCATGGAGGACGGTATCGCTGCACCACACGGAGACAAGACCGATACATTCAAATCTTAACTCGAAGAGCTCCAACAATAACCGCCATGATGTTAGCCGTGAGGCTTCATCACTCTTCAGGGAACTTAATTAGCGACCAAACAGTCAGAAACCGCTTGCATGAAGTGAACCTTCATTCCCGAAGACCGCTACGGGTACCACCTATAGCAATGCACAATCGTAGGATTCGATATCAATGGGCTCTTGAACACAGAAATTGGGCAGAAGAACAATGGCGTTTCGTGTGCTTTTCTGATGAGTCTCGTTTTGGTATGAGACCGGATACAAGACGTATACGACACTGGAGAACCCCTGGACGCCAACAGCGATTAAAATCCTGCCAGGAAGTCCATCCTTATAGTGGTGGAACCATCATGGTATGGGCGGGTATTTGGATCGGCGGAAGAACTGAGTTGATTTGGATCAGAGGCAACCTCAACGCTCAAATTTATGCTGAGACGATTGTATCAGACGTCATCGTTCCTCTACAAGTGCAAATCGGTCCCTTATTTCAGTTAATGCATGATAATGCACGACCGCACACCGCAAGAGTTGTAAGACAGACTCTCGCCGCAGCTAACATCAATGTCCTGCCCTGGCCTGCTCAGTCGCCAGACTTGAACCCGATTGAGCATGCATGGGATATGCTACAGAGAAGAGCTCTGCCGAATATGGAGGGTATCCAGTCGCAAGAAGACCTTTTTTTGTTGTTGCAACGAACATGGGCGGCCATTCCACAGCGTGATTTGGATGAACTCATTTTGAGTAATCCAAACCGATGTTCTTGTGTTTAGTGTTCGCGGTAGAAACACGGATTATTAATTGTTTAAGTTACCCAATAAAATTTTAAAGAAAACTGTTATTTCAGTACTTCTTAGTAAGGTATTTAACACGTCTACGTCACTGAAAATAATGAAAACTTATCTATGCAGACGCTCTACTTGGGTGCTACAGCACCAACTAACATGACAAACATCCCGATTTGAAAGGAAAATAAATTAGGTGTAAAGACTTCAAGAGTAGGTAGGTACTTTGTGAGCGGCAAAACATAATTTATATTTGAAATATTTCTTTAGATATACCTAGTTTAATAAAATATGAAGTTATCATACTAATGCAAGACGCACGAGACCGGTCTATGCGGTGACACTTGGGGAGGAATATGTCCAGCAGTAGACGTATTTCGGCTAAAATGTTGTTGATGATACTGTATTAAAATATCGAATCGACAGAGTTCAATCTCATATTTACCGCTTATTTGTAACAATATATGCATTGTGCGGACCAGACACAATGCCGCTCAGCAATGATTAAAATGAGATCTTATTTATTGCTATACCGTGCCTGTATCTTTTTAATATTCGAAATATGAAGCACATTGTCGGATCTTTTACTTTTATTTCTGCTATATGTAATAATATACTGTTTTCTTAATTTGTCTGGAGTAACGCTTGGGTGGAATACGAATATTTTTCTGAAAGTAAGAATTTTAAGTACATAATATTACTATTATTTAATAATATTACTATTAGTGGGAAACATAATTAAATGATTTGTTTGCACAACAGGATCTATAATAAACTGAATTCCGTAGTTATCGTTGAATATAGAACACGTAATAATGGGACAATGGGAGGAAATGTAATCATTATTGTGGGGCTTGAAGCCAGTGAAAAATCACGGTATATCGATAATAGGTAGGTACATCACTACAGATTTTTAATGGTTTTATCTAAAAGACATGACAGGCTTTGAATCCAATTAAAGTTTATCAAGAAATGTTTTGCACATGCCAAAAGTTGGAATCATTATCGCCATCTTGGATTTTACTAGAAAAAAAAAAACCTAAAATGTTTGCCAAAATCCTTGCCCTTTGTTGTTTGTTGTTTTTCGCTTCATGGATCGTAAGAATACCTCCATATACATCTCAATACAAATCTTTTTATTGTTATTTCGAGGCTTCTCCATGTAAATACTGAACTAAAACAAACTAACTAACAAGTATAGGAACCAGTATGGTTGAAGGCGTACGGTTGAAATATCACAGAATGTAAACACGACTCCCACGTCACGAGCATTTAGCAGCTGACTAAGTAAATATTACTTTACTACCAGATGTTATACTGCAGTAATAGTAGCTTTGTTTTACAAATAGAATTTGACTAGCAGTAGTCAAAATAAATAATACCTAATCCGGTAAAGTCATTTTCACTTGTCTGTAACTTCGTGAGCTCAAGGTACATTTGTGATTAAAAAAGTCCACAATCTGTTGTTTATTTTATAAAAATACTATACTTACTTCCTAAAAGATAGCTTGATATCTGCGACAGCTGTCAATAAAATCACGCCTATGAAGTCCTGAAATAATAACAGTACAGAGTTACAGACAGTAGATACCTGTCAATGTCATACTTTAAGGGCATGCCGACCTAATTAGATTCATCGCCCATTAATCATCATGACCGCGTACTACAAACTATCAATATTTGAAGTAAAACTTAATGTTAATGTTGAAACTTAACGTCTGATTTGATAATATTTGCGAACATAGGTCCATAATAAATTTACAAGATTGTTCTAGCGATTCAGAAACTGATTGAGAAATGGATTTGGGGTGTCCTCCTTTAAGAGAATAAATGTATTAAACATTAAAATATTCGTTTAATTTAGCAACGATTGTAATTAAATGAAACCCAATTATATGTTACTTTAGCATCGATAATAGTAAGAAACATCGATTTTTTTATATCCTGACAACCCTAGGAATGTCAGTTTGACATTTATGTCGCAGAGATCAAGCTATCTTTTACGTGATACACACATGGCACTAGCAGGCCGCAACACCAGAGCTATGTCTACAAATCCTCTCCAATTTATATTAGCTAAATATTTAAGGGTATTGTAGGAACCGTTCATCCAAAAATGTCATCAGGCATCCTGAAATAATCTAAAAATAGCGAACTAATAATAAAAAGTTTCACGATACAAAATGCCCGGTGTTTACGATCTACCAACATAAAACCTGTTGAGCAAATATTGATTTTTCCAGCAACACGCATAAAAACGTCGATCACAATTCACAACAGACTGACAATGGCAGACAATGCGTTATCTGAATTTGTGCAAAGATTAGCATATCCGCAGCGCGCAGTCATGTGGGCTGATAACCGCGCCGTTTCTAATACACATCACTATTATCACAAGTACATAGCGACCAGTATATCTCTGCATAATAGCGGTGTTGCAGGCTAATGAAAATGACAGCTAAACGTCAAAGAAAATCGTACTCTTTTCCACCGTGAACCAACATAATACTGGCTCCTGTAACTGTGTATTGGATTGGAGCAAGTACTTGAACAAATATGTACTTTTAATATCGAATTCGGCTGGGAGCCGTACAAATAAATAGTTGTTAGCTCTGTGCATATCAAGAACATGCATAACGTCGGTTTGGACATTCGAGTTGCAAATATTGTACGTTTCCGATGAAATTTTTGTTTATTTTTATTGCTGGACATGCATACGATCTGTTTTTAATATTTTCATTAAATTTCTTTATATTTGTAGCAATATTGAAAACGATAGTCGCCCCTTAATGGATCAGACTGACTCAAAAAATATGATTCTATTTAGTCCGTCAGTTAGATTATCGAAAAATATTGGATACGTGTTTTTTGAATTAACAAATTAATAAAAATTGACGAAGATAAAACGCGTCGTGACGTCACTTGTACGTAAAAAATGTACTGACATGTGACGTTTTCGAGGAGTTCACGAGTTTTTGAAGCACTGTATCGTCTTCATTTTTTGTTTACGTAAAAAAAAAAAAAATATGTGTTCAAAATTTTTTGGAAATCTATCTGACGGTCTAATTAGTTTTTTTGTCCGATCCTGAAACCTGCTGTCAAACTTATGTTAATTTAGTAATGAAAAGTTCGTGTTTTAGTCAACAGCGAACAATATTGAGAGCAAAGAGAACAGATATTGAACAAAGACTTGCTCCAGCTTCCACAAACTATTGATGCGTATTTGCGGAATGCAAATAGTCGATTCAATTGAAGCGTTAATACAAACTGTCTCCATCGAACTGGGTTATTCTCTATCTGGGTGAAGTTTATAAATGTAACATGGATAGTGTCGAGTAGATGACATATCTTAGAACTTAGTAAGCACAGGCAAGTGTGCCTGAAGTTAGGGTATGTAGGGACAAGTTTGGTATCAGCATCCCGCACCAAACAGTGCCCAACTTTGCCTGGACTGCAATATCCAATATCGCAAGTTTTCTTTATTTTAATATCGCTTCTAGAACCGTCTTTGGGTTTTAAATGCGTAATATTTTATCGATGATACCTAGGTTCATGTCTCCCGGCTTTATACATGTTTCGCTTGAGTGGGTGGATTTCAGGCGTAAAAGGGCCTCTCCTCTTGTAGGTTACCTAAAGATAGAAGAAAGAAACCACCTATGTACCGTGCTCAAAATTTAATGCGTTGAAAAATTTCGGATGGAAACAATAAAACATTTTTTTAAATACACTTCCTCGAATACTGGCTTTTACTGCACTACGATTAGGTTCGACATGCAATGTATTTCGCACTTGTGCCTTCTTCATATTTTTACACAACCAAGGGCGGAAAAGAAAATTACCACAGATACCTTAAACTAAGTCCAGGCTGTTTCGCGGCTCCACCTTTGCTTCTTCTTCAACCTGGCGAAATCAAACCGCGGAAAAAAAGCAAATTAAATCATAGTCTCCTTAAAATTGATGACAAAAATACTTATCGTTTCATTACCTAGTTTATTTCTTCAAAAGTGAAAAAAGTGTATTGCAAAACGTCGTTTAATGCACGTGGGAATTTGTTATTGCACTTCTCTTCGTTCGGCTCAAGTGTTCAATCCGCCTCGAATGCAATAATTTTCCGCACTTGTATCAAAATACCTATACTACTTTTTCTAAGTTGGCACACCCTTACTTCCAAACTGAATTAGCCTCTCTTCAAATGTACCTGTTTCAGAAATCTTAGTCTGAAAGCAAAATAACGAAAGGGTTTAAAACAACCCTATCCAAAAAAGCGAAACGTAACAAACCAGACATAACATTTCTCACCGTGGTATAATAACAACTTCTTCAACATTACGACGTTCATCCATCTCCTAACATCAGAGCAAAATTCAGGAGCCCAAGTGTAACCCACAATTGAGTTGTAAGATTATTCCAGCGACCTACATTGCAATGAGCGAGAGGGACAGAAACTGTCTTCACCTCTTTCTCGGGGGTGGAAGGAAATTTTTGATGTGAATTGGTAAGGCAGTGTGGTTCTTTCTTGAACCGTTTGTTGGAATTATTCGTTTATGTCTTGTCTTGGCGTATGTTGCGGTTTTGGGAATCGCTTTTGTTAGCAGTCTGTTGTTTGAATATGGCTTCTTGTTAGTTCAGATTCTTGAATAAGGAAGCCAGCCACTGTAACGTTTTTAATGTTAGTTAGTAGGTCATTACTACATCAGTCTTTATTACCGCACTGCTGGACCAATGTTTCATCCACTCCTTCTAATTTCGCTTGGGTGTTTGCAGCTGTGGTCCAATCTCTAATTTAACCACCTAGGTCGTCTTACCATCTTCATCTTCTAGCATTTTAACGTTCAATAATTTAATAGTTTTAGATGACTAATTTACTTGTCAGAAAAACCACTGTCTTATTATAATTAACAGCATTTAAAAACTACAGTTCCAGATTTGGTATAGTTAAGACCAATGAAATCTATCTATTCAGAATAAATCGTAAGTTTTCAGTGCTGAAATTATTTTACATCTAAACTAGCTCATGCAGGCGGGAACCAGGCGGAAATAAGTATTTCCAGTTAATCCAAGTAAACCAGGGCGCCTTGCTAGTTAAAACGTTAGTAGCTCCACTCATTTTATGAACCGGTGGCCGATATACTATTAAATGTTAGTGATTAATAAATTGGCCCAAGTATTACGAGCTCATAATATTAAATGACACGACACTTACGAACAAGTTGTAATCATTAGGTAAATGGCCTAATAAATTATTGTAATAACGCAACCACTGTTAATAGATGAGATTTACTTTTAAGGTTATTGTGTTTTAGACAGTTCTTCGCATCATTCATCCGTTTATGAAAAAGGCATTCAAAATAATATATGTTTTGCTGGGTATGTGACGGAAGCCGGGCGTTTTAGGGGGTCGTCATTATTATATACCCCACACTAGGAATTTCTCCTGTATCGTGGGTGCGTTCACAAACATTTAAACTCACATACACAAATACTAACTAAACTAATAATTGTACCTTGGACGGTTTCCTGACAAGTTAGTGAGAGGAAGCACACCATCGTGAGAAGTGGAAGGAATGGGAGGAGGCCTTTGCCCAGGATTGCAACAATGCGGGCTAACTAAAAAGAAAAAAAATACTTGTATTATTTTGATATTCAAAAAGTTCTCAATTCCTGATTCTCAGACCAATTTGTTTTAATTTTCATTTTGAATCTTATCTATTTTTTTATTTTTATTTTTAATTAAAAATGGTGTACCAGTATGTTCGAGCAAGAAAGAAAAATGGTTTTTGAAGACTTACAAAAGTGATGAGAATGAATGACAGGGTCATTCAATAAACAAAATAATGTGTAAATATACGTGCCTAATATTCATTAAGCAAAGACGTAAGATTTACCGAAATAGCTACAAGAAGCAATTAAGCTATCGATGTAGCCTATCCCATAAATATTGCTCCAGAATCTAGCTCAAGGCTAGGTCTACTTGGCATCCCTCCACGATCCATGAGGTTGTACTGCGTCCTAGGATTTAAGTACTAACCTTGGCATGTTTACCAACTTTTCCTTTGATATCTGTCTTGGCATGATTTTGGCACAACATCATGTGTAAAGGGTCAAAACTTGAAACCATAAAACCTAGTTTTACTTTTTATGGCCGTTTCAAAACACCAACATCCTCCTTTCGGCCCTGACTTGCGGTTTGCATTGTTTTCCTTGCTTCTTTTTCTCTATTCGGGAAAAGAGTGTCACAAATCATTGAAACGATAAAAACAAAAGCAAATGCAATATTTTTGCAATACGTTTTTCTTTAGGATATTATCCAACCCAAAGTACACTGAGTATACTAAAAGATTATGTCATCATCATCATCGTCATTTCAGCCGAAAGACGTCCAATGCTGCCTCTCCTGTGTCGCCACATTGACCGGTCCCGCGCTTAAAGATTATCTATTCACAATCAACCTCTTTATTTTCGATCTTTTTCTTGTTGTTCACAAACTTTTATAGAGCCCACGTGTTAAATATCGATGAATCAATCAATTGATCGAATCGATATTGAAAAATCGATGTTAAATATCCTTAAATATGAATCCTATTATAAGAATCGGTAACTTATCGCCATGTTGTTATTCCGGTGTTGAACAGATTATTACCGTACTGCGGCTGCTGTGTTTACAAACAATCGTGGATTCGTAGTAATAATACTTTGAGTCGGTAACCTGAGATAATTGTATCAGAGTGGAGGAAATAGCAGATCGATTTTAATAAAAATAATGATTGTTGTTGATAGTATCAGAAATATAATAATAATCATTTTATTATCAGGCAACTGAGGCCTATGGGAGGATAAAATACATAAAACTGTCTAATACAATAATCAACTAAAACCTTATCAAAACTACTTATATAGACGTAATGTTGTCGGCGTCGTGTTTCGCTGCGTGGTGCCACGTAACCGCTCCGTCCTCGGTAACGTCGAATTATGACACTTTTCGGCCAAAACTCCTCTTTTAAGAAGGTCTGATGATGGTGAGGTAGTACTAACTCTTACCACCAATGAAGTAAGTTGGGTTTTGTAGCGCGATTCTAACATTGTGACCTTCAGCGTCCAGTTGGTCTTCACTTTTAAGTACGACTTCCTAAATCTTCCTTAATAGGGTTCCGTACCTAAAGGTTAAAAACGGGACCCTATTACTAAGACAGCGCTGTCCGTCTTTCTGTCACCAGGCTGTATCTCAAGAACCGCGATAGCAAGACAGTTGAAATTTTCACAAATTATGTATTTCTGTTGCAACTTTAACGAATACTAAAAACATTTTTATTTTTTTTATTTTTTGCATTGCTACCAAACTAACGTAATTTTTCGTTTTGGTACGGAACCCGTCATGTGCGAGTCCGACTCGCACTTGGCCAGGTTATTTCTTTTTCAAACTTTTTTTAACCTAACTGAACTCGTTGGTTTGCCCAAGTGGCTTTATTTTACCGTAGCGTTCTTAAGTGATGTAGTATTGCCTGTCTCTTGGTGTCTTCTTTGGTCTCTTAATTAAATCGTGTTATTTAATACAGTTCCAATACCATTTTATAGAGGTTATGTGCAGGTTTTCGGCCAATTCCCATTCATTCGACCAACAATCGGGAACTGTAAATACCGCTACAATTTTCGTCGGCACTGCTCTTTGTGTGTCGCCGACAGAGGGCATCGTGAGAGTTCCGTCAAAGGGACCCTCCGCTCAAACGTGCTAAACACGAGGGTCCTCCCGCAGAATACCTGCCTCATTAGCGCGAATTTGTGGACTCTTTCCAACCACTCCGGGATTCGTTTCAACGTTCAATTATATGGTAATGTTTGGCTTGGTTTTTTAACTGGTTTTCTGTGCTGCAGGTAAATGTTATGTCGTACATGACATAATTATTACAAACATTCAAAACAATGTTTTTAATGAGATTTTGTTTAATAAAACGAACAGTTGTTCCAAATTTCTTCATCCGAGTGCGAATCCACCGATTAAGCTTAACGCGATCAGCACTTCTAAACTGGTGTCAATATTCCATAGAAATGATTCAAAGGAAGATTAGATACCCAATTTAGGTCCATGTTATTTATGAGATGAAGCCAGTTGTTACCCTAGCTGTATGCCCCGTTCACTACAAACTACACAGACCAACTAGCAAGAATATGCAATTAAACGATATCGTTAAATTGTGGGTGGTCGAGTGCACGGAGCACTAGACTTAACCTCTAGATAACCTGACCAATAAATACATGACAGTGTAGTATGATTTAGTAACGGTTGCCGGTTGTGAACAATGGTTGAAAATTTTGTTTGAACTTCGTTCTCGATACAACTTGTATTTCGTTAACAAGTCATAGTTTGGAATACAACTGGAAGCGTTTGCAATGAACATGTTAATGTGTACCTACTTTATGTTGTAATAAAAATCATATGCTAGGCTATTGTTATATGTATATCTGGCATGAGGGGGCTCTGTCCTGCTACTAAGAATTATAGAGAAAAATTGATGGTACAGACATGCTGAACGAAAAGAAACCACTCACACTGACGGATCCGGGATACAAACTAGGTCCCCCCATCACTAGACCTACAAAAGCCAAACAAAATAAAACAATAATTTCTACTGTCTCATACACAGAAGACAGTTTCCTCCCACGCCAGGTAAACAGCTCATTACGGAGCACGTGCCTGCTAATCCCCAGTCAGACTCCGACAAATACACGCCGCAGTTAGGATCAGCCTTGTGCCACTAATTGGACAACCCCTAACAACCTCTGACAACTTACTCGAAGACACGATCGATACTTGATATTTAGTTGAATTACACGTGCTTGATTTTAATTACGAGTTCAAAAGCCATTACACCGTAAAAATGAGCAGAAGTCTTGAGCCCATGACGAAATAATTGTTTTAAAAAACGTAGCTTAGTAGATTAGCCTGCGCCATCAAAATGATTATGTATCTGTTTTGTTGAGAACAATGAGATTTGAATAGTACTGACTGGTGCATTCGGAATGTGTGAGCTCATTCCGCTCAGCGTAAACACTTTTCGGAATGACCAAAGTGCAGTGAGGTCAAATCTAACAATTTAAATCTTTGTATTTAAGTAGGCTTTCGAATCGAAAAGGGGTGGGTACAATTTTGTAGAGATTAAATATAGTTTGGTCCACTGCAGTTAGTTTTTGGACCAAGTACTATCCTGTCTCGTCTGCGCTATACTTCCAACTTTAGATCTGGTTCAAACAACTTTCTACATAGACAGCCAAGTCAGAGTTCTACCCAGACGAACTCATAACAGCTAACTTCATTCCCAAATAAAACACAAACATGACGAACTACCAAAACTACTTAGCTATTCTGTCTCTAAAATGCAGCTGAACTTAAAAGCTAAACTAGCTGAACAAACAACGCTAATAGCTGGTAAAACACTGCACTCTACGTTCTAACTCGTGATGGCTGAAGATACGGGATCGCGTGTGTGCATGCATTGGCCCACTTTGCTCCATGCTGATAGCTTGCTTCTTGAGTGGAAGCCTTGTTTATCATATCATTAGATTGCAGTCGTGTAGTGCTTAACATAAGCTGTTGCAAATAAGACTGCAACGTTAGAAAGGTGGCAAGAATCTATAGTTATTAGTAAGAGGGGTGGTTGTGACTATAAACGTTACATGCATTCTTCAGTCAGTATCATGAAGTACAATGTTATCGTGTCATTCTTCCGCCATAACCTCTAAACACTAACCACACTTAGCAATTTCTTTAGCATGTTATCTGGTTTCTAGTGTAACCAGATACGAATGAACATCGATTACAGTATCGATATAATCTTGCTTGTCTGGATCGGTAGTCCGTAAATAGCGAGGCAACTTTTTGCTTATAAATTACGTTTTCATGAGGTTATTACATTGCACTGTACGTACCTCAACCGCCATATAAAGGGTGTAAAAGTACCCTTAACGCAAACGAAGGGTACTTGTTCTCCCCACCACTGCGATCATTTTTTGGTTTTAGACCATACCTGGGAACCCCCCCTAGTTACGGAGATATTGGGGATCAAAATTCCAAATTTTGCACAGCTGTTTTTGTAAATACTAATTTTTCAGGTTATAACTTTACTTAAATTACCTCCATGACCCGTCTACTATTCAAAGCATCCACTAGTACAATGTTTTAAGAGTGCTACATTGAGTTTTACCGTAAAATGTGATTTTTGACCCAAAAAAAAAAGTCGTTTCCCAGCAAAAATTATTGCGTAAGGGTACTTAGTTTGGGCTGCGGGTAGTCCTCTGGTTATCGCGGCCTCGACATAGAGGGCGAAGAAGGAACATGGGTGGTTTTTAGTCAGTAGAAGTCTGACACTCCCTTTCGCTCTGCCCAAGAGCGGGAGGGGTTATTCGATGATTTTACACCCACCAAAAAAAAAAAAAAAAAGGGTACTTAGTTTGATGTACAGAATAGAATGCTTGGTTGACGTATGTGTGAAGGGTTAATTTACACCCTGTGTGTCAAAAGAAAAATACTGTGTTTTCTAAATTTGTTTTACTTGACTACGTTTACGATTCGTAGTGAATAATTTAAACTTACGTCAATAAAAACGTTTTCGATATTCCACTTGAGCAATCATATTTTCTGACATCTATTCTCGCAAATTCTCTGGAACTTATTCAAGGCCGAGATTGAATATATCACGTTCCGCTATTCGGCGTCACCGCCGCGACAGCACATCTTGTTTCAAATAGTACGACTTCTGGCCTTAAATTACAGATAGAATCCTCATCCGGAAATCTAGGCAGGATGACATCCAAAAATTCGTCGCCTTGAGACCGACTTTAGCTATGAAAAATAATATAAGCAAATCTGACTGGAATAACGATATGAAAATTGTATAGGAAACCTATGAAATTGGAGATTCGTCGGAATGTGAAAGAATTTGATAGGAAATGGTACTTTAACAGACCCTATTTTAGATTCTATTGTTGATAGCCGCAGATAGGGTATATGATAGAGACGCTAGCTGTGTCCTTGATGATAATGTCAGAATAATATGAAATATGGGACTTGAATCTGAAAGTAATCTAACTTGACTTGTAGTAGTAGCGTACTAGTCATCTTCTTCCTTGTTATTTAATTATTTGCTTTCTGATTCATTCGTTCATGAACTATCAGAAAAATATCAGTTTAACATCTTGAACTGTGTAGTTTTCTCACAATCAGTAGTTTTAATTTACAGTGTCTCTCGTAGTGCAAATCGTTCTATTTCCTAGAACCGACGTTTTTACGCGCGTATGACTTTTAATTTCCGTATCAGCATGGGTAACTTCCGGCTTTCAAGGACACAATTACTAATAATACGTCATTGCCGGCATTTAACTGAAATCTGGAAACCTAAACTTACAGAATGTAGAAAAATCTATGTATCTCTTCTTAGACCTGCAGCTGCTTCAGTATGAGATTTCGAATAACTAATTCTGTAAAGCTAGTATTCCTTAAAAAAGTTTCTAGTTTTTGACGTAGACTCTATAGATCCCTCGCAGCACGTTTCCACACGTCAATTTGCACAAATACATAGTTTTCACTTCACAACTGCATATACTTGTATCCTCAGAGATCGAATTGATCTTCTCAGTTTTCTTTAAACTTAAAACCAACAGACAGCAACTATAGGGTTGCTTCTCTAGCCCTTCCAAGAAAGCAAACACTTCTGCTTTAGTTTGTTTTAGTTTCCAGAGTTTTACTTTTATTATTTGTGCTTAGTTTACAATTTTACAGCTTGTTACTTGCTTCCATTGTTGTATAAGGCCTTATTGTGATTTCATTCTTACCTTCTGCATTATGGACTGGCTATAGTAACATATTTTTTATTGCTATAACTTTTTCCAATGATTCTTCAGCCTGTATCGTGTGTAATAAAATCGTGTGCGTTTAAAATATTGATATTGTGACAAGCGGGGAACGTGTAATATCGCCTATAATAACAGCGTTTGGCCTGTTATTAGTTAGTTGATTATATAGCTGTTGCTCTGTTGTTTGGGGCCCGCTGATTGCCCTGCTGATGGATACTGTTTATATTTCAAACGATATTTCATGTACAAAGTTTCTTTACCTTAGCTGTGGAACTACTTTTTGAAAAGAGAATAACATGTAGATATGAAAGAAGAGGTTATTTTTTGCGTTTACTATTAAATCAATGACTTAGGTTTGATAGATCTTTTTTAAAAATATCGTTATCAGCATTGGTGACCTTGTTCCACCAAGAGATCACCCACCCGCAGAGTAGTCCTCCTCTCTTCTGTTCTGTGTTATCGTTCCTTGGTTTGCGCGAATCAACCAGAATTTCTAATAAAATTAGTTTTTTTCTCTCTCGCTAGCATGAACCTTATATCTAGTAAAAAAATATCTTTATATTGACAATATATGTATCACCAGGTACGTTATTGTTACAGGGCAATTTGACCTCTTCGATTTTTAGTTGATAAGTTATTTAGTTTGAACGTCCAATTTGGGAAGTTCAAAGAAATATTGTTAGTGGGTGGAATAACCTACAAAATACTGTATCACATGACAATAATTAAAGCAATACCCTTTGATATTTTGGACAGAGAGTCGGCGTAGTCCCCGATCGTTCCCTTCAATTGACTGATATTATGTTACTGAACAAAAGAGTAGGACTCGAGGATAGTATATCATATAACGGAAAAACGAAACCAACTCCACGATATTGTCGTAACCTCTGAAGTAGGTTGCACGTTCGCACGCCGAAGGTTGTTAAACCAATTGTCATTGGTTATTTTTAATTGTTCAGCTGCATTGATGAAGTTAAATCAATCAATAAAGCTAACTAGGATAACAATTGGTTTTCGCACGTATATTACATTTTCATCGTAGAATGTCTTGAAAAAGAAACCAGCTTTTTAAGACAACTTTCTGGTCATTATTATTAATTGCATTTAACAATGCTCACTTTTAGTTTGTCTGATTATTAAAATACAAAGACAGTCGTGATGCTGAATGCAGTAATCATAACACTAATAATTTCATCATTAAATGATTTCTGATCTTTCTGACGTTCGTATCTTGAGCAGTATCGTATAATGAATGTATCTTAATTTGGCTATCACCGCGCTGACGCTTGTAAAGTTGGCAGGGGGACGCGGGCTGGGAGCCGCTTGTTGGCACTCGACGCAGCCGACCCGACCTTCACCTCCTGATCTGCATTCGCGACCCAAACGCAAGAGTTCATTGCAACACTTAGCCTGTAGGCGTAACGGTGCAATATTGAATACCTTGGAATGTGATTTTGTTTAGAACTATTTTAAATTAAATCCTTATGGTTTTTTGTTTGTGGATGGAAATTATCAAATGACTCTCCAGCTCTGGTCGGAGCGGAAGGGAGTGTCAGACTTCTACTGACTAAAACCAACCCATGTTCCTTCTTAGCCCCTTGTGTTTCGGGGCCGCGGTATCTCTTTCGGACAGTCCCACAGCTCCGGAAGTCTCTTGGTTTATATTCGCAATTCATATGCAAGGGTTTATGCAACACTTGGCCTAAACGTTATAAAGGTGGAGCAGGCGATTTTACGGAATTTATATAGACCGTAGTGTACTTTCTTGTACATTTCTACTTTTTTAACAGCTGTTTTACAATATGGTTTCAAAATATTTGACTGCAATCGCGGTCTTATCTCTAATAGGAATGTCCTTATATGTAGTATTTGTGGATAACTAGATATTTTCGAAAATGACTAAAAAGTAGGGAACAATCAAAATGGATTCAATGGATGTGAGCGAACGAAAGTTTTTATTAATAAAAACGAAAGAGTTCATAGAAAGACTGTAAGAAAAGGTATTTCTTACAAATAAGCCATTAGATGAACGTTTCTTGAGTTGAATCTCTATGAATAGGCGAAAGGAACAAAAGGAATATACAAGGTTTCCACGGAATCTTGAGTTTTCTTAGTTTAACTTGATTTTGAATCTAAATTGTTTCGCAGAAAGGATACTCAAACGCTAGCGTAGTTATTTCATGTAAATCAATTCCGAAATTCCGGTAAACGACACTAAGACGTATAGTTTCCGAATTGTAGCGAGATTTATTTGGGTCTACGTGTCGGTAATTAAGCGGATTAGCATTTAGTTAATCGGTTGATTTTCAGCTCATTACGCGGTTTACAGAACGGGAATTAGGATTTGTTCATGTTAAGTTTTGGTTCGTGTTTGATTTGGACTAATTAGCGAGCCGTGTGAGGTTTGTTCGGTATGTCTAATTAAACTTTGTATGGTTTGTGGTCTTCAGGGATGGGCAGACGGGTACGGTAGCGGAGAACAAAAGGGGAGTTGGTTTTGTCTGAAGTTTTTACAAGATAGCTAATTGTTCCGGAAATTATTATTAGCCCGATAGCCATCCCATCCAGCATCGTTCGTTGTTTTGCCAATCGGATAAAACAACGAACTTCCATCCCCTTTTTATCCCAGTTAGAAGATTCACTCTCAAAAATCTTTTCTAGTGTTTAGTTTAATTATACAAAGAATACTTTTGCAATTAATTCGTGGTTACCCAGCCTTTTTCTCTACGCAAGTAAATGAATGATTGGTGTTATTTAAATAGGTTTAGCTAACAATTTGATTGATGAAGTTAGAGAAATAGGTTTTTAAACTGGCAATGGTTAATTTGATTCAAAATTGCAATCATTTCTATTCAGTAACTAAAATAAACAATTCCTAACAAGAACACACTTGAAACATTTCAAACTATTAATACATCGTTAATTTTAGCTTTCCATATGCTATAAACCACGAGGTTCTAATGTCAAAGCTGCCTAGCTGCACCCATAAATACCCTGCCGTTAACGTCAGGTAATATTATTAGTACCTCTCATAAGGTCGGCATCGATCGCGACTCATCTCGTATCTACATTGAGTTAACTCGTCGACTCATCTGGAGCCTGATGTGGTGAAGTGACGTCAGGGACCATCTCATCTTGCGGTAGATTAGTGGTAGAGTTTGCTGCTCATCAGTTGTCTTGGTTAATATGGACATTTGTCTTTGGTTTTTTCGGGATCGCAATGTTTTTACAAATACAAGGTGGAAGACACACCGACGATGTAAAAATGGTTATCACTTATTCAGTTCACCATTCTACGTCTCTTTCTTTGATTTACGATTTACTTTGGAGTGTGTTAACTCGAATCGACATGATGAAGTAAGAAAACGGTTCAAGTTTACACGTTACTGAAACTGATGGACGTGTCAAGCTTCGCTAAATGCTGGACTGATTCAATTTAAATCTGACGATTATGTGTGTAAGAGGTTAATCTCTAGTTGCTGGCTATATTTACTTTACTCTGCAGTGGGACCATCCATTCTATAATGCGTACCATAATCACCAACCAACCATCCTTGGCGGACTTTACTTGTGAAACATATTATCACATTACAAGCCCCGATCTCTGTATGTGTGGTACCGTATCATGTCGAATTCAACTAGTTTGTCAAACGTACGATTGGCTTCAGTCGGTGAGTTGAGGCGAAACTTTATGTCTTCGCGTGACTCCTTGTTTGGCAATAATTTTATTGATACTAGCCAAAGTTAAGGTTATACGAGTATATATGCTTGTTCTAGGTCAATATGAATGATGTTGTGTAGTCAATTGTCTGCGTTGTTGTCAAATTAAGGGCGTATGTTTCCGTGTTCTATTCGAAGCGGGGAAGTAACTTTAAATGATGTTCTAGATTTATAATAGTCGATTTGAACTCTTCACCGTCAACATCATATCATCAGAGGCAGCCCTACTCCACGTACTCTTCAGCATCATCAAAGGCATTTAAGGTCTATATTGTGCCATGCTTTCGTTTCGAGCGATGTCCTTTCTAAGCTATACTGCATCAAGTTATTGCATAATTTACAAAAGCATAAGAAAAGATAGAAAGAAAAAATATTGATTGGTCTCACATAGGACAAGAAATAAATAATAAAATAAAAATTGACTTAAGAACGAAACCAAGATAAAACTTAAAAAATTAATAATACAGAATTAAAATAAGTCCCGTACGAGGCCAAAAGGCCACTATCTCAGCATGGTGCTGAAATATTTTTGACAAATGTCACAGCGCTGGTATTCTGATGTGGCCCGAGGTGACGTCGCGTTCACAGAAAAAAATATAAATAAAGGAGTTGCTCCTTTAATGCATCATTGTATCTATTGAACGAGTGAATTTCGGCTGTCTATGTGACAAGAAATTTATTTATTTATTTAAACTTCATGTAAAGAGTGGTACATAGGAGGACTTAATGCCACAAGGCATTCAAATTTACTATTTAATACTACTTTTTTTTTAATACATTATTTCCTGACGGAACAGGCTAAGGTCCGAGACCATGCTGCCTAGTCATCAGTTAGATATTTAATACTACTATACCAATTGAAATATGAATTACGTTAGAAACTTTCTTGTAATATTACCATGGTAACACACTGACCTAATAAAATACACTATAATTCATTTCGCGTATAGAAAGAAACACAGATTATTAAATCTGCTAACAGGAACAGAACTGAGATAACTGGTATCGCACCAGTATTATTATAATGTAGGAACAAAACAAAAAGTGCAGGCTTATTAATAGTGTTATTTATATTTATTTAATTACTGATATCGATTGTCGTAATGAGACGTTATCAGAGAAAGGTAATTAATAGTTAAAACAATGCGGTGATAAATGATAAGCGGGTGGGTTGAATTTTTAATAAATAGTTATAAATTATATGTGGGTATTTTTTTTGAAAAGTGAATTTGTAAAACTATTATAATTATATACAGTTGATACAACCTTCGTCATATACTCCTAGGAACTAACTGAGAAAGTAAAACCATATTTAAGATAAGCTCCCATTTTCCTTCTTGTTTATTTTCGTAAAAAAATGTAATGTATTTGACATTTGGCAACCACACTATTTTTAAGTACACAAAATGCCGAGTGTAGTGAAAACTTGATACACATATTATTAAAAATGCTAAATAATTTCAATAACGTCCGCCAGATAATTTCCTTTGAAATAAGTACGACCTTTAGAAAGAAACATCACTGTTTTTTTACCCGACTGCGGCGAAGCCCAAAAGAAGGGTTATTGAAATATGCTATTATGGTAGTAGATAGATTAGTACATTTTGATATAAGTGCGGAAAGTTTGTTATTGCATTTGGGGCGGATTGTTCATGGGTCGAGAAATGCAATAACAAATTCCCACGTGTATCAAACGACATTTTTCAATACACTTTCGAAGGAATTAACTAATAAAACGATAAGTATTTTTGTCAGATTTTTTTTGAATGAAACTAGGATTTAATTTTCTTTAATTTCGGCCTCGACATAAAGGGCTAAGAAGGAACATGGGTGGTTTTTAGTCAGTAGAAGTCTGACACTCCCTTTTGCTCTGCCCAAGTGCGGGAGGGGTTATTTGATGATTTTCCACCCGTTGTGGAAAAGCTTGGCAGATGATGTTGATTAAAGTTTTAAAGACCCATCACACTAATTACTACGGCGTTTAAAAAACATAAAAAAATAATATTATTTAGTTTCGTAAATCACATGCTCCATCCTTGAACCATCATAACTCCTGCCGGAAGTGTATTACGAAACTGTTATCGACAACACCCACTCCTAACGTGAACTAATAACTAAATTACAAGTGTCCAATAACCTAATAACCGTTCGCAAAGGTCAGCACTAAGCACGTGGCACGAGTAGCTCCCGGTGGTCGGTGCTCTCCTAGTAACTCTGGTACGTACTATGTCGTAATATTGTTTAGGAAAGTGCACAATTGCCGGGTTAGAGAAACGCGGAGGATTTATTGGCACGTGTACTGTCTTCCACTAACTTAAGATATTTTGATCGCAGATCATCAGCGTATGGTTCTCAATCCATCAGCAGGAATCAATATTAAGATATCATCGTACTCAGGTCGCTCGGCGAGGAGTGAGAGAGTACACTCCCACGTGTATCGTTATAGCTATTTTATTGTCATTGTCAACGAATTAGAACAGGAATTTTCAATTAAAATTTTACGTTGTTAGTGTCAATGCAATGCGACTTTTGATGTTATTTTGAATGTGAACTGAGAATTCTTTGTATTTGAATAAGATCGCTGGATTCGCGTTCTTATCGGTCAACGGAGCTAATTGTGGTTCCAAGTCGATAAAACAAAGTCTTGGGAGGTTTTTTGGGGCCGTGGGTCTAAGATAGATCCAATTCGATAAAGATCAAATAATCTAAATCACCCACTTCTGACAAATCCGCATTTTACCGCAGTCTCCCATTTCCGGTGCGCAATTTCCGACAACAGTCGTATCTTTCTGTATGCCCATCCATTCTGATAGTCACTCAAACCCTTGCTTGTCTGTTGAACAGGCCACAAAAGTAAACATCAATCTTGAAGTTCAATCACCCCAACCTTATAGACATGTTCTATAAAAAAAAGGGAAAGTAACGCATATTGGACATGTTCCAAATATGTCAAGGGCGGCCATATTTACAACTTTGCTTCACTTGTTCAAATGTTCATGTACGCTTGTCATTGGACAAGCCAAGTTTCCGTTCATTCGTTTGCGTGGATTTTATAGGATTCTAGCGACTTTTTCTAAATTCAATTCGGTTTTTTTTGTTAAGTGTTCGGAAAAGCGTTCCTGCCCATGGATTTATTATATCAGCATATGGATATGACAAAAATTTACTGATAGCCATTTTAAGATGCTGTTTTCATATCCTGATATAAGAAGCAGTTCTGTTAAGGCTTTTGATGATTCTATCTAAGTATCTAAATAATTATTTTCTTGATATTTCTGTATTACCAAAATATGGGTACTCATTACTTAACGGTTATCTTAGAAAACCTACCACAACATTCATTGTCATGGCCAGATAAGAAGCCTAGCTCATGAACGCTGCGTAAACAGTTTAAAAGTAAGACAATAAACAATGCCGTTCTTCGTTACGCAGAAATGTGAAATATTTATTACGTGATTTATCAAAATTTGCCTGAAAATTACCACTTTTTGAATGTCAAACCAAACACTGATTGTTCGTTATTATATTGTCGGTGCCTCTCCAATTGTGAAGGTTGGTCATCAACCTCGGATACTCATGTTTGACATTGTCCTATACGAGGTGAAACAGCTCAGCAGCTCTCGACTCCGGAACATTCGCGAATGTTAAAATCATTTTTTAAACTAAACCACCTACTACTACTACCATCCTACTTTTCTTAACATCGAAACATTTATTTCTGTCAAGAGTACCTACCTTAAGGAAAATGATTACAAATCTAACGACACCCGTGGGATTGGACCCTGAATTTATTATACGCCTACAGCTTAGGCCTTCTTACCCAATTTGTCAATACCGCAACGTCTTTGTCATCATAATATGATAATACAGTCTGAAAATCATTACTTAGCGAAAGAGTCTTATATTTATAAACTCGTTGATTGATTACATCAGATTAAGTTGAAATTCGCCTGGCAGTAGGCACAAATTCGATTTGCTAAATTGACGAAGTTAAATTCTGTAGATTTTTCTCAATCAATAGATTGAGAATGACTTGCGATGTGTAATGATTTCTACGAGAGAGACGCGTTATCTCAATGTTTTATTGAATTACTGTTAAGGATTATTATTGTATTGCCGTGGAATTAATTTAAACTGTGGTTTTAGGGTTACAAATCCTGAATATGTTATAGGTACTATAGTATGTCAGTGCCCTATACTATCTTACCAATCAGAAGAGATGGCGTATTAAGTAATGCAGGGCACAGGCTGTATACTCTAAGTACGCAATTCCAGTCGAAGAAAGGACCAGATACTTTTGACACAGTATACTTCAATCTCCTGAGGATCCTTGTCTTTAAACTATCCTGTCCTAATTTTATAACATTAAAGTAAACCTTACCGCTTCCAGTAAGTATCTGTTATGTGTCGTTTCATATCAAAGAGCATAGCAAAACCTTCAACAATTAATCGATGCTTACTCAAGAGATGGACCTTCACACTTCAAAACACAAGAAACAAAAAGCTCACCCTAATGACAGAATATTTGGGTGAGGGTTTTGTTTATCTGAATGTGCGGCAATTGTGGCGCACCCTTGTAACGACGGCTTTGCGTCAAATTAATCAACCGTTTCGATAACTGTCCGTTTTGTTACAGGTAAGCTGCTAATCTCGGCCCAGGATGAGTTATAGTGAGTAATGTAATCTTGTTTAATGTTCGCCCTAACTCCGGTTAAATGAGAATGCTTACACTGGGATTATGCTGGAAAAAGGTGCGGTTGAAATACGAATGAAAATCAGTTTCGTGAACGAGAACTGGCTTACTAAGAATTATATTGATTGCATCCACAACAGAACACATCTTCGAAACTTCCGATTTTTATTTACATCCAGTATTATATTTCTATCACAGCTTAGAAAACATTAGGTATTTAAATTTTAGGGATTTTGAACGTAGCTTATTTTACGCTAGTTCTTTTAATTTTAGATATTGCAATACGCACCCTTACCTGTTTAGTACTAAAACATTTTGAAATTAATTTTATATAAACATTCGAAATAATGCACATTATGTAAAACAATAGAGGAAAGTCACCAAATATGAAATAGTATCTTAATATGGAATACCTTCATTTCTCTAAGACTATAAGTATGAAACGCAACACTCGACCATCTTCTGTTCCATTCGGTCTACTAACACGTACGTGGTGCAATAGACCGAATGGAACAGAAGATGGTCGAGTGTTGCGTTTCATACTTATAGTCTTAGAGAAATGAAGGTATTCCATATTAAGATACTATTTCATATTTGGTGACTTTCCTCTACTAAGGACATATGACTTTATTTTATGTAAAATTAAGAGATTAAATTGTTATAGTACTCCATAGATAATTATGTTAAACAAAATTTCGGAATTTTGAACATTATGGTTAATGAAGTCTATCGTAAACGTGGTATGGATAATGATTTTCGGAAAAACAATTTTAGGTGAAGAAGGTACTCCCTGTACCTTCTATCACATAATAAATCTGTATTGGGCTTTTGGTTCTAAAGATAGACGCATAAAAGAAAATAAGCAAGTTTTCTTTTTTGGCACCTCATCACCAACAAACGATCTTCATAAATATCAAAGCACCTCCCACTTTCCCCGAGGCGGTTAGTACCCAAAACTTCTGACAACTAACAACCGCAACTCGTTTTATTCCCAACTTCCCAACAAGATGTATCACTTTATACCGTACATATTCTGAGAAAAAAACTTGGTCCTTTTTGCTCAAAGAACCTCGTTTCTAAAGTTTATCGTAAATATGTTCCGGTCCTTCGTAATTCACATTTCGGTCCTTCGGGACAAAATTACAAGATGGCGTCGTTTCGCGCCAAAGTTTCATAACTATTTTCTTGTTAACTTCTAATTAGGGGTTTCGCCCTGTCATTACTCTTTACGTGTCGTTGTAAGGTTAATATAATGGATTAATTTATCTTGTTTATAACCCTATTTGTTGAGGAAAATGGGGTGTTAAATGGATTGATCGAATTTGTTGCACATACCAGTATACTTGTTTCCTGAGAGTAATTCTTCTTTCCTTGTTTCACGTCAGTAGGTGTTTGTTATATTTATGGTAAATAAAGGTTACCCTAACAATAAAAGGTTCCTAGCTCTAACAATAAATGATATTGTATGAGATCAAATCATTTCTCAGTAACATTTTGGTTGTTTGTCTTAGATTTGAAAGCGTTTGGTAAAAAAATCAACTTTAATCAACTTTTGAAAACACGTTCCTTGTTTCATTAAGTACGTGGGTACCTGCTATTTTCTTACACCCAATTGTTCGCAACCTTTATCAGCGTCACTTAAAACTTCAGTTTTAGCTGAAATCAAAGGCTTCAGAAGGCTTCTCTAGTAATTATCATAACAATTACGGAGGGATGATGGTCTATTATTAGCAACATTAGCAGAAACGGGAGATAGCCGACGTATTTTACAGCATTAAGTGGGATTTAAAGTGTCATTTGCATGATTTTGTTTGTTAGCTTTAATGTTGTATAAATTGTGACTTGTTATGCATGGCAAATACTTAGTCATGATTATTTGCCATGCTAAACATTGAAACCATCTTTATTTGGATTTTTGAACACTTTTCCCGCGCCACACGCGCTTATCCAAAATAAAATTATAAATACAAATGTAACTCCGTCTGGGAGTCTGTCTGTTTGTTAATACTTGCTATCCGACCTTTGCAGGGTCAAAACCTAGTCTAGTCTACACTAATATTATAAAGAGGAAAGATTTGTATTTTTGTGTGTGTGTATGTTTGTAATGAATAAACTTAAAAACTACTGGACCGATTTGAAAAATCCATTCACCGTTGGGAAGCTACACTATCCCCGGGTAACATAGACTACTTTTTATCCCTGTATTCCCATGGGAACGGGAACTACGCGGGTGAATCCGTGTGACGTCCGCTAGTATAATATAAAAAAAGAGCAAGAATAATAACTATTTGTACGCTGTAAATATCTACAACAATACATAATTTCACGTTAATAGTAACCATTATAATCTTGACGTAGTATCTCTGAGGAGCTGACTCATTAATTCATTGACTACAAGCCAGAATAGGAACGTAAAAACTTACGATTCTATTGTATTGGTCTGTGTCAGCCATTCAGTTTGATGTATGAATGGTAATATAGTGGAAGATTTTCTTAATGAAAACTCCAGTTTTTTTTCTAAACTGTTTCATTATTTCCTGATTGGTAATAATATGTACTCGTACAGCATGACGTTAGCTAGTCTTGAATACCACAGTTTCTTGTTTATTATCGGCATAGTCTTTTCCCTCAATGGAGTTACTGCGCATCTGACTTCCTGAACCCACTTCATGACTTACACGGGTGGAAAATCATCAAATATCCCGCTCTTGGGGTGGGCCAAAGGGAGTGTCAGACTTCTTCTGACTAAAAACCTCCCATGTTCCTTCTTAGCCCTATATGTCGAGGCCGCGGTAACTTGTGAACATTCCGCAGCCCCGCGGCCAGACTTGGTGATTGCCACAGCACCATTTTTCTTTGCTTACGTAGGTACGTTACGTAAAACTAGTTTACCGATCATAAGTTATTTTGTTAAATTAGATTTCAGTTAGTCCTTTGGCTGTTTAATTTAGGACCATTTAGGAGTTAGTTTGGGACCCGCTGTTTAACTCTGACAGTTTTTATTTTATGTAATTGTGTTAGCTAATAAATGAATTTGAATTCATAGGCAGCTAAATACTTATTTTTCACCGAGTAAACTGTTGTTGTTGTTAAAGTTTATATCAATGGATCAATATACAATAACATGGTACAGTGAACCTAGAAGTGAAGCTATCGCGTGTCGACGAAAATATCACAAAACAGTTAGTTGTCAATCGTTAAATATGACGGGTAATGGCCAGTTTTGATGTTAATTTGGAAGTTGAACCGATAGCTTCGGTTTATAAGGTCAAACATCGATAACGAAATGTTTTATCGTATTTGTTTTTAGTGAAATTGTACATCACATGTTTCTGATGGATATCGGTAGCTATTTGTTGATTTACTTAATATGTATGAATTAGAATAGGAAACTTTTTTATAACTACTATTAGGTAGCTTTCATTACGTTATCCTTAAACTATGTTTGATGGGAACCAAGGGTCGTTAAAAACTGCTCTACCTTTACAGATTTTCGGAAATGAAAAGCTATAAAAAAATGGACCTAAAAGTCTTCGTAGAAGGCAAGACTAAACAGCCTAAAATGTTAAAAGACTTCCGGAAACACATCAAAACCTGACACAATCTCTCTCTCTATACACGATGATACCCTTGGGATCAGGATACTGTGAACCACAGAAAGGCTCAGAAAATCAACTTGAAAATGTTATGTCAAACGCAATCACACATTATAAACTAAAGCAAAAGGTTTTGACGAAACATCCATTACATGATTTTTTCGTATTTAAAAAGTTCTTACGCAAACGACGACGGACTACTTCCGTTGTCGTTTGCGTATTATAATAAAATTTATCATATTGAACACCCAGCGTTCTTCCTCCTCTCTCCTACTTTTGATTTATGCGGTGTCAGAAAGGGTTCATAATTGAGACTGATGTGACTGATGGAATCAACTAAGATATGATTTTTATATGGAAAGATGCGTGCTATGGATGGTCGCGAGGGGTGTCGCTATGTGCAGACCAGAGTACCTACAGTAGAACCGCGTTTGTCGCTCATAGTAGCCCAGCTACTTGGCGGCTCATCTTTATAGCACATCCTACTCGCACCGCTACATAGCTTAGTATCAGCTAAAACAGTTCACACAGTCAGTTTCACAGCTTAGCTATTACATCCTCGCAGCATAGCTGCATAGCACATCTTTGCTGGAAAAGCAGCCTTATTGCAGCAATATAAACGTAGTATTGTTTTAAGCACGTTTGCATAATGACCATTATCTTCATCTCAATATTAAGAGTTTGCCTTCTTTCGTATCCTTTCGTATATTACTTACATTACCCTCATCAATACTGGATCAATGTAACACGGTCCTCCCTCTACCTCCCAGGGGATGGACCTTAGTAATTGTTTCTCCTGTCCAGCGGACACCGGCTGAATACTAATTAAGACAAGTTAGGAAGTGAGGGTTTTGTTTGTTTTTTATAAGATTTTGGGGAAACTGTTCTTGTGGTGTTTTACTTATGAGGTTGTTTTGTTGCGAGGATGGTTTTTTATGAAGTTGGATGTGAAGATGTTAAAAACATATTATACATCAGTCTATCATTCCTTCATATCATAAGTACCGAGTTTTATCCGTGATTGGATTGTCATTTGTAGAGCTTCGACAGTCATTCATTTCCTCGTATTCAAAGACTCGCGTGTTCTGAGAACCAGTCTTAACAAGGAGTACAGTATTAGCCAGTACTGACTAGGTTGTGGAGGTCAGATAGGCAGTCGCTCCATGTAAAATACTGGTATTCAGCTGCATCCGGTAAGACTGTCTTTAGGAAACCTATGTCAGGAGTTAATATCATTTCATCCGCACTAAAATGCAAAATCCAAAAAACCTATAATCAAAACTAAAGTAGCATAATAATATGTTCCTCCATAATGTATGCGGTTTTATTACTTTTTATTACCTTTAAAACAATACTTTAGGAACACCAGGAATAAGAACTTATTTAATTAAAATAAAAGCAATTTTCCCTTCTTTAATGCAGGTAAAACAAACCTCTACCAGTCAATTTGATAATGAATCAAAACAAACACAGTGCAGTTAAAACGAATGTAATTGATACAAATTAATGAGAACAGCGTTTTAGAAAACGTGTAATTAACGACTGAGTGTCAATCTGTGCGTTGTTTTACTGCTACGTAATTACTAATTACGTCCCACATCACCGCGGTAGCAGAATTACTGACACTTTCTCTGTCAGCCTGCTGCACACGATAATAGCACTTGGTACTGTAATTATTAGAACAATTATTCCTTGAATATGTAATTTTTACATGGTGGATAATTTTCCTTTCCCATGCCTGTTCTCACTAACATTAGACGACACCAAGTGAATGCCTAAATATGTTTGTAGGTACTGTTGAAACTTCGCCGACAGTGTTGAAAATCCAACCAAGCGCTTCTAAGGCATGCATATATTCAGGCTTCATCTACATAACATAACATAACGCCTATAATTCTCGAAGGGATGGGCAGAGATGTCCTAACAATACACCGAAACGTCTAAAGTGCGTATTTTTAGTCCAAATACTTATAATCCCCATGTAAAATATAGCTGTTGAATACAAATTAATCTCCCTTATTCCCGGAACGAAAAAGGGTCAAACTTGACCCAGAACTCGACACTCAAAATGTATAAACAGACTCAAAATTAACCCTTTACTGCGTCTCGTCCATAATCGGATCAAATGTACGCGGATACGAGTGCCATCCACCATCCCCATTCACATTTAAATATATTAAAATTTAATCAAGTACTTTGACCTTTTCAAGGCCACTTTGACAAGCATTTTAGTGTGACCTTGTGGTCAGACTCATTTAAAATGCAAATAAGATCAGTATCTTTAACTGCTGCTGGCGTGTGAGGAATTGAAGAGGCGCATATCTTGAAACGAACCTAGTTGCTGGAAAGATAAGAATGCTTGAGGTTCTCGCGATAAGCAGAAAATGTGACTTAATATGAAACTTAATTTAATCATTTGAAAATGAGGAGTTGCGTTTGCGTCGCCGACCTGTGAGTTGGTAATTCATTCATTTTCATCAGCCTATAACAGTCTACTGGTGGACACAGGTTTCTTCAATCTCACACCACTTTGTTCAGTGATTAAAACCTGAAAAGGTATCAGACACACAGGTGGACAGTGGACTAGTGATTGTATTAGAATTTTTATGGATATTCAACATTCGGAAGGACAGAGTAAGAACCTCGACAAATTCAAAACTCAACGTTTCAAAGGATCAAGTCGTTGCCATTAATCCAATCGATATTCGCAAACGAACCTGCTGGAAGGCCAGCAGGTTCGTTTGCGAATATCAAAATGAAACACAAAACAATAAATTTAAATTCTACAATAACAGAAAAAGCTCAAATGCCTCGCATTGCTTACAGTAATAATTCAGCAAACAAATAAAATAAAACCTCATCTGATCCCTTTGGTATCGGGTAATGGGTCAGTGGGGCAATCATGGCACTCACTCTGCGATTTATCTGTGGCGCTCTGCGTTGCCATGGTAATGATTCGTGTCGGGCTTGACGAGTATTTACGACAGTGATTATGTAGCATACGTTATAGCTATACCTCGATGTATTCGTATTGTTTGTGTGAGCCTGACGAAATCAAGTATGAATTCAAAAGTACATAATATGATCACCATTTTCCTGCGCTAGTCCCATCTTACTCGGGGTTGGCGCAACACGTTTTTTTTCTTTAATTCTCCTTTGTCAACAGTCACATTATCATTTACTCTTTTCTTTCATACCAACCCCCACACCCTCCATCGGTCGGTTTCTTCCTTCGATACTACATAATATGATAAGTGCAAATGGACTATTTTGAGGACAATCCAGAGTAAACTTATACTAGTACGAGGTACAATAATGTTATATGTACGAACAAAAAGTTCGAAATGTTTGTAGTGCTCATGCTAAATCAATCGCTGAGCAAAAATGTAAACGGAACGTAACAGGGTATCTTCTTAGACACGACACGCGGCGGAAAGGCATAAAATAGTCCCCTAGATAATGGTAAGCAAATAATGTGATAGTAGTTCCGAAGAAACTTCATCAACTTTTCCAAATATTACGAATAACGAATAAACTTTGATCCTCCCTTGATTGGGCGATAAAAATCCTACAAAAAAATTCTTGCTCCTTTATCTTAGCATTTTCTCATAAAGTAAAACTAAAACTTCCGATAATGGAACGTTTAGCCCTAAATATGAGTACGTCGAACCCTTTGCCGGAGATTAGGCTCAGCCGGTTATGAGGTCACTGGGCCACCGTGCTGGGGTGATTCATTTGCAGCAAGTGAGCAATATTAACGCCATTGAAATGTTTTGGGGTGCCGGCGTGCCCCATACGGGGACCCTATGTAACGGGGGATTCAGGGATGAAGTTTTGTAAGGAAGACAAATTATGGAAAATTAAGCGTATTAAGTGCGTAATTAGTTTGTGAAGAGGGTTTGTTTTGGGGATTATTTTATTGTCTTTCTTAAAGGGGGTGTATTGTTGATTTTGCAGTTGGTTTAGTTTCTCTACTGCATAGATTGGGAAATATTGGCTGCAAAATTTACGAGCTTAAGTCTGTCGCAATGGAAATCAGGATCCAATATCTAGATTACCAAACTATGCTATCCTATTCTATCCTAATAGGATTGGGTACTTTCGGACTGAGATCCAGAATTTTGCACTACGGAAGTGCTAGCCCGTGTAAATAGATAGAGATGCGAAAGCTCTCTACGAATGTTTTATTTTTAGCTTCCGTTTTCTTATTCTACTTTCCGCACGAACCGTATTGACTACACCATAATATATACTAAATGGTTCCCTAACAAGGTAACTAAAAGTTAGCTTATCGAAACCACGTCTTTTTAGCACCGTAACACTTTATGAGGAAGCACAGGTGCTAACTGTACGTCAGCTGTACATATTGCTTACCTCACTACTCCAACACTCAAATATATCCGAAAAAAGGAGAAAACGCATAGGCCTATCCAGGAGAAACTTTGCAGTATGTGAAACAACTGCGGTTGGAACTACCTTCGCGCAAAGATTCTTCCCTTTCCGTGGAAGTGAATTGTATAATAAATTAAACAAACTTACAAATATAGTAAATTGCAGTAAAGTTGAATGTAAAAGGAAAATTATCAAATGGTTGATGAAGTTAAACTATATGGAAACCGAAAAATTATTAGAGGTTGCTAAGTAAGTGGGATAGGTAGTTCATATTTACGCACATATACTTGTAGGTAAGATTATGGTCCTATTTTTTAAATTATTCCTAAAATGGTTATTCGTGCAATTAATGAATATATACTTATATTATATACACATACATACACACATACATCCACACACACATGCACTTTTCTACACACACACATACATACATGTACATACCGTCACCAATTTCGCATTATTTTCATGTTGACAATAACTATTTATGATGTGATGGGGGGCCTGGAGTTCTATATTACAGGCCTAGGCTTAGTTTAGACTCCAGATCTCCCACAAATTACAACTTTCTGCCAGACTACTTGTCAACTTATAAATCCATCATAACTGTAATTTGTGGAGATGAATAAACGTTTTTATTATTATTATTATTATTATTATTATTAAGGTTAATCAAGAAACTACAATCCCTCAAAGAAATCTCTTTTACGTAGAGACATTTAATTCCGTCCATCAAAGTAATACGGCCCCTAAATCGTCTAGATGACTCAATTAAGCGTTAGATTAAAGAAAGTGCGTGATTGTTGTGCAAAAGCGATGTGGTGTCATCGATCGACCTCGGTATCGCGTGACCTCGTTCAACTTGCGTTTATATGTGACGACTGGAGTCGTGTCGGTGTCGTCACGGACAGACTTAACGTCTTCAAGGGCTGGACAACGATGGAAAGGATTGGGGTGTCGGCAAGTGGGTATCAGATTGCGAGATTGGAAAAGTGGGATTATGGTGTTTGCCCTGATAAGGAAGGGACACTGTTGAAGTTATGGCTTACCAGTTTGGGTTTCGAGAACATAAACAGTAGATCTAAACTAGATTTTGTTAGCATTTGCAAAGGGCTGGATCATTTTGAAGAACTCGAATGAAGACGACAAAAGTCAGACATTTTTCATTCTGTAAATACAATTGACATTGAGCCCATTACATTAATACGGCGTGGTCTGAAAATAAAACGGTTTACGCTCAGTTTTTGTCTGCGAATTTTACAGATAAGTGTTACATGCGCCGTCGTCTTTCATTCATTCGTAAATACATGAATAGCTCTTGTTCATTTTATCAAATAGGTGCTCCAGTTAGTACATAATACAGTACCTGAGTAAAACCAAATTAAATTAATGTAGGTAAATAAAGTATATGAGGTTCGATTAATACAAGCAGCACTTACTTAAATTTTCGAGAACATTACAAATTGGTTATCCATGTTTCGCGGAACATGGTTGGATCAAAATGGCTATATATCCGTTACCGAGCAGGCTTACTGAGTGATTAAATTTATGTTTCACGTTTGTTTTTACTTAGAATTAAAATTAATCATGATCATAATATATGTTCATTTTATACAGGGGTACGTTTTGATAGAATAAAGTACAGCGGCTGACATGGATGTGTTCAAATATTCAGTAACAAGCAAAGAGATTAGCTCGTAATATTTGAATGTCTTTGGTATAATAAAAGAGCACTATGCTTAGGCTTAGCAAGGTATTAAAGTTATTTTTAGAACATAAGAAGCAAGCCAGTATCAAAGTTCAAATCCTAAAAGTAAAATAATGCCTTACTAATATTCCACAACAAACAGATTTAAGGATTCTTCCGAATGGACTAATTCTATGACTAAGAATATAAATGAAGTAGAGGATTATAGTGTGAGCTTAGAGGTCTATCACAAATACAATACGTAAAAGTGTTTTCAATGCTTGACTGACATTGATAGAAAACGCGTTTTATGCATTTGAGGAATTGTACTAGGATTCTATACTTAAATGCAGCTTTATTCAAAGTGTAAACCGGACCCTTCGCGAAACCGTCAGCAAACTAAGTAACTCTACGCAAAAGTGATTGTATCGTAACTAAAACGTTCCCAGGTATGGTCCAGAACTAAATATGATGGTGAGAACAAGTGCCTTTCGGCTTTGGCGTGTATATTTACACACTCTAGTTTGACAATGCACCATAAGGTTCTTGTGAAACGGATTCGGTCTAGAACGAAGGATCTGCTGCTTGACCCATTATCACATGACTCAGGTTTGACTTGGATTAAGTTTCTCAGCTGTCTGTTTTATGTTAGGAGTTCCTACTTAAGATTAGAGTTAATAATTGCTGGCCTAATTAAACCTATCGTCAGTCGTCTAGCCACTCAGACCAGACATGCTTTGTAATCTGAGACGGGGCCGAGGGTCATTGCTCGCTGTTGACTTACGAGAAAAACGTGACAGGGTAAAAAAATATTTTCCTTCTCGGAAATAGAATCGAATATATTTTCATTGAAGGATTTTCTTTGAATGTCGGTTGGAGATACCGGTTTGGTTGTGACAAAGCTATTCTGTATTCAAGTACATTCTATAAAATACTTAAGTCAAATTGGTAACTCTTTATAATTTTTTGATCTGGAAATGCAACCGAAACACTACAAAACAAGCCTATTTAAATAACAGATAAACCAACTGTCAACCTAATATTTATCACCGCAGGTAAATGATTTTGACACCCAATTCCCTTAGATCAAAGACCAGGTTTCCAGAACCAAGACGTAGCGTGTCACAAGGACACAGCTCAGATCGCGATTGCCAATCTAGTAGATATAAATTTCCCATCGACCTTGAATGGACGGGATCTAGCCCAGACGCGCAGCAACGCAGTAAATCTTGGTCGACGCCGCGCGCCGGGGCAAGGTCATGTCGCACATCAAATTGAACGCGAGCAGTGATTGGTGACACACCGTCACCCACGCGACTGTCTAACGTGTACAATGAGAAGGATCACTCCAGACATACCTAGAAAAATAATTCAGCATACTAAATCATGAATATCTTGCCACGAAGTAGCAACAGCTGATTTCTTAAAAGGCCCTGAGAATTGATGCCCAGTTGTACATTTTCCAGATTATCTATGACTGCCTGATTTGTGTGCCAGCAAAGTCAAACGAGATCGTCGTTCGTCGCTATGATGAAAGATTAAGATAGATCTCGGAGCTTGGAACCTCAATGGATATCTAGAAGCCATGAGCTAGATACGTGTCTTGTATCCTAAACCTTCTGTTGCCCTCATGCATTTATTGCGTTCGTGAGTGACACGAATTACCGCCGTCTGTTCACACTGGTTCACACAATATGGCGCCCGTGACGTCAGCCTCTTAGATGATATCATCCCCTATTTGAATTATTTCCTCCCCTATCTTATTGCGATCTTTAAATGTTATTAAGTCACGTCCTTTGGATCGTTTAAATGTAATGTGTTTATATGGGACGCATGAGGTAATGTTGATGTCTATTGCGTTCCGGCTTTTGTGTTAGTGTATGAGTTGTATTTCAATTCTGGTTTCTTCTTTATGTGTGCGCTGGTATATATAGATCGTAGGTCCATTCAACTATATATATATTAACTAGCCTGCTCTGTCCCACTCCAGGGCAAAGGCCTCCCTCCACTCTTTCCACTTCTCGCGAACCCGCGCGTCTTCCTTCCAGTTTTGACGGAACCGATCTAGTTCATCCCGACATCTCCTTCGTGGCCTGCCACGACTTCGTCTCACTGTGTCAGGGCACCAGTTTCCTGCTATTTTGGCCCACAGTTTATCCGTTTATATTACATGTTCGTTGGGGATAGCTCAACAAGTCGGCTTCTTCCATTCTCCTTTGTCAACCGATACGTAGTCCGTGTGTACGTATACTGACATTTATCCTGACTTCCATCCTGCTAGTATAGGGTCATTAAACCGGGTCTCTTCGCCATATTTGTTTATACAACTTGTTTACGGCAAACAGTAATCTCAACTTTCCAGATTTTGGACATCAAAGGCACAATCGTCGCGTCTTAAAACTTTAATATCTGTTTCTCAAATAAAATATCTCGTTTCAAGAGTTTGTGCCAAGTTCCCTAAAGTATTTCGTTACATGTAACTTTGTAACAAATTAGAAACATACGTCGTGACTTTAACTTAAAGGTATTATATCGTACGTGTGCCTTCAAAGGTGTATTAAAGTGAAAGCTTCAGTATTTAAATTAAAGCCGGAGGTAAGACTTGCCTTTTCATTTGAGTGAATGTTTGTTGAGTAAATACCTTCTACATTTGATATTGTTGAGATCGTTATGAATTTTGTATAACTTTTAGGTAAATTTGTAATCTTACGTGGTTTGGTTTGCGTAGTTTCACTCTGTTTTATTAAAATTTGTATTTGTTCTGTCTAGTACCACAATATGTTGAAGTTGCATTGTTGAGATTGATTTACCTAGCATTCTTCGGTCCCCGCTTCTCTTCATCCATTATCATTTCCGCCGCTCTGTCTCAAATATTCAACGCCGATCTATCCAATAAGCTTCATTCCCTCTTAACCCAGTCATTTGACCCCTATTAAACACTACCCAACAAGCGTAGTGCAGTGTTGACACGGTACCAGCTTGCAACTGTGCAAACTGTGTAAACTGCACAATACACGTGGCATGCCGGCCGCCGCACTGCGCCCCGCACACGGCTCTCTCGATTGATTTAACACGGAGCTTCTCTGACACCTTTGTTACATGTGTGTGGTATTGTGCCCGCATCAACTAACACCTGGGCTATGTTTGTATGTGCTTGAGGAAGAGTTGATAGGCTAAGTTTTATGATGTAGACAGATTATGCTTGATAGTGATCAAGCTACTTATTGTTTACTGATTATTTATAGGACTTATATTTTTAAATATAGTCGGAGAGGGAAAGATTTCTGTAGAGAAAACTAATTATACCTGCTGATCAGTTGATGCGTCCTATAATGTTAACATTATTATTCTACACGCTGACATTATTACTCATGCAATGCACACCTCAGGAGCCTTTAACTAGTAGATACTTTCTGACATATAATTGCTTCTAGCAACATATGGTGTACGAAGGCACCGCAATTTTTTTCATTGAAATATTGTATAATAAGTTTGTAAATGTCTGGTAAATACCGGGAGTCAGAGACAAAGCTAGAAGTTCTCGTTGCAATACTTCTATTGACCGTAGCTATAAGGGTTTTACCAAGGTAAGCCTTCCATATGTAGCTGTGTAAGTTTATCGCATGAAGTACAGTATTCATACCATAAATACATGTTCTGATTATTTAAATAATAAGAAGGCTTGAGTACATAGCGTGACTGCTTATTAAATAACTTATTACATTTATGGCTTCACATGTGCTAAAGAAATGCTCTGAACGTAGTGACTGTTGAATAATTCACGAAGTAAGATTATTAGTGGTAAGTAATAAGTTGTATGTTTAAATCTTCTTTTTTCTATTTGAGTCCTCTGGTAGAATAGCAAAACAATTTCTTCCGCATTTAGGGATTAACCTGTCTTATTTTTCGTTGTGCTGATTTTGGTCTATTTTTAGTTGTAATATGTACTTATTTACTTTGTATGGATCGCCATTATTAATAGTGTGACATTCTGCCTACTCTTTGTTGATTTGAGTATGGTCCAACATACTTGACACACAACTATTGAAGCTGAAAGTGTTATGAGTTTGAACCACGTAAGTTCACGTTAGTTTTGAGTCGCGTTGGGGACGTTGGCTTTAAGAATGCTAACTAACACATACTGTAACGGTTTTTAAATGATTTATATTCAACTGGTTTTTGCTTCAACTCATTCACAACTTATTTTTATTCTGCATAATATTTCACGCTAGATGTTTTTTTTTTCTAGTTTGTTCCACAGCTTTATACTTAGTTGTTTATTATTATTTTAACTGGCCGACACACGTATGCTTTTATGGACTGTTCAAAAAACTAGAAACATGGTAGAAACTTTCACAGTTTGCTTATAAAAAGTTCTAAGCAAATAAATGTCAGTCTTGGGTTAAATAAAAAGTAAGTTTTATATTCATGTACAAAAAATAAAAGTAATAGTCCTTAGTGCATGTTTTTCTTTTCAAGTCTTGAGTGGAATGAGATATTCAAGGGTATTAAACTTTAAAAAAAAAATAAAAACAGGGTGATAGAAGATAGTGAAGACGACTATCTCCTATCACCAGCTCCCTGTCTGTTTCTAATGTTACTTGGGGTTAGTAGGAAAACATGTTTATTCCTGCATTCCGTTGTCAGTCCTCGCTCTATCCACGGCGCCCTCAGCTTCCGTCTGACGCATTTCTTCACCTTACACGGTTGTTTCTGGAGGTACCTGCACCGAATCAGATGGAAGGAAACGCCCGGATGTCACCACTGTGAGGCTCGACCGGAGGGCACGGTGGAGCACACTGTGGAGGTTTGCCCCGCTTGGGCAGAGCCCGCCGTGTTCTCGTACCGGCGCGATCGGCGGCGGCGACCTCTCGCGTCCGGCCCTGGTGCAAGCCATAGTCCGGGGCGAGGTGGAATGGGACGCCGTCGCCTCCTGCGAAGCAATGATGCTAGCGAATGAGGTGGCGAAACGTAAGAGGGAGAGAACCTCTCGTCCCAGCCGCCGCAGGAGACGCTCCGGGCGTCGACGGGACGTGATGGCTTCCGGCGAGTTCGTGTTCCACGCGCGCTTCGAAAATATGTCAGCAACATGGAAGGGGCCCGTAAGCCCGTAAGTCGGGACTGCGGGATGTTGTAAGAGATACCGCGGCCTCGCCATAAAGGGCTAAGCAGGAACATGGGTGTTTTTTAGTCAGTAGAATTTCTGACACTTCCTTTCGCTCTGCCTAAGAGTGGGAGGGGTTATTTGATGATTTCCCAACCACCAAAAAAAAAGTCGTCGCTCTATCATTCACTCCCTTTTCTTCCAGTTTGTTTTGGTTCAATTTGCTCCACACTATAGGGACTTTATCCAAATCCTTTTTGCCAAAATTGATTCTAAATTAGTACTGACTGCGCTGCTCGTATCTAGACTTACCAAAAGCCTTTGACAGTGTGTGCAAGGAGCTCAGATCACTTTAGCAGACTGTGATTAAAGGTAAACGGGTGCGCGCTACAAACTTGTTAGGGGACTAATGTTCACTTTGAACGTGGAATAGATTTAACAAACATACATAATCATGATTCTAACACTAATGAGTTCACCTGAATAGCAATTAGTGCTGAAAGGCTTTTGTTTTTAAAGTTACTTAGTAGTAGAAGTTTAGGGAGTTTACGAGTTGGAAGTTGCTAATTTAGTGCAATAAAACATGTTTCTAAAGTACCGGTTATTTGTTATCGGAAAAGTTTTATTTAGAACAAAGCAATTGATCCGTTTGTTGATGTACAAATGCATATAATAAATCAGCTTCACTTCTATTTGATGTATGCTTTTCATTAATTCAAAGAATAATTCTTTGCTCTACTTTCGTTTTGTGATTCTTTAACCAATCAAACCACACATCGTAATATTATTAGCATTAAGCAACATCGTCTCGAAACCATTAAATCTGCGTACGTCTTCTGTTTTTAATTCGAAATAGCGGGCACTTATGTGTAATGTGCCATTATGCTAATGTAACCGATCGCAAATAGCCGCGCACAGCGCCCAACGAGAGCCTGGAGTAGGGTTACCATTTTCATTTGAAAACGTAGCAAAATATCATCTGAGTAGTCCCCGAAGTGTTTAACAGAATCTAAGAGCGTCAATACCTATACACCCACATTTCAGCCATGTTTAAGTCTCAATACACCGGCGAGCGGCAATTTTAAAAGTTACAACATAACCTCTTAAATAAAACAATATCTTAACGAACATCGGAACCTTGATTTTATTCTTTGATAAGGCCGAAGGATAATGCCGAATTAAGTTCGGACATGAAGTCAAAAAGCCAGAGAAGGATGGTAACCCTATCTTGGAGTAATGAACGCGATGTATGGAGACCGCACGCCGTTACAACGTCAGCTCGTGCGGTTATAAAATGAATTATGACATACGAGTTATTACTCAGTGGTCCGAATATATTACATTAGTATTTTTTTCAGAATTTGAAGAATATCAGATTATCTTACTACCAATCAAATTGTAGGTCCTGAAGTAATTATAATGTAAAACACGCCAAACACATAACCCTCCTTTTGGGCTTCGCCGCAGTCGGGTAAAAATGTAATGCAGCAGTCTACTGCAGTGGTGTTGTTGGGTGACAGAACTTATCTATCCATAGCTTGTCGTGAGAAGATTACCGCTTATTAGGTCACCCTACTAAAAACGTAAACTCGGTATGTAACGGATGGTCACCCATCCACGGACTGACTTTGACAAGCGCGCTTAACCTTGAAGGGCGCGACTGTACGGCTATTACTTTGTAGCCACGTGCTCTTCCATCCTAAGATGTAATTTCAATCACACGAACACAAAACATCATTTATTTTCAACGAAGTCTCTTGGAATAGCGCAAGGCTATATCTCGACTCAAAGTAACAAAGTGGTAAAACAAAAACTTCGTAAAAAGATTCGTATCACAAAGTTTTGGTAATCGGTTTATATCTGAAAGCTGTATCCCACAGCTCCGAGCGTCAAACCAAATAATTGGGTTCCCGTCCTTAGGGGATCGTATTCGATTCCGGATTTGTACACATACGTATGTATGGTACGGTAGATTGTAAAAGTAACAATACCGAGTGTATTTTATAGTATTTTCTGCTTCGTAGTCATATTGTGGATTACATTTATGAAGATTTGGCTTCTTTTCCGTTGAGGGTTACAAAAGATTTGAGTACTATATTTAAGATAATGGTACAATCGAATACGCTAATAAGTAAACAGGTATAGTTTTTTATAATTCTACAACACTGAAAATATTGATTGCAATTTTGTTTTATAACACTTGTTTAATGTGACAAGTTTTAATGACACATGGCACTTGCGAAGAAAATAATACTAAAAAAATATTCTCAACAACTGATAAAACGAGTTATGTTTTTTTTCGAAATGGCGGGAAAAAAAATCCCTATGTGCGCGCATCTAACAATAGCAATCGGCCATAGACTAAATAAATGTGGTTTCTTTTTTTGGCTTTTCGCGGATAGCATTTGAGCCACATAAAAAATGGCGAATTCAAAGTTTTGTGTATGTGTAGTGACTGATGTCAAACGCTGTATCGTTTGGCATCAGTCTACGCAGTTTCTCTAACTTATTTATATCTATTTAGCATTAGATTATTCTCCAGTTCAACCAAGAACAGATTGGAGAAAGCTAGAACGATATGTTAGGTGCCATTTTCACGGAGCTATCCTACTAATATTATAAATGTGAAAGTTTGTGAGAATGGATGTGTGGATGTTTGTTACTCTTTCACGCATAAACGGCTGGACCGATTTGGTTGAAATTTGGTATGTAGATAGGTTATACCCTGGATTAACACATAGGATAGTTTTTATCTCGATTTTATCTTCCCTTGGGATAATTTACGAGTTGTAGCGGGTGAAGCCGCTGGCAACAGCTAGTAGACAAATATTTGTAACAGATAGTTATGTCAGCGCTCTCGGTAAACAGACACCATCAACAAGTGTTTGTGTTGTCTAAGGGGTTATTGTCTCCTTATATTATTCTTCGAAAGAACTTAAAAAAACGTTTTCATCTTCACGTCTGCATCTTGTTTTTTGTGTGTTCTTGGGTTCTGTATCATCAGTCAAGAGGCACAAGTAGTGCAACCTCAGATTGGCAGTTTTGTATTTCCTAATGGTTATGATTGTAATCATTCAGTTTTGTTTTCTGATGGTTTAGGTAGAGGGCTAGGAAAATTAATTAGTAATAACTTGAGTTATTGTACACAAAATTATTGTATGCCGGGGTCAACCTTCAAACAGATTATGGCATCAGCTTCAAAAACTGTTTGTGGTCCTGACACAACCATTACTATATGTGTTGGTAACAGTTCTAAAATTAAAAAGGAAGACATCACTGACTGTGTATCAGAGTTGTTAAAGTTAGATTGTAGTAAAATTATATTGTGTGCTTTTCCGTATTTTGAAAGACTTAGTGATAGGAAAAACAATTATATACACATGTTAAACAAACATGTGCATTTCTTAGTAGGTCACTATTGTGACAAGCTTGTATATCTGGATACCAACACTTTTGTTGATAAGCTTAAGTCGACACCAGGTAATGTGTATCTACCTCTTAGATTTAGACACAAAATAGCTAGGCTATTAGCTTTTAATATTCACACAGACATATTTAGTATGTCAAAGTTTTCTTACATTGTTAACACTGCGACTATTAGTCATGGTACTTATGTACAGGAGGTGACTTCAAATAAATATAGCACTAGTGCTATAAATGTTTACAAACATTGTACCGAGGATGTTTCATATGTCACCGTGGAAAATTCTCAATTAGGAGTTTTTAGTGATGGAATCTTGTTGTCTGGTGATAGCACAGGAGACTCTGGGCTGACTCCAGATATTAGTTTAAACTAGGAAGTAAGACAACAGAAGGTACCATTAACAATATTGTTAAACCTACCAACAGAAAGGTATCTTCTTGCACTAAATTAGTTAGTAAAAAAGGGTCTCAGCAGAACACTTTGAATTTATTCCACCAAAATATCCAAGGCATTTCTTCCAAATTATTAGAAATAGAATTGTTTTTAGAGAAAAGTATGTTTGACATTATTTGTTTTACTGAACATTGGCTCAAAGATTACCAAATGCTTATTAATTATGAAAACTATACGGTGGGTAGCTGTTTTAACCGTAAATCAATGCTGCGTGGAGGTTCCCTAATATTATTAAAAAATTGTGTTAAATATAAGCAACGTAATGACATTGTAGGTCTTTCGGTTGAACATTGCGTCGAACTGTCCTGTGTTGAGCTAGATAAGCATGTAATTGTGTGTGTGTACAGACCCCCAAACAATCAAAACTTTTCCTTGTTTGAATCAATAGTAGAAGATGTCCTGGCAAAACTTGCTGCCAGTAATAAATCTGTAATTATTTGTGGCGATTTCAATGTCAATATTTTAGAAGAAAATTCAATTAGCAGTAGGTTATTAAATCTTTTTAAGTCATTTAATTTAACCAACATTTTTATAGAACCTACTAGGGTCACCTCATTTTCTGCTACTTGTATAGACAATGTTTTCTGCGATTGTGATTACATAGATAAAGCCATAGTAAATTGCCTGCCGTCTGATCATAGCGGACAAACCGTAACTTTTAAGTGTAACACACCATTACAAAAAGTTCAGATTACATTTAGACCTTTAACAACTAGCAAATTACATAAATATAATATTTTCCTACAGAACAAGTTATGTGAAATGAACCATCATGTGGATGATATTAATATAAATAAATTGTACGATAACTTCTTTTCAATAGTTCACACAGAATTCAATAAAACTTTTGAGAAGAAGATTAAAAGTGTTAGCCCTAAATTTATATTTAGTGATTGGGCAACTAGAGGTATCAGAAAAAGTAGGGAAAGACTTTTTGAACTGTATGGCCTTAAGCCTTATATAAACACTGAAACTTTTAACAAGTATGTTGCAAAGTATTCAAAAATATTTCGAAATACTTGCAAGGTTGCTAAAGCCCTTCACATAAGCAAAAAGATCAAAACAGCAGAAAATAAAATAAAAACAGTTTGGAAAGTCATAAATAACGAGACTAACAGGAAAAAAATACGTACCACTAGCTACACATTAAATACAGCATGTGGTCCTAAAAGCGATAATCAGGAAGTAGCTCAAGAATTTGTAAATTTCTTTACTGATATTCCTTTAAAAACAACGGAGGCTCTTAATTCCTCACCTGAAGTCTCAATTGGTTTATTGAAGGCGAACGTGCCTGGTTGCCTGGCTGAATTTAAATTTAAACATATAAACCCTACGGAGGTAATTAAAGCTTTCCGGCAAATAAAAATTAAACTGACCGAAGATCTATGGGGAATGTCTATCAAAGTTTGTACATCCATAGTTGAGACTATTGCACCATACTTAGCTTCAATATTTAATTTGTGTGTAGACCGAGGGGTTTTCCCAGATTTAATGAAACACAGTAAGGTCATACCTCTTTTCAAATCTGGTGACAGTAAAGATACTAATAATTATAGACCTGTATCGGTGTTGCCAGCTTTTAGCAAGGTTTTTGAAAAAGTTATGCTTAACCAAATGCTCAATCATTTTAACACCAACAGAATCTTACACGATCAACAGTACGGTTTCACTAAAGGACGTTGCACAACTGACGCCGGTGTAACTTTATTAAAGCACATATTTAATGCGTGGGAACAGTCCCAAGATGCTGTAGGAATATTTTGTGACCTCTCAAAAGCATTTGATTGCGTGAATCACGACACATTGCTTTTGAAACTTGAGCATTATGGACTAGGTAAACTTGCACTTAGTTTAGTAAAATCTTATCTGAGTGAAAGGCAACAACATGTTCAAATAAATGGTGTTAATTCACAGGGTTTAAAAGTAAAAATGGGGGTTCCGCAAGGCTCAATATTGGGCCCTTTCCTTTTTCTAGTATATATTAATGATCTACCCTATTTATTGAAAAACCAACCTCAGAATATGGTGTTATTTGCTGATGACACTTCCCTAATTTTTAAGATAAATAGACGGGCTCAAAAGCTAGATGATGTGAATAAAGCCCTACTTCAGATTCATAATTGGTTCACAGCAAACAATTTAGTATTAAATGAAAAAAAGACAAAATGCATAAGATTTGCTTTACCGAATGTTAAAAGTAGTGATTGTGATATTCTATTAAATAACGAGAAACTAGAATTCGTAGATGAAACGGTTTTCTTGGGGATTACGCTTGATTCACGGCTACAATGGGGTGCTCATTTAACATCTCTTGCAGGGCGGCTAAGTTCAGCAGCATATGCCATTAGAAAAATTCGTCAGTTTACTGATGTAGATACCGCTAGGCTGGTCTATTTTAGTTACTTTCATAGCCTAATGTCTTATGGCATTTTGTTATGGGGACGAGCTGCAGACATTGAATCTATTTTTATTCTGCAAAAACGAGCCATCAGAGCAATATATGGTCTTCGTAGGCGCGATTCTCTGAGAGAACTATTTAAGAGCATTAACATTATGACGGTGCATTGTCAGTACATCTACGAAAACATAATGTATGTGAGAAAAAATCTGCATCTTTTTAGTAAAAGAGGTGACAGACACAATTATATTACTAGGAATAGGGACCAGTTAGTGCAGCCAGGCTTCAGACTCGCTAAGGTAGACTCATCTTTCATGGGGTACTGTTTGAGATGCTATAACAAAATTCCACAAAGCATTCTTGAACTGAATGAGACGAAATTTAAAACATGTATCAAACGCACACTATGCAAGCAAGCATATTACAAGTTAGACGATTATATCGCTGATAAAAATGCTTGGCTCAATGCCGGTCCTGCTCCACAAGGACAGGACGCTTAAATGAATAGCATTTAATAGGAAGAAGAAAGAAGAAGAAGATTGTACAACTATCTTTGCAATGTATAAATTCAATCTCTTTAGTATTATATAGTCGCATAGCACATATTGTGTGAGTACTATGTACTAGAAAGCTGTCATTCTCTGGAAACCTACATTTATTTTTCTATTTTTTATTTGACTTGGATATGCCCTGGCGATTAAGAGTGTGTCATGCTCACTTAAATGTCTCGCTGATGGTGGCGGGTGTGTCGGGTCATTTCGTTCCCTTTAAAATGGTTGAGTGGAATGGTGGCTGATCCATGCGTCATGCTCGTGAACGGGTGCTGTCAGTTGTGACTGGTCACCTCTTAGTTGCCACGGCTTGTTTGAATTATTATATTATTTTTAAATCGTCGTTTTGGCTTTACTGTCGACACTTATCGTGCATAACTTGCTACATCGTTCTCACATGATAATATACCAATCTCGATATGAATGATGTAACCAAAGTTTTGTAACAATATTATGATTTAAAAGAGTATCCATGAAGTTTCTTGCCATTCTTCTCATGAGACCAACGCTTTGGAATCGGCAACTACAGTACACTGACAGTTATTATGCCTTGTGAGTGGGACTGTAGCTTAGTTTATTAGCTTATTAAAATTTAGTATTTGTTCGACTATTCAAAAGAGCCTGTAACTGGCCAACTTGAAATAAATGATTTTGATTTGATTTGATTTGATTTGGGTGAATTTCAGTAGTTAATGTAGTTATTCATTGTTTACTATTGATTCACAAGGTATTATTTTACCCAATACAATTTATACATGTTACTTAAGTATTCGTTACCAAGACCTACGTGAATATCTAGGTCGTTTTTGGTGAATATTGTTGCACAAACTCGACAATCTCTCTCTATTTGCCCTTCATCATCATATTATGCCAAGCCTTTTCCGAACCATATCAAGTTCGGCTTCCGGCCTAATCGGATGCAACAATTTTTTTCCATTGAACGATTGCCTATCGAACGTCCTGAATCAAATTACTTGACAACACGTTAGGGTAGTCGACATCGACACGCATGTTGATATCAAAAACCAGACTAGAACCTCCATTTATGTGTGTCTTCAAGCTCATAAATAATTAGGTTACAAAGCAATATGAACAACAAAACTAAATGAGACATTAGTACCTGTTACCCTCAGTAAGCGAAACGTGCTTCTCACTCGAGGTGCTCATTATATCTCAGTTCATGTCAATTAGTAGACTTCACGTGTTCTTAGTTGGAAGCTGAAGCCAGCTTTTCTGTAGTGTCAAGACGAAATGTTGCGTTTCTACAACTTTTGCTGTGCTTTATGGTAAGCAAATGCAGAGCATCTGTTAATTAGAAGACGATAATGAATCGGAAACGACAACGCGGCAGGCCCAGAAAGAGATGGCGGGATGAGTTTGAGTCTTCCACAAAGAATAGGGTAGTTGAAAAAAATATCTAATTAGTCCGTCCGATAGATTTCCAAAAAAATTGGCCACAGCCTCCCCCACTCATGATCTTTGACGGGTTTTATCTTCGTCAATATTTATTAATTTGATTTAAAAAAAAACACGTAAGTATCCAATATTTTCGATAATCTAACTGACAGACTAAACAGATTCTTTGCTTGTCAGGAAACACCTCTATTAGCCTACAATCGCACTGGGTTGCGAAAAGTGAAAACAGGGAAGGGAGACCTATGGCCTGCAGTGGGACAGATAGGCTTATAATAATAATGAAATGCATGACATCCGTATTATGTGACCTTTATATTGGTTGGCTTTAAATGTGATGGCAAGACACACATCGTTATCATTTGTCGTTCAGTTTGTAGTAGTGCTATTTTACTTTAATCCTCTTTTCCTGGGTGTGTTTCTTATCAGACGTAAGCGTTTTTAGTACTCGTAGCTTTATGTTAAGAGCTGGATATACGCCACTGACATTTCACCCTCCCGCAACCGATTTATTGGGCGCCAGAGAGGTAGGAGCTACGCGATTTGCGAGTTGATGCGATTACGTAAAAAAATAATTAAGATAGTTATTGGCAAAAATAAGCTGTAGGTCCCATCGGCATGACTTTACCTATTACATTAATGGTAATAAAAATATCCTATGATTGATAGTTTAGCAGAAAAATTGTAGTGAGTTAAAAAACAGAGGCTACTTTGAATATTTATTTATGATGTTTAAATTTTATTTTAATTTTTTTTGGCCTGAAGAGCTCTAGATTGTGTAGATTAATATATATTTTTTTAAAACAATCCGTTGTTGGTTGCGGAATAAAATTGTTCTAATGTATATTAAAAAAGGTCAATTCACGTATATCCACGCCTTAATGTGATATTTTTGCAGGATTATTATAAGATTTTTATTTGCATCATCATCATTAGCGCCTTTGACAATTTTTCTACTTCAAATAGTTAGATTAGTAATAGCTGTACAATTCGAAAATTATGCCACGGGAAGAATCGGGATTAAAACTATCGTATGTGTTAATCCAGGTTATACACTATCTATGTTCCAAGTTTTATCCAAATCCGTTGAGTAGTTTTTACGTGAAAGAGTAACAAACATCCATACTTACTTACAAACTTTCGCGTTTATAATATTAGAAGGATATTCTTTAGCTTTGTTACCATTACTTACCCATTTGAATGCACTTTACGAGTTACGTTTCTCAGTCTACGTAAAATAAAGGTCTTTACATCTTACTTCTAGTTAATTTACCTGCAGGCTGTTGTCGTTTCATTGTTTGTTCGTATGTTTGTATGTAGATGTGTTTGCCTGCATCCCCTGAGGCTTTGCACTAACCGCTTTGTGGAAAGCAATAGGAGGAGAGTGAATATAGATGTGGAATTAAATGAGTCTTTGTCAAGTGGTTTCAAGTTTCAAATTGCTTTGTTTCAATTTAGCGCGGATATATTATAAAATAATGATACTTTCTTTTCTTAGCTTATTATGTTTCTTCTTCAAGTTTGTCTTGAATCTTTAACTCGTTAATAATGCTGTGTTCCTTTTATTCCATAATATTCTTTTCCTTATAAGGAATTCTTTGAAGTGATCAGATACTTTCATAATCAAATTCCTTCCTTCTTTGACAACGATACGGCGAAGTTTTTTTTGTACGTCATCAAAGAATACCACTTCCAAGAATTCATAATGCTTTCAAAACAATAAGAGTTATCAGGAATTACTTTTTAATATGTTATGCACACACGAGTTTCAGAATTTTCGTTTTGTCTTTGTTAGATAGAAATAGAGTTCTTCGGGTTTCAAAATCTACGTCTACAAGTATCACAAGTTCAATAATGCAATGTGTCTGATTAATCAAACGTTTAAGTGTTTTAACTTTTGGTATGCCAGGAGCGTAGATCTACGCAATCCCGTTATCCTACCAAATGGTCTGTTAATACTGTTAAAAGGACATCACGCGTTTGTTGTACCTTTGGTTTAGTTCGCGGTTAAAATCCCCATCACGACCGACTTTCAAAGATAACCTAACTTAATCTCCCAAACAACCTCAAACGTCCACGTGCCATCATTACCAACACCAAAACTTGCCAACTACCCTCAAACAGAAAAAGATTACCGTTAAGGGTTGCATATTAAAGTGAAAGTTTTCTAATTGTGCTAATTCCGTGGCTCCAAATATTAATTATTCTGACCTAATTAGTTCCGCGCCGGTGGCGCCATCTATAACTTGGAATTGCACTAATGGTTGTGGTGACTGCAATGGATGGCTCCCCTCCTTACCCAATTTTAAGATACTTTTTAATAAATCTGTCGTCGTAATTTTTTTTTGCGTGGGAGTTTTCCGTCCAATGTTTTTAAGAGATTGCTTTTAGTGCTATGATCACCCATTGTACTTGCTATTTTTTCTTGGTGTTGACCTGATTTTGTAGCATATTTTATGTCACAATTTGAATAATTTTGAAGTGTTTATATTGACTTTATTTAAAAAACTCATAGATCTGCGTGTTGTTCAGAGTATTGTTTACGCTGTCAAAGTTGCCGAAAGACGAGCTTGCAATTTTTTTCCGAAATCGAAGACAGTGCTAGTGACCGCTTTACGAAGATAGCTAACACTATAACTAACACTCGAGATTGATTGAATTCATGATAATTATACAGGTGCGTTATAAAGTTAACCTACAAGGCAATATTGTCAAAGCCTTAAAAGTGTTTGTCCTCAAACTTCCTCTCTTCGTTTCAAATAAAAATGCCCTTTTTACGACAGTTGACTTGTCTTTCCACTTAGGCATGCGCTAAAACACTGGCAGTAATAAACCCTACTCACAAAACTGTTGGCCTGTTGGCCCTAACTCGTAAATAAGAATATAGACTTGTTTCAAACTACGTTCATAATGTTTTTATTAAGGAAACTCGGTGGCAAATTGGAAATAATGGCTCCGAATTCTTGGGAAACACGACGCTGAGTTAGGGAAGTAGTTTTTTTAATACTGGGTACGAAAGCACAAGTTCTTTGAAACGTATTTGCTTAAATTTTGAGTTGAACTTGTGTCAAGTTACTAATTACCATATTTTGTCACAGCGGCCATTTACCTATTTACCTTACAGCCACATAAAAACTGTCAAACAAAACATACACAACACACGAATAAAAACAGCAATACATAAAAAGTGCAGTACACACTCGCGTGCGTGATACGCCACCATAACCGGGTACTGCGTACTACGAAACAAAGGGTTATACTGAGGCGCGCGGTTTTATGATATACCCGGGAAATTGAAAGTTTTATGATCGTGTGTACGTTGCTTATGGACCAGGATTCAGTTTCATTATATATAATATAGTCGTAAAATTAACTTAGTAGCACTTAATATAACTGTTACTGTTTGTCTGTTTTTTTAAATCGGACGGAAGTAATACAGTTCAATCTATAAAATGCTGTAAGGAGCTGGCTAGTTGCACAAACGCCGGATGTTTGTCGAGGCAAATTTGGAAATGTGTGTTGTCTAATCAAAAAGTATTGGACACACAATCATAATTTAGGTTAATAGCTAGAGAGAAAGAAAAGATAAATTTTCAAACAACAACTGTCAAATAAAAGTCAGGTTCATAGTTTATTGGCACATAGGAACCAAAGTGGGTGGTCGATTTAATTAACAACTAATAAACCTTACTTTCCCTAACTCTTAAAAATCAAAATCTTTCACCGTACTTACCTATCCCAGATATACGCGTTTTACAATAATTGCAAATAGGATTGCTTAGCTAATGGAATCCGTCCAATAGGGCTTAGAAGTAGCGATACATATTTATTAGCTGCTTATCGTAGCGAGGCGAGCGCAGGCGTCTCGCGCGGATTACACGTAGAATAGGATTAACTACGCCCTTTGTACGCCGCGTAGTAGGAAGTACTCTGGCGTAGTGCAGGTACGTTGCGAACTTGTGTAATTAGATTTATGAGAGACTTGATTGAAATTTGGTATGGTAGAAAATGGGAGGAGAGCTTGTGTCTCCAAATTTTAATTCGGGGTTCATATTTCGGGCTTTTGAGCTTTTTCAGTCAATCAACTGCTTGCAGTCTACTGCTTACTCTAGTTAGGCCTTGCCCAAGCCTCTTGAACTTTTTAAATTAAACATTGTATGCAGGAGAAGAGAACACAGAGAGTTTAAGCACATGTCGAAAAAAGCGAAATCACTCGTCTTCCACAATTAAGAACACTGCTACGAGTATCTATAAGCTTGATTATACAGGTGCATAACCAATCTAGTCCTAGACTATCACAAGTCTAGAAGCAGTACCTCCAGGGTTATCGCGATATAAAGATAAGTGCCGCAAACTTGCAACACGAGGGAGCGCCGACTCTTTGCGCAACGCCCATCCATTTGGGCGCCGCGGCCGGAGGTCAGGGAACTTGCTATAATATACGAGAGTGGAACTAACGGTGACGTTTATAAGTATGAAATATAACATTAGCAAAATATTACATGGAAATCGAGGAGGGACGTTTTGAGTACCGAGACACCGAAATCATGCACATGTCTGATTATTCATTTCTGATGCCTTCACCTCTTGACCGAGGATACTCAACCACGCAGCACTTTCCTGCGCAATGCTTAACCAGAGACGACAGAATACGTCATCGATACTATAAAGTCAAATCTAGACGATTGTGTTGATACACCGAGGGTAAACTATTTTCACATTTGCATTCGCTCTATTGTATATCTATTGTAATTGTTTGGGCAACTTAGATGCAATCAGTACATTTTACGGGCCCGCGTTTAAAAGCTGCTCGTGACAATATTATGTAAAGGGATGACACTGTCAGCTTTTGAAACCATTTCAAATGTAATCGCGTTCAGTTTCAATGAGACAATTCGCCCGCACTTGGAAACAACAATCGAACTCGTATTATCAAAACACTTTCCTACATATCATCGTGCACAATGCCCAGTTTCCTCATGCGGCGTATTACACGCGTAGTGTCGCCCATGAGCCTGCAGTACGCCGACTACGCCGCGTATTCGTTTGCGTAGGCACTTATAGTAGTCCGCCGGGACGATGCGGTACGAAATATGATTTGTGCGTGCCCAGTGCCGCGGTAGGGTTGTCCGTCATACTTGATGTTTTAAGTGCTACCTAATGCATACCCGCAGTGAAATCTTGTCGTAAATGTTTAAAGATTCAACAGTTTATAAGATAACTATGAGTGTACGAGTATTATTGTACCTTTATCTTGGCAAATTATGATTGCCTCAGCAAAAAAATCAACTCGAATATGGTACTCGTATAACAATATTGAATTGATTTTATTTTGAGTCTGATGTGTCTTACCTGCAGGGCAAAGGCCTCCCTTCCCTTTTTCATATACCCCTGTCTTTGGCTGTTTAAGCACAATCCTTCTGATGGGAGTCCAGCTCGTCTCGCGATCTCCTGTGCCTAAGATTGAATTGATTAGTAAATATAACATATTGAACTTCATTTACTTCGAAACAATTTTCACTAATTCCAAGATAGTCATCAAGGTGTTGTATAGCCTTCCCACTGCCAATGATAATGGAACACTCTGGGGTAATCGCTGTACAAAATATGATTTGTGCGTGCCCAAAGTGGGCTTAGCTAGGGTTGTCGCTAGCGGGTGACGACTCAATAGTCGGTGTCGATAGGCGCGTCGCTTTACAGGTCATTGTTTCAATTTACGGGCGAAGGGGATTGTTGTTAAAGTAGAAAGGGCTTTTAGAGCTCTGTTACCGGGTTTTTGGTATAGAGCTTTTAAAATAGCGTGTAATTTGATGAGAAATGAGAAAAAGCTCTGTGTAAATACTATTTAATGTTAAATGAATGTACCTTGACTTTCGACTAACCACTAAAAAAAGTTCATCATCATTTCATCCGAAAGGTGTTCACTGCTGAACACAGGCCACCCAAGTGTCGCCACATTAACCAGTCCCGTGCGTATCGCATCCAGCAGATCCCCGCAACCTTCACCAGACCATCGGATGAAATCAAAGCAAATCAGTTCAATAAGGTTAACTAATTGTATTTTGGTAGTCTTGATGTCAGCACCATTGTGTTATTAACATATGAGACTAAAACAAAATAAAGTTTAATGAATTCGCCTAATCGAACCAAAAATAACGTTACAAAGATGTAGTTAATAAACTTTTCAACTCAAGACGGACTTGTACAGCTTTAATTTCTTTGAGATACTTCCTTGCTTTTAACAAAGTAAGAATATCTACTGAAGTGGTAACGATGGTTTTTTTTTTTTTATGGGACAAGCCCGCCTCACTATTCCCAAACCACTGTAACTTCTGTAAGCCAGAATCAACAGTGGCGACCACAAGAAAAGCGCCGAGACAATCAAGCTCGACGAAGTCCCAGAGAAATGATTTGACTGTCTTGGATCCCGCAACGAAATTAATCAGAAAAGAATAGCGGAGGAGTAGGAAAAACAGAAATTTCCACTTACCTCCATATCAGCAGGAGACAGAAAAGAACAAGGCCAATAGGCACACAGTGACGTATACGTGGTAATGGCGCCTATGAAGCACTACTTACACTGGATGTTTGGATTACAGTTACTCGTCATACACTCACTGAGGTGTATTCCATGCATTTTAAGCTGTAACCATTGATATATAAAAAAAAACCCGTAATATATAATGATTTAAAGATCTCTAAGCTTTGTAAATACACTTTTAATTAAAGGAAATTAGGACAAATATTGCTTTCGAAGATAAATATCAAAGGAGCTATTTACAATGTAGCTTTTGCAAGAAACTGCTCATAACAAATAGTTTTTGGTAGAAAATGGACAAAAGAAGTCAGAGCGTATTCTAAAAAAAATTAGTATTAATTTTGTTTTTATTATAATCATCTTCCACAATCCGACATCCACTGCTGGGTTTAGACCTTTCTTTGCTTGTGCCAAACTCTATGTTCTTGTGCCAGCCTCATTCAAGATATTCCCTCATCGGCAACAATGGCGTCTGCCCATCTCGCTGATGGACGTCCAAAACTTCTCATTCCAGTCTTTGTTTTATAGTACAGACTAATATAACGACGAAGTAAATATCATTAGGATACTATCGTCTAAAGTTGTCTAGTCTATCGTTATTAGTAAATATCATTAGGATACTATCGTCTAAAGTTGTCTAGTCTATCGTTATTAGTAAATATTTGCCACTATCTAAACACATTACATTTCGGCAAACTAATTTCATCGCAGACACCTATATTACAGCTACAATTGCTAATAATAAAACAATCCCCTGTTTGTGTTAGCCCTGAAACAATAGTGCGCCTGAGGGACTTCCCATGCCGGCCCGGAATAGCCGTATCTTAGATAACTTAGCCAAACTACAGCTATATAATTGTGCCGTTGACGCTTTATATAATAACTAGCTTTTGCCCGCGGCTTCGCTCGCGTGGATGTCGAAAAATCTCCCAAAAAAAATTCATCCCTTATTAAAATCGAAATCGAAAAATCCTTCCTTATTCCTTGTCTACATGATAAAGGGAACCTCTGTACAAAATTTCAGCGTTCTAGGTCCAAGGGTTTGGGCTGGGCGTTGATGAGTCAGTCAGTCAGTCAGTCAGTCAGGACTTCTCTTTTTATTTATATAGATAGATAGTATAATATAATGTTAGTACATGCTTATGACTACATGTATGTTGAGATCACCTATGAACATGAAAATAGTTTTTAGTGTTATTTTGCAAGTAAATGTATGTTTGGCCCAAGTAGGGATGTCTCGTTGAATTTAGTTCAACACACAGTTAAGGAAACTTCATTTTTACTGCTGATGTGTTAGCATTTGAATGTAATTGACAAAGGGACGTTTTTAGTGAACTGTCGTGAAATGATTTCGATGGCAGGAGTGTCGATTTGGGCCACACTCCAAACCATCCTTGAACAAGTACATGTACAAAATCGTACACACAATATAAGCACTCGACGTTTTGTCAGTCCTAAACATGCTTTGGGTTGATAGAAGTTATGAAGTATCTTTTCTCAAATAAAGAATAGAAGTTATAACGAGTTCATAACTCAATGACACATGGTTGAAATTGCCTATTTCTGTTCTACTTCTTTTCCAAAATAAAGTCAGCATAAAAAATAGAATGCCAAAAAAATATGAAACGCCAAAACACATGTTGTTTGCCTTTTTGTCGTACAGCCTATAAATTACCCAGAAATATGTTAGGGATGGCTTTCTACTAGGTATTACTAGTATTTGTTCTTTTTTATGTTTGTTTGTTTGCTGGTCACGTAGATGGGACTGAGCCTGTGACAATTCACACGCGGTTCTACTTGTTTCAGGTATTGGAGGCTTTTTTTGTAGGAAATCGGATGAATACGAAATTAGGGTTCTGTTCTTTTTGTTTTTATTAAATCCTGTATTGTATTTGTCGGTGAAGGTAAGGAATATGTATTGCTGTGATTGTCCCTAGGGTAGACAATCTGTGGGTATTGTGATGAAATTAGTCTGAAAGGTCAAGCTGGGCGGAAAACAATGATTGTAACGACATTTTTGTTTTGTAGAGTTGTGATACTACAATAATAATAGCTACAATATACAAATATAAATCAGGTTCTTATAATTTTCCTATATTTTGAAAACATGAAGACTATTTTGACACCTTACAGTTTTTGGTCCTTCGAGCCGGATAATGAGGCAGTGTTTTAGTTAAAGTGACTAAACCTATTAAACATTATTACAGTCTTATTGTAAACCAAAGTCCTTTGACCTGTAAAGGAGTATCATCTAATTAACAAATAGAAACATTGTACCTGAATAATCAATAAAATATCACTTAAACTGTCTCTAGCGTATTAATTATTTGGTTATCGTGTGGACAAAAGTTTTCCAGACCGATGGGTCCTACTAATAAACCGTACGTGACGATTGTTCCCGTTGTGGCCCAAATACGACCCGCGACGTGGGTCGCGTCGGGACACACTTATATAACAGGAATAATTGCTTTTATATGGGTAAATGCACACCTCTTGTAATTAGGATACTGGGGAAATTATAGCTATGGGCTTTGTTTAAAGTTTAATTAGTTTTAATGTCGTTCACTGGTAGTTAGATATATAATCGTTTTGTGGTTTTGGGAGACGGAATTCAGTAAAATCTTTAGCTGTCTGTGTCGAGTTTTGTCACTGACAAACGTACTTGATGAGATTACGTTAGTTCTGTTTAATTACAAATTGAACTTTATGTTAATGCTAACAAATACTTACCTATAAAACTCAAACTTAGCTCTCTCTGTTTACTTGTACCATTTATTTGAATCAAGGGTCTGTTGTCAGTAAGTAATTGTCAAAAGCCAAAATATGGCTTCTGTAAGTTCATTCTGAGTTTCCGAATCTTAATAATTTTGTAAACCTTTTAAGTATTCCGATATTATTTCTATTATGTTTAATATTGCTACAAACTTTGTGAAAGCGCTATTCATTGAAACGAACCCATTTGGAAATATTCCTTTGAATTGTATCTAAAGAAATATCTCTTGAGTATCTTATTTGTATGAAAAGTTAGGTACCTATTTTGATTTTATAAAGTATCCTCAGAGGACTTGGTAAAGGTCGCTTAATGCCCTATGCACGACCTCGGGCGATACAGTTTACGCCGTATCGCGCGTGTGTCACTTGTGTTTTTCGTCGTAATAACTCTAAACCGAATAAACCATATAAATACCGAATTTTTAGGAGCAGTTTGGAGTCTGAATTTGTTTCTGGCTTATGGCAGTTAGCCCTTATTTTATAGGGTTTTAACAAAACTGAAGTAGTGTGGTATTATAGTATACCTCTCAACATTTTACGTACATACGTATTAAACCATTCTTATCCTTGTAATTTTAAACTTTGCGGAAAGATAAATAAAGAAATTGACGGCATTTAAAGCTGGGTTTCCACGGTGCGTGATTCTGCTGATCTTCACGCACAGCCTACGACCACGAACGGCAACGCACAAAGACAGGGCTCTTTCAACGGTGCGTGTCGGTCTGTGTAGACCTTTTGATAGCTTCATTTCAAAATGCAAAGTGAAAGAGAACGTATCGTCGCCGCGTCGCTGCAGCTGCGGCTGTGGTATTAGTTAACAATTACCAAATTATGCGATCTAGTAAAATAAAAAGAAACGACTTCGCTGTTACCTAAATATCTAATTTTATTTTCTGTTTTAATCACGGTAGAAAATCAACAAATGACAAAATATTATCTGTCCTGTGATCCTACCGGTAAGATCATAGGGAATGATTCGGAAAAACTTATCATGACAAGTGTTGTTCCGAATTATTCCCCATTAAAATAGTCCCATATTTTGGAACATTTTTCTTTTTCATTTATATCCAAAATCTTTTTGTCGAGGCCGCTGTATTTCTTGCGAACAACTTGCTTCTGAAGTCGGCGGAAAAAAAAACGATATCAAACAAGCAATTGTCACCGACTTCAGAAGCAGATTATATTTTCTGAAGTTTATTTTACACTTTTTGTAATTTTGTTTTTTTGAAATCCGTTTTTTTTTGCAAAATATTATTACGGCAATTGATATAATAATATCGACTTATCGATTTCAATCAGGCGCGGTCCTAGCCTACGACTTGGTTTGAAAGGGTGGAGGGGATGAGTTAACCACTAGTATATAGGAACTACTTTTGAAAATCGTAAGTTTTCTGAAACAAAACGATAATGGGCGCCTTTAGCTATGAGTCTTTACGTTTTGTATGTTGAGGTAAGGCAGGATTCAACAATCAGCGTATAAGTGAGCTCCTAAAATCTAGCATCCAGTTTGAAATTAAAAAGTCTTAATGTCTGAGTTTGTGCCTTGTCAGGAGTTACTAAGACAGCCAATCCGAAAAATGGCAAGCGGAGCGATCTCGAAAATGTTTCACGTCCTCTGACAAATTAGATTGTTTTGATTCATACTGGATTTAGAATAGAAGGTACTTACACATTTTTATGCAGAAACCAGTTGGATGTATTCGCGAGCGCAGAGAGCGAAAAATTTTTTAGCATCCCGCCTCGGATCAACCTAGATCGCTTCGGGGGAAGGTGAGGAGGTTCCCCGACATCAGTTAGAATTTCAAATGTCAAGATGAAGTCAACCCAAGAGCGAGTGGAGCAAGCCAGCATTCGAAAGGATTAGGTTCCAAGGCGGAAGCCCCTGAATCCGCTCTTTATAATAACAGAATGCAGGAGCGAGAGAAGGGACCTTAAAAATTTAAACATCCCGCCTCTGACCAATATATATTTATTTATTTATTTTTAAAGAAAGCTTACAGACTAATAATAATTTTAAATATCATACATTAGTTTAGACATTTGCTTACACATGTTCAAAACTACTTAGTTACAAGTTAATTGCGTTGACCATTTACAGCGATTTAAATAAATTAAACATTACAATGTAAGTAAACATACTAGGTTCTGTATATTGGGTTCTTTTTGTTTATTCATACAGAGATGACACCAAATGTAAACGTCAACTTATAAAAACCTTAATAAAATAAGACAAAATGAAATAGCGAGCGAAGCGCGTTTACAATATTTGTTTGCTGTTTTGGAATAGTTAGTTTCTGTTGTGCAGAGAAGGTTAATAATTTATCATATTTCCAAAAAATGCTATTTTCTGAAGATCTTGTGGGAGTCATGACTCCTGCGGCGGAATAAAAAGTGTGACGTCAAAAATCTATTATTGTTGTGGGCAAGCCCATCGTGCCCACAACGGTGGATCCGCGCCTGAAAAGGCCACTCAGGCTTGTAAACATCGTCAGCCCCCACTTCCCATGCATTTTCTTAAACACATTCGTCCAAAGAAGAATAGGCCAAGTGTGTTATGCCAAATAAATTTCGGAGCATCAAGTTGCTGCCAAATAGATGGTACCCCTTGCGAACAACCCGCAGCCCCGACCGGGGGTAGAAGACTACCTAAAATTGATAAGGTAACATCATCCTATTCCTATACTTTTCATAGTTCCCTAGTAAAGATAGACCTTTCTCAATAGAACACCTTGTCCCGACCTCAATCTGTCGATCCATCTTCCCCGAGACCTTCGCACTACGTTAGACAATATTGCTATCTGAAATATTAATGACAATGGTCCGGCGCCAAACGATCCATCATCAGCAACTTTTTCTGAGGAAAATATTCCGATGAATGAATGATAGACAAAAATGATTGTGCTTTTTCTGCGCCATTTCACGTCATTAAATATTAATACTGTGCTATATGGGAAGGAAAATGGTCGAGTGAGTTATTGATCTTATTTATTTAGTTGTCTGTTGTCGGCTTATAACATCTGTTTCTATTTGCCTCGTATCTATTATCCGGGATAGTATTTCTTCGTTACCAGCAACCATATTATCTTACGTTTGATAAATTACTTCCTTAATTTTTTCCTTGTTCTATCTATAATAACTAATAAAAGCCTGAAAGCAAATCATTCCAACCCATTTGAATTGGCTATGCCTGATTTTGGATAGAAAAAACTTTTTATGGTTTTTTTTTAATTTTTTTTTTTTACTACTCATACTTAGACCCTTAGTCTTAGTGTAATCTAGGAAGTCGAAATACCTCAATACAAGGTAGACAGTTTTTATGTGTAATTTTTTTTATTTTTGTTTGTAACTCCCAAAACGGTACGAAATATAAGTCGATGCGTTCATCGGACCGATTTATCGGATGTCGATCACTCGCGACACATGATCAATGAATTAGTGGTTCTTATTGACAGGTGCCAATTAACTATGCCTGACAGCCCCTTTGCGGAATACATGGCTTGAAGGCATGGGAAATTGGATTTATGAAAAACTAAATGTTGCACCATCGTACGGTCAGCATCAGAAGTAGCTTAACATTTCGGAACTTTTATTATTTAATTTACAGGATTCCAGATATTATTTTTAATGGTTCAGATGATTATTCTTTCAAATATTCCTTACTCTTCAATGACTTGTTAGTAACGAGTAATTTCTAACAAGTTTTCATTCAAAAACCTGCTTAGTAAGTTTGTGTAGTGTTAATCTATTTCTGATGCTGACTGTACAACATGGTCGTGAATCATGAATATTTTTGTTGATACTATAGTATTATCAGAGATAAGAGATTGCAACAAAGTGGGAAAAACAATCGAGAATACATTTTGTTTTGTAATGTTCATCAGGCAATACAAAACAAAACATTTTTGCAACCTCGTAGGTGTTGGCTTCCAGTCTGACTAGATGCAGCTACTAGGCTAGACTAACTAGGACTGACTAGGACTTCCTGTCTGCCCAGTTACATGATAACAAGGTAAGACTGGGGCAGACTTCTAGGGTTCTGCATATAGATTGAGAACTATTGATCCGTGAAAATGTAGCAAGACTATTCAACAAGGAAACGGTTCAATAGGGATGTTTACCAACTTTAAAAAATGTGATTCTAATTATTATATTCCGTCTGTTAGATTATCGAAAAATATTGGATAGTTTTTTTTTTATCAAATCAATAAAAATTGACGAAGATAAATCGCGTCAAAGATTTGAGTGGGGGTTGTTAACGTCACTGACCGCTAAAAAATGTCATACTAATGTCTTAGAGTAAGACGTCACACGAGTTTTCAAAGCACTGTATCTTCTTCATTGTTTGTTTACGTGAAAAAAGAAACAATACGTGTCCAATATTTTTTGGTAAGCTATATGACGGACTAATTACATTTCTTTTTGTTAACATCCCTATTGACCAGCTATACCAGAAAAACTTAAGTAATATGGCAGCGTCAGGACTTCCCAAGTTCCCAGTCCATTTCCTGCCATGAATGATACATCAACAGACGGAAAATAAACAAAAAGTTAAAGAGACGGGCACTCGAAGAAAACACGAAATAAATGGAAAAGTTTCCAGAGATATTTTACAGGAAGACGCCGATTTCTTGTGGAAATCATTTTACGAGTGGTACGAGATTGAATCAATTGAATCTGCTGCTTTAAGGTGGAAGCTCACATCTGGCCCGCGAAATTCTAATTTTCTTACGTTTTTGGCAATTTGCAGGCCAGTGCTTGGTTGTATGTTTATGAAAATTTGATTTGCGACTGTAAGACGTATGAAGTTACCGAATTATAACCATCAAAATTATCAATACAACCCTCCAAGTTCATTTTCATGTCAAGATTGATTTTTGCATGTAAAAGTCATTCTTTAGTAATTTAGTCGTCGTTCTTTAGTAGTTAGTAATTTTGATGGTTATAATTCGGTAACTTCATACGTCTTACAGTCGCAAATCAAATTTTCATAAACATACAACCAAGCACTGGCCTGCAAATTGCCAAAAACGTAAGAAAATTAGAATTTCGCGGGCCAGATGTGAGCTTCCACCTTAAGACGTTTCCGATTTTTATAATAACTAGTATTGTCAGTACGGTCGTAAATGTACCTATAGGAAAACAGAAGAAGCTCATGAATTTATATGGATTTTTTGTTGTATTGAAAATCACGTGTATGTGCTGATTTTGTGTTACCTTTAGAAATGATTACAAGTTTGGTAATAGAAAATAATGTTACAGCCGATTTTTCAAGCCTTGAAAAAAAATCAGGAACATTTTCGTTTCGGTTAAAACTAGAAGCAAAGCTAAAATAAAAAAAAAAGAGTTGTCGCTAAGCCTATTCAAACAGAGCCTGCCATTACTTAGCTAGTAAACGTAGCTAAAAATCACAAAAAAAAAACAACGAGTTGCACTTCGGGAGTGTGAAGTGAAAATTTAAACATTAACGTTTTGCATTTTTAAATATTTTGGAATAGTTAAAGCGAATAATTTCGCACAAATTGCTTTATTTATCTGCTTAAAAGTAGTATCATATGTGGTTAAAAACAATATTATTAATATGATAATAAAAAAAATATATATTTTTAATTTATTGCGCTCTCGTACACAAACATGACAATTTATCATTATGTAAAAGTAAACATATTAAGTACTAATGGATCTTGTAAGATACAGTAACAAAATGCACAGTTTAGTGTTAGACAGCACTTGAAAGTTTTATGAAAAAAAAAGCAACGCAGAAAGAAGCATCAGATGTAGGAAACGGCTGCAATATTGGCGGCGAGAGGAACTGTTACTATTAAGGCGTCTCTTTACCTAGGGGGAAACTGTTGCTTGCTGTAGCTTTCCATATTATGAGAAGCTCTTTCTGTATAAAGGGAGTAAAAGTACCCTTAACGCAAACAGAGGGCACTTGTTCTCCCCCCCCCCACTGCGATCATTTTTTTGTTCTAGACCATACCTGGGAACCCCCTAGTTACGGAGATATTGGGGGTCAAAGTTCCAAATTTTGCACAGCTGTTTTTGTAAATACTAGTTTTTCAGGTTGTAACTTTACTTAAATTACCTCCATGACCCTTTTACTATTCAAAGCATCCACTAGCACAATGTTTTAAGAGTGCTACATTGAGTTTTACCGTAAAATGACATTTTTGACCCAAAAAAAAAGTCGTTTCCCAGCAAAAATTTTTTGGTACTTAGTTTGATGTACAGAATGCTTGGTTGACGTATGTGTGAAGGGTTGATTTACACCCTGTATATTTGAAAATCTCGCAACCGTCGTGCTATTATAATAAGATGTAAGAATAAAGACGAGGTGAAAGCGATTGCAGGACGCAACGTTCTGCAGTTTCTATCTACCTCTTAGGCAAAAATGCGCAATTTTACGTTACTTTGTAAATATTGCAATCGCTCGCTGGTCACTAGTCCATTAAAACACACACCAGAACACCGCTATGGAGAGCATAGCAATTTGGCTGACCATCAAATAAGCACAACTTATAAATCTGACCACTAATCCGAAAGTACCTTAAATTTAAAGCACACCGAAGGTTTAATTTAGATATCATCTTACCTATTCAGCTTCGCAATTACCATGTCGAGCTATGCTAAGCTGTTCTGTACTACCTATCAGCCGACCCGTGGGCAGCCGGCCAATTAGATTTACTCAGAGCGGAAATAGTAAAGAGTAGGAGGCAATTACTACTACCCTGCACTACTAATAACTGTTAGCCGGTGAGTGTACAGAAGGAGAATTTGTGAAAATATTAACTTTTCGTTTAGAAATCCAGTGAACGAGACCGTTTTCCTTGTTTGCGAAAACGTAGGAAAACGCGATGATTCTCTTCCTCGGTTTTGAAAAGACAATTTAATCAATAAAGCAATCGTGCTGATGTTTTAATTATCAGAACGATTGAATAATTAATTTGAACAAAATAACAAAGTAGTCGATAAGATGTTGCGTCATAAGATTTATTTATATTAGAAAATAATTTTGGTCGATATGAATTTGGGTCAAATGAAAAACATTTTGTGGAACTTCTGAACAGTGATTTTTCTGCTGCCTTTAATTTGTTGTGTCGAGTATCTTGGCAACTTTGTTCAAAACATCCTCTGTTTCTTTTATTTCTATCAGTTAACGAATTCATGCAGCGTGCAGCATTGGGACTGCTGTTCCTCGTTGTTTTAGTCACGTTTGCAATTTTTCCGCTGTTATTGAATATATTCTCGTTTTTTTTTATTGTTGTGTCTTGCTGTTTTTCTGCATTGGATTTATTTCTTTCGTAGGAAATAGATTGTGATGCTAAGTTACAATCGCTTTTTTTTTTAGACTTTGCAGTCTTTACTTACACTTACTTTATAGTGAAGGATTGTTGTGTGAAGTTTTAAGATTCCCAATATGCATTCGATCTCGAAACGTAGTCGTACTAAATTGATTTGGCTACATATCAGATGCCTTAGACAATACCAATCTTATTCGCTATATATTTTGGCGCATCACCAAAAGCAGAATTGTAGTCTATCAAACCTAACTTGAAAACTAAAGGGACTAGTAGCTTTGGTACTCAAATGCATACTTATGAAGTCAGTATTTTACGCCGAATATGGGTATTAATTAGGGCCAATCAATTTAAACTTTAAATAACGTAACATTCTGACAGCTGTTATTTTAACTAAGTGACGTATGGAACTATATCGCCGCCATCTTGTTTTGCACAAACCAGTTTCAAAAACTGTTTACCTACAAGGCAACAACATCCCCGGCCAATGTGATTCAAACGCCTACAGATGCTTGCAGCACTGCCTACCTAACTCTTCTGGGCCTCCTAGACATTTGAGTAGTTTTAAAGGTTTAAGAAGCCAGTAAATAACGCATATATCGCCACTATCACCGTGTCCCTGCCCTCCCTTAAAGTCGTAAAGTCGTAACATTGACATTGAGGCACGCTTACGTATCGTCGTCGCCGCGTCGGCGTGCGGCTTAGCATCGTACACGACCTTAGCCGCTTAGTGCGGGGCGAAGCCCTAGGCAGCCTTGTGTGGACTAATCGTTCAGGAAGTGGTCATAATAAGTTATGTGACGTGTGTTAGGTTATGTGACGGGAGGCTTTGTTAATGTCGACGTCAAAATAGTAATAATCAATTATTATTTCCATAATTGGTTGATAATTAATAAATTGTGGAAATGTTAATTTATGTCACCTGGTTTTGTGTGGTTTGGTTAACGGTAGTCAATTGGTATCTATGGAGGAACCGACATTGAGGTCTATATACCGGTAACATACGAAAATATAGAAAAACGTAAAAACGAGCTTTGTAAAATTTGGTAAATCAATTGACTGTTCTCAGCTATAGTGGCTTGTTTACAAATTATAATATTAAATTTAAAAGATCATCGAAAAAAAAAGATCGTTTCATCGTCAAAAAATATATAAGCAAAAGTTAAATTATACACATACTGTACTCGCTACTTTAAATATAAATATTAAAATTAAACTAATGGAAATTCCTTGTTTGTATGTACTTATATCTTGAATTTATTTGTTTCAGGTACGGCGGAAAGTTAATTACTACAAAAAGGCGTTAAATGCGTGAGTTACGGCTCCTCGGGGAGTCTTAATGTTAATACCTTTCTGGATTTGGGCCTAAAAGTCTAGATCTTTGATATAAATGCCGCGCTGGCTCATTCATTACTTTTATAAGACGAATGGAGAAATCTTGGCACATGTTGAAGAAGGCAGTGGCCACACGGAGGGATTATCAAAAACTAATGTTTTTTTCCACACACTAATCTAGGCTCATATTGCAAATGGTTAATTAACTTCGTCTGTACCTATCTTTTAACGCCCCGACGGCAGTATGCCGTCACTCATAACATGTAACATACTGGTATCCACAGATGCATCCGGTTACACCTGAAGCCGACGACAATGTAGTTGAGAAAAGGCTAGGCACATGGTGGCTGAACGGACTTGAATGGTTAGCACACCTGACTTAGGACGAAGGACAGTTTTAATACTTGTGGTACGATCCCGTGGATCAATAGGGGATCGGACTGAGTAAAAAAAATATGATTCTAATTAGTCCGTCAGTTACATTATCGAAAAATATTGGATACGTGTTTCATGTTTTATCAAATTAATAAAAAAATATGAAGATAAAACGCGTCAAAAATCATCGTTTTATCTTCATATTTTTTTACGGGTTGTGACGTCATATGTAATTAAAAAACGTACTGACATGTGACATTTTCGAGGAGTTCACGAGTTTTCGAAGCACTGTATAGTTTTCATTTTTTGTTTACGCGAAAAAAGAAAAAATAAGTGTTTAATATTTTTTGGAAATCTATCTGACGGACTTTTTATTTTTTTTGTCCGATCCGCTATTTCTGACATGACACACGAGCGAAATCTTCTAAAGGAGATAAGAAAAAGCGTGGCGTTTCTTAAGCTGATCGAAAAAATGGTTGCCATTTGTCGGAGTACCCACGGCTAACTTTTTGTCGCTCATTTATACACAGCTCTATATTCTCATTTACTTTTTTCGCCAAAAACGAACCTTTCCTAAGAAATAATCATTAAGAAAAGGTTTTTTACTTCTAAGTGTTCGCAATATTGAAAAATGTTCGCTAAACTTTTGTAATATGTGATTTGAAACAGATTGCCTCTTTGAGTGGCAAATAAAATATTTGTGAAGTTGACTGTCATGTTTTGAAGTAAGTAATTTCATGTTCTGTCATGTACCTTCAATTCTTTGAAGTATTACGAGTACCTCCCTTCTCCCGTAAGGATTGATGATTCCGAGAGTAAGTACTTGGGATTATATACTTTGTCAGTCGGTTTTTAAAAAGACTGTAATATATTGTAATACATCTTGCTTGTAGTCTTATAAATGTATATATCTCGAGAATAGAATATGCATAGAATGTTCTGGAAGAAACCGTTAAACTTAGTCTTAATTTGGCCCATCCGAACATGAAACAGTCGACAGTAGAGCCACGAGCAAGGTGAAGGCCGATTATTTGTAACAATAGAGTATTTGACCAAAAATTATCTAATCTAATTGGTCCGTCAGATAGATTTTCAAAAACTAATGGACACGTATTTTTTCTATTTCACGTTAACAAAAAATGAAGACGATACAGTGTTTCGAAAAGTCGCGTCAAGTCGTGTGACGTCACAAGGTTAGTACTTTTTTACCCAACCCAAAGTGACGTCAAAAGCTTCCACTCTGAACTTTGACCCTCTTTATTTTCGTAAATTTTTACTAATTTGATAAAATGAAAAACACGTTTCCAATATTTTTCGATAATCTAACAGACGGACTAATTAGATATTTTTGGTGAAATACCCTATTGTTTGTTGTTCAACAACATAACATCACGCCTGTAATTCCCGAAGGCATAGGCAGAGTTGTACCTAATAGTACAAGCACATTTCACAGCACATTGAGGGCTAGCCAATTGCCATCAATCAGGTACAAAACGAAACTTCGTCCAACTGAGAAATTCCTCATGGAAAGACTTGATCACACTTTGCCCGACTTGTAACCCTCAGAGTAACCAACGAATGCTCAGACCAACGAAGCAGTCCAACAAACACCGCAAAATCGATTGGGTCGACCCACGCAAGCTATTATATATATATTAACAAAACTGGTTATAAACTTCGTAAGTACCTACATTACATTGCAATTCCTTCTAAAAGCAAGTCGAATAGGTAAGTTCGAGCAATATCCTTAATTCTAACAAAACGAAACGAAAGTAATTGATACTAAACATGTTCCTTCTCTCACGAGATTATCTATAAAAGAAAAACACTTTTCCTGAGTGTTGTGTAAGTCTTGTCTGAAACGAATAGCTGAATCGCTAGATGCGAAACGCACGGGACGGGTCAATGTGGCGACACCTGGGGGAGGCCTATGTCCAGCAGTGGACGTCTTTTGGCTGAAATGATGATAAATAGAATAGAATAGGATAGAATAGATATTTATTCGCACAGTAAGAAGGTACACTACTGACTATCACGCTAGTTTAGTGGTCGCAAATGAGGAATAGGTTCTAAGTACAATAATTCTAAGGTCGAGCAAAGTGTCGTCGGGCCTGCGGGTTGTTCCAAAGAGATACCGCGGTTTCAACACAAAAGGAACATGGGCGGTTTTTAGTCAGTAGAAGTCTGACACTCCCTTCCGCTCTGCGCAAGAGCGGGAGGGATTCTTTGATGATTTCCACACCCTCCAAAAACAAAAAAAGGCTGAGAGTTTTTGGGTTTTTCGATCAGGAATTTCTCCGTAGCCACAGAATCTGGATTTCTGTCCGGTTGATGGCAATAGGACTGAAACATTGGGAAGAGTGTGGCGGGCTTGTCCCAAAAAAAAAACCGGTCAAGTACATGTCGGGCCACGCACAATGTAGGGTTCCATAGTTGCTCAACAAAATATGTAAATTAACTTACTAAACTACCCTGCCTGCGAACGATGATTTTTATTGTAAAAATAAAACAAACTTACATTTGCAGTTTCGAGACCTGCTGCGCTCCCATACATTATGTATAAGAAATTGTTTCATACAAGTACATTTTATAAGTTGGTCGACTATTACTCGTAATTTTGCAAAGCCTACCTAGCTGTGATAGTTTTCTTTTTATTTTCGTTCTAAATGCTACAACCATGACACCGTACCATTTTTTCACATGCCCTTGAGTCTAACAAAAACTTGCACTTTAAAACTTAATATTTCACAAACGAATCCCTTAATCGATAAACTGTTTGAGCAAACTCGCAATTTTTTTTTAAAGACCTATCCATCGACATCCCACACAATGGACTTGGCGAGAAAAGCAAAATCATCCCCTCTTTAATATGTACTGGAGATACCCTAAATAAAAGGTTTAGGTTGGCATACACAACCCTTATACGTGGTTCATGCCAAATTACAGTTTTCTAGTATTACGAGTTTTTGAGATATATAGAGCGGGCGGACATAATGGGGTTCCATATTGACTACCAAACCCTGAAAACTACTGAAACCTAATTGGATAAACCTCTGTCTAACCATTATGGGATTAGGTACAGACCTGATGTTATGTTATGTTAAACTAGTTACAACCGTACAAGTTACTGATGTAAAGTTTAAAATGATCCTTATACTAACTACCGTAAGTAGGGCACGCAAACAGTTTGAGCTAAAGGTAATTAATACATTTATTGTAATGCCTGTCTGACTGCCAGTTTTTTTGTTGCTTGCTTATTTCATTTGCTCACATGTTTTCGTCAGGCGTTCATGTTGTACTAATAATAAATAAGTTATTTCAACCAAACCGTAACGGGTTCAAAGGGATATACTTGCTTTTCCAATATCGAAACGTCTTAGATCATATTACTCATTTCCTTTCAAGTCGTCCTATGTAAATCTATCCGTTTATGAACGACAAACAAACCGTTACAGATTTTCACGTTTAATATGTCGTTCATTTTAAATGGGCCTACTCCTGAACTCAATCTTGACATGAGAGCAGAGATGTGTTCGACAATGGAATGAGCTAATTCAAAATAAGCCTACTTAAATCTGTCTTTAAATTAATAAAAAGAGAAGTCCTGACTGACTGACTCATCAACGTCCAGCCCAAACCCTTGGACCTAGAGAGCTGAAATTTTGCACGGAGGTTCCCTTTATAATGTAGACAAGGAATAAGAAGATATTTTTTGAAATTCAACCCCTAAGGGAGTTAAGGGCATGAAAGTTTGTATGTAAAATCGACATATACACGCGAATCCGCAGGCAAAAGCTACTAATATAATATTATTGGCACAGATATTTCTAACCTTCGATAATCAAGTAAGTAAAATTAGTGATACTAACTTAGGTGTAGGTAAGTTTTGAATATAACTTAGCACATAGTGTTTCGTTTGACTTAGATTTCATGCCGGGCCAGGTAAATAATGTATGTTATACAATATGGTTACACCACAGGTTCCTTAGATTGAATTGTGATACTTACTTACTAAATTCTTAGGGCTTCTAGGTTTCTTAGGCTGAGGTATAATTTTAGGATAACTTTTAAATAAACTATTACACGTGTAACTAAAGCCATACTTTTCCCACCTATGTTAGCGTCTACTTTTGAGAATGAAATGTACAATTATTGAAATACATAATTCGGATATCGCTAAAAATATTAATTTTTACCTCAAAAATAGATCAGTAACAAAAGATTTTTTATCCATAACGAGTTTCACAATTTCGCGTGAGGGAAATTGAACAATAAATTGGTTTAACAATAGCTGAAGCTGGTACAAAATACAGTACCTTTCGCAATATTGTGTACGAGCGAGTTTTATGATTTGTTGCCATGGCAACGGAAATAAATGTCTATCTACCCATATCTGCCTTGAAATGATTGAAGACTTGGTAATGCCAAACGCCAAATACTTATAGAAGACATTCCGAAAGTTTGGGTTGTTTAACTATACAAATAAATATAATAGGGGATCGGACAAAAAAAGAATAATTATTCCGTCAGATAGATTTTCAAAAAATATTGGACACATATTTTTTCTTTTTTTACATAAACAAAAAATGAAGACGATACAATGCTTCGAAAACTCGTGAATTCCTCGAAAACGTCACATGGTAGTACATTTTTCACCAACAAATGACGTCACAACCCCCCACTCATGATCTTTGAAGCGTCTTATCTTCGTCAATTTTTATTAGTTTGATAAAACAAAAAACACGTATCCAATATTTTTCGATAATCTAACTGACGGACTAATTAGAATCATATTTTTTTGACTCAGTCCGATCCCCTATTGTAGTGTCTGTTTCTAATATCAAAATAACAGTATTTTACTGAATGCATATAAAAAATACTATACGGCACTTATAACATAAAAACGCATTTTCAAAATAATTCAGGATTACTTTATTCAAACATTTATTTCATTAACAACGCGGATTGCGAATTAAATCAAAATTAATTCGCTTTCATACGATGATGATGGCCATCAGTTAACACATTCGTTTCCCATTTATTTGTAATCAATTAATGTGATTGGGTTTCAATTAAATAAATGGCGACAAGCGATCCAATCGGGCCCCAAACTCATGTAATTGATATTCATCTATCAAAATATTCAACCAATTATGCTCTGAATACATCGATTAACCTGTAATGTTTTGCCATTCATATTCATGTTCACATGACGTGTGCACATTTTAACAACTTCAATCTGAAATGTGGTGATTCGTCCGGAGTTTTACGGACATCTCCAGATCACGGGGGGAATTCTAAACCGACTGGAATTTAGAAACGATAAGAAAATAACAATTAGTAGATTCAGAATTATTTTGATTAAAAAACATTTATAAATTCAGTTGAATTGTAGTGTTTTTTAGGGTTTCGTAGCCGAATGGCAAAAAACGGAACCCTTATGGATACGTCATGTCTGTCTGTCACAGACATTTTATTCGGAAACTATTAAGCCTACACAGTTGAAACTTAGTCGGGGGATGTTTAAATAAAAATCAGGAATGTTATTTCCTATCCAAATAATCAATGATCATGGATCTGGGAATGTATTGACCCGTGCTTTTAAATAAATGTGAAAAATTGTTTCTGATAATTATCATGTATGTGTAATTATGATACTTTTAACCAATATGTATTGAGCGTCAGATATTATTGATCCTATTAATAAAAACGTACGTAAAAGTAATTGTGTTAGAGATAAGGGTGGCTAATAAATGCCACTTGCCAGTTATTGGGTTCTGTATGTATTTTTATGTTCTATCGGAAGGATGTACGTAAAAAATGATATAAATATGTCGTGTTGGGTTTCGTTTGGATTAAATACGTAGTACGATTAATATCACGAATTGTACCGAATATGTTCATGTCAGGGCTGTTTGTTTTTGGCTATGTCTGTTTGACAATTATGTTTTTCTCTAAATAAACTACTATAAAAATAGTACCTTGTAGTAAACATTTCAAAATAGAATTCGTGTTTTTCCTGGTTTTGATTTTTATATTTGAATTTACTTGAATACTGTAATGTACATAGCCCTTTTCGGTGTTGTAGCATATTGAAATCGGGTAACATCTTCATTAATCTTAATCAAAATATACAGGCCCTGTAGTAATTGGAGAGACTCGAAGTTTCATATAACCGAAGCCCCAGTAATGCTAGGATACATAATATTGGTGATCCGTACTGAATATTGTATCTACTCGTATAATATCGTTTCTATACAAAATCAAAATTCATTTATTCAAACTAGGCTGATAATTAGCACTTTTCGAACGTCAAAACACCCCCCCTTCGACACTTCCTAGTGTTTTAGCTGGAAAGAAGAAGTGGCGGAACAAACTCCCCAGCAACACATCTGTCTGTTAGGTTGGTTAGAAGAACCAGACTCGATACAATAGTACGGCTTCCGGCCACCGTAGACGCGGGCCTGTGGACGGTGAGTAATGGGCTAACTCGCCGTCCTTCCGTCTTATGACGACAACAGGCCATGTCGACGGCGTTTCCGCTCTTGTGCAGAACGAAAGGGAGTGTCATAACGTCTACTGACTAAAAACCACCCATGTTCCTTCTTAGCCCTTCATGGAACCTTACGAATTAATTATGAACTTTGTGAAGCCGGTGAGAAGGAGCGTGGTTTATGCTTAATTCTAGTGTTAAAGTTGTGAAAAACTCTGGCACGGTGTTGGTTTCTTCTTCTACGGATTCTTATTATCTATTGATTTCAGATGAAGAGACACTCAGATGTGTTGAAAATAGACTACAAGTAAGAAATTATGACCGCATTCCATCCTTACTACTGTTTTATTTTTTTCAAAGAAATGCTTTGTTAAATTAATTGAGAAAGTAGAGGATGATGGCTGTTGATAGTTGCATTGAACAGATTTTTTTCAATCACAGCTGGGCAAAGGCCTCCCCCCTATGGCTTTCCAAGTTTGCTTATTGCTTTCTCCGCCCAATCTGTTAAGAACTAGTCCAGATCGTCCAGAAATATAATAATAACTGTTCAGAATTATTTTGATTAAACAACATTTATAAATTCAGTTGAATTGTAGTGTTTTTTAGGGTTTCGTAGCCGAATGGCAATAAACGCTTCCGCTCTTGTGCAGAACGAAAGGGAGTGTCATAACGTCTACTGACTAAAAACCACCCATGTTCCTTCTTAGCCCTTCATGGAACCTTACGAATTAATTATGAACTTTGTGAAGCCGGTGAGAAGGAGCGTGGTTTATGCTTAATTCTAGTGTTAAAGTTGTGAAAAACTCTGGCACGGTGTTGGTTTCTTCTTCTACGGATTCTTATTATCTATTGATTTCAGATGAAGAGACACTCAGATGTGTTGAAAATAGACTACAAGTAAGAAATTATGACCGCATTCCATCCTTACTACTGTTTTATTTTTTTCAAAGAAATGCTTTGTTAAATTAATTGAGAAAGTAGAGGATGATGGCTGTTGATAGTTGCATTGAACAGATTTTTTTCAATCACAGCTGGGCAAAGGCCTCCCCCCTATGGCTTTCCAAGTTTGCTTATTGCTTTCTCCGCCCAATCTGTTAAGAACTAGTCCAGATCGTCCAGAAATATAATAATAACTGTTGAAAAAAACAAACATGAGATGAGACTGTGATCAGAATTGATAAAATTCAGATCACAGTCTCATCTCTATCAAACAAATTCGTACCAAAACGTTGAAATGGTTCGTGCTAAAAAAATGAATTTTTGATAGATTCGGTAACGACCGTTCTTAAAATTATGGAAATTGCCCCTCAGATCCACGTTTCAAATATGGTATTTGCGTATGTAAAACATCCTTCATTACGCAAAAAATCCACCGCAAAAATAACATCTTTTGATTCAACCGTATCACAAATTGCTCTTTGACATAACTGTTTTATTACGAGAACGAACATCCGAATACATATACAATTCACACACACATAAGTTATTACATAAAAGTTCAACGGAACGACACAAAATTGTACGCAAAAGGAATAACACAAACTCATCGTGTAATTTATACAGATGACTTTGATGAATCAGGAGAAGTGATATCTATCTTTGCGACTGAGCGAACGCCACCAGTTCACAAGAGACCTTTAACTTTCAAAGAAAGTGTCAAATATGAGAGTTCTACCAAACCTTTCGGCACCAAAACATTTTTTATCATTCGCGTGACGTCATCATTTGTCAACTTTTATTGAAGTTCTCTTTTACTTATATCTCTTTATCACTTGTTTAGACTGATAAAATCTTTGCGTTTTTCGTGAAAACATGAAAAGGGTAAATCCTACCATTCATTTATATTTGCAAATGGCCGTGCCAAATCCGTGAGTGAGGTTGAATAGCTCCCTAATCCATATTTTCCCATTTTCACACAACTTTCTTCAAATCGAATACAATCAGTAATATTTTCCCGTTTAAGAATAGTCTTCAGGGATACACATATTATCCGCGAAATACTAAATGGATGGCAGACAAACTTCTCTCCGTTAATAAGTATTACTTCGATTGGTATATCCGAAAGTTTATTCTTATTTATAGTTCTTTGATCGCTGTTTGAAAAGACGTTGTAGAAGAATAAGTTACTACAAGTTACCTAAACAAATAACTTCACTCAATAAAGAAGTTAGTGAACGACTGAACGAAACATAAAATTCTTCACTCAATCTTTAAATGAGATAAAAACACACGAGCGCCCAACAGGCGGGGCGCGTCTATATACATACTTACGTAGTAGCTGTTTATAGACATCGCATACAAAACGTTGCGGTTGTAAAACGCCATACATTTTGAAGTTTTAAAACTCTTTTGTTTTGTACAAAGTAATGTGGCATAAACCGTACCCCCTGGGGCTGTCGTAAAACGTGTGAACGTGACGCTTTTCCGCAACTTTTTCATCTCTATGTTCCCTCACCTAGGGTTGGTAATTATTTGTCCGGATTTTTTCGGAAATGTTCGAATTTTTGCCTAACTGTCCGAACTTGGTCGGACTTTGTAATTTGTCCAGACATTTCCCCGAAAGGAATTTTGTTGAAGACTGTTTATTCAAAACTGAAAAAAACATGACCGAATTTTTGCCAAAGATACGAATAGGTATATGTCGTCTTTTTAAATTTCGAAATGGTAACCCTACGCTCGCCTCGGTGGCTGCAAGCAGATTTATTTGCCGAGTTATGCACTTTGTGAACGTTCAAACATTTATTGAATGAAGTTGCTAATTAAAACAAAATATTGGTTCTTCGATCTAGACCTCCTTGCAGATATAGAACCTCACCTCTTTTTATAAAGCACTTTGATTTCTCCTTTGAATTGAAATACTTTTGCGTCGATTTTGAACTTAGGACTGCGATTCGATTACCGAACTAATATGGCGATGTAGGAGAACTGGGATTGCTGATTCTGTTTGCTGACGAGTTTGTAAGAAGATTGAAAGTCAATTAACGTTGGAAGTAAAGGGTCTAAGCTGGGTAGTGTTTACTGAAAAACTTTACAACGATGTAGTGGAGATAGTTTGTTTTTCATTCTACCATGTTAATCTAGCAAAATATTTGTACAATTAAAAATTCTAACACGTGTACTCAGCTAAAATTAAGTTAAACGACACTTTTATTTTTGTTACTTTTCATTTTTTTTGTTACTTTACAAGCCTTAGTACTGGATTACTCACCCAAAAAAAGCAAGAAGAATCTCAAAATATATCGTTCTAAAACCCAATTCCTCCAGATTTCCGCACATCATTTTATCACAAAAAGCTTACAGAGAATCGTCCTCATTCGCTATTTTCCTTTAAAAATGTCCCCCTGTCTCACGAACCCAATTTCGTCTTTGTTACTTGCTCTTTGCCGCTGAGCCTCCCTTTGTGCTTACCCGCTCGAACATACCACCATTAACTATATACGATATGGTTTCAATATGCAAAGAGAACAGAAGTTCCACTCAATCGAGGCATTAGAACTACTTACCTACTATTTGTATTGCAAAAACTACGACGATTTCCAACTGAACATTTGCCTAAGTTTCTTTGAAACTAGAACTAGTTGCAACTTCACTAACTAAAATTTTGCTTCCACTTCTTGGAGTGCTAACTAGAATTTCTAGTTCGCTGCGTTTCTGGTTTTTACTGTGTTGAGCTTGAATTTTACACAAATTGTTGCTTTGTCTTGTAAACAAAGACTTCGAGGTGAAAAACTTGTAAAATGTTAACTCTGTAAACGAGATTGGACCGACGGACAACAACAAAGTATCTTGAATACTATAGTCTTTAAGAAGAACACATGTTTTAGCAATAATTTAGTCAATAAATATAGTCTTACACAATGCCTTCTTCGTCTTACATAGACTACATCTCGCCACCTGCTATAGTCCTTGTATACTTCTTCTGCTTTGTTAACGTAAAATCTGGTTACATACACACTCTTGTTGCAAGTACCACGCCTCGAACTTTCAAGTTCGAATGACTATGAATCATTGAAGTTCGAGCTCGAAGTTTATTATAATGTCTCATAATCTCTGTCTTTTAATTACAAGTTAGATATGTTTACCTTCTGCACAAAGTACTTCTACCATGACGCGATGCTCCGTTTAATCCCATATCGGTAAGAGCGTCCTGAATGTCTGTGTTGCCATCGTGCGTGTTTCTCCCATGTTTGAGGGTTCAGTTGGGTACAATGGGACTTTATTGGTCATCGGGGTTATAAGGAAAATGGCAGCTATGTGACGTAGTTAGTAAAGGAAGTGGAAACTGTTATCTGTTGTTTGGCATGACTTCCTCTTTAACAATCTATTTACTATTGCCAAGCTTTTACGAAATTGGTTCTGGTTAGTTACTCAGAATACTCAAAATTAAATGGAAGCAAGAAACATTACTTGTTAAAGGTAAGCGTTTGACATTTATGCCTTATATATTATGTAGGATACACTCCTTTAATGTTATTCAACTATTACTACATCAGCACACAACTTTGTTCTTCTTCCTAGTGTGCCGATGACAATCGAACTGTTTCGGCCCAGGACTTGTCTACAAGATAAGCGTCCTTAGTTGCATTCATAATGTTCCTTTAACTGATAAATACTACTACGACTTCATGATAAACCGCCGAAAATATTAATTAACATTTCAAATAACATTCTCCAAATCTAACCAACAACTGAACATCGAAATCAATATCGAAACCAATTACATCCAGATCAAACATGTCAAAGGTTTGCGCACCTCCTACAGTTCTCATCAATACAATCTACAAGTAGGTGAGTCCCAAAGCATGATGTAATATCACCGTTATGAGATTGCGAGACTTTGATAACTTGAGCGGGATAATATAGCAAGCTTCAATGTTATATTGTACTTGTGACTTTGACAACCACTGAAGCGTTCCTGAAGACTGTTCAGACGAAGTGAGAGAGGATTGGAGAGTGTATGTAGATTTTTACTCATAGTCTTTGCTCTTTTTGTTCGAGTAAAGAAGACTTGTCAGTGGAGTAGAACAATAGATTAAAGTACAGAGTTTTATGAGAAAAAGGGTTCTGCGAGGCCGAAAACTATTGGTGGTAATCTTCATTTGCATCAGCCCCAAATTTGTCGACGAGTTTGGATTTTTTCAGTAGCGTTCATCAGCTCCTGTGCAAACAACAGGTCTGCAGGCCGGGTGCTATATCCGTGTTTATCAAGTGTACAATCGTTGTGGTTTTCTAGCAAATGTAAAGGAAATATTAAAAGCAATTTTACCTAATTATCTCGACCTGTAACCACAAATTTCCACGATTTTTCGTGTCCACGGAAATCTATAAGTAAATTATGTATGTAGGTAAAGTTTCGTTTCGCTCGATTCAGTAATAATAGCTGTGCTGTTATATCGTTGGGCACGCGACCGGGAGATTACGGTGAACTTGAATTGTTTCGTCATGTCCCGTTCCAATTATATTTATTTGCATTGATTTTCGAAGCGAATTTGATGGCATGTTTTCAGCTGAAAACAACCGAATTGACAGATAAGCCACGATTTGGAAAAATGTGTTTTGATATTAAATTATGTTTTATGGCCACATTATATATTGATTGACTTTTGTGGTAACAGTTCCAACGCACCCTTGAATTGGCCGTATAAAAATATGCACTGTTTGTATTATGGATTTTTAATGGTAAAAAAAAGAAGTTAAAAAACTAAAAAAACCGACTGAAAAAAATATAAGTAAAAAAAATAATAAATAAAAGTAAAAACTAAAATCCAACTACAAACCGCGGTCTTAAAAGTAATAAATAATTCTTGTCTGATATTCATATATTGAATTTGTATATTTCTATTTAAATATAAGTAAAGTTATTATTATTATAGAGGACCGCCGTAGTCGCATGCCACTGAGACCTGATGCTTCTTCATGGCGTTTTCATTGATATTGACATATTTATTTAGACCTGCTGAAAAAATCCTCATGCCCACGTACACAACAATACCACCACTATTCTTTGGCCAGACTTTAGCAAAAATAATTTAGTATTGAACGAATAACAAACAACACAAGTTACAAGTTTTATTTGCTTGAACATAACAGTGTTCATAGCTTCTAGTTTCAAAATCTACCTGAAACTAGTCAATAAAAAACAGCAGAGCACCTACTACCTGCATAGTGATACCTCGATGTCGATAGGCGTCGGAGCGCGATTGCGAAGTTACAGCAACAGAATAAAGCTAGTTGCTGCAACACACAACGTGCTGCTGCAACCGACTGCTAAACAAAAAAACACCTAGGGGTGTACACTACCCAGTTTATTGGGTTATACGACGAAATATGGAGTGATTGTGCTGAGTTATAGGTTGTCAAACGTGGAATTGGCGAACTGAAATTACTTGGGAATAGATCGATGATAGAAATTCGGCTGATCGTTGTCGATTATTCATTTTGATTCGAGTTTGGCACAGTGTTGGAGATTTGATAGAAGTGAAGATGGAAAAGCACTGCTCTAATTTGATGGCAGACACTGTCGAGAGAAATTATGTCGTAAACAATCATCATCATCATCAGCCTATAATGTTCCCACTGTAGGGACTAAGGCCTCCTCTCTAGGAGAGGGATGGATGACCACAAGGGCCATGTTCGGATTGGTAGATGTCACATGTCTTCGAGTTTTTGGTTCTAAGAAATGCCGGTTACCTCACGATGTTTCCCTTCACCTTTCACCTTGTAAATAATATCAAGCTTAAAAGCAGTTTTGAAGCAATTTTGAAGGCTAGAATTTATATAATGGCACAGCTAACTTTACCTTAAAACCTCCCTTTTTATTTCATACCATTTAAAACTAAAATCTACCAACATTCAGCTTTCACCACAAAAAAGAAAGCACAAAGCGATGCCCTCGAAAAATCTGGGTTGTTTAAAACTCGTAAAATATGTGTCACTGTCAACCCTATACAATTGGCAAGTAGGTCAGCCCGGTACTACCCAACCGAGTTTATGTTTACCATTGCCGCGGCACCGGTCGCTCAATTTATGTACCCGTTACACTGCCCGCTCCGTTCCCGATTACATTGCGCGCTGCACGACTGTCGAGCTATGGATGGCGTACATTTAAAACTTGTGTTTTGGGGGGTGAAGTTGTACGATGTTTACTTAATGGGGCTTGATTTATTTTCATGGGGCTTGGTTTCGCGGATTTTCGGGTATTATTATTATTACTAACGGGTGATATCATTTTTCTTTTGTGGGTGTTGTGGTCTATTTGCATAAGAGAATTAGTGTTTGGGCTAGTCTGAAGGTAGCTTTGCCGTCGTTAGAAAATCTTTGACAACAAAACATAGTTAGAATAGAATAGAATAGAATAGATTTTTATTGAACATCTTAGTTACAGTATACCAGTAAAACAATTAGTGTAGTTACAACTAAAGTAGGTACTTACATAGTTTCTTAGGGTAGATAACTAGATACACTCACTAAGTCCTTGTATTTTAGGCACAGTTAAATTACTTGTTAGATCAGAAATCCGATAAACGGTGAAAAAAAAAGTATTAAATAGATAAACCTCTGCTAACTCCATCAGACATTACAATGGCGATGTTATGTTATAATGAAAAACATAAGAACCTCCTTTTAAGACTTAAATCTCTTCTCACTAAATATCTCGCAGTAAAAGTGAAGTTTATGAGATAATTCCGAGCTGAGAGGTAGTTGTTATGCTTTTGATGGCGGACGATGCTCCGGGGGCTCGTGTTATCAACAAGTAATGTTCCAATGTAAATAAATATACGCTGCTATGTACCTAGGTATATGCTGTGATGGTGTGGGCGACACTCGGTGGAGAAGGCAGTTTTCTTTGTCTTAGGTTACAAAGCGAAAACAAAAAGGCGAAATGTGGCTGTATATGGGAACTTCTCTGCTTATCCCTTCGGGGCTTACAGGCGTTTTGTACAAAAGCTGTATACAATGTCGTAGCTTAGCCTGAGTGGTACGTTTTCACTGGTGCATAGTTGCGTTCTTATTTTTAAATAACTTACATAAAATAAGCTCAGTGATTATATTACTATTTATTGACTTATAGAATACATCCTAATTCAACTTCTAAAATAAAACCTTTTATTACCTATAAAATGGTTCGTTTTTAACCCTGAAACGAGATAAACGATAAATTAACATCATCGTAAAATCAGGCCGAATTCACCCGGAGGCGTACCATCAATTTAATCACTTGAACATTCAAACGATCCATTAGCTACTTTCTACTGCCACAGGCTCCCGAAAATTCCTCTGTAAAACAATTTTTGTGTAAAAAAGCAACGTTCGGGGATTAGCCCCGTCTCTACGGTAGCTAAATGTGAAATATGTGTAGTAGAAGTAGTGGGTGGTGCGCTGGTTAACGGGTGCCTGCTGGCCAATAGAAAAGCACGTGTGAAAATCGACGTGGAATTAGGTTTTGGTTCCGTTTGATGTTTTAATCCGGGATTAAGGTTTAAGTGTTGAATTACGTGCTTGTGTTACAGGGCTTTTATCTAGTATTTTAGGTGTGAAACGTTACTAAAAGTTTTATAACATTCAGGATATTTGATTTCAAAGTTTTTTCCGTTGCTTACACAGCAATAAATAAATCTTTCTTTGGCCAATTGGTCACCTTATCGAAGATTTTGGAAAATAAACAGTTTATCTTCTAATAAAATCACTTCTTATAAAATACGAAAGTTTCTGAAGTACAAGAAGCATATGCTCTGGCACACAAATTAAATCAGCAATATCAGGGCAAATATCAGATCTTTACCAAAGGCGCCGTCCTGAAATACCGCTGAAGCCTAACGAACAGCCTTCAATACCGTTAGTTGGATCGACTTAGCGATCAATTACAGACCCTATCATGTTCTTTCATAACTTTCAGCAGCCATTCATCGACGGTAATAGGCTTTGGAAGTCGAAGCCGGCGAGGTAAACTTCGGCTTTGGTTTCATAGTGATACTAATTTTATGTAATGTTTGGGACGAGTAAATATTGATATTGTTGTTAAAATTGTCATCACTAGATATTATAAAAGAACGTCTTCCACCGCGTCTGTCGGTCTGTTCGCGATAAACCGCACCGATTTTCATGCTGCTTCACCAGGTTTTAGTATATAATTTGTCAAGCTCTGACATTCACTCGGGTGAAACCGCGGGCATCAGCTAGTGATTAATAGAAATTAATTTTCTTATATGCTTTTTCCTAGGATTATTTATTTAAAACGGGTACTTCATTTAATTCAGAAGAAAATTCAGATTTTTATGTAGCAATAAATTCTCAAACAAGTTTATTACACAGAAAAACCAGGCTACATCTCGTTGGGTTGTAGCCTGCAGTTTCCCGGTTACTAGCTAAACAAACGTAACTATTTTAATCGTCATAGTCCTAGTTCGTCAACCATAAATTGTTTTTGGTACGGTACAGTCAGCTCCCGAAGTTACAAATAAACTACTAGTTGATGTTATTTATTTTTTTGCCTCTCTCTGGCACACTAAGGTTTGTTTCGAGATATCAATTTAGAGTTTTAACTTGTAAGTAGGTATATCACAAAGTTAAAGATTTACGAAATCAACAGTAGGTACATCTCCATTAACCAGATTTACTTAAGTTTCCTCAAAACTTTTTATCATTTCAGATTAAACCCACGTCAACTGTTATCCTCTGGGGGCTTTTAAAACCCTTCAATATGGAAAAAGCTAGTGGTTTTAAACTAACTCTAAAATATCGTATATTTTACAAACTTGTGGCGAAACTTGAAGCTTATCTCAGATCCCGCAGGTATTGCTGCTCCCGCGCGAAATGTTCTGGAAAATGCTGCCATGTGCGGCTTAAAGTATTGCAGGAAATATTAGAAAAATGAGTCTTTTCAAGAAGATTTTTTTACAATGATGTCACTAACAAAAAAGCGGTAGAATTGAACGACTAATTCCATAATTACTGCCAGTTACATGTTATTCAATAAATTATGTAATACATACATTATACAGTTAAAACATTAAACACCTGTAATGTTAGTTGTAAGTTGAAAAGTAAATAAATAAATAAATTTCAAACAACAATTTTAATTGATAGTGTGAATTCAATAAATGTGATAAAAAAACAAAGATAGTAACGAAAAACATACTTTATCCTTTCCTTGCAGTCGGGTAAAACATGAACTAACTTATCTAACTAACGAACATTTGGTTATTTAGTAGGACTGTCTGGCATAAAACCCCTTTCCAGGGAAGCTTCAATTTGTAAATTGGGGGACAACTGATTGTTTTATTTCCTGGAAAAGCATTATCATTCATATGCAGCTAGTCCATCTTTGTCTTGGTCTAACTTTTTCAATTTCAAGTCCTGTCACTAATTCAAGGAAATACAGCGTGTTTTTTCCTCAATAATTATCAGCAAAAGTTTCCACAAAATACCTCTTTTACCTGTCCTTATTAATCTTAGTTCCGCTCAAGTTTACTTCACTCTTTTATCTTTTATCCTACCCCAGTTTGCAGGGTTTTAAATATCCTTTTAAAGAGAGCGTCTTTCCTTTAAAGTTTAAGATCTAGACTAGGTCTTTCTAAAGCACTAAATGGCTTAAGATACGTGTTTACTGAATCAACTTAGCCCTGTTCTTGTTAACACTAACAGGCCATAACGCCTTGTAACTCAGTTACTGCTAGAGAAGAAGTCATTAACCCTTAGTGCTCCGGCTCTCGGCCGCAAACGGGTTAATTGGCCGTTACTGTTCTGCCCTTAGCACGGTGGGGTTAGGCATCAAGGGGCTCTTCTAGTGTTTAGGTCTTAACTAAAGATCTGAAGCTTATAAGGATTTGTTTGGGTGCTGAAACTGAATACAAATGGCCATGTTCAACTGTTTCGGAAAAGTTTGGAGATATTTGGTAGACCTTTATGGAGATAGATAGTCTGGTCTGTTTTGAAATGGAGAATCTAAGTAAAATGTATTGATTTTCGTACTCTAAGCAGCGGGTACTTAAAACTAGCCGATGTCGATAGTCTATAATCTACACAGGGTGTAAATTAACCCTTCACACAGCCTTCAACCAAGCATTCTGTACATCAAACTTAGTGTCCCTACGCTGAAGTTTTTGCTGGGAAACGACTTTTTTTTTGGTGTTAAAAATCACATTTTACGATAAAACTCATTGTAGCACTCTTAAAACATTGTGCTAATGGATTCTTTGAATAGTAAACGGGTCATGGAGGTAATTTAAGTAAAGTTATAACCTGAAAAACTAGTATATACAAAAACAGCTATGAAAAATTTGAAACTTTGACCCCTAATATCTACGTAACTAGGGGGTTCCCAGGTATGGTCTAAAAAAAAAAATTGCAGTGGTGGGGAGAACAAGTGCTCTTCGTTTGCATTGAGGGTACTTTTACACCCTTTATTTATACTGAGTGACGGAAATAAAGATCTCCCTAATAGAACACAAACATAAAATCACGCCTTTAGTCCCCGAAGGGTTGGGCAAAGGTATGCTACCTAATAGTACACTGAAATTTCGCCAGTTATGCAATAAATCCGTTGTAACGGAAATAGAGATTATGATAATTACAAATCAATTTATGTTTATTCTTTGCAAAACAATACAGTAGCAAAATTGATATGCGTACATACAACTTATGTTTTGCCATTAAAAAGTGCTCTGTATTAGGTTTCTTTAAGAGAATTACTGTTGCTTTGAGAGTGTTCAGTGAATTTCCTTTGGGAGCGGAGTTTACAAAGTGAAGTAAAACAGGCGAGTCTGTTACCCGATGCGGCGCTGTCTGTACTTTCTTTGTAAACGTGTAACGGCGTCTGCTTCTTTTGCTTTTAGTTAGATAATGTTATTTGCGTTTATTTTTTACAATAGGTGTATCTTTAATGTGGTATGGCTGAGCATACTTTGATAAGGCACAAGAGTTGTTAATTTTTAGCCAACTTTAGTGAAAAATGTCATGAAAACATATCTCTTGAATCTGTTTATTATTCATGAAACTCAAACTAGCATACTGCGGTCTCATGATATTGATTTACGAAAAGGCGACCCAGCATGTTCACCATCACCCTTTTCACCGTATTTCTCGCTGCTTCTTTTTTCAATCAATCGAATATCTACTTTTATCTCAAAACATTCTTGAAAAAATTCTCATATCTAAGTATCCACGCAAAACCTGGTATTATTATCTAACCAACCAAAGCCTATTCAGCAAAACGTTAGCACCTAGGCACAAGCCCAGTCCTATTCAGCCCCTGTAACAGTGACAGCGCGATCTATTTCTGCGCTAAGTGAGTCAGTTCGAGCCATTGAATACGACCGCTAAATAGGCAGCTGTCCCACCGCTTGCTGAAAGCGACTAGCTGTCTGTTCTTTTGTATAGAAACGTACAATAGATGTAGGTCGGTAAAAGAGATGCATATTGTTAGTTGATCGCTGTTTACACTGCCGGCGAGAACTCTTTTTTTTACTGTTAGTCGTAGTGACAAGAGTGGGAAGTTAAAAAAAACTCGTTAAGCGACTCTTGCTTGGCAACAGACATCTTAGAGGATGAGAGGCATAGGCATACGATTCATCATCATCATCATAGGCTTGCCTTTTCCGATACTACGTTAGGGCCGGCTTTCAGTCTTACCCGATGCAGATGAATACTAGTATTTTACAAGGAACGACTGCCTATCTGACCTCCACAACCCAATTACAAATAGTACTGGTTAATGCGATACCTTTTGGTAAGACTGATTGTAAAATTTTACGCAAACGATTACCAGCAAGTAATTGGGCGCGTGTATTCAGCGACAAAGCTATCCGAACTACACTCTCGCTGCTCATTACTAATTTCTAGTTTCTAGTACTCGCTAATCTGTTCGTTTTTCTGCTGTCAACAGTTGTCAGAAGCACTTGTGCTCTCCAAGTATTTTCGAAATTTGCTAAGAAAAACCGTGACTCGGATACTGAAATTATTATAAAAGTGTATTTAAAGTGTTCACTTAATCGTGGTGATATTATCTAGTGACAAAAACTTGATTTATTGTCTAAAATCTGTGATTGAAAATATCGGAATCACTTGGTGAAAAAAATCTACCCTCACTTCAATTTATAAAAACAAAGTCCGATAATATCCGAAGTGACAACTGTCAGTGGCTGTCACTGTCACAGAGTAGATTGTCAAGTGAGTGTTGCCAGATTTGGAAAACTTCTACCAAATAGTAAACAATGGATAAACAGATGGAGCTATTTCTCGAAAGAGTAAACGAGTCCATGGACTTAAAGATGAATGAATTAAAAGAAGAATTTATGAAACAAACCAGCTCACTAGCATCAAATATGGTGAACATAATAGAAGAGAAATTGAATCCACTACTTGAAGAGAATGCCAAACTTTCTAATGAGGTGATGACACTGAAAAATAAAGTTGGGAATCTAGAAAAAGAAGTGCGGAAAAACAACATTCTGCTACATGGGCTAAAAGAAACAGAGTCAAATAGTAATGAGCTCATGAATTTGGTCATAGAATTTCTAAACAACATAGGGAACAAGTGTGGAATACGAGAATTTGACATGTGGGAACTTAATCAGGTCCAAAGACTAGGGAAAAAAGTGGATAATAAGCATAGACCTATTTTAGTAAAATTCACTTTAGCTTGGAGGAAAGTAGAAATTTTAAAGAATGGGAAATATTTCCCAGCGTCAACATATGCTACAGAAGATTTCCCTAAAGAGGTATTACAAATTAGGAAAGAACTAAAAATACAACAGCACGAAGAAAAGAAGAAAGGAAACTTTGCAGTCATCCGATATGATAAACTTATAATAAAAGGAAAAACAAACCAAGGAAATACAAAGGAGAAAAGGAAACGTGCTCCCTCCAATACATCACCCCAATCAAGTAACGATGTCAGTCCAACATCAAAGGTTCCAAACAAAATAATTAAAGTAAATGCCTTTGAACTCATGAATAAGAGGCAAACCACTCAAATTGAAATCAACAGCCAATAGCAAGTATTTAACAAACAGCAGAAAAAAGGAGAAAACATAAATATCAACAATAACAACGACAACAACAATCTACATTCCCCAAGCCGGCTGGTCCCCGTGGGGTATAATGACCACCACCCTCCATCTAATACAAGGAAGACAAAAAGTGAATTTCTACAAATATGCACATATAATGTAAAAGCGGATGGAGGAGGCCTTTACCCGATATGGGACTACATCTCCAAAAGATACCCAAACAAGTACCTAACACTACTAACTAGAATAAGACGAACACTAACACAACTAACACTTATTGCATTTAAAAAAAAAAAAAAAAGCTGTACTTAATATAAAAATTGTAAATATTGTGAGATGAGAAATAAAAGGCTTATTATTATTATTATTATTATTATTAGTACTCGCTAATCGCTTGCGGTGGGACCTGTACCTACGGGCCGCACACGCTGACGGCCGGTAGCGAAGCGCTGAGCGGTTGAGTTCCGACGGTATTGTTGACGGTCTTGAAATGGGATGAATGTAGGGTGGCAGTTTATCTGATTGTTACAACAACTAATAGAATTACATGATGGTAAAACACTAGACAACTTCAGAAATAATTGCAGACAATAATACATTATTGGCTGAACATCAACAGACTATAACAATCAACTTAAAAAAAATCACTGGGTCATATCACCCAAGTGAACATAGGACACTAAATAAGTGCCCTTAATTCACCTGGGAGATATTAGTTCACCCAGGTGAATTGAGGACACTACACCGAAATTATGAATTGAAGCCGATGATGACACTAAATTTTTCTTCAGCTTTTTGTTCCAGTTTAGTGAAGGGTAAAACCTTTGCAATCTGAATGTGGAAACGAATTAAAACCTTAAATTTAGTATTATCATCAACAGCCTATTAATGTTCCCACTGCTGGGACACAGACCACCTCTCTCATTTTGAGAGGGAATGGGCTATAATCTACCACGCGAGCCCAGTGCGAATTGGTAGATGTCACATGTCTTCGAATGTTTGGTTCTAAGCCATGCCGGTTTCCTCACGATGTTTTCCTTTACCGTTTTGAGAGCAGCGGTGATGAAATAAATTACACAAAGTAATGTGCCTGCCTGTTGATTTTGATTTTGATTTTGGGTTCGAACCCACAACCGGACAACTGTTCGTAAGTCGGGGCCGCCACCACTGGCAATTTAGTATATCTATTAATAGATAATGTTGTCATTCCAAATACAAAATCAAAAAATCAAAATCAAAACTCATTTATTCAAACTAGGCTGATAATCAGCACTTTTCGAACGTCAAAATTTACTTTACTTATACGTTTCCCACACAACACTTTATAAAACGTTAAAACCAAACGTAATAACAAAACTATTAAATTATAGCGTGAAATAAATTTAAAAATACCCCATAAACTGAACTGTTCCTTCCACTTTGATGCGCCACTTACATGCCAAACTGAGTTAATGAGTGCAGTGAAAAAGCTCGTAAACCGGATGTCCGCCTCCCGACGCCGGACACTTTCCGGACAACATCCCGTCCGCTACGGGACTCTGTAGAGGGAGCCTTTATAACTATTTTATTTGAACATTAAACTTGTTTGAACATGTTTTAGAATTCTTCCGACTACTTATGTAAATATGTTTAGATGTTGTGTATGTGGGTTCAGGTTTCTCTGTTGGATTTGGTTGCTTAAAAGTATAGTTTTGTGAGGATATCTGAGTATGACACTGACCAGAGTGTAACGGCTACCTGTTATTCTGATCTCAGGTAGCCAACTGCGATTAAGGCTACTGTTTTGTACGTAAAGTGAAATAGCAGACCAATTCTGTAATCCCCGGAAGGTTAGACACACACATTTTGCCTGATTTTTTTAATTCCCACGTAAAAGAGGGCGAGTCTATTGTTAACCGAATCGAACATTAAAATGTAATTATATGAGATAAATAAATGGGAGATATAGAACTACATGCATATATAGAAACTCAGTACAAGTTCAAGAGCACGTATCCAGTCATCAATTTGAATGACGTCAGTCAATCAAAGGGTCAGCACAGTTGAACTCGACCTCCTTCCACTTCGCTTCTTTGAAGACAACTCACTTCATTATCAATGCACGATACATCTACTTACAAGCTCGTACTTTTGGTAAAGAAAATAAAAGTATTGCAAGTTTTAGAAACTAATTGAAACTCGCATGTGTTCCGAGAGTACTAGGACTGATCATCATACAAGATTCGGGTAAAATTCTGACTTTTCTGATGATAATTCTGAAAGGTCAGAATTGTGTACACATTGTGGGTGTGTTAAAAAAACACCGCTTTAAAAAAAGTACTCGTGTCCGGCTGGCGTGTGTATATTAACGGCAGTATGAGTAAGTAATGATCGAAGCTTGTGGAACCTCTGCTGCATCTGCCATCCCCATGGTAAAAGGGAGAGCGTTTATGTATGCATATACTTTATCCTAGTACACTGGTGACATTGATGTATGTCAGATTGTGAGACCACTATAAGAACAGTTGGAGTCTTAATAATTAGCGCAGAAGTAATAAACTTAGGTAAAACAGAACGCATTGCGACTACACGCTAAACTACACAATTGCTTCTTCACCGCATTGCGTCCTTGCAAGCTAAGGCTGTCTGTTAAACTTCTCATTCTTTGTTTCCTGTCGTCATGCTGAACTTTCGTGGTTTTCTTGGTACAATAATTTTGTATTTTTTTCAACATGACAAACACAATGAAATTTCAAAGTCAAGCTGTCAAATAGTTTTTAAACTGACCTGTTCATGGTGACTATCCCCATTTTAGTGTCAGAAAGTGTCGTGATTGGCAGCTGTCATTCCCAAATACATATACACACATCAAAAGTGTCTAGGGATCAACATATATTTTTGCAATAACTTTTCTCCTGATTGATATTAATTAAAATTTTCTTTAAGGATTCATCAAATAAAGTGTTTTCGTTTGTCACAGTAACGATAAACCAAGTCACCTTTGCATTAATAAAGAAATTTGCCATTTTCCTAATAAAGGGATTTTTGACATTTGAACCACTAACATTAAAGTTCGAAAAAAAGACTGAAATAACAGTTTTCTTTAAAATTTTATTGGGTAACTTAAACAATTAATAATCCGTGTTTCTACCGCGAACACTAACAACACAAGAACATCGGTTTGGCATACTCAAAATGAGTTCATCCAAATCACGCTGTGGAATGGCCGCCCATGTTCGTTGCAACAACAAAAAAAGGTCTTCTTGCGACTGGATACCCTCCATATTCGGCAGAGCTCTTCTCTGTAGCATATCCCATGCATGCTCAATCGGGTTCAAGTCTGGCGACTGAGCAGGCCAGGGCAGGACATTGATGTTAGCTGCGGCGAGAGTCTGTCTTACAACTCTTGCGGTGTGCGGTCGTGCATTATCATGCATTAACTGAAATAAGGGACCGATTTGCACTTGTAGAGGAACGATGACGTCTGATACAATCGTCTCAGCATAAATTTGAGCGTTGAGGTTGCCTCTGATCCAAATCAACTCAGTTCTTCCGCCGATCCAAATACCCGCCCATACCATGATGGTTCCACCACTATAAGGATGGACTTCCTGGCAGGATTTTAATCGCTGTTGGCGTCCAGGGGTTCTCCAGTGTCGTATACGTCTTGTATCCGGTCTCATACCAAAACGAGACTCATCAGAAAAGCACACGAAACGCCATTGTTCTTCTGCCCAATTTCTGTGTTCAAGAGCCCATTGATATCGAATCCTACGATTGTGCATTGCTATAGGTGGTACCCGTAGCGGTCTTCGGGAATGAAGGTTCACTTCATGCAAGCGGTTTCTGACTGTTTGGTCGCTAATTAAGTTCCCTGAAGAGTGATGAAGCCTCACGGCTAACATCATGGCGGTTATTGTTGGAGCTCTTCGAGTTAAGATTTGAATGTATCGGTCTTGTCTCCGTGTGGTGCAGCGATACCATCCTCCATGGCACTCAGCCACGGTACCAGTGCTTCGGTAACGTGTCCAAAGTCGACTGATAACACTCTGACTTGTATTCAGAGCTAAAGCCACAGTACGTTGCCGGGAACCAGCTTCTATCATTCCCACGGCTCTGAGCATTTCTTCCCTGCTTAAATGACGTCGCCGCTCCATAATAACGTTGGTTTTAATCAGTAGTAGGGAAACAGTAGCACTAATAATGTCTTCAATGCGTTGTATGTTTTTATAGGGAAAATATTGACAGCTGATTTTCATCTTTTACTCGAATTTGATTCACAGTTCCTGATTTAAATTATGAAATGCACCAAAAAGGATCCATATAAATTTATAAAATCATAAATTTATTACAAAGCCACATCTCAATCTCAAGAAATCCGCATAAAAATGCTTGATCCCTAGACACTTTTGATGTGTGTACTTAAGGTGAAGGCGATGTTTTTTGCAATGTCCCGGTCAGTTCATACAAGTGTCAAGAATCTTGACACTTTATGTAACATACGACTTGACACTGACCGGGAAATTACAAAAAAACGTAAGAAAATTAGAATTTCGCGGGCTACCAAAAATACAGCTATCTAGAGAGGGTGGTTTTTATTCTTGAAATCATTTTAACTGATCTGACTAGTACTTGTAAGTGCGCCACACGGTGTAGTTCTTACAATTATTTGGCTCGTATTTCCACACTTCAATTTGTCTAAAACTTGGGGCACCGCTCTCCACATCCATTTATAACTCAAGCAAACTGTACTTATTACCCACAGTCGCAGTCGTAGCCAACTAAAAACGTAAAACACATTAGTTTCGTTTACTTCGCGAGCCGTAGTTTTTGCCATAAGTTTAAAGGCAAGTCTTGCAATATCTCAAGTTCTTCTCAAAAGTTCAGTGGTTCTGTGGTTGACTGCAACCATTTAGTTAGACGTCTGCAAAGTTGGGACGAAAAAAAACCTGATTGTTTTTCGTCTTGTCCGCAATTTTGTTTTTAGGTGGAACAATGGTTGGTGAGAAGTTTTGTTCTGAAGCCGGTCGCTGCATTTTTAAGAAGCTGTTGTGGTTCAGTTCTATGCTAAAGTTATTAAAATAGAGTGGTTTTAGCTTCAAGTGATGCGGTTGTTGTTAATACTGTCGTTAAATATTTAGGTCAGTGGAGCTTTGTGTGAATTGCAATGAGGCTCGTTGTTTATCCTTTATTGGTGAAAATTCATTAGTAAGCAACTGTATTGTTTTAAAAATGGATTTTGTAAAAGAACCATTGTTCGTTATGAAAATAATAATAAATGACCTAATGGAACTGATCGTACTTACCAACTCTATATAAGCGACAAACCGAAACAGAAAAAAACTCCCTAAAAGTGATTTTGTTCGGGCTACATAAAACTCGTCACAAAACATCGGATGCCACTTAAATTCCGCCTCGTTATAATTGAATAATTTCGTCCCACTTTAAAACAGAAAACAGTCGTAAACATGCAATAACTCCGGGTTCCATCTATCTCTTGATTTACGAAGCATTTCGAAGCACGAAATATTAATTAGTAGATCCGGCCTCCAGCCTCGGTGGAGCCCCGCCGCGCCGGAGCCCCGGTGTAATTACTTCGTCTTTTTAACGTAATTCCGGATCAAATCGGATTAAAAAGTAATTAGTTGTATTCTCCTTTGAGTCGGGACAGAGATATTGTATTAAGAATAAATGTATGGGTCGTTACTGTGATATGTTAGGGTCCCATTTTAAAATATAGGTAGGTAACAGAGAGAGAAACGGAAACACGGAAATGACTGTAACCAAACAATTTCTAAACTAGCGGACGTCACGCAGTTTCACCCGCGTAGTTCCCGTTCCCGTGGGAATACAGGGATAAAAAGTAGCCTATGTCAACCGGACATAGTGTAGTTTCCCAACGGTAACAGAATTTTTCAAATCGGTCTAATAGTTTTTAAGTTTATTCGGTTCATACGAAAATTAGTATAGATTATAGAAATGTTAGATGTTATAGCTTGCAAAATTGCCCACTAATTAGCCTTACCATTTACTAATTACAGTGATAAATAATTGGAAACTAAAACGATCGAACCGCAGCCATTCGATGCAAGGATTAATTAACATATGAAATCAAATAAGATAGCCCGGGGTTGAAACACAGTCGTTTCACCCCCACCCCTGCACCCCGGGGGGAGGTTGTGTGTGCGATATCAAATGTAAATTGGACCAATATTTTGAGTTAAATACAGTGATATGTGCAATGCGGGTTTTGGTAATGTATTTTCATGTGGATATGCCTCGATTTCAGCACATCTATAATGCCAAGAGGATTTTGTTTTAAGCCACCTCTTTGTTTTACTTTATTCAAAGTTTGTTTTTACGTAGATTTCTGGATAACATTGTGATAAAAAGCCACAATTAATATCTAACTGCCGCACTCAGAGCTATTTAATGATTACTTTAGCCATTACTTAGTAAAGTTTTTGACGTTTTAGTGAAGGTTTAGTATGTCAAATCTTTACTAAGTGACGGCTTAAGTAATCATCAAATATGTAGTGACATAGCACTAGAACTATATAATAAAACAAAAATCTCTGAGTGCGTCAGTACAAGAACAAAAATAAACCACAGATAGGTAAGTAATAGTTGCCAGTATAGAAATATAAATAACGACTAGAAAACAACAAATGCAGCACTGCTGGATACGGCAACTGCAGCTAATGAAAAAGCCATTTGTGAGCGCACTCTACCATAATAAATGGAACACTGTCACTACTTTATGGGAAAGGAAATGCATTTAGCAAGCAAAGTGCTTACTTTACTTGCTTGTTTGTAAAGGGGAGTTTCTTGCATGGATGTGTTCTTTGTATATACATACATCAACACGGTCTAGGGATATTTTAAAAAAGCGAATTACTATCAATGTGTTCATTATTTATATGACATGTATGTATTTAAAAGATACGTTATTTAATATTCTACCATTTTTTAATAATGGTTAAGGTACTTCGATTAAAATTTCAGGATTTTATGGAAAAAAAATGAAGCATAAACGGAAACCGTATATGAATTAACTTTTAATTTGTGAGTAAAAACTGAAAAAAATAGAAAAATCATTTAATTTGTGTTTATAAACTTGAAGTTAGTAGTCTGAGAAAGCGCCCATGATGTTCATAACACATCGGCAACGATTCGGCATGCTCAGAACAAGGTTGTCAATGTCTTGCTGCGGAATATGGTCCCATGTCCCTCTGAGGTGCGCAAAAAGTTGATCTTCTGTAGCCAGATTTTCAGGAACTTCCTTCAGAGCTCTTCTTTGAGCATATCCCACGCATGCTCAATGGGATTTAGATCTGGCGATTGAGCAGGCCAGTCTAAGGCCCTAACATTGTGTGTATGTAACCAAGCTGCTACCGTTCTTGCCGTGTGTGCCCGGGCATTGTCGTGCATGAGCAGGAAATCTTGCCCCATTTGTGTTCTGTGGGGCAAGATTACGGGCCCCAGCACCTGTTGGACGTGGCGTTCTGCCGTCATATTGCCCCGCACCCAAACGAGATCCGTCCGTCCTCCAAGACGAATTCCTGCCCAAACCATAATTGTTCCTCCTTGGTATGGATAAACTTCCTGAGGGTTCGGAAGACGGCTCCATCGTCCAGGAACTCGCCAAACACGCGTCCTTCGTGAATCTGGATGGAAGCCGAACCTGGATTCATCCGTGAACAGCACATTGGACCATTGCTCACGGCCCCAGTCCACGTGGTTCCGAACCCATTCTATTCGTCGTCCACGATTGCCTCTCCGTAAAGGTGGGACCCGGAGTGATCTACGAGAGCGTAGATTGCTTTCATGCAGTCGCCTTCTTACAGTTTGGTCACTCACAAGCACTTGGTGTTCCACTCGCAGCCTTTGGACCAATTGAGTCGCCGTTGCATTTGGTTGAGCTCGCGCAGTAATTTGCAAAAATCGGTCTTGTCTGGGGGTAGTGATGCGACTTGGCCCCCGGTGCCTCTCCGCTACTTCACCTGTGGCACGGTAGCGTGTCCACAATCTTGAAATTACATTTTGGGTGGGTCCCTATGGCCTCAGCAACATTACGCTGAACAGACCCAGCTTCCAGCATTCCCACAGCTCGTAACATCTCCGCCCTCGTCAAATGATACAATACCTCAATTTTAACTTTATCTTTCGTTTAAAAATGAAAAAAAAACTGTAACTAAACGTAATTCGTACTCTCCTACACATCAAGACATTTTTAATTTTTTATGCCACCGAAACAAAAGAATTTTCAAAAATTTGAATTTTGAATTAGTCTGAGATAAATTAGCAACAAATCGGTGTATAAAAGATTCCAATGCGGCCAGTACTTTTCGAGTTATTTAATTGAGTATGAAATATCCCTAGACCGTGTTGATGTGTGTATATTGGCTTGGTTTTTGTAGCTGTCAACATCTATCAGGGGGTAATATGTAATATAACAATAAAAACGTACAGATTGCTATAATATATCTTGTAACCCAATTCTGTGAGCGGGTCGTCTTACAGCAAAACCTAATATAGATCCCTAGATTTGAGAAAAGGATCCTAGTTTTGTCATTCGTAGACAGATTGGTTACAATTTTAACAGGACACAATGTGGTCAACCATTTTTGAACCAAGTCGTCAGAAGTGTAACTGCTCTTTGTTTGTGTTTTTCAATTTGGCCATTTGTAAAAAAAAAACATTAATTTTGTGGAGATCGGTTCCGATGTAGACAAACCTTTTTATTGTTTTTGAAAATTCAATCAACTCAATTTCCGTGCATACAACCCTTTTTGCAATGAAACCAAGGGTTGCAAAATTGAATTTGAAACCATTGCTATAAAATATAACGACTGAACAGACAGACTTATTTTCCATGTAGGTACAAATGTGTTTAAAGTAATTGTGTACAATCACGAGAACCAATAAGCATACCGACCGCAAGTGGATTGGCATAAGGGCAGGAGAACGATGCTGGTAGGGCAGAAGACTGACTGGTGTTTATAGGTCTTAACTCAAAGTGGCAATCATTATTCTACGGGAGAATGACTCTTGAAATGATAGTACTAGGTACTTTAGGTACCTACTATATACCTAGAGGTGTGTCTGTGTGTGTGTGTGTGGTCAGATTGTTAATTGCTTGCAGCGTTTAATTAACTAAGCATTATATTCAAAGTAAACGTTCACAATGATTGGGCGCGTGCTGTTAATTGCCTTGCAAATAAACTTTCAAGTAATTTTAACTGAAATATGTAGTTTAAAAAGCTCTTCAAGAATTTCAATAAGAACTTGGAACATAATTAACGTAAAGCTTAATTCATTTACACAGAGCTTAAATTGTTACCAGCTATAAAGTTATTCCGATTTTATTTGTACCTAAGTTTTCTTTTCATTAGTGGCATAGGGAGAATTTAATCCTGAAACCCTCTTTACAAAGGCTCTATCCCATTCAAGAACAATGCACTAATGCCTGCAACATTAATAGTAAGAGCACCCTTGACCCCTTCACCCCCTATAGTAGGGGGTGAACGGGTAGTAACACCAACCTAATCCCTTTCTAAACGCGAGTGTGAACGTCATTCACATTCATTTCTTTTTGGCCCATTTTCTTAGTGAGGCTATTCTTTGAGCTAAAGGATTATGTTGGCACGGAGATTAAGGTAAATGTGTTAAGGCTTAGACTGTAGACAGTTTACGTCAACAGGGGATTTTATTTCGTCTGTGCAATCTTCTATAAAACCGATGGATGTAAAGGAAAAGAAGCGACTGCTGACATGACGAGAAATAAAGAGGTATTGAAGAAACAGACATGTAACGACGACCACAAATGATTTGGTATAAGCACGAGAATATGATGATGTGCAAAAGGGATGTTTACTGACTTAAAAAAATATGATTCTAATTAGTCCATCTGTTAGATTATCGAAAAATCTTGGATACGTATTTTTTGTTTCATTAAATCAATAAAAATTGACGAAGATAAAACATAGATTTAAGTGGGGGGTTGTGACGTCACTAACCGCTAAAGAATGTCATACTAATGTCTCAGAAAATGTCTTCACACGAGTTTTCAAAGCACTGTATCGTCTTCATTGTTTGTTTACGTGAAAAAAAATATGTTTCCAATATTTTTTGGAAATCTATCTGACGGACTAATTACATTTTTTTTTTGTTAACTACCTTTTTCACAGCTGGCCCTTTAGTACCAAGTTGTGCTGAAATATGGTTGCATCTCGTTTTCTCCCAAACTACTTCTTGTATGGTCTCGTCTTAACATGACTTATTTCTAAACAATGATTTGGTAAGTGTAAGCTTTTTTTTTTGGTAGTTTAGCTTTTTTTTTTTTTTTTTTTTTTTTTTGTTTTTTATATAGGGACTTTCAGTAACATTATTAAATCACTAGCCGAAACACGCGACTTCGTCTGTGTTACAAATATACAGTTAACTTTGTTCGATCAATCGACTATCCACCATAGATAACAAACAAACTCTTCAGCATTAAAATTTTATTCGTCTGCATGCTGTACACCTTTATTATATTAAGGAAATGTAATTTATTATGATTTGACAAATCAATTTCAATTAATTGCTTCTTTTTTTAAATAAATATGTTTGATAATAAATAGTTGCAATGAATTGAATAATTTATCAAATGTATGATACATATTTGTACGCCGCCGTAAAGGTAAAATATGACTGTGATCCTTTCTTATGTACTTATCATCTTGCATGCTTTGTGTGCATACTCATGTTTCAGACAAATAAATGAAATTTGACTTTGACATTTCTGTATTTGTCATTTTTGAGTTAAGTCATAACAAACAAAAATCTAATCTTTCCTCTCTATAATATAAGCTTAGATTACCTTAGATTATAATAATCAAGTGAGAATTAGTATAGGTTTCTCTTACTGTTAGATATACAATGAATTTGAATTTTCCGGAGGCCAAAAGCTCCACGTATCTACATTGAGACGCGACGGCCGTCGGACCGCAGAATTATTTTGTCCCGCGGATATTTTTTTTTATATTGTGATATCTTCTAAGATATTTATTTAAACTAGTAAAGGGCACAAATATTCTATATTAAATTTCCGTTCTAACAAATTAATTACTATTACTATTAATTTATTACTATTAATTTACTTAGATATAGAATTATATCATATGGGTTAAATAAGCTTCGCTAAAAATAATTATTTTTAACCTAACATTTTAATAGTAAAAATGGTTACAGTGAGTCAATCTTAAAAGATAGACATATGCTCTCGCAGACTTTTTTTTTGAACTTTTAAAGAAGAACAATTCCTTCATACATGATATTCGCATAACTTAAACCATTTTCGCAGTGCACGCTACGGAAGCTCCCAAAAAGGAATATCTTTTCCCGATTTTGCAACATTTTTCATTTATGCTTCGCTCCTTTTGGTCGCAGCGTGATGTTATATAGCCTAAATCCTTCCTCGATAAACGGATTATCCAACACAGATTTTTTTCAATTATATTCAGTAGCTCCTGAGTTTATCGCGTTAAAACAATTAAAACAAACAAACTCTTCAGCTTTACAATATAAGTTAGTATAGATTTAGGCGTACTAATTAATTGAAAACCTACTTACTCATCTCTTAACATAATCTGCTACAATAAGCTTGACTAATTTAAAACTACGTTGGGCACAAACTAGGGGCGCTCAAAATGCCCGGATATAATATTCAGTTCGCCTTGTCGGATATAGAAACATACGTGGGATGGATGGGTCCTGAGGATAGGAGTAGGTATTCGTCATAGGAGCAAGGAATACACCCTTTATAGGAGTTTTTCTCGTGACTTTGACAAGACACACGAGTATCAAAGCCGCGTACAGTCACACGGCTACAAATTGTGTCGCTAAAAACCAAATTCGGTAATCGTGATTGGATGCAGTGGAGGCCACATTTGATAAAATCTTCTAGATTAACCATGCAGCTGCGTTTGGAATCTTTCCCAAGACATTAGCGGTCCCGTTTCTCCTTCAACCCCCAATGTTTCCACTTAGAGGTGGACTTTTTAACGAGTTTATCAAATATTAACGCGCTCTCAGCGCAGCAGAATAACTTACAGCATCTTTGTACCACCCGCTACACAAATGGAGCAATGCTATTATAATGCTAGCTAAGCTGAACGTTACACAAATGACAGCTCAGGTTAACGTTTCAAGAATGACACTATTTTGAGGACTGGTTATGTCGTTAGTGAAGCCGCTTTCCACGGTTTTTGAGTTGTGTCAGTGATACTAAAAAGTTTAAAACACTATAATGCTTAATATTTACCTTGGGATTAAAGTGAATTTATGTTTATTGCCCTAAGTACTTAATTGGTCGCTTTCGGGTTATGTTTTTTATGTTACAGTACTACTTACATTATAAAATAACTATGAAACATAATAATTTATTATTCACTCTAGGTACTTTAATGAGTTTGTAACACCGTATAATCAACGCCGAAGTTAACTAATTTAATTTTTAGCTAAATTATGTAATTTCTGTATGAAAAACAAAATGGCGAACTTTCCTGATACGAACGTGAGAGACAAAGTTTACAAAACGACGTAAACTTTCCAAATTCAAAATCCTTCTTGAAATTGGAACGCGGCGAAATGTTTATCGTCACTTCAGTACGATCCGATACGTGGGGAGGTAATCTGCAAGCGTTCCAGCGAATGTTCTGAAAACTTTGAGAAATTGCCAGAGCCTGCCAGATTCCCGCCAGGTTGCGAACTGGCATCAATTGGCTGCAACTTCACCTTGCTGTCTGGTAATGCGCTATTTGTTTGACATTTGACAGTGATAAATCCTTCCAGAAAACCTTTCTAGAAAATTTCAAATTTATTCCTGAAGGCGAACATTTTAAATGGAACATTTCAATTACTGGAGCTATTTGCTTAGTCCAAGTAGAATGGCAAACTAGGGGATTTTGTCTTCGAAGTAATAAAATCTAGTCGATTGCTTCTCAGATGAATTAATAATAATAATATTCCACAACTATCACACAACGCCATCTAGTCCCAAGCTAAGCAGAGCTTGTGTTATGGGTACTAGACCACTGATAAACATACTTATATATTTCTAAATACATACATATTATAGATAAATTACACCCAGACACAGAACAAATGATCGTGCTCATCACACAAACATTTGTCCTGGGTGGGAATCGAACCCACGACCTCCGGCCTAGCAGTTAGGGTCACTAACCACTAGACCAACAGGCCAGTCAATTGCTTTGTAATAGAGAGCCTAGGGATTGGTTCTGTTGGAAATAGGCACTTTGTAATTGTGTCATAGGTTCAAGAAACATGGAACTGTAAATTGATTCCTTACGATTGTAATAAATCATAGAGGAACTGTTACCAGTACAATAATTAAACTATTTTAACCCTACATGCTATATTTTACTTGAGTTTGCATAAAAGCGATACCAGAAAATATTATAAGGAAAGCTATGAATAAATTACTGTAACGAGTTTTTGTATAACCGATACCATTGCAAACGAGGTAGTCTAGATTGTATCTTATGAAAGCGGTCAGGTCAATCACATGCACTGTAAAAAAATACCGTATAGTTTATTCAGGCTCATTCTGCCCCTTTGTTCTATGCGACCCTGGTATGAGCGAGTCTTATTCAGGTCTTTCCTACGACATTCACAGATTCATAAATAATTTATAAATAGTGCGAAAACAACAATAACACTAAATGCCAATATCCTTTACTCAAAAATGCATGTAATGTTGTCATTATTTTGACAAACTTGTTTGAGCAAAGTCGACCTTGCCGGTCTGTTTCAAGGAGCGGCCGGCAAAGTTTTGCTGGCCGCTCTAACAGGCCGGCAATGTTTTGCCGGCCGCTATTTTGACGTTTCAACGTTTTAAAAAATCAATTCCAAAAAGATTTTATTTAAAACACAGCTGTTTGTACGTCTAAAGGTAAAAAAAAAAAAGATTTAAATGAAGTAATAAATGAAGAAATAATCCAGCAGTCAAACACCGCATTAGAATTATCGCAAACTATCAGTAATATCAAACCGGGAAAGTCGGTGTTGAATTTTAGTAACTGTACTTTTCATAATTGTCATTTTAATTAAAAGTCTAGTTAATTAATATATTTTTTATTTAAATTACTTGCTGGTTTTATTTAGATTAGGTACTTGCATTTTTGAGTAAAGCACTATACAAACCTTGGCCCACAATGACTGCTTCGCTGGTCACGCTATGATTGCCTCGAGCTAGCCTAGCTACGCTCTAGGCCTTTCAGCTTGGCCATCATTGCAGCCCTTGCTGTCCTCGCTGTAAAGGCCTCGGCCTACGGTCTCGGCCTTTATCTCAGGTCGTCCATCAAGTGCTGCACGCTGACCGCGCTGTGTCGGCCTGGAGCTGCGCTACGCTGCGCTGTCGGCCATCATCAGCGCGACCAGCAAAGTAGTCATTATAGACCGCGGCAGTAATGTACTATTACACATTTCATTTACAACTTCTGGTAGCAACGCGGAAAATAACAAAATTATTCCGCCAGAGTGCCAGTGATTAATCTGGCATGCCGAATAACAAGTAACAACAAGTATTGTGCTGATAGGTCTAGTACCAGTGCCATCAGTTGCCAACTATGCCATGTGGCATATGGATGCCAGTCTCGCGGGAAATTGGCATACTGTTGACGTAAGATATGTTATTGAGATGTGTTAGTTTTACCTACGATTCTATCAATGTCTATCCTTGGATCTTAATACTAATGATTTGTTTTTTATTGTCACAGGTAAGAACAAACGAATCCAACTTTACATGTATACATAAAACAGAAAGATAGGAACCAAACTTACAGGTAAGTTAGAGGAGGAGTTAGTAGGTAAGTTTATAATAGAAAACTTAAATATACACAATTACACAAACACCAAAAAAACCCTGACCGACTCTATATTAAAATGCAGCCAGGTATGAAGTATAGTTAGTGTTCAATATTTTAAATGAAAGCTTGCAATAATTACAATAACTGGCAATATTCAAACTAACTGACAATATTGGCATAATCAAAAGCAATTTCCGCAACTGTAGTCGAAATAAAACCGTTTGATTTGTTTTTAATTCTGACTGCAATAGCGGAACGGGGGGAATAATAGGGGTGGCGCCTTTGCAAACAATTTACGATTTGAGATTTAAGTTTAATAAAAGTAAATATTAAAATGCTTCTATTTAATAAAAACATGTGACATGCTATGTGTTGTGTCTAGTAGCTGCCTTTATATTCTATACTTAAAACAATTAACTTTGCAAAGAACAAATAGTTAAGCACACTACACCACTTACATATATAAATCATCGTTAATGTTTTAAAGACAATGTTTAATATGAGTTTAGCATACGTACATCACGACTTGTGCGAGGCTAGATTCGTGCACACCATCAATTTTGTGATGTTATCAGTACAGCTATTCTTCTTAAGATGAAATGCAAAGAACTTGTAGAAAAAAATCTACAAAACACATCTCATTTTACCAACAACCTGCATGCATATTTTACCTCTATACCCAAAAATAAACTTAGCTTACTCAAACAAACTTTCACAACTCGTCCCTAACTTCTAAAGCCACTAAATATTAAATAAACAGATAATGTATTCGTGCTTTTAAATGCACTTAAAAGTCAAAGTTAGACAACCCTGATATATATTGAAAGGGGTAGTAAGTGGAGGTTGGCGAGAGAGGCGACCTCTGTTAATGTTACCCTTTTTAGTTAATAGTTTGTACTATGGTTTTGTTTTTTAATATGAAGATCAAATATTCAACGTTTGAAGAGATTTATGTTTGTTATTTATATAAGTGTTGGTCTTGGATATTGAAATAGTGTTTAGAAAATAATATTTTTAAACTGCAAGATAAAAGTTGTTCTGCATTTCTACAAAATAATACAAAAAATATGAAAATCGTCGGGGTAATCATAATGCTCTTCATTTCAACATTTCACAACAATTAATTGCGTAATTAATTTTGTCGGTCAGATGAATTACAAATTAAGATTAGAAATTTCCTTAAAATTCTTTGTCACTTCGATTTAAAGTGTTACTTTTTTCGAACGTTTGGGTCATCGTTTAATCACGTGGTACCACTAGTATACCCCTCGCTCCCCTTGGTTGATACGTCGTGAAGTTAAAGGTTACCACTTCTGCCAACTCACAGCATCACGTGTATTTTTTAAATGAAAGTATCAAATATTTTTTGATACGGTTTTAGTCTATTTTTATGCTACAAAACTTTGATACTCCAAATTATTCGTTTGGGTTTTTACACGTTCACTAAATTCAATTCAATTAATGATTGTGTATTTTTTTATACGTAGACATTCAATTACGAAGCACGAAAAAATACACATGATTTTTCAATAATTTTACTTTGTGTCGATGGCAATCTATATTTATTCAGCCCTGCAGGCTTAGCACGACGCTTTCTATTTCTACTCTACTATAGAATAGAAATCGCTTGTCTACACTTCTCAAAATCTCTCCTTCCCGAGCACGAGGTCACACCTAGACTTAGGTTTCTTCATAGACAGTGACTTTTCCATAGCAACGGGGTAGTCGCTAGTGACGTGTAATTACTAGCCAATTTTATCATATTTCTGCGTTTCGTTCTCAAAGAAGCATTGTTTTGAGCGGACCTTTCTTCAATAAAATAACGCAAATTCTGAATATTTGACATATTTAGAATTATCTGTGATTTGTTTGCTCCTAGTGCGGCTAAATTAAATATTAAAACGGATTTGTGTGCAAGTACACCGTACTGTGTGTTGCGATTTTATCTATAGTAAATTGTGATGGCGTCACGCAAAAAGTAAGTACATATCCCACCAAAAACAAAACTTGTAAAAAAAGCCAAGCCGAGCAACTCACTTTTACCGTAAAAAGTAGTGAGATCCATGTAATACCAAGTCAGTTAATATATTTAATCCCTACTTAAAAACCTTTGATGTTTTAAATACAAGATTGACTTGGCTACTGCATCACATTGGCCAATGCCATGGCGATTAGCTATTGCAATGGCCTGTTTAACATTGGCGAATGCGATGCGATGGCCAAGTCAATCTTTTATTTAAAAGGTTGGTAAGTTTTTTTTAAGCTTCTATGTCTGCTAGGAGTGCCTTAGACTTTTGATGATCAGTCAATCAGTCAGTCAGTGAGTGACAAAACTAAGGAACTTTGATTAGTTATAATTCTTAAACTACTGGTTCAAATTGAATGAAATTTTAAATATACCGGCTCACTTTCTGGGAGATCGAAGGCTCCCACGAGCTCCCTAACAGCATCTCTTTCCCATCTACGCTCAAGTTTACCCATATAAAAACTTAAATAATATCGTCGATTTGAACCCAACATGTTAGTAAAGAAATAAATGAATTTATTCAAATTCAAAAATAGAAGAAGGTACTTATACTACTACGGAATACAACAAAGCACCTATTACTTTATATAGTGTATTATAAAGCACCGCCTAAAATTATTAGATTTAACGAAAAAATAACTAAAGAAACTCTGTCTAGGTCCTTTTTAATGTAGACTATTTCGGAAGAAAGTTCTCTAATCCAAACTGTCAAAATCGGAGAAAAATGGTACGTCATGCTTGACATTATAGACAGTTGTCTAGGGTAGTGAAGACACTTCTCTTCACATTTGATTTTATAATCGCCATGCTACAGACTGTAGAAATCTTTCTACTGTCTACGCGGAAACGTCATTTTTGTCTTTTCTTCCGTCGACAAAACCCTTCTCTACGGTTCTCGTGCTAAGCCTGCTGCCTAACTAACATAAAAAATAACAGCGAATTCCAACTGTCCTTTTACACAACGCGAAATACACGATTTTGTTAACAGTACAGTACTATCCTTCCGAATATAACAAAGGAATATAACAGAACATTTGTCGCTATATTAATACGAGGATACATATATCAAAGAGGGGTTTCTCTTTGATGTTACCGGTGTATGTAACGCTGTATATGGATGGTTATGCAGGCATGCATGGTTATGCAGGCATGCATGGTTATGCAGGCATGCATGGTTATGCAGGCATGCATGGTTGCCAATGAAATGTCACGTTGTTAATATAAGGGTAGCTGTAGGGGTTAATCGGATCTCGCTGTAACAGGCCTTTTGTGATGCGATATTCGGAAAGTTTTTAATAACATTTTTCGCCGTTTTTTTATTGATGCAAAACACGTTCACGTGTATTTTTGAAAGGAATGCCTTTATATTTCTGTAGAATAATACTGGAAGTTCCAAAGAAAAGCTGTTGTAATCCTTACGTATACTTGTTACCAAACAACATTATTTCGAATATAACCTTATGCTTATGTGAATAATTCCGATGTCAGTATGAAACAGTATTTAATGCATTTTATTTTGGTTTATGTTAAATAGTGTATATGTAGTTGTAGCGTCAAATAAACTTAATTTGTGTTCGTCAAAGTTATTTTTTACTGAACTCATCTAAAAACAAAATTACGAAGCAGTACACAAACTCATATAAAAATCAGTTTAACAAAGTCTACGAAAACACATTTGCACGTTCTCCAAAAATAAAATAAAGCTCGCATAATTCAACGAGAGCTTGCTAAAATATTTCCACGAACGGACGTACCGACGGATACTGACGGATGCTCATATTATTTTACAAGCGAAATTACTCCGCTCATATTCTCGTTAGACAGACGAACCGAAATCCTTTGTGGGTGTACTGTGTACGTTCTACATGTTTCATGTAAGCCTGGTATCAAAAGGTTCGCTCGCTTTTTTGGCAGCCATATTGTTTTCTGAGGTTTTGCGCCTAAGACTGATTTTCGAAAGACTTGATTTTTAGCCGACTACGGCGAAGCCAAAAGGAAGGGTAATGATTTTGGCAGTCTATGTATGTATGTATGTAAGTATGTATGTATGTATGTTTGTATGTTCCACCGTAGCGCCTACACTACTGAACGTATTTAAATAAATGAGGTGTCAATAGATTCGTAAAATAGCGCAGGTGAGGCTATATAAATTTTAACAATTCTTTCTAAGACGGAATTTAAATGTCATGTCGCATGCCACCTTGCTAATCGCAACTAGCAGCACACTTCTGTATCAATGAGATCGCCATGAAGGCGCATCAGGTATCAATGGCATGCGACTACCACTGTTCTCTATAATTTATCAAATTATCTACTTACTAGACGATTTTTCTTGTTTAATACTTTTAAGACCGCGTTTTTATTCGTAGTCGGGTTTTAGTTTTTATACTTTTTTTTTTTTGAAAGTTTTGTGTTGCAAATACAATGCTGCACGAGTTAAAGTTTCGTGTAAGCCTGGTACCAAAAGCTTCGCTCGCGCTTTTGGCAGCCATATTATTTTTCCTGTGAAATTCTATTTCGCGCTAAAGACTGATTTTCGGAAGACTTGATTTTGTGGAAGTTTGTGTTGCAAGTCCAATGCTGCAAGTCTTTCCACGCTTGACTTTACCCCGCTGCGCTTTAGTTACATTTTTTAAGATTATTTGCTCTTTTTCGTGAATTTTCCGCTCAATTTGTTGAGCATTAATTGAGCCGGTAGAATGTTTGGAAGTTCCTAATTAAACCATTCCTTTTTCATGTCTTCCGTTCGTTGCTGTATATTTTTACTTTGCCGAGTGAAGCGTTTTAATTTACATAAGACTTTTCTTTTCAAATATTTTAGCTTTATTTGTTCGCCTTATTTCTTTAACGTTTGAAACTGAAGGCTGAATAAAGAATATTTTTTCCTAAAATATATGGAGAATGGTAATTATATTTAAATAACTCGTCGTGTAATTATATGAGGCTCTATGTTGAAATAGTTATAATAACTTTACATTAGTTAATTATGTGGCTAGCCGTCTCATCACTCGAGGTTTAATATCATGTTTGGTAACATGGCTTTTACTATCATGTTTCAGGTCCATAAAAGTACTGAGAAACTTAAATTAAGAAACCGCCTAAAATCTCTCTTCATCAACTCGTTCACTTCGCCCCGCTCTGGACTTCCCGTTTTCAAGTTAAATCTTGCCTTGTCTTGACCTATCTTGTGGCCTGCATACATTTCATTGGTCTGTTCTGGATCTCTCTCAATTCCAGCGCCTCACCTCGTCTACATTTGGATCTGCAGCATAATATGGCATTGTGTGCGTGTTTGCGTGTCTGTGGCCTGCCCATTTCCGCTAAGACTAGCCTATTTTAGGCTGCGGGATGTTGTGAAAGACACCCCGGCCTCGTTATAAAGGGCTAAGAAGGAACATGGGTGGTTTTTGTTAGCAAGTAGAAGTTTGACACTCCCTTTCGCTCTGCCCAAGAGCGGGAGGGGTTATTTTATGATTTCCCACCACCCACAAAAAAGGCCTATAATTTTCCCCAGTTGTAAATGTACTAATAACAGTATTCATCAATCATCACCCTAACCCTTCACTACTGTTTCCACGAATCCTATAATTCAGCAGTCAACAGGTAAATCATACAGTCGACTGTCGTGGACCTGTTGTTAGTCATCAAGTATTTACGGGCAGTATGCGCTGCCTGTCTGTGCCTGTACTACAGACATGCTGTAGGCGTTGATTGGGTTGTTTGTGAGTTCAAACGGCTGTGGAAGGGTTGCATGATTGGTGGAAGGGTGGGTAAGTGTTGAGTTGGGGGAAAATGAGTTGTAATGTCTTTTGTGAATACTGTGTCATTATGCGGTTGTGTAGCGGTTTACTGATCATGATCGCTGTCACTCTTTTCTTGTTTTAGCGTGTCGATTTGGCTCAAATGTTGTTCGACAAGACTGTGGACCACCTGTAGACGAGTTCTATAAAAATAAAACTCTCCAAGCGGTGTCCAAAGGGCTTCGTTTAAATGTTGGAAGGTACAGGCCACCACAATAGGTACTTGAGGACGAAATTAAATTAAAAGACCAGACATTCTCACCAATATATATCACCTCTTACTCTACCTGCTTAGATTCCTCTGTGTATAATTTGTGCATCTAAATAGACTGTATCTTCGTACATACAGTTCCTAATAAAAGTCACAGTTCCACAAACACCAATCACACTTTTCAGTCGGCTCACATCAGCCAGCTCCCACTCCCCGCTGCCCCAGCATTAGCCTCAACTTAGCAAACCTCAGCACGTTCGGTCTAGATCTCATCAAACTTTTCTGCTCTCCTTAATTAATTCTCCACAGAACGGGAGACAGTTTAATTTTCCCCAGGCACTCAGATATTAGGTCTGGCTGTAATTGCCCCACAATGCCCGTTGCCTATGTCGGCTTATATTGCCAGGGAGGTAAATTTAAACGTCGAGTACCGGGTACACCTCATTTTAATAAGATATTTTTTTGCGTTTCGTTTCGCGGAAAAATACTTATAAATAAATAAAATATTTTAGGTAAGCTTTGGGGTAGACTGCGCGTGATTTTATGAAATAATTATTGTGATACTCACAGGCATTTTTAATTAAATTATTATTATCATAATTTGAAAACAAGTGGCAGCTATCTAGCAGACAGAGAACATTATAAACTTTTGTGTTTTCTGAAAACACAACGTAATTAAATACATTTTCACAGAGCATAATTATTTCGCACCTAGGTACATCCCGAAGTTAATTAAACTAGATGCGGCGAAGTTCCCCACGATGTTCCCACGCTCGCACGCACGTCTTTGTGTACGTCCAAACTTGGTGTGTTACTGACGATTTTACCATGTTGGGAATTTGAGACAGTTCCAGTCACTTTAGTTCCACGGTGAATGTAGGAACTGCTTGTTAGTTGTTAGATCAACTCTGTGGCAGTTAGTTATAACTGACGATTTAGAATATCCTGCTTTATTTTTGTTGAAGGATTAATTTCTGTGAAGGTTAGTTGTTAAACACTGGAAAATTTATTTTAACAAAGGAAAATTTTGACTCGGCTCTAGTAATGAAGTCTTAAAATAGATCTCTCTATTTTAAGACTTCATTAATAAAGTCTTAATAAACGTGGCATGGAATAGACCTGCGCTGAATTAAAGGGTATAATAAATTGTGTATTACAGTAACTATTTACATTAATTAAAAATGATTAAATAAATTAACAAGAAACTATAAAAAGGCATCAAAATACTGCTTCTCAACGCTGTCAGCCGGTAATGTGCCCAAAAGACTGGTGGCATTCCCACGTTGTATGGTAGCACTTAAATTAGCCTCTGGCCAAGATAAAAGCCATCCCTTGGGTCACGAAAAACGTAAACTAAGCGTTTTGAAACTGCCTTAAACAGTCTATGGGCACTCGGACTCCACGGCTCTGGGGAAAAAAACTAGAAAAAATAGTTTCCACAAAGGTATATTTACGCCGCTTGAGGTTCTCTACAGCTGCAGTGGCACCACCTGCGCAGCACGATGGGCTTGGAAGATGTAATGGCACAAGAGTATCGAATGAGTTCGTGTATTACATACATAAACTCACGACTTATTCCATTGGGGGACGGCAGAAACTACAGAACAAAACCTGTCACGACCTTTACATATTCCTTTCATCTCGCCAGGTCATAAATCATTTATAGGTATATGACAGTCGAGAACTCTGATAACTAGTATTACCAAGGTGAACTTATTGTGTTACCTAGTAACTGCGTTGTGAAGCCCAGCCATAGCTGCAGCTGCAGTAGCTTGTAAAATGGTATTCAGCTGTATCCGGTTAGACTATGAGACAACACCAACTAAATAAAATAAATAAATATTAAATAAATAACTTACCCCAGTATGATAAGTAATAATAAATAAAGTTACTTAAATAATAAACAATAATAATTAAATTCCTTACTTACATATCTAATTAATCTAATTAATAAATTTAATAAATAAATTACATACATAATAAATAAAAATAATAATAAGTATATTTAACAATAACTTATATTTTTAAAAAGTAATTGGTTAACAAATGTTACTAAATAAATTACATGTGTTTCATCCTCCTCTCTCCTACTTTTATCTATGCTGTGCCCGACAGGGTCCATAATTGAGACTGATGTATTCCCTACCAACTGTATACATTATGGTACGCAATTAAGAATTGAGAATTGAATTAAAATTAACAAAACGATTAACAGGTAATGCTATAATATACTTAAGTAAACCGCAGAATATTTTCACAAAACATTATTATCGCTATAACTTAGTGATAAAATATGTAGGGCAAGAAAGTCTTGTCACCAAAACTCGGATCGGTAACGAAGGAGCGTAAAGTTCCAAACTTCGATTGTCAATATTAGCCTAAAGACGGGAACTTCAGGCCGCCTGCTGCGCCTCGTCGAACGGCCTCATTCTCACCTAGTGTTCATTAAATTGAGCTCCATTATAAACGTAGTTTACTACTATTACTGAAGTGTAAACTAGGTTCTAGTTTGATGTTCTTTTGGCAAATGGTGATGAAGTTTGATAATATAGGTTTCATAGGTAGCATAATTATCTCGAATGAATAAGGCTATTTGTATATTTAGCTGACCGATTAAAATACTATTAGTCCACTATTAATCAGGTCGATTGTGATCATCATACCTATTACCCACAGATATTACCAGGTGGATCAAAGTGTCATTGAGGTTTCTTGTTGTAGTCTTATTCTTTTATCCTAGATAGAACAAGTTAAGGACTATTATGTGCTTTTGAGGTGTTCTGTTTATCTAGATTATATGTAAATTTTCTAAAAGCGACAATAATCTACAAGTAAAACTATAATCTTAAATCGTAGAAGCTAAGACTGTACTTTGAAACTTTACTCCAAATGAAATACGTATTCAAATGCAATCGCTCTACTTACAAGTCAGATAACATCCAAACTTGCACAAGTAACATCGATTCATATCGAATATTCGACAAGCTAGCAAGTAGCGAGTCAAACTTGCGGTTTGTTAGCCTCACTTGTTTGTCTAAGTGTAAGTACCCTGCAGCTGCAAGCCAAAGTCGACGCTATTGACTCCTATAAACCTTTGGTGGCAGTTAAACTATAACATCAACCTTTCTTAGTAATATTTCCTTTATTCGCATATCTCATGCGTCAAACTTCAAAACTGTTTCATAAATCACACAGTTTTCCATGCAGACTTGCGCTCGCGCACCACTTCCATAACTTTGTAACTTTAAGCAAAACATTAGTGCTTAAATCGTCGTCTACATGGCCTGATAATGTCGTAGCTCCAACTTTAGTACTTATTGTACAACTGGTTTTATCGGTAAACAATCTTATCGAGTTATGTTTATATTAAGTTATCGTGTTAAATACGGAGGCATCTTGTTGTTTGAGTAAATACTTGTCTTGCTTTTCAGCCATAGTTGGGTAAACATGTTTGTAAAAAACTTAAGCGTTTAGATTTACGACTACATTCATGGCTTAACCAATTATAGGGTTTTCCTGTATAGTTAGTTGTAGGTGAATATAGTATTTGCGGAATTTCTATAGTTAATTTTATGTCAATATTATCTACTACGTTCCTAATCTGAGATGATTGAATTCCAAGGCCCTGATTGTTGTTTATCAAAGCTCAAGTAGTTAATTAATACTCTGGGGTAATATCACAACAACATCACGGTTCTGTTGCCTCTTAGTTTTAGGCAGAGTACATCTAAGTACTTAGCAAAGGTGTTTAAGTCCCATGTTCATAATTCCTGATGTAAAACTCATTAAAACTGCCCGACCTGAGAGTCCAACTCTCTAAGACTTTACTAATTAATATAAATTCGTTTTGATCGACTATTGAACATCGACAGCTCAATGAACAGACAAAGACGATGCTACCATATAATAAAACACAGCAATTTGAGAATAATGAGAACGGCTCGTCCCATTTAAAGTAAACATTTACAAAACCTTCACAAACGGGGCAAAATATTTACTAAATTACGGTTTAAGTAATCATTAAACATCTCTGAGTGCGGCAGTATGAGTTAAAAACCTTATAAAAAACGAGGTGAAAACGTACGCATTGTCCCTTTTATCTATAACATGGGTAGTTTAAAAAAGCTTCACAACTATACAGCAGCAAATACTTCACCTCAAATATTTCATCTCAATAAAAGTGTCTCCTCCCACTGTAACGGGACAAAAGAAAATTCTCCAATTGATCACTGAATTGCAATGATATAGGATGGGGGCATTAAGGGTAGAGAATACGTTTCAGTTATAAATGGGGGATTTGATTATTGAGGATAAAGGGGCTTTGTGGTTGGCAGGTCAGGTAAATAAAGAAATCTTTAAGAGTGTAGCAGATAGATATAACCTTTATTCAGAGCACTCAAAGATTCAATTTAGAAAAAACGCAGTAATGAAGCACATTTACAGAGTATTAATTAATAAATTAAGTACATATTCTTATTTGGTGGATATTCCGCATACGTAGATTTTTGCAAAACTTGTAACTGTCGCGTTTGGAAACATGTCATGGTAAGGCTCGGTAATAAAGTAAATACACCTTTAATAAAAAGAGTTTGTTTTTATATTTTGAATGACGACAGCCCTTAGAAATGATGGAAGGAAATTGAAGGAGTTAAGTTATAATGTACTTTCGATACATTTTTAGATGTTTACGAGACAGAAGCTTTCTGAATAATTCAGTTGGTACAGGAAATTAATTCCTTGCAAAGTTTATCTTTGCTCTTAAAAGAATACATAAACAAGTTATCTTGTTTGCAAAGTATGTTTCATTTATGTTTGTCGGCAGTATAAAATCTCATGTTAGTAGTCTTTGTAGGTTAAAAACAACGGTTGTTGTCTTAAACACAACGAAAATGTCTCGGCGTTTATAGGATTTCACCTAACTTGTTACTAATAGTAAAAACAGCAAATTTATAAGTAAATTAATGCTACATTAAGATTTCTTCAAGTTAATAGCTGTTCTTGTAAGAACCAAAACACCTGAAGCTTAACTTTATCACCTCGAGCACTCGAAAGTACGTTTCCCACCACCAATATTTCTTTCCGTGACATTTCGCATTGCGGGTTAAGCCGACCCCCTAATTCGCGCCCGATTTCACTATCACAAAACACACGGGCACAACTTCCCAACGAGAACGCGGCATCTGAATCAACGGTAATTTAATAAGTACAAACTCAAACTCAAAGCATTTATTTCAATTAAACCTTTATATAGGCACTACTATAGGCACTTTTGAATGTCAGAAGCACAATTCATAAAAACATAACTACGAGTGCAATACGTCATTCCGAAAGCCGCCGTATACAGTGCTACAGAGTTCTTTTGACATTGAAATTGACAGTGGGAGTTGTTGGCAAACAGTTGTGGAATAGTTACTTCACGAAAACAACACATGCATGTAAAAAAAAATTGCCTACATAAAAACTGATATTGTCCCTAGGCACAGCAATTTAATTTAACTTTTGATAACAGAAAAAATAGGATTTATTCCTGTTGATAAAATCCGTCAGATATTCTGAACTCGGTTTGGTTGAACACGAAAACCCCTGATTTATGTCCCCACCGGTGCTGTAATACGCTATTTATGTCACTAGTGGTGAAATATTTCACTCTTATAGATGTGTTATCAGCTTCCACAGAATAGCTTTGAATGTAAAGTGAACTGTATGTAAAGTGCGCTCGTTTATTACGAAAAAGGTTAAAGTATTTGTGAGAAATGTGATGTTCTCGTTAGTTGCAATATCTAGTCGCATTTGTTAAATTTATAGTGGATTTATTCTCGGTAAAGGTAATCTTGTATTTTAATATCAATATCTTATCCTTATCCCGGAGTAGCTTTTCCACAACTTTATTTTATTGCCGTATTAAACTAACTCTGTAAATAATAAAAACAGCCTTGGCCTTTTCTGCGAAATAAACCCACGCAATAGTATACAACAACCTACCAAATACATCTGAGTGTCATTATTAACACCTTTAAAATCGTATCCATAAATAAACCTCCCCTCTAAACTATTAAGAGCCTCGTCTTTCCTCTCAATTTACCCCAGCCACACTTTTACTGATCATTATCAAACAATATCCTGTATCCGCTGCAATTAATGGGAGCTCCCAAACGAGCCCTATTACCTGGTCTAGGCAGACAAACGAGCTAGGTAACCCCCGTTTTGTCCAAATGCTTAGCTAAAGTATCTCTATTAATTTCCCTAGTTTTGAAAACATAGGGGTTGCGGTGGAGGCGGTAACGAGGCGGTTTTAGGGGAAAAATGTACGGTACCTATACTCGTACATTCTGTTTGATAATGAGAGTGATTGTATGATATGACTAAAGAATTAATCATAGTTGTTCTTTTAGTAATAAACAGCGTTGTTTCTTTGTGATTGAGCTGCATGATTGGTTTAGTTAAGGGCTTAACATCATGAAAAATAAATATATTTAGTTAGTAATGCAATCACCGTAACAGCTTTAGATGTATGCTACATGATAAAAAATAATAAATTTGGTGGAGAATTAGCATCTACCTTTTAAACATAAAATCACATAAAATCGTCAAAAACTCACCCTTCAACAAGTGTATCGTTAAAAGATTAAATAAAGCTATTTATATTCTTAGTTTCACCCTCCTTAGCTCCGATTGAATTTCCAGCCTCCCCGTGCCCGCACAAACCGCTCCCCCATGTACTCCCGGTATGCACTGGAGATGCAATTTATTAACCCTCAAGTGGCGCTCGTTATACGCGGTCCGACGCGACCTTAGCCGGCCAGCCATTACTCTTGCCTCTCTGGCTATTATTTAGCCACTATGGCTATTATCTTAGCCACTATGGCTATTATTTTAGCCGGGCTGGCCGCGACAGTGTAACTTGGCTGATTGTCTGCTCTTGAGGTGGATCAAGGGGCTTTGAGATTTGGCAACTGTGGCTTTTGAGGTTACTGGTGTCTTGACCTACATTGCAATGGTGTTTTGATGAAAAGATGGGCAGTTTGCGGACTGGTACCGGACAAATACTTTAGTACCAGTTCTGTGTCCGGAGTATGTTACAAACATGTTTATAATTTTATCAGTAGCTCTGAAATGTTACTTATATGAGACATAAATATAAACCACAACTTCCTCTTCGCAAAAACAAACTTAATTCTTTGTGAAAAGCGGGCCAGCAATCTACATAAAAAGTACGGCAGTTAAAACAAATGGTTCCTAAAAATAGTGAAAGTCCACCGTCGCCCCTATACCACCTTTAGGTACAACTAAACTTGTTCAAACCTTATCTCCGGGCAAAGGCTGTCGTATCAACAAACGTGTACGTTAGGTTGAGTATGGCCGCGACAACGCTGGGACTGGGGCAGTGTAGTTGTGTAGTCCGGGGACAATGTTGTCGCACAATTTGTACAACAATACGCCCGCACCGCGCAGGTGACGCGAGAAACAATGCGATTTTGCTTCCGTCGTTGAGGAGCTAGGTTACGAGCATAAGCGATAGCGGAAAATGAACTTTAATAAAAACCCTCAAATAAGGTGCGGTGCAGTGGTACACACTAGTAAGATTGTAGATAGAAAGTTGTGATAACGACGCATAAAACCTCTTTTCTTACTCTTTAGTTTTTACTAATTAATGTTTTTCTTTATAGTCATGTCACCTTTTTCTTCTGTTTTTTCAGTCAGTGTGTTCCGATACAATTCTGTTAGATATTCGGTCTATTTTTGTTGGTACTGCGAAATAGTAAGTCCACATTTGGAATACCTAGGTAGATACACATTGAGGTGTAATGTACTACGTACTAGAGGAGACGCTTCAACTTGATTTTTTTAATGTTCGTAGTAGATATACCTCAATGGGTATATCTAGATATTGATTTGGATGAGTCTTAAGAACGATCAACTTAGCTCACTGACTTACGATGTTATAAAATTCACATGACGTATTTCAGTTGCAATACCGAGATCATCTGCTAAATTGCAACTGGCGCCATATCATAGCTAAATATAGCGTGATTGATTGACCTGTTTGCGATCTTATTTAAACAGATCTTTTATTAGGCAGTCTCTTGTAACTTACAGCTATTGTTTTGTGGTGGACGATAAGTTTTGTCCGGAGTGTTTTGTAGTTGAAAATGCAGGTGCGGCTTAATCTTTGACCCAATTCCGAAAAATATGTTTATACTTAATCTGTTTGCTGCTGAATGAGCATTTTTGTTTCGGCTTATTATACACGTTTGTGTGATATACTTTTACTTCTCAATGACATTGACATAAAAAAAGTATTTTACCTTGGTGTTGTTTCATAATTTATAGAGAAAAACAGCCACCTGACTGAATAGTCTAGGCACTAGGTAATGGAACGCTTGCAGTTTGTGGAGAGAGGGGGGCTCATTTGTACATGTCTGTCAGGAGTAGTAGAGATCCGAAAGTCTGACTTAGTCTGATCTTACCCGAGCCTACATCAGGGTTTCGTGTTACCCACTTACGTAATGGTGTTCAGATGTAGGGAAAGAATAAGCTAATGGTGATGTTTCCGATTTAGACATTGAGACAGCTTGTTTTTAGATTCTTCAAGACCCTTTATTTTTAGAACTTTATCAGTCTTTTTAATTAAAGACCTGAATCTTGAAACTCAAACTAATTTCCAAGCCGTAAAAGGCGTAATCCAATAGTATAAAACACTTCAACTTGTAACTTGGTAACGCACGCAATGGCAAGACATTCCGGCTAATGGCGGACATTATGAGCTTCCACTCGACTTATTGCTTCTACTTGAGAAGTGTTGGCCGGTTTAACACAGTTTTACAAGACACAAAGTAATGCCAAAAAGGCAGGTGGTCAAAAAAGGCTGTTGGAAATAATGACCCATAATTATTTGCTTAACCCACCGCTAGTTGAGTTTGCCGTCTTATCAGGGAATTAATGTTTTATTTTTCTTTATTTTGACACATATATATTGTGTCATTCTTCTATCGTATGTAGGTACAAGACGAGCTGGACTAAACCAACGACCTGTGGCCCATATCAGCCCTGGATCGAAACAGCTGGCAGTCATGGGGAGCGGCCTTTGCTTAGCAGTGAGGTGTTGAGGTTACATGCTGCACATGCATATAACATGCTGTACATGTTGCCACTTGATTACAGTTCTCATTAGGTTGCGTATCTCTACAACTAGAACATGGTTGTCTCTTCGTATTCCTCTTTGAAGATGCCTGCTTACTCTCTATCGTGACAAAACCGCCACAACTTTATTCTTCCACCAGCTGTGTACGGAACTTGAAAAATATTCATCAATTATGTCGCAAAATACACAAATCCGGCAGCAAAACATGATAATTACGACGTCAGTCTCCCCTCATCTCCATATTGAAATGGTTGTAACAAAAACCAGCTGCTAACAACATTTTTATGTTCTTTGCAAACAACAGTGTTCTTTTACAGCCCCTCTTTATTCACTATCGGCTTTAAACCTGGTTTTGTTTGAGAAAAAACGGGATTAGGCCCAGCCTGCCATTGTACTAGATAGCTGGTACATGACCTAGATACGAGTCTTTTGTTTTGAGCTTTGAATGGAACTTGTTTATTCATTAGTGGTCTAGAACAAGATAGTTGGGATTAAGATAGTGCTCGCACTATCTTGTGAAATTGTTTTTATTATTTTCTGTAGGAATTGTAAAATATTGTTTTAGGTTACCTACAATAATACAGCTACGATGAAAATAGAAAAGACATTGACAAAATAAATTTAATTGCTTTCTGTATTCGACACTTTTTTTTTTTTTTAAACGAGACTGAAAAACATTCGAAACCAAGTTGTTTGCATTTAGTATCATGAAATAACAATGTTGTTCATAATGTGTTTCTAATTCTAATAACAGCTGAAACTTAGCGTTGATCGTAACAAGAAAATGAAACTTGAAAAAAGAAAGCACTAAGTTTTTAAGTAACTTCAAACAACAAACTAATTAATGTAAAGAAAAACTCTGTTATAATAAAGATATCGAGAACCTTTCAATATACTACCTACCTCTTTTCCAGGCAAAGATATTAGTATTCATCACCTAAAAGTTTTTTCATAAAACTCTTCGGATAAAAAAGCGAAAGAGCCACCAAAGTATAAAATTGGAACTTAATTAAAGCTTCGAAGTTTTATTAAAAGTCTCTTAAGGAAGGGTGCTCGTATCATGAATATTAAATTATTACGGAAATCTTTAAGAAGAGTATCAGACATTTAATTATAGACAAGGGTACTATTACCTGCATTTTCTTGTAATTAAGTATATCTAGGTTCAGTGGTAGTGGTCGTGGCTTCGATTTCCGGGTCGGGCAAAGTGTTAAAAATAGTATTTCTACCCGATTATGGCGAAGCCCAAAAGGAGAGTTATGTTTTTTTTTTGTTTGTCTGTAGAAACTCGGAGCCCAGAGTTGCGCCCGGCTTTTTATGTGGATTTTCTAAAGATACACTTCTGCTTAGTCTCTGCGGAAATTCAGGCGTTATGTTTTGTAATAGGCACCTAGTTAAAAGTGGCTATCAATAACACTAACGCAGCGTAGGGTCGTAGGTGATGGTCCTCTTGGGACGAAAGAGATTTAACGATGATGTTATTTATTAGCTGTTGTATTACACATTTGGAGCTCTAGACTCAAGGTTAGGCACTAAAAGTTAACTAGATTTTGTTATTTATTCAATGAAAGTAGTTTACAAATACTAATAATAATAATTTTAAGTTAGTGCTAATGGTTTTGTTTACCAAAAAATCATATAAGAAATTCGCGTAATTTCTTCTTGTAGAAGCCATTTTATATGAATAAAAGTTTCTTCTCATACGTAGTTTCATACCTTAGACCTTTTCCCATGAGGTTGACAGAAACGACTTCACACTTACTCCTTATGCTTCGTCTACGTTCATACATCTGGTGATACAGGCCGCGCGCCGGTTGCGAGCACTACGTACCGCCCTATGTTCTACAAGGACCTCACCCTCCGAGTGTTTCCAATAATATCATATCTCTTATGACTCGTAGATCCTGTTGTTTTCATTTCGTTCATCCTCTCACCATTAACAAATTATCTAAGCACAACCTTTAAGGCGTGGATATACGTGAATTGGCCTTATTTTAGGATACATTAGAACCTTATTTTTTCGCAACCAGCACCGGTTTTTTTTTCAAAAAAATACTAATTAACCTACACAATCTAGAGCATGTCCTCTTTACATATAACACATATAATTTAAACATCATTACTAAGCAAAGTAGCCTCTGTTTTTGTAACTAACTCCTAAACTATCAATCATAGGATCTTTTTATTACCATCAAAATATTATATAAAGTCACGCTGAGGAGACCTTCGACTTATTTTTGCCAATAACTTTCTAAATTCTTTGATCTATTTTACGTAATCGCTACTTGCAAATCGCTCGCAAGTGAAATGTCAGTGACGTTTATCCAGCTCTTACAATTTGTTTCACTACATCTTCTTCATTGAAAATTCTTCGGTTTTGATCAGTTTCATGCACTATCACGGTCGGTAAAATAAAAGACCCGTTCGAGAAAACTTTTCTCTTTATGTTATCAATCCCTTTACTGATAACAACATCAGATATAAAAGTCCTGTATAAAATGCGCCCATATGTAAACGAAGACCTGCGTGTACAGCTCGTTGAAAGCCTAGTTTTATCCAAACTGAATTATGCGGATACCGTCGTAGGTCCGCGACTACTAGCACGCACCGAAAGACTTATTCAGCGGGTTCAAAATGCCTGCGCGCGTTTTTGCTTCGACGTACCACCAAGCAGCCACTTGACACCATTTTTAAACAAACACAACATTTTAAAAATGAAATCCCGTCGTAAGCTGCACTTAGCATGTCTTCTTTTTGGAGTCATCAAATATAAATGTCCGTCATACCTGTACTCAAAGCTTACGTGGATAAATAACCACCGCCAGCACAAAGCCAGGCGTTGTGCTCAGCAGCTGGCTACACCACATCACAGAACTGCAGCCTTAGATAGATACAACGGGCTAGTGTCCGCAACTCCACACCTAAAGCGAGTATTTTGCGTACGGGTGGGAAATTTATTCGATCCATCCCAACTCCCCGAGAAAGGCCAGCAATCCTTTGGTGTTACCGGCAATCTCGCGGAGAGTACCTGCGTTACCGAAGTACCTGGTCCTGTATGGGGCAACCCCCGAACAGTGCAGGAGCACGTGGGCTGCTGTTTCTTCTTCCTCCATGCAGGCTCGACACAGAGGACTATCTGTGACACCTATAACAAAGAGGTGCTTATTAAAAGTACCGTGTCCAGTGATGGCGGCCGTCACTGTGCGTAGCTGCAGCTTAGTCAGCCGGAGCGCTTGTTTGGTGAGGCGGACGTCGATGGCGGGAAGCGCCTCCTTGGCCTGCCTGCACTCGCCGTGGTCTTGCCACAGCTTGGCATGAAGTTCTCTAGTACGTTTCCTTACCAACGTGCGAAGATGACCAAAAGGGAGCGGCACGATGGGTTCTGGTCCCACCGCCGCCATGCTTGAGCCCCTTCGAGCGAGCTCGTCTGCTGCATCGTTGCCTCGGGAGTCGCTATGTCCTTTAATCCATTGAATGGTTATATTATTGAGGTTACCCACCTGGTTCAGGCGTTGGTGGCACTCGTATATTAGCCCGGAATTGACCGTGTGGCTCCTTAATGCCAGTAGCACCGCCATGCTGTCAGAGAGTATGCGGATCGATTGCTCCTTTACCTCCCTAGCCAAGATGGCTGATGCCGCCAGGGAAATTCCCATGCATTCTGCCTGAAAGACAGTGTTGTGGACCCCCAAAGGTACGGCTAAGTGGATATTGAGATCCTCCGAGAAGACTCCGGCTCCGGTGCCAGTACCTGTTTTAGATCCATCCGTGAAGATCCGCAATTCTGCAGGGCTGAGTCCCTCGCAGCGGTGGTCCTCATGGAGTTGGATTTTGTATTTTTTGTCGAATACGTACTGTTTGGGTACTCGATCGTTAACAGCTTTCACCAGGGGGAACTCGCTTTGGAGTCCCTCTAGTGCCGCAGTATGTTGCGTGTACTTCTTACCCCAAAGTTGTAGCGTATTGAGGCGCACCGCCGTCATCGTTGCTTCCTGCTGAATGAACAGGTGGAGCGGCGGAAGCCCCAGTATGGCTTCGAGGGCTGCGGTCGGAGTTGTCCTCATGCAGCCTGTGATCGCCATGCATGCGAGCCTTTGCATACGTTGAAGCTTGTTAATGGCTGTTATTAATTTTGTGCGGATCCACCAGACCACTGCCCCGTAGGTGATCATGGGTCGGATTACCGCACTGTAAAGCCAAAGTATAATTTTGGGGGATAGGCCCCACTTCTTACCTTATCTTCTTCTTATCTTCTTACTTTTCTTCTTCTTATCTTCCTGCATTGCCAAAAGGTGATGCAGGCCCTGTCTAGCTTGCTGTCAAGATGACTGCTCCAGTTTAACTTACTGTCCAGGGTAACTCCCAGGTATTTGACCTCGTTGGTTACCTGGAGCTCAGTATCGAATAGCTTAGGTAGGCGATGAGGGCCTAGCGTTCGTTTTTGGGTAAACATGACTAGTTCAGTTTTCGTGGGGTTCACTGAGAGATCGAACTCAGCACACCATCGCTCAACTATGCGTAGCGCCTGCTGAGCGAGGTTGCAGATTGTCCCTGTCACCTTACCTGAGATGAGGATGGCTAGATCGTCGGCATACCCAACTGCAGCCTTTCGAGGAAGCTTCCGATATGCAGCCTCCAAATGTTGGAATAATATTCCTCCACCAATTAGGGACCTAAACAACATAAATACATTTAAGTTAAGGCTTAAGACATTTATAATTCGTTCACAAATTGAATTTAATAATATAAATATTGACAAATCGTTTATCTAATTTAACAATCTAATTATTATCTAGCTATTATTTACTATTTTACGATATTTTACATTTATATTTTGAATTATTTATCACCATAACACAAGCTCACCAAATTTTAAATCAAGTATATTATGTGAATTTTTTAAATTGTATTTCGAATTTATTTCATAGAAACTTACCGGCAAATAATGTGGGTAGATGCGCGGCGGTGGTAAATCCGTTGTCTGCGATTGCCAGAATCCATGTGTGTGTACAATCACACATAAATACACACCCACACATTTGTACAATCATCCTTTTGCTCCGACTTCCATCGTAATTCCAAATTCCATTGTAAAAACTAATTTTGTTTTTGAACTCAATGATCAGCATTATTAGTCTACCGGCACTATACACTTTCTCGGAATCAGTTGTTTCGTTTCAGCTCAATAAAATAATATTAACTAGGCAGTAGTCGCACTCTCACTGAAATGTCGTTGTGGTATTGCAATTTAAAAATGCTTAGTTAGGTCGATGCTGCATCGGCCGGCCCGAAGTGCGTCATGCCAATAATGAATAAACTGTGTTTCGTTTTCGGATAAGTACTTATTTATTTAGCAGGTATCTTCGTGTTCTATTACTACTAATATAACTATGTTATCCTCTGTGAGAAAAATATTTATTTTATATTATTTATTTATTACACACTTTCAAATGCCCATTTATTAGAATAAAATTATTTATTTACTACCTACTACCCTCATCCGTGTGTCACTGCGGGGGGCCTACTGAAAACCAGCGCTGAGTGTTTTACACCCAGCATATGCTGAGTTGGTTACCCTTTCGTTATGGGCATGCTCAGCGCAGTTGAGCTGTTTAATTAATTGTTAAGCTGTTTGTTGTTATTTGTTTATGTATGTGCTGCTCTTTTGTGTTGCTGCTGTCCACTAACGAATAAATACATATTCTATTCTATTCTATTCTAGATATAATAAAGTCAGCCATCTTCCCTCCGTTATATTTATCAACAAAATTAGTTCCGTTTCGAATCTCCCGGACTTCCACAAAGTTTGCCATGTCCTTTTCGCTGTTAATTCTGTAAGTTGTATTAAAGTTGAAATAATTTGTTTGAAGAATGCTCTCTCGTTTAAGTAAGATGGACTTTAAATATGATTTTGCCAGACATGATTCTAGTCATGTTGAAACATCGAGATTTTGTGTATTATATCGAAGTAAAATATGAACTGTATGCGCTTTGCAAGACGTGCTAAAACAATACCCAAGATAATTTCAAGAATAACAAACCGATGAAAAAAATGAAGCATGTTTACATATAATTTAGAGATAGACAAACCCGCATTCATTAATCTTGATACATAGTCCGGTTTTAGCGCCGACACCGACAGACTAAACTTTTGGGTTCAACACGATACATCACCACTTATTAATAATTCATGAACTGTAAAGGCATGTAAGTTTATGCCTGGTTATATAGCCACTGCATAGGTAGACGAGGTTTACATAAATAATACCAGCCTGTAGCTGACCCCACTGCAACGTAAAAGCTTCATCTTTTTCTCACAGCGCAAGGCATGACTCTTTTACGCGCAACATTAAATAAATATGACACATGTCCATTAAACTGTCCGAAGATATATCACCATAAACATATTTTATCGTTCGCGTTATTACGAATATTAAAAACTGGTATAAAAGAGAGTTGAAATTGTAAAATTAACTGTTTCACTAACAACTTTATGGTAGTTTGTTTTATACCTATCGAATCAGGCCTTTCCAGAAACTCCCAACTTAAGAACTCGACGGATAACTTTAGGAATATTTGAATAACCAATTTAGCCTAATATAGTGTTCAATTTTATACTTTCTAATTTAGTTTTTCCGCTGTTTTCAGGTAAACACATTGTCAGCACAGGTTGGGCTGTGCTCGCACGTGCCGGTCGTCCCGAACTATGGCCCAAATGATGTTCCAAGTAATTGCAACTTTTATACGTCGTAAACCTCGGATTAGGTTCGGCAGCGGAATCTCTAAGCTGGATTTTGATGGCCAAATAAGTTCGCCAAACTCCCGCCAACTTCAAAACTCCTATAAATAGGTGTCGAAAGGTATTTGTGAAAAGTAATTTGTGGGATCCTTAGATAAAACCTTTGTTTCGGGACTTTTATGCCTCCGGGGCCGTTTGTCTTCGACGTCGCAGCGATACCTAACTCACCGTTTCTGCTGATTTGTCTCGATTCGGTGTTTGAGGATTTGAATTGTTAAAAATAACTAGAAAACCAATCAAACAAAAAGGCTTTGCAAATGTGTTTTGCCAGGTACCTTACTTTTTCTATCTGATTTTCTTTTTCCTTTTTTATTAGTGTTTATCTACAACTCACCTGTTCGGAAAATTTTAAGAGAAAACCTAGAAGATCTCTACAAAAATAATTTTGCCGAAGTCCTCGTTAACGAAAATAAGTTTTTGAAACTTTGTGTATTCTTGGTAAACTCGTGAGTTATATTCATCGTTGTATAACGCGTAACTTTGTAGAAACATTTCAGTACGTCTTAGGCAAACGAGTTTAGTTCTACTGTAGTCAAGTTTTCAACTATGAATGATCGCTTTCGATATGTTTTGCTAGAACTTGTTGGCTGATGGCTGCATATTGCTTTGTAGAAACTCTCGTTTCAAATAAAAGTAATGCACGCATAGCATTTACTATGTTACAAAAATTAAAACTTTTCGCTAAAGTAAAACGATTCTTAAAAATATTCTTGAATAATTGCATTGGTTAGATAATTTTCCAATTTTCACAGATTGTTTTGCTCTGCACAATAGCGGGAGACCATTGACTTATAAGTTGTGAAACAGTTGACGTCGTGTAGTTCGATTGGTTTGTAGTCAACAAGTTTGAATAGTAGTTCAACTACAACTAACTACGCAGTTAAATAATTGGTTTAGTTTGGGAGACTGAATGTGGCAGGTTAGTTCGGAAACTTTCCGATGCAGATACTTTGATAACAACTTCTTAACTACCTTTATTGGATTATTATAATAAGCTCTTTTTAATTAATTTAAAGGACTTATTAGAAAATAAATGAAAGTGGAATTATATTTCACCAGCTTTCCTCTAAGAAATTCGTCCCATCATCATAATAAGCCTATAATGTTCCCACTGCAGGGAGTCAGGTTTCCTCCTTAGGAACCCATCCCGGGTTATAATCGACCACGCGTGCCCATGCAATGTCTATTGGCAGATGTCACATGTGTTCGAATTATTTGGTTCTAAGACATGCGATTTCCTCACGATGTTTTCCTTCACCGTTTTGAGAAAAAGAAAAAAAAATGCATTTTTAATATTACAATGTATTTCGCGCAACATAAATCAAGTTAGGTACTTATAATAAAAAAGAGAACTAGTCATAAATCACCAAATAAAGAATCCAACAAGAGTTCAAACTTATTTTAAAATCGCCTGAGAGTGCTAAAACCGTTTCGCTGCCGTCCGGCTTTACACCGGCCAGCATTATCGGATGGGCGATAAATCTGCCGGTCCGCACGATCGGACACGACCTGTTCCTCTTTGTACTAGCAAGCTTTGATTTTTATCAAGGAAATGCAAAGCGGACGAGAAAAATGGAAGGTATAATAGGAAAAGATAACATGTGTACGGGACTAGGAAAATGTTGTTTATTCACGTGTTTACCTGATCGGGATCTCAACGTTATTATATTAGTGTAATGGGATGCTCAGTGATAAGCGCGACGGTACTTTATTGCTCATGATTGCATCGCGGAGATTTATTTGTAAACGAATTTGTGATATGTTGCTGGTGCTGTTATTTTATTTTTTGTATGCTTGGGGTTTTACATATCCATAAGCCTCCACATAGAGCAGCGGTGGCCCAGTGATGGCAATCATGACTTACGAACAGTGAATCAATCACCGCTGCTCTCAAAACGGTGAAGGAAACATCTTGAGGAAACGTCTTAGAACCAAAAAAAAACGAAGACATGTGACATCTACCAATCTACACTGGACCTGCGTTGTGGATTATAGCCCATCCCTCTCCTGAGGAGGCCTGAGTCCCTGTAGTGGGAACAATATAGGCTGATGATGATGAAGCCTCCATAAGCCCACATAAGCAATATTCACCACATATTTAGTACTTCTATAACTACCGTGCTACCAGACCGTGTGTTGTCTGTTACTGGATTTTATTAAAATTTTAACTAATCTTTCTTACTTCGACTGCCACCGCATGGACACCTCATTTGAAATTAATTAGGCCTTTACTAAAGACAATGTCAATTTATCCTGTTTTTAGATTAATGTTTTTATTTTTTGGATATTTATAAATCATTAAATGGCTCCCCTCGCTCTGGGCGGAGCTGAAGGGAGTGTCAGACTTCTACTGACTAAAGACCACCCATGTTCCTTTTTTGCTCTTTGTGTCCGGGGCCGCAGTATTACTTTCGAACAACCCGCAGCCCCAGAAATGTATTTTTAAACAACTCGCTACCTTCGTTGCCCTATTATTGTTACCACTAACAATCAAACCTAAGTATCCTCTACATTCTGCGAAGACATCTCCATTACCTGTCTTCCCCACATTTGTAAGCAGCCCCCCTCCCTACATAGTTACATTGTGTGGTATCACACGTGCGATCAGTCCCCTCTTAATATGTACCAGCGTCCTACTGTTAGCGAGGACTGGGAGACTCCAGATGGAACTGATTAGCAGCTTGATTCTGTTAGAACTTAGTTGTTGTTTGATTCTGTCCCTACAATCAGCTTCTACTGAGGTGTTAGGCTATAGTACCACCAAACCAGTTAAGATGTCAATAGCGGTCATTGCTCTTTTCCTAATATGTCTTCATACGAACCAAAAAAAAAAAGATCCATGTATCGTTTTTCATTAGAAAAAATTTTGAAGTTCATAATAGATGACGATTCTAGACATGAACGGGCTTATTTTATGATTTCAAAGTTAAGAACGTTAATAAATTAGATGGGTTAATGGGACCGCTATTGACATCTTAACTGGTATCAACTGTAGATACTACAACGTGTACTGCTAGATTCCATATATAGTTATTTTACCTAATTTCAGCGACTTAAAATCAGCCTTAATTTAATGAGAATACATTCAAATGGGCATTTCGACAGACTTATCAGTGGCGGGTGAACAAGTCAGTCAAGTTAACATAAGTTGATTTCGACAGTGATGAAAAGACAAAGGTTAATGTATGTATTTAATAGACTCATCGACATAAAAAGTAATCACTTATGTTTGTGAACACAGCACAAATTCTTATTTATAAATTAAGTTCTGGCATAATTTAGGAACAAGAAACTTTATTAAAAAAAAGTTTTGCTTACTCACACAACAAAAACATGATTGCTCCATTTATTTCGTAAACATAACCCAAGAAACTTCCCACCGCCTTGTTTACCCGTCTGTTTACACCCCATCATGTTTACTATACACGTTTTCGGTGAAATAACAAAACGTATACTTAACGTAAACATGTACGTTAACGTCCGAATATGCGGTTTCTTTCCTTTACGATAAGTGCATTAGCCACTCGTTTAATATCACCCGTAGTAACTACGTGCGGGGTTTTCACAACCTCACTTTAGCTTGCATTTTGTGAAAAATAAACTAGTTTCGGAATTTTTACTTTCACATTTAAACTGCGGTGTTTGCTTTTCTTGGAAAAGTTTAGAAATGTTTTTAACGTTTGTCATATAGACGAAGATACAGACTTTTGCAATCATAATAAACAACGAAGCCAAGCATTTATTTCTGCTGTTCAGAATAGAACATCTTTTGAGAGTGAGTGACAAGAATTACTCTGCAGAAAATAAAACATTTACTTATTTAACACACAGAGTACAGACGCTAACGTTATGACATAGCCACTTTCAAGTCAATTCTATTGGTTCACAGTATCACATTTGGATAATAGAGAAACTTAGAAATCAAACGGAATGAGTATTATTACGCTGCTTCCTATAAATATGAAACTTATCATTCCGTAAGCATCTTGAACAGTGTTCTTCAAACAAATGCGTGCAAATAGCAACCAGTGTTGCCATTTATTTATCAGACAGATAATAAAACACGCATAAGTACCGCCAGTCGCGGCACTTTCCTGAATATTCATGAAGCGAAGCTCAGCTGCCCCGCCAGTGTTGCCAGCCCAAATATTTGTCTTGCTTACCTTATGGTAATATTTCTAGTGGTTTTCGTTCGGAACTTCAACAAAAAGTGCTGTTTTTAGAGACTTTTAATTTGAACAACGTTTAATTTTTGTTGGCTTGTTATACTGAAATGAAAGGTGCTGTTGACTGTTTGGTGTTTAAAACGTAGTGTGCTTAGGTTTTTTGAAGTGCGAAAAAATTCTGAGGACTTGCTGAAGTTAAAAATGTAGCTGGATAATATTTTGGGCACTGAAAATGTGCTGAATTTTGTAAACCTACGAGTGTGTGCTATTCTATTTAAATTTTCACTTCCAGTATTCGTTTTTAAAACGAAAATGAGAAAACGATGTTGAAAGCTGAAAGTATAATCAATCAACTGACTCCCTATCTCACTGCTAGAAACATAGATTTATTCAAACAGGCTTTAGTGTCTAGACTAACAAATCTTCAAATCAAATTACAATGTTGTAATGACAGCCCAACTGATCGTTTTAGTTCAACACAGTCTGAAACTTCGGCTGAACAAATTGACAGGCCCGTCAGAGCTCTAAAGTTAGCAATAGTTATTAAATTACATTATATCTGATCGCGGGAGATATCGACATTTTGATTTCTTGTTCGTTGGTTCAGGTTGATTTTATTACTAACTTTTATTTTAGTTTACGAGCTCTTGATTGAAACATTAAATCTGTCTTTTAGCTTCAGAATAGATTGATTTCTTAATTATTGTGTTCATGATAGTTATTCATGATTTTAGTGAGTTTTAGAGGCGAGTACATAACATAAATGCCCCAATGAAAACTCGCCACGAACGACGTCTGGCCTATGTTTTCCATGACATGAGCTTCTCTCATACTTTTGATGCAACAAGGTTTGTTTTTGTTTACCTACTTTACGTGAGTAACAGTTAGTTAAAAATAAATAAGAGTTACAAAATATGAATTGTCGTTTTTCATAGTAGTTCTCCAAAATCTTGCCGAACAAACAGTTTACCAAAAGGGAATGGATACACGCATACCTACATTACCTACTCAAAAGTTGACGAAACGATACTTGTACCTATGAACATCAAAATAGTTACGAAAGGGCACATTTGTGATATAATTTTGTTGATTTAGTGAACCAGAAAAATGCAGGTTAAATCCCCCCTATGGTACAGACGGGATTAAGCCGCCGAAACCATGGAAAACGAAATAGCGGACATTAAGGAATTAATTACGTAATGAAATACTCGTATAAATAATTGAGCCGTTCTGGCGTGAAAGTGGAACAAACATCCATCTATCCTCACAAACTTTTGCGTTTATAATATAAGTAGGATTGACGAAAACCAAATAGGCTATTCTCTGCTCATGACACCACTGAACAACAGGTTGATTGTATTCAGCTGTCACGTACTTGCCAATTAAGGTGTTTACAGTAAAAGTGGCTCAAAGTAATCTATCATCGGCTGTCGAACGATCAGCGGTTGTTATTTACATTTACAGCGAAGCCCCGCCTACACGATGTCCGTTTTGAATAAATAACTAGATCACCGACGGAGGAAAATGCTTTTTAAATTACGTTCTCCTAAGGTTGTAGTTTCCTGAGAAGAATCTGTTTTTAACCTACTCGTATATACTTAGTGACTGATCTCAATTAATAATTAATTCTCGTCATTTTAAGAACTTTCGCGGTTTTGTTAAAAAAAAAAACTTTTCTAATATACCTTAGTTTTGGAGGAAATGATTGCGACTTGAATTTGAATGATACACAACACAAAAAAAAACTTGTCACTTAGAAATACGTGGTTATCGAATGAGGCTTTTCCACCGGTATCGCTAAATGTCATTGATATAAAACTCAACTAGGAAGCGATAACAATATTTTATTAATTTGGAACTGCATTTCATTAAATGAGCAGCCCAAGAAATACACCATTTAACTTGCACGATTGGAAACCATTACCGTAACAAAACATTAGTTAAAATTACTTCAGTTAAAATTAAACTAGGTAGTTAAGTAGAACCACTTTTATGATAACACTCGACTGCGGCCGCAATGCGCCTCTACTGTTGTGTAATACACCTAGTTTAGTTATGTTATCTGTGAACTTAATTGATAACAAAATTAGTTTAATTTATTTTGTTTGCTGGTCATTAAAATGGTCTTAAACATTACTAGTGTTCAGATCTTCGAAGGTTGTATTTTTATTTATCTAAGAAGCTTTTTATTTGTTTGACACACAGGTTTTCATAATTATATCGTAATGTATAGTTTTCGAATCAGGCCATAGCCAGCACTTTAGAATATATCAGATCACATTTATTCAAGTTTTAGTTTCCATCTCCCTAATATTATTTAAGCCAAGAACAAGAACGAATAATTCCGAAAAGTGGCGACAAGCCACCGGACGACCCTAAGTCTTACCGCCCTATAACACTACTACCATCTTTGGGGAAACTCCTGGAGCGTCTTATCGTTCCACGTTTACTACCAGACGGACCGAAATTTCACAACAACCAATTCGGTTTTACCGTGGGAAAATCTACCGTAGACGCGGCACTTTCTGTCCGGAAAATTGTCAATACATCCGAACATAAGTACGTAGTTGGGATCTTTCTAGATATTTCTGGGGCTTTTGATAACGCATGGTGGCCGATGCTACTCCTTAAACTGAAAATTCGTGGTTGCCCTAAAAACATATACAATCTTGTATACTCGTACTTCTTAAATGGTTCCGCGAAACTCAAACTCGGACATCATTCTATGTCAAAGTCCCTCACCATGGCATGCCCTCAGGGTTCGGTTATGGGTCCGTATGTATGGAACGTAGGCTTTGATGACTTCCTCGCGATTCCACTTCCATGCGGCTGTTCATTAACCGGTTACGCGGACGACGGCCTGCTGCTCATTCAGTCAAGTACTCGGGCTGGACTCGAAAATTTGGCTGACACTTGCCTAAAATTAATATCCCAGTGGGGTGATCGTAACCGTCTGACCTTTGCACCACATAAAACTTATCAACTTCTTTTAAAAGGTAATCTTAAATCATGCCCCAGTATAAAATTTAATAACGTTCCCGTGAAAAAGAAGGAGTCCGTGTGCTACCTTGGGTTTGTCTTAGAGAGGAATTTTTCATTCATTGAACATATAAAAACCGTCGGTGAAAAAGCTAAAAAGAACTTTTATGCCTTAACGAGAATATCTAAATCTACGTGGGGTTTATCATTTGTAACTCTGAAGACGATCTATGGGGCTACTTACTTGGGGTGTATGTGCTACTGGGCACCAGTTTGGGCCGATAGGGCCACCATAGGAGCGGCACGACGTAAATTACTTCAAAGCCAGCGGTTGGCCTTGATTTTCTTATGTAAAGCGTATAGGACGGTTAGTACTGAAGCCTTACCGGTACTGGCAGGGGTACTTCCAGTCGATCTCGAAGTGCAGCGCCGTGCTTCAATGTACTATTGCGCACGAGAGACCGCGGACGCAGACTTTTTAACACAACGTGACCGTACTAAAATAGCTAGATTACTTAAACCACAGACTGACGTCTGGGAGGATCTTTTGTCAGAATGGCAATGTAGGTGGGATAATTCCATCAAAGGCCGACACCTCCACCAGTTCTTTCCATCCGTTCGTGAGCGGCTGGCCAGGACATGGCTGGAGGTGGATCACTGTGTTGCCCAATTTCTCACTGGTCATGGTAACTTTAAGAGTAAATTATTTTCCTTCAAGCTTGTTGCGTCGCCTTTTTGTCAATGTTCTACATCTGACTGCGAGTATGAACAATCTGCACATCACATTTTATGGGAGTGTAGTCTTTGGCAGAATGAACGCAATATTATGTTGGATAGTGTACAGGTTACATCCGGAGTTATTTACTATACGGACCTTGTAGAAACTAGAACAAATTTCCGTGCGTTCAAGCATTTTTGTCATACCTATTATTGGAATCAGATATAACAGCTCACAACTTAGGACCCAGTAATATTAATGACAACAATATCCGTGATGCTAGGCAACTGGGCTTATCCCAGTTGTATGCGTCCCTGTGTGCCTATTGGCCTTGTTCTTTTCTGTCTCCTGCTGATATGGAGGGAAGTGGAAATTTCTGTTTTTCCTACTCCTCCGCTATTCTTTTCTGATTAATTTCGTTGCGGGATCCAAGACAGTCAAATCATTTCTCTGGGACTTCGTCGAGCTTCATTGTCTCGGCGCTTTTCTTGTGGTCGCCACTGTTGATTCTGGCTTACAGAAGTTACAGTGGTTTGGGAATAGTGAGGCGGGCTTGTCCCAAAAAAAAAAAAAAAAAAAAGCCAAGAACTTCTTATACTAACTTTGTAATCAAGAATCTCATTGCTACGTTATCTCGTAGCACATGTCTACAAGACACCTACGCCGGGTGGACGAACTGCTACGAGCGCTACGCCGTAGCACACCCGCTACGAGACTCTACTAGTGCTTCTTTGTTTGAATTTTATGAACAGGTGTCGTGACGTCAGAGGTCACCAACCTTCTAAATATAGAAAGGGCAGAACTATTAATATATTTTGGACTAGAAATAGGGGCTAGATTTTATCTAAAAGTGCGGGTTGGAACTTTTCCGTGGGTACTTTTTTTGCTTATCTATGACGATTATTTTGTTGAAGTTTTTTTTTATAATTAAGTTTAAAAAACAAGTTTTAATGATTCATTAGTAGTCAACATTAAAAGTAGATAACACTTTTTTAAATAACAGCCAATTTAAAATTATCATAAATCAAAACTTTTCCTAACAATTTGAATTATGTTTCCTCATTAACCTAATATCGTCCTATTTAACAGTGACAATTAATTTAAATGAAAAAAAAAACGAGATTACGTTATCATGCCGATATGCGTGTTATCGGGGTTGCGTACTATGGGGAACGCGTATCGATACGCGTGTTCTCCACAGTCGGGGAACAGGCTTCAACTGGGTAAGTCCTGCTTTTAAACTACTAAATAATATTCTAACTTTTTATTACTTGCGTGTGTTACCATAAATCAATATTTTGTTTGAAATACAGTATTGATACAACGTGAGATTTTCTAGAATTATGCTGAAGCCCTTTTTCCTTTCAAAATGTTTGAACTTCATAAGCTAAAAATCACAGCTAAAATTAAATAATTGTTTGACGTTGCATCGCAGTCGTGAATTGTTGGAAGAAACTATTATTTTTGTGGTCATAGTTTTTCCGTATTTTCATAGAGCTAGAGCTCCCTTAAGTATCGTTGACACGTGAACTAGATCATGTTCGAAAACTGAAATAAAAGAAAAGAATCTCAGCCCAAATGCTTTCGACTGACTTCAAACAGTTCTCGCCCTCGTTGCGGTGTCGTGTTACAAACAATCTCTCATTGCGATCTGAGAGCGACGAGAACGCTTTAATTTGCTCTTTGTCGACTTGTCCCGACTTGTCCGGGCAACGTGACACTCTGCCCGGACAGAGTTGTTAATGCCCTCGTTAAGACTGCTTTACTAGTATTTTTTACGTTGTTTTTTGAAATTATTTTGAGGTCAGTGAGACGAGCTTGAAGATGTAATATTTTGTTGTGGTTTGGATCAGGTTACCGTTTTTTAAATATATTTTGTAATGATAAATCCGTTTCAGAATATTTTAGACGATTAATTATTTAAATCCGCAGATTCCTTGTGATAATGTAAAATAAATAACCACAAAAAAAGAAAAGGACATAGATACATACACGCCAAACACATAACCTTCCTTTTGGGCTTCGCCGCAGTCGGTTAATACATACCCCATATTCATATTCATTTAGTGCATTCTATACTGTAAATATGTTTCTTAAATCAAATCAAATAATTCTATAATAATTATTATTCTAATTTTTCTATAATATGTATGTATTTAGAAATATATAAGTATGTTTATCAGTTGTCTAGTACCCATAACACAAGCTCTGCTTAGCTTGGGACTAGATGGCGTTGTGTGATAGTTGTGGAATATTATTATTATTATTATTACTTTCATAATTAAGGTTGATAGATAGTACATAAATGTTGCATTACATAATATAACAATAACGATCCTTATAATATTAACTCAAACGCTTCGCCTCAGTCTTTCACAAAGAATACCCAGTAGGAAACCATGCCAAATGCCATCGCTTAGCCCAAATTAGTCATTATTTACAAAAGCAATAGTGACCCATTTCCACCAAACGCTCTCGGAATAGAACAATAAAATTAGCATCTAATACTCCGTGATTTTCCAATCAGCGTTCAACAGTATCTATACGGATATACCGAACGCAGAGACTATTTCAATTTTGCTCAATAAATAACAGCGATTTATACTGGTATGTATAGTATTATGTAACTATACATTATACAATGCTTTATTTTAGCCAAATTAACACAATTTTCTTTCTTTTTTTCTTTAATTTTTTTTTTTTAAACGTTGTCCCCACACTAGGAATTTCTCCTGTATCGTAGGGGCGTTCACAAACATTTAAACTCACACAAATACCCAGACCCGGAACAACTATCTGTAGGCCATACAAATATTTGTTCCGTGCGGGGATCGAACCCGCGACACACAGCGCAGCAGTCCAATCGCTTAGCCACTGCGCCAACCGTGTCAAATGTATGCGTATAGTCGACGAAACAAATCATACACCTACAGGGTAGCGTTTCACATACAACTTTTTACAACAACACTAATATTATAAAGACGTAAGATTTGTATTTGCGTGTGTGTGTGTTTTGGCTTTTTATCCCTGTATTCCCTCGGGAACGAGAACTATCCGGGTGAAACCAGATTTGTGTCACAGGTACATTATGTATACTCTTTTTGATACTTACTATGCTATATCTTCTACCAGGTGTTGTAGATAACCCAAGTCTTCAACAAGGACTTAAACCATCTTATATTTAAAAAAAATATGTGTGCGGAAAACAGTGAATATTGCGCTTGCAAAGATGTTTATTTCTTGCCTGCACACTAAACATCTTTTGTTGAGTATACAAGCAATTATCAGTAATGTACATCGTTGGTTTGCTACTACGGATATTAACATTAATAATATGAGTTTGTTTCGTGTTTTGAATAGCGGAGGATCCCGGAAATTGGATTTGTTAGTAATTCGTTTAACTTAGTAACCCTTTTATACGATGGAATAAGATTCTCATTCATCACGGGCTGTTTTTAGAGGTATCGCAATAGTTTTAATATAATATTAATGAGTATTTTGATATTATTTCAAGAGAAACACTTACAACTCGATTTGAGAAATTCTAACGGTAGTCGTGGTAGCAAAATAGCCTGATCATGCATACTCAAAAAATATATATAATCATTTTTATAGACTTTGGCCCAAAAACAGGTCAAACAGTTAATACGTATTTTTTAATCGACGAATATTTAAAAACATCCAATATTAAATACGAGGGGTGCCAATATTGGTCATTTGATGGGTATGGGATTGGGAATGAACGGCGGACGTCAATGACTCTTCACACGATCACCGCTCGAACTGCGATATGAACGAAAAGATTGGCTCAATTTATTATTGGGTGAATATATGGTATTCAAAGTAAATGGGCAATGTGTTTTTTGTTCCAATCTTTTGAAGAAAAAATACGTTTTTGACTGACGATCAGAGTGCGTTTTATCTTATATTATCCAAATCTTCAAATTATATACTACGTTATATACATATGTGAAACTCTACGCAACAAACTGACAAGAAAATGAGATTATAAAAGCTTTGATTCTTGTTTGTTCCCAATCTTAAAAACTACTACTTTAAATGAAAAGGAACTATATAAAATATACTCCGCGTTATAATAATATTTGTATTAAAACATGAACAGTGATATGGCTTGGAAAATATCAGTTTTATGGCTATTTCTTTGTCACAAGCTGAAGGGTCAGGCAGCAGGTGTGAAGTTTTATCGTTTTCCGCTATAGTGGATTGAGCAGTAAACGCCAACATAGGCGAGTGCCTTTAGAATAACGTGAAAGGAAAAACGAGGACTTTTTCCAACAGACCATATTGTGTTGTAAAATACTCTTGGATTTGGTCAACTGTTGCGGCGCTCAAAAGATATAGAGACCAAATAGAATGTACTTTATATGGCACTTAATTTTGACATGCAACAAGAAGTTTATCATCATCATCAACAGCCTATTAATGTTAAATTTAATGAAAATTTTTGTTGAATCCCTGTGACATTGAACCTAAATACTCTTTAGTGTCAGATATGTGACAGTGGCCGTGTATCCAACCTTGATGGATCACTCCCACGACATCAACTGTGCCACGTCATTCCATATTATAGTACTGTGCACAAACGGAATACATGATAACTCTCTGTTCGAGCGAACACCGAATATGTTTTATTTTAAATTAAATTAATTCTCGCCTGATTGAACACGATACCAAATTCTGCACATTGCTTGTTACATTTTTTTATAAAAGAGAATATTTAATCAGTTATCTGTGACGAATGCAATTAGTTCGATATTCAGTGAATTGGAAATAAAACTTTATTGACTGTAACTCGTACTGGAATATTTCATTCTGTTTGATTTGAATAGTTTTAAAAGGCTCTCAAAGGCTCTCAATATATTTGTTTTAAAATTCGTTTTTGTAGACTAGCTTTGTATAAGTTTTATTGTAACCATTTATCCTAGTAACTAGTAAGACTTGTGTTACTTGGAACAATAGCAACATTTTAGACACACCTGAGTCCTCTGGGAATGTATGTACGACTAAAACACAACACACTTTTTTCTTGCGCTAGGATTATGAAGGGCGCAGTGGCTCTTGCTACGTGTCGCGGGATCGATTCCCGCGCGTAATAAATATTAATTGCATGGCCTACAGATGGTTGTTCCGGGTCTGGGTACTTGTGTATGTGAGTTTCAATGTTTGTGAACGCCCCACGATCAGAAATTCCTAAAAAAATACACGTGATCACATCGAAACGCCTTTCAAAGTGTATGCCACCGACAGCTTTAGATGTACTTAACGCGTTCAGTTTAATTGGTGTAAGTTCTCTTTAATCAAGTTAAACTGAATTTGATGTACCACCACCCCGGCTCAAAGTTGTAACCCAAACAAGCAACACCTCAGGGTCATATCGTTTTAGATTTCCATTTCCGCGCGGATCCTCCACCAATAACATAATTGTACTCGCTCCCGTATATTTATATTATACAATAAAATAACACAGTCCATTCAACACATCAGATCATTCAGTAATAATCAAGTCAAAAGTAAAATTATTGCATGGTTGAATGACATGGACTATGAAAAAATAGAATCTCTTTTTATTGTAACGGTATGAAATACACAATCAATCACGCTTAGATCACCCACACACATATACATAGATACACACACACACGCACAACTACACACACACACAACTACACACACACACACAAACACACAACTGCACACACACACAACTACACACACGCACATTCCTTTTTCTTTTATTTTTTACCGTTATTTTCTGATTTTAGTTATACTGAAATCTAGTTATATATTTTTTTGTTTGCTAGCCTAAGATAGAAGTTAGCCTACGTTAAAATTATGAACCTACTGTACTCGTATTTAATAACACGTTTGTGAAGGGAAGGAACTGACCTTCATGATACAGTATTTTACTAGTTTGGAGGTCAGGGTCAGGGCAGGACAGGTCAAAGAAACCTTGTAAGATGTTCATAATAAAGATTATTATTATTATTATTCCCTTTATTTATTTTGTCACAAACTTATTACATTTTTAAATATTCTTTACAAAAAAAAACAATAAAAAAACATTTAAAAATATAAAAAATTGTAGCCCACCGGTATCGGGAACAGGGTCCAAGCTACCGGCGGTCAGGGCTCCAGAGAAAGGAACCTCCTAACAATGCGTGCCGTGTCCAGGAGTACCGCTCTCTGCATCAAGCCCTTGATCCAGCTGCCTAACGAGAGCCTCCTCAGGTGTTGGTCGAGGCTCTTGGCTATTAAGCCATTGGCTGAAACGACTATCGGTACAATGATCGCTGAGTCCACATCCCACATGTCGACAACCTCGCGAGCCAAGTCAAGATACTTGATTTGCTTATCTTTCTCGGCTTTCACGAGGTTCTCGTCATGCGGGACGGTTATGTCAACGATCATTGCGCGCCGCTCTGATCGATCCACCACCACTATATCAGGTTTATTATCTATAATAGTCCTGTCAGTGATGATGGATTGATCCCAGTACAGTGTGATATGGCCATTTTCGAGAACTGGGTCGGGCACATATCTGTAGTACGGCACTTCTGATTCCACAAGGTTGTACTGCAGAGCAAGTTGCTGATGGATAATCCTGGCTACAAGGTTGTGTCTATGTAAATATTCTCCGTTAGTCAGACGAGAACACCCGGAGATAATGTGACGGATTGATTCACCCGGACGGTGGCATGCCCGACATATGTCAACCGTACCGTCCTTCATAATAAATCTCCGGTAGTTATTGGTCATCATAACTTCGTCCATAATTGCACAGACAAAACCTTCGGTTTCTCCGAAGAGTTCCCCGGAACGTAGCCAGGCCACGGACGCTAGGAAGTCTACATCAGGCCCGTGTAGGGCCCGGAAAAAGCGTCCGTGAAGCTCCTTACTCTGCCATACCTCCATGCGGTCGTTAGTGTCAAGCACTACAGGTTTGCGCCAATTCTCTTTAGTCAAGGAGAGCGCGGTAAGGCCCCTGTCCACTGCTACAACATCTCGATGCATCCCCACGTCGGTTTCTAGGAAATATTCCCTGAGACTGCATATCTCACGATTATGAAGAGTCTTAGCATTTAAAAAGCCTCGACCTCCACACTTCCGTGGGATATACAGTCTCATAACCGAAGAACGTGGGTGATGCATTCGATATGTCGTCAACAATGTACGGACCCGCCTATCCAGGGCGTCTAGCTCTGTTTGAGTCCATTTGAGTATACCGAAAGAGTACATCAAAACCGGCATGACCCAACCGTTGAAGGCTCGCACTTTATTTCCGCCTGATAAAAGACTATTAAATACTTTTCTCAGGCGGCCAAAGAAGCGCTCCTTCAACGATTGTTTCATGTCGGCAACGTTGATGCCCAGTGCTTCCGACATACCCAAATACTTATAGGTTTCGGTTGCTGAGAGGGATCTAAGATTTATGGAATCTGTGAGCTGGGTTCCCACAGATTCCACAATCCCCCCTCGCTTTACATGCATGATCGCACATTTGTCCACACCGAATTCCATCCTGATGGCGTTACTGAAAGTTTCAGTGACCTTCAATAGCTCCATCAGTTGCAAATCGTTGGGGGCAAAGAGTTTCAGGTCATCCATGTAAAGGAGGTGAGATATAACCTGACCACCTCTTTTCAACCGATAGCCTAGACCTGAATCCTCCAGCAGCGTGCTAAGAGGATTCAAGGTTAAGCAGAACCAAAGTGGACTCAAACTGTCGCCCTGAAATATACCCCGCTCTATTCTTACCGGCTCACTATTCCTATGGATTTGCCGACATCCTGGATAGCGAAGGACTGTCCTCCATTGCCTCATACACGACATCAGGAAGGTGCGCAGGGTTGTATCAATTTTATACAACTCTAGCACCCTTATGAGCCATGTATGTGGCACCGAGTCATAGGCCTTCTTATAGTCTATCCAACATGTCGACAGATCCTTTCGGAAACGGCGAACCTGTTGACTAATGGCCATATCAATGAGGAGTAACTCCTTAGTACCACGGGACCCGTTCTTACATCCATTTTGAGAAGCAGACATAATAGAATTCTCGTTAATATGTTTATTTATTTTAGCTCTCAAAATGGAGGTAAGAACTTTATAGACCGTTGGAAGACACGTAATCGGTCTATAATTTTTGGGTTCCGCAGTACTACCCGATTTATGGAGCAGGTGAGTTATTCCAGTCGTCAGGAACTCTGGTAGCGACCCTGACTCTAAGGCTAACTGGAATAGGGTTGCCAAGCAAGCATGCGATCTTGTGAACCATTTAATCCAGAAGTTGTGCAGTCCGTCCGGTCCTGGTGATTTCCAATTTGGCAACGGACGAACTGCACAACCTACATCTTGGGGGCTGATCGTTATTGCCCCCATTTCTGTTATTGGATCGCATGCTCGCTCGACGTCCCGAGTCCACTCACCCTCGGTATGACTGACAGGTACCGACCAGATGTTACGCCAAAATGAACACATGGCGTTATCATCCGGTAGGCACGTGTCAGTCACACCTTGGTCCGGTCGCTCCCATGCTCTGTAAACCCACCTTTCATCGCTTTGGAAGGTGCGATTTAGAGTGTACCGTTCCACCCGACGCTTATACCTACGAATACGGTTTGCCCATGCATTTTATTATTATTATTATTATATAATGTGTTTCGGATCCATTGACTTTTTGGCAGGGTTGCTTTTGATTTTTTGGCAGCTAGACTTGAGATTTTATTTAAAGAATTAAGATTATGTTGTCATAATACAATCAGCATGTATGTTCTTATAGCTGGGACATGAACCTCCTTTCAATGAGAGTTAGTCATAATTTTCAGTTTAGAATAGCTGTTATTTATCTTATTTCATTTGTAAAACTATAACTTAGTACGTACCCAATTGCTTGGGTGACTTCGAATCAAGTTTTTGTTTAAACTTTAACTAAATCAAATGATAGATTTTTTCGTTCAATATCTTTAATTGCAAAAAACTAGAAAGCTTTTACCCGGCCCTATTAAGCTTATACACTTCTTATTTTCTGCAGGAATTCCATCATATTAAACTCCAATTCATTCTAATCTAACAAGACCTCACATGTTTGCCCAACGTTGGGCACCAGCCCTTTACGAGTGTACCATCATGGCTTGTACCAGCAATCGCAGAATGGCTCCCTCATCGCCATTTTTACGCATCTATGTCGCGGCGTTGAATTAGTTTGAGAAGCTTTTAGCACCGCCTTGTGACGGTAAATATTGCGTCATTGTTGTTACGTCATCAAATGTTAGGTAAAGTGAGCCTTTTTGTATGGATGAAAGATTTTATTTGCGTTTTGATTCGTTTTGCGGAATACGTGTGAGTTATTAGGGTCTAATGTGGGTCAAACTGCGGTGGATATTTGCTTTATATTTGACTAAATATTTCCAGAGTTGTTAGAGATGTAGTGGATATACGAATCATTTAAGATTCAGGAAATGAATGTTCTGAAGGTCTTGTAGTTTCTAGTTGTTTTACTGTAGCATTAACCACTTGAAGCAATCTTAACAAGATCGAGTTGTGTTCACTAAATAACTACCTCACTAAAGTACTATCTAAAAGAACTTTGCCCCACTTCTAGTAAACACTGAATTTGTGTTCATTTCCACTTGTCGTGAATAGCTGGTTCGTGCCAATTATTAATGAAGGCGTCCAAACAGCCCGTAATCACATGTTCTGTCTATATCTAACCGCTAACTACTCTGTTTTAGCCAAAAGTGCTTTGGAAGAATTTCAAATGCCAGTTTTTTAAACGTGTAAACTTGGCTAGGTAGGTGAAGTCGAAAAAGTAGTTTTAAAACTTACTTTTTTGCCTTGCATTTGAGTCGAACGATTGTAATCTCTACGGTTAGTGGCGATAGGAATCCTTTTAGGGTTTTGCTCAGTAGTAAACTAGAATTCAGATTTGTAACTGTCGAAAGCGTGTACTAAAAGTACATCTGCGTTTAACTTCACGTGGAAAAACATTAACCACGCTAGGTTAATGTTTTACATTGTGTAAACCTTGTTAATAGTAAGTTGTGAATTTGATTTAAATTTAGAACCTATTGTTAGCAACAACCTTCGTATTCGGATATCTAGTTTGTATTTCTTTGGTAGTTCAATGAATAGCAGGAAAGCAAACTCAGGTCCGGCCATTACGCCTACGTAACACGTACTTAAGTCTGAATTACCGTGTATACCCGACTCCCACCTAGGTTGGTATAAAGGAGGCTATTCGGCAGGTTACATAGGACGCGGACCGCAATGCGGCGATTATCGACACCCCTCTCTTTTTGCACATCATTTGGGTATTGACCTTTTACGAGTTATAAAAATAATGTTTTCTCATTTTTCATGGAAATGGTAGTAAATATAAGGTTTTATGAGACTGGGTGAGTTTCTTGTGAATGTTTTAGTGATTGACCAGATGGTTTATAAATTAAGCGAGCCTTGTGGCCAATGAGATTCCCTATCAGCAAAACCGTCAAGTTTCCGAACAAAAGTTAACAACTATGTAACCCTTCTTGGTGTGGATTTAATAAAATACTGTGTCAATTTCGTTCTATTGTGAAAAGCTTTATGAGCCATGAGTGTAGGCATTGCGTTGTTCGAATAAATTTAAAATTTATATAAAGCAGATAATACAGTCCATTTTTAAGCTGAACGATGAAACATAGCTGCACCAACGATAAAGCAGAAAAGCAAAGGAGATACAAAGTGTTTTTGCGTTATAAGAACATTATCTCATCTTCATTATCTCTATAAAATATTATAAAGAGGTACTGAAGCCATAAATCTCTTCATTAAACTTAATTGCAGCGTTATGAAAACTGAGTTCATAATAATAAAGCACATTTTTATCCCGCCGCAGCTGCGCCCGATCTTTTCCGACATTTATTATTATAAAGCACGAGAAATATGAAGGTATGTATGTGGGGAAAACTTGGTCTTATTATTCATCATTTCAGCCAAAAGACGTCCACTGCTGGACATAGGCTCCCCTAAGTGTCGCCACATTGACCCGTCCCGTGCGTCTCGCATCCAGCACCGCAACCTTCACCAGGTCACCTAGTGGGAGGCCTTCCAAAGCAACGTCTTCCGGTTCGCGGTCGCCACTTCAGAACTTTCCGGCCCCATCGGCCATCCGTTCTGCGAGCAATGTTGCAATGTTGCCCACTGCCACATTCTTCGGGCTATGACGGTAACCTTGGTTCTCATGCGGATTTCCTCATTTCTGATTCGATCACGCACGCGGTCTTATTATTATTCTGGCCATTTTTAATACCTAGGTGATAGATAGATACTTATTCAGGTTCGTAAGTATTTGTAGACTTACAAAACCGACTCTTTCGGTTCGGTCCGATCGGCCTTACCATCGCGAATTCATGTTCGTGCCGGCTCGGCACAGTCGGCTTTTTTCTGAACGTGAATGGCCTTATAGAATTGGAGGACATTTTACTAACAAAGAAAGAAAAAGAAACCATTTATAAAGCCAATAAAGTCATAATCGTTGTCATTAAGTGAACGTGAATCGACAGCTAGAACATTTTATATGACTTCTCCAAATATTGGTACCAGGAGGACATAAGGATTGAGTTGTTTTTTTTTTAAAGTTAGAGGAAAATGTTCGGTATGTAGCCGGTATTTTTTCTCACTATTAATCTTCACTCCCTTGGTGGCAATGTTCGTAAACTATCAAAACGTCTTCATTGGTTTGATCTGAATTCTCAAAATTCTCAATTTCTTGCTAGCTTTTTTGATGCATGAATTGATGTGTTCTTTTGGCATGTGTTTTAAAAAGCCTTGTGTTTTGTAGCTAATCATTAATAATAATAATTGTTCTAAAGGTTTAGTTAAGCCCGTGTTCGAACTGCGCCCGCAAACTGTCCGTTTTAACCAGTGGGAACCTTCAATAAAGTAACTTTACCGTTTTTTAAGCATCGTGTTGCATCAATTTTAATTTGAGCTTTAATAAATTAAATTATACTTGTCGAATTGCTACCTCCTGTTTATCGCCGGTTAAAAACTTAACTATATTATGCGCATTGCTTAAGTATCCTAAGCATAAACAGATCTATGTTTAATAACATCAACACGTTTCACACTTATTACGTATACGGACCGCGTTGCTATCGCCACCGCACTCTATGACAGCCATAAAGAGTTCACCGTGTATAAGTTAAGTTTTTATTGCTCCTCGCCGTGGTGCAATAGCGGGCAATGGCGCAGCGGTGAGCTGGCAACCCGCCAACCAGCAACCAGTCAGCCAGTTTATCATGCTGACGGTTTTTTATTAGATTTATTACTCGAAACATACGAGAGGAACTGTTGCGGTTAAATACCGAGATGTTTTGGGGGAGAAATTTAATGTTCTAGGATATAGCTGTTGTGGGTTGAGGTAGGTCGTGGGAAACGCCAGCTGTTGGATTTGGCAGACGTCCATAATTTTAATGGTGTTGTGAAATGTTCAGGTTTTGGAAGAAAATTGCGAACACGCCTTTGAACATAAAGTCACAGTGTTACCCATGAGCGTAAGGAGATACTGCACAATGCCATTTGCTACGATTCTTTCAGAACTACTTCATTTTCCTCTCTCACTTGGATTTCATATATACAGACACTGGTTTCGAGCATTTTGTCTAGGTACGAGGGGGCGTTTTTAAGTTCGCGGAATGGAGGGCAAGGAGTGAAAATAAAAATACTAAATTTTTTTTTTTTTTTCAATATATTCACCTGCTACCCTAATACATTTTTCAGATCTTTCAATTAGCTTATGTATACCTTCATAAAAAAATGTTTTGTCTTTGTCCGAAAAATAAGCTGAAACCGCGTCCTTCACTTCTTCATCAGTTGAAAATTTCTTTCCACGAAGTTCTTTTTTCAGATTTGGAAAGAGGTAATAATCACTGGGAGCCAGGTCTGGGCTGTAGGGTGGATGGTCTAAAATATCGAAGCCCATCTTATGCAGGGCAGCCAACGCAACACGGCTCTTGTGAACAGGCGCGTTGTCGTGAAGAAGAAGGATTTTCCCCTCCTTTTTTCTTTAATACTTTCTTTCAACCTCTCGAGGATAGAAGCATAGTATTCTCCGGTTATAGAAACGCCTTTATCTTTATGATCGGTCAACAGAATCCCTTCCGAATCCCAAAATACTGTTGCCATGATTTTCCCAGCCGATTGTGACACTTTAAACTTCTTGGGTGGTGGTGTACCTTTTTTGTGCCACTGCATAGAGTCCTGTTTTGACTCAGGCTCATAATGATGAACCCAAGTTTTATCTCCAGTAACAATTCGACTCAATAGTCCATCCCTATCTTCGTTACAGAGGTCCAAAAACGTGCGAGAACACTCCACGCGGCGTTGTTTCTGAGGCGGCGTGAGCATTCTTGGCACCCATCTTGCACTGACCTTTGTCATGCCAAGATGATCGTGTAGAATTTTGAAAATTGTTGTATCCGATACTCCAACCATTTCTGCAAGCTGTTTCTTCTTTAGTCTGGCATCTTCCAATATTATTTTTTCGACATTTTTAATGATTTCCGGAGTAGTCACCTCGATCGCCCGTCCGGGCCGCGGGTCGTCTTCAAGTGAGGTCCTGCCTTGTTTAAAAAGACAGTGCCACTTGTAAACCATGGTTTTACCCGGGCAAGAGTCCCCGTAAACGGATTCCATCTCTTCCAGTATGTTTTGAACTGACTTTCCTTGCTTGGTAAGGAACTTTATTACGGCACGGTACTCGATTTTTTCCATAATGCACACTTTCTTCCCGATTGAGTTGTTTGCTTGACGATAGTTCAAAGACTAATGACCCAATTAAGACAAAACCTGGTATTTATACTAATATTGAGTGGCTGAAGTCGTGGCCACCTCGATAATGACCTATTTTTATCATCTACCCTCCCATTCCGCGAACTTAAAAACGCAGCCTCGTATGAATATGTAATACAGCAGTAGGTACTATACATAAATACTCGTAGTCAAGTACGATCTCCAATTACCTACCATCTCCTATTAATTAGTATTTCATATTCCACTAATGAATAGCTTACGAATTAGTTCTGTCACATCAAAGAGGATCATATTCAGAGCATAATTAGATAAATTGAATATTAATAGGACATACCCACATGATTACCTAGTAACATTTCAGTATGTGCTTCAAACGTATGATTAAATTCCTGTTGACATATCTATTATGTGACATTCGCGATTGCCTTAACAAAAATGTATACATAGCAATTTATTGGAATTACATACGTCATAGTACAGAATAATTTGTATGACATTCAGTTTCCAAATGGTGGCTTACAAGCGGATGGGATTGAATCTTTATGGGCCATATTAAGTGTATGACATGACCTGGTTCCAAATGTATTATTATTCGGTCTATAAGAAAGTTTTCTTAAACTGGCATAGTTCTTGACTTGCAAACGATAATAATACTCTCCTTTATCCTGTAACGTTTGTGTAAATGTAGACAGATTGATCGAATATGCTTTAAATGATTGTAGATATCTGAAAAGACGCTTTAGTTGTTTTGGGTTTTGACTTCAAAGTTTTGTTTATTATTTAAAACCATTAAATACAGAAAGCTAGGAGTGGATGTTGGTTTGCTGACGGATTTCATATGAATAGGTTGCGGGCACACGGAACTATACGCTCGGTTTCACTGTTTACTTAGTTATTTAGGCGTGAAACCGATGGCATCAACCCAGACGTTTTCAAAGCTTTTTAGAAGCGTAAGCCAATCCAATATATTTTTTGCACTATGATGTCATCGTTTTCACTAATATATAATCACTTTATCTATAATATTTCTCAGATATAGTGATTTTGTGACGAAATAACACATGTTCACGATTTTGATGTCAATATAATTCATGTCATGATGAAATGCTTTTCTGTTAAATTGCGTAGATTTTAGCGAAATTGCGACCCATAATAAGTGCTTAGTCAGAAATATTATCGATATGAATATATTCTGTCTTGAAGCAGGGTTTATGCGTTGTTCTTTACGTCCAAAATTAATATTATTTAAGTAGACCCTTTTTTATCTCATATCTGCTGAAATATTAATTTCTACATTAACATTACTTGTCTGAGTTACCTTCCAGGACATTCTTTTTACCTGTTTAGGCTTAGGAAAAGGGTTTTCTCTTAGAAATAATAAAATAACTATCAATCATGTACTTAAGTCGCCTGCGGGGGTGGACAGACGTTTTTTATTATTATTATTTTCTACCGAGCTTAGGATCCGAGGACATTCTCTAAATAAATAGAAAGGTTCGATTTGTCCTAATAGGGTTTGGGGCTCTTTTTATATTTAGAACAACAGCTGTTAGCTTTTAAAAGTCACTATAGAAAACTACGTGACAAAAAAGAGTTAGAGCTTGAAATCACACATGGTAGAACAGCTTTAGTGAATAAAAGTACTTTCTGTATGGCCACAAAAATATTTAATAAGCTGCCTGACACATTAAAGTCGTTAAATCTGGACAAATTTAAAAGAGAACTTATAAAAATATTAATCGATAAATGCTACTACTCGTTAAAGGACTATCTGGATGACAGTTCTATAATTCCTCCTTTAGATAATAAGTAGTCATCTATTTTTGACATACTGTATTCATTTTAACTAATCGGCATTGCAATCCATAGACATTATTGTAATGTATTTTAATGACATTTAGCATTTATGAACTACCTTAGATTGAATTGTTGACATTGTAGGAATAGTTTATTGATTTAATAATTGCTTTGACATTTCTTTATTAATTTTAAATTTTATGATTGACATTTTTTTATTTATTTTATATTTTAATTATGTTTTATTTTATTTCCTGATATTTTTATTTTTGTAATTCTTAAATCATAGTTGACAATTGGAATATTTACTTGAGCATTGTGACATACCTACTTGAGCATTCTTGTTTCTCTATAGTTTTAATTGATAAAATATTTGTTGTTGCACGTAGATAATTAATAATATGTAATTAAATGTAAAATTCATCATATTTGTACGCCAAATGGCAAAGCATAGAGCGCATATGATCATGTAACACCTCTTTGTAACTACCTATGTTAACAAATAAATAATCTGAATCTGAATCTGTGTTTACTGTACATTTTAGTTGTTTTAGTTTGTGCATGGATTATTATGTTCCATAAGTAAGTCATATGAATTGGTTACTTGACTACTGTTAAAAATTCACAAAATTGTTATGTTATTTCAAATAACTAACAGGCAAGGATAGAAAGTGCCCCCACCACAAATTTCTAAAGCATGTAACTTCGCCATTTTTTTATCGATTTTATTACTTTTTTTACACATCGTTTTATGTCTGTTAGTTCTTTAAAATACCATAACAATTTCGTGAATTTTTAACAGTAGTAACCAATTCGAGGCAAGATGTGCTGTAATTCTAGTAATAAACTGGAATCCATTCAGCCCGGAATATATACAAAAAACAAATAATCTGGTGTTCGTCATAAATAACAGCGATGAGTTTTCCGGAATGAAATCTCGTTGTCCTGAAGACTATATCTGAAGAATATATTGTGCCTGGCTAGATTTTTGACTGCACGATACCTAAATTGCCTAAAAGAGGCAAAATTACAGATGTGGGATACAATAATAATATAGAGCAATAAGCAAATATATCTATATATATATATTTGGAAATGTCAACGAGACGTGTCTTGCGATATGTGAATAAACGAGAATTTAATCTGAAATAACAAAAACCTCGTATTTAATTAATTGAAGACTAGATGCTGCATAAATCATGCACTGGCTTATGTAGGTGGTAGATGTCACTTGATTAAAAACTTAAACGTATTGGTTGTCTTAGTACCTCACCACTGTAACCTGCTAGATCGGATAATGCAGGGTTATAGATAATGCAGGTTACTGACTCCACTTTCATTCACGCTTACCACATTATTAACTCTTAAAACTACAGTTCTCCTAAGTGTCAACTTGCACTCTACTGATTCACTCTCACTCTCTAGTAACTAATCCACACTCTCACATAAAAACACAACTCAGCATAGTTACGAAATACCATAATTTCCAAGATTAGCAAACATAACCGACACCAAAAGCCGGCCATATTTTTCCCTCGTCAAAAAATTCCCCGCTCACGCGAAAAACAAGTGAAGTTTCACAAAGAGTGACAAGACCTCTAAAGGTGTTTGTGACGTAAGGTCTAGGGTGGCGTGAAGGATGGCACGATATAAATCACACAGACAGACACGTGTCGCGTTGTCGTGCGCGCGACAATTTGTACTTGTTACCGATTTTATTGTCGCTTTCTGTCTTCGAGAGATATTCAGCAGGTAAAAGCTTTTTTGAGGAGATATTACTTTAAGCACGCGTACGTGTATGTTGAATAATGTGCTTTGAAATGTGACTGCGAATTTTGCTTATACCCATTTAAGTAATTGAATAATAATACCATTAAACTTTTAATTTAGACTAAATTACTTATCAGTTGGCGCTTGTCTCACTAGCTGTGTTGATTGCAACACTATACAAGTAAAACCCCCAAACACAATCAAATAAATAACCCTCCTTTTGGGCTTCGCCGCAGTCGGGTAGTAAATAAGGCACAGATCAACTTGTCATAATTTTTGAGTGCTACTTTTTCTATCTTGTAATGTAATGACTCAATGAGTCAATTAGTGAATTAAAGCAGGGTGCTTTAATTCACTAATTAACCAGATTACTAGACTACTACTATCAGTACACAAAAGTTGACTGAAAACATGAATTAATATTTTTGATAAAGTTAGTAAAAAATATTGTTAACAAACAGTTTCGTAAGGCCGACGGGATCGTGTTCCGGCGACGACGTGTGGAAAGGTTTGCATTCGCGTAAATGGACACGAATAATAACGTGAACGGAAAACGGGTTGTAGGTAACTGTGAAAAAGGTTAACTGGATGAACTTACGGGATAATAGGTATAATAACTACATCCCTAGATATATTTACATATTGTTCCTATATTATGTCTTCTGTTTATATAAACTCGTGTCCGTGTAATATCCACATGGATCACCGCTGGAGCCACATGGAGACGCTTGCCGAGGTCGGTTCGTAGATGGGTGACCGCATACCCCTACAATGAATGAAACCCGAAAGTCGTCCAACCAGTCATTAAACTAACCAAGGGTCATTATTACGGGGTTTTTAGTCAGTAGAAATCTGACACTCCCTTTCGCTCTGCCCAACAGCGGGAGGGGTTATTTGATGGTTTACCACCCCCCAAAAAAAGGGTAATTATAACCCAGCAATGCAGTCGCTACATGTAAAGTTCTGAGATTCAGCTCGATAAAATTCAGATCATTTAAGAATATTGTTTGTATTAGCTGTAAGTTTCCCGAACAATATAAAATAAAATATTTTGTGTGAAAAACCACATGTTCACATGTAACTAAAGTAAACCATATTTCGGTTTTGATTGACTCTGTATATTTCCCGTGAAATTTGCGGTGCAGCGGTGTGTACTACTCATAAACTTACCTACCATAACCACATAAATTACATAAGCTCGTGAAATTGTACCATTTTAAATTAAACTCACTGAATAAACGCTCTCAAAGCTTATCAATTTTGGTGGCTGTCAGACGCTATTTCGGGACATATTCACAAAATATAACATTGCAATTTGGCTGTTGTTGACAACAGAGAATTTTCAGTAAATTGCAGTGAATTTTGGACAAGTAAAACATAGTGAGTTAACCGTGTGGCTGGGGGTCACAAAGACCCCTCATTCGATGTACGGTCTGATTGATCGCACGTACTGTTTGACAAATATCATGATAGCAAGTGATGTATTAGTGGTCATTTGTCTGCTAGAATCTAGTTGATTACGGATATTGCTCCTATTTTGATCGACTCTGTTTTGGTCTATGACTAATTTGTAGGCATACGTCATTCTAGAAGTGCTTTCGTTTGTATTTCATGGCTTCACTAGCTTTTACCCGCGACTTCCCTCGCTTAGAGGTAGAAAATCACCCTTTAGGTACTTGCTAGGCGCATTACTTTGTGTAATTTATTTCATCACCACTGCTCTCAAACGGTGAAGGAAAACATCGTGAGGAAACTGGCATATCTTTTTTTTTTTTTTACTAGCCTGCTCTGTCCCACTCCAGGGCAAAGGCCTCTCTCCACTCTTTCCATATCATAGAACCAAAAATTCGAAGATATGTGACATCTACCAATCCGCACAGGGCTCGCATGGTGGATTATAGCCCATCCCTCTCCTAGAGAGGAGGCCTGAGTCCCTGCAGTGGGAACAATATAGGCTGATGATGATGAGTCAAAGATACTACGATCTAAACCAGGATACGTCGTCGTCGTTAAATCGTGAAGGCGAGAACAAACACTCAAACAAACTTTCCCAATAGTAGACAGCGTCTTAAGACTAAACATTTGTATACACACTACCTAAACATTAACCTCGTCACATATTCAAAGAGTCTTAAGAACCAAACAAAAGCAAGTGAGCCCTACCTCGCTCGCGGTCTCAAGTACCTCGTGATCGATGTGCGACATTGTAGCGCCTGATTGATCGCTCATCGCTTTGTGTGTGCCACCGGCCTACTAGTTGCGCGGAACATACCGGGGGTTATTTGGGGGTATTGTTCATTGATGTATGTTCTGTATTAGGATTTTATTTTATGTTAGCAGCAGCGTGTGGGTTGAAGAACGGGGTCTATAAAAGTCTCAGGTGATTGATGAAATATTTTATGTGAATTTTATGGTGTGTCAGTTTAGAAGCTTTGTTCCACCCGTAGCTGCATATCGTCGGGATTGTTTTCCGCGAGGTTGGCCTGCTACTCAAATAATTCTAAATGAAATGAATAAGCCATCTATCTTGGCAAACGTATAGAACCCAACACTAAACTAAATATAAAATCTGTATTTAAAGCATCAAATATTCACCTCTGACCTACAAGATATCTTAAAGTCCACAGTTTCTACCGTTTGCAATAAAAATGTCCTTCAGCTGTTTGACTGATGTAACGTCTTATGTTATTTCTTTATTGTGTGGTTAGTGACCAACTTAGTATTAGTGATTAATGCCGCCCCGTGGGCTTGTAACTTGAGGAATATCTGGCAAGTATGCTGGTTTCCTCACGATGTGATAAGACCACACCACCACTAAGACCTGTTTGCGTTAGCCTAGTCGTGGCACAGTCAGACGTGCTCATCTCAAGTGCTGGGCGTCTTCCTTTTGTTGGAGTTACACAAAATAATAACATTAGATTTTTTTGAAAATTCATCCCAATTTTGGAATAATAAATAAAGGACCAGAATAGGGTAGTTAACAAAACAAATGTAATTAGTCCGTCAGATAGATTTCCAAAAAATGTAAGACATATTTTTTAATTTTTTACGTAAACCACCAAAGAAGACGATACAGTGCTTTAAAAACTCGTGTGACGTCATATACTAAGGACTTTTTTTACCGGTGAGTGACGTCATAAACCCCCACTCAAATCTTTGACGCGTTTTATTTTCGTAAATTTTTATTGATTTGATAAAACAAAAAAAAAAAACCAATATTTTTCGATAATCTAACAGACGGGCTAATTAAAATCGTATTTTCTTTAGTCAGTAAACATCCCTATTAGAATAAAATAAAATATTTCGATGTAGGAAGGGACCTACTTCATCTGCGAAGAACCTTTAATGGAAATGAATCATTTAATAGAACCTTTTTCCCTTTTAGCTGAATTTCTCAAACCTTATCATAATATATTTAATCTGCTGTCTGTCAAGTGATAAGTTATGTTAGCTACTATTAATACTGGAAACGGGATATTTAGCACGTTTACTTTTTGTTTTGAAAAAAGTAAAAATAGTAGTGTCAGGGACCATGTCAGATTAAAAAAATATAGTATGTCAGCTGTTAGATCGGTTGATAGAAATTGTCATGGAAAATCAATATTTTAATCTCAAAACTCCACTTAACTTTGCTGTTCAAACACTTCATTATTTATTTTCTATGAAATTCCTTATTTTATAGAAAATAATGGCCACTAAAACATTCGTCTTCGTATTTTCTTTAAAAACTTTTAATTCCCGAATCAAATTCAAAACTTCAAAGTACAATACAAATCTAATAACTCCCAATTTTAAGCCCCGGAAGAGACATCTTTACCTTTTATATAAAATTACAAGATTATAATAGAATTTCCTTTTGCTAATTGCCTCTTGAATCTTGGATTACTGTAATCCTGTTAACGGGTGGGCGGTCTTTCACAATGGTGAGTTGGAATTGGGTCGGAGTGGCCGCGGTGGCCCGGTGACCGCGTGCGGTGACGAGAGGGTTAACGGTGAGTGGACGGTGACACGATGGCGTTTTTGAATGAAAATATTGTTATCTAATGTTGTTTATTTACAAAAATTATTGGCCCGTTACGTTGCACAGAATCGGGACCGTTGGAAAGAATGAAGCGAGGCCTTTTGCTCAGCAGTGGGACAATAAAAGCTAGCTATAATAATTGGCCCGTTTACTTTTGATATTTAAATTTGATTTTAATGTGCGGAACTGATCTTTGGTCTATTAAAACTTACTTGATTTTGAACTAGTAATATGTCGTATAGGTAATGTCGTGAAACCTGAATTACTGGGTACCGTTTCTCCTTTATTATTTGAACGAGGTGTCAGGTTATACACAGCACAGATTGTGTGCGTTGTGTAACATACAAAAAGGTGCACGTGCAATTACTTATATGCGTGCGATAGCTAAATGTACGACCATAGAAACACATTTTTTTTGGAGATTGGGAAATTATCCTTGATTCCCCAATCAAGGATAATTTCCCAATCTCCTCCCGATCTAAGCAGAGCGGTAGGGAGTGTCAGTCTTCTACTGACTAAAAACCACCCAAGTTTCTTCTTAGCCCTTTGTGTCGAGGCCGCGGCATCTCTTTCGAACAACCCGCAGCCCCGGCGGGGACCATGGTAACACTGACGATAGATTACGTAGTTCAGAACATTAATTTTGTCGCAAAGCAACATGTTGGTGACTTTCATATCTTTGTACTTTCTGACATCCACGGACAAAGAAACCCTCCCCCCCAATGTCAAAATAACTCATACTTTCTTTTATATCTTTTCAAAAGATCTAAATCTCTAAAGCAACCTAAATCAAAACCTCGCATTTAGTGTAACGAATACTAGTCGTCACATTGTGCGAGTACGTTTGTGAGTTGCGACGCGACGGCACGCATCCGACCCGCGTCCGGCCCGCTACCGGCCCGCATCCGGCCCGGAATCGGACGAAAGCGCTTCCGGGAGGCCTAGTTGCCTTTGTAAATGTATGTAGGCTGAGAACCAACGACATTCGTATGCCGAGGCTTAGATAAAGAGATTGTGTTCGTTCAGACTGTTGATGTTCATCTTGTGTAGAATGAGAAAATTCTATAGATATTGTGCTTATTATGAATACTGAAAGTATCCTGCTCTACATTTACCTAGCGGTTAGCTAGATTACGATATCATGGTGGATTCAATCAACAAGTTATCGTACATTTTCATAGTTATTTAATGCTGGATCTTTTAATTCGTGTCGCTCCTCGATAATCAAGTAAATAAGCCGAAATCCCGTAACACAATATCAGTAGTACTGAAGAAACAATAAAATCATATCGGATACACGAGTTAATTTCCGTATCAAGCGAAGTGGGACATTAGCCTAATTGTCGCTTGGCTTTCGGCCAGGAATCGAACCCGCTACCCGGTGCAGTTCATGTGTTTACACTCTGATACTTCGCTCTGTTATTGCCAATACTGTGTGTTATTGCTCACAGTTTTCTGTGAATTGGGCAATTTGAAGTTTTGGTAGAAAAATATATATTTTATGTTTTTAGTTGGTCTGGCGTGAAATGGATGGGGTAGGTAACTACTGTTTTCGATGTATTGCAAAAGTAGTACCGGTAATATTATCGCGGTTTTCAATTTTATAGTGTTAGCGACGTAAACAATATTAAACTTTATATTTAGTAATATAAAGTTCCTCCAGTCCTATCGCTATCCACTTCGAATCTCTGGGACTATGGGAGCCATTAACCATGGTTCACGACCACATACGTCCATCCAAAACCGAATAGCATTTTCACCAATAACGGTACTTGACTGACTAAAAAAAATTTTCCGTCTTCTTTTAGATAATCGAAAAACATTGGATATGTGTTTTCTTGTTTTTATCAAATTGGAAAATAAAACGTGTCAAAGATCATGAGGCTGGTGACGTCACTTTATGGAAAAAATGTATCAAACTGTGACGTCGCGCGACTTTCCGAAGCACTGTATCGTCTTCATTTATTGTTTACGGAAAAAAAAAAAAAAACCGTGTCCAATATTTTTGGAAATCTATCTGACGGACTAATTACATTTTTTTTGTGAACTTCCCTATTTAGACCTGCCTCCATTCTTGGTCGCGTTCCATCACTATACATGGTAGATTTAGCGTTCACCCTCTACCTACAATATCGCCATATACGAGTATGTCTATGTGTCCACTACATGACTTTGTGTGTCCGCTGTGCTCCACTCTTCCGAATAATTGAATCCAGGGGAAGTGACCTGCCTGAGTAACTTCGTACTGTTGTACTTTACTACATATGGTAAGAGGATTATCCAGCTCAGTTTGGAAGGCTGATTCCTAATAATCCAGCTATAGGTAAAACGGGGTCTATGATACACATTTCATTTCTTTTGTTAAGACTAGGTAAGGAACAATTCAGCGTTGTACTTTGTTGTGTATGTTTTCATTCTGATTAGATTACTTTTTGGAGCTCTGTAGGTTTAGTAGAACTGATATGGACAAATTGCGGAGACTCTGGACTTTGACAAATGATGTATCGAGGCATCCTTCAATGTTTGGTGCAAACTTACTGAATACGAGTACTATGGTGAATGAATAATCCTAAATTATGTTCCGACTCTCAATTAAGCTAGACAAACATCATATTTGCAAGTCATCGTTCATCTTAGACTGACATTAATATTTTTCAATATATCACGTATGTAACAAGCAACATATCGACGTCTGTAACATGTAATGTAACATAAAGCCGACACAGACGCGATCTTCGTCAGCTGTCGACTTAAATATTGGCTGACCCGTTGGAGCCGACCTTAAGTAGGCGCCCCCAATACGTCAGAGAGCTTCACTGGTGTAGAATGGAAATAAAACTATTCGGGGATGTTTAATATATGTATGTGGCGGCCGAGTGAAACATTCATTGAAATGTGGGGTTAAAGAAATATTCAGTATTTGGTGTAAGGTACAAATTTATTTAAGTTCTTGTTAATTGAGGTGAAATTTAGTTTGAAAGCAGTGCTGGCCCAATGGTACTCGTATTGATACTGAGTTTCGAGTTGCAGGTCCGGACAGACGGATTACTTTGTGTAATTTATTTCAATACTTCTTCTTTCTTTTAGTGGACACTGGGATGTCCTAGAAACAAAACTTATACAACATGTGACACCTAGCTACCCGCACGAGGCGCGATTGACTTGTACCCACTTCCTCTCTTGGATGCCAGTTGCCCAGCTGTCAATCAACACGTGTACGAATAAATGAAGCCAGAGCACCATCTTATTAATCATCTGCCTAGCCTTTTCCCAACTATATTGGGGTCGGCTTCCTGTCTAACCGGATGCAGCTGAATACCAGTATTTTACATGGAGCGACTGCCTATCTGACCTCCACAACCCAGTTAATACTAGGTAATACGATACCCTTTGGTAAGACTGGATGTCAGACTTTCAGGTCACTGACTACCCGTTAACGACTGCCAAAGATCTATATATGGCACCCGGGACCAACAGCTTAACGTGCTTTCCGAGGAACGGAGGAAACTCGGTATGTAATGGGCGGACACCCATCCACAGATCGACCTAGGCAAGCGCAGCTTAACCTAAAGATCGACCCGAGTGGCAGTTCTTATTAAGCCACGAGCTCCTCTTATTAAAAGAGCGCCATCTTATTAAAAGCTCCAAAATACAAAAATCATTGGATGACTCGGTAATTAATTTAAAAATAGTGCAACTAATGTTGTTCCCATTCCGTCAAATTATTTACAAGAAGTTTAGATTTCAAAATTCATAAGTCATAACTGTCTTTCTTTTTTCAAAGCTTTTATAGCTTTTATACATAACTGATGATATGCCATTGTTCGAACCCAGATAATCCAGTTTTCACGATACAAATCTGTTAATCTCTTCGCTAACCCATCATAAATCACATTCTGTGCTGACTGTAGTTCACTTCGTTAATCTCACGAGTGTCCATAGTTTACACCACAGTATGTCAAAATATAACATGGGGCGCTAGTTAACGAACTTCTTTGGTAACTAGGTCAAGTTTTGTAGGCCACTCATATTCCTGTTTGAAGGTATTATTAATTTAATTATGTGTTATTATGCATTATTGATGACAAGCCTGGTAATATAACATCGTAATAAAGGAAGTTGAATCGGAAATTGATATTGATTGATCTGAATTATTAATATCGTAATTAATATTTTAAATATATAGGCTGTGTCCTCGGTTTTTGTTATCATGTAAACTGACTATCTTTTGATATTGTTTTGCCGCCTTTTCACTCAAATGTGACGGCAAGTTTATTGAAGAATGTACGATATGGCTAAGGGAGGTCAGGAGCATCGGGAGTCATTTTCTTTAAAATAAAAATCTGTGATTAATTAAATTTATAAATAAACATGTTTTCTACCTTTTTTTCTTTTATATACAGATCAGAACTCAATTTCTTCACGTTTATAGTTTTAGAAGTGAAGTAGTGACAAATCCAATGTAATAAAATATCCTAGGATGTCTGCCGAGTTTGGAATCCGACCGTACTTACTTACTTTGTCAACAAACTAACTTAATTAAATTCCCTTATCTCAACACAAAATAGAGAGAATATCTCGCCATTTTAAACTATAAGTTATTGCCATTTTGTACAAAATAAATCAGTGGAGTTTCTAATTGAATTGTGAACTATTTGAAACATTTCTAGCCTAGTCTTGACTAATCCCTGAGTACTATAGTTAATACCTAACTTAGGTCCTGCAGAGGTTTAATCTCCACGGTTACTTAATAAGTTAGTGGTTTTTGTTAGAGATAAAAGTCGAGTTCTGATTTGATTAAATACTAGGTACTTTAAACTCAACTAAGGTTTAATATGATTAGAAAATCGAGCAACAAACACTATTTGATGTTTAGTTAAGACATGATTTGGGAAACTTGGAGATTCTAGTCGCCTCTTCTCTCAAGATATAAATCTTTTGACATTTATATGAATTAAAATTAAATATTCTGAAATTTTGGAAGTCAGCTTTGATTGCTAACAGCGTCCATATGTGACAGAGTGTTTTTTTTTCATACAAATTATTCTGTGTGAATATCAAAAACATGTTTTTTTGAACTAGCTTAGACCACGACCAGCCCTATACTACCTAATTAGGTTTCATGTTGGAAACTAACATGAAACCTAAAAAATGTACACTAAACACAGCTGTTGTTCTAAATATAAAAAAGAGCCCCAAACCCTATTAGGACAAATCGAACCTTTCTATTTATTTAGAGAATGTCCTCGGATCCTAAGCTCGGTAGAATAAAATAATAATAAAAAAAACGTCTGTCCACCCCCGCAGACGACTTAAGTACATGATTGATAGTTATTTTATTATTTCTAAGAGAAAACCCTTTCCCTAAGCCTAAACAGGTAAAAAGAATGTCCTGGAAGGTAACTCAGAAAAGTAATGTTAATGTAGAAATTAATATTTCAGCAGATATGAGATAAAAAAGGGTCTACTTAAATAATATTAATTTTGGACGTAAAGAACAACGCATAAACCCTGCTTCAAGACAGAATATATTCATATCGATAATATTTCTGACTAAGCACTTATTATGGGTCGCAATTTCGCTAAAATCTACGCAATTTAACAGAAAAGCATTTCATCAGGACATGAATTATATTGACATCATAATCGTGAACATGTGTTATTTCGTCACAAAATCACTATATCTGAGAAATATTATAGATAAAGTGATTATATATCAGTGAAAACGATGACATCATGGCGCAAAAAAAAAAAGTTTAAAACTAAAACCCGACTACGAATAAAAACGCAGAAAATAATTAAACAAGAAAAATCGTCTAGTAAGTAGATAATTTGATAAATTATAGAGGACAGCCGTAGTCGCATGCAACTGATATCTGATGCGCCTTCATGGCGTTCTCATTGATACAGAAGTCAGCTGATAGTTGCCATTAGCAAGGTGGCATGCGACGGGTTTTAGTTTTTAAACTTTTTTTTTATTTGAATTTTATTTTTGTGTGTTATTCAATAAATACGTAATAATATGTTTCTTTCATAATGTAATATTCTACTTAATGTTGGTTTGTTATTTACATAATACGAGTAAATAACACAGACTAGACCGCGAGTACTGTTTGACCGCAATCTAAACGTATATATTGACTTGAACTATAATATAATATACATATTTGTAATGTACTCGCCAAGACCTTTCATTTGATACCAAACATGTTATGATTATATCAATTTAATTTTTTTCGACCTTAGAATTTGACATTTAAATTCCGTCATAAAAAGAAATACTAAAATTTATATAGCCTATACCACCCGCGTTATTCTTACGAATCTATTGACACCTCATTTATTAAAATACCTTCAGTAGTCTAGGCGCTACGGTGGAACATACAAACATACATACATACATAGACTGCCAAAATCATTACCCTTCCTTTTGGCTTCGCCGTAGTCGGGTAATAAAAATACCCACGGTACGATTGTGTTATAGGTACCAGATAGCTGGACTGGGCTACAAATTAAGTTGTAACGTGCCAAAGGTCCGTAGTCCGTGTCCCGGGGTCCGGGGTAGTTAGGTTAAGGGTCTGTGTTCTGTGTTGTGAGCTAGAATATTACTAGACTGTAGTCGGGTAATCTTGTTTGCAGTGGTTTGCGGTTATTTGACAAAGTGAAGCGGACATTTAGTTAGAGTAGTTGCTTCTATTTTTACTTTGTATATCGTACTCGGTGTCTCTACAGGAAATTTGGAAGGGAATGCTCTACAGGGAATTTCGTTCTTATTTTGTTTTTATATGACACTCCTGCTTACCCCCTCTAGAATACAGGCGCTACAAATGGTTTCAGTTCATAGAGAAATACTCGTTTCAAAAAGTGCGTAGCCGCGTAGCCCCAACTGCGTAGCGGATGACAAATGTGCTACGACGCGTAGCACCCGTAGCAAATCTCGTAGCTACTTCGTAGACCTTTTTCTAACAATAAGTCTAAGGAAAGAAATCGCGAACAATAATGTTTTCTTCGACATTCTTGTCAGGAATCCTTTGTTAAGTAACTCTAGCTATACAAGTGTAATCTATCTTCGTTTCTATTATACATGTAATAAAGTCTTCATTGCTTTGTCAGTACATTTTCTCATCACTTCGTATGATTGATGAATTTACAGCAGTTATTTGCGAATCTCTGTGATTTAGTGCGCAGATGAAATATGGCTGGTAAGGCCGAGCTAGATCTAGCCTGTGCACTATGTACTGTGGTACAGTATTATCACTGTTATTTATGATTCTGCGGTGAAATAATGGAAGAAAAATGGTTTATGTAGTGTTTTATTACTTTTAAGGTAGGAAATCAAATTGGGGACGGCCTAATAGCGACAAATCTTGGTCATATTCAACATGAAGTGTTAAAATTTTAATTAAGCATTAAAATACAGAAAAAACGGTTAGGAATCAATTTGCTACAATTAATTTTACACCACCCTCGTAAATATCACTATGTAATATCAAAATTAATTCGCATCCCAACCTCACTTACCCACATACATAAACAATGACATGAAAATGAAATTCAGAATAAACATAAAATATTCATCACGCATTACAAACTGCTCCGGATATGTAGTAGCTACACAAGTAATTAAGGATTACCTCAAAATGTCCGGCCGCAGTGTTGCGGTCGCGTGTTTTTTGTTCAAAACTCCTCGTTTTAAATCTCTCTGTATTCGTTTACATTTTTAAGGAGCGGCTAAACGTGTTTGTTTATGTAAAGTATATAGAATGAGTAAATATTGAGCGTTTGTTGTTCGTTCATTAGGTTCGGCTGTCTGAACTTTGTTGCGGTGAAACGGTTTGAGAAGAGATTTCAGATTGAAGTGTAAATAATTTATTTTTGGGTGTTTGTGTTTTGTTGGTTCATTTAAGAAGTGGATTTTTAGAACATCGACTGGGGTGGTATTGATTTCTGTTGGTAGATACGTCACGGAAAAAGGCGTGATGTTTGTTTAGTAGACTGTTTTGGTGCTGGAAGTCTCATTTTTTTAGAAGAGAAAGTATTAAGAATAAAATGTGGTATTTCTTTGAATCGAATTCATTACGTTGCTTTTATTTTCGAGATTGCGGCCATTCAAACAGTACCTGGATCTAAGGTATACATTACCAAGTCACGTTTGCCGTTTTACGTCATTTATATAAAACAAAAAAAAACTTCAAGAAACATCATATCACGATTCCAAAAGCTCCAAAGTAAACATCGATATTTTATCAGTTGTCAAGTGATAAGCACTTGTGTGTTGACTCAGTCAAGTCCTCACTGTATATCGAAGGCTCTGCGGCTGATATATTTGCCCTCCGACTCTCCACACGTGCGGCTGGAGGTCGCCGGAGGTTGGCACTCCTAACTCATATTTATTTAACGTAGCCTTACTCTCCTCTGAGGAATGAGACAAATGTGTGAGCAGGCAGTACTTAATGTATGCTTCTGTGAATTCGTTTGACTCACGGTTAAAACTTTCTTCTCACTAATGCTAAAAATAGTTAAAAAATTATATTATAGTGTGATCGTTATAACACTATAAATATAATTATCAATGTTGACGTTTATTTGTGGGCAAGATATATTTATAACAGATTTATACTCATTCGTTGGCAAGTAGACTTACCATTTCGAAATTCGTAAAATCCTTTCGAAAAACCGGACATGTGTATATAAACGTAAGTAACAGTAAATACAATTTAATATGTATTCTACTTTTACAATCACCTTCTAGTGTTAGTTTGGCGATAATTGCTAATTTATCTCTCACTAGCGGACGTCACGCGGTTTCACCCGCGTAGTTCCCGTTCCCGTGGGAATACAGGGATAAAAAGTAGTGTATGTCACCCGGGGATAGTGTAGCTTCCCAACAAAGAATTTTTAAATCGGTCCAGTAGTTTCGGAGCCTATTTTTTACAAACAAACAAACAAACAAATTTTTCCTCTTTATAATATTAGTATAGATAAACAATGGCACTACAGACCACAAGACAATGATCTCTGCCCACCCCTTATTACCACTAAACCAACATCACTCGATATCCCCATCCACCATTACAGGCACGAGTCTTTGTCCTAAGTCCACACAATTATTTATGTTAATTACTAATATATCGCCATTAACCAGCTATATCTTCCAATGAACTCCATATCTCACGCCGAACAGGCGCTGACTCATCTAATTACTCATAGACTTAATCATTCAAGCTAAACTCACCTTTGGTTCCCCTCATCGTAAAGCTTAAATTCCCATGAGAAGTTTTAGGGATGATTCGGATTTATGCGGTGTACTGTGAATGCATGTTTGGCAATTACGTCCGTATAGCGAGCTCTGCAATTAGCTCTAAATGTCTAACTTTGACACTAGGTGGCGCTTTTGTTTGGTACCTTTATTGTGTGCTGAATGATTGTTTGAACGTTTTTGTGAACTGTCTGAATTACATATATTTGACAGAATATGCCTAGTTAGTGTTTTCATACTACCCGTTTTCTAATAATATCACTTCTATTCGTTCTAAATTAAAATATTCTCTGCGGTCACAACTACAAAATGAATTCACAAACTTTTTGCAGTTATTTAGTCAAAACTACTTACTTTACTCAAAACTACTAAAACATAGCAAAAAATACAATAAGCAGAAAGTTTTCAAAACAGCTGAGTTTGAAAGTTGCACCGCGGCATGCATAAACCGCGCAACTGCACTCGACAATTCCATTACAAGTTGTGTGTAGCGTTCTAACAATACGTAGCGGGTGAACTATAAACTCGGACTTTATTGCTTTTTTCTAGAATATAAAGGCTAACGATACGTCTAAGAGCCTATCTGGAAAGTTAGGCGTATCGTAAACCAGATAGAATGTGTATTGGGCCCGGATAGTCCGTATCACTTGGTGTAGTAGGCACTTACACTTACACGTAAAACGTTAAAGCCTAATCCTTGTCCATAAAAAAGCTTTCAGACTATTAACTGAATTGAACTGGGGATTGTGCAATTACATTCATTTGTAAAAGAAATAACGATTCTTATATCGTCAGTGGAAAGAAGATTCAATACTGATATGTATAGAATCTTCTTTATTTCGAAACAGTAAAGCAATTTCGCCATTCAAGTAAGCCGACAAAAAATGCCAAATGAATGTTTATTTTATTTATTTATTTATGTACACACAAAATACAGAAAAAAAATAAAAGAGCACGAAGGTACTGCTTATTTCTAAAGAAATTTCTTCCAGCAGACCTGCGAGAGGAAAGTTAGACTAGAAATATAGACACAGTGTGTAGAAAAGACAAACAGTAACTAGAATTGTTAGTTTTATTGAATATTTTTTCTGCTATGACTTACCCGCCATGTAACTGAAAGAGTTGTAAAAGTCTTAAATTCACAGACTAAAACAGTATTAAATGTTTGTAAATCCGTTACTTTGCAAATATTTTAGAAATTCATGCTTGAAAAGTGTTATGGGGGTGGAAATTTTTGTCTTGTGGTTCCTGCCGATGGTAAATTTCATCGGGATCCAAAACAAGTTGTCTAATAAACAAGGCTCTATTTCACAGCTCGTAAAAACAAACCTGCCATATTATAGCACTTTATTAAGTCCGCTCTTATCAGTCCTCGTGCACGTGTAACACAGATATCGCTGCAGTGCACGCCGCGTGTAAATCGTCCCTCAGGCCGATTTACACCCCACGACGCGGGTCGTTAGCGCGGGTAGTCGTGTTATGGCCGTTAAATTAATATTAGAGGGAATAGCCGTGTTGGTTTGTGTGTGTTATGGGTTTTGAGACGTGCCTGGAGGCTGGGCTGGCTGTTATCTTGCGTTATTGATAAGGAGATAATGGGTACTGTGGCGCTTAACGCATGTGTTGCTGCAATTTCATTGGTTATTTGATGGCTGGTCAGCAATTGCACTTTATTTATGGGAATTTTAAAATATAATGTCCGTTTCATTATAATACCACGACCAATTTGATGTTTTGAGCCAAAAACTATGTATCAACTGTTTACAATTAAAATAATGGTTGTATTATATTTCGACTTACTCAGAATATTTAGATATAAATACACATCATAAGATTAAGATTGGGGTTTGAAACCATAATACATAGTTGGCGAAATATACGATTGGTCAACTTCGGGGATTGCAAGCATGATGTTATTCTATCACAAATCACTGTCTTCCTAACTTTGCAGCTATATAAACACTGACAACAAACTCAAGTTCTGATATTTTCTTTAGCACCGTATCGCTAGGTATATAGGCAGTTTAATTTCCTTTCAGTTGTCCTGTCTCCTTTGTCACATTTGTCTAATATGGCACCGCGATTTAATTCAGCGCATTGCACCCAGCGCGCGGCAGATGTGGCGGCCGCGGACCGCGACCGAAATCTTTTTCTATTTAATTTCGCTTGCTTTATGTACAACGTACAACCACGTCTTGTTTGCTAGTCAATGTTTTGAGAAGTACATGCGAAAAGCTTTGTGTATTCATCAAGTGAGACTTTTTGATGAACTATTTTAGTGCTTACTAAGTTAGTTTTGATTGCCACTCACTTAGGCTGCAATAGGGGATCGGACAAAAAAAAATAATAAGTCCGTCAGATAGATTATCAAAAAATATTGGACACGTATTTTTTTCTTTTTTCACATAAACAAAAAATGAAGACGATACAATGCTTCGAAAACTCGTGAATTCCTTGAAAACGTCACATGATAGTACATTTTCACCTACAAATGACGTCCCCCCCCCCCCCACTCATGATCTTTGACGCGTCTTATCTTCGTCAATTTTTATTAATTTGATAAAACAAAAAACACGTATCCAATATTTTTCGATAATCTAACTGATGGACTAATCAGAATCGTATTTTTTTGACCCAGTCCGATCCCCTATTATGCCTGTTATTGCTAACTGCAAGAGATATAAAAAAATGCCTGAATTTTATTGCCCTGATGGAAATGCAATTTATAACGTGGTCTTGTTGAGTATTGAAAACGAAGTAGGGGCTTTTATTGACGCTTCGATTTAGTATCGTCCAGTATCTATACTTAGTATTACAAAGCTGAAGAATTTGCTTGTTTGGTTGGCGTAATCGCAGGAATTACTGGTAAGAATAAAAAAATCTTTTTTATTTATCTAAGAAGGCTTTAGACTTACCCGTCTTGTTCGTCGTGACGTAGAGCTCCTTGAGTTATAAGTCGAGCTCCACGATAATCCCTAAGAAAACTAGAATAATGTAAACAAAATAGTTTTGTTTTTGAAATTAATTAATATTTTTTTTATTTAGTGTATGAACAGCCTATTACCTTAGCCTAAAACTTATTTACTTCGTGCTAAAGTAAATCATACAACCACACACCCCTTTCACAACACTTCTGAGTTCATCCGGAAGCCACACCACATACATACACATGCACCAACACAGCAGGGTTCTGTATAAATGTGGTGCCAATAATTTATCAGAGAAGGTTCGACATTTTTATGGTCTCCCTCCCCTCCGATAAGTAGGCTGCTGCCCCCCTGCAGACGGAACCGATTCGTATTTTAAACGACTCAGATATGTTTGTCAGACTTTAACTCAATTTTTCATGACTTTTTCTGGTGTTGTGAATGTAATTTAAATTCAAAGAGTTCTCTTTTAGGAATGAAAAAACAAATCAATCACCGTCACAGTTTACGTAGGTAAAAGGAACGGGTGATACGTGGTCAGAAAATAGGCTTCAGTCAGTTAAACCCACATCAACATTTATATAAAAATCAATGCCACTTTTCATTGTAATTTTATAACTCAAGAACGGGCTCACTTATCCAAACCAAATATTTAGGCTTTGTTCGGACTATTTAGTAGATGGTTTATGTGAAGTTGGCACAAAATCGGTCGAGCGGTTCTTCATTTATCACATTTTTTGTAACAAATGAATTCAATAAATGGCGGATCATTTTGTTAGTGGGGATTTTGTTATTTGCAATTGGACCCGGTAGGTGGCGCTGCTGTCCGGGCAGGACGACGTCTGCCAGGTCCGCTAGTCTATAATAGAACCAATAGTTTACGCTAAGTTTCGTCTCTGAACGTCTAGAACTCTAAGATATTTCTGCATCTCTACAATTTCTCGTATACAATTCCACTTGGGCCGCAGACTTTTCCTTAAAGTCTAAAACCCGCTTACGACACGAACTACAACTGTCTAACGGCAAAGGCCCAGACAGCTCTCCGATGTAATTTCCCGCGATTATCGCTACAAAGCCTACTTCCGCTTGGCGGCGATTGCGGCCGGAAGCCGAGCACAAACAAATACGTGCGATTTGCTCCTGTTGCAATGCTAGTTTGATTTTATATTTATTGTTTGAAGTATGAGAGAAGAGGTAATTTTGATGGTTATACGACGGTGTGATTTTGGATATTCGGGAATTTACTTGCAAGGGGCTAAAAGCTAACTGATCACGAATGTGAACTAATGATACAGTGTCTGCCTCACTCTTTGGGGACTTTATACTTGTTATGTTATGAACTTTTTTTTTTCTATTCTGTCATATTTGTACTAGATTGTGCAGATATCTTGTGGTTCGGAAGTCTACTTAAGCTTATACAGCTTTTCCAATATTCATTAGTAATATTTTACAATTATTTTTTTTATAAAACGTTGCCCCACACTAGGAATTTCTCCTGTATCGTGGGTGCGTTCACAAATATTTAAACTCACATACACAAATACCCAGACCCGAAACAACTATCTGTAGGCCATACAAATATTTGTTCCGTGCGGGGATCGAACCCGCGACACGTAGCGCAGCAGTCCGTTGCCTGAGCCACCGTGGAGTTCAGAGACCTCAGTGAGAATCGATGTCACTTTGCATTGGATAGAATGAGTCTCCACAAAAGCTTACACGAAACCGCGATGTAAAGAACCGATAAAGTACAAACTACGCTCGTTCTGTTAAAGTTAGATTTAAGACTTGTAAGTTGAGACCTAATCCTATCCAGATCATAATCCCGCTGTAGTGCCGCCAAAGATTTTATGTATTTCTGAAACTTCCTGGCACGAGGTTGTAAAGTTCAATAAACTGTTATTGCACTGGGTTCATAAGTACCTACGATTTTAATGCTCGCTGATGTTTGTGAAGCTACAATAAGAGATGATAGCCCACCGATCGAATTGACGGTGAAAGTTGTGTAGTAAGATTTTCGTCTATATACTCGTATATTGAGATTTTTGCCTGTTCAAGTGTATGTTTCTATTGTTCCTATTTCCGGATTTCCCTTAAAATTACTTCAACAGTTCTTTGTCTACGCCATTTGACTTAACACTGACTCTGGTTGGTCTACATTAGCATCGTGGTGTATTCAAAATAAAGCCACGGTATTCCTTTAACTTTAATAAAAAATACATAGCTGTTTTATACATTTACTGCGCACGACTTCTTTACAGACACAACAATGGGCCGGATAACCGATAGCACACAGAAAGCGCCGAGTTTAGTTCACAATATATTTTTAGCAAATACAATGTAAATGGAAAATGTGTTGCATTATATTAAGCTGAAGAATTAGTTGGAGGGCCGCCAGGCGGGCCAGGAGTCGCAGCCGGCAACCTAGCAACCAAGTTATAAGTAATGGTACCAGTTTTAAACAGTATTCTAATTTGTACATGTTGATAATTTTGTATTCGGTTCTGCTTTGTTTCAGTTCTTGAAAATGTTTGTCGTTCAATGTTAAGTCTTTTCTACGCTGCTTTTGGTTTTGTGCAAAATGTTGTCACTTTCCTTTGCTATTTCTTCCCAATTTGTATTCAGTGTGAAAACAGCGTTTTAACAACAAACACCTCATAAAATAGAGTGAGACAAACAAGTCAGTTTCTTTATAAAATTGTCTTGTATAAATCTGGTTTTAAGAAAATAGTTCTATGTTGTTCTAAATTTTCATGAAAGTATGCATTTATTTAAATGTACTATATCTTTATCCACATTATTCAAAACCTTATTGTATCAATGTGAACTTCCTACGAACCAAAAAATCCTTACATAACCGTTCTCCTTTATCACGGCCGATTTAGAGATGTATCACGTTAAACTATCCATAGATCTTGTGAGATCTGCGTGACACTGATAGTAATGTTATGATACTGTTACAACGAAACTCTTTTACTAAAGTGTGATATTATCTACATAGTTACATTCTCGTATTATACGTTGTGGTGTAAAGTGAGACTTTGCCACCCTCTTTATGCATGCGGAGACTTTTTACGTCTATGTAAAGGGGTGAAGTTTTGTGAGGATGTGCAAAATGTTATTTATGATTGCGTTGGCTGTTCATCAACCTAATAAACGTTAATCCACATAATAAAAATCCTGAATTAGAGCTAATAGAATAGAATAGAATAGAATATTTTTATTTCAGACCGGAGTCCATAGGGTTAGTGACAATTTTAACTTAAATGCTAGTGTTAGTAGGTTACAGGCACATAGATATATACAATTAAATTTCGGCATGGAGCCGCATCCACCTCCGCAACATCGGGGAATCCCACCGATCTACGAACACACTGAGAATACTGTTGGAGCCGCCGCGAACACGAGACATCAGGGATGCACATCTTTTTCTAATAATAGCGGCAAAACCGTCAATATTATTATCTGCAAACATCCCTGACGCACTACATCGCCACGGCAGCCGCAGCAGCACTCTCAGTGCATTATTATATTGAACGCGTAGGTCGCTGTATGCCCTCTGCGTGAAGTTGACCCACAGGCTGCACGTGTAGAACGATTGACAGTAAGCTTTGAAAAGCGTTACTTTAACTGGCTTCGTACAACGTGCAAACCTGCGGGCCAGCATGTTACAACGGACAGCCAGCGACCTACGTTCCCTTTCAATGTCACAATTATCTTTAAGGTCTTCAGTGACCCAGTGGCCTAGATATTTAAATTTGTCCACCCTTCGCAGTGGTTCTCCACAAAGTGCTACGTCTGGGATACATGGATATGTCAGACTACCAGCTTTAAAAACCATTAGTTCGCTCTTAGCGACGTTATATTTGAGCCCATGATTCACCGCATATTTTTCGCAAATAGCGATCAGTCGCCTCAAAGCACAGATTGATGGGCTCAGCAGCACCATGTCGTCCGCGTAGCTAATATTGTTAATGCACACCCCGTCAATATGACATCCAACATTGGTACTGCTGAGCTCAAGGATCAGCTGGTTCATGTATAGGTTGAAGAGCCGGGGTGAGCTAAGCCCCCCTTGCCTCACCCCGCACTCCAGCCGATACACGTCCGAGTGCGAACCATTCCACTTCACGCTATTGCTTTGACTACTGTACCAGTACTTAAATATTGACACTATTTCAGATGGTAACTTGGTTTCACATTCTAGTTTACGCCACAAAACATCATAACAAACAAGATCAAATGCCCGTGAGAGATCCAGAAAACAAGCAAAAATAGGCGTCTTCCTGTCTGTGTAGTATTGAACAGTCTGCTTGAGGCAAAAGATTGCACTCTCAGTTGACAGCCCAGGCTTAAAACCGAACTGGGCGTCATGTAATTCAAGGTGATTAGCCAATTGCTTATCAAGCAGACTATCCAACACTTTTGCTATGACAGTAGCCAGAGAAATGGGCCTATAATTAGAAATGTCAGAGACATCCCCTGTTTTATTTTTCACAATAGGCACTACCATTGTATACATTACATCATCCGGTAAGTAACCGTGACTAACGCATAGGTTAAAAAGCAACGCTAGCACACGCGGCAAGTGTCGCCCCGCATACCTCAGGTGCTCGATGCTGAGGCCATCATGACCCGGGGATTTACCCCTCTCCATTTTATTTATGATGGCTGATATTTCCTGTGCCGTAAAAACAACAGAAATATCCCCAGTGTTGGCTCCAGCATCAAACACCTGCACAGGTCCAGTAAGAGGAGGTGACTCAATCTGGAAATGACGTCTAATATGCAGTTTTTTTTTGTATCCTGTACTGTCTCAGTGCTGGGCAAAGGTCTCGCCCAATTCCTTTCACGTCCTCTTTTCTCTTGCCGCTTCGAACCAGTCCTCGGAGAACGCGTTCAAATCGTCTCTCCACCTATATATGTTTTACAGTTAGATATTATTCTATTTTATTTGGATATCATTGCTGCAGTTACTTCCAGAATACAATCTAAGATAATCACGAAACGCTGCAACAAATTGCATTGTCTCATATTCTTAATAACGTCGCGCTGAGAAGAGAACGTTCACTTAGCTTCAATAATTTAAGTTTTCTTTGAGTATCCGTTTTATTATTGCACGTCGTCGCTTCACCAAATGAAAAATGGCGTTCAGAATATTATTCACGACATCTTCATTTCAGGAATGCTCGAGCGCTATTTTTCTGAAATTTTATAGTAGAACATTTTTGGCGACTCAGATATAAACATAATATTGTTTCATCACCAACATGGTAGTTTTGTGAACTTATTAGAGCCGTTATCTTTTTCAGTATGTTTTTTATAATCTCATGAAAACAAACAGTGAAAAAAGCGGAATGTGAATACAAGAATAATCGTTCGTACAAAGAGAAATACCAACATGTCTGAAATATTTCAGTTTTAGCGGAAACCCTGAAACGGAACAGACAAAGCAAGTCGGCCGCGTTCTCCTTTATACGCGAGCACTTATTTGCGAAATATATTTGTTTTTGAATTCTTTGTGCATTATAATTATGTTTCGTTCTTTTTTACGTATTCTGTGTGTTTTCCGTATTGTGTGTATTAACAAAAATGAAAGAGATATTTGCAAGTACGGTTTGTTGGCAAATATCCTGTGTTTATGTTGATATTCTCTTTATCCTTCCTACTAATATTATAAACACGAAAGTTTGTAAGTAAGTATGTATGTATGTATGAATGAATGGATGTTTGTTACTCTTTCACGCAAAAACTACTGAACGGATGTGGATGAAATTTAGAACATAGATAGTTTGTAACCTGGATTAACACATAGGATACTTCTTATCCCGGTAGTATGATCCCGTGGGACTATTATAGTACTCCACGCGGGCGAAGCCGCTGGCACAAGCTAGTTATAAATAAACTAGCGGACGTCACACGGTTTCACCCGCGTTCTTCCCGTTCCTGTGGGAAAACAGGGATAGAAAGTAGCCTATGTTACTCAGGGTGAATGTAGTTTTCTAATGATGAAGAATTTTTGAAATCGGCGCAGCATTTTTGAGTTTATTCATTACAAACATACACACAAAAATACAAATCTTTTATTTTTATTATATTAGTTTAGTTTCATGCATATTCCTCATGGGAGTAGGCAGAAACGACTTCCTGCCACGATTCTAAAATATTCCTTTTAATTTCAAATTATGTGCGGTGTAATTTTCTCTTCTAGCTCTTTCTAAGAAGTTCCCTAACAAGCCAACCATTCCCTTATCAAGATAACCAAAAGATTTCGTTGATAACACAGTTAACTACCAATCTACATTTTTGGCAGCGCTCTGACAGTCAATCTGAGTAAAACACAATTTCCGCCATTTTGTGGTAAAATGGTAATGTCTTCCCTAATAACCACACGTTTCAACTGCGTTTAAACAAAGCGAGCGCTGGCAGAGAGCCAGGCCATCGCTGGAACTACACTATTTATTATTTCTAGCTTATTATCCTAGAATAATGTAATATCATTGTGATAATACATATATTTATGTACAGCTAATATTGGATAGCGCTTTATATGTATTACCAATCTCAAAGGAAAATGCAATAATAAATTCTCAATAGTTTAACAAAAAGTTTGTCGTAGCACGTAGCCGCGTAGCTCGTAGCGGCGCGCGGCGTAGCACGTAGCACCGCGCTACGAGACTTTCAACTACATTGTTGAAGATTTATTATTATCGATATTTAATATATGTATCGAGAACATCCTTTTCTTCATTTCTTGATCTTTTGATACCTGTAACTTATTTTAAAAATAAAGGTTAACCTTTCGACATGTTCTTCTTCTTTCGTTATTTTTGTACAAACTTAGTACTGTCGAACGAGCTAATAAGTTGACATTTAAATTGACTGCATTTTTAGTTTATAAAGCTTTTGCATTAAACAACAGATTTCTAACGCTGTATCGTTTCAGAACAGTCTCTGTTTAATCTTAAAAGTAAATGCCAATATTATTAGCTTGTTCGACTTTAAAAATGTGAGTGTATTGTAATACACTTACGTCCTAGGGTTATTGTACATTCACCTGGAGTACCGTATTAGTATCAGTGCCACGTACAATTAAGCGATCCGAGTCACTAAGTGTAACCTCGATGTGAGACAGTGCAGAGGATCCAGTCTGTTCAAAACGAAATCCTCTGAAGCGGGCACGCTTGATTAATAAAATAATTGACTCATCATCATCATCATTTCAGCCGAAAGACGTCTGCAGACATAGGCCTCCCCTAAGTGTCGCCACATTGACCGGTCCCGTGCGTCTCGCATCAATTATACTAGCTGTTGCCAGCGGCTTCACCCGCTACGACCCACGGGAATATAAAATCGGGATAAAAACTATCCTATTTGTTAATCCAGGTTATAAACTATCTGTGTACCAAATTTCATCCAAATCCGTGCTGTAGTATTTGCATGAAGAAGTAACAAACATACACACTCACACACTCACAAACTTTCGGCTTTATAATATTAGTGTGATAATAATTGACTGGTTGTGTCAAATCTCAAAAGTCATTTATAATAATAATAATAATATAATATTCCACAACTATCACACAACGCCATCTAGTCCCAAGCTAAGCAGAGCTTGTGTTATGGGTACTAGACAACTGATAAACATACTTATATATTTCTAAATACATACATATTATAGATAAATTACACCCAGACACAGAACAAATGATCGTGCTCATCACACAAACATTTGTCCTGGGTGGGAATCGAACCCACGACCTCCGGCATAGCAGTTAGGGTCACTAACCACTAGACCAACAGGCCAGTCAATTTATTATTATATTATTTAATTTATTTTCATTGGTTTAGAGGTTTTCTGCAAATCTCAGCCTTAAAGTACCCCACTGCAACAGAAAAGTAACAAGACATGTTTATTCCGTTAAAAAAAAAACTAGAACTAATAGAACACGTGCTGAGTTTTAAAGATAATTCGTAAATATATTTGCCTTTTGGTTCGTAAAGTTTCGAAACATTTTTCTACTAACTTAGTGACTTAGAGATCTATAAAAACAAAGATTTTAGATGGAACTTCTGTACCCTCTTCACACCAAGAGACACCATTTCGTACGTGACATCACGGAACGTACGTGTTTTTGTAAAGCGATCGTATTTATAGCAACGTTTAGTAAGGAGGTGTCGCGATTATATCGGAGGTAGGAGGGAGGAGGGAGGAGGGCACACGTTAATGTTATTGTCATTGGATTGGAGGGTGCACGTGACAAGTTGTCGAGAGGTAGTGAATAGAAATGTTGCAATTTACTGGAGAGGAATCGCGTTACAAATTTTTGCGGTGAAATAAATGCGATGGAAAAATATATGAAAACTAATAAAGTTTTCTGTTTTTTGTATTTATTATTACTTCATTTGTGGTTGAAAGTAAGGACATTTTAGACCTTTAACCTCTGATCCATTTCGTCTAATAGTGCTAGAAATACAGTAGTAATAATACAGGCTTTAAGAAAAATAATAGAATAGGGTAGTTAGCAAAAAAACTAATTAGTCCGTCATATATATTACCAAAAAATATTGGACACGTATTTTTTCTTTTTTCACGTAAACAAACAATGAAGACGATACAGAGCTTTGAAAACTCGTGTGACGTCATTTTTTGAGACATTATTATGACATTCTTTAGCGGTCAGTGACGTCACAATCCCCCACTCAGAACTTTGACGCGTTTTATTTTCGTCATTTTTTATTGATTTGATAAAACAAAAAATACGTATCCAATATTTTTCCATAATCTAACAGACGGACTAATTAGAATCATATTATTTTAAGTCAGTAAACATCCCTATTGTAGGTGGTTTTTAAAAGCAGCTTATAACATGTAAATAAGGCGCTTAGGCTAATAAGCTGCTTTTCAATTATAACTGGCTACATTTAATTTGTTTCCAAACCTAAGAACATTTTCATTTCAGCCCCTAAAATCTAAAAGCTAAATCAATTACAAAGTGAGTTTAAGTAAGCCTCCAATGCTTGGCCGTCGTATTACAAGAGAAAATGGAATAATTTGACAAATTCGTTTCAAAATTTGGTTTTAGAATTGAACCAGACTTATGAATATGTAGATTTAAACTTTCCAGACCTGACGGGTGACGTCATGAATTCATGGATCTGAAGTTATATTTTTAGTTGAATGTGGATAAAAACTAACTGTATAGTTGCCGCCAGTTAGGATGTCAATAGCGGTCATTGCCCTTTCCCTAATATCTTTCCGTACTAACCAAAACAAACGAATCATGTATCGTTTTTCTGTAGGATAAATGTTGAGGATCACGATAGATGACGATTCAAGCCATGAATAGGCTTATTTTTGGATTTCAAAGTTAAGTAAATGTAGGTGGGTCAATGACTGCTATTGACATCTTAACTGGCCGCAACGATAGTATAGATTCTATATAATTGGATTCTGCAGCATATACATTATTTTGTTTAAACCATATCATAATTATTTAAGCCTTGTTAAGTATTTGATGTTGTTTCTTACGTAACATTATTGAGTTGGTTAATAATGTAACTTTTGTTTTGTTACAGGTATGCTCCTTTAGCTGTTCTTGACTTCGGTATTGGATGACACTAGGACGACACAGTTCAGTGCAATAGTAGGTACCTCAGTTAACTTAAGCCAATGAGCATAAAGTTTGGATAATTCGTTAGCTGGTCTTCTTATCGTGGCGGCAGTAAGCCTAGTGTCGGACTTTCTAAACCGCCGCATCATCTTTTTTATCAGACAATCAGGTCACAAAGCGAACGCCTAAACCACACGAAAGGAACAGCATTAAATCTGTAGGACACATCAAATATTTACGAATAAATATGAACGAAATACTTCTAACAACTCAATAGAGACGCAAAAACCCGTAAAGATCAAAATCTGAGGTATACCGCGAGACTCTAGAAACCAACTTTTTGTTATTAATATCTGTGGGGCGGGCGGGAAGTAAATCAGCCCGCCCAAACACCGATACCTACGTCTTCACGGTTCACGCTCTCACACCGGATGTATTCGTTTTGTTGTGATTTTTGGCCAATTCTCGGTTTTGCGGAGAAAGAAATTCGACAGGCAGACAATTTTGTGTTTATTTATTTTATTGGAGATATTATATTGACTCGGTATCAATTTATTTGTTTGGTAAAGACAACTAAGTAGCTTTACCAAATAGGAATTCTAATATATCTTTCAACATACTAGCATTCTGATAAATAGTCCACATCTGTTTTGGCAGCGAGTGAATAATTTTAATCTTCACTGCCGGACAAAAGCTCTTCTCTTTTTAGAATACCAACAAACTTTTCAAAATATATAATATTTCGAATATTTAAATACTCCACTGTTATCATTGGTTGACAATTCACGTAAACTGTTTGTTAGCCATCGAGCACACTCGCAACTACAAGCACAGCTTGACAAACAAACGCAATAGCTCGCGATGCTCGACTGTGCTCGTCTGTGCTCAACTGTGCTCGTTAGCCGAGCACGTGTTGTGCATGCCGAGTATCGATCACCTCAGCTTTGGCAACTTACTGCTGTTTGGCATGCGATAGATTGTGATTTAGTGACTCTCAGTAACATCGTTGTTTTGTTCATTTCTAAAACTGCTCGCTTAAAATTTCCAATAACAGTTTTACCGATGACTTTAAATTAATAACGATTATTCATTATACATATTGATCTTGTTGCTCATTTTTGTTTAACATTATACTAGAATATTAAAACTTAAAAAATATTAGAAAGTCATGAATATGAGCAAAATCAATAAAATAATCAAAAATAAAATAATACGCTTAAACTAATTCCGTCATCCATGTGTTACGACCGGCAAAATGACGAGCATAAACGGGGAAGGTTACCATTTTTCCAATCATCATCATCATCATCATTAGCCTTTGATTTTCCCACTGCACTAGAGAGGAGGCCTGAGTGGTGTGGTGGTGGACTATAGCCCATCCTAGGAGAGGGATGGTAGATGTCACATGTCTTCGAATTTTTTGGTTCTCAAATATACCGATTTTCTCACGATTTTTCCTTCACCATTTTGAGAGCAGCGGTGATGAAATAAATTACACCAAGTAAGGCGCCTCGCCTGGGTTCGAACCCACGATCTACTGTTCGTAAGTCAAGGCCGACACCACTGGGCCACCTCACCACTGCTCTATTTTTCCAATAGTAATATTAAAATGTTAAGTAACACTAAATTCCAACTAACAAAATGACCAGATAAAATAAATACACCAACATAACACGATACACAAAACTACATCTACCTGATAAAACCCAGATCAAACAGCCTCCTTTCCTCCCGGTTCGTTTCACCGGCCGGTATGCCGTGTGCCGGATGAAAGCCTTCTCGGGCGCCGTATCCGGTATTGTTCGGACACTCCGGACACTTGTTACGGCCGGACACTTGCACACGTTGTCTGCAACTGCTGTGACAGACAGGTATAAGTTCACTTGTGATATTTAGACCGACGGAAACGCTATTTGTAGCGAGTTACTTTATTTGTCTTGTAGTTTTGAGGCTGTTGTGTTGGGTCTAAGTTTGATTTACTACTGTTGTGTATTTGGGTCTCTTTGTTGACTATTTGTGTTATTAGATGGTAACGGTTATGATTCTATGCAAAGAATTTTGTATGCTGTTTGCAATATGACTATCATTATCTAGCTTAATTTTGAAATTAGTCTAATCTCACTGATTATGTTGTTGTTCAATATGGGTTGTACAATAGGGTCTATCAATCTTTTTAGTTCGTCTGTTAGATTATCGAAAAATATTGAATACGTGTTTTTTGTTTTATCAAATTATAAAAATTGACGAAAATAAATCGTGTCCAAGGTCATGAGTGGGGGCTTTTGACGTCACTTTGTGGGTAAAAACGTACTATCCTTGTGACGTCACACGACTTGACGTGACTTTTCGAAACACTGTATCGTCTTTATCTTTTGTTTAAGTGAAAAAAGAAAAAATACGTGTCCATTATTTTTCGAAAATTTAGTTGTCTTTGTCAACAACCGAACGTTAAATAACTGAAAAGAGCTTCTGTGCGCAGTAGAATTAGTAGGGGCAATGTAGGAGCCTTGTCAAATTGAGGACAATGCAACTTTTTTAAAAGTCGATTTATTTCTAACCTATGGTTAATTAAAACTTGGTTGTGCTCCTCCGGCCATATTCTTTGAGTCTTGAACAAAAAACGCTAACTTTGCAGTCTAATGAACTTTCTTTGTCTGTGGTTAAACTGGGACAAAAAGTGCTTTGTTTTGTTGCAAATTAACTACGTTATTACAATGTTGACGATATAGTTCCAACCATTTTTACTTCGAATTACGTTTAGTTCGCTCTCTTAACACCTCAACATAATGTAGGACCTAAGGTGAAATAATCTTTTAACACTATGCCCTGGAGCTGCATTAGGGAGGCACTCCGGTATCACCGGGTGCCGACCTACCTTCGTCGTGTGGTCGGGGACTATTTGACAGACAGGGCTGTCATCTACCCTGGTCAAGACGGACAGTGGAACCGGCGAGAGATGTCGTGCGGTGTTTCACAGGGATCGGTTCTGGGGCCGCCCTTGTGGAACATCGGTTACGACTGGGTGCTGCGCGCCGACCTCCCTAGCGGCGTCAGCGTAGTCTGCTACGCGGACGATACGCTGGTGCTAGCTCAGGGTGGGTCGTACGAGGCGGCGGCCGACAATTTGACACGCGGGGTTGCGTTAGTCGTAGAGAGGATCCGGCAGCTGGGTCTCGAGGTGGCGCTTCACAAGTCGGAGGCCATGGGCTTCCATGGACGTGGGAATGCGCTGCCGTCGGGATCCCAGTTAATGGTGGGAGGGGTTCCCATCGGCGTCGAGTGTACTTTGAAGTACCTAGGACTCGTCCTCGACAGCCGGTTGAACTTCGTGGAGCACTTCCAACGTTTGGCTCCCAGACTGGAGCGGGCCGGGGCTGCCTTTAGGTGGCTCTTGCCCAATCTGGGGGGGCCAAACGCCTCCTGCCGGAGGCTCTACGCGGGGATCGTGCGGTCCATGGCCCTTTACGGGGCACCGGTGTGGGCGCCTGCTTTGAGGAAGCGGGCCGCCCACTACCTGAACGTGCCCCAAAAGGTCATGGCCGTAAGGATGGTACGGGGGTACCGCACGATCTCCCGCGAAGCGGCGAACCTCCTTGCCGGATTGCCGCCGTGGGATCTGGAGGCGATAGTCCTCGCGCGCCTGCATCAATGGCGCGCGGAGGCGCTGCGCCGGGGGGTCACTCCGCTACCGCGGCAAATTGCTGCGCGGCGGACAGACCTCCGGTGCGATCTCATGGCGACATGGAGACAGCGACTGTCGCAACCCCGTGCAGGGCACGCCACGATAATGGCGGTAAGTCCCCTCTTTGAGGAGTGGCTTGAGAGGCGCCACGGCGCCCTCACCTTCCGTCTGACGCAGGTCCTCACCGGACACGGTTGCTTCGGGAGGTACCTGCACCGAATCAGGCGGGAGGAAACGCCCGGATTCCACCATTGTGAGGATCGGCCGGAGGACACGGTGGAGCACACAGTGGAGGTGTGCCCCGCTTGGGCGGAGCCCCGCCGTGTTCTCGTAGCGGCGATCGGCGGCGGCGACCTCTCGCGCCCGGCCCTGGTGCAAGCCATGGTCCGGGGCGAGGAGGAATGGGACGCCGTCGCCTCCTTCTGCGAAGCAGTGATGCTGGCGAAGGAGGTGGCGGAACGCGAGATGGAGAGAACCTCTCGTCCCAGCCGCCGCGGGAGGCGCTCCGGGCGTCGGGGGTCCCGCGATGACCTCCGGCCACCGTAGACGCGGGCCTGTGGACGGTGAGTGATGGGCTAACTCGCCGTCCGTCCGTCTCACGACGAAAACAGGCCGTGTCGACGGCGCGTTCGTGTTCCACGCGCGCCTCAAAGAGATGTCAGCAACATGGGATGGGCCCGAAAGGGCCGACGCCTGTCGGGGCCGCGGGTAGTCCAACGGTTATCGCGGCCTCGACATAGAGGGCGAAGAAGGAACATGGGTGGTTTTTAGTCAGTAGAAGTCTGACACTCCCTTTCGCTCTGCCCAAGAGCGGGAGGGGTTATTCGATGATTTTACACCCACCAAGAAAAAAAAAAAAAAAAAAAGGTGAAATAATCTATTTGATCCCTTAAATACGATATTAGCAATCAAAACATAATTCCACTCAGTTTTCCTTATTATTTAAACGTATTATTGTTCCACAATTTTATGATATTTTGTAGTAAAAGAACAGAAACATTAAACGCCGCGCAAACCCAAGTGTCTGCCTTAAACCGATTAGATCCAGTTTTATCCGGTATAAGCCAGATGGATGCGGTTCCCGCTAGTTATATTAAAAACTGTTTGAGATCGTCTTATTAAACAGCTACGACTACGCCTTTTTAATTAATGCTTTGATGTTTTTATTAAGACAAGATACGATGTTATTCTTTGAGAGCTTGATACGATGTTACATTGAATATAAATGAGTTATTAAAGATTCTTATTGTAATATGTAGAATGATAAAGATTGTGTAAGGAAGTAAGGATTCCGGCAAGCGCAGCGCGTGCCCTGTGACCTACGATCTCTGTGCTCGGACCTCATTGGACACACATGCGTTTTTAAAAACTTTTTCTTACTCTATGGTTTTTTCGTTGTTCGAACGAATTATCAATTACATGTCAATTACTCTGTATTGTTCCCAAGTAAATTAATATTACAGATATAATATAAGTGAATCCAAGTTTAGTTTTTCCCATAATTAAGTTCCCTTAATTGATTAAATATTCATTCAATTATTTAAAGTGAAACGCACTGTAGTCAATTCAAAGACTACTGTGATATAGAAGTCTAATTTATCTTTCAAAACATCCAAAGGTGCAGTAAGTACGTATTGCTGTGTATACTTACTTTAGAGAAATTCTAGATGCTCGTCTTGAACAACTCACGTGTAAAATCTCAATATTTATCATCTCCCACACGCAAGACTTCTTAATTAAACAACTATGACGTACGATGAGTTTGAATGACGTGCGCTGAACTCAGACAAGGAGCCAGCTCCATGAATAATCAACCATCTGAATAATTCAACTCCCAGACCTTTTGAATATTCCGACGTCACTTTTTGATACAACCGTCATTTTTTGCGAGAGAAGGAAAATTATTTTAGGGAACGTTGATTTAGTGATGGGGATATCCCGGTCTATTGGTTTTATTTGAATATTAATTGAAAGCGATCGTAATTTTTGCGTGGAATTTTTAATTTTCTGTGTCGGAGTTTTATTAAGAGAAAGGTTTTTTGAGGTTGATAGCTGTTAGTTAGTTAGACATTATTAAGCAAAAGTGATTTAGTTAATTGATGAGAACAAAAAGCTGTTGGCTCAACAATTATTTTACCTTCGGAGTTACCGTTGTTACTTTGATTTAGACCTTGGTTTCTACTAGCTGTTATTTATAGGACCGGTTCAGCTATGATTATTTTATTACGGCTTCGATTGAATTATAATACTGAATAATTTACGCGCACTAATATATTATTAACGTAGCAACCAGAAACAATAGGTCACACGTGTCCCAAGTCAGTGCTTTTTTGATTTTAAATAAAAAGAAATGAACCTATTTTCTTTAAGAAATATTTGTAGTTCTATTGAAAACTCCGCAAACTAAACTGCCAACTGAAATCTTGAGCTGATTGTAATCCTATTCAATTTAAAGTCTTAGCAATGAAGTATTTCCGAACTAAATGCCTTCTCAATCCAATCGTCGGGAGCTTACCAAAGCCGACCATTCGTTCATTCGGTCCATTCATTCATTCAGTAAACTTCGCCGGCTTCCAAGCTAACGTTCGAAGTTGATTTATTCTTTTATGAAGGGCTTTTGATCAGCTAATAGTTTGTCGTTAAAAGTTTTCGTGCTAACAATTATTTTTGTGAATAATTTAAAAGGTCGGGAGCTGTATTTAAGTTAATGTCTCTTGGGTATTGTGTATTTAGTTTTCGTTTAAGTATATTTACAAAGGTTGGTTTTGTCAAACAATAGATAACAGAGATTTTTTTTTAACTTAATTAATAGAAAATGGTATGTCCACAAGATTTATCCTCAAAGGAGTGAAATGTGGCGGACGCTAGGCGTCAAAATGACTTGTTATACCTACATAAACTCACACCTTTTTACCATTGAGGTAAGCAGAAACCACAAAATGTCACCTGCTACGATACTTACATGTAACTCCTTTTGCCACTTTGTATCTTTCTGTACGTGTGTATGACACTGAACTCCTCCTAAACCGATTTTGATGAAAGTGGTTGTATGTGTTCTAGTGGATTCGAGATTGGTTTAGATTTACAATTAAACCCGGTAGGCGGCGCTGCTGTCCGTGCAGGACGAAGTCTGCCAGGTCCGCTAGTGTTTTATAATATCATAGTACGATTTTATTATACCGTAGTATCTGTATTTAAATACATATTGTTTACTTGTTTTTCTTTTTATAAAGGTCCATTGGCAGGATAAAAATAGATCCTGTTCGACATAACGATACCAGAGAAATAATGAAGGTAGATGAATGCGTTAACCGGTTGGTGCTTTACACTGGAAATTGAAGACAGCCTCATACGATGAAGATGAAGCCTTAAAACAGCAAATGAAGACGTTGCGAGCCCGTGGGAGCCTTGCGTGTGCTCTTATTGGTAGTGTGGCTGATAATCTATCATAAGACACACGCGGCTCTTGCTGGCTCACTCACACGCTACGGAAACGAAAAGGCCGGAAGATTCAGGAGGCAACATACTTATTATAATAACGTTTTTGTTTTTTTTGGTGTGTATGAGCCTTTTATATTTAATGATTAAACGAACTTACCTGTACGTGAAGTTCTATCATAATTATACGAGCGCCGAGTCCGAAGAGATTAGTAATTTACACATGTAGTTACGCCTAGTCGTCACCACTCATGCACTTAGTTGAGAAAAAAAATACATTTTTCCCTTATCTGTGGCAGTTCAATTTGACACACCCACAAAACTTGTAACTTTTTTATTTTTGCATTAATGTGGGTACCTCGTCCAGTTCCGCTCTCAGACGATGTCGCCAATCATTTAGTTTAGAGAAAAAGATCTTGTGGTTCATTGATATATTTCCAAGACACTAAGATATCTTGGGTATGTGTGTAAAGCACTGGGAGGGTGGGATTACTAATCTCTTCGGACTTGGCGCTCGTATAATTATGATAGAACTTCACGTACAGGTAAGTTCGTTTAATCATTAATTATACTCGCGCCTCGTCCTCGAGATTAGTAATTTACACATGTAGACTTTGAGAGTATATTGGGAATATCATCGATGAACAATGAATGTTTGTAAGATATCAAAATAATTTTTATTTTGGTACAATCAGTAAACATAAAGAAAAAAAACCGGCCAAGTGCGAGTCCTACTCGCACATGAAGGGTTCCGTACCATCGTAGTAGGGGAGTCGAGTCGTGTTTTTTGTTATAGCAGCAACAGAGAGACACATTCAGTGAAAATTTCAAGAATGGGAAGCAAAATTCTCGTGTCGCGGTGTTTGTTTCCAAACTCCTCCGAAATGGCTGAACCAATTTGCATGAAATTTTGTGTGCATATCGGGTAGGTCTGAGAATCGGCCAAAACCTATTTTTTTATTTTTTTTTGTTAATCGCATAACAACGTTTTCTGGGTCAGCAAGTCTAATATATAAAATTCTCGTGTTGCGGTGTTTGTTTCCAAACTCCTCCGAAATGGCTGAACCGATTTGCATGAAATTTTGTGTGCAAATCGGGTAGGTCTGAGAATCGGCCAACATCTGTTTTTTTTTTTTAATCGCTGAACAACGTTTGCTGGGTCAGATAGTAAGTTTATGATTATTAAAAAAAATATACTATGTGATGTAACTAAAAATTTAAGATTTTCGGAATTTTTCCTATATGTGTACTTTATAACGTTGCTTCATGCCAAATTTCAAGATTCCAGGTCGTCTGGAAGTATCCTTTAGGTTTTGATTCCCTTGCGAGTAGTTGCGAGTTTCAAAATATGCGGCTTTAATTGCTGTATCTTTTGATTGCGTTGACGTAGAAGTTTGATTTTGTTACAGCTTAAAGATATTATAGATTTGAGTATTTGTTAAGAATTTCAATATAATACCACTACGCGTTCATGAGTAAAGGGGTAATAAGTTTAAAATTATTAAAAATATTTTTATTATATGATGTAACTAAAAATTTATGCTTTTCGCAATTTTTCCTTTATCTGTGTTATAAGACGTTGCTTCGTACCAAATTTCAAGATTCTGAGTTCACGGGAAGTACCCTGTAGGTTTTGATTCCCTTGCGAGTGTCGAAAATTTGCGGCATAAACGGGAGTATCTTTTGATCGCGTTGACTTAGAAGTTTGATTTTTTCACAGCTCCAAGAGACCATAGACTTGAGTATTTGATATGAATTTCAGCTTGATACCTCCACGCGTTCCTGAGAAAAAAGGTCTTGACAGACAGACAGACAGACAGACAGACAGACGGACAACAAAGTGATCCTATAAGGGTTCCGTTTTTACCTTTTGAGGTACGGAACCCTAAAAACTTGTACATTAGAATAAACAATGAGAGTAAAATTAATCACATACATATGAATATAATTAGGTAACTAAGGAATAGTTATTCTTATAATATCTATCATAGTTAGCTACAGACAATTACGTATAATTACTATACTCTTATTAGGAATATATGCTAATCGAATTATTATAATTAATGTTGATTGATTATTGTTTCTGCTAAGGTAGTACTATCATCGTAAATAATATCTCTCTGATAGAATTTAGCAAAAGTTGTGGAATTCCTACTCCAACCTGCCGTTTTACGGATAGTATCTGCTAACCCCTAATGAGTGTGCGCGCGATGACGATGCATGTCTCGTGCTATGTGCACTGAACACGCTCGTGTCGACCCCACACTCACCGAGTGTTTGCTTTATCCAGCGGCTAAGCGTTTGCGTTCCTACTGGTTTATGAGGTTTCCTAATTCCAACAAATAAATCGTCAGATGTTCTCAATAATGAGGTGCGTTCTAAATAACATAGTAAGGTCGTCGCTGGGCAGATGGCCGTTTTTTCAATGAAGAATGGTAAATGAATAATAGGTTGTTGAAACCCCGGTCTAGAAGTCTTTATAATATCTGAGATTTTAATTGTGATACGCTGAGAAAGGTTATGAATGTTACTAATTTTTATTTTGGAGAGAGTTTGAACTCTGTGTGCGGTTGACAGAGCCAGTAAGGTGATGGTTTTATTTGTCAGCTTATCTAAGGTTAATTCCTCATTAGGATACCATGAAGTTAATTTATCCAATACTAGGTTGGTATCCCAGGTAACTTCATATTTAGGCATTGGTGGCTTTAATCTAAAAACCCCTTTAAGGAACCTTTTTATTCTATCGTCATTAATTTGTGCCGGGCTCAGCACCAGGGAAAGCGCAGATTTGCACGAATTTAGTGTAGCATATTTGCAACCGTCATTAAATAGTTGGGTTAAAAAGGAAATTACTGTGGGAACAGAAGCATCATAAATATTTAACGAATTAATTTTACAAAAGTACCACCATTTCTTCAAGTAAACGTCGTATTGTTTCATGGAATTAGGTGCTAATGATGCTAACATTATATCAAGTGATGATTCTGGTACGTTCCGCCTTGAAAATGCGTCCCGGATAATATGCCTGCCACCAGGGTAATCGACTCGTGTATCCGTCGGGAGCTGGAATGAGACAGTAAGGCATGGCTTTTAGGTGGAAATGTAACAGTTTCCGAAATAAGGAGGGATCTAAACAAGGGGTACCATGGCTGCGTTGGCCATAAGGGTACGATCATGATACCCCGTGTCTTGTCTGTTATTATTTTCCTAAGTGTTTTCAGTATGATTGAAAATGGCGGGAATGCGTAGAAATCGTAATTTTCCCATGAAACCGTGAACGCGTCTATCACGAATGCGTCTGGGTCTCGTTGCCAGGATATGTATGTGGCACATTTGTTATTTATGCGACTAGCAAACAAATCAATTTCTAGATAACCGAATGCCCGTGTGAGACTGTCAAAGGCCCAATCAGACAGCTCCCATTCTATGTCCGGGTGAGTTCTTCGCGATTCGTAATCAGCAATAACATTATCACTAGATTTTATGTACGAAGCGAATACGAAAAGCTTTTTGCTTTCGCACCAATTCCAAATATCACGAGTTATTTTTGTGAGATGAGGGTATTGTATACCCCCCATTTTATTTATGTATGCCACTGCTGTTGAATTGTCAACGCGTAGTAATATTTGGCAATTAAAAAGGTTTTTAGCAAATACTTTTATAGCAATAAGTGCGGCAAGCAGTTCGAGATAATTTATATGTCGTTCTCGTTCGGTATTCGACCACTGCCCGCTCGCAGACCGTCCATCACAGGCGGCCCCCCACCCCGTCGTTGAGGCGTCAGAAAATATCTCAACTTCGTAAACATCAGTTTTTATTCGATGGACAGAATTATCTATTTTTCTTAGCCACCAGTCAAAGTCAGGTTGTAGTGATTCGGGTAAAATCATAAATTTGTTATAATCATCATGATCTTTCAAGTTGAGATATTTACATCTTTCCATTTCTTTAGTGTGCAGCCATCCGTATTCGATCGCTGGACAAGAAGAAACTAATAAGCCCAATAACTGAGCAAAACTCCTAATTTTACAACGTTTTAATTTTGAAAACATTACAAGTTGCGCTTTTATTCGTAACCTTTTATCTGTTGGTAAACTAATCTGAAACTCGTGTGAATTTATGATCATACCTAAGAATCTGCATTTGGTCGAAGGAAAAAGTGCACTTTTTCCATATTTATAATAAAACCAAGTGAAGTTAATAATCTTTTAGTAAGATCTATATTAGTTAGGCATTCCTGATGGGAATACCCGAACAATAACCAATCGTCTAAATATACCGTGGATAAAAGGCCTGTGGAACGCAATAATTTAGCTATAGGTTTGCATATTTTCGTGAAAACATATGGGGCCGTACATAATCCAAATGGTAATACATTAAATTCAAACAATTTACCCTCAAAATAGAATCTTAGAAATTTTCGAGATTCTTTATGCATATTAATTAAGAAATATGCGTCTTTGAGGTCAATTGATGCCATTTGGCAATTATATGTTATCAATTTTAATGTCGTTCTTAAATCTTCTAACTTAAAATGATCCGTTTTAACGAATTTATTAAGATTTTTTAAGTTTAAAATAAAGCGCATCTTGCCATTTGGTTTAGGTACCAAGAAAATACTGGAAATAAATTGATTTTCACATGGAGAACATTCTGATATTGCACCTATTTTGAGTAGGTTATTAATCGCTTCTAAATAATGTGGTCTTTCATTAAGCGAGTAATCTGGTCTAGCAGGGATTGTATGTTGTACAACGGGTGATGTAAATGGTATTTTATAACCTCTTATCCAAGATAGTATTGTATGATCGTTTGTAATTGCAGCCCACTGTTTATAGAATTTCGATAAGCGGCCTGCGTACTTAACTGTATCTAGAAGCGGCGACGCGGGTACGTTGACTGTTGGCCCCGCGATGACGGCTTCGATGAGTGCGCGTGGGGCATGTACTGCGTCTGCGCCGGGGGATATTGCGCGCGCGACGCGGCAGGCTCGCGGCTCCTCGGCGCTGGCGCCGTCACCGCGGGCGGCCTGCGCGCCTGGGGGGGAGCTCTGCGGTTTAAAGCTCTCGATGTTGGTCCTTTATAATTGGTATGCGCAACCTTAGCGTGAGATTCGGCTTTCAGCTCGATCCCTGATTTATTTACAGCCTTTGCGGATTTTAATGTCTCAGCTAAATTTTCACCGAACAGGTACGTGTCAATCTTAGTGTTTTTAAGGTGGTCCTTCACGTCATTTTTAAGGGCAAATAAAATAAAATTTCTACGTGTGATGGAATCTGCGTGTTGTAAATCGCATAAAATTCTGCTTATATCCATTAATTTTTCCAGCACGTCTTTAGTTATTGTTTGGGAATTTAGTTGGGAATTTATAATGTCGGCCAAGCAAGCAATTGCACTAGACATTTGTTTTTGTTTATTTTCTATGCCCTTGTCGCGTTTAACTGCGGTATCGGCAATTGCCGCCTTAATTTCCAAATTTATTTTAGGGGCGTCTAGTTGGATGCAATTCTTAGGTAACAGATATTTTGAAATCAAATTTTTACGATTTTCCTTACTGAGACCGTCTTTACAAATGTGTAATAAACGATTTGCAAGTTCGTTGCGTATTTCAGGCCCGTATTTGTCAATGTTAGTAGGATCATCGCCTAAAATTTCTAAAATTTCCGTATCCAGTTCAGGAATATGAACATCATGAGCAGTGGGCTCTTCGGGAGGCATATCCGTGGAAGTACTTGGGCCTGGCTGAGGTTCACAGGTTTCATTCGAATCCTGAACTGTTTGATCTTCAGGTGGCCATTCCAATAACCAATCATCTGGCCGCAGTGCGGGGGTGTCTGAAAATTATCATTGATATGATAATTTTATCACGTAAGTTAAATAACTTACAAATATGGAAAATTGGACTTAAATAAGTCCATGACCATCTTATTTATAGGTAGGTCGGTACATAATTACATATCACTTGTAGATTGGTCATAATAATTACTAGGTTAGGTTACAATCCCCAGCGGAAGGAACGCCAACCGTATTTTAAATGCGTTGAATCAGCCCCAACGACTGTTCAGGTTGCATTAAAGTAACTTAAATACGTAAATACGTAAGCATGGCGGTAAGAAAATAATTGACACTTTAAAATGAATAAGTAGGTAAATACCTGCTCCAATATCCTCATCGTGTAGAAGAACAGCTTCCTCCAAGTCTGATAAACTTTCCGAAGCACTCATTCGTCTTTCACGAATTTTGTTTTCTAATTTTCTTATTTTATTTTTATAACGATTAATTTTTTCTTCACGAGACTTAGAATTCTTACGTTTCGGCATTTTTATAACGAACTATGCGAAGACGCGAAATAAATGTTGAGTGGTTGAGCACTAGAATGCGAATGGTTGGCGACATCGTCTGAGAGCGGAACTGGACGAGGTACCCACATTAATGCAAAAATAAAAAAGTTACAAGTTTTGTGGGTGTGTCAAATTGAACTGCCACAGATAAGGGAAAAATGTATTTTTTTTCTCAACTAAGTGCATGAGTGGTGACGACTAGGCGTAACTACATGTGTAAATTACTAATCTCGAGGACGAGGCGCGAGTATAATTCAAGTCATGTGCGTAATGTGCGTTGATTCTGGGATATCCGACTTATTATAACAATGCAAATATAACCAATTTTTTACTTCCCTCACAAAACAAAGAATACAAGGTGTAAAGTATGTATCAAAACTGTCAAATAAACGTCAACCAGCAGACTGAAAATAAAGTTTAGAAAAAAAAAATAAAGTATTGTTTTACTATAGGACTCAATGCACCGATCCCAAAACATTATTTTTATTGACGTATTGAATAGTACGGTATAATAGTACGGGGATCACAGGGATATTTAAAGTACAGAAATCTTGGAACCTCTAATATCTCCGGAACTAGGAGGTTCCCAGGTAAGATCTAGAACAAAAATTGCGATGACGTAGAGAGTGAGTGCCTTTCAGGATCGTGAAGGGTCCGTTGACGCTCATTAGGTCTATCATACTTTGATTTGTAAAGTGTTTACCACACTGTTCCCAAACCTTTTCAACACGGTTACAGGAAACACAACATGTAGTTGCTTATGATATTCATGTGCGCTCGTTTAACGAACATTGTAAGAGGATTACCGTGTGACGGCGTGTTTGTGAGCAAACCGGCAAAATGGCAGAGCGCAGGCTTTGTGTACTAACACATTCGTTTCAGACGTTATGCGAAACTCGCCGGATTATATCATAGCGGAAGTTTTTTCTTTAATGCGGGGTTCATTGTGAAACATACGTTGTACTATTATAAATACAAAGCAAGGAAGGAGTTATCATCTGGTTTAGTAGTTAAGATTACTGTCTGACTGGCAAGGTTGATCTTCAACAATTTATATTAGCAGATAGACGTTCATTGTTGTACATTCGTCTGGTCTTTTTTACCCGACTGCGGCGAAGCCCAAAAGGAGGGTTATGTGTTTGGCGTGTATGTATGTATGTATGTCCGTTTCTTTGTTCCCCCATAACTCCTAAACGGATGAAGGGATTTGAATGAAATATACGTCGTTAGATTTGTCTTGATGGCGCGAGTGTCACTGGCTACATTAAAATTAAAAAAGAAAAGCAATTTGCGGATTTTGGGGGCCATATAGCGTATTTCAAAAAATAATAAAATTCCATTACCATCGATTAGGGTATCAAAATGAAGGGTTTTAAAAGGAGATTACAAAAATATATGACACTTATATGTTTAAAATAAATTCAAAGTCACAAATCATATTTAAACAAACACAAAAGTTAAATCATCTGCGAAGATTTTTACGCGACCAAGGAAAGAACAGACACAAAAGAACTAAAAAGTTGGAAATAAAAAAAGTAGTTTAAAACTAAAATACCCGACTGAAAAAACTGAAAAGTAAAAAACAAGCACATTTTAAATTAAACAAATCTTGGAAGCAGGCGGGGTTCATTTGAATATTAAATTATGAAATGAAAATAGAATGCCGCCTGCTTCCAAGTTTTGTTTAATTTAAAATGTGCTTGTTTTTTACTTTTCAGTTTTTTCAGTCGGGTATTTTAGTTTTTAAACTACTTTTTTTTCTCGCGTTAAATCTATTTATGTAAACGAGAATGTTTTTTTCCAGCTCAATTTATATCATTTATAAAAATAATTCATATTTTTTTCATCAATGTCTTTGGTAAACATCATAAAGTCCCAAAGCAAAAGTCTCTGTTTTCATTATAATTTACATTTCGTACGACTTTATTTAGAAAGCACGTAACTAAGTAAACTGTTTGTTCATGCGAAACCAATTTCCAAGCCCAAAAAGCCTAAAGCCAGACACGCTATTTGTTAAATGAATTTCGCATCGAACAGCACAACATGGTATTGACTTTGTGAGTGAATTTCACAAAATGGTTTTGTTGGCGAGCTACATAATTCGGACAAAATATCAAATTCTTTAATAAAATGAATTTGTTGCATCAGCGTCGTGTCATCTCTGCTTTGTCAATGTTCATCCATATTTGAGTTTAACAGCACGTTGAAATATGTAGTTTCGAATAATATTAAAATGGAAAATGTTTTAGTACCTAAAGTTAATCTAAAATGGTGTTTATTTTTTTTCGGGCGCAAATTCTGCTGCTAAATATAGAGTCCTGGTTTTTATTGTGCAGGCAAAGTGTTATTCGGTTTTTCTGAAAGAACTTGTTTTTAGTCCTGGCCCGGAGTCAAATCAATAAAAATTGACAAAGATAAAACGCGTCAAAGATTTGAGTGGGGGTTTGAGACGCCACTCACCGGTAAAAAATGTCACACTAATGTAGAAAATGACGTCACACGAGTTTTCAAAGCGCCTGTATCGTCTTCATTGTTTGCTTACGTGAAAAAAGAAAAAAATACGTGTCCAATATTTTTTGGAAGTCTATCTGATGGACTAATTAGATTTTTTGTTAACTACTGGGATAAGAGCAGGAGAACGGTGATGGTGCTGATCGATATAGTGATAAACTTATACTGTGACTAACGTGATATCTTCCGTGATTATAACGCCACGATCGCGGAATGACTCAACAGGGATGGCCGCGCATGTGCTTACAATAGCGTCAAAATATCGGGAGCTTACAATCAGTAACACGAAAGTTTTCCTGTAAGTTAGTTATAAACCGTGAAAGCTTAAAACAGTACTTATTTAAAACCCTTCGGCGACTACTACCGTGATGGTAAATGTATCTATAACTCATAGTCGCATGTTTTCGTAGAAAAGTACCTACTAGAATATTCACATACATTTTCACGAATATATCAAAACCACGCAAAAAGGTTTGGTGCAAAATCCAAGCCACCAAATATTCCGCTTCACTATATTAAATCCTCATTAATAAACGTATTAATCAGCAGAGGTGAGTCAGGAATATCGAGACCGCGGGTAGATGGAACACATTTCGACTTGTATTGAAAACCGATACATTGCGGTCTTTCAGAGCGCGCGTGTACGGGGAAGCGAATTCGGCAGATTTTGTCAAATTACAGCGAAATTATTTGAAATGGAAGTGAAATTTTGTGGTCGAGTTCGAGGGTAGTTCGTCGTTACCGGTCGTGGTTTATTATTATGATGATGTAACTGTACCACGGCGTGGTTTAAATAAGGGTGGAAAATGTAGACTGTTTTGGAAATGTGGCATACTAACTTACCACATCAGAGTAAAGATGATATCAGTGACAGAAAACAAGTAATTTAGTTGTTAGTTACTTTAATGTGTATCTTTCCACTCCGTTCATGTAATCTAGGTAAACTTACAAAAATACCAAATTAGGTTTAGTTTCAAAGTAGTTAATTAAAAACCTCATCGAAGTTTTCCTCTTATTTCTACACTATTTACCAGCCAGTGCTCGTCACTCAATATACTGATCGACTACGCTACTTTTCACTACTTTTACTTTGAAAACTCTTCAAAACTTTTAATCAGAGAGCTCTACATTTTTAGAAACCATCATCCTTTGAGATGAAACTATCCTTTGACGGCATTTATATTCATCTTTTACATTTAATATTTACCAGCAATTCATGAAAGATAAACTCTACTAAATATAACAGAAATAGTGTTGATTTTCATCAAAGTTAGTTATTAAATCTTTGTTTCCACTCTTCAATAAATTATAAGTTAATAGTATTTCGCAAGAAATTTCTTATAGAGATACCAAGAATTTTGTACCAAATTATTAATTGGCATTTCAATTCTAGGTTGAATCTGAGACATAAACTCATTCGAAAATGACGTCTACTTCATATTTCGTCTGTGGATTTCCACGAAAACGAGCAAGTATTCGTGTTTCGTTTTCCACGAACACAAGCGAGTTGTTCCAGGAATATTGTGATGATGGAAAGGTGGTACGGGCTAAAGAAATTTGGACTTTCGTACGTACGTATTTGGTTTCGGGTTTGATGAAATTATCAATGAATGGCAGTCCTTTGAATACGTCATCAAATATTCATTAATTTGAAGTCATTAGTTCATTAGTTTGAATGCTTATTAGTTTCATAATAGTTTATTGAGATTTGTGGCTATTGTATTGAATTGGGTAACAATATCAGTTAGTCAAATTAAACGTATTAAAACAAAACCATGGATGCTGCTAAAAAACAACTGGTTGAGAAACCAAAGAACATCTTTCCACTTTCATTTTGGTAAAGAGTTTGTATAGCTATCCTTAAACTTAATAAAAGAGGATAGAATTTACTTTAGGTTTCCGTTTAGATATATTTACTCTAATTCATCTGAACTTACTTTGAAGGTATACGGTTTGATTTTTTTACACACGAAATAAAAAGATTTAGTCCGTACTAAAATATACTATCCCAAATCAGATTCACAAGTTTAGTGCCTTTTTTATTTTTATCGAGAATGAAAAATACCTGGATTTTTATAGAACAGTTTGGGAAGCCTTTTACATTTATAACAGAAATATTTTTTAGGTTTTAACACTCGAGAGAGGTAAATTTGCCTAAACACTAGCTTTGTGTTATAACAAGCCGAAAATAGCTGTAAGCAAACAAGTCAAGGTTTTATTTTAACCTTTTTAAACGAATAGCCGACCGCAGGATTTGCACAGCGGGCCAAAATGACTGTACCTCACGATTTTATTTACGAGCAGAATAAATTTGTTTAAGATAGCCCATGGATAATAGTATATTTTGTCATTAAGTAGCTGGATATACCTATTTTGTCGTAATTTGTATGACTTCGCCCGCGACCGCTGTTTTGTTTTCGTGTAATTACCTTGTATTACTTTATGTGGGTGCTTCTTATTTATGTTGGCTGGTTTTAATGTGATGTAGATAACACTTGGTTAATGAGTCTGTTAAATATGCTGGCAGTGTGTTACGTGTGAGATATACGACGCGCTTTAAACAAAAATTAAAGTAGCTGAACTACGGGATTTGACGCATTTGGTGCACTTCTCAACTTGTACACTATGCTCAAATGGTGAACTTAGCAACTGGTGCACTTCTCATATGGCACACTTCGCAACTGGTGCGCTTCTCAATTGGTGCACTTCGCAAAGGAGCACTTTTTAAGATGAGTGGAGATTTGGAAAAATGGTCTAAAAATGAAAGAATCTTTGGTTATGCGTAGGTAATTTTCTTAAAAAACAATCAAAAAAATAATTTCAAATTAACTCTACCTTATCACTATAACATTTATATTTTTTCAAAAATAATAAAAGTCATTCGGAAATAATAAATATGTAATTATGTAAGATAAAACGGCCAAGTGTGTGTCGGGCCACGCATAATGTTAGGGTTCCGTAATATGCAAGAGAATCTTACAATTTATCCCATTTCCTACGGTCCGATTAAACTCCGAGACTCCGAACGATGATTTTTATTGTTACGATAAAAACAAACTTCCATTTTCAGTTGAAAAACATGTTCATATACATTTTGCTTAGGAAAATAATTATGTTATCCAAGTACGTTTTATCAGTTGGTCGACTATTACTCGTAAACCTGTAAAGCCTACTTAGTAGTGATAGTTTTCTTTTTAATTTTGTTTTATATGCTACTACTGTGAATTTTTACATATTATACCCAAACACAGCCGTTTAGCTGGTAGAGGGGGGGGGACATTCAAGTCTAGCAAAAATGTGCACTAATATTTCACAAACGGATCCCTTAATCCAAAACTGGGTTTCACAAACCCTCAATGTTTTTTAAAGGCCTATCCAATGGTGTCCCACACTAAAGGGGCTATAGGCGAGAAAAAAAAATAACAACCCCACTTTACGGATACAGGAGGTAGGTACCCTTAAAAAAAAATTCTACGAGATTTCATTTTACCGCTTTATAACTAATTTGTATATTCTTGTCAAATTACAGCTTTCTAGTACTAAGCGTCTCTGATCTAAGCTGCGGACGCACAGACATGGCGAAACTATAAGGGTTAATTGTTGACTACGGAACCCTAAAAAATTAGATTTACAGCAAAAAGATATCATAATAAAGACATGATATAATATCATAATAATAAAATTAAGTGAGTTAATTTAAAATTATTTTGTTGATTGTATTTTAAAGAAAATTACCTACGCAAAACCAAATATTCTTTAATTATTAGTAAGTTTTTCCAAATCTCCACTCATTTAAAAAGTGCTCCTTTTGCGAAGTGCACCAATTGAGAAGCGCACCAGTTGCGAAGTGTGCCATATGAGAAGTGCACCAGTTGCTAAGTTCACCATTTGAGCATGGTGTGCAAGTTGAGAAGTGCACCACATGCGTCAAACCCGAACTACGGTGTACCCTAATGAAAAGTTTTTTTTATGATTTTTAGAATCGTGCTTCAAGACATAAATAAACTCTGAGTGATATTTACATAAAATTATGAAATTAGAATCTAGTTAAACCTTTATGTTTTATCTCAATTATAATTTGGGTAATTATTATACTAAGATGAAAATTATTATTCCTGAAAATACTAGCTAATGTAAGGAACCCGTATTCAGTTAACACAATACATATATCCTATATCTCTTAAGAAAAACGGCCATAAAACCACTACCTTACGAGAATTAACGATACTGCAATCCCAAACAGCAGTTCAAAACAAAAAGTGACATTACAATGCTAAACATTGCGAGTTCATTAATTGTCCTGTAGCGTAAAGTTGTCCGGTACAGTTGCAAGCACTAATATGTTACAAGTTCTTAATTTAAAAAGCGATTTTCCCATGGTTTAACTATTACAACTTTGAGTTTACATATCATGATCAATTCAGCCGAAAACGTCTACTCCTGAACTTAGACCTCCCGCAAGTATCGCCACACTGACCGGTCCCATGCGCCTTGCATCCAGCGGATCCCCGCAATCTACACCAAATCATCGGTCTACCTAATGGGAGGCCTTCCAACGCAACGTCTTCCAGTTCGGGGTCGGCACTCCAGAACTTTTCGGCCCCATCGCCCACCCATTCTGCTAGCAATGTGCCTGCCAAAGTGCCCACTGCCAATTAAGATAAGCAATTCTACGAGTCGGTAATCTTAGTTCTCTTGGCAATGTCTTCATTTCTGATTCGATCACGTAAGGAAACCCCGTGCATAGTCCTCTCCATTGCCCTTTAGATGGCTTTAAGCCTTCTGATGAGGCCCATTGTAAGCGACCACGTTTCGGTCCCGTATGTGGTCGCAACACACACTGGTAACAGGTTAACACCTATTTTGTGATGTGTGCAATGTGTTCTAAAACATTTGTGTTCGTTAAAATTGCAATCGATATTGTTGGAGAAAAATACTTTTATAAGAGTTTACAAATACCTAGTTGCTTGTGACTGTACAGTAGGCTTTCTCAGTGGATTTTCTCACTTTATATTGTTTGCATACTGATCAGCCGATCTTCCCGGGAAAAAGGTCATACTATTTTTGTAAACATTTTATTGATCAAGCTACTGCACGATTCAGACCTTTCAAACTCAGTTGTATTGAGTTAACTTATAGAGTTTTACTGATGACTAGGGTTTGCTAGGTCCCTAGTTTTAACTGATTTCAGTCAATCTTCGCAGCATAATTAGGTAAGTGACGTAAGGGATCAAACCACAAACTGTTGCAATAAATTCAGGACAGTTTACCGACTCCTCTGCTATTATTTTCTGATTACATTATGTTATAGTGGGATCCAAGACTGTTAAATTGTTTCTTTGGGACGGCGTCGAGCTTCATTATCTCGGCACTTTTCTTTAATGAGGTGTCGGATATGTCACAAAAATAAAACTCAGTTCATGGTTCTTGACGATTAAAGACTATGTTTGAGTCAACAGTTTTTTATACAATTCTTCGTTTTTTCCCTGAAAACGGAATAATATGTCTCAACGTCACAAACTAAAATGTAATCAGTTCCACATCAAACAAATCGTCACTCCAGTTTAAGCGCCACAAGCTCTCATTTAAACCGAACACTTCCGAATGCAAACCGAACACCCCCGAACACCAGCCGACTGCCAACTGGCAGCCTACCGCGAAATCAAACTAACGATTAAAGCTTGCACTCTGCTTGCACCTGTAAGAGCTAGCTTATGTACGGAACACTAACTCATTCAGGCTGTTAATTACAATCATGTTAAATGTACCTAGATAAAGGCTGATTATTTTGAAATTGTGCAGTTACGATAACAAAGTAAATATTTATGCAAATAGCAGTGCTTAATATATTGTCGTGCTTTAGAAAAAAATTGCACAATTGTGAGTCACACAGCCTTCTATAAACCTCCAGTGTTCCATAAATACTCCCATGGGTCCTGTTCCCGTTTAGTCAGACGGGACGGCAATCAGACATGACAGAAAGGGAGCATGGGTGCAAACTGCAAGTAACACGCGGACTAATAACAGCTTGGAGTTGACAACTGGTGGCTAAACATGTCATAACATATAATATTTATCCTTAAAGGATAAATGCCTAAATTAAAATAAAACAATAAAAAAGAAACATATGCCTAAAATCCCGGAGAGGTTAGACAGGTGTCTCTGAAGTTCTTTCCAAATCTATTTTAATGGAAAAACTCAATATCTAAACCAAGAACAACAACCCGTTTTCAAACATTTAATCACGATAACCGTATTAATAGTAACCCCTCATTAACACAAACTCCTGCAACGAAGGTAGATAAAAACAGGCACGTTAATAGCCTAGCTCCCTGCCCACCCCGGCTACAGCCAGCGCGTGTGATTTGCATTGAACAGCGAGTAGGCAGGCTGCAGCACGCGACTGACCCGGGCTTCACGCGATCATGGTAATGGGCTGAGCAGGAGTTAAGGCGGGAAATAAAATAGTTTTTTTTTTTTTTTAATAACGTTGCCCCACACTAGGAATTCTCTCCTGTATCGTGGGTGCGTTCACAAACATTTAAACTCACACACACAAATACCCATAGTACACAGTACATACACGTACACGTACATAGTTTGTATGATTTTTTTTTAAGTGAGAGTGCATAGTTACAAGTTAATATCATAATCAGCTTGTAAGAAGTATGAGGTTCTTACTACTGGGGCATAGTGGTCTTCTTTGTGAGAGAACTGGGCCGTAATTCATACGGGACTCAGTTAGCGTGTTAGTAGATGTCAGAGGCCTTAAAATTTTGTTTTTATGACATGACACATAGCTGCTAGACCTTCGCGGCCTTATTACAAAAGTGGTTAAACCTGGTTTAAACTTAGACTTGGTTTATCTTGCATGCCGTCACTTTCTTTTGACTATTATCGAATAGAGACGGCATGCGAGATAAACCAAGTCTAAGTTAAACCCAGGTTTAACCACTTTTGTAATAAGGCCGTAGGTGTCCTAAGCTCAATTGATACACATTTATCTTCTATAAGTTCTGGATTAGATCAATGAATGGGACTCCTCAAACACTAAACTGTGTTGATTGATATATATGCTCTCAACCACAGTACAAACTTTGTTTATTAACACTACAACACCCTTACATGTTTGTTTGTTTTCAATAACCCCTTCACTGCAGACACAACAAACAATAATAAACCCCTAACTGTCCCCGGGGGGTTGAAACCAGACAGACATCATTCAACGACCACCCTTCAGTTACAGGTAAAACAAATCAAACAATTATCGCTTGCATACTGACAATGTCCAGTTATTACTAACTACCTCTTTTACCGCCCGAAAGGGGGGCGTGAATATACAGTCCAATAATTCTGTACTTCTCAAAGATAAAATGTCATAACTCCGATTGCATAATTTATAAAACACAACCTTATTCATGCACGTCTAGTTCCCTTTTCAAATAATAAATTTTTCTCTTAATATCACTTACGAATGCAGTATAATGATTTCTGTTTTCAAATGGTTGGTAGTGTATAGGTATTATCTTTTGGTTGCCATGGTGATAGGGAGACGAACAATTATCGTCCGAGCCTGGTAGGTAAGCTGATTAATTAGCAACAGTACGGGGCCGTGGCTGATTGTTGCCGCATTGTTGCTAGCGAATAATTATCTTGGGAATCAAAGCAGACTAGTGTTATGGCTCTTATGATCACTGATTGTATATGTATAATGACTAATGGTAGTCATTTGAATCTGCCTGACGAACAATTAGATTGAATTGTAAACCTTACTGCTGGCATTTAATACGTTTTATAAAAGTTGGTAAGTAACTTGTTGTCAAAAACTTGATAAAGGAAGGGATTTTCTAGTACTGAAATCGTATAAGACTAATACATACATTGTTCTTATAATGTGAGTACAATACGACCAGTCCTTAAGCTTAGAACTGCAGGGCTTCATTATACTAACTAAATATCATAGCCCAGTAAATGTAAATCTAGATTAATACACAATAATGCAAGACTACCATAAATACCACATTAATGAACACGAAATCGGCTAAAGCCAATCAAAATACAATTGATTTCCAAGCAATAAACGCCTAAAAATACAGCATTCGCGGGTTCGCGTCAATATGTGTGGTGACTAGCTACGTTGTTCCCATCGGGGCTGTGGGTTGTTCGAAAGAGATACCGCCGTCAACGGCAACGACACAAATGGCTAAAAAGGAATATGGGTGGTTTTTAGTCAGTAAAAGTCCCTTTCCGCTCTGCCCAGAGCTGGAGGGGTTATTTGACGATTTCCCACTTCCCCAAAAAAAAGAAAATAGTTGTTACCTTTGTTGAGCGTGTTATGTGTATAGGGCGAGATAGATAAAGAACCGGACTCCAAAGAAACAAATATCTTTAATTCAAGTTCCACAATACTTCGTTATAGCTAACTACGTACTATGTATGCGTCGAGGCAGGGCGGTGGTATGTTATGTAGGCGACTGGCGAGCCGACTCTCGCTCCGACATATTTCCTCCATAATGCAACTTACGGTTACAATATTACGGTTACAACGCCGCTACACCTTCTTACCTAGCATTAGTATATTACCATACGTATATATAACGTTGACCATTCAATTCATTCAAAATTGTTTAGTGTGTCTACCCCCCCTTCTTCACACCATGCCTTTGTTCAGATTCTATAACAGATAGACTCGGAGGGACGTAAGTATGTGGGTCGAGGCGGATGGAGGTGCTGCCAACGAGAGGCTGAAACTGACATTTATAAGTTGAGTAACAGTTATCACACACTTTGCATAAAATTGAATGTGATGTGAAGGTATTTGTATGGAACTAAATAAACTTTTGTGTCATAAGATCGGAGAGATAACTGGTTCTTCGAAATGTTCAGGCGCTTTGTTTTATCTGGGTCAGGTTTAACCAAAAAAGAGATGTAATTTTAGGCAGGAACAAAAGGCAAACGAATTTAATTATACCATTGTGACCAGTTTAAAAAGTCAAATTTTAGGCTATCTTATCTGCATGTTGTTGGGAGTTCTCGTGCTTACACAAAATAACTAGACAAAAATCAAGGTAAATAAAAAAAAATTAAATAAATAACTATATCGGCAACTATTCGTGTATTGGTATCTATGAAAGAAACACAGTGCTCACTTCATCATCATCATCATATCAACCGCAAGACATCCAGTACTTAACGTAGACCTCCCCTAAGCCCCGTCGGGACAGCGGGTTGTTCAAAAGAGGTACCGCGGACTCGACACAAAGGGCTAAGAATGTAACATGGGTGGTTTTTAGTCAGAAGAAGTCTGGTACTCCCTACTGCTCTACCCAGAGATCTCCCCTAAGCGACGCTGAGTGGATTGGTCCAGCGCTTCTTGTTTTTTTTTAATAATTAACTGCAGCTCCATTTTATATGTAACGAACGTAATGTATTGTGGAATAGCCGAGCCGTATCTTATTAGAAGTAAAATATCCAAACCAACGTTAACAAAACACAACATTCGTATGTAAAAACATCAGTAGCAGGCCGGTGACAACGTTACATGACGTTGTACGTCAGTGACATGACGTGGCGTCAGTAACATAACGTGACGTCGTCAGCGGTACAAAACGAACGAATACGTCATGTCACGTCTAAAGCATATAAATACACGTACACATGCTGTGTTAAAATTTGGACAAACAACACACATTCCATTTTTAGTTCAGATTTACGTATGGCCGCCGACTTTCAACACGTATGGGGATTCCTCATGTGCATTTTTACTCTACGCCATTATTCGGTTAAGGGTACAGGAAACATTCCCTTCAAGGCTGCGGGTTGTTCGGAAGAGCCAAAAGCTCGACACCAAGAGCTAGTAAGGAATGGCAGTGGTTTTTAGTCAGTAGAAGTCTGACACTCCCTACCGCTCTGCCCAGAGCGGGATGACGAAAAAATTGTAAGTACAAGAAACATTAAGTAACTAAATCTTAAATAAATCTTTTAGTTACAGTATGTAGCAAACAATGTAATTTCTAAATGCTCATCCCTTTTCTTGGCGTGTCGGTGACAATTCAAATTGAGTTAGCCCAATCGACGACAAGTTTGTCACTTGTTTTAGCCTCTATCAGCTCCTGTGATGTGTGTGTGTGTGATGATGCTCCAAATTGGCTTGGAATCATCATAATAAGACTCTCATAGAAAATGCAAAAGATAAAATGAGTGTTTCCAAAAGTACAGCTACACACGGGACTTCACAAAGTTTCCCAGACCGGCATTAACATGCTAACATTTCGTCTAAAGAGACGCTAATCTTTGAAATGGATAATAAATGTAGTGTGTGCCATGTAACAGGGTAATGCGGACTGTAGACTTTGTTTAAGAGGATTATTCTGCCGTTGTGCAGTAATATGTGCGGGAAAATGGAGGGTGCAACACATCCGGGTTTTTTGATGTAAGTTACACACTTAGTATTTATGCATAATCAGCCTATAATCCCACTGCTGAGACAGGTCTTCGCTCTATGAGAGTTAATGGGCTATAATCCACCACGTGGGCCCAGTGCGGGTTGGTGGATGTCGCACATCTTCAATTCCTTACGATGTTTTCCTTCGCCGTTTTGAGAGCAGAGATAATGAAATAAATTGCACAAAGTAATACGCCTGCCTAGGCTCGAACCCAGGACTGCTCGTAAGTCGAGGCCACCTCCACTGAGCCACCGCTGCTCTCAAGTACAGACTCAGTGGTCAATATTCTTGTTAGTAATTCCACTTTTGTTTATTTTCCAATGTCATCAAATTCTATCACATAGTAAGGTCGGATCGTACGCAAAGGTCGTCTGTTGAAAAAAGATTGTGCACTTTTGTATCATACGGGGATGCACGGCGGCTGCGTTGAATTTTCAAAGCTTGGCGCCAAAAGTAAAAATAATCAGTGCACGGGGTACAAAACCTTGTCGATTTCATCGCGCACGCCAGTATAAACCCGGGCGAAAGGATGCTGAAAATGAAAATTTGATCCACCGGAAATTAATTTGGAACTCTGTTGAAATTAAACGGTAAGACAAACTTAGTGTTTGAGTTCAGTTCAGTTTGTGTTCAGCGAGAAGTCAAATAGTAACCGGTTACTTATTTACCGACGTTGATCTGAGGGGGCTTGTTGACGCCCGGATTACAACTCGCTGGTATGCCCGAATTAGAAGCAGGAAGTGAACTTCATGCTTCTGTTTTAGAACTCTTTTATTGTGACTCGATCTTTAGGTTAAGCCGCCTAGGTTGGTATCTGAATGGATAATCACCCATTACATACCATTTCCTCTGTGTCTGAAAGTATGTTACACTGTTGCTCCCGGCTGCCATATATATAGATCTTTGGCAGTCGTTACAGGTAGCCAATGATTTGAATATCTGACAACCAATATTAGCAAAGTGTGTGGAAGTCGGAAGGGTAGTAAAATACTGGTATTCAGCTGCATTTGGTTAGACTGGAAGCCGACCCCAACATAGTTGGGAAAAGGCTAGGTATATGATTATTCTTTTGGGAACTAACTTCATATCTATTGGAACGGAATGTCATAATCAGAGAGACGTAGGTACAGAATCACACATAACGATCACAGGATCGTTATGTGTGATTCTGTACGTCTCTCTTGAAGGCTGAAAGGAAGGCTGATGGCTTGAATTACAGAATTCAAGCCCTCATTATCATCATCATCATTTCAGCCAAAAGACGTCCACTGCTGGACATAGGCATCCACCAGGTGTCGACATTGACCGGTCCCGTGCGTCTCGAATCCAGCGGGTCCCTACAACATTCACCAGGTCATTGGTCCACCTAGTGGGAGGCCTTCCAACGCAACGTCTTCCGGTCACTCCAGAAGTTTTCGGCCCCATCGGCCATCCGTTCTGCGAGCAATGTGCCCTGCCCTACTTATTTATAACTAACTCCCATCCCTCCTCATTCACAAAGAGGCACAGATAGGCACAATGGTACATAACACACTCTTGATAAACTCTGTTTTATTTCATCATACACTCACGAAAACAATAGAGACATTAATTAGTAAGGGCGTCGCCACACGGCCGGGTACCGCGTACCGTAGGCCCGCGTACCGAAGTCTTTGTCCGCGTACACAAAAGAGCGTGTTATCTACGTTAAATACGCTGCTTTGTCCTGTTTGGTTTTAGCGCGGATTATGCTACGCCGTCGTCGAGGTTGTTGTGAAATTTGTATTTCATTTAGAATGCGTAGCGTATGTAGTAATAAAGATGGTGTGTGGATGGATGTGATTTTACTTTAATCATCCGTACTGCTCATAACATCGTAATGTTTTCTCAAGTAAGACTGGCACATAATTCATAAAACTTCATAGAGTTTTTTCCATAACCTGCTCAAATTTAATTTGATAGAAAGCAATTATAAGGTACGATACGTAATCAAAATATTTTTATAGACACCTTCTTATTTAACTCAAAGGTGCGCGCTGAATTTTAATTTTCTTCTTTGTAGAGAATATTTTCTCGGCTCTTTGTAAGTAGTACTTAAGTAAAATTGATTTTTGTAAACCTCTTAGGCCTATGTGTTTTGTATGACAATACTTTCCTAATACCAGAGAAAATTTATTAGATTTATTTAAAGGAAACTAAGAAGGTAAAATGAAATATTTGTTGTAAAAAAAGTGCGTATTATAAAATATTGTAAGTGGTAGTTATCTCTTACATTATTTATGAGAGTACTATGCCTAGTTAATATAAAACTTTTATGCATGAATCCGTTATTATTAAAATCACATTTCATTTCAAATTACCTTCACAAACATGAACAATAATATTAAATAATGTTCGACCTGCATTTACCCATCAGTGAACGCAAATTAGTAATTACCAACCACCTATATTAAAAGCATAAACCACAAAATCATCATAAATTGAACGAAACATTTCTATTACGGTAACAATTCAAATTGAATTTGTTGGTAAATTATGAGTTTCAATCCCGAATTTGGCTGTACAGATATTGGTCAGGCATTGTGTCGGGCCAGCGGAGCGCGCCGGTTGCCATGGCAACGAGCAGCCAATTAGTGGCGCCGGCGTCGCGTGAATTTAATATAGTACGCGCTCCGGGACGCGCACCACCGCCAACACTACGCCACTACGCCCGTGTGACGACGCCTTTATTGCTAATTAACAGAATTTTGATGTTTAGAACTAATCATAATTACAAGTTCTGATATGAAAGACGACTTGATTTGAATAGATTTGCTAAAGGTTTTACGGTTTCATAAACATGATATTCAATTATTAAGGTTCCTCTAACATACGAGTATACCTTGCCCCTCTCGGGACACCCACACATAATCATCTACCCAGCCTTTTTACCCAACTGCGGCGAAGCCCAAAAGGAGGGTTTTGTGTTTGACGTGTATGTATGTCCGTTTCTTTGTTCCCTCATAACTCCTAAACGGATGAAGGGATTTGAATGAAATATATGTCGTTAGATTCGTCTTGATGGCGCAAGTGACACTGGCTACTAAAACAAAACAGTTAAATGTGTAAAAGAAATTCAAAGTGACAAATCCTATAAACAAACAAAATACATACATACACGCCAAACACATAACCCCCCTTTTGGGCTTCGCCGCAGTCGGGTAAAAAGTGAAATCATCTGCAACACAAAAGAACTAAAAAGTTAAATTTAAAAAAAGTAAAAGTAAAAAAAAAGTAGTTAAAAAACTAAAAAACCCGACTGTGAAATGTGTTTGTTTTTTTCTTAAAACAAATCAAATCAAAATCATTTATTTGCGTAAATAAGGTACAGAAGGTTGGTAAATATATAAAATTGCTCTCTTATTCTGCCTTTAATTTCGGCGTGCAAAAATATAGAAGTAACACATTTATTTGTATTTAAATTAATTGGATATCATGTCATTAAAATTGTATTATAAAAGTCAAAATAATCATGAAAAATAATAAAAGCATAATCAAAAATGTCGATAATACATATTAATAAACTTGATAAACTTTTAAAGCAAGCGGGTTTCATTGGAGTCTTAGGTATTATGAAATGAAAATAGAATGAACCCCGCCTGCTTCCAAGTTTTGTTTAATTTAAAATGTGCTTGTTTTTTTCTTTTCAGTTTTGTCAGTCGGGTTTTTTTGTTTTTTTTCTACTTTTTTTCTAGCTATCTTGGGGTTGCTTTCTAGTCTTACAGGATGCAGCTGAATACCAGTATTATACATGGAGTGACTGCTTATCCGACCTGCACAAGTGCACAATCCCGTTGGCACTGGGTAATACGAATACCCTCTGCTAATATTGGTTGCCAGAAACACATAATAGCACATAATCAGCCTTCAATATTCTCTTCGAATTTATTGGTGTCGGACATTCCAGTTTCCTCACAATGTTTTGATTCACCGTTTTTTATGAGCAGTGGTGATGAAATAAATTACAAAAATGAAAGCGCCTGTCTGAGTTCGAACCCACGACTTAGTGACTCGCACCGTTACCGCTGGGCCACCGTTTTTTAAAGGAAACACTCCACGCATATTCCTTTAACAAGTACACAGAAGCCTCCCACGTTTAGTTTAGCACAAACGTGCAGGTTCCCGTCAACCTAGCGCCTCACACAACGCACTGAGCAAGCATTGTGTGCGCGCAATTGCATCAGCGCAGCGGCGCGGAACAAGCAGGCGCCTACGTGGTGATAATTTACTGGTATTATGCACTTCATTAGAACAATATCTTGTTAAAGCTAGGCTTTGAAAGGGCTTCGTGTGCCTGGGATAAAAGGTTTTGTGTGTCGAGGGGATAGTTATACTATTTGGTAATTAATTAAGGGTTATTATTGTAATTTGTATTCTTCAGCTTAGAATTCCAGCCAATCCAAGCTTCTTTGGCATAATGTGTTTTGCAAAGGTTATAGATAAGATTCCGGACCTTGCCAGGGCAGCGGGTTATTCGAAAGAGATACCGCGGCCCCGAACACAAAGGGCTCAGAAGGAACATAGGTTTTTAGTCAGTAGAAGTCTGACACTCCTCCCGCTCGAGCGGAGCGGAAGGGACGCTCCGCTCGAGCGGGAGGCGTCACATGTATGCTTGTCAGTTGATTAGTCAATTAAGATCGTTTATAAAGATATGATTTTGTTATATACAGTGTGTCCGGACATGGACTAGCGATATTCTAAATACTTAAATATAAGCTATTTTAAAGTACTATTACACTATAGGCTTGGGTCCAATACACTTCCCCGCTATGTGGCAGCCATTTTGTTTTTTTTGTTGAAATATGCTCTATGCGAGTACAAAAAAAATCATATATCTCAAAGTTTTAGTCATACTGAGATAAAAATAGGCTTATTCGGAAGGCAATAATATTGTCTACCGTCTGCATTACAAAGCAATGTGTTCACATTTCCATAACTTTTGAAAAAAAATGTGAAAGTCGAAAAAATAACAAAAAATTATGCAATTCAACCAATAATGGTTAATTACTACAAAAACAACCCCGAGAACTTTTTTATTTTTTATACTAGATCGACAGTTTTTGAGCTAAGCTACAATGCAACATAAAATTCACAACTGTATGTTTAATACTTTAAGAGTTATTGTTGTTTGAACATAGCGTATGCGCAAGCACAAAAGGCCTTTGTCGGAACCCTAAACAGGAAATCATTAAAAAAACATAACATTCATATTGAATTTTAATCTTCATTTAATATTGGAAAAAACATTAAATAAAATTCAATATGAATGTTATGTTTTTTTAATGATTTCCTGTTTAGGGTTCCGACAAAGGCCTTTTGTGCTTGCGCATACGCTATGTTCATACAACAATAACTCTTAAAGTATTAGACATACAGTTGTGAATTTTATGTTGTATTGTAGCTTAGCTCAAAAACTGTCGATCTAGTATAAAAAATAAAAAAGCTCTCGGGGTTGTTTTTGTAGTAATTAACCATTATTGGTTGAATTGCATAATTTTTTGTTTTTTTTTTCGACTTTCACATTTTTTTTCAAAAGTTATGGAATTGTGAACATATTGCTTTGTAGTGCAGACGGTAGACAATATTATTGCCTTTCGAATAAGCCTATTTTTATCTCAGTATGACTAAAACTTTGAGATATATGATTTTTTTTGTACTCGCATAGAGCATACTTCAACAAAAAAAACAAAATGGCTGCCACATAGCGGGGAAGTATATTGGACCTAAGCCTATAGTGTAATTGTACTTTAAAATAGCTTATATTTAAGTATTTAGAATATCGCTAGTCCATGTCCGGACACACTGTATATATGCAAACAGCTAGACGCGGAACAACTATCTGAGGTCATACAAATATTTGTACCGTGCGGGGATCGAACCCCATACAGCGCAGGTACCAGCTCCATTCTTGTCGTATTATAATATTCATAAAAGTATAGTGTCCTATTTCTTTAATTTTATTCATCAACATCATTTCAGCCAGAAGACCGGTCCACCGGTCTACCAGAGCAGGCCTCCCCCAGGTGTCGCCACATTGACCGGTCCTGTACGTCTCGCATCTAGCGATTTCAGCAGTTTTTTTTATTAATAAAGCGTTATCATCAGCTTTTACGCAACAAATTGGTTTTATAATGAAATAACCGAATATTGTTAAAAACCGGAGCGGCCTCATAATCCGCTCGCCCACAACATGCGGCTCATAATTACATAAACCACGTGAAATCGAAACCGCCGCTGAATTTCATCAACTTCAGTATTGTACTGAATATTCAGCATTTACCGCACCGTACAGGGTTCTGACCACGACATTTAATGATACGTTATTACATATTTACTCTTGTGTTGCTAAAAATATACTTATATAAGCTAAGCAAAGCCTTGGCCATTTTGGAGGCTATTTTGTTATTTTCCTAACGTCATCATCATCAGCCTATAATGTTCCCACTGCAGGGACTCAGGCCTCCTCTCTATGAGAGGGATGGGCGATAATGCATCACGCGGGGCCATGCGGGTTGGTAGATGTCATGGCTTCGATTTTTTTGATATCGATATAACGATAGATAATAGGATAATACATACATCATCATCATCATCATCATCGACATCTGCCTACTTTTAACAATAAAGTTGGGGTCGGTTTTCAGTCAACGGTTGCAGCTGAATATTGATGCATGTTTTCCATGTGAGACATGCCCTCTTACCTGTACAACTCTGTTAGTACTACTGGGTAAAACTATACCCCTTGGTAAGATTGGTTGTCAGACTTCTGGCCACTAAAAACTCCTCTACACATTGACAGATGCGTCTGCAGGTGTCATCTGCGGACGCGTCGACGTGTAGACGGGGGATTTGATTTCGCCTGTGGTAGGTATTTAACGTGGGCAGATGCGTCTCCCGCCAATCCGTTTGTTGTCGGTTTTTTGTCCCACATCAAAGGGTTGCAACGCGAGCGCCCGGCGTCTGTCCACACGTCTGCGGACGCATCAGTAGGTAGTTAGGTACAGAGTTGCGAATGAGAGTGCACTCGTGCTTCTTGCAGATTATTTGAAAACTTTAAATTCCTTGAGTTGTATCAAGCAGAAAACCGCCTGTGGAATCCGATAAATAAGTTTAAAATGTTGCGTGCGTACAAGTTGCGTCTGTCGAGTACTACACAGATTGATCGAGAACAGACGTGTGGTCGGCTCATGGCCACAAATCTACAGTTGCATCTGTCGACGTCTGCGGATGCATTTGTCGAAGTCTGCGGACGCATCTGTCGATGTGTAGAGGCGGCTTAAGAGTGAGGAAAGCGATCAATTTCTCTGGTCTCATGGTAAAAATACGGTTTAAATACGTTTGGCAGAAGTGTTAGTGCTATTGTTTTTGATCATGGAAAACGGCTATTAAGCCAATACAACAAATGTGTCTTCCAATTTCCCGCAGTCTATTAACAGTTACGCCTATAAACCCGTTCTTTATTAAAAACAATCCCCGAACAGTGGAACAGAATATAATCGTTAACATACTCCGGTTAACTCCTGTAAAAGTAAACGCGAGAGCCGACGTGAACTAATTGAACGAACACTGCAAACAGTTCAATCCAATCCCGATAGCGAACGGTTTGTGAGCGGTGAGTGTTTGGTGACTTGATGACGTCACGCTTGGTAACTGGGGTGTGTGTGTGTATGTGTGTGTGTGTGTGTGTGTGTTGGTGGGTGTGTATGCACTATTGCTGAGCATGAAAACCTGGACCTCGTTTGATGGCAATATGTTGGCCTCCTATTATACTGTTGCGCATGTTGTGTGTAGAAACGTTACACTTTTTCTTTTTTATTGGGTTATGGCCGCCACACTATTAACCAGAATCAACAGCGACGATCACAAAAAAAGCGCTGAGACAATGAAGCTCGACGAAGTCCCAGAGAAACGATTTAACTTTATTGGATCACGCAACGAAATTAATCAAAAAGAACAGCGGAGGAGTAAGAAAAACATTATAGGACGGTTAGGTTAGGTTTTATGTCCACTACATCCTACTTCCTATTATTATTATAAACGTGAAAGTTTGTAAGCATGTATGTATGGATGAACTTGAACAATGAACGATGAGCAGTGGTGGCCCAGGGGTGGCGGCCCCGACTTACGAACAGTGAGTCGTGGATTCGAACCTCGTCAGACGCATTAATTTGTGTAATTTATTTCATCACCACTGCTCTTAAAACGGTGAAGGAAAACATAGTGAGGAAACCGGCATGTCTTAGAACCAAAAAATTCGAAGACATATGACATCTACCAATCCGCACTGGGCCCATATCAGCAGGACACAAAACAGAAAAAGGCCAATAGGCACACAGGGACGTAGCTACCATCATCTCATCATCGGCTAGGAAGCTGGATCGGCTTCTACATTAACTGGATGCAGCTGAATATTAATATTTTACAAGGATCGAATATCTGACCTCCATAACCCAAGTAATACTGAGTAATACGATAGCCCTTGGAAAGACTTGTTATCAATTTCGGCCACTGACTACTTAATGACTATCAATCATCTGCTATTGACGTCCAACGGCTTGACTTAACACCTTAGCTACCGGCGATGTACGTTTCTTCCATTCCAGTATCCATATATCGTGAACACTTGTACACTTTTCTATTAGAAATAGAAGAATAGAAGTCTGTTCCCGTGATTTCCCCACGGGAGCATGCGACGTTAAAATGACGATTTATACACCGACTCTCGCCAACTGTTATAAAGTCTATATTGTAACTAGTTTTCGATTAGGGGCCAGATTTCACTGCATTGGGACATATTATATGCACTAACTAGATTGTTTTTTTTTATTTATCTGGGACATGTTTGCTTTTTTTATTTTTTTTACTGTCTGTCATCCCCTGCTGTAGGTACTCACTACAATCGCACATCGTATAAAGATTAGGCCATTTTAAGAAACATATATTTTTTTTTACAAAATACGGCACGGTTGGCGCATTGTTTAAGCTATTGACTGCGATATCGAATTAGTCCGTCTGATAGATTTCTAAAAAATACAGGACACGTATTTTTTCTTTTTTCACGTAAACAAAAACATTAAGACGATACAGTGCCTCGAAAACTCGTGTGACGTCACAGGGCAGTACATTTTTTATCACGTAGTGACGTCAAAAGCCCTCACTCATGATCTTTCACGCGTTTTATCTTTGCCAATTTGAATTAATTTAATAAAACAAAAAGCACGTATCCAATATTTTTCGATAATCTAACAGACGGACTAAACAGAATCATATTTAGTCAGAAAACCTCCCTGGACCTTAAACTTATTGTCAACCCAAACGATTTTAAAAGATTAAAAGAGTAACCTTTGGAGTTTCTTGCCGGTTCTTCTCCTTAGGAATCGACCAATGCATCGAACCGAGCCCCTTTTTTTGTCGACGTTTTACAAGTGCCCATGTAGGCCTTTGTGAAATAAAATATTTTGACTTTCATTTTGACTTTGACTATGAGTTGAAATGAAAAAAAATGAATGAGTAACTTAAGCAGCTATAACGTCACAAAACCATGCAACAAATCTAAAACCTTCAGCTCACTGATGCAGTTATCCATCACACATCAGTACACACGAACACCTCCACTACAACAACGACACACAACACAACACACTACATGACGAATGTATCGCTGTCTCGTGAACACGACAACTTGTGTGTCGCGTAGTCGTGACTTAACCGATAACACGGCTTTAAGTTGAGTGATGTGGTTATGTTAACAGCGATCTAACGTTCAAGTTATATCAGTGTTGTACCTGTAATCTCTCGATGGTTTAGGTAGAGGTGTACCTACCTATAGTACTCTCATACTTCGTCAGTTATTTCAGGCCTTAATAGGGAGCCAGCCTATTGCCTCAACTGAAGACAAGTCTTGACTCTGGGCTAATGAGGGATTCCAGATTTCTCTCGTAGGTCTGCTAACTTAACTTAAGAAAAATTCATACTTACTCTACACTGAAATATGAAATGTTATTTGACTGTGTGTCCCTAAATAGTAAAATAAATAATGGCACGCCCGGACAGGAAATCAAACCCATGACCTCTCATGCCTTTTAGTATTCTATTCCCTTCCCCCTGGACCTCGAATACGAGCAGACGTGTTTTAAGTTACCGTACAGCTATTATTTTTAAACTAAAATCGTATTTTAACTACTTAAATAAGAAGTAAAAAAATAGGAGTGCAGAACTCATAGGAGATTTCGCCGCGCCTCACCAACTACTCCTGGTACCCAGCTCAGCGACAGAAGCTCCACCTCCCTGCGTTAGATCATCTTGCTGTCTCACCTGCGCGTGAGTCCGCCCACCACCAACGTCACACAAAGGTACGCGCTTCTGTCCTGCTCGCACGCTTAAGCTCCACCCCAGCTCTGACGCAGCGTCACTACTGTCACCTCCGCAGTATCTATGCGCTCCTGGTACCCTAGAATTACTCAACACCTCTGACGTCCATCGGCGAAGAGTGCCTCTTCGATTCTATTGGTGCCTCACATAATACAAAGCAAATTGAGCTCCTACAAGCACATACTCTCCTGGTGACCAATTAAAAAGTTAATAACACCATGTTGCTTAACCGAACACCCCCCACATCATCATCCCCAAAAGCTGATACTCGTACACCGGTGGTTATGGTCAATAAGAAAAAGTCAACAATAAAACTAACCCCATCACATGACCTGCAACACAGTGAGTCAGTACCGGACCTCCGCGAACTTGCTGCGAATATAACAGAGAGAAAGAAACGTAAGTTCGATGAAAATGACTGTGACTTCTATACTGTTATCCAGGAGATGTTTGACATCTTTTCTAAGGAACAAGAAGTGCGTTTCCAGGACTTGAACACCACAATTAAAGAAGTCAATGCTCAAAATGTTGAATTGCGCAATAGCGTTGAGCTAATGTCAACTAAGTACGACGAGTTCTTAATAAAAATATCGCATCTCGAGTCTGAACGGAATGAAAACAGAAATACAATTAAACTATTAGAAGAAAGGCTGGAAACTCAGGAGCGAAAGTCACGTGGAACTGGACTCGAAATTCGCAATTTACCAAAAACCTACAAAGAAACGAAAGACCATCTATGTAATAACGTCATCAAAATTGGGCATACCCTAGACCTAAAAATTGATTGTTCCACAATCAGGGACTACCCTAGTGAACTATTGTCTCTTTCAACAACACCGCAGTCATCACTAAATGAAATTAATAGGTACTTTGTAAATGTGGGTAAGACACTAGCTGATAAGGTAAAACAAGGGAAGGAAAGTAACTTACCCACAAGTAACAGTTTTCAAACTGTTACTCAGTTAAATTCCTTCGTTTTGGAAGGTACTACTGAAGAAGAAGTAGAACGTCTAATCGTCAATCTAAACCCAAATTGTGCCACAGGCTATGACTCAATAAGCAGCTCCTTCTTACAAACACATAAAAACGTTCTGGTATCTCCGCTCACATTCATATTTAACTCATGTCTTCAACATGGTGTTTTCCCTGACAGCCTAAAAAAGTCTGTTGTCTGCCCTATCCACAAGAGCGGTGACAGGAGTCGTATCATAAACTACAGGCCGATCTCTATCCTCCCAGCGCTCTCAAAACTTTTAGAGAGACTTATAAATAAAAGGTTGGTAGGATACCTAGAATCCAAACATTTGCTTTCATCGAAACAATACGGATTTCGTGAAGGAAAATCAACAGATCAAGCTGTAAATGATCTCATCAACTATGTTAGTAACAACCTTGATAGAAAAAAAAAATCTATCACAGTCTTCCTTGACTTAGCCAAAGCTTTTGATACGATTTCTGTCCCAATCTTACTCAAAAAGCTGGAGCAACTTGGAATCAGAGGAACCCAACTAAAACTCTTCGAAAGTTACTTAACCGGTCGTTTACAAAGTGTAAGGATTGGCAATGTCGGCAGTGGAGACCTCCCGGTCACGTACGGGGTTCCCCAAGGTAGTATCTTAGGCCCAACCTTATTTCTCGTCTATATAAACGATCTCACTAGTCTCAAGCTTCGCCATGGCAAAATTATCTCCTTTGCAGATGATACTGCTCTCGCTTTCTCGGCCGATACATGGGAAGAGGCTTTCAAAGCTGCTCAAGATGGTTTTGATACTGTGAGGGATTGGCTAGAGGACAATGTGTTAACTCTAAATGTGGATAAAACCAAATATGTTTGCTTCAGTATACGGTCAAACACAGAAATGTCTCTGGGTCAACAAAACATCATAGCACACGAGTGTTCCTCTAAGGAATGCTGCTCTTGTCCTAAACTAGAGTGCGTAACATCAATAAAATACCTAGGCGTAATCATAGACAAGAACATCAACTTCAAGGAACACACTAAGGCCCTCTGTGGTAGGATCAGGAAACTAATTTACATCTTTAAGACGCTCCGACACGTTACCGAACCCTTTATATTGAAGCGGATATACTTTGCCCTCTGCCATTCACTTATAACTTACTGTATAACATCTTGGGGAGGATCCCCTAAAACTACCATAAAATCTGTTGAGGTTGCCCAGCGTGCCATTTTGAAGGTTAGCACTTTCAAACCAAGATTGTTCCCAACCTCACAACTCTACGAATTCTGTGGAGTCCTTTCAGTGCGACAACTTTTTATTCTTAATATTATCTTGTTGCAACATAAGAATATAGTTTACAACCCTCTTACCCAAAATAAGCGCACAAAACACTTAGTTTGCCCACAACCCAAATCCTCAAGAACCAAATTTAGCAATAGATTTACCTCATTTATTGGCCCCTATATCTACAATAAAATAAATAAAAATCTGAACATTTACCCGATGACGAAAAAATCTTGTAAAGCTGCGGTAAGTGAATACTTACAGAAACTCACGTATGAGGAGACTGAACATCTACTTCAGATACTTGAATAGATAATTCTAAACACAACTAAAAGTCATGGTTCCGCAATCTAACACACCCTCTCACACACATTCATGCATCGTACACATCACACACAAAAAGAGGACTGGACACAAATAATGTTTCCTTTTAAATATTGTAATCTATTTTTATTTTATTTTTCTCTACTTTCTATTTTTTAAAGTTGAATAAGTTACATTTGTGCATGGAACAATGCGATATAAAATTTAATATAATCTATTTGGTAACTCAGGGGGTATCGGCGTTGAGGGCTGAAATACAGGCTTTGCCTAGTTCGGCCACAAATGCAAATACTTTTGTGTACTTTTAGTTTAGATTAAGCACTGTTACTGTAAAAAAAATTGTACATATTTATTGTCAATAAATATATTATTATTTATTATTTATTTATTCTCTTATTACTATTATTTTATTCGTTTTTCTTTTTTGTTATTGTTTAAACATGCTTAACAAGGGTATTTAATATCGTCTAACAAGGTCGTATTCGCACTTTCTTTGGACATATTACACGTCGAGAGGACACATCTGTGGAGCCACTCGTGGCTCAAGGCAAAACCGAGGGCACGCGGTAGATCACCAATGCGCTGGACCGACTAAATCGCCGACTAAAACTAAATGGTCCACTCCACGAATGCACGCACGAGGCAAGCAACAGTACGAGAGGAATGGCGTCGCATTGTGAAGCTTGCCACCACCCCTGTCATGACGACCACGATCACTCTGCCAAGACTGTGACGACAGAGAACGAGAAACATGTTTTGTGATCTACTTAACTGGTAAAAGAAACGTAATGTGTTCTCAAACAAAAAATACCTCAGAAAAGGTTAGACGTGCGAAATAATCCTTTCCCAGTAGTATCGTAATGTAGGAAATTATGGAGTTATATTGAGGAAAAGCAGCATTTTCCTGTTAGCTTAAAACTCTGTTATAGGAAATCTGTTTTTCCCAGGGGTTAGGCAGGGTTAAATGGTAGAAATTAAGGTTGATATTGGGACAAGGAAAAGTCGTAGACACCCGCGTAGGCGTGCTACGAGATTGCTACGAGATGGCTACGAAAGCTCATCTTACGTGCTACGGAACAATAAGTATATTCGCAATGTGACTTAACTGGTTTAAATTAAACTTATTGAATTTCTACAACTTAAACCCTTATCAAAATGGCAATAAATTGTCTTCAATAACTACATTTGGCCGTGCAGCAGTACATTTATGACAAATGGTAACGTTATTAGTGTGTCCCCTCCGTCTGAAGGGATTACGTCACGAGCCTCCTGTCAGGGGAAATAACCGTGTTTCTTTTACGATACACTGCTGTTACTCCGGTAGGCTTTACCTCACTTTGAAGCTGATGGGAGATTAAATTAATGCTTCGGCTGTTTCTTGGAAATAGTTTTATGAAAGGTTTTCGGGATAAGGTACTTTAATATTTGATTTTCTTTAAAGGGAATAGGATTTACTGTACTTTTTTGATAAAAGACTTACTAAATTCGATCGAAACAGAATTCTGCAAAATTGCTATTTCGGTTTCAGAATGAGATGAACAGTTCCATTCCAGACCGATTTGTTTGCGGATGAATGGAAGGATATTTTATTGGCATGACAGAAGTAGTGTGAGAAGAATTCATGAAGGAATTGTAACTCTTTTGTGCTTTATTGTTACTGTACTATCGATGTTGTCTTTACTTGGTGTTTTGTTTATCAACCGTTTTAATCAAAATAAGTAAATTGGTCATATCTTCATTTCCTTTGTCCTTCCAACTATCTCTTTTTTTTTTTTTTTTGGTGTGTGTAAAATCATCGAATAACCCCTCCCGCTCTTGGGCAGAGCGAAAGGGAGTGTCAGACTTCTACTGACTAAAAACCACCCATGTTCCTTCTTCGCCCTCTATGTCGAGGCCGCGATAACCGTTGGACTACCCGCGGCCTTCCAACTATCTCTAAGGCAGCAATTCGAATAACATTTTGAACAAATTTCTATGACATATATATTTATACAACCTTTTTTAAAAACAAACCATGTAATATCCTGAAAAAGTAAACAAATGTTTACATAAACTTTATTATTTTGAGTTTAGTTTAAACCGAGTCCCGGCGCGCTGATGCTAACATGATACAGGTACAATTCTAATCGTGGCAAAACCACGAATTATTTCTTTGTTACTACATAAACATAATATCACGCCTGTATTCCCCAAAAGGTTAAGCAGGGGTGTACGTGATAGTACACCCACATTTTACCAGTTACGTTTTAGTCTCATGTTCTCGTAATAGGCTTTGAGCCTAATGCCATCAACCGATTACAAATCAAGACTCGAATTTCTTGATGGAAAAACCCAATAACAATTTGCCCGACCCGAGAATCCAATACCAGACCTCGTGCTATGCAGTCGCACTTGCGACCCTTTGTTTGTTTGGACAACGAAGCTCACGTGGTGGATTATGACCCACCCTTTTTTTTTTGTTGACGTGTGGGAAATCATCAAATAACCCCTCCCGCTCTTGGACAGAGCGAAAGTGTCAGACTTCTACTGACTAAAAACCACCCATGTTCCTTCTTAGCCCTATATGTCGAGGCCGCGGTAACTAGTGTACAACCCACAGCCCCGACGGGATTATGACCCACCCTCACGGAGAGATGTTATAGGCTGATATTATGTATATTCCCAGAATAAAACATGACAATCAATGATTTTGCACGTGGACTGTTGAAGTTTTGTTAATTTGAGAAGATAACTTTAACTTGAGACATGACAGATTGTTCTCAATACAATAAATCTGATCAGATGACACTTTACACAAGCGATCTATCAAACTTATTTCGGTTGACAAAACTTTCCTTTTAACAAAATGAAACCCAAGTCGCTGTTGTAATAAACGTTAAACTTTTAACAAATAAAGATATAGGTTTTCTTAGTGGTTGGACACTTTGGTCTCCAAAGTAGCTCCTAAAAATAAACTGTGGCTAAGTTTAACTTTGAGAAACTAAGAAAAAGACTTTTTTTTCTTTGCCTTTTTGGAGAAAATTAAGTTGCCGTTAAATAAATTACTTATCTTCATAATCTAAAGTACAGATATCTCGGGAAAATTAAATGCTACGGCCATCATTGTCTGTCTCTAGAAAAACGAATGCGCCATACTGAGAGCTTACATAGAACTTTCTGTCTTTATATTTTCTTTGTTTTAAACAAAACTGTTAAAAAAACAAAGAAAATACCTCCCAATTTTTATAACCATGGTAAGACATCATTATAGATTAGAATAACAACGGAATGGAAGTGAGTGAAGGTGCGCCCATAGGAAGTTCCCCCATTGAAAGAAAATTTCTTATAAATGCGCTTGTATAAAACTTAGAAGACTCTAAGGTGGGTACGAAACGCATGCTTTTTCTAGTTTAACGATATCTTCCGTGAAGACTATCAGCTTGTATTTAGGATTTATTTTCTCCCCATAACTAAAATATAAAGCCGAGCTTATAAATCGTCACATGAAACTAATAACACTTAATATCACTTACGCGGCTCGTAAATTCATGATAATAGCAATAATATCTGCGAAGAAACCCCAAATATAATGTCCCAAATCCCGATAAACTCACACTCACTCACACAGCTATACATTACATACACAAATGTATGTGTATGTACATTTTGATGACGTAATGTGATGACGTCACGAAAGGTTGCTCCGGCAATTTGTCGCCGATGAAACGTGTCAGAATCCTTTCGACTGTAATATGTTATCTTATATTTATCGGTTCGGTCAACCGAAATAATGTTTCTCAGGTCATTTAATGTTGTATATTAAAGCTTCTTTTAAAGGACAACATTCAGAATTATATTCTGTGATTCCTGTAACTCTTATATTGCTTCCGTCATCTTCCTGCCCTGCCATTTGCTTAAACCAGCGCAACACATTGTCGTTTTCTATTACATGAGAACGCTCATTCGTCGTCGTCATCATTTACTCCCTATTCTTTCATTTCAATCCTCACACAACACACCCATATTTTCTTTTACCTTCTCTCCATGCAGCAACATCATATTATATTAAAAACTTATTGAGTTAACTTAGGCATACAATAAGATTTATTTTCAAATTATATCGACTATCGACGCTTAAAAATCTTCAAACCATAACATCCGTACAAACTATAATCTAACCACATCTCAGTCTTATCGGAAACCAAACTTCTTAAGTTCACACTTACATCTCCATGATACCGTTAAGCCAATATAGACGAGCCACTAAAAATAAGCTCCTAAGATCATGGAACCCGATCTGTGCGACATGCAATCTGCGTTGAGCACTTAAACTTGAAAGCTGTCACTTAAGTTGCACCGATGTAAGCCCAAGTTGCCAATGTTAGCGCTCGGCCACGAGCTGTGCGTTCTAGCGACACGTGACAAACAAATGGAACGAACTTGTTTAGAAGACTCCACGATTGCGAAGTTATGGTGCCTATTTTCGCGATGCCCCTTGACGCAAATTGCATCGTCTGAAGTTGTGGACGGGGCCTAAGATAAGTTGAAGTGAGATCGCTTAAGTTGGGATATGTGTTCAGGCGAGTGTCGCTTGGGACGACTGAGTCAGCGAAATGTTTCTGCGGAGCAATGACGCGAATTCCGTCGAAGTTACAGCAACTTACACGAAGGATTTCTTGGAATTATGTTTGAGTTTTGTAACTAGCTAGGTACACGTATGTAGCTAAAATTTTCTTAGCGTTATAATACACGGTATATGAGACATAAACTATGAGTACTTACTTTAGTATGAATTGAGAACGTGATTATATTACTTTAGTGTCATGCTATTTAAGTTGTGACAATAATCACGGTTGGCACCTATGAATAGTTCGCCCAATCGGTTATTCAAGTCTGTTCGCCATAGTACAAACAAAATTCCACTCAACATAAAATAAGAAAAATAACCACCTACAATAAAAAAATGTCGCAATACATTTACACAATGGAAAAATAAGTAAAACACATTTACAACATTCATAGTAAGAGCTTTCAAGAATCATTGAACCGAACAGAAGTGATAACTCACAATAATACAAGTGGCTGGGGACGACTACGGCCAAATGGTGGTCATAAGTGGTCGAGCGATACTCATACCTTGTCATAAGTAGTCGATACCGATACCACGACGTGTGCCCTAATGTTAGGGTATCTAGGTCTCGCACATTTGTCCTGTATTGTTACTGTTATTGGCAATAGAGACTGTGTTGTTTATTGTTGGCCATATTTGAGCTCTAGATATTTGGGATAATGGTTGTGCTCCAATGGTCTGTTAAATGCTGTGTATTACCTAAAGTTTATCTGATTTATTATCCTCGATATTAAGGTTGTGTTGAAAAGAAGATTGATTGATAAACCCCGTGGATTTATCTTATTCAGTTGTCCGAAATAGAGGTCGTCTGTGGGTATTTGCTAAAGGTAACTAATTGATTACAGTTACTTATTAAGCAACAACTTTTCCCTGTTACAAAATATTCACGAAATCATTCTGATGACCATCTAAATTGAGGCGGCTCAATATTTTTGATTACATAAAAACCATCAGTAGCGTCCATCCTTTAATGTGACCAATAATGACACGCAGGACATGAATTCAAGTATCTCATAGTAAGTGAGACATCACCACATCTTACTCAAAGCTAGTTAAATTACAAACATTACCCGCTGAAGTAGTTTTCAAAGCAATGTACGTCTTAATTACAGACAGAACAAGTTCGGCCGCAGACAACAGAAACATTCCTGTCTTTGTCCGAGTTACCATTATGTGGCGCTTCACAAAGCGGACGACATATACTGGCGCACTGTACGTACATGGCGCATAGTTGACATACGCCGCGGTCCAGACTTGAGAGCCTGTCGTCTGAAATAGCGCGACTAACACGCTGTCGGGAGACAAGACCCGCGATGACACGCTACACGTAGAGAAATGGGCGGGTAACGTGCCTCAGTGACGTAATTAAGAATTACTTGTCTTTCAGTCTTTCAGTGATTGTTTGATCAGCTTTTCGAAGAAGCGAGTCGAATTGCTCAGCGATAGAAAACTAAAAGTTGTAAAAAACTTTAACAATAGGCATGTTTACTGACTTTAAAAAATGTGATTCTAATTAGTTCGTCTATTAGATTATCGAAAAATATTGGATACGTATTTCTTGTTTTATCAAATCAATAAAAATTGATGAAGATAAAACGCGTCAAAGACTTGGGTGGGGGTTTGTGACGTCACTGACCACTAAAAAATGTCAAACTAATGTCTTAGAGTATGACGTCACACGATTTTTAAAAGCACTGTATCGTCTTCATTGTTTGTTTACGTGAAAAAAGAAAAAATACGTGTCCAATATTTTTTGGCAATATCTATATGACGGACTAATTAGATTTTTTTGTTAACTACCCTATTAGTATAAGTTTTGTTTTTCTGTTGTGATTCTCGTTTCAATTGAACAAATAAACATTCAAACTGGTAGTCCATTTAATAACTACGTTGAGAAATACCACGTCACGCAGAAAGTGGAGCAGAAGTCGGAACACCCTGACGTGACAGTAAGACGAGCACAATGCACGCTGCACAAAGATGTGCTCAACGGAGATGTGCGATAGTGTCATAGCAACGGCCGCGTATTTCATTGAATAGAAATATTATCTAGAACGATTTGCAAAGCTTTTCTTATGCTTACAGCAAAGATTAAACAACCGAACATACCGTGTGACAGGTTGATCGATACAAATATGAATGAAAAACTTTTATTCCCTTCATTTTATCTAATTACTCACTCACTCAATATAAATTGTCATAGACACGCTAAGAAGAATAACGCAGTAAGCAGCTGATTTTTTCATATTAAAAGTGGTCCACATTCATGAGGACTACGCTCTTCTAAAATCTACGTTCCTTTGTTTATCCATATTCACAACGAATTGGAAAGAAAGTTGAATTCCTAACAAAAATCGATTGCTGTCTGAACAAGTAAGAAACTACAATACATTGTCTTTCCCTGAATACATCTACCCCCAGCTGTCTACAACTCAGACTGTGTCACGCTGCAAGTGGCACGCGTGTCGGAACACGCTACAGCGAGACAGTAAGGCGCTCACAATGCACGCCACACAAAGGTGTCACGGCGAGAGCTCTCGATACTGTCCCGCAATCCCACCGACCCGTTGTCGCACGGCCGCGGTGCTCAGATCAATGGCGTGTGATTAAGAGTATGACGGCTATTGTTTGTAGGTTTTTATTCAGAATTGTTGAGGTGTGAACGTTATGATACAAAGCCTACAGGTATTGCGATATTATACTAAGTATAAATGGTGTTTAATACATGAAAGGTCTGGTCGAAGTAAATGTTACTTGAATATGAGAATAATCGCCACGACGGAGAAGGCTGGTGATAATAACAATGGGAGCAGGTAACAATATATTAACGAGCATACATAAGTAAACTAAAAAAAAAACACATAACGTTTCTGCTACAGTCGGGAAACAAAGGTTATTAAAACTTATCAACTTAGAGAAACTCAACAACCAAAAGGCAAGTCTTAATAAAGTTATAAGAGGTAACAAGGAGAACGTTACTCAAAGCAAACTTATAAGTTATAACCTAGGAACTTTAACGGAAGCACATTGTACGGTACATAGACATTCAACAAATTAATAAGCAGGACCTTTCAAAGTTAGTTTAAAGATATTCCCCGACCGCGAACTAAGACCGTGTGGTCGCGGTATCGATCTGAAACTCTTCACAAACTGTTGGTATCAAAGGCGGTATTCACAAGTTTTCATTAGAGGTGCCTTATACTTGAATATTTGCGGTCTTCTTGCTAATAAACTTGTTCGTGTTATTTTACGTTAACGTCGCAACTAACTTGGAACTTATTCAGACTTGCTTCAGAAATTATAGAGCTTCGATGAAGATTGTTAGTTCATTTAAATTAGTTATACGTAGATGGTGTTCATGCGGAACTTAGTTGTATGCTAGATAGTTTGAACCAGTATTATATTGAACTCTTTTTCAGTTAAATCCCAAAAACTGTGCGATCTGATTACCATCAACCGACAACGACTCCATCGAGGTTTAGTACTAAATAGTTCGTTATCGAAAACCCCAATAACATTTAGCCTGTTCTCACCCACACTCAGCAATACCATTTACGATTATATTAAATCGTTTATTGACTTAAAACAGAGATTACAAATTAATAATCAACTGCGGAACTAGAGCACTTAAAACTCCCTCACGTAAGCCTACACTAACAACTGTACACCAAGCCATAGTTGTTGAACTACAGTTGTTTGTCTAGCGTTGTTGAGACCTGTTGATGCTGTTGTGTCGGTATCGAGGTTCGAGGGCACTCCTCCTGATTGATGGCCTCTCTGAGGGGCGCAAGTTTTTGTTCAAAGCCATTTGCTTGTGGGTTGAGTAAATGGTTAAGATGAGTAGTTTTTCTTGTATATCATTTTGGTTAAAGTTAATTCTTAAAATAAATTGAGATAAAGATTTTGAAGTTTTGTAGCATGACATACGCATAGAGTTATCTCCTCTGTGAAAGGGAGCGGGTATTCCAGGAAACAGGCTCTGTGTGTACTGGTGTCATATGACTTCGATTGTTAGGTTTTCCCCACGATGTATTTGTAAAATGTTATGTAGATAATGTGTGTGTGTATTGTGTTGTTGTGTGTGTGTGGTGTGTGATTGTTGATGTTTGTTATTGTTATTGATGTAATATAATTAAATAGTTTTGCGTATTATGAACAGCAACTGATGAGTTATTTAGCAGGAAGGTTTCATAGACAAGTAGTTTTCTCTTCATCAAAACTCCTCGTAATTAACACTAACAGAATACAAAAGCGGTAATTTTCTCATTGCTCGCTTAATAGAAACACTTAGAAATATTGCCACTAGACAATTAATTACAGTCTCTGTTACGTACAATTATTTATCCACTTTCCGTTTAATTCTAAAACAAGTTAATACAACATTAATTTAATTGTTTCAGGTAATGGCTACGTCTGGGGAGATCAACATTTGAAATAAAAGCGTGAGTACAATGAGTCAGGACGAGTTGGAATAAAGCCTTGAGAACACTGGGTCGAGTGGCGCCCGTTCCAATTAAAACTTAATTGTGCGCCGACTCCGGCCGTTCGTAATTACGCACACGTCTGCAAGACATTACGCATCACGAAATGCGTACAATGATGGTAATATTATGTGAAATAGGGTTTAAATGTAATGTATGAGGTAACAAAATGTCCATTTGTATCGACCATGTTGCTATTTCAAACCACTTTTCCCTCATGCAGTCAAGTGAAATCTGCCTTTAATCAAGTAACAGCTAACATTCGGGTCGCGAAATATGACAAACCACAAACCAAGCGTTGAAAGCAAATGTATTAAACGTTATTTTGAATAAGGTTTATTTTAAAACCGTCCTATAACTGTGTACAATTAAGGCACTAAATGGTGTGTTTCACAGTAGACCACCCAGTTAAACGTCCATTGCACATCGGGGACGCAATTTGTTCGCATGAGTACTTACTGCGTAGAGTGTGGACCACCAATACTCAGTAGAGCGGTAATGAAAAATAATGGCGAAGTGAAACACTGCATTTACTGATTACGCGTAGTTTTGGGTAGACGACGTATTGAAGGCGAGATTAAATGGAGTATAATTTGTATAATTTCCAAATGCAACATGGCACTAAAAACATGTATACACGCGCGCCAGTAACTTGAAAGTGTTTTGTTAGAATAGCTTGTATGCCATTTTTGTAACATACTCATATTAGCACACACGCGACACTTGTAACTACTTCGTCCAGGAACAAGTAAATAATATATCCAAAGAGATCGTACAGTCAGTACCCAGCATTAGATGACCCTTCTTCTCACACCACTTGCTCTATTTTTATTTATACAAGGGTTCCGATAACCCCGTCGGGGCTGCGGGTTGTTCGAGAGAGATACCGCGACCTCGACGCAGAGAGCTAAGAAGGAACAAGGGTAGTTTTAGTCAGTAGAAGTCTGACACTCACTTTCGCTCTGCCCAAGCGGGAGAGGTTATTTTGATGATTCGCGCCCCTCATAAAAAATAAAAATGAAAAAGTTGTCCGTTAATGCTGGCCACTGACCTACCGGAGTAAAGGGTGAGTTCTGTTCTGTCATGGTCTACCTGTGTCTCTCACCGAAATTCATTCAGGCGTTGAAAAGTAACTGTTAGACAGAGTTACTTTCGCATTCACATATTATCAGAATGAATGCAAAGTATGATTTTTTGTCAAACCTTCTGTTCCTATCATGTAACGCAACGACAACCATGTATTACACCCAACAAACCCTCTATGCAAATACTTTTGACGCGAACTAATTTGAACCATTAGACGCAGAGATAAAGTGCCTTTTTACTCGATGGCTTAGTTACACGTGGTTCGTTGTTTTTAGACTAAGTGGAGGATGTTACTTGTACTTTACTTTGGCATTAATATGTATGGAACGTTAGGAAATTGTGTGACTGCCTTAAATATATGAATTACTGATCAATTTTGTTGGAGGCTGCGTCGAAACATGTTTTTGTTTTATTATTATTTTAACCTAATTTGAATATGTTGTAAATCTATTGATATTGGAGATTTTCTGTGAATTACAAAAACAAAACTTTCTTTTAATATTCAGTCAGTGGTATCAGATAAGATTACTAGTTTGAATAAAGTGTGTCCTAAACGATGCAATGCACGCGCAAAATTAATTTTAACACTCGTAGCGCTACAGCTACGAACGCTGCGGCCTATATACATAGCCACCAACTAATAAAGTTATTGACAAGGGTTTGGCTGTGAAGTCATAGCACAGGATCTTTATTCAATCATGTAATAAAAAAAATATTTAATAGAGCAAACTAACTAAATAAATAAATTAAAATCTATTAAGTAAACTAACAAGAAACTTTAAAAGGGCATCAAAAATCTGTTTCTGAACGCTGTCAGCTGGTAATGTTAACATATTAACTTTAGAGTTTAATTTAAAACAAGCTTCCTCATTTCCTCCGTAAGACCAAAACACATTCATCATTCATATTGTAGGATGTAATATAAATGTTACACCGGCCACTGCTTCAACCAACAAGTGACTCAAATGGAAGAAGGTCCATTATATAAAAACTAGCATTGCCTAGGTCACAATCACCTTCGCTTGTAGCTTCGGTCCACCCACTGCTAAGTTTTCATTGTTATGTCATGATCCCCTGGTCTATGTGATTCTCATTCAGGTCCTACCACGGTCTTAAGTCTCTAAAATTGTCGTATAGAAAATACTGTATTTTCATGCTTTACGTTGCTACAAGAGTTTACATAATTCTCATAGGAACGCAAAGTCTATTATAGTTGTAACACGTGAAATCTTTACCAGAACTGTCTGTTAACTAGTATAAATTTCCAATTCGGGGTAAAACCCTATCACTCCTATCACTGATGAGGTTTTAGCCTATAGGAGTCCAAAACAACTGACCTACATCTCTCGAGACAGAAGGGATTCATGAGGATATCCCCACAGACCCCAAAAAAGGGGTAACGTAAAGACCTACATTTCCAGACATATTCCATTGCGAACCAAAAGGGACTCAATCTTTTTTTCAAAGCATTGATTCCAATAAGACCTTTCACGGGTTTCTTTGAATTATTGAAGAGTTTGTCAGCTAGTCAAAAAGATAGTTTTCTTCGTCGAATATATCAGTAACCGGTGGGTTTCGTGGCGCTTGTTATTTAATAGCCGACTTTTGTAACCTCTTTAGGAGATAACGAGTTGTGTAACGATGCGTTCAGAATTTCACTCACGCGGGTTTACATGTTAATGTGCTTTTTTATATACAACGAGCAGCGATTTGTTATGAGAAGCTTTGTGTTGGACTGGTGTGTTTTTGGTTGTTTGAATCTTTGTGGTCTAAATCATTTTTGCATTGTTATAGATATCCGCGCGTATCATAAAATAAGTGATCGATAAAAATACATGTTCCATTCAAATTGGATCAGACGAATATAAGAAAAAAAAAACCAATACGTTTTCAAATTACTTCTATTTTCTAATCAAAAATGTGATAGTGCTATTTTTGTAGAAGAAAACAAAGTGTAGCACAAAAAACTTTATTAGAATTGTATACAAGCAATAGGCCTGTGTGTGTATCGTAATAAGACCGAAGTGAGCCTAACTCACAATATTGTACAGAGGTCAAAGTCGCGACATTGGGCCTCAAGACCTCGCCCGAAAGTCACCTTATTGCAAAATCCATAAATAAAACATGCAATGTGTTCCAAAAGGCGCACAAATGACGATGCTATAAGGTACCACACGGATCACAACACTGAAAAGAACTTGAAATTCAGGTACCAGCTTCATAATTCTCTAGGTCTTGATTGTTAGTAACTGATTCACTTATTGCTTTGCCAAATTACCAGGAATTCTGTACCAGGAATACTAATCGCACCATTATGCAAAACTTTCGGATACTGGATAGAGATGAAGAACCAAAACGTTACGAAATTATTAAACGGGATCTACAAACACCTTGAAATATTACATCGTTAGCTTCAATGACTCACGTGAGATTATTTGGAACTAGTAACACTACGTGTGAATGCAAAACAATGGAAATTATTGCTATTACCAAATTAACAAGTTCATGCTACCAGAAGTATTTCATGGCTTGAATTTCACTGAAACGACATATACTGGGTATTTGTAAGTATATTTATGTGATACATACTATATAGTAGGAACATTACTATTCAAATCATCATCTGCCTAGCCTTTTCCCAACTATATTGGGGTCGGCTTCAAGTCTAACCGGATGCAGCTGAATACCAGTATTTTACATGGAGCGACTGCCTATCTGACCTCCACAACCCAGTTAATACTAGATAATACGATACCCTTTGGTAAGACTGGATGTCAGACTTTCAGGTCACTGACTACCCGTAACGACTGCCAAAGATCTATATTGGCAAACGGGACCAACAGCTTAACGTGCTTTCCGAGGCACGGAGGAAACTCGGTATGTAATGGGCGGTCACCCATCCACAGATCGACCTAGGCAAGCGCTGCTTAACCTAAAGATCGACCCCGAGTGGCAGTTCTTATTAAGCCACGAGCTCCTATTACAATTCAAATCATTTATTAATTTTGTGAACACAGGGTACAAAAATGATGTTCTACATATAAAAATGTTTGGTCCATCATTTGTTCAGACGAAAGGCGTACAAAATAGAACTATGCATTACGTAAATAATAGTCAAAACAATAAGCCTCTTATCATACAGTCCACTATTGTATGATAAATAACCTTCGCCTAGCGTCCACCGCAATCTCAATTAAAGGGCGGTGATTGGTATTTAGGAATCACTATTCCAGCAAAATACTAAATATTTCCTCTTTCGTCTTACACGTACCATAACTTATCCATCAACAGCTTACATCCAAGTTAAAAGCGGGTTTTCACTGAACAGCATTCTCTAAGTACGTGAGTAACGTTATGAATATCAGAGTAAAAGGAAATGAGACGCTAAGCTCGCGCTGACCTTTATACATGATGTTCAAAATTAAAGCAAGAGTCGAGCCGTACCGCGGTAAATAGGCACAAAGTACGTATGTGGTAGATGCTAATGAAAGTGTACCGAATGAGCTTAGAATTAAAATTGTAAATGAAGATGTACACGTCGAGGAGCTTACCTACTTTATTAAATTAATTCGTTAATTAATTCAAGCACATGCTCGAGATATATAAAATGTTTTGAGTTAATATGCTAAATGTGAGAGATATAAACGACGTTAATTCTATTTGGTAAGAAGAAAACTAAATGAATACTAAACTGATGGCTCCTAATGGTGTAAATGCTTAAATCACACAGTCACCGAAAACGTCGAAAAGCTTTAAAATGAAAGCAAAAGATAAACAAGGAGTGAAATAAGTTCGGATTCAACGAACAATATTCGCGTAAACGTCAGACAACATTAAACAAACAACGTACACGAAAGCCAACACTAAATCGCTCACAACCAACAAACTAACTTTCAGCTTTAGTTTGAAACTAATTTCGCGAGCGCTGATTCCGGAAATTGATGACTCAGTTAAATTTACATTTTGTATTCAATCTCTTTGGCGCTTCGGAGGTAAATAAGATTATCTCTCGCCGTTATTGGTCCATATTTTACAGAAGCTACTTATTTCGTACCATCTGCGTCGCCCCAACTCAACGGTTGGAAAGTTTTTGTGGAAAATATTCAGTTGGGAGAAAGGTTGAGGAAAGTTATTGTAAAAACACGCGCTCTGTGGTGATCCCCAAACATGTTGCGGGTTTGTTGCGTACGCTGACCACGCACAAAAATATGACGAAACCATGAGATTAGTGACGAGGATATTATTCTGCCTGTAGTTAATCCTGGTTCATGTTCTTTCACCAACCAACTTTCTATATGGTTCTTGAATTAGTAAGCAGTCTCAACCAATGATATATTAAAACTATAGATACGTTGTCCGCCCTCAAAAATGACAACATGAAATGAAGCCAATTGGCCACATCGCGCTTAGTTACGCACCAACCTCTCGCGCGATGCTACGTTTGTTCTTAATTTAAATCGTGTGTGTAAACCTGCGCGAAACATAAAGACAACAGGCATCCCGCTGTACGGTGTCATATTTTCTTTCCCTTTCTTTACGCGTAAAAGTAGGTATATAATATTTTCGCCGTTTTGAAGCGCCGCCATGTTAGTTCATGACGTGTCTATATATAATACGTCATTGGTCTCAACAACTATAAGTTTAGTAACAACTACTAAGCTGTTGTCCACAAACCCGGTTCTGCATACATCAGAACTCGGTCCAACCTAACCAGCCACACCAAGTTTAGTCTATGCCCTCCCCCCTCGCACCGCACCACACCGCACCCTTCGCTTCAGTCTCCCGTCTGTTCCCACAACTAGTATCTTAATAAAGTGGAGTTGTAAGAAACTTTACTCGTTACTTGCTGGATGAATTTTAATGCAAAAAGGATCTTGAAAATTACTCCAATTAAACACTTTAAGATCCAAACGAACGTTGATTAAGAAGTTACTGTAGTTTCAAATCGCACTGATGCGGGGGAGCTGTGTTCTAATTCTATTAGAGAAGGAGTAATCAATGTTTTAGTTTGCAAATAAAGTAAGTGGTTTACGTATTTAGTTGTGTGTTTGTATTGATAGTACGTAGTTAAGTAAACAGCATTTCTGATTAGAATTTTGAAAATGATGCCTCTAACTTAAACGTTTTACAATTTCATATTTTGACAGACCTGTTGGTCTAGTGGTTAGTGACCCTAACTGCTATGCCGGAGGTCGTGGGTTCGATTCCCACCCAGGACAAATGTTTGTGTGATGAGCACGATCATTTGTTCTGTCTGGGTGTAATTTATCTATAATATGTATGTATTTAGAAATATATAAGTATGTTTATCAGTTGTCTAGTACCCATAACACAAGCTCTGCTTAGCTTGGGACTAGATGGCGTTGTGTGATAGTTGTGGAATATTGTTATTATTATTATACTTCATTCATTTCTAAATAATTTCCCGAAAAAAGTCCAATGAAAAATGACCAGTCGTATTCATTAAGCGTACAATCCTCGAAACAAAAGAGGATCCCCGTTGATAAATGTCAGCGTGAGGTTCCTTTTGTGGCAGGCTTCACTAACCGAGTGAGAGATTGTCGTCGCCTTCTACCAAATCGTCTTTACACCGTCTCCATTGAGGCAGGCTTCAAAGCCTCATCCCACGTGGCTCGCCCTTTATTTATGGGTTTTTAGATGCCTCGACAAGTTTCAGCGACGAAATATTCTTTGATGTGCTCCCGACGATGCTTGAGATGGTTTTGTGTATGAAGATGATGCTGTCTTATTTTGGCACAGAATAAACTTGTTACTGATTTTGAGACTTTTGTGAATAAAACAAAATAAACTGTATGTTTCCAAAACTTATTTACTTAAAACCCGGTTTCTTTTATTGTAAATAAGCTTACCAAATCAATGCTTAAATCTTGAAACTGTACCAACACACGATGGTAGTGGTTCTATGAGACCTCTATCAGCAATGCGCATTCATGCACGTTGTACGGAATACAAACTGTATCTACAATACTATTTGCAACAAGTTGTAACATTTTCTTCTTTGCTAAAAATCATCTACGATTTACCCTAACAAAAACTACAGCAGTTGCTGCAAATCCCAAAGCAAAACCTTAAACAAAGATAATAAATATTCCGACAAAGTTTAACCCAATTGAATAAGGCGAACCTTCAGACAGTCTCTAGGTACCAGTGCGCACAAAATTGAAAAACCTAAACGCAAATAGCTAAGACAGATGGGCGAAGCGCCTCTGCCTCCGAGAGGAGACACCAACAGGCGATTTGTCAAAGAGAGATTACTCAACAGGGAGCTCCCAGATTGGATGTGTGCCTAGGAACGTCAGGGAGCCGTTCCAGTAGAATTCTAAAAGGTTTACACAGCTGCTGTTACTGGATGCCGCCAGAAGGATCTTTATTTATTTTAACTTAAGGCCTTTTTGGGACATACGAGTAGGCTGTGTTGGCATGCTTTTGCTTTCTAACCTGTTTCCTTTTTCTTTTATCTTCACCGAAAACTCTTAATTAAATTTATCATAAGGTTTACAGCAGAATCTAAAGGTTTCAGAGTTCCATCATTACTTATGCAAGTTCTGGCAACTCGAGACGGATTAATGAACAGATTGTCGACAACAACACCGCATCGTCTAAATACTCGAACAATGACGCCAGATAACAAACTGAATCACGTTTCCGCCATTAAAATAACAATAATTTGCTCCCTCTTAACAAGCTCGTTTGCATACGTCCTGAGCTTTAACGTTGAATACTAAGGGTGATTTTGTATTGTCTGAAGTGCGGAGTTGCGTTGTTAGCCCGTTCAATGGCGCATTGTAAAGGGATTTGAATTCGCGATCAGTTTCCGTCGGTCGGAAACGTTTGATGGTATTAAAACTTTGTTGTCAAGTGTTTCAGGAGATGAAATACCACAGTTCGGTGGGTAATACTGTTCAACAATATAACAAGAGAATATTTTACCTAAGATTTACCTAAATGTTTTGTTGAGATTCTCTGTAGGCACGCACTCGAAAACAATTTGAATAAGTACAAAATTCAGACAAAGAAATGCTGAATTTCTGTTTTGTTATACTATAACAAAACAGCAATTTGAAATGATTTATTAATATCTGATCTAATCGTGAGAAAGTGAACATCATGGCGGCAACAAAGCTGTGTATTCATTTACGAGTAGCTAGTGTAGCTAGTCTGTGCGCTGAACACAACGGACCACAAACAAAGCGCGGCGCAAATGAAGCGAGACAATTGAAAACTGATGAAATGCGATTGAAAAGTGAATGGAGTGTGGCAAACAGAGCAAACGAACGCGGCCGGCTAGCGGACGCTGCCCCGCACCCGCCCCGCACCCGCCCCGCACTGAGAACGCTACCCTAATGTAGGCCACTGGGCGATCCATTATTCCATTTAACGACAACTTTTGCAATACTCGATTATTTTTCAAACGTCAAGAATATTGTGCTTTGACTTCGAAATATTTCCTCTCTCAGCTCCTTTCACGAGTTATTAAATGTTTGTTCGTTATATTAGCTTTTGCTTTGAGCAAAATGAAAGCTTTTCAAAGTAAATAACTAACATTTTTGACTGTCAGCTTGTTGGAAGTTAACAAGGTTTGGAGTGAGGAAGGGTTCGTTTGATAGTTTACGTGCTCTGAGAGTTAAGCCCTCGAGGGATGTCGGGGTAACCTCGGCGGCTTATGAGGAGCACATACAGACTGAGTTATAAAATAATCTAGTTTATTACGTATAAAAGTCCTATTATAACGTCAAGTACTTTGCTGTCGTAATAATGTTATTTTTGGATTTATGATTTCGTAATTCGTTTTCTCATTCTTTTTCTCGTATAATATTTTCCGAAAGATATTGGATTCATCATTCAGATAATTGATAAACCTTTTTTTTGCGGACACGTGATTTTCTGAACACAATTTGTTTCAAAGAAGACTAGAGCAACTTTCAAGGGATCCGTCTTAGTCTGTTTACTCTTTTTAGTTTAGACTTTTTTCTTTTTTATAATATTTTTTATTCAAGTTTTCTTAACTACACACAAAATATGCCCTTTATCTTAGTTAGGTAACTCCTTGGTTTCTGAATTCACATTAAACAAATAAAACTTGTTCCCTTTATCTGTTCCTTGGTAAAGTTACAACTTGCTACTTAGTTAACACGCTTGTAATGAGTTAAGTTATTGTTTGGTTACTAAATCACTTGATACACGTCTACCAGCTTTAAGATAAACAAAACTTTTCTTGTTACATTCGCACACAGCCTCCCGACGGAGAATCTCCCGAATGTACAGACAGCTAATTGTGTAATTCAATTTCTAATACAATACAGTACAATTACAATGACAACCTTCTTCTCTCCTCCTTTTTTGTGTTTTTTACTCATTGTGTATTGTTAGTGGATTTTAGGATTATGCTTTTGTCTTTGGACAAGTTTATACACTTACGTGATACACGTGTAGTTTAAACCTAGTCACGTGAAATTCAAATCATTTTTACAGTGAATTCTAAAGGATTTTCAAATAATCATGAGTAGTCACACTCACACACAAGTTAGATATAACTACAAGCAACAGTTGAGTGTATTGGGCGCGACTCGTTGCTGCCTGTTGCGACTGTTGCTATAGCTTGTTGCTCGTTCTTCGACAACTCGGGCCATTGCGCTGTTGTCACGGAGAGGGAGGCCACGGCTCGTTGGCTCCAGTTTATTAGATATTGTCTTCTAATTAACTTAATGTGTCGTTGTGCACGTTAGTTGATAAGTTATATTGTTGTCAACGATGTATGTAACTAAGACTTTTATAATTAACTAGCGGAAATCACGCGATTTCACCCGCGTAGTTCCCGTTCCCGTGGGAATACAGGAATAAAAGTAGCCTATGTTACTCAGGGCTATGGCAGGCTGGCAGGCAATGTAGCTATCTAATGGTGAAAGAATTTTTGAAATCGGCGCAGGAGTTTTTGAGTTTGTTCATTACAAACATACACACACACACACAAAAAGTAGTTAAAAAACCCGACTGAAAAAACTGAAAAGCAAAAAACGAGGTTTTTTAGTTTTTAACTACTTACTTTTTTTATTTCCAACTGTTTAGTTATTTCGTGTTTGTTCTTTCGTTGGTCACGTAAAATTCTTCGCAGATGATTTAACTTTTGTGTTTGTTTATAGGTTTAGTGACTTTGAATTTCTTTTAAACATATGTATAAGTGTCATATATTTTTGTAATCTCCTTTTAAAACCCTTCATTTTGATACCCTACCCTAAATGATACTGATCCTAATTTTTTTTTTTTACCCGCTATTTGGCCCTCAAAATCCTTAATAATTTTAATGTAGCCAGTGACACTCGCGCCATCGAGACGAATCTGACGACGTATATTTTATTCAGATCCTTCTTCATCCGTTTAGGAGTTATGAGCGAACAAAGAAAAGGACATACGTACATACTGAAAGAGTGAAGGGATGCCTACCGCTGCGCGGGCGCGCGGGCGCGCGAGGTGTGCGGGGTGAGGGACGGCGCCGTTGCGAGCGTGCCGTCCTGTCTCCTGCGCAACCCCTTCGGCAGTCAGGAAAAGCTAGTTGAAACAAGAGCACGTCCGTTTGTATTCCGACCGACGACGGTTCCTCTCGCGAGTGCAATACTGATTCCTGATTATACGCGATATTAATTAAAACGACTTTAATTACTGAGTTCCCCTTTCAATACACATAGGTACATACACGCCAAACACATAACCCTACTTTTGGGCTTTGCCGCAGTCGGGTAAAAATACAAATCTTTCCTCTTTATAATATTAATGTAGAAAAAAAAATTAGTATGATACAATTTATCATTATCACTGATGACGGTATATTTACCATGTTTACTTTTTGTTTCGAGCTTGAGAAGCTTAGAACTTACATCTACATTAACAAACAATTAACTCGAGAGAGGTTTATTTGTGTCCAGCAGTGACCGTTTTTCGTCGGAAACGCTGATTAACGTAGCTTGAATAGCTACGTTAGTCAGCGTTTCCAAGCCTCTTTTATCATTCTCTAGCCCCTAACACAAATCATATTCATATCTTTTTCTTACATACCTACTTCTATTAGTAGTAATTTCACCAGATCTCTTTTTCCCGTTCTCCGTCACCGTTTTTTTGGTGTTCCATATCACGACATTCGATTACTACACAACTTATCAGTCCAACAGTCACTGGCGCTACTTTAGACTACCTCAAACAAAAAATAAAATATTCCCGTAAAAATAAAAGATAATTCCTCAAAGGCAACCCTTCTGACTTACTCCACCATTTATACTTATCTAAACCTTATTGTAGTGTACATTTTAAAGCCAAACAAATAAAACCCCGCCAGGTGTAATCAATCGCAGCGCTCTGAGTAATGGTCTCGACTGCAGTGTGGAGATACTGCAGCTGCCTCGAGTTGCTGAGCTGGAAGGTGCAGCTTATTGTGCGCTATGACGGATGGAGGCTGAAGCTATTGAGTGACGGCTTAGAAGCTAACTGTGTTGGAGTTAGGTTGAAAAGTTCTGTTGTATGGTGGGAAGATTGTGTTGATGTGGGATAAAGTGTATGCTTTCAGCAAGGCATACCGAGATGGTTGTAGCCTGTTCGACGCATAAAGATGTGATTAAAACGCAGATAAATTAGGATTCTTATGTAAAAAAATATGTTGTATCAAAATGAAACCAAAATATAATATGATAAGATAAATTAGTAATCGTCACGGAAAACAAAAAGAGCTCACTTGAATCAAAAACCTACCCGGAAACATTAACACAAAAAATCCTTTCAAAATGAAAAAAGTTTAACAAATGACCGGACCTTATCTCCGCAATTTAGCAAATAATTTGCAAAAACCGTCTCAGTGGAAACTCCTATAAATAATTTATCTTTTGAATCGGATTAGTGATTAATGCTGGGCTGTTAGTCAATTAGGCTCGCTGCTCTCGCTCGAAGATACTCCACGATGCTATTGGGTTAACTTGTTATACTACACTCATTACGCTATTTTGTTTATTACTGTTTAATTATCGGGGTCTTTTGGTTTCTTTAATGAGGTTATCGGGAAAATTGAGAGTTTAAAAAGTAGGTATCGGAGGTTGATTCACTGTTAACGCCGGTATCTGGCAGGCTAATCAAGTGTAATTAGTAAATCTCCTTTGAAGTCGACGATTCTCTAGCTAACTTTTAGGGACTTTGCGCAATATAAGGCCACGACCGCGACTGAGGCGGCAGAAACTTGAACCAGGAAGAGAGCTTGGTCGACCGGTCATCGGGCGAGTACAGGATAGGTGCCGGTCATGCGACACGTCGTGGTTGAGGTCAGTTCAAGGTCCAAATTCTTCCAGACTTAGATTTGGATCTTGGGCTAGTCTGGCGTAGTACAGTATTTCAGGAAAATTATTTTTGGCCAATGACATGCGAGCATGTATTAATTGGTTTATACAATTAACACTTTACAAAAGTAATATATACTACAGGTATAATAACTACGATATAATATTATATTACTCTCAAGTCGAATTCTTTTTTCCCTTTTTTTCCAATTCTAACGCGGGACAGAGAGTCATTCAATCTTGCAATCTTTCTTCTCGAAGAAGAAATACTCGCAAACATTTTCCTCTTTTCAAAGAAAAAAGGTAAATTAAATCGTAAGAAGTTTATTGGTAAATTCCTCTTAAGTTTATCTTAATTGGGGCTCGGGAACCGCCCGAGTGGCTGCCTTCAAAGAGACGCTCAATTTCCGATCAACCGTCACTCTGAAAGCCTCGCTAGATAAATATCACGACAAATTAGCTGATATGAGTCCTGATTGGTCGGGCAAGCTCTTGCGTTCGTGGCGTCCCCTATGTCGCGTGTATTGGTTATATGATTGATATGTCTTCGGCTGCGGTAATCCGTTTGCGTACAACACATGTTGCGAAGGGAATGTGGTTGTGACAGGAGGTATTTAGGACCTGTTACTCGTTTTAAAGCTTCAATTGCTCAGTTGCTCTATTTTTGTGCCACTCTTAGATATTCGAAACATTTAAAACTTTTACGATAAAAATATAGTTTTACGATCGCTTTTCTAACCTGCCCGTGTACCCCGCATAAGCTTACAGTACCATTTAAAGGATCTTAACGACAGTTTAGAAACAAAACAAACGCTTCCACAACAGCACACAACAACAATATCACCTATTTTTTTATTCCAACTGTCCTCTAGGGGTGTAAGCAGTGCAACTTGCGCGATATCATCTACATATGTATGCGATGCATTCTCTCCCGCCCTCAACCCGACTCATCCCGTATTCATGATATTATTTTTAAAATTGAAATACAATAGCTACATTACAGTGCTAGTGAGATTTCTTTATTCAGATTAATTAAAAATGAGAAGACAAAGCACTCGCTTGGGATTGCATCGGAGAACAATCTAGAATATTTTCTTTGTGTAACGATGGAGTTTTCTGTCTTTGTGTTTTGAATATGATATTGCAATTATATGTTTTGTTGTAGCAGAAGCCTTTCTTTTTGAATTAGCTTTGTTTTTAAATGCGCCTCAAATAAAGAAAGGAATACAATCGAGGTGTTATTACTTTCTATTTATAATATAATGTACTAACTGTTGCCACCGGCACTGCAACTCGAAAATTATCCCACGGAAAGATAAAATCGGGATCAAACTGTCCTATATGTTAATACAGGTTATAAACTATTCTGTGTCCAAATTTTATCCAAATCCGTTCAGTATTTTTTTTGCGTGAAAGAGTATCAAACATACACACTCACAACCTTTCGCCTTTATAATATAAGTGTGATTTTTCTTTTAATATAATTACAGTATAGAATATGAACAAATGCTTGACAAGTTATACGACAATGCAATGTCAAGACAATTTCTAAAAGCCAATTTTCTCCACATCCATTTCATGTTGAAATTCTTGAATGTGGCAAAATTCAACGATTCAGTTCTCATATTCCGTCGACGCGTCGTATTCGTATATTACAATATGATGGGCCAATGATTGCCGTCGCCGCGACGACGAACGATGCGAATCGTATTGTAAACTCAATAGCAGCGGATGCTTCGGTGGGTTCTGTGTAATAAAGGGCAGCGGACAGTTAACGTTACCACTGCTGCTGTTAGTGGCGCTACAAGGGCTCAATATCGGATCTAGAGTAAGTATGTTAACGTTCTAAAAGGAATGGTGTTGATGCTACACAAAATGCCTAAAACTTGTAAACCGTGACCAGTACTACGTACTGCTACAACACTACTACTCTTTCGCAATTAAAGCATTACATTGGATCATCTGCGTACTGCTGGGTCAAAGTGACGATCTAACGAACCGCTTGCGAGCTCGATGGCAGCTGATTACTACCTGATACCGTCACGATGATTTCAAGTCTGCGTTGCAGCATACCGTTTCATAGAAAGAGTGCCGAACGGCTCGGGTGAAGACTAAGCGGGTCCCGTGCACTGTATACAAGTGAACGTTTGCCTTTACTGAGAAGAAGTAGGTCGACCGGAACAATGCATGTTTCATGGATCCTGTCGGAGGATGTAAACTGTAGGAACGTTACGTCCTGCTGTCGACTCCATGTTTGGATTTAAATAAATATACATTACAATATTAAGGCTCAGTTGATGCACCATTACTCACTCAAACGCGAGAGGGAGAGAACCTCTCGTCCCAGCCGCCGCGGGAGGCGCTCCGGGCGTCGGGGGTCCCGCGATGACCTCCAGCCACCGTAGACGCGGGCCTGTGGACGGTGAGTGATGGGCTAACTCGCCGTCCGTCCGTCACACGACGAAAACAGGCCGTGTCGACGGCGCGTTCGTGTTCCACGCGCCATGTCAGCAACATGGGAGGGGCCCAAAAGGGCCGACGCCTGTCGGGGCCGCGGGTAGTCCACCGGTTATCGCGGCCTCGACATAGAGGGCGAAAAAGGAACATGGGTGGTTTTTAGTCAGTAGAAGTCTGACACTCCCTTTCGCTCTGCCCAAGAGCAGTAGGGGTTATTCGATGATTTTACACCCACCAAAATAAAATAAAAAAAGGGTTAAAACAAACTGCAGACGCGGCTTCGAACACTCACAAATACTTCGTATAGTAAACTGCCAAGTACTGGTGGTGTCCGGAGCCACTTCCGCAATTAAAGCTAAAATGTATAAAGTGCTAAACATACTCGTAATTTAAAACCCCATTCTGTCTCTGTAATCTTCAAACAATGATGTTTGAACCATGTTTTGCAGTCAATATTTTAATGTTTTATGGTGCAAACAGGTATTTTGTACAGAAAATAGCGTTTAATTTTTTTGTTTGATTTACTTCGCGGTGATGTCGGTAAAACACATACTCTTCAAGTTCATCATCATCATCAGAACGACAGGTACTATTATGTATTCTGTGACGACAGCCTGCCGTTTGCATCCACGTCGTTGGTCCACCTGGTCGGAGGCCTACCAACGCTGCGTCTTCCAGTTCGTGGTCACCACTCGAGAACCTTCCTTCCCCATCGGTTGTCGGTTCTACTTTTCTATTTAAAACGTTGTTATTCATTTGTAACTAACATATTTTCATATTTTAACATTGTTGGAACATAACGACCACAACATAAAATTTGATCTGTCTAATTTTATGTTTATGGTTGTTCGGATTCTGAACCGAATTTAAAATATTATCAATAAGTTTATTGTAGGACTAGCGGACGTCACGCGGTTTCACCCGCGTAGTTTCCATTCCCGTGGGAATACAGGGATAAAAAGTAGCCTATGTCACCCGGGGATAGTGTAGCTTCTCAACGGTAAAATATTTTTTTGAATCGGTCCAGTAGTTTCGGAGCCTATTCGTTACAAACAAACAAACAAACCTTTTCTCTTTATAATATTAGTGTAGATGTAGAATGGAGACTATAAAAAAATTAACAACTTTGTATGACAAGCAAAACTAGTGACACGAGGCGATGCCTGGCGATATAGACGTATATATGCAATACGGCAATGTGATATTTTATAGCTTACTTAAAAAGCGCTCTGAAGGCAGATTATTTATCACCGCGCAGTCTAGGCAGTAAAAACCACTACATTTTGTTTTAATATCTTATTATACGACCTCACTACAGGTTTTAAAACATATACTTCAGAAGATCTACTAAGTTGGCCTTTACATATTAGCTATTCATGGCTTTGTATTATAATTTTTAATAGAAAATCGCTAGGTTTACAAGAACCCCATCCGAAATTATCTCGTCAGATTAAAGCGTATTTAATTACTGACCCAGCAAACGCAACATCCGACTCTCTCTAATCTACATAACGTCTATAATCCCTTGCCTGAGCACCGGGAGCTATAATTAAGATATTCAACCATGTAATGTGCTGTGACGCCATTATACATACGATATTTATTATGTATCGTGATCACGCACTGAAAGTCACGCCAATATGAAAACCGCGGGATTTTATCTTCAAACCGTGTGCGCTTGGCAGCTTGTGTCATAATTATAATTAACTCGATAAATAAGAGATATTATAAGTATGGTCTAAAAACCTAAGATATACCTAATGTATCGGTTTCGCTAATTTGCGACAGAGAATATTTCAAGTTAGACATGCTGCAAGTTACCTATTGATGCAATACTAAAGTAGTTTTAAGACCTTTGTAACTGGGGCCGCGGGTAGTCCACCGGTTATCGCGGCCTCGACACAGAGGGCGAAGAAAGAACATGGGTGGTTTTTAGTCAGTAGAAGTCTGACACTCCCTTTCGCTCTGCCCAAGAGCGGGAGGGGTTATTCGATGATATTACACCCGCCAAAAAAAATTGTAACTATCAACTTTACAATAATTATGTAGGTACTTGGTCTGAAATAAATGTATTTTTTTTTATTTTTTTTGTTTACTTTTATATTTAATTAGCTACAATTTGCAGAACTAGGTATAATTATAAGAAAATATGTACAACTATCAAAAGGGAAGAATTATTAAAATTATTTATTAACTAGCTGTCCCCAGCGGCTTCGCCCGCTACAACTGGAAAATTATCCGACCGGAAGATAAAATCGGGATAAAAACTATCCTATGTGTTAATCCAAAGTATCAGCTAACTCCACACCAAATTTATTATTAAAGTCGCTACAGCCGTTTAGACGTGTAGAAGTAATAAACATACACACTCACAAACTTACGCCTTTATAATATTAGTGTGATACGTGCAGTCATAGTGAAACTGGCCTATCATTGGAATAACCCAACTAACATATATTCGGAAAAAATGGTAGAACTTGTGACGGAAAAGGGGTGCGTGGCGCAGGTTAATATAAATAAGACCACGCAACCAGTCTACATAAAATATATTGAATAAAAAAATGGGTGTGGGAAGGTCTACGGACACAAACTCCTAAGGCTTCCCTGTGGGATGTGCTGTACTGCCCTGATAGCCGGCGTGGCGATGACCGCAGCGAAGTGCCACGCTGGATGCGTAGGGGTGATGGCCAGCTCTTCTTTACGTCGGCCCGGCTCGGCCCACGTGGCAAGTATGGCCAACAAGTGGGAAGTCCGATGCCGGCCCGATTCTAGCACGCACGACGGAACCAGCCGCGTAACTAACGCGAACTTGAGGGTGCAGCCGGAACTTTGGACCCTGGAACATGACGTCCAGCGTGTCACGAGATGACCAAAGGCCAACTCCGCTGATTGCGACACCAAGCCAAGCAGAGCGAGCAGCAATAATAATGCACTAATGAAGGTGTTGGTGGATTGTCACAATCAGACGGAGTTTACATGTGGGAAGAGTGAAAATAAGGCATGATAGCACATTTTGAGTGTGAAGCACGAAAAAATCAAAATGCATTGAGCTGAAGGCATTAGATTGAAATGAAATACATGAAATAGCGTACACTTAAATAGATAAAATTAAGCATACATGCCAAGTTAACCTATAAGGACAAAGAACACAAAATATACACATATCATGCTATCCAACACTTACCCAGTATGGGGGTTTCAAAGACACCGAATTTAATTGCTCGATGGCGGAGAATTATGTTGATTAGGTAGGCAATTGTTTTAGGCCCGGATAATGGCGAGTTAAGACACGTGTGAAATCACATATAATTTAGATATGGTGAGACGTGTGACCGCTTCGGGAAAAACCAAAATTCCTAATGTCAAACGAAAAGATCGCGTTGGCAGCGTTGGATAGAGATGGGACATACGCGAGCCCATAGATAAATCCTCACTCGCGCGCCCGATAGTTGATGCATCTTGTGCTTTTAGTAATTACTATTTGCTACCGCACTACTTGTAATTTTCTATGGTTATTATATTTTGACGTCTGCGGTTACTTGACAGGTGGATGAAAGTAAACATTGGAATGTTGCTGTTTTTATTGTTAATTTAGTTTATATGTTTTGTTTTGTGCAAAATGTAACGTGCGACGTTACAGTACCCCGCCGCTTGGTGAGGGTTTTTACCTCAGTAAAAATCCTTTGCTCCTATTATACCTCCATCTGAATTACGACCCCTTGTATTCTTCATCATTCATCCTTCATATCTCATATTCGTAATCTTTGCATACTGGCAGACTACCTTAACAAGAGGAGAGTCCGCGCCCTAGCAGCTATGTGAGAGTTCCATGTCCGTAGTTGACTTGTTACTCGCGCAAAACAGACGTACATTCGGCTTTAAGGAAGCAAGGAACCTACTGGGTTTATACTATTGAAATGGATTTAGGCTTATTTAAGGAGTATCTACCCGCTCCTGCATTGGCTTATTTAAAGAGTTGCAACCGCTCTGAAATATTAACTCCCGGTAAGTAAAACGTACCGAGTTGGCAACAACCAATCCAGAGGTTCCGATAATATGAGGAGAGACCACGAGTAAGGCACATGACAGAATCAAGTGAGCGTGGTTCTCCATCGGGGCTGAATAAGGAGGCCGAAAAAATTTATTCACTGTGTTATTCAGTGCCTTAAATATAACTAAGTAAAAAAAAAAATTGAGATTATTTATTGACTCCTACTAATTTCAAGTCCTTAATATGCCAGGAACCCAAGTCTTTGCCTTTCATGTCCTGAAGAACGTAGACCAATGGTGATTTCTTGGCTATGACTTTTGCTTTAATAAACTTGGGAGCTAACTTTTTCGAGAACCTGTTCCCCTTGTCACTCAAGAAATAAGCGCGTTTCATGACCACGTCGCCAACGTTAAACTCGGCAAATTTTCGACGCAAGTTGTAGTGCGAGGTGTTCTTAACATGAGCCTGCCATAGTCTGGATTGCACCGTATCGAAAACGCTAGAAAGGCAACCTAAGTTTTCGGCGTATGCATCACGTGGCAAAAACACTATTTCGTTGCCGAGGTCGTTGTCCGTGTAATGAGTACCGCAGGTTACAAGTTCGCGACCGAAGACTAGGAAAGCTGGAGTAAATCCAGTGGCCTCGTTAACGGAGCTATTCAAGGCAAATTGCACCTTTGGGATATATAAGTCCCAGGATCTGTGATCATCATCCACATAAGTTGAAATACACGTTATTATTGTTCTATTGTAACGTTCCACCAAATTGACCTGAGGGGTATATTTTGGGGTGTAAAATACGTTTGGAATCGCATATTTCTTAAACAAGGCATCTGCGACCTTCCCTGTGAATTGGGTACCGTTGTCCATCAATATCGCTTGCGGTACGCCGTGAACAAGAAACACGGATTCCTCTAAGATTTTGGTAATGATCTCAGCGGTAGCTCTTTTAATTGGATATATTAAGCAATATTTTGAAAAACAACATGTAATAACTAATATGTAACTATTTTGCTTCCGCGAAGTTGGAAGTGGTCCCATGAGATCCATTGATAACATTTGGAATGGTCGTGAACAATCTTTTGGACGTCCCATTTCTCCCAGTGTCTGGTGATTTTGGGACTTGTAGGCTAAACATTTGTCGCAAGTACTTATGAATTTGACTACTGACTGGTGCATGCCTGGCCAGTAGTAGCGTAAAGCAAGACTACGGTATGTTTTAAATATGCCCATATGACCAGCCGTAGGCACTGAATGGTTTTCATTAACGATTTGCTCACGTAATTCGGTTGGCACGACCTCCTTCCACGCGAATTCTGAAGTTAAATTGTACTTATTCTTCGATAGTCGATATAACGCGTTATTTTTAACAATATAGTTTTTAAATTTAGTAGGATCAATTAGGCAACCGTCATAAATATTCCGGTACCAAGAGTCTTTAGTGTCCAAATAAGAGTTGGAAGTACTAATGGCACTAATAGGGACGATCCTAGATAAGGCATCTGGTATGACGTTATCCACGCCACGCCGATGTTTAAGAACAAAATTAAATGCTGATAAACGAACTCCCCAACGAGCTAACCGACCCGTTGGGTTGCTTATAGAGAGAAACCACTTGAGCGCGCTGTGGTCAGTATAAACAGTGAACTGTTGACCATTTTCGATGTAACAACGCCAATATTCTAGGGCGGTTACGACGGCCAGCGTCTCGCGTTCGGTAATGCTGTAATTTTTCTCAGCCCCGGTCAATGACTTACTCATGTAGGCAATTGGATGTTCCTTTCCATCAATTGTTTGGGTGAGCATTGCGCCGAGGCCAAAATCGCTTGCATCCGTATGCACCTCAAACGGTTTATTGTAATCTGGACATGATAAGACTGGGGCTGACACTAGACTTTCCTTCAATTTCTGGAAAGCGGCGTCGGCCTCTTGGGTCCATTTAAATGGCGGGGTACCCTTCTTTGTTGATGTTAATTTGTTTAAGGGACCAGCTATAGTACTAAAGTTGGGAACGAAACGTCTGTACCAGGTCGCCGTACCTAGAAAACGCTTAAGTTCTTTCTTATTGGTTGGTGCTGGATATTTTAGTATAACATCAACTTTGGAAGGATCGGTCCGCAAACCTGAAGCATCTACTACGTAGCCTAAATATTTTAATTGCGAACTAAAAAAATTACATTTCTCAAGGTTAATGGTTAAGTTCGCCTTTTTGAGCTTTTCTAGTACCCGTAAAAGTAAGTTCACGTGACTATTGAAATCGCTACTAATTATTATAATGTCATCTAGATATGCGAAGACTTTAAGATCAAATTCAGAGAACAGCCGGTCAACTAGACGCTGTTGAGTGGCCGGGGCATTCGTAAGACCAAAAGCAGTCCTTTTAAAGCGAAAGGTGCCCCTGCCTGGAACATAAATTAGGTCATTAGGTCCGCCTTTGTACAGTTTTTTGCTTGTGCATAAAGTTTAATAAATAAATAAATAAAATAAATAAAATGCTGTTTTATCGCGATCTTCCTCAGCTATCGGTATCTGCCAAAAAGCTTTCGATAGATCTATGCTGGAAAGATAACGCGCGTCTCTGAGGTTATCTAGTATCTCCGAGATATAGGGTAAGTTGTAAGCATCGCGTTTAGTGACTGAATTTAGCTTTCGACTATCTAAACAAAATCGAGGTTGACCGTTTTTCTTGGTGACAAGGAGAACTGGAGATGACCACGCACTTTCGCAAGGCTCGACAACGTCGAGGGAAAGCATCTCGTCCACTTGTTCTACCAGGATGCGTTGTTTTTCAGGAGATAGTCGATAATAACGCTGACGAATTGGTTGACTTTCACCTGTATCAATGTGGTGAGTTATTAGATCGGTTACTCCTAGACCCTTGTGCTGTGATGAAATGCTTTCAAACTGTTTAATTACACTATCAGCCAAATGCTTTTGTGACTCCTCTAAGTTATTGTAACCCGTAATTGTGGTGCGATTGCAGCTCTCTAGAGTACAGTTTTCCAATGAGTTGTTTGAAATCATTACACTACCAACATACTTGGGACATAATTCAAATTTTCGCCAGAAATCCACACCTAGAATGAGATTTGTATTGATATCTGGTATTACAAAAGCTTTGAGAATGTGGAATTGATTTTCAAAGTGAACTGGGATATGAATGTAACCGATACTTTGTAAATTTTGTCCGCCTGCTGCCCTAACCGCAATGCAGTCGTCCGTGATAAGAGACATACCCCGGTCCAATAAAACCGTATGAGCACCGTTGCCCAAAATTGTGACGGCCGAACCTGAGTCCAAGAGTCCAGTGGCTGGAACTCCTTCTATCTGCACTGATACGTAAGGTCTGTTATCTAAATTAACTTTTCTATCGAGAATTGTGTGAACTTTGTAAGACTTGTGGAACCATTTAACTGTGTGCAACCATTTTTCCCAGTCTTGTCTGTCAAAGTTGTTTACGACACAATTCTCGGTGATTAGTTTTTTTTCTTAGTTGAACTGTTCTTACTACATTTCTTGCAAGCTGGACGTTTTATGTCTTTCTGGCCGCAGCCAAAACAAAAGATCTCGTCAGTCTTTACCGTACAATTTCTGTAAGCATGCTCGTTACTACGACAACGTGGGCAATAAGGAATCTTCTTATGTGAACCTTTATCTATGGCATGAACATAGTTAGGGGATATGGAGGAATCGTTACTGTTATTTGTAACTGTTTTATTATTAATAATATCCTTTTGATCGTGTTTATTGAACTGATTAAACCTTTTATTATAATTATTGTTTCCTTTATTATCCGTTGAAATTCCTGAATAAGCAAACTCGGGTGCTAAAGTATTTGATGAGGGTCTTGGTGGTTCTCTGAATTGAGCAAGGCGCGATTGTATGTTTTCGTAATTACGACAAAGAGTCCTTAGCTGTTCGATTGATTTTATTTCGGCCACTGACAATAAGATGTTAGCATAGCATGGACGGATGTTATGTAGAAGAAGTTCTAGTTTATCTTCCTCAGATAGTGCTTTTGTCAACCTCGAAAACAAGCCTGTCATTATTGACAAGTAAATAACTATATTTTCTGACTCCCCTTGTGTTCGCGCTCTGATTTCAGTTAAGAGTCTATAATCATAGTCTGACTGATCAAAGTCGCGTTTTAATAAATTTGCAAGTTCATCCCAGCTAGATACTGAATCTCTAATGCTTCTGTACCAGTGGAGCGCGCCGCCAGTAAAAATCTCGGTCGCGTGAGTGAGGATTTTATCCGTTGGTATTCCTTTGGCGTGACAAAGTTCATTTACCCGCTGTAAGAAGGAACGTACGCAAGAATTTCCCTCGAATTTTAATTTTGCAAATTTATGTTGACCACCATCGCATGACACCGTCACGTGAATTGGAGAAGTCAAGTTATGTGTAGATGGAGGTTGATTGCTAACTGGTGATAAGGGGTCAGAAGCTGATGCGAGCAGCTCACTTGATTTCACCAACATCGACTTATATAAGTTTACACACTCATCGTACTCCGTTTTGTAAACACTTCCACAAGTTATTCTATTTATTCTGTGGTAAGCATGATTTAAAAGATTTTGAATTTTCAGTAGTGACTGTTTATCTGTAGTTGATGATTCTAAATTAGTAGCTGCCTTAGTTAAAACCTCTAAAACTCCACTTAAATCTACCGATACTTCGAATGGACTCGTAAGAATGTCCTCAGAAGGAAACATTGGTCCGCATTTTGCAATCTGTTTCCGCAATTCCTGAACAGTAGTGGCGGGTGTTTCTCCTCTGATAGCTACTTCGTATTCGAGCTCTGCCTTTTGCAACGACATGAATTTTACCGGATGTGCCATATTGAATGTAGTTTAAACAAGAAAAAATTTGTTGTTACTTCAAATTGAGTTTAAATGTATAAATATTAAGTTATCCGTAAGACTGGAAAGTGTTGTATAGCAATCAGCAAGGTATGATGAGCGTCAATTACTCCGACTGTTACAAAATAAACTGAAATTAAACGTCTTGGTTGTTGTCCGTGTGAAGTGAAGGAAGCTACGTTACAAAAGAAAAGGAAAAAAAAAAATTTTTTTTTTTTTTTTTTTTTGAAAAAGTTGAAGTTAGTAAACTAAATTTAAATTTTTTTTTTTTTTTTTTTTTTAAAATCGGTGCAACTAATGTGTACGCTTATGCCATTCAATTCTGAAAATGGTGACAATAATAGTTATGAAAATTAAAATATGAGTCACTATTGACATCCAATGACAAATTTTTGCTGTTGACTGAACTCAGAAACAACAATATTTAACAAGGCAAGTGGTATCAAGTTAATAGGCAGGTAGACAGTTAGTAGGATAATTAATTAATTAATAAGTAGGTAGGTAAGTTAGGGAGTTATTAGGTAGGTTGGTATGTTAGGCTGTTAATAGGTTGGTTGGTTAGTGGATTGGTTGACAGTTAGTAGGTGGGAATTGTGGTGCAACCTTGTTGGAAACAGCTGGTAAATCAAAGTAATAGTACTGTACTTTTGAGTTGTCAACAATAAAAAACGTTCACTGTATGGAACATTAGTGATCCAGGTCAAATGTATACAAGTACAAGATTTATTGATATTTAGGCTATAAATTCCAAAAGACAAGTTGTAGGTACAAGTTGTATGACAATATTTTTAGTATTAAGTACTAATGCTTGTTTTTATAATTGATAATTATGTAATTACTGTTAATTGAATAATGTTTAATTTAAAATATAAAAAAAATGATTCTAAGTTATATAAGAAAAAAAAATTGACACATACAAGCGATATTTGATATCAACGCTGTTTGTGTCATCAGTAGACAAGGTTGTTATGTCTAGAGTAGCCAGTAATTGAAAACCCGGCAACCCAATCCCTTCAACCGGCGCACAGCAGAGCTGCTTACCGGAAGAAATAGGAAAGAGTGTGGTACCTCCCCGGGGCGAGCCGTTACTATTGGCCCTACCACTATAGTAGAACGATAAATGCGTTCTTCCTAAAAATAACAATTAAAATAACAATTATATTGCAACGGAGCAAACCGTTCCTACCAATATAAATAAGGTACCGCTGCGTACACCTTAGTTGCTGTCAACCAAAACGTTTTACAAAAACAATACAACCACCAATGACACCAACATATATAAAAAAAAATACCCACAAGGTTACCCTAAGGAATATGTGACCGTAAAACCACGTTTTTGGGCGCCAATGTGTCGGAAAAGGGGTGCGTGGCGCAGGTTAATATAAATAAGACCACGCAACCAGTCTACATAAAATATATTGAATAAAAAAATGGGTGTGGGAAGGTCTACGGACACAAACTCCTAAGGCTTCCCTGTGGGATGTGCTGTACTGCCCTGATAGCCGGCGTGGCGATGACCGCAGCGAAGTGCCACGCTGGATGCGTAGGGGTGATGGCCAGCTCTTCTTTACGTCGGCCCGGCTCGGCCCACGTGGCAAGTATGGCCAACAAGTGGGAAGTCCGATGCCGGCCCGATTCTAGCACGCACGACGGAACCAGCCGCGTAACTAACGCGAACTTGAGGGTGCAGCCGGAACTTTGGACCCTGGAACATGACGTCCAGCGTGTCACGAGATGACCAAAGGCCAACTCCGCTGATTGCGACACCAAGCCAAGCAGAGCGAGCAGCAATAATAATGCACTAATGAAGGTGTTGGTGGATTGTCACAATCAGACGGAGTTTACATGTGGGAAGAGTGAAAATAAGGCATGATAGCACATTTTGAGTGTGAAGCACGAAAAAATCAAAATGCATTGAGCTGAAGGCATTAGATTGAAATGAAATACATGAAATAGCGTACACTTAAATAGATAAAATTAAGCATACATGCCAAGTTAACCTATAAGGACAAAGAACACAAAATATACACATATCATGCTATCCAACACTTACCCAGTATGGGGGTTTCAAAGACACCGAATTTAATTGCTCGATGGCGGAGAATTATGTTGATTAGGTAGGCAATTGTTTTAGGCCCGGATAATGGCGAGTTAAGACACGTGTGAAATCACATATAATTTAGATATGGTGAGACGTGTGACCGCTTCGGGAAAAACCAAAATTCCTAATGTCAAACGAAAAGATCGCGTTGGCAGCGTTGGATAGAGATGGGACATACGCGAGCCCATAGATAAATCCTCACTCGCGCGCCCGATAGTTGATGCATCTTGTGCTTTTAGTAATTACTATTTGCTACCGCACTACTTGTAATTTTCTATGGTTATTATATTTTGACGTCTGCGGTTACTTGACAGGTGGATGAAAGTAAACATTGGAATGTTGCTGTTTTTATTGTTAATTTAGTTTATATGTTTTGTTTTGTGCAAAATGTAACGTGCGACGTTACAAACTTCACACTAAATATGCAACACTCTGTTTATCACAATCAAAAAGACTTATAAGAAATTCCTAAACCATTACTACAAACATATTAAAAACAGGTATGTCCGCCGCACAATGTAAACAATGTAATGAACTATAGTGAATTGTCAAAACTACTTCGTTAGAATTACAAAATCCAGCACAATTTAACAACTCAGAACAAAGAATTTAATTCAACATTCAACTCTATTAAAGCCCGAACAAAAAGAGCTTTCGACCAGTTCGACCATCCACTCAAACAGACTGACCGAGTGAAACTATGCACACAAAATGAAATATCGAAAGCATTCCAATTGTATCGAACAAAAACCTGTATCGTAGTGAAGTCGGGAAGTTATCAAAATATATTTAACTCTCACTGAGATTGTAGCCAGGATGTAATTGCGAAATACCGTAGTCGGTACGTCCGTGGGCATGGCAGAGGGGAGTGTGCGCTGAGCATTATGCTGTACACAATGAATGCCTCACTCGATAACGTATGGGCATGTTAGGCCCCGTCCGCGGCCTCGTACGATGCCGCCACATGCGACCGTGTTTTCTTTGCGTGAGTGCTGTCGCGTCGCCAATAACTTTTCTTTTGAGATGAACGCCCTCAGTAGCGTAGCTTCTGTCTTCTGTTTTTCTTTCATGAGCAAAGAATAAGACATGATATTAAGTGCCACGTCGCTTGTGGAACAACTACATATTTACACTTTAAGGCAGAGTCATCTAAGAATGTACACCTGACTATTTTCCTTGCTCCAGCCAGCCTATGGCTGAAGACTAAAACGTCTTCCAGGTAGAGCAAGGGAACTTATGTTCACATGAAATGTCGTGTGAACGAGCTGGTCGTGGCCAAGGGTTCTCTCAGGTAATATCGCGCGGATGTGAATGAATACGATCTGCGATTGTACAGGAATGTTAATGTTGTTGCAATTGTTTCCAGCAGATGTAGGCGCTTATATAAACACTTTAAAGTATCCGAAGTATTCCGGATTACTTTGCAATGGGACTACCTGGATTGGTTTGAAATTCTCAAATAAATACCTTTAACTACTTTGGGATGTTTAGATTTAACAGTACAGCTCCTTGCTAAGAACAAAATAGGCTTTGAAGTAAATAAGTGTGAGTAGTGTCACACTTTAACAAAACAAATCTTGTCCATGCAAAGGTGCAATACCTACGGCAATCCGTATCTAATATTATTGGTATTTTTTTCTCTGAATTTAATGTTCTTGACCTTCTTTCGAAACCCTATTGTGAGACCTGTAATTCCCCGGATGTCGACCCCGATCCCCAGTCTTATAATTGTAACAAATTATAATTACTAAGAATCCTTTTCTTGACACAATGAATTGAAATCTTTTCACAAGCGTCTGTCTGTCTTTCCGAAGAAAGATATTGAATGGTTGGTTCAGTTCTTGAATGTTTTGACAGGGTTTTTATTGAATGGGATTGAGTTTGAGGAGTCCAGATTGAAGATGTCTACCACATACATTTAACATTTTTTTTCTAATACAAATAATATGTTTTTAGTGGCACTGTCGGTTCCGCGATGGTTTGATGTTGTTGCAAAAATAACTCGTTTTAGGTTTTCTTTTTTTGTATTCTTGATAATATTATGATTAAGTATAAAACGAAAATAAGAAGGTACTAGTGATAAAGACTATTCAAACTAAATTGTTTGTGAACAAAACAGGCATAAGTCTAATTAAAGAGAACGATTCGTCATGTCGTCGTCGGCACCAAAAGTGACTAGTTTTATTTATTTCCACGGCCGGAGCCTCTCAGTTAATGTGAAATAAGAAAAGCCCGTCTGTTGGGGTCCGCAGACCGGGGCCGGGATCAAAGGGACTCTAAATGTTTGCGCTAACTTTGTTTGTTTACTTAGGACACACTTTCGAGACTTCGCCGTCCCTTGCCGATTTGTTTTCTCGGCCATTACTGAGTTCCCAATTATTTATGAAATACCTACCAATTAGGCGAGAACTTTTATTAAAAACACAGAAGAAAAGCTTTATATTCCTCGCCTTACGAAACAAGTTAATTGAAATTTTGTGTTTCTATTTTATTTGCGCTCCACGGACGGAGAGATGAATTTAAGAGGAATTCATTACATGCAGCGAAACTTGTGCTCTATCATAGATAATATATGTTTGGAATGTGTGCAGCTAAGTAGAGAATTAATTGAAACAAGTTACTACATTTATAGAGTGCTATTTATTTTAAATTGAATAGACAGTTGCTTTGGTATTAACCTTACATTCGCATCATATCGTCTTTGCTCATCAGCATGACGTCTTTGTAGGACCAGCGGACGAGCATGTCAGTGTCCAGGTACGTGAGGTCGTCCTTCTTCATCACCATGTCGGACATATCTACATCCTTAATGATGTTGGACATGTCCATGTCCTTCCTGTATACCATAACATCGACGAATTTCATGTTGCGAGTGAAGAAGTGCGTCATGTCGATCCTCCTGTCGAAGGGGAAACCGAGCGGCATCGTGTCGAAACAGACGCTCCAGCGACAAGTCCTGCGCTCCTTCATGATGTTCACGTCGACGTAGGGCAGCACCAGGTTAGTCTTCACGGGGGAGACGATCACGTACATCTGCAGAGGCATACCGCCACGACGACCAAGAGGCAACAGGAGCCTGTGCGGGAAGCCGACGCGAGTCTTGAACCACCAGCTCTCAACGTCGACGGTCTTGCTGATCATGCCAACGGTGTCCCTCATGGTGTTGAGGAGGCGGCGGGTCCACGGCCTCTGCTCGATGACACCGTGCATCTCCATAGAGTTGCGGACGATGGTGTTCTTGCCCGTCTCCAATTTGTAAAGGAAGGTGTCAATCTCAACCATGTCGAGGCGTTTGTCGTTGACGCTCATGAGGCGGCCGACGCAGTCGAATTTAGGACCAATGAAGATGCGGACAACAGCGTCGACGGTCTTCTCAGAGGTGATGTCAACGGTGACCTTGAAGAGTTGGTGGTTGAGGCGACGCATGCGTGCTACCATCACCATGTCGGAGCGCTTCTTCTTCATCTCAACATCGTCAAGGTACAGGGCATTGGTGATGTCCATGTCGTACTCATCCATGAAGGTGACGAGTTTGTCGGTGGTCAGGTGGTCGACTTTCACGCCGGGGAAGTCGAAGTCTTCGCGGGTGTACTTGGGCAGCATCTTCTTGAAGAGCATAAAGGTGTCGCCGACGCGCTTCAGCAGCCTCCAGAAGACGGGGTCGCGCAGGCAGGTGCTGTACAGGTCCAGAGCGGTTGGCACGTAGGTGTATCTGTGGGAAAGTGGTGTTATTATAAACTTTATAAACGTAACTAATAAAACTCATCTCTCTTAAATAGTTAGGAATGTGTTGTTTGCAATGCCCCAGAGAATCAATAGAATCAAACTGATAGGTAAAGGCTGAAGCAAAATCTTGTTACTTATATTTTTACGTAAGTCTTGAACATGGATGACGATACGTACTTGTCAAAGTTGTACACGTTGTAGGTGAGCATGCGCTTCATCAAGTGCATCATGTGCATGAACTTGGCATCGTCTCCGACCAGTCCCATACCGCCGAGCATCAACCTAGCCAGGTTTTCGATGTCCTCGGCCTTCTTCAGGCTGATGATTGTTCCGTCGCGCTGTAGAAAACAATTACATTGAGCAGTGTCTCGATGAGGAGCATATTAAAAGAGAAGCATACTAATCTTACATTAATGATACTTACACGTTCAATCTTGCCAGTAAGGATTCCATCACGGAGCATCCTCTCAACGTCATCCAGCATATGCTTCAACTTGATGTTATCCTTCGTGAGCACGATCATATTGTTGCTGCGCACGGGCATCTCGTCTCCAGTGTGCAGGCGGATCTTGGGCCAGTAGCCGGTCTTAAGGGGCTCGTTCCACATCATAGACTTGATGTCGCACATCTCGTGTGTGAGGCGCTCCAGCCTCAGCCTGGCGAGCATCTGCATGGTTGCGTAACTTAGGATCTCTCCGCGGCGTTCCTTGTTGACGGTGTACATGTCGTCGGTCATCCAGAAGGGGTAGCTCATGTGCAGGTAGTACATGTAAGTGTTCAGGTCGATATCCTCGGTGAAGTAAGAGATGCGGTCGTCCTCAGTGAGTGTGCGGCGGACTCCCTTGCGCCAGTCGATGACGACCAGGTTCTTGTCGGTCACCTTGATGCCGTAGTAGTCCATCATGACGGGGTCTGTCATTGCCTTGGTCATCTTCATCATGAAAGCCTTGTTGATGATATGGCTGTCGACGAAGAGGTAGGGGTAGATCTCATATGGGGCTGGCATGGTGATACCACGGCAGTCTGTCCTGTGGAACACGCAGGCGGTAAGGGCGTACACGAACATGCCTCCGTTGATGCGCTCCCTCAACCAACAAGCAGTCCTGATGAACACGTCGAAGTCCTTGGCGAAGAACAAGATCTTGAAGACCTTGACTGCCTGCTCGATGTGAAGCTCGTTGGTGTGGACGAACACCTCACCACGAGGGAGCATACCCATCTTGAAGGTGTCGACAAACTTCTTCACAACGTCTGTTTTCTGCAATATCACATTGTATCGTTAGCATAATTATGCAGATTGAAATGCATAGTTGGCATAACAATGATGATAAACCTGTATTGGAGTCTTACCAAGTACTTGTCCATGTTCTCTTCGATGACGTATTCCCTGGCGATGTCGCGGATGTCGTCGTACATGGTCGGCTGCAGGATGTGATTCAGGAGCTTCATGATGCAGAGCTCCTTCATCTTTATGTCCCACGTGACTGTGCAAACAAACAAACTTTAATACTTTCACGAATATGGGAAACTTTAGAGAACATTGTTAAGTTCGAATTAATTAAGCTGACCGATGGTTGTTCAAGTTGTGATGTTCAGAATAATATCAAATGTCAATTGAGATTGCGCAGTCTTGTTTCAATTTAGATTTTCCTTTGGGAATGAAATTGTTTTGACATTTCTATTTTCTTCTCAAGCGACCGCTTCGATATCTTAACAGTTGTTTGAACTGTTTTGATATTGCTTTTACTTTATTGGTATATTTTGAAAAACACTTCGAAGCTCTTCGTATATTCTTATTTTAAGTGATATTTTAAAACAATAGGAAAACATTAGAAATAAAACTTCTGTTACTGAAACTCTGTCCAAAAATTACAAAACATGCAAAAAAAAAATAAGAAAGCAGAAATAACGATAATTTGTGAACTTACCCATGTTGTCCTTGCCAATGAACACAGTGGTGTCATCCTTGATGACGGTGGCAGTCGCCACGGCCACAGCGGCCAATACCAGGAGTACTCTCATATTTGCTGCTCTGCCGCTCCACAACTGTGCCCATCTCACCTCACAGCCGCCTTTTATATCACTTAGTGTTTGTCTTTAACTCATTATCACCGCGCACGTCATAATCAATTGTTATGCTTTAGGTGATAACCTCTTGGGAGCACTGATGTCCTACGGTGCTCAGAGGTTAGGACTTGTTGCAGACCCTCTTCTTGAAGGTACCTCCTATTGAGGAAGCACGTCCATGAGATTACTTCCATGTGAAGTAAAACATCGATCGTCAAGAAAATTTCGTTTATTATTATATGTATTAATTCTTGTGTATTGTAATGGTAACTTCTTCTTCATTTCATTTCGATGTTATTATCCATGAAATTATAATGTTTGGACCCCGTTGTTGCGGTGTATATAGGTGTTGTTTAGATCGGGAAGGGCGCAAGACCACTTTTTGTAAAATCGCCCAATCTCAACTATTCTTTACTTATAGGTAAACCGTGATTACTTTAGTTCAGCACACTAGTCATCAATCTCGCTGAGACACATTTCACAGGACCTATCTATCTTCATCTCAGGTATCACAGGCGTGTTCCATTGTGACGAGCAAATACTTCGGTGACTAACTACTTCAAAATGTTCTAGGTTTTATCGTTAAAGGTGACAGGTATACTTTCAGCACATACACACTTTAATTATATTTGTGAACTAGCTTTTATCAGCGACTTTGTCCGCGTGAAATATAGCCTAAAGCCTTCCTAGATCCAACACAAAAAGAGTTATTCAATTTCAACCAGTAGTTTCTGAGATTAGCGCGTTGCCTAAAAATGTTTGGAAAGTTTGAAGCTAAATTCTTTTCTTACTTCTTAATGATAAAACGTGCTTGCCTTGTTAAATTAGCAACAGCAAGCGCGACTGCTTACTGCTGTTGAGCAATGTTGTTGGGTCCATTCATCTAGAACTTCTCAGAAGTCAGGGAACTGCTGCAGGGCTATTGCATATCTTTTAAATGTCAGTGGCTATCATATTGTCCATGGGTTAACTGTCAAATTGGTTATGGTTTAGTACAAAATGGAACCATTTGACAGTTATTGATGGACCCTATCTGATAGCCACTGTCATTTAAAAGATACGCAATAGCCCTGCTGAGCCCTGTAGATGACAATACCCGCACCCCCTATTACAGACATGTTATGTTAAAATATGTTCTAAAACAATTTAAACTACATCCTTTTTTTATTATTTGGGACAAGCCCGCCACACTATTCCCAAACCACTGTAACTCCTGTAAGCCAGAATCAACAGTGGCAACCACAAGAAAAGCGCCGAGACAATGAAGCTCGACGAAGTCCCAGAGAAACGATTTAACTGTCTTGGATCCCGCAACGAAATTAATCAGAACAGAAGGAGTAGGAAAAACATAATTTCCACTACATCCTACTTCCTACTAATATTATAAACGTGAAAGTTTGTAAGCATGTATGTATGGATGAACGTGAACAGTGAACGATGAGCAGTGGTGGCCCAGTGGTGGCGGCCCCGACTTACAAACAGTGAGTCGTGGATTCGAACTTCGTCAGGCGCATTACTTTGTGTAATTTATTTCATCAGCACTGCTCTCAAAACGGTGAAGGAAAACATCGTGAAAAAACCGGCATGTCTTACAACCAAAAAATTCGAAGACATGTGACATCTACCTTTACTCTACTCTTTGACGGCACGGTTGGCGCAGTGGCTCAAGCAATGGACTGCTGCGCTGCGTGTCGCGGGTTCGATTCCCGCACGGAACAAATATTTGTATGACCTACAGATAGTTGTTCCGGGTCTGGGTATTTGTGTATGTGAGTTTAAATGTTTGTGAACGCACCCACGATACAAGAGAAATTCCTAGTGTGGGGCAACGTTTTAAAAAAAAAAAAAAACTACCAATCCGCACTGGGCCCGCGTGGTAGATTATAGCCCATCCCTCTCCTAGAGAGGAGGCCTGAGTCCCTGCAGTGGGAACATTATAGGCTAATGATGATGATGTATGGATGGATGGATGTTTGTTACTCTTGCACGCAAAAACTACTGAACGGATTTGGATAGGTACACAGATAGTTTATAACCTTGATTAGCACAAAGAATAGTTTTCATCCCGATTTTATCTTCCCGTGGGATAATTTTCGAGTTGTAGCGGGCGAAGCCGCTGGCAACTCCTAGTACTTAAATAAAAACAGGAGACTAAAATGACAAAATAAGACAATCGTGTGGTTTCGAACTGAATCACCATGCTGAGATCGTTGTTGACAAATACCGCATTGATTTAATAAAACACAACACTTCATGGCAGTTTGACTATTTTTACCTTACTTTATCAAAGCACCCTATTAAAACGTCCCACCACACATGAATCTCGGCGGCTTCAACCCCTCGACCTTGGCTCAGACACGCTCTCACGCGGGAAGGGTGGGTAACTATTAATATTAGAGCAGTTTCGATCTCCACATAAAATATACTCGTACATTATTTAGAAGCAGCGCTTATATGCGCTGCGGGACGTTGGAATGGTGGCAACTGAGCGGGGTACTAGCTAGGGAAACGACTGTCATCATCATCATCAGCCTATAACGATCCCACTGCTGGGCAACAGGCTTCCAGTCTATGAACGGGAATAATTCACCATACGGACCCAGAGCAGCAGGGCTATTGCGTATCTTTTACATGACGGCTAACCTATAGTGCCTATCAATTACTGTCAAATGGTTCCATTTTGTACTAAATAACTTACAACATTCCGCAGCCCCGACGGGACGGCACGGGACGGGTGGTTAAAACTTAGACTTGGTTTATCTCGCATGCCTCGATCTCACTTCGATAATATTCAAAAGAAAGTGACGGCGTACGAGATAAACCAAGTCTAAGTTAAACCCAGGCTGTAACCACTTTTGTTAAAAGGCCCATACAGTGTAAGGACATGTTCGATTCAATATCAAACATATATTTGTAATTTATTTAGTAATCGATTTTATTTTAGTTGATTTTAATTGTCTGTGGTAAAATATTAGATTTGTAATTTCATACTGGCAACATAGCCACTTTTTGGTTCTTCCTTCTCTTGACTCTGCACCGTTGTAAGACCACACACATAGATCCCAGTGATTTACTCAATAAATTAGTTTTTGCCATTATCAACACAGCATTTTTATTCTACAGACATCATAACACCCGTCGGGGCTGCGGGTCATTCACAAGATATACCGCGGCCTCGACATAAAGTGCTAAGAAATAAAATGGGTGGTTTTTAGTCAGTAGAAGTCTGACACTCCCTTTCGCTCTGCCCAAGAGCGGAGGGTTATATAATGAATTTCCCCTCGCCAAAAAAAAAAGGGACATCTTAACACAAACTTTTTGTACGACGGAACGCATTCTCTCAAATCGCAGATTTTTGAGAAATGTCATCCAACGTTGACGTTTTCAATTTTAATAAATTTTATTATACTTATTGCAAAGAGTAAACTAGTCTTGTGCCATTACAAAAAGTACTTTTAGTGCCATTGTTAAGTGCTGTTTAAGAAAAACATGACGAACCCGGAGTCTATATTTGTGCTCGGTTGCTGGCAGTAGGCTCGTGCCCTCAGATACATGGAACTTAAGCATATGAAGCAAAATAGTTGGAATGTAAGTCTACAGCTGGTATAGTGCGGTGCAACAGCATCGTAAGCAACCTAACCTTCTCTTTTTGGAGGTTGGTAAATCATCGAATAACCCCTCCCGCTCTTGTGCAGAGCAAAAGGGAGTGTCAGACTTCAACTGACTAAAAACCACCCATTTTCCATCTTTTTAGCCCTTTATGTTTAGGCCGCGGAATCTCTTGCGAACGACCCACAGCCCCGACGGGAAGCAACCTAACCTTAGGTATACTTTACAAACTAAATACATAAATCAACCCATAAAAGTTTATCTGTGTATCTGTCCCTTTTTCACACCTTGTTTCCTGTGTGGTTTTCATCATTTGGCACTCAAGTACGATCATGACCTTAATCAACACTTTTATATCCCAGTAATACCTTATTCCGCAACTCGGGGAACGACGCGAGAAAAAGCTAGAATGTATAAAATAGTGCAGTTAGTAAGTGAAAGTGTTTTGTTTATGAACTTTGTGCTATCTAAACGATGTATGATGCAAAACGTGTTATTGTGCGAACGAAGTAAACACCTTTTATTGTATTATTGTCCAAACGATCATCCGAACTGGTTTTGTCTGGTATGTTTTAATAGGAGCTCGTGATATGTCTGACGGGCCCTCCGCCCTCCGCCCTCCATGCGTCTACTGATAACACCTGTAATAACTTGAAGACAACCAGCTATGTATATACTTAAGTATCGCTACAGACATGTCCGGTGTAAGTCCTAGCTGTAAATCTTTTCTTTCAAAACGAAATGAATATGAGTGGCATGGTAGTGCCAGCTAAAACACTAGTAAGGGCCGAAGGGTGGGCGTTTTGGGGGACTGTCTCTTGTAAATAAGTAGAGTAAAGTAAATTTTGACGTTCGAAAAGTGCTGATTATCAGCCTAATTTGAATAAATGACTTTTGATTTTGATTTTGAGTGCTTCTTCTTTCTATTACTGACATAACTCAAAAGTACTTATGCAAATACCTGGCAATTTCGCACAAGATAAAGACGGAAATATGTTTGTCTCGGCCAAAGTACCTAAGTTCTAAGTAAAGTTTATCGAAAAGTTTGGCAGAACCAAACATGAAATAGTCTTTTGCTATTGCCACACAATGTAACAATATATCAGCCCTTTACAAAACTTTTTCAGGAAACCTACATACAGACTGCCTTCCCTAGGTATCGAACTCGCACCCCAGTCACACTTATCACCGCTGCACCAATGCAGTACCCACGTCAATCGCACGCCCATTCTAAGCATATTTACCTCTCATCACCGATGACGCACACAGACACGTTATCACACTTGTAGTGATAGCAGCTGATACCGCGGTCAACTTAGAAAGCTATATTTACCAGCTTTACACCAAAACATGTAACATACTACATTGTAACTTATCTGTCGACTGCGAATTAATAACAGCGGTGATAAGCTCCGATAGTTTTAATTTTGGGGTTACATCATTGGTCAGGTGATCGTCGATATGTAGGTACGCGAGCATACATAATAATATGTGTTATTCAAGCCTGACCTAATATAGTCCATAGCAGCAGCTTATCACATCAAAACATCACGCTTTTAATAGGTTTGTTAACAAAAAAAATCTAATTAGTCCGTCAGATAGATTTCCAAAAAATATTGGACACGTATTTTTTCTTTTTCCACGTAAACCAACTATGAAGACGATACAGTGCTTTGAAAACTCGTGTGACGTCATATTCTAAGACATTAGTATAGCACTTTTTACCGGTCAGTGACGTGACCCCCCACTCAAATCTTTGACGCGTTTTATCTTCGTATTTTTTTATTGATTTGATAAAACAATAACCCTCCTTGTGGGCTTCGCCGCAGTCGGATGAAAATACGTATCCAATATTTTTCGATAATCTAAGAGACAGACTAATTAGAATCATCTTTTTTTAAGTCAGTAAACATCCCTATCATGTAACTATGTATACATAAACTACTTATAACAATTCAGTTGAGATATTCCTGAAAGAAAATCCCAAAACCTCATTCAATTTCTTATTGCACATCATAAATATACCCTGCATTAACGCTTTGTGACCACTTCACTACAGCATAACTATCCTGCAAATATGTATAGCTATCCTGGCAATGATTGGCAACAGGCTGGACCTCTTATATCCGGCATTGCTGTGGCAGACATGTTGCTGTTCCAGTGCCGATTAGGAAATTTTATTTATTGTTTTTATTTTATTTATTTGTGACCAATTTATGTATGTGATTATGTTGCTGAATTTAATTTTTTTAATTAATGTATTTTGACTTTAAATGGTATGTTTTTGTATATTGTTTTCAATATTTTAACGTTTTTCTATTAATTTTGCAATTCATTTTATCAATTTTTTTAATGTTTAATTCATGTATGTATGAATATTGCTTGTATTAAGACAAATGGTAACAGGTGTAAATTACATGAATTAAAGTTTTGTTTTTTATAAATTCGATACAAAGTCGAATTCTTCCGTATAAGAGACAAACTGTGGCCTGCGTTTCCAACAGCCGCATCACTCCAAAGTAATGTAGCGTGACTGCGTGAGCTTAGTCTAACATCTTACATTCTATCAAATGCAAAATAGAATATTTAAAATATATTACGTATTCCTAAGATAAGTCCGTTCGAAACAACAAACTGTCCTGCTTTGTTCTATCAGTATAGATAAGCTACTTAGGTTAGAAACTTAGTTTTTTTTTAAAATAAAATTATAACTGAGAAAGTGGATTCATTTATACCATTATAATTCCTGACTGGACTCCAATTACATTTTTATCAGCATGAAATTCTAATTAAGTACAAAGAACCCCATTGCATTAATCAAGGCCCAAATTAACTTTTATCTCATTACTTCCCAACCGTAAATCAAGTTCCAAAAATTAAGCGTTTTTCAGAACTGCCATGTTTTAAAATGATCGAAATTATCTTGTTACGATTATCTGCCGCGATTTTTACTTATCGTGAACTCGCTTGCAACCATCATTTTATTTAGAAAATCTACGTTTTCATCCTAATCCGATAATACCAAATACGTGAAAGCGTTTGAAACGAAAATACTAATACAACCTGAAAAGGTTTTATGTTGTAAACGTCTCTCGCTCATTTATAAATGTTATACCTATTCGCTTTTTCTAACATCTTCTTTTTCTTTGTCCACAGACATTTCGGCACGGGTTCCCGTTCTCGCCAACAGCCCTAGCATGGGACCCAATACAGAAACTGCTCGCCATCGGCGACAAAGGCGGCAACCTCAGAATGTATCCTTTTCACACCACACCGAGTTTATAAAGACACGCGGATAGAAAAGATAAGTATATGATAGGATGTAACTAAAATCGTGTGAAGCGAGAAATGACGCCACCTAACGCAAACTAGGTATCGACTTTAAACGCTCAGAGGAAAATACACATCAAGGTAGCCATGCAATTTTGCACGTGACTGTACATACTAGAAATCACTTTCAAAATTCCTCTGCAGGATGTTGAATACAAACTCACTTATAAAACAGAATAAATCATGGGGATTTGGCTGGTTCTTCAAAAACGACCAAACATAATGTAGTGTATATCATCTATTTAATACTTAAATAAACACTGTCTCATAGCCACAAATAGTGAGTTAGCTGTCACGAATGACATCTGTCAGTTACATGAATCGCGGGAAGTTACAGGTGAGGCGATCCTGGACTAGGCCTTGGTGGTGTTGGGCGAGCCTTTGATGTAGTTAGTTAATTGTGTCATCAACCTATTAGCTCTGCTACTAGTGGGTACTAAAGCCTTAGTACCCACGTTTTTCCAGCAGAGATGTGCTATGCAGCTATGCTGCGAGGATGTAATAGCTAAGCTGTGAAACTGTGTGACTGTTTTAGCTGATACTAAGCGATGTGCTATAAAGATGAGCCGCCAAGTAGCTGGGCTACTTTGAGCGACAAACGCGATTCTACTGTAGGTACTCTGGTCTGCACATAGCTACACCCCTCGCGACCATCCATAGCACGCATTTCCATATAAAAAACACATCTTAGTTGATTCCATTTCCACCAGTGCTAAACTATGTGCACCATTGAATATGATTGGGGGATATCAAACGCATCCACAGCTATGTAACTTAGCACATCTTTGGTGGAAATGCACCTTAAAGCTAACTTATGTCGTGATGATCATAAATGCCTATGTAGTGTTGATCACAACTAAAACCCTTTAATATTTTTCATTAAAGGCCCAAATAGGTTAACTTTTATTAAAGAGTAAATGAAAGTATAAACAAATCTATCCATAAAACAAATTAATCAGTATCTCGTCAACTACAAACTAACAAATTTACTCAGTAAAAGTATTGAACTCATAGTTGGATGTTGTGTACCTAAGTATCATTTGTGCTGTCTCCTGCGATAAGGCGAGAGATTGCCCCGAGGGTCACCGGAGATATGCCAAAAATCGAATGTCCAATGAGGTCATCTTTTTTCCCGTCGGGGTTGCGGGTTGTTCGTAAGAGATACCGCGGCCTCGACACAAAGGGCTAAGAAGGAACATGGGTGGTTTTTAACCAGTAGAAGTCTGACTCTCCCTATCGCTCTGCCCAGAGTGGGAGGAGTGATTTGATGAAAAAAAAAGTTCATGTGGTTTGTACATACAGATTCTAGGTTACTGGCCGAAACAGTGGTCATGTCAGGGCAAAAGGCACTTTTGTGAAACAAAATGTCAAATATTCTATTTTCTCGTTTACGGCAAAGAAATAGAATTTATAGTAGTTTCACATGAGGAAACTCTTTTATATCTAAAAAAAAAATAATAAATGATTTGATTTGATTTTATAAATTTGTACAGGGTGTAAAGTACCTTTCACACAGCCGCCAACCAAGCATTCTGTACATCAAACTAAGTACCGCTATGCAAAAAAAAAATTGCTGGGAAACGACGTTCCGTAGCCGAACGGCAAGAAAAGGGAACCCTTATAGATTCGTCATGTCTGTCTGTCCGTCCGTATGTCACAGCCACATTATTCGGAAACCATTAGTGCTACACAGTTGAAACTTGGTCGGTAGATGTATTCTGTGAACTGATATATAAAAAAAAATTAAAGATTAAGGGGGGGTCCCCATACATGGAATTGAATCAATCCTCAATATCTCCGTAACTAGGGGGTTCTCAGGTATGGTCTAGAACTGGTGCCCTTGGTTTGGGTTAAGGATAAAATAAATAATTATTAATTTGGATTAAATAAATAAATAGATACTTTTACACCCTTTATATTACCTATCTTGCTGAGTTATCGGTTAAAAATTAACAAAAATATTCTAGAATTGTCCTGAAAAAACAATAAACAATTACAATAAAACGTGTCATAACAAACGCCCGGGTCAACAGCTGAAAAAGGTCGTTCTCTCTTGGCAACCGGCTATCAGGCGCTACAGTTACTAACTGCAATACATTGTTGCTTATCAAGCACTGTTATTGTGTTACTATGATACGTTTAAAAATATTTAATTAGTCGATTAATTAATATGGTTAAAATTGCGAACTGCATCTTTAGGGTCCGTGCACACAGACCGGCTCGGAGAGAAGAGCAGATTTTTATCACTTTTAAAACAAAGTTTTGAATCATTGTAATAAGATTTATTTTTAAATGTCACTACACTCAAGAACAAAAGAAGTCACATGTAAAAATAAATCTTATTTTTGAGTGAGAATATGCACTATTATTGGGTCCCAGGTATCAATGTTGATGCCTAAATTCTTCATACCGTTAAGGCATTCGGTTGCTACGTCATGAATGCGTTTGACGTGATTTCATGTTATGTACATTAAATTAAAACTCTGCTTTCTGAAAAGTCCCATGTAATAGGGGGCGAGGCTATTGCCATCAACCGAGCACTATCCAGGGTCCATGGCTGCTACTGAGAAGAACCCAATACCATCCAACCCGGGAACGGTACGCAGGAACTCATATTCAGCAGTCGTGCTACGGCCACTAGACCAACGATGCAAAAAAAAATAGAATCCAAAGATCCCTAAAGAAACCCTACCTAGGTCTCAAGAGTGAGTATACTTAGGTACTCTCTCTCTCGTTCGCCTCCATCCAATCATCAATGAATTTCAATTTATTCCACCATCTAGCTCGGCTTGCTCTCAAGTACGAGAGCGTACCGTCGGCAAGGCTGTCACCGCCGGTCATCAAGTTATTTTTATCATCTAGGGTCAGCATAACACGCTATTTACGAGCCCTTTAGTACGGTCGGCCTCATAAATACGTAAACAGTTTGGACGCTATCGCTCACGGTTGTAAAAAAGTGTTTACATTTTATTTCGAGTGGATACCCAGATCGTCTGAGAGGGTATGAAAGTAAACGGTTCTAAAGTTAAAATAGATATCAAAATTATGAGGCTGACTTGCCTTTGAGGATAATAACCTCCGATAAAATATAGAATAAATAAAAAAACATGTTCATGGCAACTACATTTCTAATGAGTCTGAATTTGTTGGAAAGACATGCATTGTCTATAAACACAAACGAATACAAACACAGAAAAATAACAAAATACAGGCTGTGTAAAATCCTAATTTTGTTTTTAAACGAACAAACTAAGTATTCAGATATTACCTCGGCTTTTTATTCAAGCATTGCTTACATATCCGTGTAATCACTGCTAAATCCGTCCACACCATGACGTAGTACTGCGTTGCAACTAAAACAAAAAGCTGTCGACACCTCAACAGACCTCGCTTTAAGCGCTTGACAAACAGTGGCGGCTTCTAGAAAGCTTTTTACAAGTCGAGTGGCGAAATGTTCGGCGGTCCGCACCGGTTTGAACAGGTTCAGGCCGGCTCGGACCGGCGTGAACCGGTTATATCCGCCGTCTTTGAAGAGATTTAAGCGGGTTAGAGTGATCCACTCCACGCTGAAGTTTCAGAGGGACAATTAAAGTGTATTTACTGTAATAGGGACTGAAGCCTGTTGAAGTCTTTGTTATTTATTTGTGTATCGTGGAGCTGTAATTTAATTTAAGTAGTAGTTGTTGCTAGATTTAAGTAAACGCGTGGTGAATTATTTAAACACAGGTTTTTTGTGGTGGACATGTGCGCAGGTATTTCTTATATTATATGTTCTCGTAGATGGGCGATTAGAACCTCTAATTATAGTCGTAAACCTTTACATAACACAGCCATTGGTGGATGACTTTATTATTGGTAGTACTAGTATAGCTTGAGAGGCTAGCGATCTAAGAAATGACATTTTTAAACATACGGTACCCTGCCCTCCTTTGATAAAGAAAATAACAACAAATTAGCATTTTCAATCAATACAACTTATCATAAATCTACAATTTAGTAAAAAACGAACAGGTAAATAGATACATAGAAAAGGGAGAAAACCACTTAGTCTAAATCTTAGCATTATGTAAATAGTAATTGAATAGAAAGCAGTGGGATTACAGGTGGGATTGCTTCGCCCTAAACATCAGTTGGCAATAACATCCCCCAGGAACCTAACACCCACCCCCCGGTGGCACTCGCTAACCGTCGCCCTAATGTTCGGATTATATTTAGTTTTATTAAATCAACTTGATTTTCTCCGCCGGACCGCATACAAATGAGATTTTATCGGAGCTTCCTAAGCGCCCGGGTCTGGTCGGTATCTCGGACTAATCTAGTTCTAGATAATAGACGAAATCGAATGGGAGTTGCTAAGAATTAAATTAACGTACGAATTTGTAAAGGTTTTTGTTGAACAACATTTTCTTTTTAGGTAGGTACAGATGTTTGTGAATCGTGACAAATATACAAATTGTTATGGCTCTAAAATGAATACCAAAGTATTTTTCATCGCTTCCCACTTAACCCGTGCCTTTAATTGCAACACAAGGACTTTCATACAAGTGCCCACCGAATGTTACTGCGGAAAGCAATCGCCCAATGCGACCAAAAGAACCACTTTCACCAAACAGACCCTTCTAACAAGCGAACCCATATTCTCTTCCACTTTCCCTTAAATAGTCTACAGAACACTTTCTGCTAATCCCCGACTGACCGCAATTCAACCCTCTTTCACCCCCTCCCGTCCTGTTTCACCCCCTGCCCTATTAGAGCCCTATTTGCAAGGGGCGCTTATAATTCCGCAGAGCTTTTTGACCGGTTCGCGTTTAAATTAACCGTTTGCGAATTGGACACCATTTAATTTATGTGGAAGTGAACGGGTTAGCGAGGATGTGACGTCACACTCGGCACGGATTTATAACGTGTCAAGTGCTTTTTAAAGGCTAGAAATGTAGTTTTCTGCTTGTCAACTGGCCTTAAAAGAGTGTTTATAAATTGGATATAAATGTGTAAAGTTGTAATAAAATATTTTTCACAGGATTAAGGGTTTTACATCAAAATCTTTTATATTGTATCGGAAGCAAAAGTCAGAATTAAACAATCACTAAGGTTTTTTAAATATCTTAATGCAATCACTGTTAACCACTTATAAACGTTTATAAGTTCGGCACTAAATAATACGCCCTGAATCTATCTGACGCGAGCTTAAAGAACATTAATCGTCATTATAATCTCAGTGCGACTGTGCCGAGGGACCGTCCTAAATCATATTTAGGCTCTAAATCTCGTTCTTCTATCTAGCTTTCATAATCCCGTCTTCTGTCAGAACAAGTGAAGCAAAAGTATTACTAGATAATTTATTGCTATAATTAGTCAGTCCTTAGTTCATTACGCTCTACTAATATTTTATATTAGAAAACTCTATTAAGCTTGCTACTTCAAGTTATTCATTGAAGTGGTTAACTGTAAGATTCTAACCAACATTGTTGCTTTAAGATAGTGAAATAGTTGCCGTAGTTATTAAATAGTTTAAGTTACGATATTATTGATATTATTTAAATTATTAAGTTACGATTTATACCACTCTCCTCGTTTCACCCCCCGGGAGGTTGTAGTTGTACACATGAAAACGTTGGGGATGAAAACTTCCAAGTTATAAAATGAAGACTTTAATTCGACAATGCTCACTCTTTTGAAAATTGAATTCGAAGAAATATTTTTCGTGCACATTTTCAAAATAAAGTGGCAACTACTTCGAAATGTCTATATTACTGCCCATGCTTTTATGGATCAGTTACAATGGTTATTTCATCCGGAATATGATAGCGAAATGTATTCCTTCATCTATTTACTATTTATACGAGCACTACTCAAAATTCATCCTTCAGTTTATCCCGGACCTCAATAAAACAACTTTGCCCACGTTATAAAGATACTTTCGACGAAAAATATTACTTTGTACCGTTCTCCGCCGGTTACCGGACACGTCACGGACGCGGGATGTCCGGCGACGCCCGGCGCCGGCCCCCAGCTTATTATATCGCACGTTTTAGGCGGATAAGCTGGGATGTATGCCGGATACTGTTAATAGGGTGCTTCAGGAAGAGAGACTAACAATCCACCTGAGGGACGTGAGAACCGTTGAGATATAATTTAGCTATTGTTCTTTAAGCATAGTCTAAATGTCTACGGTCTAACGAGGTACAATATTGCATTATTCTCATAAGCTATATGATAATGACCATAACCTATATTTATTGTCTATCTCCAAACACATAAAATTCAGCGAGCAATAAAACTATCAGTCCCACACTTCCAATGTTGCCAAAAAACTTAAAAAAAGAAATACATTCGGTTGCCAAACGCTACAAGAAGCACCTGGCTGCCTCCAGCTGTTGCCGAATGTCGCGGTTCCACTGGTTTCCTTCCGAACGGCCCAGTGTTGGATCACAGCCAACCAAACACAGATGGAGCCACTGAACTGGAGAATAAATATGGCGACAGAACGCGCCGACAAATAAAAGAAATATTTAGTGTTGTTTATGATAATATCTGTTTGTCAGTCAGTAGTAGTCTTGGAGAAATCCAGTATTGGTTTTCGTAATTCAATACATGATGTATTTTTTTGGTTATAGGTACACATGAGGACACGCTGTACGAACAGATATTTCCGTAAATGATCAGTCAGACTCCGACGTCCGGCGCCGCACACACAATTTGTCGGAACAGGATTGACCAAATATTCAATAAAGATAGCAGTCTTAGATAAATTGGATTTTTAGGGTTTTATAATTAAGACAAAAGCTAGTATAAAGAATGCATTGAAACTAAGAAAGATCTTTGACTTTGACTAAAAAATATATACGAATGACTAGGATATTTCCGTTTGAAGGACAGTCAATTAAAGACAGTCTCAAATATTGAGTGATAAGGGCGCAATAAACAATCTTGCAGATGGGAACCGTTCATCGATAAAATTTCAGTTTGGCATCCCGCCAACAGCCTCTCCCCCCCCCCTCCCCTACCGTATAGCAAGGCGTTAGATTTGTCACCCAACAACATATATGACAAAAGAACTACTTGTAGAACAAATCTACAAGTAGACATCAACAAGGAACCGTTATTTATTCTGTATTAGTAGGTAATGGCTCCGCTGTGTAATGTGTATACTACAAATTGATTGTTGATACAGATTGGTATACTGGTTGTTTACTCTGTTTGTGCTTAGAAAGCTATCTAGACTGTGTGTTTAGGTGATTGAGTTGCCGATTACATGTGTGGTTTTAAATTGATAGCTTTTATATTTATGTTATAGTAATAGATAAAGAAACAATTGTAGAGTGCAGAGTGCGGTATGGTTGGCGCAGTGGCTTAAGCAGTTGGCTGCTGCGGTACGTGTCGCGGGTTCGATCCCCGCACGGAACAAACATTTGTATGGCCTGCAGATAGTTGTTTCGGGTCTGGGTATTTGTGTATGTGATTTTAAATGTCTGTGAATGCACCTACGATACAGGAGAAATTCCTAGTGTGGGCTCAAATATAATTATAATACATGTAGTATCTAGTATCCCACCAACATATAATACATAAGTTAACCCTAATCAAATCACTGTAAGGTCCACAGTGTTAGTAAACACGTGTATATAATTAGGCAGAGCCGTTAATTGAACCCCGTCTTATTGACATTTCCGAGAACAGCCAAACAGCTAGTTGTGGAGGGCTAGTTGTCGATTGTCTCAATAAGTTGATGACGACCTTCCACCAAATAGTTTAATAACCCAATAATTTGATATTCTGTTACTTTCGACAAAATTCCGGGAAATTGGGTATTCTACTAACAGATGCCAACTCCTCTCACAAATAAATATAACTTTTCAGATTTTTCTTTTGAATAGAGAATTATTTAGAAACGAAACCATTGCTAAAGGTAAATAAAATAAAATCCCGTTGAGCCGAAACCTGCTAATTAGTTCAGAATTAGTAAAACATTGTCTATTTGAGAGCGTGTAATCTTAACATTAAATATTTAGTCAAGTTGAACTCATTATAGGTAATGAAATCGTTTATTTTTTAAACGTAAATGATGTTTTCCCGCCTGGACCTGTCCGCCATGTTTAATATCTTTGTGTTGCTAATTAATTTGGCTCAGAGTCGCCATATTTTTCCCCAATCAAGATTCTCTTTAATTTGAGTCTCGAGTGGTCTCTGCTTACGTTTTAAATTAAAAGAAGTAATAAATAAAAATGAGAGCGTTCGAGTCCTCGTGGGCCATTGAAACATTTATTTTGTCGTTTAATTCGTCGCAATGTCACAGGACCGCTGGTTTGTTACTGATTTTAATGAAATTTCACAGCAGGCCGCCTTTTATGTAGCTATCGTAAAATAAATGTGAGGAAAATGGAAGAGAAACCAATATTTTAATAGCCGTCCTTGTTTAATACCCGTCGCCAGTCCGTCGCCAACGCGAGAGGGTTGAACGGTTTTAAAAGCGTGTAATCTTGTTACTTCTACGTGAGGGTATTTGGGAATATAATATTTTATAACATCTCTTGTTGATAGGCCCGACTCGGTGGGTCGCTTTTATAATCCTAAAACCGTTTTTAATTATGAAATACTTAAACTCGACCAGTTATTGGACACTCTTGTTTGATAGGTACCTACCGTTTTTAAAAGCTTAAATGACCTATTTGGAACTATCTGGAACGTCGTTTAATCTGCGTCGTAACCCTTCATGGCCCATTATAATGACAATGTAAATGTAGCTAACCTATAAAAAACTTTTAAATTGTTCAGAGCTGCCAAACTTTTGTACAAACCATTATCGTAAGCGTCATGAAATATTCAAAAGTAAAACTCTTAAAAACTGTGTCTGAACTTCTGAAGTACCATCAACTTACAAACGGAACTCGGCGTAATGATATCACTACAAATTACAGTTTTTAGGAAAGAGAACTACATAGTTGAAAATACGTTATTTAAAAAAAGTTACGTACAGTTGCCGTGGCATTAATTAACTAACTTTTGAACTAAAACAAAACTTTGATCACGTAATGTTGGCGGCACTCGAGTGTATTATTGAAAGGGAACCGGTTTAAACCGGTGCTAACCGGAGCAAACCGCCCGGTAAATTACCTTTTAATTAAGCAAAAAGAACGTTTCATCTAACAAATCGTGTTTAAAGAACAAAGTCTATGAAAGTATAATTTTCTTTTGGACAATAAATCAAAAAGTTCGGCGCGTAAACCATGAATTGTAATAAAACTTGGGAAACGGTCAAGGGTGAGTCGTGCTTGGCACAACGCCCAGAATATACTACAGCTTATAACTTTAAGTTGGTCTCCAGAGACAAAAACCTTAAGATTGCCAGAAATATTATTTTCCTTTTTATTTATAAATTGGTTTCGTAAGTAGGGAAATTGAATTGGCGTCGCGTCCTGATGGGAAATTAGGCCATTATATTAAATAGGGCCGTTTAAAATAATCAAAAGCCTCTTTATCCGATCTTGATTGAATTGTCCGATTTGGCCCAAAGTTTCCATAAGTTTGCATTTAGGATAAATAAGCATTAAGGACCTACGCTTATGATAAAAGGTTAGGTTAAGTTAGTCCTATGTTTCTGAAGTCATAATGTTTGTAGGATAACTTCGTGGGATGGCTGAAATAATGTTTATCTATCTTAAACCTATTTTAGGCCACTAGTCTTCACATATTGCCATTCCATTCAATCTGGATTTGGGTCAAAGTCCTATAAATATACGACAACGCGATCTTTGTTTGTAGTTCGGCCGGTGCCTAAATAAATTGACTCGACCCGACGACGAAATGATGTGATAAAGGCACAAGATACGAGCTGATATTTGTTTTATTATATTAACGAGAAGTTTGCTTGTTTGGTGTAGTGGTCGCCAGGTCTTCAGATGAGCATGGGGTCCTGAGATCGCTGCCCAGAGTGGATAAATAATTATTAGGTTTTCATTAGGAATTTTATCGATAACAGCCACGCCGTAGCAAAAGGCACGCCCCTATTACTGAGACTTGAACATAAAACTGGCGAAATATGGGTGTACTATAATTAAGTATCTACATCTCTATCATAATCATAATTTTGGGACATTACAAGCGTGATGTTGATTTATGCCGAGTAAATGCAGCAGCAACAGTATAAATACTAAGTCATTAAAGATACGTCCAAACACCGCATCGATTTACGCTGGCCCTTTTATCGAAAAACATTTCCAGTTCACATATTTATAACAACCCGCTACAAAAATATTCCAAGATCAATGGATTGAACCTATTTCCTTGACGACTTTATCCGCAATACTCGTTCGAAATATCCACAAAATGATATTTAAACCCGTCCAGTACCGAACCCTCTTATCTACCGATAACCGCGTACAGTCCACTCACATTTACATAGAGCTCAGGGTCTATTCGCTTTTATTAAATTACTTGTGACCTTTTTCTATTATGTCAATTTAATGGATCAGGGTGTCACGTCCTGCCCGTTAGCAGCTCGTCACCTCATTCGGCAGGTTCGAGGAAATTGCTCCCAGGAACCTGAATTACGTTGTTTATTAGAGAACCCTAATGTTTTACAATAGTGACGGCTCGTTCTGGCAATTGTATGAGCGGTGGGCTTTGTACGGCTGTACGTGCTCAGAATGTAACGAAATGTTGGAGCTATTGAAAATTTTAGCGCTGCTTTTAAAGTTATGGTTGACCAATGTGTGAAATACGTGTCACATGTAAAATTGCAGGTTTTGCTTGCACTATAATTTTATTTAATAGACATATTGAGAGCAAATTGGCGAGATAGAGGAATTTAAGTAAATATTATTACTTATTTCATACCTTTTGAGTGTTTTAACGAATTATTAGGAAAAAATATATTTTTCGCAATTTGGTTTAATGTAGTGTGTTAATATTACAAAACGCCATTCATGACATTGATAAGGAAAAAGACGGTGGTTTCAACAGCAAAACATCTTCACGTAATATTAAGAAATGGTCTACAGAAACACAGCAGCCGCAGTCAAGACAATAAAAATACATTAATATTCTAGTGCCCACTCAACAGATATTTATCATAATTTTCTTTAACGTTATTTCACTGAAATTATCATCACAGAGGATCCATTTAAGCTAATTAAAATACACATAAAATGGTACCTGGCCCTTGTTGAGGCTTTAATGGCGGGAAACGAAAAAAAAAAGGGGGTCAAACCTACAATAAAAACGTAGAAAACGCGACTAATTATTTTTAAATGGTTAAGATTATAGATATCTTTATTAATATTTTTCTTTGATACGATGATGCTGAAGGGTAGTTAAATATTTTTAGTACGGTTGTTTACCCTACAAGTTCAGTTTAAATCACACGGTACTTTAGAAACTAAATGAAATTAAATAATTTATTTCAGACACATGATACATGGTCCATATTAGAACCTTCTTAGGGTTCTGTTCTGTACCGGTGTGGATAGTTTACGGAGCGGCGACCGGATTCTTCGATAAATACTTAAGTACATGTCCGGAGATGTGTCCGCAATTTGTCAGTTAGGCCGCAAATTCGGAGAGGCGTTTCTTGCAACGTGCAGCGCGGCGATACACGGGCAGTTCCATTAAACGCCTTTCTGCACGCTGCAAGAAACGACTCGCCGATTTTGCGACCTTACTGAACCTTAACAAAGCGTGCGAGCTTTTGTAAACGTGAATGTAAGACATCAAGTTTTCAGTGATAAAAATACTGACTTCCTTATAAAATAAGTTCAGAAAAAAGCAAATATTTTAATCAGTCTCCAAGGAACAAATAATTAACAAAACATAACTTCCAGAAGTCTAATCGCAGCCATTGGGACTGATAAATTGTGAAATGGCACTAAGTTTGCAGAAATATTTCTATATTCAGTTTTAGTTGGTTACTGACTCTTCAGCTCTATTAGCAGTGACTGGATGTAGTTTGTTATACATTGTTAACTTAGTGTCAAGGATGGGTCGGCGTCCCGTCGGGGCTACGAGTTGTTCGAAAGGGATACCGTGACCTCGACACTAGGGGCAAATGGGAGGTTTTTAGGCAGTAGAAGTCTAACACTCCCCCACTACCGCACTGCCCAGATCTTGAGGAGTCATTTGTTGATTGCCCACCGCCCAAAAAAAAAGGGCGTTGGTGGGTGTGTTACTTTAGAGAGGTCAATGACCGGCAGTATCACGTATATTAGTTCTTTACATAATTATACATTAGCTTGGAGAGATTGCACTACATATAATTATCTTATTTATAACTCTCAAGAGAAATCGTTCTAACAAACTTCAAGTTAGGTTAAATTATTATAGTAAGTTTACTGTCAATAGTGTCAATGGCCGTCTGCGAGTTCATACACTCTGACGTCACACAATACGACGTACAACCCACTCAAGAATTATGTTTCGATATTCGCTTCGCTTCTATAATTTATAACGAGTACTTATATTAAACTTCTAAATAAACATTGGGTGACGTTTTGTGATGTAGGTGGACAGAAACGGTTTCAGAGTTGGCCACGTAGTATGTTTTCATATAATTATGTCATTATGACTATCGTCATTGGCAGGCTTGTTCGACTCCCTGCTGAGTGTAGCCTACCTCCCTCCTTTTTTGACTTTCTTCCTTGATCTTTGCAAGTCTCAACCAGGTCTTACCCACGATTTTAGAATTCCGTACCTCAAAAGGAAAAAATGTAACCCTTATAAGATCACTCGTGTGTCTGTCTGTCCGACTAACCCCCGCTGGGGGGAGGGGGCCCTTATCTCCGAAACTACTGAGCATAAATTTAAAAAAAAAAAATTGTGCCGTCACGGGACGCCTGGCAGATGTGAAACATCGACATTATTTTGTAAAAGTAATATGCAGAAAAAAACATATTGTGATAGGAACTAAATATGTCATAATGATAAAATAAAATATTACGAATTTTTTTTCAAACATTTATTTTCATTACATACAAAAATTTACAATTGTTTATTCAATAAATAGTCATAGAGAATCGCACAGTCGATTGCGCATGGCGACGCGTCGCCACACCGTACACACTACTGCATATATATACCATCATATAGCGTGGCGACGCGTCACCACGGCATGCGTCGCCACGCTAGAAATCGGTTTTACGTGCGGCTATAGATGTATCACATCATAAATTGTTCAACACATAGAGATTACAGGAACACCTATAAGAAGTCTATGGTGCTAAAATAACATTGGAAAATCTCTTAAATATCTACTACAATAGTACGGAACCCTTCATGTGCAAGTCCGACTTGCACTTAGCCATTTGTCTGAATTTCTCCGAGCCATATTGTCGACCTCTATTCCGGGAAGGCTTTACTCTACCATCTAATTACTAATTACCAGGATATGTTGAGAAGTTAAACAATAGCTATGGTAATGAATAATCTGTCTGATAATGAATACCTGTCGATTAGCGACGGTAAACGTCTGCCAAGTTTGTGTGACGTCGTAACATGCTAACGTGATTGGAAATACGAAACAAAAGCTCAATTTCCTATTCTACGAGTACTGTTTCTGAAACATAATACAAGTGTTGAAGAGAATATTCTTCAATCTTTCAAATAACTTAATCAGACACCTTTTCAAGGTTTATGGTAATCGTTTATCATACCTTGCAATTCGTATTGGCCAAGTAATATAAAGAATATATCTTGGATGAGGCTCGCAAAAGCAAAGAGCAGCCGGTAAAGTCGGCCTGTGGATGATGATGATGATGATGGTGAATATAAAAACAATCTCTATGACCGCTCTGACATAATGAGTCAAGTGTTTGAACACCAAAAGGATATTTTTATGCCAAAGAAACAGCATTGCTATTCAACGTGGTTGTCCGGCAAAGTCTGTCACCAAACCCGGTATGGCCTGTGGGCTTAAATTAAATCTAACTAAATCTCCCACTACTGAACAAAGCATTCTAACACAGTGATAATTCACTTTAATTCTATGCGAGTGCTAAAGATAAAACATAATGTTCATTTAAATTATATTCTACATTTATGTACCGTAAAATTTTACTTACCTAATGTAAGTAAAACATTGGCGGACCCATGTTTTAGTTAATTAAACATTTGGAAACATAAGCTCATTATGTTGGAACGTACTTAACGTAGACCTAGATAGTACAGTCGACAACTAAACAATTATGTACGTGTTGGTTCTGAACTCATTAGCGCCAAGCTTTTGATTACAATTGTTTACAGTTTGTTATTTTTATTCTATGACACTCGAAAGGTTAAAAGTCTACTTTAAACTTTAACTAATTTTAAAAGTCAAGACGACTTTTCGTATTTTAATGGTTGTTTGGTTTCGATTATACAGGTTGTAAATTAACCCTTCATACAAAAGTAAACCAAGCGTTCTGTACGGCAAAATAAGTACCCTTACTCAAAAAATTTTGCTGGGAAACGATTTTTTTTTTGGGTCTAAAATCACATTTTACGGTAAAACTCAATTTAGTACTCTTAAAACATTGTGCTAATAAATGCTTTGAATAGTAAATGGGTCATGGAGGTAATTTAAGTAAAGTTATAACCTGAAAAACTAGTATTTACAAAAACAGCTGTGAAAAATATGAAACTTTGACCCCCAATATCTCCGTAACTAGGGGGTTCCCAGGAATGGTCTAGAACAAATAAATGTTCGCAGTGGTGGGGAGAACAAGTGCCCTCCGATTGCGTTAAGGGTGCTTACAGAAGCATATACCATACCAAAAGTACTATATTAGCTGGTTGGTTTTCAAATCCTAATTAATTAGAGCAAGGCGCAACAAAGCATCCATCTCGTTTGTCCCTGAAGCACAGAATACATCTAACAAACACACATGCAAACAAACAAACAGACGTATCTCAATGTAGTACTCTCCGGTAATTAAGTAGGCGCCGTGCCGCGTTGTACGCGACTGTACAAATGAGAGTCTGTAGAATAGCTCGCGGTACCGAAAGATTTCCGAACGAGACTGGATGTAACTAGTTTAATACTGTGGATGTTTCGCTTAGTGGTATGTGATGCAACAGTCGTGAAAGATTAATAAGCAATTACATCACAGATATCAGCCTTGGCCTGCATTTGGCCTTTAATCCCACTTTAATCTCCTTGCTTAAGTTAAAATAAAATCCATACACGCTGTACAGGCTGTAAATTAACCTTTCACACATACGTCAACCAAGCATTCTGTACATGAAACTAAGTACCCCTACGCAATTTTTTTTTCAAAAACTATTATTTACAAAATCAGCTGTGAAAAATTTTTGAACTTTGACCCCCAATATCTCCGTAACGGGGGGTTCCCAGGTATGGTCTAGAACCAAAAAAATATCGGTGGGGAGAACAAGTGCCCTGGGCTTCGTTTGCGTTAAGGGTACTTTTACACTCTTTATACAAATAACGTCAAAAACATCTCTCTAATCTCTGTTTGCCAAAAAAACTCGTATTAAATTGCCATCACCGTAACGACAGTAATTTATTGGCGTTGGCAACACCTCTGCCCCCCCCCCTCCCTCCTCACCGCTATTGTATCAAATGAAGCTTACCGAACCCACACGGAGGTTACACTGCGTCGCTTTGGGCACCCTCTCAACTGAATTAACAAAGTGTAAGCTCCGTCTTAGAGGCCGGTAGCAGGATAAACAAATAAATATAAACTTAATTAGGAATATATTTTTGAAAGTATTATTAATTTGAATCGAAGGTAGATTTAGCTTGGTCCTATGAGACCGATTAGGAGATTATTTTTTGTAATTTGGTTACAGTTCCATTCAGCTGGATTAGATATGTAAAATTAATTTGAAGCATTATAAATATAAATAAATGTATGTCTATAGGTGTTATATCAACTATGTTGGCCCCTTTAATGTACAAGAACTTATTTATGTCAATTTTTTTTCTCTTTATTTTTTACTAGCGGACGTCACGCGGTTTCACCCACGTAGTTCCCGTTCCCGTGAAAATACAGGGATAAAAAGTAGCCTATGTCACCTGGGGATAGTGTAGCTTCTTAACGGTGAAAGAATTTTTCAAATCGGTCCAGTACTTTTCAGAGCCTATTCGTTACAAACAAACAAATAAATCTTTATCTTTATAATATTAGTGTAGTGTATAAGTTAAAACCTAAATTTTAAATAGTCTTTCATTGCAAACAGGTGATCACTTACCCACCATACTGAAAGCAAAAGCTGTATCTAAAAGTGACCTGTAAATATCGTATGTCCTCAGGGACTGAGGCGTACTTACTTCTCAGTTGTAATCGTGTGCTCGTGGTTGTACTTCGCCTACTAATTAAACGTAACTAATGAACACAAATGTTTTAACGTTGTAGTCAAAGTGATAGTCGGGTTACAGACTGTACTGTCAGGTAAAGATACATTCTGCTGCTATGTAATTACGGTTTTTCTCAAAGTCGACAGCTTAGGAAACAATCACTCGCACGTCGAAAATACGCACTACTGCCATAATACGTAATACGCACGTCGACTTGATGTATTGTATACACGGCCCGTGTTGCACACACGTCAACGCGACGCATATAGAGAGCAGGCCACACGGAAGCAAAGCGAAACGAAGCTATAAGTTCGTTAAGTTTCACTCATGTAGCTATCGCATCTCCTCGTACTTTGGTAGGCTTAACTACCCCAGCAATGCGTACTTGCGAGCAACCTATCCTGATGCGATCGTAGCAAAGTGAACCGCTAAACGAATTTACCTTTGGTCGAAGAGTACCACTCGCAGTTCAACTGTTAGGTTAGGTTGTCGTCTGTTTAACCGGACTATCCTGTGGTTGCCTTCAGTGTAAGGCGTCCAGCCGGGCAGTTTTGAGTCCCAGTGTCATCGGCACTTTTTATTCTCTCGCCCGCCAGTAGACACAATGCACAGTGAATCTGCATTAGCGTAATGGCGGCTACGTTAGTGAAGCGCGCCACTAATGCCCACCGTTGCAGTAATTCACTCGCCGACTCCATACGACCGGTTTGTGCGACGCAGACGAGACGCAACAATTGTGCAGAACGTGGATGGATTTCAGACTACGCTTATGGCTCTTTGTTGAAATTTCTATGCAAATAGAAATGTTTTGTCGAGTAAAACTGTAGCTAATGCCTTGAATATTCTTAATTCAGTTTACTTGGTTGTTCTATTTACAGAATCTTGCATTATGTGTTTGCCCCGTTGCGATGTGTTTCTAAAAATAATAGTAGTATTTCTAATAGTGAGTAAATATCTTGTATTGTTGGTAAAATAATTCAGTACTTTACCACGTGTGAATAGTACGACAATTAGATACGTGATGACTTTAAAGCTAGACCACCTACAGCTTAACTAACAATGTCGTCAATGATATTCCGCCATATTCGCTCTGAGCTCGACAATCACCCTAGAAAGCCACCGAATGCGTTAGCCGAAATCGGCTAAATGACATCATCATCACCACAATTAAGTCTCATTGTTCTAAAATACCAGGAAGTGGTGAAAGGGACACGTTCTTATTCACGATGACTTTAGGTTTCTAACCCCCGACACAAACATAAGTGATAATTATACGAGTATCTGTGACATCGTAGCACCCAAATGGCTGAACCTATTTTCATGTTAATGACCATACCCTTTGCAATGATCTCCTGAACCTTTGCTCAGACTAGGCGGTCCGGGCGTGGACGCGCACGTGCGCCACGAGTGCGGCGAGGCAGTCCTGCATGCCGCCTTCCTGGTGAACGAGGGTGCGCTGGTCACGGCTACCGCTGATGACCAGCTGCACCTCTGGACCTTCCGCCAGAAGTCCCCGCAGCGGCTGCACTCGCTCAAGTTCCAGAGAGAAAGGTAACACTGTTCCATGTTGTTACTGTCATGTGGTTTGTGCTTGTTCTTGTAATTGATGTCGATGACTTGTGGTGTCGGGAATGTGAAATGGGAGAAGGTACTGATATCCTGCAGTCTCTTCAGACCTCGAACCACTAGACCACGATATGCTCAAGCAACACGCGAAACAGCGACTGCGGAATTAATGTATGACATATTATTATGTTGCTTAGAGCGTGCCACCGCGTGTCGCTTGACGTAATGTCTTATCGGCCGCGATCGTGGAACAGGCGTAAGATATCGAAGTTTGGAGTAGGCGAAAGGCATTACAATAAGATAAAAATCATCGAAGACACACGTTATCGAAATTCAAGCTGCAGTCTAATGCACAGATTATAGAGTTTTTGCACCATTATAAAGTTAAGTTAAAGTACTAGAATAAAACTCGATGTTCAATAACATTTATTGCCCAAGTTAAGGTCGATAAGTTGTGCGGTGTCGCCGACTCATAGATTGTTGCCCTGATTGAAGTTTTGCCTATTCAAGAAATGTTTATAAAGCCAACTTGTGCAATAAAACTTCCTGTTAGTGAACATCGTGAACATTACGCATTAAGTTCAACTATTTTAATATTTACCTACCACATCGATCATTAAGAAACCACCTATTTAAACGCACAGTAAACTACGTAGAATTAAGACTTCTACATCGACTGCCTAGACTAAATAATCAGCATATATTTAAGCCATTGAAAAAATAAACTAACACAATATCATTTATTTGTCCACATAGCTTTTACCGCTTATTTTAAGCTTCACTTTAGTCAAGATACAGTCATGTTATTTACAAATTACAAACTTGGACAGTTTTATGTCTTGTAAGTTGAACCAAGTCTCAACTGAGAAGCAAGCTAGCCAGTTAGTTGGTGGGCTGGTCAGTTTGACACAATTATATGAACTTTTATTACCTCCCCCCCCTCCCCCACGTCACGGTCTTCCCCCACTGGCGCCGGCTCGTATTTCATTCCGCTTGAGGTGGTTCATTCCCATTATTTAGTTCAGGATAATTCTATAGCTCCGGCCATCTGTTTGATGTTATGGACCAATTTTTTGTTTGTTTCCAGACGATTGATGTTAATCGTTCTGAAATTGTCTCTGTTGTTGTACAGGGAAATTTCTCGACTTTTTTTTGTAATGTGCGTGTTGTTTGTAGTGCTGGATATCCATTGTTTCTTTCTTTCTTTTCAAATAAGCATAATGGTTATTGACGTTAGCTCCGCAATGAATGTAACGTTACATAGGCTTGGCAATTATTAACGTCATCCACTCATGCACTGCATAATTTTCCAGTAAAAAAAAAACATATTTTCTATTTACTTATGCATCTAGTTAGCAATTTTACTAATACCACCAACATTACTGTTCCGTATTAAATGGGACTTGTATCCTTTTATCAAAAGTAAAGAAGAGATTTCAGCGGGGTCCATCCACCCCCTAAATGCTAATGTCAGTGGCGCTCCATTTGTCCGTCAGCACCAAATAAAGACGGAATCACTGGCAAGCGTCGCCGCCGTTTAAAACCAGGACGTCGCCGTCCCCCAAACCCCGAACTGTTTGCATACAGAGCACTAATTACTTCAGTGAACGCCAACCCGTCACGACCCGGGTCGTGTCAGTGCAATGATTGGGGACATTCGTGACGAAAATTTTTATTCCATATCAACTAATATTGGGGTCCAAAGAAGTAATGTCACAATTCTGTGAGCAGTCGTCGTGTGTTCGTTAGAGGTCGTTCGTCATTTCCGCTGGGTTTTCATGTTCGCTTCGATTTGCCACCGCTCGTTTGGACACATTTCCGCCGATACTAGTCCTTTACTATTTTCTTTATTTGTTCGGACAAACTTACAAAATTCTGTGGCCAAATATAATAGGAATGAAATTATTGAAATTCGTACAGAGAATAAATAGGTCAGTAATTAAAATCGCTCGTTTACATTTAAAACAGAATTTATGAAAATTGTTCGACAATTTACAAGCAAACTTTATTTGCCATAAATCAGAGCGGTATTGTCTATGGCTCGTTATTATTGCTTTGTTTAATTCATCACTAGGGGTCGTTGGGTGGGGTGGGGTTATTCGGGCGATGTCATAGCAACGGGGATGTTTTGTCGCTTTGAAAGCCGAGCTGTTCTCCTCAGAAACCTTGTCTTTACACCACATGAGAAGATAAATGGATATAATTCGGGGTATAATTTGGGTTCATATCGTTCCTGTTTCTACCCACACGATCCTATCGCGTTTGAAGGGTTGGCTCAATTAATAAGGGAAATCTCACTAGGTTGTAAAATAGTTATGATCTTGATTTATGGCTATCGAATATTAAGGCAATATGTTGGCATGAGTATGAATGTTTACGACTGTTTGTATTATGACGCCATGCTTCCCCATACACCTACAATGCGTCCATATTCACGATGTATTCCATTAAAATCTGTATGATTGTCATCATGGCTGCAATTGTCATAGCAATATTTAGTAAGAAGCCACGTCATTGCTTTTTGCTTATCATAATAAGTACATTGATATTAATACTGACCGCTCTACTGACATCGACACGTGGTGCAATTTATTTGCCTCCAAATAGGTAGACGTCGTGGATGTTAGAGTTTCTGTGAAGGGATGAATGAAAAATTACTTTTTCTTGTTATTTTATTTATAACTAGCGGACGTTACGCGGTTTCACCCGTGTAGTTCCCGTTCCCGTGGGAATACAGGGTTAAAAAGCCTATGTCACCCGGGGATAGTGTAGCTTCCCAACGGTGAAAGAACTATGCCGCGTGGCTTTTCATACTTTCGGATATCATATTTTCGGTTTTGCATTTTGAAACTAGCTTATACTATACTCTATCGTCAACACAGTTTCTCTTACTCCGTCACTATTATCGTCACATATTGACGACCACTTCCCACCCCTCGGATCTATCACAATATCCTTTCATGCAGGACAACAATCTAGTGCTACACAATTGCCTTCGCTCTACAGAACGTTGTATTATAGCTATACACTCGTAGACATAGCCTGTAGCAACACAAGTCGCAACTCGCTTGACTCATCGCTTCCCTACCGTAAGTTGCTGGTCTGCAAAAATGCAAACTACACAATTTTTAATGCCCAATAACGAATAACCGATGATGATTTTGATAGTAGCACTCGTTACCCTATTGCTGGGTAATCGGTTATCTACTAGAAAGTTAATACAAATGTATTTGTTAACTTTGGATTTAGTTAAAGGTTATCAAGAATATTTGTAATGTGCACCTTCATTTCCAGCTTTATACTTAATTATATTCACTCACGTATGATACACTGAAGCGTCATACTTGCTGGCTCTACTCAAGTACACATGTATTCCAACTAGCGACACAAGTTGCCACTCTGCTGTAGGACAAAGCGTCCCGGAGGCTGCGACCAACTAATACCAATTAATTCACTCAGAGGCAACACTGTGTCGACTGTGTGTGATCACGTGTAGGGCTATAGGTTGCGTTATACACACGTGTAGGTAGGCAGTGTCTTTGTAAATGAAATCCTGTTAATTCTCTGAAGGGTATAACTCTCGTTACTAATTTATCGTCCTTGTGGGTTAGGGGCCCTATCTGATCTATCATTGAGAACTTGTCGAATACTGTTTGTTTCATTGTTTGTATACATGCCTGTGCTCTTTGAGTGAATATAATAAGTAGTTCCTTCATAAAACATTTCTTCTTTGCCTGTCCGCGTCCCTATCGCTGGAAATACGACATAATTATACTTTTAAGAACCAATTCTGTTTATTAGGCAGACTATGTATACAAGTAACTTCAAACGATAAGTTGTTGGTTCAAAATTCACTACATGAGTATAATATTCCCAGCACTTCCGAACTCGTTATAAATTAATTATAACTAAGTGAGGGTTGCTAGGAGCAATTAATGAGCACAGGTACCTTCGAAACCATACGATACAAGTAACACTCTTTGTTGGCCAGTAATCAGGGATTGTGGAGGTCATATAGATAGTTGTTACAATTAAAATGCTGATATACAGCTGCATCCGGCTTGAGTAAACACCAACACAGTTCAAAAAGGCAAAACAGATTATGAGGTGTTTGTTAACACCGCGTAAAAAAAAGGATTATATCATTAGTGAAATAAAAATTTAAATGTTATTTTATCTATGAATCATCTAAGTTTCCTTCTCTAAAAATTTAAACTTTGAAACAGAATAAAGTTTTTATTTCAGGTTATTTTTGTAAGCTAGACAAACACTGGAGAGACATTAAACAAAAAACTTGTAGAAAACTTCTGGGAACTTGAGGAAAACAACAGCTACTCAAGACCTTACTTTACAGGCTACTTACTAAACTACTACTTACAATCATACACTAACTCCTATACAAAACAACCTTGGTAGTTTGTACTATGTTCAGAAATAGTATTCTTGTAAACCTATTGTGACGTATCATCATAGGTACAAACTTAACAACATGTATTTCACCCGGTTGACTTATTGACCACTATATTACAAGCCAATCGAACCGTAATCGTTATGCCTCTATCACACACAACACAACACCACTCACGCAACCAGCGCGTAATGATGCTACCTAACATGTCAAACGTGTAATGATCAGCGGTGGTCAACCTTTTCACTTCACGCTATTGAGTAGTAACCATTTTCTTATAGAAATCGTGAACAAATTGACTAAGCTTAGAAAATTTCACCTAGAGCTTTGATTAAATATCAATCACGGTTTGAGTTTATAAAATAGTGTAGTTTAGTGATATTTTCGTGCCACATGGATAGTTCATATTATGCCCTATTTTTATAACGTTTGCATTACATGAAATGTCTTAACAAATCCAGTTTCTACAGTATTTTACCACAATTTACCCACCCCTTTTATTTGGTGATTGGTAAATCATCAAATGACGGGGTTCCGCTCAGGGAGAAGCAGACGACTTTTACTGACTAAAACCCATCTACGTTCTTATTTAACTCTTTTTGTTGCGGGGCCGCGGTAAGTCATTCGAACAGTTCCGCAGCCCCGGACTTATGCACCCCTGGCGTCACATCCCATCTATCAATAATATGTCAGTAATGTTCGGAGATGAAGTGTTCGTCAGAAGCTAACTGTCTAATTAATGAGCAGCTTTGTGAGATGCTAATGAAGCGTTAGGCGCCAAATGACGTACAGAGCTCACGTCACGTCACGTTCATGCTAAACAGATGAGAGAAGCTCATTACTTCATTTGTAAGGATTTATCGTATTTATCAGATGTCTCTTTTATGGGTGCAGAATATTGGGGAATAGCAGCATTGGTGTTTGGGTATTGATAATCTAAATTTAACTATTGTTTTGCGTTTGGGTGAGAAGACCGGTTTAGCTCGTATTGAACACCGAACAATGTATTGCCGAACCGTTTCAAACATGACTATGATTTTAGTTGCAGAACGAAACTTCCCGATCAGCACCAACCGAACAAAAGACTCGTGTAGAATATATGTAGTAACACATTTATAATATCTATACTGGATATATCTATCTATAATGGCCGTCATACACCTTCCAATCTATTCTCTACACTCGACTCTGACGATGCAATCTCTATTCAAATGGCATTGCACCTACATTACGTCTTAGCATATTAATGGCTTCGTCTGAAGATCCGGACGATATGCTGGGGGCTTGTGGCACTCTTGACGGCAAATGACTGTTCTATAAACTTGCGCTCGTCTATGGCTTATCTTAGAATCGGTAAACTCAGTCTTGGCTCCGGATACGAAACTCTAACCGATACTGCGCTGGATAAAGTATGAGTGTCCGGTATTCGTAATTTGATGGTTTGGCTCGGGTAATTGCAAAGGCGTTTCCGGACAAGGACTATCTCCATACACGTACCTGCTTACTAAACTTATGTCATTGTCCCTGTCCGGAACAGCTTGCGCAGTCTCATGGTACCGGTTTGACCTATTCTTAAGGCAATCTCTAACATTGCATGGTCACCTGGTAGAGGCACATAAATCTATAAATTCTTATTTGGGTGACTTGGTGCCTCGCCTGGCACCTCACATTTTGGGTGCAACAAATATCACACACGTTGAGTAGTTTTTGTCTTCCACCACTATCAGCTTTCGAATAGATTGAGATATTCTTACTTTTCTTATCGCACTAAAACTAAAACACAGTCTTTGCTATACAAACTAAAACTCACAGAATCACAGACATCAAAAAAAGAGCTTCAATATTTATTGCACCCGCTACTAGGTAGGTAATTTCTGTTTGTAAGATATAAACCGACATGCATAATGCACCCTGTGCAACTTATACACAAAGTTCAGCATACATTTAGTGACATGTGCACAGTCATTAGCGCACATTTAGTAACATACGTACACAAAGTTAACGTACATTTGGTGAGCTGCACAAAGTTGAGCGTATATTTTGCGCTGTTACAGATCACGCCTCAAACTCTCACTATCAACTAACGAAATCAAGGGGTGAGTGTGTGTTAGTTTGATGTCGCACGCACTCGCACGCACCCGCATGCACTCGCACGAACTGTCAACACATAGGCAGGAGGCTGCCCGACACACAATACAAATACACACCTACCTTTTTCATGAACACTTCGTGTTTAACATGATCTCTTTCCAATTTATTTACCATCTCCAAATAACTTAACATATTTACCACATAAAGGTGTCAATATCAACACAGGACAAACATGATGACATTCGAACCTCTTAAAAATCCTCTTTACTGTCCATTACATTTGACCTACAATATACTCTGATAAAATATAACACTATTCATAAATATATCCACTTTATACCCACTACACACAGTCCAATCACGTGACTGTCCAGACCCGAACACTTCCAGACAAGTTACCAGTGACACAGCATGCTGTAGCCAATCAGAACACCGCATACGTCGTACATAGGATACTGCACGATCCTTATTTATTCGTGGATGGCATGCCTTGAGTACACCTTCTGATTAAGTTTTAGTTTCGTAGATATGCCTTTTAGGATATTTTTATGTTTCTTGAAACTATTTTCTTCCTTGATTTATTGTGTGTAGAATAACCGTTACTGAATCTTTGGTAAAGATTATTGAATGTTGTAACTATAAGTATACAGAATAATAAGTAGTAGATATAGAAACTGTGAGTTTGAAAAGTCTATCCGTTGTTGCATTTTTGTCGTAAAATGTTACCTTCCTACAAAACAAAAGTAAACTGCCTACCCTGACAACCGATTTTCAGTTAACAATGTATTGAAAAACCATATCCATTGTGTTGGGTAAATGCCAAGTAGAGCCTATAACCCGCAAACGATACGCCCCCGAGATCGCCGTATAATCGCCACGTAAAGAGTTAATTAAAAAGTGTACAGCGAGCGAGTTTATCAGCACCGGCCATTACAAGCTGGGCAGGCAACATTACAGCGATGCCACGACATGAGAACAGAAGACCAACACGAGCTTTGCGAAAAGATCCCGCATACATTATATGGAAAATAGTCTGACGCGATTTCGAAAAGATTCATCCGATCTAGAACAAGGCGAATGACGTCGTTTTCGCTTTGATTGCATGGAAGTAAAGCTCTGTCTGCACGTCTCAAGCCGATTCCACGTCGTAAAGCGTTGTCCTGAACTTGTCCTTCTGTTCGTACTGTGGCTCCGCCTGTGCATTGACCGTTTAGATAAACTTTTACTGTTGTACATAAAAAATTATATCTCTTCTATACGTAAGCGCTTTTGTTAACAGTTTTCGTTGGATGTACTCGTTTTTCCCTAATTAGTATAAAATGTGTGTTCAATGTGTAGAATTCAGTTCACGTAGAGCAATCGATGTTAATTCTGTTTGCGTTTCGCTTTCGACCCAGTACGATGAATTTTTAGCCCTATTGTAAAGGTCTAACCTTACGAGAGTGGACTTGTACGAGTAATACGCCCACAACAATCTAAATATTGTTTGGGTTAATATCAAAATCGTGTACACTTTCGGCTTCGATGTATTGAAATGTTCCACTATTTATATCAGACCCAAGCTAACATCTGTACCTTCACAAAACTTGTAAGTGTATCGAGAAACCAGCAACAAGCAAGGTATAATAATAAATTCTTTTCGCCTTTGACCTCACTGTATAAAAACATAATAAACGGACCTTCTCTATTATATAGTGGACCTATACGAAACTAATAAGCTTATTGTAGGAAGGGTCCTTTCAGCCTTGTAAACGTCAGATTACAATGGGCTCTGTCGGCCACACAGGTCGAAGTATTGAGCTGAATAGACGCAACAAAAATTTTATTCGCTCATGAATAGATATGACAGGAGACGATACCTTCTTTACCTCTATTGAGGGTTTTAGCTCATGATACCACGTCACTCCATTATGAACATTATGGCTGAGTTCCTTTGTGCGCCGAAACCTGAAAGACGACTGGAACTATATCGACGCGGGCTTTTGAACAGAAACATTATTGTATGAATAATTCAGTGCTGCACTTGAGATGTTGTTACATTAATATGAATGAACTATAAACGAGCATCGTGTAATAAACGTGCTAGTTGTTTATTTAAATTGAACGTGAAATTGTAATGGTAATGGGTGCAGAATTAGATTAAAACCTGGCAAAGTTAGCTCGGGGTAGCGAGATATTTAGATGTCTTATTCGTTTACTTAATTGCAAGACACGCACAGTATTGAATCGCACAGCAATGTAAGGGTCTGCACTGTGCCTGTCGGGGCTGCGGAATGTTGTAAGAGATACCGCGGCCTCGATATAAAGGGCTAAGAAGGAACATGGGTGGTTTTTAGTCAGTAGAAGTCTGATACTCCCTTTCGCTCTGTCCAAGAGCGGAAGGGGTTATTTGATGATTTTCCACCAGCCAAAAAAAAAAGGTCTGCACTGTTATTAGAAAAAACCCCGGTGTAATTGACTTCCTGTTTGTATGACTTCATATTTATGTTTTCTCAAATGTCTCAAAGTTTGTAATGAGATTCCAACAACTCAAAGTCAAAGCGTCTTTTGTATGGGCAGCGTTTAGACGATGGAGAAACATCGTAAGAGACATTGAATGTGCTTTTCGATGTTCTATTTCCAATGTCCCACGTACACTACCACATGCTGTACCCACTAACACACTCATGTCCCGCAGGATCACGTGCCTGCACCTGCCGCTGGCCTCCAAGTGGATCCACGTGGGCACGGAGCGCGGCAACGTGCATGTCGTCAACATCGAGACCTTCGCGCTCTCAGGATACGTCATCAACTGGAACAAGGCCATCGAAGTGTGAGTATTAATTAACTATTGATTCATTCATTACTACCAAGACTTACGGTAATAACGTAGACGAACAAAACTTTAAGACTCAGAAAAGTCCTGTATGCGATACAGTAGACCAACTTTAATAGCATCCTAACAAACGGTACACTGTCACTAGTCAATCGTTGGTCGCACCGACTGATACCAATGAAGTTATCTCCGAGTTCACAGTTTTCTTTATTCACCTGATTACCTCCATGAAGCATAAGCTTATCTCGGTATCTCCAAACAATCTTGAATCTCGGTAAATACATGTTGGCAGCCTCCAAAATGTATTTTTGCTCCAAAATGCCGCAGTAATCCGGAACACCAGAAAAAGGAACAGATAAGCCGCTAAGTCACGGGCATGCGACTAAATCGACACTAAGTCATGCCCGGGCAACTGGCAGGCAGGACTAATTGCCCACACTTAACAAATTGGGGTCAGTTTGGCCGCCGTTACACAATGTCTAGTATCGGGAAAAAAGGGCTTCTCAGTGTTGTGTGTCAGCTGATATAAATTCTCGTTTGGTGACACTTTCGGAACAAACTTATCAAAGTTCTTTATTGTATAGTAGCTTATGCCCGCTGCTTCACCTGCGTAGAGTTCGGTTATTGTCTGTTTGTGCGCCAAATTTCATTCAAATCTGGTCAGTAGTTTTTGTGTGAAAATGTAACAAATATCAAGACATCCATACACCCTCACAAACTTTCGCATTTATGATATTTATTTAAAGAAAGGATGTAGGTACATGCCGGAATTTTCAGATAAACGCGATTTGTTACCAAACTGTAAAATAATTACTTTTTGAATACAAGGGTCATATTATGTTATAGTATTTCTTTATACAAACTGTTCTACAAAGAGCTCCATAATTTATAAATCTGAGCTTAAGGCTGTTCACCAAAGCAGTAAATAATTTAATTCATCATGTAATAAAGATTTACGTGCTCATTCTGTTAAAGATTACAATTTAGTAACAAGATTTAATAGCTTTAACAGCCTTTTGGCTAAACCCTTCACAGATGAGAACGGATTATCGTTGTGACGGCTATAAATTATACATTCATGAAGGTTCCACCTCGCACCATACACCACAATGTACATATTCGTATCATTGGAGCGGGTAACTCAATCATATGAACTAGTCTACCGTTGTCCAATAACTGACATTACCCTTGAGAGCGTTGACCTTTAAAGATAAAATATAGTTGCTGTAATTGAGTTATATAAGTTTTGTTTATTAAGTTATCAGTCAGTAGGTGTTTCTAATGGTCTGGTGTTAAGACAGCCTAGATTGATCCGCATTGATTGATTAAATGTAAAAACAGACACATTTAGAATGAGACTACAAATCTGAATCTTCGTATGAAATTATTTTACTTATCATAATTTTTTCTTTCTATTTATCGGAATCACTTGTTCACGTCATACGGCTAAAATGCCTCTTTCAATGGGTATCTGGACGTAGTTAAGATACTTTTCTTTTATATCTATCTATACCCTAAAATTTTAAGGTTTAAACTTTTTCGTAAACCATACTTACCTACTTCCTAACAAGGAGACTTTGCATTCATGTTAGTAGATCAAATATGGAAGTCAACAACAGAATTTTCCATCTTGGCCATGTTTATGTAGACTCGGCCCTTCATAAAATCTCCGGCGCTATGACATAACATCAAGTTCCCTTCAGTTTTACGTCTGTATTCTGACATCATCGCTCGTAAAACCTATAATATCATTCACGAAGAATCAACTGAATTCTTTCAGTTCATGGCACAGATCACGGAACCCGATTGACTAGACATGGCCGAACTACACACATCAAAAGTGTCTAGGGATCAAGCATTTTTATGCGGATTTCTTGAGATTGAGATGTGGCTTTGTAATAAATTTATGATTTTATAAATTTATATGGATAATTTTTGGTGCATTTCATAATTTGAATCAGGAACAGTGTGAATCAAATTCGAGTAAAAGATGAAAATCAGCTGTCAATATTTTCCCTATAAAAACATACAACGCATTGAAGACATTATTAGTGCTACTGTTTCCCTACTACTGATTAAAACCAACGTTATTATGGAGCGGCGACGTCATTTAAGCAGGGAAGAAATGCTCAGAGCCGTGGGAATGATAGAAGCTGGTTCCCGGCAACGTACTGTGGCTTTAGCTCTGAATACAAGTCAGAGTGTTATCAGTCGACTTTGGACACGTTACCGAAGCACTGGTACCGTGGCTGAGCGCCATGGAGGACGGTATCGCTGCACCACACGGAGACAAGACCGATACATTCAAATCTTAACTCGAAGAGCTCCAACAATAACCGCCATGATGTTAGCCGTGAGGCTTCATCACTCTTCAGGGAACTTAATTAGCGACCAAACAGTCAGAAACCGCTTGCATGAAGTGAACCTTCATTTCCGAAGACCGCTACGGGTACCACCTATAGCAATGCACAATCGTAGGATTCGATATCAATGGGCTCTTGAACACAGAAATTGGGCAGAAGAACAATGGCGTTTCGTGTGCTTTTCTGATGAGTCTCGTTTTGGTATGAGACCGGATACAAGACGTATACGACACTGGAGAACCCCTGGACGCCAACAGCGATTAAAATCCTGCCAGGAAGTCCATCCTTATAGTGGTGGAACCATCATGGTATGGGCGGGTATTTGGATCGGCGGAAGAACTGAGTTGATTTGGATCAGAGGCAACCTCAACGCTCAAATTTATGCTGAGACGATTGTATCAGACGTCATCGTTCCTCTACAAGTGCAAATCGGTCCCTTATTTCAGTTAATGCATGATAATGCACGACCGCACACCGCAAGAGTTGTAAGACAGACTCTCGCCGCAGCTAACATCAATGTCCTGCCCTGGCCTGCTCAGTCGCCAGACTTGAACCCGATTGAGCATGCATGGGATATGCTACAGAGAAGAGCTCTGCCGAATATGGAGGGTATCCAGTCGCAAGAAGACCTTTTTTTGTTGTTGCAACGAACATGGGCGGCCATTCCACAGCGTGATTTGGATGAACTCATTTTGAGTATGCCAAACCGATGTTCTTGTATTGTTAGTGTTCGCGGTAGAGACACGGATTATTAATTGTTTAAGTTACCCAATAAAATTTTAAAGAAAACTGTTATTTCAGTCTTTTTTTCGAACTTTAATGTTAGTGGTTCAAATGTCAAAAATCCCTTTATTAGGAAAATGGCAAATTTCTTTATTAATGCAAAGGTGACTTGGTTTATCGTTACTGTGACAAACGAAAACACTTTATTTGATGAATCCTTAAAGAAAATTTTAATTAATATCAATCAGGAGAAAAGTTATTGCAAAAATATATGTTGATCCCTAGACACTTTTGATGTGTGTAGTACTACGACTACTACATATTCGTGTATAGAAATTGAATTGAACATTCCATCTTCTGTCGTGGACCTTTCTATACCGTCAGTTTTTGTTAAGTGTCAATTAAGTCATAGTTCCAATAAACGGCGGCACGGTGACGTTTGCGTGGAAAGCGTTGACAATGGAGCACCAACGTACATCTTTCGGACTAGCTAACCGACTCCTTGATCATTCAAAGGTGCCTATAATTTAGTTTTTACGTTTTCTAATTGGAGTTGAAGAGAAATTGTCTTCCTTGAGAATTGGAGAGACATTGCACTGAATCGTGACCGTTGGAAGGAATGGAGGGAGGCCTTTGCTCAGCAGTGGGACAACACTGGCTAGCTATAATTAATATAATATATATAATATAATAAATTGGAGTTGTGTACCTGCTCTGTGATCCATACATAGAGATATAGCTAGATAACTACTATGTTTGTTATATATGCAAGCATCTTTATACCGAGGAGTATATTTAGTGGACTGGCCGATCGTAAACTTCACCCCAGCGCAGGACACGCTATGAATTATAATTTTAAGCTCATACATATCCCGTGACGTAGCGTTGCAGGCACACGAATACTTTATCATCTCAGGATATTGCTTCCCGAGAGGCTCGTAACGCTGCGGGATTTTATCAGGAACCCTGGAGATATACTTAGGACACCACGTTAAATGGAAAAAGAACTAGGTACTTTTTTTTTTTGGGGGGGCGTGGGTGGGAAATCGTCAAATAACCCCTTCCGCTCTTGGGCAGAGTGAAAGGGAGTGTCAGACTTCTACTGACTAAAAACCACCCATGTTCCTTCTTAGCCCTTTATCTTGGGGAGGCCGCGGTATCTCTTACGAATAACCTGAAGCCCCGACGGGACTAGGTACTTACCTTGGTTGTTATTTTCGAACCCTTTTGTCATGCAATAGTAATATTTAAACAGATACCTTTCTCTCTATGTAAAACTCATTATCTGATTATCCCTTGTTACTTGGGGTCGTCACAGGGTTTTAGTTTTCATTATAATATACCATAATATTATTATAATATTATTCACTAGTAGGTATACAAAACTGAAAGGTACAATACAGATCATACTCTAAATTGATCTCAGTTATTAATATCACAGCAAGTTTGCAAACCGTCTCACAACGAGACAACTGTCGTCGTTTGTATGCTAAGCTGATGATCAACACTTTATTAGAATGTAGCAGATATGTGTCGTCACGTTCATAAGCACTTATGAGAAATGTTGAGATTTGTAGCACCTGGCTTTCGGAGAATCTTACTCTAATAAGACAATTTACCCAGAAAAGTAATCAAATACTAGGCAAGTATCGGGTCCTGGTCACTAACCTACGCAAGATGTGAAAAGATCTTCCATTTTAAGTACCGAAGTATAAAATAAGAGTTTTAGTGGAAAAATATCGCGTATAGTAAAACATTCACGTGAACCTTTTATGTATCAGTCCGTGGGCTGCGTGTCTGTCTATCCCGCTGTGACGCGACCTTTACGGTTATGTGCGACACAATGCGCAGTTTACGATCTCACACGATATCATATCTATATACATATAGTAACACCGTCTCTCCGTGCAATCGTTTTAAAATCTGCTTTATACTTTCATGAGATTGGATGGAGATTGTCAAAAGATAATGGTGATGACATACTTTGTATATAATTATGGCCTCGAGCTCTCTAAGCTCTATCACATACTTTGTGGAATTCATCTTACTTCAATCGTTCATTGAAAAGTCTTCCTTATATATCGTTGAAAGGTTACAACAACATCAACTTTCCTCATAATGTAAGTTATTCAGACTGTCAAATATAATAAACTTCTCTCGTCTTGTAACATTATGAATGTGTACAAAATCTACAAGACACATTCAGGTTTACATCACATGTTCTGTTGGGGATAGCTCGAACCTCGTAGAATGAAACACTTGCAGGAATTGTTTTGTAGGCAAACGAAGTCAAGGAACTAATGAGGAGCGGTTACACTTCTTGTAAGTTAGGAGTGTTCTCTCTGAATGCTGGGACTGAAGACTGTAGAAAATATAAAATTCGAAGTTGAACTGAGCTGTATTTTTACAAGTAAGGCCTTTTATATGCCCCAGTGGCGTTAGTTCTATCCCTACTATTTCCCACGCTTTGGGTGGTCTAACAAAGTACTGGCTACGCTATTTAAAACTATTGTAAACACATAAACACAACCTTACTTGGAACTATTACAAATGTCTAAAGAAATGCATATTTTACGTCAATAGATACCGACAACAATAAATTCGTTTCCTAAAACTAAGAAAGATATTTTGTGCGGATTACAATTTACGCCCAACTGTTACCTATTCAACAAAAGGTCTTAATACATGCCGACAATAATGAGTTCCTTTAACAGTGCCGCTAGTAAACCTTTTAGAATATAAAACAATGATTTTTACTGCGACAACGACCGGCGATAAGCAAAACAATAACCAAACATTTCGGGCGCCGTGGGAATCTTTAGCATCTGTTGGACTTAAAACTGCATGCTATTTTTCCACAAACTGAAAATACCACATGCCTAAAACTATAATATACCATGCTAACTAATGGAGCCTGCAGCTATCCTGCACATTCCTCCCGCCGTGCGACATCCAGTTTCGTAGCGTAGAGATGTCGCACCTATTAAAATCGGTGCAGGATAGCAGCTCTTGACTCACACGCTAGTTGAACAATTGAAACTATTGAAATAATAATTGTCTTTGCGAAACACTATGAATACACACACTATGTTTACTGTCTCGTACATATATACTACCGTCTTTCATACACTCACACACTAAGTTCACTATCCCGCACGTTTCTTCCGCCGTCGCTACTCTGCGACTCCGTTGGTAGCACGATGATCTTCCTGGTAGGACGCCGGAGGACGTGGCCGCTGCTGATGGTGACGTCCACAACTCGTACCTCCCCGTCGGTGCCTGGATACAGCTGGCTGATGCGACCTCGTGGCCAGGTGTTGCGTGGTAGGTTGCCGTCGCAGATGATGACGAGGTCCCCGATCTTGGGTTGTGTTCCTGTGCTGGTGGGCTCCCGCCGGTATTGCAGTAGGGGCATGTACTCCTTGACCCATCTCTTCCAGAAGATGTCCGCCAGGACTTGTGCTCTCTTCCATTGCTGGCGGGTTGTCACGTCTTTTTCTTCGAAGTGACCCGGTACTGGTAGATGAGAGTTAGGGCCGATGAGTATGTGGTTCGGTGTCAGCGCTTCGGGTTCTTGGGGGTCGACCGAGACATGGGTGAGAGGTCGTGAGTTCACTGTGTTCTCGACCTCTGTTAATAGTGTCACCAGTGTTTCGTCGCTAGGGTACCGCTCGTTCAATGTGATTTTCAGCGCTTCCTTTACTGACCGCACCATTCGTTCCCATGTTCCTCCCATGAACGGGGCTGCTGGCGGGATATATTTCCAGGTGATGTGGCGACATGTGGTTTCATGTTCCAGCGCTTCGAGAGCCGCCGCGCCGAGCTCCTTTTCAGCTGCCTTGAAGCACGTAGCATTGTCGCTCCACAGTTCTTTCGGGCAGCCCCTTCTTGCCATGAATCTTCTTAGGGCCGACACAGCAGAGTCGGCGCTTAGTGAGTGTACGATTTCTATGTGAATCGCTCGTGACGTCATGCGCGTGAAGAGAGCTCCGTACCTTTTTTCATGGTGGCGTCCGACTGTCACTTCTATAGGACCAAAGTAGTCGAGTCCTGTGAAGGTAAATGGGCGCGCGTGGTGGGCGAGACGTGCTGACGGTAAGTCTCCTGTGAGAGGGCTCGCTGGCTTCATTTTTCTTATGCGGCACGGCAGACAACTCTTGATTACATTTCTTACTGCTGGGCGTATCTTCGAGATCCACAGTCGTTGTCTTAATTCATTTACGACCATTTCGACTCCGCCATGATGAAGTTTCTCATGTACGTGAGCTATGTATAGCCGTGTGTAGGTCTGTTTGCCGTCCAGTATAGGTGGGTTGGACGTGTCTTCGGCTATTTCATGTGCTGCGGCCACTCTTCCTCGTAGACGTACGATGCCTTGAGCGTCGATGTACGCGCTGAGGTGACTTAGGCGGTCGCTGTTGCTAGGTGCGTCTTCTCTTCTGATTCGTTCCATCTCAGCTCTGAAACTTTCTTGTTGACTGGCGTGGACCCACAGCTGTTCAGCTCTTTCTAGGTATGTCGCGGGTATTTCAATGTGGTGGTGAGGGTCGTGAGGTGCGACCCTTTTCACCTGCTTAGGTAGCGTCTTCTTAGCGGCTCGCCAATCTGGATATTCGCCAATCTTTGCTTCGTTCTTCTTGGTTCTTTTTCTAGTGGCTGCGACCGTGTTCTTGTTTATCTTGCACAGCTCTATAAATTGTAAGACTCGTGCTGTCGCCCTTATGAGTCGAAGCCATTTCGAGAACCTGTCGATCTTTGGCAGGTGATCTTGATTTCGGTCGTCTTCTTGTTGACACGAGTGACACTTCTCTCTTTCTTCTCCTGTATCATATTTGACCACGTTCTCTTCTTTCGGCCATTGTGACTCTGGCAGTTTCAGGAATGACGGCCCTTGGTACCATCTATGGGTGGCGTCGAAGTTGTCTGGAGTATCTCTGGTCGCGTCGTCGGCCACGTTGAGTTTGGAAGGGAGCCACCTCCACTCATTTTTCTTGGTGGTTTCTTCAATCTCGGCCAGACGATGGGCCACGAAGGATTTGTAGACGCGTGGTTCTGATCTGATCCACACTAATGCTGTGCGTGAATCACTCCAGTAAGTCTTGCTCTCCACTTTGTAGTCGTGCTCTTCTAGTACAGTCTGTGCGAGGCGTGCACCTAGCAGGGCTGCTTGTAGCTCCAGTCTGGGCATAGAGACTGGCTTGAGGGGCGTGACGCGACTCTTCGCAGCTGCCAGTGACAAGTGCACACTGCCATCTTCGCGTTCTGTTCTCCAGTATACTGCGGCGGCATATGCTTCTTCACTCGCGTCGACAAAGGTGTGCAGCTGATTTGAGACGCTCTGCTCGTAGTCGTAGCATCGTGGTATTCTTAAATGTTTGATGATGCTAAGCGACGTGATCCATTTCTTCCATTTTTCTTCTAATTCCGCTGGTAGTGGATCATCCCAGTCAGTCTTGTAGCGCCAGGTGTCTTGGAATATTCTCTTGGCTGGCGTGGTGATTGGTGAAATCAGTCCCAGTGGGTCGAAGAGTGCCATTATGATGCTCAGGGCTTCTCGCTTGGTTGGAGAACGCTGGTTTTCTTCTACTTCTGCGGGTATCTTCATAGAGTTTGTGTTGAACCCTATGTAATCTTCTTTCACGTGCCATAGCAGTCCAAGTGTCTTCTCTGTATCCTTGCCTCCCAGGCTTACTGTCAAGGAGTTACTTTCTTCAGGAAGTCCGAACTCTTCTATCGTCTTCGTGTCATTTGATGTCCACCCGCTTAGTACGAAGCCCGCTTTCTTGTGAATGAAGTCGACGGCCTTCGTTATCTCTCGTGCTTCTTGAATAGTGGAGAAGCTCTGGACGTAATCATCCATGTAGTGATTCCTCTGTATTGCTGCTGCAGCTTCTGGGTAGGCGCTCGCAAATTCACTGGCATTCTTATTCTTGATGAATAGTGCTGTACATGGAGATGAAGTAGCTCCAAAAATTACAGATGTCATTCTGTATTCCTCCGGTTTGTCCTCCCGCCGTTTGCCTCTCCATAGAAACCGTAACGCATCTCTATCTTCTTCTCGTATCTTCACTTGCATGAACATTTCCTTTATGTCCCCGCTGACTGCATATGCATATTGTCGGAACCTCATGATGACACCAGGAAGTGATTGTAGCAGGTCTGGTCCCGAATATAGCATGTCATTTAGACATACGCCGGCTGCTTTGGCTGATGCGTCATGAACCAGCCTTGGCGGTTTGTGGGGCTTTGCTGGGTTGATGACTGGGAAATGCGGTAGATACCACGTTTTTCCTTCTGGGGCTGGAGTGGGTGCTGGCTCTGCATAACCCGACCGGAACAGATTGTCCATCCTCTCTTCGTATTTCTGTTTGAGGTCTTCCTCTTTGTCCAGTCTCTTCTCTAGAGAACGCAGGCGTCGTTCAGCTTCTTTATAGTTGTTGGGTATCTTGTGGTCTCTTTCTTTCCATAGCAGGCCGGTTTCGAATCTTCCCTCGGGTAGTCTTCTGCTGGTTTCCTCTAGGATCTGGATAGCTTTTTGTTCCGGATCTTCTTTCGGTCTTCTTGGCTCGATACATAAGGATTCGAGTCTGAAGTGATTCTTGACCAGCTCTTCCAGTGTTGGTTCCTTTTCTTTTTGTTGGAGTCTGCCACAGAACGCTACTTTGGCTGTGAGCGAACTGTGACAACCATGAAGAACCCAGCCGAGCTCTGTGAGGGAAGCTACGGGCTGATTACGGCGACCGGTGCGAAGCTTTCTTGACACGATGAGATGCCAGTTGTCTTGTCCAATTAACAACTTGGGTGAAGCGTGTTGATAGGTGACCTGATCTTTGATGTCGATCAGATGTTCACAATCTTCTAGGTGCTGGTTGAATACTGTTTCTGGTGCGAAGCTCAGTCTGTCGACAGTACGTGCGGCTTCTACTTGGTATTCGTCTTCTGCATATTTTCCTCTGACGCTGAAGCTGACGATTTTGCTGCTGTCGTGCTTCATCTCGTTGCCAATTCCCTGAATCCACATGGTGTTTTCAGGTCCATCTGCTCCAATGACGTCGGCTATTGATGCGTCCAGCAGAGTGATGGTACTTCCTTCATCTAATAGTGCATATGTTTCAATGCTGGAGTGCGGCCCCTTTATAATTACGGGCGCAATCTTCAAGTACGCACGTCGGTGGCTGCCTGGTTTCGCTGCTGATGTGACTTCTACTGTGGGTGCTGCTGTTTCTTTGTCGTGGTGTAGCAGTTTGTGATGTCTCATGGTGCACCCATGTCTTCCACACGGTGGTGCCTTGCATTGAAGTCGTCGGTGCTTGCTTCGAAGGCAGCGGTAGCAGATGTGGTTCTTTTTTGCAACTTCCCATCTTGCGTTCGTGTCGAGGTCGGAGAACTGCTTGCAGTCTGGTAGCTTGTGGTCTTGCTTGCACTGAGGACATTGATCTTCTGATGAGGTTCTCTTCTCTGTAGCAAACGTGCGCTCTGCTCTTCTGTTCTTCCGGTCTCTTCCTCCGACTTCATCAGTGACGGCCTCTGGTAAGGCATAGGCGCCACACTTGTCGGCTTCTTCGTTCAGGAAGGTAGATATCTTCTTTAGTTCTGGAGTATCTTCTTTCTTTGTTGCTGCGTAATCATACCACTTGCTCTTCAATATAGGAGTAAGCTTCTCCGTGATTGTTCGCGCCATCTCTGGACTGTGCAGGTATTGTGGCTTCTTCAATGCTTCAACGGTGCCCACTATGTTGGATATTCGCCCGGCAAAGATGCATAAGTCACGAGGGTTGTCGGTGACTCGATTCAGTGATTTGAGCTTCTCTATCTCGACGTGAATGAGTGCTTCTGGTCTTCCAAATCTTCTTTCAAGTGCTTCTATGACGACTTTTGGATCTGGTTGGCTCACTAGTAGACAGCCAACAGCTTCTTTTGCAGTTCCGCGCAGGCTCCGACGTATGCGTGCTAAATTTTCAGTTTGTGTGAAGTACTTGAGAGTTTCTTCGTATGTTGTCTTGAAGCCCAGCCAGTCTGAGCTGCTTCCATTGAAGAGCGGCAGCTCTTGAATGTACTTCGGTGGTTCCCTTGTGCCTCTAACCGCTTGAGAGAGTGCGGCGGCTAGGGTAGCCACGTCTATCAACGGCTGGCTTGTCTTCACACTATCTTCTTGTGTCTTCTTTTCCTCTTCTTGATGTTCAGTTGACGTTGGTTGGTTCGGCCTGGTGTCTTTTAGCCAGGCGCTAATGCGAACCGAAGCCAGGTCTTCTTCTATTTCTTCTTCTTCATCTTCTGAAGTGTCTTGAGCTTCCACTTGAAGACGTTGTACACGTAGCTGCTGTTTTTCTGTTTCAGCTTGTATCTGTGCTTGCTGAAGCTTCAGCTCGGCTAGCCGCTCTTTCGCCTCCAACTCCGCGAGGAGTTTCTTGCGGGAGGCTACGGAGCGTCGTGACCGTGCGTCTGCGGGCCTCACTGTACGCTGAGAGGTCTGCTTCTTCTGGGACGCGGCGCTGGTATCTTCAGTTCCAGTGGAGGTGCCTGCTTCTGTGGCAGTCGAAGCACTGATTCCGCTGCTAGTACCCGTTGTCTCGGTAGCGGCGTTCGACGTGCCCTGTGTAGGCGGGTTCCCTAACTGAGCCTCTTGTACGGCTCCGAGTGTCTTGAGCTCTTCTTGACTACGTTTCGCTTGTTCTCTTTCCATACCTCGTGTCTTCATCTTCTAGGCGTGGGTCTGCAATCCGACTACGAAGGACCAATAATGTTGGGGATAGCTCGAACCTCGTAGAATAAAACACTTGCAGGAATTGTTTTGTAGGCAAACGAAGTCAAGGAACTAATGAGGAGCGGTTACACTTCTTGTAAGTTAGGAGTGTTCTCTCTGAATGCTGGGACTGAAGACTGTAGAAAATATAAAATTCGAAGTTGAACTGAGCTGTATTTTTACAAGTAAGGCCTTTTATATGCCCCAGTGGCGTTAGTTCTATCCCTACTATTTCCCACGCTTTGGGTGGTCTAACAAAGTACTGGCTACGCTATTTAAAACTATTGTAAACACATAAACACAACCTTACTTGGAACTATTACAAATGTCTAAAGAAATGCATATTTTACGTCAATAGATACCGACAACAATAAATTCGTTTCCTAAAACTAAGAAAGATATTTTGTGCGGATTACAATTTACGCCCAACTGTTACCTATTCAACAAAAGGTCTTAATACATGCCGACAATAATGAGTTCCTTTAACAGTGCCGCTAGTAAACCTTTTAGAATATAAAACAATGATTTTTACTGCGACAACGACCGGCGATAAGCAAAACAATAACCAAACATTTCGGGCGCCGTGGGAATCTTTAGCATCTGTTGGACTTAAAACTGCATGCTATTTTTCCACAAACTGAAAATACCACATGCCTAAAACTATAATATACCATGCTAACTAATGGAGCCTGCAGCTATCCTGCACATGTTCTTTATTTGTTCAGATTTTTTACCTCTGTCGTGTCATTTTCTTTTTGTGTATATTTGTTGCGTCGTCCTACCAAAGTGTACGTAAGAGCGTTTAACCATCACAGTGATATATGTGTGCGATGTACAGACTGGAGTAAAACTCAAGTACGCTCAGTTACGCAGGAGTGCTGCGGACATTACAGTGAACGGTAATGCTAATCTTATGCGTGAAGCTTCATAGCGCCCTACGTAGGTTCAATGTATTTAAACCAAGCTATTCCCGGGATACGAATAGATTTTGCGGTATCATAAATAATAATTTTTCTGCAGAAGTAGCAAACACTATAGAAAAGCATTTACTTTGGGTTCGCAGCTGTTAATACGGCGTGAAAGGTTTTAGTATAGTTCAACTATATAAAGGAAGTCAGTAAGTCATCCTTGTGCACTGTGTTACAACCTCGTTCCTATCTCCGCTCACTTTTCTATGAACTGCGCTTTCTTTCTGTTCCCACCCAGACCCCATGACATTGACCAATAAAAGTAAGCATCGAATCGGCGCCGGCGCTAAGTGTTACGACATCGCAGCGTCGCGCGTCGTGTCGTAAGCGACAACTTGTCACTATCAACACCTCTTTATTGGCACTTAAACCATGTTCGTGTGTTTAATGTGTGCCGACACATTTACATACCTACACAGGGTCTATACATATGCGTAAGTACACCATGAAAGCAAAAAAAAGATGGTCTCTTCATAAATTAGTATTTAGAATATCTTTAAGATCAACGGAGATAAATCTTGATATGATTAAAATAATTTACTGAATCAGTAATTGACCGGTTTTAGTGTGAAAATACTGGCAATTGTACAAAATAATAATCACAATCTGCGTCCAAACTCCATAATATCTATTAATATTCTACTAAAAAATATTATATCATATATTCTTCTTCTGAGGAGCTCGTGGCTTAACAATAACTGCCACTCGGATCGATCTCTAGGTTAGGCCGCACTTGCCTAGATTGGTCTGTGGATGGGTGACCGCCCATTACATGCCGAGTTTCCTCCGTGCCTCGGAAAGCACGTTAAGCTGTTGTTCTCGGCTGCCGTATATAGATCTTTGGCAGACGTTACAGGTAGTCAGTGACCAGAAAGTCCAACAGCCAGTCTTACCAAAGGGTATCGTATTACCTAGTGTTAACTAGGTTGTGGAGGTCAGATAGGCAGTCGCTCCATGTAAAATACTGGTATTTAGCAGCATCCGGTTAGACTGGAAGCCGATTCCAACGGGAAAAGGCTAGGCAGATGATGTTTCTCCTACAATAAGTGCTCAATAGTTTACAAAGGTTAACAGCATATTCCCTCGGTATACGCCGAGTACTCGCTCAACTGAGTTAATACACTGCAAGCGCTCAAATTGCTCAAATGGGGTTTTAGCGAGCGAGCGGAGCGATGCGTTCAGGATGCGTTGCGTCTAAGCAAATACTGGGTTACGGCAAAGTGCCTTCCTGTAGCACAACCAAGGTAATATTGTACAAACGATGATGAAATTCGTTGACTTAGTTAGAGCATACATTCTACTGACATCAGTTTTGTGTTTTCTGTCGCATATGTTACTGTGACTTTAAAGGTATGTAATCAAACTGTTACCGTGGGTACGCGCTACTGAAACGGATATAATGGAAAACTGGGTAGGTTTTCCTATTATGGAAAGTATCCACAAAACGCTCACTTTCCAATTAATTGAATTTACAAATCAATTGTACTACAACCATCCAGGCCAGCAGTGCTATTGAGCAGTACAGAAATAAACTCAATACTTTTATATTGAAGCGAACGAATTGAATGGGAGCGAACAATACAGCGCGCTTCTATTGATTCGTTAGCAGCGTGTTGAAAGTTAAATGATGATAGCTTCAGAGTTTACGTGGAAATACTTACATTAACATCGTATACTACATAATACACACAACTTATCAACAGGTTGTAGCATAAAGCAAACAATAAGTCGACGAGTAGCTTGCGTCATCTAAACGAAGACACGTTTTCTTCTTCTTCGTCGTGTCAATGATTCCCATTCAATACAATTCAGGAGGTGAGCCATGGTTTGGGAAGAGGCTCCACAACCGCAGTAAATGTTTGTTTATCATACTATCACACCGCACTAATATTTAAAAGCGAAACTTTGGATGTAGATATGTTAGTTACTTCTTCACGTAGAAACCACTGACGGATTTGGATAAAATTGGTACACAGATAGTTTATGACCTGGATTAACACAGGATAGTTTTTATCCCGATTTTATGTTCTCGTGAGAAAATTTTCGAGTTGTAGCGGGTGAAGCCGCTGGCAACAGCCAGTAGCTTCATATAAGTCGGAAGTCCAACAAACATATCCACGCAAAAAATTGAGATTGAAAAACTTTGTGAATTGCTGCCGTGCCTATCGTGCTAAAGTTCAGCTTAGTACTTGATATTAGCTTTAACACACGCAGTGCAAATCTTGGTAAAAGTGTATCATTAAAAAAAACACCTAAATATCGGTAATATTAAAACTAGCCGAACATGATGATTGAACTGAAATAACTCAACTCTTCCCTCACAATGAACACCATTAACTTTATTGGTGAGGCAAGTTCTGTTACATGACCAATTACCGTTTGTGTTTGTTGCAAATCATCTGAGTATAACATAAATGTCGCAAAACTATCTGGGTAGCGTATCTGCACTATTAATATAAGACATACAGTCGCAGCCAATTTGTGAGCACAAGCAACAAGTCACGCTCCAATGCACTGGGATGCAGAGATGCTGTTCATTGAGATATTTATTTAATTGGGTGGTAAACAGAGCGGTATGTCGAATGTTATTGTTTATACTTAACTTCGGCGAAGGTTTGTGAATTGCAGCTGGAACAATATTTCTGTACCTTTGTGCAGCTGACTTTGCAAATGATTGTTGGTATTAGAAAGCAAGTATCTTCAATGTTACCAAAACACATTTTATGTCATCAATAATTGTGATGAAGCGAACGAGAAATATAAAAAAAAAGTTAACTACGTCATAATGATACCTAGTGTTTGCCGAGAACTTTTGGTGTGAATTTTGATGATAAACTCAAACCCGACAACGACAAAAAGAAACGACACTGAAAAAGTATGAAACCAGATTTTTCAGGATGCTGAAAAAGAAAAGCCGTCATACTTTTTTTTATTTAAACAATTTTGGTATTGAACATTTTTTAACACATGACTTTATGTCCGCTAGAGGGCGTTACTTTATATTTTAGCAATATTTTGGAAATGTACAAGTGAAGCCCTTTCAAATGATACCAAACGAGGCGTATTTATCTCCATTTTTATTTTAACAAATTACGTTTTGTCTGCTAGATCGTGTGTGCGTAAATCGATATGGCGCTCGCCATATCAATTTTAGTGACACATCACGTAACATATGTTCACCGGACAATTAAGACGGTTCTGATGATACCTCATATGTCGAATTCCGATTAGTAGATTAGGAGCTATGAGGGAACAGATGAACATACTCACATAAATACATACATAGCCAGTCAAAATCATAACCCTCCTTTGGCTTAAAAATTTGGGTCGGGTAAAAATTTGACATTTCTGATTAATAGAACTCCCACAATCACCCGAAGTTAAACATCGCAATCAGATAGAAAACGAAAGAAATAAAATGACGGGTTAATCCCGTCTTGTTAGTAATAACAACATAGGTAAGGTAGGAAGAACTAAACCCAAAATGGAATAGAAAACCTACATCAAATGTACCATTGTTTTTGGTACATCGTGTAACAATATCACTGTGTATACTATTATCCCCAGTTTTCGCTATAAAATAACTCGCACAGACGACTTAACATTGAGTGCTCCACCGTCAGACCGACGCGCGAACATTGAAGCAAGATCACCAATTAGATGGGCCATTGTGGGCCATCGTGTGAATACCAATCGCAATGGGATCCTGTGCGGGCTGATAACAGATACAAGTAATACTCGTATTAGTGAACCGTGTTTAGTGTCCATTTGAGTATCGGGGTTTCGAGACCTTCGTTATTAGTGCCTCGGTTTGCTATGCTAGTTTAATACTGACGGTTAGGCCGATATTACTGACTGTGAGTGGTTTATATTTTGTTATAGAAACTGCCAAAATGAGCGTCACTACTGATACTATATATTAATTAGAAATATAGCTGAACCGGGCAATTAGGGTGCTATTAGAAAATATTACTATTGTATTTAAATTGCAGTCAGCCTCGCCACATCTTGCTACGCTTAACCTCGGACGTAATCAGGTGACAGACCATCGTACGTGGAATTTCAACCATATTAGCTCGTCCAATGATAAAACGGGATGATAGAAATAAACTTCCTATTTGCCTGGAGGCTGGAGAAGTAAGGTTTATCACTAAAATTCATTGTCAAATGTGTGTGTACTTACTCGTCTCCTGACCCCTCGGGAAAAACAGGTGCGATGTTACTTAAATAGTGTTATGTTTTGATTTTCACCATAAACTGTTTCTTGCAAGCCCTCACCGAAACATCGTTAGAGCACAGATTACTGCGTAGCACAAAGTTCACGCTACGGCGCTACGTCGTAGCAGCCGACGTAGCCGCGCGGCTACGAAACAATGCGCTACAAAGCGTAGCATCAGGAATGCTACGAATGCTGTCCTACAGAACTATATGTAGGACGATTTCAGTTATTAAATTCATATGTGTGTTCAGTGTTCCTTGTTCTATAACCATATTAATATCGTCGTGATAATAGAGAGGGTAGTGTCCTACACAATACCCTGAATGCTTACAAGTCTATCACAAGTAATTAAATCGAAACGACTTGTTTTAAGCCGTATTAGTCGTAAAACATTATCTGAATGTGGCTGGGGCTCCATAATAGCCACATTACGCGATATGTATGTCAGAGCTAACGTTTGCTTGTCTCGAGAGCACGTAGTTTATTATTTAGACACAGTTTAGTGGATGTGCGTGCCTTCGATTTAGACACAGTTTAGTGGATGTGCGTGCCTTCGATTTAGACACAGTTTAGTGGATGTGCGTGCCTTCGATTTAGACACAGTTTAGTGGATGTGCGTGCCTTCGATTTAGACACAGTTTAGTGGATGTGCGTGCCTTCGATTTAGACACAGTTTAGTGGATGTGCGTGCCTTCGATTTAGACACAGTTTAGTGGATGTGCGTGCCTTCGATTTAGACACAGTTTAGTGGATGTGCGTGCCTTCGATTTAGACACAGTTTAGTGGAGTGCGTGCCTTCGATTTAGACACAGTTTAGTGGATGTGCGTGCCTTCGATTTAGACACAGTTTAGTGGATGTGCGTGCCTTCGATTTAGTCACAGTTTAGTGGATGTGCGTGCCTTCGATTTAGACACAGTTTAGTGGATGTGCGTGCCTTCGATTTAGACACAGTGTAGTGGATGTGCGTGCCTTCGATTTAGAGGTGAGGATCCCGCCACACCGCAACGTAGTGAATAGTAGGAACGAGATTTAATGACGCCTTTATATTTAAAGGGTAGACTGGTATTTGCTTTTAATTACTTGTTGGTTCGTTTATATCAGAATGAGCCAATGTTTTTTGTAATTTCAAAAATCAAAATGTGAGGAACACCTGTGCCTTCGGTGATCACAGACGTGATGTAGATGTTGTAACAAGGTGTGTATAGTGTAGAAATACTTCACACACACAACCCACTAGTATGGGTGTACATGACGGGGCGCGGCGATGGGCTGCAATAGAAACGTCCACATAAATCGCGCCGCGTTGTTGCCACTACCATCACACCACCGTTGGGGTCTTAAACTATTTTTCAACATTATTTCTACTATGTGTTATGTTTTTTCTACTCCTCCGCTATTATTTTCTGATTTTTTCGTTGCGGGATTCAAGACAGTTGAATCGTTTCTCTGGGACTTCGTCGAGCTTCATTGTCTCGGCGCTTTTCTTGTGGTCGCCACTGTTGATTCTGGCTTACAGGAGTTGGTTGGTGGTGGTGGTTTGGTAATACTGTGGTCCCATTAAAAAAAAAACTAGTTTCCAAACTCACTGGTCATTGATTGTTTGAAAACTTCAGGGTACACTACTTCATGGCTTACAAATGAAAGGGTTTCTTTTTCATGTTACTATTGGTTACGTTGATCTGTGGATGGGTGACCGCCCATTACATACCGAGTTTATTCCGTTCCTCGGATAACACGTTAAGCTGTTGGTGATTGGTTAAAAGGTTTACTGAAGCAAGAAAGAAACACTAATTAAAAATTATGGGTACGGTGGTGACCGTACACAGTATATTATAGCTCTTTTAATCAATGGAAAGGGGTCATTAATTTACAAAAACCTTTTCTATAAAGCCTGCTGGACAATCACAACTTGTTGGCGCTCGACGTTGAAAATAATTAGAATTTTCCAATTTCATTCGTTAATTAAACTTTCGTCAAAAGGAAATGTTGTGGATTGAGTCTTTTGTGAGCGCGTGTCGGGCGCGGGGCGTCAGCGTGGAGCGTGCGGAGTGTCAGCGTGGCAGGTGCGGGGCGCCAGCGTGGCGGGTGCGGGGCGAGTGCGAGAGTTACAGAACTGTCAGCGACACAAGCCGAGTTGAGCTTTGTTGAACAAAGTTGTGTTGAAGTCGACGTACCGGCGCTCTGCTTTAGATTTTAAATGAGTTATATTTGGTTAATTATTTCACTTTATAGTTTATTTGGAATTAACTTTTAATTGCTGCTCGACTCGTGTGGAATTTGGCTAATACTTATTATGTCGGTTTGTTTGTGCGTTTTGTTATTTTGCTTGTGGGAAAAAGGCGTAAGTTTATGTATGTCTGTTTTCATTTTATTTATTTGGAAAAATAATCAATGTTTTGTTTGTGAGCTGAGCAATTTTTTGCATTCCTGTTACGATCGTGTCAATGTACATAACATTTATCCTCTAAAACCTATATTGCGTACGACCCAACGTTATCAATATAATTCAATCTTAATAATACTTACCTTTATAGTATTTAAATATCTAGCTGACATTTAAAAAAAAAATAATGCTATGATAACAGTTACCCGCAGATAAAATAACTGTCATTTGTAGAGTCTTGGCTTAAAATATCACCATATATGTACATTTCGGAGCTCCCTCTGTATAAATGAGACTGTTCATACAGAACAAACACTTACTGTCGGTGTGGTTGTTTCTCCCGTGTAATCGCATCACCGGGCCGCGACGCCAAGATACAGACATGTGTTATATAATTAGTTAATTAAGCGCGACCCTCGCCCTCCACTAATAAGATAACACAGCCCTCATCCCGCGTGGCTGTTAGTCCTCTTCCTCTACATTTGTCCGGACATTGCTAGAGGTCACTTCTGGTCAGACATATAACTTACCTTCGAAATGCCAGATAAAAACAGGTTATTTTATTGCTCAGAAACACTTGCTTTAGACCTACTTTGGTTTCAGTGTACAGAAAAATCCAAGTAGAAGTGGTGTGGTTGGACTTACAAGTAGAGGTCCCAAGTACTACAGAACCCAAGACCAGATGTACAGAAAGGCACCACTTATTTTTTGGATGCATGTCCATAAAATATGATAATTATCACTTGTCTCGATGAAGGAAAACATCGCGAAGAACCAAAGCATGTGTGAGAAATATTCTTCGAAGGTATCGTAAAGTCAAGTTAAAACGACATGAGCGACATAAAAACCCCAACAACAGGTTGCGCACTAACTACACGATAAATATAATAAATAAATAATAAATAAATAAATATAGAGTTTACTGAAATATCTATAACTAACGGACGTCACGCGGTTTCACCTGCGTAGTTCCCGTTCCCGTAGAAATACAGGGATAAGCTAGTCTATGTCACTGAGAGTGAATGTAGCTTTCCAACGGTAAGAGAATTTTAGAAATCGGCGCAGTAGTTTTTGAGTTTATTCATTACAAACACACATACACACACACAAAAATACAAATCTTTCCTCTTTATAATATGAGTGTAGACTGTCTGCATTCTCCCTTCCTCACTATCTAACACTTTCACTTTCAGCAAACTGTGAATCCCCAAACGCCTGATATTAAACCATGTTAATATCTGCCATGATCACGCCATGACTCCCAGCCGGTAGGGACCAGAGGGTGTAATAAGCGTCCCTGTCAGGCGAGGGGCGGGGGGAGGGACAATTTATACGTTCAATAAGGACACAGTGTCCTGTCCTCACACATTGTACTGCAAATGTACTTACGTTTTTCGACCAATTTGAGGTTTTTATCTGAATATGTTAATGATGTACCTATGTTTGTTATTACTTATGTTTTCGAGGTAGCTTAGTAATATATCTTAACAGGACCACCATCCGACTTACTTTCATCTGTATACATTGAATTGTTATGGGTAGTTAATACTGAAGTTATACTAATTTGATCTATAGTAACTTTTAAATAAAAGAGATAGACATATACATAGACGATACTAATGTTTACATTCACTGCGCTCGGCTGTAGTTCATCCAATCGTGGCTGGCAGTCAGCTCGCTCCATTAATTCCATTCAAATGTTTTTATTTGCGCTCTGATTGCTGGCCTCCTTTGACCGGGTCGCAGCCACTGCAGCGAAAACTAAACGTAAACGATTCTATTGCTGAATCAAACTGTTTGTATTCCTAACTGCTTTATAACTAAAAACTGTTTGACGTTTCCTTTATTTTTTATTGGAACAGAATCTGTAATTGAAGGATTTTCTATGTGTTATTTGTATTTGAACTGCGTCACGTTTATAACGATTAGCACTCCTGAAAATAGAAATTCACAATTGTTTTAAATGGTGGTCAAGTAGCGCATGACTTAATTATAATAACAAACTTAAAGAATATTCCACCATATTTTAGAGTGACGACATTTACCCGAGAGACTCAAAGAATTAACTCCAGATCCACAAATAAAAGAACATGGTGGATTTACAGTGCCTTATCTTGTCGTGCAATTTGTAAGTCACGACGGAAAGCGTTTGTCATGTCAGTCCGCAGGGAAATAATTTATCAGGACGCCTTTTTTCATCCCCAGGGCTCTAGATTACAATGCTTCAGTCCTACACTGAAATATTTCATCATCAATTATACCTAAGGTCCACCTAGACATCTAATCTATTTATTATTTTTGTTCAGTTTTTCTGGAACACACAAGAGAATATATATTCAAGCAGAAGTAATATTTGCTTTGTGATCAAACATACCTGTAGTGTTAGGTAACAGTCCCGGCCCACGTCGCTTTATTCCAAAAACGATAATACAAAGTCGATTAGTATTCACGTCGCCATGTCCGGCCGCCAACGAAACTAAACGAAAACGTGATTCAAATACATTCCTATTTCCAATTTATATTTAACGAAAAATTCAGTTCGAAAGATCCTGCATCGCGCTATTGAAATTATCGAAACAGCGTCATCTGTGCGCGGTACTGGTAAACTGACGGGAATGAACGACTAGCCTCCGGAGACCAATAGATAGGTGTTGAATTAGGATCGCTTGATGTTTTACCGGTAATGTTTGTTTTGTATCGTGACATCTGAGGAGACAGTTCTCTTCATAGAACTGTGGGATACTTTGATAAAGTTTTATAAATAGTAGTTATTTTCTTTCGAATACGTGTCTCGCTTGACGTTTAAGTTTGCCATCCGTCTTTATTTACGTTACCTAGAAAATATACTCTTAACATACCAAAACGTATCAACAACAAAAATATTGATTTTTGGCTCACAACCTTAACTAATTCTTGTGTGTGAGTTGTTTCAAACGTTAAAAGTACTCTTAACAAACATCCTGGAACGTAATTAAAAGGTGTTTTCACAAAAGATGCTGATTTATTCTGCAACTTAATTAAAAAAGCAATAACTGGTGAAGCAGTAACAGTTATTGGTAAAGTTTCTACTAAGCCAAGTATCTCTCGCTCGCGACAATGAAGCCTCATCGACTATTGTTCGCGTCTTTAACTGATATTAATAAACTTAAAACACTAAACTGGCGACATTTTACAGCGGACTTCATGAAATGTTTCAGTTAATTAAGGCTATTAACGACTCGCGTTTTAATTGTAAAGGTATGTTTTTAATATTTTATCCGTCATTCTTTGTTACAATAGAAATAGTATTTAATTGTTGTACTGGATAAGTTATTTGATTTTGGTACTAATCGTAACTAGTGTTACATGTAAGTACTAAGTTCTAACTCCATAACTTTAATTGAACTCGAACTTTACACATACAACGTAAGTTATTCAGTTAAAGATGTTAAAGTTTGGCAACAACGCCGTGTGTACAGCTCGTAAACGTTGCCACTTTAATCCATAATTATCTTAATGTTCACTTAAACGGCATACTAGAGCCGGCAACATTCCCTATTTTGTTAGCTATTGTTTCTCAGAGCTGTTCTCAAACAAACAGCGGAACCTTTGCTCTTGTTAATATGTAACGATCACACGACTAGTTCTGAACGAACAGTATCCGCCACAGTAAACACTAAGTTAATTGGAGAACTTGTCGGAACGGCACCTCTTCGCCGCCGCCTTTATTGTAAACGCTAAATTCACAGACAATAAAGATCGTTATAACACGCCCTCAGGCCGCGCTAACCCTATTACTTCGCTACGAGTTCGCAATTCGAATAACGCGCACTCATTGGCGCTTGGTAACGAACTTCCGCCAATGGCGTTACAGTAACAATTAAAATGCCTAGGGTTGTCACCCGACACCATTGTTAGATACCATGCGATGTTTTAAATACTATGAGGTTTTAATGATATCCGTCCGCAGCAGACGTAGGCTTTGACAAAGGTATTATAAAAATAAAATAAAAATCACGCTGAATCGCAAATGAGCTCGTTTGTTCGTAGTCTGTTAAAATAATATAAATGATGAGCAAAAAGAGCGACGGTGGAGGGGGCGCGCGAGGATAATAAAAGATCCCTGTGATGCTCTCTGAAGCGGAAAATTACGTTACTGGGTAGTATTTGAGTTCGTTATCTTTCGCTGAGATTATAACCTTTTTATCTGAATATATTTGCTTTGGAACTTTTATTTCAAATATAGATTTATCACATTCATTATGTGACGGTAGGCTTCATTGTAATCATGCTGAGCCTTTTATTTCTGTTGACGTGGTTCCACTATTGAGCGTGAATGAGCAAGAAATGTACCTACCGGCGCAAGATGGCGACGTGGCGGCGCGGCGCCGGACTACCCTCCGGAACCGCTTTATATCGTGTATCGCAAAGCAACAGTTGTCGCGCGACTGCCGCCTGTAGCGTGACAAATATTGCGTCGACAGATACGTCGCGGACAGTTGAGCTATGCTTATTTATTGGAATGGATTTAATTTGCTGCTGTTTTATTAAATTACACTATACCATGATTTGCACATGAAGCTGCAAATTAGACATTTTCTATCTGCCAACGTAACTGTCGGCTGTTGGGTTACCTTTAAAAAAGATGATTTTAGAAGTTTTGTAATTGAATATTTAAAACCTTCACTAAAACCACCATACTTAGCAATATTTGGTAAACATACTCTACAAAATAAAATCGACTCCGTTCGTTAATTACGATCCTATTTGTCGACGTTTTACAAGGTTTGCCTATAGGCCTATGTGAAACAAAAATATTTTGATTTTGATCTTATACAAAGACGTTCAGCAAGCAGCAACTCCGCGAAGTGCCCTCTAGGGCACTCCGGTACTCCGGCGCTAAGCTGGCACGGTAGGATATCTTTTGCGATGTCCCGCGGCTCTAGTCCGTTCACGCCGAGAACAATACCACGTGCTAACAGACTGCAACACGGTTCATCTTAATGAACACATTCGAAGCGTTAATACATAGTGTGCTGTTAATCTATGTTAAAAAAAGTAAAATCAAACTTTAAATATCGCCGTCCCGACTTCGACTTGAGACTCCTTTTTTTTCCTTGATTAAAAAAGTACCTGATTTGTGGTTGTGAAACCTTCATGAAACTTAGAAAGCTTGCACGAAGTTCCATTCTTATCTTCACATTTTTAACATAAATAATTTATTCGCAACATTACTTAGGTACATCAGTCAGGCCAATGCATAATTCTTATTTCCTTATCGTCCAATCAAGACACAGTGCAATCACACCGCACAGTAACGTTCCCCAATATCGTCACAACGGAGACACGCGAGTATTTTAGCGTCCATCATAAAACACGCTGAAAGGCTTCGAGAAATAACTCCCAACATTTATAGGTATCATAACGTGACGCCCTCGTAAAAGTGCCGAGATATCATGTATGCTTTGTAATATTGAGATATCAATATGCTTCGTAATATAAGCTGATTAAACAATAACAAGCGGCAGATTGAAGGGTTCTACAGTTTATCTGTGTACATACAGGATTCTAACAACAACATTAGAACTAAGGTTTTAACATAGTTTAATCTTAACTCTTAGTGCTGTCTACACTAAATTGCTTGTGAATAGAAACACAGTCTAGAAATATTGTTTAATTGTGATACAAACACGGTTCACTGCGCCACGTGCAACGCAAAGCTACACTGGCTAAAGTTTCAGAATCAGTGTGTTAATTCTTAACCAAAATGCTGTAACCGCCGTGCTACACCGGCTAAGCTTTGCTACGCGGCATAGCTGTCGCAGCCGATATGCTACGCAGGCTTAGCTTTCGTTGCTACGACACTGTAGCCAATATACTACGCGTGTATTATTTGGTATTTGAACGTCTCGTTTTGTTTGTGATCCATTACGAGATGTCCCAGAATACCCGCTTTCATGTAAACTGTGTACGTCAAAGCTAAATACAAACAATACGTACATTCCGCAGTTGTTACATATTTGTGGACCGCTATGAAGTCCAAATTAATATGTAGCAGTAAAAGCTCCGCAAATCTGTAATATGGACCTGTAGTGTACGCGCCGCAATATCCATTAGTGACTGAGCGACAGATTGGTATGCGGTACTGTGTATGTGCACATACTTTATGTAAGTATATTATGGATTGGCCGGGAACACCAGTAACTTTGTGTAAAAAAATGCAAGTAAAAACATTCTAAGATAGAAGATAGAATCAATATAGATATAATATATATTTTTTATTTTTTATTTTTTTATTTAGCCTATTTTGTCCCACTGCTGGGCAAAGGCCTCCCCCATTTCTTTCCAGCTCTCTCGGTGTTGTGCCTTCTCTGGCCAATCAGTCACGAATGAGTCCAAATCGTCACGCCATCGTTTTTTGGGTCTGCCTCGGTGACGACGACCGCTTTCAGGCACCCAGTGTGTGACGGTTTTGGCCCATCTGTCCTGACCTCTCCTGGAAATGTGACCCGCCCAGTCCCACTTTAACCTCGCAGACTTATCGCCAACATCGGCAATGTCTGTCTTGGAGCGTATTATGGTGTTACGAATTCGATCGGTGATTTTGATATTTAAAATGCTACGCTCCATCGCTCTTTGGCAAACCTTGAGTTTGGACTTCTGAGCTTCCGTCAAAGACCAAGTCTGTGCGCCATAGGTTAGGATAGGCAGGATACACATGTCGACGAGCTTGCGTTTCAGTGAAATAGGAAGGTCACCCTTCATAAACGACTTCATGGACCAGTAGCTCTGTATATAATATAATACCAATAAAAAATAAATGTTCTTCGTAGCAAACAATAAAGAGTCCATAGAGATGCAATTTGAACATCTGTCGGGCTAATTAGACATTTTTGGTGAATTATCCTATTAAAAATGACAAAATATCAAATTATACGTAGACAGCTGCCGAACCCCATACTTCCAGTCCAACGTGGAGCTACGGTACCTACTACCTAGCCTATCCGGTGCTAATCGGATCTCGGCACGAAGTAGTAAAACTTGCGGCTGATAGGAACGTTATTGTTTCAATTGCTCAAACCTCCAACCAAAGCTATTACACTTTAATTAAACTTGCATACAATTCTCTATTTTCTATTCTCGCAACAGTGGAGCTCCGGTTTTCTTCTATTTCCGATGTGGTCCACTCTGGAACAATCGTATGTATACATACTAAAGTGCAGGTTCAAAGTCGCCGCGACTTTGTTCCGCTTGCCTCCCGCTGAACCCACTCTAACCCCCCCGCCCTCCTGTCTCCCCAGCGGGTGAGATGAAGCGGGGACGACGCCACACGGTCGCAACAAGTGGTGTCGGGATGCCGCGCGCCTTCAATGGAACTGACACGATACATATCGTGCCTCGGTGGAGCTGCTTACAAAACAAGATGCTCCAAGTGGATTAATTAAGCTTCATACTTGTACATATAATTAAGCTTCATACTTGTACATATAATTAAGCTTCATACTTGTACATATAATCTTTCGTTATTTCGATGGCGTCTTCCAGTTATAATATGCAAAATTCTACCGATCACTTTCAAACATAAATATATTTTATTATGTAGCCATCACAGTACCCAAGAGCACAAACAAAAGGACACAATAATTAGATTTAGACGTAAATTAAAATGATATTATTTAGAAATGTTTTAAGTTTTATATAAGTGTAAGTCGAACCATTGCGAAGGTTTTGTGGGGCTTAGCTTCTGCATTCATAATCACATAATGTATGCCAAATCATGCTCAATCTTTTGAAATAATCCGCCACCACCCCACACACCACGCTAGTGTCGTAGTACAACTACCCCACACGTGTCTAGCGCTCAAGCCGCGTTTCCCCCCCCCCCGCCCCCCTCTGTTCCCCGTATGACACAGATTTGACAACGAACACGTGTTCCTGTCTCATACGCGTAGGAGTGTCGTGTGCTTTGACACGATATACTACCGATATCGACATTTTGAATGTTCTACTGTGGTGTTTCCTTAGCAATTAATGCAAGCGACAATATTTATTTATTTATTAAACTTTATGCACAAGCAAAAAACTGTACAAAGGCGGACCTAATGCCTTGGGCATTTAATATTCTGATTACTATCAAAATTCTTCTTTTTTTTAGGGTTCCGTAGTAAATATGGAACCCTTATAGTTTCGCCATGTCCGTCTGTCTGTCTGTCAGTCCGTCCAAAGTGCTAAAGTAAAATATGGAATTTTTTTTTTTTGGGTATTGCCAGTGCACATTAAAGTGCAGATATTTTTTTTTAGCGAAATGTGTGTGGGTTGTCGTTGGATAGGTCTTTTAAAAATACTGCGAGTTTGCACAAACAGTTTTTCGATTAAGGGATTCGTTTGTGAAATATTAAGCATTCAAGTGCAAATTTTTGTTAGATTCAAGTGTGCCAACCTAAACCACCTATACGGGTTGTGTTTGGTTTTCGGTTTGATATTTCGACGCAGAAGGTGAATACATTGATCTCATCTTCTGGAATACTTTGGACACTTGGCACCGCTCTCTCACTGGGCGGTGGAAGGATTTCTCATCCTCCATTTTACTAGATTAGTTGTTTGCAACGGCCTACCTAAATGCGCAATCGATTAAGTCACGCAGAGCAGCAGAGCATCCTGGGTTTATTCACAGGTTGGTTTCTAGTTCCTAAAGTTTACTTTTCGACTTAGGCGCTTGATGGCCTATGGGTGTAGTGACCAATCAGAGTAGATCATACAGTTATACCACTCTAAGATGGTCTCAAACAGATACAAGTATGCTAAAATATGAAGAAATCTAAATTCTCTTTTCAGTTGAACGTACAAACGAGAAATTTGAATAAAAGTCTGATATCTCAAACGGAAACGATTTGATAAGCTCGGCGTTAATTCAATCAAGATGGAAACCCTACCTGTTATATATGGGCGGTAGTATTTCAAATAAAAAATAACATTTCCGCTAAAAGGCCGTAGATTACTATTACTCGTACAATCTCATAATTTTTTTTCATGAGATCGTAATATGACGCAAGCTTAAGCAAAACTGATGAAATACAATTATTTACCGTAAATCTTCGTAATCTCGGAAAGTCTTCGCTAAGATGAATATTTGTTTATTACAGAACGAGGCCGAACCACCCTGGCGCAGTCGTGGAAATTAGTGATAATCCCTTGGACTCCAGCAAGGTAACAATTACGCTAAGTAAACATTATATAATAAATGCTTCGAAGTATTAGTTCGCATAAATGTTTCCTTTATCATTCCGCTTGCATGAAAAGGACTGAATATTGGGTAAATTAGTAATCGTTATTAGTTCACACCTTCTGCCGCTGCAACGTTGTTCTCGTGGTCAGAAGCGAGACTGTGGGCTCCTGGGTTCGATTCCCTGACTTGACACAAGTGTTTTGGGTCGGACCATGCATAACCTGCTACTAAGCAGCAGCCTGGTATTGCTGATATGATAACTCCGCGTTTTGGAATGAACGTTAAGCCGTTAATTCACGTCTGATCTCTTTCGATTTGGGTTGGATAACAATCACAAATGATCAGACTACGATACTGATGTTTGAAGGGCCTGAAGCCCCAGAGAAGCATAGGATGCCTGCTATGCCTGCGGTAATACACGCACACACACACACGCACATGCTGCGCCGGCCACAAATAAATTAGAATAAAAGCAGGAGAATAATGATGAAACGTGTGTTGTTTGTATTGCAGTTGCTGATAGCGTACGAGACGGGTCTGGTGGTGGTGTGGGACCTGCGCGCGCGCATGGCGGAGTGGCGCGGCGCGCTGGGGCTGGGCGGGGCGGGGGAGGGGGTGCGCGCGGCCGCGTGGCAGCACGACGGCAAGCTCATGACGGCGCACGCGGACGGCGCGCTCGCCACGTGGAGCACGCGCGCGCCCCGACCTGCCTCGCTGTCTTACCCACATGGTGACACTTTATTTATCTTCTATGGTTTGAAAACCATCCCAAGCATCACACAAAATATGTTGAGTGGAGCAACTCATCTTCTTATAACTCAGATTCAAATTCAAAAGATGCATTAGTATGTTTTTTACTTAAAGTACGACTACCAGTCTTAACAAAGAGTATCTAGCTATAGTAGGTAGCCGCTCCATGTACAATGCTAGTATTCAGCCGCATATGGTTTGTCAGGAAGCCGAACCCAACGGAAAATGCTAGGCAGGTGATGATGATGTGAAATTGATTATATTAATACAGAATCTAAGGACTAACAATATCGTTTGTTTATTTACAGCAAAAGCGAACAAAGACGGCAAACTAGAACCTTGTAAACCTATACTCAGATTGGAATGGAAGACCTCGAGAACAGGGTGAGTCAGCGTTTACTTCGCTCTGTATTTGTGCCGTATGCCCGTGCTCACTCACACTAAGGGACACCATAAATGATGCCTAAATGAAAGCGTTTGATCAACTTTCAACGCTCCGCTTAGCGCCTAGAATTCACATTCGGCCAACGTAATAACATTTAGGCATTCATTTAGTTGTCCTTTTGCATATCTGACCCGGGAATAGACTCAAATCTGTGTGGTACTTTCTTCAAAAGACCATCTCAGACACTAATCTGCATGGTCTTCATGTGTGTATACCAAGATTATGTTTGGACCTTAAAATAGACTTATGACCTCTGAGTTTTTTTCGGATGTTTCTTCTCGGAGTAGTCAGGTACGAAACACCGGCCCCATCTAGTGTAAAAAAAGTGACTTGTGGAAACCTATTTGCAAAATAAACATCATTTCATAGAACTCAGGATCCCACGCTCTGGGGCTGCGGGTTGTTCGTAAGAGATACCGCGGCCTCGTCACAAGGGCTAAGAAGGAACATGGCTGGTTTTTAGTCAGTAGAAGTCTGACTCTCCCTTTCGCTCTGGCCAAGAGCGGGAGGGGTTATTTTATGATTTCCCACATACCAAAAAAAAAAGGATCCCACGCTCAGCAGTCGCGTTTGCATACGCGCGAACAGTTACACATGTATATTTCACTTGAACCTTTTATTGAGGAAAATATTTGTGTGTATATTTATTTCGCCAGTAATGACACTGTCTTATTCAAAATGCTAAATCAGTAAACTCTAACAATATACACCATGTTAAGCTTATACCGGTATCGAGCGACATTTTCAATAATATAATCCTCAGATACGGCTAATGCAAAATCTTTAAAAATCACGCCAACTTAAATCATGGCTGAGACATCGTGCGAAATAGGCTGGCATCGTCGCGTCGGCGCTCGTTAGCCGACGTAGCTAATGAATCGGAAAACGACAAACATTATAGCTACTGGTTGCTCATTATCATTTGAACTGCTGCTAGTCGGGTTACTACGTCTCTTTAACATCCTATAAACTTTTAATACCGATATCCGAACAGTTAATCTCATTTGGATGAACCGATGAAGCTTAATGTTGTGATCGTTTGAACCATACGAAAATATATTGTAAATTAAATATTATTCTGGTTTAACAAACTTTTGTATGACTTGTTGAGCTATTCATTTTATAATGACTCTTTTTCCCATTTGGGTAAGCACAAACCACAGAACCCCAGAACTCTTTGTATAAAACCGTTCGACATCATCATCGATTGGTAACCAGTCGCTGGAATAAACCGTCGTGAATAAATAGGTACTGATATTTAGAAAGGAATTTATTAAGAATAAAGGGTAACCAAACCTTAACTAACACTATTAGTCGATTAGCAATCGCGTAGACCGCAACCTCAAATCTCTTATTTGTTTGCCAAACAATGAAAGACTTATCTGTGCTGTTTCAGAGAAAGCCTGGTGATATTCAGCGGCGGACTGCCGTCGGACAAGGCGGGTCGGACGCACAGCATCACAGTCCTCAACGGCAAGTCCACCACCGTGCTGGAGATGGAGCACAGCGTGGTGGACTTCGTCACGCTCTGCGAAACGCCACACACCGCAGGTAACACGACATCACTAAACTGATTTCTCCTCCTAAATTGGAAGAACCCCAAACGCATGACCTAGAAACACTACTTGGAAATAAGCTTCAGTTTAGGGACTTTTCATTACCCTTCCCACTGTTATCTTATGTACATTATCATACGTTCTTGTAATATGTATTCGTAAGCACAAAAGTGATGTTTGCAGACTACCAGGAACCTTACGCGATAGTGGTGCTACTACAGAACGACCTGGTGGTGATAGACCTGCAGTCGCCCGGCTACCCGTGCTTCGAGAACCCTTACCCCATGGACATCCACGAGTCACCCGTCACATGTTGCTCTTACTTCGCCGACTGCCCCTCGGATTTGGTACGTGCACATCAAGTTATTCTACTCGATAGTAGGGTAGTTGAAAAAAATAATATTCGACACATAGTTTTTTTTTCATGTAAACTAAAATTGAAGACAATACAGTGCTTCAAAAAGTCGTATGACGTCACAGTTTGGTACATGTTTCAACAGAAAATGACGTCACGAGCTCCCCCACTCATGATCTTTGACACGTTTTATTTTCGTCATTTTTTTATTAATTTGATAAAACAAAAATCCGTATCCAATCGATAATCTAACTTGCGGACTAAACAGAATTTGATTATTTTAGTCAGTCAACTACCCAGTTCTCTTTACAGACGATGGCCCTTTTGTGTCGGTTGATTTCTCTTCGTTGAAACTGCTGTCGTTACTTGTCAAAATATCTAAAATGTCGCAAAGACTTGGAAAGCAAGAGGTTACTGCTTCCAAAGCACATAAGATTTCCGTAAGCTTGTAAGTGTGTAGAACTTTCCATATGCAACAGGCTACAGGCTGACAGACCAGCTGTGCGGTTATCGTTGTGGTTAACCATGAAATTCAAACAAGCTACCAATAAACTGTCAATATTTCCAGATCCCAGCGTTCTACTCGGTGGGGCGGCAAGGCAACAAGAAGCCGACGGGGTTCAGCGAGAAGCTGTGGCCCATTAACGGCGGCGAGTGGGAGCCCGCCTCCTGCTCCTATAATGAAATTATTCTTACTGGGTATGTTTACACTAAAGGAAACATGGCACTCGAATACTACGACCTTCAAAAACTTCAAGTCAGAGGTCCCATAAAAGTTACGAAAGTTGTACTAACATAACATTTCTAACGTTTCAGACATGCAGACGGTAGTGTAAAATTTTGGGACGCAAGTGCAGGGACCTTACAAATTTTGTACAAATTAAAATGTTCGAAAGGTTAGTAAAAGTATAAACACGAAATAATTGTAATAACACATAGGTAATTCTTTTTGAAACAGCTGTGCTCTACTAAAGTGCCAGAAAGCCCTGCGGGTAAAATGTTAGAACGACCGTGAGTGAGCTTGTTGTGTGTGGCGCAGTGTTCGAGCGTCGCGCGGGCGGCGCGTGCTACGACGAGGACAGCCCGCTGGGCATCGCGCAGGTCGCGCTGTGCGCCGAGTCGCGCCGCCTGGCCGTGGCGCTGCCGCACGGACACGTCGTGCTCTTCAAGTTCCGCAAGAGCGAGACGCACGGCGAGACACACGTAAGCATCGCCGCAGCTACGACGTCCTGCTATATGATACTCCACTTCACTGGACAATCCTTCTCTATAACCAATTCAATTTCTGCTGAATTACCTATCGGCAGATACGTCTATAAGTATTTCAGAAACCGAGCATTTTTTTTTTTAAATTTGATGTAGTTCTCTCATCAGTTAACCGATGACTGATAGAGTATAACATTTAAGCAATACTCGTTAAATTAATATCACATAGACCTCGTCAAAATGTAATGCTTACTGCTGTTTAAAACGTAAGTGACATCCACATCGAAGCTGGACCCACCATGAACTTACCCCATACATACATTTCTTTTTTACTGTTTCAGGTATTAGAAATTCCAATGATAACAGACACGTTAGAAGAGGAGGGCTCACCGGAAGCGGAAGGAGGCCGCTCCATGTCGTTCAGTAGAGCGGGCGAGGCGTCAGAAGGCGAGAGCAGAAGAGTATGTTTGTCAATACTTTTATTTCGTAGGAAGCGCTACTCTCGAGCACTTAAACTACACAGAACTACAACACACAGTATAATGCGTATGGTTAATTATTTGTTTGCATGCTCAATGTCTTAAGAATGTAAATTTGTACAAGTACCTGAAACCTTGAAACTGTGGCGACAGCGCCATCTATCGCAAGAGATGCGAACTAACATTGACAATTCCTGCATCGCGCTATCAAAAGTTATCCGCCACATTGGCCTATATAAAAAATCCCGATTTACAGATGTGGGGCAGTTAGCCCACCAGACACAACACCCGTCTGGTCGGAGGATCCTCCCTTTTCTATAAAGTGGTGTAAAGTTCCTCATCCCCTGATAAGGAACTTTACACCCTGTTCCTCATACCCCCAAAAAACAAATTAAATCAAAAACTTATCTATGTATTTTCGGCGATTGTAGATATAATTTAGTGCGTCCCTTATCCTCAGTGAAATAAACAGAAGTGGTTTCGTTCCGTGCAGTCAGGCGTGTGGTCGGGCGGCACCAGCGCGGGCGGCAGCGCCGTGCGCGTGCGCGGGGCGGGCGGCACGGGCGGCGCGCGCCGGGCGCCGGGCTTCCAGCCCGCGCTCGTGGCGCTGCAGCAGGGCGCGCCGCATCCCATCGCCACGCTCACCATCAACTCCTCCTATGGCCTGTCAGTACCGACACCTTCCAACCAAACAAATATATCAATATTTTATGATAAATACTTTTTCAATGTCGCGAACTTCGGGTGCGGAGCGACAGACTTCACGGATTCGAACGTCGATACTACATTATGTCCTGGTATCCTGTTACATCTGATGTAACAACTTCCTTCCTGAATACAACGAAGAATTCTTAGATCAGTAAAGAGCTCAATATAATTCCTTGCGAGACACTCATAATACAACATGAAAATCGTCCATGATCTTAACTTTATACAGTCAGCTATCCTGTTTAATGTTTTAATGATTCTTTTAATATTTCAAAGAAATAAATTACATCCCGTAATCTACATTTACAATAATATAATATAAGCTTACAAAGTCAAACGTAATATATAAATCAAGAAAAGTGCAATGAATCCGCTTTGCGCTGCCGTACGTACGTTAGAGTGGGCAGTGACCGAGCGCTCGTGCCGCAGCATGGCGTGGGGCGGCGAGCGCGGCGTGCTGGTGGTGGACGTGGTGCGGCGCGTGCTGCTGTGCGCGCTGGCACCCGCCGCGCTCTACCTGGCGCCCGCCACCAGGCCCGCCGAGCGACAGCGCTCGCCCAGCCTCGACCAGGTCAGTCTGCCCTCACTAGCCGAACCGGGTGAGGTCTGATGCCCGCCACGTGACTCTCCAAATGCCAGTATTCGCCCAAACTAGACAAGGTCAGTCTGTCCACACTAGCCGCGTCGGGTGAGGCCCGGTGCTTGCCACGTGATTCGCCAAATGCCAGTATTCGCCCAACCTCAACCAGGTCAGTCTGCCTACACTAGAGTCGGATGAGACCTGCAGGGCTTTTGCGTATATTTTCAATGTCAGTGGCCATCATAGTGTCCATCAATTAACTGTCAAATTGTTAGTTTAGTATATCAAACCATAACCATTTGGCAGTTAATCGATGGACACTATGATAGCCACTGACATTCAGTTAAGATATGCAAATAGCCCTGCTGGTGAACACCGCGCGACACGCCAGGTGCCAGCATTCGCCCAACCTCGACCAGCAGGGCTATTGCGTATCTTTTCAATGACAGTGGCTAACCTATATTGCCTATCAATTATTGTCAAATGGTTCCATTTTGTACTAAACCATAACCAATTTGACAGTTAATCCATAGACATAGCCACTGTCATTTAAAAGATACGCAATACCCCTGCTGGTCAATCTGCCCTCACTAGCGGAACCGGGTGATGCCCGGCTCCCGCCACTTGACCCTCTGAGTACCAGGCGCTCGCCCAACCTCGACCAGGTCAGTCTACCCACACTAGCCCTACCGGGTGATGCCTAGTAAACAAGCCCACGAGACTACTTACGTTAGTATGTGAGTGTAATTTTACAGTTTGTTCGTCTATATGCGTTTTTCGATGTGATCTACGAATAAAAGTAGTCGACTGATACACTTTCTAAAATGTACCTTAATTCCATCATTAGGTACATTTTGCAAACCGAAATGTGATAAGATCGATCAAAATAAAGCGGCTAGTAACGAACGTACGGAAACATATTAGAAGAAGCACGACGCAAACAGTCAGCAAATCAAATCAGTGATAGTTACGAGATGTTAACGAGAACTCAACACGATTGTGAGCGTTAGAGAATGAAGGAGACACCGCAGCAATAACGGTTTACTTCACATTACTTTTTATTTGCTTTTTTATTTACTTACGTATGATTTGCTCTGGCGAGCGCCCGCCACACCCTTCTTTTATTAATTTCTTATTATTTTGTAATTTATTTTGAAGTAATTTAGCAGTAGCGCCACTCCCAGCTTGTCCCAGTAGTGACATGGCATGGCATCGTTAGACATTCTTTACACTCGGCCTGTCTTTCTCTCCTATCGCATACACATTTAAATAGAATATTTGACGTCAAGTTTGCAGATCGCCCGCGTCCCACTTCTCTAGGCGTGTGCGACCGTACCTCACCGTAAGCGCTAGTTCTGTAATGTCGTCGGACGTAGCCGCTCTCACTATCGCACGGGTAGCGATGCGTCGTCACAGCTCACGGCATCCCATCTCCCGCACGGAGCGCTCAGTGTCGTCGTGCGCGACTTTACTTCACATTTATATTTTTTCCCATCCCTCGACTGTAAGCTGGAGGAGAGTGCCACGCGACCGTCCCCTGCTGCCAGCCCCAACGACCTGTGTCTGGACGAGCCCGGCCAGCCAACCCAGCCAACCCAGCCGACCCAGCCGACCCAGCCCGGCCAGCCCGCTCCGCCCGGACTGCCGGCGCCCGCGCCACCCGGATCCTCGCCCGCGCCCGACGATAAGGCTAAACTCGACACTAGAAGAAAGTCGACGTCCTGGAAAAATTTTAACCTAAAACGTCAGCTCTCTAGAGTGGATCTCAAGTTCAAGGCGGCATTCGCGACACCCACTGAGAACAATCAGGAAGAGGTGATCGCTGAGAAAAGCAACTCTCAGTTTTACTTCGAAGCGCCCGATCGGCCGGACGGGCCGGCGCCTGCATCGCCCGGGCCGCCCGAGCCGAGCACGGCAGCCACGCCCGAGCCCGGCGCGGAGTCGCCCGCCAGCGCGGACGCGGAGGAGGAGGGCTCGTCGCCGCTGCGCGTGAGCTCCGACGTGTTCGAGCGCATGCACCGCGAGCTGCAGGACAAGCGCGGCGCCGACGTGTACGAGCGCATGCACCGCGAGCTGCAGGAGCGCTGGCAGGCGCAGGACGGCCCGGCGCGGCCCGACGCGCTGCCGCTGTGGGAGGAGGGCGCGGGCCCGGCGCGCCCGCCGCGGCGCGTGCGGCGGGACACGGGCCGGGAGCTGCGGGACGCGCGGGACGGGCGGGACGGGCGGGACGCGCGGGACGGGCGGGACGCGCGGGACGGGCGCCTGCTGTCCGTGCCCAACATCAAGTACAAGGAGCGGCGCGTGGCGGCGGCGCCGGGCTCGCTGGGCGGCCTCATGCGGCGCTTCAGTAAGTATTGCGTCACCCCGCTCACCTCACGCATCAGTACATCGCCTGCCGGTCGAGCGTCTCCGTCGCGTAGCACCTAGACGTTCCTCGCTGTTGTTACAGTAGTTAGGTCCTCCGACATGAATGCTAATGGTTTGCGATTTTGATCTAACACACTGGTACCGTAGCTCCCTTTTCGATCGGGAAATAGATTTTTTGACTAGCTAGAGGTGATGGTAGTTAGATGTACTGAAACGTTTTCAACTAATTTGTAACATATTATTAGTTCTGAGAAGCTAACGGTCACTAACGATTCGGCTGTAGAGTTGAAACGATAAGAGATAGCGAGTTGCGACTTAACATGCTTTGTGCTTCTTGTGATATTTGGCTTTTTATTTGATTTGGTTTATAAAATATGTATGATGTATATGATAAGTAAGACTATATAATTATGTAAACACGTTATGTATGTATACGCGGGCACCACATGTACAAAGGTCGCACGGTGTGCTGTACCGCTCGTCCGTACTATCACATAAGTACTTGTAAGTCAGCACGCTGTTGATTGATGTGTATTTCTTTTATTTCCAAGGAAAAGGACTCGTCCGACGAAGACTCTAACTGCCTTAAATATCTATTCGCAGACTTTCTCGGTAATTAAACAATAGTGTAATAATAGTGTAAATGATTGCATCAAACCCTAGGTGATCTCTGTGTTGTCGATGTCCTGAGATGATGTTCAGAGCTAACGTACGAGCCGAGTAGTCGGTATAGATGGCACCACTCTCGCTTGTAGCACACACCAGGTAGCCGTCACTCGACGTGCAGTATGCGCTCGCTCATGGCTCGACTTTCCCCAGGAGACTTAGTAGCGCGCCTGTGTCCCGCTCGCGACGTTCCGGCCGCCGGGCCGGCGCACGCGCGGCCACTAGGTATGACGCACACAGCCACACGACTAACAAGCACGGGCGAGCCCCGTGACACTCGACCTAGACTAATACTAGACCTTCTGGCACAGAGATCACGGTCGTTCTAACATCGTGTCGCGTTGTCTTAACAGAGAGGGTCTTCAGTGTTCTATGTTCTGTAACATACGGTGGAGGCAGCCGTCGCCGCTGGGCGCCGACCTGTGACTTGCGAGCCCGGCACTATCAACCACACAATCCACTGACGACTGTAACTCTTATTCTATTATGGCGAGAGTCGTTTGTTGGGCATGGTGAAGTCTCGGTGCGGGTCGTGCGATTGATGCGGCCGGGCCGGCTCGGTGGTGGGAGGGCACTGGGGCTGGGTCGCTAGGAGTGTGTGTGTTGTAGATGAACGGGCCGGGCGGCGTGGGTGGCGGGGGCGGCGGGGCCGGGGCCGGGGCGGGCGGGGCCGGGGCGGCGGGGCCGGGCGCGGCCGGGGCGGCAGTGCGCGTGCGGCGCTCGCGCTCGCAAGGTACCCGCAAACTGCACAAGTGCCTGTCCACGGCGTCCGACGTGTACGCCGCGCCCCCCGCCCCGCAGCACTCGCTGCTGACGACGCGCCAGTATTGCAGTTTTGGTAGTACAGTCACCTTGTACCGAGTCCACTCGGCTAAGTCTCCTTCCGTTCTGAGGCAGTCGCAGTTTCTTCTTTTTTGGTTTTTTTATTTTTGTTCTTTTTGGTTTTTATACTTGCGGCGGACGAGCGCTCGCTTGAGCCGGCGCGCTCGCGCATCTTGCAAAGCATCTTGAGCTTAACTGCATTTTGGCTGATATAAATGGCTCAGTACCAACGTTCATAACTAAAACTGTGCTCTATCTGTCTGTATGTAACTGTCAACAAAGTGTGTGTTGCTAGTGTGCCGTCAAGCGCGCTCAGTCTGTCACAACTCTCACTGTTATCTCTTCGTTATGTTTTGTTGTTAATTTTTATGTTTTTGTTTTCCACACTCACTGATATACTTCTTTCCATAACTGAATACTGAAACATGTTGACTTGCTGTGAGTTTGAAGGTAGTTTCTTTCGAGAACCTGGTACCTACCTCATTTTCAACGGCAGCACTAATGGTAGTGGATTGCTTTCTGTATACAAATGTGTTGTTGGCTATACTTCAAGCTCACATCAGTGTTCTTTTATCAATGATGGCCTTAAAATGCCATTCTCTCACATACATAGAAATATAATTGAATCTAACTAAATCAAAAACTTTGAACTGGCAATGTTAACTGGACATAAGTCGCTGAACACCAAGCCGTAGAGATATTTTAACATTTTGTTCGGCCCCTTATTATTTCCCAATGAGCATGTGTTGGACAGTTCAGTTACTTCCATATTATTTATTTGAATTATTTCCAATTTCAGATCGGAATCATTTAATAGGTAACCATTGGAATATTCCTCACCTATTTTAAGTTATAATTTGGTTTCTCTAGTTGTTATATCCGAGTAGTTTTATCCTTCGTTGTCATTCCGAGTCCGAGCTAGAATGAGTTCCTCATGTTTGATGGTGTTTCATGTATGTCCATGTCGGCTAGACGCCCTCTGTACAGAATGTTAGCGGCGCGTGCATCGCTCGCGCACGTGGCACGTGCCTGCGCACGTGAGCGTGCGAGCGCCGCACGCGCCGCCCTGTGATGTGCTTGTAACGTGGTTTTGTTTGTCGGTACAGAACCAACTGTTCCGCAGACTCTCGCATCTATGGAGTACTTACAAATTATGCAACCCAATGGTATCCAATAAAACATTTGCATCGTTTCGTTTTGTTCTTAAGTTATTTGGTATGGTGTTCGTTTATTTCCGCTTGTGTGCGTCGGCGCACGTAGCTGTCCTCTAGTGCGACGTGGCTGTGACTGTCTTGTAATGTACCCACACACACACACTATTGGTCTGCGCACTCTTGTACGAATCTCTTTCGACTGGCATGACTCATAGTTGTACAACTAAAAGGTGACTTACTACTCAAAACTATTTTATAATCTATCACTGTTATTGTTACAATGAACGAGACCTACTATATATATGTGCATAAATAAGCGAGGCTTTCCATATTGTATGAGACACACGATCTATTTATCATTTGTATTCTTTCCTGTATTTAGTTTCCGATGGTCGATTGTTTATCCTCACGAGCGATCACGTTATGTATTTTGTTGCCTTCGTCTGCGAGCGGTCTGGCCGAGCGCCGCTCGGTTCCTCCGCGGACCGAGTCTGACGCGACTATGACTTACTGTACTACTATATATCTCTAACGCTGTTGAGTACATGAATGTTATTTCTTTTTCTAGCCCTACCACAAAGCAAAAAGTTAATATGGCTCGTTTTTGGCTGCCTCTATATTCGGCTGTCATTATGTCTATGTATGCTTACGGTATTATCTTACTAGCAGTGCAGTAGCTGCATGCGCACGCCCCGCCCGCACGTAGTCCCGCTAGCCGTGTGTTGCGTGTCCGTCCGGCGTTCGGCGTCCGGCGTCCGGCGCGGCCAGTCCGTGCCGAGCTGCCGAGCTACGTCCATCCTCATTCCATCTTACATCTCACCTTTGTGTTGCTCTTTGTGTACATCTTGTGTTCCGTAGCGTTCGGTTCGCTTCTCATTTGCTATGTTCATGATTAGAGCTGTTTATCGATGTGCTCGTTAAGTTAAGATAACTCTATGATTACCTACTGATCTCTAACGGGGTGATCGGTGTTTTGACCGCAGCCTCACTTACGCCATACTCTACCTTGTACTAACCATTTCATGTCCCGGGTCAAAACACTAAGCATCGGGCGACTAACAACAATATCTTACATACCTGGACATTAACAAGACGTTGTGCAAATAAGCTGAGATTGGACGGGCATGCAATCGCCTCATGGTTCTTCTTTGACGCATGATTATAATTCCTTCTCTTTAACTTATTTATCTAACGCACTGGTGTATGGCACTTGACTGATGATTTCAGCTAATTTCACAACCGCACTAATAACACTGAGCCCGTGAGCTGAGCTCGCTTTAGTGTGCAACCTTACCTACTGTAGACTATTATAGTGCACAATACGGCGGTGATGAGGGACACAACATGCTCAGTATTCTTCTTTCAAGTCTTCTGATCTTTTAGAAAAAAATAAGAAAAGCTGAGGAGAGCACACATGTAAACAGATGCGCCAAATTTTACACTTCCCTAAATTATAGTTTAAACTCAAAAAAAATTAAAAACGTACCTAATCTAACAACACAGTGGTTTAAAAATAAAAATATGGTAGTTTGAAAAATAAAATGTCACCATTTGTATTTAACCACAGGCCATCTGCTTCTTTTAATTGGTAATAATTAAAGTTGCATTGTGCTCAAAGCTCGTCTTACCTCGGCCAGTCTACAATTAGTTCATTGTTGTGCCCTCACCGCCGCCGGCGCCGGCGCAGTGCGCTCGCCGGCGGTGGCAGTAACCGAGTGTGTGTATGTTGCCAACCGGCCGGTCAGACAAGCTGGACAGCTCGTTCTCGCGCTCGCGCTCCAGCTCCATGTCCAGCCTCGAAAACATCTCGCAGGAGGGTATCCAGTGCCTCGCCTTTGCTGACAGCTACACCAAAAAGTCTGGTGAGTTTATACCTACAGTTTGTCTTAATACACACATAGATTTTTCCCAGGAGTGTTTAAACCACAAAACAATGGTCAAATTATGCTATCTATCACCATTTTTTAAACGTCAAAATTTTCAAGAGACAGACAGTCCCTAACAATGCCCCTGCCTTCAACTGCACACATATTGAGACTCGAAGCTAATTAATACTGAGAAATTCTCAATGGTAAAACACAATACTAATGGATGATCATTGGCAAAACAGTTGTTATTGTAGCTCAAATCTATCCTTTCTTATTTCTAGACTGTTCATGTGAATCTGGCGTTTTTTTACATGTTTTGATTTGTGCAGACCCAACGGCGCTAATGCCAACGCTCTGGATCGGCACGACTCTGGGCTCGGTGCTCACCATGATGATCAGTCTGCCGGAGACGGAGCACAGGCACACGCAGCCTGTTGTGGTCGCCACCAGCGGTACGTGTGCTTATTACTATACGTAGCAATGTAGCAAACTCCCACTGCGTTGCTCTGACACCTTTAAATTAAACGAATAAATAACTCTCTTCAGTCTTAGGTAGAATGGGTTTTAATTATTTTGGGTTATAAAGCCGTCTGCTATAGAAAGACCCTATTTATGACCACTGTCAGGTTCTGACATAGGGATGCCAAGTGAATCGCCGATGTTCGTATAAACACTGTATGGATGCCCCAAGAGATCCGTTCGTTCGTTCGGACCAGTGCGCAGAAACTGGCCCGTACCTACGTCAGGCTTGTATCCATTTGCTTGCCTTGCACATTGTCTTACGTACTTACATGATGTCCAAGGACACACTCGTGCTTATTGGATATTTTCAATGATAACACCAAATTAAAGATATCTTTGTATGTTTTCAGGGGGTCCGTTATTTAGGTTAAAAGGTGCAATCCTGACTATGTCATTTCTTGACTGCAATGGTGCTTTAATACCGTACTCCTACGAAAGTTGGAGGGACGATAGTAAAGACGTAAGTATGCAGCGCAATATCCTAGTGGTTAAATCAAAATCAAAAGTCATTTATTCAAATTAGGCTGATAATCAGCACATTTCGAAAGTCAAAATTTACTTTATTCTACTTATTTACAAGAGACAGTCCCCCAAAACGGCACTTCCTTCCTTCCTTCCCTTCGGCACTTCCTAGTGTTTTAGCTGGAAAGAAGAAGTGACGGAACAAACTCCCCAGCGACACATTCTGTCTGTTATGTTGGTTATAAGAACCAGACTCGATACAATAGTAAGGTGTAAGTTCAATTTAGATTTACTACAGACACAAATCAATAATGAAAAATTATATAATTATAAACAATGTAAAAATAAAAAAGTACATAACATATCAGTTAACTAATTTTTGTAATGTAGGTAAGGCACAAATGTTGATATCAGTGCTGTAACTATTCGTACCAAAGGGCGTCTGGATGATTAAAAACCACTGTAAAAGAGAGTAATTAATGGAAGAGAAAAAATAAATAATAAAATTGAGAATAGTTAGAGTCATCCACAACTTTGTACCGGCTAAGAGTTACCAGGGAAGCCGCATGCGCAGAAGAAGCTAAAGCCAAACTTTTTTATCTTCGACGTGGTCCTTGATTTTATAATATGCTTTTTGAATAAGGACACGTTTAATGTAGTTTTTAAACTTTCCATCGGTCAGTTCTATAACTGACTTAGGCAACTTGTTATAAAAGCGTATACTGTTTATAAGAAAAGACTTGCTAGTTTTCGTTAATCTGAATTTGGGTATTACTATTTCGTGTTTACTGCGAGTATTTAAATTATGAAAATCGCTTCTAGTTTTGAAAAGCCCTCAGTTTGCGAACATAAAAAAAAATAACATAAAATACACTCTAAGATATAAAGTGAAGGCAGAATCAGGATATCAATCTCTTTAAATTTTTCTCTGAGAGACTCGCGAGGGCCCATCTTATAGATCGCGCGGACTGCCCTCTTCTGTAAAATGAAAATTGAATCAACGTCCGCTGTCGATCCCCACAGCAGAATGCTGTAGGACATAATACTGTGGAAATAAGCATAGTATACTAACCTAGCTGTGGCTACATCAGTTAAATGCCTTATTTTCCTTACTGCGTATGCAGCTGAGCTTAACGCAATTTTGAATCGATAGTAATCCCTAAGAATACCGTTTCCGCTATATCTTCAAGTTTTTTGCCGTCAAGAGTTAAATTTCGGTCACGTTGTGGTACATTTGGTAAAGAGAACTTTAGATATTTTGTTTTGTTCGCATTCAGTAAAAGATTGTTAGCTGCAAACCATTTCGAGAGAACAGTTAGACTTTCGTTGACCAGTAAGACATCCGTATCTTTCCTATCTATTTTAAAAATTAGTGAAGTATCATCAGCAAATAGAATTTTATCCGAGAATTTGGCCATCATATATGGGAGATCATTAATATAAACAAGAAAGAGGAAGGGGCCGAGAATCGAAACTTGGGGCACGCCCGTCTTGTCTAGTGACCCGGAGGACGTCGCCCCATTAACATTTACTTTTTGCTGCCTGTTCGATAAATAGGACAGCACAAGATCAGCAGCCTGACCACGAATTCCGTAGTGGTGTAATTTACGGATCAATGTGTTGTGGTCGACGCAGTCGAACGCTTTTGAGAGATCACAGAAAATGCCAATGGCATCCTTGTGAAACCGAACTGCTGACTATGCAGAATCCCATTGAAGTGAGACAACATCTGGTCCAGCATTATTTTTTCATAGATTTTACTCATTGCTGGAAGCACGGATATAGGTCTATAATTAGAGGGGTCACTCTTACAGCCTGATTTGAAAATTGGTACTCCTTTACTATGTTTCTTAAGTCGGGAAACTTGCCACTGTCCAAACATTGATTGAATATGCCTGTTAAGATAGGAGCAATTGAGTCAATAATATCTCCAAGAACCCTAACGGATATCCCCCATGTCTTCAGTATTTTTTAAATTGAGACTTTTGAACGCGTTTATAATTGTAGCAATGCATATTGGTTTAAATTTAAAGTTTGGTATGTCCCTTGTAAAGTTTTCATTAAGAAGAGCTTCAGCTAATTTAGGTGAAGAGGGGAGAAACTTCGTAACCTCTAACGGAATGTTGGCAAAGAAATTTTCTAGCGTCTCGGCGACTTCTTGCTTATCAGATATGGTTTGATTAACTATTTTCAAAGACAAGTCATTCTGATTGCGTTGTTGTGTCTTTCCAGTTTCTTTGTTAATTACTAGCCACACAGTTTTTATTTTATTATTAGAAATACCAATTTTGTTAATTATTATTTGCGATTTTGCTTGAGCACAGACTCTTTTGAATATCTTAGAGTATTTCCTAACATAACTGTGAAAGACTTGATCTGAAGTCAAAGACTTTTCGTAATATAAATTATACAAGACATCTCTGCTTTTTCTTATCCCCGCAGTGGCCCATTCACTAAATTTTGATTTGAAATTATTTACTTTAACTGTTTTTACAGGACACGATTTATTAAATTCTTGGCAAACTGTTGAAAATAAGGCGCTATAGTTTATATTTGGATCTTTGGAATCAAAACTGGCGTTATAAAGATTGCTAAAAACATTATTATTAAAAGATTTTAACTTATTTTTAGTAAGAGGTCTAAATTGTATTGATTTAGCTAAGTGACAATTTTTGTCTAACTCAAAAGATACAAGTTGACCAGTATGATCTGACCTAACGCCACTAATCAAAAACGAATCTTTTACTTTACAATTGGTGAATACATTATCTATGCATGAAGCTGAAGTTGCAGTTATTCTAGTTGCTTCATTAAATAAATATTTTAAGTTAAATGATTTAAACAATGAGATGAGCTTGCATTTTTCAGGTGAATTGACTAACAGATCAATATTTAAGTCACCACAAACAAAAACTAATTTATTATCTCTGAAAAGTTTACTTAATATTTCTTCCATTGTGACTAAAAACAAACATAATCTTATCCTCGACACTTATAATTCTTTCTCATCAATAATGATCTTTAGCAGGTAAGAGACCGGCGAGAGCGCACGCCGACGAAGCAAAGCTCGTCGAGCAGTGGCAGCCGCATGAGCCCGACGCCCGGCTCGGACGCGGCCGGGGACCGGCAGTTCGTGGTCGTGGCCTCGGAGAAGCAGGCGCGAGTCGTGGCGCTGCCCAGTCAGAACTGTGTGTACCGGCAGCAGATCGTGGAGACCGACTTCGTTGTAAAAGCTGAGACTGTTAGTTTGAAAGGTAGCTCCATGTTGCGACATGTTTTAAACTCATATTTTTGCACAGAAAAAATAAATGTTTAGAGAGCGTTGGGACTGCTTCGGCCATCCACGAGTGTCGGATAAAACGATAAGTAGAACCGTGTAACTTTCAGACAGTGTATGCCTGGTGAATTACCTTTCGACGGGGCACCTGGTGGCGTACAGCCTGCCGTCGCTGCGGCCGCTAGTGGACGTGGACTTCCTGCCGCTGTCGGAGCTCGGGTGAGGCCGCAACCTGCCCGCACTCGCACGTGCGTGCGCGCCCGCACTCGCACGTGCGTGCGCGCGGTGCAAGTCTGTCGCGCGCGCCGGTACACCGACCGGTGCACACAGATCACTATTAGACGATTTCTCTGCACCAAACGAAGGCACTAAATGATAAACGGCTTGTTTTATAATATAGTACCTTTTATCATTAGCTTCGCAGTTTTATCATGTTGAATGCTATTTTGGGCTACCGGAGATTTCTTATTTTTACGGTTTTCGCAATCATTATTTGTCATCAGAGATTTTAGCAGTACTGATCATTCGCTATTTTATCATTTGGGAGCCTAACGACAAACTTCCTGTACAGTAACGATCGATGTTAGAACGTAGCCTTGTTTGGCGCACGACGCGGCTCTCGCGCACGCGCACGCGCACGCGCACGAGCCCGGCGCGAGCACGTGGTGCGCCAAGCGAGTGCCGGTGTCATCTTCTATTGAGCGTGTCCAGCACTCGGCTACTAGACGTACAAAGTCGCGCTGTAGAACATCGCGAAGTAGACAAAATTTTGCAAATCTGTCGAGCACCACTTGTGCTTCCGATATTTGGCACTCTTTCTATTTTTCAGTTTGAAAGTAAACGATCGGACATCGCCCTCAACACGACACACGTTTTATACAATGCGCGTTATACCGATCCTTATGTTTATGAGAGAACACCGTATCACTTTATAACTACCCAACTATTTATTTTGGTGCTGCAAATGTATATGGATGTAAATACACACTGGTTACCCGACACTGAACGGAACGAACACCCGAACGACACGGAATGCAACCGACACCCCCGCGCTAGCCCTCAGACTATATAACGATAGTGTGTACCGCCCTGCATCTCTTACATCTGTCTAACTTTTCACCCTTAGAACAATGATGGATTAACTAATCGGCGCGAGCCTCGCCTTTGTGTCACTTATATGCGGCGCTCTCGGTTTGTCGAAGTCGTCTCGCCATCTAACTTGTCCAGACGCGCGACGTGTTCGCTGACGACGTACAAACCGCGAGCGCCGCGCACAAAGCCGGGGCGCGCGCCGGAGCGAGTCACCGCGCTGACTGCTGTCTGTGTTCCTGGTAGCTTCCAGACACAGTCCAAACAGAGGGGTATCGTAGACCCAATGCTGTCCATATGGGGCCAGCAGCTCATTGTTAACGAGGACACCGACCAGTAAGTCGCCGTCCATGCAGATGACATGCGTTAGCCACGTACCGTCACTTGTCATGTGGAGTCGCTCACTCCAGCCTCTGTTGCGTACCTAGACATGTTTATGTAACGTTGACAGTTGCTTCGTACCCCTCATCTCCCCGCGCCCATAGATTGCCCCCCCCCCCGCCCCGCCCCGCCCGCCCTGACCCTCGCCTGTTATGTTTCATTGACGTTTCCTCTCGGCCACGGGCAAATCATTAAGCGCCCCCGACACGAACACGTTCGAAAATTGGCTTTTACATGTTTGTCAAACAAGACTGGAATACCGGAAAATTATACCGAGATTCTCCATTATCGCGTGACGCTTACCTAATACAATTCAAGTATCGTATTTTGAAAAGCAGAAGAAGCTATTCAAAATTAAGTGAGCCTTCCCCTATAGTCTAGCCTAGGATACATGCTCACTATGATTCCAAGTCCGTATGAACGGATCGCCGCGCGTCGTAAGAAATGATTTGCCCTGGGGGAGCTGCCTGCGTCCTGCACTGTGCTTGACTAGTGCTCGGTGACATGTGCCCGCACACGAACACTCACACACCCACACTCCGTGCACACGTGCGCACGTGCTCACGTGCGCACGTGTACAGTGACGACACGCACCTCCACTACATGGTTGTCTACTCTCTCTGTGCGATCTCTCCTACTTCCTCGCTGGGCTGCAACTCTGCTCTGTTACATGTTGTTCTTCCTTGTTCTTAGCTTGCAGCATGCCCGCTTCTGAATGTTTACTTTTCTCATTTTAATGTTTATCCCGTTATTATTAGTTACGATAGTACTCGTTAGTTATGCTTATATGTTAGACTAAAGTTTGTCCAATAGACTCCGACACTGGACCGCGAGGATACATCAGGTGAGACGTTTCAATTGAATAGAACAATTACTCTTTCCCCCACTTTCTCAATTTCGTTCTTGGTCTAAAAATCTCCTTACTCTTTCTTCTTGAATTATAAACAATATATACGTCACAAGGGAACACTAGCCTATGCGTCGAGACGACTTGTAAAACGATCCGTGTGTGTGGAATTGCAGGATAGCGAAGACATTTTGCTTCAGCAACAGAGGTCACGGACTGTACCTCGCGTCCCCCACTGAAGTACAGAAGTTCACCATCGACGCTGAGTTCTGGTTAGTATGTTTGCACTAATCAATTAATATTTGCGAAACAAGTTTAAGTTTTGTAGCTAACAGACGTGACGTGTGTTACAGTCAGCAGCTGAACGAGATGATCGGCGAGCTGTTCCTGCCGCGCGACATGCCCGAGCCTCCCAAGGAGAGTTTCTTCCGAGGACTGTTCGGCGGTGGCTCCAGGCCCCTAGACAGGGAAGAACTATGTAAGTATATGCTGCATCTTCCAGTCTGTACCGAACTTTCCGTTTGTGCAATTCCGCTCAAAAAGGAAAATAAATTCCATACCTTGGTTCACCCCTAGATCTCTGGTGTTTTCCATCGTCCATATGAGCCTCGGGGCTAGTGGTATGTCAGTGGTGTTAAAGCGGATGCGTCTGTTGCGTTGCAGTCGGCGAGAGCAGCGGCAAGCCGCTCCGCACGGTCGCCAAGCACATCCCGGGCGGCTCGGGCGCGCCGCTGGAGCAGCTGGGCACGCGCGCCAGCACGGCGGCCGGCGAGATCTCGCGCGCGCACCTGCTGGTGGTGGAGCGCGGCGACAAGCTGACCCGCCTGGAGGACAACACGGAGCGCATGCACAACCAGGCCGCCGAGTTCTCCTCCTCCGCGCACCAGCTCATGCTCAAGTACAAGGACAAGAAGTGGTACCAGCTGTGAGGGGCGAACGGAACGATAGGTTAAGTCTACTTCGGCTTCTGAAGGCGGGACGTTTGAAACATGAATGAGGAATTTCTATATTAGAACGTACCAGAAACGAATTGTCACCGAGAACAAACTCGACGTGCCTGCTCGTATTTGGTACGATTCCTAGACTCCGTCAGGGGTCCTGGCTGTCGTTGACGAATGCCACAGAGTGCTTTATTCTGAGATTTTTAATAGCGTGACGATTGCAACAGTCAAGTGTCGCACTCGGCAGTGCAGGAGCAGACAGAGCGGGGGCGCTCCCCGCCCGCTAGAGCTTAGCTACCACGTAGACGTCTTATGAACCTTACCTTAGACTCATAAAGGTGTGACTCGGTATCAATGAACGCACAAACTATCGATACTCTCGGCCGTAGTCGAATTCGATCCATAGTGTCTCGCTTCCTATGGTCACACGCTGAATCGTTCAATTATCTGTGTGCCTAAACCGCGGCGCCTCGGAGACCGAGGCCTGGAGCCCGGGGCCTGGGGCGCCGGCGCGGCCCCCGGTGTACATAGCGCGCTCGCTCCGCATTCGGTCACGCGATGTGATAATGTAAATAAATCAAAAGCATTATTATAAACTAATTTACTTAAAACTCTTTTTATACAAGTAATACAGTAGTGTCGCGTCGGACTTCGACGATCTCTCCTTGTGACTTCTGTTACGGTTAGGATCCAATAGCAGCGCGCCGCAGTCTAGCGCGCACTACCGACCAATACGAACGTGCGCTACAGCTAGCGCGTCTCTCCAGCCGCGTGGCTGCAGTTACGTGCGTGTACGTACATATACGATTATGTTAACTTAGTACTGCGTAACACATGAGATTATTTGAATGTTGCTATATTACAATACAATGTAGATGTACATTTTATAGAAACAAAGTAAATTACTCTAATCTAATGTAAGGATAGTCGACTATGTTGATCTGTATAAAGTATTAATTAAATAATATAAAGAAAGATAATATATTATAAAGATTGGAAATTTAAGCATTGGATGACAATAATTTTTGTTACTTCTCACTGGAGATTTCTTTGACACTTAATGTGTAGTTTATTTTCTCTTCGGAACACCTCCCGCTTGTGTTGCCAGTTCGTTCAGTTCGCACTCAGCACTCAGCACCATGTCAGCCGATGTTTCGTTCCGTGTTTAGTACGACCTACTTATATTTATTGACTATTAACGTTTTACGGGCATTTGTTAGTGTCGACACGTTTATGTGCGACCGCGCGACGCGTCTCTGCGCGGTCGCCGCCATTATCTTTAGTTGGTGTTCGCTACTTATTGTACATTATAACACAATGATAGCAATACTACGTGCGGGTTGCCAGCCTAAAGTAAACCAGACCAATCGGTGTCGTGTCGGTGTTGCTAGCTAAAATTAAACAAAGTAAAATAAAGCGATAACTATTATGTGTAAACTAATGAATAAAGCTTCCTTGTATATCGCTGGTATTATGTAAGCGCGTGGCGAGGGACTCGGTCTACGGTCGAGTTTTGTATAAATAATATGTATCAGTTCTGTATTCTGGTTGGAGTAGGGATTGTATGGAATTGGATGAATCAAGAGGAGAGTTTTAAGCACTTGTGTAGTGTTGCGGGGTAATTGTATGTAGGTAGGTACGGAGGGTTACTGTTACAGTTATGTGCAAAATTATTTTGTGGAGAGGCGTAGTGTGCGTAGTGTGCGTAGCGCGAGTCTTTCGCCACATCTAGATAAGTAGTGTAGTGGATATCGGTGTATCGCATGGCAATAAAAGTGTTCTATGTCGTCACCGCAGCTAGCTGTTACGTTGCTTAGTTCTATAGTTTCCTCACTCGTAGCTTGCTCGTAGTGCAACATGTTATACGTTGGAAGTCACCACTTTTAGTTGGACTCTTAACGTTCAGCATTATACAAAGTAAATGCTGCAATATGTTCCCTTCTGATACTAATCGTATTTATACGTCCTGTGTCGTTTCGATCGCCTTAGCTTGACAATTTTATACGTTAGACGTGCTAGTTCAGCTAATCGTTTTATTAGCTAGCGAATATATTTCGGCCGTGTACGGTATCGGATGCCAAACTTTGTACCTACTGTTCTCATGCTGTGTTATATAAATATTCTAATTGTTACACAACTTGTAATCTTGTTCTAATGAGTTTATGTATTGTAGCTCTGTTCTAGTGAGCAGCTGTGTGGCGCGTACGCCGTACGTACACTCGCGCGGCCGTTAGGCTCACTACGACACCATAGTATTACGTCTCGAACAAACTAATTATTAACTTATGCTGTTCCAATAAAATATCACTTTTTAACCAGATTATTTTGTTACGTAGCCACTAACGATTTATATTCAACAAATATTTTCATAGCATTGTTTACCTAATTTTATCAATGAATCAGTAGTAACGCTTTAAGCGTATTTTAACGTTAACGCTATTTTATTTGGGTGGAGACTTAGCTTGCACGAACACCACCGTGCTATATTCGAGTGGCATATCAGTGGAATATATCAACCCTTGGCCATCGGCGCGGGGTTCTGTCTTATCGTAACATTATTTAGTTTTGAGACACCGCTTACTACGTTTTTCTAAAGCCTTTTAATATCAGGTAGATTTCTCATTTTAACCTCGATGGTAAGGTAAAGTAAGAGTTTGAAGTATTATTTCACCGCATCACGTCACTCTGTGCATAGCATTCATCATTCTGTATAGAGAGCTATCGTTAGCCAACTATTGCAATACATAGTTCGCGTAGAAATTATTTTTATCAGATTAGTCTAGAAAATGAAACGGAGTTTCGTTGTTGTTACAAATTAATGTGTTTGTATGTAGTAGCTATCTCACTGTAGTCACGGCGGCGGCGCTCGGCCTGCACTCGCGTAGTCCGGCAGGCGCGAGCGCCGCTGTGGCGCGACTGTCTGCCATACGCGCGTCTAGTCCTCGTTGATGTCACTACGTGTTACTTACGTACCTCATGCTCCGTGCAATATTCTATTTAAAAATGGTATAATGTAAAAGGAAAAGTTAAGTTTTCTCAATTCTATTAATTGTTAATTATAGTTGAAGTACGCCACGTTGCATGTACGTGTAGGTCGCACGGTGCGAGGCGCGCCGCGTGTCTGTGGCGTATCTGTCGCGCCTCGCACGCGCCACCTCGCTGTCGACAGTCTGCGTAACGCACGACAGTTCCATTACACACGCTGACGATTCATTTGGAAATTATGGGACTAAAATATTAATATAAGTATTTGTAAATAAATAATTAAAAAACAAAAATCTTGTGGCAAATTATTACTTGTTATATAACGACGTGTAGGATTCATTTCAACATTTATTTTGTATGATTAGACGAGTGTCTCTTTTGTAATCGTTCAGACGATATAAAGAACTATAATAACTATACATATTGTATATAAAGGATGCTGTTGAATTATATTGATTATTTAGTTTGGTAGATGATTATTATAGTCATTATATATAAATAAATTATGAAAATAAAAGTATATCAAAGTAAAATCGCTGTTTTATTTAATATGTCGCTATTTACAAACGAAATTGAATAAAGCTTTCTAAAGAGAGCTGTTGATCACATTCACATCCTCGTTTAATATACCCTACTCCTGGAACTAATATCCTGAGAACTTACTCTTATGTACTTATGTATGTTCTGCAAGATACGCAGTAAAAATGGTAGTAGACTTACCCTAACGTAGGTACCTACTGGTCTCACATATTTTCAGTATTACGTTTGGCACTGAATATACATGTATTATGCATTTTAAAACATAACACTCAACTCACATTTTTAATTAGATTGTATAGAAATCTTAAGAACTACCTAGAACCAAAACTCCTCTCGTTCGTTCGTATCCCGCCATTTACTTTTCATCAACTTTTTAAAAAGGGATGTCTTTTTTTCACTCATTGGCTATGGTCCCAACCTTAGAACACCAACCTATGACATGAACTGTTGTCCTCATTCGGAATTCATTAGAAAACCGAAAAAAAATAACCACATTGAGTTGACATAGAATTTATGAACAAAAAAAAACAAGAAAAACGATATACAAACGATGATACACACGACGACACACGACGACGACGACATATAAATAAACTCCATCGACTACGAGGGCGCGAAGGAAGAACGTCATACTTGGGGTGAAACTTCCGTGTTTGACGCATATTGCATACAACAACAAGACAAACAACAACAACAGCAAGAGTGTCTCGTATTTGTTCTGCAACCTAGTTTATAATTCTGCTGACGCAAATATTTTCGTGTTTAAATTATGTGTTTAGTTCTAAGTTCATAGATATAAGTAAATTAAAATATTTGTGTCATTAAGTAATGTTAAAGATGAAACAAGAAACCTACTGTCCTACATATAGCATATTGTTAGAGCTCCTGCAACCTGTGATACAAGATTACCTATCCTAGTACAGACATCTAACATTATTAGACCTACATGTTTAGTTTTAGATTTTTATTGTATTTACCTTCTGTGTTTTTGAATAAAGAATTATTATATTATATTATTATATGATGATGATTTGTTTGTCCATATACAGCGAAAACACATGGAAAAGATTTCTGATGGGTAAACCACCCTAATATCGGCCCCTGTAACCTTTTCACTTTGAAACTACTCATAATCTATACTAATATTATAAAGCTAAAGAGTTTGTTTGTTTGTTTGTTTGAACGCTAAGATCTCAGGATCGACTGGTTGGAATTGAAAAATTCTTTTTGTGTTGGATAGTCCATTTATCGAGGAAGGCTATAGGCTATATGTATAACATCACGCTATGACAAAAGGAGTGGAGCATAAATGAAAAATGTTGCATAAACGGGAAACGGTATTCCTTATTGAGAGCTTCCGTTGCGTGCGCTGCCAAAATGGTTTAAGTTATGCAGATATGATGTATAAAAGAAATGTTCCTCTTTAATTGTTCTAAAAAAAAGTCCGCGACAGCATATATCTATCTATTAAGATTAACTCACTGTAACCATTTTTTACCATTTAAATGTTAGGTTCAATTGAGTTATTTTTGCGAAGCTTATTAAATTTAACCCATTAATATGGGTCTATCTATATCTAAATAAATGTGTTTGTTAGAACGGAAATTTAATATAGAATATTTGTTTTTTTACTCTATATATGTAGTTTAACAAATATCTTAGAAGATATCGCAATGTTAAAATGTCCGCGCGACAAAATAATTACGCGGTCCGCCGGCCCTCGCCATGCAGCCTTCGGGTAATTCAAATTCAAAATATTTACTGTACCATATTTACAAGGTGTTATTGTAAAATATTGTTTTGTGAGCAGTGGTGGCGGCCCCGACTTACGAACAGTTGGTCAAGGGTTCGAATCCAGACAGGCGCATTACTATGTGTAATTTATTTCATCACCACTACTCTCAAAACGGTGTAGGAAAACATCGTAAGGACTTCGAAGAAATGTGACATCTACCAATCCGCTCTGGGCCCGCGTGGTGGATTATAGCCCATCCCACTCCTAGAGAGGAGGCCTGAGTCCCATGCAGTAGGAGCAATATAGGCTGATGATGATGATGATGATTGTACCTATATTTAACAGTAAGAGATAGGTAGGAACACATAGTAATTCTCATTTTAATAATGTAATCTAAGGTTCTATCTAATATTATAGAGAGGAAAGATTAGATTTTTGTTTGTTACGATTTAACTCAAAAATTACTCCGACGACTTTTTAAAATTCTTTCAACATTAGAAAGCTAATTGAGAAAATATTACTATGTTGGATAGTCGATCTATCGAGGATGGTTGTAAGCTATATATTTTTGTGACGTAGACGAAGTTGCGTAGGTCAGCTAGTGTCTCAATATGTTGTATAAATTGTTAACATAGTTTTTTTCCTATTGTGAAAATTTGGTTTCTTATTCTTACGTAAAACTTGGAAAATAACCTAGTTGTTTAATTATTATGATTTATTTTATCAATACATTCCGATTTTCCCTAATTTTGGCTATTGCGTATCTTTTAAATGACAGTGGCTATCATATTGTCTATGGATTAACTGTCAAATTGGTTATGGTTTAGTACAAAATGGAACCATTTGACAGTAATTGATAGGCACTATAGGTTAGCCACTGTCATTTAAAAGATACGCAATAGCCCTGCAGATGTGCAAAATGTATGGTTAAACACTAACCAGTGAGCAGCAGTGGACAAAACGGCTTAGGTACTCGTATTTGAAAAAAGAACATCAAACATCGATTTGTCAACTTTTTATATTTATATTATTCATTATTGATTAGGTACAATTGAGATCAAGTAATCAAAAAAACACGTAAAAACAAAAAAGATCAACGTCAAAAAACACGTAAATTGAGCATAGTAAAATCAACATAGCAACATTGCATAATAAAAAAAAAAAAAAAAAAAAAAAAAAAAACATAATTAATTAGGAACACATAGCAGGTGATAATAGGTACCTATCTGTGTATCTTAAAATGTGCAATGTAAGACATACTGTAGGGTTGAAGTTAGAGTAGAGAGCTTTTTGAGTTGCCATTTAAAGTGAGTCTTGTTTGAGCCGAAAAATAGTCAACAAAATAACTAAGTAAGTTAAATAAACTAAAAACAGCTTCAAACATTAGGACTATCATACTAAATGATTAAGGCAGTGATGGCAGATAAAATCTTATTTTGCAACATCCATGTAAGAATATAAGTACATAATTTCTGCGATGCTGCGTTGTGGACCCCAAATCAAACCATTGTATCTTCTTCAACATCGCTAATCAGCTCTTCTTCACAAAGCGCGTATATAATTTTTTCTTTGGTGATTTCTTTTCTAAGAGGTGACACTGAATAGACAACTGTGTTTTCAGTTTCGTCAGACGGTCTCTTTGTATATATTTATTTGCTGACTTCCTCTTACGCTTTGTCTTCTCTTTATTAATTTTTAACTTTTTTTCTGGCATTTTCTAATTCCAATTTTTTATATATTCGATTCGTATCTTCCTTTCTTCACGCTGTTTTATTTTTTCTTTTTTCCCGACTGCGGCGAATCCCAAAAGGAGGGTTATGTGTTTGGCGTGTATGTATGTCCTTTTTTAGTTCCCTCATAACTGCTAAACAAATGAAGGGATTTGAATAAAATATACGTCGTTAGATTCTCTTTATGGCGCGAGTGTTACTTGCTAAAATTAAAATAAAATAAAAAACAAATAAATTAGCGGATTTTGGGGCCATAGTTATCACGGATTTAAAAAAAAATCTATTACCATCGAATAGGGTATCAAAATGAAGGGTTTTAAAAGGAGATTACAATAATATAATATGACACTTATATGTTTAAAAGAAATTCAAAGTCACAATAGTTATTTGTTATACAAGAGTGCAAAGTTGCTTTAAACCGCGTGCTCAATTTTGATGACCGAGCAAGCGAAGGATTCTAAAATTAGAATCCTGAGCGTTAGCGAGGGAATCAAAAGAGCACGAGGTGAAAAATCTTTGCACTTGAGTGCAACACGTAACTTTTCATCCCACCTCAGCGAGGAAATGACTAAATGCAAAAAAAAAACATTTTCACTCCTCTTGCTCAAAAAGACCGTCATAATAGCGTACCAGAGCGGGCATAAAATTGCATTGATTGCCCCTCGACGTGCTCTCCCCGTCTGCCGCGACCTGCGCAGTACGTGATGCATTTAGCTTCAAGTATAAAACAAATTGGATATCACCCAGCGTATCACAGAACGCATCAATATTCTCCCAACTAGGCCACAACCATCGACATCAAGGGATGAGTCAACTCAGCTGATTGTGTATTCAGAAAATTCGAACGAGGGACCCTCAAACCTTGAACGTTTTGTATCTCCTACTTTTACCCCACAGATTACACAATGTTCGTCTTCAAAGAGGACTGAAATTAAGTTGCCGGGAAAAAACATATCATTAAATTTGAACAACTGTACAAATTGTACATTTAATTTTTAATAAAAAATAAACTTTCATATTGAACATGGTTATTTTATTTTCTCGCAATCGTAGTGAAAAGTACGGTGTAACACACGGCGCTAAAATCCCATTACAACTCGGTTCCTATTTACTACCTCGCTAAAGCTCGGTGGTAAAACTACCTCGTATATAATGGGTCATTTTAGACCCTTGTGTTACAATGTACTATTACAATCACAAGATACTTTTATTTCAGTTTAGGTATTAACTACCATATTATGATAGATGCTGTGAAAACCTTCGACTTTTTTGGTTGATGACCAGATGACGCTCCTTTTAAAACTGCCACTAATTGAGGATAGGTGTCGATATGTTTGTCTTTTTTCATCTTTATTGTTGCTTTTATCATTGAATATGTACTCCATAGAGTGCTTGATTTCTTCGTCTCGGATAATTCAATAAAATATGCCAGCAAAACGGTTTCTGGTAGAGTTTTGGCTCCTTTATCTAGTCGCCACGTGTTAAACATATCGTACTGTTTCAAATACTTCTCGCGTGATTGTTGAGGGAGAAAGCTCATTATTTTGTGAATTTTTAACAGTTTCAGTCAATTCTGTTGGCGTCAAATAAACTTCCTCGTCGCCCGATTCACTCATTTTAGGTTTTTCACTTGTTTACAAGTTTCTTGTTTTTATTTTTAACCTAAGGTTTTAACAATATGTCGTGAAAAGTAAATTGCGCGCGTAAAGCAAATTAAAAAAAATACACTAAGAAGGTTCCAAGTCTGATTTTCTAACAAATTAAAAAAAAGTTGTATGATAAATTCGGCACCATGGAGGTAAAAGTAAATAGGTTTAATGATGTTTTGAATTCACAAACTTAGTGCACACGATGTTCTAAATTCAATTTACTTTATCCTCTAGCGGATAAAAACAGCTTTTGCACTCAGATATCGAAGAGCAAAAATACTCTTTCCGAGATGGGGGGATGAAAACCTATAAACAACACACAAAAGTCAAATCATCTGCGAAGAATTTTACGCGACCAACGAAAGAACAAACACAAAATAACAAAAAAGTTGGGAATAAAAAACTAAAAAACCCGACTGAAAAAACTGAAAGCAAAAAACAAAGCACATTTTAAATTAAACAAAATTTGGAAGCAAGCGGGGTTTATTTGAATATTAAATTATGAAATGAAAATAGAATGGACCCCGCGAATGGACCAAGCGCGATGTGCTTGTTATTTGTTTTTCAGTATTTTCTGTCGGGTTTTTTAGTTTTTGAACTACTTTTTTTTCATCATCTTTTTCTCGACTAACGGAGCCGCCACTGCTGGCCGGTTTTAGGATTCGTTGTTAAAAAATGATTGCCTTATATCGGGGCGGCCGATATTTGGAATTGTAATACTAAACAGAAACCTAACTCCGGCCTCCTAAAATTACCATAATAGAGCATGATTTTTTTATTAAAATAAGTTTGTATGGTGATTATTTTATATTTTTTATTATAAACAAGCAATGCTCATTACTTTTAATGAATATAATACGCTAAAATCACTTATCCTAAAATGTCGTCCACAGTCGGTTCGGGATGAAGGCCTGCGATAAGCACACGCTCGTATGCCTCCGCGTTCTACGACTTCCTTTATAGTTACTATAACGACCGACTGAATTAGTGGTGGTTAATATATCATATAGCAAAATAAAGCACCGTGCACTATTACACACAACATAAAGCAAATGCTATCATGGTTCCCACAAGTTGCTATTTGCTTATTGCTTTTACATCGCACTCATGTATGCACCGCGCTTGCTTTAAGTCAAGTGACTTAAAGCAAGCGCGGTGAGTGGCAGCATGATATGCCTACGCGTTTAAAAATCACGTGCTTAATATATAAATCATTAAGTATTAAGCAAGTGATTGCCTTAGCAACTTTGAACACCACTAGACTGAATAATGAATATCCTCCAGCTATAATAATAGTACACGCAGAGCACCGCCATGTTGGTATTGTCTATTGTGTATGACATACATTATAGTCTATTTTGGTGCAATATTATGCCAACATTAGTTGACGTTTTTTTTAATTTACGCCACGTTTTCCTCGACACGGCCGATTTTAGGACGGGGCCGGAATTATGGCAGTTTACCCTATTATTACCCTAGTTTCCTCTCCTCAAATCTAATCGACAACAATGCTTCTCTGTCAATAGTTCCTTGTAGTTCGTTTTATTTATTTATTTAAAGACTTTGGAAGACTTACAGCTAAATAGAATAGTGATAAATAACAATATGGTAATTAGACAGTCAATTAAAAGTCTTCACGTCGAGAGCTAGTCTGGTATAAATACACTGTGGAACAAAATATACCTACCTACACACTGCCAAATAATGCAAAAAGATATTAAATAATTACAAACTTGTTAATAAAATATATTTTTTTAAATATATACATAATTGCAACAGGCTATTCACCATGAGAACCAAGATGTTATATAATTTAAATAAAAATAATAAGAAAAACTAAAATTAAAGTCAAAAGAATTTAAGCTGTAAAGAAATTCATAGCCAAACGCTTTTTTGCCAAGGTCACACTTGTTTACACGCACAACGTACGAATTTTGTCTATAGTTCGTGCTTGTAAATGGAACAGGGTGTAAAATTCCTCATCCCCATAGAAAAGGGAAGATCCTCCGACCATACGGGTGTTGTGACTGGTGGGCTAACTGCACGACGTAATTATTATGTAAGTCGTGATTTTCTCTAAAGGTCGCTGATAACTTTGATAGCGCGATGTAGTAATTACCATAAGTTAGCATTTGTTGCGATAGATGTTACGATAGATGTCTTGATGCTTGCTGGGCCACAGTTGAAGGTTCTAGTGAGTCGGAACCGATGCCGCATATTTCACGGTGAGGCGGAACTGTCTGGTGGTGACTGCAATGCTGCAAAGTGGCTGGCTGCTGTGTGGACCAGGAGAGAAATGCGTCTCTGCTTGTTGACCGGCCGAAGTGCAGTGTGGAGTGCCAAGGTCGCTGATGAGGCTGAGGGTGATGACCAGAAATGCGCTTTCGCTGCATGCTGGTGGTGAGGATACCCGATGAAGGCGTGGTTGCTGGCTGGGGTGGTATGACTAGCTGCTCGAAGGCTTGAGGAAGTGATACTGAAGTAGCTGCACGAAGGCTCGCTGACGTTCATGCTCGGGGTCACCAGTTTGGGAGTATGAGGAACTGTGTGTAAAATTCCTCATCCCCCATAGAAAAGGGAGGATCCTCCGACCAGACGGGTGTTGTGTCTGGTAGGCTAACTGCCCGACAGATGTACGAGAGATGATTTGCGCTGCGTCCCCGCAAGGGGACGCGGCAGGCGGTCCCGGGGCTTCGCCCCCTGGCCGCGGATGCCATACCTCGGCCCGTAAATACGGGCCCGTCATTATTTTGCCATATTGGCTGGGCCTTGTGGGCACGCAACAGCAATACGTGCCCATGTGGGTGGTTGCTGTGAGAGTTTCTGCAGGCGCGCCACAGCGCCGCTTGTACGGCACTGCTTGCTTCACAGCACCCCGGCGGTCCATCCCCACCAGGTGAGACCCCCGGTTTCCCGGAGGAGGCCCAGCGGAGGACGACCAGCGACAGAGGTGCCGACTTACGACGCACCTACAGTGGATGTGTGGCTCCCGTCCGTCCCGTTTCCAGAGCTAGCCAGTTGCGGTCCGGACTAAGGGGCCGACGTGTGTGTATGGGCGGCAATGTGTTGTGTGACACCGTCCAGTGTTGCGAGAGGCCACGGGCCCGCAGCCGTGACCCACGCGTGAGTCTACGCGAGTGTAGAGAGATGCATGTGTGTGTTAGTTGTGTGACATGCCTATATTAACTTAGCACACGCCACAACAACTAGGTGCGAGTCGTAGGTGGAGTCGTGTTGTTCAGGTAAGCTGTGTGTAGCCTGGTACAGCTTACCTGGGAGTCACAGCCGGGGTGGGGCCACTGTCCGCTACCAGGTCGCGGGGGAGGGGCTTCGCGTCGGGAGGGCGCGCGTGCCAGGGCGCAATGTGCTTGACGTGGGGCCAAGCAGATGCGTCGGCACGCGCGAACATTACCGACGCAAGGCGGCGGATGAAGTCGTCCAGGCTCTCAGTCCCGAGGTCTCGACTGATGACGTCGTTCCTCACGTAGCGAGGGGCACCGACGATTGTCCGCAACGCAAGGTTCTGCTGCGTGCGGAGGAGCTTCCTGTGGCCCTCGCTCGTGAGGGCGAACCAGGCGGGGGCGGCGTACGTCAATACTGAGCGTATATAAGTTTTATACACGCCCAGCTTGACACGCAGCGGGAGGCGGGGGGACGAGAGCACTGGACGGAGTTGGTTGCGGGCAACCATTGTCCGTGCCGCGACCTGGCGGACATGTGGCCCCATGGTGAGCCGACGGTCGATGGTGACACCCAGGTACTTAACCCGGGGCGACCACTCGACGTCGGCGCCTTGTAGCGTCAGGGGTGGTGGGAGGCGCGCAAAACCGGTGACCATCGCCTGCGTCTTACCCACGTTAACCGACAGCCGCCACTTGGACAGCCAGTCTGGCAGCAGGTCTAGCGCGCGCTGCATCTTGACCGCCGCGTACTTCGCGTTAAGCGATGTAGTAATGTACGCGGCGTCGTCGGCGTACAGCGCGAGCATCGCCTCTGGCGTCGTGGGGATGTCGTCGGTGTAACGTGAGTAACACGGCGGCGACACACAGCTGCCCTGCGGCACGCCGGCCCTCACTGGGCGGGCGCTGGAGAGCGCGCCATCGACCACCACTCGGAAGCTTCTGTTGGAGAGAAAGGACTGGACCACCTTTACAACGCGGCGAGGCGCGTCGGACGTGGACAGCTTGTACACCAGGCCGTCGTGCCAGACACGGTCGAAGGCCTTCTCCATGTCGAGGAATACCGCAACCGAGTACTCCTTCTTATTACTGGCCTGAGCCATTTGGTGCAGTACCCTCGACAGTTGAAGCGTCGTGCTGTGTTCCGACCTAAACCCGAACTGCTCGGGCCGCGGGTCGATGTGCAGCTGGAGATGCCGCAACAGGAGTCTCTCAAACACCTTGGAGATGGTTGCTAGCAGCGTTATGGGCCGATAGCTCTCCGGCTTCAGAGTGTTTTTCCCCGCCTTGGGCAGCATAATGACGCGCCCTTCCTTCCACGAGGCCGGGAACGTCCCGGTGCGCAGTATCGCGGTGAACAGGCGCGCCAGGGCCGCCACCATGCGGTACGGCAGTTGGCGCAGCACTGCGTTCGTGATACCGTCGGCACCGGGAGCCTTCCTTGGCTTCGTCCTAAGGATGGCGCGACAGATGTAAGTCGGGATTTTCTATATTTATAGGCTAATGTCGCGGATAACTTTGATAGCGCGATGTAGGAATTGCCATTAGTTCGCATTTGTTGCGATAGGTGTCGCTGTCGCTTCAAGCTGTATATGACATCCCGCCTTTGAGATGTACTTAATATATTATAGCACAGTGTGAACGGTCACGTACAAAATGTATGACGATCGATAAAATATTATATCCCAAGATATAATATACATCCCATAGTCAAAAGCCGGCTTTTATGTTATTACACAATAAAAGACTTCTTAAAAAATGATACGAATATATCCTGATTATCAAATTCAAATTCAAATAAATTTATTTTCTCTTCACAAACTAAGTTAACTTAATATGTATATTAATAGAGCTTAAAATTACATAACACAGAAAAGTTTGTGAGAGACTGGTGTCTGCACTAGGAAAACCTGTAAAGCAGATCACCAGGGTCCCACCACACGGTAATTAGTACAGTATAATTATAATCATATTAAAAACACATGTAAATTACGAATTTAAAAAGTGAAGAGAATGCATTAAAATATGAAAAAACGATAAAAATAAAAACAACGATAAAAAAAAAAACAATGGTAAAACAAGGAGTAACAAAATAATCCAACTCAAAACAGAGGAGGAAACCAGGTGGGAATCACTAAATAATCTTGAAGAGTGGGGAGGGTTGCAGGGCGGAATTATTTAGGATGGGAAAGTAATTCCTCAGTAGACGCATAATCTAGTTTAAGGAGCCACTCCATTGTAGCATTTTTACAAGCTTATTTTGTCAGGTGATACGCTCATTGATCGTATTATACAGATGTGAACCTAGGTGAGTATAAAATCTTTGAGAGAAGCTCGTTTTTAAACCCTTAGCTGTTTTGCAAACAGCATATTTTCTACGTTTACCAGACATAGAAAGGGGATCAAAAACTATAGAAGTATGCTGTTTAAGCACAACATAAAGGATAAAGAGCTGTCTCACTGTCAGAACTTTAAATTGTTTATACAAGTCCAGAGTAGGATATAAGTATGGCAGACAGCAGGTCACTTTAATTACTACTCTCTAGGCTCTTTCCAATTTCAAAATGTTTGATTTCGCAGCGCCACCCCATGTTACAATACAGTATGTTAGAAGTGATTGACACATCGCATAATATACCCACCTGATGACCTCTGTGTCAGCTGCATGGCGAAGATTCTTAAAGAGAAAAATCAATTTACGAATCCTCGACGTTAGACTGTTTATATGTGGTTGGAAACTTAAGTTGTTATCTATAGTGATTCCTAAATACTTTAAAGAAGAAGTCCTTTGTAGGACAGGGCAACAACAATCATGAGCGTTTGGGTCAGTGCAAGAGTGCGCTTCGATGAGGAGACGGGAGAACAAATCGCTGCGTTTGTTGGTCAGAGAGAACGGTATATACTTGGTTTTGTCAACGTTTAGGGTAAGAACATTACTTTTTAACCAAGATAACACCACATCAAAGCCACTCTGTGCGTGATGATAAACAGCATCCCATGAATCCGCTGTAAACAGAAGAGCTGTGTCATCGGCAAATGATATGATTTTACTATGGGGTAGCTGCAGGTTGCAGAGATCATTTACGTAGGCAAGGAAAAGAGAAGGACCGAGCACACTTCCCTGTGGTACTCCATAAGTAACTGGAAGATCATCACTTGTAAAATTTTCAATTCGGACTCTCTGAAACGGATCAGACAGGTAGTCCCGGAAGAGCTTCAATGGAAGACCCCTGATACCCATATTTTCAAGCTTATACCTTATCGGCAAACTTGTGTAAGAGGTTGGGTACAGAGACTGTGTCAAACGCCTTGGCTAGGTCCAGAAATATAACAAGCGCCTTTTGTTTCCTATTAAGACCGTTTACAAGATGATGCGTCAACTCGTGAACAGCGTCGGCACAGGACTTCCCAGTCCTGAATCCGAATTGACCCTGTGATAAAAGGTTATTGCGTTCAAGGTATTCAGTAAGTCTGCTGTTCATCAGACGCTCTAGTATTTTGGAAAGACTTGGTAGAATAGAGATTGTCCTATAGTTATTCACACAGCCTCTGTCCCCAGCCTTGAATATGGGAAGGACGAGTGATTTTTTTAAAGGTAGCGGAAAGGTGCCTGTGTAAAACGACAAATTAAACAAAAAGGTTAATGGGGCAACCAAGTAATTCTTATACTGCTTGAGAAATTGAACAGAAATGGGATCAATACTTTCAGTTATGGTGTTTTTGAGATTGGAAATTCATTCATTCATTTATTCATTCATTTACAATTTACATTGTGTTGAACATTACATATTAAAAAAAAAGAGAAATAACACAAGCAGAAACAAATACATTAATAATACATTTCACCAAATTAATGTACAATGTCAGCAAAATAATTTGACAACAAAAAAATAAAATGTCAAATACAATGTCATGTTTATAGCGAATCTAATGTCAAATACAATGTCAAATTATTAACAGGTATGTCAAATTCAATGTCAAAAAAAATTTAAGATATAATTTCGCTAAGGTTTTAGTAATGAGCGTGGTACAAGTCGATTATAATTTAGAACCAATTAGCTGCAATTATTTTAAGTGACCACTTTTATTATTAATAAATTCCGATACCGAGTAAAAACATTTTTCCAACAAGAAGGCTTTTAATTTAGTTTTAAATAAGTGAGAGCTATAAATTAATAATTTTATATCAGTTGGTAACCTATTAAATAACTCCACTGCTTGGTATCTGGAACAATGCCTAACTATGTTAAATTTCGGTGCCATGTGGTGTTTAAAATCCTTCCTTCGTGTGCTTTCTCTTATCTTACGCTCCGCTTGTGATTCATACTCATGAATATACTTAGCAAAGTGATTCAAGATTACTAATATATACAAACTAGGTACTGTTAAAAAGTCCAATTCTTTAAAGTGCTCTCTACATGAGTCTCCTTGTGAGATCCTGACTATAGTCCGTATGGCACGTTTCTGCAAAACAAACGCTTTCTCACAGTTATAACTGTAGCTGTTTCCCCAAAGCATTATACTATATCTTAATCTAGATTCTACCAGCGCGTAATAAATAGCCTTGAGTTGCTTGCGATCCAACATATCTCTAAGACTCCTGAGAGCATAACATGCTGATGATATTGAAGAGTCAATAGCAGCTAACTCCTGTTTCCAATTTAAATACATATCTATGGTAATCCCTAAAAATTTGACTTTATCAACTAATTCAATCTTGTCTTCTTTGATTTTTACATCCAAACTGTCATTTTGGCGAGCTGTAGTCTTAAATAAAATTATGTTTGTCTTACTTGTATTTAGCAAAAGGTTATTGGCTGCAAACCACTCACAGAGATTTTGTAGGCTTTTGTTAACATTATTGGTCAATTCTTTGAAGTCATTCGCCCCAACTATTATATTTGTATCATCTGCAAAAACAACAAGTTTTACATCAGGTTGAACATAATGCATAAAGTTAAGCAAGTCATTTGTAAAAATAATAAATAATATAGGTCCTAAAATAGAGCCTTGGGGCACACCACGTCTTATGTTTGTAATTTTAGAGGTGTATATGACTTCATGATTACTTTCATCAATGTTTTTTATTTCAACAAACATTTGTCTATTTTGTAAATAGGGTCTTAAAAGTTGTAAGGTTTGCCTCTGATGCCATAATATTCAAGTTTAGTTAATAATAATTCATAATCAATCGTATCAAAAGCGGAGGTAAGGTCGATGAATAGCCCTGCCACTTTCATTTTGTCATTTAATTTCTTAATTACGTCATTTACAAGAGTGTTTATAGCATCTGAGCAACCGACGCCTTTTTGATACCCAAATTGTCTTAAATTAATAATTTTATTTGTATTTAAATGTACCATCAGTCTAGTTTTAATGATTTTCTCAAATACTTTTGATAAGGTTGGTAAAAGGGATATAGGTCGGTAATTTTTCGGATCAGTTTTAATTCCTTTTTTAAATATAGGAACTACTTTAGCCAATTTCAACTGGTCTGGACATTATTATTATTATTATTTATTACATTATTACATTACATTTAATAAATGCTTAGAAGACAGAGTCTTCTAAGCATTTATTAAAAAAATCAGAAAGTGGGACTGCCAAAGAGTCTATATTCTCCTTCAAGATCGATATTGGTAAATCATCAAAACCACAAGATTTCTTATTGGCCATTTTGCTAACAATCTTTGTAATTTCAGATGGTGTAGTTGTATAAAAGGTTAAATCACTGTCTACCCTTTTTGTACTCTCCATTAGATAACTCATCGCTCTTTCTTTTTCCTAGCTAGCGAGAGACGATTTGAACACAAAACTGTCATTGAAGTGATTTGCGACCTGCTGGGGATCAGCTGTTATCACCTTGTTGTTCACTTTTAGGATTAGGTTTCTACATTGCCTGTTACTTGTTTTTTTAGTACATTCATTAACAAGTTTCCACGTCTGTTTAGTTATATTTGTAGCCGTATTTAAATTATTTATTATAGCATTTTTCTTGAGTTGCTGAATAACTCTTCTATAAATTCGAACATAGTTGTTTTTATACTTTTTTAGACTGGCGTTATTTACTGTACCTGAGCTACTCTCTTCATTTTACTTGAAACTTACCCCTTTAGTAATCCATTGTATTGAGGTACTTTTAAATGGCTTAATTCTAATGGGTTTCTTTCGGTAACAATCTTGAAAAGCTTTAGTAAGACAGCTTAAAAAAGTATTTATTCCCATATTCATCCAATTTTTATTACTTATCCTTTTCTTGAAAGCAATACTATTTATATCATTAAATATTCTTCTTTTTTATTATTACATTTTGATTCAAGTTTAGTTTTAAGAACTAAATTACAGAAAAGCACACCATGACCATCTGCCAAGCCATTGTGATCAACAGAATAATGATCTATGTCATCATCATCAAGATTTGTAATTGTTGTCTAAACACGAATATGCGTTGTTCCGTATAAACGTAGGAGTATTTAAAAGGTATCGAAAATTATAACATGTCAATATGCTTAAAAAATCAGTGTGTTTCTTACTGTCAACAAGTACGTCAATATTAAAGTCACCACAAATAATGCACTTCTTGTTAATAAAATGTTCCAATAACTTTTCTAAACTAGATATAAAACTCTCAAAATTTTTATCATATGGACTTCTGTAACAACAACAAAGATAATAACAACCCTGTTTGAAGATCTTTGACCCCACATATTTCAAAACTATCAGATCTATACATTTTTTTTACAAAATCAATATTTTCACATTCATTTAGGAAATAAGAGTCAACCTCTCCCTCATCAGTGGGAAGAAGAACCATCGAATGTGAGTGTTGCGCTCGTGAGAGAGTTTGTTGTGATGTTGAGTGGAGCGGGTTTGCTGGCGGGATGTCGACTGGAGAGTGTGCAGTGGAGGGTGAAATAATGACACTTCTTCGGAGTATTTCTTCTAGTTTATTCTTCAGGTTTCTTACTTAAGTCGCAGTCGGATTCGGAATGCTTTTCCACCGAAAATGTTCCCATATTTATATTCTAATTGCTAAAGGCGCTGACCAATCACGATCCCATAGTCTGCGCATGCGCACATGCCTTTTAGTGCATTTACGCGGGAAAAGGTAACCTTACTGCTGGTGGGAACGCGGGAAAATTAGCCTTACTTGTTTTTAGTGGTAAAACATCCCTCACATGGTTTTTCTTATGTTCCTAATCTTAGGACTAACTTATTTTACATAACAAAACAAAGACAATTTATAAAAACCTTAATTTACACCTTAAAATTACAAAAATACTGAAACGGCTCTCGTTATGGTAATGTTCCATGGTACCTGACCTTACAATACTTAAACCTACGACTAGCGCCGCTAGGCGGCAGGAATGCACAACACTTAACATTACGCCTGTAATCCTTAGGGGGTTAAGCTGCGAAACGGCTCCCGTCATGGTAACGTTCCGTAGTACTTAACCTACAGCTAGCGCCGCCAGGCGGTAGGAATGCACAACACTTATAACATCGTACCCGAAGGGTTTAAGCAGAGCTGTAGCTAATTTAAGAAACACTTAAAAACATCGTAATAATAACTAAATCTATCCTAATCGAAATGACATCACAGTATTTACGTATCGTCGCTAACAGTGAGTAAGAAACTGTAGCACCAGTAGGGTTAGGTCTGCGATTTGATATCTTCTCAGCGAGGGATTGGCCAATACTGACGAAAAAGTGGTTTACCTCATTAACTGACTTTTGGGGGTTACCATTCTTTATGAGTTCATGAGCGGACGGTTTTGGTTTGTCCATGTCAGTAATTTTCATAATGACCTTCCAAAGCTTTTTGGTGTTATGCTTTGAATTTCGGATCTCCTCTTTCTCGTATTCCTGTCTAACTTTTTTCAATAGGTCATATGACTCGTCTTTAGGATACTTTTTCAATTTCTTATGAAGGTTGTCTCTATTTATTGAACATCTCAAAAGTCCCGGAGTGATCCATGGCTTAATAATGCGGTGGCGATTACTGACAGGAACAAGCTTAGTATAGTAGGAAATCATAGTACTTATGTTATCAATAATATATGTAGCTGCTAAATTGGCATCATCCATAGCGTATATTGGGGAAAAGTCGAACGCCATCATTGTATCATTTAAACCACTAAAGTCAACCACTTTTTTTAATTTCTTTGGCCGAATGGGCCGCGTTGACGTTTCCATGAAAAGGGAGAGACTCATGGTCAGTCACTGAGGAATGCATAACAAAACACTGCCAGATTCTCTTTGTTTTTAAGATAACATGGTCGAGGCAGGTACGTCCATGTGTAGGAAAATTGTGGGCTGGTAAAAGACCGTGGGAAGCCATCAAGTTAAGGTAGCAATGGGATCGATTATCAGAATTAAATACTGTAATATCCACATTGATATCACCGACGATAATTATGTTTTTAAAAGAAGAGTATTTAAAAAAAAGATCGTTTATAGAGTTCAAAAAACCAGATATATTACTCTGACCAGCAGGGCTATTGCGTATCTTGTATATGACAGTGGCTAACCTATAGTGCCTATCAATTACTGTCAAATGTTTCCATTTTGTACTAAACCATAACCAATTTGACAGTTAATCCATAGACAATATGATAGCCACTGTCATTTAAAAGATACGCAATAGCCCTGCAGTAGGGCTATTGCGTATCTTTTAAATGACAGTGGCTAACCTATAGTGCCTATCATTTACTGTCAAATGGTTCTATTTTGTACTAAACCATAACCAATTTGACAGTTAATCTATAGACAATATGATAGCCACTGTCATTTAAAAGATACGCAATAGACCTGCAGGAGGGCGGTAAATTGCAACCACAATTGTGTCTATGTTTACATGTGCCTCTAGACAGTTTGCATCAAGCAGTACAGGTTCTTCAATAACTAATTTCATGCTACTGTTATGGTAAATCACCACACCTTCGTTTTGAGTGTTGTTGATAGAAGTAGAGTATGACGTATAGTTATGAAGAGAGGGAATGACTAGGGTGCATGGTAGCCAGCATTCAGTCAATACAATGAGATCCCACTGTATATTGCTCCTGGCGAGTAATGTTTGGAATGCGGGAAGGTTGCGTCTAATGCTTCTAATGTTTTAATGAATAATTGAGAGACAGTGTTCAGGTTTAGATAAGTAGGTAGGAATATATATGTCTTCAACGCTACATAGGTAAGAATTGGCAACTGAAACCGAATCCAAAAAGAAATTTATTTCTTCTACACTATCGAATATGAATTAGGGTTATCTGATAAATTGAATTAAATTGCACTGATAATGAGTAATGGGGGGAGGGGGAAGGGGAGAAAAGGAATGTAGTCTGTCAAAGTCAATTTGTCTACGATGGAATAACGCACAGAAGTGAACAAAGATTGAGTGTAGGGATGAATCAGATTGTTAATGGGTGTTGCTGAGATAAGAAATAATTTTACAATCAATAGCTATGAATGTGTATGGAAATTGAGATATTGGCTTACGTTTACAATTAACTTACCGAATAAAAATGCGAGTCAATAAGATTATGACTAATTGCAAAGACCAAGCAAGACTCATTGTACCTGATTATGATAATATTATTAATTGACTTTACTTTATTTTTATGTTTTTGTTTTGTTGACATCGTTTAGTTTTCTGCTTTGTTTTGGTGACACCATTTATTTTATATTCCTATTTTAATTTAAGCAATAATTTGCAATAATTTGTTTTTTTTTGTTGACATTGTTCAGTTTGCATTAATATTTTTATATTATAAAGCTTTGAGATCCTCACAGTATAGCTGCATAGCACATCCCTGGTGGAAAAGCACCTTTACGACCCGCATCGTGAAGAAAGAGAGATTTCCGTCTCTGGAGCCCTAACCACCCGGTAGCTTTGACCCTCTGCTCACGAATGTACATACCTATTTCAATGTACATTTCAACAAATGTTTTTTTATAACTTTTTTTAAGAAATATTTAAAAATGCAATGTTTTATGTAAGGATAATAAATAAAGAGAATAATAATTGTTGTCAGAGGTCTAATAACAGAAGATTGCGAAATGTGTGATAAGCGCCAATCACACGCACAGCTGAACGGAGAGACCATGATCGTAAGGAGCTAGCAGACGCTGGCACCGATAATAAGCGAATCTGGCAGGTAATAAAACGCGTAACTAACTGTGTTAAATCTAAAACTTTATCTACTGATTTATTACACACTTCTACATCCCCTGAATACTCTGTTAATCAAGTAAACGACTACTTTGCTAACATTGGCAAAAACCTCGCAACCAAAATAAAACCTCCGAACCCCCAATCAAAATTCCAGATACATGTCCCCGACAAGTCCTACTGTGGCTCCTTTGTTATTTTACCAACCGATTGCAGCGAAGTTGAATCAATTCTAGTCTCTTTAAGATCTGACTGTGCTGTGGGATGGGATAACATTCCTACAGCTCTCCTAAAGCGATATAAAAACCTCCTCATCCCCGTTATAACTCATGTTTTTAACCTCTGCCTTGAAACCAGTACTTTCCCCTCGTGTCTTAAAAAGTCACTTATCCATCCCATCTACAAGAGTGGGAGTAAAGACTGTGTCGCGAATTATCGTCCGATAGCCGTATTGCCTATACTTTCAAAGATCCTGGAGCGGATAATAAACAAACGACTGATAAAATTCTGGAAGACAAGAACTTATTGTCAACCGCTCAGTATGGCTTTAGACGAAATAGATCCACCTCTAACGCAGTCCTGAATCTTACTAACCATGTAGTCAAAAACCTAGATGAAAAGAAAAAGGTCCTCACTATCTTCCTAGATCTGGCTAAGGCGTTTGACACAGTCTCTACTCCCCTCCTGCTTCATAAGCTGGAAAAAATGGGCGTGAGAGGTGAATCTATTCTAAAGGACTATCTACGGTAACCGAACCCAATGTGTAAAAATTAACAACTATGTGAGTGATGAGCTGCCAATAACATACGGAGTTCCGCAGGGGAGTGTGATCGGGCCGACACTCTTCCTCGTATACCTAAACGACCTTTGCCAGATTTAGTTAAATGACACCAAGATAACGGCGTTCGCAGACGACACTGCGCTCTCATTTAGTGGCGACACATGGCCAGAAGTCTATACCAAAGCCCAATATGGCTTTAATATAATTAAGGAATGGTTGGCTAGAAACTCATTGACAGTCAATATTGACAAAACCAATTATATGACTTTCTCACTTCGTCAAACTACCCAACCCCCACCCTCCCTATACCTCGTCGCACATTCGTGCTCTGTTCCCGACGACCAGAGCTGTAGCTGTCCCAAATTAGCTCAAGTGACCAATACCAAATATCTTGGCGTGACTCTTGACAGTGGTCTTTCTTTCTCACTCCACATTGAGTTATTACAAAACAGAGTTAGAAAACTAATTTATATTTTTAAAACCCTACGTCACGTAGCTGATGCACGATTGTTAAAACAGGTCTATTTTGCACTTTGTCAATCGTTACTGAGTTATTGCATATCGACCTGGGGCGGTGCGCCAAAAACAAGGTTGTTAAAAGTAGAAAGAGCTCAGAGAGCTATCTTAAAAGTGAGCACCTTCAAACATTATATGTTTCCTACTGCCGAACTTTACAAAATTTGTCAAGTGTTGACGGTAAGGCAACTCTTCATAGCAAATACTGTCCTAATTCAGCATTCTGCGACCCCATACAAAAAAATCTCAAAAAGGCGTAAAGACATAGTGTGTGTAACTAGGAAGAGTAACCTTACCCATTCCAGTAGGTTCAGTTATTTTCTTGCACCAGCACTGTACAATAAATTGAATAAAATACTCCTTAACTACCAACTATCTAGCTGCGATTGCAAAAATCGAATAACTAAATGGCTTCAGGGGCTGACCTACCAAGAAACGGAAAACCTCTTAAGTACAATGATATAGTATAATTTCCATATACAAATACACACAGCCACCCACACACACATACACATACACATATCCAATTACACCCACACTTACACATCTCAAAACTCTCACTCACACGCGCATGCATACAAAGAAAATTTTCCTTTAGTTTTTAATTTCTATTTTATTTTATTTACTTAGTTTTTCTCACATTGTTGTAATATTTATAGGGGAATGGGACTGGTATCTTTAACACAGGTTACTCTGTAACCTAGCTAAGATGCTAGTTGCGATCCGTACTGTGAATAAGTATAAAGCCACGATCACTGTTAATTATTGTAACCAACTAATCTTAAGGTTTTATACTGTGAGAACAAATAAAGCTTATTATTATTATTATTATTATTTTCATCCAAATTCGTTTTTGCGTTTCTTGTTTCGATTTTGCTGCTTAAATCAAAATCAAATCATTTATTGCTTTGCAAACCTGGATAATGGTACATTGATGTTCGTTTTATAATAAAGATCACAACAGATTGACAGACTTGTTTTGTCGGTGGTCAGGTGAGCTTTCCCTGACACGTAACTGAAATAATTACTATAGGACCTAGAACATAAGGTAACGTTAATTAAAAAAACAAATATATTGAGCAACTTTTTTAATAAAACTTTAACTATGATATAAATACAATAGAATACATACGAGCATTTATTATGTGCCGGGCGAGTCGGGCCCCCGCACCCCGCGCCCGGAAGGCACATCCTCGTGTATACAGCAGGCGGGTATTATGCGCTCACCGCTGATCGTTTACATACGAGCGACTATGTACTCTGTACATGCTGACAAGTAATCACAAGTTGCAGTCATATTTTTGAGGTAATACGATTGAAATTATGAAGCCTATTTTACACTGAAATTGTGCCCGAAATGGCGTTGCGTTATCCTTTTACATTGGGACTCGACGGGTAGAAGGCAGCCGTGTGGTTACTTGCTCGCTACCACATCACAATCACACAGAACTCAGTTCAGAGTGATGTCACTCGGTCGCCTCACGAGCGCGAACATACACTACCACACATTGTACACGAGACACGTAGCTAGCGTGAAGTGGTCAGACTATCGCACGTGATAGATCACAGCTGTAGTCGTTCTATCGATAACTAACTAATATGCATTTTAAATCAATTTAAAAGTTTTATGTTAAAGTTGACGACACCGGATCACGTACACTAGGTAAGCATAACATCGAGGACGGTCGCGGTTAGGTGAAGGTAGCAGTGGGAAACATACACATTATCACAAAACTCTGTACATTGTATAAATGGTGTGAAGTACCAGTGCAAGCGGACATGACATGACACATGCAGTCAAAAGGATCACAATATGTCGCTATCACACTCCTCACATACAAAACACTACTTTAAAATATTTACTTTATACAATATTTCGCTACGAAACTCGACTAATATCGAAAATTGTATTTTTATTAATTACAAATCAGCCAATGTGTAAATTGGTCGTCGGTCGCGAACTAATAAAAGAGGGCGAACTTACACGCAACCGTTAAGTACCCCTCTCCGACAGACCTCGTTACACACTGGCACTGTTGACCACATTACAATAATTTGGTACCAAAATTGCAAGTTACTGTAAACTCGTTGATATTGATCAGTATTTACAATGAGGCGTGTGTGTGAACTGAACTAAGATATAACCGAAATCAACAACATTACTTACTCGCTTACTATTAAGTTAAATATAAAATTTGACAACAAGACCCAAAGGTAACTAATTGCACTAATACAATATATGTTTACGTTTCACAGCTTTAAATGCTAACAACTATAATACTAAGGTTTCAGGAAGACGACCAATTGCTAGAGAAGCTCTCTACACTTGTGTGGGTGGGTACTCTACTGGAGTGCGGATGTTCCGATATAAACGATAAACCGATCGTCTTCCTCAACTCGCTCTCACACGAATAGTGTAACACATGGCCGGACGTCGCTGTATCGAACGATATTGACCAATCAGCTCATTCCACTCCATTCGCTTCAGTACATGGTCCTATGAGAGCGTATTATTAAAATTTATTATTTTTACATAATAATAGTAAAATTTTAATGAAAGACAACAAGAATATGGAACTTATGAGCTAATAATCACAATGTTAGTGTCGGCGGCGACGACACGTAATATCGCTCGCACTAGTGCGCCTGCACTCTTATCGTTAGCACCTTCCGGAGCGGGCCGTGCGTCCGTTATACTGCGGTCAATGTCGTATGCGTGTTTCTCAACTCGACAACGCAGGTGTGCGCGTCCCACGGCCCGTCCGACTCCCACAGCAAATTCGTTACTTCGCTCCTATACACACAACTAACAATATGGATTACGATACACAGTAAGTTTACAAAAATATTGTGTCTACAACGATGACATGAATTACACAAATGTTCTAACGATAAACTAGTGCGTCCTATACATGTAAGTTATCTCCTAATATTTGTTCAGCGGGTGGATGAATGCATTGAATTACACTGTACACTGTAGTGTACACTCTACTGCAGTAAACGATACGATATGACTCTCAATATGTCTGCGGTATATTGAAATGAAAACATATTTCCCAAAATTGGATTGCTAACATATAACATACGTTTCCTATCACTTTAACGATTCCGTTTCTTATAAAAGTAAAAATTCATATAATTTTAGATTTTATGAAGAAATATTTCATACAATAATCTTACATTTTTTGGCGACAATTTTTATGCAATTCCTGCAAAAGTCCTATTTATTTGATAAGACACTTAAAAGGTACGTTTCTTTAAAGAAGAATGATAACATTTATTAATATTGCGTGTCCCCAAATAAAATTAATTTAGATTTCGACAAAAAGTTAACAAATATGATTGTATAAATCCAGAATCGCAACATTTGGCACTCATGATTTTGAAGAAAACAATAGTACTTAAATAAAGTATTTTTAGGAAAACCTTTCAACCTGGCCTTGCTCTCGGGAACGTCCAATAGAACCAACCAATACTAACCTATTGATATAACAGGATATGTTCACAAAACTTGCTTTAAGCCGGGAACCAAACCGCTCGTAATAAGGATGCGCAAGTCGCCATTAAAACGACCTAACCAATGACTCATTTAATGTCAATAACTGCGGTACTAAGATATATTTTATGATTACTTATGCAATCAAGCTTAAGCAATCAGCATAAGTAATCATTAAATATCTCTGAGTACCGCAGTTATTGACATTAAATGAGTGCTGCCACGAAAAACTGAACTAAAGATCTTGTATAGTAATTTTGCGTCTCACTTCAACACACCAGCTCCATGATAACAACGTATATAAACAATAAGACCGCGACTTGGTTCTATAAGATGAATCGTGACCGGCTTGGCAAGTTAATGCCGCGCTGTCCGCAGGTAAGAGCGCGGAAAGCAATAGTTACGACATAGCATGCGGCCGATATGTGAACTGATATGAACATTGTGATGCGTCACTCAGCGGTCAAGTTTCTACTCGAGATTCTCATCAGATTCAACCAACAGATTCTGTGCTGCGTAAAGTGGAGTTCAGTGCAATACTCAAAACTAAAGAGGTTTTAAAGGACATAGTACGAACTGTTTTGTACCAGACTATAGCATACGTTTGAGATGCATAGAGACCTGTTATCGCGTACACATTTCATTTACATACATTTATTTATTTTATCATTTCGCTTATTGCAGTTTATTTTGTTAGTGAGGTCAGTCTAATGTTTAAATGGTTGGTAAAATTTTATGAAACCCGCGTGTATGCACGTTTTCAGCATAAAATATGACGTCGAGAGCAACCGCTATCCTTTCACGTTACTATAAGGTCGACGATCGCTTGATTCAGCTGTTAAGTATACGCCAACCGCTAAATGAACCAAAAGTAGGTAAATGACGAGTGCTCGAATGTGGATATACCGAAAGGTATTAAATAATATTCTCGTGTTCCTAGTTCCTCGTGAAGTCTTTCCTAGTGAAACGTAAGACAACTCGTTCGAGCCAACTGTACAACTGTACAACACACAAATGTACTAGGTAGGCACCTCACGGCGGCCAAGCATGATCTCCGGCACCCTCCACTCATTTGTCAATAACATTCAACAATTTACAATAACGGGTAAAGCTCGATAATTCCCAAATTATTCATACTATATACATTACATCGTTGTGATTACAATCCGCAGGTGTCCCTATGTGGTACAAGCAGATCACATAAGAAGTATATTACAAATAAGCACATAAGAAACCATATCTATAAAGTCTCACTATGACAACGGAACATATTCCCATCGGAAAGTGTTCATAATCAATAAAGACAAAAGGAATTTTCACTTTGGACCCTAAATGTTCAGGAGAATGGCGTTTGGAATATTTAGTGCGACTGCAAGCTTTCTGAGCAACACTGCGACTACAGAACTAAATACAGGAGATTTTTCATTGTTTTCGTACCATTTTAATTATTCTAATTATGACTTTACCCACGTACAGTGAGCAGTACCAATATGTATTCACTTCACAAACTTTAGAAGCAATTTTCGCCTACTGTAATGATTTCATTTTCGTCTTACGAAACGAAATTAATATTTTAAAACAATATCATCATAAATTAGTTCATATTTCAAAGTTGCAATCGTTACTTCACCAGAAATTCGCGTTTGAACTTGTCCAAGTGTAGACATATTATTGCTCGTGACTGCACGGGGTAAAGTGTTTTCATATCGCCTACCTATATCTAAGAGATCTTTAGCTCCTTTCAGTAGTTGTGTAAGACGCAGGACCTACATAGTAGAACGTTGCTCAGAGAGGCAGTCTCTACTGCAAGCGACATGATCACCTGTAGTGGTGATGTCATTTAAATAAGATCAATAAACAATGTGGTTAATTTAAACAATGCAACATGTCGTCTACGATTGGAAAAAATACACAGGTACAAAAAAACTTGCTTCATACAAGTGATAACTGTCGCCCGCGTGTGCGGCGTGTAGCCAGCCCAGCGGCCGCTACACTGCACACAACTAACTATCACTATGATATCATTTGTTCAACTAATATTACCGATTGATATTTGTATTACATTTCACTTACACAAGTAATGATTAGAAAGTATACGATTGGGAAATGCTTAAGTATGATTTCTTCCCTGATTAACATTTAAAACACTTATTTGTAAGACACATCGAATTCGATATTAAATGCAAATTTCGTAATCACTGGCGAGCCTTACATTAGTTCATCACTGATAATCACAATTTATTATTATTAATTAATGGATCGATAAGATGAATAGTCTTATTGACGCGTCACGAGAATAGGGTACTTGACACCATTAACCAATCATTCCGGGACACAACTACTCTGTAAAACAACAAAACAACCTCATTTATTTTCAATTCATTATAAAATTGGATTTCTTTTGCTTTGATAAATAAATAATAATTGTGTTCGCAAATAAGCGAAGCCTTACGTTGCTATTGCTATCTAAAACCACTGGGGAATCAGAAGGTATGTCAATTGATAGATGGTGTCAAATACCCAATAATATAAGTGAATAATCGAGAGGGTAGAACTAGACGTGAGAGTGGTAGCGCGCGCCGCATCACCTCGGCGTCGCGTCGCTGTGCTGACTGTCGCGTGGCGGCGTGACGCACTGCTGTGCGTCCTGCTGTAGTGCGGCACAGTGCTGGCTGTCGCGTGGCGGCGCGACGCACAGCTGTGCGTCCTGCTGTAGTGCGGCACGCGGCTGCGGCTCATGCGGCTGCGCGTCCCGTTGCGGTGAGTCGTGCAGCTGCGCATCGCTTTGCTGCGCGTCACGAACATCGCTGACGTCCACGTCCACGTCCTGCACGTCAGACGCGCCGGGCAGGTTGGCGTTCACGATGTTGGCGATAGCGTCAGCCGACATGGCGGACATGGCCGTGAGCAGATTGTTGGCGAGCTCCACGCTGGACGCGTCGTCCATGCGTCTGTCCGTCAGGTCTCCTTCTAGTCGGAGCGTGCGCATGCTCGCTTCTAAATCTGAATCTGTAATCATCGCAATGAAGTGTGTTAAACACTATTTACCAAAGGTAAAATTTGTCGAGGTTAGTCTGTGATCGAGTGGATCCATTACATATCGACACCTCTCAATGTCTTGAAAAGTATGTTAAGTATGGTAAGCCATTGGACCGGACAACTATTTGTTGCTGATCTTTGGCAGTTGTTACGAGTTTGAATTATTGTATTATTGACGCTTCGTCACTGCAACAGACCCTCTGTCTGTTGTAAACATTTGTAAAATTTTCTATGGAAATTGTATTGAAAAATCTAGATGGCGACGTCAGCGTGACATTGGCCGTACAGCAACAAAATCTTGTAGCTGGTTTGAACTGAATGTTTGTTATTTATTTATGTTCTTTCTACAAGATTAGTTTACTGATATGTTATGTCTTTTTTTATTAATATTATATACTTTTTTATACTTGCCTTACTATTGTATCGAGTCTGGTTCTTCTAACCAACCTAACAGACAGATGTGTGCTGGGGAGTTTGTTCCGCCACTTCTTCTTTCCAGCAAAAACACTAGGAAGTGTCGAAGGGGGGGCGTTTTGGGGGACTGTCTCTTGTAAATAAGTAAAGTAAAGTAAATTTTGACGTTCGAAAAGTGCTGATTATCAGCCTAGTTTGAATAAATGAGTTTTGATTTTGATTGATTTTGATTTTGAAACCTGGAACCACGACAATCAGTCTGCCCAAGATACTGCGTCGCGAAGGTCAGGTTAGCAGTGTCAAGTGCAGTCGATAATAACATAATAGGTGAAAAGGTTCAGTAGAAGATTACTGTGATAAGTGTGAGATAACGTAACAAGCTGAGCAAGTGGTGTAGTACCGGCTCGGGGCTGTGCGGGGTGTGGCTGGCGTGAGCGGCGTGTGCGGCAGGTGGTGTAGTACTGACCGTGTGCGTCGGCGTAGGACCAGAAGGGAGAGAACTCGGCGTCGGACGCGCTGGGGGCCGGCTCGGGGCTGTGCGGGGTGTGGCTGGCGTGAGCGGCGTGTGCGGCAGGTGGTGTAGTACTGACCGTGTGCGTCGGCGTAGGACCAGAAGGGAGAGAACTCGGCGTCGGACGCGCTGGGGGCCGGCTCGGGGCTGTGCGGGGTGTGGCTGGCGTGAGCGGCGTGTGCGGCAGGTGGTGTAGTACTGACCGTGTGCGTCGGCGTAGGACCAGAAGGGAGAGAACTCGGCGTCGGACGCGCTGGGGGCCGGCTCGGGGCTGTGCGGGGTGTGGCTGGCGTGAGCGGCGTGTGCGGCAGGTGGTGTAGTACTGACCGTGTGCGTCGGCGTAGGACCAGAAGGGAGAGAACTCGGCGTCGGACGCGCTGGGGGCCGGCTCGGGGCTGTGCGGGGTGTGGCTGGCGTGAGCGGCGTGTGCGGCAGGTGGTGTAGTACTGACCGTGTGCGTCGGCGTAGGACCAGAAGGGAGAGAACTCGGCGTCGGACGCGCTGGGGGCCGGCTCGGGGCTGTGCGGGGTGTGGCTGGCGTGAGCGGCGTGTGCGGCAGGTGGTGTAGTACTGACCGTGTGCGTCGGCGTAGGACCAGAAGGGAGAGAACTCGGCGTCGGACGCGCTGGGGGCCGGCTCGGGGCTGTGCGGGGTGTGGCTGGCGTGAGCGGCGTGTGCGGCAGGTGGTGTAGTACTGACCGTGTGCGTCGGCGTAGGACCAGAAGGGAGAGAACTCGGCGTCGGACGCGCTGGGGGCCGGCTCGGGGCTGTGCGGGGTGTGGCTGGCGTGAGCGGCGTGTGCGGCAGGTGGTGTAGTACTGACCGTGTGCGTCGGCGTAGGACCAGAAGGGAGAGAACTCGGCGTCGGACGCGCTGGGGGCCGGCTCGGGGCTGTGCGGGGTGTGGCTGGCGTGAGCGGCGTGTGCGGCAGGTGGTGTAGTACTGACCGTGTGCGTCGGCGTAGGACCAGAAGGGAGAGAACTCGGCGTCGGACGCGCTGGGGGCCGGCTCGGGGCTGTGCGGGGTGTGGCTGGCGTGAGCGGCGTGTGCGGCAGGTGGTGTAGTACTGACCGTGTGCGTCGGCGTAGGACCAGAAGGGAGAGAACTCGGCGTCGGACGCGCTGGGGGCCGGCTCGGGGCTGTGCGGGGTGTGGCTGGCGTGAGCGGCGTGTGCGGCAGGTGGTGTAGTACTGACCGTGTGCGTCGGCGTAGGACCAGAAGGGAGAGAACTCGGCGTCGGACGCGCTGGGGGCCGGCTCGGGGCTGTGCGGGGTGTGGCTGGCGTGAGCGGCGTGTGCGGCAGGTGGTGTAGTACTGACCGTGTGCGTCGGCGTAGGACCAGAAGGGAGAGAACTCGGCGTCGGACGCGCTGGGGGCCGGCTCGGGGCTGTGCGGGGTGTGGCTGGCGTGAGCGGCGTGTGCGGCAGGTGGTGTAGTACTGACCGTGTGCGTCGGCGTAGGACCAGAAGGGAGAGAACTCGGCGTCGGACGCGCTGGGGGCCGGCTCGGGGCTGTGCGGGGTGTGGCTGGCGTGAGCGGCGTGTGCGGCAGGTGGTGTAGTACTGACCGTGTGCGTCGGCGTAGGACCAGAAGGGAGAGAACTCGGCGTCGGACGCGCTGGGGGCCGGCTCGGGGCTGTGCGGGGTGTGGCTGGCGTGAGCGGCGTGTGCGGCAGGTGGTGTAGTACTGACCGTGTGCGTCGGCGTAGGACCAGAAGGGAGAGAACTCGGCGTCGGACGCGCTGGGGGCCGGCTCGGGGCTGTGCGGGGTGTGGCTGGCGTGAGCGGCGTGTGCGGCAGGTGGTGTAGTACTGACCGTGTGCGTCGGCGTAGGACCAGAAGGGAGAGAACTCGGCGTCGGACGCGCTGGGGGCCGGCTCGGGGCTGTGCGGGGTGTGGCTGGCGTGAGCGGCGTGTGCGGCAGGTGGTGTAGTACTGACCGTGTGCGTCGGCGTAGGACCAGAAGGGAGAGAACTCGGCGTCGGACGCGCTGGGGGCCGGCTCGGGGCTGTGCGGGGTGTGGCTGGCGTGAGCGGCGTGTGCGGCAGGTGGTGTAGTACTGACCGTGTGCGTCGGCGTAGGACCAGAAGGGAGAGAACTCGGCGTCGGACGCGCTGGGGGCCGGCTCGGGGCTGTGCGGGGTGTGGCTGGCGTGAGCGGCGTGTGCGGCAGGTGGTGTAGTACTGACCGTGTGCGTCGGCGTAGGACCAGAAGGGAGAGAACTCAGCGTCGGACGCGCTGGGGGCCGGCTCGGGGCTGTGCGGGGTGTGGCTGGCGTGAGCGGCGTGTGCGGCAGGTGGTGTAGTACTGACCGTGTGCGTCGGCGTAGGACCAGAAGGGAGAGAACTCGGCGTCGGACGCGCTGGGGGCCGGCTCGGGGCTGTGCGGGGTGTGGCTGGCGTGAGCGGCGTGTGCGGCAGGTGGTGTAGTACTGACCGTGTGCGTCGGCGTAGGACCAGAAGGGAGAGAACTCGGCGTCGGACGCGCTGGGGGCCGGCTCGGGGCTGTGCGGGGTGTGGCTGGCGTGAGCGGCGTGTGCGGCAGGTGGTGTAGTACTGACCGTGTGCGTCGGCGTAGGACCAGAAGGGACAGAACTCGGCGTCGGACGCGCTGGGGGCCGGCTCGGGGCTGTGCGGGGTGTGGCTGGCGTGAGCGGCGTGTGCGGCAGGTGGTGTAGTACTGACCGTGTGCGTCGGCGTAGGACCAGAAGGGAGAGAACTCGGCGTCGGACGCGCTGGGGGCCGGCTCGGGGCTGTGCGGGGTGTGGCTGGCATGAGCGGCGTGTGCGGCAGGTGGTGTAGTACTGACCGTGTGCGTCGGCGTAGGACCAGAAGGGAGAGAACTCGGCGTCGGACGCGCTGGGGGCCGGCTCGGGGCTGTGCGGGGTGTGGCTGGCGTGAGCGGCGTGTGCGGCAGGTGGTGTAGTACTGACCGTGTGCGTCGGCGTAGGACCAGAAGGGAGAGAACTCGGCGTCGGACGCGCTGGGGGCCGGCTCGGGGCTGTGCGGGGTGTGGCTGGCGTGAGCGGCGTGTGCGGCAGGTGGTGTAGTACTGACCGTGTGCGTCGGCGTAGGACCAGAAGGGAGAGAACTCGGCGTCGGACGCGCTGGGGGCCGGCTCGGGGCTGTGCGGGGTGTGGCTGGCGTGAGCGGCGTGTGCGGCAGGTGGTGTAGTACTGACCGTGTGCGTCGGCGTAGGACCAGAAGGGAGAGAACTCGGCGTCGGACGCGCTGGGGTTGGCTCGGGGCTGTGCGGGGTGTGGCTGGCGTGAGCGGCGTGTGCGGCAGGTGGTGTAGTACTGACCGTGTGCGTCGGCGTAGGACCAGAAGGGAGAGAACTCGGCGTCGGACGCGCTGGGGGCCGGCTCGGGGCTGTGCGGGGTGTGGCTGGCGTGAGCGGCGTGTGCGGCAGGTGGTGTAGTACTGACCGTGTGCGTCGGCGTAGGACCAGAAGGGACAGAACTCGGCGTCGGACGCGCTGGGGGCCGGCTCGGGGCTGTGCGGGGTGTGGCTGGCGTGAGCGGCGTGTGCGGCAGGTGGTGTAGTACTGACCGTGTGCGTCGGCGTAGGACCAGAAGGGAGAGAACTCGGCGTCGGACGCGCTGGGGGCCGGCTCGGGGCTGTGCGGGGTGTGGCTGGCGTGAGCGGCGTGTGCGGCAGGTGGTGTAGTACTGACCGTGTGCGTCGGCGTAGGACCAGAAGGGAGAGAACTCGGCGTCGGACGCGCTGGGGGCCGGCTCGGGGCTGTGCGGGGTGTGGCTGGCGTGAGCGGCGTGTGCGGCAGGTGGTGTAGTACTGACCGTGTGCGTCGGCGTAGGACCAGAAGGGAGAGAACTCGGCGTCGGACGCGCTGGGGGCCGGCTCGGGGCTGTGCGGGGTGTGGCTGGCGTGAGCGGCGTGTGCGGCAGGTGCGAACGGGTCGTCGGGCGCGCTGAACTGCGCCCAGCCCTCGCCGCTTGCACCCGACGAACCTGCACTCTCCCATGCTGCACGATGGAATATAACGGTTACCGACATCTTATCATTGCAGCATTCACATTATAACAATATACGCGAACAGAATTCAAGCTATTTATATGACTGTCTGTGACTCACACGTAAAGTGATTAAATCAAAAATAAGTAAAAGTTATTGAGTTTTCTATCAGGATCTTTCATACCCCACCCTCATCACCTGGTCAATACATTCCTACCATGGTTGCATTTGTGTCCACTTGATAGCAATATTATCTCGGTCTATTACATAGACCTCAAAGATAACTGACGACATAATAGAGGAACAAAGTATGTGGTAAATTATTACGGTCACATTTTACCAGTTACAAATTTTCACCTATTGTATCGGGTGAAAATTCCGCAATATCTTAAGACGAGGGTGTATTACCACGTCGGGGCTGCGGGATATTGTAAGAGATCCCGCACCCTTGACATATAGGGCTAACAAGGAACATGGGTGGTTTTTAGTCAGTAAAAGTCTGACACTCCCTTTCGCTCTGCCCAAGAGCAGGAGGGGTTATTTGACGATTTCCCACACCCAAAAAAAAAAAGTGTGTATCACCAGTGAGTGTTGCCAGTGATGACTTATGGCACAGAGACATGGTCCTTACCTGCTGGCCTCTTAGACAAGCTCAGAATCACGCAACGAGCACTGAAGAGAGCAATGCTCGGAGTTTCTTTGTACAATAAAATCGAAATGACGAAATTCCCCCAAGTCAACGACATGAACCGATGGGAAAGAAAGGTTCTCGAGTGGCGACCACGAACCCGAAGTCGCAGCGTTGGTAGGCCTCCCACCAGGTGGACCCACCACATCGTGAGCCTTGCCCGCAACCGGTGGATGCTAACGACAGGTTGCTGTGCAGTATGGCGTTCTATGGGGGAGGCCTTTGTCCAGCAGTGGACGTGATATGGCTGACGATGATGATGTATCGGGAGAGCAGACGTGACGTATAAACAGCAGCGCTAAGTGTAGTGTACGTACGCGAGTGCTGGTCGAGCGCGCCGGCCACGTCGCGCGCGTCCTCGTCCGCCGCGCCCGAGTCCTCCCACATGCTGCACATGGACATAGTTATATCAACACTAGTGTTACAAGTCTTTTACAACTACAATATACCAAAATAGATTTCAAAAATCCCCCCTACTTTTGCATTTGTCGAAAATTACTCCATTAGGGGATCGGACTGACTCATAATAATATGATTCTTTAGTCCGTCAGTTTGATTATTGAAAAATATTGAACGTGTTTTTTGTTTTATCAAATTCATAAAAAATAAAAAACCGGCCAATTGCATGTCGGACCACGCACAATGTAGGGTTCCGGAGTTGCCCATCACAATATGTAAACTTACTAGACTGATTAACCACCCTGCCTACCTGCCTCAGTGCCTCTGAACGATGATTTTTGTTATAAAAATAAAACAAACTAACATTTGCAGTTTTGAGACCTGCATGTATAGGACTACTTTATGTATAGGAAAATATTTCATACAACTACATGTTATAAGTTGGTCGACTATTACTCGTAAACTTGTAAAGCCTACTTAGCTGTGATAGTTTCCTTTTATTTTCGTTATATATGCTACTACCTGATTTTTTCACACGCCCAAATACAACCCGTATGAGTGGTTTAGGTTGGCACACTTTTGAGTCTAACATAAAGGATCATGTTCATGGATATATATGGAATCCCGTACCAAACTGCATCAACATCAAACTTTGTTTTTTATTGTCTACATTTATCATATTGACTCTAAAAAAGTTCTTTTTGTAAACTAAATTCGAGTTTCGGAGTAATTTTATAAAAATCGAAAATAACCTCAAAACCAGGCAAGTAGGTATTGTAAGGAAACTTGTACGATGTGCTGCCAGCCGAACTGTCAAAATCAACTGACAGATCTAACAGAACGACTTTTGAACTGGTTGAACACCATGGGAGTAAAACAATATTCACATTTTTATATTTAAATTAAATTCCGCATTCAAAAATCAAATTCCAACCGCATAATGTCGTAAAAAATTATGAAAATAATTACTATAACATTTTGATCTTGAAACATGAGAATTCTTGGTACGAGTTTTGGTCATTGTCTTTTGCACTTTTAAGCTTAATTTTTCACAAACGAATCCCTTTATCGAAGAACTGTTTGAGCAAACTCGCAGTATTTTTTAAAGACCTATCCAACGACATTCCACACAAAGAACTTAGCGAAAAAAAAAATCATCCCCACTTTAATGTGCACTGGGGATACCCTAAAATTTTTTTTTTCTAAATTTTACTTTAGCACTTTGTCAGCGTTATTGATTTGTATATTCAATTATTCATGTCAAATTACAGCTTTCTAGTACTAAGAGTCTTTGAGATATAGTGCGGACGGACAGACGGACATGGCGAAACTATAAAGGTTCCATATTGACTCCGGAACCTTAAAAATTATGAAGATAAAACACTTTAAAGATCATGAGTATGGTCTTGTCACTTGTAGGTACAAAATTACGGACATGTGACGTCACACGAGTTTTCGAAGCACTGTATTCACACTGTCTTCATTTTTTGTCTACGTGAAAAAAGAAAAAATATAACTTTAATATTTAATAATGACGAAATTGAATAAACTTACTCATCATCGAATCTTTGACTGGCCAGCTCTAAGAAATTGCTCTTTGCTGCTCTCATCTGCAATTAAATATAAATATGTGTTAGTTGTTGCAAAAATACGTAATGAATAGATTATATTGATAAAATCAATATTTACTTGATCCGCATCGTCTATGCCTAGTCCGTCTGCGATGAAGTCGGGAGATTCTCCAGACATTCCCATCGCGCCACACATCTGGAACATACCAGTAGCTGTAGTATAAGGCTATGCCCGCATCACGCAGCCACGACGCGCGACGTCAGGAAACTGGTAACCTTGATAACGACAGTAGAACTAGCAGTTCTGTTCGATTACAGGCGGATCTTATGCCGAGCTGGCCTTGTAGACGACATACACCCGCTCGCTGTATGATGTCGCGCGTCTGCCCGGCACTGGCCAGCGGGGATTGAGACTAGCTGGGGCCCTTGAACTCAATCGAAATGTTTTCTTCAGCGATAGAAAGTGTTACAATTAAATAAAATGCCAACGTCACATGAGAGTGTACCGACCTCGTTGCCATCGTCCGCGTTGACGTCGTCAGCGAGTTCGTCCATCGTGGCCGTCGCCGCCATGTCGTTGAACTGCCGACAACCACACAACTTACTATAGTATACACAAACAGTAACAAGATACGGTCTGTTGTTGTCGTTATAATAATATACTCACGTCATAGTTCGCTGCTAGTGTGTCAGTCATTATTTCCACCTGAAAATTAAAACAATTAACATGGTAAATAATTCGTTTTCAGTTTTGATGGCTGTTATAGTTTACGCCACATAAAATGAACGATGAGGGGTAAGTGGGGGGGGTTTCGCGCATAGGTACACTCCCGCACGAAACTTTCGTTTGCGGCTTACCTATATTGCTTGCGTTTTAGGACCTGGGAAAAGTAGCAAAAAGTTACATTTTGTAAAAATTAACAATACTCAAGAAGTCAAGATTTCTGTGCTTCTCACGCAAAAAAATCTATAGTAGGTTGACATAAAAAAATATATGAAATAAAATATCATGAAATACAATTAAAACAAGTTTTGTGTGTGTTGTAAATGACGTGTTCAACACAATTCTTCGACTCGTAACATTTTGTTGCCTCTGCGGTCCGTTTCATGCATTGTTTTAAAATATCAATAATAATATTAACAGCCTCCCTCTTCATAAAACAATTTACGTCATAAATAATTTTTCTCAATTGTTATGTAAACCAACCAATTTCGTAAAACTATGTGCGCGATGGTATTTGAGAACGACGGACCAATAGCGTACCGTCAAAAATCCTCGTCGGTCTGCCCCCCCCCCCCCACCTCATACCACCAAATAGATCGATAAATCGCCTAATGCGCAACTTGACCCCCAGCGATAATCTTACGTGGCGCGATCTGTACATGGTGTTAGTTTTGAAATAATGTGTGGTTCTGTCTATTAACACAACACTAACCTCGTAACTGTTTTCTGAAGGGTAGAAACCACCCTGAAACAAAGAATTATGATGTAATTACAGTAGTCAAGTGTCAAGCCAAATGAGAGCTGTGGATAACATTAACAGATGAGTTCAGCTAGGGTTGCTGCACCAGCAGCAGTACTCACGAGCGGCGTGTCGTGCTGCTGTAGCAGCGGCCGCAGCGTGTCGTCGTGGAAGGGCTGCCAGCGCGCGTGGAGCGGCGCGGGCAGGCTGAGCGCGTGCGCCAGGAGCTCGGGCGGCTGCAGCGCGAGCGCCGCCTGACCCAGCAACAGCACGACGTGTCCCATGTAGGCTGCGCGTACGCCGCTGCTGGACCAACCAGAGATCGTTACAATATTAAGTTTCGGTACTCGATAAAAATCAAAGAATAGTCTGGCACACTTTTTAATGCCGCATCTGTGTTACGGATATCCGTATCCGTATCCGCAGATAGCTGCGGAAGAAATAACCAGAGAATACTACGCTTCAATATTAGAGCGACTTATAGAAGCCATTAAAGAGAAAAGACGGTTGCTTTTTTTAAATGCGTTGATTTGGGTACTTTCCTGGCAATTTTGTCGAAATCTGTTATTATAGAAAAATTTAAAACTAAAATAGATTCAAGTCATAATATAATTATATTCTAAAGTTACCTTTATGTTATTTTAATTTAAATCGCGCTGTAATTGAATGGCTGTATAAAAAGTTGGAACATGGTTCAATAAAAATGTGATAGACCAAGTTTTTTTTAATAATTTGACAGCTGTCAGTTGAAAGTGATTCTCTCTAGGGCTGGAAAGTAGAAATTTCAACCCGCTCCGCAGGCATGTTATGACTTACTTTCAGAGTAAAAGTAATAATAGTACATTGTAATACAAGGGCCTAAAATGCCCCATTATATACGAGGTAGTTTTACTACCGAGCTTTAGCGAGGTAGTAAATAGGAACCGAGTTGTAATGGGATTTTAGCGCCGTGTGTTACACCGTACTTTTCACTACGATTGCGAGAAAATAAAATAACCATGTTAAATATGAATGTTTATTTTTTATTAAAAATTAAATGTACAATTTGTACAGTTGTTCAAATTTAATTATATGTTTTTTCCCGGCAACTTAATTTCAGTCCTCTGTGAAGACGAACATTGTGTAATCTGTGTGGTAAACGTAGGAGATACAAAACGTTGTTCAAGGTTTGAGGGTCCCTCGTTCGAATTTTCTGAATACACAATCAGCTGAGTCGACTCATCCCTTGATGTCGATGGTTGTGGCCTAGTTGGGAGAACATTTGCGTTCTGTGATACGCGGGGTGATATCCAATTAGTTTTATACTTGAAGCTAAATGCATGACGCACTGCGCAGGTCGCGGCAGACGGGGAGAGCACGTCGAGGGGCAATCAATGCAATTTTATGCCCGCTCTGGTACGCTATTATGACGGTCTTTTTGAGCAAGAGGAGTGAAAAAAGATTTTTTTTAATGTTACATTTACGTTGATTCACACTAATCGACACTAATCTAACTTACGTGTTGATCTGGTTCTCTTCAAACACATCCATGAGCCGCGTCAACAGATCACATTCAACGAATAACTGCAAAATAAAAAATAAAATCAGTGTTAAAATTGAGTTAGGTTCGAAGGGGATGATAGGATCTTGTGTGCGAACGAAGCGAGTGAACTAACCCCGCCATCTCCGTCGTGGTAGGTTACTTTAAATCTAGTAGCTCCACACAGCGGGAATACGTCGACTACGCCTTCTATTTTTCGAGCATCTGCTCGACTGATGTGCAGAATAACGAGGTATTTAGGTTGCTTCTAGCTTTAATATTTGACGTGATTGAATGAGATGTTAAAGTTTATCGTTATAATAATAGGACTTGAAATGTTTAGAAACTGTCACTCTATAAAATATTATTCGTTGTAAAAATCATAGCATTCTGATAACCAAATTAAATAGCATGGGAATTCGAGGCGATGTACTCAGATGGTTTTCTTCCTACCTTGTCAACAGGTCCCAAGCAGTGGTACTTAATAATTACAATCTAGCTGGGTTCCTGTTTCTAGTGGAGTCCCGCAGGGTTCATTACTCGGTCCTTTGCTTTTCATAATCTACATAAACGACATCGACTCTTGCTTGACTTCATCTAAACTATTTTGTTTTGCCGATGGCATGAAAATTTATACCACAATATCATCCCAGATTGACGTAACGGCACTCCAGAATGACCTACGTCGCCTGGAGGACTATTGTCAAAGAAACAAGCTGGATCTAAATCCCGCTAAATGCTCGTTTATTACGTATTCTCGGAAGCGCTCAATCATTGCTACATCGTATACCTTAGGCGACCAAATTCTACCTAGATCAAATTCTATCCGTGATCTGGGGGTTCATCACGATTCCAAGCTTAGTTGATGCAATAGTCGCTAAGGCATCAAAATCACTGGGTTTCATAATGCGGTTATCCAAGCGCTTCACTCAAGCCAAAACTTTAAAAATACTATACTGTACTTTTGTTAAAAGCCACCTGGAGTATGCGTCTGAGATATGGAACCCATGTTACCACAAATACATTGATCGCGTTGAGAGCATCCAAAGAAGGTTCATAAGGTATCTATGTTATCATCAAAAAGTACCGTATCATTCGGAAAATTACCATAACTTATGTAAAAAATATCGTATATATACCCTTACTCAAACGCCGCGAGATTTCTGACTGTGTGTGCTTGTTGGAAATTTTTAATAACACCATAAACTGTAGCGATATTTTGTCAAAATTTTATTTCAACGTTCCCGTGAAGGCTAAACGATACAATCCTCCTTTGTGTGCGCCATTTGCTTCAACTAATTATAGGCAAAATTCGTACATTGTGCGTGCAAGCAGAAACTTAAACAAGCTTTGTTAACAGTACGATTTAGATCCATTCCAAACTAGTGGGTCGTCGTAAGTCGAAGTTTTTTCATGTAGTTAATTTGTTATGATGGTTCTTAGGCAGTGTGAGCAACATAGTAATTATAGTGTAGTACCTATTAGTAACTTGGTGTGAATGTCCATAGAATTTTTTTTTTTTCTACTCAGTATTTTATAAGTGGAGACCTTTAATTGGCTTTCAGACTATTGTACTGTCCTTGATCTGTTTGCTTTAGCTGTAAGTCTCCCATGTTAACTAAATATATAAATAAATATGTGAAAAAAAAATGTGAAACGATATTCTATGAAAATATAAACAACGCACAACCATCTTTATATGTATATAATATATAATTCTTCTGTATGTGTGTATGAAACTGAACTCCTAAACGGGTGGATCTTTCTGGGGATATTTCAATTGGTTCTTGGCTGGTTTGATAACACAATTGGAGCCGGTAGGTGCCGCTGCCGTGCCTTGGGCCGCTAGCAATGCGTAGCTGTACTCACGTGTCTGGCGTACTGCGTGCGGTACACGCGGTTGGTGAGCGCGTGCCTGACCAGCGTGTACACCTGCGCGTGCAGGAAGTTGTTGTTGCGGTAGCGGAAGAACATGTCCACCAGCACGCCCGGGGTTCCTGCACGGAGTAGCATTTCACATTAACACCATCTGCATTATTTATATAAATCGGTTCATTTAGGAGTTACGAGAAAACAAAGAATGGCACATTGTATACACACAGTCACACAGGGGAGCAGCGGTGGCCCAGTGGTGGCGGCCCCGACTTACGAACAGTAGGTCGTGGGTTAGAATCCAGGCAGGCACATTACTTTGTGTAACTTATTTCATCACCGCTGCTCTCAAAACGGTGAAGGAAAACATCGTGAGAAAACCGCCACCGCCGTTCTTAGAACCAAAAAAAAATCGAAGACATGTGACATCTACCAATCCGCACTGGGCCCGCGTGGTAGATTATAGCCCATTCCCTCTCAAAGAGAGGAGGCCTGTATCCCAGCAGTGGGAACATTTATAGGCTGTTGATGATACACACAGTCATGAGTAATAATATGTATGTATATACTTCGCCAAGTTCAAATGGGAATTTCTCATAAAATAACGATTGCAACTTTAAGATAATTATGACCTACTTTATAATAATATGGGTTCCAAAATATTAGTTTCGTTACGTACATAAAAATGAAATCAATACTTAAGATGTGATGCTGACTGTACATACAGGTCAGACACAAAACCTTCGTTTTGGACTTACATAGAATTATTTAGTGATCGAAAATTCCAATGCATATTTACCTATAGTTTAAAACTTGACTTACGCGGAGCGCAAGTCAGTAAGGCCTGGTTTATTTAATACAAAAACTCTAAATAAAACAAAGAAAAGTGAAATTACCAATTTTTTGTCAAATGAACCATTTCGTTATTACAGCAGTCATTTTTTTTTGTTTTTTTTTAAAAACGTTGCCCCACACTAGGAATTTCTCCTGTATCGTGGGTGCGTTCACAAACATTTAAACAACATTTAAATTTAAACTCACATACACAAATACCCAGACCCGGAACAACTATCTGTAAGTCATACTAATATTTGATCAGTGCGGGGATCGAACCCGCGACACGCAGCGCAGCAGTCCATTGCATGAGCCACTGCGCCAACCGTGCCGTCGATTTGAATTAAAATTGTTGCATTTTTGTCACGTTAGACTTGCTGCGCGTCGTGAGAAGCGAAGTGAAAGGGGAAGTGAGTGGGAGTGGTGCGTACCGAGCGTGAGCATGGTGGTGGGCACCTCCTCCACCTCGGACAGCGCCAGCTGCGCCAGCAGCGCCGCCACCTGCACCCGCGCCAGCCCCACGCCGCCAGCCCCGGCCTCGCCCTCGCCCTGCGGCCACATCGGACACGGCTTACTTACGTGTCGCTCTCGACGTGACGTTACGAATAAGAATACTTTTTTGCAAATAAAAACCGACTTCAAAAACAAAACGATAGACAATTGTTTGTGTTTTTGAATGCGGTTATTTTTTTGCAAAAAAGTTTTTTATTTTTAAATTTTTAGTTAAAAGAAAGCAGAGGCTGTAATTATCGAAGCGCACGTATGTCATACGACGTTTTATAACATATTTGCGAGGAAATAAATAAAACTCGGGATATCCTATAGAAATATTTACGATGCATTTAACATTCAACCAAGAAACCTAACCCTTAACCTTCAAGATTCTCTTATTATTGCTTTCAACTTCTAACTGTTAAGGAGTAGTACCTTCCATAATCAGCTCACTTAGATTATCTGAAAGAATACAACCATATATGTATGGTTGTATGTACGTCCCCATAATATTTTATTAAAGAATTATCCTCCAACTCCAAACCGTTGAGGAGTTACACCTTTCATCATCAGCTCATCAATTCAATTCAATTCCTTTTTTTCAAATAGATTACATTACATGCTCCATCCATACATCAACTTTCAACATGAAGTGATGACTGCTAGATGCAAATACTAAAAGCTTTAGAAAACGCATGAAACACGATAAACGTGCCTATAAAATTTGAGGGTTGCCTTCGATTTCTTTGGGATGCCATCATCAGATCCTGATTTCCTGATCATGGTACGTATCACCCTTAGGATATCTCCTATTACAAAACAAGAATGTTATATATCGGTTCTTGCGTCCCCGAGTAATAGGTGAATATACGTACATAAAAGATTGAGACAAATTGAGAACCTCTTTTTTTTAATGTCGGTTAATGAAATTTACCTTCTATCATCAGGTCAACCTAATAGTCTGAAAGAATACAACTTTTTTTTATTATTGAGAAATTTTCCATGTTATTTTAGCACCATAGACTTATAGGTTTTCCTCTGAGCTATAAGTGTTGAACTAATTTCTGCATTGTAGGCTCACTAGTTTCGGAGATAAGAGTAATCGCCTGCGCTCGTCCACCTCGGGGTACCGGTACGGACTACTCACGTGTCGGTGTGCCGTCGGGCTGCGGTCCTGCAGCAGCGCGTGGTGCAGCAGCGGCAGGTGCGGCGCCACCGCCAGCTCCACGCTGCTGCGCTCGTCCAGCTCGGGGTACCCGCCAGCCCCAGCCCCCGCACCGCGCCCTGCCTCGTCCTCCAGCGACGCCTTCGTCATCCTACTACAGGCGGCCACAAATACTATGAACGACACTTTCGGGAAGGAGCATCTTCAGCTCGTAAAATGTTATGTTATTTCAAACAACTAACAGTAACGAAAAAAGTAATCCCACCGAAAACAAAACTTGTAAAAAAAGCCAAGCCGAGCAACTCACTTTTACCGTAAAAAGTAGTGAGATCCATGTAATACCAAATCAGTTAATATATTTAATCCCTACTTAAAAACCTTTGATTTTTAAATACAAGATTGACTTGGCCATCGCATCGCATTCGCCAATGTTAAACAGGCCATTGTAATAGCTAATCGCCATGACATTGGCCAATATGATGCAGTGGCCAAGTCAATCTTGTATTTAAAACATCAAAGGTTTTTAAGTAGGGATTAAATATATTAACTGACTTGGTATTACATGGATCTCACTACTTTTTACGGTAAAAGTGAGTTGCTCGGCTTGGTTTTTTTTACAAGTTTTGTTTTTGGTGGGATCTCATTTCTTTTTATAGCGTCTCTCATTCTATCTATTTCGTTTAATGAATCAACAATACATAGGTTTATTCGAATTTGAAGCAGTCTTATTCATCGATTTGAAGTACTGCTAAAGTATCTACTCGACAAGCTGAATCAAACTAGTAAAAACTCGACAAGGTCAAGTCGTTTTATAACGGAATTCCTATGGCCACCTTCAAGCTCCATCAACAGATCTTGGAGCCCATCCAAAGACAAAGTACTCGTCAAAACGAATCAAACGAGTCTTAACTCGATGGGTTATGTCGTTCTATAACGGAGTTCCTATGGCCACCTTCCAGCTCCATCATCAGAACTATTCAGAACCCTGAACATCATCTAAAGACAAACTACTCGACAAGACAAATCAAACGAGTCCAAACTCGATAGGGCTATGTCGTTTTATAACGGAATTCCTATGGCCACCTGATGGTGTCAAAGGTAAAGTTACATTTTCAGTGAATGAATTTTACGAGTTATTAAATTAAACATACTTCCTGGCCACCTGATGGTGTCCAGGGTCTGTTGGTGGAGTCCAGCTCCACTTTGTAACGCTATACAATTATATAAGATTACAAAGTTATTTATGCAGTTAGTTTATCTAGAAAACTAGACTGGAATTGTATACTTTTTTAGTTTTTCCATGGTTTATACACTAAACACTAATTGTGTTCTAAATTTGAAGCTTCTATGTCTGCTAGAAGTGCCTTACACTTTTGATGATCAGTCAGTCAGTCAGTCAGTGAGTGACAAAACTAAGGAACTTTTAATAGTTATAATTCTTAAACTACTGGTTCTAATTTAATGAAATTTTAAATATACCGTGTTTATACAATGCCTAATTGGTTACTAAAAATTCAGGCTTCTAGTTTTATCCACAACGAAGTTATAGGAGGTCGAAAATGGCCTGAACTGGTTCGAGAAAAGGATGGTACGGCCGTGCCGCTTTATTGCTCGACTTGGCGGGGGCACTGCCGTGCCCCCAGATTCAATGGGCTCGAAAATCCGCGATTTGCGGGGAATTGAGGGTTAGCGCGAGAGCCCGGGGGCTCTCGCGCTAACGACATGAATGACATAAATCCGGGAATTTCGGGAAATCCAGAATCCATACCGATTTGGCAAAAACTATTTCATGTTGGGTCGGTTACAACAATCAAAAATCACGTCCGGACTTGGCAGATACACTGATACAGCTCGATACTACTAACATAATTTTGAATGGCAAATTTACAGAATGTTAGAGTATAGAGGAGAGGTAATGTTCTCTGGGCCGCGGGTTGTCCACAGGTTATCGCGGCCTCGACATAGAGGGCGAAGAAGGAACATGGGTCGTTTTCAGTCAGTAGAAGTCTAACACTCCCTTTCGCTCTGCCCAAGAGCAGTTATTCGATGATTTTACACCCGCCAAAAAAAAAAAAGGTAATGTTCTCTGACTTGTTTTTTTTTTTAAATTTACTGCGTGAACAGAGAAGGAGAAAGAAAAGGATTCAGTTTTATGGGATAGGAAATTAAGATGATGCCTAATAAGGTGGGATCTACACAGAGCATCAGAGGGACAGGTAAAGGAAAAACGATCGCGAAGGTAGCTGGTATATGCAGAGTTATAAAGGATGTTGTAAAGAAGACATAATATCCGAGTGTTCCGGCGAAGACCGATAGGGAGCCATGAGTTCCTTGCGGAAGTGTGAAACATGGTCATATTTCCTCAGACAAAACACAAAATGGGTACTAAGATTTTGCAGGCGCTCAAGTTTATGTAACAGCTCCTCGGTAGTATCCAAATAGCAGGAATCAGCGTAATCAATTATCGGATGGATTAGAGTTTGAGCCAAGTAACAAATAAAAAACAAAGCAATGCAATGATGTTTTTGAAATAACATAACATTTATATAAATTTTTAACAGTAGTCCAGTAGCCAATGGGTAATTTGACTACTGTTAAAAATTCACGAAAATGTTATGTTTTTTCAGAGAACTAACAGAAATAACATGATGTGTGAAAAAGTTTTAGAGTCGATAAAAAAATGGCTTAGTGTTAACTGATTTTAAATGACGTGCTAGACAAAGATAGACAAAGTTCGATTCCCGCACGGAATAAATATTTGTATGGCCTACTGCAGATAGTGGTTTCGGGTCTGGGTATTTGTGTATGTGAGTTTACACACACGATACAGGAGAAATTCCTAGTGTGGGGCAACGTTTTAAAAAAAAAAAAAAGGCAAAGACCTAGACGATACAAAATGTAACGTCATATTTCATACCGCCATAGTTACGTAGTACAAATAGCTGTTTCACGCGACAAGGATAGAAACGCCCCCACCAAAAACTTCCAAAGCATGTAGCTACTTCATTTTTTGACCGATTTTATAACTTTTTTCACACATCGTGTTACATTTTCGTGAATTTTTAACAGTATTCTAATAGCCAATTATGTTAGGTTTAATTGCGGAAACTCGCACAAGTAGCTTAACTTTCGTCGTGTTATGTAGAAGTATGAAATAAGAAAATGACATCAAGTCAAGAGCTCGGAAATTGAAGCATTGCTAAATGGCTAAATGCAGCTACGTGAGGGCACACTCACAGGATGGGCTCGTGCAGGAGCAGCGCGCGCAGCACCTGGCAGCCGTAGACCAGCGCGTGCGGGCGCGCGGCGGGCGGCGACGTGAACATGCCCGCCAGCAGCGCCCGCACGGCGCGCGCCGCCTGCAGCCGCGCCAGCAGCGCGCACGCCGCGCGCGCCCGGCCGCACGCGCACGCCGCGCGCAGCCCGGCGCGGCTGGGGCAGCCGTCCCCGGCGCAGCCGGTGGCGACGAGGTCGCACAGCAGCGCGGCGGCGTTGGCGGAGGCCACGGCGGCCAGGCGCTCCGGCGCGCCCGGACCTGTCGATTTACCACATCATTACTAATCGACGACAACTCTGAAATTATACTAACGATTGTATGACACGATTATGCACCTAGTTCCGAGTTTGTGGCTTGTTTCCTTATCGAGCTACCCTCGTTACGTTCTTCGGCTTCCTTTAAATATCTTCTCAATCTGTACGATTGTACGGCTAGCGTCTGTTTTATAGTATCCAAGAATTCTATCGGTTCTTTATTGATTTCATCTCTGGTATGATATTTATATTTCTTAAATATTTCTTCAACTTTGTTTACTACTTTTTTAGATCTATTATTGTTAATATATTGGGTAAGTCGACCACAATCTGCTCTCAGTGTTTCTATATCATTTTCAAGTTTCTGTTGCCATGCTGGTTTGTCAATAGTTCTTCTTGAGATGCCTGTGTGTCATATACACAATATTACTATTTTCACCATCATTTAGCAAATTGATTGCAAAGGTTTATGTGTACAATACATTAATATATAATATTGATAGAACACACATTTCCGATGTTTTGACAAGTCATCATACCAGCTCATTGTATCATTCAATGATTTATAAATGAAATGCAAATGTTATAGACAAAACTCTTTATCGGTCATGACCGATTTTGTTTTGTGTTGTAACACAAAAACATCTATTTACTTACCGAATGTGTTTTTAAACAAATTATTGTACTTACAAATTTTTAAGTTAGAGATATTCGAGAAAAGTAGTTTTGGCAGTGACATTAGCATGTCACACACGAGATTGGCTCACCTTTGTCAGCCTCAGCGTCGCTGCTGCCGGCGTCATCTTTATGGTTGGCGTCGGCCTTCTCTGAGGGCTCGCGCTCCGCCTTCTCGGGCGCCTCAGCCGGCGGCCGCGCCTCCTCCGCCGAGTGCTCCGCCACGTACGTGCCGCACACGATCTGGATCAGGCACTCCAGGAACTGGTGCTCTTCAAACCACTAGGGGATGCCAATATTATGGTAAGATACTGTAAACCTGACTAAAATACAAAAAAGCAATAATGTTTTATTCCTCGCAGCCTCGTTGGTCTACTAGCGCTAATCTGCAATCGAGAATTCGAGATTGCAGGTAAACTGCTGGTGAGTATTTCCATCAAGAATGTGTGAGCAGCAGTCACGTTGTCCATATTTGTGGCGGCTCGATGGGAATAAACTCGCCCTATATTACATGGAACTTAAACAAGCACTGAAATGTGAGTGTACATTAAATAATTAGGTACAACTCTGCCTATCCCTTCGGCGATTTTAGGCGTGATGTTATGTTTTGTATCGTTCATTTTAGTCACTCGGGTTTACGCATTTATTACATGAAATATAAGAAATGGACAAAAAAAATTGTGATGAAACCTGACAAGAGAGGGATTAGATCCATTTGATACTTTTCAGAAGCATCTTAAAGTCTAAATGTGGGGCAAGTTCAAGAGGGAATTGTCCCTCTTACAAAAATCCGGCACGATGCGACAAACAGAAACCCCATCCTGTAGAAAGTTGCCATCAGCATGTCAATCCCCTCGGTTTAACAAATTATATCACAAGAGTTATACCAAAATCTAATTAGAGGAACCCTATTAAAGATTTCAGACAAACTAATTCGTATGAACCAGTAAGCTGGGTGACAATCAAGCTGAGTGGCTACAATTGAAGAGGCCTATGTGCAGCAGTGGACCTCTGGAGGCGGATAATGATTGTTGAGAGACCGGATTATATGCTATTACAATTTACTAAATATGCAACATGGAAATTAATACTAAAAAGTAATGTTCTTTTTTACGGCATCGTGGCGAAACCCAAAATGAGGGTGACACTAGTTTTTGTTCCAAAGTATCAGCAATACTCTGAGAAACAATCGTTCTACTTCCACATAAGTCAATGGCCATTATTATAATTTTTGGCGGGTATCAGAACTTTTTTGCCGTTTCCCAGTTACTAAATAAATTAAAATTTGCACGTTTTTTTAACCGACTGTTTGTTTTCTGTAAGACAAATTCTCGAGACGAATGTATAATCATGCTGTTGTTTCTCATAAGAGTTTGATGGTACACAGCCGCGTTGCTGACAATGTGGCACACCGCTGTTTCAACACTCGTACGTACGTACGTACGTCATACGAGTCGTTGCATGCGCCGCCAGCGATAAACACGTCCATCACGATTATCTCTGCTCATCGTGACAAATAAACAAAGAGAAGGCGCCACATGTCGCACTGTGCCTCACAAAGCCCAGCAAGCCGACACAACACAACGTGAGCATCATGCGACCAGATCATATTCACGAGATAAGCAGCCATTGATACCAGCACACTCCACAATGTGCTTCACGAGTCTTCCGGCATTATGTTCCGATAGCCTTTATGCAATGATAGGCTTGATGCATGATTGTTTTATGACAGACAACAAACAAATGATTTGTAAAGCGACCTAAACACGTATAATAAGGTCTGACGCAACTAAAAATGTTGTTCACGAACAAGCAAAACAAGAAATGTATGACAAACTAGATTACATAATATAAACAATAAAGTGTGTAAAAGTACCCTTAACGCAAACGGCACTTGTTCTCCCTACCACTACGATATTTTGTTTGTTCTAGACTATACCTGGGAACCCCCTAGTTACGGAGATATTGGGGGTCAAAGTTCCAAATTTTGCAAAGCTGTTTTTGTAAATACTAGTTTTTCAAGTTGTAACTTTACTTAAATTACCTCCATGACCCTTTTACTATTCAAAGTATCCACTAGCGCAATGTTTTAAGAGTACATTGTACTCATTTTTACCGTAAAATGAAATTTTAGACCCCAAAAAAAAGTCGTTTCCCAGCAATAATTTTTGCGTAGGGGTACTTTGTTTGATGTACAGAATGCTTGGTTGACGTAGGTGTGAAGAGTTGATTTACAAGTAGTGGTTTCATTTGTCTTTTATGCATGTTCATAGCAATCTACATTTATTAGATTAAATCGGCACTAAAATCTAGTGACTACAATAAAAATGTTAAAATGTTTGTTTGTTTGTTTTTGTTTATGTTTGTTTTAATTACACTTACCTCTTGTCTTAAATTCCATTCTCGAGTAATACTTTTTTTATGATGGATAATTCATGTAAATTCACAAAAGCTTTTATGAGACTCGTCAGATTGTTCAACTACAAGCTTCTAGGTTTTTGTAAATACTACTAATTAGGTATAAGATATAAAATAGAATCACCTGACCTACCTCCATGACAGTCTTCTTGAACAGGTCGTCGAGACGGATGAAGTACTTGAAGGTGTCTGCGATGGCCGACGTGGACATGTGGCGCAGCAGGTTGGGCAGGAAGTCGCGCCGGGACTTGAAGAAGTCCAGCACGCGCAGGCACACTATGTGGTACAGGTAGCAGTCCTGCGGGACACGAGTGGGGCATGAGTACGTGGCGACATCTGTACCACCTTACAGGAACTATACTCTGCCTATGTACCACTATTGTAAATGCACAGAATTACGCTGTTTATGCTCTTTCCGATCGGATGAAGTCGAATTCCATCAATAAGGGTGGTCAGTGCCGAATTTGGGACTGAGATATTACTAAGGGCCATAAATATAGGTGTTCCTATAAATATTACCAGAAGCCATTTCAATTACGGGCGATATTGTATCTCTGCCTCACCTCACATTCATATTTTTATAGACAATTTTTTTTAAATACCTAAACAATACAATAAAATGTGAAGTCTATTAATAGATGCTTAATGGGTTACCAATAAATAAACGGTGCGCTAAATGATACAAATTAAAAAAGTAGTTAAAAAACTAAAATCTTCAACTGAAAAAACTTTTTCAGTCGGGTTTTTTAGTTTTTAACAACTTTTTTTTATTTCCATCTTTTTAGTTCTTTTGTGTTTCTTCTTTCGTTGGTCGCGTAAAAATCTTTGCAGATGATTTAACTTTTGTGTTTGTTTATAGGATTTGTGATAGTTTCTAAACATCTTTAATGTTTAAAAGAAATTCTAAGTCATATATTTTTGTAATCTCCTTTCAAAACCCTTAATTTTGATACTCTTCTCGATGGTAATGGTTCTTTTTTTTCAAATTTGCGATATGGCCCCCAAAATCCGCAATTTTTCTTTGTTATTTATTTTAACGTAGCTAGTGACACTCGCGCCATGAAGACGAATCTAACGACGTATATTTTATTCAAATCCCTTTATCCGTTTAGGAGTTTTGAGGGAACAAAGAAACAGACATACATACATTCACGCCAAACACATAACCCTCCTTTTGGGCTTCGCCGCAGTCGGGTAAAAACATAGAATTACCTGTTTGGGGCTTCTCTCCAGTAGCATTTCAACAGTTTTACTAAAGTACGAGGCCAGCAGTGGGTTCAGGGGGGGATCCTTGTTGATGAAGTCACACAGACGGTTCATCTGTGTGGCGTCCAGCGAGAGCCGGTCGCTGAGCATGGACAGGTGGCTGGTCAACACCTCGCACGCGATGCTGGCGTGCCGGTACTGTGAAGCCAGCTCCAGGTTCCGGGGAGGCTCCTCTGTTATTAACGTGATGAGCTCTGCCAGCACCTCTGGCCTTGTCAGGCTGGAATTTAATAGACTTATTAGAGGGTGTGGGAAGTGTGGGATGTTAGCCCTTCTTTGATAAGCTAACAAACAAGATGCATTGGGGTTACTAATGAGATAATGACTAATAGAGTAGAACAGTAAATAATGACTTGCTACCCCAACACCAAGTATATTGGGGTAAGGACAATAAGCTGTAAAACCTACAGCAATAATTAAAAAAGCAATGCTTAATCACTGATTACTGAGTATGCTGCCATATATACCCTGTCGCTGTCACATTATCATTTTTTTTTTCAATTAACTATCATACCTCACGACTGACCTGTTGGTCTAGTGGTTAGTGACCCTAACTGCTATGCCGGAGGTCGTGGGTTCGATTCCCACCCAGGACAAATGTTTGTGTGATGAGCACGATCATTTGTTCTGTGTCTGGGTGTAATTTATAATAATAATAATAATAATAAGAGGTCTAGATGGCGTTGTGTGATAGTTGTGGAATATTATTATATTATATTATTATTATACCTATTATTTAAACATTCAGGAGAAATACTGGCACAATGTAGTCGATCTCAGGTGTGCACATTTAATTTATTTAATCTCTCAGTTTAACATGGCTTTGTTTCAGAATCTTGAGGTAATAATAATGACCATAGGCTTGTCCCATTTTATGCTACTGGTTATCTTGTACGACACTGTTTAACAGTATAGGCACTTCAAGGGCAGTATCTGGATGACCCAGCTGTGCACGCTTCTTTTTGAGAGGGTTGTATTGGTGATTTTAATTATTATTACTCAGTACAGTCACATTTGTTACAGTTGTGAATCTAATTTTATTTAACATACAACCTGACACTGACCGGTAACTTGCAAAATAAACGTAAGAAAATTATATAAATTAGAATTTAGCGGACTACTCTGGAGGTTCAGCCTTAAAGGTATTATATATTTAGGGCATGCGCAATCTCATAATAAAACCTGGGACCGAAACCCAGTTCTGTGTCCTTCACATTAAATTGGGTGGTGTTTGGCCACAAATCATGAGTCAAAGGCATAGATGGCAATTTATAGTATGCTAAAACCTCAACCCAGTAAACAGTTCTTTATGTACCTAGTTAAGGCTTGCACATTCCAATCTTTTGGTTTTGATTATAATTAACTCTATAGATTTACGAAATGAAGGAAAGAGAATCTCTAACAGTAAAACATCCCTTTCATATCATTATATTTAGCTTCATACAAGGAAAATGTTATTACAATTAATTTTTGGTGCAATGACTTGCAACATATTATAATTTTAGGAAGTATCTAATGTAAATATCTACTATTCTAAGATGAGGCCAACTGTTGATTGTTACAAAACTCATTGTCATTCAGATCATTGTGTTGTGACTATGCAGAATTCAGCTGATAAGTGTTACTATTGAATACATTTCATGCTTTGATAACAAAGTAATTACACTGTACACAGAGTAGTTAGAAGAACTAGTGCACACTCACACGCACAAGAGGCATTAAATATTTAAACCTTGTTATGTATTGTTTGGTGTACACTAGTCAGGCACTGAACTCTAGACAGGGGCAAATCCCATCAGAACTCCAGTTTGTGCGGATACTCACAACTGCGTGAGTACTTTGTTGTCCGCCTTGCATTCCTGCAGGATGTCGTCCGCCTCCAGCACTTGCGACAACGTTACATTCTGAAACAATAAGCTTATTGCACACATTCACAACAGAACACTCCACAACATCGATACGCCTCTCTACGCGTGCACATGACATCATCGTCCGCCTAGATCGTTGTTTCTCATCACAAAAGGCTTCAACAACACGAAATAATACGAAAATTCATCGCTTCAATCCCTCATAACCATCAATTTTTCATTATAATACGCACCTCCTCTTTAAGAAGAAAATTTAACTCCCTAACTACGATATAGTTTCCACTCCAAAACATAGTTAAAATTAATAAGTACAAGACGTGTAATTATTCTAAATCCATAGAAAACTTATTATTTTATGTATTTTAGCGTTCCCGAGAGTGCAACGATCCGTTTTCTTTTTGACAGTTGTGTTACCGGTGTTGCCAAGAACGCTAACCCAGTCCAGTATTAAAGTGTACTCTGTGATGCCAACCAAATTAGAAAGAAATTCAAATAAAACGCATAGGGCTAGTCTAGTAAAAAAAAGTAGTTAAAAAACTGAAAAACCCAACTGAAAAAAATATATTTTCATTTCTTAGTTTAATATTCAAATGAACCCCGCCTACTTCCAAGTTTTTTTTAATTTAAAATGTGCGGTTTTCAGTCGGGATTATTAGTTTTTAACTATGTACTTTTTTTATATTTCTAACTTTTTATTTCTTTTGTGTTTGTTCTTTCGTTGGTCGCGTAAAATTATTCGCAGATGATTTAACTTTTGTGTTTGTTATAGGATTTGTGACTTTGAATTTATTTTAAACTTTTATGTGTCATATATTTTTGTAATATCTCGATGGTAATGGTTAATTTGTCAGTCAGTCGTGTAAAAAGAACACATTCTAGTGTCGCTGAATTTAACACCACGTATAACCCTCCTTTTGGGCCTCGCCGCAGTCGGGTAAAAATAGCAACTATGCAAGAGAACTGTAAAATTATACCTTAAAACAAAAAAAAACATATTTGTTCACTTCATGTACCTACTATGGAGATAAACTAAACAAACCATCATCATTATCATCCTATTCATGTTCCCACTGTTGGGACACAGGTTTCCTCTCTTTGAGCCGCTTTAGTTCATTCTAGCCCGGTCACTGGATATAGTAACTTCAATCTAGAGTGCGCTCAGCGCTGCGAGACTGGATGTATTGGTCTATAAAAACTACTTACCTACCACTACCGAGATACCGCAGCCTCGGCACAAAGGCTAAGAAGGAACATGGGTGGTTTTTAGTCAGTAGAAGTCTGACTCTCGCTTCTGCCCAAGAGCGGGAGGGCTCATCTGATAATTCCAGTCGCACTGGATTGAATTTCTGGTTCACGAGTTTCGTTTGGTATTCCACCGTACTCTTTGTTCTGAAGTTGGTAAGATATCGCAATTAACCAGAGATAACGTTTTTACAATAAAATACGCATTTAAAATAATCTGAAGTGAGTTTACAGAGTGGGGATTGAACAATAGACAAGATTGGCAGATTGGACGGCCCCTTACTCAATGTACGTAATTAGAAGCATAGGAACTAATACCAGTGGCGTAGCCTGCCTTGGCAGGGCCCCGTATAAAACATTGTTTGGGGCCCATATGAAGGGAAAAAAAAAAACGTATACTTACGTAAAATTAAGAGAAATATTCAATATAGATCTCCGAGTACCGCAGCTAGCCTTTTATTCGTCAAACTGATGTATTAAATCATACTAACTTCAGAGCGCACGCTTTACGCGGGAAAAAAAGAAATTGTTTTTTTGTCATTTCTGAACTAAAGTTAAAGTTTTTAATAATTTTTGCTTTTAAGCACGTCGGGGGCCCCCGTGACCCTGGGGCCCCGTATAATTGATACGGCATATACGGCGGTAGCTACGCCCCTGACTAATACGCCTAATTACATACTTGTATACAGGGTGTAAATTAACCCTTCACACATACGTCAACCAAGCATCCTGTACATCAAATAAGTACCCCTACGCAATTTTTGCTGTGACTTTTTTTGGGATCAAATATATCATTTTTCGGTAAATCAATGTAGCACTCTTAAAACATTGCGCTAGTGGATGCTTTGAATAGTAAAAGGGTCATGGAGGTAATTTAAGTAAAGTTTTAACCTGAAAAACTAGTAGGTATTTACAAAAACAGCTGTGTAAAATTTGGAACTTTGACCCCCAATAACTCCGTAACTAGGGGGTTCCTAGGTATGGTCTAGAACAAAAAAATATCACAGTGGTGAGGAGAACAAGTGCCCTTCGTTTGCGTTGAGGGTACTTTTACACCATTTACGTGTAACAGCCCACATACAAGTCAGGGTTTGATTCCAATAGGAAATACAAAATTTTTGTTTCGATCTTAAAATAAGTATTTGGGTCATGGATTATAAATATATTTATTAATATAACAGAATAGATAACACCGGTCATCGCTTGGCTTGCAGCAACTGCATAGCGAGCGCCTCCGCCTCGCTGACGGAGAGCGAGGCGGCCACGTCCTGCACCTTCTTCAGCTTGCGAGGCATCACGCTCGCCTGCGGGATGCCGCGGCTTTCCACCAGTTTCCGCTTTGTAGGCCTGCAACATGTTATCACATTATGAATTGATCTATCAAGACTGCACTACTGACCTGACCTAGTTAAATATAGACAAAATAACTGATAACCTTTCCTAATAATTGGAACAAAGTTAATCTCTTATATATTGCCAAAGGATAAGTTAACATAGTTAGATACTTAATAAGTTTATCTTCACCTGTGGAACTTTTGGTCTACATCTGATTCGCTGCCTGATCCCACAGATTCATCATCATCAGGATCTGAGGCTGCAGGTCCACTGCTTACATCAGAGCCTCCACTCTCATCACTGTCATCTTTCTTACCATACAGTTTGTCAGGGTCAGGCAGCCATGATAGATCAGGTCCATCCGATTCTGATTGTGATCCAAAGTCATCCTTCTCTCCTTCCTCTTCCTTCTTTTTATTCTTAAGTTTTAGTTTCTCTTCCCTATGCTTGGCTTTAACCTTTTCTCTAAATCTGATCTTATCAAATTTGTCTTCTTCTTGTAACACCTCCTTTGCCTTCTCTATATCAATACCTCCTACATTCTCATTTAAGAACTGTTTCGCTAGTTCTGACTTGACATCTCTCTTTTCATCATCTATTGCTTCTCCCTCTTCTGTGAACTTCACTGTTGTGTTCACTTTGATCTTTTTCTTGAGGAGTTTCTTGGCAACAGCTGCCTTTGTTAAAGCTTTTGTTTTCTTTTTCGAAGTTGTTTGTAGTTCTTCAACAGGCTCGTCGCCAGGGTCGACATCCACCCTCTTGACTTGCAGAAAGTCATCCTCATCTGTCTCTTCATCATTATGAAAATCAAATTTAATGAGTGATTCCTTCTTTCTCTGTTTTTTAAGCATCTTATCCAGTTCTATCTTAGGTTCCTCATCTTCACTCTGACCAGTTTCTTCATCAGATCCAGTTTTAGCTTTCAACTTCTCAATGGCATCATTGTTTTCATTTTCTTCAGCTTGCCTCTTCTGTGCATATTGATATTTCTTCAAAAATTTGATATAAGGAGGTACTATTAACCCCAGGGACCTTGCATATGCATCTGTATCTAGTAGTTGGACATTGAATATCTCTTTGTTTTTCATTAAGAATACTGATTTGAGATAGCTGACAAAAGCTCTCTGTGCACTTTGTTTGAGTTCTGTGCTGTCAGAGAGGAGACTTTCTATTTTCCTCTGTGGTGCAACCACTTTGGCTGGGTCAACCTGTATTTTATTAATGGGAATTTTACTTTTTTGTAGATCATCAACCAATTTCTCTTCATGTGGTAAGAGCATCAATAGACCTTCACCTTTACCAGTAAATCCTCTAGCTGTACGACCAGCTCGATGAATGTATGTATCAACATCTTCAGGGCAATCCATTTGTATCACCCAGTTAACACGGGGAAAGTCCAGGCCTCGAGAAGCCAAGTCTGTAGCAAAGAGCACAACATTTGATTTTCTACAAAATTCATTATAAATTCTCTCCCTTTTCTCTTGATGTAGAGTTCCATACAGAGCTAGCATACTGATGCCAGGCCTCAGTTTGCAGAACAACTCATATGTGTACTTGACCTGTTTGCAGGTAGCCATGAACACTATCACTTTTTGCTTCAAGTGATTTTTAATGAAAGACCAAAGAATCCCAATCTTCTCATCAATCTCACAAATGATATAGCTTTGTTGCAGAAGCTCAGGTGTCACAGTGTCTGCTTGTTCATGTGGAGCGATGTATGTTGGGAAGGACAAGCTCAGGCGAGCTAGGTCTTTTACTGATTTAGTTTGTGTGGCAGAGAATAGGAGAGTTTGTCTTTCAGATGGCAAGTTCTCAATGATTGCATTCATTGTGGTCTCAAAGCCCATGTCTAGACATCTGTCAGCTTCATCTAATACAAGAATCTGAAGATGGCTGCAGTCAAATAATGGATTCTCATCCATATGCTGGAGGAGGCGACCTGGTGTACTAATTAATATATTTATTTGATCCATCCTCTTCCTCTCAAATTTCAAATTCTGTCCACCAATGATGAGACCTGCCGAGAAGTCATGAAGATGTCCAACTTTCCTCAGAGCCTCATATATCTGATAGGCTAGTTCTCTAGTGGGTGATATGACTAGAGCTCCGACCCCATCCAATCTGGTCCATTTCTTACAAAATAAGTTTTCCAGTATAGGTATTAAGAAGGCCAATGTCTTGCCTGATCCAGTTTTAGCAGCACCTAGAATATCTTTTCCTTGTAATGCATAACCAATAGCTTGTTTCTGAATCTCTGTAGGAGTAACATAGTTGTTTTCTCTCAGTCCTTTAAGAGTCTTCTGTGACAGCGGAAAATCTTTGAAAGTTTTTATTTCAGTTGGATTTATCTGTAAATAACAGTAATACAAGTTATTTATGCTTTCTTGAACATTATACAAAGGACTAAATAACTACTTCATTGTTATCAAGTAACTATAAAAAAACACATACTTCTTCAACTTCATTTAAACATACTGGTTTGTTATTAAAATGTTAATGTAGCCCACATGGCTATTTTGAGGTTCACATTTGACTTGCCAAAATAAGTATTGCATTTTGCACAAATTCACTAGTATTTGAGTGATCATTGATGATAAATTAAATCCAGAAGCCGTTAGGATGAAATACAATTCATAAGCAGACCTAAAGAAAGAAGAACAAGTGGATACAAATATAATATTTTAATACCTTGTCATACTGAGCCTGTAAATATTGAATTGCAGCATCTTCCTCAACGCTCTTTTTCTTCCTGGGTTTGTATAGCTGTAATTTTTTGCCATGTTTGCTTTGCTTTTTCTGCTCTTTTCCATCCTGTTTCATTGTATTCTAAACTAAACACCTCAATTTCAACTATGTTTTGAGATGCAATGCAAAGCATGGGGTTGACAACTGACAGATGATTTGACAATTGACATTTCTCTGACTGTCAAACCCTCACCACCTTACAAAGCAGGAAACCTCAGTTGCCATAAAAAAGCAGGAAACATCGTGTCGGTGAAAACCGTACATTTCTATAACGTTATAGATTAATTTGTAATTTTTTTTAGTAATAATTAAAAGTAATAAATATGAAGTTATACTAAAGTATTGAGTGGGGCAAACAAACTTTCTATTAATTACATTTTCCTCTATGTATGTTACTTTATGAATGTGTCTATCGATAATAATACTCGGATAAGCACGTGCCTAGTGGCAGTTAAATATCGACATTACGCAGCGAATCGCGAGAACGCGCATTAACAATTGGAAAGCGGTCGCGTTGGTACGCTTCTGCTCAAATACAAAAACATTTCAAACTCGTAATTTTAACAATTTAAATTTATTTGCTGTGTAATTTAAATAAATAGAAAATTGGTAAGTTTTGTTTTGTTAATTTTTTCCGCGGCAAATAATATTTTTTTGGTGTAAAGTGGGCAGTCATTGTAACCCAAGGGTATACGAGAACCTCCTTTGTGTTGAATCATCCCACGGTCCATGGCAAATAAAACGTAGTTTGTATCGCGTGTTGTTGTTTGCTTTCTTTGTTGCGTAAACAATTTTAGTTTCCGAATCCAGTAGATGGTAGGATTCTTAAAATTAAAAGGTTTAGTTATGCGATTCTTTGCTGAATTGTATAATTAATTTAACGATACTCTTTTTCAATACATTAAATTAGTAGGTACATAATTATATTATATTAATTATAAACTTTTTAAACTATTTTGCTATTATTTGAAAAGTTCCAAATACTTAAGCGCATAACATGATTATGTACTTATTATTATTACTGCAAAACCTTCCATTTTTCCGCTTAATAATACCGTTTCGTTTTATAATATTTTTTTTTTTGCAATTATTGGATATTTGGATAGGTGTAACTTACCTATTAAATACATAAAATATCAGGATGACTTATTTTTACCATAAAAAAATATCGATTTTATAACAAAAGTTAGTTAAAAGCAGTTGTTCACAATATCAGTGCCACTTCCTCATTATTTTACGTCGTAGGTAGTTGTTCGTGATATTGTGTATCAACATCAAGCAATCACGCGATCCAAGACTTGCGAGTACGTTGTCGCCTACATTGATATTCCGTCATGTTAACGTTCACAAGGTCTAATAAGTCCACTTCCCGTGATAAATAATTACAATCGAATAAGCACTCAAGCTTGCCGTCGCGAGCTGCTGAAGTGTATATCACACCCCAGACACCCCTATGGTTGCTGTTTATGACATAAATAATAATATACCCAAATAATTTTGTAATGAGGATGAATAATGTGTGCAGGGGGAGTTTCTCGCTTTAGCAAATGACTTTTCTGAGCGACAGAAAAAGATAGTCGCATGGAAAAGTGCGACTCCGTGCAGCCCGATGAGGTTCAAACTTCATTCTTCACATAGCGTAATGTAAAAATAAGTTACCTACGTTCCGTAAACATAGGTACTAGTTTGAGTTATTTTCTTTCAGTCATTTTCCCCCTAAGGCTACCCACTGACCCATTGTTGTTTTTTACCATGTGGGGAATTGAGAACTAGCGGTCGTTTATTTTGTAGGTACATATTTTGTGTCTAATGGTTAGCATCCTCTTTTGAACTCATCACAAAAGGCTGAGATAATTTCGTGACTGTATCACGTTGAGTGTGACGTTTTTCTCATCCTCATAATTGATAACATAGGCCAATTTTATGAAATTCTGGCGTAATCGCAAATAATAATCGTCGAAATAGGTTTACCTCTTGTATTTTCTTTTGTATTCCCTAATCAGCCCCTTCAGGTGGCCCTCTAACTGGTTGACCCTATTTACCTTAAACTTGAATCTTGGATGGCAGTACTTATACCTAACATAAGTTTGGCAAGATTGAGGTTAAGAGCCCATTTCAATTAAGTAATTAAAAAAGAACTAAGTAGGTACCTATCTTAAAATTAAAAAAAAAAAATTGTAGAACAGGTAAACAGAATTAGGTAGGTTCCTACAGATGTCAATAGTCTTGCCGTCAACTGCGAACAAATTTATATTTTAATCAAATAAGTATTATACATATAATAATCCTTCTTGTACAGCAATCGCTTCACCATGAAGAGTATAGCAGTGTTGCTGTGCCTGGTGGCGGCCGCCAGTGCAGTCTCCTTGATCGACCTCGTCAGGGAGGAGTGGAGCGCCTTCAAGGTATGTGTCAATGGTGTGACTGTGCTGATACATTGAGCTGGACAAGGACAACACTCAACACTTTACGAGAGAGTCAGCTAAAAATTTAGACTGAAACTGATTCACTACCGCAGTATCTCAAAAGTGTATTTAAGCTGATTAAGCAGTTAAAAGTTGGCTTCAATTCATAATTATTGATAGCGGCCTATGAAGGAAAAAATACAGGAAAAACTATAGTTTTCCTGAAGTATTACACTTTTCAGTGACAAACGGTTATGTTTCAGTTCAGTTATAAAGCTGAACACGTAAATATAACGCTTAACTAGCGACCCGCCCCGGCTTCGCACGGGTGCATGTACCTAACATAATAAAACCTTCCTCTTGAATCACTTCATCTATTGTTGACTCAGACCTTGGTTTGAGATTGTTGTAAACTGCATTAAAATCCGTTGCGTAGCTTAAAAGATCTAAGCGTAAAAACAGCGGTCCGGAGCGTCTTTGTTTCATACCTATGCAAGATGACAAGTAGAGCCGGGCCCTACTATGGTTTTAATGTCCAGCACCTAAAGTACCATTCCTTTGTAGATGGAGCACAGCCTCCAGTACGACAGCGAGGTTGAGGACAAGTTCCGCATGAAGATCTACATGGAGAACAAGCACCGCATTGCGAAGCACAATCAGCGCTTCGAGCAGGGCCACGTGTCGTACAAGCTGCGACCCAACAAGTACGCCGACATGTTGCACCACGAGTTCGTGCACACCATGAACGGGTTTAACAAGACCAGCAAGTGAGTATGCCACTAATATTGCATTACTTTGTTCTATAATCCTATTATCGTGGAATTGGTGCTGCTATCTTAATTTAATCCCTGCGTAGTGTCGCGTGTTGTCAAACAAACTGTTGTGCTGCTACATCAGTAGTAGGAAAGCCACCTAAGATAGAAATCTTATACTTTACGGAAGGTCTACGCCAGGCTTATTTTCCAGATGTCACTAAAGGAAAACTAACAAAAACATTACCCTGCCTTCATCGGGTAAAAAGACCTGTGATTTAATCTTTTGTTTTTTAGTTGCGCTTTACGTACACTATGACTAAACACTTTTTTTAGTACCTATTCTAAAGAATCGTTCGATTCGATTATCACAGCAATTTATTTATTATATTATTTATGTAGGTAGGTACCTATACATATTTATTACGCACTTGTTTGGTATTACAAAGCCGTTCCATTGTTTTGTTGAATGTCTCGAATTACAGCTGATTTCGTTGTTTTTAGGTGTTTCATTTATAGGTCATATTGTTACAAGATTTAAATATAAACAAACTCTGCTTAAGGTGGAAGCTCACATCTGGCCCGCGAAATTCTAATTTTCTTACGTTTTTGGCAATTTGCAGGCCAGTGCTTGGTTGTGTGTTTATGAAAATTTGATTTGCGACTGTAAGACGTATGAAGTTACCGAATTATAACCATCAAAATTATCAATACAACCCTCCAAGTTCATTTTCATGTCAAGATTGATTTTTGCATGTAAAAGTCATTCTTTAGTAATTTAGTCGTCGTTCTTTAGTAGGTAGTTAGTAATTTTGATGGTTATAATTCGGTAACTTCATACGTCTTACAGTCGCAAATCAAATTTTCATAAACATACAACCAAGCACTGGCCTGCAAATTGCCAAAAACGTAAGAAAATTAGAATTTCGCGGGCCAGATGTGAGCTTCCACCTTAAACACGCGCTCTAGAGGCCAAGCCTGTCAATGTCACGAATTAAACGCGCTTTTTTCTACATGTTTAATCTTTGCTATGTAACGTGGTTATTGCATATTTTGGTAATATTTATTAGAATAGTAGAAACACACCTTTATTTTTAGCGGGTGGAAAATCATAAATCATCAAAAACCCGCCCCGCTCTTGGGCAGAGCGAAAGGGAGTGTCAGACTTCTACTGACTAAAAACCACCCATGTTCCTTCTTAGCCCTTTATGTCAAGGCCGCGGTAACTTGTGATCAACCCGCAGCCCCGACGGGAGGAGTAGAAACACACCTTACAGTTAGATACAGTCACGAGAACAAATAATAGTTATATAACAAAAAGAAGTACATAAGAGTACCTACTTAGCAAAGGTCAAAACCTATTTTCTTTAAAATATCGGTTTCCTCTTTAGAAAGCCCTAATTCCCTATACATATTTCGTAAAACTAAGACTTCCAAAATGCCCTGTTCGTAAATAGATAAAACGTAAATCAAAACAGTAGTAGGAGCAAATCTCTATTAAAAGTTGCTTCGTGTATTGGCGTTCGTGACTGTACAACCGCATCGCGCCGCAGCGCATGGCATGTTAATTCAGAACAAAGTTCAAACTTCTTTCTCTCTTAAAATGATAATCCCACTAGTCGAGACTTTCTCTGACTACAAGTCCAGTCTACATTATTTCAAGTTAGTTGAAAGTATGCCACAGTATGCAGGTGAGGAGGGCTAGCCGTTTTATTGAGCCACACATTCTAGCTTAATTATTATCAAGAGTTCATTCTGCATCCATTTAGAGTCGACAAGAAACCTAGAATGCAAATTTTACATGAGTTAGACAGAGGTGTTACATGTTATATTGTTATAAACTATCAGAATTCCAGAGCCTTGACTGTTTTTGGGAAATGTCGAAGCGTACTAACTATGCGTTTTGTTTTTACGTAGGCACGGCAAGGCCCAGTACGGCAAGGGGCGCGGCGGTCGCGCATCCACGTTCATCGCGCCGGCGCACGTGAGCTACCCCGACCAGGTGGACTGGCGCAAGAAGGGCGCCGTCACCGACGTCAAGGACCAGGGCAAGTGCGGCTCCTGCTGGGCATTCTCCACCGTGAGTATTACCTGGTCTACTGATCGTTCACTTCAAACATTTTGGAAAAACGCTGTAATAGACATTACAGTGCTTTTCCAAAATGCCCCGTTTATCGGAAATTTGACGCCGAATAAGCCGGTTAAGAAAATTCATAGGAGCAGCAATATTTCAAACTGGCCCTTCTTTATTGTTAAATGGGAATGAAAGGCACAGGTTACCGTGATGTTTGTTCATATTGTTCATATTCAAACTCAAACAATTTATTTCAATTTAACCATTACTGGCACTTTTGATTTTTTTTTAAATTATTATTATGTGTTCAAGACCTTCAAGACGAAAACGGGAAAATGTTAATACCATAAAGTCACTTTATGTAATGGGCCTACCACACGCTCAAGCTTCACCACACTTTTGCTTGCGCGATTACCTGGTGCACACAGTCAGTTAGAGCAATAATATGTAAACACTTGACAAAATTCAAACGTGAATTTCTCTTGATATAAGGATTGTAACTTTGAGATATGACCTACTTTATAGTGATATGGGTTCCAAAATAATAGGTTCGTTTTTGTTTTTTTGTTACATGAAAATTAAATCTTTTTAGTAGGCAAATATTGCTTCTTAACCTTAATAAGTGTTTACATATTGGTGCTGCTGACTGTACATCACGCGTGCGGTTGGGAATGGTAATACAGTTTTACCAATGACACGCGCGATGTACCGTGTGCACCGTGTAATCGCGCAGGCAAGGCGAAGCCTGCGTGTGGTAGGCCCATAACTTTATGGTTGATACAGGTACCTATTTAGGTAGGTACAGTCAAACTGTACCTAAATAATAATGTAATAGGTAGGTGGGGGTTCTTTTCAGGTATTATGTAGGCATAATAGGTACCTAATTTGATTAATCAAACTACACAAGATTTTCTTATAAAACCAATTCGTTTGATTGTGCTCAAGTTGAAACGAATCGTTACTATTTTCCTTGAAATTGTTTGCAGGTATAGACCTGCGGTGTAGGCACGAAGTAATGATTATTTACAAACATTTAAAGTTGTTCATTTCGTAACATCAATCCTACTCTTTCATTCAGAATGTGTTAAGAATTAGACTTTTCTTTAGACAACAATTGAATAGTTTCTGTTTGCAAAACATAACGTCCCTGTACGAGTAGCTACGTATTGTTTAGTAATACGTAGGTACCTACATTAATCATTAATTTAATTATGGTTAAAGCAAACGGAATTTGAATCCATAATCTGTATTACTTACTTAGTCACTAGGTAATACTGATTATGGATTCAAGTTCCGTTTGAATCCATTTTGTTTGATTCCGTTTGTCTATGCTAGTGTGCCCGACAGCCAATCAAGCTTTATTTATACAAAACCAGTTTATGAGGATTATAACTCATCATCAGCCTATAATGTTCCCACTGCAGAGACTCAAACCTCCTCTCTAGGAGAGGGATGGGCTATAATCCACCACACAGCTCATTGCGGATTGGTAGATGTTACATAATATCTTCGATTATTTGGTTCCAAGACATGCCGGTTTCCTCACGACGTTTTCTTTCACCGTTTTGAGACCAGTGGTTTGATGATTACTTTGTGTAATTTATTTCATAACTACACAAAGTAAATGCGCCTGTCTGAGTTTGAACCCACGACTTAGGTACTGATCGTAAGTCGAGGCCGCCACTACCGGGCCCATGTTAAAGCCCATCCCATCCCTCTCCTGAGAGGAGGCCTGAGTCCCTGCAGTGGGAACATTATAGGCTGATGATGATCAGTGTCGTCTACTTATCCACCGTTAGTACCGTAAACTCAACTGAATCAATCGATATTGTAGTTTGGCAAAGACATTCCTTGTAGTTTAGGTATGATTTTCTCATAAACAAAAGCAATCAAATGCGATCGATTCGTCAAACACAATAAAAAATCTAGTTATTAACGCTAACTCTCCAACACTGCTGAAGTATGTGTGTAGTACTAGTATACTTGATCGTGTCATAGCCATAGGTCGAGTCACGCAGGTCTTGCTCCCTAATGTTTACTTCCTGCATCTCATTACTATAATATATTATGTACTAGGACTCGGCTTTGTGTGCGACTTAACAAATCACACGAAAGACAATACCAAACAGAATGTAGACAGACAATTACACTGATAAGTGATAGATAACACATTATAATTCAGTAAGTACAGATAATTAGTAGGCCATTATTTTGTTGATTGTTGTTATCGCATGTTAATGTTATTGTTCACCGCTCGCCGGTCATGTGACTGATATCTGCGTCGTTTCGCACACGTCTGCTTTGATTAGCATTTCGTATCACATTTTCATGTGTACTGTTATTTATGTCTCTACTAGGTAGGTATGTAGATTGACCAGCTCGGATTATTGTAATTGTAACATGATAATTACAGGCTCGGTAAAATAACCCACAGCTGTTGTGCTTCTCATATTTTTATGAATAATAATAAATTATAATTAACGCCCACAATGAATTACTTTAACCAGTTTTGCAGTTTTTTTTGTAGATAAATACATAACTGGGCATGTGTAAGTACTGAAAGTTTAATTCAATTAAATTGTATTCACAAACAATTTACATTGTGTTTGAAATAACAAAAAAAATAACATTCATAATTCAAGTAGGTAGGTACCTAAGTAACACCATTTCAAATTTACAAAATAATTGTTAAGTATCTCTCATCAAATCCAAATTATAATCATGATGTAAAAAAAAATACAATAAAATGACCCAAAGTCAACTTAATTATATTCATTATTAATAAGTAATAATTGTTTGAAAACAAAGAGATTTAATACATAGATATTAGTTAAGTAATATTTGAATGTCTTTGTTTGATAACAAACATTTTGGATATGAATTTGAATATTTAGATTATATTGAAAGCTAACAAAAGTCGCGGGTGAGATTGACCCCTAGTTCAGGAACTCGGTTTATATTTACTAGAGGTCAACTATTCGGAAGAAGGCAAATTATGTTGGCTTAGGCGGCTTTCAGTGTAACCGGATGCAGCTACATGACATTGTTATGAATATTAATCTATTTTAAAACAAAGCTGACATATGTATAATAATTGCGAGTTTTTCAGGTCGAGTGACTAAAGCATCAGTTTCAAATGTTTTGTTTAGCATTACTCACTGATAATACCGCGATGATTCATTAATTCATTCAAATCGATGTTAAATTATTTCTGTTCTGCGTAAGTTCAACTTTGTCTGCTGTATAATTATTAAAACCTGGTCTATCAACATAGGTAGGTTGCTACAAGATTATTTCTACATATTTTTTTTAAATTTAATGCCGACATTAACACCCATTTACTGTTACTCATGGGATTGAATAGTAGGAAACATTCAATACGCTATTAGAGGGAATTCCCATGCAAAGAATAAAACCTCGTTGTTTCACATTTTGTTGTATAAAATATATACATATTTTAAACATTGTAGGAAGTGGTTATCGTGTAACTATAGCAGCTGCACTTTGCTTCTGATAACGCTATCATTTAGCTACCGATGAAGTACCTAAGTCTAGGTCGATTATTTATTAGGTATCGAGCCAATTACACGGTGTAGAATAGAAAACATTGGTAACTGTTTCAGTGACTTATGATTTAGTTCGATAGATTAAAATACCACCTTTAGCTAGGGTTACCATTTCGCACCTAGCTCATTAGTAGAAGTTACATTTTTTGTAAATTCGCTGGGTCCAACTATTTTTACACCTACTGATTCCGGCTTATCCGCGTTGCCCCCACAGACGGGCGCGCTCGAGGGCCAGCACTTCCGCAAGACTGGCTTCCTGGTGTCCCTGTCGGAGCAGAACTTGGTGGACTGCTCGGCCGCGTACGGCAACAACGGCTGCAACGGCGGCCTCATGGACAACGCCTTCAAGTACATCAAGGACAACGGCGGCATCGACACCGAGAAGTCTTACCCCTACGAGGCTGTCGATGACAAGTGCAGGTGAGCGATGACCGTCAAGGACTCCTTGCTTGTGCTAGCCTCCACGTTCCTGTGCCAGCCAAGAATCCACAAGATATTTTATTTTTGATAATTCCAGAATCAGCATTAATTTAACGTCAAACAATAATTAAGGTAGTCCCCACGCACGGCCTTTACCGGTATTTGAGCCTGGAAGAGCTGACTGAGCAAACTCTTCCTCCACAATTAGGTATAATTATCTGTTTTAGTTCTCCCAATCTCTGGAGTATAAACATGAAGACAGTACTCTAGATGCCTTAATACGAAGCTGATCTCACAGGTACAACCCCAAGAACTCGGGCGCCGACGACACCGGTTTCGTGGACATCCCCAACGGCGACGAGGAGAAGCTGATGCAGGCGGTGGCCACCGTGGGCCCCATCGCTGTGGCCATCGACGCGTCGCAGGAAAGCTTCCAGTTCTACTCCGAGGGCGTCTACTACGACGAGAACTGCTCCTCCACCGAGCTCGACCATGGAGTACGTATACCTTGCACGTATAACTTGTATTGCTGCCCACCTATGACAATGTATGGAGTGCTGCCTAGTCCTGTTGGCGCGCGGCCATACATGACAATATCATTGGAGCGCCAATAACGCCATGTAGACCTGTAACACCATCTACAGTTCGTGTTCTAACATCTACCCCTCTATCCTTTTTTTTTAACAGTTATGCTTATCTTTCTTGTTTTAAAAACTTTAACAATACGTTTCCTCCAAAAATTGCTCTTATCGCAATACGATGAATATATGCAATATATTTATTACACATTCGGGGTTTTTTTAATTTATACTAAGCGGTAGTGTGCACACTGTGATTGTCATAAAACCTTCATATTTTTACGATAAACCTAACAGTTGACCTTTCCTTGTGCTTCGATAAAAAGCCGATGACACTTGTTTTTAAAAACAATCAGAAGTGATATTATTGGCCTACTTTATTAGCACTCCTCTCTGACCGTAGTAAATCGTAACGTAGTAGCTCGTTCTGATCACTGCTCTTCATTGGTTTTATGATCTAAGTTCGCGTTGACTGTTACAAATGAATAGCTACTAGAGCAAGTGTTGATGTGCAGGTGATGGTGGTCGGCTACGGCACGGACGAGAAGGGCGGAGACTACTGGCTCGTGAAGAACTCGTGGAGTCGCTCGTGGGGAGACCTGGGCTACATCAAGATGGCGCGCAACAAGAACAACCACTGCGGCATCGCCTCCAGCGCCTCCTACCCGCTTGTCTAGTGAACACACGCATACTTTATTTCATTCAATTTGCCATCCTTAAAAATACCTAAAGAAATTATCGATAACATTTACGAAGTTTGCAACTCCAGATTTTTGAGTCAAAATTCAGCATTTTTGATGCAAGTTTACAACAATGTCTAAATTATATGTGTTCAATTTGAATTTAAATTACAATTAAATAATTAGTAGCTTTGCCGCGAACAACGGCATGACACTGAAGTGAATGAACATTGCATGATGATCTGTGATGATCACTGTAAATACAGTCTCGTAACATTGCGAGCTCGTACACGTGTCGTAGACTTAAGTATAGCATAGTAAGCGTAAAGTTTATGAACATAATATTAATAAGTTAGCCAACTTAGTGTAAAGCACTTGTGATATTATAGTTATCTATTCGCGTCATGTAGCCGCTAGCGTTGTTGAGCTGAATATAAACATATTTTATAAAACGCCTGGTTTTACTATATTATGCTACCTTATTTTCTATTCCTCAAATAGATCCACGATATGTAAAATATGCCAAATGGATAATCTCCACACATAGGTACTATTTGCAAACTCATAAATAAATAAACACATCCTCTTAACACATGATGAAATCATTAGCCATCTAGAGACCTACTTTTAACGTACAAAGACTACATTATTCTGCACATTTTTTCCTAACTTCCATCTAAAATCATTGGCGATGATTGCTAGATGACGAGCAAACATTAAAGTTCACCTTGACCGCATACGTTGTATGTATCGTTTATTTTTAGTAGCGAAGTACCTACGTGGTAACTTACGGTAGAACTCTCAATACATTGAGAAATGAGTGACTGAATGTTATACGAATAACGTTGCGGTATGCGCTGCGCTTGCCGTTCCAAGGGGTAAATAAAACAAGTTGGAGTGACAAAAAAAATAAGTTTAAAAACAAACCCGACTACGAAAAAAAACGCAGACTAATAAAACTACGGTCTTAAAAGAATTAAACAAGAAACATCGTCTAGTAAGTAGATAATTTGAAAAATTATAGAGGACAGCCGTAGTCATCAAATCAAAATATCGGGTTAGAAGCGTTATGACTACCTCTCGATAAGACTAAATAGCAGATGTGACTAGTTCGCTATAGGACTTAATCTCGATATGACTAGATCTTGTTAGGACTATATCGTGTTTGGACTAGATCGCAATAAGGCCAGATAGCGTAACGACTATATTTTTTGTTTGTTTTTTGGAGTACAGTTATCGAGTTAAGCATTAAGTTATTTTCCTTGGTACCTATACTAAAATACTTAAATTAAAAGCATTTTATTGTAACATAATTATTTATTTATTTAAACTTACGCTTTAAATCGCTAACGTTTTTTAAAAAAGATAGGAGCGTAATCTCCTTCGTCTCAAGTATATTTAATTCTCTTTGATACTTGCGATTGAATAATATGGTGTTTCTTCTTTTGTTGTTTGGTTCAAACAAAGAATTTTATTTTTTTTATCTTGGAAATGTGCCTCTTTTTTTAAATAAAATAAAATTTGTAACAATGTTGGTTTGTGCTGCATGCGCACATTAAGGCGGCGATGCCACGCCTCTAATCTATTATTGGTTCTGTGCTTTTGTTTTGCACAGGAAATAAGCAAAGGATTCTTTAGCCATTGCCTGCAAAAGTAGCTTGCGAATGCATTCATTTCAGGTGATTGCGTTGAACATTCCACAATAGCAGACCATCCGTCTTGTATATAAGATGAAGGCAAGAGCGGCAAATTAGCAGTAATTCTAGTGATGTATCGTCCTTCTTGGGATTTCGTCAAACCAATATCGTTCGTCTTTTTCCACACCGATTTATTAAAATGGAAAAAGTAAAAGTAAAGTAAAGTAGGTACTCCATGAAGTTCCTATACTAATGCCACTTTTAGATACGATTGTACGTCATATCGATAATGAGTCATTTTGATAACAGGACTTAAGCTTATGTAGTCAAACAGCTAATTAGTTTTACAGCGATCTAGTCATATCGTGATTAAGTCCTATAGCGAACTAGTCATATCTGCTATTAAGTCTTATCGAGAGGTAGTCATAACGCTTCTAACCCAAAATATCAACATTATATCAAAATCAAAATATTTTATTTCACAAAGGCCTACATGGGCACTTGTAAAACGTCGACAAAAAGGTGCACGGTTCGGTGCATCGACAGTATACTAAAACGACGGTACGCTACATCGACAGTACACCTTAGCGATGGTACGCTACATTGTCTAACCTCTTCTCTTATCTTTTAAGGTGGAAGCTCACATCTGGCCCGCGAAATTCTAATTTTCTTACGTTTTTGGCAATTTGCAGGCCAGTGCTTGGTTGTATGTTTATGAAAATTTGATTTGCGACTGTAAGACGTATGAAGTTACCGAATTATAACCATTAAAATTATCAATACAACCCTCCAAGTTCATTTTCATGTCAAGATTGATTTTTGCATGTAAAAGTCATTCTTTAGTAATTTAGTCGTCGTTCTTTAGTAGTTAGTAATTTTGATGGTTATAATTCGGTAACTTCATACGTCTTACAGTCGCAAATCAAATTTTCATAAACATACAACCAAGCACTGGCCTGCAAATTGCCAAAAACGTAAGAAAATTAGAATTTCGCGGGCCAGATGTGAGCTTCCACCTTAAATGACAGTGGCTATCATATTGTCCATGGATTAACTGTCAAATTGGTTATGTTTTAGTACAAAATAAAACCATTTGACATTATTTGATGTACACTATGATAGCCACTGTCATTTAAAAGATACGCAATAGCCCTGCAGGTTGTGTCACTGACTCTGGCAAGGCCACCATGAGGGATTTTAATATTTGATAACACACTAACTTTGTGAATGTGAAATGATTATTTCCTTTATTCATTTTAAATACATTTTTATTAAATATTTATTACAAAAAGGCATATAAAAAGAGAGAGCAGGTTCCAAGCTACCGGTGGTTAGGGCTCCAGAGACAGGAACCTCCTCACAGTACGGTTCTCGTCATGCGGCATGGTAACATCGATTTTATCATTGCGCGGCGCGCTGATCGGTCTATCATCACTATTTCAAGCTTATTGGCAACAATTCCGTGTCCTGGCTACGTTTCATCAGGCCCATGAAGAGCCCGGTAGAAGCGCCCGTGAAGCTCCTTGCTCTGCCATACTTTCTTGCGGTCATCAGCAGTAAGTACCACAGGTTTGCGTTTTTTTAAGTTCTTGTTAGCCATGGACAGCGGGGTGAGTCCCTTGTCCACTGCACTGGCCGCATGCGTCACCTGAAGATTGTGAGGAGGCGTTTCCGCAATGGCTTCAAGGAGGGCAAACCCACACCCAAGAAAGCTGTAGCCTCGTCGTAAACTTAGTGCTAAACTAATAAAAAAAATAAAAACTGCGACCACATATCGGAGGATACCCACATCGGCTTATAAAAATATTCTCTGAGACTGCACACCTTGCGGTTGTCGAAGGTCTTCGCGTTAAAAAGCCTCGACCCCCGTACTTCCGCGGGATGTACAGTCTCATCGTGGGTGATACAACCGATTTGCGGTCAGCAATGTACGGGCTCTTATCCAAGGCGTCAAGTTCGGTCTGAGTCCATTTGAATATGCCGAAAGAGTATATTAAAACCGGCATGACCCAACCGTTAAAGACCTTGTTCCCACCTGAAAGAAGGCTACTTAAAACCTTCTTCAGGCGTATTGCTTCATATCAGCTATGCGACATACCCAAATATTTATAGCTTTCGGTTGAGGAAAGGGATCTGAAGTGTATGGAATCCGAAAGCTGAATTCCCTCGAAATTCATAATCTCTTCTCTCCTTACATACATGACTGCACATTTGTCCACACCAAATTCAGTCGATGGCACTACTAAAAGAATCAGTTAGTTTTAGTAACTCCATCAGTCGCAATTTGTTGGGGGCAAAGAGTTTCAGATCATCCATGTAAAGAAGGTGAGATATGACGTGACCATCTCTTCTCTGGTAGAGACCTGAATTCTCCAGCAATGTGCTAAGAGGATTCAAGCCTAGGCAGAACAAAAGCGGGCTCAGACTGTCGCCAATTTAACTTTTGTGTTTGTTTATAGGATTTGTCACTTTGAATTTATTTTTAACATTGTGTTATATAACCCTTCATGTTAATACCCTACTCGATGGTACAGGATTTTTTTTTTAATTCCGCGATATGACCCCCAAAATCCGCAATTTTTCTTTGTTTTATCACTCGCACCATCAAGACGTATATTTTATCCCTTCATCCGTTTACGAGTTATGAGGGAACAAAGAAACGGACATACATACAAACAAACATTCACTTCAAACACATAACCCTCCTTTTGGGCTTTGCCGCAGTCGGGTAAAAACAAGTCCACTACTACAACATTACACTACACTACCTACACACACACTACACACACTACACTACTATCATCATCAGCCTATAATGTTCCCACTGCAGGGACTCAGGCCTCCTCTCTAGGAGAGGGATGGGCTATAATCCACCACGCGTGCCCAGTGCGGATTGGTAGATGTCAAATGTCTTCGAATTTTTTGGTTCTAAGACATCCTTCACCGTTTTGAGAGCAGTGGTGTTGAAATAAATTACACAAAGTATATGCGCCTGACTGGATTCGAACCCACGACTCACAGTTCGTATGTCGAGGCCGCCACCACTGGGCCACCACTACACTACTATAACATTTAATAAATAGTGATAAAATTGATTAAATATGTTCATGTCTTTTATTTAAATCTGGTCGGATAGTTAATACAGCGTACCATGATGAACGTCATGTCGATGGTAGATAATACAGCTACTCAGACTGGAAGCCGATCAACAGTTGGGTAAAGCTGGAATGCATGACAATGTAGTCGTGTAGTATTCAATGCATGTACCTACATAGTAGGCACTACGTAGCAAATAAAATAAAGTTTTCACCTCGATTTTGCTTTACATCATCCTTCGGTGTGGTAGGTGCTGCTATACATAACCTACCTATAAAGGTAATAGATTTCTCAGAAAAGTTCGGTACGCAATACTTAACCGACTGCTTTTTTGTTGCCTGTTCCTTGGCTCTATTAGAGCTTGTGAGCTATCGCGGAACTGCCGCAAGTAGATTATGTTATGTATGAGTCACAAGCAATCTACATTACGTCAGCCAAATATTATTATACCGACCGCGACCTATCTATTGAACACAACACATTTGTTGGTTACCTACCGTTGTTTGTTTACTGGAATATTGTGTTTGAAGATAACGTGTCATTCATTACCTACCTATTGTGCGGAGTCAGTATCTACTGAATTTCTGCTAAAAGTAACGTCATGGGCGATGTTGTATCAATGATGCTAGTCGTATGAGAAAACGGAGGACGTGACAGAAGGGTCGCGGGGTCAATGGCCGCCGCCGCCGCGTGCTCTGCGGCCTGCGCGCAATAGTTCTACGGTACTTGGTTTGCGTCTCAGGTACAATTGGGCATTTTCATTTTAAATGGCGCAGGTTTTAAAAAACAACCTTTTAAATTATTATTGTTTTAGGACACTTTGAATTTTGAATTATTGTAAAAAATATATTTATGTTATGATTAAATGTAATAATTAAGTGCAGAAATGTGTATTTTATTTTCTAAAATTATTTTTTTAAAGTAAGTCAGGCTAAAAATGTCTTTTTAGTAACAAAAATCAAATCGCGATAACAAATAAACTGCTGGAAATTAAATGAGAAAAACGCTCAGTATAAGTTTATGATATCAATTAATGAAATTAAATATTACTACTTAGTCAATAGATATTTATCTTTATTTAAAATTTCAACAATTTGGTCTGTATCGTAACATTTTGACCAAATGCAAGTTTTAATTTTCGTGTAACTTATTTGATCAGTCAAGGAATAATAAACTTGGAATATAGTGTTTATGTACTTTTTTTTCTTTATTTATAATATTTTAATAATAATATTCCACATAATATTTAAAAAAATAAAAATAAAAAACGACAAAAATATTTTGGGACTGTTACTAAAGGGACATGTGACGTGACGAAACAGAATTGTTAAGAATAGTGCTCACTGTAAGGTTTAAATCGTATAAAATGTTAGTTCTTCTATGAAATGTGTATGTAAATACATAGATCAAATTAAATAGAAATGCATATATTAAATATGTATTTTAATAAAACATTTTGTAAAAAACTTGAAAACATTTATTTGGTACATCGAGTATCTTAATCATCGTTTATATGTAGGTAGTTCGTTCGCGTTAAGAATTTGCAGTGAGTCATCAGTGCAACTGCAAGATAAAAGTGTATTCACAGTTGTGTTAAATTTAATCAAATTATATTTTAAAAGAGAAAGTTTAATGAATTTATAAAAATACACTTAAAAGTTTAAAATTGGTTTGGGGGGCGGGGCTAGGCCGATGGACAATGATCACTCACTGCATTCTTAACGCAAATGTACTATAACAACTAATTAACTATTAACCAACAAACTAATAATCAACAACATAACAACCATGTTATCTTCATCACCATTTTGAAAAGTGATATCACCACTGTAACCTGTAAGGTTAAAAAAAAAATTGTTGATACATTATTTTCCTATTAACTTACCGCCCCACAACTTTGCCCGCGTTAAATCAGGTTTTCCTAAAAAATATCGTAATAAAAACCTATCTAGGTGCCAAATTTCATCCAAATCCGAACACCCGCTTCTGCGGGATTGAGTTTCAAATATTCAAACTTACGAACCGACATTTAAAATATAAGGAATATATTTAAAGAATCTAACCGTGGTCATCAATAAATAAATTTCGACAGTTTAATTCATGAGTTCTAAGCTTTACATGTCTGTTTCGTAACATTTTTTGTCCATCCTATAGTAACGGTTACTAACAGGACGTGACGAATGTCGATCATTTTGAAACGAAATTAAAATACTCAAACAATATTATCACAAACCAATAAAATCTTACTTTTATGCCTTCAGCAGTGTTTAAGTTATGTACAGTTAAAAAAGAAATAAAGACAAACTTTATATTTACGTAAAAAAACGTTACTAACCTCAATAGATTTTCTTTGACCAAACTTTTTGTGCCGCGAAACGTACTGCACTAGCTGGACACCTTGCGTGACTGACTACAAAATGGCGTTCCAAACTTTGACATTTGTACCCAGAGTTGCCATGAAAACCGAATTTGCACGATATTGTGTATTTTAAATAGTAAAAAGCATGTCACTAACCGGACAAGTCCGGTAGTCGCGAATTCGTAAGACAGGTTTTAAATAATTTATTAAATATTGTTTTTAATAACTGCCCTGAAATGCTTAGTTTAAATGATAAATTATCTATCTAACAATAAAATCAAACTGTCGCTACACGAGTTGACGTACAAAAAATATCAAAAAAATTAAATACAATAATGCATACTGTCATTGGGACTTCATGATTTTACACCTTTTCGAAACATTATTAATTAAAATAAAATTGTAAAAGTGTTCTCTCAGGAACCAATAAAACTAATTATATATAAATATACCTTCAGTGCACATACGCTTTTTCTTAAAAAAAAATGTTTCCAATTTTTTTTTTATAATTTTGTTGTCATGGGACAACCGAAAAACCACCTGCGCCATTTAAAATGAAAATGCCCAATTGCGTCGCAAATCGTTCCGAGTGTCCAACTTATCAACATGACATGACTACTTGTCTGAGATTTTCGTCTAAAGTGTTTAGCTATTAGGTACCTAACTATATTATGAAGATGACGTAGGTAGGCAACTAGAATATCTAGACTGTATTATTATTTATCTTTTGATAGATTACTAAATCAAAACATGACAACGCAAAGCAAGCAACGCAGCGCAAATGACGCGCGCCGGACATGCTCTCGTCACGGTATTATGCTGCAATCAGAACAGCAGGCAAAAATGTTAGATACAATACACCACTCGCCGGACAGGCGGGTGGGGGAGCGTCTTCGTCGCGATCACATGACTGGTCTGTCTGTCTGCACATGACACGCCTCCTGCTGCCTGCTGGCATTGCAGACCCGTTGTGGGAACATATCTACCTACAGAGGATAGAGGATAGGATACCTCATACGTGTAATTTAAATAACTTGATAATACTTATAAACCAAAAGTATCGTGGGCCGTGTTGTAAACCTCTCCGAGCAGCTACTGCAACTTTTTGCCTCAACCTATATACTTATTTCAGAACGCAAGCGGTGAAGCGTGACGAACTTTTGAGGAATTATTAAATAGCACATATACCTAGACTATAATAAATTATGTATCAATCAGCTTGTTATGAATTATGATACACATTTCCACTTTTAACCTTTTGAACGCCAGAGCGTAAACGCATTGGCAGTGTTCGTTCGAATAATCCTAGCCTACACCCTGTATATCTCTACGCGTTAGCGTCAGAGGCTTGGGAACTTTTGTTAGCGATTCAGTACCACATTATAAATTACTAGCGTCCAGCCCCGGCTTTCCACCGAAGCATGTACACCTACATGTAAACCTTCCTCTTGAATCACTCTATACAGTCTGATTCTTTATAATGTGCACATGTCGAAATGGGGGAATCTATGCTTAATTTTATCGATGGAAAAATTATTAAAAAAAATCTAAATATTTTTTAATATTTTATATGGAATTTTTTAAAATTTTGTCTGCTACTGTGACCCCAGTGTAAACAAAACGGTGTAACTTTTAAACTAAATTATCTATCGCGATGAAACAAACTCCATAATGATTGGAAGCAATTAGGCGTCCTCGTAAAATGAAAATTGTGGAAAAAAACTACCCTCAATTGAAAATAAACACGTTTTTTGATCAAAAAAACTTATTTTTTTTCATAACTTTTTACATAAAATTGTTTCATCGCGATAGATAATTTAGTTTAAAAGTTACACCGTTTTGTTTACATTGGGGTCACAACAGCGGACAACATTTTTGAAAATTCCATAAAAAATATTTAGATTTTTTTAAATATTTTTTCCATCGATAAAATTAAGCATAGATTCCCTCATTTCGATATGTGCACATTATAAAGAATCACACTGTATTTATTGTTAAAACTGTATAATCCGTTACGCAGTTTGAAAGGTCTAAGCGTACAAGCAGCGGGGGTGTCTTTGTTTTTTTTTACTTTGTAAAGATGTACCTAATATTATAGAAGATAATTATGTAGGTACCAAGTGACTACACATGTTTCTAAAAATGCGCTACAAAGCGTAGATTTGACCTGGTATCCTATCTCTGTATAGCTCAACGCACGAGGTCTACAAATAAAGGACAACACGAAACAATAAAAGATGCATTGACATTGATAGAACGCTTTATATCATAAAACAAAAGTATCGCACTCTGTGTGTGCAGTGCACACGCTATGTACAGATGTTATGTGTCACTCAGTGTGCACCTAGCAAGTAGCGAGGAGAGCTCATCTGTAGCCAACATTGCAGTTCAAAGTGCATCATCATTGTTACAAATGAGCTAGCACTCGTGCACTCTTGTGGGTAGCTCAGTAGCTGCACCAAGATACGCGCACTGCTACCCGCACTAATAGTTTCGTACAACAAATAAATAATACTGATTACGTTATACTTCGAACACATTAATATTTACACTAACTTATATATTATTCTTTTAATTGGCATGCGATGGATTACTGGCTATTTCACAATTATTGACTAACAACAAACACAATGTTTGGTCATTTCCATATAACAATATTTAAAATCAAAAAACAATAAATGCTTCATTATTTTTGAGTCCGCAACTATGTATAATTTACAATAATCGCAGAACTGGTGACTATCGTAATTAAACATACATGCACAGAAGGTATTGTTTAGTTGGTAACGAGGTCACGTGGCATCTGAATCAACTAAGTATCCGAAGTGAAAGAATGCTTTACGGCGATGACACACAATCGCTTTGTTATTATATCAGTGATTAATGAAACTTTGTCGTCGGAAATAGAGCAAAACGCGACCTCCGCCACCTCTTACGAACATTGTTCCCAATTGATACGAGTCCTTGTGATAAGGGTCACTATACACTACGTTGTGGGTAAGTGGATAACACTGCCCTGTATGCATTGTGTAATAAGTGGCTAGACAGAGTTAGGCCACATTAGGCTCCATCTAGGTACAGTGAACAGTCAATAAAAGTAACCACGATTGATTATTAACGATCAGCTCTCTTATCAGCTTCATACAATTTTAACACACTTAGGTGTAGATACCATTTTATAGCATAAAATAATCACATAAAATTGAGTGGTTACAAAATCATAAGTTATTATTACTCCATAAAGTTAACGGGAATACATTGTCACTTGGCACTTAAGCAACATTATAGATGGTTTTGTAGATCAGTATTGAGTTGGTAAGACTTCGGATCTCGTACATTTGTAACAAACAAGCGAGTGACCTCTCCCCTGTTGCGCATGGCGCCATCTATCTGCTACAAAAGTAACTGACATATTAGGTCACATCACTATTGTGCGATTTAGTAATTGGTAAGCACAGCACTAGCCTCGCCCTCTTTTGGTTAAGGACAGCCATGATGTGAGCATTGTAATGTATGTATTCAAATCTGATTGTGTATTATTGAGTACAAAACTGTTTAATTTACACTACCCAAAACATAATTTAACAGTAACCAATCGTTCAAGTTGTTGTACACAATACTATTGAAATCGATTGGGTGCTTTCGCAGTTTGGACGTGATTTTATATAATATTGGATCGGAATCATCGCCTCAAAGTAATAATTGTAAAAGGTGAGTTGAAGTGCTGTGCTGGAAGTTTCATTTCGGTAAGGTCACGGGTGTGTCGCGTATTTGTCGGAACACCGGCGCCCTCGCTGCCGCAGACACGTTTATTTTGATAAACGCGTCGCACGTCCATTTACGCGATGGTTGTTTCGCTTTTGTCCGGAGGCTTTTTGATAGGCTAACCAACGACAAGCAAACATGTGACACGATTTGCTTGACTGCAGCTGCTAATGCAGTGTCAATCATAGCATTTCGGCCATCTGTTAGCAAATGCAGTTGCTCAGAAAGTGGCAGTTAGCCCTGCTACATAATTATGTACAGCTAATTACTGGGCACATAAACCTAACTACCTATAGAGGTAACTCCGGGGTGAGTCCACACTTATCTAACACTAAGCTATATACAAAACTATACACATCACTTGCCATTCTTATTTACATTGTCATTGTTGCTAATCTGTGGATCTTTAGTAGATAATATTATCAAATAGAAACTGATCTGAACTGCATAGTACCATGACTGTGTTAATGCTAGCTACAAAAGAGCAAAGGGACAAAAGACAAAAGTACTTGAACCAAAATGCAAGTGGACAATCAGTAGTTCTGGTTTGTAAAAAATATATATGCTGCCTTAAAGTATCCACTCAAGTATCCACTCGTTGAGTAAAACATACTTAGTGTCATTATAAGGCAGCAGTGAAACAACTGGCCAAATGAGAGCATGAATAACGTAGTGAGTTACAATTAACTAGAACATTGAGATCGAGCCACACCTTGCAGCAGTAGCGGCACCATATGGTAGCGCGCGACTATTTCTTCTTGGGCTTCTTGGGGTTGCGCGAGCGGCTCTTGGCCTTGCACAGCGGGCAGATGGGCGCGTTGCGGTGGATCTGCTGGTGGCACGACAGGCACGACTTCATGGGCGGCGGCTGCTGCCTGCACACACACACTCTCATGCCGCCATCGCCCTCCACGCTCGACGGGGAGGGCGATGGCGCTATCAAATACAACATTTCTTATTTATAACTGTTACGAGTGATGTTTCATTCCAATATTTTCAAAACAGCAAACATAAAAAAATTCAAACCAAAATTAAAATCATAACATTGGATTAAATAAATTGAAATCGAATAAATAAACAGTTAATAGGTGAAGAGGCGGGTGAGGACGGCCGGAGGGAAGTGAGGAAGAAAACGAAAAACAAAAATAAAACATAATCGAACCTCAGCGAGACCGTAATGAAATCTTGGTCGAGGGCAGACCTGAACGCGGGCGGAGGTGGCGGCGGCTTGCGGGGTGCGGCGGGAGGCAGGAACGACGCCAGCGCGCGCGGGGCGGAGCCCGGGCTCGGGCCCGCGCCGCCCGGCCCGCCAGGCCCGCCCGGCAGCGCGGGGAAACGGCTGCAAACACGCACGACATACTTACAACACATTTAAAGTGAAACACATTTTAAATGTTGTTTTAGAATTTTAAATACCCCTTCATAAACCCTGTACTGTTCCATCAACCATGTTGTGCAAGCGGTTAGTTGACGCACTGCCGTAAACTGCTATTTTTTAATAATCATTTTAGTTCAGTGTGTGTTATTTGTACACAATAGTTTGACGGCTAGGCTATAAGTGTGGTTATAGTGGCAGTGCAAGACGTACTCGGGCGTGATGGGGCTGCCTTCCTCCTCGTGCAGGTCAGGCAGGCGCTCCAGGCCGAGGCACTGGCGCCGCAGCAGGTCCACCTCGGCCTTCAGCGGGCGGTAGTCTTCGTGCAGCCGCGATGCCGCCGACAGCTTACGCGTCATACTCTCCTCTGTCTGCTTTATAACCGTCTCCATCTGATCACATACAAATTATTTAGTGATTGAGACAACAACTGTGAAATAAAAAATTACACAAAAAATTAGATCTTTCTGCAGTCTTCACCATTCTGCAGTATAGAGCCAAGCATAACCACAAGGATGCTGAATATTCTTTGGAATTTGAAGCTTGTAGAACAAAATTCGAGTATTCGTAGCAGGCCATCACAAACTGACAGAGAAAATAAACAGTTTAAGATGTTACAATTGTGGGCCAACAATAGCGGGCGCCTAAGTAAATAAACACCCGCGCCATCGTGATGGTGTATTAATAGTTAACCTCCTACTCTGTTCATTGTGATTCCCGTGCTTTTAAACATTCCAACGTCTTTTGAATAAATTTTTGTAAACTAATGTAGTAATAAGGATTGTTAAGGCGTTTGATCCAACCGCCTTTTATTAGGGTACAATAGTCAACAAATGTAAAAAAAATATTTATCATTTCATTTCAAAGAGAACCACCATTAACCACTTTTGAGCCGTATGAGGCAATTAAAACCTAATTCTTTAACTAGTTAACCATCATACAGCATTGATATCAGCATGTATCTGGCGCAGCTCCTCCACGTGGCTCATCTTCTCCTGCTGCAGCAGCTCCATCTCACGCTTGTACTGTGCCAGGCAGCGGCCCTCCTGGTCCCCACTGCGCACCTCGTTCAGGATACTGCGCTTCATACGCTCCAGAGTTATTGTTTTATTTCTGGAAATATTTAATGCATGCAGCTTGAGATAAAATGCCAATACCACTCAGTGAGTAGGTACATAATATCTTTTTATCAAAAATAAAAATCCATTAATTTGAGCTTAGAGAAGAAGATTTTCTATACAAGAACAAATTATATTTGCTAGCAGATCTTCTGGATTTCATGAGTTACTTTATTTCACTTCTAACCGATCCATTAATAACATTTAATAATCGCTAAGATATTTCGATCTGAGCCTTTTTCATGAGTCGAAACAATCGGTCTGACGGTCGTCACATTTTAAGTATTACTCGTTTAAATTTAGTTACTCATTAAATTTTATTTTTACACACTGTAATTTATAAAAAATAATAAACATTTCAAACGATGTCAAATGTTTATTGATCGAGTCCACAGGTGCGATTTGAAAGGGCATTTTGAAGAATTTATCAATAATAAATCGACGTACCTGATCTCTTTCATAGCTTCTAATTTATGATATATTTCACGTTCGTTTTCTGCGGTCATTTCTTAATCAATCTCTACTAAAAACTACGAAAATAAACGAAAATGCAACCACAAAGCTGGAATTACATTCACACCGTCGCCAATGAAGTTTATGTAGTATGTATGTGTGAGTGAATAGTGATGGACAAGACGAATGTTCACTTGACTCGACTTCACTTCTTTATTGTCAATTGTTTATCAATCAGAGTTTTGAATCAGGACCAATCTGTTCTGTTCTGCTTTTGATACGTATACCTAATTATTTTTTTTACTATTAATTTATTTCTTATTTTTGGGTCTGTGCAGTTAGTAAATAATGTGTGTGTAATAAATAAATCATATAAAAGTAACGTTACTTGTAACTAGATTTATCTATTTTTATCTAATTATAAGGAATTTTGCATATCCTAAAAATTGCATCATTTGATTTTCAGAATTTACTGTGATTTCTTATTAGTATTGATTTTGACAAAAACCTTTTTTGTAAAACTTATTTTATGATGGTTTATGGTTTGTCCATCACTAGTAAGAATAAAAAAAAGAATTGAAAGGAAAATGGCCGCTTGACCATTGATAGCGGCTTGCTGTCAAAATAGTAGAATTATTTTAGTACAACGCGTACGCAATAATTTGTGTAGAAACAATCTTGATGCATGTTATTATTTAGCATACCGAATGAATTTCTCATATTTTACCTTAGTTGACTCGAATATTACTTGGCAGAGGTCATTTACACCTTTGCAACTGGCTTCGTGTCGTGCCCACTAAATTCCAATCGACACTGTTTACTTGTGAGAATGAGTGAGGAAGGCAGCGAGGATTCGCCTCCACGGCCCAAGCGTAAGATCAAGAAAGTGATGGTGCTCTCGTCAAACTCGAGCTCGGACAGCGACGAAAGCGTCACCGTAGTGGGGTCACGCAGAAAGAGATTGAGGGTGACTGAGCAAGCTTTAACACGTTGTATTAGCGCTGGGGTCTACAGATTACTACAACAAGTGTGTTTCAGGTGCTGAGTGATGACGGTGGCGAGAGCAGTGGCAGCTCTGTGGTGGGCGCGGGAGCCCGCCGCAAGCGCGCGCTGCCCAAGCTGCGCGACTCTGAGGGCGACAGCGACACGTCAGGGTGCTCCACCGACCACTCGGATGCGCCTAAGCCTGCAGCTTCGTCCGCTAAACTCGCTTCTGGTTTTGCTTCGGACAGCTCGGAAGGCAACTCAGACAAGTGCTCCATTTGCCTTTTGCGTTTCACTGATCAAGAAGTGGGCACACCGCAGAGCTGTGAACATATCTTTTGCTTGGATTGTATCACTGAATGGTCGAAAAATGTCAACACCTGCCCAGTTGACAGAATGACATTTGATTTCATAGTAGTACGAGCATGTGCAGGTGGTCGTGTGCTACGCACTGAACCCGTGAAGGTGGTGGAGCGCAGACCTTCAGTAGAGCTGCTGGTGATTGAGGACCCTACTGTCTGTGAGGTAAATATGATGATGCAACAACATTCTGAGTACCTACTTGCAGTAATCCAGTAACTGGTTCAAGGTGTTAACATTGAAAATTCATTATTGTCACAACTCACAAAAAATGTTAGCATTTTTTATTAAGTTCAAGTCAGTCTGTGTTCTGAGAATATGAATTGGTAAACATATGTGCACTACAATAATTTTGCAATATAGGTGTGCGGGCGCACAGACAATGAGGACACCATGCTTCTGTGTGATGGATGTGACCTTGGATATCACATGCAGTGCCTCACCCCACCACTGTCAGAGGTAATGTTCAGAATACTTCAAACTGCTTGATCATCAAGTCAGCATATTGCTGGGCTTGACCCATTGTAGTTGGGGTTTGTTTTAAATCATTCACTTGTTCCATTCTCCCCTGTCAGGCATCGTTTACTCCTTTCTCATTCTTATCATCCTTCACACAATACATGCACTTTAGCTTTCCTTTCCCTCTCCATCCAATAACATTCATATCCATCATGCTTTTAATGGCATGCGTGTCTTGCTACTTGACAGACTAGAATTGAGTGATAGACATGCAATGTTTTTATGTATGCTTGCATTACAGGTTCCTATTGATCAGTGGCTATGTCCCAATTGTGACAATCTGCTTTCTGATGTGGATTTCTTATTTTCTGGCATTACGGATATGGACATACCAATTGCATCTAGAAGTGCAGTAATCAGAGAAGGTAGGAATGTTAGATCATCACGGACTCACAGTGTTGATGAACCATCAACATCCTCAGGCCACAGAGGAAGTCGCAATCGTGTAAACTCTGATGATATACCAACAACATCAAGAGGTACCCGCTCAGCCCAGGGCAGTAGCTCCCGAGCAACTACGAGCCGGCGTAAAACGACTGCGCACACAAACCGTAGAAGGCCCAAAAGAAGAAGAACTAAAACTGTCATAATTGAGTATGAAGTTCAAGAAAGTGGTAAATTTCCTGTCACAAAACGAGTTAAACGGAAACTGAAGAAAAGAAAGGTAAGGGGCAAGTCATTTGAACATTTTATTTAGATTAAGTTACTTACTTGACTTTGATGGCATACAATTGTGTTGTCTGTGTGCAGTCGTCGCGTCGGCAGCCACGCACGGCGGCGCGGCGCTCGCACGTGCTGGCCAGCGTGCGGGCGGCGCTGGCGGCGGCGGGCGCGGCCGGTGCGCGCGAGCTGGCTGGCGGCCCGGCGCGGGCGCGGCGCCAGCGGCCCGGCGTGCCGGCGCTGAGCCTGTTCGGCGACGCGCACCAGCTGGACTACTTCTCGGAGGACGACGAGCACGGCGTGTCGGAGAGCGCGAGCACGGCCGTGGCCGCGCGCCCCACGTCTTCCATACTCAGTGCTTACAGACAGGTTATTACAGCTGCAGCATTTTCAATATATTATTTTTGATAGTGTTTACAATTTGTCTAACGATTACTTTTGTCTTCATTTATTCCCAGGCGAGACGAAAGATGATCTCAATTCCGTCTCCGACGCACGCGTCGGCGGCACCGGACGTCCTCTCCTCTATACTCGAAAGTCAAACTTTACTTCATTCGAAAAAATCTGTCGTGTCCATATCTGTAGACGGCAGTGTCAATATTAAATTAGAAACTCGCGAACAGTCTAAGGTTTCAAAGAAACAATCCGACGAGCCGAAGAAACAGGACAAGATAGATCTCACGCAGGGAGAGGACGCCGCGAAGAAAGTGCCGTCGTACCCCGGACAGTCGCGCGGCGGCCGCGGCTGGGGCGGCGGGTACACCGGCAACTACCACCGCGAGCAGGGCGCCAACAGTCTCAACAGCAGGGGCGGCAACTACGACAACACCTACAACAACGGCGGCTACCAGAACCGCCAGGGAAGCGCCTTCAACCAGAGCAACAACGCGCGCCGCGACGACATGGACACGTACACCAACTACTCTAGGAGGCCGCTCCACTATCCGCAGGCAGATGACGCTCAGTTCGAGCGCAACAGGAGACAACCTCCCGAGCAGAACCGCGGCCAGAACAACCAGCCGCCGCACCCGCGCAACGAGCAAGGCCGCTACAGCCTGGGGCCCGCCTGGCAGCCCTACGTGCCGCCGCCCGTGCCGCCCAGGAACGACCCGCCTCCTGTGCAACACAGGCACTCATTTGGGGGCTTCGACAATCCTCTCGACATGAGAATGGCTCCAATTCGGCGCCAGAACTCAACAAACAGTAACCCAGAGCCGTCGGTCACACCACAAGCACAGCAAGCGCCGAAGCCTCAGGCCCAGCCCTACCGTCCGCTGCCGGAGCCGCCGATGTTCAAATTCGACGGAACACTTGAACTCGACAAATCAGAGGATGAGAAGAGCGATTCTAGCTTAGTCATAGATACTGAAAAGTACGACCCCACTGATCCAACCAACGACGACGAGAGCGGTGACGACGACGACAATGTGCCACACGACGTGGAGCCGCAGCCAGCACATGCGGACCCGCAGCCCGCACAGCCGCCCGCCGAACTTGCCCCGGCACCCGCCCCCGCCCCCGCCTCGGCACCAGCCCCCGCCCCGGCACCCGCCCCCGCCCCTCAGGAGGCGATGGCCGTGCCGTGCACAGTGCTGGACAGCTGCGTGCGCGCCGTGCTGCACGAGCACCGCGCCCTACTGGCCCCCGCCCCCGCCCCGCAAGCCACCAGTGACGACGACTCCGAGGGCGACTGCCCCAACTTCTCCATCTACTCCGCCACCAGCGTGCACATCGCCAACACGTCGGCCGAGATGCCGTGCGACGTACCGCCCGCAGCCCTGCGCTCACCCGACGGGCTGGAGGACCTGGTGCAGGAGGACGACGACTCGCTGGAGCCCGAGCCGCCTCGCGCGCCCGACCCGCCGCCGCGCCCCGCGCCCGACCTCACCCTCAGGAACAAAACTGAAGAAGAATTGAAAGAGAAGGTCTCTAAAAGGTGTCCCATCACGACTAATCCGCGTAACCCCATCAAGATTAAACTTAACACTCCATCTTTAATTAAACGACAAGTTAGCTTGTACGACGATGAATTGGAGGACGAGGAGGAAGAAGTACCTGCGGACAGTGAGAGTGCGCCCACTGCGGAGCCCGGCGACGAGCTGCCGCACAAGAAGCCCACGCCGGAGCCCGACGTGCAGGCCGCACGCACTCCCTTACCTGCGGCGGACGATGTCGCGCTCGAGACCGAAGCCATTGAGCCGGCTAGTGCAAACCACGACACAACAGACGAAATGGAGGAACAAATCACAAAGGGTGGTGGTGAATTTGAGAAAGATGTTACCACACCTGGAATCGAGGAGGTACCGACCACGCCCATAGAGAGAGCAGCGTCCCCGACCGACGACAAGCTAGAGGACGACGACGACGACAGTATGGACAACACCACGCCGCCGCCGCGACGTCGCGCCTCCTCCTCCGGCGACGACACAGACCTGCCCGCGCTCGACCACGACCATACCAATGGCTCCGTCGACAGAAACGATGACCTCATTGAAAAAATGACTGAATCCATCAGCGAGACCGAAGACGAGAGGAGTTACACGCCCTGCCTCGACGAGAACAAGTCCAAAGACACTTCCTTAGAGACCGACAAGGATAAGGGCATCGAGGGGCTTGACACAGAGATGATATCCGAAGACGAGGGGAACGGCTTGTTCTCCGACAACGAGCGCGCGCCCTCCGAGACATCGCACGCCTCTCCCAAGCCCGCGCCAACGCGAGACGACGAGGAGGGCGAGATCGTGGACAAGAAGAAGGAGCCGCGAGCCGATGAAACCAAGAAAAAGAAGAAGAAGGACTCCAAGAAGGAGGGCAAGGACAAGAGCAAGGGCAAGGGCAAGAAGTCTGAGGTGGCCTTCAAGAAGCTCAGCAAGAGCGGCAAGGAGCGCAACTATCGCGACAAGGACAAGAAGCGCGAGCGCCGCGACTCCAGCTCCGGCTCGCGCGAACGTAAGCTGCGCCGCAAGGAGAGGCGCAAGGACCTGGAGCGCTACGACGTGCGGACCCTGGTGTCCGAGCGACGCCGCCGCCCCAAGGACGCCTTCGGCCGGGACGTCTCGCCCCGCGCCTCGCCCTCCCTCAGCCGCTCCCCGCCCCGCCTCACGCCCCGCGCCCCGCGCCGCGCCACGCCCTCCCCGTCGCCCTCCCCGCGCCGCGCCACGCCTTCTCCCTCCCCCGCCCCGCGCCGCCGCCGCCGCTCCGCCGAGCGCGACAAGCGCCCCGAGCCCCGCCGGCGCCGGGAGCCCGAGCGCACCAGGAAGCGACGTCGCTCCGGCTCCGGCTCTAAGAGTCCGCGCCCCAAACCTACGAAGAGGAAGAAGCGAGTTCGCTCGGAGCGTTCCACGTCGCGCCGTCGCTCACCGCGCAGACGTAGCCCGCGGCGTCGTCGCGCACGTCGCCGCAGCGCCAGCCGCACGCCGGAGCCGTCCCCGATACCGTCGCCGGTGGCGGAGGCCGGGCCGGGCTCCGTGGACTCGCGCCTGCTGTCTCCGCGCACGCCGCCGCCCGAGCCCTCCCCGCCGCCCGCGGCGCCCGAGCTGCGAGCGGAGCGACGTCGGCGAGACCCCGCGCGGCACCGGCGCCTGCGTGACGCCGCCGGACCTTCCAAAGAGGTGTTCACGTCCGGAGACAACATCCTCGTCAGCGTCAGCTTCAAGGAGCAGGAGCGTGCCGAGGGCGACGAGCGACGGGAGCGCCGCCGCGAGCGCAGACGTCGCCGCCGCCTTGTAGCGCCCGCGGGCTCCGAGGAGACTGCGCCGCGCCCCGTCGCCATCATCGACCTGGAGCGCTCGCCCTTCCGCGAGCTCACGCCGTCGCCGCGGAACGTCATCGTGCTGAGCGACAGCGAGCCAGGAGAGAAGGAGCCGGAGCGCCCGGCGGTGGCGGGCCCGGCGCCCGCGCCCGACCCGGCGCACGCCGTGGGTCCCAAGACGCCGCCATCGCCGGGCCGTGCCGCGGCCGCACCGGGCCGTGCGGCAGCCGCGCCGGTGCCGGATGCGGCGGCGGAGGAGTCGCGAGGCCCGCTGACGCCGCCGGAGCCCCCGGACTCCCCGGACGCGTACGACCCGTACGAGCCGACGCGCTCGGCATCCGGCTCGCCCGGCTCGGCGCAGGCAAGTCCGCCCCGCACGTGCATGACGCTGGAGGCGGCGCAGAAGACCAACATGTCCGCCGACGAGGTCATCGACCGACGTCCGCTCTCACCCATGGAAAAGGTACTGTATATTTATTTATTTTACGTACTTTTGTCTGTCACGGTGTCTAGATCTGTGTCCGGTTCATAGCAATACGACTCGCCCCTTATTGCAAGGGACTTGAACATAACTACCTAAATGTAGGTGTACTGCACTCCACACCTGTGTCGAACCCTTCGTGTTGTTAGTGAATGACGAACGCCTAATGCCTATTAATTTTAGATTCTTCACTCTCAGTTAGAGGGGGCACACATTTTACCACTTTGGAAGTGTTTATCGTTTTAGAAAACTCAGTTTCATTTTTCTAGACATGCACGTGTATACATTTGATGTTTTTACCCGACTGCGGCGAAGCCCAAAAGGAGGGTTATGTGTTTGACGTGTATGTATGTCCGTTTCTTTTTTCCCTCAAAACTCCTAAACGGATGAAGGGATTTGAATGAAATATACGTCGTTAGATTCGTCTTGATGTCGCGAGTGTCACTGGCTACATTAAAATGGCTACAAAAAACAAAGAACAATTGCGGGTTTTAGGGGCCATATCGTAAATTTGAAAAATAAGAAAAAACCATACCATCGAGTAGGGTATCAAAATGAAGCGTTTTAAAAGGAGATTACAAAAAAATGACACTTATATGTTTAAAATAAATTCAAAGTATCTGCGGAGTATTTTACACGACCAACGAAAGAACAAACACAAAAGAACTAAAAAGTTAGAAATAAAAAAAGTAGTTAAAAAACTAAAAAACCCGAATGAAAAGACTGAAAGGCGGGGTTCATTTAAATATTAAATTATGAAATGAAAATAGAATGGACCCCGCCTGCTTCCAAGAAAATGTGCTTGTTATTTGCTTTTCAGTCTTTTCAGTCGGGTTTTTTAGTTTTTTAACTACCTTTTTTTAGTTTTAGTTCCATGTAAATAGATCTATAATATCGCATTATATTATTTAGTTTTTGTATACAAAACATAAAGTGGTTCACAGAATCCATCTATCTACCAACTTCTGTTTCAACTGTGTAGTCTTATTAGTTTACAAATAAAGTGTCTGTAAAGTAGGAAACAGTTTATATACGTACTTAGTTTTCAATATATTAATACAGAAAATAATACAAACAAATAATATAACCTACCACTACTTGAAAATGTAAGATGTAACAAATAAAACAAACAAAAACAAATGTAAAAAATGTAGCATCTTATATCAAATTTTGAATTGAACACTAAATATTTTACTTACAATTTAAACCCGATTGTTGTGTTGTAGTATTATGTACTATATGAATTAACGTCCACAGGTAATGGCATTACTGCAGTCCACGCGCGACGTATCCCCGGAGCCCCCGCCGGGCGACGCGGCCTCCTCGGCGCCCGAGCCCGGCTCGGAGCCCTCGCCCGCCCTGGCGCCGCCCGCCCTGGCCGCGCCCGCCGCCCCGGCGCCGCCCGCCCCGGCCCCGGCCCCCGCGCCGCCCGTGCGCATCGTGCTGCCGTCACCCACGCGCTCGCAGCCGCCCAAGCTGTTCCTGGCCAAGCCGTCCCCGATCAAGTCGGACCCCATCAAGCCGCTGCAGGCCAGCAAGCCGCAGCGGGCGGCGGGAGCCCTAGGGCTCACTGCGGCCGTGGCGGCGCGGCGGCGCGACGAGTCGGACGCGGACGACTCGCCCTACTCGCCGGGCTCCAGCGACTTCGGCGACCTGTTCGAGCCGCCCGGCGCGCGCGGGGGCTTCGACGCGCTGCTGGAGCGCCCGCCGCGCAAACACAAGCGTGGCGCCGCCGCCAAGGTGCCCGTGAAGCTCAACCGCAAGAGAGGTACCGTCCCGTGTCCCGTGTCCCGTATCCCGTGTCCCGTGTCGCCGCTCCTAGTGACGCTGTGTTTCTGTCGGCAGGTAAGACGCAGGTGGGCGTCAAGATCGACGAGGACAACCTGAAGATCCTGGACGACCTGCCCAGCTCCGCCGTCGAGATGCAAGTGAAGAGCAAAGTGAGCAATCACGCTGTTTATGTGTGTGATTGAAATTATCATTATTTAGTTTGTAGTGCTTCCCGCGTTTGCATGGTTCGCTAGTAAAGCTCGTGTTGTTTGATGTCGTTCGACCTTGTGACGTGAGACTATAGCCGGCGACTTGTTGCAGTTCCTGAAGAAGCTGAACCGGCAAGAGCGCGTGGTGGAGGAGGTGAAGCTGGTGCTGAAGCCGCACTACAACAAGAAGCACGTCACCAAGGACGAGTACAAGGATATCCTGCGCCGCGCCGTGCCCAAGGTACTCACCTACATATTGTTGTACCCCTTCTTCAGTTTATCTGTAGAACATGTTGATTTCAGTTTGGCGGTGACGTCACATACCAGTGTGTTCATTAGGTATTAACAGTAAATAATAAGTACGCTAATGAGTTGCATTGTTTCAGATCTGCCACAACAAGACGGGTGAGATCAACCCGGCTAAGATCCAGGCGCTCGTGGAGGCCTACGTGAAAAAGTTCAGGAAAAAACATAAACTGGGACTATAGTGCCGCTAGGAATAGTTGTATACATAGAGTAGCATAGACGAGCGAACGCGCCCGCGCCCGCGCCGCTCAGATGTTTTATCAGATTATTGTAATTATAATTTATGTATGGACGATCTATTTTACTTAAACTTTTATTTAAATAAATAGTATTTAATTATGAAATTAATAAGATATTGTTTGTTTTGGGTCTGATCTCCGTCGGGTCATGAATGCGTTGTTGTTAGGATAGTCAACTTATGTGAAACGACATTGAAGTATTCATTAAATATCGTGTAATTATTATCCATGCAATAAAATGTGCGAGTTGTAGCGTGAGTGTGACGTGCACTACCCACTAGTAGTCCCTCGCGGTATAAATGATAAACTTATTTATTATCTCAAATCGACACGTCTAAACACATGCGTGCAGGAGGGCGTCATATGGATTATAACGATTCTTAAATGAATTCTATGCAACAATATTATTCATACATAACCTCACGCCTCTTTTCTATGGGATTAGGCAGAAATCACAGAACGCCTGCTACGATCCATAAGCTCCTTTTGCTTCGTCCATAAAATGTTTGTTTTTTTTATTAATGTAATTTAGTACTCAATATAGAGAGGTTTTAACGATGTAACGCTTTTTATTTAACATAAAGGGTGATGCCAAACGAGCGTAATTTTTTGAGTCGTGAGTCTCAGAAATTGTGTGTGTTGTGTGTGTCGACATTTTGCGTCGCCGTGTGAATCAAATAGGACTTTTGGTTGAAACCTATTGCAGCAGAAATTTTACGACTCACGACTCACAAAACTACGCTCGTTTGGCTTCACCTATAAATATAAAATACGAGCTTAAACCGCTCTCGTGTAACACAAGTGTTTAGACATGTTGCTTTGTTTGTATCTACGTAGGGACGGTCGAGAACACTTTGGAATTTGTTTAAATTTTTAATATCAACTCCCAAGAAAAAGACACTAGATATAAAAGTAACCAGTTCATATAATTCCTTATGCACAGAAAGCTTAGGAGCACAACATCGGAATCGCTATTTACGTGTGCGCAAGAGGCATACATATTGTCGATTTAATTTACAAACTAGCTTTTGCCTGCATGAAATTGACGATTTTCCATACAAAGTTTTATTCCCTATTTAACTTCCTTAGGGGTTTTATTTAAAAAATCCTTCCTTTTTTCCTTGTGTACATTATAAAAGGAACCTCTGTGCAAAATTGCAGCTTTTTATGTCAAAATAATAATGCCGCGATATCGATTCACTAAAAGCCTGTAAAACTAGTAGACCCGGTAAACTGAAGTTTTGAAATGTATTGAAGAGTTTTAACGGGGATGGGCGTTATCGAGTCACTCCGCTAAGATTTATTTTTAATTTATATAGATTGATTCCTTTTTCTAGTATGTATAGACCGACATCCGTTAGTGACACTGTGCACTGTCAGCTAGTCAGGATTTTCTACAGGATCAATGTCGTCTACCTTAACATTCCACATTGTTGTTGAGCCGTTTGTGACCGTTACACCGAAGATAAATAACAAAAATGTCGGAGCAACATCTCACAGTCAGCACGTTCACGAGACTGGCTCTAAATTCTGCCCTTGTAGTTAGTTGCAGCAGCAAATGCAGTAAAGTTGGGATAAGAGAGCCAAGAGGTCAAATAATAAGGAAAATACTGCATTTGATAAGAGCGGGGCAATATTACTTGCGCTGTATGAACCATGTATGTAAAAGCGCAATTTTATTGGTCGTTAACTCGTTCGGTATAAAGTATACAGTTAATATCCATAATTATAAACGGTTCCCCGAATGCGGGCAGCGGCACACATTCCAATTGCACTGCAGTTCAATTAGTTATGGTAAACTGGTCGCGCGCCCGCTGTTTGTTCACTGAACTCGCTCGCTGAGCGCTCGTTTACGTCGCGCGGCGCGTGCAGAAGGCTCGTCGCGTACTTTTTAATTCATTTACTGAGAGGCGGGTCCACCGCAACGAACGCTGCATTTTTAACTAACGAGCGAAAAATCGCTTCTCGTAAAATCGACGTTTGAAATCGTTAACGTTTTCATACATCGCCATGTGCTTGAATTAAAAACGCTTAACGCGCCGCCCCGCGTCTCCGTAAATGAGGCCTTAGTCGCTATCGCCGAGTTGCTACTTATGAATAGTCAGTTTCACGAATCACGGGTATTTATGTACTAAGGACAGTCTTGTGTCCTTTCTTTGTGTTACGCTGGCGATCCTAGATTCGTATGTAGACTAATAAAAGTGCAACTAGATAATAAGGCTTTACTTTGATGTAGGTACGCGTCATGTGACGTTATCTCAGACGATTATCGACTAAATGGTCAGTGTGGCCGAGCTCGTATTAAGACATGTTATAGATCTGATGAGATTCTTGAAATCAGAACCTAAATAAGATTAGATTTAGTCAAACTGCCTTATCTTGTTCACTGTCACCAACGCGTGACGTCATAGGCCCACACACCCTTCACGTTACTTATGTAAGGAGAATGCCATGTAGCTGCTACAAGTCTCGACTCGAGTGAACATTATAAATCCTGTTCGGAGTAGCGTTGGTCACGTCTGAGAGTGTACATAATTCTCTAATTTTATAGTAAAATATTAAAACTAGCATATATAACGTTACGTCAACCGGTTTTATTGTTAACAGAAGCAGTTATATTTGTTGTTGTTTAGGTTAGCCATATAGTAGAATACGACGAAGCTCAATATGTCGAGCGAGATGCTCGGCGACGAGACCATGTTATGTAGCGACACGTAGCCCCCGACCAAGGGTTACCTTGGGTACGAGTCACAAATGAACATCATTATTATTAATTATGGAGATCAAAAGTGTTTCATATTTTTTGTATTTAAATTCCAAAATGTGCAAGTTGTTCAAATAATGTTATATATTACAGATTTGAAATAAAAGAAAGATATATTTTCACAACGTTTTATTTCTAAAATTCAAACATAAAAAAACTTAAAGGACAGCTTTGTCATGTGTTATTCTGTGAAATGTTGTGTCATGGCGATGAGTTTATTTGATGGTGCATCAATAACATATCGACATTAGCAAGCTGGGAGCAACGACTACACTAGTGAAATATACCACGAGTGTGGCTAGGGCGGCTCAGACGGCGGGCGCGAACCCGATGCGCTTGGCGGCCACGTCGAACTCGGTGTAGTACTTGCCGATGAACACGTCGCCCAGGATCCACAGCGGGCCGTTGGGCGGCGGGATGTCCAGCCCCATGAAGCCCGACAGGCACACCGTCTTGCCGAACTGCGACACCTGCACACACACACGGGCTCACAGCGTTCCCGCCACACTGGCTTAGCACACGTGTCCTCACCGCTCGTCTTCGCTTTGGTGAATTTGACCGACCGAGAGTCAAGTTACTGTAAACTTTGAAGAAGGTGCAGTAACATTGAAGTAAAGCTGGTTGTTACTCTACGTTTATTAATTGGGTTAGGTTCGTTCGGCCCACTATGGAACTGGGACCGCGGACCAGTTATCCGTTTAAAAAATTGATAATGGTTAACTGGGCTCAGTTAACCATTATCAAGTATACCATATTTAACAATGGGTCAGAATTTACTTAAAAGTTCGATAGTGTAGGTAGAGCGTCATCTGTGTCACGTGTCACGTGTGACAGCGCCTTCTTTAAACAACAGTTTTATTCAATTAGTTTCTTGGATCAGTTATAGTCTGTCCATAATTATATTTTAGTACCTCGCATGGATATTCTCACCTCGACAAGTGGGTGGAGAGCCGATAACGTCCACACGAGCCTACGTAAAGGAAAGTATCGGTTGTACTCACGCGCAGTACGTAGTCGTTGCCCTCCAGCGTGAACTTGGTGCCGGCGATGGTGAAGGCGACGGGCGGCAAGTTGGCGACGAGCGAGCAGTCCACCACGTACTGACCGAAGGCCATGGGAGTGGCTCCCAGCGCCTTGTTCAGCGCCTCCACCTCGGCCGTGGGGCCCGCGATCAGCGACGTGCCGGTGTCCGCGATCGCCTCGCAGCCCTAAGCAACATTAAATCCTTTGACCCATATTCTGTAGGTTCATTTAGAGCTGACAAAGGCTCGTGCAGTGCGTGGCTGACCTTGGCGCAGAAGGTGTGGTCTGCGACCTGCACGGCGTCCATGCTGAACTGCCAGTAGGTGGCGCGGTGTACGGGCACGTAGGTGAAGTTGCCGCGGTAGTGCGCCGGGTCGGAGCCGCCCAGGATGATCTCGCCGCCCTGCGCCGCACTCGCGTCCCTGCACACATCGGGTACAGATCGTCTCATTCTAAACATCTCTTGACAAAAATGTCACTTGACAACGACCGCGAGAAACCCGCCGAGAATATAAAGATAAATCACGAGTCCTGTAGAAATAATTAAACTGTTTTGGATCACGCAATTAACGTAATCAGAAAAATGATTTATATTTGCATAACTATCTATTTTCAGGATGAAACATCTCTTGATACAGTGTGTATGAAAAACCCTCGGACTGAGTGTGCGGGCTGGTATGTTGTGTTTACCTGTTGAGGTAGAACGAGAAGACGGGTTGCACGAGTCCCTGCGCCACCATGTTATCGAACACGGGCGTCACGCCGTCCACGGAGATGCTGCAACACACACCGCAACATCACCTTTACTCAATTTATATTCAAAGCATTTCATTCATTTGACTATTTAACTACTGTTCAAAATTCACGATAATGTTATGCTATTTCAAAGAACTAACTGAAATAACACGCTGTACTACAAAAATGTGACGTCATATTCCATACCGCCATAGTTACGTAGTACAAATAGCTGTTTCGCGCGACAAGGATAGAAACGACCCCACCAAAAACTTCCAAAGCATGTAGCTACTTCATTTTTTTACCGATTTTATAACTTTTTTCACACATCGTGTTATTTCTGTTCGTTCTAGTATTTTGAACAGTAGTCTAACAGCCAACTGGTAAGTCGGCGCTTTTGATTTGTTCAAAAAAAAGGTGAGCCTACAGTTACAGTAATTACAAGGCATAACAACTGTGAATGGACTTCTGTATAACCTGCCGCAGCGTATGTATGTGGTCTACGGTGCTAAAGCCTTTTCGGGATCCGGCTTGTTCGGGAGGTTGAAAGTCGTCAAACCTTTGCGCGAGACGATTCGTAATGACTCTTGAAAACAACTTGTAGACATGACTCAGAAGTGAGATGGGCCTATAATTCTTAAGTCGGGCATTGTCGCCCTTCTTGAAGAAGAGTACCACCACACCTCTGCACCATGCCTGCGGCGTTTTTCCCTCGAGTATGACGGAACCAAACAGCTTCAGAAGGGCCTTAAGGACCGGTTTGCCACCTGCCTTCAGGAGTTCGGCCGTAATTACGTCATCACCCGGTGCCTTGTTGTTCATTAGCTGTTTCAGAGCCATCCTAATCTCGTACAGGCTGACATCCGGGATGTCTTCGGTATAGTCGGGTCAGTTTAGCTCTTGGGTCTTTAGCTAGATCTTCAACGGGTTTGCTAGTTGACGTGTACAGCTGCCCATAGAAACTCTCGATCTCCCTCAGAAGCTCCGGTTTGGTGATTACGATCCTGCCGTCGTCGGTCTTCAGTTTCGTGAGCTGGCTTTGCCCAATAGCCAGATCTCTTGCAAATACCTTGGAGCTTTAAAGAAAAGAATGAGATGCAAGAAAATCCATGGGCTCACTTTAATCAAATCAAAATATTGTTACTAGATCTTTTTATTACCAAGATATATTAACAATATTTAAATGCCTTCCCAAGGCATCTTAAGGTATTTTAACTAGAGTGACACCGGCCGCAGTCGTGCAACGTCATTTAGTGAAATCATACTATTGCTCATGGAAGATTTGAATGGTTTAACTTTTGATAAACGATAGATCTGATTGTGGAGTATGTTACCTGCTGAACGCCATGCCGAGGATGCCGTCGAACTTGGCGGCCACGAACGCGAGGCCGGGCTCCGACATGGCCTCCGCGAACGTCTGGCCGCGCACCGCGATACCGCCCACCTGCGCCGCGACAGACATCAGTACGTGTGTCACGTGTGGGTGTGGGTGTCGGTGTGTAGGTACTCACGGTGACGTCATCCTGCGAGAGGACGCTGGACAGGCTGCCGGAGCCGTAGTGGATGTATGTGTGTATGTGTGGGTGGGTGTGGGAGTGTACTCACAGTGACGTCACCTACGAGAGGAAGCCGGACAGGCTGCCGGAGCCGTAGTGGATGTATGTGCATATGTGTGTGTGTGGGTGTGGGAGTGTACTCACGGTGACGTCGTCCTGCGAGAGGGAGCCGGACAGGCTGCCGGAGCCGTAGTGGATGTATGTGCATATGTGTGTGTGTGGGTGTGGGAGTGTACTCACGGTGACGTCGTCCTGCGAGAGGGAGCCGGACAGGCTGCCGGAGCCGTAGTGGATGTATGTGCATATGTGTGTGTGGGTGTGGGAGTCTACTCACGATGACGTCGTCCTGCGAGAGGAAGCTGGACAGGCTGCCATAGCCGTAGTGGATGTATGTGCATATGTGTGTGTGGGTGTGGATGTGGGAGTGTACTCACGGTGACGTCGTCCTGCGAGAGGAAGCCGGACAGGCTGCCGGAGCCGTAGTGGATGGCGAACTCGGTGCCGTTGGCGCGGTACGTACTCGACTTGGTGCTGTCATACTTGTTGTGTAGCACTGCAACACACATCTACTGTCATTGTCTGCTTATATGTTGTTTCGCTAACAATATTTAAAAACGCATTCATTTTTTACTTACGCAGGGTATTTTTTTGCTAATGTTTGATGTGTGCACGTACCATGCAACACCTAGATATATTCAGGGGCCTTAATTAATCCTAAAGCGATATCGACATGACATTTGTACTTACTCTACAATTCAACATAAATGGTAATAAGAGCGTCATTCTAGAATCATTACAGTTCAGACAAGTCTCCCATACATGCAGCACTCATCAGCAGTGACATTAATTGTTCCGCTCGAAGTCGACTCCCCCTTAAGCAGTAGTTTGTGTTTGTACCCACGTATTACGTTAGTGAGCCAGACGGCAGGCGTGTGGTACATTGGCGAGCGGCTTGTACAGTTCGAACAAATTATCTTGGCAGGTCCGAACTTCGTGCAGAACGCTGCGCAGTAACATTTATTAGGAACCAAATGGTGACATGAGGTGAAGTTCGGGGGGCGGTAGTCTAGGCTAGAGATGCACCTTACATAAACACAATCAATCCTTTAAACGATCAAATATCGTAATCGATTAGTTTTATTTGGAATACGTTATTATTAGTGTTTAGAAGATATTTAAGTGAATAAATTAACTAATAAAGTGAATTTAATCATTAATAATTGAGTTTTCGCCTTTATTACAAAAAAAATGTATAGTAACATTATGTTTCCTCTGTTAAAAGACATGATTTACTTATATTTTAGAAATCTATTACAAACTTCTTGAATAACGAATGTTTACGAATATTTAAAACCTCAATGTAAAATTGAATAGAAACATCTTTTTATTACTTAATTTCAATCGATTCGAAGAATAATCGATTAAACGACACCCATTGCACATGCACATCTCTTTTTGTTAACTTCGTGACCTTCGTGCAAGTTCGGCAAATCGGCAATATTCAGTACGAGGTTCGGTATCTCAGTCACACGACAGCATTTGTTTGGTGTTTGTGTTGCTATCTTTGTCTTGAGCACATTCGATTAGAAAAGTTTTCGTTGTGTTTTTGTTTGTTGTTTTTAATATTACTGTTATTTTTTATTATTTGTAAGAAAAGTTAGTGGGCACTTATTTCGTCAAATATGCCACCAAAGTATAGTAGTGTTTTAAATCGCCAGGCGAGAAAAATTATTCACGATTTAACTCAGTTTATGAAAGGGGAAAAAGAAAATGGAGTTAAAAATGTAGACTAGGTATCTAAAAGTATTTTGATATTTATTTCATTTGTATTTTCTCACTGTATTAGGTATTTTCTGATCGTATACTTGTTTATCTGGCAATAACAGTTTCCTTCGCGAGTATACATGCGCATAAGTTCGCAGAGCCTATGTTCAGACCTGTCAAGATAATTTGATCGTACTGTACTAACAACTAGTGCTATTTAATCAATAACATTATACAGTCAACGGGTCAATAGCTAGCTTTATCAATTCCTTTTGTTCATTGTCTTTGATGACCAGACTATTTAAGCATATTATTTAATAGCTTTGTTAACTTCGCTAGCTGAGTAAATGGCACATGAATGTAAACAATCTTAAGTCAAGTAGTGAGAGTGTATACTCACAGCAGGCGATGTTGGTGAAGTGGCACTTCTTGGAAGGCACCCACAGGTTGGAGGAGCCCGTGTCGAACACCACCTTGAAGGTCTGCGGCGGCGCGCCGATGGTGATAGGCCCGTAGTATTGCGCCTGTCACACAGACAACACATCACCACTAGATGTTTTGGTTTATTATAGGGTATTACACCAAATAAATCTACACAGTCCGTCAGATTTTCAAAAACAATGGACACATATTTTTACATTTTCATGTAAACAAAAGACGATAGGTACTACGGTTCTTCTCCTTAGGAATCGACCAATGCACCGAACCGTGCCCCTTTTTTATGTCGACGTTTTACAAGTGCCCATGTAGGCCTATGTGAAATAAAATATTTTGACTTTGACTTGACTTTGATACAGTGCTTTGAAAAGCCGTGTCAAGTCGTGTGACGTCACAAGGTTAGTACTTTTTTGATCGATCTTTGACACGTTTTATTTTCGTAATTTTTTATTAATTTGTTAAAACAAAAACGTATCCAATATTTTTCGAATATCTAACAGACGCACTCCTTTGATTCCTTTAGTGAAATACCATATTATACAATATGTTTAAAAAAACCTGTCCCCTCCGAATGTTGCATAATTATGTATGCAACTTTGGGAGTGGACAGGTTTATTTTGAGCAATGATATTGCCAAATATTTTGTTTTTCAACTCTCGTGCAGATTGTACTATCTAGAACAAATGGATGCATATTGTGATAGGTGTTTACTAACATAACATAATACCTACATACGATTTTACTAACACATTAGCTAAGCCTTTAATTGTAGTAATTTATCTCTTTGTATTGTAGTTATTGAGCAGTTGTGGCCCAGTGGTGGCGGCCTCGACTTACGAACTGTGAGTCGTGGGTTCGAATCCAGTCAGGCGCATTACTTTGTGTAATTTATTTCAACCGGCATGTCTTAGAACCAAAAAATTCGAAGACATGTGACATCTACCAATCCGCACTGGGCACGCGTGGTGGATTATAGCCCATCCCTCTCCTAGAGAGGAGGCCTGAGTCCCTGCAGTGGGAACATTATAGGCTGATGATGATGATGATTTTATTAGTTATTTATTTGTCTATATCTTTTTTGTAAGTATATTGAAATTGTATGGATTAATTTTTAACTGAATTAAACTGATTAATAATAATGATCGATTTGTCCAACAAAGAGCGAGTGCGGCGCCCCCAGATCAGACTACTCCTCCTCCCTGCTGGAGTGACCCAGGGGGCCATTCCTACGACCTAGGCAACACAGCTAACGCCGCAATTAATTTTATCACTGACTAGGCCCAGACATTATAGAAGTATAGTTGATACAAAAACCACAAAACAACGAAGCTTTGTCCTCATTTATGATGGCTACCTAGCTATTTGACCACATCCGGCCCTTAATGATAAATACTGTTAGATTACTCATACTAGTCATAATAAAATAATATGTTTTAGCTATTAGTGCAGCAGCTGTAATGTGGTATTCTTTATCAGCAATAAAAAAAATCATTTTTCAATATTTTCAAACATAGTCAGGCAAAATATGCATAAACAAATAAGAAGTCATTAATTTATCAACACAGCAATCATGTTTGTTTGGCGAGGGCACATTTTATCGCCAACACAGAGCAAGATAAGGTGTCGCGCCACGAGTCACCGCGCTGTCGACGACGAGGGGGCGCGGGGTTATCACGACAGGCTTTCAAACATTTCTCCTAGTATTCAAAACAACATGTACAGTATACCCCATCATGAGGATATAAGTGTCACAGAGAATTTCAATACCTAGTTCCCTAGTGACATTGTAATCCACACAAAGTGTGAAGGTGATTCAATCTTCATTCAACATAGATCAGTCAAGCAGATCTTTGTCTCTCACTACTAATGTTTTTTTTTGTATTAATCATCTCTTATCTACTTACTTTACAAAGCTCAAGATAATAATGATTTACAAAATATAAGTAGCTACATAATAATGGTACTAACAGGAAAATGTTATTGATACCTGTGGGCTGTGTTCATAACAATGGCAATTATTTCATCGTGTTCATGAGGAAGATTAAGTTATAGTAATAATCTTTCGGCTTGCACAGTGAGGCATAATAGAATTGCAAAAAAAAAATTGCAACTGGGAACACCAAATCATAAATACCTACACAATCTAATAACTTACTGATAGTAATCAAAGTTGGCAAGTATAACTCACATCTAGGTAGTTGGACAGAGGCTCTGGAGCCGGCCCAGACACCGCATACTTGATTCTCAGCACCTGAAGGTCTGTGCCCACCTCATGGAAGTGCCTGCGCACCGTCTTCATGCGATACAGTGGCACTCTACACAAAAAGGGCTGATTACTGTAACTACTTAGCTAGCATAAGATTTAAGTAGTGGGTGTTTTGGCCCCACACTCAGACAATACATTAAAAACCTGCCCATTTAACTTTCTAGTTTAAATTTAAATAACTGAAACATTGACAAAAGCATCGCGACCAATTATTCTAAGATATAGGACAGTGGTAAACTATACATTGTTTTGAGATAGGTCATTCAATTACCTGAGAAAGCCAGACACGCAAGTGGCGGCGAGTGCCAGAAACACTAGCAGCAATTTTCCCATTTTTCTTGCAAGTCACGCACGACTCTGCGATAGAAAGAAAAATATACAATAAATAGACTTGAGACTGTTACAATTAAATGCACTTTATCGTTTAACATACCGCTGAAATAGTACAGCTTTTCCTTTAAGATCGAGAACAATAGCTGATAAAAACAAAAAAAAATGTTGCGTATTTATTAGCCCGCAACGAAAATATAATTAAATTACTGTAGCCGACCGGCGCAATTTGACGCGAACACAGACCAATTAGCTTCAGACAGGGCACTCTCATAGAGAAAAATCGACTCGCCTAAGGTTCACATATCATGTTTGACAGCTTTTTTTTTTTTAATTCCGGCGCGAAACTTTATGCAATGGCGTGGTACGGATTCAGCCTACACGGTTTTCTTGCTAGGCATTGGTAATTTTTTTAGTTTCATTTTATGAACATATTGCAATAATTGCAATGCTATTGCAAATATTGCAATATGTTCTAAGATTATGTTAGAAAGGGAATGTTAGGGAAAAAAAAACTTCTTTTAGACTTTCATTTCTTTTTATTTTTTAATTTTGTTTTAAATTTATTTAAATTTTTCATTGCATCTGAGGTAACGAAGGTTTATTTGCCAGTCTGAAGACATCTGTACCTTTTAATATTTTATTAATAACATTGCACCAATTAAATACTGCCAATCTTAAGGTTAATGCGAGAAAGCATTCAGAAACAGCATCCCTATGCAATTCTTAGATTTAATATGATTTTTAATACTTTTTATAATAGGACTCCGTTCAGGTTGATTTTCTAAGTATTTGTTTGCTTCTTCTATTATGATTCCAAAAAATCTCACAGCATGTTCTGAAGGGTAGGTCTTTCTGTTCTGTTTGCGAAGTTTTTGGAAGCTCAAGCTTCGCAATCTTTCGCAGTTAATGCACTGTAACCATTTTTTGAGTCCTATCTCACTTTTTGGAAACATATGAAAACTGACGTCATTTCGTCTACTAGCACAGGTCACAACACAGCACTTGTTGTACATGTTGCACGATAATATTACAGCTTCAGAAATTGAGAGAATAAGTTACGGAAATAAATCAACGCAGAACTAAACTCGATCAACTTTGAAACTGTAATCACTGTAATAAACTTCAAAAGTTTTGACAGACCAACAAACATGGCGTCTTAGATACAGACAGAAGTACGGAAGGCGGGAGGGGAGGGAACTGTCAAATGAGATATGTGAACCATAGACATAACGTTAGGATAATTTACTTGAAGATTACCTGACCTGGACGCGAACGAATGATAAATGATGACTTGACATCTGTCAGGATTGTGAACTGTCATTCTTTGCTGTCATTACTGTCAATTATCATTAAGGAGGCATGGAACTAAAATATTTTTAATAGATTAACTCGATAAAATTAAAAATGATCCAAAATTGTTATAAAATATTCCAAAAATTCTGTGATGAACACTCAGATGAACAACAAAACTTTCTTGTTTCTTTCTCTAATGTTTCGCTGGTGGAGCATGTGTTGGATTGTTTGTTTGTCAACCGATACCATAGCACCATTGTGTTGATCGGACATGTTCTTTGTTGATCGGTGTTGTGGCCAGTCATGACTTATTTAAATAATTAAGAGACACAGGTGGACAGGTTTCACATCAAATAAAACTTACCTATTATTTTTTCATCAATATCTGGAATCCATCTTGAGTCAAGTTGGTACTGTCAACGATTTCCTTGGCCTGAATCATTCCACTTTGCTCCGCCAAGCCCACAGAACATAATTATACTGACCAAGCCACCCCACTGGTGCGAAAAAGTGGAATGCCTTTTTTTTTGAGGGTGTGAAATCCTTAAATTATTTACTCCTTCCGACAGAGTAGGTACTTTTATATATTGAACTCCTCCCGCTCTGGGCGGAGCGGAATAGAGTGTCAGACTTCTATTCTACCGACTAAAAACCATCCATGTTAATTCAAAAGTACTTTAAAATACCTACTATCTAGCTACCACATAAAAAGTAAATTCTTAAAACAAAAAAAAATCTTACGAATTGAAAACCTTTTTTTAGAGCCGGTTAATTAATGAGATTTACCTTTTATCATCAGATCAATCTATTAGCCTGAAAGAATACAACTATCAGTCCATAAGCCTACACATCATTTTGAAGGAATTTTGATTCGACTTTAGCCGTCTTATTACAAAACGTGGTTTAAAAAAAGTACCGGGTTTAGTACAAGCTTTAATCCATGACCTTGACTAAACCGTATTACAAAACGAAGTTTAACGCTAGTCCTAGAACAATCTATGTTACCAAAATACGTCAAAGTTAAACCATCGTCAAAAGTTGGTTTTCGTTGATTTATCTTAGTATTTTAGCCGAACTGTAGGTTATATTGCATCAACTTTAACTTGTACATAGTTTAGTGCATCAAATATGTCAGTTTTATCCATCACTAACCTTTTCTTCTGACATCCAATTATTTACACTCCTTTTTCTTTGGTTAATCCATTAAAAAAAAAACATTAATGCACACGCCACACACTATCTCACCACAAAAGAATACCGTTCTTTTACTTGTATTTAATTAATAATCTTGAAGTGACACCGGATATTTTAGTTTACTTTAAGTTGTATGTAACGGTTGTATCATAAACATTTCGATAACATTACTCGTATTACGCGCGCCGCTCAGTTCACTCCGTTATACGCTCTAGATCGATAGTTGTTACAAAACAGAAAAATAATTATTGAATTGTGAACATGCATTTAAAAAAACACAAGTCTGAATATTTAAATACCTTTAAATAACAATACGTTATATTTTACCACTACAAATAACAATTTAGAAAATATTTTTTCTTAACATTACGTAACAACATTTTGTAAAACGGAACAGCGCATAGAACATTGAACGAACGAATGAATGAAATCTTTAGTCCAGAGACGATTTTTGGTACTAAATAGTCCTTTGTTGATCTACGATTTGTAATACGATTTGCTGGTAACAAACCTAGATCTTTTAGTTCTGGTTTAAACCTTGTACTTATTGGAAGTTTTTATAATAATGTTACAACAGCCTGCTCACAGCGTGCCACCCTAGCCAGCCAATGACAGCTAACCATAACCATGCCACTCTAGCAAACCATAGCCTTGCCACTCTAGCATACCATAGCCATGCCACTCTAGCCAGCCAATGACGGGCAACGACTCGCGAGCCAATCACAGTCAAGCGAAGACACCGCCATAACCACCGGATGCCTCCGGTGGGGATATCAGTCTATATAATGCCCTGTAAGCTCAGTTTCGAGGTCTTGTCGCGCTCGATTGTGAAACCTGTAAGTCGAGACTCTGTCCAAATAAAATAATGAATCAGTTCCTGTCTATTTTTTTACCACTGTCGTTACAGTCAGAAGTGGTATCGAATAAAAAAAAAACCTACGATAAAACGACGCTCTGCTACTTAAAAGTCAACGGTCACCTACTGTGGAGGACGAGGTCTGAAAATTCAAACGAAGAACGTTGATGCACACCGCCTGCAAGGAAAATATTGTCTCCCATCCCAGTATCATAGGGCACAAATTGAAAAAGCAGGCCACAATCTGGATGGAACACGAAGCGCCTACCCTCAGTATCGCATTGGTCATTCCATAATTTGACCTTGAAAACGAAGACTGCGGCCAGTAACCACCTGTGAGACACTTTGAGTTACAAGAAGTATCCATCTCTCTGCCAGCAACGGTTCTACGGTAAATTAAGACTACCTTAAGCTTGTCAACAGCAACCAAGAACATGGAAGGAAGGAACCGTCCTACTTCACGCTGAGAGCTGCCAGGAACCATGCATAAATAACAAGGTCAGTAAACATGCCAATATTTGCCAAATTAGCCAAATGCCATTAGCCAAATATATAAGCCAAATGTGTTTTACCATGGAGTGCCCCATGAGTTGATAATTATGCGAATCGTAGACAAAATAATTTGGTAAGCCCGTTAAGTAAAAATAATCATAGTCACTTAATCAGTATATTATCTCGGTACAAAAAATGTTTTACGAGTAGGTACTAGTTGTGTACTAAGGAGTTGAGAACTTTAGATGTACATATTTTAGTTCAAGTGCGCATTAGATTATCCAACAATAACAATTCCAAATTAAATCATGTAGATCAGATACTTATAAATAGCTACAATAATTTTATTAAACTATTATCAGAGATATAGATAGCATTCCTTGGCGATCTCTTGCTACCGCCAGCCGATATTCAAACAGTTTTAGACTTATTGGATATAGCTCTTGAGAAATTGAAAACGAGGAACTTAAAATTTAATAAGAGGAACTGTTAATTATTACATATTTCTTAATTAGGGTATAAAACATCATCTGATGGCATTCAACCAGGTTAATTTAAGTTGATCGTCTTAATTTCTCATCCCGAGTAATGTAAACGAAGTGCGTCAGTTTATTCTATCTAGTTCTATCTAGTTACTAAAGAAAGTCCATTCATAACTTAGCAATAATAGCTCGCCCGTATAACAAACTTACAAAAAAAAAAAAAAAAAAGTACGATGTGGGTATGAGGCAAGTCAAATAAAACTTGTTATGGGAAAAAAAAATGTTATAGGTCGGTATTAGTGATTATGTAGGTACGATCCTAGTTTTTCAACAGAAATTCACACGTATTGCAGGTATTGCACGTATCTTTTATAAAGTAGATTGACGGTAGTTTGCGCCCTGTCTTTTAGTTTAGTCGCGTTACAAGTCAGATAGAGTGTTTATCATGATTTTGGGCTTGAATCCCTTGCAGTGATAAAATTGTTGCCAAGATTCCGTATTATGACGTGTTATGTAAAAATGTCCATGTAATTCGGACTGTACTGCAGTACGCGATACAATGACTAATCATGATGTTATGCCATGTATTGCCCGATATTACTTTTCACTATGGTGACCGATGAGCCAAAGCCCAAGCAAGCTAAAACGAAAAGCCAAAGTCAAAGTCTATGCCTATCTTAGGTAAGTAGATCGTTCGATAGATGCCGTTTATTGTGTACCATTTAGAAGTGAACGATTAGTTCAGTACTGTGCAATGACAAGATGAAAAGCCGAAAAGTAGTATTGTTTTACTGCGAAGTAGATGTACAGATACCTATAGTGCGTAATTGTGTAATCGTTGATGGTAGGCTATAACGTAAACAAACCTTTACGGTACCAGATTAGTTGTGTGAGTTGTGACAAACTTCGCGCGATGGAAAATATTACAAAATGCATCATGACAATAACAAGGAGTAAAACGAAGTTCTGAATTTTATAAATATCAACAAAATTTCTGATTTCCAAAAATAACCCGATTTAGAAGTAAATATTATTATGTGACGTCATGTTTACATTGTGCGTAATGTAAAGGGGATAATGTAGGAAAGAGGGTTATGACATCCAATTCTAAATCTAACTTAGCTCTGATAATACATGATGTCCTGAAACGAGGCTGCGCCTGTGGGTATCTTGGGGGCCAGAGTTGCATTAACTTAACATTAGTACTTAATAGCTTTAAACACATAAAATTATATTGGAAAAATAGAAAAACGTATTCGTGTGTAGTGTGTTAGTGTGTATAAGTAATGAAGTTTTGCCATCGACACGCTAAGAATTATATATGTGTGAGTGCATGTGTGTGTGCGTGCGTTTAATGGTATGATGTAATTAACTTAAATTGGTTCTTCTTCATCCGATAGTTTGGCAAAACAGTTTATTTATCTTTTCTTACATGAAAAGTGTTTCATGTTTTTAATATCGCAGATATTAAGGAGTTCTTATAATACTGTTAATATTACAACCGGGTACCTTTAAGTCTTACGATTTATCCCAGATCGGGTTTCTAAACCAGTGCAATCTAGGCGCGGTAGGGTTATCTCAGATTAGAATAGCTGGAAAGAAATGGGACGTAACTTAGATACAAGGTGAAAAATGATAATTCAAATTCAAACTCTTTAATTCAGACAAGTGTCCATAGTGTTAGTAACAACAAAATAACTTAACGACTAGGGTTAGTAAACTTAGTAACAAGGCAAAAAAATAAAATAAAAGGAAAGGAAATATGTTAATAGTGTGATTTACAAAAAAAAACTATGATTATGTACTTTGGCGCCAGGCGATGACTACTGGCGGCTTAAATGCTTAAATGCTTTTAACATCACGCATGTAATACCCAATGGGTTAGGCAGAGGTATACTCATGAGTACACACACATTTCGCTAGTAAATTGAAATGAATTAAAAAGTGCTTATTCATGGTTACATCCGTGTTACAAGGCGTATTACTTCTGCCATACTGTAAAACAGTTATATTTAATTTAAATGTAACAACTTGTTAGTACCTACGTTTCCATCAATAACAACGACACTTTTACCTACAACTAAACATCTTTATTGAACACAAAAGTTGACTATAACGTAATGCTATAACATTTAAGTTGCGTTAAAACACTTCAATTAATAGCGGTGAAGCCGCAAACATAAGGTAGTATGGCATAAATATATACTTATACAACAATAAATAATCATAAATGGAATCTACACATCTCTTGTAATGAGGTTTTTACATAGGTGTTAAAAACAAACTTCCCTAATTTATTTTTAAAATATATTTTCGTGGTACAGCTATTTTCTAAATCGTAAGGTATGTCGTTAAAAATTGTTGGTACTAAGCATTTCCTACATCTTTGTCCATAATAATTAGTACAAGTGGGTACCTATTACAAATTTTCTTATGCATTTATTCCTTTTCCTTCAGCTTAAAGTTCCATGCTATAGGGGGCTAGCCAGGTTAACTCTTGTTTGTTAGAAGATTGGTTTTCTGCCCATATTAAATGATATTGAGGAGTTAGGTAATGATTGACATAAACTAAGAAGTGTGAAAGGTCATATTAAATGATACAACGGGTTTATAGGTTTAGTATCCGCTGTAACATATCGTAGCAGTGCTTTTGTCTGATAGCACCAGTAGTGTGAACGAACAATTGAAAACCGAAGATTTCATAAATCTCCTGAGAGGTCTATTGCCCCATTTTAACTTGGTTTTTCTGAGCTGACTTGTAATCACTGTTTTCTTGTTTCCATTGCGGGAGCAATTGTTCCAGGACGGCCGAATGTTACAACAGCCTGCTCACAGCGTGCCACCCTAGCCAGCCAATGACAGCTAACCATAACCATGCCACTCTAGCAAACCATAGCCTTGCCACTCTAGCATACCATAGCCATGCCACTCTAGCCAGCCAATGACGGGCAACGACTCGCGAGCCAATCACAGTCAAGCGAAGACACCGCCATAACCACCGGATGCCTCCGGTGGGGATATCAGTCTATATAATGCCCTGTAAGCTCAGTTTCGAGGTCTTGTCGCGCTCGATTGTGAAACCTGTAAGTCGAGACTCTGTCCAAATAAAATAATGAATCAGTTCCTGTCTATTTTTTTACCACTGTCGTTACAATAAGATGGTAGGGGTTTATTCCATCATCATTTACAAGTATTTGCGTCTGATCAGACATAATCATAATCTCATGTGGATGAGCTGTTGATTTCCATCAACAGCTCGTCACTGTCTTCAGAAGCTAGTCATTTTGTGATTTTGAAGTGGATTTAAAAAAAAAAAATGCCACATGAACCCGACATGACAAGCGCACGTTTGACACGCAAGCCTCATCGAGAATTAATAAGTTGCATTGCATTAGGATTTTCTTCGTATTGTCCAGGGGCTTATGTCAGGGGCGTAGGTATTATTTTACCCTAGGGCCATCCGGGCCATGGCCCGGGGCGCCAGTATCTAACCTTTCTGGAAAGCTAAACTTTTCTAGCTCGCTACGCTCGCTCTTACCGCCGAGTTTCTTTGTTGTTCAATCCCTGAAATCCTTCAATGCATTAGTAGTAAAAGTAACTTAAATATTAGGTTTACGGAGCTAACACTACAAACCAACGCACCACCTGTTATTGGTTTGCTCGCTTCCGTTCTGGAAATTTCGACCTGAAAATTGAACCTCTCGGTCGTCCGAAGACTTTGGTCGACAATTACGAATTAAAGGCGATTGTGGAAGCTGATGATACACAATCTACGGCTGAATTAGCAGCAGCTTTCGACGTTAGCGTCAAAACAATATTGGTCCATTTGCGTCAAATTGGCAAGGTAAAAAAGCTTGACAAATGGGTGCCCAACGAACTCAATGATCGCCAGCACGAAGTACGCGTCGAGACGTGCCTTGCACTGCTCAACAGACACACAAATGAAGGAATTTTGAACCGCATTGTTACCTGCGATGAAAAATGGATTCTGTTTGATAACCGCAAGCGCTCAGCAAGTTGGTTGGATCCTGGTTCAGCACCTAAACAATGCCCTTAACGAAAACTTACCCCTGGAAAAGTGATGGTCACTGTTTGGTGGTCTAGCGCCGGTGTGATTCATCACAGCTTCTTACCAAACGGGGTGAGCATTACTGCAGATGTGCACTGTGAAGAACTGAACACAATGATGGAGAAGCTGGCACATCTCCAACCAGCATTGGTCAATCGCTCGTCTCCGCTGCTCCTGCACGACAACGCGCGACCTCATACTGCACAGCAGACGGTCTCCAAGTTGCAAGAACTGGGGTTGGAAGCTCTCCGTCATCCGCCCTACTCACCAGACCTTGCGCCTACAGACTACTACTTTTTCTAGAATTTGGATAACTTCTTGGCGGGAAAAAAATTCAATACCCGAGAGGCAGTACAAAATGCCTTTGAAGAATTTGTTGCCTCCCGCCCAGCTGATTTCTTTAAGAAGGGCATCAATAAACTGCCACTGCGTTGGCAAAGCCCTTCTTAGCCCTTTATATCGAAGCCGCGGTATCTCTTACAACATCGCGCAGCCATGTTTACACCCTAATACGAGTACTTCTATCGAGTTCTGCTGGCAAACGAAGGAAGAGAGGGGCTTGACACAAACGCCGCGACGACGCATTGCCATAAACCTACAGCGCAAAGTAAAATACGAAAAATACATTGTTGGTGTAGATGAATAATCGTTTGCGGCGCTCGTACGCCAAAACTATTGATTCAATCAAATCAAATCAAATCAAAATCATTTATTTCAAGTTGGCCAGTTACAGGCTCTTTTAATAGTCGAACAAATCGATTTTACTAAGAGTTCAGATAGTTTTGGTTAGTTGTGTGTATAGAAATTATTGACAAGCATCTGATATTAGTGAACTAATGAATGTTTAGTAATGGTAACTTTGTAGTGTAGGAACTTATTGACATTTTAAATTTTTCAAAAGTATTTGGTCACCTTTTCGGCTACAATATATCTGACGGCGACTGTAATGTGACTGTAAGAGATACCGCGGCCTCGACATAAAGGGCTAAGAAGGAACATGGGTGGTTTTTAGTCAGTAGAAGTCAGACACTCCCTTTCGCTCTGCCCAAGAAGAACGAGAGGGGTTATTCGTTGATCATCCACCCCAAAAAGTTTAACATTTTCAAATAATAAAAAAAAGTATTTTGACTTGTAGTAGTTCTCTTGGCTAATGATGTGAAAAAAGGGGGCGGCCAAATTAGGGTGGGACCCCGGCGGCAAAAACGCACGCCACGACCCTAGGGTCCACACAGACGTTGAGGTCGTTTGCAAGTTCTACGACTCATTTACTACTTACCTACTCGTTTGTGTTTGGGAGGGGTTATTCGATGATTTTTCCACCAGTAAAAAAAGGGTGAAATGGCTCACAAACGGTTATTTATATAAATACTGTATATTCAGCTTCATGACTTAATCCGGTTAGCCTGAAAGTCGACCCCGACATGCTTGGAAGACTAGGCAGATGACTATATTAGGAGTTCCATGCATAATATTGTCATTAAAACTGAAAACGGGATATTTCCCATGTTTACTGTTTGTTGTTCCAGTCTTAATTAACTAAATGAATATGGGACAAAAAAAATATTGTCTACTTAAACATTTTTTTATTTGGTAATGAAAAGTTGCCGCTCGGACATCACAATGTATCAGCACCCAACGAGTCGCAGTGAACTCTACAGCACGACTAACGAGTGGTCTCAGCGAGGCACGCTCCTCTCATTATATCGTCAATTCTCACTTTACATAAAATCCCTCACAACTTACAAATTGAGCAAACGCCATCTAAGGTACCACAGGTAGTTTTTGTTGTTTTATGAGTGTGTGTGTGCTATATTATATAAATTATGATTTGTACTATCTTTTTTAACATCTTCCTTATAAGCGCTGCTGGTTCCGAATTTTGGTTTGTACAAATCATTCATAATTACATTTAATGCATAAATGTTATCTGGACCAAAAGGACAACTATGAGAATCATTAAAATTAATAGCTCAAGAATATTTATACAGGGTGACAGATCATTATTGGGGGCATTCCTTGGGAACAGATATTTGAATTAAAACCTTGAAACCTTCGGGTGAGCTTGATTTTTAATAATCCATATCAAAGAATGCACCCAATCACCAATTACCCTGTATACAATGTTGCACAAATATAGCCTCTATTATTATGCTCATAATACTATTCTTTTTTTTTTAATCTTCTTTATTTAAGGGATTTTTGTACACAATTGCGACGATGTCAATCCCATCGTGCTAATACTATTCTTGTGAGAGAACATTACAATATTCTGTTAATATTATGTTGGTTTGCGTGACACATCAGTTTGTATGAACAACACGTAGTTTATGCAGTTACGTCAACATCTATAGCAGGGATGCACAGACTTATTGAGACCATGGGCCACTTGGACAAATGATGAACTAATGGCGGGCCACCAGCACAAACTAAAAGCATAAAAATTGAAAAAAATTTAATGACAACAATAATATTCTACTCTGAAACGTATTGCACTTACCATCTTTTTAACATTCGTAAAATAGCTTCCAAACTTTCATGTGCATGGTGGTTTCGCTTTTATGCTTTTTAATAATCAATACCGAAAAAGTTTGTTCACATAATAGGGTAGTTAACAAAAAAAATCAAATTAGTCCGTCTGATAGATTTCCAAAAATATTGGACACGTATTTTTTCTTTTTTCACGTAAACAAACAATGAAGACGATACAGTGCTTTGAAAACTCGTGTGAAGTCATTTTCTGAGACATTCGTATGACATTCTTTAGCAGTCAGTTACGTCACAACCCCTCATTCAAATCTTTGACGCGTTTTATCTTCGTAAATTTTTATTGATTTAATAAAACGAAAAATACGTATCCAATATTTTTCGATAATCTAACAGACGGACTAATTAGAATCATATTTTTAGGTCAGTAAACATCGCTATTAAATAGGTAAGTAGAAACAAATAAGCTGGCGCATTTCAAGGCATTTGTGCGCAACTCTTTGCAGTAGCGTATCTTTTTGCCGCCGGGGTTCACTTCAAATGTATTAATATTTTTGCTGGCGGGCCACTGACATATTACCGGTAGGCCGCGGTCGTAGCATCCCTGATCTATAGTAATATACACAGTTCTAGGGACCGGAACAGTAAATAAAATACTATACCAATATTTTAGTTCACTACTGGGTGATATTTCATGATAAAATTTAGTCTAAATTGATTAAATAATCATAACAAGGATATGTATTGCAAGTATAATTATGACGACGCCGACTACAACTATCAGAATGTCGGCTGTCGAATAACCAACTCTGGATTAATTTGCTTTCATCACATTTACCTGACATACATTCGCATTTGGCACGTGTCGTACATTCCATGATCGTGTAACTAATAAATAACATTGTAATATTACGTGGCTCTAATTTATTTCACATTGTCTTAGCACATAACAAGTTATTTGACGCACTATAGCGCGTGAAAAAGACCCTTAACGAAGCCAAAAGGCACTTGTTCTCCCCGTCACGTCATTGCGATTATTTTTCATACCTGGGAACAGTGTTCCCTGTGTCGGTTCATATAATTACTATTTACATTTGAAGGTCAATTACATCTAGATAGTTATTATTTTTAAGAGCGGTTTTAGATTAGCGTATTTTCGGAACATCTAAGCTCGTATTTACTCTGAGGCGCCTGTTAGCTCGCAGCTATGCAGAGACGCACTCGGCGCGTATGTGACGCGGTACTACACATGCCACGTGTCATGCGCTAGTTGCATGCCGACACGTGTTTCATACAGCTCGTTCTTAATTTTGTTGCAATGACAGAACATTTAATTGAATTAGTGCGCAGTGAACCTTGTTTGTATGATGACATCCAGACAATTCTAAAAATACATATAATCACTAAGAAATAATCACTTTGCCAAACAGTTCTTTTACGCCATGACAAAATGATAAGTAGCAAAAGCTCGTGAATTTCAAAATCGAAATATGAAGTCGGCTTTTGATTATATGATGTAATATATATTACATCGCGCATTTGAGGTGTAATATATATTATAGCACAGTGTGAACGGTCGCGTACAAAATGTATGACGAGCGATAAAATATGATATCTCAAGGTGTAATATATATCCCATAGTCAAAAGCCGGCTTGACTCGGAACTCAATTTGTTGGTCAACTCAAACACGATCGTCTGTTCTGTGTACTAAATTACATCGCGAATGTGTCTTTGAGCTGCGTCGCAAAATAACCTCGAGGCCTGTGTCTGCCTCGCCTGCCCCGCTGCGCAATATATGTGCGTGTGTGAGAGTCGGCATACGCCTAGCCTGAGTGGGAGCCACAAGAGATACTGAAGAACCTGCCCGAATTAGCGTACAGGTATTCACATGTTCGCTTTTTGCGACCTTATTTCGATACGAGCTTAGGCGCTAGTCTGATACTGCTCTTACTACCGCACTCAGAGCTTTAATGGTTACTTAATCTGTCACTTAGTAATGGTTTGACATATTTTTGTATGAGAAAACTGCCAAAACTAAGTGGTGGCCTAAGTAACCATGAAAGCTCTCTGAGTGCGGCAGTTCTAAAAGTCGGTGTCTAAAAGGACGGTATAATTTAGTAAGAAAGTGTTAGCCTAAACAATGATGACTTTGATATTATTCAATGACAGTCAACCGCAGATCAGGGGTAACAATTGAACATTGACAGCGCCTTCATGGCGTAGCAGTATCACTGCGACATTTATAACAATGCAATATTTGTTTACTATGAAATAACTGTTCGACAACTACTTCGAATGTATCTTTTCATATTTATGTACATATTTATACACGATTAGAGATCTATACATAATAATACTAGCTGATGGCACTCGCGTGGAGTGCTATCTGTGTTGGCGGTAACCGGCGCCAGCGGTTACACAATAATGTTACCCTGCCCTCTATAATACACGCGCTGTACTATTAACACAACTCTTGTACTTATAAAAATACATTTTGATTACACTAACTTATTTACTATATTTACAAAAAATAACTCTTTATTTATATATGTACAAGTAACGATACAAGCGTAATGTTATAGGTACAATAACTTATAATCTATATTTTGATTTAGGATTTGTCAAGTTCAAGACATTTAATAATGTATAAAAGATGAAAAATGTAAAAAAAAATATTTTTTGAAAAATAAAAACGAATTGTTAGAAATAACTCACAAAATAGACATACAGGAACAAACTAAAGTGTCCCACGGCACGCGGCGCAGTAAATATCACTTGAGAAGCGATGTGGAACACTGAAGAGTGAAGTAGACAGGCAGGTCAGCGCTGCAACAGTTCGGCGGCAGCGCTGTACAGGCGCTCAGCGCTGCAACAGTTCGGCGGCAGCGCTGTACAGGCGCTCAGCGCTGCAACAGTTCGGCGGCAGCGCTGTACAGGCGCTCAGCGCTGCAACAGTTCGGCGGCAGCGCTGTACAGGCGCTCAGCGCTGCAACAGTTCGGCGGCAGCGCTGTACAGGCGCTCAGCGCTGCAACAGTTCGGCGGCAGCGCTGTACAGGCGCTCAGCGCTGCAACAGGTCGGCGGCAGCGCTGTACAGGCGCTCAGCGCTGCAACAGTTCGGCGGCAGCGCTGTACAGGCGCTCAGCGCTGCAACAGGTCGGCGGCAGCGCTGTACAGGCGCTCAGCGCTGCAACAGGTCGGCGGCAGCGCTGGAAGGGGTAGGCGGCAGCGCTGTAAAGCGCTCAGCGCTGGAAGGGGTCGGCGCCGTTGGCGATGGCGGCGTCTGCAGCGGCGGCAGCGCTGTACAACCGCTCGTCGTCAGACAGCAGCTGCAGCGAGAAGCCGTCCCCCCCCTCGTGCATGGTCAGTTCTACGTTGCCGGCGGTCGTCTGCACACACAAATAATGTTACAGACTAGTGTCCGAAAGAAACAGGTTTTTTTGTGTCGAAACCGAAACTTATCTATATATAAAGCTGAAGAGTTTGTTTATTTGAACGCTTTATACTTTATACTCAGGATCTATTGAAATTGGGAAATTCGGAATTGAAAAATATTTTTGTGTTGGATAGTTCATTTATCGAGGAAGGCTTTAGGCTATATAACATCACGCTACAACCAATGGCAGTGGAGCATAAAGGAAAAATTATTATAAACGGAAAACGATAATCACTATTGAGAGCTTCCGTTGCGTGCGCTGCGAAAATGGTTTAAGTTATGCAAATATCATGTATGAAGGAAATGTTCCTCTTTGAAAGTTCTACAAAAAAGTTCTCGACAGCATATATCTATCTATAAAGATTGACTCACTGCAACCATTTTTTACTATTGAAATGTTAGGTTAAATAGAATTACTTTTTGCGAAGCTTATTTAACACATATGGTAATAATCTATATCTAAATAAATGTGTATGTTAGAACGGAAATTTAATATAGAATCTTTGTGCCTTTTACTCTATGTTTACAGTTTTAACAAATATCTTAGAAGATATCGCAATTTAAAAATATCTGCGCGACGAAATAATGTCGCGGTCCGGCGGCCCTCGCGTCCCAATGTAGATATGTGGAGATTCTAGCCTCCGGAAAATTCAAATTCAAAATACTTATTGCACCATAATATTTACAAGGTGTTATTGTTTATTGTTTTGTGAGCAGTGCTGGGCCAGTGGTGGCGCCCCGACTTACGAACAGTTGATTGTGGGTGCGAACCCAGGCAGGTGCATTACATTGTGTAATTTATTTCATCACCACTGCTCTCAAAACGGTGAAGAAAAACATCGTGAGGAAACTCTAACTATCTTACTTTAATTATCTTACTCTAAATATCTTAGAACCAAAAATTCGAAGATATGTGACATTTACCAATCCGCACTGGGCCCGCGTGGTGGATTATAGCCCATCTAACTCCTAGAGAGGAGGCATCATCAGCCCATATTGTTCCCACTGCAGGGACTCAGGCCCTGCAGTGGGAACAATATAGGCTGATGATGATTGTATGTTTAACAGTAAGAGATAGGTACCTACAGTAATTCTCACTTTAATAAATAATCTCAGGTAATCTAAACCAATATTATAGGGAGGAAAGATTCGATTTTTTGTTTGTTGCGATTAAACTCGAACATTACTCTGACGACTTTGAAAATTCTTTCAACGTTAGAAAGCTAATAGAAAAGATATTTCTATGTTGGATAGTCGATCTATCGAGGAAGGTTGTAAGCTTTATAATAATATTATTGAGACTCAGACGAAGTTGCGTGGGTCAGCTAGTTTTAACATAAAATTAATAAAAACACTTTACCCCCATGGGTACATGGCCCAGTATTTATTTTTGTCTTGGGATACTTGTACATATTTTTGTAAAACAAAACGAAAAATTGAATCATTCCTACTAGTTCTACGATTCAAGGTGGTACGAAATCGTAGAACTAGTGGGAACGAAAACTCCCATTTGTTCTACTGGTCCTATTAAACAATTTATAGTAGAACTAATGGGACTTGTGTGCGTTTCGACCGCGCGGCCACGACGTTTTTTTTTTAAAAAACTGTACTAAGTTTATGTAAAAGTTGATTCCCAAAACCATAAATTTGTCAAAGTTATGGTTACAAAGTTATAAGGGTTTGAACGTGGCCGCGCCATCGAAACGCGGAGAACCGCGCGGCCACGGAGATCTTTAAAACTAAGCGTTGCAGAGACCTGCAATTTAGGTAAATAACAGATTCCAGATGTAAAAAATTTGTAAAAATATAGAAAAAAACCCTAGGTTTATATTTTAGGAGCTGTAACACTAAAACCCCATGGCCGCGCCATTGAAACGGTGAAAACCACGTTATCGCCGATATCTCGCTGAAAAAGCATCGTAGAGGTCTGAAGTTTCTTGTAAAACCAAGATTTGAATTTATAATTTTTTTTTAAATACACAAAATAATCCTAGGTTTCTATATCAGCAGCTGTAGTATGATATTGCTTAGAAATAAGTAGTGATTGTTTATCGAAGAAAGTAAATATTAGCTAATTTTTTTCCGTAAAAAAGCACCAATTAATTATGTATAACGGCCTCCAATACGAAAAAATTTTTTTTTCATAATTTCAGACCTCTAATAAGTTTTCAATGTTTCGATAGGGTGACCATGATTTATTGTTTACAGAAAACTTTATCCATAATGTTTGGAAATTATTTCTCATGCATTCTAAATTAAGTAAGCAGTACCTTTGTGCTCTTCTATTTTTTTATGTTTTTATCCTTTTTTGTATTTTGTGAGTACATAAATAAATAAATTAAATTGAAAGGAAATTTAAATGAAAAGTTATTTCATTGGTTCGTTCTTTAATTGAAACGAATTTTTTTATAAACATTATTATATTTTTGTTTCATATCGTTTCATTTTAGTTTACATATTTTTAATTATAAAAAAAAACACATAAATCACCGATTATTCAGTAAAAAAGTGATCGTATTGAATTTGTCTAAAGGATTTGAAATATATGAATTATGCCTGAAATAACCCCTGTAATTAACTCACGGATTCCAACATCAATTTATCTTGTTTCTGCAACAAATATTTTTTTCTCTTTATTTCTTCCTTTCCATGATAGAGCATGACGTATATACTTATTGTACAAATGTAAAATGTGGTGTGGCTAGTTTTGAAATTTACCACCGTTGCTACTTTGTCTTGATAAGTATTTTCATTTCTGAGCCACCCTTTTTTTTAGTAGGTAAACAATTATCATAATGTTATGTCATTCGGGCTTTTATATTGAAAACTGATACTTTTTTGCGGCAGCATTCTCAAAATGATTAACTATAGTAAACCACTGTATTAACCAGTAAAGGAGTGAACAAAATGCGGGTACAGTGCGGGAGACAAAGACCGGCAGTCTAACCAATCGCAGCAGTCCAATATGTGCACTCTAAAAGAGATATCCTGTAGTCGCGCAGTCTCCGCCAAAAGCCTTTTATTGCAGTCATCGTTTTACTTTCAGTTAATTCGTACGGACTACTCGTTGGTGTTTTAATATTTTGGCATTCCTACGGACTTTGATTTGAGCACTGTTTCGGACATTTTTTTTATCTTTGGAAAACTAAGTTCTGCTCTTACAATTTGGACTTTGTTACCTTACGATTGGATTTCAAATTAATGCTTCATAACAAAGGTAAGTAATACATACTAGTTACTGTCGTAATACTTTTTCATTTTTTAGTAAATCGAGTTTTGGAATTTCTAGGGAAATGCAATAGGTGGAAAGTTTTCTGTAAACACAAAGTCATGGTCACCCTATCGAAACAACAAAGGTTCTAAACGATATCGTACTACAGCTCCTGATATATAAACCTAGGATTATTTTGTGTATTTAAAAAAAAAATATAAATTAAAATCTTGGTTTTACAAGAAACATCAGACCTCTACGATGCTTTTTCAGCGAGATATCGGCGATAACGTGATTTTCACCGTTTCGGCCATGGGGTTTTAGCCTAACTGCTCCTAAAATATAAACCTAGAATTTTATTGTGTATTTTTCCAATTTTTGACAAATTCAAATCATTGTTTTACAAACAACTTCAGCCCTCTGCGATGCTTTTTCAGCGAGATTTCGGCGATAACGTGGTTTTTTACCGTTTCAATGGCGCGGCCATGGGGTTTTAGTCTTACAGCTCCTAAAATATAAACCTAGGTCCTATTTGGGTGTTTCCAAAAGTTTTGACATATTTAAATCTAGGTTTTACAAGAAACTTCAGACCTCTACGATGCTTTTTCAGCGAGATATCGGCGATAACGTATTTTTCACCGTTTCAATGGCGCGGCCATGGCGTTTTAGTCTTATAGCACCTAAAATATAAACCTAGGGTTTTTTTTTATATTTTTACATGATTTGACAAATTCAAATCTATGAATCACAAGAAACTCCAGACCACTACGATGCTTTTTCAGCGAGATATCGGCGATAACGTGGTTTTCACCGTTTCAATGGCGCGGCCATGGGGTTTTAGTGTTACAGCTCCTAAAATATAAACCTAGGGTTTTTTTCTATATTTTTACAAATTTTTTACATCTGGAATCTGTTATTTACCTAAATTGCAGGTCTCTGCAACGCTTAGTTTTAAAGATCTCCGTGGCCGCGCGGTTCTCCGCGTTTCGATGGCGCGGCCACGTTCAAACCCTTATAACTTTGTAACCATAACTTTGACAAATTTATGGTTTTGGGAATCCACTTTTACAAACTTTTACATAAACTTGGTACAGTTTTTTTTTAAAAAAAAAACGTCGTGACCGCGCGGTCGAAACGCACACTGGGACTTTTTGTTCCCACTAGTTCTACGATAGTAATAGGGTGTTACAAAATCGTAAAACCAGCGGGACTCACGATTCCCATTTGTTCTATCACACATATCAGTTTAGGGTACAACAACGGCAAAAACTAATAGGAGAATAGAAGTAGGAAGGTATTGGAATCTTTAAATGAAATTTAAATTATTCTGTGGCGAGAGCGACATCTGTCGCAACACATGCGAACTAATGGCAAATCCTGCATCGCACTATCAAAGTTATCCGCGACATTAGCGTAATAGAATATCCCGACTAACATAGCAGTTGATAATTTAGACAATCCATTTCAAGAAGTCGTTTACTGAAGGTATTTTTCCCAGTGACTTAAAGAGGTCAATAGTCAAACCAATATGTATATAAAAAATAAGTTTAAAAACTAAAACCCGACTACAAACCGCGGTCTTAAAAGTAGAAAACAAGAAAACTTATTTTTGTATATTTCTATTTAAATATAAGTAAAATTATTATAGAGGATCGCCGTAGTCGCATGCCACTGATACCTGATGCTCCTTTATGGTGTTTTCATTGATACAGAAGTCAGCTGCTGTTGCCGTTAGCTAGGTGGCATGCGACTACGACTGACCTCTATAATAATTTTACTTATATTTAAATAGAAATAAGAAATATACAAATTAGTTTCCTTGTTTACCACTTTTAAGACCGCGGTTTGTAGTCGGGTTTTAGTTTTTTTACTTATTTTTTCCTACGTTCTATTCACTATGATATCTAATTTCCATGATAATTACTTTGACATGCAATTTCAGATGTTTATAACTATTATCAAAAACATAAATCGTAAATTATTTCCTGCTCGTAGTATGTCATTTTTATTTTCAAATATTACAGCGACTGTATTGTTTCTGCCATAAATACTGTTACGAGCTGGGTATGGGATAAATAAAAGCACTACCAATTGAACACACGAAATAACTTTATTACTCGCAAAACACGTACGATCGCACTATATATCTCTTCGAACCTTTCGTTGTCTCGCTTTAAAAGTAGACTGACTCGCTTCGTCCTCTCTCGGTCCTTTTATACCCCCCAAACACACAAAAGATATTCGAGAAAATTCCCTATTATTCCAGAAAGCATTCACAAAAACATTAACAAAAAAAATAAACTTAAAGATAAAATAACCAACAAAGAAGAAGTTACTTTACGCCGTCGGCATACGGTCGAAATTAAAATGGCATGTGCCACCGACGCCGGGCGCGCACTAATTACCTACAGAACGGAAATAGGTTACTAAAAGAATTTACTGGACTCTTGTCAGTACTTCACAGTTATAAGCGAGGTTTCTGGAAGATTCTAGATGACCGACGTAACAGTAACATAACGATACTTTATTAATCGGATGCATCGCGTAGAACGGCAGCTGTTTCTTGCCCGTCAGTGTCAAAGTCAGTGATGTGCTTGTGCAGATCCACTATCGACAGCAATGTCGATTGAGGAATGAAATATTACCAACTATTGTAGTTTATTTTCCTATTTGTTGATGTGATGTAATGATTATTTTACAGCGTAGTAGAGCATTACGTAACCAACTTTCATAAAGTAAGTAATTACAAGTTAAGTTAAAATCGTTGGAATATTTTTGGCTTTGAATTATCGTATATTATGCCTTATCCTCGTCCTATTAATAATAATATTAGGAAATCTGTTATCCATGGGTGTGTGTGTTTGATTTCATATATTTAACAATGTCTTTACTACTCTTTACTAACTAGGGTTTTTTTATTATATGTATAACAAAAACCTATTCTCTGCGGGGTAATTCATGGGTAACACACTTATTTGACCTTATCTCGAAAACTACTTTTTTAGCTGAACGGCTTTCTAGTGAACAAACGGCAGTATGTCAGTTCAACAATTTTTATGGCGTTAGCTACTTTGTTGAGCAGACCTTTTTTTCAAACACATGAAGCAGGTATCTTTGTTTTTTTTCCTAGCTTGATCTGTCCCACTCCTGGGCAAAGGCCTCCCTCCACTCCTTCCATTTTTCACGAACCCGTGACTTGGTTTATCTCGCATGCCGAAACTTTCTTTTGAATATTATCGAAGTGAGACGGCATGCGAGATAAACCAAGTCTAAAGTTAAACCCAGGAATAACCACTTTTGTAATAAGGCCGATCTAGTTCCTTCCGCCATCTCCGTGACCTGCAACGACCCCGTCTCACTGTGGCAGGGCACCAGTTTTCCGCTATTTTGGCCCACAGTTGGTCTGGCATACTGCAGACATGTCCTGTCCAGTCTCATTTTGTTTTGGCAGCCTTTTGGGTCACGTCAGCTATTTTAGTTTTGGAGTGCAGTATTGTGTTTCGAACACGATCCGTCCAAGCAAAGTGAGCAGTCCCCACTGAATTATCACATAATATTTCTTATCAAAGCATTAATGGCAAAATATATACCTTATAATAATAATAGTGTAAGCACTTTAATTACACTATTTGACAAAGAAATGCCAATGCAATTTCTCGACCCCATCCCGCCTCGAATGAACTTGTATCAAAATGTACTATTTTAAATCCAACCAGTAGTTCCTGAGTTTATCGAAACAAACAAACTCTTCAGCCTTATTATATTAGTATAGACGAGATGCCTGTAATTGTCTAAATGAAATGAATAAATAGTTTGAGTTTGAACTGACCAGGAAAAGCGTGGTGAGCAGTACGTGCGAGACCTGCCGGTCGGAGCTGGCCGTGTGCTGCAGCACGGTGTCGAACGTGGCCGGCAGCGCGCCCATGACGGCGCGGCCCAGCGCGTGCACGTCCAGCTGCCGCGCCGCGTCGCGCTCCGCTCGCGCCAGCACGCCCTGCTGCCACGCCGCCAGCGAGTCGCGCAAGGCGTCGCCTGCACGCGTCGTGTCGTCCACGCGCGTCGTGTCGTCCACGCGCGTCGTGTCGTCCACGCGCGTCGTGTCGTCCACGCGCGTCGTGTCTTCCACGCGCGACGTGTCGTCCACCCGCGTCGTGTCCTCCACGCGCGACGTGTCGCAGCCGTCGCCCACGGAGCTCTGCTCGAAGAAGCCGTCGTCTTCGCTGTCGGGCTCGCACCCGCGCCATGTCTTCAGCTCGGCCGCGGCGACGGCGGCCTCCTCCATGCTCCAGCCCGCGAACGCTGTGAACCGAGCGAGGTGGTGAGTGCGCGAGTACCACAGCTGGGCTGTAGGCTTGCGGCGGTGCAGTGCCGGTGCTTACGTTGGGGCGGATCCGGTTCTGGTTCGCCCAGCCGCCGTCTCTCGCTCAAAATATGAGTCTTCCGCTTTTTTACTACTGTTTGAATCCATTTCGGAGGTAAATCAAATTCTCGTTCCTCGTCAATGTGTAGCTGCAAGTCTGTAAAAGAAAAACATAACTTAAAAGTCCGGTCAATTTAGACATCCGAGGTTCCATTCATTGAACCCAGCTGAAAATTTGTAGGATTGTATAAAACACCATAATAAATTTACGTCGGTCATCTATAATCTTCGCTAAACGTCGCTAATAACTGAGAAGTACGTGTGAATTCTAGTAGGTACCTATTTTAATTCTGTAGGTAGTTAGTGTGCGCCCGGCGACGGCGGTACTTAACATTTTAATGTCGACCGTATGCCTACAGCGTAAAGTAACTTCTTCTTTGTTGGTTATTTTATCTATAAGTTTATTTTTTTGTTAATGTATTTGTGGATGCTTTATGGAATAATAGGGATTTTTCTCGAATATCTTTTGTGTGTTTGGGGTATAAAAGGACCGAGAGTGGACGAAGCGAGTCAGTCTACTGTTAAGCGAGACAACTAAAGGTTCGAAGAGATATCTAGTGCGATAAAGTGTTCAGTAGAGATTTGCAATTGTGTATAAGTAAGTGTTTTGCGAGTGATAAAGTTATTTCGTGTTTAATTAGTAGTGTTTTTATTTATCCCATACCCAGCTCGTAACAATTTGGTGTCAGAAGTGAGGGATAAATAATGCCAATTCTACCCAAGGACGACACGGATAGTATCCGAACGAGGAGTCAGCGACAACAAGGCATGGACCAAAGCCGATTTGGAGACTCCCCGACACAGACACCGGGCGGTGTCCAGCTTAAGTCAGAGCCAGTCGCTGGCTCATCTGGCGTTTCTCCAGCACAAGCAGTACCAGACTTGTCTGCCTTAATGGCGGTGCTGCAAGACTAGGTTCGTCGCCAGGAGGAGCAAGCTCGACGCCAAGAGGAGCAAGCTCGGCGCCAAGAGGAGAAAGCTCGCCAGTACAGGAGCAGTTGCAACGAGACAAGGAGGAGCAAGCTCGCCTTTAGGAAGAACAGGCTCGCCGTCAAAAGGAGCAGGCCAGCCGGTTGGAGGAAAAGTTGCAACACTATCAAGAGGAGCAGGTCCGCCGCCAAGAAGAACAGATGAATTGGGAAAGAGCTGAACGTGATGAAGGAGCTGGTACAGCAGTACGACCATCGTATTACAAAGGTCGAAATTCAGATTGCCGATGTGAAGAAGGCCTTGAGTGAAATTAAGGTTGGAGAAGGGACTGTGGCTTCAATGATTGCTGCACCTTCGGTTTGCGGGTTTAAAGTGCCGCCATTCGACGGAACATCTTCGTGGTCGGCCTATAAAATCAAATTTGAGGCTGTTATGAAGGCGAATGGGTAGACCAAAGCGCAAGCCATGACAGCTGCGCTCACCTTGGGTCTCCAAAACCAGGCCCTTACCATTCTTGAGGCACTCGGCAAGGATGTGACCTTCGAACAACTGCTCCAGCAGTCTAGATACGGCGACGCGCACCTGGAGCACGTCTTTCGTGTCAAATTAAAGGATCGTGTTCAACGTAGTGCCGAGAACCTACAGCAGTGGGCCCTGGAAGTTGAAAAGCTGATTCGGAAAGCATACCAGTCCGCCCCTGCACTTATTGATGGAAATCTCGTTCAGGCGTTCATAATAAAAATTAAATTAAATTAAATAAGACGCCTTGGCCTATGCCTTAGAAGTAGAGGCAGTGAGGCAAGACCACCGTACGCACCGCGTCAGGGAGGTTGTCGCATGACCTGTACGCGACCGCCCGCAAGGATACAGCCCTAGGTGCTACACTTGTGGAGAAAGGGGTCATCTTCGATCAAGCTGTCCAAAGCGTAGCTCGCCGAGAGAAGATCAACCCCAGCAAGGAAGGGTGGCTGAAGCGACTGCCCAGCCGGGCAGAGAAAGGCAGCTGATATGACTACTCAGAGCCAGTGGAGAACTCGCGGTAACGACGTGCTGTCAAGACCTTGGCGTGAAGACTGTATGCAGAGTTCCAGACAAGAAACTAAGGAAAAAGTGTCTGTGAGAAGGCTAAGAACCGATCTCAGCGACGAATGGAAGGAAACCATACACAAGGCTCAACAAAATGACTCTGAGATTAAACCAATCTTCGAGTGAATCAAAGCTGGTGCTCCGAAGCCCAAGTGCAGTGATGTGGCTGCGATGAGTTCCATCACTAAGATATTGGGCACAATTGAACAGCTTGGCGATCCAGGATGGAGTCTTGTACCGTAAATGGGAAAACGCTCGAGCAGACAGCTGTCATCTGCAAATGGTTGTGCCTAAAGCTAAGGTAGCGGATGTTTTACGGCTCTACCATGATGGATGCTCAGGAGGACATATGGGATTAAAAAGGACTCTACTGAAGATCAGAGAGCGGTTTTACTGGATCCACAGTCGAGATGATGTGGAGGACTGGTGTCGCAAATGTACCAGCTGTGCGGCTGTGAAGGGACCCCACACACGAAGCAGAGTTGCATTAAAAGTGTACAACGTTGGAGCCCCCTGGGAGCGGATAGCACTGGAAGTTGCGACCATTTTCAGAAAGTAATAGCCGATTCAAGTACTTCATGGTTGTCATGGACTACTTCACAAAGTGGCCAGAAGTCTTCGCCATTCCTAATCAAGAAGCTACAACGGTCGCAGATAAATTCGTTAAGGAAGTCTTCTGTCGTTTTGGAGTACCCTTAGAAATTCACAGCGATCAAAGGAGGAATTTTGAATCGCAAGTTTATCAGGAGACTTGTCGATTAATGGGTACACACAAAACTAGAACCACCTCTTACCACCCACAATCTGATGCAATGGTGGAAAGATTCAACCAGACGTTAGAGAGATATCTGGCAAAAGTTGTGGAAAGCAGGCAAAGGGATTGGGACAAGCACATACAGCCGTTTCTTCTGTCCTATCGGAGTGCAGTTCACGAAAGCACGACTGTAACTCCAGCCTTCGCGAATTTTAGAAGGGAATTACGGCTGCCTGCAGATTTAATCACTGGAACTCCCCCTGATGTCCCACACAGTGTAACGGATTACACAAATGACCTGCGTAACAAGTTTAATGATGTGTATGAGCATATCAGACAATCCGGTCAACAGATTTTGTTGTCCATTAAATGATTTGTTAATCTGACATAAATATTTTACTATTTTGCCAATTTAATCAAAATGTATTGCATGACAGATTTGATGTATTGTTATTTGTATCTTAATTTTATTGTTGTTTGATCTCAATTTTATTTTATTAATTAATTTCTAGTATTGTATTGTTTTTGCCGAACTTGTTACATAAACTTTGTATGCCTCAATGGCGGGACATAGCTGACAGGGTGTCAGGCTGACACCTGTATTTAACACAACATCTTATGAACCTATGATCCACAATCAATTATTTGAATTTGAACTAATTTTGTTGCGGGATCCTCTTGGATCCCGCAACAAAATTAGTTCAATCGGTTCAGTTAAATCGTTTCTCTGGGACTTCGTCGAGCTTCATTGTCTCGGCGCTTTTCTTGTGGTCGCCACAGTGTACAGTGTAGTAGGGTAGGAGTACAGTGTTTTGGGAATAGTGTGGCGAGCTTGTCCCAATTTAAAAAAAAAAAACCCTTCATGTGCGAGTCCGACTTACACTGGGCCAGGTTTTAATCTTTTCTTCAAATGTCTGAAACACTGTTTATATTGGGTTAAGACATGGCGTCACCCCCAAACAAACAATTTAAATTGTTGGCGTGGTGTGATAATTTGAAATGTTTAATTTAAAGTTAGTTCACATTTGTGGACTTTTATCCATATGATTTTAGTAATTATATAATTATTATAACTTTTTATTTTAAAATACCATCATAAATAAAAATTGTATTTTAGTTAAATTTGGCTAATCTAAGTCCGACTTTTTATTTTTATTATAGCTAGCCTATGTTGTCCCACTGCTGAGCAAAGGCTTCCCTCCATTCCTTCCCACGGTCACGATTCAGTGCAACGTCTCTCCAATTCTCAAGGAAGACATCCAGTTCGTCCCTCCATCTCCTTCGTGGTCTGCCACGACCTCGCGTCACTGTGTCAGGCCACCAATCCTGAGCTTTACGGGCCCACAGCTCGTTCGGGATGCGAGACATGCCCTGCCCAGTCCCATTTAAGTATGGCAGCCTTTTGAGCCACGTCAACAATTTGCGTTTTGGAGCGCAGTGTAGTGTTTCGAACCCGATCGGTTAATTTTACACCTAAGATGGAGCGCAAGTCAGACTTACCTTCACTAATTCTTAAAAATCCTTTGATAAAATCTTCAATATTGGCAACGCTATGCGGCCTCTTCCGTTTATTCTTAACAAGCGTTGGAAGAGCTGTCTCGGAGGAAGCTACGAGCGCAGCGGCCGGGTCGAGCGCGGGGTCCGGGTCGAGTGCGGTGGGAGTGCCGGGCAACGGCGTGCTGGTGCGCAGCGGGGAACTGGGCCCGGCGCCCAGCGGGGAACCGGGCCCGGCGCCCAGCGGGGAACCGGGCCCGGCGCCCAGCTGAGAACCCGTAGGGCTGGCGGGCGCGGCCGGGGTCCCCAGACGCAGCGGGCTCGAGGGTGGCGGCGGGCTCACGGGCGGCAGTGGGCTCACGGCCGCCTCGATGGCCTCCTGAAGCTCCCGAATAGAAATCGGGCGCGGTCCCTCCGGGTCGAACAGCGTCCGGGGCTCGAAGTCGTCCACCAGCATCCCCGTATTCGACTGTGACAACATAAAACTTGACTATAGGTCGTCGACGCACAGCGTGCGCGACATGCGGGCTCGGTAGTTCGGCTCGTGCAGATACTGACGTGAAAGATGTCCGTGGTGGCCGCGAAGTCGTCGGGCAGGCCGATGAATACGTTGTCGTAGTCGAAGATGCCGCCCCAGGAGGCCGCGGACATGACGCGCGGCTCCAGCTCCGTGAAGGTGTTGGGCAGCTGCGGGTGCGGCCGGTTGGCGGGCGGCGTGTACTCGTTGCGTACCACGTCCACGTCGGCGAAGCTGATGCGCTGGAAGCCCGATAGGCCGCTGGGCACGGCAGCGCGGCGCGCGGGCCTGGCGCCCGAGGGTCCCGCCACCGGCTCCTCGGGCGAAGATTCACGCAGATCCTCTATTGCTTGCCTGCGGGCGGAGCGAACTAGTTGTACTACTGGCAATTGAAAGGAATTCTTCCGAGAAACTACTATCTAACCTATTTCTCTTCTATTCATTTAACATATCTTTCTTTTTCAAAAATAACTAAAAATATAGGTATTAAAGATGCACGACTCACTCCAAGGTCTCCAGCGAGTCCTTGTATTCTTGCACCTGCTGATATAAATAGTCGACTTTACGACTATAGATGGCGACGGACTGCTGCAGCAGCAGCGCCAGTTCCGCGTAGTTGAGCGCGGCGGCGGCGGCGACCCCGCCGTCGGCCGCGTCCAGCGCGCGCAGTCCCGCCTCCGTCAGGTACTCCTCCAGCAACTGCGCCACGACACCAACATACACACATCTGTACATTCTGGTACATACATACATAGCCTGTTCGTGTCCATTTAGTGCAGTTGACGTTTGACGGCGTTAATAAAAATATCCCAGCACTAAAAAAATATGTACTTAATGTGTTCATGTAAATTAACCCTTCACACATACGTCGACAAAGCATTCTGTACATCAAACTAAGTACCCCTACGCAAAAATTTTTGCTGGGAAACGACTTTTTTTTTGGGGTCAAAAATCACATTTTATGGTAAAACTCAATGTTGTTAAAACATTGTGCTATTAGTGGATGCTTATTTGAATAGTAAACGGGTCATGGATACCTCCATGACCCGTTTACTATTCAATAGCTATTTAAGTAAAGTTTTAGCCTGAAAAACTAGTATTTACAAAAACAGTTGTGCAAAATTTGGAACTTTGACCCCAATATCTCCGTAACTAGGCTTCCCAGGTATGGTCTAGAACCAAAAAATGATCGCAGTGGTGGGGAGAACAAGTGCCTTTCGTTTGCGTTAAGGGTACTTTTACATCCTGTTCTGTTGGACCGGATAACATTCCAGCCAATATTCTTAAACAGTCTAAAGCTTCCATAGCCATACCTCTGTCATATATTTAATTTATCTCTAAGCATCCGAAAATATCCAACTCAATGGAAATTCTCTAGAGTAACGCCTATACCGAAAACAGGGATAAAATCATCAGTTGAAGACTACAGGCCTATTGCTATATTGTCGGCCCCTGCTAAAGTATTCGAACACATTTTATATAAAGAAATTCAAAGACAAGTCGATATTTATAGGTGTGATGAACAACAACAACATTGTTCGTCGTGACGTCGAGCTCCTTGAGTTAAAAGTCGAGCTCGACAATAACTGACAAATGCTTGCACTGACTGGACGGGTCCACTCAAATCTGTGTGGTGCTTTCTTCAAAAGACCATCTCAGACACTAATCTGCATAGCCCTCATGTGTGTCCCAAGATTATGTCTGGACCTTAAACTTATTGTTAACCATTTAAAACCATTTTAAAAGATTAAAAGAGTAACCTTTGGAGTTTCTTGCCGGTTCTTCTCCTTAGGAATCGACCAATGCACCGAACCGTGCCCCTTTTTTATGTCGACGTTTTACAAGTGCCCATGTAGGCCTATGTGAAATAAAATATTTTGACTTTGACTTTGACTATGGTTTTCGTAACAAAAAATCAGTTAACACGAATTTGCTGACATTAGTTGATTTTATTTCTTCTCAGATGGACCGCGGACAGCAAGTGGATGTGCTGTGCTGCGATTTCCGTAAGGCCTTTGATATAATTAATAACGACATCTTGTTACGCAAGTTAAGTGCCATAGGATTTACACCCAGTCTTCTTCTTTTGATTTCTGACTATCTCCGAGACCGTCAGCAATTTGTTCGCCTTGGCTCATACAACTCACATGCATACGCGAACAGGTGTGAGTCAGGGTTCTATTTTAGGTCCCTTGCTTTTTAAATTATGGTGAACGATCGTGTGCGTTTCGACCGCGCGGCCACGACGTTTTTTTTTAAAAAAAACTGTACCAAGTTAAAGTAAAAGTTTGTAAAAGTTGATTCCCAAAACCATAAATTTGTCAAAGTTATGGTTACAAAGTTATAAGGGTTTGAACGTGGCCGCGCCATCGAAACGCGGAGAACCGCGCGGCCACGGAGATCTTTAAAACTAAGCGTTGCAGAGACCTGCAATTTAGGTAAATAACAGATTCCAGATGTAAAAAATTTGTAAAAATATAGAAAAAAATCCTAGGTTTATATATTAGGAGCTGTAACACTAAAACCCCATGGCCGCGCCATTGAAACGGTGAAAACCACGTTATCGCCGATATCTCGCTGAAAAAGCATCGTAGTGGTCTGGAGTTTCTTGTGATTCATAGATTTGAATTTGTCAAATCATGTAAAAATATAAAAAAAAACCCTAGGTTTATATTTTAGGTGCTATAAGACTAAAACGCCATGGCCGCGCCATTGAAACGGTGAAAAATACGTTATCGCCGATATCTCGCTGAAAAAGCGTCGTAGAGGTCTGAATTTTCTTGTAAAACATAGATTTGAATTTGTCAAATCATGTAAAAATACAAAAAAAACCATAGGTTAATATTTTAGGTGCTATAAGACAAAAACGCCATGGCCGCGCCATTGAAACGGTGAAAAATACGTTATCGCCGATATCTCGCTGAAAAAGCATCGTAGAGGTCTGAAGTTTCTTGTAAAACCTAGATTTAAATTTGTCAAAACTTTTGGAAATACCCAAAAAGGACCTAGGTTCATATTTTAGGAGCTGTAAGACTAAAACCCCATGGCCGCGCCATTGAAACTGTAAAAAACCACGTTATCGCTGATATCTCGCTGAAAAAGCATCGCAGAGGGCTGAAGGTTATGAAGCATTAATTTGAAATCCAATCGTAAGGCGTAACAAAGTGCACTCTAAAACAGATATCCTGTAGTCGCGCAGTCTCCGCCAAAAGCCTTTTGACTACTCGTTGGTGTTTGTTTGGTGTTTTTATATTTTGGCATTCCTACGGACTTTGATTTGAGCACTGTTTCGGACATTTTATTTTATCTTTGGAAAACTAAGTTCTGCTCTTACAATTTGGACTTTGTTACGCCTTACGATTGGATTTCAAATTAATGCTTCATAACCAAGGTAAGTAATACATACTAGTTACTGTCGTAATACTTTTTCATTTTTTAGTAAACCTAGTTTTGGAATTTCTAGGGAAATGCAATAGGTGGAAAGTTTTCTGTAAACACAAAGTCATGGTCACCCTATCGAAACAACAAAGGTTCTAAACGATATCGTACTACAGCTCCTGATATACAAAGCTAGGATTATTTTGTGTATTTTTAAAAAAAATTATAAATTCAAATCTTGGTTTTACAAGAAACTTCAGACCTCTACGATGCTTTTTCAGCGAGATATCGGCGATAACGTGATTTTCACCGTTTTGGCCATGGGGTTTTAGCCTTACTGCTCCTAAAATATAAACCTAGAAATTTATTGTGTATTTTTCCAATTTTTGACAAATTCTAATCATTGTTTTACAAACAACTTCAGCCCTCTGCGATGCTTTTTCAGCGAGATATCGGCGATAACGTGGTTTTTTACCGTTTCAATGGCGCGGCCATGGGGTTTTAGTCTTACAGCTCCTAAAATATAAACCTAGGTCCTTTTTGGGTATTTCCAAAAGTTTTGACAAATTTAAATCTAGGGTTTACAAGAAACTTCAGACCTCTACGATGCTTTGTCAGCGAGATATCGGCGATAACGTATTTTTCACCGTTTCAATGGCGCGGCCATGGCGTTTTAGTCTTATAGCACCTAAAATATAAACCTAGGGTTTTTTTTTGTATTTTTACATGATTTGACAAATTCAAATCTATGTTTTACAAGAAAATTCAGACCTCTACGACGCTTTTTCAGCGAGATATCGGCGATAACGTATTTTTCACCGTTTCAATGGCGCGGCCATGGCGTTTTAGTCTTATAGCACCTAAAATATAAACCTAGGGTTTTTTTTTGTATTTTTACATGATTTGACAAATTCAAATCTATGAATCACAAGAAACTCCAGATCACTACGATGCTTTTTCAGCGAGATATCGGCGATAACGTGGTTTTCACCGTTTCAATGGCGCGGCCATGGGGTTTTAGTGTTACAGCTCCTAAAATATAAACCTAGGGTTTTTTTCTATATTTTTACAAATTTTTTACATCTGGAATCTGTTATTTACCTAAATTGCAGGTCTCTGCAACGCTTAGTTTTAAAGATCTCCGTGGCCGCGCGGTTCTCCGCGTTTCGATGGCGCGGCCACGTTCAAACCCTTATAACTTTGTAACCATAACTTTGTCAAATTTATGGTTTTGGGAATCAACTTTTACAAACTTTTACATAAACTTGGTAGTTTTTTTTTAAAAAAAAACGTCGTGGCCGCGCGGTCGTAACGCACACGAACGATCTGCCAAATTATAAAACATGCAAAATGTCTACTTCACGCCGACGACCTGAAAATATATGCAACTGTTAACTCTGTGCCTGATTGTATAGCTCTCCAGCGTGATATCGATGCCTTGAGTGAATGGGCTGCCACCAACAAAATTGAATGTAACACATCTAAATGTCAAATTATGAGCTTTGACCGCATGCGGAGTCCTATACAGTAGGTACGACTACGGAGTGAACAGTGTGTCTATAGCCAGAGTATCCATAGTCAAAAACCTCGGTGTAACGTTTGATAGCAAACTGACGTTCCTACACATTACAGTAGCTCTACCATGAGTTGTCATAGAAAACTTACTCGCTAACGTTCAACTCGCTAGCGTGCTAACGTGTTTCAAATAGATTTCGATAATGCTTGCACCATGAGATTTACGGAGTCTTACGCAGGCGCTAATGTAAGCTCGATAGATTGTGTCGTCTAGCTAACTTCACTCTACTCATGTTTTGTAAGAAACAAAACATGAGTAGAGTGAAGTTAGCTTCCTTTCCCACTAATAAGAGGAGAGAACGATATATACACAAATAAACCGACAAAATAGAAAAGTTGAATTTGTAAAAATTAAATTTTAAAAAATTAATTATTAATTATTAATTAAATTTTTAAAAATTGTCTAACATGAATTCTCATTTCGGAAAATCATTTCTCGAAATTCATGTTATACACGTCGTTGGTCTTCAAATTCAGCGGCCACTAACATATTTCATACCAAATAAGCTTTGCAGACATTATTTTGACTGCATTAGACTCAAAAACGTACATAATTTTGTTGTAAACATATGTTTCACACGCCAAAATGCTAGTGAGCTACGTAACCACTATGTAAGCGAATTATTCGATAGGTTCAGTGAAATTAGTGACTCATGGTACCGTTTTGTATGGTGACAGCTGAAAAACGTTAGTAACTGTAGAATAGATTACGTTAGGTTTTTAACCTATCGTCATCTATAGTGCTCATGTTACGGATTGTAATTCTTTCCGTGACCGCTAGAGGCGCTGTACGATATTTCATACAAATAATTTACGTAGACGCTTGCGAGATTTGGCTGTGTAAACTCATGGTAGAGGTACAGGCAGATATTAGGCTTTTGTTCAACGCTTTAGTTCGGTGCAAGCTTGAAACTAGCGCTTGTGTGTGGAATCCTCACGAGGTTACCTATATGCTCATGTTGGAAAAGGTACAAAAAGCTTTTCTCAGGTACCTCTACAAACATGTGTTTGGATACTATTGTTACGTCGGTCATCTAGAATCATCGAGAAACCTCGCTAATAACTGAGAAGTACGCGTGAATTCTAGTAGGTACCTAATTCCATTCTGTAGGTAGTTAGTCGGCCGCCCGTCGTCGCGGTACTTGCATTTTAATTTCGACCGTATGCCTACGGCGTAAAGTAACTTCTTCTTTGTTGGTTAATTTATCTTTAAGTTTATTTTTTTGTTAATGTTTTTCTGGATGCTTTATGGAATAATAGCGAACTTTCTCGAATATCTATTGTGTGTTGGGGTATAAAAGGACCGAGAGAGGACGCAGCGAGACAGTCTACTTTTAAGCGAGACAACGGAAGGTTCTAAGAGAAATCTAGTGCGACAAAGTGTTCAATAGTGTTTTGCGATTCTGTATTAGTGTTTTGCGAGTAATAAAGTTATTTCGTGTGTTCAATTGGTAGTGCTTTTATTTATCCCATACCCAGCTCGTAACAATTTGGTGTCAGAAGTGGGATAAATAATGCCGATTCTACCCAAGGACGACACGGATAGTATCCGTACTAGGAGTCAGCGACAACAGGGTATGGACCAAAGGCGATTTGGTGACTCTCCGACACAGACACCAGGCGGTGTCCAGCCTACGTCAGAGCCAGTCGCAGGCCCATCCGGAGCTACTCCAGCATTAGCGGCGCCTGACTTGTCTGCCTTAATGGCGCTGCTGCAAGACCAGGCACGTCGTCAGGAGGAACAGGCTCGCCGTCAGGAGGAGCAGGCTCGTCGTCAAGAGGAGCAGGCTCGTCAGTTGCAGGAACAGATGCAACGGGACAAGGAGGAACAGGCTCGCCGTCAGGAGGAGCAGGCGCGTCGTCAAGAGGAACAGGCCCGGCGCCAAGAGGAACAGATGCTCCTGGTAAAGGATCTTCACGCATCAGTTGGCAAAGAGCTGAGCGTGATGAAGGAGCAGGTACAGCAGCACGACGATCGAATCTCAAAGGCCGAAATTCAGATTGCTGATGTGAAGAAGGCCTTGAGTGAAATTAAGGTTGGAGATGGGGTTGTGACGTCAGTGATTGCTGCACCTTCGGTGCGCGGGTTTAAAGTGCCGCCATTCGACGGAACATCTTCGTGGTCGGCCTATAAAATCCAATTTGAGGCCGTTATGAAGGCGAATGGGTGGACCAAAGCGCAAGCCATGACAGCGCTAACCTTGGGTCTCCGAGACCAGGCCCTTAACATTCTTGAGGCACTCGGCAAGGATGTGACCTACGAACAGCTGCTGGAGGCTTTGGAGTCTAGATACGGCGACGCGCACCTGGAGAACGTTTTTCGTGCTAAGTTAAGGGATCGCGTTCAACGTAGTGCCGAGAACTTACAACAGTGGGCACTGGAAGTTGAAAAGATAGTTCGGAAAGCATACCGGTCTGCTCCTGCACTCATAGACCTAAACTTGGTACAGGTGTTCATCGACGGAATACGCGACTTGGAAGTGAGAGCCGCTGTGAGACTTGGACATCATGAGACGCTGAAGAACGCCTTAGCACATGCTCTAGAAGTAGAGGCAGTGATACAGGACCACCGTACGCACCGCGTCAGGGAGGTTGTCGCGTCACCTGTACGCGACCGCCCGCAAAAGTACAGCCCGAAGTGCTACACTTGTGGAGAAAGTGGTCATCTGCGGTCAAACTGTAAAAAGCGACGCTCGACGAGAGATGAACATCAGCAGAGAAAGGCGGCTGAGATGACAGCCCAGCAACAGTGGAGAACTCGCGATAACGAGGACGTACTGGCAAGACCTTGGCGTGAAGACTGTATGCAGAGTTCCAGGCAAGAAACTAAGGGAGTTCTGTCTGTGAGGAGGCTGAGAACAGATCTCAGCGACCAATGGAAGGAAACCATACAGCAGGCTCAGCAAAATGACTTGGACATTAAACCGATCTTTGAGTGGATCAAAGCTGGTGCTCCGAAGCCCAAGTGGAGTGATGTGGCTGCGATGAGTTCTATCACTAAGAGTTATTGGGCACAATGGAACAGTTTGGAGATCCAGGATGGAGTCTTGTGCCGTAAATGGGAAAACGCTAGAGGAGACAGCTGTCATCTGCAAATGGTTGTGCCTAAAGCTAAGGTACCGGATGTTTTACGGTTAGTACCATGATGGATGCTCAGGAGGACATATGGGGGTAAAAAGGACTCTACTGAAGATCAGAGAGCGCTTTTACTGGATCCACTGTCGAGATGATGTGGAGGACTGGTGTCGCAAATGTACCAGCTGTGCGGCTGTGAAGGGACCCCACACACGAAGCAGAGGTGCGTTAAAAGTGTACAACGTTGGAGCCCCCTGGGAGCGGATAGCACTGGACGTTGCGGGACCATTTCCAGAAAGTGACAGCGGAAACAAGTACTTCATGGTTGTCATGGACTACTTCACAAAGTGGCCAGAAGTCTTCGCCATTCCCAACCAAGAAGCTACAACAGTCGCAGATAAATTGGTTCAGGAAGTCTTCTGTCGTTTTGGAGTACCCTTAGAAATTCACAGCGATCAAGGGAGGAATTTTGAATCACAAGTTTTTCAGGAGACTTGTCGATTGATGGGTACACACAAAACCAGAACCACTTCTTACCACCCACAATCTGATGGAATGGTGGAACGATTCAACCAAACGTTGGAGAGATATCTGGCAAAAGTTGTGGAAAGCAGGCAAAAGGATTGGGACAAGCACATACAGCCGTTTCTTCTGTCCTATCGGAGTGCAGTTCACGAAAGTACGACTGTAACTCCAGCCTTCGCGAACTTTGGAAGGGAACTACGGTTGCCTGCAGATTTAATCACCGGAACTCCCCCTGATGTCCCACGCAGTGTAACGGATTACGCAAATGACCTGCGTAACAAGTTAAATGATGTGTATGAGCATATCAGACAATCAGGACAACAGATGTCTGAGAAGATGAAGACCCGTTATGATCGGAAGGCAAACAGTAGGGGTTTCGATGAAAGTTCTCTGGTGTGGTTGCATAACCCAGTGCGGAGCAAGGGAAAGTCCCCGAAATTGCAAGCAAAATGGGATGGACCATACCGAGTTGTGACCAGGATCAACGATGTCACCTACCGAATACAGAAGGGTCCGCGAGGTGCGCCTAAGGTTGTGCATGTAGACCGATTGGCGCGATATCACGGGACTAATGATGCTCGGGACGAGCATGTCTAAGGAGGGGGCAGTGTTACGTCGGTCATCTAGAATCATCGAGAAACCTCGCTAATAACTGAGAAGTACGCGTGAATTCTAGTAGGTACCTAATTCCATTCTGTAGGTAGTTAGTCGGCCGCCCGTCGTCGCGGTACTTGCATTTTAATTTCGACCGTATGCCTACGGCGTAAAGTAACTTCTTCTTTGTTGGTTAATTTATCTTTAAGTTTATTTTTTTGTTAATGTTTTTCTGGATGCTTTATGGAATAATAGCGAACTTTCTCGAATATCTATTGTGTGTTTGGGGTATAAAAGGACCGAGAGAGGACGCAGCGAGACAGTCTACTTTTAAGCGAGACAACGGAAGGTTCTAAGAGAAATCTAGTGCGACAAAGTGTTCAATAGTGTTTTGCGATTCTGTATTAGTGTTTTGCGAGTAATGAAGTTATTTCGTGTGTTCAATTGGTAGTGCTTTTATTTATCCCATACCCAGCTCGTAACACTATCCTACTAAATTCCTTCTAGGATGTTTAAATTTTAATTCCCTTCAAGTTAGGCGGGCTGTTGACCAAACAACAACAGCGTATAAAATCATACATGGTCATACCGACGCCTCAGATTTACATGCGGAGCTGTGTCAATTATTTGTTCCAAATAATTATAATCGCTCCAGAAAACACAAATTGTTTAATGTCCCATTTTGTCGCACTGTAGCTCGGTCCACCTCTCCTATACCACATAATTATGCTAACGATGCTCAACGCGCTCGTGGAGACCAACCCTAGATTGGATTTGTTTGCTGATGAATGGAAGACGATAATGTTAGAATGCTTGTGGTTCTGCCAGAAGACCGAGTAAAATAATTAATTAATGTAGTGTTATTGGCTTTTGCTGTACTAAATGTAATAATAAATAAATAAAACCTTTATAGTATATTTTAAGATTAACTTTTAGTTCTGTTCGAATCATCTTGTTTTTTTTTTTAAATAGATAAACTTCAGAATTAGGCGTTTTACACAGTTTGCGTCCACAAAATCCAGATTGGGTCCAGCCGTGTACCATTTAGCGCCCACCAGCTTAGAAAAGGAATATAGGAGTGATATTTTAAAAAAAATATTGAGAATGATTGTATTTTAACAATTTCTTTACCCCTGTAGGTATAGTTTGCGACCATTGCTGACGCAAAGTGGAAGTTTTGTAAATTCGATGTAGTGATTCGCGACCTCCTTATTTTATTTAAAGAACTAGCTGTTGCCAGCGGCTTCACCCGCTACATCTCGAAAATTATCCCACGGGAAGATAAAATCGGGATAAAAACTATCCTATATGTTAATCCAGGGTATAACCTATCTACATACTAAATTTCAACCAAATCGGTCCAGACGTTTATGCGTGAAAGAGTAACAAACATCCACACATCCATTCTCACAAACTTTCACATTTATAATATTAGTAGGATAGGAAGTAGGATTTAAAAAACAAAATCAAATTCATAATGAATATTGTTCCTTTTTTCATTATAGAAGTCTAGAAATAGCCTATGTATCCTAAAATTCACAAAACAAAAAAAACTTACTATCAAACGCGCCACTGCTCACTATTACTTCTTGATGAACAGTCGAGACTAATTATTTTTTTAAACGGGATTGGTTTGGTGCACGGACCATTTGTCCATGTCTGTGTGCCTCTTATACATTGACCTCAATGTATATGACCAAACAAACGAAAATCATTACTGCTAATACCTATTAGTTAGTTTACTTATTTTCAACGATTTTTAAAGGGAGATCTGTAAAATGAACGCGAATTGGGCGATGGACGCGTACAGGCGAAATGCCCTACATCAATACCGTCTAAAGATATTTCATAATTTGCTTTTGCTTAACTCTAAAAGGGTAGTAAGAGGAGAACGGGATATATAACATTTCATTTGAACCTTACTGAACTCCTAGAAACTGTAGTAGATGAGGATCAATTTGAATCTTAGTCAGAATCAAGGTTAATCTGACCTGTGTGTAAAGAGGCAGTGTTTTTTATGCAACATAGGCTGTAAGGTTATCTTGATGCTTGATTACTGCTTCAATTATCAAAAAATTGTTAGGAATGAGGGCAAGCAATCAGACTGTGGCCGCCAACTTACCGGCCTCATTTGGTGACTGGCTCATTTTGTTTACACACGCAGATAGCACAGACAATACATACACTCTGTGATTATTATATACTTCTAAAAGAAGAAAGTTTAGATAATTTACAAAACAAAACAGCTTTAATCCAATCCATCTTTTTTGAAGCTACAACTATACAGAACAAAAATAATGTAATTTATTTTGTCTTGCTTTGCATTTCTTATGGCCTCAACACATTGGGACACTTTGCAAAAACCATTTGAAGGTTGCAGTTGTTTCATTGCGTTACACCTATCTACACTAATATTTTAAAGAGGAAAGGTTTGTTTGTTTGTAAAGAATAGGCTCCGAAACTTTTGTTTGTAACGAATAGGTTCCGAAACTACTGGATGGATTTAAAAAAATCTTTCACCGTTGGGAAGCTACACTATCCCCGGGTGACATAGGCTACTTTTTATCCCTGTATTCCTTCGGGAACGGGAACTATGCGGGTGAAACTGCGTGACGTCTGCTAGTCTTATATAAATAAGTTGATATATGACACTTGCTGCTAATCAATCATCTCATTTCAGTGACAGTGGGGAAATCTTTAGCCTATAGTGAAGGCTGTCACATGTCAAAGTATGAACAGGGTCCATATTACTTGACTTTAAATTGTGTTAGTTTGTCAGTAGAACACAAAGTAATTAATATGAATTATATGTGCATATGATCAGCAATGAATAATATTTTAAATTAGATTACTTAAACACCTGTTAGAGCATATCAACCACAAAAACAGCTATTTTCTGGTAGTAGAATAATCACTGTTGCCAATATTAATGTATGGACACATTAATGTGAGTTATGTAATAAATAAGCATTACAACAACATGCTAAAGGCCTTTATGATTTGTTAGTAAACAACAAATCCAGATATTTCAGCATCTGCTAGCATTTCAACATGTCTATGTGTAGTGGGCTCATGAACTCATCAATCCATTTAATTCAATTGATTCTTATAGATTTCTAAGAAATATTGGATTGCAATTTGGGGACAAACCACAACCACATTCATTGCATGTCTTAGACATTTAAATTCGGGTACGCGCGTCGATTCATTATAAGTCTCTGTAATATATTTATGGACAGTAGATTGCAACCAAGGCTAAAAGTGCCCTGAAGTTAAAAAGCATAAATAATAAGACTAGAGGAAGATACGCGCAGCAATGCACCGGCGGAGGTGTCGGCCGTCATGACTTACCGCGGCGAGGTCTGTGTCGAAACATCGGCGGGGGTCGCTGCTGATGGGCTGCATCAGCAACGCCACAATTTCTTCTATTCTTTGAGAGCTCATACTCCACCGTTTTTCTCTCCGGGACAAACGTTGATCCCTGAAAATAGTGTCCTTGCATTGAAAACATTACTGACTGATGCTGGAAGGCGTCGCGGACAGCGGAATACAACACAACTACAAAGTTTTGCTACCTCAGTGGCGCGAAACTTTCTGTCAACGACACTTTTCAATTTATAAGAAACATAATACACACATAGACCGATATTTCACATCACAAAGCACTTAAAATTACCTTTGGCTTTCAATGCTGTCGGCGTCCATTTTACAAACATAAAATTGTACAAATAGGAAGAACGTAATAACAACGGTGGCCATTTATTTATGTTTTCGAAGGAGACATTCCGCGTTCCGCGCTCGCTGTCAAAGCTCCGAACGTTCGCTGTTCGACGCAGTGAAACTGTACCGCGAATGAATGTGTCTATGGCTTACTAAATTATTTTCATGACTATGGTTATGCGATGTTAATAAAATTAAAGATTTTTTAACAAAAATATTCATAAATACAATAAACTAACATAACTTGTCATCACAACTACTATAAATAATATAAAATAATTTACGTTCAAAACTTAAAAGTCGCATAGATTTATTTATTACTTCTAGCAATAATTTGCTATTCATCGTCAAGTCAACTTAGTCAACTCAAGTCCAGTCAAACATAGACTAATTTTAATATTTTATAATGCAGTCAAACTCGAAAAGGCATTGAACCTGATATTTTGAAATTGGAATACATTTGAAAACAGGTAGTGCGTAGGTGTAAAAATTAATATCAATGCATAATTCAGTCAAAAACGACTATATTATCTTCTAACATTGTTATTGAATCTTATCTCACTGAAAGCCATGGGTATGTCTCGATGCTATTCGTTAATGAAGTGCTTGCTGATACTCTTCAATATAATATTTTTGGTAAGAAGTTAAAAACTCTTGTATTTTAACTGTGCTAACATATTTATAGTCTATAGCTTTCAATTGGATTTTATGTTTCACTGGGTGCTCTTAATCTCGTGTATGTTTTGTTTACGGTATTGATTAATTCAGACCAAAATACACTCGGTACAGAGATTGTTACAATCCAGCTTGGTGAGTATGAGTGGTGACTATAAAAACGCGCGGCCTGTTTACGTTTGTGTAACGAAATGTAAACAAATATCTACAAGTCGCTGTAATGCTTCACTGCCAGTCGTTCCAAATTCATTACGGTACCTACAGAAGTTCAATTTAGGTAGTGCCACCATCATCAGCAGTCAACATAATACATCAGTTAATGTGATGTTCAAAATTCCATACAATACACAGCAGTAATAGTGTTACGGTCGTGTTGCAGTGCGTGGGCAGCGCGGCGTGCGGGTTCGCGGGTTGGGCGCTGTGGGACGGGCGCGACAACGAGAGCGCGGCGGCGCGCGCGGGCCTTCTGGCGCTGGCGGCGTGGGGCGGCGCACTGGCACTGGGCGCGCTGGCGGCGCTGTGCGGCGCGGCGCGGAGCTCTGCGCCGCTGCTGGCGGCCGCCTTCTCGCTGCTGGCGCTCACTGCGGTGGCGGAGGCGGCGGCAGCGTGGTGGGGCGCGGCGCACCGCCCGCAGCTGCGGCGCGCGCTGCTGGACGCGCTGGACCACACCGTGCGCCACGAGTACGGCGTGCTGCACACGCGCACGCAGCTGCTCGACGTCATCCAGCAAGGGGTTCGCTACCTGCCTCTACTACTTACATGTTATGTTCTTGATGTAATTTCACAGACGTATCTGTCTTGGTGCATTGTTGTGACCTGTGACACAAACGAAACAATTATGATGAACTTGTATTTCCAAAGCACACGCTGACTGACTGTCTGAGTGACGTACCTTTCATCACTGAGTTATATAGAAGAAGAAGAAAACTACTGTTTCCCACTAAAGTACAACATGTACATTAATCACAAATCAATCTACAATCTACTAGGAAAGATTTGTTTGTTTGGTTGTAACGAATGGGCTCCGTAACAAGTGAACCAATTTGAAAAATTCTTTCACTGTTGGGAAGCTACACTATTCCCGGGTGACATAGGCAATTTTTTATCCCTGTATTCCCACGGGAACAGGAACTACGGGGTGAAACCGTGTGACGTCCGCTAGTAATTTCTATGTTTGTAATGATGTACTGAATTATATCGACGGGTTCAGGAATTTTTAGAAAAAAGAACATAACTTTAGCAAATCACTTTTTAAAAAAAAAAAGGATATTACTGTTTTTATCACATATTCCACATAATCGGATTTTTTTTTTTTCAAATGTCCTATTTTTAACGAACATAAATGTTGCTTAACACAAAATTACCCAAATTTGACTTTTTTTTGTTCCAGGCTAAACGCCTAGGTTTATTATTTCTTGTTCCAAGCTACCTAGGTAGTGACTTAACCGCCTAGGCATGCAAATAACATCTCTAAGCTAAGTGCTTTAATCAAAAAGTTGGTTATATTTCAAACCTAAAAACCTGAGGGGCGAAGTTGCTCGCGTCTGTAAAAAAAAAATGCCTCCTAAAATAGCAATAGCTGCAATACTGCCTTGGGAAAGTAGTATGTGTGTTTTCTCCTAAACCTCCCTTTTTATGAATATATGTAGTATGTCATGCGATCCGGCTAACCCCCGGCGCTCTCCGGTACCCAGGCCGGACAGTGTGAAATTTGCTACCGAAGACTTGATGGAAGTAGGCGACCAGGCTTCCATTACAGTGAATACTACTGGCAGCAAGAAGTTGATCCAGCAGGCCTTTTACCGCCTGTTTATCACAATGTAAATCACAATTCCTTGGGAACAAACCGTGGCACAACCACGGAGAGACACGGCCACACAAAGCTCACCAAACCAACAAGGTACTGTATGCCCCCCATCTTGGCAGAGAGTACCAGGCACCAGAAACCCGAAACGAAAAAAAGTCAGGGACTCCCCAGAAAATGTATTCATCAGCAACATGTTCAGCCAATTACCAATTGACCTAACAGAAGAACCTACTCCAACCAAGAAACCAGTGGAAAAAAAACCTAGCAAGCCTCCACCCATAATATTGAATGGTATAGAAGATGTCAATAAATTAACTGAACTTGTGGAAACTGTTGCAGACAAAAGTTCATTCACATATCGAATTACAAACAGAAACCAACTTAGAATCAACACCCCAGATAGAGATGCTTATAAGAGAATCATCACTAAATTCCGTGAAAGTGGCCTAATTGGTCACACGTTCAACAAAAAGGAGGAACGACTCTGTCGCATTGTCATTCGAAATCTACACCACACAACACCTAAAAGTGAGATAAGGGAAGAAATTGAAAAAACCGGAAACACTGTAGTCGGGTAATTATTATTTACTCAAGATATGGTCCAGACAAAAAACCTACCTCAACATTTTTCGTAAATCTCCTACCTAGTCCGAACAATAAGGCAGCTAAAGAAATAAAATACATCTACCATCCATCTGTATCAATAGAAGATCCCAAGAGGAAAAATGCTATCGTGCAGTGCCAACGGTGTCAGCAATATGGGCACACAAAGAATTACTGCATGAGGCCTTTCCGCTGCGTGAAATGCGCGCAGGCACATAAAACATCGGACTGTCCAAAGCGGGATAGAAATACGCCAGCCCAATGTGCATTGTGCCAAGGCTCCCACCCGGCAAACTACAAGGGTTGTGAGGTGTACAAAGAAATACTTGCCAGAAAAATTAATAGATACGGTCATCGAAGAGCTGATAGACGCGCTATAACAAAAGACAACACGATTCGAGATACAAACCCACAAATAAAAAACACCGCCCAACAATATTCCTCCCTTGATAAAGAACATGGAATATTATCTTACGCCGAAGCTACTAGAAATGTGCCCGGCAATTTGACCAAAGAATATGCCGTACCTAATGCAAACCAAACCCTAACAGTATTAGAAACTCTCCTCACTAAACAAAACGAGAAATTCGACTTACTGCCGTGCTCAGAGATATTTAATGATTACTTAGGACATCACTTAGTAAAGATTTGACATACTTTTGTATGACAGAACTGTCAAAACCTTTACTAAGTGATAGCCTAAGTAATCATTAAAGCTCTCTGAGTGCGGCAGTTAATCCTACAACAAATGAGTTCTCTAATGAGCCTCATGACTACACTCATAACCAAACTACAAGGATAACAGGCCTTGGGTTAAGACTGGCGACTTGGAACATAAATGGACTCTCACCCAATAAAGATGAGCTCGAGATACTAATGGCCGAGCACAAAATAGACATAGCCTTAATACCCGAAGCACACTGCACAGAAAAAACCAATGTCAAAATCAAAGGGTTTCAGATATATACTACAAACCACCCAGACGGTACAGGCCATGCGGGATCAGCTATAACTGTTCGGGACAAAATAAAGCACCATCCACTGCCTGAATACAAAACCGAGCAAATACACGCTACTACGGTCGCAATACATGACAGATGTGGATAATGTCTCAGCTATATACTGTCCACCAAAACATCGTATAGACTCCGACCTGTTCACTCACTTCTTCACAAGTCTAGGCAAACGCTTCATAGCAGGAGGAGATTGGAACTCCAAACATGTTCATTGGGGTTCAAGACTAATAACAACTAGGGGAAGACAATTGAAGTCAAGCATCGATATAAATCACCTAAGTACAATTGCCCCATCGAAACCAACCAACTGGCCTGCCAATCACAACCGAATGCCGGACATACTCGACTTCTTCCTAACAAAAGGACTCTCCAAACAGTACATGAAGATCGAGTCATGTGCTGATGGGTCATCTGATCATACCCCAGTCTTATTCAAAATCAAAATCAAAATCAAAACTCATTTATTCAAACTAGGCTGATAATCAGCACTTTTCGAACGTCAAAATTTACTTTACTTTACTTATTTACAAGAGACAGTCCCCCAAAACGCCCCCCCTTCGACACTTCCTAGTGTTTTTGTTGGAAAGAAGAAGTGGCGGAACATATTAACTATCAGCTTAACCATAATTGAAGTCGAGAGACCCATAAAATTGTACAACCACCTTACTGATTGGCCCTCCTTCAGGGAACACATAGAGGAAAACCTTCACTTAAATATCAGCCTGAAAAGAGCGAAGGAAATTGAAGCAGCAGTAGTGCAATTTACTAATCTCATACAAGTTGCTGCATGGAGAAGCACGCCTACTACTGAACATAGGAACCAGCCCACAAACGTACCACTGGAAATTCAGAATCATGGTCCAGAAGAAACGCAGACTACGCAGAGTTTGGCAGATGAGCCGTCATCCGCAAGACAAGGCCGTCCTTAATAAAGCCATTGTAGATTTGAAGGATGCTATAAAAAATGCCAACGACTCAACCATGCAAGCAAAATTGGAGTCTCTAACTGCCACTTAAGCCACCAACTACTCGCTCTGGAAAATCACCCGTTCTTATGACAGACCTAACTTACCAAAAACCCCAATAAAAAAGGAAAATGACTGGGCTAGAACAAGCCAGGACAAAGCGGATTTGTTTGCGGATCATCTGGCAAGCGTTTTTAAACCGAACGTAACACTAGATAACTCATCCGATGAATGTGTTGATCTCATCCTAAAACAAGACCTTCAAATAGACCTCCCCCCTAGACCTGTGTCGCCCCCGGAAATCATGAAATTGATTAAACGGTTGGACAATAAAAAGGCTCCGGGTTACGACCTGATAACCAAAGAAGTATTGCTGGAGCTACCGAGAAAGGCAATTGTCTTCATCACCATCATCTTCAATCCATCTTCTTCATGTTACGAATAGGGTACTTCCCGACAGCGTGGAAAGTCTCGGAAATCATAATGATTTACAAGGCTGGCAAACCAATGACCGAAAAAACATCCTATCGACCAATCAGCTTGTTGCCTACTCTATCCAAGGTACTGGAGAAGACAATACTTCGCAGAATTATGCCAAGCCTCTTGGAGCGCAAAGTGATACCAGACCACCAATTCGGCTTTAGAGAATGTCATGGCACAGTGGAACAAGCCCACAGGGTATGTAACGCCATAAGAAAGTCCTTAGAACAAAAGGAATATTGCTCGTCGGCGTTTTTGGATATCCAGCAAGCGTTTGACAAGGTCTGGCACAAAGGCTTACTATGCAAGATCAAGCAGAACATTTTCCACTCATATTTCCTAATATTCCAATCTTACCTCGAGGATCGCATTTTTTATGTGAAAGAAGGTGACGACACTTCTGAGTTCCGAGAGATTGACGCCGGGGTGCCACAAGGATCTGTTCTTGACCCCATGCTCTACACATTGTACACTGCTGACCTGCCCCTAACGCTAGGAATAGCCACAGCTACATTTGCAGACGACACCGCTATACAGTGTGATTCTTTATAATGTGCACATATCGAAATGGGGGAATCTATGCTTAATTTTATCGACGGAAAAATTATTAAAAAAAATCTAAATATTTTTTAATATTTTATATGGAATTTTTAAAAATTTTGTCTGCTACTGTGACCCCAGTGTAAACAAAACGGTGTAACTTTTAAACTAAATTATCTATCGCGATGAAACAACAACTCCATAGTGATTGGAAGCAATTAGGCGTCCTCGTAAAATGAAAATTGTGGAAAAAAACTACCCTCAATTGAAAATAAACACGTTTTATGATCAAAAAAACTTTTTTTTTTCATAACTTTTTACATAAAATTGTTTCATCGCGATAGATAATTTAGTTTAAAAGTTACACCGTTTTGTTTACATTGGGGTCACAACAGCGGGCAACATTTTTGAAAATTCCATAAAAAATATTAAAAAATATTTCGATTTTTTAAAATATTTTTTTCCATCGATAAAATTAAGCATAGATTCCCTCATTTCGATATGTGCACATTATAAAGAATCACACTGTATTAGCCAGTAACAAAAATCCAAGACTGGCATTAGAGAACTTGCAGAAAGGCCTTAAAAAAGTTAGCGAATAGCTCCAAAAATGGAATACAAAGTCGGTGCATGTGACATTCACTCTCAAAAAAGGAGACTGTCCACCTGTAAAGTTGAACGAATGTACTCTACCCCACAGTGACCATGTGAGATATCTTGGCTTACACATTGATCGTAAACTAAACTGGGGGCACCATATCAAATGTAAGAAGCAGGAGGTCCAGCTAAAGTACAATAGCCTATACTGGATGCTAGGAAGAAACTCGAGACTATCTTTGGACAACAAACTGCTCATTTACAAAGTCATCCTAAAGCCCATTTGGACATACGGACTGCAACTGTGGGGCAGTGCACGCGATTCCAACATCAATATACTCCAGCGCCAGCAGAGAAGATCCTAAGAACAATTGCAAAAGTACCATGGTACATAACCAACAACGAAGTGTACGAGCATCTTGAAATGAAGACGATAAAAGAGGAAATTCGGAGTGTGGCAGCTAATACAAAGAACGGTTAATCCATCACCCTAACGAACTAGCTCGCCAACTCACCATGGATCACTATGTGAGACGACTGAAACGCCATCACATACTAGAGCTAGAAGACCGGCAGTAGCTCTGGGAAGCAGATGAGTTGATGCTTCCAATGGGAAGCCACTCCGCATGACAGCATCACAGAACAGATTTGCTCATAGCCTTAGGGCTGATTGCAAATAAAAACAGAAAAAAAAAAACAAACCTAAGCTAATTGATTTAAATACCATATCTTAAACTTATTAATGTTTGGCTAATTAGTTTATGAGACTGATTTTTATTTAATAAATTGTTTATAATCATACTTGAATAATGAAGTTTGCAGAAATTGGCGGTTAAAACGGCTTCGGCCGTCTGGTTTCGATGAAGGAATGATTTGTCCTTGTACGTAACTAGTTACGACGGAAAAATTATTTGTCTTTGTACGAAACCACGGTTATGTACCATGGTTACGTCCTACAAAGAATTTACTGTTATGGTTTCGATGAAGGAATTATTTGTCCTTTTACGTAACTAGTTTTGATGGAGGAATTATTTTGGTTATTGAGGCAGTTCAGTAGACGCGTTGGCTGTGTACTGAACTGACCTTCATCTTCAAGTAAAAGGGTAGTTAACTAAAAAAATCTAATTAGTCCGTCAGATAGATTTCCAAAAATATTAAGTCATATTTTTCATCCTTATTATTGAAACTAGGTAAGTCTGTATTAAATAAATAAAAAATCAAATTAATAGTTTTTTTATAGGCACTAATTTTTTCCTCGGGAATAAAATCTGTCGAATAATAAAAGAATTTTGTAAATCGGTTCATGAATGACAGAGTTATAATCTTAATACCTACTCATAATTGACTTGTTTTAATAAAGAAATTTTTCATATGAATTAACTTTTGACTATTGAGATGATTGGCCTCTCCTCTCGATTGGTCTGGCTGCTCGATATTGTTTTTTTAAAGAATGTGATTTTTCACCTCAAATAAAGTATCGTCTCCTAGCAATAATTTTTGCGTAGGAGTATTTAGTTTTGTGTACCCAATGCTTGGTTGACGGCTCCGAAAAGATTGGTTTACACCCTGTATAAGTTTTGGGATATTATACATATTGTAATTTGCGGCTATAAAATTATTTATTACTATTATTCCTAGTACTAGTGAAATTTCATATTTTTGCAAAAAATGCTTGAACTTAAACGTGGTTTCGTACAAAGACAATTTTGTCTTTGTACGAAACCACGTTTAATTCATCCATCGAAACTAGTTACTTATAAGGACAAATTATTCCTACATCGAAACCAGTTACGAAACTACGGTTTCGTAGACGGCCGAAGCCATAGATACTATCCCTAGTTTCTCTTCAATAACAAAATCATTTTTTTTCTCTTATGACGCCAAAATCAAGGTTTTAACCGACGTCTTAATAGTAAATCCATATTTTTTTTTTATCGTATTAATGTGTGTGTGTGTAATACTATTCATATTCCGTTTAAGATAGACCGTTTGAAATACTAGAACTTAACTTTTGTTATAACTGAAACGGCACTGCAAATCAAATATTGAATAAGAAAAATAGGTCTAACCGTAACCTTTAAATGTTTACTGTTGAAATCCTAAAGTTCATGCGGCCGACATATCATTATCTACTGCAAGCCAAATGTATGGACCGACATTGGGTATGAATTTGACAAAGAGGCTAAATGTATTAAACAACATTCTTGTATATTTATAAGGTAACGCTAGGTGTATTACGCGACACTGGATAAAAATTTAACAAAGAGGCTAATTGTATGAAGCTACATTTCTAGACATTTATAAGGTCAGGCTAAATGCGTTAACGTACGTTGCCTGTAAATTGTTGCTCCAGCAAAAATAGTTTAAACGACTGTCTGGTATTTGGTAGTGAGCTTACACAGTTCCTAAATTTGTCAATATTTTGTGTCGCTTCATACATTGCAGTCCAAAATGGGCCCGAAAATGCGGTTGTATTAAGAAAATGCGGTTGTATTAAGAAAATGCGGTTGTATTAAGCGACAAAAAAGTGCTCCGATCGTCACCAAACCCAGCTCAAACGACGCAGAAAAATTCGCTGATTTCAAATATGTATAAAAGTCTATATCGCCGCCCAGAGTGTCGCTTCATATAATTAGCCCCGAACCCGTCGATATGGTTTAGGTGTTGCTGGCTCTAAACTACCTTCAAATGGTAACTTATTTTGAGCCCAGCTAGCTTCCAGTGAGGGCTGTTCAAAAGAGATACCGCGGCCTCAGACACACGGTCTCAGAAGGAACATGGGTGATTTTTAGTCAGTACAAGTCTGGACACTCCCTACCGATCTGCCTAGAGCGGGAAGAGTCATTTCATGATTTCCCACACTCCACAATTAAGTGCCCATGTGGCTTACGGTGTCCTCTTGTATCAGTTTTTAGTCAGTGGGCTTTCTAGGAGAGAGTATTTTTAGTATTGTTTTAATTTTACTTCAGGCACAGCTTGAGGTTAGGAAAGAGATCCGTCGGGGTTGCGGGTTGTTCGAAAGAGGTACCGCGGTCTCGGCACAAGGGTTAGTCAGGAGAAGTCTGACACTCCCTTCCACTCTGCCCAACAGCTGGGATCTAGTATTTAACTCCTATCGCACACAAAAAAGTGGTGGTTCGGGCTGACAACTCTTAGAACAAGAACCAACATCAATACATTCAGGTCACAATATTAAGTGCCCTATGGTTTGTGTGAAAGCACCTTAAGAGCCTGATTAATAAGATTATGCATGTGTAAAAAAGTTCCATTTTCAGCTGGAGTGTTGCGGCGCGGAGGGCCCGCGCGACTGGCAACACTCGGCGTGGGCGCGCGCGCAGGCGAGCGCGGGCGCGGGTGCGGGCGCGGGCGCGGGTGCGGGCGCGGGCGCGGGTGCGGGCGCGGGCGCGGGTGCGGGCGTGGGTGCGGGTGCGGGCGCGGACGGCGCGCTGGACCTGTCCGTGGGCGCGCCCTCCAACTACTACTGGGTGCCGCCCTCCTGCTGCGTGCTCACTGACACACTCGAGGTATACGAGTACGCTACTTATTTTATCTCTTCTACTATGTCATGATGAAGAAACAAACAGACATTGTTTATGGCGCAATTTCACTAGTCGACAGGGCCCGCATGCGGGGTGCGAGAGATTTTTGGAATGCGTGCCGCTGGGGAATTAGGGTTTCGGCAGGATCAGCACGTTGCTTGCTGAGTATTTATCTTTATTTTTTATTGGATAATTCCGTCACAAATTAAGCTTATTATTTTGTTATATATTTGGGATGAGAATCGACTACTAATACCCTCCTTCAATATGTCCCTCGACTTACATAACAGTGTATAAATAAAAAGTTTAGTTCTTTTTACCCAACTGCAAGGGAAGGGTAATGTTTTTTATGAAACCAGTTTTGTAAGTGTGAATTAAATGTCTGTTGTTCCAAGTTTTTTCTTCACATGTAATGAAAGTTCATTCAAATATTTGGTTTTGATTTACAACGGACTCTTGAACAAATACAGACTTGGTCACACGGCCCAGTTAAAATCATCACCCTAATTGAGGTGGTATGCAGCGTGTAGTGGTGTTAGAAGTGTGGGTGTGCCCCAGCAGTGCTCGGCGGCGCGGCGCGTGGCGGCGGCCAGCGGCGGCGGCGCGGCGCTGCACCGGGCGGCGTGCGGCGCGCGGCTGCTGGCGCGGCTGGCGCGGCTGGCGCGCGTGCCGCTGGCGCTGGGCGGCGCGCTGCTGGCGCTGCACGCGCTGGCGCTGCCGCTGGCCGCCGCGCTGTGGCTGCGCGCGCACCCGCCCGCCGCCTACAAGGCCTAGGAGCGCCGCGTCATCCCGCCGTACTTCCACGTGACGCTTACCGATGCGCTGACGCTGCGAATCGCGATACTCTTCCGAGATTAAAGGGCAATTTTGTTTCTATTCCATCTGAGCGTAATATCGACACGATTGAATTGTACTTTAATCGCATCGCGCCCACTTTGTGTTCGCCGTCCGCAGCGTCAACGTGCGAACAAACTCACGTCGATATTTCATTAATCGATGCAAGCACAAAGTAAAAAATCACTGTAACTCTTTCGAGCGAGTAAACTTGTGGACCCGCCTGCGCTATGCAACTCCGATACAGAACACGCTAACCGTACCACGACCACAGTTACTTTTTGAAATAATAATCTCTCCATTCACTTTGTACTCCGTGACTACGAATTATATGGAACGAGGGAGGAAATGATGATCAATCGGTAGTAATGTTAGTTTGTAACCGTAGAGCTTAACCAAATGTGTGTTAGATGTAAGTTATACATGTTATGTGTGCTGTATTGATTTAACTAGCGGTGCGACGATGCGCCACACCGTGACACCGTGACACCGTGACACCGACCGAACTTACAGATACTTAGCAGAGAATGCCAAATGTGGTATTCAATAATAGCCAATGTAATGTTTTCTGATAACATTAATAGAAATACCTAGTATGCTCAAAGGATACTATGTCTGTGCGTCGCGTCGGACTCGCACACTAGAGGTAACGCTCAAGCAATGGACTGCTGCGCTGCGTGTCGCGGGTTCGATTCACGCACGTAACAAATATTTGTATGACCTACAGATAGTTGTTCCGGGTCTGGGTATTTGTGTATGTGAGTTTAAATGTTTGTGAACGCACCCACGATACAGGAGAAATTCCTAGAGTGAGGCAGCGGTTTCTCAAAAAAAAAAAAAAACTTTTATGGCTCATTCATCGGGTCAGTTTCCGCTCAACAGCAACACTAAATTGGTTTTTCATAGCAAGTTAGTTCGTGTGTGGCGTTTCGCAGGAATATCGGTTGTTAAATAAATATAGCATTTGATACAATATTCTATTAACGTACTTATTTTTTTTCTAAGTTTTATTGAACATATTACTGCTGGTATGTGTGTACTAACTTCTCTGCCGACGAGTGGCACAGACCTCACGGCCTTACAATGCGCGCGTGAGTCTGGCGGCATTCGACCTGTGCCTCCACTCGTCCGCGTTACAAACAACCGTACAAATACTCACAAATAATAATAATACGATACTTGATCTCTACACTGCCATTTTACACAAACCTATAAGACTTTTATGTTGAGACTGATTTTATTTTCTTTTCGTTAGAACTTAAGTTGTAACCCAGTACAAATATTTAATTAATTATTTGTTATAAGTATTAGTTTCCACGTGTCTGTATTGTAATGATAATGCATTTATTAATTTGACTGATTGTTATAATAAGTAGGTTTAAGTAGTGTGTGTGTAGCGCCGGCCGCGTCATGTCTCACTACGTCACCTCCACGGTCACCTCATCGCCACTTGTATGGTTGTGTGGAACCCTCGCCGCGCGGACTGTCTGTCTGTCTGTCTGTCCACCTGTCTCCACTAACTCGTGAACACAGACAGCCTGCCTACCAGAAATTGGCATTTGCTACAATTCAATGTGGAAAACATATTGAAGCTCATTCGAGCGTATGGGCGCAGTTGCGGATGTAGTGCAGCGTGCGTCAGGCAGAGTGCCATAGATAGGTGCCATTCCCTCATGTAAGAGCTTGCGTTACATGGACTGTCGTGTTGTTCTTTCTATTTAAAAATGAGCATTAAGCATTTATGAATAAATGATATAATAGTAAACAATAATGTGTAAGTAATATCGGCGAGGTGTGTAACCGTACAGGTGTGAAGTGCCTGCGGCCGGGCGCTCGCGCTGTGCTATGTCACTAGGCAGTAGTGAACTGTGACGTGTCAGTTCATGTTGATGTTCGATGTCAGTCCAGCGCCGCCGCTTGCCGCACTACACGGACACGTGACTAAGGCATACAATTATCCGCTCATTTTAGTATTCGGATAATTCGGAAACTTGGATAACTTTATCCGGATAAATCCGGATAATACAAACAATTTTGAAAGTATTGATAAAAATAATATTTAACCACAATATCATTAATCATTTATATTCAGTAATCAGTCAAACGGACCATGGCAAATATAAAATAATCAAACCTAAGTAACTAACAAAACAAGTCATAAAATTGAACACAAACAGTTACCTACTTCTTGTAACAATTTTTATAAACCTTAAATAACTTACATTAGTAAAAAATCTTAAAAAATCGGAACTATGAAATAATAAATGTCAGTCGTCATTGAGATCAAATCTATAATTCTCTGCAAAAACCTTTTCCTAAGTGTTTTAAAGTCATATTTTAAGGTAACCAAACAGCGTAACCTTATTTTTAGACAAGTGCCTGGCCTATTTTAAAATTAGTTCTTAAATGAAAAATAAAATTTAACCACAATATCATGAGTCTAACGAACCATGGCAAAAATAAAATAATCAAACCCAAACCTAAGTAACCAAGAAAACAAGTCATAAAATTGAACACATAAACATTAAATAACATCTTGTAACAATTTTTAAATTTCAAGTACTTACATTAGTGCTAAATCTTAAAATCAGAACTATGAAATAATAAATGACAGTCGTCATAATGATATCAAATCTACATATAATTCTCTGCAACCTATATTTAAGTGTTTAAAAGTAATGTTTTAAGGTAACCAAACAGAGAAACATTATTTTTGACAAATGCCTGGCCTATCAAATAGTTCTTAAAAATATTAAAAACGAATAATAAAAAGTAAAATAAAGTCATACCTAAGTATATCTGATAACAAATTGAAACAATTCAATATTACTTCTTCAGTCTTTGATAAGATCTAAGGAAACTCAAGCTATCTAATGTCGAGTCGTTTAGTTAGTCCTCAATTTATTGCACAGGAAGCGCGTGGACGAAAACGCCCTTTCAGATTCCACGCTGGTTGGAGGAATGGTCATAAGAAAGAAAATAATTGTGCAAAAAAATATACATCATGTTCAAATACGTAAAAATAAAACTCCAAAACGTATCCGTATTATTCGTATTAACCGAATAGTAACGCAAATGATATTCGAATATTTTATATGGCGGATATCCGGATAATTCGGATATCCGGATAGTATGCCCTACACGTGACGTGGTGTCGACACCAACTTACACGACGTAGTATTTACTTCATTTGGCTTCGGTTTTGCGGTTAAATAATGCAAAGTGCGGCCGCAATTGGCCGTACTTTGATAGTTCAAACTATTCAAAGGCTTACTAAAGTCATAGTGACAGTAAGAGTTCCATGTAATGTGTAGTTGAGCAGATGATTGTATTGCTTGGTGGGCAGTGTCGAGTGGCAAGCGGCGCGCGCCCCTGGTGCCATGTAGCGTAACCCCGTTGGGTACTAACACTTACTGAATGTTAACACTAATAAACGTGTCGTTGTGTACTTGTTCTTTCATTTTCCTCGCTCGACTGGTGAGTGGTGGCCACCACTCACCAGCCGACCGGCACGAAGACTTGGAATGTCGAAACCTTCGATTAAATCTCTTTCACTGAAGGTTTCGCCTTCCGAGTACAATTAATATTTTATTTGTTTTAAGATTCCCTTATTATTGCTTTCAACTCCTAACCGTTGAGGAGTAGTACCTTCCATAATCAGCTCACCGAGATAATCAGAAAGAGAGAAATAATGCAACGGGGGGGGGGGGGGGGGGGATTTGTTCTGCCTCTTTCGAGCTAAAACACTAGGAAGTGTCGAAGGGTAGCAGGCGTTTTGGGAGACTGTCTCTTGTAACTTAGTAAACTAAAGTAAATTTTGAGGTTCGAAAAGCTGATTATCAGCCTAGTTTGAATAAATGACTTTTGATTTTATACGCCTCCATAATATTTTATCTAAGAATTATCTTCCAAATCTTAACCATTAAGGAGTTATACCTTCCATCACCAGCTCATCAACATGAAGTGATGAATGCCAGGGGGTCTAAAATGGCCACTTTAGCAGATCCTAATATGAATTGCGTTTAAAAACGTAAAGTGGACTTTTCATAATAGTAACTGCGTCTGTGACCATTTAAGAAAATAGATCTTAATACGAAAATAATATGAATTGCGTTAAAATTCGTAAATGTGTGACCATTTACGAATTTTAACGCAATTCATTTTAGGATCTGCTAAAGTGGCCATTTTAGACCCCCAGATAGCAATACTTGAATCGCTTTAGAAAAAGTCCCATCATCAGATCCTGACTTGGTGACACTGACAATGGGACCACCTCGGGGTCAACCTTATACCCTAAAATAATACAACTATCATTTAATAAGTATGTATAATTTAGAAATTATTTTCTTTCAACTCCTAACTGTTGAGGAGTTCCATCATCAGCGATAGCGAATCCACATAACATTATGATTATCAGACGTAAATACTCGAACAGATTTAGAAAATATATGGAAAACATCATAAGTGCCTATAACATTTAAGGGTTGCCCCTAGATTGGGCTAGCTCGCCGTCCGTCCGTCTTATGACGACGACAGGCCGTGTCGACGGCGCGTCCGTGTTCCACGCGCGCCTCAAAGAGATGTCAGCAACGTAGAAGGAGCCCGCAAGGGCCGACGCCCGTCGGGGCTGCGGGATGTTGTAAGAGATACCGCGGTCTTGATATATAGGGTTAAGAAGGAACATGGGTGGTTTTTAGTCAGTAGAAGTCTGACACTCCCTTTCGCTCTGCCCAAGAGCGGGGGAAGTCGTCAAATAACCCCTTTATTTGACGACTCCCCCCCCCCCAAAGGGTTGCCAATAGATTTCCCTGGGATCCCATCAACAGATCCTGAGTTGGTGACAATGCAATGGGACCACCTCGGGAGAGGAGTAGGTATACCCTTTCGAACACACAAATTATTTTGCTCAATTGACGGAGATATCGGTGGACGTACATGAAAAGAAGTACATGTATACGAATAGAGAACCTTTTCCTTTTTGGAAGTCGGTTAAAAATATACAAGTCTGATTAGACCTGTCGTACTGCATGGATCAAAGTGCTGGGCTTTGAAAGAGGGCATGTAGCAGAGATGAGAATGTTGAGATGGATGTGCGGAGTGACCAGATGGATATAAATATTGATGGATGGAGAGGGAGAGGAAGGCCAAGAAAAGATGGATGGTTGTGTGAAGAATGATATGAAAGAGAAAGGAATAAATTCCAACGTGACGTCTAACAGAGAAGAATGGAAGAAGAGGTATACGGGCAGGAAGATGATGAGAGGTGTTGCTGTGGACGAGCAGCGCGCGGGAGCTTGCATCAGCGTGCGTGCCGTGAATAAAGGAATTGGGTCACAATCAATATAGCTTCGTTAATATTCGTCTTTCTCTGTCGAGCCACTCACTGACTGATCTAAGTACTTACTATGGCTGTTAAGTAATGAAACATTACACGACGTAATATCGCCAACTGGTTTGTTTATGTTGTGTTAGTTTTGTCACATCGGTGTTACAGCGGTAGGGTTGCTATCCGTCCGGGTTTCCCCGGATTTGTCCTAGTTTAGAGGGCGTCCGGGCGGGGCTTCATTTGTAGGTAGTATGGGTTTAAAAAAAATTATTATTAATTATTATTAAAAAAAAAAAATTGTTGTGCCCGACAGGGTCCATGTGAACTATTTTATTATTATTAAGATCTTGTAAAACACATGTGATATGCAATAAATGATTGAATTGAATTGAATTGAATTAAAAAATTAAACTCTTGGGCGACCCCGATCAACCGACGAACCGACGCGCTATAAAACCTGTTGACATATCCGGGTTCTGGGCTCTAAAATCCGGGGTTTTCACGCGTCTCGTCCTGGTTACCAAATTGTTGAGATAACAACCCTATAAAGCGGTCTCTCACTGCAAGCTCATCAAATACACATTTGCAAGTGTTGTCGTGATGTAACTGTGAGTGATGTGATGTGATGTAACGCAACGCCGCGAGCTGTGCAGCTGGCCCAGCACCGGCCACGCCGGACAGCGCGACGTATGACGCACCCAATAGTTTACGCCCATTTATAAATTTAAATCTACGCGCATACTGGACTACACGTGTAATACTAAAGACATAGGTACTAATCCATAGTCTTGTTTTTGATAATACGCTTTAATTCCAAACGGATGTAGGTTGCCGGTGAGTCCGTGACGCAACTCGCATGGAAGCAGTCCGCGTGTTTGTGTGGTGTCTGCCACTGTGCCCGCCCGTTCTGTTCGTAATTGTCGTTCATTGGCATCTTAAGAGCACGTAATTGACAACAGCGCTCCGTCCGAGCCGCTCCCGCCCCCCGTGCCCTCTCTGACCGATCAACGAGTGCCGCCAACGATCACCTATTGAAAGCAATCAAACGAACTAAATTGAACACAAATGTTCAGTACCTACTTCTTATTCACTTGTTGCATTATTTAAAGTCGGCTACACAAGCCAGAAGACGACCGTTCCAACAAGTCTTTGTGGCGACGGAATGTTGCAATATTGTTGACTTTGCAGTTTCGGCATTACCGGTTGCCGCTTCGCCAGGGAGCGGACAGTGCTCTAGCTTGTGTCCAGTCCGGTCGTAACAAAGTACTGTGAAATATAACGACAATTAATTATAATTCCCTTGATCGATCACTCGGCTCATTCGGTTGGGACATTTTTTGTCACTGATTGTGTACCTATCTAGTTGTCTAGTGATCGATGATTCTCTTAGTCAACAAAATTTTGCTCACTACCTACCTAGCTCAGTGTGGCGGGATTTTTTTTACAAAACAGACTTGTTCTTCTCTCGGGTTTATTAACAGAAATAACCATTTAGAATATTCCTACCGTGAAAAAAAGAGAGCAGGAAAGGTCCGATCCGAATAATAATAACCATAGCTACTATAGTATTTGTATTACTCCATTTGGCAATACGAGTAGGTAGTAGGTAAGAGCAATTCTGAGCAATCATGTTCAGACGGCATCACATCAAGCTACTTCAAATGTCTTTATTACATTTTCAAGGTTGATTTTAAAATTTTGACAGTTACGGGCAATTTTTTATGTGCTGGCCTACCTAATGTTCCATGGCGTAGCAGCAGCTACCACCATACCAGTCGTATCAATAATAGGGGACCCGAACGTGTGTTAGCAAAAATTCGTAAAATAGAAATAAATAAATCCACAATCTCAGTTACTAGTCAACAAGTGCTTTTTGGTCCAATTTTTTTCTCCGCCTCTGAAAAATATGAACGAGGTGTGAATATCGTACAAAAACCTCTAAGTCATCACGCCCGAGTTTTCTAAAAAAGAAAAGGAAATCTTTATCCTTTATTTGGGTCGCCCAACAACTTTTGATACGGGGCTCATGAGCCCATCTAAGGCGCGCTACGCCAGACGATACTGCTAATCCCGTCAATTGTAGACCAATTTTCAAAATTACCTGAGATCCATGCCTTAACTAGGGGGAGTTACTGAGATATTGGGGGTCGAAGTTCCAAATTTTTCACAGCTGTTTTTGTAAATACTACTTAGTTTTTCAGGTTATAACTTTACTTAAATTACCTCCATGACCCGTCAGCATCCACTAGCACTATGTTTTAAGAGTGCTACATTGAGTTTTGCCGTAAATTGTGGTTTTTGACCCAAAAAAACAGTCGTTTCCCAGCACAAATGTTTGAGTAGGGGTACTTAGTTTGATGTACAGAATATTTGGTTGAAGTTTGCGTAAAGGGTTCATTTACACCCTGTATAATTGTCTGTTGCTATTTGTGTTGTTCTCATTGTTTATGTGTGTTAGGTACTAATATTAGATAAGTAAGTATATTTCGTGGTAATACTAACACTATGGACGTTTACGTCTGCAAATAAATGATTTATTTTTATTAATATTTATTAATTTACTTCTATCTCTTAAATGTTGAGGAGTTGTACCTTCCATCATCAGCGCAGCCACATGGCATTATGATTATCGGACGCCAATACTTGAACAGCTTCAGAAAATATATGGAAAACGTAATAAGTGCCTATAAAAATTGAGGGTTGCCCTCGATTAGGGCACGCCACGATAGTGGCGGTAAGTCCCCTCTTTGAGGAGTGGCTTGAGAGGCGCCACGGCGCCCTCACCTTCCGTCTGACGCAGGTCCTCACCGGACACGGTTGTTTCGGGAGGTACCTGCACCGAATCAGGCGGGAGGAAACGCCCGGATGCCACCATTGTGAGGATCGGCCGGAGGACACGGTGGAGCACACAGTGGAGGTGTGCCCCGCTTGGGCGGAGCCCCGCCGTGTTCTCGTAGCGGCGATCGGCGGCGGCGACCTCTCGCGCCCGGCCCTGGTGCAAGCCATGGTCCGGGGCGAGGAGGAATGGGACGCCGTCGCCTCCTTCTGCGAAGCAGTGATGCTGGCGAAGGAGGTGGCGGAACGCGAGAGGGAGAGAACCTCTCGTCCCAGCCGCCGCGGGAGGCGCTCCGGGCGTCGGGGGTCCCGCGATGACCTCCGGCCACCGTAGACGCGGGCCTGTGGACGGTGAGTGATGGGCTAACTCGCCGTCCGTCCGTCTCACGACGAAAACAGGCCGTGTCGACGGCGCGTTCGTGTTCCACGCGCGCCTCAAAGAGATGTCAGCAACATGGGAGGGGCCCGAAAGGGCCGACGCCTGTCGGGGCTGCGGGTAGTCCTCTGGTTATCGCGGCCTCGACATAGAGGGCGAAGAAGGAACATGGGTGGTTTTTAGTCAGTAGAAGTCTGACACTCCTTTTCGCCCAAGAGCGAGAGGGGTTATTCGATGATTTTACACCCACCAAAAAAAAAAAAAAACGGGTTGCCCTCGATTTCCCTAAGATCCCAACATCAGATCCTCACTTGGTAACAATGGGACCAACTCGAGAGCATACTCTGTCGAATACAAAAATAATTTTGAAAATCGGTTCATTAATGACGACATACAGACGAATCGAGAACCACCTCCTTTTTGGAAGTCGGTTAAAAAAGGAGGTTTTCATTTCGTCTGTATGTTTTTTTCTACATATTACAACCAAAACTGGAAAAATAACGAAGAAAAATCAGCTTCTGCAGTCGGTGCCAAAAATAATAAATCAAACAAATGAAAGTCATCGACTTCAGACTAAACTGATTTTTCATAAGAAAAAGATACTAACTAAACTAAAAAAAGGATACTACTAAGACGGGTGAGCCGGGCAACGGGGGCCTCGTAGTCGCAACCCCGCAAGGACGTAGTTTGCTATGTCATTGCGGGGTTGCGCCTACGAGGCAGGTCCTCACCGGACACGGTTGTTTCGGGAGGTACCTGCACCGAATCAGGCGGGAGGAAACGCCCGGATGCCACCATTGTGAGGATCGGCCGGAGGACACGGTGGAGCACACAGTGGAGGTGTGCCCCGCTTGGGCGGAGCCCCGCCGTGTTCTCGTAGCGGCGATCGGCGGCGGCGACCTCTCGCGCCCGGCCCTGGTGCAAGCCATGGTCCGGGGCGAGGAGGAATGGGACGCCGTCGCCTCCTTCTGCGAAGCAGTGATGCTGGCGAAGGAGGTGGCGGAACGCGAGAGGGAGAGAACCTCTCGTCCCAGCCGCCGCGGGAGGCGCTCCGGGCGTCGGGGGTCCCGCGATGACCTCCGGCCAGCGTAGACGCGGGCCTGTGGACGGTGAGTGATGGGCTAACTCGCCGTCCGTCCGTCTCACGACGAAAACAGGCCGTGTCGACGGCGCGTTCGTGTTCCACGCGCGCCTCAAAGAGATGTCAGCAACATGGGAGGGGCCCGAAAGGGCCGACGCCTGTCGGGGCTGCGGGTAGTCCTCTGGTTATCGCGGCCTCGACATAGAGGGCGAAGAAGGAACATGGGTGGTTTTTAGTCAGTAGAAGTCTGACACTCCCTTTCGCCCAAGAGCGAGAGGGGTTATTCGATGATTTTACACCCACCAAAAAAAAAAAAAAAAAAACGGGTTGCCCTCGATTTCCCTAAGATCCCAACATCAGATCCTCACTTAGTAACAATGGGACCAACTCGAGAGCATACTCTGTCGAATACAAAAATAATTTTGAAAATCGGTTCATTAATGACGACATACAGACGAATCGAGAACCACCTCCTTTTTGGAGGTCGGTTAAAAAAGGAGGTTTTCATTTCGTCTGTATGTTTTTTTCTACATATTACAACCAAAATTGGAAAAATAACGGAGAAAAATCAGCTTCTGCAGTCGGTGCCAAAAATAATAAATCAAACAAATGAAAGTCATCGACTTCAGACTAAACTGATTTTTCATAAGAAAAAGATACTAACTAAACTAAAAAAAGGATACTACTAAGACGGGTGAGCCGGGCTACGGGGGCCTCGTAGTCGCAACCCCGCAAGGACGTAGTTTGCTATGTCATTGCGGGGTTGCGCCTACGAGGCGTAGCGCGCTGCTATTGACTCACTATAATATAGTCACTAGGTCACTGCTCACTGTCATGGCGCGATGGCGTCATTCATTGCTCCTCGAAGCACGAAGTGAAAATCCAATGTGATGTGGAACAAGAGGGCAGCAGGATGAAATACCCGATAGATAAGGTATTTCACCCTACTTTTTTCTTTGTTTCGAATTATCGGTGTAGCTATGGTTGAAAGTAGAATCATGTTGAGGTTGAATCATGTAGTATACTGACGAGTTGCTGTGAAGCAACGATGGTTAGTAAGACTAAAATTATGTAAATAAATATGGCAGGTACTTATACCCACCCGTATGTACCTAAATCAAAAATCTTTGAATCTTTTTGATTCAACGATTCATAAAAGCCGTGTGAAACATTTTGGTTACTTAATTACATTTTGTATAACAATTATAATTATACTACAGGCATAAATATACAAATGAGATATCACTAACCACATCTAGGTATCGCATAATTTACTTACCAAAATAGGTAAGTATTAAGACGTCTCATCAAGGATTTCTCCCACCGCTCTGCACCGCGGCACCGTCAAGCAGCATGGTGGCGGCGCGCGCGGCACTGGAATTACTATTTCCAAATGTTCTAATCCATATCTATACTAATATACAGGGTGGAATTTTGTAATGCCACCTGGAGGGAAAGTACTCTTAATACTGCAGATAGAAAATTTTACTCAAAGGAAACATTCCTTTTATTTGAATAGAAAGCAAACTGCATTCAAAGATTTTCGAAAATTCTCTTCTCCCACACCCGGGAATCGAACCGGCTAAAATCTGAAAAAAATATACAATGTACTTTTATTGCATCGATCGTTAGGGTCAATTATAAGGATGAAATCTCTCTAATATTACACCAATTCTCGAATATTCCAACCTGTATAAAGCTGAAGAGTTTGTTTTTTTGTTTGTGTGAACGCTATAAACTCAGAATCAACTGGTTGGAATTGAAAAATATTTTTGTGTTGGATAGTCCATTTATCGAGGAAGGCTTTAGGCTATATAACATCACGCTACGACCAATAGGAGTGAAGCATAAATGAAAAATGTTGTAAAAACGGGAAACGATATTCCTTATTGAGAGCTTCCGTTGCGTGCGCTGCGAAAATGGTATAAGTTATGCAACTATCATGTATGAATGAAATGTTTCTTTAAAAGTTCTACAAAAAAGTCCGCGACAGCATATATCTATCTATTAAGATTGACTCACTGTAACCATTTTTTACCATTGAAATGTTAGGTTAAATAGAATTATTTTTTGCTAAGCTTATTTACCTTATATGGTATTAATCTATATCTAAATAAATGTTTTAGAACGGAAATTTAATAAAGAATATTTGTGCCCTTTACTCTATATAGTTTAAAGAAATATCTTAGAAGATATCGCACTGTAAAAATGTCCGCGCAACAAAATAATTACGCGGTCCGCCGGCCCTCGCGTCCCATTCTATACTTAGAGATTCATGCCTCTGGGAAATTCAAATTCAAATTCAAAATATTTATTGCACTCATAATATTTACAAGGTGTTGTTGTATATTGTTTTGTGAGCAGTGGTGGCCCAGTGGTGGCGGCCCCCACTTACGAACAGTTGGTCGTGGGTTCAAACCCAGGCAGGCGCATTACTTTGTGTAATTTATTTCATCACTACTGCCCGGCGAGCACGGCCTACAGTGACATGGCATGAGTCACACATTTTATCACAGTTTGGGCGATAAAACCGTTTTGTCTTAAATGCTAGCACGGCGGCGTAAGATAATTTCTTGATATGTGATATAACTTCTTGACGTTTAGTTGGGACTCCTATGTCTTATTTGCTAATATGGGCGCACCCATTTTGTAACAAATGTCACATTTTGACAGATGAATATGCTCGTTTATATCACGTTCGTTCGGAGGTGGTGATAAAAGTAAATTAAAAATATAAGTATATTTTTCTGCTTACTACTGCATCAAATGGCAGTAAATTATTATAATTATGTTCATGCCCGAAGGCAAGAGGTCCAAAGTAGGAAAATATTCCGAAGAAACATTCGGGACTCCTCTAATCCGTTCGAGTTGCCAGACAGGGAGTTCCAACGGATTTTCCGCCTTACAAATATATTTCAAAACAAATCACATCAAACTTTTAAAAGAAAAACAGAACTTTTAGTTAGTAGCAAGTTATCAAATAATAAATAAAAAAAGAAAATAAAAGACGTGCCGCGTACGTGTTATGTCAAAAATGAATTAGTACCCAAGAAAATTAAAAAGTTGTTTAACTGTATGAACTGTGCTCTTTTATACGTATTATTTTATTTGGTCGCCTATTCAGATGGTCATAGACATTTTTATTGTTTTAATATACTAGGTCACACTATGAAGTCAGCAACAAGAAAGACAAGTCGCGTCTTAAATTATATCACATGTGGTACCCGTGCTAGCATTTAAGACAAATTCTAAGACATATTAAAGTGGGGGTGATTTTTTGAAGTGAAAATTCTTTATATCTTTTAATTTGGATTTTTGTCACAGTTTGTGGCAATAGTGTCACGGGCGTGTGAAAAAAAGCGTTACGGCCGCTTGGAAGCGAGATATCTCAGGAACTATTGGTTGGAATTGAATAATTATTTTTCATTACTCATACTCTGAAAGTAGGCCATAACATGCCTGCGGAGCGGGTTGAAAGTACTACTTTTCAGCCCTAAGGAGATTAGCTTTCAACTGACAGCTGTCAAATTATTAAAAAAACTGTCTATTTCACATTTTTATTGAACCATGTTCCAACTTTTTATACAGCCACTCAATTACAGCGTGATTTAAAATTAAAATAACACAATGTTCTTAAGAATTAAATTATAATAAGACTTTATTATAGTTTAGTTTTAACTATTTCTCTATAATGACATAGATTTTGACAAAATCTTTGCCATTTTTTTTTTCATTTATTATTCACAAGTGAGTTAATAGGTTTTTTTTATATTGGTTGAGTTGCTTGTTGCTTTGTTCTTAAAAATCTAGCTAGTTCCACATCTCACTTAAGACAAAAACAAAAACCAAACAAAAATATTAACAGTCAACGTTTATTTTGTACTAACACCATTACTATTTAATCTATTTATTATTTACCTACTGTAAAACATATAATAATAATAATAACCCCACTGCCGTATCTCTACGTTGACGTCGGGCTTGTACGCTCCAATGAGCCCTAGGTCTGTGTTCTGGTGAACTTTACTTTGCCGATATGGATTGAGGGTGAGGGGCCAAACCAAGAGAGATACTACACAATCCAAGCTAAGGTTGCACATGCTGAGGGCTGCATGGCAAGGGGAGAGCCTAGTCGCTAGTGTGCCAACTCTGGATAATAGGGGACCTCCAGTTTTATATACCCCCAGTGAACGCAGGGCTCTGCTGTGGTCGACTTTATAAGTCCCTAGCTACTCGTGGGATTAACATGAATACTAGATGTAAAACAAAAAAAACAACTTCAGGCAAAGCTGCCTCAGCTTGATGATGAAACATCACAAGCATCTTCGTCATCGCCTTCATCTCTTTTTTCATCAATTGCTTCATCATCACAATATTTTCGCGTCACTCTGACGCCTTCTTCCTCATCAGTAAGCATACAGCCAGCGGATGTTGTACACGTAGGAGACAAATTTTGTCGACGATACTGTACCCATCGTTAAACCTGCAACAAATCGTAGGAAATGGAGCATTGAAATGAATAAATTCATCCTACGCACCTATCTTTATCTTACTAGTATGGAAACAGACAGAAATTCATACTTACCATCGCTACACACTAAGTTTTTAGAAAAATATCCGGCTATGCAAGTCAGCCGACAAAGCCCGCGCAGGGCCATAGTACAGAAGAAATTATTACCACAAGACACGATAGACCAGATTTATGAAGAAGCCAGAACCGAACTAAAAATGATACACACTCAAATTCAGCAACACTCTACACAACCTAGTACACAATCCAACGGAAAAAATAAGGCCAACGCATGAGATGGACGAACGAATACAATGAAACAATAATTAGAATGTACTACACAACCACACAATTAGAAACAAATAAAAAAGCCTATAGGAAAAAATTACATGAGGAATTTATAAATAAATATCCAGAATTAGCTCATATAATAACAGAGCAAAGATTGTCTGATCAAGTTAGAGCGATTTTAAATAACAAATATATACACGAAAACAGATTAAAGGAAATTAAAAATCAAGTAGCTTCAGAACTAAAAAAAAGAAACACTGGCATACCAAACATTGAAGACATAAATAAATGACCAGTGGAACACACAAACTCACGACGACTCAGAACAACCAAGGAAGATCTAAGGAGATGCACTAAGTCCTCTGTGGTTTTGCATGGCACTCAATCCACTCTCACACTTGTTCGACAAAACAGGCGCGGGATTCACATTGGAAAGCAACAACACACAATACAAGCTAACACACCTTATGTACATGGATGACATAAAGTTATATGCAGCTGACAAAGAAGCGCTTTACCAACTAGCTGATTGCACACAACAATTTTCTGATGATATTTGTATGTCATTCGGGGTAGATAAGTGTAAAATTTCGTCAGGGAAAACCCAAAATAATAGCTAAACACTTCTATCAGGAGAATTGATCATGGACGAACAGAGCACATACAAATACTAAGCAGTTTATTTACAGACAACAAGTAGATCTTCTGTCTGTGCATAAGATAAAGGTTGTAAAAAGGTAATTACGGATTTTTTATAGCTAAAATAGATTAACTTATACATACTTAGTTTTCTATTTCATATATTGTACAAAAATGGGCCTAAAAATGAAAAGAATTTTTCTGCAAACGCATGTTTAGATCTCTCTTTCTTTAGTCGGTCCCTCATGTCTGAGGATCGTGGTCAGCTTCGGAGTCACATCTGGAGTGAATGATCCGCCTCCACCGGTTTCTGTCCAGCGCATCCCTTACCACCGTGTAGAACTTAGAGAACGATGATGGCGCACAGGCAGCACGTTGCAGGATTTATATAGCTCAGCTGTAGAAAAGAAAAAGGGATAGAAGTTTGCTATCTTTAAAATTGCTCTTTGAGCTCTTTCAAGAGGAAGCTGGATCAATTGGGGGTCTGCAAAAGTTCGTATTTTTTTAAATACATATGCGCACTCTTCTATCTAGACATTCAATATACCTTAAGGAGAGAGTGTCGTCTATTATAACCCCGAGGTATTTAATGGTACAGGTTTTGAAGATAGTAGGACCATTGCATACGTTGACTGATGGGTTACCACATTGATGGGCACATAATATGGAAGTTAGTGTTAAATTGAGACTTGCGAATGGAAAAGAGTATAATATATTTTGTCTTGTCAGCATTTAATGTTAGTAAATTTCTTTGAAGCCAATCAGTTACAGTATTAAAACCGACTTGAGCGTTTGCATACAGTTCGCTACTGTAGAAAATATTAGCGCCGTGTCATCTGCATATGATATAATTCTACCGTGCTTTATATTTAGATTACACAAGTCGTTAATATAAACCAGGAATAATGTAGAGCCCAATATACTCCCCTAGGGAACACCAATTCTAGTATTTTTTCTGCTCGTCGCTCGTAAAGTCGTCAATCTTATCACATTGATATCGGTCGTCTAGGTAGTCAGTAAGTAATGTCAGCGTCGTTCCCCTTATACCTATGGCCTCTAATTTTCTTAGAAGCCGTGAAACAGAGACAGTGTCAAAAGCTTTCGCTAAATGTCTAGCTCTTCTGAGACGTAATCGGTCAGGCTATGCACCGCATCAGCAGTCGATAATTAGCTCTGATCCCAAATTGCGCAGGTGACAAGAAGTTGTTTTTTTCTAGGTAATTAACTAGTCTATTGTTTATTATTTTCTCGAGTATTTTCGAGATTGAGGGGAGTAATGATATTGGCCTCGAAAAAAATACATGAGGAATTTATAAATAAATATCCAGAATTAGCTCATATAATAACAGAGCAAAGATTGTCTGATCAAGTTAGAGCGATTTTAAATAACAAATATATACACGAAAACAGATTAAAGGAAATTAAAAATCAAGTAGCTTCAGAACTAAAAAAAAGAAACACTGACATACCAAACATTGAAGACATAAATAAATGACCAGTGGAACACACAAACTCACGACGACTCAGAACAACCAAGGAAGATCTAAGGAGATGCACTAAGTCCTCTGTGGTTTTGCATGGCACTCAATCCACTCTCACACTTGTTCGACAAAACAGGCGCGGGATTCACATTGGAAAGCAACAACACACAATACAAGCTAACACACCTTATGTACATGGATGACATAAAGTTATATGCAGCTGACAAAGAAGCGCTTTACCAACTAGCTGATTGCACACAACAATTTTCTGATGATATTTGTATGTCATTCGGGGTAGATAAGTGTAAAATTTCGTCAGGGAAAACCCAAAATAATAGCTAAACACTTCTATCAGGAGAATTGATCATGGACGAACAGAGCACATACAAATACTAAGCAGTTTATTTACAGACAACAAGTAGATCTTCTGTCTGTGCATAAGATAAAGGTTGTATCCTACTAATCCTATCCTACTTCCTAATCCTAATCCTAATAATATTATATCCTACTAATCCTATCCTACTTCCTAATCCTAATCCTAATAATATTATAAATCCTAATATATCCTAATCCTAATATCCTAATCCTAATATCCTAATCTTAATATCCTAATCCTAATATCCTAATCCTAATATCCTAATCCTAATATCCTAATCCTAATATCCTAATCCTAATATCCTAATCCTAATATCCTAATCCTAATATCCTAATCCTAATATCCTAATCCTAATATCCTACTAATATAATATTATAAATGCGAAAGTTTGTTAGGATGTATGGATGTTTGTTCTACTTTCACGCCAGAACAGCTCAATGGATCTAAATGAAATTTGGCACAGAGATAGATTATAGTCTGCAATAACACATGGGCTAATAATATCGCTATTAAAACTTAGGTGCGTGAGCAATATTGCATTATGTCCATTTTCCCCAACTGTTTGACAGCCGATATCTGTCTTAGTATTTATATCGATAGAACGGCCACACCGTTGGTAGTAGCCCAAAGGATCGGCGACCTCTCTGTAAACAAAGGTGCGCGAGTTCAAATCTTAGCCAGTGGCTTCTTGTTGTATTTTTATGAGATTTCAAAAAATGTTTAACATGTTCGCCAGTTCGATTCCCAATCAGTTTTCACTTTTTATGTGTTCGTATTTGTTTTTATTTAAATCCTTTGATTTTCAAATTTTTATTTAAAAAAAATGAATTTTGTACTAAGAGTTGAGATTTTTGTAGGTGACGAAAACAAGGGGGAAATCAAAATCAAAATCAAAACTCATTTATTCAAACTAGGCTGATAATCAGCACTTTTCGAACGTCAAAATTTACTTTACTTTACTTATTTACAAGAGACAGTCCCCCAAAACGCCCCCCCTTCGACACTTCCTAGTGTGACATTGTCCAGCATTATGATGCTGGACGCTTTTTTTTTGGGGGGGTGGGTGATCGTCAAATAACCTCTCCCGGTCTTGAGCAGAGTGAAAGGGAGTGTCAGACTTCTACTGACTAAAAACCACACATGTTCCTTCTTATCCCTTTATGTCTAGGCCGCGGTATCTCTAGCAAAATCCCGTAGCCCGAGCTGACATCTCTTTGAGGCGTGCGTGGAACACGTACGAGCCGTCGACACGTCTTTTCGTCATCATAAGACGGATAGACGGCAAGCCAGCCCATTACTCACCGTCCACAGGCCCGCATCTACGGTGGCCAGAAGGCGTCACGTGGCCCCCGACACCCGGAGCGTCACCGCGGCGCTCGCCCAGCCGCCGCGGCGGCTGGGACGAGAGGTTCTCTCCCTATCACGTTCCGCCACCTCCTTCGCTAGCATCACTGCCTCGCAGAAGTAGGCGACGGCGTCCCATTCCTCCTCGCCCCGGATTATGGCTTGCACCAAGGCCGGACGCGAGAGGCCGACGCGGTGCCGGTGTGCTCCACCGTGTCCTCCGGCTGATCCTCACAGTGGAGACATCCGGGCGTTTCGTCCCGCCTGATTCGGTGCAGGTACCTCCCGAAATAACCATGTCCGGTGAGGACCTGCGTCAAACGGAACTCCTCAAAGAGGGGACTTACCGCCGCGCGCCGCTATCGTGGCGTGTCCTGCACGGGGTTGCGACAGTCGCTCTCTCCATGTCGCTATGAGATAACCCTGGAGGTCTGTCCGCTGCGCAGCAATTTGCCGCGGCAACGGAGTGTGTGTATCAATTTGCCGCGGCAACGGAGTGTGTGTATCATTAAAAGCGGCTTATTTGCAAAGACACCTGCGTGGTCGTTATACAGTACAAAAAACAAAGATTATTGCTGGTTTTGGGGGCCAAATCGTGGATTTGAAAATATAAAAAAAAATCCATTACCATCGAGTAGGGTATCAAAATCATCATCATCTGCCTGCATAAATTCAAAGTCACAAATTCTATAAACAAACACAAAAGTTAAATCATCTGCGAAGTATTTTACGCGACCAACGAAAGAACAAACAATAAAGAACCAAAAAGTTAGAAATAAAAAAAAAGTTCAAAACACTAAAAACCCGTATAATATATGTATACAGGGTGTCCAAGAACCTGGCGTCCAACTGGATTCCCACGATGCCCCAAGTTCTAACAGTACTCAGAAAAATATTTTAAAAAATCCACCCCATGTACTTACAGAATTATACTGATTTCAAAAAAAAAGGGGAAATGAGCACCCTGTGACATACTTTTGAATGCTGTGACTGCTAATGCTGATAATTTCGATATTTCTTGGAGGTTTTGTAATCTAGGGTATTGCTGTGTCTAAATAGAATGTAAAAATAAAGTACTTATTGTACCATTTTAAAATAAAATATTATTTTAACTAAAGGTGATATGGAAAACTATTGAATTTCGCAACTTTGACCGACTGTAGTGTAAAAAAAATGTACCAAAATAGTATGGCAAGTGACGTCAAATTTTGACGCGTTTATTCCTCTTTTTAAAAAGGTATAATACTTACACATTAATTTGAAAAAAAAAATTTTTGATAATATTTTTACTCAACAACCCAATTTTTACGAAGTGCCTACCTACTAACGGTAACTGTCGGACCCTTTCTTATCTTAGAAACTGTTATGTTACTACTATTATTTACTTCGGTTCCAAGAGTGAGCAAGAAGGAAATACACACAGGTAGATGGGTTCCCAGTAGAATAAAAGCAAAGAATGTTAGTTTAAAGATATTTTATTACAATAAATGTTCAAAATGTTGACCACCCGCGGCAATACAAGCTCTCACTCTCCTTAAAAAGGACCGCTTTATGTTTCGCGAGTAACTTTTTTGACGTATCACCTGCACTGCTTGTGTTATCTTCTCACGAAGGTCAGCGATGTCATTAATGGGCTTCGCATAAACGAGCTCCTTCATAGTTCCCCAGAAAAAAAAATCCAGCGGATTTAAGTCAGGTGAGCGGGCTGGCCACGGGATTGTTCCTGATCGCCCAATCCACCTGTTCGGGTATTGCTCGTCCAAAAACTCTCTAACGGATACGCGAAAATGTGCTGGACAGCCGTCGTGTTGGAACCACATATCTGGTGGGGTCTCTTCTAGTAAGTTTGGCAAATCATTTTGAAGAAAATTTAAATATGATTCGCCAGTCAAATTCTCGGGCATCTCAAATGGACCAATAATATTCCCACAGAGAATACCGGTCCACATGTTCACTTTGAACCGGTACTGGGATCTATCTTCTCGCAACAAGTGCGGATTTTCCACATGCCACTCGTGCAAGTTGTGTAGGTTCATGTAGCCATCCTTCTTAAATGTTGATTCATCTGACCACAAAATTTTGTCGATAAAGTTTTCGTCTTCTCGATGTTTTTGCAGGATTGTTTCACAAAACGCGACTCGGCTCGGATAGTCTCGAGGTAAAAGACTTTGCACTCGCTGTACGTGGTACGGATGATATTCTTCTTTTTGGAGAATACTGTGTGCTGTGCTCTTCGGTATCCCCGTATCAGCTTCTATTCCTCGCACAGAGATGCTTGGATTTGCCGACACCGCCTCTAAAACTTCATCGCGTATGAAGTCATTTACGGGTCGTCCTTCACCAGCTACTTGATTGGGGAACCGCCCGTCACATAGTGATCTGTGCACATTAATGAAAACTCGATGGTCGGGATATCGCGTAGCCCTCGGATACCTTTCTCTGTAAAGTCTCGCTGCAGCTCGTCCATTACCTCTACATTCTCCATAAATGTAGTGCATATTTGCGTATTCTTGCGGAGTGTAGGTCGCCATGGTAGCACACACAAAACACAAACTGTCCAAACACAGGCAAAGGTCGTCGTAAAGAGTTCGTTTCAAAGTCCAGAGCACAAAGAGTAATCGAGTCCAATAAACAAAGCTTTAAATCGTAGTACGTGATCAATGGTAACAATAAGAGAGAGGTGCGTAGTAACGGCAGGAGGCAGTGACGCGTACTGACCGTACTGTTATCCTAAATAGCACGATCCCAGATAGCGTCACTATCTATCTCACTCGCACCTCTAACCTTTTTCTCCCTCACTCTTACCTGAATAATGGGGTACCATAAAGAAGAACCAGCAAATCGCAAAGATAGTTTCTGTCTTGCTCCCTCCTGTTGTAATAACGAATCACTATGGTGAGATGCATGCACATACCGTCCCTTACGGTCTAACCTGTTTTTTGAGAGGCCTGTTGTTATTTTTATGAGCATACAATAGTAATTCTTTAGAGGTTAGATTCAATTCGTCGTAAATTTTGCTTTCTAAGAATTCTGTAAGACATCGTAAAAATTGGGTTGTTGAGTAAAAATATTATCAAAAATTTTTTTTTTCAAATTAATGTGTAAGTATTATACCTTTTTAAAAAGAGGAATAAACGCGTCAAAATTTGACGTCACTTGCCATACTATTTTGGTACATTTTTTTTACACTACAGTCGGTCAAAGTTGCGAAATTCAATAGTTTTCCATATCACCTTTAGTTAAAATAATATTTTATTTTAAAATGGTACAATAAGTACTTTATTTTTACATTCTATTTAGACACAGCAATACCCTAGATTACAAAACCTCCAAGAAATATCGAAATTATCAGCATTAGCAGTCACAGCATTCAAAAGTATGTCACAGGGTGCTCATTTCCCCTTTTTTTTTTAAATCAGTATAATTCTGTAAGTACATGGGGTGGATTTTTTAAAATATTTTTCTGAGTACTGTTAGAACTTGGGGCATCGTGGGAATCCAGTTGGACGCCAGGTTCTTGGACACCCTGTATTATATTAAATTATGAAATGAAAATAGAATGGACCCCGCCTGCTTCCAAGTTTTGTTTAATTTAAAATGTGCTTTGTTTTTGCTGTTCAGTCCTTTCAGTCGGGTTTTTAGTGTTTTTAACTACTTTTTTTTTTACTTTAATGATGTAAAACATATAAAAGTATAGTAGAACCTCACCAATAAGGTCAGTGTGTCTTTCTAAGGCGTCCGACATGCGCGGAGGCGCTGCAGGGGGGGGTCACTCCGTTGCCGCGGCAAATTGATACACACACTCCGTTGCCGCGGCAAATTGCTGCGCAGCGGACAGACCTCCAGGGTTATCTCATAGCGACATGGAGAGAGCGACTGTCGCAACCCCGTGCAGGGCACGCCACGATAGCGGCGGTAAGTCTCCTCTTTGAGGAGTGGCTGGAGAGGCGCCACGGCGCCCTCACCTTCCGTTTGACGCAGGTCCTCACTGGATACGGTTATTTCGGGAGGTACCTGCACCGAATCAGGCGGGACGAAACGCCCGGATTACACCACGTCTGTCTGGCCTTGGTGCAAGCCATAATCCGGGGCGAGGAGGAATGGGACGCCGTCGCCTCCTTCTGCGAAGCAGTGATGCTAGCGAAGGAGGTGGCGGAAAGTGAGAGGGAGAGAACCTCTCGTCCCAGCCGCCGCGGGGACGCTCCGGGTGTCGGGGGTCACGTGATGGCTTCTGGCCACCGTAGACGCGGGTCTGTCGACGGTGAGTAATGGGCTGGCTTGCCGTCCGTCCGTCTTATGATGACGACAGGTCGTGTCGACGGCGCGTTCGCGTTTCACGCACGCCTCAAAGAGATGTCAGCTCGTCAGGGTCGCGGGATTTTGCTAGAGATACCGCGGCCTAGACATAAAGGGATAAGAAGGAACATGTGTGGTTTTTAGTCAGTAGAAGTCTGACACTCTTATTTGACGATCACCCACCCCCGCAAAAAAAAGCGTCCAGCATCATAATGCTGGGCAATGTCATATACCCCTTGCTTTCGTCACCTACAAAAATCTCAACTTTTAGTACAGAATCATTTTTTTTTTAATAAAAATTTAAAAATAAAGGATTAAAATAAAAACAAATACGAACTCATAAAAACTGATTGGGAATCGAATTCGCGAACATATGTTAAACATTTTTTTTAAATCTCATAACATTATAAAAAAATATAACAAGAAGCCACTGGCTAAGATTTGAACTCGCGCACCTTTGTTTACAGGGAGGTCGCCGATCCGTTGGGCTACTACCAACGGTGTGGCCGTTCTATTGATATAATATGAATATGTTATCTACTTTGTGTGCTTTTTACATTTATGTACTTTTTTATTTTTACATTGTTTATAATTATATAATTTTTTATAATTGATTTGTGTCTGTAGTAACTCTAAAATGAACTTACACCTTACTATTGTATCGAGTCTGGTTCTTCTAACCAACATAACAAACAGAATGTGTCGCTGGGGAGTTTGTTCCGCCACTTCTTCTTTCCAGCTAAACACTAGGAAGTGCCGAAGGGTGGGCGTTTTGGGGGATTGTCTCTTGTAAATAAGTAGAGTAAAGTAAATTTTGACGTTTGAAAAGTGCTGATTATCAGCCTAATTTGAAAAAAAAAAAATATGAAGACAGATATCGGCTGTCAAACAGTTGGGGAAAATGGACATATAGTACATAACTGCCGCGGTCTATAATGACTACTTTGCTGGTCGCGCTGATGATGGCCGACAGCGCAGCGTAGCGCAGCTCCAGGCCGACACAGCGCGGTCAGCGGACAGCAAGGGCTGCAATGATAGCCAAGCTGAAAGACCTAGAGCGTAGCTAGGCTAGCTCGAGGCAATCATAGCGTGACCAGCGAAGCAGGTATTGTGGGCCAAGGTTTGTATAGTGCTTTACTCAAAAATGCAAGTACCTAATCTAAATAAAACCAGCAAGTAAGTTAAATAAAAAATATATTAATTAACTAGAATTTTAATTAAAATGACAATTATGAAAAGTACAGTTACTAAAATTCAACACCGACTTTCCCGGTTTGATATTACTGATAGTTTGCGATAATTCTAATGCGGTGTTTGACTGCTGGATTATTTCTTCATTTATTACTTCATTTATAGTACATTACTGCCGCGGTCTATAATGACTACTTTGCTGGTCGCGCTGATGATGGCCGACAGCGCAGCGTAGCGCAGCTCCAGGCCGACACAGCGCGGTCAGCGGACAGCAAGGGCTGCAATGATGGCCAAGCTGAAAGGCCTAGAGCGTAGCTAGGCTAGCTCGAGGCAATCATAGCGTGACCAGCGAAGCAGTCATTGTGGGCCAAGGTTTGTATAGTGCTTTACTCAAAAATGCAAGTACCTAATCTAAATAAAACCAGCAAGTAATTTAAATAAAAAATATATTAATTAACTAGACTTTTAATTAAAATGACAATTATGAAAAGTACAGTTACTAAAATTCAACACCGACTTTCCCGGTTTGATATTACTGATAGTTTGCGATAATTCTAATGCGGTGTTTGACTGCTGGATTATTTCTTCATTTATTACTTGAAAAATGAAAAATATTTTATTTAAACAAAATGCTTCATAAACAATGATTTGTGTTTGGAGCCTCCTTTTAGGCAAACAATGCCTGTGTTAGGAGACTCCGCTCCTCCATATCTTAGATATATTTGTTACATAAAAATATCACAGCAAAATTGCTATTTCTTAATCTAACTTCTTGATTATGTAACATGTATCACGTGTAGCGTGGTGTGCTTTAGTTAAACGTGGCGCGTGTGTAAGATGTAGTGCGGTTAGATGAGATGTGCGGTGTGTGTGGTGCGGTGTGGTGTGGTGTAGTGTGGTGTGGTGCGGCGGTGTAGTGTGTGGTGCGGTGTAGTGTGGTGTGGTGTAGTGTGGTGTGGTGTAGTGTAGTGTGGTGTGGTGATTTGTAGAGTAGTGTAGTGTAAGGAGTAGAGTAAGGTTTGTATCATTATGGTGTGTTGCGTTACTCATGATAAACCAGAAAAGCTTCCGTATCCTCATAACTAAGAGACTTTGTCCAGTTTGTTATAACTTTTTTACAGTCGTGATTATTTTTATTATGTATATATATATTTTTGTTAATCCTATTGTATATTTGAGCTGAAAGATGGTGAAATTGTCTACTACTAAATTTGGTTTTACATGGGGGAACTACTGCAATGATGTCCTTTCTCCTTTTGTGTTTTTTATTCATATGATAAGGGAGGGTTTTATGTTTTTTTAGAACCGTTTGGGTTACATATAGTTTTCTGACTGAGAGTAAATTGCTGATTTCATATAGGTTTTTAGTAGAGTGTCTTTTATTTTTAAAATACATTACCTTTATAAGTGCTCGTTGTGCACGTTCCACGTCCAAAAATCTAGTTTTAGCTGCGCCACCCCAAATGGGGATACAATATAGAAGGACGGACTGTGCTAGAGCAAAATAGATCTCATTAAGGAGATTTCTAGGTCGCTTATCACTTCTAAACATTTTAGTAGGAGCCACGTGTCTTAATGTTTTGAAGATCCAAGTAAGCTTTCTGACCCTGGCAATCACCTGCTCAAGGTGAGGATACCAAGACAGAAACTGGTCAACCATCACGCCCAAGTATTTCGTCTTAGAGACTCTATTTAGACATGCACAATTACAGCTTATCCTGTTTAGATCTCCGCATGTATGTACCCTCAAATTTAGGTCATCATTGGGCTGTGTCCGGTTACTAACACTAAAACATATGTAGTTAGTCTTGGTGGTGTTTAATGTTAGTAGATTGTTTTTCAGCCATTCAGCTACATGGGCAATCCCTACCTCTGCACTCAGTTTAACATCTTGCCAAGAATCACCAGCAAATACAATAGCAGTATCATCGGCGTATGCAAATACCCTGGCTTTTGTTAGTTTTATATTGAACAGATCATTGATGTATATTAAAAACAGGGTAGGACCCAAAACACTACCCTGTGGTACGCCGTATGTTACATCTGCATTGTCGCTAGTGTACTGTCCTATTTTAACTTTTTGCTTTCTGTTAGAAAGGTAATCCCTGAGCAGATCGAGTGCAGTACCTCTTATTCCGGCTTTTTGTAATTTGTTCACTAGGATAGGGACAGAGACGGTGTCAAAAGCTTTTTTGAGGTCTAGGAAAATAGATAGGCACTTTTTTCCCTTGTCAAGATGCTCAATAATATGAGAAGCTAATGAAGTTACCGCATCTTCGGTACTTACAGCCTGTCTGAAGCCAAATTGTGAAGGAGATAGTAAATTGAATTTGTTTAAGAATTTAGTGAGTCTAGAATTAATAATCTTTTCCAGAACTTTTGATATGGCTGGTAAGACCGAAATAGGTCTATAATTATTGACATCGTCTCTATCCCCCCCCTTGTGTACTGGGGTTATTATAGATTGTTTTAGGGGTGCTGGGAAGACGCCTTGCTGGAGACACAGATTTGCAAGGTGGGTTATTACAGGAACGACTTCCTTTCCTACAAACTTTAAAAATTTTGTTGAAATGTTATCCCAACCCGGGGCACTGTCAGATTTTAAATTCATTAATATACCATTTACTTCAGATTCGTCAGTGTCGATTAGTACGAAAGTGTTTAGGGGAGATGTATCTGGGAGAACAGGGATATGGACATTATTTAAAGTTGGGTAAATTTGACAGGCTAGTTGTTTACCAATGTTAGCGAAGTAATCATTAATATAATTTATCGAGTCATGAGAGGTGGGTTTTATATTTAACAATTCTAAGTTTTGACTTTTTATTTTATTAGAGTAAGTGATATTTTTTATGTTTTTCCATAGTATTTTATTATTAGTTACAGATTTTGCAAGTAAGTCTCGTTCATATTTCCTTTTTAATTTTTTTATTAGCTGGTTGCAGTAATTCCTGTATCTAGTATACGTTATTTTTAGTATTTCATTGTAGGGGTCAATGCGACTCTGTTTTTGTAGACGATTTCGGTTCCTAATACATCGCAGTATACCCATAGTGATCCATGGTTTGATGATTCGTTTACTATTCGGAATTTTTTTCGTGATCGAGTTGTCATGTATAATAGATGTTAAGGTATTTATAAATCTAATAATTAATAAGTCTGGGTCATCACAAAATAATAGATCAGATAATTTCTTCTCCTTTAGGTCTTTCAGGGCTTGCTCGTAATTTAGTGTAGTCGTATTTCTATTTGCCGCGTAAGTATTTTTTAATTTTGCTAGAGATAGGAATGTGGTGTGATGGTCAGTGATAGTTGAGTATAGGACAGCAATAGATGCAGATAATTTCGTTTTGTTTATATTTAACATAAAGTGGTCAAGGCAGTTTTGTTCCCTTGTGGCAAGTGTATGTCCAGGCAGTATACCAAAATGAGATAGCGTATTTAGATAACCAACTCTATTCTTGCGATCTTGGGATGATTCAGTCTCTCTAGCGATGATGTTGATGTTTATATCTCCGGCTATAATAGTGTTTTTATGTGACGATTTCATGTTTAGTTGTGTGCTAAGAGAGTCAGTCAATCCATCAATATTAGAATTTGAAGGTGAGCGGTATATACAATACACATTACATCCCAAGACATCCAGCCGTAGACAGGACGCTTGGTCGAGCCGTATTTCCTCAACTTTGTGCTTTATAGAACATTTTACATAAACAACCACCCCATCGTTCTGATTAAGTTGTCGAGTTGTCATATAAGAGTGGTAATTGTTTATTTGCGGAATTGGTTTGTTAGAACTTAATCTACATTCTGTCAGGATAATGATATCTAGTTCGAGATTAAGTGTAGACAAATTGATAATAAAATCGTCTAAGTTACGATGTATACTTCTTATGTTTTGAGATATGATAGTAAGGTCACTTTTGTTTATTATGACGTGATCGTGGAGTTCTGAATAATCGCAAGTGATAGAACGAGCAATTTCAATGTTGTCTAACTCAGACACAGTTTGTAAAATATTATCCATTAAAACAGAGCGAATCTAGGATGAATAGTTGTATCAAGGAAGTGTATATTTCAATATAATTAGACTTTAGAATACTACTTACTGTAATAATTATTGTAATATGAGTTTTGAGTGAGGAATATGTTTTTGTTGTTAAAGTTCCGGTGGTTGAGTAAACGAATGGGTGTGTATATTGTGTATATGCGCAATGAGTTTGTGTGTTTGAATGTATGAGTGTGATTCGGTTGTGTACTAAGTGAATATGTGTATTAATAACAATAATAAAAAAGCTTAAAGGACCAGGCAAAACATCATCACAGACATGGCAAAACTGAACCAAATGTTGGTTTACAAGAACATCTAATATGAGCAATATTAATACTAATTTAACAGTGACATGAAACTTAACTATACAGCTACAGGATAATAGTCATTTTTCTAGTAAAAGTTTGTGTACCTGGTCTTCACTTCTAATGACTATTGATGGGGAATTTTCATCCTTCTTTGCGTAGACTTTGCCGTAGGCTGTCCAGCAAAACTTGTAGGTTCCAGACTTGGTTAGTTCACGTGCCAGGAAGTGGAGTCGGGAGCCTTTGGCGGTCAGATGTTCCGATATAAATACTGGTGTATCTTCTTGAGTTTTAAAACCCATATGTTTACACGATAATTTGTATTTATGCTTTAAGTTAAATGTCTTTGCCATTTTCAGAATTTCAGTCTTCAAGATCGTGGAGCCCGTTTCTACGACAATAGGCGTGTTCTGTTTATCTGCTGATTTTCCGCGTACTCTATAAATGTCTTTTATATCGTATTTTTTAATGCTGCACTCCATGATTGACCATGACTTCATTTAAATCTTTTTTTTTTACCTTTAGACGTACAAACAGCTGTGTTTTAAATAAAATCTTTTTGGAATTGATTTTTTAAAACGTTGAAACGTCAAAATAGCGGCCGGCAAAACATTGCCGGCCTGTTAGAGCGGCCAGCAAAACTTTGCCGGCCGCTCCTTGAAACAGACCGGCAAGGTCGACTTTGCTCAAACAAGTTTGTCAAAATAATGACAACATTACATGCATTTTTGAGTAAATGCAATATTGCTCATTATCGCTGAAATGGACCTTTTTAGCGCAGCCGTGAGGCACACACTTTGCTTCATGTTAAGTATGCCTACCTTATTTTTATTGTGTAATTTATTTGTATTGTGCGTGTTTCATGTACTGTGGCTGAATAAATTTTATTCTTTCTTTCTTTCTTTCTTTCTCTTTACCTAAGTTCTAATAGCAATATTATGAATTGAATTGAATTGAAATAGCCTTTATTAACAAACTATATACATATAAAAATTACAATAAAATTGAGTATAAATCAGACATCGGTTACAAGTTTGTCTTGCTTTCTAGCATAGGCCTCCCCCAGACCCTTCCACTAAGACGTAACTGAATGGTACCCGAGAGAGGGAGTGCGGAAAAGAGGAAGACCGGCACGTAGATGGGAGGATGACCTCAAATCGACAGCAGGAAGCAATATTATACAGGGTGTAAATTAACCCTTCAACCAAGCATTCTGTACATCAAACTTGCTGGGAAACGACTCAAAAATCAAAAATCTCATTTTATGGTAAAACTCAATGTAGCACTCTTAAAATATTGTGCTAGTAGATGCTTTGAATAGTAAAAGGGTCATGGAGGTAATTTAAGTAGTTATAACCTAAAAAACTAGTATTTACAAAAACAGCTGTGCAAAATTTTGGAACTTTGACCCCCAATATCTCCGTAACTAGGGGGTTCCCAGGTATGGTCTAGAACTAAAAAAATATCGCAGTGGTGGGGAGAACAAGTGCCCTTCATTTGCGCTAAGGATACTTTTACACCCTTTATAGCCCATGTGTTATTCCAGACTATAATCTATCTCTGTGCCAAATTTCATTCCTGCATTTGCCTGTTGGCCTAGTGGTTAGTGGCCCTAACCCTAACTGCTATGCCGGAGGTCGCGGGTTCGATTCCCACCCAGGACAAATGTTTGTGTGATGAGCACGATCATTTGTTGTGTCTGGGTGTAATTTATCTATAATATGTATGTATTTAGAAATATATAAGTATGTTTATCAGTTGTCTAGTACCCATAACACAAGCTCTGCTTAGCTTGGGACTAGATGGCGTTGTGTGATAGTTGCGGAATATTATTATTAAATTTCATTCAGATCCATTGAGCCGTTCTGGCGTGAAAGTGGAACAAACATCCATACATCCTCAAAAACTTTCGCTATTATAATATTAGTAGGATGAGATTTCCAAAAATGTTCAACATGTTCGCGAGTTCGATTCCCCATCAGTTTATACTTTTTGTGAGTTCGTATTTGTTTTTATTTGAATACCTTATGATTTACAAATTTTTATAAAAAAAAAATTAATTCTGTGCTAACAGTTGAGATTTTTGTAGATGACGAAAGCAAGGGTAAACGACTCCAGCATTATGGTGTCGGACGGTTTTTTTTTTGGGTTGTGGGAAATCATAAAATAACCAGCTCTTGGGCAGAGCGAAAGGGAGTGTCAGACTTCTACTGACTAAAAAACACCCATGTTCCTTCTTAGCCCCTTATGTCAAGGTCACGGTATCTCTTACAACATCAAGCAGCCCCGACGGGCGTCGGTCCCTTCCATGTTGCTGGCACCTCTTAGAGGCGCGCGTGGAACACAAAAGCGCCGTCGACACGGCCTGTCGTCGTCATAGAACGGACGGACGATTAGCTACAGCTAGCCCGTTACTCACCGTCTACAGGCCCTCGCCTACGGTGGCCGAAAGCCATCACGTAGCCCCCGACGCCCGGAGCGTCTGCCGCAGCGGCTGGGACGAGAGGTTCTCTCCCTCTCACATTCCATCTTCCATCCTTCCATCCATCACTACTTCGCAGAAGGAGGCGACGGCGCTCCATTCCCTCTCGCCCTGGAACATGGCATGCACCAGAGACGGACGCGAGAGGTCGCCGCCGTCAATTGCCGCTACGAGAACACGGTGGGGCTGCGCCCAAGAAGTGTCAGACTTCTACTGACCAAAAACCACCCATGTTCTTTCTAGCCCTTTGTGTTTTGGGGCCGTGGTATCTCTTATTATTGGCCAATGTGATGGCCAGCTGTTACAATGGCCTGTTTAACATTGGCGAATGCGATGCGATGGCCAAGTCAATCCATTTATTTAAAACATCAAAGGTTTTTAAGTAGGGATTGAATAATTATATTACCTGACTTGATATTACATTGATCTCACTACTTTTTACGGTAAACGAACTGAGTTGCGCGGCTTGGCTTTTTTTACAAGTTTTGTTTTTGGTGGGATATTATATTTCTATAATCGAAACGGAAGGCAGTCGCAGAGATCCTCAACAGTTTACAGCAGATAGACCCGTGTTTGGGCTCATTTTATACAACTTGATGAGAACTTTAGACCTAGCTGGAATAGGACTATAATAAATAGTAATTTATTTATTTTCAGGCATCTAAGACCCATAGATAAATACCTCACAGACTAACATGAATATGATAAAATACAATTTGTGCTAATTAATAGAGCCTTAAAACTATGTTAGTATCACTTCACTAGCGCGCTAAGTCACTGCGCGTTAGTGGCACGTCACACCGCACACGTGTGGCACGTCACACCGCACACGTGTGGCACGTCACACCGCACACGTGCCCGCGAACTGCCTCCACTACTACTATCATCAAAGCTCTGAGGATGGAGACGGAAGGCAGGAGCAGATACCCTTAATAGTTTACTGCATCTATCGTGTTTGGGTTAATCTCATGCACCTTGATGAGAACTTCAGACCTAGCGGGGTTATCGCGGCGCCATCATCGAGTGTCTGACAATAAAGACGTAAGGCTGCCGAGGAAAGTCCGTATTTGAAAAAAGTATTTTTTTGTTCTAGCGATAAAAATAATGATCAGCCTCTTAGGCAGGCGCCTCCTGCCGATGCCTGCGATGGAGGTAAAGATCCATTTCATAGACACCTACTTAGGTAGGCACCATTGCCTAATCAGCAGTGGTCAATAGGTGATTAGTCAATTGTGCAATAAGAAAGTACCTGCGATAATGAACAAGGTGTTTTGAATTAGCAGAACCTGTAGTTACACTTAAGTATATGTATAAGGGCAAGGCGATTAAGGAGTATGATCTACCTATTTACTTAAGTATCAACTTACCTATGAATAATTGAACACGGTGATTGTCTTTCATCATAAACAGCCGAGCCGAGTGGCCAGCAGAGTAAGGCACAGAGCTGTGTCACTCACTGGATAGTTTGACTTGGTACCAAGTACGTAGTCACCAAGTCAAACTATTATAAACGTATAAGAGTCTGATAAAATAATTGAATTCCTGAACAATCATATCAGTTAGTAGATTATGATGAAACGGCTACCTACCGTTACTTCGTAATACAAAGTTCCTTGTGTGGGTTTTCTGATTTGCTCAGTCTGCTCCAGAACACCGTATAACCGGATGCTTTGCAAGGATAGGCTGCGTTTCCGACCGACAGCTGAGCTGAGATAACATCAGTTTACGTAAAGAAGATAAATTACAGGTAAAAGCACTTCGGCCAAGTTTCAGAAGGCAATACAAAAAAGTAACAAGGGAAGAGATGGAAAAGCACAGTCCGATCTGGGAATCGAATCTAAGACTCAGCAGTGCTGTCGATCACATAAGTCTAGACCAGAATAAAACGGTCAAATAGGTAAATATTTAAACAAGGGTGTAAGGTCAAGGGTGTACGTTTGGCAGGTCGGGTTGGCCTAATTATGTGTGATTAGGGGTCGCAAGCGTGGAGCACCTGCGCCCCCTGCCGGCGGCGCGGTGCGGCCGCAACTAGCGGCGCTCGGCTTGAGTCGGCCGCGCTCGGGACCCGTCGGGGGTGGCCGTCACAAAACCTAGAGGTGCTTCATTTTTTTCTTTTGGCCTTTTTTAACCCTAACTCCTAACAGATAGCTTCACTATCAAACTCCAGTTCAAAATTCACAACTAACTCTTCGATTCATCAGGAAGGCCATTTCGTGTTATTGTGATGTGCTCGGGCGAGACGCCTCGGGTGGGCCGCATCCGAGACACAGTATAAAATTTACAGTGCCCGGGCGCCCGGTCCCGCAAGCGCCCGCCACCCGGGCGAGGGGCGCGGGCCGCGCGGCCGCCTCTCGCCGCTCGCAGCTCTCGCTCAGTGGCTCAGTCAGTGCCTTAGCAGGCGCGACCGCGAGCAAGCGCCCGCCGCGCCCACACCGCGACGCCCGACGGCATGTAGTGAAGTGCACGCGACTTCATGACACAGTGCTGACACATCAGTACATCACACACAGGAGCTCGGTTGCTCAGCACGCTACAGGCGTTGTATGACCGCCACCATGGGCTGTGCCAGGGGACTCTGTACCGCTGAGAAAATATTCATCTTCATCAACATCGCGTTCGCGGTTAGTATTCCCAGCATTACTTAAACATAAATAAATAAGTATAGTATTTTTGAGATTTTTTATACCTCAGTTCATACTACTTTGTTTTGAAAAAAGAAATGTAGTAAAGTAGGTACCTTCCTACCTACTTATTGGATTAAAGTAACTATTATAGGTCCTGTACCAATTATTAAATACTTACCTGCTAAAGTTGGACAATTATGTGAAATTAAAATGTTGAACAATGGAAATAAAGTTGAGCTATTACTGACTGTTATCTGAACTTTAGTCACGAAATACATCAAAAGCGTAATATTCAAGGTCTAACGTGACGATACAGATGGATGGTCAAACCAGTTTCAATGTCCGTCTCAGCGATGCGATGTTGGTTTCCCGTAACGTGAAGAATGCAGCTTGTAAACAAAGCGAGTGCGACGCGCGGTGCACGCTGCACGCGGCGCGCGCTGCACGAGGCGCGCGCTCGAGCTTACACAAAGTACGCTCTACTGGCACCGCCCGGCGCTAATTTATTGGCTACCTGCGTTGCAACCCCGATCAACGCGCAGCCCAGGCACACTTAAATACCTACATCGCGGCTTCAAGCCAGAGGGTCGTAATCGTATAAGCAATACCCCTAGGTACTGCTTATACGACCCTCGGGCTTGAAGCCCGCGATGTTAATACATCACTTCTCTTTATTGTACAATCCTGATTCAAAAGTTTTAAAATCTGTTTTTGTCATCGTATTTCATGTGTTAAAAGTTAGTCAAAGTTTAGGGATGTAGGTCATGTAGGTAGTGCAAATGTGCAAGGCACAGGTGAAATCCGTTGCTTGGATTGTGTGGCGGCTGATGGGATGGGCAGAATAAGAGGAGAACTTTTGCGCAGATCCCGAGTTCCCTGGGACAAGGGCAGGGCAGGTTAAAAAAGAATGTAGTCATCAATTTGATCATCACCAAAACTTGGAAGTTGTTGGTAGATTGTTAAGTAAGTATTGTGTGTATTTGCAGCACCAGCTAAGTTGTGCTGACCGCTGAGTTGCTTACGCACAACACAATGTATATTGACGCCAGTTGCTTCAAGTTGCGACGATGGATAGGATGGGAGATGGGAGCACTTGAAGACAAACGACATGCGCTAGCCAAAGAAACGCAGTATTGGAGTTGTACCGTGATGGTAATACACGTATCACCACTCTCAACCAGGCGAGACCGAGCTCATACAAGAGCAAGCCCATTTAGAATCGGAGAACTTCATCCATCGATTACCACATTAAGTTAGACTTTCGTGTTCGATATAACTTTCCTTGTATGTACGCCATGTACGGCAGATACTTGAGATAATAATATCGATGTTCTGGTAAAGTATGAATTGAAGAGGGCAGTGAAGCGAGCTCGCAGCGCCTCGTCTGCGTGATAGCGATCTGAAGTGCTCTGGCTGGAGTGCCGCTGAAGTGAACGCGCGCTCTCCGGCCGCACTCCTCGAGTGTGGAGCACCTGCGTCATCGACATCGCCTGCTTGTCTCAGTGCCTCACTTTAGCCCTATATGTATGGAAGTGCCTACTTGCCCGCTCCCCGCTCTGTTGTGTGGTCGGCCTGGATGTTTCTTGTCTTCCTGCTTCCTGCAGTCACACTAAGGCTTACGTACTACACAGACAGCCAATGAATAAAATTGTTGCCTTTTTATTTGTCCGCGGCCACTAACGAAACTATAGAACATGACAATGACATAATAAACTCTAAACTCAATCCAGACTAGGTAGTAGGTAGATAGGTACCTATATACAAATTATTTATACCGGGAAATATTTACATTGACTCATCGAAGGTAATCCGAAATTATAGCCTTGCATTTGATTTTAAATGCATGATTACAGGAACCTCTTGCAATTTGCTTGAATTTTTGGAATCACCACACCAGTGTTGTAATACTGTATGATTATGATCTGTACGCACTTTTAGACTTTTTAGAACCTTTAAGGTAGTCTTTGTAGAACCCATTCGAACATAAGTCAGGCCGATAATCATTGATAATGCAGAGTCCGGTTTTTTATAAAAATAACAGGTTGGATTCCTGAAGCCGGCAATGGCTTTTCCAAAAAATGTAAAGAAGAAAAAAATTAAAGTAAAAACCGATGAGTCGACCAATTGTGGTAATTCCAAAAAGTCATACCTACAAATTGCAATACCCGTAATCATGCACGTTTGCACGTTCATCATTCATACGTAGGTATATTACTCATGTTATTTGTCGTCATCTACCTAACTACTACAAATAACCTAACCAGATGCAGCTGAATATGTACATGGAGATTATCTCACCTCCACAACCCATTTAGTGCTGGATAATACGATACCCTGCAGTAAGACTGCTTGTCTACAGGCCCCTGACTACCTGTAACGACTGCCAAAGATCTTTATTTATATTGCAGCTGGGACCAACGGCTTATCGTGCTCTCATGTAATTTGTAGCATAAATAATATACCTAACTCAATGACAATATTTCCTGTACTTAAGTGTTTATTCGTCGAATTAAAAAAAACCCGTTTTACCTCCGTTGTCGTTGTTCGTAGGAGCGATCGAGGAAATCAGCTACCTATATTATTATTGAACTAACTAACTTATGAAGCTACGCATTGAATGATTGAACGCAGGACGGCAGGAGCCTAGCTAATCATACGAGGTACCTAATTACAGATGACGACAATAAGTCTTCAATATTTTCCATTTCTCACGATTGTGTTCCATACATAACATTCAAACACTAACTATGAAATGAGCGTACACTAGTTTATTTTGAACACATTGATAGTCCAATAATAGGTTTCCTAGGTAGGTAGCTACTCCTCGGCACTCCGGGCGGTAACGCGGTGGGTATGCGGTATCCTACCCATTGTGTGTGCGATACAAACAAGTTGATACTTAGTATCCATTGTTGGGCGCTGACCACGCGGTTCGACCGACCAGTCGTTCACTGACCACACACTGCTTGCGCGATGACGATAACTTCAATGAGATCGCTAATGCTCGCTACTTGTCACTTGTAGACTGTCGCACCTCTTTCATTAAACGGTCGCTTTGCCCTTCAACATGAAGTAGTACGATCTTGACTTTATATCTGTTCGATGATAGAGGGCTCTGATGAATGCTCTTTCATTACTAACATCGTCATTATGTCTTGATTGATACACAGCTCATCAGCGACGAGTCTTAGGTCATTTGATGACGTGGGGCTTAGTATACGTCATACGGCCCTCGAATAGCCGAATAAAACGTTTTACACTGACAAGTTTATTCGATTCGCAAATATGTATTTACTATGCACTGTCTATTTTTGTTTGTTTGTCTGTATTCTACTTCATCTTGCTGAGTATGCAGAATTGCAGAACCTATGACTCCACTCACATTGTATTGCTGACATCACACTCGTGCTGTCTAATGCGAGTGTCAATAACATTGCTCGTGCTCGTACCTACTTGCGTGTTTGACTCACTAATTATACAAAGTAAGAAATACCGAACACTTGTCGATACTATGATTAACATTAGCGGGGTCACGGACTCCGTCGAGCCTGCGAGTTGACCCCGCGCCACACTTCGACCATCTCACTTATTTAAATACTTGAATTACTGCTCTTGCATCAATTAGTCGGCCTTGATCAGCCATCAGCGTGTTTGTCCGTACACTTAGCGCGTCGCCCGCCGCCGCCCGCCACGCGTGACCCGTAATAACATCGATTTACATAAAAAACATTGATCAAAGATCGAACGGCAAACGAATGTCGTAACTTAGTTGTACAATATTTACAATGCTTACGATTTGATCTGTGTTGGTAATCGGTTAGTTCATTGCCATGTTCCTTTCCGGTTTATTTCACGCTTATTTTTATCCTACTGCTTTAACTTTTTGTTCAGTCTCCGAGATTTCAGTTTTCTCATATATATTAGGTTCCGCTTGGTCTACGTTTATGTGTTTTTGTTAATAGGTACAATTGAAGTAATTACGTTGTAAGTGCAAGTGTAAGAACGTGAATAAGTACATCGGCATTCTTTGGGATTTAGGTACTAAAGGCCTTCTATACAGTATAAATCAGTGAAGCAGGTGGTCAGTTTGAATAGTTAATGAATGCTTTATTATCCGTGGACACGTTTGGATTCCGATCACCGGAGTGCCGCCGTTATACCGCGCCGGCGGCGGCGGGCGGCGGGCGGGAGGGGTTCTCTCTCGGAATTCCGATATGTAGGCTAGTGGCTCTCAAAAGCAACCTGCAAGTGCCTGTAGTAGGTACAACACATTATAAATACGCAGTCTTACATTAGTTACAGATGAGAGTGTCTGTAGGTCTTTTCCACGTGTACAATAACGGCACTTGTGGACATATTCTTACCCAAGGTAGGTTTATTAGAATTTGGGAATAACACCAAGTCACAGGTACATTTTGGTGTAAAATAACTAACCTTATATAACAAAAACGGCCTACCTCAACGTAGTGTCTTGACACCGCTTTTATTCAACATCTATACCAACGACCAACCATCCAGCTCGCATACCTCCCGCTTCCTCTATGCAGACGGCTTTGCCCTTACTTCCCAAGCCACCACCTTTGTAGAGCTTGAGGTGTCTTTGTCAAATGCTCATGTTAGCCACTTACTATCACGCTAAGCCCGTATACAGAAAGAAAGCTGGTAGCCGGCGCCAATCATTCAACTTGTCGGCGGCGTTCGGCGCTTATCGGAGCTTGTTCATATAAATGCCTGCGCTGGTTCCCTGCATGGACCGGTTCCTATAAGCGCTAGTAGGCTGCCAGCTTTCTTTCTATATACGGCCTAACTCACTCAAGCCTAATCAGAGCAAAAGGTAGTCGAAGTGGGGTGCTTCGCCAGACGTCATGCGGACTACTGGGTTGGCGCTATCTTTCTCTGTATCCATTGGCCTATAGCGCCACCAGAACTTTGCAGCCGACGCTAGACACCCTTTACACAGTAATATCTTAGTACCACAAAGGCTGAAAATCCGCAACAACTTCTTGAAGTATGTACCCTCCTACTCACTGGAGCGCTCTAAGGAAAGACGTAAGCTGTGGCGAGAAGCGTTTCCTTAGCTAACCTATTTGTGCCACTTTTCAAGGCACTTGATTTCGTGTCCAGTCTGTCCTGTTACATGCACATCACCGGAGCTGATGGAGGCTACTGATAGTGCCAAGCTCTTCGGCAGATTTTGGGCCGACCCAAGTTAAATAAATTGTCATCGACACGAAGAAGATTAATAAAAAAGCTAGCTTGATATTAAATAACCCCGGGGCAACGCACTACGGTATCCTATGGAATGTATGTATATGCTTTGGATAAATCCGTTGAGGAATGAAAAGGGAAGAGACAGCAGCATTAGTAGACCAAAGTAAGGATGAAGGAATTGAATAGGTACCTATTGTACTTAATAGAATTGATATTAGTGTATTGTTAGGATTACAGTCACCACTGAGATCATTAAAAGAAATGAGATGTGCCCATTCTGGAGTAACTTTCTGAGGCCACTGACCGTCTAAACTTCTAAAGCTTGCCACAGCTTAGTTTATCTGACAAGATTGGCTAACTTAACTGACCAGTTAGCTACTAAACATTCTACTGAGCAGCAGCACCAGTGGCTCCGTCACTTCAGCTTGAGCACTCTGCGTATGAATCTTATTTGTGCAGTTGATTTCCTATGGAACGTACGGTCTACCTATTTGTGCTTGGAGGGACACCTGAAATTGGTGTAGGTACGAGTACACTACCCATTCAATTTTCCTCGAGAATCTTTCGAAAGAAGAAACAATTAAAGATGTTAAATAACGCGTAATTAGATCGTGACTGATGTAAGGGCTCCCCAAACGTAGTTCCCCTAGCGAAGCCCTACAGATTACAGATCAAGTAAACGAACCATTGACGCAATCTGCCGCCTACCTCCGAGTAATGGCGCGGTTTGATGAACCACAGTCCACAGTTCACAGGCCGATACTCCGGCAGGCGACACTGACATCTTGACTACTTCATAATTGCATAATACTATGTCATTTTTAATTACCGGGCGGCATTGTTTAGTGTTATTTACTTAGAAGGGCAATGTCAGCCGTGCGATGAGATAGCGAATCGCAGCCTTATTGATTACTTCACTGTGAGACTGTGACATCATACCGTAGCTTTACTTCGACCAGCTCTTTGTTCATCTGCAGTTCGGCCCCAATCTGAACTTAATTGTCGTGTAGTCGATCTCTCTTGGTCGAACCCGACGCTCCTCACTACACAATCGAAAGAGTAACTAAAGCTTAAAGCTTGTGGACAAGATTGATCAAAGTAAGCAACAAACAATAGTACATTGTTATCCAAGGGCCGAAAATTGCTTATTTAGTCCCGAAACGGGGTTTGGCGCCCGCAACGTAGTGAGGGCGCTAATAGTTCGAGGGACTAAATAAAATATACAGCCAGTATTATTCATGTTCATCATTAAAAAAAAATGGCAAAGATTTTGTCGGAATCTACGTTATTTTAGAGAAATAGTTAAAATTAAATATAGTTTTATTTTAAATATAATTAAATTAATTATTTTAATTTTAAATAGCGCTGTAATTTAGTGGCTGTATAAAAAGTTGGAACATGGTTCAATAAAAATGTGAAAATAGACATAGTTTTTTTTTAATAATTGGACAGCTGTCAGTTGAAAGGGATTCTCTCGAAAAGTAGTACTTTCAACCCGCTCCGCAGGCATGTTATGACCTACTTTCAGAGCATGTAATGAAAACGTAGTTTTTTTTAAATTGACCTTTCTTGACCACGATCACGTCTGATGGAAAGCAATGTATGATGGAATGAGCGTGCCCAGAACATCGTCAGTTCCAAATATTCCATAAGTTTGTATGTCGATATGTAGTACTTATGTAGTGTGTAACAGTTGATTCGTTTGCTTATTATTTAGATGCTTGAGATCTTGACCCACTAACATATTTCAATCAAGGTTTGTCACAATTGTGTGCAAATGCAGCGTCGCGGTCGACGCGGTCGGTGCGCGTCCCCCGGGCGTCCTGTACTTTGTGAACTTAGTGCATCCGTTACATCATGTCGTGGTGTTATCTACCGCATTACTTTGCACTTACGCAGCTTAGCACTTTACGTCTCAAGGTGCACAGCTGCACCGCGTTCGGCTTTGTCTGAGATAATTTTCTTGTGTCACCCTTTGTTCGACTAGGTACTTATTTGTAATGCACATACAGTACGTTGGGCTCTACTGTGATAGCTTTAGAACTTGATTCACGGAGTTTCTAGTACTCAAGTGCCCCGTGCTCCTGCCCCCGCCCCCGGTCCCGCCACTCTTTGTTTTGATAAACACGAGGAATGCGATCAGTCACGTGTGCTCCACAGCCGACACCTGGCACTCGACCAGCAGAACTATCCGAGGTGAAACTTGTGCACCAGCAGCACCCAGCACGGACACGGGCGAGGCCGTGCTCTGTGGACAGCATGCATGCAGCAGACATAACTCGGCAAGGTGCTATTCAAAGGCATTGAACACGTTACTACGTATTTAAATTTACGAGTCGATTGTCTTCCAGTCGAAAACTTGGCTCAAGTTCATATTGTTTATTCGTATTAAATTACACGATGTAGCTACAATGACTTCTTATGTATAGACAGAAGTTTCTAGAGACACGTGACGTGGCACATTTTTGTCCCCTCATAATAATGACTTTACAAACCGAGCCGAAACTGCAAAGACACAGGATACGCAAATGATAAGCTTCCGTGTGTCAGGTACAGCCTTACAGCAGCACAGAACAATTAGATGTTAATTAAGATTCCAGGAAACTTTGAATACTAAAAGAAGGAAAACTTCAGCAGGTCTCGGAGAAATTACCTTTGTATTGTACTCGAAGGAAAATCTCGCGGCAGGCGGCCGGACTAACAATTAAATACGCGCGCGAATTACAGCGAATACTGAGAATATGAGAATACATTAATTTGTATTATTTTTTTGGAGACAGACATAACATCACGGACATCATCAGTGTCATCGTGCTTGCATTGTCTTTTAATAGGGAATTTATTTAGAGAATGTCTTCTTAATGTCTCTAATTTTAACTTTACCTTCTTTGTTCATATTAGAAACTGCTTTGTTTGTGAAATCTAATCCACATCTATTTCAAAAATTGTCAGAGGTCAGGAAAAATCCAGTACGTACACAATACGTCAATAAAATATGTCATGTGAAATGTAAAACCGCACTAATACAAAAAAGTGTTTTTGGTACTGCCCCTCGTATATATAATAAAAATTCCTAATGTTATAAAAAAAATGACTTTATCAAAATTCAAAAAGGCGTTAAACGAAATTTTACTTGTAAAAAGCTATTATTTAATTGAGGACTTTCTTAATGATGATTTACTGACTGATTGATTAATGATTATTACTGTTACGCTATACAGATTTTGTTATTGACTGATTTATAATACCTTTTCTATAATTGACATAATTATTGTTGGTTTCGTTAGCATAATTTTATTTTATTTTTTATTATTTTGACCAGCTTGACATTTTCTGATATATATTTTTAGTGTTAGTAATTTAAAGACATTCTTATTTTATTTTATTTGACATGCCACTATAACTGTATACCTACCAATTATTTGCATGCCCATGTGACGGTAAAATATGGAGATCTTTATTATAAAACGAACATCTATGTACCATTACCCATGTTTGCAAAGCAATAAATGATTTGATTTAGATTTTTTGATTTTAAGTTTATAGATGCCCAAATATCATCCTTTTCTCTCACGCTTAGAAGGAATAATTGAAAACAGAACATTTTACTGCGTGGAGCTTACAACGTCGAAGTTGTTAAGACATGTCACTATTCAGAGTGTCAGGCACTCAGCCGCCGCCGGGCGACGATGTGCGACATCTCGCCAATATTGGCAATGTTTCCGAATGTAGGTCACTACGTTACAGCTTTGGTGCGTCCCTATTGTTTGAGTGCTCTGTGCTGTCAGCCGCCTCGGCTGGCGCTTTGTCGATGAATGAATTGCGTCGGGTAGGTATTCTAAATTGCTCCAACTTCAAGCGTCAATTGGTAGGTTGTTGCCGTGCCGCGCCGATGTTATTGCCGCTTCGATTCAGCCTGGGACGCGCTCGTACCCCTACGGAATTAGACCAATAATGCCTATTGAGATCCATTCAGCGGACAATTTGTCGGATTGTGGTTGACGACTGGTTCGTCAACTCGAGCCACCTACTGCACGGAACAGTATTATTATGCCTAGATAGAACCAGCCTGCAGCGGCGTGTGGCGTGTGGCGCACCGTTGTGGTACTTATGTAGGACCGGTAGGACAGTCATGCGATGTGAGCTTTGGTCGATGTATCGTCGCCCGAGCGGCGCTTGGCTCGCAAGAGTCGCAAGCGTGTCTCTCTCCTCGCGTATCTTCTTCAGAGCTTAGTCCAGCTGATTTGCAGTGTTGAGCACGCGACTGATGATGCATGATATTATTGTCCCTAAGTTACCTACCTAATTAAAGCAATTGAACTACCTGATGTCAGATGTGTGTTGACGATGTGCTGCTCTGAAAGCTTTCGCTGTGGTATTCACACCTGCGGCGACGCTGGTGCTTGTCCCTGCGCCACACCGCGCATATCCCCAGGAGTGGTGTAGCGTGCGCGTGCGCACTCGCAGCGTAGCTACTTGTGAGTGTGACGCTGTAGACTCAAGAGTACTTACTAGTTCAAAACATCAAGTACGTATACTGTGTGTCAGGGTCAGCGGGACGCGCGGGTCAATGGCCAGTGGCGCCGCGCCTTGCACGACTAAACCACAATACACTTGTCTTCTTACACTCACAGAACCTTCACTATGAACACGGTAGGTATAATAAGTCCATCTTTTAGGGTTCCGTAGCCAAATGGCAAAAAACGGGACCCTTATACATAGGTATTGTGCTCTAACAGATTGCAGCAATAAAGATGACTGGCTAATGGTTTTGCAGGACATAGTACACAGGACAAAGCACTATGTTTAATTATTTGCAAGTGATAATATAACATGACAATTCAGACAATAGTTACGAGTCCAGGTCAACCGTTAGAACTGATCGATAATACCCATGCCTAGTCCTTCTTGGTCGGATTCTATTACATAGTAGGTAAGTACCTACTTTGTTCTTAAAATAAGAGTAATCGGAACACAGTTCAATCGGTTCACAAACCTGTGAACAGATGGCCTGTTATCTTTATGTGATAGCAAGGAGTGTAGGAATATGAAGTTTCCTCAGCACATAGCACAGTGAGTCCAGTGCGGCTCGCGTGGGCTGTGGCCGGGAGTGGGGACTGGCTCGCATCTTAGTGCGCTGCTCTCGCTCCTTACCCATTAACTTATGACGGTATGTATGACACATTGCGCCGAGGTCGGCGACCCCAGCACCCAATCTGTTACAATAACACCCAGCATTATTTCAGAACGACGAGACCCCGAATTTTCCTAAAACATGACGTTCAGTCCTTACAGAAAATGTAATACCCATTGGAAGGTCTCCATACAAGCTCTGTACAAATCAAAGGTCAGGACAAATCCGGACGTTTGAAATCCTTTTCCTCTGCATTATTTATACCAAGTGCGTAATACCGTGGTACTCCTACACATATAATAAGTACTGAAAATTAAATTCTAAAAATGAAATCCGTTCTCTTCAATAGCATAAAATAGTACATTGTTACCTTAGGGGTGAATGTAACTAATTAAGCGCCGAGACGTGGTTTGGCGCACGAGCGTAGCGAGGGCGCTAATACACACATCAAAAGTGTCTAGGGATCAAGCATTTTTATGCGGATTTCTTGAGATTGAGATGTGGCTTTGTAATAAATTTATGATTTTATAAATTTATATGGATCCGTTTTGGTGCATTTCATAATTTGAATCAGGAACTGTGAATCAAATTCGAGTAAAAGATGAAAATCAGCTGTCAATATTTTCCCTATAAAAACATACAACGCATTGAAGACATTATTAGTGCTACTGTTTCCCTACTACTGATTAAAACCAACGTTATTATGGAGCGGCGACGTCATTTAAGCAGGGAAGAAATGCTCAGAGCCGTGGGAATGATAGAAGCTGGTTCCCGGCAACGTACTGTGGCTTTAGCTCTCAATACAAGTCAGAGTGTTATCAGTCGACTTTGGACACGTTACCGAAGCACTGGTACCGTGGCTGAGCGCCATGGAGGACGGTATCGCTGCACCACACGGAGACAAGACCGATACATTCAAATCTTAACTCGAAGAGCTCCAACAATAACCGCCATGGTGTTAGCCGTGAGGCTTCATCACTCTTCAGGGAACTTAATTAGCGACCAAACAGTCAGAAACCGCTTGCATGAAGTGAACCTTCATTCCCGAAGACCGCTACGGGTACCACCTATAGCAATGCACAATCGTAGGATTCGATATCAATGGGCTCTTGAACACAGAAATTGGGCAGAAGAACAATGGCGTTTCGTGTGCTTTTCTGATGAGTCTCGTTACAAGACGTATACGACACTGGAGAACCCCTGGACGCCAACAGCGATTAAAATCCTGCCAGGAAGTCCATCCTTATAGTGGTGGAACCATCATGGTATGGGCGGGTATTTGGATCGGCGGAAGAACTGAGTTGATTTGGATCAGAGGCAACCTCAACGCTCAAATTTATGCTGAGACGATTGTATCAGACGTCATCGTTCCTCTACAAGTGCAAATCGGTCCCTTATTTCAGTTAATGCATGATAATGCACGACCGCACACCGCAAGAGTTGTAAGACAGACTCTCGCCGCAGCTAACATCAATGTCCTGCCCTGGCCTGCTCAGTCGCCAGACTTGAACCCGATTGAGCATGCATGGGATATGCTACAGAGAAGAGCTCTGCCGAATATGGAGGGTATCCAGTCGCAAGAAGACCTTTTTTTGTTGTTGCAACGAACATGGGCGGCCATTCCACAGCGTGATTTGGATGAACTCATTTTGAGTATGCCAAACCGATGTTCTTGTGTTGTTAGTGTTCGCGGTAGAAACACGGATTATTAATTGTTTAAGTTACCCAATAAAATTTTAAAGAAAACTGTTATTTCAGTCTTTTTTTCGAACTTTAATGTTAGTGGTTCAAATGTCAAAAATCCCTTTATTAGGAAAATGGCAAATTTCTTTATTAATGCAAAGGTAACTTGGTTTATCGTTACTGTGACAAACGAAAACACTTTATTTGATGAATCCTTAAAGAAAATTTTAATTAATATCAATCAGGAGAAAAGTTATTGCAAAAATATATGTTGATCCCTAGACACTTTTGATGTGTGTAGTTCAAGGGACTAAAGAAGTCTTTAACCCGAGGTAAGCACTGTGCTTTCATTACGAATACAAGGAAAGTAAAATAGTTGTTTTTTTGGTCGATGGGAATGGGAATAGGCTTGCCCCCAACTACATCCCTTGCTCCTAATTACATCGGTTGACGGCAATAGGCTTCCTCCCAAGTACATCTCTTGCTTCTAATTACATTGGTTGATGGCAATAGGCTTGCTCCTAATTACATTGGTTGATGGCAATAGGCTTGATCCTAATTACATCAGTTGATGGACTGCCATCAACTGATGTAATTAGGATCAAGCCTATTGCCATCATCAGAAGCAAGAGATGTAATTGGGATCAAGCCTACTGAGGCTTGATCCCAATTACATCTCTTGCTTCTAATTACATTAATTGATGGCAATAGGCTTGCTCCCAATTACATCTCTTGCTTCTAATTACATTAATTGATGGCAATAGGCTTGCTCCCAATTACATCTCTTGCTTCTAATTACATTGGTTGATGGCAATAGGCTTGATCCTAATTACATCAGTTGATGGCAGTAGGCTTGATCCCAATTACATCTCTTGATCCTAATTACATTAATTGATGATAATTATAGGCTTGCTATTATTGACTGGAACATGGTGCAATAAAAATGTGAAAACAGACCGTTTTTTTTAATAATTTGACAGTTGTCCGTTGAAAGCGATTCTCCCTAAGGCTGAAAAATAGTACTTTCAACTCGCTCCGCAGGCATGTTATGACCTACTTTCAGAGCATGAGTAATGAAAACATAATTTATGTTTTTATCTTTCTGTTCTCACACACTGTCTGAATTTCTTTTTACCTGACTGCAGCTAACCCTGAAAGAAGGTTATGTGTTTTCATTTTTGCTTTCCCATTCCTGTTGGTATAAATTCCTTTTGAAATAAACAGTGACTTTATAATCTGTGTTATGTTATTTCCCTATGTTTTCTCTTCTAAAGACACATGAATTATAAAAACATAAAGCGTGAATTCATTCAAAATACGTCATTGAAAGTATTTTGTAGATTCAGCGACTTCGTCATGCCGTCACCTTCAGGCAGGATTGTAGGTATTTGTTTCCTATCAATAAAGGATACTTCATCGTAAAACAAAACGTTGATCCGCTGAAACTTGGAGTTTGTTATTAACAACAGTATTGTAGCTACATATTTGTGTCGTGTGCGTCCTTCAGTCAAGTCAGACGTTATAATTTGGCGGGGTAAGCAAGCAGGCTGCTTAGTAAGTGTTAGTAAGTAGGTGACGTCATTGTCAGGCGCTCGTCTGATTCTGCAATATCGAACGAGCTCGACGACCTCGGCTTCGGCACGCTTTAGACGAATTCGCGGATGAGAAACAAATGCCATAAGCTTTATTGTTAGTGCATTAATTTCATTACACACCGCCGTGCATTGCTGCTGAGTGCAGAGAGAATTGTTCTGAGAACTTCTGAGGCGTATGAACGAACGTATTCCTAAATCCTAGGCTACGTTCGTGTGAACATCGCAAGGCAGAAAATAGTCAGAAGTAGGCCAGTATTATTGTGTTTCTAGGACTGCACGTCTTTGGAGTGCACACAGTTGCAGTGAAACCTATAGATGTTCTCATCGGCCGCCGGTCGATACATTTGGGCGAAGTGTGACCCGTTATTGGTACCTAACTGTGAATAATATGTAGGTATATACAGGGTGTAAATTAACCCTTCACACATACGTCAACCAAGCATTCTGTATATCAAACTAAGTAGGTACCCCTACGCAAAAATTTTTGCTGGGAAACGACTTTTTTTTGGGGTCAAAAATCACATTTTACGGTAAAACTCAATGTAGCACTCTTAAAACATTGTGCTAGTGGATGCTTTGAATAGTAAACGGGTCATGGAGGTAATTTAAGTCAAGTTATAACCTGAAAAACTAGCATTTACAGAAACAGTTGTGCAAAATTTGGAACTTTGACCCCCAATATTTCCGTAACTAGGGGGGTTCACAGGTATGGTCTAGAACAAAAAAAATATCGCAGTGGTGGGGAGAACAAGTGCCCTTCGTTTGCGTTAAGGGTACTTTTACACCCTTTATGTATATTACAATACAGCTTGAGTGGGCCGCGTTTAGCAAATTGGATGACATCAGCCAAAAATGTCTGAAGTCCCGTCTCTATAACCAGTGTGTTCTGCCAACTATGACATACGGTGCTGAAACAGGGACGCTCACGCAGGAGGCTGTGTAGAGATTGAGAGTGGCACAGAGAGCTATGAAACGTTCCATGCTCGGCATAAAAGTAATAAATCGAGTTCCTAACGTCGAAATCCGAAGACGTACAAAAGTTTTCGATATTGGTAATCGCGTGACGGTCCTCAAATGGAGTTGGGCAGGACACCTAGCGGCTTGGACGCCATTAGCACCTAGCTAATGGTGTCCAAGAACTGGCAAAAGAAGTGTGGGTCGTGCGGCGGCAAGATGGGCAGGCGACATAGTTGCCATCGGAGGTAAAACCTGGATGAGGCTGGCACAGCACCGTGGAGAAAGAATAGAGCGGCCTATACCCAGCAGTGGGTGAGTTCTGACTCTTGGAAGTTGCAAACATTTAGTAGTTACACGGCAGACGTTTGTGTCGAGTAACACAAACTACGTGTTTTCCTTGACAATCAGCGGGAAAAACGAAGTAAAATTGTTTAATTGTTCTTTGCACCGTTTAATAATAATAAAATACCTATAATTATGGTGACGAGCTGTTTAGCAGCAGGTTAATAATGTTGCATGTGTATTACTTATGTATCAATATCGCATCAAGTCGCATGAGTTCGCAACATTGTAGAGCAGCGGTTCTCAAACTTTTTTGGCTACGGAATAACGGAACCCTTTTAAGATGCGGAGTATTTAACGGAACCCTAGAATTCAGAATAATTCAACTCTGATTTATTTGTAATTCTTTATTAATAATAAAAGTATTTAAATAAACGTACTATAATAATTATGCCCGAAGAATTGCCAAACTTAAGTGGCAGTGGGCAGGGCACATTGCTCGCAGAACGGATGGCCGATGGGGCCGGAAAGTTCTGCGACCGAAAGTGGCGACCGCGAACCGGAAGACGTTGCGTTGGAAGGCCTCCCACTAGGTGGACCGATGACCTGGTGAAGGTTGCGGGGACCCGCTGGATGCGAGACGCGCAGGACCGGTCAATGTGGCTAGTAGTGGAGACTTAGGGGAGGCCTACTATGTCCAGCAGTGAACGTCTTTCGGCTGAAATGATTATGATGAATAATTTAGAAAAAATTTAAAAAATAATAATGTGAGGTATGATTTTTTTTTATCGGCAGTGTTATTGTTGATGTCAGGCACGATGGGGTACAGATGAAGTCTCATGTCACGTTGGCATTCAGTCTATTGCGGTATTTTGTTTTTGTAGCAGCATAGGTTGAAAATCTTGCCTCTCAGAATTATGCAGTCGGGAAGAGAGAAGAACAGTCAGTGCTTTTAAGACAAAAAGTGCCATACTCATCACGAATTATACACTAACAATTATTCAGGGGCATTGTTTTGAATAGTGATTCCATACTTGTGCATGACATGAGCATATTGAGCATGTCTTCTTAAAAAACAAAATATTTGGCTGGTAATTTTGCGATAATTCGCAAGATGGCCAGACCAGCAACAACAGTCGACTCATCCATTTGCAATGCAAATGGTTTTAGGACCCCTTTAGTATTCTATTAAATTATGATCAGTTTCTATTTTCGTGGACCCCCCAGGAAGGCTTTGCGGAGCCCCAGAGTTCCGCGGAGCTCCAGAGTTCCGCGGAACCCCACAGTTCCGCGGAGCACACTTTGAGTTTAGCGGCTGTTTTCGTACACGATATTCTCAAAAGAGGAGCGACTGACACCAGACACTGTAAAGGAACCCTTTATGTTACATAGTCAACTATAACGGCATACCAATAATATTAATTACTGATTAGGTACAGTACAGTACACTGTAATGTCAAGACTGTTTAACTAATGTTGGATGCAGATATTGTATTTAATTGTATAGGTATGAATAGCAGAGGTCCGTTATCAGTCGTCAGAGAACACCTGGCTCATTGAGCTCGCTTGACATCTACAATGAACCATTTACCACAGTCAGATAAAGTAGTGTCATGTTCTCAACATGCGCATATCGCGATAACGCAACTATTTCTCTCGGCACACAGACCTGGGCCCGCCATCAATGCTGCGACTGTCACCTCCTGTGGGCTTCAGGCGCTACCGATAACGTTCCCGACTCACAAAGACGCTTCTCACAGGCATAATCTCGTGGAAGTAGGTACTTTAGTTGCCCATTCCAAAGCGTAGATCTCTATGAAGAAGAATGGCTAAGAATCTTCATGGATACTCTTTTAAATCATATTGACACAAAATCTAGGTAAAATTATTCAGGTTTAGATAATACAGGGTTACTAGTAACTAGAGGTATACCTTGCAGGACGTCTTATTAGGGTTGAATTGCAACAGATTAAGCCACCAAATGATCTACTAAAAAGCAGTACTTTTATAGTACGTTGTTATCCGGCCAAGTGCATGTCAGACCACGCACAATGTAGGGTTCCGTAGTTGCCCATCAAAATATGTAAACTTACTAACTACCCTGCCTACCTGCCTCCGAACGATGAATTTTATTGTAAAAATAAGACAAACTTATATTTGCCGTTTTGAGACCTGCGCTCCCATACATTATGTATAGGAAAATATTTCATACAAGTAAATTTTATAAGTTGGTCGACTGTTACTCGTAAAGCCTACTTAGCTGTGATAGTTTTCCTTTTATTTTCATTATACATTTATATATACTATCATGATTTTTTTCACATGCCCATATACAACCCGAATATGGGGTTGAGGATGACACACTTGAGTCTAACAAAAATTTGCAAAAAAATCTTTTATGCTTAATATTTCACAAACGAATCCCTTAATCGAAAAACTGTTTTAGCAAACTCGCAAGGTTTTTAAAAGACCTATCCAACGACACCCCACACAATGGACTTTGGAAGAAAAAAAACCATCCCCACTTTTTGTGTACCTACTGGAGACACCCAAAAAAATCAATATTTTACTAAATTTATTGTATAATCATGCCAAATTACAGCTTTCTAGTACTAAGCGTTTTTGAGATATAGTGCGGACGGACAGACAGACAGACAGACGGACATGGCGAAACTATAAGGGTTCCATATTGACTACGGAACCCTAAAAATGACAAAGAATTTGCCGAATTCTATGTTATTTTAGAGAAATAGTTAAAACTAAATTATATTAGAGTTAACTGTATGTTATTTTAATTTTAAATCGCGCTGTAATTTGGTCGCTGTATAAAAAGTTGGAACATGGTTCTGTATAATCATTTTTTCGTACCACTTGCTCAAAAAAGTGACATTCTATGCCACAAAAAGCGAACATAACAATAGTAATTTTTAATCTGTTAAAAACAGGGAAAGAAAATTGTACTGAATTTCATTAATCCTCTAGGTCTAAATATTTTTTAACCAAGAACTGATTAAAAAATGGTTCATAAAAAAATGCCTCTTATTTGGCCGCTCCCTCTATTTTCTATATTAGTCAAAAAAGCTAGCACATAGTCAAGTTTATATTATGATACACTTCGCACGATAGAGAAGTTTTTTTGCGATTTATGCGCGAAGCTTTCATCAAGAGAGCTCTAAAATGCAAGAGCGAGCGAAGCGAGCTCAAAAATTTTTGAAGGATTTTTGATTCCTCGGAAAGGTAATTTTTATAATGTTTCTTTTTAACAGAAGCTATGAAGAGAGCACTACGTTTCGATCTATCATTTTGTTTTTATTTAGCTAAGTATGTATTTATTACATTCTTTGCTACCCCCAGAGGATAGCTGATTTACCCCCGCAGGGGTAAATACCCCAAGGTTAGGAACCACTGCTCTAGGGGGAGAATGTGATTTAAATTTGGAATACTTACCGAAATTTATACTGAATTACATCTGTGTTTACACCATTGTTAAAGTATATGAATCCCTTTGCTAATCAATTCTATCGTATGGTATCTCTGCTTGGAGCGGCTCGTACAAAACAAATATACTAACTCTTGAAAGAGCTCAACGACTTCTCCTGAAAGTTTCTCTCTTCAAACCACGTTTATACGCCACAAAAACTCTTTACAGCGATGCAAATGTATTGACAATTAGACAGCTTTATGTACAAAACAGTTTAAAAAAAAACATTCCTCTATAGACGTTTAAACTGTTACAAAAGGTTACTTCTAGAGAACATCTTTTGCACAAAAATTCTACAATTGCAGAGCAAGCACACTATACCACAAAATTAACAAAATTCTTTCAACTGTAAATCTGACTGAGGTAGAATGTAAAAAGAAGCTCACACACTTCTGGCTTCTAGGACTTAATGATGAAGAAACGGAAAATATACTTACTATAAAGGGTGTAAAAATAGCCTTAACGCAAACGAAGGGCACTTGTTCTCCCCAGCACTGCAATATTTTTTTAGTTCTAGACCATACCTGGGAACCCCTAGTTACGGAGATATTGGGGGTCAAAGTTCCAAATTTCGCACAGCTGTTTTTGTAAATACTAGATAGTTTTTCAGGTTATAACTTTACTTAAATTAGCTTCATGACTCGTTTACTATTCAAAGCACTCACTAGCACAATGTTTTAAGAGTGCTACATTGAATTTTACCGTAAAATGTGATTTTTGCCCCAAAAAAAAAAATCGTTTCCTAGCAAAAATTTTTGCGTAGGGGTACATAGTTTGATGTACAGAATGCCTGGTTGACGTATGTGTGAAGGGTTAATTTACATCCTGTATTATCGTAGTCTAGCGTATTCACAACCCTTCACGCACACACATAACACCACACTACACACGCAACACCATACCACGCACACAACACCACACCACACCACACCACACCACACCACACCACACCACACACACCACACACACCACACCACACCACACACACACACCACACCACACACAACACCTACATCACAAACACTACACACACACGCATTTTATTTTATTTTTTGTTTTATTAGAACTTGTTTTGTTCTTTAACGTACAATAGTCCTACATGTCCTACGTTTTACAATTTATTGTGAAAATTCAAATCTCGGCGTCTCGGGGGACAGGATTCCATAGCACAGGGTAAACCTAGTTAGGATTCCTGACTCCCACAAACCTTGGTACCTCCAATATTTATAACACCTTTATATTGTAATTGTATTACTTTGTGTGAGGAGCTCGTGGCTTAATAAGAACTGCCACTCGGGTCGATCTTTAGGTTAAGCTGCGCTTGCCTAGGTCGATCGGTGGATGGGTGACCGCCCATTACATACTGAGTTTCCTCCGTGCCTCGGAAAGCACGTTAAGCTGTTGGTCCCGGGTGCCATATATAGATCTTTGGCAGTCGTTACGGGTAGTCAGTGACCTGAAAGTCTGACATCCAGTCTTACCAAAGGGTATCGTATTAAGGCCGCGGGTAGTCCAACGGTTACAGGCCGCGGGTAGTCCAACGGTTATCGCGGCCTCGACATAGAGGGCGAAGAAGGAACATGGGTGGTTTTTAGTCAGTAGAAGTCTGACACTCCCTTTCGCTCTGCCCAAGAGCGGGAGGGGTTATTCGATGATTTTACACCCACCAGAAAAAAAAAAAAAAAAAAGGGTATCGTATTACCTAGTATTAACTGGGTTGTGGAGGTCAGATAGGCAGTCGCTCCATGTAAAATACTGGTATTCAGCTGCATCCGGTTAGACTGGAAGCCGACCCCAATATAGTTGGGAAAAGGCTAGGCAGATGATGACTTTGTGGGAGAAAATAAATATTATTATTATTATTATTGAGTTTGTATATAAAGCATTATACATCTTTTTGAAAAAGGAATACGCATTTATTAAAAATAAACTAGATCTATAATCACATTTTTGTTAAATAGTCCGGTCAAATTAAACCAAAAAATAGGGGTTGGGTTACATTAATTCCCAACAAGCTGAAAATTGATAGGATTGTTCAAAACATATTTATAAATTAAATGTCTAAGTTCCCCATCATTCCCGTGTATGGAAAAAAAGTTACTCGGGGTCAAAGGTCACAAAAATCGTTTTTTTGCAAGTATCTCGTTTCCTATGGGTTTTTTGGCATTTGTATTTCAGATCAATAGTGTAGAGAATTTAATTCCCTACAACTTTTTTGTATTTTTTATTGTATACGTCGAATAGTTTTCGAGATACAGGGTGGAGAGCGTGCGCTTAGAGATTAATTTAAGATCAACTGGTAGGAAGATGGGATGGTGCAAGGGTGTCGACGCAAATTTTATCCCACACCATAGGTCTCTGCAACTTCCATAGCAACTTATAATTTTTAAAAAAAGAAAAGAGTCCTGGCTTACGCCCAGCCCAAACGCTTCGACCTAGAAAGCTGAAATTTTGCACAGCGGACATAATTATAATGTAGACAAAGAATAAAAAAGGATTTTTCATAATTCAACTCCTAAAAGAGTTAAATAGGGGATGACAGTATGTATGTAAAATCGTCATTTTTGTAGTATAACCGACATCCCCACGGGTGAAACCGCGTGCAAAAGCTAGATATTAATGATTATGTATTCATCAATCATTAATAAACTTTATATGGCGTGTTTTGATGGAGTACAAAAAATATTAGGGAATTAAATTCTCTACACTATTGATCTGAAATACAAATGCCAAAACACCCATAGGAAACGAGATACTTGCAAAAAAACGATTTTTGTGACCTTTGACCCCGAGTAACTTTTTTTCCATACACGGGAATGATGGGGAACTTAGAAATTCTATTTATAATGATGTTTTGAACAATTTTACTAATTTTCAGCTTGTTGCGACTTTATGCACCTTCGAATGTCTAAATTGACCGGACTATAAACCATGTTCCAACTTTTTGTACAGCCACTAAATTACAGCGCGATTTAACTACATTTAACATCAAGTTAGCTTAAGAATATACTTAAACCTACTATGACTTTAAGGACGTATTTGCAAAAATTATAGGCATAGAATTAAACTACTACATAGACACGAGTCAAACACACAAGTGTTGGCTTGTTAGGTTATTCCCAAAGTACTCCATTCTTTTGGCTGCATTTTGATGGCGCACGTTTCATTGGCAACTTTAAATTAAAAAAACAAAGAAAATTGCGGATTCTGAGGGCCATTTCAGATATTGAGGGTATCAAAATAAAGTGTTTTAAAAGGAGATTACAAAAATATATATGACACTAATATGTTTAAAATAAATTCAAAGTCACAAATCCTGTAAACAAACACAGAAGCTAAATCATCTGCGAAGAATTTTACGCGACTAACGAAAGAAAAACACAAAAAAACAGTTGGAAATAAAAAAAGTAATTAAAAAACTAAAAAACCTGAAAACAAAAATGTTTTAAATTAAGTAAAACTTGAAAGCAGGCGGGGTTCATTTGATTATTAAATTATGAAATGAAAATGGAATGGACTCCGCCTGCCTCCCAAGTTTTGATTAATTTAAATAAAATATGCTTGTTTTTTTATTGTTGGAGCTGAGAAACAAGGACAATAAAGTCTCACGGAGTACCAGGAGACCAGAAATACATAGGAGGTATTGTATTATTGGAATCCTAAAATCTATATGCCTTTCTAATAGCATGCAGTTTTGTTTTTGTTGAAGATGAGTAACAAGGATAGTAAAGTCCCACAAAACACCACAAAACACCACAAAACACCACAAAACACCACGTGCACATGTTTTGATTATGACATTCTTATTTCCAATAATACGATACGTCCTGTTTATTTCTTCTTCTTAAAATTTAGTTGGAATTTCATCTTGATCTGGTGTCGTGAATGTTGTTTTCGAAACGTTCAACTTTGAATTTCTTGCACGATACCTTTGGAATGAAAGCGTATTCCCTACAAAATGATATCCCCTGTCTGCATAAGATTTGTAGCAGTAACTTCGTTTTAAGCTCTACGCATGCACTCTTCTTTGAATTCTTCAATTATTGAGCTCTGTATAACTTTTATTAGGGAAACAAAGACTGATATTTTTAGATTTTTATGTATTTTTACCCGACTGCGACGAAGCCCAAAGGGAGGGTTATTTACCATGTCAATCAAATCAAAATCATTTATTTCAAGTAGGCCAATTACAGGCTCTTTTGAATAGTCGAACAAATACTAAATTTTAATAAGCTAATAAACTAAGCTACAGTCCCACTCACAAGGCATAATAACTGTCAGTGTACTGTAGTTGCCGATTCCAAAGCGTTGATCTCATGAGTAGAATGGCAAGAAACTTCATGGACACTCTTTTAAATCATAATATTGTTACAAAACTTTGGTTACATCATTTATATTGAGATTGGTATATTATCATGTGAGAACGATGTAGCAAGATGTACACGATAAGTGTCGACAGTACAGCCAAAACGACGATTCAAAAATAATATAATAATTTAAACAAGCCGTGGCAGCTAAGAGGTGACCAGTCACAACTGACAGCACCCGTTCACGAGCATGACGCATGGATCAGCACCATTCCACTCAACGATTTTAAAGGTAACGAAATGACCCGACACACCCGCCACCATCAGCGAGACATTTAAGTGAGCATGACACACTCTCAATCGCCAGGGCATATCCAAGTCAAATAAAAAAATAAATGTAGGTTTCCAGAGAATGACAGCTTTCTAGTACATAGTACTTACACAATATGTGCTATGCGACTATATAATACTAAAGAGATTGAATTTATACATTGCAAAGATAGTTGTACAATCTTCTTCTTTCTTCTTCTTATTTAATGCTATCAATTTAAGCGTCCTGTCCTTGTGGAGCAGGACCGGCATTGAGCCAAGCATTTTTATCAGCGATATAATCGTCTAACTTGTAACATGCTTGCTTGCATTTCGTCTCATTCAGTTCAAGAATGCTTTGTGGAATTTTGTTATAGCATCTCAAACAGTACCCCATGAAAGATGAGTCTACCTTAGCGAGTCTGAAGCCTGGCTGAACTAACTGGTCCCTATTCCTAGTAATATAATTGTGTCTGTCACCTCTTTTACTAAAAAGATGCATATTTTTTTTCACGTACATTATGTTTTCGTAGATGTACTGACAATGCACCGTCATAATGTTAATGTTCTTAAATAGTTCCCTCAGAGAATCGCGCCTACGAAGACCATATATTGATCTGATGGCTCGTTTTTGCAGAATAAAAATAGATTCAATGTCTGCAGCTCGTCCCCATAACAAAATGCCATAAGACATCAGGCTATGAAAGTAACTAAAATAGACCAGCCTAGCGGTATCTACATCAGTAAACTGACGGATTTTTCTAATGGCATATGCTGCTGAACTTAGCCGCCCTGCAAGAGATGTTAAATGAGCACCCCATTGTAGCCGTGAATCAAGCGTAATCCCCAAGAAAACCGTTTCACCTACGAATTCTAGTTTCTCGTTATTTAATAGTATATCACAATCACTACTTTTAACATTCGGTAAAGCAAATCTTATGCATTTAGTCTTTTTTTCATTTAATACTAAATTGTTTGCTGTGAACCAATTATGAATCTGAAGTAGGGCTTTATTCACGTCATCTAGCTTTTGAGCCCGTCTATTTATCTTAAAAATTAGGGAAGTGTCATCAGAAAATAACACCATATCCATATCGTGAGGTTGGTTTTTCAATAAATAGGGTAGATCATTAATATATACCAGAAAAAGGAAAGGGCCCAATATTGAGCCTTGCGGAACCCCCATTTTTACTTTTAAACCCTGTGAATTAACACCATTTATTTGAACATGTTGTTGCCTTTCACTCAAATAAGATTTTACTAAACTAATATAAACATGTTATGTTAATTCAAATTTTATATGATTATTGGTCGAATTTTTAAAATATTTTATGTTAAGTTTAATTAAGCCTAACATAATTATATTTAAAATATATGAATTTTTTTTTGGATGTATTTTTTCAGACTTTTAAGTTCAGAGCCCCACTTTTTTAAATTTTGTCACTTGATTTTTGATTAGTTTTATTTACAATGTGAGGCTTATTTGCCAGGGCCGCGGGTAGTCCAACGGTTATCGCGGCCTCGACATAGAGGGCGAAGAAGGAACATGGGTGGTTTTTAGTCAGTAGAAGTCTGACACTTCCTTTCGCTCTGCCCAAGAGCGGGAGGGGTTATTCGACGATTTTACACCCACCAAAAAAAAAAAAGGCTTATTTGCCAATGGCGACATGGAGACAGCGACTGTCGCAACCCCGTGCAGGGCACGCCACGATAGTGGCGGGAAGTCCCCTCTTTGAGGAGTGGCTAGAGAGGCGCCACGGCGCCCTCACCTTCCGTCTGACGCAGGTCCTCACCGGACACGGCTGTTTCGGGAGGTACCTGCACCGAATCAGGCGGGAGGAAACGCCCGGATGCCACCATTGTGAGGATCGGCCGGAGGACACGGTGGAGCACACAGTGGAGGTGTGCCCCGCTTGGGCGGAGCCCCGCCGTGTTGTCGTAGCGGCGATCGGCGGCGGCGACCTCTAGCGCCCGGCCCTGGTGCAAGCCATGGTCCGGGGCGAGGAGGAATGGGACGCCGTCGCCTCCTTCTGCGAAGCAGTGATGCTAGCGAAGGAGGTGGCGGAACGCGAGAGGGAGAGAACCTCAATCGAGTCAAGCGCGGCTGCACCTAAACATAGATCCCGAGTGGCTATATTAAGCCACGGGCTCCTCCTTTAGGAGACTACTGTTATACTAATATACATAACTATTAATTAATCAAGTAATATCTATTTGAACCTCGGTACCTAGGTATGATACGAGTACAAGGGCCGTAGCGTTTGTAGTTTGAGGTGATTGTCATGTTTCAGTTGCCTAAACCTGAGGTCTTGTTGCGTTTGTCCGCAGATGTACAGCGGCGCGCTGCTGGCGACGGCGGCGCGTCTGGCGTGGGACCCCAGCACGTACACGTGGTTCCGGTTCCTGTGTGCGCCGCAGTACCGCGTGTCGGCGGCCTACGTGTTCGTGGCGGGCGTGTGGCTGGCCGCGCTCGTGTACCTGGCCGCGGCCGCCGCGCAGCGCCGCGCAACCACCTGTCTGCACGTCGTCAGTATTGCATCTGTTTATCATCGACAGCTCACAACAGTCCGCTGCTGCACTCTGCACATAGGCTTCTCCAGTCGCTTGCCACTTAACTCGGTTCTCGGCTTTCATCCAGCTGCTAGCCGACACCCGGCGCAGATATTACTCCCCCTAGCTCAAGGGCGCCCACGTTACAGCTACCCAACGGTTGTTCATTCTACGGTTAATATGGCCGGCTTGTAGTCGGCTTACACTTTAGCTTGCTTATTCTGTGAGCTATATTTACTGCTAAGTCATATTTTAAAATGAAACTCGTCTAAATCAAAATGTGAGGAAATCGGCCATGTCTTGGAACTAAAATTGTCTCCTGGGCTTCCGTGGTAGACACTCCTTCATGGTGGCGGCTGCAGTTTGTAATAGGGATGTTTACTGACTTAAACAAATGTGATTATGTGATTTGTGTACTCTTTTTAGGGTTCCGTACCTCAAAAGGTAAAAACGGAACCCTTATAGGATCACTTTGTTGTCCGTCTGTCTGTCTGTCTGTCTGTCTGTCAAGACCTTTTTTCTCAGGAACGCGTGGAGGTATCAAGCTGAAATTCATATCAAATACTCAAGTCTATGGTCTCTTGGAGCTGTGAAAAAATCAAACTTCTAAGTCAACGCGATCAAAAGATACTCCCGTTTATGCCGCAAATTTTCGACACTCGCAAGGGAATCAAAACCTACAGGGTACTTCCCGTGAACTCAGAATCTTGAAATTTGGTACGAAGCAACGTCTTATAACACAGATAAAGGAAAAATTGCGAAAAGCATAAATTTTTAGTTACATCATTTAATAAAAATATTTTTAATAATTTTAAATAGGCAGTTGAAATTTTCACTGAATGTGTCTCTCTGTTGCTGCTATAACAAAAAACACGACTCGACTCCCCTACTACGATGGTACGGAACCCTTCATGTGCGAGTAGGACTCGCACTTGGCCGGTTTTTTTTTGTGTGTCCGTCTGTTAGATTATCGAAAAATATTGGATACGTATTTTATTTCTGTTTTATCAAATCAATAAAAATTGACGAAGATAAAACGCGTCAAAGATTTGAATGGGGGTTGTTGACGTCACTGACCGCTAAAAAATGTCATACTAATGTCTTAGATTATGATGTTATCTGTAATATACTCTCACGGAGACAGCTATCCCCCTGCAGACGAGGTTATTCAAGCGGTCAGGCTGAACTGGCTCCGGCTTCCATACAATAGCGAAACTGCTGCTTTAGTGTGTTACAACCCGGCCATTGATCCGTGCAAACAGTTGTTTGTCAGTCGTCTGCGACACGTGTTAACGTGTAGCTCGCGGCAGGGCGGCAGCGGCATGGAGGCAGTTGTAATGACGGTGTGTTGTACCGGTTGCACGTTACAGTACGCGGTGGGCGTAGTGTGCCTGGCGCTGAGCGAGGTGGGCTACGGCGCGTGGATGGGCGCGTCCCTGGCGGCGTGGTGGCGCTCCGCCCCGCAGGCCGAGCTGGCGCGCCGCGGCATGGACCTGCTGCACGACCTCAAGCCGGCGCTGCTGGCCGTGGAGCGCTACCGCGACGTGGCGCGCCCGCTCTACGACATGATTGAGGTGAGCCCTTCACCCGACGTCGCTACGTCGTATAACTACGTAACTGTTCTCGGGGCTCGATAACAGCTCACTAAATAACTGCTATCTGGTTTTCTCACTGGGAATTTCTCAGAAGCAGCCCGAGTAACCCCCCATCGGTATATGCGAGCGAAGGAAGAGAGTGCACCCAGTGGTTCAATCAGCTGCGTAATTGGCTCATCTAAGTTTGACTGCAGTGGTCGCAAGCGCTGCAAGCTGCAAGTCGGGCAACGTGCTATCTGGTTATAATGTTCAATAGTATACAAAACGTGAGGCGTGATGTAATGTCGTGGAAATGCTGACTGGTGGTTTGGTTGTGTTGCAGGAGGTGGAGCGCGAGGCTCCCAACAACGCGTTCGTCATCATCGTGTTCGGCGTGCTCGGCATTGTGCTGCAGGTGCGTGCTCACAGACCAAACATACATAAAGATTATCTATTTATACCTATACTAGCGGACCTGGCAGACGTCGTACTACCCGGACAGCAACGCCACCTACCGGGTCCAAGACAGCAAAATCTCCATTAACATAATAATCCGCCATTTATCGTTTGCGTTAAGGGTACTTTTACACCCTTAATAAATTTTTTTATGTTTGTTCGGGCATAACTCCGTCGCTTGCTAACCGATTTGAAAAAAAAAAATTGTGTTTGATAGCGTATACTTCCCAAGTGGTCCAATTCTCACCAAATGATGATCTGATGATGGGATCCCTGAGAAATTGAGGCCAACCGTCAAATTTTATAGGCACATATGATGTTTTTCACATGTTTTCAAAATGTGTGTGAATGTTTTGTTTTTCTGTTTAAGTATTTGCGTCTGATCTGCATAATATCATGTGGATTCGCTGATAAAGATGGAAGGTATGACTCCTCAACGGTTAGGAGTTAAAAGAAAATTCTTTCATAATTACACGTACTTATGGAGTGATAATTGTATTCTTAGAGGGTATTAGGTTGGCACGAGGCTGTCCCATTGTCACCAAGACAGGATCTGACGATGGGATCCCAGGAAAATCAAGGCCAACCCACAAATATTGGCACATAGGACGTTTTCCATACATTTTTTAAAGCTGTTTATGTATTTGCGTCTGATCATCATAATATCATTTGGATTCACTGAGGATGATGATAAAATAAATAAATAAATAAATATCCTTGGACATTTCACACAACGCCATCTAGTCCCAAGCTAAGCAACCTAATGCTTGTGTTATGGTAACGAGATGGCTAATAAACTACTTATATACATTTTTTTTTTGTAAATACATACATATTATAGATAGAAAAACACCCAGACTCGGAACAAATACTTGTAGGTCGTACAAATATTTGTTCCGTGCGGGAATCGAACCCGCGACATGCTGCGCAGCAGTCAATCGCTCAACCACTGCGCCAACCGTGTCGTGAAGGCACAACTCCTCAACGGTTAGGAGTTGGAAGAAAATTCTTTCAAAATTATACGTACTTATGGAGCGAGAATTGTATTCTTTCAGGGTATAAGGTTATCACTTCATGGTGATGAGCTGATGATGGAAAGTATAAGTAACTCTTTAACGGTTAGGAGTTGGAGGATAATTCCTTAAAAACATATCATAGGGACGCAGATATGGTTGTATTCATTCAGGTTATCTAGGTGAGCTGAATACCTACTAGGAAGGTACTACTCCTCAACGGTTAGGAGTTGAAAGCAATAATAGGGTAAGGGTTAGGTGTCTTGGCTGAATGTTAAATGCATAGTAAATATTTGTATAGGATTACAACTACTCAAAAATGAAAATTACGGGTTATGAAAAAAACCTATATTCTCGCAAATAAATCATTCATTCATTCATTCACAATTACCATTTTTTATTCTTAACATTTTACGGGAAAAAAAGGCTTTTTTACGAAGTGATATTAAATAAGACAGCATTAATCCTTATCCAATCAAGTACCTTAAATACAGTGTCCATTATAGATCAATAAACCCTTTGCAGCATGTAATTTAAATAAATATTTCCGATGATATTACAGATTTAAAATGCAGGGACATGGCCCGTGCGTGACATAGCGGTGCGCTTCGATTCGCTCTGCCCAAGAGCGGGAGGGGTTATTCGATGATTTAACACCCACCAAAAAAAAAAAAAAAAGGCCGCGCTTCGATCGCACTTTATGATTAGCAGCGATATAATAAATCTGTAGAAAAAATATGTTTGTACATCGAAAATATTTAAAAAAGAAAACGTCAGGGTGATAAAGTATAACCAACAGAACTCATTTCCAGCATTTTTGGAATTTTTGTCTGTTTCTATGACTAAGCTTCAAGTAAAATTTCGAAAAAACGTCTTTGATCTCGTTCCCCAACTTCAGGCAAGCATAGTTACTGATTTAGTGCATGCAATATTGCAGGTGGCCGCATTCGTGATGGCGCGTCGCCTGGCGCGCGTGGCGGGCTCGCGCGCGGCCAGTGCGGCGCGCGACAAGGACGCCGCCGCGTGCGCCGTGCCCGCCGCCGACGACGACTCCGACTGCGCGGACGCCGAGCGCGTGCCGCCCGGCTGGCGCAAGAAGGCCAACCTGCGCATGTACACCATACTCGACAAGATTTTCTAGCAGGTCAGCTTCAGCTCAGCCCATAAGCCCAGTGGGAACATGTAACTCCAACCTGTTGAAGTGCGGCTACCGCGACGTAAGTATCAGCGGCGGCTGATCCTGGTCTCTGAGTCCCAAAACATGCAGTCGGTAACTCGGTAGTTCATTAACGTATGTTCTGCTCTAGATTCTATCTGTTAACACCATAATCATCATATTTTTTCGCAGAGTTGATGGTAAGTACTATGTCACGTTCACATTGATAACATTAGTAATGATGATTATGTAATTTTTCATAACTCACACTCTGAAAATAGGTCAAAACATGCCTGCGGAGCGGGTTTAAAGTAGGTACTACTCAGCCCTAGGGAGAATCGCTTTCAACTGACAGCTGTCAAATTATTAAAAAAAACTTAGTTTATTTTCACATTTCTATTGAACGATGTTCCTACTTACTTTAAAGACAGCCACTAAATTACAGCGTGATTTAAAATTAAAATAATATAAAGTTAATTTAACAATAGTAATTATTAATTAAGTATAGACTTGAATATAATTTAGTTTCAACTATTTAATTTCTCTAAAATAACATAGATTTCGGCAAAATCTTTCACATTTTTTTAAAATGATGAATTTGATGAACATGAAAAATACTGGCTGCATAGCTGGACGACCAGAGGACAAAAAAAAACAATATAAGCGGGAAAGCGACAATCCGATCAACACTCATTTTTTCTTTACTAAAAATTTAGGTTCTTGTTTTTAATTTCCTCGTATTCGTAATGAAAAGCACAGTGTTTACCTCGGGTCAATTACTTATTTAGTCCCTCGAACGAACTCACATTACGGGCGCCAAACTCCTGCTCGGGACTAAATAAATAACTTTCGCTCTTCGGATAACAATGTACTATTTGTCTTTCAAAAGTGCTTATTTTTGTTCTTATTGATAATTGTTAATCTGAACATTTCCAGGACGAGACAGGCGCTCGCGGTGCGTCAGCGCCTGTCGTGCGTGGAGCCAGCGGGGCTGGGGGCGGGGCAGGGGCGGGGGGCAGGGCGCGCCCCTCGCGCCGCCGCGCCCGCGCCGCCCCGCGCCGCGCCCGCCCCCCCGCGCCCGCGCCGCGCGACGCCGCGTGGGACGCCGTGCACGCACAGCTGCGCGCGCGCACGCCGCGCCACGCGCCGCCCTCCGCGCCCGCCGCCGCGCTGCTCATCCTGCACAGCGACCTGTAGCACTGCACGCTGCACGCTGCACGCTGCAGCACTTCGGGTCGGGGTTCCCTGCGTGCGAGCGAGACGGGTGCTCGTGTTGATCATATCGACATTATATTCAAACGAATCGAGAGCGATGTATATTAGTAGAGAGTCGATGAGACTTGCCTTCCACTTGTAATGGTCTGCCCGTATCTCATAGGTTTCTATATTGTTTTCTATTAAACTGATTAACGAACACAGACTGCCATATTAAGTAGTAGTAAACAGTAACTTTAAGTGTTGAGTGCGAGAGAGTATGAATGTACCACGTATTGTACAGAGTACGAGATATCGCGGTCTGTCCGCTGCGGCGCGCGGCGGATGCGGTCGTTGTTCCATGTATTCCTATGTAGGTAGATAGTGTAGTTATACGAGACGGTGCGTAGTAAATATATCTGTATCAAACTATATTTTATAAAAGTATGTTTTCTAGCAGTTGGAGTAGTGACTTCTTGCCTTGTAGCGAACTTATCGAGAGACACGGTGCTATCCACAGACACACAACAAACACTCACAGAGGTTCCTTAGAGCAGAGTCGCGTGAGGCGGCGCACGTGTCCCTGGCCACGGACTACATTACCATCTGATATACACGTAGGTGCCGTGTGCACAAAACGGCCGCTGATACAATCATAATGATGTTGAAATCTGTATGTCAATTTTATATTAAAGTTTGCCGTTATTTCATATCCGATAATTGTGATACCATTTTGCTGTGATTTGAGTTAAACTACAAGACCGAAGTAAGTTGCGACAGTGTATGTAGGTAGGTGTCGGACGGGCGCGCGTGGCTGTGGCCTGCGTGTGGCTGTGGCGCGCGCTCGGCGGTGACGGGCGGTAGTTGTCGGTGACCTGGTGCCAAATAGCGTAAGGTAGTTCGTACGACTCGTTCACTGTTGTAGACAATATCGTTATAGTTGGAACTCAGTCGGAGACTAGACAATAAGCCAGCGATACGCACACGGCGCGCGTTCCAACAATGTTGTTGCCACGTTACTATTAAAGCAATAAAGTGATATTTTTGTACACAAGCTGTTTTATTTGCGTCCCTCATCCCTGTGTATAGCCAATACGGTCACTCCCAACACGATACAGTCGTGCTGGGTGAGCGCATTCTCTGAAGCCTGCTGCCGCCGCGTGGAGCTGCGACACAGACACCCGTGATACCCGCGATACTTACAGTTCTCGGCTCTACAACATGCTCGCCAATGGCTCGGTTGTTAAATTCCGCCTCGAATGCAATAACAAACTTTTCTCCACAGGAACAAACTCTAACACCATTCGACAAGGCCTGGAGAGTAAGAAATATTGCTCGGCCGCTTTCCTAGACATATATATAGAACAGGCTTTCGACAACGTTTGGCACAAGGGCCTCATACTGATTAAAACCATACTCCCTCACTCTTTCTAATTTATACTGAAGTCCTATCTGAAAGATTTAGAGTGCACTGCTGGCATTTCACAAGGCTCAATTGTTGGCCCAGTGCTATACTGTATCGTCACATCAGACCTTCCAAATAGTGAAGATCTGCTGTGCTGCCCCCCATGTTACTCTTGGTGTTGGTGGTGATACCCTGCCTCAAAACACAACTGCCTCATATCATATCACTGCTTCATATCTTGGTTTCCATTTGGATCGCCAAATTACTTGGAGTATCCTCAGCCTGGACGTCAGAGAAGACGAGTGAAATCTGAGATTCAGAAACTGGCATTGGATACTAAAAATATCCTCTGCACATAGCCTAGAAAACAAGCTATTCATTTACAAATCTGTACAAGCCAATCTGGATTTATGGCATTCAGCTGTGGGGCATAGCTGTACAACACAGCAGTCACTCTAACATAGAGATAATACAGAGAGTACAGAAAAATATATTGCGGACTATTTCAAAAGCACCATGGTTTATCAAAACTAGTGGAATCCATGAATATCTGGAAATCCCAACAGTCAGAGAAGAATTGAGATACTGCTCCCTATTTCGTTTTTTTTTGGTTGGTAGGAAATCATCAAATGCCCCTCCTGGGCAGAGCAGCAGAGAGTGTTAGACTTCTACTCACTAAAACCCAGCCATGTTCCTTCTTAGCCCTTGTGACGAGGCCGCGGTATCTCTTGCGAACAACCCGCAGCCCCGACGGGAGCAACTGCTCGCTCAAGTACAAAATCAGACTTGAGCTACACCCTAACCTTCTTGCCAAAGGTCTTCCATAAGATGACTCCAAGTATGTCGCAATGTCAATCGACCTAAGCGTCAAACATTATTTCACCCAACTGCCATCTTACATTAGATGGCAGTTGGGTGAAATAATGTTTGATTGCCCTTATTGGAGTAGCCACAATTGAGGCTTGATCCCGTCATCGCGTCATCTTGATGCTCACAACGTTTTGATTTTGACTTTGAACCTGGGAATTGAACCGGGGATTTGGATGAAACACGCACATTCATACAGATTCTTAATAACCTGGATTAACACAAAGGTAACGTTTTATCCTGGTAATTATGTATTTTTTTTAAGTTTTTTTTTTAAAAAAAACGTTGCCCCTCACTAGGAATTTCTCCTGTATCGAGGGAGCGTTCACAAACATTTAAACTCACATACACAAATACCCAGACCCGAAACAATACCTGTAGGTCATACAAATATTTGTTCCGTGCGGGGATCGAACCCGCGACACGCAGCGCAACAGTCCATTGCTTGAGCCATTGCGCCAACCGTGCCGTCAAATTGAGTCGATGCAGACGAAGTCGCGCACAGAAGCTAGTTATTAATGGGTGCAGGATCTGTGAGAGCATCGCGAGCGACAGCGCGCGCCAGCACTTCAGCAAATCAGCAGTAGCCACAGTCAGCTCTGCACCGTCGCCGTCGCTCCTTGGTGTCGTTACACGACCATTTGGAAGATCATAACACTGAGATACAATAATAGTCAGATAAACTCTAAAATATTTCATTGTTGAAAATAACAAAATGGTAATTAGCTATCGTAGGTACGAACGAAATGACGTAATGCCTAAATAATGTGGTGATGATTTATTTATTATGTATATTTTTCCCTGAATGACCTGGACTACCTATGCATAAACGTGGAATACCAGAAGATAAGGTGAGCTATTAGTGCGGCGGGCGAGTCGTCGCGCTCACACTCAGCTGACTACGCTCACTGCCGACTCACCTGGCGAGATAGCGCACCGATAACATACTGCTGATATCACTGCAACCGTTATCGCGCTATCACAAACACGCCGTTTTGATACAAGCCACATTATTGTGAAGTGAGATAAGCTGTGTGATCGTTTGTGTGCGACGGAGTGCCGTGGTCCATGTGCAGTACGGTGCCAGGCGCCTGAGTCCTGCTGAGACAAGTGACGAGCTGAGCGTACCTGTGCGCAGCTGTGCCTAGCGAAGCGACATGTGCTCGCGCGCGGCGCCGGCGCTGCTAGCGCACGTCAACCTGATGCTCACCGTGAGTCATACAACACGCGCTATACGTGACGCGACACACATTTCTGTGTCATGAACTCATTTATTGTGCAGATCTTTGTACAAAAGTTAAAAAAAAATCTCGGATTTCTTCGAGAATCCTGTGTTGTCTCACTGTGGCCAGGGTAAAAAGAGCCCGAAGGCTTAACCTGTTTTTATGAGAAATTCCAATCTGCAGCTAACTTCACAAAGCCAGAGATCCGCGGCGCTTCTGCGCCAAGTTCTGTCCATAGCCAGACAAATTTAAAGTAAGATGTCTAATATAAAGATTTTTTCTTTTTTTAATTCTAATATAAATTAGATTACCACTGAGTCTAGAATGAAAATGAGAGCTATGAATGCTGTGTTGTTGACGTGTTGCAGCTGTACGGCGGCGCGGCGCTGGCGTCGGCGGCGCGCCTGAAGTGGGACCCCAGCACGTACGTGGTGCTGCGCGAGCTGTTCCCGGCGGAGTACCGCGTGGCGGCGGCTGCGCTGGCGGCGGGCGGGTTCACGCTGCTGCTGCTGCCGCACGTGGCGGCCGCCGCGCTGCACGCTGCGAGACACCTGCATCGCGCCGTGCTGCTCTATGTGGTCAGTACTTGACCTACACTTATACTACCGTTATAACGTTGCAATTACGTCATCCTACAAGTGGGGACAGCACAGTGGTCAACGCGGGTATCATGGAACGCAGTGCGGGGCAGTGGTCCAACTGCTCTGTACAACTAGTTGGACCATGGGTCTTTACTAGGGGCAGTTGTCCAACTTTAAAAATAGTTGGACCACAGCACCTTTTGAGAGTTCCGTGATCGTTGTAACTGCAGCACTGGTCTGTTCAATCCTCGCGTTGTTCAGTTCAGGGCTTTTGAGATCAGGAAATTGTCAGTACCCCGGGAGGGCTTAGGAATTGACCCCTGTTGGAGGCAAAGGATATTCACAGGTTCACTAAATCTACATAGGAGTGTAATGCAAGTTCTGTTCCATTTATCAATTCCCTAATGAAAGATTTTCCATTTTATTTTATACTAGCTGATCCACGCAACTTCGTCTGCATCTCAATAATATTATTATAAAGCTTACAACCTTCCTCGATAGATCGACTATCCAACATAGTAATATTTTTTCAATTAGCTTTCTAATGTTGAAAGAATTTTCAAAGTCGTCAGAGTAATTTTTGAGTTAAATCGTAACATACCAAAAATCTAATCTTTCCTCTCTATCAGTGGCGAGCAGTGGTCCCCAACGGTGGGTAGGCCACGAAAAATTGACAACAAAAAAAAAAAGAAAATAAAATACATTTATTGAGCTCGCGAAGCGCGAAATTAAAATTTCCTTATGTTTTTGCAATTTGCAGGCCAGTGAGTGACTCTTCTAGGTATTACACAGTTATTAGCGAGGTTTCTCGAAGATTCTAGATGACCGTCGTGATAATATAAGGATGTAAAAAAAATATATATATATATAATCTTGCATTGTTTACGCTGCCACCATGTTGATAATCAAGATACAAATTATTAAACTTACGGCGGGCTGTCAGACTTGACCTTTCGTGTGGCGTAACGTAGATCCACGCGAGAAACAATACTCGTAGCTTTTTAATTGTGTCTTTACACTCGGCATACGATGAGTTAAATTCCTTTTATTTTTCACTCGTGACAAGATGGCTTGTAGCCATTACAACAACCATCTCATAGGAATGACTAAAGTAAATACTACGTTGTACTAGTATGGTGTGTGTTTTAGTACGCGGGGCTGCTGACGGCGCTGATGGTGGCGCAGCTGGTGTTCGGCGGGTGGCTGGCGGCGCAGGCGCTGGCGTGGTCGCGCTCGGCGGCCGCGGCGCAGCTGGGCGAGGCGCTGGCGCTCACCGAGCACCTAAGGCCCGTACTGCAGTACCTGGGCCGCTGGCACCCACTGCCGCACCGCGTCGAGGAGATCATAGAGGTGTATTATCTGCTGTCGGTTTAAATGCCGGTCTTATTACAGGCACAAGACACATTTGTCTTTGCGTTTCAACAAATTTCGAGTAAGGGTTAGGAGTAGGGCGGTAAACATGAGCCGGCAGATTGCTATACAATAAAGATAGAAACGAATCCTTGCACCAGTGTTGTGCTCTGCAGCGTCAGCCGCACAGGATGACAGAGCCGAACGAGTTAGCAGAATCACCTGCCAGCAAATGTTGCCGCTGCAAGGAGTGAGGCAGGATGATTTAGGGGTGCCCGTGTAACACTGCGCATTCGCGCGTTCGGGTTCCGTTACATAAGGGGTGGCGGACGTCCCCAAGTCCGTCGTACGTCTGCAGCAGGTCGAGAGAGTGGTCTCGATCGACTTGCCTCAACCTGATGCCTCTGGGTTGAGAAACAAATGAATGATTGATCCAACCAAGAAACTTACTGGTCCCCAAATGTCATTAATTTGGTGCCCGGTCAGAGAGTTAAAGACTTTTACCTTTTGTTTTGTGGTGTGGGAAATCGCCCCGACGGGCATCGGCCCTTGCGGGCTCCTTCCATGTTGCTGAAATCACTTTGAGGCACGCGTGGAACACGAACGCGCCGTCGACCCAGCCTGTCGGCGTCATAAGACGGATGGACGGCGAGCTAGCCCACTCACCGTCCACAGGCTGCGTCTTCGGTGGCCGGAAGCTATCACGTGGCCCGGAGCGTGTTCCGCGGCGGCTGGGACGAGAGGTTCTCTCCGTTTCGCCACCTCCTTTGCTAGCATCACTGCTTGGCAGAAGAAGGCGACGGCGTCCCATTCCGTCTTGCCCCGGACCATGGCTTGCACCAGGGCCGGACGAGTGTCCACCGGCCGATCCTCGATCCGGGATTCGGTGCAGATATCTACTATATTCTGCCTATATACACCTTGTTAGATTGCAGGCTTGATCATGGCTGCCGGTAGGATTTTCTCCAGAATGGTGCCTTCAGTTCCATGAAAACAGTTCCATCTTTTGTTTATGTGTAAAAAGAAAAAAATATGTGTCCATTATTTTATGAAAATCTATCTCAAAATCAAAATCAAAAGTCATTTATTCAAATTAGGCTGATAATCAGCACTTTTCGAACGTCAAAATTTACTTTACTCTACTTATGTACAAGAGACAGTCCCCCAAAACGCCCACCCTTCGGCACTTCCTAGTGTTTAGCTGGAAAGAAGAAGTGACGGAACAAACTCCCCAGCGACACATTCTGTCTGTTATGTTGGTTAGAAGAAACAGACTCGATACAATAGTAAGGTGTAAGTTCAATTTAGAGTTACTACAGACACAAATCAATAATAAAAAATATTCTAAACAATGTAAAAATAAAAAAGTACATAACATATCAGTTAACAAATTTTTGTAATGTAGGTAAGGCACAAATGTTGATATCAGTGCTGTAACTATTCGTACCAAAGGGCGTCTGGATGATTAAAAACCACTGTAAAAGAGAGTAATTAATGGAAGAGAAAAAATTAATAATAAAATTGAGAATAGTTAGAGACATCCACAACTTTGTATCGGCTAAGAGTTACCAGGGAAGCCGCATGCGCAGAAGAAGCTAAAGCCAAACTTTTTTATCTTCGACGTGGTCCTTGATTTTATAATATGCTTTTTGAATAAGGACACGTTTAATGTCGTTTTTAAACTTTCCATCGGTCAGTTCTATAACTGACTTAGGCAACTTGTTATAAAAGCGTATACTGTTTATAAGAAAAGACTTGCTAGTTTTCGTTAATCTGAATTTGGGTATAACTATTTCGTGTTTTCTGCGAGTATTTAAATTATGAAAATCGCTTCTAGATTTTGAAAAGCCCTCGGTTTTTGGGGACATACAATATATCTGACGGACTAATTAGATTTTTTTGGTGAAATACCGTATTGTTTGCACTCCGCCTTGGATATGTTCGACCCAAGGAATAACTTTGTCGATCTATCAGAAGAGCACATCAAACGAAACAAATAGGATTCGAGAGCTAGAATGGCGAGCTTGAATATTTTGGCACTCACCCCGAATTTGACAGGTTTTCATTTGTCCTTTTGTAAAAGTTAAATTAAATGATATCAAATATATATTATGTGTGTAAATAAAAATACCACACTAGCGGACGTCACGCGGTTTCATCCGCGTAGAACCCGTTCCCGTGGGAATACAGGGATAAAAAGCAGCCTATGTCACCCGGGGATAGTGTAGCTACCCAACGGTGAAAGAATTTTTAAAATCGGTCCAGTAATTTCGGAGCCTATTCGTTGCTAACAAACAAACATTAATGTTTCCTACTCTTTCTAATATTATTATAGTGTAAATGTAGCTAAACTTGTTGCTAATTCATTATGACACGTTAAAGTGGCAGAATTCCTTTTTACGTGAAGTCGTACTCGGCCTGAATGAGTGGTAATGAAGATATGCGTGCGACTATGCATGAATGTGTGTGCAGGAGGCGAAGGAGGACGCGCCACGCAACGCGTACGTGGCACTGGCGCTGATGGCGCTGTTGGGGCTGCTGCAGCTGACGGCCGTGGTGGCGGCGCTGCTGGCGGCGCGCGCCCCCCGCGCCCGCTCCCGCTCCGCCTCTCTCGCCGGCTCCGACTCCGAGCTGCCGCTGCAGCCGCGACCTCCCTCCTACAACAGGTAGCGTTCTGGCTCGATCTGTGTTGTGCTGCCTTCTCGCATGTTTCTCCTAACGACTCGAACCTTAATAGTTACTGACTCCGGGCGCCTCTACCGTCAAATCAGGCTGGACGAACACGTATCGCGCAAAGCGCCATTTAGTATCTATACTTACAAATTCGATACACCGTGCAAGCCACAGCTAATATCCGTGTTCTTCGATTGATCGCTACTGCTGAGCCAGCAGAGGTCTGATCACAGCCTGCAGCCTGGCAGTTAGCCATAACGGAGAAGTCAAACGTCGATACTTACGTTATGATGAATAAGTTTCAAGCTTCCTTTGTTCGTTGTTGCGTCGTTTTTTTATGACGAGGCTAGCCAGCCGCCACTTGTGTATTTGCAGCGGCTGGGCTTGCTGGCGTAGTCGGCGGGTGGGCCCCGTCGTCGCCTCTTGTGTTACCTACGTTGTCAAGATTTATTATAGACAGAAACATGTGAGAAAGAAACCAATCGACAGCTGTTGATGTTTCTGCAGTTCCTCGAGCTACGAGTACCGTAAGATGCCTCGTACCGCCTTCCGCAACGGCCGCATCGTCGTCCTGGAGCCGCCACACCCGTGACGTGACGCAGTGTCACCCCCCCTCCACCACCCTGCCACCCGTCTCGCCATCTGAAACTTTGTGGACTGACTTCAACTCGAACTTTTGTTTATGATACTGTTTACCTACCTATTGAATATTAAGTACCAACTATTAGTATTGTAAGTAGTGTATTAGTAGTAAGTAATAGGCATAAGGTATATTTTGTAAAGAAATTGCTAGTCGATTAAAAACTGCAACTACACACATGATTGTAAGCCCAAAAAATCATCTATCCATGACAAATCATCTTTTACTGCGATTAGACGATGAATTTGTTGTTCGCTGTTTCTGGCAAAAATTGCTTTTGGAGCGCCAGGTTAGGATAAGTAAAGCGCCAGGTTAGTTTTAATAGTAGGTACAATATCAGACAACGTGTTTCCTTCCAAGACTAGTCTAGGTCTAGTATCTACGATATTTCCATGTGGATCTGGGCAGTGGCCAGTGGGCACCGCGACTGCGATGTATTTGCTTCTCTGCATGAGAAGCCAGCTCCATGCGTGACGTTTGCTGTGGAGCACCTAGTGCCTATATCGCCTGCCTGCACCTCGTGCCTGCACCTCGTGCCTGCACCTCGTGCCTGCACTGCACGGAGCCACAAGTCTATTGTGTATTTTATCTATCTGAATGTTGCTAACCCCCGCAACCGTGGTGTGTTGTGTGAGAGCGCTCTTTGTGATAATTATAAGATTAAATAAATTGATTTATATGTAAACTGGTAGTTTCTCTGTTTATTTCAATCTAAGGTATATGCTAGGGACCGGCGCTCGGCGGTACACCGGGACATTATGGCCTAGTTGGACTAGAAGTTCGATGCACCACTTCACCCAAAGCTGTAGGGGGTACAGAGCTGGGGAGATGCGCCGGCGCCGCACGCAATCATTCATTATGCCTAACCTATCATTAATTATTGCCTAACTGTGTAGAAACTGACCTCCCCCCCGGGAGGGAGGTCAGTTTCTACACAGTTAGGCAATGTTCAGGGGTAGAGCTGTCCTAACTCTACGTCTGGTGTTGAAGCAAAAAGCTATGAACGGAAAGCTATTGTGGATATTTGTAGTGCAGTCTTCTGCGTCTCTCAGAGTCTCGACGGTCAGTCGAGTGGTTAGCCCATTGAAATATGGTGCACGATGAAGTGCCCTAGTTTTTTAGATTTTGACGTTCTGCTGTCCGGTTAAGGCGTAAGCCTAATGTGATAGGTCCTTGTGGCCAAGTTGAAGAGTTTCCTGTAAGACGGTACCTCTCATTGTAAATAAATTATTTAATTTACTTCGAAGCTCCAGCACTTATTCAATTTCAATTCAATTCAATTCAAATTCTTTATTTCAGACGTGAGTCCATAGTGTTAGTATCAACAAAATAACTTAATGACTAGGGTTAGTAATCAGAAAAAGGAAAAAAAATATGAAAGTCAGATGGTATGGATCTTTACCCAATGGCGCAGCAGAGGGGAGTCCCAACGATCTGAAAACACGCTCAGGAGACCGTTCGTGGCAGTGCGTAGCCGACCGACCATGGAGGCGGTCCTTTTTCTAATGATTGCGTAAAAATCATCTGTGCGCGCCTCCGCAAACATCGTGGAAGCACTACAACGCCACGACAGCCCAAACAGTATCCTATCGCGTTATTATATTGGACACGCAGGTCGCTGTATGTCCTCTGCGTAAAACTGGTCCAAAGACTTATGATACACAATCAATATAGGCGAATTGCGGCAATAGAACAAAAATAGTTAACAAAAAAAATCGTTGAAAAATGTTTTAAGTGCTACTAGCTGTACCCGGCATGCAATGCCCTTTTTCTTATCTACTACCTGCCGATCTACCAGTACCTACCTACTATCCTACCTACTACCTGCCTATCTACCTACCTACTGCCCTGCCTACTGCCCTACCTACTGCTCTACCTACTGCCCTGCCTACTGCCCTACCTACTACCCTACCTACTACCCTACCTACTGCTCTACCTACTACCCTACCTACTGCCCTACCTACTGCCCTACCTACTACCCTACCTACTACCCTACCTACTACCCTACCTACTGCCCTACCTACTGCCCTGCCTACTGCCCTACCTACTGCTCTACCTACTGCCCTGCCTACTGCCCTACCTACTGCCCTACCTACTGCCCTACCTACTGCCCTACCTACTGCCCTACCTACTACCCTACCTACTGCCCTACCTACTGCCCTACCTACTGCCCTACCTACTGCCCTGCCTACTGCCCTACCTACTGCTCTACCTACTGCCCTGCCTACTGCCCTACCTACTACCCTACCTACTGCCCTACCTACTGCCCTACCTACTACCCTACCTACTGCCCTACCTACTGCCCTGCCTACTGCCCTACCTACTGCTCTACCTACTGCCCTGCCTACTGCCCTACCTACTGCCCTACCTACTGCCCTACCTACTGCCCTACCTACTGCCCTGCCTACTGCCCTACCTACTGCTCTACCTACTGCCCTGCCTACTGCCCTACCTACTACCCTACCTACTGCCCTACCTACTGCCCTACCTACTACCCTACCTACTGCCCTGCCTACTGCCCTACCTACTGCCCTACCTACTGCCCTACCTACTGCCCTACCTACTACCCTACCTACTGCCCTGCCTACTGCCCTACCTACTGCCCTACCTACTGCCCTACCTACTGCCCTACCTACTACCCTACCTACTACCCTACCTACTGCCCTACCTACTGCCCTACCTACTGCCCTACCTACTGCCCTGCCTACTGCCCTACCTACTGCTCTACCTACTGCCCTGCCTACTGCCCTACCTACTGCCCTACCTACTGCCCTACCTACTGCCCTACCTACTGCCCTGCCTACTGCCCTACCTACTGCTCTACCTACTGCCCTGCCTACTGCCCTACCTACTACCCTACCTACTGCCCTACCTACTGCCCTACCTACTACCCTACCTACTGCCCTGCCTACTGCCCTACCTACTGCCCTACCTACTGCCCTACCTACTGCCCTGCCTACTGCCCTACCTACTGCTCTACCTACTGCCCTGCCTACTGCCCTACCTACTACCCTACCTACTGCCCTACCTACTGCCCTACCTACTACCCTACCTACTGCCCTGCCTACTGCCCTACCTACTGCCCTACCTACTGCCCTACCTACTGCCCTACCTACTGCCCTACCTACTGCCCTACCTACTGCCCTACCTACTACCCTACCTACTACCCTACCTACTGCCCTACCTACTGCCCTACCTACTACCCTACCTACTACCCTACCTACTACCCTACCTACTGCCCTACCTACTGCCCTGCCTACTGCCCTACCTACTGCTCTACCTACTGCCCTGCCTACTGCCCTACCTACTGCCCTACCTACTGCCCTACCTACTGCCCTACCTACTGCCCTACCTACTGCCCTACCTACTGCCCTACCTACTGCCCTACCTACTGCCCTACCTACTGCCCTACCTACTGCTCTACCTACTGCCCTGCCTACTGCCCTACCTACTGCCCTACCTACTGCCCTACCTACTACCCTACCTACTACCCTACCTACTACCCTACCTACTACCCTACCTACTACCCTACCTACTACCCTAACTACTACCCTACCTACTACCCTACCTACTACCCTACCTACTGCCCTACCTACTGCCCTACCTACTGCCCTACCTACTGCCCTACCTACTACCCTACCTACTACCCTACCTACTACCCTACCTACTGCCCTACCTACTGCCCTGCCTACTGCCCTACCTACTGCTCTACCTACTGCCCTGCCTACTGCCCTACCTACTGCCCTACCTACTGCCCTACCTACTGCCCTACCTACTGCCCTACCTACTACCCTACCTACTACCCTACCTACTGCCCTACCTACTGCCCTACCTACTGCTCTACCTACTGCCCTACCTACTACCCTATCTACTGCCCTACTTACTACCCTAACTACTGCAGCTACGCACAGTGACGGCCGCCATCACTGGACACGGTACTTTTAATAAGCACCTCTTTGTTAAAGGCGTCACAGATAGTCCTCTGTGTCGAGCCTGCATGGAGGAAGAAGAAACAGCAGCCCACGTGCTCCTGCACTGTTCGGGGGTTGCCCCATACAGGACCAAGTACTTCGGTAACGCAGGTACTCTCCGCGAGATTGCCGGTAACACCAAAGGATTTGTAAATTGTGTAATTTATCTATAATATGTATGTATTTAGAAATATATAAGTATGTTTATCAGTTGTCTAGTACCCATAACACAAGCTCTGCTTAGCTTGGGACTAGATGGCGTTGTGTGATAGTTGTCGAATATTATTATTATTATTATTATTATTGCTGGCCTTTCTCGGGGAGCTGGGATGGATCGAATAAATTTCCCACCCGTACGCAAAGTTGGAGTTGTGGACACTAGCCCGTTGCATCTATCTTTAGGCGTGGAGTTGCGGACACCAGCCCGTTGCATCTATCTTTAGGCGTGGAGTTGCGGACACCAGCCCGTTGCATCTATCTTTAGGCGTGGAGTTGCGGACACCAGCCCGTTGTATCTATCTTTAGGCGTGGAGTTGCGGACACCAGCCCGTTGCATCTATCTTTAGGCGTGGAGTTGCGGACAACAGCCCGTTGCATCTATCTTTAGGCGTGGAGTTGCGGACACCAGCCCGTTGCATCTATCTTTAGGCGTGGAGTTGCGGACACCAGCCCGTTGCATCTATCTTTAGGCGTGGAGTTGCGGACACCAGCCCGTTGCATCTATCTTTAGGCGTGGAGTTGCGGACACCAGCCCGTTGCATCTATCTATCTTCGGGCATTCTTCAGTCTGGTGAGGATCTGTATATTTGACACAGCGTGGTGCCAAGTTGCAGTTTGTAGACGAATGGCCGAATCCTTGGCATCTGTAGCACAGCGTTCCGTACCGATTGTTGCTTCTGTGCTTTTTCATCTGTACCACGGTGTTGCATAGGAGTCTGATCTGTTGAAATTTGACGAAATCAGCACCGGGTGGCAACTGGACCAAAAAAGAAGGACAATAGAAAGTCTTTTCAGCTGGAACTTTCATTTTATGTACGATCACTACCGCTTTGTACATCTTCTCATCCTTTCGCGAGTATGTATGAAAAGCACTTAGACCTTGGCACGTAGACCTTCTTTGATGGCTTTCAGAGGTGTGGCAGATAACAGCCACATGATTATTACGTCTGTACTGGAAGTGGAATTTGTTTTGAGTACAACGCCATTGTGGTCCTGATGTACTTATGTGTCCAGGTGGGTAGTATCTCCAAAACGATGGGAGGAATGCGGCTGGCCTTTTTGGTGACAGCATCACGAAATCTGGTGCTAGAATCAGCGGCAGATGGTTGGTTGCCTGGTAGTGGGCCGAATCTGTTTGAGGTTTTGATTGGCTCAGGTGGACGTTGTTTGGCTGGACGCGCAGCTCTTTTTGGAATTTTCCACTCATGGGGTTAATGAGGCCTTCGAGAGGGCGTTTCCCAACAGAATGGGAGCGCGTCAGAAAACGATCCATATCGATATCTCTTTAGCGAGCGTGTTCCCATCACTAGTAGCGATGCGGATTAACTGGGACCCTTCCCAGTTTTAGATAGGTAAGACGTGCGACTACCACGAGCGCGCGCGCCGAACTCAATATAATTTATAAAATAATTTAAATAATAATTTGACAAGCAAGAGAACATTGTTGTTTCTGACCGACATACAGAAAGTTCGGTGATTTGCTGAGAGCTCCGCAGTGTTGGTGTGAAACAACATAACATTTTTATATATCTTTTCCTTTTGCCTTATTACTAAGTTTACTAACCCTAGTCATTAAGTTATTTTGTTGTTACTAACACTATGGACACTTGTCTAAATTAAATAATAATAATAAATGTTTTTAATATGCTTTTTTGTAATAAATATTTAAAAATGTATTGAGTATGTTAGAAAGTGAATAAAGGAAATAATAATAATTCATTTATTTTCAGGCATCTAAGGCCCATAGATAAATACCTTACAGACTAACATAAATATTATAAAATACAATTTCGTCGTTGTAGTGCGAGAAATCATTAAGTACAAAAAGCTAGTTTCGAGATAACAGCATTTTAAAGTTTTTTTTGTTCTTATATGCGCTAGAACACATTAACGCTTATAGTTACAAAAATGCTTTCTATGAACAAAATATTGATATTTTTACCCTGCACTGTAATATCCAGTAAATTATGTAAATATTTTTACCGTTACTGAGAAATATTATAAAAAGTAAGATAGTTAATTCTAGCATACTAAGAAAATGTCATTTGGGTTAGTTAATTACCTTTTTGTGTTACTTAATTAATTCTTGGTACGGCTTTTATTCAGATACTAAGCAATTAGTGACTATTGCTCAAAGGTGGGTTAGAAAGAAAAAACATAATTTTAAAGTAAAAATCAGGTATTTAATACAAAAAAAACACAGCATACAAAATAAACTATTTTTAATAGTATAAACACACTCTGATTTCCTCATCATGTTTATAAAAGTAGTATTCCCTGGCAGTAGTCCGCTTTTTGGTTTTTACAGCATTATGGTGTCTTTTAGGGGTTTGCTGTTTCACATGTCTCAATATAAACTGTTTTTGCTCTTTAAAACCTGTTAAGGACCAATAAAATTTGCAAAGGGTCACTCTGTCTGCTTGTGTTAAGTTATTACATTTAAATCGGCAACCTATGTCCATACAAGCCACTGGTTTTTGGTTTTTTGGCAGGCATTTTCCTGATGCATTTTGATAGGGATTACAGCTGTGCTTGTTATTCTTGTCAATGTTTTTTTTTCCATTTTGATGGGTCAGACTTTTTCCAACGCCTGGCTGGGTCTTTTAATATTGCAGAAGGCTGAGGATCATCTAAGTCTTGTGTTGAGCTTGTGACAATATTTTCTGTCGAATAAGACATGTCTGAAATCACATCACTTCTTATCAAAGTGGGACTGGATGCTTCGGAAGCATTAATCGTTTCGTATACACCTGTAAAACTAACGATTGTGGCATCTGAATCTGAAATCCTACAAGACCCTTTACGTGAATTTTTTTTAGGGGTACAATCTTCGTCAGAGTCTGGTACCCATGATGTTTCGGATGATACATAGGTGCGATCATCAGTACTTGAAGGTTCTTCTAAAATTTAACTTGGTGGTCGTGGGTGGTAAAAATTAAAATCATCCGATGTGATGGATGGGTTAACAAAGTCTAATCCCGGTGAGTTTCGCAATGGCAAGCATGCTGATCTTGGTCCTTGCGTATCCAAATCGTAATACTCTGGCAAGACTGAAGGTAGCTCTGAACATCCTGCCAAATTCCTCAAAAATGGTGAATACGCATTGAATTGCACGCAATCTAAATCTACGTATTGCTTTGGTGTTTGATCAGATGGTGATAATAACCGCTGAGCACTGAGGTTGCAGATTTTGATTTACACTTTCATTAATGTTCAGTTCATGTTCACTCCGAGTCGGGCATAGACTCGGCGTTAGCTGTAAATTTTGAATTACTTCTGTATGAAGTGATTCGTCTTCACGTAGGCACTAATTGTTGACGACCAAACGTTTTTTTCTGTTTTCTGAAACCAATAAACAGAATAAATAGCAGAACAACATAACACCACACCCAAACTCACACCCCCCACGCATCACCCACACTACCACCACCATCCCGTATCACCCACATTACGCAATTCATCAATACAGACAGAAAAATTAACAAACATAAAACAACAACAATAGATACACACAAAACATACAATACACACACCCTCACGCCCTGACATACACATACACACACATATACATAGGCATACATAAACAAACATTGATTGACAGACAGAATAATTTGCTACTATTATTATGCCTGGAAGTAAATAAGATACTTACATTATTTTTTTCGAATTTTGTGGCAGTAGTGACAGTATGTAGTGGGACCTGGATGTATTTTTCTTCATTAGTAAGCAATACTTGTTCCACACTATGGCGACCAAACGTGCTTCTAGCGGCAGCAACACAGAGTACTTTTATATACAGCAACCAAAGCGTGTGAACTTGTGAGCGTAGGGTAGGTAGTTACTTTTTAGTATTTTAAAACTACTTAAGGCACAATACAAGTGGTTTTGCTTTAATTAATGTACTTTAGTTAGATTTTTAGAACGTAATGACCGATAAACACGCGGTTACCTTAATTTATAAATTACTTAAGATCTGTTGGTGACTTTTACCGGACAACAGAATGCATTTCATTCAAAGCTTTTTGTCTGCAAGAAATAACTAAGAGCCATTTAGTGGGTCGCCTCGAATTATATTGTATGCAAAAAGTAACTAAGTGTTGTTGGTGACTTCTATCGGATATTTAATTTAATTTCATGTAAAGCTTTCGTCTGGAAGAATTAACTAAGAGACATTATCAGTGGTTACCGTCGAATATATTGTATGCAAAAAGTAACTAAGTAACATTAATGACCAGTGCAGCCTGATTAATTGAGAAAACGTATATCAATAATAATTGCCATAAATTACTCAAGTACCATTAGTTAATTTTCAAGAATGATTTTTTTCCTTAACTAGTAGTTATGTACTTTTGTCATTCTCGTATTATCTAAAATATTTAAAAAAACTGCTGTTTTGCCTTTTCATAAGGTAGATAATGGGTTTCTAAGCACTTTGACATCATTAACTCATTTTGGCTAAAAATGTCACTTAGTGACTTCTCGCACTACAACGACGAATTTTGTGTTAGTTGATAGAGACTTAAAAGTATGTTAGTAACACTTCACTGGCGCACTAAATCACTGTGCGTTCTTGTGGCACTTGCCCGCGGAAGCGACGGAACACCACTCCCTGCGGCCAAAAGTCCTCTTTCAAGACGAGATGCAGAAAACATGTTAGTATTCGCACCACGAACGCCCTAAAGTTGACGTTGCGGCGCGACTCAAGCAACTGCACTCTCGCCACGTACTTCGTCTTCTGGCGCACGTACTCCACGATGTCCTCCGTCGTAGTGGTGTAGTGTAGGCGGGAGATGTACACCGGAGTGTTTGGCTTTGCGGCACGAATTGTCATGATGGGCTCCAATGGAGCCGTGCCGCAGCGGTTCTTGATGGTACGCTGACGACGTTTTCTCACCACCATTAAAGAGTTTGAATTTGAATATCAGTCGAAAATGAAAGTTGTTCAGGTTCAACACTGCAAATTAAAGAGTTAAAGTTAGCCGGGAGCATGTCCGCTTCTATTTTGCCAGATACGTACTTACGGCGCACTCGTCACACGCCGATGTTGCGTGTTCCTCGGCATTTCACTATGCCCAGAATTGTGTATTGACTCGCATTGCTCGAATCTACAACTCGGAATTCTCTGAAGTTGATTTGTTTAAAACTGCAGTAAACTGACTTTTAAAAAACGAATCATGAAAACCATAAACGGAGATAAATGACAGGTGACAGGCAACCATTCTTTTTCTTCTTCTTTTGTCTAACATTGCAATTGTTTTGCTTAACAATTGTCGTTTTTGTTTAAAGTTTTTCAAAATTATTATCTTTAATCGAAATTTATTTTGTGTAATTTTTAATAAAAGTGTTTTGCATTAGTCCGTTCGCATGTTTTATATTATATCTAGTTATACAGGGAAACCTGTAATTGGCCATAGAAACTGTAAACACATATTTTGTAAATTAATTTAATGTATCGCTGTTGGTTTCCTAAATAAATAAATAAATAGGTAGATGGAGCAGCTCAGCAACGTTAATGATTTCAGTTCATTCGAAAATGTTTCTCAGTGTAACAACAGCCTGCTCACAGCGTGCCACCCTAGCCAGCTTATCACAGCTAACCATAGCCAAGCCACACTAGCAAACCATAGCCATGCCACTCTAGCCAGCCAATGACAGGCACCCATAGCCAAGCCACTCTAGCAACTACTAACGAGCCAATCACATTCAAGCGAATACACCGCCATAACTACCGGATGCCTCCGGTGGAGACAAGTCTATATAATGCCCTGTAAGCTCAGTTCGCGGTCTTGTCGCGCTCGATTGTGAAACTTGTAAGTGGAAACTCTGCTCGAATAAAATAATAAATCAGGTCCTGTTGTTTAGGTAAACTTGCACTTAGTTTAGTAAAATCTTATCTGAGTGAAAGGCAACAACATGTTCAAATAAATGGTGTTAATTCACAGGGTTTAAAAGTAAAAATGGGGGTTCCGCAAGGCTCAATATTGGGCCCTTTCCTTTTTCTGGTATATATTAATGATCTACCCTATTTATTGAAAAACCAACTTCAGAATATGGTGTTATTTGCTGATGACACTTCCCTAATTTTTAAGATAAATAGACGGGCTCAAAAGCTAGATGATGTGAATAAAGCCCTACTTCAGATTCATAATTGGTTCACAGCAAACAATTTAGTATTAAATGAAAAAAAGACAAAATGCATAAGATTTGCTTTACCGAATGTTAAAAGTAGTGATTGTGATATTCTATTAAATAACGAGAAACTAGAATTCGTAGATGAAACGGTTTTCTTGGGGATTACGCTTGATTCACGGCTACAATGGGGTGCTCATTTAACATCTCTTGCAGGGCGGCTAAGTTCAGCAGCATATGCCATTAGAAAAATTCGTCAGTTTACTGATGTAGATACCGCTAGGCTGGTCTATTTTAGTTACTTTCATAGCCTAATGTCTTATGGCATTTTGTTATGGGGACGAGCTGCAGACATTGAATCTATTTTTATTCTGCAAAAACGAGCCATCAGAGCAATGTATGGTCTTCGTAGGCGCGATTCTCTGAGAGAACTATTTAAGAGCATTAACATTATGACGGTGCATTGTCAGTACATCTACGAAAACATAATGTATGTGAGAAAAAATCTGCATCTTTTTAGTAAAAGAGGTGACAGACACAATTATATTACTAGGAATAGGGACCAGTTAGTGCAGCCAGGCTTCAGACTCGCTAAGGTAGACTCATCTTTCATGGGGTACTGTTTGAGATGCTATAACAAAATTCCACAAAGCATTCTTGAACTGAATGAGACGAAATTTAAAACGTGTATCAAACGCACACTATGCAAGCAAGCATATTACAAGTTAGACGATTATATCGCTGATAAAAATGCTTGGCTCAATGCCGGTCCTGCTCCACAAGGACAGGACGCTTAAATGAATAGCATTTAATAGGAAGAAGAAAGAAGAAGATTGTACAACTATCTTTGCAATGTATAAATTCAATCTCTTTAGTATTATATAGTCGCATAGCACATATTGTGTGAGTACTATGTACTAGAAAGCTGTCATTCTCTGGAAACCTACATTTATTTTTCTATTTTTTATTTGACTTGGATATGCCCTGGCGATTAAGAGTGTGTCATGCTCACTTAAATGTCTCGCTGATGGTGGCGGGTGTGTCGGGTCATTTCGTTCCCTTTAAAATGGTTGAGTGGAATGGTGGCTGATCCATGCGTCATGCTCGTGAACGGGTGCTGTCAGTTGTGACTGGTCACCTCTTAGTTGCCACGGCTTGTTTGAATTATTATATTATTTTTAAATCGTCGTTTTGGCTTTACTGTCGACACTTATCGTGCATAACTTGCTACATCGTTCTCACATGATAATATACCAATCTCGATATGAATGATGTAACCAAAGTTTTGTAACAATATTATGATTTAAAAGAGTATCCATGAAGTTTCTTGCCATTCTTCTCATGAGACCAACGCTTTGGAATCGGCAACTACAGTACACTGACAGTTATTATGCCTTGTGAGTGGGACTGTAGCTTAGTTTATTAGCTTATTAAAATTTAGTATTTGTTCGACTATTCAAAAGAGCCTGTAACTGGCCAACTTGAAATAAATGATTTTGATTTTGATTTTGATTTTGTTTATTTTTTACCACTGTTGTTAAACAGCCAAGACATTTTTCTCCGACCGACACAGCGTTTTTCCACTACTTACTTACCATACTGCCAACTGCCACTACTAATTATTACGTTTCCGAAAGAAGCAACCTTTCTTTGTTTGCTAGTCTACAATCTCGGTTTCAAAGGTAAGAATATATTTGAAAAGATACAAAATTCGCCTGAATTTCAACGTCGTTCAAAAGCGAGTGGTAGATTAAAACGCGATGACCTTAAACCTAGACAACGTACAACTACTAACTTAGAATCTTCAAATGTCTTCTGACACGAGTTGACACGACCGCTTCGTAACAAAGTTTTTCGTCCAAAGTTGGAAATGCTAGTAATTTTAGAGCACATGAAAAAGCAGCACACCTAAACTCCTACAAAAAACATAAAAAGCAGTCGTTGTGGGTGAAATAAACCTGCCTGTTTATATTTGTAATGTATAAGTCTTTCAGTTTAATATTTTTGTTTGAGGGCATTTATTCTTCCATCAAACCTGTAAAATCTGATTCGATTTAATAGAAATGTGACACATTGGTAGACCATGACCTGACCTGGAATAAGACCTAGAATACCCCGTAGTAAAGGAAGTGCGAGAGTTGGCAAACTGCCTTTTAGCTAAGTAATGAGGCTTAGCTGCTTAGTAGCTAAGCATAATTTATTTTTCATCCCCCCATCTCGGAAAGAGTATTTTTGCTCTTCGATATCTGAGTGCAAAAGCTGTTTTTATCCGCTAGAGGATAAAGTAAATTGAATTTAGAACATCGTGTGCACTAAGTTTGTGAATTCAAAACATCATTATGCCTATTTACTTTTACCTCCATGGTGCCAAATTTATCATACAATTTTTTTTTAATTTGTTAGAAAATCAGACTTGGAAGTGTACTTTTTTTAATTTGCTTTGCGCGCGCAATTTACTTTTACGACATATTGTTAAAACCAGTTAAAAATAAAAAACAAGAAACTTGTAAACAAGTAAAAACCTAAAATGAGTGAATCGGGCGACGAGGAAGTTTATTTGACGCCAACAGAATTGACTGAAACTGTTAAAAATGCACAAATGAGCTTTCTCCCTCAACAATCACGCGAGAAGTATTTGAAACAGAACGATATGTTTAACACGTGGCGACTAGATAAAGGAGCCAAAACTTTATCAGAAACCGTTTTGCTGGCATATTTTATTGAATTATCCGAGACGAAGAAATCAAGCACTGTATGGAGTAGGTACATATTATTATTCAATGCTAAAAGCAACAATAAAGATGAAAAAAGACAAACATATCGACACCTATCCTCAATTAGTGGCAGTTTTAAAAAGAGCGTTATCTGCTCATCAACCAAAAAAGTCGAAGGTTTTGACAACATCTATCACAAATGTTAGTTAGTACCTAAACTGAAATAAAAGTATCTTGTGATTGTAAATGTTTTTTTTTTGCATTTAGTCATTTCCTCGCTGAGGTGAGTGCAAAGATTTTTCACCTCTTGCTCTTTTGGTTCCCTCGCTAACGCTCATGATTTAATGATAGAATCCTTCGCTTGCTCGGTCATCAAAATTGAGCACTCGGTTAAAAGCAACTTTGCACTCTTGTATAACAAATAACTATAATCCCTACTTAAAAACCTTTGATGTTTTAAATAAAAGATTGACTTGGCCATCGCATCGCATTCGCCAATGTTAAACAGGCCATTGTAATAGCTAATCGCCATCGCATTAAAATTTACCATTTGTGGGTTAACGGTTTTCTGGTGATAGGATGGCAGCTCGTTTGTTTCCCATAAAAGATCAGTGGAATGGGTTTTTAAGAAGTCCAATATTGTTTGAGGTAGAATTCAAGGGGAGGAAAGAACGTTTCGTTAGTTTAATATTATTAGAGAAACGTTTCAGGCTGCAAACACATCAAGCCATGCAATAGGCTTGATGTGTTTGGAAGTGGCCTGATACTGATACCTGTGATGATTGTGAAATAAAAATCAAGACTAATCAAATTGTTTAACACTAACTCGAAGTAGTCAGGGTACGTGACTAACAGCCACAATACTTGCGAGTAAGGATAGGTAAGCACCGTCAAATGAGGATACACGTTTAATGAATAGTTCAACATTTATTTATTCATTATACACATTAAATTGAAAGTGTCGGCACCGTGTCGGCGGCGGTAGCGCGCACTCGCGCGGGTGTCACACAGCTGAGCACGAGCCGCGTGCACTCGCGTGAGTGACGCGCCCCGCCACCGCGACGCGTGACTCCCGCTAGAGACTGTGCAAAAATATATAACTGGTGCAGGCGCGGGCCGATCCCCACGATACATCTTTACAACAAACGGTATGTATACATATAGCTATCGTAATAAGAATATCTGTCTATTACATTATCAACAAAATAATACAATTGAGAGCGCATCCGCTCCGCTCTACCTCCTGCTTCCACTACATCACACCATGATATGACATCGCGTTCCACGTCCATCATAAGTTACACATATGTGAACGAAATACTTATAAGTTTATACACTCTGACTTAGTTATCTAGTTTACAGCAACAGTCCACATCGCACGGTTGGAAGTTAACACAGCTACGGTCTAGCGGCGCGCGCAGCCGCACAATGCGACGTCAACGTCACGAGACTTAGGCATTTATCGAGTAACATTGATGAAGTAACAAAAGCAACGATTATTTATACAGTCGTCCCAAGTTTCGGAGCTGCTCTCGCACTCGACATAGATCTACTAACTTGTTATACCTCCATACATACTTACACAAACAGTCGCGTATTATGTAATATAACTCGATTACGTACAGCAACATCGCGGCATCGTAAACCCCGATTTACGATTATTCACGCTTAATAATGAATATTACTGTATACGAATACTGGAATTTGTCGCCTTCTCTTGACATATTTTGTACATAGGACAGTGGAAAGCCCGTGAGCCGGAGAGTGGTCGAGTCGTTGTGTCCAAAGTCGCTTATCTGTAGGCGGGCGCGGCCGGAGCCGCCTCCGCTAGGAACGGGTTGGAGGGCCGCGGAGCCGGCGCCTGCCCCGGCACGCTCAGCGACTCCGCGCCGCTGTAGCTCTGCGGACACAACAGGGTGAGCAGGGTGAGCAAGTATAGTAGGGCGACGACTGGCGCGATGGCAGACAGTGAGCGTACCTGTGTGGCGCCGTACTGGTCGTGGTGCGCCAAGTCGGCGAGGCGCGTGGACGACAGCGCGCGTGGCAGCGGGTTGGACGGCACGCCGTGCGGCGCCAGCACGCCTGCCTCGGCCACGGCGCGCGCCTCGTCGTCCACCACGCCGGCCGACGCGTCCGGCTCACCGCGGAAGTTGATGAAGGCGAAGGCAGCCAGCACCACGGTGCACAGCAGCCCGTAGCCCGCGAACGTGCGCGTGGTGCCCCACTTGGCCACGGCGATGCCACCCAGCACGGCGCCGCAGCCGCGCCCCAGCCCGTGGTGCAGCCCCTGCAGCACCCCCTGCGCCGAGGAGCGCAGGCGCGGCGGCGCTCCGTGCGCGATGTACGAGCAGCACGCGGCCCACACGGCGGCGTGCGTCACGCCCTGCACGAACTCGAAGGGCAGTACCCACCAGGGGTCGCTCAGCCACGCGATGTACAGGAAGCGCAGCACGTTGCCGGCCAGCCCCAGGCACAGCACCTGCCACACACATGTTACGCTTCAACCGACGATAAACGAAACTTGTTGCTATGAATGTAGTTCCAGGCGCCAACACAACGTGCAATACCGCCTGTCATTCTTAAAAGAGGTAGAGCCGGCGATCTTGTAATACCTTTACGTGTCCCATCTGTGTGATCAGCTTAAAGCTGAAGAAATAGGCGAATATTTCCGAGATGTGGTTGATGACGGAAGCGACTCCGAACAGCGTTGGGGAGCCACCGATATCCTGGGAAAGCGAAAGAAAAAAAATTAAGTAAGTATTGGTGACAATGTAAGCGTTAAGTGTGTGGCGGGCTGGCGGCGATGAGAGTGTGGTTACCTGCAGGTGCCAGAAGAGGAAGGTGAAGATGAGGCCGATGCCGAAGCCCATGAACCAAGCGACGAACAGGAACGACGCCGCCTTCACGTTCTGGAACTGGCGCAGCACCGTCACCCACTCCGGCATCTCGCGCGTCGTCTGCGCGAACACCTGCAAGTCGCTCAGGGTCAGCCGATACGCTTCTTGGGTTTAGGTTTAGGTTTAACTGGGATTTTATTCGCCTTTAGCTCAGATTAATTATTTTATATTTATTTTTAGCACTTCTTTGATTGGGCCATTGTGCGTGATGTTTAAATACTACCTTCTCCAGCCAACATAGGTCGTTCCAGAATTGTAGCGTCCCAGACTGCTGCAAAGGATTTAGCAGATGCCTAAGGCTGCACAAGGGCTTGTGAAAGAGCAAAGCAGGGAAGTACTAAGACGTAATAATAATACATTTCAGCTTTGATTTTGGGGTAGCAATGAATCAGCAGTGCCTCTGGTATTGCAGCGCATTATAACATTCCTGCGAAGAGGTTTGTCATCGGCCCAGTGGCGTGTCCAAGGGCCAATAAATCAGCTAGCCCCAGTTCAAGCAGGGCAAGCTGACAGTTTCGAAACGCTACCATCTTGTAGAGTACCTAGTCATACATAATGACAAGCCAAGCTTTTGGGCTTGTATGAAAGTACCGCCACTAGGTCGGCGCATACCTTGGCCTGCTCGAGCACGGGCTGGCGCGGCGGCGGCGCGCTAGTGTCGAGCCCAGGCAGCTGCAGCTGCTCCGCCAGCTGCTGCTGCAGCTTCTCCTCGTGCGTGGGCTCAGCGGGCGCGGCAGGCGCCGCTTCCACACTCACAAACTCGTACTTGAACCGGATCTGTTGCGCCCACATTCACTCATTACCTCAACATTTTCATATAAATAAATAAAAATAGAAAAGCCATTTTGTACAGAATCTAGATTTACAAGTATTGATGTTGGTAATAATATATAAAAACGTTTTTTGTTAATGTAGTGTTACTTAGTATGTTTTTTGATTTTATAACAATGTTATATATTTTTTATTTTTGTTTGTTATTCTGTAAGAACCCCTCTACACTTCGATCACGAAGCCTCTACAGTTAAAGGCCTCCAAATTAAGCCAGTCTTTTCTAGATTTTGCAGTAGTCATCTAATTTGGATCTGCTATGCATTTTAAATTGTCCTTCCATCTTTTTCGGGGTCTTCCTTTCCTTCTTTTGCCTATTGGCCCTTTCCAAGCCGTCACAGTTTTTGTCCATCGCTGGTCTTGGAGGCGACCTACGTGTCCAGCCCACTTCCGTTTCAGTGCAAGAGCTTGTGTCAGACCGTCTGTTGCTTTTGTGATATTTCTTATTTTTGTATGTCTTATTTTTTGAAGTTTTTTAATGTATAGCATGCTGCGCTCTATTCCACGTCTTAATTTTATTTTTGTTATTTTTATTGAACGTTTAGATCTGACAGGCTTAGGGCAAGCATGGTACAAGGCTGGAGTTCATAACCTTGGTCTTCAGGTTGATGTTACTGTTATGTCTTCATGTTACTCTTAAATATTTACTTTAAGCTCCAGTATTTATTCCATGTTAACTGTGCCTTGCGTTATACCTCCTGGTAGTAGTTTGATCTGTCGAAGCTAATCTGGGGGCACCGCAGTGCCCCCGCCAAGTCGAGCAATAAAGCGGCACGGCCGTACCATCCTTTTCACGAACCAATTCTGGCCATTTTCAAACTCCTATAACTTCGTTGTGGATAAAACTAGAAGCCAGAATTTTAGTAATTTTAGTAACCAAATAAGCATTAGTATAAACCCCCGATATGTCCAATTTCATTCAATTTGAACCAGCAGTTTAAGAATTATAACTAATCAAAGTTCCTTAGTTTTGTCACTCATCTGACTGACTGACTGACTGACTGATTGACCGATCATCAAAAGTCTAAGGCACTTCTAGCAGACATAGAAGCTTCAAATTTAGAATACAATTAGTTTTTAGTGTATAAATTAAGGAAAAACTAAAAAAATATGCAATTTCAGTCTTGTTTTCTAGATACACTAACTGCATAAATAACTTTGTAATCCCATATAAATGTATAGGATTACAAAGATAAAGTAACAATTTCAGTGAATGTGAATTTTACGAGTTTTTAACATAGGTACTTCCTAGTTTCTGATTAATCTGAAATTTTGCACGTAGGTATAATTTGTATATTGCCTATCAATGCAATATTATGATGATATGGAACTGATCTGATGATGGAGCTGGAAGTTGGCCATAGGAACTCTATTTTAGTATGTCATAACCCCATCGAGCTTGGACTCGTTTGATTCGTCTTGTCCGAGTAGTTTGTCTTAAGATGGTGCCCAGGGTCTGTTGATGGAGCTTGAAGGTGGCCATAGGAATTCCGTTATAAAACGACTTGACCTTGCCCAGTTTTTATTCGTTTGATTCAGCTTGTCGAGTAGGTACTTTAACAGTACTTCAAATCGGTGATTATGACTGCTCCAAGTTCGTATAAACCTATGTATTGTTGATTAATTAAACGAAATAGATAGAATGAGAGATGCTACAAAAAGAAATGAGATCCCACTAAAAACAAAAGTTGTAAAGAAAGCCAAGCCGCGCAACTCAAGTCTTTTACCGTAAAAAGTAGTGAGATCTATGTAATACCAAGTTAGTTATTATATTCAGTCCCTACTTAACTACATTGAGTTTTACCGTAAAATGAAATTTTTAACCCCAAAAAAAGTCGTTTCCCAGCAAATTTTTTTGCGTAGGGGTACTTAGTTTGATGTACAGAATACTAGGTTGTTGTATGTGTGAAGGGTTGATTTACACCCTGTATATATTTATGTGATACTGAATCAAATGCTTTTTTATAATGTACGAGTATATAGTAATATGCTAAGTATAGTGGTCTGTTTTTCTCCTGGTACTTTTTGATAAGAAGCTCACGTGTGTGGATATGATCGATCCTAGAGAAGCCTTTTCTAAATCCTGCCTGTTCTATGGGTTGAGTTTTTTCTAATGTTGCGCTTATATTTCTGTTTAGCATTGTGGAAAATAACTTGTATCTACTCGGCAGTGGGCTTATTGGTCTGTAGTTCTCTACGTCCTTTAGGTCTCCCTTGTTGTATGCAAACTGATTTTAGATTGTGACCACTCGGCGGACGTCTCCCCAGTTTCAAGCAAGAAATTGAATAGATTTGTAAAGGGTACAGCTAGTATTTGTAAAGGGTACAGCTAGTATTTGTAAAGGGTACAGCTAGTATTGGGGCGGTTATTTTTAAGGTTTCGTTTGCTATGTTGTCTGGCCCCGGGTTTTTATCCATTTTTAGATTTTTCAATGCCTCTATGACTTCGATTATCTTAACCCGAGGTTCATTTAAATTTTTGACTTCACTGGTGGTATCTTGATTCGTGTAGCTGGTATCGTTTGGCTCTTTTGCGCTGAATAATGCCCTGTAAAACTCAGTTGCTATACTGATGACGTCACTGCGGTTGTTTTTGGTTTTATTCGGTTTCAGCTCTTGGTATGCCTTTTTGCCGTGCTTCCAGTTTGGGTTAGGTATTTTTCAATGGTATTATATCTATAGTTAGAGTAGTCCTTCTTTATAAATATTTACTAACAAGCTTGTAAAGGGCCAAAGTTAGTTTTTTGTTGTTCTTGTCTTTTCTTCAAAAGATTTAGTGTACGTTCTGATAGTACTTTATGTTTTTTTTAAGTAATGTTATGTGTTTTTCGGGTGTTTAATTAAGTTGTCGTAATATTTTTGTGCTGACGTAATATCATGCGCGAACAAACGTTCGCACATGGTATTGTCTTGGTCTTGCGAAATATAGGTCTTTAGGTATTCTTTGAACTTTAGAATTTCTTCTTCGTTTTTGAGTGTGTTGTTTTGACAGTTTGTATACGTTGTTCTGCTTTTCTTTGGTTGTGTTGTGTGTCATACTAGCTCGTGGCCCCAATTCTGTAACTTCGAGTTAAGCAACCCGCCATTGACACTCTATCGACACACTACAGACATTATTTTGCCACTGTTGCAAATTTGGCATTCCGCAGAAACTTCAATGGCGTTTCAGTGGTGTGTCAGTAGTGTGTCGATAGTATGTTGATTGTGTGACAGTACAATAGTTTTCAGTGTTGCTAACAAAAAGCTACCATGAGATACCAAACCTACCACTTTATGAAATCCTATTTTTATCAATTAAATCTTTATAATACAGGTTTTTATAATCATAAATAAAACGTTTTATTATCAAAAACAAAATTTCACAAAAAACAAGCGTTTATTGTAAAACAATATTTTTATCTGATGTGATAAAAATATTGATTCTGCCTTTCTAAAAAAAAAAAACTAAAAATGCCGACTGAAAAAACTGAAAATCAAAAACAAGCCCATTTTAAATTAAACAAAACTTGAAACCTTTTTTATTTCCAACTTCAGATTTCTTTTGTGTTTGTTCTTTCGTTGGTCGCGTAAAATTCTTCGCAGACGATTTATTTAACTTTGGTGTTTTGGTGTTTAAAGGATTTGTGACTTTGAATTTCTATTAAACATATAAGTGTCATATATTTTTGTAATCTCCTTTTAAAACCCTTCATTTTGATACCCTACTCGATGGAAATTGTTATTTTTTTTTCAAATCTGCGATTTGGCCTCCAAAATCCGATTTTTTAATTTTTTCACATTCCACATTATTATCACAGAGTACATTTTTATATAATTATTATCTTAGAGAGTTGTTACTTGACTAACATATATAAAACGACAAAGGTAAGGTAAGTGAAAAAGTCCCAATTGTTGTTGGAAAAATAATAAAAAAACGTGATGAATTTAAAGTGATTTGTGTTCGGAGTTCTAAAGTTCAATGGAAATATATTTTCACAGTAAGTTTTCAGTTATGTTATGAACTTCCACACCAACATTTCAGGATCAATTAGCTCCTTTGCTTGCTCCTTGCAAAGGAACTCGAATTCACTTGCAGCCTCATTAATGCGCGAGCAAAAGCAAAACGTCGACAGTCGGCACTATAAGCCAATGCCACGCCACCGCAAAGTAGGTACAGAAGGCCTCATTGTGGCGAAAAACTAAGTCCACTTTATTAATTAGTACATTACGTAAGACGTACACACTAGGATACTTAATTTTAAATTTTAATAGGAACAAATTTAACCAAATCAATAGGGAAAAGAGGTGTCGTTGTTCGATGGCTTCACAATGGCAGTTCGATAGCTAAACACGATAGACACAACTGTCAGATATCACTTAAAATATTTACAGACTACCGTAACTTTGGCCATCACGATGACATTGACACATTAAAATGTACCAGACTACCAATATTACAATAGTCCCAATAAGGCGTTTCAATGTCACTACAGTTGCAACTGTGGCAAGTCAATGACCTTAGATAAGTTGTAGAATACCAAATGTCATTAAATATTCTATTGAGACACTACTTACACACTATCGACACACTATTGTCAAGTTGACTATTTTACAGAATTGCGCCCAGTCGGTGGTCTGAAGGGTAGTTTACATGTGTTTTGAAATATCAGAGGTCGATTTGAAAGAATAAAGTCAATTTAATTTTTATAGGTTCCATCTGGTGAAGTCGCCCATCAGTATGTAATCTTTATATGCTACTTCTATTGCCCTATTTATTGTCGTGCAAAAGTTATAGATTTCAGTTTCGTTTGCTTTTGCTGTTGGGGCATAGACTTGTATAATGCATAGGTGAGTACTTTCGAATTTCAGGTTTAATACTCTTTCGGAAAGCCCGAGGTAACTTTCTAAGTACTTATGTTAATTTTGAGGTGGATTTTTATTATAAAACAAGAAGAAGTAATAATACCAGAAGAGAAGAAGAAGTAAAGAAAAGAAGAAGAAGAGAGAAAGAGAGAGGGAGAGAGTGGAGAAGTAGTATTTCCTTCTTGTATTATTATTTGATTTGTTGTGGTATCGGTGACTTCTGTTGTCGTGGTATCTTCAGCTTTTTGTGGTTCTTCGTTTGATTAAGCATGTATATCTAATATCGCTTGAGCATCGGACTCGTAAACATTCTGCTTTCGATTTACTTTAGTATATCATTGGAAACTGGAAACTCGGACTTGCTTGCGCGTCAGTTTGAAATGTTCTCATATGAAATGTTCACTGCATATTTTATCGTCAGGTTTTCAATACCATGGCCAAAATGGCCATCCATCAACACTAAAACAATAGTTAACAAATATCCTACAAAATACAGAGCAAATGAAATTGATTTAATTAGAATTTTACAGCCCTATTACCTACATGGATGTACCTCTGCCTAACTCATCGGAGATTTCAGGCGGAATGTTATGTTATATTCATGTTCATTTTTGCAGTTTAAAATATACCAACAATAATGACCCATTTCCAAAACAACATTGACAAGTTTCATATTTAAATATTTGAATGTGGTTACTTAGTACATTTTGTTGGTTGTTTTGAACCTTTTAATGTTAACTTCAATGTAACGTAATCTCCAATTTCGTTTTAATTATTTATTTATTTCGAAGAAAACTCAGAAATTATTATAGTGACCCAAATACAAGAAACCTGAGTAGCAGTGATGAGAGCTGCGCCCATGAGCACGGAGAAGGTGGCGAAGCAGATGGTGTAGTTCTTCTCGAAGCGCTGCGGGCCGCCGCAGGGGTGCGAGCTGAACGCCGTGCTGTGGTCCAGCGCGATGCCCACGAAGAACATGGCCAGCCCCCAGCCCAGCGAGCCGAACATGCGCTGGTGCCCGTACCTGCGCAGCCACTCTCTGTACTTCTGACACTATGTGTGTGTGTGTACACGCGGGACACAGACACAGCAACGTGAGGCTCACCTGTCGGCGTCCTCGCCCAGCAGCGTGATGACGGCGGAGTCGGCGAGCGTGATGGCGGGCGCGCTGAAGAACTCGCCGATCACCACCAGCAGCAGCAGCAGGAAGAACGTCTTCTGGATGTCGGGCGTGCGGTACACGATGAAGGAGTGCAGCGGCGTCACCCAGTCGCTGTTAGCCTTGGCGTCGTAGTTGAGCGCGTCGCTGACGGGCAGCGGCGAGCCCTCGCGGCCGGCCGGCGGGCCGCGGAACGAGCGCGTGGTGGCGCTGGGCCAGTCCTCGTCGTAGCGCGGCTCTGTCAGATTGTAGGCCGTGGAGTTAAGCGGGTGCACGCACGACACGGCGCCTGGCTGCACCCAGCTCAGCGGCAGCGTGAACACGATCCAGGCACCCAGCGAGGCCAGAAGCAGCGTGCGCCCCTTCTGCCAGCGGTCGGCCAGGCCGCCCCAGAAGGGGGCCGACAGGAACTCCACGAAGGGCCGCGTGCCTATGAGCAGGCCGCACTGGCCCGCGTTCATGCCCATCTGCTTGAAGTAGACGCCCATCAGCGGGAACAGCGACCCGAACGCCGAGTAGAAGAAGAAGTAGAAAGTCTTGACAGTGAGCAGCTCAGGGTCCACGGCACCCGCGCCGCACATCAGCTCCAGCAGGTCGGAGCGGCCGCGCACCTTGTTCGTGGCGTCCTTCGGCGCCGGATACCTGCCACATGCACCCTTATCATGTATTACATTTGCCACAATCACTGGTGGTGTCAGGCAGATGGTTTTATCTCGGCCAAACTAGTGGCCAGTGAGTGAAGGTATGTATGTACAAATAATAAATTTTACCCGACTGCAGCGAAGCCCAAAAGGAGGGTTATGTGTTTGGCGTGTTTGGCGTGTATGTATATGTATGTATGTCTGTTACTTTGTTCCCTCATCGCTCCTAAACGGACAAAGGGATTTGAAAATAATTATACGCCGTTAGTATCGTCTTGATGGCGCGAGTGACACTGGCTACATTAAAATTAAAAAACAAAGAAAAATTGTGGATTTTGGGGATTACATCGCGGATTCGATAAAAAAAAATGAAAGCAAAAAACAAGCGTATTTTAAATTAAACAAAACTTGGAAGCAGGCGGAGTTCATTTGAAAACTAAATTATGAAAGGAAAATAGACTGAACCCAGCCGGCTTCCAAAAAAAAATCCACCTTTTTACCCGACTACAGCGAAGCAAAAAAGAGGATTATGATTTTGACCGATATGTATGTAGGTATGTTAATCAGTTCCCCATAATTTATGAACTAAGTACCGAAGCATTACATTAATAAAAAAATAAGTTTAAAAACTAAAACCCGACTGCGAATAAAAACGCTGACTAATAAATTACATAATTATTATAAAGGACAGCCGTAGTCGCATGCCACTGATACCTGATGCTCCTTCATGGCGTTCTCATTGACACAGAAGTCAGCTGCTAGTTGCCATTAGCAAGGTGGCATGCGACTACGACTGTCTTCTATGATAATTTCAAATTATCTACTTACTTACTAGACGACTTTTGTTGTTTTCAACTTTTTGTTGTGTTTTATTAGTCTGCGTTTTTATTCGTAGTCGGGCTCTAGTTTTAATTAAACTTATTTTTTTATTTGAATTTTATTTTTGTGTGTTATTAAATAATAATGTTACTTTCATAATGTAATAGTCTACATAATGTTGGCTTGTTATTTAGGTACTTTTTACGAGTAAATAACACAGACTAGACGTGAGAACTGTTTGACCGCAATCTAAACGTATAATTATGTTGACTTAAACTATAATTTAATTTATACATATTTGTGATGTCACGACCTTTTATTTGAAACCAAACATGTTGTGATTATCTCAAAATATTTTTTTCGAACTAGAAAAAACGAAGAAAACTGTAGACGAAGAAGCTGAACTCCTACTTTGGCATCAACTTATATTCTAGAAATCTGATCACTCCAGTTCAAAAACACGCTCTGAATATCCCATCGAAACTAAAATACATACTTTCACTAGCCCTCACGTTATATCAATCAAAATAGATACCTAACCTCGTAATTTGGAATGAGTTTGTATAGAGGGTGTAAAAGTACCCTTAAAGCAAACGAACGGCACTTGTTCTCCCTACCACTGCGATATTTTTTTTTGTTCTAGACCATACCTGGGAACCCCCTAGTTACGGAGATATTGGGGTCGAAGTTCCAAATTTTTTTTGTTCTAGACCATACCTGGGAACCCCCTAGTTACGGAGATATTGGGGTCGAAGTTCCAAAGTTTTCACAGCTGTTTTTGTAAATACTAGTTTTTTAGGTTATAACTTTACTTAATTTACCTCCATGACCCGTTTACTACTCAAAGCATCCACAAGCCCAATGTTTTAAGAGTGCTACATTGAGTTTTACCGTAAATTGTGATTTTTGACCCCAAAAAAGTCGTTTCCCAGCAAACATTTTTGCATAGGGGTACTTAGTTTGATGTACAGAATACATGGTTGACGTTTGCGTGAAGGGTTCATTTGCACCCTGTGTAACAAAATTCGCAATGATCTAATGACATAGGAATGGAAAAAAATGGCCAAATATTTCTATGACGAGTCAGAAAACAACCTATTAGCAATAATTTTGCAATGTTTGATCATTGTATGATTTTACCTAACGATGTCATAAAAATAGTACTTATTTACTTAATTTTGATTCATAATTTAATGACATGATGTATTTGCCCATATTTTTTATTTTATTCGATTTTTGATCTCTGTTTTATTTTTTCTGTGACATTATTTATTCATGTTAATAAATTAATTGTGTCGCACAGGGTCATGTGAACCTGCTGAATTATTATAAGATCTTGTAAAACACACGTAATACGGAGGAAATAATTAAATAGAAAAAAAGAGGATAAGCTGTGGTGGGATCTGTGATGGTGGTCCGGCGAGCGCGTCAAGCGCGGCGGGCGGCGCGCGCCCCGCCCGGACGTGCCCGGACAGCGACCGAGCGGCGCGCTCGTGGACGCCATCCACACCGACCGATGAGCTCAGTGCTCCGCGCACGGTGCTCAATAACTACGACCACCGTTCATGCCAGTCACCACTTATTATGCTCCTTATAATTAATTTAGATGTATGTTTTTTTCACAGACCTGCTAAGTTATTGACTTAGTTCATTTAGTTTTCCTTTAAATATTAAACATATTCGTTTATTGATAGAATATAATATTGTTTGGCCGTGGATCGTGTTAGTACTTAGCACCATGCAAAGGGTAACATGTTATGTAAAAGCTAGTGAATCGTGAGATATCCTGCGGTACATGGCGCGTGGGGCGTGGGGTGTGTGGTGTGGGGCTGAGCGCACCTGGAGGTGTCCACCTCGCCATACTCGTCGGGGTTGACGAGCGGGCGCGCGCCCGGGGCCGCGGCGGCCGGCGGAGCTTCCTGCGGCAGCTCCATGGCGCGGCGGCGGCGGACTGAGCCGCAGCGCTACCGCCGCCGCCGCTCGATGGCCCCGCGCATGCGCCGCGCGGCCGCTCCAGGCGCGCACGGCCCGCGCCCGCCGCCACGCCACGCACACATGCAGCGACCCAAGGTTGCGTGCTGGTCGCGAGCCATGCGCGCCGCTCCCCGATAAACTCGGTGTGGCTGTGTGCGCGCGCTGGCGAGGGACGACGGCGACGTGAGCTGACGTGGCGAATGGTTCGTGCAGTTATCTGTGGCAGTGGTGTCAATGTCGCTGCGCGGCTGACGCAGGCGCGCTGCCTCGCCAGCCGTCAGGGACGAGTTCACACTCGATACCGGAAAAGTTTTGTTATTTTCCGCCCCTGTCTCTTGAGATCGCTTTTATTGAGTAATTTATTATAAGACCTTTCTAGTTTACATACAAATAGTCAATCTAATCATTTCAGCTTCAGTAAGGCTTTTGATAATTACGCTAGGTAGGTAATAGTTTAATTTCCCGCTTAGTTCAATTTATAGGGTCCGTAACTTAACTTCGACTTTCATATGTTCGATTATTGGAAAGTCGACTGAACGGTTGTTCGAATGGATTTTTTTGCGAAACAACCTTTTATCACCATACGCTACTTCGACTGAACGATTCATCGAATATTTATTAATCGACGGACTGCAAATTATTACTTATCGGGAAATGTTTTTTTTTTGGGTGAAAAATCACGTCTCCCAATTGTAGCATTTTAAGAACATTGTGCCAGTTTTAAATAGTAAACGGGTCATGGAGGTAATTAAAGTAAAGTACCTGGTACTTGAGAAACGACTACCCATTACAAAAAAAACAGCTGTGAAAATTTTGGAAGTAACACACAAAACAGCACGCCTGTGATCCCCGAAGGGTTAGGCAGTAGGCAGAGGCCGTCGGAGGCGTATCTAGTACACCTACATTTCGCTAGTTATGTTTAAGTGCCATGTAAAGAAGGGGCAAAATATCCCCATGAAAGAACGTAAAAAATACATAATTTTATTGCAAGACAGTAAATGTGTGAATAATGGGGGAAAAAAGTTATTCAGCGATAAATATAATAAATATTATTATATGCTGTAGATCGCAAAGAAAACTTACAACCAAAATTAGTTTGAACGAGATATAAGTAGTTAGCAGTTTTTAAGATATAGCACATTTAAAAAACCGCAAATATAACTTTGTCATTCATACACACACTATGAAAAACAAACTCATCATAAAATGAAAACAAATGAAAGGGGGCTTCCCTACGATGATGGATCGGAACCCTTCATGTGCGACTCCGACTTACCTACACTTGCCAATCTTTTTTATCCAATTCATTTTTTCCAATTATTCACACGAATGAATATTTGAGGAAAAAAAATATTCACCGATAAAGAATTGTAATTTTTTTACTAGCTTCCCGCTCCGGCTACGCACGGTTGCAATGTGCTACATATAAACCTTATTCTTGGATCACCAAGTATCTATTTCTCGTCATCTCAGCAGTCACCTCCTTTAAAATAAAAAAATCTGAATCAAAATATTTTTATTTTACATAGGATTACATGGGCACTTATGAAACGTCGACAAAAAAGGGGACTTTCTATCCATATCATCCTTTACACAGTCCATCAATCGTTTCTTTGGTCTTTCTCTACTCATACGGCTATCTACATTCATATTCAACATTTTTCTCACAACATTTTCTTCATTCCTTCGCATCACATGTCCATACCACGATAATCGATTACCACAAACTCTTCATTTTCCGAATTCCTCTTATGTACTCATTTACATGATTTTGATTTGATTGTTGACTTTGATTATTGTTAGTAGTAACTCGATGAAATTATGTTTTTGATTAATTATTAACTGTGATGCTAGCGAAGGAGGTGGCGGAACGCGAGAGGGAGAGAACCTCTCGTCCCAGCCGCCGCGGGAGGCGCTCCGGGCGTCGGGGGTCCCGCGATGACCTCCGGCCACCGTAGACGCGGGCCTGTGGACGGTGAGTGATGGGCTAACTCGCCGTCCGTCCGTCTCACGACGAAAACAGGCCGTGTCGACGGCGCGTTCGTGTTCCACGCGCGCCTCAAAGAGATGTCAGCAACATGGGAGGGGCCCGAAAGGGCCGACGCCTGTCGGGGCCGCGGGTAGTCCAACGGTTATCGCGGCCTCGACATAGAGGGCGAAGAAGGAACATGGGTGGTTTTTAGTCAGTAGAAGTCTGACACTCCCTTTCGCTCTGCCCAAGAGCGGGAGGGGTTATTCGATGATTTTACACCCACCAAAAAAAAAAAAAAAAAGGGATCATACAGTCACTCTGCCGGGGTTTTATATCTCCTTGCTGTTTAGGCAAAGATTTTGTTAGACAATGCCTCAATATTCTTTTAAATAAATATCTCATAAATTTTAGACCATTGCTAAACAAAACATTCATCATTTTGTAAAACTGTATATCAATAAAACACCAGCTCAGGTTAACGACTGAATCATTTATTCTCTTCCTTCACCTTGTTAGCTCTCTACCCTCAGTTGCATTTATAATAACTAATCTCATAATACCGACAGCCACAATATTCTTTCTTATCTGGGGGCACGGCAGTGCCCCCGCCAAGTCGAGCAATAAAGCGGCACGGCCGTACCAACCTTTTCTCGAACCATTTCAGGCCATTTTCGACCTCCTATAACTTCGTTGTGGATAAAATTAGAAGCCTGTTTTAGATTTTTAGTCACCAATTAGGCATTGTATAAACACGGTATATTTAAAATTACATTCAATTTAAACCAGTAGTTTAAGAATTATAACTAATCAAAGTTACTTAGTTTTCTCACTCACTGACTGAATGACTGACTGATTGACTGATCATCAAAAGTCTAAGGCACTTCTAGCAGACATAGGAGCTTCAAATCTATACATATAATAAAATCGTAGGAAAGTCAAAACTATACATTGAATATTTTTTGAAAAGAATACTTGGGATGTGATTTACAATCGATACCGAAGCCAAAAATATAGTTTTTAGAATTTTTGTCTGTTTGTCTGTATGTATGTCCGGGATAAACTCAGAAAGTACTGCATAGATTTACTTCAAATTTGGCACGAATATTACTAAGAAGTCGGGTCAACATAAAGGCTACTTATTATCACGCTATCACCTACGGGAAACGAGCAGTGAACCTTTATTTCTTCAACGCATTCTGTAACAACGTGTAATCTAACCACGCATATTTGAATGTTGTTATTATGTTAACCATGCTATAAGCTAGCTTTACACTATAAAAATCACGCAATATAAGTAACTTAGGCTGAAAAACATAATTAAAATTAAATGAATTGTCAGCGCCATCTATGAGATTTCAGTCGAATCAAGTCGAATTACATGTGTAAGCCCTTTTTGGATAGCTAATTTAAATATGATCATGTTTGCGAGGTTATATACCGTGCACCCGAATACAGGTGAATGCTATTTTCTGCGGTCTTTCGCCTTTCTGAGGACATTTGATGGCGTGGAGTATCCCACTTACCCCACACCCTACGTATCACGTCACCGGTTCTCGACGCTGACCATAACTGGGATGACACCCTCGCGGAGGCGAGCGTCAGTGACAGTCCCAGCCGCATGCGTCATCTGTTTGCCGTCATCTTGGTATTTTGTGTAGGCGAACCCGGTAGCTTTGAGGGAGAAGTGTCGCCATCATCTGTCTGAAGATTTTCTACGAGCTTTGAAGCGTGCTACTGGAGACGAAGTCGAAGTAACTGATAAACGCGTGCTGAACACCGGTCTCAGTTCACTTCACGACGTGATCATTTCTATCGGTGGCAATCCACTGTTCGAATATGGGTTACCAGCTCCCCAATCATCACCGCATCAAGGTCGTGGAAATCGGGAGTTTAACGCTGAGACAATTTAGGATCCGGGCGAAATGACCACCATACGAAATGACCATGTCGCTTTGTTCTCTTCAGAGCATAATCAAATTTATAACACCGTCCTTGAAAGCGTTGGGAAAAATCAGGGTAAAATGTTGTTTTGGATGCTCCTGGTGGAACAGGAAAAACATTTGTTACCACTGGCATACTTGCAGAGGTCAGGTGGCAAGGCAAAATTGCCATTGCTGTAGCGTCGCCACGTCGTCAGGAATCGCTTCCACACTGCTTCCGGGCGACAAGACAGCACATGCCATGTTTAAAATTCACATCGATTTAGAGAGCGCAGAAACGCCTGTTTGTGGTGTGTCACGTAACAGTGATATGGGACACGTACTCAAGGATTGCTCTCTGATCGTATGGGATGAGTGTACGATGGTCAATAGGAAGGCAGTTGAGGCCGTGGACTCCCTGCAGAAGATCCTCAGGAAGAGTTTAGTAAATTCACATGTTTGTGATGGGCAACTATATACGGAACCCTACATTATGCGTGGTCCGACATGCACTTGGCCGCTTTTTAAAACTAAATTAAAATTTGATAAAACCTACGACATTCTTTTTTGTTCCGTGTGGGAATCGATCCTGCGACACGCAGTGCTACTGTCAATTGTCCAGCCACTGCGCCAACCATGCCGTCATATAGATGTGGTGTGGTGTTAGCCCTTTGTGTCGAGGCCGCGGTATCTCTTTCGAACAACCAGCAGCCCCGACGGACGCCGGCCCTTCAATGTTGCTGACATCTCTTCGCGGCGCGCGTGGAACACGAACGCGCCGTCGACACGGCCTGTCAGCATCGTCATAGAACGGATGGACGATTAGCTAGCCCGTTACTCACCGTCCACAGGCCTTCGCCTATAGTGTCCGGAAGCCATCACGTGGCCCCCGACGCCCGGAGCGTCTGCCGCAGCGGCTGGGACGAGAGCTTCACTCCCTCTCACATTCCACCACCTCTTTCGCTAGCATCACTACTTCGCAGATGGAAGCGACGGCGCCCCATTCCCTCTCGCCCCGGACCATAGCTTGCACCAGGGCCGGACCCGAGAGGACGCCGCCGCCAATTGTCGCTACGAAAACACGGTGGGGCTCCGCCCAAGCAGAGCAGACCCTCCCGCTCTTGGTGGAGCGGAAGGAAGTGTCAGACTTCTACTGACGAAAAACCACCGTTCTTAAAAAAAAACCTTAAAAACCGTTCTTTCTTAGCCCTTTGTGTTTCGGGGCTGTGGTATCTCTTGCGGACAACCGGCCCCTTCATTGTTGCTGACATCTCTTTGAGGCGCGCGTGAAACACGAACGCGCCAATGACAGAGCTGTCGACTATAATCTACCTTTTTTTTGTGGTGGTAAATCATCAAATAACCCCTCCCGCTCTTGCATGGGCAGATCGAAAGGGAGTGTCAGACTTCTACTGACTAAAAACCACCCATGTTCCTTCTTAGCCCTTAACGTCAAGGCCGCGGTATCTCTTGCAAACAACCCGCAGCCCCGACGGGACTTAAATCTTCCTCTGTTTCAAATTTCATCAAGATCCGTTTGGCCGTTCTGCCGTGGTTGATTCAAACAAACATCCATCCATCTAAACTTAAGTATTAGAAATAGTCAGTGCTTTGCATTACACTCTTCTTATTTTCAACAGCGCGGCGTCAGTAAGTTAACGCAGGGCAATGATTCATCAGGCGGGAGGAAACGCCCGGATGCCACCATTGTGAGGATCGGCCGGAGGACACGGTGGAGCACACAGTGGAGGTGTGCCCCGCTTGGGCGGAGCCCCGCCGTGTTCTCGTAGCGGCGATCGGCGGCGGCGACCTCTCGCGCCCGGCCCTGTTGCAAGCCATGGTCCGGGGCGAGGAGGAATGGGACGCCGTCGCCTCCTTCTGCGAAGCAGTGATGCTGGCGAAGGAGGTGGCGGAACGCGAGAGGGAGAGAACCTCTCGTCCCAGCCGCCGCGGGAGGCGCTCCGGGCGTCGGGGGTCCCGCGATGACCTCCGGCCACCGTAGTCGCGGGCCTGTGGACGGTGAGTGATGGGCTAACTCGCCGTCCGTCCGTCTCACGACGAAAACAGGCCGTGTCGACGGCGCGTTCGTGTTCCACGCGCGCCTCAAAGAGATGTCAGCAACATGGGAGGGGCCCGAAAGGGCCGACGCCTGTCGGGGCCGCGGGTAGTCCAACGGTTATCGCGGCCTCGACATAGAGGGCGAAGAAGGACATGGGTGGTTTTTAGTCAGTAGAAGTCTGACACTCCCTTTCGCTCTGCCCAAGAGCGGGAGGGGTTATTCGATGATTTTACACCCACCAAAAAAAAAAAAAAGGGCAATGATTCAATGTACTTTTGTCTAAGCGACACATTTTAGTTTTCGACAACCACACCAACGAAGTCGCGGGCACAGCTAGTTTAGTGTGCCTGTCGGGGCCGCGGGTAGTCCACCGGTTATCGCGGCCTCGACATAGAGGGCGAAGAAGGAACATGGGTGGTTTTTAGTCAGTAGAAGTCTGACACTCCCTTTCGCTCTGCCCAAGAGCGGGAGGGGTTATTCGATGATTGTACACACACCAAAAAAAAAAAAAAAAAGCTAGTTTAGTGTATAAATCATAGAAAAACTAAATAAATATGCAATTTTAGTCTAGTTTTCTAGATACACTAACTGCATAAATAACTTTGTAATCTATATATGTATATAATAATGAATTGCTGTTCGTTAGTCTCGCTAAAACTCGAGAACGGCTGGACCGATTTGGCTCATTTTGGTTTTGAATTATTTGTGGTAGTCCAGGGAAGGTTTAAACGTTGAGAAAGTAGTAGGAAGGTAGGTAGGGTAGTAGGTAGGGTAGTAGGTAGGGTAGTAGGTAGGGTAGTAGGTAGGGTAGTAGGTAGGGTAGTAGGTAGGGTAGTAGGTAGGGTAGTAGGTAGGGTAGTAGGTAGGGTAGTAGGTAGGGTAGTAGGTAGGGTAGTAGGTAGGGTAGTAGGTAGGGTAGTAGGTAGGGTAGTAGGTAGGGTAGTAGGTAGGGTAGTAGGTAGGGTAGTAGGTAGGGTAGTAGGTAGGGTAGTAGTTAGGGTAGTAGGTAGGGTAGTAGGTAGGGTAGTAGGTAGGGTAGTAGGTAGGGTAGTAGGTAGGGTAGTAGGTAGGGTAGTAGTTAGGGTAGTAGGTAGGGTAGTAGGTAGGGTAGTAGGTAGGGTAGTAGGTAGGGTAGTAGGTAGGGTAGTAGGTAGGGTAGTAGTTAGGGTAGTAGGTAGGGTAGTAGGTAGGGTAGTAGGTAGGGTAGTAGGTAGGGTAGTAGTTAGGGTAGTAGGTAGGGTAGTAGGTAGGGTAGTAGGTAGGGTAGTAGTTAGGGTAGTAGGTAGGGTAGTAGGTAGGGTAGTAGGTAGGGTAGTAGGTAGGGTAGTAGTTAGGGTAGTAGGTAGGGTAGTAGGTAGGGTAGTAGGTAGGGTAGTAGGTAGGGTAGTAGGTAGGGTAGTAGGTAGGGTAGTAGGTAGGGTAGTAGGTAGGGTAGTAGTTAGGGTAGTAGGTAGGGTAGTAGGTAGGGTAGTAGGTAGGGTAGTAGGTAGGGTAGTAGTTAGGGTAGTAGGTAGGGTAGTAGGTAGGGTAGTAGGTAGGGTAGTAGGTAGGGTAGTAGGTAGGGTAGTAGTTAGGGTAGTAGGTAGGGTAGTAGGTAGGGTAGTAGTTAGGGTAGTAGGTAGGGTAGTAGGTAGGGTAGTAGTTAGGGTAGTAGGTAGGGTAGTAGATAGGGTAGTAGGTAGGGTAGTAGGTAGGGTAGTAGGTAGGGTAGTAGGTAGGGTAGTAGGTAGGGTAGTAGGTAGGGTAGTAGGTAGGGTAGTAGGTAGGGTAGTAGTTAGGGTAGTAGGTAGGGTAGTAGATAGGGTAGTAGGTAGGGTAGCAGGTAGGGTAGTAGGCAGGTAGGTAAAAGGGCATAGCAACGCATGCCGGGTACAGCTAGTCTATCTGTATATATATATAAAAATCAATGACACTTTTCGTTGCAATTTTATTACTCAAGAACGGGCTCACCTATCCAAACCGAATGTTTAGGCTTTGTTTGGACTATTTAGTAGATGGTTTATGTGAAGTTTGCACAAAATCGGTCAAGCGGTTCTTCATTAATCACATTTTTTGTAACAAATGAATTCAATAAATGGCGGATCATATTGTTAATAGGGATTTTGCTGTCTTGAACCCGGTAGGTGGCGCTGCTGTACGGGCAGTACAACGTCTGCCAGGTCCACTAGTCCCATATAAATGTATAGGATTTTCCGTGAAAATGAATTTTACGAGTAAAAATTAACACACTTCCTAGTTTCTGATTGATCTGAAATTTTGCACATATACAATGTGGAGCAGGACGATTGACATTCCTCTAAACCACGTAAAGAAAGGCATGCTCTTGACCCGTATACAAAAAATCAATCAAATCCAATGACTACTTTAGCCACAGGAAATTATTTTTCATTTTCTTATTTTTCAACATGATGTAGATCGGAGTCCGTAATAATAGGTAAACATTGTAAGGTCAGGAACCTGTGCAAAAACCTACGATTCTATTCTCAACGTCTCAATACGCTTGAAAGACAGAGAAAGGTGTCATACGATCCCACTCTGACGCGCCCCGCACACTCCCACAAAATACTACAATTATAAAGAAAAAGTAATATTACTTACGCAAATAATGCATTAGTGGTGCATAGAAAATTGCGAGTGTGTGTGTGAGCGGAATTTTTTTCGGCAAAAAGTCCTTGACTCGGTAACTATGTCAGTCAGTGCATAGCGGCGCCCTTTGAGAAGAGCACACGCCTACTTTTTTTATCACAAGACGAGCCGCGCGCGCATTGTCGTGATTTTATGAAAAGTTTGTTGTTATTGTGATTAAAGACGATTTATGATATTTGGATTAGTGCATAGGTTACTGTGACTTATTGGTGTTAGTGTAATATTAGTTATTTAGGCATTTATTAGGTAGCTAGTTTTGTGATTTAGGTTAAGTTAGTAAGTTTTTTAGTTTAATTATGCCTCAAATAAGGTTTTAAGTGATTAATTATTCAATCAGTGATCTTTTATTAATTAACAACTCGCAACTTAGTGAGTTTATGCCGCTGATTTGTTGTTCTCCGATAAAAAGTACCTACGCCCAACATCGCCGCCGCTCGCTGCACCCCGCGCACTAGGTCAGTGACTTTTCGTAGTTAAAGCGTGTTTACTTTTTATGCAGTTGATTCTGCTATTTATTTTGTTTGAAAATTGCAATTTTTAAATTTTCCACTAACTACTAATCTTCGTGTTTTAAAATGTTTCGATGGACTAGTACAGTGCTAGTTTTAATTTAATGTCGTAGTTCCAGATCCACATTGTATGTATAACGCCTATCAATGCAATATTATGATGACATGGAACTGATCTGATGATGGAGCTGGAAGTTGGCCATAGGAACTGCATTTTAGTATGTCATAACCGCAAAAACGACATAACCCTATCGTGTTTGGACTCGTTTGATTTGTCTTGTCGAGTAGTTTGTCTTTAGATGATGTTCAGGGTTCTGAATAGTTCTGATGATGGAGCTGGAAGGTGGCCATATTAACTCCATTTTAGAATGTCAAAGTTTTGTTTTTATTGGGTACATTTTAGCTCGATTGTTTTCCATAATTTGATAAGATAAAAAAAACGATTTCAAAAGCCAAAAAAGTAAAAAAAACAAAAAATGAAAAATAAACTTCAGAAGAAAAAACAGCTTCTGATGTCGGTAACATTTGTATTGGTTGATTTCGTTTTTTTTTGGGAACGACTTCAGAAGCTGATTCTTCTTCTTAAGTTTTATTTTTTGCTTTTTTAAGTTTTTTGTGTTTTTTTTTAACATTTATGTGTTTTTTTATGCAAAAAGTTAATTATTTTTCCATTTTTGAGGATAATTCTTTAATAAAATATTATGGGGACGTATCAGGGCGTCCCACGGCTATGCCACATGGAGAGGAAGTACCTTGAATATTGTTACGAGCTGGGTATGGGATAAATAAAAGTACTACCAATTGAACACACGAAATAACTTTATTACTCGCAAAACACTTATAGACAATCGCAAAACACTACTGAACACTTTAGCGCACTTTAAATCTCTTCGAACCTTCCGTTGTCTTGCTTAACAGTAGACTGACTCGCTGCGTGCTCTCTCGGTCCTTTTATACCCCAAACACACAATAGATATTCGAGAAAGTTCGCTATTATTCCATAAAGTTTTTTACACTACCTCACGTTAGGCAGGTGAAAACTTGTGTGTTGGTAAAGGGCGAAGAGTTGAATCCTGAAGATAGCACGGTGTTCTTGGGCTTAACTTTAGACGCTAAGCTTCAGTGGGGGCCTCATATAGATAAACTGTCAAAAAAGCTGAGCTCTGCAGCATACGCAGTTAGAAAAATTCGTAATTTAACCGATGTAGAGACAGCCCGATTAGTGTACTTCAGTTATTTTCATAGCGTAATGTCGTACGGCATTCTATTGTGGGGGAATGCCGCTGATATACAGACCATCTTTGTTTTGCAAAAACGGGCGGTTAGATCAATTTATAAATTGAGTCCGAGACACTCTCTCAGAGAAAAATTTAAGGAAATTAATGTAATGACTGTTCCTTCTCAGTATATTTATGAAAATCTTTTGTATGCTCACAAAAATATAAAGCTGTTTAAGAAATATAGTGATATTCACAATATAAATACAAGAAATAGACATAAATATATTGTACCCACAACAAGGCTCAAGAAAATAGGTGGATCATTTAGATGCCAATGTATTCGCTTTTATAATAAACTACCAAGCCACATTCAAAATTTAAGCCTTAATAAATTTAAATCTTTTATAAAACGTAAACTTTGCCAGAAAGCTTTTTATGCTGTTAAAGATTATATAGAGGACAAAAAAGCTTGGGATTGAACTGCTCCAATTTGAATTGTTTTTTTTAATAATATATACTTATATTTTATTTTTTCTTTTACAATTTGACATTTTATTAATTTTCTTTATACACAATGACATTGTTTACTTTTTCAAGTATGATATTATTTTTTGACCAATATTTACTTGTTAAATATTTTCATTTTTTTTTGTTTTGATTTAGTTTTGTGTTTTTTTTTTGACATTTAATAACTTGACTTATTTAATACGATAAATATTTTATTATTTTTATATTGTGAATATGAGGACTATGTAGGTCTTTCTTTAATTTTAACGATTGTCTGGCAGTTTGAGTACTATAAGCGACCTACCCAAATGTCCTTTCCTTGGTATTGTTCGTCGTGACGTCGAGCTCCTTGAGTTAAAAGTAGAGCTCGACAATAACTGACAAATGCTTGCACTGACTGGACGGGTCCACTCAAATCTGTGTGGTGCTTTCTTCAAAAGACCATCTCAGACACTAATCTGCATAGCCGTCATGTGTGTCCCAAGATTATGTCTGGACCTTAAACTTATTGTTAACCATTTAAAACCATTTTAAAAGATTAAAAGAGTAACCTTTGGAGTTTCTTGCCGGTTCTTCTCCTTAGAAATCGACCAATGCACCGAACCGTGCCCCCCTTTTTTATGTCGACGTTTTACAAGTGCCCATGTAGGCCTATGTGAAATAAAATATTTTGACTTTGACTTTGACTTTGACTTTGAAAGCATCCAGAAAAACATTAACAAAAAAAATAAACTTAAAGATATAATAACCAACAAAGAAGAAGTTACTTTACGCCGTAGGTATACGGTCGAAATTAAAATGCAAGTACCGCTAAAGCCGGGCGCCGTAGTTATATCTACAGAATGGAAATAGGTAACTACTAGAATTCACGCGTACTTCCCAGTTATTAGCGAGGTTTCTCGAAGATTCTAGATGACCGACGTAACAATATCGTAGATGGAACATTTTACTGAAAGAGGACATTATTTTAATTGAAAAAACAATTTAAATTGCATGAATTCATAGATTTTTAAATAAATACATGGTTGAACCGGGAATCGAAACCGCTACACGAGAAAAAAATTATCCCGTAGCTATATTACACCGATCAAAAAGCTTCATCATAAGGATTATTGACTGGCCTGTTGGTCTAGTGGTTAGTGACCCTAACTGCTAGGCCGGAGGTCGTGGGTTCGATTCCCACCCAGGACAAATGTTTGTGTGATGAGCACGATCATTTGTTCTGTGTCTGGGTGTAATTTATCTATAATATGTATGTATTTAGAAATATATAAGTATGTTTATCAGTTGTCTAGTACCCATAACACAAGCTCTGCTTAGCTTGGGACTAGATGGCGTTGTGTGATAGTTGTGGAATATTATTTATTTATATTTATTATATTATTTTTTGCTAAATAACATAGTGTCACAAATAAAAGGAACATCATGAATTTTAATTTTTGATGTGAAATTGTGTTCAGAATACCCCGTTATATTTTCTTTATGGGGTTATACAGGGTGTAAATCAACCCATCACACAGCCGTCAACCAAGCATTCTATACATCAATGTAAGTACCCCCAATTTCATAAGCACATAAGTAATTATGATGTTTTCTATATTTTTTTAAAGCTGTTTAAGTATTTGCGTCTGATCCTCACAATATCATGTGGATTTACTGATGATGGTGGAAGGTACAACTCCTCAACGGTTAGGAGTTTAAAGAAAATTGTTTCATTGTTTCAAAATTATACGTACTTATGGAGCGAGAATTGTATTCTTTCAGGGTATTAGGTTATTACTTCATGGTGATGAGCTGATGATGGAAAGTAAAGGTAACTCCTTAACGGTTAGGAGTTGGAGGATAATTCCTTAATAACATATCATAGGGACGCATATATGGTTGTATTATTTCAGGTTATCTAGGTGAGCTGAATACCACATTATGGAAGGTACTACTAACGACTCCTCAACGGTTAGGAGTTGAAAGCTAAACAAGGGAATTTTGAAGGTTAAGGGTTAGGTTTTGTAACGACAGTGGTAAAAAATAGACAAGAACTGATTCATTATTTTATTCGGACAGAGTCTCGACTTACAGGTTTCACAATCGAGCGCGACAAGACCTCGAAACTGAGCTTACAGGGTATTATATAGACTGATATCCCCACCGGAGGCATCCGGTGGTTATGGCGGTGTCTTCGCTTGACTGTGATTGGCTCGCGAGTCGTTGCCCGTCATTGGCTGGCTAGAGTGGCATGGCTATGGTATGCTAGAGTGGCATGGCTATGGTTTGCTAGAGTGGCATGGTTATGGTTAGCTGTCATTGGCTGGCTAGGGTGGCACGCTGTGAGCAGGCTGTTTTAACATTCGGCCGTCCTGGAACAATTGCTCCCGCAATGGAAACAAGAAAACAGTGATTACAAGTCAGCTCAGAAAAACCAAGTTAAAATGGGGCAATAGACCTCTCAGGAGATTTATGAAATCTTCGGTTTTCAATTATTCGTTCACACTACTGGTGCTATCAGACAAAAGCACTGCTACGATATGTGACAGCGGATACTAAACCTGTAAACCCGTTGTATCATAATAATATGACCTTTCATACTTCTTAGTTTACGTCAATCATTACCTAACTCCTCAATATCACATAATATGGCCAGAAAACAAATCCTCTAACAAACAAGAGTTAACCTGGCTCGCCCCCTATAGCATGGAACTTTAAGCTGAAGGAAAGGGAATAAATGCATAAGAAAATTTGTAATAACATAACATAACCCACTTGTACTAATTATTATGGACAAAGATGTAGGAAATGCTTAGTACCAACAATTTTTAACGACATACCTTACGATTTAGAAAATAGCTGTACCACGAAAATGTCTTTTAAAAATAAATTAGGGAAGTTTGTTTTTAACACCTATGTAAAAACCTCATTACAAGAGATGTGTAGATTCCATTTATGATTCTTCTTCTTCTTCTTTATGGGGTTCAGGTTTCCGCACTTAGTCCTTGAAGTGGACCATTGTGCGTGAGCCATGGTGGCCGATTACTCCAACCAGCCCACCTCCCTCCAGAAGCAGATCAGACTTCCCGGTCTCCTCAGGGCATCCGCAAGGGATCTTGGTGTACCAAGGGTCTCCTCACGAATCTTGGTAACGCCTGTACACTCAAGGAGCACATGCGCCACCGTTTCCTCTGCCTCCATGCATGCTCTGCACAGGGGGCTGTCAGTGATACCTAGGTTGTGGAAGTGTTTATTTAGTGAACAGTGTCCAGTGATGGTCCCTGCCACCAGACGCAGGCTGTCTCTGTCCAGGCGCAGAAGGCGCTTGGTCAGCTTTGTATCCAGGGATGGCATAGCATCCTTGGATTGCCTACATCCTGGTGTCAAGGTCCACCGTTCCTCCGCTTGTATGCGAGTATGGTCTTTTAACCAGCTTCTTAGCTGCTTGAAAGGGATGGGCACAATGGGTTCGGGTCCGTACGGTTTTGTGCTGGATCCTCTTCTGGCAAGTTCGTCAGCCGCATCGTTTCCAAGTGATCCACTGTGACCTCTTATCCATTGTAGTGTTACCGTGTTGTGATTTAGTACCGTGATACGTTCTAGTGCCTTGTGGCATTCTAGTATCAGTCTCGACGTGATCTGATTGCTCTTTAGGGATTGAAGGACTGAGGCACTGTCGGAGAGTATTCGAATATTAGTATCCGTAACCTCCCTGGCCTCTATAGCGTGTGCCGCTTGGATAATACCTACACACTCTGCTTGATAAACTGAGTTGAGCGTTCCAAGTGGTTTGGATATCTTAATGTTTAGGTCGTCGGAGAACACCCCGACGCCTGTCCCATTTTCGGTTTTTGATCCATCAGTGTAAATCCTTAGCTCTCTTGTACCTGAGTAGTCACACCACTCCTCTATGAGCTCTATGTTGTAGTGTTTTTGAAAGCAGTAGGTCTTCAGGGTTCTGTCGATGGGTGATGCCATCAACGGTTGTTCTTTGATTGCACCTTCTTTGATGCGTGTGTGTTTGATTCTAGAATCATTTCTTAGGGTGCCGGATACTTCAAGTCTGAAGGTCGCTATGGCCGCTTCCTCTCTTACGACGAGGTGTAGGGGAGGTAGGCCCAGCATCACCTGTAAGGCGGCAGTGGGGGAAGTTCTCATGCTGCCGGTGATTGCTACGCAGGCAAATCTTTGTAGTTTCTCGAGGTCTTTTTGGGCTGTACTTAGGTTGGTCCTGGGCCACCAAACCAAAGACCCGTATGTAATAATTGGTCGGATAACTGTGGTGTATAGCCAGTAGGTGATTTTGGGACTTATGCCCCAATTTCTCCCGAGGAGTCTGTTGCATTGCCATAGGGCTATACTGGCTTTCGTGATGATGTAATCAGTGTGTTTTGCCCAGTACAGCTGTTTGTCCAAAAATATACCCAGGTATTTGGTTTCAGTCGATAGGCTTAGGGTAGTCCCAAAGAAGCTTGGCAAATGTAACGTTGCTAGCTTCCTTTTCTTTGTGAAGAGAACGAGTTCCGTTTTGGTAGGGTTCACTGCTAGTTTGTACTCCTTGCACCAGTCTTCTACTATTCTTAGGGCTTGGTGCATAAGGTTGCATAGCGTGTTTTCGTGTGTGCCGTTTATTATTATGGTCAGATCATCAGCATAGCCTACCGTGTAGTAGCCTCTGCTATTGAGGCGTTTGATGAGGCTGTCTACTACGAGGTTCCATAATAGCGGCGAGAGGACACCGCCTTGGGGGCAGCCCTTCGCCACTATTGCTCTGGTGGTGCCGTTTACCGTAACTTGGACGGCTCTCAGTCTGAGCATGTTTGTGATCCATCCTCGCAGGGTCGAGTCCACACCGTGTTTCTCGAGGGCTGCGTTGATGCTGTGGAAGATGGTTTTGTCAAAAGCGCCTTCTATGTCAATGAAGACAGCTAGTGAAGAGCATTTGTGGTCCACTGCACATTCGATCTTGGAGATCACACTATGCAGCGCAGATTCTGTTGATTTGCCTGTCGAATACGCGTGTTGTTGTTTGTGAAGTGGCCGCTCCCGGAGAGGTCCGTCCCGAATGTGTCGATCACAGAGTCTCTCGAGGGTTTTCAGTAGAAAAGATGTTAGGCTTATTGGCCTATACGCCTTGGGTTGTGTGTAGTCTGGTTTGCCTGGTTTGGGGATGAAAATGACTTTCACCTCTCGCCATGCAAGCGGTATATATTTCTGTGCTATACAGGCTTGGTAGATGATGGTCAGCCATGGCGTTAAAACGTCTACTCCCCATTGTAGCAGGGCGGGGAAAATTTTGTCTAAGCCTGCGGATTTATATGGTTTAAAAGTCTTTATTGCCCATTCTATTCTTTCAACAGTTACTATGGTGCGGGCTCTGGCCCAGTCTTGGTCATTTGGTGTGTGCGTTGGTTCACTTGCCCAGGTTCTGTCCTCGGAGAGATTGCAGTCTGGGAAGTGCGTTTCCAAAAGGACTTTACTAGTTTCGTGGTCCGACTTGGTGTATGTGTTGTCTGGGGTTTTCAGCGACCCGAGGGTGCGATCTTGATCGGTAGATAGGATCTTTCTCACACGCGCGGCTTCGCTGTTCGATTCAATTTCTTCACAGAATTTCCGCCAGGCTGCTCTGCTGGCATTCCTGACTTGTTTTTTGAAGGAGTATTGTGTCATCTTGTATGCGTCCCAGTCTTCTGGTAGTCTGGAATTTTTGGCTCTGTTAAATTGTTTTCGCATGGTTTGCCTAAGCTTACTGAGTTCCGCATTCCACCAGGAGTTACCTTTGCTCTTGGTGTTTGGGTCCTTTAGTTTGCAGCAGGCGTGGTAGGCTTCAATTATAGATTCCGAGAGTTTTATTACGGTGTCTTCGAGTTGTTTGGGGTCTATTAGAATTTGGGGCGTTTGGTGCTGTGTTAATAGGGAGGCCAACAGCCGTTTGTAACCGGGTACATTGGTACGGCGTGGGTTGCGTCTAGGTTCGGGTTTTTTTATGTTAGCTATTAGTGAAAAGCGAATCCTTCTATGATCGGAGCAGGAAGGCTCGTTGGATACATGCCAGTCAGAGATAAGTTTCGCCGCACTTTCCGAGGCCAGTGTTAGATCGATGATCGTTTGTCCGCGCGATGTGACCCAAGTGGGTTCTGAGCCACGGTTCGCGATGTTAAGGTTAGTTGAGAACAAATATGTGCATAGTACCTCACCTCTAGTGTTGGCTTTGTTGCAACCCCAAAGCGGGTGATGGGCGTTTGAATCCGTGCAGATGACCAGGCCCAGGTTGGTGTCTTCGCAGTACCTTACCAGGTCGGCCATCCCTTTTGGTGGGCAGTCTTCATCCTCGCCAGGCATGTATACCGAGGCCAGGACGATATCAGGTGCGTCGCCGTCGGTTTTAAGCCTGACGGCTGTTACGTCTCTGCAACATAATTGCGTAAGAGTGGTGGTGGGTACATCTTTGGGTATGAAGGCACAGGTTCGTGGTTTATCTGTGCCTTGTGTGCCGAGGATCAGCTTACCTCCAGAGTTGCCAAGGCCACATATTCTGTTATTGCGGATCCACGGCTCTTGGATGAGTGCTATGGTTCGGGGTTCCATCTCCAGTGTCCTGCGCAGGCAGGCAGTAGCTGCCTGGCTATGCTGGAGGTTGGTCTGGATGATATGTAGGGGACGGGATGGGGGCGGCAGTGGGGTGGAATTAGGGGGAGATTGATCCATCGGACAATACACCCCCCTCTTCCAGCCCATGCTGGTCTTCGCTGGGTGCTGATGGCGAGGATGAGAGCAGCTGCTCCGTCCACCTTGATGGTGAGGCTGGCATCCTCACACCGTCAGTGTCAGCCATCGCCGTTCTGGCCATCTCCTCCTCCAGTTGCGCCATCGTCGGGTCGGCTTCAGTCGGGGTCGGTCTCGTCTGTTCAGTCTGTGTGTCGGAGGGAGGGGTGTTGGGGAAGAAACGCACGTATATCGACCCAAGTAGATACGATATCCGTCGCTCCTTCCCCAAGACCTTTACGACCTCGTCCTGTGGGATACCCAGGGTCAGGTATGTCCCATGGTTATCGCCACCGACCGATGTCGCCCTGTACAGGGACCACCTACCGATGTCATACCAGGGGTTCTGGCAGGTCAGAACCGTCTGGAGCAGCGCTATGTCCCCATTGTACCGAGGTACGAAGAGCGCCGCTCTAGTCCGGGTCGGTACGTCGGTCTGTCTCATGACTTTCAGTGTCGCGTCAGTGTCCGTCAGTCTTATTCTGGGTACATTCTGGGTCAGCCAAGTCAGGGCGTTGTCGTCCTCGCACCAAATATGTACCGTGCCATCCGCTACCCTTGGGTAACCGCGGAAGGCCGGGACTTTGGTGGGGTCGGTTCGACACGTCTCCACGATGAGGTTCTCAAGGCTGGTCTTGATGTGCTCACCTTCATCAGTCGTCATGTCTCGGGTTGGAGGCGAGAGGCAGATCGCTACGGCGAGTCGCGCAGGAATATCCTTTGTGGCCCGCGCGTAGGTTCTCTGCTCCCCTTGAGCGGCCTGGGTTCTACTACGCTTGGCGTCCCCCTGGAGCGCACTAGGTGAGGCCGTGTCGTCCGGGCGCTCTCTCTTCGCCGCTCCCTGTCCACTTGGACCGGGTTGCGGTTCTGAGGAGCCTGGCACAGAGCTTTGTGCCAGGGACACCCGGCGTAGGAACCCAGACCGTTTGCCCCGCTTCCTTTTTGTGCGGTGTTGGTCTACGGTCTCGTCGCGGTTCCGGTCGTTTCCTCCGGATGGTCCTGGTGCGGGCAGTGACCTCTCGCGCAGGGTTTCCCCTTCGCGTGCTGTTCCCTGCCCGCACGTTTCCGCGTCCGACTGCTTCTCGCGCTGGGTTTCCCCTTCGCGAGTCTGTAGCCGGTCGCGTACTCCCTTACAACTGACCGTTTGTGCTACGCGCTGGCTATTGCCATCGCGGATCTTGCTCAAACGGTTGTTGAGTTCTCTTTCTCTGTTCCGGATCTTTCCGCGCTTCGTTCTGAGCATACGTACTTCGTCCACAGAGATGAAACCAGAACCATCAGATTCCGCTTCCTTTCCCGTCCCGAGAGAGTTCATGTCTCTCAGCCTTACCTCGATCTTCTCGCGCTGGAGTGCCAGCGCGCGGAGTTCGCTGCTAAGACTGGAGATTCGAGCTTTATTGTCGTCGTTGTCAGGGTTATTTGTCACACTGTTCCTAACGATGCACTGTTGCCAGGCACTCGTGGATGGTGTGACAGTCAGGGAAGTTGGCGCAGGATTTGCAGCCGTCTTAGTGTCAGTAGGCGCAGAAATTGCAGCCGTAGACGTGTCGGAAGGCGCGTGAGCCGCAGCCGATGCTGTTGGCGCCGAAGCAGCCAGCCGCGCAGAAGGCGCGGCGCTAGTAGGCAGATTGGTGCCCCCCCCCAGATTACGGTGGAGGCAGACCGACGAGTCGGTGTGGGATTCCCCGGCATTGCCGGGACCCACCTGGGGAATATTATTTTTTCCTTTCTGCGACATATTGGGTTTGTGGGCTTTTTTGGAGTTGAGGTTACCCGTCCTCATGGACCGAAAGGAAAAAGGGGAATAAGGAGGGAGGGACTGGTCGTGGGATCATGGGAGTGGGGTGTGGGGTTACCCTAGGCCTGGTATTTTGACCTTCGGGTAAAATGCTAAAAGGCGCCTGGGGGTTTTTGTTGCGTCTATTTCTTATGGAATTAGACCGAGAACAGGGTGGCAACCACGTGAAGGTGAATCCCCCAGACTTGCCTTGAGGATCTACACGACTGTAGCGCTCCCCCTCAAGACCTCGCCACCCTACCGCCTCTGAGGGAGGCAGTAAGGTAGGCCTGCATCTATACTACCAAGCAAAGCATAAGCAAGGCATGTCGTTGTGCAACCGCAAAAGCATAAATACAGACCCCCCCCTCCATTTATGATTATTTATTGTTGTATAAGTATATACACACATCAAAAGTGTCTAGGGATCAAGCATTTTTATGCGGATTTCTTGAGATTGAGATGTGGCTTTGTAATAAATTTATGATTTTATAAATTTATATGGATCCTTTTTGGTGCATTTCATAATTTGAATCAGGAACTGTGAATCAAATTCGAGTAAATGATGAAAATCAGCTGTCAATATTTTCCCTATAAAAACATACAACGCATTGATGACATTATTAGTGCTACTGTTCTCCTACTACTGATTAAAACCAACGTTATTATGGAGCGGCGACGTCATTTAAGCAGGGAAGAAATGCTCAGAGCCGTGGGAATGATAGAAGCTGGTTCCCGGCAACGTACTGTGGCTTTAGCTCTGAATACAAGTCAGAGTGTTATCAGTCGACTTTGGACACGTTACCGAAGCACTGGTACCGTGGCTGAGCGCCATGGAGGACGGTATCGCTGCACCACACGGAGACAAGACCGATACATTCAAATCTTAACTCGAAGAGCTCCAACAATAACCGCCATGATGTTAGCCGTGAGGCTTCATCACTCTTCAGGGAACTTAATTAGCGACCAAACAGTCAGAAACCGCTTGCATGAAGTGAACCTTCATTCCCGAAGACCGCTACGGGTACCACCTATAGCAATGCACAATCGTAGGATTCGATATCAATGGGCTCTTGAACACAGAAATTGGGCAGAAGAACAATGGCGTTTCGTGTGCTTTTCTGATGAGTCTCGTTTTGGTATGAGACCGGATACAAGACGTATACGACACTGGAGAACCCCTGGACGCCAACAGCGATTAAAATCCTGCCAGGAAGTCCATCCTTATAGTGGTGGAACCATCATGGTATGGGCGGGTATTTGGATCGGCGGAAAAACTGAGTTGATTTGGATCAGAGGCAACCTCAACGCTCAAATTTATGCTGAGACGATTGTATCAGACGTCATCGTTCCTCTACAAGTGCAAATCGGTCCCTTATTTCAGTTAATGCATGATAATGCACGACCGCACACCGCAAGAGTTGTAAGACAGACTCTCGCCGCAGCTAACATCAATGTCCTGCCCTGGCCTGCTCAGTCGCCAGACTTGAACCCGATTGAGCATGCATGGGATATGCTACAGAGGAGAGCTCTGCCGAATATGGAGGGTATCCAGTCGCAAGAAGACCTTTTTTTGTTGTTGCAACGAACATGGGCGGCCATTCCACAGCGTGATTTGGATGAACTCATTTTGAGTATGCCAAACCGATGTTCTTGTGTTGTTAGTGTTCGCGGTAAAAACACGGATTATTAATTGTTTAAGTTACCCAATAAAATTTTAAAGAAAACTGTTATTTCAGTCTTTTTTTCGAACTTTAATGTTAGTGGTTCAAATGTCAAAAATCCCTTTATTAGGAAAATGGCAAATTTCTTTATTAATGCAAAGGTGACTTGGTTTATCATTACTGTGACAAACGAAAACACTTTATTTGATGAATCCTTAAAGAAAATTTTAATTAATATCAATCAGGAGAAAAGTTATTGCAAAAATACACTTCTCATCAAAAAAATCGAAACACCTCGCAGTTTATGATTTGATAAGGATTATCAGAAAAATGTGTATATTTAGGAATAAATGTAAAATGTCATTTAATAGTGAGTAGTATGAGGTTTTTAAATCCTAATGTTAATGTTCTAAATTCAAATGAAGTCTTCATAGGTTTCGTATTTTGTATAATGAGTAATTTTTACCCTGTATGGAATATGAAGGAAATGGGTAAAACAACACGCGTAAATGAAAAAAAAATGTAAGAAACGTTTATTTAATAACTTGTATTCCCTCCGCGAGCTCTTATTACTGCTTCCATACGGTTCTTCATCGATCGGATGAGAGTCACGATCACATGTTGTGGTATATTATCCCATTCCTCTTGGATTGCATTTTGCAGCTGGCTAAGTGTTTCTGGGGCTGGATCTCTTGCTCGAATTCGTCTCTTTAATTAATTTATTAATTCATCCCATAGATGTTCAATGGGATTCATGTCCGGGCTTCTTGCTGGCCATACCATAATGGAGATACCGACTTCGGTAAGATAATCTCGTACGACGCCCGCGGTGTGAGCTCTAGCATTGTCGTGCATGAATATGAAGTCGTTGCCAATAAAATGTGCATAGGGCATCACATGAGGTTCAAGACACTGTTCGATGTACCGATGAGAGTTTAGTGCAGGCAGCCGTGGCCCAGACACAAAGGCAAGTTCTGTCTAACCGTCGGCGCTGATTCCTCCCCAAACCGTCCACGAACCGCCACCATAGCTGACCTTTTCTTCAATGCAGCATTGTGCAAAGCGTTCTCCATCTCTTCTGTAGACCTTGTTCCTTCCGTCGTTACCATACAGTATAATTTTACACTCATCAGAAAACAGTACTTTGCTCCACTGAAGGTATGACCAAGTTAGGTGCTCGCGTGCAAAGTTAAGGCGCGCTCTTCGATGGTCTGTAGTTAATTTCGGCCCATTCGCTGGCTTATGCGGTGCCAATCCGCGTTCCTTCAACCTTCTTCTTATTGTAGAGTCACTTACAGCTACTCTTTGTACAACGCGAAGCTGCTGCTGCAGTTGAAAAGCGTTAAGGCGTCGATTTCGTAAAGAAGTTGTTACAATAAATCGATCATCTCGCTCAGAAGTGACCCGATTCCTGCCAGATCCTGAACGGCGCGTGAACGAACCAGTCTCCCGATAGCGTTTGTAGACTCTATGAACAGATGATAAGCTTAGATGCAATCTTGCAGCCACAACACGCTGACTAAGTCCAGAATCCAGCAATGCCACCACTTGGGCGGCTTCTGCGGGCGAAGTATCCATATGTTTTAGAAAAAAAAGTTTTTTCAGACGTCCCAAAGTCACAGTAAATTAAATAAGAAACAAAAAGTTTAAACACAAGCGCTAATTTTTAGTTTTTAAACGAGAAACGTACTCCAACCCTAAATACACATTTGTCTCAAAACAGTGATTAATTTCATTTATAGGATAAACAAATGAAATTCTAATTTCGAATTTCGATTTTTTTCTTCTTACTGTAATGACCAAACTGCCAGCTACACAATAATGTTTTTTTTTCATGGAATTAATTCTCTTTTGTAAAAAATTAGGACAAAAACAATAAAAACGAAAGTGTTTCGATTTTTTTGATGAGAAGTGTATATGTTGATCCCTAGACACTTTTGATGTGTGTATTTATGCCATACTACCTTATGTTTGCGGCTTCACCGCTATTAATTGAAGTGTTTTAACGCAACTTAAATGTTATAGCATTACGTTATAGTCAACTTTTGTGTTCAATAAATGTGTTTAGTTGTAGGTAAAAGTGTCGTTGTTATTGATGGAAACGTACTAACAAGTTGTTACATTTAAATTAAATATAACTGTTTTACAGTATGGCAGAAGTAATATACCTTGTAACACGGATGTAACCATGAATAAGCACTTTTGAATTCATTTCAATTTACTAGCGAAATTGTGTGTGTACTCATGAGTATACCTCTGCCTAACCCATTGGGTATTACATGCGTGATGTTAAAAGCATTACCTTGTTGCCGCCAGTAGTCATCGCCTGGCGCCAAAGTACATAATCATAGTTTTTTTTTGTAAATCACACTATTAACATATTTCCTTTCCTTTTTTTTTTTTTTGGCTTGTTACTAAGTTTACTAACCCTAGTCGTTAAGTTATTTTGTTGTTACTAACACTATGGACACTTGTCTGAATTAAAGAGTTTGAATTTGAATTTGAATTATCATTTTTCACCTTGTTAGATACAAGGTGAAAAATGATAATTCAAATTTTAGTCCGTCGTAGTAGTTACGTCCCATTTCTTTCCAGCTATTCTAATCTGAGATAACCCTACCGCGCCGTATATATATAGTATAAATCGTAAGGCTTATAGGTACCCGGTTGTAATATTGACAGTATTATAAGAACTCCTTAATATCTGCGACATTAAAAACATGAAACACTTCATGTGAGAAAAGATAAATAAACTGTTTTGCCAAACTATCGGATGAAGAAACGGAAGAACTAATTTAAGTTAATTACATCATACCATTAAGACGCACGCACACACACATGCACTCACACATATATAATTCTTAGCGTGTCGATGGCAAAACTTCATTGCTTATACACACTAACACACTACACACGAATACGTTTTTCTATTTTTCCAATATAATTTTATGTGTTTAAAGCTATTAAGTACTAATGTTAAATTAATGCAACTCTGGCCCCCAAGATACCCACAGGCGCAGCCTCGTTTCAGGACATCATGTATTATCAGAGCTAAGTTAGATTTAGAATTGGATGTCATAACCCTTTTTCCTACATTATCCCCTTTACAGTACGCACAATGTAAACATGTCGTCACATAATAATATTTACTTATCGGGTTATTTTTAGAAATCAGAAATTTTGTTGATATTTATAAAATTCAGAACTTCGTTTTACTCCTTGTTATTGTCATGATGCATTTTGTAATATTTTCCATCGCGCGAAGTTTGTCACAACTCACACAACTAATCTGGTACCGTAAAGCTTTGTTTACGTTATAGCCTACCATCAACGATTACACAATTACTCACTATATGTATTTGTACATCCACTTCGCAGTAAAACAATACTACTTTTCGGCTTTTCATCTTGTCATTGCACAGTACTGAACTAATCGTTCACTTCTAAATGGTACACAATGAACGGCATCTATCGAACGATCTACTTACTTAAGGCAGAACCAAAGATAGGCATTGACTTTGGCTTTAGTTTTAGCTTGCTTGGGCTTTGGCTCATCGGTCACCATAGTGAATAGTAATATCGGGCAATACATGGCATAAGATCATGTTTAGTCATTGTATCGCGTACTGCAGTACATTTCGAATTACATGGACATTTTTACATAACACATAATACGAAATCTTAGCAACAATTTCATCACTGCAAGGGATTTAAGCCCAAAATCATGATAAACACTCTTTCTGACTTGTAACGCGACTAAACTAAAAGACAGGGCGCAAACTACCGTCAATCTACTTTATAAAAGATACCTGCAATACGTGTGAATTTCTGTTGGAAAACTAGGATCGTACCTAAATAATCACTAATACCGACCTATAACATTTTTTTTTTCCTTAACAAGATTTATGTAACTTGCCTTATACCCACATCGTATTTTTTTTGTAAGTTTGTTATACGGGCGAGCTATTATTGCTAAGTTATGAATGGACTTTCTTTAATAACTAGATAGACCTAGATAGAATAAACTGACGCACTTCGTTTACATTACTCGGGATGAGAAATTAAGACTATCAACTTAAATTAACCTGGTTGAATGCCATCACAGTCATGATGTTTTATACCCTAATTAAGAAATATGTCAATAATAATTCCTCATATTTAATTTTAAGTTCCTCGTTTTCAATTTGTCAAGAACTTTATCCAATAAGTCTAAAACTGTTTGAATATCGGCTGGCGGTAGCAAGAGATCGCCAAGGAATGCTATCTATATCTCTGATAATAGATTAATAAAATTATTGTAGCTATTTATAAGTATCTGATCTACATGATTTACTTTGGAATTGTTATTGTTGGATAATCTAATGCGCACTTGAACTAAATATGTACAACTTAAGTTCTTAACTCCTTAGTACACAACTAGTACCTACTCGTAAAACATTTTTTGTACCGAGGTAATATACTGATTAACTGACTATGATTAGATTTACGTAGCGGGCTTACCAAATTATTTTGTCTACGATTCGCATAATTATCAACTCATGGGGCACTCCATGGTAAAACACATTTGGCTTATATATTTGGCTAATGGCATTTGGCTAATTTGGCAAATATTGGCATGTTTACTGACCTTGTTATTTATGCATGGTTCCTGGCAGCTCTCAGCGTAAAGTAGGACGGTTCCTTCCTTCCATGTCCTTGGTTGCTGTTGACAACCTTTAGGTAGTCTTAATTTACCGTAGAACCGTTGCTGGCAGAGAGATGGATACTTCTTGTAACTCAAAGTGTCTCACAGGTGGTTACTGGCCGCAGTCTTCGTTTTCAAGGTCTAATTATGGAATGACCAATGCGATACTGAGGGTAGGCGCTTCGTGTTCCATCCAGATTGTGGCCTGCTTTTTCAATTTGTGCCCTGTGATACTGGGATGGGAGACAATATTTTCCTTGCAGGCGGTGTGCATCAACGTTCTTCGTTTGAATTTTCAGACCTCGTCCTCCACAGTAGGTGACCGTTGACTTTTAAGTAGCAGAGCGTCGTTTTATCGTAGGTTTTTTTTTTATTCGATCCCACTTCTGACTGTAACGACAGTGGTAAAAAATAGACAGGAACTGATTCATTATTTTATTCGGACAGAGTCTCGACTTACAGGTTTCACAATCGAGCGCGACAAGACCTCGAAACTGAGCTTACAGGGTATTATATAGACTGATATCCCCACCGGAGGCATCCGGTGGTTATGGCGGTGTCTTCGCTTGACTGTGATTGGCTCGCGAGTCGTTGCCCGTCATTGGCTGGCTAGAGTGGCATGGCTATGGTATGCTAGAGTGGCATGGCTATGGTTTGCTAGAGTGGCATGGTTATGGTTAGCTTTTATTGGCTGGCTAAGGTGGCACGCTGTGAGCAGGCTGTTGTAACAGTTTCTTGGTTAAATGTTAAATGCATATTAAATATTTGTATAAGATTACAACAAAAAATTTGATTTAAACTAAAAAAAGTTTTATAGCTAAGTAGGTACTTAGTAAGTGATTGAACAGTGAGTGATCCTGATTGTGATTGGTGTGTCTGTTGTTTGTTGTCCTTATTGTGTATTTTATTTTATTTTTGTTTATTTTTAGGGTTCCGTATTTTATTAATAAGTAACACGTGGGCGAGAGGTGCCTGATTATTCGGTTAATAATCTGTGATTCAGTGTTGCACCGACGACGCCCGTCGGGGCTGCGGGGTGTACACTAGTTACCGCGGCCTCGACATATAGGGCTAAGAAGGAACATGGGTGGTTTTTAGTCAGTAGAAGTCTGACACTCCCTTTCGCTCTGCCCAAGAGCGGGGGGGGTTATTTGACGATTTTCCACCCGCCAAAAAAAAAGAAGTGTTGCACCGACCACGAATAAAATGGGATAAGTCAGATCAGTTTTATGCCATTTAGTTTGTTTTTTTTTTTAAATTTGGTGTTCGTATTATTTTGATAGTTAACAATTATTCCTATGAACTAGTATGGTCCGTGTTTTCATTTACTGTCGTATCATCGTCTCCACGTTGTAGAAAGATTGCGACGAATTAAGAACCTCCTTTTAGAACGAAGGTAAATATCATTAACCGACTTTATCATCAGGTCAACCTAATAGCCTGAAAGAATACAACTATCGGTCCATAAGTAAGTACGTAGCATTTTAAAGGATTTTTTTTCAACTCCTAACCGTTGAAGAGTTGTACCTTCCATTATCACTCGCTGCCACATGAGATTATAATTATTAGACACAAATACAAGTATTTGCGCAACAACAGCAGCAGCAACAGCTTCAGAAAATACATGGAAAACGTAATGTGTGCCTGTTCTGAGAGTTGCCCTCGATATCTCAGGGATCTTATCATCAGATCCTGACGTGGTGACAATGGGGACCTTCATACACAAATCGGTCCACAATTGACGGAGAAATGCGCGTACATACATAAAAAATATACAGACGAATAGAGACTCCCTCATTTTCGGAAGTCGGTTAACTAGAAACAACTGCTCCGTAGTTTGGAGTAGAAGACGGAGGTGATCTTAGAATCATAAACATTTAATTTTAAGAATTCTGATACTAGTACCGAGGTGCCAGAGGATAATCCCTGCGACGCAGACGAAGTAGGGAGCTTCTTTTACAATTAAAGGAAAAACAAAAGATAAATTTCAACAATTCGAAATCAAAATATTTTATTTTAAAAAAGGCCTATGTATGAGAACCTATAAAACATTGAAAAAAGGTGAAAAGTTTAAGTGAATCGAGTACTAAATACAGATCCAGAAGAACACCTAATCGTAAGCAAATGATCAAGGCATCGGGTGCCTCAGGTGCATTACATGATTTAACTGGCGTGACGTGCTACGTGCAGTGGGTTAGCGTCGCGCCGGCGTGGCGGAGTCGCGCGCAGTGTGGCGCGCCACGCGCAGGCTGGCGGCGTGCATGGACGAGCGGCGCCGGCGCGCGCCCGCCGCGCCCGAGCCCGAGCGCGCGCGTGCCTCGAGCGAGCCTGCCTCGTGCGCCTCGCCGGCCTCGCCTGCCTCGTCTGCCTCGTGCGCCTCGCCCGGCTCCTCCGCCGAGCGCGCCGTGTCCGCCGACTCGCTGGACGAGCCGCTCAGCGGGCCCTGCAAGCACGGCGTCACGCATGAGGCCCACACGGCGTGCGGCGCGCAGCAGTACTCTAGTAATGATAGCGTACCTGTAGAGGCTTGACGGACTGCTCGAAGCGGAACACGAAGCGCAGCTCCGACCAGAAGTGGCTGTGGAAGCGTCCGCCCTGCGCCCGCGCACGCCGCGCCGCCGCCCAGGCCAGGTCGCAGCACGACAGCACGATGCCCAGCGCGCAGCCCACCACCAGCACCAGCCACAGCCCCAGGAAGTTCCGCATGGACAGCTCCTCGCTCTCGTGCTCGTCGTCCACCTGCAACACGCGCGACCACCTTCTTATTTTTTATAAAAATCGTAAAGTGCTTCACAGAATACCTACTAGACCTACTAAGTTTCAACAGGGTGGTCTGAATAGTTTCCGAATAAAGTGGCTGTGACATACGGACGGACAGACTGAGGAGGAATCTATAAGGAATCCGTTTTTTGCCAATCGGCTACGGAACCCTAGAAAAAGAGCTTAAGTTTCTAGAGAAAGTCCGGTCTCTTTTATGGATTCGCATCCGGATTATGATTAGTATATTGGTAAGATGTGTCCAGGTGGGTGGCAGTGGTGGTACCTTGCAGGCGCCGCCGCCGTGCTTCTCCTTCCACCAGGTGTGCTGCATCTCGCGCAGCGTGCCCGCCTCCTGCAGGCTCAGCAGGCCCAGGTTCATGGCTTGCCGGTACTGCGAGTCTGCACAAACAACCCGCAGTGTTTTACTACGTCTCAATGTAAGCTCGGCTCAGCAACAGCTCAGCACTTACTCTTCTTCATGGCGATGCCGTAGCCCTTACTGTCGAGCAGCGCGCCCACCTGCGACAGAGCCGGTCGTGAGTGCGTGCGACTGCCGCGTGCGACTGTCGCTTGCGACTGTGTCGCGTGACACTCACCTTGGTGATGCCGCAGTTGCGCTCCGTCTCGTAGTCGATGGTGGTCGACTCCATCAAGAACGCGTACTTACCGCCCTCCACTCTGCAATCAGTCGCTTTACTTAAGTACTTATTATTATTATAGGTACCACTTATCTATTCTATCACGGCAACGCAGGTATTCATTGATACAATTTCGTAAAATTGCTGTGATTAAGGCAAAGCTTTCTATTATTGTTAAGCACGACTAGGCATATATCTGGAAGTCCGGCGATGGTTCGGAGTGGCGCAGTAGCGCGCACCCGCGGGGTCCTGCTGCGGTGTCGGTGCATATGTTTAAATAAATACTGATGGAGGTTACTTTGCTATGCCTGCTGGGTTGGACATGGGCATCTTGCGCGTGCGCATGTGCTGGAACATCCGCTGGTACAGCTCGCTCTGCGAGTGCTGCAATCACACGAAACACTCAAATAAGTTGGCACTTCAAAGTCTTTTGCAAGATTAAATAATTATTATAGCATAATGTACGACACGATAAGGTTGTTATTCGTTTACGTAAGAAAATAACATCAAGTTCAACAAGTGGACGTGAACACCAAGTAAAGTACGGCGTGCAACATTATGTACCTCGAAAAAGTTGTAGGTTGATCCCTTGTACTTGGCACCGTAGTCGATGCCGAGCTGGTTGTCGGCCAGGTCCTGCACGTTGCTGATGACCTGGTCGGAAGACTTCTTGGCCAGCAGCGTGGCCAGGTTGGCGGTGTAGGAGCTGGTGATGACGAGCGCGAACAGCCACCACACGCTGGCCACGGCGCGCGTGCTGTAGGCGCTGCGGGCACGACAGAGTGCACCTGCTCCCGTATCACTTGCCCTTCATCGTGCAGTGGTTATACATACACTGTATATGTGAGCGAGTGAAACTACTTCGAAAACTAAAAAACTGGCCAAGTGCAAGTCAACTTGAAGGGTTCCGTACCATCGACCAAACTTAACATTGTAATTCACAAACTTACATTTGCAGTTGGAATATATTGGGTTTGCAACTACATGGAAGTTTATTCGCATAATACTGAGAAATTTTCCATGTTACTACTTTTTTTTGCTGAGTACTTTCGTACTTAAGGGAATGGTCAATTTCATCTAGTTTCTTAAATATCTTTGAAGTGTTTATCTTAGAATAATTTAAAAAAAAATATTTGCAATCCTCACAATAAGCCTTCACACGGTACAGTTTGACAACTTGAAAAAAAAACTGTTAAGCTGCCCAAAAGTGACCCCACCCACCAGACCAGACCATATTCAAAATAATTTAATAATAATTTACCTATTTACGTGTCCAATAATAATAATAATAATAATAACGAAGTTATGATGACGAATAACTACCGGAAATACATTGTGAAGGATGGCACGGTTGACATATGTCGGGCATGCCACCGTCCTGGAGAATCGATCCGACACATTATTTCTGGGTGTTCTCGTCTGGCTAATGGAGAATACTTGCATAGACACAACCTCGTTGCCAGGATTATCCACCAGCAACTTGCTTTGAAATACAACCTTGTGGAAACAGAAGTGCCATACTATAAGTATGCGCCCGACCCAGTTCTCGAAAATGGTAATATTTCGTTGTATTGGGATCGACCTATCATCACTGACAGGCCCATTGTTGCCAATAAGCCTGACATTGTGGTGATGGATCGATCGGAGCGTCGCGCAATGATTGTTGATATCACGGTTCCGCATGACGAGAACCTCGTGAAAGCAAAGAAAGATAAACAATACAAGTATCTAGATCTGGCTCGCGAGGTTGTCGACATGTGGCACGTGAATACAGCAGTCATTGTGCCGATAGTCGTGTCTGCCAATGGTCTAATAGCCAAGAGCCTCGACGAACATCTAAGGAGGCTCTCGCTTGGTAGCTGGATCAAGAGCTTGATTCAGAAGGCAGTACTTCTGGACACGGCGCGTATTGTCAGGAGGTTCCTCTCTCAAGAGCCCTGACTACCGGTAGCTCGGACCCTGTTCCCAATGCCGGTGGGCTACTATTTTTTATATTTTTAAATGTTTTTTATATGCTTTTTTGTAATAAATATTTAAAAATGTATTAAATATGTTAGAAAGTGAATAAAGGGAATAATAATAATAATTAATGACCCTGCTCCCGTCACCGGTGGACAACTATTTTTTATATTTTTTTATGAGTTTTAAAAATGTAATTTTTATATGAATAAATAAATAAAGGAAATAATAATAATAATTTTTATTTCACAAAAACATAGCACTTTGCACTGTATACATTGTTTTTAAAATAATATTTACATAATGATGCAATCGTAGACTCTATCTTTTAAACTACCTCCGAACGATGATTTTTATTGTAAAAATAAAACAAACTTACATTTGAAGTTTTGAGACTTGCGCTCCCATACATTATGTATAGGAAAATATATAATACAAGTACATTTTATAAGTTGGTCGACTATAACTCATAAACTTGAAAAGCCTAGTTGGTTGTGATACATACATGTAATACATAGGTTGCCACATTTGAGTCTAACTAAAATTTGCACTTTAAAGCTTAATATTTCACAAACGAATCCTTTAATCGAAAAAGTGTTTAACCAAACTCGCAATATTTTTTAAAGACCTCTCCAACGAGAGAAAACAATCATCCCCGCTTTAATGAGTACTGGAGATACAGTAGATCAATATTTTACTTTATAACTTTGTTGGCGTAACTCATTTGTATATTCTAAAAGCTGTAATTTGGCACATTACAGCTTTCTAATACTAAGAGTCTCTGAGATATAATGCGGACGGACGGACAGACTGACAGACAGACAAACGGACATTGCGAAACTATAAGGCTTCCATATTGACTAAGGTACCCTAAAAACGGGACCCTATTACTAAGACTTCGCTGTCCGACCTTCTGTCAGTCCGTCCATCTGTCTCAAGAACCGCGATAGCTTGTAATTTTCACAAATATTGTATTTCTGTTGCCGCTATAACAACAAATAGGTACTAAAAATAAAATAAATATATTTAAAACGGCCAGTCCGACTCGCATTTGGCCAATTTTATTATTTCCTTTTGGGGTACGGAACCCTAAAAACCCGACAAAAAAAAGTAAAAACGAGCACATTTAAATAAAATAAAACTAGGAAACAGGAGGGGGGGGGGGGCTTCTATTTGAATGATTTTAGTTTATTATCAACTTTGTTTTTTCTGTGTCGTGGGTGCATTTATTTTACGTCTCCGAAGCGGGTGTAAGCCCCATGTAAACCAAAGTTCAAGCAATCAATAACGTTTTAATTTTCATACACAAAGAGCCACCCGGAACAACTCAAGGCCATACAATTTTTTTTTCCGTGCGGGGTCCGTGACACGCAAAAAAGCAGACAGTTGGTCAGCTACTGCACCCCAAAACTAAGTAGTAATATTGTCATACTCACACTGGCGCGATCTCCGAGCCCTGCAGCAGCACGGCACCCAGGTTGAACCACAGCGCGTTGGACAGCGTGAACTGGTTCTCGAGCGCGGGCGGGTCCTCGATGCAGGGGTAGGGGTTCTGCCACTCCTCGTGGCACAGCCGCCCCACCACGTACAGCACCAGCGACGTGCCCAAGTACGCCAGGCCCAGGCACAGCCACACCTGTCAGCAATCGTAGACTGCCTGCACCAGATACAAGTAGTACTTCGTGTATGCTTTAGATATCTGACACTTACGCCGTTGGAGAAGGGCAGCAGGAAGGCGAAGAGCTTGGGCTCGGGCTGCTTGGGAGTGCGGAACAGGATGCTGATGCCGAGGTTCATGAAGGGCGTGGTGAAGTCCACGGCGCGCTCTCGCTCCGCCGTGATGGTCAGGTCCGTAATCGCGAAGTCGATGTTCTGCACAGAGGTGTGGTGTAGTACTATAACGTATTGCATACACTGAGTCGCGCCGCACCGGTACCCACCTTGTCCTCCATGAGGCGTCCCAGCATGCCGGACCACTTGCCCGTGACGTTGTCGCGCGCGCCGTAGTCGCGGTCCTCCTGCTCCACGAACGTGTAGTTGAACTGCAGCAGGTGCGCCAACTTCTCGATCAGCTCGATGCAGAACCCTGTACCACGCCGACCACCGATTCGTATGAAAATTAAGTTTTTTTTTTTTAAGTTAATAAACAAATTGTATTTTGTAAATTGGTTAAATTAAAATTCTCTCCCTCGTTGCGGGTACATATCAATTAAACAATTAACTACCTACACAGTAAAATAATTGAATTGTAAATTTTATACCTTCATAGCGGTCATTCCCAGATAAACGGTTCATAGATTCTTGCATCATCACATACGGTTTATTCTGAAACAGAAGTACAAGTTGTACCGTTGCGTTGCGTAGTCGTTGGACGTTTACCATTCACCAACTCCAAGGTGGAAGTGTTCCCCATGGAGCTGAAGCGTGACGCGTACCTGAGCGATGAGCACGGTAAAAGTGCGATTGGTCATGGACTCGGGCGGCGGCGTGTCGGCGGGCGGGTCGTGGCGCTGCCAGGACAGCCCCGCGCGCGGCGCCCACAGCCCCACGCGCTCCAGCCGCCCGCCCCGCGTCAGCTCCGCCACCTCCAACTGCACCTCGCGCCGCCCGCCCTCCACCTCCCACGTGATGGCACCGCCCACCAGTCGCCCGGCACCGTCCTCGCTGTTCCACTCCTCCTGCATCCGTACGACCACTTGCATAACATGTGCCCGGCTAGTTACCAGCCACAGCCGAGCGACGGTTACTTGCCGAGCGCAGGTAGTTGAGCAGCGTGTCGGCGTGGAAGGCGCCGGCGCCCGCGCCACAGTCGGCGGGCGCGGCGGGTGGCAGTTGCAGGCGGCGCCAGGCCTCCGCCACCAGCCCCGTGCCCAGGTGCGCCAGCAGTAGCGCGGTGGGAGGCGCCGCCGCTATGGCCACCGCCTCCTCGGGCTCCGCCGGCTCCTCGCCGTCCTGCAAGCTCTGCGCCACTCGCAGCCGCTCGGTGTACATCTTGCGCCACTGACTCATCACTTCCACCACCTCGGGGGACTCGGGGTCGAACAGGCGGAACGCTGTGGACACGACGAGTTAGCGATTAGCGTGCGGGATGTGTCGCGGTGTGCTGCGGGGCGGGAGATGGCTCACCTGTGACGTTGGCGCCGCCGTGGCTGTAGTCGTGCAGCGGCTGCGTGTGCAGGTCCAGCGACAGCATGATGTAGGAGTGCTTCTCGGCCAGCAGCCCCACGCGCTGCACCGCGTCCAGCACGCGCACGCTGCACTCCGCCGAGCACCACACGATGAACTTCGTCAAGCCGGACTTTTTCAGAACCAGCAGCAGGTTCCTGCACACACAAGTTTATCCGTAGCATGCGTTAGCTCGTCTCACCGGAGCGTACTCGCGAGTGGTGGCGTGTGCGACCTTAGCAGTGCGTCCTCGTGGCTGGGCGGCAGCTTGCGCGCCAGCAGCGCGAGCGGCGTGCTGCTGGCGGTGAGCAGCGCGGCGCCGCGCGCGTCTCCCTCGTGCAGCAGCACGGCGCGCGTCCAGCCCTTCGCCTGGCACAGCTCTGAGCACGCCTGCGCCAGCACCTGCGGGTGCGGGTACAGCTCGAGCGCCTCCCAGGAGGCGTCGGCGGGCGCGTGCTCCACCAGCAGCAACGGCAGGGCTGCGCGCGCCGCCCCGGCCGCCGCTAGCCGCGCCGCACGCGCGTCGCCGCCGCCCAGCGCCACCACCGCCGCGCCGCCCTCCTCGCTGCCGGCCGCCTGCAACTCACAGCATCCCTCTCACACTTCCAGGTGCATCAGTATGGGACACTGGACTCATATTTTCAGAAGGCACACAGAATGGACTAATCAAATAATATTATAGCACAAATCGATAATTAAGATTTCAATTATTTTAATATTAACTTTTATTTAATTATTTTGGTTTAATTATTTTTTAAGAGTGCTTGGGTACTTGTCAATTAATTGGATTGAACAACCTTGTAATGCTATTGCTGCCAGAAACTGACATAACTTCACGTTTATAAAATCGCGAAAAGGTGTTGCTAGAACGCCAATTACCTCTGGCTATTTCGTCTAAAGGTGTTGCTAGAACGCCAATTACCTCTGGCTATTTCGTCTAAAGGTGTTGCTAGAACGCCAATTACCTCTGGCTATTTCGTCTAAAGGTGTTGCTAGAACGCCAATTACCTCTGGCTATTTCGTCTAAAGGTGTTGCTAGAACGCCAATTACCTCTGGCTATTTCGTCTAAAGGTGTTGCTAGAACGCCAATTACCTCTGGCTATTTCGCCTAAAGGTGTTGCTAGAACGCCAATTACCTCTGGCTATTTCGTCTAAAGGTGTTGCTAGAACGCCAATTACCTCTGGCTATTTCGTCTAAAGGAAAGTTATTGTCCCAATTTTTAGAACGTAAACTGCCGGTCGAAGAAAAAATACCAGCTTCTGACAGGACAGCTTTGACCCATCCAGCAATTAGCGTGACGCGGTCTTGTTCTGACCTCTTATGTTTACAAACAAATTATTACATTTTGCCAATTTGCGTCTAGAATCTACAACCAAAATCGTCTGCCGTATCCAGAAAACTGGGTCCAGATTCTTATTATTATTGGAAAGTAATTTCCACCGAGAATGCCTATACGTAGCACTATCTGTTTTCGAACCAAAGATAGGCCTTAAAACAATAGAATCATTAGAGTCAGTAAAGTGGTCTGGATCTATGGCTAGTAGTGTCAAGTCATGCACTCTTCTTCCAGAACAAAGAGCAAGAGTGTTGCTGCATGACTACACGTTGCAAAACTATTATTCTCGTTAACGATTCTTTGCTCCAAGAAGGTTGACAATAGTATATTTCATTACAAGTGCGGAAAGGTTGTCATGGGTTGACAGTCGGAACAAGTTGCAATGACGGTTATAATTCGGTAACTTCATACGTCTTACAGTCGCAAATCAAATTTTCATAAACATACAACCAAGCACTGGCCTGCAAATTGCCAAAAACGTAAGAAAATTAGAATTTCGCGGGCCAGATGTGAGCTTCCACCTTAAGGTGAGAAAAATGAGGTTTTTCTATATCGTGGAACTTGTTGAGGATGTGGAATAAGGATTTGGCATTTTGGTGAATGGTTTTTGACTCTTTGGTCTAGTATCCTTTAATAGGAATACACGATTCCATGAATTTTTCTCGATACAAAAAAAATGCAAATTAACATCTATTTTTTTGTCATTACGGTTTATGATGAATGATTCAATGGAATTTTCTTTAGAACATAGAGAATTATTATATCAAAGCTCGCTAAAAGTAATTTTAAATTAATTTTATATTTTGTGTTACTTATAGAATATTCGTTTTAGCACAATACGTCGTTTTATTCCGAGCAGTAGGACATTATTGCCATCCCTTCTTTTGCGTTTCAAAAGTATTTGCATCACTTTCGCTCGCTTGTCAGATCAGTCCTCCCATATTATTATTATACTCTTTGGATCAGTCCGTCAGTCGCCCGGTGGGCTTCAGCGACGCAGCAGGACCTATGACATTTTTTTACAAATCTGTGCTATAAGATTTTCGTAATTTTAATAAGTAATTGTTTATTCGTAAAAGATAGTAGATTGTTACTTAATTAGTGTTGAATGAATAGGTATATAAAGACTATATTCTTGCGATTGAACAGTACCTATAACGTATCGTTTTCTATTTGTGACGAGTATTTTAAATAAAAATATGATGAAATATGAAACCAAAACCAAATAAAGTACAACGTTTGAAGTTCCTGAGGGTGATTGCTAAGAAAATGAAAGAGAGTAGGTAAATAGTAAGTATGTAGTTATGTAGAATAATTAATAGTTTCTATTTTATCAGTAACTATGAGCACGTTTTTGGCTGGTATTTAGCTGCAATCGTATTCGCCACCCCCGCTTATAAATTTAGATATTTAGCTGCAACCTATATTCGCCTCGTAAACGAATGGAGTCACATTTGAATTGCGAAAAGAGGTGAGTTTATTCGAAATTATTTTTTGATCTTTATTGAGGTATGGATTTGGAGTTTCTTAATCATTTAATTTTCCTTACAACTGGAGTAGTCGTAGAACAAAATTTATCAAAGACTAGCGGACGTCACGCGGTTTCACCCGCGTAGTTCCCGTTCCCGTGGGAATACAGAGTTAAAAAGTATACCTATATATAGCCTATGTCACCCGGGGATAGTGTAGCTTCCCAACGGTGAAAGAATTTTACAAATCGGTCCAGTAGTTTCGGAGCCTATTCGTTACAAACAAACAAACAAATCTTTCCTCTTTATAATATTAGTGAAGATAAAATCAATCTGAATGTTATTGCTCCACTTGAATGTTGATGGTTTTTATTCCAGAAATAAAAGGAAGCAACAACATGATATTTGTTCGGTCAAAAACTGTCGTTCATAGCTAGTTATATATTCATGTATACAAGTTACTCATTTCTTAGTTCATAAGCAGTGTCCAATAGATCTTTGTTTCAACCACACGTCGTTTCATTCAAAAACTCCAACGAGCAAACCTCGACCTTATCACCTTAACAATATTGATAACGAATTTAAAAAGAACCACTGCCATACGAAATTAAACTTGAAGAAAACGTGAATTCTCTCATTTTATATACTTCTAGCTTTTGCCCGCGGCTTCGCTAACGTGGATGTCGGAAATATAAAAAATGACGATTTGCCATACTACAAACTTTCATCCATCATCAAGAATTTTTCAAAATTCAACTCCAAAGAACTTTGGAGTTGAATTCTTCTTTAGTGGATATTTACGTCGTAAGAGAAATACGTGTCCGAAATTTTAAGATTCTAGCTCTACGGGTTTGTTCTGTGCGTCAATCGTCAATCCTCAATCAGTCGGCTTTGTTATTTATATATACAGATATATTAACATCTTCCCAGTTATGGAGCTCGGTATGAATACAATTTTTCCAAATTCATTTATACTTTTTCTTTGTTATATTTGTGCTTGAGAGGGAAAGGTAAATGAGATAGTAAAACAGTCGAGAGTTTTAATGATTATAGCGGATCTGCAACAGCTATGGAATCCACTATTATTGCCGAAGGATTTAAACAGTCTACAGAAATGCATGGCTTTATCTATGGATGATACATAGCTGATGGATACAGTAGCACTTATACAAAAATACTTGACACTCCTCCATATCCCTCAATCACGGACGAAAAGATTGGTTGCAAAAATCACATACCTACTTTTTTATTTTATGGCGTACAAGGATCGAACCCGCGACACGCAGCGCAGCAGTCTAATCGCTCAGCCACTGCACAAAAATGTAAGGACACCGTCCCCACCCTAGTAGCACTGTGAAACCTATGCCAATCGAACGGACATAGTCATCTTATAATTTTATTGTATGACAGCGAAGCTGAAATGCGTTTCTGTAAAAGTTATATCGACATGAAAATACCGAAATCAGTTACAATAATAATTATGATACCAATCAGGATGCTTGTCTTTTTTAATTATTACTGTGGAATGATATCGTTCGGAGTGTTCACACCTCGGAACCTCGAAAGGATAGAGCGGGGTATATTTCAGGGCGACAGTTTGAGTCCTCTTTTGTTCTGCTTAGCCTTGAATCCCCTTAGCACTTTGCTGGAGGATTCAAGTCGAGGCTTTCGGTTGAAGAGAGGTGGTCAGGTTATATCTCACCTCCTTTACGTGGATGTCCTGAAACTCTGCCCCCAACGATTTGCAACTGAGGGAACTACTGAAGGTCAGTAGCGCCATCAGGATGGAATTCGGTGTTGACAAATGTGCAGTCATGCATGTAAAGCGAGGGAAGATTGTGGAATCTGTGGGAACCCAGGTCACCGATTCCATAAATCTTAGATCCCTCTCAGCAACCGAAACCTACAAGTATTTGGGTATGTCGGAAGCGCTGGGCATCAACGTTGCCGACATGAAACAATCATTGAAGGAGCGCTTGTTTGGCCGCCTGAGTAAAGTTAATAGTCTTTTATCAGGCGGAAATAAGGTGTGTGCCTTCAACGGTTGGGTCATGCCGGTTTTGATGTACTCTTTTGGCATACTCACATGGACTCAAACAGAGCTAGATACCCTGGATAGGCGGGTCCGTACATTGTTGACCACATATCGAATGCATCACCCACGTTCTTCGGTTATGAGACTATATATCCCACGAAAGTGTGGAGGTCGAGGCTTTTTAAATGCTAAGACTCTCCACAACCGTGAGATATGCAGTCTCAGGGAATATTTCCTCACGTCGGCCACGTGGGGATGCATCGAGATGTTGTCGCGGTGGACAAGGGCCTTACCCCGCTCTCCTTGGCTAAAGAGAACTGGCGCAAACCTGTAGTGCTTGACACTAACGACCGCATGGAGGTATGGAAGAGTAAGGAGCTTCACGGACGCTTTTTCCGGGCCCTACACGGGCCCGACGTAGACTTCCTAGCGTTCGTAGGCTGGCTACGATCCGGAGAACTCTTTGGAGAAACCGAAGGTTTTGTCTGTGCAATTATGGATATAGTTATAATGACGAATAACTACCGGAGATTTATTGTGAAGGACGGCACGGTTGACATATGTCGGGCATGCCACCGTCCGGGCGAATCAATCCGTGATATTATCTCTGGGTGTTCTCGTCTAGCTAACGGAGAGTAGGTACTTGCATAGACACAACCTTGTAGCCAGGATTATCCATCAGCAACTTGCTCTAAAATACAGCCTTGTGGAATCGGAAGTGCCGTACTACAGCCTAGGTATGTGCCCGACCCAGTTCTCGAAAATGGCAGTATCACATTGTACTGGGATCAATCCATCATCACTGACAGGACTATTGTAGCCAATAAGCCTGATATAGTGGTGGTGGATCGATCAGAGCGGCGCGCAATGATTGTTGACATAACGGTCCCGCATGACGAGAACCTCGAGAAAGCTGAGAAAGATAAACAAATCAAATATCTTGACTTGGCTCGCGAGGTTGTCGACATGTGGGGAGTGAACTCAGCGGTCATTGTGTCGATAGTCGTTTCAGCCAATGGCTTAATTGCCAAGAGCCTCGACCAACATCTGAGGAGGCTCTCGTTAGGCAGCTGGATCAGGCGCTTGATACATAGAGCGGTACTCCTGGACACGGCTCGCATTGTTAGGAGGTTCCTTTCTCTGGAGCCCTGACTGCCGACAGCTTGGACCCTGTTCCCGATACCGGTGGGCTACTATTTTTTATATTTCTAAATGTTTTTTATACTATTTTGTATAGGAATATTTAAAAATATAATTTATAAGTATAAAGTTAAATAAAGGAATAATTATAAATAATAATATTTTTTTTTAACTTCTGAAAAAAATTAATGTATTTATATCTTATGGGTAGAGTGAGAAAACCTCTCAGTCCCTGCCGCTCATTACAGACTGCGTTCGTTCAAAATGCGGGTCGTATTTGTATTTTGATAGTGCTTTAGTGTACCTGTACAGTGCCCTATGGCAAAAACCTTCTTTTCTGGGTCAATTACTGCTTTATCTAGGGTATCAATTGATTGATCTTCGATTATTCGATGTCCGGTACCTTGAGGCGCTAGTCCAAGGGGATGGCGAAGTAGACCAGGACGCGGGACGTAACGCACCAGATCAACTCAGGATGGGTGAAATGGAGACAGATCACTGACTGAAACAATTTGTGACAGTTGTGACCCACGAATACCCCTCAACTTAAATGGAAGAAGATGGATGAAACACGATTGCATATAGTTTTAGTGAATGAGCGGTCTGAAAAGAATGAAAAGGGTTAAGTAAGAGTATATTACAGGAGGATTAAAAGTCGCCTTATTTATAGAATCGTTGATAAGGCCGTCCTTATCACTACACGAAAATAAATAATCATTTGTTATATTATGCTGGATTAAAAAATTGTTGAAAATTAAATATTTGTATTATTTCATATTTGCCTACTCCATACCTCCTGTGTGCTAATATTTCAAGAACTTCAAGTAGTGCGTGACCTTGTCGACCGCGTAAACTTGGGTAAACTGCATTCGCAGCGCGGGGGGGTGCGGGGTAATCACGCCCATCGAGCTATGATTTATTTTTGACACATCACCTTAACCAGTGTATGTGAGCTTAAAATTCCAGCGTTCTCAACATTAGTTAAGGTGGCAACTACCGACTTATGTAGTAAAACTGTGTTGTGTGACAATTTGTACACTAAGTGTAAGTCTGCAAGAAGCTAGCCTAGCTACTATTGAGCCGGTAGTACTTGGTACTTGGTATAGGTGGCTCCGTTGGTCCCGAAAATATAACATTGATCCTTGTGGTCTACAAGGATCAATGTTATGTTTTCGGGACCAATGGAGCCACCTATACCAAGTTACTTTATACACCTTACGGGTAGATGGCCGCCATGCAGATCGTAACAACTCTAGCTGAGTTTCATTCCATCCAATTAAACTCCCTGACCACCCCCAATTCTCCATACTTCCAGTGTCATTTCTTGGACACGAGGTGGTGGGTGGCCCGTAGCAAGATCGATCAGATTGCGGCTCAGATTGTGGAGAGTGAATGGGGCTGCTGTCGCTCGAGATTTCAGATCTGCGCGCCAGAATACGCGATCCCATCTGGGAACTACTACAAGGTAAACTCAGATTTTTTGAACCTCGGCGTATCGCAGCTCACACCACTCGCTTTTCTCAAAGTGTTAAATATCCTGGAGGGTATTCAGCATATTATCTGGTGCCTTGGGCCCTGCTGGTTCTTTGAGTTTTGTTTCTATGCCAAAATCAAAGCTAAGTTGTGACTCAGTCACTTCATTATCCCGGCTCTCATCATTATACAATATACCACTGACACTGTCATCGGTAAAATCACCATCTAAAGCAGGACACTGATCAATAGGGGCACAACTAACGTTAGAGCAATGGCCGTTATGTGCATCAAAGTTGTCAGCGGAATTTTCATAATAAGTCATTTGTTTTCGCAAATCACTAACCTGTCGAGACAATTTATCCAATTGCTCATCATTTCGGCGGGTGCGCTTGCCTTTTTTGTTGCGACGCTGGCGTGAGTGACTTCCTCTTCTTGAACCTGGAGTCAGTGACGGATTAAGACTATTTGATGCCCTAAGCAATCCACGCCTGTGGGCCCCCCTATCCGTATGTCAACTTGAATTGGTCTTTAAACCTTTACCGCCTAAAAACATTCGTTTTTTAGGGTTCCGTAGTCAATATGGAACCCTTATAGTTTCGCCATTTCCGTTTGTCTGTCCGTCCGCACTATATCTCAAAGACTCTTAGTACTAAAAAGCTGAGTTACGCCGACAAAGTGCTAAAGTAAAATATAAAAAAAAAAAATTGTTTCTCCAGTACACATTAAAGTGGGGATGATTTTTTGAAGTGAAACTTCTTTATATCTTTTAATTTGGATTTTTTTAATAGTGTCACGGCCGCTTGGGAGCGAGATATCTCAGGAACTATTGGTTGGAATTGAATAATTATTTTTGTGTTGGATAGTCCATCTAGCGAGGGAGATTAAAAATTATACAGTATGTTAACTAACAGAGGGCGTTCCCGTTAACCCGCAATAGAATAGCATCCATACATGCTAAACAAAAAATTACCAACCTGGAAACCCCTTCGTTACGGAGATATTGGGGGTCAAAGTTCCAAATTTTTCACAGCTGTTTTTCAGGCTCTAGCGTTACTTAAATTATCTCCATGACCCATTAATTATTTAAAGCATCCACTAGCACAATGTTTTAAGAATGGTACTTTGACACCAAAAAAAAAAATTGATTCCCAGCAAAAAATGTTGAGTAGGGGTACTTAGTTTGATGTACAGAATGCTTGGTTGACGGGAACGCCCTCTGTTAGTTAACATACTGTATAATATCACGCTGCAACCAATAGGAGCGGAGCATAATTAAAAAGGTTGCAAAAATATTTCTTATTAAGAGCTTCCGTTGCGTGCGCTACGTAAACAGTTTAAGTAACGCAAATATAACGTAAGACGGGATTGTTCACCATTGTGAGGATCGACCGGAGGACACGGTGGAGCACACAGTGGAGGTGTGCCCCGCTTGGGCGGAGCCCCGCCGTGTTCTCGTAGCGGCGATCGGCGGCGGCGACCTCTCGCGCCCGGCCCTGGTGCAAGCCATGGTCCGGGGCGAGGAGGAATGGGACGCCGTCGCCTCCTTCTGCGAAGGAGTGATGCTAGCGAAGGAGGTGGCGGAACGCGAGAGGGAGAGAACCTCTCGTCCCAGCCGCCGCGGGAGGCGCTCCGGGCGTCGGGGGTCCCGCGATGACCTCCGGCTACCGTAGACGCGGGCCTGTGGACGGTGAGTGATGGGCTAACTCGCCGTCCGTCCGTCTCACGACGAAAACAGGCCGTGTCGACGGCGCGTTCGTGTTCCACGCGCGCCTCAAAGAGATGTCAGCAACATGGGAGGGGCCCGAAAGGGCCGACGCCTGTCGGGGCCGCGGGTAGTCCAACGGTTATCGCGGCCTCGACATAGAGGGCGAAGAAGGAACATGGGTGGTTTTTAGTCAGTAGAAGTCTGACACTCCCTTTCGCTCTGCCCAAGAGCGGGAGGGGTTATTCGATGATTTTACACCCACCAAAAAAAAAAAAAAAAAAAGACGGGATTGTTCCTCTTTAATAGCTCTAAGAAAAGTCCGCGACAGCATAATTATGTCTATGAGCGATGGATAACTCACAATAACCACTTTTATTTTTAAAATGTTAGTCATTTTAGTTAACTTTTTTACAAAATGTACGAGTACTTGTATGAAATTACTCGGAAATTACTCTTATTACTTATTTAACGGTTTCTTAGGTGTAAAAAATTGTACTATTGCATGCTATAATATTGGCCAAATGTGTGTTACTAAATATTTTATATAATGAGAACTTCATGTACCTACCATATTTGATGCAATAAATGAATTGAATTGAAATATTTTCCTATACATTATGCGCAGGTCTCAAATCTGCAAATTTGTTTGTTTTATTTTTAAATAAAAATCATCGTACGGAGGCAGGTAGGCAGGATGGTTAATCAGTTTATTAAGTTCACATATTTGGATGGGCCACTACGGAACCCTACATTGTGCGTGGTCCGTCATGCACTTGGCCGGTTTTATTTTTTAAATAAGATGATGAAAAGTAACGTAGGTACCATAGAAGTGGAGTAGGTGCGACAACAAAAAAAAACCAAAGCATAAAAAAATAAATTATGCTTGCGGGTTATCCAGGCATTGAATTCACGCAAGATAGTTTATATTACGTCTAACTTTTTAACATATCGGACTCTATGTATAATATCGAGCCTTTCTTGTATCATCTTCGACCTATTTTATTTTTTTATTAATAACAAAACTTGAATGAATTATCGACAAACACACTCACACAGCACCATAGATTCTTAGTTTACTGAAACTATTGACTTACTTATTAATTATCAAATTAATTGTATTACGTATGCATAGAAGTCGGCCGGCACAATTACTCAAAAAACAAAACATTTGATCGACACACATTTGCGGGGGGCCCGCGGGGAAGGGGTGGTTTGTGATTGGATGCTGGGCAGCGAGTGGCCAAGCTGGTTATGACTCTAGGTCGGACTTTTACGAATTCTCAAATTAGTTCTAGAAACTTTTTTGGTGTGGTTTTTGGTGACGAGAGAGTTGAGACGTGATACATAAGGACGAATTTTTTTTGTGCTTCTGGTGCCCCCCCAGACACGATGCCCTAGGCAATTGCTTAATTTGATTAAGGGTTAATCCACCACTGCCTGGAGTCTGAAGAACTCGTGGAGGAGCTGCTGCTGGTACTCGAGCTGCTACTACTGGACGAGCTGAGAGCTCGTCCCCGCCGTCGCCGAGTATTCGAAGCCGCGGGCGGTTGCGGTGCGGATGCTAAGCCCTAAGGAAGCTAAGTTAGAATCCATCGTGTAGACGAACTTATCAGTTCTTTGTTACTGATAAATCACCACACTTTTTAAATTTATAAACCGATATTTGTAAAAAAAAATACGTTAAGGTTTAGAGGGTTTAGAGGGCAAGCCGTACTTTTTGCACAAGATATATTTTAATTTACTGAAAATCTGAAAATATTTTACCAAGATCTACTGATAGTATAGGCATGGTTGTCATTACAGAACATCGTGACAAACATTACAGAACATCGTGACAAACATTACAGAACATCGTGACAAACATCAGCATATCGATAATAGGAAGCTATATAAGCTTCCTATTATCGATTATGCTGATGTTTGTTGACAAACGACAAGACCAAAGTTAATTTAGGGCTAGATGGTAGAAAATGTTTGAATCTATAGAGAGACCGTAGTGAGTATGTGACTCTCTGGCTAACCTGAGCTACCTGCTTATTTAGGGCTAGATGGTAGAAAATGTTTGAATCTATAGAGAGACCGTAGTGAGTATGTGACTCTCTGGCTAACCTGAGCTACCTGCTTATTTAGGGCTAGATGGTAGAAAATGTTTGAATCTATAGAGAGACCGTAGTGAGTATGTGACTCTCTGGCTAACCTGAGCTACCTGCTTATTTAGGGCTAGATGGTAGAAAATGTTTGAATCTATAGAGAGACCGTAGTGAGTATGTGACTCTCTGGCTAACCTGAGCTACCTGCTTATTTAGGGCTAGATGGTAGAAAATGTTTGAATCTATAGAGAGACCGTAGTGAGTATGTGACTCTCTGGCTAACCTGAGCTACCTGCTTATTTAGGGCTAGATGGTAGAAAATGTTTGAATCTATAGAGAGACCGTAGTGAGTATGTGACTCTCTGGCTAACCTGAGCTACCTGCTTATTTAGGGCTAGATGGTAGAAAATGTTTGAATCTATAGAGAGACCGTAGTGAGTATGTGACTCTCTGGCTAACCTGAGCTACCTGCTTATTTAGGGCTAGATGGTAGAAAATGTTTGAATCTATAGAGAGACCGTAGTGAGTATGTGACTCTCTGGCTAACCTGAGCTACCTGCTTATTTAGGGCTAGATGGTAGAAAATGTTTGAATCTATAGAGAGACCGTAGTGAGTATGTGACTCTCTGGCTAACCTGAGCTACCTGCTTATTTAGGGCTAGATGGTAGAAAATGTTTGAATCTATAGAGAGACCGTAGTGAGTATGTGACTCTCTGGCTAACCTGAGCTACCTGCTTATTTAGGGCTAGATGGTAGAAAATGTTTGAATCTATAGAGAGACCGTAGTGAGTATGTGACTCTCTGGCTAACCTGAGCTACCTGCTTATTTAGGGCTAGATGGTAGAAAATGTTTGAATCTATAGAGAGACCGTAGTGAGTATGTGACTCTCTGGCTAACCTGAGCTACCTGCTTATTTAGGGCTAGATGGTAGAAAATGTTTGAATCTATAGAGAGACCGTAGTGAGTATGTGACTCTCTGGCTAACCTGAGCTACCTGCTTATTTAGGGCTAGATGGTAGAAAATGTTTGAATCTATAGAGAGACCGTAGTGAGTATGTGACTCTCTGGCTAACCTGAGCTACCTGCTTATTTAGGGCTAGATGGTAGAAAATGTTTGAATCTATAGAGAGACCGTAGTGAGTATGTGACTCTCTGGCTAACCTGAGCTACCTGCTTATTTAGGGCTAGATGGTAGAAAATGTTTGAATCTATAGAGAGACCGTAGTGAGTATGTGACTCTCTGGCTAACCTGAGCTACCTGCTTATTTAGGGCTAGATGGTAGAAAATGTTTGAATCTATAGAGAGACCGTAGTGAGTATGTGACTCTCTGGCTAACCTGAGCTACCTGCTTATTCCAATTAAATGTGTCGTCAATGTGCAGGCCCAAGTCTAACTACTAATTCGATATTTATTTGTAAACTAAATGATACCAATTTTCAAGAATATTCAGCAACACTTTCCGTGTTCCAGTTGGTTCCTTAATTCAGAGGAAGCACTTTTACATCGACACAACTTTGGATATATTTGAGCACTTTCAGAATTTGGCTCAGGTACAACATTATTTGCTTTCCTACTAAAAAACTAAAAAAGGGGCGCTTTCTTTAGAAAGTCTGAAGTGGCTCTTCAATGTATTCATTCTTATAGCAGAACTTCCTGCATATTATTTTATTGATTAGCTTGTAAGCATAAGTCTACCAATTTACTTCTTGTATGAACGGACAAACAAAAAACTTGTTTATGAACACTAGACCGCTAGATACGACACCAAACAACTGTAAGTTCTCCTGAAAGCCAGAATCAACAGTGGCGACCACCAGAAAAGCGCCGAGACAATGAAGCTCGACGAAATTAATCGGAATAGAATAGCGGAGTCCAGTTCCACACACAGCAATTGCTGGTGGTGGGTACCTGCGCGCACACGGCGGCCGGCGGCGCCAGCGGCTCGTCCGGCTCCAGCGGCGCCACGACGGCGGCGCCCGACGCGTTCAGCGCCGCGTCCACCGCCGCCGCCAGCTGCAGCGCGCGCACCGGCTGCTCCACCACACCTGCACACATTACACCACGGTACAGCACACCGTACACACAATGAGATCACGGAGTTCTGATTTACTGACCGATCACGAGGTCCTGCGCGGCCGCGCGCGCAAACAGCAGCGCCCACAGTATCCACACCCTGCACATCGCACTCGCAGCGCTGGAGTCGCGCCGCTACTGAGCGCGCGCCGGCGACACGTGCCGTGGACCCGATTCGACGGCTATTTTGGGACAAGACGCGTATGAGACGCTACACTATATTTACGTTTACAGTGACACACGATTGGTTTAGTGAATTGTTGTTATTTTTTGTTTCTTCTCCAATTTAGTGATCTTACAAGCAGGCAGTAGTGATATTAGAGAGATTCATGATTCATGAGAGATCATGTTTATTAGAGAGATTTCATCCTTATAATTGACCCTAACGAACGATGCAATAAAAGTACAGGGTATATTTTTTTCAGATTTTAGCCGGTTCGATTCCCGGGTGTGGGAGAAGAGAATTTTCGAAAATCTTTGAATGCAGTTTGCTTTCTATTTAAATAAAAGGAATGTTTCCTTTGAGTAAAATTTTCTATCTGCAGTATTAAGAGTACTTTCCCTCCAAGTGGCATTACGAAATTCCACCCTGTATATTCTTACAAATAGAAACACACAATGATTTTGAATAGTACATTATGATAAGTGCGGTAAGTTGAAAAGTACATCCGAGGCGATATTGCTTGCCCCAGCCGTAGGCGAGGGCTAAAAGAAAGCAGAGGCTGTAATTAACAAAGCGCACGTATGTCATACGACGCTTTATAACATATTTGCGAAGAAATAAATAAACTCGGACTTTCTTAAACGAATAAATCTTTAATTAAAGCAGATACGAAAATTTGAGCAATTATTAAAATTGATTATTACTTCCTAACAAATAAGCGAAGCGCGCGCGTTCGCGCTTTATTTCAGGCACAAAACAGCCAGTATTATAAAGTAAATTAATATTTTTATTTTTGTTACAGATATTAATGGTTGTAATTTATTGTCAAAATTAATTAAATTAAAGAATTAATTGTTTATTAATTATATTTTATCTAGACGCACCCTCTACTGGCTAACCGGACCCAATTCTCAGTTGAACAACTACAGCAAGATGATGGTATATAAAGCTATCATTATGGACATGTATATGTATGGCATCCAATTATGGGGTACAGCCAGTAACAGCAACATAGAAATACTTGAAAGATTCCAGAGCAAAGCATTACGGACTATGTTCAACATCCCAAAATGTAATAGATACATGTACCTGGACCTCAACATAAGGACAATTAAGCCCGAAGGGGCCCGAAAGGGCCGACGCCCGTCGGGGCCGCGGGTTGTACACTAGTTATCGCGGCCTTGACATAGAGGGCTAAGAAGGAACATGGGTGGTTTTTTGTCAGCAGAAGTCTGACACTCCCTTTCGCTCTGCCTAAGAGCGGGAGGGGTTTTTCGATGATTTTCCACCCGCCAAAAAAAAAAGGGACAATTAAGCAGGAAATAAGTCTCTACAGCATGAAATACCAAAACAGACTTTCTAACCACGTGAATGAACTCGCAACGGCACTAAGTGGAGATGGCGGCCTGCATCACATGCGGTAAAAGCGAAGTGACATCCCCAGTCTGAGCAGCAGATTCGCATAAAGAGAAAGAGTTCTGGGGAAAGGCGACGAAGGGACTCTTAAAAACATAAAAAATTAACGTACAGATGAGAAATCGATCAAAGGGGTGGCTTATTGTTTATCTGAAACAGATTGCCATAAAGCTGAACTCAAAAAAAAAAAACATAATATGTTGACCACTTTTCTGAAATCTGAAATAAAAACTCTTTGCTAAGATTTCAAAAAGTAGGTACCGTTCGTTTTGGCCAAGCATCTTGTTATACCGTGCGATTTATTACCGCACAAGTACGTAATGAGATACATTACGATATTAAATTGGTGAAATAAGAGACGAGCAAATGTGTTATGAAAACATTTTAATGCCTCCGGCCAAACAAATTACAATTTAAATAAAAATGGCGAACAAAGGTATTTGAAACACGGACAATCGCTAGTAGTTCGGGCAGAGCTTCTGTACTCTGTGACGACCGATGAGCAAAATGTACGAGTGCCGCCAGGCACCTTCCTTATAGCCTGTCGCGGTGTTGCTAGGCTTGATTAGAAGTTTCTTCTAATAGGGCTTCTCCTGACGGGGCTACGTGCTCGAAGCCCTCAGCAGGAACTCGAGTATGGTCCAGCAACACCCTCTGCATCCAACGGCTGCTCGGTGTCATCATCAGTCTCTGTGAAGAGACACACATTCTAAGAAACACATAGTTACATCGCGTATTAAAATAGGTGCCAGACTGTAGTCCTCAACGGTTAATTCTCGAGAGCGATTTACATTCCTTCGGGGGTTCCCCAAGGATCCTTATTGGGACCTCTTTTATTCAATATCTTTGTAAATGACATAGCCTCTTGTTTTCTAAATTCTAAAATTTTATTGTACGCGGATGACATGAAAATTTTGAGTCAAGTCCATTGAGGATGCCTATTGCAGGAGGATCTGGACCGGTTCCATGATTACTGTTATAGAAATAGGTTGGATTTAAATATCTCAAAATGTTATGTATGTGTACATTTACTAGTAAGCCAAACCCTATCAGGTACGACTATAAATTATCGGATGCCTCAATTGCCAGAGTTAACGTCATCAAGGATCTTGGGGTAACATTTGACTCAAAGCTTTTGTTTGACGCGCACATTGACAATATAGTCAATAAGGCTTCTAAAGCGTTGGGATTTATCTTTCGAGTCTCCTCTGAGTTTCAGAATGTCAAAACTATGAAAATCCTCTACTGTGCTTTCGTTCGTAGCCATCTCGATATATGCTTCTCAAGTCTGGAATCCTAATTATAATGTCTATATTAATCGCATTGAAAGCATACAAAGGCGATTTTTAAGGTACATTCAATATCGTTCTAATACTTATCTTCCTAACTGTACAAGTAGGTGTAAGAAATTTCATATTCTTCCTTTACACGAGCGAAGAAGAATAGCAGATCTTGCTTTTTTATTCAGCATACTGACGTCCCTGAACTAGTAGCCAAGATTGGACTTAGGGTACCGTCTGTGTTTCTTCGGAGACCTAATCTCCTTCATGTACCTATTGTGAAAACAATAGGCAAAATTCATTTATTTTAAGAGCTCCTCGAAAGTTCAATATGGTGTGCCGGGATATTGAGCTTGATTTGTTTACGAGTAGTGTTATGAACTTAAAAACAATTATGAGTAAATTCTTTTTTGAAGTGTAACGTCATAATGTGTCTTCTTCCCTTGTGTTGTTGTTGTTGTGTCTATGTTTAGCTCATGAGTATTTTTATTTATTTTTATGTTTAATCTCTCTAGTTGTGTCGACTGTCGAATTCTCACGCTTTGCATTATTGCGTGTATATTCCCTTCAGCTGTGTTTATACCTATTCTCGCGCTGTGTATTTTCAATTTTAAATATTCTCTTCAGTTGTACGTATATATTAATTCTAACGCTGGTATTATTGTGTAACTTTCACGCTGTTTATTTACCGTAACCTCTTAGTTTTAGTTTTAAGCTTATTGTGGAAACTTGTAATGGGCCTTCTTCTACTTGTTAATTCAACTACTCGAATGTTTTAGCTGTAAGTTTTCTTAAAATTAATAAAATAAAATAAATCATGAATCATTTTTCTGTGTCAAAAGCATCAGATTATGTACTAATTAAGCCAACATGAGCAATAATAAACGCTGCACACTAGCGTTTCAAATCACATTAGGTTGTACACAGGTCTGTTCCCACGCAACCGAATACCCCGCACTACTCTCGTGCGCAACAGGATTTACACAGGTCTGTTGTCGGTTGCGCCACCGACTCACCCCAGGAACCACCAGTGTCAGGGTCAACCCAATACCATGGCGCACAGGATTTACACGGGTCTCTTCCACTGAACATAACACATAACTTAGCCAAAATCAATAAATATGCGCTTGTTTAGTACATAATCTACCTCAGGAATAGGGAAAGTCTAGTAGGTACATAAGCTAGCAAAGTAAACGTAACAGTTCAGCAATCGTACAACAAGTACCTTAAAAAAATGCAGCACATGTTTCGGGTGTCCATTCACCCTCCCATAACACCATGTATGCAGCTCCAGCTAACAATTGGACCTCATATCTATCGTTAGGGAGTAGCTTAGTAACTTTATAAGGGCCTAGTTGCTCGGCACTTTGCTGAACTGGTCCTATTTGGCGCAGCCGTGAGATACACACTCTTTTTTTTTCGTGTTTAGTTCTTAGGTTTTTTTATTATTATTATTATTTACTTTGTGTTTGCGCTTGTGGCATGTGCCAAATAAATTTGTTTTCTTCTTCTTCTTCTTCTTCTTCTATCAAGCTTTTTTTGAGAGCTCTTAATCACATAGACTAAATTACACACATCAAAAGTGTCTAGGGATCAACATATATTTTTGCAATAACTTTTCTCCTGATTGATATTAATTAAAATTTTCTTTAAGGATTCATCAAATAAAGTGTTTTCGTTTGTCACAGTAACGATAAACCAAGTCACCTTTGCATTAATAAAGAAATTTGCCATTTTCCTAATAAAGGGATTTTTGACATTTGAACCACTAACATTAAAGTTCGAAAAAAAGACTGAAATAACAGTTTTCTTTAAAATTTTATTGGGTAACTTAAACAATTAATAATCCGTGTTTCTACCGCGAACACTAACAACACAAGAACATCGGTTTGGCATACTCAAAATGAGTTCATCCAAATCACGCTGTGGAATGGCCGCCCATGTTCGTTGCAACAACAAAAAAAGGTCTTCTTGCGACTGGATACCCTCCATATTCGGCAGAGCTCTTCTCTGTAGCATATCCCATGCATGCTCAATCGGGTTCAAGTCTGGCGACTGAGCAGGCCAGGGCAGGACATTGATGTTAGCTGCGGCGAGAGTCTGTCTTACAACTCTTGCGGTGTGCGGTCGTGCATTATCATGCATTAACTGAAATAAGGGACCGATTTGCACTTGTAGAGGAACGATGACGTCTGATACAATCGTCTCAGCATAAATTTGAGCGTTGAGGTTGCCTCTGATCCAAATCAACTCAGTTCTTCCGCCGATCCAAATACCCGCCCATACCATGATGGTTCCACCACTATAAGGATGGACTTCCTGGCAGGATTTTAATCGCTGTTGGCGTCCAGAGGTTCTCCAGTGTCGTATACGTCTTGTATCCGGTCTCATACCAAAACGAGACTCATCAGAAAAGCACACGAAACGCCATTGTTCTTCTGCCCAATTTCTGTGTTCAAGAGCCCATTGATATCGAATCCTACGATTGTGCATTGCTATAGGTGGTACCCGTAGCGGTCTTCGGGAATGAAGGTTCACTTCATGCAAGCGGTTTCTGACTGTTTGGTCGCTAATTAAGTTCCCTGAAGAGTGATGAAGCCTCACGGCTAACATCATGGCGGTTATTGTTGGAGCTCTTCGAGTTAAGATTTGAATGTATCGGTCTTGTCTCCGTGTGGTGCAGCGATACCTTCCTCCATGGCGCTCAGCCACGGTACCAGTGCTTCGGTAACGTGTCCAAAGTCGACTGATAACACTCTGACTTGTATTCAGAGCTAAAGCCACAGTACGTTGCCGGGAACCAGCTTCTATCATTCCCAGGGCTCTGAGCATTTCTTCCCTGCTTAAATGACGTCGCCGCTCCATAATAACGTTGGTTTTAATCAGTAGTAAGGAAACAGTAGCACTAATAATGTCTTCAATGCGTTGTATGTTTTTATAGGGAAAATATTGACAGCTGATTTTCATCTTTTACTGGAATTTGATTCACAGTTCCTGATTCAAATTATGAAATGCACCAAAAAGGATCCATATAAATTTATAAAATCATAAATTTATTACAAAGCCACATCTCAATCTCAAGAAATCCGCATAAAAATGCTTGATCCCTAGACACTTTTGATGTGTGTATTTACTTGAAACTTTTTAAGTGGTTTCCTAGTTTTATTTACATACGTGTCTTGTTTGTCTTTGTTTTCGCGAATAAGTCCATCAGCACGTTGCCGTCTTATCTCACGAATTGCATCACGGTTTGAATTCGAACCTTCGCAAGTTATCTTTGATCAACGAATTTAATATAGGTGTAGTGGACTCAGTGCCAATAAGGAGATTTAAAGATGAATATTGAGTAGTCCTATGTTTGGTGACGTTTAAAACCAATTGCAGTCTCCATAATACTTTAGACCCATCATTTTCATTATGATTTACTTCAAATCTTATCATGTTTAAAACGGTACGACAATAACGTTCAACTTGTCCGTTTTCCTGATGCATTTCAGGGGTAATAAAATGAACTCCTATCTGGGGGCACGGCAGTGCCCCCGCCAAGTCGAGCAATAAAGCGGCACGGCCGTACCATCCTTTTCTCGAACCAGTTCAGGCCATTTTCGACCTCCTATAACTTCGTTGTGGATAAAACTAGAAGCCTGAATTTTTAGTAACCAATTAGGCATTGTGTAAACACGGTATATTTAAAATTTCATTAAATTTGAACCAGTAGTTTAAGAATTATAACTAATCAAAGTTCCTTAGTTTTGTCACTCACTGACTGACTGACTGACTGACTGATTGACCGATCATCAAAAGTCTAAGGCACTTCTAGTAGACTGAAACACAATAGTGTTTAGTGTATAAACCATGGAAAAACTAAAAAAGTATACAATTTCAGTCTAGTTTTCTAGATAAACTAACTGCATAAATAACTTTGTAATCCCATATATTAAGTGTATAGGATTACAAACTTAAAGTTACATTTTCAGTGAATGAATTTTACGAGTTATTAAATTAAACATACTTCCTAGATTGATCTGAAATTTTGCACGTATATGTATATCGCCTATCAATGCAATATTATGATGATATGGAACTGATCTGATGATGGAGCTGGAAGTTGGCCATAGGAACTCTATTTTAGAATATCGTAACCCCATCGAGTTTGGACTCGTTTGATTCGTCTTGTCGAGTAATTTGTCGTATGATGGTGTCCAGGATCTGCTGATGGGGCTGGAAGGTGGCAATAGGAATTCCGTTATTAAATGACATAACCCTATCGAGTTTTGACTCGTTTGATATGTCTTGTCGAGTAGTTTGTCTTTAGATGATGTTCAGGGTACTGAATAGTTCTGATGATGGAACTGGAAGGTGGCCATAGGAATTCCGGTATAAAACCACATAACCCCATCGAGTTTGAGCTCATTTGCCATGTCTTGGTGAGTACTCTGTCTTTAGTTGGTAACCAGGATCTGATGATGGAGCTGGAAGGTGGCCACAGGAACTCCGTTAAAGAACGACATAACCCACCGAGTTTAGACTCGTTTGATTCGTTTTGACGTGTACTTTAAAAACGCTGAGATTGTCTTATAAAAGGGAATTCTAAAACATTCCCTTCAGTTGATATCTGGGTTCTGAAGAAGAATCATCGCGTCTACAAAAGTTTATATCTGACTTCTGAAGAAGAAGCATCGCGACGCGAAGTCATCTGGTCTCTCTCAAAGAGCCAACGCCGTCGCGTAAAGTCTTATACTCTCCGGGAGCTCTACAAGCACTGGAGCCACTTCTACTTCCTATCTATTCTCCGGGCCTCCCTAAAGGACTCGCCCGTGATCTTCTCGCCTAGCTGCAGGATTGACCTGACCTGGGAGCTGTTCTTTTCGCCTTTCTTCAGAGCTGACCTACCTCAGAGCCTGACTGGAAGTTACCTTGCCTTTCTAAGTACTGTATTGTAAAACTTCCTCTAACATTACCTTCTGTAGAGCGTGTGACAGGTAGGTTAATTTTTTTGTAGATATCACTGTATTTTCTACCCCTTATCTAAATGTTAATTTACTTACCCTCTTTTACTTGTTAGGGATAAGTAATACGACATCATTTACTTAAGGTTAAGATTCCTTGGTGGTAATGGAGCGGTGTTTTAAAGAAAATAACAAACGTCTCTAATCGATGGTGATTTATTTGCTACTATAAATTCCTACGTTTAACTACATGATTAATATATGAATTGGACATATCGCCCACCAAAACATTAGTTTTTAATCAACACTTATTTGTATACTAATACATGTCGTGCAAATCGAACAATGGACTGTAAATATTTTCTTAATTTATGCTGTTACATCTTAATTTTTCTCATTACTTTCACTAATCATCTCTTTAACCGCCCACCAAAGCTCACTAACTTATTGATTCTTTGGGAAGTGATATCAATTTGTATAAGGGCCTCTTTAGCTCTTTGATCCCCATAGTCTGGACTATGTGTGAAGCAGCGGTGGCCCAGTGGTGGCGGCCCCGACTTACGAACAGTAGGTCGTGGGTTCGAACCCAGGCAGGCACATTACTTCGTGTAATTTATTTCATTATCGCCGCTGCTCTCAAAACGGTGAAGGAAAACATCGTGAGGAAACCGGCATGTCTTAGAACCAAAAATTCGAAGACATGTGACATCTGCCAATCCACACTGGGCCCGCGTGGTAGATTATAGCCCATTCCCTCTCAAAAAGAGAGAAGGCCTGTGTCCCAGCAGTGGGAACATTAATACGCTGTTGATGATGATGATGAGTCTGGACTGTTACCACTCTTACGAGTTTGTCCTTTCCAGGATGTATTTGTTTCACCCGTCCCAATAACCATTTCGTAGGGGTCGGATTATCTTCCTTGACAATGACAACATCTCCAACAGCAGGCTCTGGAGCCTTCACTTGCCATTTATATCTTTGTTGGAGCGTGTTAAGACTGACAGCCTGCTACTCGTAACATTTATCAGGAACTGAAATCAAGGGCTCGCAAATTGTCACGTCAGCGTGTATCCGGCCCGTCATGACACACGCATGACCATAAATGTAGGTTTAGTTTGTGCAAACACATACTAAACCTAGATTTATCCACAGGATGCAGACGTTACAAAACCGCTTCCTCCGGAAAATCACGGGAGCTCCGTGGTTCGTTAGGAATGAGCGGCTCCATATCGACCTTAGGATGCCTACCATCCAGCAGTTCATGAAACGCCATACAAAGCGTTTCTTTGACTTATCTGCCAAGCATGCTAACCCGGGGTCGTGGTCTCGGCCGCCCGCTACACCCCCACGAGGATAGGGAAGATCCGACGTCCTAGGCACACCTTAACAGATCCCGATGATCCAATTACCATACTACAAGAGAGTCGTTGGGAAACCAGTACCGTTCGTAAATACATAAAAAGACCGCGCGATTCGTTCCGGCCCCGCCGCGCCGTCGCGCGTCGAGGCCCTTCGCGAATATATTGCTGCTGCCTTTTTCCCAACACTGAGTTTTTCTTCAAGTCAACCCCTGCGCCCGAATAACGTACGAGTACGTAGGTACTCGTACGTTATTCGGGCTCGTATACAAATCAATTGAATTCCATAACGTTCATCATCATCACCTTGGTATAATATGATATACACTATACACCTACTGATTCACCCGCTCAGTCTGCGGACCCCTTGTATAACAACACTTGAGAACATGGTGCGGCCTACGTGTGGGATGCAACCCGAGTCGACGAATCTTTGTTTGGTCAACTTACAGACATATACGATCTAACGCTGACGTGATTGTTCTACGTAATATTGTATGAATAAATAAATAAGCTGTGTGACTTGTACGTGTTACTCGCGTAGCCGCTCTGGTGAGCTGTCTACTGCCGGCAGCGCGGCGGGCAGCGAGTGGTGGTGGTGCAGCAGCACGATCAGCACGTCGGACGAGTCGCCGCGCGTCGTGCGCACCACGCGCGCGCACGTGCCCGCAGCCGCGCAGCGCTCCCCCCCCGGCCCCGCCGCCGCCGTCTGGCTGGCCACGTCGCGCCGCTCGGCCGCGCGCCCCGCGCCCTGCTCCCGCCCCGGCCGGTACTTGCCGAGGTGGCAGCGGATGGAGGTGGCGGTGAGGAAGTGCGCACGCGTGTTGCGCGCCGGGCGGCACGCGCACACCCACACGCGCGGCCCCAGCGCCAGCGCCACGCACGCGCCCGCCGACAGCGACACGCACGCGCACAACGTTGCCGTGCGCGCCGCGCTCACCGCGTACAGCGGGAAGAACGCCACCCAGATGATGCACGTGGCGTACGCCGCCGCGCCCACGAACCGCGTCTCGTTGAAGTTGTGCGGCAGCCGGCGCGTGCGCACCGCCAGCACCACGCACGTGGCCAGCAGCAGCAGCGCCGGCACCAGCGGCGCCAGCTGCGCCTCGGCCAGCTCGCCGCCGCACGCAAGCACGGAGCGCGCGCGCCCCGGGTGCTGCAGACGCGGCGCCGCCGGCCAGCTCGCCGCGCTCCACGCCGCCACGCACGCACCCGGCGCGCTCAGTGCCAGCCACGTCCACACCTGTGCGCGCGACGACAGCAGACGCGGGCGCGAGGCCGGCCGGCGCTCGCTGGCCGCCACCAGGCGCGCCACGCGCACCGTGCGCGCCAGCACGGCCGCGTACACGCCGCCCAGCGCGGGCGCCGCCAGACGCACCAGCGCGCACGGCAGCGGCCCCGGGCGCGCCACTGCCGCCAGCGCCGCGCCGTGGCACGCCGCCGCCGCGCACAGCAGCAGCGCGCACAGCTCGCGCGACGCGGACTTCACGACGGGCGTGGTGCGGTGTCGCCAGAACGTGGCGGCGCACGTGAGCACGGCCGCCAGCCCGACCGCGCCCGCGCCCGCAGCCACTGCGCGCGCCCCGCGCCCCCCGCCACCCCACTCCACCGGTGACGGCAAACACGCTGCGCATTCATTGTAGTATTTGGGATTTTATGAAGCAGGACAGATAATATAGTAAACTTCCCGTCGTCGCGGTCGGGGCTACCGCGGCCTCGGCATAAGGGCTAAGAAGGAACATGGGTAGTTTTTAGTCAGTAGAAGTCTGACACTTTCTTTCGCTCTGCCCAAGAGCGGGAGGCGTTATTAGATGATTTCATATGCGCGTAGTGGACAGGTACGTCGTCGTGGGTGATTCAGAGCGATATCAAACAGAATGATATACCTACGCTGTCTACAGAAAATAAGCTAATCTTCTTTCCAGCAAAAACACTAGGAAGTGTCGAAGGGGAGGCGTTTTGGGGGACTGTCTCTTGTAAATAAGTAGAGTAAAGTAAATTTTGACGTTCGAAAAGTGCTGATTTTTTAGTTTTGATTTTGATTTTGATTTTAAGAATATGGGTGTTGTTACTGATGCGGTCCGCGTCGGGGTGGTGTCCCGGCGGACACAGGCGGCAGCCGGGCGCGGGCGGCGGCAGCGTGACGGCCAGCGGTGCGCACGTCTCGCACGACCAGCAGCAGCGCGCACGCCCCCCCTCCCCGCCGCCCGCGCCCGCGCGCGCCCACTGCCCCGCGCCGCACGGCGCCGAGCACGCCGCCTGCACGCCTCGCGCGCGCCTACATACCACACCACAGCGTGTGAACATGATATGCGCGATGTTGAAATCATCAATACCTACTTATACCTAAACGAGGGGCATATTGAAGAATTCATCAGTATTTGATTCTTGTCCCAAATACGTAAAAAACTATAAAGGGTGTAAAAGTACCCTTAACGCAAATGAAGGGCACTTGTTCTCCCCACCACTGCGATATTTTTAAAACCATGCTCGACATAATACGGGCAAAATTAATTTCCCATTGTACACCCAGGTGAACTAGGCGAGTGAACCGCGGACAACACGCGATAATAAGGACTTGAAGTCTGTTGCAAAAGACTTTAAGTTTTACCCTGAAGTCCCTCGTTTAAACTAACATACTGTATCCAGTATGTTAGTTTACAGCATTATTCAGTTTTAAAACATTGTTGCGGCGACAGACACAACACGTGTAAGGGAGCTCCCGGCTACGACTACGACTATAGGCGGCAGCAGAAGCTTCACCCTGTCACCCAGGCAGGAACGTTTGGCGCGTCCCTTCGACTAGTTGCTTAGGAATCGCGCGCGTCTTACGATAAGGTGTGGTTGCGACTGCGTAGCGCGTGAGCTCCCATATTGAAAGATACAATAAGAGTATGTAAGTAAATAAACATTTGGGTTGGGCTTGAGATGTCTTGATGTCAGACTGTATATTATAACCAGCAGAAGTATATAAATGGTCATCTCTGGCAGCGGTAGATTGGGTAGGTACTTGCCGGTACGCAGCATCGGCCCCTCCGCTCAGGATCAGCACGCCGCGCCGCCAGCGCCCCACGCGCTTGTAGCGCCACGTGCTCCCCGCACCCCCCGCATCACCCATATCACCCGCACCACCCACACCGCCCGCACCGCGCCGCTCGAAGCTCATCACGTCGTACTCGCTCAGCCTGAGGACATCACACGAAACTGAAACTTTACCCGTAGAGCGGCACGTTGAACGAGATAGTATATGATGTGAGAGTGAGACAGACTGACTCGGACGGCGCGGCGGGTCGCCGTTGACGTCGAAGGCGACTTGGCCGCCGCGGCCGTGCCGCCACGCCCGGGCGGGGCGGGTCGCCTTCGTCGTCGAAGGCGACTTGGCCGCCCGTCGCAGTCGGGCGCGCGTGGGCTTCCGCGCGCCCGGGACTGGCGGCCAAGTCGCCAGATCAGCTGCTGCCGATAGCGCGATACGTTGAACGACAGTATGATGTGAGAGTGAGACAGACTGACTCGGGCGGCGGGTCGCCGTTGTCGTCGAAGGCGACTAGGCCGCCATCGGGCGCGCGAAAGCGCACGCGCGCCAGCTGCTTCCGGTAGCGCGACACGTTGAACGGCAACATGGCGGCGCACAGCCCGTCACTTAGGCCGCACTCCACCGTCAGCATGGCGTGCAGTGCGTGCGCTAGCGCGTACACGCCGCGCACTACCAGCGCCAGCTTCGGCTCCTGCGTGTAGTTGGCGCTCAGCGACTCGCCACCTGCCACAGTCCACAGTGCCATATGCCATCACACGCGAATCTTATCGCTACAAGCCTATCTACATGTATTTAACAAATGTGATTTGCGAGTGTTTTTTCCGTTTTTTACCAGTTCGCATAAAAATGGCCAGTATATATTTTCATGTTTTTGCTAATAAAAGCAAAAAAGACGTGTGGCACTCAGAGACTGCCGCGGTAAAGCTATTGCATTGCATTTTTATCAACTTATGTAATTATAATTATTTTAATTATTATTATTCCCTTTATTTATTTTGTTACAAACTTATTACATTTTTAAATATTCTTTACAAAAAGCAATAAAAAATACAGTTAAAAATATAACAAATTGTAGCCCACCGGTATCGGGAACAGGGTCCAAGCTACCACACAGGCACACAGCTACAGGCTACAGGGCTCCAGAGAATGAAACCTCCTAACAATACGAGCCGTGTCGAAATCAAGCCCTTGATCCTGCTGCCTAACGAGAGCCGCCTCCTCCTCCTCATCGTCCTCCTCCCCCTCCTCCTCCTCCTCCTCCTCCTCCTCCTCCTCTTCCTCATTATTATTATTATTTTGCACAATAAATATGACAAAAAGTCATTAAAAGTTCTGCTATTCATCGATAGATGGCAAAACTAAAAAGTATCACCGCTGTGCCGGTCGGAGTGGGGGGTGTTAGATTATTTTCGTTACGGAATTTCTGGATTCGGTCTCCACGCTCAAGGCCCGCGATAGAAGCTATGCAATAGCTGATAAACATTTAAAAATATAAAAAAATGTAGCCTGCCGGTATCGGGAACAGGGGTCAGGGCTCCAGAGAAAGGAACCTCCTAACAATACGAACAGTGTCCAGAGTACCCCTCTCTTCATCAAGCCCTTGATCCAGCTGCCTTAAGCTCCCCCCCCCCTCCTCCTCCTCCTCCTCCTCCTCCTCCTCATTATTATTATTATTTTGCATAACAAATATAACAAAAAGTCATTAAAAGTTCTGCTATTTATCGATAGATGGCAAAACTAAAAACTAAAAAGTATCACCGCTGTGCCGGTCGGAGTGTTAGGTTATTTTCGTTACGGAATTTCTGGATTCGGTCTCCACGCTCAAGACCCGCGACAGAAGCTATGCAATGGCTTAAAAAGGGGAATAATAAAACGAGCGAATAAGCGGCCTTGGGGCACCCTGACTCGAATAGGTTAGGTTAGAAGGGGTTGACGGGGCGAGTGAGCGGGCAAAGCGAGCGAATAGACCCCGCCATCCCCTTCGTGGTTATGTTTTCTTATACCACCCAGAAATAGGAGCCTAGGGAAGTTTAATTAAGTGGTTATTCTTTACGTAACACTTCATTTAAGATCAAATGCCGCTTGGTGTCTATAAATACATCATTGGCCGAATATTGAAAAAAATGCATGCCGTAACGTTGACACTCAAACAAATATTAGGACGCTCAAATATTATGAAGCTAATTACGTTAGCTGCAATCGTGGGGATTGAAATGAAACCAAAGATGACTACTTAATCTATATTAAAGTAAAATGATTACATTAATTATAACCTAGACTAGCCTATTTCCTATTCGATGTTGGAAAACAGAATGAATGACTACTTTGATTCTGGTTATTAGCTGATCTTCGATACGTGCATTGGAGTGCTGCCTCAGTTCACTTTTCCGTGTTGAAGCGTTGAAAGTATTGGACGCTGAGTCGATAATTTCCGCATGACGAGGTCTTTCGTATGATGGTTGCGCGTCACGAATTGCTACGACACGCCTCCGGAACCCAGCCCCATCGTGAGTGCTGTGACACCGGCCGTGGCAGTCGCGTCGAGCTCGAGCGACGAGTATTTCTCGCTGTCCCTGACACCACCACCTGCTCGACGACGGAGAGGACGCCGGCCGCCGGACGGCTTAGGACTTCGAGGCCCACCGGCTTCTGATAGGGTCCCACCTCCCGGCAGAAGTGTGCAGCAGAAGGATGAGAACTTATTCGTCATCATTGACGCCATCAGCTGCAAAATCAACTACAAGTGTTCGAAGACCCAGATTAACTATATTTCGCGTGTGCCTATTCATAATTCCAAGGAAAAATTAGTGATAGTGAGCTTTCTCAATAGGTATATAAAAGAAGATTTTATTGCAGCTGCACGTTCTGATAAGAGTCTCTCCACTTCGGACATTGGTTTTCAAGGAGCACCACAACGTATTTATGTCAACGACCATTTAAGTATAGAATCCAAAAAGCTTTTAAATATAACGAAAATTGCCGCTAAAGAGAAACACCATGAATTCGTTTGGGTGAAACATGGTAAGATTCATGTGCGAAAGCATGTTAATTACAAAACGTCTATAATAAGAAACGAATTGGAGTTAAACAAAATAGTTTAAACCACTTCTATTTACATCTTAGATTGATTTGTTGCTTTTCTGTTTTTAAAATGTATCAAAGTTCGCATATAACTGGTTATTTGCTTTGTTTTAGCAAAAGGTTTAGCACCTCTGCACAGCTGATGAGCTTCTATTGTATTCCTTATCGCGCTGTTCGCCTTCCAGTACTAATACTTAAATACATGTTTGTCTCGCTTACGCATATACATGAGACATATAGCTGCTTGCTTGCTCGCACAGTCATGTCCTGCCTAACATCGGATGATTTACACTTTCTTGCTAAATGTTTGTACCTGTACCCTCTTAACACATTTATACCTCTTTTAAACGTAACTAAGTTTTATTGTCTCGTAATGAATTGGCTAATTTTAGTATCTAATATTATTTTTGATGCTTATTTAGTTATTGTTGGATATTATGTAGGATGGCTAACAACAGTGATCAATGTCTGAGCGTCTTTTATCAGAACGTACGGGGATTGCGAACAAAGACGGACTCGTTCTACCGTCAGGTTTTACATGATTCCTACGATATTATTGTTTTAACGAAGACTTGGTTAATAGACGGCATGTTAAACTCGAAGTTATTTGAGGATCATTATTTAGTGTGGCGCCGCGACCGTGATTATGCTATGACTGGACAGACAAGAGGAGGTGGTGTGCTTATTGCGACGCCTAGGGAGTTACCTGTCAGTCCACTGTCAGTACACTCCTCAGCTGAGGATCTTTGGATCAACTTTCGTCTTAAAAATTTGAAGTCACGTGAATACGTGAACCTATATATTTGTGCTATTTACCTGTGTAAACAAAATAAAGGGTTTTCGTTTTCGGAACAACTAAAGTAACTTCTTGTTCAAATTGAACCAAATAGCTCTGAGTAAGACTTCGGATGTGTTTCTAGTTTTAGGTGATTTTAATATGAGTGGAATTTCGTGGGCTCCATCTCATAACCTTTCGTTTGTCCCAGTGAACCCCGCCACTAGTGACGAATGTTTGTTCGCGGACGAGTTATGTACGCTTGACTTTGGATAGTAAAATGGTGTAGCTAATAGGTACGGGAAACTGTTGGACTTAGTCCTCTCAAATAAGTTAGCTTGTGTTAGTGAGTGTGTTGACCCTCTTGTGCCCATTGATCCCTATCATCTTGCGATTTTGATCAATATAGACGTCTTTGAAATACCTCCCCTTGACCATGCGCCGCGGTTGCGATATATCTATAGCAAAGGTGATTTTGATTCGATTAACAACGAGATTTCTGGCACTAATTGGGAGCATGAGTTCTCGGCCCGATCACGGGATGAGTCGGTTGAGTACTTTAATGACACTATCAAACAGTTCCAAAACAAATATATACCACAAAAGCTAGTACGTGACAGAGTCAAGACTATGGAAGCTTCATGCTATAAAAGTTATCTTAACCTAACCGAAAAATCCATTAAAGAAAACCATTCAGCTCCTTTCAGCATGGATTTTTAAAAGGACGGTCTACCACTTCTAAATTGATTTTATTTAATGATTTTATTACGAATGCTATGGATAATGGTAAGCAGGTCGATGTGATTTATACAGATTATAGTAAGGCATTTGATCGGATCGACCACGATACCCTGATAAAGAAGCTGAGCTACATAGGCATCCGCGGAGACTTCTTGAGGTGGTTTTCTTCTAACATTGACAACAGGTCACAAGCCGTAGTCCTCAACCATTATATGTCTAATTGGGTAAACGTGCCCAGTGGGGTGCCTCAGGGATCGTTGGTGGGTCCCTTTTTATTTGTAGTCTATGTGAATGACATCGATCAGTGCCTCCATTCATCCAAAACTATTGTGTTTTGCCGATGACATGAAAATATTTGCCACTGTTTCAACGCTTGAAGACAGACTAGCGCTTCAGGCTGATTTGTATCGGCTTGAAGAGTATTGTCGGGCTCATAGACTAGATCTCAACCCATCCAAGTGTTCGGTGATCACGTTCACCAGAAAACGTTCAGTCTTAGCTACTAATTATATTTTGGCGGGCAAGCTCTTGCCAAGGTGCAATACTTTTCGTGACTTGGGCGTCCATCAAGACACTAAGTTAGTTTTTGACACACACATTGATGCAATTGTCAAAAAAGCTTCTAAACTACTTGGTTTTATAATACGTCTCTCTAAGTGTTTTACAAACGCTAAAACATTAAAAATATTGTATTGCACATTTGTAAGAAGTCAGCTTGAGTATGCCTCTCAGATATGGAATCCTCGTTATCAGAAATACATTGACCGCATTGAAAACATCCAAAAACGTTTCATAAAGTATCTTTGCTTTCATCAAAGCTTCGCTTCGCTTCTATATTTTGGGTGACTACAATCTCCCAGAAGCCAACTGGTTAGCTTCCTCTATCACGGATTCTTCCGGAGTTGTAACTCTCAACCCCGCGGCGTCTGTGACCTCCGCTAACCTACATAACCTCATTTATCTTCTTGGTGCTTCGCAGTTCAATAATGTAGTGAATTGTAAGGGTAAAATATTAGACTTAGTTATTTCTAACAGCCCCTGTATAGTTTCCCAATCCACAAGTACTCTGTTACCTATTGACGTTTACCACCCTGCTCAGATCTGTGAGACATGCTTGGATATTAAAATGTCCCCTTTGACTAAGATTCCCCTACACAAATATAATTTTCATAAAGCTAATTTTGACAACATTAACTGTTACTTACTAGCAACGAATTGGTTAGATCTGCTCAGTTCTAAAAACTCCGAGGATGCACTGATTACTTTCTACAATGAGTTGGATAATATTATCAAGCAAGATGCTCCTTTGGCTCGAGCCAGATCAGGTTCTTATCCTATCTGGTTCTCAAGGGGTCTTATAACAATCTCGAAAAAGAAACAGAAGGCGTGGATTAAGTGGAGAAAATTTGATAACATCTCGGATTACAATACATTTGCTAAATACAGAACACAATTCAAGGACACGTGCCTAAAATGTTTCAACTCTTATATTAGGTCTGTCGAAGATAGTTTGTCCAAAAACATTAAGCATTTCTGGACATATATTTCGAATCGGAAAGTGAAACCTGGGATACCAGCTAAGGTTCAATATATAAACTCTGAATCTAATGATCCGATTGCCGTCTGTAATATGTTTTCAAATTTTTTCTACTCCGTTTTCGAGCCTGCTTCACCGTCATTGCCACAATGGAAGCCCCCACTCGACAATGCACTACACGATGCTTCAATCTGCGACATATCTTTTAGTGAAGATAAAATATTAAAAGAGCTAAAATCACTAGATGCATTGAAAGGACCTGGACCAGACGGACTTTCTCCTTATTTCTTAAAAAAACACCGCCGATTCTATTTGTAAACCTCTCTTTATTATCTACAATAAATGCATGTCGGAGGGTGTGATGCCCAAACAGTGGAAGGCTGCCTTCATTGTGCCTGTCCACAAAGGCGGTTCGAGGCGTAATGTTGAACACTATCGTCCTATTTCTATGCTGTCTGTCTTGTCGAAGCTTTTTGAGAGGTTAGTGCATAGTGAAATTTATCCTATTCTGCATAATATTATCGTTCAACAACAGCACGGATTTGTCAAAAAACGGTCCACTATCACTAATCTTTTGCTATTCACAAGTTATTTATTTGACAACATCGACAGCCGTGTACAGGTGGACGCTGTGTATACAGACTTCTGTAAGGCTTTCGACAAGGTAGACCATGAAATATTACTCAATAAATTAGCGTTTAATGAAATCCGTGGAAACTTACTGAGGTGGTTTGCTTCCTACATTACTAACCGTAGTCAAAAAGTTGTAGTGAATGGTCATTCATCTTGTATCGCACAGGTCACCTCTGGTGTACCACAAGGTTCTATTCTTGGTCCCCTTTTGTTTGTCTTGTATATTAACGATATCAGCCGATGCTTTCTTAATACCAAATTTCTTTTATACGCCGATGACCTTAAGGTATACAGGACAATACGCGATATAAATGACTGCCTTCTGCTGCAACATGATTTGGACAGATTGTCAAACTACTGTCGTAGAAATAAGTTGCAGCTTAGTTTACCTAAATGTAATTTTCAAAACCTTACTAAAAACAAAAACATTATAACACATACATACACTTTGTGTGATGTTCCCCTGACAAAAGTGGACTTTGTCCGTGATCTCGGCATTATCATTGACTCCAAGCTTTGCTTAGACTTGCATATTACTAAAATAGTAAATAAAGCGTACCAACTTTACGGATTTGTTATGCGCTCGACATTAGGTTTTAAGAAACCTTCTTCATTCATTAATCTGTATAAGTCTTATAGTATATGCTATATTCCTACTTATCATTATATATATCACATACCATTTATCATCCTTTTTATAGTTTATCCTTATTTATACTCGGCGAAACGTTCTAAACGATTCGTTTCCATTTAAATTGCTGGAATTAAATATTAGTTTTCATATTTTCATTGTTGTGACATGTATGTCAAAAGTACCTACTGACAGTTTGGCACATTTGACATACATGTCAAATGTGCAAGTACGCGTAGAAAATAGTCTGCCAGCGCGCACCTTACGCTTGTACACTGTTCTAGGGACAACATAGCATAACATATTGGTTAACTCAATACAGTCAAATCTATTACTGACAATATTGTAAAGATTCATGGCTTCCAAGTACTTACGTCTATTTTCCAGTGTTGTGAGTTTGTATTTATTAAGTAAATCCTGATATGGCAAGTAGTATCCGAAGCATCTAAAATGCATAGCACGTAGGAATTTTTGTTGAACACTCTCAATCGCCTCAATGTATTTGTTATAATATGGACTCCAGACGGACACGGCATACTCCAGTTGGGAGCGTACGAGAGACTGTAACGAATCTACCGATCCCTAATAAAAACATTCCTTTTACCCACTGGTAACCAAGGAATGTGTGTAGGGGTGTAGAGTAAATGTATGTAGAGTAAGAAGTGTTGAGATGAAGAGGAGGAGCAGGGCTGTAGAAAAGAAATAAAAATAAGTTAGTTACTAAGCCAAATAAGTTACCAAAAGAAAACGGTACTAGTGATAGTTTTTAGAATTTTGAAAAGAGTGGGTACGATTGTTGGGCGCCAAACTGTCAGTAGGTACTTTTCTTTTTGTCATAGTTTCTTTCTAGTTTAGTCTAAGAAGGTCACTTTTTGGTTTATATAACTTCATTATTTTTTATCATTGTTAAGCTGAATAATTGTATTTTATTAATTAATAAAAATAACTTTATTTTAAATTATAATTTTAAAATTCTAAAAGCACACTCGGAGGTTCTATTACGTCTTGGTGGAATACTCCTGGCTGGTTATATGACTGGCAGGTGACATGTCATATTTCAATTCGAAATTGTCAAAGAATTTTAGAAGAGAAGAAAATGTGATTTTTTGTATAAAAATGGGCAGCTGATGCTGACCCAAAAACTTTTACACTGGGTACCACGCCGAGATTATGTCCGGTTGATTTTACGTTTTATTTTACGATCGACTCTACGCTGAGAATCAACGCTACTCGTTTCTGTCGAGATTCAGTCAATTACACGGGAATCTACGTCGAGGTTGTCCTGTTACTACGTATGGATTCTGCATACATATAAATCTACGAAGTTCTACTGTCCAGACCAACTCCAAAGTGGAACACCATCATTCATTACCAAAAGTGGATCACCATCTAAGAAGCGGATCTCTCTTCTCTCAATAAAGTGGTTCACTAACTAAATTTTAAAAACCTCCGCCGCCTGAGTGTGTGATAGGTAGGAAGGTGTTTTATATATTCTTTTGTATTTTTTATCTTAAAAATTAATATTTATTGTACAATCTACCTTTTCTTTTATTTTTTTTATTAGGGATCGGTAGATTCGTTACAGTCTCTCGTACGCTCCCAACTGGAGTATGCCGTGTCCGTCTGGAGTCCATATTATAAAAAATACATTGAGGCGATTGAGAGTGTTCAACAAAAATTCCTACGTGCTATGCATTTTAGATGCTTCGGATACTACTTGCCATATCAGGATTTACTTAATAAATACAAACTCACAACACTGGAAAATAGACGTAAGTACTTGGAAGCCATGAATCTTTACAATATTGTCAGTAATAGATTTGACTGTATTGAGTTAACCAATATGTTATGCTATGTTGTCCCTAGAACAGTGTACAAGCGTAAGGTGCGCGCTGGCAGACTATTTTCTACGCGTACTTGCCATTCTAACACTGGTTTGCGCTCACCTGTTCGCAGAATGATAGATACCTACAATGAGGCCTTTGAACATATTGATATTTTTGCAAGTTCTCCTAGTAAGTTCAAAGAGCTTATACTCAAGGAGCTCTTTTGATTTGATTTATGTGCAGTGTGTAAAATTATAGATTGTAAGCATGATAGTCAAGTAACTTTAGTTTGTAATTATGTATTAGTTATCGTTTATCCTAGCGTTTAATTATTTGTAAGTATTCCACAGCTAATCTGTGAACATCGTTGTGGGCTACAGTATTGTTTATATTTTGTGTACCTCTTTTTAGGGTACCTCAAAAGGAAAAAACTATTTAACTTTAAAACTATTTATTTTAAAATTATTAAAAAAATATATTTGAGACCCTCATAGTAAGCCCTTTCATTTGATGTGTCACATGGTACAGTTTGCAAAACTTTTTTTTTAATTTTCTTATTTGCCCCGTAAAAGCGACCCCCATATTCAAAATTCATTTATTTACTTTAGCCGTACATGTTTGGGTCACAAAAATCCATATGTATACCAAATTCCAACTTAATCGGTCCATTAGATTCGGAGCAAATTGGCTGTGACAGACGGACAGACAGACACACGAGTGATCCTATAAGGGTTCCGTTTTTTCCTTTTGAGGTACGGAACCCTAAAAATAAAAAAGGATTGCATATCGGTCAACCGATTACCTTAGACTCTGCAAGAAGTACCACCTACTACCACTGGTGGAACGACGTAAAATTTCTGACTGCTTATATTTGTTGAAAATCCTCAATAACGATATTGAAAACCCTGAATTATTGTCAAAATTTCATTTTAATGTGCCTTGTAAAACGTTTCGACTTTATCCACCCATACGTGTACCTCATACATCTTCGAATTATAATAATAATAATAATAATAATAATATTTCACAACTATCACACAACGCCATCTAGTCCCAAGCTAAGCAGAGCTTGTATTATGGGTACTAGACAACTGATAAACATACTTATATATTTCTAAATACATACATATTATAGATAAATTACACCCAGACACAGAACAAATGATCGTGCTCATCACACAAACATTTGTCCTGGGTGGGAATCGAACCCACGACCTCCGGCATAGCAGTTAGGGTCACTAACCACTAGACCATCAGGCCAGTCAAAATTATTTAATTATAGGCAGAACAGCTATATTGTGCGTGCAAGCAGACACTTCAATGATATGTGCAAGGAATATAATTTAGATCCATTCACAACTAGTGTGAATGCGGCCAGCAGGGCTATTGCGTATCTTTTAAATCACAGTGGCTATCATATTGTCTATGGATTAACTGTCAAATTGGTTATGGTTTAGTACAAAATGGAACCATTTGACAGTATTTGAAAGGCACTATAGGTTAGCCACTGTCATTTAAAAGATACGCAATAGCCCTGCTGAAGGTGCTTAAGCCTCAATTTTTTCAAGTAGCGGTTAGCTAATTTATTTGATGTTATTAATTTATGTGAAATATTATTTAGATAGTTTCTTTGCGAACTTTTTTTTAATATTGTATTTATTTTATCTAAGGCGTTTTTTTGTGCTCACACCATAAATAATTTTATTATTATAAGTCTATACTTGAGGACTTGTAATTGGCTTTCTGGTGACTACGATTTCTTCTTTTTCTTTGTATTTATTAGCTGTAAGTTCTCCATGTACTAAATAAATAAATAAATATCCTACGAATGACGATCTCACCATCCTCATCTCGGGGAAGGTGACAAGATAATCTGCAACCTCACTCAGTAGGCGTTACGCATAGTTGAGCGATGGTGTGCTGATTTCGACCTCTCAGTGAACCCCACAAAAACGGAACTAGTCATGTTTACCCAAAAACTAATGCTAGGCCCTCATCGCCTACCTAAGCTATTTGATACTGAGCTCCAGGAAACCAACGAGGTCAAATACCTGGGAGTTATCCTGGTTAGTAAGTTAAATTGCAGTCATCTTGACAACAAGCTTAACAGGGCCTGCATCACCTTTTGGCAGTGCAGGAGGATAATAGGTAAGAAGTGGGGCCTATCCCCTAAAATTATACTTTGGCTTTACTGATCGGTAATCCGACCCATGATCACCTACGGGGCAGTGGTCTGGTGGCCCCGCACCAAATTAATCACAGCGATTAGCAAGCTGCAACGTATGCAAAGGGTCGCCTGCATGGCGATCACAGGCTGCATGAGGACAACTCCGACCGCAGCTCTCGAAGCTATACTGGGGCTTCCGCCGCTCCACCTGTTCATGCAGCAGGAAGCAACGATGACGGCGTTGCGCCTCAATACGCTACAACTCTGGGGTAAGAAGTGCACGCAGTACTGCGGCACGAGAGTGAATCCAAAGTGAGTTCCCCCTGGTGAAAGCTGTTAACGATCGAGTACCTACCCAAACAGTGCGTATTCGATAAGAATTGCCAAATCCAACTCCATGAGGACCACCGCTGCGAGGGACTTAACCCTGCAGAATTACGGATCTTCACGGACGGATACAAAACGATCACAAACTTCAAATTTTTGGTTCTAAGATATGCCGGTTTCCTGACGATGTTTTCCTTCACCGTTTTGAGATGGTGATGAAATAAATTACACAAAGTAATGCGCCTGCCTGGGTTGGATCCCACGACCAACCATCCTAAGTCGGAGCCGCCACCACTGGGCCACTACTGCTCACAAAACAATATACAATAACACCTTATAAATAATTATTATGGTGCAATAAATATTTTGAATTTGAATTTCCCGGAGGCCAGAACCTCCACGTATCTACATCGGGATGCGAAGGCCAGCGGACCGCGTAATTATTTTGTCGCGCGTACATTTTAACATTGCGATATTTTCTAAGATATTTGTTTAAACCATATATGTAGAGTAAAAAGAACAAATATTCTATATTAAATTTCCTTTCTAACAAACACATTTATTTAGGTATAGATTAATACCTTAAGGGTTAAATAAGCTTCGCAAAAAATAATTCTATTTAACCTAACATATCGATAGTAAAAAATGGTTACAGTGAGTCAATCTTAGTAGATCGATAATTGTGCTGTCGCGGACTTTTTTGTAGAACTTTTAAAGAGGAACATTTCTATTATACATAATATTTGCACAACTTAAACCATTTTCGCAGCGCACGCAACGAAAGCTCTCAATAAGGAATATCGTATCCCGTTTTTGCAACAGTTTTCATTTATGTTCCACTCCTATTCGTTGTAGCGTGATGTTATATAGCCAAAAGCCTTCCTCTATAAATAGACTATCCAACATAAAAAAAAAACAATTCCAACCAGTAGATCCTGAGTTCTTAGCGTTCAAACAAACGAACAAACAAACTCTTCAGCTTTAAAATATTAGTATAGATTTTACGTTGCTACATTTGTGTGTTAAATGCTGTTGCTTTTTGTTGGTAAAGTTCATATGGAATGAATATGTAAAGGATTTGGACTCATTTAATTCAATCCTCCATTTTTTGGTCCAGTCATAAACTTGATTAACAGCCATTTGAACCTTTTCTACTGCTTCATCGTGGCTGTTTCCAACGGCCATTATGGCTGCATCATCAGCAAAGGTCCTAATGGTATTGTTTTCAGGATCAGGAATATCGCAAGTGTATAGTAGGTACAGGACCGGACCTAACACACTTCCTTGCGGTACGTCAGCTTTTATTTTTTTAAGTTCTGAATATGTATCTTCTTGTCTTATTCTAAAGACTCTGTTTGAAATATATGATTCTAATATGACTGCAAACGATTTTTGTAGCAGGCTTTTCAGTTCATGAATGAAGCCTTCATGCCAAACTTTGTCAAATGCTTGGGCTACGTCTAGAAAAACAGTAGAGCAGACTTTCTGGTTTTCCAACTCCTTTTCTATTACGTTTGTAATTCTGTGTACTTGATCAGTCGTTGAGTTTTTTCTCGGAAACCAAACTGGTGCTCAGGTATAATGTTCCTGCTATCTATGATTGGTTTAAGGCGTTTGAGTAGCAGCTTTTCAAACAGCTTTGACATTATGAGGAAATGGGTCTGTACGATGTTGTTTCGTGAACCGGTTTTCCAGGCTTTGCTATCATTATTACTTCAGCAACTTTCCATAAGTCTAGTACATATTTAAGTCTCAATGCGGCATTAATAAGGGTTGTTATTTTAACCAGACCTTTTCTTGGTAAATTATGAAGAACTTCTCCTGTTATTAGATCGTAACCTGGTGATTTCCTTGGGTTAATTTTCTTCTTTATTTCTCGTGCAACTTCTCTCGGCGCTACCAATTTTAAGGCATCTACATGATCTGTCATCGCTGTATTAACCAGAGTGTGGTCTTCAATGGTTTCCCCCTCGTTAGGTTGAAAGATGGTTTGTAGGTGATCTGCAAACTTCATAGCTTTTTGCTCATTAGTACGTGCCCATTGCCCGTTTTCACACTTTATGGGAGGGATTTGGGCTATCGGCCTCTTTAGATTTTTAGTAACCTTCCAAAGGGAAGGGATAGTTTGTCCTTTGGTCGTTACTTAGTTTCTGAAGGTAAGTTTTGGTTAAGGTGTCTTTGTAGTCCTGGATTACTCTTCTTACTTTTTTTGTAAGTTTGTTTAGCTTTTGTTTTTCAGCAAGACACCTTGTTTGATAACACATTTTTCTTTGCTTCTTTTTTACATGATTAGCTGCTTGATTCTGAGAGGATATACATTTCCTTTCGTTCTTTTGTAAAGTCAGGTGTATTTTTCCACGCTGCATGTTGGATCAGCATAATGAACTTCGATCTTTCCGATCTGAGTTTAAGTCATAGCTTTTTTCCGTTTTGATATAACTAGTTGATAGATCCCTGGTTATGAAAAAATCAACCAAGTCTGGAATTTTATTTGGATCTGTTGGCCAATAAGTGGGCTTTCCAGTAGATATGACGTCACATTTTAGGTTTTTTATGGCACTCAGTAGTTCTTTGCTTTTAGTAGTAGTTGGTCTGGAACCCCAATACGTATTTTTAGCATAGAAGTCACCTCCTAAGATAAATCTATTACAAAGGCGGGCAAGAAAACACATTTAGTGATCTTTTTTATTCATATATCGTGGTGGACAGTAGATGGCACTCACTGTTAAGGGGTATTTTTTGGTTTGTAGACAAATTGCCACTGCTTGGATGTCTTTCTCTTCGTATGTAAATACTTTGTAGTGTCGCAAATTATCTTTAACAATAACGGCACTTCCGTGTCTTGCAGTATTGCCTGGGTGTAGTGCATGGTATACTTTGTATCCTTTGAATTCAATATGACATTGTTTTGTGAAGTGCGTTTCTGATACAAGACAAACATCATTTTTTTCCATTTCTAATACTATATATATATTCTGATGTTTTTGTAACCCATTTGAGTTCCACGCCATAAGTTTGAGTGTATTATCCATTTCTTGCTTTAGATGTAGCAGTTATGTTGCTATTTTCAATTTGTTTTAGTCTCTCGTGATGACATTAACTTTAAGATTTCATCCAACTTTTTGTTGCTGTTCATATCAGCCAAAGGCGCTTTCACTATGCCTCGTGTAGTTACTTGAGCGTAGGAAATGATTTTACTTGTAGTTTGCATCGTGCTTTGACTTGGTTTGGACTTGCCAGGGTCTTCACCTCTTCCGGCAGGTGCACTTTGTTGAGCATTCACATTACTTCCTTTCAACTTTTTCAATCTTAGCTGCTATATTTCTTTGGCTACAATACATCCCCTGTAGTAAGCCGGATGTGGGGCTCCGCATTTTGGCTTCTCTTCTTTTGATTTTCTGGAATCCTTGGTGAGATGTTTACCTGTGCATTTTACGTACCTCGGTTCTTTGGAACAGTACTTTAGCGTATGACCATATGCCTGGCACCTTTTGCATTGAGGTACCAGTGGTACGTTACATCCCAAAATATGTTTACTGTTGAATATTTTGTTGGTTTCCTTATCATTTGAGAATGTCAGCATAAACATATTGAGTGGTTCTTTAGTTTTCCAACTCAATTTGTTGACTGCTTCTAGAATCTTGAAGATTTGCTGCGCAAGTCTTCAACTACTCGGTCCGGGATACATGTGAAATGCATTTTTTTTGCCATAACTCTTATTGGCCTTTCTTACTTGTGTATAGGAGTGCCAAAGGCAATTGTTGTTTGAAAGGGCTTTTGAAATTGCTCTCTACGATTCTTCGTTTTTAGTATTTACTTTTACAGTATCTCCATTCATCATTTTGATGCTGAACGTATCAGCTGATTGACTCTCACAAAGAAAGTCAAAGAATTTTTGGTAATTCTGGATACCATCTCCATCATAGGCAGCAGAGGAGTTTTTCTAACTTTTTAAATACCTTGATTCACGTCTCTTTCGTGTTCATTTTAGGTGAGTTGGGCTGGTGAGGTGTTATTATAGGTGTTATTTATTCCTGCTCTTTTGCCGTCTCCACCCAGTTTCTCGCGCGAGTTCTTCTTCGTCCGTTGCATATTCAACAGGCGGTGATGAGGTCTCAGTGGTGGTTATTGCTGCTTTGGATGCGTTATCCGCTTGAAGTTTTAGCTGTTGCTGGAGGTTTTCTATTTGACTTTTTAGGTCATTAAGGTTCTTTTGGAGCTTTAGGCGTTCATTCTTTTCCTCACAATAGAACTTATATACAAAAGATGTTCCGTGTCGGTTATTATGTCCACTCTGGTATTACCCAGTGTATCCTTTTACGATACCATTGTTAGATATTAGCCAGTATTGACTTGGCCTTAACAATAATATTTGCCGTCAGCTGTCAGCATTACGCAATAACTAGGTCATAGATAGATATATGCTGTCGCAAATTTTTTTGTAGAACTTTTAAAGAGGAATATTTCTTTCATACGTGATATTTGAATAACTTAAACCATTTTCGCAGCGCACGCAACGGAAGCTCTCAATAAGGAATATCATTTCCCGTTTATGCAACATTTTTCACTTATGCTCCACTCCTTTCGGTCGTAGCGTGATGTTATATAGCCTAAAGCGTTCCTCGATAAATGAACTATCCAACACAAAAAGAATTTTACAATTCCAACCTGTAGATCCTGAGATCTTAGCGTTCAAACAAACAAAGAAACAAACAAACTCTTGAGCTTTATAATATTTTATGGTATAGATACATATTGTATGGTCTTAACACTGTAAATGTAAGTTTGTTTTATTTTTTACAATAAAATCATCGTTCGGAGGCAGGTAAGCAGGGTGGTTAATCAGTTTTTTAAAAATTCTACTACAATGCACACAATTGTAATAGTTAAAAGTGTAAATAAATAAATAAATGCTGCGGCAAATACGGTCTCAACATCCATTTTGTAAATGTTGCGTGCGTACGTGTTGCGTCTCTCGAGTATTAACACAGACTGATTGAGCTACAGACGTCTGGTGGTCGCCTTGTGGCCACATATCTGCTGATGCATCTGTTGACGGTGGCGGACGTCTGGCAGACGCATCTGCCAATGTGTAGATTGACCATTACAGACACAAAGCGCGTGTCAGATGTACAGACGTCCGTCGGGGCTGCGGGTTGTCCGAAAGAGACCGCGGCGTCGGCACAAGGGCTAAGAAGGAACATGGATGGTTTTTAGTGAGTAGAAGTCTGACACTCCCTTTCGCTCTACCCAAGTTATTTGATGATTTCCCAACCCAAAAAAAATGACGTTCAGACGTACCAGTACAGCGCCGCGCGCCCATCGGCGGACTGACCGACAGCGAGCAGCTGAACTTTTGCTCCCAGAACTCCTGCGGGTAAACAAGCATTGCTGTTTGAACTCATCAACTTAATATTTAATAACAGACAGTTTTATTTTATTTTATCGTTAGCTAATTCAATACACCCAAGCTCACACTCAGAAACCGACTTCCGACAGTAAAGATATATTTCACTTCTTCTAGTGTAAAAGAAAAGAAAAAGAAAAGAAAATTTATTTAGTTGTCGCAGAAACATAACGAGCATACACACACACAAATTGTACACAAATTGTATATAAGCATAAGGCTTGGCCCTTTTTTTAGATAAAATTAAAAATGAAATGGATTTACAAACGAACGAAACGAAACGAAACGAATGGAATGGTTTTTTTTTTATGATAAATGTGAGATCATTCAAAAGTAAATTGTATGAATATTTGAGTAGCCATAGTTTTTATAGTTTCAAAGACTTCTTTGAAAATAAATGTTAAGAATTGTGTAACAAAATTTGTACGCTTATCATTTTCAAGCAAAAACATGTATGCTCTTGATCTTTTATACCATGTTTTTACACAAATAAATATTATTATTATTATTATGATTACTACAACAGTTACAAATAGTCTACTACAATAGATGGAAATTTTCAGCCACTTATTGAAGATAATAAAAACTTGAAAGAAAAATAAAAGTTTTATAGAATAAAGTACACAAGCTGGAAAATTAAAAGAAAAGAAAAAAAACCGGCCAAGTGTGAGTCAGACTCGCCCATGAAGGGTTCCTTAGCAGCAAGTAACATAATGTTAACATAATTTTTATAATTGAGTTGATTGAATAAACGGTAAATTGCCATTTACGATTTTAGACGTATTAAAAAAAAAACTTACTAGATCTCGTTCAAACCAATTTTGGTTGGTAGTTTTTGATGAGATCTACATTATACATTTTTTTTAGAATTGTCACTCTCTTACTTTAAAAGTTAGAGGGGGGACACATTTTACCACTTTGGATGTGTCTATCTTTGAAACGATTGACTTTGAGAAAAAATGATTTCAAGAACCTCAATGTCATTTTTGAAGAGCTATCCATAGATACCCCTCATGTGTAGGTTTGATGAAAAAAAGTTTTTTTAGTTTCAATACCATGTATCGAGAGCCCCCTCTTAATCTTATATTTTTTTTATTTTTATATAAAAATCAAAAAGCGGTTTACAGAATACATCTACCTGCCAAATTTCAACTGTGTAATCCTTATAGTCTCGGAATAAAATGGCTGTGACATACGGACGGACAGACGGACAGACGGACAGACAAACAGACAGACCGACAGACAGACATGACGAATCTATAAGGGTTCCGTTTTTTGCCATTTGGCTATGGAACCCTAAAAAATATAAGGAGAAATCTAGACCTGTATTGATCTCGTTTACAGACTATTGGAAAAAAGTAGAAATTTAAAAAAAAACAAAAAGAGTCTAAAAGACGTTTACATAGTAGAAGACTATCCAAAAGACGTTTACATAGTAGAAGACTATCCAAAAGACGTTTACATAGTAGAAGACTATCCAAAAGACGTTTACATAGTAGAAGACTATCCAAAAGACGTTTACATAGTAGAAGACTATCCAAAAGACGACGTTTACATAGTAGAAGACTATCCAAAAGACGTTTACATAGTAGAAGACTATCCAAAAGACGTTTACATAGTAGAAGACTATCCAAAAGACGTTTACATAGTAGAAGACTATCCAAAAGACGTTTACATAGTAGAAGACTATCCAAAAGACGTTTACATAGTAGAAGACTATCCAAAAGACGTTTACATAGTAGAAGACTATCCAAAAGACGTTTACATAGTAGAAGACTATCCAAAAGACGTTTACATAGTAGAAGACTATCCAAAAGACGTTTACATAGTAGAAGACTATCCAAAAGACGTTTACATAGTAGAAGACTATCCAAAAGACGTTTACATAGTAGAAGACTATCCAAAAGACGTTTACATAGTAGAAGACTATCCAAAAGACGTTTACATAGTAGAAGACTATCCAAAAGACGTTTACATAGAAGAAGACTATCCAAAAGACGTTTACATAGTAGAAGACTATCCAAAAGACGTTTACATAGTAGAAGACTATCCAAAAGCTGTTTTAGAAAAACGCAAAATACTACAGGAACAACTAAAGGGAGAGAGAGCAAAACGAAAATATAGTAGTATTTTTTGTGGCGGGTGGAAAGTCATCAAATAACCCCTTCCGCTCTTGGGCAGAGCGAAAGGGAGTGTCAGACTTCTACTGACTAAAAACCACCCATGTTCTTTCTTAGCCCTTTATGTCGAGGCCGCAGTAACTTGTGAAAACCCGCAGCCCCGACGGGCGTCGGCCATTGCGGGCCCCCACATGTTGCTGACATCTCTTTGAGGCGCGCGTGGAACACGAACGCATCGTCGACACGGCCTGTCGTCGTCGTAAGACGGACGGACGGCGAGCTAGCCCATCACTCACCGTCCACACGCCCGCGTCTACGGTGGCCGGAAGCCATCACGTGGCCCCCGACGTCCGGAGCGTCTCCCGCGGCGGCTTGGACAAGAGGTTCTCTCCCTCTCTTGTTCCGCCACCTCCTAGCATCACTGCTTCGCAGAAAGAGGCGACGGCGTCCCATTCCTCCTCGCTCCGGACCATGGATTGCACCAGGGCCGGGCGCGAGGTGTCGCCGCCGCCGATCGCCGCTACGAGAACACGGCGGGGCTCCGCCCAAGCGGGGCACACCTCCACCGTGTGCTCCACCGTGTCCTCCGGACTTTTAATTGGCTGTCAGTCTCACATACAATTTTTTAATCTATTTATCTTAGCTGAAAGTCTCCCATAGTAAATAAATAAAAATATAAATAAATTAGTAGTTACTGTAGTTACGCCACCTGAAACCATGGATTCCTTGAATTGTTATGCGGCTTGAGCGCGAGATAATGCGCGTCGAACTCCTTCAGGTAGGGCGAGCGTATGCGCAGAGTGAGCGCGCGGTGCGCGGCGCGCTCCACGCCCTCCACCACGTCGCGCCGGTCTGCCCAGCCGTCGCTGGCCACCAGGCGCAGCGCACGACCCCCTCCGCCCCGGGCCCGCGCTCGCGCCATCCCCGCCAGCAACGCGCGCGCCGTGCGGCCCTCGCACCAGCACACGGCCACGCGCGGCCCGGTCGCCAGCCGCGCCAGTGCCGCGTCCACCTGCGCCTGCGCCGGTGCCGCCCGCAGCGCAACCTCGCGCGCTACGCACACGCCTCCACGAGCCGCCTCCTCGCGGAACGCCGCCATGCCGCTCTGCCCGTAGCTCTCTGCGACACGCACACCGTTACTGGCCTAAAGTCACCTGCGCCCAGCACCTGCACGGCATAGGGTCACGTGCGCGCTCGCTCACCGTCAGTGTGCAGCGCGTGCACGTAGGTCCAGTTGTGCGCGCGCAAGAGCGCCACCAGTAGGCGCGCTTGGTGCCGGTCCGAGGGCACCACGCGGAAGAATGTGGAGAATCGCGCGCGGTCCGACAGCTCGCGCGACGTGGCCGAGTACGACACCTGCACACACACGCGTCACTATCGCGCCAGAGGGCAGAAGGGGTGGTTGGGAGGAGTGCTGTACATACCTGGGGGATGGAGAACAGCTGCAGCAAGTTCTGCACCTGCACGGCGGCGGAGCTGGCGCCCGGGCCCAGCACGCCTACCAGTGGCGCCGCCACCGGCCGCGCCGGCTCGCCAGCCTGCAAGAGTGACACGCGGCTCTTTAGCTCAGTTGGCTGTCTAAATAAGGTATATATATATATACATATATATATATATATATATATATACACATCAAAAGTGTCTAGGGATCAAGCATTTTTATGCGGATTTCTTGAGATTGAGATGTGGCTTTGTAATAAATTTATGATTTTATAAATTTATATGGATCCTTTTTGGTGCATTTCATAATTTGAATCAGGAACTGTGAATCATATTCGAGTAAAAGATGAAAATCAGCTGTCAATATTTTCCCTATAAAAACATACAACGCATTGAAGACATTATTAGTGCTACTGTTTCCCTACTACTGATTAAAACCAACGTTATTATGGAGCGGCGACGTCATTTAAGCAGGGAAGAAATGCTCAGAGCCGTGGGAATGATAGAAGCTGGTTCCCGGCAACGTACTGTGGCTTTAGCTCTGAATACAAGTCAGAGTGTTATCAGTCGACTTTGGACACGTTACCGAAGCACTGGTACCGTGGCTGAGCGCCATGGAGGACGGTATCGCTGCACCACACGGAGACAAGACCGATACATTCAAATCTTAACTCGAAGAGCTCCAACAATAACCGCCATGATGTTAGCCGTGAGGCTTCATCACTCTTCAGGGAACTTAATTAGCGACCAAACAGTCAGAAACCGCTTGCATGAAGTGAACCTTCATTCCCGAAGACCGCTACGGGTATACCACCTATAGCAATGCACAATCGTAGGATTCGATATCAATGGGCTCTTGAACACTTGTTTTGGTATGAGACCGGATACAAGACGTATACGACACTGGAGAACCCCTGGACGCCAACAGCGATTAAAATCCTGCCAGGAAGTCCATCCTTATAGTGGTGGAACCATCATGGTATGGGCGGGTATTTGGATCGGCGGAAGAACTGAGTTGATTTGGATCAGAGGCAACCTCAACGCTCAAATTTATGCTGAGACGATTGTATCAGACGTCATCGTTCCTCTACAAGTGCAAATCGGTCCCTTATTTCAGTTAATGCATGATAATGCACGACCGCACACCGCAAGAGTTGTAAGACAGACTCTCGCCGCAGCTAACATCAATGTCCTGCCCTGGCCTGCTCAGTCGCCAGACTTGAACCCGATTGAGCATGCATGGGATATGCTACAGAGAAGAGCTCTGCCGAATATGGAGGGTATCCAGTCGCAAGAAGACCTTTTTTTGTTGTTGCAACGAACATGGGCGGCCATTCCACAGCGTGATTTGGATGAACTCATTTTGAGTATGCCAAACCGATGTTCTTGTGTTGTTAGTGTTCGGGGTAGAAACACAGATTATTAATTGTTTAAGTTACCCAATAAAATTTTAAAGAAAACTGTTATTTCAGTCTTTTTTTCGAACTTTAATGTTAGTGGTTCAAATGTCAAAAATCCCTTTATTAGGAAAATGGCAAATTTCTTTATTAATGCAAAGGTGACTTGGTTTATCGTTACTGTGACAAACGAAAACACTTTATTTGATGAATCCTTAAAGAAAATTTTAATTAATATCAATCAGGAGAAAAGTTATTGCAAAAATATATGTTGATCCCTAGACACTTTTGATGTGTGTATATACACACATACAGGGTGTAAATTAACCCTTCATGCATACGTCAACCAAGCATTCTGTACATCAAACTAAGTACTCCTAAGCAAAATTTTTTGCTGGGAAACGACTTTTGTTTTTGGGGTCAAAATTCACATTTTACGGTAAAACTCATTGTAGCACTCTTAAAACATTGTGCTAGTGGATGCTTTGAATAGTAAACGGGTCAGTGAGGTAATTTAAGTAAAGTTATAACCCGAAAAACTAGTATTTACAAAAACAGCTGTGCAAAATTTGGAACTTTGACCCTCAATATCTCCGTAACTAGGGGGTTCCCAGGTATGGTCTAGAACAAAAAAATGATCGCAGTGTTAGGGAGAACAAGTGCCCTTCGTTTGCGTTAAGGGTACTTTTACACCCTTATACATAGACATAGGGTCTCATAGGGTCATGTACATATAGGGGTATTGTATATAGGTAGACTAAACATCACAATTCTGATGAGAGACCTTAATGCTTAGGGGGGAACTAGGTATCAATAGATGAGCATCTGAGATAAGTAGTCGATTAAATTTGGTCTTGGGGATGGAAACGACCGAGGAGAAATGTGGCTGCAGTTCTGTGCTGAGAACTCTCGAATTTATGAACACCTGCTTTTGAAGCCAAACCGACAAGTGGGTTATGCCAGGGGATCGAGCGCGAAATCAGACAGGCTATAATATTAACATCACAAAGAGATCGAGGTCGTGCATTAGCGGTACTAAGTACTTACTCCGGAGCACACTGTGGGAGTGATCAGTAGCTTTTGGTAGCTTTTGGTAGCGGAGATGGGCCTACAACCGAAAAGGTGTGGTCGAACAGTTCAGACGTCACAAAGACCCGCTATGACCAAAATATAATCTTTAGTGAATATTTACAAAATCACTGTGCTTGACCCCCATCAACTGGAATAAAGTGAAAGACCTTATGGTAGATGCTCCGAGAAGGGTAACGGAAGAAACATTGAAGCATGGAAGGCTTCGACATAGAGGGCGAAGAAGGAACATGGGTGGTTTTTAGTCAGTAGAAGTCTGACATACAATCTGAAATACAATGGGGATAAAAATGTCCTCCTATGTGTTAATCCAGGGTGTCTGCTAACTCCATACCAATTTTTATTAAAATCGCTCCAGCCGTTTAGACGTGAAGAAGTAACAAACATACACACTCACACACTCACACACGCCTTTAATACCTACTTTTTTTATAAATAAATTATTCTTATTCTTATTCTAATCTATACTAATATTATAAAGCTGAAGAGTTTGTTTGTTTGTTTGTTTATTTGAACGCTATAAACTCAGGATCTACTGATTTGAATTAAAAAATCTTTTTGTGTTGCATAGTCTATTTATCGAGGAAGGCTTTAGGCTATAAAGGGTGTAAAAGTACCCTTAACGCAAACGAAAGGCACTTGTTCTCCCCACCACTGCAATCATTTTTTTGTTCTAGACCATACCTGGGATTGGGAACCCCCTAGTTACGGAGATATTGGGGGTCAAAGTTCCAAATTTTGCACAACTGTTTTTGTAAATACTAGTTTTTCAGGTTGTAACTTTACTTAAATTATCTCCATGGTCCTTTTACTATTCAAAGCAGCAACTAGCACAAGGTTATAAGAGTGCTACATTGAGTTTTACCGTAAAATGATAATTTTAACCCCAAAAAAAAAGTCCCAGCAAAACTTTTTTGCGTAGGGGTACTTAGTTCGATGTATAGAATGCTTGGTTGACGTATGTGTGAAGGGTTGATTTACACCCTGTATAACATTACGCTACGACCTAAAGAAGCATAAATGAAAAATGTTGCAAAAACGGGAAACGATATTCCTTCTTGAGAGCTTCCGTTGCGTGCGCTGCGAGAATAAACAAATACCTTTCCTGTAACTTAAGTAATAATGGGACTAATCTGACTAACTAACGTCAACATCAACGTCACATCGACATGTGACGTCAAGTTATCATACATATACCGCAAAACATATTCAGGCATAACTAACGCATTTCGCACATTCGAAACCACGAAACGTCACACCCGCCGCGGTAAGATGTACTTATATTGTCCCTTTCGCTTCGTTCGCGTCATACAATACTCCTTCTCCTTCTGAAGAACATCAACAATCCGGTCAGAATATAGCGGTACTTCTAGTAATCCCCGAACGATTATTTGTATACAATGTACGTATGAACGTATGTATGTTTGTATGTTAATTATGACTCATCAAATTGCATATTATGGGTAAACCCAACTTACCGATTACAATGCGCACGAGATGCCTTTGTACGGGAGTTGGCGAATTACTGCAACCAAATGAAACTTGACAATGTGTACATTGTACAAAGTAGTGAAAATATTGACCTAACAGGAGAGTTAGTTCAAGTATAAATAAAACACCTAGTTGGTCCGGACCACGTTTATACTAGCTAAGTACTAGCTGACCGTCGCAACCTCGTCTGCGTCACAATAATATACAGGGTTATTTGTAAAACACCGTTAACCTCTCAGGACTAAGTTGCTAACATCATAATCAACAACTTTTGTTCTATGACTTTTAAAAAATCATCATATTTTAGTTCATCAGATTTACTTACAAAAATAAAAATATTTAAATTGTACGCTCTAAATGTTACCAAGTCTGCGAAGCAAAAGAAAACGATAGTACAATAGCGAGGGGAGCGGGGTAAGGGCGGGGCGGGGTAATCGTAGCGTAGCGAGTTACGACAGTGCGCGACAGGCGTAGGTAGGTACAGCAAAATACAGAGTTGAAATGTGTGAGATAGGACAACGAAATCTTGAACTTTTGTTTTTGGTAAATGTATTATGTTTTGTAAAAAATCATAGAACAAAAGTGGTTGTTTATGATGATATTAATACAGTCTTGCAAGGTTAACGGTGTTTTAGAAATAACCCTGTATAGCATACAACCTTCCTCGATAGATCGACTATCCAACATACTTTGTAATATTTTTTCAATTACTTTTCTAATGTGGAAAGAATTTTCATAGTCGTCAAAGTAATTTTTGAGTTGAATCGTAACAAACAAAAAATCTAATCTTTCCTCTCTATAATATTAGTTTAGATTACCTTAGAATATATTATTAAAGTGACAATCACTATAGGTACATATCATCATCATCATCATCATCAGCCTTATATTGGTCCCACTGTAGGGACTCAGGCCTCCTCTCTAGGAGGAGGGATGGGCTATAATCCACCACGCGGGCCCAGTGCGACTTGGTAGATGTCACATATCTTAGAATTTTTGGTTCTGAGATATGCCTCACGATGTTTTCCTTCACCGTTTTAAGAGCAGTGGCACGCGATGAAATAAATTACACAAAGTAATGCGCCTGCCTGGGTTCGAAGCCACAACCAACTGTTCGTAAGTCGGGGCCGCCGCCACTGGCCCAGCACTGCTCACAAAACAATATACAATAACACCTTGTAAATATTATGGTGCAATAAATATTTTGAATTTGAATTTCCCGGAGGCTAGATAGAATCTTCACGATAACTACATCGGGACGCGAGGGCCGGCGGACCGCGTAATTATTTTGTCGCGCGTACATTTTAACATGGCGATATCTTCTAAGATATTTGTTTAAACTGTATAGAGTGAAAGGAACAAATATTTTATATTAAATTTCCTTTCTAACAAACATATTTATTTAGATATAGATTAATACCATATAAGTTAAATAAGCTTCGCAAAAAATAATTCTATTTAACCTAACATATCGATAGTAAAAAATGGTTACAGTGAGTCAATCTTAGTAGATAGATATATGCTGTCGCAGACTTTTTTGTAGGACTTTTAAAGAGGAACATTTCTTTTGTACATCATTTTTGCAGAACTTAAACCATTTTCGCAGCGCACGCAACTGAAGCTCTCAGTAAGGAATATCGTTTCCCGTTTATGCAACATTTTTCATTTCTGCTCCACTCCTTTTGGTCGTAGCGTAATGTTATGTAGCCTCAAACCTTCCTCGATAAATGGACTATCCAACACAAAAAGATTTTTTCAATTCCAAAGAGTAGATCCTGAGATCTTAGCGTTCAAAGAAACAAACAAACAAACAAACTCTTCAGCTTTATAATATTAGTATAGATAAAAGGTGTATAAGTTATAAATGATAACGATACGAAACGTGTCATCTTAAATGACTACCACTTATTACCGAGTAATTTATAACGCCGTTATTCTTGTCCAAAATTAGAAAAACACGTCACGGATTTTGTAAATCGCTGCGACAAAATGCAAGCGACAGAAACATTAGGAACATAAAACAGTCAATGGTCCTGACTGATACAGGCCATTCGGCGTTCGATAGAGTATTTTTAGATTTAGTTGGGCCCTTAAGTAAGGATAGTAATAATAATAATAATAAACTTTATTTCCGTGAAACTTAGCCTATGTTTACAAATTTATAACAACATGTAAGTATGCTTATATCGTGCAAAAAACAATTTTACAATTGATGCTGGTAGGTATTTGCAACTTATTGGCTAGTTTTGTGACAAACAAATTAGTTAACTACCCTCCGTACTAGTTATAAACTGTACGACGGCAGAGTAGTGCGACCAGTTTGCTGTCTCCGATGAATGTACATAGTATACGCAAACTAAACAGATTAACTGCATGCTATGTTTATAATAATATTACTCAATTTAAGCGGTGCAATAAGTTTACTAAACTTACATAGCTTACACAGTTATACTCGTAATTCTCCAACATTACATGATTTTTTTTTTTTTATGCCATACAAACACAAACAAATTCAATCAAGAATACAAAGTGACAAATAGTCTGACTTTAGACGCAAAAATGAAAGCCAAATTTACTTTATGTAATGTGTGTTAGCACTTTTCACGTGTTATTAATATTGCAAAATACAAAGAAAAAGTAAAATTAAAAGAAATTATATACCTATAACATTTTAAAATACATTCCCTAGAGTTACGTCAAACAACACTTATTAATAATTTCTCTGTTGATTCATAGTCCATATTTTTGAGATATTTATCTACAATATTTTTGCACACATACTTGCTGCATTTTGATATAGATACAGACTGATTAATTCTATTGTATACAAAAGGTCCTAGGTAACGAAAGAATTTCTGCGCAAAACTTGTTCTACAAAAGGGAACAGTGTAAACCATAAATTGTCGTCTTTTATTTGATATTTGTAATGGTTTCGTGTGTTGTTTTAATATTATTGTCATAATGAATAACTGCCTTATGGTAAGTACTGAGTACTCTTTATATAAATCTACAGTAGGATACCTGAAATTTTTAAAATTAATTATCTTTATAATTGCTCGTTGTGCTCTTTCTAATTTAATTAAGTAAGTTTTTGCCGCGCCTCCCCATGCCATTATACCATAAGTAGCGATAGATTGACATAATGCACAATAAACTTCCTTTAATAATTTATTATCATTTATATGTCTAATTTTTTTTAAAAGTGTTATTAGTTTTCGTATTCGAGAGGTGAGATTATTAATATGGATTTTCCAGTTTAAATTTTGATCAATTAAGATACCCAAATATTTTATTGAAGAGACAGAATTTATTACATGGCAGCTACAGTTTAAAAAGTTTGATTCACATACATGGGCTCTTATTGTAAGACTATTTTGCAGAGGTTGGTCGAAATTTTTTATAGTGAAGGTTATATATTTTGTTTTAGCCAGGTTTAATGTTAAAATATTATTATTGAGCCATTTCATAATAGATGTTAATCCTTCTTCGGCAACATTCTTAACATCATCCCATGTAGCATCGTGAAACACAACCACGGTATCGTCCGCAAAAGTTATGATTTCTGCATTTTTTAATTTCATACTACATAAATCATTGATGTAAATGATAAAGAGTGTCGGACCTAGCACGGAGCCTTGCGGCACGCCAAAGTAAATTGGGGCACTATCACTTATCACATCACCGATTCTTACAGCCTGACTTCTATTTGATAGGTAATCAGTGAAAAGGTCAAGTGGTACTCCTCGGATTCCCATGTGTTCGAGTTTATTTAGTAGATTAGGGACAGAGACAGTGTCAAAAGCCTTTGCCATATCTAGAAACACTCCCAAGCATTTTTGCTTCTTATCTAACTTACCACTTATATGACTGACAAGTCGTTCAATTGCATCAGATGTGGATTTTTTTTCTCTAAAACCATATTGATTACAGGACAGTAGATTTTGAGATTCCAGAAAGTTTAGAAGGCGAATATTAATCAATTTTTCAATCACTTTTGACAAACAAGGTAATAGAGCAATTGGTCTGTAATTAGAGACACTGTCTCTGTCTCCGGATTTATATACAGGAACAATTATTGATTGCTTTAATACAGTCGGGAATATACCATTCTCAAGACAAATATTGCTTATATAAGTAATTGGTTTGATCAGGCTATCTATAGCCTGCTTCATGAATATAGAGGAGATTCCATCCCATCCGGTCGACGCTGAGTTTTTAAGTGAGAGTATAATTTTACGTATTTCTTGTTCACATGTTGGCAAGAGCATTAGAGATGATTGAGGAGCATAATACGATTTTGCAACAAGACCCTTTCCCATACCAGCCGGGCATTTCCCTAGTATATCACTTGCTAAATTTTGTCCTATATTGACAAAGTAGTTATTTACACAATTAACAGATTCCTGTTGACTAGATTTTGCATTTAGTAGTTCAATAGGTGTTTTAGTAGTAGTATCCAGGTTACATATCTGTTTTATAATATTCCAGGTTTTTTTAATATCTTTTTTGTTTTCGTTAATTTGTTTTCTTTCATACATTCTTTTTAGTTTTTTCAATAATCCATTACAATAATTACGATATCTAGTATATGAAATTTTAAGTACTTGATCTTCAGGATTTTTCCTGAGCTTAGAATGCATTCTATCTCTAAATTTGATGCACCGTAGTAGACCAGGCGTTACCCACGGCTTAATAGTTCGTTTTCGATTGGGCATTGTCTGTTGAGTAGTATATTTATCCAAAGTATTTTTAATTATAGTTAAAAAATTATATGTTGCCGAATTTGGGTCATTATCACAAGTGATTACACTCCAGTCAATACCATTCAATTCCGTCAAAACCTTTGCATAATCAGTCCGTTTTAGGTACTTATGTTGTGCTTTCTTAGAAGGAAAGGAATCAAATAAAGATATTATGAGTGCGCTATGATCGGTAACTGTAGTTTGGCAAACCATGCAAAGGCTCCTTAGGGTTGATCTGAGAAAAAAGTGGTCTAAACAATTGTTACCGCGAGTGGGATGAGTCTGGGCTGTTAGAAGTCCATGCATTGCTAATAGATTTAAGTAAGTGTTAGATTTATTATCATCGGTTTCGGTTATATCAATGTTGATATCACCCGTGGGAACAATGTGTTTGTATTTTTTGAGGTCCGACAACACTTGATCAAGGGAACCAATAAAGTTTTCAATAGACTTGAAAGACGGTGATCGATAAATACAGATTAAAGCATACTCTTTATTTATATCAATGACTAAGCTGTCGGCCTCTTTCAAAAGTGGTTCATGAACAGTTATGTTTAAGGTATTTTTAGCGTAAATTGTAACACCGCTGTTTTGATTAATATGATTTTGTGTTTGATAGCTAGTATAGTCAGGTAGGACAGGGAGTTCAGAAACATGAGGCAACCAACATTCTGTTAGGACAATTAAATCGAAATCAATCTTTAGTCTTGCTAACAGGATTTGAAAATCTTCAAAGTTTTTGTTAAGACTCCTAATATTTTGTACTATCATTTTAATTCCTATCTGAGAATCATTTAGGAGTTTGCTACAGTCATCCGGATTATCAACCAAGCATGAAGTGCCAACACTGATGTTTTCATCAACGTCGGCAATAACGTGATCCAAGTTATCAACCATAGTCAACACTAATATTTGAGGAGTTGAATTTGTTTATACTTGGTTGATAATAGCAATATGTAAAATAGGACCGTGTATCGGACCGAATCAAAGAGATTGTGCTGAGTTTGACGCAGACTCTAAAGAATGTGTAACTTAAATTAAAAACAAAAAACAAAACTGTGTAACATACTTTGAAGTTAAGCAGTTCACTTGAAGAAAGCATAATGAAAAACAAGCCAAAACAAAGCTTCATGCAACTTAGAGATACTAAGGCTAACATGCATAACAAAATAATCAATATAAAGTGTAGTCATGCCTGTTTAAACTTGGCAATAAGATGATCGAGCTGAAACTGTGTTTTGACATGTATGGCAGACTGACCGTCTTTTTCACGCAATAAAATTTTACCCTCAGAAACCCAACAGTACTTGTATTTACCAGATTTTACCAGTTGTCGTGCAGAGAAGTATAATTTTCTAGCTGTAGCTGTCAAGGAATCTGAGACATAAATAGATGTTTTTTCTGTTTCCAGTTTAAGTACTTCAGTATTTATCTTATCAGGTGCATTTTTGTTGAAATCTTTAACAGCATTTAGGACTTTCTTTTTTAGGTCGGATTCCTTGTATTCAACAATTATTTTATTTAATCCAAATTTAGCTCTGTATATTCTTTTTATAAAGTCCCGGTCAAAAGGCACCTCAACTGCTTCATGTAGGTTCTTAACCACTTCTTCTAATTTTTCAGTTTTGGTTTCCGGGACGTTACTTATTTCCATAATATTCATACGATGAAATCTATTTATCTCTTCCAATTCCTTTTCCATAGAGTCAATTCTTTTAAATGCTTCATCTTGAACCAATATCAGAGAGTCTTGTTTTATTTTCAGCTCATTGATTTGTTTCTTATTGTCTTCTAAGAGGTTTTTAATCTCTTCGCCCTGCTTCTTTGATTCCAATATAGTATCAATCAGTTCTTTATGTTTGGCATCTTGTTGTTCAGTCCATAAGTTAAACATATTCCTTAATTCCGTTTGAAGGTCAGAATAGTCATGAGTCTGCTTGCGCTTCCTCGTCGATATGAAGCTTTCAGGTTCTTCTGTGAGATTCGGCTGAGAAGAACATTTGTCTCCCGGAGGTGAACGCCTCATATTGAATCTGATTTCCTTGCGTTTACTATGCAAAATTTTGTGACGTATGCGTAAGCTTGGCTTGATGTTTCTTCTCACCAACAAGGTAAAATAATTCTAGATTCGAGGACTTAAGGTGTATTTTCGTTTAACACTGAATTTTATGAGTAATATTTTTACAAAGAACAACTAGCAGCACGTCCGTTCACAACAGCGACTGGCGCGATGAAACGTATCAGTAAACGTAACGTATAGTGATAATTATATGTATGTACTCACACTCCAGTGTGATCTAAGTAAGTATGTAGAAGCTTATCCGCTTAGAAATAAGGATACAGTTTCAGTGGCGACGGCTTTCATTTATAATTTTGTATTGCGATAAGGCATTCCCAGAAATACTATATCAGATCGCGGAACCGAGTTCGTTTCGAAAGTAATGAATGAAGTATGTAAAACTTTAAAAATAACTCAACAAACATCTACTGCATATCATCACCAAACAATAGGAGGTCTAGAAAATAAACATCAAAATTTAATATCATTCCTCCGCATACAAACAGAGAACCAACCCCAAAGTTGGAGTTTATGGTTACCATATTGGTGCTTCGCTTTCAACACAACTGTACATACAGAAACTAAATACACTCCATATGAACTCGTATTTGGAAAACGTTGCAATTTACCAAGTAATTTAACACACACACACACACATTCATGCATACAAACACGCAAAGACACACACACACATCCATACATAATAATATACACACAAACACACTGTTTATATCTAAGGTTCTGAATTAATTATATTGCTGTGGAAGAGCGGAGTCGCCTAACACAGGCATAACGTTCTTAAACTCATAAAGGGAGGCTCCAATCACCAACTAATGTAAAACCTTTTGTTAAAAAAATAATGATTTTGTACATATTTGTATTTGTATGTGAATCAGTAAAAAGTGAAAAATAAAAACTTTTTACCTAAAAAAAAACCGACTTCGACAAAAAATAAAACACAAAAAAGTGAAAAATAAACTTTGAGGAAAAATTAGTTTCTGAAGGCGGTGGCAAAAAAAAAATCAATCAAACAAACAAAAGTCACCGACTTCAGAAACGATTTTTTTTTCTAAAGTTTAATTTTTACTGTTTTAGTTTTTGTCGAAGTCGGTTTTTTTTTGTATTTTTTTTTCATAATATGAAAGCTGCAGTTGTGTAAGACTATATTTTCAGTGCGCAAGTTGGCAACTGACCACAGAGCAGGTGTCGGCGTGGCCGGCGGGCGGCTGGCGTATGCGCTGCGAGTGCGGCGGCGCGATGGCGTCGCGCTCCAGGTCGATGGTCTGGCGGAGCGCCGTCGGTGGCGCCCAGCATGAGTCGCGCAACTCGGCCCCCAGGCGCAGGCGCGGCAGCAGGCTCCGGTCCGCGTTGATGTTGTCGAGCGCGAGCAGCGTCGCCTCCACACGCTGGATGCCGTAGTGCTCGCGCACGGCGCCGCACGCCGCGCCCGCACGCGCCTCTGCCGGCGCGCCGTGCACCGCGAACAGCGCGCCGAAGCGCACCTCGCCCCCCACTACCGCGCGCTCCACCGCGCTTGCCCGCACCATGCTCTCGACGCTCACGAGACACCACAGCCACAGCGCCCACATCGCGCGGTCGTGCCCGCGAGACTGTAGCTGCCGTCGGTATCGCATACAATACCGTCTCCAACTATTTTTTAGTTGCACTTGAGCACGAACCAAAACTCCAATTAATTTCGTAGCATTTGCATGTGTACGGTGGCGGGCAGAAGTTCAGTTGCGACTGCGACCTCACAAAGCTATACTTAGCTTCAATTGGGTGCTCCAAATTGAGAAATTGAGAAATGGCTAAGTCCACTTTTTCAGTTTTGGTATAAAAAAAATAAACATATTTAATTTTTTTGAAAACAAACCACACTACAAACCGCGGTCTTAAAAGTAGAAAACAAGAAAATAATTCTTGTGTGAACTGAAAAACAAATAACAAGCACATTTTAAATTAAACAAAACTTGGAAGCAGGCGGGGTCCATTCTATTTTTAAAATCGGAATATGTTTTATTCAGCTTTTCCATTAAAAAGTCCTACAATCGGATGTCATAAAAATAGTGGTCCAGTCGTAGTAAATTATGCCATAGCTCATTAATTACTAAGAAGTACTTGGACCTAATAACCTTATTTTACTTTTGCGTGTATATCTTCTGAACGGTACGTTTTTTAAAAAAAATCTTTTTCCCAAACATTACACACAAATTCAAAGCAACGTGCGTAAAATATTACAACTCTGCACTAAACCGTTTTATATGATTTTCATGAAATAGCCAAACGTCAGCGCAGCGGAAACTTGATTATCTTCGCTGTTTTACGGCACACATTTATCATTTAAACATACACATTTACCCCTGGTTACACACTAAAGATTGAATGCATTTTTTTTCTTGTACGTCCATAGGAAAAAAAAAGTGCCGCTAGGATGACGTAGTTCCAGCGGAAACACTTTTTATTGAATAACACCTCAATGGTTGGATGCACAAATGTGTACTTACCATACACATTTACACGACGTCATACACTAAACATCTGCAAAACTGAAAATAAAAAAATCGTCATTTTTCCGCTGCGACTACGCACACATTCTATTTGACTATTAATTTTTTTGTTTTTACGGTTAGGTTAGGTTAGGTTAGGTTAGGTTTTTTTTTAATTCTACCTCCAACGTGATTGGAGCCTATTTAAGCCAATACGTTCATTCTAGTTCCCGCAATAATTCTTCTCGCACTTTCATTCTGCATACTTTTTCTTTCTATCATTCCTTCATCTTTTGTCTCTAAGGGTTTTCTGGGTGGTTGGGATTCTGTACTCTATTTCTTTTTTTGTACTTTTATTTCGGGTATAACACATAAAAAAAAAACTGCTGATTTTTATTTTTCCAACAATCTTATAAACTATTCATATTTCTTTGTACATATTAATTTCTTATTTTATCTACTTCTATTTAGTAATTTTTATTTCTATTACATGTTGTTTTTGTCGTTTCTATTCTTATTTCTAATAACATATTTCTTAGGCCTACTTTTATTTTCTATTTCTTATTTCTATTACATGTCATGTTTGTTCTTATTCTAATAACATATTTGTTTAGTCTAGTTTTATTTTCTATTTCTTATTTCTATTACATGTTTGTTCTTATTCTAATGACATATTTATTTATTCTAGTTTTATTTATATTTCTTATTTCTAGTACATGGTTTATGGATTATATTTATACAGCCAGCTTATTAGTGATATCTTATGTCTAGGACAGTTTCTTACGACTAATTACGTTTTAATTTAAACAATATGGGCAACAATTTACTCATTTATAAATCGCTCAGTTTTTCCGGCGTTTCTAGAAAGTTTTTCTTGTCTGCCTTCAATGCTTGACCCTAATATACTATACGATATTATGTAAGCATTTTTTCTCATACTGTTTTATTCCTTTTTATCACCTTTTTGCATATTTTGACGCAATATTCTATGAACACCTCTCTATTTCTCCCTTTCATTATTTCCCATACTGTTCCTACATCAATTTTGGTGTCGAGTACGTGCTCAGCCACAAGTCTTTCCTGGTCAAATACAGGACAGCTAAACAATATATGTGGCACCGTTTCGGCAATCTCAGGATCACAGATGCACGATGGGCTCTCCTTACACTTGAAGCGATTCAAGTATTCTGAGAACCCACCGTGCCCCGTCATGATCTGAGTCGTTATGCTATCGATTTTCGTTTTCCTGACTATCCTATAGGCCGCCACCGCATCCGGAAAGAACAGTTTCGTGCCAGAGGCAGTTTGTCCATCGCGGTATCTCCGGTTCCACACGTCAAGAGTTGCCGTTCGAATGCATCGCTTGACGTATGAAACCGGGCACAGATCGTAATCCGGCTTCCGCTTGGAACCTTCAGCGGCTGCCTTGGCCAGTTCATCAGCCCTCTCATTGCCTTCCAACCCCGCATGGGCTTTTATCCAAAACAAGGTGACGGCCTTGTTTTGGATAGACAAGGACTTAAGGTTGGCCCTTGTCTCTACTGCCAGGGGGTGGTGTCGGTTATAATTCTGGATTGTTTGGAGGGCCGCCATTGAGTCGCTGAAAATTCCAAACGATTGCGCGCTGTGCTTCAGGATCTCCCTAGTCGCTACGCATATCGCCAGAAGCTCAGCCTGGTAGACGGTGGAGTAATGTGGGAGAGCAAGTTTGAGGGCTTTGGTTTCGGCGTCACCGCTCCACATGGATAGTGCCGCTCCAACCTTGCCCCCAATCTTGCTTCCATCTGTAAAGATGCGAACTTCATGTTCGCTCTGAGCATCTAGTTGCTGTTGGTCTACCAGGCTTATGAGTTTTAGCTCAGCGCGCTCCGCAGGGTGTGGAGCTTCCATTGCCGATACGGTCTGCTCGACGCTCCTGTCGCCTAGTGCCGGCTGGGGCACCCCTCTCCTGGCCTCGTATAACGATGCCGCTTCGCGGACTCGCAGATCGAGAGGTAGTATCCCAGCCAGCACCAGCGCGGAGTTCAAGGAGACCGTCCGGTATCCCTTGCACAGCTTTTGTGCGATACCGCGTTGGACTGCTCCCAACTGCTTCTTAATCCCTAGCTTTTCGACTGATGAAGCCCATACGCCGGCGGCGTACAGGATGACTGGTTCAACGGTGGCCACATACACTATTCTTATGACTTCGGGGTGAAGCCCCCAGCTGGTCTTTGCTGCCCTACTTAACTGTTTGTGGATGCCTATTGCCTTCCTGCACACGTTTGCGACGTGTGCGTTAAATGTCAGCTGTTTGTCGATGGTGACACCTAGGATTTTGATCTCGTTGGACATGGCAATGTCGATCCCGCCCATGCTCAGGCGTGGAGTGTCGTATTTTAGCTTGCGCGTTATGACCATTGCGTTGGTTTTTTGCGGGGCAAATTTGAGCTTGTTTTGAACTCCCCACGCCCGAACATGTTCGAGAGCGGCATTGGCACGTCCCTCGATCTCCAGCGCCGTGTCACCATCAAAAATCAGCACTACGTCGTCTGCAAACGCTTGGCGATAGTCATCCCTATTTTCCAAGCTTTTTAAAAGCGGGTCCAGCAAGAGGTTCCAGAGTATTGGTCCCCCGATGGAACCCTGGACACAGCCTTTGCTTGTAGCCTTGCAGTACTCTTCACCAGCGTATCTCACCATGACCCTTCGGTTTTCGAGGTAGCTGTCGATGACCCTCCTCAGGTTTACTGGACACTGTTCCTCAGCCAGACGGAGTCTTATGGCTGGCCACCATGCGCTGTCGAAGGCTCCCTCTATGTCCAACGATACCAACACTACAATTTTCTTAAGCGTCAGTTTAGCGCGTATGTGTTTCATTAGTGCATAGAGGGAGTCCTCGGTGCTCTTCTGCGGGGTTAGGTTAGGTTAGGTTAGGTTAGGTTTTTTTTTTTTTTTTTTTTTTTTTTTTTTTTTTTTTTTTTTTGGCAGGAGTGGGAAATCCCCACGGACACCTCGACTACCTCGCAGGCTGTGAGATAGTCGAGGTAGTGCCGGACTCGAACCGGCTAAAACCACACTCCTGCCCCACCAGTGTTCCTCTGACGTGGTCAGAGCCCTTTTTACTTGTAGATTTGTTTTATTTGGCGACTTTTTCTTTGGTAGGAGGCCGAAGAGACCAAGCTCTATAAGTGTAATTTCGACTATTATGTTTTGTTCCAAATTCTATTTGACTATAAATTTTTGTTTTTACTGTTTACTTACTCTGTTTTTTTTGACTTTTATTACAAGAATTTATTTTACTTTTATTTGTATTACGTAATTTTAAAATATTATGGTTTTAGCTATAGATTTTATTTACTTTGACAATTTTTTATTTAAGATTGAATATTTGTGTATCAGGTTAGGTTAGGTTAGGTTAGGTTAGGTTAGGTTAGGTTAGGTTTTTTTTTTTTTTTTTAACTACTACTCCCTCTGATTCATAGTCAGAGCCTATTTTGACTAAAGCTTCTGTTTCATTCCAGTTCTATCAAGTATTCTTCTCGCACTTTTATTCCGCATACTTTGTCTTTCTTTCGTTCCATCTCTGTCATACTTTTTTTTCCGGTGGGATGCCGGTCTAAGCTCTATCTACTCTAAACTATTTCTTTTATTAGGTTTATTTATTTAGGTTTCAGGTTTACAACGCACACAGTTTCTTTATTATTAATAACAGCGAACATTTGGCACTTTACATTCTTTACAGCAAACATATAGCTTTATATTCTTAGTATCTACTTAGTTTACATCTAGTGCTTACTTTTATCTTATCTATATGCTTATAACTACTTTTAAGTCTATCTACATATTTTGTGGGATTCCGGGTTTACATACTCTTTATTTTCTTGAGCTTCTTTTAGCCCAGTATACGCACAATTTTCTTACATATTATAATTATGTTTAGGTTAAATACTTATTTATAACTTAGACTAAGCTTATACTTATTATTTTTTTTTTTTTATTTATTATATTACTTAATTAACTTTTGCGTATGATGTACTATATATTTCATAATACATGGTCATCATACTTTTATTGCTTATTTCTCTTTACGACTGTTTTTACTAGTTTTAGGCAATAGTCCATGAACTTTACCCTTTGTTTGCCTGTCATAATAAATTTTATGTTATCTACTGTTAGCCTTGTGTCCAGTATTTGTTCAATTTCATATCTTTCGTATTCGTACACTGGGCATTCCAAGATAATGTGAGGAACGGACTCTTTTTCATCTGGGTCACAGGTGCATGAGGGACTCTCCTTGCGCTTAAAACGGCATAGGTATTCTGAGAATCCCCCATGGCCGGTCAGAAGTTGGGTGCTCAGGCATGATGGCTCGAACTTGCGGATCACTCCATAAGCCGTCGTTACATCCGGAAAGAATATCTTAGTGATACCGGCGACTTCTCCGGATCTGTATCTCACGTCCCATTCGCGAATCGACTCCAGCCGTAGCTGTCGCTTCGCGAATGAGACAGGGAACAGATCATAGTCGGGTTTCCTCTTTTTTGGCGCGGTGGCGGCCTCCTTGGCAAGTTGGTCTGCCCTCTCATTTCCCTCCAGTCCTGCGTGTGCTTTAATCCAGCACAAAGTCACAGCTTTGTTCTGTCGAGATGCGTATAATATATTCTCGCGAGTTTCTACCGCTAGTGGATGGAGGGAGCCGAGATTCGTGACCGTTTGCAGCGCCGCCATTGAGTCGCTATATACTCCGAATGTGAGTGCTCTGTTCTTCTTTATTTGCCTCGTAGCTTCGCAGACAGCTAGTAGTTCCGCCTGATATACCGTACAGTATGACGGCAAGCAAAGTTTGACGGCCTTGGTCTCCGCTTCGCCTTCCCAAATTGATAGCGCCGCACCAACCCCTCCGCCAATCTTACTGCCGTCTGTGAATATTTTCACTGCACAGCTGCTGTTGGCTTCCAAGTCGCTCCGGTCTTTCAGGCATGTCAGCTCAAGGTCTGCGACTGCTGCAGGGTGTGGCGCCATTGTTGCTGGCAATATTCGCTCGATCTCCCTGTCCCCCAGTCCCGGCAGGGCCGCCCCCTTCTTGATCCTGTATAGTGAGGCTACCTCACGTACACGAAGATCAAGCGGGAGTACTCCTGCCAGGACCAGTGCTGAGTTCAGGGAGACCGTGCGATAGGCCTTGCACATTTTTTGTGCGAAGCCCCTCTGCAGAGTTCCGAGCTGTTTTCGCACTCCAAGTTTTTCGACGGCTGGTGCCCAAGCGCTCGCCGCATATAGAATGATGGGTTCGATGGTCGCAGTGTAGATCGTTCGTATAACTTCGGGGTGTAGACCCCAACTTGCCTTTGCCGCTCTTGCGAGCTGGCCGTAGATGTTGATGGCCTTCCTACAGACATTTGCCACGTGTGCGTTGAAGGTGAGTTTATCATCGAACGTCACACCCAACATCTTAATTTGTTTGGACATGCCGATGGCCACTCCCCCCATGCTCAAGTGCGGAGTGTCAAACTTAAGCTTGCGCGTGATTACCATGGCGTTGGTTTTATGAGGCGCGAATTTGAGCTTGTTTTCGACACCCCACACCCGAACAAGCTCGAGAGCGGCGTTGGCGTGTCTTTGCACGTGTTGTGCAGTCTGGCCATCGAACACCATGACAACGTCATCGGCAAACGCTTGCACGTAGTGTCCTGCGGATTCAAGTGTGTTCAGCAGGGGGTCCAGTAGCGTGTTCCATAGAATGGGCCCACCTATAGATCCTTGGACGCACCCTTTGTTGGTCGCCTTTGTAAAGGTTTCCCCGTTATATCTCACGGTGACCGTCCTTTGGTCAAGGTAGCTGTCGAACACCTTTCGGATGTTCAAAGGACAGTTCGCATTTGCCAGTTGGACCTTGATCGCTGGCCACCATGCGCTGTCAAAGGCGCCCTCTATATCTAAAGACACGACGGTTATAATTTTCTTCTCGTCCAGTTTTGTTTTAACATGTTGCATAAATTTATAGAGGGCGTCTTCGCAGCTCTTTTGTGGCATGAATCCGAACTGGTTGGGGTTTAGCCTCGGTATCAGGTGGTGCTTGAGTCGAGTGACCAACATTTTCTCGTACACTTTGCCTAGTACCGGTAAGAGTCCTATAGGGCGGTACGATTTGGGAGTTGTGTACGATTCTTTTCCTGGTTTCTTCAACACTATCACTGTGGCTTTCTTCCAGATGATTGGAAAATAATAGAGTTCTAGACATTTGTTGAGTACTCCCAGGTAAAGTTTCGGGTCACTCTTGATTGCATGACTGCATATGTCTGCAGTGAATCCGTCGTCACCGGGCGCTTTCTTCGGATTTAAGGAATCCAGAGCGGTGAGCATTTCCGTTGTAGTGAACGGCGGATCGTTATGCCCCTCAGGTGGTTGTAGGTTCACAACTGATGCTCGGGCCCTTATTACTTGATGCGTCCGGTTTTCGTTCCCCCTTAGATCTTCCGGGTAGAAGGCTTTCGCTAGCAGCTCCACCGAACCTTTTGCATCTAGAGTGATACCTCCTTCTTCCAACGGTATGTCTTCCTCCCTTTTTGCCGTTCTCCCTATCACGCGGTAGATACCCTCCCACAAGCTCTCCTTATCTTGTTTGCTGCAAAACTCCTTCCAGCTTCCGATCTGGGCCTCTATTGCTCTAGCTTCGTACTCATCTTTGGCAAATTTATAAGCGTCCACTACACTTAGTTTTCGAATCGGTGCGGCGTTTCTGATTCTGCGTTTCCTAGTGGTGACTTCCTGCTTCATCTTCGCGAGCTCCTCTGACCACCATGGCAGGGTAAGTGTCTCTGTGTTTTTCTTAAATGGAATTGAAAAGTTGCTAGATTCTGTGATGGCTTTACTAAAGTTTTTTATGAATAATTCTAATTTTTCAACTGTATTAATGGCTCTAATTTCCTGGATTTCTAAATTATACTCTGATTTTAATTGTTCAAATTTTTGATGAAAAGTTTCCCAATTTGCCTTCTTTGTATTATAAATTCTAGTTGTTCTTTTGACACTCACCCCAACCGATCTTTTAAGCTTGATATTAAAGCTAATACCATTGTGGTCAGCGCACGTGAGATTATCAACGACCTTCCAGTCCTCCACTAGGTCCAACATATCAATAGTGCAGGCCGTCACGTCAACAAAACTGGTGTAGCGTTTTCCGCCACGGATGGTGTCGAAGGTTGGAATGTCGCCCTTGTTAAGAATATGGAGGTCCATCTCGTGAAGCGTGCCAGCCACATCGTCCCCCCTGTGATCGATTTGTGGGCTTCCCCACCAGGTGCTCTTTGCATTAGAGTCGCCTCCTATAATGAGGCTCCGTGTTTTGGCTGTTGCTATCTTTTTAATGTGATCCAGGTATGGATCTATGGGTAGGTCGGGTTCAAAGTAATATGAAACCAATGTAACATTCCATTCTTTGGTACTTACGCTCACCACGACGGTGTTGTTGGTGGTGAGCTCCGGGTGTTGAATGACGTCCAAATCGGGGTCAAATACAGCGATGGCTGCTTTGGACGTTCCTCCTCCACTGTTTTGGTATATCCTAACACCGCGGTATGACTTCATATTTTCCGACCCACCCACGTAGGGTTCCTGGATCAACGCTATTGCAACCTTTCTTTCGGTAGCTTCAATCATTAGCTCTTCTGTAGCTAGCTTCCTACGTTGGAGGTTGCATTGGAGTACCCGGTACAGCTGCTTATCCACTTGGACGCCCTTAGCAGTACGCTATAGACATGCGAGCTATGGCATCTCGCTTTCTCCGAATGGGGCATTCTTGGCTGAAGGCGTTGTGCTCATTGCGGTCGAGCTTGGCCACTGTGCAGTTTCTGCAAGAGGGAGCACCTCTTGCAAGCCACTCCGGACATTGCGCCCTAAGGTGCGGTTCTCCGCAGTGACTGCAGAGGTCTGCTGGATCTGAGCAGAACTTCTTACTGTGACCGTATCCTAGACATCTCAAGCATTGAACTAGGGGTGATTGGTCAAACACTCGGATGCGTTGGAGGTCAATGTATACTGCTCCAGCATCGGTCGCTCTCTTCCATATGGCCGGCGACACTCCAACAACGATGTGGCTCGTGTGTGGGTTTCTCGCTTTCCTTTTATATTTTATTTCGAGCCTATCTTCATTTTCCTTGAGGTCCTGGAAAATGTCCCGGTTTTGCTTCCTGAAAGCATTTAGGACTTCCTCATCGGTATTCACCGTGAGAACGTCCGCAAGCTTCAGCAGAGGATCTCTATTTTTGACCTCTTCTACAAGCAGGTTCTTACCGGATTTTTCCAGCCTCTTCTTTACTTTTTGTCTGTCCTCTTCCGTTAGTGCATAGAGGGAGTCCTCGGTGCTCTTCTGGGGGGTTAGGTTAGGTTAGGTTAGGTTAGGTTAGGTTTTTTTTTTTTTTTTTTTTTTTTTTTGTTTTGGCAGGAGTGGGAAATCCCCACGGACACCTCGACTACCTCACAGGCTGTGAGATAGTCGAGGTAGTGCCGGACTCGAACCGGCTAAAACCACACTCCTGCCCCAGCCAGTGTGCCTCTAACGTTGTTAGAGCTCTTAACGACTGTCATGTTTGGCTTAGCTGCGTTTTTTTTTAGGTGGCCGGAGAGACCACAATGTTGTGCATTTTCTTAACTTTTTATTTTTATTTTATTTTAACTATTTTAGAGAAAACCGCTACTATAGCTATGTTTGTTAATGTTTCTTTTATCAATTTACAATATTCTATTTAAGTGACTACATAAAAATGCTGTTTCTATACTATTTGTGATTGTGTGTTAAAAATGATAACCTTGACTATTTCTTTTTACTATTTATCTTATTCAGTTATTATTCTTATTATATAAATATATACATATATATTTTTATGTATAATACCTAAGCTATATACTCAATATATACTTACATATTAACATCAAATTGCTTCTAATAAATATTCTGTTCTGTGTACTATTTTTAAACTGGTTTTTATATTTTTACTTATATCATTTTTATTAATCACACTTTTGCCGTCTTTCAGAGTTTGTTTGACATAACGTGACGATTCTGTCAGGGCTGTCCCCTGAATCTCCTTAACCAGAGCCTGTTTCTCACGAAACCAACTCCAGTTACCTTTTCTTATTTGGCCAACCCTAGCAGTTCTTAGAATTCGTCGTGTTTTTAGTTCTGCCAAACTAGTCCTCAGTCTGTACTTGGAAGTGGGCGCTTGGACCACTTTAGCAGTACGCTATGGATGCCCTAGCGAAAGCGTCCCACTTCCTTCGTACCGGGCATTCGTTACTAAATGCGCTGTGCTCGGCAGCTCCTAATTTATCTCTGGTGCAGTTCACGCAGGCCGCTGCTTTGCCGACCTGTCTATCCGGGCAGTCCGCCCTGACGTGCGGTCCACCGCAATGGGTACACAGGTCGGCTGGCTCCGTGCATAGCCGTTTGCCGTGCCCGTATGCCAAGCAGCGGGTGCACTGCACCAGAGGGGTCTGGTCCTCGACACGAACTCGTTGGAGGTCGATGCGGAGCTTCCCTTCAGCAATCGCCCTCCTCCAGACCGTAGGGGACACACCAAGCACAACGTGATTCGCGTGCGGGTTGCGCGTTTTGCGTCGATATTTAATAACTATTTTATGCTCCTCGGCGTCGAGGCCGTGAAATATCTCCCGGTTCTGATTCTTAAGGGCTTTCAGCACGTCCTCGTCACTGTGCATCAGCAACACGTCCCTAAGAATCAGAAGTGGGTTCCGATTTTTCACGTCCTCGACGACGAGGCTCTCTCCGGCCGCCTTCAATCGTGCCTTAAGTTTATCCCTCTCCTCTATCGTTGCGCACCCCATAATAACCCTCTGGTCTTTAGCCTTCCTGACCCTCTCAACACGCACCCAGCCCTCCTTTGCGTCCACCGCTTTCCTCACTCTTTCGAGTATCTCACTCCCCGTATCCGCCTCCTGCTTAGAAGTGACAACCACGGAGTGCAACGTCGTTCGCTCCAGGACTTGTGCCCCAGTGTGGCATTTATTGACGGCCGCCACACTCGCGTAAGTCATCTGCCCCACATTGTCCCTGCCAGCCAGACTTTCTCGGAGCTTTTCCACATGCTCAGTGTTCTGTTTTACAATTGAGATGTGCTCCTTGAGGGTGGTGATGAGCTCAGTCTGGCTAGCAAGAACCTCTACGGATACAGGTTGGGGAATTTGGTTGACAGTGGGTGCGGGTACCGATACGGCTATGGGTGCGGAGGGGGCCTGGTCCAGCTCTGACTCCTTGACTAGCTCGTAAAGCCGGTTTATGGCTTCGAGCACCGCAGTCTTTATTTCGGCCTTGAGGTTGCGCGAGTTGCCCAGATTAAGCTTAGCCCTATTTAGGCAAGCTCGCGCCTCCGCAGTGCGACTGCGGTGCTCGCCCTCCGGCTTCTTGAGCGGTCTTGAAGCATTGACAGGGGCTCGGCGCGTCGACGGGGTAGCAAGGCTCTCCTTTGACGCGAGGGGTGTTTCGTCTCCGAAATCAATTTGCCTCCTCGCGTCAAGAGTGTTGGGCCCCGTTTTCTCTGCCGATCGCGGCGAGCCACTGGAGCACTGGGACCTCACGGTGCTGGATGGTGTGCGGAACATATTTATTTTATTTTATTTTTTTGAGCTGATATAATTAAAGAGAACCCTGTAAAGAGGGGATCAATTCAAAGATTATCCGCCCAAGAGAGGTGAAATAATATATACACTGGGTAAGTGTGTCCCTGTAAAGAGGAGAACACAGTATAAAATATATAATCAAATTAAGATTTATATGATAATAAAATTAATACGAGTATACGTTAAAATAACATCAAATACGTTTTAGTAAAATTTTAAAACGACTGTCCTATTAAATTGAGTGTCAAAAAAAAAAATTTTGTCAAAAATTAAAACATTGCGATTTTTCCCTCCTAAGCCCCAAAATTAACTCAAATATAAAATAAAATATTTTGCCGACCTCTCTCCGTTATCCTACTAAACACTATAGGGTGGGAGGGTGGGCAAAATATTTTTCAGCTAGGCGCGCGTGCGATATGTCAAAAGACGCGGCTCCGCGCGGGCTAGCCGTTTTTAGAATAAAAGGTGTTGTCGTAAGAAGAAAAATTTAGAGTTTTCCCCAAAAAACCAGTTTTTCGGGGTAAAAAATTTGGAAAACAACCCCCAATCTGTGCCCAGGACCACGGAACGCGGCCAAAAGCGCAGGGATGGTGGGTGAGTATGCCTGAAACTATGTAATTTTAATAAAACTGTAAAAAACTGTAACTTAGCTTAGATATTAATTAATTTGTTATAAAAATTTGGAAAATTTTTCAAAGTGTAGGAAGGAGAAAAATTTTTCGCGTTCGGGTCAATAAAAAATGTCCAGGGAGTAGGCGGAACACTACTCCAGTCAATATCCGCTGAAAACAGCTCGAAAAACGCGTATATAGTACTAAAGATATCAACGGGTTAGGTTAGGTTAGGTTAGGTTAGGTTAGGTTAGGTTAGGTTAGGTTAGGTTAGGTTAGGTTAGGTTAGGTTAGGTTAGGTTAGGTTAGGTTAGGTTAGGTTAGGTTAGGTTAGGTTAGGTTCTCCCGACGCTCACATTGTCGTAGAGGGCGTCAGGATAGGGGTCCAGCCCCAGATGAAGTATCTGGGTCTGGTGCTGGACGACAGGTGGCGCTTCGGCCCGCATTTCAGCGGGCTGTCGACGCGCCTGTTGAAAGCCGCGGACGCACTGTCGTGGCTCCTCCCGAACCTGGGGGGTCCCAAGGCGAAATGCCGGCGCCTCTATGCCGGCATCCTAAAGAGCATGGCCCTATACGGGGCCCCCATCTGGGCCGACTCCCTTCACAGGAGGGAGAATGCGACCGCCATCCGCAAACCCCAAAGGGCCATTGCACTGCGGGTGGCGAGGGCCTACCGCTCGGTGGGCTTCTCGGCAGCGTGCGCTCTGGCCGGCACCCCTCCTTGGGAGTTGGAGGCTTGGGTGCTTGCTAGAGTGTACGAGTGGACAGCGCGCCGGAAGGCGCTTGGGTAGCGCCCCGTTGCCGAAGAGCGGGAAGCCGTGCGGCGGGAGGCGAAGGACGCCATCATCCTCCACTGGACGGAGGACCTCGCTGTCGCCGCCTTTGGCCGCCGAACTTTAGACGCGCTCGGTCCGGTCCTGCGGAGCTGGCTCGAGAGGCCCCACGGTTTCCTCTCGTTCCGCCTGGTGCAGGTGTTGTCCGGCCATGGCTGTTTCGGATCGCACCTGCACCGGATCGGGAGGGAGGAGACCCCAGCGTGCCACGACTGCGGCGCGGCGGAGGACACGGCGCAGCACACCCTCGAGGCATGTTCGGCTTGGTCGGAGCTGCGCCGCGGTCTGACCGCGGTGGTTGGACAGGACCTCTCGCTTCCCGGCGTAGTCAACGCCATGCTGGGGAGCGAGGAGGCCTGGGCAGCGGTTGCCTCCTTCTGCGAGGATGTAATCTCGCAAAAGGAGGAGGCGGAGCGCGCGCGGGAGGATGACCCTCTAGCTGCGCCACTCCGCAGACGAAGAAGGGGTCGGAGAAGGCGCCAACCTCTCCCTCCTCATGGTGGCGATGGGCGGGTAGTCGGCGCGGGGGCGCCTGCGCCCGCATTGCACCCATCACCACTTTCGTCGGTCACTCCCGGACCCGTCCCCCTCCCCACGGGGAGGGTGTGAGGGGTCCGCCCTGAGGGGAAATCGTCGGCGGAGGACTGGACGTCAAGGCTGTGCCAACCTCCCAGTCCCTCGCCACTCAGACGAAGCGGGAGTGCCGCTGGGTCGTTTTAGTGGGTATACCGGGTCAGACCGGGGAGTCCCACATAGCCCCCCATCCCCCGATGGGAGGGTATGCGTAATGCATTTTTTCCCAGCGACAAAAAAAAAGGTTAGGTTAGGTTAGGTTAGGTTAGGTTAGGTTAGGTTAGGTTAGGTTAGGTTAGGTTAGGTTAGGTTAGGTTTTTTTTTTTTTTTTTTTTTTTTATTCATACACATAACATGCTCTGTTAGAATATATATATATTTTACATAGGGTGTCTTTTTTTTTTTTTTTTTTTTTTTTTAATAAATACACAGGCAATACAATTTATTTTCAAATTACTATGATTTTTTGACATTTATTACAATTTTAGTATTTTCACTGTTTGAACTTAATAACTACACTTATTCAGTACACTTTGATTTACGCACAAATTTATTACGCTTTGATTTACACACAAATTTATTACACCATGAGTTACACAAATATATTGTTTCAGAGGGGAAAACTGCATGGCAGTGCGAGCCGACCAGTCCCGGCCGACGGCTTCCGTTCACGGCCATGACGTACACATCCGCGCCACCCTGCTCAACCATATTTTAGGGAACTGAGTGACCGGACGCGCAGCGCCACCATCGGCGGGACATTCACGTGAGTATGACAGACTCGCTCTGCCATGGAGTTTTACATGTTACTTGTTTTTTCTTTAATTACAGGTTTACTAAAAACTAAGTGGAGGGTTGGGATTTCTTAGTTTGGGTTATTTAGGAGTATGGAATTGGTGTGGTTACGTGGAATGTTAGTTGGGGCGGGTTTTTACGACCAGGGACTTCGCTAGCCTGAGCAAGGCCTCCGTCACGACTACGTCTCGGTGCTGCATGGCCGTCTTCAAATTGTACTCGACGACCATTTTTGTCGGCGCACCCATCGCCCTCTTCGCAAAGCGGCCCGTGGCGTCGTCGGCGTCATCGGAGTAATAGACGCAACTGACTGTGTGTCGCGACACCGCCACTACCGCGTGGGAGATGCTGTCGTGGATTTGGAGTCTACTGGACTTGGTGTTGATGATTATTACACTGTCGTAGGTCAACCCCTGAGCCTCGTGTATGGTCAACGTGCGCGACCCTTCACCGGACCCATACCCCTGGCTTACGAGAGAAGCTTTCTCCTCCTGCGTATGAACCAGGAATAGGGTGTTTTTGGCGGTGCTCGGTATTTGCGCTCCCGTGTAACCTTTCACCTTCAGGGAGTGGACCTGCGACAGCGACGACTTGGAGGAGTATATACCGGAGTATATCTCGCTCAGTGCATAGGCCACATCCATCGGATTACGGTGCGTGCAAAGCAGCTCCTGGGTGATACCAGCCACCAGGTTTGGACGGGTATACCTTAACTCGAATAGGTTCTCTCTGTCCAAAAATGGAAGCTGGTTTACGTCTCCGATGAGGACAACTTCGCTTGCTCCAGACAACTTTACTGCCATGACTATAGCCCCAAAGTGGTTCATAAGAGCCTCGTCTACCGTGAGGCGGTAGCATTTCTCATGGCTCCTGAACCCATTGGCTAAGATTGAGGCCATAGTCCGCACCTTGGACTTCACTCGGTCTCCTAAGCGGCGCGCGAGCTTCGCCCTCAAGTCTTTGACAGCTTCGGTTGTCGTGGTGACTACTACGTCCTTGTCCCCATCGAAGTGCTTTACCACCCAGGTTGTCTTGCCGCAACCCGGAACTCCGTTTACCCACCTGATATTGGGTACCGCCCAACTTTCCTGCGATGCCGTGGTATCTGAGGACCCCAAAATGGACTGTGCCATTTCGAGGATCTTATCGTCTGGCATGATCTTGGTACATTTGGCGGTAACCACAATCGGGTCGTCATTTGGCACGCTGAATTTTAATTTGCCTGAGCGCTCCGTCTCCTCCTTGTCCAGGGCCGCGAAGCCACTCCTCGCACTGTAGGCTGCCATGTACAACCCTGTCATTTCCCCTGCGATGACTTGGGACGTGACATTGTCGTACACCGCTGCCTCTGCTTCCTCGAGTAGTACCCTTAGCAGACCTTCTGTGTTTCTCTGGAAGGTCTGCAGGATCTTCCTGCATGTCATGAGGTTGACCTCTCTGGTCGCTCTCACGATCGCAACGTACTCGAGGAATGCGCTCTTCACGTGGTCCGTGGTACCCGACGCAACTGCGAGGGTCGGCGGGCTGACTTGCCCTCTGTCGGCTCTTGTTGGTTTAGGCTTCTGCGGTGTAGGTTCCTTTCCCTTTCTTTTGAAGAACCTCTCCAATGCTGTCTCCTGTCTGTGTGATGGTGACGCACGGCTGGTGCTAGGGAGCAGTGCATTGAGGAAAGTGCCGAAGGCTTTCAGGCGACTCCTCGACTGGGCCCGGTCCTCCGGGCTAGTGGTTTTGCTCTGCTCCTTTGCAGCTTTTTCGGCGGCTGCCTTCTGCTGGGCCCTCTCGGATCCGCTTTGAGTGATCGAGCCTGACGTGGAGCTCGTCGCGCTGGCTGTCGGGTGTCTAGGGACTTTGAGGAAACTCAGAGTTTCCCCTCTGTCCTCATACACAACCACCTTGTGGTGCTCTGAGGCTTTTAGACAGCCGTAGCGGTCTGCGACGTCTCCTCTTTCCCCATCGATCATCATCGCGTCGATACTTATAGTACGGGCTGTGACTGCCATGTACTCTCCTACCTCCCTGATCTTTAGAAGCAATGAGCTTGCTTGGGCAAATGGAGTCTCCTCTCTCCACTCGAGTAGTGCGATCGTCTTTCCTTTGACTCGCACTAGACGGCATCGGTGAGTGGCTACTTCCACTTGCGGCAGAGCGGCGTACTTGCTGCCTTTCATGCTCGTTTTGCTTGTGCTTCCGTTGATCAGGGCGGCAAGGCCTGGTGAAATTGGTATGCGGGCTCCAGCTCGGCTCCAACCCACACAGAAGCTTATGCCCAACCTCTCTTCTTCCCTGTTCATGAAGAGGGCGACCCCTCGCAGTCTTACGCCGGGGACTCCGTCTCCTCCGCATGCCAGGAACTCCATGATGGGCATGGTGCTTGGGGCTGGTTGTAGGCGGTTGGCCTCTGTTATCGCTGCTGCTGCCACTGGTGCTGACCTTTGGATGTTAATCGTGTGTGTGGTTTGTGTTATGGTGGGTGGTGTGGGTGTTGTGGTTTGTGTTGTTGATGTTGATGTGTGTGCGGTGGTTGTTGACGTAGATGGTGGTCGGTTCCGACTACGCAAGGGTGCGTCCGTTTTGTTGGCCGCTGCTGCGACTATGGCGACCTTACTCGCGAATGTCAAGAATAGTTTTCTAGAAGCCGGTCTCCCCATGATGGTGTGGAGTATGGACTGGCTTAGCTGGGTTCCGATCTTAACTTCCAGCTCTATTCTGTCAAGACTGAATCTTGGGCATTCTAGGAGCAGGTGCCAGACTGTCTCTTCGCAGCCGGGGTCGCAGACGCACGAGGGACTATCTTTAAGGTGAAAGCGGTGGAGATACGCTGAGAATCCTCCGTGTCCTGTGAGGACTTGTACATGGACCGGTGTGAGGACTGAGTCTCTGAGAGTCCTTTTCGCCGCTAGGACGTCTGGGAAGAACACTCTTGTGACCGCTCCTGTACTCGAGGACTCGTACCGCGCTTGCCACTTCTTTATAGTCCCCTCCCGTATCTTCCTCCTCACGAACGATACGGGGACCTTGCTGTAGTCTGCCGTCTGTTTAGTTTGGGCTGCCTCCTTGGCCAGCTCGTCCGCTCTCTCATTCCCGGCGGTTCCCACGTGGGCCTTGAGCCAAAAGAACCTCACTTCCCTGCCCTCCCCCCGTATCTCTCGAACGCAACTCTTGATTTGGAGTGCCAGATGGTGAGTGACAGACGGTCTCCTCAGCAGGTCAAGTGACGATCTTGAGTCACTTAAGATGCTTACGGAGGCCACCTTGGATTCTCTTGCCATCTCGACAGCTCTGAAGAGAGCGTACATTTCCGATTGGAAGACAGTGTTGTGAGGTTCCAGGCCGAAGGTACTGGACTTTGACTCCTTTCCGTTTTCCCACCAAGTTAGGGCAGCTCCTACTTTCCCCTCTATTTTGCTGCCGTCGGTGTAGATCTGGGGACTGATAACTTGGTGGGTTTCCAGGGTTTCGGGAGTCAAGTCTTCTAGGCGGGCGTACTCTGTCGTTGTGAGTAACGCGGGGTGGGGATTTTCGGAGTGGTGCACGTTGCACTCCAGCTCGCGGCCCGGTGGTATGAACTCTTGGGAATGCCCCTTTCTGATCTTGAAAAGGGTTGCTGCCTCGATTACCCGGAGATCTAAAGGGAGTTGACCTGACAGAATCAGTGCCGATGTTAGAGACACCGTGCGGTATGCTTTGCATATCTTCTGCGCAAAACCTCTCTGCAGTGAGTCAAACTGATTCCTTGTCATCAGTTTCTCAGCCGCAGGGGCCCACGCACTCGCTGCATACATCACGATAGGCTCTATCACCGACACATATATCGTCCTGATTATCTCTTTGTTAAGACCCCAAGTCACCCTCGCCGCACATGCCAGCTGCTTGTAAATGTCTGCGGCCTTTTTACAGGTCGCAGACACGTGCGCGTTGAAGGTGAGTTTGGAGTCTATTGTGAGACCCAACAGCTTGACCTCTTCGACCAGGTTCAGCCGCGTGCCAGACATGTGGAGTACCGGAAGGTCGTATTTCAGCTTCCTCGTTAACACCATCGCGTTGGTCTTGTGCGCGGCGAAACGTAGCTTGTTTTGGACGCCCCATTCCGATACTATGTCTAGCGTCTTGTTGGCTGATTGCTGCAGGGGACCTGATGCAAAGTCCGAGAAAACCAGGACAACGTCGTCTGCGAAGGCCTGACAGTAAACTCCCATACTAGCCATTTTGTGTAGGAGCGAGTCTAGGATAAGGTTCCAAAACGTCGGACCGGCTATTGAGCCCTGGACGCATCCTTTCGTGGTTCCCTTTTCGCTAGTCGCTCTGGCGTAGTTGACCCTGATGTTTCGGTCTTCCAGGTATGAGGTGACAAGAGCATAGATATTCGCTGGACAGTTCTTGGCTACCATTTGTTGTTTCAGTGATGGCCACCACGCGTTATCGAAGGCCCCCTCTATGTCCAATGATATCAAAAGCACGATCTTCTTGGCTTTGATTTCGGCTCGTATGAGGCCCATTAGGTCATAGAGGGCGTCCTCGGTTCCGCGCTGTGGCATGAATCCGTATTGGTTGGTGTGCAGTGTTGGGAGGAAGTGCCACTGAAGACGGCCTACCAGAAGTTTCTCGACGATCTTTCCCAGGACCGAGAGGAGACCTATTGGCCGGTACGACTTTGGGCTGGTGTAGTCTTCTTTACCTGGCTTGCGGAGAATGCACACGTGGGCGACCTTCCACTGCTTCGGGAAGTGTGACAGCGACAAGCACCTGTTGGCTATCGCTAAAAACACCTCCCGATCGCAGTTTATTGCCGCAGTGCAGATGTCCGCCGTTAATCCGTCGGGACCGGGGGCTTTTTTCGGATTTTGGTCTTGGAGAACCATTTCCAGCTCCGCAGTCGTGAAGGGTGGATCATCGGCAGACAGTCCTTGTGGGTTTTTCTCCTCCGCTAGCCTCCTTAGACCCATGTGGTATGGCTGTTCGGCGTCTGTTGAGTCGTCAGGGTAAAAGGTTTTTGCCAGGAGATCCGCAGATTGCTCAGGGCTGAGCGTCTCGCCTGCGGTATTTCTTAGGAGGGTGTCATCCTGTCTTCTGGCTGTCTTCCTTAGTACCCTGTAGATGCCGTCCCACATGCTCTCTCGGTCCTGCTTCGAGCAGAACTTCTTCCAGTTGGCTGTGGCTGCTTCCGTTGCTGCTGTTGTGTAAGTGTTCTTGGCCAGCACGTATTCCTGGATGGTGAAGTGTCTCCGACTTGCGGCTGCATTACGGATCCTTCTCTTCTTAGTCAGCGCGTCTTTTTTGAGACGGTCTAGAGAAGGATTCCACCATGGGGGCTTGGCATCGTATTTTGGCGACCTCAGTTTTGGGATCGCTTCCTCGCATGAGCGGTGGATGGTGTGCGTGTATTTTGTGATAAGGGTCTCCAGATCCCCTGGGTTCGAGACGCTCGAGACTCCGGGTGGTGTAATTTCATTGTCCGCCAGGCTGGTCTTGAAGTGCGTGCTGAAGTCCGACCACTTAGCCTTCTTGGTGTTATAGATACGCGTAGAGATTGGCCTTAAGGGTTCCAAGGCCTTCTCTAGTCGCATCGAGAAGGTAACTGCGTTGTGATCTGATGTTGTAAGACTTCTTTCTACTCGCCAATCCTCGACTTTGCCCAGCAGCGACAGACTGCATGCCGTCACATCGACAATGCTCGTACACCACCTGTCCCCTCTGTAGGTCTCAAAAGTTGGCGTTTGACCCATATTCAGGATGTGGAGATCCCGCTCGTTGAGGAATGAATTGTACGACGCCCCACGGTGGTTTTCGGAAACACTTCCCCACCACGGGCTCCAGGCGTTTACGTCTCCTCCAACCAGGATGTTCTGTGTGTGTAGTTTGTGAATTACCGTGTGTGTTGTGGAAAGGTAGGGTTCGATATCTTGGTCACCCTCAAAATAGACCGACAGTGCCCCAAAACTGAGCTGGCCCACCTTCAGCAAAACGGCAGCGATGTTCTCGGTCACGAGCTGGGGGTCGTGGATGACCTCCAGGTGGTTCCCGAAAACAACGATTGCCGCTTTAACTGGTTTTTCGCGGCTGAGGCTGCACTGGATGACTCTCGTGCCAGGATTTTGTTTCATCACACCTGTCCTTCCTACATAGGGCTCTTGGACGAGTGCTACCGAAACTCCCTTTGCCTGAGCCGCCATGTGGAGTTCTTCTGTGGCCAGCTTGGAGCGCTGAAGATTCACCTGGATGAACTGTAATCTTGCTGTCGGTCTTTTTGCGTTTTGAGGGGTGACTGGATGGCTTGTTTGTTGGGTGTCCTGGTCGCCTTTAGCAATAGGAAACGCGAGATCTTGCTATACCGTCCCATTTTTGGCGTTCCTGGCAGTCTTCGCTGAACGCTGTGTGTGCCAGGTCACTGCCCGTCCTGTGTGCTGCCTTGCAGTTAATACATGTGGGCTGTCCGCCTTCTGCCCGAGCGAGACAGTCCCCTCCGTTGTGTGCTCCGCTGCAGAAACTGCAGACTTCTTTACCGGCCTTGCATATGGACTTGTTGTGTCCATACCCAAGGCACTTTGTGCACTGTACGAGAGGGGACTGATCCTCGATCGAGCATCGCTTGATGCCCACATGTACTTTCTGCACTGCTGTGTAGCTTTTCCACAGGTCTGGGGAGAGCTCCAGGACAGGATGGCATTCATGGGGGTTTCTTGCGCGTTTCCTAAAGCGCACCTTTATGGTCTGTCCATCCACAGCGACGTTATGCAGAAGGTGTTTATTCTGTGCCTTAAGGAGATCGACAATCTCCCCGTCGCTGTAGCTGGACAGCACCCCTTTGATGCAGACGAGGGGGTTTAGTGGCTTAGGCTCCTGGACCTTTAGCTCTGCGTTCGACTGGACTTGCTCTTTGATCTTATGCAAGTCCACCTTACTCGCGCATCTCAGGACCACTTTCTGGTTCCGCGCTTTCCGGACGGTGTCGACTCGGGCTCCGGTGGTTTTAAGGTCCAGGGCGGTCCTGATCCTCTCGATAACGTTGTCCCCAGTGTGCTGGGGGTTCGTCGACGAGACGATCAGGGTGTGGTTGGGTTGTGTTGGGGGTTTTGGAGGCTTCGGCTTACTGGCGACCTGGGCAAAGGTTTGGGGGCCCTGCTGTTGTGAGGCCGGTTTGTCAGCTTTGCTCAATTCTGCCACTCCCTTCTGGATGGTCTGAAGGGTCTTTTTGACCTCCCCGACCGCTAGTTCCGCCTCCAGATTCGGCGCCGGGGGCGCCTGGACTGGCGGCTCTTTGTCACGCAGTACGCGGAGGTCAGCCGAAACAATCTCCAGCCTTTCCTTAATGGGGTCGAGATGGTGTGTCAGGTTAATTGGTGGTTGTGGTGGTGGAGGGGACGCCACAGGCCTGTTGGCGATGGCCTGTATTTGTTTCTGCAGGATTACCATTTCTTCCTGGAAGGTGGCGATTGTGAGCAGGCCGTCGGTCTCCCGGCTACTCGGGTCCATTCCGGAGGTGCTCGGCCGATCGAGGTCGTCCTTGAGTCGGTTTAAGGCCTTGTGGAGCACGTCCAACTGGTTGGAAATGTTGGTCACCGTTTGTTCGAGGCGTGAGAGGCCGGCCCCCATGGTTTCCCCACTGGGAGCTCCCGGCGCTTTCACGGCTTCCTGCCTCGTCCTCTCGTGCTCCACAAGGTTCCTTGAACTCGCGGCTGCGATCTCGCCCTTGACCTCCTTGATGCCCGTGAGGGCTTCGAGGGTCTCATGACCGAGCCACTCTCGAATTCCTTTCGCCTCCTTTTTAGTGTCTGAGACGTCCGTCCGCATGAGGGAGAGCTCCACCTTGAACGCCATGAGCTCCCGAGTGTGAGCTCTCTCGGCACGCACAAGCTCTTGTGCGTGCCGAGAGCGCTCCTTCTCGAGGTTGAATTTGTGGCGCGCTCTCGAGTCCGCCAGTGATAGGGCCACTTCGTACAGGCCCTGCAGGCACTCATGGGCTGTGGTCTTGCACTCCCGCTTCATATTGCCAGCTGCTTCCAGGGCGTCTTTCCCTTTCTGTAATAAGTCATTTGCCTCCCTGGTGGCCAGGTCCATCTCCACCCCTGTGCCTCGTCTCGGCGTTCTGTACAGAAGACTCGGCCGTCCACTCTGAGGGCGGTCGGCTTGGCTCACTGTGGAAGCCACCGAGCTTTCTTCGTCCGAGATGATCTGGCGGGGGGGGGAGATACCGCATTGCTTCCAGTCGATAACTGCCAGTATCCCAGCATTGTCTGACCCTGGAGTCCGTGTGATCATCGCCGATGGCACTGGCGGCGTCATACTCATCACGTCTGGCTCCGACACTGCCTTCGTCACCCGTGGCCTCTGCGATGGGTGTGCCGACTGCTCCGAGACCACCGACTTGGCCGAGTTCTTTAGCACCTTCTCTCTGAGGGTTCTAGGAGCTTTTGCGGCCTCCGTGGTCGTCTTATGGGTGGTGCTGGATTGTTTGCTGGTGTGGGAGGTTTTGGACGACATATTGGTTTTTTTTTTTTTTTTTTTTTTTTTTTTGTTGTTTGGGGATGGAAATGAGTGGTTCTATACTAATATGCTATGACTAAATGTGGTATAATTATTGTTATTACTATGCCTGTTATTTATAAAATTAAATACGGATGAACTCACGGATGCTCCGCTGGTGGTCTGCGTCTGCTGTCCGATGAGGAGTCCGATTCTGTCTGGGCTCGATGTTGTGAGCCCTGTACGCGCGATGGTGGTGGTCGTTAGTAGAAAAACGGGGCGCCGTCGGGTCGCAGTGTGAGCGGGAGTCGAATTTTGGATTTTCGTAGTGGCCAAAGTGTAGGGCGTTTTGTGCCCTTTAAAATGAGCCCAAACTCGACTTTCTAGCTCCAACGGGCGCGAAGTTAGGCCTTGGGGGGGGTGAGGTAACCCCGAGGGGGGTCCAAAAGGGGGTCTAGGGGTCTTATTGGGATATGAGTCCGAGCCGGGAGGGGGGGTACAAGGGGGGGGGGGAAATTTTGTCAAAATTTTGATATTCCCAGCCGTTTCCGAGATATGAAGGGTTTGGGGGCCCAAAATGGAGGGGGTCAAAAAAGGGGTCTAGGGGTCCTATCTGAATGAGAGTTCGAGCCGGGAGGGGGGGTACTAGGGGGGGGGGGGGAATTTTGTCAAAATTTTGATATTCCCAGCCGTTTCCGAGATATGAGGGTTTTTATGGGAAGGGGTTGGAGTTCCCTCGGGGTTTACCTAGCGTTGATGCGTGGAGTCGTGATGCTGGCGGCTGGTCTGCAGGCAGATTCCTCGGCAGATTCCTCGGACGGCTTCGGAGTCTTCAGTCGGGGCTGGGAGGGCTGGCTGTACGTCACGCCTCGTGTTGTAGAAACACGTGGAGCAAAAGTGAGGTTGGTTTTCCACTGAAAACCACGTGTTTTTGGCGATTTTCGCACCTGAATATCTCCGTATTCCCTGATCCGATTTCCCTGATTTCACTTCCGTTTGATAGGCCTCTGCCGCGACTCTTAGGATTATTGTTGGTAGAACGACTCCACTAACCTTGTCCGAGTTATTAGTTCCCAAAGTCCCGGGGGTCCTGCTCCGCAACCCCTTGAGGTAGACACTTGCCCACACTAATCCCGGTGAATCAACACTGTACTATTCCACTAGTGACTTTTCCGCGTTAATATCTTCACACGTCTATTTTTTGCGAATTTTTGACGTGGAGGTGATGTTGTTGTGGCGACTAGAAATCGGTTACTGGGTTAGGTTAGGTTAGGTTAGGTTAGGTTAGGTTAGGTTAGGTTAGGTTAGGTTAGGTTAGGTTAGGTTAGGTTAGGTTAGGTTAGGTTAGGTTAGGTTAGGTTAGGTTAGGTTAGGTTAGGTTAGGTTTTTTTTTTTTTTTTTTTTTTTTTTTTGTTTTGGCAGGAGTGGGAAATCCCCACGGACACCTCGACTACCTCACAGGTTGTGAGATAGTCGAGGTAGTGCCGGACTCGAACCGGCTAAAACCACACTCCTGCCCCACCAGTGTCCCCCTGACGTTGTCAGAGATCTTTATAGACTTAAATAGTTTTAATGCTTTTATTTTATTGTGGTATATTTAATTTTGAAAATTTTACTCTAAATTAATTTTAAGCTTTGGTTTATCTTATTGACTTTATGTTTTTTGTTTTACTCTAGTTTGTCTACACTTTTATCTAATTATCTTTTTCCACTTTAGAAAATCTATATAGTTAGAAAAGCATAGTTCTATGATACTTTGTTACGTTTAATTACTTGAGTTGAAATATTTTGGCAGTATTCTATAAAAAGTTTTCTGTTTTTAGTGGCTGACATTATGGTCTTAATATTCATAACATTTATTGCTGTCTCCATTTTCCGCTCAGCAGCGTAACGTTCCGCTTCATGGACTGGGCATTCCGTCAAGATGTGCGCGATTGACTCCACTCGGTCGGGCTCGCAGATGCACCATGGGTTCTCCTTACACTTGAAGCGGTGTAAGTATTCGGAGAACCCACCGTGACCCGTCAAGATCTGTGTGAGAGTTCCGGCCGGTTTCAATTTTGTCACAATCTTGTAGGCGTCGATCGCATCGGGAAGGAACATCTTTGTAACGGAGGCTGTTTCGCCGTTCTGGTACCTCCGGTTCCATTCATCGAGCGATCCCATACGGATCTGTCGCTTGACGAATGAAACCGGGCAGCGATCATAGTCCGGCTTCTTTTTGGACCGGAGTGCAGCTTCCTTCGCGAGGTGGTCCGCGCGTTCGTTGCCTTCTAATCCGGCATGTGCCTTTATCCAGAACAAAGATACATCTTTGCTCTGGGATAAGGCCGCGCCCACGTTCGCTCTTGCCTCCACGGCCAGGGCGTGGAGGGAACCCTGGTTTGTGACTGACTGGAGTGCGGCCTTTGAGTCACTATAGATACCGAAGGTTCCCTCTTTGCGCTTGAGGATTTCGCGTGTGGCTACGCATATGGCCAGAAGTTCCGCCTGGTACACCGTGCAGTAGGACGGCAAGCTAAGTCTGACGGACTTGATCTCGGCCTCGCCGTCCCAAAGTGACAGTGCAGCTCCGACCTTGCCCGCAATCTTGCTGCCGTCCGTGAACATCCTCACTGCCTGGGTGTTGTTTGTGTCCACACGCACCTGGTCCTCCAGGCACACGAACTCCATAGCCATATGTTTCGCCGGGTGCGGAGTCTCTGCAAATGCCACCACCCGCTCCACCTCTCTGCCCGCCAGTGCCGGCTGTGGCACCCCCCTCTTTGCCTCGTACAGAGCGGCTGCTTCCTGTATTCGGAGGTCGAGTGGGAGTATCCCAGCCAGCACCAGTGATGCGTTCAGCGAAACGGTGCGGTAGGATTTGCAGAGCTTCTGCGCGAATCCTCGTTGGACCGTGTTGAGGCTTTTCTGCACTCCGATCTTTTTGGACGCCGGTGCCCAAGCGCTTGCCGCATACAAAATTACTGGCTCCACTGCTGCCGTGTAGATGGTGCGAATGATCTCCGGGTTAAGGCCCCAGCTCACTTTGGCCGCACGCGCCAGCTGTTTGTAAATATTGACAGCTTTTCTGCATACGTTTGCGACATGGGTGTTGAAAGTGAGCTGGTGGTCGACGGTGAGCCCCAGTATTTTGATTTCCTTTGACATGCCAATGGCTACCCCGCCCATGCTCAGGAGCGGGACATCGAACTTCAGCTTCTTGGTGATAACCATTGCACAAGTTTTTTGCGGTGCAAACTTCAACTTGTTTCTGATGCCCCACTCCCGAACATACTCGAGGGCGGCATTGGCATGCCTCTGGATATCCAACGCTGTGTCACCGTCGAAGATCATCACAACATCGTCGGCAAACGCCTGGCAGTGGACGCCACGCTCCTCTAGCCCCTTCAGTAGTGGGTCTAGGATTAGGTTCCACAGGATCGGACCGCCAATAGACCCCTGCACACACCCCTTATTTGTGTCCCTTCGACATTCGGCTCCCGCGTATCTTACGCGGACACTCCTACCAGTCAGGTAGCTGTCTAGCAACCTTCTGATATTCACCGGGCACTTTTCCTCAGCCAGTCTGGTTCTGATGACCGGCCACCATGCGCTATCGAAGGCTCCCTCTATATCCAGTGACACAACAGTGATCAGCTTCTTCTGACTCAGCTTTTCTTTGATATGATGCATCATTGTGTAGAGGGAGTCTTCGGTGCTTCTCTGAGGCATGAAACCAAACTGGCGAGTACTGAGCCGCGGGATCAGGTGCCACTTGAGTCTTGCTACAAGCATCTTCTCAAGAACTTTACCTAAGACTGGCAGGAGGCCGATTGGCCTGAACGACTTGGGGGTGGTGTAGGATTCCTTGCCGGGCTTTCGGAGGACTACCACTGTGGCCACCTTCCAGGCCCCAGGGAAGTGTCCGTGCTCCAGGCACTTGTTGGCCAGTGCAAGGAACGTCCCTGGGTCCCGAGATATGGCCTGGGCACAGATATCGGCTGTGAGACCGTCCGCCCCGGGTGCCTTCTTTGGGTTGAAACTTTCCACCGCCGTTTTCAGCTCCAGAAGTGTAAACGGTGGGTCATGCTGTTCATCATGCGACCACTCGTTTACACGACTGGCCGCTTCTCGTGTTCGGCGGTGGTCATCGGTTTCTCCCTCCTCTAGGTCTTCGGGGTAGAAGGTCTCGGCTAGCAGCGAAGCCGACTCCTGCGCACTCAGCGGCAATCCGTCTTTCATCAACGGCAAGTCCTCTTGTCTTTTGGCGGTCCGTCCTATGACCCTGTAAATCCCCTCCCACATTCCTTCCCTGTCCTGTTTTTGACAGAAGGCCTTCCATCCTTCCGTCTGCGCCTTTTGGGCTAAGGACTCATATTTTGCTTTTGCTTGCAGGTGCTCATCGACGACGTGCTGCCTTCGGATGGGTGCTGCGCACCGGATGCGGCGTCTTTTGGTCTTCACCTCCGACATCAGCTCAGCGAGCTCCTTGGACCACCACGGTATGGTAAGTTGTGTGTTATTTTTTATTCTACGTAGAGTTTCTTCACAGGTAAGTGTTATATTTGCTATATATTTATTTATTTTTACTTCTAGATCGGTTTTATTATTTGTGTTAGTGAATCCACTCGAGTCTATATTTGCTTCCGCGTTTAATTGGGCCAATTTCGTACGAAATTGGCTCCAATTTGCCTTCTTTGTGTTATAGACTCTTGTGGTCCTGTTTATATTACTACATCTTGACTTTATTAGATTAATCTTGAATACAATACCGTTGTGGTCCGAGCTCGTGAGACCTTCCTCGACCCGCCAGTCCTCCACCAAGTCCAGCAGATCCGTTGAGCACGCTGTGACATCAACGAAGCTGCTGTACGAGGTGTTACCTCTGACGGTGTCGAAGGTCCGGGGTGTTGCCGACGTTGAGTACCTGCAAGCACATTTGTTCCAGGGTTCCCGACATTTCGTCACCCTTGCTGTCGGTTACCAGGCTGCCCCACCAAGTGCTCTTGGCGTTGGCGTCGCCGCCAATTATTATCCTAGTGGGGCCTATTTCCTCGCGAATCTGCAAGAGTTGCTCCAGGTATGGCTGTATGGGCTGGTCTGGTTCAAAGTAGAAGGAGACTACTGCGATTTCCCAGGCGCTGGTACGGATCCTCACCACCACGATGTTGTTGGTGGTGAGTTTCGGACACTGCGAGACGTCAAGGTCTTGGTCGAAGACGACTATTGCCGCCTTTACAGTTCCACCTCCTTGTTCAGCGCACTGGTACACTCTAGCTCCCCGGTAGTCTCGCATCCTTTTAACCCCACCCACGTACGGCTCCTGGTTAGGTTAGGTTTTTTTTTTTTTTTTTTTTTGTTTTGGCAGGAGTGGGAAATCCCCACGGACACCTCGACTAGCTCACAGGCTGTGAGATAGTCGAGGTAGTGCCGGACTCGAACCGGCTAAAACCACACTCCTGCCCCGCCAGTGTCCCTCTGCCGTTGTCAGAGCCCTTTTTTGCGGAAGGTTTTTCTTGTTAATCGGTGTCGTTTAAGAGGCCAAATAGACCACGCTCTATCGGGTTATATTTAGTACTATTTATGTATCTATTTTTATATGTCTAATTACTGAGTCACTACTATTTTCGAAATAATACATTCTTCTTCAACAAAAAATATGTAATAATCATAAAAAATAAACTTTATCACCAAACTATTTATTACGATTTACCTATATGTATTTTTCAATGTTCTACCTATATGTATTTTCAATGTTTTACCCTTACGCTTATAACAGTGTATCATTTCTACTTTTATATTATTTTGAATTTCGTTATTAAATTTTGTTTTCTTTTTTATTATTTGATACCCATCCTATATACTTAGTATATAGTTACTTATCAATATTTTTAATTTGCATCTTCTTGTAATACTATTTCTTCGAGATAAATGACTATAGCTAAAAACAAGTTTGACACGACTTAGTGGTTCCACTAAGGCCAACTTCGGGACTTGCATAACCTGGGCCAGTTTCTCATGAAACCGACTCAGGTTACGGTTTTTACTCTCGCCAACCCCAGTGGTTAGCTTGATGCATCTGCGTCGTGTCAAATTGGCCATCTTTTCGGTGTACTTGGAAGTGGGCGCATCGCCATCTTTAGCAGTATGCTATTGACGCTCTAGCGAATGCGTCCCACTTCTTGCGTATCGGGCAATCGTTGCTAAACGAGTTGTGCTGGTGCTCCCCCAGCTTGGCTCTGGTGCAGTTTAAACATACCGCCTTTTCACCAACTAGCTTGTCTGGGCAGTCCACCCTTAAATGTGGACCGCCGCAGTGGCTGCACAAGTCAACTGACTCCGTGCAGAGTCGCTTTCCGTGACCATATGCTAAGCAGCGGGTGCACTGCACCAGAGGCGTCTGGTCCTCGACACGCACTCTCTGGAGGTCAATTCTGACCTTGCCTCCTTCGAGTGCACGTCTCCAGATCGTGGGGGAGACACTCAACACAATGCTACAAGTGAACGGGTTTCTTGTCTTTCTTCTAAACTTCACCGACACTCTTTGTTCCCTGTCGCCGAGGCCGTGAAAAATCTCCCGGTTCTGGTTCTTAAGGGCTTTTAACACTTCGTCGTCGGTATGTACCGCGAGCACGTCCCTCAGAACCAGAAGTGGGTCCCGGTTTGTCACTTCCTCGACGACAAGGTTCTCTCCGGCCTTTTCCAGTCGTTCTTTAATTTTTTGCCTCTCTTCCTTTGTATCACAACCCATAATTATCTTCCTGTCTTTTCCTTTTCTCACTTTTTCCACCCGCACCCATCCCTCCTTCGCGCCATCTCGTTGATATCTCAAGTACTAATTACGCGTTTTTCGAGCTGTTTTCAGCGGATATTGACTGGAGTAGTGTTCCGCCTACTCCCTGACCATTTCTTATTGACCGCACACGCGAAAAAATTTTCTCCCTCCTACACTTTGAAAAATTTTCCAAATTTTTATAACAAATTAATTAATATCTAACGTAACTTACAGTTTTATTCAGTTCTATAAAAAGTATATAGTTTCAGGCATACTTACCTTCCATCCCTGCGCTTTTGGCCGCGTTCCGTGGTCCTGGGCACAGATTGGGGGGTGTTTTCCAAATTTTTTACCCCAAAAAACTGGTTTTTTCGGGATAACCCAAAATTTTTCTTCCTGCACACCTACCTTTTATTCCATAAACGGCTAGCCCGCGCGGAGCCGCGTCTCTGGACATATCGCACGTGCGGCTAGCTCGCAAAAAATTTTGCCCACCCTCCCACCCTCTGTTCTATAGCTAGAGGAAGGTTAAACGGAGAGAGGTCGGGAAAATTTTTTATTTTTAATTTTAGCTTGATTTTCTTTGTTTAGGTCTTTATAGGGAGTGTAGCGTATTTTTATCTTTTTTGACAGTCGTTTTCGACGAACTTTATACGGTATTATTTAGATTTATTGATTTGTTTGTTTATTTTATATATTTGTGATTCCCCTCTTTACAGGGACATAGCAGTACCAGTGCCCTCACATACTCTTCTCGACATAATATAACTGACCCCCTCTTTACAGGGGTCCATTGGTTTGTTCACACCCAGACTAGAATGTTCCGTACTCCTTCTGCTACCCTGCGAACGCTGGGCTCCGGAAGCTCGCCGCGATCGACGGAGAAGCCGGGTGTCTCGTCTTCTGACGCGAGGCGGAGAATCTCCTTTGGAGACGACACTCCGACTGCGCGTCAAGAGGGCCCGGCCACTTCGGCGACGCGCCGAGCTCCTGTGAGCGCTGCCACACCGCTCAAGAAGCCGGAGGCTGGGTACCGCAGTCGCACTGCAGAGGCGCGAGCTTGCCTAAATAAAGCTAAGCTTAATTTAGGCAACTCGCGCAACCTCAAAACCGATATCAAGGCTGCGGTACTTGAGGCCATAAACCGACTCTATGAGCTGGTGAAGGAGTCGGAGCAAGACGGAGCTCCTTCCGTGCCTGTATCCGTGCCGGCAACCGCGCCCACCGCTGACTGCGATCCTCGGTCCAATCTTGAGAACCTTGCTAGCCAGACTGAGCTCGCTAAGACAATGAAAGAGCACATGACCTTAATAAAGGAGAACTCTGACGAATTGGTCAAACTGCGGGCCAGTCTGGCTATCAAGGAAAATGCTGGGGAGAAAACATATGCGAGTGTCGCGTCCGTGAATAAGTGTCATACTGGGGCACCAGTCCTGGAACGCACGACGCTGCACTCCGTTGTTGTCTCTTCGACCGAAGATGCGGATACCGGGGACGAAATCCTAGAAAGGATCAGAAAAGCGGTTAGGTTAGGTTAGGTTAGGTTAGGTTAGGTTAGGTTAGGTTAGGTTAGGTTAGGTTAGGTTAGGTTAGGTTAGGTTAGGTTAGGTTAGGTTAGGTTAGGTTAGGTTAGGTTAGGTTAGGTTAGGTTAGGTTAGGTTAGGTTAGGTTTTTTTTTTTTTTTTTTTTTTTTTTTTTTTTTTTTTTTTTTTTTGGCAGGAGTGGGAAATCCCCACGGACACCTCGACTAGCTCACAGGCTGTGAGATAGTCGAGGTAGTGCCGGACTCGAACCGGCTAAAACCACACTCCTGCCCTTGCTTCTACCTCCAACTTAATTGGAGAACATGTCTGTCCAATTACTTTTAATTAAGACTCGTGTTTATGCATGGCCTTTGGGTGGGATTCCCAGTTCACACGAAAGGAGGGAGCTTTGTTGTACTGTTTTTATCTGTTATATTTATTTATATTATATCAACTTGAATACATCACATTATTGTTACTAGCTTTATTCTATTTTTACCTTATTTAGGGGTACACACATTTTTTTTTTTTTGTTTTTTTTTTTTTTTTTTTTTTTTTACTATAATTATAGCTGTATTTATTACTATTTGGCCTACGAACTATTTTATATCTATATATTTCTATGCTAGTCTCTAATATACTATATTATATTATGACAGCATATTTGCTTAAACTGTTTTATTTCGATCTATAACTATTTTAACAATAAATTTACTATAATCTAAGAATATATCTACATTTTTGCTCTTAATTACATGTTTTGCGTTTGCCGATGTCATTTCCATGCCAATTTTGTTTTCGGCGTTAAAGCGGTGTTTTTCAAATTGCGGGCAGTTAAACAATATGTGCGGGACCGTTTCACTTACGTCCGGGTCACAGACACACGATGGATTCTCCTTGCACTTGAAACGGTGCAAGTACTCGGAGAATCCACCGTGCCCCGTCAGTATTTGTGTGTTTAGGCTATTTGTGCCGATCTTGCCAACAACCTTATATGCCGTCCGCACATCTGGCAAGAACAACTTGGTCACTGATGCGGTACTACCGGTGCCGTATCTACAATCCCATTCCTCAAGCGTCGCCATACGTATGCTTCGCCTGACGAATGAGATCGGACACAGATCGTAGTCAGGTCTTCTCTTGGAGTTCCCAGCGGCCTCTTTTGCTAACTGGTCGGCTCTTTCGTTCCCCAATAGCCCCACATGAGCTTTGATCCAGAACAAGTTTACCATCTTGTTTTGGAGGGATGCAGATCTTATATTATCCCTAGCTTCTACAGCCAGAGGGTGGAGCGAACTGGGATTCTTGATCGTCTGAAGAGCCGCCATTGAGTCGCTGAAAACTCCGAAAGAAGACGCCTTCAGCTTTGTTATTTCGCGAGTAGCCCTTGCCAATGCTAGGAGTTCGGCCTGGTAGACCGTGCAGTACTTCGATAGAGCAAGTTTGAGGGCTCTGGTCTCAGCGTCCCTGTTCCATATAGACAGTGCAGCGCCGACCCCTCCTCCAATCTTACTCCCGTCAGTAAAGATGCGAACGTCGAAATTGCAGTTACCGTTTAGCTGCTCTTGATTTGCCAGGCTGTCGAACTCCAGGGTGGTGTGCACCGACGGATGAGGAGCGTCCATAGCCGAGGTCATTCGCTCGACCTCCCTGTCCCCCAGTGCGGTCTGGGGCACTCCCCTCTTGGCTTCGTATAACGATGCCGCCTCGCGTACTCGGAGGTCGAGGGGAAGCAACCCAGACAGCACCAAAGCTGAGTTCAGGGAGACCGTGCGATATGCCTTACATATCTTCTGGGCGATCCCACGTTGCACGGTTGCGAGTTGTTTTTGTATGCCCAACTTTTTAGCCGCTGACGCCCATACACTAGCGGCATAAAGTATTATGGGCTCTATCGTCGCCACGTACATCAACCGTAAAACTTCTGGGTGTAACCCCCAACTGACCCTAGCGGCTCTGCACAATTGCTTGTAGATCGCAATTGCTTTTCTACAAACAAGTGAGACGTGGGTATTGAAGGTTAGTTTCTCATCGATGGTTACACCCAGAAGCTTTATTTCTTTGGACATGCCAATGTCGATCCCTCCCATGCTCAAACGTGGTGTGTCGTGTTTTAGCTTTCTGGTAATGACCATAGCAGTTGTTTTGTGTGGTGCAAATTTAAGCTTATTCTCGACACCCCACGTCAGAACATGATCGAGAGCGGCATTGGCACGTGCCTCCACCTCCTGCGCAGTCTCGCCTTCGAAAACCAAGACGATGTCATCAGCAAACGCCTGGATGTGTGTTCCCCTTTTTTCTATTTCTTTTAGGAGGGGGTCTAATACGAGATTCCATAATATTGGGCCCCCAATCGAGCCCTGGACACAGCCTTTGTTTGTGCCCCTACCACATACTTCCCCACCGTACCTTATAGAGACTTTGCGGTCTCTGAGATAGCTGTCCATGACCCGCCTGAGATTAATCGGACACTTTTCCTCCGCCAGACGGACTCTTATTGCTGGCCACCATGCGCTGTCAAAAGCTCCCTCTATGTCCAGAGATACGATCGTTATGATCTTTTTTTGTTCGAGCTTTTTATGAACGTGCTGCATTAGATCATAGAGGGAGTCTTCAGTGCTCCTCTGTGGCATGAATCCGTACTGACGGGTACTCATCCTTGGTAGGAGGTGGAATTTCAGGCGGGCCACCAGCATCTTCTCAAAGATTTTCCCTAATATGGGCAACAGTCCAATCGGCCTGTACGATTTAGGAGTTGAGTAACTCTCTTTTCCGGGCTTTCGTAAGATCACGACTGTTGCCTCTTTCCAGGCGGCGGGGAAGTGATGGCACTGTAAACACTTATTTAAAAATTTTAGGAATGTCTCCGGGTCATTTCCGATAGCTTGACAGCAAATGTCCGAAGTAAAGCCATCAGATCCCGGTGCCTTCTTCGGATTGAACGACTCCATTGAATTTTTTAGTTCCGCCATTGTAAACGGTGGGTCGCAAGGATCACTTTGCTGCCCAGAGTTCACACTATCGGCCCTCATTCGGATGGATCGGTGATGTGCGGTGTCACATTCAGAGCGGTCTTCCGGATAGAAAGTTTCCGCTAACAACATCACCGAACCCTTAGCGTCCAACACAATCCCATCCCTTTCCAGTGGTAGGTCTTCCTCCCTACGCTGCGTCCTGCCTATCACTCTGTATATTCCTTCCCATACCCCTTCCTTATCCTGTTTCCCGCAGAATTCCTTCCAACTTTCTATCTGAGCTTTGGCTGCTTCTAATTCATATTCTTCTTTCTTTTTCAGGTACTCCTGTATGACCTTCGGCCTTCGGACTTCGGCGGCACAGCGGATTCTGCGTTTCATGGTAGCGACGGTCTTCTTCAACCCAACGATTCTCTCGGACCACCACGGCAAGGTAAGTTCCTCTTTGATTTTTTTAGGCGGTATAGTCTGTCTACAAGCTTGATCTATGGCTTTTGTGAGGTTGTTTGTTGCTGTTTCAATTTGCTGTGTGTTTGTAATTTTGCTAATTTCAGCTGCTGTAAATTCAAACTCTATTTTCAACTGGCCAAACTTCTCATGAAACTTTGACCAGTTGGCTTTTTTTGTGTTGAATTTTCGAGTCGTTCGCTCAACTTGAATGCCTTTAGATTTTTGCACGTGAATTTTAAATGTGATGGCGTTATGATCCGAGGTCGTGAATCCTTCGTCAACTCTCCAGTCGTCTACCATGGCCAAGATGTCATTGGAGCAGGCGGTAATGTCCACGTGGCTGCTGTACCGCTTTCCTCCTCGGATGGTGTCAAAGGTCGGTGTTGTCCCTCTATTCAGAATATTCAGGTTTAGCTCGCCGAGAGTTCCTGCTACTTCTTCCCCCCTGAGGTCAGCCGTCGGGCTGCCCCACCAAATGCTCTTAGCGTTGGCATCACCTCCAACGATCAAATTTTTGGAACCGACTACGCGCTCTATTTGTCTCAGATGTTCGAGATACTGTTCAATAGGCTGGTCTGGCTCGAAGTAAAGAGAGACAAGCGTGATCTCCCAGGCACTGGTCTGGATACCCACCACTACGATGTTTTTCGTGGTGAGTTTTGGGTACTGCTTTACTGTGAAGTCGCTGTTAAAGACAGCTATTGCTGCCTTGACAGTCCCGTCTCCTGTTCCAGTGTCTTGGAAGATTCTAACGCCCCTGTGACTCTTCATTACTCTCGCCCCGCCGACGTACGGTTCCTGAAGGAGTGCTACAGCTATTCCTCGCTCTGCAGCTTCGATTAAAAGCTCACTGGTTGCCAGCTTTTTGCGCTGGAGGTTTGCCTGTACTGCTCCGTAGTGTTTATTTTCCATTGGGGTGCCCTTAACAATAGGCAACAGTCGATCTCGCTATTTCATCCCATTTGTTCCGTACTGGGCAGTCGAGGCCAAAAGCATTGTGCGGTGTTCCGTGCTCTATTTTCGCCTTCGTGCAGTTTCGGCAGGCGGGTGGTGTGCCTGAAAGCCAGTCCGAGCATTCTGATCTCATATGGGGACCGCCGCAATGTCCACACAGGTCTGCAGACTCTTTACAGTACCGCTTACCGTGTCCGAATCCCAGGCAGCGGGTGCATTGGACAAGCGGGGTCTGATCTTCGACCCGGACTCGCTGGAGATCGATGTGAACTGTCCCGATCTCTACTGCACGTCGCCAGATAGTAGGTGAGACGCTGACGATAACGTGGCCAATATGTGGGTTCCTTGTCCTCCTTCGGTACCTCACTTCCACCCTGTTTTCCTCGGTGTCGAGGCCGTCAAAAACACCCTCGTTCTGATTCCGCAACGCCTTAAGAACGTCTTCGTTGGTGTTTATGACCAAGACGTTCCTTAGGATCAGAAGCGGGTCCTTGTTCTTGACTTCCTCGACATTGAGGTCAAATCCCTCTTTTTGTAGCCGGTCCTTTATTTTTCCCCTTTCTTCTTCAGTTTGCAGTCCTATGATCACTTTCCTGTCCTTTGCTTTTCGCACTTTTTCCACCTTTATCCACCCCTCCTTTGCGTCTATCGCCTTCCTTACTCTGCTGAGCACCTCGTCACCCGTCTCCCCTTCATCCTTGGATGTGACCACAACCGAGTGCAAGGTGTTGCGCATCGGCATTGCCTTTACGCCCTGGGCTGCGGTCACACTCGCGTAGGTATTCCCTTGCTCGAGTAACTTCTTCTGGAGGTCTATTGCGTCCTTCAGCTCCTCCATCTTCTTGCTGTTCTCTGCTAGCAATTTCGAGTGCTCTCGAATTTCAGTAACTAGCAGGTTCTGGTCGGTGTTGATTGAGAAGGTAGCGTCGGGAACATCAACTTCAGGCTGTGTAGTTTTATTTGCCCTTCCTGTGCTTTTAGCTTTGGCCTCCCTTTCGGCCTCCTTCACCAGCAGAAGTAATCGGTCCAGGGATTCCACGATGCCGTTTTTTATCTCCGTCTTCGTGTTCCGTGAGGAGCTCAGCAGTTGCTTTGCTTTAATCAAGCAGGCCCTAGCTTCCGACGACCGATCCGCGTACTGAGGTTTCGGCGGTGAATGCACCTCTATGAGTTTGATGTTCGTTGTGTTCGACTGTGAAAGCTTTAGTACAGGTTTGGCAGGGCCGGCTTGTGGCGGTTTGGTTGTTAAAGGGGGTGTTGGGGCTAAACTAGTGGGCTTGACAGCTTCACATTCTCCAACACTGCGCCCAGCATTAGGAGGTGATGTTTTGGTTTTGGGTGGTGATTTGTCGCCATCATCCACCTTCTTCACCGGGGTCCTCATTCCCAACATGTTGGAGGTAAGCGTCAGAATTTATAAAAAAAATAAAACTTAAGTTAATAAAAGTGTATAAAGAATTAAAATAATTAAAAGTAAAGTGTAAACTTCTCCACAACCTCGATATTTGGTCTTAGAGACCCGTCCCAAACAAATTGTTTGATAAATTGTCAAAGCCAAGCGTTTGGCACGAAAAACGAAGTTAAAAATATTTTGCCCAAAAATCCCGGTCTACCTTCGGCTATCGTCCACAGGGTGGGTGGGCGGGGAAAATTTTTGTCAGCTAGCCGCACGTGCGATATGTCCAGAGACGCGGCTCCGCGCGGGCTAGCCGTTTGTGGAATAAAAAGTAGGTGCACGGGAAGAAAAATTTTGGGTTATCCCGAAAAAACCAGTTTTTGGGGTAAAAAATTTGGAAAAACAACCCCCAATCTGCGCCCAGGACCACGGAGCGCGGCCAAAAGCGCAGGGATGGAAGGTAAGTACGCCTGAAACTATTTAATATTTATAGAACTAAAGAAAATTGTAAGTTAGCTTAGATATTAATTAATGTGTAATAAAAATTTTGAAAATTCGTCTATGTGTAGGAGGGAGAAAATTTTTTCGCGTGAAAGTCAATAAAAAAGGTCCAGGGAGTAGGCGGAACACTACTCCAGTCAATTCCCGCTGAAAACAGCTCGAAAAACGCGTATATAGCACTAAAGATATCAACGTTTTAGTAAAAACTTCGCTCCCTTAGGTGTATTCTGTATGTACTTAGCTAGTAAAATTAAGAATTATCAAAATTCGTGTAGCTACTTCTATTTCAGCTAGCCGCACGTGCGATATGTCCAGAGACGCGGCTCCGCGCGGGCTAGCCGTTTGTGGAATAAAAAGTAGGTGCACGGGAAGAAAAATTTTGGGTTATCCCGAAAAAACCAGTTTTTGGGGTAAAAAATTTGGAAAAACAACCCCCAATCTGCGCCCAGGACCACGGAGCGCGGCCAAAAGCGCAGGGATGGAAGGTAAGTACGCCTGAAACTATTTAATATTTATAGAACTAAAGAAAATTGTAAGTTAGCTTAGATATTAATTAATGTGTAATAAAAATTTTGAAAATTCGTCTATGTGTAGGAGGGAGAAAATTTTTTCGCGTGAAAGTCAATAAAAAAGGTCCAGGGAGTAGGCGGAACACTACTCCAGTCAATTCCCGCTGAAAACAGCTCGAAAAACGCGTATATAGCACTAAAGATATCAACGTTTTAGTAAAAACTTCGCTCCCTTAGGTGTATTCTGTATGTACTTAGCTAGTAAAATTAAGAATTATCAAAATTCGTGTAGCTACTTCTATTTCAGCTAGCCGCACGTGCGATATGTCCAGAGACGCGGCTCCGCGCGGGCTAGCCGTTTGTGGAATAAAAAGTAGGTGCACGGGAAGAAAAATTTTGGGTTATCCCGAAAAAACCAGTTTTTGGGGTAAAAAATTTGGAAAAACAACCCCCAATCTGCGCCCAGGACCACGGAGCGCGGCCAAAAGCGCAGGGATGGAAGGTAAGTACGCCTGAAACTATTTAATATTTATAGAACTAAAGAAAATTGTAAGTTAGCTTAGATATTAATTAATGTGTAATAAAAATTTTGAAAATTCGTCTATGTGTAGGAGGGAGAAAATTTTTTCGCGTGAAAGTCAATAAAAAAGGTCCAGGGAGTAGGCGGAACACTACTCCAGTCAATTCCCGCTGAAAACAGCTCGAAAAACGCGTATATAGCACTAAAGATATCAACGTTTTAGTAAAAACTTCGCTCCCTTAGGTGTATTCTGTATGTACTTAGCTAGTAAAATTAAGAATTATCAAAATTCGTGTAGCTACTTCTATTTCAGCTAGCCGCACGTGCGATATGTCCAGAGACGCGGCTCCGCGCGGGCTAGCCGTTTGTGGAATAAAAAGTAGGTGCACGGGAAGAAAAATTTTGGGTTATCCCGAAAAAACCAGTTTTTGGGGTAAAAAATTTGGAAAAACAACCCCCAATCTGCGCCCAGGACCACGGAGCGCGGCCAAAAGCGCAGGGATGGAAGGTAAGTACGCCTGAAACTATTTAATATTTATAGAACTAAAGAAAATTGTAAGTTAGCTTAGATATTAATTAATGTGTAATAAAAATTTTGAAAATTCGTCTATGTGTAGGAGGGAGAAAATTTTTTCGCGTGAAAGTCAATAAAAAAGGTCCAGGGAGTAGGCGGAACACTACTCCAGTCAATTCCCGCTGAAAACAGCTCGAAAAACGCGTATATAGCACTAAAGATATCAACGTTTTAGTAAAAACTTCGCTCCCTTAGGTGTATTCTGTATGTACTTAGCTAGTAAAATTAAGAATTATCAAAATTCGTGTAGCTACTTCTATTTCAGCTAGCCGCACGTGCGATATGTCCAGAGACGCGGCTCCGCGCGGGCTAGCCGTTTGTGGAATAAAAAGTAGGTGCACGGGAAGAAAAATTTTGGGTTATCCCGAAAAAACCAGTTTTTGGGGTAAAAAATTTGGAAAAACAACCCCCAATCTGCGCCCAGGACCACGGAGCGCGGCCAAAAGCGCAGGGATGGAAGGTAAGTACGCCTGAAACTATTTAATATTTATAGAACTAAAGAAAATTGTAAGTTAGCTTAGATATTAATTAATGTGTAATAAAAATTTTGAAAATTCGTCTATGTGTAGGAGGGAGAAAATTTTTTCGCGTGAAAGTCAATAAAAAAGGTCCAGGGAGTAGGCGGAACACTACTCCAGTCAATTCCCGCTGAAAACAGCTCGAAAAACGCGTATATAGCACTAAAGATATCAACGTTTTAGTAAAAACTTCGCTCCCTTAGGTGTATTCTGTATGTACTTAGCTAGTAAAATTAAGAATTATCAAAATTCGTGTAGCTACTTCTATTTCAGCTAGCCGCACGTGCGATATGTCCAGAGACGCGGCTCCGCGCGGGCTAGCCGTTTGTGGAATAAAAAGTAGGTGCACGGGAAGAAAAATTTTGGGTTATCCCGAAAAAACCAGTTTTTGGGGTAAAAAATTTGGAAAAACAACCCCCAATCTGCGCCCAGGACCACGGAGCGCGGCCAAAAGCGCAGGGATGGAAGGTAAGTACGCCTGAAACTATTTAATATTTATAGAACTAAAGAAAATTGTAAGTTAGCTTAGATATTAATTAATGTGTAATAAAAATTTTGAAAATTCGTCTATGTGTAGGAGGGAGAAAATTTTTTCGCGTGAAAGTCAATAAAAAAGGTCCAGGGAGTAGGCGGAACACTACTCCAGTCAATTCCCGCTGAAAACAGCTCGAAAAACGCGTATATAGCACTAAAGATATCAACGTTTTAGTAAAAACTTCGCTCCCTTAGGTGTATTCTGTATGTACTTAGCTAGTAAAATTAAGAATTATCAAAATTCGTGTAGCTACTTCTATTTCAGCTAGCCGCACGTGCGATATGTCCAGAGACGCGGCTCCGCGCGGGCTAGCCGTTTGTGGAATAAAAAGTAGGTGCACGGGAAGAAAAATTTTGGGTTATCCCGAAAAAACCAGTTTTTGGGGTAAAAAATTTGGAAAAACAACCCCCAATCTGCGCCCAGGACCACGGAGCGCGGCCAAAAGCGCAGGGATGGAAGGTAAGTACGCCTGAAACTATTTAATATTTATAGAACTAAAGAAAATTGTAAGTTAGCTTAGATATTAATTAATGTGTAATAAAAATTTTGAAAATTCGTCTATGTGTAGGAGGGAGAAAATTTTTTCGCGTGAAAGTCAATAAAAAAGGTCCAGGGAGTAGGCGGAACACTACTCCAGTCAATTCCCGCTGAAAACAGCTCGAAAAACGCGTATATAGCACTAAAGATATCAACGTTTTAGTAAAAACTTCGCTCCCTTAGGTGTATTCTGTATGTACTTAGCTAGTAAAATTAAGAATTATCAAAATTCGTGTAGCTACTTCTATTTCAGCTAGCCGCACGTGCGATATGTCCAGAGACGCGGCTCCGCGCGGGCTAGCCGTTTGTGGAATAAAAAGTAGGTGCACGGGAAGAAAAATTTTGGGTTATCCCGAAAAAACCAGTTTTTGGGGTAAAAAATTTGGAAAAACAACCCCCAATCTGCGCCCAGGACCACGGAGCGCGGCCAAAAGCGCAGGGATGGAAGGTAAGTACGCCTGAAACTATTTAATATTTATAGAACTAAAGAAAATTGTAAGTTAGCTTAGATATTAATTAATGTGTAATAAAAATTTTGAAAATTCGTCTATGTGTAGGAGGGAGAAAATTTTTTCGCGTGAAAGTCAATAAAAAAGGTCCAGGGAGTAGGCGGAACACTACTCCAGTCAATTCCCGCTGAAAACAGCTCGAAAAACGCGTATATAGCACTAAAGATATCAACGTTTTAGTAAAAACTTCGCTCCCTTAGGTGTATTCTGTATGTACTTAGCTAGTAAAATTAAGAATTATCAAAATTCGTGTAGCTACTTCTATTTCAGCTAGCCGCACGTGCGATATGTCCAGAGACGCGGCTCCGCGCGGGCTAGCCGTTTGTGGAATAAAAAGTAGGTGCACGGGAAGAAAAATTTTGGGTTATCCCGAAAAAACCAGTTTTTGGGGTAAAAAATTTGGAAAAACAACCCCCAATCTGCGCCCAGGACCACGGAGCGCGGCCAAAAGCGCAGGGATGGAAGGTAAGTACGCCTGAAACTATTTAATATTTATAGAACTAAAGAAAATTGTAAGTTAGCTTAGATATTAATTAATGTGTAATAAAAATTTTGAAAATTCGTCTATGTGTAGGAGGGAGAAAATTTTTTCGCGTGAAAGTCAATAAAAAAGGTCCAGGGAGTAGGCGGAACACTACTCCAGTCAATTCCCGCTGAAAACAGCTCGAAAAACGCGTATATAGCACTAAAGATATCAACGTTTTAGTAAAAACTTCGCTCCCTTAGGTGTATTCTGTATGTACTTAGCTAGTAAAATTAAGAATTATCAAAATTCGTGTAGCTACTTCTATTTCAGCTAGCCGCACGTGCGATATGTCCAGAGACGCGGCTCCGCGCGGGCTAGCCGTTTGTGGAATAAAAAGTAGGTGCACGGGAAGAAAAATTTTGGGTTATCCCGAAAAAACCAGTTTTTGGGGTAAAAAATTTGGAAAAACAACCCCCAATCTGCGCCCAGGACCACGGAGCGCGGCCAAAAGCGCAGGGATGGAAGGTAAGTACGCCTGAAACTATTTAATATTTATAGAACTAAAGAAAATTGTAAGTTAGCTTAGATATTAATTAATGTGTAATAAAAATTTTGAAAATTCGTCTATGTGTAGGAGGGAGAAAATTTTTTCGCGTGAAAGTCAATAAAAAAGGTCCAGGGAGTAGGCGGAACACTACTCCAGTCAATTCCCGCTGAAAACAGCTCGAAAAACGCGTATATAGCACTAAAGATATCAACGTTTTAGTAAAAACTTCGCTCCCTTAGGTGTATTCTGTATGTACTTAGCTAGTAAAATTAAGAATTATCAAAATTCGTGTAGCTACTTCTATTTCAGCTAGCCGCACGTGCGATATGTCCAGAGACGCGGCTCCGCGCGGGCTAGCCGTTTGTGGAATAAAAAGTAGGTGCACGGGAAGAAAAATTTTGGGTTATCCCGAAAAAACCAGTTTTTGGGGTAAAAAATTTGGAAAAACAACCCCCAATCTGCGCCCAGGACCACGGAGCGCGGCCAAAAGCGCAGGGATGGAAGGTAAGTACGCCTGAAACTATTTAATATTTATAGAACTAAAGAAAATTGTAAGTTAGCTTAGATATTAATTAATGTGTAATAAAAATTTTGAAAATTCGTCTATGTGTAGGAGGGAGAAAATTTTTTCGCGTGAAAGTCAATAAAAAAGGTCCAGGGAGTAGGCGGAACACTACTCCAGTCAATTCCCGCTGAAAACAGCTCGAAAAACGCGTATATAGCACTAAAGATATCAACGTTTTAGTAAAAACTTCGCTCCCTTAGGTGTATTCTGTATGTACTTAGCTAGTAAAATTAAGAATTATCAAAATTCGTGTAGCTACTTCTATTTCAGCTAGCCGCACGTGCGATATGTCCAGAGACGCGGCTCCGCGCGGGCTAGCCGTTTGTGGAATAAAAAGTAGGTGCACGGGAAGAAAAATTTTGGGTTATCCCGAAAAAACCAGTTTTTGGGGTAAAAAATTTGGAAAAACAACCCCCAATCTGCGCCCAGGACCACGGAGCGCGGCCAAAAGCGCAGGGATGGAAGGTAAGTACGCCTGAAACTATTTAATATTTATAGAACTAAAGAAAATTGTAAGTTAGCTTAGATATTAATTAATGTGTAATAAAAATTTTGAAAATTCGTCTATGTGTAGGAGGGAGAAAATTTTTTCGCGTGAAAGTCAATAAAAAAGGTCCAGGGAGTAGGCGGAACACTACTCCAGTCAATTCCCGCTGAAAACAGCTCGAAAAACGCGTATATAGCACTAAAGATATCAACGTTTTAGTAAAAACTTCGCTCCCTTAGGTGTATTCTGTATGTACTTAGCTAGTAAAATTAAGAATTATCAAAATTCGTGTAGCTACTTCTATTTCAGCTAGCCGCACGTGCGATATGTCCAGAGACGCGGCTCCGCGCGGGCTAGCCGTTTGTGGAATAAAAAGTAGGTGCACGGGAAGAAAAATTTTGGGTTATCCCGAAAAAACCAGTTTTTGGGGTAAAAAATTTGGAAAAACAACCCCCAATCTGCGCCCAGGACCACGGAGCGCGGCCAAAAGCGCAGGGATGGAAGGTAAGTACGCCTGAAACTATTTAATATTTATAGAACTAAAGAAAATTGTAAGTTAGCTTAGATATTAATTAATGTGTAATAAAAATTTTGAAAATTCGTCTATGTGTAGGAGGGAGAAAATTTTTTCGCGTGAAAGTCAATAAAAAAGGTCCAGGGAGTAGGCGGAACACTACTCCAGTCAATTCCCGCTGAAAACAGCTCGAAAAACGCGTATATAGCACTAAAGATATCAACGTTTTAGTAAAAACTTCGCTCCCTTAGGTGTATTCTGTATGTACTTAGCTAGTAAAATTAAGAATTATCGAAATTCGTGTAGCTACTTCTATTTCAGCTAGCCGCACGTGCGATATGTCCAGAGACGCGGCTCCGCGCGGGCTAGCCGTTTGTGGAATAAAAAGTAGGTGCACGGGAAGAAAATTTTTGGGTTATCCCGAAAAAACCAGTTTTTGGGGTAAAAAATTTGGAAAAACAACCCCCAATCTGCGCCCAGGACCACGGAGCGCGGCCAAAAGCGCAGGGATGGAAGGTAAGTACGCCTGAAACTATTTAATATTTATAGAACTAAAGAAAATTGTAAGTTAGCTTAGATATTAATTAATGTGTAATAAAAATTTTGAAAATTCGTCTATGTGTAGGAGGGAGAAAATTTTTTCGCGTGAAAGTCAATAAAAAAGGTCCAGGGAGTAGGCGGAACACTACTCCAGTCAATTCCCGCTGAAAACAGCTCGAAAAACGCGTATATAGCACTAAAGATATCAACGTTTTAGTAAAAACTTCGCTCCCTTAGGTGTATTCTGTATGTACTTAGCTAGTAAAATTAAGAATTATCAAAATTCGTGTAGCTACTTCTATTTCAGCTAGCCGCACGTGCGATGGGTTAGGTTAGGTTAGGTTAGGTTAGGTTAGGTTTTTTTTTTTTTTTTTTTTTTTTTTTTTTTTTTTTTTTTTTTAAAAAAAATATTCTACCTCCAACGTGATTGGAGCCTATTTTAGCCAATACGTTCATTCTAGTTCCCGCAATAATTCTTCTCGCACTTTCATTCTGCATACTTTTTCTTTCTATCATTCCTTCATCTTTTGTCTCTAAGGGTAGGACGCCCTTCTATTTATTCCCTAATTCTGTACTCTATTTCTTTTTTTTTTTTTTTTGTACTTTTATTTCGGGTATAACACATAAAAAAAAAAAAAAAAAAAAAAAACTGCTGATTTTTATTTTTCCAACAATCTTATAAACTATTCATATTTCTTTGTACATATTAATTTCTTATTTTATCTACTTCTATTTAGTAATTTTTATTTCTATTACATGTTGTTTTTGTCGTTTCTATTCTTATTTCTAAATACATATATTTCTTAGGCCTACTTTTATTTTCTATTTCTTATTTCTATTACATTTTCTATTTCTTATTTCTATTACATGTTTATTCTTATTCTAGTAACATATTTGTTTAGTCTAGTTTTATTTTCTATTTCTTATTTCTATTACATGTTTGTTCTTATTCTAATGACATATTTATTTATTCTAGTTTTATTTATATTTCTTATTTCTAGTACATGGTTTATGGATTATATTTATACAGCCAGCTTATTAGTGATATCTTATGTCTAGGACAGTTTCTTACGAGGTTAGGTTAGGTTAGGTTAGGTTAGGTTAGGTTAGGTTAGGTTAGGTTAGGTTAGGTTAGGTTTTTTTTTTTTTTTTTTTTTTTTTTTGTTTTGGCAGGAGTGGGAAATCCCCACGGACACCTCGACTACCTCACAGGCAGTGAGATAGTCGAGGTAGTGCCGGACTCGAACCGGCTAAAACCACACTCCTGCCCCACCAGTGTCCCTCTGCCGTTGTCAGAGCCCTTGACATCTGTCATGTTTTTCTTTGGTGCGTTTTTGGTGGCCGGAGAGACCACATTATGGTGTTCGTATCGTGTTATACGTTTTTATGTTTTCGACAATTTTTAACCCGCCAGAAAATTTACGATTTATATTTTGATTTTACTAGCGCAACTGTACACGAATTTTATTTTATATATCTTTTCAATTTTTAACGATTTTACTACTCAACTCTTATTATCTGTTATTTTCCCCACACTACGATATTTTAGCTTACCCCTTTTTTGTTTTGATATTTTTAATTTTTGTTTACTGTTTTTAATTTATTTACATAATATCCAAACTATATATTCAATATATATTTAAATATCATAAATCTTTTAAATAACTATTGTTCTGAATTTTGAATAAAATGAATTTTTGTTTGTGACACTATTTTCAGATTCGACACAGCTTGACGCATTCACCAGGACTGGTCTCTGTTGCAGCCTAACTTGAGCCAATTTCTCATAAAACTGTCCCAAGTTAATATTTCGCTCATTACCTGCTCTAGTGGGTTGCTCATTACGCCTGTTCTTTGGTTGGGCCGAACTGATTTTCACTCCGTGCTTGGGAGTGGTCGCATCGCCATCTTTAGCAGTACGCTATCGAAGCTCTTGCGAATGCGTCCCACTTCCTTCGCACGGGGCATTCATTGCTGAATGCGTTGTGCTCGGTGGTCTCCTGTTTTGCTCTGATGCAGTTGATGCAACCCGCTGCCTTGCCGATCTGTCTATCCGGGCAGTCCGCCCTGACGTGTGGTCCGCCGCAGTGGCTACACAGATCGGCAGGCTCCGTGCACAGGCGTTTGCCGTGCCCGTAAGCCAAACAACGGGTGCACTGCACCAGAGGCGTCTGGTCCTCGACGCGAACTCGTTGGAGGTCGATGCGGAGTTTCCCCTCGGCAATCGCCCTACCCCAAACCGTAGGGGACACACCGAGCACAACATGGTTTGCGTGCGGGTTGCGGGTTTTCCTACGATATTTTATAGCCACCCTCTGTTCCTCGGCGTCGAGGCCGTGAAATATCTCCCGGTTCTGATTCTTAAGGGCTTTCAGGACGTCCTCGTCACTGTGCATCAGCAACACGTCCCTAAGAATCAGAAGCGGGTCCCGATTTGTCACGTCCTCGACGACGAGGCTCTCTCCGGCCGCCCTTAGTCGCTCCTTAAGTTTGGTTCTCTCCTCAATGGTTTCGCACCCCATTACCACTCTTCGGTCCTTGGCCTTTCTTACCCTTTCGACACGCACCCAGCCTTCTTTGGCGTCCACCGCTTTCCTGACCTTCTCCAAGATGTCACCGCTGGTGTCCATATCTTCTGTTGAGGAGACAACTACGGAGTGCAGAGTGGTTCGCTCCGGGGCTTTTGCACCGGTGTAGCTCTTACTTGCAGCTGCTACACTCGCGTATGTTGTCTCCCCCACACTGTCCCTGCTGGCCAAACTGTCTCGGAGCCTTTCGAGTTTCTCGGAGTTGTCCTTCAACTCCGAGAGGTGCTCCTTGAGAGTGTTGGTGAGCACAGTCTGGACGGCGAGAATATCGCTTAGGGAGGACTGAGGGATGCAGTCAGCGGCGGGCGCGGGTGCTTGTGCGGGTTTGGGTGCGGCCAGGGCCTTGTCCTGCTCCGACTCCTTAACAAGCTCAAAAAGCCTGTTAATTGCCTCGAGCACCGCTGCCTTTATGTCGGTCTTGAGGTTGCGGGAGTTGCCCAAATTGAGCTTTGCCTTGTTTAGGCAAGCTCTCGCCTCCTCAATCCGACTGCGGCACCCAGCCACAGGCTTCTTGAGCTGTGTTAAGGCATCCACAGGGGCTCGGCGCGTCCGCGGAGTGGCAGCCCCCCCCCGGGGTACGGAAGGAGTATCCTCCCCGAAGGAGATTCTTCTCCTCGCGCTAGCAGGGGAAAGTCTCGTTTCCTCCGCGGATCGCGGCGAGCCACTGGAGCTTTGGGCCCTCACGGTACTGGATGGGGTGCGGAACATAGTTAAGTACCGAGTGGCAGATACAAATCGAACGGACCCCTGTATATGGGAGGTCAGTCAGATATCCGCTTGGGAGGAGAGAAAGCTTCACGGACACTGGGAACTGTGACCCTGTAAAGGGGGGACACAGTAAGACAATACACAAATAATCACAAAGATGTTGAATATAATAAATTTTGTATAATTGGTAAATTACAGTCAATTGTCAAAATTATTAAAATGAAACACGATACACTCCCTTACAACACATAAACAAACTAAACTAAGCCAAAAGAGCTGAAAACCAAAATAAAAATATTTTGCCGACCTCTCTCCGTTATCCTACTAGTCACTATAGGGTGGGAGGGTGGGAAAAATTTTTTCAGCTAGGCGCGCGTGCGATATGTCAAAAGACGCGGCTCCGCGCGGGCTAGCCGTTTTTAGAATAAAAGTTGTTGTGTAAGAATAAAAATTTAGAGTTTTCCCCAAAAAACCAGTTTTTCGGGGTAAAAAATTTGGAAAACTACCCCCAATCTGTGCCCAGGACCACGGAACGCGGCCAAAAGCGCAGGGATGGTGGGTGAGTATGCCTGAAACTATGTAATTTTAATAAAACTGTAAAAAACTGTAACTTAGCTTAGATATTAATTAATTTGTAATAAAAATTTTGAAAATTTGTCTATGTGTAGGAGGGAGAAAATTTTTTCGCGTGTAAGTCAATAAAAAATGTCCAGGGAGTAGGCGGAACACTACTCCAGTCAATATCCGCTGAAAACAGCTCGAAAAACGCGTATATAGTACTAAAGATATCAACGTTTTAGTAAAAACTTCGCTCCCTTAGGTGTATTCTGTATGTACTTAGCTAGTAAAATTAAGAATTATCAAATTTCGTGTAGCTACTTCTATTTCAGCTAGGCGCACGTGCGATATGTCAAAAGACGCGTCTCCGCGCGGGCTAGCCGTTTATGGAATAAAAGTTGCTGTCGCAAAAAGAAAAATTTTGAGTTTTCGCCAAAAAAGTGGTTTTTCTAGGAAAAAATTTGGAAAAACAACCCCCAATCTGTGCCCAGGACCACGGAACGCGGCCAAAAGCGCAGGGATGGAAGGTAAGTACGCCTGAAACTATTTAATATTTATAGAACTAAAGAAAATTGTAAGTTAGCTTAGATATTAATTAATTTGTAATAAAAATTTTGAAAATTTGTCTATGTGTAGGAGGGAGAAAATTTTTTCGCGTGTAAGTCAATAAAAAATGTTCAGGGAGTAGGCGGAACACTACTCCAGTCAATATCCGCTGAAAACAGCTCGAAAAACGCGTAATTAGTACTTAAGATATCAACGTTTTGGTAAAAACTTCGCTGGTTAGGTTAGGTTAGGTTAGGTTAGGTTAGGTTAGGTTAGGTTAGGTTAGGTTAGGTTAGGTTAGGTTAGGTTAGGTTAGGTTAGGTTAGGTTAGGTTAGGTTAGGTTAGGTTAGGTTAGGTTAGGTTAGGTTAGGTTAGGTTTTTTTTTTTTTTTTTTTTTTTTTTTTGTTTTGGCAGGAGTGGGAAATCCCCACGGACACCTCGACTACCTCACAGGCGGTGAGATAGTCGAGGTAGTGCCGGACTCGAACCGGCTAAAACCACACTCCTGCCCCACCAGTGTCCCTCTGCCGTTGTCAGAGCCCTTGTTCACAGAGTTTCTGACTTGTTTAGCGACTGTTTGGTTGGTGGCCGGAAAGACCATACTATGTGCTATTGTTTCTATTTGTGATATTTTTTACTGTTTTTCATTTACTATTATTTTTCATTAACTTTGTATTTTTACTTTATATTATTTTGATGTTGTTATTTTTATTATGATTTATGTTTATTTTTTGGTTACTGATTCTATACTTTTGAATTTTTAATGTAATAATAACTACTACTAATAACTATAATTTTTACTTAGGTGAGTAATTTTAAAATTATTTTATTTTTCTGCCATTTACCCTAATGCCTTCGAGGAATGGTACTTTGCGCTTGCGAGTATATCCTTTTTCCATTTTTTTATGATATTTGCATTATATGCTAAGTATATAACTTAATATCATGATTATTGGTATGTGTTTTTAGGAATTTCACCTCCAGTTTGACACAACTTGACGAAACCACCTGAGCTGGCCTATGGTCCAGCATAATTTTAGACCCCTTCTCAAGAAGGTTGCTCCAATTACCATTCTCCCTCAAGTCAACCCTGGTAGTTCGCTCAATGCGTCTGCGATCTGGTTGCGTCAAACTGGTCATCTCGGTATACGCGGAAGTGGGCGCATCGTCAACTTTAGCAATACGCTATGGTTGCTCGAGCGAATGCGTCCCACTTCCTGCGTATCGGGCATTCTTCACTGAACGCATTGTGTGAGCGTTCCTCCAGCTTGTTTCTGGTGCAGTTTATGCACACCGCTGCTTCGCCTGTGTGCTTGTCTGGGCAGTCTGACCTAAGGTGCGGACCGCCACAGTGGCTACACAAGTCGGCCAGCTCCGTGCATAGGCGTTTGCCATGGCCGTACGACAAGCAGCGGGTACACTGCACCAGAGGCGTCTGATCGTCGACGCGCACTCTCTGGAGGTCAATGCGGAGCTTGCCTCCTTCAAGTGCCCTCTTCCAAATAGCTGGGGAAACGCTCAGCACAATGCTGTTTACATGTGGGTTTCTGGACTTTTTCCTGAACTTAATTGAGATTTTCTGTTCCCCGTCCCCGAGACCGTGAAATATCTCCTGGTTCTGATTCTTAAGGGCTCTCAACACTTCCTCATCACTGTGGATCAGCAACACGTCCCTAAGAATCAGAAGCGGGTCCCGATTTTTCACCGCCTCGACGACGAGGTTCTTTCCGGCCGTTTCGAGTCGCTTTTTTAGCTTTTCTCGCTCTTCCTTTGTTGTGCACCCCATAATCACCTTCTGGTCTCTCGCCTTTCTCACCCTTTCAACACGCACCCAGCCTTCTTTGGCGTCCACCGCTTTCCTGACCCTCTCTAGGATGTCACCGCTGGTGTCGTCCTCCTCTGTTGAGGAGACAACTACGGAGTGCAGAGTGGTTCGCTCCGGGGCCTTCGCCCCGGTGTGGCTCTTATTTGCAGCTGCTGCACTCGCGTATGTTGTCTCCCCCACACTCTCCCTGCCGGCCAGACTATCTCGAAGCCTTTCGAGTTTCTCGGAGTTGTCCTTTAACTCCGAGAGGTGCTCCTTGAGAGCGTTTGTGAGCACAGTCTGGCCGGCGAGAACTTCGCTAAGGGACGACTGAGGGATGCAGTCAGCGGTGGGCGCAGGTGCTGGTGCGGGTTCGGGCGCGGCCGGGGCCTTGTCCTGCTCAGACTCCTTAACAAGCTCAAAAAGCCTGTTTATTGCCTCGAGCACCGCTGCCTTAATGTCGGTCTTGAGGTTGCGGGAGTTGCCCAAATTGAGCTTTGCCTTGTTTAGGCAAGCTCTCGCCTCCTCAATCCGACTGCGACACCCAGCCACAGGCTTCTTGAGCTGTGTTAAGGCGTCCACAGGGGCGTCCACAGGGGCTCGTCGCGTCCCCGGAGTGGCAAGCCCCCCCCGGGCAACGGAAGGAGTATCCTCCCCGAAGGAGATTCTTCTCCTCGCGCTAGCAGGGGAAAGTCTCGTTTCCTCCGGCGATCGCGGCGAGCCACTGGAGCTTTGGGCCCTCACGGTACTGGATGGGGTGCGGAACATTTTTAATAACCGAGTGGCAGATACAGATCGAACGGACCCCTGTAAATGGGAGGTCAGTTAGATATCTGCTTGGGAGAAGAGGAAGCTTCACGGACACTGGGAACTGTGACCCTGTAAAGGGGGGACACAGTAGGACAATACAAAATAATCACAAAGATATTAGATAAGATAAATATTGTATAATTGATAAATTATAGTCAAATGTCAAAATTATTAAAATTAACCACAATACACTCCCCTCTAACACTTATATATACCAAACTAAGCCTAAAGAGCTGAAAGCCAAAATAAAAATATTTTGCCGACCTCTCTCCGTTATCCTACTAGACACTATAGGGTGGGAGGGTGGGCAAAAAAAAATTTTTCAGCTAGGCGCACGTGCGATATGTCAAAAGACGCGGCTCCGCGCGGGCTAGCCGTTTATGTAATAAAAGTTGCTGTCGCAAGAAGAAAAATTTAGAGTTTTCCCCGAAAAACCAGTTTTTCGGGGTAAAAAATTTGGAAAACAACCCCCAATCTGTGCCCAGGACCACGGAACGCGGCCAAAAGCGCAGGGATGGTGGGTGAGTATGCCTGAAACTATTTAATTTTAATAAAACTGTAGAAAACTGTATTTTAACTTAGATATTAATTAATTTGTTATAAAAATTTGGAAAATTTTTCAAAGTGTAGGAGGGAGAAAAAAATTTTCGCGTTCGGGTCAATAAAAAATGTCCAGGGAGTAGGCGGAACACTACTCCAGTCAATTCCCGCTGAAAACAGCTCGAAAAACGCGTATATAGAACTAAAGATATCAACCGGTTAGGTTAGGTTAGGTTAGGTTAGGTTAGGTTAGGTTAGGTTAGGTTAGGTTAGGTTAGGTTAGGTTAGGTTAGGTTAGGTTAGGTTAGGTTAGGTTAGGTTAGGTTAGGTTAGGTTAGGTTAGGTTAGGTTAGGTTAGGTTAGGTTAGGTTAGGTTAGGTTAGGTTAGGTTAGGTTAGGTTAGGTTAGGTTAGGTTAGGTTAGGTTAGGTTAGGTTAGGTTAGGTTAGGTTAGGTTAGGTTAGGTTAGGTTAGGTTAGGTTAGGTTAGGTTAGGTTAGGTTAGGTTAGGTTAGGTTAGGTTAGGTTAGGTTAGGTTAGGTTAGGTTAGGTTAGGTTAGGTTAGGTTAGGTTAGGTTAGGTTAGGTTAGGTTAGGTTAGGTTAGGTTAGGTTAGGTTAGGTTAGGTTAGGTTAGGTTAGGTTAGGTTAGGTTAGGTTAGGTTAGGTTAGGTTAGGTTAGGTTAGGTTAGGTTAGGTTAGGTTAGGTTAGGTTAGGTTAGGTTAGGTTAGGTTAGGTTAGGTTAGGTTAGGTTAGGTTAGGTTAGGTTAGGTTAGGTTAGGTTTTTTTTTTTTTTTTTTTTTTTTGTTTTGGCAGGAGTGGGAAATCCCCACGGACACCTCGACTACCTCACAGGCGGTGAGATAGTCGAGGTAGTGCCGGACTCGAACCGGCTAAAACCACACTCCTGCCCCACCAGTGTCCCTCTGACGTGGTCAGAGCATTTGTAATCTGGTTGTTTTTCTTTCATGCTTATAGTGGGCCGGAGAGACCCAGTTTTGCCCGCTACGTTTTTCTTTAAGAAATACCTCAATTTAACACGCTATTTCTGTGTACGATTTTTTAATTTGTTTGTATTTTGTTTTATTGGTTTTACTCGCACTATTATTCATACATGCCTTACCTTTTATTTATATTTTATTTATTTGTATAATTTGACTGATATAGTACTATTTCTATCTATTTTAATTTTCAAAAAAAATTTTTGGTTAAACCTTTATTTATCTATTTTTCCCCTTAATTTATGTATGTATTTTTATCTCCTTAGTTTATTATTGCGTAAATAGCCCTTTTTTTATTTCTATTTTCTACGATACCTAACCTATATATTTACTATATGTTTAAATATCATAATATGTCTTTTCTATTTAGTATATATTCATTTCTGACGAATTTATGTTCATGGTTGTTTACAACCACATCGACACAGCCCGGTAACTCCACCAGGGCTGAATCATTTTCCTGCATAACTTGGGCTATTTTCTCAGGAAAGCAACTCAAGTTAGTGTTTTTTCTAATGTCAACCCCAGCGGTCTGCACGATGCGTCTGCTCTCTGGCTGTGTCGAGATGGTTATGTCTGTGTTCTTTGAAGTAGGCGAAACGAGGACTTCAGCAATAGGCAACTGCTGCTCTCGCGAATGCGTCCCACTTCTTACGCAATGGGCAATCGCTGCTAAAAGCATTGTGCTGAATGTTCCCCAATTTGGCTCTGGTGCAGTTTATGCACGCCGCTGCCTCGCCCATGAACTTGTCTGGGCAGTCCACTCTGAGGTGTGGACCGCCGCAGTGGCTGCATAAATCGACCGGATCCGTGCAGAAACGCTTGCCATGGCCGTATGCTAGACAGCGGGTGCACTGCACCAGAGGCGTCTGATCTTCGACGCGCACTCTCTGGAGGTCAATCCGGAGTTTGCCTCCTTCGAGTGCCCTCCTCCAGACAATGGGAGACACACTCAGCACAATGCTGTTGACGTGGGGATTACGTGTCTTCTTCCGGTATTTGACGGACATTCTGTGCTCTTTGTCGCCGAGGTCGTGAAAGATTTCCCGGTTCTGGTTCCTAAGGGCCTTGAGTATTTCTTCGTCACTATGAACGAGTAGCACGTCCCTAAGAACCAGAAGCGGGTCCCGGTTTACAACTTCCTCGACGACTAGGTTTCCACCGGCGGCCTTCAGTCGTTCCTTGAGTTTCTGTCTCTCCTCTTTGCTTTCGCACCCCATAATAATTCTCTGATCTTTTGCCTTCCTCACTTTTTCAACTCGCACCCAGCCTTCTTTGGCGTCCACAGCTTTCCTGACCCGCTCTAAGATTTTGTCCCCCGTATCCATTTCGTCTGTCGAAGAGACAACCACCGAGTGCAGCGTCGCTCGCTCCGGGGCCTGTCCCCCGGTGTAGCGTGTACTAGCAGCCGCTGCACTGGCATAAGTCTTCCCCCCGACATTTTCCCCGCCGTCCAAACTGTCTCGGAGCTTTGTAACTTTTTCAGAGTTGTCCTTGATAAGGGACATGTGCTCCTTCAAGGTGGTAATGAGCTCAGTTTGTCTAGCGAAGCCTTCGGAAATGGACTGGAGATCACGATCAGCAGTGGGTGCGGTTGTCGGAACTACTACAGGCGCGAGAGGGGCCCTGTCCCGTTCGGACTCCTTTACCAGCTCAAAAAGCCTGTTTATGGCTTCAAGCACCGCAGCCTTTATATCAGTCCTGAGGTTGCGAGAGTTGCCCAAATTCAGCTTCGCTTTGTTCAGGCAAGCTCTCGCCTCGTCGGTGCGACTGCTATACCCGGATACAGGCTTTTTGAGCTGGGTTTCGGCATCTACGGCGGCTCGGCGCGTCCGCGGTGTGGCTAGGTCCCCCTGAGAAGCGGAAGGAGTGGCTTCTCCGAAGGAGATTTTCCTCCTCGCATTCGCAGGAGAAAGCCCCGCCTTCTCCGCCGATCGCGGCGAGCCACTGGAGCCTTGATCCCTCACGGTGCTGGACGGGGTGCGAAACATATTTAAGGAACTAGTTTATTCCACACGGACTCCTGTAAAGTGGGAGCCGGAAATTTAATACTCCTCAGAAGAAGGGAAATTTGTTGGACACTGGTATTTCTGTGTCCCTGTAAAGGGGGGAAACACAGATATGGGATAAACTAATAATCTATAATTTTAATAATATGAAATATGTTATAAGTATAATATTCGTCGAAAACGACTGTCAAAAAAATAAAATTACGCTACTCTCCCTTAAAATACCTAAACATAGAAATTAGTGCTAAAATTAAAAAATTAAAAAGTTTTGCCGACCTCTCTCCGTTATCCTACTAGACACTATAGGGTGGGAGGGTGGGCAAAAAATTTTTCAGCTAGGCGCACGTGCGATATGTCCAGAGACGCGGCTCCGCGCGGGCTAGCCGTTTACGGAATAAAAGTTGCTGTCGCAAGAAGAAAAATTTTGAGTTTTCGCCAAAAAAGTGGTTTTCTAGGAAAAAATTTGGAAAAACAACCCCCAATCTGTGCCCAGGACCACGGAACGCGGCCAAAAGCGCAGGGATGGTGGGTGAGTATGCCTGAAACTATGTAATATTTATAAAACTGAAGAAAATTGTAGGATAGCTTAGATATTAATTAATTTGTTATAAAAATTTGGAAAATTTTTCAAAGTGTATGAGGGAGAAAAATTTTTCGCGTTCGGGTCAATAAAAAATGTCCAGGGAGTAGGCGGAACACTACTCCAGTCAATATCCGCTAAAAACAGCTCGAAAAACGCGTATATAGTACTAAAGATATCAACGTTTTAGTAAAATCTTCGCTCCCTTAGGTGAATTCTGTATGTACTTAGCTAATGGAAATAAGAATTATCAAAATTCGTGTAGCAACTTCTATTTCAGCTAGGCGCACGTGCGATATGTCCAGAGACGCGGCTCCGCGCGGGCTAGCCGTTTACGGAATAAAAGTTGCTGTCGCAAGAAGAAAAATTTTGAGTTTTCGCCAAAAAAGTGGTTTTCTAGGAAAAAATTTGGAAAAACAACCCCCAATCTGTGCCCAGGACCACGGAACGCGGCCAAAAGCGCAGGGATGGTGGGTGAGTATGCCTGAAACTATGTAATATTTATAAAACTGAAGAAAATTGTAGGATAGCTTAGATATTAATTAATTTGTTATAAAAATTTGGAAAATTTTTCAAAGTGTATGAGGGAGAAAAATTTTTCGCGTTCGGGTCAATAAAAAATGTCCAGGGAGTAGGCGGAACACTACTCCAGTCAATATCCGCTAAAAACAGCTCGAAAAACGCGTATATAGTACTAAAGATATCAACGTTTTAGTAAAATCTTCGCTCCCTTAGGTGAATTCTGTATGTACTTAGCTAATGGAAATAAGAATTATCAAAATTCGTGTAGCAACTTCTATTTCAGCTAGGCGCACGTGCGATATGTCCAGAGACGCGGCTCCGCGCGGGCTAGCCGTTTACGGAATAAAAGTTGCTGTCGCAAGAAGAAAAATTTTGAGTTTTCGCCAAAAAAGTGGTTTTCTAGGAAAAAATTTGGAAAAACAACCCCCAATCTGTGCCCAGGACCACGGAACGCGGCCAAAAGCGCAGGGATGGTGGGTGAGTATGCCTGAAACTATGTAATATTTATAAAACTGAAGAAAATTGTAGGATAGCTTAGATATTAATTAATTTGTTATAAAAATTTGGAAAATTTTTCAAAGTGTATGAGGGAGAAAAATTTTTCGCGTTCGGGTCAATAAAAAATGTCCAGGGAGTAGGCGGAACACTACTCCAGTCAATATCCGCTAAAAACAGCTCGAAAAACGCGTATATAGTACTAAAGATATCAACGTTTTAGTAAAATCTTCGCTCCCTTAGGTGAATTCTGTATGTACTTAGCTAATGGAAATAAGAATTATCAAAATTCGTGTAGCAACTTCTATTTCAGCTAGGCGCACGTGCGATATGTCCAGAGACGCGGCTCCGCGCGGGCTAGCCGTTTACGGAATAAAAGTTGCTGTCGCAAGAAGAAAAATTTTGAGTTTTCGCCAAAAAAGTGGTTTTCTAGGAAAAAATTTGGAAAAACAACCCCCAATCTGTGCCCAGGACCACGGAACGCGGCCAAAAGCGCAGGGATGGTGGGTGAGTATGCCTGAAACTATGTAATATTTATAAAACTGAAGAAAATTGTAGGATAGCTTAGATATTAATTAATTTGTTATAAAAATTTGGAAAATTTTTCAAAGTGTATGAGGGAGAAAAATTTTTCGCGTTCGGGTCAATAAAAAATGTCCAGGGAGTAGGCGGAACACTACTCCAGTCAATATCCGCTAAAAACAGCTCGAAAAACGCGTATATAGTACTAAAGATATCAACGTTTTAGTAAAATCTTCGCTCCCTTAGGTGAATTCTGTATGTACTTAGCTAATGGAAATAAGAATTATCAAAATTCGTGTAGCAACTTCTATTTCAGCTAGGCGCACGTGCGATATGTCCAGAGACGCGGCTCCGCGCGGGCTAGCCGTTTACGGAATAAAAGTTGCTGTCGCAAGAAGAAAAATTTTGAGTTTTCGCCAAAAAAGTGGTTTTCTAGGAAAAAATTTGGAAAAACAACCCCCAATCTGTGCCCAGGACCACGGAACGCGGCCAAAAGCGCAGGGATGGTGGGTGAGTATGCCTGAAACTATGTAATATTTATAAAACTGAAGAAAATTGTAGGATAGCTTAGATATTAATTAATTTGTTATAAAAATTTGGAAAATTTTTCAAAGTGTATGAGGGAGAAAAATTTTTCGCGTTCGGGTCAATAAAAAATGTCCAGGGAGTAGGCGGAACACTACTCCAGTCAATATCCGCTAAAAACAGCTCGAAAAACGCGTATATAGTACTAAAGATATCAACGTTTTAGTAAAATCTTCGCTCCCTTAGGTGAATTCTGTATGTACTTAGCTAATGGAAATAAGAATTATCAAAATTCGTGTAGCAACTTCTATTTCAGCTAGGCGCACGTGCGATATGTCCAGAGACGCGGCTCCGCGCGGGCTAGCCGTTTACGGAATAAAAGTTGCTGTCGCAAGAAGAAAAATTTTGAGTTTTCGCCAAAAAAGTGGTTTTCTAGGAAAAAATTTGGAAAAACAACCCCCAATCTGTGCCCAGGACCACGGAACGCGGCCAAAAGCGCAGGGATGGTGGGTGAGTATGCCTGAAACTATGTAATATTTATAAAACTGAAGAAAATTGTAGGATAGCTTAGATATTAATTAATTTGTTATAAAAATTTGGAAAATTTTTCAAAGTGTATGAGGGAGAAAAATTTTTCGCGTTCGGGTCAATAAAAAATGTCCAGGGAGTAGGCGGAACACTACTCCAGTCAATATCCGCTAAAAACAGCTCGAAAAACGCGTATATAGTACTAAAGATATCAACGTTTTAGTAAAATCTTCGCTCCCTTAGGTGAATTCTGTATGTACTTAGCTAATGGAAATAAGAATTATCAAAATTCGTGTAGCAACTTCTATTTCAGCTAGGCGCACGTGCGATATGTCCAGAGACGCGGCTCCGCGCGGGCTAGCCGTTTACGGAATAAAAGTTGCTGTCGCAAGAAGAAAAATTTTGAGTTTTCGCCAAAAAAGTGGTTTTCTAGGAAAAAATTTGGAAAAACAACCCCCAATCTGTGCCCAGGACCACGGAACGCGGCCAAAAGCGCAGGGATGGTGGGTGAGTATGCCTGAAACTATGTAATATTTATAAAACTGAAGAAAATTGTAGGATAGCTTAGATATTAATTAATTTGTTATAAAAATTTGGAAAATTTTTCAAAGTGTATGAGGGAGAAAAATTTTTCGCGTTCGGGTCAATAAAAAATGTCCAGGGAGTAGGCGGAACACTACTCCAGTCAATATCCGCTAAAAACAGCTCGAAAAACGCGTATATAGTACTAAAGATATCAACCGGTTAGGTTAGGTTAGGTTAGGTTAGGTTAGGTTAGGTTAGGTTAGGTTAGGTTAGGTTAGGTTAGGTTAGGTTAGGTTAGGTTAGGTTAGGTTAGGTTAGGTTAGGTTAGGTTAGGTTAGGTTAGGTTAGGTTAGGTTAGGTTAGGTTAGGTTAGGTTAGGTTAGGTTAGGTTAGGTTAGGTTAGGTTAGGTTAGGTTAGGTTAGGTTAGGTTAGGTTAGGTTAGGTTAGGTTAGGTTAGGTTAGGTTAGGTTAGGTTAGGTTAGGTTAGGTTAGGTTAGGTTAGGTTAGGTTAGGTTAGGTTAGGTTAGGTTAGGTTAGGTTAGGTTAGGTTAGGTTAGGTTAGGTTAGGTTAGGTTAGGTTAGGTTAGGTTAGGTTAGGTTAGGTTAGGTTAGGTTAGGTTAGGTTAGGTTAGGTTAGGTTAGGTTAGGTTAGGTTAGGTTAGGTTAGGTTAGGTTAGGTTAGGTTAGGTTAGGTTAGGTTAGGTTAGGTTAGGTTAGGTTAGGTTAGGTTAGGTTAGGTTAGGTTAGGTTAGGTTAGGTTAGGTTAGGTTAGGTTAGGTTAGGTTAGGTTAGGTTAGGTTAGGTTAGGTTAGGTTAGGTTAGGTTAGGTTAGGTTAGGTTAGGTTAGGTTAGGTTAGGTTAGGTTAGGTTAGGTTAGGTTAGGTTAGGTTAGGTTAGGTTAGGTTAGGTTAGGTTAGGTTAGGTTAGGTTAGGTTAGGTTAGGTTAGGTTAGGTTAGGTTAGGTTAGGTTAGGTTAGGTTAGGTTAGGTTAGGTTAGGTTAGGTTAGGTTAGGTTAGGTTTTTTTTTTTTTTTTTTTTTTTTTTTTTTTTTTTTTGTGCTTTTCCCCGTTTCAATGAAAGGGCTCTTATTATACTAGCTATTCATCCATTCCAGTTCTCGCATTTATGCCTCTCGTACTTTCATGCTTCATACTTTATCTTTCTTATATACATCTTCTCATTCTTAGCCGGGTGGGACTCCCGCTATTCTATCTTGTTCTATTATTTATTTATCTTTATTTAGGGATATTCAACACAACTCAGTTTTATTGACAATAAGGTTCTTACTTGCTATTACATGCTATTTTGTGTAAGTCTATTATTTCTTTATTTTCTTAACAATATTTCTACATGCTAACTTTTGTTTATTCTAAACATCTGGTATACTATTTATGCATGTGTAGTTTATAGACATTCTCTCTTATATCTATGTTGTTAATACTATGTGCTTATTTATTTTAAAAACATCATTATTTCCTACTTAGAATGTCTACCACTTTTCTTTTATTATTTGCTATACATTTGTTTTCTTATTTTATGTCTATACAATACCAAGTTTATCCTTATACATAACTTAAATTTTATTTTCTAACATAGTATCTTAGCTTAGCTTTCTTATTTTCTAACACAATAATCTCAATTTTTTATGACACAATTTTCTTTACTTATTTCCGGTTTCTGGACATACGGCTTGGACCTATTCGCTTAAGGCTATTCTAAGGCTTGTGTATCTTGCTTTCGCTTTTTTACTTTAATTTATTTTTCTTGTTATTTCGGCAATAATATAGTATATACCTATATGTTATACATATTTATTGTCAATTCTTATTCTGGGGTTTTTTACTATACTCAACTTTTTCAGGCGATGTTTGGTGTGTGTGTTTGGTGTTGTTTGTGTGTTTTGATATATCTGTATATATTTACTATATATCTGGTATATCTGTGTTTGTTGTTGTTTTTTGGTTTCCATGAATATGTTCGTTTCGTAGTTTTTATCTGCTTCTGTAATGTACTCCCAGTTTGTGTTGCTGTATTGGTGTGTTCGTGTATGTGTTGCGTGTGTTTCTGTGTGTGTTGCGTGTATTTCTGTGTGTGTTGCGTGTGTAACATGTACCTTAGGGAGCAGTCTAGACGTATGCCGTTGTCGTCCTGGCCAGATAATCCCATTTCTTGCGGACCGGGCACTCCACGCTGAAGGCGTTGTGGTCGGTCCTCTGAAACTTAGAGTGTGAGCAGTTGCAGCACTGAGGTACATTGCCCGCAAAAAATTCCGCGCACTTTTCGCGAAGGTGCGGTCCTCCGCAGTGACTGCACCTGTCCACACTCTCAGTACAAAATTTCCGGCCGTGTCCAAACTCTAGGCATTTCGTGCATTGGATGAGCGGCGACTGATCCTCCACCCTGACCCTTTGCAGGTCAAGGTAGAGAGCCCCGGCCTCCGTCATCCTCTGCCATACTCTCGGACTGACCTGGACGACCACGTGCGCTGTCTTGGGGTTTCTAGTCCTCTTCTTGAATTTTAAAACCATTTCCCTCTCTTCTTGGTCTAAGTCCCTGAAGATGTTCTCGTTCTGGGAGTAGAGCGCCTTCACCATTTCGTCGTCTTCACTGTCCAAAAAGACGTCTTTTAGGACGACGAGCGGGTTTTTATTCCTCATGGGCGCTACTACTAGGCCTCCACCTCGGCTTTCAATTCTTTCTTTCACTTTCTTAAGCTCCGCCTCTGTTTCGCACCCCAATATGACCGTCTGGTTTTTTGCCTTTCTTACTTTATTTATTCTAAGGCCAGTTCCCCTGGCATCGACCGCCTCCCTCACTCTGGCGAGCACCTCGTCAGCAGTCTCCTGGCTGCCTTCAATGGTGACCGCCATCGAATGAAGTGCCGGTCGATGCCTAGGTTTGGCTGCCGTGACGTTAGCATATGTATGCGAGTCAGGTCTTGGCTCGCATGCCGCTTCTCTTATAGCCCCCTGTATTTTGACCGTGCTGGTGGCGACCTCACCGACAACGTCACCGATTCTGTCCTCGAGAGCAACAGCGGCGCGACCTACGACCTTCACTCCTTCTATCGCGTGGCCTATGCTCTCTTGGACTACGTCGACCTTTACATTGACCTCGTCAATCTTGTCGATGACCTTGTCGATGATGTCGGCACCGCTGTCGGAGTAATGCTCGGTGATGTCCTCGAGGCCTTTTGCGACTTTCTCCTCTAGGTCTTTGAGCCGCGTGTTGATATTTGCCTCCACCTTTTCCAGCCTTTCCAAGATTTCCACCGGTGATTCGGGGGTTAGGTTAGGTTAGGTTAGGTTAGGTTAGGTTAGGTTAGGTTAGGTTAGGTTAGGTTAGGTTAGGTTAGGTTAGGTTAGGTTAGGTTAGGTTAGGTTAGGTTAGGTTAGGTTAGGTTAGGTTAGGTTAGGTTAGGTTAGGTTAGGTTAGGTTAGGTTAGGTTAGGTTAGGTTAGGTTAGGTTAGGTTAGGTTAGGTTAGGTTAGGTTAGGTTAGGTTAGGTTAGGTTAGGTTAGGTTAGGTTAGGTTAGGTTAGGTTAGGTTAGGTTAGGTTAGGTTAGGTTAGGTTAGGTTAGGTTAGGTTAGGTTAGGTTAGGTTAGGTTAGGTTAGGTTAGGTTAGGTTAGGTTAGGTTAGGTTAGGTTAGGTTAGGTTAGGTTAGGTTAGGTTAGGTTAGGTTAGGTTAGGTTAGGTTAGGTTAGGTTAGGTTAGGTTAGGTTAGGTTAGGTTAGGTTAGGTTAGGTTAGGTTAGGTTAGGTTTTTTTTTTTTTTTTTTTTTTTTTTTTTTTTTTTTTTTTTTTTTTTTTTTTTTTTTTGTGCTTTTCCCCGTTTCAATGAAAGGGCTCTTATTATACTAGCTATTCATCCATTCCAGTTCTCGCATTTATGCCTCTCGTACTTTCATGCTTCATACTTTATCTTTCTTATATACATCTTCTCATTCTTAGCCGGGTGGGACTCCCGCTATTCTATCTACTTCTATTATTTATTTATCTTTATTTAGGGATATTCAACACAACTCAGTTTTATTGACAATAAGGTTCTTACTTACTATTACATGCTATTTTGTGTAAGTCTATTATTTCTTTATTTTCTTAACAATATTTCTACATGCTAACTTTTGTTTGTTCTAAACATCTGGTATACTATTTTTGCATGTGTAGTTTATAGACATTCTCTCTTATATCTATGTTGTAATACTATGTGCTTATTTATTTTAAGAACATTATTATTTCCTACTTAGAATGTCTACCACTTTTCTTTTATTATTTGCTATACATTTGTTTTCTTATTTTATGTCTATACAATACCAAGTTTATCCTTATACATTACTTAAATTTTATTTTCTAACATTGTATCTTAACTTAGCTTTCTTATTTTCTAACACAATAATCTCAATTTTTTATGACACAATTTTCTTTACTTATTTCCGGTTTTTGGACATACGGCTTGGACCTATTCGCTTAAGGCTATTCTAAGGCTTGTGTATCTTGCTTTCGCTTTTTTACATTAATTTTCCTTGTTATTTTGGCAATAATATAGTATATACCTATATGTTATACATATTTATTGTCAATTCTTATACTGGGGTTTTTTACTATATTCAATTTTTTCAGGCGATGTTTGGTGTGTGTGTTTGGTGTTTTGTGTGTGTTTTGATATATTTGTATATATTTACTATATATTTGGTATATCGGTGCTTGTTTTTGTTCTTTGGTTTCCACGTATATGTTCGTTTCGTAGTTGTTATCTACTTCTGTAGTGTACTCCCAGTTTGTGTTGCTGTCTTGGTGTGTTCGTGTATGTGTTGCGTGTGTTTGTGTGTGTGTAGCGTGTGTTCCTGTGTGTGTTGCGTGTGTTAAGTGTACCTTATGGAGCAGTCTAGGCGTATGCCGTTGTCGTTCGAGCCAGGTAATCCCATTTTTTGCGGACCGGGCACTCCACGCTGAAGGCGTTGTGGTCCGTCCTCTGCAACTTAGAGTGTGAGCAGTTGCAGCACTGGGGTACATTGCCCGTAACAAATTCCTCGCATTTTTCGCGTAGGTGCGGCCCTCCGCAGTGGCTGCACCTGTCCACACTCTCAGTACAAAATTTCCGGCCGTGTCCAAACTCGAGGCATCTCGTGCATTGGATGAGCGGCGACTGATCCTCCACCCTGACCCTTTGTAGGTCAAGGTACAGAGCCCCAGCCTCCGTCGTTCTCTGCCATACTTTCGGACTGACCTGGACGACCACGTGCGCTGTCTTGGGGTTTCTAGTCCTCTTCTTATACTTTACGACCATTTCTTTGTCTTCGTTTTCTAGGTCCCTAAAAATATTGTCATTCTGTGAGTAGAGCGCCTTTATTAATTCATCGTCTTCGCTGTCCATGAAGACATCTTTTAGGACGACGAGCGGGTTTTTATTTTTCATAGGCGCTACTATTAGGCCTCCACCTCGGCTTTCAATCCTTTCTTTGACTTTCTTGAGCTCCGCTTCTGTGTCACACCCCAGTATGACGGTCTGGTTTTTGGCCTTCCTGACTTTATTTATTTTTAGGCCACTTTCCCTGGCGTCTACCGCCTCCCTTACCCTGGCGAGCACCTCGTCAGCAGTCTCCTGGCTGCCTTCCAAGGTGACCGCCACCGAGTGGAGTGCCGGTCTATGCCTGGGTTTTGCTGCCGTGACGTTTGCGTACGTCTGTGAGTCAGTTTTTGGCTCGCATGCCGCTTCCCTTATGGCCTCCCGAATCTTGTCAGAGCTGGTGGTGACCTCACCGACAACGTCGCCGATTCTGTCCTCAAGAGCAACTGCGGCGCGGCCTACGGCCTTCACCCCTTCTATTGTGTTGCCTATGCTCTCTTGGACTGTGACAACCTTTGCGCTGACCTCATCAATCTTGTCGACGACCTTATCGATGATGTCAGCACCATTCTCGGAGTGGTGCTCGGTAATGTCTTCGAAGCCTTTCGCGACCTTTTCCTCTAGGTCGTTGAGCCGAGCGTTAATGCTCGCCTCCACCTTTTCCAGCCTTTCCAGAATTTCCACCGGTGATTCGGGTGGTGTGGGCGTGGTGTTGGTGCTTTTGGGCAGGACTGTTTTTGACGCTGTTTCCAGGCTTTTAACTCTTTTGCTGAGCTCGAAGAGGGTCCGCAGGCATTTATCTGACTGGTTCTCCAGGAAGATTCTTATGTCTCTCCTCATTTGAGGGTATTCCTTTACTTTGGTCGGTATATCTTCGAAGGTCTTCATAACCTCCTGGAGAAGTCTGTCGTTGGATAGGGCAGCGTAGGTGTCCGGCTGCTTTTTGAATGCCTCCATGTTATCTATCGACCTTCTTTTTCGCTCTGGCCTCCTGATAAATGTTCTAGCGGCGTCCAGCGCTTGTCCAGGCGGGTTTGCGGGGCTGGGAGTGGTGGTGCGAGCGACGGCACCAGAGGTCCCTGCCAATGACGACGGCGGCGTTTCAGCTGTTTCCGCTTGGGTTCCTTGAACAGCGTCTCTCCTGCCGAACGTCAGGGACAGCCCCTTCGGTGCCTCGCGCGTTCCAGAGGGCCCCTCGTTTCCCGGGTGGGTAGGCGACGTGGACGCTTGTGGTTCTTCGGCGCTGACTCTTGGTCCTTTTGCTATTGGGGTGCGGGGTCCGAGAACCATTTTTATCGTTCGAGCTCCGTGTGTTAAGTGTAGTGTGTTGTGTGGCTGTGTGTATAGGGCACAGCAAGGGAACGGGGAAAATTGTCTATGTGTGTATAAGTAATATGTTAAATAAATTAAATAACAAGTAAAAATAAAATAAAAAGAAATTTGTTACCTATAGTTTACCGAAGGCGGTTTGTCAATATTCTGTCCCTGTATAGGGGGGTAAGTGTTTGTCGGTGTGTGTACTATAATTATATAGCTCCGTTTTAACCCTGTAAACTGGGAGTCAAGTTCGGGCAGTTCTAATCCGCAGTCAGAATGTATTTATCTCCTGTAGTGTCCGAGATACCAGTGTTTTAGTATGTAAGTGGTGGGGGAGGGTCCAATCTGGGGGGGGAGGATGCCTCGTGTGCGGCTTTAGCCGTGGTGTCTTCGACACCACAAAGGCTGATTTTGAGGTCAAAATTGGTCTAAGTCCCCTCGTTCCCGAGATATGGACCTTTTGGTGTTTAAAAATAAATAAATAAATAAATATAAAAGGAAAGGGTGGGGGGGATGGATACCTCTGTGGCGGTTTCCACCTCGTGGTGTCGTTCCGACACCACTAAGGCTGAATCCGTGGTCTAAATTGGCCTATCTCTTCTGCTTCCAGAGATATCCGTTTTTTTTTTAGGGATTTCTGCCGTACCGTACCGCGCCGTGTCGCGGGCCTGCCAGGTAGATATTCCAGTTGACCTAGCTGGGTCTACTCTGGTCCGATTTCGGCGTGGGTGGGCTCGTTTATTCGGTCTTGTTGAGCTCTTCTTGGTAGGTCAGGTAAGGGGGGGGGGGGGGGGTATGTTTCTGTGGCTGAGGGCCTCTGTCTATTTCTGATTGATGTATTGAAGGCGGTGTCCCAGAAGTGTCAGATGTATGAAATGAAATGAAGTGAAATGAAATGAAATGAAATGAAATGAAATGAAATGAAATGAAATGAAATGAGATGAAGATGATGAGTATGGTGATGATGTGTGGTGTTGATGTATGTGTTGTTTTCTTTTTTTTTTTTTTTTTTTTAAAACTACTAACTACTTTGTTTACAAATTTTTTCCCAAGGTCCTAAAACTGATGTAGCCCTAGGGGGTTGATACTTTGACCAAGGGTGCGGATGGTCCAGAATGGTTGGGTATCCAACCAGGGGGGGGGGGGTCAGGGGGGGGGGCCTCGAAAAATGTGTCAGATTTTGTCTAAGACTCACCGTTTCAGAGTTACAGGCCTTTTTCAGTTTTTGTGCGGTTTGTAAACTAAATTCCCTCTACTGAAAGTTATTTTACGTCGAAGTTTCAGGTCTTAAAAATATTTTTCGAATGGAATCCTGTAGGGGACGATACTAGAAGCAATCTACAACTTTTGGAAATGGAGCGTCCTCGGTAGGACGTGAGCAGTTACCTCCTGAAACTTTTCTCCGATTACCAAAAACTGCAAATCGCTGTTTTTGAGTCTCGCGGCTTGGCTTACTTCAGGCTGGTTAGGTTAGGTTAGGTTAGGTTAGGTTAGGTTAGGTTAGGTTAGGTTAGGTTAGGTTAGGTTAGGTTAGGTTAGGTTAGGTTAGGTTAGGTTAGGTTAGGTTAGGTTAGGTTAGGTTAGGTTAGGTTAGGTTAGGTTAGGTTAGGTTAGGTTAGGTTAGGTTAGGTTAGGTTAGGTTAGGTTAGGTTAGGTTAGGTTAGGTTAGGTTAGGTTAGGTTAGGTTAGGTTAGGTTAGGTTAGGTTAGGTTAGGTTAGGTTAGGTTAGGTTAGGTTAGGTTAGGTTAGGTTAGGTTAGGTTAGGTTAGGTTAGGTTAGGTTAGGTTAGGTTAGGTTAGGTTAGGTTAGGTTAGGTTAGGTTAGGTTAGGTTAGGTTAGGTTAGGTTAGGTTAGGTTAGGTTAGGTTAGGTTAGGTTAGGTTAGGTTAGGTTAGGTTAGGTTAGGTTAGGTTAGGTTAGGTTAGGTTAGGTTAGGTTAGGTTAGGTTAGGTTAGGTTAGGTTAGGTTAGGTTAGGTTAGGTTAGGTTAGGTTAGGTTAGGTTAGGTTAGGTTAGGTTAGGTTAGGTTAGGTTAGGTTAGGTTAGGTTAGGTTAGGTTAGGTTAGGTTAGGTTAGGTTAGGTTAGGTTAGGTTAGGTTAGGTTAGGTTAGGTTAGGTTAGGTTAGGTTAGGTTAGGTTAGGTTAGGTTAGGTTAGGTTAGGTTAGGTTAGGTTAGGTTAGGTTTTTTTTTTTTTTTTTTTTTTTTTTTTTTTTTTTTTTTGTGCTTTTCCCCGTTTCAAAGAAAGGGCTCTTAGAATTCTATTTACTCATTCGTTCCAGTTCTCGCATTTATTCCTCTCGCACTTTTATGCTTCATACTTTATCTTTCTTTTGCACATCCATTCATTCTTAGCCGGGTGGGACTCCCGCTATTCTGACTACTTGCTACTTTTTTATTTTTCTTTATTAGGGTAGTTTAGGCAGACAAATGTTGTTTTATTTACATTGTTGGTTTTACAATAATCCTTAGTTCTATTTCTTTACTTACTATATTTTATTATGCTAAGTTTTATTTATTCCATACTTTTTATATAATTCTGTTCTACTTTGTGGACATTATATCTTATTTCTATTCTTATATTAATACATGTGTTTTCTTATTTTACTACATATTTGTTTTCTAATTAAGCCATCTAGTACATTTCTTACATAACTAGTTTTACATCTATTTGCTATTATATTTCACAATTTGTGGTTAATCCTAGACTTAACTTAGCTTCTTATTTTCTTAAACAGTGTTTTTATATTTCTTCTTATTTACTAACACATTTTCCAGTTTTGTTACCTAAGGTTTGGACCTGCCCGATTTGGACTGTTCTAAGGGCTCGTGTGGATTTCTTTGCCTTGTTGATATATTTTTTCTGTTTCTAATTGCGGCAATAATATATATATAAACTTATGTTATACATAATTATTGTCTTTTCTTTGACTGATTTTTTATTTTTCTGTGCATTTTTAAGTGTTGTTTGGTGTGCGTGTTTGGTGTTGTGTGTGTGTTTTGATATATTTGTATATATTTATTATATATTCTGTATATCTGTGTTTGTTTTTGTTTTTTGGTTTCCATGTATATGTTGGTTTCGTGGTTTTTACCTGCTTTTGTGATGTACTCCCAATTTATGTTGCTGTGCTGGTGTGTTTGTGTGTGTGTTTTGTGTGTTGCGTGTATTCTTGTGTGTGTTATGTGTGTTAAGTGTACCCTAGGGGGCAGTCTAGGCGTAAGCCGTTGTCGTCCGAGCCAGATAATCCCATTTCTTACGAACCGGGCACTCCACGCTGAAGGCGTTGTGGTCCGTCCTCTGAAACTTAGAGTGTGAGCAGTTGCAGCACTGAGGTAAATTGCCCGCAACAAACTCCACGCATTTTTCGCGAAGGTGCGGTCCTCCGCAGTGACTGCACCTGTCCACACTCTCAGTGCAAAATTTCCGGCCGTGACCAAATGCGAGACATTTCGTGCATTGTATGAGCGGCGACTGATCCTCCACCCTGACCCTTTGCAGGTCAAGGTAAAGAGCCCCAGCCTCCGTCATCCTCTGCCATACCTTGGGTCTGACTTGAACGACAACGTGCGCTGTTTTAGGATTTCTTGTCCTCTTTTTGTATTTAATGACCATTTCTTTGTCATCTTGTCCTAAGTCCCTGAAGATGTTAACATTTTGGGAATAGAGCGCCTTCACCATTTCGTCGTCTTCGCTGTCTAAAAAGACGTCTTTTAGGACGACGAGCGGGTCTTTGTTCTTCATGGGCGCTACAGTTAGGCCTCCACCTCGGCTTTCAATCCTTTCTTTTACTTTCTTGAACTCCGCTTCTGTGTCGCAACCCAATATGACCGTTTGATTCTTCGCTTTACGGACTTTGCTTATCTTTAGGCCAGTTCCCCTGGCGTCGACCGCCTCCTTCACCCTCGCGAGCACCTCGTCAGCAGTCTCCTGGCTGCCTTCAAGGGTGACCGCCATGGAATGAAGTGCCGGCCGACGCCCGGGTTTGGCTGCCGTAACGTCAGCGTATGTTTGCGAGTCTGTTTTTGGCTCGCATGCCACTTCTCTTAAGACCTCCTGTATCCTCTCGGAGCCGGCGGCGACCTCACCGGCAACGTCACCGATTTTGTCCTCGAGAGCAACTGCGGCGCGACCTACGACTTTTACCCCTTCTATCGTGTGGCCTATACTCTCTTGGACTGCGTCGATCTTGACGCTAACCTCGTCAATCTTCTCGATGACCTTGTCGATGACGTCGGCACCGTTCTCGGAGTGGTGTTCGGTCAGGTCTTCGAGGCCTTTCTCGACTTTCCTCTCCAGGTCGCTTATCCGGGAGTTGATGCTTATCTCCACTTTCTCCAGCCTTTCCAGTATTCCGTCCGTTAGTTTGGTCGGTATTGGCGTGGTGTTGGTATTTGTGGGCGGAACCGTTTTAGATGACGTTTCTAAGGTCTTTAACCGCTTACTCAACTCGAACAGGATCCGTAAGCTTTTGTCCGACTGGGTCTCCAGGAAAGTCTTTATGTCTCGCCTCATCTGAGGGTAGTCTTTGACGCGAGTTGGTATATCCTCGAAGACTTTCATGACCTCCTGGAGGAGTCTGTCGCTAGATAAGGCAGTGTATGTGTCTGTCTGTCTCTTGTAGGCCTCCATGTTTTCTATGGACCTTCTTTTTCGCTCTGGTCTCCTGATAAATGTTCTAGCGGCGTCCAGCGCTTGTCCATGCGGGCTTGCGGGGCTGGGAGTGGTGGTGCGAGCGACGGCACCAGAGGTTCCTGCCAATGACGACGGCGGTGTTTCGGCTGTTTCCGCTTGGGTTCCTTGAACAGCGTCTCTCCTGCCGAACGTCAGGGACAGCCCCTTCGGCGCCTCGCGCGTTCCAGAGGGCCCCTCGTTTCCCGGGTGGGTAGGCGACGTGGACGCTTGTGGTTCTTCGGCGCTGACTCTTGGTCCTTTTGTTATTGGGGTGCGGGGTCCGAGAACCATTTTTATTGTTCGAGCTCCGTGTGTTAAGTGTAGTGTGTTGTGTGGCTGTGTGTATAGGGCACAGCAAGGGAACGGGGAAAATTGTCTAAGTGTGTATAAAGTAATATGTTAAATAAATTAAATAACAAGTAAAAATAAAATAAAAAGAATTTGTTACCTATAGTCTACCGAAGGCGGTTTGTCGATATTCTGTCCCTGTATAGGGGGGTAAGTATTTGTCGGTGTGTGTACTATAATATATAGCTCCGTTTTAACCCTGTAAACTGGGAGTCAAGTTCTGGCAGTTCTAATCCGCAGTTAGAATTTATCTATCTCCTATAGTGTCCGAGATACCGATGTTTTAGTATGTAAGGGGTGGGGGAGGGTCCAATCTGGGGGGGGAGGATACCTCGTGTGCGGCTTTAGCCGTGGTGTCTTCGACACCACAAAGGCTGATTTTGAGGTCAAAATTGGTCTAGGTCCCCTCGTTCCCGAGATATGGACCTTTTGGTGTTTAAAAATAAATAAATAAATAAATATAAAAGCAAAGGGTGGGGGGGATGGATACCTCTGTGGCGGTTTCCACCTCGTGGTGTCGTTCCGACACCACTAAGGCTGAATCCGTGGTCTAAATTGGCCTATCTCTTCTGCTTCCAGAGATATCCGCTTTTTTAGGGATTTCTGCCGTACCGTACCGCGCCGTGTCGCTGGCCTGCCAGGTAGATATTCCAGTTGACCTAGCTGGGTCTACTCTGGTCCGATTTCGGCGTGGGTGGGCTCGTTTATTCGGTCTTGTTGAGCTCTTCTTGGTAGGTCAGGTTAGGGGGGGGGGGGGGGGGGTATGTTTCTGTGGCTGAGGGCCTCTGTCTATTGCTGATTGATGTATTGAAGGCGGTATCCCAGAAGTGTCAGATGTATGTAATGAAATGAAGTGAAATGAAATGAAATGAAATGAAATGAAATGAAATGAAATGAAATGAAATGAAGATGGTGAGTATGGTGATGATGTGTGGTGTTGATGTATGTGTTGTTTACTTTATTAAATCTATTTTATGTTTACAAATTTTTTCCCAAGGTCCTAAGGGTGATGTAGCCCTAGGGGGTTGATACTTTGACCAAGGGTGCGGATGGTCCAGAATGGTTGGGTATCCAACCAGGGGGGGGGGGTCAGGGGGGGGGGCCTCGAAAAATGTGTTAGATTTTGCCTAGGACTCACCGTTTCAGAGTTACAGGCCTTTTTCAGTTTTAGTGCGGTTGGCAAACTGGATTCCCTAAACTGAAAGTTGTATTACCTCGATGTTTCAGGTCTTAAAAATATTTTTCGAATGGGATCCTGTAGGGGACGGTACTAGAAGCAATCTACAACTTCTGGAAACGGAGCGTCCTCGGTAGGACGTGAGCTGTTACCTCCTGAAACTTTTCTCCGATTACCAAAAACTGCAAATCGCTGTTTTAGAGTCTCGCGGCTTGGCTTACTTCAGGCTCTGTAACTCTGAAACGGGTTAACCCCTGAGTCTGGTTCTTAATCCTAAACTTAAGCTATAAACTATTCTACGTACTTAACTAAAGGTCTTCCTTCCACTGCTGGTCTTCACCGCTCCAGCGACGTCCAAAGTGTTCCCGGGGGTGCCTGCTCCAGGGGGTGGTGATGACTGGGCCGTGACCTATGTCGGATCGTAGGGCTGGTGTTTCTCCAACTGCTGGCGCCGGTGAGGTGTCTGCAGCTGGTCCCGCTGAAAAGTTATTCCCCTGGGAAGGTGAAAATTTGACCCTGGCGAGCTGGTGGAGAAATGTCCAGGGTCTACGTCCTAGGTATAGCTTCTCGTAAGAGAACCGATTTATCGTTATTTTTACGATCCGACGCTCCGCTCCAGGGTTACAACCCCGACAAGGTTATTTTGTAATGGCGTCCCAGGTAGAGGTGTAGGAAAACCTTAACAGGAATTGCAGTTCCTGTCGAATCTCCCTCTTTTCTTCAGATTCTGGAAGCCGGTGAAGTCTGCTGCAGGTCTGTCTAGGTTCTAATATGTTTTTCAGCCCGCTTGTTTTTTGACAGCTGGTCAAAGTGAAGGGGGTGAAACCACTTTCTGCAAATAGCAGTTCCTGCCTGATCCAGGTGGTATAAAATTTATTTTAGACCAGGTGTATGTAGCTCCTGGTCTGAACAGCCTTGTCGAATTTTTTCCGGATTTTTATTTATTTTATTTAACCTTTTGTATTTTTACGGGATTTTAATTGAAATTTTTTAACTTTATATCTACTGGTACAAAAATTACTAGATTTTGCACTTAGGTTCTTTACACTATGCACTATATTTTAAGGTCCAAAAAATGATATGTTACCGATTTTAATTTTTAGTTATTTAAGTTTTAAAATTTTTGACTATATTGGTAAATTTAGAAAAATTGTATCTTCCAGATGGGTGGTCCGATTTCGACGATCAAGGTGTCGGATGAAAGGGGATGGCTTCCGGCGCCTATCCTCGTTTCCAGATTCCCCCTGCGGCTGCTGGATCCAGACCTCGCGTCCACGTGGATTTCCCTTATTCTCCTGTAACTCGGCGAGTTTTCACGGGAAAAATCCCGGACTCAGCCAGAGTGTGGAGCTTGTCAGGGTGTTTAGAAGGGCAATCCTAAAAAACTGTGTCACCGATCAAAATCGCGCGTCGTTTCACTTTTCCTGTTTTCACTGTCTGTTTTGAGGTTAAAATTTCGGTTTTTTGAGTGTAACTTCGCGGGTTTTTCACTGATTTTCAAAATTTTTTCACTCTCGGCTGTATCTCGCTTGCGCGCAACTTTTAGCAAAAATCTGGATATTTTTGCTCACTTCGACTATTTTTAAAGATTTTTCGAGCGCGGAGCGGCTTAAAAGTGATCCGGTCGCTGCGGGGGGCGCCGTGAGACTGGTTAGGTTAGGTTAG